>OY728164.1:1348506128-1357592902 GCA_963277665.1 Viscum album
ATTACATATAATATTTATCATCAAAATATAGATATATAAAATATTAGGTTCATTGTACATGATATTATAGAGATATTTTCGAGATTAATATTTATAAATGATGAGGTCGCAAAAATGGGAAAAAATTATTCATCTGTGTTTGTTCGATCATCTAACATATTTAAAAAAACCATTGAGGTATGTATATATTAAATTATTTTATTTAAATTAGTGATAGTTTGTTTTAACATTTGAATATTTATATACTTATCTATATTTTAGATGAACTATTTTATGTTAATTACAAACTGTATAGAAAAATTAAGTCCATTCTTTTATAACCTCATATAAAACTTCTTCTAGACTTGATAGATTACCAAGAAATTATTCTTTGAAATATAATTTTTATGATCTTATAAAGGATGATGATATTCTTGGGTGTGAGATGAATGTTATTATTTTAATGTTTAAGATCAGAAATAATGTAAAATAATATTTTTGGGATTAATTTAATTCAAGTATCTTTATTATTAGTTTATTATGATTACTATACTAGTTATTTTACATTAATGAAACATAATAATTTTGATCATTTTGTATTAGATTTCTTTAAACAAAAAGTTTCAAATATTATATGGAATAATTGAATGAATGTTTAGAAATACTTTTTATTTATAAACAATGTTGACAATGAAATATGATGAAACAAAAATATAATTTTATGAATAATCTAAAAATTGTTTTTTATTTTTTTGATACTCCCTTATATTGAAATATATTTAACATGAAGTTCTTAATTTTTTATTCTTATTAATTGAATTTCCACTATCGTTATATTTTTTTATATTATTTTCTATTATAATTTTTGTGTTTTTTTCATGATAAAAGAAAGTTTATTTTCCCTTCACTATACATGGGTAAGATGGAGTAAATTTCAATCCTTACTAAACATGTATATTTTATTATTTCAATAATTGTATAATAAAATTAAAATTAACATGATTTTATATATTAAATTATCAAAGAGTGCTTGGGATTATTTTTTAGAGTCAATATAAAGAGGAGTGAAATGATCAAATAATTAAAAGAAAAAATAAATTGTTATTTATAATTAGTATATTTTTTATGTAACTACATAAGAAGATATTTACCATTGATAATTTATTATGAAATCAAATTTTCATCGCCTATATGAATGATTTAAAATGGTTTTTTAATCAAAGATTTATTTGTGATACTATTTCAATCGGTACAGTTACAACATTTCAAAAAGATATAATCTTTTATTAGATTTCCTTCAATATTTCATATTCTTATATTGAGAATAATGTTAATTTTTTAAAAAAAATAGCTACTTTCTACCCTAAACTAGAAGTCTGAAATAAATATTACAAGGATAATTATCTGGGTATTTCTTAGGATTGGTAATATATTTTTTAATATATAATTTAAAATTTTAATATCAAATTATAATGACAAATTTATTGAATATGTGATTTTATTTTTATGTTTTTGATCTTCTAAAAAGTAATTTCATTTTCTAGATTCTTTTTATATTAATATTCTGTTTCTATTTGTATTGTAGTACCATTGGAGATTCATTTTATAATTACATTATTTAATAAATATTAATTGTTATATCGGTTATTTAAAAAATTTCAATTACAATCATATATAATCATTAATCACATTAGTGTTTCTCTAACTGACATTCTAAATCAATTATGATTTAAATTTCTAGTTTGGTTTCTAAAAAAAATTTACATTTATGAATGTTAAAAATAAATTGTGATTTCAATTAGAAATAACTGAAATTAAAAACAATTTACAATATTTATTTATAAAAGGACCAATCAGAACCCACAATAAAAACCTAAAACTGTATTATGAAAACAATTGTTTTACACTAGTGTAATTTAGAAGTTAATTTAACACCAAAATTTGTAATAATAATTTTTAATTTTACTATATATAAACATCTTAAAACTAGTTTTCTTTTTATATTTTTTATGGTTTTAATTGTACATCATCTAACGGAATTGTTCATTAATTTGGTATTATTTTTCAGTAATCATAATGATTTAATGTATTTTTTATAAATGACACATTAACCACAAAACGAAACATATCTTCTTTGAAGATATGTTTTGGGTAAATAATAATCCTTAATAGTTGGTTAATATTGAATATATCATGAAAATCTCTGTGTGTCCACATAGAATTTACTATAATATAATTACCAGACATATAGAAAATATTGAATTACATACATTCCAAAAAAAATTTCCATTTAATATTATATTGTGTTATGAAAAAAATACTACCAAAACCAACATATTTTTCAAATAAATACATAATTTTTCCATTATAACACCTTATTGCATTTCAAAACATCAAAATATCACGAAAATCCTCCACAGAATGTACCCTTCTACCCACAAAATAGGTAATTATTTTCCTCATAACCTTGGGAAATATAATAATATAACATGTGTTCTAAAATGCTAAATAATAAATAAAAAATGATGTTGGAACCTATATTCTGTATTAATTATGGAATATCATTGAAATATAAATATGAGAGAATATGGAATATAACATGCGTAATAACATGGTAATAATTTCATAAAGTATTACCTTGAAATTTTTTTTGTAATAAAAACGTGAGACCTTTCTTAGAATACTCACAATGTTCTTCACTAAGGTGTCAAAAATCACATTACCAATATTTCTTTCCATGTTTTAATAAGACAATTCTGACACATGCTATCATGGTTTCTTAAACATTTCATCTCGAGAGACAAATTCAGTACAAAATTCATTTGAGTGGCATCATTATTAAAAATTCTTTACAATTTTTTTCCACCAAGGAATCAAAAAAAATAACCAAGGAATGATTTCATGGAATCTTAAAAATATAAAATATAGATATTAATTCATTTCCTAATGCTTTAAATAAATATTTGGATAGCAATATCTTATGTCAAACATTATCTAAAACAATTTAATAAATCAAACATAATTCCATTAAATAATATTTACACCACAATGGAAATTGATTACATTATGATACAAAATATAACCATATTCTATCAATAGATATATAGTTGATGGTCTCATAATGTAATCCAAGAGGAATTAATATATCTATTCCACATATATTATGTTTATCTTTCAATAAGGGATTTAATAAAATTAATTTTGAAATAATAAATATAATATAACATCTGAAAAAAATTATTTATAAAACAAGGTGAGTAATAATTTCATTTTTAACACATTAATCCATATGTAGAATGTTTCATAGAATAATTAAATGATTATGATACTACATGTGAACATGGATGAAAAAATATAAATATATTTTATAATACATATTAAAAATTACTATGAAAAGAAGATGTTACTAATTAATTTCAATAGTTATATTCATATTTGTTAATTTAAAACAATGTAAAAAAATTTATTTTGAAATAGATAATTAAAAAAATATATGTTTGAAAAGGAATAAATGTAATAAAATTGAATTTGAGATGTAATATAAGACATTAAATTTTGAATGGATGGAATGCCATCTTAATATTTTATTATATATTTGTTAAAAAACCATGTGTTTATAAGTGTAAACACACTTAATTTTTTTTAATGGAATGATGATAATTTAGATGTTTCATAATATAACATATAATTATTTTTCAAATTGTAAATAATAAATTAGTTGGAAAAGGGTTTTTAAAATTTATGGGAAACTATCATTAAACTAGATGTGAATTTTTCAATCAGTGATATAATTTTTCAAGAAGTGATTCATTAAAGTAAAATATTTATATTAAAATATTATTACATAAAATTAGTAATATATTGTAGTATGAAATATATTCATAGGTTGGAACCAAAGATTAATTTAATAAGTTATTTAAGTAGAATTATTACAATTCAATGAGGGTATTTGAGTTAACAAAAAATACTTATACATTATTATCATTGGAATAAAAATACATCTGATGAAGTAAAATGACATAGATCTTAAGACCCAAAGAATTAAATTGTTATTCTAATATAAATTCATTATATAGTAGTAAAAAAATATTAAAAGTTAAATGGTTAATAATAATAAATATGTATCATGAATTTAATTTTTTGGTGAAGAGCCCCTTACCTTAATACTCAACTATAATTAAATCACTTTATCCTATTTTAAGAAAAAATATCAACAATGATCATTTATTTTAAAAAAAATTACATATGTATTATATTTTAAAAAAAATTAAATTATTCTCAATAGATATTATATTTAATCATTTTATATTTTCAATATCTATTTTGATAATTGTTGACCATTTTGATTATGTTTCAAAATAAATATGTTTTCTCCATTATTCACTAAATTTTATCATCATTAGATCATACATGGTATAATAGTTTATTTTTGTGAAATTATATACAAATATATAATTTCTTTTCATAGGTATTTTATTTTTTATTCATTATGATAATGTTGGTGATGATATTATTTTGGTTATTTATAATGAACGAATGGTGTTTTCATAATTAATGTGTTATTTTTAGTTTACAATTAAAAAATCATAAAAATTTAATTATTCACAATTTTAATATCCTAATAATGCTCCCAAATCCATCATTTAATTTAATTTATATTTTTGGTCTTGTAGGTTGTTAAAATGACCAAATAAGAATGTGTTACAATTTATGTGTCATTACATAATTAGAGGAAATTATTTGGTTGTAAAATCATTATCACAATATTATTATTACAATATTTAGATACTATTAGAATTAGGAATTGTAAATTGGAGTATTTATTAAAATAAGGTAGATGAATCCAAATTTTTCCATTACAAATGAATCTTTTACCTCTTGTAATGTTCCTTTTTATGGGTTAGCTTACAATGATATCTTATTTATAATATTACTTATTGAAGGAATTTTTTAAATTTCAAGATTATAAATCTTTGAATGAGGAATATATAAATTTTTTAAACCAATTTATAGAACCAAATTTTATATTTGGTTTAGAGAAACATAATATTCCATTCATTGAGGTGGTAGTCTACACACACACTTGAGCAATGATTATATTTTTCCACCTGAATGTTTGGGAAATAGATAATGAATATACCATCAAAGTAAATAAATTTTAATTCATTATTTATAAATGTTCCATTATATATTAAGCATTATAATGTATTTTTTAGGAGGGTGTGTGTGATGGTTAATGTATGGATATTAAAGGATATCTAATACTGAAGATAAAAATTTTGATCTGAAATTGATGTATATTTTAAAACTAAATCATTCTAGACACTTTGTTTTGGATAGATGTGAAAAAATATTTTGGGTATATATTGGAATTAAAATTGCAAAATATTCATTAAAATTTATAAAAATAAGGAGTAACTAAATGGGTAGTTGTGATAGCATATTATTGGACAAAAAATGAGGAAAATCATTAGAAAATAATGTTAGCTAATGGTTAAGTATGTAAATTCATGAGAGTGGGGTGAATTAGTTGGAAAATGTTTGTGAGATATATAGGAATAAATATTCAACACAAATACATATTCTATAATTTTTATCTTTTATACAGATATAGTAAACTCTGATCAACATTAGATTAACCTTTTTAACACTTATTAGTATTTATTAAAAAAATTAAATGGTAATTATATAAAATTTAATCATATAATATAATCCTTCATAACTAGTTTCATTATTATTATTTTAAATTTTATATCTAATTAATATAATCCATTTTATAAATATAGAAAAATTTCAATTTAAATTAAAACACATTATGTGTAGGAAAAAAATTAGAAGATAAATTTCATTTTATTTATTTAGGGGTATTAATATTAATTAATATTATTTCCAATTCAACGGGTAAAAATTTATTATTATATATATATTAATATAAAATTATTCAAATAAAATTATAATATATAAATATTTATTTAAAATAAAAATATTCGGGATAGTATCATTACTTGAAAATAACATCATTAAACTGGTATATTATATTTACAATAGTACAATACTTTAATGGAAAAAATCAAAAATGAAATCATTGATATATTTTTTCTAATTAATGAAAAATAATCTATTAATTTTTTTCTATTTCAATTTCTATAATTGGTAAAAATTAATTTTATAAATTTCTTCATTAAAAATAAATTAATTTTAAGAAAAATGTATCCTTTAAGAATAAAATAAATTTTTTATTTTTATTGTAATTATTATTGATTTCATTTTGAATTATTTATATATATATATGATCCATAATTTTAAATAATATAATCATTTGGTCAAAACATAATAAAATGTATAGTCTAAAATTTTTCATTATTTAGTAAATTAAAATTTTAGGAATTAAATTAATTTATTTATTATTAACATACAGTAATTTAATTTTATCAATCTGTTACCATTATCAATTTTCATTATATATATTTCATAATGTTGTTTCCTATAATTTTAACTACTTATTCAAAAGATAAATTTTACCAGACACATGAAATCCACATATCATTTTTGTTCAATGATTCATGTGAATAAACATATTTGACAGAGTTTAATTTAATGGGCTATATTTATTTTAAAATATTTCAATATGACATTCTCTCTCTTAAAATAATTTGAATCATAAAAATTATAATTATTAGTCAAAAAAATAGTACATGTGACTAAATGATAATTATAAATCATGATAGATTTTTAAATGAGATTTCTATGTTAATATCTTATGTATTAATAGTAAATAAAATATTTCCCCCACAATTTAACTAATATAACCACATTCCCTCACAAACATATATTTTTAAGAACTCATTTTACACATTTAAAACATCTTCAAGTTCTTTTTCTGAATTTTTCTTGGTTCTTATTCCCATTTTTTGACATTTTTTTATTTGAAAATTATTTTCCTTGTTGTCATCATCACTAAAACAAACAAATGACTCTCTTAGTCTTTTCTATAGGGTACTTGGGAACTTAACGACATAGAAACTGTTATGAATAAATTTTAATATAAGCTTTATAAATATAACTATATTTATCCCTTCAATTATTATCATATTCTTTTTGTCTTTATGAAAATAATAACATTATTCATGGTTACCATCATTAACATGAAAACAATGAGATTCACACATTACTAAAATAGGAATACATTAACATGGGTGATTAAAAATTACCATTGTAAAACAAAATTGTATTGAAAAATTCATCCTCAAAATGTCCACCATTTGGAATTAGAACATTAGAATCTAGTTCACCCTATGTAACTTTATATTGAATCATTTTTTACGCTAGTTAGAATATTATCATAATTGTTTAACATAATAAATCATTTATACTCTATTTTAATGAAAATATGTTCACCAAAAAATATCCCATGTAGGTGACTATCCTAGGTCGTTGTTTAAGGCCATGTCATCGTTCAACAATATCATGAATGAGTTGATACATAGCAATCTATTTTCATCGTGATTAATCCTTGGTGAATATCTTCCATATATTCATCCATGTAACAACTCAAGGTTCTATGATATATTTCTCAAAAAAAATTAATATCTTCGACTGCTTATGATGTAATTGTTACATTGTTTTAACGAAATGCAATAATGTAATATAATAGGATTATATGAAAATGAAAATTATAATATATATTCTAAATTTATTTGTATTTATATTACTAAATAATGGGTTTTCATATGTATATAATAAACTTATTTATTATCTCATGATTGATAAAAAATCACTTGAATGAAAATAAATATTTTTTTTTAAAAAAATATTTTTCACAAATATTTTTTGGTCTCCCTTTATTCAAATAATTTATAAATAATTTTTAACACTTTTAGAATATAATTTAAATAATTTATTTTAATTTATTATTTAAAAACTATTTTACAGTGAATTTTTATGATATTTTAGAAAACATTCATTTGAGGATTAATATTAAAAAATGTTGTTTTTATTAAAAATTACCACTTTTTATAGTATTTCATATCCATAATATTTTTTAAGGAGGTTTTAATATAAAATTTTATTTAAAAATATATTACGTAATCTAAATTAGTTCTTTCTAATTTAGTATTGAATTTTGTTATATTTTTTCAACTTCGGATGTTCTCTATTGGAAACCTCTCTATCCAACATATCTGTGGCTTTCATATTAAAATAAATTATACTATATATAAGTTTTTAATTTATAGAAACATATTAAATAATATAAATAATCATAATTTATGTTATATAAAATTTTTAACCTTATTTTTAAACTAATAAATGCTTAAAACGTAAAAAAAATTACAGATGATTTTGAAAAAAATGGGTTTACCAGGCATTAAAAAATTATAATAGTTATAAATGACCAAAAATATATCTACATGAATTTTATGGATATATTTACTCATATATATTTTATTTTTATAATATGGAACATTTTATTGGGGTTTTCATGAGAAAAACATTGGATTTATTCTTTTTTTATATATTCCTTATGTGTCCTCTCTCCCAAATATAGTTGGCCACCCTACTCCATGCTATTATACACTCCCAAAACCCATTTTTATAAGAAATAACTTCTAAAATAAAATCCATAATTTCATAATCTAATATGATAGGCCTTGGGATAGTATTAAATAAAAAATAGAAAGGATTTTTTTTAAACCAATAAATGTATTTCAAAGTAGAGTGAACATCCTTAATTGAGTGTTTTATTTTATTTGTCTATATACATCCCTAAAATATTACATATTGATTATGATATAATAAATATAGTTTCTTAAATATATATTGATATTTTTATTTTATGTTTTTTACCTTTAACTATTTTCTCTTCCTTTAAATGCGTAATAAAATTTTGTATCATGTGTACTACAGACTAAAACATCGAAAACAAACATTAATACTCTTCCAACACTGCTTCTCACAATTGGATATATTGATATATTTTGTTTATATGCATTATATATTTTATATAATTATACTTATTTGAGTAATATATCATATATTCCATTTATAATTCCATTCCATATTGAATATGATAGCATTTCTTTTGTGGATGGAAGACTAACACCTCGTGATGTGATGTGATTAGTTTTTCACTTTCGAATTACAAGGAAGAAAATAAAGGATAAATTTAATTAATTTTTGTTATAGGTATAACATGATATTTATTATAGAAATTTAATATACAATTACATTATAAAAACATGATATATTGAAAAAATAATAATTTTGATAGTGTATGAGACACGAAACACTAATCTTAAGCATCCCATGAAATATATTTCATTAAATGTAATTTCATTGATAGCTTGTGTAACATGTAATATCGGGTCCAAATGAAATATATTATATTTTAATTTTATAAAATAACAAATGTATTGGTTTAATGGATATTTCTAACAATATTATGAAAATTATTGTTATATATTGATTAGAAATAAAAAAAGAATCATTTTAAAGAAAAAGAAATGTTTTTTTGTTAAACAATAATTATTTTCCTGAATTATGGTTTACACAATAATTTGTTAGATAATCATAAATTAATTTTTCCACTATTAAAAAATAGTAATTAATTAGATGAAATTCATATTCTAAATAATAAAATAAAAACAATCTATTGGTGAATTTGTTTTATTTTTCTAAAATTTTTATTTTTTCGATTAATAGTGAAAATAATGAATTAAAATTAAAAAAAATCATTTTCTAACATATTTTTTATAATGAAAATATATTTTTTTATTTCTTTTAATTTATAATTATTTATTTACGACCCGTCCCCCAGGGCCCATGTCGTGACTACCGCAAGCCCGCCATCAATAGGTCAGGGGCTGGCGACTAGCACCAAAGGAGTAAATCCCTAAACTAGGAAGGAATTGTCTTTATAAATAAAAACACACACAACAGAGTACACATATGAATACAAAACACTATGTAACATTGTATAATAAGAGAGTGCTAAAAATTATAGGGGCCGGAAATACAATCCCAAATGTAAAGTACAAGTACAATAGAAAAGGAAAAAATAACTGAAAGGTGAAAATAAGCTCCTAGATCATCCACCATGGATCATACCAAAAGGGTAGGTACATATATCCTCCAAAGCACTCCATGTCTCTAAGTCTCCTCCAGGTACCAACTCATCGTGAGGTCCACCTCTGGGTACCGTCCTGTCCTCATACACTCAGCCTCGGTCAGCAATGTATGTCGTCTGCATCCAAAAAAATGAGTTGCGGGCAAAGCCCATAAAGGGTTGAGTATAAATTATCTTAGTAGGGACCCTGATACCCTCAAGGTCTCACAAAATCCAACAGCAATAAACCACAAGGTATGAAATTAACAGATTACCCCACTTAGGTATATTCCCATACATATACCTAAGTTATCTAGTAATCCTTCTCAGTCATGGGAAAAATAGAAAGTTACGGACTCTGATCACACAGGTATTAAAAATATGTAATGAGATAGAGAAGATTAGATGTATCCATTGAACCATCTATTCTGTCGAATCCACATAGGACCCAAGAATAGAAATCATAACTGTCAAACCCACATAGGATCCAGGAATAGTTATTTTGTCAAACCCACATTGGATCTAGGAACATATGTCAGAACTGTCGAACCCACATAGGTTCTAGGAATAGTAGTTAGAGCTATGGAACCCATACAGGATCTAGGAACAGTCGCCAGTGCTCTCCAACCCACACATGATCTAGGAATAGTCGTCAGTGCACAGCCAGCCACAGGGTTTCGCAAAAATCATTCTTGATTCTGGGAGGGTCCGCTCCTCATGCCAAGTGTCGATACATCAACTTCCATGAAGTCCCAAGATGAAGTATCCCAAAGGTCCACTATCTCATAGGGGGATAACCCAAACAAAATGTGTCCAAGATACTAAGGACAAGATGACCAAACCATTTCCCAAAAAGTACATAGTGTGTATGAAAGAGGCACATGCCTTGTTCTTCAGACCTTGGGTACTGCCCGTGTACAATGGCCCATGTTGTAAGGCTGATCATATATAAAAGAAAGTACATGATTTATGGTATGGTTACACGTTGTGTCCAAGAAAATGGGGTCGTCTCCTTGTACGATGGTCATGTGCCCATACACAGCCTCAACTCATGTTCACTAACCCCTATAACTGGTACATGGGGTAGTCCATGACACTGGAAAAGCCTGTCCGTGTTGTGGAGTACATGCCTGTGTACTCTACTCGGTGTTAGTGTATCCTCAAGATACACGCCGAGTCTCGTGAAGCCGCTTCTTCCATCCTGTGTTGAGATTACACGTCGTTCCTTTTGGCCGTGTAATTCTAACTGTGTCCGTGTATTTCCTAGAATTCATGTCATGTCTCTTGAAGCTGCATCTTCCATTCTGCACAAAGAATACACTCTTTGTGACTAGGGACACACTCCATATGTAACTTTTCAAATGTCTGAAACACAATCCATAGAACGCTCATACTACACGGCTTGTTCGTCAAAAGTGCTTGCCGTGTATTGTGGAATTTTCTAGAAACAGCGCCTCGGTCTAGAGGGCCTCCTATAAAGTTAGTTCATTGTTCTGAGGGTCCGTTCATCATGACAATTCAGTCACTAGGTTACCCCAATTTCCTGTAGTTTTCTTCAGTGTTTCCAGGCCTCTGATCGGCTCCGAAATCAAAATTTGATTCACCCGCTCAAAGAACGGTCGAGGAATGGTCCTTCATGATCCAATATGATCTGTCTCCCTTCTATCATCATCGCACCTACTCTCGTTCATTGTGATTTTTAGTCTTCAATTTAGGATCGTTGCGTCGCACAATGGACTCACAATGATGTGTAATTCGTCACCCATGAATAACGCGAAGAACACACCAAACATTCACACGAATTGTGGAGGGATCGGGTCGTGTTCGTTTGGCCCAGTCCTTCCATGTTAGTTTAGTAGAAAGCGGGTCAAGAGAAAAAATCATGGAAGGAAGAATAAACATTACTCAAATCAAGATACACTCCTACCATTGTTCATAGGTCATTGACGAAGTCGTAGAAAGTAGATGAAGAAGTTCATCGTTCGTCGCGTATGCTGCATGCTTCCAATCCCGAGCGGCATCAGCTTGTGGAAGACCCTCCATTTCGGTAGGTGTTTGAGGAAGATGTTCGAAGAGGATCTCTATTCTTCATCAGTGGAGAATTAATCATTCTTTTTTTGGAGCCTTTCTCTCTATCTCTCCTCTTCCCAAGTCTCACCAAATTAAAAATGCCAACCAAAAGAAATATGTCCCCCAAAAATAATATATTGTCTATTATTTTATAATGTTTGATTTAAAATTAAAAATGAATTATTAAATAATTTTCCCCACCCAATTAACGTGGATGATTAGGGAAAGTTGGCACAAATTAATTAAACGGGAGTTGAAGAGGAAACCCTATATTAATTTGGAGCTTGAGACTTTATCCACATTAATGGGGAGTTTCAAGGGGTTAAAAGCTAGGATGGTCCCCACCACAATTAAGATGAAGATAAGGTTGGGTTCAGGTGGGTCTCACCACCATAACCTCTCATGGGAGGCTAAGTTGTTGTGGTCCCACCTCTAACTTCCATGAGGTGGTTTTAACCACCAAACACTGACATGGAAGCCCAAATAAATTAAAGGGTCTCTCACTTTATTTTATTATTATTTTTTAATGAAAACTCAAAAATAAAATTTTATTCTTGACCAACTACCATCAAGGTAAGGGTTTTCTTAAGTGAATATCGGTGATGCGAGTTCAACCGTGCAATCAGGTTTTAATTCCGAGCACCAGTTCAAAGGTTATAAAAACATGCTTGTATGTTTACTAAATGTACCCGAGAAGAACTTCTGAAATTGATTTTGGGCAAACTGGGTCTTGTAATCAAGAACCAAAATTTTCGTGGGATCGTAATATTCCCATGTATTTACGAAAACAAATTCCACGGAAATTCTGGGTTTTAAATTCTCCCCACCTCAGGGCTTTACGTCCATGTAAGATACAACTTGAACTAAGAGAATAAATGGGGTTACTGAGCACACATCATAGCCTCCCACTCCCATGTCCTCTCATGAAAGTTCCCATGCTACCAACATACGTGAACTAGTAGAATCAACCATCCACAAAGGACCTGCACCTGTCGATCCTCAATCTCCACTGGGACATCCGTAAAAGTCTCCCCATCGTCGACGTCCAGCTCCCCATGGTCGATGATGTGAGAAGGGTCATACACGCATCTCCTCAACTGGGATACGTGGAAAACGTCATGAAACTGGTGAAAATAAGGTGGAAGAGTTAAGCGGTATACCACCTTTCCAACTCTGTTGAGGACCAGAAAAGGTCCAATGAAATGCAGAGATAACTTTCTGCCTTGGCCAAATCTCAATAATCCTCATCTAGGTGATACCCATAGAGAGACGTGGTCACCATCCTCAAACTGCAGAGGTCTCCATATCCTATCGGTATAGGACTTCAATCTTCTCTGTGCAGTCTTCATCCACTCCTGGATGTCCTGCACCTTCATTGTGGTAGCTCATACCATCTACGGTCCCACTACTGCGGACTTCCCTGGGTCTGTCCAGTACAGTGTAAATCTGCTTGGTCAACCATACAAGGCCTCAAAAGGGGTTATCCCAATGGTGGAGTGATATCAGTTGTAGTATGAAAAATCCACCAAAGCTGAGTGATCCTCCCATCTGCGACCTATGTCGAGGACACAAGCAATCAACATGTCCTCAATGGTCTGAATAGTCCGCTCTGTCTGACCATCCGTCTGAGGATTTAAGGTGGTGCTTAGATGATTTTGTGTCTCGAAAGCCTCCTGCAACCCCTTCCATAGCCGGGATGTAAACTGTTCATCATGATTATAGACAATCATCGAGGTAACTCTATGTAGGTTCACAATATCCGACATGTAGAGGCATCCTAAACACTCTACAGGACCCTGCTCTCTGATTGGTAGGAAGTGGGCCGACTTGGTGAGTTGGCCGACGATCACCCAAATTGAGTCATGAACCATGGATGTACATGGATGTCTTGTCGTGAAGTCCATGGATATCTCATCCCACTTCTACTCTGGGACCTCTAAAGGCTGAACCAATCCTGCTGGTACCTGATGCTCCGCCTTCACTTGCTGAAAAGTGGGGCACCGTGAGACAAACTCTCCAAGTGCCTTCTTCATCCCCATCCACCAGTGTTGTTTCTAGAGATCCTGGTACATATTCACCACTCCTGGATGTATCTCTAGAGGGGATGTGGAAACTCTCTCAACACATACTCCTGATGTGACACTGGCAACATAGTACGTCCTATAAATAGGATGACGTGATCCCCACCTTCAAAAAACCCATTAGGAGCCTACCCAATAGATATTTGAGCACACATGTCTCGTAGTAAGCGTCTCCATGATGTGCCTCCCTGACTCACTAAATAAGTGGAGGAGTGACTATATAAGATTGAAGGAAATTTTCTCCATCTCAGTCTAAAAAGGATATCTGTAAAGCAATTAGCTGCTCTGTCACCTCTCTTTGTAGTTGTATACCATATCGCCTACTGAATGCATCTGCTACAACGTTCCCCTTCCCATGAGTATAGACTATCTCGAATTCATAGTCCTCAAGGAACTCAATCCATCATTGTTGTATCATGTTCAAGTCTTTCTAAGAGAAGATATACCTGAGACTCTGGTGGTCAGAGTAGACTGTAAAACGCTTGCTTATCAGATAGTGTCGCCACATCTTCATGGAAAATACAAATGTTGCTAACTCCAGCTCATGGTTGGTGTAGATATTCTCATGATGTATCAACTAACGAGAACCATAAGCAATCACTGCTCACTCTTGTATCAGGACACATCTGTGTTCGGTCCCTAATGCATCGCAGTAAACTAAGTACCATATTCCCTCCTCTAGAAGCCTCAAGATGGGGGCACTAGTCAGCCTCTGCCTCAGAATTTTAAAACACTACTGGCATCTATCTAACCACACGAAGGGTTTCCCATTCCTTATTAAGGATGATAGTGGTGCTATATCTCTGGAGAAATCTGGTATGAACCTCCAATAATATCTATCCAAACCCATAAAACTCCAAACCTCGGTCACACTCTTGGGTGGATCCCAAGAAAGTACAGCTTCAATCTTTGCTAGATCTAGTGCAACTCTAGCCTCTGTGATGAAATGTCCCAAAAAGTGAACCTCTCAGATCCATAACTGGATCATCGAGAGATTACCATAAAGCCGGTGCTCTCGGAATGTGTCCAGTACTACCTGCAAATGGTAGGCATGCTCCTCCTCAGTAGTCGAGTAGATCAGAATGTCGTACATGAAGACTATGACAAAGAGATTGAGGTATGGCTGGAATATCATGTTCATGAGTACCATAAAAACACCTATATCATAGGTTACACTGAATTTCATAACAAAGAACTCATAATGGCCACACCGACTCCTGAATACCGTGTTTTGAACATCCTCGTCTCTAACTCTGAGCTGGTGATAGCCTGGCTTGAGGTCTATCTTGGAGAAAAATCGTGCTCCCTTTAGCTGATCAAAGACATCCTCAATCCTTATGAGTGGGTACTTGTTCTTTATGGTGACCTGGTTTAGGCGATGGTAGTCGACAAAAGGCCTCAAGCTCCCACCCTCCTTCTTGGCAAATAGAATCGGGGTTGCCCTCGGAGAAACACTAGGCCAAATGAATCCCTTCTTCTGCAAGTCCTCCAGCTGTACCTGTAGCTCACGAATCTCAGAGAGAGCCATCCGATATGCTGGCGTAGATATTGGTGTCATCCCGGGGTACATATCAATAGAGAAGTCCACATATCTGTGAGTAGGTAACCCTAGAACTTCATCAGGGAAAAACATCTATGTACTGGTCCACCATTAGAGGATAAGACATACTCTCCACATCAACTACTCTGAGGGTATGGTAGTCCAACTAATGAGTGATCAGATGCACCTTCCTCTGAGTATGTCTGTCCTATGATGGAAAGGTTCCCTTCTCGCAATTGTAGGAGAACATGGTCTCATCCATGCTGACACACCCCACTTTGGGCCTAATATAGTCGATCTGAGCATGGACTTTAGATAACTAATCCATACCAAGATGACGTCGTAAGGCCTCAACGCCACTATTAGGAGATCCCAACCGAAGTTTTCACCTCCTAGAGTAAGCTCACACTGTTGTAAGTAGTTATTAATCATTGAATATTCTACAATAGGAATCTCTAGATGTAATGACCGAGCCAACGGCTCCATCAGAATCTCTGAGCTCCGAACGAGGGTTGTGGCAATGAAAGAGTGAGTAGAACCTATATCTATAAGAATTGCAACCATGATGGGGTAGACACATATCGTAACTCAAATCCTCTATGGGGTGTTGTGATTGTAATCCTCAAATTCTTGGAGCTGAGATATCCCCTATCCACATGCTCCCTGTGGTTGGGGTGAACCTCCTAGTGGTGGTGGTGGTAACACCTTGTAATGTCGTCCACCGCCAGATGCACGACCTACTCCTCTTCCACGTCCTCCTGTGCCCTACGGATCACCTCGATCGAACCTCTGTCTCTAGCCGGGAGGTCTCTCAACTATCTGATGATCATTTGTATGGCAGTTCAAATAGTAATGAGCCATGTGACCCTAACCGCCACATGTGAAACACTGCATGTTCCTCGAATGACTGGCTCTAACTCATGTGCCTCACACAGCCGAACCTATGTTTTGAGGTCATCCGCTGGATGGTCTAGTCCGTTTATACCTTTGTGACATCTATCTCCTGCCAGCTACAGAATACTCCTCTACGTGATGTCTGGTGGCTGGTTTCACTGCTGGTGACTGCTCAGCAAGGAAACTCTCTATTAATAGGGCTCTCTCCAACACCCTTACATACGTCGAGATACTGGGGTAGATCATTGAAGACCTGATCTCTCTCCTGAGCCCCTACTCAAAGGTCTGGGCCCTGAAGAATGGGTCTTGTACCGTATCTACTGAAAAAGCGCAATAGGACGGTGAACATTTCTTTGTACGAATCTACCATCATGCTACCCCTATTGTAGATGCAGTAGCTACTATATCTACACCACACGTAGGGTGGATGGGACAAACTCCGCCCGAAACAGGGTCTCAAATTCTGTTCAGAGTAGTGTCGACTCGTCATTCACTCGGAGCATCAGGCTCCACCATCTGCCTACTGCTGCCTGAAGGAGACTCACAGAAAGGATCGCCATAAGGTCTTCTAGTTTCCCTACCAGTCAGAAGACTCTCACCTCAGCCTCCAGCCATTCATCATCTTTATGCGGGACTGTGTCACCCATGTACCTAGGTGTCTACTGGCACTGGAACTCATGCAATGCGCTTAGGTGGCGTGCACTCTCTGTTGCTGGGGCTGGGGGAATCGGTGGCCCAACAGGTACTGATTCTGGTGGTTCCTCCATTGTGTTATGTCCATGCACCGAGGCCTCGTCGCTTGGTGGGCTACCATCTCATACAAAGCCTGGAACCCTGGCAGGCATTCTACCTAGAGGCATCCTGTAAAGAAACACGTGTGCCACGGTCAATAAGCTATACCTAGCGAGCTGACTCAAAGATATCACAATGAAAACTCTTGAAACCCACAAATAATTAGTGATTTCATGCATTGAGTCAGAAATCAGAAGTCAGGGTCCTGGTGTATGGATAGGTCGGCCATCACAGCAACACTGGACTCCCTGAACTAGAAAACCACATTCACTATACTTAACACTATTACTTTATAAGAAAAGATCAGAGTCCTTTGTTCTGTGGTAGAACCGACTCCTCTGATACCATTTTTTTAGGACACATCCCCTGGGGCCTATGTCGGGACTACCCCAAACCCGCCTTCCATATGCGAGGGGTTGGCGACTAGCACCAATGGCGTAAATCCTGAAACTGGGAAGGGATTTCCATTATAACTGAAAACACACAAAATAGAGTAAAAAACTAAATACAAAACACAATGTAAAACAATATAACAAGAGAGTGGTAAAACATAACAGGGTCGGAAATACAATCCCAACTATAAAGTATAAGTACAACTGAAAAGGACAAAAGAATTGGAAGGTGAAAATCAGCTCCCGGATCATCCACCATGGATCATACCTGATGGGTGGGAACAGATAGCCTTCCCAGAACTCCACGTCCATTAGTCTCCTATGGGTACCGAATCGTCATAAGGTCCACCTTCGGATACCGTCTAGTCCTCATACACTCATCCTTGGTCAGTACTATCTGTCGTCTGCAACTAACACCACAAGGTGCGGGCATAGCTCGTGCTGGTGTGAGTATAATGATACTCAGTAGTGACCCCAATACCCTCATGTTCTCACAAAATCCCACAAGGATAATCCACAGGTTATGAAATCAAAAGATAACACCACTTAGGTATATTCCCCAATCATGAGAAAAACACAATGATACTGACTCAGCTTACACAAGTATACAACTTTTGTAGAGAGATAGAGATGATCATATGTAGCCATAGAAACATCTATTTTGTCGAACCCACACAGGATCCAAGAATAGAAATTAGAACTGTCGAACCCACATAGGATCCAGGAATAGTTATTCTATTGAACCCAAATAGGATCCTAGAACAGAAGTCAGAACTGTCGATCCAACACAGGATCTAGGAACAATATTCCGAGCTATCAAATCAATATAGTATCCAGAAACAGCCATCAGTGCTATCGAACCCACACAAGATATAGGAACAATCATCAGTGCATAGCCGGCCATAGGGTTCCGCACAAAGCATGCTTGATTCCCGGAGGGTCCAATCATAAATCCAAGTGTTGATACATCAACTTCCATGATTTCCAAAGAATAAGTATCCCAAAGGACTACCACGTCATAGTGGGATTACCCAAACAAAACTTGTCCAAGATGTTTAGGAAAAGACACACAATCCATTTCCCAAAAAGTACATTGCTTGTAGGAATGAGGCACATGTCCTGTTCTTCAGGCCACTGGTACATCCCGTGTACAATGGACCATGTCTTAAGGCTAGTCATATAGAAAAGAATCTACACAGCGTGTGGTATGGTTACACATTGTGTCCAAGAAACTAGGGTCCGCTTCGTGTACGCTAGCCATTTTTCCAAACATGGCCTCAACCCATCTCTACTAACCTGTGTAACTGGTACACAGGGTAGCTCGTTCCACATGCCATGTTTGGCTGTGTGGTGGAGTACATGCCCGTGTACTCCACCCCGTGTTCATGTATCCCTGGGATACATGCCGAGTCTTGCGAAGCCGCTTCTTCCATCCTGTGTAGAGAGTACATGTTGTGCCTCTTGGCTTCTGCCCATGTCTGTGTATTTCCCAGAATACATGCCATGTCCTGTGAAGCCACTTCTGCCATTTTGTGCCGACAATACATGTTGTCTGACCAGGGTCACATGCCGTGTGTTACTTGTCTAACGTTTGAAACTCAAGCCACCAAATTCTCATACTACACAGCGTGTTCATCAAAAGTGCTCGCTGTGTATTCTAGAATTTTCCAAAAAAATGGCTCCCTTGGCTAGGGCAACTCCCATGAAGTTAGTCTTTCATTTTGAGGGTTCTCTCATCACGAGACGTCAGTAACTAGGTCACTCGGACGTCTTTAAGTCATCTCCAGTGTTTTTGGGCATCTGATAGGCTCTGAAACCACGATTTTATTCACCCTGTTGAAGAATGGTCGAGGAACGGTCCTTCATGTTCCGATATGATCGGCCGCCTGCTGTCATCATCACACCTCTGTTGGGTCGTTGTGATGTTGGGTCTTCAATTTGGGATCTTTTCATTAAATAACAGACTCTCAAGAATCCATTGTTCATCACCCATGGAGAATGCAAAGAACACACCAAACATTCACAAGAATGGCAGAAGGATAAGGCCATGTTCATTTGGCCTGGTCCTTCCGCATTAGTTTGGTAGGAAGCGTGTCAAAATAAAGAATCATGGAAGGAATAATTAATTTTTCACAAATAAAAAGACACCCCTACCTTTTTTTATTGTTCGTTGATGATTTCGAAAAAGTAGAAGGATATGTTTTTCATTCGTTGCATCCAATACACGCTTCCAATCCCGAGCTGCATCGGCTCAGGGATGATGCTCCACATCAGTAGGTGTCTGGGGAAGAAGTTATAAAAGGATCAGCATTCTTCGTCAGTGGAGCATTATTCATTCTTTTTTGGGAGATTTTATCCCTATCTCTCATATTCCAAAGTTCTACGAAATGAAAAATGCCAACAAAATGAAATATGTTCCCCAGAACTAATATATTTTCTATTATTTTAGAATGTTCGATTGAAAATTCCAAAAGAATTATTAATTATTTGGGCCCAACCAATTAATGTAGATGATTTGTAAATGTTGGAAAAATTAATTAAAGGGGTGTTGAAGAGGCTCCCCAAAATTAATTTGGAGCCTGAGAGTTTCTCCACATTAATGGGGAGTTTCAAGGGGTTAAAAGCCTGGGTGGTCCCCACCACAATTAACATGACAAGAAGGTTGGGTTTGGGTGGTCCCCACCACCATAACCGTTCATGGGAGGTTATGGTGTAGTGGTCCCACCTCCAACATCCAAGAGGAGGTTTCAACCACCAAACCGTTACATGGAAGCTCAAATAAAATAAAGTGTCCTTCAGTTTATTTTATTATTTTTTTCATGATAACTAAAAAACAAACTTTTATTCCCGACCAACTGTCATCAAGGTGAAAGTCTTATTAAGTCGATACCAATGTTGGGAGTTCAATGGTGCCTTCAGATTTTAATTCCAAGTAGCAGTTCAAAAGTTATAAAAACCAGCTCATACGTTTACTAAACGTACTGAAACAAAACATCAAAAATTGATTCCGAGAACAGCGGTCCCCGGAATCAAGCGCCATCAATTTTCACAGACTCGTAAAATTTCTATGTATTTAAGAAAAAAATGCACACAAATTTGGTGTGTTTACAAAATTAAATTATATATTTATTAATTCAATAAATTTCACTTTAGTAATTTTAACATTTAATTTTAATTTAAAATCCTTGTATTCTTGTGACCTTTTTTTTAAACTCTTCTTTATCATTGCACATGTGGGATTGATTGTAAATTCAAATTTAAAAATTCTATGTGTGGAATTTTGATAAATGGATTCCATATTTTAAATATTTGTTACATATATTATCTATTGATTTCAACATAATTTTTAAACATAATTTAAATTAAACAAGTAAAACTCATTTATCATTTTAAGGTAAAAATATGTTAACTGGTGGTCAAACTAAAGTGATAATATTTAAAATTTCCAAAAAAAATTATAAAATAAAATATCTAGAAATAAATATTTATTATATTTCCAATCCCATAATAATAATCCTTTTTTACCATATTTTATTCTAAAAATGTGGTACACCATTTTATTTTCATATAATACAGGTGTGGAACTAAACTCACTTATAAAAGGCCACCTCTATTCTCTCTTCTACACACATTCATAACAAAATAGATAATCCTATACCTATGAAAATAACTTCCCAATATCTTTAAAATCATATTGGAAGAAAAATATTTTTCATAATTCCAACATTTCAAGGATTTTGGTGTAATCCTAGGGAGGATACCAAAATAAGAGGTAACAATATTTAATGAGAATATTAATTTTATATCTTCGTCCATATCATTCAATTAAAATTTAAAAATTAAGATATATCAAAATATTTTTATTATATATATATATATTTATATTTATGTTAAATTAATTTCCTAAAACTACTGCACTTCCATCAAATGGGATTCAAAATCATCATTTATATGTACATTGGACTACCACCTCACAAATAGATGTTATTCTTTTTTCCATTACCACCTCTCAATGATCAATATAACGATGTTTTTGATGTATGTATTTAATATTTAAAACATAATTACCCCTCTTAATTAATTATATCATTTTTATCATTTTTATTTTCTAGTATGTATGGGTTACGATTACATGGATTTTGTGTACGGAGGACTACCATCTCACAAAATAATGTAATTCTTTTTTCACTAATGCTTTACATTGAAGTTAATAAGGAAAATTTTTATTAATACATGGGACATAAATGACATTAATATTATATTGATGAAATAATTAAATTTTTAAAATTATAATATATCATTTTCTTTCTCACATTTTCAATCACTTCATGATGATAACATCATTCTTGTACGTGTCGAAAACCATCATTACAAAGTGATGTGAATATATTTTCATCACAGAAAAATGGATGATGTATATAAGTACATATAACGATATAATATGTTATTTATGTTATTATTAAAATAATGTAAATATGAAATATTAATTATCTTCTTTAGATTGTTATCATAAAAAATGGAAATGTTTCCCATGCGTTTGTAGGACCTACCATCTCCATGATCATAGACTAATGAATTTATCAAAAACATATATAATGGTTTGAAATAAAATTATTATTTAATTATAAATATGATAATTATTTCATTATTCTATTTATTAAAGACATGGAAATAAATAATATAAACAAAAACTAGAGCATTAATGACAATGAGTATATAAATAACAAGGAAAATATCTTTAGAAATAATGAAACTAATGAAATATTATATATGAATAGGTGATAAGATGTTATAAAAATATCAAATATGATATTATAAATAGTTATATTTTTTATATGTAAATATTATGTTTAAAACCATAATAAATGAATTATGTAACTTTGAACTAAAAGGAATCATGAGGTAAGGGGGTTCAACTAATTTTATATTTATAGTGGCATATTATAATGTTATGTACTAAAATTATTTTTTATTGTATACATAATCTCTATTATACATTTATTATGATTATTAATAAATAATTAATGGTGTTTAATGTTTCAATTTCTATTATTTCATCTATGTGGATTTGAATTTAAAATTATAATATTACGAAGAATATCAAAACCCTGTTCCTTTTCATTGGGTTATATTACATCAAT
Source organism: Viscum album (assembly GCA_963277665.1). Taxonomy (NCBI): domain Eukaryota; kingdom Viridiplantae; phylum Streptophyta; class Magnoliopsida; order Santalales; family Viscaceae; genus Viscum; species Viscum album. The sequence goes on from OY728164.1 coordinate 1,348,529,120, forward strand.
GATGTATTTGATATTCATAGATGATGTGGGTAATAAATTCTTTATATATTATCTATTATTTAAACTTATTTTATTTGGATTTATATTTGACACAAATAATTGATTCATAAATTATTTCTCACATCAATTTTATAATTTATATAAGTTTTTATTTCACAATCACATATTAAAAACAATTGTTTATTCTTGAATTCCATTGAAGAAAATTATTTGATATATGGATATTTAACCACATTATTTTTTCGACTAGTTTTATTCATGGTTTTTTCATGTGAAATTACAATTTTCCCACACTTTGGTACATCAAGTGAATGAGAAAAGTAATTTATGAAATTCCCATTTCACTTATCCCTTCGATCAGAAATATATTGTCTACCAATTTTTTTTCTAATAATAGATTAAAAAATGTTTTTAACAATTAAAAATTTATATAATTATGTTGGTTTACCCATTTTGACTTAATTATTTTTTTTCAAATGAACCATAATGAAATTTTGAAAATAACTCTTCATTTTCATTTACTTATAATGTTAGAGGAATCATTGATTTTACCTTGGAGTCATATATGGAATTTAATACTTTCATTAAAACAAATTTTTTTGAAGCTTATTTAATATTTAAAAAATAGTTAAAATGAAAATTATTTTAAAAATATTTTGTGATATTTTAGTATTAAAAGGTGATTTTCAAAATAAAAAGATATTTCCCAAAAGAATTTTTTTTATGATATTTTAATTGTTTTTCAATTCATAAATGACTTAAACCCATTTTTTTATATAATTTCATAGTTAAATGTTAAATTTATACCATAATTAAAAACAATTGAGGTTATTTTTTATCATATTGAACAAATAAATTATTTACAATAACTTTTATGATTCATTTTTTTAGTCATTAACATTCTGTAGATACATTTACATTAGTATGATCATTTAAAGATTCATTTATCAAAAATTTAAATATTTTTTAGGTATTTAATATTACTATTTCTTATATCATATATAATTTTTACATATTTTTTCTCTTATATATTTTTATTTTTTGTATAATATATATAATTATTTCTAAAATCGATTATTATTTTTAAATACACTATTTCTCATAAATATATATATATTTATGGTATCATGGATATGATCATTAAAAAAATTATTTACAATTTCTGAAAATAGTGATTACATTGGTTGTTAATTGATTAACTAGGATATATTTATAATTTTACATTCCATACTCATTATAAATATATTTTTCTAAAGATTATTAAATAATGAATTAAATGGATTACTTAACATATGGTGAATTCCTTGGACATGCACATATTGTCGGATAATAGATACAAATAACCCCTAGATGCATCATTATTATAACGAGATGAATCAATTGGATATCTTTAATTAAATTGTTTTATGATAAATACCAACCCATCAATTTTTAATGGCCCTTGGGATAAACCATGAAGGTATAGGTATCATGACTTCTTATATCATGTTATTTAATAATTATGCATTTTTATAATTCATTTAATTTTATCCTTGATATTTTCAAAATTATATTATCTCTAGATTAAAATCATTATTAGTAAAATTGATAAAATGGCATGCGTTATCAGTTTTTTACCTTCCCATATTGATTATTCTTTATCCAATTATAATAGTCATTCTTTTTATTACATGTTATGTGTTTTTAGTAATTTAAAATTTAATATATATTTTGTGTTATCTAATCAAGAAAGTAAAATTATTTATATTTAATGTGTATTTAGTTATTTTCCTTTCCATTTCGTTTATGTTTATTGATTCTGGATTTCTTCTCATGTAGTTATCTCTTATTCAGAATTTGATATCACCTTTAATTTCATTCTTTACTCACAAATCCATATAGTTTCATATGAATGTTAGGAAATTACTTGATTAATCGAAAAAATGATATTCTAAAAAAAATTAATTAATTGTTTTAAATATAATATGGGAATGCTCTATGTATATAGATTACAGTTACTATTAATCTATTCATTACATTGGTTTTTCATTAATTATATTTTTTTTATATAATAAATAAAGACATATTAATTGGGTTATTAGGATCATGGTCTTTATAGTTGTAATGACATGAATTTTATTAGAAACATTGTGAAATGATAAAGGAACAAATAAATTGTAGAATAGATGCCTATGATAAATATTGAGGATAAGTATACATGAAAATATTTTTATTGTAAGGATTATATTATGTGGTCATTTCAATGAAATAATTCCATATATAGATACTACACATGGATTTCATTCTGAAATAGTCATATATAGAGGTTGTAACTTGGAAAAATGATCATTGGGGATGACTTTATCATCCCGAGTTAAATGAAAATGAGCCTTAATACAAACCTAGCTTGACACTCACGGGGGATATTATTAGGATAACTAAAATTTTCTATTAACAAACATTGTGAATTGATTGATAATATAATGATAATGAATAACCATGGTTAAATATATGGTGTCATATATTGAAAATAATTTTTATTTTTTTAAACAACATATAAATGATTTTATGGTTTTCCATAAAATATAATTATTGGACACACTATGATTTTTGGCATTAGATAGTTGATATAACTCGAATGAATCATGTTAACAATGATTTTTATGGACATGGGGGTGACTATGACTAACCCAATGATATGATGAGTTTGGTGAATAATAATTTTATTATTTATAAAATAGTTTTCCAGAAATATGATTTACAACATATACCATAAAACTCCTACAATCACCTATGAAGAGATGTATTGTGTTCTCTATGTGAAATTGTAATGGGGACTATGGATAAAGGAAGATTTAAATTCCATCATTTGAAGAAAGTGAATAAATAATCCTACCGAGTGTCTGAATGAAAAGGTAAAATGATTTATTTGTGAAAAAAGAAGGGTATAAAGATATAAGGTCTTTAAGAAAAACAAAGAGTAAATTTTTTTGAAGAAAATATCATCCTCATAATCTATTAATAGTTTTTTTTTTTTAATGTAGATAAGCTATGAATTGTAAAATTAAATTCCCACCTCTATTTTCTGACCCATGGTCCATGAAAATACCAATTATGAAATAAAAAAAATAATGTATTTATGTATTATGATAAATGAATTAAATTGTTGAACTATTTTACCAATGGTAATTTGGATATACAAAAAAAACATATAATGATTATGTTTCATTTTAGAATAATATATGTCTTTGTTAACATAGAATTTATTGATACCATAATGGTTTTGTGGGATAAAGATTGATCACACATTAAATGAAATAAACATCAATTTTTTTGTATTATGTGATAAGAATTTTACATGATTAAATAGTAATTAAGATAAATTTATTGAATGTATATGTTTTACTGAAATTTTTATTTGAGGAATAATGTATTTAAATTTTTTTATATGTTTAAACATATTGATAACATTTATGGTCAATATGATCATTAATTAAATCTTTATAATTTTATAATAATATTATAATTCTATGTGCAAATATATTAAATTGTATTGATGAAATATTAAACGTATAGTTTAATTAGAAAACAATTTCAAGGATAACAATCAATTTTTCGAACATTATTGGAATTATTTTAATATAAGTACAAACTTCATTTTGTGAAACAACCTATCGCATCTAATAAGGTCATTGGTCTAAAACCCACTAGCGAAGGATGATAAGGGTTAACTTCCTTCAAATGGCCTATGCAATTTTCACTTTACAATTTCATTAAATAAAAATAATTTTTTGTGGAAATATATATTTTAATGATGAACTTGTGGTGTTACATTCATGGTAAAAAGGCAAATATGTTATATTTTATAACTAGTTTTAATCTTATTGGTTTTAGAAAATTTTTAGGGATTGGCAGAAATAATTGCCTCTATTTTAAAAACATTATGGTCCATGAAATATGTTTTTTGGTATATTCATTTCTTAGAGCCAGTAATTAATGGAAATTGATCGAAAAAATGGATGACATTTTGTTTATCAAATAAGAATGTGTCATCTGAGTATATTTCCAAATATTCATACAGATTAAATGATTTCCTCAACAACAAGAATATGATATTGAAATAGAAAAAATATTTTATTACCTTCATATTATAGAATCAGATGTTCATTTAAATCATCACTGATTTATGTTTTTGATGTGTTTATAATACTATTTTCCTTTCCTTTGATTTTTTCAATGAACGCTATCTCTCTCTATGATTATTTACACATTTCTTCCATGAACATAAACTCACATTAATCTAGTGTTCTCCTATATATAACTTTAGTTATGTGTTATTCAATATGACCATTTTACTTCCCTTTTTGACTTATTAAGTTGATATTTTATTAACACATATATGATATGGGTATTTAAAAAATGGTATTTTCTAATTCCAAATAGTTGATTATTGAGATCAAGTATAAATTATAAGAATTCAATTTATATAATGTGGGGAAAATTTAAAACCCATATATTTTAAATATTTAACTTTTTTATAGTGAATATTATTAAAAACATGCTAATAAACAACAAATGAAATATATTTCACTAATCTAAGTCTTTTAGAAAGTATGTGAAACACATAATCCCATGTTGAAATGGAATATAATTTAAAATACTATAATAAATGGAATTTTAAATTTTTTTTATTAAATTATCTAACTATTTTATTATTATTATGGTCATATATAGCTAAATAAAAAAATAATAGTCATTTAGATAATAAATAAATTTTTTTTGAAAACAATTTATTTTCTTTAAATATTTTATTATTTCATTACAAAAATAATATAACCAAAATGTTTCATTCTTATAGAAAATTTATTTTATAGAATAAAACTTATTTTTGAAAAATTCTTACCAATATTATAGTCAGGTGAGTTTTGGGAGTTTTATTAAATGATTCATTTTTCTATTAATGGTGAAAAATATAGAATTTTATTTTAATACTCTCATTTTAATAAAATTATTTATAAAGATCAATTAATTTTTAATTTCCCTTTTATGAAACTATAATTAAATTATATACATATCAATACAATTTTCTCATTATATTCAATGTAATATTGAATTTTGATATAAAATCATGAAATATTTTGGCCATTATCTCTTTATAGCTCCACATTTTAATCATGTCTGTGCCATTAATTTGTAATAAAAATTGTATATTTTTGTGATTGTAATTTTCAAAAATGGATTATTTATATGGATTGATTAAAAATTATATTATCTAATTTGATAAAATTATTTTTTTACATAATAAATATATAATCATAAAAAATTATATGTCATGCTTAAGGTAAAATTGTGTATACTAGGGGTTAAACTGAAAATATAATGGAAAAAATGACCTTAAAAGTTTTATAAAATTTAAATCATAGTCACATATAGACCATATCATGTATAATTATTTATAATATAAATTTTTTTACCCATGGGTAAGTGTAAAACATGGGTACACCTTTTCATTTTCTAAACTTTCTACTGTGTTAGTCACCTCACATATAAATGTCCACCGACTCTTCTCTTTTATTCAGACCTTCAAACCATATTATATTGTCCATGACCTACCATAATAACATAAAACCATCAGACCCGTAATAATATTTTTTTTTGATGTATAATATGGTCATATGATTTCATTCAGTGGAAACATGTAGTGGTTAACTGAAGAAAGGGTAAAGTTCTTCATGAAGAATTTTTTTTATTTCACCCCTCTCATATATCAATTTATATTAAACCATGATATTATAATATAATTAGTATATTTAGTATATTGTGATATATTTTTTTCATGACCAAGAACCAGCCCTACATCCATCAAATGGGTTACAAAATCAATATTCATGTGTTCGACAAACTACCACACCATGAGCCGATGTTATTCTTTTATCCATTAACATATTGTATAATTGGTTATAATGATGGATAAAAAGATATATATGGTGTTAATAAAATAATTATAAATATTTAGATTCATTATATCATATTTTTTTACTTTTCATTATTTATGGGATATGATTTTGTTGCTTGTGTGTAATGTAGAAAACAATCACATGAAGCAATGTGACTGTCGTCTCAATAACACTTTACACAGAAGTTAAGGACAATAAAATTAATGGATATTTGTTATATAGAGAACATAAATATGATATTAATATCAAATTTAATATTCTAAAAAATAACATAACATTTTATTTATTACCTTTTATCTCACTTAATGAAGATAACAATGTTATTGTACATGTGGACTACCCCCTTCACGATGCGATGTGAATCTATTTTAATAAGAATAATACATGGATAATATATATATACATATACATTTAAAAATAATAATGATTTTATTATATTATTAAAATCTGTGTATATTTAATGTTGTTTACATCATATCTATTATTATCCTTGAAAAATGGATACCTTATCCATACATACGTACTCTATATGTTATCAATGATTGTAATATTATTAATTTATCAACCCCATTATTCATGATTGGAAATAAAAGTAACTTTATTGACTAAATATGATAATTATTTCAGGATAATAAATATATAAATTATTTAAGAATATAATATAAAACATAAAAGGAGATTTCCTAACAAATCATGAATGAGAAAAGACAAAAATTAACAACTCAAACAATGAAAATAATAAATTATGATTAACTACTAGATGGAAAGATATAATAATTGGTTCATATATGATATTATAATTGTTAATATCATTATTTATTAATTTAATGAAATTATTAAAACCACTATTAAATAGTTTGAAGCCTGTTTAACCAAGGAAAAGAATGTGGTACGTGAATTTGTCTAAATTTCCTTCATTGATTCACATGGTAATGTTATAAAACTAATTTATTTAATATAGATTATATACTTCCACTTTGAAATTTCATAAAATTATTAATTGAAAATTCATTTTGTTGTAAATTTAAATTCCAGTTATTTAGTTCATGTGTATTTTACATGAAAATTACAATGATAAGAAATCTCATAACTCAATTTATTTTTTAGGTGGTATTAATTCTTCATTTTCCTTGATATTCCAAGATCTTGTGTGTAGTTAATTTTGAATGTATTATATATTATTTACACTTTTTAATGTGGATGTAAATTTTATTAACATAATTGACTATTGATCAATTCTTATTTCAATGTTATGATCATTGAAAAGAAATATTTCAATGTATCACTGTAATTGAGATTGATTATTGACGAATTTACATAGAATGTAAAAATTTGATCATTCTATAATAATAAAACTTTCAATTTAATATATATTTAATGTTCATTAATTTTTCATGTAATATTAAAATATTTAAACTCATTGATACATAAAAATATTTAGAAAATATTTTTCCAAACATATGGATTCATTTAACTCGTCAATTGAAAATATGTTTTTATCAAACAAAAGTTTTTAGAAAATGGGTTCAAAAATGTTTTATTACATTCTAAAAAAGAATTATGGATGTCATTTTTTCCTATTTTTACTTTTTGAAATACAATTTTTTTGGAAAATTCATATTTTTCAAAACATTTACCATTTGGATTTTACAAAAAAGTAAAAGAAATTATTTAAACATTTGATGCATGTATGGAATCTTTTTCCTTCATTTCTAGAAAATATTATAAGGATTACTTTATAAGATTCATTATTTATTTTTAAATTTGTCATTTTTTATATTTTTTGTGAAATTTTTGTTTTTAATAGTTATTCTCAAAATAAAAAAGAAAATTTTCCTAATGAAATATTTTAAGGTAGTTTTTATAGTGTTTCTGATTATCAATGATAAAAGGCAATTATTTGAAATATAATCCCATATATATATAATTTTTTTATTTGATCATTTTTATTTCTATTGGTTGTTTTTTTAATAGACTAAGTCTGGAATCCATCCAACCCAACACTCGACCGGGATAGAGACATGACCCGAAGGGTGTTCCGGATCCCCACTAGATGGAAACTAGTTCATATGTTTCAAAAAATTAATTTTGGTAAATATTTCAAGCATGATAATAATAATAAGTAGATCATCATAGTAAAACTATCACACTATGATAAATATCAATAAAAAATAGATACAACAATTCAAGTTAAAAAGTTACTAACTGTAACCAAAATAATAACACCAAAATGGGTGCAGAACCAAAAAACCCAAAAACCAAAAACTCAATCCAACTAGATAGCCATCACCCACAATCCACATCCACACACACCTAAAATATAATTTCACTAACAACAAGATCAACCATCACCACCATGATACACCCTTCCTTTACTAGAGCCTAAAATAGCAATGTGTACATACACCTAAGGGAATATGTTGGGTTTGATACAAAGCCCTATATGATTCCACCCAATCGAAAGATTCCATGTCATAAAATTAGAATAAAAAATACAATACAAGTTTTGAGAATGAAATTGGAATAATTTTTAATAAAAATATTATGTGAAACAGATTAATGGAAATATTCATTGAAATTTATCATATGAGTACATATTTTCATATTTTGATGGTATGAAAAACAACACAATGTATCACCATGCTTGAGGAAATCCAAAAATGTACTATGATTAGTGTTACCCTATGAACCCCCTATCATTCTGAAACATGTTATATAAATGATATCTCACATCCTTATCATGTATTATCAATTGGATATGAATTCATCTCAAGGTTTACTACTTTACATTCCTCAATTTTTAGTTAGTTTTTAAGAATCTATTCATCTAGAAGAAGCTGGGACTGATCCCCACATATCCAATTAGTATACTAGTCATAGTTTGTGAGGCCATATATCTAAGATTCCGATTGTTCTCAATATCCATTCAACATGCCATATATATCACGATATTCACATACAGACATCAATAAATATAGAAAAACAAGAAAAATGGTCTCTTTTCATAGAAAATACACATATTGAGTTTATACCAACTCCAAAAAAAATTAACATGATTCACACAACATTAATAATTCTTTAAACTCATTTAGAATTACACCAAGAAAAGTAACCTGAGATCCAACCATTCCCATTTTCAAAAACAACTTTTAAACTATATTAACATCAAAAAAATTTAAAACCAAATTTCTCACCTTTCCAAAATTCCATAAAAAATCATGTTGAAAAGTATTCATACAAAAATAATGAAACAATGTTTATGAATTTAATCACCTTCCTCAAGCTTTGAAAATTCTAAAATCCAGTGGAAAACCACAACCACAACACAATATTACCATATAATGTCAATATAAAACAATAAAAATTAATATTAAAATATTATAACCAAGGTTCATCAAAATTTAGGGTAAAAAATGTGCAATAGAAAGAATTACTCAAAAAAAAGAGAAGAAGAACCTCAAAGATGGATGAAATGATAAGGGAGATACATGATGTTTTTTTGAGATCTAAATGAAAATACAACATGAATTAGATTGTCCATGGTAACCAAAAAATATTGTAGGAGGATTATATGTCTTTGAATACCTAGTGGGATTAGAAATGGAGTATAAAAAGGGGAAATTAGATGCAAGAAAAATTGTAAAATTATAATATTTAATGGCATGGATTGGTTTCATGGTTAGCCAACATATTTTAAAAAATCATGATTATGTCATGTGGTCTGATATATCCAATAGAACATAAGATTCATAGTTTCATGGTGGAGGACACATGCTCGTGTGCCAAACCGTTCATCCTATATAGTTCCACAGTCTGTGGAATATTGTTTCTCTTGGGCTACCACACATTTTCCTCTAACCATGATTAAACCATGTGTGTCCAAAAGAAGGGCCCCAAAAATATATTTTTCACAAAAAATCCCACAGAAATGAAGGGATATATACCAGGAAAAAAATAAACAAAATTATTACTAAAAATAAAATCACAGATGTGATAATTTATTATAGAATGAAAAGATTCATCCCATTTAATATCATTCAATAGTATAATAATATAATAAAAATTGATATTTCTCCTCAACCAAATGCTTCTACTACCAATAATCATTCTCATAATTAACATGATACCAAGGAACAAGAACCATTTTATGTACATTAAATTAATAACTTTCTTATTCAAATTCACAATCCTCACTGACCTCTCAAATATATAAAAATCAAGTTCTACTTCCAACTCTTCTGAATTCATCACATGTAACAGGTCTAAGTAATGCTTATTTAAATTAGAAACATAGAACACATCCAGAACTGATGTTATTTTAAATGAAAAATATAACTGGTATTTCATCTTACCACCACTCTAGGCAATATCAAAATTTCCAACATACCTCGGTGTCGAATTCCCAAGTTTACAAATTAAAATTGAACTAAGCATGGTTCCACATTTAGAAAAACAATCACACCTATAATGAATTCAAAAAGATTAACACTGCTAATCAGCATTAGAATATTTTGAATTATTTTTTCTAAAAAATTATGCCTAATAATCATTAAATTATAATATTTTTCCTACATATGTCTTAGTCCAAACAATGAGATATCACTGACCTCTTCTCAAAATAAATGGTATCGACACAACTGAAACTAAAAACTTAAATGGGAGAAAGGATAATCATGTCAAGGTGTATATTATTATATGTGATTTCAAATAATACCAGATGGTTATCCCATGATCCTAAATTATCTAACACTCTTTACCAAAGAATTTAATCCAAGATCCAATCCTTCCACTCCATCAGATCATCTTTTTAAGGGTGATATGTCATAATCAACATGATAGGAGTCCCCATTTTATTCTAATGGAAATCCAAAAAACATGAGGTAAAATGGGTGTTCCTATATGGAATGATAGTCGATGGCACGCTATAAAGCCTTAACTATTTCCAATATATGAAATCGTCCAAACTCATCAACTTTGGATGAGTCCAAAATGGAAGTAAGATGGGTTGATTTGGTAAATCATTCTATCATCACTCAATAACATTCCTTAACTGAGGTGTAAAACATATGAAAATAATAAAAATACATGGAGACCATATCCAACATTTATATATGGATTTTTAATGGTTGAATCAAGCCAAAGTGTCTTTGGAACTATACATTAGACTCCTGATATCTATCACACCATGATTAAAAATCTACATTACACCACCACATACTAGTCAACAAGACCTAACGAAGCACATCGTAGAACATATTTGTGACACCAGAATGAATGATCCACTTATACTATTGGTTATCTTTCATTATTCCCATCCCCAACGACATAATATCCACAAAATAACCCTAGAAACTCAAAAATCACTCATGAGACAATGACCATTCACATGAAATATTCTAACAATGTAAGAACTAAATATAACATTGTTAAAACTTATAAATCATATTGTCATGATGAATAAATTCAATAAGGAAAGGTGATAGTTAAAAACTGGCCATGAATTCACCTCCACTCTATAACATGGTCTGCATATACATCTAACAAAAAATACCCATTAAATTCCTCATATCACTAGACTCCTTTAATGCTTGCACTGAAACATTCCTACCAAATTATGTTCCACCATGTCACCCATTCTTAGGGTATAGACGTTATTAAAATAAAAACAATAAGTTACCCAAAACAATTAAATTTACATAGATTCTACTCATTATAGGTGAATATTTAATACAAACACTTATCATGGCAATAAGCCACAAAACTATCCCCATTAAGATAAGGATTCCATAACAACAAGGCATTCATAACCACCATGATCTCCAAGACACAAGTTGGTTAATTCATTTCTTGTGGTCTCTATTTTCGATAACCATATGACACCACATGCTCATCCTATATCAACAAGCACACTTGACTCATACCAGATGCATAACAATATACTATGTATCACATTGAAATTCCAGAAAAATCAGAACATGGGCCATGGTTATCCAACTTATAAGCTTCTCAAAAGACTCATGAAATTATGGAATCCATTAAAACATTACTCTTTTTGAGGTAAGTGCCTTAATGGGGAATGAAATAAGAGGGATATACTAGAAGCACATCTAGGAATTTCCTTATAGGCCAAAAAAGTTAATACTATAAAAAAACACTCTTATTTTGTTTCCATTACAATATTGCAATGATCTTTTTAGCATACACTAAAACCCCTAGTTATGAGATCTCATGACCAAGAAACATTACCTCCATGATCCGTAGGTTTAAATTGTAAAACCTAATATAAGAATTATTATCCCAATGTGTGCCTAGAACAATACTCAAGTGATTCTCATGCTCCATCTTAGTCACAAAATAGGCAATGATTTCATCCATAAATACCACGACTATGGTGTCGTGATAATACTGGCACACCTGGATCATGTGTGATATAAATACCACTACAAAATTTTTCAACCATATTTTCATCAATAAAAACTCGAAATGGTCATAATTACATTAAAATTTTATATGGATAACATTCTACTCCTTAACTATGAAATTATAATATCTGGAACACAAGTCGCACTTAGAAAACAACATTTCCCCCTTAGGCTTATCACAAAGTTCATCAATATGGTAAAAATGGTTTTTTTCCGCATCATCACCTAATTAATCATCCACTAATAAATACTTTACTAGAGAGATCCATTAGCCTCATTACTAGACAACAAATTGGGAAACTAATGGTGATACATTGAGCCGAATTAGCACTTTGTATTCCAAAACTTCTAGTAGTACCATTAATTCACTGAACTCTATGGGGGATTTATTATACGAGGGAAGAGATATTGGTTATTTTCCATGTGCAAATACAGTTTTCATATAATTTTTTCAGTCAATGGAAAAACCTAAGAATTCTTCTATGAACACCTATGTGAACTCACCCGTCAATGGACTTACCCAACTCTCAGAACAAAAACCCCAATCATCCTCTATCATTACTTATGAAATATAGAAATCAAGACTAATAAATTCTATAAGTGGATGTTTATCACATATATATTAATCATAAAATTCACCTTGGAAACAAGTTTTCTACCATCAGGTTCTATAAAAACTCCCTTTTCATCAATAGAAATTGATTTATACCTCAAAACGCACTATCTAGTCTATACTATGGATCATGAAACTAAGGTCCATTTCTAGAACCAATAAATATTATTCCAGATTAATCCCTAACATGGTAGGTTCATAAGTTGAACATATAAATCTTTTCCCCCTCTTCTTACCAAGAGGCATTGAAAAATCCATCAAATAATACAAAAGATAAGTTTGAAATGTTATCCTAACATAACCAATGGAAAAAATAAAAGAAATAGATGCACCAGTATCTAACAAGTAAATACCTAAAGTGGAAGAAAATATAATACTAACATTAATGATCATAGGTTTTTCATCTAATTACATTGGTGTTTGATGAACATCAGGAATATTCCAAGTCTCTACATGTTCTTGAGAACAACCACATTACTACAGATCTCCCTTAAAAGGCCTATAACCCGAAGTGTATATGACCCTCCCTCCATGAACGCAAAACCTAGAAATCATTATCATATATGGTTTTGGATTAGATGTAATCCCTATAGAAGACAAGGATCCTACTTTAATATGATATTGATGTTCCACCATTCAAAACTATTATATGTGTCCCATAGTTCGTCTCTGATGGAAAGACATGGGTTAGGCTAATCAAGATGACTATATATGATATGCCTTCCAATTGATATTGTAAAAAAATGTTCTAGCACCAAATAAAACATATGACAATAGTTATAAAGTATGGCCTAGGCTTCAACTTCTATTTTCTATTCCTTGTCCTGCATCCTCTTCTTCTCTGAGGAATGACCAGATCCCTCTCCCACTACATATGATGCCCTATTAAAAATGGATATTTAAATTTAATAAATTGATACCATCAAACTTCAAGAAACCACCTCATCACTAGTCAAAAAATTAAAAGGTAATACCTGAGATCAATTTTATGGACACATGTACATTTTCTACATTTGATCCTTAAACCAGTCATTTGGGACTACTTAGGACGTGAATAGAACCATCTCTGAAAGAAGATATCAACTCTATCATGATCTAATCCCCCTAATGAAGATCCAAAAACTCCCATGTCATAATGAATGTTAGGTTATTGGGTAAATAATACTCTTTGAATAAAACCATTTAATATTTACAATGCATATTTTCTTGCTTCCCATCCTGAAAAACTGTGTCACGCCACCACCAACTAGGATCATCCGATAAGAATTATTCACATTTCACTATAATTTTCTCAATAGAATCAAGAAAATCAAATATCATTTATATTTTATAAAAAAAAACACATATGCTTCATGGGGGTCCAAGCGACCCCGGATGGAAGGAGGATTATTATTTAGGAACAGCTAATCATTTTATATTATTGAACATGTTGAAGCTTCCACAACATGAGTAGTGCCATATCCCACTCTCTGAACCAAAAGCATAGATAACCTGAACCACATATTCCACTAGTATTTGATCAATCAGTGAGGGAGAACACTCTTCGGCCTCTTCATGTTGTTTCACAAAAACTCAATGTGGAGTAATATTTCTGTATAAGGATATGAAAAATTGACTCCCCAACAAAACAACACTCTGAAAATTTTTCACAACCAAAAAAAAATTAAAAACACTTAAACAAATAAAAATAAAAAACTATCTCAACGACAATCCACATCAACTTCACACACACCTAGTGTCCACGAACAATCTACAACATGTATATCTCACATTTATGTGAATTAAAACCCATTCCCAACATCTGGTGGAATCCTAAGACATCTCACACTATTTTTTGTCCTAACACCCCACTCTTAACAAGAATCATATGCCATGATCACCCTAGCTCTAGTCTGTCAAGACTCTCTACAATATCATGACCCAAACAAGAGGATAAATCCCTTCCCTACTACCATTTGGTCATGAAACAATTAAGGATTCCATCCAACTCTGCCATCGACCCTGACTGAGACATGGCCCGATGGGCATTCCTGATCCCCATGTGCAAGAAACTTGTTCCTGAGTATGAACCATACACTATTGGTAATTATTTCACCCATAATAACAATAATGTATTATTCTAAATAATAAAACCATCACACTAATATCAATTTCCATAACCAAAATAGATTCAAATTTTCAAGTAAACTAGTTTGCAACTATAATGGCCTGGACCTCTCTGGTCTATTACCTAGTGAAAATATGGTGTTTGATGTGTTCCGGGAGGTCAATTTGACTTATACCCAATAATTTTCCAAATATCAAATTCTTTGAATAGTTACATCCGTGAACAGTTCTATCAGTAACCTCTAATGGTAACCTCTCTTTGCTTTCCCAAATTTCCAATTCTATGAACAGTTCTATCAGTGAACAGTTCTATCGGTACCCTCTCTCGGTAACCTCTATCGGTAACCTATAAGGGTAGGTGAATAGTGTTCTATCGGTGAGGTTTAGTGAACAGTGTTCTATCGATGAGGTTCAGTGAACAGTGTTCTACCCTTGAGGTTCAGTGAAGAGTGTTCTATGAGTGAGCTTCAGTGAACCGTGTTCTATAAGTGAGGTTCAGTGAACAGTGTTCTATCAGTGAGGTTCCGTGAACACTGCTCTATCAGTAAGGTTCAGTGAACAATGTTTTATCAGTGAGGTTCAGTGAACAGTGTTCTATCGGTGACGTTCAGTGAACAGTGTTCAATCGGTGAGGTTCAGTGAATATTTCTATCAGTGATTTATTGTGAATAGTTTTATCAGTGAAGTTTAGTGAATAATGTTTCCAGAATGGTGAGGTCTATCAGTAACCTCTAACGATAGGTGTACAGTAATGGTTTGTGTGCAGTAAAGGTAGGTCTATAGTGATTCCAGAATGGTGGGGTCTATCAGTAACCTCTATTGGTAACCTCTAACGGTAGGCCTACAGTAACGGTAGGTGTACATTAATGGTAGGTCTACAATGATAACAGAATGGTGAGGTCTATCGGTATCCTCTATCGGTAACCTCTATCGGTAGGTGTATAGTAACGGTAGGTGTACGGTAACAGTAGGTGTACATTGTTTCCAACTTCCTACAGTTTCACCCCTTTGACATTTCCTTTGACATAAAATATATTTAAATCCTTAACTTAAGGCCAATTAGAAGGACATAAATCCTATATTAATTATTCCTATAGCTCGGCATGTTTTTACTTGGTCAAACCAAGTGGGTTAATGCGATCTTATTTTAATGGGAAATTAAGTGTATCGTTAAATCATTGTAATGTCCCAGTTCCAGAAGCCGCCCAGAGGCACCCCGTACCCAATTGGTCACATGGCCTCAAGCACATTTCCCCAAATTCTAGAGGTTGTTGACTAGTAACTAGGGCCTTGGGTGTGATAGTGGGGAAACTATGGCCTCATTGGCAAAGTACAAAGTGGAATTAAAAAATAATAAATAGCGGAAATAGAACAATCCATACACGAGTAAACAATGGGAGACTAATCAGTAATTAGCTAGAGAACACATATATATATGAAATGATGCATGATACATATTTCTAGGAAAGCTTCCAAACAAGTCACAATGCTGGAAATACAATAGTGCCAAACCAAATTACAGAAGAAAGGTAAACAGATATACTCCTCAGCATCGCAAGCCATAGCTTGGTCCCATGCTCTCCTGCTCTAAGCAATCAAGTACCAGAAGTCAAAGGGTGATTTCCCTTGTCTATACCTACAACAACATAGTATGCTTGGGACCAAAAGAATGGCCCAAACAGGTTGTGAGACTAAATCCCAGTAGCTAACCACTGGAAGATCAGTGCCTAACAGACAGTGAGTATATGGCATGTAACTGTATAGTAAGTAGTAAATAGTAACAGTTAACAGCATGCAGTAATTGGAAATATAAAAAAATAATCAGTCCACTGAACAACAAGTAGTAGTCAAGCAATAGCTAACCACTAATAAGAAACCCTCTGGGAAGTACTCGTAGCCATCCCCTTTGGTCCTAACCGAGAAGTACCACAACCCTATGGGCAGTGCACTCAGGCAAACCCCTCTGGTTTGGTCGTACGAATTTATATGACACTCTGGGGAAGCTCACTCGGTCAATTCCCCTCATAGTCTAGGGTAGTCAGGGACTCTGTGAGGAAGATCATGTGGTCTAACCCTTGTGGCCCTAAGGTCTATAAACGTTCTAAGAAAGCTCACTCGTTCAATTCCTCCTATAGTTTCAGGTCTATCATAGACTCTCTAAAGAATCTCACTCAGTCATTTACTTCTCTAGTCTGGAAAAAGGTTAAAAAGAAATTCAATAAGTAAAGAATATCTGAGGAAGCTCACTCGGTCTGCCCTCTTGTAGTATATAAGATCAAAGGCACTATGGGAAGCTCGCTTGGTCTATCCCATATAGCCTATAATGTCCAAAGGCACTCTGGGAAGCTCACTTGGTCTATCCCCTATAGCCTATAATGTCAAAGACTCTTTGGGGAGATCACTATGTCTATCCCACATAGTCTATAGCACCATGTTTCCACAGCCATGTTCCAGTCAGTGGATAATAATGATATAAGGCCAAAGCACACCTATAGAGCTACTTGGATAACCAAAGTACACCTATAGATCTACTTGACTAAACAGTCTACAGCAGACAAGCGTGTTATCATCATCACTCCATCCTATGGTCACTAGGCATGGAAACAGGCAAACCTTCCAAGTCTAACAAAGACATGAAGGTTGTAAATAGAACAAAGCATTGGAAAAACATCCAAGCACATCAATTATCTACAAACATGATCAATTTAACTCTAAACAAGCATGCAAGAAAGGCAGGAATAACCACAAGGGCAAAACGGTTAACACGTAATACCCAGTTCAAGGGTATTGGTAGAAATTTCACATAAAACTCAATGACATCGAAAGGTAAGGCACAAACCACCTACTTGGATGCTATGAGATCAGTATAATTGAGCCACAAAGATTGATTCCCCTTAGAATTTCAATGATCTGAGAAAAATTCCAAAACGCTCAATCGATGATAACTTGGGAAAGCAGAGAAATTGGAAAACAAGGCTCTAGGAGAAGGAAGGACTAACCCCTGCGGTTCCAACACAATCAACAGCATCCGATTTGGAGAAAGGATGAAGGCGCGAGGATTCAGAGAAGTCATGTGGTCGTACGACATCTCTTAGATGAACAGGACCTAGAAGAAGACGTTTCTGCCGATTTGACGTGACCCCGGTCCGTTTAATGAAAATGAAAAGAAAATACACAGTGTGTACTTCTTCAGTACACAGAGTGTACTCTATTTTTCCATACTCTACTTTAAGCGGCCCCCACTTCATCCCTACACACCGTGTGTGTGGCTCGGACACGACCAGCACACGGACTGGCGCGGCAAGGGAGTACACGATGTGTACTCATAAAATACACGGCGTGTACATAAAAAATTTCCAGAAATTCTTCTTTCCTCAAAAAATCAGAAAAAGGATAAAAATAACTGAAACGAAGATCCGGGTTCTTAAAAACATCCCCCCTTAAAGAAAGTAGTCCCCGAATTTCCCATGTGTGATGTAGAAGAAGAAACCCTGAATAGCTCCAGCCACTGCGATCTCACATCATCCTCCCTCTCCCAAGTCTCGTCATGTATTCGCATGTGTTTCCATAGCACCCATACCAGAGGAACAGACCGGCCTCAAAGAACCTTCATATTGTGATCAAAAATCCAGATAGGATGTTCCTCAAACGATGCATCTGTTTCGAGCTCATCCTCCTCAGGATGGAAGACATGAGACGGGTCTGAAAATCAACACTGGATCTGATAAACGTGGAAGACATCGTGCATATCCCGGTACCTCTGAGGTAACATCACCCGATAGGTGAATGTCCCAACCCTCTCCAACACCTCAAATGGACTGACGTACTATGGTGAATGCTTACCCTGTCTCTGAATCCTCTTGTGTCCCAACCTCAGTGCGACATGCAGGGAAACCTGATCCCCGACCTCGAACTCCAGAGGTCATCTCCACTGATCAGCATAAGACTTCTGGCAAGAATGTGTTGTATCCATCCTCTTCTGAATCAAATCTATCTACTCAGAGGTCTACTGAACAAGACGAGGTCTCAGCAAAGCTGCCTCTCCTGCCTCCAGCCAGCATAAGGGTGATTGGCATGGCCTACAGTACAAAGTCTCATAAGGTTCCATCTGAACAGTTTCCTGGAAACTGTTGTTTTAGGTGAACTCAAAAAGAGTAATATGATTCTCCCAAGAACCACCAAAGTCTAGAATTCATGCTTGGAGAATATCCTCAAGCACCTGGATCATACGCTCAGACTGGACATCAGTCTGGGGATGGTATGTTGTACTCAAAACCACCTGTGTACCCAAGTCCTTCTGAAGTCTGTGCTAGAACCGAGAAGTAAAGTGTGCATCCCTGTCTGAATCAATGGAGTGTGGAACTCCATGTAGACATAAAATCTCTCGGATGTACAACTGTCCCAACTCATCAACATTAAATGCCTCCTTAATCGGAAAGAAGTGAGCAACCGTCGTATGCTTGTCAACGACAACCCAAACATCATCACTTCCTCAGGGTGACCATGACAACCCTATCTTGAAGTCCATCGTGACGTTGTTCCACTTTCACTCAGGAATGGGTAACTGCTGTAAAGGTAATGCAGATCTCTGATTCTCTGCTTTCACCTACTGACAAGTAGAACATATCATGAAAAAACCAGCAACATCTCTCTTCATACCTGGCCACCATTACTGGAAATGAAGATCCTGATACATCTTGGTGATGCCAGGACAAACTTCCCAAACTGAGGAATGAAAATCCCACAACAGCTCCTTGCATATGTCTACTGGAACCCATACGCGCCCTTGGAAATGTAAGATCACATCTTCATTCAGTGTCCATCCAGGAAGAGTGTCCTCTCCTGACACACTCTCCCGCAAGACTAAGCCTTCCGAGTCTGAGAGCTACCTCATCCGTACCCGATCAAGAAGAGTAGAGGTAACAACTACAGAAGAAAAGAAAGTATGTCCCTGCCTGTCGTGCACATCCAAGTGCATCTCAGAGAACAGAACCATAATATTCCACTCACTACTGGTCTCCTGAACATCCTGAATCTGAGTTCTCCTAATCAATTCACCCGCCACTGTGATGCCCTTTCCAATTGTATAAGCGAGCTCAAAGTTGAAAGAATGAAGATACTCAACCCACCTACACTGTCTCAAATTCAGATCACGTTGAGTGATGATATACTTGAGACTCTTATTGTTAGTAAAAACCAAAAAGTGCTCTCCTAGAAGGTAGTGTCTCCAAAAGTGTAAGGCATGAACAACAGCTGCCAACTCCAGATCGTGCGTTGGGTAGTTCCTCTTGTGTGGCCTCAACTGCCGAGACCCATAAGCAACATCACCATCTTCTTACATAAGCACGACACCCATCTCGATACCTGAAGAATCACAATAAATAGTATAACTATTTCCTGGGTCTAGAAAGACTAGTATCGGTGGTGACTTCAACCTTCCCTTCAGCTCTTGAAAGGCTGACTCACAAGAATCTGACCACAATAACTTTTCCCCCTTCTTGGTCAGACCTGTCAATGGTGCTGATAGGTGTGAAAAGTCCTATATAAAGCACTTTTAGTATCTAGGAAACCCTAGGAAACTCTGTACCTCAAATACATTCTTCGACTGATCCCAGGAAACTATAGCTCTCACTTTCTCTTGGTCTACTAATACTCCTGTCTTTGAGATAACATGACCCAGAATGTGAATTTGATCCATCCAAAAGTGGCATTTCAAGATCTTGGCATATAACTGATGCTCTCTCAATGTACTCAAAACAATCTCAAGATGTGTAGCATGGTCATGTCGAGTGTGATAGTACACTAAGATATTTTCCACAAAGACGACGACGAAGGAATCAGAGTATGGATGGAACACTCGGTTAATCAGCACCATGAAAACTGATGGCACATTCGTGAGACTGAACGGCATAACCGTATACTCATATAGACCATACCTACTTCTGAAGGCTGTAAGAGGTATATTTGATGGTCTAACGCACAACTGATGATAGCTGGATCTCAAATCAATCATTGAGGACACTCTAGCTCCTTGAAGCTGATCTAATAGGTCATCGATCCTTGGAAAGGGATATCGATTCTTGACTTTCAACAGGATCAATGTCTGATAATCCATGCAAAGCCTAAGGGTACCGTCTGGCTTCTTTTCAAGAAGGACAGGTGAACCCCAAGGTGAAGTATTGGGTCGGATGAAACCCTTTACATGAAACTCCTCCAACTACTTCTTGAGCTCATGCAACTCAAGTGTAGCCATCCTATAGGGAGGAATGGACACCAGTGTCGCTCTAGGAATGAGCTCAATCATGAATTCTACCTCACGCTCTGGAGGTAGATCTGAAAATACCTCTAGAAATACGTCTCTGAAACAATCCACCACTGGAGGAAATTCCAACTATGAAGTCCCCTGGTCATCAAGATAATGACTAGCAATCTGGGTTGTAACTCCTCCTAGCCCATGAAGCCAGAGTCCTGCTCGACTTGCCTGAACATCTCACTCACCTCTACGAAGAAAGGATTCATCCTATAGTGATAAGAAACTCACCCTGTGGCGATAACAGTCGACGACCGCCTGGAAGGGAACCAACTAGTACATCCCGAGAATGACATCATAACCGGTAATCTCGAAGACATAAAGCTCCCATAAGAAACGATACCCTACAACCTCGAGAGGGAAATCTCTGCAATGACGTACGCAATAAGTCCTTTCTCCCAATGGCGTGTCAAGAGTCAAAAAGTCGTCAAACGAAAAGATAAAGAGCCAAAGGCTCTTAATGATTGAAACTGAGATAAAACTATGTAAAGCACCAGTATCAAAAAGAGATGAATATAAAATTGAGGCTACAAGGATCGTACCTCGAACTGTAGAGGGGTCGGGATCCTGCTCCTGGTAGGTCTGCTCCTTGGTGAATGTCTGGCATGAACCACGGCCTTGCACCCCTGGATGACCACTCTAAGCTCATCCACTCTACTGTCGTTGATGACTGGGTGACTGACCACCACGACCACGACCTCCACCTCGGACCGTATGGATGGAAGAACTCTATTTCCCAAATTCATGAGAAACTGGCGAAGCATCTCCAGAACGTGGGGTCATAGAAGAACCCCAACCACCAGTTGAAGGTGAGAAGATCTGACAAAAGTGATGAAGATGGCCCATATTGCTGCAAGATCGGCACTCCATCAGATCTCCCTAGCACTGGGGACTTGTATGCCCACTCCTACTGCACTGGTAGCACACAACCTGGCTACTATAAGACACATCCCGCCCTCCCTAATCACCTCAAGAAGAATCTCTATGGTGCTTCCTACTATCCATAGGAGGAACACCAGCTCTGGATGTCGAACCGCCCTAGATCAC
This sequence comes from Viscum album, assembly GCA_963277665.1. Taxonomy (NCBI): domain Eukaryota; kingdom Viridiplantae; phylum Streptophyta; class Magnoliopsida; order Santalales; family Viscaceae; genus Viscum; species Viscum album. The sequence continues at coordinate 1,348,551,554 of OY728164.1, forward strand.
TACTCAAAATTCCATCAGATTGTACTCAGTGATAAGTGACTAGTTGAAGATAGAGGATATCGAAGTCAACCTGAAGATATTCACTTGGGAACTGATCTTCATCCTGAGACCGTCCTCGAACTTCCTAGTAAGGAACAACTCATCACCTATTGGGATCGGTGTGAAACGATTAAGTTCAGTAAATCGGGACAAATACTCAATAACAGAAAGAATACCTTGCTGCAGACTCATAAACTCTCAAGCTTGATCATCCCTCAGGGTATCCGGATAGAAGTTGTCATAGAAGGTACGTCGAAACTCATCCCAAGACATACCCATATGGCGCCCTGACTGTGAGATCACCTCCAACCACCTATTGGCGGTGTCCCGAAGCATATAGGTGGCCAGCATTACTCTCTTCTCTAGGGATATCTTGAAATGATCTAAGATAGTCAGTGTGACCTCTAACCATGACTTGGTATCCTGGGGTCATCCATCCCCTGAGAAAGTAGGAGGATGCTACTTCTGAAAGATCCACGTCAATTCGGCCATCGACGGGGCAGGATGCGGTGCTCTCAGAAAAGTCTACCTCATCCTCTGGAATTCCTCCCTAAACTACGTATTGGCTCCTGCGATGGGTATAACTGTTGGTGCCAAAACTGGCACAGCAGAAGGATCTGTAGGAGGAACTTGGTTAGCCATATCTGGTGTCTAATCACTGTCTGGAAACTGACGTACAACCAGAGTATGTCTCGGAGGCATATCTCTGAAAGATCAAAAGCACATCTTAGATCAGGATTATCAAAGACTGGGAACACAAGAGTACAAAACGGGAATAGGAGAAGGAAACATTCATGTTTTACCAAACACGACTACACGGCGTGTATAAAAACTACATGGCATGTTCTCTTAAGCCATTCACATGGGCGTGTATTCCTGCCACACTGTCCATGTAACAACCCAAACTACCCCGCATGTTGTTCCCACACATGGCATGTACTTGAACTCTAATCCCCTGTCCGAGTCTCCTTACATGGCTAACCCACACAGTCCACTTAAACATAGACTACATGGCGTGTTTCCCATGGAAACGGCATGTACTAAAGAAGGTTTCGGCAACCCGTGTTGTTAGTTACAAGGTCGTCCACACAGATAACACTTACATGGCGTGTTATGAATAAACATGGATTGTATAGGAGAAGATAACACCGACCCGTGTTGTTTGTGAAACATCTGGGTACCTGAAAAAATACTAAACATCGTGTTCCAACCAAACACGGTGTGTTCTACTCGAGCTTCCCTGGCCCGCGTTGTTGGTGACACGGCAGGGTACATGGCCCACTACTACACGGCCTGTTCCAGAAGATTTTTCCACAACACCATGTTCCTTCTCACACAGTCAGTGACACAAAAAAAATCTACACGGTGTGTATATACAGAGTGCACGCCGTTTATTTTGGGTATTTCCAGGCAGTAGCTCAGAAACTGCACCGGAGTCCAGAAAACACAGAAACAAGGAATGAAGGTGCCAAATTCAAACCCGTGAGGGCCCATACTCCCCACGAATCAATTATTGGCATCCAATTCAGTCATATAAAAGGAAAAAAGGTCAATGATCCACCAATTTCTGATTCAAGAGGGCCCATAACCCCTCAAGAACCAAAATTTGGCATTCATCCAAGCAAGTACAATACAAATATTCCTCTAACAAACAGCATGAAATTCTATCAAGCATCTATCACAAAATCATGCATAATCTACACATGTCTATCACAACAACATGCAATGGCTAATGCTCCCTAGATGGCATGGAAAGAATGCATGGCATGTGATTTCTAACAGGTGCCTATATGAGGCATGAGATGGCATACCCACATCTCATCGTATTGCAAAATAAATAGAACCATAATAGCAACATCAATAACAACACAAGTCATGTCAATCACTCTAGGTCAAATCATATCAACTGTAACATCGCAAAACCGGAAAACTGGAATAAGTGAGGTAGATCGGATTTTCCCTGTACACGAGTTAGCTACTCCCGAGCACATCTTAACACCAAGTACCAAATCTGTCATATCCCTGGATAAGGCTCCAAATAGTAAGTCAAGAGAAAAGATAGCCTCTAATACCACTTTGTAATGTCTCGGTTCTGGAAGCCGCCCAGAGACGCCCCGTACCCCGTTGGTCACACGGGCTGAAACACATTTCCCCAAATACCAGAGGATACCGACTAGCAGTGAGAGCCTTGGGTGTGATAGTGGGGAAACTATTCCCTCATTGGAAGAGTACATAGTGGAAGTAAAAAATTAGAAATAGTGGAAATATAATAATCCATAAACGAGTAAACAAAGGAAGACTAAAGAAGTAAAGAGCTGGAGCACAAACTTATATATGAAATGATGCATGATACATATGTCGAGGAACGCTTCCAAACAATTTAAAATTCTAGAAATACATTAGTTTCAAATGAAAGTAAAAAAATAAAGGTAAACAGATAAACTCCTCAGCATCGCAATCCATAGCTTGGTCCCATGCTCTCATGCTCCAAGCAATCATGTACCAGAAATTGAAGGGCACATGCCCTTGTCTATACCTGCAACAACATAGTCTACTTGGGCCCAAAATCATGGCCCAAACAGGGTGTGAGACTAAATCCTAATAGGTAACCACCCGAAGTTCTGTGCCTAACAGACAGTGAGTATATGGAAGGTAACAGTACAGAAAGTAGTAAATAGTAACATTAAACAACAGGCAGTAACATGAAGATATACAACAATAATCAGTCCACAGAACAACAAGCAGTAGTGAAGCAACTGCTAACCACTAACAGGAAACCCTCTGGGAAGTACTCACAGCCATCACCTCTGGTCCTAATCGAGAAGTACCCCAACCCTCTGGGCAGTGCACTCAGACTAACCCCTCTGGTTTGGACGTACAAATTTATAAGACTCTTTGGAGAAGCTCACTCGGTCAATTCCCCTCATAGTCTAGGGTAGTCAGGGACTCTCTGAGGAACATCACTTGGTCTATCCCCCATGGCCCCAAGGTCTAGAAACACTCTGAGGAAGCTCACTCGGTCAATTCCTATGATATTTTTAGGTCTATCATAGACTCTCTAAGGAATCTCAATCAGTCAATTCCTTCTATAGTCTAGAAAAAGGTCTTAAAGCAATTCAACAATTAAAGACTCTTTGAGGAAGCTCACTTGGTCTACCCTCCTGTAGTCTATAGAATTCAAGGCACTCTTGGAAGCTCACTCGGTCTATCCCATATAGAATATAATGTCCAAGACTCTCTGTGAAGCACACTCGGCCTATCCTTCATAGTCAATAGTACCAGGTTCTCATAGCCCCATGCCAGTTAGTGCATAATAATTCTATGAGGCCAGAGTACACCAATAGAGATACTTGGCTAACCAAAGTACAACTATAGAGCTACTTGTCTAAACCGTCTATAGAAAACTAGCATGTTATCATCATCACTCCATCCTATGGTCACTAGGCATGGAAACAGGGAAAAACGGAAAGGCTAACAAAGACACAAAGGTTGTAAACAGAACATATCATGGGGAAAAAATACAAGCACAACAATTATCCACAAACATGATCAATTTAACTCTAAAAAAGCATGAAATAAAGGCAGGAATAACCAAAAGGGAAAAACAGAAAACACGCAATACCGCGTTCACAGGTATTGGTGTAAATTGTATATAAAACTCAACGAAATCGATAGGTAAGGCACAAACAACCTAGCTAGATGCTAGAATATCAGTATACATGATCCACAAAGATTGATTTTGTCACGACCCATCATCGAGGCTCGTGCCGTGACTACCCCAAGCCCGTCTTCCATAGGCCAGGGGCTGGCGACTGGCACCAAGGCGTAATTCTCGGTAAAAAGGGAAGGAATTGCCTTTGTAAAGTAAAAAAACACTACATAGCAAGAAAGCAGAAGTAAACACTGAGTAAAAACTGGGTACAATAGTAAGTACAAAAAAGTAAGTGGGCCAGAATACAAACCCAAACTGAAATTAAAATACAACTGAAAGGAAGTAGAGCAACTGTAAAGTAAAGCCACAACGACGAGCCATCCTCTGGTACTCCCACCTGATGGGTGGGTACAGATAGACTCCACAGCTCCTCGGGTCTAGCTGTCCGCTCCGAGTACGTCCTGCCCGGTGGTCCACCTCCAGGTATCGTCCTGCTTCGCAAGGCTCAACCACGATCAGTGTTGTCTGTCGTCTGCAACCAACACATCGTAGTGCGGGCATAACCCGTGCAGGGGTGAGTATAAGCTATTCAGTAGGGACCTCGAGACCCCTGAAGGTCTCCCAGAATCCACAAAGGATAATCCAAAAAGGAATATACAATCACGAAGTAACATCCGTCACCACTTAGGTATATTCCCACACATATACCTAAGTCATCAATTCTCGTTCAGCTCCAACATCCAAGCCCAAGTACAACCCAGTCCACACAGGAAAACACAACCCAATCCACACAGGAAAACACAACCCAACCCACACAGGAACGAAAAACGTAATCCACATAGGATATCAAGTCAACTTATCGAAGATAAGGATTGAAAGTCAAGATTCAGCTCACATAGGTATACTTCTTTGTAAGACAATAGAGACGATCAGATATTTCCACTGATTCATCTAAGCCATCGGACCCACACAGGATCGCTAGGTACTAACCCCCTCAATGACCCACATAGGATCGATAGGTAACTAACCCCCGGAATTACCCACACAGGATCGGACCCACACAGGATCTGTATGTAACTAACCCCCGCAATGACCCACACAGGATCGGACCCACACAGGATCTGTAGGCGTTGGCCCACACAGAACCGCTGAGCGCTGACCCACACAGGATCTGAACCACACAGGATTAGTAACACTGATCCACGTAAGATTGTTGAGTGCTGTAGCCATCGCCGTCGAATCCACGGAGGATTTTTGTACAGTCGTCAACATCATCGTAGTCACAGCGAGCTCTACGGTTTCCGCACACAGCATGCTCGTTCGGGAGGGTCCCCTCCACGAGCCGAGGGGCTGATACATCAAGTGACACATATTCCAGAGTTGATGTATCCAAAAGTTTCGTATCATCAACAGGAACTCAATGTCATAGACGACGCATCAATCGGACGCCCGGTCTGAGAGTTATTGGCCTTTTCGTTCCAGGTGCCCGGTTGGTTTTTATGTCAAAACCATCCCGCCTGTACTCCAACTACATCCAAAACTCGATCGGAGTAATCCAGAAGGTCCGTCTCACATAGAGGAATCCAACAAAGTTGACGGCACGTCAATCAGACGTCCGTAACTAAAGTTATAAGCGTTTCCGCTCCGAGGGCCCGGTTGATTTCGTGTACGAACGAACCCGGCCGAACTGAAAGTACTCTGAAACCTTGAATGTAATATACGAAAATGATCATCTCGATACCAGGATCGCATCACTGCTAACGGTGAGTCGATGAGAGGTCTTCATCCCATGTTATGGACAAAAGATAGTGAGAGGTCCGGTATTAGGGGGTTCGAGCCCGGTCCGACCCGGCCCGATACCCTCTGGGTCAGCCCGAACCGGGTCGACCCATCCTGGGTCGGGGTCCCGCCCACTTGGGCGCGGCCCATCCCGGCTGGCGTGGCGTGGCCTATCTGGTGCGGTCCGGCTTGGGCAGCCGGCCCGGCACGCTGGCGCCTGCCAGGTGGCTCGGCCGTTTCGGCCGAGTGGATAGGGGTGGGCGGGGGGCTTCCCCCCGCTTGTTTGTAACCGCGGACCCATGTGGGGGCCGCTCATGCTGGCCAGCCGGGGGTCGTAACCCCCTGCTCTTCCCCTAACCGGCCGGCCCACTCCGGCCGGCCTGCTGCTGCACCATGGGAATGGTGCTAGCCGGTCCCCCTGCTCCGATGCCGGCAGCCCAGAACCAGCCGCCAGTCCTAGATTCGTCGCGGCCTTGGTCCTCCTTTCACGACACGATGGCGTTGTGCCCCTCCTTCATGGCCCCGCTCCATCCGCGGTGCCTTCGGGGATCTCCGGCGCGGCGCGACGGCGCCGCAATCTAGTTCTATTTAACGGCACGGCGTGACGGCGCCACGCATTCCTTGCTGCATGACCCCACGTGGTGTGACAACACCGCGCCATTCCCGTTCCATTCCACCAAAAGGTAGACAAGAGAAAAAGGGGAGGAAGTTCGACCGTGTTTGTGCGGTCCGGACCCCTCCCGTTAACTGATAACAAGTGGTCTAATTGAACGAGGAAAGATGAAGGAAGAATTCACAAAATAAAAATGCATAAAAATTCTACCTCAAGTGTATTTTGAACATAGATTTGTTGCGGGAATAACCATCGCGGAAGAAGGCATCGCGGAAGGACAATCGTCGCGTCGTGGAGAAAGGATTCATCGATGTCACGTCATCGATCTCCTAGGATCCGGCATTATTCGCGTTCTTCACGTTCTTCATCGAAGAAGAAGAAATTCAAGAGCTTTCCCTTTTCACCCAAATACACTCAAAACAAGATCCAACCCAAATAAAATAAGTAATTCCCTTATTTTATTAACATGACTTATGTTTGAAATTCAAAAGTTGAATTAATCCACTCAAGTAATTAACTCAACTTGACTTAATAAATGGAGGGTTATGGAAGGATAGGAAAGATGAAGAGGTGGGGTTCGTGTGGGCCCCACCACTCTCACAACCTCCCATGGGAAGTTGGGTGGTTACCCAAACTTCTAATCAAAGGCTAAACACTTAGAGAAAAATAAAAATTGTAGCTCATATTTTTATTCTTAACTTCCATAATTTTAACAACTACTCTCATGAAAACGCAACTCCGGAAAAGATGTTCCTAAGAAAATACCAGCGCTGTGAATCCATCGGTGCCCTCGGAATTCAATTCCGAGCACTAGTTCAAAAGTTAGAAAAACCCACTCGTTCGTTCGCTGAACATACATGAGCTAATCTTCAGATTAAAATTCCGGGCACACCAGGCCTCAGAATCAAGTGCCGTCAGAAACTGCATTCTTGTAAAATCCCAAAGAAAATTAAGAAAAAAATTTCCCTTGAATTTTACAGGTCTTTACATTACACCCACCTCAGGGCTTTACATCCCAGTAAAGATACATCAAAAACTAGGGAAAAAATGTGGGTACTGTGCACGCATCTGAGCCTCCTACTCTCAAATGCTCTCCTAGAGGTTCTCGTGCTGCAATCTGATGTGCACTAGAGGAATAAACCGGCCACGTAGGACCCGCTCCTGTCGATCCTCAATCTCCACTAGGACCTCCACAAAAGTCACCCCATCATCTATGTCCAGCTCCCCATGGTCAATGATATGTGTCGGGACGTGCACATATCTCCTCAGTTGAGATACGTGAAAGACGTCGTGAACCCGGTGCAACTTAGGTGGTAGAGCCAGGCAATAAGCCACCTTGCCAATCCTGCTGAGGACCTGGAATTGTCCGATGAAGTGTGGACACAACTTGCCGCCTCAGCCAAATATCCGTATTCCACATCGAGGTGATACCCACAAGAAAACATGGTCGCCATCCTCGAACTCTAGTGGCCTCCGCCTCCTGTCAGTATAAGACTTATGCCGGCTCTGAGCTGTCCTCATCCACTCCCGGATGATCTGAACCTTCTCTGTCATGGCCTGGACCATCTCCAGTCCCACAAGTGCTGACTCCCCAGGGTCTGTCCAGCACAACGGAGATCTAAAAGGTCAGTGGTACAACACCTCATACGGTACCATCCCAATGGTGGAGTGGTAGATGTTGTTGTATGCGAACTCCACCAAAGGTAGGTGGTCCTCCCAGCTGCGACCAAAGTCGAGGAAGCATGCATGGAGCATGTCCTCGAGAGTCTTTTCGGCCCTCTCCGTCTGACTATCTGTCTGGGGGTTATAGGTGGTGCTCAGACGTAGCTGCGTCCCAAATGCCTCCTGCAACCCCTTTGAAAGATGGATGTAAAGAGAGCATCTCGATCAGAGACAACAGATGATGGAAAACCATGAATCCACACAATCTCTTGAATGTAGAGACATCCAAAGCTCTCCACTGAGCCCTACTCCCTGATGGGTAAGAAGTGAGCCGACTTGCTGAGTCGGTCGACAATCACCCAAATGGAGTTGTGACCTCTAGAAATTCGTGGAAGTCCAGTCACGAAGTCCATAGATATCCCATCCCACTTCCACTCTGGGACCTCCAAGGGTTGTACCAAGCCTACTGGTACCTAGTGCTCTACCTTCACCTTCTGGCAGGTGAGGAATCGAGAAACAAACTCTGCCATAGGAATAGACTGTAAAGCGCTCGCCCATTAGATAGTGTCGCCTCATATTCAGATTGAAGACCACTGCTGCTAACTCCAGGTCATGGGTAGCGTAGTTCTGCTCATGCTACCTAAACTGATGTGATCCATAGGCTATAAAATACCGCTCCTGCATCAGGACATATCCGAGTCCGGTCCCTGATGCATCATAGTAAACTACATACCCTACTCCCTCCTCCGGAAACCTCAAGATAGGTGCGCTGATCAATCTCTGTCTCAGCTCATGGAAGCTCTGCTGGAATCTATCTGACCACACATAGGGTTTCCCCTTCCTTCTTAACATTCTGTAAAGATGCAAAGATTTCTCCTTTGCCGAAAGGGAAATCCGGTCTCATCCCCTGGATGAACCATGTTCCTTTCCAAATACAGTCAGTCACGTCATGATTAGTTAATTCATGCCATGGATGACGTCGTAAGGCCTCGATGCTGCTACCAAGAGATCCAACCATTACTCTTGCCTACAAGGGTTGAGTCACACTGTCGGCATCAGTGTGTGGTCACTGGGTCTCTTCCAGTATGAATCTTGTATGTGAGGGTCAAGTCAACAGTTTTTTAACTTGTATCTATTATTATTAACATACAAAAGACAAGAAAGCAAACCTCACCAATGCAAGTGTCTTTTATTACTTCAATTCAAAGTACAGGGACACAAGGAAACAAAAACAAAGAAGATAGAGGCATTATGGTCAAGGGCCTCTATGCCTGGAGATAGTCCCACACTTGTCCACCCGCTTCCAGAGCTCCATGATCCTAAGCTTCAGCTGCCTGAAGCTATGCTCTCTCCTGTGGTCGTGTAACGCCCCGACCCCAGCTACCCAGAGTCGGTGCATTACTTCGTAACATTGGCATGATCACAAAAGATCAAGTCTCGAAAGACCGATTAGTATAGTAGCCTTGGAAACACTAGATACATTCATAAGTCTTTCATTACTTCAAAAAGTAAACAAACTACAATAACATGGTCTTCATAGTCCACACTCATATCCCTTTTTGACTACCCCTGCAGGTCATTCATAAAATACTTCTTCACATCCTTGAAAAATATTAAAACATTGAAAGGGGTGAGCTCAGATGCTCAGTAAGATTAACAATATAGCGGAAGCTTTCATAAATAAACATTAACATTTAAGGCAATGTATAACTAAAACAAAAGCCTTTTAAACTTGAACTTCAACATAATATGGAAAAAGTAAAATGAGATAATGACATTCAATTCTTCACATGGATATTCTACTGGTCGAATAATCACATGCAATATCAATAACCACTTTCATAATGATGGAATGCATAATGCCATACATTCTGAAATATTTTGTCAAGGCCTCGGCCAAGACATCTAAAATGATTAAGGCCTCGGCCAAAACCATAAATCAAATTGGGAAAGGGCCTCAGCCAATTCCACGTCTAGTTGTCTCATGAGACCTACCGATGCATCGAGGAGCTATAGCGGGCTCCACCCGTCACTTATTAAGTCCAATGCATTCCTCATATGAATAGGTTTAAACATATCATAAACCATAACATAATCTTATCACATAAAACATGCATAAAGGAAACATAACATTTCCACATTTCAATCACAAGATATCAATACAACACATTGATATAAAAAACTCTTTAAAAACCATTTTCAATACCAAAATAAAATAAAGTTAATACTTTGTATTTATTTTTCATTAAAAAAAATGATGGCTTGTAGAGGAAGCCGAAACTCAAATAATGGTCACGGCGGCGAAGAAGTCGTTGTCGCCGCATATGTACGGAAAGAAAAACATTCGCTTTTTTTCATTTAGTAAAACGCTTCGTATAAAAAGATTCCTTTTGAATAAACATAAAAGTCAAAGGGGTTTATACACCGTATAAAAGAAAGTTGTGTATAAAACCAAATATGTCTCAATGAAAGGAGATTGAGACGAAGTCCTTAAAAAGATCATTTTTTTAAATAAAATACATCTATAATGTGTATTCACTATATGTACACATAAAGAAAGTACAAATACTAGATAATTCATAATAATATCAGGACATAATTTTGAAAGTAGGAGATTAACCCAAAGAATGGAAATTGGGTGAAGAAGTTCCCTTACCTCGTGTCCGACTTGACTCAACCATTATTTAACCTCCTGAATAATAAACTAGAGTTAATATCTACCTTATTAAGAACCATTTTCAATTTCATTATCCTTTTTATATCACTTATTACAATGTTATAAATGTTATGTAATTATTTAAGTTAATAACGGTCGTTTTGTCGATCTTTGGTACTTGTGTCAACAATGACCTTCTTATAATTACAAGTAGTTCATGTGGTGAAATATCCATTATATCTAGAATTATATTCATGATTTAGATATCATATATATCATATATATCTAGTATATACATTCATTCATAATATTACGTAACATTTAGAGGTAAGAAATGAAATGCACCGTTCATGGAGACGGTAAGCCGTACGTACGCATGAACGCTACTTTCATTTCTATTTCGTATTTAATGTAATGAAATAATAATTATATAAAGGTATAATATAGTTCAAGTATAATATCATATATAATATCATTTACTCCATCCTTTATACTTCCCACATATGGCATTAACGATTCACATCACTTTGAGGGGGCGGTAGTCCGCACTTCCTAAAATGAAATTATCGCGTTTACCCATAATGGAAATCATAAAGTATGCCATAAATGAATTATACAGAATCATAAGTAAAACATAAAAATATTATATATCATATATAAATATAGTAAAATCTTAATGGCCACCTTTTAAGGTGTTATATGAGTGTTGAACAATCATCATTTCGTGAGGCAGAAATTCGCCATCCACAGAAACCGTATGTTCTTTAACCATTAGATGTAGGTGTGTGTATGTGTAGCTAGAATCCTTCTTATAACAACATCCTAGTATATTGAGGATACTTTTGTTATTACAAAAGAAATGAATAAAAATAGTTTAGGGGGTTGGAGAAGAAAAATAAAACAAAACAACATTAGAGAAGACATTACCTCAAAATCGGGTAACTCTTTTTTGATTTGAGCTAAAGGCTTCCTTGGGAAGAGTTCTGCCCAAAGTGAGGCTTCTAGGAGTAAGAGGGGGAAGTTGGGAGAGTATTTGGGCAGAGGTTGGCCGAGCCAAATGGCTTGATAGTGTGAATGAGGTGGTAGAGGTGGGGGCCTTTTATAAGAGGAGAAAAGGGGCACTCTTGGAAAGTAAAGAACTTTTACATTATTATACAATGCTTTTCGGATTATAAAGGTCCCACACTTATATAATTCGTGTCTAAGGTGATAAGGGTTCTAAATCTACCCATCCAATAGTCTTTGGACAAGTGTAAGCCTTGGATTGTACCTTATCTTTTCATTTTATTAAAATCGTTAAATAATGAGGTCATCGCTGCATCATAATGATGTCAAAAATAATTTAATTTATTTAATGTCTAAAAATTATAAAACAAATACTATGATGTAGGAAATCTTTTTATATTTCCAATGACTATTTATAGTAAAAAATATGACTTTTATAACCCCATGTAAAAATTGTTTTACTTAAACATTTCATGTTTGTGTCATTTTTTACTTTAACATTAAATAAAAGGTATTTATGTCATTTTCCTACTAAAGTGGCTCCATGGGGTCCCCAAGTTGACCCATGGATTTTCTTGGTCGGCCATGACTCATCCAATAGGATTAGGACAAGTTTCAATCTCATATAATATTATTAAAACATTATTTTTACCTTAAACTACACTAATTACCTCTAATCGCGATTAAAAACTTAAAAGTTACTATTCACCAAAAAAAATATTTTAATCTCATTGAACCACATTTTACTTCAGAATGACAACCATGTATGTCGGATTTTTGAAAATCAAATCACAGAAGTGGTAATATTTCATTTAAATGAAAAATCCGTTATTTAACTACCACATAGTGGTTTCACTATTGATCAAAAATTGAAGTTTTTCAGAACAATGCCAAAATTTCACCCTAAGCTATAATTGATATTCAAAATTCAAAATTGATATCTACTTTACAAAATTCCAAACATATAAGTGTCATTTATTAATTTTATAATTAATTCCCACTGTCACAACAAATAGCGTGTTTTTAAGAAACAATTTATATCAAAAGATTGACAATTGTTTATGTCCAATTTCAATGTTAAATTAATTCTAATGACCACCAATGGATAAAATGGTAAAAATATATTCTAATTATACTTTAAAACCACTAAATAGTATAATTTATCACAATAAATTATTTTGAATAAAAAAGTTTTTTTAAGTATTTTTCACTATTCATAAAAAAATTGGAAGTTCTCAGAAAGTTACAAAAAATTAAACTTAGGATAATTTCGATATTACAAATACAAAAATGAAGTCCATTTTGAAATATAAAATTTCTATAATTTTAAAAAGTGGTTATTACTATTCATAACGGCTACTTTGATTAATCGCGGTGTGTTAGAACTCGAACTTGCGTACAATGCAAGCTATTGCATTATTGAATGAGAAGTGTATCGTGGAAGCTCGGGGTGTTACATTATCCCCTCCTTCAATAAATTGCATCCTCGCAATTTGAAATTTTTCTTTGAAAATAAAAGGTTGAAAAGAGAAAATACCTTTGAGGAAAACCCACATCAGAAATAAGATTAATAAAATTTAGCCTTAATAAGAGGGAAAGGGAAATGAAAAAGTCACCCCTCAATTATGATCTCGATTAGGAGAACATTGGTGGAAATTAGAGACATATAATTGGAGGAAAAACGTAAATATTTGTAGGGAGTGATTGAGGTCATCAATCACAATCAACTGTCAAATTGAGGGCCTCAAATCCTTCAAGCTATGTTGATTTAAAATATCATCAGTTCAACAAGACATAAGGTATTAGGATAACACATTTTTTTGTTTTAATATCCCTTTACTAAAGTTTAAGAATTAATTTATTCATTGAATAAGAGATAGGTATATAAATATATCTTGACAATTAGAGTTTCAACCTTCAACTCATCTTTCACTCAAAAAGATAATTGAACTCAAAAATATTATACTTATCCTAATTTTATAAGGTTCCAAATGTTAACACATACCATTTAGATTAGTAAAATTATTTTGTAATAACCAGGGACTTCCTGTAGGCTATTGGTAGGAAATAAAGGCCTATCGCACCATGATTGTGGGTTTGATTCCTGCAGCTTTGTCCGACGCGACGGGTTATGCCCCACCTTGCAGGTTGTCCTTTTCCTAAAACTATAGTATCATAATATTCCAAAAATAATCTTCATAAATTTTTTAACCTTAAACAATACTATCCAAAGATCAACTTAATCCACTCAATCCTTTATAATTATCCAATATACCTCTGTCCAGACTTTCTCTAAAAGGTCTCTTAATTCCAAAATCAATTTATCAGATTCCCCAAACAAAGTAAAGTTTCTCTTATTGTCACATACTAAAGATATAATTACCTTCATCATATTAAAACCTTAATGAAATCAACAAGTACTGCAGTACAATCCTTATATATATATCACATTATTCTAATAACCAGAATATAATCCATGAGTCCAAAAGCACCGTTACATTAGTTATTCTGCTTCAACTGTAGTAACAGCATAAGATTGTCCTTGATCCCTTGGCCTTTTCTGAGGTAAGTTTCCATGACGCTTAGTACATTCATTTTCATAATGACCCATTTCTCTACAATTGTAGCATTCAACTTTGATAGCCTCTTTCTTTCCCTTGCAATCACGATCCTGGTGACCCTTTTCTCCACATTTATAACAAACTCTCATTCCTTTTAGGCAAATACCAGGGTGATTCTTCCCACAATTATCACATAATGGAAAATCCTTCTTTCCCTTTTTCCCTTTATCTGTCTCTTGTTCCACCGTTCTCTTCTTCTCTTGCTTTACTTTGTTGTCAAAAGAAATAGAGAATTCCTTTTCTGTCTTGATAGCACACGAGACAATATCTTCGTATGATGAGAAGGATTGTGATACTAAAGCTCGACGGAGAAATGGTTTTAACCCATCAAAGAAACGATCAATCTTACTCCTTGGGTTACGTATATAATCTGCAGCATGCCTCGCTAACCTTGTAAAGTTGGCCTCATACATTGCGACATTATCATCCTACTTTTGTCTCAGACTCAAAAATTGTCTTTCCATATCTGCTCGATGGTCATGAGGATAGTATTTTTCTAATAAAATCTCTTTGAACTCCCTCCATTCCATATTCGATACGTCATCATCTTCCTTTGTGTTTTGAATCAATGACCACCATTGATCACCATCTCCAGTGAGGCGGTAAACTTCCATGATATCCATTTCCCTTTCACTACTCCCCAAGGCGTGGAATATTTTCTCTAAGGAGTTTATCCATTGCTCAGCTACTAATGGATTTTTACCCCCATTAAATGTTGGTGGTTTTTGCCTCCTGAAGCGGTCTAACATTGATCCTCCACGTTGCGGATCAGGGTGCTCCATACGAGTAAGGTTATTATTCATAACCTAAGTGAGTTGTCCCAGTATGGTAATAAGTTGACCAGCACCAGTTGTATCTCCAGATCCACAATAATTATCTTGAGCAGGAGGGCAATCCCTACACAGAGTGCGTGCATTGATACGGTTTCCATTCCTTCCACTAGGATCCATTTCTAAACAATGGCATAAACTAGATTAGTTTATGAATCAAAATACATAATTCCATACTTGTAAAATACTTAACATAAATTGAACTATTTATGGATATAATCCATAATCATAAAAAGGTTTTATTTGAGGATGTATATACTCATAACCGTTCATAGTGGTTTGTAAAGAAAATGGGAATTATCCTAAGCATATCCCCCGGGAGTGTCGTAACCAAGAGTGCAGCAAGGCCCGTTGTCGTGCACCAGTTCCCGTTCGAGTCTAGCTCAAAGCGGTGTTTTCAGGTTTTACCCCTAGGCACATCTGTGCCAGAGCTGCCTCTACCTGCTCGTATCCAGACAAGGATGTATTTCCCGAAAAACACACAAAATCTAACAAAATTCTAGGAAGTTCTTCTATACTAATCCTCAAAGTCTATCTTTGGGCTATGTGCTCTAATCAGAGTTTATCTAAATCTAGCTTCCAAGGTTAGTACTAAACTGCCTCTAATACCAACTGTAACGCCCCGACCCCAGCTACCCAGAGTCGGTGCATTACTTCGTAACATTGGCATGATCACAAAAGATCAAGTCTCGGAAGACCGATTAGTTTAGTAGCCTTGGAATCACTAGATACATTCATTAGTCTTTCATTACATCAAAAAGTAAACAAACTACAATAACATGGTCTTCATATTCCACAATCATATCCCTTTCTGACTACCCCTGTAGGTCATTCATAAAATACTTCTTCACATCCTGGAAAAATATTAAAACATTGAAAGGGGTGAGCTCAGATGCTCAGTAAGGTTAACAATATAGCGGAAGCTTTCATAAATAAACATTAACATTTAAGGAAATGTATAACTAAAACAAAAGCCTTTTAAAATTGAACTTCAACATAATATGGCAAAAGTAAAATGAGATAATGCCATTCAATTCTTCACATGGATATTCTACTGGTCGAATAATCACATGCAATATCATTAACCACTTCCATAATGATGGAATGCATAATGCCAGACATTCTGAAACATTTTGTCAAGGCCTCGGCCACGACATCTAAAATGATTAAGGCCTCGGCCGAAACCATAAATAAAATTGGGAAAGGGCCTCGGCCAATTCCACGTCTAGTTGTCTCATGAGACCTACCGATGCATCAAGGAGCTATAGCGGGCTCCACCCGTCACTTATTAAGTCCAATGAATTCCTCATATGAATAGGTTTAAACATAACATAAACCATAACATAATCTTATCACATAAAACATGCATAAAAGAAACATAACATTTCCACATTTCAATCAAAAGATATCAATACAACACATTGATATAAATAATTCTTTAAAAACCATTTTCAATACCAAAATAAAAGAAAGTTAAAACTTTATATTTATTTTTCATTAAAAAAATGATGGCTTGTAGAGGAAGCCGAAACTCAAATAATGGTCACGGCGGTGGAGAAGTCGTTGTCGCCGCATATGTATGGAAAGAAAAACATTCCCTTTTTGTCATTTAGTAAAACGCTTCATATAAAAAGATTCTTTTTGAATAAACGTAAAAGTCAAAGGGGTTTATACACCGTATAAAAGAAAGTTGTGTATAAAACCAAATATGCCTAAATGAAAGGAGATTGAGACGAAGTCCTTAAAAAGATCATTTTTTAAATAAAATAAATCTATAATGTGTATTCAATATATGTACACATAAAGAAAGTACAAATACAATATAGTTCATAATAATATCATGACATAATTTTGAAAGTAGGAGATTAACCCAAATAATGGAAATTGGGTGAAAAAGTTCCCTTACATCGTGTCCGACTTGACTCAATCGGTCTTTAACCTCCTGAATAATAAACTAGAGTTAATATCTACCTTATTAAGAACCATTTTCAATTTCATTATCCTTTTTATACCACTTATTACAATGTTATAAAAGTTATGTAATTATTTAAGTTAATAGCGGTCGTTTTGTCGATCTTTGGTACTTGTGTCAACAATAACCTTCTTATAATTACAAGTTATTCATGTGGTGAAAAATCCATTATATCCAGAATTATATTCATGATGTAGATATCATATATATCATATATATATAGTATATACATTCATTCATAATATTACGTAACATTTAGAGGTAGGAAATGAAATGCACCGTTCATGGAGACGGTAAGCCGTACGTACGCATGAATGCTACTTTCATTTCTATTTCGTATTTAATGTAATGAAATCATAATTATATAAAGGTATAATATATTTCCAGTATAATATCATATATAATATCATTTACTCCATCCTTTATACATCCCACATAGGGCATTAGCGATTCACATCACTTTGAGGGGGCGGTAGTCCGCACTTCCTAAAATTAAATTATCGCATTTACCCATAATGGAAATCATAAAGTATGCCATAAATGAGAAATACAGAAGCATAAGTAAAACATAAAAATATTATATATCATATATAAATATAGTGACATCTAAATGGCCACCTTTGAAGGTGTTATATGAGTTTTGAACAATCATCGTTTTGTGAGGCAGAAATTCGTCATCCACAGAAACTGTATGTTCTTTAACCATTAGATGTAGGTGTGTGTATGTGTAGCTCAAATACTTCTTATAAAAACATCCTAGTATATTGAGGATACTGGTGTTGTTACAAAAGAAATGAATAAAAAGAGTTTAGGGGGTTGGAGAAGAAAAATAAAACAAAACAACATTAGAGAATACATTACCTCAAAATCGGGTAACTCTTTTTTGATTTGAGCCAAAGGCTTCCTTGGGAAGAGTTATGCCCAAAGTGAGGCTTCTAGGAGTAATATGGGGAAGTTGGGAGAGTATTTGGGCAGAGGTTGGCCGAGCCAAATGGCTTGAAAGTGTGAATGAGGTGGTAGAGGTGGGGGCCTTTTATAAGAGGAGAGGAGGGGCACTCTTGGAAAGTAAGGAACGTTTACATTATTATACAATGATTTTCGGATTCTAAAGGTCCCACACTTATATAATTCGTGTATAAGGTGATAAGGGTTCTAAATATACCCATCCAATAGTCTTTGGACAAGTGTAAGCCTTGGATTGTACATTATCTTTTCATTTTATTAAAATCGTTAAATAATGAGGTCATCGTTGCATCATAATGATGTCATAAATAATATAATTTATTTAATGTCTAAAAATTATAAAACAAATACTATGATGTAGGAAATCTTTTTATCTTTCCAATTACTATTTATAGTCAAAAATATGACTTGTATAACCCCATGGAAAAATTGTTTTAGTAAAACATTTCATGTTTGTGTCATTTTTTACTTTAACATTAAATAAAAGGTATTTATGTCATTTTCATACTAAAGTGGCTCCATGGGGTCCTCAAGTTGACCAATGGATTTTCTTGGTCGGAAATGACTCATCCAATAGGAGTAGGACAAGTGTCAAGCTCATATCATATTATTAAAACATTATTTTTACCTTAAACTACACTAATTACCTCTAATCGCGATTAAGAACTTAAAAGTTAATATTCACCAAAAATTATTTTAATCTCATTGAACCACATTTTACTTCTTAATACCAACCATGTATGTCTGATTTTTGAAAATCAAATCATAGAAGTGGTAATATTTCATTTAAACGAAAAATCAGTTATTTAACTACCACTTAGTGGTTTCACTATTCATCAAAAATTGAAATTTTTCAGAACAATGCCAAAATTTTACCCTAAGCTATAATTGATATTCCGAATTCAAAAATGATGTCTATTTTACAAAATTCCAAACATATAAGTTTCATTAGTTAATTTTATAATTAATTCCCACTGTCACAACAAATAGCGTGTTTTTATGAAACAATTTATATCAAAAGATTGACAATTGTTTATGTCCAATTTCAATGTTAAATTAATTCTAATGACCAACATTAGATAAAATGGTAAAAATATATTCTAATTATACTTTAAAACTACTAAATAGTATAATTTATCACAATAAATTATTTTTATTAAAAAAGTTGTTTTATGTATTTTTCACTATTCATAAAAAAAATTGGAAGTTCTCAAAAAGTTACAAATAATTCAACTTAGGATAATTTTGATATTACAAATACAAAAATTAATTCCATTTTGAAATATAAAATTTCTATAATTTTAAAAAGTGGTTATTACTATTCATAACGGCTACTTTGATTTATCGCGGTGTGTTAGAACTCGAACTTGCGTACAATGCAAGCTATTGCATTATTGAATGAGAAGCGTATCGTGGAAGCTTGGGGTGTTACAGGTCGGGGTGGACCTCCTGGTGGTGGTGGTGGTAGAGCCTCAAAACGTCGCCCACCACCTGGCCCTCGACCAGCTCCTCGACCTCGTCTGCCTTCTCCCTGCGGACCGCCACGGTCGAACCTCTGCCTCTACCTGGGTGGTTCCTCAACCGTCTGCTGCTCCTCTGCATGGCGGGTCGGGTAGTCATGAACTAAGTGGCCCTGCCCACCGCATGCATAGCACTATCTTACACTCGTAAGACTGGCTCTGCTACGTGTGTCCCTCACCTCCAAGCCAGTATCCTATGGTCGTCCGCTCGATGACCTGGTCCGCTTGGACCTCTGCGACATCTGTCTACTGCCGGCTGTAGAAGGCTCCGCTACGTGCCACCCTGCGGTAGGTCTCTCCGCTGGTGTAGACTCAGTATGAAATATCTCGATGAGAAGGGCTCACTCTAGTACCCCTTCCTGTGTTGGTATGTTGAGGGAGATCAGCGATGCCATGATCTCATGCCTCAGTCCCTGCTCAAAAGTTTGGGCCCGGAAGAATGGGTCTCGTACCATGTCTGTCAAATAGCGCGAGAGATTAGTTAATCTCACCGAGTACTGGGTGACCGTCAAACTACCCTGCTGCTGCTGTAGAAGCTCTTGGATGCGCATCGCATGGAGGGTGGATGGGACGAACTACGAGTGGAAGAGGCTCTCAAAGTCCATCCAGAGGAGAGATGCCTCGTCGTGCACCTGGAGCATCAAGTTCCACCATCTGCCTGCTGCAGCGTGCAGGAGGCTTGCTACGAGGATCACCATGAGGTCTACTCGTGTCCTCACTAACCTAAAAACTAGTACAACTGCCTCCAGCCAATCCTCGGCTACCTGAGGGTCCGTCTCCTCATGGAACCTGGGTGGTCACTAATGCTGAAACTTGTGTAGTGCACTAAGGCGACGTGCATCGTCAGCGGCTAGGGCTAGTAGCATCAGTGGCTTGGCAGGTAGAGGTATCGTCGGTGCCTCTGCTGTCAAAGGACCCTACACCGAGGCCTCATCACTTGGTGGGCTGTCGTCAGGCACAACTCTCGGAACCCTAGCCGGCTGCCGTTGTGGGGCCATCCTGAAAAGAAACAGGTGCGCCACGGTAAAACAGTATACCTAGTGAGCTGACATAAAGTAATCAAAAATAAAAATTGAAATACACAAGCAATCAATGTTTTCATGTATTTAGTCGGAAATCAGAAGTCAGGGTCCTGGTGTACGGATACGTCGGCCACCGCACCAACCCTGGAATCCCTAGACTGATAACCACACTCAATACTCTTAACACTATTGCTTCACATAGAAAAAGATCAGAGTCCTGAGTTCTGCGGTAGAACCGAACTCCTCTGATACCAATTTGTCACGACCCATCCTCAGGGCTCGTGTCGTGACTACCCCAAGACCGCCTACCATAGGCCAGGGGCTGGCGACTAGCACCAAGGCGTAATTCCCGGTAAAAAGGGAAGGCATTGCCTTTGTAAAGTAAAAAACACGACAGAGCAAGCAAGCAGAAGTAAACACTGAGTAAAAACAGTGTAGAACAGTATGTGCAGAAAAGTAAGTGGGCCAAAATACAAACCCAAACTGAAAGTAAAATACAACTGAAAGGAAGTAAAGAAACTATAAAGTAAAGCCGCTATAGAGATCTGTCCTCTGGTACTCCCACCTGAAGGGTGGGTATAGATAGCCTCCACAGCTCCTCGGGTCCAGCCGTCTGCTCCGAGTACGTCCCGCCCAGTGGTCCACCTCTAGGTATCGTACTACTCCGCAAGCCTCAACCACGATCAACGATGTCCGTCGTCTACAACCAACAAAACGTAGTGCGGGCATAGCCCGTGTAGGGGTGAGTATAAGCTACTCAGTAGGGACCCCGAGACACCTGAAGGTCTCCCAGAATCCATAAAGGATAATCCAAAATGGAAGATACAATCATGAAGTAACATCCGGCACCACTTATGTATATGCCCATACATATACCTATGTCATCAATTCTCGTTCGGCTCCAACATCCGAGCCCAAGTACAACCCAGTCCACACAGAAAAACACAACCCAATCCACACAGCAAAACACAACCCAATCAACATAGTAAAACACAACCCAATCCACACAGGAAAGAAAAACGTAATCCACAGAGTATATCAAGTCAACTTATCAAAGATAAGGATTGAAAGTCACGATTCAGCCCACACAAGTATACTTTTTCATAAGACTATAGAGATGATCAGATATTTCCACTGATTAATCTGAGCCGTCAGACCCACACATGATCGATAGGTACTAACCACTGCAATGACCCACATAGGATCGGACCCACATAGGATCGATAGGTAACTAACCCCCGCAAAGACCCACACAGGATTGGACCCACACATGATCTGTATGTAACTAACCCCCATAATGACCCATGCCGGATCGGACCCACAATGGATCTGTAGGCGCTGGCCCACACAGGACCGCTGAGCGCTGAGCCACACAGGATCTGACTGAAAAAGGATCGGTAGCACTGATCCACGTAGGATCGCTAAGTGCTGTAGTCGTTGTCGTCGAATCCACGGATGATTTCTATACAGTCATCATCGTCATCGTAGTCGCAGCCAGCTCTAGGGTTTCCGCACATAGCAAGCTCATTCAGGAGGGTCCGCTCCATGAGCTGAGGGGCTGATACATCAACTGACACATATTCTGGAGTTGATGTATCCAAAAGTTCTGTATCGTCAACAGGAACTCAACGTCACAGACGGTGCGTCAATCGGACGCCCGGTCTGAGAGTTATTGGACTTTTCGTTCCAGGGGTCCGGTTGGATTTTAAGTCAATACCAACCCGACCATACTCCAACTGCGTCCAAACCACTAGAGGAGTAATTCAAAAAGTCCGTCTCACTTAGAGGAATCCAACAAAGTTGATGGCACATCAATCGGACGTCCGGAACTCATGTTATAAGTGTTCCCGCTCCGAGGGCCCGGTAGGTTTCGTGTACGAACCAACTAGGTCGAACCCAATGTAATCCGAAAACTTGAGTTTAATACACCGAAACAACCCTCTCGATCCAAGGATCGCATCGTAGCTGACAGTGCGTCGATCAGAGGTCTGTAGAAAAAGTTATAGAGAAAATACCGTGAGAGATCCGATATTAGGGGGTTCGGGCCCGGTCCAACCTGGCCCAATACCCTCTGGGTCGGCCCGAACTGGTTCGACCCGTCTTAGGTCCGGGTCCAGCCCGCTTGGGCGCGGCCCAGCCCGGCCTGGTGGTCCGGCCCGGTGCGATGGCGCCAGCCAGGTGGCTCGGCCTTTTCGGCCTAGCAGACAGGGGTGCGGGGGGGGGGGGGGGGGGGGGGGGGTGCACTGCCCCCTGCTCGTTTGTAACCGCGGCCCCATGTGGGGGCCGCTCATACTGGCCAGCCAGGGGTCGTAACCCCCGGCTCTTCCCCTGACCGGTTGGCCCGCTCCGGCCGGCCGGCTGCCGCACCTTAGGACCGGCACTGGCCGGTCCCCCTACTCCGATGTTGGCGGCTCGGAACCGGCCGCCGGTCCCAGCTCCGCGGCGGCCTATGTCCGCGGCCTTGATCTTCCCTGCACGGCACAATGGCTTCATGCCCCTCCACCGCGGACCCGCTCCGACCACGGTGCCTTCGAGGTTCTCCGGGGCGGCACGACAGCGCCACAATCTAGTTCGATTAAACGGCGCAACACGACGGCGCCGCACATTCCTTGCCACATGACCCCGCATGGTGTGATGGCACCGCGCCATTCCCATTCCATTCAACCACAAGGTAGACAAGAGAAAAAGGGGAGGAGGGTCGGTTGTGTTTGTGCGGTCCGGCCCCCTCCCGTTAACTGATAACAAGTGGTCCAATTGAACGAGGAAAGATGACGGAATAATTCATGAAATAAAAACACATAAAACCCCTACCTCGAGCGTAGTTTGAATGGAGGTTCATTGCAGGAATAACCATCCCAGAAGAAGGCATCACGGAAGGAGAATCATCGCGTCGTGGAGAAAAGATTCATCGGCGTCGTGTCGTCGATCTCCGAGGATCCGACAATCTTCGTGTTCTTCGCATTCTGCGTCGGAGAAGAAGAAATTCAAGAGCTTTTCCTTTTCTCCTAAAGACTCTCACAACAAGATCCATCCCAAATAAAATAATTACTTCCCTTATTTTATTAACATGACTTAATTTTGAAATTCAAAAGTTGAATTAATCCCTCAATTAATTAACTCCACTTGACTTAATTAATGGAGGGTTATGGAAGGTTAGGGAAGATAAATAGGTGGGGTTCATGTGGGACCCACCACTCTCATAACCTCCCATGGGAAGTTGGGTGGTTACCCCAACTTCCACTCAAAGGATAAACACTTAGAGAAAAACAAAAATTATAGCACATATTTTTATTTTTAACTTCCATAATTTTAACAACTACTCTCGTGAAAACGCAACTCCAGAAAAGTTGTTCCTAAGAAAATACCGGTGTTGTGAATCAATCAGTGCCCTCAGAATTCAATTCCATGAACCAGTTCAAAAGTTAGAAAAACCCGCTCGTTCGTTCACTGAACGTACTCGAGCAAATCTTCAGATTAAAATTACGGGCACACTGGGCCTCAGAATCATGTGTCGTCAAAAACCGTGTTCTTGTAAAATCCCAAATAAAATTAAGAAAAAAAATTCATTTTAATTTTAGGGGTCTTTAAATTACTCCCACCTCAGGGCTTTACGTCTCCGTAAAGATACATCAAAAACTGGGGAAACAAATGTGGGTATTGTGCACGCATCTGAGCCTCCCGCTCCCAAGTTCTCTCTTGGAGGTTCACGTGCTGCCATCTGATGCGCACTAGAGGAATCGACCATCCACGTAGGACCCACTCATGTAGATCCTCGATCTCCACTGGGACCTCCACAAAAGTCGCCCCATATTCTATTTCCAGCTCTCCAATGTCAATGATATGTGTCGGGTCGTGCACGTATCTCCTCAGCTGAGATACGTGAAAGACGTCGTGCACCCGGTGCAACTGAGGTTGTAGAGCCAGGCGATAAGCCACCTCGCCAATCCTGCTGAGGACCTGGAATGGTCTGCTGAAGCGTGGAGACAACTTGTTGCCTTGGTCAAATCTCTATATTCCAGGTCGAGGTGAGACCCGCAAGAAGACGTGGTCGCCATCCTCGAACTCTAGTGGCCTCCGCCTCCTGTCAGCATAAGACTTCTGCCGACACTGAGCTATCCTCATCCGCTCCTTGAAGATCTGAACCTTCTCTGTCGTGTCCTGGACCATCTCCGGTCCCACAAGTGCTGACTCCCTAGGGTTTTTCCAGCACAGAGGAGATCTGCAAGGTCGGCCGTACAACGCCTCGTATGGTGTTATCCCAATGGTGGAGTGGTAGCTATTGTTGTATGTGAACTTCACCAAAGCTAGGTGTTCCTCCCAGTTATGACCAAAGTCGAGGACACATGTGCGGTGCATGTCCTCAAGAGTCTGATTGGTCCTCTCCATTTGACTTTCTGTCTGGGGGTGAAAGGTGGTGCTCAGACGTAGTTGCGTCCCGAATGCCTCCTGCAACTCCTTCCAAAGATGGGAAGTAAAGAGAGCGTCTTGATCGGAGACGATAGATGATGGCACACCATGAAGCCGCATAATCTCCTGAACGTAGAGACTTCCCATGCTCTCCACTAAGCCCATCTCTCTGATGGGTAAGAAGTGAGCCGACTTGGTGAGTTGGTCGACAATCACCCAAATGGAGTCGTGACCTCTGGAAGTGTGTGGAAGTCCAGTCACGAAGTCCATAGATATCCCATCCCACATCCACTCAGGGACCTCCAAAGGATGTACCAAGCCTGCTGGTACCTGGTGCTCTGCCTTCACCTGCTGGCAGGTGAGGCATCGAGAAACGAACTCTTCCACAGGAATAAACAGTAAAGCGCTCGCCCATCAGATAGTGTCCCCACATCTTCAGAGCGAAGACCACTGCTGCTAACTCCATGTCATGGGTAGCATAATTCTGCTCATGCTGCCTCAACATATGTGACCCATAGGCGATCACGGACCGCTCCTACATCAGGACACATCCATGTCCGGTCCCTGATGCATCGCAGTAAAATACGTACCCTACTCCCTCCTCCGACAACCTCAAGATAGGCGTGCTGGTCAATCTCTGTCTCAGCTCTTGGAAGCTCTGGTGACATCTATATGACCACACGAAGGGTTTCCCCTTCCTTCTTAACGTTCTGTAAAGCTGCAAAGATTTCTCCTTTGCTGAAAGGGAAATCTGATCTCATCCCCAAGATGAACCACGTTCCTTGCCTAATACAGTCAGTCACGTAATGATTAGTTAATTCATGCCATGGATGACGTCGTGAGGCCTTGATGCTGCTACCAAGAGACCCAACCATTAATCTCGCCTCTAAGGGTTGAGTCACACTATCGGAATCAGTGTGTGGTCACTGGGTCTCTTCCAGAAAGAATCTCGTAAGTGAGGGTCAAGTCAACAGTTTTTTAACCGGTATCTCCTAGTATTAACATACAAAATACAAGAAAACAAATGTCACCAATGAAAGCTTCTTTTATTACTTCAAATCAAAGTACAAGGACACAAGGAAAAACAATCAAAGAATCCAGAGGCATTATGGTCAAGGGCCTCTATTCCTGGAGCTAGTCCCGCACTTTTCCACCTGCTTCCGGAGCTCCATGATCCTAAGCTTCAGCAGCCTGATTTTTTTCTTTCCCCTATGGTCAGGGTGGTCCTCCTGGTGGTGGTGGTGGTAGAGCCTCAAAACGTCACCCCCCACATGCCGCTCGACTAGCTCCTTGACCTCGTCTGCCTGCTCCCTGCGGACTACCACGGTCAAACCTCTTCCTCTGCCTGGGTGGTTCCTCAAATGTCTGCAGCTCCTATGCATGGCCGGTCAGGTAGTCATGAGCTAAGTGGCCCTACCCACCGCATGCATAGCACTATCTTACATTCATAAGACTGGCTCTGCTACGTGTGTCCTGCACCTCCTAGCCAGTATCCTGTGGTCGTTCGCCCGATGGCCTGGTCCGCTTGGACCTCTGCGACATCTATCTACTGCCTGCTATCGAAGACTCCGCTACGAGCCGCCCTGTGGTAGGTCTCGCCACTGGTGTAGACTCAGCAAGAATGCTCTCGATGATAAGGGCTCACTCCAGTACCCCTGCCTATGTCGGTATGCTGAGGGAGATCAGCGATGCCCTGATCTCATGCCTCAGTACCTTCTTGAAAGTCCTGGCCCAGAAGAATGGGTCCCGAACCATGTCTGTTGAATAGCGCGTGTAGAGACCCGAAGCTTAACATACATGGACATTACATTACATTTGCGGAATACTTAGTACATAGAAAAAACACACACACAAGGACCGTAATAGTTTAGTGTCTTTGGAAACTCGGAATATAATCTTCTAATCGTGGTGAAAGATCTTCAAAATCTCCCATAAAGATCTTCCTTTTTTTTAACTAAAACCTTTCTCTATATCCTGGGGAAAAGAAAACATAAAAGGGTGAGCTGAAATGCTCAGTAAGGGTAAACAACAGAAATATCAATCACATCATATTCAAAAGAACATAACATTTTGGAAATCTTAACCTGCAAAAGAGAGCATAATTTCA
This sequence comes from Viscum album, assembly GCA_963277665.1. Lineage (NCBI taxonomy): Eukaryota > Viridiplantae > Streptophyta > Magnoliopsida > Santalales > Viscaceae > Viscum > Viscum album. Next base: position 1,348,578,402 of record OY728164.1, read on the forward strand.
TAACATGGGATAAATCATGGCAGTGAAATGTAATCACAATAATCATAACATAAAACATGAAACTTTGTGGCATTAACACATAATCATATAGAATCATTTCTTGTTAGTCAAGACTCATTGCCAAGACTATCTTAGTGGACAAAGTCCCTTTCTGAATCGAGTAACCCTCGTTTCAGTCCTGTCTCACTGAACCGGTATAACCTACCATTCCATCCATGTCTATCTCATGAGATATAAAATCTTTACCCAATGCATTGGAGGGAGATATAGGTCCCACCCATCTCATAATGATACCATTCTTATGTGTGCCACAAAATCATAAATCATACATCATTGCATAACCCATGTAATACAAATGGGAATCTTAAACATCATGACATCATAAATCAATTCATATAAGATAAAGGAATTCATAAAAAATATTCCATCACAACATGATCAAATCAATGTAATAGTATGGATAAAAACAGAACCCTTTATTATCTTAGATGGAAAATAATTTTGATAAAACACTTGAACTCCATTCTTGAGGAAAATATCCTTTCTTCTTCAAAAACATTTTTCCTTTCTTAACATGTCATACAACTTTAAACTAAAAGAATTTGATTAAAAATAAACTTTAAAACTTGTAAAGGAAGCTTCTTGGAAATAATGTTTTAAAAATCCATTCATGCCGTATAAGTTAAAAAAAACCTTCTTCTCGTACTTTTGTCGGAAAAGTCAAAAAAAGTACCTCGTACGAAAAACGACAAAAGATTCCTTTCATATCCTTTACTAAAAATTTACCGAAGGGTAAAATTGAATATAAACTATTTTATAAGGATATAAATATTACATATTGAGGAAACATGGATGTGGATGATAAAATATACCCCAGTAAATTCCAAAGTATAAACAATCTCGGATAAAAATGAGATTGTGATATTTCCCTTACCTTAGGTCCGATTTGCTTTGTACGTGTTCGAAGCTCCGGTATAATGGTTTAAATAATGTTATTGACTTATTCCAGAATCATACATATTGATATGATATCATATATGGTCATATTCTTAGCTTCTTGTTAGTAATATTTCATTGTTTCTTGTTACTCGGGTCTTTATTGCCTTTTGTTCTTATGCGTGTTTTGCCGAATAAATTCTTATTCTTCTTTTAAGGATATAGATACCTTATATCCAGAATGGTATTAGTGTAACATATATCATATTTATTCATTAAATTCATTTATATAATTACTATGTAATGATGATCATGTAGAACGAGTCGCAACACATCGTGGAGACGATATTCCGTACGTACGCACGAGTGATGATATCGTTCCTATGATCGTGGAATTGTATTGAAGTGTATGTATACTATTTAAGTATCAATATCAATTTATAATAATCATATATAGTTACTCATTACACCTTTATACCCATCCAATTAAGGTGGTGGCGGAAAATAGATTACACCACGGCGTGGAGACGGTATTCCGTACGTACGCACGCGCGGTGATTTCATTTTTCCGTAGGATGGATAGAAGGTGAATTAGGGTTGTTTCATAACATATCTGTATGTAAGTAATACTGATTTTATTACTTTATCATGAAACAACTAAAGAAGAAGAAGTTGAAGAAGAAAGAAATTGAAAAGATCGGTAATGGATATTACCTCTTCTTTGGAACGCCTCTTTGAATCCTCCACTTAGGGAACTAAGATTGGTCTTTGAAGAATACCAGGACCTCTAGGATTATTCTAGGGAAGTGGAGAAGGGATTTTGGCAGGGGTTGGACGAGCTTGAGTGCGCAAATTGGTGTGAGGAGGAGGGGAAGGTGGTGCCCTTTTATAAGGGAGGAGAGGGGCACCTTAGGAATATCTCAAAATATTATTTTATATTAAAGTCAAAATCGGTTTATAATGGTTCCAAAGGGTCTTATATCGAAGCTAAAGTGGGGATGATTCGAAATCCTATCAACCAATAGGATTTGGACAAGTTTAGGGTATTATTTTAACCTTATCAATTAGATTTAACTCTAAGTTAAATAATTTAACTTTTACCGTGTCTTTTTGTTTTCTTTCACTATATGGTTAATACACTTACTATAACATACCAAACGAACCCCAAATTGTTTATTATTAATATATATATCCTTATCTATGTCATTTGGCCGAACCTTAGATATTTAGGAATAAAATAACAATTAATAATATAATATTTGATTTAAAAACTATTTTGTGTCAATTTTGACACTATTTGATATATGATTTTTGTGAAAGTCATAACAGAATTATATGTTCGAACCAAGTTGATTAAATCAACACTAATATATCATAGTAACCTAGAAAATTATTGGAATTCATAAAAAGTCTCAAATTACATTTATTTGAGCATTTATAACATCAATTCTGTTAATATTTCCTTAAAAGGGTAATTACTGCATCATCGTTGTGTCATAAATAACTTAATTTATTTAAAGTCTAAAAATTATAAATAAAATATAATTATGTAGGAAATCTTTTTATCTTTCTAATGAATATTTATAGTCGAATTTATCTTATGTATAACCCCATATTAAAAATGTTTTAGTTATTAAACTTTGATTTTAACTATTTTAACTATTCATTAAATAAAATAATATTAAATGTCATAATCTAATCAAAGTGGACCTAAATGGTCATATTATATTCATAAGGTTGTTTTTGGTCGATTTACACTTATCCAATAGACTTAGGACATGTGTTAGGGTAATAGTAATATCATATTTACCCTTAGTTACCCTATTTACTATTAACCGTGGTAAAAAAAAGTAAAAAGTTACTATTCACCAAAAATTATTTTCATCTCATTGAACCACATTTTAGTCCTTGATATTAACCGTGTCTGTCGGATTTTTGAAATTTCATTCACAGAAGCGGTAAAATTAAGTTTTATGCAAAATTCAGTTTTTCACCTACCACTTAGTGGTTTCACTATTCATCAAAAATTGAAAGTTTTTAGAAAAGTATCAAAATTTCACCCTAGGCTATAATTGATATTCCGAATTCAAAAATGATTTCTATTTTACAAAATTCCCAACATATAAGTTGCATTAATTAATTTTATAATTAATTTCCGCTGTCACAACAAATAGCGTGTTTTTAAGAGATAATAACTATCAAAAGATTGACACTTGTTTATAACTAGGTTAAATGTGAAATTGCATCCAATGTCCAACATTGTATTAAATTGTAAAAATATATTCTAAATATACTTTAAAACCACTCAAATTAAGAATTTATCACTATTAATTATTTCGATTAAAAAAGTTGTTTTTAATTAAAATTTAGTAATTTTCACTATTCATCAGAATATGAAAGTTATCCGAAAAGTACCAAAATTTCACCTGAGGCTAAATTCGATACTCCGAATCCATAAATGAAGTCCATTTTGAAAAATAAAATTTACAAAATTTCAAAAAGTGGTTATTACTATTCATAACGGCTAGTTTTAATAATATCTTAATAGCATATCGTTGTTTAGCGAAACATGGTGTTGCGTACAACACACGCTATCGTGGAAGGTCGTGATTGCGTGTAATTCAAGCCAGGTCAGAGATGTGTGTTGTGAAAGCTCCTTTTGGTGTAGCGTATAACACAAGACATTAATGAAATTAAAAAGAATATTTTTCATAAAATCTCGGGGTGTTACATTCTACCCCCCTTAAAATGAATTTCGCCCTCGAAATTCGTCGGGGTTATAAATGGTTTGCTATTCGAAAATTTCTTTAATCGAAACCCACATCGTAAAAAGGAATACCAAAACCAATCTTTAAAAACAAAAGTATGAAAAGTAACGGTTACCCAAATAAACTAATCACTGGGTTTCCACATAGGTGAAAATATGGATATGGAAGAGAAATCTAACCATCATGTTCTGATGGAGAGTGGTAGAGAACATGGCTATGGAAAAGCTAGCAATCACAAAGACATACATTTGTGACGATATAAGGTACCATCTGATTTATCGGATATAAGGGCACTAGGAAAACATTTTTTGGTTTTCAAGATCATTTCCCTAAAGTTGAAGAATTTGAATTAGAATAAATACTTACATTATTTTGGTACAATCTCACTGGTGTTCGTACTATGAACAATTTCCACTTCATCTCTTAAAGAAATGAAGTTGAATTTGTTATTCATGAAGTGTTAATTGATCAAGTGATAGAATGATGGGTCATTCCATCTGTCTCAAACAAAAGGTTAGAAAAGTTATCAAAAAATACATAAGTCCATCTATAGTGAGATTAATCATATATGGTTCCTAAAATGGACTTATACTTCATATATCGTACTGCTTAATAAAATAAAACTAGTTTCTATTAAACAGGGACTTCCTGTAGGCCAGTGGTAGACGATAAAGGTCGGTCGCACTTCGGTTGTGGGTTCGATTCCCACAGCCTTGTCCGACGCGATGGGCTGTCGCCCGTCCTGCAGGTTGTCCTTTTTCTAAAACTATATTACTATAAGATCCCATCAATAATATTGAAAAAAAACTTCTATCCTTAAACAATACTAACTTATGTCTAACATAATCCATTCCAAGCTTATCTAAAATACTTCGGTCCAAGCTCATAGTATAAAGAAAATGGTTACTTGAAATGTCACAGAACAATTACGTGAATGCCATCATTTATCCCCCATATATCATAAGATATATCTTGCTGGTCAAATTATAAACATGTGAATACCTTAATCATGTATTCTCTTGAATACCCATTGAACCATAGTGAAAACTTGAATGCAGTTAAAAGTTAACACTTTTCACATACCAAAATCCTCAAAATTCTATATACTCAAACCATGACATCACTTAGTCCTTATATCAATCATGTGCTCATGAATACTGTTAAACATTTCATTTTCTCATTTTCCCTTCATTATGTGCATATCATCTACTTTCCAAAATATTTGAATCACTTTTCATGGTTACCAGTACCTTAAAATTATTGAAAACCACAATAGACCAATACATAAATATTCCAATACTCCATGATACAACATTATTTTGGAATCCCATTACATAAACACTTAATCATTCCACCACATCGTTGTCATATTCACCATCACCAATAGTGATCGCATGTGACTTCCCTTTTTCCTTTGCCTTAAGCGGTTGCTCATGTCGATCATCACTAACCCTTGGATTAGGGCATTTATTAGCATAATTCCCCATTTCCTTGCACTTGAAGCATTGAAGTGTTGGTGGTGCATTCTCTGCAGTGTTTGCTTTATTCACATCATTAGAAACCCTTTTTCCATTACTTCGACACTCAGCTGCTCGATGACCTTCTTTTCCACACTTAAAACATTTTCTAGTCCCTTTAAGACAATCTCCACCATGCTTCTTTCCACACTTTGAGCATAAGGAAACATTCATCTTCTTTTCACCATTATTCTGAGATTTCTCCTTGAACTCCATCTTTCGTTTCTTGTCAAAACCATGAGATGGATATGTAATACCAACTTCCATTTCTACCTTGATAGCACAACGCACAATTTCTTCATAGCTACTGAAGTCTCTTATAGCTAATGCCCTTCAAAGACTTGGTTTTAAGCCACTGAAAAATCGATCAACTTTACTTTCAGGTTGGATGATAATGCCAGATTCATACCTTGCAAGTCTTGTAAAATTCGCTTCGTATATACCAACAGATTCATCATCCTTCTGCTTCAGCTCAAGAAACTCCTTTTCCATCTTTGTTTGAAGAATACGAGGGAAGTACTTACTGAAAAACAAGTTCTTGAACTCGTCCCATTCCATGGACTCAATTTCATCTCTTGGCCTCGTATTCTTGATAAGATTCCACCATTGATCAGCTTCACCTTCCAAACGATATACTGCTAAGATGACTTTATCATGTTCAGAACATTGATGAACTGAAAATATCTTTTCAGTGGTACTGATCCATTGTTCAGCAACAAGTGGATCGGAAGTCCCACTGAAAGAAGGTGGACGTTGCCTCATGACGGAATCAATAGAATATTGTTCACTTCTCTGCTCATTTGGAAGTTTAGAATGATTCATAGCTTGTGTAAGTATAGCAATAAGATTTTTCACTCCATCTCCCATAACATTTGTTTGTTCAGGAGGGCAATCATTGCATTGTCCATTGCATTGATCAACATGGTTCCTTCGGGTTCCAGCCATCGTCTAAAACCTAAAAAGAATAGTGTGAGAGGCAAAAATCATGCTAGGGAAAACAACATAGTAAAGGGGGAGTACCCTTAATATCTAACATCTTAGGTTAAATTCTCAGATCGTTATCGTAGTTCTAGGACCATATCCTATATGTATACTTATCCTTAGGGACATCCCTAGACATACCTTAGAAATATCTCTAGGGATCTCACTAACGTTTTCGCATCCTAGTTTCCAAAGGTTGACTAAACCTTTCCTCTGATACCAACTGTAGAGACCCAAAGCTTAACGTACATGGACATTACATTACATTTTCGGAATACTTAGTACATAGCAAAAACACACACACAAGGACCGTAATAGTTTAGTGTCTTTGGAAACTCGGAATATAATCTTCTAATCGTGGTGAAAGATCTTCAAAATCTCCCATAAAGATCTTCCTTTTTTTTAACTAAAACCTTTCTTTATATCCTGGGGAAAAGAAAACATAAAAGGGTGAGCTCAAATGCTCAGTAAGGGTAAACAACAGAAATATCAATCACATCATATTCAAAAGAACATAACATTTTGGAAATCTTAACCTGCAGAAGAGAGCATAATTTCATAACATGGGATAAATCATGGCAGTGAAATGTAATCACAATAATAATAACTTAAAACATGAAACATTGTGGCATTAACACATAATCATAGAGAATCATTTCTTGTTAGTCAAGACTCATTGCCAAGACTATCTTAGTGGACAAAGTCCCTTTCTGAATCGAGTAACCCTCATTTCAGTCCTGTCTCACTGAACCGGTATAACCTACCATTCCAGCCATGTCTATCTCATGAGATATAAAATCTTTACCCAATGCATTGGAGGGAGATATAGGTCCCACCCATCTCATAATGATACCATTCTTATGTGTGCCACAAAATCATAAATCATACATCATTGCATAACCCATGTAATACAAATGGGAATCTTAAACATCATGACATCATAAATCAATTCATATAAGATAAAGGAATTCATAAAAAATATTCCATCACAACATGATCAAATCAATGTAATAATATGGATAAAAACAGAACCCTTTATTATCTTAGATGGAAAATAATTTTGATAAAACACTTGAACTCCATTCTTGAGGAAAATATCCTTTCTTCTTCAAAAACATTTTTCCTTTCTTAACATGTCATACAACTTTAAACTAAAAGAATTTGATTAAAAATAAACTTTAAAACTTGTAAAGGAAGCTTTTTGGAAATAATGTTTTAAAAATCCATTCATACCGTATAAGTTAAAAAAAACCTTCTTCTCGTACTTTTGCCGGAAAAGTCAAAAAAAGTACCTCGTACGAAAAACGACAAAAGATTCCTTTCATATCCTTTACTAAAAATTTACCGAAGGGTAAAATTGAATATAAACTACTGTATAAGGATATAAATATTACATATTGAGGAAACATGGATGTGGATGATAAAATACACCCCAGTAAATTCCAAAGTATAAACAATCTCGGATAAAAATGAGATTGTGATATTTCCCTTACCTTAGGTCCGATTTGCTTTGTACGTGTCCGAAGCTCCTGTATAATGGTTTAAATAATGTTATTGACTTATTCCATAATCATACATATTGATATGATATCATATATGGCCATATTCTTAGCTTTTTGATAGTAATCTTTCATTGTTACTTGTTACTCGGGTCTTTATTGCCTTTTGTTCTTATGCGTGTTTTTCCGAATAAATTCTTATTCTTCTTTTAAGGATATAGATACCTTATATCCAGAATGTTATTAGTGTAACATATATCATATTTATTCATTCAATTCATTTATATAATTACTATGTAATGATGATCATGTAGAACGAGTCGCATCACATCGTGGAGACGGTATTCCGTACGTACGCACGAGTGATGATATCGTTCCTATGATCGTGGAATTTTGTTGAAGTGTATGTATACTATTTCAGTATCAATATCAATTTATAATAATCATATATAGTTACTCATTACACCTTTATACCCATCCAATTAAGGTGGTGGCGGAAAATAGATTACACCACGGCGTGGAGACGGTATTCCGTACGCACGCACGCGCGGTGATTTCATTTTTCCGTAGGATGGATAGAAGGTGAATTAGGGTTGTTTCATAACATATCAGTATGTAAGTAATACTGATGTTATTAATTTATCATGAAACAACTAAAGAAGAAGAAGTTGAAGAAGAAAGAAATTGAAAAGATCGGTAATGGATATTACCTCTTCTTTGGAACGCCTCTTTGAATCCTCGACTTAGGGAACTAAGATTGGTCTTTGAAGAAGACCAGAACCTCTAGGATTATTCTAGGGAAGTGGAGAAGGGATTTTGGCAGGGGTTGGCCGAACTTGAGTGCTCAAATTGGTGTGAGGAGGAGGGGAAGGAGGTGCCCTTTTATAAGGGAGGAGAGGGGCACCTTAGGAATATCTCAAAATATTATTTTATATTAAAGTCAAAATCGGTTTATAATGGTTCCAAAGGGTCTTATTTCGAAGCTAAAGTGGGGATGGGTCGAAATCCTATCAACCTATAGGATTTGGACAAGTTTAGGGTATTATTTTAACCTTATCAATTAGATTTAACTCTAAGTTAAATAATTTAACTTTTACCGTGTCTTTTTGTTTTCTTTCACTATATGGTTAATAGACTTACTATAAAATGCCAAACGAACCTCAAATTGTTTATTATTAATATATATATCCTTATCTATGTCATTTTGCCGAACCTTAGATTTTTAGGAATAAAATAACAATTAATAATATAATATTTGATTTAAAAACTATTTTGTGTCAATTTTTACACTATTTGATATATGATTTTTGTGAAAGTCATAACAGAATTATATGTTCGAACCAAGTTTATTAAATCAACACTAATATATCATAGTAACCTAGAAAATTATTGGAATTCATAAAAAGTCTCAAATTACATTTATTTGAGCATTTATAACATCAATTATGTTAATATTTCTTAAAAGGGTAATTACTGCATCATCGTTGTGTCATAAATAAATTAATTTATTTAAAGTATAAAATTATAAATAAAATATAATTATGTAGGAAATCTTTTTAGCTTTCTAATGAATATTTATAGTCGAATTTATCTTATGTATAACCCCATATTAAAAATGTTTTAGTTATTAAACTTTGATTTTAACTATTTTAACTATTCATTAAATAAAATAATATTAAATGTCATAATCTAATCCAAGTGGACCTAAATGGTCATATTATATTCATAAGGTTGTTTTTGGTCGAATTACACTTATCCAATAGAATTAGGACATGTGTTAGGGTAATAGTAATATCATATTTACCCTTAGTTACCCTATTTACTATTAACCGTGGTAAAAAAAAGTAAAAAGTTACTATTCACCAAAAATTATTTTCATCTCATTGAACCACATTTTAGTCCTTGATATTAACCGTGTCTGTCGGATTTTTGAAATTCCATTCATAGAAGCGGTAAAATTACCTTTTATGCAAAATTCAGTTTTTAACCTACCACTTAGTGGTTTCACTATTCATCAAAAATTGAAAGTTTTCAGAAAAGTATCAAAATTTCACCCTAGGCTATAATTGATATTCTGAATTCAAAAATGATTTCTATTTTACAAAATTCCCAACATATAAGTTTCATTAATTAATTTTATAATTAATTTCCGCTGTCACAACAAATAGCGTGTTTTAAGAGATAATAACTATCAAAAGATTGACACTTGTTTATAACTAGGTTAAATGTGAAATTACATCCAATGTCCAACATTGTATTAAATTGTAAAAATATATTCTAAATATACTTTAAAACCACCCAAATTAAGAATTTATCACTATTAATTATTTCGATTAAAAAAGTTGTTTTTAATTAAAATTTAGTAATTTTCACTATTTATCAGAATATGAAAGTTATCCGAAAAGTACCAAAATTTCACCTTAGGCTAAATTCGATACTCCGAATCCATAAATGAAGTCCATATTGAAAAATAAAATTTACAAAATTTCAAAAAGTGGTTATTACTATTCATAACGGCTAGTTTTAATAATATCTTAATAGCATATCGTTGTTTAGCGAAACTTGGTGTTGCGTACAACACACGCTATCGTGGAAGGTCGTGATTGCGTGTAATTCACGCCAGGTCAGAGATGTGTGTTGTGAAAGCTCCTTTTGGTGTAGCGTATAACACAAGACATTAATGAAATTAAAAAGAATATTTTTCATAAAATCTCGGGGTGTTACAGCGCGAGAGATCATTAAATCTCGTCGAGTACTGGGAGACCGTCAAACTGCCCTGCCGCAGCAATAGATGCTCCTGGATGCACACTGCACGGAGGGTGGATGGGACGAACTCTGAGCGGAAGAGGCTCTCAAAGTCCGTCCAGAGGAGAGATGCCTTGTCGTGCACCTAGAGCATCAAGCTCCACCATCTGCCTACTACCACGTGCAGGAGGCTTGCTGCGAGGATCACCATGAGGTCTTCTAGAGTCCTTACTAACCTGAAAACTTGTACAACTGCCTCCAGCCAATCCTCGGCTGCCTGAGGGTCCATCTCCCCATGGAACCTGGGTGGTCTCTGACGCTGAAACTCATGCAGTGCACTAAGGCGACCTGCATCGTCAGCGGCTAGGGCTGGTTGCATCGGTGGCTCGGTGGGTAGAGGTACCGTCAGTGCCCCTACTATCAAAGGGCCCTGTACCGAGGCCTCATCGCTCGGTGGGCTTTCGTCACACACAACTCTCGGAACCCTAGATGGATGCCATCGTGGGGCCATCCTGAAATGAAACAGGTGCGCCACGGTCAAACAGTATACCTGTTGAGCTGAAATAAATAATCACAAAGAAAACATGAATCACACAAGCAATCAATGTTTTCGTGTATTATGTCGGAAATCAGAAGTCAGGGTCCTGGTGTACGGATACGTCGGCCGCCGCACCAACACTGGACTCCCTGGACTGATAACCACACTCAATACTCTTAACACTATTAATTCACCTAGAAAAATATCAGAGTCCGGAGTTCTGTGGTAGAACCGAACTCCTTTGATACCAATTTGTCACGACCCATCCTCAGGGCCCGTGATGTGACTACCCCAAACCCGCCTTCCATAGGCCAGGGGATGGCGACTAGCACCATGGCGTAATTACTGGTAAAAAGGGAAGGCATTGACTTTGTAAAGTAAAAAAACACCACAGAGCAAGCAAGCATAAGTAAACACTGAGTTAAAACTGGGTACAACAGTAAGTGCCGAAAAGTAAGTGGGCCAGAATACAATCTCAAACTAAAAGTAAAATACAACTAAAAGGAAGTACAACAACTGTAATGTAAATCCACTATGGTGAGTCGTCCTCTGGTACTCCCACCTGAAAGGTGGGTACAGATAGCCTCCATAGCTCCTCGGATCCATCCGTCTGCTCTGAGTACGTCCCGACCAGTGGTCCACCTCCAGGTATTGTCTTGCTCCGCAAGCCTCAACCACGATCAGCATCGTCTGTCGTCTGCAACCAACACAACGTAGTGCGGGCATAGCCCATGCAGGGGTGAGTATAAGCTACTCAGTAGGGACCCCGAGACCCCCGAAGGTCTCCTAGAATGCACACAGGATAATCCACAAAGGAAGATACAATTAGGAAGTATCATCTGTCACCACATAGTTATATGCCCATACATATACCTAAGTCATCAATTCTCGTTCGGCTCCAACATCCGAGCCCAAGTACAACCCAGTCCACATAGGAAAACACAACCCAATCCACACAGGAAAACACAACCCAATCCACACAGGAAAGCAAAACATAATCCACACAGGATATCAAGTCAACTTATCGAAGATAAGGATTGAAAGTCAAGATTCGGCTCACACAGGTATACTTCTTCGTAAGATGATAGAGATGATCAGATATTTCCACTGATTCATCTAAGCCGTCAGTCCCACATAGGATTGATAGGTACTAACCCCCGCATTGACCAATACATGATCAGACCCACACACGATCAATAGGTAACTAACCCCCGCAATGACTCACACAGGATCGGACACACACAGAATCTGTAGGTAACTAACCCCCGCAATGACCAACACAGGATCGGACCCACATAGGATCTGTAGGCGCTAGCCCACATAGGACCACTGAACACTGACCCACACCAGATCTGACCCACATAGGATCGGTAGAACTGATCCACGTATGATCACTGAGTGCTGTAGTCGTCACCGTCGAATCCACGGAGGATTTATGTACGGTCATCATCGTCGTCGGAGTCACAGCCAGCTCTAGGGTTTCCGCACACAACAAGCTCGTTCGGGAGGGTCCGCTCCATGAGCCGAGGGGCTGATACATCAACTGACACATAGTCCAGATTTGATGTATTGAAATGTTCCGTATCGTTAATAGGAACTCAAAGTCACAGACGGCGCGTCAATCGGACGCCCGATCTGAGAGTTATTGGCCTTTTCGTTCCAGGGGCCCGGTTGGTTTTTAAGTCAAAACCAACCCGACCATACTCCAACTATATCCAAACCTCGAGCGGAGTAAGCCAAAAGGCCCTTCTCACTTACAGGAATCCAACAAAGTCAACGACACGTCAATCGGACGTCCGGAACTCAAGTTATAAGTGTTTCCGCTATGAGGGCCCGGTTGGTTTCGTGTACGAACCAACCCTGTAACACCCCGAGATTTTATGGAAAATATTCTTTTTAATTTCATTAATGTCTTGTGTTATACGCTACACCAAAAGGAGCTTTCACAACACACATCTCTGACCTGGCTTGAATTACACGCAATCGCGACCTTCCACGATAGCGTGTGTTGTACGCAACACCAAGTTTCGCTAAACAACGATATGCTATTAAGATATTTTTAAAACTAGCCGTTATGAATAGTAATAACCACTTTTTGAAATTTTGTAAATTTTATTTTTCAAAATGGACTTGATTTATGGATTCGGAGTATCGAATTTAGCCTAAGGTGAAATTTTGGTACTTTTCGGATAACTTTCATATTCTGATGAATAGTGAAAATTACCAAATTTTAATTAAAGACAACTTTTTTAATCGAAATAATTAATAGTGATAAATTCTTAATTTGAGTGGTTTTAAATTATATTTAGAATATATTTTTACAATTTAATACAATGTTGGACATTGGATGTAATTTCACATTTAACCTAGTTATAAACAAGTGTCAATCTTTTGATAGTTATTATCTCTTAAAAACACGCTATTTGTTGTGACAGCGGAAATTAATTATAAAATTAATTAATGCAACTTATATGTTGGGAATTTTGTAAAATAGAAATCATTTTTGAATTCGGAATATCAATTATAGCCTAGGGTGAAATTTTGATACTTTTCCGAAAACTTTCAATTTTTGATGAATAGTGAAACCACTAAGTGGTAGGTTAAAAACTGAATTTTGCATAAAACTTAATTTTACCGCTTCTGTGAATGGAATTTCAAAAATCCGACAGACACGGTTAATATCGAGGAATAAAATGTGGTTCAATGAGATGAAAATAATTTTTGGTGAATAGTAACTTTTTACTTTTTTTACCACGGTTAATAGTAAATAGGGTAACTAAGGGTAAATATGATATTACTATTACCCTAACACATGTCCTAATTCTATTGGATAAGTGTAATTCGACCAAAAACAACCTTATGAATATAATATGACCATTTAGGTCCACTTGGATTAGATTATGACATTTAATATTATTTTATTTAATGAATAGTTAAAATAGTTAAAATCAAAGTTTAATAACTAAAACATTTTTAATATGGGGTTATACATAAGATAAATTCGACTATAAATATTCATTAGAAAGCTAAAACGATTTCCTACATAATTATATTTTATTTATAATTTTTAGACTTTAAATAAATTAATTTATTTATGACACAACGATGATGCAGTAATTACCCTTTTAAGGAAATTTTAACAAAATTGATGTTATAAATGCTCAAATAAATGTAATTTGAGACTTTTTATGAATTCCAATAATTTTCTAGGTTACTATGATATATTAGTGTTGATTTAATCAACTTCGTTCGAACATATAATTCTGTTATGACTTTCACAAAAATCATATATCAAATAGTGTCAAAATTGACACAAAATAGTTTTTAAATCAAATATTATATTATTAATTGTTATTTTATTCCTAAAAATCTAAGGTTCGGCCAAATGACATAGATAATGATATATATATTAATAATAAACAATTTGGGGTTCGTTTGGCATGTTATAGTAAGTGTATTAACCATATAGTGAAAGAAAACAAAAAGACACGGTAAAAGTTAAATTATTTAACTTAGAGTTAAATCTAATTGATAAGGTTAAAATAATACCCTAAACTTGTCCAAAACCTATTGGTTGATAGTATTTAGACCCATCCCAACTTTAGCTTCGAAATAAGTCCCTTTGGAACCATTATAAACCGATTTTTACTTTAATATAAAATAATATTTTGAGATATTCCTAAGGTGCCCCTCTCCTCCCTTATAAAAGGGCACCTCCTTCCCCTCCTCCTCACACCAATTTGAGCACTCAAGCTCGGCCAACCCCTGCCAAAATCCCTTCTCCACTTCCCTAGAATAATCCTAGAGGTCCTGGTCTTCTTCGAAGACCAATCTTAGTTCCCTAAGTGGAGGATTCAAAGAGGCGTTCCAAAGAAGAGGAGCTTCGGACACGTACAAAGCAAATCGGACCTAAGGTAAGGGAAATATCACAATCTCATTTTTATCTGAGATTGTTTATACTTTGGAATTTACTGGGCTGTATTTTATCATCCACATCCATGTTTCCTCAATATGTAATATTTATATCCTTATACAATAGTTTATATTCAATTTTACCTTTCGGTAAATTTTTAGTAAAGGTTATGAAAGGAATCTTTTGTCGTTTTTCGTACGAGGTACTTTTTTTGACTTTTTCGACAAAAGTACGAGAAGAAGGTTTTTTTTAACTTATACAGCAAGAATGGATTTTTAAAACATTATTTCCGAGAAGCTTCCTTTACAAGTTTTAAAGTTTATTTTTAATCAAATTCTTTTAGTTTAAAGTTGTATGACATGTTAAGAAAGGAAAAATGTTTTTGAAGAAGAAAGGATATTTTCCTCAAGAATGGAGTTCAAGTGTTTTATCAAAATTATTTTCCATCTAAGATAATAAAGGGTTCTGTTTTTATCCATATTATTACATTGATTTGATCATGTTGTGATGGAATATTTTTTATGAATTCCTTTATCTTATATGAATTGATTTATGATGTCATGATGTTTAAGATTCCCATTTGTATTACATGGGTTATGCAATGATGTATGATTTATGATTTTGTGGCACACATAAGAATGGTATCATTATGAGATGGGTGGGACATATATCTCCCTCCAATGCATTGGGTAAAGATTTTATATCTCATGAGATAGACATGGCTGGAATGGTAGGTTATACCGGTTCAGTGAGACAGGACTGAAACGAGGGTTACTCGATTCAGAAAGGGACTTTTTCCACTAAGATAGTCTTGGCAATGAGTCTTGACTAACAAGAAATGATTCTCTATGATTATGTGTTAATGACACAAAGTTTCATGTTTTAAGTTGTGATTATTGTGATTACATTTCACTACCATGATTTATCCCATGTTATGAAATTATGCTCTCTTTTGCAGGCTAAGATTTCCAAAATGTTATGTTCTTTTGAATATGATGTGATTGATATTTCTGTTGTTTACCCTTACTGAGCATTTGAGCTCACCCTTTTATGTTTTCTTTTCCCCAGGATATAAAGAAAGGTTTTAGTTAAAAAAAGGAAGATCTTTATGGGAGATTTTGAAGATCTTTCACCACGATTAGAAGATTATATTCCGAGTTTCCAAAGACACTAAACTATTACGGTCCTTGTGTGTGTGTTTTTGCTATGTACTAAGTATTCCGCAAATGTAATGTAATGTCCATGTACGTTATGTTTCGGGTCTCTACAGTTGGTATCAGAGGAAAGGTTTAGTCAACCTTTGGAAACTAGGATGCAAAAACGTTAGTGAGATCCCTAGAGATATTTCTAAGGTATGTCTAGGGATGTCCCTAAGGATAAGTATACGTATAGGATATGGTCCTAGAACTACGGTAATGATCTTAGAATTTAACCTAAGATGTTAGATATTAAGGGTACTCCCCCTTTACTATGTTGTTTTCCCTAGCATGATTTTTGACTCTCACACTATTTTTTTTGGGTTTTAGACGATGGCTGGAACCCGAAGGAACCGTGTTGATAAATGCAATGGACAATGCAATGATTGCCCTCCTGAACAAACAAATGTTATGGGAGATGGAGTGAAAAATCTTATTGCTATACTTACACAAGCTATGAATCATTCTGGACTTCCAAATGAGCAGAGAAGGGAACAATATTCTATTGATTCCTTCATGAGGCAACGTCCACCTTCTTTTAGTGGGACTTCCGATCCAGTTGTTGCTGAACAATGGATCAGTACCACTGAAAAGATATTTTCAGTTCTTCAATGTTCTGAACATGATAAAGTCATCTTAGCAGTATATCGTTTGGAAGGTGAAGCTTATCAATGGTGGAATCTTATCAAGAATACGAGGCCAAGAGATGAAATTGAGTCCATGGAATGGGACAAGTTCAAGAACTTGTTTTTCAGTAAGCACTTCCCTCGTATTCTTCGAACAAAGAGGGAAAAGGAGTTTCTTGAGCTGAAGCAGAAGGATGATGAATCTGTTGGTATATACAAAGCGAATTTTACAAGACTTTCAAGGTATGCATCTGGCATTATCATCCAGCCTGAATGTAAAGTTGATCGATTTTTCAGTGGCTTAAAACCAAGTCTTTGAAGGGCATTAGCTATAAGAGACTTCAGTAGCTATGAAGAAATTGTGCGTTGTGCTATCAAGGTAGAAATGGAAGTTGGTATTACATATCCATCTCATGGTTTTGACAAGAAACGAAAGATGGAGTTCAAGGAGAAATCTCAGAATAATGGTGAAAAGAAGATGAATGTTTCCTTATGCTCAAAGTGTGGAAAGAAGCATGGTGGAGATTGTCTTAAAGGGACTAGAAAATGTTTTAAGTGTGGAAAAGAAGGTCATCGAGCAGCTGAGTGTCGAAGTAATGGAAAAAGGGTTTCTAATGATGTGAATAAAGCAAACACTGCAGAGAATGCACCACCAACACTTCAATGCTTCAAGTGCAAGGAAATGGGGCATTATGCTAATAAATGCCCTAATCCAAGGGTTAGTGATGATCGACATGAGCAACCGCTTAAGGCAAAGGACAAAGGGAAGTCACATGCGATCACTATTGGAGATGTTGAATATGACAACTATGCGGTGGAATGATTAAGTGTTTATGTAATGGGATTCCAAAATAATGTTGTATCATGGAGTATTGGAATATTTATGTATTGGTCTATTGTGGTTTTTAATAATTTTAAGGTACTGGCAACCATGAAAAGTGATTCAAATATTTTGGAAATTAGATGATATGCGCATAATGAAGGGAAAACGAGAAAATGAAATGTTTAACAGTATTCATGAGCTCATGATTGATATAAGGACTAAGTGATGTCATGGTTTGAGTATATAGAATTTTGAGGATTTTGGTATGTGAAAAGTGTTAACTTTTAATTGCATTCAAGTTTTCACTATGGTTCAATGGGTATTCAAGAGAATACATGATTAAGGTATTCACATGTTTATAATTTGACCAGCAAGATATATCTTATGATATATGGGGGATAAATGATGTCATTCACGTAATTGTTCTGTGACATTTCAAGTAACCATTTTCTTTATACTATGAGCTTGGACCGAAGTATTTTAGATAAGCTTGGAATGGATTATGTTAGACATAAGTTATTATTGTTTAAGGATAGAAGTTTTTTTTCAATATTATTGATGGGATCTTATATTAATATAGTTTTAGAAAAAGGACAACCTACAGGACGGGCGACAGCCCATCGCGTCTGACAAGGCTGTGGGAATCGAACCCACAACCGAAGTGCGACCGACCTTTATCATCTACCACAGGCCTACAGGAAGTCCCTGTTTAATAGAAACTAGTTTTATTTTATTAAGCAGTACGATATATGAAGTATTAGTCCATTTTAGGAACCATATATGATTAATCTCACTATAGATAGACTTATGTATTTTTTGATAACTTTTCTAACCTTTTGTTTGAGACAGATGGAATGACCCATCATTCTATCACTTGATCAATTAACACTTCATGAATAACAAATTCAACTTCATTTCTTTAAGAGATGAAGTGGAAATTGTTCATAGTACGAACAACAGTGAGATTGTACCAAAATAATGTAAGTATTTATTCTAATTCAAATTCTTCAACTTTAGGGAAATGATCTTGAAAACCAAAAAATGTTTTCCTAGTGCCCTTATATCCGGTAAATCAGATGGTACCTTAGATCGTCACAAATTTATGGCTTTGTGATTACTAGCTTTTCCATAGCCATGTTCTCTACCACTCTCCATCAGAACATGATGGTTAGATTTCTCTTCCATATACATATTTTCACCTATATGGAAACCCAGTGATTAGTTTATTTGGGTAACCGTTACGTTTCATACTTTTGTTTTTAAAGATTGGTTTTGGTATTCCTTTTTACGATGTGGGTTTCGATTAAAGAAATTTTCGAATAGCAAACCATTTATAACCCCGACGAATTTCGATGGCGAAATTCATTTTAAGGGGGGTAGAATGTAACACCCCGAGATTTTATGAAAAATATTCTTTTTAATTTCATTAATGTCTTGTGTTATACGCTACAACAAAAGGAGCTTTCACAACAAACATCTCTGACCTGGCTTGAATTACACGCAATCGCGACCTTCCACGATAGCGTGTGTTGTACGCAACCCCAAGTTTCGCTAAACAACGATATGCAATTAAGATATTATTAAAACTAGCCGTTATGAAAAGTAATAACCACTTTTTGAAATTTTTTAAATTTTATTTTTCAAAATGGACTTGATTTATGGATTCGGAGTATCGAATTTAGCCTCAGGTGAAATTTTGGTACTTTTCGGATAACTTTCATATTCTGATGAATAGTGAAAATTACTAAATTTTAATTAAAAACAACTTTTTTAATCGAAATAATTAATAGTGATAAATTCTTAATTTGAGTGGTTTTAAATTATATTTAGAATATATTTTTACAATTTAATACAATGTTGTACATTGGATGTAATTTCACATTTAACCTAGTTATAAACAAGTGTCAATCTTTTGATAGTTATTATCTCTTAAAAACACGCTATTTGTTGTGACAGCAAAAATTTATTATAAAATTAATTAATGCAACTTATATGTTGGGAATTTTGTAGAATAGAAATCCTTTTTGAATTCGGAATATCAATTATAGCCTAGGGTGAAATTTTGATACTTTTCTGAAAACTTTCAATTTTTGATGAATAGTGAAACCACTAAGTGGTAGGTTAAAAACTGAATTTTGCATAAAACTTAATTTTACCGCTTCTGTGAATGGAATTTCAAAAATCCGACAGACACGGTTAATATCAAGGACTAAAATGTGGTTCAATGAGATGAAAATATTTTTTGGTGAATAGTAACTTTTTACTTTTTTTTACCACGGTTAATAGTAAATAGGGTAACTAAGGGTAAATATGATATTACTATTACCCTAACACATGTCCTAATTCTATTGGATAAGTGTAATTCGACCAAAAACAACCTTATGAATATAATATGACCATTTAGGTCCACTTGGATTAGATTATGACATTTAATATTATTTTATTTAATGAATAGTTAAAATAGTTAAAATCAAAGTTTAATAACTAAAACATTTTTAATATGGGGTTATACATAAGATAAATTCGACTATAAATATTCATTATAAAGCTAAAAAGATTTCCTACATAATTATATTTTATTAATAATTTTTAGACTTTAAATAAATTAATTTATTTATGACACAACAATGATGCAGTAATTACCCTTTTAAGGAAATATTAACATAATTGATGTTATAAATGCTCAAATAAATGTAATTTGAGACTTTTTATGAATTCCAATAATTTTCTAGGTTACTATGATATATTAGTGTTGATTTAATCAACTTGGTTCGAACATATAATTCTGTTATGACTTTCACAAAAATCATATATCAAATAGTGTCAAAATTGACACAAAATAGTTTTTAAATCAAATATTATATTATTAATTGTTATTTTATTCCTAAAAATCTAAGGTTCGGCCAAATGACATAGATAAAGATATATATATTAATAATAAACAATGTGGGGTTCTTTTGGCATGTTATAGTAAGTGTATTAACCATATAGTGAAAGAAAACAAAAAGACACGGTAAAAGTTAAATTATTTAACTTAGAGTTAAATCTAATTGATAAGGTTAAAATAATACCCTAAACTTGTCCAAATCCTATTGGTTGATAGTATTTCGACCCATCCCCACTTTAGCTTCGAAATAAGACCATTTGGAACCATTATAAACTGATTTTGACTTTAATATAAAATAATATTTTCAGATATTCCTAAGGTGCCCCTCTCCTCCATTATAAAAGGGCACCTCCTTCCCCTCCTCCTCACACCAATTTGAGCACTCAAGCTCGGCCAACCCCTGCCAAAATCCATTCTCCACTTCCCTAGAATAATCCTAGAGGTCCTGGTCTTCTTCAAAGACCAATCTTAGTTCCCTAAGTGGAGGATTCAAAGAGGCATTCCAAAGAAGAGGAGCTTCGGACACGTACAAAGCAAATCGGACCTAAGGTAAGGGAAATTTCACAATCTCATTTTTATCCGAGATTGTTTATACTTCGGAATTTACTGGGGTGTATTTAATCATCCACATCCATGTTTCCTCAATATGTAATATTTATATCCTTATACAATAGTTTATATTCAATTTTACCCTTCGGTAAATTTTTAGTAAAGGATATGAAAGGATTCTTTTGTCGTTTTTCGTACGAGGTACTTTTTTTGACTTTTCTGACAAAAGTACGAGAAGAAGGTTTTTTTTAACTTATACGGCATGAATGGATTTTTAAAACATTATTTCCAAGAAGCTTCCTTTACAAGTTTTAAAGTTTATTTTTAATCAAATACTTTTAGTTTAAAGTTGTATGACATGTTAAGAAAGGAAAAATGTTTTTGAAGAAGAAAGGATATTTTCCTCAAGAATGGAGTTCAAGTGTTTTATCAAAATTATTTTCCATCTAAGATAATAAAGGGTTCTGTTTTTATCCATATTATTACATTTATTTGATCATGTTGTGATGGAATATTTTTTATGAATTCCTTTATCTTATATGAATTGATTTATGATGTCAGGATGTTTAAGATTCCCATTTGTATTACATGGGTTATGCAATGATGTATGATTTATGATTTTGTGGCACACATAAGAATGGTATCATTATGAGATGGGTGGGACCTATATCTCCCTCCAATGCATTGGGTAAAGATTTTATATCTCATGAGATAGACATGGCTGGAATGGTAGGTTATACCGGTTCAGTGAGATAGTACTGAAACGAGGGTTACTCGATTCAGAAAGGGACTTTCTCCACTAAGATAGTCTTGGCATTGAGTTTTGACTAACAAGAAATGATTCTCTATGATTATGTGTTAATGCCACAAAGTTTCTTGTTTTAAGTTATGATTATTGTGATTACATTTCACTGCCATGATTTATCCCATGTTATGAAATTATGCTCTCTTTTGCAGGTTAAGATTTCCAAAATGTTATGTTCTTTTGAATATGATGTGATTGATATTTCTGTTGTTTACCCTTACTGAGCATTTGAGCTCACCCTTTTATGTTTTCTTTTCCCCAGGATATAAATAAAGGTTTTAGTTAAAAAAAAGGAAGATCTTTATGGGAGATTTTGAAGATCTTTCACCACGATTAGAAGATTATATTCCGATTTTCCAAAGACACTAAACTATTACGGTCCTTGTGTGTGTGTTTTTTCTATGTACTAAGTATTCCGCAAATGTAATGTAATGTCCATGTACGTTAAGCTTCGGGTCTCTACAAACCCGGCCGAACCCAAAGTACTCCTAAACCTTGTGTGTAATATACTGAAATGACCGTCTCGATCAAAGGATCGGATCGCACCTGACGGTGCATCGATCGGAGGTCTACAGCCCATGTTATGGTCAAAAGACCGTGAGAGGTTCGGTATTAGGGGGTTCGGGCATGGTCCGACCTGGCCTGATACCCTCTCGGTCATCCCAAACCGGGTCGACCCAACTCGGGTCCGGGTCTTGACTGCTTGGGTGCGGCCCGGCCCGGCCTGGCTTGGGCGCGGCTCGGCCCGATGGCCCAGCCTGGCGGTCCGACCGAGGCAGCCGACCCGCGCACCGGCGCGCTGGCGCTAGCCAGGTGGCTCGGCAGTTTCGGCCGAGCTGACGGGGGGGGGGGGGGGGGGGCTGCCTCGCGCTCGTTTGTAACTGCGGCCCCATGTGGGGGCCACTCATGCTGGCCAGCCGAGGGTCGTAAACCCTGGCTCTTCCCCTGACCGGACCGCCCGCTCCGGCTGGCCGGCTACTGCACCACAGGACCGGCGCTGGCTGGTCCCCCTGCTCCGATGCCGGTGGCCCGGAACCGACAGCTGGTCCCACCTCTGTCGCGGCGCGATGGCACCACGGCCCTCCGTCGTTGCCCCGCTCTGGCCGCAGTTCCCTCGGGGTTCTCCGGCGCGGCGCGACGGTGCCGCGATCTAGTTCGATTCAACGGCGTGGCGCAACAGCACCGCGCATTCCTTGCCCCTTGACCCCGCGTGGTGCGACGACACCGCACCATTCCCATTCAATTCCACCTTAAGGTAGACAGGAGAAAAATTGGAGGAGGGTCGTCCGTGTTTGTACGGTCCGGCCCCCTCCCGTTAACTGATAACAAGTGCTCCAATTGGACGAGGAAAGATGACGGAAGAATTCACGAAATAAAAATGCATAAATCCCCTACCTCGAGCGTAGTTTTAATGGAGGTTCGTCACGGGAATAATCATCTTAGAAGAAGGCGTCGCGGAAGGATAATCGTTGCGTCGTGGAGAAAAGATTCGTCAGCATCACGTCATCAATCTTCGAGGATCCGGTGTTCTTCGCGTTCTTTGCATTCTTCGTCGAAGAAGAAGAACTTCAAGAGCTCTTCCTTTTCTCCCAAAGACTCTCACAACAAGATCCAACCCAAATAAAATAAATACATCCCTTATTTTATTAACATGACTTATGTTTGAAATTCAAAAGTTGAATTAATCCACTCAATTAATTAACTCAACATGACTTAATAAATGGAGGGTTATGGAAGGTTAGGAAAGATGAAGAGGTGGGGTTCGTGTGGGCCCAACCACTCTCATAACCTCCAATGGGAAGTTGGGTGGTTACCCCAACTTCCACTCAAAGGCTAAACACTTAGAGAAAAATAAAAATTGTAGCTGAAATTTTTATTTTTAACTTCCATAATTTTAACAACTACTCTCGTGAAAATGCAACTCCGGAAAAGGTGTTCCTAAGCAAATACTGGCGCTACGAATCCATCAGTGCCCTCAGAATTCGATTCTGAGCACATGTTCAAAATTTAGAAAAACCCGCTCGTTCGTTCACTGAATGTACCCGAGATAAACTTCAGATTAAAATTCCTGGCACACCGGGCCTTGGAATCAAGTGCCGTCAGAAACCGCATTCTTGTAAAATCCCAAAGAAAATTAAGAAAAAAATTTCCCTTGAATTTTATGGGTCTTTACAGGTTTTCCTTAGAACGTCGAATATCCATGAAAACGTCCAAAAAGCTCAACCGAAAGTAACTTGATGAAAAAGAGGAATTAGAAAACAGGGCTCTAGGAGATGGAAGGACTCACCGCTGTAGTTCCAACGCAATCGACAGCGGGCGATTCAGAGAACGAATGAAGGAGCAGGGATTCAGAGAAGTTCTGTGGCTGTACGACATCTCTCGGTCGAACGAGACCTAGAAGATGACGTTTCTATCAATTAGGCACGACCCTGTTCCGTTTAATGAAAAAAATAAAATACATGACGTTTACTTCATGAGTACATGGTGTGTACTCTATTTTTCTGTACTCCGCTTTATGTGGCGTCCACTTCATCCCTACACACCGTTTATGTGGCCCGGACATGGCCAGTACATGGCCAGGTGCGACAAGGGAGTACAAGGCATTTACTCAAAAAGTACACGACGTGTACTTAAAAAATTTCCATAAATTCCACTTTTCACAAAAACATCAGAAAAAGGAAAAACATACCTGAAACAAAGATTCAGGTTCTTACAACCGTCGCCCAATTAAATCTTCAAAAGGGACAAGATATCTTCCTCTGTTTTTATTCCACTTTTTTCTCAGCTATTAGATGCTAGAACATTTCAATCCTTCACATAGGATTTTCAAAATCAATCATTCCTCCTCAGATTGGTTCCACTCTATTTTGATGCAACCAAGCTATATCGTTCAATCTTCGATATAAGGTATGATTTATCGTCATTCCTTTGGGGAACATCTTCTCTTGTTTCTCCTTTCCATATTATGGCATATAATCCCCATGCTTCTAATGGGGTTTTTCTTGGGGTTTGGATGGTGTTGTCGTACCATGGCATCCTCGGGTGGATGCAGTGGCCCCGAGAGGAGGATTGTGACCCATTGTGTGGATAAAGAACGTGAGGAAATGTTTGAGGAAGGATATTCATTGCTTCTCATTTATCTTACGTGAAACTGTATTGTTATCATTTTTAATCCAACTGGATGAAAATGGAATTGACATAATAAATATTTTACCCGGATAAATAAATTGATATCGATCTTATGTTGTTTCTTTATGTTTTTCTAGATAGTGTGATATGTATGCATTCTTTGATTAGATGTTCATTTTGATGGGAATCGGTAAATAATGTAAATTGGGATTAATTGATAATTGTTTAGCTAATGATAAAGAGTCATGTAAACGAATTTTGTTCTAGTTGTAATTTGATGTTAATCAAATTGGCAGAGTATGAATGTTTAAATATTTTAGATAGCTTACTTATTAGGTTTCCAAAATTTGGAACCTACAAATAACAAATCTGTTAATTCAAGATGGATTAAAGAATTGGTTTTTTTGATAATTCCTTAAGGGGTTCTGAGTTACCCACATGATTGTTAAAGGACCAAGAGCCCAATTAATGTGGTGTTTTATTTCCTGTTGCTTATTCTTGGATGAGATCCCGGATGGCTATTGTGATATGTGGGGGCATGGAGGCTTTTGGTTATGGCATCAGATGAAGCCTAAAGTGGTGAGATGCATTAGATTCTGCATGTGGGTTTTGGGGAGGACACCGGGGAAGATGGAATGGGATGGATGTGATTGTTGGATGCTTTCTGATTTTGATTGGTTTCCTATCTGATTTAATTTTCCACACTGCTCAAGCATGCTGGTCTTAATTACCCTTCTTCTAAAAGAGGCAAAGACACACGGGGTATGCCACATTCTTTCCGTGTTTATCTTCTCAAGGAAGGATGTGTATATTCTCTTGTTATAAGCATAGAAGACCTAAAGGGTAGTACATATACTCACCGTGTTGAGCTCCCTTGTGTTTAGTATCATATAATGTTTTTCTAGAATGATTGTGAATGTGGGAATGTAATTATATAATGAATAATTGAATAAATGGTGTTAACCCATGGGGATGGAGTTGCTAGAACATAATGATGATGTCGTAATTTTTTACTGTTGACATTGGGTGTGATGCTAATGAAATTTAATGTGGAATTGTTCATGGTTTATTAAAGTTTATAGAATTAATTAACGTAAAGGGGAACTGATAAAAAGGGAATGAATTAATCTAATAAATATCTTTAAGTGGTTGTGTGCTTATAGGATGCCTAGTCTTAGAATTAGTAGAATGGAGTCTGAGAGACGTTAGATGTAGTGTCTAAGACTATGTTATTCCCATAGTGTGGTTGTGGGTTATAGTATATTCTGTACTTTTTGTGTTTCTATACACTGCTCTACCCTGTTAGTAAGGGCAACTAACAGCCTAGGGATTCTGAGCCCTGGGGGGTGTTTTCCCCAACATTCTGGTGGGAGGATGGATGGATGAATACCCCCTTTGGCCCCGCTCTCTTCTCCTGGTAGTTACTGGTGTTGGAAGGAACATTATTTATTTTTCCTCATATATGTGTGTAGAGGTATGTAATGGCTTGTGGTTATTCACACACATATATTCCTGATATAGTTTTCTATGGACTACTATAGGTGTAACATGTATAGGCTATGATGGCTTGAGGATCCTTACTCGGTGTATGGGCTATAATGGCATGAGATATAAAACGAGACATATGATACACGTTATGTGAGATATGGTGCATCCCAGAAACTACCTGGTTACTTTGGTGTGTGGACGTGGTGGTTTTGTTGCACAAGGTGCATATTGTGGTGCTACACCCAGGTGTCTGTATACAAGCCTTTTGGAGAGAGATTCTCAGGACGTGCAATGTTGAGGCAAAGAGGAAAACTAGTGGTGAAGTAGTAGCGAGGTAACCTTGATATTCTTTATTATATGATATATTCTTATATGTGTTACTTGGTGAGTGTATCCATGGTGAGGTTGTGAACTTAGTATACCTATTTAGGTGATGAGTTAGTTCCACTTATTTTTCACTGTGCTTTATCATGATTTCGTTACATTTTCACGATAGGCTATAGGGAGGATCCTACTGAGTATACTATTATAATTTCCCATTATATATATAAACTATTTTTTAGGACACTTGGAGCAGGATAGAGATCAAGATGGTTTCTACTAGCTTGGGGTTGCAGGAGCTGTTCGAGCAGGTTGTTGCGGTTGTTTTTACTTTCTTTTGGATACTTGCCATTTTTTCCTTCCAGTTATAGTAATTCTACAAGACATTTTATATTTGTACATGGGGATTCATTTATATTTCAGTCTAAGTTGGAGTTGATTGGTGTCAATCTTATCTCTCTCTTCTGAATGTGTTTTCATAGAGGGTAATGCCTCCCATTTTGTTTGTTACTATACCCTGGGTGCTCATCGCCATCCCAGGGCCTACTGGAGGCGGGACTCGGGGGTCATTATCTCCCTTATCACATTTTCAGACCAGGAGGGGTACACTTTGTGGGGAGGGGCTCGTGACAGAGTGGTATCAGAGTTTTGGTTGAGGGATAGGATGAAGTTTGGAGTTAGGCACATGTGTGCTTGCATGGGTTGGTAGGGAAATAATGTTAGTCATGTTTAGCAAGTGAGGTAAACACTGGAGACCGGCCAAGACATATGCGTTTGGGGCCCCCTATGATCTGATTATAGACCATTAAGATTACAATTGCAACTAAACAAGGTGATACTAGAAGTAGGGTAGAGACCTAGGAAAGGATCATGCATCATTCTTCTTTGTACATGTGTTTGAATGAGAAATACTTTGGATTGGTTAACCTAAAATTAATAAAAGAAAATTGTTAATTAAATAATGTTCTATCTACCATATTCTAGGTTTAGTAACTCTAATGGTTTGTTATGTTATATGTATGGATCCAGGTCAACATCCTCATCAGGTTTGTGCAGAAAATGTTCAGTAGGCTCTTCCAGCAGATCGTCTCAGGGTAGAGGTTGATGACAATGACACTTGGAAGAAGACACTCCAAGAGTTTCAACGCTAGAGTCTGCAGAAGTATGAGGGTTTCCTTTCAGATGTAGTCACGGAAGACTAGTTAGAGGAGGTCGAGATTGGCTTTAGTGCGATTCGTGCTGCGAAAGAGCACTAGGTGTCCTTGGTTGTGATGTTTCTGCATGGAGCAGTGAGGCAGTGGTGGTTCTTATTCCTCAAGGATCGTGAGGAGTCAGGGATCTCATGGGAGGAGTTACAAGACAGGTTTAGTGTTGAGTTTCTTTCTTTGACTATAATGGTGTACAGTCGCCAGAAGCTTCTTTCCTTTCGATAGTGGAGCTCCAGTGTTCGAGAGTTTGGTATCTGTTTCAGGAACCTTTTACGATATGCCTCAGACCTATTTCCAGATGATGAGGCCATGGAAAGACATTTAGAGGAGGCTTTGCATCCAGAGTACCAGCAATAGGTGACACCATTTATGATGAAAACATATCTTGACGTACTGGCGAGATCAGTGGTTGTCGAGAGGACATTTACCAGGACCGGATCATCACGAGAGGGGAATAGGCCTGATTCCTCACAAAGCAGAGCTGTGGTTCGGGGTTCTCGGATTTCAGGGCAGAAGAGTTTTCGTTTAGTCGGGGGTTGGTCCCACCCCTTCACATCGTGTTTCTCTAGATGCAGAAAATCTTAGGCCTATTCCAAGGGATCATGTGCTTGTTTTTCTTGTGGGGTCGTGGTCATCAGTAGTGGGAGTGCCTAGCCTTTTAGAGCATCCATCATGAACTAGGCGCTACGCTCCATGTTCCTTTTTTGAGACAGTTCCAACCGAGTCATAAGCAGCCGGTTGCACTAGCATTAGATCAGTAAAGGGTAGATGGGGTAGATAGAGGACAACACCATGACACTCCCTATCCTCAGAGAGTAGAGCGCGGTCATGGTGGTGGTCTTCATTAAGGTCAGGGAGGCCGTAGAGGAGGTTGTGGTCAGCTTCATGCTCTAGCATTTCCAGCTCCAGGCAAGCAAGACACCATTCGAGGTTCCATTTTCTTGTTTTATACCTTGGCGTATTCCTTGTTTGATTCAGGAGTGACACACTCCTTCAAATCACCTACCCTTGTCAATGCTTTGGGACTACAGGTTGAGAGGCATCCAATTCCCTTCGAATTTTCTACGCCAGTTGGAGGTCGAGATGAATTTTTTGATGTATATAGAGACTATGAGATAGGGTTGGGGCAACACCGCTCTTGGAGATATTTCCTATGTTTTCGAATACAACCATATGATTTCATCCTTGGCATGGATTGGTTGTATTTGGTGGAGGCTATCATGGATTACTTCAGGAAGAAGGTCATCTTCATTGGTGTGGATGGTGGGAAAGTGGTGTTTGTTGGTAAGCGAGACCCTCATTTGGGTCATAGTCACGTTCTATCCTTATCATCCATAATGGCTGAGATGATGCTGAGTTCTTCAGAGGTTTAGCAGTTGGTGTTTCCTAGGGTTGTATAGGAGTACCCAGATGTCTTTCCAGAAGAGGCTTTAGCATTACCTCCTTGATGAGAGATCTTGTTTGGGATCTTACTACATCCCAAAGCATCTCCTATCTCTATGTCTCCATATAGGATAGCCCCTTCTAAGTTACAAGATCTACGTATACAGCTTGATGGTCTGTTATAGTGCGTTTTTGTTTGGTCAAGTTTGTCACCATGGGGTGCACCCATTTTTTCATGAAAAAGTATGGAGGTAGTTTGCGGTTGTGTGTCGATTATCATCGCTTGAACAAATTGACAATAAATAATCACTATCCACTTCTATGGATTGATGATTTATTAGATCAACAGAAGGATGCAAGTTGGTTCTCAAAGATTGACTTTAGGACAGGATATCATCCGATGTGTGTGAAGGGTGAGGATATCCTGAAGACTTCTTTTCGTTGTCGTCATGGGCAATATGAGTTCATTGTAATGACTTTTGGCATGACGAATGATCCAGCTGTATTCATGGGATTGATGAATGCTGTGTTCCATGAGTTCATGGACAAGTTCATGGTAGTTTTCATTGATGACATCCTTGTGTATTCTTCATCTAAAGAGGATCATGCAAAGCATCTACAAGCCGTTTTGAGAGTTCTTCGTCAACATCAGCTATTTGTGAAGTTGTCGTAGTGTTATTTTTGGCCTTGATAAGTTCATTTCTTGGGGCTTGTTGTGTCCCAATAGGGAGTAGCTATGGATCCATCGAAGATAGAAGCATTTTTGTCTTAGGCAGCCCCCAAGATAGTTTTATAGGTGTGAAGTTTCCTTGGTCTTGTAGTCTACTACAGGTGGTTCGTAGAAAATTAATCATGAGTTGTGAATCCTATGATAGCTCTAGCCAAGAAGGATCGAGCATTCGTATGGACTGATCAGTGTCAGGTAGCTTTCAAGTATCTAATGGAGAAATTAGTAAGTGCTCCAGTCCTTTTTCTTCCAGCTGAGGGAGTTTATTTTGATGTTTTCTGTGATTATTCACATCTTGGGTTAGACTGTGTTCTCATGCAGCTGAGGTCAATTGATTCTTATGGGTCTCAACAGTTGCTTCCCCATGAATGAAACTATGCCAACCATGATCTTGAGTTGGAAGCTGTTGTTTTTTCTCTGAAGTTATGGAGACATTACATCATTTGTGAGTGCTTTGTAGTTTTCACCGATCATAAGAGTTAAATGTATACTTTCTCCCAGCATAACTTGAACTTGCGATAGAATCAGTGGATGGAGTTCTTGTAGGAATACGACTTCGAAATATCGTATACACCTGTAATGTGGAATGTTGTAGATGCTGCACTGAGTCGAAAGCCAGGTAGTGATGATGTCTGTGAATCCTGTGATTCCTGGAGAGTAATGGAAGAACTAACTGCATTACATCTTGACATGGGAGAAGATGGGGGTAGAGGCTATCTTTTTCAGATGAAGGTACAGTCACCCCTGATGCAGATGTTGGAAGAATCCTATTTGTGAGATCTAAAGGTGGAGGTTTAGAGAGACCAAGTTGTTTGTGGTGAGTCCCCTGATTTTTGGTCGGAGGATGAACAACACTGAGTGTTGTATCCCAGAAGGCTTTTTGTACCTTTGATGATGCTCGAGATGGTTCTCAAAGAGTTTCATATTTTGCCTTTAGTAGTGATTCCTGGTTTGAAAAAGATGTACCAAGCCTTGAGGAGCTATTTTTGGTGGCCTAGGATAAACCATGCACTTTCGGAGTTTGTGTCTCGGTGTTTGGTCTACCATAAGGTGAAGGCCGAACACCATGTTCCTAGTGGTCTTCTCCAGCCATTAGATATTCCTCAGTGAATGTGAGAGGAAATCTCAATGGAATTTTTTACTGGTTTACCTCAAGATCATGGATGACATGATTCTATTTGGGTGGTAGTGGATCGTTTAACAAAATTGGTCCACTTTATTGCAATTAAGGTTTCAAGATCACTGGAATTTTTTTCGAGGAAGTATCTAGAGGAGGTGGTGAGACTTCATGGAGTCCCAAGGAAGATCATTTCTGATCGAGATCCTCATTTTACCTCTAGGGTTAGGAGAGGTCTCCAACATGCTTTTGGTTCTCATCTATGCCTTAGCACTACTTTTCATCCTCAAATGGATGGTCAGATAGAGCAAACAATCCAGACTCTTGAAGACGTGTTACGTTCTTGTGTTATTGATTTTGGAGGTTCATGGATGAGGAACTTACCATTGGCGGAGTTCACTTACAATAATAGTTTTCACTCCACCATTGATATGGTTCCATTTGATGCCTTATATGGTTGACCATGCCATTTTCCGTTGTAATGGACTAGGTTTAGAGAGTCAGCAAAACTCAGACCGAAACTAATCCATAATACAACATAGATAGTTCAGGTGATTCGTGAGAGGATAAATACAGCACACGATCATCAGAAATCATATGCTGATCAAAGGAGGAGACCCTTAGAGTTTAATTTTGGGGATCATGTGTTTCTAAAGGAGACTCTCTGTCATGAGCAGCGAAGTTTTGTTCATGGAAGTAAGTTTTCTACCTGATTTGTTGGTCCTTTTTAGGTTTTATCTCGTGTTGGAGCTATGGAATATCGAGTAGCACTTCCCCCACAGATGGGTTGGAAACATGATTTTTTCCATGTATCACAGCTCTGTCATTATCTTCATTATGGATCTCACATCATCAATTGGGGAGAGATATATGTTGAAGATGATGTGACCTTTGTGGATCGACCTATGGATATCGAAGACCATAAGGAGAAGGTGTTGCGCGGGCATTCCATTCCCTTGGTTCATGTCTTATGGAGACACAGTGGCATAGAGGAGAGTACCTTGGAACGTGAGTCACAGATACGTGCTAAGTACCCAGAGTTGTTTGATGTTTAACTCATTTCATGTAATGATGTTCCCATAGTGGTCATACCTTTCATGTTTTATTTATGAATTTCTTTTGTTGCTTTTGTGGCTTGCTCTGTTTTGAGAGGTATCTCGATGGGTGGTTGTTCGGACCATGTTTCATTGTTTTTATCTTTTTGTGGTTTTTTAATTCTCGAGGAAGAGAATGTTTTTAGAGGTATATGATGTAACGGCCCAGACCACTCTGGTCCATTACATTGTGAAAATATGGTGTTTGAGGTGTTCCACGAGGTCAAGTTGACTTATCCCAAATAATTTTCCAAATTTCCAATTCTGTGAATAGTTCCATCAGTAAACAGTTCTATCGGTAACCTCTAATGGTAACCTCTCTTTCCATTACCAAATTTCCAATTCTGTGAATAGTCCCATCAGTGAACAGTTCTATTGGTAACCTCTATCAGTAACCACTATTAGTAACATATAATGGTAGGTGAACAGTGTTCTATCGGTGAGGTTCAATGAACAGTGTTCTATCGGTGAGGTTTAGTGAACACTGTTTTATCTATGAGGTTCAGTGAACAATGTTCTATCTGTGATGTTTAGTGAATAGTGTTCTATTAGTGAGGATCAGTGAACAATGTTCAATCAGCCAGGTTCAGTGAAAAATGTTCTATTAGCAAGGTTCAGTGAACAATGTTCTATTAGTGAGGATCAGTGAACAATGTTCTATCAGTGAGGTTTAGTGAACAGTGTTATATCGGTGAGGTTTGGTGAACAGTGTTCTATCGGTGAGGTTCAATGAACAGTACTATTGGTGAGGTATCAGGAACAGTTCTATTGATGAGGTTCAGTGAACAGTTCAATCAGTGAGGTTTTGTGAACAGTTCTATTAGTGAGGTTCAGTGAACACTGTTTCCAGAACAGTGAGGTCTATCAGTAACCATTATCGGTATCCTCTAAAGGTAGGTGTACATAAATGGTAGGTGTAAAGTAATTGTAGGTCTATAGTGTTTCTAGAACAGTGAGCTCTATCGGTAACCTCTATCGGTAACCTCTTACAGTAGGTGTACAGTAAGAGTAGGTGTACCGTAACGGTAGGCCTATAGTGTTTCTAGAACGGTGAGGTCTATTAGTAACCAATATCGGTAACCTCTAATGGTATTTATACAATAATGGTAGGTGTACAGTAAAGGTAGGTGTACAGTGTTTCTAGTTTCTTACAGTTTCACCCCTTAGACGTTTTCGTTGACGTAAAATACATTTAAATCATTAATGCTAAGGACACTTAAGGCCGATTCCAAATCCATAAATACTATATTAATTATTTATATAGCTTTAGATGTTTTTAATTGGTAAAAAAGCATGGGTTTATGAGATCCTATTTTAATGGGGAATTAAGAACATCTTAAATTGTCACCCCATTAAAACTTCAAAAGGGAAAAGATATCTTCCTCCCATTTTCTTCCTCTTTGATCTCGGCTATTAGACGCTAGAACCTTTAAATCCTTACAATAGGATTTTCACACTCAATCATTCCTCCTCGAATTGGTTCTGCTCTATTTTGATGCAACCGAGATATATCAGTCAATCTTCAATATACGGTATGATTTATCGGCATTCCTTTGGGGATCATATTCTCATTTTTCTCCTTTATTTATTATGAAATGTAATCTCCATGCTTCTAATAGGGTTTTGTCTTCGGGTTTGGTTGGTGTTGTTGTACCATGGAATCCTTGGGTGGATGCAGTTTTCACAAGAGGAGGATTGTGACCCATTGTGTGGATAATGAACGTGAGGAACTGTTTGAGGTAGTGGATTTGTTGCTTCTCTTTTCTCTTACGTGCAACTATATTGTTAGAAAGTTTAATCCCACTACATGATAATGGAATTGACATAATAAACATTTTAAGTGGATAAATAAATTGATATCAATCATATGTTATTGCCTCGGGTTTTTCTAGATAGTTTGATATGTATGATTGCTTTGATTATATGTTCATTATGATGGAAATCGGTATAGAATGTAAATTGGGATTAATTGATAGTTGTTTGGATAATTATAAAGAGGAATGTAAAAAAATCTGGTTCTAGTTGTAATTCGATGTTAATCAAATTGGTTTCGTAAGCATGTTTAATTATTTGTGATAGATTACTGATTAGGTTTCCCAAATTTGGAACCTAAAAATAACAAATCTATTAATTCAATATGGATTAAATAACTGATTGTTTGATAATTCTTTAAGGGGTTATGAGTTACCCCTTTGATTTTTAAAGGGGTAAGAGCCCAATTAATGTGGTTTTAGTTTTCCTACATCTTGTGCTGTGATGAGATCATGGATGGATGTTGTGATATGTGGGGGAATGGAGGATTTTGGTTGTGGTAGAAGATGAATCCTAGAGTAGTGAGATACAATAGTTTATGCATGTGGTTGTCGGGGAGGACTCCAAGGATGATGGAATGGGATGTATGTGATTGTTGGATACTTTATGATTTTTATTGGTTGTTTATCTGCTTTACTTTTCTCTAATTCTCAAGGTATCTGGTCTTAATTACCCTTCTTCTGAAAGAGGCAAAGACACATAGGTTATTCCACACGCTTGCTGTGTTTAGCTTCCCAAGGAAGGATGGGTATATGCTCTTGCTATAAGCGGAAAAGACTCGACGGGTAGAATATCTACTCCCTTTGTTGAGCCCCTTGTGTTTTCTAGCATAGAATGTTATTATAGAATTCTTGGGAATGTGGGAAATTAATTCTATAATGAATAATTGAATAAATAGTTTTAACCGATGGGGATGGAGTTTCTAGAACACAATGATGAGGTTGTAATTTTTTACAGTTGACTTTGGGTGTGGTGCTGATGAAATTTAATGTGTAATTGTTCATGGTTAATTAATGTTTAATGAATTTATTAACATAAAGTGGAACTGATAAAAAATGAATGAATTATTCTAATAAATCTCTTTAAATGTTTGTGTGCTTATTGGATACCTAGTCTTAGAAGTAGCTGCTCGGAGTCTGAGAGACGTTAGCTGTAGTGTGTCTAAGACTAGGTTATGCCCATAGTGTGGTTGTGAGGTATAGTATATTGTATAATTTTTGTGTTTATATACGCTTATTCACCCTGTCAGTACGGGAAACTGACACCCCAGAGATTTTGAGCCCTAGGTGGTGTTTTCCCAAACATTCTGGTGGGAGGATAGATGGCTAACTACCCCCTTTGGTCCCCTCTCTTGTCTTGGTAGTTACTGGTGCTGGAAGGTACATTGGTTAGTTTTCACCATATATGTGTGTAGAGGGCTGTAATGGCTTGTAGTTATTCACACAAAAATATTCTGGATATAGTTTTCTATGGACTACTATATGTGTAACGTGTATAGGCTGTGATGGCTTATGTATCCTTACCTGGTGTATGGGTTGTAATGGATTGAGGTATAATACCTGACATATGATAAACGTTATGCGAGCTGTGGTGGCTCCCGAGAAATACCTGGTTACTTTGGTGTGTGGACGTGGTGGTTTTGTTGCACGAAGTGCAAATTGTGGTGCATTGCCTAGGTGTCTTCGGGAAATCCTTTTTGGAGAGAGATTCTTAGGACATGTGATGTTGGGGGAATGAGGCAAAACTATGAGGAAGTTTCATCGGGGTACCGATGATTTTCATTATTATATGATATATTCTTGTATGCGTTACTTGGTGGGTGTAGCCATGGTGAGGTTTAGAACTTAGTTTACCTGTTTAGGTGACGAGTTAGTTCCACATGTTGTTTACTGTGCTTTAGAATGCTTTATTTAGTTTTTCACGAGAGGATTCAGGGAGGATCCTACTAAGTATACTGTTATACACACCCGTATATATATAAACTATTTTCAGGTCACTTGGAGCAGGTTAGAGATCAAGCTAGTTTCTACTAGCTCGTGGTTACAGGAGCTGTTCGGGATGTTGGTTGCTGTTGTTTTTACTTTCTTTTGGGTACTTGAAGTTTTTACCTTCCAGTTGTAGTACATCTGCATGACATTTCATATGTGTACTTGGGTTTTCGTTTATATTGTAGTATGAGTAGGAGTTGATTGGTGTCTATCTTATCTCTCTGTTTTTCATGTGTTCTCTTAGAGCTTAATGCCTCCAATTTTGTGTGTTAATATACCCTCGGTGTTAGTCACCATCCCGGGGCCTACAGGAGGCGGGACTCGGGGGGTCATTATCTACCTTCTCACAGTGTTGGCCCAGGAGGGGTACACTTTGTGGGTAGGGGTTCGTGACAACAACATTAACCAAAACCAAAACACTAATACCATAGTGGAGCTAACAAAACCAAAAAAATAAATCCTCCATGTAATTTTATGGACAAAATCCTTGATCCATCTCAAAAAGAAACCCTGCAAGAGATGGAAACTAACAACCAGATCCAACATCACCACCATGGTATACCATTCATTTACATAATTCAAACATTAAAAATTCTACCTAGACACAAGTGTATAACTATTCTGGGATCTAAATCCCTATATGATGCCACCAAAAATAAAGGTTACATTCTATACCATTAGAAAAATATTCACCATGAAAGTATGAAGAAAGAACAAGAAAACATTTCTAAAACAAAATTTGAAAAAATTCCATTGAAAAATTATTTTTAATTTAACAAAATAGTATTATAGACACAGTGTTATTAGTATACAGAATATCATAAGAGTGCAGCACATTATGGGAAATCCATATAGGTACAAGAACAAGTGTTACCCATGGAACCTCTTATCTTAGTGAAACAAGGCATCAAACCCATAACACATTATATTATCACACACATGAAACTATATTTGAATTCATCCCAACTTATAGTGTTATAAAATAATAAATTTTTAGTTATTTTTGTAGCATCAATCATTATTGATGGAATCCGACATTCACCCCGCCCATCCAACTTGGGTACATGTCCAAGTCTACACATCTAAATACCTATGAATCTATTTTTACTCAATTTATATTCAACAGTTCACATATATAAAAATATAAATATACAAAATTTAGGAAATATGATAGTTAATTAAAATTGACTTTTCATTGGTAGAACCCATATTACTTTTATATTCACAATATATCAATTTATAAACATGCTTCAGACCACTTTCATAATTCAAAAAATTTATTTACAAGCCCGAAAAGAAAATAAATGTGGGATCAATCCAATTAAATTTTGAAACCCTTATTTTAATCCATACCCACATAAAAAACATTCGAAAACACATTTTCACCATTAACATAGTTCATATAACTCATTCAAGAATCAATGAAATCACACCAAAATCATATAATAATGCTAAATCCTAGAATCACCTACCACAGTCTGGAATCTAGTGGAAAACCACAACCACGCTTGAAATAACCCTAAAAAGGAATGATCAAACCATAAACATAAATTTAACACCCATTGAACAATGGATTAGCCAATTTTAGTGAAACGAATGCATTAGAGAATGGAGAAATCAATAAAGAGGGATGAATAACCCTAGAAGAATGATGAAATGTGAAATTAATTGTCATAATTGATGATTATTGGAGATCCAAAGACCAATCCACTGATTATTTAAGGTTACAGGGAACCAATAAAGGGAGTGGAAGAACCTTGGGTAGTAAATCCTAAATACAATGTGAAATGTGTGAAATTGGTGAAATTCAATAATTAAAATGAGACAATTTCAAATTTTAATAATATGAGGAGTGCACACAGTTTTCTAAAACTTGTGGAAACTGCACATTGCTATATTTCAAAGAGCACAACATCCTTACAGTTTCCTATTTGAAGAATAATTCTTATGGACCTAAACATGCATCCTAGACAATACCACATTCTACAACACATACATTCTCCTATTTTGGTGCATGATTTCCATAACTTTATGTCAAACATGTGAAACCTTATGATGTAACCTAAAACTCTATTTTTCTCCAAAAACTCATATGGAAAAAAAGGGATCAGTACCAGACCCAAAAAACAATATAATTCCACAAAAAAATATCATGGATGTTATTTTTTTTTATCAATTTGACTATGGAATGTATGAACGTTCACATTCTTGATTTATTTTTTTATTTATTAACATTCCATTGAAATATACACATTTGTGTGATGATTATATAATTCATTTCTCTTAAATATCCTACATAATTTTATCATATGTATGATTATTTCCTAAATCATATACCAATTTCAATATGGATTTATATTATGTATCCCTACCGTTTATATCATGGATGTGAATATTTCTTAAACCATATATAATTTTAACATACAACATTTCTCTTAAAATCTATATGAATTGAATCATGTATATGATTATTTCCTAAACTATATGATGTTTTTAAATATATATTTCATTTCAATTTTATTTGATTAAATATAAAATATAGATAAACTTGTTTTTTATCAATACAGAGATTTCTTATAATTTGTATTTATTCATGAATTAAATCAATTTTTTGATGCACTGGGAATGGATTATAGATGAAAGTATTAGTGGTCCTAGTTATTAATAACACATCAATGTATCAGTAGTCTCATGAGATGAATTAGTTGGATATCCTTTTTTAACGAGGATTCCAGTTTATACCTACCCATCAGTTTTAAACTATATTTGGGAAAGATCATTATGGTAGGGGTATCATGATTCCTGATTTCATGATGTCCAATGATTAAAAAATTTATTCATTTAAAATTCAGTTATTTTTATCCATGATAATTTTAAAACTATTTTTTTATAAATTTGTTTTATTCCTATTTTATTAATTAAACTATATTCATTATCTGTTATTTGCATTGACATAGGGATTATGCCTCATCATGTTTTGATATTCATGTTATTGATTAAATTTCCTGTGTTTTATGTTATTTACCTTTCTATATTGATTTTTCCTTATATAACCATGATATTAAAATTTTTAAAATTGAAAATGTGTTAAATTGTTTACATTTCCATGTGGTTTATCCTTATTGATTCAAGATAGCTTCCATTGAATTTTTCTCCGTACAGTGCATTTGAGCAACACTAATTTTTTTCCTTTACCATTAATTTTTTTTACTATGATTGATATTAATTGACATTCATTGGGGAATAATGATGTTCTCAATAAAAAAATTATGTTGTAATATATGATTTCATGTTTAATAAGGGAATCATATACCTAGTTTACGGAAACTACTAAATTATTTGGTCCTTCAAGATGTGATTTCTTATATACTATGATAATGTAAAAATATAAGAAAATAGATCGGGGTTACTAGTATATACGTTTTTATAGTAATTCCTTTCCCTTTGAACCGTTATAAAAAAGATAACAACATTCATGTGTACATATGACTTACCATATCTACAATGTGATGTGACTCATTCTCCTTGTTTGAAATTTAATATTGAATCTAAATATATATCTAAAAATATAAAATGATATTTATAATATTAATATCAATATGGATATTATATAACATTGTAATAGGTCTGGTATCATGAACCTTTATTATAAATCATTAATGGGAAATCATGGCGATTAACACGATAAAATAGTTTCAATTATGGATTTTTGAGAAATGGGTGATAATATGTTATAAAATGGATCATATATGATAGTTAAAATAATAATGTGATTCTGGTATATGTTAATAACTTCTTTAAATCCAATTTTAATTATGATAAAGAGATATAATCTAAATAGATTATGTAGATAAGGTGTTTCTTAACTAAAGTTTATCTTATTATGTTAAAATTCAACATTACTTATTATATTATGTCCAGATTTTGTGTTTGGGTTAAATTTTGTGAATTTATGTTTTATTTGAAATTATATATCCTTTAACCTACATTTTTACACATAATCTCGCAATTTATTATCTCTCACCTCAATTATTTGAAGTTTTTAATAGTTTTTTCATAAACATCAGTCATTGAGACACTTGTTCTGTTATAAACCGAATTTTTTAGAGGTGTATATGCTACCCATTTTGATTATATATTTTTAATCATTAAAAAATCATGATATTTTATGATACAATTCATATTATTCATTCTTATTATGTTATTATTTTTAAGATGATAATATGGTAATGGTTTATGTTTAAATCTAATATTTATCACAATTTCATATACATGAATTTCCACTAAATGTAATTATTTGATTATTTTCGAATAAAAAATGTTATTTTTATTCTCCTCTATTTATTTATTCTATATTCATGTAATAGGATCATTATAATCTAATTTTTACTTAATATTATTTATAAAATATTTTTAACGAAAATTGGACTTTGTTTAGATTTTTAGTAGAAAGTCTTTTTTTCTTCCAAATATATTAATTCAAAAAATATTTTCCTCAATGATTTACTATGGTATTTTACTTTCATTTATCATAATAATATTATTTATCAACAAAAAAATATGAATCTTCCTATCAATTTCTTTACAGGAAAATTTATACATTACTAACAAAATTATTAAATAAATAATAATTTTTTTTTAAATTATTGAGCGTGAAGATAAATCATTCTCCGTGAATACCACTGATTATATTAATGGATAATTTTTATTTTTTAATGTTCATTTTACATAAAAATATTTGATAAATTTTTTAATGACTAAATATGTTTTTACAGAATGGAAATTCTATTATAATCACTAGATGTTCCAAGTGATATTTCAAAATTATTTTCTATCTTTTATGACATCCTTTGATGGTACTTAAAGTGGAAAAGTTATTTTCCTCAAAAAATATTTTAGTCATTTAAAATATTTTCATAAACTATTATGCCCATTAATATTATATATTACCCTTAAATTGTGATTATATTTCTCTCAGATACACACGTAGTCTATTTCTATACCATTTAGGGAATAATACATTCATTATGATTAATTATAATATGTATTCACTGTAAAATTTTATATTAATATGATATGAAGAAAGATTATGAATCCAATTTTCTCCATTGGTAATTTATATATTATTCCTTATTAGATTTTTCCTTTATTATTAAACATATATCATCAATATATAATTATGGGTGTGCCTAGATAACACTCCAATACAGAGGGTAAATCTTTAGCCTCCCGAGACATCATGTGTGTGATTATGGAGTAAACCTAATACATTCTGGAAAATTGTACTCTATGGGATATTTTCTAGAATAGTAGAATTAAATTATCTTTTTTATATATGGGGATTTACCATTTTATATGATTCCAAGCCCTTATGATACCATGTTCTCTAAATTTTGATTCGATGTGATTACTTGTTTGCCTACTCTTTTAGGATATCGTGTTATAAATTTTAGTTACATGTAATTCTTCCTTATTATTTCAACTCACTATCTAGGATTCTTATCACAACCCTTTAGTTATGTATTCCCCAGGTTTTCCCATATATATATATTGGATCCCAAATAGATATTTTGATTATATAAACTAAAATAAAATTTGGAAGCAATGATTTATGAATTAAGAACATATTCATCCATATACACTAGAACATTATTATCTTATTCTTGTAATTATAGAATATTTATGTATCAGAATAATGTAATAATTTTATAAAATGTATGGTATTCTCATTATTTTTATCCAAAGAATGGTTTAATTAACCATTTGAACTATGATGAGAAACATTAGGATATCCCATGGGATAAATCTAAGGATTAAACTAAAAATAGAAAAATATATTTGAATCATTGTGAACTGTAATGTGAGTAATTATCAACAAATTACATAGATATTTGGATTTATATTGGACATGGTTTTTCCACATTTTATTCAATGAGAAATATTTCTAATAATGGTGTGCCTTGATGCACTTGAATATTTCCTGGTAAATGACAATGAGACAGATGGTTCACCTAATTTGACACACTTGAGTGATATGCATTATAAATTTAAAAAATCATTAAAAAATGAAGATAATGTATTTTAATACATGATGAACCAAAATGAACATGATTAAACCAATTGTCTTATATATTTAAATGACGGTTTCATGATTTAGATGTATCATAAGTATTTATTCCTGATTATGATGTTTCCCACTATTAATATTATTTCTCACATATGAATTATGGTTTTAGTCAATTGTAGAAATCCTAATGGAACTAGGTTAACGTAGATTGTGATAGAAAATGTTTTGATGAGAAACGAAATGGGAAGATGACCGTAGTATTGAATATTGTGGATATTCCTAATCAGTTATCATGATATATTACTTTTAATGTCCACCTCATCCATCTATAAGTCCCACCAATGAAGAGAAATATAGGGTTCTCCATGATAACAGGTGGTGGGAAATATGGATAAAATTTATTTTATTCATTTATATGTTGTTAATGATGGAATAAGAACATAAGTTATTCTATCAATGGAATGAGATGATGCTTTTGTGTATATAGTAAGTGTAAAATGAATATAATTTCTTAGGGAAAATGTAATATTTATTTTACACAATGAATTCATAGTAGTGGTTTCAATAAAGAATCATCCTTGTATAAATGTTTTAAATGTTGAATGAATTTGAATTATGTAAATTTCGGTCTTGGGTGGAATATTAAATAATATGATAAAAATGTTGTATTATTTATGTTTTTTTACTGATGATAAAAAAACAAAATATTACATATTAACATAAGGTTGTATTACGAAATATGTAATGTCCTTAACCCAGAAGCCATTAAACATGTGCTCTGAGCTGGGTCGTTACATGACCTTAAGCATGCCTCCCCATACGCCAAAGGTTGTCGACCAGAAGTGGGGGCCCAAATAGTAAATTGTGGACACTATACCCCTTTTTATTAGAGTAAGACACAACAAAAGATAAACAAATAGTGGAATAATAAACAATAATAGAAAATTATTCATAAACAACCATTCGCAAAATGGGAAACAACCTAGTCTAATAGTAAATATGCCATGTTTTTCTACATATGAGAAAGTGATCAAAACCCAAACTAATGAAAAATGGAAAAATCCTCAAATGGTCCTGACACCAATTATGGGTCCTCCTCCACGCACACTCGTGCTAACCAAACTCTCTAGAAAAAGACATTGCCCTTCTCCTGACCTGCAAACACGATGTCTACTCAGGTACCTGATGGAGGCTTGATCAGGGTGTGAGTAAAACTCAGAAATCTTGCACTGACGGTGTCTACATAATTTCTGTAATAAATAATTCTTCATGAACTAGAATGAATAATAAATGACAACGAAAATATTATGTTCCCTTATCTAGCATAGTTC
Source organism: Viscum album (assembly GCA_963277665.1). NCBI lineage: Eukaryota > Viridiplantae > Streptophyta > Magnoliopsida > Santalales > Viscaceae > Viscum > Viscum album. Next base: position 1,348,621,850 of record OY728164.1, read on the forward strand.
TATTAAAAACATTTATTTCCACTTCCATATATTACCATTTCAATTCATTTCAATTTATTACCATTTCTAGAACATTTATCATGGAATTATCACACAAGAAGTTACATGGGCTCAAATTACAAAATCACATATATTTGGAAGAAAACACAGTTTTCCTATCTCACAGGGAACAGCTTCTTCAGGTCAACCATATCCTCACCTCAAAGCCTTAGTCCGGGTGGCTGTAACCGATGGGGAAATAGAGAAACTTTCATATACTTACCCTGTCCATTATTGTTGGAGTTTAGAGCCTCGTTCCAACTTGACTCGTGGGCATAGAACCTCATTCAATACCCCATACTACCAAGATATGTGCACATGTTATACAAATATGTATCTATTGAACATTCACACCACATCACAACCATTGCCCAAGGAAAACATGAACCATAATAATTACATGAGTGTTAACATTATAACTTAACAGATTAACACATTTACCACATTTCACAATATTTATCCATTTATCCCAAATCACTTTTATTATGCCTATCTCACTAAGCATTTATTCATTGTTCCCATCCCTCGTAGCTTTGTTCACTAGGCTTTATTAACAAACTCATAACCCATTCCATTATAGTATTTAATAATTTACCCATATTAAACCAAAATTACATAGGATATTATCAAGCCTAGGTGCATCAACTAGTTTCTAACCCAACACAATTAATCACATCAACATGTTTGTTAAGGGATATAAAAAATTACAGAACAATATCACTTTTTCTTCACAAAACCCTAGGTATAGAAAGGTCAGCATACCCCATGGGTGGCCCTATATTACTCTCATCACCCTCAATGCATTCCTTGTGGATTGTGAGGTTCTCTATTTACCTTTTTAAGAACAATTTTTCTTATAAATTCCAAGGGTTTTCAAAACATACCAAGAGACACCCAAGAACAAAACCCCACTTGCACAAATCCACAAACAAACATTGGGATATAACATGTAGACCTCCTACTTCGATTACATGGGAGATTTCACTCTTAACTGTTCCCTTATACTGCACTTCAAATAACCCTTGAAGTTTATATCTAGATATCATCAAAAGAGTATGGGTTTAGAGAATACAAAAGATAAGGGAAGAAGATATATACCCTAAACTCAAAAGAGAAGAAAGGAAGGGATTATCCTTACCAAGAGCATCAATCAGCAACCAATGATACAAAAAACACCTTATAAATGAGGGAGATTTATCTCTTGGATATTTTGGGAGATTTGGTTTTTCCATAGGATGATGAGGGGTGAAATGTGAGGAAATATTGATTCAGGTATTAAAATCCTAGAGTGAAAAAATTATAAATTTTTTTATGTTTCTGGGCCACATAGTTTACCCTCATGGTGTTACAAACAATGAGAAAACCATGTGAATTCCACCTTCCGGTGACAAACTTCTCGTACATTTTTCATGGGTATTCGCATGGTTAGAAGTAATAGTGCATAGAGAGTGCAGCCTACCTAGAAAATGCCCCTTTTCACCATTTTTTGTGTCTCGAACCCTCAGAAAACTGTCGAGCCTCCTTTAGGACTTGGGTAAGCAAATGATAATACAAATCAACAGAATCAACTGAAACATAAATTATTACATACCTATCCATGATCTGGGATATAAAAAATTCCAAACCATATAACAGCTCATCCTCAAGGTGAGATCCCAAACATCATTAAACATCCAAGTAAAAGAGATCGGGCCACTGATCCTGGGAATCTGATTCCTGCTCCCATGTTTTTTCTTAAACATTAACATGATTCCAAATTACTCACACTAATGGAACAACCTTTACCTACTAGAATCTCTCATGATTATCCATGACAAGAACCAGATGTTCCTCAAAGGACACATCAGCCTCAAGCTCAACATCCTCAACATCCACTACATGAGTTGGGTCAGGCTGATACCGCCGAAGCTATGACAATTGAAAAAAATCATGCATCCCACTATAACAATGTGGAAGATCCAATCAGTATGCCACCAGCCCAATCCTCTCTACAATATCAAATGACCCCCATACCTTGGGACCAGCTTTCACTACTTCTGAATCTGTCAGTGACCCAACATTGGAGGAACCTGAAGGAACACACTATCAGCCACAGTGACAAGGGTTCTACTCCTCCGATCCACATATAACTTCTAACTACTCCGAGACATTTCTATCTATTCCTGAATCCACTCAACTATCTATGATGTCTCCTGCACGTGACTCGGTCCTAAGATCTCAGATTCACAGGCCTCCAACCAACACAGTGGAGATCTATACAGCCTCCCATAAGGTGCCTCAAATGGTTTCATCTGAATCATAGCATTGAAAATATTTTGTAAGGAATATTCAATAAGCGATATGTTCTTTTCCCAAGATCCACCAAAATTCCTTACAATAGCCCTCAACATGTCTTCCAACACTTGGATTATACACTCTGATTGCTTGTTTGTCTATAGGTGTAAAGCCGTACCAAGAAGCACCTGTTTTCCTAGCTCCTTCTATAACCCTTTCCAGAAGCGCGATGTGAAATGGGGATCATTATATGAAACTATAGTCCATGGTACACAATACTACCATACTATTCACCAAACATAAAACTCACCCAAATGATCAACTGTATAAATCTTATAAATTGTTATGAAATGAGCTGTTTTTGTTATCTGATCCACAACCACACAGATTTCATCATTCTTCTAAGGCTTCCTTGGAAGAAACACTAAAAAATCCATCATCACATCATACCACATCAATTATGGAATGGGAAATGGGTGTAACAAACCACCTAGGTGTTTGATGACCGGATTTCACCTATAAACAGGTAAGGTACTATGCCACAAAGCTTGTAACTTCCTTTTTCATTCCCAGTCACCAAAACTGTCTATGGAGATCACAATACATCTTGGTCAAACCAGTATGAACTATTAATTTTGATGCTGGAACTCACGCATCAACACTTCCCTCTTGCATACCGGCCAACCACATGACCTCGAACATATACAGCCTCGTCCAAAATGACGACCCAAGCTGAAGGTGGCACCACAAATTTATGTATTTCTTTCATAGAAAAACATTATGGATCCTCGAGATTACAATCCTCAACTAAACATAAAAGTTTCAACCCAACCATCATAGAACAAGTGTCACCTGGATTCTTTCCTCCCACACCACGAGGTGCATGTCTACAAACAAGGTAATCACCTTCTATTATGCACTAGATTTTGGAACCATCAAGTTCTAAGCCTTTCTTCTCAGAGAAACAACAACATTGTTCCCTTTACCTGATGAATAAACCATATCAATTTTGATGGAACGGAGATACACAACCCATATTCGTTTCCTATGATTCAAATCCCACTAAGATAAGATATACTTTAGACTCTTGTGATCGGTACACATTGTGATCCATTCCCCCAAAAATTAGTGCCTCCAAAACAATAAGGCATACAGTACTGTATCCAAATCAAGATCATGAGTGGGATAATTCTACTAATGGGGTCTTAATATCCTCGACCCATAATCCACGACCCACTCATGTTGCATCAACACAACCCCAAGCCAGATACGAGACTCGTCACAAAAGAAAACATACTTCTTACCTGGATCAAGTAAGATCATGATCAGTGCATTCATCAATTGATTTTTAAAATATTGAATGGAATTATCATAGTCCTGAGACCACTCACACATGATTCCCTTCTTGGTCATGTTCAACAGTGGTTCTTCAAAAAGTGTGAAATCCTGGAGGAACCTCTGATGATATTCAGCCAGACCCAGAAAGCTTTGAACATATGAAACACTCTTAGGCTTCTCCCATGACGCAACAGTCTGTAAATTCTATAGATCCATTGACAAACCTACCTCAGTGATTATGGGACACATAAAATTCACTTATCCAATCAATAAATGAAACTTTGAGATCTTGGAATAATGCTAAGGGTCTCTTACTATATTCAAGTTGATGTCAAGATGTTGTGAATGATCATCATGAGTTTTTGAGTACACCAAGATCCTGTCAACCAAGACACCACAAAAAGATCTAGATAAGGATAAAATATTCCATTCATCATGGCCATTAAAACCACTAGTACCTTGGTCATGCCGAAAGGCATCACCACAAACTCAAACAACTCGCACCAACTCCTAAAAGATGTCAGCGGTATGTCAGAAGGCCTCACCCTCATCTGGTGATAACCCAATCTCAGATCAATCATAAAAAACACTAATGCACCCCTCAAATAGTCAAATAGGTCATAAATTCTTGGAATAGGGTACCTATTTTTCAATTACATCTTATTTGACATTTGATAATAAATTCACTGCCTTAACGACCCATCATCCATCTTTGAAAAAAAGCACAAGAGATTCCCAAGCAGACGTACAAGGATGTACGAACCCATTACGCTCAAACTCCTCAAGATGAACCAGTAAATCTTGGGGTTCTGCTAGTGCCATTTGGTATGGAGGAATAGAAAATGGCTCCACACCTAGTAGCAACTCAATCATGAACTCAAAACCCCTCTAAAACGGAAACACCGAGAAATACTCAGGAAACAAATCCTAAAACTGATCCACTAATGGAGAAAATAAAAACGGTTCCCCTCTTCCATCATCAAGAAAAAGTCAAGCTATTGAGCCATGAACATATAAAACTCTCCATGATGGATATAAGCATCACCATCAGGATACCTAAATTATACCTTACGATGGTAATAGTCTATGTGCGCCTGATACATCACTAACCAGTCTATACCCTAGATCAGGTCAAATCCCAATATCTCGAGAATGAACATGTCCCACAAGAAATGATACCCACCAAATTCCAAAGCACATTCCTTAAAATTCTAGATATCATTATTTCACACCCATAACGAAGTGTCAATCGACATAAACTCGTACACACTCTCGACAATAAAACCCCAACGCTACAAACAAATGAGCATAAATAAATGTGTGTGTGGTACCAGTGTCAAATAATTCAATAAGAAGGGGTTGAAGCAACAAGGATCATACCTCAGAGAGTCAATGGCCTAGCATTTCCTTCACCAGGTATAGCCTAAACTGTATGATGTTATCTTTCCCAACTATAACGGGCTCCAACTTATGTGACCTACACTGGACTGTTATGCTGGCGTGGGAAATCCTACCTCATAGTTCCACATCCACGGCCCCTTCCAGTACAGAACATGGAGAACCAACTTCTTGCATGATATGGAGGAATCAATCCCTTACCACTGCTCGAAATATTTCTATTACAAATATTTGTACTCTTCAGTCGAGCAGGCCTGCAGAACCTCTGCACATGTCTAAATCTGCCACACGACCGACACTCAACTGAAGGTCGAGGAAACTAACCATGCATGTTCCCCAGCGTGCCACACTAATAGAAAAAATACCAGACCACAACTCTTAATGATTTACCCACTCTTTGGACCACCTTGTGCACTTCCACCTTGTTGAAAACATCCAATATGATGATTTTGGCACTCAGAAGCTGCACTACTTGTCTACCTAGCTCGTACTACAAGACCACTACATGAATCCCCATCAGGTTCAACTCAGAGATCAATGCTTGATTCACTACCTCTATAAACCTCTTAAAGAAAAATCTATTCCCCTGAGACCAAATATCATGTCTCATCCCATATAGGAAACATCTTTCAACTACTGCTTCATTACCCACCAACACTGGAACAAAGAATCACAAGTTAGTGAAGCGGACAACATACTACATCACTGACATTGACCCCAAAATCAGGATCATGAACACAATATCCCACTCATGCCTCAGATTCTCTGGGTTAAAATTATCAAGAAACATTTACTAGAAATATTTCCACAACATCCCTTAAGCCTGCTCAGTTTGAGCTAGGATATCCTGCGAATGATTTGCCTGGCCCCGTAATATATAAGCTTCCATATTGACTTTCTTCCCAATAGTGGTCTCTAGGTGATCATGTATCATCTGGAAATAAACTATCTAGAAATTGTCATCCTCTATCACACCCTCTCCGGTAAAGGATAGAGGGGTGGTGTAGTTGAAACTCTATGCTCATCTCAGACAAACTTGACGCGACCCGCCTGAGGTCTCAATCCACCATCTGCATAAAACAAGCCATGTTCTCTCGGAACCACTCTTACCCACATTGCAATATCACCACATTCTCTTGTCCCTCTACTGGAGGTGTGTTCTCAAGAACATCATCATGTTTCCCAAATGGCGCTAGAAATTGTGGTGGTATTTCTCTATTATGCCAAACAAGAATTTTACAACACCTACCATAAAAAATTCACTACATCATAACAAGAAGTCTCTTCACCAACCACAAAACCCTTTAACATTCTAAAAAACACCACCCCAACCATCCCAACCGTGGGTCATGGTCCCCATGGGTAAACAACCATACACCACTACAAGGATCACAGAACATGTTACAACAACATTTTAATTCATTATAATGACTTAATTAAACCTATTTCATTAATCAAAACTTATCAACATTTTATATTCACCACCCTTGCATTGTTTTATTTGCATCATTTTCCATTAAAAATTATCAAAATGAAAGGTGCATCGGATCTTTCATGCCTCACACACCAAACCCAGGAGTGACTACCACAATTCATGCCACCTATCTCTATTGGTGCCTACAATGTTGCATAAATGCACAACCTCCTGGCATCGAGTACACGATCCAAATATCATAAAACAATCACATCACATGACATGTGAATCACCTAATGGTGAAATATCATCAACTCTAACATCGCATAATCAATAAAAAAAATTCCCACCCTGAGTGACTTGGGGTTTCCCTTGTAAATTGATTAGATGCTACCAAGTATGAGTTCATTAACAAGGCTCAACATATCCAAACTCCCTTATATCGTCCCAAATAATAAGATTCTAGAGTAGGAGAATAAAAAACTCCTTTGATACCACTTTTTAACGTCCCAGAACGAGATTCTACTAAACTGGTGTTCTGAACTGGGTGGTTATATGACCTTAAGCACGCCTCCCTGTACTCCAAAGGTTACCGACTTGTAGCGGGGGTCCAAATAGTAAATTGGGGAGACTATACACCCTTTTTATCAATGTATTCCACAAAAGAAGATAAAAAATAGAACAATAATAAACAATTATATAGGATAATTAATAAACAACCATAACCATAACAGGATACAACCATGTCCAACAAAAAATATTCCATGTTTTGGTACAAGAGAGAAAGTGAACAAAACCCAAAATAAAGAAAACTAAAAAAATTCAAAAATGGTCTTGACACTGTGTTCGGGTCCTCCTCCATGCACACTCATTCCAACCCATCTTTCTAGAAAGGGCCCATTCCCTTCTCCTGAAATTCAAACATAAAGTCTGCTCAGGTACCTAATGGTGGCCCGAGTAAGGTGTGACTGAAATTCAGAAGACCACCACCAATGGTGTCCACAAAATATATGGTATATGAAATTGTTCATGCAATCCAATAAGTAATAAATTACATAGAAAAGATTAAGATCCCCTTCCCAGTTTAGGTCAATTACCAATATTTATTACCATTTCCATATCATACCATTTCATCACATTTCACATTACATGCCATTTCTAGCACATTTATCACAGGTTCATCACATAACAAGTTAAACGGGATCAAATTACACAATTGAATACATGTGGAAAAACCCACAGTCATTCTATCTCACTAGGAACAACATCTTCATGCCAACAAGACCCTCACCTCAGATCCTTAGTCTCTTTGGATGCAATTGAGAAGGAAAAAAGAGAATTAGTTCTATCCCTACCTCGTGCATTAGGGGTAGAGTTTAGAGCCTCAGTGAAACTTAGCCTATGGGCATAAAACCTTAGTCAATTACCCACACTACCAATCAATGTACACACACGATACATATATATATCCATTAACAATTCACACCACATCACAAACCTTTAAAAAGAAATGATGAAACATGATAATAACATTTGGGCTAACACAATGCCTAAAACTATTAACACATTTAAAAAATTTCACATTATTCATCCATTTATCAGAATTCCCTTTTATTATGCTTATATCACTAAGAATTCATTCATTGTGCCTATCTCACTAGGCTTTGTCCATTACGCCTAACTCACTAGGCTTCATTACCATGCTCATAACCCGTTCCATCATGGTATTTAATCATTTCCACATCTGGTCCAAAAATCCTTTAGGTTATAATCATGAATATGTGCATCAAATACCTTCTAAACCAACATAATTAGTCACATAAACATGTTTATCAAGGTAACTACATAATTAAAAAATAATGTCACTTGTTCTTCATGAAGACATAGGTTCAAAAAGTTCATCACACTCCATGGGTGGCCCTAGATTAGTCTCATCACCCTAGATACATCACTTGGTGATTTTTTGGGTCTCTGTTTACCTCTTTAAGAACTATTTAATTTAAACATTCCAAGGCTGACCAAACATACCAAGGGGCACCCAAGAACAAAACCAAACTTGCACAAATCCATAAATAAACCATAGGATATAAATTATAGACCACCTATCTCGATTCCATGGGTGAACACAGTCATAATAATTTCCTTAGACTCCACTGCAAACAACCCTTGAATCATCATCAAAGATATCACCCAATGAGTAGGGTTTTAGAGCTTCAGAAAGAGAGGGAAAAAGATACAAACCCTAAAAATTAAAATATAAGCAAGGATAGGATTGTCCTTACCTGGAGATTGAATCTGAAAATAGAGGACCCAAAAAAGACTCTAAAATGAGGGATATTTATCTCTTTAAGCTCTTGGGAGATTTGGTTCTTCCCTTGGGTAGAGAGGGTTGAAATGGGAGGAAATCATGAGTGAGTTATTAAAATACCTGAGTGGAAATTTTTTAATATTTTAGAAGTTTCTTGACTGCATGATTTACCTACATGGTGTTCCAGCCATGCGAAAAATGTGCAATAGCCACTACCCAATTACACACTTCATGCAAAATTTTGTGGGTTGTCCACACGGTTAGCACTAACCATGTGCAGACAATGCGACCTACCCATAAAACCCCATTTTCCTCCATTTTTGTGTCTTGGTCCCTCAAAAGACACTCGAGCCTCCCTAAGGACTTTTATTACCACATAATCAACCAGAACAAGAGGATTCAATCAAAACATAATCAAGAACAAACCTCTCCACGATTTGATATCTTACAGAATAAGATAATCAAAAATTTAATGTTTTAACAATGAATGTGAATGATTGAAATTTTTATCTACCAGACATCAAAAATTATGAGAATCGTGATATATATAAGTATTTTTCTATAGTTTTTATGAGTAATGGATTTTAAAAAATATGATCAATTTTACTATTTAAAAGGAGTAGTTATTTAATATAAATGTGATAGTCTATAGAAAAAATCCTAATTTTGTAAAATACAATATTGGAGATATTAATAATGATGAGTTATATAGATTATATTATTGAAAACAATTTCCTCTAATGATTTTCATTGGGGTTATATAAATTGATTTAATAACAATTTTTTTACATGTGATGATTATATTATTGAATCATTATAGGATCATATAAAATTAAAAATAAAATCACAAAATATATTTTTATTAGTTTTAGAATAATAATACCTTCTCAGATGTAAGAACCCTGTTCTTATTTTTGAGGTACGAGATTCTTCTTTTCTCTTTTCCTTAAGTTTTTTTAAGAAAATAAGGAAAATGGGGAAAAATACCAAATTTGGAAAGTACACGCTGTTTACTTTGTCCACATGCCGTGTACTTTTGGCTATGTGGAAATAGTACACAGGGCGTGTGGCCTTGTCAGAGATGTAGGGTGTAGGAACCATGTACATGCCGTGTACTGGTCCCTTACACAACGTGTAGTCAGTCGGCAGGCGAATAGTATGGTTGTGGCCATCTGTGCTACTGTACATGTCTTGTACTCAAGGAGAGATGCTCTATAGTCATGTCGGCAGATGAACAGTGCCACGCTGGCGGGAAGCCGCCAGATGAACAGTTAAAAAATGGGGAAGTACACATTGTGTACTCAGAAGTACACGCCGTTTACTTTGTTTTTTTCACTTCAAATGGGCAGTAGCCTCCTCTGTTCACAAGGAATGCTTATAATGGAATAGGGAGATCGAGGGAGGAGGCCAAACCTTTGTAGATCCACTGAGCATGCACTGGGAATCTGTTTCCGCCTCGGACGATCTCGTTGGAACCGCACTGGTAAGCCCTCCACTCTCCCTAAGCTGTTCTTAGCAATTCTTTCCCTAACAAAAGTTGTTTTCATTTAAGTGAGAGTTATTTTAACTCATATCTACGACGTTTTTGGACATTTTAGGAAGTGTCGTTCGTGTATATCGTTTGTTGGTGTTAAAGGTAGGTGGCTTGGTGTTTATTTTCCAACTGTCATGTGTTTTGTGTGATTTTGAGCTACGAACACATATTTGGGGTGTCATGTGGCTGAGGCCGTGGCCATTTTGAATACCTAGAATTGAATAGGTAATTAAATGTGATATTAAAATGCTATTTGGGATTGCTTCTTGGATCCAGGACCATCCCAAAGGGTGCGTTCCGCTGTTTAGTCGTTGGCTAGGATACCTGAGGGTATGCCAGGTTTAATTGTGCATTACTTTTTCCTTGAGAGGAAATGTATTTAAATTTCATGTTTATATGATTGGCATTACCCAGTTACTTGTTCCTGAGGGCGGTGATTGTATTAGCCTGAGGGAATGATTGTATTAGGCTCAGGGCATGTTTATACTAGCCCGAGTGCGTGATTGTATTAGCCTGAGGGCGTGATTGTATTAGCCTGAGGGATACGTTCTATTTATCCTGAGGGAAACATTTCGTGCCTGAGGGCATGACTTCTATGCCTGAGGGAGACACTTTGTATGCCTGAGGGCGAGAATTCTGCTAAGCCTAATGGAAATATTCTGTTATGCCTGAGGGCAATGTCTGAGGGAGAGATTCTGATTACCTAAGGGTGAGAAATGGTTTGTCTAAGGATGCTGTCTATTTACTTAGAAATTCACTGCGGTGTTTTCTTACATTTAATGGATTAAATGAATGATTAAATTTCAATATAACTGTAAATTTAGTTAATTTTGAGTACTTCTTAGTTTATTTCATTTACTACTACACACTGTTCTTTCATGTCTACCCACAGTTTATCACATGCCTTTAGTGGATACCTACTGAGATATATTTCTAACACCTTATTTGGGCCATGCTCTTTGGACCAAACAGATTATGTTTCTGTAGGTATAGATAAGGTAAAGGGTCCATATATAGGTACTTGATTTCTACTGAAGTGTAGGAAGGCATGGGACCGAGCCCAGGCTCACGATGCCGCTGGCTGTTCTGTTTTGCATTCCTATACTTGTACTATGTATTTTATTGTATTGTAGTGTAACAAGATCTGGATGTTTTCTTAGAATTGGAGACATGTTGCATCATATCTATATATCTGGTTGGTTATATCTACTGCAGTTCTTTATTTCAGTTGTGTATGGTTTACTGCTTCCGCTGTTGTTGTACGTTTATATCATATTCTGTTGTGCTACACATTGTCAAATGAGGGCATAGTTTCCCCACTATCAAACCTAGGACATCAATTCTAGCCGGCAACCTCTGTCATTTGGGGAAATGTGCTTGAGGTCATGTTGCGAACCTGGTTCGGGGCACCCGGAACCGGGACGTTAAAAAGAGGTATCAGAGGGGTGGTTTTCTTTTCTTTGACTTACTATTTGGAGCCTTATTCAGGGATAGGACGGGAATGGTAGTTGGTAATAAGCTGTGCCCGGGCAGAGCTAACCCGTGTATAGGGAAAAGACAATTTTCCTTGTATTTAAATTTTTCTGATTTTGCAATTTATTATTGATTTGTTTTCACTCAAGGGTGACTCACTTGTGATTGTTCTGTTGATATTTTATTTGTGGGTTCTATTTAGTTGCAACCTGATGAGATGAGGGTATGCCATCTCGTGCACCATTTAGGCACATGCTATAAATCACATTCCATGCATAGTTCCATGCCATGTAGGTGCATTAGAAATTTCATGTTGTTGTGATAGTTATTGTGCTAGTATTGCATGTTGTTGTAATAGTTTCTTGATAAATACATGCAATGTGATAGGGTATTTTTGTATCAATCTGTTGATATAATGGATGCCACATTTTGGTTTTTGGTGTGTATGGGGCCCCATTAACCAGAATTTGGCAGATCATTCACTGTTTATTTTTTTATAACACAGATAATATGTCAATCTTTGATTCATGGGGAGTATGGGCCCTCACGGATCAGAATTTGACACTTAGGTGTAGTTTTACGGTATTTTCTAGGTTCCAGGGATGTACTTGAGGCATACTGTTGGGAAAACTAGTATACACGCCATGTAGTACTGTAGACACGCCTTGTATGTTCTTCTGTTTGGGAAGAAAAAAAATATGAGTACACACCGTGTACCCAGAGTACACGCAGTGTGGTTGCATCCCGTGTCCCAAACCATGTAGGCGGCGACATGGGGAAAGGAAATGTTTGTGGTGAACACACCATGTACCAGATGTACATGCCGTGTAGAGTTGACTTAGAAATCATGCCGTGTGACTAATAGACATGGGCCAGTGTAGTCGTTTCTTGCACACGCCGTGTCAATGAAGAACACACTGTGTAGTGTGACCTGGGGACCCGGCCATGTAACTAACAACATGGGTCGGTGATATCCTCTCGAGTACATGTTGTGTGTATATAGAACATGCTGGGTAGGTTGAGCCATGTATCTGGAAATGTAACTAACAACACGGGTCGGTGAAGCTCATCTAGTACACTTCGTGTACCTGTGGGACATGCTGTATAGTCTTGTCCGAGGACAGACCGTGTGGCGTTAGCCATGGGACTGGGAAATGGGGTAGTTTACACGCCGTGTACGGGTGTAACACGTCGTGTAGTGTCATGCCGAGTAGTCGGCCATGTCAAAAGTGACACGGGCAGTTGGAAATAACACCATACACGCCATGTAGATAATATACATGCCGTGTAGTTTTGTTCAAACAGGTTCCGTGTGTCTTAGCCGTGTCGAAGGACCCAGGCAGGGGAAGGGAAGTCAAGTACACGCCGTGTATCCATTATACATGCCTTGTAGTCTTTTTTTTAAAATCTTGATATGCCTTCTTCCTCTTGTTCCATTTGTGGTTTCTTCGTTTTCTGCCTTTTAATCTTGAATCTAAGGCGTGTTTTTGACCTGGTAGTGTCATACCGCCTAGACGACCGCGCATTGTTCGCCAGGAGAGTGGCAATGAGAATACTCCAGAGACGGTGGGCCATGGGCTACCAGTGGATCCTCCAGCAAAGCCAAATGTGGTGCCAGCTGTTATACTGGACACAGGCGAGGAGGCGTAGTTCCGTGAATGCTCTATGAGGTTCATGCAGACCTATTAGGGAGCACCTTTGGCTACCACATCTATGGCTGAACTGGTGCGTATATTCCAGCAGCAGCATCCACTGACATTTTCAAGGGATGGCATACCACATGCTATGGAGTCTTGGCTGGGGTTGATGCAGACTATTTTCAAGCATCTTGAGACACCTCCAGGGCGGAGGGTCAAGCTCGCGATCTATATGCTGTGTGATTCTTCCAAGAGTTGGTGGGATGTTACCACCCAGTCATAAAATCATAGAGACATGGAGTGGGGGGATTTTCTGGTAGTCTTCTATGAATTCTTCTTCCCAGTGACGCTGAGGGCAGATAGAGCTCGAGAGTTCATGAATCTGTAGTAGGGTGATATGTCGGTGATGGACTATTCTGCTCGTTTCACGGAGCTTCAGCGCTCTGCACCCGTGTTGGTGGGTGATGAGATGCTGAGAGCCAGGCGTTTTGAGGATGGTCTTCATTATGACATCAGGGCATTGGTGATTGTTTGCAGGTTGCCTACTCTACATGTTATTGTGAACCGGGCACTGATTAGAGAAATGAACCTATAGTAAGCTAGTGGTGTGGGCTAGGGAGGTTCAACACCATTTTCTAGTACTATTTCTACTGGTAAGAGGAAGAGACAGATGGACTTATCTCAGGGTGGCAGTACCAGCCAGGCACTTTCTTCAGGTGGACCGATCAGGTGCTACCAGTGTGGTAAGGAGGGGTACAAGAGACCGCAGTGTCTATGTGATCCAGTGGAGTGCCGAGTTTGAGGAAAGATGTGTCATCTTTAGCGCTTTTGCAGGGCGTATCCACCAATGGCTAGTGAGAGGGGTTCCGTGCAGACTCCGCAAGCGGGAGTAGGATCAGTGGATTTTTACCAGTCAGGGAACTGGAATACGGCAGGGCGTGCAGGCAGAGATGGTGGTCATGGTCATGGTTTCCAAACACCATGTTCTTAGAGGCAGCAGGGCGGGACAACTCAGGGTTGCCAGGCTGTGTCACATGGCCGAGGCACTGTGCAGTCATATGCAGTGCAAAAGACCCAACAGAAGCAGGATCATGGACCTTCTACTGTCCGAGGTACTATTTTAGTATCTTCTGTCTTATCATTATTAATTTTTTATGTTGGAGCTACGCATAGTTTTATATAAGTACCCATTTTGGAGAGCTTTGGCCTCTGTGTTTCTACTTCTTCAGATATCATGATGCTAGACACTCTGTTGGGAATTAGAACGGCTGGTGTGCATTAGTGCATGGAGTGCCCCTTGAGGTTGTTGGGTGTCACTTTCTATGGGACCTCTTTGTCTTGGAGATGATGAGTTATGATGTCATTCTCGGGATGGACTATTTGGTTCCCTTTTGAGCCTTTATAGACTTCTATTATCATATGGTGTATTTCACGTCACAAGAGGGTGGAGAGATTCTATAAATGGGAAAATGGGATGTTCAGGTGAGTCGAGCTTGGCCAGAGCATCATGGGTGAGGTGGAGCCACAGCCCAGATTGAGAGCTTATATCTGGACGACCAGGGGACTTGTCAGAAGGATTTCTCTCCAGTGGTTGATTGTTTCAGGAATGTCTTCCCGGATGACTTTTCAGGTCTTCCTCCGGAGCGTGAGGTGGATTTCTCTATTGAGCTTGTGCCAGGAGCAGCACTGGTGTCCATTCCTCCATATAGGATGTCCACACCTGAGTTGCAAGAGCTCAAGAGGAAGTTAGAGGAGTTACAGGAAAAGGGTTTTATCTGACCCAGTACTTCTCCATGGGGTTCTTCTGTCCTTTTTGCGAAGAAGGCGGATGGTACCCTCAGAATCTGTGTGGATTATCGGAAGCTGAACCAATTGATGTTTAAGAACCGATATCCCTCTCCATGGATTGATGATCTTTTTGATCAACATCGTGGAGCAATAGTGTTCTCGAAGATTAAATTGAGATCAAGATATCATCAGCTACGTTTTAGACCATCTGATATGCCTATCATAGATTTCAAGAGCAGGTATGGTATATATGAGTATACAGTTATGCCGTTCGGACTCATGAACGCGCCAGTAGTTTTCCTGGATCTTATGAATCGTGTGTTCCATCCTTATCTGGACTCGTTTTTTGTTGTATTCATGGAAGACATCTTGGTGTACTCTCACACTCGACACGACCATGCCACCCATCTTGAGATCGTATTGAGTACACTGAGAGAGCATCGACTACATGCTATGCTATGAAAGTGCCACTTTTGGATGGATTGGATTCACTTCCTAGGTCACATCATCTCATAGGTAAGAGTTTCGATAGACCCAGAGAAGGTTAGAGTAGTAGTTTCATGGGAGCATCCTAAGAACGTGTTTGAGATACAGAGTTTCTTGGGGATGGCTGGTTACTACAAGTGCTTCATACAAGACTTCTCCCTCTTAGCAGTGCCGTTGATAGGTTTGACTAAGAAGGGTGTGAAGTTCGTATGGTCGGAATCTTGCAAGATAGCCTTTCAGGACCGGAAAGGTAGGTTGACATCAGCACCGATCTTGATACTCCCAGAGCAAGGAAAGAGCTATATAGTTTACAGTGATGTATTAGGTATTAGGCTGGGAGAAGTGTTGATGCAGGTAGATTGAGTTATTGCGTATGGTTTTGGGCAGTTAAGGAAACATGAGAGGAATTACGCGGTGCATGATCTCGAGTTAATTGCAGTTTTACATGTGTTGCGCTGTTGGAGACATTATCTACTGGGAGAGAATTTTGTTATTTTCACCGACCATGAAAGCCTCTTGGATATCTTTACTCAGCGTGACTTGAATTTGAGGCAGCAAAGGTGGGTCGAATACCTTTAGTCCTTCAATTTTCATCTTGCCTACACACCTAGTAAAGGTAATGCAGTAGCTGATGCACTGAGCATGAAGACTCAGATATAGGTTGTGCAAGAGGCCAATGGTGAGTGGCAGCTTATGGGTTTGTTCTATGAGATGCATCTAGAGGTGCACGACAGTCAGGGGCAGACTTATCTTTCCTCTTTGGCGGTGACTTCTACCCTCTTGTATATAGTGAGGATGATATAGCTATCTGATTCAGGAGGCCTAGTCCTATGGGAGTCGGTGGAAAATGAGGAACCTCCTCCTAGTTGGATGATTGGCAATGATGAGGTTATGAATTTCCATGGATGAGTGTGGGTTCCAGGGGATATACGCGAGGAGCTGATGCAGGAGTTTCAGGCTTCAGCATGGGTAGTTCATCCCAGAGTTGCGAAGATGTACCGTGACTTGAGACGTCAGTACTGGTGGTCGGGTATGAAGAGAGAAGTAGCTGGTTTTGTTACAATGTGTTCCACCTGTCAGCAGGTGAAGGTAGAGCATAAGAGGCCTGCTGGACTGTTACAGCAGTTACCCATTCCGGAGTGGAAATGGTATGATGTCGCTATGGACTTCGTGACTGGTTTGCCGAGGTCACCTCGTGGGAATGATGCCATATGGGTTGTTGTGGAAATAATCACACAGGTAGCTCACTTCTTTCCTATCAAGGAGACATTCTGTATTGACGAGCTCATAAGGTTGTATATCTGAGAGGTCATACATCTTCATGGGGTTCCTTGTTCTATCGTTTCAGATAGGGATTCCCATTTTACATCTCATTTCTGGTAGAGTATTCTGAGGGCACTGGGTACACAAGTGCTTCTGAGAACATACCACCCTCAGACTGATGGCCAGTCAGAGCGTACTATATAGGTGCTTGAGGACATGTTGTGATCATGCGTCCTAGACTCTGGGGTCTCTTGGGAGAAGTACATACCCCTAGTCGAGTCTTACTGTAATAACAGTTTTCTGAAAACTATTGGGATGACACCATGCGAGGCTTTATATGGTAGGCCATGCCGATCACCTTTTTTCTGGGAAGAGGCATGTGAGGCCGCTTTTCTGGGACCACGTCTCATGCAAGAGACTTCTGAGGAGGTCCAGTTGATTCAGAAGTGGATGGCTACCATGCAGTCTCATTAGAAATCTTATGTCGATCACCGCTGAAGACCTTTGGAGTTCGGGGTTGGGGAACATGTTTTCTTGTATGTTTTGCCGAGGCTGGGACACAAGCGGATCTGGAGATAGGGTAAACTTTCATTGAGGTATGTGGGTACATTTGATATTCTAGAGAGAGTTGGGCCGGTTGCCTATCGGATTCAGTTATCACAGAGGTACCGATCCACGCACGACGTCTTCCATGTATCTCAGTTGCGTCGCTATCATTCAGACCCATCTCACACATTTCAGCTAGAGGAGGTTGAGCTTCAGATGGATGCATCCTTCGAGGAGCATCTCATTCATATCATTGACAGGAGCATGAAGGTTCTCTGAGGTCTGTCAGTTCCTCTCGTACGGGTGATATGGCAGCATGGTAGAGTGCTGAATGAATCCTGGGAGCGGGAGACCGATGTACGTGCTCAGTGGATGGAGTTGTTCACATCTTTATATTCACCACCCTTGGAAGGGATATTTGGGGACTAATTGCTTTAAGGGGGGATGTTTGTAAGAACATAGTTTTTATTTTTGAGGTACGGGCTTCTTCTTTACTCTTTTCCTTAAGTGTTTTTAAGAAAATAAGGAAAATGGGGAAAAATCATAAATTTGGAAAGTACATGCCGTGTACTGTGTCCACATGCCGTGTACTTTTGGCTGTGTGGAAAGAGTACACAGTGCGTGTGGCTATGTCGGCGATGAAGGGTGTAGGAACCAAGTACACGTCGTGTAGTCAATCGGCAGGAGAATAGTATGGCGGTGGCCAGCTGTGCAACTGAACACACTGTGTACTCAAGGAGACATGTCGTGCAGTCATGTCGGCAGATGAACAGTGCCACAGTGGCGGGAAGCCACCAGATGAATAGTTAAAAAATGGGGAAGTACACGTCGTGTACTCATAAGTATACGCCGTGTACTTTTTTTTCTCTTAAAATGGGCAGTGGCCTCCTCTATTCACAGGGAAGGCTTAGAACAGAAGAGGGAGCTCATTGGAGGAGATCGAACCTTTGGAGATCTGCCGAGTGTTCGCCGGGAATCCGTTTCCACCTCGGACGGTATCGTTGGAACCGCACGGGTAAGCCCTTCACTCTCATTAAACTATTCTTACCAATTAATTCCCTAAAGAATGTTATTTTCGTTTAAGAGAGGGTTCTTTTACCTCAGATCTACGACGTTCTAGGAAGTTTTAGGAAGCGTCATTTAGATATATCGTTTGTGGGTGTTAAAGGTAGGTGGCATGGTGTTTATTTTCCAACTGTCGTGTGTTTTGTGTGATTTTGAGCTACGAACAAATATTTGGGGTGTCGTGTGGCTGAGATCGTGGCTATTTTAAAAACCTAGAATTGAATAGGTAATTAAATATGATATTAAAATGCTATTTGGGATCGTTTCTTGGATCTAGGATCATCACGAGTGGTGCGTTCCTCGGTTTAGGTATTTGGCCAGGATACCTGAGGGTATGTCATGTTTGATTATGCATTACTTTTTCCTTGAGAGGAATTGAATTTAAATTGCATGTTTATATGATTGGCATGACCTGGTTACTTGTGCCTGAGGGCGGTGATTGTATTATCCTGAGGGTGTGACTATATTAGCATGAGGGAATGACTGTATTTGCCTGAGGGCATGATTGTATTATCATGGGGGTGTGACTGTATTAGCCTGAGGGCGATGTTCTATTTCTCTTGAGGGAAACCTTTTGTTCCTAAGTGCTTCACTTCTGTTCCTGAGGGCTACACTTCGTATGCCTGAGGGTGAGAATTCTGCAAAGCCTGAGGGCGAGATTCTGTTATGACTGAGAGAAATTCCTGAGGGCGAGATTCTGAATACCTGAGGGTGAGAAATGGTTTGTTCGAGGACATTATATGTTTACATAGAAACTCACTGTGGTGTTTTCTTATATTAAATAGATTAAATGAATGATTAAATGGATATATAACTATTAAGATAGTTACTTTTGAGTACTTCTTAGTTTATTGAATTTACTACTGCACACTGTTGTTGCATGTCTACACACAGTTGAGCATGGGCCTTTGGTGGTTGCCTACTAAGATATATTTCTCACACCCTGTTTGGGCCTTGCTTTTCAACCCAAACAGATTACGTTTCTACAGGAATAGGTAAGGGAAAGGGTCCTTATATAGGTACTTGATTGCTGCTGAAGTGTAGGAGGGCATGGGACTGAGCCCAGTCTCGCGATGCCGCTGGCTGTTCTGTTTTTATTTCCTATACTTGTACTCTGTTTTGTATTGTATTGCATTGTAACTAGTTCTAGCTATTTTTTTAGAATTGGAGACATGTTGCATCATATCTATATATCTGGTTGGTTATATCTACTACAGTTGTTTATTTCAGTTGTGTATGTTTTACTGCTTCCGCTGTTGCTGTACGTTTATATCATATTACTTTGTGCTACACTTTGAAAAATGAAGGCATAGTTTCTCCACTATTAGACCTGGGCCCTCGCTACTAGTTCGCAGCCTCTGGCATTTGGGGAAACACGCTTGAGGTCATGTGGCGAACCGGGTTCAGGGCACCCGTAGAGTGGCACCCGGAACCGAGATGTTACATCAGAGGATTATAATCCATTTTATTTGTCAAGGCCATAGGGCATGAACCCATAATTGATAGGTTATAATAGTGTAGTTCGTATGAATACCATACATGATGTACTGATTAGAATATGTAATGAACTGAAACTCTATTATAAGAGCATTGAATTAGAAAGCATGTATGACATGGAACACCAATATAATAAGGTAATATAATATCCTCATAATTTATAATATATAAAATACTATAAATTAATCCACAATATAGGCTTCAATTCATGAGATACTGAGTTATCTTGTATTTCTTAAAAAAATGTGTTTCTTCAATAGCTTTCATTACACGCAATACCGAGTTTTAATGAATAATAATTTTTAAAAAATATTACTATTTAATATAATAATATATAAACTAGACATTAAATTTTTGATTAAGAATATTTTTTACTAACATATGGAAATATATGGTTTAAAAAAATATAAAATGAACTCATTGGTTACAAATTTCATCAAAATAAATATAAGAACCAATTGAATTTTAAGGGAGACAACTTAATAGAAAACTATTTTTATGCTCTCATAACTGTTTAAAGAAATAAAATATCTTAATTACAATTAGTGTGTAATATTTATAGTATGTATATATATATATTAAATATAATATTAGATATTTTTTTCAATCATCCAAGATATTTTAAAAGCATAAGAATCAAAAAATTTCTATTTGGCATAAAAAGATGATTTTTTTATAAAGTCCTATTTACATCCACGTAATGGATATCCTATTTTAAATAATAGTTTATCAATTTTATAAATAAAATATATAAAAATAAACTTCTAAAAATGGAAAATAAATATTTTAATAGGGTTATTTAATGGTATTTTTCAAGGAAGTTTCATTTTTTGATGAGTACAGAAAAATAATGAATTCTAATTCAAAAATACATGTTTATATTTCTTATTAATAATGATATATATTGTGTTTTCTATGTTTTAAAGTCTTATTATATCAATTTTATATCAGTTAATATCATTTAGGGCATTTTTATCAATTTAACATTGAAATTAAATATAAAACATATCACACTTTTGAATAATTTAAGTTAAATATCAGTTTTGTTGCCTAAGTTTAGTGCTTAAATTTACATTAATTTATGCCATTTATGTGATTATAATTTTGAATACATAATTTAATATTTGGAATCATCATGATTTATAATGTATAAAAGGTCACCTTATTTTTTATCTAAAATAACAATAAATGCAATTAAAAATAATTACAATGATTATGGGAACAATTAATTTACATATTAAAAAACATTATTCTTAATGAAAAAAATATCTTATAATAATCATTAAAATATATTTTATGTTCATATATCGACCTTATAATCCCTTATATTTAATTGATTCTATTATTGGTACCACATTTAATAGGAATTTTTTTTGGAATCCCATTTTGAAAATTTTACAAGAATGGAACTCGCCCTCCGTTATAAACAGACACTCTTCCATACAACATCATCAAAATGAAAAAGTAACATTTTATTGAACAATATGATCCCAAATAGATCCCCAAAATCCATAAACTCATCCAATAAGTATCATTTTTGGAATAAACCCATCAATAGACTCGCATTGGTTGAAACCAAATGGAGTTATCCAAATTAGAGTTATTATCCTACCTCATGGTATCTTATTTTACATACATTTTAAACCACCTACACTGTTATTATTCCATGATAAAATAATAAAATCAGTATCATAAACATAATATTATTTCATAGGTTAATTGTTTTAACCAAAAAATTGACACTTCGATAAAATGGGTAACAAACATATCATTTATGGATGGTGAACTACCTCCTCATGAAATGTTCATAGTTAATTATTCTGATATCGGCTATCATGGTTGCGTATTAATATGTAAATAATATTTATATAATTTATATTAGATATATCATATTTACTTATGCTTATTTGTTTTAAATATAACTCAAAACATTATACTTGTGATTTTCTGTAAATATGATGACATCGTTTTTGGAAGTATGAACTACCCTCTCCTCAATTAGATGTGACATATTCACACTATACATGGAACTTATAAAGGATGGGTTTTTAAAGCTACATGTAATATATGACTGAAATATAATATTTGAATTTTAATATTCATATACATATATATTGTCAACTTTTCACTTCTTTAAATATGGAAATGATATGAAATTATTCTTCTTGAGTATGTATGGCCTACCGTCTCCATGAATGGTGTGTTTCATTTTCTATTACTAGTTTTTTGCTTTATTATAAATAAATGTATCTAGAATTTATTTTATACTTAAATCATTGTTTAAATTCTGGAGATGATGAATCCATGATATGAATAACAACTAACAAGTCAAAACATACATGAGAAACTAGGAAATTAACACAAAAAATGGTGAGAATTATTAATGGTTAAAATGAAATGCGTAATTATATTTTATAAGAAGGTCATATATGATAGTAATACTATTAATATGGGTCTGGAATACTTTATTCTCATGTATAAAAACATTATACAAGAGGCTAAATGTTGTTCACAAGAATGGAAATTCATGGCCATGAATTTTCATCTATCTTTTTACATCTTTAATATATTTGTAATATTCAACACATACATATTTTGGGTGGTCTATATACTCTCCATTTTTTTGATTTATATATTGTATTATTTTATATTGAAGATAGGTCGATTTTAAATTATAATTATTTCATATAAGTGTTAATGAGTTAAAATTAACTTAGTGGTAAATAATTCCATAATTTGATTCCATTCCATTGGGATATATTACATCCTAGTTATTGTTAATATTATAAGATTACATATTTAATAAAATTGTACTATATACTGTTTTATTTATTATTATATTAGGAGTATTTAAATTTTACACCAATAATCAATTAATAGATTAATTCTCAAAACAATTTTATATTTTTTCATTGGTTTACATTATAATCACATTTTATTCTGGATTTTTTACACTTGAACTTCCATTAGAGATAATTGTTGAATTATTATTTAATAAATAATTTTATTTTCTTATATTTCTAATATAAATTAACATATCCAAGTAATATTACCATTTTACACTCTTCTATTCTCATAAGTTTTTAAATAATTTCTTGAATAAAACCCAATATTCATTTCTCTCTATACTATAAGAATGCACTTTCTTATAAAATCTAGGTTTTCAAAAAATATTTTCAAAATTAATTTAAACCTTTAAAAAGTATTTATTAAATAAATATTAAAATTTTTAAACAAATTTATTCAAATAATCTTGATGTATATTTCTAAACAAGTAACTTTGGTAACTGTTTTATCATTCCGAAGGAATGTTCCTTTTACACTGTACGATATTTATGGATTTACCCTCTATTATTTCATCAAATCATAAATTTTATATTTAAAAGGTTTCATTTTGTAGAAATTTTTTTCATAAAATATTTTCTAGGAAATGGATGTTCATAATATTTTACCAAATAAAAAGTATATTTTCTCCATGAATTTTTTTAATGTATTTTTTTACACTATATTCTTCCATCAACGAAAATAATCATTTATTTTATACTACATGGGATATTATTTATTGATACAATTCTTAATCTTCCACTGGGTGGTATTTGAATCTATTAGCCTAGGATAATATTTAATTTCAATATATAGTTCCAATTTAGTCCCCTTTAAATTTTAAACATCCAATGATCATTTAACATTGAATTCAGACTAATTATGCATATCATTTATCAACGATATATTAGTTTCCTAAACTATATATCATATTAACATATGGTGTTTATTTTTATGGTTATTTTATTTAATGGGGAAATTTAAATAAATCTGTAACATTCACTCAATATGGATATTTCATATGTCACTTTTTATAAAAATCAATTATTCGATATAGGAAAATTTCTTTACGCATGCGCTATACAGTTTTGGGAGTTGTTAATGAAAGTATTATTTGTTGGGGACTAGTGAATAAATGTCATGTAGGTTAAGGACTATTCAATGTATTCCTCATGATGCACCAGTTGTATCCTGTGATGAAATTACATTTTTACCGACCCTTTGAGTGTTTTTAAAAATATAATAGACTAGTTACTATCCACATACTTAAAACATCTTGTGAAAGGTCATTGTGGTAGAGGTTCAGATTCTAGATAATTAACATCCCTTAATTTATCATTTCTGTTTTGAGAAATAATTATTTATTATTATATATTATATTATTTCAACAAAATATATTGATGCATTTCATTATCATTTTATTCATTAAATTGAATTTTTTATTAACAAATCCATATTGTTAAAAAACTTCCATTTCCATTAATTGATCACATGGTATTTTTTCATAGTTATTATTCATTCCATATTATATAATGTCATTTATTCGTTATTACATCCTCTATACATGACCCTAACTAAGGATTTTCTCTCAAACTTATTTTTTTTCAATTGCTCATGAATCCAAGAATTTTTATAAGAATGATATGTATGGATACATAAGAATTGAAAATTTTTCTTATCTAGTAAAGGAAAAAAATTAAGTTTTAATTGGTGTATTCATTTATAATACAAGACTCTAGCTTGTATCTTGTTTATAAATACTACTAATCTCTTCTATCCTTTGGGAATTGATTCCTTGAAATCATGAGAATGTAATGGTAGTAGACACGGACTCCAATAATTATGGGGTCTAGTCTCTATAGTAGGTATCATAGGATGTTTAGTTGAAACCATGGGGGAAGCATTTATGAAAACATAGGTAAAAAGCATAACCATAAGGTACAATTTTAGGAAAAGTATAGAATATTATTCTATAATTTTTGTAATGTCATGATTTTTTTCGTCTTCCTAGAAATACATCAATTTCTAGATATGATTAGTGGATGTGATTCTTGTACTGATGTAAATAGGGGAAACAAAACTAGAATGTTGTGTCGAGAGTACCTTGAGCATATCCTAGTACATTAAAACTACCTATATTGTGCACCTATTTTGAAACACCCATGATATATTTATAGGATAATTAAAAAACTTCTATAAAAACCATTATGAGGGATTTGAAAAATGTTATAAATACGAATATCCAAAAATAAAACTTTAGTTTTTTAGAATGAAAATATGGTTTCAAGATTTTGATATCCTCTAAATTATCATATTCTTCTCTCACTATGACTATCGTTACACATACTATGCTTTATGGTTTTAGTCAACGACTGAAACCCAAAATAATCATGTTAACATTATTCATGATGGACATCTATTTTATATGAGAAACCAAATGGAATGCCGTTTGGGGTGAAATATATCATTTTAAATCCTAATATGATTTTGTAAAATATTACTCACAAGATATACTATATTAAACTCTTAGAATACCCATAGAAGATAAGGATAGATTGTTGTAATAGCTTGAGTGGTGGAGACCATGGAGAATAGAAAACTCAATTTCCATTATGCTGAGAATTTGGAAGGATATCCCAAGGAATGTGTCTCAATTAAAATGAGTTTTTTGTGTGTACAAAATAAGGGAATAAAGAAAATAGTTTGAAGTAAAAAAAATAGTATAATGGAAGGAAATAAATCTCATCTTAAAGATCCATCTATGATTTGTTTTATTAACTGTCTGGATCCTAGTAAATACCTGAGTAAATTCCCTCATCAATATGTCAAATTCTAGAAAAAGGAGGGACCTATATAGAAATAAATTTATAAAGTATTTATGTATTGGTTTGTATTGAAATAAACTGTTAAAAGTTTATTTAGTAATTTACCTTATTTCAAGGATATCCATCATATTTATTTTGAAATTACATTAATATGATTTAAGTTGATGGGAACATGTATCCCAGGTGACAGCCCATAAAATCCAGAAATGACATGGGACATGAACCCATGACCAAATGATGATAATGGTTTCATGTCTACCACCAGCCTACATGATTTCCTGGTTAATATTTCATTATTTTTTGATAAAAAAATTTTATGAATAAATATCAATGATGAACATGTACTTTTGATTTGAATGTTTAGAGATTAATGGAATATCCAAATTTGGTTTTGAGAATAGTTAGAAAAAATGTAATGAATTTTCACACTTTTATGGTCCTTAAGATCCATTAATAGTGTATTTCAGTTCTTTATGAATCAATTACAATTTTTGGATATCCAGTCCTCAAATTAATGGTTTAATTTAAAATTTAAAAAAGTAAAAGCAATGCATTAAAACAATGTTTATAAAATTTATATATATCAAATAATTATATTTATTTATATTCATATGTTGTAAAAAAATTCATCAATATAAGGAAAATGATTATAAAAGAAATATTTTTCCCTAATACCTTAATTTTGGATGAATATGTAACATCAAGAGTTTTCAAATGAGGTACATATAATTTTTCATTGTAGTTAACTGTTTAAATATTAACTAATCTCTGAAACCAATTTGCTAACAACTGTTTTGGAAGTGAATGGGGTTTATTTGTAGCTAGAATCCCCTCTTTTGGGTTGAAAATGGATTGGTGTATTGTCAGTTAAAACCATTCACAATAGGCCAAATAATTCGTTAAACCATACGAGGCATGGGTAGTGAGGAGGAGACTGCATAGTAAGATCATACCATGCGAAATTGGGTGAATATTCATTTTGAAATTTCTACCAATTTGAGAGTGGGTTTTGTCATGAGGTGTGTACAACTCGTCAAACTATGTAAGAAAATTGTGTGATGTGCCCCTTTCCTAAATCTGATCATACATACTTGGCACATGATTTCATAAATAATTCCCCCAAACCATGAATCCCTTTAATTTAGAGTAAATTTTATAATTTTATATATATTTAAATCTATATCAACCAAAATATCTCATTTTCCCTCCCTCATAATAATGACTTCATTTTGAACCTCCCTTAGAAGACTATTTATAGATTTAATAGATTTCATCCATCTAATCTATGATTTTGAGTGTCCCTAGTCTCGTTGGATACAAATTGTTGAGTACTAGATTCATTTATAATTGTTCTTAATTTTTCATCCTATTGAATATGGTATTTTGGTGCAAGATATTTTCCCCTAAGTTCATGTTATTCAACTGTTCAACATTTATCTCAACATCTGACATGAATTAAGAGTTGTTACTTGAATATCAATCAAATACCGAGATACGGTTAGTGGTATATAAATTTATTTCTTGTTTGGGTGCTTTATAGTCCTATAAACCATTATTCCACACGATGAAATTTCAATCACAACCTTTGAATTAAATTTATTTATTGAATTTAATGAATTGGAACCTAGTAGGTATTTCGTTTAGATTCTATTATAATTTTTTCATTTTTTCTCCCAAACCAAAGGACACTATGTGTTATGTCGGGTAATTGATCTTTAATTTTCCATTTATTAAACTAAAAAATGTGTTTTCATTGAGATGACATGGTTACAAGAAGGAATTTTTTATTTAAATTTAAATTACTTTCTTGGCTATGAGATATACTAACTCATTTTATTTGATAACATGATATTCCATTCAATAATTGATTAAACAGATTAAATGGAAATGGTTAAATGAGTGGGTATATTCATTTTTTGGTTGAATATTAATTGTGGATATTTAGTGTGTATACTCACGATGTGAAATGGTTTTGGAAGTTATTAAATATTGGAATGAGATATATTTCAAATGGTAGTGTATGCCTACATTGTTAAACCAAGGGTCTTGATATCATAGATATGCATTTGATGTTAATGTATTGATCATGAAGAAGTAGTGGAAACTGTGAATAGAGTATGATATGTGGGTCCGGATTCCATGGGATTCTTTGGAGCTTTGTAACCCTTGGTTCCACCATTCCTGGACTCGCATAGAATAAATTTCGGTGGAATTATAGAATGACTCTAACCAGTGCCAAAATGGGATTCCATTGAGATGCACCTTGGACTAGATGAGTATTCATTGGTCTTATACAACATTAATCTAGCCCTTAGTGGTTAGAAACAATGACTATACATAATGACCATGTAAAATTTTGAAATACATTGATGAAGAGTTGGCATGTGGTTATTCTTACTGTTTTGGTTATACAAAAATGTCATGGATCACATGATATGTATAGTTGTATGGTGAGGCCTTGTCGGGTTTCTATATGCATTATATCTACCTAGATTTATGAGATGACACATGTTTTGTAAGTATCCTCTTTAGGATGTACAATACAAATTCATTACTTATAGACATGACTTGGAATCTTTTAATTTTATTTAATTTTTCCTACATTAATTGGACACTACATAGTGTGCTATATTGAAAAGCCTATAATTGTACTGATCTTTTGTTTGTTACCTGCTTGGATTGTATCTCACACCCATTTTTGACCACTATTGGGTACCCAAATAGACTGTTTAGATATAGGTCGGGACAAGGTAAAGTTCCCATTTTTTGATGATTGAATTCTTGTCATGCTTAGGATCAGTAGAGCATGAGAATGAGGTAGGGCTTAGGATGCTATTTGGAGATGTCAATTTTCATCTTTTATTAATATTTTTTATTTTATTCTTCTGTACTATTTAGTACCTATTATGGGTGTCTTATATATACATGATTCACTAACATTGTATATGATTTACTTTTTGAATAATTATCTATTCATGTTGTTTATCTACTAACATTATTATTTACAACTTACACTACCAAAATATTATTGATATTATGCTATGATAAACTATGCTGATGAGGATATATTCTCACCACTGAAACTACTAGTCCCTCTATTTTAGTAGGAATCCTCTTACATTTGGGGATATTTTCTTGAGTCCATGTGTCCCACCTAGCCCAAGGCACCATTATGTAGCATACAGGGATGGTATATTAGAAATTTCTTTCAAATGAATTTATTTTATGGTTTCCATTACTATATTGAAATAATATATAGTTATAGGATGGAATTTTATTATTTTAATGAGCTATTCCTGGTAGTAGCTACCCCACATATGGGAAATCGGAAAATTTCCTTGATTTAATTATCTTTTTTTTGTAATTTTTCTATTAATATAGATTTGATTCCACGGTTGGGTGATGAACATGAATTGTTATGTAATTGATGATATCAATTTAGGTTCAATATCATTTGAAATAGAGAGTATCAGTGTATTCCATCCCACACATATTTTTTTTATCATTCTTCAAATAACTTGCCATGTTTTAAGCCAATCAATTTAGGATGAATTAATTGGTTCATGTGGTTGTCATAGGTTTTGTGACAGATTTACCTACTATTGTAAATTATTTTTGTGGAGTGGATGGGTATGTAACCTCAAATTTCAGTTCATATGGAGTATGCGTCATTAAGGGCTTGAATATGATGAACCACCTTGTTCAATAATTTAAATTAAATGTGATATACTAGGAATTATATGGGAGAAAAAATAGTTTAATAAGGGATATGGTCCATTATTAATCAAAACTTGGGAAAAAATTAGATTAACTATTTAATATGAATAATTATATATAATGAAATGTGTATACATTTGAATGAATTAAAAATAAATTTTAACATTACATGAATTTTAATGGAAAATTGTTCGTGGAATTAAGGACTTAACCATGACCCAAATTTTGAGTGGGAAAGGGCTAGGGCCTATAGATACCTTTGTTATTATTCTTTTTATATTATAGGATATAGGAGAAGGATGTGGGGTAGGGCATATTTTTACAATAGTTTTTACTTTCCCCATTCTTTTGAGCAGTCAAAATTGACTTTATAATTTTTGGAGGCATGTGTTTGGCATTATATAGGCATTACCCCATGAAAACATCTAGTCATAAGCCTGGAGGGAGGAGAAAACCACACTACATGGGTGGTGGTCTATGGGATACTAGTGGATATTTTGTTACTGAAAACTATTCCACCAAATTATATTCTAGACACATGTGTTGGGGCATAGTTCTGTGAGTAGTTTAACCGCATCATACAACATTTTCCTGGAGCACCCTTGCCTGGAATTTATATGGCTAAGCTGACTCGTCTATTCTAGAAGCAACAACAGCCCACATTTTCTGGGTATGGCTATCCATATGCTTATGATTTTTTCTCTAGATACTATACTTTAGATCATCAAGAATATAGAGAAAACTCCTTATAGGAGAGTGAATCTCCTGACATATATGCTATGTGGGGTTTAAAAGTGATGGTGGGAAGTATTGAATCGGGTTAAAGCCTATGATACATGGATTTTGTTGATTTATAGACCAGGGTATCAGACATCTTTTACCCCGAGACTATACAACTAGAGTGGGATAATGAGTCCATTTGTATGGATTAGGGCGCAAGGACAGTTACAATGTACTCTTCAAGCATTATATAGTTTCATAGTTCTGAACCAACTAAACTTAATGATGAGCTATCTAAAGAGATTCATATCAATGAAGATATATAACATGCTATCATATACCACTAAACATGTTCTGATTGACCTCTGTTACTAAAATTATGGACCATGTGTTGATTTCATAGAAGAACACGAGGGAATCATTGGATGTGGAGAATAATAGTATCATCACATAACCATGTAGCTCATTTTCAATTAGTAGGATATGAAATTTTTAGTCTTCCCATGAAAAGATTACAATAAATTTTGTGAGTACTGGTTGGATGCTTTTTTTAAATCTGTGTGGTAGAAGGGAGAACATGACATATTAGTTTCAATTTTACCCATTTAAGTGTTGAAAATACATTAGGATATGCCACATCAAATATTTTATCTAGAACTTCAATATTTCTATTAGTGGTAGGGAGTCACATATAACCCTTGGTTACGTAATGGGATTATCAGATCCATATCAAGAAGGGACTTGGACCCGTACCGGTAAATCTGGTTATGGAATCTAGGAACCATTCACACCAAGAAATCAGTGTGGGCCTACTCTGTCCAGTGAGGTTGTGTTACAGGGTTGTAGTTCCATCCAGATCTATTTGGTATAGCCTACCCCTGAGTAAAATTGAACTAGACCATCTACAGTGAGAGGTACAATCTTAGTATCTTATAATATTAAACCTTCCCTTTTTAAAAAACATTTATCTCACAGTTTCATATATTCTACAGTAGTAAAAGGATGTGGGATTGTTATACAATATATTCCTATAGTTTTGATGTTGGAAAATCCATTGGGAATCATAATTTAGACTGTACTCTGTTGAAGGGTGTTCCCATTGAGGCTGGTGGGTGTCACATCATATGGAATCTGTTTTCCCTCAAAATGATAGTGTTTGACCTCATACCTGGAATGGACAAGAAAGTATAAAATCAGGTATAAGATGAGTTATATTTCTATAGGTTTACATTCCAATCACCATTAGATTCAATGTATACTCACAATGATTAATGGGATGTCTAGTCGAGACAAGATACAACACAACATCGTGGGTTGGGTAGGACGACAACCCAAATCACCAGTTTTTATATAGATAATCAGGGAACATGTCATGAATAATTTCCTCCATTGGTTTATCATTTCACTTACAAGTTCCCAGATCAATTTTCTAGTATACCTCATGTGAATGTGGAGTATTTCTTCATAGATCTACTTACCAGAGCATCAATAGTTTCCATTCATCTTTATATAAATGATACGATAGAGTTACAACATATCAAGAGGCAACTAGAAGAATTGGATGAAAGGGGTTTATTTGAAAAATGTAATTTTTAATGGGGTTCTCCTATGAATTTTAAAAAATGGGTTGTAATTTTAGTCTATATGTTTATTATAAAAAATTTAAATAGCTAATAGTTAAGAAATTGTGTCCTCTACTATTGAAATATTACCACTTTGATCAACTTTAATAAACATAGGTGTTCTATGAAATTGACTTCACATCCACATATCACCATGTATGCATTGAACCTATATACATATCTTGTATAGCTTATTGTAGTAGTCATGGTCTATATGAATTTTTTGGTTATGTCGTTCATTCTTCCAAAAGAGCTACAAGTTTCCAGGGAGCTAATGAATTCATTTTTCTATCCTTATCTTGATTATTTTTTGTAGGTTTCATGGAAGATATATTTTTGTATTCTCACAATTGACATATACATTTCACATATTTTGTGATAATTTTGGATAAAATGATAGTGAATCTGTTATATGTTAATATCACAATGTTCTACTTCATAATGGATAACGTTTACATCTATGATCACTTTTTCTTAAAGACATGAGTATCATTTGACATAATGAAGTCGAGAGTTAAATATTACAATGATCATCCAAATAAAAACATTGAAATAAAGAGTTTATTGGGGGAAGGATGGATATTATTGATGTTTTATACAGGATATCTCATTCTTAGCTGCACTGTTGATGTTATTGACTAATAATGATGTAATGTTTTTATGGTAATGTGACTATGAGACAACCTTTCGAGATATGGATGGGAGATTTAAATCATCAATGGTGTAGATACGCCCATACTAGGGTAGTAGATACAATATATACTATGAACCACATTGAATTTAAAATGGTGTAGTACTTATATTGGGAGAAAGAGTCATGAACTATGGGAATCAGTATGTGAGGACACACGAGAGAAACTACCTAATACACAATCTTGAGATAGCTT
Organism: Viscum album; assembly: GCA_963277665.1. Taxonomy (NCBI): domain Eukaryota; kingdom Viridiplantae; phylum Streptophyta; class Magnoliopsida; order Santalales; family Viscaceae; genus Viscum; species Viscum album. Next base: position 1,348,654,504 of record OY728164.1, read on the forward strand.
TAGTCATTAATTTTTTGTGTTACTAGAGACATTACATGTTGGGATACTAATTTTTGAGTACATGGACCATAAATACCTCATGAATATATTAAATAGGGTGATCTGAATCTAAAGCAGTTAAGGTAGCTCAAGTATATACAATATTGTTTCTTCAGAATAAACTATAAGCCTGTTAAAGGAAATGTCATGGGCGACACATTGTTTAGGATGACTCAAATATAGGATATTTAGAAGGCCCATAGTTGGTTGCATATCATTGAGCTATTCTACGATATTCTCATAGAGGTTTACAAAAGTCAGGGGAAAAGATTTTTATCACAATTAGATGTGACTTCTACCCTACTATATAGAGTGAGGATTAGACAATTGTCATATTTAGAGGGCCTTGTTCTATGAGAGAGTGTGGTATGTGAGGACTGACTTATAGGTTGGATGGTTGGTGGGGATGAAATCCTACATATCAATGGTCATTTTTGGGTTCCACATGGAATACACAAGGTGCTCATATGAGAGTTTGGTTCTTCCAGTTTGTTAGTGAATCCCTATGTCACCATGTTGTATCATGACTTACACCATATGTACTAGTGTCTTGGTCTCAATTTTGATGTTTCTTGGTTTGTTACGAGGTGTTCTAAATATTAGCTGGTGAATGATTAATATCAGTTACCGTCCACAATTTTTGATAAGTCACATATTATTGAGTTGAAATTTCATGAAATCATGATGGATTTCATGACCGGGTTATAGGTGTCACCAAGAGGTAGTGATGTTTTGTGGGTTTTAGTCGATAGGATCATGAAGTATATTCATTTCCAACCTATCAAAGAGGCCTTCAGATTTGATGATCATGAGAGGTTGGATGTCTCGATGATTGTACTACTCCAGAGGTTCAATAAAAAATCATATTAGATTGGGATTCCTATTTTATGTCTCATTTATAGAAGATTTTAGAGAGGGAGCAAGGTACACATGTTCTTATAAACATTTCATGACACACTTAGATTGATTTCCAGTCAGAGCGTACGATATAGGAGCATCAGGACATTCTACGATCATGCGTCCTAGATTTTTAGGGATCTTGGAAAAATCATATTCTCCTAGATGATTTCCCCTGTTGTAATAGTTATTAGTAGACTATACACATGAATACTTATGATTATTTGAAATGTATACCATGATGATAATGCTTGTACCAGTTATAGGTAGGTGAGGTAGCTTCATTAGGACCACGTCTCATATTGGATACTTCTGAGAATTTCCAATTGATTCAGACCTGGATATCTAGTCTTCATTATGGAATGAAATATTTCTAAAATAACCACTTATGAACTCTCATGATCAATATTGGGTGTTGATTTTTCGTACATGTTTTACTGATTCTAGGACTTTGGGAATCAATAGAAAGGTTAAAATTTCCTAGTGATATATGGGGACATTTGATATTCTAAGTAGGGTTAAGTAGATATACATTCTATTTAATTTACCTCAGTGCCGCGGATCGATGCACAACATTTTACATGTATCTTAGCTATTCCTCTATCACTTCAACATGTCTAATTGTTTCCATCCTAAGGATGTTTAAATACATGTTTATTTATCCTTTAAGGAGCATCTGATTTGTATAATTGATTGGTTCATGAAGTCTGTGTGAGGAAAGTCAGTTCCTCTAGTATAGTTTCACTAGAAACATGGCCATTTATTGGATGATTAATGGGAGAAGTATCACATGCTAATTCTAAATGGATTATAATTTTTTTTATATTTTACATGAACACCCTTCAGAGGAAAATATAGGGATGAATTTATTTTAGCGATGAATAATGTAAGAAAAAATATTTTCATACGAGGAACATGGGATATTTTTATTGCATTAAATGTAAAAATAAGGCATAATTTGATGAATCAATTTGATGACTGGGTGTTTTAGGGGTGTATGTGGCTTGTTCAGAGCCTATACCCTATCGTTTTGGTTGAAAATGTCTTTCTACACGGTTAGTTCAAACCATGTGGGGAAGGTAGGATAGTTAGCTAAACCATGCCAGGCTTGGATAATGAGTATGACGATGCCTCTTGGATAGATCAATCAATGAAAAATAGAGTCTACTTCTATGTGGCAATGTGTGCAATTTTGATAGTGCGTTTTGGAACCATTTGGTATTGGTTAGTCAGAATATGTAATAAAACCATATGAGTTGCCTCTTCTATACAACATACTGTTCAAGGGTGGCACACAATTTGTGAAGTCGTGCACCCAAACAATGAAACCATATAACTTCAATATATTTTTATAATTTTAAATATAATTATATATATATTGGCATGAATATCTCATTTTTATTATTCACAAAAAAGGTTTCAATTTGAAGACCCCTTGTAAAATTATTCTTGGATTTGAGATATCACATTCATCAGATTACTTATTTAAGCATTTCTTGTATCGTTGAATCCACATATGTGATTACTTGATATTCCTTTTTATCTATTATTCATTATTCTTCCTATCAATGAAACCAATTATTTGAAATATAATTTTAAATAATTTCAATTTATTATTTCTGTCCTTATTTTTTTCCCAATCTGAGTTGAATCTATAGTTTATACCCAAAAATCAATCAACTACTAAGCTACAATATGTTTTCAAAACTTATCATTTTTTTTCTGGTGAATTATTGATTCGTCTTACATTTTACAACCTAGAAAATATTCAAATGTGGAAGAAAATTAAATTTATTAATTTGATTAATTGAATTGGAACCTATTAAGGATTCCCTTTTTATTTCATTAGACATGTTTGAGGTTGTTTCCCAATCCAAAGGACACCACTGATAGTGGTATTTAATTTTTATTACCTTATAATTTTATCAATCAATCTAAGGGGTGTTTTTTTGAGCTTTATAGTGATATAAGTCCCTTTTATAATTAAATTTTATTTTAATTATTTGAGTTTGATATGTATTGTATCATTTTTTATTTTAATATGAATTTTCATTATTTCAATACTACATAGGTTAAATGCAATTGGTTAAATAAGTTTCTATACTCATTTTCTTGTGGAATATGAATTGTATATAATGAGTTTGTATGATCAATGTGTGAAATGATGATGGAATTGTTTGAAGAATGGAATGAAGTGATTTTTTATTGGTAGTGGATGGTTGGTTTTGTTATAACAAAGGTCTTGATTCCATTTCAATTCATTTTAAATTACTCTTGTATGTTAATGTTGTAGTTGAAACCATGTATTGTGTATGTTCCTTGGGAATTGATTCAATTGGTTGCCTTGGTCTTTGCTAACCCTAAGATCTAGAGTGCATAGACTCCCAAAGGATATGATAGATTGACATGCTCCATGGACTCAAACTAGTGCCGAACTAAGTTTCCATCGATATTATCATTGATCTTTAATAGGATACATTTTTCTTCTACGAATTCGATATTTCCCTTCATGGTCGGACACATTTTTTATACGGAATAGTCATGGAAAATTATGATATTCATGATTATGCAGCTCAGTCTTGGTAGTTATGAATTTTCTGTTTATATGGCAAGGTAATGATTGACATTATATGATTGAATGTACGATGAGGTTTTGTTGGGTATCTCTATTCATTATGGATTCTTGGTTTTAGGAGTAGAATTTCTTTTTTATAGAGCCACCTGAGTTTATAGAGTATCACTTGTTTATTTGTAGACATGCATTATATAATTTTACATTTTTTTTATATTTACCTGTATCACTTCTAAAATATTTACAAATAAATATTGAATTTTGTGGAATTTATTTTGATATTTGTGTAGTTACCTACTAAAATTGTATCTAACAACCTATTTAGGGAACCATTATGTACCTAAATAGACTATTTAAAACCAATTTGGGACCATGTAAATCACCTATGGTTCAATTCGTGACATTGTTCCAAGATGAGGATAAGGGGAACACATGGATGAGTTTATGATCATGATGCTATTAGGAGATATAAATTTTGGACTTTCTAGTATCTTGGGAATTTTATTGTATTTTAATATTATAAACCTTTTTTAATTCTTTAGAGAGACATGTTATGCCATCATTGTGTATGAGATACTTCTGGAAATATTATCTATTATGATTCTTTATCTATTTTTTATGATTTTCTACTTTACAAACATGTATAGTAATAAAATTATACTATTATAAATACTCATTAAGAGAGAATAACCTTCTAATTGACACACCTAAGACCCCTCTGATAGTAGGTAGTCTCTGGAATTTTGGGATATGTGCCTCAGTCCTTTTCACCAACCGGGATAAAGGAACCTTTTAGCGGAATCCAAGACTCATACATTATAGAACTGATGGTCTTATAAATAATTAGTGATTTATAGATTTTATCCTCTCAGCATTACATTGATCATTTAATTTATTATGATTGAAAATATCAATCACTCCTTTTAAAAATTTATAATTTTCCTTCATGTATGTATCTCCACTCTCCAATAATGTTCTCTTACTAAGATACCAATTTATATGTGAGTCCATTTGAAATTTTACTCCACATTATCCCTTTTAAAATGTAATTTTCATGAAACCTTATCCAATTATTGGATTTAATCACAAGAAACATAAAATTGTTTATTACTATGGTCGAGTTTAAATTGCGCGGACAAAATTTATTTACGGTTACGAGAATGTAACACCCCGAAACTAAAAAGTTTTGACATTGTATTTGATAGCATGTTCATCAAGAAAAACCAAGAGCATAAGGGAATATAATATTATATGAATTTATAATATATTTACTATTTTATTTTAGTAAATGATATATATTATAATCCCCTGGATACTGAGTTATCTTTTATCTCATACAAACAATGAGTTCTTTCAATTTCTAGAGTTACATACAAGACTATGTTTTACATAACAACAATATATTCTAAAAACATTAGAATATAATATTATAAGATATAATCTACATGATACATTATTGGTTATGAATACAATTAACAAAAATATTAAAATATTGGGTTCTATCAAATATAAAATGTATTCATTGGTTACAAATTATTTATAAGTGAATATAAGAACCAATTGAACTTAAATGGAATGTTTTTATAGAATATAATTTTTATGATCACATACTACTTTAATCATAATAAATTATATTAATTAAAATTAGTGGGTGATATTAATGTAATTTATATATATATTTTATTCATTAATTTTTTTTAAATTCATATAACATATTTTTTAATTATAATATAAGAACAAACACAATATTTTATAGAAATAAAACTATTATTTTATAAGGTAATTTTACAACCACTTATTGGGGAGCCTATTTTAAATAATTTTTTTTTAGAATTTAAAAATATTTTATTTCAATAAAGCCCTCAATTTTTATATATGAACATTAATATTACCTTAGCTGATTTATTGGTATTTTTATGTGACATTTCATTTTTTTGATGGATAGTGAAAAATACTTAATTATAATTCAAAATGTCTTTTTCATATAAATTTTTATAATAATAAATTGTATTTTAATTTAGTTTTAAATTTTAATTATATATTTTTTTCTGAATAAACCCAATTTATTTCATTGTAATCAAATTTTCATTGAATTACAATATAATAAAATAACTATCATTTAAACATTTTACATTAAAACACCTCATTATCATCTCTTATGTGAGATTAAATATTTATTTCTTTATACCAATTATATAATTGGAATCTTTAAAATTATATACAATAATTGGAATCATAATAATAATTAATTTCTAACAAGATGACTTAATTTTTTGATTTAATATATTTCTGACTGTAATTAAAATTAATTACAACAATGGAGGGGAAAATCCCCTTAATAAGGGACCAAAACCTAAACATAAGGTCTACAATGACCTAAAAACATGTAGATACTAAATTTATGTTTATATTCAGACCGTATATTCAATTATATATAATTGGGTCCATTATTGGAGCCACTTTTTATAGAAAAAATGTGGTCGGAATTCCCTTTCCATAAAATTACAAGAATGGAACTCCTCCACTAGAAAAATGTACTTACCCATCCATATTCCTCACAAAAATAAAGCCACATATTCTTGAAAAATATCTTGTCTCGTAGATCATATGAATCCAGAAACTCATATTTGAATACACTATTTAGGAAGAAATTCGTCCAAGGAGACCTTTTGGTGTGAACCAAAATGAGTTACCTAATAAAGATATAATGTCCTTCCTCAATCTATTTTTTTATTTTCGTTCTACAAAACTATAGATATTTTTATTTAATTCTTAAATAGTAACATAAATATGGTAAATAAACTACTTTTTTGTTATGTAATGTTTTTTACCTACACATTTTCACAATTCAATCTAATGGGTAATTAACTTACTATTTGTGTATGGATTTTATTTAGGTTTACATTACCATCACCATAAGGTGAAATGTATACTCAAAATGGTTAATGTGATGTGTAGTTGAGAAAATATAGACCTCAAAATCCTGGGTTTGGTGGGGCTAAAACCCAAATCGCTGGTTTTTATCTCGATGATCAGGGAACATGTCAGGAATACTTTCCTCTAGTGGTTGATCATTTCAAGGACTTTTTCCAAGATAAATTTTCTAGTATACCTCCTATAAATGAGGTGGATATCTCCATAGATATACATAGAAGAGCATCACTAGTATCCAATCCTTATTATTGTATGGATATGATAGATTTATATGATATTAAGAGGCAGTTTGAGGAATTGGAGGAAAGGGGGTTTATTTGAATAAGTATTTCACAATGGGTTTCACCTATGATTTTGTTTTAAAAAAAATAGGAAGGTTACATTACTCTATATGTAAATTATCAGAAATTCAACCAGCTAATAGTTATGAAATGGTATCCTCTACCACTGATATATTTCCAATTTGATCAACTTTGATGAACTCGAATATTTTAAAAAATTGACTTCCTGTCCATAGATCACCATGTATGTGTTGGACCAATAGACATACCTTGTATAGCCTTTTGTATTATTTATGGTCTATATTATTATTTTGGTTATGTTGTTCATTTTCACAAACACGTTAGAAGTTTTCATGGAGCTAATGAATTGAGTCTTATATTCTTATCGTGATTCATTTGTGTTTCTTTCATGGATGATATTTTGGTGTAGTCTCACAGTTGACATTACCATTCCACATATTTTGTTATCCTTTTGGATACACTGAGAGATAATATGTTATATGTTAATCTCACAAAGATCCACTACATAATGGAAATCATTTACTTCCTGGATCACATTGTCTTTGAGACAGGAGCATCATTTGATACAGAGATGTTGAGAGTTATAGATTCTAAGGATAATCCAAATAACGTCTTTGACATAAATATTTTATGAGGTAAGGGTGGATATTATAGTTGTTTCATATAGGATATATCATTATTAAAAGAACTATTGATGTTCTTGACTAATAATGAAGAAATATTTTATGGTAGGATGCCAGCGAGATAGCCTTTTGGATATAGAAGGGAGATTGACTTCAAAAGTAGTCCAGATACTACCATATCACTTTAGTATCAACAATATATATTTTGAACCATATTGAAATCTTAATAGTTTAGTAAATATATAGGTAGGTAGAGTTATAGAATTTTTGAATCAGTCGGTGATGACACACGAGAGGAACTACCCGATGTACAATCTTGAGTTATCTGTAGTCGTTCATTTTTTTGTGATACAAAAGTTATTACTTGCTGGGATACTATTTTATTGTGTAATTTGAACACAAAACCTAAGGAATATATTTACATAGGGTGATATAAATCTGAGGCAGTTAATGGTGGTCCAGTTCTTATAATATTTTGTCTCTATAATAACTTATAAGTCAGGTAATGATAATGTTGTGGATGACGCATTATGCATGATTACTCAAATACAAGATATCTAGAAGTCTCTTAGTGGGAGGCATTTCATTGGGATATTCTATGATATGCAAATAGAGGTTTACAAATGTTTGGGGAAAACATTTCTACTATAATTAGATGTGACTTCTACCCAACTATATGGAGTTACAATTAGACAATTCTCAGATTCATAGGGCCAAGTACAACAAGAGAGTGTGGTATGTGAAGTCCCACTTACTGGTTAGATGGTTCGATGGGATGAAATTATATGTATCAATGTTCATGTTTGGGTTTCACTAGGAATACACGAGGTTCTCATATGAGATTTTGGTTCCTCGGGTTGGTTAGTGAATCACGATGTCACCAAAATGTACCATGACATATTCCATCAATATAAGTGGGCATGTAGGAAAGTAGATTTAGTGTGGTTTGTTATTAGGTGTTCTATATATTAGCAGGTGAAGGAGAAACATAACATTAAATCCAAAATTTTATAGAAATTTCATATTCTTCATTGTAAATTTGAGAGCATCATGATGGATTTCACTATATGGTTATAGATGTCACCTTGAGGTAGCGATGTTTTGTGGGTTTTAGTCGATAAGATCATGATGGGTACTTATTTTCTACCTATGAAAGATGGATTTTTTTTTGGATGATCTTGAGAGGTTGAATGTCAATAGGATAGTACAACTCCATGGGGATTGATAAACAATAATATCAGATACATATTATTGGTTTCTGTCACGATTCTAGAAGATTTTACAGAGGGAGAAAGGTATACAGGTTCTTCTGAACACAGCATGACACCCTACAACTAATTTCTAGTCAGAGTGTTCGATATATATTATTAATGAAAAGCTACAAGCAAGCGTCGTATATTTTTGGCGATCATGGGAGAATAATATTACCCTAAATAAGTTCTCCTTCAGTAATAGTTATCAGGAGTACATACATATAGAACCTTATGAGGATTTGTAAAGTATCACATGATGATCATGAATGTACTGGTTAGAGGCAAGTGAGGTAACATTACAAGGACCACATATCCTATTGGATACCTCTATGAAAGTCCAATAGTTTTAGGCGTGGATATCCACTATTCATTATGGAATGAAATTTTATTTAATTATTGACATATGAACTATCATGTTTAAGGTTGTGGTTGATTATTGTTATGTGTTTTAGTATTGCAAGTACATAGGGGAATCAAGAGATATGGTATGGTTTCGAAGTGATATGTCGGGACATTCGGGATTTTGGTTATGGTCGAGCCGATATCCATTCTATTTAAATTACATTAGTGGCAATGATCGATGCACAACATGTTCCATGTAACTTAGATATGCATCTGTCACATAAACATGTCCCATTCATTACATATTGAGGATGTGGAACTACATTTTTATTTTTCCATTAAGGAGAATCTTATTCATATTATTAACTGGTGCATTAATTTTATACAAGTAATGTCAGTTCCTCTTGTAGGGTTTCAATGGCCGCATGGTCGTTTATAGTACTATTAATGGGAGAAGGATCCCCCATAAATTTTCATTGCACGATAATTTTATTATATGTCACTTGAACACCCTTGGGGGGAAATTTAGGGATGAATTAATTTTATGGATGAATTTTTTAAGAACCAATGATTCCATACGAGGTACATGTCTGTAGAGACCCGAAGCTTAACGTACATGGACATTACATTACATTTGCGGAATACTTAGTACATAGCAAAAACACACACACAAGGACCGTAATAGTTTAGTGTCTTTGGAAACTCGGAATATAATCTTCTAATCATGGTGAAAGATCTTCAAAATCTCCCATAAAGATCTTCCTTTTTTTAAATAAAACCTTTCTTTATATCCTGGGGAAAAGAAAACATAAATGGGTGAGCTCAAATGCTCAGTAAGGGTAAACAACAGAAATATCAATCACATCATATTCAAAAGAACATAACATTTTGGAAATCTTAACCTGCAAAAGAGAGCATAATTTCATAACATGGGATAAATCATGGCAGTGAAATGTAATCACAATAATCATAACTTAAAACATGAAACTTTGTGGAATTAACACATAATCATAGAGAATCATTTCTTGTTAGTCAAGACTCATTTCCAAGACTATCTTAGTGGACAAAGTCCCTTTCTGAATCGAGTAACCCTCGTTTCAGTCCTGTCTCACTGAACCGGTATAACCTACCATTCCATCCATGTCTATCTCATGAGATATAAAATCTTTACCCAATGCAGTGGAGGGAGATATAGGTCCCACCCATCTCATAATGATACCATTCTTATGTGTGCCACAAAATCATAAATCATACATCATTGCATAACCCATGTAATACAAATGGGAATCTTAAATATCATTACATCATAAATCAATTCATATAAGATAAAGGAATTCATAAAAAATATTCCATCACAACATGATCAAATCAATGTAATAATATGGATAAAAATAGAACCCTTTATTATCTTAGATGGAAAATAATTTTGATAAAACACTTTGACTCCATTCTTGAGGAAAATATCCTTTCTTCTTCAAAAACATTTTTCCTTTCTTAACATGTCATACAACTTTAAACTAAAAGAATTTGATTAAAAATAAACTTTAAAACTTGTAAAGGAATCTTCCTGGAAATAATGATTTAAAAATCCATTCATTCCGTATAAGTTAAAAAAAACCTTCTTCTCGTACTTTTGTCGGAAAAGTCAAAAAAAGTACCTCGTACGAAAAACGACAAAAGATTCCTTTCATATCCTTTACTAAAAATTTACCGAAGGGTAAAATTGAATATAAACTATTGTATAAGGATATAAATATTACATATTGAGGAAACATGGATGTGGATGATAAAATACACCCCAGTAAATTCCAAAGTTAAACAATCTCGGATAAAAATGAGATTGTGATATTTCCCTTACCTTAGGTCCGATTTTCTTTGTACGTGTCCGAAGCTCCTCTTCTTTGGAACGCCTCTTTGAATCACCCACTTAGGGAACTAAGATTGGTCTTTGAAGAAGACCAGGACCTCTAGGATTATTCTAGGGGAGTTGAGAAGGGATTTTGGCGGGGGTTGGCCGAGCTTGAGTGCTCAAATTGGTGTGAGGAGGAGGGGAAGGAGGTGCCCTTTTATAAGGGAGGTGAGGGGCACCTTAGGAATATATCAAAATATTATTTTATATTAAAGTCAAAATCGGTTTATAATGGTTCCAAAGGGTCTTATTTCGAAGATAAAGTGGGGATGGGTCGAAATCCTATCAACCAATAGGATTTGGACAAGTTTAGGGTATTATTTTAACCTTATCAATTAGATTTAACTCTAAGTTAAATAATTTAACTTTTACCGTGTTTTTTTGTTTTCTTTCACTATATGGTTAATAAACATACTATAACATGCCAAACGAACCCAAAATTGTTTATTATTAATATATATATCCTTATCTATGTCATTTGGACGAACCTTAGATTTTTAGGAATAAAATAACAATTAATAATATAATATTTGATTTAAAAACTATTTTGTGTCAATTTTGACACTATTTGATTTATGATTTTTGTGAAAGTCATAACAGAATTATATGTTCGAACCAAGTTGATTAAATCAACACTAATATATCATAGTAACCTAGAAAATTATTGGAATTCATAAAAAGTCTCAAATTACATTTATTTGAGCATTTATAACATCAATTATGTTAATATTTCCTTAAAAGGGTAATTACTGCATCATCGTTGTGTCATAAATAAATTAATTAATTTAAAGTCTAAAAATTATAAATAAAATATAATTATGTAGGAAATCTTTTTATCTTTCTAATGAATATTTATAGTCAAATTTATCTTATGTATAACCCCATATTAAAAATGTTTTAGTTATTAAACTTTGATTTTAACTATTTTAACTATTCAATAAATAAAATAATATTAAATGTCATAATCTAATCCAAGTGGACCTAAATGGTCATATTATATTCATAAGGTTGTTTTTTGGTCTAATTACACTTATCCAATAGAATTAGAACATGTGTTAGGGTAATAGTAATATCATATTTACCCTTAGTTACCCTATTTACTATTAACCGTGGTAAAAAAAAGTAAAAAGTTACTATTCACCAAAAATTATTTTCATCTCATTGAACCACATTTTAGTCCTTGATATTAACCGTGTCTGTCGGATTTTTTAAATTCCATTCACAGAAGCGGTAAAATTAAGTTTTATGCAAATTTCAGTTTTTAACCTACCACTTAGTGGTTTCACTATTCATCAAAAATTGAAAGTTTTCAGAAAAGTATCAAAATTTCACCCTAGGATATAATTGATATTCCGAATTCAAAAATGATTTATATTTTAGAAAATTCCCAACATATAAGTTTCATTAATTAATTTTATAATTAATTTCCGCTGTCACAACGAATAGCGTGTTTTTAAGAGATAATAACTATCAAAAGATTGACACTTGTTTATAACTAGGTTAAATGTGAAATTACATCCAATGTCCAACATTGTATTAAATTGTGAAAATATATTCTAAATATACTTTAAAACCACTCAAATTAAGAATTTATCACTATTAATTATTTCGATTAAAAAAGTTGTTTTTAATTAAAATTTAGTAATTTTCACTATTCATCAGAATATGAAAGTTATCCGAAAAGTACCAAAATTTCAACTTAGGCTAAATTCGATACTCCGAATCCATAAATGAAGTCCATTTTGAAAAATAAAATTTACAAAATTTCAAAAAGTGGTTATTACTATTCATAACGGCTAGTTTTAATAATATCTTAATAGCATATCGTTGTTTAGTGAAACTTGGCGTTGCGTACAACACACGCTATCGTGGAAGGTCGCGATTGCGTGTAATTCAAGCCAGGTCAGAGATGTGTGTTGTGAAAGCTCTTTTTGCTGTAGCGTATAACACAAGACATTAATGAAATTAAAAAGAATATTTTTCATAAAATCTCGGGGTGTTACATTCTACCCCCCTTAAAATGAATTTCGCCCTCGAAATTCGTCGGGGTTATAAATGGTTTGCTATTCGAAAATTTCTTTAATCGAAACCCACATCTTAAAAAGGAATACCAAAACCAATCTTTAAAAACAAAAGTATGAAACTTAACGGTTACCCAAATAAACTAATCACTGGGTTTCCACATAGGTGAAAATATGGATATGGAAGAGAAATCTAACCATCATGTTCTGATGGAGAGTGGTAGAGAACATGGCTATGGAAAAGCTAGCAATCATAAAGCCATACATTTGTGACGATCTAAGGTACCATCTGATTTACCGGATATAAGGGCACTAGGACAACATTTTTTTGGTTTTCAAGATCATTTCCCTAAAGTTGAAGAATTTGAATTAGAATAAATACTTACATTATTTTGGTACAACCTCACTGTTGTTCGTACTATGAAAAATTTCCACTTCATCTCTTAAAGAAATGAAGTTGAATTTGTTATTCATGAAGTGTTAATTGATCAAGTGATAGAATGATGGGTCATTCCATCTGTTTCAAACAAAAGGTTAGAAAAGTTATCAAAAAATACATAAGTCCATCTATAGTGAGATTAATCATATATGGTTCCTAAAATGGACTTATAATTCATATATCGTACTGCTTAATAAAATAAAACTAGTTTCTATTAAACAGGGGCTTCATGTAGGCCAGTCGTAGACGATAAAGGTCGGTCGCACTTCGGTTGTGGGTTCGATTCCCACAGCCTTGTCCGACGCGATGGGATGTCGCCCGTCCTGCAGGTTGTCCTTTTTCTAAAACATTATTACTATAAGATCCCATCAATAATATTGAAAAAAAACTTCTATCCTTAAACAATACTAACTTATGTCTAACATAATCCATTCCAAGCTTATCTAAAATACTTCGGTCCAAGCTCATAGTATAAAGAAAATGGTTACTTGAAATGTCACAGAACAATTACGTGAATGCCATCATTTATCCCCCATATATCATAAGATATATCTTGCTGGTCAAATTACAAACATGTGAATACCTTAATCATGTATTCTCTTGAATACCCATTGAACCATAGTGAAAACTTGAATGCAGTTAAAAGTTAACACTTTTCACATACCATAATCCTCAAAATTCTATATACTCAAACCATGACATCACTTAGTCCTTATATCAATCATGAGCTCATGAATACTGTTAAACATTTCATTTTCTTGTTTTCCCTTCATTATGCGCATATCATCTAATTTCCAAAATATTTGAATCACTTTTCATGGTTACCAGTACCTTAAAATTATTGAAAACCACAATAGACCAATACATAAATATTCCAATACTCCATGATACTACATTATTTTGGAATCCCATTATATAAACACTTAATCATTCCACCACATCGTTGTCATATTCAACATCGCCAATAGTGATCACATGTGACTTCCCTTTGTCCTTTGCCTTAAGCGGTTGCTCATGTCGATCATAACTAACCCTTGGATTAGGGCATTTATTAGCATAATTCCCCATTTCCTTGCACTTGAAGCATTGAAGTGTTGGTGGTGCATTCTCTGCAGTGTTTGCTTTATTCACATCATTAGAAACCCTTTTTCCATTACTTCGACACTCAGCTGCTCGATGACCTTCTTTTCCACACTTAAAACATTTTCTAGTCCCTTTAAGACAATCTCCACCATGCTTCTTTCCACACTTTGAGCATAAGGAAACATTCATCTTCTTTTCACCATTATTCTGAGATTTCTCCTTGAACTCCATCTTTCGTTTCTTATCAAAACCATGAGATGGATATATAATACCAACTTCCATTTCTACCTTGATAGCACAATGCACAATTTCTTCATAGCTACTGAAGTCTCTTATAGCTAATGCCCTTCGAAGACTTGGTTTTAAGCCACTGAAAAATCGATCAACTTTACTTTCAGGTTGGATGATAATGCCAGATGCATACCTTGCAAGTCTTGTAAAATTCGCTTCGTATATACCAATAGATTCATCATCCTTCTGCTTCAGCTCAAGAAACTTCTTTTCCATCTTTGTTCGAAGAATACGAGGGAAGTACTTACTGAAAAACAAGTTCTTGAACTCGTCCCATTCCATGGACTCAATTTCATCTCTTGGCCTCGTATTCTTGATAAGATTCCACCATTGATCAGCTTCACCTTCCAAACGATATAATGCTAAGATGACTTTATCATGTTCAGAACATTGAAGAACTGAAAATATCTTTTCAGTGGTACTGATCCATTGTTCAGCAACAAGTGGATCGGAAGTCCCACTGAAAGAAGGTGGATGTTGCCTCATGAAGGAATCAATAGAATATTGTTCCCTTCTCTGCTCATTTGGAAGTCCAGAATGATTCATAGCTTGTGTAAGTATAGCAATAAGATTTTTCACTCCATCTCCCATAACATTTGTTTGTTCAGGAGGGAAATCATTGCATTGTCCATTGCATTGATCAACATGGTTCCTTCGGGTTCCAGCCATCGTCTAAAACCCAAAAAGAATAGTGTGAGAGGAAAAAATCATGCTAGGGAAAAAACATAGTAAAGGGGGAGTACCCTTAATATCTAACATCTTAGGTTAAATTCTAAGATCGTTACCGTAGTTCTAGGACCATATCCTATACGTATACTTATCCTTAGGGACATCCCTAGGCATACCTTAGAAATATCTCTAGGGATCTCACTAACGTTTTCGCATCCTAGTTTCCAAAGGTTGACTAAACCTTTCCTCTGATACCAACTGTAGAGACCCGAAGCTTAACGTACATGGACATTACATTACATTTGCGGAATACTTAGTACATAGCAAAAACACACACACAAGGACCGTAATAGTTTAGTGTCTTTTGGAACTCGGAATATAATCTTCTAATCGTGGTGAAAGATCTTCAAAATCTCCCATAAAGATCTTCCTTTTATTTAACTAAAACCTTTCTATATATCCTGGGAAAAGAAAACATAAAAGGGTGAGCTCAAATGCTCAGTAAGGGTAAACAACAGAAATATCAATCACATCATATTCAAAAGAACATAACATTTTGGAAATCTTAACCTGCAAAAGAGAGCATAATTTCATAACGTGGGATAAATCATGGCAGTGAAATGTAATCACAATAATCATAACTTAAACCATGAAACTTTGTGGCATTAACACATAATCATAGAGAATCATTTCTTGTTGGTCAAGACTCATTGCCAAGACTATCTTAGTGGACAAAGTCCATTTCTGAATCGAGTAACCCTCGTTTCAGTCCTGTCTCACTGAACCGGTATAACCTACCATTCCAGCCATGTCTATCTCATGAGATATAAAATCTTTACCCAATGCATTGGAGGGAGATATAGGTCCCACCCATCTCATAATGATACCATTCTTATGTGTGCCACAAAATCATAAATCATACATCATTGGATAACCCATGTAATACAAATGGGAATCTTAAACATCATGACATCATAAATCAATTCATATAAGATAAAGGAATTCATAAAAAATATTCCATCACAACATGATCAAATCAATGTAATAATATGGATAAAAACAGAACCCTTTATTATCTTAGATGGAAAATAATTTTGATAAAACACTTGAACTCCATTGTTGAGGAAAATATCCTTTCTTCTTCAAAAACATTTTTCCTTTCTTAACATGTCATACAACTTTAAACTAAAAGAATTTGATTAAAAATAAACTTTAAAACTTGTAAAGTAAGATTCTTGGAAATAATGTTTTAAAAATACATTCATGACATATAAGTTAAAAAAAACCTTCTTCTCGTACTTTTGTCGGAAAAGTCAAAAAAAGTACCTCGTACGAAAAACGAGAAAAGATTCCTTTCATATCCTTTACTAAAAATTTACCGAAGGGTAAAATTGAATATAAACTATTGTATAAGGATATAAATATTACATATTTAGGAAACATGGATGTGGATGATAAAATACACCCCAGTAAATTCCAAAGTATAAACAATCTCGGATAAAAATGAGATTGTGATATTTCCCTTACCTTAGGTCCGATTTCCTTTGTATGTGTCCGAAGCTCCTCTTCTTTGGAACGCCTCTTTGAATCCTCCACTTAGGGAACTAAGATTGGTCTTTGAAGAAGACCAGGACCTCTAGGATTATTCTAGGGAAGTGGAGAAGGGATTTTGGCAGGGGTTGGCCAAGCTTGAGCGCTCAAATTGGTGTGAGAAGGAGGGGAAGGGGGTGCCCTTTTATAAGGGAGGAGAGGGGCACCTTAGGAATATCTCAAAATATTATTTTATATTAAAGTCAAAATCGGTTTATAATGGTTCCAAAGGGTCTTATTTCGAAGCTAAAGTGGGTATGGGTCGAAATCCTATCAACCAATAGGATTTGGACAAGTTTAGGGTATTATTTTAACCTTATCAATTAGATTTAACTCTAAGTTAAATAATTTAACTTTTACCGTGTCTTTTTGTTTTCTTTCACTATATGGTTAATACACTTACTATAACATGCCAAACGAACCCATAATTGTTTATTATTAATATATATATCCTTTTCTATGTCATTTGGCCGAACCTTAGATTTTTAGGAATAAAATAACAATTAATAATATAATATTTGATTTAAAAACTATTTTGTGTCAATTTTGACACTATTTGATATATGATTTTTTTGAAAGTCATAACAGAATTATATGTTCGAACCAAGTTGATTAAATCAACACTAATATATCATAGTAACCTAGAAAATTATTGGAATTCATAAAAAGTCTCAAATTACATTTATTTGAGCATTTATAACATCAATTATGTTAATATTTCCTTAAAAGGGTAATTACTGCATCATCGTTGTGTCATAAATAAATTAATTTATTTAAAGTCTAAAAATTATAAATAAAATATAATTATGTAGGAAATCTTTTTATCTTTCTAATGAATATTTATAGTCTAATTTATCTTATCTATAACCCCATATTAAAAATGTTTTAGTTATTAAACTTTGATTTTATCTATTTTAACTATTCATTAAATAAAATAATATTAAATGTCATAATCTAATCCAAGTGGACCTAAATGGTCATATTATATTCATAAGGTTGTTTTTTGTCTAATTACACTTATCCAATAGAATTAGGACATGTGTTAGGGTAATAGTAATATCATATTTACCCATAGTTACCCTATTTACTATTAACCGTGGTAAAAAAAAGTAAAAAGTTACTATTCACCAAAAATTATTTTAATCTCATTGAACCACATTTTAGTCCTTGATATTAACCGTGTCTGTCGGATTTTTGAAATTCCATTCACAGAAGCGGTAAAATTAAGTTTTATGCAAAATTCAGTTTTTAACCTACCACTTAGTGGTTTCACTATTCATCAAAAATTGAAAGTTTTCAGAAAAGTATCAAAATTTCACCCTAGGCTATAATTGATATTCCGAATTCAAAAATGATTTCTATTTTACAAAATTCCCAACATATAAGTTGCATTAATTAATTTTATAATTAATTTCCGCTGTCACAACAAATAGCGCGTTTTTAAGAGATAATAACTATCAAAAGATTGACACTTGTTTATAACTAGGTTAAATGTGAAATTACATCCAATGTCCAACATTGTATTAAATTGTAAAAATATATTCTAAATATACTTTAAAACCACTCAAATTATGAATTTATCACTATTAATTATTTCGATTAAAAAAGTTGTTTTTAATTAAAATTTAGTAATTTTCACTATTCATCAGAATATGAAAGTTATCTGAAAAGTACCAAAATTTCACCTTAGGCTAAATTCGATACTCCGAATCCATAAATGAAGTCCATTTTGAAAAATAAAATTTACAAAATTTCAAAAAGTGGTTATTACTATTCATAACGGCTAGTTTTAATAATATCTTAATAGCATATCGTTGTTTAGCGAAACTTGGTGTTGCGTACAACACACACTATCGTGGAAGGTCGCGATTGCGTGTAATTCAAGCCAGGTCAGAGATGTGTGTTGTGAAAGCTCCTTTTGGTGTAGCGTATAACACAAGACATTAATGAAATTAAAAAGAATATTTTTCATAAAATCTCGGGGTGTTACAATGTCAAATTTTTATTGGGTTAAATGTATTGATAAAGACTAATTTAGTGACTCAATTTTATGACTGGGTGTTTTAAGGGTGTTTGTGTATTGTTATGAGACTAAACAATATCTTTTGGGCTGAAAATGGCTTGGCACTCAGTTATATCATACTATATAGGGAAGGAAGGATAGTTCGATAACCAATTCGAGGCTTGGGTAGTGAGTAGCTAGATGCCTAATGGTAAGATCAAACTATGAAAATGGATTCCACTTCTGTGTTTCCATGTGTGAAACATGGATAGTTTGTTTTGGTACCATTTGGGCATGGGTATTACAAATGTACCAGAAAACAATATCAGTTGCCTCTTCCATAAAGCATACTATTCAAGGTTGGTGCACAATTTGTCAAATCATGCCCCTAATCACTGAAACCCTATTATTTCATGTTAATTTTATAATTTTATATATAATTAAGTAAAATTTTACATGAATATCTCATTTTCTAATCTTAAAAATAAATAATTCAACTTTATGTTCTCTTAGAAGACTATTATTGTATTTGAGAGATCTTGTTCATCAGATCACTTATTCAAGCATCAATCATATTGTTGGATCCATGTATGTGAGTGTTTGATTAATTTTTATCTATTATTCATTATTTTTCTTATCAATGACACTATTTAATTGAAATATAATTTTCCATAATTTATGCTACCTCATTATTTCATCATTTTCTCCTAATATGAGTTGAATCTAGAGTTTATACCTAACTATCACTTCACTACTAAGATATATTAGGTGTTATATATTTATCATATTGTTTTTGATACATTATTGATGCCTCTGAAAATGTTTCACTAATTAAAAATTCCAATGTATACTATAAATTAAATTATTTATTTGTATTAATTGAATTGAAACCTATTAGGGATTCCCTTTTTCTTCCACGAGATATGTTGAAGGATGTTTCCCAATCCAAAGGAAACGATGTATTGTGACATTAATTTTTCATAACATTTAATTTTATTAAACAAGCCATTGGGTGTTGACTGATATTTCTAAAGAGATAATTCCCTATTGTAAATTAATTTGGTTTAAATTATTTGAGTAGGAGTTGTATTGTCTCGTTGGTTATTTTAACATGTGTTTCCCTGATTTCATTGATTAAATGGGTTAAATGGAATTGGTTAAAGAAGTGGGTATACTCATTTTTTGGTTGAATTTGAACTCTATATAATGAGTGGGTATATTCATGGATGGAAACAGTAATGGAATTGTTTGATGATTTGTATGATATGTATTTGTATCGGTATTGGATGGTTGGGTTGGTATACCATGTTTCTTGACTCTATTTCGATGAATTTTATATAACTCCTTATATGTTTATGTGCTAGTGGACACCATGGATTGAGTATGAATATTGGGTATTGATCTATTAGATACCTTGGGCATTGAAATCCATTAGATCTATGTGCATGGACTAACATAGGAAATTTTAGATTGACATACTCTCATAACTCCAAATAGCGACGAACTGAGTTTGAATCGAGATTCTCCTGGGACTATAAGAGGATTCATTTTTTATCTACAACTTGGGTATATCTATTCACATTTTGACACATTCGTTATATAGAATAGTCATGGAAAATTGTGATATATGTGTTTATGTGGCTCGGTTGTGGTTGTTATGACTCTTCTGCTTATACGGTAAGGACATGATTAAAATTATATCATTGAATGTACGATGATGTCTTGTTGTGAGTATCTATTCATTATGGATTCTTGGTTTTAGGAATAGATAGTTGTTTTGCAAGGATCCCCATGAGGCTATACAATATCACTTGTTTAGTTATAGACATTCCTTGGAAACATTTACATTTATTTTCTATTTACCTATATTACATGTAAACTACTTACAAAACTATATTAAATTTCATCAAATTATATTGATATTTCAGTGGTTAACTACTATGATTGTATCTAACAACCTGTTTAGGGAACCATTTTGTACCTCCATTGAATATTTCGATGCAATTTAGGACCAGGAAAATCACCATCAAAACTATTCTTGACTTTGTGCTATTCTAAAGATAAAAGGGATCACATGGATAAGTTTTGGATCATGATGCTATTATGAGATAGAACATTTTATTTTTTGGTCAATTGGGTTTTTTATCTTTTAATATTATTTACCTTGTTGAATTCATTATAAAGAAATGTTATTCCATCATTGTTTATGAGATAATTCTGTAAATTTTATTTATATTGACCGTTTATCTATTTTTTTTATGATTTACTACATTCTATACATGTAATGTAATGGAATTATACTTTTATAATCACTAATTTTGAGGGAATATTCTTAAAATTGACACACCTAGGCCCCATCTGATTGTAGGAAGTCTCTAGCCTTTTTGGAGATGTGCTTCAGTCCTTATGACCCACCAGGCTAAAGGATCCTTTTAGTTGCATCCAAGACTCCGACATTACATAACTGATGGTCTTCCAAATCATTTATGATTTATGGATTTTATCCCCTCATTTTTTCATTGATAATTATATTTTTAATAACTAAAAATATCAATCAGTCCATAAAAATATTAAAAATCTTCTTCCATGTATGTATCTCCACTTTCTACTAATGTTCTTTTGATACCTAGTTATATGTTAGTCCATTTAAACATTTTTCACTCGTCATTCTCTATTTTATGATGTATTTATCATGAAACCTTATCCCATTATTGGATTTCATCATAGGAAACCTTTATTAATTTATTACTAAAATTGATTTTAAATTGCAAGGACATAATTTATCTGTGGATCGGAGAATGTAACCCCCAGAAACTCAAAATCTATGAACATTGTATTTGATAGCATGTATAACAAGAAAAACCAAGAGCATAATAAAATATAATATCCTAAGAATTTGTAATATATTTACGATTTTATTTTAATAAATTATATATATTTTAATACAATCGATACTGAGTTATATTATCTATCACGCAAAAAATAGTTTTTTCAGTGCCTTTAGTTACATACATGACCGAGTTTTACCGAAATCAATATATTATAAAAAAATTAGTATATAATATTATAAGATATAATATTGATGATAAAATAGTTTTTATAAATAATAATAACAAAAATAAAAAAATAGATGGTTTGAACACGTAAAATATTTATTCATTGGTTAAAAATTAATTATAAATGAATATAAGAACCAAATGATTTTAAAGGGAATGTTTTTTTTATAGAAAACCATTTTATGTTCAGATAGCTATTTTATCATAATAAATTATATTAATTGGAATTAGTGGGTGATATTAGTGTTATATATATATATTATTCATTAAAATATTTTTGAAATTCATATTACATAGTTTTTAATTATTAGTTAAGAACAAACCCAATATTTCGTAGAAAAAAACTATTTTTCTATAAGGTCACTTTTACCGCTTCTTATTGGGGAAACAATTATAAATCAAACTTTTTTTAGAATTTATAAGTACTTTTTTTAAAATAACCCTCATTTTTTATAGATGAGCACATAAATTAGCTTAGGAAATTTTTTGTTTTTTTTATGTGAAGTTCCATTATTTTTATTGTTAGTGAAAAATAATAAATTCTAATTCCAAACTCATTTTTCTTATGATATATTTATAATTATACATTATATTTTTTTGTTAGTTTTAAAGTTTTTTTAGATATGTTTTTTCGAATAAACCCAATCTATTTTATTCTAAATAATTTTTCATTCAATTTTAATATAAAAAATATCAATTTATTGAACTTTTTACTTTAAAACCCCTCATTATCATCATGTATGTGAGATTAAATTTATCTTAATTTATAAAAATTATATGATTGTAATTTTGAAAAATATATTTAATAATTGGATTAATAATAATTATTAATTTATAACAAGGTGACATTATCTGTTGACTGCAAATATTAGTGACAATAATTAAAATTAACTATAATGATTAAGGGGGAAATAACCTTAACAAGGGACCAAACCATAAACATGAGGGCCTCAATGACCTAAAAACAAATAAAAAATTTATTTATGTTTATATTTATACAATATATTTCATTATATATAACTATTTACATTATTGGATCCACATTTAAAATAAAAATTTTTGGTGAAATTCCCTTTCAATAAATTTACTATAATGCCCCTCATGCACAATAAAAATACATTGTCCCCTCCAACTTCTTCGCAAACATAATGCAACTTCTTATTGAAAACTATCTTACATCATAGCTCATATTAATCCCTACACTAATATTTGAATCCTCTATTTTTGAGTAAATACATCCAAGGAAAGATTTTGGTGTGAACCAAAATGAGTTACCCAATAAAACAGCAACATCCTTCCTCAAACTCTGTTGTTTTATTTTCATTCAACACCACCAAAAATATTATTATTACATTAATAAATAGTAATATATCTATGGTAAATAAACAAATTTTTTGTTAAATAATATTTTTTACCTACAGATACTCACAACTCCATCTAATGGGTAATGAACTTACAATTTATGTATAGAAAACTACGACATCGTGAAATAATGATTATTTGTTTTTTAATTTTCAACAACTCATTATTGGGAGCAATTATATATATTATTTTTAAATATCATTTAAAACATATTTATGATGAAATTATATTCTAGTATATTTATATAAAACATCAATTTTTTAATTCCTGTTATTTTATGTTTGATAATAATGTTTGTGGAAGTGTGGCATACCACCTCCTCAAAGTGATGTGACTCAATCACACTATACATGTAACATATAAAGAATGTTTTTATTAAAAACGATTGAAATTTATGAAATATATATGATAATATAATAATAATTATAACATACATGTATATCATTTATTTATCCTTATTTTAATTATGATAATGAATAGAATGTAGAGTTCATGTATATGTACAACCTACCGTATCAATGAACAGTGAATTTCAATTCTAATGTCAAATTTTTTCATTTTTTATAACAACATTTATATTGAATTTATATTATATTTGAATACTGTTTTATTTTATTAATATGATGAAATAGTGTTCTGAAGAACATTTATTGAGTCAGAACATACATGAAAAACTAGGAAATTAACACCCTAAGGAGTGAAAGTAATGAATGAATACTTACAAATGATTAATTTGATATTATAATAACATAATATTAGATATAATAATTATTAATACGGGTATGTAATAAGTTATTAAAATGTATTAAACCATTATACATGATGTTAAATAACAGTCACATGAAATAAATCATGAGGTATGGGGTTTTCAGCTCACTTTTTTTACATCCATGAGATAAATGTCATATTCACCACTTCCAAATTTTGAGTGATTTATCTAATAACAATTTTGATGTATTATATAATAATTTTTTTATCGTTATGGTATTTTGAGTTTAAATTTTAATTATTTATTCTATGGGAATTTGAGATAAAATTTACCAAGAGGTCACAAATTCCAATATCTTTTTCTTTTTCCATAGTCTATATTAATTATTTGGTTTTTTTAATATTCTATAATTATATGTGTAATAAATTCTTACTATATATTTCTATAATTTAACTTGGTTTATGTGGACTAACATTAGACACACTTAATCTTTTCATTTATTGATTCACACATAAATTTTATGGCCTTTTCAATTGTTTACTTCAAAACCCATTTTGTTTGGGATTATTTACACAATAATTTTCATTAGAAGAAATTATTGAATAATTATTAAATAAATACATACAGTTTTTTATCATTTGGTTATTTAATGAATTTTCCCTATAATAGTACCTTTATTCCACTATTTTGAACATAAAATGTATTATAAAATTATTTTATGAAAACCTAACTCCATTTATCTCTTATGTCAAAGCACCCAAGTTGTTCTAAAAATAATTTGTTTTTTTAAATGTTTTCAACGTTTTTTAAAACTTTTAAAAAATGAATTAAATAATTTTTTACCCCTTCTCTTTTACAAATTTTTTCAAAGGAATATTATTGTCTCTTTCTGAATAAGAATCATTTCTGACCATTTTACCATGCAAAAGGAATATTATTTTTAACTTTCAAAACCTATAGGTATTTAATAACCATAGATTCATCGAATATTCATTTTCATTTTTAAAATGTAATTTTTAGTGAAATTTTTTCTAAATTTTATTTTCAAATAAAATATCATCAATATTTTTTTCAAAATAAAAAATTATATTTTCATTATTAATTTGTTAAATGATATTTTTATATTATTTTCAATCATCAATGACAAAAACCATTTATTTTATATTACTTGGGATTTGTTGCATTTAAACCATCTTTATTAGTCCTAAAAATGGTTTATAGTTCCTCAAAGAATGGATAGTATTGACATTCACTACCTTGATTCATTTTATTCCTCTCAAAATATATAATTCTCTATGATCATTGAACATTGAATTTCATCAAATTATCAAAATAATTTATCAAGGATATGTTTAATGCCTAAATCATATATCATTTTTAACTAAGGTGTTTAATTTTATTGTTTTTTGATTTACTGAGGAAATGTTGATAAATTCCATAGCCTTTACTGAATATATATATATATACATATATATATTATAAGTCAATATTTTTATTTAAATCAATTACTTGATATTTTAGGAATGCATTGCACATTAAAAATATAGGATGGGGGATAGTAAATGGATTATATATAATGGTTAGTTACATGTTAATGCATTCCCAAATGAGTGGGGAGCATTTATTGTAAGTCCCATAACAAATTGATTTCGTCATTATAAATAAATGACTAGGAAACAAACCCATCGAGTTTGATTCAAAAGTGAATAAATGAGTTTATACACACATATGTAAAAAGTTTAGTTAAAGGTATTGATTATAGTTTCAAATAGTTTTAGATAAAAGATATCCTCTAATTATGCATTAAATTTATTGATAATTTACTTATTATTATCATCTATGATATTATTGCATCAATCTATATATGGATTTATTTTATTCTTATTTTATTGATTAAATTCTTGTTTTTTAGATGTTTTCCTTGAAATACTGATTACACACTTCATTCTTAGTTTAGTTATCACAAGGAAATTGATTAAAAATATTTATATTCTCATATTAAATATTCTCATATATTCTTTATTTCGTATTCTATACATGAAAACTAATAATAAATTAAGCAAAAGCTTTTTTTATTCTATTCCAAATGAATCTATGTATTATAATAAGAAATATAAGGATAAATATCCTAGTTTAAAGAAAGTTTTTTTTAACAAAGAAAAAAAATTATGTTGTAATTAATGTATTAATTTGTAATAAAATACTCAGTTATGTATCTAGTTAACTGATAATACAAAAATATTTGTTCCATTGGAATTTGATTCCATTTAATCATTACAATATAATGGTGGTATAGCCTAGCTCCATGAATCATGGTGTTGGGTTTCAACAATATGAAATATTTTTCCCCAAGAAGATTTGAATGTCCAATATTTATATTATTTTGGGAATGATATCATATGATTTTGTAATTCTATTTTTGGATGACTAATGATATTTTGGGAGATAATATATTATGTTGAACTTTATAAATCCTTTTGGTTTTATGTAATGGATTATTTTGGATGAATTATAATATGTTTTTTTGGATATTAATGTTGAAATGTTATGAGATAACAATTGGGCATAAAACCTTATTTCATGATGAAGTTATTAAGGTTTTCAAGAGGTATAGTCTTATTGATTTAGGTAATAATTTATACTAAAACATTAGAATAAACTTATTATTTTATTGATTAATTTATTTATATTCCATTAGGTTATTATCTTACATTATTCTAAATGTGTTTATTTTAATATAATATGAGGAATACACTGTTATTATTTTATTGATATTATCATCTAATGAATTTTATATTTATTATTATTTTCACTAAATAATTCATATTCAATTTTCATTTCCATCTAGTAAGTGATAATTTTGAAATTAATGGAAGTACAAAAAAATGATGAAATGTTATTTATTAAATATATAGAAATTATGTAAATATGTTTTATTGTGTTACCTAAATTTATAGAAAATGAAATCTTAGATACTAGTGAATGTATATTGAGACAAAAATAAATTCTTATCACCATAATATCAAATTAATCAAATGTGATTTTATATCATCATAGATTTATGGTTTTTATGTATTTAAATTAATTTTAATAATTCACTTTTTTTATTGTTGGTATCTATCACTATCTATTTGACCAGTTCCATTAGAATTATATTGAATTAACATGTTTTCAATTATCAGAAATGTTATCCTATATTACATCCTAATAATGTATTTATTCTGGGTGACATTCATACATCACTTTTGAATTTATCAAGAGGATTTGTTTAACCCTTTTTATGATGTCAGTTTTCTAAAATTGGTTTTTCAAATTACAATCCATATATTAGTGAACATAAAATTAAATTTTGATGATTAAATTTACCTTAGGGTTAAATGTAACACTAAGAGGCGTTAATATATATATCATTTTATATAAATTATATTTTTTTGATAGCTTGTGATGCATGAAATACCTATTTTTAAAAACCATGATACACAAATAAAATATTATTATCTAAACATGGCATTAATAATCTAGCCATTAAATTGGTGGTCATGAATATTAATACATGTATGGTATACACTTGGTTAAAATAAATGCAATGATTATGTTTATATTCAAAATAAAATAATAATAAGATGAAAGGAAATGAAATGTTTTCTGAAAAATAATACTTTCCCAAATGGTGATTTAGTTGCATTTTTTCACAGAATTTCACAATAATTTCACCTAATTGAATAAAATTAATAAAGAATCATTTATTTTTTTAAATAATCATACAATAAATATATTAGGGTTATTTTTTAGATATTTATAAAAGGTTCCATTTATTAATGAACAATAAAAAATGGAGATATTTGTTAAAAATTACATATTAATTAAAATAATTTACAAGTCCCAATTTATTCAAATTATTTTCGAAATAAAAAATTAGTTCAAATAAATATTAACTATTAATATTATTTGAAATTTTAATAAATTTCATGTTGAATTTGAATATAAATCATTTCCAACATTTTAATACCTTTGATTTGGAAATAATTCTATATTCACACACTAGTTGGTATAATATTAAATTATATAATTCCAATTCTGTGATGTTAATTTTGATATATTTATTCAATATTTGTAATCAATATAATATTTATTTTCCACTAATGTCAAAATAATTTTTTTCATAATTAATATTGAAAATAATTCATATTATTTAACCAGATTAATGTAGAAAGAATTTTACAGGGGGTTAAACTAAATGTACAGTGCTTATAACAGAACGAAAATCTATATAATTAAATTTTTATTGATATATTTGGACCTTATCACATATATGGTGTGATAAGGGTCCATTTTTTTACTTTTTTTTAAATAAAAATAACATCTCAATTTTTTCTTTTAAAATATTCCAAGTGTGTCCACTCCCCACAAATAAAAGGAAACCCATCTCCTCTCTTATAGGCACATCCAAAACTAATGTATTAGAAGTAACTTCCTAAATTACTCCAATAAATAACTATAATAATAATGGAAGACATATTTGGTTTAATATTAAATAATATGTTGGAATTTGGGGCAAACCAAAAGAAAATTCTCGAAAAAATAGTTAATGTCCTTATTTGAGCGATTTATTTTATTTTTACAAAAACCATGATAAAATTAATAATATGAAATTTTGATATATTATACTTAGAATATTATATACTATAATATTTTTTCAATTTAAATTAATCACGAAAATACATCTACTCATCCATAAAATTTAATCTAAAACTATTGATCATGTGTATAATGTATTACCACCTCACAACTGACATAACTTGTTCTCCATCACCACATCTCACAAATGTATATAATGATTATTTTATTGTTTATAAATTATGTTAAAAATATATTTAAAATTATTGAATTATAATATAATATATACATTTTTTACTTTACACTCTTTAGGAAATATTAACACATCACTCATGTGTACGGTTGACTACTAACCCATGATGCATAGTGATTCGTTTTAAATGTATGCAATACATATAAAGTAAATAATTTTAAATTGAATATGTATTTGTTATATATATTATATGATATTTATTTTTGAAATTTTATATTCAAATGAATTATTTAACCATATATTTTTATGGAAATGATAATGTCCCATGTCTATACATATAACGTACTGTCTCCACAAGGCGATGTGATTCATCCTTTCTATTCAATATTAATTAATTATTTTAAATTTTTATCAAATAAAAAATTATATTTATAATTGTAATACAATTATGGAGATGACATAATTTTATCGGATGTAAGATATTATGATCATTCATGAAAAATAAGTATTAGAAAACCACAAGATTAACAGCTGAACAAAAAAACAAAAATTTAATATTGTAGACAATAATTAATAAGATGTTATCAAATGGATAATATATTATATTATAAAAATAAAACAATAATATTATAATATAATAAATTATTTAAAACAATATAAATGATTTTAAAGTGAGAATCACT
This sequence comes from Viscum album, assembly GCA_963277665.1. Lineage (NCBI taxonomy): Eukaryota > Viridiplantae > Streptophyta > Magnoliopsida > Santalales > Viscaceae > Viscum > Viscum album. Next base: position 1,348,684,090 of record OY728164.1, read on the forward strand.
AAATAGAAGGGTGAGGTATAGGGTTTCTAAACTCAATTTTCATTCATTATTTATATGCGTGCCTCATTGAATTTATTATGAACGGATTATGTGTGAAATGAATTTTGAGAATTTATGAAATATTTATACTTTCATTTGTTTGTTAGTAATTTATTTACAAATAATCACAAAATTTTTTAAATATCACCTCAATGATATAAACATTCTCACAGTTTTATCTCAAACAACCTTCTTTGAGACACATGTAATATTGTATACATAATTAGTTTTCAATGGATTATATAATATTATTTTAATTAATTATCTATGAAACCTTCATATATAATGTAATTTAAATTAAAAATTCCTCTAAATCATTCATCTAAATTTATGATTCAAAAGTTACCAAATATATAACGAGTTATGTTTAAAACTCATTTTAATCAGGACTCGTTATGCTTGAATGTACACTATAAGAAATAATTTTATTATTTTAAGAAAAGGACATTTAATTTTTGTATAAAATGGTAACTCATGATTTTTTCAAGTTATATAACCATTATAATAACATTTTATTTCCTAAAATTGTTCATAAAACATTTTTAAGAAAATCTAACATCATTTCTCTAATGGGTAAAAAATAATTTGTTTTTGATATAATTTAATTAAAAAAATTATTTCAAAAATGTTTTTCAATGATTATCAATTAATATTTTACCCTTTAATTAATTATTTTAAAAATTAAATTATTTTCCCCTCCATTTATTGAAAATGGTTTATTTTGACTTTTTAAAAAATGTGAATTGATTTTTTTTTTATTTCTATAGTCATCGTGAAAAGTTTTCTTCCACTCCCATGAAAAATCAGTGTTTTGAGTGATACATCGTTATATTTAATTTATATTTTCAAAAAAATATTTAATGTTTGAGAATTTATTAGATTATATATATGTTTATTCATACCTTAATGTATAATTTCCTAAATAAATGTTCAAAATGATCATTAAAAATATTTTTGCATCAAATTTGACATACTTTTTTATTACACCAAGTGAAAATGTTATTTTCCTCAAGACCATTTATAATATTTTTGACGTTATCTTCATAAATTACCACAACCTATGATGTTATGTATTGATTCAAAATTATGAATATATTTCTCTGAAATATATACCTATATTATTCCCCTTACCATTAATGGGTAATACACACCTAATGATCAATACTAAATTAAATTATTTATGAAATTTTCATTGAATATGATTTAAAGAAAGATTATGAAACCCATATTCTCCCATAGGTAATTATATTGTTATGAATTATGATGGACTAACCTTAATAGAACATAAAGATAATGAAAATGTTATAATTGTTGTGATGATACTATTCTTTAATTCATTAGATAAATAATTAGTAACAAGAAATGTAATGTATGGAATTAGATAGTATACATATGCACTGTGGTACTTTTTATAGGAATATTATACAATTTAGGTTGCTATTTTTACACATGATTATTTATTGGTATATGATACATCCACATTTACAATGATTCTTTGACCATATGATATTATGTTCATTACATTATTATTTAATGATATTAAAAAATTTCCTTCTCTTTTATGAAATTATTTAAAACCATGGACCCATATGTTATTCTTCTTATTCATGTTTATTTCTATACTCGGGTTTTTATCTCGCCCCATTAAATTTTTATTCCATAAGTTATAACCAACATATTTAGGAGGCCAAATGTATTTTTATAATACTACTAAAAAATTATGATAGGGATATTATGATTCATATATTAATAAGATATTTATCCAAACACATGTTTCCTTTTCAATAATTTCATTGTTATTAAAGGATATTTATGATTAAGAATAATTTAGTAATATGGGAAAAATAATTCGGTTGCTAATTTCAAATATCTAACATCTAATGAGTGATGTAATTTTTGAGATATCTATAAAATGTATACATTACCAAATCATATTGATGTTATCTATTAATTAGAATTATGTATTATACTTATCTCAAGTGTTTTCACTAATTGTTTCCTATAATAATCAATAAAATATTCAATATTACTTCAGTTAACCCAAAGTGTTATCAATGAAGTTGAAGTTCTGAGCAACCATAAGTAATCAACAATAAAAAATTTCACAACTTATTTCTTAACATATAATGAGATATAAACTCTATATTGATACCGGTTCTTATGCCCCAAAACATGATTTCCTCAAAGTATCACAAATTATAGATAATATTATTGTACATACATTCCCATGTCCATATAGGATTTGGTATTTTATGTGTATGTAGAATACATTAACATAGAATTATCTTATATCATTCAACTAATGTGCATTTTTACACCATATGAACAACTTATTAATCCCATGAAGGACTTTTATGTCTCTTACAAAGTGTCAACAAAATATACTCTTCTTGTCCTATCATGTTATTTATATTTATTAATAAAATAAATATATTGAAATATTAAAATTTGGTGAAATTATATGCTCAGTTAGGGATAACTAACAAAACCAGAATATATCATGGGTTGTTCATGTGGAATAACATACGATTATGAATATAAGATTATGAAGATATCTATATGATAAATACAATGATCATATATGCATGAATAATGACATCGAAATGTGGAGACAACCTAAAAAACTATACATTCATAAGCATATCAATAAATTTTTTAACAAAGGTTTCATGAAATCAAATTTTCAAAGTTGTTCACTAAGTTATCCCAAAACATTACAGTGGTATACTTCAAAGGTACCATGAATAAGACACATCCGACTTTAAATTCTTTACCCAATCCATGTTATCTCTATTGGGTAACAGCTTTCATTAATAAAGTATTTTATAATGGTATAACAATGAATTATCAATTCATATATCCAAGGATTCATATCCATTTCATCTATAGAGATTAATTAATTATCTATTTCATTGTATCTCTATCAGGTAACCCCCTTAATATGTCTAACATTATCTATTCCACATAAAAAATATTACTTATTTCAATTAAATAATAATTTTTCTATGAATTAAATATATAACATGATAATAAAAACATAATAATAGGATAACTAGAAATATAAGGTAGATCATATCAAAATGAAATAGAATTTTATTGAATAGAGGGTGTTGAAATAGATGGAAAATACCCTTTATGAATATTAATAAAAAAAATCTGAAAGTAAAAAATTATCCATGACCATTTCAAAATATTTATTAATAAATATAGGAGAGTAATAAATTATTTGATAAAACATGAATCTGTAGAGATGATGATTCATTGAAAATATCAAATTCAATAGAATTATGTGTTCACACAAATGAAAATATAAATAATGATGGAAAATATCATTGAAAAGAATATAAATTGTTCTTATCAATGATATTTTTTTACTATGAACCATCATTGTAAAAAAATTAGGATTAAAATTTAATTCTCCTGATAGAGGAGGATAAATTACCCAAAACTAAAATCATAGTACTAATGGAAATAACCATGGAAGAAGAATTTCATGATTAAGTATTAAAACTAAATAATGGGGAATGTCTTAACAAAATCGCTTTCAAAAGTGGTACCATTTAATTGAAAATAAATTTATTTAATGAAAACTAAATTAATCTTAATTCCCCATAAATTTAAATAATTTTGGAAATTTTTTTATTAGGTTATATTAACACAATATTTAAAGTATATTCTCCCACAATATGAAGTATGTCTCAGTAATTAAAATGTGTCTCCAATAATCTGTTATATTAATTCTATAAATAATCTAATTAAATTTAATATATTAAATTAAAATATAATTATCCTAATAAAATATTTCATATCTAATTTTATATTTTTATCCATCTATATGTTTCATTACTAATTATTCTATAACAGAATATTTTTTCTTTATTTTCAGGGGTGTTAGTAATCTTGATCATTTTAATCTAGTTCTGTAAAAGATTAATTTTTATATAATAAAATAAAAAATTTCTTCATTAAATAACAATAAAATTTTATACAATTGATGTTTTATTAATATTAGTGTTATAATTTAATTTCAAAGTTATTTTAGTTACTATTCTCAGGAATGAAGTTAGTGATGATCTTGTCTGTAAAATTTCAAATGAATGAACAATGTTGTATTATATAATGAGTTAAACATTATAATAACATTATAGAAACCAATAATCCATTATTTATATATTAATTTCCAATATAGATTTCATAAATCTATCATTTGTTGAAATTGTTAACATTTTTCACTTATTTGGCTAATGTTACCCAATAAAAGTATACCACAATTTATTTTTTATTATGGATACTGAAGATATTAATTTGATAGAATTTAGTTATAAAAAATAACAATTAAGTTATTTATATTTAATAATGGTGATGAATAATAATTGAGAATATTTATTGGTTTAATATACCTAAATAATATTTTTTCAATTATATATAAATCTCAATTCCTCATTCAATTTCATTTAGGTGATAGGTTTTACAATGATCACTTATAGAAATTGTTTCTTATAGAATGCTTACATTATATTTAATCACTATGGCAAAATCACGATTTATAGGTGGTGTTTTTCGTTTCGCGGCGGTTTTGAAAAACCGCCGCGAAATCGTGCATCGAGAAACTATTCGCGGTGGTTTTTAAAACCGTCACAGAACGTTTCGCAGCGGTTTTTTAGCTGCGGTATAAACTTCCTCTAAATGTTTTAGCGACTGTTTTTTAATTTTTTAAATTTTTTTAATTTTTTTTAATTTTTAATAATTTTTTAAATATTTTTTAATTTCTTTATTCATTTTATTTATTTATTTATTTATTTATTTATTTATTTATTTTATTTATTTCGTATTTATTTTCTTTTTCTTATGCATTTTGTATTTATTTTATTTATTTTGTATTTATTTTCTTTTTCTTATTCATTTTGTATTTATTTTATTTTTTCGTATTTATTTTATTTTTCTTTTTTATTTTATATATTTTATATATTTTATTTCTTTTGTATTTATTTTTTTTCTTATTTATTTTATTTATTTCGTATTACTTTATATACTTTATTTATCCATGCATGCAAATCCCATGCACATGCCGATGCACATGCCCATGCCAACAAACATGCTCATGCAATATAAAGAAATACTGCATTTGGTGAGATTTGAACCTCAAACCTCTTGCATATTTTTCAAAGACTTTACCACTCCAGCAAGCTCGTCATGTGGTTAATAAACAGAATTTAATATACATATATATATTAATTGAAAAAACAAATAATACATAAATAATAGATATAAACTCAATAATAATAAATAATGAATAATGAATAATGAATAATGAATAATAAATAATAAATAATAAATAAATATAAATAATAAAAAATAAAAAATAAAAAATAAAAAATAAATACTAAATAATAAATAATAAAAAAATATAAATAATAAATAATAAATAATTAATTAATATAAATAATTAATAAATATAAATAAGTAATAACTAATAATTAATGAATAATAAATAATAAATAATAAATAATAAATAATAAATAATAAATAATAAATAATAAATAATAAATAATAAATAATAAATAATAAATAATAAATAATAGATAATATATAATAAATAATAAATAATAAATAATAAATAATAGATAATAAATAATTATAAATAATAAATAATAAATAATAAATAATAAATAATAAATAAATATAAATAATAAATAATAAATAATAAATAATAAATAATAAATAAATATAAATAATAAATATTAAATATTAAATATTAAATAATAAATAGTAAATAATAAATAATGAATAAAAAATAAAAAAAATAATAATAAATAATAAATAATAAATAATAAATAATAAATAATAAATAAATAATAGATAATAAATAATAAATAATAAATAATAAATAAATAATAAATATAAATAATAAATAATAAATAAATATAAATAATAAAATTTAAGTAAATATAAATAATAAATAATAATTAAATATAAATAATAAATAAATATAAAAAGTAAATATATATAAAACTAAATATAAATAATAAATAGTAAATAATTAATAAATATAAATAATAAATAATAAATAATAAATAATAAATAATAAGTAAATATAAATAATAAATAATAAGTAAATATAAATAATAAATAAATAGTAAATATAAATAATAAATAGTAAATAATAAATAATAAACAATAAAGAATAAATAATAAATAATAAATAATAAATAAAAATATAATTACTAAATAATAAGTAAATATAAATAAAAAATAAAAAATAAAAAATAAAAAATAAAAAATAAAAAATAAAAAATAAATATAAAAAATAAAAAATAAATAAAAAATAAAAATAATTAATTAATAAATATAAATAATTAATAAATATAAATAATAAATAATAATTAATAAATAATAAATATAAATAATAAATATAAATAATAAATATAAATAATAAATATAAATAATAAATAATAAATAAATATAAATAATAAATAATAAAAAGTAAAAAGTAAATAATAATAAATAATAATAAATAATAAATAATAAATATAAATAATAAAAAATAAAAACTAAAAAATAAATAATAAATAATAAATAACTAGTAACAAATATTATTATTATTATTAATATTTTATAATTAGTACTATTAAATAATTAATAATAAAAATTTAAAAATAAATAATATGTAAATATAAATAATAAATAAATAATAAATAATAAATAATAAAGACAACACATGAAAAAGTGTTAAAAGACGTGGTAAGGAATGAGAAATCATGAAAACACATGAAAACGGATGGAGAAGCATATGAAGAATGAGGCATTCGAAAGAATGAAAATGCATGAAAACTCATGACAACTCTGGAAAACCCCTTAATAATTTAGCATAATCATCATAATAACCCACAAAAAAAACCATTGATAAAGATAACAAGTCATGGAAACCAAAATAAACAGTAATAAATGGAGCAACCGTTAAAACCCGTCAAAACGTTCACAAAGAGACAGAAACATTGGACTCGCATTAGTGGAGATAACTTATGATCCGAGAGTCTATTTTAGATCCGCGACCTGTCAAATAAAAAATCCTAAAATGAACTTCGACCTGATAGGTGAATGATTCTGAATGGACAGGCGGATCAGATGTTATGACCATTAAAAAAAAGCAGATGGGGAACGGGTGCTAGAAACGAGGCCTCGAAAAGCACAACAAACCCGATACCCACTAAAAAGGCCATAACATATGATCCAAGAGTGCATGTGGGCACCGCAACCAGTCAAACTGAAGCTCATGGAACGAGCTATGATCTGGCAGGTGGAGGTGTCCGAACTGACACGCGGATCAAAAGTTAGGTCAATTTGAAGACAAGTTCGACGGGACACCGGTGACAGAAGCAGGGTTTCAGATGCCTTCGGAAGCGTTTTGGGGTAGAAAAACACAACTAAATCATTCTTTCATTCATCAGGTGCGTGGCCCTCTTCGCTGGCTTCGACTTGATATGTGGTAGAGCCCAAACAGACACCCAGAGCGAAAGTTATGGACGTTTGAAGTTGGAGAACTTTTCTCAACATTATAATAACTCTAATATCTTATGTACCTTAGACCTTCTAATGCTTTTGATTATATGTGCCTCTAGATCTCTTCATGAGCTTCGATTTGACTGGTCGTGGAGCTCCAACAGACGCCCGAATCAAAAGTTATGGTCGTTTTAGTGATTTCGGGGTTTCTCGTGTATTTTTATTTTTTCCTTTCATTTCGTGGCAGTTTTACCAATACCGCCACTATTTCTTTGTGGTTTTTTAAAAAACTGTCACTAATCCTCGAAAAATATTTAAAAAAATTAAAAAAAGTAAAAAAAAATTAAAAAAAAGATTGGCATTTCGCGGCGGTTTAAAAACCGCTGCGAAACGGCGGCCTGAAATGCGTTTAACTGTGGTTTTTAAAACCGCCGCGAAAAAACCGCCGCTAAACTGCAGTTTGCTTGTAATGAATTAAAATAAATTAGGGAATAAATTACCTATATATTCAAGAAAACTATTTTTAAAAATATCCATGAATAGTGATGATGAAAAATTAAACATTTTGTTCATTGAGGATGTACTCATCACATAATCCTGAGTAACATTTTAATTTATTTGATTAAATGTAAAGGGAATATATGAAGGATATGAAATAAATATAATTAAAATTAACTATATTGTTCATACATATATTTTATATACTCATGGATATAATGGGTTTGGAGGAGGTTTTATGAATTATAATGAAATTTTGTTAATGCGAAAGTAATAATTTCTTTGTGAGTTTTGACCTTTCATTCAAGTATAATTTGAAATAAATGACCATATGAACATTGTAGAGTGTAGAAGAGTTGAAAACATAGTATGGGATCTTGTGGAATTAAAATATATATAGTTTCATGTGATGTTATATGAATATGTATGGATTAAACTGGTTGTGGGTGAACACATTTTTTGTTGAAAATAGAGAGAAATAATTGAATATGAATTTTTCGAATTGGTTATGAATATAATTTGATTAAAATTAAACGAGTTAGGTGAAAATATGTTCTTCCATTTTATACATATGCATTTTCAACTAAAAAATTATATTATATGTGGTATAATTGGAAAATTTATTTAATAAAATTTGAGCCATATTAGATACCCATTTTAAATAATATTAACCTTGATAAAAAAATTTACTTTTGTAATTATATAAAAACATAAAAAATGAGTTGAAATGTCATAAAAAATTTCTGTATGAAGAATTTAAATTTTTTCTACCACGAATCGAAATCTATATTTAAATATAAGATAATTAATTTTTAAATTAAAATAAATAATGTGTTTAAATATTGTTTTTTATAAAATTATGATTTTAATCCTTTTGTCTTCTTAATATTATTTTAACTTGATATCAAATTAAATGAGTGTAATATTTTTCTATATATGTTTTTAAAAAATTTCAATTATTATTTTATAAATAAATAAACTCAATAATGAACTATAATTTTTAGAAAACGATCATTCATTGAAATATAATTATAAATGGTGTCTAATGTTTTCCAAGGTAGCATAAATTTTTCCCTAAAAATATTCTGGTACAATTATGTTTATTGAACATACTAATTAAAAATAAAAAATTTATTTTATCAAATCCATTTTCAAATTATAGTAATAATTAATTTTAAAATAATAATTTCTAATACATAATAAAATTTTAAGAAAAATATCTATTCCATGCATAAAATAAATTTATTATAGCCTTACTAATAACTATTTCATTGATCTTACCATATTTTATTGTGTATATTATCTATAAATTTTTTTAAATTTATTAATTTATAGTAATATAATATAATTAAAATTTATAAAAAGATAATTTTCTAAAATATATTTGTATACATAATTTTTTTAGATATTCCAAAGGAATTTATTCAATGGATTACATTTTTCTCACGATGTTCTTACCTCTAAATAAACATTCCATTTTTTTGTGGCTATATTTTATCTATTATATAACATATAAAAGTTCTGTTAGGTTTAGTGTTGTATGTGAAGTAGGTAATTTAACACAATTGGTTTTAAGTGATATATATATATATATTAAAATAATTGGTTGATACATCCCCCAACCAAATAAATTTCAACCTTGTAATTTAAAATATCACTTACTAATTAATTTAGTTAATTGAATCTAATGGACAAGAATAAGTATGGATATATTTTTCAAATGGGTTGTTAACCTTAACACCAGATCTATGGCTATAAGACACATCTCTCCCTTTATCATCTTAAAAAATTATGTCACTTTTCCATTGAATCATGATGAATTATGACAGTATATTCCACGCATAAATCATCTCCCCATTCTATTAATACATTTTACTTATATATTTTTCCAAAAAAATTTAACAAGTATATAATTGAAAATTAATTCCTTAAACATCAACATCTACCAAGTGTCCATGATTCTCTATCCATTAATTAATTTATGTAATTGGGAAGTAAAAACTATTCCCATTATTAATCACAATTCTTCATATTTATTTTTCTCGTAATACAAATTCTCTAATTTTATTTTTTATCATCTTTGGTTCATCATTTTTCGCATATCTACATTTTTACATATTTAGAGTCATTAAATTGATACCATCAGGATTCATCCATTAATAGAATAAAAAGGACATAACATGATTTATGGAAAGTCAAAACTGTAAGATAATTAATATAGGTGGAGAATTCTACCTCAAATGTAAAACTTTTATAAAAAATGACATTTGTTTTTTGTTCAACCTAAACCAAACCCAATATGATCTTGTAATCTTTTGGTTATATACTAAACTTAATTTTGAATCATAATCAATATTTCACATTGATTTTTAAAAGGGTTTTTATTACAGAAGGAATGTCCCCATCAAGTTTCTATCAAAAGGATCTATATTTGGACAAATCACCATGCACCAAAGTGAATTTTTAGTTGATACTGAACAATCATTTTTGGGGGGGATTAACCCTAGGTCAATCTATGTCATAATCATGTTTACAAGCTGGTATCGAGATAGGAATTAAATTATTATATTATAATCCCAATATCAACCATACTAAAACATTATGATATTATTCTATACATAGATTGATCCCTTATAATTATAAAATATTTTTTCCAAAAAATATTATACTAATCCCTCAAATATTATATATTACCTAAACTATAGTGAACCAGCTTGTATCAAGCTAACACCTCACTTGATCTACTGTACCACAAGGAATCAATCACATCTCCCCAAACTCCAGATGCAGCCAATCACTTGTTAATGTAGAACATATATAGTGGGTATGATTTACCATTTGACCCATGTAAAATAATAATAAAATAACAAAAACATCTACATGGATAATCATTTGAGTATGCATTAAAATTAAATGAATCAAACATATGTTTTAATATATTAAATTTGGAATACCATCATAAAAACTAAATTATTGAAAAAATAATAATAAGCAGTTTCCCACTAGGATGACCACATATATAGAATAAAAAATAGAAAATAAATACATCAAGATGTACTTTTAACTTTGAATTTTACCACATACTATTTTATCATGAATCTTGAGCTTCACCCGCCCAATCTTGAGACTCCCCAAGATTATTTCTACTTTGTAAATAAACTCATCTATAAAACCCCGAGATTTTGTTGAATATTTTTTCCTAATTAATTTAATCTTATTTATATATTCCATTACATTAAACACTATTTAAATCATCTATTTCAAGAAACATGGAGTTATGTGTTAGAAGTCACATAGAGTTTTTGGAAATAAGGATATACTATAAATATTATTACATAAACATGAAATTATATTCCAAATGATAATCCATTAGATATTAATAAAATTAAATTCATTTAAATTATTAATTTAAATGTTAATATATTATGAAAACATATTGATACAAAAGTGTATAATATTAAGAAAAAAATATTCTACGTTTTAAAAATACTGTTTTCTAAAAAATGTCTTGAATTTTGTGAAAAAATAATAAAATTTATTTTAACCACATTAAGAAATTTTATTCGTAAATATAAGATCTTTTTTGAAATCTACATGCAATGTTCTATTGGGGTGAGTTTTTTATAATTTTATGAAAATGTAAATTTTTTAGGGAATAGTGAAAAGTATTAATTTTTGTAATGAATTTTCATTTCATTTAATGCTTTTAAAAACTAAAAAATTGTTTTATGGTTTTATTAAAATAAAAATTAATTAATTATATTACTATTAGACTAGTAAATTTCATTTTAATAAATTTCATATTGAGTTTGGATTTTATCAATTTGTTAACTTTTGAACATTTTCTCTTTGAAAAGACATATTCTCATCATATCTATAGAAGTAAATTTAATATATTTTTACCATTATGTGAATGGAATTTAAAAAAATGAATTAAATATTTGGATTCATTATAATTTATATTATATAAAATGTTTGTATTAATATTTCTGAATCATTCATAATAAAAATAGTAGAAATTATTTAACATAGATAAATAAAGAATGAGATTACTGGGTGTTACAATAAGATGATAAGGGCTAGAAATTAGTCAACATTTTACCACCACCAACATTATGGCCATGTTTCAACCTTATATATTTAATATTTTATAATTTTTTATTTTAGATCATTGTGGACTTTTTAAGACCCAGTTTTTAACACCCCGAGCTTCTACGGTACGCTTCTCTTTGAATAATACAGTAGCGTGTGTTGTACGCAACTTTGAGTTCTAACACACACTACGACCAATCAAAGTTGCCGTTATGAATAGTAATACATACTTTTTGAAATTTTATAAATTTCATATATCAAAATGGACTTCATTTTTGGATTCATAATATTTAAATTGTCCAGGGGTAAAATTTTGGGACTTTTCGGATAACTTTCATATTTTGATGAATAGTGAAAATTACTAAATTTTAATTAAAAACAACTTTTTTAATCAAAATAATTAATAGTGATAAATTATTAATTTGAGTGGTTTTAAAGTATATTTAGAATATATTTTTACCATTTAATACAATTTTGGTCATTGTACATAATTTCACAATTAAACCGGACATAAACAAGTATCAATCTTTTGATAGTTATTATCTCTTAAAAACACGCTATTTGTTTTGATGACGGGAATTAATTTTTAAATTAATTAATGAAACTGATATGATTTGAATTTGGTAAAATAGACATCATTTTTGAATTCATAATATCAAATATAGATTATGCCTAAATTTTGGTATTTTTCTGGAAACTTTCATTTTATGATGAATAGTGAAACCACTAAGTGGTAGTTAAAAAAACTGAATTTTTCATATAACATAATTTTACCGCTTCTGTGAGTGGAATTTAGAAAATCCGAGAGACACGGTTAATATCAAGGAGTAAAATGTGGTTCAATGAGTTGAAAATAATTTTAAGTGAATAGTAACTTTTTACTTTTATTTACCATAGTTAAAAGTAAATAGGGTAATTATGGGTAAAAATAATATTATTATTACCCTAACACATGTCATAATTCTATTTTACTAGTGTATCTCGACCAAAAACAAACTTAGGAGTAATATAGTATCATTTAGGTCCACTTGTATTAGATTAGGACATTTATTCTTATTTAATTCAAAGAAGAGTTAAAAGAGTTAAAATCAATGTTTATCTACTAAAACATTTTTAATATAGGGTTATACATAAGATAAATTCCATTATAAATTTTAATTAGAAAGCTAAAAAGAATTACTAAATCATGATAGTTTATTTATAATTTTTAGACATTCAATAATTTAATTTATTAATGACACAATGATGATGCAGTAATTACCACAATAGTGAAAATTAAAATAATTGATATTATAAATACCCAAATAAATATAATTTGAGACTTTTTATGAATTAAAATAATTTTCTAGGTTAATATTACATGTTAGTAATGATGTAATTAACGTTTTTCGAAGTAATAAATCTGTTATGATTTTTACAAAAAATCAATTATTGAATAGTGTCAAAATTGACATAAAATAGTTTTTAAAACAAATATTATATTATTAATTGATATTCAATTTCTAAAAATCCAAGGATAGGCCAAGAGACTTATATCATGATAGGTGTATCATTAATGGACCACTTGGGGTCTCTTAGATTTATATAGTAAATTTATTAACAATATAATATAAAAATACAAAGAGACATTGTAAAAGTGAAACTAATTAACTAAGAGTTAATACATAAAAAAAGGTTAATATAATAACCCAAACCTGTCTACATTCTATTGGTTGAGTGGATTTAGACCCATACCCACCATATTCTTGGAATAATCTACTTTTGAGCCATTAGAAACCGAATATAAATTTATTATAATTTAATAATTTATGTTTTTCCAAAAGATCCCCTCCTCCCCCTTATAAAAGGACCCAACTTCTAACCAATTCTTTACACCTTCAAAGCCTTTTGGTTTGGCCAAAACCTGCCAAAATACTCTCTAAACTTCCCTCAATTCAACATAGAGGCCTTAGTTTGATCAGAAAGCAAACCTATGGAGCCTTTTTTATCAAATCAAAAGGAAGAACCCGAAGAAGATGTAATGTTTTCACCACCCTCTTTCATGTTCCTTTTTTCTTCATCTTCTTCAATATTTGTTATTTATATTCTAAAATAATAAATCTAGTATCTCTTATATAATGTGATGCTATTATAAATATGGTACAACCATATTCAATATTATATCCATCCTTTGAATGACATGTCACCATACATGCGTACGTACGGGTTACCGTCTCCACGTCGTGGTGTAACTGTTATTCAATACATTATTATTTGGATGGGTATAATAATGATGTCTATTTGATGTAAATAAAAAATATAAAATTATATGAATTATTTATATATGATATACCATCCAATTATATATTATTTTAATTTCAAAGGAATGATATTTTCGCTCATGCGTACGTACGGATTACCGTCTCCATGACGCGATGAGATTCATTTCCAAGTTCACCATTAATCGACGATTATAAAAATATATATTACTAATAAGTATGTAATATATGACATAATAATGCTACTGGAGAGATATATATATATTTATATATATAAGGATTTATGTACTTACATATATCTTATTCACTTACTTCGGTTCAATACTATATGAAAACAGAAACAACGTTTATGCGTTTGTACGGACTACCATCTCCATAAACTGTGTTTTCCATTTCATATATATGTTGATTATAAATATTTATATTCTAAATATATATGATATATTTATCATGTTTTATATTCTGGAAGTATTTAAATCATGATCTATGTGATACAACCAAGAGTAACAAGTTAAAATACATACGATAAGGAAAGCGATTATTACCTGAAACTCTAATTTAACATGGAAATTATTATTAAATGGTTAATATAATGTCATAAATGAATCATGTATGATATCATAAATATTAATATGGTTATGGTATAATTTAATGACTTACTATGATCTTTTTACAGGAGGTTAAACGTACCCTCGACTAAAGAAAAGTGCAAGGTAAGGGGATTTCATCTCACTCCTTATTCCCGTGAGATTCATGTCATATTGACACTATTACCATTTCTGTGGTGTATGTACTGCCAATAATTGTATTATTTGTGTAATACACTTTATTTTAGGTGTATTTACATATTCATTTTATGATACAGTTACCAAATTGGTAAGTGTTAATTCCTCAATCTCATCATTATCTGAGATTGTTTATGTGTAAGTATTTACTGGGACATTTTTATCATCCATGTACATTTTTCATTAAAATGATTTCAAAATGAAGATTTTAAGGATTTTGAAAGGTACTCTTTATCAAGATCAGAATTTCAAATGTTTTAAAGATTTATCTTTCTAAATCTTTTTAATTAATATCCATGTTTTCATACTGATTTTATGGATTTATTTATATGGAAATGAATGTTTTGAAATGATAATTCTTTTCAAAAGATTCAAAGTGGTATGGGACACTTTGATTCAAAAATCTCTTTTAAAATTAATTTCTTTATAAATGTGTGACTTTTAAATGATTTTACAAAAATGATATTTCTCTCAAAAAGTTTTACTCATCATTTTCATCTATGTCAACATCCTTTGATGGATTTTAAGATCATTTGAAGTTGATTTGTTATACAAAACATCCATTTAAGGTTTTTTGATATGTTTGACTATGGATGTTTTATTTTTATACCATTAATGGTTTATGGAGAAATTATTGACATTACATATGCTAGTTTTAATATGAATGTTTATGTTATGTTTAAACCTATTCATATGAGGATTGCATTGGACTTAATAAGTCACAGGTGGAGCCCACTATAGCTTCTCGATGCATCGGTAGGTCTCATGAGACAAACTAGTGTCTTGGCATAAGGCCTTGACAAAATCTTATTTGTAGTCTTGGCACAAGGCCTTGGGTACGTGGTTATGATAGTCTGGCATTATGCATTCGATCATTATGAAAGTGGTTAGTGATATTTCATGTGGTTATTTGATTAGTATAATATCCATGTGAATGAGTAAATGGAATTATTTCATTTTATTTCTGCCATATTATAATGATGTTCATGTTTAAAAGTATTTTGTTTTAGTTTTATACATTTCCTTAAATGATTATGTTTATTTATGAAAGTTTCCGCAGTATTGCCTACCCATATTGAGCATTTGAGCTCTTCCCTTTCTATGTTTTATTTTTCCCAGGATTCCAAGAAGTGTATTGTAATTGATATGAAGGGTTAAACCAAGGGAATAATGATGTTCATAAAGATTATTTATGTTGTTTTGTACGTCTTATAGTGCAAATGTAACATTCATGCATATAATCTATTTTTCCAAGGCTACTAAACCAATCGGTCCTTCGGGACATAGTTCCTTGTAATCATGCCAATATTATGTAATAATGCACCAACTCTGGGTAACTGGGGTCGAGGTGTTACAGTTGGTATCAGAGGAATTTTAACAACAACCTTGGAAACTAGATTTAGATAAACTCTGATTAGAGCACATTTCTCTAAGATAGACATTGATGATTAGTATAGAATAACTTCCTAGAATTTTTGTATTGTAGTGTTTTTGTGAGTTTTCTGAGAAATACATCCCTGTCTGGATACGAGCAAGTAGAGGAGGCTCTGGCACAAATGTACCTAGGGATAAAACCCGAAAACATCGCTTTGAGCTAGAATCGAGTGGGAACTGGTGCACGACAATGGGCCTTGCTGCACTTTTGGTTACGACACTCCCTGGGGATATGATTAGGATAATTCTCATTTTCATTACAAACCATTATGAAGGGCTCATGAGTATATACTTACTCAAAGAAAACATTTTTATGATTATGGAGTATATCTATAAACTATTCAATTTGCGTTAGGTATTTTAAAAGTTGGGAATTATTCATTGCAATTCATAAACTGACCTAGATTACGCTATTGTATAGAAATGTCACCCAATGAAAGGAATGTGAACTCCAGTAATACGTATGATCCAAAGAGTAAGAAGGATCATATATTTCATGGTCTTAAGATAGAATTTAGAAGGGAAATAGTCTCCCACGTATTATCATCTTATGAAGAAATAGTATCATGTGTTGATAAGATATGTAAAGAATTCTCAGCGTCCTATGGCTTTGAAGGTAATCCAGAGAAGAAAAGAATGGTAGAGAGAAGGACAGATAAATAGACGAAGGTAAAGAAGGGTTTTCCCATATGTGATAACTGTGGAAAGAATCACCTTGGAAAATTCTTGAAGGGGATGGGAGTATGTTATAAGTGTGGAGAAAAAGGACACCAAGTACGTGACTGCAAGTGTCAGAAAAAGGTTTCAAATGTACAATGCTTCTTATGCAAGGAGTTTGGACACTACGCGAACCAAAGTCCCAGTCATTAGACTATGCCGCAAATGACGCTATTGGATAATAATCAAGTTATGATACTACCACATATGAAGAGGAATGACTAGTGTTTTTATGTTGTTATTTTAGAATTATTTCATTTAAGTGATGTATCAATGATGTCCTAGAAATAAATAATGATTGTATTACAGTAATATTTCATTGAGGATTTGAGATTTTATGGTACTAAGAAATGTGACTCTACAGTGATTTAAAATTTTTGGATATTACATGGTTGAAGGAAAGATAATCCTTAATATGGTCCTAATATTGAGGTAGTGATTTTGGAATAAGAGATAGTTGATTTTGGTAATTCAGGACGTTTTGATGTTGTAAAAGAATATATGAGGAAGGCGTTCACATGTTATTACCTGGAAAAAAGGATCCTCATTATGTTTAACTTCCCTGTAAATTTTGGACTGTGAGTTTGGATAGTAGTATTTTCGATAAGTCTAAAGGTTGGAAGGATTATGTTTGAAAGTTTTTTTTTTGGATTTTTATAAAAGGATAACACGCAGACCGTGTGACGACCCGTCGTGTCAGACAAAGCTGTGGGAATTGAACCCACAACCATAGTGCAATTGGGATTTATCGCCTACCATTGTGCTACATGATGTTCCTGGATGGTATAATTTTGTTTTTTTAAATAAAGGGTCTGATATGTGAATTATAAATTCATTATATTTGGAACCCAATACGATTAGGATAAATAGAGTATTTTTGAGTTGTGTTATGTTTTGGGGTGAAAGATGAGTTTGTGGTAGAAATTTATTAATGGATAAAACTCTAATTATGAAGTAAGTATATCTCCTTATGATCTTATCCTATCTCATAAATAAATTCCTCAACATTAAGAAAATGAACATAGACCAAAAATGTTTTCCTAGATGGTACCTTAGATCATCACTAATTTATGGCATTGGTATTGTTGGACGTTTCATAGACATGTTCCTTACCACTCTCCATCAGATAATTGATGGTTAGATTTTTCTTCCATATCCATATTTTCTTACATGGAACCCTAGTATGTGTTATTTTCGATAATCTTTATACTTTCCACTCTTTATTTTAAATAGAGGCCTCACTAATGCATTTTTAGATGTGGGATTTCAACTAATATATTTTGAAACGTCAAAAATTTGTTATCCTAATACCTTATGTTTTGTTGAACCGATGGTATTTTAAATCATCATATATTGATGAATTTAAGGACCACAATTTTAAACATGTTTGTGATTGATAACCTCAACCACTACCTATAAATATTCACGTATTTCCTCCAATTATATGTCTCTAATTTCACCCAATTTCCTCCTAATCGAGATCATAAATTTTGTGGTGACCCTTTCATTTCTCTTTTCATCTTATTAAAACTAAATTTTATTAACCAGATTTCTTATGTGGGTTTTCCCACAAAGATATTTTCTATTTTCAACCTTTATTTTCAAAGAACAATATCAAATTGCGAGGATGAAATTTATTGAAGGAGGGGAGAATTTAACACCCCGAACTTCCACGATACACTTCTCATTGAATAATACAGTAGCGTGTGTTGTACGCAACTTTGAGTTCTAACACACACCACGACCAATCAAAGTAGTTGTTATGAATATTAATACTCACTTTTCGAAATTTTATAAATTTTATATCTCAAAATGGATTTCATTTTTGGATTCAGAATATCGAAATTAGCCTAGGGTGAAATTTTGGTACTTTTCGAATAACTTTCATATTTTGATGAATAGTGAAAATTACGAAATTTTATTTTAAAAAAACTTTTTTAATAGAAATAATTAATAGTGATAAATTATGAATTTGAGTGGTTTTAAAGTATATTAATAATATATTTTTACCATTTAATACAATGTTGGCCATTGTACATAATTTTACAATTAAACCAGACATAAACAAGTATCAATCTTTTGATAGTTATTATATTTTAAAAACACGTTATTTGTTTTGACGACGGGAATTAATTTTTAAATTAATTAATGCAATTGATATGTTTGGAAATTGGTAAAATTGAAAACATTTTTTAATTCATAATATCAAATATAGATTAGGCCTAATTTTTGGTATTTTTCTGCAAACTTTCATTTTTTTGATGAATAGTGAAACCACTAAGTGGTAGTTAAAAAAACTGATTTTTTCATAAAATTTAATTTTACCGCTTCTGTGAGTGGAATTTATAACATATGAGAGAATATTTTAATATCAAGTAGAAAATGTGGTTCAATGAGTTGAAAATATTTTTTGGTGAATAGTAACTTTTTACTTTTATTACCACAGTTAAAAGTAAATAGGGTAATTAAGGGTACAAATGATATTAATATTACCCTAACACATGTCCTAATTCTATTGAAAAAGTGTATCTCGACCAAAAACAACCTTAGGAGTAAAATATTATAATTTAGGTCCACTTGTATTAGATTAGGACATTTATTATTATTTAATTCAAAGAAGAGTTAAAAGAGTTAAAATCAAAGTTTATTTACTAAAAAAATTTCAATATAGGGTTAAACATAAGATAAATTCTATTATAAATATTCAATAGAAATATAAAAATATTTCCTACATAATTATAGTTTATTTATAATTTTTAGACATTAAATTGGTTAAATTATTTATGACACAATGATGATGTTGTAGTTACCATAATAGTGAAAAATTAAAATGATTGATATTATAAATACCCAAATAAATATAATTTGAGACTTTTTATGAAGTAAACTAAATTTATAGGTTAATATTACATGTTATTAATGATATAATTAACGTTTTTTGAAGTAATAATTCTTTTATGATTTTTATAAAAATCAATTATTGAATAGTGTCAAAGTTGACATAAAAGAGTTTTTAAAACAAATATTATATTATTAATTGATATTCAATTCTTAAAAATCCAAGGTTCGGCCAAGAGACTTATATCATGATAGGTGTATCATTAATGGATCACTTGGTGGTCTCTGGGATGTATATAGTAAGTTTATTAACCATATAATATAAAAATACAAAGAGACATTGTAAAAGTGAAACTAATTAACTAAGAGTTAATAGATAAAGATAGGGTTAATATAATAACCCAAACCTGTATAAATTCTATTGGTTGAGTGGATTTCGATCCATACACACATTATGATTTTAAGAATACACTTTGGAGCCATTAGATACCGAATATGAATTTATTATAAATTAATACTTTAACTTTTTCCTAAATAGCCCCTCCTCCCCCTTATAAAAGGACCCAACTTCTAACCAATCCTTTACACCTTCAAAGCTTTTTGGTTAGGCCAAACCCTGCCAAAATACTCTCTAAACTTCCCTCACTTCAACATAGAGGCTTTAGTTTGATCATAAAGACAACCTAAGGAACCATTTGGATCAAATCCAAAGGAAGAACCCGAAGAAGAGGTAATGTTTTCACCACCCTCTTTCAAGTTCCTTTCTTCTTCAACTTATTCTTTCTTCATTATTTCTATTCTAAAATAATAAATCATGTATCTCCGATATACTGTTATGTAATAATAAATATGGTACAACCATATTCAGTATTATATCCATCCTTTGAATGACATGTCACCATACGTGCGTATGTACGAGTTACCGTCTCCACGTCGTGGTGTAATTGTTATTCAACACATTATTTTTTGGATGGGTATAATAATGATGTGTATTTGATGTAAATAATAAATATAACATTATAATGATTTTTTATATATGATATACCATCCAATTATATATTATTTTAATATCAAAGGAATGATATTTTCGCTCGTGTGTACGTACAGATTACTGTCTTCACGACGCGATGAGAATCATTTCCAAGTTCACCATTCATCGACGATTATAAAATTATACATTACTAATAAGTATGTAATATATGACATAATAATTCTACTGGATATATATATTTTTATATATATAAGGATTTATGTACTTACATATATCTTATTCACTTACTTCCATTCAATACTATATGAAAACAGAAATAGCGTTTATGCGTACGTACGGACTACCGTCTCCATAAACGGTGTTTTTCAATTCATATATATTTCGATTATAAATATTTATATTCTATATATATATGATATATTTATCATGTTTTATATTCTGGAAGTATTTAAATCATGATCTATGTGATACAACCAAGATTAACAAGTTAAAATACATATGATAAAGAAAGCGATTATTACCCGAAACGGTAATTTAACATGGAAATTATTATTAAATGGGTTATATAAAGTCATAAATGAATCATGTATGATATAATAAATATTAATATGGTTCTGGAATAATTTAATGACATACTACGATCTTCGTACAGGAGGTTAAATGTACCCTCGACTAAAGGAAAGTGCAAGGTAAGGGGTTTTCATCTCCCTCCTTATTCCCTTGAGATTCATACCATATTGACACTATTACCTTTTGTGTGGTGTATGTACTTCCCATAATTGTATTCTTTATGTAATAAAATTCAATTTATGTGTATTTACATATTCATTTTATGATACCTCTTTCATGGGTTGTATGTTTCGTAAGTTACCAAATTGGTAAGGGTTTATTCCTCAATCTCATCATTATCCGAGATTTTTTTTGTGTAAGTATTTACTGGGACATTTTTATCATCCATGTACATTTTTCATAAAAATGATTTCAAAATGAATATTTTAAGGATTTTGAAAGGTACTCTTTATCAAGATCAGAATTTCAAATGTTATAATGAATTATCATTCTAAATCTTTTTAATTAATTCCCATTCTTTCAAAATGGTTTTAAGGATTTATTTATATGGAAATGAATGTTTGGAAATGATAATTATTTTCATAAGATTAAAAGTGGTATGGGACACTTTGATTCAAAAATATAATTTAAAATTAATTCCTTTATAAATTTGTGACTTTTAAATGATTTTACAAAAAGGATATTTCTCTCAAAAATTTTTACTCATCATTTTTATCTCTGTCGACATCCTTTGATAGATTTTAAGCTCATTTGAATTTGATTTGTTATAAAAAACATCCAAGGAAGGTTTTTTGATATGTTTGACTGTTGATGTTTTATTTTTATACCATTAATGGTTTATGGAGAAAGTATTGACATTTCGTATTCTAGTTTTAATACGAATGTTTATGTTATGTTTAAACATATTCATATGGGGAATGAATTGGACTTAATAAGTGACGGGTGGAGCACGCTATAGCTCCTCGGTGCATCGATAGGTCTCATGAGACAGACTATTGTCTGGGCACAAGGCCTTGATAAAATATTATTTTTAGTTTTGGCATAAGGCCTTGGATACGTGGTTATGATAGTCTGGCAATATGCATTCCATCATTATGAAAGTGGTTAGTGATATTGCATGTGATTATTCGATTAGTAGAATATCCATGTGAATGAGTAAATGGAATTATATCATTTTATTTCTGCCATATTATGCTGATGTTCATGTTTAAATGGCTTTTGTTTTAATTTTATACATTGCCTTAAATGTTTATGTTTATTTATGAAAGTTTCCGCGGTATTGCCTACCCTTACTGAGCATTTGAGATCATCCCTTTCTATGTTTTATTTTTCCTAGGATTCCAAGAAGTTTATTGTAATTGATATGATGGTTTAAGCCAAGGGAATAATGACTTTCATAAAGATTATTTATGTTGTTTTGTACGTCTTATAGTGCAAATGTAACATTCATGTATGTAATCTATTTTTCCAAGGCTGCTAAACCAATTGGTCCTTTGGGACCTGATTCCTTATAGTCATGCCAATGTTATGTAAAAATGCACCGACTCTGGGTAATTGGGGTCAGGGCGTTACACGGTTACACCTTTTAAATTTCAAAAAATACAAGTGTGTTGTTCCCACTATTATAAAAGGCCGCCCCTTTTCCTCTCATCATCATAGAAAAAAATAATAATTTATTTTTACAGGACCCTGAAAAGATACATATTCATTTTCCTCATCTCATCCAATATTCATTTATTTAATTATTTGTCCTTTATATAAAGGCTTTTGGTTGAAACAAATTGTTGTTCTCTAAAGAGGAGTTAATGTCTCTAATCGATTATTTTTGGTTATTGAATCCACCAAAATTTTAAATTTTTATTGAACCCTGATGATAAAATATCCTCATAATATTTAATATAATTAAATCTTTATATGTTATGGGATTAACCAATATCCATTTCAATTTCCATAAAATGGGTTACAAAATCTTGATTATTGTGTATGATGGACTACTGCCTCACGAACCAATGTTATTTGTCTTCTATAAACCCCTATCAATGATTAATATAATGTTGTTTTTTATTGTTTATATTATATATTTATGATATTTAAATTCTTTTAGAATCATTATATCAAATATACATTCATATATTAAATTTTGTGGGAAAAAATAATGTCATTCGTGTTTGTGGTGGACTGCCAACTGGTGAAGGGACATGAATAGTTTTCACATATTTTTAACATGGATGGTAATAAGGAAATATTTTAATAAAAATATTATATATAAATTAAATATTAAATACACTATAATGGTAATATATTATTTACTATTATTTATTTCAATCTAATGAAAAAATTCAAATATTGTTTATTCTTACATATGGCCAACCTTATGTGTAAACAATGTATGTCACTTTATATATCTAACTTTTATTGAGTACTAATAATTCATATATATTTAATATATATTTATTTTTTATCATTTCCACCATTATTCATATAATGGAAGCATTATCAATGTTAGAATTCTGAAAATACCAACTCAAAACATAAATTAAAAACAAAGCTTCTGTTCTCGAAACCTGAAATATACATAAGATTGATAATAAATGGGTAATGAAATATCCTAACTAAATAATATATGGAATGATATATAAAATCACAGTTTGGTAAAATTTATATAATAAATTATATATATTATGTAATATGTGTGAACAAGTATGTTGGTATTTGAGACATAAGTTAAGTTATTTCCTTCTCACTTTTTACTTTTGGGTGACACCAACCATATTTTTCAAATATTTATTTTATGTGCTGTATATAATACCCCTAATATTATTTTATTACTATTATCCTAAAATTTATTGTTATTTCCTATATATTTTAATATATTTCATTCTTTAGTGGTTATGGGTTAAATGATAGTAAATTTATCAGCAATTCTTTCCTTAATTTTCCTTCTTTGATACAAATATTTTGTTATGAACCTATCTTCATTTATCTTGGGTATATAATGCCCCATATACATTTAATACCATGAATTTACATATATTTATGGTGTTATATGGTTTATATAATGTTATTATTACATGGGGATTAAGACACAAAGATACCAAAGTGGTATGGGGTTTTTGTTATAATCTCATTGTTTATCAGGATTTTTCATGAGTATGATTACAATGATGAAATATAATGACATGTACCACCATAAACACATATATATTATTTTCATATCATCATATAATGATCTTTTTCCCTTCATTTTCTTATAATGATGTACTCATGATATGAAAATAAAAATTAAGGAAATTTAATTTTATTTATATCTTTAGTTGATAATGATTTTTCTTGAAAACAGTATTTTAAAACAGTATTTTTAAAACATTTATCTAACATATATATGTTATTTAGTATTGAAATTTTTATCCCTTTTGAGTTTTTTATATTGAAATAAATATTTATGTTTTTTCTAAATAAGGATCATTTGTATTTTACTAAAAAATGTGGTAGGAATAATTATCTTCTCATGGATGGAATTTATGGAAACATTCAACATGAATACCACAGAAAGCTTTTATTAATAAATTATAAGTCTCAAGGGGTATATTCAATCAAAATTATTTTTAATTAATTTTCTATTAAAAAATATTCTAAATTTCAAAATGATATTTTAGTCATGAAATGTTTTGAATGATTTTTTAATATTAATTCATACATTTTCAAGATTATTTTCATATAGAAATATTTCAACAATATTAATGAATTTGAAATTTTAGAAGTTATTTTCAATGAAGGGATATTTTCCTCAAAAAAACATTCCATGAAGTTTTTCATTCAAAATAATATTCAATCTAATATTAGATCCTTATATTTTATTATGATTATTGGGGATATGATTCAAGGATAATATTCTTATTATTTATATATATTGTTTATATATATTATGTCAATATTTTGTGAAACCCATTTATATACCATGATTATCCCATTAATAAAATCTTATGAAGTCTGTATATATTTCCATAGGTAATTTTATTATGAAATGATGAAATGATTAGGAATGTTGTTTATTTTCTATATGTTATGTTATAATGAAATGATTGTGAAAGCTATTTTTTAAGGTTTGTGATATGATTAAGGTTTCATGATCTTGTGGAACATGTATATATTTTTCATTATATGACTAGTGATACCTATATCTCCCACCAATACATTGGGTAATTATTAATTATATAAGATATCTAATGTTATATTAGAGGTTATACCAATAATTATGGAGTTTATATGGGATGTTATCCAAATATATATATATTAGAAGTTATCCTAGTCTCAAATGATTGAACATGGTAGGTAATCTGATGCCTAAAATAGCGTATAGTAGAGGTTATCCAATGACCAATATAGGTACATGAGTGGTTATCCAAAGTATAATGATTTGTGATGGTCTTGGTGAGTATCCATGACAGAAAATTTTATATGATTATGTGTATATCACATATTAATTTCTTATTCCAAAGTTTTTTCTCATAGATATTGTTCTTTGATTTTATTTTTATTCATGTATTATGAACTGAATAATGTTTTTCCACAAATATATTTTATGATATATGATATACATGGTTTGGTTTTCAAATGGTATTATCATGATCACATATATTTATGCTCATCACTTGTTGATATCCATATTGTTTACCAATATAAAGAATTTGAGATCACCCTTTATTATGTTTTGTTTCCCCAGATATAATGAATTGTATTTTTTAAGATATGTCTATGAAAGGGTTCTATTTATAAATAACATGGTGGGAAATGATATATCTCACATACGGATTTGTTTTTTATGTTCCCATGTTTCCAATTTTAGTAGACAAAAATGATTCATATATGGATCTGTGTGTTATGTATTGAAGATTATTCTATTATGATATTATATTTATATATGCAATGTTCATGATTTTATAGTTATTATCATATAAAAAATTAATTATCCTTTGGAATCTAAGATGAGAAATCATTATTGAGATCCCTAAGAATTTTTCTATAAATAATTCTAAGGATGAGTTAAAACAAAGGAGAATGTTTTGGTCCGTTGTTAAAGGATAGTGAAAGTGGATTCTATGTAATTTAATCCCTATCTAGATACATAAAGTTGATGATTTTCTAGAATAGTGGTGCACAGGGTTAATGAATCTATAATGTGTGCTTTGATCTGAACTCGATCGTCATCTAGTTCATGAGAGTGGGATCTATTGCACAACTACTTTAACACTCCTTGTGGGTATGTTTTTTAAATTCATGAACTATTTATAAACTATCAAGGAGAAGTTAAACAATTATAATTAATTAACTATTTTATGAATAAGTAGTCTTATATTGAATATAAGGATTCATTATTTATCCATCCTATAATTTTGTTTATAATTATGTAGTTTTCCAATATAAATAGTACTTCTCACACTATAAATTCTAGTTTTATTTAATATTTATAACCTAGAGGAAGCATGCTAATGTTGATTATAATGAACAAGGAAATTATTTTCCTCTTGAAAAATTTAATATTATGTGATATGGATTTCAAAACCTCATTTCCATGATCACCTAAGATTATCAAGATATCAATTATAGTGAACCTTAGAATGACCATTGTAGGAAACAAAATTAAGTTGAGTTCTTTATGAGTCAATTTATTCCATCTTTTACTGGCTCAATTGATTAGTTATTCATCGGGAAATTGATTAGTACAAATGAATGGATATTTTAAATTATCAATTTTTCATATTAGGAAAATATTATTCTTGTTGTTTATAATATATAATGTGAAGCAGATCAATGGTAAAACATTAATAACAAGATGAATCAAGAAGATGTAATTTACATAATGTAATGATATAAGTTTAAAGAGAAATTTTTCAATATGTAATTCAAAAATATTCTAAAAAAAATCATGGAGAGTAATTTCACGATTCAAATATAAATATTTTGGATCTGTTGTACCTTTGAAGATAATTTAAAAAGACATTAATTTTATGATTCAAGTACTATCATCACTTTATTAAAAAAATTATCAATTATTTAGTGACTTAAGAAAAATCCTTTTTTATTTAATTAAATATATGGTAATGTTCTAGCTAATAATATTTCATTCTATGTTCACAAAAGTTAAAAATAGAAATTGGGTATTCCATCCATACAATTGACCTTGATAATAAAATTTAGAATGAACCTAATGTAAACATGGAAAAATTACATAGTGAAAGGTTATTTTAGTAACATAAATGAAAAATGTTTTGGAGAAAGAACTAAGGATAATTATTTGGTGGAATGAGGGGGTGTTACATGAATGGGAAGCCAAGCCATCAATCAATGTAATGTAGATGTTGTGTGAACAGTCTAGTATATTGATGTAATGTAGAGATATATCTGTAGAATGAAGAACCCACACTCCATTTTTTTGTGTTCAAGGATATTGGGAATTATTTTAATTAATTCCCCAATTAATGGTCTAATGTGGAAGATAAGCTATAAAATACTCTAAATATGAAGGAAAAAGGGAAATATTATGCAATTATAATGCATGAATTTAATTATGATAATTAGAGAACATAATCCTCACATCTATATTGGGTAATTACATATTGGATTTAGTATTAATTTTCAATACTAAAATATATTTTTGTATCTTTTATTGAAATTTCAAACGATTTTTAGCATCAGTTTTCTCCCTCTATATATATTTTCGAGTAGTAAAATCACATTTTATTTTCAATTATTAAAAGTATAAAAAAATATTCCATAAATATTTGTTATATGATTTATATTAGCAATAAATAGAAAAGTAACTTTTGGAATTTTATATGTCTCCATGTAATATTAACTTATGTGTAATACGCACCATCATTGGAATATTTTTAATGGTTTATATGAAGCACGATGTCATTAATAATGCTTTTAATGTTTTATATCGTTATTTTAATCAATTTTAATGAAATTTTATGAAATTTTTATAATTCAATCATTTGGTATTATAATGGTTTACTGAAAAGTTCATTTGAGGAGAAATTCCATTAATCTTTATAGAAATATGATGAAAGGTGAGTCTAAATATTAACATTTATATTTTATATGATTTTGATGTAATTATTGGTTTTATTCAATCACCATATGTACTTAGAACAATTATTGGTATTAGAGTAAATTTCTCTCAAATATCATAGTTTAATAATGTACATTAAGGATGTGATAATGTTACATTAATTACCGTATTCAATTTTATGTAATCAGGATCCAAAGTTTAACTCTATGTTTTTGTGAATTCTTCAGCATTCTCTTGATGAAGTGTTTAGTTTATCTATGTATCTCATCTTTAGAAATATATCCATTCTCCATAATGAATTAAAAACCTATATAATTTTCTAATATCATGTTTAATGGATTTAAATGGTTCTTGGGATCTACAAATTCTTCTAGTTGATCATTCATATGTCAATATCAGTCACTCGATCATTCAAGTTGATCTATATTTTTACCTTTATAGATTGGAGTGTATTAATAAAAAGTACAATAATGATGTTGAAAAATTAAAACTATTGGAACATTAGATAGCTGATGAATTGGTAAATTATGTTAGATCCATTCAGTAATATGTATGGGAAGTTCAAATTTTATAGATATGTTTTATTGATAATCATTGAAATGTTATTGATTTTTATATTGATGATAAAGCGTTTCTATGCATTTACCTTTGGAATAATCAAATAAAAACTAATTCCTATGTATATCAGTCTCTTTGAAATTCTTGAATGTATCTGGACCATTGCATATCCATGGGTTATTTCATTGAACCTATCTCAAGCTCATGATGTGTTTTATGTATCTCACTTGAGGAAGTATATACATTTTCCCT
The DNA here is from genome assembly GCA_963277665.1 of Viscum album. Classification (NCBI taxonomy): domain Eukaryota; kingdom Viridiplantae; phylum Streptophyta; class Magnoliopsida; order Santalales; family Viscaceae; genus Viscum; species Viscum album. The sequence goes on from OY728164.1 coordinate 1,348,713,697, forward strand.
CATATGTACTGAACTAAGATTTCATATTACTAGAGAATGATATTTCATATAAGGAATAACATGTTGATATTTTATATCACAAATAAAAATATATATGAATCAGCACAATCCACATAGATAATTATTATAGAAAACCCACCAGTTTGTGGATGGTATGTGGGATCCCAAGGATATAATGAGGTAAGAGTATCCTTAGTTCTTTAAAACAATGTGAAACATTTAGAGGGAGAAATTCACTTTAATGTTGTAGAATGTAACACCCTGAGATATATTGAATTAATTTTTTTAAATTAATTAAATCATTTCAATATTTTTCATTACAATCAATCCAGATTTATGTTTTTGTTTCATGAAACACTATGTTGAGCATTTGTCATATGCCACACTTATTTATAGATAATTGAAATAAATTAACAATAATATTATCTAAATATGACATTTATAACATATACATTAATTTTATATATGAATAGTAATAACAACTTATAAATTATTGAGTTTAACAGTTTTAGGTGATGAAAACATATTTAATGAAATTTACATAAATTTTTTGAAAAGTTTTTATCTATTTTAAAAAAAATATTTTCCCAAAAAATTATTTGATTTTATGAAAAAATTAATTTATACCAATGTTTGAAAATTTATATGACCTAATTATCATAATTTTTTAAATATAATGTTCAAAATTTTTGTGGAGTTATTTTTTAAGAATTTTATTAAAAGTAAAAAATCATGCTGAAAAATTCTAGTTTTATTAGGAATTTTCATTTTCATTATATCTTTAGGAAACATTAAAATAGTATTAATATTGTCTAAAATTCCAGATTACTTTAATTTTATATCTATTAATCTCTTTTAGGTCATTGGAAATATAATTACATCCACTTTTTAATTAAAACACTATAAACTTTTGACCTTTTTCTCATTGAAAACTCACTTTCTCAGCACGTCTAGGCTACTGATTTTAACACATATTTTTTCACTTATGGGAATTAAATTGTAAAATATTAAATCCAAATTTATATGTATAATAATTTCTATTATATAATAAGGTAAATTTAATTGTTTTCATATAATTAATTGGAAGTAGTTATTTCTATTTGTTGCGGTTATGGTAATAAATGGTTTACAGATTGTTAAACTAAAAAACTAGGGGTTAAAAATGACCCAAAACATGTCCAAAACTCAATGAAAATATTTAGACTATATATGAAACATTTCATATAATGGTAATTTTTTGAGACAATTAGAATATGAATAACTTGGGTACAACCTTTTCTTTTCAAAAATTACAGGTGGACCACTCAACTAACAAAATAAATGTCACCCAATATAAATTCTTTATATCTCACTGAAAGTCCATTATTCAAGATAATAACGTTAAAAATAATTTATATATTAATATACTCTCAAAATATATGAATTTGTTTTGAAATAAAATCATACATATTTATTATTTTGAAGAATACAAATAGAAAAATTCAAAATAAGAGTTAATGTACCCAAATAAGGATTTTATTTTATTTATTCTTCCACCAAAATAAATTAATTTTAAACCATTATGATATAATAGCCTACATATATTTCATAAAATAATATTTTTTAATGTTATATTCATGACCTATATTTATCTCATATTCCATTAAATTGGTTGTGAAATCATCAATCATGGGTATGAATAACTTTTCCCTCTCTAACTGATGTTATTATTTTTCCATCACCTCCTCCCACTAGATAATATAACGATGAATTTATTATTTATATGTGATAAGTATTATATTATTATATTTATTTAACAATGATATCATATATTTTATATTAATTTTTTCAGGTGGGAATATGATAATGTAATTCATATGTATGGTGGTCTACCGCCTCATGAAGCAATGAGATTGGTTCGTCCTGTATGCATTACATAACATGTAAAAGGGACAGGTTTAAATTTAAATATGAAATATAAATGACCTAAATATATATATTTAATTTTAATATTTTATTTTTCTTATTTATATAATTTCTATGAGAAAATGGAAACAGTGCTCATGAGTATGTACGGCCTACCGCCACCATGAATATTGTATTTCAAATTGTATCACTAAATTTTATGGAATACTATAAATAGATTTATACTAAATATATATTGTTTTTATAAAAAATTTAAAACCCTTAATATTATATAATAATTATCAATTTATAAGGACTGAAAATATATAAAGAGAATATACATAAAAAAACCATTATTACCTAAAACATGACATTAATATGGAATTGTTAATAAATTGTTAATAAAGATTCATTGATAAATAATATATGGTATTATATTTATATCTGTGATTTTAAAAAATATTTATAATAAATTTATATTTATCATATATAAGTTTTGATTATGATTGATGGAAGTTGAGACTTAATATAATGGATTTTCATCTCACTTTATAGTTTATTAAAGAACCTATCATATTTACCACCAATTTATTTTTTGTAAATTATATAATGCCCATGGATTTATTTTCTTATTATCCTCCTTAAAATTATGTGTGTTTTCATATTTTTTTAATGTCCTAGAATATTCATCAATTTGATGTTAAAATTATATAGATTTATTTTGAGACCAAGCACTGAGAAATCATGCGATTCTAAGCACAGAGTGCCCAAAATGATCCACCAAAAAATCGTGAGCTTAATTTTTTTAGCATAAGCAGTTTTCTGGAAAAATTGGAATAAATCTTATATTTGTGCCCATATCAAAAATATGAGGGCATCGTTACATTCAGGAGGACTGGTTTATCATAGGGGTGACTTAATTTATGTCGGGGTAGACCTCCGGTGAGAAAAACCAAAAATAGCAAAACCATAAATAAAATTATTAAATAAAATTATTTTACTTTCAAACGATTATTACCCACAAATGGTGACATGGATTAAAAAACGAAGACCACTGCTGAACTCATGAGGATATGATTTCTTTAGGCAGATCCTAACATTGGATGGTGTGGGAGAATAGTTGAATCTTGTATTTAGCCCTAAAAAAATAACTAAATAACAATTATTTTATTGTCTAATAATTATATCTCCAAAATTATGACTCCAATTAAAAATACAATAGTATTGTTGAAATTGTGGGGGCATGTTCCCCTTACGTAGAGCCTAACCTAGAACAACGTGGGTCAAGTAAGAAAGTTAATTTTTAAACTTTTTTATGGTTCAATTAAATAAACGTGTGAGTGGGTTTTTCTAGCATTTGAACCATTGCTCAAATCAAATATCTGAGGGCACCTTTTAACTCAGAATGAAGATATTTTTCTATAAATGACATTACTTTTCCCATCAAGGACATGGAAGAAAAGTTTTTTTCGGACATTTCAAGAAGAATAATTATATAATTTAAAAGAATTAATTTATTTCTTATCTCACCGTTGAGTGTTTGATGGTGGGAAAATAGGCCATGTAGAAATGGTCATGGTGGCGAAAGTCGTGGTTCTAGGTAGGTACCGCATGGAGGGACGACCTAAATCCGGGCTATCCAGGAGTATGGTGAGCCTCTGTCTAGGATACATTTTTTTTGTATTTTCAAATGACACTTTTAAAGGGTGAGTGTGAACCAAAAACAACATCAACAAATTAAAAAACAGAAAAATGAAAATATTTCCAAGTAGTTAGAGTAACTACCCCTCTCAAGTCATATGGGGATGTTCCTTATATATTATCTAGGTGCTTTGACATTCCAAACAACAAAAACCAACATGTAGTCGAAAAGACACGCAAAAACACATTCAAACATCATAATCCATCATAGAACATCCACTGGATTGCCCCTATCCATCGACTGTGGGAGGAGTCAAGACCCCACATTCCCGAGACCATCTTGGGACATATGTTGTAGCCTCCCATGTCCCAGATGGAGGTCACAACACCAGCGGCACCGAGAGGGCAGGAATCCGGTTGGTAGATCATCCCCTCAACCAGTGGGTTGGGCCCGCACCGGTGTGTTGGAACACACCCTTCATGCAAGTCCAGACTAGACCGGGTCGCTGGGTGACCTTGCGGTTGATCCCTCGGCCAAACCGGGTTGGGTCCAGTGATGCCCATTGATCCTGGCCTGCTGTCCAGGCTAGACCAAACCGACCCAGATGTAAACCGAGTAAGATAGATTCTATCAAATTTATCGGAGGATGGTGGGACCCCCATGCCAGGTTTTCAAGTCAGTCTGACTGGGTAAGACTGGAACTAGAGGAAACTGACCCCTGTTTAATAAAACACTAATAACATTCAAACTGGGCCTCCGATTGACGAGCTATTTGAGGTTTTGGGACCCTCTTGATGAGTCAATCTTTTGGAATTCCCAGTGGGGACTTTCATGGATTTTGACATGCAAATAATGGTATTAGGAGTGGTTCCCCGTGGCGTGATATGTACAGAACCCTGCGGTATGCTGAGACAAGCGGAATACTAACATTCAACTCTGCATAAATCAAATATTGATTAGTGGGGAGCAATTATATGTTACTTTACAGGCCCACTATGGTAATCACTTATCCATGACATTTAAGGCCCATGGTACATGATGAGAAGGAGTACCTCAATTGGCAAAGATTAGTGGGAAGCATGTCTCTGTGACTTTGTAGGCCCATGGTACGTGATGGGGAGTTATACCTAATAAGTCCAAGGTTTGTGGGAAACACTTCTGCGTGACTTGGTAGGCCCACATTACTTGTTAGATGAGTAGTTCTCCAAAAGCTGAGGGGTGCCATGTTGTGGCTAGTGTTTCCACTATCACTACCCTAAACATATACCTAGTATTGTCCTATCTTTTGGGATTACTTTGAGGATTGTGGTGTGGTATTTCCTTTTTGTTTTGGGGTCCATACTCAGTATTTTTTAATCACACCTACAATGGATTCTCCCTCATGTGTTGTCTCTGGTGAAGGTGATCAATGATTGGATAAAGACCTTGGTGGACCGGGACATCGAGGTTCTTAGGGTGATAGGACTGACAGATGCTATGATGGGGGGTATGGTAGAATAGTACAAGTTTGGGAGAAGTTGTTCCAGGTGTACATGAAATTATACTTTTGATTCCAGAAGCTACACTACTCTCATAACCAGGTGGGGTTTTCCACCTATGGCTATCAGAGACTCCTTGGTGTACTTTTCAATTTTTAGTCCATTCATTGTGTTTGTATTCTGTAACACTTTTATTAGTTGTACTCAGCTTCAGTTTTTTTCATACTTGTTTACTTTTTCCTTGTGTGGGACTTGGTTGGGAATGTTTGGGCAAAAATTTACTCAAGAAAATGTATCCCACATATAGGATAATTTCTTCAGTTCTAGACCCCATCCCCCAAAATTTGGTAGGCAGGCTTGGGGTAGCAGGACATGGGTCTTGGGGGACGAGTCATGAAAAAGTGGTATCATAGAGCGGTAGGTCCTAACACAATTACCAGGATTCAATTTTTTTAGTGAAATAGTGTTATGTTTTTTATGTACGACATTCAGATCCAGGGAGTGCAATGTGGGTGCGACGGCCGACATATCCATTCACCAAGACCATGAATTCTGATTTTTGGCTCAATACATGAAAACATTGGTTGCATAAGTTTATTCTAATGTTCATTGGATTAATATTCAACTTACTAGGTATTTCCTTTTGAGTGTGGATCATTTGTATTCTCTATCAAGATTCCTCCACGCAGACAGCCAACCAGGATTCCAATGTGTGGCAATGAGGGTGGTCCACAGAGTTAGGAGGATTTGTCACAAGGGTAGTTTCTAGAGATGGTACCTTTGAGAGGTGTCACAGAAATACCACTACACATCGATCAACAGTTACTACCAGTTATAATAGTATAAGAGACATCTATGAACATTGCCTTACATGATTTGCAGCGATAGATGCCCTTTATGTTGTGAGGAAGTCCTGACTCACATGTAGCTAAGGAATGTATTTGGGTAGTGACAGAGTTTCCATCTAGCTAGGGCACCATTAGATCAGATGGTGGTCCTGGTACTGATACTTTTAAGCAACTCAAATTGGAAATGGTAGGGTTTATATTACCCTGATCTTATGATGATGTGACTTTTTTCTTGCATAACGCATGAAAACCTTTTTTCGAGAAGGGATATCTTTCTATAAAAATCTAAGGGGAGTGTGTTCCCAAGAGAATCTACATTAATGGCAGGAAGATATGTCGGTAGCTAATTATTCATCAAGGTGTAACGACCATTCCAGGTACTCGACGAATAGGATATGACCAATGACTCTGGGCTCAAACATCCAATCAAGATGTGTTTAGGGACATCTGATCCAACACTATTCTTTTGGTAATTCCTACTTATGTTAGCATGAATGAAATAACATTTTTGGTTTAAACTTCATTGGATGCGAAGATACATCCAGTGACAGTTAGTTGTGGGAATGTAGGAAATTGACATCAGTCTCAAAGGCTTGGACATGTAAAATGATTCTGGAAGAGTAAGTGATAGGGACAGATGAATCTGAAGGGCAGCTGACATGGAAGAAGAGCTAGGAGAGTATTAGGATGTGGTAAACATATCAACATGTTAAAACCACCACCCCAATGTGGTCTCCACCATGATCAAGTAGATGGAGGATAGAAGAATGAAGTAGCTACATGAAATCAAGGAGTATGACCCAAGGCTCCAGGAATGATTTTAGGTACGACATGTGTCTACCACTAGTTTTTGTATTAATAGACATATCTACTAAACATTCCTTCTTATCATGAATCTTTTTCAAGACTGACAGTTTCCGGTTAAACCATTATCTTGATCGTTACGTCTAGATATACCGATGGGAGGAGACTCGATAATCACACTTATGTCAACAATGTGATCTTACCCATGAGGCAAGATTTTTAGTTAGAACCTCATGGTGGTAGTGTCGAGGACATATGATGTTAGTATGGGTATAGAATGGTCATCCATAGTTCATGATCAGATTGATTATTTTAGTCAGAAAGGATGTGGTATATCCGCAGTATTGGAAAGGGGTTTTCCTTAGTTGGCGAAAAGGGAAATCAATGCAGCATAGGATAAACTCATGCATAGGAGGGTTCAGCCAATCACTCTTCAGTCATCCATCCTTACACCTATGAAAGTATATTTTTTGAGTTTTAAGTGCCCAACAGTAGAGGCATAGTGTGGGGGCATCCTTTCAAAAGACGTTTCCAGGGTTACCTCCCGATAGGGGGGGAATTATGTATCATTCTACACCCTGAGTTGGAATTGATATCAGCATCATTATATCAGAGGTATTTCGTAGAGCTTCGTAAGATTAGGCGCATGTGGGGGACTTGTAATGAAAGTTATTAGTACGACTAAGTGGTTGAGGTTATGTGTGGAGTACTGTCACTTTAACCAGGTGGTTAGGGATAATGAGTTCCCACTATCAAAGGGTCGATGGGAAGATCAATCAGTAAAAAGGGGGTAGATATTCCCATGGATGGAAAGGTTCCCATAGTCTTTTCATCTTTTGAGATAGTGGTGATGGATGGAGTTATTCCAGCACTATTAATTTGAGGTAGTCTATACTCCTTGGAAGGGGAATATGGTGGCAGATGCACTCATTAGGAGGTCTAGTTTATAGCTACTGAGTGTGGAGATAGAGCAGTAAGCCATATTACAGATATCCTTCATGGATTATCATAGAGAAACATACCTTCATTCGAGCACTATTACTCCCCCACACTGACAGAGAGTTAGGGATATAATGTTAGTAGATGTTGTCTATGAGGCTCGACATGCTCATTTATCTTTAAGACATTTTCTTGATGGATTTTCGATTGGTGGGGAAATTTCATCCTTTTCAGATAGAGATCCATAGTACCAGTGGAATTGCGGGAGGAGGTGTTGAATGAATTCCATACATCCCCTTTGGTGGTATATCCTGGTGTGGAGAATATGTACCAAGACATCTATTGTTAGTACTATTTTCTAGGGATGAAGAAAGTGGTGGTAGAGTTCATTTCACGATGCCTCGCTTATAAGAATGTGATGGATTAGCATCATTTCCGAGTAGGATTGCCACAACAACTTGAGTTACCTGAATGGATGTGGGATCCTTTCTCCATGGAGTTCGTGATGGGGTTACAACACACATATAGGGGGCACGATTCTATCTAGGTGATCATTGACCAATTCACCATGTCAGCTCACTTCTTACCCATCCATGAGCAGAGTCTAGTACTAGTCATGGGACGCCTCTACATCCCAAAGATAGTGCGGCTTCATGGGGTTCCTATGATGTTTGTCTTAGACCGTGATTCGCACTTAGCATCCCTGTTGTGGAATGGGTTGCAAGAAACATTTAGGACATAGATTCTCTTGATCACATTTTTTACCCCAAAGTGATTGTTACACATAGAAGATTATACAAACCTTAGAGGACATGCTTTGTGATTGTGTCTTGGATTTTGGTCATAGTTGGTATGACCACCTACCACTAGTGGAGTTTGCGTACATTAATACTTATCACTCCACAATTGGAATTTCTCCGTTTGATGCCTTCTATGGGTATCCTTGTAGATCACCTCAACACTGGACAATCCTAGGGGAGTCTGCATTCATGGACCCACTGTTGGCACATGCTACCACAGAGAAGCTGCAGATCATCTAGAAGAATTTGAGTAATGCAAAGAGTAGACAGATGTCTTATTCCAATAGGAGACTGAGACCCTTGGAGTTTGAGGTGGGAGATTATGTTTTCCATTTGGTCTCTCCCTGATGGGGATTGTGAAGATTTGGTCAGGGTGGCAATCTATCTCTCAGGTTCATCGGACCTTTCCAAATCCTGAGTAGGGTTTTCGAGGTGGTGTACCGCCTAGCACTTACCCCACAGATGCACCAAGTGCATGATGTTTTCCGTGTACCGCAGCAGAGAAGATATGTGCATTATCTATTGCACGTCATCAACTGGGGCAAGCTAGATGTTGATGATGGGGAAAAATTTAGGAGATCCCATTAAGATTGGGGATCGACAAGAGAGGGTCCTTTGTGGATGGTTGATTTCTCTGGTGCATTTATTGTGGCAGAACGGGAACCTCTTGGAGTGGTTATTGGAGCATGAGGATTAGTTTCATACCCAGTAACCCCATTTGTTTTATTAGACCTTGTTTCTGATTTGATGGAAGTAAAGACCTAAGGCCTGTAGAATGTAATGTCGTGGAATTTCCTTGATTTTTTTTAAATTATATCAAATTATTTCAACACCATGCGCTGAGACGACATGAAATTATTATGCCTATAGTTTTCGGAATGATCCGTCGAAAAATGTTATGCTTTAGAAAAATTAACGCGTGAGTGGTTTTCCAAAAAAAGTGTAATAACTCTTAAACTGTTCCCAAATAAAAAACAAGAGGGAACTGTTGCCTTCAAGATGGTAGGTTTACCAGAGGTGAAACTTAATTTTAGTTGGCATGTGACTCTAGTGAGAAAGCCTAACATTAGCATAACAATAAATAAAATAATTAAATAAATTAATTTTATTTTTAAAATGCTTATATCTCATGAATGGGGACACAAATTAAAAATCTGAGTCCACTGCTGAGATTTTGAGGTTATGGTTTCCCTCATAAGATCCTAAAATTGGCTGCTACAGTCCACTAGTGGAAGTTAGTTTTTTTTCCATTAATAAAATAATTATTTAAAAAATATTTTATTTTCAAATACTTATAACTCCTAATAGGTAACTCCAATTGAAAATTTGAGTGTACCATTAAGCTTCTGTGGGCGTGTTCCCCTTAGGCAATGCCTACTCATGACCAACGCGGGATGAGGTTAAAGGTTACTTTTTGTTCATTTTTATGGTTCATTTAAATAAACGTGCGAGAAATTTTTTATAAAGATTGAATAGGTGCACAGATCAAAAAAATTTGGGCACCATTGAACATAAAAAGTTGGGATTCAACTAGAAATGAATCATCTTTGGCTAGCAGGGACCAAATGGAAATGTTATTTTTCCTACATTTCGAGAAAAATAATAAAAAATTTAAAAAGAATTATTTTATTTGTGGTGTCACTATTTTGTGCTGGATTGTACCATAGGAGGCCACCCACCGTACTGCCGGCCGGGAGAAGGGGTTCGCCCATCGGCGTGCCGTGGTGGTAGAAGAAGTGGCAACTGGAAGGCACCACATTGAGTGATGGCCTGCGTCCGGGCCGTCCGAGCAGCTAGAAAGCTGCGTTCCGTCGACTATGGAAAAAGGTGAGACCCCGCATCTACAGGGCAATCTGGAACCAAATTCGAGAGGCTTCCACTTCTCAGCAAGATAGTGTACCACCAGTCACATCGAGCGGCCAGGCTTTAGGTAGGCAGGTTGTTTCCCTAGTCAGAAGGTCGAGCTACACCTATAACCCAGTGGGCTAGTGCCGCGCCCAGCGGGCCAAACCCTCCCTGGAGGGCAGACCCGCACCGGGGGTCGGACCCTCACCGGTAGGCTGAACTCATGGACCACTAGTTCGATACCTCCCTTAGAAGGCTAGACCGGAGTCGGCGGGTCAGACCACACCCTTCGAGCTGGGATGGACTAGACTGGTACCCCGAGTTACCATGCGAGCTGGACCCTTTGCCAAACATGGTTGGGTTAAGAGATGCCCACTAGGCCTGGCCCACTGGAAAGGTTGGACATGACCAACCTAGACCCATACCAGGTTTGGTCAAGTAGGTCAAATTTAACCGGGGTATGTGGGACCCCCGTGCAGGGATGGTCAGGACGGTACGACCAGGTCGAACTGAGCCCAACAAAACCATGCCATGTTTACTAAGACACTAATAACATGCAAACTAGTAGTCCTATTGATGAGTTGTTTGCATCTTTAGGACCTTCTCAATGAGTAAGATCTTTGGAATAATCTATAGTGACTTTAATCGATGTTGAGATGTGAATAATTGCTTGGTAAAAAGTTCTCTCTGGCGTACTTTCTACGGAACCATGTGGTTGGCAGAGACCAGTGGACTAATGACCTTTTGACTCTGCATGAATCAACTATGGGCCAGTGGGAATAACTTCTCTTTGAATTTTTATTCCCATGGGGGGAATAAATTCTCTATGATTTTTCAGGCCTAGGGTATAAAACAAGGAGGAGTACATCCGTTGGACAAGATTAGTTGGAATCACTTCTCTATGACTTTCTAGGCCCACGATACATGATGGGAAGGTGTCCCTATGTAGTAAAATGTAAGTGGGAAGCACTTCTGTGTGACTTGGAAGTCCCACTGCACTCATTGGAGGAATAGTTCTCTCGTAGATGATGTGTTTGATTTTGTGACTGGTCTTTCCACTCTCACTACGCAAAACGTAAACCTGGATTGAGCTATCTTGGGTTTTTTTATTACATTGATGATTGTAGTGTGGTAATTACTTTTTGTTTTGGGGTCCAAAATGAGTATTTTTTTACTCAACTTTTTATGTGATTTTTTCACACGTGTTGTTTCTAGTGCAGTTGATCGACATTTCAATAGAGACTTTAGTGGATCAGGACCTAGAGGTGCTCGAGGAGACAGGACCGACATAAGCTACGATAGTGGACTCGGTGGCCTAGGACAAGGAGGGCCCCAATAAGCCTAGGTGGAAAGGACGTTCTACTTAAACTTCAAGTAGCTACAGTACTCTCTTAGTCAGGTGGGGTTTTCTTGGATGGCCATCAAAGTTTCAATTGTGTGTCTTACTATTTTCAGTCATTTCATTGGGATTGTTTTATGGACCACTTTTATTCGTTATAATCAGTTATGTTTTGAGTGATACTTGTTTTGTTGGACATTATGTGGGGCTTTTTTCAGCATGTGTGCATACAGGTACTCTGTAATATGCCTCCCACTTGCAGGTTGATGCCTTCAGTGCTAGTCTCCATCCCCTAGCCTTTATGAAGTGGGTATGGGGTGGTCACGACCCGAGATTCAGTGGATGGGTTATGAAAATTTTAATATATCACGTTCATGAAGTATAAAATTCCAATTTTTCCAAATAGGTAATACATTTTGGTTTCAATTTCCCTTATTTGAGACATATGTTATGTTATGAGCTTACTTATTTTATGATGTTTATATAAAGACCCTATAAAATGTAATTTCATGAATTTACATATTATATATATTATATTTTTCATTTAATGTTATCATTTCATTGCGATTATAATTTAATGTTATGAAATTGGTATGGGTTTTTTATTATAATCAAATAATTCGTTGGTATTGTCCAACATTATGCTTCTATTGGTAAAAATCATGTAATGTACCACTACTAAAACTCATTTATTTTCAATTTATATAGATATTTAATTAGTATAATTTTTACCCTTTATTTTTATTTCTTTATGTACTAAATATATCAAATTATTATCATTACTAAAATAATATTTTGTTTCTCTCTTCGATCGAAAAATTTTTTTATTAGGAAACCGATTTTATAATAAATATTTTAATATTTTACATTCTCTAAATGAATTATTAATAAAATTAATGATCATTTTTTATATTTTAAAAAATGTGTTGAAATTAATCTTACTGTTTATTTCCATTAAATTCCCATTATTATTTTATTAAAATTTTAATGTGATCGTTATTATTATAGATATTCCATATATAGAATTTTCTGTCATCAGATACAGTATATTTTTCAATGAATAATTTACAATAACCCAATTATATTTGAAAATGAAAGTATATTGAATTTTTTTTTTATTTTTTAGAGAAGTTAAATATGGAAATTATTTTATCTTGAAGAAAATATTAAAATAAATTTTTATGATTCCAGTATAATTTTCCTAGATTATTATCAATAAAAAATATTTTATCAATTTATTATGATTTTTTTAAAATTGATTTTTGGGGAAAGGATGTTTTCTTCATGAATAATTCAATGTAATTTTTCATTTAAAATTACTTTCCATCTTTGATTTTAAACATTGATGTTACATATTATTTTCATATGATTTACTAATGATGCGATCAATGATACCATTTTTATTATTTATCTAGATTGTTTATGTTTTTGATGAAAATAAGTTTATGAAACCCAATTCTCTACTATGAGTTAATCCATGAAATTTTTTTATGATACCTTATACTTTATTCCATTGGATATTATATGATTAAATTGTGAAATGAATATGAAAATTATTAATTTTTCACAGTTAATTCTATGATAAAATTTTTATGATACTCATTTTTTCATGTGTTCAGATAAAATTATGGTTTTATGATCTTCTATCCCATGTAATAATGGTTTTATTTATGGTACGTGTTGTGCTTAAATCTAAATCCAATAAAATTAGTAATGATTAATGTTATGTGAGCTCAATGGGTACATGGGAGGTTATCCAAATGTATAAATAGGCTCTCAGGGAAGATATCCAAATCTTGAAAGTGGTTATGTGGGATGTTATCCCAAGACCAAAAGAGGGTACACTAGAGGTTATCCCATGCAAGATAGAGGGTATAATAGAGGTTATCCCAATAGGAAAATAAAGTACACCGATGTGTATCCCAATTCTAATGTATATATATGGTGCTTAACTATTTCCTAACATGTTCTAAATTTGATTATGGGTATCCTGGACAAAATATATTCTCTTCTTAGATGTATTCCACAAATCTATGTCTTATACAATTGTTATCTTCTCTTGGATCATTCTCATTGATTACTTTCTAATTAATGTCTTATAAACTTTCCTTATTTATTATCTAACTCACATTTATGATCAATTATACATAGGATATGTTTTTCAAAATTTATTTTCATGTTCACATATCCTTATTTTCCTTATAGGATGATAACTCTCTTTACTACCATTACTTAACATCTGATCTCTTCCATTATTATATTTTCATTCCCAATGTTATGATGAAATATATTATTAGTGATAGGTCTAGGAATGTGGTTAGTTATAGAGAATATAAGGGATTATCGAGTATCTCACTTATGAATATGTTTTTTATTGGTCCATGATTCCAAAGTCACTAGGAACAAATTATTCTAGTGAGGATTATTTTTTAAGTAAGTAATATTAATATATTAAAATGTAATATTTATTGTATTATTGTTCCCTCTCCTTAAAACTTGAAAACAACATGATATAATACAAAAAAAATTATCCATATAAAATTATAAATATGGTCTTTATACACACCAAGGTGAATGTAGAAAAGGTTAGAAATTAATCTTAGTAGGCCACGAAAAATTGTGATAAAATAATTTTATATCATATAAAAGTGCATGCACACATGGTGTGAATAGTATTGAAAAAAAACCATTAACATCTAGCATAAATTAATCAACTATACTATGAAAATGTTGATAAAAACCCAAATAATGATTCCAACCATGTATTCTTCACTAACAAAATACTTAAATATTAATTTTCTCTAATCTAGTATAAAGGATATATTACATGGGGATCACAACACTACATGACATATTGTGTATTTTTATAATATTCAATAGAGTACTATCATGTTTAATTTGACCTGAACAAATGACAGAACATAGGGTGAACCCATTATAATCCATAAGAAAACATAAAACTATATAGATCTATTGATCCATTGCCATAATTTAATATAGTGAAAAACTCTATGCTACACAATAGAGAACTAGTGATGTCCTAAAAGATAAGATTAAAAATCAGGATCAATATATGTTCCTAAAAAATGAACTATCCCTAGAGTACATCAGTCTATGGTCCTGAATTATAATCTGTCATAGATATCATATCTATCAATTTTCTATACATGTACACTACCCTGAGGGACAAATCCAAATAACCTAGAAAACTCTCCATCCATGATAGTGAAACTCCCGCTAGTGTATAACTCTCAACTAGAGGGGTGTACTCATTCAGTTATTCCAATATCTCCCTAATCCAATTAATCATTAACATGTTAATGGAGGAGATAAAATTATCAAAACACTAGCTGAATTCGTAGTCAAGCATATCTCAGGGGTCTCCTCTTCAAACTAGGTGCTAGGTAGAAAATACCTCAATCCTTTCAGCTAAATACCACCATAACATGAGTTGATCAAAAACATGTACCCATCATCCAAAAATCCAAACTTGTTGTGCCTATAAATTATTAGATTGAAAAAATCAAGAGTCCCTTGGTCCCTATTGTCATTTCATAACATGAAATCCAACTATAGGTTTCCCTAAGGCAACTAAACTCTTAGTCAATTTCCATCAAGTTATCTGCAAATTGAAAACCCACAATAGAAAGAGTAGGAATACATATGAGTGGTTCCACTATCTCATCCAAACATAGTCCATTATAGGAAAAAGTCATATTATCAAAAATCCCTCAACACAATAAAACTAATCATCAATAAATAACAATCCTATAAGGGGATCAAGATTTTTGGTCATGCATGTATGCATGTTCTTAATAGTCCTTATGATGACCTCAATAGCAGGAAAACATACAAGTGATTGTCAGGAAAAAAAATTAAGGAAATATTGTTGCAATAAAAATCATTCTTAACTTCTTATAAAACAATTCAGAACCTTACATTCCTAACTATCCAAAACCTCAATCCCTCGGTGTCAACCTAGTCCAAAGAAACCGACTGCTCAGATCCACAATCACAATATCTAAACATCAACATCTGTAACTATTACCGATATGTAATTCTATCCAATGATAATAAATTATACCTTAATTGGTAATTATGTATACATCCTTCTTTGATATGTCTTAAATAATACTCATAAAACTAACTTGGAATGCACAAACCAAACCAAAAAGTAATCAATGACCCTCATTCATGTCTCATAATTCACTCATCTCACCCAGAGGTAGTAAAACCATAATAATTATTGAAACCTCATATTCATTGTTCTATCATACAATGGAAGTCATTAAAACCCCTAAGCACACACAATGCTAACTATTAAGCCCTTCATGGTATGAGACATTGTAAGAGACTATGAACAAGGTCATGTTTGGATAATGGGTGAGTATGGAACCTAAAAACTCTTTTATCACTAACACAACCCATAATCATGTGGATCATTTTGTGGGCACACAGAACTAGACCATGAATATTGGACTTCTTAAAAATATCCATTTTCAAATCATTTACATATATATTTATTCTCAATTCAATAAAATAATCGTATAGTGGTTCATCAATATAATGTAAATCATTTAAATTCAGTCAAATAAAAAGTTGACATAAATTGGTATAGAATAATACTCCAATCATACATCAAGGTGTAACTATCAAAGAATGACACCCAAACCCACATAACATCAATATATGAAGCACCAATTGATTCAACACAATGAAATTACATTAATTATGACAAATTAAAATTAATTATAAAATCTAATTAAAATATTAATATATCAATAAAACAAACTGAGGCATTTACACTTTCTATATCCATGAAGAATCAATAGTGGATGTCCAAAAACTCACCTCTTATACTAATACAAGCTTATTATCTAACACTTGATTTCCATTAAAAAAAATTCCATTCATTTCAGTTTGAATTGAAGAAAAAATTCATCATGAATTATATATCTAGTAAAAAAAAGATCAACAACACATATAAACCGTCTTAGAATTCCCTCTCACAAAACCATGAAAATCCCCATCTTACATGTATTATTCTGTCAGGATATTGTGGAATTGTGACACAAAAACTTCTCAACTACAACAACAAAATCTAGTTCAAGGGTGTGGGAATTTTTAAATATTGTGAATAAAAATAAATGAACATAAAAATTCTGATGAATTCCTCAAAATCCTACCAATATTTAGGGGATATGGATTTGAGGAATAATGGGAGAGAATAAGAGAGTGTTCTATGTTCATAAATGGTTATAAGATGGGAGATATATTGCTAAAATTAGAGGGGTAATTTATGTATTTTCTAACTTATTATTATAATCTATCAAGATACCATGATTGGATGCATATGTTTTCAAAACATTCACCGATAATGTATTTTCAATGGTCTAAAAAAACTCCCCACATGGTTTAGAAGCACAATTTAAAAGGCGAACACCAATAGTTCCAAATTGTTTTGGAACCCTATAAAAACCCTTATATAGTTGGTGTTAAACATTGTGCAATCCATGCACCATAGACCTAGTATAATTCAACCAACTATGGTTTTCTTTGAAACATGCATGATTTAATCTAAACTATGATTATTACATGTACTGAGATCATGAAAATTATTAAATGAAAAAGAAATCCCATAAGCCTCATCGGGTAATGCAGTTTACACTAAACCATGTACAAAAAACTATGTTTCACTCCATGAAAATACCAACAATGATGAATCACACATAATTTTTATGTGATTCATCTCTTCACCTAATATACTATTAGGGCCTCAAAAAATTCATGGAACACTTTTATAATGTTTTTCCAACTCACATAAATTATATAGAATTAAAGTTCATGTGGTGTCCTCTAAACGGGCCATAAATTCACATTTTGTACAAATATTTTAACCTATAATGATTATGTTCATTATATATACCCCACTAATTATTATTCCCCCACAAATTTAGTATAGATGATCAATCAATATCCAATTAATCACTATATGAACTAGTAGAGTTTATTTTTTCTCTACCATCGATTGACCAATATTATAACTCCTAAAACCCCCTAAGCATGAGATACATTAATCCATACTGATCTTGTGACCACCAGTATAAGATTATCTTTATCATCTCCCCATTACACAAATGGTCATCTAAATGAACCATATGGTTCCCATCACAAGATTTAATGGAATTATGTGGAAATAAACTCAAAATTAATTTCTATCATTAAAAACACAAAAACCAATTCTCATTCCCATATCACTGTGAATACAAACAACCCACCTAATAATCCCCCTAAATTGATGTTCATGAAATCTAATGGATTAGACTTCACTCTCCACAATAATTAATTTTTTATGCCCCTAAAAAATATGCCACAAAAATAATGATATCCTATGGAAATTCCTCATAAATCTAAGATAATGTTTCTAATTCCATTAACTATGCACATGACACGTGTCAATTCCAAGGAACCGGAGCATCCTGAGTACAACTTTTTGAAATGAATGAACCTTCATCATGCAATGATAAAATACAAGACCACCCCCAAATTAGGTGTTGATATATGGAAATAAGGATCCAAACACTCTCTCAAAATGCTATCCAAAGTGAAAATAAAAAAAACAGGGCAAGTTATAAAACCATTCCTTCAATCACAAGAAATGTATGACATAGAGAGCACTCCCAACACCCCCAGTCCATAAAAACAAGGAATTCTCATGCCTATCCACATATAATAGATAAATTCCAATTTACCCTTAATGGAATTATATCATTGAACCAAAAATCCTCTAGTGATAGAAGGAACATGAGCCCACAATAAGTCTCAACAGATGACATGTGGGCCTAACATCTCCCTCCTAAGAAACTAACTATGTGAATCCAGGGGACCACCACTTTAGGTAAACATGAAACAGATCTAAAAATGTCATAGAAATAAATTACCTCATCTAGCCAACAATAGGGAACCCAAATCCCAAACCAACTACCAAGGGTCTTCATGCGTCCGTCAATGATGGGACCAGGCCTCAATCCCCAAATAATATTTCATCACTAGGTTTACAAAATCATTCCTTATCAAAACACACACACAAACATATATATATATATATATATATATATTTGTGTGTGTGTGTGGATCAACTTATTATTATTCGAATAATGATATATATGTGACACACTATATATATCAATAAAGACACATTGAAAAGAAAAACCTCCATCATCATGGAATTAACTATAGATAAGTCTACATCATTTGGATCCCACATTAATTGAATTATGGAGAAATAGCATACTCATTCCAAAAGGAAAAAACTAATATCAACAATATGGTATTAATCTACAAACAGAATAGCATAAAACTTGGTGAAATCACACAAATTTAAAAATGGAAAAAATAATATGATTCATGTTTCCTAAAAACATTTATTACCTACTGGAAATGGTATTTATGACACCCCAATCTGATTTGAACTAAATTCCCCAATATAATCCTAAATCACATATCTACCAAAACCCAAATTAAAATAACATTTGAATTATTGAAATAATTTTTTATCAAGCCATCCCAAGTCAATCTAATATGTCACATGGTTTGACCTTCTACAAAGCCTCATGAACAACTCCCCATTCACCAAAGGCTGCAGATTAGTGATGAGGGTATAATATATATATGGGGGAGACTATAAGATCTTGATGATTATATAATCATCTTGTGCATAAATAGGTAGGTTTTAGTATTATTTACACTTATTAATTTTTTTAATTATTATGATGTAACATAATAAAGTTAAAAAAATATAATTAGCTTTATATTATTCAATGTGTTCGATAGATTTACCCAAACAGACAACATTAAACTATAACAATCATGTAATTTGTTTTGAAAATTAACTATATAACCATTAAATTACCAAAATGAACTAGTTAATTCTATAAAAGAATTATATGTATATATAAATTAAATTATAAATTAAATATGATTTAAAATAACCCCCTTTACCAAATATGTCAACTCTCATCATATATTGTTTTAAAATTTATTTTTATAAAAAAATGTTAGTTATGTGATAAAGATTTACATTTAAATATTCATATAATTATTGATAAATTATTATGTATATTAATAATTTTCAAACAGAAATATCTTGATGAATATATTAAGTTATTATAATAATAATAGTTAATATTTGAAAATATCATTTTTCAAATAAATTGTAATTTTCATTCAATTTTTTATTTTTATTCACAAAATGAAAATTTAAATTATGATAAATTTAAATTATTAAAATTCAACACCATTTTCAATTCATCATATAAAAATTTACATAGTATTAATATTATAACATTTTCTAAAAGGTGTATTTTTTTTCTAAAAAAATATAATTTTAATGAAATATATCATTTTTATGACTTCATCATTATATAAGAATAATTTATAAGATTAAAACTATATTTTTGATATCGTATATGAATACATAAAATATGATATAGAGATTTAAAATATTCTTTTAGATGATAAATCCTATGTCTATTATTTTTAAGCCTAATTTAATGGTCACATTAATAAAAAAACTACATTATGTATTTTCTTTGAATTATGAATTTTCATGTAAATTTTGTAATGGATTTTCATGAATTCCTTAATTTTTTTAAATTTAATAATATATAAATTTATGACATTAGAGTTATTTTCTAATATAATTTTATCTTATATCCAAATATGAAACATAAAACGGTATTTTTAAATAAAAAATATTTTATTGGAATTAGGTCTGTTTTTTTAATTTATCAATTCACACAATTTGATATTTTATATTATAAAATTAATTAAAAATTAAAAATCATGAGTATAAAAGTAGGTTAAAATTTCAATATTAATCATTTTCCTTAAATTTGTACACCAAGGATGTAATATAACTACCACGATAAAATTAAATTATTATAAAAGTGAAAGGTTAAATCAAGAATCCATAAAACAATCAATGTTTTATAGAAAAATAGTGGATAAGGTAATTTTATACCCAAAATATATACCAACACCCCCTTTTATGTTCTATTTCCATTGAATATGGATTAATACAAATATATTATTGAATTTTTTTTGTTTCCCACAAAAGACTCTGTCTATTCACTAATAAAATAGTGACATCACCTAGAATTCATGGATCTCCTCACATTCGAAATTTCCCATAATATATAACATAAAAAACATCTTATAGGAATACAAAATAGTAAAAATCATCTGAAAAACAATAGTTTTCATATGTTCTTTGTATCTAGAGTCACCTTCATGGATTATTAAAGCACCTCAAGTCAATATTAACAACTCCATGTCTTTTTTAATAAGTAATATTCATTAAAATTTATTCTAGACACTATTATAGACCTATTAGTGAAATGAGTATAATTTAATTTCTAAATATTATGGTTATTTTTATTTTTTATTCATATACCGTATCCTTTATGAAGAACAAAACTGTTGATTGTGTGTTGTGTAGACTACTACTTCTATGACCTGACATGTTTCATTTTCAGTAATTTCCCAAAAATAAAGGATATAAAGATTGCATTAATGTATAGATATTAAATTAATTATATCATAATGGTTATGGTATGAAAAAATTTCAATCCTACTAATGATATGATTAAGAAGAGAACATAATAAATATAATCCTTTAATATTTTCTTACATATAGGATAACAATTTATTCAAAAATTTCAATATTTCCATGTCAATAAATTATTATTATATTTCATTATAATTATGATATATTTCACTGATAAAAACAAAATATTATCATTATAATTAATCTATAATGATATTTAGAAACCCACTTCTATATAAATTATTTACTTAGGGTATATTCATGTTTTGATTGATTTAATCACGTACATAAAAAATTATTTTAATTTATATCTTCAATAAATTTGGGGACATAATTATTAGTAAAATATTTATATAAATGTGAATATAATGATTTAATTATTCTTAATATATTATATTTATTTTTACATCATCATTTATGAAGACACCATTAAATTTTTAATAATCACTTAAACATGCTTATCCACATTTTCTGATTCAAGGAAAAAGACTGCAACACTTATTAATGGAATTTAATAAATCAATAATAATACTAAAAAATATCTTGAAGTAAAAATAATTACATACTAATTATCATAATTAGTAGAATAGTAAATATTGAAATTTTTATTATGCAAATATTCCCAATGGACATTACTATTAACAAGTGATGTGTAAATTCATTTGAATTAAGGTACAGAATTACTATTTATAATGGGTATGAATGAAAAAAGTTATGAAAACTGTTTAAAAATAATTGAATAATATATTTATGTTTTTTATAAATTATTATAAACTATGATCATTAAATTCAAGAGAAGTGGTAATAGTTTTTTAATGAAATTCATCTCTTTCAGACATGTTTGTTATTATTTATATAATTTGATTTATGAGGTGTGCTTATTTCCAATTTAACATATCATATAATGAATGACATTTTAATAATGGTAATTGTAGTTCAAATAAATTCTACATCATTCAAGGTATTTCACATGGACTATTTTTAATATTTTATGTATTTTAATATTCTGAATTTGGATCCTTTGAGACATGTAACATATTATACACACTATTTATTTTATTATTTTATTTATTTAAAATACAATGAAAGTTAAATAAATTATTTCCTTCTGATTAATGAAATTAAAAATATGTATAATATTATTTTCTAGAAATATATTAACCCAAGATTCTCATACATATAAATTAAATAATTTTTTATGAATATTTCTTACATTACACCAACACATGCCCACATACTATATTTTTATAGAAGCCTTGGAAACATTGAAACATCAAAAATTCATATGGGATCAACATAATCTCCCACTAAATACTTTATTAATACCGTTATTCATATATATACCATTAATAATACATATATTCATTACATGGGGTAAGAAACACAAAAAAGTGTGATCATAGATTCCGAGTAATGGTAAATAAGAGAGATACGTAAGAATTACATGAATATATGGGTATGATAACATCATAATAACATTTAAAAACCATATCATGAATATTAAATATCCTAATCAAGATACATGGAATAATTATTGACAGTTCATAATACATAAATCATAAAGAATCCAAGAACAATAGCTACGGTAGCGTAACTCTAGAATAAGGCATGATTTATTTACAATACACAAATGAAAATAAAACCATTTCCATTTTGTTGGAGGATCACTCATAAGTACATAACTGTAGAAAAATTCCTTTACTACACAATGTTATCCTTTTATTCAAACTCTATATTATTGTATAGATTTCAAAACATATTCCAGCCATATATTATAGTACCAGGTTCACTCTTTAGTCCATCCACGTCTATATCATTAGATATATATATATATAATTCACTGTATCAGTATATATATATATATATCCCATCACATGATGAAACACATGTTTATATGAGACACTAGACCCTAAAAATTCATCATATCATAACCCATGAAATAAAATGGGTATCATAAACATTTAATCATATCACAACATGTGGAAAAGAGATACGTTTCATAATAATTTCACTATAATATGACCTATAAAATAAAGGAGATTTCATAGGTGTTTTATCATGGTATAATACATGAAATTGAACTGGGTTACACAAACATCCATCCATAAAAATATAAACCATTCAAAGTATGAATTTATATTTTATTCACGTATTATATACCATGTATGGAATGAATAACACAAATATATTTACTCATATATTGAAAATAATTTTGAAATATAATTTATAAATTTTCATGGGGAAAATATCATTTCATCCTTGAAAACTATTTATAAAACATGAATCATTTTTGGAAACAATTTTCATTTAAAACCACTTTAAAAATTTTGAATTTACATATTAGTAGGGATAGTTTTTCTATAAAAATTAAATTATAATTTTGAAATGGAAAATTCAAATAAATGGAAGTAATTATGGGAGATAAATATTTACAGGTCAAACATGTTAAATAAAAATTCAATTTTCATTATAAAATGTTAAAAATCTACATAGACCATAAAATAAAAACAATATTCTAAAAAAATAATTTTAAAAAATAAAAATTTGTATAAATTTCATTCATAAATCAATTTTAAATCACTAAAAATATATTTTTATTTTTTTGAACATGGTTTTAAAAGAAAATAGATTTCAAATAGAAGTGATATATAAACTCAAATTTTATTAATATTAATTCATTAATTATTATAAGATCCTAGGAGTATAAAAAATGGAACTCTTAGTTTAATATTTAATTAATATTGATAGTATAATAAAATTAATTATAATTAATGATAGTTTGATCGTATTATTTTATAAATGGAATCCAGATAATATAAAATATTGATAACCAATGAAATTATAGCATTTAACTCATACTACTTTTGTAACATTGAATCATAATCCAAAAAAAGAAATAACTTAAAATTAAATATAACATATAATGGGGATAAAAATATTCAAGATATTATATTGAAAAGGGTCTATACATACACCTTGTGAATGAATATAGGTTCATAACCTAACATATGTCTCAAACATAAAAAATTGATAAAATATATCTCCTTAAAATGTTTGTAACATTTAAATCGTAAACACCATGAAATAGATATATTAAAATTCATATATAAATACAAATATTCCAATTTTCAGAAGTATAAAATAAGTTCCTGGAAAATAAAAAATACATAAAAAGGTGGTGAAAAATGATTATGTTTAATAGAAAATAAAAGTGATAAGGTAATCCCTTACCTTATGTGTCAGATTCTGTTGTACTAATTCAATCATCCTGTATAAAATATATATGTTTTTATAAAAATATTTTAGAAATATATTGTTTTATATAATACCATATATTATTTTATTATGACCTTTTATCACCTGTTTATTAACAACTCCATTTTAGAGTTATGTTTTTGGTAATTAATTGGTTTGTGTTGGATTTTTTTAAAAGGTTGGGGTCGAAGCCTCATTTATTATTAAAGAAAAGAAAAGACCTCTTTAACTCGGTAGAGGAAGACCCATTACATAGCCCGAAGGCCCAGTGGGCATTTAGCCCATTATATGGCCCGTAGGCCCTTTATTTTGGCCCGAATCCCATTCTGTGAATAGTACTGCTACAGTGCCCGCACTGCTACAGTACTGCACAGTACCTGCCGCTTCTACATTACTCTGTCACCGCTACAGTGCCCTTGGTTTTTGTTGGATATTTCACTACTAGAATTTAGAGCTACCACTACGGAGCTATACCCACGGACAATAGGAACCGTGGCTATATCTTGTGTACAGCCACAACAATTTTGCTTTCTGTGGCAATTAACCCACCCTCACTCCCCAATTTACCGTAACCCTCTCTCCTCCTCACGAATCTTCTCCCCGACGTTCCGCAATCCTCCTTCTCCGATGGGCCACCCAACCTCCCCACGATCATCCTCTTCCAGCGCGGCCACTCCACTTCCCCGCCGTCGCTCCTCCGATGCGGACTCCCCACCTCCTCCGACGACATGCCTCTGATGCGGCCACCCCACTTCACCACGATTCTACTTCTCAGACGCTGCCCTGACACGGCTTCGACGCTACCCTGACCGGCTCAAATATGGCCACTCCACCTCTCGGGATCCTCCTTCCACGCGACCACCCCCGATTCTTCTCCTCCGACGTAGCGGCCCCACCTCCTCTCTTCCTTCCCGAGACCTCCCCGACGCCTCCTCCCCGATTCCTCCTTGCCAACAGCCCTCAATACCCACAACGCCTCCTCGCCACGACCCTCCTCCTCCAGCGAAGCTTCTCCAAGCGGCCTCCCCACCTCCTCTCTTCTTTCCCGAAGTCTCTCCCCCATAACCCTCAACACCCCATATGCCAAGGTCGACACCCCCCACACCCTATCATCAAGGTATTTGAAAATTTATATAATTTCTTCTGTTCTTTCTTGAATCTGAAACTAATACTGGATGTGGACGAAGCTATGGTGATGTTCTTGTTATTTTTCAATTAATGACTCGATGGTCCTATTTATTTGTTAAAGGATGTTTCCAATTTTGGGTTCATTCCTCATTCAACACGTTTTGGTGTAGTGGTAGATAATGAGAGAGGGAATTCAGAATAAATTTCATACATTATCTTGTTGTGAGATGGAATTTTGGATGATTTTATAGATGGAGTAACCATTTTAGATCCTTTTGATACTTCTAGGTTCTCACGATAATTTGGTCGTTTAAAATAGGTTACATCTTTACCTCTAATCAATATTTAGAGATAATATAACCCATTTTTCCTTTATGAAATGTGGCCGATGATGATGCAGGAGGATTCTGACATAGAAATTTCATTACATCTTAAGAATGGTCCAAATAACAGGCCAAAGAAATATTGAAGACATCATGCCTTATGTAATCTCATAATAGGCCAAATAAATCCTCCTCAATTGGGGTAATTATAAACACAAGCACACACACACTCAGGTACATTAGTGGATCAAGCCTCATCCCTCCAAATTAGCATTTTCAATCCAGCTGGAAATATTTATAAGAATTTGAAATGTTTCGAAGGCTTAGATGATGTCTTACTAAATTCCCCTAGATGAGAATTCCTGAAGTCCTTGTGGCACATAGGCCATAATTTATAGATTTATCAACTCAAGCTGCCATGGGGGTCAAATGATGTGCCCCTGCCCATGAAACTAGGGCCTAGGTCGAGTAGCCCCCAGTGGGCCCGTCAGGTACCTGCGTTGCCCTCACCAATTCCCCCTTCATATTCCTCGTGCATGCCACACCCCATGCATGCCCATGCTCTCTGCGCACTCACCAGCACTATCGCTCGTCATGCTCACCCATGCCCTCGATTGATGTCTTTCCCGTTGGAGTGCTACTTCAATCCAGAGGAGGATTTCATTAGAGATTTTGAGGAAGGTTGTTACTGGACCTGGCGTGATTCAAGTGCCTTTGGGTTTGGATGAAGATAGTCCAGTGAATCATAAAGTGAATGATCCCTGCAAAGTGAATGTTCGAGACGATTTGAAGGATAACCATCTCTCTTATTCTTGGATAGATATTTTTTAACCTTACATCTAGTTCTGATTCATAAAATAAAAGAATTATGAGAAATGGTACTTTAGATCTTATTGAGCCGAATGCTAAAATTCATGAAGATATTTTATAAGAATGAAGTATTTAATTCGTGGATGTTTAATGTTGCAGCAGAATAATAACCCATGGAAAATTGAAGATCTCCTAAAGCGGTTCCATCAGATTTGGGGCTTCGGTGGATGGTGCATGGTGTCGATTGGTAGGGTATTTTTTCCTCTTCTCCCTATAGGATGAATTAAAATCAAGAACACGGGGCTTCAGTTTTGTCTCCCTCAAACCTAGAATCTTGAGGTTTCAAGATTGGGATCCTCTCTTTGATTTAGCTTCGGTTAAGAATTTAATTATTCAAACTCGGATTCGCTTTCAGGGCATAAGATGGTTTTTTTGGAATTCTCAATTCCTTTGGGGTAGTGAACCAGTTGTGGGAATTCCTATCAAATTCAATGGGGAGACTAACCGTGCTTGATATGGTCATTTTGTAAGATTTTCTGTTGAGGTTGATTTATGTTTTCCTCTCATTAAAACTATTTTTCTTGTTTTTAATGGTTATAAGATTGAATTATCGTCTGAGTTTGAAAGGTTACCTGAATTTTTCAGTAAGTGTAACTACATTGGGCACTAGTGCCTTGTTCATTTTATTAGGGGTGGGGGCTGGCATTTTGTATATGATATTTAGAAGTCACTTTTGGATCTTTAGTATGATTGTGACTTTCTTTTTTATAATAGTCATGTTATAGGAGGAATAAACTATCAAACCTTTCTACGTCTGATATGGGATTTTTTTGTAATGTCTTCTGTCTTGGTGTAAAATGTCAGTAGAGATCATAATATAATTACTATTTCTGGTGTACTTCACCTCTTTGGATGTCTTTTAGAAATTTTCATGGTTCAAATGATATTTTTATTCATTCAAATCATGAATGATACATTTCTTTAGTTTTCATTTTGGCATTTCAGCTCAGCTGCCCGGATGCTTCTCTTTCCATAAAACCTGTATTTAGTCGTTTCCAGTCAGTTGTGATCACATATGGAACTCTTAGCCTAATTGATCTCTATCCTCACTTTCTGAATTTCAACCCAGCTGTTAGTCAAAGCATAACAATGTCCTTAATAAGGGATTGCATCTGTCCCATGGTTCTCACTCTTGGAAGGTGAGATATTATCAAATTTAGTATAATAGGTTAAATGTGTTTTCTATTTAGTTGGCTTCTCTTCACCCTCACATAGGTGTTATTTTAAATAAAATAAGACCCATTACATTTAATGTTTTCATGGTATTCTGGAACATATTTTTTTTCACAGTGATCAACTTCCTATAAGTACTAAATTTGATATGAGGAGTGATCATGAAATTGTAAGAAACTATGGGAGACTTTTGCTAGAGATGATGATAGTTGTCCCTGATGGGATTGTGTGTTTCTTCACCAGTTACTCGTACATGGAAATAATAGTCAATAGCTGGAATGAACTTGGGATTTTAAAGGTGAATATGTTCTACATTAGATTTGGTGATTTTGGGTTTTTGTTGACTACCTTTAAATCCATTTTGGGGAAAATGCCATGTTAATGCTCAATGGAGATATTGAATTCACATTTATACATTTTGTTATGATAGAAAAATATTTCTTATTGGTATAATAAAATCCCAATGTGTTTTTTTACAATTCTTAACATCGTTGTAGTCAAATGTTTTTGCTTTGGGTGCGCTAGTTCTTTAGCTTCTTGGTATCAGCATGGGTATTAGGTCCTTGGTGTTGCGTAAGGTTCAATATTCAAATCATTGTAGGTGATATATGGAATCTATCTTTATTTACAAATTAAAAAATTCATGCAGTTTAATGTTTTTCAAACTATATTTACGGTAGCTTTTCTATGAACATATTCAGTTTTTTTAAACTTTTGTTGTAGGAAATAATGTAGCTTAAGCTTGTTTTCATTGAGATTCAAGATGTTGTAGAAACAACTTTGGCACTTGACAACTATGGCAGGGCATGTGATTGTGGGATAGGTGCTTTATTTTTCTCTGTTTCCAGGTATTTGATCTAATTAATCTTAGAGCTCAATTCTTATTCTAACATAAAGTGAAAAAGGATTGTGGTGGACTGTACTCTTGACGTGTTTAGTTAGAGCAGTTATGTACTTAGTATGTGGGTGTGTCTAGGTTATTTCTATCCTTTTATCTAGCATGTTTAAATTTTGAATCCCGCACCTATTTCAAGTCCTGTATTTCTCATAGTACACTATAAATTAAATGTTTCAGTCTAACTCGAGGTACATGGTTTCTGGTTATATTCCTTTTACACAGTAACAAAGCCAAACCCTAGGAAGTGTCTCTAGATTAGACCCCCCTTTCTTTCCCCGGATCCCTCGTTGGTCCCTGCCAATACCCCCTTTATTTTCCACGCACCCTAGTTGCATTCGCTGCCTTCATCAGGCCACACGCCCCCCCAAGCACATGCTGCCCAGCCAGCCTGTCTCACCCAACCATTGATGTCACGCCTTAGTGATGCCCGCTGCACTACATCAACCATGCACAACACTCTGCGATGCTCTCTACAGAGCTATGCTTCCCTACAATGCTTTTTTCTTGGACCGGTGTGCCTTTTCTACCCTTTCTTTAATGAAGGAAGGAATCTTGCTACTTCACTGTGATGGTCATTGTGCCCCTAGTTAATTCTGTAGTTTTTGTTGTTCGTAATGTTCATTGATATGGGTGCCGTAAATGAAACCGCAACCAAACCAGAGATGATTACAGTATCCTCTCGGTTGGCAACGCCTCAATATCTCAATTTTTTGCATGTGGCATATGACAATGACTATATTTTTGAAGGGATTTTGTTGTGGCCATTTTTTTAGTCCTCCAAATTCATCGGATCCTCATATTCTTGTTATAAACCTGAGGATGGCAAGTTGTTCAGTTTTTTTTCTCAATTTGATGGACAAATTGGTTAAACGTGTGGCCAGAAAATTGAATACCAGGGATCCTAGCTGATTCTTGCATTTTTTTACTGGAAGATTATTGTGGGTGAGTTCATCGACTTGTGATCTATTCCCCAAACTCCAGAATAAATGCACACTCAGCATGAGCAATTATTCTTTTTTTTCTACTTCAGGGATTGAACCCAGAGTTCAACCTTTTTGGGAAAAAGATTCTCGCCAACCCCATCACTCTATATATGTCACTTGTTTGTATTCTCCTTATCAAGGACAATCATCTATCTACCACTACTGTGTCTGTTGATTTCTTTCATAGGACTATTGCATCTCGTTGCAGTGGTTGTGGATTTGGATTCTTTGGTGGTGGTAGCTTCGGTCATATAAGGTATCACCATTATGGTTGACAACATCACACAATTGGCCCTTGCTGAAAACATCATGGCCACGTGAAGCATCCTCAACATACTGGCTGATCCAGTCCTATTCAATTTGTTGTTACTGAGTCCCCCACCTCTGCTCCCGACACACGATTTCATGGTCGAGCTCTTAGATGAGTTTTTATATATGCAGTCTCTGCTTGTAGAGTTTGTTTCGTCCTGTGCCAATATAACCCAGTCTGATGTCCACGATGCATGTCTATAGAATGTGATATAGCCACAATAGTTTTAAAAGCGTGGCTACAGGTAGCTCACGGTTCCTCAAATCATCGGGGATTTCCTCCCTCTCCCGTATACCCGCTCCCTCTTCCGTTGCGATTATTCTACCTCATCCTTCTCCGTTCCTCCTCCCGTCCTCCCATCCTCCCCTCCTCCTCCCCTGCGATTCCTCCTCCTCCTCCTCCGGCTCCGATGTAGTCAGCACGACTCCCCACCGACGCGCTCCGACGCCTCCCTGTCGACGCGGCTCTGGAACTGCCAGCCCAACTCCTGGCCAACACAATCTCCCCACCTCTCTGCCGACGCCCCGCCAACCTCACCGCAACCCTCCTCCTCCGGCACTGCTAGCCCACCTCCTGCCCGAGATCCCATAGTCATGCGCACCTCCCTCCTCTGACCACCTCTCCTCTTGCATTTTTTTTTTGTGATTTCATAGTGATTCATGGCAGATTCTTCAAGGTATGTCCTCTACTTCAATTATCCCTCCTTTTCCCTGCATTTTTCTTCCTTCCCCATTGTGATTTCAGTTTGGTAAAACACTAGGGGTTCTGATTTGGCCAATTCTTTATGTTTTATTTGTTTCTAGGGCTGACGTGGGTATCCTCATACTTGTTTGAGAATCTGCAACTGAAGTCTATGTGTTTCGGATGGTTCCAGCTCACCCGCCATTGATTTTAGGTAGGTGTTACTTTGGAACTCCATTGTATTATGTGTTATAAATTGATGAGTGTTTTAAATACTTCTTTATGAATTTAAAAGCATATTCCATGCGCTTAGTAAGCTCAAAATGGTGTTTGGGTGGTTTTAATGCTTGGAATGGGCTTAAGCTATTCCAAGTGCTTTTAAAATTTCCCATGAAGTGACTAAGGGCAAGAAATATGCTTATGATGTCATTATTGATAGATTATAAAAAAATTTAAGAAGGATGGTCAATTATAAAAATGATCCATAAGATGGTCAATTATATAGAGGTTTGGATGATGTCATTGTGGAGATGATGTCCATAAGATGGTCAAAAGTACGGTCAATCATTTTTATAATTGACCATCCTTCTTATAATTGAATACAAAAGTAGCATGTATGATGTCATTGTTGATAGATAATTGACCATAAATCTTAAAACCTTTCTTTATTTCTAAGTGAGAAATCTTCAAGAGACACTCTTTAAGTTTCTTTTTCAGGATGAACTCTATTTTTATATCTCTTTCATTTTCATCATTTCTTCTATCATCACTTTTGAATACTTCATTATTCACCTTCTCAGTTAGTAGTATTTCACCATCTTCACTAGGTGATTCTACCTCTTCATTATCCTTACTAAAATCACTATCTTCACACTTAGATAAAAAGTTTCACATCTTAAGCTTAGATAAATTCTTACCTTTCCCATTAAGAGAATAATTTTATGCCTTATTATTCAAGTAATTTATTGGAATATCATCTTCATCTTTACTCTATTTTTATATCTCTTTCATTTTCATCATTGCTTCTATCATCACTTTTGAATACTTCATTATTCACCTTTTCAGTTAGTAGCATTTCACCATCTTCACTAGATGATTCCACCTCTTCATTATCCTTACTAAAATTACTATCTACACACTTAGATAAAAAGTTTGACATCTTAAACTTAGATAAATTCTTACCTTTCCCATTAAAAGAATAATTTTATGCCTTATTCTTCAAGTAATTTCTTGGAATATCATATTCATCTTCACTCTCTTAATTCAAGATGTTTACTAGATTTCTTTTTCATTTTGTTCATAGAAACATCAGTCACAACCAATTTCAAGGCCAACTTCCTGATATGTTTCGAAATCATTCTGTCCTTTCCAAACTGTAAGGATTTCATCACTGTCTTTCTCATTTGAATAACCCGTTCAGTGATGTCAGCATGTCGATGACTACTTAATTGGTTCCATCATTGACAGGGACAATTAGTAATTATTTTTTGTCACTTGCTATTGTTTTTTTTCTTATGCTTGATTCTGTTTAAGATTCATCCATTGAAGTTAAGGCATTATCTCTTATAATATATTTTTTTCTTGCTTGAAAATGGAAATATTGTACGGATTTCCTTGAATTACTTTCATACAGGGAATGAATGATCTGATATAGTTTTTCCCAAAAGATATCAATCAATTTGGTTGCATTCCTAACAGTACTGTTTGTGGAGAACCATTTCTGATTCTTACATTCGATTGAAGCATGGAAATATTCTGAATGTATCCCTCCATTTTCTACCAGGATATGCTAATGGTATTCTTGTGAAGTGGTGGGGATATGTGCATAATCCCTGTTTTCTTTTGGAATGTATTAGTAAACTTGCAATATTAGCTCATTCCCTATGATCGACAACTCTCTATTCCTAGAAAGATTTCCAAAGGGCCCTAATTTCAGAGTTTAGGTTGACAACCTATAGCGCGACACCCTCAATAGTAGACTGAGGGGTAGTAATTTTATATCCCTATGATCAACAACTCTCTATTCCTACAAAGAATGTTCGAATAATAGGTGCTTGGGAAGACCATGACATAGACAATGTTTCCATGAGGTTATAGAACTTTTAGAGATTATCATAAAAGAGCTTTTCCAAGAAAATTAGCTTAGAAAAAATTGAAATTAAAAATGGGTTATAGGATCTAGATATGACATGAATCACTTTTTAAAGCATGTATAAACTTGGTTAATGCTTTAAAACCATCCAACATACCCATTAGTTTTAATGATTCCTGAAAACAGAAGCATATTTCAGTATTCTACATCACAGTTTGACACTTTAGCGTGTAGTGGTAGGTCCATAGAAGCTTTCTACACCTGTTAAGCATTTTATACTTTTTACATTTTCAAACCCATGTTTTTATGCTCTTTGAAACAATATGCTTTTGTTGAGCATGAGATTAAAAGAGAGATAAGGCATGATTACAAGTTAACGAGGATGAATTGTTTCTATTCACAAGCATAAGAATGAGGATCTGCTTACATGAGTGTAGATTTTTATATTCATTCAGCCACCTATGTTCAATATATGAGTAGTCATTCAATTTGACATTACCGTTTATCTGCTTATAGGGTGCTTCTTCTGGTGCAAGATCCCAAACAACTGACTCAAGTACTATATCAATGTCATCATTGTACCTAACGGTATGTAATAACTTATTCCATCATGCTTTTTGTTTTATGTAATCTGAATTCTTTATTCAAATTACAAAATTGTAAATGTGTTTTTCAAAATAATCTCTTAATGAAAAATATAATTTTATCTTATGCAATTTAATTTCTCCATGCATCCAAATCTAACATATCATTCTTTATACATTGAACATCAACTATTCTCTATACTTTCAAGGGAGTTATATGATTATTAGCTGCTTTATTATATTTATTAATCAGCACGATTGTATTATTATCACATGATCATCAGTAGTTGCATTTTTTTGGTGCATTAACTCTTGTGTATGTAGATTCATATCATAGTCTTTCACCTTTTCTACTACCAGGTATGTTATACCTGAATCGTCTGATCATAGGGTGTCTACATAGCATAAAATTTTATTGGACCATCCGATAATCCTCCATTGCATATTGTATTATCACAGCGCATATTCTTTCCTCTGATTGCAGTGTACTCCATCCGATGATCAATCCGATATTCTCACTCTACCTATTCATGTCATTGCACGACCCCTTAATTTGGTTGTTTTACATTAAAATTCTCATACTATGTCTGGTTATCTTGAACCATTTCATCTATGATTATAACCTTTTAATAGTTACTTCATGTGGAAGTATTGCTAGATCGCCTCTATCCGAGAAATGGAGTCTTGGTTTATCCGAGCATCTCGGTCGGTGTATTTATGTCTGAACATCCCCCCTGCCCAAAACAACCACCCTGCCGCCTTCGAATCAGCCCGCACCATCCCCAAAACACCTGAAGCCAGCCCCTTTCAACTAGCATGCCAGCCTCCTCCCGCTCCCTTCGCTCCTGGTCTAAAGATGTTGCCCCGCAGATGTCGTTGGATTGGGCCAACACGCAGCGGTCACGCTACGGTCATGCCGCGGTCACGCCGTGGTCACTCCGCGGTCACGCCGCGGTCACGCCGCGGTCACGCCGCAGTCACATCGTGATTTGGCCCTGCTCCAACCACATCCAGCCCACACCAGCCCCCTTCCACCTTCATTTCAGCCCGCTGCCACTAGCATTCCAGCCCGCAACAGCCCCCCCCCCCACCTTCAAATCAACACGCACCATCCCCCCAACACCTGCAACCAGCCCCCTTCCACCCGCATTCCAGCCTCCTCCCACTCCCTTCGCTCCTATCTGGATGATGCTTCCCCGCGGATGTCGCTGGATCGGGCCAACACGCTACGGTCACGCCGTGGTCACGCCGTGGTCACGCCGCGGTCACGCCGCGGTCACGCCGTGGACAAGCCGCCGTCACGCCGCGGTCACGTTGCGGTCACGCCGCGGTCACGCCGCGGTCACGCCGCGGTCACGCCGCGGTCACGCCTTGGTCACGCCGCGGTCACGCCGCAGTCATGCCGCAATCACGCCATGATTTCGCCCTGCTCCAGCCACATCCCGCCCACACCATCCCCCTTACACCTTCATATCAGCCCGCTTCCACCAGCATTCCCGCCCGCAACAGCCCCCCCACCTTCGAATTAGCCCGCACCATCCCCCCAACACCTGCAAACAGCTCCCTTCCACCCGCATTCCAGCCTCCTCCAGCTCCCTTCGCTCCTGGCAAGAAGATTCTGCCCCGCGGATGTCGCTGGATCGGGCCAACACGGTGGGGTCACGCCGCTGTCACGCCGCGGTCACTCCGCGGTCACGCCGCAGTCACGCCGTGATTTGGCCCTGCTCTAGCCACATCCAACCCCCACCAATCCCATTCCACCTTCATTTCAGCCCGCTGCCACCAGCATTCTAGCACGCAACACCCCCCCCACCCCACCACCTTCGAATCAGCCTGTACCATCCCCCCAACACCTGCGACCAGCCCCCTTCCACTTGCATTCCAGCGTCCTCCCGCTCCCTTCACTCATGGCCAGAAGATGCTGCCCTGCGGATGTCGCTGGATCGGTCCAACACGCTGCGGTCACACTGCGGTCACGCCGCGGTCACGCCGCGGTCACGCCGCAGTCACGCCGTGATTTGGCCCTACTCCAGCCACATCCAGCCCACACCAGCCCCCTTCCACCTTCATTTCAGCCCGCTGCCACCAGCATTCCAGCCCGCAACAGCCCCCCCCCCCACCACCTTCAAATTAGCCCGCACTATCCCCCCAACACCTGCAACCAGCTCCCTTCCACCCGCATTCCATCCTCCTCCCGCTCCCTTCACTCCTGGCCAGATGATGCTGCCCCGCGGATGTCGCTGGATCGGGCCAACACGCTGGGGCCACACCGCGGTCACGCCGCGGTCATGCCTCAGTTACGCCGCGGTAACACTGTGGTCACGCCGCAGTCACGCCATGATTTGGCCCTGCTCCAGCCACATCCAACCCCCTTACACCTTCATTTCAGCCCGCTACCACCAGCATTCCAGCCCGCAACAGTCCCCCCCCCCCCACCACCTTCGAATTAGCCCGCACCATCCCCCCAACACCTACAACCATCCCCCCTTCCACCCGTATTCCAGCCTCCTCCCTCTCCCTTCGCTCCTGGCTGGAAGATGCTACCCCGCGAATGTCATTGGATCGGGCAAACATGCTGCTGTCACACTGCGGTCACGCTGCGGTCACGCCGTGATCATGCCGCGGTCACGCCGTAGTCATGCCGTGATTTGGCCCTGCTCTAGCCACATCCAGCCCACACCAGCCCCCTTCCACCTTCATTTCAGCCCGCTGCCATCGGTATTCCAGCCCGCAACAGCCCCCCTGCCACCTACGAATCTGCCCGCGCCATCCCCCCAACACCTGCAACCAGCCCCCTTCCACCAGTATTCCAGCCTCCTCCCGCTTTCTTCACTCCTAGCCAGAAGATGCTGCCCCACGAATGTCACTGGATCGGGTCAACACGTTGTGGTCACGCCACGGTCACGCTGCGGTCACGCCGCAGTCATGCCGTGGTATTAATATTTTTCCCTTTCATAGCATCTTTCAACGAATTATTAATAGAGGATGGCTTGCATAATTTCTAAACAATTCTGCACTTATCAGTGGCATGGCCTATCATCCTGCAATGCTCATTGTACTTTGGTATGTTTTCTAATACAAAACATACCTCAATAAGATGATCATTTAAATCAATAGAAACACATTCCAGGGGGTGTAGGAAGGGGAAGGGGGAGGGGTGTCCAGCATGGGGGTGTTTAGCAGGGGGAGGGGTGTCCAGGGGGTGCAGGGGGTGTCCAGTGGGGCTGTCCAGTTGGGGCATGGGGGCTGTCCAGTGGGGTGAAGGGGGCAGGGTGCAGGGGGCAGGGGTGTCCAGTAGATGGAGGGGTGTCCAGCAGGGGGAGGGGCTGTCCAAGCAGGGGGGAGGGGTGTCCGGCAGGGGGGAGGGCTATCCAGGGGGTGTCCGGTGGGGCTGTCCAGTGGGGCTGTCCAGTTAGGGCATGGGGGTTGTCCAGTGGGGTGCAGGGGGGGAATGGGGGACTAAGGGGGGCATGGGGGTACAGGGGGGTGTTCAAGGGGGCTGTCTAGGGGGTTGAAAGGGGGTGAAAGAGGGATGTCCAAGAACCTAAGCCCATGCAGGTTATGAATGTCTCTATAGAGAAAATGCAGGGCTGTCCAGATCTGGAAAATATCATAAAACAACCCACAGATACTTCACAGGCACCAGGTATAACTATTTCACCACCTATAGATAGTGAGAACGGTGCTATAAAATCTGGTAACTCTATTTCAAATCATAATTCCAATGTTTTGTTTAATGCAGTACTACATGAAATCTGATGATTTATGTTGATGACATGATTACAATTTGTATGAACATGAGCCTCATAATTATTGAAAAATCACAAAATAATGGTAAGTTTGAAGTGAAAGACTTAGGCATAGCAAATAAAACCGTAGGCATTGAAATTGTTAGAGATAGACCAAATAAATTTTCTTACTTATCTCAAAATGGTTAAATATTAAATATTAAAAATAGACACATGTTTGAATCTCTCGAAATTTCCAATGTACTCCTAGTAACACACTTTAAATTTTCTTCAATACAAAAACCCATTGCTGATGATGATATTCAATTTAGCTGTAAAATCCATTATGATAATATTTTTGGTAGCATTCTGTACTCTGATTTCCATGGGACCTGATATTGCCTATGAAATCTACAATCATAGAAGATTTATGACCACACCTGGGCTGCCATATTTTCATGCCCTTAAGTGGATTCTTTGATACCCATCATGTAACTCTAATATTTCTTTGTGTTATGGTAAAGATGTCAAAAATTCTGAAATTGTGGTTGGATATGTAGATGCAGACTATGAATGTAATATTTACACTAGAAAATCCTTGAATGGTTATGTGTTCACTTCCTATGGTGGCCTCATTTATTTTAAATGTAACATGCAGTCAATGTTTTCTATTTCAACAATGGAATATATGTATATTTCCTTGATTGAGGATGTGAAATAATCCATATGGATGAAAGGTGCATCTTCTAAACTTATCCTTTTCAATTTTGTTATAAATGTTTATTCTAATAGTCAATCAACCCTTTATTTTTCCAAAATTTTAGTTTTTAATGGTAAACTAATACACATAGACATTAGGGGGGATAGGTGCAGGTGGGATGCGGAGGGGGACAGGTGAAGGTGGGATGGGGTAGTAGGGGGATGGGGGGGGGAGGCTGGTGCAAGTGGGCTGCGGGGGGGGGGGGGGGGGGCTAGTGCAGGTGGGGGTTGGGGTTGGGGGGGAGGGGGTGGAGGTGGGCTGGGGGGTGGCAGGGGGGCTGGGGGTAGCAGGTGGCTGGGGGGGGGGGGCTAGTGTAGGGGGTTGGGGTTGGGGGCTGGTGCAGGTGGGCTGCGAGGGGGGGGGGGGGGGGGTTGGTGCAGGTGGGCTGGGGTAGCATGGGGCTGGTGGGGGGGCTAGTGTAGCTGGGGGCTCGGGTTGGGGGGGTGGAGGTGGGCTGGGGGGTGGCAGGGGGGCTGGGGTTGGGGGCTGGTGGAGGTGGGCTGCGAGGGGGGGGCTGGTGCAGGTGGGCTGGGGTAGCAGTGGGGCTTGTGAAGCTAGGGGTTGGGGTTGGGGGCTGGTGCAGGTGGGATGCGGGGGGGGGGGCTGGGGAGGGGGGACAGGTGCAGGTGGGATGGGGTAGCATGGGGTTGGCAGGGGGGCTAGTGCAGCTGGGGGCTGGGGTTGGGGGGTGGAGGTGGGCTGGGGGTGGCAGGGGGGCTCGGGGTAGCAGGTGGCTGGGGGGGGGGGGGCTGGTGCAGGTGGGCTGGGGTAGCAGGGGGGCTGGGGAGTGGGGACAGGTGCAGGTGGGCTGGGGTAGCAGGGGCTGGGGGGGGCTGGTGTAGCAGGGGTTGGGGGCTGGTGCAGGTGGGCTGCGGGGGGGGGGGGGGGGACTGGTGCTGGTGGGCTGGGGGGGGGGGGCTGGTGCAGCTAGGGGTTGGGGTTGGGGGCTAGTGCAGGTGGGCTGCGGGGGGGGGGGGTGGAGGTGGGCTGGGGGGTGGCAGGGGGGGATCGGGTAGCAGGGGGCTGGGGAGGGGGGACAGGTGCAGGTGGGCTGGGGTAGCAGGGGGCTGGGGGGGACAGGTGCAGGTGGATCCATACATGCCTTCCGTAAAGAGGTCCATGTAATGTTTTAAATTTCATTTCTATTATGTGACGGTTTCCAACTTTGAAGTGGTTTGGGATCTCTTAGTGCATGATCTTGAGGTATTTGACATTATTATTTGAATAGATAGAATGATCGGTGTTATGTACTAGATTGAATTTTCTCATTTTTGAGTTCAGTTTAAATCTATTTTTAGGGTCTCTCTTGTCTTTTAGGGTAAGTGGGATTCTAGATTTGGGATAGTAGGGGGGTGTCCAGATGGGGGAGGGGGTGTCCAGATAGGGGGGGAGGTGTGTCCAGACAGGGGGGATGTCACTGGACCAGGCCAACACGTTGTGGTCACGCTGCGGTCATGCCGCGGTCACGCCGCAGTCACGTCACGGTCACGCTGCAGTCACGCCGTGGTCACGCCGCGGTCACGCCGCGGTCACGCCGCGGTCACCCCGCTGTCACGCCCCAGTCACGCCATGATTTGGCCCTGCTCTAGGACGACACCCTGCGGCAGTTACTCCTCCTTAGAGAAACATTGAATGGTTATCTCTATAATTTTTCGTATTTCCTCATTCCTAAACTATATCTCCTCTCAGCGCTGCCTCTCATCCATATTTCCACAAAACGTGCATAGAAGGTGGTACAAAGGCTCAATTCAACTAAAAACATTGGTTTGGAATTGTTTGGCATATTTTATTGTACATGTATCACATAATATTTGAATGGTTAGCTCTATAATTGTTGGATGATGCCACTTGTAAAGAGGTGCTTAATTTCCTCTCCCTCTTTCTTCCATTAAATATTATATAGATCCTATGTAAAAAAATCATTCTCCACCTCCGGGGAAGGAACTCTCAGCTATTGTTCTTCTGTTCTTCTTCCTACTGATGAATAAAATTCCCCAAGTATATTGGGAAAATTTTATTCAGTTTTCTTCATTTACC
Organism: Viscum album; assembly: GCA_963277665.1. NCBI lineage: Eukaryota > Viridiplantae > Streptophyta > Magnoliopsida > Santalales > Viscaceae > Viscum > Viscum album. Next base: position 1,348,753,705 of record OY728164.1, read on the forward strand.
TCTTCTTACTTACTGCTGATTTCAGCAGCCAGATTCCCTCTTTAAGCAATAGTCCATGACATCCATCCGTTGTCTAGGGGGTCCAGTGGGGGGGGGGGGGTCTGTCCTGGGGTGTCCAGGGTCTGGGGGGGGCTGTCCTGGGGGGTCTTTCCATGGGGTGTCTAGGGGGTCTAGTGGGGGGGTCTGTCCTGGGATGTCCAGGGTCTGGGGGGGGTCTGTCCTGGGGGTCTGGGTTTGGGGGGAGGGGTAGGTTCTTGGGGGTGTCCATGGTCTGGGGGGTTGTCCAGGTTCTGGGGGGTGTCCTGGGTCTGTGGGGGGGGGGGGTCTGCCCTGGGGTGTCCAGGGTCTGGGGGGGTCTGTCCTGGGGTGGTGTCTGTCCTGGGGCAGTGGGGTAGGGGCAGGGGTGTCCAGTAGGGGGAGGGGTGTCCAGCAGGGGGAGGGGCTGTCCAGGCAGGGGGAGGGGTGTCCAGCATGGGGGAGGGGTGTCCATGGGGGTGGTCCAGGGGTGTCCAGGGTCTGGGGGGGTATGTCCTTGTGTGGGGTCTGTCCTGGGGTGTCCAGGGGTAGGGGGTAGGGGTTTCCAGCAGGGGGAGGGGTGTCCAACAGGGGGAGGGGCTGTCCAGGCAGGGGGAGGGGTGTCCAGCATGGGGGAGGGGTGTCCAGGGGGGTGGTCCAGGGGTGTCCAGGGTCTGGGGGGGGGGGGGGGGTCTGTCCTGGGGTGGGGTCTGTCCTAGGGTGTCCAGGGTCAAGGGGCAGGGGGTAGGGGGCAGGGGTGTCCAACAGGGGGAGGGGTGTCCAGTAGGGGGAGGGGCTGTCCAGATAGAGGGAGGGGTGTCCAGTATGTGGGAGGGGTGTCCAGGGGGTGGTACAGGGGTGTCCAGGGTCAAGGGGCAGGGGGTAGGGGGCAGGGGTGTCCAGCAGGGGGAGGGGTGTCCAGCCAGGGGAGGGGCTGTCCAAGCAGGGGGAGTGGTGTCCAGCATGGGGGAGGGGTGTCCAGGGGGGTGTCCAGGGGGTGGTCCAGGGGTGTCCAGGGTCTGGGCGGGGGGGGGGGGGGGGGGTCTGTCCTGGGGTGGGGTCTATCCTGGGGTGTCCAGCAGAGGGAGGGGTGTCCAACAGGGGGAGGGGTTGTCCTTGTAGGGAGAGGGGAGTCCAACATGGGGGAGGGGTGTCCAGGGGGTGGTCCAGGGGTGTCCAGTGGTGGTGGTCCAGGGGGAGGGGTGTCTAGTAGTGGTTTATATTTCTAGTATTCTTTTTTGGACTTCAACATATTATGCAAGGACTCGGTGGTCTGGATAGTGGGGGTGCAGTGGGGGGAGGGGGATCTGGGTTCAAGGGGTAGTGAGTGGATGGGTGTAGGGGGGTGGGGTGGATATAGGGCTGGGTGCAGGGGGGATGGGGGTGGGGAAGGGGGCTTGGGTGCAGGGGCAGTGGGGGTGCGGGTGGGGGTGGATAGTGGGGGTGCAGTTGGGGGGAGGGGGACCTGGGTGCAAGGGGTAGTGAGGGGGATGCGTGTAGGGGGGTGGGGCTGGATATAGGGCTTGGTGCAGGGGGGATGGGGGGGGGGGGGGCTGGGGGCCTGGGTGTAGGGGGGCAGTGGGGGTGCAGTGGGGGGGAGGGGGACCTAGGTGCAAGGGGTAGTGAGGGGGCTGCGTGTAGGGGGTGGGGGATGGATATAGGGCTGAGTGTAGGGGGGGGGGGGCTGGGGGCCTGGGTGCAGGGGGCAGTGGGGGTGCAGTGGGGGGGAGGGGGACCTAGGTGCAAGGGCTAGTGAGGGGGATGGGTGCAAGGGGTAGTGAGGGGGCTGGGTGTAGGGGTGTGGGCTGGATATAGGGCTGGGTGCAGGGGGGTCTGTAGGAGGTGTCTAGGGGGTGTCTGGGGGGTGTCCAGGGTGTGTCCAGGAGGTGTCCAGGGGGTGTCCAGGGGGTTTCCAGGGGGTGTCCAGGGTGTGTCCACGGGGTGTCCAGGGGGTGTCCAGGGGGTGTCCAGGGGGTGTCCAGGGGTATTTTTTTATGGATTTGGACACCCTCTAGCCACGGTTTTAAACTATGTCTATTGGTTCATTGCCACGGTTCTTAACCGTGGCTATAGACATAATGCCACGGTTCTAAACTGTGGAAATATATTCTATACGACCTTTAGTATAGCCAGGGTTTCAACCGTGCTATAGGTCTAGGCCTATAGCCACACCAAACGTAGCCACGGTTCCTCAAACCATGGCTATTACCTATAGCCACGGTTTGAGGGCCTATAGCCATGGTTTAGAACCGTGGCTATAGCCCGAATTTCCAGTAGTGTTTTTTTTATCTTTATATTGTTTTTACTAATAAAATAGTCATGAATAAGTAATTTAAATAATACTTAGCATCATTAAAATATCATATATATTCATTATATATGTATTAATAAAAATTTATAATAAATAGAAATATAAAAAAATACACTATTCATTGAGACAGTAGTTTATATGTACGAATGAACATTATTTCAAATTTATTATTGGATTGAAAGAAATAAAAATATATTATATATTATTATTCCAGAATAAATTTATTTTATATATCTCTCCTATTTTTATTAAACCATCCTTAATATATTTCAGGTAATGCATGAATGAATCACATTGCTTCTTGAGACGGTAATTTGTGGCATAAATGAATGGTGTCATCATAAACCCAAACAATTGAAATCATAATGTTTTGTGTTATATTATAATCCTAGAAGCATAAATACAACAAATTAATCATAAAAATTATAAATAAATAGTATTTCTATCATTATTATCAACTATGATATGTGGTAATATAAAAATGAATGATATCTGTTCGTGAGGTTGTAGTCCACTATACATAAGACTAATGATTTTGAGTGGTTGTACCAATTTAACAAACAATGGATCAAGCCCTCACGATTTACTCTTATTTGGAGAATTTGTTATTATAGAATTCCTACTGATGTTTTTATACAATCTCTTTGTATTCATCTATGCTCTAAATGTCACTTTTGTAACCAACACAGGGAAGATGTGAATCATCTCTTTTTTATCTTGTGCTATTTCTTTGGATCTTTGGAATTATATTTTTTAACATATTTGGCTACAGATGGATCCTCTATGATACTATTGGATCACAATTAAAGAGATGTGTCCAGCAATAGGAATCTCAATAAATCAAGAATATCTTCCTCTCTTCCATTGCGGAGCTTCTTCATATGATCTAGTATGATAGAAACCATATGATTCATAATAATTCTTCACCAAATCTTAATGCAGGTAAAGCTCAGATCATCTTTTCCACACATGAGGCTACCTCAATTCAAAAGGTTCACTACAATAATACTATTAGGGACTTTGAGATTCTTCAAAGACTACGCATTGAAGGCATATTCAGAAAACCCAAACACACCATTGAAGTATTCTGGCAGGTCCTGCTTTCAGGATAGATCGAGGTGAACATTGATGGTGCCTCCAATGGAAACACCGGCCCTACCGGTTGTAGAACGATCTTCAGAGACCATCTTGGTAAATGCCATTGATGCTTTTTCATTGGCTGTGGAACTGTCTCATCACTAGAAGCTGAAATGATGGGGTTGATCCAAGATGTCAACTATGTACTTCAAAGAGGATGGATAAAGATTTGTATTGAAAGTGATTCGACCACCATCATTCAGGAAATCAGGAAGGGGATGGCTCATCTAGCTTGGCCACTCACTACTCGCTGGATGAATTGCCTCGACACTCTTTTGTAGATCACCTTTATCACCACTCATGCTTTCAAAGAAGAAAACAAGGTTGCTTATGTGCTTACAAACATGGGAGTTAACCAGGAGATGACCTGACTTGATGCACTCCCTCTTGATCTTTTTCATATTTATGACAATGACTGCAGGAAACTCCCTTCCTTTAGACTCTTGTAACATCTTCTTTTATCTTCAATAAATTGTGCCTCAGTCTTTGACAGAAGCTCTACCATTTAAAAAATAGATAAATATATTTTATACATTTTGGATATAATTCAATCATAGTATAAAACATTATCATGGATTTTATGAAGAAATAAATCCAAAACATTCGTTAATGAACATTACATCTTATAAGGGTAACTCCTTTTAGGTTTCACCAAAAACATTCCATGGAAGGATTTAATACATTGGAAGGGTTATATATTTATGGGATATATTTGTAGATATTATTTTGGAAGGTATTGAGTAGACTAATTATAAGGACCCGACCTTAAACATTACTTATTATTGAATTAAATGAATAATTCACATTGAGGATCTTTTCAGGTTTAGTGTTTTAGAGAATTAGGACATAACTATTACATCTCAAAGATTATAAAGTAGACACATCTACTCAGCTTCCATTTTTTTTTACAAAAATATGAACTCTTGAACAAAAGATTCATGTCGAGTTCCTTGTTTTAGACAGCCTGACATTTCCTTGATCCCATCCTTGACCATATTCAACTTTATTTCCTGTGAAAAAACATTTCAAACAAAACTTGCGATGAACATAAAAAGCTCAATAAGGGTTATAACAATACAGAAAGAAAGCATTAGTCCATGTATACATAAGAATCAATGAAATCATACATTACTCATAAAGCATAAGCAATTTTACATACCTCATGAAATCATAAGATTTATGAATAACTCATAGAAATCATTAGACATAAAGGTAACTTGAGGCATTCATAACATTCTTATGTAGTGAGTAACACTCATGGTTACGTTTGGAATACCCATCACCATATATTCCCTAAATCTCTTCGGTGAAAGCTTAATGTTTAACTCCTTCGCATTACCCAAGCATTGGAGAGCTATATCGGGCTCACCTGCCCTTAGTTTTTCACGGAACCACCCGTATTCATAAACAATGCCCAAGAACCATAACATAATCATAGAATATAACTTAAGAACAAAGGAAAGATAACATTCCCACATTTTAATAACAATATAACATTTTAAGATATTGAAATAATGCATCCATTCTAAAAATCATTTTCAAACCCATTTAAAACATTTAATAAAGAGATTTTTGAATCAAAGTGTCCCATACCACTTTGAAGATTTTAACATTTTAAACCATTAATATCCATATAAATAAATACTTAAAACCATTTTGAAAACATGGATAATAATGAGAAATATTTATAATAATAAATCATTAAAACATTTAAAATGATATTTTAGTTAAAGGGTTTTTTAACAAAATGAGAGACACTTGAATACAATAATTGAGGAAGTAACATTTAATCAGAACATTATAATATCATGAGAATAAAGGGATTCATGATATATTATTCCAAAGGACAGTATATACACCATATAAGAGTGAATTGGTGCATAACAACAATGATGTCTCAATAGAAATGTAAAATGAGATGAAATCCCTTATAAAGAAGGTATCCTTAAATTAAGGATAAATCAATCTCAGAATTATGTGTGAAAAATATAAATAAACACAATAAAAGTGCATATTAAGTGTAAAAAACCATAGGAAATTCACAAATATTCCTAGGATGACATATTCAATAACTATAAGTTGAACCCAAATAAATTGAAATTGGGTTAAGAATTTCCCTTGGTAAAATTTGACAGCCTAACAACGTCACTTAAAAATTAATAACATTTGATGATGAGAGAGAAAATGGTATCTCATCATTTGGACATAAAATTTACATCAATAAGGATATATAAGAACATATCCCAACATAAAAGATTTAAATTAAAAGACATATCAAAATAAGTCTTTTTAAAAGAGGAGTGTGAAAGGTTCCCTTACCGATTTGGGTAACTTTCGAAACATACACCCTATGAAAGAAGGGTCATAAAATAAAGATGTAACTACCCATAAATGATATCATATTATAAAAATAGTAAAATAAGGGGCAGTATATAAACCACAAAAATGTAAATAGTGGTCAATGTAGAATAAATCTCATGGGAATAAAAAGTGAGATGAAAATCCCCTTATGAAAATTCGGCAGCCTATCGGCGCCACATTAAACATCCAGAAATGGATTGATGAAAAAATAGGGTCTCTCATAATATTACCATAAAATTTACAGAAATATTAATATAAAAGAACATCCCCCAACATAAGAAAGAGGAGATTAAAGTAAGTTACATTAAAAAGAGTACTTTAAAAGAAAGAGAGAGGTAGGATCTCGTACCTCAAGTCTAACTTGTCTTGTTAATTGCTTTATATTCCTGAATAGTAAAATTTGGTCAATTGATAATTTCTTAAGTTCATACTTTAAAGATTATTATTCAGTTCATATAACATATTATAATGTTATAATAATTGGTTAATAATGTGAGTTCATATCAGACGTTTTTGTCGATGTTTGGTACATGAGTCAAAAATGAACATGTTTGAAAATGACTGTCCATGTAGTTATAAGTAAATCATCTCCAGAATAGTATTAATTATTTAAATATCATATATATCTTGTAAATATACATTTTATACTATTACATAACTTTTGGAGAAAAAAATAAATGAAATGCACCGTTCATGGAGACGGTAGGTCGTACGTACGCATGAACGCTACTTTCATTTCTTTGACATATTAATGGAATAAAAAATATTTTAGAGAGATATATATATTATAATTCCAGTATAATATATATGTTTTATAGGTCACATAATTTCGTTAATTTAATTCTTTATACATTCCATTTATTGCATGAACGAGTCACATCACTTGAGGGGCAGTAGTCCACACTTCCTCGTATGAAATTATCGCATTTTCACAACATGCAAAGCATAAAGTTATGTATTAAATATAAAATACAGAAGCATATGGAAAACATAAAAACAACATATATCATATATAAAATACAGTGACATCATAATGGACACCACTAAAGGTGTTAATATAAGATTGAACAATCATCGTTTCGTGAGGAAGTAATTCACCATCCACAGAAACAGAATGTTCTTTTACCATTAGACGAAGGTGTGTGTAATTTTAGATAGAATACTTCACATAACATCATCCTAGTATATTTATGATACTGTTGTTTTTACAAAAATAAAGGAATAAAAAGAGTTTAGGGGTTTGGAGAAGCCAAATATAACAAAAGAACACAGGTGAAGACATTACCTTTAAATCGGGTAACTCCTCTTTGTTTGAACCAAAAGGGTTTCTTGAAGAGAATTATGCCAATGGTTAGTCTCCAATGATGAATAGAGGGATGTGGAAATATTAAATGGTCAGGGTTTTTCCAAGCCAAAGGCTTGAGAGGTGTGGGAAGGTGGTAGAGGTGGGGGCCTTTTATAAGAGGATAGGAGGGGCACTCATGGATAGTCAAGAAATGTTGCTTTATTTTAAAAAGCGTTTCAGATTTTAAAGGTCCCACATTGATAAATTTCGAGGATAAGGTGATAAGGGTTCTAAATATACTCATACAATAGGTTTTTTCACTGTATATGTCTTAGAGATGACATTATCTTTTCATTTTATTTAAATCGTTCATTAATGAGGTAATCGTTGCATCATCATGATGTCATACGTAATTTAATTTATTTAATGTCTAAAAATTATAAAAAAATACTATGATGTAGGAAATATTTTTATATTTCCAATGAATATTTATAGTCCAAGGGATAATTTATTTAGACAAAATTAAAATTATTTTACTTAGGTGTTACATACTTTGGTTACATTTTCCTTCATTTAAAAAAAATATGATAAAAGGTAACTATCACACTTAAGTGATTCCATGGGGTCCCAAGGTTGGAACAATGCATCCCATTGTCGGCCAAGACACCAAAAATAGAAATAGAAAACATTTTGGGGTCATTTTATATTTTTATGATATTATTTTCTTACCCTTAATTACCCGATTACTAATTAAACACAATAATTAAAGATAATTACCGTCGTTACTATTCATAATGTCCAAAAAAAATTATTAATTACATAAATTGGACCCTAAGATTCAAAATATGGAATATATTTTATCAAATTCAAAACACATAAATTTTAGTAATTAATTTGAAAGTAAATCTTGTTGTCAAAACAGAAGACGGGTTTTTAAGAAGTAAAATTTATCAAAAGATTGACTTGTTTTTACATCCAATTGAAAAGTGAAATTACTTCCAATGAACAAAATTGTATTAATTGATAAAAAAATAATTCAATTATTATTTAAAAACAATAAAATGAAAATATAAATATATAAATAAATTGGATGAAAAGGCAGTTTTGAATTAAAACTGTATTTTTCACTATTCATTAAAAACATTATTAGAAAAATACCAAAAATTAACCCTAATCTATATTTGATATTTCAAACTCAGAAATGATGTCCATTTTACCAAATTCAAGACATAAATGTTTCATTAATAAATCATATATTTAATTCCTGCTGTCAAAACAAATAGCGGGTTTTTTGGAAGCAATATATATTAAAAGTTTGACACTTGTTTATGCCCATTTTCAAAGAGAAATTAAGTCTAATGAACACCATTGAATTAAATTGTAAAAATATATTCTAATGAAACATTAAACCCTTTTAAAAAGATAATATAACCATATATTTAAATTAGATGAAAAAGCAGTTTTGATGTAAAATGCAATATTTATCACTATTCATTATAAAGAATGAACATTGTCAGAAACATACCAAAAATTTATCCAAAGTAAATTTCAATATCCCAATCATAAAGAATAAGTTTATTTTGTCAAATAGAACTTATAAAATTCTCAAAAGTTATATTTAAAAAAGGTTCTCTATCAGAAGGTGGTAAAACAATCTTTTAAAAATATTAGTGTATTTATTCATAAAATTGGATTCATTTGGATTTTAACCCTCTAACATTTATTGGATTAATGTAAAAATATTTGACAGAAATATTTAATCATTTTTTAGTTATTTCTGTTCATTCCCTCCATTACAACGGCTAGGATTTAACTATTATAATATTATTAGATTATTAATGTGCAATGTAATATTTCAAAGAAACTCGTTGTTGCGTATTGGGTACGCCATCGAGCATAACATTCTCTTTAAAGTAATATTAACATTTTATTTACAAATATTGATAAACCTTAGAATGTAATATTATTTATTTACCTAGTATGTTACATCCTTCCCCCCTTTTGGTAATTTCATCCTTGAAATTTCAAAATTGGGCTTAGAAACTTCATTGAAAGTCTCACATCAGAACAAGAGTTAGTAAAACTATCACTTTAAAAGAAAGGGAGAGAAGTAAAAAGGTCACTTGAGTTAACCCTTACTAGGATTACAAGTAGGAAAATAAGGATATGGAGTAGAAAACAAAGGGTAATGTCTTGATGGAGAGTGATAGTAAACATGTCTAAGAGAAAGATAACCACAAGAAAATCACAAACTTGTGATGGGTTAAACGGTATTCGATTCCCCAGTAGGAAAAGTTAACAACAAAATTTTTGTTTTAGGATACTTTTAATTGAGAAATTAATTTTTGAGATTAGCTAAATCATAATGAAACATACTTACTTGTCACGTAGACTTTCAAATTTTCATAGATTCCTTAATCAAACTCATATTTTCTCCAAAAGACGAGTATTTAGGAAGACTTGTTCACATTAAGAGTACTATAATAAAATTCTTGAGAATCACCTAATCCAAAAAAGAGAACTATATATTTCCCATGTCTTTAGAACTCAACCAAAAAAAAACCAAAAATTTTAGTACGAGATCAGATAATAACAAAAATTGATATTTTTACAAAAAGAAAAACTACTCCTAATCTCCAAAATTTGTCAAACAAAACCAAAAATTCCACCAATACCATTCAATAAACATCTATCCATAAAATTATTAAAATTAAAACAAACTAATATTGAAACCCAAATCTCTGAAGGATTTAATCACATAGTCTGCTAACACAAGTCTTAACATTTTTCCCCAAAATAACATCTGTTATTATTACAGTCTCATACTGAAAAGTAATTAACATAATCACATATCCTCCATGATAGGCTAATCATTTCCACTGATAACCCAAAATCAACTTACGCTTAATTCATAAAATAATCTAACTAAAAATAATCATTCAAACTAACCAGGGACTTCACGTAGTACAGTGGTAGGCGATAAATACCAATTACACTTTGGTTGTGGGTTCGATTCCCGCAGCTTCGTTCGACACAACGGGTTGTCACACGGTCTGTGTGTTGTCCTTTTTCCAAAAGTATATAATTCTTAAAAAATCCCCCCCAAAAGAGATAAAATCTCCAAAAATAACCATAACATATTTTAGCTACAAAGTATATCTAATACCTTCCATTTTGCAACCCAAAATGTATTAACCAATAATTTCCTCAAATTCAAGGATCATATAAACCCAAATGGTTACCTTCATAATTATTAACTAAACATCCATGTCAAGTTGGTTCTCTCGTACATGATGCATTAGGGAACTCACCATGGTTCAAGTGGTTGATCATGACTACTGATAGTTGGTTTAGAATAACCACGATATTTCTCATTGAATCCCCCATTTCCTCCAGTCTCTTAATCAGAGAACCACCACAGTTTCCTTCAAACCCATTGTCACTTTGGTGCCTACTAGATCCATCCATTTACTAAAACCAGAAATTTCAGTGTGAGTATATCAACAAAATCATTATGTATTAAAGAGGAGGATAAACACTAAGATATACTTATCCAAGTTATCTCAAACTCATTCCAACCTTCAAAAAAACAATGACTCTATCTAATATAATAACCATTGTGGTTATACACAAATTTTCACTTAACAATCTCACATATAAAGGAATATAAACCATCCTTTGATACCAACTATAAGGACCCGGCCTTAAACATTACTTGTTATTGAATTAAATGAATAACTGACATTGAGGATCTTTTCAGGTTTAGAATTTTAGAGAATTAGGACATAACTATTACATCTCAAAGATTACAAAGTAGACGCATCTACTCAGCTTCCATTTTTTTCACAAAAATAAAAACAATTGAACAAAAGAATCATGTATAGTTCCTTGATCCCATCCTTTAACCTATTCAACTTTATGTCCTGTGAAAAAAATTTCAAAAAAAAAACATGGGATGAGCATAAAAAGCTCAGTAAGTGTTATAACAACACAGAAAGAAAAGATAAGTCCATGTATACATTAGAATAAATGATATCATACATTACTCATAAAGCATAAGTAATTTAACCTACCTCATGAAATCATAAGATTTACGAATAACTCATAGAAATCATAAGACATAAAGGTAACTTGAGGAATTCGTCACATTCTTACGTAGGGAGAAACCCTCATGGTTACGTTTGGAATACCCATCACAGTATATTCCCTAAATCTTTTCTGAGAAACCATAATGTTTAACTCCTTCACGTTACCCAATGCATTGGAGAGATATATCGGGCTCACCCACCCTTAGTTTATCACAAAACCACCCATATTCCTAAAAAATTCCCGAGAACCATAAGATAATCATAGAACATAACATAAGCACAAAGGAAAGAAAATATTCCCACATTGTAATAACAATATTACATTTTATGATATTAGAAATAATGAATCAATTCTAAAAGTCATTTTCAAAACCATTTAAAACATTTAATAAAGATATTTTTGAATCAAAGTGTCCCATACTGTAACACCCCGAGCTTCCATGATACGCTTCTCTTTCAATAATGCAATAGCTTGCATTGTACACAAGTTCGAGTTCTAACACACCGCGACTAATCAAAGTAGCCGTTATGAATAGTAATACCCACTTTTTAAAATTATGGAAATCTTATATTTCAATATGGAATTCATTTTTTTATTCGTAATATCGAAATTATCCTAAGTTGAATTTTTTGTAATTTTCTGAGAACTTACAATTTTTTATGAATAGTGAAAAATACTGAAAAAAAAAGTATGTTAATAAAAATAATTTATAGTGATAAATTATAATATTGAGTGGATTAAAGTTTAATTATAATATATTTATACCTTTTTAACCAATGGTGGTCATTAGAATTAATTTCACTTTGAAATTGGACATAAACAATTGTCAATCTTTTGATATATTTTGTTTTTTAAAAACACGCTATTTGTTGTCACATCGGGAATTAATTATAAAATTAATTAATGCAACTTATATGTTTGGAATTTTGTAAAATAGACATCATTTTTGAATTTGGAATATCAATTTAAGCTTAGGGTGAAATTTTGGCATTGTTCTGAAAAACTTCAATTTTAGATGAATAGTGAAACCACTTAGTGGTGGTTAAAAAACTGATTTTTTTTAAAATTAAACTTTACCGCTTCTGTGATTTTATTTTAAAAAATCCGACATACATGGTTGTCATTAGGAAGTAAAATTTGGTTCAATGGGATTAAAATAATTTTTTTGTGAATAGAAACTTTTAAGTTTAATTAATCGCGATTAAAGGTAATTAGTGAAATTAAAGGTAAAAATGGTATTATAAAAATATGAAATGACACTTACACTTGTCCTACCCCTATTGGATGAGTCATGTCCGACCAAGACAACCCATGGGTCAACTTGGGGACCCCATGGAGCCACTTTGGTAGGAAAATGACATTAAAAACTTTTTATTTAATGTTAAAATAAAAATGTCACTAACATAAGTTATTTTACTAAAAAAAAATTAAATGGGGTTATACAAGTCATATTTTTGACTATAAATATTCATTATAAATCTAAAAATATTTCATACATCCTGATATTTTTTTTATAATTTTTATACATTAAATAAATTAAATTATTTATGACACCATGATGATGTAGCGATTACCTCATTAATTAACGATTTACATAAAATGAAAAGATAGTGTAAAATCCAAGGCTTACACTTGTCAAAAACCTATTGGATGAGTATATTTATAACCCTTATCACCTTAGCCTCTAACTATATCATTTTGGGACATTTAGAAACCGAAAAGCATTTCATAATAAAGTAACATTTCAATCTTTCCAAGAGTGCCCCTTCTCTCCTCTTATAAAAGGCCCCCACCACTACCACCTTACTCACACCGTAAAAGCCTTTTGGCTCGGCCAAACTCTGCCCAAATACTCTCTGAACTTCCCTCCCTTACTCCTAAAAGCCTCAATTTTGGCAGAAGTCTTCCTAAGGAAGCCTTTGTCTCAAATCAAAAAGAGTTACCCGATTTTAAGATAATGTCTTCTCTAGTGTTGTTTTGTATTATTTTGCTTCTCCAACCACTTAAACTCTTTTTATTCATTTATTTTGTAACAAAACCAGTATCTAAAATATAATATGATGTTTTTATGATAAATATTAGGTTTAAACTTACACACACCTTCGTCTAATGGTTAAAGAACATACTATTTCTGTGGGTGGCGAAATACTGCCTCACGAAACGATGATTGTTCAATATTCTTTTAACACCTCTAATGGTGGCCATTATGATGACACTATTTTCATATATGATATATAATATGTTTATATTTTACTTAAGGTTATTTATTTTTTATTTATGGCATACCTTTAAAGTTTCCATTATGGGTAAACGCGATATTTTCATTTTAGGATGTGCGGACTACCGCCCCCTCAAAGTAATTTGAATCGTTAATTCCATATGTGGGATGTATAAAGGATAGAGTAAATTATATTATATATGATATTATAATGGAATTATAATAAAACATTATACTATTATGATTTCATTCCATTAAATAGGAAATAGAAATGAAAGTAGCGTTCATGCGTACGTACGACTTACCGTCTCCATGAACGGTGCATTTCATTTCACACCTCTAAATGTTATGTAATATTATAAATGAATGTATATAATGGATATATATGATATATATTATATCTACATCATTAATATAATTCTGGATATAATGGATATTTCACCACATGAACAACCTGTAATTATAAGAAGGTTATTTTTGACTCAAGTACCAAAGATCGACAAAATGACCGTTATTAACTTAAATAATTACATAATGTTCATAACATGGTAATAAGTGATATAAAAGTAATAAAAAACTTGAAAAAAGGATCTTAAGAAATTATAAATTAACTCTAGTTTATTATTCAGGAGGTTAAAGAACGATTGAGTCAAGTCGGACACAAGGTTAGGGAACTTCTTAACCCAATTTCTATTCTTTGGGTTAATCTCCTACTTTCAAATTATGTCATGATATTATTATGTCCTATCATGTATTTATACTTTCATTATGTGTACATATAGTGAATACACATAATAGATATATTTTATTTAAAAATTATCTTTTTAAGGGATTTCATCTTAATCTCCATTCATTGAGGCATATTTTGTTTTATACACAAATTTCTTTTATACGGTGTATAAACCCCTTTGACTTTTACATTTATTCAAAAGGAATATTTTTTATATGAAGCGTTTTACTAAATGACAAAAAGAAATGTTTTTCTTGCCATACGTATGCGGTGACAATGACTTCTCTGCCGTTGTGACTATTATTTGAGTTTCGGCTTCCTTTATAAGCCATAACTTTTTTTAAATGAAAAATAAATACAAAGTTTTAATTTTCCATTATTTTGGTATTGAAAATAGTTTTGATAATGTTTTTATTATATCAATGTGTTGTATTGATATCTTGTGATTGAAGTGTGTAAATATTATGTTTCCTTTATGCATGTTTTATGTGATACAATTATGTTATGGTTTATGATATGTTTAAACATGTTCATATGAGTAATGCATTGGACTTAATTAGTGACGGGTGGAGCCCGCTATAGCTCATCGATGCATCGGTAGGTCACATGAGACAAACTAGTGACTTGGCATGAGGCCTTGACAAAATCTTATTTGTGGTCTTGGCACGAGGCCTTGGATACGTGGTTATGATAGTCTGGAATTATGCATTCCATCATTATGAATGTGGTTATTGATATTGCATGTGATTATTCGACTAGTAGAATATCCATGTGAGTAAATAAATGGTATTATTTAATTTATTTTTTTCCATATTATGCTGAAGTTAAAGTTTAAAAAGGCTTTTGTTTTAGTTATACAATGCATTAAATGTTAATGTTTATTTACGAAAGCTTCCGCAATATTGTTATCCTTACTGAGCATCTGAGATCACCTCTTTCAATGTTTTAATATTTTCCAGGATGTGAAGAAGTATTGAATGAATGACCTGTAGGGATAGTCAGAAGAGGATATGAGTGTGGACAATGGAGACTTTGTTATTGTTTTTTTTCACTTTATTATGTAATGTAACATTTATGAATGTATCTTGTGTTTCCAAGGCTACTAAACTAATCGGTCTTTCGAGACTTGATCTTTTGTGATCATGCCAATGTTACGAAGTAATGCACCGACTCTGGGTAGCTAGGGTCGGGGCGTTACAGTTGGTATCAGAGGCAGTTTTGTACTAACCTTGGAAGCTAGATTTAGATAAACTCTAATTAGAGAACATAGCCCAAAGATAGACTATGAGGATTAGTATAGAAGAACTTCCTAGAATTTTGTTGTTGTAGAGATTTTGTGAGTTTTCCGAGCAATACATCGCTGTCTGGATACGAGAAGGTAGAGGCGGCTCTGGCACAGATGTACTTAGGGGTAAAACCCGAAAACACCGCTTTGAGCTAGACTCGAACGGGAAATGGTGCATGACAGCGGGCCTTGCGGAACTCTTTGTTACGACACTCATAGGGGATATGCTTAGGATAATTCTCATTTTCTTTACAAACCACTATGAAGGGTTATGAGTATATACTTCCTCAAATAAAACATTTTTATGGATTATATACATAAATATTTAAATTTATGTTAATTATTTTACAAGTATGGAATTATGTATTTTGATTCATAAACTAATCTAGTTTATGCCATTGTTTAGAAGTGGCGCCTAGTGGAAGGAATGGAAACAGTAGCACTGAACACACTCCATGTAGGGATTTCCCTCCTGCTCAAGATAATTATTATGGAGTTAGAGATACAACTGGTGCTGATCAACTTACTACCATACTGGGACAACTCACTCAAGTTATGAATAATAACCTTACTCGTATAGAGCACCCTGATCCGCAACGTGGAGGATCAATGTTAGACCGTTTCATGAGGAAACAACCACCAAAATTTAATGGGGGTACAAATCCAATAGTAGTTGAGCAATGGATAAACTCCTTAGAGAAAATATTCCACGCCTTGGGGAGTAGCGAAAGGGAGAAGGTTGTCATGGCAGTCTACAGCCTCACTGGAGATGCTGATCAATGGTGGTCGCTGATTCAAAACACAAAGGAAGATGATGAAGTTTCAAGTATGGAATGGAGAGAGTTTAAAGATCTTTTCATAGAAAAATACTTTCCACGTGACCATCGAGCAGATATGGAAAGGCAATTTCTAAGTCTGAGACAAAAGGAGGATGAGAATGTCAAAAAGTATGAGGCTAACTTTACAAGGTTAGCGAGGCATGTTGCAGATTATATATGTTACCCAAGAAGTAAGATCGATTGTTTCTTTGATGAGTTAAAACAGTTTCTCCATCGAGCACTAGTATCACAATCTTTCTCAACGTACGAAGATATAGTCACATTTTCTATCAAGACAGAAAAGGAATTCTCTAAATCTTATGACAATAAAGTAAAGAAAGAGAAGAAGAGAACGGTGGAACAAGAGACAGATAAAGGAAAAAAGGGAAAGAATGATTTTCTATTATGCGATAATTGTGGGAAGAATCACCCCGGTACCTGCCTAAAAGGAATGGGAGTTCGTTATAAATGTGGAGAAAAAGGTCACCAGGCTCGTGATTGCAAGGGAAAGAAAGAGGCTATCAATGTTGGATGCTACAATTGTAGGGAAATGGGGCATTATGAAAATGAATGTTCTAAGTGTTAGGGAAACATACCTCAGAAAAGGCCAAGGGATCAAGGACATTCTTATGCTGTTACTACAGTTGAACTGGAATAATTAGTGTATTGGTTCTTTTGGACTCAAGGATTATATTCTAGTTATAAAAATAATGTGATATATATAAGGATTGTACTGCAGTACTTGTTGTTATCATTAAGGTTTTAATATCGTGAAGGAAATCATATTTTTAGTATGTGACAATAAGAAAACCATTACTTTGTTTGGGGAATCTGATGTTACAATTGATTTTGGAATTTAGAGACCTTTTAGAGAAAGTCTGGACAGAGGTATTTTGGATAACTATTAAGGTTGGAATGGATTAATTTGAACCATGGATAGTATTGTTTAAGGTTAAAACATTTCTGAAGATTATTTTTGGAATATTATAATACAATAGTTTTAGGAAAAGGACAACCTGCAGGGTGGGGCATAACCCGTCGCATCGGACAAAGCTGTAGGAATCAAACCCACAACCATAGTGCGACATGCCTTTATTACCTACCACTAGCCTACAGGAAGTCTCTGGTTATTACAAAATAGTTTTACTAATCTAAATGGTATGTGGTAATATTTAGAACCTTATGCAATTAAGATAAATATAATATTTTTGATTTCTTTTACCATTTGGAGTGAAAGATGGGTTTGTGGTAAATATTTATTAAAGAATAAAAGTCTACATGACAAGTATGTATATTCCCTTATGTTCTTAGTAAATCTCCTAAATAAATTACTCAACTTTATAAAAGGTAACTTAAAACAAAAATGTTTCCGGTTAACTTTTCCAACTAGGGATTCAATGGCCGTTTAACCAATCACAAGTTTGTGATTTTCTTAGGGTTAACTTTCTCCTAATCCTGTTTTCTACAACTCTCCATCAAACCTTGATGGTTTGTTTTTCTTCCATATACATATTTTCATAGAATACTAGTATGTGCTATCTCGGGTGACCTTTGTACTTATCTTTCTTTCTTTTAAAGTTATATTTTTATTAACCTTATTTTCAATGTGGGTTTTCCACAAAGGTATTTTCTATTTTCAACCTTCTATTTTCAAATAATAATTTCAAATTGTGAGACGCAATTTATTGAATGAGGGGAGAATTTAACTTCCCTAGCTTCCACGATACGCTTCTCTTTCAATAATGCAATTATTTGCATTGTACGCAAGTTCGAGTTCTAATACACCGTGACTAATCAAAGTAGCCGTTATGAATAGTAATACCCACTTTTTAAAATTATGGAAATCTTATATTTCAATATTGACTTCATTTTTGTATTCGTAATATCGAAATTATCCTAAGTGGAATTTTTTGTAATTTTCTGAGAACTTACAATTTTTTATGAATAGTGAAAAATACTAAAAAAACAACTTTTTTAATCAAAATAATTTATAGTGATAAATTATACTATTGAGTGGTTTTAAAGTGTGATTAGAATATTTTTTACCATTTTATCCAATGGTGGTCATTATAATTAATTTCACTTTGAAATTGGACATAAACAATTGTCAATCTTTTGATATATATTGTTTCTTAAAAACACGCTATTTGTTGTGACAGTGGGAATTAATTATAAATTTAATTAATGAAAATTATATGTTTGGAATTTTGTAAAATAGTCATTATTATTGAATTCGGAATATCAATTATAGCTTAGGGTGAAATTTTGGCATTATTCTGAAAAAATTCAATTTTTGATGAATAGTGAAACCACTAAGTGGTGGTTAAAAAACTGATTTTTCATTTAAATGAAACTTTACCGCTTCTGTGATTTTATTTTCAAAAATCTGACATACATTTTTGTAATTAGGAAGTAAAATGTGGTTCATTGGGATTAAAATAATTTTTTTGGTGAATAGTAACTTTTATGTTTAATTAATCGCGATTAAAGGTAATTAGTGAAATTTAAGTTAAAAATGGTATTATAAAAATTTGAAATGACCCTTAAAATTGTCCTAACCCTATTGGATGAGTCATGGCCGACCAAGACAACCCATGGGTCAACTTGGGGACCCCATGGAGCAACTTTGGTAGGAAAATGACATTAAAAACCTTTTATTTAATGTTAAAATAAAAATGTCACAAACATAAGTTGGTTTACTAAAACATTTTTTAAATGGGGTTATAAAAGTCATAGTTTTGACTATAAATATTCATTAGAAAGATAAAAACATTTCATACATCATGATATTTTTTTTATAATTTTTAGGCATTAAATAAATTAAATTATTTATGACACCATGATGATGTAGCGATTACCTCATTAATTAACGATTTATATAAATTGAAAAGATAGTGTAAAATCTAAGGCTTACACTTGTCAAAAACCTATTCGATGATTAGATTTAGAACCCTTATCACCTTATCCTCGAACTATATCATTATGGGACCTTTAGAAAACGAAAATTATTTCATAATAAAGTAACATTTCAATCTTTTCAAGAGTGCCCCTTCTCTCCTCTTATAAAAGTCCCCCACCACTACCACCTTACTCACACCATCAATGCCTTTTAGCTCGGACAACCTCTGCCCAAATACTCTCTCAAGATCCCTCACTTACTCCTAGAAGCCTCATTTTTTGGCAGAAGTTTTCCCAAGGAAGCCTTTGGATCAAATCAAAAAGAGTTACCCGATTTTAAGGTAATGTCTTCTCTAGTGTTGTTTTGTATTATTTTGCTTCTCCAACCCCTTAAAATCTTTTTATTAATTTATTTTGTAACAAAACAAGTATCTAAAATATACTATGATGTTGTTATGATAAGGATTTGGTTTACACTTACACACACCTTCGTCTAATGGTTAAAGAACATACTGTTTCTGTGGGTGGCGAAATACTGCCTCTCGAAACGATGATTGTTCAATATTCTTTTCACACCTATAATGGTGGCCATTTTGATGACACTATTTTCATATATGATATATAATATGTTTATGTTTTACTTAAGGTTCTGTATTTTTCATTTATGGAATACCTTTATTGTTTCCATTATGGGTAAACACGATATTTTTATTTTAAGAAGTGCGGACTACCGCCCCCTCAAAGTGATTTGAATCGTTAATGCCATATGTGGGATGTATAAAGGATGTATTAAATGATATTATATAAGATATTATACTGGAATTATAATACACTTTTATACTATTATGATTTCATTCCATTAAATATGAAATAGAAATGAAAGTATCGTTCATGCGTACGTACGACTTACCGTCTCCATGAACGGGGCATTACATTTCTTACCTCTAAATGTTATGTAATATTATAAATTAATGTATATACTAGATATATATTATATATATTATATCTACATCATGAATATAATTCTGGATATAATGGATATTTCACCACATGAACAACTTGTAATTATAAGATGATTATTTTTGACTCAAGTACCAAAGATCGACAAAACGACCGTTATTAACTTAAAATAATTACATAATATTCATAACATGTTAATAATTGATATAAAAGGAATAAAAAACATGAAAAAGTATCTTAAGAAATTATAAATTAACTCTAGTTTATTATTCATGAGGTTAATGAACGATCGAGTCAAGTCGGACACAAGGTAAGGGAACTTCTTAACCAAATTTCTATTCTTTGGGTTAATCTACTACTTTCAAATTATGTCATGATATTATTATGTCCTATCTTGTATTTATACTTTCTTTTTGTGTACATATAGTGAATACACATAATAGATATATTTTATTTAAAAATTTTCTTTTTAAGGGATTTCATCTCAATCTCCATTCATTGAGGCATATTTTGTTTTATACACAAATTTCTTTTATATGGTGTATAAACCACTTTGACTTTTACGTTTATTCAAAAAGACTCTTTCTTATATGAAGTATTTTACTAAATGACAAAAAAGGAATTTTTTTCTTGCCATACGTATGCGGCGACAACGACTTCTCCACCGCTGTGACTATTATTTGAGTTTCGGCTTCCTCTATAAGCCATAACTTTTTTTAAATGAAAAATAAATACAAAGTTTTAATTTTCCTTTATTTTCGTATTGAAAATGGTTTTGATATTTTTTTTATTATATCAATGTTTTGTATTGATATCTTTTGATTGAAGTGTGGAAATATTATGTTTCCTTTATGCATGTTTTATGTGATACAATTATGTTATGGTTTATGATATGTTTAAACCTGTTCATATGAGGAATGCATTGGACTTAATAAGTGACGGGTGGAGCCCGCTATAGCTCCTCGATGCATCGCTAGGTCTAATGAGACAAACTAGTGTCTTGGCATGAGGCCTTCACAAAATCTTATTTGTGGTCTTGGCACGAGGCCTTGGCTACGTGGTTATGAGTCTGAAATTATGCCTTCCATCATTATGAAAGTGGTTATTGATATTGCATGTGATTATTCAACTAGTAGAATATCCATGTGAGTAAGTAAATGGCATTATTTAATTTATTTTTTCCATATTATGCTGAAGTTAAAGTTCAAAAAGGATTTTGTTTTAGTTATACAATGCCTTAAATGTTAATGTTTATTTACGAAAGATTCCACAATATTGTTATCCTTACTGAGTATCTGAGCTCACCCCATTCAATGTTTTAATATTTTCCAGTATGGGAAGAAGTATTGTATGAATGACCTGCAGGGATAGTCAGAAGAGGATATGAGTGTAAACTATGGAGACTTTGTTATTGTAGTTTTTCACTTTATGATGTAATGTAACATTTATGAATGTATCTAGTGTTTCCAAGGCTATTAAACTAATCGGTCTTTCGAGACTTGATCTTTTGTGATCATGCCAATGTTACGAAGTAATGCACCGACTCTGGGTACCTGGGGTCGGGGCGTTACACATACCACTTTGAAGATTTTAACATTTTTAACCATTAATATCCATATAAATAAACCATTAAAAACATTTTGAAAACATGGATATTAATGAGAAATATTTATAAGAATAAATCATTAAATCATTTAAAACAATATTTTAGTTAAAGGGTTTTTAACAAAATGAGAGACACTTGAATACAATAATTGAGGAAATAACATTTAATCAGAACTTTATAATATCATTAGAATAAATGGATTCATGATATATTATTCCAAAGGATAGTATATACACCATATAAGAGGGAATTGGTCCATAACAACAAAGAAGTCTCAATAGAAAAGTAAAATGAGATGAAATCCCTTATAAAGAAGGTATCCTTAAATTAAGGATAAATCAATCTCATAATTATGTGTGAAAAATATAAATACACCCAATATAAGTGGATATTAAGTGTAAAACAACCATAGGCCATTTACACATATTAATAGGATGACATATTCAATAGCTACATGTTTAACCCAAATAAATCGAAATTGGGTTAAGAAGTTCCCTTGGTAAAATTTGATAGCCTAACGACGTCACTTTAAAATTCATAACATTAGTTGATGAGAGAGAAAAATTTATATCATCAATTGGATATAAAATTTACATCAATAAGGATATATAAGAACATATCCCAACATAAAAGATGTAAATTAGAATACAAAACAAAATAAGTCTTTTTAAAAGAGGAGTGTGAAAGGTTCCCTTACCGATTTGGGTAACTTTCGAAACATACACCCCATGAAAGAAGGGTCATACAATGAAGATGTAACTACCCATAAATGAGATTATATTATACAAATAGTAAAATATGGGTTATTAAATACACCACACAAAAGGAATTAGTGGCCAATGTAGAATAAATCTCATGGGAATAAAAAGTCAGATGAAAATCCCCTTATGAAAATTCGGCAGCCTATCGGCGCCACATAAAACATCCATAAAGAGATTGATGAGATAAAATAGGGTCTATCATCATATTAACATAAAATTTACAGAAAGGGGAATATAAAAGAACATCCCCCATCATTAGAAAGAGGAGCTTAAAGTAAGTTACATAAAAAAGAGTACTTAAAAAGAAAGAGAGAGGTATGATCTATTACCTCAAGTCCGACTTGTCTTGTTCGTTGCATTATATTCCTGAATAGTAAACATTGGTCAATTTATAATTTCTTGAGGTCCACCTTTAAATATTATTATTTAGTTCATATCACATATTATAATGTTATAATAATTGGTTAATAATGTGAGTTCATATCAGACATTTTTGTTGATGTTTGGTACATGAGTAAAAAATGAACTTGTTTGAAAATGATTGTCCGTGCAGTTATAAGTAAATCATCCTCAGAATAGTATTAATGATATAAATATCATATACTTCCAGTAAATATTCATTTTATACTATTCCATAACATTTGTAGATAAAAAGAAATGAAATGCACCGTTCATGGAGACGGTAGGTCGTACGTACGCATGAATGATACTTTCATTCCTTTGACATATTAATGGAATTAAAAATAATTGAGAGATATATATATTATAATTCCAGTATAATATATATGTTATATAGGTCAAATAAGTTAATTAATTTCATTCTTTATACATTCCATGTATTGCATGAACGAGTCACATCACTTGAGGGGGCAGTTGTCCACACTTCCTCGTATGAAATTACCACATTTGGACAACATGCAAAGAATATAGTTATGTTTTAATTATAAAATACAGAATCATATGGAAAACATAAATACCATATATATAATATATAAGATATAGTTTCATCATAATGGCCACCATGAAAGGTGTTAAGAGAATATTGAACAATCATCATTTCATGAGGCAGTAATTCTCCATCCATAGAAACAGTATGTTCTTTAACCATTAGACGGAGGTGTGTGTAAATGTAGCTCTAATACTTCACATAAAAACATCCTAGTGTACTTAATATACATTTTTGGTTACAAAATAAAGGAATAAATAGAGTTTATGGGTTTGTAGAAGCAAAATAAATCAAAAGAACACAAGTGAAGACATTACCTTTAAATCGAGTATCTCATCTTAGTTTAAACCAAAAGGGTTTCTTGAAGAGCATTCTGCCAGAGCTGAGGCTTCAATGATGAATATAGGGATGTGGAGAGATTAAATGGGTAGGGTTTGGACGATCCAAAGGCTTGAGAGGTGTGGGAAGGTGGTAGAGGTGGGTGCCTTTTATAAGAGGAGAGGAGGGGCACTCATGGAAAGTCAAGAAATGTTACTTTATTTTCAAAGGAGTTTCGGATTTTAAAGGTCCCACATTGATATATTTCAAGTATAAGGTGATAAGGGTTATATATATACTCATACAATAGGGTTTTGTCCAATTTTATGTTTTAGATTTTACATTATCTTTTCATTTTATTTAAATCGTTCATTAATGAGGTAATCACTGCATCATCATGATTTCATAAATAATTTAATTTATTTAATGTGTAAAAATTATAATAATATTCTATGATATATTAAATATTGTTAGCTTTCCAATTAATTTTTATAGTCTAAGATATCGTTTATGTAGACAAAAATAAAATTATTTTACTTAGGTGTTACCTACTTTGGTAACATTTTCCTTCTTTTAAAAAAAATATGATAAATGGTCACTATCACACTAAAGTGATTCCATGGGGTCCCAAGGTAGGTAAAAGGCATCCCATGGTCGGAAAAGACACCACCAATATCATTAGGACACATTTTGGGGTCATTTTATATTTTTATGATATTATTTTCTTACCCTTAATTACCCATTTACTAATTAAACACGATAATTAAAAATAATTATCGTCGTTACTATTCATAATGTCCAAAAACAAAAGAGTAATAATTACATAATTTGGACCTTTGGATTAAAAATATGGAATCCATTTTATCAAATTCAAAACACATAAATTGTATTAATTAATTTAAATGTAAATCTCATTGTCAAAACAAAGGACGAGTTTTTAAGAAGTAAAATTTATCAAAAGATTGACTTGTTTTTACATCCAATTGGAAAGTAAAATTACTTCCAATTAACAAAATTGTATTAAGTGATAAAAAAATAATTCAACTATACTTTAAAAACAATTAAAATGACAATCTAAATATATAAATAAATTGGATGAAAAGGCAGTTTTGAATTAAAAACTGTATTTTCACTTTTCATTAAAAAAACATTATCAGAAAAATACCAAAAATTATCCCTAAGCTATATTTGATATTTCAAATTCAGAAATGATTTCCATTTTACCAAATTAAAAATATAAAAGGTTCATTAATAAATCATATACTTAATTCCCGCTGTCAAAAAAATAGCAGGTTTTTTGAAAGTAATATCTATGAAAAGTTTAGCACTTGTTTATGTCCATTTTCAAAGTGAAATTAATTATAATGAAAACCATTGAATTAAATTGTAAAAATATATTCTAATGAAACTTTAAAACTAATTAAAAGGATAATCTAACCATATATTAAAATTAGATGAAAAAGAAGTTTTGATGTAAAATGCAATATTTTTCACTATTCATTAAAAAGAATGAACATTGTGAGAAACATACCAAAAATTTAACCAAAGTAAATTTCAATATCCCAATAATAAAGAATTAGTTTATTTTGACAAATAGAGCTTATAAAATTGTCAAAAGTTATATTTTAAAAAGGTTCTCCATCAAAAGGCTGTAAAACAATCTTTTAAAAATATTAGAGTATTTATTTTTAAAATTGGATTCATTTGGATTTTAAGCCTCTAAAATATATTAGATAAATGTAAAAATATCTGACAAACATATGTAATCATTTTGTAGTTATTTCTGTTCATTCCCTCTATTAAAACGTCTAGGCGTTAACTATTATAATATTATTATATTATTAGCATGCAACATAAGATTTCAAAGAAACTCGTTGTTGCCTATTGGGTACGCCATCGAGCGTAGAATTCCCTTTAAAATAATATTAACATTTTATTCACAAATATATATAAAACATTGAATGTAATATTATTTATTTACCTGGGATTTTACACTAATTGATTCTGAACTTTTAGAGAGAGGGGAAGAGTTAGTGGAATTTTATATTTGTGGGAGTTCACACACACAGTATTTTGTAATAAATGTTAGTGGTAACTATGTTTTTACCAAAAAAACCTTAAATTATGAAGAATATTATATATATTAGTGGCTGTATTCATTATATGGCCATAAAATGGGTGTTGAAAAAAATAGATCATTTTATCTTATATGATTAATGTTTACTCCTGTAGTAATCTCATTTTTCTCTTAATCATTTTTATTAATGTTTACCATTTTCATTAATCATTTTGGTCAAAATATATGTTTTAATTATTATAAATTATAATTTATTCAGATTCCTAATATGATATCCATTTTTCTAAATTAAATTTATATATATGGTTTTAATTATTTTAAAATTAATCTCGTTGAAGGAATGAGGTGAAATGTTTTTAATTTCAAAATGGTCAAATGTTTTAATTTTGTTCATACAATTTTAAAGTGAAGTTTATTCTAATTAAATAAATTAGATTTATTGATGTACAGTACAACAAATTAGAATTTAATACCAATTTAATATATATTTTACCACTATATATTTATTTAACAAACATGAATTTTTCAATTAATTTTTTTTTATTTTTCATTATTCAACGAAAAGTGAAATATTTCAAAACAAAAACAAAAACAATACATCCTAATATAACATTAAATTTATGAATTGAAAAATAATGTTTATTTTATAAGATTATATTTCTTAATAGGTCAAAAACTAATTTTAATATTTTAAACTGATGTATAAAAGAAGTAGTGTTTTTGATAAAATATTATATTAAAAACATAACAATATTTTTCTAAAAATTATATATTTCAATATCTTTATGTTTTGTTTAAATTAAAAAATATAAATCGTATTTAAAATCTATTTATTAATATTTACATTACCATATTTAACATATAGGATATAACTACTATATTTAAACAACTATATTAATAGTATAACTTTTTTTAAACTCAGTGTCATGTTTAACACAAGCTATGTCAGTGATGCATGTAGTGAAAGAATAACGTTGTGTTTCTTATAGTGAAAGATTAAATTATGAAACAGTCAATGAAATTTTATATATTTGAAAAATTTTATAAAAACTCAAGGTGTTACATTCTACAACACTAATAATGAATTTCACCCTCAAAATATCTCACTCTCATACAAAACAATAATGACATTTCATCCCCTTCATTTCCTCATGTTCCCACATAGCTTCATAAAATGGGTGGTATAAACAAATTTAATTGACAATATTAGTGGTATTGTTTGTTAATACATTAACTATATGATCTATAATCTCCATTTTAACTCCTAATAAGAAATATCTTAATCCAACACAATGATTTCATGGTTTATTTCATGTGTAGCATAATGTGTGTACATCTTCATGAGAGATAAATGTTACACATCATGAAGATGAGAGTGTTTTGGTGGAAGGTACATGTGGTAATATACCGGCATAAATTATCATTAATTTTAAAGATACCAATATACCTATGGATTAATTTCTCATTCAACCTGAATCTCAAAAACCTTATTACAATGAAAAATTATTGTAAACCAATTTTCAACAACATCAAATTTGTGATCATGTAGATGATTGTTATTATAAAATTTCTAACAAAACTAATCTTAATTGTTATTATTATGAATTGATGTAAAATTATCTATAATTTATTTATCTATCTAATTTTTTAGTAGCTTTCATTCTCCAACATCATTACTTCACATTGGGGATCTACATTTAATTCCATAGAGGGTTTCGTAAAGAGATATCTAAATATTTTATTGAACCCTATTTTTTCTAAAAAAACAACTAGATGATGGTGTTGATCCCAACCACCATAGAAATATATTGAATAATATATATACATATTCTCTATGGATTGAATTCTTATTTCATATTTACTATCTCTATGAGGAGGATTTTCATTAATGAATCTCAAATCTGCATCGATGTCATACATAATACTTTTATTGAACATTGAGGTTAACAAAAAATCCTAATTAGATATAATTTTATTTTTTACTCCCTACAACCATATCTCTTATTTTATTTACTAGAAAGAAGACCCATATAGAATTTTATTCTTTATTGTAATGCGGTGTGATGAAATTATAATGTGATTGAATATAACCCATATATTGTTATTTTAAATTAACATTTTGAGGAGTCTAGTGAATGGAATACGTGATGATGTAATTTCATTTATATTATGGTATGGAAAATGGATGAAACAACCCCTATATTTTTTTCATTCAACCATAACATGATGTAATACCGAGAACCAAGATGCAAATTCAACAATATTTATCCTCATGCTATCCAACAAGATGTATTCTGTAAATTCTCTATATATACTAAATCTTCTATGATGAAAAATGATTCATTATCTATGAGAATCCTCGAATAGAGCATTCTTCAAATAAATTATAAATATAATGCTTACTTGGTTCCAAACTCTATCATTCCTTCATGATCATGGATAAACATAGGAACATTAATTACCTTCTCTGGTTTATTTACATATTGAATTTTCATCTATGTAATATTCACATTGATAGATGATCTAACATAAAATTGATCAAGATAATACTATTAAAATTTTATTATGATTTCTATATCCATCCGCTAAAAATCTATAAAAATTGGATATTTTGTTATCATCATCATGGATAAGCTAGACTGATCATTTTTACATGAAGAATCGACCATCATGTTTTCTTTCTTGGGGAAGTAATGCATTGGGAATTCATAATAATTAATCAGTTATAACTTTATATTTTTGTTCTGTCTCAACACCTTTTTTGTTAATATACACTATTATATTTTTTAACCGTATTTATATGACCCAAATTCTCAATAGAGAAAATTTAACCATATATTTAATAAAAGCTTTAGTCAAGTTAACCCCAAATAATGAGTGGGGTAAATTTTCTCCTGATTATTCATTTTCCATTAGGTATAAGTGATTGAAATGTAAATACATATAATAATGTATCCCAATCCTTTCATGGGAGCATCACTATAGGTAAAACCATTAACTACTACTAGTTAAAGTAATCACATGTTTACGAACTATTCTTCTCTTCAGTGTCTTGATATTTTTATCACATTCAACTTTCCTAAAAACTATAAACCATTCAATGTTTACATAGTAATAGGACTAGATAATTGTCAGAAATTATACATAAAAAAATGATATTTTCTAGATAAAAAAAGAAATTAAAAGACATCAATCACCATGGATTGTCTAGGCCAACATTCAATGGGATCTGTATTTAATAAATCTACTAATATACCCTCTGTTAATATTATGTGACCTAAAAATGTATCCTTTTGAATCCAAAATTCACACTTTATAAATTTTTTATATTTTTTATCCTTCCTCAGGGTCTTTAGAATAATTATCACTTGATCTTCATGTTCTTCCTCTCTCATTGAATATATAATAATACCATTTATAATGACTACCACAAAATGAGCAAAGTAATCCCAGAAGTAATTATATATTAATTTCAGGAAGATAGATATGTAATTATTAATAAAAAATTGAACCATTGAATATTTCATTGTTTCCATACCTTATATGGAAGGAAATGTGGGGTATATCCTACTTTATTACCCTAAATTGAGGACATACAGAATAAAATTAATTCTCAGAAATTTATTCATCTTCATGTAGCAGCCCAAGAAATTCACCAATAATGGGATATTCATAAATTTTCCTAATTGTGATCTTGTTCAACTCATGATAATAAATTCACTGTTTCTAATATCCATATTTCCTTTTGAAAAAATATTAGGTTCACCACAAGATGACACACTTCATCAAATGTATCCCATGTCAAAATTTTCATGGATTTTTTCTTCAACTCCTATAACTCAATACAGTCTATTGAAAAATAAGTCTTTGAAATTGGATTGGAATAGGATATGAGTTCTATTGTGAAATAAAAATCCCATTTTTTGGAGGACTAAAAAAATATTTGCAAAATACATCAACGATGATGAGTTTCTTCAAAACAATCGAATATACAAAACCCCTTTTAATGTGAATTAAGACACAGAAATTAGTTGTGATCCCCTTATGAAGCTCATACTTATCAACAAATTGATTGATAATCAAATGTTGGTTTTGAATATAATAATTTTCTTCTAATACTTGAAAATTTACATGGGAATTATGTATAGAAATCCTATCCAATCCAAAGATAACATAAAATTAATCCATTTGAAGAATGAAAAAAAATTAGGAATCACACTTCTCTAATTTCAACAGATTGGAAATAATAAACTATAGATGTGATCATTATACCATTAGTGATTTTCACTTCTAATTCAACATATATTAATTTTCATGGAATATTGATACAATTAGAAAATTATTTTGATATGAATAAATAGGTATATATATAGTCGAATATGAAATTTGAAGTTATATTTTGGATGGTATTTGTAACTTTCATCGCAATTTTATCGTGACACTTATCATAAAAAGTGGACACATGAGATACCCCTTATCACGTAGCATAATAGGTTTCTTATTTTAATCATCATCATTAACACTAATAATGGGGATTTGATAACATAATTCTAATTATCCTTAAAATTAATAAACATACATTGGGGGATGCATTCTATGAATATTTCATACATTCATAATATAAGCTACTTTATTCCTATAACATTGGCAACAAATTTCTTGATGACCATACCATTCAATCTAAATACATTTACTGGTCCCCTTAAGAAAATATCATTTATAATTGTTCCCAAAAGTAGAGAATAAATGAAATATAATCTTCTTATCAACATGGTTTTTATATTTTCCTTTGATTTTCATCTTCCATTTATTTTCAAAACCATGAGAATGATAAGTTACTCCAATATCCATTTCCACCTTGGATGCCTATTGAAAAATCTCACCAAATTTACTGATGTCAATTATGGATAAAACCATTTAGTGAAATGGACTTTAATCCACTGAATAATTGATCAACCATAAATTCATATTGATGATAATACCCGAAGAGTACAAAGAAAGTCTTTTAAAATAAATCTCATAGGTAATGAGGGATTCATTATCCCTTAACATTAACTTAATTAAATAATTATCCATCATTATACAATCAACATTTTCAATATACATAGTTATTTTTTCTACTTAACCCAATACCTCGAGTCGATTTCCTCTTGTTGCCAGTTATTTAGGATAAAATTCCACCATTGATCTTATTTACCTTCCAAATAGTATACATATAATATAAATTCTCCATATTTTTAACACTAATGAATGAAAATATTTTTTTTTGTAATGATTCATTTTTCAACAACTAGTAGATTAGAGGACACACTAAAAGAAGGTGTCAATTTCACCATAAAGAAATCAATAGAATTGGTTTCTCTCATATTATCTTTTTTAGGTCCAATATCATTAATATCTAGAGAATTTTGTTGGGGAATAAAAAAAGTATTTCTCACTCCATCCCCCATAAAATTTTTATTCATAAGAATAAAATCATTCCATTTTCAATTAAACTTATCATTAATGTAGTACCTTTAGGATTGAGGCACTAACTAAAACCAAATAGCATAGAGGATGAAAAATTAATCATATTAGGGGACCGCATAATCATTAAAAACTACATATACGATCTTATAATATTGAAACCATCATATTTGACTTGTAAAATCATAGATTTTTCCTTGGTCATTCATAGTCATCTTATATTTATGTCTTTATTATTAGTTCATAAGGAGTTAGTGAATTTCAAATGCATATCGCTTAGGAGTTTTAAACAAGTTGTGAAGTAAGGATCATTATTGTGCACCATTTCTCAATCGATTCTAGATCAATACATTGATTTAAGGATTGTTTTCCCTTAGTATATATGTTCCAGAACAACATCCACTCAATGTATTAAAACATGCGTGTATTTTCCTAGAAACAACTGCCCTAATCCATTACCAAACTTCCATGACATTTTTTATACTTTATGAATTATTATAATACATATCTATAGACATGTCCATAGGGATCTCCCTAAGGTTTTATCATCGTAAATTACAAAGGATAAGTGAACTTATGGCATGATTCCAATTATAGTGGCCCAAAATTAACACACATTGGAATTAAATCACTTTTTCAAAATATATATTACATTACACAAAAACAAACCCTTAGAACAATATTAGTTTAATTCCATTAGATACATGGACTCCCAAACACATTTCTGCAAGTTATCTATATCATCTCCCACTATTTTCTTCAAAAAACCAACCATCATATATATATCATACATAATAAATATTTTTAATACCTTGGGAAAGAAATCATTAGGGTTAGGGATCTCAGATTTTTAGTAAAGGTAAATAAGGGCTTTACATAATCATAACATGAATGTAAGTGTATAAGAACATGATCATAATATTTGAAAACCATACTAAACATACCAAATATCCTAATCATGTGTCATGACAAAAATATTTGTACATTGTATGGCATAAATCATTATGGAGTCAAAGAAAAGGATCCATGAGATCATAAAATTATCATTAGGACATGAATTTTACTCATACACATAAGTATATAGAATCATTTCCATATTGTTCAATGTATGCTTCCACAACCATTGTAGTAGGAAATGAAAACTATGATACCATGTTCACTCCTCATTTCACCCATGTATTAATTTACCGAGTTCACTTATCATTTCATCCCCATATTACTAGAATGGTTTCACTACCCATTAAATCCATATTTATCTCATGGTATATATATTAATAACCTTACCCAATGTAATGGAGTGAGACATAGATCCCACAAATGACATAATAAGAACTGTATTTATGTGTTCTATAAGATCATAATCATTCATCATATAATAACCATTGAAATGCAATGGGTATTATAAATATTTCATTATATCTTAACCTACATAAAAGAGTGATGTTTCAATATCATTTCCTCATCGCATAACCAGTTAACAATAGTGGGTTTCATGGGTGTTTTATAGTGGTGTCACTCATATAACAGAAATGGGTTTCATAAAAATTAAACCATCCAATCATAAACCATGAATAGAAATATTATAAATTGAATCATTATATCATATCCCTAGTAAAGAATTAGTTACAACAGTATATTTAATATTATATATAAAATAAATTTGAATGATTTCTTGAAATATTTCTTGAGAAAAACATTCTATAGGAAATGAAAAATGAATTATGAAACATAAAACAAATTTTAAAACTGTTTCTCTCAAAAATAACAACAAAATCGACAAATTCCTAGAATATGAGGACATACATTTTCATTAAAAATAAAATTGTAAAATTTAAAAATAATTTTAAATGAATTTGAATTCATGATAGAAGATAAAATTTTAAATTATTTAAATGTTAAACACACATTCAATTTTAATTTAAGAAGTTTATTAAAGTGGATTGATGGAAAAAACACATGAAGATTTTATTAAAAAAAATTAATAAAAAGTAGAAATGGTTAGAAATTTAATTAATAAATTAATATTTAAAGGTTAAGAACAAATTTGAAAATATTTATAGGAATATATTTTTTGAATGAAAATATGTTTCGGACCGAATAATGAAATAATGTCAAATTCTCTTTAAGAAATGTCTTAATTATAAAAAGTACCAACTAGTGGAAAAATTGTACCATTAGTTGAATATATCATGAATAAGAAGAAGAAAACAAATTTAACTAAAATAATTGAGCAATGAGTTATAATATTTCATCAATGGAGACATAATCATAAACAATACAGATAACTGGTGTGATTTTTTTTAAAACATACCACTTTGGTAACATGACATCATAATCCCCATGATAGAATAAAAATAAATGAAATATAAAATATCATCAGGATAAAAAAAACAAATGATATTATATGTCAAAGGACATGTATAGAAACATCATGAAATTATAGAGGTTTATAACAAAATTAACATCTCAAGGATATAAAATATAGAAAACAAATCCCATTACAGTGTTGGTAACATTTTTATCATAAACCCTATGAAATAGAAATCCATATATTTATATAAAAATATAAAAAAAAGATTATAAGAAATAGATAATTTATTAAATAAAATTATACACATAACATAATATAAATAGGTGGTGATAATTTCTTGTGTGGAATATAAAATAAAAGTGAGACAGATGTAATTACGAAAAAATTATAAATGATAAACTTTGTATTTTATAGATTACATAAAACACAATACCAATAATATGAGACAATATATTGTCCTAAAAATTATACTATAATATAGATTATATTTATATTCTATATATTTAAATCAATTGAAAAATTATTTATTTCATTCCTTATTTGTAAAAATGACCTAGTTTGATTTATTGCATTACACGTGTATCCATGTTTTACAAAATAATAATATATTTTCAATGAATTATTACTTAATATAATAAGATATAATTTAGTTGTAAAATTAATAAATATGAATATTATTTACAAAATGATGAATATATATGGTTTTAAAAAATATAAAATTAATTCATTGGGTGCTAATTCATAAGAAATGAATATAATAATGATTTTAATTTACATGAAATATTTTTATACAAAACTATTTTCATGCTCACAAAGATATTTTATCCTAATAAATAGAATTAACTAAAATTTGTGAGTGATATTTATGAAATACATATATTATATTCAATAAGATATTTTTTTTAAATTCATCCAATATATTTGATAAGATAATGATAAGAACAAACCCAAGATTGTTAATAAAAACCTATATTTCTTATAATGGTAGTATTAACACCATTTAATGGCGATCCAATTGTGAATCAATTTAATTTAAAAAAATATTGTATTACAAAATAAAATCAATTTTTTAGTGTTTAACATAATATTTATCTTAGTGTGAATTATTTTTGTTTTTCTGTTAAGTTTCTGTTTTGGATAAATACTGAAAAATACCAAATTATAATTAAAACAATCCATTTTCATATAATTTATTTATAAGGAAGAATTATATTTTGGATTTTTTTAAATGTTAAATTAGATCCATTTTATATCAATTATTACAATATTGGTCAATGTAATAAATTTCACTTTGAAATTTAATAGAAATAAATATCAATCTTTTGAACATTTAACATTAAAATCCAGCATTATCATCCAATAAGTGGGATTAAATTTGAATTAATTTCTACCGCTTCTATGATGGGATATATGAAAAAAGGATTAAATAATTTTAATCAAATTAATTTTTAATATAATTAATTGTAAACATTGATTTTGACTGATATGATTTGTGAATTTAATTAAAATTAATTTCAACGATTAAAGATAAAATTAGCTTTACCGGTGAAAAAAACTAAATCCTAAGGGCCAAAATAATCTAGAAACATATCCCAAATACATAATATATTTATTTTAGACTACTTTTTCCCTTATATATAAAATTTAAAATAATTTATTCCACATATCATATGAAAAACGATTGACGAATTCCCTTTTTAGAAATTTACAAAAATGCATCTCCTTCTCAAATATAAAAACTGAACTCAACCCTTCAACTTCATCAAACCCATCAAGATATTTATTATCAACCCATACCATAAAAAATATATCATAAACAACACTCCCTTAATCTTATAATCATTACATTATTCAAAAAATAATCCACCGAGGTGTTTTTGAATAATCATAATGGAGTTACCCAAAAATAAGCTAACATTTTCTAACAATCACATTAATATTATTTATATCACTAGAACCTAAACAATAATTATTAGATGATTATATAATAAACTCTATAATGGAGATATACCTACATTTTGTTCTATGTGTTGTAACTTCACTTACACAAACATCCATCTAATGTGTACCAAACAAACAGTTCATCTGTATATCGGAATACCACTTCACAAAATGATTATTGTTCATTATTCATATACCACCTATTATAGTGGTAATTATAATGGAAATAAAATTTTATATTTTATTTATTATATGATTAATTTATTTGTACTTCAATAATTTTTATATAACACTGACCTTTGTTCGCACTATCACAACCAATATTTTCTTTTTATCTTTGGTTCTTGTTCAAATTTGGATATCAATTTTTATCATATGAATCATCAATTATGGGAATTATTTTATAGAAATTTTTTATATTTACTTTTTGAATAGATTTTCCACCTTCATTTTTTATTTATTTTATGAGAAAAAATTAAAATTTGGTCCCTCCAGCATGAGGGACATGGTAAATGCATGGTTTGTCAATCCGTGCACCCTTCTAAAGGACCCCAAGTAGTCTATGTCCATTTTTTGTTGGGTATATCTACACAGTTAATGCATGGTTTATACACCATATAGGTTAATTTTGTGGTGTTTTCTTCTTGGATAGTGAGGGGGAATGGGTGCAGCATTGTTTGGTAAACCATGTGGGAAAACATTGCGGCTTCTCTAGGTCATTTCAAATTGGATTTTTAACCCATTATTGTTATTTAACAAATAATTCCCTCTCATCTCTACTCAGGACTTACTACATCAAAATACTTTTCCTCTCTCTCTTAATTATTTGGAGCTTCATTTTTGTGTTGGTTTTTTATTAATTTATTCATGAAATCATCAAGTAATTGATTCTTCTCTTCTATTTCCTCTAATTTATAAGGATTTTCTCCTTCTACATTGGGGTATTTTATCTCCAACCAGTTGGGTGACCTATTTTTAAATGAATACTTATTATTAGGATTCAATTTTTTTGTGGATCATTCCTCACTATGGTATTTTGGTGGTTCAGTTGTGGTTTCGCATAAATTTGCAAATGTTTTTACACATGAGGTTGGTGGTTATGTGTCATTACATTATTAGATGCTTTGGATATTCAAATTTTTATCATTAAATATGTTATATTATTTTTATAATAGCAATAAATAATATTTGGAAGGATTTTGATATGAAGATGTGATTTAACAGGGGGTTTCAAGAGAAAATGATTATTTATTATATGTTATTCATTATGGTGACTCATGGTGATGTTTTTATGATTCTATTAAAGGTGGTAAAAGAATCAATGTAATGTGTGTATAATGTTTATAAAAGTGGGTTTTAAGATAAAATGGATTACTCCGTATGTTGGTTTTTGTATTACTTATATAAATGTGATTTTTGAATTATATAGTGGATGTTTACCACGTTGTAAAATGAAATCGGTTTATGTTTGGATTTTAAAAGTGGTTCAGCTTGTTGAAATAGTTGGGTAACATGTTTTTTTCTTGATATGTTTCCAAATGAGTTTCATGTATTTTGTAAATGGTGTTAAATGTTTTTTTGAAATAGTTTTGTTCTGTGTAAAGTTGAAAGAGGAATTTTTTGAAAATGGTTGTTTCCAAGGGATGATTTGTAAAAGTGATGATATTAAATTTATGATTATATGGTGTGGATTGTGTTTGATAAAATTACAATTTGTGTAACATGTTATGTGGGGGATTGAGAACAATTAAATCTTGAGTATATAGGTGGGATGACCAGTTCTACTATGCTAGTGATGTGAATATGTCTAGTCCTAGTTTCACTTAGCTGGATCAATTATTACAACAAAAACTAAACATGTATTATGATCAGAGACAACTTTTCCCATGGTTTGTCACCTCTTAGTGTCTATTTCATTATAAATATAAAGTAAATGGTTTTTATACTACATTTTCATTGTGGTACAATGTTATTGTGTCTCACTCAAGATTGATTACCACTAGGGATTTACATGTGGTGATCCCTAGTGACATGTGGTTTATGTAATATGGTGTCATATATTAGTATAACATTGAATTTTAGTGTATTGAATTTTTATATAAGTTTATATTATTAAGGTTTCCATTTTTTAATATCACCTTTAAAGGTGTCTTCCATAAAAGTGTTGTGATAAATATATGTTTTCTTTAAAATGTTTTATTGAAAAAGATTTAAAGATTTTAAAAACATGATCATGTTAAATTTTATTTTTATATTATATAATTACACCTTTTACATTGGGTTTCTTATAACTAGTAATTCTTCTACACTCTACATAAATGTTTTTGTATATGTAGACTTGGTTGTGTTTAAATCAGGTAAAGGAATGTTGTACCAGGATGGTGCTTTACATTGCGAGTTATCTTCCCATTCTATTATGGTAGTGGTGTCTTGAGAAGGAAGGTACTATTGTTTCATGGATGATTTTGGTAATGTGTTATCATAACCATTACATTTAATGCTTATTTGTTTTTATTTAATATTGTAAAAATAAATATGAAAACAACTATGTCTTGTTTTATTATTGTTATTTAATTTTTTCTTTTTTATTTTTCTTATTATGGATCATTATAAAAATGAAATAAATAATTCCCATGATGTAATTTAGATACCTAGTAACTTGTTTCCCACCCATAGAGATCCTGAATTCCTTATGGTTGATACCACATACCTATTCATGTGTCAGGATAATTTTCATGCTCGCTTGGTTCGTTAAAAATTTGCATTAGAGTAGGTCATGCTCTTTTGGGTCTCATATTGTTTTGGGAGAGTATTAATATAACATAGATAAGACAATTGATGATTGAGGTTCATGTTTTGAGTAGGGTATCTATCTATAATTCCTTGTGAAGGGACTCGAGTTACCATGGGAAGTTGGGTTTTATTCGATCATTTGTTAATTGTGGCTGGTTTGATGTTTAATACATGAAGTTGTAGTTGGGATTATGATCTATGTGACCTCACAGCAAATAGAAATTCATGTGGAACTAGGGACACAGTCCTATAAGACTCTCCATGTTGGTGGTGTGAATGGAGTTTGGTCATCATTCATATGTCAACATCACCAAATAACACTAGTTTTGCCTTAGTGAATTTTCTTATTAATCTTTTAGTTCAAAAAAATTATTTTGAAACCCTATATTTTGGAATTTTAAAAATCATATTTTAATTAGAAATAATTTGGATTTGTGTGGATGAAAATTAATTTTTTCCAATCATTTTAAAGGAATGTTTTGAAAACATGACTTATATAAAATGTGTTTTGAGTAAAAGGTAATATGATTATCGAGAATAAATTTTTATAATTGAAACATGTAGATTATAAATATTATTTTTTTGGAAAACATGAACTATTTGAAGGTGTGTTTTGAAAATCTATTATAAATGTAATTTTTTAAAAATTTAAATGTATTATAAATTGGGGAAATTGGTATTCGATAATGGTTTTTAGTGGGTTGATATATCTTGTTATTGATGTGTGGAGTTTGAAAATGGCCTCTGGTTTTTAAACTACTGAGTTGGTGAAATATTTTACGAAATTTTGAAATTGAATGATGATTTTGGAATTGAATATATGGGTTGAATTTTTTGAATTTCAAATTTGATATTTTTTATGGACTTTGTTTTTATTAGGATTGACAGGATGTATAGATATGTGTAGAAAAGTGGATGTGTGGCTAGTATTTCTGTGGAATATGCATGTTTGAGGCTTCATAGGATACCATTGGTGACATTATAACTATCCACATTACGACCCAACCCAATAGGGCTTGATCCTCACTCCCTAATCCCACATCAAATAGTCCATGGGATTGTGACTAGCACCAAGTAGGCTAACTGACACATGGGTGGATAAAAATATCATACCTGTAAACACACCCACTTAAACCTCCATGAAAAAGTGAATAGATATATATATATATATATAATGAATACTATATAATGAATACATCTATCCCAAAAAGAGTACAATAAGAGTACATAAATGTAAAATACATGTCATAGTAAATGAAACATAAAAAATATCCAAATTTCCATGATTGATTGTATCATTGTAAAACTCCCACCAATAATATCCTTGTTATGGCTCTAGAAAAACCCCTTGTTAGTCAATATTCTCTGCTCTACCTACATCGAGTTCAACTGGGACTCTATCGAAGGACATGTGGTAAGTATAAGACACAACTTTTTTGGGAATATCCCATGAAGGGATGAGAATAATAATGATCTGTAGGCACCCAAAAACCCAAACCAAAAAGTGAGAAAAGTATGGGCATCTGGTAGCTTAACCTAGTTTGAAGGAACCCAAATGAGAGAGAAGATCTATAGCTGTAACATCCATGGATAAACATGACTAATAATCTTAGATTCCATGGAATTTCATGAATAGATATGTAACATAGTTACTCTAATGACATAAACATATATTTTAATCTTGAAGCCTCATGATCCTGACCATCGACTATCCACAGTAGCCAACCCGATGTCCAATGCAACAGTCACAATTTTCTCATGAGTTACTAACCTAAAAGGCATCTTCATGCTCATAATCAAGGAAAAAAGTTAGAACCATGCATCATAGTGCACCTAATAAGAGCCTATAAAACCTTGATGTCTCACAGAACAAGATTGGACAAAAATTTCAAACTCGTAGTTGATAATCCAACCTTGCCACACCCAATGGCTCTCATCTAAGAGATTCCAATATAATTGTAAAAAAACAAATGGAATAACCTGGACAACCCTAGTGATACCTATCCATGATATCATGCTCAATGAATAACTTCTTGGAAGAATTCACCATGTGAATAAAATAAATCCAACTCCTCAAGTATGGGATTCCACCCAGGATTCTACTGGGAGTCACCCAACCCAAAAACACTGATCAATGAAATAGGTATTGCACAATAATGTGAATATAGAAAACCTATATGATAGAGGATCAATGAAAAGTTTGATTTGGTCACACCAATTCCTACGCCACCATGAAACATCATGAAAAAATGACCAGGGGACTCACTCGGTACTACTAGTAGAAATGTCAAAGTACATTGCCAAAGGAAGATAGAAATCTGAATAATCAGATACAAAGTCAATAAGCAGGGCTAACTGGGGGCTCCATACCCTATTGGAACAACAACATCTTTGGCAGATGATCGATGCCCAGGTAAATATTGGTCACTCTAATACCAAACTTACCATGGAAAACGTTAGTATGTAAGGATTGCCCTCAACCTCTTGGGGAGATATGTGATCCAAGAGTACTTATTCTATAGTCGAATAGAACTATATGAACTCACTCTAGAAAATAGAAATATGAACCCTCTCTATAACATGGTCTAGTAGTACCCATTAGAGAATCATTATCACGCACCCCAATGGGGTATGAGAGTACAACTATGTTTCACAATCACAAATCACCTGTAGAGGGTTCACAATCTAGTGAAGAAGATGGGATACTGAAAACCCTTGTAGAGAAATGACCCGGGGGACCTTCTCAACCCATCTAGTTGTAACACCATCACCAGAGACTAGGAGGAACCACTCAACCCAGCTAGTCAGCATCACTAATCCATGTGACCCACACAACACTGCTTGCACACTGCAACTCGTAGGCCCAAACTAATGCCACCATCACATTATATGTGGAAAACTAATCTGGATAAGCTACTTGGGAGCCTAAATATGAGCTAAAAAGAAGGATATTAGAGATATATAAGATAAATTTAAGATCCACATGGAATACACGACAAGTAAGTGGGATAAACGACATGTGAACATGCCTGAACACTTGAGCACGTATCCTTCTTACATGGTTTCCCTACCCATGTAGTAATAGATGGAATCTAAAGATAGTACATGTTAATGTTGCTCATCACCCGTCCCCTATTTTTTATTCTCCATCACACATATCAGCTAGCTATGACCTTATGTGTTGTGCATCCAATTATACATGGCATGTATGGGTTTCACGACCACCCATCCTTGTGGTTTACCTGAACCCATCTACCGTACCTCAGGTCTATGTAATTTTTTTGTGATGTTGAGAAAAGCCATGTACTCTTACAAAACTATGTTTTCCGTTCTACTCGACCACAAATTTAGGGTCCCTATATGGTTTGTAACCCCACATACCCAAAATATATACCATAGACATCATCTTCCATAAATGGGAAGAACACATGCCATTTAGGATCAGTTTACACACCATGTTGTTGAGAAAATCTTTCCGAAATTCCCTGAAAAGAGTATGGATCTCCCCTATTCACACTGAATCCCACATATTATCCTTTAAAGGGTCCCTATAAAATTGGCTATGTCCTATAAAACCATTAAAAATACATTTAAATGGTGGATCATTGCTTAAAATGAAAACCTCTTACCTCCAGGATGAAGCACAAAAGCTTCATTTAAGGAAGGATGCTCAGGACACAATGATTCTCAACCAGGTGACGATCGCCATCAAAAACAACACTTGGGGGCAACGCATCTCCTTCGTTAGTCCATAATTCAATGAGAGGTGAAGTGGAAGAGGGGGATCAGCCTCCTCTTGTGTGTGCACAAGGGGGATTAGAGGGGATGTGATTTATTTGTTTAATTAAATCCTATCCTCTACAGAATATCCCATCCCCCATTACATCTCCAACCTGACACCCAACATCAACAATGTTTATGGCGTGTCTAAGCTAACCGCAATGTTTAGGACTCAACTACGGTCTCAACAAACTGATCTGAGACTCTACACGATACATAATGTTGTTTTAAAAGAAATTACTCACATGTTCTAAAATATATGTAAAATTTTGAATATCACCACATTGAG
This sequence comes from Viscum album, assembly GCA_963277665.1. NCBI lineage: Eukaryota > Viridiplantae > Streptophyta > Magnoliopsida > Santalales > Viscaceae > Viscum > Viscum album. Next base: position 1,348,796,100 of record OY728164.1, read on the forward strand.
GCTCTCCTCCCCTTATATTCAGTCAATGACTATTTCCTAGGCTTCATAATTATTATGAGGAATAATCCAAATCTGAAAGGGAAAAACATGATCTCCACTAGGACATCCATGCCACTTATCTCACCACAGGTTCCTGTGCTGTAACAAATTTTCACCAAGAATAACCACAATACCAATAATGTAATAGAGGGTTTAGAACCCTCATATGTAGCATGAAGGCTCAGATAAAACCTTGAAACCTTGATAAGATTCAACAGAACACAAGACCATATTGCTAAACACAATAGGTAACATTTATCAGTCAATAGATACCCCAAAAAAGCCCCAATAAACCTCAATATAACTCTCAACAGTCTGTTCTAACAACAACATACGGAAAAGGGAATGAAACCACCTAATCACCCCATCTATCTAAGTGACTACTTCTAATTACAAACCCCATATGGTTGATGTGCTCCCCATATTAAAGAAAATCTATAATGTAAATTCCCTACATATATCCTGTCCTAGGAGACCTCACAAAAAACCCCAAAACCTCACAAAAAATATCTTCTACTAGGAGAACAAAACAGATCACCAAATTGTAAACAATGGGTTATTCAAAAACATATACACCCAATAACTATAGAATAAATAGACCTCGAAGTCACATGTCAAAGTAACTCACCCACCACACATCAACACTCTCATCATTGGGTAGCACTTACTGGTTTACATGGGTTTATGACTCCCCCAAGGATGAATATTAATGGGGTGAAGTGGACATAATTCCAAAAAATTTTGAATCCACAAGAAACAGAACCACAACCTCCTCGCGCATCCCACGTACAAGGTGATACAAGAACATGAGAGAACAAATGAATAACAAATTCCTTCCCAATCATTTACACTAGGATTTACTAGGTTGTTTCAAATACCAACATGCTACCAATACTTGTACTCAAAAGTCAAAGGGACTCAACCATTACATAGTGATATTTTCCTCTTTAGGAAATAATGACTCACACTATCATCTCTATGTATCATCTCAGTGGGGAAAAGAAACATCTTCCTCATGTGGTGGAAATTACTTTGAAAAATAGAAATATAGGGTCTCAAAAAACACCCTAAAAACCATGAGCAAGAATAAGAAGGAATGAGTACCTATTATATGTTTTTATAAATCCCACTATACAATGTATAAAGGACACAAAGAATAAATTTATTCATCCAAGGCTTGATGAACCTTGAGGAAACTACTTCCACTACAAAGAAGGTCCAATGGATGAACCCCCCCCACTAGTATGATTGGGCAGATAGTCTCTCGTAATATGACCTTAGCTGCCACAGTCAAAGTAGAATCACTCCCATTGCTGACCAAAACACTAGTGTAGAACCTGATTCTTGTCATGGGTATGCCTTTGATGGTAATGCATCTCGTGTTGAATGATTGCTAATTATAGGTCCTACTCGACTTGGACCTCCAGAAAACTCTGTCTCTAAATATTTTGGTATGTTTGTGACCCAATCAAACCATCTTCCTACCCCAGCATAGCCATCTATATCTTAGTATGACATGTTGCATCTACCTAAACCCTTGGAGGTGTGTCAACACATTTCTCAAGGGGTGGTGGCTCCACTAATTTATAGCCGAAGCAGAACATGCCTCATGAGCAGGAACTAGTAAGGCAACCTCATCACTCATCGGGTCATAAAACATACACATCTGTGCAAACCATGAATTACTCATTCCTTCTATATCCTGAAAATAATTCTAAGATGCATCATCGTCAATGAGTATATCTAGGGAGATGACTCAAGAAATACTTGAAAAACCAAACATACAATACCTATTTGATGCAGGTACCATTATTTTTTATGACAAGTTCCCTAATGTACTAATTATAAGGTAGGTTATCAAAGTGATAGAGAATGGATACAATGTCAGCTCGTACCAAAGCTAATGTCCTTGTATTGAAATCCAAACTAAAAACATCCTTATACTAACTCTATGAAACCCAAAACAAGCTCACAACTAGACCAAATACACTTTTAGGTTCTAGAGGTAGAACCATCTCTAATACCACTCTATCACGACCCAACCCAATGGGGTTCGAGCTGGGACACCCCAACCCCACCTACAATATGATTGGGGCAAGTGACGAGTTCCGATATGCAATCACACACATGGGAGGACTTATACTATCATACCTATACCCATGCACCCACATGCACCTCCATGAAACAATTCAAAGATATATAAAAACTAAAATGAAAATAATCCATACATCTATCCAAAAAAGAGTATAGTATTAGTACAAAAATGGAAAATACAGGGCCCACCAAAACAAAAAAAGAATGAATCCATACTTCTCAGATGGAAGGGATTATTTTAAATCTCCAAATGGTTGGCTCTGTAGTATCACTTTGAAAAAAAACATGGTTAGTCCACCTAATACTCTTTGCTTACTCTAGATTGAAATAGACACCATCGAATGAATTGTGTTCTAAATAAGACACACCATGTGTGGGAAAATCCCATGTAGGGAAATGTACAAGAATACATAGTAGGCACCACAAAATAAAAACCAAAAAATTTAAAAATTGATGGTAATCAGTTTGTTCAACCCATCATAAGGGAATAAAAATGAAAGAGAAGATCCTTCTCGAGACCATCCTCAGCTAAACATGACTAGTCAGCTCAATGTACCTCAAATTTCAAAAAGTGATACATACCATGAGGAATCCTAGATCATACCCAAATATACTCATCTCCATTACTCATAGTACAAGTCATACACTATCCATGATAGCCAACTCGAGGTACAACTCAATAATATAAACAGTCTCATGAGGTACCGACCGCAAAGATATCTACATGCTCCTAATCGAGGCTCGAAGGTATACTACTATCTCCTAGAACAGACAACAAGATACTATCCATCCCTGATTACTTGTTGATTGATAGGGGACAAAAATTGACAACTCATAATTGATGATCCAACCTCCCCATACCCAAAGGCACCCAACCAATAGATGCTACTCTATAGATAAAATCTAAAAATGGGACAATTGGGCCAACCATAATTATACCTATCAAGTAGGGAAAATTCGATGGAAAATGTCACCAAAGTAGTCAAACTATGAATATAGTAACTTAAAATCCACGATTAGGGGATTCCCCCTTGTTCTACTAGGGGTCACCCAGCTGGAAAAAATGATCATAGATAGGTGGATGATAAAATGACACAAAAATTGGACATCCTCACTAGAATATTATCAACACTCATGCGTATATTGTCATACTGATTATGCCATTATAATGGAGTCATAATGATGAAGTACCAGGGGACTCACTCAACCCTGCAAGTAGAAATATCATGGTAGATCGCAGAAGGAAGAAACACATCTTAATACTCAGATAGTTAGTCTGTGTCTGGGGCTCACTAGGGGCTCCATACCATACTGTGACAACATAATCATGGTATCTTTATTGTAGCATGATTATATATTGGTACACTGATACCATCCCTACTAGGGAAAACATTAGGATTTGAGGATTGAGCTAGACCTATCAGGGCGATACATGATCTATGTCTGCTGACTATATAGTCGAATATAGCTGAGGAAACTCACTCAATAAATTAGAAATGTGAAACCCCTCCCTATCAATGTAGGGGAGTACCACAATAATAAATTGGAACATTCTCCCTAACACTTTAGAGGAGTACTATTATTATTAAAATAAACTAATTTTCCAAAGAGGTGTCACAATCTCGCAAAGAGGATGTGATACCAAAACCATCATAGATAAAGGACTAGGGGATCCCACTCAACCCATCAAGTCATAAAACAATCAATAGATACTATGGGGCCATATCAACCCAACTATTAATCATCACTAATATATGATATCTATAAAACAATACCTCTACACTCTAACTCAAAATACCAAACTGAGGCCACAATCATGTTCTACAACAAAAACTACTCAAGATAGGAAACTTGGGGGCCTAAATCTGTGGTATATAGAAGGGGATAGGGGATACCGAAGATCACTCAAAGATCCACAAGGCATAAAGCATGTGTAAGGGGGTTACATGGTTTGTGAAACCACCTAGGTACCTAGATGGGTATCCTTCCTACATGGTTTTCTGACCCATGTGGCCATACATGGAGTGAAGAGATAGTACACTCCATGTACCACTTTTCCCATCCCATGTCAATGTTTCTCAATCACAATGATCATCTAGTCATGTCCCTTACATGCCATGCATCCAAAACTAAATGGAGTGTTCAAGTTGCATGACTAGCTAGCTATTTGTTTTACCTGATCCAGTGTACCAGAAATTGTGTTTGTGTTATTTTTTGTGTTCTTATACATGACCATGTACTCTTACATGAATACCAGAGTTGTTTCCCCCAACCACATGATGGGGGTCCCAATGTTCTGTATAACCCCACATACATGGATTTTAGACCCTAAACATCATCTTTCACAAACGGGATGAACAAAAGGCATGTATTACTTCTTCACACATCAGGTTTTTGCGAAACACCAATAGATATTATCTATAATTTTCTCAGATCAACCCATGTTGACTGTGAAAAAGAATGATCGACCCTCAAAGGGTCCCTATATATTGTTTATAGGCTCTAAAACATAAAACAATCTAATTTTTTTATCGGTACTTAAAAAATAATCATACTACCACAAGTAAAATATGATGAAGCTTTGCGTATAGAATGATCACTAGGATGCGATAATTCGGGATCTGATGAAGATCGAAATCAAAAACCAAATGTGGTGGAATCTCCTCACTTAGGTTTTTCAATCAGTCAAACAGAGAGGAATGTTAAGATGGGGCTTGGACTCCTATTTTATGCAGACAAGTGTGGAATAGGGGAGAGGATTTAATTTTTTTTAATTAAATAATCACATTATATTAACATCCTATCCTCTTAGACAACTCCAACTCGACACCGAGTCCTGAAAATGTTTATGTCGCACATAGGGTAAACACAATTGTATATAATTAATAGTTGTATAAGAAATCTGATTCAACACACTTTATGAGAGTTATCTATATTTCAATCAAAAGTGTACATGGGTGATAAACTATGTTATATATTTTTTAAATCACTACATCAAGGTACCTTGACCCTTGGATTCTTCAGCTGTCTCAGTGCATGGCTTCATAAATATTAAAAGGAATATTCCAATTTTTGAAAGGGAACAAACCAAGTCTTTATAATACATGCATATTTTATTTTAAAAAATTTATTTTTAATTAATTATGTGGTGTTTTAATAACTTGTGGTTGTTTTATGTGCGTTGTTGTAATTTGGGAATGTTTCTTACAAGGTATATCATGCTTGAGAATTATTTTTTGTTGATTGGTTCTTTAAGATTGAATTATTTTTGGTTAGTTTGTTTGGAAAAATCTTGGTTGGGTTCTATTATAACTCTTTTGGGAATCCTTTGAGTTACATCCCTCCATTGTTTTTGGAATTTGTTTGTATATATTTTTTACTAATGGTTTAGTATAAGTGAGTTCCCGATTTCCTGGTTAGATATTGCATGCCACTATGAGATTCGATGAATATTCAATGTGTGCTTACTAGTTGTTCATCTTTGGTATTCCCTACTGTTCCCCACATGAGAACCATTATCTAGTGTTCTGAAAATTGAATCCACATATCCTTTTATAGTTATGTAAATACTCTCGAACCAGAGGAGTGGAATGAGAGAAAATTGAAATAAACTATAGTATCTTGGGTTTCATGACTCATCAAAGGTAATTTTTACACCTTTATCCTAAAGGTCCATCCAACCAGTGGTTATAGGAATTCCAATGTTGTAATGTGGCCTAAAGCTATTGATGTTGACCATGGTATAAAAATTCCTTTGGATATTTTTTCATTTTTTTTGGTGTTAGAATGAACTATGCAATTTTTGTGGAAAGTTTGCAAATAACTATCCATTGTGTACAAATTATTTGAAGACTTTATGTTCATAGGGATTCCAAGTTCACTTACAGACTCAATCAGGATGTACTTAGTATACGAAATGGGGAAATTCTGCCATTTATATGAACACCCTTGTCAAGAAGTCGAGTGGTGTTTTGTGGTGTCTCAATTTTAGTTTGAAAAGTATGTGATTGATTTTTACACATTAGAAAAATTATTTTTTTTCAAGGTGATCTTATCATTAAGATTTATGGAATTAATAAATTTAAGTGGAGGTGTACTCAATTTGTTTTCTTGTGGGTATTAAATATGGTGATGTGATTGCATCTTCATAGTCTATTTGCCTGATGAATGTGTCATGCTAGAGAAAATTGGATCACATGGGGTGTTTTCTACTTTCCACTCCACCTGGAATGTTGTGTGGTTTCTCATGAGACCGAATGATGTTTTTCAATTGATGATTTTCATCTTCTACATGTGAGCCATGTGGGGATTCAAACATCTTGGGTCTAGAAATAGGCCCTGGGGTAAAGTTCATGTTCTATTAAATATCACATGGGGTTTGAGGGATGTTGATACATATTAGTCTACAATGTTGAATGGGGATAGTAAAAGATTCTATGATGTAACTCATTTGTTTTGGAACGTTTATGTTTTATGGGATGTGGTATTAAGGCCTCATTCTTTATTGAAACTCATGTTTGTGGAATCTTAACTCCATGGTTATAATGAGGCATGGTTTTTTCATTTTCTTGGACATATATGTGTGTTCCATTTTGGATTCAAATATCCATGTTGGTGTCCTATTGTGGTAAGGTTTGTAAATATATTACAATCTTAGATGGTTAATTTTGGTTTGGTTCCTAAATCGTGGGGATAACCACTGCATGTAACAATGAATTTTTTTCTAGTGTAAATTGATGAAAACTTCTTCTAAATGGCAGGGAGTCTATTCTGGAAACCAAAGTGAAATATTTTGAATCCATGTTTCCATTTTGGGCTGCATGTCTTTTATCTCATTTTATTCCCAATCAGAATATCCTTGATCCTTAGAGTATTATCAATTTTAAATTTTTGATCAATCCTTTTTGTGTCTTTATAGGGGCCGACAATGTTTCTCTGGGGGATAATTGTCACAATAGAGTTTTTTCTCATATTTCTTTCTAATTCAAATGTTGGTCTTAGTTTTTTTCATGGGAACTAGGTCTGATGGGTCTATATTTTTGAATAAATTTCTTATTTCTTTTTGATATATATTTTTCTCATAGTTATTTCATTATGTTTTTGTAGAAAAAATATAAATTTTGGCCTCACAGCATCAGGAACATAGTTGGCACACAATTTGTCAAACTCTACACCCTTCTCCCAGAAACTATATAGCCTTTGTCCATTTTTTTGTACTGGATAAATACATAGATAGAATAGCGTTTGTAAACTATGTGGCCTAATCATGTGTAATGTTTCTCGTAGAGAGTGAGGGGAACAGAGTTACCACATGGTTTCGGAAATTTTGTGGGAAAACTGTGTGACTAATCCATGTCATTAATATTTGGAGTTTTTTTTAAACATTTTTTATTTTTATCCAAAATCAACGCTTCAGCTCCCTACTTAAGAAATCCAAACCTCAAAGACTCACCCACTCCCTCTTTATCTATTTAAGATTAATTTTTGTGGTGTATTTGGTGTTATTTATCTAATAAATCATTATGTAAGTGGTTATTCTTTTTTGATTTCCCATCTTTCCTAGGGGATTCATATATGTTATTTTTCTCTTTTGTTCTAAAATGTGGTGGGTGGAATATTTTGCCATCAATCATAATTATTAGGGGTTCATATTGATTTGTTTAGTCACATCATTCCTTATAGGTGTGTTATGATGTTGTGGTTATGGTTCCACACCAATTTCTAGAAGTTTATACACATAAGGTAGGTTTTTCATGCCTTATAATTTTAAATTATTTTGATATGCTTGTTTGGATCGTTAAATAGATTCTATGATTTTTATGGGGTATGAAATATAATCTGGAATGAGTTTTACAAACATATGTGATGAAAATAGGGTTTTCAAGAAAAAATGTATATTTTGTTTACATGTTTCATCGTAGTGACTAATTATTGTGTTTTTATGATTATATAAAATTTGAGAAAAATTATTTCAATGGAATATGATGTGATTGTGTATAAAGTTTGTTTTAATAGAATATGGAATACATACATGTTTTTTTACACTTATTTATGTGATTTTTAATTATATAATTTATTTTTAGCATGTTGTATAATGAAATCAGTTTTTTGTGGATTTAAAATGGTATTTGGGCCATTGATATGGTTGGGTTATTTTTGTTTTTTTCTTGATATGTTTTTAAATGGGTTTCAGGGATTGTGAAAATGGTGAATGGTATATTTTCAATTATTTTTTAGTTTGTTTAATGTGGAATGTGACTTATTTATTGAAAGTGGTGGGTTTTAAGTGATGGTTCGTAAAATTATGGATTTTACTTCTGTTCTTATATGGATTGGAATGTGATTGAGAAAATAAATACATGGATAGCATGTGAAATGATGTATTTATCACAAGGTAATATCATGTATCTACTCAAGCTGATTAGATATACTATGCTAGTGATATGAAAGTGGATAGTCACAATTTAAGACAGTTGGATTGATTATTAATACAATAAATAAATTTGTATTCTGATCAAAGACCAATAGGCCGATGGGGTGTCCCCTCATAGTTTCTCGTGAACTATAATGATGGTTTCTATACCAAATTTTCACCAGGTTATAATATTCTAGTGTCTCTCTCATGGTAGATTACCCTTGGACATTTCATTATGTTTCTCACTTATGACATGTGGTTAATGGGCTGTGTAGAAATCTGTTATCATATAGTGGAACTTTACTGTATTATATTACCAAATAAGTTTATGTCAGTTAAAGATTAAATTGTAAATGATACCTTAAAATGTGTTTTCCATAAAAGTGTTGTGCTAAAAATGGGTTTTACTTAAAAAAATCAGGGAAATGTATCAATTTTTTTTTAAATGAGCATGTTAAATTTTCATTTGATGTTATTGAATAGATTGATTTATATTAGGTTGAATAATACAGGGTTTTGTCTTATATCCTACATTCATTATTGGGTGTATGCTGAATTTGTTATGTTTGACTTAGGTAAAGGCAAGGTTTACCAGGATGGTGGTTCGTGTTGACAATAGTCTTCTATTGTGGTTTTTGTGGTCATGGATTGATGAGTCCTCTAATATTATTGAATAATGGATTTTGGGAAACTGTTATCATATAAAAATCTATAATATTCCATTTTTTAATTGTTGTTGTAAACATACATTTAAAATTTTTTATGTCATGTTTTTCTGTTGATATTTTATTATCTTTTTTTTTCATTTTTTGTTGGTCCTAATAAAAATGGGTTAAATCTTTCCAATAATGTAATATAGATACCCATGAACTTGTTAAAAACCCATGGGGATTGAGAATTACCTTCAGTTTATTCCACAAACTGGGTCAGGTTTTGGGACTGATGTCACTCCATCTTGGTTAATGACACATTCCTTTTTGTAAATCTGATAACATTGTTTTTCTTTGTGTGGGTGACCACCTTTGGAAATGGGTGTGACTCATTCACACTATACATGGATCATATAAAGGGTGGTTTGAAAAACTATTTTTCATATATGAAATAAATGTTATAGTTTAATTATAATATCAATATATATCATTTACATGAGATTATTTTAAAATATGGAAAATAAATGTGTACAGATCTCATGAGTACGTACGAGGTATAGTCTCCATGAATGGAGCATTTATTTTCCTATATCCATATAGTATGGATTATTATAAAAACATATATATTTAATATATATGATAGATACATCCTAGTGTAAATTTATTAGATGATGAAATCATAATATATGTAATAGAAACAAAAAAATTATAAATGAAAACATACTCATGAAACTAGGAAATACACACCCAAAAAAAGAAAAAATGAAATATTGTTATCAAATGATTAATATAATGTAATAAGAAATTAATATATTAAATTATAAATATAATTATTCTGTTATATAAGTAATTAACATGTTTAAAACCATTATAAATGAGGTCAATAGACGTTCAAATGAATGGAAATGCATGATAAGGTATTTTCATCTCACTTTTTACATATGTGAGGTAAATTTAATATTTACAAATTATTTATTTTTTGTGGTTTATCTAATTACCATTTTGATATGTTATATCATAAATTAATTTATCTTAACATTTTTTTGAGTCCAACATGAATTATTTAATATAAAGGTATTTTTATAAAGAATTACAATGTGAAACAAAATTTCAAACCCTAATTTCATTTTTGGGTTATATTACTTCTTAATTATAATTAATATTCTAACATTATGTGTTTAATAAAATTTTACTGAATATTTTTATATTAAAACTTTTCTATTGAATTACATTTTACACACATAATTTATTCAATGGGTGAGTCTCACATAAATGTTATGGTCTTTTCAAAGGTTTACATCACACTCTCAATTTTTTTGGGATTTTAACAATTGAATTTACTTTTGAGTAAATTTTAGGACAATTTTTTAATAACCCTTATAATTATACTCTATGATGGATATTCATGTACTTTTTTAATTATTAGTACCATTTTTTAAATCTTTTGTACTTAAAATGGTTTACATATTTTTTAAGAAAATCCATCTTCATTTCTATCTTTAGTCAGAGAATATATTTTCTTCTAAAAACACTATTTTATAACTAAAATTAAAAACGAGAATAACCTTACTAAAATGACTTATTAAATAAATTTTTATTATTTTATAATTTCTAAATTCATCCAATGTAATCTTCTTATCACCATACAAAAAAAGTACTCTTCTAAACCTTTTATCATGCAGAAGGAATTTTCTTTTTAACTTATACAACATGTACCGAATTATTTTCCATTATATCATTAAATATATCATTAAATGTTAAAAAGATAAAATTTTAAAGCTAATTCTTTCAGAAGATATAATTATTAAAAATAATTCTCAAATTATTTTCCGTAATAAAAAATGATATTTTACATAATAATGTTTTTAAAATTACTTTTCATCATATTTACATTCATCAACACAAATAACCCTTATAGTTAATTATCCTACAATTTTTTTTTCAGAAATATATATTATTTATTCAATATGGATATTTTTTTATAAGGAATATTTTTTATTAACAAAATTGATTATTTGAAATACGATGAATGCTTTGAAAATGTAATAAAGTGGTTCGGGATTATTTAACATAACACCTCGATTCATCGATAGTCTCATGGCATGAAATCAATTGGGAAACCCTTCATGTTTGTAACTACTATGTTATAAATTTTATTTTTAAAGGAATTAAATATATTTTTCTTCTAGTAAAAATCAAATAGTTCTGTAATCACAATGTTTTAACAATATTATAAATGGTCATTATAGTAATGGTTATATGTACCTAGGAATAATATTGTCTAATAATTGAGCATTTCCTTTATCAATAATTAAATATATCTTATTATTTTTATCCATGAAAATTTTCCTTTGTTTTTATATGTGGATTAATTTTATTCATTATTGTTTTGATTAAATGAAATTTGATTTAGTTATTTATATTTCCATATTGATTTTTCTTTATCATATTATTGAAATATTATTATTATTTAGTTATTTAAAATTCCATATTGTTTATGAACATTGGTTTATATTTATTGATCACATGGAATGTGTTTTCAATTATTTACCTTCCAATTATATCTATTAATTCATTATTGATTCTACTATGAATAACCCTTAATGAACATTTGAGCTTACAGTTATTTTATTTCCTTTACCAAGGAATTAATGTCGTGTATTAATAGTTATATACAAGGATATTCCATATTGAATAATCTCATTGTCCTAAAAAACGAATGAATACAAATTATGTCATGATTAGTATTTTCAGTTGTAATATAAGACTCATGTGCATATCTGGTTTATAAAGAATTATAAACTCTTTGATCCTTTTTGATTTTGTTCCTTAAAATCATGCCAGTGTATTGTTAGTACACACCATATAAATTTCTATGGGGATGGGTGCTATAGCTTGTATCATCGTATGTTTGGTAATAACCATGGGAACTATAATTTGGAAAATATAAAATAGAGAACATATCCCTATGGTATTATTCGAGTATAATTGTAGAATAACATCATAAATTTTTTTATAGATATATATTATGTGGTTTTACAAGAAATAAATACATTTATGGATACTAAAATTGGATGTGATTAAGGAACATATATACATAAGGGTGAAAGCAATGAAAAGTTGTGTCATGATTGACTCTAACATAACTTGGTCGATGAAAATGGGCCTTAATGTGCTCCCAGTTTTTCTTTTTTGAGAAACATACATAGGATAAATCATATTTTCATTTCATACCACAATGAATAATTTTAATAAATAATAACACTGAATAACCAAGTATAAACATTAGACAATGGAATGAAATTCAAGGAAATAAAATAAGGGAAGTATTTATGGCGTAAGGTTGTATTGAAAACATTAGTTAAAAGTATTTTTATTAATTAACTATATTTCTAAGATATAATAAATAATTATTTAGAAACATATATTAATATAGTTTAAAAATGGAAAATCTGTATTTCGAGTGACAACCCTTCATGTCAAGATAGGATGTGGAAAATTAACTTTTGACTGGAGGATGGTAAGGGTTTAATTACAAACACTGATCTAAGAAATGTCCTAGTTAATATGTCATTTTTTAGTTAAAAAATTTAATTAATAAATATTATCAATGAACAAGTGGGTTAAAAATTATGGCTTGGAGATTAATTTATTACCCATATTAGATTTGGAGAAGATTTAGATATAAATTGATATGCTTATCAACCTTTTATGGGCCTTCAGATCTATTAAAAGTGTATTTAATGATTTAGGCATACATGTTTATATTTAGGATATCTATTTCTTAAAGTAATGGAATAATTATAAATTGATAGAAGTCCAACCAAAGGATGAATTTTTTTATAAATATGTCAAATATTTATATTTATATTTATTTACTTTTGACGTTAAATAATTCCTCAACATTAGGAAAAAAAATTTAATAGAAAAAACATATCCTTTAAACTTAAATTATCTTATACTGATGGTCTTCTAAATCATCAATGATTTATGACAATAACACCATATAAAGTGAATTATTTATTCACCTTACTATGATTGATGACCTCAATCACTCCGTAAAAATAATTACACTATTCCACCAAGTCTATATTATCACATTCCACTAATGTTCTCATACGTTTAAACCTAGTTACATGTAAATCCATGTGAACTTTGTAATTCTCGTTCTGTAATTTCTATAGGTTCTTTTATGAACCCTTCTCATGATGTCATATTTCAAAAATAGAATTTCAAAATATAAAACCTTTGACAGTCATGATTGAGAATATAATTTGAGGATGAAATTTAATTATTATAGTTAAAATGTAACACTCCATAAATTTTAAAAGTGTAACTTTTTATTCGATAATTTGTATTACGCGCAACAGTATGATTGAAAAGGAATATAATATCATGAGATTTTATAGTATAGTTACTTTTTAATATATAATCTATATATTTCATTACAAAATTAAACCCAGTAAACATTACCTAATCACATGATGGTCTTTGTTCGAAATCTTGCATTACAAACAAGACTGAGTTTTACTGAACAACAATATATTATAAAATTTTTTATTATTAATACATTTAGATGTAATGTATCCATTAAATTAGAGGTTATGAATAGTATTAACTATTTTATGAAATTTTATGGTATAAAAAAACTAAAAATTAATTTATTGATAACAATTAATTAGAAATTAATATAAGATCTATTTGATTATAAATGGAATGTTTTTATAGAAAGATATTTCTTATGCTCGCACACATATTTTATCCTAATAAATTAAATTAATTATAATTATTAATTGATATAAATGTAATATATATATTTAAATATAAATTATAAAATAAAATATATCTATCAATAATCCTATTGTTTTTTAATAACTATATAAGAAAACCCCAAAATTTCACATAAAACCAATATTTTTCTGTAAAGCAAATTTTAATGCCTTTTAATAGAGAACATATTTTAAAAAAAAATTCCAAAATATTATAAATATTATATGTAAATATATAATTAATTTTATATATTGTAATATTAAAATTAGATTACAGTGAGTGCTTTTTATTTTTTAGAAGGTTCTTTTTTTGAATAATATGGGAAACTAATTAATGCATATACAAATAATGGATTTAATATAATTTATTTATTAGGGTAAATTGTATTTATTATTTTGATTAATTTTTATATAGATGAATTTTACATCAATCAATCTAATTTAGGTCATTTTAATCAATTTAACAATGATATTGAATTTAAATACAATGAAAATTGTTGATCATTTTAATTTTAAAACACACTTTTTCATCTTTTATGCAGGACTAATTAAAAATTATATTCATCCACTTCTATTATTGGATTTTCTAAAATTGGATTCCATGTTTGGAATAATAATAATTTATAAGGTCTAAAATTTTATCTTAGTTTTTTATATAAAATATTAATGAAATTAATTAATATTAGTTAGATCAATTAAGTGGTAAATTAACACAATAGGGTATTAAACCATAAATTTAATTGAATCATTGTCCTTGCATCCTGTCTAAAAAACCTTGAATGTTCATATTTTGACTCAAAACTTTTGTGGTTATATTGTTTCCAATATACAAGACACTTTTCAATGCAGAAACACAGATGAAATTCCCTTCTCATAAATTTACAACAGTGCCACTCCTCCACTATAAAAAGATAGTCAGCACTCCAACCTCCTCAATCCCCTCAATCTATATTTAAATTAAAAATATCTAACAAGAAATATTCTCGAAATACCTATAGTAATCCTATATTCCTCTATTTTTGCATAAATCATACCATGTAATTATTTTGGTATAAACTAAAAGGAGTTACTGAAAAATGAGGTAACCTTTTTCAATGATCACTTTAATTTTATTTTCTTATCCACCCATCAAATATTATTGTTACCTGCTTATTTAATTATATCAGTATCCGGAATATATTGATATGTTTTTATCATATTTTTTCTACATACACATACACACACATCCATATAATGGATTATGATCTTATAATTCATGTGTATGACAAACTACAACCTCATGAAACATTTTTTTTCTTTTTTTCATTACCACCTCTAATTGTGGGCATTATTAAAGAGAAAATATATTTATATGTTATATATGATATTTATATTTTCCTTATATTTCTATACTTTTTATATGACACATGTCATTCTGATATCTATTCTGTAAATATGATAGTAATGTTTGGGGATGGGTGGACAACCATCTCCACAAAGTGTGGTGGCTCATTGATAATATACATGGAACATATAAAAGAAGGTTTTAATAAAACAATGTGACCTATATGACATAACATTTATACTGATATTATAATATATATATATATATATATATAATTTTTTATTTAATCATTTAAAATATTTCAATGAATATACATAGAGTTCATGTTTGAGTACGACCAACTGTCTCCATGAATGGATTATTTCATTTACTACCTCATAATATAATGAGATTTTATAAATACATATTTAATGAATACTTGTAATATTTACTTGATTTGTAAAATTCTATTGATTATGAAATCATGATAAATGTTATATTGAAAAAAATAAAAATTTAAAACATACCCAAGAAAAAAGGCAATCAAAACCAGGAATGCTGAAAATAATGAAATATTATTAACATATCATGTAATGAGATATTATAAATAAGATAATATATTATGTTAATAAATAGAATTAATATTCTAGTATAATTTATTTACATGATTAAACCATTATATATGAGGTTAATGTGTGTGCACCGGAAAGGAAAAGCAAGGTAAGGTATTTTCATCTTAATTTTTAAATTAGTGATATAGTTATCATATTATCCAATTATTTTTTTTCGTGTATCTACTTCAAAATTTTCTATATAATATCAGGAATTATTTTATCATCTTGTTATTGTGAGTTCAATATGAATTATTTCATCTATGGGGATTTGAAATAAGTGTTACCAAGTGGAAATAAATTTCATAACCCAATTTCTTTAGTTTGGGTTATATTACTTCCTCCTTATTGTTAATATTAAAATATTGTATATGTTATAAAATTTTAATTTATATTATTTTATTAAATTTTATTTTATGTGGATTTAAATTTATCACACATAATCTATTTATTGGTTGAGCCTGACTTTAACATTATATCCTTCTTAACCATTTTCTTCATAATCTCATTTTATTCGAGATTTTTTACAATTAAATTTCTATTCAGGTAAATTATATGAAAATTATAAAATAAACCATTTAATATTCTTATCCCGTATTTACTAGTGAACTTATTCAATAATTCATACAATTTCCCTACTCTATAGTAGTAAGTTTTTTTTAGAAATTTTTTTTCTAGAAAACCCAATTTCATTATCTCTCTAGTCGGAGAACATATTTCTCTGAAAAACCCTATTTCCTAAAATGGTTGTCAATTTTTATTACATTTCCAATATAATGTATTAAATAAATTTTTAACCTTTTTTATCTCACAAATTATTTCAACAGAATATTTTTGTTACTTTCTGAGCATGGAACATTTATAACCATTTATCATGTAAAATGAATGTTAGTTTTACCAAATATAACATATACATATTTACCAACTTTCATATTTTTTATGCTTCCTTTCAATGTTAAAAATTTAATTTTTTTTAAATATTTTTAAAAAATATTATTATTAAATAAAATGATATTTTAAAAAAATCAAAATAAAATTTTATTTTACCCGTGAATGTTGTTAAATGTTCTTTTTTATCTTATTTACATTAGTTAATATCAATAACTCTTATTGTAACATATTTTCCACTAAATAAATATTAATAAATTAATATTATTAAATCAATGTGAACATTTGTTGATAAGTCAAATTTTATTTTAAATTAAATATATTATTTGATATGTGAGTAATTATTTTGTATGTAAATACATTGTTTGGGGGATATTTAATGTTTGACCCTTGATGCATCAGTAGTCTCATGGGAAGAATTTAGTTTGTGAAATCCTTTATGTTTATAAAATGGATGTTTTAAAATATATCTTGAATTTCCTTGATATAATAGATATTGTTTAAAAAACAAATTTGTTTTGTAACAATAATATTTTTACCATCTGGTGATAGGACATGATGGTAATGGATCTGTATTCCTAGGAATCATGGAATATAATAATCAAGAAATTCTATAATTGAGAATTAATAAGTTATTTTTTTTATCAACCACACATTTTATATATCATTATATATTTATTTATTTCATTTTTTTATTAAATTTCATGTGTTTCTATTATTTACCATTACATAATGATTTTTCCTTTTCTAGTTATTTAAATGGATTTTTTTGGGGAATTATCTTACCATATTTTTTATGAACACACTTCTCAGTTTATTGCTTATATTGAACATTTATTAATTTATTTAGCATTCTATAATGATTATTCACATTGTTGAATTATTTATTATTTTATTCTTACTATTTATTTTTCATTTTATAACACCCTTTTTTATTTCCATTACCCGTAATACAAGTGGGGAACTATGAATGGTATAGAAGGGTACACAAGATGGCATAATTTTATTATCATCAAAAAGAAAAGTAAAAAATTTATTATAGTTAGTGTATTCATTTGTATTATATGACTCGTGTATATATATATTTTACAATAATATTAAATTATTCAATAAATCATTATTTTAGTCCTTGTATCATCAAAAATGTAATAGCTATGGACAATAGTTATAGGCTTCTGGGGTCGGGTCGCTACAACTAAAATCCATTAATTTTTTTTAGAATTTCATTATACTCATTAAATAATCCAATATAATAAATATAATATTATGATCAATCTATTAGAAAACCTTATTTATTTTTATCATTTAATATTTTATTTTCTTATAACCATTTATTAGCCATTAATTATAAATTCTTTGTAAATATTACATTACTCAAAACAACAACATTGTTTTTTGTATATAATTTTATTTGTTATATTTTATTGTGTTATTACATTAATAATGATTTCATAATACCTAAAATAATAACTATAATTAAAATATCATATATATTCATCATATATTAATTTATAATTACATATAAATTGGTTAAAATATTAAATGAAATAAACTGATCATGGGGATGATATGTCATATGTATGAATTAACATTGTTTCCAATTTCTTATTAGATTAAATGTAATTTAACTTTAAGATACATTACTGTTATGGAAATTTTTTTATTTTTTTTGTATCACATTGTTTTATTAATCTATATCTTTATAAATTCCATGTAAATAGTGAATAAATCACATCACTTCTTGAGTCGATCGTCCATCATACACATGAGTTAAATTTTAACATTTCTACATAATAGAATAAATTTAGGTATATATCAAATAATAATTACATAATAATGGTGATATCATAAAAATTATTAATATCATCTGTAAATAGTATTTTAATATTTATTCTGAACCTTGATAGGTGGTAATGGAAAAAATAAAAAAATGATTCCCATGGTGGTAGTGCACCATACACCTGAACGATAAATTCATAACTCATTTGATTTATGTGTTTGTGTTTTTACATGTAACCTTAAAAATTCAATATATATTTCAATTCTTTTTTATTGTAATCTCATGAAATTTAATGATTTAAAGTATCTATAAAGAGATATAAAATAAAAATGTTCATCAATGAACATTACCCCTTCTTCATGTATCTAATTTTGGTATACATCGAATACCATACATGGTTAGATTTATTCTCAATTACAAGATTATAGTTTGAGGGTATGGAGGTGGATAAGTTATTTGGGAGGTTCTTGGATAAACTAATTGGTTTTTAAGGTGTGATGATTGGGGAAGAGAGGTGTCCATTTATAAATGTGGGAGGGGACACAAATAGAAATTTTGAAATGATATTCGTCGTGACCTTGTTTATACCTATGATAAGTTGTAAATAAAAAAATTACATGCATAAATTTTTATGTTAGAAATATTTCCACAAGAAGGATTTTGGAATAGTTATTATGCCATTTATCTTCTTATGTTTGAAGGTTAATCCAATGGTAAATTTTTTTTCAATCTTAATCACTGTTATTAATTTTAACTATCCTCAATACTAATTTTTGTAAAAAAATTATGTTCGAAATATTGTATCATATAAATTATTATTATTAAAAATATCTATTCAATTTTTACATATTTAATTCACATATATGAAAAAAATGTATTCAATGTAAATCTTGTACATGAGATGAGATAACTCGTTTTTAAAGTGAAAATTCTAAAAAGAATGAAATATATTGATCAAAAATTTTAATTTGATATTGTTTCTAAATAATTAAAATAGATTTAATAAATTATAATTGTTAAAATTATGAATTAAAACATATTTAAAAAAAATTAACATTATAAATAAATTAATCGAAAATGCAGTTTTCATTTAAAATTTGTTATTTTCACTATTCAGCCAAAAATGATATATATCAAAAAATCCAAAACAGTTATCCATAATATAATTTATTAGTTTTGAATTTATTAATTTATATTATTTTATCAAATTATATTTATAAATTTTTGAAAAAATAATTTTATTATCTTTCACATCTGTACGTAAAAAGATATTCTATTGAAGAAATATTAATTTGAAAACATATGAAGACTTTATAAGAAATTTCATATTTCATTATAAAACTATTTTATTTACATAAAATAGTTATAAATCATATATATAAATAAGTTATTACTCTTAATATTTATAAGTTTATCGTCTTGGTTATAATAATCATGTTTGAATAAATATATTAATAATATAACATTGTTTTGTTAAAACTCAGTGTGGAGTGTTATTCAAAATATGATATAAATTTAATTTACTCAAAAAATATCTCATAAAACATGTGGTGCTATAATAAATATATTTTGAATCATGTTGTACCCATGTAATAAGATTTTTTGTAACCAAATTATCATTCATTGAGAAATGATTATTATATATAATATATTTAACATAATTAGGGTTCAATCAGTCATTTGGTTATAATATGTGGTATTTATCATTATTTTCTATAGATATATGTTCCTAACACATAAAAAAATTTAATACTATTTCTCACATTATGAAATATGTTTCTTTAAATACATCAAAATTATTTTTTTTATTTTTTATGATCATTCTCTTATTGTATTAACCTTTTTGTATACTCATCACTCTATACGGTGTGAACATCATTTTAAAAAAATTATATTTTATTACATTAACATTGAAATTTAATATTATTTTTACCTATGAAAAAAATGTTTTTACATATATATTACTATTTTAATTTGGATAAATAATCATAATTTGACTATTTATTTAATGACTGTAACCATTTATATCTGGATAGGATATAATCATGGAATTCATTTAATTAAAATGAGGAATATTATTCATTTAAATTATATTGTAATATTAATATTGATGATTGTTAGAATATTAACTAAATATTTTTTAACAATCCATCAACATTATCATTATGGATTATGATCATAATATCCCATTATTGACATGGGAAAAGAATTAATATTATTGATAAATAATTTATACTATCATTTTTTGATCATTAATTAATATTTTCTAATCTTAATTTTACAGATAGCAATTTTATTATACAAAATAATACATAGAGAATATAATGAGGGTTATATTTGAATCTTATAGTGAATGCATTGGAATTAATAATTTTAGGGGTGGGGATAAGGATTATGCAAATCTTAAGTGCATCAACATGCCTCCTGAGGAAAAACTTGATTGGGAATTTTGTGTATGTATTCCTAATTCATAATTTTTCCTTAAATGCGGTCTCATTACAATTTAATTTCATTGAACATGGCCTTGTAAAATGTTGATGACTTCCCACATTATGCATTATATTATTATTGGATTAGTATTATTGATATCAATTTTTATATACTTTTTCATTGATGTATCATTCTAAACATTTCATGTTGATTATGGATTCTTTTAACCTATTTATGGTATAATTTTTATTCCATGTTTATTCCATGATTTCTTGAATTTTATATTTTCCATAACTAATTTTTTGATCTCATCCACTCTTATATTTCCATTTCCCTAAGTTATAAATAAAAGTAGTACATGAAATATGTTTTTAAGAACAAATTAGGTGTAATAATTTTTGCGTTATCGTAAAGATTTATTATTAATTAATTAGTATCTAATATTATGTAATTTGAATTTTCCATTCTATTAAAATGATAATGTATCAATTAGTTTATAATATACCTCAATTATATAGTGGTTTAAACCGGAAATAATCTCCAAGATGCACAAGATTAAATTAAATAATTTTTTTTATATATTTTTATATTGACTCATTTAAAACTGTTATTAATGAAATAAAAAAATTATATTTCTATGATAATAAATTATTAGTTTTCTGGTCTGTGGCATCAATATTGGTGTCAATGTAATGTTTTATTATATGTTAGAGGTTATTATTTTATTTTAGGATAATTTAAGCACTGAAATTTTATGGTTGATCACAATTACAATATTATATTTAACCTTTTGGGATAATATATGATTAAATGATTATGTAATAATTCAATGTTTATGTATATATTTGGATGATAAAAATTTGTTGAAACCCCTATAAATAAATCTAGGTAATGGATAAAATTATAATTTTTTAGTAAAATATGCACTATGAGGTTTCTCCTTCTAATAGATCCATAAATATATTGGAAAGTGCTTATGGGAATGGAATATATTACAAATGGTGTAATGAACTTAGAAAAGGTTTGTTCAGTATTCACTCAACTATCAATATGATGCATAATTAATGGGAATAAGACAACAAAAATGGCTAGACACACTAATGGGATATGCATTGGCTATTTATATTTTTTTCTTTACCTGTATGAATGATATCTGAATTAGTTAATATAATTAAGTTAGTGAACATGGTAAAATGAAAACGAATAACCAAGGATTAAACATAGAGTGTGGTTGGATGATCCAAATGTATCATATATTAAAAAACATATTTGTTATTATGGAAGACATGTTTTGATTTATATTTCTATATTCACATTGTTTATATACTCATAACCGTTGTAGTTTTTGAATTTGGAAGAAATAATATCATAAAAAATATGTTTAGAATGGTATGTATATATTAAACACTATGTATAATTCCAATATAATATGTAATATACATACGGTTGAGAATTTTGGAATTTTCTTATTATAAGAGAAACTATTTTTTTCTCTAGATTTGACTATGCTATTTCGAATTATATCATAATTGAAATAAATTCATTATAATATTATATGTTTTAATTAGTGATATGATATTTATTGATAACATTTTATAATCTTATAAAACATATGACAATTATTTGAAACATCTATGGATTTTATATCAATATAATTTCATTAATTGTAAGGAAACATATATAAAATGGTATTAATGACATTGAAATTTTATTTCATGTAATGGTTAATATTTTTGGGAACAACTATTGGTGAATACATGATGAAGGTATGAATAAATATTTTATTTAATATATACATATTATTGAGAAAATAGTGTTTTATTTATTTTGAAGATGTAATATAGATACTAATTGGTATATCTGGGATTCAAAATACATTAATTATATTTTTTTATGAATTTGATCTCATTTATGGAATTATTATATAAAATTAATACTGTGCGACTTTATGAAATACAGATTGATACCAATGATGGTAATAAAGAGAGTTAAATTTTGTTTTAATAAATAATCTCATTATAGTTTAATTTGGAATATATTAATATTAGTTTTGGGAATGGTGGCTTATTGGGAGAATAATATTATGGTATATAGATTCATGGGAATATGATTAAATGAGTTATTACAGTTTTTTTCTAATGGATAATTTGGATTTTAAGTGTGTATATTTCATTGATTATTTTTATTTAAAAAAATATAAGAATGTTTATCATAATTATTGATCTCTATTTTAAAGTGTATATAGATATTTCTAAGGCAAACCAACATTATGTGAGCCTGATTGGGTCATAAATGATATATGATAAACTATGAGTATCATATTTGTAACTGAGTCAAATAATAGTTGATATGTATGAACAATAAGATAATATGATAGTGTTATACAATGATACGTCTTGACATTAGATTTTCTAGTGGTTAATTATAATAATCCACTTATAATTTTTTCCCTCTTATTAATTCAACTGGTTTTATTAATCATTCTAACTATAAAGAATAATGGGTGTGAGTGTAAATATTGAGATTAAATAAGGAAAAGATGATATAATTGGGAGCTAGATTGAAACAAACTTTGATTATTCCAAACAAGCTATCATGAAATATAATTAACTATTTAGAAATATTCAAGTAAAAAAATAAGAGAAAAGAGAATGATATAAATTAATTAATGATCAATTGACAATGATTATGAGGGAATGAAGATTTAATTTATTATAAGTCAATAATGTTGGATGAATATTGCAGTAAATTATATAAAAGTGATATGGAAATTAGATATGTGGTGAGATGAATGTTATGAGACTCACAAGTCTAGGGGAATGAGAGAGGCTAAAAAACAATAATTTAATTGAAAAATATTTAGTAATTATACTCCTTAATGTTATAATCTATTTAAAAAGGGGTAATTTACCACCAATAACCAAAAGAATAATGAGAATCTTATATAATTAATACTTCTATAATAGATACTTATTTTCTACTATACATTTTCTTATTTCCTATTCCATTTATTTTTTTCATCGAATTCAATACAATTTTAATTAATTAAAACACATAATGTTATGTCTTTCTAACACACATAACATTAATACATATTTTTTTAGAAAATTTCAATAAATATTTAAGGATGATAGAGAATAATTCCCTTGAATTTGAATGTTTTTTTGAAGATTAAAAAACTCATAAAATATTATTTAAATGTATTTAAATGTTTGTTTTAATGTTATATTTTTATTATGAATAAAGTTAATTTATGGTTACTGGTTTTTGGTTACTATTTTTCAGAATGGTTGATATTTTTTTATTAATAGTGATGAATGTTTTATGTGTTTATAATTTTTTTTTATATTTCAAAAAAAATATGGCCTACCACAACCATATCTTGAGTAATAAGGACCTTGTATCATAGCCAGCCCATACATGGTCTACCTATCATGGGAAGATGGGAAGGCCAACAAGTATCTGATATATAATAGGGTCATCAAGCTCTTGTAATGGCGTGTAAGGATCCAAGTATGGTAAGATCATAATTTGCATTGAAAATTTTACATTCCATGTGTTGTACGACCTATATGTATATGTGTACATGATTTTTTCAATACATCGTTTCCACTATCGACATTTTGGTGGGTCATTTCATGCCATTGATTATAAATTAGAACCTCTCTAGTGTTGTGTTGTGATGTTGGATTCCTATATTTATGTTACTATTCTTAATTTAAAAAACATACTTTTCAGTCAGACACCCATGCCTAGCCTACCATATAGCTTTCCGCTACAAGATTTCAGCACTCGAAATCACATAATGCCCTCTGATAAATCGGAACCACTATGATTAATATTGAAAAATCACATACATTTTCTATCTACCACATCTAAATTACTATACCACCACTGAATAATCATGTACCCTATACTGACACCCATTAATATCATCTTAAGTCATTGTCTGAACACTATAAAGTATTGATAATGGATAATCTATAATGTTGATACAGAATGATGGCTAGTTCTTTTTACATATGGAGTGCCACATTCTAATTAAAAACGACATGAATTGGAATAAACCAAGCATTCCATAACCACTCTTTATTATATTTCATTGCCCACTGCATTTAAACACTTGAGTCTTTTGGGTGTTTCCTATTCTTCAACTAGTTTTAGATTTTGAATATCTCATAATATTAAAAGGTTTGTATCTACCAATTGGAGATTCATGGAAAATAATCATCTATAAATATATGAGTACTATTCTATTGGAAAGGACTCAATAAATATTGATGTATGATCCCAGTGGTGACTGATCTTTATACATTTTCAATGTTTTACATTCTTCTTCATTTTATTATTTTAATTAGTTTATTTATTTTATCAAAGTAATTTTATTGTAATTTACCTAATAATATTCACCCATGAATTTTACATTTGATTTATGTTTCTTCTTACAAAAACATTATTCTTCTCTGTCTTCTAATATTCTTCTTCTTCCAACTTCGTTATTATTTCTTTTTTTCTTTACTATGTTATTTTAGTTCATTTTTAATATTAGTTCTCACTATTTTTTACATTTATTATTATTATATTATTTTATGTGTATAATTTTATTATTATACTCTTATAATTATATTCTATTTTTTTTAATTTCATTATCACGCACTATCTCCTCCACATTATTATTTTTATTTTAATACTTTTCTTATATTATTTATTTTTTTCATTGTACATTGATAACGTAGCTAGAAAATCTGGGGTTAACCTGAGTCTCAACCTAGGGAAGTTAAGTTTTGTTTCCATTCATTTTGTATGTAATTATATATATTTTTAATGCTTTTCATGATCATGAGTGAATCACATGAGAATGGGGGTTTCCCACCATGATAGTCAACTCCAAATCATTTCTATGCTATTGTTAAATAATTTACCTCTCTTATACTAGATACATATTGTTTATAAGATGGATTTATTCCATTCATTGGATGAAATCGAATGCGATGGATCCTAATCCTGAATCAGATCACACTCTCAATTGAGTGTACAATCAACCCATATTATATGATAATTATTATTTTAGATTTTGAAAGGAATTCAATATTCCACATAACTAAATAAAAAAAATTTATTTTTTGAATGATAATTCATGAATAAAATATCAAACTGAATTTAATAACTAATAAGGTGAATGATGGATCCCATAAACCAGACCATATGGGCTATGTTGTTTCATAAATATTCATTTTATTCATTTTATATTAGTTTAGTTTTTATAATATAATTTATATTCTGTAAATTTCATTTCATTACTAGAATAAAATAATAAACAACAAGAAATTATTTTAAATGAATAAGATTATGTTGGTGAAAACTATGAATCTCCTTAGGTGAGATGACCTTGGATTTCCTCTGTGCTAAATTAAGAAAATTAAGTTTCCTTTTCCACTTCTAATGTCATGAGTGTGACAAAAATGGTGACGATTAAGTAGTCCAATCAATAGTTTATAAATATTCATCTATTTTCACCTAGATTCTTGATTTTCATTGTTCTCTCTATATATAAAAACCGAAAAAAATTCCATAATTTATTAAAGAATACAATATCTTTTTGTATAGAAAAAATAATCATATCTGAATGATAAATAAATTGAATATACTTTCTACAAAAAATACTAGTTTTAAGAACATGAAAAATATAGAGTAAAATAGAATGGTAAAATGGATAGATAATTTAACCATATTCATATACTGATGATTCAACTTGAACCTGAGCTATATATGGGAGATAACAAATTATATAACTTCTATAATGAATGTGAATAACAACATTATCTCCCTAAAGAAGAAAATCATAAATCATTAGATGAATATATGACAAATATTGTGAAATTTGATGAAAATATGGACTATCCAAACTACCTACATCCATTCGATGTGATCCAAGTTCAAGAAGAACTTACCACTGAATATGTGAATTAACCAAAAATAACATTGGAAGATGATATTATTTTAAATTACTTTAATTCTGATTTTATTCAACATGTTTTCATTATCACTCCTTATTGAATTTTATTTCCATATTTCTTAATTATTTACATGCCTTAATAGATGATTAAGAAAAAAAATGCACTGTAAAGAAAGATATGGATCTCCCTTATTCCAATGAAAAAATATTTGAGGAACCCCTTGAAGATTTCCATGTATTTGATCCTAAATAAATCAATATATAAGTTGATCATATTGAAATGAAGAAATTTCTTAATAATAATTCATACTAAAAGTTTGTTCTATTAAAAAAATTTACTTACTTTCCCTTTGAACATTCAATTCTTACATCCCTTATTAAGATAGCCCTGGACAAGGAGGATGGGGTTTCATAAGTAGAAACCATGAAATACTATGATTCAAACTTTATCTAACCCACTTTTTGGAATCCGTACAGAATATTTAATTGGATGGATCAAGTATACTCTATCTATGGATCATTCTCCCCCATGAAGAGTGATTTGGATGCTATAAGAAGTTACATATGGTGGTTCATGTCTAAAAAACTCCATACACCATCCTATCATGGGTATATGGTGGTAATTCCTAATATAGGTATTAAAAATTTGGTGAGCACTTGTGGTAACAAATGAAGACCTGTATATTTAACTTCAATCTAGGATACTACATTTAATTTTTAGGATTACTCCAGCATGTTGTACACATCCTCTTAACTTTTATGAGAATAAATTACAAGATCCAACATCGTAATTGATTAGTTTCATTTTATAGGTTCATAATGGTAGAAGGAAGTCCCAAAAAGTGAATGATAGTGTGGGACTACTATTTAGGGAACATTTAATTCATTCTTACATTTGATATATTCAAACTCTGTACAAGATTTTTACAACATCCTATTTTTATTATTAATTTTTAAATAATATTTCCATGATGGGATTTATGCATTACATGACTTATACATGACACAATAGTTTCTTATGAGTCCGATGATTCCATGTTTTAGATTTTAATTTTAATGATGTTTAATCAGAAAAATGGTGGATTTAATTACTAAACTGATTCCTTAATATAAAAATTATGACTCGTGATTTGTGAGAAATAATTTATTCTTGAATAGGGAATTTCCCCATGAAAAATCACACATTGACTATATAAAATTCTTGTGATTATTTTTTATTATTTTTCATTCTTTGAGTGATTATCCAAAATCAAATATCTCATTTCTGAGAGTATTTCTTCACCGGGTCTATAATATTTATTATTGAGAGTATTTCATGAGTTATATTGGGGTATTCCACCTATGAGAACAAACATTGAAACATATAAATTCCATAACTATGCAAAAATATATTTAAAATGAATGAAGAATCATTTGGGAAGAACTTATCATTGAAAAAAATCATTATTTAAATAATTTTATAAAACAATAATTATATTAATGATCTTTTTAGGAATGGGCAATGTTTCAAGCCATATTTATCCATCACAACAATCCACTATGTATTTTCTAGGTATTTTTATGTTGAAATTTGTTGAAGAATGGATCCATTAATTAATTGTTGAAATAAATTGTAAAGAAAATGTTTTGGGGTGCTAATTATAGGGGCTGAAAAATGTCAATTATTCATTTAATGTACATTACTATTTTAGAATTTTATATAATTAAAAAATTTTAAATTGTGATGTGATATTGAATAATAAAAAATCACCATCACTAGACCAATTATTTATATCATATGTGGGTAGCTTGTCGATATTAGGATTATTCCAACATTACATTTGAAAAATAATTAAAAAATAGAACTTTTGAAAATAAAAAAACTCATAAACATAGATAAAAATTCAATAATGTGCAAAAATAATTTATTATTATTCATTTTAATCATAAAATTATTATTAAGTTTTGGAGGAAATCAGTGTTGATAGTTTTTATGGGAGAATACAAATATTATTTTATTATTCATATGATTCCCATTAATTTAGAGATTTAACATATTCTTTGAAGGATAAATTTTAAATAATCAATTAATACCATCTATACAACCTGAGAGTAATTTGAATCATTATTCCAAATACCACATTAATTTAAGTGAATTTTATCGATACAATGTGGAGAAAAGAGGTCCTTTACTTGGTGATTAATTAGAATCCTGTTCTCATTATATGATCATAACAATACTAGAATAGATATCTTGAGTGAAGAAATAAAATAATCACATTCGGTAAATCATGAATTTATATGTTTTGTAATAACAAATTGTGGGAATTGGATGGATAAAATATGATGTTCAAATAAATTAAAAAGGGACAAACTAAATGGAATGAATTAATTGATTAAATTAAAAGTGAGAAACTAAATATAATTTCATTTTGAAATTTAAAATTCTATTTGATAATGATAATTGATTTATTTTTTTACATTTGAATTTGAATAATGTAATAGTATAAAACTCTATATCCCATGATGAGATATAATGCTTATTGATAATAATGGTTTATATAGTGGTATTTGAAACACTTAATTTTCTTACCTATTTGTACACTAATTTGAACAAATTTTCAAGGATTTTTTAGAATAATCTGCTTGAATTTCAATGTTTTATTGAAAATTTGAAAATTATTAATATAAAATTAAAATATATTTTAAATTTGTTTTTAATGTTTAATTTTTATTAAGAATAAATCTCATGATTGTTTGATTGTTTTTTGTTATATATTTCCGGAATGGTTGAAGGTTTTTCATAATGTATTTTGAAAAAAAAAGAATATAATTGTTTAGTATTATTTTAGGTTTTAACTAAATAATATGGAAAATCATAATCAACCCTCAACCAAGTTGGACCAAGTGTAATAAACAACCCTTACTGAGCACGTACATGTGGGATGGAAATTAACTATCCAAATGAATATAGAGGTGTCAATCCCATATGGTGGCTTGTAGGGATTCAATCCCATAGGGGGATAATTTGAGTTGAAGCATGCATGGTCTGTATGTGGTGAAACCCGTATGTAGATGTGTTCATTTTTTCATGGGATAACATTTATATATCATGAATTTCTGTGGTCATATCTGGTCATGGTTGATAAGCATGTGCATCTTTAGTGTTCTATTTTGACATATGACATAAGAGTTTAAGTTATTTTCAATAATTTTAAAATAATTGATGCCACACTCAGAGACGCATGCACCACCTACTATATCACTCAATATGACTTGTTTCCACCCATAATAATCATTATCCACACTTCAAACATTAGAAAACACCATGGACACCACTATAAAATAACGATCTCATTCCATGTCCTACAGCTAAATCTTGAAACAACATTGAACCACTTTCTAACATGAGAATAATAATCATGAAGACCATATCGAGTCTTCATATGTCCCATATTATGGAAAAATAATGGTGAAGGTTTTCGTTCACCACTGGGTGATGGACACAAATGATTCCTCATGGGGTGTCAAATTCCCAAACACACCACTATGAAATGATGTACACAACCCATTCTATGGTTGAATCCCTAAAAGATTTTTGTCCCTGATTCATTTTAACACCAGATTCCTTTGGGTATTTCCTATTCTATACACTGGATTTGGGTTTGATGATATGATAATATTAAAAATATTTTTTCCATTGAAGGCATATTCAATGAAATTTCTCCCTTAAAAATTAAGTAGGAGTATCCAACATTAAGGGAGTAGACACATGCATAAGTTTGATCCCGATAGAGGATTATCTTGTTATATTTTTTTCCCAAATTTATTTTATTCTTAATTTAATAATTTTATTAGTTTGTTTCATTTATCATTTCATTTTCATTTAATTTCCTTAATAATTCTAACCTGACCATTTTTATCATTATTTTTATTTCTTCTTCCATACATATTCATCTTCAACCCTTTTTCGTCTTATTCTTCTTTAAACTTCAATATTATCTAATTTTTATTTTTATTTCATTATAATTTTATTTTTTTTGTTTTTATTATTCATTTTTAATTTCTTATTCTTTATATATTTTTTTATTATTTATTTTAGTTGTTTTTATTATTTTATTTTATTAATATTTCTTATTTTATTTCTGTTATTCAAATCTCTCAATAAATTTTTTTAATATTTATAATCTCTTATTTTTTCCTCTATTATTTTATCTATAGTTACCTCATATCCCAAAAAAGATATGTCTTAACCTGTGTCCTAGTCCGAGGGAGGTATGTTGGGTTTGTATTAATTGTGAAAATAAATTCATATTTTTTATTTATTTTGTGCTGATATTGAATGATGTGAATGGGTGTTGAAGATTCCCACCATGACACTAAACACAAACACTTTTCTAAACTTTTAGTAAATATTATCTCTCCCCTATTCTGTTTGCAAGGAAATTATAAAATTTTGTTGAGACATTTGGTGTATTTAATGGAATATGATGGGGCCAATCCCTAGAAGATGTCTCACTCTCAATTGAGGTGTTTCATCATCCTTAATTAAAATTGTTTGATGAATTTATACTACTAATGTAATTCAAAATTTCACACAACTATTTATATATTTATTATCTTAAGATTGAGACTTCATGATTCACTTGAAAAACAATAATGTTTCCATTTTTATTTAGTGACTATTTATAATAACATATCTAATTTTAATTTTAGTGATTTTTATGGGTAAATGTTTCTAATATACCAATTTTTCATGGAAATGTCAGCAATATAGTGTGGTTTTCCTGAAAACGTGGCAAAACTAGTGGTGTTTTCAGTTAAATCTCCTTAAATACACAAATTGCCAAAAAAATATTGTAGTAAATTAGACACATTTCCTAACAAAGGTTGCTAATTTAAGGAAATTTCCCAAAAAAAATCACTAATTTTTCAAATTTTCACAAAAAACATTTCCAAAATATTATTATTTATATAACTATTTTTTCCCGAAAATCTGAATAGATTTGGTTGTTAGGTAATTTAGTTTCGTTCCTCAGGTACAAATATTGATTCTTATGTATAGTTGGATTTATTATTTTACATTTGTGGGGCAGTCCAGTTGGAAGGAAGTATTACTGTGTGAAGTGGTCTAGTGGGAAGGTATGCTTACTATGCAGGGCGGGTCAGTGGGAAGGTTGTCTGGATGGTGGTCCGACAACAGGATGTGTTGGGAGATGTGGGTGAGAGAGTGTTCATACATGATGTATTATAGGGGAGGCATGGGAGGTGGGGGTGAGGGACTCGAGGGGGAATTGGGGAGAGAGCCGGGTGGGGGATGGGGGTACTAGAGAGATGTCACGACCCATCCCTCGGGACCCGCATCGTGACTACCCCAAGCTCGCCTTCTATAAGCTAGGGGATGGCGACTTGCACCAAAGGCATAATTCCCTAGATCTGGGAAGGAATTTTTTTATAAAACGTAAACACACACAACCAGAGTACAAGAGGAAGTAGACACTAAAAAATATGTATAAAAAAGATGTTGAATGTACAAAGGTGCTAGAAATACAAGCCCAACAAAAAGGTACAACTACAACTAAATGGAAGTATAACTGAAAAACAAATAGTTGAATGGTGAAAGTATCTCCTAGATTGTCCTCCAGATTCCTACCTGAAGGGTAGGTATAGATGTCCTCCTCAGCACTCCACTTCAATATGTCCGCTCCATGTGTTGTCACATCGACTGGTCCACCACTGGGTACCGTCCAGTCATGGCACTCTCGGCCTCTGTCAGCATTGTCCATCGTCTGCATCGAACACAACGAGGTGCGGGCATAGCCCATGTAGGGGTGAGTATAACGATACTCAGTAGGGACCCCCATACCTTTTAGGTCTCACAAAATCCAACAAGGATAAACCAAAAAGTAGGATTTCAATAGATAACCATTACTTAGATATATTCCCATACATATAACTAAGTTATCATGTAACCTATCACAAAAATTAGGAAAACACAAAGGTCATTAACTCAGCTCAAACCAGGAATTGGTTAAAGATGTCAAAATTAGGGCTGCTAGAGAACTCCTACTCTATTGAGCACAGTAGTACTGTCGTGACTCTGAGGTGCTACTCACTATCCTTAAACTGCTGAGGTACTCCTCTTTTCGAGTACCGCGGGTCTACAGCCTCACACAGTAGCGCTTCCTGCCATGGGTCTGCCGCCTCACTCAGTAGTGCTCTCCCTGATAGCCTATAGAGGTACTCCTCCTGTCAAGTACCATGGGTCTTCCGCCTCACATAGTAGTTCTCCTTCACCATGGAACCGCCACCTCACACAGTAGTTCTCCCCACTCAGCTAGTCAAGTCACTCCAAAACGAATCAGACAAGCAGTCATCAAGTCTCATCCAGCTACTAGGTCTTCATACTCCATATACACGTCTCCGGGAGGAACCGATCCACGAGCTACTGGTCGATACTCCATGTGTCATGATGTCCCATGAAGAATTATCACAAAGGACCACCACGTCATAGGGGTATCAACGCAACAAACGACACATCAATTGGATGCCCAGTCTATGGGTTATTAGCCTTTTAATCCCAGGGGCCCGGTTGGTTTCGTGTACGAACCAGCCTGAACATATTTCATCTGTACCCCGAACATCCATGGGGTATACTCAAGGGGACCGTTCCTGAACGAGAATACCAATGTCGTTGACAGTTCTTCAAACGGACTTCCGGTCTGAGAGTTATTGGCTATTCCGTTCCAGGGGCCCGGTTGGTTTCTAAGATAAACCAACCCGACCACAGTCCAACTGCATTTAAAATTCTAGGGGAGTATTCCAAAAAAACTATCTCATCAAAAGAAATCCAACATAGTTGGCAACACATCAATTGGATGTCAGGTCCATACATTATAATGGTTTCCGCTCTGAGGGCCTGGATGGTTTTGTGTTCGAACCAACATGGCTGTACCCAAACATTGCCAAAACCTTGAGTGTAATATACCTAAATGACCACATAGAAATGAGGATTCATACCCAAATAACGGTGCATCGATCAGAAGTTCATAGTTCATTATATGAGCGATTAACCAAAAACGGTCCGAAGAGGGGGTCTGGGCCCGGTACGACCTGGTCCGACCCACCCTGGGTCCGCCTGAACAGGGTCGACCTGACCCGGGTCTAGGTCCGACCTGTTAGGGCGCGGCCCAGCCCGGATGGCACGGCCTAACCCCCGGCTGGCGCAGCCTGGCACAGCTAGTGCGGCCTAACCCTACTGGCGCGGCCCGACACGCGGCTGGCACGACCCAGCCTGCAGCTGGCGCGGCTCGACCAGGCTGGCCGAGCAGGGGGGGTTCCTCCTGGTTCCACGTTACGGCGGTGCCAGGCTGGCGCCCCCTGGGCTGTCCGGAACCAGCACGACGTGGGTTCTGCTACTCCGATACTATGGCAGACTCTTGGAGGGGCGCGCAAGGGCGCCGCCGCCACCAGGCGGCCGGCCGGAGCCCGCCGCCGGCGATCCTCCGCAGGCCCCCGAAGTTATTCTAGTGGTCCGTTTTAGCTCCCATCTGAGCCTACAACCCTCTCGGGATTCCCTCTTCACTGTGATGGCCTCAAATCAACATTTCCCTTCCATTCGACCATCGCCAAACATTCCACGCATGACGAACAAGTTTGTGGTGGGTCCGGACTTGTTTTTTAGCCAGTAACCACCGCATTAGTGGATCAAATAATAACCCAACAAATAAACTCCTATTTTCGAGGGTATAAATCACATATATAAAAACATATAATATCCCCATACCTCAATCAAGTTTTTTTTGTCGTAGTCGTGGAAAAAGATGTTGCTCCGTCAACTTCAGAGAAATAACCGTCGTTATTGGCGACGTTCCCCATGGTGGTGTCTCTTCCATTAACGCAGAGGAAGAAGATGTTTGCAGATGTTACATTAGGACCTTCAATTCGGGAAGTATTCTTCGTGTTCTTCGGGAAAGAAATATCCCTTTCTAAATCATCCAAAAAATATTTTCCAACCAAATTAATAATATGGCCCTCCAATAATATAACATTGCCATGTATTTTCAAATTCATTCAAAATGTAAATTGAATTAATTAAGGCATTGAGTTGGCAACACTAATGGATGGGCGATGGTGAAGCTCCACATTTTTATGGAAGTCCAAAGGTTTAGAGAGGGTTGAAAAAATTTAAACAAGGTGGTTTTAATGGAGTTAAGGGGAGTTATGGGGAGATGAAAATGTTAGGGATCGTGTGGGCCCCACCTCACAAATATCCTCTCATGGGAGGTTATGTGGGTGTGGGACCCACCTCTAACTCTCCTTGAGAGGAAAAAACCACCAAGCATAAATAAAATTGTGTAAAACAAATTTAATTTACTTTATTCTAAATTACCAAAAATTAACTCTCAACCCGCATAAGACGCAACTACTGTAATGGTCCCTTTAAGCAAATACTAGTGATACGAGTTCATCGATACCCTTGGATTTCAATTCTGAGCACCGGTTCAAAATATAGAAAAACCTTCATGTATATTTACTGAACATACCCGAACAAAACCTCAAAAATTGATTCCGGGCACACCGGGCCTCGGAATCAAGTGCCGCTAGAAACTTGAGACTTGTAAAATTAAAAAATTTATGAAAAAAATTTCCTTGAAATTTCCGGGTCTTTACAAGAGAGGGGACATTGCATGTAGAGGTGAGGTAATGGAGAGAGGCGGCATTGCAGAGAGATACTTTTTGTGGATTTTTTACTGGAGAGAGTCTGGTTCTGATATTAAAAATTATCAATTTTAAAAATAATGTATCTCTAATTTTTGAAATCTAAAAATTATTCTAAAAAAAGAATCCAAGATATTTATTATATGTGTTAGTAAAAAAGATGTGATTTACCTACGTTTCTAAAAAACAAATATGTATTTAATAATGTTAGTAAATGTCCCAAAATTCGGTACACCACATTTAAAAATTATTTTTAGAATCATCAACAAATAAATTTGGTATCCCTTAAAGAATGACCAAAAAATAAATGTCTCTAATTATCATTTTTTTGTATTGATTATACAATGAATCTAAATTTAAACACAAAAAAATATAATAATTAAACCATCAACCCCAACCCCATAGGTCATGTTCATTCTTATGTAGTAATATTTTTTTAATTGCATGTTAGTTTAATGTTTAGGAATTCATTTATCTTATAAATAATCCATTTCAGAAATAAAATATATAAAAAAACAAAAAAGTATGTTAGGGGATTATTAATATGTAGTTAAACAACTCTGGAGATCCTCAATTGAGATGACCATTGTCAACCTCTATGCTTTATCATTAAAATAAATTTTCTTTAAACATTCCTTACGATAGGCATGAAACTCTATCAAATAAATAATTTTCATCATTTATAGGATTTTAATTTTTTTTATAACTAGTTCATAATACCATATTATATTTCATGTAATATAAGGAATGATTTATCTCAATTCATAAATTTTATGTGATTAATTGTCATATATATATATATA
The DNA here is from genome assembly GCA_963277665.1 of Viscum album. NCBI lineage: Eukaryota > Viridiplantae > Streptophyta > Magnoliopsida > Santalales > Viscaceae > Viscum > Viscum album. Next base: position 1,348,832,538 of record OY728164.1, read on the forward strand.
TATTAATTATTATAAAAACTAAATAAAATCACGATTATCTTCTTTCGTATGATTAGTTATGGGTTACCTATTGTAATTACATTGATCATATGAGTCATATTGCATGTTTATTTTTATTATTCTAGAATAGAATATAACTCCATCATATTATAATATATTACTTTTTTAATTTAAGAAAACATTTTTAGGCCTTTCTCCCCTTGAAACACTAACCTAAAAAAACTTCAATAAATTTTGACCATAAATACATAGCTATTTAATTATTTGGAATGAATTTGGGTGACAACATTTTTTAATATTATATATATATAATTAATGGCTATTTTTATATGATTTAAATTCAATGGGTTTACTAAAAATTTCTAATAAAATCATTTATTGTTTAAATATGTATTTTTCTAAAAAAATTACATTTATGAAATACAAATATTAATTTTAAAAATCTTCTTATTAATAATAAATTAAATTTGGAATTAATTATTTATTAACTTCATCATATTTGGTAAATTATTTGAACTAATTATTATTATTTTTAACATTTCAAATTATCATTTTTCAATAAAAAATAGTTTTTCATTATAATTTTTTATTCTAATATGAAAATGATTTTATAAATATCATAATTTTATATTAATGAAAAAGATTATCATTTATGAATTCATCGTACAAAAATTTTATATAGCATTAATTTATTTTTCTAAAATAGATGGTTTTTTCTTGAAAATTATTTTTTTAATGAACTAGTAAATTTTATGACCTTATTATCATATAAGAACTATATGTAAGATTAAAAAACCACATAGGTGATCAAATATGAATATATGAAACAAAATTATTATTTTGTAAATATGTTTTTCATTTTATATACTATTTTCAATATTTTCAAAACAAAATAAAATGAGTATTTAGTAAAGAAACAAAATTATTCCATTTTTGTGAATCATTTATTTTAAATTGTGTTTCAGTTGTGTCTTACATGGAAATCCCCATATACATTATTTTTTATAAATAATAATTTTTTTCTTTAAAATGTGTATCTATTATATTTTTACTATAAATAAATTTTTTTTTGACATGTTATTTTATTCTTTGAATTTGTATCTCATGATTATGTGTGTTTAAATGATTATTATCCATTCCTAGAGTTAAAAGTTTTATTTGATAAAAGTATTGTCAAAATTTAATTTAATAGTATCATATTTTTTAAATGTGTTAATTTTCAATAGAATTATATTAAATTTATTATGTTGAATAGAAAATAATTTACAAGGTAAAAATAAATTATTGTAATAGATAAAAGATAAAACAAAAAGCCTCAAAAAACAATTTTTTCCACATAATGGAGTGTTTGACAACAACTTCAATCAGTACTAATTTCCCCGAATCGTTTTTCTATTATGTGGATATTGAACTGTGAATTCTTTCATCCTATTATTTGTATTGTAAGGGTTAATCTCAAAACATCCATTGTATTCAATTATAAAAGTGTGATTCTCCCACCACATTGAGGATAACCTTGAATATGAATTTCTATTTTAAAATATTCAATTTTCTTCATCTATAACAATATCCATTATTCATAAAACATCTAGTCAAAATTATTTAGAATAAGATCTCAATTTCTAACCTATATCCAAAAACATCATTCCACGACTAGAATATTATAAACTAGTTAGATTTTACAATTAATCATAATCATTCAATTTTTTATGGAAACACTAATATAACGAAATTTTAATCATTTATATGATTCTATGTTTCTATATTAATTGTATTATCAATTTTTAGTCATTTAAAAAATCTCTTTTATATTTAATATTGGTTTTTTAGAACATTGTTAGACAAAACTATGAATCCTTATAAATAGTGACTATAGGAGATAATTTCCTGTATAATGTAATATAAATTATCCAAAAATTATTTTTTTTCTTATAATGATTTTATATAAATATTTAAATAACCAATTAAAAAACACATGTATATTTTTATAAATAACTAAAACATGGTTATTAATAATTTAATCATCAACAATGATGAGAAAAACAACCATGAAATGAAATTAAAACATATTTAATGTAACAACACAAAACCCAGTATCCTAGTGATGGTGCCTTAATTTTTTAAATTTCCATTGATACAGGGGTCGAATTCCAATGTTTCGATCAGTTAACAGTTTTGGAGTATATATATTATATATGATCCTTACATTAAGATTAAAAATTTCAACTACAACATTGAGAATCTTTTGAACATCATGATTCTCTTATATTATCCTTTCATAATAGTCCTCATTTACATCATTTCGTCATGGGAAAAATAAAGAATAACAAATGGATGATCACAATGGATCAGTAAGAGAATATAATACAGCTTAAGCTGTTATAAATAAGCATAAAAATCTAAGGTGAAGTATATAATTGAAACACATGACCTTATAACATAAACATTATTATATTATATAATGAATAAAATGAATAATTCCATATAAAAATTCACATGTACGTCCTACTAGTTGATCAATCACATTTATTATCAATAAATAATCTCATAATTATGGAATGCATAATGTTGGACATCTTAAATATGTCATCAAGGCTTCGGTCGTGACACAATACATAAAATAATAAAAAAAATACTATTTTGTCTCATGAGACATATCAATTAATCAATGGGTTATGAAAGGTCCCACCTATCAATTAATAAGTCCAATGCATTCCTCATAAGAAAATGGTGAAACATAACGAATAAAAACATTAGTATTAAAACTATCATATTTAATGATATAAATTAAATATAAATGATGAATGGAAACAAAACAGAACATCGACAGTCAAACAGATCATCAACTGTCAAATAGACAATAACCCATTCAATAATGTATGAATGATTTCATCATATTAAATGAACCTCAATTAAGGACAAAATCAAACAATGTATGTTGACATAGATTAAAATAATAAAATAAATATTTAAAATTTTAATGATATAAATACCCATTTATACATTGAATCAATTTAAAATCCACAAAATTATAAGAGAAAACATTTCCATTCAAAATTCCTTTTAATATTGTATGTTAATATTCAAAATTTTATGTTTTCATGATGGTGGATAAATAATGTCCCAATAAAAAAGTTAAAAAACATTATTTTCTTCAAAAAAGTCATAAAGTTCTTCATTTGGAAAATGATAATAGATTCTTTTTGAACCATATTATAAAAATAAAAATATGGTTAAAAATACATTAATCATTTTTAAAATAATTGTATGAATATTTTGAAATACATTTGTAAGAAACAAGTACATGGATGATAAGTATGTCAAAAAAATACTGACGTATAATCAAACCTGAATAATAATTAGATTTAGAATTTTACCCTTACCTTATACATTCATTTTGTTTATGGTGTATTATCCTAATTTATAATGGTTAATATATGTTATTATTTTATAAAAAAATATGACTTTATTTATGATATCACATATGGTCCTCTAATATCATCTTATTTATAATATTTCATTATTACCACTGTTTTGGGTGTTAACTGTTTTATTTTCTCGTGTTTTTTAGTATTCTATGTCTTGATTCTTATGAATATGATACATATTTTATTCAGTAAATAATGATATTATGTTAATATATATAAAATCCAATCAACATAGATATTTTTATTATCATTCTTGAATGGTTAATGAGGACAGTGAATCTCATCGCATTGTGAAGACAACATGTTGAATGTATGTATGAGTGATTATGTCATTTTATTAATGGTAATATCGTAAGTAATTGGAATGAATATTAATTAAAAAAAATTAATCAATTAATATTTTTTAATAATAACCATTATATTTTTCATTATTCAAATATAAATAAATTGGTGATGAAAAAAATTATAACACAGTGTAGAGATATTAAGCTATACGTACGCACGCAAGGTTATATTATTTTTTATAGGGTAGATAAAAGTAATAATATGGTTATAAAATTATTATAATAATATATCATGATATAGATTATACTTTATTTATTTTTTAATAATTGATACAATATTGGATTAGGAATTATAATAAAAATAATATTAAAGGAGTTTATAAAGAAAATTTCTTCTTATTTAGTATTTCTCATTTGGATATCCTCTTTGATACTCTAGGGTTGGTATTTTGATAATACAATAAACCCTAGGATGTGTCTAGTGATGTTTATAAGGAAAATTAGTAGGGTTATATTGATAAAAAGATATCAATGTATTGTGAGGATGTGGGAGAGGAGGTGGCTTTTTTAAGAGAGAGTAGGGGCACTCAGGGAATCCTTCAAAATATTAAATTAATATAAATTTATATTTGTTTAAAAATACATTTAAAATGATTAAATTCGACCTTAATATGTGTATGGGTAAAAATCCTCTCAACCAATTTTTTTTTCATTTTTACGTCATAATAGTAAACTTATATTCTCTTTTTAACCCTAAGTTGACCCCTTTAACTCATACCATGACAACATGGCTTTTTACCTTTTAAGGTATATATATTTAATATAAAACTCCAAACGAACACAAAGGATTTCATTGATGAAACACGTAACCGTATTGTATTTATTAATCCGAAATTTATATTTTTATTAATTGTATATCATTTAATAAAATATTTATTAATTTAAAGTGTTCTATATAATAATTTGGACTCTATTCATTATTTATATTTTAAAAAATATTTAACAACCTAATAACTTGTAAGCTATACATCTAACGTATCAATATCTTCTCTAATTTATCTACATGTTTTTTTATTTCCTTAATTATAATAAATTTGAGTAATTTTAATATTTTTAAAAAGATTCCATTGATATTTCCATTAATTAAACAACTACTACATCATTATTATGAAAAAATTAAATAAATTATATCTTATATAGATAAGTATCATCATGAGGATAAATTTATTATATTTAAAATTAATATGTATTTTCAAATTTATTTTCTGTATTACCATGTATCATAATAGTAATACTTATTAAAAAATGAGTATGACATTATTAACAAATCTTTAAATACAATATAATAAGTATTAGAGTCATCACCAACTGGACTAAGAGTATAATAATTCAATCATATGGGTTTATTTTGGTTGAAATCCTCTTATCCAATTAAATTATAACAATTTTTAGCATAGTTATATATTATTTACAGTATTTTATACCTTTAATTACCTAATTTGTCCTTCTCCACGGTAATTTTTATTAACTAAAGATGCTATTCAAAATCCTATAAAATAAAAGAAATATATTTACATAATTTGACATCACTTATTAAAAATATTTAATTCATTTATAAAATATAAAAAAAATTGTATTGTTGAATTTAAAATTTAACCCATTGAAAGGGTGAGAAAACAATTTATTTATGTTTAGAACAATAAAAGATTAGAATGTTTTTCTATCCAATTTAAATGTAAAATTGATTCCAGGGACCTGTATTAGATGAAATTATAAAAACATAATCTATTTAATATTAAAAAAAATAAAAATATTAATTTAAGAGTATAAATTATTTTCATGGAAAATGATGTTTTCAATTAAATTTTAGTATTGTTTACTTTTCATAAAAACATGAATCATATTATAAAAATACATAAAATTGATCCAGAGTAATTTTTTATGTCACAATTTTAAATAGGATTTTTTTTACAAAAATAACTTATTAATGTGTCAATAAATTGATTCCAAATAAGAGAACCATCAAAAGGTGGTCAAAATGAATTTATAAAAAATATAACCTTTAAACGAATAAAATTGGACTCATTTTTTCTTATGTATATAGAATATTTCTGATGGAAATTCTATCAACCAAAGAATTTATAAATAAATTTAATATTGAATTCCTAAAACAATGAGACTCAAAAAAACATCACATTTTTATAACCTAGCCAATGAGCATAATTTATCCACCTATGTGATTTGAATTACAAAAAACTATCATACATGGCTGCATTAACGATGATATTTTGAGTCAGATAGAGAAAACATAAATTTAACGGTTAATATTAACATAACCTTATGAATATGAATATTAATAGTAATATATACACTATGAATAGTAAATCATATTATTATTTTATTCCCTTATGTTTATAAGATAATGAGATCTTGATTAATTTTTCCAGGTCATATAAAATGAATTATAGTTTTAATGTTATAATTTTTGAAAAACCTTATTATTTGTTTATAATATATTTAATAATATTAGGGAAAAATGTCAAAAAAATGGAGTTTATATTTAAATTATATATGTTATAAAATGGTTTTCCAGAATTTTGCTTATTTTTCTGAAATACTCGAATTTTTTACAGAGTATAAAAATACTCTAATTTGCCGTATATATACATTATTAGTTAAATTCACTATTTCTAGAATAATTGATGATATAAACATAAATGGTTTGAAATAAAATTCATTTATTACTATTATTGGTCAAATTAATCAACTCTATTTGTTTTCTTGTGGGAAATAATAAAATAATGAATAAGATATCCAAAAATCACCCATCTCTTCTACTATAAAACCACTCATCCCTCCTTCTTTTCACTCCTATCAAACCTTATTATTTATATTAATTATGCTTAAATATCCTACCAGGATCCTCCCCCACATCCATAATCCTTTTTTCTCATAAAAATACCCAAACCTATCCCATAAAGAGGCCCCCAAGGAAGATAACATCAAGAGGTAAATTCTTCTTTTCATTTCATTTATATTGCGGTCATTTCGTTTATTTCTCTTTATTCACCAGCTTTCATCAAACTTTTATGATGACTATAGTGATATAGGTGTAATGGAATTCTTTTATGATAATGTAATAATTCATCATCATCCCTCCTTTCACATTTCATTATACTAGAAATGAAAACACAAATTGAGATGTGTTAATTTAGAAAATTCTTGGATGACAAGTTTTTAAAATATATTACCATTTTCAATTATAGTCATAAACAAAATATTGATGGTTTAACTAGACGATTATATATTTATTATTACTTATTTAGGTTTTCTGGAATCATTTTTTACACATTATATTAATTTATAAATCAAAATGAGTTCATTGTGATCAAAAACCACAAATTAACCCAAATAATTACCATTATTGTTTTATATAATGATTTATCTACACTCCTAATATCCAAATGAATTTTAAAACAATTTAATATATTGGATGTTAATAAAAAAATAAACTTTTATTATGTACACACATTTTCATCTTACAAATTTATCCTTACTTTTATAAAAGTATATCGGTCATGTATACCACGGAAGAAAATGCTCCCAAACAATTAAAAAGCACCTCTTAAACCCACCATGAAATCCATGAATGAAATTAATAAGTATATACAAATAAGTTACATAAATAATAGTATATGTAAATTTTAATTAATGAATTTAATTTTTCTTATCTTGGAAACCAATATCAAGTTAGGAACTCCATCATGCTTCCAGAAAGGGTTTTTTCCCAAACCACCATTTTCATTAGGGTTACTCTTATTCTCTACATAAATCATTTAAAAAATCATTATTCAGATGTAATCATAATAAATTCTGTTATAATGTACTATATATGTGTACCATCCAGAATCCTACTTTCTTTTATGGTCATTTATATGATTTAAAAGGATCCCGCAAAATTTCTTCATAAAATACCAGCCCAGTTTAAGGGAATTTATCAAATTCTTTATTATTTTCAAGCACACTCTATAATCATTTTTAGTTTCCATTATTTTTATAAAAACAATAATTTTATAATGAAAATAATATCTTACATAACTTATAGTTTTACACAATGATTTTTCCAAAAGAACTCTTCTTTCTAATTTAGAAGTGTATTTATCACAAGAATTACTCGATGATTTTATAAGAGTATCTTCATCTATATCAACACTCATGTTTATTATTATGTATTATTGGGATTAATATTTTACGATATCATATAAAATATTTAATTTAATTTTTATCATTATTTTGACTATGATTGTTCTATATTAAAACCATTCACCAATTTACTCTGAATGATTAGTATTTATGCTTAATATACGGGGAAAGTTATCTACATTTCGTATGTTTGTCTGAAAATGAATGTATATATTTTTTATGTTTATCCCCATTAATATGAGTAATGAATTGGGAATATTATGTGATATTTGGGATCCAATATATTCACTCAATGCGTTGGTAGATCTCACAAGACAAACTATGGTCTTGGCACAAGGCCTTGACAAAATGGTTATTTATGGTCATGACATGAGGCCTATATGGTATGGTTATGATGTCTGGCATTTTTTATTCCCTCATTTTGAAACTATTTAATGAATTTTCATGTATTTAATCGACTAGTATAATGCTCATGATTATGCTTTATTTTGGTATTATTTATTCAGTTCTTATTCCTGCTATAATGTGTTCAACTTTATTTTTAAAGGCATGTGTTTTTAGTTTTTCACCATGATTAATGTTTATTTATATGGTTTCTCCCTCTGAATTTCATACCCATACTTAGAATTTATGCTCACCCATTTCTTATGTTTCATTTTTCCCAGACATGAAGTGGTGTATTATGAATGAAATGCAGGGATAACATAGGAATTAAGGATGTTTTCAAAGAAATTTCAATATTTTATTTCCATTCAAGTTGTAATGTTGAACATAAGTATGTATATTGTTTTCCAAATATTCTAAACTATTTGTTCCATCAAGATAAAAATTTCTTATAATCTTGAAAATTTTATAAAATAAGGCACCGGCTCAAAGAAAACTAGGGTCGAGTCATTATATTTAGTATCACATGAAGTATAGTAGATTATATTGAAACTAGATTTAGAAAACATAAATTAGGAAACCATACCCTAAGATAGACATTGGGGATAAGCATACAACAATTTCCAAGAATTTTGGTAAGGAATCAATTATGTCAATATTTCTAGAAATACATCCACGTCTGGATACTACAAGTGGGCGTGGTTCTAGCACAATACAAACTTGGAGTATCAACTCCGAAAATGATTTTTGTGCATTGCCTGGGGTATCATGGTACACAAATAAGAGCCTTACTGTATACCTAGTTTGACACTCCTGGGGGATATTCTTAGGATAATTCACATTTTCATTACAAAACATTATAAAGGAATTTAGTGTAATATTTTCCTCAATGAAACAATTGTTTTGATTATGAGATTATCTATGTATTGGATTCCAATTTATGCAAAGTATTTTTATATATTGATATTAAACATTATATTTCATAAACTAATCTTCTGTATTCCATTATTTAGAAATGGTGCATAGTGGAAGGAATGGAAACCACATTAACACACATGTCCTATGTAGGGATTTCCCTCTGATGGAAGATAATGATGATGGATCTAGTGCTTCGACTAGTGTTGTGTAGATTATAATCATACTGGGACTGTTGAATATGGTTATGAACAATAACAATACCCATATGGAGCATCCAGATCAACAATGTGGAGGAGCAATGTTAGGATACTTTATGCGACAACAGTGTCCATCATTTATTGGGACTACAAACCCATTATTAGTGGAGTAGTGGGTAAGTTAAATAGTGAAAATATTTCTCTCATTGGTATGTAACAAAAGAGAGAAGGTTATCATGGTGGTTTATCATCTATCAAGATATTTGGATATATAGTGGTCTTTAATTTAAAACACAAAGGAGGATTAAAAAATAGACGATATGGAATGGAGGTATTTTAAAGAGATAATTTTTAAAAAATACTTCCCTCCCGAACAATAAATATTTATAGAAAGGATGTTTTTGAATTTGAGTCAAAAAGAGGATGATATTTTTGTAATGAAGGAATCCGACTTCACATGGTTAGCAAGGCATGTCATGAACAAAATAAGTAATCCAAGTATCAAGGATTATAAATTCATTATTTTTTAAAACGATTCCTCTAATGGGATATAGTCTTCCAATGAATCTTAACATATGAAGAAATAGTCTCATGTTCTATCAAGATGTAAAATAAATTCTCTAAGTCTTGGGAATTTAATGTAAAGTAAGAGAAGAATAGGGATTTTGAAAAATATGAAAAATTATATCAGGAAATGGGGAAGAAGGGATGATTTTACCTTCCACCCCATGATAATTTTTGGAAAAGACACCCTAGTACATTATTGTTGTGAATGGGTGTTTATTACAAGTGTGGAGAAAAAGTCCACATATCACATGATTGTATGGAGAAGAATGAAGCTACCAATGTTCAATGATGCAATTTAATGGAGATGTTATATTATGAGGATTATTGTCTGAGGAGTTAATGAATCATTTCCCAGAGAAGGTTAAGGGATCATTGCCATGTTTATGCAATCAGAACTGCTGATATTGAAGTTCCTGAATATGTGGTGGTAGGTAATTTATTTGTTTCCTCAAAGAAAGACAATTCTTTATTTTACTATGGATCATCATATTCTGTCAAATCTTACTAGTTTAAAAAGAAAATTAGATATTTACCAATTGATTTAATAAAAAGTTTTTAAATCTAGACTCTTAAGGAAAATATCATTGAAACAAATTTGTGTCAGGAATCCATATTATGTTACATAAACGTGATTTATGTGATGATTTTATTTTCATAACCATGATTGAAATTGATGTAATCATTATTATGGATTGTATTTAAAATTATTATGTGAAAATATATTTCAAGAAGAAGGAATTTATAATTTTTTATGAATATTTGAAATCCATAATCTTTAGGGTAGAAACATCACCATCTGATTCTCACCTGGATCCACTCTTAGTAGCTCTACTGAATTCGACTCCTGGGGGGATGATTACTAGATATATATGACTAAGGAAAAAAGGTTCAAATCTAGAATGTATCCATTATGAACAAATACATTAATTTTTTCAGAGGATTTACCAGGACATCCTCTAATGAAAAGTGATGTTCTTAATTAATTTAATTTTTTCTTCAAGGATTATATCAAAGACACATTATAGAATTTCCACTATAGAATTAGTATAACTATAAAAAATCTAGAGGAATTGAGTGATAAAATATTTATTTTCCCAAATTTATCTCTATGGGGATCCCCTATTGTTTTTTATGATCAAAGATTGATTTATGAGGTTATAAATTTACTATTGAGAGATCTATTCTATAAAAATAAAGAACAAGTTTCCCCTCCCTTGCATTGATTATTTATTTGAACAACTTCAAGGATCCCAATATATTTAGAAAATTTACCTTCTATTTGGATATCTTATGTTCTGAGTGGGGAAGAAATGTATTCTAAAGACAACATATCTAACATGGTATCGACACTACTAGTTTATAATAATTGTCTTGGACTGACTAATGCACCCTCTATTTTCAAAGATTAAATGAATAGTATTTCAAAGGAAATCATGATGAATTTGTTGTTGTATTTATTGATGATATATTTTTATACACAGAAATCTATGAAGATCATGAAAATCACATGAACACTATTATGAAGACTCTGAGAAGAAATAAATTATATGTGATGTTTAAGAATTGTGAATTTTGGCATCAATCAATTACATTTCTAGGCCACATTGTCTCTAGGGATAGAATATCTATTGATCCTATGAAGACTAAGTTTTTTCAATACTAGATTACACCAACTAATATAACTAAGGTATATAGTTTTATTGGTTTATTAGGTTTTTATTAGTGTTTCATTCTAAACATCACCCATTTAGTCAACCCAATGACCAATTTTACACATAAAGTTGTCATGTATGTATGTAAAAAAGTATTTGAGGAATGTTTCAAAAAAATGAAGAGGTGATTAATGAATTATTTGTTTTTGACTCTTTCATCAGGGAATGGTAGATTTGTGATCTATAGTGAAACATCAATAAAAATACTAGGTTGTGCCCTTTTAAAAAATGAAATATTTATTTCATTTTCATCATGGTAATAAGAAATTCATGAACAAAACTATTCGACTCATGATCATGAGTAGAGTCACTATATTTATAGATAATGGTGTGATATATATATGGATTAGAAGAGTTTAAAATATATCTTCTCATTGAATTAACTCAACATAGGGAAAAACGATATGGCTCGAACTAATCAAGGATTATGATTGTTCAATAAACTACCACATGGGGAAGGAAAATAGGGTTGGTAGATTCATTATGTAGGAAGGATCATGGATACCTAAAAAAATTTGGGATTGAAAGTGATCCTATTTTTAGGGACCATGTAAAGATAGATGTGAGATTTATCAAAGAATGTTAAGAATAATTCTTTTTCAACTTTTTTCCCAACAATCATTATTAGAAAGGATAAAAATCTCTCAGTCTAATGATGAGAACCTTGAAAATATGATAATTTTTTTAAATGATGGGATATTGCAAGACTTCATATATAAAGATTGAATTCCAAAATTTTGGAAGAGGATTTCTGTTCCATCTATATGTAAGCTAAAAATTGAGTTATTGGATGATGCCCATAGTTCGAATTTCTCTTTACACCATGGTAGCACTAAATTTTATTGAGACTTGGAGAATCATTTTTTGTGGGACAACATGAAGAAGGAAATTTTGGATTATGTATCAAGAATTTTAGTCTCTAAATAGGTGAAGGCTGAGGACAACATCTTATTGGATTCATGAATCATATACATATTCATACATTAAAATGGGATGACAACACCATGTATTTTTTCACTAGAATTTCCAATATTCCCTGAAAAAATGATACAATATGGGTAATTGTGGATAGACTTAAAAAATCATCACATTTCCTCACTATAAGGGATGATTATCCACTAGAGAACCTTGCCCAACTTAATATCAGTGAAGTTGTAAGTCTTCATGGAGAACCTATTTAAATAATAACTGATCACGATCCTTGAATTACCTAATTTTTTTGAAAAATTAATAAAAAATAATATGATATTTCTATTCATTTGATTACTTTTTATCACCCTCAAACTGGTGGTAAATCATAAAGGACTATCCAAACTTTGGAACACATGTTGAGATCATGATCACTTGCTTTTAAAGGTATGTGGGATCAGTATTTACCTATGGAGGAGTTTTCATAAAATAATAGTTTCCATTCTAGCATTAAAATACTAGAATATAAAGAATTGTATCGAAAGAGGTTTCATGCACCAACATGTTGTGATGATGTTGGTGAAAGGAATCATGCAGGTCCATAGCATTTGGAGGGAAAACCCGAGAATAAGAAAATTATTCGAATCCATATCAAATAACTAAATTAATAGAATGGAGATGTGATAATAATCGAAGGATTAGAAATTTTAAGTGGGAGATTATATTTTCATTAAATTATCCAAATGGAAAGATGTTATAAGATTTTGGAAGAAAGGAAAATTGAACCCTAGGTAAATTGGTCCTTTTGAAATTGTGGAGAGAGTTGGTTCTATGAATTATCATTTAAAAATGTTGTGTAGTATTTATAATGATCAAAATTTGTTCCAGGTCTCGTTTTTGGGGATGTACATGATAGAAAAAAAAATAATTCCATTACATCTGATATTATAAAATTGGAACCTGACCTATCATACTGTGAAAATCTTATCCGGATTTTGGACACTACAAGTAGGTGTTTAGGAATTAGTCAACAAGGCTCGTAAAGGTAAATTGGAAAAATCATAAGATTAAAAAATAGACATGGGAGCCTGATGAGCTTATGATGAAGAACTACCTTTATCATTTTGTGAGGTAACATTCTAATAATTTTGAGATTGAAATTTTTGTAAGAGGGTAGAATATAACTCCTCAATGATTTATAAATAAAGTTTATTTTGAATGCATGAAACACCAATTACTATAATAAAAAACATTGTTATAAGATTGCCAATAAATATAATTTTTCCACCCGTGTGATATGAATTTTAAAAAACTGACACACAGGGTTTCATGGTCATATTATTATTTTATTGTCTTGTGGTTATATCATAATGAAATCATGAATAAATTTTTATGGTGATATAAAATGACTTTTTGTTTTAAAATTGTAATTTTTTGAATAATTATTCTTTCCTTTATAAATTAAAATAGTCATATTAAAAGATTTATCATAAAAAATTGTGTTCATATTGGAATTATAAATTTCAAAAAATGGTTTTGGCGAATTTCTGGGATTTTTTTGAAATACACGAATTATTTTTGAATAGTAAAATATAGTAATTTACCATATATATTATCAGTTAAGTTCAGTATTCCTAACATACTAGCTAATTTAAGAACACATGGTTTAAAATCAGATGCTCCTGTTACTATTATGGGTCACATTAATCCACATTATTTGTTTTCTTGAGGGAAATAATAAAATAATGATAATGATATTCAAAAATATCCCTTCGTCCACTATGAATAGGCCTCCTCACTCCCTCTTCTCATCACTCCACAATGGCCTTGTACGATGCATAAATTTTACTCAAATATCGTCCCATGCTCCTCCCCCACTTTCATCCACCCTTGGTCTCATAGAAATACGAAAATCTCTCCCCTAAAGAGGATCTCAAGGAAGATAACTTCAAGATGTAAATTCCTCTTTTTATTTATTTTATTTCATGTTCCAGTGTTTTCTTCTTCTTTACTCACCTAAATTCCTTGAAATGTTATGATAACTCTACTTCCATTCATGTAATTTAGTTTATATATGATAATTTAATAATTCATCATCATCTCTCCTTTCCCCTTCTTTTATACTATAAATGAAAACAACATCTGATATGTGTTCATTTATCACATTTTAGGATGATGGGTTTTCAATTTCTATTATCATCTTCATTTAGGGTCATGAAACCATTTTTTATGGTTATAAAATACTATAATATCTTTATTATAACTTATTTATGGTCCTGAATCTTTTTTTACACATGATATTAATTTATAAATCAAAATGAGTTTTTTTGATAAAAACCATCCAATTAACTAAAACAATTACCATTAATGTTTTATGTAATGATTCATATTCACTCCAAATAACCAAATGATTTTTATAACAATGTAATAATATTTTTGTTAAAAATTAAAATACATGTTATATTTTGTACAACGTTTCTCATCTTACATGTTTATCATTACATGTATATAAGTAAACTGGTCATGAATACCAAGAAAACACCCCCAAAAAATAAATTTGATCCTCTAAAACCCATGAAGAATCCCATAATTTCACTTAATAAGGATATAATAAATCAATTAAATAAATATGAGATTTTAGAAAAGTTAATTAATGAATTTAATTTGTATATACAGGACACTGTGATCAAGTGAAGGACACCATCAGACTTAAGTTAAGTGTTTTCTGCCCAAACATCCCTTTTTATTCTGGTTACTATAATTCTCTACATACATCAATTAAAATATTATTTAATACTATTTAATCCTCATAAATTATTTTTTAATTTATCATATATGGGCACCATCCATAATCATACCTTCATTTATAGGGAGTTATATGTTTCAAAAGGATCTTTCAAAAATTCATCCTGAATTACAAGACCAATTTAATGGTATTTCTCATATTCTTACCTATATTCAAGGGAACCCTATATTATATTTTTAGCAACCACTATCTTTATAATATCACTCATTTTATTATGAAAATAATATCTTTTATAACTTTCTATTTTATATAATTTTTTTCCAAACGAACTCTTCTTTTCAAAGGAAATGTGTATTTATCTCAAGAATGAATCGATGATTTTGTAATAATATCTTCATATTTTTCAAATATATGGTTGATTATTATGTATTATTGGGATTAAGATTTTATTATATCACAAAAAATATTTAAATGGATGGTTTTTTATTAGTTTGAATGTGGTTGTTCTATCTTAAAACCATTAATCAAATTTCTCCAAATGATTCGTGTTTATGGTTAATATTCAGGGAGCGTTATTTAAATTTAAAATGTTAGATTTAAAATGATTGTATATGTTTTTTATATTTAACCCCATTAATATGTGGAATTAATTGTACTTATAATTTTATGTGTGGGGAACTAAATTGCTTATTGATGCATCGGTATGTCACATGAGACAAACTGCGGTCTTGGAACAAGGCCTTGTTAGATTAGTTATTTATGGTCTTCGAACGAGGCCTTGACGGTATGGTTATGATGAACATATTTATTAATTACCTGTTAAGAAACTTATTATTGAATGTACATGTTGTTATTATATTAGTATAATAACCATGATTATGATTTTTTATGGAATTATTTATTTATCAATTATTCCTGCCGTAATGTGTCAATGTTTATTTTTAAAAGGAATGAATTTTTAGTTATTCACCATACCTAATGTTTATGTTTATGATATCTTCCACAATATTTCATACCCTTAATGATCATTTGAGATCACCCCATTCTTATGTATCATTTTTGTAGGACTTGAATAGGTATATTATGAATGACATTCGAGGATAACATATAAGTTATAGATGTTGTCAAAGGATATTCTATATTTTATTTATTTTGAAGTTGTAGTGTTGAACATATGTATGTATCTACTTTTCAAAATCTTATAAAAAATTTATTTCATCAGTATATGAATTTCTTTTAATCCTTATAATGTAGTGAATTAGGGCACCGACTCTCAGAAACTCAAGTTAAGTCTTTAGTAGAACTAAAAATATTGATTTCATAATTTAGTTAATACTATTAATTACCTCTATTTTAATTTATATGTTATAATAAGAATTTATTAGAAGATAATGGTGTGTTCTAACTCGATAATTCATATAACATAATCTATTGAATTATTTTTAAAAAAATATTATGATATGTTTGGATTTTACATTCGTCATTCATTAAAAAAAATTGTTCCTTCAGATTTCTATAATATCACCTCAAAAAAATATTCAGGTAGTCCTCCATCATAATTTCATCCGGTTTTCAAATCACCTATTCCATTTTATGGTTTCTCCCATTAACATTGGACAATTGAGTCTTCTAATTCCTTAAATGTAATTCTATAGTGTCAATAATCATTTTAGGATATTCACAGTATGATAGAGTAGCTTCCAGTTCTATTTATTCATAGGTGAGTATAAGTGTTGGGTCTAGAATGTATATCATTAAAATTGATACCCAAAACAAATCAATTAATTTGGTACGACATGGATGAATTGCTAGAGAGTATGTTAAAACATCTATTTGTTCTATAGTATCAAAATTTCTGATCATCCTATAACATAGTTTATCATTTTTATGGAATCTTATATAACCATTAAATAGGGATACCTTTAGTTAGACATGATCTCTAACTTGAAATTACAAATCCATTCTTCGGTTAATTATATAACAATATTCCCTATATTGATTTGTTTTGAAATGGGTTTTAGTAATCTTTACTATTTTCCATTGTTTCCTCAACATCTTTTGGGCCTATAAGTTTCCATTCACTAACATTATCCTGAAGAGTTGGTGTATGACATCTCTTTCCCTGAAATGCTTCAAGCAGTTCCATATAAATACTTGAATGGAAGGTATTTTAAGAGTAAAATTCTACCAAAGGTAAATACTGATCACACATACCTTGAATGTCAAGTGATCATGTTTTCTAATGTTTGGATGGTCTACTTTGATAGTCCATTAGTTTTAGGAAGGTAGGAGGTGAACAAAATAATGCTCAATATCTACATCCTTATGAATAAATTTTTATAATTTTTTTGTCTAACAGGGATCACAAAAAACACAGTTTATATAGGAATGCGATGAAGTCCTAAAACTTTTTTAATATAGTTTATTTCTTATATTTTAATATGTAAATCTTCTCTTGTGGAAATAATTTTATTATTTGGTATGATGATAAAAAATAACCCATATCACATAATTCCTTCTAGGTGTCTTTGGTAGCCCCATAGAAATGTCCATCATAATATCATACTATTTCCACACATGTATAAGAATATCTTGATGGAATACTCTTCGATGTTTTCTTTTAGCCTTATGTTGTTGAGAAAAAAACATCTGGACACAGAATCATTAATTTCATGCTTCATATTGTCTGACCAACAATTTTCACTCAAATCTCTATACATCTTTTTTCTTATAGGGTGTATAGAGAAATTATAACTATGAGCATCATCCAATAACTCACTTTTTAGCATAAAAATAGAGGGGAAAAAATTCCCAAATTACATAATTCCATCTTTATATAAAAATAATATTAATTTCCTATTATTCACAAAATTAATTTTCATCTGAATATATTCATCATAAGACAAATAGAATTATATCATTTCATGTAATGATAGTTTGGTAACTTTTATAAAATGTAGTGATGTTTTACCTTACTTTAAAATTCCCATATTAATCATTACTCGATCCAGGAATATGTAATCACTTTAAATTCGAATGTTTTTCAGAACTCTATAGCCCATCCTGCTCAAATAATCTTAATTATTATTTTCAAAACTTATGTGATATTTTATTGAGAAATATTAATACTTGAGTAGATCAATCCATCTCATTTTCCTCATATTGAGTTTTTTCTAGGAGGAGATATATTTCAAACACTTTGGATTGGTATATCAGTCACATCTTTCACAATATATATATTTCCTCCATATATTCAATGAAATGATTATAACTTCTAACTTAAGTTCATGAGATGTATTGTTCTATTCATGAGTTGTTACTACATTGATGCTTATGAAATAAATATATCATTATACATGAGGACACATCCAACTATTTTACATGATACATCAATATAAGTCAGAAATCAATTATTTCCAGATGTTAACGTGAATATAAAAGAATATAACATTATACTGTTCAGTTATTCATAACATTTTTAATATATTTTACTAAAATGTTAACCCATTTTCATGTAAGCATGTTTTATGGGTTATCAAATCAATATATATTCCATAAAATTCACTAATATTAACTTATTAAGATAATGAAACAATGTACCTCTGTTATGCTTATTGGTTTATTCCATTAATAGATTACCTTTTCATTAAATGATCAATATATATTCCAAACTTCTAAAAATATAGCCAATAAAAGGTATTTACTAAAGAAAAAATTCACACTTTCTGAAATTACCATATAATGCATCCCCTCATAGAGTCTTGAAAATTTATAGTATGTGATTCTAATGGTTTTTATAGATTTTAACATACACTAGAATATCATCATTGAATACCACATTAAAATCATCTAGATATTACTTGAATGATTTGTTCATTAAATCCTTAAAAACCAAGGTTGAATTAGTCAATCCAAATAGATTTATTGAACATTCGAAATGTATGTAACACGTTGTAAAAGTTTTCATTGAAATATCTTCCTTATTTAATCCCAATTGATGATATCCACAATGAAGTTCAATATTTGAAAAGAATTCAGTTCCATGTAGTTAATCAAATAAATCCTTGATATGAGGCTGGTTATAATTGAACTTTATTGTAATAGAATTGATTTCTATATAACAAATACACATTCTCATGGATTGATCTTTCTTCATGTGAATTATAAGAGTATATCCCCATAGAGAAACACTAGAAAGAATAAATATTTTTTTACCCAACTCATCATGTTTTCTATTTAGCTCCACAAATTCAATATTTTTATATTATATAGGGATCCTTTGATGTTTTTATTCCATAAGGGATTAAATCAATAGATAACTCAACATCATTATCTTGGGGTTTTCCATGTAATTCCTTGTTAAATACATTAATTTTTTTGTTACAATGGGTAAATCATCAATTTCATGATTACCTTCATCATCCCATGATTTTTATTTCAGATTATCCCAATGAATTTCATTATGTAATGATACGGTTGTTGGATCTTGATAACAATCTTTTGATGAAGTTTCTATTTTATTGATAAGTAATTCTTATTCATCCTCATTAATCATAATTTCGTTCTTATTGTAATAAATTTTCAAATATTATTTTCGAGTCCAATCCATACTAAGGATTATATCAATTTAAATAATAGGTATGATGAAACGGTCAGTAACTTATTTACATTTATGTGTCATAAAAGGGATTTTCAGGCCTATATTTGTTGTAATGAGACATCCCTTAGTATTTTTTAACTAAAACAACTTTGATAAATCTAGAGGGAAATGTATATATTTATTTTAAAATAAGAAATATATAAAATAATGTGATTATATATAATAAAATATATCATTGGATGAGTTTGAGGAGATGATTAATGTAGCTACCACCACATTATTAGGAACTTCAACCTCAACAGTTCTGATCACAAAAGCTTGGAATTTCCCCCTCGGCCTTTATTGGGGAAAATTTAGTTGTTTCCCACAAAAATAATTTTCATAATGTCCCATTTATTTACAATTTTACATTAACTATTATTAGAATCTTTATTTTACATGAAAACATTGGATTTGAATACATTTTCATCAATATTGTAACAAAATCCAATTTGTTTTAGGAATGTACTAGGATGTTCTATCCCATAATTATTTCACGAGGGAATATCAACTCTTCTCTTCTTCCCATTTTCATTATTTTTTCCGAGTGTTCATAATACTTCTTATTTTATTTATTTCCTTTAGATTCATAACACATAGATAATTATTTCTTTTTCTTAATAACACAGGACACCACTTTTTTATATGAAGAGAATGTTTGGGATACCAAGGGCCATCCAATGATTTGTTTTAACAAATAAAATAAATTATCAATCTTGATATATGAATTGTGTTTTTAATTTTACACATGTCTTGGTATCCTTTTGAAGATATCTCAGTATTTTGAAAAATTCTCATCCTCCTTTTCCCATATACTCATAAATTTCATCTCTATATCCTCTTCATGTTTGCGAGGGAGGTATTTTTCTATCAAATATTCATTAAATTCCCAGCATTCGAATTTTCTATTTCATTATTATCCTTTATTTATTAATTTAATGACCTATATTGACCCACAAATCTTGATAGACGATATATTTCCATGACAGAATTATCCATTTAATTACTTATTAAAGCAGAAAATATATTATTTAATGAACATATCTATTAGTAAGCTAATTTTTTTATAGTCCCATTGAATAATGGACGTAGTTGTTTCATGAAGAGTTATAACAATTTATCTGCACATTTTGGATTTTGGTGCTCCATGTGGATAATGATATTTTTTATAGCTTGACTAAACTATCCCAGTATAGTTATATGATGTTCATAAAAAGTTGTACCTCTAGATCCAATATAATTATCTTATATTGGATGTAAATCCTTATATGGATTATGTTATTATTATAGATTAAATTAAATAAACTAGGATCCATTTCTAAACATTGGGAAAAACTATATTAGGTTATGAATCATTATTAATAATTTCTTACTAGTAAAATAATTAACATGAATTAAAAATTTTAAGCATATCTAATCTCATAATAATAAACATGGTTTATTTTGGGAGATATTTACTTTCAAAACATTCAGAATGGTTTCCAAGGAAAATTTGAATTATCATAACCATGTCCCATAGGAGTGTTAAAGTATGTATGTATTAAGTTCCATTTCCATGTACCAGGTTACCCCGAGTCATGCCCATGGATCATTATCATAGATTTTATTCATAGTTACATCTGTTCTAGAACCAAATCAACTTGAAGTATCCAAACTTTGACATATTTCAAAAAATATACATATAATATCTACCTTAAAAAAGTTCTAAGACATTTTTCTGAACAAATTTACAATTCCTATTTTAGGGTTATGTTCTATAACCTTTTTTTTCAAAGTCTATTTTTCAAGGATACTATTAAATATCCTCTAGTACCTACTATAAGGACCCCAACCCCAGTAGTTCGGTGTGGGTTTCATAAATTATAACATTAGAATATATATATATATCTGTGTGTGTGTGTGTGTGTATGTTTCGAATAAAGAACTACTAATCAATTTGGATGCTTTGGATAAGATTTTAAATATAATATCCTTACAAGAAAGTTCATAATCTAAAATACAACATAGAAAATATATAGAACATAATGACTTTCCATGACAAAACTTATATATCAGTAAATATATACATCATTTCAACCTAGGAAAAATGAAGCATAAAAAATGGGTGACCTTAAATGTTGAGTAATAGTAAATAATACAATGGATGTTTTTATAAATAATAATAGACATTTCTGGTTAGGTATATAACTGATACACAAGCAATTTGAACAAAATCATGAGCCCAATATAGAATGAATAAATTGAAAATTTCTAGTAAACATTTACATTGATATTCTACTAATCAAATAATCACACGTATTATCAACAACTAATCTCATTATGAGGGAATACATAATTCCAAGAATCATAATCATACCCTCTAGGGTTTAGCTAAGAAACAATATAAAAAATGGTTATAAACCAAACTATTTTTTCTCATGCTATATACTTATGCATCGAAGGGATATGGTGGACCGCATTTCCCCCTTTTAGAGTCCATTTCATTTATTATATTAAAATAGTTAAACATAACAATCATAACTATTAAATTTAAAAAATAATTTAAAATATTAATACATTAACCATAAACATTAAATTGTATCATAAAACACATATAAAATCAAACATAACATAAACTCATAAATACAATATGGTAGATATTATGATTATAAATCAATATCAAGTAATCGTAAAATCTAAAAAATGACGATGACATTGATTAAAGTAATATAGTAAAATTATTACAATATTAATCAGGTAGATTCCTCTTTATACATTGAAATCATTTAAGAGTTGGAAAATTATAAATGGAAACACTTATTTTTAATATAACCTTGTAATAATGCAATGTAAGATTCAAAATATAAATGTCTCCCAATGGTAGAAAAAATATCTAACACCATATAATATAAAAAACAATCATTCTATAAAAAATCTCATAAATTAAATAATTTAGAAAATTAAAAAAGATTCATTTTAAACCATTTTATAAAAAATTAAAAAATTAGTAAAAAATTAAATTAACCATTTTTAGAATAACAGTTATAATATTTTTAAATAAATTTTTAAAAACATTGACAAGCATGATAAATATATCCTAGTAAATACTTACGGATAAAGAATCATGGATAATAATGAGATTGTAAAGTTATGCATTACCTTATTCATAGCATTGGATTATGGTGCAGTAAACTCATATATAATGGTTAAATTATGTTAATAAATTATTCTATACCTATATCCATATTTATGATATCATATATGGTCCACTTATATCTTCTTTTTAATAAAATTTTATTAATACAATTGTTTCACTTCTCATCTACATCTGTTTCTTATTCTTTTTTTCATGTATGTCATGTTTCAAATTAAAAGGATGTATTATATTCATATCACAAATTATATTAGGTTAATAAATATTAAATTAAACAATAATATAAATTTTTATAATCATTCATGAATGGTTATCATGCTTAATGAATGTCATCATGTCGTGGAGATGGTGGGCCTTACGTATGCATGTGCGACAACATAATTTCCATAATTGTAATGTGGATGTAATTAGATGATATATTAATTATAAAGAATCAGAATCATTTAATATTTATTATTTATAACCACTCTACTCATCATTATAAATATCTAAATTAATTAGTGATGAAAACAGTACACTATTGTGTGAAGACGGTAATCCCTAAGTATGCAAACATGGTGATACTGATTTTTATATGATGAATAAAAAAGGAATATGCTTTTAACAAAATTATATTAAAATATACTCATATTTATGATACATGAGTTATCATTTTATATGTAAGTAAGATAATAATAGGATTCAGTAGAAGAAATTATCTTCATGGAGTCAGTAAAAAGGATTACCTATTCTTTAGAGTAACCCCTTTGGATATACTCTTAGGGATACTATGGTTGGTCATTTTAAAAAAAACCTATTGGACATGTAAAGGAAATTTGAAAACTAAAATGGTAGTGGTTTCGTCAAGCATGAAGCCTCAATGTGGGGCGAGGAAGTGATGGAGGATGTGCCTTTTTATATGAGAGGGAAAGGGAACTCTTGGAATCCATTAAAATATTAAATTAATATAAATTTATATTAAATTTAAAATAGATCCCAAGTATGTTTTCTATAATATATAATTATTATGGGTCTTAATAATCCCAAAAAATTATTTTTAGACATTTTTTTCCACAATATTATCCTTATCCTTTGGGATTAACCCTCAAATAAACCCTTTGACTCTTACCACGACAACATAAATTTCTCCTATTTAGGGTAAATATAGTTAAAATAAAATGTATAAAGAACATAAAATGGACAATTTATGACATATTTATGATTATTATAGTTATTTTTATTACATTTTTATTTTTATGAATTTTATTTTACTTAATAAAATGTTTTTAATTATACTATCTCAATTTTTTATTTTTGTACTATTCATTATTTGTTATTTTGAAATTATTACAAAAAGAAGATAAATTCAAAAAACACATTTAATATATCAAAAATATGTCTATGTTATCTATGATATTCATGGATATAATTAATTAACATAAATTATTATTATTTTAATAATTTTAATATCATTTATATGATATTTCCATTCATTAAACAATTGCTACATCATTATTATGAAAACCTATAATTAATTTATTTCAGATCTAGATATTAATAATAAATTATAATTATGTATATAAATTTGTGATATTTTAAATGAATATTTATATTCTAATTCATCTACATTATAACCATTTTTTAAAATTTTAATACTTATTCATAAACTTCAATTTTACATTTTTATCATATCATTTATGAAAATATTATAAGTTTCATTTCACACCAATTATTATTAAAAAGGTTATTATTTCCTCATAGTTTGTTTAATGGTAGAAACACAATTATTCATCGAAATTATGACAATTGTTAAAGTAATTTTCAAACATTTATTATATTTTTTTACGTTTAATTTCGCGATTTATCATTAACCATAGAAAATAAAAATTTACTAGGGTTACTAATCATAATACCAAAGAATATATATATATATATATATATAATTTATACTCATTGATTTAAAATATGGAATCTATTTTTTAAATTCAAAAGACATAATTGTTTTGTAATTAATTTAAAATTAATCCCGGCGATGGGGTGAGAAAACATGTTATTATAGTTTAGAACATGCAATATATTGAAACCTTTTTATATCTAATTTAGATGTAAAATTGATTCCAATGAGGTAATTTATATTAAAAATTAAAATATAATATATTTATACATTAAAAAAATCAATATTCCAATTTAATAAGATAAATTATTTTTGATGAGAAAAGTTTTTCAGTTAACTTTTAGTATTTCTCAATATTAATCAAAACATGAAAATTATTAGAAAAATTCACAAATTTGAAGTAAATTAAAATTTTAATTTACAATTTAAATTAAGAAGTTTATTTTTTAAAATTTTATTTCCAAGAGTTTCATTAAATAGATTTAAAACTGGTTCTCCATCAAAAATCAATAAAACTGATTTTATAAAAAATATAATCATTTGATGCGTAAAATCAGATTCAATAATTTCATATATTGAGAAAAAACTTGGGATGAATATTAAATATTTAGATTTTATAATATGGTTAATATTATTCCTTTCATATATTTAAATAGCAAGGTTGTAATAATAACATATTATTAGATCACGGTGTGTTCGAACGAGGTGTTGCCTTTAAAGAAAACTATTAAATTATTTAAAAAGAAATTGTACTATGATATAATGCGGTATTACAATAAATAATTATAAAATATACATATTAGTACCCTTAATAAACTTCAATTCATGAACTCTGGATGAATAATGATCTTGGAAACTACTATTATGATATTAGTACAATTGCTCAATACGATAACCCCCCAATGTAAAAATTAGAATAGTTCATGTAAAGAATTAAAATATAAATAGTGTATGGATTAAATATATACAATTTATTATCTAATAAAATTTAAAAACCATATTATGTCTATTATATATTTTTTGTAGAATATTTTTTGGAATTCTCTATTATCAATTTTTTTTTCATCTCATATTCTTCTATTTGTAACATGTTTAGTATTTTCCAACAAATATAAATTATGTGGTGCATATAATTACAATTTCAGATATAATTTCTTTAATTATATTTTATTTATTTTATTTCATGTTAAATTATATTAAATCGATTTTAGTGGATTCTAATTCAAATGTTTCTAGCGTTATATTGCTTTTCATTGACTCAATTTTGAATCTATGAGTCATGTTACATGTTATGCAACATGTTTTCTTTCAATGGTGTCAATTTATTTACTCTCCCATGAATATTACATATTTCATTTCCATAAAATTAATTGGATATATCAACCCAATTAATTTATTTTTCTTCAAATATATTTTAACACAAGTGTTATCCTAGTCATAAATGTTAATTGGTAACTCGGTTTTTATTCGTTGAGTTATAATTTTTCAACTGAACGTATTTCATAGATATTTTTCACATTATTCCATTTTATTATATTATGTGGTATTATAAAATTTTTTTATATCTATATACATTCCCAACTAATAATCCCATTGAAAAAAATTCCACATGGCTTGGGATATGTTCTTTGGAAACCATCCTCTTCTTTTCTATAGATGGATTCAAAAAATATTATTTATGTTTTGAATTAGTAATATACTAATCACTATATATTTTTTGAACTAGATATTTTACATAATTCATATTGGATAATGTTCAAATAAAATATATTATGTTAAATTTGAATTGAATAATATTTTGGTTATATATTCTTTTATTGTAATAATAATGAGTATTGGGATGTTGAATTTGTGTTGTATTACTATCCAGTTAATTTATTCGAATAGGTTATGATAATGTTATCCACATTATTGACATGGGGAAATTTATTTTAAAACCACATATAGTAATTCCAACAAGGCCAATTTTTTGAAATTTCACTATACGTTGTTTGACAATCCACAGTCATTCATATGACAGGTTATGATTATGTTATCCTATCATTGAAATGGGAAAATGTATTGACATTATTGATTAAAATTGGCTACTAATCAATGATGATCATGTGTTGATATTATATATTATTCTTTCATAAATATAATTGTTTTTAGTTAATAAATGTTTCCATATTAAATTAAATTAGATGTATTGTTGACTCTTATAGTGAATGGATTATAGTTTTTCAGGTGACATGGGGGCCTAGAATTCTACATCACCTTGATTCATGACCTATTCCCATGAGAGAAAATATGTATAGGTATTTGGAGTATATATTCCCTATTCAGAAATTTGAAATGAATTCAGTCACAATGATAAGTAAATGTCTTGGGAAAAGGCCTTAGGTGCATGGTTGTTAAGTCCAACATTACACAATACAAATGTATTATATTAGAATAACATATATCCGGGGTTTTAATTATTATCATGGATATTTCATGCTCTCAGTTTAAAGTTGATTATGGATTTATGTGTCTACATTTACCTTCCATGATATTTACCTCATGCTTATTCCATTATTATATCATTTTTATAATATCCCTTACAAACCATTTTCCCTCATCCATTATTAAGTTTCCATTTCCCAAGGTTATAAAGAAATATAGTCAACATAATAAATATAGAAGGATAATGAATGTAAAGAAATTTTTGAGATATTTTAATTTCATATTATGGATTAAGTAGTTTTCTTATATAGTTTAAAATAAATCTTCTATTATATGAGAAATAAATTGTATTTTTTAGTTTATGATGTGTTTAAATTCTATATAGCACTAAATATGAAATTATACTCAAGATATAAGAGATTATATTAATAATTTTTGATTTTATAATTCGGGATGATTATATTAATGATATTATTGTTTCTATTAAAAATTTTGTAAAATATGTGTAACACTTAAATAAATTATGATTTTTTAAAAATATTTCCACATTCATTGATAAATTAAATTTTTCATAACACTAAGTTTTAATATTACCCAATATATAGTTAAAATGTATTATTTAAAATTAAAGTTATCATCTTGTTATTTGAATGAATGGTACAATTAGGATTAAATAATTTATGACAATATATATTTTTAACGTGTTTATAACATTAATTATTTTATTAATGAATAATAAGAAATCAAAAACAATTGAAACTATAAGAAATTATTTTTTCAGAAAATATTTGGTTTACATACTAATATGATTTACATCAATAAAATATCAAATATAAATATATTAATTTTTTTTTAAAAAAATCATATATTGTATCAAATTTATTTTTTATCTTATGTGTTTTCTATACATGAGATAACAGATAATTCTAGTTTTATTGATAGAAAAATTATTTGTTCTAAAAAATAGTTCTCTCAAATTTATTATCACATATTTTCAAATGGATTTTTCAGATATTTAAAAAATATATATCATAAAATTATTTTTATTTTAGAAATAATAATTTCAAAATTATCAAGGATTCAATTTTTTATAATTATCGATATATATATATATATCTTTAAAAATAATGTGTTTTATTAAATACATCCTTTTATTCAATATGTTTATAATTTTAATTTTATTTAAATATGTTTATAAAGGTATACTTTTTTCAATTTAAAATATATTAATCCAATTTAGTCCATTATAATCAATTTCATATTTAATTTTTATATGAAAACAAGTATATATTTTGAAACATTTCCCATTGGAGACCTAATGTTTCATCACATATACGTGAGAAATTTTAAATCAATTTTTTCCCTTCAAGGAATGTAATTAATAAAAATGGATCAATAAATTTGAATAAAAAATTTATTATTATATAATATGTTAAAATTAGATTTTGGTTAAAATGAATAGTGAAATAGTAAAAACTAATTATTTCGTTTAGGGTTATCATTGATTTACTACAGGGTCAAAAATGATTTGGGGGTAAAATGAATGATAAAGCTATCCAACACCATTTTTGGACATATTTTAACCTTGTCACTATTATGTTTCTATAATGAACCATTTTGGGGGAATATTTCACGTAATAAATATTGGTACCCATTATTCTTTTCAAATAGTCCATGTGTGTTGTCGCCCCCATTAAAAAAAGACCACCAACACTACTCTCCTCATCAGAAAATGAAACCAAAATTATTCAGATAATATCTATCCAATTTTTCTCATTAAATTCACCCCCATATTATAGAGACCATTTTTAGATCAAAAATCCAATCTGGGTAGGCTTTAGTATAATCCTAAAAGGTTGTCTGAACAAGAGGTAATGTTTTAAACTCTGAATTTATAATTTAAATAAACTTATTTATCCATAATTATTTTCCAAAATGATACAATAAAAAAATGTATCTAATATATACTGAGAATTTTTTTAATTTAATTAACTATATGTAGCTCCACTTATATTAAATGTTTAATGAATTCATCGATCGTGTGAATGGTGAACTACTTCCTCATAAACTAATGTTATTATTTTTTAATCACCTACTCTTTGTGTATGATATAATGTTGGATTTAATTTTTATATAAGATATTTATGATATTATTATACTTCATTTATTATAATTACATATTATAATTTCTTACCTCTGAACCTCTTTAAAAATATTAACATCCATCATGTGTACGGCAGAATACCACCTCATAAATAGATGTGATGTATTTTTAATATTTATTTTAAATGGATGGTATTAAAGATAGATTTAATAAATATATATGATATTTGTAAAAACATTATAACTCATTAATAATTTTTTCATACATAAATTCATACATTCCATTCCCTGTGAGATAATATAACATCGTTCAAATGTACGGTGGAATACAACCTCACGAAGTGATATGATTTTTTATTTATAGATTCTATACATAGAAGGTAATTATATAAGATTAAAAAATATCTTTATATGATATATATATTTATATATATTATTTTTTAATGTTAATATATTATTTTACACACTTTTATTTTATCTTTTGTGAAAATTGAAATAGTTTTCATGCGTATGTATAGTCTATAGACTCCTTGCATGGTGTATTGCATTTTCATTCTCTAAATTTTATAAATTATTATAAATAAATATATATTGAATATATATTATATATAAATTTTGGTTAATATTCATTAGTTATTTTAACCATTATCAATGTAATGGATTGAAAATAAAAATTCAAAACATATAAGAAAAAAAGTAGTTGTTACCTGAAACATGATTACAATAAGAAATTGTTAATAATTGTGTAATAAAAGGTAAATAGAAAATAATATATTGTATTATACATATAAATATGAGTTTATAATGGATTTATAACACACCTATATTTATTATAAAGTATTTTTTTAATGTGTATAATTGAATTCCTGACATAAGGATATATATTTTTGTCTCAATTTATCCTCATTAGGACATTTAGTATGTTATAAACCTATATTATTTTATGATTTTAATATAAATACCTGATGAAATGTCAAATAATTAATTTATTTATTCTCATGATAGTTTAAGTTTCATTTATTATCATTACTTCATGGTTATTATAACATAATGGTATGTAAGTGGTGTGGCATTTGTGATATGGTGTCATCATTTATCACGATTTCTTATGTTTGTGATTATGATTATGAAATATTATTATCTATCTATCAAAAATAAATATATTTTAGTCTCCTATACTTAAATCATGTTATTATAGTTTCAAATGAATTTTACTCGCATTATCTACTAATAATTCAAAATATTTTTTAAAATATGACTATCCTTATTTTCTTCTTCAGTTGAAAAATATTTTCAATCCATATATATGATTTCTAAAAATGATTTAAAAATGTGTTAATGTTCCTCTTATACTGCTAATTTGTATTTTTACGCTTTTGTAATAAAAAACTACAATAAATCATCAAGTCATTTTGAAAATAAGGGTTATTTATTTTTACTGAAAATGTGTATTAAATATTTTTTTTAACAACAACGTCATTTCCCACCATCATGAACACAATATGATTTAAATATTTATTTAAATGTTCAAGTTTTATTTTAAAATAAAAATATTTCAAAAATTAATTATGATTTTTTAGTTAAAAATTTTGTGTTCTAAAAATATAGTTATTTTCATCATGAAATGTTCCGAGTGTCTTTTCAAAATTAATTTCCATCTAATGTGTCTTCCTTTGATATTTATTATTATTTTATAGGGATTTAGTATTGTTAAATAATTCATTATAACTCTATTTATTGTAATTTTTTATAATGATGAAATGTTTATAAATATCATTTCTTTATCATGAGGTATGATATAATGAAATGTTTATAAAACACATATCTTTTCAAACCATCCGATATGATGAATATTTTATGATATTTTTGCACACATATTAAACAAGTGTGTGTTTTTTTGCCAATATATTCCTCTAATTCATTGGGAAATCATTAATATTAGAGTATCTCAAATGGTACATTGGAGGATATCCCAAGCCCTAATAAGGGTTCAATAGACATTATCCCATGACAAAAACAGGTATATATGTTTTTAAAAAAATTGGGGGTGAAGCCTCAATTAATTATTTTAATGAAAATACCTCTTTAGAATGGGTAGATGGAGACCCATTACAAATCCCTATGTCCCAAGGCCATGTGGCCTAAATATAAAGTAGGATAAAAGAAAATTAGTCATAAATTATGAATATAACTACTGAAAATTTTATGTATAGAAGAATATCATTTAATATTAGTGAGAAAAATAGTGAGTGGTTTCTAGGAAATTAAATATATGTCAAGATAATACAAGTGTATGTGATTCAGGAATAGATGTACATAGGGGTACTAACATTTGTAAAGCCATGTTAGGCTTGACTCAGTGTAACATGGTGCACAACAACAAGAGTAACTATGTAACTAGTTTGAAAATCAAGTGGGATATGTTTTTGAAATTCATAAACTCCTTAAAAAAGCATGTTTGATTTGAAAAATGACCATGAATGACCAGAGTTATGACTACGGTGTCAAACATTGAAAATGGTGTATCATTATTTAGACATCATATATGTGATACTTCATGATTATCTTATTCCATTATAAGATTCTTATATCTCAATTTATGGTTTGATGTTTTATTCAATGGATGGAACCTGATTGACCATTTTAATGTTGACTGTGATAGATAATGATATCATTTTCCTAAAAAAAAACCAAATGTTATAAGATATTCAATGAAAAATATCATTTTTATCACACACAATAATCCCAATATACTAATCACATTGAAATTCTGATTGAAAAAAGTGAACCTTAACATATTGTTGACTCAACCAAAAGGAAAATTAAACCATTATTTTTGGGTTCCATTAATCCTCTAGATACTATGAAATGGATTTATAAAATTAAAATTATATTTTATATTTTTCATTGTTCATAAAATGAAATTTTGATTTTGGATATATATCATTTGAATGGAGAAGCGAATAAGTAGTGTAATTTCATTAATAATATAAGGTAACAAGAAAATCATGACTCTATGAAGTTTTATGTTTTTAAGATCTAATTTTTCAACAAATAATTATGTAAAATGTTGCATCCAAAAATTTAATAGGAATAATTTAAATAAAATTAGAAGTCCGATGAATCTTTTAGTACCTAAGAAGTGAATATTATAATAATTTCATGAAATCATTCTGGTATTATCCTCAAACCCTAATTTAAGGTTGATAACTTCTTCTATAGATTAAAATAATTCTCTAATGAGAATTTGTCAAAATGAAATTTGATAGCTATAAAGAAGTCATTCATTGTAATATTAATGTATAAATAGAGATTGGGGTTAATAATAAATCACATGGTTATCTTAAGAAAATGAAGATTAAATTCAAGAGAAATAGTAAAACCCATGGAAAAAAAGTTTTTGGATGTTCATTTATGAGATTTTATAGAATGAAATTTAGAATAAGTTATATTATTCGGACTACAACATATTTTTTGGTTAAAAAGAAAGGTTATCAAGTGAATCAATCACAACGAGATGTAACGAATATAGACAATTATTATGATAGATATAAATCCCAAAGAATGCACCACCACCACTATAGTTCACCAATTGTATGTATTTTGTGTATTATGTAAATAAATTCCCCAATTCAAGGTTTAATGTTAATGATGAGACAAAAAAATTGAAGAATAAAAATAAAAATTTATATCTGATGAAATCACAATGATTGGAGTGAATCATGATAATTATGTTTCCTTCACACTTGCATCATTAGTTTGGTATTTAGTGGTTGATTTTTTGTGAAGGAGGCCTTTGAAAATATTATTTTTAAACATTTAGTGGAACTCGATTTATTTTGATCACATATTGTCTCCCACTACAATAATTTTTGTGTAATTTAATCACATTTTATATTCACTAAATGTATAGTTGAACCCTTTCTTCTAACATAAATCTTTAATCAATGATAATATCATACTTAAGAAATAATGGTTGATTTATATTTTTTGAGGCATATTTGTGTCTTTATAAGATCAATTTGTATTTTTTGGATACATTAATCGGTTTATTTGTTTATGGTTGATCATAATATCAATCTATTAGGAAAAACCTTTCATGTATTATGTGATGAGAGATTTTTTATTCTACATATATTCTGATAATCTTTTATAGAAATACAATCATGTGGTATTGTTTTGGTGTTAGAGTTATTTGAGGAGGAATGAATTTAAATTTTGTGGACATAATATTAAAGTAATTGGTAGCCTTTAGGGTTTTTTGTATCTTTCATTTTGCGTTAATTACATTTTATTTAATTTTGGGAATGTTATAAGAATCAAATTAATATTATATACATATAACCCTCATTTTGGGTGATAATCGATTGTATCTGTCAAGGCCGTATGACATGGACCCATAATCAAATGAGTAAAATGATATAGAGCATACCACTACCCAATGAGAAAGAGAATTTATTGCGGGAAAATATTATTTGAAGTATTTAAAATTATTTATCTTGATTCTATATTTGTGAGAATTTTAAGGTGGAGAGATAAATTTAAAATGGTACAGTTCAAAAATTATCATTTCTAGAATGGAAATGGGAAAATATCACCATATATTTTGTTATCATGGTCCCCAAATCATCTAATGGGAATAATTTTTTGTGTTTTTTAGTTGATCACCATAAAAATTCAAAAAAAATCTACATTAGATAACATTTATCTATAGATCACCTTTTATAATATATATTAATGATGTTTTATGTTTTCATGGAGTATCAAATTCCATTGCATCTGATATGGTTAATAGGTCTACATTGATGTTATTGTGAATTATCCATTAGGATATTGGTAAAGAGTTGAGTATAAAACATGTGTATCATCCTCAAAATGATTTTCAATATGTCATAACAATTCATACCCAAGAGGATATATTGAGAATTTTCCCTAGATTTATAAGGTTGTTTAGATCAACACCATTTTCTTGTTGATTATTAACCCACCAATATATTTAAATCAAGTATTTTGAAAGATTTTTATTAATAACTATATGAAAATATGTGTAAATATGAAACATTCTAAAATGAAGTGGGATAAATAATGAAATCTGGACTAAATTTTTCTGATGAAATGGTAGCAAATTTTTTATCCATCTTGAATCACATAAAGGTAGCATAATATTAGAAGATATTCTTGGCTAAAAATAACATATGTGATCTAGAATTTATGGATGATGACAATTTTTCATGAATTTATCCATGAAATAATGAATGGAAAACTAATACCTTTATATATCGTCTCCCTTTTGAATTTGTTATTTTATTGGGACTATATCTTTCTACTAGTTTCTTCTACTAAACCTCTCTCAGGTTCACAACATGTTCTATATATCTATTGTGAGAAATCACATATGGGATCCTTCACATGTATTGAATAGAATGTTTTTATTACTATAGTATGATATTTCTTTTGATGAGAAGATAGTGGAGATTTTGGATCAATGATATAATGAGTCTTGAAAATACCCAAATTGCCTGACAACATTTTATGGTGAAACCACCATCTTGAGAAAACTATGTGGGAAGATAAGGATATAACGAAGTGGTTTTATGATAATTTTTTTATCATAGATATTAATTTGACATAAAATTCATTTTATTAAGGGTAGAATGTAACACACCAAGATTTTATGAATTATTTTTCAATTAAATTTAAATTCTTCAATGTATTTTGAAATATGAAACACTATGTTTTAACGAATCATGGCATTCAATTAAAATAATATTATTTGAAATGCTAGTTATTGTATAGCTATTGGAATGAAGGGTGTAAATAGTATACAGTATATAATGAAAATATATGGTATACATTTTTATATAAAATTATTTATTTTTTACCGAATAATTACAAATAATAATAGTTTGAATATAATTGTAAATTTTTTTTCTGAAAATATTATTTTGATACTATAAAAAATGTTTTACTTAAATAAATTTGGAAAATCACTTCTTGGGAATTTATTTTTGAAACATTCTTTATTGTAAAATAAATATAAGTTTATTCATTCATCATATAAGTTTTCTATGCCTGAGAATATAATAAATTAATTTTTACTGATAAAAATTTATATTTCTAAAATGTATTTTGGTCACATTTTTATTCCCTTATTTTACAGATAGTTTTTTAAAATTCAATAAAATTTATTTAAAAATTTTACATTCAATTTTTTATCATAATTTAAAAAATTTTACGAATGTTAATTTTTAAAAATATTATGAAATTGATGTTTTTTAGTGAAAACTAGAAAATACTGGATTATATTAAAAAAATACATTTCATTAATAGAATTTACTCGATAAATTTTTTTTTATAGTGTCCTAAAAGTAAAATTAGGTCATTTATATTTCTAGTTAGCCAATTTATGACATTAGAATAAATTTCATAATTAATTTTGATATGAAAAGTTTTTAAACATTAGGAAACATTCTCTTTGGAAAACTGATTTTTCATCACCTCTCTTGGATTAATTTAGAGTTCAAATATTCCAAATTTATTAATTTAATTTGAGAAAATGTATTACATATTTTGATTAATAATAATTTATATGATTTAATAATTTCATAAAACTTTTTTGTTAAATTGGACAGTAATAACATGACAAATTATTTAATGTGGTGAACGTTGAAACGAGTATACTATGTGTTAAATTAAAAAGATGAGTAAAATAATGTAGAATCATTTAAAAATTCTATTTAATGGAAATATATAAACATAATAACCAATATAAAACCATAATATTCTATGTTAGATAATTGTTTTGTGGAAAAAATGTTGGTACGCATTATTCTGTTCAAATACTAAATTTCTGTCCTCTCAACCACATATAATAGGCCACCCACTCTCCAATACAACTCAAACATCCAAACCGATTTGGTTATGTGGTTATCTACCTATATGTATTACATAGTTCTATCCAAACATCATAGCATCCATTTTTATATCATAAACCCAATCTATAAAGTTATTAGATTAATCCTAATAAGGTTGTTTAATAGAGAGGTAATGTTATTAACTATGCATTTTTGTTTTACTTATTATTCAAACTCCTTATAAAAATTTCTGTAAACACTGACAAATGATACTCTCAAATATGGAACATAAAGCGTATTGTCACATACTTGTGTGGTGTACCTAATACCCATCTAATGATGACAATTAGCTGAGCATCGAATAACAAAACAAAGGGAATGATTTCAACCAACCTGAAAAAAACCTCCCATATATTTATATGAATTAGGAAAAAAGATAATAAATATAATAAATGCATTTACTAAATTTTAGAATACATAAGAAATAATAAAAACTCTGTGATTTTCCAAAATCACTAAGAGACATTTCCAACATCAATGGAAAAAAACCCAACAGTTACTCCATGTGATGGCATGGATGAACTCCCACTATCTTGCCACTAACTTCCCAAAATAGAAGAAATAAATCATCACCACCTCAACGTGGAACCATACCTTTTTCTTTATTGGATGACATATAGAGGTATATCCACCAATGAATATGTGTACAGGGTGTGAAATAATATGATCAATAAGATCTAACCCATGTGTACCATAATAGGTCTCTGTATAACAATTCCTTTATCCGAATTTCAAATAAAACATGGTATGATTACTATTAAATCAGTTTTATAGAAAACATGGAATATATTATCCTTTTCCACAGTTCTAAAAAAACAATGTATATAAATTTCAATGAATATTTTAAATATCATATCTCATATGCATAAACAAG
Source organism: Viscum album (assembly GCA_963277665.1). Classification (NCBI taxonomy): domain Eukaryota; kingdom Viridiplantae; phylum Streptophyta; class Magnoliopsida; order Santalales; family Viscaceae; genus Viscum; species Viscum album. The sequence continues at coordinate 1,348,869,846 of OY728164.1, forward strand.
AAAATGAAATATAAAACAGTAATGAAAAGAAACCAAAATAGAATAACGAGTATCATCATTAAGGATCACTATCGGTTAGACTATAAGGCTATTCATTCTGCTATAAATCATGTTCAAAATCTGGCTTCTAGAACATAATACTTCGAAGACGAGGAATAAACCATGAGTAAACCTACCTAATAATGTCATTATCAGTTCCCTAGAATAATAGACCTTGGAAATAAAGAATTCTCTATGAGAAAAACTCTGAATAATCACAAACAATTGAAAATGGACTCAATATAAACCTTACACCTATGTAAAAAAGGTAACCCATGGGTTTCTTTTCACTATTCATTCATATTATTTGATAATCCTTTTCAAATCCATTTCACAAATCAATTTTAGTGCTTTCAAAATAACCTTTTTCATTCCATTTGTCAATAAAGATGGAAAATCCATTTTCTATTACAAAAAATTTTTAAAACAAACAAACCCATCAAAACAATTCCATATATAAATCAGTTTATATTAAATTGACAATAATGTCCATCAATATAAGATTGAGATGGAACTACTTACTTTAATATATGGGTCACACATGCTTGCAATGGGTTCCACCAACTACAAAAAATTCAACAACATTAACAAAGGAGCTATAACATAGTAGAGACCTATAATAATTAATTCAATTGAGAATATGGGTTATCTAAGAAGAAGAAAACCCAAATACATCATTAGGAAAAACATATTCACCACAACCAACAATGGAACAACCACTAGATTGTGATCACACAATGGCGTTGGAAGAAGATATAAAGAAACCCAAACTCATACCAATGAATGTAATAATGAAACACATCGGAGCTATACAAATTAATTTAAATAAATATTTTGAAATTTCAATCCACTAGAGAGATGCACTAAAAAAATAATGAAGGTCTAATGCTGAATTGATCAATCAATATGGAACAATATCTCCAAAATCATCATATATTAATGTTGGGTCAAGTGATAAGGAGTTATGGTGGCTAAATAGGCTCCAAAAAAACACAAATAGAACCATAAAAATCCATACTTTGGAAATTACATGAATTATAATATTATTAAACATCATGAAATCCATGATGTCAAAATACACCAAAAACTTAATCATGTGAGATTAAAATTTGACTATAAAATAACTCATGAAGTGTAAATTCTTTCCACATTCTATAACCCTTCAAAGAGCCAACAGTAATCATGTTTAGAACCTAAAATCCAATTGCATATCGATTTACCTAGTTACATGGGATGAAAATCCCCGAAATACTACAAAAAAATAAGACATAAACACCTACAAACTCAAGGCAAAAAAGTTAACTTGTAGAGAAGAAAAATATACCCAATCGAGGTAATTGGATGTTACAAAAACACTACATAAATTCACTACTTCCCCAGGAAGTCATGTGGATGTTGTAATTCCTGGAAAAAATAGGAGCCCACATATATATCATTGATGAACCAATTTCTCATGTATCATGTATAAGGACCCGGCCATAAAAATTACATAATATTGAATAATGTCAAGAATTCACAATGAGGATCTTTTCATGATTATATTTTTAGAGTATTAGGCCATTACAATAACATAGAAACTTGAATGTTTCATGTATACACTACAACATATTATCCATTTTTCATAAAATAAAAACTCTTGAAAAAAAGAGACATGTTTGGTTCCATGTTTTAGACAGCATGATTTTTCCTTGATCTCATCCTTGACCCTATTCATCTTTATATCCTATGAAAAACATTTCAAAACATGGGATGAGCATAAAAATCTCAGTAAGGGTTATAAAATAATGGAATGAAACATTATCCCATCAATAAATATAAATCAATGAAACTATTCTTTTAAATCATAACATACCTCATGAAATCATAAGATTTATGAATAACATACATAAATCATAAATCATAAAGGTAAGTTATGAAATTCATAACATACATACATTATAGCTATCACAAATACATAGCGAGTTACATTTGGAATTCCCATCACAATATATTCCCTAAATCTCTTAGGAGAAACATTCATGTTAACCTCCATCACGTTACCCAATGCATTGGAGAGCTATCTCAGGCTCTCCCTCAAAAGGTTTATCACAGAACCACCTATATACATAAACAATGCTCAATAGCCATAACATATTCATGACACAAAAAAATGCTGTAAAGATATTATTTTCTCATTTCAATAACAATATATCATTTCAAGATATTGACATAATCAACGCTTTATCTACCCTTTTTTAAATACAATTTAAAACATTTAATAAAGAGATTTTTGAATCAAAGTATCCCATACCACTTTCATGAATTTAAATAATTATCATTTGAAAACATTAATATTCACATAAATAAATCCTAAAAGCCATTTTGGAAACATGGACATTATTGAGAAATATTTAGAATAATAAATCATTAATGCATTTAAAGAAATATTCTAGTCAAAGAGTTTTTAACAAAATGAGAGATGCTTTAATAAAAACAATTGAGTCATAACATTTAATAACAACTTTATACCTGAAACACTGTAAGAGGATAACCCCAAAACCATTGATTAAATAAAATAAAAGGATAGAAAACATGGACCACAAGTCACAATATACAACTACATTTCAAAAAAACCATTCCCTTCGCCACATCCCTGATAAAAGGCTTCCTCTGGAGTGGATTATACCCATTCCGAGCTCTCATAATTCTTCAGAACATTATCATACATCCTTCACAGATTCATTTTATCTAGGGATATAAACACATTGTTTCCAACAGAGGACCTAGTGGACACTATATTTGGTAAGTTAGATTACTTCTTCCTCGGCCTTGTTCATGATGAAACAAGCATGCCTTCTTCTTTCCCGATCATCTTCGTCCCCCCGGCCAGAACAATCTCACTATACGAAGTCTTGGTCAATATTCTATCATTATCTTTATCACTATCCAATGAATCCCCCCATTTTCCAGAAATAAGATCCTCATGGACTCCATATTCACCTCCTCGACCTTTTTGATATTGACTATTAGGGTCAATAAAGTCTAGACACTTTGGCTGCTCCTCTAACTCGTGACTATCCATAGCCCCCAACCGCAAGAACTCTATCTCAATTCCATCCTCTTTAGAAGTGATACTCGGCTACATACTGCCACCTTCATCCATTAGAGAACCCTCCTCCTCATTATCATGTTCCAATCCTTGGAACTAATTTCCAATCTCAATAGAAGGCACTACACCAACATCACCAACCGGCTTTTGGGACCCATCAGCAGCTTCCAACACCTCCATGGGGAAACTCTCACAACCTAAGACACCAAATCTTGCACCAAATCATAAGATCTGACACCTTATGCTCACCTCATCCTTCCCTCTAACATCCACCATCATACAGACCTCTTACTGGGAGGCCTTTGTGTTCACCCCTACACCTGAAGGCCCCCCATGTCACCCGCACCAGGGCCACCGTTGACAATAGATTGCCTCACCAGACCCCTGAATTTAGATCAATCTTAGGTCGACTAAACACTGAATCTACCAATAGATAAGAGAGTGCCTCAACCCCTGACCTCACTATGGTCCAATTCACCAGGTCATCCGCATTTCCAGAATAAATACCCGCAGCAGGCCAATGACCCGGGGACCTACTTAGCTTCTCCCTCTGGTTACACATCATCCTGATCGCTGCTTTACATTGACACTTAGAGACAAGGTGACCAAATGAGTGAAATTAGAGGAATAATCAGCCAAAGATTCAAATACAATGGCTTGCTTACATTGTAATACCTCACCAACTGTAATGCAGATACACTTCATCACATGCTTCGCAACATCGACCACATCATAGGGACGTGGATTGAATAGATTACCCACCATGGAGGTTTGAACATTGGAATAGAGAAAGAAGCCCAACATATTAAGAGTCATACAGAAAATTGCAATATTTTGAAACATTAGAGGAATATGATGAATAAGTATCCATGCCGCAATGGTGGAAGGATCATGATTCATACATAAATCAAAATACCATTGAAGGAGGAAAAACTTAAATTCGCTGCAACGATGAGGGTCACTGGACCAAGCTCAGAAAAAATTAACTTCTGAAGTAAACAAAATCATAAAGTGGTGTTTATCATGAAGACTAATGAAAGTATGGTCTCTAAAATACCATTTTCTGAAGAATAAGCGGTTGAAATTGTCAACTGAGGGTCGTTGGTGATTGAAACACACCACTAGTGTCTAATCCAGGTGACTAAAAGCATCACAAAACTCTGACAACAAGATAGATAATCGTGTATCACCAATGGGAAGATCAAGGGCCTTCATGCTAAGAGATATCATCGAAAACTATGGAAGGAATCTAGGGATTGAAAAAGGAATGAAAGGTTTCCATAAGACCCGATACGACACAATCAGGTCCTCCTCTCCCCTTCCATCTCTAGGAAGGGGGTAAATTGATACAAAATCCCTTATAAATATTGTATCCTTAGACTAAGGATAAATCAATTACATAATATGTTAAAAATAACAATACACTCTATATAATTGGATAATATGTGAGAAAAAATCAGAGGATATTCACACATATTCAAAGCACAACATAATCAAGAAGTAGAAGTTTAACCTAATGAATTAAAATTGCGTGAAGATTTTCCCTTACAAAAATTTGACAGCCTAACGGCATCAATTTAAAATTAAAAAAATTAATTGATGAGAGAGAAAAGGGTATCTCATCACATGGACATAAAATATACAAACACAAGGATATAGAAGAACAAACCCCAACATAAGAATATGTAAATTAAAAGACATAAGAAAAATAATTCTTTTAAAAAGAAGAGGGTGGAAGCTTCCCTTGCCAATTTGGTAACATACGAAACATACACCCCTTGAAAGATGGATCACACAATGAAAATATATATACCCATAAATTTAAGTATATTACACAATTAATGAAATCATGGGAATAACATAAACCACACAAAAGAAAAATAGAGGCAATATAGCATGAATCTCACGGGAATATGAATTGAGATGAAAACCCCTTACCACATTGTAGTCAATCTAGTCGTATGAACAAACCTTAATAAACACCAAATGAATCGCAGAATACCATGAATGTAAATAAAATCATGATAATATATATCTAATGGCATTATAAAATTCACAACATGAAATAAAAAAGTGGCGAACAATGGAAATCTCACGGAATTGAAATTGAGATAAGAAACCCCTTACCTCATGTCCGACATGACCCGTTCATTCTTTGATATCATGAATAAAAAACTAAAGTTAATTTCTATCTTATTAAGAAACTTTTTAATGATTATATTTCTTTTAAATCTCTTATTACCATGTTATAAACATTATGTAATCATTAATGTTAATAATGGTCGTTTTGTCGATATTTGGTACTTGAGTTAAAAACAGACTTCTTATAATTACAAGTTGTTCATGTGGTAAAATTTTCTTTATATAAAAAACAATAATAATGATTTAGATATCATTTATATCATATATATATCCATTATATATATTTATTTATAATAATACATAACATTTGGAGATATGAAATGAAATACACCGTTCATGGAGTCGGTAAGTCATATGTACGCATGAACGCTACTTCCATTTATATTTCATATTTTAATGGAAGGGAAACATAATCACTCATAAGTATATTATAATTCCAGTAAAATATCATATATAATTTAATTATCTCTACCCTTTATATTTTCTAAATAAGGCATCAATGAGTCATATCATTTTGAGGCGGTGGAAGTCCGCACTTCCTCAAAAGAGATTATCATATTTACCCAATATGGAAACCATAAATGTATTATATAAATTAAAAATATAGAAGTATAATGAAAACGTAAAAATTATATATATCATATATAAAAATTGTTTCATCATAATGGCCACCATATGAGGAGGTAGGAGATAATTGAACAATCATCGTTTCACGAGGCATTAGTTTGTCATCCACGGATACATTATATTCTATACCCATTAGATGGATGTATGTGTAAGTGTAGTTCGATTATTTAATATAAAAAAAATCTTATTATATTGATGATTCTGGTTTTTTATAAAATAAATGTATAAAAAGATTTTAGATGTTGTAGAATTATATTGAAAGAAAAGAAGTTAAGAGAAACAGTTACCTTTAATTTGGGAAACTCCCTTTGGTTTGAACCAAAATGAAATCTTGAACTGCCTTATGCCTAAGGTAAGGCTTTTAGGGGGAGGAGATAAATCTTGAGAGATTATTTGGTCCAGGCATGGATGATCCAAGGGGCTTGAGAGGTGTGAGGAATTGGTTAACAATGAGGGCTTTATAGAAGGGGGTGGAGGGGTTCTTTAGGAAAGTGTGAAAATATTGTTTTATTATGTAATGATTTTCGGTTTCTAAAAGTAAAAAAATCATTAATGTCAAAGATAATATGAAAAATGGTATAAATTAATTCATAAAATATGAATCAGATAGGTTTTGGATGTTATTTTAATATTTATAATCTTATTTATTTAAATCATTTATTAATGGGGTAAATACTGCATAATTTTTGTGTCATAAATAATTTTCTTTATTTGATGTCTAAAAATTATAAAAAAGTTCCATGATGTAGAAAATATTTTAATATTTACAATGAATATATATAGTTGAAATGATATTATATAAAACTCTATGTAAAAAATAATTTACTAAAAAATATCTGTTTATTTCATTTTTGCATTTACTTTAGGTTAATTAAAATAAAGTGTCATTATCACTCCCATGTGGCTCCATGGGGTACCAAAATCGACCCATGGATGCCTATGTTCATCCATGGCCCATGAAATAGGATTAGGACAATTTTTAAGGTAATTTTGTATTATTATAATATTCTTTTTACCTTGAATTACCTTATTTACCTTTTACCGTGGAAAATAAAAGTCAAAAGTTACTATTCATAAAAAAATTATTTTCAACTTATTGAACCACATTTTACTTACTAATACCAACCATGTATTTTTTATTTTTGGAATTCAATTTACATAAGTGTTAAAATTTCATTTAATTGAAAAAGTTTGTTTTTTAACTACTACTTAGTAGTTTCACTATTCATCAATAATTGATGTTTTTCAGAAAAAAAAACAAAAAATCAGCCTAATCAATATTTTATATTCCGAATTAAAATATTATGTCTATTTTACAAAACTAAAAACAAAGAAGATACATTAATTAATTTAAAATTCATTTCCGTTGCCGAAACAAATATCATGTTTTAAGCAACAATATCTGTCAAATGATTGACACTTGTCTATGCCCAATTTCAAGGTGAAATTAATTCCAATGACCAAAATTGGATTAAATGGTAAAAATATAATATAATTAAACTTTAAAACCAATTAAAAATATACACAATCCATATAAATATATTATATTAAAATACAATTTTGAATTAAAATACAGTATTTTTCACTATTCAACAAAAAATGAATTTTATCAAAAAATTACCAAAAAATTACCTAAAGTAAATTTTGATGTCCCGATTCTATATATGAAATTTATTCTACCAAATAGAACCTATAAAAGTGACCATAACTATATATAAAGAGCTATTTCCATTAAATGGTAGTAAATCGGCCTTTTAATGAATATTAGAGTATTTATGCTCAAAATAAGATTCATTCATATTTTAAGCATCTAAATTTTTTGGGATAAATGTAAAAACATTTAAAAAAAATGTGTATTAATATTTTAGATAGTTTTTCCATTCCCTCTAATACAACATCTAGTCGTTAACTACCATTTTAAATAATATTAAATTATTATTTTTCATTATAACTCAACGTTGTGTGCAATGTAATATTTCAGAGAAACCTATTGTTCGTATTAGGAATTCCACCTAACATATCATCACCTTCTAAGTAAAATTAATAATGAATTTACAAATATTAAAAAATATGAAAATATCATATTCTTTATTTACCTGGGATATTACATCCTTCCCCTTTTTTGGGAATTACATCCACGCAATTTGAAAATTGGGCTCAGAAACATCATTGATAGTCCCACATCGGAAAAAGAGTCAATAAAACTATCACAATATATAAAGGGATTGATGTAAAAATGTCACCCAAGAAAAAAAATATTAGGATTCTATTAAAACATTGATATGGAAGAGAAACTAAATCTCATAGATTAATAGAGAGTGCTAGAGAACTTGATCACAGAAAGATAACCATAAAAATACGATAAAATTGTTATTGGGTAAAAGTATGATGATAAAAGAGAGCTTATAAATTTTTTACTTCCAGATCCATTTCATAGAGTTGAGGAATTTTATTACTCACTAGACTATGATCATAAGGAAATATACTTAATTTTCATGTATAGTGTTATCCTTTAATAAAATTCTACCACAAGCTCATATTTTCTCAAAGCGGTAATTATTCAAGATGACTTGGTCACACCTGAAGTTCTAGAATCAACTTCTAAAGTATCACATAATCTAATAAAGATGAACTATATTTTTCCTATATTTAGACATCAACCAAAGCCCAAATTTTTTAGTAGAATATTAGATAGTCTCCAAAAAGAATAATCTTTTACAAAAAAGAAAAACTACTCTTTATCTCCAAAATCTTTCAAAGAATACCCAAATTTCAACCAACACAATTCAATAAAAAAATGTCCGTAAAATTTTTCAAAGTAATCCAAACTAAGATTGAAACCCAATTCTCATAAGGATTTAAATCATATAGTCTTCCAAGATAAATCTTAATATTTATCTCTAAATACAATAAGATACTCTTAAAGTCTCATATTGAAAAGTAATTAACCTAATCACATATTCTCTTTGATGGGTTAATCATTTCAATAGAAACAAAAAAAATCAACAAATTGTTGAATCGTAAAATCATATATCTAAAATAATTAGTCATACTAACAAGTGACAGCACATAGTCTAGTGGTAGGTGATAAATCCCAATCACAATTTGGTTGTGGGTTTGATTCATGCAGCTTTGTCCGACGTGACGGGTTGTCAAATGGTTTACATGTTGTCCTTTTTCAAAAACAATATAATTTTATAACATTCCAACAAGAGATAAATTTATTAAAAATAATCGTAACATATTTTAACCACATTTTTTATCTAATAACTTTCATTTTGCATCCCAAAATGTATTAACCTATAATTTCCACAAATTCAAGGATCATATAAACCCAAATGGTTCATTATAACTATATCCACAACCGAAAAGATAATTATTCCTTGAATAAAATTTTCATCAAACGTTAGGGTTACACATACTATAAAAATTATTCTAATGTAATCAAATCATCAAAAGGGCCTTAATAATTTTAAGCATTTCAACATCCTAAAATCTACCATAACTCTTGAATCCCTTATATGTTGACTTCATAGTCATTCAACATTTTTTATGATCAATTAACCATTACATTCCAACTTATTCTGAAATAATTATTTCCAACAAACCAAATCATGAATCATATCCTAAGATTCAATAATATGAAAACATATGTTAAGAAATAATCCATACTTTTCATTGGTTATTGTCAGTTTCTTCATCCTCGATCAGAATGGTATTATGTATTGGTAAAAATATATTTGTAATATCCTGGTGATTCCATTCCAAAAACTTATTCGTAAGACATCTATTTTTATAATGACCATGCACACCACATTTAAAACATCCAATGGATCCCTTAGTAAGTGCTTCTCTTCCTTTCCTATAGTCAACTGGATGCTTCCTTTTTCATGGATGGTTATTACCTTATGGATATCACTTCCACATCTACATCCTCTTCTTGTCCCTTAGAAACATTTTTCTATGTGTTTCTTTCCACATTCTTGGTGCATAGGTTTTTGAATATACTTACCATTATGATTATTTCCTGAACATGCATGGGGATTTGTTTCTCGCATATACAATACCTTATAAAAATTACCACAGTTCACTTGTTCAATCATGACTCTATATAGTTGGTTGAGAATAAGCACAAGAGTTCTAAATGTGGCTCACATTTCATTCTGTTTCACACTCTGAAAACCATCACAGTTTTCTTCACATCCATTGTTACTTTGGTGACTACCAGATCCATCCATTAACTAAAACCAAAATGGTTAGTGTGAGTATATCAGAAAAATCACCATATATTATCTTATGAGGATGGTAAACAATAAAACATTCATTTTCATGTAATATTAAACTCATTCCCTTAATCTAAAATAACTATGACTCTTTCTAAAATCCTAACCATTATGGTTATGTCACTTATTCTTAAAGAACACCCTAACCTCTAATGTTATCTAAACTGACTTATGATACCAACTATAAGGACCTGACCTTAAACATTACATAATCTTGAATTATGACAAGAATTCACATTGAGGATATTTTCAGGTTCTGTGCTTTAGAAAATTCGGCCAAAACTATTACATAACAACTGTAATATGACATATAGACACAAATACTCAGGATCCATTTTTCATAATATAAAAACTCTTGAAAAAAAGATACATGTCTTGTTCAATGTTTTAGATAGCATGACATTTCCATGATCTCATCCATGACCCTATTCATATTTATCTCCTGTAAAAAACATTTCAAAACATGGGATGATCATAAAAAGTTCAGTAAGGTTTATAAAATAATGAAATAAAACATTATCCCATCAATAAATATAAATCAATGAAACCATACTTTTCAATCCTAACATACCTCATCAAATCATAATATTTATTAATAACATAAATAAATCATTAATCATAAAGGTGACCTATGGAATTCCTAACATAATTATATTGTATCTATCACAAATACATAGGGAGTCACATTTGGATTAACCATCACAATAGATTCCATAAATATGTTAGGATAAACATTCACGTTTACCTCCGTCACATTACCCAATTCATTGGAGAGCTATCTCGGGCTCACCCAACCTAGGTTTATCACAAAACCACATGTATAAGTAAACAATACCTAATAACCATAACATATTCATAACACATAAAAATAATAAAGGAAATATAAAATTTCCACATTGCAATAACAATATATCATTTCAAGATATTGAAATAATCAATGCTTTATCAAACCATTTTTAAAACTCTTTAAAATATATAATAAAGAGATTTTTGAATCAAAGACTCCCTTAACTCTTTGAATCATTTAAATAATTATCCTTTGAATAAATTAATGTCCATATAAATAAATCCTAATTTTTTTTAAAACATGCAAATTAATGAGAAATATTTAGTTGAATAATCATTAAAACATTTAAAACAGTATTTTAGTTAAATAGATTTTAACAAAATCAGAGATGCTTGAATACAAATAATTGAGGAATAACATTTAATCGTAACTATATAATATCATGATAATATAGGGATTCATGATATAATATGCCAAAATAATGTATATACACCACATAAGACTTAATTTGTGCATAACAACAATGACGTCTTAGTAAAATTTAAATTGGGACAGAATTCCTTATAGAAACTGTATCCTTAGATTAAGGATAAATAAATTACATAATAATTTTTGAATACTAATAATACACTCAATATAAGTGGATATTATGTGTGAAACAATAATAGTTTTTTCACACATATTCAAAGCACTACATAATCAAGAAGTAGATGTTTAACCCAATGAATTGAAATTGGGTGAAGAAGTTCCCTTAGAGAAATTTAACATCCTAATGACGTCACTTTAAAAATCATAAAATGAATTGATGAGAGAGAAAAGGGTATCTCATAAAATGGACATAATATTCAAAGAAATAACAATATATAAGAACATATCCAGACAAAAGAATATGTAAATTAAAATACATAACAAAAAAGAAGTCTTTTAAGAGGAGGAGGGTGAAAGGTTCCCTTACCGATTTGGTAACATACGAAACATACACACCATGAAATAAAGATAACACAATGAAGATTTAAATACACATAAATTTAAGTATATTAAATAATTAATGCAATAATTGGAAGTACATAAACAATAAAAAGGAAAATAGTGGAAATATAGCATGAATCTCATGGGAATAAGAAGTGATTTGAAAACCCCTTACCACGTTGTAATCAATCGAGTCCTATGAAAAAAAGTTAATAACCACCAAATGAATCACAGAATATCATGAATGTAAATATAATCATGATAATATATATCAAATGGCCATATATAATACAAGATATTCAATATATAAGTGTTGAACACTAGAAATCTCACGGAATTGAAAGTGAGATAAGATACCCCTTACCTCGTGTCTAACTTTACCATTCGTTATTTAATCTCTTAAATAATAAAATAATGTTAATTTATAAATTATTAAGAACATTTTTGAGTTTATTATTCCTTTTAAATCCCTTATTACACTTTTATAAACATTATTTAATCATTTAAGTTAATAATGGTTGTTTTGTCGATATTTGGTACATGAGTCAAAAACGGACTTCTTATAATTAAAAGTTGTTCATGTGCTCAAAAGTGCATTATATCTATAATGATATTCATGATTTATATATCATACATAAAATATAATCCATTATATACACATTTTAATAATAGTACATAATATTTGGAGATAAGAAATGAAATGCACCGTTCATGGAGACAGTAAGTCGTACATACGCATGAACGCCACTTCCATTTCTATTTCGTAATGTATTGGAATGGAAAAATTATTATACATAAGTATATTATAATTCGAGTATAATAACATATATAATTTCATTAAATATACCATTTATATGTGCCACATAATTCATGAATGAGTCATATCACTTTGAGGGGGCGGTAGTCTACACTTCCTCAAATGAGATTATCGTATTTACCCACTATGGAAACCATAATGGTATTATATACATTAAAAATAAAGAAGCATAAAAAAACATAAACATAATATATATCGTATATAAATAAATTTTCATTATAATGAACACTATATGAGGTGGTAAGAGATAATTGAACAATCATCATTTCGTGAGGTGTTAGTTTGTCATCCATAAAATATTAAGTTCTTTACCCATTTGATGGAGGAGTGAGTTAGTGTAGTTCAGATAATTCTCATAAAAACATACTAGTATATTGAGGATACTTTTTTTGTTTTAAATGAAGGCAATTAAAAGATTTTAGGGGTTGTATAAGTAAAATAATACAAAAGAAGTAAAGAGAAATTGTTACCTTTAATTTGGGTAACTCCCTTTCATATGAACCAAAAGGACTTATTGAAGTGCCTTGTACCTAAGGTAAGGCATCTAAGAATAGGATACGGATCTTGAGATCTTATTTGGAAGGGTTTTGGACGATCCAAGGGGATTCAGAGGTGTTAGGAATGGGTTAGAAGTGAGGGATTTTTATAAGTGGGAGGAGGGGTTCTTTATGAATGTGTGAAAATATTATTAAATTGCATAATGCTTTTCGGTTTCTAAATGTCCAAAAAACATTAAGGTGTAGGATAAGATGATCCATGGTATAAATAAATTCACCTAAAAATAATTGGACAGGTTTTGGATGTTATTTTAATATTTATAATCTTATTTTTTAAATCGTTTATTTATGATTTAAATAATGCATCATATTTGTGTCATAAATAGTTATATTTATTTTAATTCTAAAAATTATTTAAAAATTACCAATATGTAGGAAATATTTTTATATTAACAATTAATATTTATATTCTAAGTGATATGTTACATAACCCAATATAAAAATTACTTTACTAATAGATATTTTTTTATGTCATTTTTTTCTTTACATTAAGTTAATTAAAATAATGTGTCATTATCACTCCTAAGTGGCTCCATGGGGTCCCAAAATAGACCCATGGATTCCCATGATCATCCATGACTTATCAAATAAGGTTAGGACAAGTGTTAAGATAATATTTTTTATTATAATATTTTTTTACCTTGAATTACCCTATTTACCTTTAACCGCAGTAAATAAAAGTTAAAAGTTACTATTCACCAAAAATTATTTTCTTCTTATTGAACTACATTTTACTTACTAATAATAACCATGTATTTCGGATTTTCAAAATTCAATTTATAAAAGTGATAAAATTTCATTTAAATCAACAAGTCGGTTTCTTAACAACTACTTAGTGGTTTCACTATTTATCAAAAATTGATGTTTTTCAGAAAAATACCAAAAATTAATCCTAATCTATAATTGATATTTGAATTCCAAAATTATGTATATTTTAAAAAACTCAAAACATTGATGTTGCATTAATTAATTTAAATTTAATTTCTGTTGTCGAAACAAATAGTGTGTTAATAAGAAACAATATCTATCAAAAGATTGACACTTCTTCATTCCAAATTTCAAAGTGAAATTAATTCCAATGAACAACATTAGATTAAATGGTAAAAATATAATCTAATTAAACTTTAAAACCAATTAAAAAGTTAATCTAACCATATAAATAAATTAGGTTAAATTATACTTTGAAATTAAAATACAGTATTTTTCAATATTCATCAAAAAAGTATTTAATCAAAAAAATACGAAAAAATTAACCAAATTAAATTTTTATGTCCGGATTCTAAAGAATAATTTTATTTTGTCATGTAGGACATATAAAAGGGACCAAAACAAGATTTAAAGAGGGTTCACCGTCAAAAGGTGGTAAATCGACCTTTTAATGAATATTAGAGTATTTATGCTTAAAATCAGATTCTTTCTTCTTTTAAGCCTCTAAAATTTTTGGGATAAATGTAAAAACATTTAACAAACATGTATATTCATATTATTTTTAGTTCAGTCCATTCCTTCCGATACAACAGCTAGGCTTTATCTACATTTAAAATAATATTATATTATTATTATTCAGTATAACTCAATGTTGTGTGCAACATAAGATTTCAAAGATACCCATTATTGTGTATCAGGTATTCCATCGAACATAGAATCCCCTTTAAATTTTTTTAATAATTTGTCTACAAATATTAATATATATGAAAATGTCATATTCTTCAATTACATGGGATGTTATAGCAAGGGCATGTAAAATGTTTTCCAATAATACTCTGACAAATATAATCAAGGTACCATGAACAAATATCACATGAAAGTCAAAAATATCAAATGTTTTCTCCAAAACCGAATCTTCTAGATCAAACACAATTTCTTCCGAACTCTAAATGTGAGCGACATATAGATGGTACCTCTAGAGATGAGATACATGGAAAAATCATGAATACCTATCAACTAAACAAAAAAATTTAACCAATAAGCATCCTTCCTGATCCAGTCAGTTCCATCAGAAGGTCAAACATATCTCAGAGCCCACATTACCTACTTTCCAAGATGACAGTAAAGAAATTGAGGAGTAACTTTCAAGAAAATCATGTCACTAATAGAATACCCCAAAGGAAAATTCCACCGATCCTCATATGATTTATTCCAAATCTGGGTTTTAACGGGATGTTGAAGTACATCAGGAAAAATTATTGTCATCTCTTAGACCATACTTGGTCAAACTAAAGATACATAACCCACCACATCACAACAATGAGGTGATCGTCATGGGTAACCATACAAAACCTCAAATGGATCCAATTTGATCAATGATTGATAATAGTAGTTATAAAAAATCTCAACCAGCCCCAGATGGCTATCCCATGATCCACAAAAAATCCATGACATAAGAAAAAAATCTTATCCTTTAGGATCTGAATCATGCACTCTCTCTGAATTTCATCTTGTGGTTGGTATGTTTTGCTCACCATAAATTATGTTCCCATCACCTCTTAGAGACCCCTCTAAAACCTCAATGTAAACAAATGATACCTTTATTAATAAATAATAGAAATACTCTAATGTAACCTCACAACCTCATGCACATAAAGCTCACTGAAATATTCAACCCTAACGATATATTTGATTAGAATGAAATGATAAAACTATTTCAATTGATCAACAGCTAACCATATAGAATTTCTCCATTAGGGACTCCGTGGTAATACAACAAAAAAATACATGGATACCTCATCCCATTTCTATATCAATGCCAAAATATGATGACAAAAAATAGATTGATTCATGTTCTCTTCTTTTACCTATTTGCTGGTGTAACATCGAGACACATATTCTGCAATGTCACACATCATACATGGCACCCAGAATTATCATCTCATGACATAATAAATCTTCATAGTGCCTTGATGAATAGACCAAGAATAGTTGTTATAATAAACAAGACCATACACCTCATATATTTTGGGATAACAACCCAGTTCCCAATGTAGAGAATACAATCAGAAGAAAGAGAGAGAGTAAAGATAAATGGTCTCCCAACCATAAATACATTCTTGAATTTCACTAAACTCATCAACCGGCTGCTGGATCTAAAATATAGACTCCATGATAGATGATGATATCAAAACAATGGTCATTACCATATTTAAAACATCATCCCGATCAACTAGGGGCCATGAGTAAAAATCGACATAAGGTTTCAATCCTTCTATTAATGAACAACTGTTGATGGTATAGTCCTATTATGAGTGTTTACAAAGAAAATTCCCTTTATCAGGGTGTATGTGATATTGAATTTAATCATCTTAAGGAATTATACCAATCATATGGGTTTGAGATTCAATTGTTTATATGTAATTAAATAACTGGAAATACTGTGATAGTAAATGAATGTGAACCATTACCCAAAAAGATAGTGTTGAAAACACTTACGAAAATTCATAACTGCATCATGATCTAAATATTGAGTGGGGTAATTATTCTCCTATTGTCAAAGATAAATAGAATTATAACCTTACACATGGTCATCCTGTATAAGTACACATCCCAAACCAGCTCCAAAAGAATCAAAATACACTACATACCTTTTATAGGGAAAATAAACTATTATAATAGGATATAATTTTAGAAGTAAATTCATTTAATCAAAATAATATATACACTTATCATCTCATTTGAATTTCATTTCTTTCTTAATATGAAATTTCAAAAGTTATTCCTTCTTATTGGAATCCTTAATAAACATTTTGTAGTATCCTAGAATACCATGGATTCTCGGAGTGTCTAGGAAATTATATTGTCATTTCCTATTCTAAAACATAATTTTTTTTTCTTGGATCAACCGATAATCCATGTTCATAAATTACATACCCTATGAACATCACTTATTATTCTATAAACATCATTTTCAAATCATTCTATAGAAATTGTGACTTCTCAGAGTTTCCAGAACCAAACTAATATGACTCTTGTGCCCTCTCATTGATTTTTAATAAACCAAATTATCATCCATAAAAATTTTCACAAAAGTTTATATATATTATTAGATTGTATTATTCATTAAATACATAAAAATTACAGGATAGTTAGTAAGGAAAAATATAATCAAAAAATATTCATAATTACCACACTTCTACTAGAATGCTTTCTTTGGTATATAAGACTCTGGATATATGAGTTGATGATAACCTAAATAAGGATCAAATGTTGAAAACAAATTTCTACCTTTACATGATCTGAAAAATCATCCACATAGGGATAATGATAGTTTTTACTTATTATTACCTAGTTCAAATTCTGATATTCTACACCCAACTAACGTACACAATCTACCATCTTGTAAATGGGCATAGTGTCTACCCAAGGACAAACATTACGGGTCAACAAAAGCTTTTTCCAAAACATCATATAGTTGAATCATAATCTCTTTCAGCTATGCTGGGGCTATTAAATAAGAGGGTATAGATATTTGATGGGTACCTAGACACAAGTCAATCATAAAGTATACCTTTGTCTAGGGGATGACTGGAGAAGTCTTCTAGTGAAACATTAGAATTGTGCTGAAAAACAATTGGTTGATCAACACAAAAATAAATTTCATCCAGATCAATCACAACAACAACAAAAAACTTTTTATCTCTGGATAGAAAGGTCCAAAAATACCATACCATTAATGTCACTCCCCTTGAGACACACGAGAGCTCCCATCACCTGCAAAAAAACATGACAATTATCGAAATCAACTTCATCTCGATGAGAATAAGTCAATTCATATTGATAATGATGTCAAAAAGTTCCAGAATAAGGATGACAAAATCCTAGATCAACTATGTATCATCTATAACTAATAAAAAATAATGACACTAAAACCCTAACTCTTTCCCCTTACAGAGAAGTGTGTCTAACTCTAATAAATATGATATAGGTTACATTTTTTTATAATAATATATAAAATATGTTAAGATATAAATGAGTGGGAAGAACAATTATTAAAAAAAATAATTTCTACTAAAGATACCATAAATATAGTAACTCCCAATATTTCCAGACCTGCATCAACCTCCACTAGAAACTCACCTACTATGTGAAATTTCATTACGCCTAAGGTATGTGGCTTAAGATAACTAGTCATCATTGTATCTGACTTCCCCATATTATCCTTTGGATATAAATTTTTCTAATCATAAAGACGCATATTCATATCCTGATAGAAGCACTATAAATGAAAAACTCACCCAAAGAAGTATCACATCATCGTGAGAATATGATAATATAGTCTTGTGGGTACATCCTTTCCACACTAATAGGAATTAAGGGGAACATTTCTTTCTCTATAAGGCGGTGTATAGGAGGATTGTTTTTAAGACCCACCACCACTTTTTCAATGATATTTTCACTTCCTCTTTAACCCAAGCATGCCACTAAAACTACCACTAAAAGGAAGAGAATAGGTGATAAATAAAACTATTCATTTGGTTTTAATTTGTACCATAATAACATTATATACCATATCTATATAATTAGAAATCATTAACATATATTCCTATTATCTTATGTCATGTTGAAACCCCAATAGGTTCGTATGAGCCTTAAACTAGTTATTATTCTCTATGTTTAGAGAAAAATGGTGAATATCAGCAGAATTATTGTTGTATTAAAACAATGACCACTATACATGTTGAAAACATAGGACCTCCAGAGATTATTCCAATACTAACGAGATTAGAAAATACTCCAAGTATAATAGGGTTTTGAAACCCTTCCAATCCAATTCCACATGTTTGTCTTCCTGAACTATTGAATCCCGCCATCTCTTATCAGAAACCACGAGCATGAATGTTTTACCATTCAACATGATATTATAATGTTTCTAAATGATTCAATGATTTGATTAATCTGATCCCTCATGTCCGTAGACTACTGTGGTTCATTCATTCCTTTTATTGTAAGGTTGGTTCTCTGAAATGACTTCATGAGATCAATCTATCTCTCATCTAGCTCCTGGATATATGTCAATAAATGTGTTCTAAACTCATGGAAAATTATAATCAAAAAACACAAACTTCTCAAACTATATCCTTGATTATATTCATACCTACAAGTAGATTACCTTGGAGAGTGTCATCTACACCATCCTGAAGAACTTGTGAAATATGTCTCGGAGGCATAGTACTGAAGACCAAAGAAAAATAATCATTAAAAAATAGAATAAATCTCATTTGAGACCAAAAAGCCCATATGGAGAAATTGAGATTTAAAAAAACCACTAGACCCACATATCCCAACTTTCCAAGGAAGCTTGAGTCTCATTATGATAAGATATGTCCAGTAACAATCCAAAACATTCATATCATGTCTTGAAAATACTATCACCATTCTAACTGACATTCCAATACAAGTAATCTTGGGAAAAGACCGAATTCGATACTATTTTTTAATGCCCCGATAAGAGTTACCCTAAATCCTAACATCAGACCCACTCTATCTCTTACCTGATGGGAATTTGTGATCCCCACAAGTTGGTTACAAGTACCTCGGAATCAAAAAACAAACCAAAGGTAAATATTTCTCCCAACATAAAAAAAACAATTACATACACAGACATGAAGTAGTAATGAATAGTGTAAAGATAATAATTATATGCATTAACTGTAAGTTGAAATTGGGAAAAAACTATAAAAGCATCCCTAATATCCAAGAGAATAGTTCAACGGCAAATAAAAAAACACAATAGATTCTGAATGTGACGGGGTGGATGATCTCTCACCATATCACCACAAGCTACTCAGCAGAGTTGACATGAAACCTCACTACCTCACTGCAGCTCCTTTCCTTTCTCTACATTGGAATACATACAAAGTTCTATTAACCACATAGATGTGTGAAAGGTGTGAGATAACATGCTCAATAGAATCCCACCTAGGTGTTATATAAGAAGTCTTTATATATATAATCTTATATACTAATTTCAAATAATACATGATAGGATATATAGTAAAGAAGTTTTATATAAAACATGGTAAACATTCCCCTTTTCAGTGTTATAAAACAAAATAAGGTATGTCAATTTCAATGAACATTTATGATACCTTCTTTCACTGTCATAAACATGTATATCAAAGAGAACCCAACAAATACAAGAAACAAAAATAGAAGCATATTTATCGATAATAAGATCATGATAAGTTATACTATTAGACTACTGGTAGCACAATCAATCATGTTCATAATACAGCTCCTAGAACACATGCATAAGAATAATATGAAAAACACATGACTAAAACCCCTAATAATGTTAATATTATTCCATTAGAACAATGGGATTAAGAAATAGAATAAAACCACATGAGAAAACCAACTGATAATAACAAAAAAATGGATGATGTCCTTAATAAAAACCTTACACTAATGTACCCAAGGTAACCCATGTGATTTTGTTTTCAAAATTCATTCTTATTAATTCAAAAAAATTGATTTTTTTTCATATATTCATATTAATTAATTTAAAATACCACTTTTCTATATGTTTATCAAGAACAAGGGAAAATCCATTTTTCTTAACAAAAATCATCACCATAAAACCATCATTCTTATTTCATGCATAAATTGATTTGTAAAATAGTAACCATTAATTTCATCAACATAGGCTAGAAATGGTACCACCTATCTTGAATCTTGGGCTGCACATGCCTGTAATGGGATCCAACACAAACCAAAACTAATTGATGTGAATGAAGGCACTAGATTCCACTCCACACATCGTAGAATTCAACCAATTGAGAAATATGTTTGGTGGATAAGAATAAACACATAAAACCTAAATAATAAAAACTTTTCACACCACAACTAGTAGAGAAACAACCTCCAAAATGAGATCACACAGCAGATCTAGAAGAAGAAACGAAGAAACACTAAATCATGCCAATAAATCTAGTAAACAAGTTAGGGGTGATACCGTAAAAAAATAAAATGATTAAGTGGTGTTTTGACCCCAAAATAGAGACACACTCCAACAGTAATGAATATCCAATGATGAATGCATCGATTAAGGTGGAACAGTTTCTCCAAAAATCTATGTTGACGAACTGTAGGTCAAGAAAAAAGGAGGAATGACATATTAATGGACACCCAAAACCCAAATGACACCCTATAATCCAATCTTTGTGAAATAAACAACGTGTAATACTATTAAATGTTTTGATATCCATGATATCAAAACATGCCAAAAATTCAGGCTTCTCAGATTAAAATCGACCTATAAATAGATAATGACATATAAATTATAATCATATCATGTAACCCTTATATGAATAAACAAATCTCATGGACTGTACCCAAAAACCAATTATACATAATGTATCCAAGTTACACATCCTAAAATTCACCTACATTCTATTGAAAATCAAAAAAGCATCACCTAAACACTCTATGCCAAATAAAGAACCTAGAAAGGGAAAAATGTGCCTGATCTAGGTAATAGGATATTGAAATTTCTAAATAGAATATAATAACTACACCAATTTCCACTATATACTGAAATTTAAATTCTTTAATTTAACTTCCTATATCCATCCCCACTTCCATCAAATGGGAATCAAAACTGTCGATTGTCTGCACTGTGGAATACCACATTATGAACCGATGTTATTTGTTTTCCATCACCAAAAATAAATACTAGAAATAATAATTTATTTAATGTTTATATATGATAAATAATATATTATTAAACATATAATATTATAATTCAATATATACTATATTATCTATCACCCATTTGGAATTCAGTAATGTCACTCTTATGTACGGTGGACTATAACCTCATTAGCCAATGTGATGTATTTTACATTTCTATGTTATATAGATCATAATAATAATTAATTAAATTAATTTATATATATATATATATATATATAATATTTTTAACATAATAATACATTTTAAATTTTTAAAAACCATATTCCTTCTTAATTTTCATTTAGTGGGAGATATGCAAATGTAGTTTGTGTGTACGTAGAACTACTGCATCATGAAGCAATGTCATTTTTTATTCATATATATGTTTCATTAAGTTGATAATTGAATTAAAATATTATATTATGTGATATTTTTTATAGATAAATTACATTTTAATGAAATATAATTTTCAATAATTTTATTTCATCTATTGAGATAATGCAAGAAACATTCATACATAAGTATAGCCTAATGTCTCCAACAAAAGTGTATTTCATTTCCTATCTCTAATTTTTATGGATTACTTAAAATACATATATAATATATTTATATTAAATTAATATCTTTTTTAGATAATTATTATCCTGTAACAATGATTAATATAAGAGTACTGAAAATTCCAATTTAAAAAATACATGAAAAACAATGTTGTTATTACATGAAACATGATTTTAATAATGATTTTTTAATAAAAAGAAAATAAATGGACCTATGTAAATAGTGTATGGTATGATATATATATAATAATTATATTATATACTAATAATAAACCTATATTTATTATATAGGATGTTTTAATGTGTACGAATAAAATTGAGACAAAATTTAAGGGATTTTTTCTCTATTTGTCCCTATTGGTATCTATGCTATGTTATTCAGTTATCCGACATTATGAGGTTTAAATTAAGAAACTTTTATATGTAATATAATAAAAATAATTTTTATTATAATATATTTGGTTTCATTTATTTTTATCCATTCATGGGTCTTTTGACTCAATATTACAAAACTGTTAATGGTTTTAAAATATAGTCTCATCATTTATCAGTTTTATTTTTTTGGCGTCCAATGATCATATATTATAATACAAAATTCAAAAAACCACGTGAAATTTATTCTCTTATTTTTATTTCTTTAGAATAAATTTTTACCATTATTTTATTATCTTTTTGTGATCGTGAATCTAAAATGCGGTTTTTAATGAAAACAAATATATTTCACTATTTTTTTGAAAAAAAAAATTTCATCCATTAACATGTATTAAAAAAATGATTTCACAAAATATTTTAATCATCCTAGGATTGTAAAAAATCCCTTTTACACAATTATATTTTTTAATAAAAAATAAATTTATTCTTCAAGTCATTTTCCAAACAACACTCATATTTATTTTAAAAATATTGTGAATGAAATCATTGTTTATATTTGTGCTGAATATCCCACCTATACTACCACTAAATGATTTAAATATTACTTTATATCATTCAGGTTTAATTTTCATTGAAAATTATTCCCATTTTTTTTAAAGTTATTTTTAATGAAGTGTTATTTTCTAAAAGAATTATTCCTAGTGTCTTTTAAAAATCATTTTACATTTATGATGACATCAATTGATGATATTTATTATTTAATATTGTTATTATCCAATGATATCATTCATTTTCATTATCTATATGGTTATGTTTATGATTAATGTTTATAGTGAAACTCATTTATTTACTATGGGTTAAGTTTTGATTAATTTCATATGAAACCCATTTCCTTTGATGGGTACAAATTTGATGGATATTTTATGGTCATATGGAATGAAAGGTTTTGTATTATTTTACATATAGAAAATATATCTTGAATTTTTATATTTGTTAATTATTAAAGTTATATTAACTCAAGGGATTCATTTGAGGTTGTCCCATGTAAAAAAGATTTTAGGTGATAGGTTATCCATAGCCTAAAAGAGGTACATTGGAGTTTATGCCCAGAAAATATGATTTCTATATCTTAGTGTATAGACATGAATGAAAATTTTATATGTTTATGTGTATGCCTCAATTCCCTAACTTATATCAATTGTATTCACTCATGTCTCATGTTATTTTATTCCTTTAGAATTCATGTCTTATTAATGACCAATATTTATTCAATGATTCATGTTTATGATCTACGATATATAGTATATAGATTATTACATGTTTTTATCATATTATAATACCCTTATTATCATGTTATATTTACATATATCCATGGAATACCCTTTTTAGCATCTGAGGTCACCCATTATTTTCTTTTCTTCTCTTAGTTTTTATAGAATAGTTATATGTCGGGTATGAATATGAATAATACTATATGGTAAAATCTATGTTGGAGACACTGTGGATATTTCCTAGAATAAGATGACAGTGATAATATTTTACAATTTCAAAAGTATTAAACGGTTATGGTGGGGACAATTAGTTTATGTAATGAATATTCATCCATTATGATGAAATATTTGTGAATAAAAAGTTTGGATATTTACATTATGTTTCTATGCAGACCAAATCTATGATTGGGGGTCTGAGGAATCGTAGTTGGAATCAATATAAATGATTAGACCACATTAGATTTTATGCGGTTATTTTATGATAATTTATGGGTTTAAATGTTCAAGTTGATCATAATATAATACGAATAGTTAAATTTTTAGATATTATAAGATTAAATTATAATGTATTAATTTTAATTATATTTGGGGATTAGTAATCGAGATAGATAGTGGAAAACAGAATTTTTTTTAGATAATATCTTTATGCTTTATCAAAGTAGATATTACGAGGTTTTCATATTGGTAAGTCTATATCTTGATAGTCACATGTGGATTCATTTCTATTATAGTTGTACTAAGGGATAATCGCATAGATTTTTTTTGAGAATTGTCTTAATAATAACTCTATATTGTGATTAATGGGCCTAATAAATCACAAATGGATAGAAGATATCATGGAATATGATTTAGAAAATCACATTCTCCATAAAATCCATTATAAAAGATATTTGAATATTTTAAATTAATTTTCTTAGATAACCTAATAGAAAAATGGATGTTTATAACTCAAGATTGAACATGGAGATTTCCATGCTTATAAAAATGTATCATATAATTTTTTACAAATTTTTCCTAAGGGTAGAAATATTTTTGAGTCATATTTTCAAAAATAGAGTCCCGAGAATTTTGAACATATTATTAACTGATTTTTGACATAGACATAAAATAATTGATACCAAAGGATCATAAGGATTAGTATTTTAGGAAGACTGTGTCCAAAATTCATTAATGTGAGACTAAATTAAAACATAATTATTTTATGACAAATTGGAAGAATAAAAATCCTTTTATGCTCTTATATGTGCATGGGATAACCTGGGGGAATACGTAGTCAAAATGGGTTATCTAAAAAACTCCCTAAGGGAATAAACATGAAGAGATAACGTAAAGTGGGAGTTAATGGTATAACATGTTATCATAAAATAGAATTCAGAGGGGATAAAAAAAATATAATGCTATTATATGATAACAAAAATATAGGAATATGGGTCGTATCATGTAATAATACATAAACATTAATAAAGTCTAATAGACAAGAGAATATCACCTTGTGGACAATGTCTCGTTATAGATTAGGTTTAACCCCTAATCCCATACATGATACCTCATGAAAATACATCATTACCCTATGAATTGGTTCACTATCTAACAATAATAATTATATGTTTTTATTATTTATTTCTACTAGAAAACAAAATTCAATCATGATACATAATCATAATAACTGAAAATTGAGATAATAGGTGTTTCATAATCATCCCTCATATCATAATCAACAGAAATATCATAATGTCGACATTTGAGAGGTGAAAATAAAGAATGTATTATCTTATCAATGAATGGTATAATAAGTTGGGTATATATTTTTTAGACATATATAAATAATCTAGAAGCAATAAATAATAATAAGGGTTGATGTCATTGATAAAAATGTCACTAAATGGTTAAATTGAATATTCCATGAGAAAAATACCCATATTCATTAAAATAACATCAAAATATAAATATTTAAAAAATAATAGATAAATAGTTTCATTAAAAATATAATTGTAAACATATAAATTAATATTTAATTAATATTATGGCCAAGGTGGTGGGTAATTTCATTTTTTCTATATAAAAAGTTTCCTTTCACACTACAGCAAAATTGTCAAAATGTACATCATTCAGGAAATAAAAAAACAATATTCACTTAAAACTATTATTGAAATGTCATAAAGTGATAATAATGTCTTCAATAAATCATTTTTTGAATATTAAAATCAGTCATTAATTTTTTTAAACATGTACATGGGATAAAAATAAATTTCAACCGAGGAAATAAATAAAGTTAACTTCTCATAAAAAATAATATCAGCAATTTAAAGTATCAAATAGTGGAAAAAGGTACATAAAAATGAAATTTTAATTGGATACTATAGGTAATTTTTATTTATTTATAATATAAATATAAAATAATTCCTCTTAGGGAAACATAATCACAAACAATCCACAATAATGATGACATTTTGAAATTAACCATTAAATATTTGTTAACATTTTAATCATAACACCATGAAATAAGTTTTTTAAATTGAGACATTAAATTATATAAATATTAAGAGATTCGTGATATAAAATTCAAGTATCCATTATATAAAGAACATAATAGAAATTTGTGGGGAATATGGTATATATCCAATAATTGTTAAAGTGAGACATGATATACCTTATCTTGTGTCAATATTTATGGTTTATATTCATTATATCTTGTATAATTAAAATATATATACATTATATTCATTATTAATATTTTTTAGTTTTAGTTTCTTATAACTAAACAATTTTATTATCTAATTTTAATGAAAATTTTAATTACTTATTCAATTATCTATGTGTCGAGTGTTCTGAGGACGGTTAGTTAATAATTTAAAAATGGAATTGGTGTGTTGATTGTAGTCCTAAGGGTAACTATATCCCCATAAATAGAATAATAATCCAAAAATAATTATAATTTTAATTCATATATTGTAATTTTGAAACCATCCATGAAATACTATTATGAGAACTTAATGACGTTAAAATCATTGAGATGGTATTTTTTTATAGGCATGTGTAATTGTTGAAATATTAAATTATCCATGTAGGAATAAGGTATGAATTATTTAATATTTAAAAATTTATAAATATATCTTAAATATAACATTATTTTTTTAATTACAATTATATATATCATTAATGTGATGTGTTAATAAAAAATGAATCAAAGCACTTTCTTAGGGAACATTCTATTGTACACAAGAATGAAGTTATCATTTTTCTATGGATGGAAAGTTAATATTTTAAATAATATATTAATTTTATAGAAAAATTAATATTTAAATAAATTAATAAATTAAAAATAAAGCTTTCATCATTAAAATAAATGGGAAATGATAGTGGAAAATGTATTACCCCCATTCTTGATATTGTAGTCCACCAGACACACGAAAGATGGATTCATTTTCACATTATATAAAAGAGTGTATAGACATATGTTATGAAATTAATATAATAAAATCATATTATATGGTAGATACTGATTTTATTATATCAAAATAGTAAAATATGATTTTATAGATGTGGAAAAAGAAATAAAACACAACCTCCTAGGTAGGAACATTACAACTTCTAAATATCACCTCTTTAAGATTATACTAACTCACTTCCAGGATGGGAATTTTAATCAATCAAAATATCTCTATAATGTGGGTAGGGTATAAAATAATTTATTTGGGTTGTTATTATCTACAAAAAAAGTCTTTTATGTGTTTAAAGGTTATGATTTGGGGTTTCTTTTTCTGGTGAGATTGAGTGACAGTTTTGTAAATACAAAATATAGAATTTCACGCTCAATCCCTGTGCCTAAAAAATTCATAAATTATGAATTGGAGTTGTAAAATGATCTAATTACCCAAAAATAAAAAAAATAAAAAAATATACATTTTTTTCAATTTACCTTAAAGTTTACTTAATTTCACTATTTTTTTGTCACAATAAATTACAGTTTTTTGTAATTTTTCAATTAAATATTTCCAATATAACATTTATAATATTACATAATATTATTTATTATAATTCCAAATATATAAACCACATTATCAAATTCAACACACATATGGGAAATAATTTAATTTAAAATTAAACAGAGCAAATGTGTTGGGAAGTGGATTTTCAAGAAATTCAATTTTCAAGGAATATATGATCTTTTATTAACTCTATGACTAACCATAATCATTAAATAAATTTAAAATCATATAAATAGTATATAATTTTTTATTTTAATATATATATTACATTACTACGAGTTATTTTAGTTAATTCAAATTGGAGAACTATATGCAATAAAAAATAATGTACATATAACTATATTTTTAAGCATAAAAAAAACATATACAAAAATACTGAAATTTGATGACTAAAATGAAATTTTTTATATTAAAATTTAATATATAACTTTTTATGAAAAATTCAAAAACTTAATTTATCATTAATAAAAATATTTACTGAAAACATATGATAGTATTTTAAAAATTGATAATTTTCACTATTAACAAAAAATTAAATATTTTAGAGAAATTATAAAATTCAACCATATAATAAGTTTGATATTATTAATTCAAAACGTTTTAAATTCCTAAAATATAATTTATAAAATTTATATAAATTATTATTGATATTTTATCATTAAAAAAATTAAATTTATTCTTATAATTAACATATTTTTCTTATTAATATGTCATTATTTAAATTTGAGTGATCGTTTACCCGAAAATAATATTTAAATATATATTTATTAAGAAATTTTAAATATTTCATAAATTATTTAATACTATGAAACCACACATTTATTGGATAGTTTATGAAGGTTGTATTTAAATAATAAAATTTCAATTAGGCCTACGATGTGTGACATATAAGATATCAATGATTGTGTTCTTTTAAAATCTCAATGGGTTACATTCTTCCCCAATACAAAAAATTATTTTCAATTTGATCTTTTTCTAGGTAACTAATGGTTTTATATTTTTTTAAACATGTCTCATATAAAAAGATAATATTAAATTAAATTTTAAGGGGGGGAAAATATGATGGTTAGCTGAACACAATTATTAAAAATAGGAGTACATTGGGGGAATCCAAAACATGGATTTGGAAATGGATATATATAGAGGGCATCATTATAATTCATTTATTAAGATAATAGAGATAATAAATTTATAAAAAATGAATAACATTTTTATTTCAAGATGATTTTCCTAATGTTTTGTGTTCATTTTCCCACATATATTATGAACCTGAGGAAATATATTTACATGATAACTATAATTTCAAATATTAATCATTTTTCACCACAATCTCATTTGTTCCTAAAGACAATGAGTAGTTAAGATGATTTTTAATTCCCTAATATTTAAAATAAATATCATATTCTCAAATTCATCCAAAAAAGTATAAAAACTATTCGTAATATCAATAAATATTAACTAAAACTAAAATGGTTTCCACAATGTCTGATAACATCCAAAATTTATAAACAATAATATTAATCACTAGAAGAAAATAATAAATATAAATCCATCCCTAAATAATCTAAAATAACCTCATAATTCAATCTTTTAATGGAGTTTATCCCACACAATCCTTCATGTTAAATTACAGGTTAGATATAGGGATTACATATACCAAAACCATATGATAAATATCCCAAAAATATCATTAATCACCTCAAATTCTAAAAAATTCACCCCAATTGATTCCTAATATATATTTCATAAAATATAATTAATATTTAACCATCAAATAATTTAAATAAAAACAATTCCATAATAACTAGTACAATACATAGGTTAGTGGTAAAACCATCTCAATTGTAAAATTTCATTTGATGGTTAAATAACCATGGACTTATTATATATCATGAGTTATAACACAACATGAAGGTCTTTATTTTTCAAAAATTAATTTAATTTAATTTTAATAATTTTTCCAAAAATATTGCAAAAATTTTCAAACTAAAATTAGTAATCCAAGTTGTTTTTAACAATTAATTTATTCTATGGATATTTTTCACAAAAAAATGAATAATAATAACTAACTATAATTACGTCAAAATCAATTAAATATAAAGGATTATATTTTACTTAGACATGTGTTTTTTAAAGAAAATATAAAATTTATGTTAATGGACATTTCACTGTAATTAGTACCATTCAAAATATTCTATCAAATCATTATGGAAAAAATGAAAACCAATCCCTCGAAGTTTTATGAGTCTTATAATCATCATAAAAATAATAAAATAAACTTTAATAGCTTTATTATCTTGTTAAAACACCTAACCACTTCAATAGTTCCATGTAAACGGTTTTTATGACAACGATTATTAATAATTATTCCATGTATTTTGGAATTAAATTATTTAATGACCATGTTCCCCACATATTATACACCGAGATACTAGTGGTTCCTTTTGAGGATCATTATATTACCTTCACCTAATTAACAGGATTCTTCATTTTTCTTCATCAATTAGAAATGTTTAACCCCATTTTCAACACATCTTGAATCTTTTAGTTCCTTTATGATATTTTACATGGTGCCACTTAAAACATTTTTAATATGTAATATTTTGAATATTATGGTAATAATTTTCTTTAACTATTGAACTAAAATAATATTACATCCTTCAAACAAATGATGTGTTTGTAAATTCAGTTGTATTCTATTGGTTTATAATAACTAAAGAAAACACATTTGGAATTATCACCAGATATATAAAATCGATTACTAATAGGTTAGGTATCTCATTGTGGAAATGATTACATCACCCATAAAATTATTTACTGGAATGATTTCTCATATTAAATTCTGTTAACTAAATTAATTTAAATAAACAATATGATAATGATTTAAAAAACAAAAGAGAAACTTATAATCATTTATGTATTAATATAAAAATATATGGATATCCTGGATTTTGAGTCTCCATGTATCAATCTTGGTTATCTAAGGTAATGATTCCATTAACATTTTGTAACCTAACAATTTGTTCAAGTTCCCCATAATGGTTCATGATGAGTTTTTTATTTCCCAAATCCTATCCCCATGATTAATCAAACTTTGTGCTCAGAAGGTAAATTTTCTAGTACCATGGGATGATCAATTAAATCCTAATATTAACATTTCATAGATCTTACCCATATGAAGCACTTTTCTAAATCAGCATTTAATTATCGTATAAATACATGAATGTAATTACATGGAATAAAATAAGACTATACTTCACCAAAATTCCCAGATATATATATCTAAATAGTGTAGAAATTATACTTTCCCCTATGGTTTTAATGAAATTATTCTATACTAATACATATGTATTAAAATATTCATCTCTGATACCAACTAAAGGGACATAATCCCTTTTGAAATATTATTACAAGATATATAACATATACATCCATAAATAATAACCCAAAGATCATGAGGCATGATGCCTTTGGAAAGAAAATCCCATAACACATAAAATTGAGAATAAAATAAAACTTATTTATCTAATTCACAATATCCAGATACTTAATAATTTTAAGATCCTAAAAATATTTTGGATTTCATGGGGAATACATAGACAGAAGGGGTGAGATAGAAATCCCATCAATAGAATAAACATGATAGGAAAACTTAATATGTGAGTCAATGAAATAACATGATATAATGAAAGGGAAGGAACATGAGTAATCACAGGGGAGAATAATTTAATTATCATGATATCCTAAGAACATATAAGAATAGGTTTCATGAAAGTAACATGTAACACGAAATAAAAAATGATTTATGTTTTACATCCAATAATGTATTGGAGGGTTGAGAATGCCCAATAATGGATTAGGTTTATTTCTTAATCCCGTACATGATACCTCATGAGACCAATGATTTACCAAATTTATTGGTTTAATATATTGTAACACTACTCATAACACGAAAATGATAATGTGATAGAAAAAATGTAAATAAATCTTATGGAATTTACAAAAAGAGACACCAGTAGAAATTAAACGGGTGGTATAAAACATCTCGTATCATAATCAATAGAATTTTTATTATTATGTCATTTTGAAGATAAATATAAGTAATGTATTACACCATAATTAAATGTTACAATAAGATAGGTAAATTTTTAAGTTATATATAATCAAAATTTATAATAAATCCATAACAACCTATTTTCCATTATGGATCAAAATTTATTCAAAATATTATATTGAATATTTCATGAGAAAAAACCCCATTTTACATAGAATTAAATTTTAGAAACATCTACAAATTTAAAAAATAATTAGGAAAAAATAACATTAAAAATAAACATAGAAACATAAATATGTTATTTCAATGAATTTATTTGTCTTGATATAAGGTAATTCCATTCTTTTTTTATAAAAAACATTATATTCACACTATTATATTTTTTTAAAAAAAACCTCTTTTAAGGAAATTACAAGTAGAATAATTTTGAATAATTTTTTAAAAACTGAAAAAACATGTTAGAATGAATTTAATAAATTATTTAGAGAATGTTAAAATCAAACTCGAAAATATTTTTAGAAAATAGTCATATATAATAAAAATGTTTTTCTACTAAAAAGGGAGATAAATTTATAATTAGAATAAATATTTTCTAAATCATATTATGTTCCAATAGAAGGAAATTGTAACACATATATAGAAGTATAATTGACATATATAATATAATAAATTATAATTGGTATATGATAGAAAATCTAAAATATTCCTCTAAGGGAGACTTAAACATAAATCATCTCAAATAATGATGAGACTATGAAATAAACCATTACATAATTGGTATCATATGAATGATAAACACTATATAAGAAGAAATAGAATACAAAACATTAAATACCAAGAAGTAAAATTTATTTTTAATATAAAATTCAATGGGAAATTATAAACATTACAACAAATTTAGTAGAGAATATTGCATATGTCTTAGGGATAAATATGAGACATGAGATATCCCTTACCTTTTGTCTATAATTGTTATAAAAAGCATTTATATCATTAATAATAAAGATATATCATTTTTTTCTTTTTTAAGATCCATTTAATTTTTTAATACCTTAATCCTAAAAAATTACTTTAGTTATTTTTATTATTATTAATTTGACTTATTCAGTTATTTCTACATCTGGTCTTTTAATGAGGTTTTGTTCATATTTACAAAACAACATCGGTGTATTGAAGATTTTAACAAGGGTTGATATTAAATAATCTCTAGAAATATAACAATTAATAAAATATCTATTTTATACATCAATTATACTTTAAAAAGGGACCATGGAATATGGTTTAGAAAAATCTTCTATGATAAAATCATGGAGATGGAATGTCCTATGTACACATGAGTAATATTGGAATTTCTCAATGGATATGATAGAAATATGGTGTGTTTTATATTATAACTAAATATTTATTGTAATTTCATTTATATCATGATATTTTCTTAAGAAAATGTCTATATTACAACCATGTGAGGAGTTAAAAATAATCACATCGCTTTATGTGGTGATTGTTATCGTACTCACAAACTAGTTGATCATTTTCTCATTAATGATAATGTATAAAAATATATGATATATTAATTTTTTTATTATTTCATTTTCTTAAATAAATTATTTAAATATTTAAACCATATTCAAAATCATATGTTATTGGAGATGATACAAAACCATTTATTTCAGTTCATTAAGTTTTAGTCATTCGGACACAAGAAAAATGGTTTCATTTCCCATTTTATAGAAGTGAAGATATTTAAATGATATTAAATGAATATAATAACATTTATGTATATTTTATATATATATTTATTGTATAATAATGAAATAAAAATGATTTATGGATATAGAAGAAGAAACAAATCACAAACTCCTTGTCAATAATGTCAATTCTTCTTTGAATCACCTATTATGTTTTACACATAATTCCATCCAAGATTAGAATTATAAACAATACAAGGTTTTTTGGACATTTCAATGGATTTATAGATGTTATATTTTAAGTTATTTTATAAAAAAGATTTTTATTTGTGTAATTGGGAGGAGAGGTGAGCCACTATTAAAATTATAATCCAGTAGAATATTCATAAAAATACATAACTATTAATTAATGGGAATTATATCCTAAAAAATTCTAAAAAAGTATATAATTAATAGATCATATAGATGATATGATTAATACACACCTCTATAAGAAATTAAATTAAACATGTTATCACATTTAGCTCTAGGGTTACTCAATTATATCATTATAATATTACATAATGGTAAAAGGTTTTTTTAATATTTTACTATTAATTATGACCAAACTAAGTTGAAATTAATAGATAATATTAAATATTATAAATAAAAATATGTAACAAATATTACCAAAATCAACTCACATAATTATCATAATTAAATTTAAAATTTAACCTGCAAAACATGTTGAAACGTGATATCAAGAGAAGCATTTCTAATGAAATAGATCATATTATTTTACCACTATGAGTAGAAATGATCGTTATATGAATTAAAATAAATATAAATAGATGTATAATATATGAATTTAAATTATAATTTTACTTTTTAATTTCTATTTAAAATAGTTTAAATGGATAACCATTATGGACATAAAAATAGTTATTAGAAAACTATTTTTTGAAGCATTAAAAATAATACCAATAATATAATATCATAAAATTAAAAAAATTATTTAAATTATTATAAATAATTTTGTATATATTTAACATCTATTACAAATCCAAAATTTCATTTAACATTTTTATGATATTATTTCATGAAAAGAAATTATTATACATTAAAAATAGTAATTTTTAAATTTCACATAAAAATAAAACATTTAATAAATGTTCTAAAGTTTAAACATATTTTAGTTTCTTTATGATTATTTGAAAAATATTTTTCAGGTAATAAAATAAAATTTCTACATGTTTCAAAAATAAATTATAATATTTTATCACAAGAAGATATAAAAACAGTTTGAAGGAACATTATTTTTAAAGAATAATATGACTTTAATAAAACTATGCTCTTATTTCCAAGGAATTTTTCAATAAATTTTTATCGATATTTATATTATTTACATTAAATAAATTAGTTTATAATTTTAATATCCTTTAATTTAATATCTACTTTATAATTTTCATTTTATTATTAATTTTTTTTCGTTTATGCTTAGTGTGGAGTGTTGTATATGATATCGAACATAATGTTATTAAAAATTGGTTGTTACATGATATTCATATTTTTTATATTATCAAAAACATTTATTTTTAATTATTTTTAGGAAACTAAATAATTGAGATGATTATTAGAAAGATATTTTTAGAGAAGACACTATTTCCACTTACCAAAAATGGTGCATGTGTAAATGGATAAAAGTTTTAGTATATTTTCCTATTACTATAAAAATGGTGAGTTACCTTTTCTTTCCTTTGGAATGCAGGATGAAAAGATGAAAGAAATTATATCACGATAAATTTAGATATTTTAAATAGTGAATAATTATTTATTAATTACATTTTGATATATTATATATATTATTTTATTTATATGAAAAACACAATACTATTATTTGGTAGTTTAACATTAAAGATAGAAAAATATATATTAAATTATATCATGAAAGAAGAAAAATGATTTTATGAAAATTTAATTTTATTAGGGATATATATTTAAAATAATTTTTTTTAGTTTTTGATCACTCATATATTTTATGTAGTCATGAAATTAAGATAGTAAATAGTGTCTTGATTATGAAGAAGCATGTTCGATAGAAATTGGTAACCTTGGGGTTAATCTTCGATTCATGAAAGTTTTGGAAATGTTTATCTCATTCATTGTGTAATGATATATACTAATTTGTTTCTGACCTTTTAAAATATTTATTAAAACCATTTATGGGTTAAATATAGAGTTAATTATTTAGGAAAAACATATTCAAATTGTGGTTAAAGATTTATTAGATTAAAATTTGTTTTTGGATAATAATATCATTTTTAGAATATTATTAGGGTATATAAATAATGGTTATATGAATATATGTAAGAGTAATATATTTTGTGTATGGATAATCTGGATTTTGAGAGCATAAATTTCAATGTTTTTTATTTTTATATTGTTTTATGATATTCAATTGAAATTTGTGATCTCTATATTAACAATTAGAATAATAATTATATGTAAACCCAAATTAAAGTAAAAATGAATTATCCAAGAATTATATATTCTAATGTGAGAGTTATATAGGTTGAACTTTGTTTGATAGATGATGAGTATCATTAATTTTACATTAACATGACAGAGTGATATAGTGAGACATGCTGAAGTTAAATTTTTGTATTGTTATTTATGATAATTAAAATATAACAATTGTCACTTATGGTAACTCATTTGGTTTCAATATTGTATATATCTATAAGAACCATGGGTGTTATGTATAGTGAAAAATTACCTCAATGAAGAACCCATTAAAATAGGTCCTCGATAGAGAAAACAATTTTTATTCCAAAATAGCTATTATGAAATATTAATATTAATGTGAACAAATTCAAATTCCCAAAACAGTCAAAGGAATAAAAAATGGAGCATTATTTATTATATAGTTATTTTAGATGATTGAAAAAAGAATATTTAATTTAATATATGTCAAAAATTTGATAATCATGGGGTGAAATTCCTTAAAGGAACATTTGACTTCTATAGGGATTGAGATAAAGGTTATCAGACACATGATTTTAAAAGAAAAAGATGGTCGTAAATAATAATTTCTTAATTTTTGAGAAAGTTGGTAATTATGCCACTCAAAATCCCAATCTAATGCATAATAAATGAAATAGTAATCAACAACCACAAAAACAAGAGAAACCCTTTTATAATACTACTAATATAACATAGTGTAAGTTTTAACTCTATATTTTTAAAATCTCTATTTCATGAATGCTTTCACTAACTACTTGATATAGAGTAACAAATAAAAACTACTTCTGTTACGATAATCACATAATAAATTTTCATTATTAGTGTGATTTTATTACTTATGAAACAATATATTTATCCCTTCGTAAAATTCAATGTCAAATTAAGAATGAGTTTCCACTCCTTCAAAAGTTCTTATAATTATTTTTCATTACAGATAAATCTTATTCCACATCCTAAAAAATTTCATTATTAACATTCATTATATGGTTTTTTATGAGTTACCAATAGAAATAACATTAATTATATGAGTCAAATTATATGAACACAATTTATTTAAGGTGGAGAGAATGTAATAAACTTAAATCATAATATACGAAAACCATTAAATATTTCAATGTGTCCAATGGCATTATCCCCAAGTGACACCAATATAAAATTAAAAATAAAATTGGTTTGGAAAATTCCGATAATATCCCCTGAAATAGTTGGGAATAAATAGGATTAATAAAATTAAACATTATATTTATATATAAAATAATGTATACTTTTAATATGAATTATATTCAATTATGTCACTTAAATTTACTTATAAGATATTTTATTGTGTAGAAAATAAATATTTTAAAAATTACCATTAATTCAATTTTAATTTTTACATAAAGAAAAATATAATTATTACTTAAAATTTTTTTATATTACTAATTATCTCAAACGAATTTAGTGTGTAAATTATATGAAATAAGAATAATAATAGTTATTATTTGAATATTTCATTTTCAAATAAAAGTGTTTTACATTAAAATATAATCTTTTATTGAGAAAATTTATTGACAAATTATAAAATTATATATTAATGAAAAATTTATCTTCATTTTTAAATTATATATATCAAAATTGACTTATTATGATCATTTGGACTTTCACAAAAATGGATGGGTTTTTAATAAAAATAGAATTTTCAGGAATCATATTTCAAAATCTTTTTATTAAATAATAATAATAAATAGGATTATGAACCATTTTGGTTATCACAAATGAATCTATTGAATAAAATTATAAAATTTTAACAAATATTATAACTTGTAAGGCAGTTTTATAACATTTTTAGAACTAATTAAAATTTTATTTTAATAAATAAACTAGTTTTAGGTGTTCTTAAAATAAAGTTTTTTTTTTGAGTTTAAATTTTTTTTCTTACCTTGATAGCCTCCTATCAAATATTTTTTAATAAAATAAATATGTTTCATCAAAATAGTTATCAAATAACATTTTATCTTAATTAAATTTCAAATGAATAATGTTGTTGTAAATGTTTTACATGATTATGTGTATTTATTTTTAAGTTTTCTACTAAATCAATTATAAGTTTTATTCGATAAAATTATTTTCAAAATTTAAATCTAATCTATGAAGATATTTTAAAGATTAAATCTTAAAATTTATCAAAAATATTAATTATTAATATTAGAAATTAATGAAAAAGTTAAATGGAAATTAAGAAAATATTTAATAATTAAAAAACATACTAATGCTTAAATAGTTTTTTAATGTAGTTATTGAGGATATTTCTTACCCAAAAACACTATCCCAACCACTTTATTTAATTTTTTCTCCATTTACCCATGAATGGTTAGCATAGATTATTTTATATATATGGTTTACTCAAAAAACTACCCTTCTTGTCACTATTAAAAGAGAAACACTCCGAAAACATAAATCCTAAACTATCATTCATTCTTCCCCATAAAAATGAAATATGTTTCCTCATAGACACATATAACATTTTCAAAATCTTATAGATATAATTATTTAATAGAAGGTCTCCTTTTTCAGGGTTATTTTTTATGATAATTCAACTCCCCAATGTTAGAATATTAAATACTTGACGTTTACTCTTAATAATAGTAATTAAAACTTAACAAAATCAATTTTATTTTAAAAAATTTGTATAATATATATATATATTAATGTTACTATGTGATTTGTATTATCTTTTTTTAAGCATATACCTTATCCAATAAGAAGAAAAATTATTATTTATGTGTTTTATAGAATACCACCTCAACAACACATTGTGTTTCCTTATCCTTAACCACCTAAAGTATTGATATAGTAATGGTATTGATGGTTAAATATTATTTTTATGATATCATTCATGTATAAGTATAAAAAATTTGAGAACCAATTATTGATATGATCAATTAATGACTATCATTAATTATATAACATAAGATAACAATAATATGATGATAAATATTTATTTGAACTATGTAGTATTTCCATAACCATTAAATATTATATTAAATCCTTTAAAAATTGTTATATCTCACTAATTGATAGTAAATAAGAAATTATTCTTTAGATATAATTTCATAACAACTAAACCACCTCTAATGTATTCATTAAATCGGGGTTTGTGCATGTTTGGGTTAGTTTAACAACCTACATGGAAAATACTATAAATATATTTCATTAATTGCTATGGGAAATAAATTACATGGATAATATAATATAACTGTATAAAATTAGTTTTCTTTTTTGAATATATTATATTAATATTTAAATCATAATAAATCATTGAAATATACTCATTATCAATTGAATTTAAAATAGTAATTAAATAAAAAAATCATTGAGTGTATTTGAAAAATATAACATAATTAATGAAAATCGCTAATGATATAATATTTAGTAAATTTTATAGAATAAATAACATAGTCACTAGTATAATTAAACTAGTACTAAAGATAAAGAGTGAAAAAACCATATACTAAAATTTTCTTCAATTTATGTAGGGTTTTACAATTTATGGATGGTATAGATTAAAATTTTTATTAATACAAATTTAATTTGAGTTATTATGATATTTATGTTTTTCATTTATGAGGGTAAATTATTTTTGTGTAAATCATGACAAGATTTAATGGGTTTTATGAAAAATTACACCCTTTGAGACTTGTTTGGTTTTATGAACCTAATTTCAATTATATATTTATATAATCCATATTTGAGATATAATTCCCTGAATTATACTTTAATCATGGAATATTATTTTTTATTAAATTTCATATCATCCATGAGGTTTTTATTCAAATGTTTCTATTTTGATCAGGCTCTTATTTTTCTTAATTATGATTTTTTAAGGCGTGTTCTAAGATATACCCTATGTATCCATTGTAAGATGGTCATATTTATTTAATATGCCATTAATTTAATATAAAGTTAATATTTTTAATTCATTTGATATCCTAATCCAAATCAATTTATTCTCTTCAAATGTCTATTCACCCATGTGTTACCCAAGTCGTAAGACTTTTTAGTAACTGATTTTTTGTTCATTGATTTTATACCATTATAATGAATTTATTTCACATAATTTGGGAAAATATTATATTTTTATTAAATTATATGATGTTATGACATTATTATTTTTTGGTACACATATTCCTACAAAAAAAATAGTTGATAAGTATTTCTTATATCATAGGATTTGTGATTTTCAAAATATCCATTTTCATTTTATAAATTTCTTATGGTCATGTTATTTTAGTATGGAAACAACTGTACACATATCACTATATATTGTGTGAAAATATAATAATCATAATTTTTATTTTTTATGTTCACATATAATGTATTATATTCTACTGTCATTTGGAATAATATTGGTTTTACTTATATTATTATTCCAATATGGGTGATTACTCGAGATTTGATGATGTATTGTTTGACAATCTACTTTATCTATATGTAGGGTTTATGATTATGATATCTTATTTATTAACATAGGGAAATGTATCAGAATACCATATAATTTTATTCTTCAATGGATTATTATTAGTATGTTAACTTTATTGTTTCACTATCCACGATCTTTTTAGGATGGGGAATTATTTTTATTCACATGGGGATAAGTACACACATTCCTAATAGTTATTGAATACTAATATAGGTTGATAAATAATTGATATTTAATATAATTAATGATATTAATGGACATGTTTTTATTCAAACTATGGTTTTTAAAGGAATTGTATGAATATTATTTTGGACACATCTAGTGAATGAATTAGACTTCACTTGGTGAAAGGTATTCCCTAGAATTATATATCCTCTCAATGTATAGATATGAATCATTAAAAAACTTGTATTTTATATTTATTTTATGGAAACATAATCATTAATTATTTTAATTGGACTCAATGATAAGTAAATTTCATGGAACTATTCCTTAAAAAAACATATTTTTATGTAATCATTTATGCATTAAATCATTATTAGAGTAGTATTTTTGATCTCCAAGTATTCATTTATTTCACCAATTATATAACACTCTCTATTTTGTATTGATTATGGACTCATGTATTTAACATATTCATATAATAACAGTTATGACATTTGTATTCCATGATTTCATTATTTATATATTTCCTCATAATGAAGATTTGAGGTCACACCAAATTATGTTTATATTTAACCTGGTTATGAAAAATATTATTATATTTGTCATGACTATAATGGAATCATGTTTCATTGAATGTGTATGACATATTGAAAAATTATTATATATTATCTAATTTCATATATTAGGGAAGAAAAAATTTCCTTTTGTTGTGAAATACAATTTCATTATTAGTTTATGATGTTATTAAATTCCTTATATCTCAAAACCTAAAATTATTCTCAAGGTTTAAGAGATGAAATTAATAGTTATTTATTTTTTAATTATGGAAGGTTTTATATAGGCTTTTAAATATAGTATCACAGAATGAATATAATATATGATTCTATGTGCACCAGATCAGAGACATTGAGTCTGGGTATTCAAATATATAAAAAATTTATATACATTCTCATTATAATGATCAGATGCTCTGTTTTGGAATATTCTATTGTACCTAATATGGTTCTTTACCAATCATAAAGGGTCATTAATATTAGGAAATGTATCTGAATTTTTTGAACCTAACAATACAAGTTGTTATTGTTATCAAGGAATGTCAAACATCAGTTGTTGATGTCATCCTAGCAGTATGAGAAGAAGAAATAATTATTGACTACATGGGCTATAATTCTTTATCTATATTCACTTATTCTGGATTTTATTCAATATCATTTATTTTATTAACATATAAAATTAATTTGATGGTGTTTTACATATAGGAGTAAGATATTGAGGAACAAATGGATACGAATAAATCATTACCTGACTCAAATAATTTTTGGGACATGCCTAGAGTTTTAATCTCTCATTATGATAATTTTTCCAATGTATCAAAGGTGAGGTTCTAACATAAGACACCATCAAAAAAAGAATAACCTACTAGGAATACTCAAGTGTATCCACTATAAATATAGGATGAAATAGTTTATATAAAAACAACAAAGGAGTTATTCAATGACTTTATCAATGTATAAACATTTCACCCATTATTGTAATATCTTAATACTAATGACGAGTGATTTTCTCTACAGATTGAGTCATTAAAATCCTAAAATCCTAAACTAGAATAAGAATATAACAGGGGGACTGAGTTATGAAAACAAATTTATCATGTTGTGACTGGAATATAATAACACAAAGGGATTCATCACCCACACATGACTACTTCAGATAAAGATATGGATAAGAATACATCATCGTAGACTAGTGAACCTTAGAAGTAGTGGGATGGTGTATTGCGAACTCCAAGAAATATAATATTACTTCCTCGTATATGTGGATTATCTGATGGATTGAAATTAGAACTATTGTAGAAAACTAGTTATAGAACTTGGATTATAGGCTCTATAAGAAGCTCAGTATGAAATTTAAGAAAGACATGTGGAATATCCTCAGCTATATAACCTCATATAAGAAGTAAGTGAAATATGTTGAGTATCGTAGGCTATAAAACATGTGTTGGTAAGATTAGGTAGATATATAGAATTTCTATAGGACGCAATAGGTTTTTGACTCTTCTCAATAAAAGAGTGTTAATATCATTCAGGTGATGGTTGAGGTATAGTTATAAAAAATTATTTTATTAATGGAAGAGATTTATTATATTGATGAACCAGATGATTTTTATAAAATGTAATTAAATTAAAAAATGTTTGGTACCCTTATATTAAATATTAATATAATCTCATTCACATTAAAAATATTACCTAGAAAAATATCTCTTTCCATTTTAGTTATTCTTATTTTTAGGAAAATTATATAATAAAATATACATCAATTTTATGAGAGTGTGGAATTGTGGAAGATGAGTTGGGATCTGAATGTCGGATTGACTGGTGAAGCCACAAACCCACACTCTCAGATATGGTTTTCATATACATGTACATTAGATACTCAAAATGATTATTTATGAAATAGATAAGTTACAAAACCATTCCTAATTACAAACTAAATGAAAAATATATCATCCCTTACAAATAAAGGATCTTTTCAGATTTATAGATTTTAAGATTTGGGAAGAAATAATAAAAAAATCCCATGTTATTTTAATTATTAATATATAATGTTCTATTAGATATTAAACAAAATAATACATAATGATCCTTCAACATGTCTAATACATTATTTTACATAATATTTACCTAAAAAATTATTGATTATTAATTTCCATTAGAACATGGGGAAATAAGAAAATAATATTTGGTGAAATCAAACACTTAGGAAGGGAATAATACAACTAATGAAATAATGATAGAAAAGTGGAATAATTATTATCAAAGTAATAATATAACAACATTATTTCATAATCAACTTGAAACTGGTATAATGTGATTTTAATCAGAACAAATGAAAAAATGAATATCTATAATAATTATCTCCTTCTGATTGATT
Source organism: Viscum album (assembly GCA_963277665.1). Taxonomy (NCBI): domain Eukaryota; kingdom Viridiplantae; phylum Streptophyta; class Magnoliopsida; order Santalales; family Viscaceae; genus Viscum; species Viscum album. Next base: position 1,348,913,810 of record OY728164.1, read on the forward strand.
TCCTTATTAATAATATCAAAACATGTTTTCAAGTCCTTGTTCAGTTAAATTTATTTTCCATAGGGATTTCAGTCAAGAAAACTTATTGAATTTGGATATAATCCACTAAATACCAAAATATGTTTTGTATTATGAGACCCATCAGAGCATTAAAGAACTATATATTTTGAAGCCCCATCAATAACTAAATTATTCCCAATATATTCACCATTATATTCAATAAGTCCTTATATATAATTGAAGAATAAATTATTAGATTAATCAAAATATGTATATTTGAATAATGAAGATTACTGGATATCAATTCATGATAAACATACATTAGCATAAAATAGTCATTGAAAATTTCATTACATTTTCCCATTTCAATAGAAGTATATCATAGTCATAAACTATCTTGATAATGAAAATGGATGGTAAAACAATAAAGTGGAAGCTTTCTAACAATTATCTCTATTGGAATAATAATAATTAAAAACCATTATTTTTCCACTACTTAATCTCGTATATTTCATCTTAGCTGAACACTATCTTATATGAATAGTTAATAATTTGATGTTGACATATTATAATGAATTTATAATTTTATAAATCAAATACTAGAATTAAATTATCATAATCCATCCATTGAAATAAATTTTTTAGATGTTGAAAAACTTATCCCATCAGAAGAAATATATTTGTAAGTGTATTTAGGTTGTTGGAATGCGTATTAAAAAAATTATAGATTAAAACATGATAAAATAAAAGGGAATTATGACCCAAACATATTTGGAATAAGTTGAATTAATAATAATAACTCGAGGAAAAAGATGGAGTTACAAAAAATTCATATTAATGGGGTAACAACTGATGAAATTGAAACGTGAATAAAATAATATTATTTGGGTAATAAATTACCTAAAATATAAATATTGTGAAAAAAATAAGACTCTTGGTTTTGTATACACCATTAAAAGAAAACATGATTCATAACATGTATCATGTCTCAAAGAACTAGAATTATGACAACAAAAACTCTTCCAACTTGAGTAAAACTTCCTAAAATATTCCATGAAAGAGAAGCATTATAATTAAACATAAGCTTATGTGAATAGAAGGCAATTCATGATAAGATATTTTTTTGTTAATTACACATTGTATAAATGATGTTAGGTTCATAATTCTAAACATGTTGCAAAGATAGTAATTTGAGTTCTAAACCGACATCTTATCCAAATTTGTTATGCACATGATCCAAATAAACTAAATAATTAAATTAAATTCATTAAATAATTATCCATGAAAATTATTCATTACTATAACTATTTTAGTCCTTATTTTTAATATTTATATTCATATATAAATGTTATTTTTTAACATATTTTCAACATCGAATGTATGTAATCTTAATCAATTTGAAAAAGTTTTCTAGAAAGATAATTTTAATTAATAATTTATAAAAAATTATTCCTTATTTTTTAATTATGGGTGATTTAATATATGGTCCCCGATATTTATAATTTTATAATTCAATTTAATTAAATATTTTGTTAGAAATTGTGAAGATAAAATTAGTAATGATCTGGTTTCATTGATTCTTATTGAATGAAATGGGATTTCTGAATTAATGAGTAAAATGTTAATATTAACATACCATAAACAAAAAAATAAGTAAAAAAATATTTATATGATATTACACTAGTAAATAATTTCTCATTATCTCCATGCTATAAATTTATTTCATTATTCAAATACGGGGTTCGAATGACAATAACATGAACCCACCATAAATAAAAGATTATTATGATATATTTTGATAGTTATATAATGAAAAATTAATAGCTATACTCTTTAGTTATAATTAGTGAGATATATAATTATTTTAATGAAGTAATAATATATTATTGTTTATATAGATTAATTACATTAAAATTAGATATCATTTTACTTATAGCTCCCTCATTTTAAATGATTGAGTTAATGATAATTATTTATTAATAATATCACTTGTTGGATTTCCAATTATTCATAATAAAATAATAATGATACATTAAGAATTATATTTTTCATTAAAAAAATATAGGAAACAACAAATATTGTTGGTGTTGAAAAATTTTCTTCATTTATTGCGATGGATGTTTTTCACAAGTAACCAAAAATAAAAAATATATTTTCCATAATATATGGGATATATTATTAAATATTGATAATAAACATAATATATTAATATTAATGTGCGTAAATGATATTAATATAATTATGTTATCATTTATGGAATAAAATTTATTAAATATAATAACAAAGAAAGTTTAGGTAGATGATGATACTCACATTGAGTATACGAATTTTTCGGGGAAATATCCTTGGAAATAAAATCCTTTTATAAAATGATGGTTAAGAAAATATTCTCAAATAGGGATAGGGTTATAGAAGGAAGGAAATGTCTTATTTTTTTGGGTAAATTCTATGGCCTGACTATTTTTTAATAAAATTAAGTGTAAAATTTTAACCAGATAATTGACGTGAACTTTTGGAATATCAATTAACATATTCAATAATGTGATATTAATATTTCGATTTTAATGGAACTAAGATTTGAAAAAGAGGATCATAAAGGTTTGGGGGGTTTTAAATCTCTGTGAATTTCATTTGGAATGGAGATTGAGTATTTTCATGTTTTTCTTTTATCCTTTTTATATTTTTCTCTAATTTACTTAGAGTTTGGTTATTTATTTACAAAAACAAAATTTGATTTTAATGAAAAAACTAACAATGTAACTTTTATTAACATTTTATATATTGTTTTTTGTTTTAATCTAATTTCATGAATAAAAATTCTAAATATATGAAACATAAATTTTAAAATAAACCTATATAATCCTAAAAAATATATATAAGAAAAACTATTTATTATGATACAAAAATATATTTATGAGAAAATTATCCTAGATACTGATATTAATAACAGAAATTTATTTATTTTAAATCATATAATGTATGATTCATTCAAGGAAAATTGAATATGAATAACCCTATAAATACAAGATTCATAGATAATACACAAAATATTAATTTTTAAGTAAAATATAAATTTGTATCTACAATATTGAAGAAATTATTTTTATGTAAAAAATAATTTTTAAAAATAAATATTGAATTTTATTAAATTTATATTTTTTTCATAAACTGTTCTATAATATTATAGATCATTATTATATAGAAATAATGTTATAAAGTATAAATTTTAATAAAACAAGTAAGTTTTTATTAAAAATAGACATTTTATAAAAATCTAAAAAAATTACACATAGTAATTATTTGTAAGTGTAATTAATAAGTGATGACAATTTTTATGAATTGGAAATTCTAAATATTGAGAATAATTTTTTTTATAAAACCATTAAATATATTAAAGTATCTTCTTTATTTGAAAATGATATTTTCAAATATAAACAATTATTAATCATATTTCATATAATTTATTTAAAAAAATGGTGTAAACAATTAATAATATTAAGCATAATTTATCAATAATCATATATTCCTTGAAAATTTAGTTTTTATTACAAAAAAGCTATCTTTTTGTAAGTTCAGTTTTCTAAACAACAAATGATGACATTAATCATTTTAATTAAACTAAATGTATTTAATTAATAATAAAAGTATCCTTTATTTTCATTATACAAATATTTCATAAAGTGGATATTCATATTAATTATCTCTAATTATCTAATTAGGTATTTACAATCATATATAAATATTTATATTATATTTAAATATATCATCTCTTTATTTATGTTTAGCATCGAGTGTGGAGAAGGATGTTGATAACATTGGCTTCCGTATTGGTAATTATATATTTTGATATGAGAGTGTTACCAAACCAATATTTGTAATATTTTAGGATATGGAAATCATGTTAGAAAAATTTTAGAGAGATGATTGACCCTTCCAACATGCACTGCATCATTATTGTGCAACACCAAGGGAATTGGAAATCAAACTGAGTAATGTATATTGTGAAATAGGTTAAATTATGTCTCAAAAAATATTGATTTACATTTTTAAGGTGATAATATATTCAAGATCACATTTTTCTAAACTCAAATAATGGATTAAAATAACATACTTTAAAAATAGTTTCCATTGATTTGTGTACCTCGAATTGAAGGTGGTTTGAGATTAGGGTGTTTATTCATCACCACAAGGGATTGGATTTGTAAATATTTGGATTATTTCTTCAAGGATGTGTACTGTAGATGGGATGATGTAAATAGTGCACTATGAAATCCCTATATTGATATATTTTTTGAAATAAATAATGATTTCAATCCAAATATTTGAACATAATGTGTTTCTTTTAGAGGGTGGGACACAATAAATTATTTTGATAACTTGTATTGTAATAAATTTTTCATTGTGAATATCAATTATTTATAACTAAAAAAGGGATGGTAAAAAAAGGATATGATAAAATAAAATTCAACCCCTGTGATATTTACTATAAAATAGTTAGATCGATATCTGGGAAGAAGACAAATATGATCTATGACATTTTATATTTTAAGGTTACAAAACATTGGCTAAATATGGGAAAATAATTTATGGTCTTATAAGAGACATCAGATTGCTGTTGACACCTAAGAAGGTGGTGAAATAAGATTTCATAAATTATTATACCATATAAATTCAAATATAGAATTATTAATTGATTTTGGCTGGGAATCATATACATTTATTAGGGTAGTTGATCCATTTTTATAACCTATATTATAACTATATCCAATGAATATAAACAGTAATGTGGAAGATATGTTATTGAATTGATTTGACCCAATCAGTGAAACGGACTCATTCTTTTGTTGAATTGCTATTTATCCATGGAATCTCTACTAAAATATTATTTTAAATATATTTTGAGTTTTAATTGTGATTATCCTAAAGTAATATCACACCATAATAATGAATTGTTGGTATATCATAAAACACATGAAAAAAAAGACGTTAAATCCCACAAAATATAATCAATCAAGAATCATACCAACTATTATTTTTTTCCCCTCCCACAATAGAAGCGAAAAATGTTTTCCTATAATTTCATTAATAAAAAAGTTGATATTATTTCACAATTAGAGAGACTTACCCTACATCAAATTCTTCAAGAATAGGATTTCAAACATTGACTCAAAAAATATACACGTCATCAAATATCATCATCATATCTATATACTGGTGTATTAGTAAAACACTATTTATGTACATTACAATAAAACATTACCTACTACGAATACAATAAATAAAAAAATATCATAATCATTTTTTGTTATAAAAACATTAAAACAATTGTGTCTGCTCCTACAAATAGAATGCAGTTCCTTATAGGACTACTGATTCTTCTTCATCTATTCTGGATTTAACCAAATAAAATTTTTTTTATTATTGTTCCCATATACTTCTAAATACAAAGGATAAAAATGTCTAACACATGGAAAAAACACTCTGTTTTTCATCACTATATGTTATGATCCATCCATGGCTGATCAGACACATCTCCTAAGATGTCTCGATACAAGGACCAAAGTGTGTTCTTGATCCCCATGGACTAGATATAAGAACAAGGGTATCAATATATGATATATTTATTACCATGAAGATCCCCATGAAATATATCTTGTGCTAATGGAAATATATAAAATATTACATCCTAATTTGGTTACAATGTGGATGTCTAAAAATTAACTTAATTCATATCAAGAAAAAAAACTAATTTCCTATTATACATTATAGGCCAAAATATAATGGTCTATCTCCATGCGACAATATATCATCACCATCCCAAAAAACATGTAGAGGAATTCGACTAGTAATAGTTTCTAAACCACATGAGAAAATTCAATTTACGTGATTTCAATGTAACATATTCTATAAATTCCCAAAGGAATAAGTATATTGTGAGGAAGCACCAAATAGAATAATAACATAAATATGAAACTGTCCTCTCTATGAAACTATTGTTTGATTATTTAAAATCAAACATGTTTTATAAATATTCTTCATCTGAAAACAATTTTACACAAACCATAAATTGGTGAAAAATTATACAAAATCAATAACTCAAGATTTAAAAATAATGGAATAAATCATGTATGATTTATTATATGAGAAATACAAATGGTATCCATGCATATTAAAAAAATGGGAATGTGAAACATAGGTATCTGTGTTATGTTTACTGAAAATGGAATAACGGAGTTCATGAGATGATTTATGATACCAATATATATAAGGAACACTAGTTGTAATAGTGAATCTTATATCCCCAAAAACCATTTATCTCAATGTCTTCCCCATGTGATAATGTTTAGAATTATATGCAAGAGAATCCAGCCCAAAAGATTCAAATAATATTTGGGTCATGTTATCAAACATGTAATGTTCATAAAAACTAATTTAGGAGAAAACAACATTAGAAAATGTCCCATTTCCAACAAACATCTATTGAAAAATGATTATAACTTATACCTTAATAATATACAAATGATAACCTTTATATACAAAAATTAGTGGATAACATATGATCCTTTATGTATTCTATAGGAATGAATCTATTAATTATATAAACATACTTCTCTAATGGAGGAAACATTAATGCATTAAAATTTAATTTCATATGGTAATGATATATGGTCCTCATGAACCTATATCTATAATGAACAGTCCCATGAATAAAAGAGTTACCCTCATACACTAATTGATGAAGGATAAATTCAAAGAACACTTAATGTAAACATATTTATTTAGAACCTTTACTAGTTGAAGAGTTTGAATGAAATAATATATTAGAAAAGACTTTTATGAAGCTCCAAAATCATATATTAATTATCATAGTTTCCTTTATTAAATTCTTCTATAATATCAACAACCAAATATACTATTTAAAAATTGAAAAACAGATCCTCCTTGTATTAGTGAATCCCCCCATGACATTGTTCAATTAACCACTTCAATCCATGGAATCCCTAAATTGAGACCCCAATGGTGTATTGTAAGAACCTAGTTTTTTTCAACCCACCACACCAAAGGTCATTATAAGGAGGTATCCACACTTTTCAGGGTCCATTTGAATACCCGAAACATTCCATCCCCAATAAAATGACCAATAAAAAGAGTTTTTCCCATTCTATTTCATAGAGGTGGTTCCAAGGAAACATCTCTTGGAATATGGTGTGGCCAAACCATGTTTCATTAAGGGGAAAAAAACTATTTTAAGAAATCATTCAGCAATAAATGTTTAGAAATAAAATCTAATAAACATAAGGCTAAAAATAATATACTAATATAATCTAATGGGCCTTACATATTCTCCTCAACAATGAATATTAATCCTAAAAGGACTCAGGAATCATGATCAGAAAAAATTTAATTTCATTACTATCTCATCAAGGATTCATGATCTCAAACCACATGTCTCTCTTCGTCTCAACCAACAATAATAAAAATTAATATGATAATGTTTTACCAAGAAAAAAAGTCCTATAAATATAAAATATTAATTGAATTTTAAAGAACTGAGGTATCAAGTTCAATATCAAAATCATCACACTCAATCACATGGGTCTTATACTCTTTAAAATTCATCAAACTAGGAATTATGGAAAATGTTACAAATCAATGTCATATGAGATGGTAAGTTTAACTAATGTGAATATTTTCCAAGGGGGTAAATAATCCTAAAAGGAATAATATAATATATTTATAACTAACCCTATATTAATATGAGATGATTCCAAAAATGAGTATATAATCTATGAAAAAATGCAATGACTGACATAAACATTCAATGGTCAATGATAGTGATATGCATGTTATTTCTAGGGAATATGTGTTTTCATTATCCTCTTCAAAATTAATTGCTCCTAATTTATGGTATCCTAAAAAAGAAATTTTCACAGAGTTGACTTCTCAACATGCTCTTGCTAATTCAAAATATATACACATAGTTTCACATATAATTATTCATAATATTCCATTTTAATCTAGGATTAACAATTTTTTGTAAAGGAAAATTCAATGAAGGGAAGATTCATCACTCAAGACCATTTAATGTAAATCATACATAAACCAATCATAAAATCTAAAATATTTATTTATCACTCAGTTTGACCATCTATCATTGTATATTACATTGCATTCCGTTTTATTTAAGTACCCAACACCTCCTACAATCTACACCTAAACAGGTATATAAAAAGTTGTTTTATTAGAAATAATAGTTGATTTAAAAAATAGAGTTTTACTCTCCATATGATATATATGTTCCTAATATTTTACACCTTCCTTGACACCATAATATTAAGAAAAATTATAATCATTTGTGAGTAGATCAATGATAGCTGAAATTGAATCCTTTATTCTTGGTTTTAGATATGGTCTAGTAAAAATGTAAAGGTACATCTCCTCCCATTTCCATGAATTAATGTGTTATGGATGCAATATACTAATATATCACCAGTGACACACGATAATCTTCTAAAAATTACAGAATCATCTAAAAAATACTTCATTCCATTTACTCATCCCCAAACACAAATATTAGTGTCATACATTATCATACTTTTTCATATTACTATTTTCCATGAACTAACTAGACCCATATCCAATATCATTCATTAGTTATATTTGAAAAACAAATCAACCTCAAAAAATCAGAGTTCTAGTAGGAGACCAGAACCACTATCCTAATGTATGACCCTAATAAATATTAAAAAAATAATTTCAATCATTATTTCATTCATACAAATGAAAAATATATACATTGAATGATTAATCAAATAACACAAAATCATAGAGAACCATCTCATCTGCTACTCCAACACTAATATCAACACATAAAATATACTAATTAAGGACTAATATTCTATTTATTCCTTCATAGACAGTGTCAATATATTCTTGTTCAATATTTACATGACCACATTACCTTTTAAGACATTATATTTATTTTTAAAATCAAAACCAATAATATACTCAACCCGAAGACTCTATAATATGGTAATGTCTTTATTGATTAAATTAAACATTAGGATCTTGTGATATGAATAAAATGTAAACTACACATAAAATATATTGTGGAACCAATTCTTGAGTGCATAAATCATGTCTTCCAACTTGAGGTGATTAGTAGGATAGTTATTTTTCTAAGGTAATAAATGGAGACAACCATAGGCTACCTTCTACATTTCCAATATGAATACTTATTCCAACCCCATACCTAAAGAATCAAAATAAACATTATAAATCAAACCCATCATATAATGATGAATCTTATATTGACTTGAATTCAATATCACCTTTGGTTACTCAAATTCACTTCGACAAATGTCATTCAATTCAAACATAACATAATTATGGGTTATCTTGGTCACCAGAGATTCAATGTTGTATAATTCCTAAAGAAAATATATATAATAACTTATAAACTAAATTCAACAATTCCTTTTACATATATTGATACATGATTTTAAATATTTAAATCCAATAACTATAGCCAAATGATTGTGAGGTATAGTGTATTTAGAATAATTGGTTAATAATACATCAACAGGAAACTAAAACACAACATCCTTATTTTATTATTCATAAAGAAATCATATGAATTTATATGATTAGTTGGGGATAAAAAATAATAATAGTGTGATATAAGAATACCAGTAAGTGGACAAGTTGATATAGAAATAAAATATGTGTGTGAAAATTATGGGAAATCATAAAATAACGGGATCATGGATGAATTACAATAGAAAATACAATATGAAACATGGTATTCTTGGATCATGAATTTTTATAAAATGTAGATGTAATATATATCATGACATAAACATTATTCAATGATAACTAATGTGATTATATCACATGGTGGAAGGATTCGTATAACTATTTAGGTTTAATCATTAATCCCATACATGAAGTATCATGAGAGTAACACTATATCCAATGAATTAGAGCAAAATCTGGGTACACCCACCATTACATGTTCATGTTTTATGTACATGAAAAAAGGAAAAACAGATATGACATAAACTTAAGAATTACCCTGGGAATGAAAATATAATTCATAATCTTGTAACATATCATAATAAAATGTGATTTCTCTAAGAAATAATTTGATAGACAATCATACAAAATATTTTATTACATCAATGTATGGGAGATAGAGCTATGAATATATGAATGTAGAATATGTATAATTTAGAGTAAATCTATTAAAATTGACCATTAAAATCATTGATGAAAACAAATTTGAAAGATCTTATAAAATATTTCATGAATAAAATACCAAATTTCACTTTGAAATCACATATATAAAATCTATTAATTTCCAAAATTAAATAAATATATCATTTTAATGAACCATGGAAATTTGTACTTGATGATTTAGAGTATTGAGAAATCCTGATGGTTGAAAATTTATTTTTTTCATATAAATTATATTATGAAATTCTATTAACTATTTTTTTCAATGGAATGAGGTACCTTCTTCACAAAATTATAGAATGACTCGATTTAATATTTAATTAACTGACCCTTGTTAAACTTAAAACAAGATTCCGTCCAGATTTACCACATTAAAAAGGGTTTTTTCTAGTCCCCATGGGATGGAATATAAATCCCATGAATCAAAAAATAACTATAGGGAACTATTTCATCCACTCTAAAAAAGATACCCTTCATAATGAAAAATATAGAGGATAAAAAATATAGAAGAATAATAGAAGAAATGTATTCCACTACTGAAATTAGAATGATAAAGTGATGCATATCAAGATATACAACAACACAAGACAACCAAAATCGATAATAACTAAATGGGATAATTTGAATGGGGTCCATCCATCTCACTTCATGCTCCCTTTACATAGCTGTCTAAATTTGTAACGCCTCAATTAGGTTCCTTTTCATTTCGTACATCAAAATAAATAACCCAATCTAAAAATAGTCAAATGGATGTGAATGGTGTGACCTAAACAGGCTAATTAGGATACACACAAGGTTCTCTGTATCATGTCTCTATAAAAACATTCTCCAAAAAATGAACAATAAAAAAAATATGGAATAATAATTGATAAATAAGTATATATCAAAATCATGGTAAATATTTTCATTTCTTGTGTTTTCCAAAACAAGTTAGTAAAAATAGGTTCATGGAATAATTTTTATTCAAATTTATCAAATTAAATGTAAGAATTAAAATAAACCACAATAAAATGTCAAATAAAAATATTAAATGAGATAGGGACCACAATAGGACATTCTAGTATAATATTCATACCATAAGAAATGAAAATTTTCCACTCAAGACGCATGAGCAATGTTACTGGGGATAATAGAAATAACCTATGAGTAACCCCCGCCAAAAATGTTTATTCATGTTTTTAGAATAATAAACATAGGGTGAAAAGTCACATCCATTAATTGAATTCCCAATAGTAAAATTGATGATGTATCTAAGATATTCATTCTACTTATGGACCAAATACATCCCATCTTTGGTATTTCCAAAATCATTTCAAAAGGTAGTTTCACTATAAAATTTAACACCACCCTCTTCATTCATTAAATATTATTTGTAATCTGTAACCATATCCCTTTATTAAAATCATTGAAAATACCATATACAATTACCCACAAATAAAGGAATCCAATCTTTTATATAAAATAAAATTATAAACACAAATCAATTATTCCAATATATATATAAATTAATTTATAAAATTTTAGTATTAATGTTTCATTCAATAAAGGATAAATATAGAACCACCTACCTCAACATAGGTTGAACACTATGCATAGTGGGATCCACCAACACCAGAAAGAAAGAAAACATCTCAAAGAAGGTCCTATAATTTATTCCGACATATTAGAATCAAAATACATAAATGAAAAAATCATTATAGAGTTTAGATTAGTCCATACCACAAGAACCACACATGTTGAAACACAATGAAATCAAGGGCTGGCCACTAAAAGAATATTACCCAATGAATATAGAAGAAGAAACTAAATTTCAAATTGAGATAAAAATATTCTAGAAATAATGCATAATATTTCATCCACTAAAAAAATGAAATGATGAACAATAAAGGTCGCTTACATAGGGAGAATCGATTTATCTACTACTATTATCATGTGTTTAAAGAAGTTCTCTACAAGGAGTGGAAACAGAAAAAAAAATTGTAATAGGAAAGGGTTCAAATTATATAATATAAATATGTAATGAATTAGGTTTTAGGTTTGGTGTGTATAAATATTACTTAACATGAACTATTTTTTTCATAAACAATATATTTATTGATTAAAATCTCTACAAATCAGGTGACTCAAAAACATTTCTACTCTATTTAAAAATCCATACTGATATATTCATTATGTAAAAAAATTTACAGTGCAAATTGATTTACATTGGAATCCATTTTTATGGATTAATCCCATTGAAAAATTTATATCATAAAATATAAATTTACTTTGTAAGTGTGAAAAATATTCTGAAACTAGTAATGGATCAAATAAAAAACATCCAAAATGATTCTTGATGTCTTATAAACCTGATAGCACCTAATTAGACATAAATTAGGGTGTAATTATTATATCATATTTCAAAATATCCCCACAATATGAATTCATTTACCCGTGAATTCTTGTAGAGAAAGGGTTATCTAGATATAGGTGGTTCCACTACTCCCTCTATAATGATTTATAACACCATGTCTCTTGAAAATCTGACATTAGTCACCAAAAACATTGATTAGGGGGATAGACTTTAGATTTTATAAATTTAAATAAGAATCAAGGATCTCCACTAGTTTCTCTATAATTTTAATATTTTTCTCCATCTCATTTTTCTTATCATAGTACATGAGATGGGTGAGTATTATAGATCATGAGTATTGATAAATAGAAACATCATGAATTATTGTCAACTATAACGTTTATTCAAACAAATGTGTAACCTTAAAAACCTTCTCGATTTCCAAAAATATTCCAGCATATCCTAGAGTAAACTTCCCTATTTACTAATCCAATGGTTAATGAGATTCAATATAGAAATAGAGGCCTCACCCACCACTACCCAGCAAAATGACCATTTGTACGAGTGATCATACAGTGTGTCATTTGGTGACATTATAATAATTAATTGATACTATTTTTATAATTTAATTCATATAGTCCCATATTCTTTTCCCATGATCTAATAAAAATCAATACATAGGATCCTAAAATATTAACCAAAACTAAAATATCATATCCCATCTAACAGTCTATTAGTGGATGGTAAATTATACTCAACATATCCTAATACCCAATTAGCTCTAATAGAACCTTCTATAATCTGGATGTAAAAATTGGATCCCTATATGAGATAATGGTGTAGGGATCTTCATGTGACTTCATAATCAACAATACATGTATCTCACATACATTATAAAATTTAGGATTGTCCCCAGTTTGAATTTACTAGTATGATTTTGACAACTGATGAACTATTACAAAGATAGAATTCCTCCCTCAAAGAGTGTTGATATATCAATAAAAAAATATTTAGACACCTCATCATATTTTCAAATATTAATTGGAAGAAGATAGAGCAGAATATAAGGTTTTAAATGCTCTGAATTTATCTGTTAGTTGCTTTAATAGTGGTACTCTTTGTATAAGACATCACTCATTATACCCAGCCACCAAAATCACCTCCTCTTTTCCTAATAATTAATTTTAGTCCCTTGAATAATGGTCCATAATTTGTTATAGTAACAATATAAAAATTAACTTCTAAAAATATTGTTATAATAATCTAATCCCAAAATTGGATAATACCATCAAAAGAGAGAGACCAATAATAAATGGTTTTCCTGCTATAAAATTGTTTCTCTAATTACAATGATATGATCTTCCAAAAGCGGCATGTAAAGGAATTACTCCTATATAAACAATAAATACATAATTCTGGTTAGAATCAAACCTAAAAAATCATACTAATAATCCATATGGAATTGATGACAGTTCCCAATTAGTTTCAATTCATCTATCGAATAAAGATAGCATGTGAAGTTAAATTGTCATTGATAGAATTTGTGATCAAATTATTCTTTCTCTAGGTGTAAGTGATATGAAAATCAATAGTCTATAGACACATCACCGAAATTATCTCTATAATATTAATATCATTTTTAAAAAGCATGAAACTCATTCTCTTATGTTTATAAAATATTATGAACGTATCTCCAAAAAAAATACTTCCTCTAGCACTTAATCACATGCATAATAGTGACAAGATCCACATATTGAGTGTGGTAATTCTTCATATATGGGTCAAGATATTTAAATCCATAATCCATCACATGATCATATGGTATAAGAACACACCCCATACTAGAACCATAATAATTATTCTATGCCACACTACCCTTAAAATTCTTAGTTATGAAGAAAAATAGACGTTGATGATTGAAATAATATGAACTCAACAACATAGTATATAATATGACTATCACACATTTCTTATGGAGAGATATAAAATGTGATTCTCATTTCAGGAATACTTCACAAATAGATGATACTATCCATAATCTCCAAGGATTACCCTTATCTAAATTATGTTATAGGTCTCTTATAAATATAGGACAACATTCACCTTCAAATTATCTACATAAAAGTCACACTCTGAAATCACATTTCTCAATAACTTCACTTCTTCGGTCAAAAAATATATTTATAAAATATTTCTATATATGCACTTACTACTCATGAATTTTAAAGCCACAATCATAGTATCCACTGGTTCTAATATTCAAATATCGAATAATCTAAAATATTGTCCCTGAATATGTTGTAAAAGGTGTTGAGATTATGATGAAATATCTAATTATCAAATCCATAAATACTATTATGGAATTATTCATACCAAAAGGAATTAAAGGATACTCATAATGCTTATACCTTCTCTAGAGGGATATATTCAATATACCAAACTCTCAAACCCTCATATAATGATTACCCAACCAAAAATGATCATTGAAAACTACTACACCCCTTAAACTAATGAAAAAATAACAAAGTTAGAGAAAGTTATACTTGTTCTTACCCTTCATACGGTTCTTTTTATAATAGTCAACAAATAAACAAATTGAACCATTTTAATGCATGGAAAATTTCATTGGGGAATAGCATGGAAGAAATATATTGAAATAAATATAAATTATCCTTAGAATATCTAACTGAATCTTATGATCCTTCACATATACAGGTGAAATGCAGTGAAAGGGGTTCACTCTTAACAGCATAGCCATCTACAAATCAATCATAAACTCTGCTTCTCTCTCTCAATCACTCTAGATGATTACCAGAGAGGTAATATTTGAATATGTTGCGGGATTGAATAAAATAATGTAATATCACAATATTTAGAAAAAATCATACTAAAATATAATAACATACACCAAAATCTTGATCTCTACTTGGAGAGGTCATGTACTACCATGCCTTAAATCCCACTATCCCTAAACACCAAATATATCTCTTTTAAAAAAAGATCATGAACCATTGGTGATGAAAATACATTTCAATATTATTATTGAAAATGCAATCTACATGATAATGACATCAAAAATTTTCAAATCAAGAACATGGAAATACCACATGGAATATTGCTGGTTATAGATAAAGAATATTATAGACCTGAAAACCCCTCCTATATCCTCTTTCCAATAGATGATTCAAAATACACAAAAAAAAGAAATTCAATTAATTAGATTCTTCAATAATTCATCAAATTAGTAATATATAAATGTGTGGGAGGAATATTGGTCAAATAAATCATTTTCTATAGAACGTGATACAAATATTTTAACTCTTATTGGTTTTGGTATTATGCCAACCTCCACCTGAAACTCTTCCATTTTATGAAAGTGATTCACTAATAAGGACTATGTTTCGAGACACCTAAAATTTTATCTTTTGATTAAACTGATGTGAAATTTGGATCCAATGATCACTATCCACAATGAGGCATTGAGATATCCGGATATAGTCTCTATAGATAGTTATAGATTCAATAACCATTGAACATATTCTCATGTATTGGGAAATAAAATAGTGTTTCTCATAAAAATTACACATAAAAAAATCACAGGAAATATATTGGTTGTAACATATAGTTCAGAGGACGACTTCTACTTTGACCTGCCTCTAGTACTTCTACTATGCTTATTCCACTTCCTCTTCATTATTTTCATGAATTTAATTCAATCATTCGGAGGAAATGAAGGGGTAGATTATTCAATATTTCCTTTCATGTCTATCTATTCCATCACAACACATTCTACCAAATCTATGTAAATAGAAATATAATAAATAAGCACATTTGATATGATATCTTTTCATCATACTAGTAGGTAATTATTTGATTTCAATAGATCATACATTGCTATCTATATAGAGAAATTAACTAGCTCCATAACCCCATTTTTTACTATGTCACTAAAAAATATCCTTTCTATAAAGTGGGGAAATCTAAATACTTTTCCATAATTAGATACAATCTACAGAACTGAAAAAATATGTGTTTCCCAAAGCCCTTATAACATATCTTATGTGCCTATCCAAATGTACCCTATAATCCCACCATCTCTAGCTGGGACCCTCAATCATGAACATCATGCACATCACCATGATGGTCTTGGGTGAATAATTGATGAAAAAGATCTAATAAATATTTTTTTATCCAGTACTCAACCTCTTGGGGCACATTTTTATCTATTATGGATGGTTTCTTCTCTTGTTTGATATCCCAAGGTCAATCCCATTCCACATACATATCCATTTTTTACTTTATCGACATCAATTTGGAGTTTCAGTACATTTTTGTACAAATTATGGAATAATCACATGGTAACCTCTATAAAATTGTATTCCAAGATCATGTTCCCCTATGGATCCTCTTCATAAAACTTATATGAAACCCATGGGAGTTTCCTTATAGAAAAATCACTACAAAATAGAAAAATAAGAAATGATCTGGAAACTGTACAATCATAGATCATCTATAAAACCCATAAATATAAAATGATGCTAATATGAAGAACTAATCCCATGAGGCACAAATCCAAAAATCGAATGGTAACCTAAGTCTCATACTACCAAGATCTTGTCAGGTTCTCACCACAACCTACCTCATAAATACTAATATTCTAATCTCTAGTAAACCAAATGTCAAAAAACACAAACTCTTGTGGACAAACTAACCTTTAATACCAATTTTTAATGACAAGACCCATTTAACCCTCAGAAATAGGAACCCAACTAAATCATATAGATACCAATAGTGCATTCCCAGTCTCCATGTGCATATTACTAGAACCCCAACATCAAATAACGAACCATGGGAACAATTTCCCTCAAAATAATATAGATTTCTGGAAGTAATATATATATATATATATATATTTATATTGTAGAAATAGAACATGAAAAAATAAATATATGATATTTATTCCACAAATAAAAGAAAAAAAAATGTGATGCAACTCAATAAGTAAAAAATAACCTAATTATACAAGGCTAACTGTAAGGGACAACTAAAACAAAGACATTCACACCATCTGATAATGTGGGTAGTATCCAATAATCCAACCAAGATCTACCCATACATTTCTGACTTAAACATCACTACCAAACTATTGTGCCTTTCCATTCATTGAATCAAAAGACATAACCATATATATACTCCCTAGAAGGGGTTTGTAGGATGTGATCTAAAAAGCTCAATTGGATCCTACCCAGGTGTTTCAAATCATGAATCTATAAAAAATTTCAAAAATGTGCTAATTTCAAAGAAAACATGGCATGGTAAATAAGAATGAAGTTTAAATCAAAATAATGGCATAATATTTCCCAATTTATGAATTTACAAACAATGTTATGAAAATTTGATTCAAATAATAATTTCTATTAAAAATTAATATAATCATAGTATATATATCAAAGGTAGAATAATAAATTTCTAAGGAAAAATGTTAAAAATTCCAAAAATGCCAACTTGTTAGACTGGATGACTAATCATACCAAATTCAATGACTAGTGTTCCCTCTTGTCCTTATATAGATATAGATAGGCACTAGAGGAATAGCTCATGAATGAAACCCCCACCAATTTAAAAATCTTGTCCCTCAAACAATAGGTCAATAGATTAGAGGAACATGTAATGATTGAACCCATCA
Organism: Viscum album; assembly: GCA_963277665.1. Classification (NCBI taxonomy): domain Eukaryota; kingdom Viridiplantae; phylum Streptophyta; class Magnoliopsida; order Santalales; family Viscaceae; genus Viscum; species Viscum album. The sequence goes on from OY728164.1 coordinate 1,348,932,064, forward strand.
ATTATAAAATGGGTGATGGCCCTAATAAACACCTTCCTTATTCGTACCCAAATACTCCCATTTTTTTATTTTTTATGTCCATTCAATAGTTCTTTTCATAATAAATTTTAAACAACCATTTTCTCTCATCATCCCTTATTTGTAAACAATCATTATTAAATACTTATCATTTATTTAAAAAAGCCATTTCCATTTATCCAAAACCAATTAAAAACCAAAAATTTATGGAAAAACATTATGATTGAAAAATATATCATGAGAATTTATTTATAAATAACTTTATAAAGTAAAAGAAGTTAGGTTCATTAAAATGGGGTTATATTTGGAGCCACGTACATCAACTTTTTTTAACGATACCAAATGACATGTACCATCATTATAATGAATGAAACAAAAAAAAGATATCCTATAATTTATTCCAATATATTATAATCATGTTACATATAAAAAATGGTTGGAATTGATGACTGATCAATACATACCTCAATAATTACTCATAATTCTCCACAATCATAACATTAAAATACCTCTAGAAGAATATCCCATAATAAATGTAGATGAATCATTTAAAAATTAATATATGGTCAAAAGATTACATCGAAATTTTCCAAAAAAACTATTATTACCACTAAAATGAATAAGTAGAAAGATCACTTACCCAAAAAAAATGATATAATGAAAATGAAGATTATGATCTCAATGAAGTGATATAAAAGGTGCAGAAAAACAAAAAATATATATGTGGAGCCCATAGTTTTAGAGAGGGAATAAAATGATATAATTTATTAGGATTCTAGCATCCAGTCGAAAATAACATTCTACTCCTAAATAATTTATTCTTTAACCCATTTATTTATGGTCTAAAATCCCCCTGAAACATATATATAGGAAAACACATCACATCATGTTAAAAACCCATTTCACTTGTTTAAAAAGTAAGAAAAATGATTTAATGAATAAATATACATACAACATAATCAATTTTCATTACATTTTCCTGGTGACACATTTTTACTAATAACTACAAATTTAAAACATAAATGTTACCTATAGTCTATAAAGATCCTATGTACTTCTAAAAATCAAATAAAACAATTTTTCACTCCCCATGAACATAAAAAACTATTAAACATATATAATGGTGAAACTTTTCTCCAAGATGTTACATAAACATTTTTTTATAATTTATATCATGCAAAAAAATTTCATCAATAAATCAATTATTAATATTAAGAAAGTTTAATAATTTTATGGAAAATATGTATATGCCACAGGGCCTCCGGGTCACATAGACAATGGAGTAGCCCAGTCCACACAGAACATGCCCCAAAAGAGGATCAGAGTAATAGGAGTAGTAGACACCAGATGCAGAGCTAAACGGATTGGATGAATGAGAGGGTATGGTAGCCTCCATCGGGACTAGGAACCATGTAGCTTTGTTCGGGGAAATTCTAGCCGATCAGTAATGCAAGGTGGGGATCTAGGTGATCAATGAAGCAGAAATTTGGGGTGGGGCAGTTCAAGTGGGCTAGGCCTACGGGTCATGTATTGGGCATGGTATGCCTCTCGGCCTTCAGGTCTTATATTACGGGTTTATCGGGCCTTGTACCTTGGGCCTACGGGTCATGTACGGGTTCCCCTTAAACCCTTAAAAGGGGGATTATCCATAATAGAAATAAAAAAGAAGGCCTTTGGGCCATTTGGGCATAATAAAATAAAATTCTCAAAAGTGTGTAAATTCAGACAAAATCTTATAAAATGGTCATACCATTTAAGTGGGGATTAATCTATAAATTGATTTTATGTAAGATGTACATACACTTGAAAATTATTAATAAAATATTTGTTAATCACAATAAAATACACATGAATTATTATATTTGAGGACAATGATAGAACTTCCACACACAGAAATTCCATCCCCATTCAATATCTTCTAAAAGAGGGTACTCATGGAATAGAGCAGGATCTCCTGGCTACTGAGGCCAAAGACAACTTACAATCCAATAAGTCAGAAATAACCAGGAATTCTAAAAGTCATGAAATGAATAAACGGGAGTTACTCATGAAACAAAGACCAAATAAGTATTCTTTTTTGGAATTTCAAGGGAATATCCAACCCCCACAAAGAAGGTTTTCATATGCAGTTGGTAGGTAATTAAAAACATGAAATAATTATTACTTTTGAACCCAAGATTATATCCTTAGACCAAAGTACCATCTTTGGAAATAAAATATATTTGAAGCTGGGTACTTCTTGACGGTCCTCATGTTTTGATAGAATATAGATTTTGGTTCATTACAGTGTTGAAAACGTACTATTCTACATGAGGATGAGAAAATTGTAACATGTAGTTTTGAAATCTATGGATAGAAATCCCACAATTTTATTATTTATGGTCTCAAAAACTTCATGGATAGAATAATTATTTGGATAAAAATAAATGACCTTTATAAAATAATCATGGATTCCATGTTCATAATATGATATTTCAATCACATTATTCATATAGATGAAAATCTCGGAATAACCTATATTTCTATCTCCAAAAGAGAAGTGTGGAACTGTGCTGAAGATGCATGTTTTTCATAAGTAAACCTTTTTTGGCCATGTTTACGTGGTATCGAAGTCACCTTAACAACATGATGGTGAGAAATCTTGATATGGATTTTTTCAATGAAGAACTATTTACAAATTAGAAGGATATTTCATGTGCCACCTTTGCATTACACAACTCTGATCATTATCCAATTCTGTTAAGTATTACTAAATCTGAATGAAGAATACTATTTCCTTTTAGGATTAACAATTCATGGGTAGTATTTCTTGAATGTGTTGAAAATTTATAGTAGTTATGGTATTTGAATGGAGGAAATGTTGGTCCTTTTATTTGTATTTTCAAGCTCAAATATCTCATGAAAAAATTAAAGTAATGAAGCAATGTAAAATCCAACACACTTAACATTGAAATTAATACTATTTAGTGCACCCATTATGAAATATAAGAGGATATAATTATGGAAAATTTTCTTCTGGAATCTTACCATGAAACCAAAATTCCTAAAAGCGGTAGAACATCATCACTCTTAAAGAAAACATCAATAAAAATCTATTCAAAATCATGTGTCTTATAGTCGTTGATGAAAACACAAAGTTTTCCATTCCATATAGAGGACTCAGATGCAAAACAAACCTCTAACCTTACTAAAGGATGGATATAATATTCTTCATGGACTACATGAGATTTCCAATAATATTTATTCTTTCTACAAGAACATCTTAAATGGGCCTTAAAAGAAAGTGATACCCAAGGAATATATTATTCCTAATCTAATAACTGAAGCGGAAAACTCCTTCCTCACATCATCACCTATGGACCTTAAAAATAGTGAGGTAATTTTTGGTCATAAAATAGTGAACTTGCCTGGATCATATGGATTAAATAACCTAATTTTCCAAACATTCTTGGATATCATCCAAGATGAAATATGTAGGGTTGTTAAATTTTATTCAAAGGAGTATGCCTCAGTCAAGGCTTCAATGCTCAATTGATTACTCTCATTTCCAAAGTTTAGAACTCTAGTCACATTATCCAATTTAGATCAGTAGTTATTGTAATCATGATTCATAAAATTATAACCAAGATACATTCCCCCAGTCCATCTTGTGTCTCATACTTTATTATTTCATGGAGTCAATTTGGATTTTTGAAGGGATGATACATCCAAGATTTTCTGTTAACTACCTCATAATGTGTTAATATGCATATAAAATCCACTCAAGTAAGAAAACTTTATCTCAAATTACCCATCATAAAGGCATTTGAAACCATGTATTGGAACATAATTGGAACTATACTCACCAGTTTGGAATCAACACTAAGTTTGTTAATTTTATTGTAACTCTTCTTGGTTTTTTCAGCATCTCCATCAGCATTAATGGATCCACGGATGGGTATTTTAAATTCTTTAGAGGGGTTAGAATGGGAGATACCCTATTAGTTATTCTTTTTAATTTTAGAGGATTACCTAAGTATAATTCCTCATCACATGGTGGACATAGCAGAAATGAAAACAATCAAAATGAAAAGAAATATCTCTTCGCCATCTCATCTCATTTTTTTGATTATTACATTATTATTTTACTCATGGAAGAGGAATAAATTCAAAAACATCAAAAATTCTCTTCTTGGGGTGTCAATGTATTGGGGAAAACCATGTGCCTCTAATTTCTCTAATGTGGGTTATCAGGTGACACGATCACATTTTTCATGGAATGGAAATTCACATTCAATAGCTGGATGAATATTCCATGTCAAACAATTTTTAGTCTCCAAATTTGTCTATTATTTTATGGTGTAAACTTCTCCCTCATCTATCATCAAATCTATAAACTCGATGATGGGAAATTTTTTATGGAGTGGTAATGTGCTAGAATGAAATATTTTAATGGCACCTTGGAAAAAATGATTCATTCCCCAATCCCTTGGAGGTGTTTGAAAGATGAACATGAAGCTATTTAACTAGGATCTCCAAGCACAATTCATATGTATGTTAATTAATAAGAAACATCCTACATGGACTTACTTAGAACCATATTCCGTGAAATGATTATTGAAGGAAAACATAATTATATGGAATCTTCTATCTATTCTTCATAGAGGGTAGTTTTTCATGATATCAATATTAATTCACATTTGATTATTTGTAGAATTTTCTGACTCAACATTTGGAATATCAACTAGATTGGAGAGTCCTTGATGAATAGAGTCAGCCCATGGATGTTAATCAAGACCATTACAAGAAGAATTATCTTAATGCTATTGAATTAATTCCTAAGGAAATTTCACATGATGTTACCAACCCTAATTATATCATTCAATGTGATATGATTATTTGGGATCAATCATCAACTAGACACCTTGACACAAATACATTATAGAAGAAAATTTTCCATGAAGAACCACATTAGATAGGTTGTTTCATAAAAAAGTGTATTACTCCTTCTAGATTATCAATGATATAGAGACATTATTGTAAAATACACCCCATTAATGGTAATCTGTTATGCGTGGGGTCTTTCTATGATCCAAATGCATGATTATTCATTAGTACCAAGAAGATGTGGATCACATTTTCTTACCATGAAATACTACTACTTCTCTTTAGAAATATATTTTCAACCCCTTTGAAACATGCATGCCTCACACTGCCTCAATCTATCACTTCATGTATGAAATTATTCAAATACAATTCTCCAAACAAGTCTTTATTCTCTTCATACTATCCTACTCAGTATTGATCCATGCTATATAGAAGGCTAAAAACAATGTTATTCAATATAATAGTCACCTCAATGTCAAGACGGTGCTGGCTACTATCATTAAAGCTGCTCAAAATGAAAACCACTTGCATGCGGTCTACTTCACTAATTCAGTTCATGAACTCACCACTCTCAAGCAAATAAATATTGCAGGGAAATTTCAGAAGACACCTTTAATATATGATGTTTTATGGTATTCACCTTTCCATGGATGGTTGAAGTTTAATATGGATAATTCCTCAAGGGTAAATCCAGGTCCTTCAAGTTGTGAATTTTTTTTTCTGTGATCATAAAAGTGACGTCTCGAAACTCATGTATGGTAATTATGGAAACATCATAGCCTTAGAAGGAAAAATTATGGGACTTATAAAGGTAGTTGATCTTTTTTGTGAATGAGGATGGAACAACATATGGTTTTAATGTGATTCTACCTAAATTATCCACGCCACTAAAATAGGAACATCACACCTGTCATGGAGCCTAATAGCTAAGTGGAGGAACTACCTTGACAATCATTCTTCAATCAAATACTTTATTACCCACACATTTTGGGAGGAAAGTTACCATGATAATGCCCTTTTTAATAAATTTGTCCTTAAGGATGCTACCATATACTCCACTAGGTTACCTGGTGACATGTTACATGATTTTCTAGGTGACAAGTGTAATAATCCTTCCATTAGACTCAAGTAACTCCTTCTTTTCATTAATATAGATCACATATTCTCATCTTTCTAAAACTTGTATTCTTATAATATCAACTACAATAATGTTTTAGTATAATCTGATGAAAATCAATTGAGATTTGATGTTCTTTATGACTTTATCACTTTCACATATAATTACCTTGGATGAAATAATTCATATTTGATAATATAACATCATAAATTATGAAGGATTAAAGAAATTTCATTTAAAATTTTTATAGTATACACCACATAAAATAATCATGTGGTATGTATTTCATGTTTCTCTCAAAAATAAAAGTGATATGAGAATGAGTTACCTCACTCTTCCATTTAGTTCAACATGTATTACTCACTTGTATAATGGTTTTAAAATTATAATGAATGTATACCAAAACCATATTAGTATTTATAATATCATGTATTATCCTTTTATAATATCTTATCACTAATTAATGAACAATCAATCATTATAATTATTTTTTAAAGTGATAAATACATTTTGGTCAAGCATGTTTGGACATGGATTTTCTAGTTATTTGGCATAAGGTATAGTTCCATAAACTTAAAAACTATATTAATTCAATAAATATTAAATTATTTTATTTTATTTTATTTTTGAATAATTTAATATATTTGAGCATGGAAAGTGATTTGGATCATTTATGGAGACCATAGGTCATATGTACATAGGAGAGATGAAATTATTCCATTAATTAGTGAAAGGATATGGATTTTAATGATATATTAAATTAAAAGAATATAAATAATTTCATAGTGTTATTATATATTAATTATTTCCATCATTATAACTATTCATGTCATTCAGTGATAGAAAATAAATTAGATCAGTTAGTGAGGCATTAGTCCCCCACACACACGAGAGGTGGGTTTGTTTCCATTCGATGGAGAAGGAGAAGGAAAAATATAATTACATCAACATAATAACATTTAAACAAATTTTAGATAATTTTTTTATTATATCATAATTCATAATAAATTTTTAAAGTTGAAAAAAGAAGAATTTAAAAAATTATGATCATAGTGAGGATGATTAACTTCACATAGAATAACTTATTTTGGATTTATTATTATTGATCCAAGGGTTGGGAATACTTAATGCATTAGAATGTGGTTAATCATAATTTAGAAATATATTTTTGGGATAATAAAATTTTCTTTATATGTGTTAATAAGTGTAATTAGGGGTGACCTTTTATAATTGATGACTGGCATATTTGTATACAAAACTATTCTACAATGGCAAGTCACTCACATCCTAGGATACAAAGAATTTGAAAAATAATGGGGTTGGGAAAATATAATGTCAATGAAAATATCCTAGATGAAAAAATATATTTATTAAATATTTATTCCTTTTACATCGATTTTTACCAAGTCTTACTATTTTGTTTATTACCATAGTAATATGTTTTTTAACTGTGTACTTTTCATTTTTTGAATAAAATATAATTCACGTGATTATATTATTTTTAACCACTTAATATTAATATAGAATTATATTTATCAAATAAAAACATCAATGTGTCTGTAAAATTATTTTTAACACACGCTTATGTGACAAAGAAAACACCATTATAACCATAATTTTAGTAATTAAATTCTAATATCTCTACTATTTATTATAAACAAATATTATGTTGAGAATGACTCCGAATATTATTTATTCTTATTAAAAATATTAAATGTATTTTATGAAACTAAATTTTTAGAGGTAAAAAAATTAATTAATAAATTAGCATGCAAAACATGTCGAAAAATGGTCTTTCAAGAAAAGTTTTTTTTTCAATAATTAGATGATCTTATATTGACTCTATAACTAATAATCGTCATTATGTGAATTTAAAAAAATATTTAGCGACATATATTCTATAAATATAATTTAAACCAATCTCAATATGTGGTTATTTTTGAATATTAAAATTGAAATACATGATTCACATTAATACAGTTTTTAGATAAATTAATTTTTAAGCCTAAATATAAATGCATTCCCAAACCATCAATATTTATATTTCAAATGCATTAATTTCTGTTATAATAAATCAAATGGTATATTTTTAGCATTAATAAAACATTAATAACTTAATGTAAAAACAAAATTTTCTTGATTTAATGAAAATAATTATCAGTTTCTTTAAATCGATAATTTTAACTATTGACTCAAAAATAAATAATTTCAAAAAAATCCCCTAATTTAAAACTCAGTTAATTTTTAGATAGTCAATTATATGAATAATTTTGTTGATAATTATTTTTAGAAAATTCTTCCAATATAATTATAATATTTTACCACAATATCAATAAACATTAATTTCTAAAGAAAACATAAATTTGAATAATAAGATGAATTTGCTAAAATAATGTTATTATTCACATAGAATTTATTGATGAAATTTTATTTATTATTATATTTATGTATATTTAATAATTTAGTCAGTAATACTAACAACACCCAATTTAATGTATAGGTTATAATAGTCAAATTAAAATAAAAATATTTACCAGTTTTGTTTTAGGCAATGTGTTTCATGTTATATACACTATTGAAAATGGTCTTATTCTTAAAATATAAGTCTATTACATTCTACCATAGTTTTATAAATTGTGTTAAAAAAATTATACATGAACATGGTAATAAATTGATATACATTTTAAAATACCATAATTGAAATATCTAATTGAAATAAGGGTTAAAAAATATCATCTTTAAATGAGAGAAAATGAAATTAAAAGGTCATCAAATAACTTGGTTCTAGAATATGAGAACATTATTTGGATGTAAAAATATAGAAATAGAGGAGAAAAATAAAACCCAATGACTCATAGAGTGTGATACAGAACATTCCCAAGAAAAATGTACCCCCAAAAACCATTAATCTATCATTGGTTAAAAAATAAATGATTTATCAAACATGATGGTTATAAGATAAATTATTTAATTCAATCACTATTTCCTTTATTTGAGTAATTCTATTACCATAATAACTAATAATATATTTTAAAATTCTTTATTAAAATTTATAATTTCAACCATTAATCATTTTTCACTGAATCTCTTCTTTTACTCTAATCAATGAGTATTTAAGAATACTTTTTCAATTCCTAATTCTCTAAAATATTCATCCAATGTTTCACATATTCCAAAAAATCATAACTAGTTGTGCCTATTGTATTTTGAAATTATAAAAATACCAAAATAGTTGGCATAGAAAAATATAATTTTCAAAATGAACACACCTTCATATATATATATCCAAAGATAAATCCAAATATAAATAATTCCATAAATAAATACCCCTATATACCGAATAACCTTAACATTCAAAAGGTTAATTTTTTTTCTTCCCAAATAATCAAATTATATTCCTAAGGAATAAATATATATCAGACTAAATAAAAATTTCCTAAAATATCATACTCAACACAAAATCTTAATAATTAAAAATGACATGATCCTAAAATACATTTCCCATAATTAACATAATACCTATCCATCTACTAATTTACGTAATATCATATTATACAAAGCATCATTTAGGCTAGTTGTAGGTTTTTGTATCCTTATATACCTTTAAATACTAATTTAGGCACCATGACCTTGCCAAATTTGATGGGTTTTTTCCCAACATGAAATTTGACCTTTTTATAAAACCATATATAAATATTTCCTATAAACCTCATAAAAATTGATAAACCTCCATTAAATAAATTTATTCATCAAATAAGTTTTTGAAAATTATTTTTTTATATTTGAATTGTTTTCTTCAAATAATAAAATAATGATAATTTCATTATTACTTTAACATCAATGATTATATTATCCCAAAAAGTAATTAATAATTAGAACTCATGTAACATTAAATAAATAATTAGTCCTCAAATATATGTCCCTCTAAAACATATTCTAAACTAAAAGTTTGTGTCCCCATAAATGATTTCCCAAAATATCCAAGGTCAAGTTACATCCATATCATACAAATTCACAGTATGGGTATTTATGACATCATAAATATGACAATCCATAGAAATTTTCTCCCAACATATTAGGATTAATCCATATCATTAGGAAATATCATATGTCTCCATAGGTACTATTATTTAATTCATTTTATTAGTTATTATAAAATATGTGAATTAGCCCAAATATAATTCACTTGTGCTGTCAAACCAGGTGTGTAGAATGGATTATTGTTATGAATTAGGTAATGAATGATTCATACCCCAATGATCCCATTTCATAGCTATTACCCATTGGTGTAATAGTTATATGTCCATATTGACATGTTTTCTCAAGAGTTGGATGAAATTTCTAGGAAAAAGAACATAATCTTTTATTTATCAAAATCTAAGATGTTATACAATAAAAAGTATTCTCTACAAGATTTTTAACTTATTATATCAAATATAAATCCCCAATAATTACTAAACATTTTACTGATACCAAATATATAAAACCATTTCTTTTACATATATTGTTGCATTATTTTTATCATAAATATCAAATAATTTCTATCCAAAGATTAGAAGGTATAGTGTAATAATAAGACTAGGTTCCAATCATATAAAAATGAAAAACAAATGAAATCTAGATTTAATTCTCTTTAAGGGTATCCTAAATCCAATTGTTCTCCTCAAACATTATATTATATCTTGGTACATACATAGAAGATATGGTGATCTACAATCCCAATAAGGTAATAAAAATATTATGATAAATACACTATTATTTAAAACAATAACATCATATCATAAAATAGAGAAATAATTATCATACCATATGGGAGAATAAAATAAATATACTATTATCATAAGATCATTGCCTCAAATGAAATGAATCAGTAACATATAAGATGACCTAATCATGATTCATGGTTTACTTCCTAGAAAATATCACATGATTGACAATGTCCCATAAGAGAATATGTTTAATTCATATTCCCATACCTGACACCTCAGCAAACAAATTCATTACCCAATGCATAGGAATACTATATGATAACACCCATAATTTAATTTTCAAGATTTATGTAGTTCATAAAAAAAATTAAATTGTAATGAATAATTATAATAATTACTCACCCAATGAAAATGGGTTCTATATACATGAATCATACCATAGTGAAAAAAGATTTCATAAGGAAGAAATTTGAAAAATGATCGTAATGAAAGTATTATCTGAATAAAAGAATGTATAATATCTTATTTATACATAGATGTGACACATATAAATAATTTTCTATCAAAAATTTTCTTCATTGATGAAAATTTTATTAAATGATCATAGTGATTTTTCTTATTAGACATATAATTATTGACTAATATATTACATCTCTAGAAATTAAAAATTTATAGAATACATTTGAAAAATTTTATTACAAAAAAACATATAAAAATTAATGTAATCATCAGATTTATGTATAATTTATGATTGTGGGAAATTAATTTTACTTCATATAAGATAAAATAAAAATATAATTGAATACATTTTAAAAAACTCAAAAATGTATCTTCTGTAGAAAATGAAAAATATATATTTCATTTAAACCATTTTGTAAAAATCAAAAATTATGTAATAATTTCACTAATATTACATTAATTATTTTATAAAATCTTCTCTATAAAATTTTATGTGAAACTTGGATTTCCATGAAAAGGAGATGTTTTAATAATAATAAAAGCAATGTTGACATTTTATAAAAACAATTCATCACTTATTATAAGTTCAAATGAGTGGTAATTTGTATACATAGATGTAATTTTTCTGATTAACCATGGTAAATGAAAATTAATGGTATTTATTATATAATGGTCAATTAATTTGAATCAATTGAAATTCAATTATAAGTAATCTTGATTACAATTAGATTTATTCACATACTCTTACCATTTGGTAACTATTGAACCATAACCCCGTGAATGATATAAATTAAATTTAAACATTAAATTCCATAAATATAAATGTATCATTGCATGAAATTTCAATGTGGTAGTATATACCCCTCAAAAAAATAGGTGCATAATACCAATTATGTCTCATTGAGTGGAAATTAAGATGAAATATGTTATAAATATTGTACCATTGAAGTGGGGATTATTTAATGAATTTATTTTTGGTATAAAATGTACAAAATGAATAAATAATAAATATAACATAAAATATAAAATTCATTACTAACACAATCATAAAATATCAATGTCAATAAATGATTAATATGATCCATTGAAAAAAAATTGAGTTATGAAATTTATTACACATTATAAATTTCATTAAAAATTCATGTGATGAAGTAATTCAAAATTAAACATAAAATATGATGATTTATTATGGTTTCATGATATTACAAGTCATATGTTCAATGTATAAACTGGATATGAAAATTAATGGGTGAATATTTCTTGTGTCCCATAGAGGAAAAAGTGAGGTGAAAATACATTACCTCGCACATCCCTTTAGTTAAAAATGATTTAACCTCAACTATAATGGGTTTATAAATATTTTTAAATTATAAAATAACATAATTAATATTTATAATATCATATTTAATCCTTTTATCACATCATATCACTACTTTATTAAATGTATTTCACTATTATTATTTCTCTGTGGGTCAACAACTTTTTTCTCAAGAATTCTTTCTCAAAACAATTATTCTTATTGTGAATATGATATACTTCAACAATCCACATAATTATATTAAATTTATTAATAAAATATTTAATCATTAGATACATGTTTGTAATCATTATGTAAATTTTATCACGGAGATTCAATCACATCGCTACATGGAAGTGGTTGGTTGTACAAACGCATGAGCGATATTATAATTTCCTTGATATTTTAATTTTTATGTAAGTGAATGATGTATAAATTTTTTAGAAGAAAAAACCAATAATAATTATCACATATATTCATTTTTTCAATTTTTATGACTATCCTTGTGGTTCTGTGATTATAATCAAATTGTATTGGTTCGTTACGTGGTAGTTCACTTTAATCACAAGCGATGGATTTGATTCACATTTGATGGAGACAGATATTGATAAATATAATTAAAAAAATATAATAACATCTAATTTTATGGGATAGAATTGATTTTTTATAATTTTATTGTAAATTAATAACCGAGTATGGGAAAGAATATCTAAAAATGAATAATCATATTGAGGGTGATTTCCATCTCTAAAAAATATTACTTTGGATATCTTTTCAAGGACCCTAGGGTCACTAAATTTAAAATAAAAATATCTCTAGAATTTAGAAAAGTATTTTGGGTTGACATTTTGGAATCTCTTGGTCAAGAAAATGGATTGAGTGTTTTAAAAAAGTGAGGGTAGTTGTTCCCATTAAAAATGCAGTTGGAATGTTTTTTAAATTCACAAAACTATTTAATAATCTGAAGCAACTCTCAATACAATTGTCACAAATATTCATAAATAATAGGGTTTAGTTATTATAAGTCAATCAAAACCTCAATAAATAAATTAAACATGTTTTAAATGTTTTTTTTCCTTTACCTCTATTGTTACTAATTTTTACATTTTATTTCTCACCACGGTATGTAGTCATCTTACCCATGGTAGTTTATCATTTAAGAATAAAATAAAATGCACCATATTTGATAAATTTTATCAATGTATTATTAATATCAATTTGATTGTATCAAATAAAAATTCCTAATCTTTATAATATTAATTTTAATACTAACTTATGTAATGTGAAAAATCATTCTAAAAACATAACCATATAAATTATTTTTTAATATACAAACGATTCATTATAGAAACTTTTTCCATATATTGTCACCAAATATTAATTATTATGAATTAAAATATGGAATATATTTTTTCAAAATAATTTCATTGTACTGGAATAATTAAATTTAAAAATGATCATACAAAACATGTAAAAAATGATTTTTATAAAAATGTATTTTTCATGAATAAAATGATCTTCTATTGCATTATGTCTAGAAATAATAAATATAAGAATTTCCATTCAAATATATTAATAAAATCAATATATTTAAACTAAATCTTTCCTCATTAGTGGTTATTTTAATTAATTAAAATTCAAAAACATCATCCACTTATAATCATTTAACTGAAAAATGTGTTTTAGTATAAAAATGAAATTATACCAAAATCAGAAAAATTATTGTTTTTAATTAAATTAATTTCATTTTTGTTACAAAAGGCATCATATTTTACATTAATACCAAATAAAATTTATAATGGTTCCTTAATGTTTCTTAATATATGGTAAATAAATGATAGTATTTTAAAAATTGGTAAATTTCATTATTAACTAAAAAATTAAGCCTTTAAGAAACCCTAAATTTTCATCCTAAATTAATTTTGATATGATGATATAAAATTTTAATTTCATTTTATCATATATATTTTCTAAAATATCTTTGAGTCAACTATTACATTCTTCATGAATATAAATAAAATTTTATTTTTGAGGAAAATATAATTTTGTAGAATAAAAATAGTTCAATACAATGTAATTGACTATTTTATATGAATTTGGATTGAAATTTATACTATATAAAACCATTATATATTTTTTATAAATAATTTAATCCAATTTATACAAAAATATGATAAAAGGTTATATTTACAAGATAATATATCATGTTTCATTTAAGCTCGATGTTTTCTTTATTATATGTTGTTGAACATGTTATAGTTTTTAAAATATCAGAGTGTTATATAGTCCAAAGATTCTATGAATCATAATCTCATTTATGGTTTGTTCCAATGGAATAACTTAATGAATCATATCTTGATCTACTAATATTTCCATTTAATATCTCACATTACCCTGAAAATATTCATCACAGAACTAAAACACACAAAGACATAGCTTCACATACAGATGGTGTCGATTAAGAATGTAAATATTAAATCCAAATATTCTCTATGTTCCTCATCTTTTGTGTGTGCACATGTATTTCATCCACAAATACAATTATGAATGATTCTTAAAACCAATGAATAATATTTTCCATTAAGGTCGTAAACACTACTGGATCAATAGTGGGATTTAATGGAATAACATGCAACTTAATATTCCCATTATGTCCCCTAATAATTTTCATGATTATTCTTTTTATTATCTTTAGGTTTTAACTGATATATAAAACCCATTTTGGATTAAAATTTACAATCCATTATAATTTAAATTATATTATTATTAACTTAAATTATAATATTAAGGTTGGTGTACGATCTATATAAGGGTAAGTTCCTCATACCTTATTGTAAGGTGGATTATTTGAGTTATGTAAGGGTAACTCTATCATCTCATGAGTCATATAAGTTTTTGATAGAGATTATATAGGATACATAAGGGTAACCAGTTGATTATATGGGATATTTGAGGGTAATGGCCAATTTATATTATTTATATAAGGTTAGAATTAGTGTTTTATAGGTTCTTTGAGGGTACATTGGTCATTGTGTAAAGTAAAAATGATTTTATAAAGGCCGAGTAATGGTAACATGGCTATGGAGTAAGTTTAAAAAGAGATGATTAAGGGTAGTTCCTTGATTTAAACAGGATTTATAAGGTATCCTGGTACCCTTATATGATACATGTTGTTTGAGTATGTGATACACCACGTTACCCTTACAAGGTGCCCTTTTTGGAGCGAAAAAAATAAAAAACCCAGTTTTATGTTTTAAAATGATCGAAACAACCCTTTAATGACTTGTACCCATTTTTTAGGTTAGAAACCCTCACAATAAATTATTTTTATCTCATTAACATTTGTAACACCAATTTTAAATAATTTGAACCTTATTTATTCATGATTCATGTGAAAAATAAACTTTCATGGGGTTCTTATTTTTGGGTTTTAATTATTACACACCAGGTGTATTTTTTTAAATTCATCCAAACCATTTACATGCTTGATTTGAATCATCTTGAGAAGAGTTTTGGGAATTCATCTATAATAGAATAATATTTAATTCTATTTCCTTATTTATCATTTTACTTTACTAGGGAATCAATGGTAAGGGATAAAAGATTGTTTAATATTGAAATTTAAAGCCACAACTCTCTATCGAAGGTTTTTGTGTCCTGATGGTGTTAAAAATGTCTATGTTAGGTTCATTTTTATATTGATACAAATAAATGAGATAGTTAATTTCACATGAAATTACTTGTATTTTTTTAAACTAATTGGTTGATTACTTCTTCGCATAAAATTGGTTTTGTAATTTCATTCATTAAAAACATATTTGTAGATTATTTTTATTTGAATAAATTCTTAAATGATTATTGTGATAATAAAAAAAATTCCAAGAATGGAAGTGGGGATGAATAATTTAGTAATTTTTTAAAAAATATTTTTAAACATAGGTGTCTCTATACTATGGATCCAACTCTTTTATATGATTTGTTATTACGAAATCTATATGGGTGATTTATTAAATGGTTCTATTTAAAATAAATTGGGATTTTTTTCTATATTTACATCATCGCTGGATTGAATAAAATTTATTACAAGTTAATTATCATTAAAATAGAAATTATTTACTTAATGAATTGATAGATTAAATAAAGGATTATTTATATTCTAAGATGGATTTTCATACAATGGGAGTGGTGATTCATTGCTCAAAAAATGTTTATCAATGTTCTGGTTATGGTTATATTTTTATGAAATCATAGAACATGGAAATGTTTTATAACTGTGTTCACATATGTTTGAAACCAATAATTTCTAGGAAACCACTTGGGATTATAAATTTTTTATCAAGAGTATATTGTAATAAATGGTTATCCAAGTACAAATAAACTGCGGTAGTAATTTGTATCATATAATACATTTTATGCCTATTTATTTCTCCTTATTGTTCATAGTTATGTATTCCTATTGTCTAGAGCATAATTATGTTTAAATAATATTTCATTCACTTATATATTATGTTTTATATATTCAAATGGTTATCCTATATGATATGAATACATTTATAAATTGAATCTAGCTATTCTATCAGGTTAGAACATGTATTATTAAGACATTGAATATGGTTTTTTACTGAAACCCAAATGGTGATTAAAAATTTTCTTTTCTTTTAAATTTCATTAAAAATATTATATATATATAAAATATTTCCATTATGTTAAACATTATTTAAATTCATTAGTAGTATCCTACTGATTATAGTTCTCAAACACTAATTTTTTTCCTTGGGGATTTTTAACAACATTTTTGCAGGTCATAGTTATAGGGGAGAGCCTCACGTGACATAGATTATTCTCTTAGATGATATCACATTCATAGTGGTTTGGAATGTTAGTATTGTTTAGTGATATTAAAACATTATTTTCTTCTTGACTGTTTTTTTCAGGTTCTTTATTTTGGGATTACCAGTATAATCCATATGGATGACTACTTTTATTCCAATTTGTAATCTGATTTTTAACAAATTTATGGTATACATGAATCATTTTTGTTATATTTTAGTGTAAATTAATTCCTCTAATTGTATATGTTGGCACCAAAGACCTTGTCACCATCCCATGGAGATCCTGAACACAATTTAGCTCTTTTTCCATGATTGATCATGCAACATTCAGTACTCAATCTGGTTGTTTTGTTAAAAAAATGGTAGAAGGGTAATTATTAGCCTTACATGTGATGAAACTGCATGGGTTTGGTTCTGGGCCTCAATTATATTAGTGTTTTTTTATTTCAAATATCAACATGTACACAGTTTTTAGGTTATTTATTACCACATATCTTTGATTCCACTTGAGTTACCATGTGCCATCAAAATTTATTTTTGCTTTATATTATCTTTAGATTAATTTTTTATGCAATACATTTTTATCCTTATTATAATGTATTGGTTTCCTTGGAGGTTATATAAGATTGTGTGTTTAATCTATAAAATGGAAAATGTTTTGAATCTCATATTTATTGCCAAGAAAACCATTCAATGACTATGAAAATGGTTCTAATATCCTTAAAGGGGTAGTGTTATGGTTAGAATATGGTTTTCAACCACATATCATTGATGATCATGTCCCCACATATCATTTTTATATTATAAACCGTGATTCTTATTTTCTTTTAGTGAGTCTCATTGATAGGAATATAATCAATTTGTTATATGAGATATGCGTATATTAAGAATCTATTTTAATAATAGTTATGGAATGTATTTTTTTAGGGATTATAAAAATTTTATATTGTATAGAAATGTATTTCATGAAAACAAATTGGTTTTAAAATAGTATATTATTTAATTAGTAATGTTTTGATGATTTGTTTCTAGATCATCATTTTTAAAATGTATTTTTATACATGAAAACATAGAAATTTTTTTTGAACGGGTTAATTACATTTCATTAGAGAAATTTACACCATTGAATAATGTTTTTAATATTCTTTATCTTTTTTAAAGAAATGTTTTCAACCATGAGGATTAAAATGGAATTTTTATTTAATTCAACTAAATTTGGTTGTTTTGAAATTCTAAACTATAATATATTGTAGGTTTTTAATGTTTATGGGTAAATTAAAATAAGATTCACACTATTTATGAAACTATTTCATCAAACATTGTCAGTGGATTCCTTTTTAAATGAACTAGAAACATATAAAATTTAATTCACGATGAAAATGAATCATGATTATTATTTTTTCATACCAAAGGTGAAATTTTTCATTAATTAATTTTGTATTTATGAAAATTATTTATTTGGAATTCGTTTTTAATTAATGAATTGTTTATACATATGAAACTGATTTATTTTTCAACTCCATTACATATTCTAGTTATTGGTTTTTATGTTAAATAATTTTTTATAATTTTTTTCTCAATTAGGGGGATTGATTTAAAGCCTCCCTAAATTTGATTACATTCCATGAATACATATATTTTTATACTAATACTAAATTATATTTATGGGTTGTCTAGTGTTATACAATGTAAATAAAAAATATTGATTTCACCTCTTATATGGTGTTAATGAGACTTCTTGTGTAGTCTAGAGTAGAAATGTGATTCATTCCTTAAGATTAGTCATTTTTATTCATCTATATAGTCATTCCCAAACAATAAATTGAGTATTGAGAGTTTACTCCTATCATAGTGTTCATATTACGAAAGGTCTTGAGGTAAATCAAGATGAAGCCATTTTATGTCCTCAATAAAGGAACAATTATGTTTGGTTTGTTAGATGGTTCATAAGTAACCAATTTTCCAAGTTTTTAGTTTTTTCGTGGAAATAATATAATCTTGGGTGTATCCTGCGATTTTTTTTACTAACACATTTGTGCTTAAACTCTATAGTTCCATTATAGCTGTGGTTTTTTGATATCTTTTTTTAGATATTATCATCGATATATTTCAAATTATAATTCATTTATATCATTGTTCATCCTATATTTCTTCATTCCATAGTGTAAATTTCACACTATTTTCTTTGATCCATATTATTAATTTTTTCTGAAATCCATGACATGGGTATGGGCCTTGAATCCTCAAATTGGATAACGTTTAGTATATGTGTGGGTATATAGATTTAGTTACATGAAATGTTTCATTGAGAGACCCATTGGAAGTACATTATATTAGGTAGAATAGTGGGGGAAATATGGGTGATATTTCAAAACATGAGTTACTATTGTTTTAGTTTCATAACATAAATTTACTATTATGAATTTTCATATAAATAAATTTGTTTTTTAACCATCCACTGATTGTGAAAATCATTCTGGAGCTGTTGTTCTTGGTTTTTAACATTTATTTTTTGATTCTTATTACGGATGGTACACTTTTATAGGCTTTCCTAGAATTCACTTGGTTGGTTTCACCATATGAGATAATGTTTTATTCACTCATTTATGAATGAAAATAGTAGGTATTTACATTCTTTTAAATATGAATGCTCTTTTTTCGATTGATTCTCTCCTTGGTATATGTAGTTGATTGTTTTGGAACCATTTTATATTGAATCAACTTGGTGGGGAGACATAAGTTAGTTATTGTTTTTAATTAGCTAATTTTATGGACAATATGGACATTATAACTCTTTTGTTAAACTTGTAGTATGGTTAGATTCAACTCTAGTTTTTGGTTTATTCTATGAATATTTTTGTTTTTTCTAGGTGACTGCGAATCCTCGGGAAAAGAGACGGAATATGTATTGATGTTAGAAACTGTCTAATGGATTTAATGTTTTTTAAATTATACATTTATTCACAGAATATACCACCCTTTGAAATTGAGCTAATAATATATGTACATCCTTATGAAACATTTAGACACTTCCACCATAAATAGTTTTTTATGAAATATATTAAATCAAGGGTTCCTAATGTATATATTTACCCCTAAGAATTAAATTATGCATTATGTGAATCTATATTCCTGATTTTGTTGATGGGTGAACTCTCATAGAAGGGAGTGTGTTTATAATTGTAATGACAATGGTTTTACCCCTGCTAGTTATGAAGAAGTGATGGTAGTATGATCTTTAAAAAACAATTGTAATATTTATCTATGAATGTTTAGTGTAATACGATGTTTTTTCTCATATCTTATTAGAAAAATAGTTTCCATTTGTAAAAAAATTTTAGGAATTTAGTGGATTCATGTTGGAATTATTTTTTATCAAACCATTTCTGGTGTGGAAACCAAGGTTTTATGGTTTTGTTCTCCTGATGATTTTTTTTATATCATAGGTAGCTTATTATTCTAATTGATTTGGATATGGAGTTTATTAACTAAATTTTTTTTTCTTATTATTCACTGCACTCTGGAGTTATCAGGATGTGTCATGATTTGAAAGATAAATGTTTTTTGGATATATATATCAAGTTTATTGTACAATTTATTTCATGACACCTTATGTTTTAAAATGGAGAACTGGAAAACCAGAAGCATACTAGTTTGATGTGGCCTTATATTTCTATGATTATAGAATCCTCACCGATTTATATGAGTATAAATTGTTTTATTGGGAAGAATTATGTCACCTTGATCTATTTTTTTATTGTGTTCTTTAGTTTATGATGTTATTATTCAAATATGGATGTATGGGATTTTTTTATTTTCCATGGTATAAAATTAATCATTACAACCCCCTTTTATTAAAATCATCAATTCCATTGATAGGAAATTTAATAAATTTTTACTTACATTTTAACCTTTTTCATGTTGTTGTATAAATTTAAGGGTAAGTTCCTCAGGCCATTACATATGGCTATTTTTATGATTTTTGTATAGTTAAATTCATTTTTTAATGAGTAGTTTAAGGGTAGGATGGAGATGATATGGGTAATTTAGAGGTATTTATATATGTTTATGTGCTTTATAATAGAAAATCATTATTTATGTGAGTTGTATAAATATATCATTGAGTTTCTAAAGATATTGTTTGGTTACCTAAGGCACTTCATAAATATTACCGTACTTTTAAAAAAGATCATTTAATGGTAACACTGTAACCATATAAATATATAATATGTTGTACAAGAATAGTTCCACGATATTGAGGGGATGCGTTAAGGTATCATAGTACCCTTACATGAATTGTGAGATAAAGATAATGGTAAAATTTTGTTTCCCTTATGTTGTGCTGTTTTTGAGTGAAAACAACTGTGATTTTCATTTCACCTCTTACATAACTACCCTATAATGAATTTTATCCTTTTTAATTGTGTGAAACCATGGAAATTTAATTATTATAGCTCATTAAATCTGGTAACTTCTATTTTAAAATAATTAGAAACATATCAATTCAATATTATAATGAATTACGAATAAAATTGTCATTTTTTATTTTGGAATTTTAATGCTTTTATGCATTGTGAATTTTTTTAAATTACTATATCGATTACTACCCTATATTATTTAATTACCTCTTGATAAGTTTTCTATATCTTCAGATACCATAGATGATGATATAGTTCCCTTATCTATTTTTCACTAATATTTATCAGGGAATCAATGAAAAGTTATAGATGATGTTTTTCATTGATGGTTCCATCCTTGAATCTCCATCACTGTCTTATGTGTTTTGAGATCAAAGACATTGTCTAATGTAGTTTTCTCTATAAATTGATCCCAATCCATGGTATTCTGAATATTAATGTAAAATTAATTTCTGATATTGTAAATATAATTATTTTACCTTTTATTGGAAGAAATATGGGTATTAAAGGGGTTATTGTATATAATTTATTTTTGTATAACTTATGGCAGAAAAAAATTCCAAATTTATATATTTGTTTATAAAATGGATTTCAAAACATGGAAGAAGTGATCCTTCATTTTCAAATAAAAATATATAAATTTTATTTTTTTAAGTTATATCTATAAAATTGATCCATATTTTGTAACCATTTTGTTTTTGTGAATCCCATAGAGTTTATTTGTTAGATTGTTTGATTTCTAATTAGTTAAAAAGGTTTTATAGAATTAAATATTGGGTGTTATTTTACTTTATTATATTTTTTTCTAAAAATATGATTTATAAACTATATATTTATATTCATTTAATAAATTCTAAAGTGTTTTTTCATGTTGTTGAGTGTTGAATCTTGTTTCAAAAATATGTTTTGGCAACATTTTCATGAACCATTCTATATACATTAGTACCCAGATAAAAATTAAAACTTTCAAGGATATTGTAGTAAATTACCAATATACCTAGGATGAAGAGTATCACCATTAATCATATCAAAATTATAAGAAATTTTTTTTCTCAAAATAGTGGAAGAAAAACATACAAGTTATAATTTTCAACATGCTAAATGGAAGAATGTACAAGAATAGAAAGGGTAAAACAATATATAAAAAGTACCTCATAAAAAAGACACAAAATTTAACAAGGTGTCAACTCAAACATATCCCATGTAATAGGTGTATCACATCTCCACTAGTCACATCCATTATATCATTTTATAACGATCAAGACTATCCACCACCAATAATTGTTACTTTCCCATTTCATGGATCTAAAATAATAAAATTTTTAAATTCAAACAAAAATTTCGGTATTAGATGAATATACCATTTGGTTACCACCATGAGTTACGTAATCATTTCACTGATAATTAACCAATATATTCCATAAATATATATATATCAATTTCATGGAATATAATCAATTTTGACAAAATATGATATCTCTCTCAAAATTGATGACAAATATTTCAAAAAACTCATAATTAAACATTTTATATAGAATATTTATATAATGTATTTTCCATCTGTAAAAAAGATCTATAATAAATGTAATGTAACAATAAAATCATAAATCACAAATCTATATGTAACAATAAAAGTGGTACATTAGTTTCAAGTGATATAATCCTTGTACTAGAAAACAAATCATGTAGGTTCAATGTGTGAACATGCCCCCACCCCAACTCAGGCTATCATGACTCAACTACCCTTTAGGGAAATAATTCCATTATAATTTAATGTTAGTTTTGTCATCATCAAGACATTTTTAGGATGTTCAATCCTTTAATTCCATATCCTAACTAACTATTAACAACCCAACATAACCTGTACTTCATAAAACAAATCAATCGAAAAAAATTGGAAATCAAACATATAAAATTAATTCAAAATAAATTTTCCTAATATAAATTTTCATCCTTAGAATTTAATTTTAAAACAAAATAATTGGATTTAATAAATTAATTCCTTTTGAAAACAACATTAAATTTAATCCATTTATATCACATTTTAACATCAAATCAATTCATAAAATCAATTTCTAAATAAATCCATCAATTGTTTTCTCCAGTACAACCAATTATTTAAATTCCATTAAAATGGGGTATTTTCAAGGTTTTTATTCCCATTTTACATTAAAACAATAATAATATGAAAATGGATTTTTAAATCTATTGGAATCTTAATTTACATAAATCAATAAATTCATGGTTTTTATTGTAGGGGAAAGCATTATGAGAAAAAAGATCCTTTTATTTATGATCAAATCAACACCCATAATGGTGAATTCAATAGATGAATGAAGGTGAAGGATATTAATAAATAAATCATAGAACATAAATCATCTGTATCAAAATCTATTTAAATCAATAAAAATGATATCATATATCTATCAAATAATGGAAGTATAGGGAAGGAGAAAACCATAATAATGTAACTTTTCATCCATCGTATAATAAAATGTGATTTATTGAAAGGAAATTATCACTAAAAAATTCCATAGGGTAGTCATATGGGTTAGGGGAAGACACATCGAGGAAAGAAGAAATAATTTTTACAATACCATGTACATAATCTAAATGGATATGGTGATTTCACCACATGAATCCTCTCATCCTGATTTTAATATCCATTCTGGAAAATATAAAAATAGAATTTGCATGGGATAAGAATATTAACATAACCATTACACATCATTAAAAAAATTCATAGACAAGAAACCATTCAAATATTGAAATTGTTTCATTTATTATACCATGTGATGGATTCACATTTTGAATTACATTCCTAGTTTCTATATATAATGAATAATATACACAAAAAATTGATATATAAAAACTAAGAACAGAACATTAACTCAACCTGAACCCTAAGAGAACCCTATTCAACCATTGATTTTTTCTAACAATTCTCAATTAATAAAAAAACATACATTAATAAACCTTGCATATAATAAATCCTCATTAAATACCTAAATAAATGTAACATAATGTTATAAAGTCACCACCATAAACACTTTTTGACCCCATAAATCCTTTTATAAAGATTCCATATCAATGATATGAGGCCACTTCTCTATCATCACTTCTATATCTTCTATCCCCTCAAAAATATAGAAACTAAGATTCTATAAAAACAAGCATTGTAATAAAAAAATTCATCATATGGAATATTTTGTTTATTTTTTATTTTAAATTCATTATTTTTTTCAAAAAAATGTTCCCCAAGTTCATGAGAAGGCTCTATGGTGTTCTTGGGTTTCGGGGCACGAAGGAGGAGAAAAAATGAGGTTTCTAGACATGTTTCATGGTTTTCATGTAGTTGGTGAAAACAGAATGGAACTCCTAGGAAACCTTGTAAGGGGATGATTTTTTAAAAGTAGAATGCAAACAGTTAGTTTACATTTTGGGAAACTATCCTCAGAAATCGTGTGACCCAATAAAGTTGAAAAAAATAAAAAAAAAATCCACCTGAGACTTTAAAGTCCAACTCATGATTTTATTCCCCTAATTATCCTATAACCAAAGATATGAGATTGGATGACCCATCCTTCCCAAGTATTATCATACATAGATATTATGATATTTGGAGTGATGTTAGATGCATATTGAATCTCAGGGTGAGTCTAATCTTCTTAGTGATTCATTTTCTCGATTAGGGTTTTTACTCCTCTCTGATCTCTATCTGAACCTCCAAAACCACTCATTTTTGTGAGATCTAAGTCTAGTCATTTAAGGGGTTTTGAATCAATATTTAAATTTTTGTTTGAGTGTGCACTAAAAAATATATTCTAGGTAGGTGTTCTATAAGTTATATCTTATTGTTTCATTGTATATTTTTTTCATGTCCAACTTTTTTTTCACTAATTATTGTACATTTTAACCCATTTTAAATGATTGGAATAAGGGGAATCAAAATGGTGAATTGAACCACTATTTGTCCCCATGGGACGCAATTTCGATGATTTGACCCATTTGAAGCCACCTATGGGGTGTTTCAATTTTTACTAAGACTAAAAATTATCCAAGTATGGGTTATTTCATTGTATGACAAAGTAGAGCCCTTGTTGATAATGTTGATATGGTAATGGAATGTGAAAAGTTTATATATGATCAATTATAGGAAATAAGTGAATTATTGAATATTAATAGTAGAATAGATAGGGGAATTGGAATTAGGCTAAATAGACTATGAAATGTAATCAGAAAATGTGTTCATGTGTAATAGCATGATTTATAATTCCAATGTAGATTCTTGGATTATGATTAATATATGCATTAGTTGTGTTGGTTTTTGTATGGTTTGAGTGTAATGAATTAATGAATAATAATGTTAACGTGTCTTGTTGGTGGGTTATAAGAACGAGGATCCTCTCACGGTTTGGCTTGACAGATGCTCTAACCCCACGCCAGAGTATATAGGATGGGGAGTCAGACTGATGCTATATTCCCCCAATGGTTTTATCTGATAGAATTACATGTATCATGGCTCTAGGATATACAATTTTTTTTTATTTTGAAATATTTTATCCCTCATGACATTGGTAACAAGACATGTCTCTCATATACTTGAGATTGTTGATTATTCCTCGTTCATTGAACATAGGACGAATGTGAAGTAGGTATTGATAATATTTTAAGAAATTGAAATTTTAAACAATGCTTGGAATGACTCTACCGAACCTCATCAACTAATGGCTTCTGATGTTTCCTTTATTTTCTTGTTATTTATTTCATACATCATGTACTATATGTTAGACATGATATTTTCTAGACACCGTTGGTGATAAACAAATAATTTTTAATCACACCATGCATAGGATTTCGTTGGGTACCCGAGCATATTTCATGCTTCCAAGTCAGGGGAAGGGAATGGTCCTTATTCTAGGGAGCTGATTTGACCTAGTACATCCATTGATGTGGTTCTAGAGATGTATTCAAGAATGTTTGTGGATTCTTTTTCTATCGTTATTTTGGTTTTTGTTAAATTTGAATTTTATCATGACATGACATATCTACTATTGGATATAGTTTGTACCCAGTTTTAGAAATGGTTATATATGATTGTTCATTGTTTTACATACCTTGTTATATGATTCATGGTTGTTATCTAAGGTATCTGACTATGTTAAAAGGGTACAGTATCCCCATGGGACTAATTTAGAGCCTCGTTTCTAGTCAGTAACCTATGTTGTACAAGGAGGTGCACTTGAGGTCATCTGGTGACCCGGCTCGGGGAACCAGTCAGTGGCTCCCAGGTCGTAGACATTAAAAAGTTGTATCGGAAGAGATATTTTTCATTCGTTCTATTTAGGGATAGTAGAAATTATATTACAATAACATCGGTCATTTTTAATGAGTTCTTTCATGGGGGAATATTACCCATACGGGGGGCGGATATGAGGTTTCCCTATGTTGGGTATTTCTATTCTTACTTTGTATTTTTTTAATTTTATGATTATTCACCATTGGGTGATTCACATGTCATGTGGAGTATTGATTTTATGATATTTGTTTCTAGGGGATAGAAAAGTATAAGGTTGTGTATTCATGCATCATTTTGAGCACCTGAGCATCCAAGTGACATGCATCATAGGAGACACACAAATAGGATGGGTGTGAGGGACATATAGAGTAGAATGCATTTGATTTTTATTAAAGTGAAAAATATTCTCTCAAACAAAATGATACCAAGGGGTAAAAAGGAGAGAAAAATGTTAAATAATAATTTAGGGATTATTCTTGATAAAGTGTGGTTGGATAATAAAAATGCAATTGAAGTATGTTGTGATATGGGAATAGTTTGATATGTTGTATAATGGGAGGCTTGTAATCATGTGAGTATGTTATCCTTTATTATTGATAGTTCATGGTAAAAATAAACTAGGGTGGTGTGTTGGTAATAATCTGACCTTTTGGGTGGTGTAGGTGAAATGGTTTGGGGGTTCCTTGTAATTAGACTTCCTTTATATATGTGAATCCTTATGGTTTGTGTTCTAAAGATCATATTTTTAATTGTTGAGAAATGCCACGATGGAGACATGTTCTAGTAGGGAACTAAGATGATTTTGCTAAAAAAATTCTCCACTATTAGTGAAGAAAGAGTATTTGACTTTTCAAACTAATAGAGAAGATACGTTCTCTGAGATAGTTTCTCATTTTATGCAATGGAATGGGATCTAGGGTGAGTTTCACCAAGTATGTTTGAGCTGACCCTCAATTTTCACCTATAGTACCCTCCGACCATTACAAGAGATGGTGGGATAGAGGCATCAGAGTTCTGGATAGAGACTATATTGAAAATTAATGATCGTCTGGAGACTGCTCTGAAAAATTGACAATGTTAGTGGAATATATATTGTGGGGCGAGGCAAAGCGATTTTGGGATATCATAGTGCATACTGAAAAGGAATAGGTCATATGGTGGAGTGGTTTTTATGAAATATTTTCTAAACATTTCTATCTAGAAACATTGCTGTAGGAAATGTATTTAGTGTTTATAACACTAACTGGGGGAATGATGTCAACAATTGAGTTTTCATGTCAGTTAACAAACTTGAAATTTTTTATTTCCTCTTTAGTGGGAGATCAGGAGGATATAAGGAGGGGCAATCATGATGGACTTCAGCATGAGATCAGATCCAAGGTAAATATTTTTTTTGTACAGTTTTTCTTAGGTGATGTATCTTACCTTTAAATCATAAAGAATCCTCAAAGAGTCCTCTGAAATAAGGCATGTGGTTCAAGTGTGGTGAACTAGTGGTGCGAATTCCGACAGTATGGAGCACCTCAATGAGAATTTTCACAAGGGAAATGGTCGAAAACACATTGAAAAACAGGAATCAACCCTTCAGGTTAATGAATATGTTTTCCTGTATCAGTGTGGTGGGTCAGGAAATGTGAAAAGTTAATATTCCCAACCACCATTTTAATCACAGATCATGTAAAAAAAGTTGTCCACTTGTGGAGATTTTGCAGGAACCCTCTCTATTTATAAATTATTGGATGAATGATATCAGTGATGAGTGAAGCTAGGGGTTTTTACCACGTATCAGGCATTTAGTTGGAATTCCATAGGTCGTACAACTATTTGTGGTGGAAATGGAACTCTGGTCTAAGACCATCAGTACCAGTATGGAAGTGTATTGTAAGGTAGTTAGGTTGGGAGATGGGGTATAGGGACAAGAAATATTTACACATTTTATTATACAACAGGAGGTGGTGAAGCTGTGCCATCTAATTTTAAATGTAGGATTCATATCACCTCCACACTCTCTAGTACTCTATGTAATGTAGGTGTAATGCACTCTTTTAGCTCTGTAGAGTGAAAATTTGTATTAGACCAAGCCATGAAATTTGTATGTGGTGGTTATGTTGATTGATAATCTATTAGGGATGTTAATTAAGGATGTCATGTAGTTTAGTTGTTTTTATTTAGAGGTAGGTGGTTATCGTTGTCTATGGAACTTGTTTGTCCATGATATTTCAGATTATAAAATGGTTTTTGGGATGGACTAGCTAATTCCATGTCGGGGCCATATTGACTTTTACCATTAGAGGTTAACATTCACATCTCCAAAATAGACCCTTATTTCATTCTTGGTGGGTGGGATGTTTGTGTCGGCAACACATGGCCAATTTTCAAGCAAGAGGGAGAACTCATGGCCCATGCAGAATTCATTATTCTCGATTATGGATAAGTTGAGTAGCATGTCTTTCCCCCTATGGTGGATCAGTTTCATGATGTGATTCATGAGGATATCTAGGTAATTCCTCCCAAATGGGATGTGGAGTTAAAAATTTAGTTGCTTCTAGGGGTAGAACCAATATCTATTTCACCATGTAAAATGCATTGGAAGACTCTAAGAACTAAAGGATCAATATGAATAGTTGGAGAAAATGGGATTCCTTTGACCTAGTACATCACTATGGGGATCACCTATGCTATTTTATAAGAATTTTGATGGGTTATTAAGGTTATGTGATAGTTAATGAAAGTTAAATCAGATTATAATTAGAACCTGATACCCACTTCCCAGAACTGTTAACATGTTTGACCAACTGTGTGGTGCCACAATGTTCTTTAAGATTGATCTAATATAGGGATATCATCAGTTGAGGGCGAGACATTCTGATGTAATTTAGATATCCTTATAGAGGAGGTACATGTTGTATGAATTTGTGGTGATGTTTCATTGGACTAACTAATGCACTAGATGTGTTTATTTCTTTAATAAATCATATATTTAACACATATCTAGATCACTTCATATTTTCCTTTGTTGATTACATCTTGGTGTACCCACAAAATATTGATGATCATGCCAAAATATTGATTCCATGATATCTACACTAATAAAACATATTCTTTTTGTTAAGATATCAAAATATCAATTCTAGATTGTTAAATTGAAATTCCTGGGAAACATAATTTCTATGTTAGGTGTTTCATTGGATCCAATGAAGGTGTATGTTGTGGTATTTTAGGAGTAGCCCAAGAATTTTTCTGATAATTAGAGTTGAATGGGTTTGGAAATTTATTATTGGAATTCTGTTAGGAATTTCAATTGTATTGCAGCACCACTCTCATGTTTTTTCAAGAATTGGATTACGTTTAATTTTTCAGAGACATGCGAGCATGATTTTCAAGAATTGAAGAAGATTTTTAATACTTCACTGTTTCAAATCTTGCCTAAACCTGGTAAGATTTCCAACTTGTTCTATGATGTGTCTGAAGTTCTAGTCGGGGTAGTGTTAATACATGGTTATCATGTTGTGGCATATGGGTCAACACATTTAATCCTACATTAAAGAGATTACCCTACTCAGGACCATGAGCTAACTGATGTGGTTTATCCATTAAAGTGTTGGAGGCATTACTTTTGGGGGAAATTTATATAGTTATTATCTATTATAAATGACTTATGAACGTATTATTAGAGAGGAATTTGAACCATCATCAACAGAGGTGGTTCAAGTACGTGCAATCCTTTGATTTTGGGATGATTTATATATTAGTAAAGGTGAATAGTGTTGTGGACTCCTTGATTCAAAAGACTCAGAATCAAGTGGTTCTGGAATCCTACTGTGAGTGGAGGATGATAGAATTGTTTTCTAAGAATCACCTAGAGGTACAAGAATGGTATGCTTTGATGAAATATACCTCTATTGATATTGGGTCCACACCATTCAGTCAGGTCAAGGATTTCATGCTGGTGGACCCATAACGTTTGGATATTAGAAAAAATAATAAATTTGTAGAGTCTCCTTTTAGTTGGAATGTTGTTAATGAGGGAGTTTCTTATGTTCAAGTTCATGTTGTAGAACCAGATAGTGTGTATTAAGAGTTGATGAATGAGTTCCACATATCAATATGTTAATTGCATCCTGGAAGTACTAAGATGTATCATGATCTTTGACAATAATATTGGTTGACAAGATTGAAGAAAGTGATTGTATTTTTTATGGTGTGATGACTTACCTGTTAACAAGTGAAGGTCATACATCAATTCCAAGGAGGGATGTTATAGTCATAGTTTTTCATAGAGTGGAAGTCGAATGACAGAACTAGGGACTTCTTTTTGTGTATTTTGAGGATCCCTTAGAAGAATGACACAAACTGTGTGATTGTTGATCAGATGACTAAAGTTGCACATTTCATACTGATCAAGGATACTTGGATAGTTTGTCAGTTTGGTGAGTTATATGTTCTATAATAGTTTGGTTTCATGTTTTTCAAAGATCAATAGTGTTATACTGTGATCCAGGTTTCTAATCACTCTTCAAGATGGGGTTACATAGGGTGCTTGGTACATAGGTGTCATTGAGTATGAATTATCAACCATAAACTGATGGATAGTAAGAGCGTATAGTTCATGTATTGGGGGACCTGTTGAGAGCATGTTTCAGATATTTTGGTGGTTCATGGGGGAAGAATTTATCACTTGATAATTTTTCGTAGCATAAATATTTTTTTCTATTATTCAAATGGCACCTTCTTAGACCATGTTTGGAAAGCTATGTATATATCTATTTTCTTATTTACATATTGATGATTCTATGATTTTTGGTTAGTGACTCGTGTAAGAGATTTTAGAAAAGGTTCGTTTGATTAAATTTCATATGATGATGGCATAGACTAGAGAGAAATTATATACACATCACTATCATTGACCACTCAAACTCATGGTTATAGATAGTGTCTTCCTTCAGGTATCATCTAGGTTGGGTAATTGTTGAATCTGAATACATGGAAATTTGGCACAAAACATGTGGGGTTGTATGATATTGTCAAGACTATTGGACCGGTGGTGTACCGATTGTCCTTTTCACAATGGTGTAGTGGGATGTATTAAAATTTCCATGTTTCACAACTCTGACAGTATCATCATGATCCAACTCATGTGGTAAACATTGATGATTTCGAGCTAGAGGCTGATGTGTCCTTTGAGGAGAATCATGTACGTATTGTGGATCATAGTGATAAGATATTTTGGGGAAAGCCATTGCCTTTCATATGTGTTTCATGGAATCCTAGAAACCTTCATTAAGAAATATGGGAGAGAGAATTAGATATGAAGACCTAGTGGACCAATCTCATTTCTTTGGAATCTCAAGGATGCTCAAGACGAGAAGATCAAGGAAAAGCTTTCATAAGTTGGGGAGGATATAAGAACCCAAATCCATCCTAAGATATGTTTTTTTTATGTTTTTATTTATGTTTCTTATTTTTGTTAAATAATATTTCCCAAGATCAGGGCATGGCTCGAGAGTATTCTGGGGGTTTAGGGAACTAAGGAGGAGGAAAAAGGGGCTCTCTAACCATATTGTACTGTTTCTTCACCATTCGTGCACACCGTGAAAAAATCCCTAGAAACCATATTAAGGGGGTGATTTTCGAACTGTGGCATGTTCGTAGTTTTCAAATAGTATATAAAACTGTGTGGGTAAACCATGTGGACTATTAATGTGGGTAAAATTGAAAAAAATTCCACCCTGAGATTTAAATTTCCAACATGGAATATTCCTCCCCTCCTCCTTCTGCAACCCTAAATATGAGCTTGAATGACCCAGCCATATTAAAGAATATTCCCATTAGATTCTTGGAATTTTAGAGCATTATTGGTTGTGGATTGAAGCCCTGGGTGAATCTAATATTCTCTTTTGTTTCTTTTCACCAGTATATTCTCCATAACTCACTAATATCCATTTGAAGCTCTAAACCCCCTCTTTTCTTTTGAAATCTAGGTTGAGTCTTTGAAGGGGGTTTGAATCAGGATCTAAGGCATCATTGTGGAGTGTGTTTGTCAATGGATTCAAGTTTGGTGGTCTACAAGTTATATCTAATAGTTTTTTTTATAGATTTGTGCATGTAAAACATTGTTCATTGCCACTTCTTATTGTTATTTTGAACCCTTTGGTAGGCTTTGAAATAATGTGTGTATAAATTATGAATATATAACCCCATTGTCCTCATGGGATGAAACAAGGACTATTTCACCCATTTGAGGCCATCCATGTGGTTTTCCGATATTTACTAGGGCTAGAAATTAGATAAATAAGTGATAGGTCGTTGTGTGACAATGTAGATCCATTTTTTAGTATGTTGATATGGTAATGTCATTTGAAATGGATAAATATGATAATTTAATGGAATCAAGGAAATTATTTAATATTCTTAGTGGACTAGACATGAGAAGGGTAATTGTGATAAATGGGCTAAGAAATGTAAATGGAAAATGTGTTAACGAGTCCTATCATGATTTCTAATTCCCATGTTGATTGTTGGATAATGATTGTTGTATAACCCATTTAACTTTGATGTGGAATGATTTGTGTGTAATTAATGAATTAATATACATGTCCACCTATATTGATTTTGGGATAAATGAATGAGGCTCCTCCCATAGGTTTGGTTGGACTAATACTCTAATTCTACCCTAGAATAAACGAGTTGGGGAGTTGGACTGATTCTTTATTTCAACAATGGTTTTATTCGATGGAATTACCATGACAAAGGGTATAGGGAAATTGGGATTTAGTGATTGTGAAATAATATATACCTTATGAAGTTACGAACTTTTTTTTATCCCTTGTGATTGACCTGGATGATTATCATAAGTCCAATGAACCTTGGATGAATGTGAAATAAGTATTAAAAATGTTATAGGTAATAGAAATTAGAAGAAATGTTAGGAATGATTCTAGTGAACCTTTTAAACTATTTTATTTTGAATTATCCTTTACATACTTGTTATGTAATTCATATTGAAAGCACTATCTATTATACTAGATATTTTTTATACACCATTGGTGGTGGCCTACCGAGTTGTACTCACACTCTACTCAGGTCGTTGTTGGGTACCTGAGTAGATTTCATGCTTGGTGGTCAAGAAAAGGGAAAGGTCCCTATGTTAGAGAGTTGAGATAAAAATAGTACATTCTTGGATGAGGTTCTAAAAACATAGATTGAACTGTAAGGGGATTCCATTGTTTCTTTTATTTTGGATTTTTTTCACATGGAATTTTAGCAGGACATCACATATCTAATGTTGGTTATGGTTTGTACCCAGTTTGGGAAATTGTTATTTATGCTTGTTCATTGATTTTCTTCCCATGCTCTGTGATTTTTTATTCTTATCTACTATGGATTACACTAGTAAAAGGGTATAGTCTCCCCACATGACAAATATAGACCCCTACTACTAGTTAGAAACTTATGGAATATGGGGAGGTGTGCTATAGGTCATGTGCCGACTTGGATCGGGGAACTAGTTAGTGTCATGTATGATTGGGATGTTACATGTACCCAAGTAATTGTCTTCCATTGAAGGACCTATGTCACAGAAAAAAAAAATCCTGATAAGATGATCTATTTTGGGTAAATGAAGTGAAAAAATATGATCTTACCATCAGAGGACATGGTATGGGTTATAAAGATACCTCTTGAGATATGATATATGAAATATGTTTCAAAACAATGTCAATTGTAGTGGAAATTATAAATGGTATGCCACATTCTCCACTCACTCAACAATCTCAAAAGGATGCACAATACTCACCATAATCATTCCATGTTTCTCATGATGTAGGTGAACTAGCCATGGTTAAGATATCACAGACACCTAGTCACATACAGAAATATTCAATGGTCATTACTGATGAACATCATAGGATTTATATGTATATTGTGGCACTAAAATTATAAGATGAATCAAATGTATCTTATCGTCACCATCTCTTGTACTGATGTTAGATCAACCATGTAAGATATCTAATCTCCAACCAACCTAATAAAAATCTTCAAGGATAGAAATACATGGCCTCAAAATAATCCATTTTGATAGTGGAGTGGAAACTATTATTATAGGTTAACCCATTTAGTCCCAAATAGACATTGAAATAACCACCATATTCATGAATGCATGGTTTCGGAATATTATCAAGAATATACATAGGTAACTCTATCTAGGCATCCATCTATATATGATAATAAATTATCAAATGTTCATGGGATCCCATGGAATATTGGATTCATCTCCAAAATCATGATGTGAAATGGGGATCACTATCAAATTCTATAGCTGATGAAATTCCATGAAATCTAATAATAGCATATACATAGTTACATCCAAAGTCCTTATATTAGTTATTATCTATTATGGGTATAATGTAATCTGATTTAGTTTTCATATTGATCAAAACACATATCGGTTTATTTCATCAAGGGGTACTTGTTAACCGAACCACAAATTTTATAGAAATCTTTTCCCAATTCCACGTCATCATTGAATGTGGATGACGGAAACTCAATGGTCTCCAGTACTTGTATTTGACCTATTTATTAGTATAAAAATGAGAAACAATATCTTAAATGTCTCATTTCATACAAGGAATCCATAATAATCACCGTATAACTTAAAACATCTTCATGGTTCTATGATGCACCACCAACTGTGAATTATGGAAATTCCCCATCATAGTCTTTCTCATAAAAAATAGATAAACCCACTTTTTATCAAAAGGGGACAGCAAAATTGAATATCGACCTTTGAGAAAAACTTCACCCCTTTTTATTGGTCATATAAATCATCGATTTGTGGAAATGGATATATATTCTTAAACTTCAGTCAAATTTATTTCTCGTAAATAATACATTGGTGATGTGTTAAATCATATTTCTTCAAATAGAGAATATGTGTTTCCCAAGGTGAAATGGTTGGAAATAGGAATCCTTTAACTACATGATCATCAAACCACGATTTCAGATCCTTCAATTACAATATTTTTATATGGTAAGAAGTCAATAAGTATTTACAAATAAATAGTTCAAGACATTAATAAAAATTCTATTGGATCGAATTTGATGATCCTGGTGGATATGGATAATCTTTATAATAGATTGGAATGGGTATTAATCTTAAATTACGGGTGGAATTTATGATTTCACGATTGGTTATTTGCTATATGCTTTAGATATTACACCTCCCCATGGATTACCATTTCTCTATTGGGTAAGGGAGTTGGTTTCATCAATTTTTTCATGGTGTTAGACAAGAAGATCCCTTGTCTCCTAGATTGTTTGTTTTATATTAATAGGATATCTATAGAAACATCCATATGGGAATCAATGTTAGGAGTTTGTTACATTTTAAGAACAGGTCTACAAATAGCTCGGTTTTCCACCTCATGATTTCTGATGATATCTTATTCTTTATTAATGGAATACAAATATCAATCAACGGTCTCATCAAAATTATGTCTACCTATGGGAATATGAGTACAAAAAATTTTAATTTCATGAAAAGTACCATTTTTCCATTAAATGATCTCAGAGACAATACAAGGAAAAACAAGATAACATGGGTATGAAACGATAAAAAACCAATGATCTACCTTGTTGTTCCTATATCCAATGGAAGAGTCAAGAAAATATTTTTTAAGGTCTTCAAAATAGGATCATAGGGAATATTTCTAATTCGAAGACCATGTTTCATTCCTTTTGAGGGGGAATTACGCATATTAATACTATTTTTTGTTTATTCCAATTCATGTGCTCTTAATATTCAAGCCTCCAAAACATATTATAATAAAATTGGAGAATATCATGAATACCATTCTATAGGATTCCAACCAGGTTGGTCTCTATCATTCGGCCTCCTGGAAGTGAATTTCCAAGCCTACTAAAAAAGGTGGTGTGGGTCTCTATAGTGTGGTTGGAACCATGCAGGGAATGGAAGAAAGACTAGTGTGGGATGTAGTTGAAGGGAATACCTTATTGAAATGATTTATGAGAAACATGTGTGTGGAGGACTTGTAAAATTGCACATATCATAATAGCATAATTTCTAGTATTTCCATATACTTATAAGGACATCTGGAGAATAATTGTGTACACATTAATTGGATTGTTGGTTGTGGAGAAATAAATTTATAGTCTGATAATTGGGTTGGGGAGACATTTTATTTCATAGGGTTTCCTTCTCCACATATTTTCAATAAATATTCCAGATTATTTCCTTTATTTCAAGGCTCCATAATGAATAGTGCGAAAAAAATGTTTATGATACCATCCGGGTGATTGACGAACATGACAAGTGTGTTTTTAAAGGGTTAGATTTTGGGAATTTTTGAGGCTGTGATTACATGAAGCTCATTTATAATGGAGGTAGTGTCGATGGATTGGAGATAAGACTATGGTGTATGGTGATTCTGTGGAAAATAAAGATTCTTTTCTAGAGATTGTGGAATCAATTTCTTCCCGCTGAGGACTACATCAAGAAGAAAGCAACCGTTATTGTCTCTCACTGTTAGTGTTGTACAACACCTCATTATGAAACATGATGGAATTTATTCTTCATGGAGACTGGGAAAAGGTTATTTGGAGTTATATGATGTAGAAAAATAACATCACTAGTGACTGGGGCACTATGTGGGACATTATAGACAAATAGTTTCAAGGTGTTGGTTCTCCAATGGAGGAACTAAGGGATTGGGGCATGGTTTTTTCAGTGATCTATTGGGTTATATGGTAAGAAATAAACTAGGGTAGGGATGGTGCTAAGATATTTATCATCATCGTGGAGCTACATGTCAAAATTATGGTGGCATAACTTGGGGTTTTGATTAATGGCACTATATATCCATTCACATTGATAAGGATTATCCCATCACGCTTCTTAATTTTGGGTAATATAAATATTAACCATAGTTTCTCAATTTGTTGAAAACTACCCTTGTAGGGGTTCAAATTTAATGTTGATGGATCATATTGTGATGGGCTGAAGAGAGGTGGTGGTATGATGACAAAAATGAGGGGTTCTATTATTTTCATCTTCAGTGACTTTTATGGTCCAGGCGCATCCTTAGGTATTGAGGCAAGATCCATGCGAACTTGTATATATCTTTTCAGAGATCAGGACATAAAAATTTCTATAATTGAGTCTGATTATACTATGAATATTGGGATTCTATAGATGAAGTATTATCTTCCATGGGAGCTAATTTATCTTATCAGAAGAAGCATATCTTTTCTCAATAAAGACATATTAGACAACCACACTTAGAGGGAAGGGAATTGGGCTTCCAATTCTCTATCCAGTAAAGGGATTTTGGGGGAGCATCTTATTTATTTCTCTTGTTGGGGGTTGTTACATAGTAATTTTATTCTCTTATCTAAAATTGATTCTCTAGGCATTCATCATTTCTACCCCCACTTGAAGGGTTGTTTTCATGAAGACTCGTCATTTTCTAATAAAATATTAATTTTCATTAAAAAAATAAGAATTCATACACACTTGTTATGTACTAGTTAAAAAATCAATATAATATTCCACATATCTTACCTAGGGAAATCCACGTAATTTATAAGGAAAAAATCAATAATATCCTTTACAAATGGATGAGATCATCACTCAATGATTCTAACTCCATGAATAATGAAAACGCTAATATTACACTACCCGTCTCCGAAAAAGTTGGTTTGACTCTACTCAACCTTAGGTCCCATTCTTCATGAAACATAATACCCACACCATAAGGAATAGTATATAAATCTTGATAAAGAAAACTATCAATCAAGGCCTTATAATAATCCTCCAATTCATAAATAATGTTTTTTTTCAAGGATTCATGTTATGAACTAAAAATATTACATGTAAAAATATATATGATTGTGAGAAAACACAAAAAGAGAACCGAAAATATTTCACTCTTCAATATGTAGGGAATGATAATTTACATCATAGAAGAAAAAATTTATTTAGGTTGATTTAGTAAATTTAAAAAACATGAAAATATTAATGATTCAGATGAATTATTATTGAATATATTTCTCACTTGTAATGAAACAATTTTTATAGAACATCTCACAATATGTATACCCACATTGGCTTCCTCTAGACACTCTTCCACTATGACAAGATGCCTCATTTAAACTGTATATGGACGGATCCTCTTTGACATGGAATCATATAATTAAACCGTAATACATTTTATACTAATGATGTTACACAACTATTATTAGTAGAAAAATCCTGTAGAGCTTTTATAGGTCTCTGATGTGACCACATTAACATTTAATATTTTATGCCTTAGTAAAAATGGCTTTTGAATTCCCACCCATTCCATAATGAATTTAAGCAAAAAGGCCTCTTAAAAAAGTTTCAAGGGTTCTATATGACTCATAATATCAACCAACAACATGAAACTTGTCATGATTTATGGAAAATA
This sequence comes from Viscum album, assembly GCA_963277665.1. Lineage (NCBI taxonomy): Eukaryota > Viridiplantae > Streptophyta > Magnoliopsida > Santalales > Viscaceae > Viscum > Viscum album. The sequence goes on from OY728164.1 coordinate 1,348,971,543, forward strand.
CCATTGGAAAAAGGGAATCATATCATCCCGGACATACCTTCAAGGTCAAGCTCAACCATCTATGCTCTATCCAACACATCAACATAAGACATGATATTTATAATGAAAATTGATACCAGATCAAAGGCCCATCATAATCAATTTATTCCACATCTTATATGTGTATATGACCTCAGGAGATAAGAAAAAAATATCCATAAAGTGGTTTTCTTAATATTTCATTGACTTTTAACCCAAATCGAGGTTGAGAACCACCACAACCTTTAAAAAACCTGAATATTTGGTATAATAATAATCAATGAAATTAGATCTAGAGTCATCTACCTACAAGACCTCATTATTTTCCAGTATCAATATCAAATCACACTATTTGTTTATAAGACACTCTTTCTTGATTTCACCACCCATTAAGGTAATAGAATCCATAATTCCAATGAAACTAAAAAGGAGATAATTAATTTTCAAACAATTAATCATCCTCTTGGGGATCATTAAAACTATCAAAATCTGGTTGTTTTCTATGAAAAAACACTTCATCATGTTTTCTAGATTTATCCCTTCATGATTCCACTACCAGATCCTAACATATAGTGTTTTATTTAACAATAAAAAATCATGGACATCCTTTTCCATTATCTCAACAATAATCTAGTCTACTAGGGAATTCCCTTACTGTGGTTCTCTTGTAGCTTCTACATTTATCATATTCAAATTTATCCTTAGAGAAATGATTCTACACAACATCAATAGAAAAAATGGAAATCATCAGTAATGATACATAGATAAACATCTCAAATAATTTTTATAGGAATATCAATTCCATCAATGAAAAATTCACGGTTGGAATTTTTACATAATCAAAAAAAATTCTAAGCGAATCCTTTAAATAAAATTAAAATGTTCCTAAAATAAATATTCCCTAAACACCCATGTTGACATAAGTAATAACCACCTATGTCCAATACATTCTACCTCTTTCTACTTGTACAATAATGAATATATAATGACATTAAGTGAATATTCACCATCCTATGCATTTGATATCACTTAGTTGTGAACCAACCTAGATACCCTAAACAATTATACATCATATAGATTTTACATTTCCAAATTTATATTCTTGATCCCCTTGTGTTAGTGATTATCACCTTACATACTACAATATTCATTAGGAAATGATTTTTTCCAAGAACATAACTGAATAAAAAAAAGAGAAAAGTCAGTATGTTGAAAACTCTAAATGGATTATATTCCAGAATTAAATTTATAAAATAATACCCAACTAGTGTGTCATTAATATAAAAAACTTTTTCCAATGTAAAAGATCAGACATATCCTAGGTAATAGGTCATTCATATCTCCACATATCACCTCCATCAATCTAGGACCCAATTCTCAATAACAACCGCCACATGCAACTGGAACATTCCCTTTTCCTGTCCCTATCATAAGATAATCTAAAAAACCTAATGTAGAAGGTAGGTTGTGAGATAAATATACAATTTTCTATGAACTTTGGTATAGTGTTTTTTGGAAATAGGATCTACACACTTCTAAATTTTTTATCTTAACTCAATGTGTGCACATACCCCTTAGCTTAGGCCATTGATAACCAACTCCCCATTCAGAAAATAATTTCATAATATGTTTATAATAATTTTTCCATCATCAATTAATTAATAAAAGGAATGATCCTATAGTTGTTTTATAAATTAACTAGTAACATCCTAGGTTCACTATTTCTTCAATCAATCAATCAATCCATCATTGGATAATCAATAATATAAATTCATTTTAGAATACAATTTCTAAACTTTTATATCAAATATGAATTCTTATTTTCAAAACCAAATAATTGGATTTAATATATTAATTAATTTTCAAATAATTTTCATATTTAATCTATCTATCTCAGGGTACAACATCACATTATTTCATCAAATCAATTTCCAATTCAATACATCATTTTTCTTCTGAAATCCAAAAAATTGTGTAAATTACATGAAATTTGGGGTGTTTTCATGATTTCAATTATCTTTTGAAAATAAAACATCATTTATCTCAAAATAATGTTTATGAATCTATCAAAAACAAATTTTAAATCAATTATAAAAATAAAGGTATCAATTGTATAGTAATTCCTTAATGAACCACATAGTTATTAGTAGCAAACAAGTCAATAACCACAATGCAAAACATCAATGAAAAATAAAGGATGAGGTTATTAATAAGAAAATAAAATATCAAAATTCTTAAATATAGAATTGTGATTCAATTGGTAAATATTAGATCATACTAATAACAAATATGGGTGTCATAGAGAAGGATAAATCTATATTTTGGAGTAACCATGTTGATCAAACTCTGAACCAATATGTCTTCAAGTGAATTAATCATCCATAAATATCAAGAGAAATCCTTATGGATTTGAGGAAATATGGAACAGTGAAAAAAGAAATAATCCATATATCAACCATTTCACATCTTGAAAATAAATCATGGAAAAAAATTAATTCACATAATGAACCTATTACAATTATTTTTTCTAGAATAAAATTTAGGTTATAAATTATTTTCATGGTGTTGACCTATCATGCAGATAATACATGATCATTTCATGTAGATAAACTTAGAAATGGCCTCCAAAAGAACCCAGACCTAAAGATAACCCTCTAAAACCAATGACACATTTATAATCAGAATCCCTTGATTCAAAAATTATAAATTTCTAAAAGTTACAACAAAACAAGAGTAATTAAGTACCTAAGAGAAGGTAACTTACAGTTACCAAATTTATGTTTATTACTTTTTTTTGAACATGGTATGTCATAAAATTTAGAAGAAATAGTTCTATACCTAATCAAACAATAGTGTGTGTAAAATCAATTAGAATTATAAATATGATCACATACGGTTGTTACATAAAATGTTTATCCATCTACTAAAAGACATTAGAAGGACATGGTATCATGGTTTTCATTTTATTTTAGATTAGTGTGTCATGATTATCATTGCTATTTATTCCATATGGAAGATATATAATATGTTTTTCATGATATTTCACTTTTATAATTATTTATATGCTCACATGATTATCGTATGTGGTATAAATACATATATAATTGCCCACTATATTATTATTTAGGTTCAAAATCATATTCATCCAACATTGAATATATTTTTTATAAAAATGAAAAGAACGATTTACAAAATGGTTTCCATTTATAGGATCTCTTTAAAATTGTTTTGTTAATAAATATGGATATAATAGTTATATTTTGTTATACTTTTCAATTTTTTGATGGTGGTATCTTAATGACAATTATTTATCACACCCATCATTTTCATTAGAGAATTTATTTCATTTCTGTTGTATAACATAAGATATGTGATGGGAATCCTGTGTAATTCCATATTTTCTTGGATGATATAACTTTGTTAGGGTAATGGGATGGTGGTGATAATTATTCAAAAGGATTCATAAAATATATTTTTTCTGTTTTACCTTTACTACTTATCCTTGATATTCAGATAGAGGGATACTTTTCTTCCTCATTTTATATTTATTGTATATATTATTTTTATTATACATGAGATATGGGGTTTTTCATTTGGGGTAAAATCCATATAATGGATTTATATATTGATATTGAGATTCATATCTCTTGTCTGTGGTGATTGGGAATGTTCTTTGTCTCTTATGTCGAAACATATCATGTTTTGTGTTTGGTTTACCTTGGAAAGATCATTATAATAAAGCTCTTTTGAGTTTATCAAATATATTCAATCATATTAAAGGTTTATTTTTTCACACATTTAACATCATTATGGAATTCATTTTTCCACAAAATTCAAGTTGATTTCATCTACCAATTTTTAAAAGATAATATGTTAATCAATAACTGAAATTATATGTTGAATAAATCCATTTGTCTCAAGATAGTCAATCCAATTTTTATGATCCTTCATCTAAATGGATCCATATTATAATAATATATTAATATTGGTCTCATCATATATAAGACATAAATAGGGAACTGAACCTCCCTCATGTGTGATCGCCTATAAAAATTATCTGGAAATGAATTAGGGTACTCATTCACAATAATAATAAGGGGGATACATTAATGTTTTTTAAAATAGTCTTGAAACAATTATGATAACTTGAATGGGATCATTCCACCATGTTGAATAATAGGCCCCACTCTCCCTAATCTAGGACCCCACTCACCAATTAATTCTTAATGGACCACATTAGATGATTGAAACATAGATTTATGATAATAATAGTTGATCTAGATCAAAAAATGATCATCTAATACACTCCAATAATAAGTAATAATATAGAAATATTAAGAAAAAAAATTAATGAAACTTCAATTTGATGTCAAAAATCATCCCCTAGAAATCATGGAATTTAAAAACATCCCCTTCCTCATTTCTAAGGGATTGAGAAGACCCAATATAAAGAGAAAATGATTATCGTAAAAAAACTAGTATATCATTATAATTAAATCATATAACGGAATTTCATACACATGTGTAAAACAATTTTAGAACCATAAATGTTGATGTAATAACCATACCACTCATATTAAAAGAAACTACATCAGATTCCTTATATTCATACTTCATTGGGTAAAGGAAACCAACCGCACCCACATTCACCTTCTTTGATCTTTGAGTATTCCAATTAACATAAGAGAGAGGTCAAACTCAATTAATTTAATCAAACTAGAAGTATGATACATCCTTTATAATAGATCTATCCCTACATCATTGGGGATACTTTCCACATAAGAACTAGAGAACCCCATATTTTTCTTATATAATGAATGATTTTTGTGTTGTCCAATCATTATAATTGGTGTGACCATATCTCTTACATTTGATGCATACCACACAACAGTATCCTAATTTATATATAAAAACCCCACAACTAACCTAATGTGGCTATACTCACATCCTCTACTGAAAGGAAAAAATATTCTAGCTTCTTTCTTTACTCACTGAAACTCAAGTAGGACTATTCTTCAATGCTATCCCTACAGCTTTCATGGATACTCAATCAACCACATAATATATATTTCATAGGTATGATTGAATAGACATCAATAAAATATCATCTTGTAAATCTATCCTGAAAAAATATTCTTTAAATTAGTCATTAAAATCAAGATCATGTGATATGTTAACTAACATGGTGAAATTGCTAGCATACTCCATAACTGAAATTTATTATTTCTCTAATGTCACAAATTCAGGGGTATTTTCCGCTCATAATGTTTTAGGGTAGAACATTTAATTGAAAACATTATTTATGGTGGTCCAAGTATTATTCTCAATCAACTTAGATTTAATGAGATAATGTAACCATTTTAATCTGAATCCAACAACCATATAAAAAGAAAAACTAACATTTCAGTATATATAAGTTTAGATTAAGTGGAATGTTATTTCAATATATTCAACAAATTACTTTGGGTCATGGGTTCTTTTAACACTAAGGAATATTGGGGTATTATTCTGGGTAAACTCTAGGGATATGTCTACTATACCTTCATGGTTTCAAACAACCATATAACCCATTGTATGGTTTATTGAAATAAATAATTTCACTAATGAATTGACTACTAGTGGATTATTATAAATAAATTGTCTCACATATTCCTCTACAATATTTAGAATAAATATTTTATGAGATATATTTAATTAAATAGCTGAGATAACACTGAATTAGAATAGAAATAAAATTAAGAATAAAAAATAGATTGTAATTCAAAAACAATTTCATAAAAAAACCTAAAATAAATATCATGAACATGATATAAATTCAATTCCATCTATGGAATCATGGAGTTAAATATTTAAGTGATAGATCTAGGAAACAATCTATACGTACTACCCAAGTTCTAATGTTCCTAACCCATTCTATAATTGACTATGAAATTTTTGGTCAACTATGATACCAATATACAATGAACCTACCAAATAAAATTTGATGCATCACCTGAGATGTACCACTACAAAGATTTATGTGGGTTCAGGATCACCACAGGCTATAAAAAATAACCTGGAAAACAATAAAAAAAATTGTGGGAATGATTTAACCTTAAACGTAATTATATTATGTATCATGTACTAAAGGTAATTTATATAAATGTAATTCCAAGAAATGCTAAAATTCTTACATCTAAAATATTTTTTACGTAACATGAAAATGAAAAAAAAAATTGACTCCTGATAAAACATGAGGCATTGTTCAATCTCTATTTTACCATTAGTCACCGCTATCACAAAACAGCCAAACAAAATATCCACTAAAAGGTTCCACCAAGCTACATGATACCCTTCCATTTACATGAATCCAAAATACTATGTTTATAATTACTAAAATATTTTTTAGGGTGTGAGTATATTTAACATATGATAACACCATTAATACACACAATTTATTTCAAAAAGAAGCTGTTATACAATGAATGAAAAATAGTCTGATAAAGCATATTTTCTTGAAAACACGTCTTCACCAAAAATTATTTGGTTTTCCTTCATGAAATTATACAGATCCCATGCAATAAAAATAATGAAATGAGACATGTTTGATTTAATAAAATAAAGATAAACAATAAATCCATGCATATTAAAATAATTAATTAATTAAATCACAAGTATGCAAGTAATTAATACTAAAAATGTATAACTATGTTGTAAGAAGTAATATAAGATTCTTGGTCATCAATTGAAATCTATTCAACATCATGAATACCATATCCATAAAAATAAAATATCACATGATCTTCCATGTGTTATAAACCATACCATTACATATATTAGAATTTAAAAATTTTCAAATTAACTTTTTACAATTTTAAAAAACACATAAGGTTCATAAAACATTTTATTAAATAAAATTTAATTAAAAAAGTTAGTAACACAACCAAATATCAAGTAAAAATAATAAATTCAAACATATACCATAACAATGTCGAAAAATATTTTTCATATTACAAAAACAGTGGATATCACATGATCATTAAAGTATGACATGGGAATAAATACATTTCACAGAGAGACCTACGATTCTAATGTATGAAAATTTGATGCCTTAAATTTAAGAGATCAAAGGGAAATGCATCTATTCATCAGAAGTGAATTTATATAAGGGGAAATCCTAAGATGAATGAAGTCTCCTAGAGTAACTGTATGATAAAAAATGAATTCCCATTATCCTTACAATAATAGGATTAATAGGATACATAATAAAGGGGAGTAGAATGAATATATTTATAAACAGAAAATTTTGTTCCAGACACATTAAATATACTATCCTAAAGAAAGAAAATTACTTAATAATTAGGGGAAACATCCCCTGGAATAACCTTAGTCGATGAATCCATTTCAAAATACAAAATAAATCCACCATGATCTCTTTAAACCCACTTTCATGTAGTGGGATTGAGCAAAATAATCCTTGGAATCCCAACACAGTCACCCCTATGTTGTAGTGTAGAAACCATGGACATTTTGAACCCACTATTCCTTACATTATGGCGTGGTGATGTCTAATCGATCATGGTGAAAAAATACCCCTAATTTCTTATATTAAAATACATTACTAGCCATGGAAATTTTTTCCTTTCCCGTTGCACATTTGTGGCTCCTAATATCAAAATGGATTGTGCCATTATACGTCCTAGACTATTTTTTAAATAAAAATTACAAAAAACAATTTAATCCATCAAAAATCTCTACAAATATATAAAATTATTTATATTACATAATCCTAAAAATAAAATATTAATATGATCTTAAATGTAACACACTACAACATGTAAAAATTCCGCTCCTTATTATTAATCATTCAAGAGTTATTGTTCACTCAACACACTCATAGAATCAGAACACACACTTTTTCTTATTCTTCATAGCTTTAATATTTTCACAACATCTCATCCTTGCCTAGTGAATCATGCAACAATTATAGTACATGAATCAGTATTTCCATTAGGGTCATGTCATAATTCAATTAAAGGATAAAATTAGAGATATTGTTAGAGTAAAATAAGTCAGCTATCATGACAATCCCAATCTCCCATATTTCATTTATTAATCAATTGATATCTATAGTTAAATGTTATTAATTAAATTCATGTATTTTACTTCACATATTATTAATAATAAAAAATTATCCACATTTATTTATAAGGAATGTGTATTATTCTTCTCAAAATTATATTACACAACAAAAAATTTAATTTTACTTCGCTATTTTATTTATTATATAGTACATAAATTTGTTTTGTGGGACCTTTATAATTTTTGATAAGGATGTTCCCATAAATCCATTTTGGATTACTTAATGGATCATTACACAACAATTTCCTATCATCCTCATTTTATTTATGAATAGTGTCAATAAAAATGAAATATGTGATATTTAATTCCATTGAAGCAAGTCACCTTCTCTAACTTATCTCCACTTCTAGATTTATTTAAATATGTCCATTATTCCATTAATTATTTATATATTCTCAAACATAAATCACTATTACATGTCTTAATTTATTATTTTATTTTTTATTTTAAACTCTTTATCTAAAAGCTCTAGTGACATATGATTTTATATTTCTTTTTGTTTTCTAGGGGAGGGGTTTCAAATATTTCATTTGTAATATAAATATTAATCCGAAAAAATACCTCATCTACATTCCTCAATAAATCATAAACATATTGTGCTTCGATTAAAGATATTTAAAGATTCATGATGGGTTTAATGTGAAAGAAAAAATGAAGAATCATTAAAAAATGACTACATCTTCAGATACAAAAATTTGGGCACATGTATTTTTTAGTCTAATGAAATTAAAAATAACCCTATAGTATAGACCTTACGAGGTTAGAAACTGAAACTTATGGTGTTAAATTTTTTGAAACATATGAGTGATTGAATTAGTCATATGAGGATGTATACCATCCTTTTTAGAACATTTAAATGCCATTCATGTTGTTTTTTATTTTTCTAATGACAGGGGGATCATATATCAACCATACGCCAAATATTCTCAACCTTATGGAGTCTGGTTTAAACCATTGGTTGATGATTTTCCCAGACATATTTTGGTGTCCTTATCAACATTATGAGATGTCTTCATGAAAATTATGAGGTGATTTTTCAAAACTATATAAGAATATGTGTGAACCTTATGATCATGTTTATCATAATTCTAAAAATGTTTTATATTTCCTAACTATATAAATAGAATAGTCATTTTTAAAAACATTTTATTCTTTTAATCACATTAATTTTGAATGACTATTAACAACATAATTCCATATTGAGAATCTTAAAAAAATCATCTTATAAAATTTAGATAATATATTCAAAAACAAAAAACCTAGGATAATATCATGATGGTTTTTCCAAATCTATGGTATATTTTTCAAATCATTGAACTCAAATTAGGATGTTTGAGTACCTTTATACACGCTTGAAAGGCCTATGTTTTGAACCCAGTTCTCTCTCAGTATTTCAACTCATTATAACTATTTTAGATTGAAGTTCGCTACATTTAATACATTTATTTTACATGTGGAAAATCCCTAAAACCACAATAGGTCCAATGGATAATCATAAATCTACCCTGAAACTTATTCGTGGTAGTTAACAACATCATTCTTCTTTCCTATCCATGTATTCATCCTGGAAGTAGCTCAATCCATTACATACCAAAAGTAAAGGAATCTCTATAAAATATAATAGGTTTACATTCTCTCAGTCCTCCAAAATCACTATATAATGACTTTGAAATTGAAAAATAATATTACAATGTTAAAAAAAATTATATCTCCCCTTGTGTATTTTCATCTTATCCTGACATTATATAAATATTCAATTCCTTTTCCTTCTATATTTTTTACTATAAATTCAATGGAAGAAAAATGTATTCAATTCCCCATAATTCATCCCAAGAGAAGAAATGATGATATTAATTTGATCTTTTTAATCCTCCATTACTCATCTAGTTTTATGCTAGAAACATTATTCCATTTTTATGATAACCTATTTATTCTCACTACATTTTAGAAACTCGTTTAATATCTATTTTAGAGAAGGGAGGAACCGCATACTCCCTTAGAAATGTGGAATAAATCAATAACCTCTATATCTATATAATATATCCCAACATAGAAAATAAAAGTGACTAATTTATGAAAAATTCAACACTTTTAAAGAACAATAAGGTTATAAATATTAATAAAATAAGATATTTTTCGAATCGAAAACTAATTTCCACATATATTATGAACCTTCATTAAATTGATAAAATACATTAAAATATCTCATGTTAAAATTATATTATATCCCCATTTTTTTGATAGTCAAACCCCTTCCATAAAAAATATAAAAATAAGAAATTAAAATTCTTTATTTAAAATAATACATCACCCTTAGATTTTTATGAAGTTACCAAAACAACTAATATTAATAACTGAGCCAAATTATAGGAATTTTGTAATACTCAATGGTTCCTCACATAGTATTCTCTCTTTCATCATTAATTTTATATTTAATGATGTATATGTGATGAAATGTAGATGTTTGTTTTTCCATCAACATTTTTCCAATTAGTGAAATTGGGCTGAGATATGTTTCACGTCCCAAGGAAAATAATCTTAGCATATCAAACACATTAGGGAATTTTCATTCTTGAAGTCATATAACTTTTATAGATATATATGTAATTGGGATGATTAGAATATTTATATATTTCACCATCTTTAATTTTTCAAATAGTATTTTTTTAATTTTTCAGTTATATTCTTTTTATCATTTTTTTGATTCTCAATATTTCTAGCCATTTCCAATGGATCTGTCCATATTGGTGAGAACTATTTTTGAATAAGTTCATCAATCATTTTTGGTGTGGATTACATTCTAGTATATAATCTATTAGAACTATTTTTCACTTGTTCAATCCCATTGGTATTTATTTTCCCAAGATAAATAGTTATATGCATAAGTGTTTTGTGTATTAAATGGATTCCAATATCATACAAATCATTATAATATTATATTCTACCCTTTTTAGGAAACTTATAATGATCTTTTATGGGAGTTTTTACCATCAAACCAATCCAAAAATTATCTTCTAGGATTGAATCTCTTTACACTATTTCTGTATGTGTCCTGTTACATTATGTGATCATATAAATATTTAAATAGTCTATGGTATAAAAACTCTTTCTACAATCAAATTGTCATTTACTAGTCGGTGTGACATTATTATTTTTATCTATTTTCAATGACTTCATTAGAGTTTCAAAAGGGATTTTATTTGGTTCACTCCTCAAATAAGACAAGTCACTTTTTCATTATTTTTACACATGTAGTCATGTACATATCTTCTGATAAATATATTTCTTTTTATTTTAGTATATACCAACACTCAGTAAAATAGTATCCATATTGATTTAAAAATTCTCTAATGTTTTCAAAATAATCAAATCTGTTTCTATGTGATCATTTTTACATTCTGTGGGGTTATTTTTTAGGATTATTTTTATGTTTCGAACTAAATACTATTGATTTAATCCTTTAATCACGTCTATAAGATTAAATTCAATTGAAATAGTAAGTGGAAGAATTTAAAAACATCTTAAATCACCATCATATTATAATCAATCATATTATTTTTTTGGTCTTGTAGTGTATCATAATTTATAGAATTAGTATTTTTAGTATTGGAATCTAATGATTTTGTTTTTATTTCATATATTAATTTCATATACATAATCACATTAACCCTTGGTGGATTCCACATTATTTTATATACCTTCATATTTTTATTGTTTTTGACTTTATCATGAACATTTAGAAAAAATAGATTTTTTATTAACAAAATTTTCCTAAACTAGGAAACATTAATCCATGAGCTTGAGGTAAATTCTTCTATAGATGTACTCAAGATATTAATTTGACTATTATGTGTTTTATTTAATTTTATTCTCATATATACTATATGTATTCATTGAATATTTCATCTTCATAAAAACATAGTATGTTATAGATTTTTTTTCATTCTAGTTTTTTCAGTTTCACATCTCACTCATGACACGTCAAAATAAATAAATTTGTTTTAAATATAAATGTGCATAGTGATTCACTAAAAGTTTCTTTGATATTATAAACTTTAGAATCATTCTTCATTAGTTTTTCATGCTATAATTTATAAATTCCCTTAAAATATCTATCATTGATTTTAGTTTGATATGTTTGGAAATCCAAGGAGACTCTATAGATTATTCAATGCCTGGATAACATCATTGAAATTGTTTTCAAAAAATTATTTCCCATATAATGATCATTGAATTAATAAATCAAAAAAAGAAAACTCTTCATTGAATATTGATATAGTCTCTACCTCTGCCATTAAATAATATTTGACATTGTTACACCAACTAATATTTTTTACTAATTCTTCTCTCATTGCATTTGTTACCATTTATAGCTTTAACATTTCATATAATATGCACATGATGTATAGAGTAATTTAAATGACTAGTTAAATGGAAATATTTTAATGAATTCGTTAATTATATAATTTTATTCACTTTTTAATTCATAAAATGATTCATCATCAAAAAATTTACTCTCTTCACAAAATCATTAAAAATAATTATATTTAAAATAAATAAATATAACCCTGATTACCTGTGTCTCATGTTGAAACCTCTTTTAATTTATAATTATTAATTAGATTCATATATTCATTATTTTTCATATTTCTTATAGTATAGGATGAAACCTATATTTTAGTATCCATAGGACTAGGGATATATTTATCTACAAGAGGTTCTTGTAAAATAACTCCTTATATAAACATTATAAAATAAATAAAAGAATTATTGGAAATGAAATATTAGAATCAATCATATTTATTGTTATATCTGATTTAAAATTCAAAAAATAAAAGATCAAAATTATATAGAAACTTATAGCTGATACCAAATATAATTTCGAAAAAACTGGGGAAGACACCTAATAGGGGTGTGAATCATGATTTTTTAAACTCATTAATAAAAATAAAAATCATATTTAAAACATTTAAAACCATTTTTTTACAAAATGGTTTCTATTATGAAAAATGAATTCATTTTTTAATCATATCATATCTAATATATGAAATTTAGATAAGTTAGTAATGTGGCAGAAGTGTTTTCATAGGCTTCAGACCTAAAGCTTGAGATCTATTCCTTATCATGTTATACTCATGCAGAGACACAAATTATATACTATAATATTATAATCAATGCATTTATTGTTTTTCATGGGATTATCTATAAAATATTTCACAACATAATACATTGGTGTGGGTATACCATATAAGCTCGGTAAGATAAAAAGATGTATTCCAAAGCTCATCTGTAGACATTCATCCCAGCACTTATTCATTTTAACTTCCTTCCTCAATTAAATTATATCAGAAAATTATTATTTAATTCCATAACATCAATAAACTATTATAAATTAAAAAATTGAGATTTATCCACTACCTTCTATTATCCATGAATATGGAATGAAACTCAACCTTTATAAAATACTACACAACCTCATATATATACTTCTAATATACATGAGGGTTTCCAACTCACTAATGGTTCAAGAACATATCATCAGAATACGTTACATTTTGAGTATACTATTAGTGTACAAAAATAAATTATGGAATTGGAAAACAATCATATAAAGGACCATGGGAGAAAATTTCCACTCTAAAGATTCTTGTAGTAACATATATAATTTTTTATACCAACCTAAAACCTCAAACAAAATAAATTTATTATCACAAATCATAGTTGTATGGAAAAAACATATAGATTTCCACTAATGGATGAAATTTATTTTGAGCCTAATATTATATTCAAAACATTAAATCATGAATCATAGTTTAAATTTTAGTTCTATGAACAATTCTCAAAGTGTTGTGTCAACCCTTAGACACAAGATCAAAAAATGTTTTTTTCATTGCTAGAATATTAAAAGATTTAAAATTAAGATAAATTTATCAGAATCATTTTTTCGTGGAAGAAATTTATAATTCAATGGGGAACACTCTCAACTCGTGTAACTCCTTCATAAAGAATTCACATGACTATAGACCACCATGGACTCATATTATTGATAATTTTTTGATAAATATCTCATGTAGGTCCTTATAAAATTATCTTATAATGGATATTATTATTTGAAATATTTATTAATGAAGAATACTATTCACTTATTTCGAATCATCTTCATAAAAATTATGTTTCTTGAAACACTCAACATGTGAAAAACCCATGCCTTGTTCAATCATGTAACATCCTTATTTGAGATACCATGTCACACTCAAATCCATCCTTTCATGAAAATACATTATCATACAAACCTTTTATCTTATGTACTCATTTTATTACCCATTTAACCATGAATTGTTGTATAAAATTTATGTTCTCATTTCCCTATATACACATTAAATGATTTTTCTCATATTAAATATACCTATAAAACAATTTTTTAATAACTTTTTTCCAACCACTTTCCATTAAGAATTATTTGGGTAGACTCATTTAATATTGATCCTATAAATATAAACAATCATTCCCAGATCCCACTGTAGAATCATGTTCTTATAAGAATCCAGTCTAAATAATTACAATTTTTTTTCATGAAGGTATGCTTATTTGTAAGAAATTATTATTCTCTCTTGACTTATAAGGATTATATTTTTCCTCAACTATTCTTTAATCCTAAAATTTTGCATCATAAAGGGAAACAACCATGGTTTAAAAATATTTACAACCATCATCCTTATAATAGGGCATTAAAATCCATTTTGAAAGAAAATACTAGACAACATTAAACTACCTGACCAAAACCCTTAGCACACTATTTTAAAATTTTCATATCCTATGTAAAAAATAGTATTCCTTATGTGGTGATACCATGATGGCCCATTTAATTAGGATGGTGTACTACATGTGATGATCTTGAGAGTATTCACATTTCTCATGTGCCTTGATGCATTATCCCCCCCCCCCCCTTTACCCTTTTATTCCATCCTTTCATGACATAAGAATCCTTAATGCATGACATTAATCGACATGGTATATTCCCATTTCATGAACATAAATTAATCACTCAAACTATATGGGGTCTCAATAAGATTATTGAGAAGTAAAAAGTCATTACCATTTCATGGTCAAATCCTAACATAGATATGATTCCATATCCCCGTAAGACGATAGTATTTCAGATAGGTAATAAAATTTCTACAATATACCACTTCCTTCACATAATCTTCTAAGTCTACATTACATTATAAAATGTTTGGAATCAATTTTAGATGTTATACTATTACAGTATATATGATATGAGTGTATTAGGAATAGTGCCAACTTGTAATTAAACTATATAGATCCCCAACTAGATTTTAACCTATGATGTTCCCTTACATGACATGTATTTGAAATGCATACCCATTATACATTATACATACCATCATCCAATAAATAATGGGAATATGTATCGGTATCCCAAATAGAATTTTAATTATTGATCATAACATACATAATGAGATTATGTGGACGCAGCCCCAATGAAATTTAAAATAATGAATCCCCAATTAAAGCATCTAAACACCATCATTAGGTGATAATCTTTGGGTGCCTTATGTGATGATCAATGTTTGGGAATGTGACAATCATGTGATATCTCAATTCATTCCATTGGTGATGAACCTATGTTGATTTCCTAACATGATAACAAATTTGAGAATAATTTTTTCAGAAAGATATTACATTTATGAATATTACAATAAGCCTATATAAAAAGAATATGAATTATTAGTTCTCTAATTAGGTAATGATACAAATATTCTAACATTGATTGATGATTACTATTTTCCCTTGGTAATGATACTAGGAATCCTTATGTGGTTGTATAATGATTCATGTCCTTAAAAATATTGGATTACTTATTTGATGAATGTGAGTATCCTCATGCGATGTGAACTGGATTCCTTTGGAGATGAGCCATGGATTTTGTTAACAATTTTCACATGTTACCACTATACATCTATGGGATACCATGGGTTTTGATCGTGATACACCTTAAAATATGATTATAATATGTCCAAACAATAATTTATTAGAAATAAATTTCAAGAAGACCAATATTCTAAAAAAATAATTATCACCAACCATATTGTTCCCTCCCTTTTTGGGGAGAACAATGAATGAAAAACTATTTTACACATTAGTGTAGGAAGAAGAATGGGATTAAGAAACATGTATATGATTTGTAAGGGACACCATGAAAAGGTTTTGTGCTCCAATGAGGAATACATCGAATGAATATATGATATAACATATTCTTAATATGATAAATGATCTAACTCCAACAACTCTAGTTAGGAATGGTCACCAAGCATTCAAATGTAGGAATACAGGATCAAGGTATATATACTGGTCTATCTTTCACTATAAGATGTATAATTGGGTCTCATTGGAAGAAAAATATAATTAAATGGTCAACCTAACATGAATATCTTATATTTAAATAGTTATTTGTTGATGAATGATATGTATCACCACATATGGACATCATGAACATGAATCAATTCACCTAAAATGATGGAGGATGAATAAGGTCATCATCATTGGGGATCACTTTCATCATACATGTAATGATAGTGAGATCGATATGTTCCAATAGGACAACATGAAGTATAAATGTTAAATTCTAAGCACAACCACCCTCCACAAACCATAATGATGGAAGATGAATTTCCCCTACTAATGTAGTGTCCCATATACATACTAACATAGTGATCCCACACACAATTGTATAAAAAATGGTGGAAAAATATCTATTGGAATCTTGTAACCCTAAATTAATTTCAAATTTTAAGCTCACTTTGAAATGGGTGATCATTTACAATATTTGTCGGTGTAAATATAATTCATTTATCCCCACACAAGAGTTTCATCAAGATGACCTAAATGTTTTTAGTCCCCATCGATGTCACCACCAACTTGGATAATAGAGGGGTAAATCCCCCCATCCCACCATTACTATATCAAACTATTTCTTAATACTCTCCATGGAAATATCTTATAGATAATTGATGAGTTTTCAGTGTATTTATTTGTTATGGAATCTCTAGGTGGCACCATGGAGTCACCTAGGAGAGATACATCCTCTCATCATTGTTTTTTTGTTGGAACTACTGGTGTAAGGGTGATAAAGTTGATCTTATCCCTTATTCATCTAATAAATAGCTTTTAACCACATTTCTAATGTCAAAAACACATATCCATACTTTTCCCATGTGATACAACTATAATAACTATATTTTCCTCATTCACCATCATCCCATACCCACCAGTCCCCAAAACTATTTACATAAAACTCTTTTAAATGTTCAGATTGAGATAGAAAAATTCAATGAGGTATTCTTTTAACTCATCAAATAGTTGGAACCACATGGTGAAACCTTCTTGGTGGTCCACAACATGTCAAATAATTATAATACATATAGGAACAATTCCATGTTAGAGGGTCCAGTACCCATCACAATGTTTCTACCATGATGCAACAAGGACTACTCATTCTCAATATCCCCATGGCTCCCAATCACACAAGCCTGAAAAAAAATAACCATCGACTACAATTGAAGTATAGGAATGTTGGAACTAGGTCTCCCATGACCATTTTGAATCAATGGCTCCTAATGATTATTGAGATATTTTTTAACCTCTTCTACACAAGTAAGGTTAGGAACTAGATACATGATTTTTCCAACACTGAATACGATCTACAAAGATCCAAATATCCTTCTACATGTACCTATGCGTGGATGATGTTTTGTCTTTCATACAAGGTATCATTTTGTACTTATCTCTACCAGTATCAGATTATGTGGTTCATTTCACTAATATAGAAATAGTGGAGACATTGGGGGATAGTTTGGTTCCCATTGACAAGGAAAATATTCCTTTATGTGTTATGCCCTTTATGATCACCCTTAGTAAAAAGTTGATCAAAACAACCCTTATACATGAAAATGATGATGAATCTTATTGAACTATCTGAAGATCCCTTATCCTCCCATGGTAGGGTGTTTATAGGGATTATTTTAACACCCCATTATTTTAGAATATTTTTTCCCATAAATAAATTCAACATATTTTAGAAATTGTGATCCTTGAAAAACCAAAAATAAGAGAATAATTCTATATTATGAAAAAAACATTATAATGTATTTATTTAATACTTAATTAGAAAAATTTTTGAGTCATTATAAGTTGTAGTAGATTAATTATTCCCAGTGAAAAATTGGTATTTGAAATATTATTTAGTTTAATATTATATTTATTTTATTTAAAATATAAATTTCAATATATTAGAATTTTAATTTTAAATAATTAACATCATATTTTTAATCAACCTACAAATATTACCATATGATATTTTTTTAAAGATCATTTTTTTAGAAAAAAGAAAATACTATTTTTATAAATATTAAAACTTTTTTAGACTCACCAGGATGAAAGAGAAATAAAATAATTTAGGAAACTAATTTTTTACAAAAAACATAATCTATAAGTAAATTTACAAATGAATAATTGTTATAATTAATTTACAAAACTATATTTGAAATTATAAAACATAAGTAATATTTTCCCCAAAATTATTTATACTTTTTTATACTTTGTAATAATTATTTATCACTCTTGTAATTTTATTCTCATTTATTATATTTTTAAATTTATTATAATAAAGTGCTAATTATTTATTTGATCCATTTTTTTAGATATAAAAAATTTCATTTGTTAAATATTATTAATCATGGAGAAAGGGAAATTATAAATTGGTTTAATAAAGGGGAACATGCTTATAATATGGTAAAAATATTTATATAAATGAGTGTTTGTGGTATTTCTCAATAATGACTCATATCATATGAATTATTTTTGAACATTTGGAGACACATTTATTTTAATGTGACTTGTGTTCAATATATTTTTTGGAAAATTTACAAAATTGTCACCCTAATAACTTATAATAAGATCTCATCGTCAACTGTGTTTCATCAAACAGAAAATATTTATCTCAAAAAAATCCACAAAAATGTCATCCTTACAATCTATCTTACACCATGGTGTTCATGGTATCTAAAACACTGACCAAACTATGAATGCTAATTTTTTCTCTAACGGGGGATTTCTCTAGAAATGGTAAAGGTATTAATTTACTTATTTTATGTTTCTTTCTTATTACACATCCTCTTATTATTTTATAAACACCTAAAAATCAAGTTATTAGTATCATTTGAATATTAAAATTTTAAAATATTTATGTAATAATAAATATCTATATATTTTATATATAAGAGAAATTGAACATGTCTTCCATCCGTACATGATGTCTACTACCACAGTGAAGCATTTTTCATTTTATTTCACCAGCACAACTCAAGAATGGAAGTGAATATTTATTTAGTGAATATAAATGACATTTATGACATAATTATGATTTATAAAATATAATTTATTATTTGAAATCATTCCTTGGGTCCATTAAGAAATCAAAACCATGTCCCTTATGTATGTGAAAACATAAACCTATATAAAGTGACGTATTTAATTTTTCATCACAACAAAACATAGTCCTCTCTAACTAAATATATTATAACAACACATATGTTATATATCATTTTTTAAATTTTTTATTATATATTCCTAGAAATAATATAAAACCTTAATACTCTGATTCCATGTGACTTATTATAGTTATGTACATTGAATAGTAACATGAAACATAAATACAATGTCATAAACTATAACTCTATAACATGAAAATAAATTTTTTATTTAAAAAATAGTATAGGAGAAGATGAATATGTATGTAAAAAAGGGATGATATATAAATCCTAATAATGAAATAATAGATAAATAACATGGTGAAAGAATTTCATGTGATTAAATAGGAATATAATGGTAATATTAGATGGGTGAGAACCACAAATATGAATATTGAAGCATGATATAATAAGATATCATAATTTCATAATGTGAATGTTGAAGAAATAAATAATAACATCATAAACATAATTCAATATTAATCACCTAGAAAAAATAAAAATGTGTGATTAGGATAACCCCCCTTATACTCTACATGGTATATCATTAAATAAAAAATAGAACTGAAATAATTTTAGTAATATATATAATTCAAGGTTCAATCATCGTATTCATATAATGTACATTTCAATGTGTTCCATATAGATCATGAAATATAAGAACATATTTCATAACATATTATACCATGATTAGGGATTTTTGGTAAAAACTTGGAACTCCCCATCCAGTCATGGATACATTCATCTATGTTATTCTCCTTGAGAATAAATGGGTATGGGTATTGACTATAGTAATGTTTTTCATAGATTATCATAGGTAAGTTTTAGAAAAAAAAATTTACATAAATATTCAAAGAAGGATTGTATGATATTTAAATGGGTCACTAATAAATTGGACATTATTTTTGAATTAATAGGGTTCTGTAAAAACATATTCTAACATGAAAAATTAGAAACCATATGAATTATATGAAGAAGGGTTATTAATTAAGAGGAGAGGTAGAGGACCCTTTACCATTAGAGGGGGATTTTAAAATACTGGGAGAATTTTCATTAGTGGATGGCCACCTTGGGATTTCTCAGAGGCTTATTGTCAAATTAAAAGCATACTACATGGTTTTTTTGGTGAAGAGGAATTGTCGGTTTGTGGGTCTTTATAGAAAAAGATAGGATAATTATTTATTAATTTAAATTTATAGTTTTTGAACACTATATGATGAAGTAAACCAAATACAAAGACAATACAATGGTTTCAAAAAAAGAAGAAGAGTATGTTATTTTTTATTAGGCTTATAATATATCTATATAAAGTAATAATTTTGGTGGTGTGGATATCAGTCATGTTTTTTAAGAAATGATTTTAAACCCCTAAAATAATAACCAAGAATTGGGATTATTTATTAAGGGTTTATAAAATTAATCAAATATTTCCAAAAAAATAAATTATTTTAAATGGGAAACATAATTTCATTCATGAAGAGTGTTTATTCTGTTTTTTATAATACATTTGGCAATTTATTATTTCATAATACAAATAATATTACTATACTATATTTATCTTTACCAAAAATTTCAACTTCAATATATTGTTATTAAAAAATAAATGTTGGAAAATGATAACATGATATTTTCATATTGTATATTTATTTTTTGAAATAAATATTTAAATATGCTTATTTAAAATTATTAATAAAGAACTTCCACATATTTAAAAATACTAGTTTTTTATAATCATAGTCTTCAAACTCTTATGACAATAAATTTTGAATTCATAAAATTATATGGGAATTTTTATTTAGTAAGTATTATTAAATAAATGTTTTTATTAAAATATCAATTATTTATAATTCTATTTAATTCATTCAAAATAGAGTCTTGATTTAAACTATAAATTTCCCAAAAATACGATTTCTATTTCATTATATCATGTTAAATTTTTTGTTAGGCATTATTATTTAACCATTTAAATTTTAGTATTTTATATAAATATTAATTATTTTATTCATATTGAAAATATAAAAAAATTATATTTTACTGTGTAGATACATAAACCATTATTACACTAGAAAATGCCTAAATGGTATGGTTTGTGATGGTGGTGTTTTTTAGGGTGGTTCAATGATCATAGTTTGGGTCATGATCATGATGAACATTGACTTCTTCTATAAATGATTTCAATCAGGATTTAATTATTTACTATTAGATTGGTATTAGTAAGGGGTAAGGCCTAGTGACTCAATACCACTGGGAAATTATGATAAATGGAACAAATATGGTATGATCCTACTTTTCAAGGTCATTGTTTCTTTGATATGTTACAATTAGAATTTATCATAACCCTTAATATAAAATTATCATAACATTCACTATATAATAGATATATTTTCCTTGGATATGATTCATACAGTCCATTTAAATCTAATATTCCATATTTTATAATGGTCTTAAATAGCCAAATGTGTGCATATTTTTATATAACTTCATTACATAATGTGTAATTTACTCATTTAAAAATGAAATATCATTTATAAATTTTTGGGTTGTCACATTATTCCCCCTTCATATATTTCACTCATATACTAAAATAGATTAGTCTATATAGTTTGTATCACCTCTTCAGGTTCACAAGCCAATTCTACAAACATTTGGTTCCACCATAACACATTGACTAAGTGAGTTTTAATGTTTCATAGAACCATGTATGTATGATATAAGATCTTCACTGACTGTTCCTCGTATGAAATATCATTATATAATAGTACCACCATTGATTTAGTACATGTGAGGGATCTTTTATGTATATATATAATAGGGATTCATGAACACATCATGAACTTGTGATAGATTATAAGGGAGTAAAAGTTGATAGGTCCCCACTCCAAAGTGATCAAGGATCCTAAATGGTCTTATGAATCTTGGAATAAGATTTAACTTCTTCCAAAAATCTCGTGACTTTCTCCAACATCAATATATAGTAGAAATATATTACCTTTGACCCTAAATTATTGGTCTTTTCAAAAATTGTCACGATAACTATTATGTAAATTTATTTATATATTTCATATGAAACTGAATAGTTTGAACCATCTCTATCACTTATTATATAAGATTATGTGCCATCTGTTTCCTCTCTCTAAATTCATCCCAGTATACTATATTTCACACCTATATCCATACAAATCCTTATATTATGCCATTTGATTTATAGAATGGGAACTGAAATTATATGGGATCCCCACTATTGGAAGCAATTGATCCCAGCATCCCTGTAAATACCTTATACTAAATATTAGTATATCCTCTATAATTATAATGGTAATTTTAGATAGTGTATCTATCTGAGGGTGATAAGAAATGTTGAATCTTAGTTACATATCTAATTCTTTTAGAATGATTCTCTAAAACCACAACGTAATCCTTGAATCTCTATTAGATTATATAGGTAGTGGAACTCCGTGATGTATTACCACTTCTCTTATGTATATCTCTTGGAGTTGGTCAATAGAGATATATTTTTTGATATTAGCTAAATGTTTTGACATAGTAAGGTGAAAAACTACTACTGATAGGGTTTATTTCTTTCAGGGATCGTGGGGTCTCCCATGCCAAAATACATGATTATCTTTTCCCATATCCAGACAAGTATGTGTAATTATTTCATAATTCCCTTAGAACTATTTCATTCATCATTGTCTTTTTTGGAATTTCAATAATCATGATACATATATGGTAGTCTCTCTCTTCATGTTATTCCTCCATGTGTTTTTTTATTAAAATCTAATGATATCATAGTGATTCCTAGATTAATAAATAAAGATGATCTATGTGCATCAATAGTAAGTTCCCTCTTTTTATAATTTTTATGGGAAATATATTCTAGTTAAAATCATAATAAATGCATATTTAGAAATTTTGAACAATAAAATATCTTATATATAATTTTGGTTACAATTTTCATCCTTTTGATCCTCGTTGATCCACTAATGAACTTATTTTTGATCGGCCATTTGAGAAATCAAGGATGAATTTACTTATATTATTCCAATATCAATCAACTATCTGTCTATAGTTACTATATTCCTTAAAATTATCATCATGTATAATCTTTTAATAACAATTTTACATATAGTATATAACAATTTTTTCCATCACTGGATCATAATGGATTGAATAGTTATAATTCTTTTACCAGCTCGAACCACCTTCAGTGGCACAAATTGAGATCAGTTTGTCTAAATATATAATTGACTATTTTAAAAACTATATATATGTCACACATCCCCCATTGATATAATTCAACAAAATAAATAGTGCATATATAATTATACCAATTTAAATATCATGTTTTTGGTTGTTTTTCTCTTGGGTATTTAATTTTAGAGATACATTGACTATCACTTTTTCATATTGGATTAGTATAAAACCAAATCATTTTTGGATGAAATAATGTAGATCCAAAATAATTCTCTAATGGTGGATAATTTGATGAAGGTGCATTCATTAAACTATTATTAAATAACTCATATTTTTTGTTCATCCATCATTACAAAAAAATTATCACCTCTTATGAAATATAATAGTTATTAGGCCATAAAATAAATACATGTTCTTAATAATTTAAAATAGAACCTTCTAAATACTTGTATAATATATATTTTTATCACATTTTTTTTCTAGGACATCAATAAATTTCCATTAAATTTTAAGGGTAGAGAAATATCAATTTTTTACTGATAACATCCCAATGTAATATTACATGTTCTCTCCAAAAATGATATTTACTTTACTTTTCATACAAATTTTCTTTCAACAAATTCATCATTGTAACATCTCAATGCTTCTCTTTCTCTAAGATAAAATTTGAGTAAATATAGAAATATTTAATAAAATATACCATAGATTTTTCAATGAAATCTGTAAATACAAAGTTACTTATTCCCAAAATGATTTATTTTTCATTAGTATTAATAAATGGAATCGCTATGAACACACAGTGTCCATACCGTGCATGAAAAATAAGTCTTGGTGATATTTTCCTTATCCAATATTATTTGATAATGACATTATGATTTATATGTATTTGATAATTACTAGACTCTATAAATATTATTTAACTAGTCATCAATTCGTGGTATAAAACACAGGTTCATTATCAAAAAAATTTTGAGTTCATGATAATCAATGGAGAGGGGAATTTACCAAAATATATTAGTGAAGAAAATGATCAGTGCACCCCCTGATGAATAAAAATGGAATATTAAACTTTTTAGTATATTCATGAATAGTTTTTTCATAAAATATTCATGTTTAGTAATATAAATTCTATATTGATACCAGGTTTTTGGTAAGTCTCTAGGAATATGTTCGATTGAGAAATCAGCCATTAGGCTCTGGGGAACACTAGGAAGTGCTTTTAAAAACTCATGTATGAATTAAATTACAATGTGAATGTCATAAATGTTTACAATTTCATTAGTATAAATATTTTGACCATGATACATTTTCTACAAATAAAAAAATTTCCATTTTTGATATGGTAATACCAAATTTTATTTATCCTTCTACAAACACATTCATAGAATATCTGAAAGATGTTTGATGTAGATGTGTGAATTCAATCATTAAAAAATTTATGTTAGCCACATATGGGGAAACTCAATCCATACCCAGAATAATGTATAATTTTTTTATGGGAGAATCAAAAGGTTTTTTGAAAAATTCATGAAACAAATTTTGGCATGGTATGTGTCATAAAATCGGGATGCAATACATTACCCATCAAACATTATCATAGATACCTTTACACCCTTTTTATTCATTGATGTTTGAATTGTTATATTAAACATGAAGGTTATGAATGCATGTGTTTAACCATATATAATAATCCTTTCATTAACTATTTTATTCTTCTTCCAATCATTTAAACCTTCCATACTAAATTAGGGATGATTATTTTCAAACAATTAAACACACTATTGGTAAACTACATAAAATTGAAGGGATAGCTCATAATTTCATATTTTCCATGACTTATAAATTTATAGATTTGGATAAAAAATTTCAATGATATATATCCTATCATAATTTATGATTGTAATTTTGGGCACTATTGTAATGATTTTTAATGAGAATTAAAATTTACCAAACCATATCATTTCAGAGCACCAAACATGGTGTATAGTAAGGCTTATTTATCAAGAACTTGGTGATGTTTGAGTCTAGATCAATACAACCTATTGGGGTTATTACAACTATGTACATCTTTTTCTGAGAAACGACCATGTATATTATCTATATAGTGAGTTATTTTCATAGAAACCACTTACACTATACATTACCAAATTTATGGATATTCTACTATGTTTAGTCTTATCACTGAAGGTATCAATATCGTTTTCTAATCCATATCCCTAAAATATCTATCCATTCCTATGAACATAATATTAAAGCCCAAATAATTCATACACATTATTTCATAGATTATTTCATAATGTTACACATAATACCACACTGAATGACAATAAGACCTAATTGATGGACTGTAAATGATATTTTAACATATACCATGTATATTATTTTTTATGTTTTCAAATACACTTAAAATATTATTGATGATTTTTTATGTGTGTTAATTAGGTTTTATCACTTTTAAATGATTTTTTGTAGTTAAAACCCTTTATTATAAAACTACACACACTTTGTATTAAATTTTCAAATGTCTAAAAATTCATCAAAGTTATGTATTTTGATTCATGGATAAATTTATGCATACTGCATTTTACTTAATCAATTTCCTAACAACAAGATTTTCCTTCCTAAAATTTCTATGTCATGGAATCAACTATGTGGATCTCAGCTTTTTTCCTAAATCAACAACATGATCAATATAATTCATAGATCAATCATCTACATAAATTACTTATGTAGATTAATCAACAATTTAATTTGAATTTTTTATCAAATCATCTATGTGTTTCCAATCATATTTATTGCATTTACATAATTGATCGAAAAGCCTATGTGAATCAAATAAATGATACCAACAAGAACTATTCAAAATAATCTTCATGGAAAAATAATCTTTGAGATTAATTGTTTTGTAGAACAAATAGATAAATAAATTCAAATATATTGAGTTCATTTATATGGTGATCAACTATTAGTCACATAATTCTACAACATTGTATTTTTTTTCTATTTCTATAATTCATTCTCGATTTATTAATGATGTCTATTCATTAATTTTTAGTTACCTATTTATTGGGATAATGATTATAATAAGAGGCTTGTACCGAGGAAGGAACTAAGTAAAAGAATTATTTTAAAATCAATTATATTTCTAAGGTATTTTCAAGAAGAGGAGATGTGGAATTATTATTATAATACTATTTTTAAGGATCTATTTTTGTGTATTAGAATAGGAAACTCTTTAGGATTTTATAAATATATCTTAAGTGAAGAAAATAAATATACTTATTAGAACACATGAACATTCATGATTGACCATGATATCCTTTTTAATGCTTATTTTTATTCTTTATTTTACTGTAAGTGTAGAAGAACCCACAAAATCTAAGGATGTTATATATAAAACACGAATTTATTAATTTAATACGATCGTACATGATTTTATACTTATTCTTATTATCTATCATGGATATTTACTGACTTCTATAAGTTGTATTTAACAATTATGAGATCATTTTATAAACACTATGTTATTCACTCTTTTATTATAGTGGTACATGGAATATAAACCTTGAAGTATTAATTTGTAAATACTTTTTGGATCTTGGTTGAATGACCCTGCTACTAAAATAACTGGTGTAGAATAATTACACTCACTCATGATACAACTGGAAAATAGATTTTATATTCCCAAAATTAGGATTGGTGTATATGAATCACTAGACACATGGAATAGAGTGTCGGTGGAGTAAATGTAGGAATTTTTTTCCCCATAACACTATAATATATTATTTTTTATATCATTTCACTTGGATATTTTTCCACTTTCTCATTTATTAAGTAATAAATAAAAAGTTATCCATATTGTTGAGTTGGAGGTTTTTATTCTATGAATATTTTTTAAAGCACATAATTAACACCTATTGATTCTCTGTGAAATATTATTGAGAAAACAATTGTTATCAAGGTTCATGAAAATTAACTTCTTGACATCCAAAATATGATGTCTAAAGATCATCATCATGATGGATGAAGTGGATGAAAATAGTCAATGTGAACCTATAGTAAAGGATCCTTATTTTAATAGTTTGATTTAGGGTTCCTGGAAGTTATGGATGATCATATATCTACAGAACCATGGTCTAATATTATATCATATAGACTAAATTCCTTATGAAAATCAAATTATACAACCTGCATCTTGGGATACTAAAATAGAAGGCAGCTATGACCTATTCTCAATGATTATTAATGTTGTAATATGTGGACAAGGTCTAATGAGTTCAATATACTTTTAATATGTCAAATAACTATTGAAATGTGGAATACTATAGCATTTACATATGTTGGTATAGACAACGTTAAAACCCTTATATATAATACATCTAAATGAAGTATTATACCTTTTCAATTATGCAATGAGATATAATCATTAATTGAATGGAATATATTCTTATATTGTATTTAATTTTACTAATTTAGGAACACCCATAATTGATCATAACCATGATATGATAACCAATTGAATGTTACCACTATGATGATGTTAAAACATGGATTTTATTTTAATTCCAACAAAGATCTTATATTTTACAATAAAATATCTTATTGGAATTAAAAAGATGTATGAGGATGATATAGATGTGTAAGTTGGGGAATATATATTAATTATCAAATATAATATTACCATAAAATTTTAAACTATAATTGATGAATAGAAAAGAAAATAAATTCAATATGATGGATTATCTGTGGAAGATTATTCAACTAGTTCTACTTTTGATATTGATCATTGTCAATTTTTTTGAAAGATTAAAATATTCTGAAACTAGAGATATTTTATTGTGATACAATTCATTATGTATAATAATAATTATGGAAACTCAAAATAAGTAATTCTATATAAATGTTATAATCTTGTACACATCAAAATATATTTTACACAGCTTCTAGAAAATAATAAATATATGACAAATTACTTTAATAAATATCAATACATGAAGAATTCCACTAAGGATGTGAAATAATCATGTAGTGAATTATAGGATTAAAGTAATGGAACAACATCAAAAATCATAATCTCAACATTCTAATAAAAAGGAAAATATTTTTTATGAGACATTCATGTGAGGAATATTATTTTAATTATTCAATAAAAGATTATGAATAAGAAAATTTAATACTTTATTATAATGAATTACATGAATATTGTATCATATTGAAACCAATTTTGAATCATTAAATAATTATAAAAATGATGATAATAAAGTATCCTATAATGATATTGTTAATTATGAATATGACATAATTATAAAAAAAATTATTTAAAACCCATGAAGGTAATTTTTTCATCTTTATGTATTGACCTTGGATATAATATTGGAAATCACAAAATAATTTATTAACTCCAATGATTTTGCATATTTTTTAAAAAATGATTAAAATTACCTAAATCAATTTTTTTGAAATAATAATTCTTATTAAAATATGTATTATATCAGAAGTCATGTTAAAAACAGCATTATAAAAATATTTTATGGGTAGTTTCAATTTCAAAAACCTTTCCAAAATTCTAATTTTTCTCTATTTATAATTTTGGATCTGTTATAATTTTTATCGATTGAGAGAACCATTATTCATTGGTGTTATGTGTTCCCTTCAATGAAAAAGTATTTCAATTCACAGTGATGTAATTTCTAGAGAGGGAAAAAATATTTGTATTCTGAAATCATTTATTTATAACACTAATTCACCCTAGAAAATATGATTACCAAAATAAATTTCTTGTTTTATTAATGTTTTTATCTATAAATTTCCAAGATAACCAATGAAAAGTTTTACACGGACCACATATTCTCATGTAACTATAGGGTAGATTACTCTAACTTCCACTCCTTATCAAGAATTAATGGAGGTTATGTCACATTAATTGAAAATTTTAATGGAAAAAATTATTATATTTGGATATGTTATTATACCATGTTATGTCTTAATCAACATTGTTATTTATATGGATTTATTAAATAATATTTTGATAATTATTTCACAACATTATGTTGAATTTTACTCTATCAGTTTTTTATATAAAACAATTTTTAAATTAAAAATAACATACTCAAATTTAAATTAACCTGAATGGATACTATATATAATCTATATCTTAATTATTTGAGTCAAAAAAATTCATCTATTTAAATGATAAAAAAGGGTTATGGAGTGGGAATTGATGACTGGGACATTGTAATTTATATTCACTGAGAAGATTTTGTAACAGAATTATAGTATCAATTTAAAATCAATATAAATTAATTAAAAAGATATTATGATATTATTTCCTAATGGAAAAGAAAAACATTACTTATTTCATACAAATTAATGTGGTTGTTTTTTTACCATAAAACTAATTCTTATAGATTTATTTGGATAGTTTAGAATTGAAACAATAATATGAAAAAAATGTTTTGATATGTTAATTGATGACTTCTACATAATTATAAAGATTTTATTTTTGACTCTAGTGAGTGAATCATGTTATGTTTTTAAAAATATTTTAGATGTTTTTCAAAAAGAGAAATTTGTACAAATAATTTCTTTTATGTGTAATCCTGAAATAGATTTTGAAAAACATATGTTCCACTCCTATTGATAAAAATATAGTCTAAAATACCCTTTTTCTTCCCCTAAGACACCTCAATATTATGTTTTTGGTGGATGGTGGACCATGAATTTGTAAGAAATGACTAAAAAAATGTTATGTGAAAATAATCTACCTTATCCTTTTTTTTATAAGTGGTATGTACTAATTTTACTCCTATAAATAAGTTTATTATTAGATCTAATTTAAAAAATTCTTTATATACTACAGACTAATAGAATGATAAAATGTTGATACATTAATTTGTTTGGATGAAAGGAATATATTTTATTAAACATGTATAATATTTTTAAATTTCATCCAATGGTAATTTCTGGAATCATTCTTAGTTATTCAACTATATCCAAGGCATATAGACTTTTAAATAAAAGGTAAAAGATAGGTAAAGAATCAAATCTTGTGAATTGTGATGAATTTTATCCTTTAGGTCACATAAGAATCAAATTTATGAGCTATGTGATTCTTCTAAAAATGTGAGACTTTCACCTATCTTTGACAATAAATTGGATTTTGATTTAGAAGTCATTTTCAAAAACCATTTCCTAAAATGATGGATACATGTGAGCCTGAAAGTGTGTTACCTCTTAATCCTAGAACCATTATGTACCATAATAGGGAAATAATTATTGGTTTTTAAGATGAATGAATTAAGAGTATAATTAGATTATGAAACTTTTTATAATTTTCTACCTCTTTTATCTCGCATGGAACCTATGAATATAGGGTAATCCATAATTGATGATAGCTTGGTTTTAATAATACAAGAATAATTAAGCTAGTAAAAAAGAAACTACGGTTTGTATTTTGTTAATAGATCCTATAATGATCCTATTATATAAACAAAATATGTTTTTTAGAATAAATACGTAAATAATGGTGTGATCAATAGGAACATGTATATAGTTTTTTCTAAAATATATAAAAAATAAGAAGTTATAGACAATTAAATTTCATCTACAAATGTCTCAACATTAAAATCCATTTGTATTCCCCAGCCTGTGTATAAGACATTAATTTCAAATATAATAAAATAGATAAAAAATCAAAAATATATAACGGATTTAACCCACTGTTTTTTAAAATACCCACATTCTAAATTCAATTCTTAAGCATACTAATACTTTTTATGGCCATAAAATCAAGATCTTTGAATGAATTTTTATATACTATTTATTTATAAAATGGAACTTTATTTGGAAAGGTAGATCCAACTCTATTTATTAAAACATTAACTTTAAAAATAAATTTAGTTCTACAATATGTAGTTAATGTGGTTTTTATTCTCTAAATAACAAATTTTGAATCAAATTTTTAAAAATCATGAAAAACTAATTTTCATTGAGCATGATGTGTGTGTTCAATTATTTTCAAGGTTTTCATATTTATCAAAAAAACATTGTTGTTTTAAAAAATTATAGATAATATGTACTTGACACAAATAAATGGCTTAGACTTTAAAGTGTTAAAGTATATAAAACTAAAATGATTTATAATGAAAAACATGACATGGATGATTCTTGGAAAGAATTTGAAAATAATTAATATAGAGGAAGAATTAGGATAATATTTTATTTGACGCATATTATTCCAAAAATTATATTTATAATATTTATATGTTCTATTTTTCATTAAAATCCTTTAGAATGTGATTTAGAATATTCAAAAATATTTTTATGAATTTAAAAGGAATAATTTTTCATTAATTTATTTTTCCAAAAAAACATCTTATTTTAATATTACTATATATTAAAATTATGATTTGGTGGTTATATAATGGACATGAAGTTTAAATTGGGAACCTTGAAATTTTTAGTTAAATACATGGTATATAGGTCTATTAAAAAATAAAAATCAGTTGCATATATTTTGTTGAAGATGAATATATAGCTATTGGTATTTTTTGTACACAATTATTTTTGATGAAACACACCATAATTGCTTTTAGATTAAACTATTATCCTATATGAAACAATTATGATAATACATGTGTTATCAAGGTTTCAAATAATTTGATAAATCTTTTTAGAATAATGGATATTTACTTAATTAAAGCATTAATGGGAAATTGAAATAAAAAATGTGATATTACACTTGAATATATCACTAGTAAGAAATAATTTTATGTTATTTTTAATAAACCCATTTCTTGTGATCATTTTAATTTTGTTAATAGATAATTTGAATTATGCATATTTAAATAAATTAAATTCAACTTATTTCATTGAATTTTAATTAAAACATTATATTACTTATATTGGATTTTAATTATTTATATAAATAAGTTTAATCTATGTTGTTTTTTATTTAGATTAGTCCATTTGTGTTACTAAAAATTAATTTCTTTCCTATTAAAAAAATTACATTTTATTTTTTTTATTTTTTTTATTTACTTTTAGTCAAAATTCACTGAAACCCAAATTGGGTTTGTAAGCCATTATAAAATCATCCCAAATGAATTAATTTCTATTTTTCCCTAATAACTTTCACCATTTTATTGTGTTCCTTCTATAAAAATCCAAATAGTCTCTCTTTTACCACTTAATCTATCAAGATTTTTCTAATCCTCCAACTAACCTATATTCCATGGAATAATAAAATCATAGATATAATGGAACATTTGGTTCATCTAAAAAAACTAAGGGGGTGACCTTAAGTAGATATTTATATAAAGGCCATTATTATGGAATGGATGAATAATATCTATATACAACTAAAAAGGTCCTTCATTTTCAAGGTTATGAGACATTTTTATGAAAATAAATTTTATTTTTTTTATTTTATGAAGGGGAAATTTAGTTTATGGGGAATAATAAGTTTTATTTTCACTATGTAAATGATGTTATGTATTCTAATTTAAATGGAAAGAAAGTGTTAGAATATTATTTATAAAAGGATATGATATTTAATTTTCCCCATTGGGGGAATATATTTTTTATTAAAAAATGTTTGGTACCAATTCAGTTTAACTAATATGGGTGTTTACACTTCTATATCGAACATGTGACCATGTAAAAAAGGCAGTGACGGATTTACCAACTGAATTGAAGGACATGTTTATATTTTTAAACCTTGAATTTCCCATAAAGATAGGGAAATATATATTTTTATTACATCAATAAATGTGTTTCATATATATCATTCTCAATAATCAAAATCTAAATCATCCATAACAAATGATTTGGTTTGTGAAAAATTGATGTAAAGGGAATGGTAATCTAAACTATTATACATTTGGTTGGCACATATCTCTTTTTCTAAAAAATATACGGCATATATATAAATGATTGAGAGACTATAAAATTCTATAAAACTAATATTATATTTACCATGATATTGAAGTCTATTGGATACTTCTAGGAGAAATCTTTAAATTTATTAAATAATTTTGGTTAGGGGAGTGTGCGTAATGGGGACTTATCCTAGACCTCACTAACTAATAATTAAGCACCCTATAATATTGATCATGTATATGAGGTGAAGTATTTAGATGTAGCTAGATCATATCCATAGGTACTTAAAAGTACTTTTTCTGTGGAATATGATATTCAAATAAGATAAGATAAAATTTCTGTATATGTTGTATTTGTTATCAGGATAAGCTAGTTATATAGAGAACTACTCTAGACTGTGAATATATGGTAGTAGAGGTTTTTCCATGTGTTTTTTTGATGGAATGCATGGAATAGCAATTGAACACCTTTCAGTGTATCTAATTTTTCATTGATATCCTTATGGTGATTATTGAGCTGTTGTTTTAGTTATTGATAATTTCAATCTTTCCCCTACACCGCCTAAATTATCATATCATCTAGTGCATGAGGAATCACCCTTATTATATAAGCAAACATATAATATTTAAATGAAATATTTTCATTTTAATCTTATAACTAAGTTTTGTATTATTCATGGACAATATAACGAATTGGGAAAGGTTGAAAATTCATCTAAAATAGTTATTAGAGAACTTAATGACTTCTCTATATCAAGGGATTATTTTATAATTTTTTTAGGAAAATTGAAACCCAAACAGATTTGAAAAAGAATATTCATATTTTCCCTCCTTTATAGAATGCTACTTCTGAAGTATATTTAGAAGACCTTGATTATACTGACACTATGGTAAGATATTTGATATATTTTTGTTCCTCAACATTATATTTTAAGGAGCATGGAGTGTTATTTATATCTCAATGATACATTTTCCAACAACTTTTGATAGTGAAATATGATATTTCTCAATATTTTCTTGATGAGATTAATTCATGTTGTATAGAATTAATTTAAATAAAGAACAATGTATTATGTATAGTGGTAATTAATTTTTTAATTCAATTCTAAATGGAAACTTAATAAAATAGTTTCTACACTAGTATAATCAATGATGTTGACTTTTAGATTGGTTTTATTTAGATACATTTAGAATAGAATTATTTATGTCCACATATTCAATGTATTCATTTTAATTTTATCCCAAAAATATTAATACAGGACATCAAGATAGATCAATCAACACAGTTCTGAGATAGTAGTGATGCTATTAGGAATATTGGTATTGGAACTGAATAGTCCATAATTAAAATGGTGGGAAATTAATATTAATATAATGGAATGTTGAAGGAAATCCTAAACATCTATCAATATATTAAAGGGTTGATTTTCAAGACTCTAATTATAGTATAAAAATATAATCATCACATGTGATCACAATTAAACAATGTATTTAATGAGTTTGAACAATTAAACAAGGAATCTTTAGAATATGAATAATGTTTAGAATCAATAAAAGATCAAGAGATTATAGATTCTATTATTGGTAAAGCATTGGTTATCTACAAATTTCCAAGGATAGTTCCTTATTGGGAACTAGTTAAACCTACCCAAACTATAACTTTTTAAACATCACCTAAGCCTACTATTATTTTAGATAGTGGTCCCTTATCTCAACTAAAATGTATTATTTTTTAGGATATGATTCACAGTTTAATAAATCATATAGATAATATGGATGGGAAGAACCAATATATAAATATAATAGTCATATGTATGCAAGGATATTGATACCGAATTCTGAAGAAGCTATTATAGGAACATCTAGACAGTCTATCTCTAATATAGTACTGTCTCATTCTAAACACTACTCTATGTTTATCTTATAATTATCCTGAATCCTTCAACTTGATTCATAGATATATTCTTTCCACTATTGATAAATCCCATGGAATATCCTCAAGTGTAATTATTAGG
The DNA here is from genome assembly GCA_963277665.1 of Viscum album. Lineage (NCBI taxonomy): Eukaryota > Viridiplantae > Streptophyta > Magnoliopsida > Santalales > Viscaceae > Viscum > Viscum album. The sequence continues at coordinate 1,349,007,318 of OY728164.1, forward strand.
TTCTTAGCCCTAATAGACCGATGGCCTTCATTTTTATTGATTTTTTATAATCCCCTATTCAAGGGATGAGGGGGAACCCTCACACAACCCACTGGCTCAATGATTACATAGCCCATCGGATTACCATATTACATTCCCCGAAGGACTTAGGGAATTCAACCAGATTATCTACAAGGAACTACCCCTCCCCAGCATCTGCATCGTGATAGTTTTTCTCCACCTTTTCATGTCTATATGGCTAGGATTCCCATGCAAGAACAGGCTTGTCCTGATGGCATATCCATACCCTTTTATTCCGTAAAATCCATTTGTATCTACTATGGTGAGTGCACCTACTCAGAATCCTTTTATGGGGCTATTCCTTTTTTGTAGAGTCTGTCTGGGACAACTGCATGTGGATCGAAGGCCTTGAGGATGCCCAGAGGCCTTAATGGTGTCCTGAAAGCCCTACTGACCCAAAGGCCGGGGTGGATTGAATGCCTTAAGGACTCCAAGCCCAAAACGACAGCTCGAGGTGAATAGTTCCAACTCCTATAGTACCGAATAGTACTTACTAAAGTAACTACTATAGTTCCGACTACATTAACCACATCATGTACAGTACTGCTACAGTACTAGCATTGTGTTATTCATCGGTTCTTAAATTATTATATTATCAAGATAATCAAGTTGTGTAGAAAACCTGAGTATTATCTCTGAGTAAAAAATTACCACTAGTCCTACTACTCCAAATATCATTACAAGTACAAGATAGATAGATGATATAGTTCTTAATTCATCCTAAATCTACAAGAAAGATAAATTTGTGATAGATGAAGCCATGACTATTGACAGATCTATATAAGGAACCACATTCATTAACCCTACAAAGAAATGAACTTTTCATGTTTTAGGATCCAATAATGTAAATTAAGCCAATGGGAATTATGAAGGAATTATTTTATATCCAATTTAGAAGGTGTAAGAAAAGTCAGCTATTTTAGCATAGAATCTACTAATATAATGTCTCTAAGAGTTTTCCCACTATCAGTAATAGACCCTCCATCTACCTATAAAACTTATATTACCTTCTCATTACCTCTAAAAAAAACACCTTCTTCTTTTATACCTATCCATAAGCCTGAGTCTTCCCACAAGTATTTTTTATTTTTATTTTTTTGAGTGTTTATGGAATATATTTTTTTAAAAATGGTTGAAAATAAATGAATTAATTTTTTTTTATTTCTAATAATTACTAAACTTATATTTTTTTCTTATTATTAACCTTCATTTTTTATAACATAAATAAGGATTCTGAGAAGTTTAAAAAGTGCCCCTCAATATATTTTTCTAATTAAGGGTGGTAGTGTAAAGGGTAATGGAAAAATATTTATAGAAATATTTATTATAAATAGTTTTGCATGCAATATTTTTTACAATACATGTTAAATGGCTTATAGGTTTTGAGATCATCAATATTGAGGAATGTTGGATTACTAATATTGTTAAAACATATCTTTTATAATATATGTTTTTTTTATCTCAAATACCTTTCATATATTACTGATAATTTCTTTGTTTATGTGTATTTTTCATGTTTTTCAATATTTTATGCCTTTTTATTGTTACAATCATTATGTTTTTAATTCTTGTTATTTTTGGGAAAAAATCCTATATTTAGGAAAAAAGACTACATGAGTTAATTTTGTATAAGGATAAATGGATACGTTAAGAACTAGGCCACATTACTCACCTACCTAAAGGATTAACCCACATACAATAGATATGATAGAAAATGATCTTTTTGGAAATCACCTAAATCGATGAATTACATATGTAGGAAATTGTATGTGTATATTAATCTACTATAGAAATCAATTTTGTGGGGTAATGTACTACATAATTTTGATTGAGGTTTGAAATCGGATATGTGGTTCTAACAAGAAAGTAAATTCATATATGTATGTAAATTTTTTTTACATGATCAAGAATCCAATGTGAAGAAAATCTGTTCTATAAAGAAGGACTATAAAAAATCATTTCCATGGATTACTCCTCTGTATGAAGAAAATATAGATAGATCAAAAATCAATGTGAATTAAAATTTATAGATTTTTTTATTTGGTGATATGTAATTTACTACATCATCTTTCACCCTAGTATATATTACTATTGGATTACATTTAGTGGGATTTAATATAATCATTATTTTATTGAGTCATTATTTAACACATTATAAAAACAAATTTAATAATAGGATAAGTCAACCAAGAATCGAAACAAGTAAAATTATTGTTTAATGGAAAACAATATTCCTAAGGTTTTTCCACAAAATGTATGTAGGGAATTTAATTTCAAAACACATAGTATAAAGACTTATTATTGTACACTGAAAAGAGATGTTTTGTATGAATTTCATGAGATATTTTTTGTTGAAAAATATATGTATGATGATATTAATATAATAAACTTTTTGATAATCTAAAAAAATTATCTAAAATATATGATATTTTCTTTATTTTATTTAGAAATAAAATAAACTTAAATATCTAGAGTTGTGTTATCTCAACCATATTTTATATCATTTAAAAAAGGCACACTTTGAGATTCACATTATTTTAATGATCTCTCTATGTTATTTCATCAATAATGATAGTTTTATTTCAAGATTGGGTGTTAAATAAATAAACACATTCTTTATTCCTTCATATAATATAATATTTTATAGAAAAATAACTTTAAAGGATGTTTTTAAGGAATTTTTTTAGAATGGTTGAAGGCTCATGCTATTGTTGTACCATGGGTCGATTTCTTTCTCCTAGTCATGACGTGCTGGTATAATGGACAAGTAATCCCTATAAATGGAACTTATATTGTAGAAATCACGAAAATCATGAATAATCATGTTGGTAGTATGGATTAGATGATATTTCCCCTTAACCATTATAAATATCTATGTATGATATCTTTTATTTCTGTTGCATCGTATTTTAAGGAAATTATCAAAAAAGCATATCATAGATAGGTGGGATTTCTAACTAATTACATTTTTTTAATAACTCGATTCACCAACCATTTTTATTCGTAGTGTTGTCCAATTAACTAAACCCTAGTGAATTTGTATAATTTGTTTAAAATAATAATAACATGAAATATAAATATAATTATATAAACAAAAACTCCTTAACATGCCCTTAAATTTACTTGACCTTCTAAAACTGCAGAGGATGACCTGGGGACGTACATAAGAAAGGGATGATCTATAAATCATAGAAAGGGAATAATAAAATCCTAAAATGATGAAATTAATATATTTGATCCAATAGGTATATCAAAATAACTTAATAAGGGTGATAATTTCAAATAATAATATCAAATCATTATATAATATGATAATATTATTATAAAATGGGAAGGTGAAACAACATAAAATATGACATCATAAACATAATTCAATGATAACCTTCTATAAATCATTAGATAGAATTTTGGGATAACCTACCTTACATCATACATGGTATCTCATGAGAAAAAATATTTCCAATGCATTGGATTTATATATAATTTTGGGCCTAGTGATCACATTAATATCATGTAAATGCATTAGTATACCTAATAGATCAGACAAAAGAAGAACATATTTCATCATATTTGACAATTTGATTATGAATAAGGGGATACATACATGAAAAAAAATAATTAATGAGTTATAGGAATATTTAGTTGAATACCCATTAGTGGAATTGGGTATTGTTATTCACTACACAAATTATTGGCATGGAAAATCATAGGATAATTTATCATGTATATCAATAGTAATTAATTATTCATTGAAGGGTTTAATAAGAATTTAATGTTACTATAATCACTTTATGATCATAAGGAAAGAACATTTTATGTGTAAAATCGTATCCCAAGATGGAAAATCCATTACTAGAAATCATGAGATAAATAATGTTCTCAAATAAAGAGTTGAATGAGAGGATCACTAACCTTGAGAGGTCACTTCCCAAATCATTGGAGGAACACCTTATGTATTTGTATGATGCTTTGGAGGGATCTGGAGAGGGTATAATTGAGTATCATCTTGATCCAAAGGTATATAGTGGTGAAAATGTGTGTTTGAGTTGGTTTTTGTAGTGAATGTGATGAAAATTGATTATTAGTTTCAAAACATTGGTTTTGGATATTATATGATAAATTAATCTAATCCCCGATCCATCATAGGGTTTTCCCCATGTTTTCATACATAGAGGATTGGATTCAATGGTTTATAATTATAATTACTAAACTCCCTAAATTAATACCCTTGGTTATTTTGGAATGAGACATTCTAATAAAAATCATTTTCAACAAATTATAATATAGTATATGTTTTGGATGAAAATATATGGGTTTATAATATTAATAAAACAATATAAAAACCTTTTTTAGATAGAAACATAATTTTGATTCTAGATATTCTTTATAGTGTTTATTACTACCCTTAGAGGCATGTATTTTGTCATAATTCATACAATATAATTATACCCTATTTAATTTTTACCAAAAATTCGAATGTCTCTGATGATTCTGAAAATATCAAGATCAGGTAATTTGGACATGTTGATTTCATATTTTATATTTATTTTAAAAAAATATTCTTATAAATTTGACACTTTACACTTCTAAAAAAATTTATTAAAAAATTATGGTATTTGACAATAATAGTTCTTGAACCCTTATAACAATTATAGTTGAAATAAAAAAAATATATATTATCAATTATTTTTAAAAATTACTTATTGAAAAAATATTTTATTAAAATAAATTTTATTTCAAAAATTCATTTATTCATCCTAAATTGTTTCTTCTTTGAAACTATGTATTTATAAAATATTCTTTTAATGTTTCAACTTATTAGACTATAATTATTATCAACCATTATAATTTAACCATTTGAAAGTACAAAAATATAAATATAATCACTATATCATAAAAATTAAAAATTCAAAAAAAACATTCAATTATGTTCTACATACATTTCCATTTATTACACTAGTTAATTAACTGTGGGTTAGGTGTGTGGTGATTGTATTTTTGTAGGGTGTTTCGAAGAGCACAGTTTTTTCCATGATCTTAATGATCTTGACGTTCCCCTATAAATGGTTTCTCTCTGTATTTAGTTTTTTATTGTCACCTTTGTATTGGATAAGGTAAAATCCTATGGATTCCATCTCCTTGACAAGCTCTGATAAAAAGTCTTCATATGGTATGATCCTAATATTTCAATCTATTACACCTTTAATTTTGGTCAACTATATTTTTTCCCCTAAACCGTCTTATATTTTAATTATAAAAGAAATATTATAATGGTTATATTTAAAAAAATAAATATTTTTAAAAATATTCTAAATCTATAATGCTATAATTTATAGTGGTCGAAACATGGAAATTTATTGCATATTTTTCAATAACATAATTATGTAATAAAGAGATTACTCATTTAAAAATTTAATTCCATTGATTAATTTTAATTTTTTTACCAATATAATTTATAACTATTATGACTATTACATGATTACGATTCAACAGTTTATTATAAAATGACAATAGTGTAAAGACTCAAATCCCCAAAATAAAATATTCATGGAAAATAAAACAGTTGAAAACCGAATATGAATTTCAAAGAATAATTATATTAATCGGATAATTTGAAATCATAAGGAAATCATATATTGTACGATAAGTGTTTATATCTTTATAGTAATGATTTATGATAAATCATAATTTATAATATAAAAAATTACTTTGTGTATAATGCAATTTGGTATGTGAGGTAAGGGTTTCATCATCTCAATTTTTCTTCATTGAGACATGTTATATATTAAGCACAATCTTTTTTGTGATGTTTCTATAAATCTGATGAATATTTTTTGGATAATTTTCTTTAATATTGTTGAGTTTTAAAATTTAATTTATATTCCAACAATACATGAGGTATTAACTCAATGGTAACTAATGTAGAAAGTGTTTATGTTGTTATATTACAATATATTAATATTCTATATGTTTTTATTTTTCTAGTATAAATTTTATGTTTCTTTTTTTGTAAAAACCATATTTCTTTTCTCATAAATTATTTTTATATGGATTTCATGTATTATTTCTATTTATAACCACTTTGGTACACCTAAATACAAATAATTGTATTTAAGAAAATTCATTCATAATTTTATTTTATTTTTCAGAAAATGTTTTCTTCTTAACCCATGTTCATCAAAAAAGTATATATCTAATTAAATAAATTTAAATTTTGGATATTGGTATTGTTACATTACTGTTTTTATTTATATACATTTTAATGAGATATTTTTATAGTTTTCCTAATGATTTATTTTTTCATTCTTTAAAAAAGTGTGAAATTAATTGGTTTTAATATTTTGTAGTATAAATATAATTTATTTTAATCATTTAATTTATTCATCATAAAAAATTCTTAATATGATTATATTTTTTGTATAATAATTGCTAAATTCCATTGATTAAGTGATATTTAGTGTAGAAATGTCACTAAATGAAATAGAAATTTCTTCTTTTTTTAGTGAATAATTCTAATGATTTTTCAAATGTATTTTTCAACAATATCGTCAACCATTGTTAATTTTAATGTTTCTTTGGGGATATACTCTTAAGATAAGATCTTTTTTCATTTCATGTATGGAATATTATGATGATGTTTAAGGATTTTTTCATGAAACTTGTTTCATTCATAAGTACTTCATTAGATATCATGATAATTTGAATGATTTTATGATCTTATGGAACACATATCTATGGGTTTCATTATCTGATGGGTGCCCTGAAAATTCTATATTCTAGTAATGAACTGGGAATATAGGGATATCTCATGAGATATTTTGAAATTTTATGGATAGTGTACCAATTGAATATGGGACTCCTTTTACTATGTTAGTGGGTTTTGGGAGTAAACCTAATTCACTATGGGACTCTTTCCAATAATGTTATCTTCACAGATAACCTTTACTAAGTATATTATTTTCCATTCTTATATATAATTGAATATATTATATCATATTCATTTGAATATTATATTACTCATCGATAATTATTGATAAATTAGTATTCAACACACTTAAAATTCATGTCTTTTATTTTCTGAAGAAGATTTCAAAAATGATACATTATTTGTGATCAATGACCCGTTCTGTATGATTTTTGTAAATTAATATCATATTATAAAAATAAGATCCTTTTACTATATTAAAGTATGATTTTTTATATTTATCTTTCTTGATTATCATTACTATGTTTTCAAGATCACCCTTATTATGATTCTATTTCCTATGGTTCTATACAATTTTATTGAGTCTATTATGTTTTGAAGGGTATCATTTCATAAAAATGTTTGTCGGAAATATTTGAATATTATTCTTAGAAAAGATAACTATTTATATAGACATTAAATTACCTATACATTATTTTTTTTATTCTTGATTTATAGTGAAATGTATTGAATTTTAATCTAAAATAACATGACATTTTTCTATGGGATTCACAAGTAACCATAGTTCCTATCAAATAAATTTTTGATTATTTGAAGGGATTATCATTTTAAAACATCTGTGAAAACTCTAGGGATAACTATATGTATACAATTAAATAAATTTTTTTTAAATTATATACATTGTGGTTTATAGGAATGAAATCCCCTTCTACATGAAATAATGTGGCTAAAATATCTTAAACATATACTCCAAGGGGTAACACCCACAAAAATGATAGTTTGGTATAATCTTTGTCATCTAATAGTGAATTAGAAAGATTTTTAACTATACACTATGATTAAATATCATAGGGGATTTGATTTCATACATTCAAATTCTTATTATAAACAATTATTAGGGATTTCAAAATATTTTAGATTGTAATATAAATAGTAAATTATCATGATAACATGTATTGTATACTAAAATTTAATGGGTTTATATTAAATTTTCATTATTTATTAAATATTTTAAATTATTCTATGTCATATTGTATTACTCACACTAATTACTGATTTTTCCACTATGATTTTGTTTATTCTTATAAATTGTTAATCAATAAAGAATCATTTGAAAAATGAATGTGATAGTAATTGAAATGATCCTCCACAGTACTATCCAAATTGAATGACAGTTGAGAGGAATATTATTATGGTGTGCTCACAAAAATCTCAATAGTTATAAATGTTAGAACTGAAAATACTAAAGATCCAAATAAAAAAAAAGGGAATGACACAACAATAGTAATCTGATAAGTTCACATCCACTTTTTTTTAGTGTGTCCAAAAATCCACTTTTTTCTATGAAATGGATCATTTCAATTGAAAATACATTTTCTATTGTCAAAAGATAAGAAAAAAATGAATTTTTTTAGATGTGAATAATTTGGATGTCAAATCAGATCAATGGTGGGATCATAATAATAATATATTGAATGTTTAAAAAATAAAATCCATATAATGGAAGTATTATAAAAATGGTATTTATATATAAAAATTTTCCTTAGATGCACTATAATAAAATTAAGTTGGATTTCTTGGAAATGAATCAAAATGATGATGAATTCATTAATACTTATGATGAAAATCTCCCAATACATTAATGATACACTTCATGTTTAATAATTATTATCTAAAAAATTATAAAATTATATATTGGATTTAAACCATGTATCCCAAATGCAATGTATATAAGAGACTTTGATAGCAATTAAGAAATAATTCAATTTGATCTTATGTTATAAATGGAGAATTGATAATACCATATTCCTAATGGTTTTTTGGAAAATAAGATAAATATGTAGTTTCATGAGAATTAAAATAATAAAACACAGTAAAGAAATTAATATATTCTCTATACATAAAAAAAGTATTAAAGGAAGAATCAGGGAAATTTCATTAAGAGGATAGGTAAAGGCTTCATGTTTAGAAAATAAGGTTGTCAATCACATTTATTTTTATAAAACATGAAGAGAATATAATAATAAAGTGAACTGAGGGAATGAAAATATTAATAAGCCTCCCATACTATAATTAATTAACAAGAAAACAATGACATTATAAAAAATAGTTCATGAATCCAATGGTTATTGATAACCTCCAAATTCCAAAAAATGATGGTTTTATGAAATCAAAACAATTAATGTGGTTTCTGATAAAGATGTGGGGAAAGGTACACTTATCATCCACCACAAAAATGAAAATTTATTATTTTATTTAGGTTTTACTAACTAATTATAAATTATGATTTTACTAAAAATATAACATCGGCACTTAAATGGTTAGATATTTAATATGTGTAAAAATATATGTTTGGGTATGATTACAGACTATAATTTGTCAATAAATTACAACCATGGGTTGGATAATAAGGTGGATTATGCTCTAGGATTAAAAGATCTTGTTTTCATGTCCATAATCATGATGTAAAATGATACAATACTACTGTATTTTTAGTAGATAGACCATGAGATCATATGGAATGGGGAAAGATAATATATTTCAAATATGGTTTTTCAGACCACCAAACATGTGAAGTATAATGAATTACACAAAAAATATATATATCTGTAAGAAGATTTATAGACTTTTCCATTGTTTACTCATGACCATGGTGGAATAATAAGATTTAGGATCCATAAAAGCACCCCATATATGATTAGTTAAAGAGGTAACTATTATATGAGTTATGTTGGAAATTATTGGAAATACATCATTTGTGAAAAATAATTTATAGATATATAATGAGGGATGTGTGGTCATACCAAATTAATAGAGCTATCATAGAGTATATATCTTGATTCCTTTTATTTCATAGAGTTTAGGGTTAATGATAAAAATCTATGTTGATAATGTTACCATTACAGATAATTATTTTAAAATGTTAAAAATTAAACGTCTATTTTATTGTTGGAATCCTTAAGAAATCTAATGTACACTAACACCATTACTGTTATAATGGAATACCGTATGAAGTAAGAACATTTCAATTCAATCATGGAATACATCACTCTTGAACAAATTTATATGATATATATTGAGGATCTCATATGTCTTCATGAGGTTTCACATTTAATAGTATCAGATTGAGATCTATGGTTTAAAAAATGATCTGGAGAGGTCTTGAAAAAGAAATGAATATAGAGTTCTACTTCAAAAATATGTTTCAACCCTTGTAAAATGGCTTTTATAAGAGGAAAATTAAAACCTGTGAATATATTTTGACATGTCTCTCTTTTTATTATATCGTTTTTTGGGATCAACGACTTAAAATAGTCAAATTTTCTTCTAAAAATAGTATTAACTTGATAATTTAGATGGATCCTTAAAACCCCTTCTATAGAAATAACTAAAGAACACCAATATATTGGGATAATCTAATAGAACATAAGCTAAATTGTTCAATATAATCTGAGTAAATGGTACAAAATATTTGATTCATTCAATCTCGTATATGGTCATCACAGAGTAATAAAATGAGTTATGTTCAAAATCCAATGAGATATATTGATTTTCAAGTACATGAAAAGTTATTCCATATAATATACATATATATTAAGGTTGTGGTATTTTTTATAAGGTAATTTTGTGTCATATATGTAAATATATATATATTGTTCCCTTTGATATTTCTGATCATATTAGGACAAAAACATATCACCTGGGGATTCCACCAAACCTCTCCTATGTTCATGGTGTTCTCTATGAATCACTGTTATGAACGTATATATCTGAATAATTATACATGCTAAACCCAAAGTCAATAAATATAGAAAAATATCATTCTTATTATAACTGACCATTAGATATTATATATATAATAGATAAGATATTTTGGACAAATTACACTCATCAAAATAATGATTTATTGAAAACAAATAAATTGTTTGAAGCTATGTCTGATCCCAAGAATATAATGATGATGACTTATACACTTTTTTCTCTATAGTAATGAAATTTCAAGGGAAAATTTATATAAGGGGGCAGATTGTATCGCCATGTGATTTTAGAATATTTATTCCTCTTAAATTAATTTAATTTGATCGATATATTTATATGTATACAACACCAAAATCAATTGAATAGTGATTAATTATTATAAAATTGATATATATTTTAATTAATATATATTAAACATAATAATTAAATTCAATTGTATAATTATTATATGTACTAATTTAATTATTCATAGTCGAACAAAATTATTTTGTTTAATAACAATGTTTTTATTTTACTATATGTATTTTATCGCTGAAATAGAAATTCATAAATTTTAATTTTTGAATTTTAAAAAATTGTATTTTTTTTATATTAAATATTGAAATAGTATGTTTTGATAAATTTTTTTCATTTTTTTTTTGAAAATAATTATTTATAGAATATTAGAAAATTTAGGTTTTATAAATATTTTTAATTTCTTGAAATAATTTGAATATAAGAATTGAAAATGAATATATGAAAAAATATATCTTTAAATATTTCATATTTAAAATTTAAAATTTTCGATGTACAATTTTTATTTTACATTATAAAACAATATTTGTTATTTTAAAACATAATATATTTTTTTTCTTATGCAATATTTAATGTGTTACACAATTACAATTAAATTTACCATTTTTATAAATATCATATAATTAAATGGATTTTTTAGATTTAATAATAATTTCTATATTAATTAATAAGGTCAATTTTGTTTTTAGCCTTAACAAAGTTTAATATGTAGTTAAAAATTACATACCACATAAAAGATAAAAAAAATTAAAATTGTTATATCATGTTTAAAATCGATATAAGAAAAAAATTTAAAATTTTGTCCAAAACAGCTCATGAAGGATTTCTCATGCGAAATTCATACCATATACATTATTTATCACTTTTTTATATATTTTTCATTTAATGTGGCATTTTTCCAATATAATTTTTTAGGTATTTTAAAAAATATCCACCTCATTCACTTATAAATCATCAATTCATCCCCCTAAATATCCATAAAATATAATTGTTTTATTTCCTATAAATTATAATATAATAACATCCCATTCATCCTAGAATTGTTGGAATCTCCAAAAGAAAAAAAACTATATTTCATTAAGTTTTAATCCAAAGGAGTAAATCAAAAAATGTTTGAAAGGACATAATCAAGTGCATTTAAGTTTCTTTGTTTTCCCACCATCTATAAGTATTCTATAAATGACTCATTATAAGAAAATAAGAATAATAATTATATTAAAATGGTATTATTATTATGTAAGAATCATTAATTACATCATTTCTATCTAATGGAAAATGAAAACAGTGATGGTGTAATGGTGTTGACTATGAAATCCAGGAAGTGGTGTGATTAATTTTTCTCATTTCATATTTTGAATGGTTATAACTATTGTTTTAATGGATATATTAAGAATTTAAAACATATTTATGATTCTATAAGTATATAATATTTTTTTCCTTCCTTTTATTCCAATAATTAAAAAATTCATAATTACATCACCCATCCATACATGCTGACTACCACCTCTATGAATAGTAATATTTTATTTATCATCACCACATTACATGGTAGATATAATAAATTATATAATTAATAAATATTTTATTGAGGAAATTATTAAGATTAAATAAACGACTAATATATTACAAAGGTGAAGTCACCATAATCAGAAAATCGAAACAAGTGTTTAATACAAAACTATTGACACCCATATATCGATTTGAAATATAAATTTTTAATAAATGAGTTTCTAGAAATTATAATGAAATGATTTAAACTAATATAATTATGAATATATTTATGATAAATTTTTATAATAAAATTTAATTTATTTCTTTAGAGATTATATCATGTTTAAAGCACGTCGTTATTTTAGGTAAGGTTTTCCTCATATCAATTTCTCTCAACAATAAATATTCATTAATCACTAATTGCTTTCTATTTTGTGGGGAAAAAATTCCCATGCAGGTTTATTTTGATAATATAAATGAAAATTTTGGGAATTTAATAGTCCATTCATGTTCATTAGTTTCATGAGGTTATAATTTCAATGACCCCAAAGTTGTATGATTTTATGTTATAGTGTCACATTTTATCATGATTTTTTATATTTCAATATCTATTGGAGTAATTGTTTGATATTTATTTCATAAAACCCATATAATATATTCTCATATAGTTATTTTTTTAAAATGAATTCATTTTAAATATAACCTCATCTCTACTAGAAAATGACGAAATATTTTCTTTATGAAAATCCATCCTTATGACAATTTTTTAGTCCGTAATATTTTTCCACCTTATTCAGGTAATTCAAAATTATTTTGTAGAAGTTATTACTGACTATTAAATTCTTTATAATTGAATGTTAATAAAATATTTGACATTCATTTCATGATTTTTGATTTAATATTCTTTTCATTTTCTGAATGGGGCAATTTTTTCTTTCATTACAGATGTGAGAAAACAATTGTTTTTAATATGTATAGAATCGATAGATTTTCATATCATCATTTCATGTATTCTTCATGTATCATACTTTTCATTTTTCCTTGAGTTTTAAAAAAATCATATTCATATTTAGTAAGGTATTTTTTTAATGAAATTGTATAATTGAAAACGATATTTCATTATGATTTTTTTGAAAAAATTATAATAATTTTATCGAATTTTTTTCATAGATGTTGTCATTATTTGTTAATTTTTATGATTCCATGTGGATATTATAAATTGATGAAATCAATATTTTTTCTCTGGATAGGGTTGATCCATCCCAATGGGGCCTGTATTCTAGATGAAAACTGGGATGCCACAATAATAAGCTCTCCTCCATAGGCCTGGTGTTGGCAACAAATTCTTATAAGGAATTACTAAAATGGGATGATTTTTCAAAAATTACTTATATGGAAACTACCAAACACATTAATGAAAAATTTCATATTAAAAAATTAAAATATAGTTTAATCAAGAGAAAACACATCCTTGTAATAATATGTAGGTAATACAAAAATTTGTGTTAGTGTAATATGAAATGTAAATGGATAAATACACACCCACATAGAAAAGATATCTCGTCCAATCATTTCTGAAAATAGAAAATAGATAAAAAAAAATTAAATCTTCTGATCTCCAAAATTTACCACTATATGTGGTCTATGTGCCCCAATATTCATATGCTCCTTTAAAATCACCATCCATATATCAGTTGACAACATAAAACTGAAAATAAGATAACCAGGCTCGTACATAGGTGAGTATATATATACCCAGTTGGATGCCCTAAAATAAAATATTGAATAGTATAGTACACTATTTAATTAGTGATCTCATCCCAAATTATGATTGAAAAAAACCCAACAATATAGATAGATAAGTTAAAAAAGAAACACATGATAGAGAGGAAGGGGTGCTATATATCCTATCCAGTTCTAGGGGATTGAGTCTACCCATAGCTCCAAAAAACCATTCTATGACGCTCAAAATATAATATTTCTAGACAACTGGCCATGTAGATTACCCACACCAAGACACTTTTCCGTACATGAGGGGTATTATCATTTTCATGTATAGGACCCATGGCCTAGTGATTTTGGGGGAGGAAATCATTAGAAATAGGAAATATGCCCTAGTGTGTTAATGGGTTTCCACTAAGTATATAAAGGACCCCCATAATCATACATCAGGGGGTACCAATATGTACATGGAGAACCCACTTTGTAGTACATCATGGGGGTTACACTTAGTAGATAAAAGACCCTCTCCCAATGAGAATTAGGGAGTTCTAATCAGAATATTGATGACCTACACGCTAGTAGGATAGGGTATGCCACTTGTATTTTATAGTAACAATGCCACAGTGTGTCATAGGGGTCCCACTAAAACTAATGTGATGATTACAGGGAACCCACACCCTAGTATTATAGTAGGAATCTAACTACAATCTCTTTGTGATAATCTTTCCTGATATCTTCTATCGGTAATTTTCATCTGAAGAAGAATAATTCTTGGAACATTCTATTTCATATATATAATTGAACTATAAAGAACAGAATTTCATATTATGTAGACAACATATAAATATTGGATACTCATAGAAAAAAATATATGTCCCTATAGGTGGTAAGAATGGTGGATGTTTCTCAAAATTATAGTACATGAGTTGTATGATGTCCACAGGGCATGGGGTCTCGCTCCACTACTGGTTGTGTTCTCTTCTAGACACCACTCAGAGGCCATGTCATAATACATGGAGTGTAAGGGTACCACATGGAATGTGTCTTCCCCTAGGGGCCTATCTATGTTCTCCTATATATGTTCATGTTCATTATGCTTTTATATTTACCAGGTTGTATACCTTGTTATTCCAATATACTAGCACATTACTATGTACACAAAAAGTATATGATGTGTACTATCACATGATATCATGAAAATATGCTACTGTGACATGTCTAGTATATTTTTTAAGGTTAGATGGTATGTGGCTTAGCCACACGACATGTTAACATTATCAGTTTAATAAATCCTTACCACCACAGCTAATTGTGTACTATATGTAATGTGTTAATCAAACTACATGTTTTGTATTCACATTTTCTATAGAATATTTACATTGTAAATTAGTTCAGTATATCTTTATTTTCCCCTAGGATTTCTTCAATTTACCTCAAAAAAATAGTTCCCTCTTACTCCATCAATCATTTCCTGACATCTGGTGGATAGATAATGGATTATTCCCATTCACAATAAACCCACACATTTGAACTGCTCCTTAGGTCGCAACCCCTACATCATGCATCCTAGATGCTTGATAAAAATCTCTTATATACTAAAACATGACATTATTAATCCATAAATATCCATCCCAATCTTTATTTTCAAATCATTCATGAATATGGGGTTTTAATTTCACTCAATCCAACCCAAAAAATATTCGAATCTTGACCCTATGAGCCAACGGTGATGAATGTGAATAATGAGGTGTATAAAGGAATAATAGAATAGTATTAATAAGTTTTTGAACATTTTTCTTGAAAATAGATCCTAGATATAGAATCCTAGGGTGATATTTATTCTTAAGGAATGAATAAATTTAATATATCAACTTTATCCATCACTGGGATCAGTTAAAATGTTAGAAAATATAGTTCAAAATTAGATAAACAATTATTCATGTAACATAATTTATTCAAGGGTGATAATAGTAATTAAAAATCAATAACTTTATTATGGATTGATCTTTAGTGAATAACACATTTTTCAATGATGAGGATCCTCTAGACTATCTGCATCCTGGTGATCTACCTTGATGTAATCAATGATCACTATCTGATGATAATAATCCAATAAAGATCATCAAATATCCTCTAAATTATCCCATGTTCTATTTGTATAGCTATGAAAATTTTTATAATATATCTTTTATAGAATATTTATTTAGGTTTTTTAATAAATCAATTAATTGTTTAATAATTATTTAAATTATTCACATTATCCAATAACTACCTCACCCAAGAATCTTCCACCAACCAACCTTACATCTTTCCTAGGTTAAACCCATATATTTGATTCAACCATGGTATCATATTTTAAATTTGAGACTACATTCAGAAGGTATTTCATTTTTTATAAAAAAACTACATAAGAGGGCTATAAATATATTTAATATTTTTATAAAATTATTTTCGTAATTACCTAGCCTTGTAATATAATTCCCTCAAATAACCTATCTAGAAAATATTCCTTGATATTTTTCAAAGTATCACATGGGAAAATATGGTCTCTATAGTATTCTCCCCTTCAAATATTTTCCTCCACGAAAAGAACTAGCTAAAAATATGGAGATATTGAGCCCTCACATGACCCTCTCACTCCCAGGAGCTCTATTTTACACTTCTATTCTTCAAAAACACATGAACTAAGGGAATTATTCATCCATCAACCTATTTATTTATCACCATAAGGTAATAAATAAAGTTGGTTCCATCCTCAATGTAAAAATCACCCCAGTCGGCAATCTCTATATGATAGTGCATGTATCTCCTCAAGTGTGACATGTGGATGATGACTTGAATCCAATCCAACTATGGGGTATGGTTATGGGGTACCAAACCTCTTAAACCCTCAATAATATCTCTAATGGAATATTATTCCTTAGGTATCTCTTAAAATCCCAACCAAATATCTATATTCCTCATGATGTTGAGACTCTCAAAAAAATATGTCTCACTGCTCAAACTCAAAGGCACAATGACCTCTGTTAGTATATTATTTCTAACATCTCAGCACTATCCATATCCTCTCTATGGTCACTTAGTCTTTCATTATTGTTTCATTCACCATCTCTATCTCAATAAGAATATCATCCCTATTCTTAGTCCAGCATGTGGGTGACTTGTATGGTCTCTTGTACAGGTCTCCTAAAGGTTCTATATTGATAGTTGAGTTATAGCTACTATTTTAAGAAATTTATTCCAATGGAATGTGAATCACCTAGGAAAGGAAAGTGGTTAACATGTAATCCCTCAGCACATCCCCCAACACCTATATAGTTAACTTTGTGTACCCATACTTCTTGGAGAAAGAAATATGTTATCGTCATCTACTAGGTCATGAATTGCCCCTACATGCCTCTCCAAAACCATGGCAAGAACCCCGTATCACATTGTGACATTGTATTCATGGGAAACCAATGATGTTTTATGATCTCCTACTCGTATAACTACCCCAATCTCTATACAAGACTATACTCCTTGATGTTGAGGATGTGCGATGAATGGGTATGTTGGTCAAATATCCCCTAGGTGGTGTTGTTGAAACTCACTATCCATATATTCTTTGTGAAAATGTCCATTGATATTCCATACCACATCTAATCTTAAATCTCATGTGGGTGAAACCACCCTACCAAATTCTAGATCTAATAATTCACTAGTTGAAATGTAAGACATTGAGAGATGAACTCAGAAACTCTTGATCAGGTCACATCCCTCCAAAAAAGCCATTGAAGGACTCTATACATCTTCCCTACACTATAATGTATAGAAAAAATGAGAAGTGTAAAAAATCCCTTATCACCTCCTCTAACATCATATATAGAACCACCATCTATCCCTCAAAATTTATGACGTCTTTCTCTCCATCAGAAAATATATCACGTAAATATCATGAATATTTCTAGTCATTGGGAACTTCAGAATTGATGTACCTTGAATGAGCATACCTCATATTCTTTATATGTGTATGAGTTAAAATCATCGACTAAATTTATTTTGTACCCCTGTCCAATACTAGGGTTAGGTACAAAGAATCCATCTTCAAATAAGTATCCTCAACCAGATGAGGATGACACATCCTGCTAAGGGAATCTAGAAAAACATTACCCTTCCTAGAAGTATATACTCTCTCAATTTCATAGTCATATATAAACTCCAACCAATTACTATTTAATAAATTCATATATCTATTCTTAAAAAATACACTATTTTATGATTTTATGAGTAAACAACAAATCCCTCTCACAAAATATAAAGCATCCTCATCCACCGAGTAAAGAACAATACATACAACTCTAGGTTATGAGTAATAATGTTCTTCAATTGGGGTTTCAATTTCATAAACATGTATGCAATAAATTTCATCCTATACATGAACACACATATGATCATAGAGTCATAGGCATTTTATTACACAACATACTCCATGAACTCCAATGGTAGTCTCAAAATAAGATTACCAATTTTCCTCATGCTTGTCTCCTCAAAGGCTATATAACACTACTTGATCCAGGTATATTACATCCCTTTCCACATATGGATTGTAAAATAGTCTATAGCCTTATAGAAGTACGATCATGGGTGTCTCTCCTGGGTTATAATTGAAATTCCTCGTACAGTCAGGCTTGCAGATCTAGAAATGTAACATCGATATCTTACCATAAAGTTGGGGCTATTAAAGAACGTGTAGGATGATCATCAAGTTATATTTTTGTTCATTATATGATGTAGAGTATATTAATATGAAATACATGAAGAAAAAAAATATTATTCCATATATGGATGGAATATCTTGTTTATAAAATCCATAAACACAACATGGTATTTAATCATATCAATGGGAATCGCTATGAACTCATAATGTACATACGGACATTAGACTGGTTGTTTCGAAATATTATCATTTTAAACCCACAAATTTTGTAGGGAGACTTGATATCATAATTATAGAACCATATCACACCTCAAAAAAGATCAAATAGATCATTACTCCTCAACAAGGGATGATTTTAATGAATGATGTCCTTGTTCAGGTGATTATAATCAGCAAAGTTCTACAACATCCTATTCTTCTTTTCCCTGAAAAAATAAAATCTGCCTTGGGGAAACATTGGGTCTGATAAATCCCTTTAATTGATTTTCCTATAACTATACCACCTTCTCTTGGATCACAGTTGGGGCCATCTATTATGTCATAGAATAAATCGGTGTAGTCTAGTTTAGAATATCAATATGGATGTCAATATACAACCTCATAGGTAGTACCAAAATCACCTTAGGGAAGAAATATATATAACCCTCTATAACATAAGAAACCAAGATGTATAAATGGACCATTTTTTCAAGGGATAAACATTCAATGTAATGGATGATATGTTAGAGCTTCCTTCTCACAAAACCCACTCGCTTTGCCATGACATCTCCCATGCCTAGAATGAAGAATCTAGACCCATATATCGGAATCCATATATCTTATCTATAGTTACAATAAATATATCCTCCATTGATTGAATATAATCATATACCCAGTATATTTTCACAAGGTTTTATTTTGATGACCATGAGGTATGACAAGAAACAGTGTCCACCAATAGATAACATGCACTTCTAGAAAATAATTGATAATGAATAAGTATTTCCTATAGGAACCTTAGGATAATCATATTGGGATAAATTATCAAAATGGAAAACCATCTCCTATAATAGTGGTAAGGATATTAAGGAATGGCTTCAACCTATTTCTACTAATATTGAAGTCATCATATACTAAACACAAATCATCTTATAATAACCTTCTGTGCTACCACTCAAAATGAATCCATAGAGAATACATAGGTGTGGCCCTAAACTATAGATCCCTATTCCTATCATAGTCCTCATC
This sequence comes from Viscum album, assembly GCA_963277665.1. Taxonomy (NCBI): domain Eukaryota; kingdom Viridiplantae; phylum Streptophyta; class Magnoliopsida; order Santalales; family Viscaceae; genus Viscum; species Viscum album. The sequence goes on from OY728164.1 coordinate 1,349,027,492, forward strand.
GTTATGGTGTGGAAGAATTTCACAGCATTTTCTACTACTAATAGATCATCTCTCCATATATATTCATGTTTCTCTACTATCACAGCCTCCCTCAAGGCCTCCCTAGCCCCTCTTAGGAAATCCCTAATCATTGTGATTCATGTTTTGTGGTGGTCTATAATCTCACTACCATCCCTCCACCAAAAATTAGATTATGAAATATCATTCAATGATACCTCATCCATCATGTGCATATCATTGCGCCTCTCTTTTCTACCTTGTTCCATTGTGTAGTCACTTTTTTTGATCACCACATTCATGAGTCCATCCATGAGAAATCCTTTTATGTCAATAACTTTCCAACTAGAACCATCAATATACTACATTGGAATAATCCCCATGATTCCCATGGCTATATTGAGCTATAGTGCATGAATCAGATGTAAATATATTTTTCACTATCAACCTCTATAACACTCCATCATATGTGGAAATTCATAAGGTAACCACACTATAAGAAATGTATCTACGGTGACCCTACTCAAACAACTTCACAGAGAAGTAACCATCTAAAAATATGTCAATAGATTAATATATAAAGTTATTGAACCTTATAGAATTATCAAAACCTATTACACATCCATTCATAAACTCCAAAATCATTTCAATATAAATTGAGCGTAATAATGAGGAGTAGTACTCCTCAAGCTCCCCAAGAAAAAGGTAATGGATGTCAAAAAATGAGACTATAAACTCATCAAGAACCTTTGTGACCAATCTCTTACAGTACCCTATTTCAATATGGAATAGACTAGCTTCCATCACAATGATCTGAATGGTTAGGGTCGAAAAATTTAAGAAATTGTTTATCACTGACTCAAGACATTCATCCACTACTTGGGAAATACATCACCCTAGAACCTCAATGTCCTCTAGGGATAGAACTTGTGCTGGGTGCTAAGCCAACATGTATTTTTAGACTAATATTCTTGTAAAATCTATGTCTTGATATATGGGTGTGTTTCTACATTCCTATCTAGAAGAAATATCACATCAGATGGCCTTTGAACAGAAGCTTGATCACCAACTTGATCAACTTCATGATCTGAAATCAATAATATGGATAGTTTTCTTCATATAGGAATTTGGAAATTCCGAAAAACATACCACATTTGAATGAGTATATATATATATATGGGGAGCTATCCGATGAAGTATCTTATTACAGATAATCCAATATAATGAATGTAATAATTTTTCCATTCACAAATATCTTTGTATATCATGTTGAATAATAGGTAAATAGAGTGTTAGTTAATTGATACATTGACAACAGTACTAACACTACAATCCCCTATAGAAAATCCACGCTCAAAACCATGTGATTCAATTTCCCATATACCTTTCAAAATACATATAAGTGGACAAATCCAATCACCACCCCAAGGAATGATATTCTCTAATATTACTTTTTAAAAACTCAACCCACCAGGGACCTCCAAGATGATTGGTGAACAGGCCACCACAAACACATTCTTTCCATTATAGACATGGGGATGGTGATATTTGTTTTGGAAAAATAAGTAAAATAGAAGTCCTATTCCTAATGTAATTGTATTCATGACCCCAAAAATATTAGAAAAATTCATAGAATAATAATAATAAATCCAAGTAACATCAAGTGTAAAAACCATCCATCTAATAACATGTAGGGATTCAAAAAAAATTAGAGTTTTTTATGAAATGTAATGGAAAAAATACAATCCCACATAGAAATTTTTTTTAAACCTCACAACAACAAGAATACATAATAATTGAGAGAGCCCAACTTTGGATCTCTAAGATCAAACATCATATGTCATCTATAAACCAATTTATACCTTTAATCTGATGAAATAAAAGATGATATATCTATTGACATCGTAATACATGAATATTATATTAAAATACCATGTAAGAGAGAGTATATACATACCCAGTTGGATGCCATAAAAACTAAAAGGGATAATTGAAGAAATGATATATTTATTCAACTAAACCCAACATAAAATGGAAATTATAACTAGTATCATTGATATAAATTCTCATAAATAATTCCAAAATGAGAGGTAATGTGGATCTCCATCTCAAAGAATATCATCGCATGGTGAGCCTTCTTGTGTCTCCAAAAATTATTTCTCCAATAACCAGCATCTCATTTCTCTAATGAATTAATAGTATGGAGGACCAAGATATTTCCATTGTGCCTCACAGTTGGTGGGGAATAATATCCATATAGAGGACCCACTCCCTTCTTCATCAAGTGGTTCTATATAGAAGATAGAATAACCATAAATTTGTGCATCAAAGGGGTTCCACTCAGAAGATAAAGGATCCACACCCTAGTAAGGAATGGGTTATTCATAGAAGATAAAGTACACATTCCCTAGTATATTTGTAAGTTCCACCTAGTAGAAAGAAGACCCACCCTATAGTGTGTTAGGGCGTTACATTGTGTCAATTGGGTAACTATGTCCAAGTTCTTCAGGGGGTTCCACTCAAAAGGTAGAGGCCTAGTGCATAAGGGGGAACTTGAACCTATGAGAATTGTGTAGGGGACCCAAACCCTTGTATTATAGAGATGTTTCCAACCTTGTTCTCTCTTTGATAATGTTCCACGATCATTTCCATTAGTAATAATCATCTAAATATGCATCATTCTCTGAAAATTTTACGTCATATCTTGAAATACCCAAATAAAAATTACCATCGCGTTCTATAGGAAAAATTTCATAGGATGATATAATTATAGAAAAAATTCCAATAATATATAAATGGGATATAAAAGGAAAACATTTATCAAAATGGTATTAAACAACAATTTTGGGTTCCAAATTTCATTTGAACCCTCTCTAATGCATGTTTGTGTTCTCCTATGGACATTAGTCAGAGGCCATGTCATTTTACATGACATTTTTGGGGACCACATGTATCCTCTAGAATAATGGTAGACTACCTGTGTTCTACTATCTATGCCCATTTTATTCAATTTATGCCATGTACCTATTCATATACCTGGCCATTCCCAGATATTGGTATATTATTATATACCCCAAAAGTAAAGAGTGCGTCTAACTATTCAGTTTCCTAGGCATGTACAGTAGACATCCAGTAATGGCTACCCAATAATTTTAACATGAAATTTTTCCCATCCACAAAACATGTTACCATTATATTTTCATTGAAATCCTAGTACTATAGCCTGGGGGTACTACACAATGTGTGTTCATCAGACTACATGTTATGTATTTGTTTTTACTGAAAAAACATATAGGTTATTCTTGAACACATTAGATCATTCTTTATTGTTATGATTTTTTATTCTTGGTCACACCAAAAGTCTTGTATTCACCTCCATCCATAGTTTCCCATCCTCAGTGGACAAAAAATATAATCTTTCAATTCACATAAATCCCCCACAACTGCGCCTATCCTCTTATTACTATCACTCATTCATGGATACAATATCCATTAAAATGTTAACCTAAATCCAACAATGTAACTCATTCCATATAAAAATATCTACCTCATTCATCATCCATACAATATTCATGAATCTAGGGGTTTGATCGTGATTGAACCCTCCCAAAAAAATTTCAATCCATTACCTCATGGGACAACTATGAATTTCACAAAGAAAGAGTAGGATAAATTCACAATAACTATGGTTTAATAATAATTTTACAATAATTATTAGATAATAAACATAGATTTTGTATCCAAGGATGATAATATTGTGTGTTAAATGAATAATTTGAAAAAAAAATTAATCTTTCAATGGGATCATGGAAATTTTTGGGAAAATAATATCAGAAGTTGATATAAAAAATTCAATGTGTATTTATTTATGAAAGGGATGAAACAAAAATTTATAATACATTCATTGATTATGGATTAATTTATAGGGATTAATGAATTTAGAGTAAATTATGATAGTATGTTATGTCTTCATCCTATCAATCGACCTCAATTTAGTCATTGTACATTGTAAAATGTTGATTCGACATAAAAGGTCATTAGTGAAGGAAATTTTTATCTTAGGTTTTTTGTGGACAACCATAGTAATTTATTATAATGGATTATTTTAAAAAGATATCATTTAGATTTTAATAAATCAATTAAATAGTTTATTTTTTAGTTTTATGTATCTGTGCTTGCCATCGGCTGGCAGAACCGGATGTGAGGCACTGAACAACCCCATGTTGTGACTAGTAAAAACCACCAATTTTTGGATTTTACTGTGGTATTATAATTTTTATCTGAGACTGCATTTAATATATGTTCAATTATTTCTGATAAATTTTGTTCATGTGAGATAAATATCGTAAACATTTTTCTAAAACTTATTTTTGGGCTCAACGGGCCACAGAATATTTTAATGTCTTAGTTACTCTCTATCAAAATAATCAATAATATATTTTAAAATATTTCAATGGAAAAATATGGTAACTACAAGGATGTGTTATGATGATAATTCTTTAGTTGGTTTTCATTAAACTCATTTATTTCTAAGAAGTTAATTATGTTATCATAAAATGATGAATATTTTTATAATCTTTTAGATGGAATGAATATGGTTTCCATTGGTTGATAGGTGGTCATGAAATTTTATGGACCTAAAATACATTGAGTAATGTTTATATGTTATGATATAATATTAAAATGAATGTGTAGTGTAGAAAATCCTCTATTAGAATCTATTAACTATTTTAATGATAATGGAATGTTTAATTAATCCACTATATGACTTTTTATATTTTGGTGGTAATGGAATATAGCATTAATATTATAAATTATTTTATAAACTAATTTAAATACCATAATATTATGTTATATTATTATTTTTATGATATTTACTAATTGATATTTATTGATTAATGGTAATTTTTCATTTTTATGCCTTCTTTTATTTTATATGGAAATGAATTATTTAATAAAAAATGATTTAGGGAATATGAATTTTAGGGTATGATTACCATGGTTAATATAATGTCATCATATAGTTATGATTTTATTATTATAAATTATGATCATAAAATGTTATTCCACTTATTTTCCCTAACTACAAATCTTTTCGGATTAATTATTATTTTTTCAGTATCACATGTTATGAAGAATGATATTTTATATGATTAGTCCTGATGTGTAATTTCTGAGAAGGATTTTTGTAGTAAATGATAATTATTAATCTTTAGTAACAATATTATATATCTATTCTCTTAATACACTAATCCATTATGTTTCTCAAGTTATTATTACCATGATATTTTTTGAATATTAATTTAATTTTTTTTAAATATTTTGGTAAATGATGATAAAAGAAAATCATTTAGTATCAAAGTTGGGTATAGTTATTTTTATGGACTCTAATTATAAAATGGTCATGAAAACACTAAGTAATTAACTATTTATATGATAGCTTTCCAAAATTTTTGTAAAGTATTCAATTTTATAGTTTACTATAAATTTCATTCAGGAAATGTTAAAAATATATAGAAACAAGCTATATAAATTTTCTAACAAATATTGATAACCCTGAAAAAGAAATATTGGTTATTAAATTGATCTTCACTAAATTAAAAATTAATAAGAAAAATTGAAGACATTTTTTTTGACAATTTTGGTGGATAAAAATTTTATTAAATCACATTTCTTTAAGATCAATTTTAAAGTATTTGAATATATTTTCTTTTGAAATTCCAATATTTAAGGATCAAGGGTAACATAGATTTTAATAAATAATGTATTTTTTGATAGGTATTCATAATTTGGGACATAAAATTAATTATTTTCATTTTCATTGTTTTATCATCCTGATAATTGATACTCAAACTTTGCTTTTTTATGTTAGTAAATATAATTAAATTGGTGAAATTTTGAAAAAAATGAATTTGATGGCCAATGAAACAACAATTATCATGAAAAAAAATTAATGTTAAATAGGAAAAAAAATATTATAATTTCCCTCACACAAGTCTCATAAGATATGAATGATAATGTGAATCAGTTGGATCATACATAAAAATAAATGATTGAACTAAACACCATTAATTATTTTATATGAAAATGCTGACCATGCATAAGTGGATTCTCTAGTCTAATTTTATATACAATTTTATCTATACTATAAAAAACAAATACTTTATTCTATAGTTTTTGGACCATGAGATGGTTTTTATATCAATATATTACTAGGAGGGTGACACTAGTATATGTTTGGAAAATATCATGAATATGAGTCTGGATAATGTATTATTTTTGTGAAATAGGAAGAGTTTTGAATAGTTTATTTGAATAAAATTATATTCTAAATTTTTTTAATAAAATAGAGAGGAAATTCATCAAATTTAATCATATGTAAAGCGAATACATTAGTAAAAATGAGGAAAATTTCAGCAGACATGAAATTTATTCATATGGTTTAATTAAAATCTCTTAATGTAAAATTAATTAATTACATAATAACATAAGTCCATGTATATATGGTACATTCAAATTTTTGAGTAAATACATTAATGAGGTCTCAATGTGTAAATTTATATTAGAGACTTCCATAGTATTCAAGGTTTTGGGTACAATAAGAGAAATGTGGAATTTAAATGAAATTCAATTAATAAAACCTATAGAGGAAATAAAAATTATTATCACATCATTAATAAAATATTGAAGGTGTGATGGTGTAATTCCAATAAGGTGGAAAATAAATTCTTCATCTGGGTAAAATAATGTTATCTAGAACATTATTGTTAATGAGAGATGAATTAGATGAAAAATAATGTGAATAGAAAGGATTAAAAGAATCATTAACATCCAACAATCCAATTGATAAATTTTAAGAATTAATTTCATTATGATAACCAATTCTCAAATCCATGAGGTAATGTTGAGAATTGAAGTCGATAACCACTTTTTCATAATTTCTAAGGAAATGAATATGAAATTAAAACTAATCAAGATGGTTATAGTAATCTTGTGGTGAAAAATAAAGTTATCATCCACTCTAGTAAATCAGATGTCTTCTTTGTTTCTCTTTCTAAAATATTTTTATATCTAATGAATTTTATAATAGTATCACATCACTTCCTCAATAATTAGATATTAAATAATATTTGAAAACTATTAATAGTATGTTGATTTCATCTTATGTCCGTAAATCCTCTATGATAGATTCATTCAGGAATTTTATTCCAAAAATGTATAATTGTTATCCATATTATAATTTTTTTTATTTTTAGTCAAAAATTAGTTTTCTTTATATTAATACCATATCAATTTTTGGGGGTAGGAAGTCATATTTCATAACCCAAATCAACATCTTATCATTTATGATTGAATATTTCAATATAGACATCTAAATAAAATTACATCCATTGTATGGGACTTACAACAAATTTATAGTTTATATTTATCTCCAATGGATATGTATAATATCAATAGTGTTGTTATTTCTTTTTTTAAATAATATATTCATTTATTAGTTGAATATTTTACTTGTCTTCAATTTAATTGTAAAGATGAGTTTGTAATATAATTCATAATTGGTGTATTCTTATTTTAATAAATTTTTAATGAATATCTTAGGTTGTGTTTTCATAAATGGATGAAAAAAATATAGGAGATTATTAACAATTGATTAATATACCTTGGTGAATCATAGTGGTTTTCAATAGTTATTTATGTTATAAAGAGATATGGGCTATTGTATCATTGAATAGATTATCTAGAACATAAAAATATCACCATCGGGAACATGTATCCTCAACACTGTATTAATGACTTGTCTAATCAATTTCACACTGCTCAATAATTATCAATGACTGAACATTGATACAAATATCATCAAATATTGTTAAATAGGGAGAATATTCTAAAAAATATATCATATGAGTTATCGTATAACACAAAATATTTCTATATATGTATATATACTCCCATTAAATATATATTTTTGTCATATATTTACTCACAAAGCCTATAAGGGAGGTTGGAATAAATTATTATGTTAAAATAATAATTAATAAAATATCATTTTGATGTAATATAATGTATCAATATTTTAAATAAATTACAAAAAAAATTAATTATAAAATGTGTAAAAAATAATAATAGAAACAGTTGATGTTTACAAAGTATATTTTTTTATGAAAACTATTTATCTTTATATTTATAAATAAAATATTAATATATAATTAATATAATTAAATTATATATAATTAAATTTATTTATAAATCTATAAGATCATATTTGAATTAGTATTAAATTTTCATCAATTTTTCAAAATGTCATGTTTTAGTTTAAAATTAGCTTTATATGAAAATAATTATTGTCATTATATTATCACTATATAAGAATGACCAATATAGTCGTAAAACTATTTATGTAAAGTCCCAATTATTATATAAGGAATTAATCCTTTAAAATTAGATTTAAATATTTATTTTGGACCTAATACATATTCCTACAGATAATATTAAGGTTTCAGAGGTGTTCGGGGTATTTTTGAAGCTCGAAACCTTGGATGGTGGAGAAAATTACATGGTTGCACGGTCTCTAGAAACCAAATGTCCCAATCTATAAAGTCTATAATAATAGTTTTTTGATGGATAGTGGGGTCTGTAATGGCATAATATTTTCCATAACCATTCCCTAGGGTCTGCACACCAATGTGAAATTTTTATTGTCCTTAGAAGTGGATAATTAAATGGTTGCCACGCGGTTTCCCGAACTGTGCATCCTAATCATGTGGTAGACATCGCAACATAAAAAAAGAGTGCATAATTAGCGCATAGTTTTTCCAAACATAATTAAAAACTCTGTATCCCCTATTTTGTGGGAATTTATTAAAATTTCATTAATGGAATTTATATTTCACCCGTATTACTCTCATTTTCTTCTCCAGCCGATAGTGAAGGTTCATCTCCAATTTTTAGAGACCTATTCAGTCTAAGAAAGGATTTTTTTTAACCCTTCCATATGGAGTCTGATGGAATCATTGTTCATCACATTGGCATCATCTCATTAATACATTGATTTATTTTTAGTTTTTATTCATTTATATTCTCCACGATATGGATATTGAGGAGTAAGCTCGTATTCACTATTTTTTGGAATTCATACGTCATTCATATTTCTTCCAATACTGTATGAACTAAATATCGATACTAGATTATGAGAGTTTTATAAGTACGATGTAGGTGGCCATTAATTTATTCTCGTTGTTATGATGTTTTTATAATATGTGTCATTATTCCACACACGTGTTTCACCACACGTGCCTCAACATTGTAATTACTATACATTAGTTACCTTTTCTAGAACCTAAAGGCTAGTTAGAATAAAAATTCATTTTGAGAATTGAACCTTATATCGAGCTGTCTATTTAGTTGTTCCCACTTATATATCTAATTGGATTTAATGAGATAATAGGAAAACCACATAATAGATTTATTGAAATTAATTCTAAATGGTGATATTTTTTATATAAATGGATTCAGTGGCATATCATTGAAACTTCTGATAACAATTATAATGAATTGAAATGGTCAGAGGTGAGTGGTTTGACCGCACCACCAAATTAAATTTAACAATGGTTACTCGCTTATAAATATTATATGTAATGATTTGTGTGTTATCTATTATATTTTCATAAATAATATAAGGTTATATTAACTTATGAAGATAGGAATGAATACCATTGATAATATTGGAAATTGGAAATAAATACCATTATGAATGTTTAATATAAATGGGTATAGAGACCATTGCTACTTAATACCAAATGGTCAAGATGACCCTTAATTATTATATTAAATGGGCATGAATACACTTGAACATACTATATTAATATTTTCATGGTGAAACTCAAATAAATGTGATAATATATGGGAAATTGGTCCCTTAACATACTATATGGGAATAGAATCCCTTATGAATCTATGGCCTCCCTTGTGATACTATATGGGCATGGAATCCCATAAAAATATACCAATCATAGAAATCATATATGTTATATCGGGAATGGTGTCGCTTATAAATGTGATATCGAGCATCACGTCCCTTATCAATGTGATATTATGCATGGAGAACCTCATAAATGTTATATCAAGCATTGATTCTAGTGATATAGGTTCTTTATTATTATATAAAAAGCTGAAAGAGGCAATGTCATCCTTGTTTTCTTTCTAGAACTATACAAAACACATTTATAGTTGTTATTAATTCTTTATATAATTTTATATGGAAACTTCTATATAGTACACCCAGACCTCATATTTATATACTTTATTGGTTGTATCCTAGATTGATTTTTATCACAGCCTATCTAAGCCACCGATTAATCCCAAGAAGACTATATTCAGGTAGGTATAGATATGGGGAAACATCACTTATTTGATGATTGACATTTTTCATTACATAGCATGGAGTTGGTAGCAGATGACTGGGATAGAGCTTGGGATTATGGGATGGATTTTTCCCTTCTGTACCTTTTTTATACAACTATCACCCACTAATTTTTTCTATGTTTTCTTGTATAATAGATAAATTATATATATTATCATTTTTTTATATTATTTAGTCTCTATTTATTAGTTGAAAATAAATGCATGGTTCTTTATATCTACTTATATTTTACCATATTATATGCCGATTCTACTATTTATATGTTGATTTTAAAACAATTATTATCTAGTGATGATCTAATATTATTCTCATGGACACATGAAAGGACCTCTCTTCTAGTTTTCAAACCTTTTCATTGATGTGGATGCAATCAATGCCACTTGGACCATCGTTCTTGGAGAAACATTGAGGGGAACCCAGTTCCATGACTTTAGAAATATTTATCTAAGATTATTTTCTTACATTTATTATTTGAGATAATATAAAAAATATTATGAAGGTTATGAAGGATTCTAATTAAATATTTTTTTGTGTATATATCAAATGTACATAGAAAAGAAAAATTGCCTCAAATGTAAATATGGATTTTCTGTACTTTTCTTATTATAGATGATTTGATTCCACCATTGGGTGATGAATTTAAATTTTAACATTACTAAAGATACATTTTTGGTTTATCATTATTTCTTTCCCCTAATAAGATGAGATCAAGGAATAATTGATCATGCATCATATTAGGCACAATATTTAAAATTTACATGACAGAAATATTCCATTCCATATAAATGCATTGTGTGATTTGAATCACCTATGATTTCCATGAGTGCATTGATGAATATTAATAGAATTTTTATTAGATAATAATTCTTAAATGGAATTATGGAAAATACAATTTAAAATTTGAGTGAATTACATGACCTTAATAGTGTTTTCTTTATTAGGTAATGGAAGACAGCCTAGGAAATCATCTATGGAACATTGAGTCACAGACCAATGGTTACATGGACTGGAATTTGTTTTGGTATAAATTTTTTGGAATCCACATTTTGGTTAATACAGTTTTGGGACCTTATGGATCATAATTGGTGTACCAGTTGGTTTAAAAATTTAACGATCATTTTACATAAAAATTTAAATTTAATTTAATTGAAATAAATGAAAAAGATCAAGAACAATCCCAAGTCATCGTAGTAGTAATTAGGAAGAGTCTCATTGATTCTATATAAATGTTTCAATCACACAAACTAGACACACTGAGCTAGTAGAGGGGTGATAAATGAAAAAATAAGTTTCTCATCATTTTCTATTTCAATTTCGGTGGCTTTCTCTATTATAATACTTAATCTAAGGAATATAATTGGAAATTTTAGAACAATAACACCAAGTTGTCCAACGATCATATTCTAGGTGGGATGTGACCAACACTCTATAGAGATAGTGGTACTTTAGACAAAAGTTAAACATACATTAGTAATTCATGGAGAACCACTTCATATTATGGAAGTAGGAAATTATTTTATGTTTTTAGGAGACTTTAATTGGCTTATTCATATGATATAGGGAGCTTAATTTTCTACCCCTTTTAAGGAGGATTTATCTCGGGTGTTCCAAAAAAACATCTTTCCACATTCTCGAGGGGTGGTAGACCACATGCTATATAGTTATGGATTGTGACTATTGTTTTTATACTCAGAAATCAAGATACACCACTTGAGAGGAGAGTAAAACTCACTACATATTTGTTGATATAATCTTCAAAACTATTGTTGGATATTCTAAATCAATATTTTCACTATTATGAAGTGACATGGTGTGATTTACAATCAATGTTATTATATTATTTATTTACAAACACCTCAATGTTTTATTGTGCTAGATATTCCATGAACATGTTGAATTTTTTTATGATGTTATGGACTATCCAAATCCTTTTACTAAACGTTAGTTATTCAAAAATATTTATATAAATGATGAGCCAGTGAAAGAAAGATGATTTGAGGACAGTTTGAGGAATCATATTCATTCTTAAGAAAATGTTTTATTGTTAAATTTCATGTCTGATACATAGAAATAGGACATTATCAGTGAGTGGAATCTAAGGGAAGTAGATAGTTTGATCTAGAGTGGTTCAGAAACTAGATAGAGTATTAGTTTGACTATCAGTTGGAAGTGATTATTTGAGTTTGCGAGTGTGAGTCTTTGTAGCCATTTGAAACTCAAAAACAGTTATGTGGTATTTCACCAATGAGAAATTTTTGTGAATCTAAGACCCTAGTGTACTATATACTGTATTGAGTGCTAACAATTTAGTAGATATGGTTATATATAACATTTATGTAGGACCTTCCCATCAAATTTGATGGGGAGATGATCTGTGCTAGCTCTATCTTCAGTAGAAGTTTTATTATCACTTCTCCATGTATATAGTTATAGTACTACTATCCATACATGCATATAAGGAGTTAATGGTTGTGTTAGTCTGATGTCATATTTTTATTGGAAAAATAGAAACATTTCTCCATGTAATTAATTTCTTGCCCACGGTATGGGATCATTCCATGCCAATTCAGTATTAAATATACAAGAGGAGAACTATACATGGATATCTGCTATACAAGTTACTATTCTAGTGGTCTATACTATAATTTCATCCATATTTTATAAAGTTACATCACATAATTTTATATATTTTCATATTTTTGAGAGTACCAGACTTCATATTGAGTAATCTTGTGGTGTGATGATGTTAGATAAAACTTTTGGCATATGATCATAAATTATACGCTACTGCAAGGACATTCATCTGGATGAATGAAGTCATAACTTCTTGTGGGACCTCTACTTCCTCAAGATGATAGGTTTTGAAGTCGTTCTCAGGATGCACTGGTTAGTCCCCTATAATGACTATGTGGATTTTTATCACGGAAGGGTGTCTTTTACATCATAATAGGGTAATACTTATATTCATAATGGAGAGTGGGGTGTATAGGGTGGTATATCTTGGCCAATGAATCATGGGATATGTGTATTGGCCTCCAATATATCTAGTATTTTCATGGACAATTTGGGACTAAATCATCCTAAGCTACCTCTTATAGTCGATTGATTTAGGGACTTCTTCCCCAAAACCCATTCTAGACAACCACCTAAGAGATATGAAGTTTTTACTACCAAGCTAGTGTCTGGAGATGCAGTAGAATCTGTTCCTCCTAATAGGATGGATAGCAATAAGTTTTTTAAGATAAAGAGTAAGCTAATGGATTTATAGTAAAAGTGTTTTATATGGTCTGTTACTTATACATGGGGATCACAAGTCCTTTTCTCTAATAGAGATGAAGGAACCATCATGATTTTCATTAATTGCTATAAATTAAACCAGCATACAGTGAAATACTGATATCCCATAGCTTGAATAGATGAATATTTTTACCAACTCAAGGGGGAGAGGGTACTCTCAATGATCAAACAAAATCCTAGATATCATTAGGTTCAAGTCAGGAATTTAGATATATCACATATAACCTTTAATATTTGTACATATTATATGAGTATCTTTTGATTTAGTTTGATCTAACGAACGCACCTTCCATTTTCATAGATTTGATGAATATGTTTTTCTATCCTGATATTGATTTATTTATTGTGGTATTCAGGGATGAAATATTCAAATATTTTCAAACTCAAAGGGACCAATCCACTAATCTTGATATTTATTTGAATACAATAATTGAGAACTAGATAATTTATATACTCGCTAAATGTCACTTCTGGATCGACATGGTATATTTCATGGGTCACATTATATAATAGGAAAGATTTTCTATTGACCAATAGAAGGAGATATCGAGGATTACCTATGAGTATCCCAATAAAATCATTAGCATAAAATGTTTCTTGGCGATATATGTCTACTACATGCATTTTATAGAGGACTTCTTAAACATAATATCAACTCATAAGGGATTGAATAGGATGTGTGTGATCATTATATAGTCGAAAACATCCAAGATATGCTTTCAAGTGTTAAAATAGATAATGAATTTAGCACGGATCTTGTTTCTTCCAAAATAATTCAAGAGCTACATAGACTATTGTGATACATCTGGTATCTAGCTGGGATCAATTTTGAATTAGGAAGATAGAGTCATTATGTATGGGTCATGGATGTTGAGGCCTTGTGAGGGAATTACCTGACACAATGTATCAAATTGGAAACTATTGTACACACCTTATGTTTTTGGAGACATTACATACTAGGAGATCAATTTTTTGGGTTTAAGGACCACAATAGATTCAGGTATAATTCAAATTGGGAGACATATATCATAGGCAATGAATATTGGTAGAATAATTTCAGTACTTTTTCATAGAGATAAATTAAATGATTAGGAAACAAAATGCGGTTGGAGATTCTCTAAGTAGGAGGACTCAGAATTAGGTAGTTTATGTGCCCACTAGTGAATGATAGCTTATGTCTCTATTTTTTGAGATGCACATTGAGGTAAAAGAATATCATAGACATTATGTACTCAGATAATATCATTGAACACTTCACATCAAGAGAAGTTGATGATGAGGATGTTCTGAGATCTTTTGTGCTAGGTCTCATGATAGGGTATTACTGGTGAGTACCCACCTCCAGATTATTCTATCAATCATAAAAATACCCTTCATATAAATTAGTGTGTCTGGATTACCAAATAGTTGATATATGAGGTTATATGATATTAACATTATTTTTAGTGGGTAGTTCACCAAGGTCTCTAAAATATTTATCATGATAAGCAATGATATTATTGTGGATATAGATGAAGAATCAGATAAAAGGATTTATAACTAGTTTTTCCACCTTTATGTAAGTGAAGGATAAACACATGGGGCATGATGTATTGTTACAACCATCCCCATTCATTTAATGGAAATGGGAGGATTTTTAATGGATATTTGGATTGAATTACCAAGGTCGCATCAAGGTGTTGACACAATTTGGGTGGTCACTAGTAGATTAATCAGTGTTACCCACTTACTTCCCATTTGGGAGACATTCTCAGTTGATGAGATGTGAACATTGTATGTCTATGAGATTATCCAACTACATGGGGTATCTCATACTATCGTTTCAAATAGGTATGATCTCTTTACATATAGTATCCAGAATGGGTTTCATAATTATATGGGTGCATAAGTACTTATGAGTTAATTTTTTGACCCTCATACATATTGTCATTCATAATGGACCATAAAGGGTTCTAGAGGACATTATTGGATCATGTGTACAAGTTTTTTTCTAGATCATTTGAAATGAATAACCCACTCTTTTATTTATCCTAAAATAATAGTTATCAAGAGATGATTTAGATGGCTCCCTATGTATCCCTATAGGGTAGGTCATTATCTTCACCTCTATTCTAGTTAGAGGTAGGAGATGCAGTGCTTCTATGCCCTCATTTTATCAGGATATTTTATATGTGGTTCATATGATACAAAAGAATGTGTATACTAATCATTCTAGGAAAAAAACATATATTGATCACCATAGATGACCTCTAGTGTTCCTGGTTGGAGGTTTTTTGTTCTTATAGATATCACACTAACATGTTCATATAAGCATTCATAAGAAATGTTAGATGTATTCATGCTTTTTCGAGTTTTTTGAGATTCAGGAGAGAGTTAGGATAGTATCCTATCAGGTGATTTTACCTCATATGTATTTTTTCAAACACAATGTCTTCAATATTTCAAATATTCATCATTATCAAGAAAACCCATCTAATAATTTTCACCCCAAGGAAATTGAGTAAGATGCTGATGATTTTTTATAGAGTATCCAATACAAATAATTTACTAGAGCATGAAGACTCCCTAGGGCCAGTCTGTCCCATTAGTATGGGTGTGATGGGAGTACTACCATTTATAGGATGGTTTTTGGTAGTACAAGGCTGACATACATGCCTAGTGGTTGTATTTTTTAATAGATAGTGTTTCATTTTCCTTTGAAGGAGAAATCAATGATGAGTTATTTTAAGGGGTAAGACTATATGAACATAGTTTTTAACTAAAGTATGTATCCATTTCCATATGGTATAATTTCTCTTTTGGATATAATACCAATTCTTAATGAGTTTATTATGTTATTAGAGATGTTTAGGGCTAGTTCAAATCTCAGAACATGTCTAGTAGAAAATATCATTGTGACATAGTATTATTAGACACAGTTTCCCCACCCCCACAAAGTCTCTACTAAATGTTCAGGTCTAGATAATATTGTTAATAATAGCACACTATTTTACTTAACATTGTAATATGGTCTTCAAACCCATGAAAAATGATTTATATATTTATCAAAGGATAATATCAGGGTCAGCATAGGATTTCCCCAAATATGAAACCTAAAGTGAGGGTTCCCCCTTAGCATATAAAATGAAAGACATTTGGTTAACGATATTGGAAAATATGTATTCAAACCATGAAAATACTACTTTGGTGAAATATATTAATATTCCCTCAATGAATTGTTTATTTCACCCTCGTTCCTCTCATTTATTATCTAGATGAAAGTAACGAATCCTACCCCTTCTTTACCCATCATCAATCATAATATTTTATATCCCATATATCTTATGTCTCGAGTCTGATTTATTGATAGTTCATATCATTGTATTCCACATAGTAATATAATGATTCCATTTTAGATAATTTTCATTAATCTTCTTCAAGTTATGGTTGTTGAGGTGTATGCTCACATGACCAATATTAAGGATGTTCATACTTTCATAAGATTTCTTCCAAAATAGGAAAAAAAAATAATGGATGATACTGGACAAGGAGATATGTTTGATTACAAAGTATGTGGTTAATAATTTATTCCTCAAGTTTTGGTGTATTTGAAATATGTTTAATTATGTCACATGATAGTTTCACCACTAAATTGGTTCCCTATTTTGGGAACTAAATCCATGTTAGAAGCGAAATTACTATTGAGTTGTCAACTTTAGACAAATCAGTCCCTTTGTTTGTTCCCTATTATATTACTAATTGGGTTTATTGATAAAATAGAAAAATCACCTTTTATAGAATTGTTTTTTCATTCAATATTGTTATATATTTTGATATGGATGGATTTTTTGTCACAGAATGATTAGTTCCCATAAAAATTATAATTAACTGAAATGGTTAGAGGTGATTGGTAGGCCCACATCAACAAATTCAATTAATGGAGGGTTATACCCTCTTTAATATTGGATTTAATGTGATATTAATTAACTATTTGATCCTCCAAAATCCTTGTATAAATAAAATATCATATAATGGTTGGATGAAGACCCTTTATAATTAAGGTAATTATGCATTGAGACCCTTATAAATATTTAATATAAAGATGAATGGATTCCCATAATGCTTAACACCAACTGGTCATGAAAGACCTTATTAATTACATTAAAATGGAATAACAACCCTTGAACATGTTATATTAATATTGGAATAGTGACCTACAGTTAAATATTATACTATATAGGCATAGAGTCCCTTGTGATATTATACAGGCATGTATTCCCTTATGAAAATATATTAAAATGACATACCACTTTCTAATTTAAGGGAATGTGGAACCTTGAGAAACTATTTGGGTACGAAATCAATTACATTGGTACATGGCATAGAGACCCTTTATGTGATTCCAGGAATGGTTTCCCCAATAAATGATATATCAGGCATGGTCCGCCTTATAAATGTGATACTGTACATAGATTACTTTATCAAATTCATACCAAGAATTGATTCCCTTGTTACACTTTTAATGTTATTACAGAATGCTCTGAAAAAATTCAGGTAATCCTGATGCCCATTATGAACTAAAGATGACCAATTTAATGTTTTTATTACTTATTTAAATTATTTTATCTTCACATTTCATGATTCTAAAAATTTACTCTATATTTATATATGTCGTCGGGGTGACCTACTATGATTTTTATCAAGTTCTATTTGATCCTCCAATGGAACCTAGGATTTTCATATGATTGTAGGTATATAAAAGGGGTACAATCTTATTATGGATTCTTTACTTCATGAGTGACATATGCTGGTGCTAGTTACAGATGTTTGGGCTAGATATCAAGATAATGGGATATATTTTTACCTTTTTTACCCATTTGTATAGAACTGATTCATGATAATGGTATCTATGTTTTCCTAATTTATTAATACTTGACATATATTGTAATCCTATTTAAAATTTTTTAGTTTCCAATTATCAATTAATTATTGTTTCATAGTTTTTTATATCATCTTATGATTTTCCCAATGGTATACTGCATATTATATTTAGATGTTTATTTTAAAACTAAGCTACACTAGTATTGAGGTATTTTTATCCTCATAAACACACTCATGTCCATCAATACTAGTTGGAAAACACTTGTGTATGGGGAGATGCTCATGATTCCATGTTACCGACTAGGCTCGAGGAACCATTGAGTGGCACCGAGGTCTGGGACATCACAAATAATGTTTTTTATTTTAATTGATAAAATTATTATCATATCTAAAATGATATTACTAAAATTAAGTATTATTTTCAATATTAAAAATGAAAGTTTTAATAAACTAACATAGTTTATAGTAAACATTTTTTAGTGGAAGACAAAAGTTAATGTAGAAACCCCTAAATTACTCAATGGTGTCTCTAAAATAAGGGTATGGTATATTTGTTCTCCATATCAATCCATATAATAAATTATTTCTTTGTATTGAAATAATTGATCATAGTAAAGACCCACGCCTTATATATTATATAATAGAGGACCATTTTCCATTCTAGGATCTAGAGATTTAGATACAAGATTAAAATTTATATGTTTTCCAAGAAAAATTAAACAAAAAAATTAATCTTATCTTTTTTTGTCTAAATAAATCAAAATTTCCAACATTGGAATTCAAAGTGACCTATGAAAATAATTTTTAAACAAGGGGTGAGCGTTAAATTTCCAAGTACAGGTTTTTAAGAACCTTCGATAAATACATGTAAAGTATTTTTTTGAAAAATAAATTATTACATTTATATATTCCAATTTAAAAATATTATTTTAGATTACATAAATAATAAAAATATGAGACCATTTTAGAAAATACATACATATGAAATTTTCTTAAACGTAAACCACTGTTTACCTGAAATCAATATGGAAGCTTTTAAGAACAAAACACTATTCTGTGGGCATTTTAATTATTGAAATATATCTGGGCTTACCCACTTTATGAAGGGTGGGTTCACTCACTTATGACCTTCCATATTTACAATTTTCAAGATCCTAATTTTCTGGAAACATTTTAAGTTATCTTTACTTATAAATACTTCCACTTGATTTTTTAACTTGGAAAACATGACACTATATTAAAATACACATTCATAATTATAATTATATATAAAATTATGTCTATATATTTAAAAATATATATATATATATATGCATGTATATGAACTTTAATTTCATAACACCTGGGAGTTTGGTTAAAACCAAAACTCATACCATCAAAACATACATTAACTATCCATGTATTCAATGATTTAATGTGAAATACATTTTCCATTATTGTATATAATTTATCTTATTAAAAACCATAATAATTAATTTGGTTCTTAGATAAAATTATAATGTAAACCAGTAAAATAAAAATCTTTTAATGTAATCAATATTTTTATTAATTTTAGAATTGATCCGTAAAATATAAATTAAAAAACTGAAATTCTTATAAATGAAACGGTAGTCAATGTAGTGCAATAAATCATGGACATTTTCATATGAAAATGTTGTAGTACCACTTGTTTGAGTTATTTAACCCTTGTTTCAGTTCATTTGTGTGTTTTGAATTGGTTTGTTTATGTTTGGACAATTCAGGGAAAAACTTTTAATGATGTGGAGGTTGTACAGGGCCACACAGTTGGTGTAGGGTCTAAACAAAATATGCGTCCAGCCTAGGAAACCGTACACCCTTGATAGAGGGCTCTACATGGGTGGCGCACAGTATGTTAGACTATGCAGGCAAGCCATGCTAAGTCCTCAGGTGATATGGTGGCAACCACACAGTTGGCGCACGGTTTTCCAAACCGTGTGGGGTAACCCTTCGGCCACATAATGTTTGGGTTTTTACATCCCAGGCACTCAGGATTTCCCATTTTTCCCACATTTTTCCTCCAACTCGTGGCTCACATGGTATTTACGGTTTTCAAAGGTTGGGAGAGCTCCTTAGCGCGTTTTCGTGGAAAATCGAATCGGTTTCTTGGTGGATCAAAGGCGGTTCTTGTCACGACCCATCCTCGGGGCCCGTTCCGTGACTACCCCATGCCCGCATTCCATAGGCAGGGGGCTGGTGACTAACACCAAGGCATAATTCCTGGTAAAAAGGGAAGGTATTGCCTTTGTAAAGTAAACAAACACCACAGAGCCAGCATGCAGAAGTAAACACTAAGTAAAAACTGGGTACAACAGTAAGTGCAGAAAATTAAGTGGGCCAGAATACAAACCCAAACTGAAAGTAAAGTACAACTGAAAAAGGGAGTACAACAACTGAAAAATAAAGCCGCAACGTGGAGTCATCCACTGGAAGTTCCACCTAAATGGTGGGTACAGATAGCCTCTACAGCTCCTCAGGTCCAGTCGTCTGCTCCGAGTACGCCCCGCCCAGTGGTCCACCTCCATGTACCGACCTTCTTCTCGTGATTTAACCACAATCAGCATTGTCCTTCATCTGCAACCAACAAAATGTAGTACGGGCATAGCCCGTGCAGGGGTGAGTATAAGCAACTCAGTAGGGACCCCGAGACCCCCGAAGGTCTCCCAGAATCCACAAATTATAGTCCACAAAAGAAACATAATATCACGAAGTAACATCCGAAACTACTTAGGTATATGCCCATACAGATACCTAAGTCATAAATTCTTGTTTGGCTCCAACATCCAAGCTCAAGTACAACCCAGTCCACACTAGAAATCACAACACAATCCCCACAGGAAAGCATAGCGTAATCCACAGAGGATATCAAGTCAAACTTATCGAAGATATGGATTGAAATTCAAGATTCAGCTCACACAGGTATGCTTCTTCGTAAGATGATAGAGATGATCAGATGTAGCCACTAATTCATCTAAGTCGTCAGACACACACAGGATCGATAGGTACTAACCCCTGCAATGACCCACAAAGGATCGATAGGTAAATAACCCCCGCAATGACCCACACAGGATCGGACACACACAGGATTAGTAGGCACTGGCCCACACAGGACCGCTGAGCGCTGACCCACACAGGATCTGACCCACACAGGATCGGTAGCACTGATCCACATAGGATCGCTGAGTGCTACAGTCATCATCATCGAATCCACGGAAGATTTCAATACAGTCTTCATCGTCATCGCAGTCATAGCCAGCTCTAGGGTTCTCGCACACAGCAAGCTCGTTCGAGAGGGTCCACTCCATGATCCGAGGGGCTGATACATCAGCTGACACATAGTCCGGATTTGATGTATCCAAAAGTTCGGTATCATCAACAGGAACTCAATGTCACAGATGGCGCGTCAATCGGATGCCCAGGCTAAGAGTTATTGGATTTTTCGTCCTAGGGGCCCGGTTGGTTTTTAAGTCAAAACCAACACGATCATACTCCACTTGTGTCCAAACCTCGAGCGGTGTAAGCCAAAAGGTCTGTCTCACTAAGAGGAATCCAACAAAGTCAACGGCACATCAATCGAACGTCTGGAGCTCAAGTTATAAGCGTTTCCGCTCCGAGGGCCCGATTGATTTTGTGTACGAACCAACCCGGTCGAACCCAAATCCTCCGAAGCCTTAATTTCGATTTACCAAAACGTCCGTCTCGATCCAAGGATAGTATCGCAACTGACGGTGCGTCGATCGGAGGTCTGCAGCCCATGTTATGGGAAAACGACCGTGAGAGCTCTAGTATTAGGGGGTTCGGGCCCGGTTCAACCCGGCCCGGTACCCCCTGGGTCGGCCGGAACCGAGTCAACCCGACCCGGGTCTGGGTCCGGCCCGCTTGTGCGCGGCCCGATAGCCAGGTGGCTTGGCCATTATGCCAAGTGGATGAGGGTGTGGGGGCGCTGCCCCCCCTGTGTGTAACCGCGACCCCCATGATGGGGGCCGCTCGTGCGGGCCAGCCGGGGGTCGTCACCCCCGGCTCCTCCCTTGACCGTTCGGCCCGCTCCGGCCGGCCGGCTGTTGCGGCCACGGGACCGACGCTGGCCGGTCCCCCTGCTCTGACGTCGGCGGCCTAGAACAGGCCGCCGGTCCCTGCTCCACCGCGGCCTAAGCCGCGGCTTTGACCCATCCGGCGTCGCGCGATGGCGTCGCGCCCCTCCGCCGCAGCCCCGCTCCGGCCACGGTGTCTTCGGGTTTTTCCGGAACGGCACGATGGCGTCGTGGCTTGGTTCGATTTTCAATTGTCCGGCGCCCCGGCACCGCGCATCCTTGCCGCTCGTTCCCGCGTGGTGTTACGACACCGCATTACTTTCCTTCAAACTGTAACAACATAAGAAATAAGGGAGGAGGGTCGGCCGTGTTTGTGAACTCCGGCCCCCTCCTGTTAATTGATAGCAAGCGGTCCAATTGAATGAGTAACGTTGACGGAAGAAAATAACGAATATAAAAAAAAATAAAATCCCCTACCTCGAGCGTAGTTTGAACGGAGGTTCGTCACAGAATTGCACGCCGCGGTAGAAGGCATCGCGGAAGGAGGATCATCGCGTCACGTCGTTGATCTCTAAGGATCCGGCGTTCTTGTCGACCTTCGTCGTAGGTCAGTGTTTCTCACGTTCTTTGGGTTCTTCTTCGAGGAAGAAGAACTTCAGGAGCTTTTTCCTTTTCTCCCCAAAGTCTCAATACAACAAAACCCAAAAATAATAAAATAAGAGTCTTGTATTATATTATTACTCAAGTCATAAGAATTTGAATTTCAAACTTTGAATTAATTCACTTAATTAATTCATGTCATTTAAAAAGAGAGTTATAAGAGTTTAGGAAAAATGAAGGGGTGGGGTTCATGTGGGCCCCACCACCCCCATAACCTCTCATGGGATGTTGGGTGGTTACTCAACTTCCACCCAAAGGTTTTAACTACTTAGAAAAAATAAAAATTGTAGCTCAATTTTTATTTTAACTTCCACAATTTTTAACAACATCTCTCATGTAAACACAACTCTGGAAAAGGTGTTTCTAAGAAATTACCGGCGCTGCAAATCCATCGGTGCCCTCGAAATTCGATTCCGAGCACCGGTTCAAAAGTTAGAAAATCCCACTCATTCGTTCACTGATCGTACCCAAGCTAAACATCGGATAGAAATTCCAGGCACACCAGTCATCGGAATCAAGTGTTGTCAGAAACCGCATTCTTGTAAAATCCCAAAGAAAATTAAGAAAAAATTTCTTTGAATTTCACAGGTCTTTACATTACTCCCACCCCAGGGCTTTACGTTCTCGTAAAGATACATCATAAACTAGGGAACCAAATGTGGGTACTGAGCACGCATTTGAGCCTCCCACTCCCAAGTGCTCTCCTGGAGGTTCCCGTGTTGCCATCTGATGTGCATTAGAGGAATCGATCGTTCAGATAGGACCCACTCCTGTCGATCCTCAATCTCCATCGGGACCTCCGCAAATGTCACCCCATCATCTATTTCCAGCTCCCCATGGTCGATGACATGCGTCGAGTCGTCCACATACCTCCTCAGCTGGGATACGTGGAAGATGTTGTGCACCCAATGCAACTGAGGTGGTAGAGCCAGGCGATAAGCCACCATTCCAATCCTGTTGAGGACCTAAAATGCTTCGATGAAGTGGGGAGACAACTTGTCACCTCAGCCAAATCTCCGTAATCTCTGTCGAGGTGAGACCCGCAAGAAGACGTGGTCGCCGTCCTCGAACTCCAGTGGCCTCCGCCTCCGGTTAACATAAGACTTCTGCCGGCTCTGAGTTGTCTTCATCCGCCCCTGGATGACCTCGACCTTCTCCATCGTGGCCTAGACCATCTCCGGTCTCACAAGTTCTGACTACCCAGGGTCTGTCCAGCATAGACGAGATCTGCAAGGTCGGTCGTACAACGCCTCGTATAGTGCCATCCCGATGGTGGAGTGGTAGCTGTTGTTGTATGCGAACTCCACCAAGGGTAGGTGGTCCTCATAGCTGTGACCAAAGTCAAGGACACATGCGCGGAGCATGTCCTGGAGAGTCTGAATGGTCCTTTCCGTCTGACCATCTTTTTGGGGGTGAATGGTGGTGCTCACACGTAGTTGCGTCCCGAATGCCTCCTACAACCCCTTCCAAAGCCGGGAAGTAAAGCGAGCATCTCGATCGGAGATGAGGGATGATGGCACACCATGAAGCCGTACAATCTCCTGAACATAGAGACGTCCCAATATCTCCACTAAGCCCTACTCTCTGTTGGGTAAGAAGTGAGCCGACTTGGTGAGTCGGTCGACAATCACCCAAATGGATTCGTGACCCCTATAATTGCGTGGAAGTCCAGTCACTAAGTCCATAGATATGTCATCCCACTTCCACTCTGGGACCTCCAAGGGTTGTACCAAGCCTTCTGGTACCTGGTGCTCTACCTTCACCTGCTGGCAGGTGAGGCATCGAAAAATGAACTCTGCCTCAGCCTTCATCATGCCCGACCACTAGTGCTGTCATCTGAGATCCTGGTACGTCTTCGCCACTCCAAGATGTACCGACAAAAGGTAAAGTGTGAAACTCTCTCAGCACCTCCTCTTGTAAAGCAACTAGTACCAAGGTACATCCTCTGAGAAGGACGCCGTTCTCTCCTCCTACAAGGAAACCATCAGGTGCCTGTCCTGAGGATATCTGCGCATGCCATGTCTCATAGTTGGCGTCCCCACGCTGTGCCTCTCTAACCCGCTGTAGTAGTGGAGGAGTGACTGTGAGTGACTGAAGGAAGGCTGCACCATCTCTATCCATGAAGGATATCTGAAAAGTGGCTAGATGCTCTGTCACCTCCCCAAGTAGTTGAATTCCCATCCTCCTGCTGAGAGCATCGGCTACTACGTTCCCCTTTTCAGGAGTATAGACTATCTCAAAGTCATAGTCCTGGAGGAACTCGAGCCATCGCTGATGTCTTAGGTTCAGGTCCTTCTGCTAGAAGATGTACCTGAGACTCTGATGGCCAGAATAGACTATAAAGTGCTCGCCCATCAGATAGTGTCGCCACATCTTTAGAGAGAAGACCACTGCTGATAACTCCAGGTCATGGGTAGCATAGTTCTGCTCATGCTGCCTCAACTGACGTGATCCTTAGGTGATCACTGCCCACTCATGCATCAAGACACATCCGAGTCCAGTCCTTGATGCATCGCAGTAAACTACATACCCAACTCCCTCCTCCGGTAGCCTCAAGATAGGCGTACTGTTCAATCTCTGTCTCAGCTCTTGGAAGCTCATCTCACATCTATCTGAACACACAAAGGGTTTACCATTCTTCATAAAATATGAGAGTGGTTCCGCAACTCTGGAGATGTCTGGCACAAATCTCTGATAGTACCCAGCTAGTCCAAAGAAACTCCGCACCTCCGTCACGCTCCTGGTGGCTCCCAAGCTAGCATTGCCTTGATATTCACAGGATCCACCGCAACTCCAACCTCATAGATGACGTGTCCCAAGAATTGGACCTCGTGTATCCAGAACTGAAATTTCGAGATATTACCAAAATGCCGGTGCTCTCGGAGTGTGTCCAGTACAAACCGCAAGTGGTAGGCATGCTCCTCCTCAGTCATCGAGTAAATCACAATGTTTTCTATGAAGACCATGACAAATCAATCGAGTTATGGCTGAAAGATTCTATTCATGAGGGCCATGAGCACTGCGGGAGAATTGGTTATGCCAAATGGCATAACCAAGAACTCATAGTGGCCATACCGACACCTGAAGGTCGTTTTCTACACGTCCTCATCCCGAACTCTGAGCTGGTGATAGCCTGACCTGAGGTCTATCTTCGAGAACCACCATGTTCCCTTGAGCTGATCGAAGAGGTCGTCAATCCTCGATAGTAGATACTTGTTCCTCACGGTCACCTGGTTCAGGCGATGATAGTCGAAACAAAGTCGCAAGCTCTCGTCCGCCTTCTAGGAAAACAAAATCGGGGAAGACCGGGGTGAAACACTGGGTCAGATGAATCTGTTGACCTGCAAGTCCTCTAACTATACCTGTAGCTCTCGAAGCTCTGCGGGGGCCATCAAATATGCTGGGGTGGATATCGAGGTTGTCCCGGGGTACAGGTCAACATAAAAGTCTGCCTCTCTGCGAGGAGGTAGTCCTGGAACATCATCGGGGGAAACGTCCACATACTGATCCACTACTGCAGGAAAACCAGGACTTCGCACGTCAGCTGCTCCTAGGATGAGTCTAGAAAACTAATGAGTGATGGGTTTTCCTCTCTTCTGCGAGAGTCCATCCTGTGCTGCGAAGGCTCCCTTCTCGCCGGTGAAGGTGAACCTGCTTCCGTCGGTGCGTACACATCGCACCTTGCGCCTAATACAGTCCATCTGAGCATGGACTGCAGATAACCAATCCATTCCCAATATGACGTCGTAAGGCCTCGACGCTACTACAAGAAGATCCCAGCCGAAGCTCTCACCTCCTAGAGTAAGCTCACACTACCGGCACCAGTGTGTAATCATCGAGTCTGCTCCTGTAGGAGTCTCTAGCCATAAGGATCGAGCCAACGGCTCCGTCGAAATCTTCGAGCTTCGAACAAGGGAAGCGGATATGAAAGAATGAATCACTGCTATGTCTATAAGAACCAAAACAGGGGTGGAATAGACATAGATAGTACCTCGAATCATCTCGGGTGCACCGTGGTCGTAGGCCTCCATTGCCTGAAGCTGTGCCTGTCTCTACCCGCCAGCTCCCTGTGGTCAGGGTGGACCTCCTGGTGGTGGTGGTGGTAGAGCCTCAAAGTGTCACCCACCACCTTCTTCTCGGCCAACTCCTCTACCTCGTCTTCCTGCTCCCTACAGACCGCCACAGTCGACCCTCTGCCTCTGCCTAGGTGGTCCCTCAACCGTCTACTGCTCCTCTGCATAACGTGCCAGGCAGTCACGAGCCATGTGGCCCTGCCCGCCACATGCGTAGCACTGTATGCCTCTCGAAAGACTGGCTCTGTGCTGTGTGCCCTACACCTCTGAGCTAGTGTCTTGAGGTCATCTGCCTGAGGGTCTAGTCTGCCTAGACCCATGAGTCATCCGTCGACTGCCTGCTGCAGAAGACTCTGTTACGTGCCGCCCTGCAGTAGGTCTCGCTACTGATGTAGGCTTAGCAAGGAAGCTCTCGATCAGAAGGGATCACTCTAGTACCCCTTCCTGTGTCAGAATACTGAGGGAGATCAGCGATGCCCTGATCTCATGCCTCAATCCCTGCTCAAAGGTCCGGGCCCGGAAGAATGGGTCCCGTACCGTGTCTGTCGAGTAGCATTAGAGATCGGTAAATCTCATCGAGTACTGGGCGACCATCAAGCTGCCCTATCGCAGCTGTAGAATCTCCTGGATGTGCACCAAACGGAGGGTGGATGGGATGAACTCCGAGCGAATGAGGCTCTCCAAGTCCGTCCAGAGGTGAGATGCCTCGTCGTGCAACTAGAGCATCAAGATCCACCATCTGCCTGCTGCCGCGTGTAGGAGGCACACTTCGAGGATCACCATGAGGTCTGCTGGTGTCCTCACAAACCTGAAAACTCGTAAAATAGCCTCCATCCAATCCTCGGCCACCTGAGGGTCCATCTCCCCATGGAACCTGGGCGGTCGCTGACGCTGAAACTCGTGCAGTGCACTATGGTGACGTGCATCGTCAGCGTCTGGCGCTGGTAGCATCGGTGGCTTGGCGGGTAGAGGTACCACTGGTGCCTCTGCTGTTAAAGGGACCTGTACCAAGGCCTCGTCACTCGGTGGGCTGTCATCACTTATAACTCTCGGAACCCTAGCTGGATGCCGTCGTGGGGCCATCCTGAAAAGAGACTGGTGCGCCACGGTCAAACAGTATACCTGGTGAGCTGACACAAAGTAATCACAAATAAAATGTGAAACACACAAGCAATCAAGGTTTTCATGCATTAAGTCGGAAATCAGAAGTCAGGGTCCTGATGTACAGATACGTCGGCCGCCGCACCCACACTGGACTCCCTGGACTAATAACCACACTCAATACTCTTAACACTATTGCTTCACATAGAAAAAGATCAGAGTCCTGAGTTCTGTGGTAGAACCGAACTCCTTCGATACCAATTTGTTAGGACCTGTCCTCGGGGCCCGTTCCGTGACTACCCCAAGCCCACCTTCCATAGGCCAGGGGCTGGAGACTAGCACGAAGGCGTAATTTCTGGTAAAAAGGGAAGACATTGCCTTTGTAAAGTAAAAAAAACAGCACAGAGAAAGCATGCAGAAGTAAACACTAAGTAAAAACTGGGTTTAATAGTAAGTGCAGAAAAGTAAGCGGGCCAGAATATAAACCCAAATTTAAAGTAAAGTACTACTGAAAAAGGGAGTACAACAACTGAAAAGTAAAGTCCCAACGTCGAGCCATCCACTGGAAGTCCCACCTGAAGAGTGGGTACAGATAGCCTCCACAGCTCCTCGGGTCAAACCGTCCGCTCCGTGTACGCCCCGCCCAGTGGTCCACCTCCGGGTACCGACCTGCTCCTCGTGCCTCAACCACGATCAGCGTTGTCCTTCGTCTATAACCAACACAACGTAGTGCGGGCATAGCCCATGCAGGGGTGATTATAAGCTACTCAGTAGGGACCCCGAGACCCTTGAAGGACTCCCAGAATCCACAAAGGATAATCCACAAAGGAAAGATACAATCACGAAGTAACATCTGACACTACTTAGGTATATGACCATACATATACCTAAGTCATCAATTCTCGTTCAGCTCCAACATCCGAGCTCAAGTACAACCCAGTCCACACAGGAAATCACAACCCAATCCACCTAGGAAATCATAGCATAATCCACACAGGATATCAAGTCAAATTTATCGAAGATACGGATTGAAAGTCAAGATTCAGCTCACACAGGTATACTTCTTCATAAGATGATAGAGATGATCAGATGTATCCACTAATTCATCTAAGCCTTCGGACCCACACAGGATCGATAGATACTAACCCCCGCAATGACCCACAAAGGATCGATAGGTAACTAACCCCCGCAATGACCCACATAGGATTAGACCCACATAGGATCTGTAGGTGCTGGCCCACACAGGACCACTGAGCGCTGACCCACACAAGATCTGACCCACACTGGATCGGTAGCATGGATCCACATAGGATCGTTGAGTGCTGCAGTCGTCGCCGTCGAATCCACAGAGGATTACTGTACAGTCGTCATCGTCATCGCAGTCACAGCAAGCTCTAAGGTTCCCGCACACAGCAAGCTCGTTCGGGAGGGTCCGCTACACGAGCCGAGGGGCTGATAAATCAACTGACACATAGTCTGGAGTTGATGTATCCAAAAGTTCAGTATCATCAATAGGAACTCAACGTCACAGACGGCGTGTCAATCGGACGCCCGGGCTGAGAGTTATTGGCTTTTTTGTCCCAGGGGCCCGGTTGGTTTTTAAGTCAAAACCAACCCGACTGTACTCCAACTGCATCCAAACCTCGAGAGGATTAATCCAAAAGGTCTATCTCATTAAGAGGAATCCAAAAAAGTTGACGGCACGTCAATCGGACATCCGGAGCTCAAGTTATAAGCGTTTCCGCTCCGAGGGCCCGGTTGATTTTGTGTACGAACCAATCTGGCCAGACGCAAAGTCCTCCAAAACCTTGAGTATGATATACCTAAATGACCGCCTCGATCCAAGGATCGCATCACAACAGACGGTGCATCGATCAGAGGTCCACAACCCAAGTTATGGGCAAAAGACCATGAGAGGTCCGGTATTAGGGGGTTCGGGCCCTGTTCGACCCGGCCCGGTACCCCCTGGGTCGGCCCAAACTGGGTCGACCCGACACAGGTCCGGGTCCAGCCCGCTTTGGTGCGGCCCGGACCGTCGCGCTGGCGGGGCCCGGTCGCCAGGTGGCTCGGCCGTTTCGGCCAAGTGGATGGGGGGGCACTGCCCCCCTGTGTGTAACCGCGGCCCCCATGATGGGGGGCCGCTCATGCTGGCCAGTAGGGGGTCGTAACCCCCGGCTCCTCCCATGACCGGCCGGCCTGCTCCGACCGGCCGGCTGTTCCCTCCACTGGACCGGTGCTGGCCGGTCCCCCTGCTCCGCCGCGGCCTAAGCCGCGGCTTTGACCCATCCGGCGTGGCGTGATAGCGCAGCGCCCCTCCGTCGCGGCCCCGCTCCGGCCGCGGTGTCTTCGGGTTTTACCATTGCGGTGCAATGGCGACGTGGTTTGGTTCGATTTTCAATTATGCGTCGCGACGGCGCCGTGCATCCTTGCCTCTCGTTCCCACGCGGTGCGACGGCACTGCGTTACTTTCCTTCGAACCATAACAACATAAGAAATAAGGGAGGTGTGCCGTACATGTTTGTGCAGTCCGGCCCCCTCCCGTTAATTGATAGCAAGTGGTCCAATTGAATGAGTAATGTTGACGGAAGAAAATCACGAATATCAACAACGATAAAATCCCCTACCTCGAGTGTAGTTTGAACGGAGGTTCGTCGCGGAATTGCACGTCGCGGTAGAAGGTGTCGCGGAAGGAGGATCGCCGCGTTGCATCGTCGATCTCCGAGGATCCGGTGTTTTTGTCGACCTTCATCGGAGGTCGGCGTTCCTCGTGTTCTTCGCATTCTTCTTCGAGGAAGAAGAACTTCAGGAGATTTTTCCTTTTCTCCCCAAAGTCTCAATACAACAAAACCCAAAAATAATAAAATAAGAGTCTAGTCTTATTTTATTACTCTAGTCTTATTAATTTGAATTTCAAACATTGAATTAATTCAATCAATTAATTCATGTCATTTAAAAGTAGAGTTATAGGAGTTTAGGGAAAATGAAGGGGTGGGGTTCGTGTGGGCCCCACCGCCCTCATAACCTCTCATGGGAAGTTGGGTAGTTACCCAACTTCCACCCAAAGGTTTTAACTACTTAGGAAAAATAAAAATTGTAGCTCAATTTTTATTTTAACTTCCATAATTTTTAACAACTTCTCTCGTGTAAACGCAACTCCGAAAAAAGAGTTCCTAAGAAATTACTGGCGCTGCGAATCCATCGGTGCCCTCAGAATTCGATTCGGAGCATCGGCTCAAAAGTTAGAAAATCACACTCATTCGTTCACTGATCGTACCCAAGATAAACTTCGGATAGTAATTCCGGGCACACCGGGCCTCGGAATCAAGTGCCGTCAGAAACCACATTCTTGTAAAATCCCAAAGAAAATTAATAAAACATTTTCATTGAATTTTATGAGTCTTTACAGTTCTCCTCGGGTAAGTCCCTCTTTTTGTTATTTGAAGTATTGGTTAGGTTTATCCCTCTCCCTCTCTTAGTTTCCTAGATCTACAAGGGTTTCATGTAGATCTAGGGTTTCCTCCTTTGTGTGTCAAAGGTTGAGCTTGTTGATGTCAGGGAAGGGTTTTTGAGGTGGTTTCGAGGAGGCATTTACCCATTTTAGAGTGTATTTGGGGGATGTGTCAATTTCTCCAAACCCTAAGAGGTGGGTGGATTCACTCTTGACTCCACATTTCTAGAACGTGAAGCTTGGTTCAATTAATTTGTGTTGCTTAAAATTAAATGTGCTTTTGATATGAGAAATT
Organism: Viscum album; assembly: GCA_963277665.1. Classification (NCBI taxonomy): domain Eukaryota; kingdom Viridiplantae; phylum Streptophyta; class Magnoliopsida; order Santalales; family Viscaceae; genus Viscum; species Viscum album. The sequence goes on from OY728164.1 coordinate 1,349,059,695, forward strand.
GATTAGAAATCAAGTTAGTTGTGTTTTGGGGATTTTTGGGAAGAAAGGGGTTTTTGTGTAAAATGCTCTTGTTGTGATTTTGATATGTGGATTTTAAAATGGGGTTACTGGTATTGATTTGTGGAAATGGTTGATGAAAATGGTTTTTAATAAATTTTTTGTTTTTATTGAAATGTGGTTTGGCATGGAAAATGATTTAAGGGTGGTTTCAATAAATGTGTGATTTATTGAAGTGGTTCAGAATGTTATAGAAATTGTTATTTGTATTTTTTTGTGGACTTGGAGGGTTATATGCTTGGATATGTCTTGTTCGTATGTTGTGTGGAAGTGGTAGGAAGTACCATTATAAAAAGGGGATGGATAGTGAACTAAAGGGCCGCCATCAAGGGGAAGTGGTGAGAAGTACCACTATAAAAAGGGGATGCATAGTAGACGGAAGGGCCACCATAAATAGAAATTGGAGGGAAGTACCACCATAAAATGGGGATGGATTGTGAATGGAAGGACCACCATCAACAGTAAGTGGACGGGAAGTGCCACTAAATTTGGGAAGGAAGAAACGGGTTGGATGAAAGTGCCACCATGATTGTAATACCAGTATTGGGTTATGGAACCTTATGTGGTGCATTTCGTTGCAAGATGGAAATTTTTGTGCTAATGTTAAATGATGAAATGGCCGGTGGCATGTTTTTTTGGAATTCCCTTGGTTTTCTTGTCTTTGTAAGGGTATGATTGGATTATTGTAATGGTTTCACTTGTGACTATTTTTTATAAACTTCTTTATATAAATATGCTAATGGTTTTATCCTAGTGGTGTGTGTTGGAATGTCATTTGGGGAAATCCTATTGATTATTAGTACACACCCCGACTTTGGCACTTTGATGTCTTTACAAATGTCGTGTACTGTGACGTGGGAAAAGGTAAGGAATCACCCTCCTTTATTGGATCATTGAGATTTTTAGTGGAGCTTGGAGCATAGAGCTTGGAATGGAGGTGTGGTGGTGTCATGGATTAATGTTTTTTGTTTTTTAGTTTCCTCTTTTTACTCTGATTTTTTATGGAAAAGTATAGTTGAATTATTTTTGGCTTTGTGATGGAGTTGTTTGTATCACATGGTTGGGTTTGAAAGTGTGTGCATCTTTAGTTGTTGGTTGGTTGAGTTGGGTTATCTTCTTAAGGGAAAATTGTTCCCCACTGTTCCTTGAAGCCCTTGTAATTTATTTCCATCCTTTGGCGCCTTGGGAACATCACTTAAGGCCATGTAAACCTCATCTCCTCCTCAAGACAATGAGGTAGGGGTGGGGTGTTACAAGTGGTATCATCTTCTTCGTTCCTTTAGAGTTGATTATTGAATTTGGATTTGACATTCATTGTGGTATATTCCTTGAGTCGGGATGGTAGCAAGGCATAGGAATGTCGGAAATTGGAATGTATAGCAAAAAAGGATGTAGCTAACCCTTTTATGCTAAAATTCAAGTTACCAGGGAGTTGGGTACATAAGTGTTTTTGAGACACATAAATGAATTGGAAAACTCTTTGTCGTGGGTGTATCCAATGACATATGTGTGGAATATATGGTAGAAATGACTTCCCTCTAGGATGAATATTTCATTGGGAATAATGGTTTATGTGCTGAATTGAGAAATGGGTTTTCAAATATGAGAAATTGTAATGTGAATGAATTTTGTATTTTGAAAATGGTTTGGCTTTCAAAAATGTGGAAACATAGAAAACGTAGAAAGGTTGAAACCCTCGTTGTGGTAGTGTTGTGTAATGTGATTTGAAATGGGAATTCTTGATGTCTACGGAAGTGAGATTCATGGTTGTTTGTTTTCTGTTTATAGAAATGGCATCGGGTAGACATCGTAAGGAACAACCGGAAGTGGCCGATGAGAACGTGGTTGCACCTAAGTCCCAGGTTAACTAGTAGTTACTACAAATCACAGTGCAAGGTTTCCAAGCTGTGGGAAGTGTGAATCGAGAGGAAGATCCAAAGAATGTTGATCATGCATATCAGTTTCAAATGATGGATCCACCCATCATTAGGGATGATTCAGACCTGGAAGGGAAAGAGGTGTGGCTGTCTAGAATGAATAGAATTTTTGAATTCTTGGGGACACTGGTAGAGTTGAAAGTAAAGATAGCAATGTATAAGCTAGAGGATCTTTCTCTTCAGTGGTGGGAGTTGGTAGTCCATGTGGGAACAAACATGGGTATGACGTGGGAAGGATTTGAGGAGTTTTTTAATAATCAATTATACCCACATACATTCAGAATTCAGCGCACAACTGATTTCTTCTGTCTAAAGAATGATCTTAAGTCTGTAACAGAGTATGCATCTATTTTTACGAGCTTAGTGAGATTTGCACCTGAGGTGGCAGGTAGCACATCATAGAAGGCAAGGATCTTAGAAGCGGGGTTAATGTAAGAGATCCATTCAAAATAGCAGTTTTGTGTATTATTTATTACACAGAGATGGTGAATAGATCATCGATGGATGAGCGGGATCAGTTGGTAGCTCTGGGAAGAGGAATCATTTTAATACCCATGGGGAATAGTGGTAACTCTAACACTAGGTTCTAGTAGAGGAGGGACACTTATTCCAAGGGCAAGAGTTTGGCATGTAATCGGACGACAGGATTGGTAAATCTTCCTCTAAAGCCCTAGAGAAAACCAGGATGTTTTCAGTGAGGCACTACGGAACACATCAAGAAGGACTATACAGCACAACCTCGAGCATGTCACAATTTCAAGAAGATAGGGAATCTTCAGTGCTATTGTAGGAATGCTCTGAGGTCAGGTGAACGTGACACCCCTCAGGGATCGCAGACGTCATATACTTCGACGGGACGGGGAAAGCAGCATACCCCTCACGGGAGAGGTTGAGCTAATGTGGAATTTCACAGTGATTGAGATGGATGGGAATGATGAAATCCTGGGAATGGATTGGCTAGTGTATTTTAAGTCCCACATTGACTGTAATGTGCAAAAAGTGGATTTTATGACGCACGATGGCGTTAGAAATATATTTAGTGGAGAGTGGCATGAAAGGCAGGGTGTAACTGGTTTTTGGGCACCATCACTAGGCACTTTATCATATCAGTTGTTGGTGTTGTCAATGTAATCAGTAGAGGGAGTTGAGTAGACTATTCTTTCGGCAGTGGTGGATGAGTTCATGGATGTTTTTTCGGAAGAATTCTCTGGCTTACCTCCCATAAGAGTAGTGGAGTTTATGATTGATCTCCTTCTGGGGACCAATCCTATCTCACTTCTATCTTACCGAATGGAACCAACTGAATTGTTGGAATTGAATGTTCAGATGAAAGAGTTATAAAACAAAGGGTTTATCCGACCTAGCACATCTCTGTGGGAAGTACTGGTGTTGTTCATGAAAAAGGAAGATAGGACTTTGAGACTCTATGTTGATTATCATAGACTTAAAGAATTTACGATAAAGAACAGATATCCACTTACACAAATTGATGATTTGTTCGACTAGTTGAGGGGATCCCAATGGTTCTCCAAAATCAACTGAAGGTCGGGATATCATTAATTTCACTGAGGATGGATGAAATTCATAAAACAACTTTCAGATGTAGATATGGCCATTATGAATATGTAGTTAAGACCATTGGTCTAATGAATGTGCCAACAGTGTTCACGGTATTTATGAATCGAATATTTGAGAGATATCTTGATTCATTTGTGGTGGTGTTTGTAGATGATATTCTGGTGTATTCAAAAAACAGGTGGATCATGAGCATCACTTGGCGACAGAGGGGGGGATCTTGAGGGATCATCGGTTGTATGCCAAATTGTCAAATTGTTACTTTTGGATACAGGAAGTCTATTTTTATTTCCATTTGATTTCTGAAATGGGTGTTTCAGTGGATCTGGAAATGATAGACACTGTTATCTCGTGGAAACCTCTAAAGAATGTGTTTTCGGTATAAAGTTTCCTCGGTCTAGCTGGGTATTATCAGCGTTTCATTCTTGATTTTTCAAATTTGGCTTCACCGATGAAATCTTTGAAAAAAATAATGTTCCATTCTATTGGAATGAATAGTTTTAGCAGTGTTTTGAAGAGCTAAATGGTCTCCTTACATCAGCACCAATCTTTGTTTTTCCAAAACCAAGAAAATGGTATGTGGTGTATTTCGATGAATCGGTATTAGGGTTGGGGTGCGTTCTCATGTAATTGAATCATGTGGTTTTGTATGGCTCACAAAAGTTGAGGGTGCATGAAAAGAACTATCAAACTCTTGATTTGGAATTAGAATCAGTGGTCCATGCATTGAAAGGGTGGCATCATTATCTCTTAGGTGAGAAATTCATGATATATATAGATCATAAGAGCATGAAGCACATTTTCTTGCAAAGGGATTTGAACTTGAGGCAATGGAGATGGATGGAATATCTCTAGATGTCTTATTTTTACTTGATGTACACATAGTGTAAGGGAAACTAAGTAGAAGATGAATTAAGTAGAAAATCATATGCTTAGGTGGTGAAATAGGTGTCAGGACATCAGTAGTTGATGTCGGTTATAGCTAACATGCTGTTGGAATGTGAGGAACAGTGTGATAGAGCTGTCTTCTTTCCAGTTTTCCTATTTCTTGACTTGGTTGTCCTGGTTAAAAAGGTACAAATATCTGATTCTGAGAGTGTGACCATGAGGTCAAAACTCAATAGTGGGGAGACAATTAAGGGTTGGAAACTGAATGGAGATTCAATTTGGTGTTTTCATAATCGAATGGTTATACCAGTTTCTTTTCAGGAGGATCATCTAAGGGCGTATCATAATTCTAGGTGGGTTGTCCATAGTAGAATTCAGAAAATGTATAAATCATTGAATGCACAGTTTTGGTGGGATGGTATGAAAAGAAGAGTGGCTGAGTTTTTTTCGAGATGCTTGACATGCTAGTAGGTCAAGACAGAGCATCAGAGGCCAGCGGGAACTTATAGTCATTACCAATCCCTGTTTGGATGTGGGAGAAAATAACGATGGATTTTTTCATAGGTCTCCCAAGAACGTTCAGAAGGAATGATGCCATTTGGTTGATAATGGATCAGTTAACAACGTCGGCCCAGTTCATTCCAATTCTTGAATCTCATATGGGGGAGGATCTGTCAAAAATCAATATCTGGGAGGTGGTAAAGAGGCTTGGTGTTCCAGTTTTGATCGTATCTGATAGAGATCTGAGGTTTACATCTCGTTTCTGAAAATCCTTATAGAAAACCATTGGAACTAAGTTGACCATGAGTATGGCATATAACCCCCAGATGGATGGTCAATCCGAGAGGAAGATACAAAATTTAGAGGATATGTTGTGGGCTTGTGTCATGGATCTGGTGGCTCGTGGGAGGAGCACCTGTCTTTGGTTGAGTTTATGTACAATAATATTTATCAGGAATCCATACATATGACTCTGTTTGAAGCATTGTATGGGCGACAGTGTCATTCAACACTATGCTGGGTGGAAACAGGTGAGTCCTCAATGGTTGGACCGAGCCTTGCCAAGGAGACTATGGAGAAGATCAAGTTAATTAGGAAGAGAATGCAGACGGCTTATAGTTGTCATAAATCGTATGTGGATCATCGTCGATAGTTGTTGTCATTCGAGGTGAGTGATAATGTTTTCTTGAGGATCTCTCCTAGGTTGTGACATCGTCAATTTGGAAAGCATGGAAAGTTATCTCTAAAGTAAATTGGACCTTTTGAAAATCTTGAGTGGGTAGGTGAGGGGGATTATTGTTTCGATTTTCCCCCTCGGTTCAATGCGATGCACAATGTGTTTCATGTGTCTCAGTTGAAAAAATATCAGTCGGATATCGGCCAAGTTATTCAATGGGATCATGTTGAGATAGAGCCAGATGATATTTTTGGTGCACGTGCCAGTGCAGGATGTAGATAGGAAAGAGAAAGTCTTGCAAGGTAAAAGCATTAGTCTTGTTCAGGTTTTGTGGCAGCATGGCCAGATCCAAGAGGATACTTGGGAGCGGGAGAAAGATATGTTGATTAATGGCCTGATCTCTTTCAATAAAGGGTGGGTTCACTACTTTCTAAGGATGGAAAGTCCAATGGTGGGGAGAATGTAGTATCCCCAGTTTGAGGTATGTGACCCTTTTTCAGTTTTTTATGCTTTTTGAAGTGGTTGGTTGATGTTTGGACAATTCTGGGAAAAACATTTAATGTTGTGGAGGTTGTGCAGGGTCGCACGATTGGAGCATAGTTTGAAAAAACCATGCGGCCATCCTAGAAAACCATATACCCTTAATAGTGGGCTCTACACAGGCGGAACATTGTTTTTCAGACCGTTCGGTCAAGCCAGGTGATGTCCCTTGGTGAGACAGTGGCAACTGCACAGTTGACGCACAGTTTGCCAAACCGTGCAAGGTAACCCTGCGGCCACATAATTTTTGGGTTTTTAAGTCCTAGGCCACTCAAGATTTTCCATCATTTTTCCTCCTACTAGTGGCTCACACGGGAGTTCCAGTTTTCAGAGGTTTGGAGAGCTCCTTAGCTCATTTTGGAGGCAAATCGAAGGGGGTTTTTGGTGAATCGAAGGTGGTTCTCCTCAGGTAAGTCCCTCTTTTGGTTCTTTGAGGTTTTGGTTAGGGTTAGCCCTCTCCCACTCTTAGTTTCCCAGATCTACTAGGGTTTCATGTAGATCTAGTGATGTGTTTCCTTTTTGTGTTAAAGGTTGAGCTTTTTAATGTTAGGGAAGGGTTTTTAGGTATTTTCGAGGAGGCATTCACCCGGTTTGCCGTGAGATTGGGAGAAGGGTCGATTTCTCCAAACCCTAAGAGGTATGTGACTTCTCTCTTGACTCCACTTTTTAGGAACTTGAATCGTTGTTACAATTAATTTCTGTTGCTTAAAATTAATTGTGTTTTTGATGTGCGAATTTTATTGGAAATCCCTTTTGAGGTGTTTTGGGGATTTTTTCGGAAGAAAGTTGTTTCTGGGTTAAATTCCCTTGTTGTGATTTTAAAATGTGGATTTTAAAATGGGTTTCTAGGAATGATTGGTGGAAATGGTTGATGAAAATGGTTTTTAATAAAGTTTTTGTTCTTATTGAATTGTGGTTTGGGATGGAAAATGATTTAAGGGTGGTTTTAATAATTTTTTGACTTATTGAAGTGGTTTAGCATGTTATGGAAATGGTTATTTGCATGTTCTTTTGGCCTTTTAGGGTTTATATGCTTGGTTATGGCTTATTGGTTTTTTTTGTGGATGTGGCGCGAAGTACCACTATAAAAGGGGGAAGGATTGTGGACTGAAGGGCCACCATCATAGGGATGTGGCAAGAAGTACCACTATAAAAAGGGGATGGATAGTGGATAGAAGAGCTGCCATCAATGGGAAGTGGCAGGATGTACCAATATATAAAGGGATGGCTAGTGTATGGAAGGGCCACCATCAATGGTAAGTGGACCGGAAGTGCCACTAAATTTTGGAAGGAAGAAACGGGTTGGACGGAAGTGGTTCCTAGATTGTTATACCAGTATTGGGCTGTGGAACCTTTTGTGGTGAATTGCTTTTCTATATAGAAATTGTTGTGTTAACGTGAAATTATTAAATGGATTGTGTCATGTTTTCTTATCTTTACCTTGGTTTTCTTGTCTTGGAATGGGTACGTTTGGATTATAGTCATGGTTGTACTTGTGATTATTTTATATAAACTTCTTTATGTAAATGTAATAATGGTTTTATCCTAGTGGCATGTGTAGGGAAGTCAATTGGGGAAATCCTACTGAGTACTAGTACTCACCCCCTACTTTGGAAATTTGGTGTCTTTGTAGCTGTAGTGTACCATGATTTGGGAAAAGGTAAGGCATCACCATCCTTTAGTGGTGAATTGTGATGTTTTGGTGGAGCTTGGAGCTTGAAGATTGACGTGGAGCTGTGGTGGTGTCATGGCTCGTGGTATTTTGTTGTTTAGTTTCCACTTAGTACTCTGATGTTTTGTGGACATGTCTAGTTGAATGGTTTTGGGGTTTGTGATGGAATTGTTAGTATCACATCACTGCATTTGAAAGTGCATGCATATTTAGTTGTTGGTTGGTTGAGTTGTGTTGTGTTATCTTCTTAAGGGAAAATCATTCCCCGCTGTTCCTTGAAGCCCTCCGCATTTATTTCCAGCCTTTGGAGCCTTCGGAACATCACTTAAGGCCAGGTAACCCTCACCACCTCCTCAATCCAATGAGGTAGGGGCGGGGTGTTACCAATGTGATGTCCATAATTTTAATATAATTTGATGACATAATATGTAAATGTTTTTAGAAATTATGGTGATAAAATTATTAACATAACAAGTATCGTTCCATGATTTTATTTTATGTAATTTATATTCACATTAATATAAATAATCATTAATGATATATTTTTGATTAGTTATGTTATTAAATAAATACTAATGTATGTTTGAATAAATTTTTTACATATACTTATATAAAATGTGTCTAAATAAATTATTTATATATACATGTATGTACACAACATGAATTATTTAATGGTAAAGTTGACTGAATTGATTTTTCAAAAAATATTTGATAAATAAATTTATTCGTATTTTTTATAAACATAAAATTTTCTATAAGTACATAAATAAACATATTACACCCTCATGTTATAAAACGTGATTTGATAAATTCAATTCATTAAAATAATTTTGATCATATAAATAATAAAATATTAATTCTGAAACATATTAATAAAAAAGAATAAACTCTCCTAAAAATAAATATTTAATCAAATGGAATTTATTGTAGTATAATTTTCAAAATAACAATTTTACTAATAAAATTTTTATCCATTACACTAAATTTTAAATACATAATTTACATAGTTATAAATCAATAAAATAAAATGACCCCTTATAAAAAACATTTAATCATAAAAACAAATTATAAATCCCATACATGATTTTGAATACCAAAATAATTAATATTTTTTCAAAACATGTAATCATTTAAAAAAATTACATTATAGATCTTAGTAAATGAATAGAATAGAAAGGGAGGGGATTATGAATATGAAGTTAACTTAACCCTTACTCGTGACCAGATCATAGCGACAACAAAAAAACACATATGATCACCTAATCACACAATAATTTGAAAATAAATAATACATAAAAAATGATATAAAATATATAGAACTCCCTTTACTCGATCTATAAATGCATGTTGAAGTCCTTAGGATGATCTGGATTTGATCATACACTCGTCTAACCAGACTGACAGAATTGATTTTCCATATTGTTTTTACAGAAACGTATATAGAATTTATAGGCATATGCTTTATTGTGCAGCATTTTAAATTTATAAACCAAGTCTATGGTGTGGACCAAATGGGATTTGGTTGGATTTTAAAAAAGGTATAGTTTCATGACAGCACACATAAATATTACTCTACATGATTAATAAACAAATTTCAAAAGGATGAAGATGACACATACAAGTTGATAGAAATAATTTAAAATGACATTAAAATTTTATTAATAGATAATGATTTCCACAAAAAATTAGTTAGAAAGAACAGTTGCTTGAAAAGGAGTCAACGAACCAAAAGGTTGTAGGTAATCAACAGAGGATGAAAAATATGATGAAATAGAAAATTCCAAACCAAATTAAAATGTATAATTTTTATAGTCTTAAAGAAGGAAAAACAAAATAGTAGTATGACAATAATATCAAAAATTATTAGTTTGAATGGAATCCAAATTCAACCATAAAAATATTCGATGGCCTACCTACAAATCTAAAAAGCTTGAACAAAATAATGATATCAAGATCTCTATCAAAGGTTGGAACCCTAGCTCCACGATGATCAAATTGTTTTGCGGTATGTCTTCTCTGAACCCTAAACCCCAATCAAAACATGAAGATACCACCCAGACTACACACATTTGTGTATGATCTCTACCACATAAGGATCTATACCCATGGAGGAATGATGAATTTACCATTGTCTGCACTTTGAGCCTCCATCCAGGTTTCCTTCTCGAAACCCAGCATCTTCCTTGACTTCTTCTCCTCGGATGATACCCAGACCGCGACTCATGGAAGGACCCCTTTTACCAAAATGGCATCACAACCCTACCCCTAAAACACGATTCCCTCCCCCTTTTTAGGTTCTTTAAAAAAGAATCATGAATAAAATTATAAAAATATATTTATAATAATATAATTTCCAATATTTACAATACATAATAATATGATTAAGATATAATTTATTTATAATTTATAATTAAAAAATAAAATTATATATATATATATATATATAATTATCATAAATTTTGTAAGAAATATGTATAAAATATAATTTTTTTATTTAATTAAAATTTATAAATATAATTTATAGTTTTAAGATAGAAATAATTTAATAAACTGTATCTCAAATCATAATTTGAAAACTAATAGTTATAATTTCATATATATATATATATACATATATATATATATATACATATATAGATATATATATATATATACCTATATATATATATTATTTCAAAAAAATTCTAAAACAAAATTTATTATATTCAATGTATATTTTTTATTATTACATATTATATAATTTTAATCATAGTTATTACACTTCCAATAATCAATATATATTATCAGACACCCCTTTTGAAAAAAAGTAATTTTTGTTATTCAAATTTATTTTACAAAAATAATAAATATATTTATATTATAATATTCCTTAAAACACAATAACACTATTAATTTGAAAACTATATATTTATCTATAACCATTATTATATAATTTACGTATTTTCAATTTAATTAAAATACTTAATTTAAATTATGCTGTTTAATGGAAATTTACTATTAATATTATTATTATTTTTCTATCAACTAATACAATTAATAAATAAAATTTTGTATTAATTTTTTTTATTAAATTTTTGGGTTGTTATACCAAGAATATTGTAACAATATGATTTAATAATTTAAGGTAATTAATTAAAAATGTCATCCCATATCTTATAAAAGTCCACACTTTCACCGCATATTTACTCACTTGTCCCATTGAATTACTTAGTGAAATTATTGCCATGATTTCATGATGGAATCATCACCCTATAAAATATCATTTATTCGCCATTAATGTTCTTATGTCCTTTATTTATAATTATAAATCAAATTGAAATCAAATCTCTTGACATAATTATTACTCTCATATTAGTAATTCTATATAATTTTCCTCTCCCAAATCATCCCTAACATTGTTAATATAATAAATTTATTTTCATATAAAAACTAAAATTTCATTATATTTCTGTGACATCAATTATTAATGTATTGAATGACATTATCAATGAAAAAAGTGCATTACTTAGGCGTATGTGCCAACTACCACCTTCATAACATGATGTCGTTAATTTTTTATCATTTCCTCAAAAGGATGGTATTAAGGATGCTTTACATGAATATATATTACTTTAAATTTTACTTTTAAAATTATGAAGTTGTCATATGTTCCCTCTACCTTCATTCCATCTAGTCATTAGAGAATGAAATCATTAATCATGCCTATGTGTCGACTACTGACTCCATAAATAATCCAACTAATTTCTATTATCCACCAAACATGGATGAAAAAAAAACTATATTTAGTAAACTATTATGATATTAATAACATTATTATAATAATTGAATTCTATTTTCTATATACTATCATTATGTTCATTCCATGAGATATGGGTTTATTAATCTTTTGTATGTGTAGACTACCAACTCCACGAATGATGAATGTGATTTCTCATCACCAAAAAAAATTAATGGTTATAAAAAATGGTTTTATAGAAAAAAATGATATATATTACATTGTTAATATTATTTATATGATATAATAACTCTATGTAATATCATATTCTTTCTCGTTCAATCATTATAAGATACTTTTGTTTTTTATTTAATGCCAACATGAGCGTTGTAGTATTGTCCATATAATGAATGGATAGGAAATGTTGTATACCATTAGTTAAAGATAAAAGTAAGGTATTATATATGATTCAAATCTTATAGATTTATAATATTAATATATAAATGTTTTAATAATAAATCATATTCAATCAATAAAAACTACAAATACAATTTTTTCTTTGGCATCGTCTTGAAGATTTATACTTAAAACAGTCATGAGATATGTATGGAAAATTATATATCATCCTGGGATAAATTTCATAAAAATGTATGTAATATAAGGATTATTAACATGTTATCAATGATATGGTATATGCATTAACATTACAAATCCTTTGAAATATAATTAAAACTGTTAACACCTGATGATAGAAATAACTTATAAGGATTCAATATATTCATAGAAAATAATTATAAAAGTATTATGTAAAATGGTTTTAAATATTAAAAAGGTTATGAAATATATTATTAAGATATTTATGTCTTATTTATAAGACTTCATAATGTGATCAAATTATTTTGAAATTAAGGTAAGTGATTTTTCTATGAAACACAGTTTATTGTGATAAGATTCACTTTATATAAAAATTTAATTATATATACTGTATAATATTCCAATATTATATGTTATTATTAAATAAATATTTATGGTATTTAAGTTTAACATACAATATCTTTATCATAAAATATTTTTGATTAATGTGTTACTCATGTCATATTCATTTTCTCAACTCATGTCTATTTCCTATGAGTCATGAAATATCATTATGATTTTGATCTTCTAGATATTTTTTTCATAAAATTATCATAACAAATAAAATTAATCAATGAATATTTGGATGTTAATTCTATTAATTAATATCCTATATTTTTAAAATTTATTCCTAAAATAAAGTCTTTATATTTATATAAATGACTGATATACATTTTAATAGATATTTTTTCTTCCATTCCCATGTTTTACCAATCTAAAGTCAGATATATAATGGAAATAGATTTCACAAAAACTGAACAAATATTTCCCTTCATGTTTTTCATATGAATTTTTTATTATCATTTTTATGATTCAGGTTTCATTAGATGATTTTTTAATATTTTTGATAGTTTCCTTGATGATTGTATCCAAAAAAATGTATTTATTTGATGTAATGTTTTACATTTTTGAAAAACTCCTATATACAAATAGTTATATAGTAATTTTAAACATTATTTTATTTATTTAATATTGAATAAAATTAAAACTTTTTAAATTATTTCCACATGGGTCATCATTAATGGAATTTATATATTTTACATGTTTCTAGGTCAATTTATATTTATGATATCATTTTTGTTTTCCAAGATACTTCATCTCTTAGATACTATGTTTTCAAAAAGGAAATTATTTATCTCAGGGTTAATAATATATTATTTTATAAACATATTCTGAGCACAGGGGGGAATGAAATTTTTAATGATGTTTTACTATTAAATGTTTTATACACAATTATCATATTATTGATCATGGGTATTCTTAAAATGATACCATGCACCTTATTAATTTGGATTTCCTGGGAACTTATCTATTAAATATGACAAATGATCCATAATCACATTTTACTTTCCTAATAATCCCCTTTTAATATGAATGATTCACTACCAATTACATTCTTCCATGAATTCCATTTATTCTATTACTTTAATAAAATATTTTCACCGAGATTCCCAATGAGAGGATTGATTTTGTAAATGTTGTCTATGTCATATGTTTATTTATTATACTATTTAAATACCATAATTTTAATCAACATTATTGGGTTCTATTTACAAATAATTAGTTTTAAAATTTTTGGATACTAATATATTGTCCATGGGTTTACCATGATATGTCTATTGATGGAATCGTGAATGCTTCCTTTGGGAACCCCTTAAAAAGAAATGAAACCAATTATATTTCCTTTGGATTTTAAAATAAATTGAATTTGAACCATATGGTACACCTATATATGATTTTTGTTATGTGATAGGTGGGCCTAGATTTATATATCCCTATATTGTATTGGGTAATGATTCCATATCATGAGATATCATGGTCCCTTAGTTGTGATCTAAGAAAACTATTATTCATTAGATGTTATCCTAGGCCACAATATTATGTTAGTGAGGTAGGAATCCTTGAATAATTCTTGTGATATCATATGTATATTTCCTATGTATTCTTATGATTACATTTTCTTATGTTTTGATTATTTTTTAATCCAAATTTCTATGAAATCATCTTTTTATTGCATTATTATATCAAGTTATGCATCATGTCTCCCAAATTATACTTTATTATTGTTCTTACCCTTACTTATTGGTTGATCTTATACATTCTTATGTTTTATTTTCCCTAGGTTAAAATATGTTCTTAATTATAGTTATCCTGTAAGAGTACCATGTGTTGAGAATTTATGTGTGACGATGGAGGCTCGTTTTGGATTAATTATCTTGTTATATTATCAATAATGTCTCATTTTAAGATTGGATTTTAGATTCTTAAAAATGTGATTTTTCCTAAAACATTGACACTCTAAAATAAATGGTCCTTGGATTATAAATGTTTAGAGGATATTATGGTCATATATTTTCATCACAACCACAGTATTATGTTATGTGTTTCCAACACTACACATGGGAGTACAGGTTTGGGGGAATTAATGGTTTTACTCTGTAAGTGTTTAGATAGAAATATAGGATTGGATGTTATAGGTTGAGGAATATTTAAGATTTTATAACTAAATGAGATCTTTAATAATTTATGTATTATCTTAATTTTATTTGTTATATTTAAAAAAATTGTTTTTTTATATTTAATATAATATTTTTATTAGGGATTATAATAATGTAAATTGACTAAAAAGACAAATAATATCTCTATGAATGAGATAAACATCTAAAATATTGGTAAATTGTAGATTCATTATTTTTTCATGAAATTAGATCCATATCTAGATACTTGAAGGTGGTATTTTTTTGGGAAAAGATGCATCAAGGAGTAATAACATTGAAAATAATTCTCATGTATATCTTGATCATCATTTTAGTGCATGCGGAATAGTCTATAACTACACACATGGCTAGATACTCTAACATGATAACATTATAATAATTCACATTTTCTTTTCATTGATTCAATATATGATTTTAGTAAAGTTATCTATATTCGGTAACCTAAAAGTAAAATGACCTTGGATAACCTAGATTGAATATAAAGAATAATATATTAGGTTATTCACATCATATATGAATTATTTCATCTAATATAGAAGTTTTCACATTTGTTAATTGGTTTATTTATGTATTACCATCCATAAATATTCTTTTAATGTTATCATTGGAGCAAGATAGAGACAAACAGTCAATTTATGCAACAAACAATGAAGGAAATTTCCTGACCAGTAATATATTGGGAGAATAGATGAGGATATAAATGATGAAAGAATGCCAAATTTGGTAACATGAATTATTAGTAATAAATTTCAAAAATATTAATGTCCAATAACAACAAATAATATAATTTTAGAATCTCAATAATTTTCTTCCAATGAAGATAGTGAAGGAAAAAATATACAAATGTCTTCATGCAAAAAATAATGAAATATAAATAATGGGTAATGTCTCAATGAAACATGAAAATTATTTATCTTTAAAAAAGGTTGATATAATGAATATGGATACTCAGAGAAAAAAAATTTAACTAACTTGATAGAGAAATAGTATTTTATTTTAGTTTTACCTATGTAATTAATATACACATTTCATGTAAAATATTACCAGAAGTTGTATCTATCTGTTTTGACATACATAATAATTATTTAAAATAAATAAATTTTGTATTCAATTCATTTCTGATTTGGAGAATGTTACGTCATGTTATTTTTGTATATATATTTTTCATTATAATAATTATAACTTTGAAACCGTTTGTCGCATTCCCTAAAACTAATATAATGATTACCTAGTAAATTAAAATAATAATATTCTAAATTTCAATATGATAAATATTTAAAAATCATTAAATTATATAAAATATTTAAATTTTTTAAACTATAATATTTGAATGATTTAATATTTGAAATAAAAAATGATTAAGAAGTTCATTTTTAAATAAAAGTTATTTATGATTATATTTTTAATTCAATATTAAATAATATAAAATAATGTTTTTGAATTTATAATATCTAAAATTATACAGTATTATTTTTTACCATTTATAAAAATTATTAATTTTTAGTCAAAAATAGTGTTTTTTAATGATCAAAATATTGAAATGAATTTTTTAAAATGTAAAACCTGATAATAAGGTAATAAAATAATTAATATAATAAAAATTATCTTTATAAAGATAATTACTCATTTAAAAAATATATTTTCACATATAAAACCCATGGGAAAAATTTAGATGTAATGTAAAAGGTTAAATTAATAGGGGAAACTGTGTTATGTCATTTCCTTAAATTATTTAATAATTACTATAATTAGTTTTTGCATATATTTTATTGTCTCGTAATGTTAATTTGATATATAATAAATCAATTATGGTCACAAAACTTATTTTCATTTATAATTTTAACATAGAGATAAATCTTATGCTTAGAAACACGATTTTCATACAAACTGTTTGAAACCATAAAACGTGCTTATTTTAAAATTAACATACCACAACAATATAAATATAATTGATAAAATTAATATTATTTCATGAATTATAATAAAAAAAATATGTTATAATATAAATTTTAATAATTAATATTTTAATTATCACCTGTAAAAGGAAAACATACCTTGGAATAGTTCGTTGGATAAAAGGAAAAAGTTAATGTAAAAACCCCAAAATCACTAAATGTTTATAAAACACATGAGTGGAGTGGAGGATTATCAGAATTATCATTCTTCATAAACTATAATTATGATTTATGGGTGTCTTTTAACTTGAATAGTTTGATAAAACTATTTAATAAATTTATTGGCTTCGAAATCTACCCTTTATATCACTTAAAAAAGAACAAACTTACACCACTTCCATACACACCCATAGATTTTAATTATGTATTAAATATATACCCATAGTTTCATCCTTGAACCATATCCTACGATCCATAGCCTATATACACTAATTATTATCTTATTCCCCTTTTTCCAAGAATAATTATGAGGAAAATAAAGGCTCCCAACATAAGTATTTCCCTCTACATAGCTTTGTTTTTGAATTTTACTCTTCATAATCATCAAAAAAATTATAATATAAAAAATTCAGAATCATATATATAAATAGATTTCATTTTAATTTTTTATCAACAATTATTCATTCATTGAGTAGAATTAACAAAGAAAAACAAACACAATGATCGTGCTTATATACGGACTACCGGATTTACAAAATGATGTCATTCGTTTTTCATCATAATCTAACATAGCTATTTGAAATGAATATATTTCGAAAATATTAAATTTTTATTTTTAATATAAAATTCATAACATTTCACCTATTAAATATACATTTGTTTTATCTATTCATAAGTAAATGATATTTTGAATCATTCAAATGTATTTAAATTCTCCTCCAAAAATGGCATGTGTTATTCATCTGAGGTTGATAATATAGATTGAAATAAAAGTTTAATTACTAATCTAATATTATGTTTCTAAATTGATTATAATTTTGACATTATAATGAATTAAAAACTATCACTTAATCTATTCATTGAAAATTTGACTCATTAATCATGTGTACATGCAAAGAATAGCCACCACAAACAATTAATTAAATTTTCCATCCCCATGAAAAATTATTGATCGTAAAAATTGAATTTCAAGAAATATATTATTTAGGTTACATGTCTACTATTTTGTAATGTTTATATTCAGTCTATGTATTCCCAATTCAAACTCATTCATCATCATAATACATTTTTATTTTTGTATGTTTTCTGCCAACGTGGAAGATGTATTAATTTATTTATAGTGACTAATATTGGAGTGTTATAAAATGTTAATGAAGATTAATATTAATGAATTAAATATATTTTAAATGTTTTTTATTACAATATTAATATATAAACATGTAAATAATATGTCATTTATGTTATTTAAAAACTTCTGAAATAAGATTTTCTTCGATTTCATCCTCAAGAGTGATAATAAAATTTCTCATTGTATGTAAGTAGAGGATTATAAATAATAATGCGATATTTATTATAGAACTATAGGAACTTTTATAATGAATAAAATGGTGTAGTTAGGGTTTGTCTTAGTGGTAAGCACCCAATAAATCTACATGAAAAATGGTGGTTAAAAACACTTTGGGCATAGGGACTGTAGCAGCACTGTAGCGTACTGTAGCAGTGGCGGCACTGGAGCAGCGGCGGGCACTATAGTGGTAGCAGAGCACTATAGCAGCAGCGGGTACTATGCAGTACTGTAGCAGCGTGGGTACTATAGCAGTACTATTCATAGAATGGGATTTGGCCCAAAAAAATAGGTCTACGGGCCATGTAATGGGCTAAATGCCCACTGGGCCTTCAGGATATGTAATGGGTCTCCCTCTACCCAGTTAAAGAGTTATTTTCTTTGGTTTAATAATAAATGATGCTTCGGCCCCAATCTTTTTAAAAAAAATAATGATTAAAATGGTGTCAAATTTTAGGTATCATAATTTTCATTTGAAATCAAGTCCAATACAATTAAATTCTTTTACACCAACTTTTAAAAATAATCTATATTAAACCAATATTTTTAAATTAGTTATTTATAAATTATTTATAAAAAATCATTACATAGATGAATGCGGTTTTTTAAATATATGAGAATGATAGTTTTGTGTTTTTTGACAGAATTTATATGTGATGAAATAAGTAGGGAATTGTTGTATGTGAAATTTTTTCTTGATTAACTTTCATTGAGACACATTTTACATTATACAAATATTACCATCTATATGGTGTTTAATTTAACCAATTGTAATAACATAATGAAATATATTCTATTTTTGGTATTTTTGGTTCTTTTTCATTCCTTTTTTAGTTTAATATTTCTGATTAAAATGTAACATAAGTTCTAATTTTATCTAAACTATAGTCATTTTTCAAATGAGTTATGAAATCTCTTCATGATTTTCACCTTTTAAGTAAATTTTTACTGCCTTTGCCTTTTTTATGCGTATGTTTTATTTTAGTCTTGGTATAATACTTTTCATCCTTAATATCATCCCCTTTGATGAAACCATTTGTCAAATTAAATCAATCAAATGATAAAGATAAATATTATTCATTTAAATAGATATTTATTTATCATGACCATGTTTTAAAAATAAAAATTCTAATCAATAATACAATTATGATTCATATAAATTGATCTTTAGGTTTCCCTTTATAGAGTTTCAAATTAATGTTTTATTATCCTTTTTATGATGTGAGTTTAATAAAAAGATATTTTAACACTTTCCATAAAGATTATTTTTCAAAAAATGTTTTTATTTTAATTAATGTAATAGATAATTTAAATTTCCTTCCATAAAAATGGTTTTAATGATATTTTCAACTTTATTTAATTTTAATAAAAAATGGAAATATTTTTAATATTTTCCAAATGGATTATTTTTAATAGAAGAAATATTTTTGACATATTTACATGTGAACGTGT
The DNA here is from genome assembly GCA_963277665.1 of Viscum album. Taxonomy (NCBI): domain Eukaryota; kingdom Viridiplantae; phylum Streptophyta; class Magnoliopsida; order Santalales; family Viscaceae; genus Viscum; species Viscum album. Next base: position 1,349,079,298 of record OY728164.1, read on the forward strand.
AACACCCCAAGGTTTTGAAAATAAATATAGAATGAAATTTTATAATTTATCCATTAAACACAACATTGCATCTTCTATGTTTTGAATTTCAAAAAATTGTCATCTAGAGTTGTGTTCAGTAAGTCATTTGGAGTCTGATAGAACAAACATGATTTTTGGTGAATAGTAACATACCCTTATGAATAGTAATATGAATTGTAATATGATCCATATGAATAGTGAATAATGATATTATTTTACTATATAAAGGTAATAAGACAATGGGATCTTAATTAATCTTTCAATGTCACAAAAAACTAATTATACCTCTAAGATAATTATTTTTCAAATTAATTATGACTTTATTTAAAAATTAAATTAATAATATTTAGAAAATTATTTTCGAAAAATGGATTTTTCTTTTGAATTCTACATGTCCAAAAATGGTAGGGGTGAATTTTTTGGGATTTTTCTGAAATTCATGAATTTTTTATGAATAGTGAAATACAAAGAAATACCATATATAAAAATTATCAGTTAAATACCATATTTATGACATCAAAAGTGATGTATGGCCACTTGGTTTGAACTCACATGAACTTATTACTATTAGGGGTAACCTGAAACAACATTACTGGTTGTATCAAGGGATATAATAATATAATGAAATAAATATTCAAAATTTACTCCTCTCCTCCACTATAAAAACCCCTCACCACTTTCTCTTATCTTCACTCCACTTAGCCTTGAAGCTCTTCAATGTTCTACCCAATTACCCTTACCTAGTATCTTCACACTTTCTAGAAGCTTATGGTCTTTCCAAAATACCAAAACCCCTTCTCTTAAGGAGATTTTCAAGGAGGTCATTTCAAGAGGTAAAGCACCCTTCTTTTTTATTTTCTTTCATTTCAATTTATCTTCTTTTGCTATCTTCGCCTCACCTACTCCATCCAAATGATCATGATAAATCCATTATAATCTATATACTAGAATTATATATTTTTAATGTAAGAACCATAATAAATATTCTTACTCCCACACTTTTATTTTTATAAGCGAAATCAACGTCCATGAGGTTCCAAATTATAGCCTTCGTGGATGAAGAAGTTTTGTTCTTTAATTTATTCTTCATTACTGGTCATGAAAATATATTTATGGTTGAACCATACTATAATATATTTATTATAACATAATTAATATTCATGAACAAGAATATGTACATATAATTATGTTATATGAAAAAACTAATTCATAACAATCCAAATACCACCAAATAATCGAAGTGGTTTTCTTCTAATGATTCATACTCATTACATGTATCCAAATGATAGAAATGAACATTATCAATTATTTATGTTCATAAATAATATATAATTCAAATACTGATGATTTATGACCATTCCACTTGAACTCCATTACTTAAAAACAAGTGAATCGATTATGGAAACAACGAAAATGAACACCCCGAAACAACAAAATTCAATATAATAAATTAGAAATAAGGTTATAAATGAACTAAACAGAATTATGATAAACAAAATACATGTAAAATTTGTTCTTTGATAATTTATTAAAAAGTATAATTTCATATTCAATGAGCTTAAGTTCAAGATCGGAACACGTTTGGAGTTAAGGTAAGGGAATTTTCACCCGAACATCCATTTTCATTCGGGTTACTTTCATTGTCATATTACCTAAAAGAAAATAGTATGTATTGTTATTTACTCCTCATATATTCTGTGTGAGTATTTATTATATGTTTAAAAACCATAAACCTTCCTTATTTTATGCATAGTTACATGTTTTAAAAGTAACTTTCAAAATTGTTTCCAAAATACAAACCCGATTCAAGGGAATTTCTCAAATTCTTACCTATTTTCTAAGGCAGTATTTAACATGTTTTTAGAAACCTGTATCTTTATAAATTCACTCATTTTATTATTAAAATACTACCTTACCTAACTTCTGGTTTTATACAAGGATTTTTTCCAAAATAACTATTCTTTTCAAAATAAAAGAGTATTTATCTCAAGAATTACTTAATGATTTTATAAGAGTGTTTTCCTCTAATTCAACACTCATGTTGATTCCATTGTATTATTTGGTTTAATAATATATAATGTCGTATAACAAAATTTATTTAATGTTTCATTCCTAACTCTATTGTGGATTATCTATCCTAAAACCATTCACCGTATTACTCAGAATGGTTAGTGTTTTATGTTTAATGATTGGGGAAAGTTAGTTTCATTTAATATGATAGTTTCAATATGAATGTTATGTTGTTTATGATGATCCTTGATCATATGAGGAATTCATTTTACATATTATGTGATAGGTGGACCCACTATACACCCTCGATGCATCGGTAGGTCTCATGAGACAAATAGACATGGAATTGGCTGAGGCCTTTCCCAATGTGTTATATGGATTTTTGTCGAGGCCTTAATCAATAGATGTCTTGGCCGAGGCCTTCAAAAAATGTTTTTGAGAATGCCTGACATATGCACTTCCCTCATTATTAAGCTATTAATTTAATGTTCATGTGGTTTTTTGACTAGTAGAATACCCATGATTATGTTTTATTATCGCATTATTTTCTCAGCTCATATTCCTTCCATAATGTGTTCATGTTTATGGTTAAAGGCATGTGTTTTCAATTATGCACCATGTCTTACGTTTATGCTATCTTCTACTGTGTTTCTTACTCTTACTGAGAATTTGAGCTCAGCCCTTTCTTATGTTTCATTTTTCCAGGATATAAAGAAGTAAATTGTAAATGAATTTCAAGCATAATCTAGGAGGTATGGATGTTTCTAATGGAATAAATTAGTGTTGTGTTTCCTTTCCTGATGTAATGTTGAATTTATTTATGTATCTTGTTTCCAATAATAATAAACTACTTAGACCTTCAGGATGATTATTCCTTGTCTGTATGCCAATGTAATCAAATAAGGCACTAGCTCCGGGCAACTGGGGTTGGGTCCTTATAGTTGGTATCAGAGGAAGTTTAGTGGAAAACTTGGAATCTAGATTTAGAAAACGTAGATTAGGGAAGAGTCTATAAGATATTATTTGAGTATAAACATACATGAAATTCCTGGTATTTTGGTAAATAGTAGATTATGTGGATATTTCAAGCAATACATCCATGTCTGGATACAAGCAGGTAGAGGTAGCTCTAGAACAGATATATCTAGGAGTGCAAGATTTGAAAAGGAGATTCATTCTTGACCCAGGGTATCCTGGTATATGAAAATGATCCTTTCTGCACTCTTGGTTATGAACCTCTCGAGGGATATGCTTTGGATAATTCATGTTTTTTACAATTCATTATGAAGGATTTAAATGTAAATTTTTCCTCAAAGATACCATGTTTATGATTAAGAGATTGGCTATGCGTAGAATTTCATTTTAGGCTTAATATTTTTCTATATTGAGATTATAAATTTTGATACATACCGTAATCTATTGTATGTAATTATTTAGAAATGGTGCCTAGTGAATGGAATGGAAACCGCACAAACACAAGTAGGGATTTCCCTCCAGTCCATGATAATGATGTTGGCTCTGGTGTTGTGATTGGTGATGAGCAACTTATAACTATACTAGGACAACTTACTCAGGTTATGAATAATAACCTTACCCGTATAGAGCATCTAGATCCACCACGTCGAGGAGCTATGTTATATCACTTTATGCGACAACAACCTCCATTATTCTACAGGACTACAAAGCCTTTCGTAGCAGAGCAGTGGATATATTCCCTTGAAAATATATTTCTCACCTTCGGATGTAATGAAATAGAGAAGGTTATCATGGTCGTCTATCTTCTATCAAGAGATGCAGATCATTGGTGGTCATTAATCCAAAACACAAAGGAGGAGGAAGAAATAGAGGAGATGGAGTGTATAGACTTTTAAGGAAATCTTCCTAGTGAAATACATTCTTCATGAAGAAAGAGCGGATATGGAGAGGAAATTCTTAAATCTGAGGCAGAAGGAAGAAGATAACTTCACAAGGATAACAAGACATGTTGTTGACAACATACAAAATCCAAGGATAATTTTTTTCCATTCTTTGATGGCCTAAATCCATTTCTCCAGCGGGCACTGGTCTCCCAAAGTTTTCCCTCATACGAGGATATAGTTTCATGTTCTATAAATATAGAAAAATAATTCTCTATGTTTTATGACTTTAAGGGAAAGCAAGAAAAGAAAAGGGTTGCTGAAAAATATGCGAAAGGAAATAAGGAAACATGGAAGAAGGGAAGATTTGAATTTCCACCATGTGATAATTGTGGATGGAAACACCCTGGTGCATGCTTAAAAGGAAAAGGAGTATGCTACAAATGTGGTCAGAAAGGCCACTGTGCTGGTGATTGCAAAGGGAAGAAGGAATCCAATGATGTTCAATTATATAATTGTCAGGAGATGGGATATTATGCCAACAATTGTCCAAAGCGTCGAGGAAATATGAAACAGAAAAGGACAAGGGATCAGGGACAAGCTTATGAAATCACATCTGCAGATGTTGAAGTTTTGAATAACATGGTGGCAGGTACATTGATCATTTCATCAAACATAGACAATGCTTTATTTTATTCTGGATCATCACATTATTTAATATCTTCCCAGTTTTCTAAGAAAATTAGATATTTCCAATTTGGTTAAACCAGGTAGTTGTCAGTCCAAACCTTTAAGGGAAGAATCATTGCAACAAAGTTTTGTGAATCAGTTCCCATTAGGACATATAAATGTTCTTTATCTGCTGATCTCATTTTCATAACCATGATTGAATATGATATAATCCTTGGTATAGATTTTATTTTGGACCATGATGAAAAACATTATTATAAGAATAAGGAGGTTACAATTTTTGAGGATAATAACGAGTACCTTGTCTTTAGAGCAGAAACACCACCAGCAAATTCTTATCTAGACCCACCCCTAATAGCTGAACTAAATTCAATTATTGGGGACGAAGAGAATGAAATATCAATGGGTGGGGAAAATAATGTTCAAATAGAAGATGTACCTATTAGGTAATAATATATTGATGCCTTTCCAGAGGATTTACCTGGACATCCTCTAGAACGGGAAATTGAGATTTCCATTGACTTAATGCCTGGTTCAAGGACCCTATCAAAGACCCTTTATAGAATGGCCACTGTAGATTTAGTGCAGCTAAAGAAACAACTAGAGTAATTGAGTGATAGAGGATTTATTCACCCTAGTGTCTCTCCATGGGGAGACTATGTTCTTTTTATTAAAAAGAATGGTGGTTCTAAGAGTTTGTGCATTGATTATAGGGTAATAAATGCTATTACAATAAAAAATAAGTATCATATTCCACGAATTAATGATTTATTATATCATCTTCATGGTTCCCAAAAATTTTCAATGATTGATCTTCCATCTGGATATCCTCAGTTTCATGTGATAAAAGAAGACTTTCCAAAAATAGCATTTCGAACCTGGTACTGGAATTATGAGTTTACAGTAATGCCTTTTGAACTAACAAATGCACTATCTTTTTTCATCGATCTCATGAACAGAGTCTTCAAGGAATATCTTGATGACTTTTTAGTGGTGTTTATCGATGATATCCTGGTTTTTTCTAAGAGCTATGAAGATCCTGAAAATCACTTTTGCACCATTTTGAAGACTCTGAGAAGAAGTGAATTATATGGCAAGTTTAGAAAGTGTGAGTTCTGGCTCCAATCAGTTTCCTTTCTGGGCCACATTGTCTCTAAGGAAGGTATATCTTTAGATCCTGCCAAGACAAAAGTTGTTCAAGAATGGCCTACTCCAACGAACATAACTGAGGAACATAGTTTTATTGGTTTAGTAGGTTATTATCGGCGTTTCGTTCATAACTCCACCTGTTTAGACAATCCAATGACCAAGATCACACGAAAAGAGGTTAAGTTATTATGGACCAAGGAATGTGAAGAGTTTTTTGAATAATTGAAGAGGAGGTTAGTGAATGCTCTGATCCTAACCCTACCATCATGGAATGATGGGTTTGTTATATATAGTGACACATCAAATAAAGGACATGGTTTCGTCCTTATGCAGATTGATCGTGTGATTTCTTATGCATATAAAAAGCCAAAAAATCATGAACAAAACTATCCAACTCATGATCTTGAGTTAGCAGCAGTAATCTTCTCTTTGAAGATTTGGAGACATTACCTATATGGCGAGAAATTTGAGATATATACAGATCATAAGAGTTTGAAATATATAATCTCACAGAAATAACACAACATTAGACCAAGAAGATAGATAAATCTACTCAAAGATTATGATTTCACAATACACTACCACCCATGGAAGGAAAATAAGGTGGCAGACACTTTGAGTAGAAAGGACCATGGAATTCTGAACAAGATGAGAGTTGAAAGGGATCCTCTTTTCATGGATCTTGTAAATATGGATATGGGAATTATGATGGAAGGTAAAATGTCACAACTTTTTCAAATGGTTGCTTAAACTTCTTTACTAGAAAAGATAAAATATTCTCAGGCTGATGATGAGGATTTTCAATAGAAAATTAAAGCTTTAAATGATGGGAGTTTGACTGGTTTCATATATGAAGGTGGAATTTTGAAATTAGGAAAAAGGCTTTGTGTTCCCGCTATTCCGGAGCTAAAGAGGGAACTATTTGATGTTGCTCATTGCTCTAATATATCTATACATTTTGGTAGCACAAAGATGTTCAGAGATCTAAATGAATATTTTTTATGTGAAAACATGAATAGGGAGATTGCTGATTACGTGTCAAGGTGTTTGGTTTTCAATAGGTGAAGGTGGGAAGACAATATTCAGGTGGAGTCATGAAACCCCTTTCTATACCTATATGGAAATGGGATGATATTAAAATGGACTTTTTCATGGGGCTACCAAAGACTCCAAGAAAGAATGATATGATATGGGTCATTGTTGACCCTCTTACAAAATCAGAACATTTTCTTACTATAATGGAATATTTTCCAATTGAATGTTTAGCAAGGATATATATTAAATAAGTTGTAAAAATTCATGGTGTAACCCCATCAATTGTTTCTGATCATGATCCATGTTTTACATCATGATTGTGGAAGTGTCTTCAGAAGGCCCTAGATTCTGCTCTTCATTTGAGAAATGCCTACCACCCACAAACTGATAGACAATAAAAATAGACTATTCAAACATTAGAAGACATGTTGAGGTCTTGTTCACATGATTTTAAATGCAAGTGGGATCAATATTTACCTCTTGTGGAATTTTCCTACAACAATATCTTCAATTCAAGTATTCAGATGGCACCCTATGAAGCATTTTATGGGAGGAGATATTGTACATCAACTTGCTGGGATGATGTTGATGAAAGAAATCTCCTGGGCCCAGAACTTGTTGAAGAAACAATGGAAAGTGTGAATATTATCTAGAATCATATCAAAACATCTCAAAGTAGGCAAAAGATCTATGTTGATAACCGAAGGAAGGATTTGGAATTTCAAGAAGCTAAACACATTTTTTTCAAGGTATCTCTATAGAAGGGTATTATAAGATTAGGTAAGAAGGGAAAATTAAGTCCCAGGTACATCGGAACTTTTAAAATTCTCGACCGAATTGGAGTCGTAGCTTACTGTTTGTCAATGCTACCAACTCTATCTAAGGTTCACAATGTGTTCCACGTGTCAATTTTATGAAAGTACAAGCCAGACCCAACGCATGTACTCACTTATCAAGATGTAGAACATGAGCCTGATCTATCTTATTGTTAGGAGCCTATCAAGATTCTTGATACTAGATAACATGTATTGAGAAATCGGACACTCATCTGGTAATGGTTTTTTGGAGGAACAATAATATGGAGGAAGCAACATAGGAGCCTGAGGAGATTATGTTAAATACATACCTGAATATTTTTAGGTAATATTTTGTGAATTTCGAGGGTGAAATTTTTGTACGGAGGGGAGAATTTAACACCCCAATGTTTTAAAAATAAATATAGAATTCAATTTTATTTTCTATCCATTTAACAAAACATTTACTCTTCTCTGTTTTGAATTTTAAAAAACTGTCATCTAGAGTTGTGTTCAGTAGGTCATTTAGAGTCTGATAGAAGAAACATGTTTTTTGGTGAATAGTAACATACCATTATGAAGAGTAATATGAATAGTAATATGAACCTTATGAATAGTAAATAATGATATTATTTTATTTTCTTAAGGTAATAAGATAATGGGATCTTAATTAATGTTTCAATGTCATATAAAATAATTATACCTCTAAAATTGTTATTTTTTGAGTAACCTATGACTTTATATAAAAACTATATTAATAATATTTAAAAAATTATATTTGAAAAATGGATTTCACATTTGAATTGTACACTTTGAGAAATGGTAGGGGTGAATTTTTTGGGATTTTTATGAAATTCTTGAATTTTTGATGAATAGTGAAATACGATAAAATATCATATGTACAAATTATCAGTTAAATACACTATATATGACATCATAAGTTATATAAGTTCACTTGGTTTGAACTCACATTCACTTATTACTATTAAGGGTCACATGAAATAACACTATTGGTTTTCTTGAAAGATATAATAAAATAGAGAATTAAATATTCAAAATTTACTCCTCTTCTCTACTATAAAAACCCCTCACCACTCCCTCTTCTCTTAACTCCTCTAATCCTTTAATCTCCCCAATGTTCTTCCCAATTACCCTTACCGTGTCTCTCCCCACGTACAATAAGCTTCTGGTCTTACCAAAAGACCAAAACACCTTCCCTTAAGGAGATTCTCAAGGAGGTAATTTCAAGAGGTAAATCACCCTTCTTTTTCTTTTGCTTTCATTTTAATTTATATTATTTTTCTATTCTCTCATCACCTCCATTATCCAAATGATCATGATAAGTCTAGTATAATTTATATACTGAAATTATATCATGTGAAGGGAAGAACCATCATAAATATTCTTACTCCGTCCCTTTTATTTTTATAATCTAAATCAACGTCCATGAGGTTCCAATTTATAGCCTTCATGGATGACAAAGTTTCGTTCTTCAATTTCTTCTTCATTAATGGCCATGAAACCATATTTATGGTTTAAAAAGACTATAATATATGTATTATAACCTAATTAATATTCAGGAAACAGAATATGTACATATAATAATGTTATATGACAAAACTAGTTCATAATAATCCAAATACCTCCGAATAATCGAAGTGGTTGTCATCTAATGATTCATCATCATTCAGTGTAAAAAAATGATAAAAATGGCCATTATTAATTAATTATGTTCATAGATAATATATAATTCCAATATTGGCGATTTATAACCATTCCACATGAACTCCATTACTTAAAAACAAGTGAACCAATTATGAAAATAAAGAAAACGAACACCCCGAAACAACGAAATTCAATATAATAACATAGAAATAAGGGTAAAATGAACTAAATAGAATTATGATAAACTAGATACATTTCTAATAGGTTCTTATATAAGTTATTAATATTTATTGTTTCATATTCTAGGATCTTATGTTCAAGAGCGGAACACCTTTGGGGTTAAGGTAAGGGTTTTTCCACCCGAACATCAATTTTCATTCGGGTTACTTTCATTGTCTAATTACCTCAATGAAATTCCAATGTATTTTTATTTACTCCTCATATATTCTGTGTGAGTATTATATATATGTTTAGAAACCATAACCCTTCTTTATTTTATTGATAGTAAAACGTTTTAAAAGGAACATTCATAATCGTTTCCAAAATACAAGCCCGATTCAAGGGAATTTCACAAATTCTTACCTATTTTCTAGAGAAATATTTAACATGTTTTTGGAAACATTTATCTTTATAAAATCACTCATTTTATTATTATAATACTATCTTACCTCACTTCTGGTTTTATACAAATATTTTTTTCAAAAAGAACTCTTCATTTCTAAATAAAAGTTTATTTATCTCAAGAATTGCTTAATGATATTATAAGAGTGTTTTCGTCTAATTCCACACTCTTGTTGATTCAATTTTATTATTGGGTTTAATGATTTATGAATTCATATTCCATAATTTATTTAATGGTTTATTACTAAATCTATTATGGATGATCTATCATAAAACCATTCACCATATTACTCAGAATGGTTAGTATTTTATATTTAATGATTGGGGAAAGTTAGTTACATTTTATATGATAGTTTCAATAAGAATGTATATGTTTTTTATGTTGATCCCCGCTCATATAAGGAATTCATTGGACTTATTATGTGATGGTTGGGGTCCTCTACATCCCCTCGATGCATCGGTATCTCTCATTAGATAAATATATGTGGAATTGGCTGAGGCCTTTCAAATTGTGTAATATGGATTTTGGCGGATGCCTTAATCATTAGACATCTTGGACGAGGCCTTGAATTTTTTTTCAGAATGTCTGGTAAATGCACTTACCTTATTATGAAGCTATTAATTGAAAGTTCATGTGGTTATTCGACTAGTTGAATACACATGATTATGTTTTATTATGGCATTATTTTCTCATCTCACATTCCTTCCATAATGTGTTCAAGTTTATTGTTAAAAGCATGTGTTTTCAATTATTCACCTTGTCTTCTATTTATGCTGTCTTCCACTATATTTTCTTAATCTTACTGAGCATTGGATATTAACCCTTTCTTATGTTTAATTTTTCCCAAGATACGAAGAAGTAAATTATGAATGACTTTCAAGCATAATCTAGGAGGCATGGGTGTTTCTAACGGAATAAATTAGTGTTGTATTTCTGTTATTGATGTAAAGTTGAATTTATTTATGTTTCTTGTTTCCAATAATACTAAACTACATGGTCCTTCGGGATTATTATTCCTTTTTTGTATGCCAATGTAATTAAATAAGGCACTCGCTCTGGGAAACTAGGGTTGGTTCCTTACAGAACGTATCTTTCTACTAACACTATAATATTCTAAGAGACATACTTTATACCCATTCAGTCCTTCAAAAAGGATATTATTATTCAAATGGATTAAAAAATAATCCTTTTATAATATTCTTAGTAGACACAATAACTGATTACATTCAAATAAATTGTTATAATACTTTTATGACTATTTTTCATCTTTGTTGTTTGTTTAATCAAGGGGTTATTTAAATTATACAATCCAAACTATTTATCATCATGGATTATTAAATTATATATTATATCAATGATATGATCCAAAAATTATTTTTTAACCTATTTATCCACATATACAGGAATTATTTAGTCCAATTTCCCTTTCTAAGGGAATGAATTATGTTCCATTGCATGATTGAAGGGTTTTCACCCAGATTTATAATACATCAATTGAATGTGAAATTTTTTTCTTATATCATATACAACATTAATAGGTTGTTCAACAATGATATACATAATCATCATTTTTAAAAATATCTACCTATAATGATGCATAAATTCATTAGATTCACATTTATTTTCCATGATTTTATCATTCTATTTCTATTGATTGAATTATGAATGATTCCTTTGGGATCCACTTAAAAAGGATATAAAATCCATTTTATGTCTATGTGCTATTATAATATATTTATTAAAACAATGTTTCACACATATGTATAACATTTATTATGTGATGAATTAGATCTGAATTATGTAACCCTATAATGAATTGTGAAAGGTTTCCATATCATGAAATATTATGGTGAGTGGGAAGTCATCTTATCCAACTATGGTGTGTGTGATGATAGCCTACAAAATAATCATATGAAAATGAGGCTTGTATCCTTAAATTTTTCTTATTATTTAATGATTATGTTGTTACCATATTCATATTTTTTCAATCTCTAAAGTGATGATAATTATTTTTTCCATATACATATGATTTAAACTCCTGATTCTTTTCATGAATACTTATGATTTCCATCATTATTATATCATGTTTTGTTTCATGTTTCTCATTTTATAATTTTGTTATTCTATTTTACCATACCAGGTGTTTAATCTCACACATTCTTTTGATTCTCATTCACTAGGTTATGACTGAATATATTAAGTATGATAACCCTAAAATAGAATCTAGTGGGGATAATCTATGGGTGACATTGAATATTTATTATATATTAATTATATTCTAATATAGTGTATAAAATTTACATTGTGTGAGAAAACATATGAGTTATTATTTAGGGATTTTTCCATATTTTTTCAAAAATATAAACTAAATGGTCATTGGAATATAAATCTATGAAACATAGTACTATGACAGATGTGTATCAATTATAGTGTTGAATGTTATTTTTTTAAGCACAATATATATTAGTTTGGGTCTTTGGGTTCTACATACAAACACTAAGAATTTATGGTAATTCCATTTAGACATACCAATCCCCCCACTATATTCATGTATATCATGAATATAATAACTATATATTTCCTTTATATTTTTTGTAGTCTTTACTAGTGTTATTCTCATATATTACATGATAATGGGAGACCATGATGAGTATTTTGCGATTTATTTTAATAAATTATAGAGATAATATATATACTAAATTTATGGAATGTGATTTTATGATATAGAATATATACATCATGGGAAATGTAATTATAAGATAGTGTTTATCAGTCGATATTTCAATGATTGAGGTTATTTAACCATAGATAATAAAAAAATCTGTGGTTGAGATATATAGTTTTGTTGACTAGAAGGATACTATCATTGTCTTACTAAAATGTTCTCAGAAATTTCAAATCCACTGAAAATGTCGGTGTGAAATAGAGATATATTCCCCCTTATAGATGAATGTGAAAAAGAATTCAAGGATCTAATAATTATTATTTTTAGTGAACATATACTCATATTACCATAAAGAGGAAATAGATTTAGGATATATAGTGATTCATCAATGAAGGGACAGGGGTATTTCCTAAGTAATAATGACACGGTGGTAGTATATTCCCCACACAAATTAATGATTCAAGAGAGATATTACCTTAACAATGACACAGATATAGAAGCAGTATTTTTCCAATCAAAATATAGACACATTATCATTATTCTGAATGTTTTGATATAATTATTGATCATAAAATCATTATTATATATATTAACATATAAAGAGATGAAAATAAAAAATGTGATTATTGGAGTTGTTTAAATATTATTAATAATGAAACATTCCCATAATAGAAAGGAAAATGAGTCATTTTATGCCCTAATTAATAGGCATCATAGAATATTTTCCATGATGATGATATAATAATATCTAATACATATAGATTTAAAGAATAAATACCATGTGGTAATGAATAAAGGGTAAGGATCATATCATTCTCAGATTAAAGGTCAACCATACATTAATGTGGCTATTAAAGGAGAACCCAATGAAGATATAGACCATTAAAATTATCGAGAATTTTTTCATATGATCAAGCATAACCATGAAGTAATAATTTCATTACTGAAGAAAATATTTTCCACATAAATTAAAAAATTGACCAAGAAGCTGTTGGATGGATCATATAGCTATTCACATTCAATTTATCCAAGATTCACAATTATGAATAGTTATGTGAAGGATAAGTAATGCTAAGACAAAATGAGGATAGATATATTAGAGTGCATATATCATGTCATTATAGGTTAGATATTTCTTACCAAATATCAAAAGTGTATGGGGGTGATACATCCATTACCACACTTGAATGAAAATGGGAAACCATACATTGGATTTCATCATATAGATCCTTAAAACTTATAATGATCACTGTGATTTTTGTTTTATAGTTTATCCCCTTATTTAATCAATGTATTTCATTGCTATCATGGAATTTTTATTTCTTGATCAATTTTATAGGATATATATTCTGCATGTGTTGTTATTGAAAAATATATCGGTCTCCATTGTATGTCATCTTGATATGATGCTTAAATAAATTCCATAGAGATGTTTTTTCATTCCTAGAATATGAAATTGAACATCCACATTGTATGTCATCATCATATATATTGTTAATCAAATATTACCATGGAAACCCATGATGATTTTTCGGTATATTTATTTGCGGATAAAAAAGGTGGTTTCAATTAACACTTTCCCCTATTATAATTTACATACAAAATTACCATTCAATAAATTATTTATATGAATTCATATGAAACTAACTATAAAAATAATTGTATAACTCCAACTTTAAATGTTTAATTCAGATAACATAATTTATGGATGTTGATTTAGCTTAGGAAATGGTAGGAATTGTTAGCGTGATTTAGCAGCAGATCTAAATAATTAATACTTCATATGATCTATATTCAGACATTGTATATATAGAGAATCATTTTTCGTATGATATATATTTAGACATTGTATATATAAAGAATTATTCAATAATGAACTTTTTTTAATAACAATGTATAAAAATAAATATATAAATGTATGATATAAAAATTTAATGAAACGTAATTATTAATATTCATTGAGTAATTATAACAATTTCTATATTAATTATACATGGATAAAAAATTATTTATAAAAAATATGGTTTTATCATTTATTATTTAGATTTTATTTAAAATATGAACTCATATATTTATTTAATTTTATATTTAGAATATGGATTTAATTTTTAGATTATTCGTGACTATATTATTTGGGGATTACCTTTTTGTATTTTTCATAAAAAATTGTTTTTTAGATGATTTCTATATAATAGACTTTTACAAATACAATGACTTTTATGTAATGAATGGGATATAATAATGAACTATGAATATATGATAGCATTTTATTGACCAAATATATATTATATAAGTAAAATATAAATTTAAAATATTCAATTATAATTTTTCAGACTATATTATGTATTTTTTAACATATATATTGTTTTCCCTAACACATTTTTTTAATTTAAATTATTTAGAATTTATTTTTCTCCAAAATATAAATTTTATTTCAAAAAAGAGATTTTATATCTATAATCAAAATTAAATTTTTATTAATATGTTTTGTTTAATATCTAGAATGAAAATTAAACAAATTAGGTAAAAATTATTTACCATAATAAATATCAAAATGGTAAAAGGAATAAATCAAAGGTGTAAAACCCTAAATTTTTTAAAATTTTCTCTAAATAAAATTGTGATTATTTACAATAAAAATAGATCTTATATACATTATTTTCTACTTTTTGTACAATTCCTTTGAATTCAACATGACTTTGATATATGTTTTTGAGCTTTTGGAATAGTTCCAACCCTCTCACCTATAATATGTGTCTATCTACACCAAACATACAGTTCAAATAGAATCCATAAAATAAAAACAAAATTACAAAAATAAAATATTATCTCACACATGAAAATTCCCATTATATATGTTTTTCTTTGAGAAAAAATAGAAACTATGAAATGTTATGGTGTAAACCAAAGGAGAATATACAAGGAAGGGGTAAAGGTCCTCACCATGTTCTTCTAAGTTTCATTATACTTCCTACTCCACTAAATCATTTATTTAAACTTGATAAAGTAGAGTTTTATTAATTTGTATAATAAAATATTAATATTTCAATTTATAAATCATTATCTATCTCTTTTCCATATAATGGAAGATTAAAATATCCCTTATTTATATGTGTGGACTACCACCTCTGAGAAGCGATGAACTTCATTTTTCATAATCTCCCTTTATTACTAGTTTAAAAGATTTCTTTAATTAATATATATGGTAAATATAATATATTTAAGATTCTATATTTAAAAATTAGTCATTTCTATTCATTCAGTCCATCAATTGTTGAAAATGAAAACATCACATGCCTGTACGTGTAAAATACACTCTCTAAAATGAAATATATCTTGTTTATGATCAATGAAATAAATATATTATTACCAAAGATGATGCATAGAATAAATATAATATTTAAAACATGATATATATTTTCTGATATGATTAATCAATGACCATGTTCCTAGAAATATAATTATTTAATCCAAACATCATAGAAAATAGAATAGTTGACACCTGAATATTGATTTTAATGAAGAATTATTAATAAAAGGGTAAACCGAAATCATATAAGAATTGATATATAATAATATAATTACGAATATAGTTACATTATGTATTCATAATAAATAAAAATTTATTATATTGGTGATTGTATCACAAATGAAAAAAATTAGAACTTTATAAATGTGTAACCTCATTTCAGTTTCCCTTCATTGATATATGATTTATATTCACCACATTAGATATTTTGAATAGTGTATATGATGAAAAAAAAATTATGTTACCTGAAAATTTAGTATAGTTATTGAGTTTTAATAATTCTTATATGTTCCTCCCATTCATGGGTTTGAAATTCGAATGTCATCGACACATCAATATTTTATGTTACAATGTCAGAGTTTATCATTAATGTTTATGGTTCAATTTATATTTGGAAAATTTTATGTTATTATTTTCCTAAAACAAACAAAATTATCATCCTCTTTTTATTTATATTGGTTTTAAGTATTCTGTACATTTTTACCATATATAGTATTAAAAATTCATGAAATAGTGTTTTTAAGAAAAGTTTAACATTATGTATTTTTTTACCCTAGAATAATTTTATAAAAATCCAAATTCATAAAAAATATTTTTATATAAGTTATTATGTAATATTATATGATTGGTAAATGTACTTTTATATTATCATTTTATTTTTAAAAATAATTAAGTGAATATTATTTTCATTTTTTGAATGGGTCTCTATTTACATTATTTAGAAGAGTAAGAATAGTTTTCTTTTAAGGATTATGATAAAAATAATATTCTTACCATATTTTCCATTCCACATTTTAATAATTAATTTATATATTTATGTTATATTTAAAAAATAATTTTTCTATTGTCCTTAGTATCTATTGTTTTTTAATGTTACAAAAAGAGGGGTTATTTATTCTTTTTTTCAATGATATTTATTATTCTTTTTCCAATGACTTTTTATAATTTTCAATAACATTTAATAATTGTTATCCCTCATTGGATAAGTGATCATATGTTTCCATTATAATTCTTTCTATGGATAGATTCTGATGAAAATGTTTTATGGGGGATTTCTTAAAACATGGTTCATTACAATTGGTTATTTATGATATGATAAAATGATGAATGTATTTTACATTTTTTTAATACATATGAATGGTTTTAATTATGTGAAAAGTTGAACCATAATTATATTTCCCTATAATACATTGGGTAATGATTTATATATTATTATATAATTTGATAGGGAATGGGAAGTGAACCCAATTCACTATGAAATTTATATACTAATATGGACATATAAATTATCATTGACTAAAGAAATTTTTTATATGGTAATCTAAATGACACACTCCTATGTCATATCCATATTCATTTTATATGTGCTTATGCCCTGTGATATATTAATGTGGATTCCATGATATTATTACTGATATTTTTTCAATTGAAAACTAATTTCTTCATGACTCATGATTTATTATCTATGACTTTAATGGTATAATATTTCTTGTTAATTTATTTATCATTCCCTTAGGATTTTTCACAATTATTATGATCGTATAATGTTATCTTCGTTTTTTTCCATTATTGAGAATATGATCTCACAATTTATTAAATATCATTTCTATAGTTTATGATGAATTTTATTGAGTTTTTTATGTCTATATTGGTACTATGTGATAGTTATTTCGTTGAAAATGTTGAATAATATTCTAAATTAAGGTGATTATGTATGTAATTTTCAAATAAAAGGATCATTTTTTATTATAAAGCACTTATTAATGTTCAATGCTTTTAATATTCATCTAAAATGATATATTATTTATGTAACTGAAGCTCGAGTGTTCTCAATGCCTCTAGTATTTGAAGGAAAATAGTATGTTATGTAGGAATTGGTTCCCCCTCCAGTCTCTTTCCTATCAATAGTGTAACAACCTGAACTTTTTATTAATATTGTTTTCCTAAATTTTGTGAGTTATTTAATTTTATACTCAAAAATAATATATTCATTAATTAATGAAGTGAGTGTAATTAAATGAGACCATTGGGTTTCGACTGTTATATGGTCATTGGTCAATATGACTATTGGAAGCTAAACTCTTAACATTACAATTTTTATTATAAATACAAGTGATCTTCGTTAATTTATATAGAAAGAAGATTAGATGGCCCCATTCAGTAGTTTCGGGTCGATCGAAGCCCATCTGACGGAACATGGGAAGAAGGTAGCACCATTTGGATTTACTTTGGACCAAACCCAAGCCGAACATCATCGTGTGAAGATGGAATGGAATCGCCTTCATGAGAAGTTCAAGCTGATAGAAATCACCACTCAGGAAATGTTACCTGAGCCACCCCAAGATTCTATCACCTTATCCTTACACTTAGGTCCAATGCTGGTGTTATATGGGTCTATATAACGAGACCATAACTGCCTTGTGTAATCCTTTGATATAAATAAAATTGTGATTTCTTCTTTTGTTCAAGTTTGTGAATTTTCAAATGTCAGAATAAATATAGGATGTATATTATTAATGTTTAGAAAAAAAGGATATTTTAAAATATTTATGTAAACCTTAAGTAATTAATAATGTGTAATGATTTTCAAAAAAATGGCCTTCTACAATTGTGTTCTGTAATAAATTTAGAGTCTAATAAGATCAAATTAATTTTTGGTGAATATTAAATTTTGAATAGTGATTTTACGCTTATGATTAGTAATGTGACCAAATTGAATAAGTAACCTCACTTAAAAACGTATTGATATAATTTAGACACCTAGATTAATTAATGTGATTCAATAAAATATGCAAATAACTGTTTCAGAAATTATTGGTTAAGTACTAGTTTTCTCAGGTGAATAGTGATTTTTATTTAAAAATTAAATTAAAAATATTTGAAAATTTATTGTTATAAAATGGAGTTCATTTTTAATTCAGATCATTGATATTAGGTTGAGGTGATTCTTGGGGATTTTTCTAAAAAAGTTGACTTTTCGGTGAATAGTGAAAATACAGTTTTTGTTTCAGGTGGTTAATGACATCATTAAGGCTGTAATAATTATATAATCATTTTGTTAACTTATTAATAGTATTATAAGGTATGAGGTGTCCCAAGTGGCCAATAACATGTGAAAATACCTTGGACAAGCCCATGGTTTTTCCAATACCACTGATAAGGTGTCCCTTGGCCATTAATGACTTGTCCCCTCACTTATCCTATAAATACCAAATCATTCCCTCATTAATTTCATTTCCAAATCCTCCTCAACGAAGTTCTGGTCTCCTTACCTCCCGAAAAGTCCTCCCAAGGTACCCTCAAGACTCCCAAGTTCCCGAACATCAAGCTTTCAAAGTTACTCTTCAAGGTAAGGAATCCTTTCACCCTCCTCTTTTAAGTCATGACTTCCTTTATGTTCTGTCTTCTAATTTCCATCTCATTATATTATGGGTATATTCTTATATGTTCTCATTACTTTCCACTTCATGTATTATTGTTTAGATACCCTTTATTCTCTCATCAATTTGTTTTCTAAATTTTTAAGTGATGTTGTTAGGCTGCTGAATTTCTCGTAAAAGAAATTGAATATTCTATTTTCATTCATGTTTCCTTTTCATGTGGAATTTCATAAAAATAACCATACCATGATATTATTCAGTACCCATACTATAATCTGAATTGGTTATGAGTGGTTGACCCATGTCCCATCTCTTTTCTATTTTTTCTAAAACCATGTTATATAGTCGTTATGCTGCAGAGATTCCGTCTCAAAATATCAATCTCTTTCTCTCAAAAAATTCTGTTATTTTATTGATGTGAATACCTAGACATATTTAGTTTCTAGGGGTGTTAAGAAATATATAAATATGATGTATTTTATTATGTAATTGACATACATATGACCCTCACTCCCTTTCCATGAGTTATAAATGATATAATGATCTTATTTTTAAGAACTTTTAAAACGTCGCGATTTTAAAATGAATCCCAATTCTATTATTCTCTATGGGTTATTTATGAAATGTTTTATTATGATATATGTGGATCACATGAAAGTAAATACATATTAAGGGTGTTCCCTGATAGTGATCCAATGCATTTGGTAAATAATTAATCTCTAGAGATGACAAGTTTCATGATACCTTGGTGAATAACCTTGGTAATTTTTAGGACACCGTGGGGACGGACCTTTGTGGTATGATAATTAATGTCTAAATGAAATGTTGTAGCCACATATTAAAGTTATGTTCCATGTTCTTTTCAGTATGATATACCTATTCTTCCATTTCTCATGTATTTATGTTTTTATTCAAGTTCTTATTGATATTGCAGGTACACTGATTCACTAGTTTACCCTTACTCGGCCTTCTGCTCACCCTTTCCATTGATGTGTGTCCCCAAGATATGAGAGGCAGTAATTGTACTTAGGATGATCTTATAATTATTCCTTACAAGTGGATAAGAAGAATATTTTATGTTGTATTCATGTTTTTTTGTTCCTGATTTCCAAGACACTAGACTTTAAAGATACTATGTGTGTAAAATGTAATGAAAAGTTATGTATTAAAATGGCAGGATTCCATAGTTGGTATAAAAGGATAATATAGTAATTAATATAAATTAGGATATGAAAACATTAGTAAAAACCCCATAGAAAATATTAAATATAGGAAAACTTCCTGATATTTTGGTGAGTATTGAGTATGTGGTTTATCAATCAAATACATCCATGTCTGGATACGAGCATGTAGAGGTGGATCTGGAACAGATGTATATAGGGGTAAAAACCGAAAACACCGCATTGATCTTGACTCAAACAGGAACTATTACACGAAAACGGGCCTTTCTGCACTCTTGGTTATGACTCTCCCAGGGGATATGTTTGGTTAATCGCATGATTTTTATAAATAATTATGAAGGAATTATAGGGAAATGTAATTTTTCAAGCATGATGTTTTAAGACATATAATCCATTATAGTTAAAAGATTTATAAATGAAATATGTTTCTCATTATGTTTTTATTATTTTATAAAATGGTGGGAAATAAGAGGAACCGTGCAAATGATGACCGCAATGAACCATGCGCTGACGGCCCTCTGATGGAAGCTGGAATGGAAACATTCTTTTGAATGATGAACCAACTGAGTCATGTAATGGGAAATAACATGAATCAAGATGAGAGACTGATCTCACTGTGAAAGGAACGATATTCTATTGAGTCCTTTATGGATCATCGACCACCAACCGTCAATGGATCGACTGACCCATTGATTACTGAGTAGTGGATCGGCTCCATTGAGAAGATATTTTTTGTGCTCTGTTGTCCAGAGAAAGAGATGGTCACCCTGGTTGTCTATCTCTTATAAGGAAAAGCTGATAAGTGGTGGGAACTGATCAAAAGCACGAGGAAAATTGTGGAAGTTGAAGCTATGGAGTGGGAAGAGTTCAGAGGGATCTTTTTGAGTAAGTATTTCCCTCGTTCTATGAGAACTAGAATACAGGAGTTTCTCGAGATGACGTAGAAGGAGAATGAATCTTTGGGAAGCTGGGAAATGAACTTCACAAGGCTTTCACTATATACCTATACCATTATCATGGATCTAAATAGTAAGGTTGATATATTATTTGGTGGGATGATACCTCATCTGCGGAAGAATCTTCCAACCGATTCTATGATTGCTATGAGGAGATCGTGCGGAGTGAGATGAAAGATGAGTTGGATTTTGGTGAGATATAGTGGAATCATAAATCCAATGAAAATAATAGATCGATGGAGACCAGCATTGGGAGGAAATTGTTATCAAGGTAGAGGAGGCAAGTAGGTAAAACTTCCCACGTGTAATAAATTTGGGAAGAAGCATTCGAGGAACTGCCTTCTTGGGAGTGGGAAGTGATAAAAGTGGTGTAGAGATGGCCACATTTCAAGGAATTTTCATGGTGAGGTGAAACCTCAATATCTAAACACAATTGACAAGGGGAAAATAGTGCAGGCCCCACCTGATGTTCAGTGATTCAAGTGCGGACAATGTGGGCACTTTTCCAATCACTGTCCAAATCCGATCGCAGTGGAGGGGAACCACCATCAGCCTCAGCAAAGGCCAAGGGATCAAGGTCATGATTTTTTTATCACGAAAGCTGATGTTGAAGTTCTTAATGATGTGGTACAAGTTACTATTGTTATTATATCAAATCTTTAAAATAATTTTTTTGATTCTGGTTCTACGCATTCATTTATTTCCTCCAAGTTTGCAAAGAATTTAGAATCAAACCCTGATTTGCTAAAAGTAGAGTTATCAGTCAAGACTCCTAGTGGGACTATCCAAGCATCGTCACTGTTTAAAAACTCTAGTGTTTACTTTAGTGAGAACAATATTATCGCAAATATCGTAGTCATTCCCATTCTGGAATTCGACATTACACTAGGGACGGACTGGATCTCAATGTATAATACTATGATCAATTGTAGAAGCAAGGAAATATCAGTAGTCTTGAATGGAAAACCAACAATTACCTTCTAAGGAGAGATATCTCAACCTGAACTTTTTCTAAAATAACCCCTTATATCTTTCTTTATGGAGTTGATTAGTGAAGAAGGAGAATGATATTATTGTTTTGTGATATAAAGTGTCCCCATTGTCCAAGAATATGTTGATGTATTTCCTGGGGATTTTCATGGACCTCCCATGAAAGATAGGTAGAGTTATCTATTGAGCTCGTACCTGGATCTCATCCAATATCAAAGACCTCGTATAGGATGGAAAATGTGGACCTGGAGGAATTGAAGAAATGACTCCAAGATCTTTTGGGGAAGGGGTTTATGCGACCGAGTGTGTCTCCTTGGGGAGAACCTGTTCTCTTTGTAAAGAAGACGAATGGATCGATGCGGCTATGAATTGATTATAGAGAACTTAACGGGATCACAGTAAAGAAAAAATACCCTCCTCCAAGAATTGATGACTTATTTGACCAACTTCATGGGGATAAATTCTTCTATAAGATTGATCTTCGATCTGGTTATGATCAATTGAGGGAAAAGAAAGAAGATATTCCAAAAACTGCCTTCCAATCAAGATATGGGAATTATGAGTTTGTTGTTATGCCCTTCGAACTGACTAATGCACATGCTATTTTTATGGATTTGATGAATAGAGTCATTAAATAATACCTTGAGATCTTTGTGGTAGTTTTTATTGATGAATTTATAATATATTTGAAATGTCACGAGGAGCATGAATATCATCTAAGGGCTATTTTACAAACACTACGGAAGGAGAGGATTTTTGGGAAGTTCAGTAAATGTGAATTTTGGATAAAAAAAATTGCTTTCTTGGGGAACATTGTTACCAATGAAGGTATCACAGTGTACCCTACAAAGACAAAAGTTGTAGAGGAGTGGCCTCAACCTACAATAATAACGGAGGTTCGAAGTTTCCTTGGATTAGCAGGATATTATAAGAGGTTTCTGAAAAAAAAAAATCATGAATTTCTAATCCATTAACAAAGTTAACTCAAAAATCTGAAAAATTCATCTGGATAAAGGAGTGTGAGGAATGTTTCCAAGAGCTGGAGAAGTGATTGGTAACTGCACCCATGTTAACTCAACGCTCAAGTGGAGAAGGCTTCATTATTTTTAGTGATGAGTCTCCAAAAGGGCTTGGGTGAATCCTCGTGAAAAATGACAAGGTCATTGCATATGCATCTCGACAGTTGAATACTTCTGAGTAGTATTATCCTGTGCATGATTTGGAGCTGGCTGCAGTTGTTTTTTCTCTGAAGATACGGAGGCACTATATTTATGGGGTGAAATTTGATATATCTTTAGACCATCAAATTTTGAAATATATTTTCACACCAAAGTAATTGAACATGAGACAAAGAAGATGGTTGGAACTTCTTATAGACTATTATTGTTCAATTAATTAGCATCCTGGAGGAGCAATCAAATTCATTGATGCATTAATCAGGAAAGACCAAGTTGTTCTTTAGCTAATGCGGATTCAAAGAGATACATTGATCTATGACATCGTAAAGTTGGACAAAATAATTATAATAGAAGGGACATCCTCAACCCTAACCCAAATGATTTCTCAACCATCATTACTAGAGAAGATCAATAAAGCACAGAAAGAAGATCCTTTGTTACAGAAGAAGTTTGAGGTTATAAAGGATGGGACGTTTCCTAAGATCAATATTGATCAATAAGGTGTACTGAAATTTTTTACAAGACTATGTGTTCCATCTATTCTGGAAATAAAGAAGGATCTGATGGATGAATCTCATAGCTCTACTTTCTCTATACATCCTGGAAGCACAAAAATGTATAGGGACCTTCATCATAATTTTTGGTGGGATAATATGAAAATGGAGATCGCTGACTACACTTCAATGTGCCTAGTATATTAGCAAGTGAAGGCAGAGCTTCAACTTCATAAAGGGGTTTTGCAACCAATACCCATACCAGCATGGAAGTGGGACAATATCACTATGGACTCTGTCACTAGTCTTCCGAGAACATCCAAAGGAAACAATGCGATATGGGTTATTGTGGACCATCTCACAAAGAATATCCATTTTAACTCCATTTGGGAATATTTATCTCTTGATCAACTTGCCATGATTTATGTGAATGAAGTGGTAAGGCCACATGGAGTTCCACATTCTATTTTATCTGATCGTGATCCAAGGATCACATCCAAATTCCAATGAAGACTTCAACATTCTTTGAGCACTTAATTGAATTTCAGTATGGCCTATCACCCCCAAACTGATGGCCAATATGAAAATACTATTCAAACACTCGAGGAAATGCTAAGAATGCGCTCAATGGAATTTAAGGGTGGATGGTATCAACATCTCCCTTTAGTTGAGTTCTCTTACAAAAATAGCTTCCACTCGAGCATTCAAATGGCACCTTATGAATCTCTATATGGGAAGCGATGTAGAACTCCTTCTTGTTGGGATAAAGTTGGTGAGAGAAAGAATCTTGGGCCTGATCTTGTTCAAGAGATGACGTAAAAAGTCCATGACATCCAACAACACATTAAGGGTTCTCAGAGTCGGCAAAAGAGCTATACTGACAACCGTCGAATGGACTTGGAGTTTGATGACAGTGACAAGGTCTTTCTTCAAATTTCATCTTGGAAGAGATTCATGAGGTTTGGGATGAAAGGGAAGCTCATGCCTAAGTACATTGGCCCCTATGAAATCCTTGATTGTGTGGGAGGAGTGGCCTATTAGCTTACACATCCTCAAAATCTAGCACAAGTTCATGATGTATTCCATGTATCCCTCTTTAAGAAGAACATACCTGACCCTTCACATGTACTAAACCCAGATTTGGTACAACTGGAACATGACCTCTCTTTTGAGGAGCAGCCGGTGGAGATCTTGGACCATAGAGACAAGGTTCAACGCAACAAGTCTACCCACCTTGTTAAGGTGTTGTGGAGGAACCAAAAATATGAAGAAGCCACGTGGGAACCAGAGGAGTCTATGAGGATGAATTACCCACACCTTTTCTCCTCTAAGGGTACAAGTTAAAAACATCAGGGGCCAAATTTCTTATGGGGGAAAGAATGTAATGGCCTGAACTTTTTATTAATATTTTTTTCCTAAATTTTGTGTGTTATTTTATTTTATACTCAACAAAACTATATTCTTAAATAAATGGACTGAGTATAATTAAATGAAAATATTGGGTTTTGACTGTTATATCACCATTGGTCAATATGAGCATTGGTCAATATGACCATAGGAAGCTAAACTCTTAACGTTAAATTTTTTTATAAATACAATTGAATTTGGTTAATTAATACATAAAGAAGATTCGATGGCCCCAAACAATAGTCTCGGGCCGATCTAAGCCCATCTGACAGATCTTGGGGAGGAGGTAGCACCACTGGGCTTTACTCTGGAGCAAAACCAAGCCGAACATCATCGTGTCAAGCTGGAACGGAATTGCATTAATGAGAAGTTCAAGATGATAGAAATCACCACTCAGGAAATGTTGGTCGAGACGCCCCAAGATTCTATCACTTTAGCACACCTTACACTTAGGTCTTATGATGGTTTTATGTGGGTCTTTGTAGTGAGATAGTAACTACCTTATGTTATCATTTGAGATAAATAAAATGGTGATTTCTTCTTATGGTGAAGTTTGTGATTTTTCAAATGTCCAGATAAATATAGGATGTATATAATTGAAGTTTAGAAAAAAGGGAAATTTTAAAAAATTTAAGTAAACGATAAATAATTAATAATGTGTGCTGATTTTAAAAAAATGTTCTTCTACAGTTGTGCTCAGTAAAAAAATTTACAGTAAAATAAGATCAACTTAATTTTTGGTAAATAGTAAATTATGAATAGTGATTTTACGCTTATGATTTGTAATTTGACTAAATGGATTAAGTACCCTCACTTAAGAAAGTATTTATATATTTTAGGAACCTTGATTAAGTAATGTGATTCAATATAATAGGTAAATAAAAATTTCAGATATTATTGGTTAAGTATTACTTTTTCAGGTGAATTGTGTTTTTAATTTAAATATTAAATTAAAAAGTTTTAGAAAATTAATAATATAAAATGGAGATCATTTTTGAATTCAGAGAATGGATATTAAGTGAAGGCAGTTTTGGGGATTTTTATGAAAAATTTGAATTTTCAGGGAATAGTGAAAATACAGTTTTTAGTTTCATGTGTTTAATGACATCATTAAGGATGTAATAATTATGTGATCATTCTGGTAGACTTATGAATAGTAATATAAGGTATGAGGTGTCCCAAGTGGCCAATACCATGGAAAAATACCCTAGGCAAGCCCATGGTTTTCCCAATACCAGTGTTGAGGTTTCCCTTGTCCATAAATGACTTGTCCCCTCACTTCTCCTAAAAATACCAGGACATTCCCTCATTCATTTGATTTAAAAATCGACATCAACTATGTTATAGTATCCTTACCTCCCAAGGAGTCCTCCCAAGGATCCATCAAGCCTCCCAAGGTTTCGAACATCAATCTTTCGATGTTAATCTTCAAGGTAAGGGATCCTTTCCACCTCCTCTAGTAAGTCATCACCTCCTTTATGTTGTGTCTTCTAATTTCCATCTCTTTATGTTGAGGGTATATTCTTATATGTTCTCATTACATTCAATTTCATATATAATTGTTAAGATACCCTTTCTTCTCTCATCAATTTGATTTCTGAAATTTTATATAACGCCATTAGGCTGCTGAATTTCTCATAAAAGAAATCACATATTCTATTTTATTTTATGGTTACTTTTCATATGGTATGTCATAAAAATAAAAATACCATGAACTTATTCAGTACCCATACTGTACTATGAATTATTTATGAGTGGGTGACCCTTGTCCCCTCTCTTTTCAGTGTTTTCTAAAACCATGTTATATAGCCGTTATTCTGCAGAAATTTCATCTCAAAATTTCAATCTCTTTCTCTCAAGAAATTCTCTTGTTTTATTTATGTGAGTACCCAGACCTATTGTTTTTCTATGAGTTTTCATAAATATATAAATATGATATATTTTTTTCTGTAATTGAAATAGATATGACCCTCACACACTTACCATGGGTTATAAAAGATATAATGAAATGTTGTAGCTATATATTCAAGTTATGTTCCATGTTCTTTTCATTATGATATTCATATTCTTCCATTTCTATTGTCTTTATGTTTTTATTAAAGTTTTTATTGATATCAGAAGTACATTGATTCCCTTGTTTACCCTTACGTGGCCTTCAGCTCACCCTTTCCTTTGATGTATGTCTCCAGGACATGAGAGGAAGTAATTGTACATAGGATGATATTATGATGAAGCCCTATAAGTAGACTATAAGAATGTTTTATGTTGTATTCATGTTTTTTTTGTTTCTTATTTCCTAGAAACTAGACTTTAAAGATCCTCTATATGTAAAATGTAATGAAAAGTTATGCATTCAAAAGGCGGGATGCCATGAATAGTGTCATGTGGTGTTCCATTTCACGACATCACTCTTATTCAAGAGTCGGATAATGAATGTTTTTTTGGGAAATATTTGTATATAACCAATTATAAGTTGTGTTCTAAACAACATTGAACCTATAATTCTCTATCCCATATATTATTTCGAAACATCAAGAAACACAACTCTACAGGAATCATTGAGAGACATTTAACGACATTCTAGTCCATCAGTTTGACTGCTGAGGAAGCCATGATAACCATTTAAATATCTAATAGTAATGTGTAAGGGTCTATATTTCATCATATCCAATTTAATAATGTCCTAGAAAATAAGTTTACAATCAAATATTCTAACAAACCTGAATTTCATGCATCATATATTTCACTAGATCATGATAGTGGAATCTACCCATATTTAGATCAATGGATGCGTCTACAATGATTACTTCCAATTCATCTCTCTTATATAGTGATAGTGGGTTGACCATGTTGGGCCATTATGCAGTGTTTGTTTTTCTTTTCTAATACTAACTATTAAGGACAACATCATTAGGACTAGTCCCTTTTATCATCAAGAATTTGATTCCACTGAGGTGAGATTCGATGAAGATGGCCCCCCTCCCATGAAATTATCCTTGGTTGTAGATATGACATCTAGATGAGTTTTTAACACATTAACTGAGATAGTTCCTTGTATGCTGGAGAAATATAGAGTTACACACAATAATATACTAAAAATGAAAAGGAAAATTATCTTTTCAATCTTCTAGTGCTCCTATAACATCTTAATTTATTACTGTCAAAAGTAGGATCATTTCACTTCTCCAAAATATATCCCGTCCAAACAGCACAATGTTGATCTCTACTAAGGATATCATCTTGAGCATTGTAGAGACCCAAATCTTGACGTACATTGATATTACATTACTTTTTCGGAATACATAGTACAAAAAAAACACACACAAGGATCGTAATAGTTTAGTGTCTTTGGAAACTCGGAACGTAATCTTCTAATCGTGGTGAAAGATCTTTAATATCTCCCATAATGATCTTCCCTTTTTTTCTTACCTAAAACCTTTCTTTATATCCTGGGGAAAAGAAAACATAAAAGGGTGAGCTCAAACGCTCAGTAAGGGTAAACAAAAGAAATATAAATCACATCAAGAACATAACTTTTGGAAATCTTAACCTGCAAAAGAGGTCATAATTTCATAACATGGGATAAATCATTGCAGTGAAATGTAATAACAATAATCATAACTTAAAACATGAAACTTTGTGGCATTCACACATAATCATAGAGAATCATTTCTTGTTAGTCAAGACTCATTGCCAAGACTATCTTAGTGGACAAAGTCCCTTTCTGAACCGAGTCACCCTCGTTTCAGTCCTGTTTCACTGAACCGGTATAACCTACCATTCCAGCCATGTCTATCTCATGAGATATAAAATCTTTACCCAATGCATTTGAGGGAGATATAGGTCCCACCCATCTTATAATGAATCCTTTCTTATGTTTGCCACATAATCATAAACCATACATCATAGCGTAACCCATGTAATAAAAATGGGATTCTTAAACAACATGGCATCATAAAACAATTCATATAAGATAAAGGATTTCATAAAAATATTTCCATCACAACATAATCAAATCAATGTAATAATAGGGATAAAAACAGAACCCTTTATTATCTTAGATGGAAAATAATTTTGACAAAACACTTGAACTCCATTCTTGAGGAAAATATCCTTTCTTCTTAAAAAACATTTTTCATTTCATAACATGTCATACGACTTTAAAATAAAAGAAGTTGATTAAAAATAAACTTGAAAACTTGTAAAGGAAGTTTCTTAGAAATAATGTTTTTAAAAATCCATTCATGCCATAAATGTTAAAAAAACATTCTTCGTACTTTTGTCGGAAAAGTCAAAAAGTACCTTGTACGAAAAATGACAAAAGATTCCTTCCATATATATTACTAAAAACTCACCGAAGGGTAAAAATGGATTTAAACAATTGTAGGTGGATGGAAATAATATTACATATTGATGAAACATGGATGTGGATGATAAAATACACCCCAGTAAATACTTACGAATAAACAATCTCGGATAAAAATGAGATTGTGATATTTCCCTTACCTTAGGTCCGATTTGCTTCGTAAGTGTCCTAACCTCCTGTATAATGATTTAAATAATGTCATTGACTTATTATAGAATCATATTCATTGTTATTATATCATATATGGTTCACTTATGACTTTATATTACCCGTTCTTTTGTAAATTCATGTTAAAATAGCGTTTTGGGTAAAATCGTCTCATTTATCATTCGTGTTTTAACTTGTAATTATTCATATGATTACATAGATCATTATTACTTAATTATAGAATATAAAACATGATTTATATATAATATATATTCAGAATATACATATATATAATGGATCGATAAATGGAAAGAAATACACCGTTCATGGAGACGGTAGGCCATACGTACGCATGAACGCTGTTTTCGTTTCCTTGTTGAATTGAGTGGAATTAAGTAGATGACATACATATATATACACATAAATCCAGTAGCTTTATAATTTCATATATTTCATTATTATTTCTTATATATACTTTATAATCATTCTTAAATGGTTAACATGGAGAATGAATCTCATCGCGTCCTGGAGACGGTAGTCCGTACGTACGCACGAGCGATGATATCATTTCCATAATTATTGAATTTAATTGGAGTGGATGATACAATATATCAGAATAATTATTATGTTATAATAACTATGTATAGTTATTCTTTACACCATAATACCCATCCATGTAAGGTTTTGGTGGAAAAACAGATTACACCACGGCGTGGAGACGGTATTCCGTACGTACGCACGCGCAGTGATTTTGTTTTTCGTAGGATGGATAGATGGTGAAATAGGGTTGTTTAATACTTATAATAACATATCAGTATATGAGTGATACTGATGTTATTACTTCATAATGAAACAACCTAAGAAGAAGAAGTGGAAGAAGAAATAAAGTTGAAAGAATCGGTAACGGAAATTACCTCTTCTTTAAAGCACCTCTTTGAGACCTCCTCTTAGGGCACTAAAATTGGTCTTTGAGGAAGACCAGAACCTCTAGGATGTTTCCAGGGAAGTGTAGAGGAGGATTTGGCAGGGGTTGGCCGACCTTGAAGGCTCAAAGTTGTGTGAGGAAGAGAGGTAGGCGGTGCCCTTTTATAAGGGAGGAGAGGGGCACCTTAGGAATATCTCAAAATATTATTTTATATTAAAGTCAAAATCGGTTTATAATGGTTCCAAAGGGTCTTATTTCGAAGGTAAAGTGGGGATGGGTCGAAATACTATCAACCAATAGGATTTAGACAAGTTTAGGTTATTATGTTAACCTTATCAATTAGATTTAACTCTAAGTTAAATAATTTAACTTTTACCGTGACTTTTTGTTTTCTTACACTATATGGTTAATACACTTACTATGACATGCCAAACGAACCCCAAGTTGTTTATTATTAATATATATATATTTTTATCTAAGTCATTTGTCCGAACCCTAGATTTTTAGGAATAAAATAACAATTAATAATATAATATTTGATTTAAAAACTATTTTGTGTCAATTTTGACACTATTTGATATATGATTTTTGTGAAAGTCATATAAGAATTATATGTTCGAACCAAGTTGATTAAATCAACACTAATATATCATACTAACCTAGAAAATTAGTGGAATTCATAAAAAGTCTCAAATTACATTTATTTGGGTATTTATAACATCAATTATGTCAATATTTCATTAATAAGATAATTACTCCATCATCTTTGTGTCATAATAAATGATAATTATTTAATCCCTAAAAATTCTAAATAAATTCCTATGATGTAGATAATTGTATTAGCTTTCTGGAAACTATTCATGATCTAAGTTTTATGAAGTTTATCACTAGAATAAAATTATTATACTTATAAGATTTTAGAAAGTGACATGTTGTCACATTCTTTGGTTTTAATAATAATTAAATTATTTTCATTGACAAAATTTAATTAAATGAATCTAATCCGAACCTTAGGTTATATGGGTCGACTTTTTGTCATCCAATAGGATTTTGAAATTTGTTAGGGTAATTTGAAAATATTATATTTACCCTTAATCACCCGATTTACCTTTAACTATGGTAAATAAAATTTACCGTAGTTACTATTCATAATTTCCAAAAATAAAAAGTAGCCTACTAACATAATTTGGACCCACTGATTCCAAATATGGAATCCATTTTTTAAAATTCAATACACAGAATTTTCAAAAATTAAATTAAAATTAATCCCGTTGTCGAATAAAAACGGGTTTTTGTTTAAAACATTGCAAAAGATTGAATTGATTTAACCTACGAATTCAAGGTAAAATCAATGATAATGACATTCATTATATTAAATGGTAAAAATATATTCTATTTATACTTTAAAACCATTCAATATTATAATTTAACCACATAATATATTACGATGAAAAAAGTTGTTTTTAATTAAAATATAGCGTGTTTTTACTATTCATTAAAATATGAAAGTTATCGGAAAAATATCAAAACATTATCTAATGTAAATTTTTATATCCTGATTCAAAAGAAGAATTTTATTTTGTCAAATTGAACATATAAACATTTCAAAAACTTGATTTAAAGTGGGTGTGCCATCAAAAGGCGGCAAAACTGCATTTTTTGAAAAATAATTTTTTTACCCAAAAAAATTATTTTGTTCTTATACCATGTTCTAGAAAATGTGTAAGATGAATAATAATGTTATAAAATTAAAAATTTAGTTAATACTATTCATAACGGCTAGTTCATGACAATATTATAATAATATATCGTTGTTTATTAAAACCCAGTACTGCGTACAACACACGCTATCGAGGAAGGTCGCGATTGCATGTAATGCAAGCCAAGTCAGGGTTGCGTGTTGTGAAAGAATCCTTCATTGTTTCGTATAACAGAATCCAACCATATTTCCTTAATACATTGAATATATATATACTCAATTTTGCGTAGAATAACTATTATAAAAAATGTGCGTAACAAGATCCAAGAATAGTGTTGCGTATACTGCAAGCTAATACGGTGTTGCGTATAGCACAAGGTAATCTTGGTGTAGAATACAACACAAGACATTAATAAAATTAAAAGAATATTTTTCATAAAATCTCGGGGTGTTACATTCCACCCCCCTTAAAATGAATTTCGCCCTCGAAATTCGTTGGGGTTATAAATGGTTTACTATTCGAAAGTTTCTTTAATAGAAACCCACATCGTAAAAATGAATACCAAAACCAATCTTTAAAAACAAAAGTATGAAACGTAAAGGTTACCCAAATAAACTAATCACTGGGTTTCCACATAGGTGAAAATATGGATATGGAAGAGAAATCTAACCATCATGTTCTGATGGAGAGTGGTAGAGAACATGGCTATGGAAAAGCTAGCAATCACAAAGCCATAAATTTGTGACGATCTAAGGTACCATCTGATTCATCAGATATAAGATCACTAAGACAACATTTTTGGTTTTCAAGATGATTTCCCTAAAGTTGATGAAATTGTAATTAGAAGAAATACTTTCGTGATTTTGGTATAGTCTCACCGTTTGTCGTTCTTTGGACAATTTCCACTTCATCTCTTAAAGAAATGAAGTCGAATTTATCATTCATGATGTGTTATCAGATCATGTGATAGAATGATAGGTCATTCCATCTCTTTCAAATAAAAGGATAGAAAAAGTTATAAGTCCATCTTATAGTTAATCATATATTGTTCCAAAAATGAACTTATACTTCATATATCATTCCTCTTAATAAAATAAAACTAGTTTCTACTAACCAGGGACTTCCTGTAGGCCAGTGGTAGGCGATAAAGGCCAGTCGCACTTCGGTTGTGGGTTCGATTCCCCAAGCCTTGTCCGACACGATGGGTTGTCGCCCATCCTGCAGGTTGTCCTTTTTCTAAAACTATATTACCATAACATCCCATCAATAATATCGAAAAAACATCTATCCTTAAACAATACTAACTTGTCTACAACATAATCCATTCTAATCTTTAGGCTTATCCATAATACTGCAGTCCAATCTCATAATATAGTGAAAACAATTACCAGAGATTTAATACTGTCGTTAATCCCCATATATATGTCTTGTTGGTCACATTCCAAACATTCAAAGGCCTTAATCATGTATTCTCTTGAATACCCATTGAACCTTAGTGAAAACATGAATGCAGTTAAAAGTTAACACTTTCCACATACCAAAATCCTCAAAATTCTATATACTCAAACCATGATATCACTTAGTCCTTATATCAATCATGAGCTCATGAATACTATCAAACATTTCATTTTCTTTTTATCCCTTCATTATGCGCATATTATCTACTTTCCAAAATATTTGAATCACTTTTCATGGTTACCGGTACCTTAAAATTATTGAAAACCACAATAGACCAATACATAAATATTTAAATACTCCATAAAAGTACCTCAACAACATTATTCCTGAATACCAATACATAAACACTTCAGTCCATCCACTTCAATGATTGTCCAGGAATAAGTCCTTCCTTGATTTAGAAGTAACTTTTTAGGTCAGGTCATTGAGTTGGGTAATGCCCATGTTCTCCGCAAATAAGACATTGAACTCCATAACATTCTGTCACTCTATGACCCTTTTCTCCACACAGATAACATCGGTCCCTCCATTTGAGGTATTCCTCAAGGTTTTTCTTCCCTTCTTTAGAAATCTCAATCTTTCTTTCTCTATGCTCCTCAACATGCGAACATGAATAATAGTTTATCTTCCTCTTCTTTGATGAATTAGGCATACCACTAAATTTCACCTTGTTAATCATATATCGCGATGACTGATTCGGCATAATCGCAATATCTTTCTCTCTTGGAATTACACAATTTTCTTGCTCATAGTCACCAATTTGTCCATTGGATTCAATGTTAACCGAATTCCTTCTGGTTCCCTCCATTAACTAAAACACAAAAAGAATCTTGTGAGAGGAAAAAATCATAATAAAGGGAGAGTAACTTCAATATCTAACATCTTTGGTTTAATCTAATATCGTTACCATAGTTCTAGGACTATATCCTATACGTATTCTTATCCTTAGGTACATCCCTAGACATACCTTAGAAATATCTCTAGGGATCTCACTAACGTTTTCGCATCCTAGTTTCCAAAGGTTGACTAAACTTTTCCTCTGATACCAACTGTAGAGACCCGAATATTGACGTACATTGATATTACATTACTTTTGCGGAATACTTAGTACAAAAAAAACACACACACAAGGATCGTAATAGTTTAGTGTCTTTGGAAACTCGGAACGTAATCTTCTAATCGTGGTGAAAGATCTTCAATATCTCCCATAATTATCTTCCCTTTTTTTCATACCTAAAACCTTTCTTTATATCCTGGGGAAAAGAAAACATAAAAGGGTGAGCTCAAACGCTCAGTAAGGGTAAACAAAAGAAATATAAATCACATCAAGAACATAACTTTTGGAAATCTTAACCTGCAAAAGAGGTCATAATTTCATAACATGGGATAAATCATTACAGTGAAATGTAATCATAATAATCATAACTTAAAACATGAAACTTTTTGGCATTCACACATAATCATAGAGAATCATTTCTTGTTAGTCAAGACTCATTGCCAAGACTATCTTAGTGGACAGTCCCTTTCTGAACCGAGTCACCCTCGTTTCAGTCCTGTTTCACTGAACCGGTATAACCTACCATTCCAGCCATGTCTATCTCATGAGATATAAAATCTTTACCCAATGCATTGTAGGGAGATATAGGTCCCACCCATCTTATAATTAATCCTTTCTTATGTGTGCCACATAATCATAAACCATACATCATAGCGTAACCCATGTAATAAAAATGGGATTCTTAAACAACATGACATCATAAAACAATTCATATAAGATAAATGAATTCATAAAAATAATTCCATCACAACATAATCAAATCAATGTAATAATAGGGATAAAAACAGACCCCTTTATTATCTTAGATGGAAAATAATTTTGACAAAACACTTGAACTCCATTCTTGAGGAAAATAACCTTTCTTCTTAAAAAACATTTTTCCTTTCATAACATGTCATATGAATTTAAAATAAAAGAAGTTGATTAAAAATAAACTTGAAAACTTGTAAAGGAAGTTTCTTAGAAATAATTTTCATAAAAATCCATTCATTCCATATAAGTTAAAAAAACATTCTTCGTACTTTTGTCGGAAAAGTCAAAAAGTACCTTGTACGAAAAACGACAAAAGATTCCTTTCATACATATTACTAAAAACTCACTGAAGGGTAAAAATGGATTTAAACAATTGTAGGTGGATGGAAATAATATTACATATTGATGAAACATGGATGTGTATGATAAAATACACCCTAGTAAATACTTATGAATAAACAATCTCGGATAAAAATGAGATTGTGATATTTCCCTTACCTTAGGTCCGATTTCCTTCGTAAGTGTCCGAACCTCCTGTATAATGATTTAAATAATTTCATTGACTTATTACAGAATCGTATTCATTGTTATTATATCATATATGGTTCACTTATGACTTTATATTACCCGTTCTTTTGTAAATTCATGTTAAAATAGTGTTTGGGTAAAATCGTCTCATTTGTCGTTCGTGTTTTAACTTGTAATTATTCATATGATTACTTAGATCATTATTACTTAATTATAGAATATAAAACATGATTTATATATAATATATATTCAGAATATACATATATATAATGGATCGATAAATGGAAAGAAATACATCGTTCATGGAGGCGGTAGGCCGTACGTACGCATGAACGCTGTTTTCGTTTCCTTATTGAATTGAGTGGAATTAATTAGATGAAATACATATGTATACACATAAATCCATTAGCTTTATAATTTCATATATTTCATTATTATTTCTTATATATACTTTATAATCATTCTTAAATGGTTAACATGGAGAATGAATCTCATCGCGTCGTGGAGACGGTAGTCCGTATGTACGCACGAGCGATGATATCATTTCCATAATTATTGAATTTAATTGGAGTGGATGATAAAATATATCAGAATAATTATGATGTTATAATAACTATGTATAGTTATTCTTTACACCATAATACCCATCCATGTAAGGTGTTGGTGGAAAAACAGATTACACCACGGCGTGGAGACGGTATTCTGTACGTACGCACGCGCAGTGATTTTGTTTTCCGTAGGATGGATAGATGGTGAAATAGGGTTGTTTCATACTTATAATAACATATCAGTATATGAGTGATAATGATGTTATTACTTCATAATGAAACAACCTAAGAATAAGAAGTGGAAGAAGAAATAAAGTTGAAAGAATCGGTAACGGAAATTACCTCTTCTTTGAAGCACCTCTTTGAGACCTCCTCTTAGGGCACTAAAATTGGTCTTTGATGAAGACCAGAACCTCTAGGATGTTTCCAGGGAAGTGTAGAGGAGGATTTTTCAGGGGTTGGCCGAGCTTGAAGGCTCAATGTTGTGTGAGGAAGAGAGGGAGGAGGTTCCCTTTTATAAGGGAGGAGAGGGGCACCTTAGGAATATCTCAAAATATTATTTTATATTAAAGTCAAAATCGGTTTATAATGGTTCCAAAGGGTCTTATTTCGAAGGTAAAGTGGGGATGGGTCGAAATAATATCAACCAATAGGATTTAGACATGTTTAGGTTATTATGTTAACCTTATCAATTATATTTAACTCTAAGTTAAATAATTTAACTTTTACCGTGACTTTTTGTTTTCTTACACTATATGGTTAATACACTTACTATAACATGCCAAACGAACCCCAAGTTGTTTATTATTAATATATATATCCTTATCTAAGTCATTTGGCTGAACCCTAGATTTTTAGGAATAAAATAACAATTAATAATATAATATTTGATTTAAAAACTATTTTGTGTCAATTTTGACACTATTTGATATATGATTTTTGTGAAAGTCATATCAGAATTATATGTTCGAAAAAAGTTAATTAAATCAACACTAATATATCATAGTAAACTATAAAATTAGTGGAATTCATAAAAAGTCTCAAATTACATTTTTTTGGGTATTTATAACATCAATTATGTCAATATTTCATTAATAAGATAATTACTGCATCATCTTTGTGTCATAATAAATGATAATTATTTAATCCCAAAAAATTCTAAATAAATTCCTATGATGTAGATAATTGTATTAGATTTCTGGAAACTATTCATGATCGACGTTTCATGAAGTTTATCACTAGATTAAAATTATTATACTTATAAGATTTTAGAAAGTGACATGTTGTCACATTCTTTGGTTTTAATAATAATTAAATTATTTTCATTGAAAAAATTTAATTAAATGAATATAATACGACCCTTAGGTGATATGGGTCGACTTTTTGTCATCCAATAGGATTTTGACATTTTTTAGGGTAATTTTAAAATATTATATTTACCCTTAATTACCCGATTTACCTTTAACTATGGTAAATAAAATTTAGCGTAGTTACTATTCATAATTTCCAAAAATAAAAAGTAGCCTATTAACATAATTTGTACCCACTGATTCCAAATATGGAATCCATTTTTTAAAATTCAATACACATAAGTTGAAAAAATTAAATTAAAATTAATCCCGTTGTCGAATAAAAATGGGTTTTTGTTTAAAACATTGCAAAAGATTGAATTGATTTAATCTACGAATTCAAGGTAAAATCAATGCTAATGACATTCATTATATTAAATGGTAAAAATATATTCTATTTATACTTTAAAACCATTCAATATTATGATTTAACCACATAATATATTATGATGAAAAAAGTTGTTTTTAATTAAAATATAGTGTGTTTTTACTATTCATTAAAATATGAAAGTTATCGGAAAAATATCAAAACATTATCTAATGTAAATTTTTATATCCTGATTCAAAATAAGAATTTTATTTTGTCAAATTGAACATATAAAAATTTCAAAAACTAGATTTAAAGTGGGTGTGCCATCAAAATGCGTCAAAACTGCATTTTTTGAAAAATAATTATTTTACCTGAAAAATTTATTTTGTTCTTATACCATGTTCTAGAAAATGTGTAAGATGAATAATAATGTTATAAAATTCAAAATTTAGTTAATAATATTCATAACGGCTAGTTCATGACAATATTATAATAATATATCGTTGTTTATTAAAACCCAGTATTGCGTACAACACACACTATCGAGGAAGGTCGCGATTGCGTGTAATGCAAGTCAAGTCAGGGTTGCGTGTTGTGAAAGAATCCTTCGTTGTTTCTTATAACATAATCCAACCATATTTCATTAATACATTGAATATATATATACTCAATGTTGCGTAGAATAACTATTATCAAAATTGTGTGTAACACGATCCAAGAATAGTGTTGCATATACTGCAAGCTAATACGGTGTTGCGTATAGCGCAAGGTAATCTTGGTGTAGAATACAACACAAGACATTAATAAAATTAAAAGAATATTTTTCATAAAATCTCGGGGTGTTACAAGCATGATGTGTCTTAATATGACCCAATAACCACTCTTATAAAATTTCAAAAGTTTTTTCCTCTTTATTAACCCTATTTGAATAAATCTAGTAATATTATCCATACAACAAAAATGATTATATTACCAATTAGATGTTCTAAATTATAATAATGTGATATCCCACAACTAGTTTACAGCTACTCTCCATGATGAGCTATATAGATTGTCAGGACCCCTAATAAATCAAACCATAATGATGAGATCAGTGCTTGAACCACTTAAATTAATAATATAGATAAATTATGGGATTTATTTCACCCTCAGATAAAATTATCCCCGTCGCTAGTGGGCCATTGTTTATTCCACTATATTTCGATAGTATGCGATTCACCTTCATCAATGGCAGAAGAGAACCCAAAAAAATTACCATTTTTACCTTTTTTATAAACCGATATATGAAACCACATAATAATTATATAATATAAAAAAAATTTGTGTTTTTCTAACTTTATTTGCGGCCTCCTTCACCATGTTTTTTCATCCAGCACCGAAAACCATCACATGTTTGGAGGGCCTCTACCAGCAGTTCCTCTATCATTACATCCCCACTATGTATAAGACTAGTGTCCCTAACCTATCTGTAGTGAACATATAAGGATACTAAAAACATTATATAATTTAAT
Organism: Viscum album; assembly: GCA_963277665.1. NCBI lineage: Eukaryota > Viridiplantae > Streptophyta > Magnoliopsida > Santalales > Viscaceae > Viscum > Viscum album. The sequence goes on from OY728164.1 coordinate 1,349,119,572, forward strand.
AGTTAGTATAAGGAAGAAATAAATCCATATATTTGTATCTTCTCCAGAATAGTCATTGTGGATTTTGATGGAGAATATGCAGGATGCGAGACTCCCAACACACATCTCTCTAATGTTTTCAAATGTATTAAAATAAATCACTGATAGAGAATTATTAAAAATTAATCAATGTAAATAGAAATAGTAAATTATCACACATTACTTGCTCCTCGAACAGCAAGGAATTCCTTGAGAGTGTAAGAAACTTCTATTACATATCCCTAGATTCATTAACCAGTTAGACTCTAGGTGGACATATAAAACAGTCACCATCAGAAAAATAGTAAAAAAAATGAAACCCATTTTTGAGAATATTTCCCATGATCATTGTGAGAGAAGGCACCCAGCATAATCAATGACTATAACAAAAGGGTTTACTTTTTTGAATATGTACAAATATATTGTTTGTTTCTGAAAATAACGAATGTGGGTCTACTGAAGCATATAGATATCAATAATCCATAAGAGGATGAATATAGAATCATTTTGGATACATTCCCAACAACATAATCCATAAGAACAGCATCATATAACTTTTCATCATCAAGGAATAGCTCCCAAACCATGTAGACTATGGCATTGTTTATGTAGGTGATACTCGAGTATCATTCACATATGTTTTATTAATCCCCATCAACAACGAACATTTCAAGGAATTAAAATTTACCTAATAGCGGATATAATAACATCCTTGATAGGATATCAATAATTTTTATTTTTTGATCTCATAGGATCACCCATTCTTATCATAGTTAGGTATCACCTTCTTTGATAGTTCATCTTCATCAATGATTTTATTAACCTCTTATCCATCTAATGGTCAAATAATATGGAATGAGAAAATCATTAAAAATCATGTACACTTTCTAATTATAAAATAGTTGTGAACCATCATGAACATAATGCTACAAAATTTTTATGAATGTCATCTTAATAGGACAATTCTATAGGAATCATTTGATGTGCAGCTAGAATATGCCTCCATCTAAGGAATTAGGCTGGTGGATCACTATTATAAGCACAGGGACAACAAAAGTCATCCAACTACCATTGGTGTGTCCCATAATGTTTCTTAAGAAAAATTCAATGAATATCTAGAGATAACAATCCATGAGGTACTATCGATAACAAAATTTAATACATTATTATGATCATAAGACAAGCTCTATTCAAGGTTGAATTGATTCAACATTAAAAAAAAATCCACCTATTTAGTTAAATTGACTATTCAATTGTTCTACCACTCACTCAAAGATAAACATAAAAATCTCAAACACAACCATATTATACATAAGAAAAGAAATTAAATTGAAATTAGAACAAGGTTTGTACCATCCTAGTTCCTTCAACTCATAAAGATAGTCCTCCCACACTTCTTGATAGAGGGGAAAATCATGGGATAAATATAATTCCACAATATTGGGAGTCTAATTTTATGAGGAACCTCACTAGTATTATTTCACAAAAATGATTTAGGACAAGATTTTCATATCATGGGAGCTACCTAAGGGCCTGATTGAGAGCTTATATATACCCTTATAGTTTCTAATTAAGCTAGTATCTACATAAATATTTCAGGAATATGAACCTTAATAGGAGGATTTTCTATCCATATTTTTATTTCCTCAAAAATTTTAATGTTACTTTACTTATGGGAACAGTTTCCCTCTATATATCTCAAGAAATCTCATTAATTTAAATGGTTTTTGGTGATTTAGGTAAATAAGATGTAGGAAAACCCTCATCCTAATGTGGACACTTTAGATGTTGGGGTATACTAAGGCTAACATCACCTAATTAAAACTATTCATTATGGGCCTTGAAAAGAGTAATCTAAATCTATGTGATAAGATCCAATTGGAGTCCTAGTTTAGAGATTTCATATCTATGATAGAATTCATAGTGGTGTTGTAAGAAACTTTCTTCGACATTTTACTGTTGAGGACATGGACCCATCTTCATGTAGGCATTCTATAATCATATCCCAAATTATTAAGTACTTAAACATTGTCCTATAAAGGGTGATATACATTGATGATACTCCCTTTCACACATGCGATGACTATTATATTGATTCCAGTTATTATAGAATGGTGTGGATTATACCCTAGGTTCAATAAACTAATCCCATCAACACTATCAATGACTTGGAACCCCCCTACCCAACTATTACAAAATAAAAGTTCAATAGAAGTCTCAACCTATTGATTCATTGTTTGAAAAAAATAACCCCACACATCGGGAACCATTTAATAGTTATTAAGGAAAACAAATTAATTCATATGAACTCCTTTCCCTATAAGGTATATACAAAATAGAATCACACAACTCTCACTCCTATCATCTATCGAAATATTATGCCTACATTTGTTAACCATTTCCATCACCATGTCTTCTAGAGGGTAGGATTGTCCCATTAGATGTAAAAAAATAGAATGGTTTCAATTTTATGAGGGGTATATACAGATAGACTCCCCATATGATAGTATGCTGTACCTCTATAAGAATTCTCTCAATTTAACTAGAAGTACAAGAGACTAATTTTGATGAATCAACTCCCAAAGAAGAAAACGATTCCAGCATGCAGTCACTTATTACTAGACAATCATATGCTTCTAGACACAATTAATATAATATATAAGACATAAATGAATCTAATAATACCTATGAGTACAAGTTCTACATGACCATGGATGATTTGATGTTTGTATACATTGTTATAGAGTAAAGTATAGAGTAAAAATTGATATGTTTTATCGTGCGTATAGATGGTTTGAATCAGTATGTTGACTTTCTAAAAAAATCATGACATTTTCTCATGGAATTATATGGATATTCATATCCTTGATCCTCATGTAATTTTTCATCATATTTTCCATTCTATTTATCACGTTGGATTATTTTTATTAACTAAGATGATGCATCTCACCCATGGATCCACGGATGATGATGATGCTGACAAGATAATTTACGAAAACTACATTAGAGAGGTGTCATGCAACAAATTTGTGGTCAATATTGTTCTAGTTAGGAAGAGGAATAGATTTATAGGATTCATTTTTGACGTTCAAGAAATTTATCCCTACATCCAAAAGGAATAATTACCCTTTTTCATATATTTTTTAATAAATAAAACACATAACATTCAATAAATATCCTTCACTGATGGGTACTAAACGTATAAAAATTAATTATTGTTATATAACATGAATAGGTCTCCACATTTATAGAACCTTAGGATGCCTATTTCTACTTGGTGATACCCTTTATTTTCAATAATTTTTGAGAAACCAACTAAAGGTCCATGCACAAAAACACAAAGACCCTCCTTTGAAACATGGCGTAATGATACATAAATTTTTTAGTGGTTCAAACATACAAAATTTCTTACCTAATAAATTATATTTGGGGAATGTTTGGAATTCTCAATTCCCACAACTTGATTATGAATCCCCTAATGTGTATATTTGGGTTATCGTCTAAGAATTTCCTCAATATCATTATCATAAATAGAGGAATTCAAATTAATCCAAACAAGATGAATATTATTGGAATGATTCAACCATCAAACAATCTATGGGTGTTATAGGGGATTCAAGATCATCTTCAATAAATATGTATTTTTTTCACCAATATGGTTGAAAAAATTATTCAATTTCATTTTAGATAAATGAAGAAATTTCCTTCATGATTTCAATGAATTAAATATCACATTAAACTACATAGTGTAGTATCTTTAATATCAACCAATTCTAATACCACCCATTCAAGGTAATCATTTGTATATTTATGTCACTGTCATGGAAGGATCCCACTACTCCCTCTTTGATCAGATTATTAATTATTTATGGATGATGATATTGTATTATCATTATTTTATGCTATTAGAAATTGAGACAATGTTTTATCCAAACAAGAAGAATATCCTAGCATTGGAATTAATGGTTGATAAGTTACATAATATTCAATTTAAGAATAATATCCACAAAATATCTCACATTTATGTACTAAAGTACTTCAAAAACCAACCCCTATTGACCAAATTAATGTTAAGGTGATTATCAATTATTTAGTAGTTTGAAATATTGGTTATCACTCAGGTGGTTTCCTTGAGAGATTCAATGGAAGATTTCATCATTTTCCACCCAACATATAATAACATTCCATTGATGTAGACATCCCAAATCAAGATATTCATTTCATAGAGAAAGTGATAATATATTTTAAATTACACTTTTATGAATGTTCTCAAAGTCCATCTTAGGGAATGATTATTAACCCTATACTCAGTACTGTGGACCATGGGATTTTCTCCATTACTCATTCTATGTCCCTCATGTTATATGATTTCAATATATCAAAGATATGTTATATCAAAGAGAAAAAGTACCAATCTCTCATTATTGGTCTTGATATAACACTCGATATAGAAGATCAATATAGTCTTGTGAAAGGAGATCCTAACATGGTCATCAAGAAAATTAATAGATACTATAGTACTATAAAACAAGTGATTATACCCTTTCATGAGTGCACTAATGATTTAATGTCCTAGATCCCTTCTGATATAAAGGTGACCCATTTCTTAAGATCTTAGAATATTTGAGTGGATTCCCTCACAAGAATAAATTAATCCCTTTCACACCCTAATAATGATGAAATGGTAATATATGTAGTTCAAAAAAAGTTATTTAACTTATCGCTATGATGTGGAAACATTCATATGAATAAACTTACTACTATTTCTTCCTTAGTGGGGCCCTTAGATCCCCCTAAAATGGAAGAAGGGTCTAATTTTAAAACATATCTGGTCAAGTAACTTCACCAAATAACCCCAACATCATCCAAATATATGTCTGACAAAATTCATCAATGTGTATAAAATTTCATCCTATGTGGAAGTCACAATTTAAATAATGTACTATATAAGTATAACACTAATATAATCCAACAAAATTTTATTTTATGAAATGAAATTCAATAATATTTTCAAGAGTTTTATGTCAAAAAATGTAAGAAGCCTCTTTTAGGGTATAAGAACTCTAAACAAATTAGAAAAAAATTCTAGCCAACTACGATTTCTAATGGAATGAAATTAATTCTGATTGTGTATGTAATCTAGATTAATGATAACATCATGAATTATCCACCATATCTTCTTTACAGCACCAAGTAGTCATGGACTTTTACTTTTTGGGGAATTGATTTTGTGGGTACCTACCCTCCAATCATAGCTATGAAATGCAACTTCATCCTCACTACCAAGGAATTTTTATCAATGTGGGATAACATATTTCCCCCCAAGGAGGAAAATACATGATTTATGATCAATTTTATGAAATCATAGAAATTTTTTTTGATTTTGGATCCCTAACATCATTATCTTAGAAAATGGAACCAAGATATTACATGTTGTCCTAATGATGTTTTCAACCAAATATAGAATTTTTCCAAAAAAAAACATCCTATTATAATTTGAATTTAAATTGATAACTTTAGGATATCAACATTTATCACTCTAATATACTAAAGAACATCTCGGAACCACATAAGAAATTTTTTCATAACATGGTCTGCAATGACTAGAATAGTATCATATGAGGACTCAATTATCCACCCACTATACATTCTACCCCATACATTACGGGCTGGAGTCGGTGATCCTTATTTCTCTTCAAAAACCATCTCTTGGATCAAACATATATGAATAAATAAATATGAATAACAGAGCTTATATATATTTTGATAAACTATAGTCCTAATATGAAAGAAATATCCAAGACCTATATAACTTCTGGGACCATCCAAAATGAGTGGCACAAGCATTAAATGAGATGTTTTCCCTCAAATCCATCATCCATGATGATTTGGTACTCATTATGATAATTATAATGATGCCATAAAATAATTTTCTAAAACTAAATCCAAAATGGGGGAACTATAAACTACTCATATGGTCCATTAAAATGAAGCAATCCAACTAATCACTATAGATAGAGATCACATGACCCCTCCCACTAATAAATATTTTCTCATGAAGTAAATTTTAAAAAACTTATATCAGTTATAATCATCCTAAATGTATGCATATAATATACATGGTAATATACATGAATGTATGACTAAAAACTACATTGACCCTATAGTCCAGGTAGTACAAAAAAGACCTATACCAACAGAAATTCAACGACAGATAACATATCTGTTGGAAAAAATGAATATTCCCAACAAATATCAAGACTTGTTGGTATTATTATTAGGTGCCAACAAATATTTTTCCCATCAACTATATCTATTGGTATTGATCATTTAATACCAACAAATCATTTACTAACAGTTAAATATGTTGTTTTATCATATCAATGACAATAATTGTTTTAAGAACAAATAAATATATTATATTAATTATTATTATGAACAAAATATTTACCATTAGAAAATTATGTTTCAAGAAATTATCCAATGAGAATAAATCTGAGACACGACTAGTATGTTTATCGGCATGATAACGGATTGGGCATCATTGTCTTGTCTCCCATCCATATTGTTCTTATGAATAAAGATGTCACCTTCATAGATTTCAATGTAGCAATGTCTGATTATAGTACGATTAAGGTGACTGGGAAGTGCATAAAGAATGCCTGAGTATTGGAACCCAACTCAGCCTTATGTAAAGTCAGCACTTCTGATGATTGATTCACTATGATATGTTGTGTGAAGAGATTGTTACAGGAAGTGAATTATGGATTAGTGAAGTGCCCTGAATTGCTCAGTACAGTGGTAGATCGAGAAGGTTATGTTGCAATTATGATTCTGAAGCCTTCATATCGGTTGAAGATTAGTGGGTCATTGTTGGGCATTGCCAAGTACTAAAGGTTGAGAGGGATGGTGACACATAATGAAACCAACACTTGTTTTTCTTGAACTAATAAAGTCACCCAGTAGTTTATAAGATTTGGTTTTGATATTCTTTTTCGATCTATTTTTTTAACAAATTAATCACCTCTACACCATGTTTATCTCACATACGTTCATAACATAAATCGATTATGTTTCACATATTTAATATATTTTAATATACTATGGGGGAATCATTACATGCATGGGGATCATGTCATAGTGGTGTTGTTGTGGCATGGAACAAGTATGGGCGGATGATGTTGCCTTGGAGACTCATGGGTGGGGATGTCACGGTATTGAAGAGGCATGGAGAGCCTGTCATGGTGGAAAATATTATGATGCACCTTCAAATTTTCTACTATGGTGGCATCAATACATGCACAGGAAAGGAGAATGTTGGGGTGGGTGTTTTTCTAGCATTGAACATGAATGAGTAGAAGATGTTGCAATGGAGACTCATGGGTGGGGTTGTCACGGCATGGAAGAGGCATGTGGAGCATGACACTATGAAGAGGCAGATGATTACTGCATGCATGGACCCTTCTCTATTGGAAACCTTGGATTGAAAAATGATGTTTGAGAGTTTGGAGTTTCATGTAAAGTTTCATGGAGTTCTAATAATTTTAAACATATTTGCAACAAGTTTCTTAAACCAATTTCATGTTGGAAATTGTCCATATAATCTAATTTTTATAATGAATATATAATAAATATAATAAATTTAATTATATCAATAAATTTAATATAGATTTTTTTCCATAAATGTTGGAATACGAACATATAATATTTTATTCAAAATATAATTTATAAATAAATATTAATCGTTGATATTTATTATAATAAATGGAATGATGAATGACGATAATATTACCAACAGATAAATTTTTCGTATTAAACTGTTACACATTTTGACAAACGTATATATTATCTGTTGGTATTATTATTATTCCAACAGAACTATTTAATCTGTCGTAATTACATTTAGTGAAAGAGTTTTTACCAACAATTTAGCATCAGGACAATTTTTGTTGGTAAAACGTTTTACCAACAAACAATACACTTTTAACAACAGATATACCCCTTTTGGAAGAAGATATTTTTTGTAGTGAAGCTGTTTGACATTAAAATTAGAGGTAAAAGTCAATACTTGTGACATTAAACATCTTAGAGTGGGTCCTCATAAAACATATATAACCCACATGAAACATTTTTTATGTAAAATTATATTATGTTTTGTAGTTTTCATCTGGGTTACAAGGAATTGAATTGTATGGTTTTTATCCTTACCACAAAATGTTATAATAAGATATAGTTTTACCTTAATAATATGTAAGACAATGTTAGAATCAGTACTATATATATATGTAATCTAAATAACTAATATATTTCTATATTATTCTCAAACTATATGACTAACTCATATTTATCCATAGATAATATAGTCCCCTCATCAATTACAGACTCATACATGCACTATTCTCCATAAGAACAAAAACTTGTGGGATTCTTATTAACCAATGATATAGAGTGACTGTTGGACCTCATATTCTAAACCAAGTAACAAATCCTTATCCAAAAACCTGATTTTATTAGTTTATAGGACCTTATCCCATTGATTTTAGGTTTTTTTATTCACCCAACACCCATTTGTTGCTACATTGTTTTTCATAAGTTCCAGATATGTGAAAGGTATTCACTACATATGGTACAAGATAAAGAAACAAGATGATAAACTACAACACAAATGTATACTCCACACGACATTAAACTACACTGGATAGATCCTTATAACACAACCCTAAACTTCGTGGAACCATCTCACAAGAGTATGTCCTTAAAATATAAAACCATCATCATAATTACATGATGTTAACCTGAATACCATATTATCCTATCCATATAATTTGAAACTGGATATTTAATGTCATTTATTAACTAAATTAAACTATATTTTATTTTTTCCTATTATTAAAGCCTTAAATTTCATAATTTAAATATTTTTATAAGATTATTAATCTATAGAACTAGGGAATTTCCACCACTATTGGGCATAAAATCACTTCATTGGTTTTAATCTCCTACATAAACTATTTTAACATAGAACTAAATATGTATTGTGTCATAAAACGTCCCCCGAAGCCCATTCTGTGACTACCCCAGGCCTACATTCTATAGGCCAGTGGCTGGTGACTCACAGTGAAAGGCGTACAATTTAAAATCAGGAAGCCATTGTCTTTATATCCTATAAACACACTCAACCATGCACAAAGAAAGATACAAACACAAGTAAACTGTTTAGTAAAAAGGAGTGTGTATAGTATGAAAAGGGGTGGAAGAATACAAGCCCAACTAGAAAGTATAAGAAAACTGGGAAGTATAAGTAAACTGGAATAGCTCTTGTGATGACCCGCCAAGGATCCTACCTGGAGGGTACTTACAGCTCATTAACTGTCGTCTCTACGGTATGCCTCGTCTAGGGTCCACCTCCGAGCTACCTCCAGTCCTAGTACCCTCATCTTCAGTCAGCGTTGTGTTTCGTCTGCACCAAACACAAGATAGTGTGGGCATAGCCAGTGCAGGGGTGAGTATAACGATACTCTGTAGGGACCCTGAGACCCTCCAAGGTCTCCCAAAACACACAAAGGATAACCACAAAGAATGAAATCATATGACAACACTACATAGGTATATAACCATACATATACCTATGTTATCAAGTATACACATCTCAATATGAGGAAAATCAATGCCCAAATCCTTAGCCAAAGTACAATTGTTCCATGAAGGAAAGAATACCACAATGTTAACAACACAAAGGTAAGTACCGAAGATGTAAAGCCACCCAGAAGAATAACAAAAAGGTATCACCACGAAGGTAAGTACTACAATGGTATTCCACATAGATGAATACCACAAAGGTATCACCACAAAGGTAAGTACCACAAAGGTACACCACACAGAAGATTACCACAAAGGTAAAGACTTAGCTCACACCAGGTATAACTTAGGTATGAAATAAAATATGAATAGATGTAACTACTGGATCATCTTACTCTGTTATGAGAAAAACCCACGTAGGATCCTAAATCATCATACCCACGTAGGATCCTAGTAAAATAGACCCACGTAGGATCCTAGTATAGTAGACCCACATATGATCCTAGAGTAGTCTCATGTGGATTCCGAGAGTAGATCTAATTGAGAATCCTGAACACATACCCACATAGGATCCCAAACCATAGACCCACAGAGCATCCAAAAGCACAGACCCACATAAGATCCTTTTCACATGTTACATCTAGTTACATGGTTCATGCACTAAGCTTTCATGACTCTGAGAGGGTCTGGTACTCAATCCACAGGTCGATACTCCAACTACCACGAAGTCCTATGAAGAAGAATCCCAAAGGACCACCACATGATAGGGGTCTCAACGCAATAGATGAGGCATCAAACAGACACCCAGTCTGTATGATATTTCCTTTTTATTTATAAGGGCCCGGTTGGATCCGTGTTCGATCCAACCTGGTCATGCCCCAAAATTTTCAAAAACTCAAGTGGGGTAAACCAAAAGGACTGTCTCAATCCACGTTTTCTTGCACCATAGATGGTTCATCAAATGGATGCTCGTAGCTCAATTTATGGCTGAAAGAGAAAAAATTTTGAAGTTAGTCTGGGTCTGGTCCGACCCCGTCAGACCGACCCTCCGGCACAGCCCGCTGAGCGCATGGATGACCAGTCGGCCAGCCTGCTCCATGCACCGCGGTCGTGAATCGCGTAATCACTGGCCGCCGGCAGCAAGCGAGCCGCCCTCGACTCACTGCCTCGACACAAGGTCACGACTCCTGCCCACCAGACGACACGGACACATTCCACTGACTCCCCGTCATGTAGCCGCCCGCCGCCCTTGTTCCACCATGGCCGATGGGCCGCTAATTCCATGCCCATCAGTGTTGGTCACTGGCACCATCTCCAGCGACGTTCTATGGGTCATCGGGTGTGCCCCGGTGGCTCGATCATCATTCTGAAAATTTCTTCACTCCTCTCAGGACATCCTCAACGATTAAAGATCATCCAAATTCCTAAAGGTTACAGAGAGGTCAGTTCGTGTTCATTTTTCTAGAACCCTCCATGTTAGAACGGTAGCAAGCATCTTGTTATTCTAGAATCATAAAGAACTTCAGGAATGGGGTATGGGGTACACAAATAACGAACCCTACATCAACGGTTCATTGACATTGGTGAGGAGAGAGGAAAGAAGGATGTCAGTTCATTGTCGTTGAAGACGTTCCACATTGGTGATCCTTCGACGAATTTCTCGTTATAGAATGCATTCTTTATTGGAGAAAGCGTTCTTCATTAGAGAAAGCGGTATTCATTGGATAAAGGTGTTTCTCCAAAGTTCTCCTATTTTCCAACACTTCCCCCAAATTTTACCAAAATGAAATAGCCAACTTATTAAATTAAATTTTATTAATTTAATTATAGTTGGACATAATTTAAGTTGATGCTGGCATAATAAACTAATGGAAGGTGGCACAATTAATTAGAAGAGAACAAAGAGTGATCTTCCTGATTAAAGAGGGGGTTCAAGGGTTGGGTGGTCCCCACCATTAATTTCAAATGGGGGTGGGGGGGTTCTATCTCAAGTGGTCCCCAACACCGAGCATTCAAATAGGAGGTTAAAAATAAAATAAAATTTCTTTCTTTAATTTATTTTTATTTCTATGAAAAACACAAAAACCGACTTTCACCCTCACCCTACCGCGGTTGAGGTGAAAGTCTCTTTAAGTGAATACGGGTGTTGTGAGTTCAACAGTGTCATCATATTTCAATTCTGAGAACCAATTCAAAAGTTACTAAAACATGCTCGCATGTTTACAGAACATACCTAAAAATGTTCAAAAATTCATTTTGGGCACACCAGGCCTCGGAATCACGCGCCGCCAATTTTCACAGACTCGTCATATTCCCATATAATTAAAAAAGTTACATGGAATTTACTAGTCTTTCCATTCTCCCCACCTCAAGGCTTTACGTCCCCGAAATCCACATCACAAAAACGAGGAAAACAAGTATGGGTACTGAGCATGAATCAGAGGATCCTAGTCCCATGTGCTCTCCTAGAGGTTCCCGTGTTGCCACTGAATGCACACCGGAAGTATCGACCACCCACAAAGGACCCTCTCCTATCAATCCTCAATCTCCACTGGAACCTCTGAAAAAATCGCCCCATTTTCGATGTCTAGCTCTCCCCAATCAATGATGTTTGATGGTTCGTGCATGTATCTCCTCGGCTGGAATACGTGGAATATGTCGTGAACCCGATGCAGTTGCGGTGGAAGAGCTAAGCGGTAAGACACTTCGCTAACTCTGTTGGGGACCTGAAAAGGTTCGATTAGCCTCGGAGATAACTTTTTGTCCCGTCCAAATCTCCACAAACCTCATCAATGTGAGACCCATAAAATGACATGGTCACCATCCTCGAACTCTAGAGGTCTCTGTCTCCTGTCAGAATAAGACTTCTTCTTGCTCTGTGCTGCCTTCATCCACTCCTAGAAGATCTACATCTTTTCCATGGTATCTTGCACCATCTCTGGTCACATAAGTGGTGACTCCCCTGGGTCATTCTAGAATTACAGTGATCTGTAGGGTCCATCACTGAGAACCTCAAAAGGTCCCATACCAATGGTAGAGTGATAGCTATTGTTGCATGAAAACTCCTCCAAGGGCAAGTGACCCTCCCAGCTATGACTGAAGTCGATGACACAAGAACGCATCATACTCTCAAGGGTATGAATGGTCTACTAAGTCTGGAAATCCATCTAATGATGGAAGGCAGTGCTCAAACGAAGCTGCGTCCCAAAAGCCTCCTAAAACTCCTTTCATAGCTAGGAAGTGATACGTGCATCACGATCCGAGACAATCGTCGAGGGTACTCCATGTAGGCACACAATCTCCAACACATAGAGGCGTCCCAAGATCTCTATTAAACCCTTCTCTATAATCGATAGGAACTGGGCCGACTTGCTGAGTCGGTCGATGATTACCCAAACAGAATCATGACCCCTATATGTACATGTAAGTACTATCACGAAGTCCATGGATATTCCATCCCACATCCACACTACAACCTCTAAAGGATACACAATTCTTGTTGGTACCTGATGCTCTTCCTTCACTTGCTGACACGTGAGGCACTGAGAGATAAACTATGCTACTGTTTTCTTCATTCTCGTCCACCAGTTCTATCATCGGAGGTCCTGGTACATCTTTTCCACTGTTGGATGTACCTCTAGAGGGTATGTGTGGAACTCCCTCAACACTTCCTCCCAAAGCGACATGTGTACCATGGTACATCCTCTACAAAGGATAACGTGCTCCCCACCTTCAGAAAATCCATCTAGTGCATGTCTTGTGGATATCTGAGCATGTCAAGCCTTGCAGTCGGTGTCCCCAGGCTGCACCTCCCTGAATTTCTGATGATGTGGGGTAGTGACTGCAAGAGACTTAAGAAAATATTCTCCATCTCATTCCAAAAAGGATATCCGTAAAGTGGTCAGCTGCTCTCTCACCTCTCCTAGCAACTATATACCAGATCTCTTACTGGGTGCATCTACTATAATGTTCCCCTTTCCAGAAGTATAGAATATCACAAATTCGTAGACTTAGAGGAACTCAACCCAATGCTGCTATCTCAGGTTCAGGTCTTTCTGAGGGATGATATACCGAAGACTCTTGTGATTAGAGTAGACTATAGAACATTCTCCCATAAAGTAATGGTGCCACATTTTCAAAGAAAAGACCACTGCTTCTAACTCCGGGTCATGGGTAGCATAGTTATGCTCATGTTGTCTCAGATGTTGAGAACCATATGCGATAACTGATTGCTCTAGAATCCGGACACACCCAATCCCGGTCCCTGATGTGTCACAGTAGTCTACGTACGCAACACCCTCCTCTGGAAGCCTCAAGATGGAGGCACTAGTCAGTCTCTGCCTCTTCTCCTGAAAACTCTACTGGTATCTCTCTGACCACATGAACGGTTTCCCCTTCTACATCAACACTGATAAAGGTGTTGAAACTCTGGAGAAATATGGCACAAATATCGAGTAGTATCTATAAAAACACAGGAAATTCCATACCTCTATCACAATCTTGGGTGGCTCCTAAGAAAGTACCACCTCAATCTTCACTGGATCCACCACAACTCTGGCCTCTAAGATGACATGTTCCAGAAAGTGAACCTCTCAGATCCAGAACTGGTACCTCGAGTGCTTACCATAAAGAAGGTGCTCTCAAATTGTTTCCAGAACTATCTGAAAATGAAAGGTATGCCCCTCCTTGGTATCCAAGTAGATAAGAATGTCATCGATGAAGATTACTACAAAGAGATCATGGTATGGATGAAAGATCCTATTCATGAATCCCATGAACACTACTGGAGTGTTGGTCAAGCTGAATGTTATAACCACGAACTTGTAGTGGTCATACCGACTTTTGAAAGTCATCATCTGAACATACTCATCTCGTACTCTGTGCTGCTATTAGCCAGTCCTTGGTTCTATCTTTGAGAACCACTAAGCTCCCTTTAGCTTATCAAAGAGGTCACCAATCCTCGTGAGTGGCTACTAGTTCTTCAAGGTCACTTGTTTTAGGTGTCGATAGTCAACAGAAAGTCTCAAGCTCCCATCCTCATTATTAGCGAAAAAAATTGGGGCTACCCAAGGAGAAACAATAGCCCGGATGAAACCCTTCCTCTGTAAGTCCTCCAGCTGTACCCGCAGCTCATGAAGCTCCACGGGTGTCATCTGATACACTGGTGTAGATATTGGTCACATCCTGGGGTACAAGTCAATGTAAAATTCCACCTTTATACATGGATGTAGACCCATAACATCATCATAGAAGACATCCACTAACTATTCCACCACTACAGGATAGCCCAGACTCTCAACATCCACTACTCTGAGGGTATGTCTAGACAACTGTTAAGTGATCGGTTGCACTCTCCTCCGGGTAAGTCCATCCTTTGCTGCAAAGGCCCCCTTCTCACCGGTGAAGGTAAACCAAGTCCCATCCTTGTGGATACACCTCACTTTTCACCTAATATAGTCAATTTGAGCATGGACTATAGATAACCAGCCCATACCCAAGATGACATCGTAAGGCCTTGACACTGCTACTAAGAGATCCCAGCTGATTCTCTCACCTCCTAGAGTAAGATCACACTATAGTCCCTAGTGTGTAATCATAGAATCCACTCTAGTATGAGTATATATCCATAAGAATCGATCCAATGGCTCCGTCGGAAACTCTGAGTTCCGAATGAGAGTAGTAGAAATAAAATAATGACTGGCACCTGTGTCTGTAAGTACTACAACAAAGGTGGAGTAGACACAGATCGTATCTTGTATCACCTCCAGAGTTCCATTGTCATAGGCCTCAGCTGCCTGGAGCAAAGCTCGCCCCTATCAACCTTCTCCCTATGGTCGGGGTGGACCACCTGTTTGTGGTGGTAGTAACATATCGAATCGTTGCCCACCACCAGCTGTACAACTATCTCCTCTGCAACGTCCCCCTGCTCCTTGAGGACCTCCTCGGTCAAACCGATGTATCTACCTGGGTGGTCCTTTGACCATCTTCTAATCATCCATATAGCGGGCCGGACAGTCATGAGACATGTGACCCTGCTCACCGCATTTGTAATACTGCATGCTCCTCGCATGACTGGCTCTGTCTCCTGTGCCCCACACAACTGACCCTGAATCATGTAGTTGTCCACCTCTAGGTTTGGTTCTCTTGGTCCTCTATGACATCTCACTACTGGAAGCTATTGAATACTCCACTACATGACGCCCAGTGGTGGGTCTCGCTACTGGTGACTTCTCAGTAAGAAAAATCTCCACTAAGTGGGCTCTCTCTAACACCCCCGCATGCGTCAGGATGATAAGGGAAATCATCGCAGCCCTGATCTCCTGCCTGAGTCCTTGATCAAAGGTCTCGACCCTAAATAATGGGTCTCGCACCATATAAGTGGAGTATTGTGTGAGGTTGGTGAACCTCACTAAGTACTAAGCCACAGTCATGCTGCCCTGCTGTATATGAAGAGGCTCCCGTATGGGCACTTCACGAAGGGTCACTAGGATAAACATTGCCCGAAACAGGCTGTCGAAGTCTGTCAAGAGATGTGTCACCTCATTCTGAGCCAAGAGCATCAAGCTCCACCATCTTCCCACTTCTTCCTATAGAATAATGGAAAAATTATCACCATAAGATCAGATGGTGTCTCTACTAGTTGAAAGACTCTCACCACGGCCTCCAACCAATCTCAATCCGAATGTGGGTCCATCTCACCCTTGAACTAGGTTGGCCTCCTACACTAGAACTCATGCAATGAGCTCAAGCGGCGTTCTCCCTCTGCTTCTAGGGCTAGTGGCAGTGGTGTCCCAATGGTAATGGTACTACTGGTGCCTCTACTGATAAAGGGCCATATACCGAGGCCCCGTCGCTCGGCGGGATATCATTGCATACTATACCTAGAACCCTAGTTTGATGTCTACATGGAGGCATCCTGAAAAGAAATAGGTGTGCCCCGGTCAATAAGTTATACCAGGTGAGCTGACTCAAAGGTTTCACCAAGAAAACTTTTAAAAACACACACGCATGTGTTTTCATGCACTAAGTCAGAAATCAGAAGTCAGGGTCCTAGTGTATGGATATGTCGGATACCGCACCAACATTGGATTCCCCAAACTGATAACCATACTCACTAAACTTAACAATATTTCCATTAATTAAAAGATCAGAGTCCGCTGTCCTATGGTAAAATCGACTCCTCTGATATAAAATAATCTTACTCTGTTAAGAGGTAGACCCACGTAGGATCCTAAATCATCAGAACCACGTAGGATCCTAGTACAGCAAACCCACGTAGGATCCCAGTATAGCAGACCCACATAAGATCCTTGTGTAGTCTCATGTGGATTCCTAGAGTGGATCCAAGTGAGACTCTCGAACACAGACCCAAGTAGGATCCCAAAGCACAAACCCACATAGGATCCAAAAGCACATACTGACATAGGATCCTTTTCTCATGTTACAGCCAGTTACAGGGTTCCTGCACTAAGCTCGCTTGATTCCGGGAGGGTTATCTCCTCAATCCACAAGTCGATACTCCAACTTCCACGAAGTCCCATATAAAATTTTCCCAAAGGACCACCACGTTATAGGGGTATCAATGCAATAGACGGTGTGTTAAACTAACTCATGGTATGTATGTTACTAGACTTTTAGTCCTGAGGGCCCAGTTGGATTCGTGTTCGATCCAACCTGGTCATACCCCAAGTTTATTAAAATATCATGTGGGGTATACAAAAAGGACCACCTCCATCCATGGTTTCTCGTGCCAAACAAAGTTCTTCAAAATGGATGCTCGTAGCTCATGTAATGTCCAAAAGAGCGAAAATAGTCATAGTTGGTTTGGGTTCGGTCCAACCCATTCGAACCAACCCGGCCCTACCTGGCCTGGTCCAACCTGACCTGGTTCGGGTCAACCTGGCCTGGCCCGGGTTCGACCCTGGGTCTGACCAAGCCCGCCAGTGTAGCCTGGCCCACTGGGCGGCCGGTTGGGCGGGCCCTACTGGGATCATGGCTGGCCGTTCGGCCAACCTATTCCACGTGGTGCGGTCATGTCTCGCCCCATCACTGGCAGCCGACAATGATTCAACAGTCCTCACCTCACTACCGCAACTGCTCCGCTGCAGCAGATGGGATGCGGCCCTTCTTTGGCATTAAGTTAGTGCCACCATCTTCGTCACGACCGGCCATACTATCAGCCGCTGCTCCAATTCCCTTCGATGTTGGACGTCAGCATGGTCGGCAACGACGTTCTTCAGTCACCAGGTGTGCCCTAGTGGCCCGATATTCATTCCAAATATTTACACACTCTTCTTGAGACAACGCGAATGATTTAGGACCATCCAAATTTATAAAGGTTGTGGAATGGTTGGGCCATGTTTGTTTGGCTCGAACCCTCCGCGTTAGAAGGGTGGAAAGTGGCATGTTATTCTTGAATCATAAAAAATGTCAACAATGGGGTAAGTGGTACAAAAATAACAAACCCTACCTCAAAGGTTCATTAATTTTAGTGAGGAGAGAGGAAATATGGATTTCGTTTCGTCATCATTAAAGGTGTTCCATGTTGGTGATCCTTTGACGGAGTTCTCATTGGAGAAGGTGTTCTTCATTGGAGAAAGTGTTCTTCATTGGAGAAAGGTGTTTCTCCAATGTTCTCCCAATTTCCATCACTTCCCCCCAATTCCACCAAAATGAAATAGAAAACTTATTAAATTATGTTTTATTAATTTTATTAGAGTTTTCCATTAATTAAGTTGATGTTGGAACAATAAATTAATGAAATGTGGCACAATTAATTAGTATTGAACCAAGAGTCGCCACCCTTAATTAAGAGGGAGTTCAAGGGTCGGGTGGTCCCCAACAATAATTTCAAATTGGGGGTGGGGGGTCCAGCTCGGGTGGTCCTCACCACTGATAATTAAAATGGTAGGTTAAACATAAAATAAAAGATTGTTATTTATTTTATTTTTATTTTCATGAAAAACACGAAAACTAACTTTTACCCTTGTCCTCCTGCAGTCGAGGTGAAAGTCTCCTTAAGCGAATACCAAAGGTCCAAGTTCAACAGTGTCCTCAGATTTCAATTATGAGCACCGGTTCAGAAGTTACAAAAACCTGATCACACATTTACTAAACATACCTAAAAAACGTTCATAAATTCATTTTGGGCACACCGGGCCTCAGAATCATGCACTGTCAATTTTGGCGGACTCATAATATTCCCATATAATTAAAAAACACATGGAATTTCCAGGTCATTTAAAATTGATTCCAACTTTATTGGATAAATAGGGATTCATGCATCATCTATACCATACCCAAACAAAATTTCAATTTGTCCCTTCATCTTATATTATCAATAATACACATAAACTATAAAACATTTTTATTTCCCTCACTAATGGGGGAAAATCCCCACATTAGTGTTTGTATCCCACTAACACCATTTTCTCTAAAAATCATTTATCACCAAATTTCCACCTTCTAGGATGTGAATGGATCCATATATTTTCTATATCAAGATCATTTATCATTTATTTTAATCCAATAAACTTCTCCTCATGAAAAATTCCATCTAATGAGGTTTCCCTCTCTCAACTGAAAATGAGAGAAACCTCATTTTAGAATAATGATTTAATCTCTTGCTTATTGATACTCCTATTTGATATGATCAAATGTGTGATAGTGTAGCAGCCAATGTTTCCAAATCATAAAAAAAATAACATCTGTTTTTCTTCAAAATGTTTATTTATATGGATTTGATTATCCATTCATATCCGCTTCTAAAAGGTATCCCCTATTTTAAGGGAACAATCCATCATTTTACTTTGTCCTATCTAGGTAACCTACCATAAATATACAATTCCCATTTCCAAAATAGGTTCCCCTATGGTTATGGGATAAGGATAAATATTATGACCTCTTAAAAATGGTAAATTTCCTAAAATATTTCTATACAGCTCCAAGAATGATCCCATATTTTGATGAAGGTTAATGGTTGACCCAAATGTTCTCACCCTATCCTTGAGAATATTTTGTGGGATCCTAGGTTTTATTGAAAATTATTACATGAACTGTAAACTCATTTTCATCTCCATTATTCAAATCATGGGAATTTTTATTTACCTATTATACACCCTATCATATATCAGTATAAATTTAACATCAATAGCATTACCACCTAATATATTCATGAATATTTCAAATGAAATTCATCATGGAGAAATTTTCCAAACCATTATCCCATTTATTGGGTCCCTATCATTAACTAATGAAATAACCCCACATTTTTGGAGTCTCCTATACTATTTACTATCTTTTGAAATGGTAGGTATTTTCATACTCTATGTTTCCCATAATTATCATGACTCTCACTGACTAAGGGGTATATTGTAGATCACTTCCGAACATGATTATGGCACTCGATGTCCACATTTAGGGTAATTATATAGTCCTAGAAGCATGATATTAAACTAAAAATCACCCCCACAAAGTCTATTTTTATTTTTTTCTACTCATTCATACATGCTTTTCATGTTTATTTTCTGGTTTTCCTTACATTCCTTAAATATGGATAACCTTACCCCTCTTTTCAAAGAATCAAGACCTCAAAACATTTTTTGTTTTGTCTTTGGATTTCCCTATAAATATTGGGTTTTCGATAATGGGAAATTATTGATTCACCCCTCATTCTAAATTGAAAAAACATTCCCTATTTTTTTGAAAACTATATAGCCTTAAACTCTATAAAATCTACATTATTATCACTGAATGATATTAAACTATGATTCCAACATCTTTTATTCATGATGTTAGAATGAATTTCCTCCATCCTTAACATAGAACATTAAATAGTACATTTAATGTTAATTCCACATGATGTTAAACTAACCATATTAATTGATATCCCACTTCATAAAACTATTTAAAACACTGAATAATCACTTGAATGGATACTCCCAACGATGTGATATTTCTCTCTCAATAAGGAATGACTGAATAGAACTAATTATTATCTAATAACAATTATATGTGATATATAGGGATGCATGGAACTCTTATACTGAACATATATTTGATTATTCAATTGAATCCTATTTTCCATTGAATCTGTTATCCTACCTGGTTCCCCTTATCCCCTACAAATCATGAAAATGATAGCACTCAGAAGAAGATGGTCTATGTAATTTGACATTAAATATATTGTTTTTATGAAAATAATCTCCATCTTAAACAATGTTTATTATATTCTAATGATGAATGCATTGAATAATTTCCACTTATCCATAATTTTATATTTTTTCATATAAAATATTATTTTTATTATCTATCCAAAACCGTTTCTCTTTTTACGTGATGGGATATCCTAGCATCAAGCCTTCAGTGTCATTTCGCCCTATGTTCACATGTAGTTCTTTTTTCTCAAGATTATTTTAATTTCTCCCTGATATTAGTATAAATTACATTACTATAAAAATTTATCCCCCTCGGTCCATGAATCAAAATATTATAACATATATTTCTTTTCCCATGAGATAGTCTATAAGAAAATTGGACCCTAAATTTTAAATAGAGGTTCTTTCCAACTTAATTTCATATAGACTACATCACTAACTAGTTTAATTAAAGTAAATTAAACTAGTATAAACCATTATCAATGTTATGTTATCTTAAACAACTATAAATCATTTTGTAAAGGTTTCCCAAATATAAAATCCATCCATAAAGATTTTCACAAGAATGACATTAAACTCTTGAAGAAAAGTTTCCTAAAGGAGTAGCATGTCAAATACGGAAAATGGTGTTCTATAAAAAGATAATCCATTTCATTATATATTTTCCAATTTTCTGATACATAATATGGTATAGAATTGATAAAAATTTATAAATTTTTGTGGGGAATATTGTTAATACATATAATTGTTTTAGTAATTCTTAATATAATAACAGGTACAAGAAAAGTTAGAGTAAAAACATTGCACCCCATTCCTTATAATCCTAGTTATACAACATTAATTAATGTATTATCTCAAAATAATCAAATTATATAAAACAAAATTATCTAGGTTTGAGTTTCATGACTTTAAATTGTACACCCCATCGTTAAACACTTCATAACCGATAACTATGATCTATCCACCATAAGGATAGATCATTTTAGCACAAGGGATCCATAACTTAAAATGACGTTTCAATTCCACAAATGTTATATAGACAAATTAACCTCTTAATGAATAATGATTTCTGAAAACTGATAATATCCGGAGCATTCCTCCATATATCTTCTAGTTTGAACACTCTTTTAATCATGGTGAACCCTATTGTTATTCTTATTGTGGAAGAGTGTAAATCCCCGATGTTGGGACACCCATGTTGAGTATCCCAGGACATCATCACTATTTGTTTCCCTGAGGAATGAATTTCCACAAAACCATATATGTGAAAATTGGTTCACCTATAGTGAAGACACAATTCCACATTATCTAAAATACAATACGGGTGCATACCCCAAGGATTTATATGATGAAATATTTAGTATTTTCATTTGATTTTATGGTTGATGGTTGACCTGAATTTTCATTCCCTAATTCATGATACATTGACAGTGGAACCCTTGTTTTGAACATAGTCAGTGTTTATCCTCAACATACCTATTACCCACTCCATAATTCTAATAATACTAGTCATTATATTCTATTTTGGATTCTCCCCCACTCAAATGATTTCTAAAAATTCTTTGGGGTTACACTCTCATTCTTTGTGGTATGCTAGTAGGGTCAACACTCCCTTACAATCCTTCCTGATGTGTTATATATTTCCATAGTTTCATATAGTTCTTATTTTGAAATTCTGATCTAGAACCATTATATCTCCATCACACTAAAATTGGATCATACATGATCCATTGATCTTTATTTATCATACCAAACATGACTCACATGATTTTCAATGTCTAGGTTTTCTCTTCTACTTCAACAGGACTGAGAATCCTCAAATGTATTTACCATATGATGTTAAAGTATATCATATCACTATCATAGTTTAAGGTCAAACCATGTGTCCAATAACCTTACCCCATAAAGATAAAATTCAAATCCTTCATCTACACCAATTGATATTGAAATGAATTTCTGACATCCTTATTGTGTGATATTAAACATTAAGGAATCATTCCCTATACATGAAATACAACTATGAGATATATTGTTCCCATATCAATAGGACACATTTAATGTGGGTTTTATCTCTAGACACACACAACCTTACTTTTCATCTATCTATGACTCCCATACCTTGTTTTCCAAGTATACCCCACATTAAGCGTTGGACATCTACCATATAAAACTGAAAACTATGAATGGATTCATTCCAATTTAAAAGGATACAAAGTGATACATGGACATTCATATTATGTAATGACTCTTTCTCTCCCAATGGGATATCAAAGCCCATAGTAAAACACAAGGTCCTATTATTTACTATATTTTTGTTATGTCTTTGCTAGAAAAATTGTCTCATATAACCCTATCCAAGATGTACCACATGAAATTTTTTGACAAAAAGGTCTGATCTACTCGACATTATATCAATATCCATATCCTTATCTATTCATCTTTAAAAATAATGTAACATTATATTTTCCAAAAGAATTTAATCTCTAAGTCAAAGTCCTTGTTTCACAACCTTAAATGTCTCACTAAGAGACCATATATTTGTTAACATGAAATGCTAGCAACACATTCATCTGATATGCAATACCTAGAATGGTGCTTCACGGAAATGGATATATGAAATTAAATAAATTACTACTTATGGTCCTCATTTATTTTCATTAAAATTAATTCCCTTATGGTCAGTGTTTTACAACCATAAACCATTAAAAAAGGCTTCCTTAAAAATCTACGACCATAAAGTATATATCCATTAGAGACCCTCAATTATTCCCATGACATAAAAAACATTATTCTATTGTCTCTCACATGATTTATGATTAAGTTTTCCCCCACTGGATAGAAATTGTTCTATCTATTTTGTATTCCTATTAAATATGTTGAATTCATGGTGGAATATTCCTAGTAGTTCTTGAAATATTCTTAAGAATACTCCTCATACGTCAACTCAAATATGTCCCATTAATTTGTATTTATATCCATACTTTATATCGAAATGGGAAACCTTTGGTTATATAACAATATTTTTAAATCCTACCTTGAATTTAGGTTACACACCACATATGAACAATTATTATCTAAAAATAGGGTCCCTTATTGATATTGAACAACACCATAAAGTCATTCCATCAATCTAGGGATCGTGTACAAGACCATAAATTGTCAACAATACAAAAATGGGACATATGTCCCTAATTTTTTCAATTAATAACCCTAACCAATCATCCCCCTCCACCAATTGGTCATTGAATTGGAAGTTATAACACACAGATCCCTACTTTCCCCATGCTAAAGTGAGAATATAAAAACCTTTGTGTTACACCCCTACACATCATGAACATTTATAGGGAATTAAACACTCAAAATATCAATAACCTAGTTCGTCATAATTGTGTGTTTATAATGGTTATTGATGTAACATTCCAATACCAACCCATAAATTCTTGTTCAATGATCCATAATGATTTATTTATCCGTTATGTATATCTGGTTTCCCAAAAAAATGATGGCTCATTTGGTATTATATATTCTATTCTTTGTTTTTCTTATTATATTGAGATGAATATTTTATAATATGGTAAATAAAAAATTTATTGTTAACATTAAATTAAAAATATTTCGACGTTCGTCAAAAAAATTTAGTGTATCCTTTATATCAAAGGGAATCATGGGTTCTTCCAGAGTGAATGATATCCTGACCATAGTCAGTCATTGTCAAGTTTACTCAATGATTTCAATAATCTATCTTGACCCAAAATCCCTATCATCACCCATGTTTTTACCTCATAATCTTGAATTTGGAATGATCATTCCTATTTTTCCTCCTATGATGTATCATTGATAGTCTCACTCTCAATCATCACCAAATACGCCCCTAGTGTGTTGATCATATCCTCTATTGTAGTGAAAACAACCTTATAGTGGAATTATCACTCTTGCAACAATGAAATATATATATATAATAAAACAAGATGTATTTTTATTATTATATTTCACCAAATTCATCTCCCACATCACTAAATTAATGTTTTTCCCACCCTCTATTATTGTGCTTCCTACGAACATGATCACATTACCACACCCACACTACCCCTGATCTTCCCTCCCAATTAAGGTTTTCACACCTCATTCTCCACCCTTGGAATACCTCGCCACTACCTCAAATCTAGATTCTAATTTAACCTCCACCACATAGAATCCACCAGAAATCCTCACCTATATACAATAAGACAATCTTTCTCGCTTATGACTAATGTTTTCTCCTTTTGCTCCAATAAATAGTCACACGAACTTTCTCTCCTCAAGATCTCACCATATCCTTCTCCTAAAGAAATTATTCATTCAATATTTCTTGCCTACAAAACCCTATGTATGCTTCATCACCCACAAAAAAACCTCTATTTAAAAGTACATATTTTTTTTCATTCGCATATCTCAACGATGGGTCAAAGTTTCCTCATTGAAAATCTCGATACCATTTCCAGACATATCACTCAGATAGTAATTTCATCTCCCTATCTCTTCTATCAAAATTTCCTCTATTATTCACCTTTTAATTTAACTATATTAATAGGAATTACCCATAATCTATTTTAATCCACAATCTTTTCAATTTTAGGAATTGAGGATAAACTTATTTCCTTTGGTAAACATTTTCTAGAAAATTCTATCTTCAGAGATTATAAACATCATCTTACCAATTATAGGTCTTCCTCGAGACAGGTTTTTTCTAATCCATATATACCATTTTTTATTATTCCTTATAATATTCTTCCCTATATGTGTATAGGTTTATTTTCTAAGTATTTTTGTCATTCATCTTTTGTAACTATGTTTTTATACTGATTATAAGTGTTATTGTTGTTGCCCAAATTTTATTATCATGTTGTATATGAAAGTGGTCACTGTGGGTTTCTACATTATTCGAGAGGACAGTGTAATCTGGCCTAGTGTGTTGTAGTAATTATCCAGATTTTGGTTTCCTATTTCCATTTATCTTTTTTATAATGTTGGTTATAAAAATATAGTCACATATTATGTGTGCATATATTATATATAATACATATTAGATGATCATATTTCAGTAATATTATGTGTCCACAATCTACTTTTTATTACTATGGTCCAAATTCTAATTAATTTTGTATTTTTTATATATTAAGAAGCATTACTTGTTTATATGGGAGCCCCATTATAGAGAGATGAGATGAAAATGGTTGATGTTTAACACCACCGAATGGTTTGTTTTTTATTGTGCATTTTCTTTTTCTAATAATGACTCCATTAATTTTTTTGATATTCTTTTATTAGTTTTTCTTTTTTCCATTTATTTTTTTTATTTTTTAAATTTAGTTATATATATATAATCGTATATTATGCTTGTGTGGACAAAAAGATTATTTGTCTCATCAATTATTCATTAGGAAGAAGAGTGATTGGGTAATTATTTAGGTTCTAAATTATGTGTTTTGGTATTTTTACATATTTCTAATTGTCATTTATTTTTTCCATATTTTTCTCCTATAATGACAGGCATCATCACTTTTAAACTTATTTCAGTTCTTCTTAAATTATTACATTTCTAATTAATAATATGTTTTTTACATTTATGTATTCATTCTGATTCATATTTTCATAATAATTATTTGGATTATTTCTAGGTAATAAATTTGTTATACTGAATAGTGACATGTAATTGTTCAGTTTTACTCTGTTAAAATTATTAATATTTTTTAAAATTTATAAACATATTATAATTATTTTATTATAAATGTTTTGACAACCACACTTTTTTATGTCATTTGGTTATTTATATCACTTTAGTTGCTTCATATTTTTTATTAGAAAGCTATTCCTCATAAATATTGATAAGGTAATCTCAAATACATATATACCAAATATTCTATTCATTATTCATTGTACATTCTATACCCCATCATTCAGAGGTCGTATATTTCAGTTCTACAATTGTTCCATTCCTATAATTTTGATTTCTTATTTTTTTTATTGTGTTTAATGTAAAATTCTCACTATCAATTTAGCTTCTTCAAAGTTATTTTCATGTACTTTTTTTATATTTTTTTGACTCTTTTTTATCAATGAATCTGACATTATATGAATTTAATCAATCCTGTGAAGAAGTTATGACATGTTTAGTCATACTAAAAATCTACTGGTGCCCGCAACATGGAACATAACACATTTTATGTTAGTGTCCCATGCTATAAATATATGGGAGGAATCAGTACGAGAACACACAGTTAATGTTTTAAACACACCATGGGGGAATGAAATTATTTATAGTATAAAAACATTAAAGGTCCACAGTATGGATTTGGATTTATAAGGAGATAGAATCAAAAGTATTTTTTCATGTGGATTACATCCCAATACATTTTTGTAAGAAATATTCACATATTAAATTGGTATTTTGTATTAAATTCAAGGATAAATAAAAGAAAAATATTAGTTATTGATCAAGGGTGAAGTTAAAAAAGATAAAGGCAAAAAGGGAACATGCTTCCCATATGGAAGAATACAACTTCTTGAGAACTGAAAGCAAAAATAATTTTCCCCATAAACCTTTCAATGGCAATTTCCACTATAGCCTATTTCGAATAGTTTCTATCTAATGTAAATGTGTCTTCACTCACTCCAATTTGTATATTGTGCAATATAGATTCAAGTTCTTTCATTGTTTTCATATCAATCTACGATCAAAGTTTTAATTGTTTTGTTTATAAATTATTTTTTCCAAGCATTTTCATGCATATCATTTTTTTCACTACATTTACCGCTATTTTATTTTATTTCATACACAGCATTTATGTAATAACCCGAACATTTTTTAATGAAAATTCATATGGATCTAATTAAATTTATTATGGTTATATAAAACGTAGTCACTTCATTTGTTTATAATTATATTTCTCAAAATACCAATATGAATAGTTACAATGGCTAATATAGCAGTTGAATAGTGATCACATTATTAGTATAAATATTGGTATTTAACAAATACAATTTACTCAGAAAAAGGAAGTGATAGCCTCATCTAGTATAATAGCTCCATACGAATCCCATTTTTTAGAGCTCATAAAGGAGGTAGTTTCATTGGGTTTCACTCTGGTTTAGGCCCATGTTGAGCTTCAACATTTTAATCTTGAACAGAACCTCCTATGGGAGAAGTGGAAGTTAATATAGATTACCACCTGAGAGATGGTATCTGTGTTGCCCCTTGAGTTTTTCACCATTATACACTATATCTTTAGGTCTTATGCTATTGTTATAATGGGGTTACATAATAAGACCTTATAACTATGATTATGTCCCTTATTTTTTTAATTAATATACATAAATTTTATTATTATTACTTTGTAAATGGGTTTAAAAGAAAAAATAGAATTTTTAGTTAATATTATTTTAAAAAATCCATTTTTATGAATTAATGGATTTTTTAATAAAATAATATCTTAAGAAATATTATTACTAAATTACTCTTTATTAAATATAAATGATCGTATATTTTTTTTAATACAATTGTAATTTTTATTAATATATTAAAGTTATTTTTGTCAAAACCAATGAATTTTTAAAAAAAATTCGGGTTTTTTTAAAAGTAAAAAATTTACATATTTTTAAAATTATTTTGACAAGATGAATGTAATTTTTTCATTCAGGACATCAAAATTATCTAATGGTGTAATTTTCATAATTTTCTCATACAGTCGAATTTTTGGGTAAAAATTAAATTTTGTTTAAGTATATAATGTGTTTTATGACATCATAATGACCCAATAGTGATATAATAAAACTCTATAAAAGGGATATTTGGCCAATATATATTTTACCTTTAAAAGAGTGTTATTTTAGATTTGTTTGATTAATTTTTTAATGCCTTAGAAGACCCACCAAGACTTATAAAATATTTTATCATTTTAAAATGATTTCCAAGAGGGTGTGACTCACCTCCACAAAAGAAAGCCTAATATTTTATTATGTTCATCCATTGGGCTTATAAAATAATTTTTCCACTCTACTTTTTCAAAAAATCATGGGCATAAACCATGGTATTTTTTGTTCTTTTTATTATTTTATTGTGTAGTGTCCAAAACCTAAATAATAATGAACTGCCTTTCCATTACTACATAAACCCACTCAATGTCTCGTTACTCTTCACTCACCCCATTTAGTGCTCGACCAACAACTTCCCTCATCTCTCAAGAATACTCCCATAGAACCCCCAATCTTTCAAGAAGCCTCTGTCAATCCTGTCCCAGGACTTTGGGGTCACACTTCCAAGTAAGGGATCCTCACTTTCCTTCCTTCCTTAATAATGTCCATGTTTCCTTATATTGTTATTCCCTTTTACATAAGGCTCTGACCATCATTCTATATGTAAATAATATAAAATAGTGTTCATGTGTATATGTAGTCCACAATTTCAAAGAATGATGTAATTAATTTTCCTATGTCATTCCTTTATAGATGAACCATTATATAAATATGTATATATTTAATATATATGATATGTATATAATTATTTAATTTTTTATGTGATGTAAAAATGATCAAAGGATAATGAATGGAACTACTGAGCCAATATTTTCATGAAAAATGAATCAATTTACACTATTAAAAGATAATTTGAATAAGGACTTATTAATAAATGGGTGTTCAAATGTTAAAAAAATCATAGATAAAATTATATTTATGTAAATGATTTTTTATATAATTATAGTAACTTTTTGTTTATTATACATGGGTTTATAAAAATATTAATGAAATTAAAGCATCACGTAAGAGATTCATGTTACAATCACATTTTTTGTCAATAATGTTTATGATTTGGTTTCTGATGATGAAATTTTATGATATACATATCATTAATCTCATGTATTTTCATTCCATATGGAAATTAATTTTTATTAAATGTTTTTCAATAATTTTCCACTCTATATACTCATGTTTTAGTAGGTAATTTTTTTAAGAAAACCCACTTTATTTCTCTCTTTTTTGAAAATCCTTTTTCTTCCATGTAATTATTTTTTAAAAATGTTTATAATGATTATTTTAATATCATCATATTATTTTTAAATTCAATTAACCCGTGATTTAATTTTATTAAACTGGCCTAAATAGAATCATATGGTTATTTTCTGAATGTACTTTTACTGAGAATGTGACAAATATCATATATTTTTTATATACATTGCGTGAATTGTCACGACCCGTCCTCAGGGCTCGTGCCGTG
This sequence comes from Viscum album, assembly GCA_963277665.1. NCBI lineage: Eukaryota > Viridiplantae > Streptophyta > Magnoliopsida > Santalales > Viscaceae > Viscum > Viscum album. The sequence continues at coordinate 1,349,149,575 of OY728164.1, forward strand.
ACTACCCCAAGCTCGCCTTCCATATGCCTGGGGCTGGCGACTAGCACTAAGGCGTAAATCTCGATAAATAGGGAAGGAATTGCCTTTGTAAAGTAAACAACCACCACAAAGTAAGCAAGCGGAAAAATTAAACACTAAGTAAAAACTGTAACAAGCTGTGCTGAAAGTAAAAGGGGCCGGAAATACAAGCCCAACTGTAAAGTACAACTGAAAGTGGAAAACAGTAACTGAAAAGAAAAGTCGCAGCATCGATCCATCCTCTGGAAGTCCCACCTGAAGGGTGAGCACAGATAGCCTCCACAGCTCCTCGGTCCAGCCGTCCGCTCCGAGTACGTCCCGCCCAGTGGTCCACCTCCAGGTACAGTCCTGCTCTGCAAGCCTCCACCATGATCAGCGATGTCCGTCGTCTGCAACCAACACAACGAAGTGCGGGCATAGTCCATGCAGGGGTGAGTATAAGCTACTCAGTAGGGACCCCGAGACCCCCGAAGGTCTCCCAAAATACACAAAGGATAAACCACAAGGAAAGATACAATCACGAAGTAACAACCGACACTGCTTAGGTATATGCCCATACATATACCTAAGTCATCAATTCCCATTCGACTCCAACATCCGATCCCAAGCACAACCCAGTCCACACAGGAAAGCAAAACGTATACCCACACAGGATAGCACAACACAATCCAAGAAGGAGAGAAAAAGTAATCCACATAGGATAGCTCAACACAATCCATAAAGGAATGTAACAAAAGATTCAGCTCACATAGATATACTTCTTCAAATTACGATAGAGATGATCAGATGTAGTCACTGATTCATCTAAGCCGTCGGACCCACAAAGAGTCAGTAGGTACTAACCCCCGCAATGACCTACACCGGATCGATCAGGAAGTTGAACCCAAAGGTATTGGGAAACACCTTCTCCATCAAGTACAGTGGTTATGAAGCTACAACCAAGCGCTTCACTGTTACTTTGGACTACTGTAGTACTCCACCTATCGGGTACTGTGGGCCTACTGCTACAACCAAGCGCTCCTCCATCGTGGGTCTGTCACTACAACCAAGCGCTCCCCTGTGCCGCTACAACCAAGCGCACCTCTGTCATGGGTTTGTCGCTACAACCAAGTGCTCCCCTGTGCCGCTACAACCAAGCGCACCTCTGTCGTGGGTCTGCCGCTAAAACCAAGTGCTCCCCTGTGCCGCTACAACCAAGCGCACCTCTGTCGTGGGTCTGCCGCTACAACCAGGCACTCCCCTGTGCCGCTACAACCAAACGCAGATCTGCCGTGGGTCTGTCGCTACAACCAAGCGCTCCCCTGTGCCGCTACAACCAAGCGCACCTCTGTCGTGGGTCTGCTGGTACAACCAAGCGCTCCCATGTTCCGTTATCCGTAACACACCGAGTCATTCGATCAGCAGTCGTCAAGACTCAACCGGCTCTAGGGTTTCCGCACACAGCATGCTCGTTCTGGGAGGCTCCACTCCACGAGCTAAGAGGTCGATGCATCAACTGACATGTAGTCCGGAGTTGATGTATCCCAAAATGTACCGTAGTCGTCACTGCCGAAAATATGGAGGATTCCCATACTGTTTTCATCATCGTCGCAGTCGAATCCACCGAGAATCTCTGCACAGTCGTCGTCGCAGTCACAATAGCAGTCGCAGCCAGCTGTAGGGTTCCCGCACACAACAAGCTCATTCCGGAGGGTCTGCTCCACGAGCCGAGAGGCTTATACATCAACTGAAACATAGTACAAAGTTGATGTATCCAAAAGTTCTGTATTGTCAACAAGAACTCAACGTCGCAGACAGCGCGTCAATCAGACACCCGGTCTGAGAGTTATTGGCCTTTTCGTCCCAGGGGCCCGGTTGGTTTTTAAGGCAAAACCAACCCGACCGCACTCCACCTGCGTCCAAACCTCGGGCGGAGTGAACCAAAATATCTGTCTCACTTAGAGGAATTCAACAAAATCGACGTCATGTCAATCGGACGTCCGGAGCTCAAGATATGACAGTTTCCGCTCCGAGGGCCCGGTTGGTTTCATGTACGAACCAACTTGGCCGAACCCAAAGTATCCCAAAACCTTGAGTGCAGTATACTGAAACAACCGTCTCGATCCAAGGATCGTTTTTCCGCTGACGGCGCGTCGTTCGGAGACCCGTAGCTCATGTTACGGGCAAAAGACCAAAATGGTCCGAAGACGGGGGTCTGGGCCCGGGCTGACTAGGCCCGACCCCCCTGGGTCGGCCGAACCGGGTCGACCTGACCCGGTTCAACCCGGATGGACCCGGTCCGGTCCGGCCAGGGTGCGGCCCGGCCCGGCCGACCGGCCCAGCTCGGCTCGGCCGAGCAACGCGGGGGCACCGGGGCGCCGCCGCCTCCGACTGCCAGCGACCCGCACCGCCAGTGTCTTCCGCGGGCCACCGGAGTCGCTCCGGTGGTCCGATTCTGTTCCCGTCTGCGCCGCTGCTCCTCCCGGGACCCGTTCTTCACTGTCGAATCATCAAATTGCCTTTACGGCACATTTTGTCGTCGCCTGCCAAATCTGCACAACAACGAAGAACTACGGAGGGTGGTCAGGCCTTGTTCGTTTGGCCCGCTCCCTCCGCGTTAGATGATTCAAATGGGAAGATAAATAACACATGACAAATGTATCAAAAACAATTTTAATAATTTAAAATTGATCGTGATCCATGTTCTTTTGTTTTAGAAGAAAACGACTACGGGAATAAAAAAAGTATTTCCAAATAAAATCCCTACCTCGTCAAGTTGTCGCACGCACGTTATTCGCAGAATTGATCATCACGGAAGGAGGGAACCGCCGCGTCGTCACTGTATCCGGCGTTGCGTCGACGAACTTCGATGACCAAGGAACAACAAATTTAATTATAACGATTAAATCCATGTGTTGTTATAATATGAAAATAAATTTAAGAACCGCAATCTCTCACCTCAATGGATGATCGAAGATTTTGTTGCAGATGAAGGAACGTCGCAGAAGAACATCGCGGGAGAGGAAACGTCGGCGTCGCGGCACACGGCGTCACGTCGTCGATTTCTGCGAGTTCGGAGTTCTTTGTCGGAGGTCGGCGTTCTTCGCGTTCTTCACGTTCATCGCGTTCTTCGCGAAGAGGGGGGAAGATCCTTAGAGATTCTCCAAAGGTTTAACACAACATTACAGAAAAAGAAGGTGTGTTGGCCTTATTTTATTAACATGACAACAAAACGAAAACGTGTTAAGAAACGAATGAAATTAATTCATAAAATTAATTTCAACGAATAAACAGTCCAATTAATAGGAGGGTTTAATTGTTTAAGAAAACGCCCCAGTTGACTTTTATTTAATAGGGGTTTTCACGGGTGCGTTACTTAGCAGAATGAAACGGTGGGGCTCATGCGGGCCCCACCCAACAAATATCCTACCATGTGGGTAGGATATTTTGGATTGCACCCTATTCGTTTCAACTGGGCTTAAACAGCTTAATGTGGTCTTTAAGCGGCTTTATGTGAAATAAAAATAAAATTGTCGCACAACTTTATTTTATTTCATAACTTAAAACCCAAAAATTAAAAACCAGAACCGAGCAAACGCAACTCCGGAAGAGGCGTTTCTAAGAAAATACCAGTGCTGCGATTCCATCGGTGCCCTCGGAATTCGATTCCGGGCACCGGTTCAAAAGATAGAAAAACCCGCTCATCCATTCACTGAATGTACCCGAGCCAAACTTTGGAAAATGATTCTGGGCACACCGGGCCTCAGAATCAGGTGCCGTCAAAAGTTGTGTTCTTGTAAAATTCCAAAGAAAATTAAGAAAACAAAATTCCTTGAAATTTACCGGTCTTTACATTACTCCCACCACAGGGCTTTACATCCCCGTAAAGCTTCACTACAAACATAGGGATACAAAGGTGGTACTGAGCACGCATCTGAGCCTCCCACTCCCAAGTGCTCTCCTAGAGGTTTCCGAGCTGCCTTCTGAAGCGCACTAGAGGAATCGATTGTCTACGTAGGACCCGCTCATGTCGATCCTCGATCTCCACTTGGACCTCCGCAAAAGTCGCCCCATCATCAAAGACCAGATCTCCATGGTCAAAGATTTGCATTGGGTCGTGCACGTATCTCCTCTGCTGAGATACGTGGAAGACGTCGTGCACCCGGCGCAACTGTGGTGGTAGATCCAGGCAATAAGCCACCTTGCAAATCCTACTGAGGACCTGGAAGGGTCCGATGAAGCATGGAGACAACTCGCCGCTTCGGCCAAACCTCCGTAATCCACGTCGATGTGAGACCCGCATAAAGACGTGGTCTCCATCCTCGAACTCAAGTGGCCTCCGCCTCCTATTGGCATAGGACTTCTGTCGGCTCTGAGCTATACTCATCCGCTCCTGGATGACTTGGACCATCTCCCATCCCACAAGAACTGCTAAGATTTCTTCTTTGCCGATAAGAGAAATTTGGTCTCATCCCCTGGATGAACCACTTCCTTTGCCTAATGCCGTCAATCCCGACATGGATGTTACCAATCCACACCATATATGATGTCGTAAGGCCTCGACGCTAATACCAAGAGATCTAACCGTTACTCTCGCCTCCAAGGGTTGAGTCACACTATTGGCATCAATGCGTGGTAACTGGGTCTCCTCCAGTAGATGTCTCACAAGTGAGGGTCAAGTCAACAGTCTAAACTAGAACCGCTTAGTAACAACAAAAAAGAGGACAGAAATGAAAACATCACAAAGGTAAGTGTCTTTTACTATTGTAGCTCATAATACAAAGACACTACACAACGACCACAAAGAACTAGAATTACAAAAGACGTATCCACTAGTTCCGCTCCTGTCCATCTGCTCCCAGATCTCCATGATCGAAGGCCTCAGCTGCCTGAAGCTGAGCTCTCGCATGTCCACCAATTCCTTGCAGTCAGGGTGGACCTCTTGGTGGTGGTAGTGGCAACACCCCGAAGCATCGTCCACCTCCAACTGCACGGCCAGCTCCCCTGCCATGGCCGCTTGCTCCTTGCAGCCTGACCTAATCGAACCTCTGCCTCTGCCTGGGGGGTCCTTCGTTCATCTACTGGTCATCTGTATGGCGGGTCGGACAGTCACGAGCCATGTGACCAATCCCGCTGCTGGAGTAACATTGCCCTCTCATGGAAAGTCGTTGTCTACCCCAAGGGCCTCGCACAAATGATCCAGAGTCATGCTCTCGACCACCTGTAGGTATACTCCTCTTGGACCCATGTTTCATCTGTCTACTGCCTACTGCAGAAGACTCTGCCGCATGATGGCAAGTGGTGGGTCCTGCTGCTGGAGACTGCTCAGCAAAGAAACTCTCCACTGAGAGGGCTCGGTCCAACACCCCTTCCTGAGTCGGAATGTTGAGGGAGATCATTGATGCCCTGATCTCGTGCCTCGGTCCCTGCTCGAAGGGCCAGGCCCGGAAGAACGGGTCTCATACCATATCTGTGGAGTAGCGCGAGAGATCAGTAAATCTTGCCGAGTACTGGGCCACTGTCATGCTGCCCTGCCGTAGTTGTAGCAGCTCTTGGATGCGCACCGCACGGAGGGTGGCTAGGATGAACTCGGAGCGGAAGATGCTCTCAAAGTCCATCCAAAGGAGAGATTTTTCATCGTGCACCTGGAGCATCAAGCTCCACCATCTGTCTGATGTCGCGTGCAGGAGGCTCGCTGCGAGGATCACCATGAGGTCTGCTGGTGTCCTCACTAATTTGAAAACCCGTACAACTACCTCCAGACAGTCCTCAGCGTCCTGAGGGTCCGTCTCCCCGTGGAACCTGGGTGGTCGCTAGCGCTGAAACTCGTGTAGTGCACTAAGGCGACGTGCATCGTCAGTGGCTGGGGATGGTAGCATCAGTGGCTTGGCGGGTAGAGGTACCGTCGGTGCCTCTGCTATCAAAGGGTCATGTACCGAGGCTTCGTCGCTCGGTGGGCTGTCGTCACGTACAACGCTTGGAACCCTAGCTGGCTGCCGTCGTGGGGCCATCCTGAAAAGAAAACAGGTGCGCCACATTCAAACTGTATACCTGGTGAGCTGACACAAAGTAATCACAAAGAAAACTTGTAACACACATGCAATCAATGTTTTCGTGCATTAAGTCCGAAATCAGAAGTTAGGGTCCGGGTGTATGGATACGTCGGCCGCCGCACTAACACTGGACTCCCTGGACTGATAACCACACTCAATACTCTTAACACTATTGCTACACATAGAAAAAAGATCAGAGTCCAAATTTCTGTGGTAGAACCGAACTCCTCTGATACCAATTTGTCACGACTCGTCCTCGGGGCCCGTGCCGTGACTACCCCAAGCCCACCTTCCATAGGCCAGGGGCTGGCGACTAGCACCACGGGGTAAATACCGATAAACAGGGAAGGAATTACCTTTTTAAAGTAAACAACCACCATAGAGTAAGGAAGCGGAAAAAGTAAACACTAAGTAAAAACTGTAACAAGATGTGCTGAAAGTAAAAGGGGCCGGAAATACAAGGCCAACTGTAAAGTACAACTGAAAGGGGAAAACAGCAACTAAAAATAAAAGTCGCAGCGTCGAGTCGTCCTCTGGAAGTCCCACCTGAAGGGTGAGCACAGATAGCCTCCACAGCTCCTCAGTCCAGCCGCCCGCTCCGAGTACGTCCCACCCAGTGGTCCACCTCCAGGTACCGTCCTCCTCCATAAGCCTCCACCATGATCAGTGCTGTCCGTCATTAGCAACCAACACAACGAAGTGCGGGCATAGCCCGTGCAGGGGTGAGTATAAGCTACTCAGTAGGGACCCCGAGACCCCTGAAGGTCTCCCAAAATCCACAAAGGATAAACTACAAGGAAAGATACAATCATGAAGTAACAACCGACACTGCTTAGGTATATGCCCATACATATACCTAAGTCATCAATTCCCATTCGGCTCCAACATCCGAGCCCAAGCATAACCCAGTCCGCATAGGAAAGAAAAACGTATACCCACACAGGATAGCACAACACAATCCACGAAGGAGAGCAAAATTAATCTACATAGGATAGCTCAACACAATCCACAAAGGAAAGTAACACAGGATTCATCTCACATAGGTATACTTCTTCAAATGACGATAGAGATGATCAGATGTAGCCAGTGATTCATCTAAGCCGTTGGACCCACAAAGGGTCGGTATGTACTAACCCCCACAATGACCTACACAGGATCGATCAGGAAGTTGAACCCAAAGCTATTGGGAAACTCCTTCTCCATCAAGTACAGTGGTTATGCCGCTACAACCACGCGCTTCACTCTTACCTTGGACTACTGTAGTACTCCACCGATCGGGTACTGTGGGCCTGCTGCTACAACCAAGCGCTCCTCCACCATGGGTCTGCCGCTACAACCAAGCGCTCCCATATGCCGCTACAACCATGTGCACCTCTGTCGTGGGTCTGCCGCTACAACCAAGTGCTCCCCTGTGCCACTACAACCAAGCGCACCTCTGTCGTTGGTCTGCCGCTACAACCAAGTGCTCCCATTTGCCGCTATAACCAAGCGCACCTCTGTCGTGGGTCTGCCGCTACAACCAGGTGCTCCCCTGTGCCGTTACAACCAAGTGCATCTCTACTGTGGGTCTACCGCTACAACCAAGCTCTCCCCTATGCCGCTACAACCAAGCGCACCTCTGTTGTGGGTCTGCCGCTACGACCAAGCTCTCCCCTGTACCATTATCGGTAACACACCGAGTCGTTCGATCAGCAGTCTTCAAGACTCAACCGGCTCTAGGGTTTCCGCGCACAGCATGCTCGTTCTTGGAGGGTCCACTCCACGAGCTAAGAGGTCGATGCATCAACTGACATGTAGTCCGGAGTTGATGTATCCCAAGATGTACCGTAGGGGTTACTGCCAAAAATACAGAGGATTCCCGTACTGTTTTCATCATCGTCGCAGTCGAATCCACCGAGGATCTCTGCACAGTCGTCATCGTCATCACAGAAGCAGTCGCAGCCAGCTCTAGGGTTCCCGCACACAGCAAACTCGTTTGGGAGGGTCCGCTCCACGAGCCGAGAGGCTGATACATCAACTGACACAAAGTCTGATGTTGATGTATCCAAAAGTTCCATATCGTCAACAGGAACTCAACGTCGCAGACGGTGCGTCAATCGGACTCCCGGTCTGAGAGTTATTGGCCTTTTCATCCTAGGGGCCTAGTTGGTTTTTAAGGCAAAACCAACCCGACCGTACTCCACCTGCGTCCAAACCTCAAGCGGAGTGAGACAAATGATCTTTCTCAGTTAGAGGAATTCAAAAAAATCGACGGCACGTCAGTCGGACGTTCGGAGCTCAAGATATGAGCATTTCCACTCCGAGGGCCCGGTTGGTTTCGTGTACGAACCAACCTGGACGAACCCAAAGTATCCTGAAACCTTGAGTGCAGTTTACCGAAATGACCTTCTCTATCCAAGGATCATGTTTCCACTGACGACGCGTCGTTCGGAGGCGCGTAGCTCCAGTTATGGGCAAAAGACCAAAATGGTCCGAAGACGGGGGGTCTGCGCCCGGGCCGACCCGGCCCGACCCCCCCGGGGTCGGCCGAATTGGGTCGAACCGACCCGTTCCGGCCAGGGCGCGGCCCGGCCCGGCTCGGCTCGGCCGAGTGGCCGAGAAACGCTTGGGGCACGCTGCCCCCGCATGACAGCTCCGCGGCCCCCGCGGGGAGGGGGGCGCCCTGGTCAACGAACGCGGCAAAGCCGCGTCCGTCTGCGCCGGACCCGCGCGGCCGCGGGTCCGCGGGCGCCGCTGGTGGCTTCCGCGGGCCCCCGGAGTCGCTCCGGTGGTCCGATTCCATTCCCGTCTGCACCGCTGCTCCTCCCGGGACCCGTTCTTCACTGCGGAATCATCAAATTTCCTTTGCATCACGTTTTGTCATCGCCCGCCAAATCCGCACAACAACGAAGAACTGTAGAGGGTTGTCGGGCCGTGTTCGTTTGGCCCGCACACTCTGCGTTAGATGATTCAAACGGGAAGATAAATAACACATGACAAAAGTATAAAAAACAATTTTAATAATTTAAAATTTCTCTTGATCCATGTTCTTTTGTTTTAGAAGAAAACGACTACGGGAATAAAAAGGTATTTCCAAATAAAATCCCTACATCGTCAAGTCGTCGCACGCGCGTTCTTCGCGGAATTGATCATCACAGAAGGAGGGAACCGCCGCGTCATCGCGGTATCCAGCCTTGCATCGACGAACTCCGATGACCAAGGAACAACAGATTTAATTATAACAATTAAATCCATGTGTTGTTATAATCCGCAAAGAAATTTAAGAACTGCCATCTCTCACCTCAACAGATGATCGAAGATTTTGTTTCGGATGAAGGAACGTCGCAGAAGAATGTCGCGGGAGAGAAAACGTCGGCGTCGCGGCACACGGCGTCACGTCGTCGATTTCCACGGGTTCGGCGTTCTTCGTCGGAGGTCAGCATTCTTCACGTTCTTCGCGTTCTTCATGTTCTTCGCGGAGAGGGAGGAAGATCCTTATAGATTCTTCAAAGGTTTAACAAAACATTACAAAAAAAGAAGGTGTGTTGGCCTTATTTTATTAACATGCCAACAAAATGAAAACGTGTTAAGAAACAAATGAAATTAATTCATAAAATTAATTTCAACGAATAAACCGCACAATTAATAGGAGCGTTTAATTGTTTAAGAAAATTCCCCAGTTGACTTTTATTTAATAGGGGTTTTCGCGGGTGCATTACTTAGCGGAAAGAAACAATGGGGCTCGTGTGGGCCCCACCCCACAAATATCCTACCAAGTGGGTAGGATATTTTGGATTGCACCCTATCCATTTCAACTGAGCTTAAACAACTTAAAGTTGTCTTTAAGCGGCTTTAAGTGAAATAAAAAGCAAATTGTCGCACAACTTTATTTTATTTCATAACTTAAAACCCAAAAATTAAAAACCACAATGGAGAAAACGCAACTCCGGAAGAGGCGTTTCTAAGCAAATATCGCCGCTGCGATTCCATCGGTGCCCTCGGAATTCAATTCCGGGAACCGGTTCAAATGTTAGAAAAACCCGCTCGTCCGTTCACTGAACGTACCCAAGCCAAACTTCGTAAAATGATTCTGGGCACACCGGTCCTTTGAATCAGGTGCCGTTAGAAGCTGTGTTCTTGTAAAATTCCAAATAAAATTAAGAAAAAAAATTTCCTTGAAATTTACGGGTCTTTACATGAATGGAATATACTATCGTTATTATCAATCAATTATTTGAATGATCCCTTACATTTTTTAATATTCATTTTCAAATAAAATATTTTCATTAATATTATTAATGATATTATATTTTAAATAAGTTATTTAAAAATGGAAATTTTATATTCCTCATTAAATATTCAATGTCTTGTTTTAAGGGAATTTTTGTATATGATAGCATCCCTTGATGTTATTTAGGATTTACTCAGGATTTGATCCAATTATAAAATCCATATTACTTTTCCATATGGGTTTTTAATATCATAGTGAGAAATTTATGAGACCCTCTTAATTTACACAAATTATGAAATGTATAAATGTTTAAATATTAATGAAATAATTTTCCCATAGGTTATGATATTAGATGAATGATTTTGGATATTGTTGAATAAATATGAATTTATATGAATATTTTATACACGAATATTAAATTATCTATCCATATCATTCATTGGGTAAATATATATTTCTCCTGAGATAATAAGGGTCACTAGGGGAGAGATGAGTATTCATTAAGGGAATATGTCTACTACATTTTTCTTGTGAGTGATCATTTACTATTGATATGATTGAATGGGTAGTGAACCCAATCTATTGTGATATTCATAGAAGTATTCAATTATTTATAAAATAATTTTCCATGCATAAACACATTTCACAGACATGCCTTATGCCAATGTTATTCACTTATAACTAACATTATTTGAATAAATTATGATTTGGTTATAATGAATTTTCACTCTTTATTCCATAACCAATGATTGGGATATATGATATGATGGGTATGGTTTTACTATGTTAATATCTAATTATCATACTCTAATTCTCATGTTAGGCATATATGATCATTTATATCTCCCTTTTATACCATTACTGAGCTTCTAAGCTAACACTTTCTTATGATTCCATTCCCTGTGTGATGAAAAATGATTTTTTTGTATGATAAGCCATGCAAGGGTTATATTTAGTAGGAACATAGTGGGATATGATATATATTTCTTATGTATAAGTTATTTATGTATAAATGTATAAAAATATAGTAGAAATATATGATTCTAAAATGGAATGAATTGATATATATAAATTATTAATCTATCCTGATGTAATATTTATGTATGAAAGGTATGGGTGAAGATAGTTGGTATAAGGGAATGGTTTAGTAATATTTTTAAACTAGGTTGATACATTATTATTGAGGAACTTTAGTATAATGTGAATTATATGAGAAATTCATTATTTACAGTAAATAATTGAGAGATTTTTTCATAAAAAAATATCCATTACTCCATACTACAAGTGGATATGGGTTTTCCATAGATGTAAATATAGGTAATAACCTCTAAAAGAGTCCATAATGCATATCTAAACAATCATTCATGTAAATGGTGTGTTTACCCTAAATATGTGCCTAGTTTTAAACTCTTGGTGTATTATATTGGGTTCAACCACATCTCATTTATTATCCATTATTAAGGATTTGAAAATATAATGACTACAAATGAACTTGGATAATCCTATGGGGTAACATATTGAAAATATGGTGTAATTAATTTGATATCCTAAATCTTTCTTTACAAATTATATGATTTCCCATTATAATTATTTCCTTCCAAACTTTTAATTTTGATTTTAATCAGTAGTTAGAACCTTAAGAACTGTGTTAATGTGGAATTTTAAAGAAAACACAATTATTTTCCTCTTGAACAACTGAATATCACGTAATCTAGAATACAACATCTCATTAACATTCTTATGAAAATATTTCAAGATGTGAATAATGTTGATCTTTCAAATGATTAAAGGAGGGAACATCGTACATTTGTGTACATCATGAGGAAACGTCCACATTCTTTAGTGGCTATATTGATAAAATAGCTATAGAGAAATGGATCAGTACCACAGGAAATATTTTTTTCATTCCACAAATTTCCAAGACAAGATTTTTTTTTATAAATTTATTATTTGGAAGGTGAAGCAGATGAATGGTGGAATCAAATCAATGATTTGATGAAATGGAATTGAATTAAATCCATAGAGTGGGATGAGTTCAATTTCTTATTTTTCAAAAATAACATGCAATATTTTTTAAATAAAATAATGTAATGAAATTCCTAGATCTTAAGAAGATGTATTATGATTCTCTTAGTTCCTATGATGCAAATTATGTAAAACATCTGAGGTACACTTCTTGTTTTATTAACCAAAATAAAAGTAAGTTCGGTCGATTCTTTAGTATCTAAAACCAAAATATACAAAATGTAGTTATTTATAATGTACATTATTATATGTGAAGAATATGTTTTATTCAATATCACAGTTTAGATTTATATTGTAATATCTTATCAATTTCATAGTTTTGATACAAAAAAAACATACATCAAAGGAAATTATAAAAAATAAAATGAATAAGATATTATTTCCCTTATGCTCAATGTGATGAAGGAAACATGGAGGAAAATATATTATGGTAAATGGTAAATGTTTTATGTATGGAAAGGAAGTTAATTAGAAAATAGAATTTTGATGTTATAGGAAAATAGTATTTTGATAATAATGGAGAAAAATCACAAAAAATAGCTCCACATATACTACATTATTTAAAATTCAAGGTGTATGGGAATTATGAAAACCAGTTTTAAAATAAAAATATTATTATCTCTGATTGACATTAGAAACCCCTTAACCCTAGATATAATGGATAACCTCAATAAATAATTATTTCTTACATGGGGTATGAAAAGGAAGTATTGAAATGTAAATAGACCATTCACTCTAAAAATAATAATATATTAGTTTATATTATGTATTCCAACTATTTAATTTATAAATTTTTTTAAAGGGTGTCACAATACCACATCAAGGATTAGATGTTTAATTATAAGTGAAACCACCTAATGGTATAATTATTACATCTCATGTATTTTATTAATCTCAGATTGATGTTTTTGAGAATTTGATTAATTTAAATCTATTTACACTCACTATAGTAATATTTGGTTTTATGATATACATGGATTAGATTTCATTACATAAATACCACCATAGTTTCTAAGGAAGGGAAATATCATTTAGATTTTTGAACTAGTATAAGATCAATCATTCTATATAATGATAAATATAAACATATAAAAAATCATTCATTACATGTGTATTAAATTCTATTTAAATGGGGTGTTTAATTTAGATTTTTTGGGAGATAATCAACCTCAAATACATATCTAATTAATGAGTGATTTCAATTTTATTACAAATGATTTTCATTTCCTTCTAGAAAATTATGATGTATGGTTTTTAATAAAACTCAAACATAGAAATAAACCTATTTCAATTAAATATTATTTTGTATATGAAATTGAGTTGTAGCGATTGAAGAATAAAATCCCTGGTAATCCAGATATGTGATTCTTTCATCTATCTGCATCAACATGGGGTGAACAGATTCTTTTTACCTAGAAATAATGGTCGATCAATAGAACTCTATATTGATTGAGAATAGAATAGGTTCACAATCAATAATTAGAATCCTCTTCCCTACATTGATGACATGGTTTTTCAAATTCATAGAGCTCAATACATTTCAAATAATAGTATTGATTTTTGATATCATAAACATAGGGTCAAGATGAATAATATACCAAATAAATCCATCAATATAATGAATGGAAACTCTGAATTTATAGTTATTAAATTTTTTCTTTTTAGTAAACCCTAAAACATCATGTATTTTACAAATACTGTTTTTAAAAATTACCATGATTTGTTTGTTATATTCTATATAGATGATATTATTATATATTAAAATTCCATATAAGGGAATAAATATCACTTTTGGAATTTTTTAAATAACCTAATGATGGGTATGTTGTATGAAAAATTCACACCGTGTGAATTTATCCTATAAAAACATTCATTTTTGTGTCATATAATCACAGGTGAGGGTATATCAATGGATTTACCAAACATGTATATTTTTAAAATTTATTTCATAACAACCACCATGGCTGAGATCAATATTTTTCTTACATTAGATTGATATTATTGATTCTTTGTGTATAATTTCTCATGGTTATCTAATAAAATATCTATGTTAACTACATGAGATCCATATTCCTTTTGATAGATTAATGTGTAGAAAATTTCAAGGATCTAAATGGAGGTTTGGTGAGAGAACCTATGCTCAGTCTACCCTACAGTGGATAAAGGGTTTTTTTCTATAGTTATGCATCAAAAACTGTATATAGTAGCATACTCAGGTAGAATTATAGGGTTATAGATTATTCCTTATAAAAACTAAATGATCACGAGATATATTAACCAATTAATTATTTAGAGTTATCTATGGTATTTTTCTCCTTTATGATTTGGAGTAATTTTCTTCATAGAGAACTATGTCACATGTGTACTGGAAATAATCTTTAATGTATAGATCCCCTCGAAAACATATTAATATACACCAAATAAGGTGTTTGGAATTTATTAAATATTTTTACTTTTCAACACCATTCAATACAGGGAAAGAAAATAATGTAAAAGATGTTATGAGTCAAAAGGATCAATATAGATTCTCAGTGATGAGGTGAACAAAAAATATGACATTTTGGAAATTATAAAATATTGATTGGGTAATCATATAGGAAGGAGGAAAATTATAATGATCAAATGGATGTTCAAGAATATTTCTAATAAAATATTAAATAGATATATAAAAATATTTAGAGTCATAAAATATGGTAATAAATGTACCTGATTTCAACTATGATGATTATTGAATGATAATTTTTAGGAATTATTCATCTATATCATTCGTACCAAATTTAAAGAATTAGATATCATATAAAGCTTATATTTCACCCTTCTCTATTCATCCTAAAAGTAAATAAAATGCACACAGATCAGAAATAGTATTTATATTGAGACAACATGAATATAAATATTTGATATTATGTATGTTAGTGCATGTTAAGTCAACAAGTTATACCTATGAGAATAATGAATATGGGGATTTTAAAACCATTTCCCAACAAGAATGGAAATAAAAAAAATCACCATATATATTTTTATTAGACTCGATAAAAAATTATGTGATAACATTCTATGTTTTTTGTAGTTGATCACCATAATAAGTTAGTCTAAAAAATTAAGATTAGATAATATTTCATTATTGATCATCATGAATAGATATACATTAAAGAAGTGTTAATGTTTATGGAATAAAGTGTCTATTATATCTAATATAGGTCCATAGTATTCCTTTATGTTCTGGAGTATTCATAAATTATCAATACATTTAGTGTTATGTTTCAATAATTCTTATCATCCATATACAGATGTCCATGTCTAATAGAATCATTCAAACACTATAGAATATTTTGAGATATTTTCTATGGATTTAAAATGTGTTTTGATACAACACCATCCTACAGTCATGTTTTTTATAGAAATATACTTCACTAAAGCATTAAAATAACTATATATATTTCCTTATATAGAAATAATTGTAGAACACCATCATGATATCATAAATTTGATGAAATAAATCAAATGTTTTAGGATCTATATGATGAAATTTTATTGAAATTTGATTTCATTCATTAGAAAATCAAGGTATCATGGTGTTGATATAAAATTTTTGCAAACAATAATTAATGAAATATGAAATTCAATGTTGGTAAGAAAGAATTACTATGAATTTCACCATTTAATAAGGTTGTGATACTCTTTAATAAGGGAATGTTAATCCCTATGTATATAATCCCATTTGAAATTCTTGATTGAGTAGGGACAGAAGAATATCCCATAGTGTTTCCACGAAACCTCTCATAAGTTTAGGATTTGTTGTAT
Organism: Viscum album; assembly: GCA_963277665.1. Classification (NCBI taxonomy): domain Eukaryota; kingdom Viridiplantae; phylum Streptophyta; class Magnoliopsida; order Santalales; family Viscaceae; genus Viscum; species Viscum album. The sequence goes on from OY728164.1 coordinate 1,349,165,664, forward strand.
TATCCCACATGGGGAAGTAAATACTAGATCGATCACATGTATTGAACATAAAGATTGTTCCTCTTGAGCATGATCATTTCTATTAAGAGTATAAATTGAAATCTCAGATCGTAGAGATAATGTTATATGGAAGTTAACTACTGATATAGATAAATTTTTTAATAGGAACCAAAAATTCAATTAAGTTATACAGATAACTAATGATATGATGAAATAGATATGTACTATTTTTATATCAATGTTATAGTATTTTGAGAGTGAAATTAATTTTAAGTGGAAGTACAATGTAACACCCTGAGATTTTATGAAAATTTTTCTTCATATCAATTTAATCTCTATAAATCTTGCGGTAGTTGCAACCTCATGTCTAAATGAACTATAATGTAATAAATAGTTATAAAAATGATATTAAATTCATAAAAAAATTTAAGTATCCACATTTAAAAAAATATAAATTATTTTTATAATGAAATAAAATTAATAAATAATTTATCATTTTTCAGTAATGAGTTTATATGCATTAAAAATATCTCTTCCTCAAATACTATTTTCATTTAATTTTATGAGAAAATTAAAAAAATATTCCACTTTTAGAACATGTTATTAAACAAATGCTAATTTTTTTAATCATAATATCAATATTATTTTATGTTTAAATTCTAGTACTTTTTTAAAATCATTTATTTTTTTATGAATATTAGAAAATATATATTTTTTATATATTGTTAATTTTTTACATTAAATAAAAAAATTAAAAGTCCTGTTATATTTTCGATATCATATCAAAGTGATATATTATAAATTTTTTTAATAATCATATAATATATTCAATTATAATAAAAAATATTCATGATTTTTATATTTGTTAAATTTTATGCAAGAAAATGAATTTTTCATAAAAAATATTTTATTGGATTTTAAGAATTTATATTAAAATTGATTTCAATAACATCATAATAATAAAATCTAAAAATGGGTAAAATATTTAGATTCAATACATTATAATTTTGTAAACATTTGAATTTTATTTTAGGTCATTATGAATAGTAACCATGATAAATATTTATCAAAATAGTAAGGGTAAAATTTATAACATAGGATAAAACCATGAGATAATGTCTCCAAATCAACCCAATTTTTTTTTATTTTAATTAATGTATGAAATTATAACACACACATATAAAATTACAATATATAGAATTTTGGATATATATTCCATTGATGATGAAATTTTTATTATATTATGTTATGAAAATTCAAAAATGTCACTCTCTTGAATTTAATCTCTCTAAAATTTATACATAAGGACAAAAAAGATGATAAGTTTTTTAATAAATATTTATTTTACCTATGAATTACTTTTTTATCATAGTAATTTATTTTTAATTTTTAGTGATGTAATAAATACATTGAATGATTACCTAACACTTAAACAGATCTTGCGGAAGTAGTAGGAATATCATGGAAATTTTATCAAAAACTCTAAAAGTAAAACTATTTGGGTGACCTAAAGTTCCCCAAGAATTTAATATATGAATATAAAATTCTTAATATTTTTGAATTTCCTATTTTAATATTAAAATTTTAAATTAATGTATTTAATGGAAAATAAATGAATTGAGTAAAAAATAACATTAATGATGATTTTTGTTAAATAATATTTAATTAATTTTTTAGATGATTATAAATATATTTTAATAGTATTACATTATTTAAAATTTTTCTAAAAAAATACTTTAGTAATTTATATGAAAAATTACATCTTGTATATAATATTATAGCCATTACTATTAAAAATGTTGTTATCATGTCTAATATTAAAATTATTTAATGAAGGGGTTAAACTAACACATAAGCTTTAAAATGAAAACAAAACAAATATAAATTTTATTTTATGATTAAATTTCTATATTATCCTCTTTTTCATTTAATATTTATGTATTTGGAAGCGTTTTTCTTGAGAATGACTATATTGTAGTTTAATTTTTTTAATTCCAAGTGAGTCATTTCCCACCCATATAAACAGATTTATCTTCTCTATTTTCATTAAACCCTTTGGATCAGTCTATATCAACCAAAACTTTCCAAATAATATTCAAAAAATCCCTATACAAAGATTATAGGTTATTTTTTTCATGAAATTCCATTAAAAGCTTCATTCTGAGGGGATCTTCCTTCTCTACATAGTGAATCAATTGATTTCATATCACCATATTTCATGGATGTTCATTATAATTGGTTTTAAGATTGTATAAAATATTTTCGAAATAACTATTTTCTAGTATTATAATATCATATATATATTCTTACAACACAATTTATTAGAAAAAAATAATTTTACTTATCCATACACGTGGACTACCACCTCCATGTAGTGATGTAATTCATTTTCCGATGTTATTTACATGATAGATAGTAATTATAGATTTCATGAAAATATATGAAATATATGATATATGTGATATTATTTTTTTTAAATGGTCAACTGTTAATTAAATTTCATTTTTTCAATCTATTGAAATTTGAAAACAAAAGGAATGTGTATTTACAGCCTACCATCTCTTTCAACAAAATAAATCAATTTTCATTATCAAATATTTATGGATGATTATAAGTATATATATAATGAATATTCCGGATATTTATATCATAAATTAAATTATGGAGAATATTAAAACATGTTCAATTTATAATAACTAGAACAACCAAAATGAAATTCTAATGAATAATGAAACTCTTAACTACCATAAATAATGATTTTAATAATTAATCATTAAAAAATTGGTGTTAAATTCTAAAAAGTTGATTATATATGATATTATATGTAAGTAAATGTTTTTATAATATAATTATAATTAATATAAATTTATTTTATTGGGTAATGAAGAAGATTCAATTATTTTTTTAACATGAGATAAGGTATTTTTATTACAATCTCATTATTTATCATGATTATATATTATTAAGTTTTAGATGATTCAATTTTATGAATATAAACTCATTAATCTGAAGAATTTTATTATAACATGTCTATTTATATATATTAAAATTGTTCCATTAATTTTCTTCTTTTTTTTCTCAAGATATACAAAGATCAATTTTATAGAAAACAAACTCTATATCTCTCTTAGATTGCAAATACTTCTTCTTCTTCAACCAGGTTATCAAAAATTGGTTCATGAATTTTTTCTATTATCCTATGATTTTTTAAATTCATTCTAACCCATATTTTTTTTGGTAATTTTTTTTATGGAATATTATTTTCATTTTTTTAATGTGGAACATTTATAAAAAATGTTAAAAAGTCATTGTTTTTACATACACAACATGAATGAAATTTACCACCTCCATGAGCCCTAATTTCATTGATGATTCCATTATAATGATAAATGATTTTTTTCAAAGTAATTTTTTATATTATATTTTAAAAAATTATATTCTAAATAATTTTTTAAAAAATGTAAATGATTGTATTCTTCAGAAATATTCCATGTGAACATTTCAAGGAATTTTCATTTTTTATAATATCCCATTATTTCACATTTTATTTACTTGAAATATGATCCAATGGTATCACCATTATTATTTTCCAAGATGGTTCATGATCATGATAATGATTTTATTATGAATCCTATTAATTTTTCTTGGGTTATAATTTGATGAAGTGATTCAGTATTTTTGAAAAAATATTATTTTCTATAGGTTATGATATATCATGAATTATTTATGATATTTTGTAAAACATATGAACATATTTTTATTATGTGATAGGTGGGTAAAAATTTATTTAGCCTTTCAATTAATTTGGTAAATATGGATATATCATCATATAATAATGATTGGAATAGGAAGTGATCTGAGTTCAGTATGGGACTCTTTCTTCTATGATAGTTTTTGGGAATTAATCTTGACTAAGGATATGATGAAATGGGAAATGAACCCAATATACTATGACAGTATTGGATATTAGTCTTGAAATGATATTTTTCAAGGATTTTCTAAATGTAACAAACTTATGTCTTCAGATAATTTTAATCTCTCGTGGATCACATTATGAGATCCATTTATTATTCTGGTTGTATGTACTTCCAAGATTCATCCCATGGAAAATGATTAATATCTATGATATGTAGGGTATGATTTTGAAGAATATAAATTCATGTTCTCATACAAATATACATAGGTCATTTTTATGTGGTGATTGATATATCCATTTTTACCCTTATTGATCATTTAACATCACCCATTTTTTTTTCTATTCCTTGAGATATGAAAAATAGTATTGTATATAACATGTCAAATAAGGGGTTTATAAAAGAATAACTTAGTGGGATATGATTTAGATATCTTAGGAATTGATTTTTTATTTTTCAAAGTCTCCGAATATTATAAACCTTAATAATTATCACATGAATCATAATTCTATGTCTTAAATATAAATCTATATAGATGTACTTTTTTTGTATGAAAATTATGGGTCACTGTAGAAGAGCACCCTGAAATTAATATATGGTGTAATAAAAAATTATTCCATTATCAAGGCTAGAAATTTTTTCATATAATTATCCCTCTAAATTCATTATCATTTGAATGTAAACTGCATGATCAACATCCCCAAGAAATGATATTGAAATTCATGGCTAAGGCACTTTGCTCTCGAATTGAAACTACAAATGGCTCTATATTATGACCATTGGTTTCTCTTTGTGGTGATCATTAGATTTCCAGCATAATAAGAGTTTGATTTCTCATGTTGAGATCGTGATTTTATTCCCCATTTATTTGGTAGATAATATTTTAATCCCCCCACACACACCATCAATTTCTTTCCTTCCTTTCATTTTAAAAATTTTATACCAACGTGAAATTAAATGGAATTTTATTGTATTGTCATATTACCTTAAATTGTGAACACAAACTATATGGGTCTAGATTCTTATTTTATAGTATGATACAATAGATTCTTTTCAAGGTTTAACCCTATAACGCATATTATTCTATCTCCACCTCCTAATATAGTATCTCATATGAATTAACATCATTATAGAGTATACAAAATCCATAATCAAATCCCCCAAGATTATATAATGCTTTAAATTGGGGGGTTTCCCCACTATACATTAACATGTTCTCATCTATTAAATATTAGGTCATGTAAAATAAAATTTTTGTGGAATTAAACTATTTGGTATCCCTAATAAATGTTAAACTATTATATATGGGACGAATCACCACTAGATGTTAAACATGTGATTGACCCATACATGATGAGTTTCTATGGAATCATCCCCCTTGAAATTAAACGTATGATTTATATTTGATTAATTAGAAACCTATCCTTATGTGATGAGATTAAAGAGCCTTAAGTGATGGTCATGGGATCTCTATTACCAATATGCAGAATATGAGTGGATGTTATTTAAAAGGTGTTGTGTACATTGTATATCACATGTGATAAACATGAGTTCTCTTATGTGATGTGGAAATTAATCCTTCGTAATGAGAATAAGATATCTTTATTCTCCACTTCGGTGGTAGGCTTATGATTATTACCATGTCTAATGAGTAGTGTATACCATTGGATATGTGGCTACATAACTTTTTTATGAGAATAAGTTGTTTGGAGTGATTAGAACTGGATATATCATGTGATGAACAAGGCCTGCATCATGTGACAAGAATAATATTCCTTAAACGGTGGGTATTTCATTGCATAAAAAGTTATTTAATATTAAAAAATCACCATAAAATTCATTATGTTTATAGAATTAGACACCATATAATATAAAAATAAGATTTATTCAATGTGTAACATGAGGAATGAAATTACAGATTATTTTCAAATAATTAAATCCAACCACAATGTTTATTTACTCTCTGTGAAGTAAGAGACACAATTTACTAGATTCAATACAAAGATGGGTCTAGTAATGAGCTTTTGGAACATTTCATAGATATATAATAAAGAAACAAATTGTTTCATGATATGTGATGAGTATTCCATGGATGTATGAGTCGATATCCTTTAAAATCATTTTCATACATGAAACAACACTACCATCTATGGTGGTGGAAGGCCTCCCACCATTTAAATGACGGAATGTGGCCCAATATGATAGGGGAAGACCATGGATGTAGTCCTCTAAATGAATGTGGGTCTAGAGGAACTGTCAAAATAATATAAAATGAATATAATAGCTTTATAAACATTCATAGTGATAAAATATACTAAATCATTTATATCTACTAATACTCATTATGTGAAGTTCCTTATAGGACTAATTCTTCTTCTTATTATTTATCTTAGTATTTTTTTCCTGTTTCAACTAAAAAACCTCTCTCAATGTCTTGATCTAATATTCTTTGAAAAAATAATTATATATTTCTTCATCATAGGATTAGAACACTCACTTATACAATAATATATCCTTTAAATGATACAACTTTACCTCTTTTTCTTAAATAATTCTTGTTCTCTTGAAACACTGAAAATAATATCACACTAATTTTTTCTCTAACTAATAAGGTATACATTTTTCAAAATGGATAATACTTCTAATGAAACTTATACATCCATAATTTTATGTGTCTCCCCATTATTTATTTTAGGGTTTTCTCACTATTCAAAAAAATAGAAAATTTTAGAGCTATCATGTATACTAAATATGAAGGATTTCATTAATTTAAAGATATCTCATATCATATTTTTTTCAATGACATAATTTTTTGAAATGATAGTAATTTAATTAATTTAAGTTAATTTAACATGATTAGTTTTTATTCTTCTCTAAATGAATCCAAAAAATCCAAATTTTAATCATTCATCGATATTTTATAATGTATTCTGTGTATCATCATTTTTGTAGAGCCTTCACAAATTCAAAAACGTATCTTCCCACAAAACAGATAAAAATTCAATATTAGAGATAAATTTAATATTAGTATATTAGCATCATTTTATTTTTATTCTGTTAGAGACGTAATTAGCTCTATAATGTTTAATTCAACTTAATCAAAATACAAGCATCAACTTATCTTCATTTACAAGTTTCATTAATTTTAGATGTTATTCTTTTAAGGCTAGATAAAATTCCAAACATCCATCTGAATTCATTTGGAATAAATAAGAATTATATCTATGATAATTAATTGTCTAAGGATCAAATTATGCACCATGTGATTTCTTTCTCCTTTTATTATCATAATTTTTCTATTTAAAATATTTAATTTAAAAATCAAATATTTATAAAATAGTGGTCTATTGTTTTCTCCCCATTTAATATTCTAAATATTATTCTATAATCATAGATTATCATTTCATCATTATTTCATGAACTTGAAAAAACATCTCTATAATCATCACAACATTCTTTTGTATACAATTATTAAATCTAGAAAAATGAATTTTGAATTCTATAGAATCTGATAATTTTTCTATTTTTTTACCCTTACAAGGTCCTTAGATGAACCTTTCAAAGGAAATATTTAATTATTACAATTGATAGACTCAAACATATTAAAACATTTACCAACCTTAGAAGGGAATTTATAACTGCTATTTTGCGGTTTTATCAACCATCTGATGAAATTTGGTCATTGTCTGGACTATAGAGAGGATAGTCCAACCAAAAAAATTTCTTCTTGGAAATTAATGATAATTATTTTACAAACCTTATGGGGATATTTTCTCAACATTTATAGATATGTTTGTAAACCTTATTAGTTTTCTATCATAAGAATATGAGATTCTATATGAACCATATTATGAAGGTTGTCTCAACATTGTAAATAATTTCATTAATATTGCAAGATTCAATAATTGTGAATTTTTTAAAATTGTATACCAAATTCATCAAATAAATTTATATCAACATCAAACAACTTCAAGACTTCTAAAAAATCCCCAAAATTAAATTGATGAGATGTTGGATTCTACATTATGAAACCAAAATTATATGATTATATTAGGATGGTGTCTCTAAATTTATGTTGTCTTTCACCAATACATTGAACCAACTCTAAACATTAAGGATATATATACCAACTCTGAAGTACCAAATTCAGTATCCAAATCAAACTCATAATCTAAACTCATATTTACTATACTATAGAACACTTCTCCACCTTTAATAAAAGTCATTTACATGAGTACTAATCTATAATAGTCACATGACTAAGGAATATTAATGAATTTTTACATCTAGTTATTTAGGGTTAGTTTCACATACATTCTTTTCACATTCAATGAATTTCATCATGGAAGTGTCAATATCATTTAACATAAATGTATATGTGTCTCCTTAATGTTTACTAGATTGATACTCACTCCATCACCATACATCACCCTACCACTACATTTAAATAGATAATAACTAAAAAAAATTAAATAGAAACCAATTTCATATATATTAGACTATATGAGGAACTATAATTTTAGGTTGTACAACATTAACCAAAAAAGATTATATTGATAAGATGTATTATATATCTGACCATAAGTATGTTCTATGTTTCAGGTGATGGAAGACAATCCATTAGTTTGTTCAAACTTTAAGTTAATAGGACTCAAATTATAGCATGGTTCCTTGGTTATTCATGTATTTCAGACCATGGGGGTGTATCAGTTTATTTTTTTATAGATTATACTATAGGGTAACATTGTGGTAGTCCATATTTAGTTTTGAGAATAAGTTAAACCACATACCATATGTCCTAATATAAAAAAAATCAAATATCAAATTCACAGATATTAATTTTATGATTCTTAAACTATGTGAGGATCCATTATGGTCATTCATTTAGGAAAAATAATATCATGTTTAATATCATATGGTGATTATATTTCCAAATTAATTTTAAATCTATAAATCGAGGAATGAATGCGGTGTTTTCATGTGTCATAGAGGATGAATGGGGAAAGGTAAAATCATATGATAATCATGAAAAAAATAAATATATATATGAATTCATTAATAAATTCACAAAGGCTCTGATCGTGATTCCTAGACAATGGTTCAATGTTTATGGTAAAAAAATTCGAACGATCCCCATGAAATGTAGTGTCATCTTGGATTTTGATTAGAAAAGACACACCATAGAAGTAATATGTGTTAGTACGAGATGGGATCTATGGGGAAAAAATGGTACCAAGATAAAAGATCTAATTGTTTCAATATATCATATAGATTTCATATCATTCGACAAAATGTTCTATGGTATCTCTCCAATGAATGGAATCATGAATAAGAAGGGGTGAGATGTCATGGGTGCTAGTGTAAGAAAAGGAAAGGTTATACCAAATTTCAATTAGTATAAGTCTACACACAAGGATATAACCAATATACATAAAATATAAAAATCTGAATCCTACATTAGTCATTAGTGGATGAGGTCGTCATTCTAGAGATAGGAAAGTTAATGGAGTACAAAAAGAGTTTAATGATAAGATTTAACAAATTGAAAAAATTATGATTCATATTTCTTTCTTGGATAGATATAACAAATATTTATGTAACTATACATAAAATGAATTTTTTTTTAAAAAATATAGATGTTTGTGTGTTGAGATAGGTGAACAACACAAAAAGAATGGTGTGGTAGGAAGCTATCACTGCAATGGGTAAATCCCCTCATGCATGGATCCCATACTTGTTTTCTATTTTTAGAATAATACAAAAATAATCCAACAATGAAATTTAATTTCACTTACTAAAGAACATTACCATATTTCTAAATTCCAAGATTCATTCATGGAGATCACTATGTTTATCATCATACGACGATGAAAAAAATGGTATGTTGTTTCAAGTTTAGTAGTTATGCCTAAGGGTTCCCTTAATTTTTGATTGGTGTTTCATAGTCATCATAACTAGTCAATTAACAAAATATAATAATCTTATAAGTGAAATGATTATTGTGAGAAACAACGTGTAATGGAAAATTGTTCTTGTTACATGACACTAAAATAAAGGGGTGATCTATACTGACAAGAATGTTATGTCAACGACATTGAGTAAACCTTAAAGATTGGGAACAAGTTAGACATGATCTGTGAGAATTATTCACTTTTCCATGAAACATGGACATAAGAGAATATGACATAAATTAAATTAAAATTATCCATTGAGAAAATGGAAGTTTATAAATGATAATTTTTTATCGAGGAGGTTGAATTGAAGAATAATGTCATAAATTGGATAATTATTTCTATTGATCATGTTTGAAACAAGGGTTAAAATTTAATACCATTATAAATTGGGTGAAACGTTTTATGGATGTATACTAAATACATTCAAAATTATGATTCAATATACACTAGTACCACGATGGTTCCGTTAGGATGTGTACCCTAGACATGTTATTTGTCAAGACTATGTTATTATGCCTTAATCATAGAGGATACTAATTGGAAATGAAAGTATTTATAGGGTAATTCAAACATAAGAAAAAATTCATTTAAGGTAGAAAATTATAATATATAGTCATATATTTCAAGTTAAACATCATATCTTATAGTGTATATAAATGGGGAACACCAGTACTAATGGATTTCCAAACCCACAGATAACCTAATAATGGATTGTCTATGCCTTATAGGGGATTGGGTTGTTATTTAATATTTTTTTTTATGTTCACATAAATTTAACAATGAACGTTATCCCTTATACATAATAGGGGAAATGGTAAACCATATGTGAATTTGGATCCCATTGTTAATGTAGACAACCTCATGGGATGATGCACATATTTTAGTATTGTGATTCATGGGCCAATGGAGGGATGAAATTGTATCTTATAAAACATGTGTACATCTATGATGAGAGAAACATCATCTAATTCTTGTGGACTAAAGGCTTACTAATAGATGGGAAAAAACATCAATATAGTGATAGAAATAAGAAGCTTGATGCTAGGCCTGGGATAAGAATTATGAGAAAAAATATATAGCCCATGTAGTGGGAATAATATCACATACAGATTTATGAATTTGGGGAGGTAGGTGACCCACAATAATTTTATAGATATTTTTGTGACCTGAGACACGATGATATGGGTAGTGAACCTAGTTCTTGCCCAAATTAATCTTTTTCCATTTAAACATTTATTTTAATTTTATGATCATATTATCATGTTAATAAGAACAATGTTTAACCAACAACTTTTTAGGAAATTATCAAAAAAACTAAAAAAATTTCAGAATGTAAATAATGAATAGAACACAATATTTTACATCATTCCTATAGCATCCCAACCTTTTCTTACATTAATATTACATCATTTTAAAGATAAAAAAAATAATATTATTACACATATAGGATACAATGGTTTAGTTTCATGGGAAAACTAGGACCATACATAGCAATTACAACATCAAGCATAAACATTTATTTAATTTCTTCTTCTCTAGCTTCTTATTGTCACTTTTCCTCTCCTTAGTACTTGTAGCCACATAAGGATATACATAAACTGTGGTGAGCTAGAAGCCCAGTAAGAGGATAGATAAGAAAAATATAGCTTGGGGTGAGCACAATCATAACATGGGGAAAATATCATGAACATGAGAGGAAGCATAAATATAAGAATTGAAATGTGGAAATGTATAAAAATTAAACATCCTATCTTTGTGGTTAAATACCACACATAATTGTGAACAAAGATAGAATATTTTTCACACACAATTTCACATTTACTTATTAGATTCATCACTTTAACCAATGCATTCGAGCACTGTATAATTCCGGTCGCACCCATCACATTCAAACATTCATATTGCGCTCTATAATTCCAGGCACACCCATCACTTCATAACATAATCATTATCATGCCTGACAGATGGAACATATATAAAAATTGAACATAACTAACCCATGTAAAGTAATGGTTTATATCTCATAAGAACACATTCATAAACTTTGGGTTACCAAAAGAAAGTGGGGATAACTTTCATGTTACAAGAACGGTCCACTTTGAGAGAGAAGTAAAAGGTGAGTTCTTAGAAGAATAGTTATTTTGGAAGAAATTATTTTTAACATAAACAATATTGGTGAATATTTATATCCTTTAAAAATAAATAAAATGATGAAAAAATGATATTTAAGGAGTAACCATATAAAAAATGGAGTGAAAGAGGGAGAACCTGAAGGATGAATGTTGGGTTCGAGAATTTCTCCTTACCTTGTATCTGAATGCTTCCATCTCATTAATGGCCTATGTAAGGAAATTATATTCATTAATTGGAAATAGAGAAACTTTTTTAAATTAATATGGTTAATTATGGTTTAATTAAGTGATTTTATGTGCCTTTGGATGAGCTATAGAGTTTTAAACATTGTTCGAGAATGTTTGTTTTTATGGGTTTTTGAGTGGTTCACTTGTATTCATAAATTGATGATCGGGTAGAACATGGGTAAACATCCAGAACTAATATTACATGTTATTAATGAATTTAAAGAATTTAAAATGATCTTATAATGAGTTATATTATATACCATGTGTATGAATCATTAGATAAAAATTAAATGAAGATTTTTTGGGTTAATTTTGGCGGTTTTTCGATCACAATGAACTATTTTTAATTTATCACTTAGTAATATGTTCATAAGTCAGTTCCAGAATATTAAATCAGAAATAATACATATAAAATATTCTGGTTCAATCATAAAAATGGTTTCATGACCAGATCTGAGGGTAGAAATGGAAGAATAAAGCATGTCGTTCTTGAAGGTGATAAATTAACACCTCAGGAACAACGTTCTATTTAATAAAATAAAAGGTAGAGGGAAAGGGGGTGGGACGATATAATATCTCATTAGAATCATAAAATTACAGTATATGTATAATAATGGTGTTATAATACCATTTGGAGAAATATAGGTGGGGAGAGATCATGAAATGAACATGAACTTGAAAGAAAATTAAATGAGAAGAGGGAGAGAAATTACCTCTTAAATCCTCCTCTTGAGATCCTCCATAAAGAAGCTAGGTTTGTTCTTTTGATTTGACCAACAGCTCTTAGACGTGGGATAGGGGCTAGGGAATATTTTTGGGTAGAGTTTAGAGATGTATTGGATCTTGAAAGGTGTGAGGAAATGAGGGTGTGTAGGGTGGTTTTTATAGTGGAGGGGAGAGTGGTTTCCTTAATATAAAATTCATTAGTTTATTAATTTCCCATAAGAAAAAGAATAATGAGTCATACATGACCAAGAATAGTAAATATGGCATGTGAGTTCTAGATTTGGGTTCTTACATCACTTATGATGTCAGGGATTGTGGGTTTTAATTATAATGTATTTATATGGTAAATTAATGTCTTTTACTATTCACAAAAAATTCAAGTATTCTAGAAAAATCCCAAAATTTTACCCCAACCATTTTTTGCACATGTAGAATCCAAAAATGAAGTCTATTTTTCAAAAAAAAATATAAATATTATTAATTTAATATTTAATTATCATCATGGTTTATTACTAAAAAACAGTTTTAAAACATTCATTTACTTATTCTAAAATATAGGTACACCATACATTCACTTGAAAATTATTTTTATTCTATCATTGGTAAGGTTACTATTCATTAGGGTAAATCACTATTCATAAAGGTATGTTAATATTCATAAGGGTAGGTTACTATTCACGAAAAATTATTTTTGTTTTATTAGATTCCAAAAAACATCTTGAACACAACCGTGTATTTCAGATTTTTAAAATTCCAAACACAGAAGTGACAAAATTATGTTATTAGTTCATTATGTTGCGTTTTCATGTTATTTTATGACATAATTATAAGAAGGTAATTTCCATTGAAAAAACTTTATGTTGTTACATTCTTCTCCCCTTAATAAATTTCACCCCTGAAATTTTACTTTACATAAACAGGTGAGGGTACTTATCCTTCATTTCCTCTTCTGGTTCCCAAGTTGCTGCCTCATAATTATGGTTCCTCCACAACACTTTAACAAGATAAGTTGTCTTGTTGCGTAGAACTATATCTCTCTGATCCAGAATATTTAATAATTTCTCCTCATATAAGAGATCATCTTCTAGCTGCACCACCTCTTAGTTTAGTACATGTGGGGGGTCTGGTATATATTTCCTCAATAGTGATACATGAAACACATCATGAACTTGAGCCATATTTGGTGGAAGTTCAAGATGATAGGCCACCGCTCCTAGGTGGTCAAGGATCTCAAAGGGGCCAATATATCTTGGTTTTAGCTTCCATTTCTTCCTGAATCGCAGGGCTCTCTTCCCTGGAGATATTCGAAGGAAGACATTATCTCCAAAGTAGATCTACAATTCCCTTCGACGGTTATCAGCATAGCTCTTTTTCTGACTTTGAGCAGCTTTGATGTGTTTCTGGATGACATAAACCTTCTCTATCATCTCTTTAACAAGATCCGGTCCAAGTTTCTTTCTTTATCCAACTTCATCCCAACATTTTGGAATTCTACATCGCTTTCCATGAATATCTTCATATAAAGCCATCTGAATACTCAATTGGATGCTATTGTTGTATGAGAACTCAACTAATGGGAGATGCTGATCCCAACCACCTTTGAATTCAAGAGAGCATGATCTTTGCATATCTTCAAAAATCTGAATAGTCCTTTCAGACTGTCCATCAGTATGGGGGTGATAATCCATGCTGAAAATTAATTCAGTACTCAAAGCATGTTGAAGGGTCCTCTAGAATTTAGATGTGAACCTTGGATCACGGTCAGAGACAATTGAGAGTGGAACATCGTGCATCCTCAAAACTTCCTTCACATATATCATAGCAAGTTGTTCATGCGAGAGATCTTCCTGAATAGCGATAAAATGGGAATCCTTGGGGAGTTGGTCAACCACAACCCATATCAAATTATTTCCCCTTTACATCTTTGGGAGACCCATGACAAAGTCTATAGTAACATTTTCTCATTTCCACGTGGGTATAGTCAATATCTGCATCATACCTTTGGACTTTTGTCGCTCAGCTTTAACATTTTGACATACAAAGCACCTTGATATACATACTGCAATATCCTTCTTCATGTTATCCCACTTGAAGTGTTCTAGGAGATCACGGTACATCTTTGTACTCCCAGGATGGATAGAGAAAGTGGAGCTATGTGTGTTATCCAATAGCTCTTTCTTTATCCCGGGTGATTAAGGCACACAATGTCGCGTCTCAAACCGAATCACACCATAATCATTGATATGGAACTCTTTCAGCTTCCCTTCATTTACTACATTCACCCTCTTTTGTATCTCCACATCATCCCTTTGTGCTTCCTTAATATTCTCATAGATGGATGGTTGCGCAATCATTTGGGAAAAGTAGGATGTATCCCTTGCTCTTATGATTTCCAAATCCATACTTTACATATCAAAGAAGATAGGGTCTTTATCAATCCGTTACATGGATAGAGTAGCGGGTTCTTTTCTGTTTAGAGCATCAGCTACCTTTTTCACCATTCCAGGATGATAGTGAATAGAGCAATTGTAATCCCTGATTAGCTCTAACCATCTCCTTTGACGCATGTTGATCTCCTTTTATGTGAATATATACTTTAGGCTCTTCTGGTCGGTGTATATGTCACACTTCTCACCATAAAGGTAGTGCTTCCAGATTTTCAAGGAAAAAATCACAACTTCCAGCTCTAGATCATGTGTCGTGTAGTTGTGCTCATGGATCTTCATCTGCCGTGAGGTGTAGGCTATCACATTGTCATTTTTCATGAGTACACAACCCAATCCTTTCTTTGAAGCGTCACTGTATATCAAAAAACATTCTCTACTTTTCAGTAGTGTGAGTAAAAGTGCATTGATCAGCCTTCTCTTTATCTCCTTGAAGCTTTACTCACATTCTTCCGTCAAGACATACTTTACCCCTTTCCTTGTTAACATAGTTATTGGGCTTGACAATCATGCGAAGTTTCTCACAAAACATCCGTAGTACCTAGCTAATCCAAGAAAACTATGGATTTCTATGACACCAAAGGGCCTAGTCCATTCCTCAATAACCATTGTCTCCGAAGGATTCCCAAAAATTCCCTCAATTGTGATCACGTGTCCCAAGAATGTTACTTGCTTCATATAAAAGCCACACTTGCTAAACATGGCGTACAACTTCTCCTTTCTCAATGTCGCCAACACAAGCCTTAGATGTTCTTCATGTTCCTCCTTGATCTTGAAGAATATGAGAATATCATCGATTAAAAATACCATAAATTTGTCAAAGTAATGTCTAAAGACTCTATTCATCAAATCCATGAAGATTGTAGGGGCATTAGTATGTCCGAAGGGAATCACCAAAAACTTATAGTGCCCATACCTTGTTCGGATTGTAGTCTTCTAAATATCTTTCTTCTTCACCTTTACCTAATGATATCCATAATGAAGATCCACCTTTGAGAAGTATAGAGAACCTCTTAACTGATCGAACAAGTCATCAATCTTTGGGAGAGGATACTTGTTCTTTATGGTGATCTTGTTGAGATCCCGATAATCGATACACATCTGCATTGTTCCATCCTTCTACTTCACAAAGATCACTAGCACACCCCAAGGTGATGCACTAGGGCGTATGAACCGTTTTTTCAAATGCTCTTGAAAGTACTTTTTTAACTCCTCTAGTTCGATAGGATCCATCCTATAGGGACACTTTGAGATAGAAGTAGCTCCGGGAATGAGTTCAATTGAGAACTCCACCTCACGATCTGGGGGAATTCTGGGTAACTCTTCCTGAAATACCTCATTGTATTCCCTCACGATGGGAATTTCTTCAAGGTTTTCACTTTCCTTCAACTCAACCATTTGGGTGAGGTATGCTTCTTCATAAGGAATCAACACCCACCCCATTGAAGGATTTTTCAAAGGACATTCATGATCTTCCATGCATTTTTAGAGGATCATGGGATTTTTCAAAATATGAAAAGATATTTCCTTTTCCCAATAGTGGATATGTTCCCTATATAACAAGAGCCAATCCATACCCATTATAGCGCCGAATTCCACCAAGGGAAGCATTACGAGATTTTCTAGGATAATCTTCCCACATACTCCAATAGGAGAAGAGTCAAACATTTGGGATGCAATGATTGCACCACTTGTTGTTTTTATAGATATCTCTACTTCAAGGTCTCGGGGATTCGATTCTATAGTTATAGCAAACATTCATGATATAAAGTAATGCATCTAACTAGAATCAAATAGGAATTTTTCCATTATTGAGTGAATAATAAGTGTACCTTGTATGACTTCATTATTGTTCTCCACCTCTGCAGTAGCGATGGAATAAGCCTTCTCTTGTTCCTTTGGCTTTGGTGGATGCTAACACTGATTACCCTCGAGAACTCGAGGTTTAGTGCACTGGTTTTCATAGTGCCCTAGCTCTCTATAGTTGTAGCATTGAACCATGAGTGGTTCTCTCCTTTCATTGGAAACATTCTCTTTTCTTTTTGTGTATTTTCTACATTCTTGAGCATGGTGTTCTTATTTCCCACACTTGAAGAATTTCCTCGTCCCTTTGAGGCAGTTCCCATGGTGCAACTTCCCACATTTTTGGCATGTGGGGCTTTGATTTTTCATGCCACCTTTGTCATTAGATCCACCAGCTTGAAACTCCATCTTTCTTTTCTTATCACAATATCTATGGGACCATTCTCCAAACATCATCTCCACTTTGAGAGCACACCTAAAAACTTCTTCATAACTCCCAAAGTCTCGAATTTCAAAAGCATTTTGAAGGTGTGGTTTTAATCCACTAAAGAATCTATCAATTTTTCTATCATTCTTGATAACAAAACCTGAAGCGTACCTTGCATGCCTTGTGAAATTCACTTCCTAATTTGTGATAGATTATCTTTATTTTTACTCGAGCTCAATGAATTCTCTCTCCATATTCGTATGAATAGTTCGTGGGAAATACTTATTAAGAAACATTATCTTAAAGTCTTCCTATTCCATATCTTCAATTTCCTCCCTTGGATTGGTGTTCTTTATCAAAGCGCACCATTGATCAGCTTCTCCATCTAGAAGATAAATAGATATGGTCACATTCTCTCTCTCAGAATAGTGGAGAACATAAAATATCTTTTCCATGGAGTTGACCAACTGTTCTACAACTACTGGATCAGAAGATCCACAAAACATCAGTGGTCGTTGTAGCATAAAACATTCGATAGCCAGTTTCTCCCTCTTTGGTGAAGGATGATATTCCCCATTATTATGGTTATTGTTCATAATCTAAGATAATTGGGTAAGAATTTCCATGATGTTTTGAACTCCACCTCTCAAATCATTGGGGATGTCGTTCGGGAAATCGTTGCATTGGCCCTCACATTACTTGTTGGCCTGATGTCTCCTGGTTCTCACCATTTTCTAAAATTCAAAAGGTTAGAACAAAACATAAGTAAACAAGTCATGAATAACTTATTCATTTAAACAATTTATACCAAAAACAAACTTATGGGATCCCTATGTAAATCATCTTGTGTGCATATTTTTACTTGGTCTCATGCTGTAGGTTTTCCCTAGGGTTCACTAATCATAATTCCTGAATTAACTAAACCTTTGCACTGATACCAACTATAGAGAACCAATCTTTTCTTACATTCCTATTACATCATTTTAATGTTAAACAACATAATATTATTACACATAGAGGATCCAATGGTTTAGTTTCTTTGGAAAACTAGTACCATACATAGAAATTAAAACATCAAGCATTAACATTTATTTAATTTCTTCCTCTCTAGATTCTTATTGTCACTTGTCTTATCATTATTACTTGTAGCCACCTGAGGATATACATCAAAAGGCGTGAGTTATAATCCCATTAAGAGGATATATTAGAACAATATAGCATGGGGTGAGCATAATCATAAAATGGAAAAAAGTTCATAAACATGAGAGGAAGCATAAATATAAGAATTGAAATGTGGAAATGTATAAAAATGAAACATCATGTATTTTTGGTTAACTACCACACATACCTGTGAACCAATATAGAATCTTGTTCAGGCATCATTTCAAATTTACTCATGAGAATCATCACTTTACCCAATGCATTGGAGCACTTTATAATTCCGGGCGCACCTGCCAAATCATAACATTATCATTATCATGCTTGCCACATGGAACATATATCAAAAGTGAAAATAACTAACCCATGGAAAGGAATGGGTTACATATCATAAGAGCACATTCATAAACTATGGGTTCCCAAAATAAAGAGGTAATAACATACATGTTACAAGAACCGTCCACTTTAAGAGAGAAGTAAAAGGTGAGTTCTTAGAAGAATAGTTCTTTTGGAAAAAAATTTGTTTGACATAAACAATAGTGGTGAACATGTATATCCTAGAAATTTAAATAAATTGATTAAAAAGTTATTTTTAAGTAGTAACCATATAAAAAATGGAGTAAAAGAGGGAGAACCTGAAGGATTGATGTTGGGTTCGAGAATTTCCCCTTACCTTGTATCTGAATTCTTCCATCTCATTAATGTCCTGTATAATGACATTATATTCATTAATTAGAAATCAAGAACCTTTTGTAAATTAATATGGATCATTATGGTTTAATTAAGTGATTTTATGTGCCTGGGGATGAGTTATAGTGTTTTAAAACATTGTTTGAGAATGTTTGTTTTTATGGGTTTCTTGAGTGGTTCACTTGTATTCGTAAATTGATGATCGGGTAGAACATGGGTAAACATCTAGAACTACTATTACATGTTATTAATGAAATTCCAGAATTTAAAATGATATTATAATGAGTTATATTATATAACATGTGGATGAATCATTATATAAAAATTAAATGAAGATTGTTTGGGTTAATTTGGGCGGTTTTTCGATCACAATAAACTTGTTTTAATTTATCACTTAGTAATATTTTCATAAGTCTATTCCAGAACATTAAATAGGACATGATACATATAAAATATTCTAGATCAATCATAAAAATGGTTTCGTTACCAGATCTGAAGGTAGAAATGGTAGATGAAAGCATGTCATTCTAGAAGGCGATAAATTAACACCTCACGAACAACGTTCTCTTTCATGAAATAAAAGGAAGAGGGAAAGGGGTTGGGATTATATAATATCTCATTACAATCATAAAATTACATTATATGTGTAATAATGGAGTTAAAATACCATTTGGATGAAGATAGGTGGGGAGAGATCCTGAAATTAACATGAACATGAAAGGAAATTAAAGAAGAAGAGGGAGAGAAATTACCTCTTAAATCTTCCTCTTGAGATCCTCCTTAAGGAAGCTAGGCTTGGTTATTTAATTTGACCAATAGATCTTGGATGTGCGATAGGGGCTAGGGAATATTTTTGGGTAGAGTTTAGAGATGACTTAGAGGTTGAGAGGTGTGAGGAAATGAGGGTGTGTAGGGTGGTTTTTATAGTGGAGGGGAGAGTGGTTTCCTTAATATACAATTCAATAGTTTATTAATTTCCCATAAGACAAGGAATAATGTGTCGCCCATGACCAAGAATAGTAAATAAGTCATTTGAGTTCTATATTTGGGTTCTTACATCACTTATGATGTCAGGAATAGTGGGTTTTAATTATAATGTATTTATACGGTAAATTAAAGTATTTTACTATTCACCAAACAATCAAGTATTTTAGAAAAATCCCAAATTTTTACCCCAACCATTTTTCCACATTTAAAATCTAAAAATGAAGTCCATTTTTCAAAAATAATTTTCTAAATATGATTAATTTAATATTTAATTAAAATCATTGTTTATTACTAAAAAAACAGTTTTAAAACATTCATTTACTTATTCTAAAATATAGGTACATCATACATTCACTTGAATATTATTTTTATACTATCATAGGTAAGGTTACTATTCATTAAGGCATATCACTATTCATAAGGGTATGTTACTATTCACCAAAAAATGTTTTTCTTTTATTAGACTCCAAAAAAAATCTTGAACACAATCGTGTATGTCAGTTTTTTAAAATTCCAAACACAGAAGTGACAAAATTATGTTAGTAGTTCATTATGTTGTGTTTTCATGTTATTTTATGACATAATTATAACAAGGGAATTTCCATTGAAAAAACTTTGGGTTGTTACATTCTTCCCCCCTTAAGAAGTTTCCCCCCGAAATATTACTTTACATAAACAGGTGAGGGTACTTCTCCTTAATTTCCTCTTCTGGTTCCCAAGTTGCTTCCTCGTACTTATGGTTCCTCCACAACACATTAACAAGATAAGTTGTCTTGTTGCGTAGAACCATATCTCTATGATTCAGAATCTTTAATAATTTCTCCTCATAGAAGAGATTATCTTCTAGCTGCACCACCTCTTAGTTTAGTACATGTGTGGGGTCTGGTATGTACTTCCTCAATAGTGATACATGAAACACATCATGAACTTGACCCATATTTTGTGGAAGTGCAAAACGATAGGCCACGACTCCTATGTGGTCAAGGATCTCAAAGGGGCCAATATATCATGGGATTAGCTTCCATTTCTTCCCGAATCGCACAAATCTCTTCCATGGAGATATTCGAAGGAAGACATTATCTCCAACATCGAACTCCAATTCCCTTCTATGGTTATCAACTTAGCTCTTTTTCTGACTTTGAGCCGCTTTGATGTGTTTCTGGATGACATAAACCTTCTCTATCATCTCTTAAACAAGATCAGGTCCATGTTTCTTTCTTTATCCAAATTTATCCCAGCATTTTGGAATTCTACATCGCTTTCCATACAGAGCTTCATATAGAGACATCTGAATACTCAGGTGGATGTTATTGTTGTATGAGAACTCAACCAATGGGAGATGCTGATCCCAACCACCTTTGAATTCAAGAGATCATTATCTTAGTATATCTTCAAGAATATGAATAGTCCTTTCAGACTGGCCATCTGTATGGGGGTGATAGGCCGTACTGAAATTTAATTTATTACTCAAAGCATGTTAAAGGGTCCTCCAGAATTTAGATGTGAACCTTGGATCGCAGTCAGAGACAATTGAGAGTGGAAAACTGTGCATCCTCACCACTTCCTTCACATATATCATTGCAAGTTGTTCAAGAGAGATATCTTCTTAAATAGCGATAAAATGGGCAGTCTTGGGAGTTGGTCAACCACAACCCATATCGCATTATTTCCCTTTGACATCTTCGGGAGACCCGTGACAAATTCTATAGTAACATTTTCCCATTTCCACATGGGTATAGTCAATGGCTGCGTCATACCTTTGTACTTTTGTCGCTCAGCTTTAACTTTCTGACATACAAAGCACCTTGATATATATTCTGCAATCTCCTTCTTCTTGTTATCCCACTAGAAGTGTTCTCAGAGAACACGGTACATCTTTGTACTCCCAGGATGGATAGAGAAAGTTGAGCTATGTGTATTATCCAATAGATCCTTCTTTATCCCGGGTGATTAAGGCACACAATGTCGCATCCCAAACCGAATCACACCATAATCGTCGATATGGAACTCCTGCAGCTTCCCTTCCTTTACTACATTCACCCTCTTTTGTATCTCTACATCATCCCTTTTTGCTTCCTTAATATTCTCTTGGATGGATGGTTTCACAATCATTTGGGAAAGGTAGGATGTATCCCTTGCTCTTATGATTTCAAAATCCATCCTTTTTATATCAAAGAAGATAGGGTCTTTCTCAATCCGTAATATGGATAGAGTAGCGGGGTTCTTTTCTGTTTAGAGCATCAGCTACCTTATTCACCTTTATAGGATGATAGTGAATAGAGCAATCGTAATCCTTGATTAGCTCTACCAATCTCTTTTGACGCATGTTGAGCTCCTTTTATGTGAATATATACTTTAGGCTCTTGTGGTCGATTTATATTTCACACTTCTCACCATAAAGGTAGTGCCACCAGATTTTCAAGGCAAAAATCACAGCTTCCAGCTCTAGATCATGTGTCGGGTAGTTCTGCTCATGGATCTTCAACTATCGTGAGGTGTAGGCTATCACATTTTCATTTTTCATGAGTACACAACCCAAGCCTTTCGTTGAGGCATCACTGTATATCACAAAACTTTCTCCACTTTTTAGTAGTGTGAGTACAAGTGCAGCGATCAGCCTTCTCTTTATCTCCATGAATCTTCCCTCACATTCTTCCGTCCAGACATACTTTACCCCGTTCCTTGTTAACATTTTTAATGGGCTTGAAAATCATGTGAAGTTTCCCACAAAACATCCATAGTACGCATCTAATCCAAGAAAACTATGGATTTCTGTGACACCAAAGGGCCTAGGCCATTCCTCAATAACCTTTTTCTTTGAAGGATCCCCAAAAATTACCTCACTTGTGATCATGTGTCCCAAAAAAATGACTTGCTTCATACAAAAGTCACGCTTGCTAAACATGGCGTACAACTTCTCCTTTCTCAATGTTGCCAACACAAGTCTTAGATATTCTTCATGTTCCTCCTTGATCTTGAAGTAGATGAGAATATCATAGATAAACACTTCCATAAATTTTTCAAAGTAATGTCTAAAGACTCTATTCATCAAATCCATGAAGATTTTAGGGGCATTAGTATGTTCGAAGGGCATCACCAAAAACTCATAGTGCCCATACCTTGTTCGGATGGTAGTCTTATGAATATCTTCCTTCTTCACCTTTACCTGTTGATATCCATAATGAAGATCCACCTTTGAGATGTATAGAGAACCTCTTAACAGATCGAACAAGTCATCAATCCTTGGGAGTAGATACTTGTTCTTTACAGTGATCTTGTTGAGATCCTGATAATCGATACACATCTGCATTGTTCCATCATTCTACTTCACAAAGAGCATTGGCGCACCCCAAGGTGATGCACTAGGGTGTATGAACCCTTTTTTCAAATGCTCTTGTAGCTACTTCTTTAACTCCTCCAGTTTGATAGGATCCATCCTATAGGGACACTTTGAGATAGAAGTAGCTCCGGGCATGAGTTCAATTGAGAACTCTACCTCACGATTCGGGGGAATTCTGGGAAACTCTTCCTGGAATACATCTTCATATTCCCTCACGATGGGAATTTCCTCAAGGTTGTCACTTTCCTTCAACTCAACCAATTCGGTGAGATATACTTCTTCATAGGGAATCAACACCCGCACTATTGAAGGATTTTTCAAAGGAGATTCATGATCTTCCTTGCATTTGTAGAGGATCATGTGATTGTTTTTAATATGAAAAGATATTTCCTTTTCCCGACAGTGGATATGTGCCCTATATAACAAGAGCCAATCCATACCCAATATAGCGTCGAATTCCACCAAGGGAAGCATTACGATATTTTCCAGGATAATCTTCCCACATATGCCAACAAGATAAGAGTCAAAAACTTGGGTTGAAATGATTAAATAACTTTGTGTTTTTATAGATATCTCTACTTAAATGTCTTGGGGATTATATTCTATAGTTCTAGAGAACTTTAATTATATAAAGGAATGCGTAGAACTAGAATCAAATAGGAATTTTTCCAGCCTTGAGGGAATAGGAAGTGTACCTTGTACGACTTCATTATCTTGCTCCACCTCCGTAGTAGTTATGGAATAAGCCTTCCCTTGTTTCTTTGGATTTGGTGGCTTCTAACACTGATTACCCTCGAGAACCCAATGTTTAGTGCACTGGTTTGCATAGTGACCTTATAGAATCCTGCCTTTTATCACAAAACTTTCATTAAATTTTACAAAACCGAGGATCTTTAAGGTTTAGTGTCTTGGAAACCAGGAACTTAAAACATGAAAACATACATAAAACATTCTTCTTAAACCCTTTAAAGGCTTCTCCTTAAGTTCATCCTAGGTTCATTACTGCATATAATAACCTGGGGACATAAAACAAAAGAAAGGGTGAGCAAAAGGCCCAGTAAGGGAAACAAGAGAAACATTTTACATGTGAACTTGAGATACTTCAATAAGGACATGAAAAGAACATTAAGGCATGAAAAGGAAACCATGAAGCATATCATAATAAAAATAACATTTTTCATAACTTGAAGATGTGGCTACAACATTTAATATTGACAATCGTTTCATTTCACCAAGGTCCATCCACAAGGTGTCGTTAAAAATTACCAAGGTTATTCACCAAGGCGTCGTTAAAAATGGTCATCTCTAGAGATTAAGTCTTTACCCAATGCATTGGAGTGATATTAGGGAGAACCCTTAAATTTGCCTTTATTATCATGTGAGCCACATATATCATCATCAAACATTTCATAAATAACCCATATAGCATAAAATAAATGGGTTTCATTTCATAATCATAACGTTTTAAAAACTGCTTTATAGACATGATCTTTACGTTACTTTAAACCCACGGAAAGGGAAAGCGGGTATCATGTATGTAAATCTCAGAATTTAAAATAGAACATTTCTGTATATATGTGAATAACCCTGTAGAAATAAGAGCTTTGATTATTCTGTTAATAAGATGAAGTAATTTTGAGAAAAAGAGAGAGGCATTTTGAGACGAAAATTCTGCAGCACAACGACTACGTTACAAGGTTTTAAGAAAACGTTGAAAAGAGAGGGGACATGGGTCAAACAATGATAAATGACCCATAAAACAGTAGAGGGACAGAATAGAAGGTATTTAAGAACATGGTAATGAAATTTTAAAATATACCATATGAAATGAAGAACATTAAAGGAAGACAAAAATAAGATTTCTCTTATGAAAATTCGGCAGCCTAACATAGTTACATAAACTTCAACAAAAAATGAATTGATGATGTCAAATAGGGTATCTCATAATATGAACATAAAAGATCAGTATGATAGATATAGATATCATACCCAAACATAATAAGAATGAACTTGAAATACTTGACATCGAATTAGAACTTTGAAAAGGAGAAGGGTGAAAGAATCCCTTAAAAATTCGGCAGCCTAACGGCATCACTTAAACTTCAACAAAAATGAATTGATGATGTCAAATAGGGTCACTAAGCATATGAACATAAAAGATAAGTATGATTGATATAGAGATCATACCCCAACATAATTAGAAGGAACTTGCAAGACTTGACATGGAATTAGAACTTTGAAAAGGAGAAGGGTGAAAGATTCCCTTAAAAATTCGGCAGCCTAACGGCATCACTTAAACTTCAAAAAAAATGAATTGATGATATCAAATAGGGTCTCTCATCATATGAACATAAGATTCCAGTATGATAGATATAGATATCATACCCCAACATAAAAAAAGGAACTTGAAAGAATTTACATGAAAGTAGAACTTCAAAACGAGAAGGGTGAAAAACAACTTAAAAATTCGGCAGCCTAATGGCGCCACTTAAAACATCAAAAAACAGAATTGAAGAGATCAAGTGGGGTCTCTCATCATATTATCAGAAAAGATCAGTATGATAAATTTAGAGATCATAACCAAACATAATAAAAAGGAACTTGAAATACTTTACATGATAATAGATGTTGAAAAATGAGAAGGGAGAAATAATCCGTTACAAAAAATTTCGGCAGCCTAACGACGCCACTTAAAACTTCATAAAACGAAATAATGAGAGTAAGAGGGGATATATAATTATGTGAACATGAAAAGGCCAGTAAAAGGAGTATAAAAGAACACCCTTTAACATAAGAACATGGAGCATAAAAGAAATTACATAAAAGAGATTTCTTGAAAAGAAAGAGAGAGATCGGATCCCTTAACTTAAAACGTAACTCTTAAAACTCAAAGGTTTGGACCTTGAGGGATTGGGGGCACCTTGGGAGGACTCCTTGGGAGGTAAGGAGAACAGAACTCCGTTGGGGGAGAGTTGGGAGTGAAAACTAAAGGAGGAAAGGGTGGGTATTTATAGGGAAAGTGAGGGGACAAGGCATTAATGGCCAAGGGACTCCTCACAAGTGCCTTTCTCAAAACCATGTGCTCTCCCTTGGCATTTACCATGGAGTTAGGCCACATGGGGCCCCCAAAACAATAATTCATCACCCTTGGCCGGTCAACCCTTAAAATATCTCATGACATCATCATGACACAGTTATGATGTCATTAAACATACCGAAACCCTAAAACTGTATTTTTACTATTCACTGAAAATTCAACTTTCTCAGAAAAATCCCAAAATTTCACATTAACCAAATATCAAGGCTCTGATTTCAAAAATTAACTCCATTTTATAAAAATAATTTTGTAAATATTTTTAATTTTATTTTTAAATAAATACACTATTCACCAAAAATTCAATTTTTTAGAAAAATCCCCAAAAATTACCATAACATAATATCGATGCTCTGAGTTCAAAAATAAAGTCCATTTTATAAAAATAATTTTCAAATTATTTTTAATTAAAAAACACTATTCACCCGAAAAAACTAATACTTGACTAATAATTTATGAAACCATTATTTAACCATTTTATTGAATCACATTACTTAATCAAGGTGCCTAGATTGTACTAATACTTTATTTAAGTGAGATTACTAATCCATTTGGACTCATTACTAATACTAATCATAAAATCACTATTCATATTTTACTATTCATCAAAAATCAAGTTGATCTTATTAGACTCTAAATTTCGTACTGATTATAACTAGAGAAGACCATTTTTTAAAAATCATTACACATTTCTAATTATTTAAGGTTTACAAAAGCATTTTTAAAATATAATTTTTCTAAAATTCATCAAAAATATGCATACTATATTTATCCGGTCATTTGAAAATTCATAAACATCAACATAAGAAGAAATCCCAATTTTTATTTAAAACAAAGGATTAAACAAGGCAGTTACGGTCTCCTTACATAGCCCCTTATCACACCAGCATATGACCTAAGTGTAAGGTGTACTAAGGTGAGAGAATCCGAGGGAGGCTCGGCCAACATCGCACGAGTAGTAATTTCTATCAGTTTGAACTTCTCACGAAGGTGATCCCGTTCTAGCTTCACAAGAGGAAGTTCAGCTTGGGTTTGGTCCAGAGCAAAGCCCAGTGGTGCTACCTCTTTCCCAAGTTCTGTTAGATGGGATTCGATTGGTCCAAGACTACTGGATGAGGCCATCAAATCTTCTTTCTATATTAATTAACCAAGATTACTTGTATTTAGAGAAAATAATCAAAACGTTTAGTTTCTAGTGGTCATATTGACCAATGGTCATATAACAGTCAAAAACCAACGGTATCATTTTAATTATACTCATGTTATCAAACGAAACATTTTTGTTGAGTATAAAAATAAAATAAAATAACACATAAAATTAGGAAACAAGATTTATTCAAAATTTCGGGTCGTTACAATCTTCCCCCCTTAAGAAATTGCGTCCTCGCAATTTTTTTAAAATTAGGTTTTGAAATTTCATTGAATGTCCCACATCGGAAAAGGAGTCAGTAATACTATTACTTTAAAAGAAAGAAAGGGATGTATGAAGGTCACCCGAGTTAGCCCACACTAGGATTCCATGTAGGAATACATGGACATGGAAGAAAAACAAAGGGTCAAGTTCTGAGGGAGAGTGATAGAGAACGTGATTAGGAGAAAGTTAACCATAAGAAAATCCCAAACTTATGATGTGTGTAAATGGTCATTGATTACCTAGTAGGAAACGTAAACCAACAACATTTTGGTTTTACGTTCCTTTTCATAATTTTGAGGAATTCATTTACTACATAGAACAAAAACATAAGAAAATATACCTACCTTCATGTAGAGTTTCATCCTTTAATAAGTTTCTACCAAAACTAATCTTTTCTCCAAAAGATGAGCATTCAAAACTACTTGGTCTCATCAAAACACAAGAATCATCTTCTAGAGAATCACATAATCCACAAAAGATTAACTATCTATTTCTTCTATCTTTAAACATTATCCCAAAAACAGAAAGGGTATGTTAAAACAACTCTTCAAAAAGAAAGAATCCCATAGGAAGGGGAACTATTTTAAAATCTTCAAAGTTCCATGGTACTACCCAAAGTTCATCATAGACCATCCCATAAATAACGGTCCTTAAAATTTCTCAAAATAAACCAAACTAAGATTGAAACCCAAATACAAGAGGGATTTGATAACATAGTCTTCCAAAATAAACTTCATTGTTCATCTCAGAACAACATCAACCACACCTAACATCTTATAACAAAAGTATCTAACCTAAACATATTTTACCCAATATAGGTTAATCATTTCCATAAGTAACATAAATTACTATAAGTCCACCTTAAATTCATTAATTCATCAAAATATAAGTCAACCTTACTCCTCAATGAAAATACCGTAGTAATCTATTTACCTTGATCATATAGGGTCCTCAAAATAGTGAACATCTTCCAAAATAATAATCATCTTTTAATCCCCTAAACATCTCTATCGTATTAATACGGCAATAGTAGCATTTCCTATCACATTGGTTGTTGGGACCTGTTCTTCCATTTCCCGCCATTAACTAAGAACAGAAGCTATAATTAGGGGCTTAAATACTTAGCTAATAATCATGAAAAGAAACATAAATAATATAAGGATAACTTGTAGAAGAAAAGTATACCCTAACTTGTGATCCCCTAGGTTCCCATCTAGGTTATCCATGATCATATATTCTTATGTGAACCATTATGTTATTTTATCTTTGTTCCTTTAACAATGGTTCATACTAATCTTATGAATTTACCAAAGAATATCCCCCGGGAGTGTCGTAACCAGGAGAGCAGTAAGGCCCGTTGTCGTGTACCAGTTCCCATTCGAATCTATCTCAAAGCGGTGTTTTTGGGTTTTACCCCTATATACATCTGTGCCAGAGCCACCTCTACCTACTCATATCCAGACAGGGATGTATTTGATTGGAAACCCCTTACTCAATACTCACCAAAATACCAGGAAGATTTCCTATATTTAAACTTTTCTATAGGGTTCTTCCTATAGTTTTCATATCCTAATTTCCACAAATAACTAAACCATCCTTTGATACCAACTATAGCATCCTGCCTTTTTATCACATAAACGTTCATTACATTTTACAAAACCGAGGATCTTTAAGGTTTAGTGTCTTGGAAACCAGGAACATAAAACATGAAAACATACATAAAACATTCTTCTTAAACCCTTGAAAGGCTTCTTTTTAAGTTCATCCTAGGTTCATTACGGCATCTAATAAGCTGGGGACATACAAAAAATTAAAGGGTGAGCAGAGGGCCCAGTAAGGGAAACAAGAGAAACATTTTACATGTGAACTTGAGATACTTCAACAAGGACATGAAAAGAACATTAAAGTATGAAATGGAAACCATGAAGCATATCATAATAAAAATAACATTTTTCATAACTTGAAGATGTGGCTACAACATTTAATAATGACAATCGTTTTGTTTCACCAAGGTCCATCCCCAAGGTGTCGTTAAAAATTACCAAGGTTATTCACCAAGGCGTCGTTAAAAATGGTCATCTCTAGAGATTAAGTCTTTACCCAATGCATTGGAGCGCTATCAGGGCGCACCCTTAAATTTGCCTTTATTATAATGTGAGCCACATATATCATCATCAAACATTTCATAAATAACCCATATAGCATAAAATAAATGGGTGTCATTTCATAATCATAACGTTTTAAAAACTGCTTTATAGACATGATCTTTACGTTACTTTAAACCCACGGAAAGGGAAAGCGGGTATCATGTATGTAAATCTCAGAATTTAAAATAGAACATTTTTGTATATATGTGAATAACCCTTTATAAATAAGAGCTTTGAGTATTCACTTAATAAGATGAAGTAATTTTGAGAAAAATAGGGAGGCATTTTGAGACGAAAATTATGCAGCACAACGACTACGTTACAAGGTTTTAGAAAACGTTGAAAAGAGAGGGGACATGAATCAAACAATGATAAATGACCCATAAAATAGTAGAGGGACAGAATATAAGGGATTTAAGAACATGGTAATGAAATTTTAAAATATACCAGATGAAATGAAGAACATTAAAGGAAGAAAAAAATAATATTTCTCTTATGAAAATTCGGCAGCCTAACAGTGTTACATAAACATCAACAAAAAATGAATTGATGATGTCAAATAGGGTATCTCATAATATGAACATAAAAGATTGGTATGATAGATATATATATAATACCCCAACATAATAAGAAGGAACTTGCAAGACATGACATGGAATTAGAACTTTGAAATGGAGAAGGGTGAAAGAATCCCTTAAAAATTTGGCAGCCTAATGGCGTCACTTAAACTTCAACAAAAATGAATTGATGATGTCAAATAGGGTCTATCATCATATGAACATAAAATATCAGTATGATAGATATAGAGATCATACCCCAACATAATAATAAGGAACTTTCAAGACTTGACATGGAATTAGAACTTTGAAAAGGAGAAGGGTGAAAGATTCCCTTAAAAATTCGGCAGCCTAACGGCGTCACTTAAACTTCAACAAAAATGAATTGATGAGATCAAATAGGGTCTTTCATCATATGAACATAAGAGTCCAGTATGATAGATATAGAGATCATACCCCAACATAACAAAAAGTAACTTGAAAAAATTGACCTGAAAGTGGAAATTCAAAATGAGAAGGGTGAAGAACCACTTAAAAATTCGGCAGCCTAACGGCGCCACTTAAAACTTCAAAAAACTGAATTGAAGAGATAAAATGGGGTCTCTCATCATATGATCATAAAAGATCAGTATGATAAATTTAGATATCATAACCCAACATAATAAAAAGGAACTTATAATACTTTACATGATAATAGATCTTGAAAAATGAGAAGGGAGAAATAATCCGTTACAAAAATTTCGGCAGCCTAACGGCGCCACTTAAAACTTCATAAAACGGAATAATGAGAGTAAGAGGGGATCTCTCATTATGTGAACATGAAAATTACAGTAAGAGGAGTATAAAATAACACCATTTAACATAAGAACATGGGGCATAAAAGAAATTACATAAAAGAGATTTCTTGAAAAGAAAGAGAGAGATCGGATCCCTTACCTTAAAACTCAAAGGTTTGGACCTTGAGGGCTTGGGGCACCTTGGGAGGACTCCTTGGGAGGTAAAGAGACCATAAATTCGTTGGGGGAGAGTTGGGAGTAAAAACTAAAGGAGGAAAGGGTGGGTATTTATAGGGAAAGTGAGGGGACAAGGCATTAATGGCCAAGGGACACCTCACAAGTGCTTTTCTCAAAACCATGTGCTCTCCCTTGGCGTTTACCATGGAGTTAGGCCACATGGGGCCCCCAATACAATAATTCATCACCCTTGGCCGGCCAACCCTTAAAATATCTCATGAAATCATCATGACACAGTTATGATATCATTAAACATACCGAAACCCTAAAACTGTATTTTTACTATTCACTGAAAATTCAACTTTCTCAGAAAAATCCCAAAATTTCACATTAACCAAATATCAAGGCTCTGATTTCAAGAATGAACTCCATTTTATAAAAATAATTTTCTAAATATTTTTAATTTTATTGTTAAATAAATACACTATTCACCGAAAATTCAATTTTTTAGAAAAATCCCCAAAAATTACGATAACATAATATCGATGCTCTGAGTTCAAAAATAAAGTCCATTTTATAAAAATAATTTTATAATTATTTTTAATTATATTTTTAATTATAAAACACTATTCACCCGAAAAAAATAATACATGACTAATAATTTATGAAACCATTATTTAACCATATTATTGAATCACATTACTTAATCAAGGTGCCTAGATTGTACTAATACTTTATTTACGTGAGATTACTAATCCATTTGGACTCATTACTAATCCTAATCATAAAATCACTATTGATATTTTACTATTCATCAAAAATCAAGTTGATCTTATTAGACTCTTAATTTCGTACTGAACATAATTGTAGAAGACAATTTTTTGCAAATCATTACACATTTTTAATTATTTAAGTTTTACAAAAACATTTTTAAAATATAATTTTTCTAAAATTCATCAAAAATATGCATACTATATTTATCAGGTCATTTGAAAATTCATAAACTTTATCATAAGAAGAAATCCCAATTTTTATTTAAAACAAAGGATTAAACAGGGCAGTTACGGTGTCCTTACATAGCCCCTTATCACACCAGCATAGGACCTAAGTGTAAGGTGTGCTAAGGTGAGAGAATCCGAGGGAGGCTCGGCCAACATCAAACGAGTAGTAATTTCTATCAGTTTGAACTTCTCACGAAGGCGATCCCGTTCTAGCTTCACACGATGAAGTTCAGCTTGGGTTTGGTCCAGAGTAAAGCCCAGTGGTGCTACCTCCTTCCCAAGTTCTGTTAGATGGGCTTCGATCGGTCCAAGACTACTGGATGAGGCCATCAAATCTTCTTTCTATATTAATTAACCAAGAATACTTGTATTTAGAGACAATAATCAAAATGTTTAGTTTCCAGCGGTCATATTGACCAATGGTCATATAACAGTCAAAAACCAACGGTATCATTTTTATTATACTCATGTTATCAAACGAAACATTTTCGTTGAGTATAAAAATAAAATAAAATAACACATAAAATTAGGAAACAAGATTTATTCAAAATTTCGGGTAGTTACAGACCTAGCTCCCTATAGTTTTAGCATTGAACCATGAGTGGTTATCTCCTTTCATCAGCTACATTCTCCTTTCTTTTCATGTATTTTCTACACTCTTGAGCATGGTGTTCTTATTTCCCACACTTGAAGCATTTCCTCATCCCTTTGAGGCAGTTCCCATGGTGCAACTTCCCACATTTTTGGCATGTGGGTCTTTGATTTTTCATCCCACCTTTGTCATTAGATCCACCGTCTTGAAACTCCATCTTTATTTTCTTATCACCATATCCATGGGACCATTCTCCAAACTCCATCTCCACTTTGAGAGCACACTGAACAACTTCTTCATAACTCAGAATGTCTTGAATTTCAAAATCATTTTGAAGGTGTGGTTTTAATCCACTAAAGAATCTATCAATTTTTCTATCATTCTTGATAACAAAACCCTAAGCGTACCTTGCAAGCCTTGTGAAATTCACTTCATAATTTGTGATAGATTCTCTTTATTTTTACTTGAGCTCTATTAATTCT
Organism: Viscum album; assembly: GCA_963277665.1. NCBI lineage: Eukaryota > Viridiplantae > Streptophyta > Magnoliopsida > Santalales > Viscaceae > Viscum > Viscum album. The sequence continues at coordinate 1,349,199,707 of OY728164.1, forward strand.
CTATCCATCTTTGTATGATGATTTTGTGGGAAATAATTATGAAGAAACATTATCTTAAAGTCTTCCCATTCCATCTCTTCAATTTCCTCCCTTGTCTTGGTGTTCTTTATCAAATCCCATCATTGATCAGCTTCTCCATCTAGCCGATGAATGGATATGGTCACCTTCTCCATCTCAGAATAGTGAAGAGCAGAAAAGATCTTTTCCATGGAGTTGACCAACTGTTCCACAACTAGTGGATCGGAAGATCCACAAAACATCGGTGGTCGTTGTAGCATAAAACATTCGATAGCCAGTTTCTACCTCTTTGGTGAAGGACGATGTTCCCCATTATTATGGTTATTGTTCATAACCTAAGATAATTGGGTAAGAATAGCCATGAAGTTTTGAACTCCACCTCTCAAATCGTTGGGGATGTCGTTCGGGAAATCGTTGCATTGGCCCTCGCGTGAGTTGGTGGCCTGATGTCTCCTGGTTCCCACCATTTTCTAAAATTGAAAAGGTTAGAACAAAACATAAGTAAAAAAATCATGAATAACTTATTCATTTAAACAATTTATACCAAAAACATAACATATGGGATCCCTATGTAAATAATCATGTGTGCATATTTGTACTTGGTCTCATGCTGTAGGTTTTCCCTATGGTTCACTAATCATAATTCCAAAATTAACTAAACCTTTCCACTGATACCAACTATAGAAAACCAACCTTTTCTTACATTTCTATTACATAATTTTAAAGATAAAAAACATAATATTATTACACATAGAGGATCCAACGGTTTAGTTTCTTGGGAAAACTAGGACCATACATAGCAATTACAACATCAAGAATAAACATTTATTTAATTTCATCTTCTCTAGATTCTTATTGTCACTTCTATTATCATTAGTATTTGTACCCACCTAAAGAAATACATCAAAAGGGGTGAGTTAGAATCCCATTAAGAGGATAGATAAGAACAATATAGCATGGGGTGAGCATAATCATGAAATGGGAAAAAGTTCATAAACATGAGAGGAAGCATAAATATAAGAATTGAAATGTGGAAATGTATAAAAATGAAATGTCATGTCTTTTCGGTTAACTACCACAAATACTTGTGAACCAAGCTAGAATCTTGTTCACACATCATTTCAAATTTACTCTTGAGAATCACCACTTTATCCAATGCATTGGAGCACTGTATAATTCTGGGTGCACCTCTCACATAATAACATTATCATTGACATGCTTGCCACATGGAAAATATATCAAAAGTGAACATAACTAACCCATGGAAAGGAATGGGTTACATATTATAAGAACACATTCATAAACTATGGGTTACCAAAATAAAGAGGTAATAACATACATGTTACAAGAACTGTCCACTTTGAGAGAGAAGTAAAAGGTGAGTTCTTAGAAGAAGAGTTCTTTTGGAAAACATTTTTTTTGACATAAACAATAATGTTGAACAATTATATCCTAGAAATGTAAATAAAATTATTAAAGAATTATTTTTAAGTAGTAAACATATAAAAATGGAGTGAAAGGGGGAGAACCCGAAGGATGAATGTTGGGTTCAAGAATTTCCCCTTACCTTGTATCTGAAAGCTTCCATCTCATTAATGTCCTGTATAATGACATTATATTCATTAATTGGAAATCCAGAACCTTGTGTAAATTAATATGGTTCATTATGGTTTAATTAAGTGATTTTATGTGCCTTTGGATGAGTTATTGTGTTTTAAAACATTGTTCAAGAATGTTTGTTTTTATGTGTTTCTTGAGTGATTCACTTGTATTCATAAATTGATGATCGAGTAGAACATGGGTAAACATCTAGAACTAATATTACATGTTATTAATGGAATTCCAAAATTTAAAATGATCCTATAATGAGTTATATGATATACCATGTGGATGAATCATTATATAAAAATTAAATGAAGATTGTTTGGGTTAATTTGGGCGGTTTTTCAATCACAATGAACTTGTTTTAATTTATCACTTAGTAATATGTTCATAAGTCAGTTACAGAACATCAATTAGGACATAATAAATATAACATATTCTGGTTCAATCAAAAAAATGGTTTCATGACCAGATCTGAAGGTATAAATGGGAGAAGAAAGCATATCGTTCTTGAAGGTGATAAATTAACACCTCACGAACAACGTTCTATTTAATTAAATTAAAGGAAGAGGGAAAGGGGGTTGGATGATATAATATCCCCTTATAATCATAGAATTACATTATATGTATAATAAGGTAGTTACAATACCATTTGGATGATGATAGGTGGGGAGAGATCAAGAAATGAAATTGAACTTGAAAGGAAATTAAAGGAGAAGAGGGAGAGAAATTTCCTCTTAAATCCTCCTCTTGAGATCCTCCTTAAGGAAGCTAGGATTGGTCTTTTGATGAGACCAGAAGATCTTGGACATGGGAGAGGGGATATGGAAGAATTTTGGGAAGATTTTAGAGAAGTCTTGGAGCTTGATAGGTGTGAGAAAATGAGGGTGTGAAGGGTGGTTTTTATAGTTGAGGGGAGAGGGGTTTCCTTAATATAAAATACATCAGTTTATTAATTTACACTAAGACATGAAATATTGAGTCATCAATGACCAATAATAGTAAATAAGGAATATGAGTTCGATATTTGGGTGCTTACATCACTTGTGATTTTAGTAATAGCGGGTTTTAATTATAATGTATTTATACAGTAAATTAATGTATTTTACTATTCACCAAAAATTCAAGTATTTTAGAAAAATCCCAAAATTTTACCCCAACCATTTTTCCACATGTAGAATCCAAAAATGAAGTCCATTTTTCAAAAATGATTTTCTAAATATTATTAATTTAATATTTAATTAAAATCATGGTTTATTACTAAAAAACAGTTTTAAAACATTCATTTACTTATTCTAAAATATAGGTGCATCATACATTCACTTGAATATTATTTTTATACTATCATAGGTAAGGTTACTATTCATTAGGTTATATCACTATTTATAAGGGTATGTTACTATTCATACGTATATGTTACTATTCATCAAAAACTATTTTTGTTTTATTAGACTCCAAAAAACATCTTGAACACAACGGTGTATGTCGGATTTTCAAAATTTAAAACACAGAAGTGAAAAACTTATGTTAGTAGTTCATTATGTTGTGTTTTCATGTTATTTAATGACATAATTATAAGAATGAAATTTCAATTGAAAAAACATTGGGTCGTTGTAGTTCTCTATAATGGGTTACATTCAAGGAACACATATTGAATATGGTTTGATATGTGGAAAACAATAAAGGTTCACAATTTATGTGGATAGATTTTTTTCCAATTTTTACTTTAAGCTATACATAGTACCTTTACATGATTTAGAGTTTAATCACTACTCACACATGATACACCCAAGAGAATTCACTTGAACTCCCTAATTCGATGAATTATATTCATTTACTATACACATTGTTACCATAAACAAATTATTTTCATTAAGGTTCATACCTATTTAGCATGAGACTATTCATTAACCTCATAATAATATTTAATGGTTCATTGTATCCAAATTCTTATATTTATTCTACTAAAATGTTTTGATAAATATCATCCACAATGTGATATTTGATTTTTTTCATTCAAAATCAAATTTTATTAAAAAATCAATATATTTGGATAAATGTTTATTGGAATTATCATGTTCCTCTCCATATTATTCAATATCTAAATATTTTGATTGAACACCCAAATATTGCATGGATCCAAATTTTATTAAACTAATCTAGATGAATAAGAAGAATACATTGTGTAATTTTCCTCTTCTTTTGAATTTAATAGATAAATATTACAATTTAAATGTTGTTATAATCATGGAGAGACTGAAATTATAACTACTTCCTAAGATTTATACTCAAATAATCACTTGTTTTATTGTCCTATAATTACTATCAACCACGCACTACCCTCTGTATACAATCTATAATGTACTATCCTTTTTTATTCATCCCTCATTGAAATGAATTTAAATACTGCCTCTTATAAAAAATGCCTTCACTGTTATCGTTTTATTTATCCATTAATTGGCTAACCATATATAACCAACTCTATGAGAAATCATTTTTTCACACTACTTCTTATAACACCCCTCATCGACTAATTTTTACCCACGAATTAAACAACATTATGATCCAATTTTTATTCTTCGAGCTATATATACATGAAAACAATTTCTAATAATTATATAACTTTTCATCAACCAATAATCGGTATATTAGAGGATTATTTATATGAACACTCCCTTAAAAATATTTTTAATCATGGTTATTTCATTTATTCCATCACATGACACCCATTCACACAACACTTCATAGAATATATCATCATAAAAGGTAAACATACCATTATTTTTACAATTCTATAAATGAATTCATCCTTTAGGGAAATTTGAAATGATCCATGAAATTTGGTTCACAAGTCCAATAAAGGTATTATTTGACTTTCAAAAAATTCCCTGAATTTTAACTTACACTATATTCCATAAAAAATAAATCATGTTTTCAAAACTGTAGATAAGACTCCTTCACAAATGACATTGACCATGGTATAATCAAAGCACTAAATAGACCATTCAAACCCAATACATGAAACAACAACCATATTCCTCCATTTTGATCCATTTTTATACGTCTGATGGGGGCATTTTTGTCATGTGAGACATATACAGTCACATATGTGATACATGGAATTGCTTATGTTTTGATTAATTCTCCACAAAAATTCCCAAAATTCGCTAAACATATGACAATGATTTCCTTTTTCACTAAATACAATAATAAATGAAGAATATATACTCCTATAAAATATAATTCACCCTAAAATATCTATGTTATATATTTAAACCTAAAATAGTATATAAATTTACCTCTTCTCTTTGAATATATCATCCACACAGTCATACACACATTGAAAATGAATTTCCTTTTTCCATAAGACGCATTTTGATCATGAATAGTTTAATGTATCACCATGACTTGTTTAAACAACAAGCATAAAATGAAATTAATGTCTCGTATGTCATTGACATTCATCTTTAATAGATACAATTGTAAAAGGCAACACATCCAACTTTTGTAGCCAACGAATCCAACAAACAACCCTTTAGTTTGAACATTATCCAACATTGGAATACATTAATGATTAATCAATTATTACCTATCCACCTACTAAATTTATACTATTTAAAAAATATATGGATTTATGTTATAAACTTCTAACATTAATTCATTAGGATCCCACATTCTTAATAAAATCTAAAGGGTCTCCTTACATAGAAATAATATTTTTCCTTCTTCCCACCTATTTTTCACATAAATCCATGGGGAAATATTCCAATAAATAAATCACCTTTTTCTATACATTATATGTTTTGAATATCATCTATTTTAAAAATTAATTAATTTTGCGGGACTCTTATTCCACAAATCCTTTGGAATATAGATGTGGGGAAACCTATATCTCTTTTAACATAGAAACATGTTCCATTTCCATACTATATAAGGATCATCCAACCTATTTCATAAAATACTATCTAATCAATTTCCAAATTTTACCACTTTTTTACATACAAAAACCTCTTTGATATGTAAATTTCTTTGATGAAATATTCTTCAAAAATGGTTTATATTTAATACCTAAAAAATAGCATCGACACATATACATATTCATTATTTTCAACTATCAATTTTTTTTCTCTCGTATACTTGTTGATTAAACTACTATAACTAATAGGATAGGTGGACCTATAGATATTTCACATTTTCCACGGATCTATTAATTGAATTAAAACAACACTAGATGTTTATTTTTACAGATCTAAACCACTCACTATTACCTTTTACCTTAATATCATTGATTTCCAATGAGTGAATTTAACACTTAGTATTGGGAAATAATCATAACCTCTAATCATATTAAGTTAAAACATAATATATAAAATAAGATTTTATATTAGAAGCCTAAAATATATCCTAATCACTCACTTAATTCCTTATCTGATAGTATCTCATGCATTAACTCCCTTAAACCCAATTTACTACGATATTAAGAAATCATACTATAAACATTCAATAAATAATACTTGAACCAAAAAATGGTTGGGTCATTAAACATGTTGAAATAACGGATACCACTAGATATTCATTATCAAAATTTTATTTATAGTGCTTCTCCTTTCAGGAGACTATACTAAATAGCCTTTTAGTGAAAATCGCAAACTTACCCAAAATTTATTTGGTACCTACTTCCAAGAATGTTGATTATAACGAACATGCGGAAGCCACTTGTTTTTTATCTATTTTGAAATATTATCCGAGTAATACCTAGTATCCTAAAATATAATCATCTGAAACCATATTTTTTATTTATTAATAAATAAATAAAAAATTTAAGCATTATCATATATCATAATTTTGAACTGCAGTATTCATCATAGTTTTCTAATTCCAAATACATTATTTCCTAACATGAATTATATATTTAAAATAGTATTGATACACCTAGTTGTATAATATAATCCTTTTATGCATTTGAGTGTTTATTTAATTCATGATTCTAATAAAGAACTATAATATTTCTACCTCCACCAGTTTCATATAAATCTTTTAACCACAAACACATGTCATATTTGAACATAATCTTCCCATGAATCATATCCCCACATTATAAACACATCACATCAAACAAATATTAGAAACGTTTAGAAAAAGTGGAGATAGGATACATAAACATCCTTATATTTTGGATTATTTTCATAAACCAACCATGGTAAACCCCAAACTATTCCCCTAATATGACCCATGATATGGCTCATGTGGCGTTCTCGATCCTCCCAATCTTAGAAATAGTTTCAAACTTCCAAGATATCATAATATAAATGATTTATCAAAATAATATACTAATAAATAGAAAAAAATAGAGTGTGTTTCAAGAATCTATAATCTAAAAATGAAATAAATATATAACCAAATCCAAATGTAATAGCAACTATGAAATTAAAAAAATGAAAAAACCAAACTAGAACAAAAAAACCCCCGAGAATATCTCCATGTGAACTATTGGTCACTATAATCAAATAAACCAAGTCACTCCATAGGAAACATGAATATATCTTGAAAAAAAATTATCTCGGGTAAATCGATTTAGAGTGGAATAATTATAGTGTGTGCCTAAAATGCTTAGTAGGAAAGAACCATAGAATCCATACATTTACATTACCTAAACATTCAAAAAAAACTAGTTTGAAATACATTTAGGAAAATGTAGATATTTTTTATAATGAACCAAAACCATTATTTTTATAATGATGTTTTTCAAATCCCAAAACACAATTTAAAATTTAAACACCATGGATGAAACCATAAATAATCACCAGCATTAGGATAAACAAATTAGTAGAGAAATACTTGTAAACAATGTAGAGATCATAAGACATACACAACCATAATAGATGACCAAAATATTACTGAGTGAAACAAGAACATGGAATTGAATTATTACAGAAATAAAATAGAAATATATAAATCGTAATCATGGGAATTCACTAATTATATCTAGAATAAATCCTTAGACATAATCAATCAAACTCACATGATGATGTATGGTGAAACATCGTATTCAATAACCAAATGGTTGTTAAAACTAGCCTCAATAGTGGAATTTGAAACTTGGATTATCCTATCACCCATGGGTACTAATATTTATAATTGGGACTAGTAAGAAACCGTCAATTGACCCTCTATATAACACAATAGAAAACCATGATAATACTATAAGGGAAAATTAGGAGGTTATGACAAACTTTTCATTAACCATAACTAATATTCTCCATTGTGTTTTCCCTTCCCAATCCCTAACACCTACTACTTGAAGGTCCACTCCTTATAAGGATGGCTATAGGGGTTCCCATCACACATAGAACCACCCAAGGTGCGAATCGGTCCAACATGTAACTTGAGTTTTAAAACAAAATTAAAATTATCTCAATATACCATCCATGCCTTAACCGTTGTGAATCTAATTCCATTTCAAAAACATTTCCCAAATACAATTTTAATACTGCATTGATATTAGAATAGTGTAAAATCGGATGTAATTTTTAAGCCACATTTAATAAATCCAAATTTATGATCATTAGTTGACCAAGGAGACATTTATGGAACATTTGTGTAGTAAACGAACCATTAGAAATGAGGAGAGATAAGGAATTGGAGAAGGAATATGGAAAAGGGTTTTGAAATTTTTGGTTTAAGGGAAAAATGTTTATGAAAAAACATTATAATTTTTTCTCCAATATATATATACACCTTGTGCGTATATTAATATGAACACATAAAATGAAAACCTTGTTTAGAGCCATTTAAATACCAAAGGATCTAATTTATCTGTCATAGAGAGTTTTTCCACTAATCAAAAAAGTCTAAACATAATCATAAAACTGTGAAAGCAACTCAAAACCTACACATAAGACCCAATTATGAGAATAACTGAGTAACCAAAACATAATCAATGAAAAAATACCTAAAGTTCTCAATTAAACTTTTATAGATCATTTTACATTTCATCAAACACGTCATGTACATGTTAATATAGGTATAATCATATAATTACATTGATAACCTACTATCATCATTTAAAAATACTAAAACACCATAATAATTCTAAAAATCACACCACATGCTTGATAAATACATATATAAATTAATTATAAATATTCAATCATCTAATGGAATACTTATGAATGTAAATGGATGAAAAAACCAACATTAATGGTGTGAGAATTCAATGGAAGAAAATGAGAGCGAAAAAATAGGATGGAGTGACAATCCACATGCCCCATCATCAATGAAAACGAACAACATTATCCAAAACTCTATATATGATTTGGACAAGAGAGAACCCTATAAATTAAGAACCCTGAACAAGAAGGGGGTGAGGGGAAAAGAAATAAAGGAGACCAAAATCCAAGAAGAGCTAACCATACAAGTTTGGAACTACATCAACCAAGGATGATCCAAGAAAGGGGATGGTTTTGGATCCCCATATTTCACATAATAAAAATGGAGGATAATAATCCTAAATGAGATTAAAAATAATGAGTGGAAAATATGAATTTCAATTTTTTTATGAACCTTGGTAGGTTTCACAGTTTGGAAGCACAATTTTCCAAATCATACACCAATCGTGCACACACCAATGGATAATGATGAAACAATCACAAGATTTTAAAAATATTTGGGAATCTATGCACCTATCATCCTCAATTGTTTTGTAAAAAACGATTGAACTCATTTAATGCTTATCTCATGGGTTCTCCTAACAGTGTGGAAGCCATGTGCCTTATCCCTAACACAATAGGAAGGTTTCATGGTTACACCTTTTCCTTACTTTTTTAGTGAAACCATGACTAGACCATTAATTTAAAACTATGAAATATGTAATTGAACTAGAAAAATCTACATTAATAATAACCTACATAGTTTCCTCTCAAACTATACACACAAACCCTGCACAACTCCCAAACAGCCAAGAAGCCTCCAAAACTAAAAAATAGAACTTCGAACTCAAATTGATCATCAAACAAAAGGTCTAACATTAATAAAGTAAAACAATATATGAAAAATAAGGTCTATGTGTGATAATTATCCCCACCACAAAAAAATTATTCCCCTATAAAGTCTCCTAGTTGAATAAGGAACAAAACTAAAAAAGAAAATTGAATGAATTATTATTAAAACCAGAACCTCAATGTGACATATTAATAACACATGTAACACCCTGCCAATAATTGATAAAACATGACCAATGATGGGTTTCCTAGTGACATAAAAAAGGACTCTCATGTTGATAAAAACATGGGACTCCCAACACAAATAGAAACCCAATGAGATAATATCTAACCAACACTAAATCAAAACATGATACATCATTTCCATTAGAAATAGGCATATCTAAAATGGTCACTTCCCAAAACAAAAATAAATCCACAAAAGTATAATATCACTAGTACCATAATGTCATTCATAACCCAAATAATATGATAAAATTAGGCCCCATTTCTTTTATAATAAAAAAAGTCTTTAAAATAAAAATAAAACTAAACCAATGTGATCTTAAACAATTTATGTTATGACATTATAGATATAAATTGGTCCAAGGATCCTCCCCCAACCCAAAATTCCTCACTACGTGAAGTGATTCACACGAAGGCCTATGACTAGATCCCTAGTGAGTTAAATCAATTGCTTCCCCTCAATTAGGAGTTGGTATCCTCTGAAAGAAAATCCTCTTTTAGAAACACATCTTTTATATCATTCCCAAATGACCCGAATAATTACATAATAAACATTACATAGGAGGGTTATTTAATGTAACGCCCCGACCCCAGATACCCAGAGTCGGTGCATTAATTACATAACATTGGCATGATCATGAGAAAGATCAAGTCACGAAAGACCGATTAGTTTAGCAGCCTTGGAATAACTAGATACATCCATAAATTTTTACATTTCATCATAAAAAAAACATCTTGTCTTCATATCCCCTCATACTATCCCTGCAGGTCATTCATAAATTACTTCTTCATAATCATGGGGAAAAAAAAATAAAACATTGAAAGGGGTGAGCTCGGATGCTCAGTAAGGATAACATTATAGCAGAAGCTTTCATAAATGAGCATAAACACTTAAGGCAATTTATAACTAAAACAAAAGCCTTTTAAACTTGAACTTCAGCATAAAATGGCAAAGGTAAAATGAAATAATGCCATTTACTTACTCACATGGATATTCTACTAGTCGAATGATCACATGCAATATCAATAACCACTTTCATAATGATGGAATGCATAATGCCAGACTATCATAACCACATAGCCAAGGCCTCGTGCCAAGACTACAAATAAGATTTTGCCAAGGCCTTGTGCCAAGACACTAGTTTGTCTCATGAGACCTACCGATGCATCGAGGAGCTATAGCGGGCTCCACCTGTCACTTATTAAGTCCAATGCATTCCCATATGAAAAGGTTTAAACATAACGTAAACATTCGTATTAAACTAGCATACGAAATGTCAATACTTTCACCACAAACCATGAATGGTATAAAAATAGCACATCCACAGTCAAACATAATTCATTCGATACAATATGGAAGATTGCATTGTATCACATTAACTTCAATCAATAATAATGAAGGATGTTGACATAGATGAAAATAATCATCAAAACTATTTGAGAGAAATATCCCCCTTTTCTTGAAAACATTTAAAAGTCACACTATTTGTCAAGAAGCCATTTAAAAGTATATTTTTGAATCAAAGTGTCCCATACCACTTTGAAACTTTTAAAAGTAGTTTTAATTTTAAAACTTTAATGTCCATATAAATAAATCCTTAAAACCATTTTTAAAATATGGACATTAATGAGCATGATTTAGAAGAATAATTCTTTAAAACATTTTAAAATGGTATTTTGGTTAGAGTTTCTAACCAAAAGAGAGACACTTGAATACAAATAATTGAGGTAATCAAAACATTGTAATATCATGAGAATAAAGGAATTCATGATATACTATGTCAAAGTACATTATATACACCACATAGAAGTGATTTGGTGTATATCATCAAAGAAGTCTCAATGGAATGTAAATTGAGATGAAATTTCTCAAAAAGGTTGTATCCTTAGGTTAAGGATAAATCAATGACATAATTATGTGTGACAAATATAAATACACTAAATATGATTGGATATTCAGTGTAAAACAATCAAAGGACATTCACACATATTCTTGTAAAAAAAACAATACCAACGAATTGGATGTTTAACTCAACAAATGGAGAATTACTCTTATCAAATTCATATCAATGACTTGAGAATTACCAATGGAGTGATTATGTGTATCAAACTTCTATCCACAGGAAGGGGAGTGGAAATTATGACATAATCAAATGAATAGTGATTCCACACATAATCTTGGGGTAATATAATCAATGAAATATGTGTAAAGCCAAATGAGTGGAAATTGAAATCTCAAATTCCCTTATCGATTAGGTAACTTACGAAACATACACCCATGAAAGAAGTATCATACCATGATGATGTAAATACCCATAAATTAAAGTATATTACACAATGAATACGATCATGGGCAGTACACATACACCACATGCAATAATTAAGTGGTGATCAATTGAATTCTCACGGAATTAAAAGTGAGATAAGAAAACCCTTACATTGTACTTTTTCCTTGGTCGATGGTAGGTTTACCTCCTGTATAATGGTGAAATAATTGTTATTGAATAATAAAAGAATCATTTAATTTAATATTACATCATATATGATCTTTTATCATTGATTTGTTAATAATATTTTAGAATTATCGTCATTTCGGGTGTTAACGGGTTCATTTTACTTTATATTCTTTGTTATGTGAGACATATTTGTTATTAATGGGATGTATATTATTCATATCCAGAATGGTATCAAGTTCTTAAACATCATTTTTAAATCATCAAATTATACGATGGAGAATGAATCTCATCGCGTTCGTGGAGACGGTAGTCCGTACGTACGCACGAACGCTACTTCCATTTAATTTTTATTTTAAAAGAATCGAATCCAAATTATACATAGGTATATTACTATTCCAGTATAATATAATATTTTATATATGTTACTTAAGTTCATTTACACCATCCTTTATACGTTCCATGTGTGGTATGAACGAGTCATATCATTTTAAGGGGGCGGTAGTCCGCACTTCCTCAAATGAAATTATCGTATGTATATACAACATGAAACGAATAATGGTATGAAATAAAATGGAATTAAAGAAGCTTATATATAGAATATATATCATTAATATCATATTTAATTACAGTGCCATCCTAATGGCCACCATGAGAGGCGGTAAGATGTATTTGAACAATCATCGTTTCGTGAGGCGTTAGTTTGCCATCCACAGAAACATTATGTTCATCATCCATTAGATGGAGTTGTGTGAATGTGTAGTTTGAATCCTTCTTATAACAACATCCTAGTATATTTAGGATACTGTTGTTGTTATAAAAGAAAGGAAATAAAAAGATTTTGGGGGTTGGAGAAGCAAAATAAATGAAAATACTTTAAGAGAAATTGTTACCTTTAATTTAGGTAACTCACTTTGGTTGGAACCAAAGGACTTCTTGAAATGCTTTATGCCTAAGGGTAAGCTTCAAGGAGGAGGAGAGGGATGTGGGGAGCTTATTTGGGCAGAGTTTGGATGAGCCAAGTGGCTTGAGAGGTGTGAGGAAATGAGAAGGAGGAGTTCCCTTTTATAAGAGGGGTGAGGGGCACCTTTGGAAAAGCTAGAAATATTAATTTATAATAAATTCATATTCGGTTTCCAAAGGCTCCAAAGTTGACTATTAAAAGGATGAGGTGGGGATAGGTCGAAAACAACTCATCCAATAGAATTTAGACAGGTTTGGGTACTTATATTAACCTTATCTTTAAGTATTAACTCTAAGTTAATTAGTTTCACTTTTACAATGTCTCTTTGCATTTTTATATAATATGGTTAATAAACTTACTATATACATCCAAGCGACCCCCAAGTGGTCCATTAATGATTAACCTATCATAATATAAGTCTCTTGGCCGAACCTTAGTTTTTAGGAATTTAATATCAATTAATAATATAATATTTGTTTTAAGAACTCTTTTATGTCAATTTTGACACTATTCAATAGTTGATTTTTGTGAAACTCATAACAGATTGATTACTTCGAACAAAGTCAATTAAATCAATCCTAATATATCATATTATCCTAGAAAATTAGTTTAATTCATTAAAAGTTTCATATTATATTTATTTGGGTGTTTATAATATCAATTATTTTAATTTTTCACTATTATAGTAATTACTGCATCATCATTGTGTCATAAATAAAATAAATTATTTAATGTCTAAAAATTATAAATAAAATATCATTATGTAGAAAATCTTTTTAGCTTTCTAATGAATATTTATAATCTAAAAGCCAACATATATAACCCTATGTAACAATTGTTGTTCTAAAAGATATATGCTTGTGTCATTTTTGTATTCATTTTAACTAAATTAAAATAAAGTGTCATTATCACTTACAAGTGGATCCATGGGGTCCCAAAATAGACCCAAAGATTCCCATGGTCGACCATGTATCAACCAATAGGGTTAAGACACGTTTTAGGGTAATTTAGTATTATTATAATATTATTTTTTTTAACCCTTATTTACCGGATTTACCCTTAACCATGGTAAATAAAATATTTACCGCAGTAATTATTCAAAATGTCTAAAAATAAAAGTTACCTATTTACACAATTTTAACATCCTGATTCCAAATATGGAATCCATTTTCCTAAATTCAAAACACAGAAGTGGCAGAAATTAATTTAAAATTAAATCCCGCTGTCAAAACAAAAAGCGTGTTTTTAAGAGATAATAACTATCAAAAGATTGACACTCGTTTATGTTCGGTTTAATTGTAAAATTATGTCCAATGACCAACATTATATTAAATGGTAAAAATATATTCTAAATATACTTTAAAACCACTCAAATTCATAATTTATCACTATTAATTATTTTGATTAAAAAAGTTGTTTTTAATTAAAATTTAGTAATTTTCACTATTCATCAAAATATAAAAGTTATCCGAAAAGTACCAAAATTTCACCCTAGGATAATTTCGATATTCCGAATCCAAAAATGAAGTCCATTTTTAAATATAAAATATATATTATTTCAAAAATTAGGTATTACTATTCATAACGGCTAGTTTGATTGGTTGTGGTGTGTGTTAAAACTCAAGGTTGCGTACAACACACGCTACTGTTTTATTCAAAGAAAGCGTACCGTGGAAGCTTGGGATGTTTCATTTTAAATTTTTGATGTCCCCATTTAGTCAAAAAGTTTAAAATATAGTATTTAAAAAGGGTTCACTATTAAAGTTGATAAAAGTGCAATACTGAAAATGAATTTGTTCTTGCATTATATCTAAGAAACTCATAATATGGATTCTAAAATTATAAGGATTATATAAACATTAAAATTTATCTAATACTATTCATAACCTCTTTTGAACGGCTTGTTTGGTAAGTCATGGTGTGCTTGAACATGGTGTTGCATGTAGTGAAAGTTATTGAATTATTTTGAAGAAATAACACACTATGAAATCTTGGGGTGTTACATTCTCCCCTCCTTCAATAAATTGCGTCCTCGCAATTTGAAATTGTTCTTCGAAAAAAAAGGTTGAAAATAGATAATATATTTGTGGGAAAACCCACATCGGAATTTGGGTTACTAAAATTTAGTCTTAATATGAGAAAAAGAGAAATCAAAGGGTCACCACCAAATTATGATCTCGATTAGGAGAACATTGGTGGCAACTAGAGACATATAATTGGAGGAAAAACGTAAATATTTATAGGTGGTGATTGAGGTCATCAATCACAAACAAGTGTAAAATTGAGGTCCTTATAATCATCAATCTATGATGATTTGAAATACCATCGGTTCAACAAAACATAGGGTATTAGGATAACACATTTTTGACATTTCAAAATATCTTAGTTGAAATCCCACATCGAAAAATGAATTAATGAGGCCTCTATTTAAAATAAAGAGTCGAAAGTATGAAGATTACCGAAAATAACACATACTAGGGTTCCATGAAGGAAAATATGGATATGGAGGAGAAATCTAACCATCAATTATCTGATGGAGAGTGGTAGAGAACATGGCTATGAAAAGGCCAAAAATCCCAAAGCCATAAATTTGTGATGATTTAAGGTACCATCTAGGACAACATTTTTGTTCTATGTTTCTTTTATTAATGTTGGGGATTTTATTTATGAGATTGGCTAAGAACATTATGAGATATACTTAAATTTTAAGTAGATTTTCATTCTTTAATAAATTTCCACCACTAACTCAATTTTTTTTTAAACGATGAGTATTCAAGAAGACTTGGTCACACTGGAAGAGCTAGAATAAACTTCTATAGAATCACATGATCCATGCAGGATAAACCATATATTAATCAAAACCAAAATGGTTATTGAATGATCTAATGATCCCCCAAAAGGATATTCATTGAGATAAATATGCACTAATCTTAATTTCTAAAATTAAACCAACAATACCCCAAAGTTAAATAGATACCATTCAATAACCAATTGTCCTTAAAATCCTTTAATATAATCCAAACTAATATTGAAACCCAAAACATAGAAGAATTTGATTATGTAGTCTCCCATGTTACATTGTATCTCCAAATTACATCAAATACTCTTAAAGTCACATACTTAAAAGTAATCATCACATATTCTCTGTTATAGGTTAATCATTTCCATAAATAACCCAAATAACTATAAATCAACAATAAAAATGTAGATAAAAATCCACCATTACTCTACAAATGAAACCTCATTGTATTCTATTTTCCTTGGGCATATAGTGTTCCTAACAAAACGAACATCTTCCAAAATAACATTTATCACTTAATCACCAAATCATTTTCCTATACCAAGGGTATTAATTTGATAAGACATAAGAACCCAAATCATCTTATTATTGATCAATAAAATCATTTAAAAAAAATAGTCACACTAACCAGGGACTTCACGTAGTCCAGTGGTAGGCGATAAATCCCAATCGCACTTTGGTTGTGGGTTCGATTCCCACGGCTTTGTCCGACGCGATGGGTTGTCACACGGTCTACGTGTTGTCCTTTTTCAAAAACTATATTTTATAATATTACCAAAATGAGATAAATTCCTCAAAATAACATAATTTAACCACAAATGTTATATCATACTTTGCATTTTCAACCCAAATTATAATAACTTATCATTTTCTCAAACCCCAATGATCATATAAAACCAAATGGTTATTTATACCTATATCCACAAGAGAAGAGACAATTCTTCCTCAAATATCATTCTCACATGGCAAACTGCGGGGTTACAAATACAAGAGAAAATTATTCCAAAGCAAACCCATCAACAAGGAGTGCTAATACTTTTTAAATTTTTCTCCAGCCATTTATTTCCACATAGCTTCTTCTTTGACCAAGAAAATATCCTATAAAATAGGACATTCACTCGGGTAATGGCCAGGTCCCCTACATTTACGACAAATGACTGTAAATGGACTCTTGGGACCATTTTTATCTTCTTCCATAGTACTCTTCATTTTTCTTCGGCAATTATTCACTTTATGTCCTTCCTTCCCGCACGTAAAACATTTCGTTGTCCCATTGAGACACTTTCCTGGGTGTCTCTTTCCACAATTCCTGCATGATGAAAATTGAGGTTTCTTTTCTCCATGGTCTCCATTGCTGGAGATCTTATCATTTATCACCTTTCTCTTCCTTGTTGAGTCTGGGAGTTGGTTAATATATATGTTGTTGATCATATTTTTGGAATACTGATTTGGCATAAAGACGATATCTTTCACACCTATCAACATTCCATTTTGTTGCTCATTGCCACCACTGTTCCCAACTTGTACATCATTCTCAAAGTCACTATGACTTCCTTGGAATCCAGCCATTGACTAAAACCAGAAGGCATTGTGTGAGTAATAGTAGTCGTAAAATCATTTAGAGATTAAAATGTCACCATATTCTCAATTTGAAACATATTAGGATTAACCAAGGTCATTTTCTCTCATCTTATGTATATATTACTTAAATAGGTTTGTAAAGAAAATGTAAATTATCCTAAGAATATCCCCCGGGAGTGTCGTAACCAAGAGTGCAGCAAGGCCCGTTGTCGTGCACCAGTTCCCGTTCGAGTCTAGCTCAAAGCGGTGTTTTCGGGTTTTATCCCTAGGTACATCTGTGCCAGAGCCGCCTCTACCTGCTCGTATCCAGACAGGGATGTATTGCTCGGAAAACTCACAAAATCTTTACAATACCAAAATTCTAGGAAGTTTTTTTTTATACTAATCCTCAAAGTTCATCTTAGGTCTACGTGCTCTAATCAGAGTTTATCTAAATCTAGCTACCAAGGTTTGTACTAAACTTCCTCTGATACCAACTGTAACGCCCCGACCCCAGATACCCAGAGTCGGTGCATTAATTACATAACATTGGCATGATCACGAGAAAGATCAAGTCTCGAAAGACCGATTAGTTTAGTAGCCTTGGAATAACTAGATACATCCATAAATTTTTACATTTCATCATAAAAAAAAAACATCTTGTCTTCATATCCCCTCATACTATCCCTGCAGGTCATTCATAAATTACTTCTTCATAATCCTGGGAAAAAAAAAATAAAACATTGAAAGGGGTGAGCTCGGATGCTCAGTAAGGATAACATTATAGCAGAAGCTTTCATAAATGAGCATAAACACTTAAGGCAATTTATAACTAAAACAAAAGCCTTTTAAACTTGAACTTCAGCATAAAATGGCAAAGGTAAAATGAAATAATGCCATTTACTTACTCACATGGATATTCTACTAGTCGAATGATCACATGCAATATCAATAACCACTTTCATAATGATGGAATGCATAATTCCAGACTATCATAACCACATAGCCAAGGCCTCGTGCCAAGACTACAAATAAGATTTTTCCAAGGCCTTGTGCCAAGACACTAGTTTGTCTCATGAGACCTACCGATGCATCGAGGAGCTATAGCGGGCTCCACCCGTCACTTATTAAGTCCAATGCATTCCCATATGAAAAGGTTTAAACATAACGTAAACATTCGTATTAAACTAGCATACGAAATGTCAATACTTTCACCACAAACCATGAATGATATAAAAATAGCACATCCACAGTCAAACATAATTCATTCGATACAATATGGAAGATTGTATTGTATCACATTAACCTCAATCAATAATAATGAAGGATGTTGACATAGATGAAAATAATCATCAAAACTATTTGAGAGAAATATCCCCCTTTTCTTGAAAACATTTAAAAGTCACACTATTTGTCAAGAAGCCATTTAAAAGTATATTTTTGAATCAAAGTGTCCCATACCACTTTGAAACTTTTAAAAGTAGTTTTAATTTTAAAACTTTAATGTCCATATAAATAAATCCTTAAAACCATTTTTAAAATATGGACATTAATGAGCATGATTTAGAAGAATAATTCTTTAAAACATTTTAAAATGGTATTTTGGTTAGAGTTTCTAACCAAAAGAGAGACACTTGAATACAAATAATTGAGGTAATCAAAACATTGTAATATCATGAGAATAAAGGAATTCATGATATACTATGTCAAAGTACATTATATACACCACATAGAAGTGATTTGGTGTATATCATCAAAGAAGTCTCAATGGAATGTAAATTGAGATGAAATTTCTCAAAAAGGTTGTATCCTTAGGTTAAGGATAAATCAATGACATAATTATGTGTGACAAATATAAATACACTAAATATGATTGGATATTCAGTGTAAAACAATCAAAGGACATTCACACATATTCTTGTAAAAAAAACAATACCAACGAATTGGATGTTTAACTCAACAAATGGAGAATTACTCTTATCAAATTCATATCAATGACTTGAGAATTACCAATGGAGTGATTATGTGTATCAAACTTCTATCCACAGGAAGGGGAGTGTAAATTATGACATAATCAAATGAATAGTGATTCCACACATAATCTTGGGGTAATATAATCAATGAAATATGTGTAAAGCCAAATGAGTGGAAATTGAAATCTCAAATTCCATTATCGATTAGGTAAATTACGAAACATACACCCATGAAAGAAGTATCATACCATGATGATGTAAATACCCATAAATTAAAGTATATTACACAATGAATACGATCATGGGCAGTACACATACACCACATGCAATAATTAAGTGGTGATCAATGGAATTCTCACGGAATTAAAAGTGAGATAAGAAAACCCTTACATTGTACTTTTTCCTTGGTCGATGGTAGGTTTACCTCCTGTATAATGGTGAAATAATTGTTATTGAATAATAAAAGAATCATTTACTTTAATATTACATCATATATGATCTTTTATCATTGATTTGTTAATAATATTTTAGAATTATCGTCATTTCGGGTGTTAACGGGTTCATTTTACTTTATATTCTTTGTTATGTGAGACATATTTGTTATTAATGGGATGTATATTATTCATATCCAGAATGGTATCAAGTTCTTAAACATCATTTTTAAATCATCAAATTATACGATGGAGAATGAATCTCATCGCGTTCGTGGAGACGGTAGTCCGTACGTACGCACGAACGCTACTTCCATTTAATTTTTATTTTAAAAGAATCGAATCCAAATTATACATAGGTATATTACTATTCCAGTATAATATAATATTTTATATATGTTACTTAAGTTCATTTACACCATCCTTTATACGTTCCATGTGTGCTATGAACGAGTCATATCATTTTAAGGGGGCGGTAGTCCGCACTTCCTCAAATGAAATTATCGTATGTATATACAACATGAAACGAATAATGGTATGAAATAAAATGGAATTAAAGAAGCTTATATATAGAATATATATCATTAATATCATATTTAATTACAGTGCCATCCTAATGGCCACCATGAGAGGCGGTAAGATGTATTTGAACAATCATCGTTTCGTGAGGCGTTAGTTTGCCATCCACAGAAACATTATGTTCATCATCCATTAGATGGAGTTGTGTGAATGTGTAGTTTGAATCCTTCTTATAACAACATCCTAGTATATTGAGGATACTGGTGTTGTTATAAAATAAAGGAAATAAAAAGATTTTGGGGGTTGGAGAAGCAAAATAAATGAAAATACTTTAAGAGAAATTGTTACCTTTAATTTAGGTAACTCACTTTGGTTGGAACCAAAGGACTTCTTGAAATGCTTTATGCCTAAGGGGAAGCTTCAAGGAGGAGGAGAGGGATGTGGGGAGCTTATTTGGGCAGAGTTTGGACGAGCCAAGTGGCTTGAGAGGTGTGAGGAAATGAGAAGGAGGAGTTCCCTTTTATAAGAGGGGTGAGGGGCACCTTTGGAAAAGCTAGAAATATTAATTTATAATAAATTCATATTCGGTTTCCAAAGGCTCCAAAGTTGACTATTCAAAGGATGAGGTGGGGATAGGTCGAAAACAACTCATACAATAGAATTTAGACAGGTTTGGGTACTTATATTAACCTTATCTTTAAGTATTAACTCTAAGTTAATTAGTTTCACTTTTACAATGTCTCTTTGTATTTTTATATAATATGGTTAATAAACTTACTATATACATCCAAGAGACCCCCAAGTGGTCCATTAATGATTAACCTATCATAATATAAGTCTCTTGGCCGAACCTTAGATTTTTAGGAATTTAATATCAATTAATAATATAATATTTGTTTTAAGAACTCTTTTATGTCAATTTTGACACTATTCAATAGTTGATTTTTGTGAAACTCATAACAGATTGATTACTTCGAACAAAGTCAATTAAATCAATCCTAATATATCATATTATCCTAGAAAATTAGTTTAATTCATTAAAAGTTTCATATTATATTTATTTGGGTGTTTATAATATCAATTATTTTAATTTTTCACTATTATAGTAATTACTGCATCATCATTGTGTCATAAATAAAATAAATTATTTAATGTCTAAAAATTATAAATAAAATATCATTATGTAGAAAATCTTTTTAGCTTTCTAATGAATATTTATAATCTAAAATCCAACATATATAACCCTATGTAACAATTGTTGTTCTAAAAGATATATGCTTGTGTCATTTTTGTATTCATTTTAACTAAATTAAAATAAAGTGTCATTATCACTTACAAGTGGATCCATGGGGTCCCAAAATAGACCCAAAGATTCCCATGGTCGACCATGTATCAACCAATAGGGTTAAGACACGTTTTAGGGTAATTTAGTATTATTATAATATTATTTTTTTTAACCCTTATTTACCGGATTTACCCTTAACCATGGTAAATAAAATATTTACCGCAGTAATTATTCAAAATGTCTAAAAATAAAAGTTACCTATTTACACAATTTTAACATCCTGATTCCAAATATGGAATCCATTTTCCTAAATTCAAAACACAGAAGTGGCAGAAATTAATTTAAAATTAAATCCCGCTGTCAAAACAAAAAGCGTGTTTTTAAGAGATAATAACTATCAAAAGATTGACACTCGTTTATGTTCGGTTTAATTGTAAAATTATGTCCAATGACCAACATTATATTAAATGGTAAAAATATATTCTAAATATACTTTAAAAACACTCAAATTCATAATTTATCACTATTAATTATTTTGATTAAAAAAGTTGTTTTTAATTAAAATTTAGTAATTTTCACTATTCATCAAAATATAAAAGTTATCCGAAAAGTACCAAAATTTCACCCTAGGATAATTTCGATATTCCGAATCCAAAAATGAAGTCCATTTTTAAATATAAAATATATATTATTTCAAAAATTAGGTATTACTATTCATAACGGCTAGTTTGATTGGTTGTGGTGTGTGTTAAAACTCAAGGTTGCGTACAACACACGCTACTGTTTTATTCAAAGAAAGCGTACCGTGGAAGCTTGGGATGTTTCATTTTAAATTTTTGATGTCCCCATTTAGTCAAAAAGTTTAAAATATAGTATTTAAAAAGGGTTCACTATTAATGTTGATAAAAGTGCAATACTGAAAATGAATTTGTTCTTGCATTATATCTAAGAAACTCATAATATGGATTCTAAAATTATAAGGATTATATAAACATTAAAATTTATCTAATACTATTCATAACCTCTTTTGAACGGCTTGTTTGGTAAGTCATGGTGTGCTTGAACATGGTGTTGCATGTAGTGAAAGTTATTGAATTATTTTGAAGAAATAACACACTATGAAATCTTGGGGTGTTACATTTAAAGAAGGATTCAAATACCCAACCTGGCCATACCCGAAGAACCCAATAAAATTGTCTAATGAACATGAAGTAGGAGCCAACAAAATGTAATCCTAAAGAATAGGTTCTTCTAGTGTTTCACTCTTATTAAATGGGGAATGGGAATGAGTTCCAAGGGAAAATAGATTTCCAACTTCTAGAGGATGTGCTATGAGAACCAACTCAACTAGAAACATATAAACTGTGAACATCTAAAATAGAAATTCTTTGAACAAGATTTATCACTCCATAACTTCTGTACAAACACCCTAGAGAAATAGAAAAAGAAACTAGCTCCTTAAATTGAGCATCATAGGTCTTCAACATCCATTTACCATGATGAACATCTTTGAGATCTATCCTTTTATTCACATTTAAATCAGTAGGTAAAACACATTGGATAAATTTGGTATTAAAAAATCTCAAGGCATTGTAACTTACGATGATGGAATGTCAAATAATTTACATTAATTTAAACTCATACACCCAAATGAACCTAGAATAACTACCACCCTCATATCATTAAGAGTTACTAAAGATACTAAAAAACTTAGGCTTTTCCAAGACACTCCATAGACATTACTAGACCATGTTCACCACTGAAAATTAGAAAAAACAAAGGATAACCCAACTCTTAAATCCCTCTGGGAATCTAGATATGGACAAATACTAGAGTAGACTCAATTTATACCTTTATGGTACTTATGTGAAGTGTACACAATTCAAAAAAAACCCAAACCTAAATATATATTAAATTAAAATTAACAATACAAATAAACACTAATATCATAAATCGAGAATCAAAAAAACAAAACTGTAATCCTCTTTATAAAATAACCATTAACATTCAAAATCATAAAACATATTTATTCTAAGAAAACATTCCAAATACCAAAACTCAATTTCAAATATAATTTTAAACGACCAATGTCACACTTAAAAAAAATAAACCATATTCCATAAATTAATTTTCATTTTCAAAACCCATTTTCTTATAACCCATTTTACAATTTTAAAAACCACTACTACCCACCGAAATGAAATTAAAATTCAATTCACACCATTACTATTTAGTATGTAACTTGATAATATGTACAACCTAGTCACATGGTTTACATGACCATGACCCAAGTAGGCACCGATCACAGGTAGAATCCCATTCCACGAACGTGGGCTCCACATGGGTAACATCTCCACATAATATCTCTATGAAACCTAGGATCACTTCCATCATCATCCTTGAATTGAAAAAAACCACACAATCACTAATGATATACAACTAAAATTTGAAATAAAAGGCTCAAATCCTGAACTAACCCTACTAACAAGAGGATCAGAGTTATTAGTTGTTCATTAACCTCTTTCCGTAACTCACTCATGTGTCCCAAAAATCATATCTTATAACTACTTGACATCGCAAGTAACAATTAGATACTCTGAAATAATTTTTTAATGAACCAACCCGGGTTGACCAAATTTGGTTTTTGAAAAGTGTGGTCAGTCTTGGGGGACTAACCCTTTTCATTAAACATTCTTCCAATCCATGATAGAACTTATACATCAAAACTAAAATTTTCATATTTCACTATAAACATGACCTTTAGATTTCTATATCTTCTCTCGAATGGGTTACATAATAATTATGATCGTAAATCCTCTAGTGAATATTCCCTCCCATGATAAATTGTTAGTACATTTTATTTGATCATTATTTCTCCCTACATGAATAGAGCCACATGACATTTAAATATACATCATTGAGTTATGGATGAAACTAAATCATGGATATATTTTACTTCTTTAGAAATCATCATAACTTCATGTGATAATTCCATCTAGGATGCAATATTTGTTTTAATAATACACTCACATTTTGATCAATAAATTTAGACGTATCCATATTATGTAGGGAATATATCTATTATTCATCCTCCTTGTAAAAAATGAATGAAATAGGTTTTTTCATATTGTTCTAGGACTTCATCATCACTATATATGAGAATTGACGAAAATGATAAAACTCTTATAATTAAAGAATTTTCTTATCCCTCATAAATGTATTACAATGTTATCAAACTATTATCCAAGGTAATGCATTTTATTTTTACTCTAGTTTTACTTCAACCAATCACGGTTTCAATTGTATTCCTTAAAATTCTTTTATTCCTTCTTACTGTTTTAAAATGTTCAATATGTACAGTCTATAAATATTTATAGTACCTTCTTCTATGATTATATTTACATTACCTTCTTCTAATTAGTATATTTTACCACATGTGAAATTATACATTTATCAGTTAAATAGACTTTCTTCCCACAATAAAAAATTTTTAAATCAAAGATTTATTTATCATTCATGTCATGGAGAATATATATTCTTACATGTTTCTATTTCAAATTTATGGTTTAGAGAGATTCTATACCCATTTAAATTTAGATAATAATTTCATCTCATTTGTAAATTCATTGAATTGTCTTATATTACAAGGAATAAAATAATAAAAACACTAGTTTTTATATTTCTCTAATTGTATTGACATGTTCAACTAGAAAACATTATTCTCCTCAAAACATTTTACTCAAAATTTTGGACACCTCTTATATCCTTCAATAAATTAAAATAGGATTCATATATTTATTGATTGATTATGTTTCAAGAATAAAACTAGTACTTCATATATTATCTAGTCTTTTGGACTCTATACTATCTTCAGTTTATCATGAAAACTCATGAAATACACTCTAAATTTTCACATTTAGTGTATATTTTTCTTCATATTTTTAAACAATTGTTATCAATAGAAACTTATTATGTTTATAAAATCTCATTCAACTAATACAAGTTTTATTTTTTCTTCATACTCTATTTTGAATATCTTCATATTTTTTTATTTTCTCGTTATAAATAGACCTCAAAACATTAAAGTTAATTAATCTCTCTTCATTTGAATATCATACTGAATTATCACCACTATCAATTATTCTTCAATATTCCTCAAGAGGGATTTTCCGTCATGAAAACATTTCTAGAAAATTTTATTCATGAATGTGTAATCATTAATATTTATTTTTAATAAGATCATTTGAGAGTGTCGTTATAATATTATCAAAATATCTTAGTAGATTCTCGTGATATTCATTCCTTTTTTATATAATCTTCACTTTACAATATGGGAACCATGGATAGTTAATCTTCATCATTTTCCTTGTCATTTATGTGTGACTCTTCATCATTAAAAAATCCACTAAATATTTTATCTTAATATTAATTAAATTATGAAAAATCCTTGGAGGTCACTCATTCATAAATATTAAATTCATTCGGATGATTATTAACCTTATTATTAAATTAATTTAAAAAATACTTTATATTATCTATAACCCTATCTTTTTATATATTATTAGATATAAACATTCCTACTTTTTTAGTTCATATGAAAATATAATGGTTCTATTTACTCTTTTTTATGATAGTCAATACACATTTTCATATGATCAATGTGTTATAATTTTTCAATAAATAGAACACTATTTTTCTTGTTCTTCTTTCATTGAATATTTAATTATTCAAGAGAACCTTCACACTCTTATTAAATCTCACCAACTACCTCTAGTTAATTATCATCTTGAACTTACACTTTTATATGTTGAGATTAATTTTTTATTAAAATGGAAATGAAGCCATTCTGATCAATTCATATAGAATATGTGTGTTTTGAGGACAGGTAAAAACCTTTTGGCTCTCTTACAACTTATTGTGACCTCAAACACACTTAGAAGAGGGGTGAATCAGGGTTTATCAAAAAATAATCATTTTTTCCTCACCATTTTTTTGTTTTATGACCATGTTCAAATGTTAGCAGGAACCAGGTTAAACCAAAAACTATTGATAGTGATATAAACAAAACAACTAAATATAAAAAGTAATATAAAACAAGTAGATAACACAAAGATTAATCTTAGAAAACCACATAGGGATCTGGACAAGAAAATATCAACATATAAATACAAATAATTAGAGGTATTTGATTTGATTTTTCAATAATATTTTTTTTTAATTTTTAGTCTCAAATATGAATTTAGTTAATGGTTTCTATATATTATATGATTACTTAATAGTTATTAATAACCATGTACACTAACCATACATAGAGTTTTAATAAACTTCCTTAGTTATTTTATGGTTAGTGCATGGTTTTTATAATCTTGTTTACATGCCAATGTGGTGCACATGTCTGTTTCAGTGTTAGTTATAGGGTTTCCACATTGTTTATCAAACAAAAAATCCAATCCATTTGATATGATTAGGTGTTAACATATATATATTGATTATTTTTCTTAATCACTTATATGGATTTAATGGGTCCAAAAAATGTTTTTTCCTTATCTTATTTGGTTGATCTATTGTTTGCACAATGGGAGCTCTCCATCCATCCCCTTCAATTTTTAGAATTTGAAACTTGATTTTAGGAGTATTTGTTAACGTAAACACCACATTTCCCCTTTTCCATCCTTATTTAATCCAATTTTTCAGTTTTCCATTTGATTTCACATTATATAATTTTTTTTTGGATTTTTGGATAATATTAGAGTATGAGAATGGTTATCATTTTTTTATTTAAGGATTGTAATTTTTGTTTTCTTGTATAACTGTCCCACCAAAATTGAATGATATGGGATTCTTCTCCTTTAATGGGAATTCCATTTTAAATTATATATGTGGTTTTGGGAGATTACTTAATATCAAATGAATTTTGATTCTTGACATTTCCTTAAATTTTTTTTTCAAATTTACCTAAACATCATAATTTAAATTGATTAAATAAATGATATATTAATGATTATTAACATCAAATAAATAAAATATAAAATTTATTTGAGATTTATAATATAGAGTTATAGTGCTATGTGATTACAAAAAGGATACAATTAATGTATTAAATAGAATCAATTTTTAGAGTGTTTGACCATTATTGCATCCTCAAATGTGTGAAGGATCATTTTTCATGGATTTTTTTAAAATTATATTAAAATAATAGGTTTCACTATTGATTTTCTACATATGATTTTTTTTATTTTAAAATGGTTCTATGTGTGGATTTTTTTGTACTATTTATAAAGAACAATTTAAAAATTCTATTTGAAAGGATGTGGACGTGATCCATATTCTAATTTTTTTGAAAACGGGTTTTGAAATTTAAAACGAATTTAATGTGTTTTATGTGTGTTATAATCTATTAAACACAAAGTATTATTTTGTTCACGATATGGATTATGTCTAAATGGGTGGAAATTATTATTATTAATATACTTGATGTAAAAATGGATAGTTTCAGTTCAGGGTGTTCTGGGTGAGGTGTATTCATTTGACAGGTATTTAGTATTGAATTTATATAATGATTTATGATTTTATGGACTTCTCACCTATAGTTATTAACCCTAGGATAATAGAGTGGTAAATATTTATGATACTTTATTTTGTACAAACACTTCTTTTTACCCTTATTTATGCAATAGGACTGAAAAATAGGGGAGGTTAGAGTTTGATGATGTTGTTTTTGGATTCTCAATTTTTTTAGTTTATTTAGATAAAATATATATTGTATATTGTTAACATGTTTTCGACCTATATATGACCATATTATCTTAGACTCTAGTGTGTTTCTTATGATACTAGAAGTTTTTTATGATATCATATATAGGTAGAGTTCTTGTTTTTAGGTCACATAGCACGATTGGAACATTGGAAACCATTACATGTGGTTTTATTATAATTGTTGTTCAATTTAATCCATTTATTATTTGGTTCATTATTATGACTAATTTTTATGTGAAGTTCTATATTAATTAAAAAGGGACTTTATAAAAATTATTTTGAGAAAATATTTTGAGATAATGTGAAATAAATGTTATCAATATATTTGTTTCAATGGGTTTTTTTAAAAAAATAAAATGACATTGATTTTTGGAAAATGGGAAAATTAAATGATACTACAATTATTACTTCAATATGGGAACATAATTTTCCTTCTAAAACTATACATTATTATGTTTCCCTCTTGATTTTAATTTCAAATCTTGTACTCTTTGGTCTAACTTCAATATGATTTACAATCATATTATGTGTTATTAAATAATTTTTTATTGTGAATATAATGTCATTTTATTTTTTATTGATATATTATTTGTTTTTGTATTTTACCTTTTAATGATGGGTTTATGATTTTAAATCGTGTTTTGGAATTAGAAGGAGGGTATTATCGTTTTTTTTTAATGGACCTTCACTAGGTGTTTTCAATTTATCATTCTTTTTTTTAATGTAGTTGTCATTATTTAAGGTGATACATAAAATTTATTTTGAATTGGAAGTGTGATATTTACTTTAAAACAATTTTTTTGAGGTTCATGGAAGGAATACATGAATTAAAAATACATTTTAATTTTAGGAATATTTTTAAAAATTATGTAATATGTTTATATGTTGTTAGCTATTTTCAATTTAAGATCTCATTAAAATAATATTGTTATAATTTTATTAATATATTGAAATTTAAATGAATAAACTATATAAAATTTTTTAAATGTGTTTTTCATTTAATTTTTAGTTGTTTATAGTTTTTTAAATTAAGTTGTAGATAATAACTTAATTATGTTATATTCATAACCATTTATAGAATGAATCCAATAGAGTTATCAAAGAAGTGTCAGATGTTTTTTTGTTTGACTGATATTTAGGTTGAACATTCACATTATTTAGGTTTTGGTTTGCTAATTATCAATTCATGGTAAACTAAAGGACAAGTTATATAGAAAAAATCATATCATTTCGTGGACCCCATCAAAGACATCATTAATCACATTCAAGATTCTGTATATGTTATTAAATGAAGTATTTAGGAAATAAAGATTAAAATGTGCAAGATCCTTTCTTTATTTGATGGACCATATAATGTGTAGTGGAAGATTTTGGTTCTTTCATAGATGCATGAGGTAATTACATAGGAATTTTTTAATATGAAATTATTTCAATAGAATCATCCTATGGAAATGAATATGAAAATTTCCATTAAGTTCAAGATCCTTCATCCTAGTTATAAGATAATATATGATTATTTCAATCATTTTAAAGAGTTTTTTTATTTTATCTTAATTAGGACAAAAATGATTCATTAAAAGAATGATCCTTTTAAAAATTTCTCCACTAACACCATATTGTATTAATGTTAAAGTATATTATTAAAACCTTTAATAAAATTATTGTGAAGGCCTTTTGGATAATGCTTATCAGACAAGACTACCATCATTGGTTATTTCCTTCACCCCATTTGTTGTGAGTGGGGATGAATCATTATTTGTAAATTAAGAAACTATTGATCCCAAGATATATGGGTTGGTTAATTAAAGTAAGTGTTTTTATATAAATGGGAATCTTTCATGTATCAAATGAGTATCACCTAGTAATTCTAATACATTTCTTTTGAAATCTGTTAAGACTTATATTTTATGTGTCCACTTGGGAATCATTGGATTTTCTATGTGTATAATTATAGGAATGGAAATTATCATTGGATATATGATATATTTTAGTGGTTACATGGATTTTTATCCATATCTAAAAGGATTTATTGGATTTTTAATTTATGTATAGTAGTATATTTTTTTAATGCTTTCCTTTTCGATTTGGGTTATTCCCTTTTATTGTTTATTCAAATAATTTTTGTTTGGAGGGGTTTATGATAAGTTTTTTGGTGGATTGGTCATTGATGAAACTTCGGTTCATGGTTCGTAATTAGGATAGGATGATTCTAATATCGATAGATAAATAATTGGTATTAGTTTTGGTGTGATGAAATAATAATGGGATAATGATTTTTTTGAAATCCTAGTCAAAATTTTATTGATGTTTTGACCTATTTATTGAAATTACGTTAATTTAGATGAATATTTGTTGTGGGTTGTGTTATCCTTTTCATTATAGAGTTGTTTCATCATCTGATGTAATTATTTGGGATGGAATAAGGATATTTGGGTAATAATGAATACATGTTTCTCAGTGATGTTTTATTTTGATGATAGTATCAAAAATTGGAGTTTTCAATATCATTAAATTTTTAGTGATATCTCTCTCATAAGAGTTTCTAAAATTAATTTCACTAATTTATGGAGAATTTATGTGGTTGGAAGAACTATAATAGGCCTTCATTTTTCATAGATATCTTGTCCATTTGTTGATATCTGATTTATTTTTGGATAAATTTTAGTAATACTTCTTGATTCATTTAGTTTTTTTAAAACATATACTTCTATATATGGTGTCTATCATTGGCCTCATTACTAAGAATTCAGAATGACCTAACACTATCTTGAGCGTGGAGTTATCTTTTCCTTTTCACCTTCCAAGACTCTTACCCAACTCCTTCAGGGGGTGTATAGTAGTGGAGACAATAATAACACATGTATCTCAATTTCTAATTTTATGTTAGACGGAATTTGAAGAATTTAAATTTTTGTTTATTTAAGGGCATAGTTTTAAAAAAATTAATATTTTCAACCTAATAAAC
This sequence comes from Viscum album, assembly GCA_963277665.1. Taxonomy (NCBI): domain Eukaryota; kingdom Viridiplantae; phylum Streptophyta; class Magnoliopsida; order Santalales; family Viscaceae; genus Viscum; species Viscum album. The sequence continues at coordinate 1,349,231,258 of OY728164.1, forward strand.
TGTCATCATATGGTGTGTAAAAATATTAAAGGATAACCATACATAATTCCATCTTATAATATAGTAAAATATTCATGGTTTAACCTTAGTTGGTTATCTGTTTATCCATACCCTATAAGGTGTTAGGACATTTTTGGTTCTACCCACATAGTTGGCACATGGTTTACCGAACTATGTGGCCTAACCATATGAGCTATCAAGGGTGTATAATTTTTATTTTTCAGTTTCTTCACTTTTATATTTAGTGATTTTGGCCCCTTTTCCACACCCTTACTATTTTTCTATGACATGGCGTGCACAAGATGATACGTACCTCCTACCCCTTACACTTTTAAAGGCCAAAAATTAATTTAAGTGGATTTATTTTTTTAAACCCCATTTTTCTTTTTTTGTTCCTTCTTTCCTTAATTTTTCAACAACTTCCTTTGGTTTCACTTCCTCCCAAGAATACTATGGGATGTTGGACTATGAATATGGTATGATTGTTGTTCTGGTTTGGGATTCTGGTTTTTTGAGGCATATAAGGGTATTCTATTTCCTATTTTTACATCATCAATTGGATTTTATGTCTTATGGTTAGTTTCTATATGTTTATGCTTGAAAATATGTAGGTTCTCTTGTTTGGATACATTACATGGTATACCATAGAATGTTTGAGTTTTATAATTATATTAAATATTAAATTATAACTATATAGTATAGTTTAAATGGAATTAATTTATTTTTTGGGAATTATTTCTTACCTCACATAAAATGTACTTGTTAGGACTAGAGACATCTTGAGAGGGAGAGAATCTTGGTGGTGGTCAATTTAGACTTTTCAACAAAATTATAAAAATATATTATTATCTTTCTCCCTAATTTTAATGAACCATGTTCATCCTATTAGATTATTAATCTTTTCTATCAAACTCATACACTAATAAAAACTTATTTTGTAAATAAACACATACATAAGATATATGGATTGGTAGTTAGATGATTAGAATAGGCAGTCTAGGGAATATTCAATGATATTATTTGAGTCATACTATAATCTATTATGTCTCACATGCTTTCTCAAAACTATTTTTTTCTAATTTCTATAAGGGATAGGTAAAATTCATTAAAAATATTTTTGTATTTTTCACTTCTCACCCATGGAACACAACCTCTTCTTACTCCTATGCACTACATCTTTGAAGTAACTTCCATTTTTTGTAGAATTATATGTCCCTTTAATATAGTGAAAGCTTATAATTTAATCCCCAATTATCAAAAGAGTGTTCTTTAATCATAATTCAAATTCAATGCTCTTTGAAAACATAATTAATTTTAAATATATTTTAATAATTTTTATACACATTTCATCCACTTTTACAAATCAATTAGTTATCACAAAAATAGCACATTGTGAATCCTGTGTTTATGTCCATATGTACATGAATGCTATTTATGATTGATACTTTTCATAAAAAATATTTCTTGTATGCTTTTCCAGTATAATAATAAAAGGTTCCCAAAATAGTATGTTTAGAGAACCTAGTGGTTCCTGGAAGTTTAATTATAGAACATAGTGGTATACATTACTCCATCATGTAACATCACACCATGGATAATTAAAAGTGATTTTATCTCAATAATATTCCTTTTATAAGTCACTCTCTTCACTTAAAATTATTTAATCTGTTGGGGTTCCATATTTATTGTCCATTGGTGAACATTTTTTAAACAATTGATGTTTGGAAAAAATTTCTACATCATTGAAATTTTTCACATGAAGCTCGCGGTCTATTCTAAAATTTTCACTGGTAATTTAAAGATTAAATATGAAATCATACTCCAATAATCATCCCTTTATCATGGACCCTTCATTTATCCCAAGTAAACCCTTTCTCACAACTCGATTATTTATAAAACATATATCTTCGTGAATATTTAATCATACTTATTCATGAATCATTCATTTAGGAAGATCTCATATTTTTATAAAAAAACCATTATGAAATCATCAACATTAAAACACACTCAATAAAACTATCATGAAACTCTAACTTTGTGATAGAACCATTTCATCATCTCATAGAACATGTCTTACATAAATCTATAACATTTCATTTGAAACATTATGAAATCTTTCTGACCTTATTCATCTATTTTAATCATGTATAATCAAGAATAAAAATTTATAAAACACTACAAAATTGTTCAACATAAAATTTTGTATCCTCCAACACAAATCAGATCAGTCAAAAGTCATTGTAATGAAAAATTAAATTAATATAAAACTGAACATAATATTAATACCTTGTGTAGGGTTAAATTACAATTACTCAGGTTTTGACCCATAATACTTCAAAAATATTTTGGATAATGTTTCTAAATCTTGGAGGTCTATTGGAATGGGAATATTGGGCCCATGGAGCCTCAGTGCAGTGATATAAAAATTATTATATATATTTTATGGCACATGGGTAGTTTTTTTTGGAATGTAAATAACAATTGTACATACACTCATATTATATAAATTTTGGTGTGGTTGAGTTCAGAGCATCGTGTTTACCATTGGTGATACCTAAGGTCGCATGTGTTGGGAGTTTCGACCAGGGGTGTATTGGTGATGTGGTGTTGAAAGGGGAATTAATTGGGATTAATTATTTAAACCCAATTCCTCCCCCCACACTAACCCTAATGTTCATGACACACCAATGGGGGATTAAATCTCCTCTCCCCCCTCTCCTCCACTCATTTTCCGATGGACAAAACCAAGCTAAATTAATAATGAAAATTACTTTCAATATCAATTATTCATGTAGATCATCATCTAATTGAAGAGCAACCTGATCCGAGAATTTTTCTTCATCTAAATCTTCGTAATATACCCATGGAGGTAGGTGGATATGTTTTTTGGTCTAGATCCCTATCATTATACCTTGTTTTAAGGTTATAGAGTTCAAATAAAGTTACTATTGATACCTTTTAGGTACATTTATTGGTATTTCGAGAACAATGGAATGAATTGATGAATATTTATGTAATAAACTAATAGATTTATGATCTAAAAATCATGTATCATAGTAAAACATGATGTGTAGACCATCGTATTTAGGGAAGGTGAACTTTGAGGGGCTACATACTATATGTAGGTGTGAGACGCCTTCTAGTTCACCAAAATGTGTGACCATAGAATGTGGCTTGGGTTAGTGAGGTGAAACTATGTGGTCATGTACTAACACACATCCATGGTACATGAACATAGAATATGGAAAATGGACATAGTAAAACAACATGAGAAGGTTTTAGTCTAGCCTGATCACACCATGTAGTAAGGGATACATGACATGTAAGGGACATGGTTGGTCAAGCCATGTATATGTGGAACAAGGATAGGGGATGAGGGAAGAGGGACATGGAACTTACCTTCTTTACATGTTGCCTACTAATACATGGGTTGGTAAACCATTTAGATAGGATATACTGCTAGCTGCTCATGTGAGATCGCATGCCAAGTGCCCCTTAGTGTACGCCATGTACTCCTAAGAGATTATCCTGGGATTTCCATCATCCATATATTCTTCTTTGAGATTTGGATTACTTCATTTTAAATATCATATCTTGAGTTGTCTTCCAAATATAACATGATAGTAGCCTCTGTTATGGATTATGACATTCAATGTTAAATAAATCAAGCAAGATTCTTAGGAAACTATGATGTTCCGTTGTTAGGGATTATTGGGATTTGTGAAGAGAGATGTTGGGACCAGTACGTCCATGTATAATTAGGGCACAAGCTTCCCTTGACTCCCTTATTAGGTAGTGATTTGACTCCCAACAACATTTTTTTCCATTAATTACCTATGGATAGTTTTCTCTGGGTTTGTTACTCCCCTGATAGACTAGGTTGTGGGTTACCCATTATGTTTGAAAGGATGGAAAATCCTCCCCAACCGGGTTAGGGCGTGGCCCCCCATACTATTTGGAGGGTTGATTAGGTACTCTCGTATTAGAATAGGGTGTGATTCCTCTATATATAGAGTTGGTACTCATCTATTAAACTAGGTCTTGGATCCTCATTGTATAAGGTATAGATTGAGTGGGTACTCCCTTACCATGATAGGGTGTTGGTCCTCTAACATCAGAGTTCATATTCCACAGTCATTCCATGGGGTGGTTCCTATATATGCGTTGTTCCAAAAGATTCAATACTACAATTTTGTTGCATGGAGAAGTTCATATAGATTTAGGTCGTTATTCCCATATTGTACTTGTGTCGGGTCCCCCCCCAGAGCAAATGAGTTAGAAGAGTCTGTACTCCCCTTTCAGACTACGGTATGGGTCCTCTATCCATAAGGTGGTAATCCACTACCATCTTAGGGTGTGGGTCCTCAATCTGAAGAGTCGTACTTCTTAGTTGTATAATGTTGTGGGTCCTCCATTCTAGGGGTATTACTCCCCTATCGTTTCACAGTGTGTGTGCTCACATACGGAGTATTACTCCCTATATCAGAGTAGCATTGGGGAGTGGGTCCTTATTTTAAGTTCGATCTACCTCAGTTGTGGGATATAGATTCAAGGAGAATCCCCTCCCCATGATATTAATGATACCCAGCTAAGATTCAGTTATACCTAGAAGGAAAGAGATGCGGGACACTCTATACAGTAGAGAAATTTTTTTTGCAGGTTAGTCAAGAGCAGTACTACCTCAACTGTGGTTCATTGTCAAGGTATGGGTCCATCTATTTTCTCTTAGTCGATTGTATGTGTGTGGTGAATAGTCTTGTTTGGTGCTCTTGAAACTATGGGAAGTGGTGAGAGGAGGGAATTTTCACATGATATTCTTTATCATGTGTTGGGTTCAAGGTAATGATGACCGGGCCTCTAGTGTCAGGAACTAGAGATAGACCGAGTATGATGTTCTTGATAGAGGACATTATCTTGGAAATATCATTAGTAATGGTAGATTTGTTCCCAGTGGAGTGAATCTCTCATATGGGTACCATCTGGGATGTAAAATCTCATAGAGTGTGTTATCTTGGTTTCTCATTACGATTAGAGCTGACAAAGAGAATGATGTTGTTGATTATGAGGTTGGAACCTCATGACACATGGAGATTGAGATGAATATATCTGGGAGATTTTTGGGAGTCCTTATGGTGTTATCACATGATGGTGTGGACACCCCATATAGACCAAGATAACTTTTAATGTACAACCGAGGATGCTGCGTGATGGATTTTCTCTGTCGATTGGGGTTATATCTGGAAAGGTCAAGCAGATCGTTACCTTTCTGTTGATCTCATTATATTTTTGGGGATTTGGGGGATTACTATTTATTTTTATACTCCCCCCTACATGGGAATATCTCACACATGTTTTTTATTTTTAGAAGATGATAATAATTTTCACAGAGTCCACGGAGGCCCTATGGTAGGTGGAGCTGATTGAGATAGACAGACTGAGGTGTTTTTTGGTTCTTAGAAGGGGAGAATTCCAAAAATTGCAGTTGAATGTGATTACCTCCTTCTGAGAATGTAGGATGATTCTACTATTTTATTTGGTGGGAATATTTTTCCAATCATTTTATTTCATTACTTTTGTTGTACTCTATATGTTTCTTATATACGTATTCATGCATTGGTTACATAGTATATTTTACATTTTCAGAAATTTGTGAGCTATGAGATGTGTCCTTGTGTACATATTCATATTAAATGCCTCCCATTTCAGTGATATGCCTATTCGGCACTACTTTATAGCCCTAGGAATATTATATGTGGGATTGGGGAGTTGGGACCCAGGCCCCATCGGGTCGGGTAAAACATTGTGCTATCAAATAGGGTTCCACATTGGGGCCATAGTGTCATGATCTTGGTTTGGGTTGCATTGCAACAGTGTTAAGATTTTTTTTAATTTTGGATCTCAAGCTATATGTTCTATTGTTGGTATGGTGGCTGACATATCAATTAACTGGGACTCTAAAAAATGAATATTCAACTCAATGCACTCAGAAACAGGTCCATGGGAAATAAAATATCATGCATCATATCGGACTGGGTTTTTTTCCTATCGTTCTTGATTCAGATCCCTTGATATACTCTTTGGCCATGGTATATCATTATTATATTTTAGGATGCCTTTAGGATGAAAACTAGACTAAAAATATGGTGTAATTTTGAAAGCATCATTCCCTGTGATGAGGCTTTAGTATTGGGCACTGATTCTAAGTCATTACCACTGGGTGGTTTTTTAGAAGTTCCACCTCTTGTTGAGAAGAAGGTTTTATCAGTAGTTCAACATGAGGATGTGTATATGTTGATTGTACTTTATGTATTCTAGAGGAATCAAATTGTGAGGTACTATGGTGATCCGTACCACAAGAAAACATATGACTATCCAGATGTATTAAAAATAGTTTTCTTCTTAGTGAGTATGCCTTCCAATCAGATGGTGGTCATGGCACTGAGCCTTCTACAGGGTTCATCCGGAAGATGGGGGAATATTGTGATGAAGTTTCATGATGAGTTGACACTCACTTAGGTGGATTATGAGAGAATATTCAAGGAATATTTTTACACAGCAACATTGAAATTAGAGTGTTTCCAAGATCTTCTATAGCTTCGATAGGTTATCATCGTAGTGGAGGAGTTTCTAGCGAGGTTCATAGACCTTTTGAAATACTCCCTAGATAAGGATTCAGATATGGTTTTTAGATACTAGACATTTTAGTAGGGCTTTCACTAAAATATTAGGGTGATTGTGATTTAATTGTGAATTCCCACCAATGTTAGTATGGTTGAGTGAACTATAGTAGCAGCTTGTTTCCTGTCAGAGGGACAGGTGTTTGTGAACCATAGTGGGTGTCGTGTGGCTAAGGCATCAGAATTAACTAGTCGATGAAAGATTATAGTATTGAATTATAGGAGGAATACCCATTCCCATACCCAATAACATGGTCCTGTAGAGTGTGTTCAACTTTGAGGATCAGGTCAATCATAGGAGAGGAAGTGTTACGCCTGTAATGGTTGTGGCCATCTCACTAGATATTTTTTGAACTGTCGTACTGTTGAGAGGGAGTCGGCTGATGATACACCTTGGTAGAGACAATTCTTGGAGTAAGTAATTTTGTATGGTGTAATCTAAGGTGGAAGATATGGAAGAGAAAAAATAGGTGGAAGATAGTTCAAGGTGTTCCCACCACCACACCCAGGTGGTTCGTGTTAGGCTTAGGGAGCTGGAGGACAAGGGCGGTGACATCTTCAGGCCATATAGGCCTTTGACCTGGATGATTTGATGATGAAAATGGGTACACCTTGTTTCCATTCTTCAATTTTTAGTAGCAATTTTTAGACACTATTGTGGGTACTCCATTCATTCTTGTTATGCTCGGGTCTTTATCCAGTGTGATGTTGGGAATCTATAAAACCACATTTTGGTAGTTGAGACAGAGGACCAATTAAGACCTAGTGTGTGTTCTGGAAGACCTTATTTCCATTGATAACATCATTTGTTTGGTGTCAGTCTTGTACACGACACACTTGAGGAGGGTTTGGAAAAGTTGTACGTAGATTTGGGCTCATGAGAAAGGGGTACATTTTCCCCCACTGAGATTAATTTTTGTGACACAGCCAAAACCATGATGGTGATTCAATTCCACCCAAAGATTAAAATATCATGGTATGGTTGATGAGTTCCATATACTTACATGTTGAGGGAGAGGTTATATGATGGAGTGTCAGATCAGATCTTCGACTTTCCAACATAGTTTCCCTATTGGACCCTTTTATCATAGCGTCCATGAGAGAGGGAGATCCTTACATAGAATTGTTCTGTAGTATTAGAGTTAGACACTAATTTTTTTGTAGTGTGGATTGGTTTCATACCATCCATGCTCAACTGGGATACCACTAGTGGGTGTGGAATTATTTCTGGTGTGTCGAGCTATGATACAACTTGAGGTTTGTAGACGAAGGTTTTGGTAACAGAAAATGCTTACTCTTGGGATGTAGTATTTCATTCATAAGTACCCTATTATGTATTGATTCAAATTTTAGAACAAAATTCTTGAAGATGAAATTTTACAGTCCATACAGGGGTGGATGTGAACTCTAGTGTTTCTTTAGTACCTATGGTAGGTTAGTGGGGTCATGTACCACAAGAACCCATGATTGATGATGGATTGTGGTTCTTGGTGATTTCCCACTTGTCGTAGCTAAGGATACTTGTTCCATTTCATTTCACAATGTTGTCCTAGAACAAGGTGGACATGATATTAGTCTTATCTTAGTTGATCCTCTATTTTTGTGTTTGTATGAAGCACGGGAACCCTTTTTGACCTCGTTGGAGTTGGAGTCCTGGGGGGAGCTAAATTTCTTATCTTATTCACAGGCTTTCCCCTTTAAGGGATGAAAATCTCTAAGGTGGGGATAATTTATTGACTCGGTCTTTTACCTATAAGGCGTTGGAATAATTCAGAGAATATTTTTGGAGTTGTGCGCTGAGTCATTGCAGGAATTCAAGGCTTGGGGAGCCTCGCTGAGGTGATATTAAAAATAATAAATATATTTTTTATTGTTCTTTATGTTTTTATTTTTATGTAAATTAATCTCTTAGAGAGTCTCAAATAATATTTCAAAAGGTGTGGATGAGTTCAGAAGGTTGTGTTTACCTTTGGCATGACCTATGACCATCTATGTAGGGAGTTTCGATCAGAGGCATGTTGGTGATGTGCCATTGAAAGAGGAATTAATTTATTTTAATTAATTAAAAAAAATTCCTCCCCCAAACCATAAGGCTCATGACATAGGAATGGAGGACTGCCTCTCCTATCCTCCGCTCTCATCCTCTATATGGATGGTAGATAGAAATGAGTCAATCGAAAAAAGAAAGGTGTTTCTGATCTCTATTCTCGATGCAGCTCGTCATCATATCGAGGAGTATCATGATTCAGGCAATGTTTTTCATCCAATGATTTGATTTTTCAGCATCGAGGTAAGAGTATTTCATTTTTTTCCCATACTTGTTTTTGAAGAGTTTTAAGGTTCTAAAGCTTAAATAAAATTTCTATTGATCAATTATAGGTTGATATGTAGGCTTTGGGGAGGAATGGGATGAATCAGGGTGTTTTTCATGTAATAACTGACTAGAATTACCCTCTACATTGTGTGTAGTTCAGAAAAAAACACCATTTTTCCCTTCATGTTTTGGAAAGATGAACATTGGGGGCAACATGCCATGTACCAGGGTTATACACTATGTAGTTCCCCAAACTGTGTGTCTATGGGATGTGGCTTCGGTTATCCTAGTGAATCTATATAGATGTGAATTGACACATGACCAAGGTACATAGAAAATGGTTATAGTACACAGAAATGGAAAAAATACATGTGTGTGTGGCTATTTTTCCAAAACATGCAATGTAGTATTTGATATATAGCTTGAAAGGGACATGTATGGTCAAGCCATATAGAAGTGGAACATGACTAGGGGCTGATGAATGAGGGACACATAGTGTACCAAATTTAAACATCATGTACACCAATATGGGTTTTTAAATAGTGTATACATGACCCACATCCTGGTGCTTGAGTGGGCTCACACGTTGTGTGACCCCCGGTGCAAACCATGTACTCCTAAGACATTCTCATGGGATCTTCTATCTTTGGTATCTTTTTTACTAGGATTCAGATTCAGGATTTTGAATAACCAATCCTGAGTTTTTTCCATGTAGAACGTGATGGTATCCTACATTAAGTATTACAAGATATAAGGGGTGAAAATCAAAAAAAAAGTTTGTGAAGCTATAATGATATTTTTTTAGTGAATAGTGGGGTTCATGAAGAGATATAGTAGGACCGGTACACCCCTGTATCTTCAGGTTGTAGGTTTCCTTTACATCTCTTCATAGGTAGAGGTGGGACTCCCCATTGCATGGGAACAGGTTTATTACCTATGGTTTGATTCCATCAAGGGTTTTACTCCCCTGATGTACTAGTGTGCAAGTTCTCCATGATGTTTGAAATGTTTGATAGTGCTCCCATACCGTGTTAGGGTCCAGTCCCTTTATAATAATTGGATGGTAGAGTAGGTACTCCCCCATTGTACCAGGGTGAGGATCCTCTATATGTGGAGTTGGTACTCTCCTATTGTACTAGGATGTGGGTCCTCTATTTATGATTTTTAAATATAGTGGGTACTCTAATACTATGATTGGGAACGAGTCCTCTTTCCTAGGTGTTAGTACTCCCCTGCCATTCTAGGGTGTGGGTCCTCCACACATCTTTTTCTGGTAGAGTTAGTAATCTCATGTCATTACTGGGAGTGGGTCCTCTAGACTGGGGCTCGTTCTTCCCAGTTGTATTTGTGTGTGGGTCCCCCATAGTTAACGAGCTAGCATAGTCATAACTCTCCAATAATACAAGGGTGTGGCTCTTGTATCCACATTGTGGTACTCCATTAATGGGTTATGGTGCGGGTCCTCAATCCTTGTAGTGTTTCTTTCAAATCATGTCATGGTGCTGGACCGCTATTCTCGGAGTAGTATTCCCCTATCATTTCATGGAGTGAGACCTCACTTATGGAATAATACTCCCCTATTTCTGAGTAGTAGTGGGGAGAGGTTCCTCTATTGTAGTTGGATCTCCCTCATCTATAGGTTATAGTAATAAGAAGTGGGACCCTACACTTGATATGAATTATACCTACTTAGGGGTTAGCGCTCCCTTGACAAACTCAGGTACTTTAAACTCTATAAAGTATTGATAGAGGTTTCATGGGATAGTTTAGATAAGTATTCCCTTGTCTTCGGGGTAGTGGAATGAATTAAGTCCCTAGTTTCTCTCTTATTAATGAGGATTCATCTAGTTATTAGTTTACAGCAGTTATCCCTGAACTATGTGTAGTATTGAGGGGTGGGACTCTTCACTGGGTTTCATTAGCATGCATTTGGAATAATGTAATGACGATTTGACTTCTAATAATGTGAACTAGTTCTAGAACAAGTAAGATGTTATTAATGGATCATGTTATCTCAAATGTAACATTTGGATTATTCTAACACACCTCACACCATGTCTACCAGATCTTATATGTTAGTGGGAATGATAATTACTAATGTTCGTAAGATCCTAAATCAGAGTATGTCCCAATCTGAATGGGAAACAACTGATGACTCTGATTTTGGGAATGACATGTATTATTATAATATTTAACTTTTTTTATGTATGAGAGATAAAATCCCATTGTTTTAACCCAACCCATCTCTTGTGTATGTTTTATTTTATTTTAATAAATGTTCAGAAGCATAGCTTCTAGATGGACTTGATGGTAACATTAGGATTTTTAGAGTTTTTCTAGATGGATTGAATCTCTCAAACATGCACCATCCGGGATGGGTAACCACACAGAGATTTTTCTCTTGGTTTTGTTCTATAGTTAGAGACTATGAATAGAATATTATTTTTGACTATGAGGTTCAAACCTCATGATAATAGGAGTCTGATATGATTATATCTTGGTAATTTCTGGGAGCCCTTTTGGTGTTTTCAAATGTGTTTCTTAACACACCATGTAAACCTAGCTAACTTTTCATGTACAACTGAGGATGATTTGAGATGCATATTCTCTCTCTATTGGGTTTCCCTATGGATAGGTTGAGTTTATCATTTCTTTTCAATTATATTATTTTTATTTGGATATTTTTTGGTCCACCTACTGATTAGTTTTATACTCACCTCTACATGGTCTTTTTCCGTATATGTTTTATTTCAAGTGAATACCACAGGCCATTCGACTTAGCCAATGGAGGATCTAAGGAAGGCAAAGATTAGTGAGTTATACAGAAAGATGTGTTTACTGTATTTGGGTCAAATAGATTTCTGGCAGTTGAATTGATAGAGATTCCCACCTTCTAAGTTGGTTGGATGCTATTATAGTTTTTTTTGTGGGAATATTTTTACCTTCATTCATATTATGTTATTATGGTGTACTCTAGATATTGGATATATATGTATGCATGCATTGGATACATAGTGTTTTTTATATTTCAGAATTTTATTATCTTGAAGATGTGTGAGTGTGTAAAGGTACATAGTCAATGCCTCCTATGTTATTTATATGCCTACTCGTTGATAGTCACCAACCGGTGGCCTATTAGAGGCGGGCTTGGGGAGTTGCGACCCAGTCCCCATCAGGTCAGGTCATGACATACATTCTATATATGTGTATTGTACCTTACATGTATGTTACATTTCATTCTTATATAACAACAATACTTAATATTGGAATTCATCAATCCTTCCCTGATAATGATACAATTATTGACGAAAAATCTAACACCAAACATAGTTTTAGGTCAAACAATACTTAAAAGTCATTTTTTTCTATAATCATAATTTAGTGATATGTACTTGGAAAACAATCAGTGAATTTCTTCAAAAATAATCAATTATTTAGGTTTTTTGACAACACATAGTTCCAGAAATAGGTAATACGACCATCTTTATGGAAATTTTTGATATTTTGGAAAAATTATTAAATTATCATGTTCTTTTTTAATAGAATATTTTCATATATTAAAATGGATGTAGGTTTAGTTTACCACTAGTTTTGTTTTAATTAATAATATTAAATCAAATTTGAAATAATTTGAAAGGTATTGATGTTATGATTCATTTTTTCAAAAAATAAAACATAGTACATTTAATTAACATTTTCTGGTGGTTGTATATATGTGACCGTATTGATAACCTCCTAATGTATTATTACATAAATGGGGGTTTTTCCCATAGGGTGGAAATATTATTAATGATATGTATAATGTGAATATGGGTTTTTTTATGAGGGTGTTTGAGGTGAGGTGATTTCCAATTAACATATTTTAAGAAATGAATTATTTGATGCACTATGATTGGATTTACATATCAGATCTATTAATTTCTTTCACTAGAACACTACAATAAGATATTGGTTAAAATTTATTTTACACTAGATTCTGTACGCACTGAAATTTACCCCATGTTTCATGGTAAGACAGGGATATTAGAGAGATACATCTCGGATGATGTATGTGGGGGATAGAAGGGTAGTTTGTGTTTATTTAGTTGGAACATATCCAAGATGACTAACTAATTGTTATAGTCTATAAATAAATATCTCATTATAATATCTAGTTTAATTTTCATGATATATATTTTTATTGTTAATTTCATAAAGGGGTCTCCATATCGATTTTGTGTCCCTTAGCTCGATTGAAACTTATATAAATATTTCATGAGTGTGTAAGATAATTGTTGTTTACTATTGTACTTTTTCTGTGTGGTTCTATCTTGGGATAAATGTGGTTTTGTGGTGTGTATTATTCAATAAAAACATATGAATTTTATGAAAATTTTAAAATAATATTTTAAATAATGTGTATAATTGGTTTTTTAAATGAATTATATCATTAAATTGTACTATTTTTTGGGTATAATGGGGATGAAATATCTTAAATATTTTATTATGATCACTTACGAAATGAATAATTTCAAAAAATGTATAAAACTTCCATAAATGAAATGTGATTTTATATAGATATGAAAACTACATGTTGAGATCCTATAGGGATTGGATTCAATCACACACTTCATACAATGATTTCTGTATACAATTATTATATTTTGTTTCTAGAGACCAGGTTTTTACCATTTAATTTTTTTCAATTTGGTTCAACATGGATTCTCTGCGGATGTTTTCAATGACTGAAGGTTCACATAGAAAGGTGACTAGTTTCTTGGGTTTAGTCATATTTTATTCTTAGATTGTTATATTATGTCATTATTTTTTAGATATTTATTTCATCCATTTTTAGTATTTGATGATGAATATCATTTATTTTCACCTTTTGATATTGGATTACATGTGTAACTCTTTTAAAAATACATTCTATACCATGGATTTATTTTTTACAACACATTTTTTCATGGGAATCAGATGTATGGAATGATTGTGCTCAATTTTTGGAAGGAAAATCTATATTTTTATTTAGATTATAAGGGTATTAACATTACTAAAAGTAATTGTTTTATGTGCATGACCTTATTTTCAGTTTGGGGAAATTTTCAGTGCACCTTAATCTATATTGTTGATCTATTTTCTACTTGGTGTATGGGTACGTCAAGTTGGATTGAAATTGGAGCACTCACTGATGATGTTTCATTGTCCAAAATATTTAATAAAGATCAGTAGTTTATTGGATTAAATTATTCAACTATAGTAAAATGGTATAAACTTCATTCTATTCATTATATGTACACTAAGATAATAATATGATTTAGAAGCCACAAATAGTGGTCGTAAAATCCTTTTATGAATCACATAGAGACCACAAATGAATATATTTTTTGGTTGGTCACTAAATCCAATAGATACCTCCAGCTTTCAACTAGTAAAGATGCACTAAAAAAATTATGTGATGGAAATTGATTGTAATTTCGACTAATAGGGGGTTGAGGGGTGTGGAAGAGAAAGATCTTGAGCTTTATCTACTAAATATATAAGATGTATGGTGGAATAATAGACGTGGGGTATGTCATGGAATCTCTAGTCCTGGAATAAATAAATAATTCTTAGCATATGGGAGGCCATATAGTTTTTATATTGTGATTAGGGTATTCCATGGTTGAACTTCGGTGAAGGATTTCCTATACTTCTTGACCACCAAATGCTAACCACCACATACTAACCATTATATTTCCAAAATCGTATATTGACCACCATAAACTATCCTTTATAAATTGTCCCACACTAATATGATTTAGGTTAGTACCTCTTAATAAAAAAAAATCACGGTTATCCTCTCTATACCTACTTTTTGTTCTTATACATTGAAAACTACACTTCATGAGCAAACCTTATCAAAAAAGATAATAAAACCCCCCTTTTTGAACAACCATCACAATCAAAACTAATTAATAACTAATCTATAATCTATGAAATTATATTATATAAAAATTCCCATTTAAAAAACTACACAACCCAATGGTTGTAATAGTTGGATTATTCATGAGATGTAACAATAGTATAATATTATAACTTATGTATCATATATAATGATTTCATATATGTATTTAAAATAATGTAACTAAGACCAATGTTCCATGTATTTTTGGCTCACTTGTCAATGTTGAAACTTGAATAGTTTAGAGTTATGTATAATGCACTATGTTTTATGTAATTTAGAATCAGGATTTCAGGAACTATCTGATGTAGTATTAACTAATATAATATGGGAATAGTTCCATAATGGTTTTCTTTAAATGAAATGTTCCATGGTGTTACAGTGTTTAACATTATATAAATAGGATAAAATTCAATAAGTTGTTATGTGAAATATATAGTCCAAAACCATATACTAAAGTGAGGTGTGATATGCTCCCCATTAATTTTGAAAAGGAGTATGAACTATTGTAGTAAACCATTTTTATGGTGAATGAACCCTACCATTTCGGCACCGACATAAGTGTTTTTCTTTAATATATCATCAGATGTCTCATTTTCAACACATAGTCACTGTAGAGGAAGGATAAAATAAATACTTCTTGTTGAACACTTGAGACACTCAATTTTGTTGGATTTTAGGGTTGTGTAGTGATTTTAGAATGTTCACAATGATGTATTATAATTTTATATATATGTTTGAGAACATTTATCTAGTTTCAAATAACCATATAATAAAAAAAGGCATGATGGTGAATGAACCTCGATGGGTTACACTATTTCTAGCCCATATACTAATAATATAGGGGTCTCATGGGTTGATGTTTTTTTCAAAATTCATTATTCAAACATGGAATTAGTATTATTTCCATCAACGTCAATTATTTTTGTGATCCAGAGAAATTTTTACAACATTAGAGAGTAATTTACTAAATTACATGATCTATCTATTTGTTATCACATGATATTGGGAATTATGGTTAGACTGATATTGTTACTCGTGTACAGATTCTTAAACTCAATGTATCAATAGTTAGTATCATTGATCATAAGAATTGTGAAATTTATCATGAACTAATGAATATAGGTATCCCAATAATCATATATAATTCAAAAAATTTCTTTCTTAATTTCATACCGTTAAGAACTATGGTAGGATATGGGTAGCTCAGTCTTCATAAATTCTGGGAGAACATCAATATTGACAAGTAAGATCCTCATATCCCATCATTAACATCATGAATACATGACAAATATCATTTTCATAGGTGTATAGTAGAAGGATTCCATCTCTTTTGTGCCATTATAATACCTAATCTATCTACAGTTTGTCATAGAGGATTGATTTTTTTCCTTCCAATGGAATTGTTCACACTCAGCCCAATTTTATTATATAGTTTAGTGTTGTATTTACACAATATATATATTAATGAAATATTATTATTATTCTATTATATTTTCATTTGATAGAAAATCCATGGAAGATAAAATACTGAAAATTTTCACCTGTATTCCTTCTTCACCATGAAAAGAATAGAAAATTACTTTACTATATCCATGTGTATGACTATGTTTTCTAATTTTAAATGAGTAAGAAACATAGAAATTTATTCCAAAGTATCTACCTAATAATTTTCGTACCATAAACCAAAATTAACATTTAGTAATATGACCATCAACATATTATTGTGATTTGGAAAGAGGATATGTTCATGTTTCTTAATAATAATGTCACCATTGATCTATTTGACAACCATCATAGATTCACCCTTTGTATGCATACTATCAATCAAGATCATAAGGGCTAAATAATTGTTGGTAATGAGGACTTTATATTTTTCCTTATTATTAGTGAACTCTTCTTGATTAATGAATGACTACAACATTAGTTTTTTTGAGGGAGTAATAAAGAGAATTCCAATCCTAAACCTATTATATATCGTGGTGTTCACATTTCTTCTAGGTGGACATTAGAATTCACCATAATTGTAAATTTTCTAGAATAGAATTGGATTTTAAATGGAGGTAATTCATCCATATAGAATACCAATATCAATGGTCAATTACATAAGGGTTTGGTGAATTTCTAGGAAATATTCCATTTCATGTACCTTGATATACTTTTCAGGGACACACATAATATCAAACTATTTAAAATTAAATTAAACTCACACCATTGTTTCAGTAAATATGGTGTTATTGACGTTATACCCTAATGGGTAAATGAAATATGTTAGTGGAGCTTCATGATATTACAGATAATGGTGTAGCTTATGGAATGTGAATACAAAAGAGAGGTAGTTCTTCTAGATGGGAGAATATTTTGACTCAGAGTCTAAATAATAAAACTATGATAGTTATATTATTCTATTAACCAGCACTATTATATTAATCTATGAGGTAATAAAGGTATCATTCTCGTGCAATTATATATATCATAAATGGTTTTCTATTTACACATGGAATCATAATTTGGGGGTGCATTAAATTATTTTTTATTTCATCGAATGTGATTTAAAATTATCTTTCACACTATTAGGTTTTTACTTTCATAATATTCATATATAAAAACATAAATTTTACAATATTTTTTGGGATAAAATTACTAATTTAATAAATATTCAATAGAAACCTTTCAAAATATAACCAATTTTGAGGAGATGTTATTTTAATATTGTCATTGATCATCTCTTGGACAATCTTGATCCCTCTTAAATGGAAAAATATTCCATGAAATTTTCTATAAAAAATTTCAAATTAACACTTCAAGGGGTTAATTGTAACAATGTGATATTTTCTAAAATAATTTTTTCAAATTATTTAAAAAAATTTGATAACTTGTGTTACACACAAGACAATGTTTCAGTAAAACATTAAACTCTATTTAAATATTATGTTATATTATTAAAATAAACTCTTATCCATTATAATGGTCTTTATAAAAAGGATTAACTAAATTATAAAATTATATTTTACACTCATGAATATAAAGTTAATTTCATCATTACCAATTGATCTGAAATGAAAATAAAAAACATTTTTAAAATAAAGGAAAAAATTTATGAAAATGCTATTTTATACAGAGAAATAGAATTAATCTCAAGAATTTAAAAAACATTAAAGAATTATTTTATTGAAATATAAATATTATGTAAAATTTTTTAAAGTTAATCTTATATTTTTTTCTATAATTATATAATAATAAATCTAATTTTGTGCTTAAAAAATTATTTTTATAAAAATGAATCTTTATCACATATTGCACTCTAATTTTTTAAAATAATTTTCTACAATTTTATAAAATGTATTTGAAAAAATGAAGTTCTATTTTAAAAACATAATGAAAAAATTATCTTAGATTTATTTGTTGATAATTTTTTGAGATGCTAAACTTTTTGGTGAATACTGAAAAATAAAAGTTTCTATAAAGAATTTTAATTTCAGTTAATTATTTTTATATTATAAAATTAGTTTATTATTGTTTTGAAAGTAAAATTATTTTTATTCTATATATATTAATCCAATTTAATTCATTTTTTTATTTTCTTATTGAATTTTTTATATAATCAATTTATGCTTTTGAAGGTTTTCTCCTGGGAAAATAATTTAATTGTTGTGTATGTGGGTTAAAATTTATATTATAATTTTCCAATTATGTGATTTGAATTTTAATAATGGATTATGAATATGTAATAATAAAGATGGTTTATTTTTTATAATATTATCATCCTAATTTTTAACCATTTTTAATGGAAAAAGACGGGAAAAATAATTACCTCGTTTAAAGATAAAATAGGTTTACCAGGGGTTAAACAGAAATTATAAAGGGAAAATGACATATAAAATTTCTTAAAACCCATTTTATAGGTGTATTTAGACATTACCTTTTTTATTATCCATAAATATCCATTTTTTAATCCTTTTGAAATTAAAAAAACATGTTTATCCCTTTCTCTTTTCAAAAATTACAATCGTGCCGCTCAACTCAGTTATAAAATGAATCCACATATCCTCTACTATAAAAACATCAATAAACCATTAGTTTGGATTATCCATAACCTGAATTTATTCCTTACCTCCCTCATTTAATTACATAATCCTTTGCTTTTTAATAAAGAAAACTAATTCATGCTTTTTGTTTCAAATTAGAATAGGTTGTCAAAAGAAGAGGTAGGTCCATAACCGAGCATTTTATATTACTTCTTCCTCCACCTCAATGAAATATTTTTATTCCATGATAATATTATAAACATAGTATAATATATATTTTGTTATGTTATTATTCTTTTCTCATTACCTATATTCATCTCTTCATCCCATAAATGTGAAACAATAAGGTTAATCGTGTGTACGATATACTAACACATCTCGGACTGATGTGATGATTTTTCCATCAACACCTTTCTGTGATGGTTATCATGATGGATAATATATATATATATATATTATTATATTTATAACATAAATATAAATCATGAATTATGATATCACATATACCTTCTAATATTCCATTTCGTAGGGCATACAATAATGTTCTTCGTGTTTAAGGCGAACTATTTTCTCGTGAAGCGATTTAATTCAATTTTCACTCACACTTTTTATTGAAGGAAATTAGGGTAAATTTAATGAATATATGTGATGTAAATTTTATAAAAATTAGTTTTAAATTTTCATACATTATTTACCTTTAATTCATTTCACCAGTGGAGAAAATAGAAACAACATTCATGTATACATACGACCTACAGTCTTTGTGAACATTAGAGTTTATTTTCAATCAATAAAATTTATTTATTAATATAAAGAAATATATAATTAATATATATTACATTAATATAATTTATGTATTTATGGAAATGATTAAACCATGATGAATTTATGTGTACTAAAACTAAAAAATAAAAACATAAACGAAAAACAATTCAGTTTTTACTGACAACATGACATAAACATGGAATTGTTAATAAAATAGTAATAAAATAAAATGATTAAATTATATATTTTTTTATATATGTATTTATTATTTTTTAATATATTTATACAAAACTTATAATTATTATATATGATGTTTTAATGTCTACGAATGAAGTCGAGACTTATAGTAACATATTTCAATCTCAATTTTTCTTTTGTGAGATAAATACCATATTAAAACCCTCTTTATTTATATACTTTATATTCTTCACTTTATTGTATGTTATGAGTATTCTAATGAAAATTATTTTCATCTAAAAACTGATTTTTGGATATCTATTTCAATGGGTTTACATTTCAAAATATACCAAAATAGTAAGGTATTTTTTGCCCAATTTTAACTCTTTGAAACATATATTGTGGTATAAACATATCTTATTTTACAAGGTGTATATAAACCGCATTTTAAATATAATATCATTCATTTATTTAACTCTATTTATATTTTATTTTTCATTTAATTTTATAATTACATGAGGCTTATAATTCAATTTCACCAAGTGGTATGTTTTTTGTGATAAATTTTCAATGCCTTTTCAGAACTTTTTAATGCTTTATATGATGAAATATTATAATATATCTCCCATGATATTAATTAATTTTAATCTCATATTTTAATTTATGTATAACAAGTATTTCCAATTTATTTTAATATTTTTATTTACCTACATATTTAAATGAATTTTTAATAAAAAAATTCTTCATTTCTCTCATCGGTGGAGAAACCATTCTCTTCGAAGACCATTTTCTATAAAAAAATAAATAATTTATTTAAAATTTTCCAAAAGATTAATTAATAAAAATGGATAATATTTTTTTTCTTTTTTAAAAAATAAAATGAATCTTCATGTTTTTTTTTCAAAAACAAGTCTCATTTTCCTTTTATATTAAATTTTCTTTAAAAAAATATTTTAACCCATACAGTATGAATATTATTTCCCAAAATCATGGCCACATAATTTTATAAAATATAAAATTATATTATTCAAAGTGAAATTTCAATGAAATATATATTTTTTATCATATAGATAAATTTTTTGTTCAAATTGGAAAGGATATATTCATCTATAAATGACTTAAATTATTTCTAAAGCATCCTTTAAAAATTTTAAAAAAAAAATTGATTGAAATTTATTGATAATATGTATTATGTTTGATTCAAAAATTAATTTAATGTGGAAATAATATTTTCCTCAACATATTTTGTATATTATATTTAATGATTTCTTTATGTTTCTATATTTATTTTAAATGAAAATAAAATTCAAAATTTTTTACATTTTAAAATATTTTCTTCAATTTTAAAAGGATATTTCCCTAAAGAAATGTTCCATGTGGTCATTCAAAATAATTATACATATATGTTGACATATTTTGGTTTTAAATATGATTTTCTAGATATATTATCCATTTCTACCATTCTTATTCTTACACTATATTGTAAATTTGTTTTATGAAATGTGTTTTTCAAAACCCATTTCTCATTTGAGGGTTATGCCCTGATAAAAGTATTAACAAACCATTTTATTTTTCCATTAATTATGCTTTGATGAAATGAAGAATTTATTATGAAACATGTTTCTTTTCCAAAGGTTAGGTTATGAAGAAGTTTTTATGAAACCATTTTATTTTCAAGGGTTCTGATATGACTATTATTTTATGATCTTGTGGAATGCATATATAAGATTTTCATTATGTGATGTTCATTAAAGATGGGTTAATCATTAATAAAAATCACCTCAAATTGGATTTTGTAATGATTAGTTGAAGGAAGTTTCAAACTCATAATATTAGACAATGATTTTTAAAGACATTATTTAATTTGATTATTTCTATTCAAAAGTTTTTAATGAGGACCTATTTCCGGACGTGCCCTTTGTAATTTAATCTTCTTATAATATACCACTAAGTTTTATTGAATGTCTAATTAATTTAGACATATTGAAAAAAAGTATAACAATGACTTATATTTCTTTTAATTTATTAAAAATAATGAAGAAAAATGATTCAAGTAAGAGTATGTGGAGGAAAAGAGAATTGAAATTATCTGGTGTTTCTATGAAGATGAGGTTTTCTTATCATAATTTATTAGAATGATGATTATTTGATGATAAAGTTGTTTTAAAGATGGTTGTTTGTATATTATGAATTCATAATATTTTTAAAAATTTTGATTAAAGAATCCATTATATGGGCATATCCATCAATTGAATTAATTCATCGAACAAATCATCTACTACAGTGTTTTTGAAATTAAAATCCACTTTGAGACTTATCCGTTAAGAAAGTTATTAGAACCAATAAGGCATCATATGGAGAGTTCCATTAGAGGCAAAACATTAGACTTCACAAATTGTATTGTATGGACCACTAATTTTGAGTATAATTGAGAAGAGAACATGTTGACCTCGATTAATAAGATGAGTTTCTGGAAAAAATGAATCAGATGAGGTTTAGATACCGATCTATCAGATTTTCATCAAATAATGTTCAATCAGATGAAATAAAACAATGTAGTCATTTATTTTCATTTTTCTTGAAGAATAATAATGATAATTAATTTTTTTATGTTGGTTTATGGTAATTTTTTTTATTCTTTTAATTTCATCAAGACTCATTAGACTTTTCTTTGAATCTGATATGTTATAGAATACTGCGTTTCATCAAATATAGTTTTATTATCTTAATGGGATTTTAATAAAAAATTTCAAATTATAATAAAATTGAAATTTATATTGAACTTTTCTTATAGGGTTTTAAAGTCCCTAGAAGTTGTAACATTGTTAATGAAAAAACTATTTTCCTTTGGTTTGTATAATCATAGTAAGATGGATTTTTAATTATTTAAGTTAATAAAAACAGAATTAATATAATGATTTGGATTGATATGTACATGTCTATGATTTTCTATAATGAGTACATGATAATTTCATATTCAAATGAGGATCCTAGTTAAGAATTTCAGTATAATACAGGATGTTTCGATAAGAATCAAGATGAATAAATTATATTTTATAAATTTTCAAATTATATTTGAATTTAAAAATTATTTTGAGTTGTGATTTTCAGAGAGTGGGAAAAAAATTATAGGTTCCCTTCATTTATTTTCTAGGAACTTCTATATAATGGGATACAAGTAAAATATACTCTTACACTATTTCCATGTGAAAAATATGAAGTGGGGAAGTTTTTATTTATGAATTAAAACTAATTATAATATTTATAAATTTTAGAAGTCGCCATAGAATTTATTGGTATGGTTAGTGAGATCAGAAGAGTTATTTTCAGGACTCCCTAGATCAGATTGAAGAATCAAACGGATGGGTCAAACTTATTTCTTGACTGAAGAATCAGACATCAAAATTAGATTGAGTAATCAGAATTAGTTTTTGTATGATTTATAGAGAAGTTATTCCTACATTATACATAGTAAGAAAGTGAATAATTTTTTTTCTACGGAATTACCAAAAAGGGTGTTGTTGAAGAAGTATAGTGAAATGTCTTGAATCTGTTGTTGATGGTTTATAAACATGTCACAAAATCTTATTTACATCTTCCCTGTTATAAGAATTTTATAAACTGTTATATTGATCATTGTTATACCCAAGTGTAATGGTATCTTCTACATTTTTTTTTCTATATGAATGCAATGTGTCATACTATAATGTGTGGTATTACATTATTTCAAAACCATTTAATCAACTAATTACTTCTTTTGATTAGTGAGTATTGTAAATAATTTTTTTTATCTAGATGTGTAAATTTTCCATTTTAAGAAAGGTTATAAATCATTAACATGAGGTTACGGTTGATTCAAATGAAACCTAGAATTAAATAAAAATATATCACTGATTCAAACCCTTCCCCTCTTTGTGATTACATTGATCATGTGTGGATCTTTAAAATTTGTATCAGAGTTAGGTTCCCTTCATTTACTACTTATATAATGTTTTAATAGAACCTGTTAAAGATAATTCGAATTTTTGGAATAGTATGGGGATTATAGTTTTTTATGGAAATAAAAATCATATCTGGAAGAATAGAATACTTTATTGTCTTTTGTATCATTGCTATGTTATTTTTGAGTCTTCAATATATGTTTTTCCTCCTCATTTTGAAAATATTCCCCTTATATTTTTTTAAAATAAAAATTTTGAGAATGATTAAAGGGATAAAATTATTTTTCATTCATCACTCTTTGAAAGTGAACTTCTTATAGTTATGAGGGTTTCAACCACTAGATATATCTAAGAAATGATAAAAAATATCTATGAAGTTAATATCATGGTACAGTAGGAAAAGTAAAAAAACGAGATGCCAATTTATGAATATATCAAAATGGGTGAGTTTGAATAAATTGATGACTTCTTTTCATGGTTTAATGATCTTTTCATCACTATATGACGTTCTGGTAAGCATATAAAGGATTCAAATACTGTTTAAAAGATCATACTAATTCTTCTTGAAAATTTTGATGTCGAAGATTCATATTTAGAGGATAGATATCCTAATACTATATCATTGTATTAAATTCATATTACCCTCTATATATATGAAGTTATAAGTTACAAGGTTATGAAAAGAAAATAAATAGTTGATTGAGAAATTTCATTCAAACCCACTAAGCAAAGAAAGTCATAAAATATTATAGATGATGTTGAAGTTTGTGACTATGAAACTGAAGATGGGGTTAGGGACAATCATGATTAATTCATATCAGTTTTTTAAAATATGAAAATACGCACACAAATTTACAATGGGAACTAACCTATACATTTTTTGGGATGTAAATATGTAGGTAATTTTGATGAAAATTATCCTTGAATAAAAGATGATAGATAATGTGATAAAGGTGATATAAGGGGAAAAAATATTTTAACTAACATGTTGAAAAATAAAAAACACATTACATAAGAAATGATAAAATTTCCTCCAAATATAAAAAAGAAATGTTTTTGTCTATAGATGATGAAGATGATGATAGTGAAGTTTAAGATGAAAAAAATTAATAAAGATGTTGTTGAAAAAATAATATTGAAAATTTAAATGATGATTGGATTTACTGTTATAAAAGTAATTTCTCTAAAGAAAAAGTGACATGTCTAAAATATTCTATAAAAAGAGAGTTGATGTAATTTCTTTGATGACTATTATAAATTAATGAAAAATCAAGTAGCTAGAAAAGTAATGATCTATGTCAAACAGGAAAGAACCTTTTCATGAAGATAATACAATGTTTTTGAAAGATATTTACCATCTATGCAAATTTCTTTAAAATGAAAATAATAAAAATGAACATATTAAAATAATTATTTAAGTGAGGGATGAATAATTAAAACATTCCCATCAAAATATCTCTCAATATAAGGATACAGTTACAAGTTACCATACCTTTATTTATGAAATTAGAATGATTTATAAGAAGTGTAAACATCAGAAAAAATAATACAATTTATCTTATAAGTTTAAAAATAAATGTTAATATTTCTATAAGGAGAATATAGTTTGGAATATAATGTATGTTTCCCAAAACAAAAATTTTTGAATATTATTATATTTTTAAAATTTAAATATCTGAATAAAATGTTTCTAATAATAATAATTTTTATTTAGGTGAGAATAAATGCATGTTGAAGAATTAAAACTTCAAAAGATGGCATAACCTCTAGGGAATAACAATTTACTCATTTATAAAGTAACAATGTTGTAAAAATAAATGTTTAAAACTTCTTATAGTATGTATGTTATAGTGTAAAATAATATTTCGATTTCAATAGAACATATTGTAGTAGATTTAGAAATAAAGAAAATATGTTTTTGTTCAATCAACCACAATACATTTATCCCATGAGTAACTAGAAGAAAATTTTTATGGGGTCCAAACTAATGAAATACAGAAACTTAAAAATTTTAGAGGGTACACAAAATATAGATTACTACCATTGGATATTATTTTTGAAAGATTTGAATAGCCATGAATTCATTATATGGGATTTCTTATTTCTATCATCATAATAACACATTTATAAAAATTCTCAAAATATGGATATAAAAGATGATAAAGGGAAATATATAACTATGGTTGTAGAAGCTACACTCAATCATACAAAATAGAATGAATCTAAAATTTGGATAGTGGGTGTTTAGGACCCCATAGCACACTGAGAGGGGAGCAGTGAATCAAGATGTCAAACTTTTCTTTTAATGTGATAGATATTGTTTCAATATTTTTGAAAACATATATAATGGAATAATTCAATTACTAATCTTTTACACGAGGATACACAACCCCAGAGTTTTACTTGGATAACTACTAAGGGTGACTCTAAGGAGAATCCCTCGACATTGTGTCAGTCACACCAAAATCCACTTATTTTCACTAGTTATTTAAGATTACATAAGATTAGACACAATAACTCTTTTCTATGAAAAATTATAATATAATAATTATAATGATAAAACACTTCTTCCCTAGGAACACTTTCAACGACTCACAATAAATCTTTGCCTTTTGTGAATTCTAACTTAGTATGAAAACTTTTTAGTGTATTCATTATATTGGTAATTTATATATTTTTGTGACTAAAATAAGACTCTACTTGCACCGTACTCTTGAGTTGATTCACTTGAATGCATTATTCATATAAGCCAAATGTTCAACACAACTATTCAGAAATCACCCACATTATGTGAAACCCCTTTATTTTTCAATGAAATTATAGAATTCCCAAACCAACACACCTTCTTGAATTTCTCATCATTCTTGATTATCTAAGCCCTTGGGGAACCCTAGTACCTCAAAAAACTCCTAGGCATCGTGAGACTGCCTTTTCAAAAAATCCATACAAATATTCCAGACATTACAATTCTTTCCATGATTCTCAATCTAAGATATAATTCATGATTCAAGGAACATCAAGACTTCTATAATTTAGAAACATTCATCATTTTCTCAAAATATATTCATTGAAAATTAAATGGTTGTGTCTACATATTTATAGTCTCATCTCTTCATGAATATCACATACCCCTAGAATCATTTCCATTAATCTGTTCATCATTCTTGTAAAGGTCTATTTTTCATGAGTATCCAATAAATGTTTACCCATTCGTGAATAATCTCATATTATTTCAGATATTATCATCCTATCATGAATTTTCCAACCTTCCCATAGTCACGATAATAGTTTGTTTCCATTACTTGTTCATGATTCTCCACACCTTCAAAAAAACTAGTTGGATTTTTGAATCATTATAACATTTAAAAACTATAATATTTTTGAAATCTATTCCTTTACAATTCATTAGAAGTTTCATTCCCAAAAAACCTACATTCAAGAATATTACACCATCCTTCTTATTTTTAGATCCAAAAAAATTTGAAAACACAGGGAAATGAAGCCACCATCATTAAGTAATCCATCTACTCTGCAAGATCAAATTCCTTTAAAATTCTCTGATAAATACTAGTGTGAATTGATTACAAACACAAAATAAACTCCATTTACTCCTATAAAAATCCATACTTCCAATAGGATTGACATTATATATGATTTTATATTTCAAATTGTTCAAAATTTTTTAAACATTTTAATGATAGAATATTGTTTTTTGATCATGGAGAATCACTCAGAATCTAAGGGGGTCGATCTGCTTCTATTGAGGAAATAAAATTGAGATCTTTTATGGGGTAAAACAAAACATGTTAAATTTTTCATTACTTTGTTATAATGGTAAAAAATTTAACCTCAAAAGAGATGGTTTTTTTGTGAAAATAGGTTGATATTTAATAGTTGTTGAAAAAAGGCCACTTTATTAAGGGGGACTTTTTTCAAGTTGGTGCAGTCCAAAATTTGTGTTATCTAAGAATAAGGGTAGATA
Source organism: Viscum album (assembly GCA_963277665.1). Lineage (NCBI taxonomy): Eukaryota > Viridiplantae > Streptophyta > Magnoliopsida > Santalales > Viscaceae > Viscum > Viscum album. The sequence continues at coordinate 1,349,259,065 of OY728164.1, forward strand.
ATAAATTATGTAATTAATGTTTGGGACATATGTGTTAGAGGAATAATAACATGTTAATAAATAGAGATTTTTTTTTATTCCTTATATTAAAGGTAGAAGATATAGGTTTTGTTCAATTTTAATCAAAAGGAAAATGACAAACACTCTGAACATGAATGTGGAAATTATTTCAACTCATCCCTGAGGACTGATTCATTATAATATTTTTGTTTTAATGGGTCAAAAATAATATTCCCTATATTGGTAATTAATTTATTTACAAAATCATTCTACTAAAATTAATTTTATTATGTATTTAAAAGCTAAATCAACAACTCTAAAAATGTTTAAGAATTTCCATAGAAGTACAAAATATGAATGTGTATATTCTGTGAAGAGGTTGTGATATTATAATAGTGATGAAAACATGAATGGATAATTCAGGACATATCTTTAAAATCAATTTATTTTTCATTATTTCATTTCACTGTACACAACATTGGATAATAGTTTTCCTAAATGTAAACAAACAAAATTGGTAGATATGGTTAATCCAAATATGATTGAACAAGATATTTCCCACTAATTATAGAGGTAGGTGATGAGTAATGTAGTTTATATAAAAAATAGGTGATTATACTGACCATTTTTTGAGATCAATATTTATAATTTGTTATATAATTAAATTCCATGTTTGAAACAATTATGTGTTTTGGGAGTCCCTATATTATAAAAAAAACTAAATCTTGTTTAATTTGATCAATGTTTTTATGATAGGATTTTTAATAGCTATAAATCTAATGGTAATAGGTATATATATCTCAACAAATAAAAAGTGGATTTAGGAGATTCTACTGATATAAATGTTTTTTGAAAATACTATAGAAGTAGTTTCATAAACACATGCAGAAAAGGAAGATGAAGAAGATTGAATAGATCTAGTTGAGAATCATGAAAATATTTCTAAAAATGTTTATTCCATATAAATTAATGAAACATAATCATATATTTCATGTTATGATGTTGAAGTATGTACATATCATTCTATGTTGAGGAAATAGGTGGATCTAAAAAACATAATTTTTGATAAAAAAACAAAAGGTTCAAACAACAAGAACATCAGTGTTTGTTGCACACACTTCTATGTATTAAAAATTTTATATAAAATATATTAGTTTATATTTTGATTATATATACAGAATTTATACTACTAATTATAAGTGGACCAGATTGAGAATAATGATAATTAGGAATGTTTACCTATAAACAAAGATAAAAATGGTTTTGTTACGATGTGGCTGTTTTTAAAGATGTGCAATGACGATGTTGAATTGATATGAAAAAATAATTATTTCATTAGAATGGTTTCTAAATAATTTAAGGTATTTATTTTGATGATACATTTTCTCATGTATTGGGGTTATAAAGAATTTGAATAATTCATTCAATTTATGCACAATGATGTAATAAAATCTTTTAGAAGAATGTGAAATATGATTTTCTCAAAGGATAACTTTATAAAATAGTTTAGATTGAAAAACTATGTGGATTTTTTATTTTAAAAGATGTATTTCATTTGTTAAATTTGGGAAAATCATTGTATAGGGAAAATTAGGCTTTGAGATCTTAGTATTCCAAATTTTATGCATTCTTAACAAAGATAAACTTTATCAAAGGAATATTTGATTGAAATCACTAATTAAAATAAAATAATGAGATATATCAAATTTTATGTGTGTACATTGGTAATAATATATTTTTTAGTAATAATGAATAAAATCGTTAAATATTTTCTGAAGTGGTAAAGAATTTATTTAAAATGTCCATACCTGGTGAAATGATATATTTTCTTGGCTTACAAATATCTCAAAAGAAGAAATATTTTTTTTTCTCAAAATAATAATGATAGATAACTTATTAATATGTTTGGAATGGATAATTCAATATATTTTTCTACATCAATTTCATTGGGAAATATTTCATCTAAATATAGATTATCATAGGAAGTGTATTCCAAATAATTTAAAAAGGTGATATATGGTTTTTATATCATAATTTATCAATACTGGATATTGCATTTTTTATTACTTCATGTTCAAGATTACGATGTTCTCCAAAGTAATATCATATCATAGACAGAAAAAAATGTCAGATATATCAAAAGAATAATATATTTTTCAATAAAAACATGATTCCCTAGGAATAACTGATTTTTTTAAATATGTGGATACTAATTGGGCAGGATGTGTGGATAATGAAAGATCTATATCTGGTGGAGTTTTCATTATCGCTGATATTTTTTTCAGTTGGAATACTAAAAATTATAATTATCTAACTCTAATTACTATATAAGCTTTATATGTTACCTTCGCTCAAGATTCAACACTACATATGTGGATGATGAATCACATGGATTATTTTCTTATTGATGTGATGTTACTCCTTCTCTTTGGTTGTGATAATCAATGTGTTATAAATATCAATAGAAAATTCCTGTTAAAATCATCTTGATATAAAATAAAACTTCAACAAAGTGCATTTGTAAAATAATGATCTCAAATTGGAATATGCTTCTATAATGGAACAATTTTCTTAAATTTTCACAAAACTTTTACTGATAGAAGGTTTTTACAAAATAACGCTTAACATGGATTTTAGACCTCTTTATATCAATGTTTGATGTATATTTCTCTATCCCCTCACTCATCTTAATTTAGGTAGTGTTTTTAAGAGGGATAAAACTGATGTTTCCAAAATCCATCAATTGGTATGTGTTAAACCTCTTAATGAAATAATATATTTCTTGTGATTTCATAAAAGGGGTATGTTGTGATCTCAAAATGTGATTTTTTGAATTTATATAATATTTTATTGATGTTATTCCATAATATATTTTATTATTTCATAGTAAAAGATGTTGTGAAGAGTTAAAAATATTGAACTTCAACATAAGTTCATAAGTCACTACTTTTCAGCAGGTGGTTTTTTTGTTAAATGATTATTATTTTGTATAGTGAGATCACTCATGTATACATAGAATTGATGATTTTTATTCCACGTCATGAGTTATAATAATTAATTGATTTATGGTGGTTGGTTGAGAAAAAAATAGAATAGGGGGATAATTGAGACCGTGTTGGCTAGAGATGTTTAGAGATTCAGGAAGAAGGGGATTACTGAATGTTCAATATTCTATAGTAATATAATTAATCTACTTAAGTTGAATGTTTTGGTGATATAATGAAGGATGTATTGGCTTCAAAACATCAAATTTATATTTTTGAATAATTTATATCAATTGATGTGTTTTGTTCTGAAGTTGTTTTCTTGGAGAATGTTTTTTTAACATGAATTTTTCAGAATTGATATTTTATGGAGTTGGAAAGAAGTATTATCTGATATATAATTTCATAAGATTTGTTAAAAAAAATTAGGCTACATTACTTATCTCTTAATTATTTAAAAATCATGAATGTTTCATTATACAATAAGGTGTATGTGGCACATGAGCCTCAGCCTAGTTGGTGGGGATTGTGTATGTGCATCCAAGAGACCTAGAATCAAATCTAGGCTGAAGATTATTTTTGGGGGTACTGTAACAGTATTGTAGAATTATTTTAGCAGTACATTCAATGGTACTTTAGTGGGAACTTTATTAAGTAAAGGTTGGCACTATAGCAACTAGGACTATTCCCCTATTTGGGCCTTCGGGCCACCTAGTCCATTGAGCCAGTAAGGCCTTCGGGCCACCTAAAGGCCTTCAAGGCACCTTAAGTGAAGATGCGAACAACACAACCTATAAGTAAAAAGCTCAATGAGGAGGATGAGAAAGGATCTTTCACCATAGTAGAAGATAAACATATTCCAACAATGAGAGGGTATGGCACCGACTACTAGGAAAATCCTATGTATGCACTAAAAATCCTAGAAAAACATCCATGTAAAGGTGTAGAGATGATTTCACGATGTAGATGCTAGGAGGAGCAGTGCCAAGTTGATAGTCTGGGTTGTATTCAATGTTTCAATACTATATGCAATGAATTCCTCTATGGCCTATAGGCCATATAATACTTAGGCCTACGGGCCTTGTATGGGGTTCCACCTTATCCCATTAAAGGTGTATTATCAAAATCAATAAAGAATGGTGGGATTAGGGCCATTAGAGGTAATAAGAAGTATGTGGAAGAAAAGAGAAACATTATTTACTGGTTATTCAATGAAGTTAACATTTTTTGTTACAATTTATCAGATTGAGAGTCACTAAATATAGAATTTGTTTTATCAATGGTTTTTTTATATTTCATAAATTCATAAGAATTATAAAATTGATGATTAGAATATCCATCTAACTATCCAATCCATCATTTAAACCAATTAATCAAATGAGTCATCTTTTTATTTTATTTTGAAAGAAATAATATATTTATATTGATCCATCATATATGTGGTTGTTATAGAAAATGTATCAAATATAGAATATTGAAATACCATAATTTAAATGGGTGTACTAAGGATTATGAGTGTTAATAAATTTATATATTGTGACATTGATCAATCTGTTTAAATGAAATAATGTATTCAGGCATTTTGATTTTCTCAAAGCATCCGAGCGAGAATTCAAATTTTTTGTTTCCATCCAGTTAGTGGATTTTTTTCTGAATTTTTTCAATTGGGTTAAGACTCATCAGTCATGCTTTGAAAATGATAAGACATCACATGATATGTTTTCTTAGATTTAGTTTTACATCTCTAAGTGTAATTTGAGAAAATACTGAAAAGGATAAATATATTGATATTTCTACAGAACTGTTGGTATTGGGTTCTAATGTCTTTAGAAGACAATACATTATTTGTTAAAAAATAGTTTATTTTGGTCTAGGGCATCTGTGTGAAAATTATTATTTTTTAATCATTTCAAGAAGTTAGGAATGAAAAAAAAAATTGAATTGAGATGTTCTAGACTATCAGTTTCCGGTCTAAGCGCATGATAATTTCTTTTCAAATGAGGTTTAGAAATAATTATATATAGAATTGATGTAGATTCTATAAAAATTCAGATGATTTGTAGAGCATTGAGAAAATGTAAAATGAATTTTGAATTTCTAAATTAATTATAATTTTTATTTTCATTAAGAGAGAAAAAAATTTGGCTCCAACCTATTTAGTTTCGAGAACACATATATAAAGGGGTGCATGTACAATGTAATCTACCCCTAATAATATATGAAAAGGGCTGAGAACATGAGGTTTGTTTCAAAAATAAATTGGTAGATGAATATTTATACACCAATAAAGTAGTCAGAGAATTTTTGGGCTACGATATTGTGATTAGAAGAGTTACTTTCAGGATTCACTAGATTGGGATAAGCAACATACCGATGAGTTGGACTTGTTTATGGAGAAATGAGTCAGATTGAGGAATAGATGTGGTTGATTGGTCTATGTTTTTTATGAATTCTATATAAGTTTTTACTACCAAATTTTTGGTAATTGGGATATGAATTATTATATATGTAATTAAAAAATTGAATTATTTTAAAGCTACATAATTATAAGTCATAAACCTATTATAGAATATTCCAAAATTACTCAAAACATATTATTTATATCTACCATGTAAGAAGAATTAAATTCACCATTTTATTAACCATAGTGCTCCAAAATTGTAGTGATCCATTTAAATATTTATCTTCATGTGGATGTGAGAATGTTTTATTTTTGTCCTTTTAGTAAATCATTAATAGAATGTGAACATTGTTGAAAAAAACATAACATAAAATAAAAATATATCACCAATTTTTTCCCTCAACCTTTTATTTAATACATTGATCGAGTATCCTTTTATGATACATTAGAACCAATTATTGTGGTTATGTTATAAAAAATGATAGTGGCTACATTATAACCAAGATGTGTTGGAAATATATATCCCTCCAATACATTGGGTAAGGATGGGTAAATCATTAGTAAATATGTTATCTGTGAACCTGAATTCACCTTCACAATGTTATGTGTGAACATTACTACATGTTCAGAAAATTAATCATGAAAATAATTACATGTTCATAAAGATATGTATGGAATTGGGTGTCATGTCCATAGGGTTATTCATGGACCTATTTTCATTTCCATGTTTTTATAAGAGTTATTTATTTTTTTTCATTATATAATGAGTGAACAAGTTTCTTTATATACATGTTCATAACATTGTAAACATTTTCTTATTTCAAAAATATATGTCTTATGACAATGTTAAGTCCTCATGGATCATGTCCCTTGAATCATTTATGAATAATGTCTTATAAAATAACAATATTCAACCCATGACTCTAGTTTTTTTATCATTGATATACATTTCATTGTTTAAAATGTCATTCTCATGTTCTCATAACCCTATGCTAGTGATATATTCAGTTCTCTATTGTTTAACCTTACTAAGCATCAAAACAAACTATTTATTATGATTCCTTTTCATAGGTTATGATGAAAATTATTATTTATGATATTTCTAATAAGGGGACTAGTTGTAAAAAAATTAGTTGAAGATCCTGTAACTCACATATTGTCCAGTTATTTATGATTCCATCTTTAAAAAGGCACTACACATAAATGATTATAGTATTGTCATTATATTATATAATCAATATTTTTCTTTTAAAATGTACACTTTATTTATGAAGTGTTTGGGTCCTTAAAATTGGTATCAGATTAATGATTAGCAATCCTTTAGAATCTAGTGTAAAAAACATTATTGAAACACATAGGGATATTTATCAGGATATTTTTAGGTATATATCTAAGGGTAAATCTAAAAATGAGTTATATAATAAGAAAATGTCTTAGGATTTTGTAACAGGATGGTGAAAGTGGTTTTAAGGTAATTTTGTCCCTATAATTATATTACATGTGGAAGAGGATCTTGAATAGATGTACCTAGGGGTAATAACTCTAAAAATTGTCTATTTACATGGGCTTGATCATACCTGATTTCCTGACAACTGATCATGTTGCTTTCCTGGTTTGACAACACAGGGGGGATATAATTTTTAAATTTATAATCTATTTAAGAACAATCGTGAAATATTTTCATAATAACCATGAATGAACTTATTTAAATAAAGATGTAACATATTAAAAATAATCTATCATGATTTTGACATTTGATAAGTGATGTTTCCGGATTATGTGATTTTCCACTATGAATATTATTTCTCACACTATGGTATATGGTTTTAGTCAATAGAGAGAAACAAAAGAAGTTTTGTTAACACAAAATTTGACTGACACCATATTAAAGAAAATGAAATGTTGAAATAACTATAATAAAGGATATTTTGAATATTCCTAATCAATTATCACAATATGTGATTAACCGGTTATACCTCAACTAACTATATGAAACAACATTAATAGAATGAAATAGTTTTCAGAGATTTGGGGTAGAAAATACAATTTAGGAAAGATGTCTCTGTTTCATATGTATTGATAATGTAGGAAGATTCATTATAAGTAATGTCTAAAAGGGGTGATAAGTTCAATTGAGTGAGTAAAATAAGGAAATAAAGAAATTAATTACAAAATAAAAAGATAGTTAATGAAATGGGAGAGAATAATTGTTTCTCTAAGGAAGAATTAATGTTTGGATTTTATAAATGTGGAAATAATTTTCATCATACGAATAGATTTCATGGGTGGAAATATCACTAAGAGAATAAGAAAGGTTGTATGAGTAATTATTATACTAATGATAAAGAAGAGACCATGAATAATATATGTATGGTATGAGTTTTTCTAACAAAGTTATTCATGCTAAATATGAGACAAATGATTATATTGCGGATGAATAATGTTAAGACATGATTTATATTATATATTATAGGAAAGAGGTATTACTGAATATTATAATTAATATAAGTTAAAAATTTAGCAATAATGTTGACTGGTTGATCAGATTTTGTATGGGAATTCATGAATTATGTTACAAAAATCATGAAATATATAAGGATTTTTTGTATAAGTTCCTAATTATTGATTTTAGGTAATAAATTAAATTGTACTAATGAAATGAAAAATTATTTTTTAGCATTGTATTATTTTATGGAAAAAAACTAATTATGGTTAGGAAACCATTAATATATTCATCATGTTGAGAAAATAGGGTTTATTTTGAATAAAGGGATGATTGATATAGATAAAATAATTGGATAGTTTTTATTACCTTATAACCAACAAATGGTTGTTTGAAAAATTTGTATATTATATCATTAATGGGGTTTAAAACATTATTGGATCTATGGAATTTATTAAATAAATCATGGATTTATTCCATGAAGGGGGAGGCATAAATGTTTCCATTAATGTTTTATGGTAATTTACGTTCATAACATGTTTCAAGAGAATACATTATGAAGGTATTAAATTGTTCTCTATGTGAAAATTATGATCTATGATATAATATTTGGGGGATTAATGTTATGTTTATTTTGGGGGAAAAGAGGTATTCATTATAAATTTTATAATTTGTTATGGGTCTTATAGATAAACATGTATTGAATGTTTTAAAATGAACATTGGATACAGTTTTATATATCATTATTTTACTTCAAAATATCATGATTTATACATACTAAAAAACCTATGTTAACCATTTTATACGATTATAAGTATAGATAAAATCAAGGACATATCATTATATTATTTATCTTGTGATACATTAGTTCAATATTAATGAAAAATTCATCTTCATTTTCTAAAAAAATGAAGTTGAAATTGATCAAAGAAGACCAAAAGGATCAAACTTTTCTTATGATATAATGGAAATATAATCCCTATATATTTCATTCCTTTTGAAATTATAGATCATATCGAGACTACATCATATCATTTGTTTCTTCCTTAAAACCTATCTCTGGTTCGTGATATTTTCCATAACGATTTATATACCTGATAAATTACATCTACAAACCTCAATGGTTATACTATGAGAGCATGATATTTCATATAAGGAATAATCTGTTGAGTTCTGGATCATACGAGGTATGTGTAATGAATCAAGACCACTCACTCGATAATTTTTTTGGTAAAACAACCAACATGAAGAAGCTGAGTATGAACATGATAATGTAATGAGTTATAACTATCATAATTTTTTATTAGATTTATATATTTTTAGAATGATGTTAATTTTCATTTGGGAGTAATTTAACGCTTTATAATTTTATGAAAAAATATTTCAACTTAATTTATTTTCTTTGATATCTTTTGATACATGAAAAACTGAGTTTTAATGAAACATGAAGTACTATTGAAATATTATTTTCTAACATGTAGTTATCACCTAGGTATTTAAATATAGGGTATTAATAGGATAAACAAAATTATATAAATATATTTTTTACAAATTTTTTATCAAATGATGTTTTTGGTTAAAATTAATTACAGATGAAAATAAAAAAAACATTTATTGAGAAACTAAATATTTTTATAAAAAACAAATATATGATCAGAAATGAATTTTATCTCAATAAATTAAATAACTCAATTTTTTGGATGATTTTTATTAAATTTATATATTATATAAAAAATAAAATTCATATTATGTTCTTTCTATAATATGACAAAAATATATTCATTTGTATGATAAAAACAATATTTTTTATAAAGTAGTTTTATTTCATTTTGGACACTTATTTTTAAATTTTTTATTTTAACATTTAAATATTTTATTTAGAAAAATAATATTAATTTTTTAAATAATTATGTCAAAATTAGAAATGGTTATGTTTTTTATAATTTTGAGAGGAGATTAATATTTATATGAATCATAAAAAACACTATTTTTTATTAATAATTTTCATTTCCTTTTATGATTTTAAGAAAACCAAATTGTTTTTATATGGTTTCAAATGTAAAATTAGTTAAATTAGATATCTAAAAATCCAATTTAGTTCATTATAATAAATTTCGTAGTTATTTTTTTATATTATATAAGGGGATTGGGGGTTTAAATAAATTAAACACACACACAACAAACACACAGTCTTAAAAGGCAGGCATTGCCCCCCAAGGTATAACCCACCCAATAATATACTTTATTACATAATATTTTTAGCCTGAAAGCCTAGTGGGTATGAAACCCATTAAAATCTTGGCACATTACCCTTTCTTAGAATAGTAACTCGGCTGTTATAGTACCTACTATAGTACCACCATCACTAAAGTAATATGAGTAAAACTATAATGATAAGTTGTAAAATGATCTTGAAATATTTTTTAACACCAATTTAACTTTCTTATTTTTACCATATCTATTATAATATCAATAATAGTTTATTTTTAGAATTTTTCCTTGAGGAAAACATAGTTAATCATTTATATTTTTAAAAATTACAAGTGATCCACCAACCTCAATTTTAAAATTACTCTGCATATCCTCTCTTATTAACTTTTACAAAACTCTTTGAATATACAGATAACTAACCAAATGTATTATTTAATTCCATAATATCATTCTAGAATCCTTTTTTATTCATTAATTCATCCTATGAAGGATTTTGTTTCTATACCGAAAGACATTTTATGAAGAAGTGGTAATACACTAAACTAATATTTTAATTTTTTTTGTTCCTTAACTCCTTAAAATATTATTAATCCACAGTAATATGATAACCATAGTATCCTATAAACACTAATCTATTATTAACATAATTTCATTCCCAAAATTAATCTTCTCATCCATCACATTGTACATAATAATGTCGTCAATTGTTCGATCGACTACTACATCGCGATCTGATGTGACACATTTTCCATCAAAACCTACCATGGTTGGGTGTAATAATGGATGAAATATATATATATATATTATATATTTAATATAAATATATTTATGTAATTATAAAATCATATATACCTTATTGCATTTAATTTTGTGGTGGAAACTATATCGTCGTTTGTGTATACTACCGGCTCACGAAACAAGGTAATCCATTTTTAAATAATGAAATTCCTGGAAGTAAATTCGGGTTCATTTAATTAATATTTGTGACGTATATTGCATAAAAAATATTACTTAATGGAAATATATTACATTAAATAATTTCATTTCATTCATTGAGAAAATAAAAATAGTTTTCATGTGAATGTATGGTCTACCTTTTCCATGAATAGTGTATTTCAATTTTTATTTCAAGCCTTTATGGATTACTCTAAAAACTTATAAAATAAATATATATGTTATATAATGTGTGGTAAAATTTGTAGAGATGATGTAAACGTGATCCATGTAACACTATGAAATTATAAGATAAGAACATTGTATTTAATATCATATGCGACACACAACTATAATATTAAACAACCAACAAAATATATTTCATTAAGTTTAGTCTCTTCGATGGCTTGCAGAACAATAAACCTAATTGAAAATGAACTATAATTTTGTATATTTTTATAAAATATCCATTAAATTAGATTATATGAATAGTAAAAACTAAAATTTGAATATTATGGTTATCTATTGACTATATATAAAATAAAAATGATTTAAAATAAAAATTAAATGTTTCATTAAAACCTATATTTTTTTATATTATGTGGTTTAGTTCCACTTTGTACACATGATTTAAAATTAATTTTTACCTATATTATAAACATTGTTTGAAAATATACACTAAATTTTTTAAATCATATTATCTGAATAATCATAGTGATATTTTTGTTTATTTTTCTGAAATGATTCATTTTTTGATCAATAGTCAAAAATAATAAATATTAATTGAAAATTACCTTTTTGATTAAATAATTTATATTATTAAAAAATATTTTTAATTTTTTTAAAATTATCATTAGTAAAAATATATATCAATTAATTCAATTCATATAATTTGAATCATTTCTATATTTAATTTGTATTAAAAAAATATTTTACCCTTCGAATGTTTTCTTTTTAAAGACTCTCTTTCTCATCGCATCTAGATGAATAATTTTAATTTAGAATTTTCCAATTTTATTATTTGAATTTTGGAAAATGTATTCTATATTTGGAATAATAATAATTTAGAAATATCTTAAAATTTTAAAATAATATTTTTACCAAAATGAATCGATAAAATATTAAATATTAATTTCTATATTTAAAGAAATACTAATTTATAACATGGGTTAAACGAAGAAAAAAAATTTAAAACTAACCTTAAAAATGTACAACTCCCTTTTAAAGAAAGATATTTAATTTTTAATTTTAGATTATATAGTATATATTTTTTAACTTATGTAATGATAACAATATTGGTATGACTGAGTCTTTTAAAAACATTACAACTTTCCCACTCACCTCACTTATAAAAGAAAACTCCCTCTCCTCTCTTCTTCACACTATAAAAAAAATTTATAGGAAAAAATATTAATAAATAACATCCCAAAAACATTCTTTTCATCCTATATACATATTTTTCATAAAGGAAACCTAGGATGTACTTTCTACGAACCTGTGGAGGATACTAGAATAAGAGGTAACGTTATTCAACAAAATTTGTTATTTTATTTATAATTGTAACTACATCAATTATTATTTCACCATAATGATATAATAACCTCTATATCATCCATATAAAATGTTATTTTTGGGAAAATAACTATAACCATCCACACCCCCATCAAATGGTTTATGAAATCATCATTCCTGTGTTTGGTGGACCACCACCTTGTAGACTGATTTCATTCATTTTCCCATTTCCACCTATCATGATTCGACTTATTAATGAATATAAATTATATTAATGAAATTTATAAAATAATTATACTTATGGATTCATTATATAATATATATATTTTTACATTCCATTTTTAGTGGATACAATAATTTCGCTCATGTATATGGAAGATAACTGCCTCACAAAGAGATGTGATTCATCTTTCACTATAACATTACATGGAAGGTGATAAGGATAGTAATAATTAGTATATGTGATATGTGTGAAGTAATTAATATTTTCATGAAATTTTTATCATTATGAAACAATAATATGAAAATTTATTTTTTATCCTTTCACTCATTGAAAAATGATAATTTCATTCATGTTTGTGTGGACTATTGAATTCATGAAGTGACATGACTCTATTTTCATCACCAATCCCCATGAATGACATGTATAAGTATATTTAAAGAAATAATATTACATTACTATAATTATAAAAATATAATATATTACTTACCTATTATCCATAATGATTATTGGAAAATATATAAGTTACCCTTGCATACATATGACCTACCGTCTCAAGGATGATAACATACCTAATTTACCTAAAAAATAATTAATTATTGGAAATAAAAGTATTATTTAAATATAAATATGATAATTATATCAACATTATAAATCTATATATGATTATAAAATATAATATGAACAAGAACCTTAACTTTCATAATATTGAAAAGACGTGATAATAATGGAATTAACACCCCAAACAAAGAGAATATTTAATAAATATAAACGAATGGGTGATAATATGTTATAATAGAATCATATAAGGTATTGTATATATTAATATGGTTATGGTATCTATTAATAACAATTTTAAATAAAATATACAGGATTTTAAATTATAGTTAACCAAAAGGATTCTTCTAGTGAGGAATTTAATCAATATTTACATTCCATTGAGACTTATTTGTTATTATTCATAAATTAGCTTTAATATGGTGTATATATGCCCAATTTTACATGTAACATCATATTTAATTCAAAATAATTGTATTTTATGTCTCAATTAGTAATTTGATCTATCCTTGGGGATTTAACATGAATATTCCCAAGAGGTAAAAGTAATTGAACAATCCCAACTTTTTTGGTGATTGTACATTTTCTCTAGAATAAATCTATTTTTATGAAAAATTATTTTTATAAAATAAATTTAAATTGCATATAGATATTTTCATATACTATATATGATTATTTACTATACTCTATACCATTCTTACATATATTTTTTACTTTTAATGTTCTTGGATTAAATGGGGAAGTATTGAAAAACCTATGTCATTTACTCAATAAGTATATTTAATGATAATTCATATGGATTCATGAATATAAAAAATTATTAAATATAGGATTGATGATTACTATATTTAGTGATCGGTGGTCCATAATATTAATTATCCCATCTATACATCAGTTAGTATCACGTGAAAAATCATTTTGTGAAAATTAAATAGGTTTCTAAAAGTGATTTAAACCATGAGCCTTACTAAGAACATGGTTTGACAATCATGTGGTATCTTGATAGGATAATTCACATATTAATTATAAAATCCTATGAATTTTTTTAAACTAAATATATCCTCAAAGAACAAAATTTTATGAATATAGGATTAAAAATGCATAAATCATAATGTATTCTAAGTGTTAAACCATATATATATTTATACATTAAGATTTAATGTTCATAATTTTATTATCTAATACATAATATTCCATGGTTTCTAAATGGTTCCTAGAAGAAATATAGGTATAAATGGTCATAAATAGACTATAGACATTAAAGATTATGGATCCAACACAACCAGTATTAGAACAATAAAAATTATTTTTATATTAGGTAATATTAATCAGGTGATGAAAAATAAACTTGTCTCTATAAAGAATCCTATTCCCTAGAAAAATTCCCCTATGTTAGATCACATTATGGGACATAAACCCCAATTATTTGGTGGGACCACTATTCTAATCATTGCTAAGAAATGGAATAATTCTCAATAGAATATATTTATTTCATTGGTATATAGTGAAAATAAAATTGATACACATGTAGTGTATTTTTTCTATTTTAGTGATGTTAAACGGTGGTTGTTGATATAGAATACTTGGTATGAAGATAAAATATAACTTATGGAATGTCAATATTTTAAGGATTAACTATTTGGAAAATATTTCCCTTATTAGTAACAAAATAAAATGAAGGAAATGGTCTTAATATTAAAAAAAATGAATAAGAAAGTGTTTCTATGTATGAAGCTTCAATAACAACTTTCTCTATATATTATAGGTATTACATACATAAAATGTGGTGAAATATAGTCCATTCCTTTTTTATCCTTAATCAATGTTTCCAAAGAGTGTTGTTCTTAAAAAAATTCATCATATGTTGAAATATAAATATTTTCTATTTATCATTTGTAATAATTCTCTATATAGTTGGGAATATAAGGTAAGAATGATAAGAATAGTATGATAGAGAAAAAGTTGTTAAAAGGAATAAGGGAAGGAAGGATTTCTCCAAATGTGACAAATGTTAAAAACAAACTACCAAATCGATGAAGGGAATGGGAGTTTTCAAAAACTTTTGATAGAATGGCCACCATGGTCATTATATTAAGGTTACAAAATAAATTTCTGATTTAAAATTATTCCACTATAAGGAGAAGGTCATTAGAAAAACTAATTCTCAAAGAATCAAGGAAATATACCTCAAAGGAAGCTAAGGTATCAAGTTAAATCTTATGCTATTAATAAAATTGAAGTGGAATAATTAGTGTGATGGGGTATTTTGATTCATGAAATATAGTGTAGAAGTATATAATTTTTGATATTATCAATATATTTTTATGAAATGTAAAAGGGTTGTATTATAATACTTTCTCATCAAGGACGTGAAAGCATATGTTGAATGGTACTGGTAACTAAGAAAACTTATTCTGGTGGAATGTTTAACATATTTGAAAACATATGATTTATGGAGATATAAACCTTAATATGTTCTTGATCACGAGATAATGATTTTGGGATAAAGAGTTGGTTGATAAGGATAAAATAAATTGCATATTGCTTATTACCTCTTAACTGGTGAATGATTTGTTTAAAAAGTGGTTTATTCTATCATTGATGGAGTATATATATATTTTTTGTATTTATGTAATATTACCAATTATCTATTTTTTCTATAAGGAATTTAGAATAGTTAAAGATTTACATATGGTGTTTTGGTAATTTAAATTATTACCTTGTTTAAATAATCAAATTATTGTGGTATTCAAATTCTTGTTTTGTGATGATTGAGAGTTATTTCATCCTATTTAGGGATTAAGAATATGTGACCTCCTTTATAAATAGTTAGATCTTAATATTTTTTATATTCCAAAGGGTAACAATATGTTAAATTATTTTAGTTTAACATTGTTTGATGTTCTAGAGATAAATGTAATAGTTTAATATAAGGATATTTGTGCATATTGGATACCAAGTGCTAACCATTTTATCATAATAATAATTACAGATTAAATGAATGTAATATCATTCTATTATAGATTATACAACCTATTAAAATTGAATATCAGTATTTCAGGAATAAATAATAAATTCTTGGATGTTTATTTCTTGGAGTAATAGAATAAGTGGTAATTGATCGAAGAAAAACCTACAGATGAAAGTTTTACATTGAAATAAATTATTTATATTTCCTTATATTCATATAGAGTGAAATAATTATCCCAATTTTTTATAATGATCATGAATGAATATTTTTCCTATTATCAAATTTTTTTACGATATCAATGACCTTTTCACACCTTTAGTTTATGTATTTATGGTCGTTAACTTCCTCTTAACCATGATCTATATCACTTTCCTTTAGTATTTGGGTGTTAGATTCTAATTTTATGTCTATGTTTTCACTTATCACCTATGTTATCCAATTTGTAATCTTATTATGTGTGGTTAAATATGAACTTTCGACTTATCATTCTCTCTTCTTAAGAGAATGTTTCATAAACACTTTTTACAATGTATCATTTCCTCAAAAGAGTTTTAAAATAAGAAACTGATGATTAAAAAATATAGTTTAAATTGAGTTTAAAAATAATATTTATGTTGGAGAGAATGTAAAACAATAAAATTTTAAAATATGAGTATTTTTTTATATTATATTTGACGCAGAAAACTAAACACACAAAAATCCATGATATATATTTATTTTCCTTTAATATATTCCCTAGATTGTGGAACACAAAACCCCATGTCAAAATGAAATTAATATAATATAGTATTATGAAAAAGGTATTATATTATAGGGTATTAATAGTAATAAAAAAATAAAAATTATGGTTATCTATTGATTATAAAAAAGGAATCACTTAAAATATAGAAATATGTTTTCTGAAAACTATATTTTTCAAAAATATGGTTTTGTCGTTTTTTGTACACCTGATTAAAAGGTAATTTTTAACTATTTCCCAAAAAATGTATGGAATAATAAAATTAACTTTTTAAATAAAAATAAAAAATTATCTTAGAGTTATTTTTTGGGAATTTTCTTAAACATTTCATTTTTCAAGTGAAAAATATATCATTTTAATTGAAAGGCAAATTTTAATTTTAGTAATTTATATTCTAAAATTATATTTTAAATTTGTTTTGATGTAAAATTATTTCAATTATATATTAATTAATACATTTTATAATTTTTAATCATTTATATATTAAATTTTAATATAAAAAATTATATTCTTTTGAACATTTTCTCTTTAAAACCCATCATTCTCATCATGTCTGTGGGATTAATTTTAATATAAAATTATCCATTAATGTGAATTCAATTTTGAAAAATAGATTCCATGTTCATAATATCAATAATTTATAATTTATAATGAAATTAACATTAATTTGTTAACAAAAATTAATAATGAAAACATTAAAAATTAATTGTCACGGTTATGGTAAAAAATAGATTTATCAGGGGGTAATCTATGAAAACACAAGTTAAAATTACCTTAAACCCTGTAACATAGCCATTATTTGACCATAATTAAATCTTATCTGTTTTCATGTTTCTCCATTTATATATGTTATTATGGATTATATAATGTATGAAAGAGATATAAGAGATTCATGTGTGGATAATTATTTTTGAGATATTAAAGAGTTATTATACTATAAGAATGTATGGGTCTAATCGATACTAGAATGTCCCAAAGGCCTTATATTTTTATTATTTTTCGATAATCCCCCATGTAAGGGTATAAGGGGAACCCTTACAAGGATCTTAGTCTAGATACACATTACATGACTCAAAATAATTAGATTCATTATTTAATGGGAAATACATGATTCATATTAAGAAGCTATTCTTTCAATTTCACTAAATATTTAAACCCAAAAATGTCTTCGTTGTGTAAGTGTTTGATTATTTTCATTGATATTGTAATTAAAAAAGTATAAATTACTTTATTTTATTTTGTATCAAATATTTTATGTATAGACTAATTTTTTAACATTGAATCTAGGTATGTAGATATGGGTTGTTATATTTTGTATTATGTTGGGTTTTTGATAAATTAGAGGTTATGATACCATTTTTTTAGGATAATTTTATATTTTTAAATACAATAATTGGTTATTATGTGTATGTTTTATCATAATTTAAAAGGTATATATACCCTATTTATGTCTTTTGTGACTATTTTTTAAAGAGATTTATGATATTTTTATATAAATATATGGAAATTCATGCTATAAAGAAAGGTTTTGTATGTGATTTAGTGTAAATTAATTTTTAATATTGCTATTATATTTTTGTAGTTTCAAGTTGAATGGTATAGTTAAAATTAGGGTTAATAGAATCAATGATGTTATTATGATTAATTGTGATAAATGGCTTATTATATTTTTTGTAATACATGTTTCATCATAAATATAACCATATAATTGGGATATTATTTTTTTTATAAATGAATATAGATCTTTTTTAATAAATTCTCTATTTTATACACTTTATGATAAAGAAAACAATATATTTTATATGATGGTATTTTTTAAAAAGATATAGATATTTAATGTGAAATAATGTTGGACTAAAAATTTATAATTATATGTGATTTCATTATGGAGATTTAGGTTGTTTTGGGATAATATTTTCTTATTTTGGATAATGTGTTTTTAGGTTATTTACAAATAAATATCAATAATTAAATTATTTATTAATATTTAGTTTTTAGGTAATAATTTAAATACATACATTTTGAGGATTATTTCATTTTAAAGTGTTATAAAATTAGGTCATACGCCATTTAAAAAATATATATTATAAAGTGGACACTTATGATATGTTCACATTTGTCCCATAATATAAAACTCTTAAAAATAACAAATATTATTTTTATAAAAAATCATCATTATGTTCAACCTAACTTCTTCTTTTTTTCATCCCAATACATAAACAAAATGATAGTTATTTTAAAGTGTGGTATGAGTTCAAAAAGATTAGTGTGGGACATAAAAATATTTTGTAAAACATATTAGTCTAATTTAAAACCAAAAAATCAAAAAAAAATCCTTTAATATAAGAAACTATAAGATTAAAATAATCATTTATATTTCCCTTATATCAAAAAAATTTCCAATGTTTTACATAAAACACTATAAATGATATTATAATGGAAAAAATATTAGTCACGTGGGTTTCATAGAAATAATGATAACCCATGAAAATAATAATCATAAATATATACCTTTTTACCCAAAAAGGGAATAATCATTTCACTAAAATATTCATTGTCATACCTTTTGAAATAAAATTATTTCCATGAAAACTCAATAGAATTCATAAATAGTCACCTGGGTTTTGTGTAACATCATATTAATATGAATAATAAAATAAAAATTACAATTATAATAACCATATTACTTACCTTCAATATAGTTCTATAAAAACATAATCATTACCCAATGCATCAGAGTGCAATCTGGGTGCACCCATCTTATGAGATATATCAGGTTCACCCTTCATCATGATATATATCTGGATCACCCATTATCATAAACAATGTAAAAAAAATTCATCAATAAAAAATATTATTATTTCATATTTTCCTCATCAATACATTTAAAAATCATTTCACCAATATTTAAAACACTTTCACATATCAAAATAACATTTCCTTTTTAAAACACATCTTCAAATATAATATTCCAAAAATAAAAGGTAATGAGGGGTTTTTATTAAAGAAAATATGAAATCTTATAACATAATAAAAACATAAAATAAAGTGATTGGGGTGGCAAATAACTTTGATTCTATATAGCTTAAAATAGAACATTCTTTACATTTTTTCAAAAAAAATCAAAAAAATCCTTATAAAATACATAATTTTTTTTTTCTGAAAACATTTTAATTAATGTTAAAAAAAGATACATAAAACATTATTTTTAATTAATATATCTCCATATAAAAAATTAGGAAAATAATTTTTGGAATACTTACATAGAAGATAATTATTTATAAAAAAACATGAAAACATTTAAAATAAATTTGGAATGTAAAATATACTTATGTATTACAATAAAATAAATCATGAACAAATAGAATAAAATTAAATTAAATTGTAATAAAAATTATATTTATCAAAAAATTTGGAAAAAATAAAAATTTGCCTAATCATTTAGAAGGTCTTGCACTTAGAGGAAAAATATTTTAAGGGAAATATTAAAAGATGATTTTTAATAAATAGTAACTTCCAATGTGTTTGAATAGCCAAAAAAATTATTTATAATTATAAAAATTAACATTATAATAATAATTTAAATACTATGAATGATTTTCGTGTTTACTATTTCTTTTACCGTGTTATAATTAATTATGTAACAAATTAAGTTCATGTCAGATGCATTGGAAACATTCGACTCATATGTCAAAATTAAATTTGGTAAGTTAAAAATGGTCCAAGAGCTTATTATTCCATTTTCTCTAAAATAATAATCCTGAAAAAAAATATTATTTTTAATTATCTATTATAAATTCAAAACCATCAATAAAATATAGATATGGGAAGTGATTTATGTTATAATCATTGAGATGACAAGTCGTATGTATGCATGCATAATGTTTCAATTTTCCAACGATCACTATGGAGAATAGGTAAGTATTATTTTATATTTATATAATGATAATAAAATAATAAAACATGAATTTTTTATTTAAATATACTTACATATATATATCATCTGTGTGATATGGTTATGAACAATGAATGGCATAACTTCATTATAGTAGTAGTAAACACATAAGCATAAATGACATTGTCATTTATCAATGAATGGTACGTTATGAAATTATATGATATGTTATATTTTCTGAATGATAAATATAAATTTAATATCACTTGTATATACATTAAATCCATTTATATAACTAGTTTTAAGATAATGTTATATAAAATGAATTATATGGGTTATCAAGGAAGTAATCAGTTTTACACATGAATGATGGTTTTATATCCCATTTAATAAAATTGGTAATGGATATATTTTTTTATATTAACATAATAACATATCAATAATAAATAAATGGAAGAGTTTTTTTTCACTTTATTAATGACTTTTTGAAGGTATAATAAGAAATCATATAAAAACGCTTGATTGAGAAATATAAAACATCTATAAACAACTATATAAGGTTTACACCAAAAGATTTCTATGGTTGGTTTTATGATCAGAAAAAGGTATGTTTACATACTGGGGGATGTAAAGAATAGATTTTTTCTGTATTGACTAAACACAAATTTTTTTTTTTTGAGAAAATATGGGATAAAATTCTATTTTATAATATAGAGGAGGGGAACTTATGGAATTGCATGTAAAGACCCAGAAATACCAAAGAAATTTATTTCTTAAATAATTTGAAATTTTATGAGTCTCTGGCTTCTGATGGCACTAGATTCAGAGGCCTAGTGTGCCCGGAATCATTTTCCAATGTTTAGCTGAGGTACGTTCAGTAAATGAATGAGCGGGTTTGTCTATCTTTGGAACCGGTGCTCGGAATTGAAATCTAAGGGCACCGATGAACTCACAGTGCTGGTAATTGCTTAAGGGGACCTTTACTGCAGTTGTATTTTAAGGGGGTTTAGAATTAATAATTGAGGAATTAGTTTAAAATAAATAAAATTGTTAGAAGAATTTTATTTTATAACTTTGGAAGTTAATCGCTCCCATGTGAAGTTGTCGGTGGGGCCCACACCCATCCAACTTCCCATGTGTTGATATTTGAATGGTGGGGACCACACGAGCCCCAACCTTTCACCTTCCCCTAAAATCCTTAAACCCCCCTTTATTTAATTCCTTGAAAACTACCCTCTTTATTGCTTTTCCTACACACTCTCCCTCTTTAATGTTTTTCCAACACACTTCAATTAATGAATTGAACCTCCTCAATTAATTAATTTAAGTGGTTTGAGTTATGAATTTTGATTCTTTGTTCGGTGAATAAAAATAATAGCATGAGCTTTTTTTTGGAGATTTTAGTGTGTTGGGAAAACATTGGGGGAGATCTCTTGAGTTTTTGAAGAACACTGACTCTCTGATGAAGAACGACCTTCCGACTCGGCGAAAAAAGCTCCACGCTTCTCCAATCCTTTTCATCCTCCATGTCAAGGGAGGAGACTCAACTGATGGGAAAATCACCAATGATGACGGTTCTTTCCTGGCATTGAGAGAGTGACATCGCTTCCCGCATCTTCAACGAACAAACCATATTCTAGGTAGGGGGTTTTTGTTCAATTTTAATGGACTAAAATGGTTCTTTTCTGCATTGTAAGAATTGGATTGTATATGGACAATTTCTACCACCTAACATGAAGGGCACGTGCCGAACGAACACAAATCATCTACCCTCTGTTGTTTCTTATTTTTTGTACGCAATGGAAGCGGCAATGGGTAGCGGTGGCGATAAACAGAAGAGGTGGCTTTGTGTCGGCCGCGTCCAAAGGAACTGCGGCCCGAAACCGTTGGCCGCTCAACTGGGGAAAAACCAGCTGGCTATAACCGGCTGGACCGAATGAAGGAACTGTGGCGCCTCTTTGCCACCATGTTGCGGAAAACAGCGGCCCGCACTTTGCGGGCCGCTTTTTCTGGCGAACCTGTCGACCAAGTTGAAGAAGTCGCGGTGCCTTTATGGCACCACGCTGAGGAAGATACATGGCCCACTTGTGCGGGTCACTCGGCAGT
Source organism: Viscum album (assembly GCA_963277665.1). Classification (NCBI taxonomy): domain Eukaryota; kingdom Viridiplantae; phylum Streptophyta; class Magnoliopsida; order Santalales; family Viscaceae; genus Viscum; species Viscum album. The sequence continues at coordinate 1,349,282,038 of OY728164.1, forward strand.
CGAAGCGGCTGGCAGGAGGCCGGCCGGGCTGGGAAGAACCCACAGCGCTTGGAGGGAGCGGTGCTTGAGGAACCGCAGCCTGCTCAAGTGGGCTGCATGCGCAGTGAAGATGGTCGGCTTTGGCTGGCCGGATGGGAGGGCAGCGCCGCTTGGAACCGCTGGTTCAGAAAGCCGTGGGGTCCATGCCCCCTCCGAATGCTCATCCCTGGTGGGCCAGGCTATGCATTTCATTGGGTTCGACCGACCCCCTGCCGGGTCAGACCCTCCAACTCTGGGTTGACCTGACCCGTCAGCCCACCGGGTTTAACGGGCCAGTACCGTTTTCACATAAATGTGAATAACATGAAAACCGTGTGTCTGATCGAGGAGCTATCTATGGAACTGGGACCCTCGTAATGAGGCGATCCTTTTGTGATACTCTAAGTGGGTTTTGGACGACTTTGAAAAAACGTCCGGGTTGGTTCAAAACCAAAATCCAACCTGGCCCTCAGAGTTGAAACGCTTATAACATAAGGATCGAACGTCCGATTGACGTCCATCAATTACATGGTTTTCCTTTTGTTGAGATGGATTTTTTTTCATACTCCGCTCGAGGTTCGGACACAGCTGGAGTATGGTCGGGTTAGTTTTAGATTAAAAACCAATCGGGTCCCTAAAATAGAAACACTAATAACTCACAGAACGGGCGTCCGATTAACGCATCGTCTGTTGCGTTGAGACCCCCATGACGAGGTGGTTCTTTGAGATAATTCTTCATGGGACTTCAAGACATTTGGAGTGTCGACTATTAGCTCATGGAGCGGATCCTCACAGTGACGAGCATACAGTGTACGGTGACCATGTAGCTGGATGGGACCTGATTACTGCTTGTCCGATTCGATTCTAAGTGACTTGAATATCCCAGTGTGGAGTGCTACTGTGTAGGGGTGGCAGACACATGGTAGGGAGAGCTACTGTCTTAGGGCATCAGACCCGCGGTACTCGACAGGAGGAGTACCTATGTAGGCTATCATGGGGAGCGCTACTGTGTTGGGGAGGCAGACCCATGGCGGGGATCGCTACTGTGTTGGAGTGACATACCCACAGTACTCGACAGAGGAGAAGTAACTCAGCAGTCTAAGGTTAGTGAGTGGAACCTCGGAGTCGTGATAGGACTATTGTGCTCGACAGAGGAGGAGTTATCCAGCAGCCTTGTTTTCGTCATCGTGAATAAAAATCTTGGTTTGAGTTGAGTCAATGACCTTTGTGTTTTACTCATGATTGAGATGGGTTACTTGATAACATAGATATATGTATGGGAATATAACTAAGTAAAGCTTATCTGTTGTAATATTTCATTGTGGTTTATTCTTGTTGGATTTAGTGAGGCATTGAGGATCTCAGGGTACCTACTGAGTATCGTTATACTCACCCCTGCACGGGCTATGCCCACACCTTGTTGTGTTGGATGCAGAAGATGGACAGTGCTGACGGAGGCTGAGTGTATGAGAACTGGACGTCATGAGTCAGTACACGGAGGTGGACCTAACGACGAGTCGGTACCCAGACGAGGTTGACGGATGAGGGCGTTGAGGAGGCTATCTGTAGCTACCCTTCAGGTAGGATCCATGGTAGACGATCTAGGAGTTGCACTATTTGTACCTACCCATCAGGTAGGATCTCTGGTGGACGATCTAGGATCTTCTTGTCACCTTCCAGCTGTTTTGTCTTTTACCTTGTACTTTATAGTTGGACATGTATTTCTGTCCCCTTACTTTCAGCACTACTTTTTTTCAGTTTTACTTATTGTTTTTTTCCGCTTGTACTCTGGTTGTGTGTGTTTATGTTTCATAAAGGCAATGGATTCCCTTTTTGAGATTTATGCCTTTAGTGCTAGTCATCAGCCCCTGGTCTATGGGAGGTGGTCTAGGGGTAGTCACGGAACGGGCCCTGAGGACGGGTCGTGACAATTTGGTATCAGAGGAGTCGTATCTACCGCAGAACATATGACTCTGATATATATTTTCTGTGAAGAAATAGTGTTAAGGGTACTAAGTGTAGTCTTCAGTTCAGGGAGTCCAGTGTTGGTGTGGGCGGCTGACGTATCCATACACTAGGACCTTGACATTTGATTTCTGACTCAGTGGATGAAAACACTTATTATATGTGTGTTTTCAGAAGTTTTCCTTGAAGTCAGCTCAAAACTAGGTCAGCTCACCAAGTGTAGTCTTTTGACCGTGTCGCATCTGTTTCTTTCAGGATGCCTCCCCGCAGAAGACCAACTATAGCCCCAAGAGTTGTAAATAATGAAAGACCGACGAGAGACGAGGCCTCAGTACAGATCCCTCTTCCATTTGATGCACCAGTGGAGGCACTAGCGGTACTACCACCCGTTGTTCCACCGATGCCACCAGCCCCAACAGTAGGCGATGCACACCACTTGAGCGCATTGCACGAGTTCCAGCACCAGAGGCCACCCAGGTTCCAGGGAGAGATGGACCCACAGGCGGCTGAGGATTGGCTAGAGTCTATGGTGAGAGTCTTCAGGCTAGTAGGGATGCCAGTAGACTTTATGGTGATCCTTGCTGACAGCCTCCTTCAGGAAGTAGCAGGCAGATGGTGGAGCCTGATTCTCAAGATGCATAATGAAACGACACTTCTATGGGAAGACTTTGAGAGCCTATTCTGGTCATAGTTTGTACAATCCACCCATCGAGCGATGCGTATACAGGACCTACTGCATCTTCAGCAGGGTAGCATGATGGTGGCGCAGTACTCAACGAGGTTCACCGACCTCTCACACTACTCCACTGATATGGAACCAGACCCATTCTTCAAGGCCCAGACCTTTGAGTAGAGACTCTGGCGAGAGGTTAGAGATTCAGTTGTCCCCCACAAAATCCCGACGGAGTCGGGGGTGTTGGAGTGCACCATCTTAGTGGAGAGTTTCCTTGATGAGAAGTCTCTAGTAGCGGGACCAACCACTAGCCGGCATGCTACAGAGTCTTCTGCCGCTACCAGTAGACAGATGATGCAGAGGTCCAAGAGGACCAGACCCATAGGTGGTCAACCACATGAATCAGTGTTGGTAGTGCGGGGCACCTAGGGTGGAGACAATGCCAGACCTACCAGGCTGTGTTACTCATGCGGCGGACAGGGTCAAATGGCTTGTGACTGTCCGACCAACCATGCAGACAATCATCTTATAGATGAAGGACCTCCCAGGTAGAGGCAGAGGTTCGATCGAGGAATACCGCAAGGAGCAGGAGACCGAGGCAGAGGATTTGTTCGTACAGCTGGTGGTGGAAGACGCTTCGAGGTTCTACTACCAACACCACCAGGAGGTCCACCCCGACCGCAAGGAACGGGTGTACATGGGAGAGCACAGCTTCAGGCAGCTAAAGCATACGACTATCAAGCTCCAGAAGCAGGTGGATAGGAGCGGGACTAGTTTGAGGCATAAAGTCCTTTGTTCTTGGTGCTTCTAGTTTCCATGTTTTGATTGTTCGTGGATGTTATGTGTCTTTTTACTTTGAGTTGCAGTAATAAAAGACACTTTTCTTTGTGACCTTTTCTTTCTTTCCATATGAGTGGTTAATACTAAGAGGTTCCAGTTTAAAACTGTTGACTTTACCGTCACTGGTGAGATTCCTACTGGAGGAGACCCAGTAACCACGCACTGATGCCGACAGTGTGACTCAACCCTTGGAGGTGAGAGTAATGGTTGGATCTCTTAGTAGTAGCGTCAAGGCATTACTATGTCATTAAAGACATGAATTGTACCATTCATGTCAGGATTGACTGTATTAGGCAAAGAACATTGTTCATCCAGGGGATGAGACTAGATTTTCTCTTTTCGGAAAATAGGAAAATCTTAGAAGATCTTGTAGGACCAGAGAAGGTTCGGATCATCCAAGAAAAGATGAAGACAACACAAAGAAGACAGTAGTCATATGCTGATAGGAGACGAAGACCACTAGATTACGAGGATGGCGGCCACGTCTTACTACGGGTCTCATCTCGATGAGGTCAACAGAGATTTGGCCAGGGCAGAAAGTTGTCTTTTTGTTTCTTCAGACTTTTCCAGGTCCTCAGCAGAGTAGGAGAGGTGGCTTACTGCCTGGCCCTTCCACCTTAGTTGCACTAGGTGCATGACTTCTTCAACGTATCTCAGCTGAGGAGATACACGCATGATCTGTTCCACATCATTGATCACGAGGAGCTGGACATCGATGATGGGGAGACATTCACTGAGGTCCTGGTGGAGATCGAGGACCGACAGGAGCGGGTCCCAATTGGACAGTCGATTCCTCTGGTGCGCATTTGCTGGCAGCACGGGAACCTCCAGGAGATCACATGGGAGTAGGAGGCTCAGATGCGTGATTGGAACCCCTTTTATTTCCCTAGCATGTGTTGTAGATTTACAGGGACGTAAATCCTTGAGGTGGGAGTAATATAAATACTTATAAATTTCAAGGAAATTTTTTTCTTAAATACTTTGTAATTTTATGAGTCTGTGGCTTCTTACAGAACATGATTCTGAGGCATGGTGTTCCCGGAATAAATTTCTTGATGTTTAACTCGGGTATGTTCAGTAAACGAACAAGCAGGTTTTTCTATATTTTGAACCAGTGCACAGAATTGAAATCTGAGGGCACCGAAGAACTCACAGCGCCGGTAATTTCTTAAGTGGACCATTACCGCAGTTCCGTTTTAAGCGGGTTGAGAATTAACAATTGGGGAATTAGTTTAAAATAAAGAAAATTGGTAGAACAATTTTATCATATAACTTTGGAAGTTAATCCCTCCCATAGGAAGTTGTTGGTGGGGCCCACAACCATCTAACTTCCCATGAGTGGATATTTGAAATGTGGGGCCCACACGAGCCCCAACCTTTCACCTTCCCATACACTCCTTAACCCCCCCCCCCCCTTTATTTAATTCCTTGACAACCCCCCTCTATATTTCTTTGCCAACACACTCTCCCTCTTTTATGTTTTTCCAACACACTTAAATTAATGAACTGAACCTCCTCAATTAATTAATTTATGTGGTTTGAGTTTTGAATTTTGAGTCTTTGTTGTTTAAATAAAAATAATAGTATGAGCTATTATTTTTTTTGGGAGTTTTGGTGTGTTGGGAAAACATCGGGGAAGAGCTCTTGAGTTTTTGAAGAACACCGACTCTCTGATGAATAATGACCTTCCAACTCGGTGACGAACACTCCACGCTACTCCAATCCTTTTCATCCTCCACGTCAAGGTAGGAGACTCAACCTCAGGGAAACATTCCAACGACGATGGTTCTTTCCCGGCATTGATAGAGCGATATCTCTTCCCACGTCTTTGACGAACGAACCATTTTCAAGGTAGGGGGTTTATGTTAAATTTTATTGCATTAAAATTTTTCTTGTTCTCGTTTTAATAATTGGATTGTCTTTGGCCAATTGCTACCGCCTAACGCGGAGGGCGCGGGCTGAACGAACACAGCCCATCGACCCTCCGTTGGTTCTTATTTTTTGTACGGAATGGAAGTGGCAACGGGAGGCGGTGGCGATGAACGGAAGCAGAGGTTGTGCACCATCCGCATTCAAAGGAACCATGGCCCACAACCATGGGCCCCGAGACTGGCGAAGAACCGTCCGGCTATAAATGGTCGGGTTGAAGGAAGGAACTGTGGCACCCCTTTGGCGTCGCGCTATGGAGAACCGCGGCCAGCACTCTGTGAGCCTCTTCGACGGGCGAACTTATTGGCAGGTGGCTGACCTGGTTGAAAAAGCCACGACACCTTCATGGCACCGTGCTGAAGAAGAAACGAAGCCCACTTGTGTGGGCCACTCGGTGGTTGAATCGAACGGCAGGAGGCCGGCTGGAATAGGAAGAACTCACAGTGCCAGGAGGGCACCTCACTTAAGGAACTGCGGCCCACCCAATCGGGCCGCTCGTACAGCGAAGCCCGCTGGGCGGCTCGGCCAACCCAATTGGGCCAGCTTCGGCCTGCCGGATGGGAGGGTGGCGCTACTTGGCATTGCCGGTTCGGATAGCCGGGGGGCCGCACCCCCTTGGACCGCTCGGCCCAGCCTGACCGAGCCGCTCGGCCAGCCTACGGAGCCGCGCCATGTCGGGCCGGGATGCGCCGCGTTGGGATGGGCCGCGCATTTCATCAGGCCAAACCGACCCCCTACTGGGTAAGACCCACCAACTCTGGGTTGACCCGACCTGTCAGCCCGTCGGGCTTAATAGGTCAGGCTCATTTTCACTTAAACATGAATAACATGAAGACCGCGCATCTAATTGATGCACCGTCTGCGGCACTGGGACCTTTGCGATGAGGCGGTCCCTTTGCAATACTCTAAGTGAGTTTTGGACGACTTTGGAAAATGGTCGGTTTGGTTCAAAACTGAAATCTAACCAGGCCCTTAGAGTTGAAACGCTTATAATATAAGTACCAGATGTCCGATTGACGTGCCATCAATTACGTTGGTTTCTTTCTGTTGAGACAGATCTTTTGGCGTACTCCGCTCGAGGTTTGGACACAACTGGAGTACAGTCTAGTTGGTTTTATCTTAAAAACCAATCGGGCCCCTAGAATGGAAAAACTAATAACTCGCAGACCGGGCGTCTGATTGACGCGTCGTATGTTGCGTTGAGACCCCCATGACGAGGCACTTCATTAAGATACTTCTTCGTGGGACTTTGAGACACTTGGAGTGTCGAACAGTAGCTCGTAGAGCGGATTCTCCCGAAGACGAGCATACGGAGTACGGTGACCTTGTAGCTGGCTTAGGCCTGATAACTGTTTGTCCTATTTGATTCGGAGTGACTTGACTAGAACAGTGGGGAGTGATACTGTGTAGGGGCGGTGGACCCATGGTGGGGAGCGCTACTGTGTTGGGGTGGCAGACCCACGGTACTTGAAAAGAGGAGTACCTATGTAGGCTATTATGGGAAGCGCTATTGTGTTGGGGCGGCAGACCCATGGCGAGGATTGCTACTATGTTGTAGCGGCACACCTACGGTACTCAACAGAGGAGGAGTACCTCAGCAGTATAAGGTTAGTGAGTAGCACCTCAGAGTCATGACAGGACTACTGTGCTCGATAGAGGAGGAGTTCTCCAGCAGCCGTGTTTTCGTCATCGTGAATGAAAATCCTGGTTTGAGCTGAGTCAATGACCTTTGTGTTTTCCTAATGATTGAGATGGGTTACTTGATAACTTAGGTTTATTTATGGGCATATACCTAGGTAAAGGTTATCCGTTGAGATATTTCTTTGGGGTTTATCCTTGTTGGATTTAATGAGACATTGAGGGTCTCGGGGTCCCTACTGAGTATCGTTATACTCACCCCTACACGGGCTATGCCCGCATCTCGTTGTGTTGGATGCAGAAAACGGAAATCACTAATGGAGGCTGAGTGTACAAGGACGGGACGACACCTGGAGGTGGACCTCGCAACGATTCGGTACCCAAAGGTGGACCTCACTATGAGTCGGTACCTGGAGGAGGTTGACGGACGAGGGTGATGAGGAGGCTATCTGTACCTACCCTTCCGGTAGGATCCGTGGTGGACGATCTAGGAGCTGTGCTATCTGTGCATACCCTTCAGGTAGGATCCGTGGTGGACGATCCAGAAGCTTCTTGTCACCTTCCAGTTGTTTTGTCTTTTACCTTGTACTTTACAAGTGGGCTTGTATTTCTGGCCCCTTAATTTCAGCACGACTTTTTTTTTCAGTTTTACTTAGTGTTTTCTTCCTCTTGTACTCTAGTTGTGTGTGTCTACGTTTCATAAAGGAAATGTCTTCCCTTTTCGGGATTTACACATTTTTTCTAGTCGCCGGCTACTGGCCTATGGAAGGCGGGCTACGGGTAGTCACGTCATGGGCCCCGAGGACGGTTCGTGACATTTCATAATGTATTTAATTATTATAAATTAATTTTTACACTCAAATGTCTCTAAATTGATAATGATAAAAGATAAGGCGAGGATGAGTCTAAATAAATTCATTTAAAAAAATCAGTCATGTTTAGTTGATTTTTATCACCTATTTTATTACCTATTAACCCATATTAACCATTTTTAGAATTACAATAGTATTAATGTTTTTACTCTTTAGAGTTCATTATAATTATAATAAATGGAAAATAATCGATAAATGAACCATAGATGAAATTATATACTGTATATCATTTAGTTGGATGAATAAAATTTTTCTAGTATTTCTATATCATTTATAAAACGTTGCTTCTTATAAAATATCTTTAATGTCAATTTTCACACTAATCATTTAATTTGTCTATAAAAACATCGCGAAAATTATTGTATTAGAATATAAAACATTAAAACACCATAAATTCTTTATAATTATAAAAAAATTTATGTTTCATAATGATTTATTCTTAATATATTACTTTTATTATATTTAAAATATGTTATTTTATTCTTCATTTAATTAAAAAAATATGTAGACATTCCATAAGTATTTTACATAAATATGTAATTATGAAATAAGATAAATAAATTCATATAATGAAATTAATTCTATTATTCTAAAACTAACAATTAATATCCATTCACTAAATTATATTCCCCTTTTTGAAATCATAAGAGATATTTTGTACTGACCCTCACCATAGTAGCTGAGTTTCAATGTCTTCATTGATACATTAGAATAAGATAAAATTAAATGTGTCTTGAATGGCCAAATAGTGTAGTAGTATTATTTAACCTCGTATATATTTGAAATTTTTATTAAAATTGAAATCATAAAATATATAAATTATTTTCCTTGAGAATTATATTATTCCCCTTAGAAAACCCCTATATATCAATCAAAAAACACTTCCTCGTATAGTGGGTAAAAAATAACAAAAGGGGTAATATATTAAGTTCATTAAGTGATGGTGTATATGATAAGTATGAATAAATAATGAATTATTAATATGAGAAGGTGTATTATTTAAACATTGGAAATTTAATAAAATCATGAGAATAATATTGACGGAATAAATTATGATCAAATAATTCCAACAAAATAATCAAATGATGATGAAACATAACCATTGATATTCAAACTAATGAATAAAATCACATGGAATATAAATAATTGAATTTAGAATGATCGAATGCATTTTGATTGAGATATAAAACAAACCATTGATAACTTTTGGAAACACATCTAATACCATCGAGGCCTTATTCCATGAAATCTATATTAATGGGGAATTCCTCAGCCATAACCCAATCTAATTTGTCACATGAAACCAATAGATGAATCAAGGGGACATATAGGGCCCCACCCCTAACATAATAAGTCCAATCCTTTCCTTATATGAAAGGGATAAAACATAAGTTATATTAAAAACATATTTAAACATTCATATTAAATCTAAATACTTTCAACCATAAATTAAGAAATTCATAATCCATACAGAGTAAAATGAATTAAACAAACATAGTACATTCCAATTCAAAATGATCATAAAACATCTGGATAAATAATAAGGATGGTATCAATGGATTATATCACAAATAATGAAAAATTAAGATAAAAGGATTTATTCTGTGATGGAAATTTATTTTTATATATTACTTGGAAAACCTCTATGGAAAATTACGTTCCTCTGGAAATAACACTATTATTTTAAACCAATAAAATTTAATTACTGTCAAAATCTATTTACTTAAACAATAATTTTATAAACTAATAATTTACATAATATTGGGAAGTTAATTTTCATTAAAAATAATAAAATAAACATTTAATGTAATATTCATTGAAATTATGGACATAATGTCGGGTCATTTCATACATTCTGTATAAGTAAAAAAAGAACATTCCTTTTGCATGGTAAAATTTTTAGAATGATTCATTATTTGGAAAACGACTATAATATTCCTTTCAAAAAAATTCTTAAAAGTAAAATATGGGTAAAATTCATTAATATATATTTTTGATAATGTTAATATAAAATATGAAATATTTTATATAAAAAATCCTTTTTGAAGAAAACTGATTTTTGAATTAAGAGATAAATAAAACAAAATTTTATTTAAAATTTTTTCTTAATCATTTTAAGTAAAATATTAAGGAAAATAAAACTATTACATGAAAAATTTCATGAAAATTTTATAAGAATATATATTTATTTTAATATATAAATATCATATAATTCCCTAAGGGGTGTCTTAAACAAAGACAATCTTGAATAATGATAACATTGGGAAATAAACACTTGGCCCTTTGGTCATATTTGTTTCACAATATCCGTAAAAAAAATAAATTTAAATTAAATACCATGAATATAAATAAATTCATGACATAAAATTAAAAAAAAATCATTATATAAAACACACGAGTGAAATAAGTGTGAATATGATGCATGTCTAATGGAAGTAATGTAAGAGGAGAAACCCTTACCTTGAGTCTACCTCATCACGTATGTAACTTATCATCTTGAATAAAAACATATTTAAGATATATTGTTTACTGATAACCATTAATGTTTATTATTCCATTTATTTAACTTATTTCCATGTTATATATGATTACTTAATCAATTAAGTTTATATTGGATGTTTTAATGATATTTGTCTTATTTGTCAAAAATAATATTGGTTAGTTGACAATGGTCAAAGTGGTCATTATGTAAACATATAAAGAATAATATTCATGAGTTTATTATAATTTTTATACATAAATTATACTTTTAAAACCTATTAGAAAATAACATTTTGATAAATTAATGTTGTTACAATCGTAGAGACAATAGACCATACATACTCATGTGTAATGCTTCCGTTTTTCAATGATTATTATGGAAAGAAGATAAGAAATATTTGAACTTACCTACATTACTATAATATAAAATATACCTTATTTTTTCTTTATATATATATTTATCATCTTTTAGGGTTGTGATGAAACATATTCACATCACTCTATGAAGGTGATAATCAACATATTCATGAACAATGTTATAATTTTTTAATATAGGAAAGAATATGTTATATAAAAATTTAATAGTGATAAACATGTCATTAATATAATAAATATTTTATTTATATCACAAATATTAATTAAAATTATTCATATTACAATCCATTTAAAGAGTTAGTGAAAGAAGAATCTCATCGTTTTTCAAGGTGGTAGTTCGTCGTACACTGGAGAGATAATATCATGTCCCCTATAGAATGAATTTTTTTTGGTATATATAAAATAATTACAATATAGGTATAATTTTAATATTAATATCATATATTTAATTTATATACATCATCATACACAACCACAAGAGATGTTGATGAAAAATGTGTCCCGTCAGTATGTGAGGATATAGTTAGCCGTAACGACATGCTATGTTATTGATTCCATTTCAAGGGAATATGAGATGGATATAGGTTATGAACATAGCATAATAAGATATCGGTATATGGTAGATGATATATTTTTATATTTATAATTGAATATCATTTGATGGATGTGGAAGAGGAAATAAATCCAAATTGAATAGTTGTAAATTTTACCTCTTCTCAAACCACCACTTTATGATTATAAATATAGTATTCCAATAATATATTTTGTAGAAAAATGATTCTAGGATTATGATAGAGGTTTTAAAATTTTATTTGGATAGTTTTTGGCTGATGAAAATCATATTTATGGTGTTAAGAATAGAGGATAGGATGCAAATTTTATATGTGAGGTGAGTCGAACACTTGTAATTTTTAAAAATAAAATGTTGTAACCACATTTTCACATTCCAAAAGGGACAAATAGGGAGTTTTATCTTGGAAAATAAATTATAATGTTTAAATATTTCCATTAACTGTAATTTATATACGTTTTTAGGTCATTTTAACCCTTATATTTTTAGTTTAAAACCCCAGTAAACCTATTTTTTCAATACCCATGATAATTAATTATTACAATATTTTCTATTCATTTTGGGAAAAATTATAATGAACTTAGTATATAATATATAATATTATGAATATAAATATCAAAAAATTACTTTTAAAATTATTTCTTATAATTGGTAAAATTAAATTTAAAATTATTCCTGCAGACATGACGAGAATATGGGTTTTCAAAGAGAAAATATTTAAAAGTTCAGATAATTTTTGTTTAATTATTCAAATTTAAAATAATTCCAATAAGATAAATTTGATTAATAGATATATAATTGAAATAATTTTCCTTTAAATCCAATTACAAATATAATTTATCTTTATTAATTATATAAATAAATGGTAATGTTCAATTAAAACCCTATATTTTTCACAATAGACCAAAAAAAATCGGAGAAATCCATGAAATTCACCATAATACTATTTTGATATGTTAATTTGAAAAATGATGTTATTTTTCAATTAAATCTTATAAATGTGGAAAACATAATTATATATTTTATTTTTAATGTGTGAGTAAACCGACTTTTAGAAAAATTCAATATTTCAAAAAAAACTTTTTCTTTTAATGGATTTTAAGATTTTCACTAATAATTTTATATCTATTTTATTTTTTATAAAAAAGTGTAAACCATTAATTATTGATAATTTTGTTATTACTATTCATACCCACCCATTACAAGATTGGATTATAATATTATTGTTAAAATAATAATATTTTAATAAAATTTCATGATTCAATCATACTTTGTATTGTGTTTATTGAAATACATCAAAGAGATTGAATTATGTTAAAAATAAATATGTAATAAAGCATTGAGTTTATATATTCCATTATATAGTTGCTGTTATGATTCATATACCCTATCCAATATAATTTTCATATTTTAATGTCTTGGGGTGTTACATTCTAAACCCTATAAATAAATTACATCCTCATTATTTAATCATGATCACAAAAATAAGGATATTTTTATTTTAAAATAACATTATTGAAACCCAACTGTATGATAAGGTTAAAAAAACATCCTCTAGATAAAGGAAAAGGGATATTAGAATTCCATTTAGAGTAATAGGGAACTAGGTTTCTAATAAGGAGAACATTTGTGGAATTTTATGATATCGACAAGAAAGAAAAACATAAATAATTATATTTTGGTGGAGTTCATTGAAAAAATGAAATTTAATGATAAATTTATATTTAAGGACATGAAAACCATAAATTTGTGATGATTTAAAATACCATTGGTTAAATATATAACTGAAGGTATAATGAATAGAATTTTTTTCATGATCATTTTCCAAAATTTGATGAACTATTTTACCATCTATTAATATAAAGAAATGTAATTTCTTGATACATTTATATTTCATAATAATAATTTCAACTTATGGTTTTTCTTTGATCAATTTCAAATTCATCACTTACTCCATGAAAATGATTATATAAAAATTATTTTATTTATGCTTGAAGCACTAAAACCCACATTTATTGGACTATAAATCCATCATAGAATGATAATTATTTCGTTCATACTCTAGTTATTATTATAAAAAATGGTTACTATATATTTTTCATAAATCTTTGTATTGTTAATTAATACATTTCCCTTTAAAACATAATCCAAATTTCATCTAAAACCATTAAATAAATGCTTAACCTGTTAACCCTTCCAAAAGGTTAAGATACAAAACCACATAAATATTGTCACTAAATTTCCAAATATGAACTTTGTATTATTCCCACAAAAACATTAATTATCTATTAGTTATCACATACCCAACATGTGAATAAATTCAACATGTATTCTCTTAAAACATGGTAATATACTAAATTACCATAAAACCTTATTGAAAACTTTATTTCTTCAATATTCTTCAAATAAATCATTAATTATTGGATACATTCCATAAGTAAAAAAATTATTATAACTCCATAAATGATATCCTTATAAACTTTTTTAAAGAATAATTAATCATTTCCATGGTATTCAATAATATACAATTTACATTATCCATATCAATCATCTTTTATCCCAATATAATTTTATCAACACTAAGAATATATTATCATTTTATCATTCCTGGAATAATTTTCTTTCCAATATGTTCAACTTTCCAGTGAATCAATTTTCTTGGTAATTTTTACTGTTAAACATACACTTATAAATCTATATTGAAAAAGTACTATAGTATAATCTATATACAGTCCATAATTCATACAACTAGGATATAATTGATGAAATATTCAAATGACATAAATATTTAATCCAATAATTATAACATTATTAATTTCACATAATATTTGGCAATAGCATAATCTTAACCATGATCCATTAGCAACTACTAAGGTATATTATTTTGAATCTTGGGGAATTAATTTTCATAGTACCCCATATCATTATAGTCAAGAAATTAAACATTGGAATCATTTTTTTAACCATTTCAACCACAATCAAGGTTTCATTTCCATCTAATCATGTTGAAAACTATCATTCCCTTTAAGGAAGTACCAGTGTGTTTCATTCCACAGTTATCACCTGTTAGAAAATTCATCATACCCTACATCCCTTTATCAGCCTTTTTCTCCACCATTATAGTATTTTATTAATCCCTTTTAATTCATAATATCTATAGATTTATATATATATATATATATATTCTTATCACATAATATTATTCTCTTTTATGATGTAATGTTTTCCATTCTATTTACCATCTATGTATTTTCATAATAAAATCAAATAAATGATCACTATTATTCTTTAGAATAAGTTCATTGATGAAGTTCAAATCCCTTCTACTAGGTGAAATTTCTAAATGATGTAATTCCCTAAATTTAATAATATAATTTTGAACCGTAATTAATAATAATAAAAACTAATGAAATACATATCATTAATTGAAATTTTTGTTCATTTCTAATAACATGATCATAAACATTATTATTTTCAGGATATATTTATTTTAAAGTACTTTAATAAAATTTGTAATGAAAATGTGAATTATCCTATGTGTAAAACATAGGTGTATCAAACCATTTAAAATTTAAGGCCATTTTTAATGTTCTTGGATAAAATTGGGTCTATCCCAATGTTCCCTTTTCAGATTTATTACCCTAAGGTCTATCTATTATTGAACCATGTGAATTTATAATATCCATCTAGGGATGTATTTTCGAGGAATATACATAATATCTCTCATTCCAAAATATTAGGATGATATTCTATAATTTTCATTAGTGTTTATCATAGGGTTATGTTCCCTAATATATTTTTTCCTAAATCTAGTTTCCATGGTTTATACTAAACATCCTTTGATACAAACTAGAGAGACCTTGATGCCAATAGATCGGATATGATATCTACCTTTTTACATTGGTATAAGATAAAAGGAATCTTGTCTCGAGGGGTAAAATAGTTTATTAGTCATGGTATACTATATATATATATATTAAAATTATTTATATAATTGAATAAAAATAATAAGGTATTTTCATTGAGTATGCCATTATACCTTTTATAGTATCCCTACATATCAATCAAAAAACACATCCTGGCATCATGGGGAACATAAACCCTATGAAAGGTGTTAGCTTAGATTCTCATCAAGGGTATGTGTGTAGAAGAAGATATAAATAAATAAATCATACTCAATATGTAAAGGTAAATAACAGGAAAAACTTTTCATTTACTAAGTAAAATGAGAATGATAATACATGAATAAATTATGGTCAAATACTTTAATATAAATAATCACATGATCATGATTCTTAAACATGTATATTCAAACTATTTAAATAATCATATAGAATATCAACAGTTGAATTCATTATAATATAATGTATAATTACATACATCTAAAACATAGAATAATTGCATTATAACAAGAAATAAAATACCAGAAAGGCCTTGTGCCAATACATATATATTAACGGGTAAGGCCTCAGCCAAACCCCAATATAGCTTGTCTCATGAGACATACTAATGCATCGAGTTACTATAGTGGGCCCCGAACGTCACTTAATAAGTCCAATTTATTCCTCTTATGAAATGGGTGAAACATAATGAAAAAAATTAGTATTTATAGTAGAATAAAAATTTGTAATAGTTTCTCGAATCGAGAAACATAATTATAATACATCAAGAGTAAAATGAATGGTATCAACATTATAAATATTCAATCAAAGAGATCAAAAACCACCAGGGGAAATAATTATGATGGAATCATGGGAGTATATCCCCATTATATAATAATTAACATCAAATTAATCCTTAGTAGATAGAAAATAATTTTGAAGGTTTACATGGAATATTCCATGGATAAAATAATATTCCGTTAAAGATAAACATTTCTATTTTAAAACTTCAAAATTCATAATATATTGTCAAAATCCATTTTTTTGAAAATAAATTTTCAAATATAGAATTTATAGATTATTAGGGAATGAATTTTATTTTACATAAATACATAATCATGATGTGTAATATTCAGTGAAATTATGTTCATGATGGTAGGTAATTTCGTGCATGTATAATAAATTAAGAAGAATATTTATTTTTAATTTTAAAAGAAGAGAAAAGTGTAATCTATGGAAAATATGAAATATATTTCTTTCAATCCATTTTATAAATACTAAAAAAAATTGGATTTTTTTTAATAAATCATTTTTATAATAAAAAAATTGAAAATATTTTTATAGAACAATTCTTTTGATGAAAATGAATATTTGACCAAATAGAGAAAAAAAGTCAGATTTTATTGAAAATATTTTCTTAGTAATTTTATGTACCAATGAAATAATTATTTTTATTATTAATTGAAAAATATTATTAATATCTATTGTAGAATAAAATATATTTATCTAGGAAGAAAATATCAAATAATTCTTATATTTAAGAAAAAACAAAAATAATGCTGAATAATTATTATATTATGAAATAAACCCTTACCACTTTGGTAAAATTTGATTCATAAGACCCATGGAAGAAAGAACATTAAATGAGACACTGAATACCATGTAGATAAGTGAACTCATGATATAAACTAACAAAAGGGTAGTATATACACATAAAACCCAATAATTGGTGAATATGGCGTATATCTCATAGAATTAAAATTAGGTTGAGAAACCTTTAACTTGAGTCTGACTCGTCAAATGTGTTATTTATCATCCTAAAACATAAAATTATGTTAATTATATACATGAATAGGAACCATTTTCAGGTTTATTATTCATTTTATATAATTTATTATCATTTTATATATTATTAATTAATTAATTAAGTTTTTGTTGGATGTTTCAATGATATTTGGATTATGTATCAGAAATGACTTTAGTCGACTGAATACGGTCAAAGACACCATTATTTAAACATATAAAAAATAATATTCATGAAGTAATTATCATATATTTTAACAAATTATACATTTAAAAAAATCATGAAATATTTTTATGGAAAATTAACTACGTTAAAATCATGGAGATGGTTGGTCATACTTACGCATTAGTAATGTTTCAATTTTTAATGATCAATATGTACTGAAGTTAAGTAATTTTTTTTCAAAATAAAAATAGTATAATATATACAATTTTATTTCGTCAAATATACTTATATACATCATCTATGATATGTGGTGAGGAAAAATGATTCACATTGAATAATGAAGTTAGTAGTCAACACATACCTGAACAACATCCACATTATTAAGTGTAAGAAAGGGAATAAAATATTATATTTCAATAATGATAACTATATATGAAATTTTATAATTATTTAATTTATATAACATATTTAATTAAAATTATCCTTATTTATTACCATGTAAAGAGTTAGTTAAATAATTATCACATCGCTTAATGAGGTTGTAGTCTACCATACATATGAGTGATGTTATCATATCCACTAAGGAATTGAAAGAAAAAAATATATGATATAATGACTCAAATTTGATAATTAGTTTATAAATATTATATATATATATATATACTTGTATCCATCATCAAACCCAACCTTTATTGATATTGATGGAAAATATGTAACATCGATTCACAAGATAGTGATTTGTCATACACATAAGTGCCCTTATCATTTCCCATTTGAGGGAAGAGAAGATGGATATAATTCATGAATATTGAATCATAATATCCTAGTATGTGTGATATATTCTAATTAGGATATAATATTTAATGAATAAACTTTTGTGGCATTGGAAGTTGATAATTATTTAAAACACATATTTAGGAATTTTACCACTTCTCATACCACCTCTTATAGATTATTCATAATGTATTTCTAGAATGGATTAATGACAAATAAATGGATTATTTGATCAGTTCATAAAATTTGGGAGGTTTTTTGGATAGTTATTGGAGTAACCAAAAGGGTTTTATGATCTGATGAAGAGTAGAGAGTGTTGGCCTTTTATGAGTGAGGTGAGTGGAACACTCACAATTTTTGAAAAAAAGGAATACCCAAGATAACGACTGAAAAAAGGTCCAAATGAATTATTTCCAAGACTAAGACATGATAAGGTTTAAATATATCCCTGAAATAAAATTTCATAATTTTTTTAAGTTATTTTTACCCTTATCATAATAGTTTAACCCACCACTCGGTTAACATATTTTTACATTAACCACTGTTATTAAATTATATTATTTTAACAATTAATTTTAATAAAAATTTAATTTGAACATATTAGACAATTTAAATTATTTTGATTGAAATTATAGAATCCATTTTCAATATTACATTCACATAAAAATCAAAATTTAAGTTAAAATTAATCTCGTATAAGTGATGAGAAATCAGGTTTTAAAAGAAAAACTATTCAGAAGTTTACAATGTTTTTATATCAAAATTCATTTTGGAAATAAGTCCAATCACTTAAATTAGTGAAAAATATATTTAATTGATCTAATTTTTCTTTCAAAATAATTATAAATATAATTCAACCATATAAATAATTAAAATTATAATGATGTTTTCATTTTAAATTTGTTATTTTTCAATATACATCAAAAAATGATCATTTTTAGAATAATCGAAAAAAAAATTCCTAAGATAATATTATTAATATTATTTTATATATTAAGAATTTTTTTCCATTTAAATATTATATAATTGGAAAAAATTTATTATATATAATATGACCAAAGTGTAACTAAACCACATTTTATAAAAATGAAGTTCTTTCAGAAAACATTTTTCTCCTTTCTAAATGGTTTTATTTTTATCTCTAAAAAATAAGAATACTTTTTTTATTTTATACATATTTAAAATTTATAATTTTAATAAATTAATAAATATTATTCATACTCATCAATTTAACTACTATATTATAGTGATAATGATTGAATAATAATATTTTAATAGTGTATAGTGTTTCATCCAATCTTGGCGGCATGTTCATTGGAAGAAATAAAAGATATTGAATATATTTAAAAATAAAAATATCATAATGACTCGGGATATCATATTAGCTTATATTTATAGTGATTTGTGTAATACACTCTATCTAATATGAGGTTTATATTTTAAAATTTTTTGTTCTTACATATTTAAAATCAAGAGAGTGACAATTATTATTATTTTTTACCAAAAATATCTTATAGGTCATAGTGATATATATATCCCATAAACAATTAAATATCATGAATAAGGTGATAATGGTGTGTATCTATTCTACCAATATGATTGGGGATGAAAAAGTATGTCTTTATCACTTCATTTTATCCTATGTTAAATGGATTTACACTTTTACTATGAGGAATTTTTTAAAATGCTTTTAACATTCATTATGATCAAAACATATTTTGATCGTATTAAATATTATTATTTTTACTAATTAAAAATATGGAATCCATTTTAAAAAAATTTGAAAAATATTATATATATATATATATATATATCCTAAAACATGATGAAAATTTGTTTTTTAAACAAAAAGGCCTCTTAAGTATAAAAATATTTTTATACCAAGATCATATATAATATTTATTATTATATAATTAACCATATTATTTTTTAATAAAGTTTAGCTTTATTAATTTAATATAAAAATAATATTATTATGACTGTTATTTAAAAATAATAATTAAAAATTTTACAAAAATATGTATTTTTCGATACTTATTGGAAAATAAATTTTTTTAGGAAAATACAGAAAATTTATCATCAATAATAATTAAATTATTACTTAAAAATATTATTTATTTTATTATATAATATATTTAGAAATCTATAAATCTAATAATAATATTATCTTAGAAAATTCGCTAAAAACAATTTGGGAATAAAACATACTGTTGATGAATAATATGACATTAATAAAATTTGAGTTATTATTTACGAGGATTTATCAATAAATTTATATTTAATAGGAAAATTTTAGATTTTTTATAATACAATTGATCTTATTTAAACCTACTAAATTAATAGTTAGATTAAAGGGTTATATTTAAATAATAAAATTTTAGGGTTTGTTTAGGATAATTATTGCATGTCGTATATTCTATTGAAGATTATTTTTACATTATAAAATATTAGCATTTCAAATTATCCACCATTTAATAAATTAAATCTTCTCAATTTTCTCCTGATCTTCATAGTCATTATTTTGGAATTTTAAAATTACTTCTCTAAAATCTCTCATCGTACAAAGGGTTAATAAAATTTTCTCTTGAGAAGAGAAAAATGGGAAATACAAAGGCCATTTGGAATAAAAAATAAATATGTTTCTAAATATAATGAAATTTATGGGGCGTCAAAAAATAGATATGGAATAAAAACATAATTCCTAAATAATTATGGATAGTGAGAGATATCATTGATCATAAGAAACTGAACGATCATGTGAATGTTAAAAACCGTAGAACCATAACAAAATACAGAGTTAAAAAGACATTCAATTCATCCAAAATGAAGATAATTGGATTATATCTTTATTTTAAAACCATTTTAGAAGACTTGAAAAATTAATTACCCTATATACTAAGTTCGGAAGAAATATATACATATTGGACAAGTAAATTTTTATTATTTAATTAATTTCCGCTATAATCTCACCTCTTGATCCAAACTATATGTATTAGAAACAAGTTGTTTATGCATAAAGCATTAAAATAAAATTTAAAAATAATAATATATGTACAAAAAAAGTATCACAAGATATTCATGAAGGACCTTGAGACACCCTGAGAGGGGAGGGGTGAATCAGGGTGACAACTTTTTCTTTTAATGTGATGGATCTTGTTCCCATGTTGGAAGGAACTTGTTGAACCTGTAAGATTAATATGATCAGAAATCAAACATTCACATGCATAGAGAATACACAACACTTTTTACTTGGTTCACCACTAAGGGCTACGTCCAAGGAGCATACACTAACAAGTTGTCGGTCATACCTAATTCTACTAATCTTCACTAGCTGTGGATTACAATGATTCGGGAACAGTCACTTTTTCCCAGGCTCACTGCCTTTAAAAAGGTTCAGGGATAGCTCACTGCTTCCCTCGGGTCACTCTCATTGACTCCCCCTAGCTCACTGCCCTTAGGTGAAGTCCCACTCAGTTTATAGACATGAAGGTCTCTTCATCATTGCATAAGAATGCGTCCTCTATTGTATGTAGATGCACTGTTGAAGTCCAACCCTTACCAGAAGACTAATCTCACTTTGCGCTGAGGGTACCGGGTGATCTCCCAGCTTTCGTGCAACTTCATAAGGATAGATGAACATAAACAACGCTAGCATGATTATCCAAGCCCGACGTGCAAGTTTCAATCCTGGCGTGCAAGTCACTTGCACAGTACAAATTCGGCATGCAAGTGACACCAAACTTACTTGCACGACACTGACTCCTTCAACACCAAACTTGCGCGACGTTGCGCCTTTCACTCCCCAACTGCCTTGGTCGTGCAACCAACAATCGGCGCGCAGCCTCAACTTGTGCGACCCAACAACCACTGGCGCAACTCAACCACATGCACGACGAGATCTCAAAAAATCTATAATTCTTGAACTTCGTTACAAATGAGGCGGGGTGGTCCTATATTTATAGGCAAACTGGACCCCCTGCGCGATGGCGCGCAAGTCATCCCTCGGCGCGCAGGTTCTGGTGCGCAGCTCATCCTCCCTAGCCTCTGTTGCATTAATCACTTGCGTGACCACACAAATACTTGCGCGACCTTTTTTAATTTTCCATATTATGAAGTTATAATCTTGAAAAACAATAGACACGCAAGTTTCCAATCCTCCTAGGCATTGGCGTGCAAGTCTCTTCACGGCGCGCAGGTCACTTGCGCGACCAGCCCAAAACTTACGCGGCCCTTATCCCTTTGCCATTTTCTCATGTTCTGATCTTGAAAAACATATACCATGCAAGTTTCCACTCCTTCAAGTACACGGCGCACAAGTCTCTTTTCCAAAAACACTTTTTTCCATTTGTCAATTTTTAGGCCCAAAAATTTGGCAAAAACTGAGAAACGGTGCCACATTCAATACTATTGTCTGCTTGAACTGTATGATCTCTTTGCTCGTACACATTCTGAACTTCCATTGAGGATTGACAACAAACACAAACCATACTCCAAATCATGCATAGAAGACCATGGTTTCAACAATTCCCCCTCTATTTATATTATAAAAAACATTATTCATAAGGTAAGACAATTCCCAAAAAAAATAATCCTTCATATGAAGAAAAAATTCATTAGTTATCAAAATTAAATAGTAATACAAAAAGTTCAAAATAAATCATTATACACATAACTATTCGTACAATTACTAAACATAATCATTATTTAGAGTGAATCCCAAATTTTAGGATGATTTTATAACTTTTTTATCTAGGACAAATTTAATTGGTATCACTAAATAATATAATATTCTTAATGTCTCTTAAAAAAATTTAAATTATGTGGTTAAAAATATTTATCATATATTAATAATATAAATAAATCACTTAAATCACTATAAATTCATATTAAAATCATAAATACCTCCTAAATATAATTCAACCTATAATCCTCAAATAAAATCCCAATATATATATATTTACCTTAACCATATAATGTTCCCCAAAATAAAGTAATATTATTCGAAAATAACATTAATAATTTAATCATAAAATAGCTTTTTATACACATATTAATTTATAAGATAAAATATATTTCCCCAAAATCAAAATAATATTTAAATTCAAATTAATTTCCAAAATTTCATATTTACTAGGGCATTACATAGACCAATGGTAAGAATTTCACCATTATCTCCCTTCTTTATTGGGTTAAGCCCCACGAAATTGTTATATGTGATGGGCTATATTTTTTGTTGATAATATATCAATATAATTCCTATAATATTCGTATAAAAAAAATTAAATCCTATAAAATATCATTAATTACTTTTTAACCAAAATAGCTTTCTATACAAATCATTTTTTCACAAAATCAAAGTATATTATTTAACTGTAATTTCCTAATCATTAAGAATGTATTGTCCTGATTTTTTATTTATCCATGTGTCATATTTCAGTCAATGTGTGTATCAAATTTTATCATATTTTATATAAACCACATTTCAATGTTTTTTATACTATCATATATATTAAAAAAATTTAAAAATATATGATAGAATAATCCTTAAGAGTTTTGAGATTCTCAAAAGATTTAGAATATATCAGAACATCATTGAAAAAAAATATCTTCTATTCAACTTCATTCTTAATACCTTCACAGTTTTTTATTTCTTATTCTATAATAAATTATTTGTACAAATCCCGGATATGAAATAATTCATTAGTATTTTTAATATTAACTCAATGACGCTTTTATAATTATAATAAAATAAAATAATTCATTAATTTAATTAAAACATAATTATTTCCCTTTATGTTATTGATATCCCCTTTATCTTCCAAGATGATTCCCATATCTCTAGAAAAGAAATAGTCATGTTCTTGGGGGATTTCACTTCCTAAATGAGATTTATGAGTTTATATTTCTAAACAACATAAATGAAATACCATGATCCATATGAATTTTGTTGAATTAAAAACATTTATTATAGATTAAATATTTTCCTATAGGTGATTTCGATATTAAAAAAGATTTCAGAAGAATTATAACTAGAATTATCCATGATAGTAACAATTAAATAATCTAGATGTGATTAGAAGTTTATGTGAGATCCTTTAACTTTTATATTGATGAAATATTTTTATTCCCTATAAAATTATTTCATTAATACATGAAATGAATTATTTCATGTTAAACTCAGAATGGTCATTATATAGGCAATACCAACTGAAATTAATCAATAAATTATCCATTACAACATAAATAACATCAAAATTAAATAATATCATATCGTAGAAGGTTATCTCATATGTTTCCACTTATTTTATTAAAAATGTATTAATATTGTTTGAAAATAACTCTTAATGGTGAATCTAAGGGTTATATATACCATACCAAAATAAAATGTATTTAAAAATACAATTAATTACAACACCAAAAAATCCAAATAAATTTTATGAATTTAAACTTATGGTCAACCTAAAATTCAATAACCAATGATGGTATACGTAACTAATAATATATCCTCAGATGAAAATATCATAATCTCAAAAGTCATATGAATAATTCATTAAATGAAAACTATACTGAGATGACCTCATATCATTAAATAACTATGAATTTGTATAAAATAATTCACCTTTTTCATTTAGTTGATATTTTCATGTTTAATATTTTAGAGAATTATTTTATCACTTGGGTATAATAAATTTTAATTAACAATGTTGATATTTCATACTTGTATCCATTTTTTCTATAATATGAATCTTTTAAACAGAAACATGATTTTTTTTCATGATATACATCCATGAATTTTAACTTGACATATTATTTTTTCTTACCTATCCTTAAACCCTGTCTAATTTCTTTTAAAATATTGATGAAGCCAAAAACATTATTCTGGAACTCAAATGGAAATGGGGAAAATAGATATTCTATTTTAAAAATATTTAACGATTAAATATAATTTAAATTTATAAACCTAGAGCCTAAAAGTAATTTATTGACATATAAATCAGCATTTATAATTTATATTTTAAATAAATGCATTATAGAAAAGAAAAATGGAAAAATTATTGATGAGGGTTTCTTAGTAAACATGAAAACATCATAATAAAATTTTCTAAAAACTGTATATTTTTACCCATAATTAAATAATTTTTCCTTTAAAATAATTCATGTTATCAGCTATATAAATAAAATTACTACCGTGAAAACTAATTACAATTCATTGAACTGTAATTTAATTTCTTTCGAAATTAATTTTTATAGAACCCTTATAAGAACCCATAGAATTTAAATAAAGATATATTCAACTTCCAACATAATTATCCTAATGACATAATCATTAACCACTCTATTAGAGCACAATTTGGGGTCACCCATAGTATAAAATATATTATCCTAACCCTTCATCATTAGCAATATTTGGATGACCCATCATCATAAAAACATTCTAAGGGACATATTTTGAATAAACCATTTTAATATTTCACTTTTCGTTGTAAATCCCTTTAGACACTCATGTTAACCCATATGTAAAATACATTCCATTATAGAAATTTCCTTTTATTTTTAAAACACCATTTTAAAAAAAATTCCAAAAAAGGGAATTATGGTTTTTCATTGATAAATATGGGGAATCTTATAAAAGAATCCAAACACTTAGCAATTTATATGAAGGAGGGAATGAACGTTCTTATAATGTATATTAAAATAGATCATTCATTTTTCCTCTTATATATAATTTCAAAATGTTTAATATAAAATACCTAATAGATTCCTTTTTAATAAAGACATTAATTTTTTTTAATATAATTATGTCTATAATATACATCCATAAAATAATTTCAATATTATGTACATAAATGATAATGATTAAGAAAATAAATCCTGAAAAAAATTAAAATGATTTTTCAAAAGTAAGGTATACCTTACATAAAACCATAAAAATATAAATTTTAAAAATATTTTAGTGAAATTAAATTATTTAAAATTTTATTTTTATCATCAATTAATGAATAAGAAAATTTTTCTTGAATAATTTATAAGAACATTGATGTGGAAGAAAGTGAGTTTGAAGAGTAACATTAAGAGAGTAATTTTCTAAAAGAAAGTCCCTTCCATTGGGTCCAGATTATTATGTACATTATTTATCTTAATAAATATATAATAATTAATAATTAATAACATTATAAATGAACTTATTTATGTTATTTATAATTTTTTACCTTGTAATAATTAATTTCAAAATCATTCAAGTTCACAACGGACATATTGATGATTTTCAGCTCATATGCTAAAAAATGATTTTTGTAGGATAACTACCATGAAACCCATCACTATAAAAATATTTCAATAATAATAATAATGAAATAATTTTAATTTTTACATGTTTCTTATAATATTATAATAAACCATGAATGATGGTTATAATAAATGAACTATGTCATAATAATGGAGAAGGTAATTTGTCAATATGTATAAGTAATGATACCATTTTTAGACAATCATTATAGAATAAAGGTTTTTATTCTTTTTAATTATATAATAATAAAAATATCATCAAAACCATGTTATTTATTTTAATATAATTTTATATATCATTCATTTGATGTGTTGTGGAAGGATGAATCACATCTCTTTATAGAGGTGGTAGTCCAAATGTACTTACGCAATATATTTTTATTTTTTTGTGAATAGAAATGTAAGAATGTTAAAGATATATTAGATTTTTTAAATGATATATATTTCACGAATATGATATATCTACACATGAAATAAATCATATCAAAAAACATAATATTGTGTGATCAAAAACGAATTTCATCAGTTTGTGAGGCAGTAGTCCACCATAATAATGAATAATCGGTTTTTTCAATTTGGTGGGAGGGGATGTGGATATTGGTTACTCCATTAAAATTGTAACATATCTATCTATGTAAGATTATAATTTTATTATTTCCCTATGTTTTAATAGACTTTTAAAGAGGTAAAATAATAAAAAAAATGAAAATTCTTGATTTAGAATATAACTCTTATTCAGAATACAACTTAACAATTGAAAAAAATGTGTTCCTTGATTTTTTATCTGATAAAAAATCCTATAGTACCTGTTTATATATTTAAGGAATCGATTTGGATAGGTATTTTCATTAAAAAAAATTGTTTTATATATGTGACAAAAAAAGGGGAGTAGGTTCCCTTTTACATGTGAGGGGATGGACACTCTAAAAATTTGATAAACTATTAACTTTAAATAAATAAATTTTCATATTTATATGGATCAAAATTAAATAATATTAAAATATAATATTAGGATGAGTTGATAAAATATCATACAATATAAATTTGTGATGTTTAGATGAATTTTTCACCTTTATTTTATTAGGACATGTGTTAATCCTTTTTTATAATTAATGTAGTATTAATGTTTTGCGCTGTAAGAATCAATAAATATGATATAAAAGGAAAGAAAGACTATAAATGGAACCCGAATTATAATATAAACCTTTTCCCATTTACTTGTATAATGAAAATATTTTTGGTAATTTTAAATCATTTGATAAAATTTATATATTATAAAATTTTATTAATGTCAATTTTAAAACTATTCATTATATTTGAATTTAAGAATATCAAGTCAAAGAACAAATTTCAATATAAACAATTCAAAAAACCCCAAATATTTTAAAATTATATAAAATATTTTTTTAATATATTATCTCTTTATAATTATTTTAAATTTAATATTTCTAAATCCATTATTTCTCATTCAATTAAATAAATACTACATCAGTTTTGTATAAAAAATTATGTTATTTTAAAATTACTAAAATTTATAGATAATTATCATAATTAAATTAAAAATTATATTCTAAAAATATTCATTTATATTCATTCACAACATTATTTTTCCATTTTTTGAAAAAATAAAAGATATTTAAAAAAATGTTGGGGATTATCACGAACCAGCCCGAGTCAACCCTGAAACTAGCCACCCAAACTTGCCCGCGACAAGTCCCGAGAGACTTTCCTGGTCCTTCAGAGAGGGTTAAAATGACGGAAGGCATAAATATAGTACATAAGGGAATGATTTATCCCAAATATAAACAACCAAAGAAGAAACAGAAAGGAACAGACAACCCAAAAAACATTTACATAAAAATTGAACTGAACATTATTTGTACAAGAATCCAAATGAACAAATAAACCTGTAACTTAGCAGACCAAACCTAAGAACCAACTAACTTCGTGTGTCCTTTCTGGTCACTCCCCACCACAATTATATCATGTTTCCCAAGGTGATTGAACTCAAGCTAAAACCAACATAAGGTATTAAAATAGAATAAAACTATTGGTGTGAGTATTAAAACTCAGTAGAATAGCATGGTATTCTATTCCCAATGAATGTAATTTAAAATAAAAGAAACATAAATTTCATGTTTTAAATACAAGTTATAAAGTAATTTTTTCCAAATAAGGATCCATGATATAAAAATTACCAAATAAAAACATTCATGTTTTATAAATAAGAATTATTGAAACAATTTTCAAAGAGGTGCAACTTCAAAATGAAAATAATTTTCAAGATGACTGAATTTAAGAATTTACATGTCTAAATAAAACACATTCACTACTAAATTTACCAACCAAACACACCGTATGCCGACGGTGAGTACAAAATCACCAATGATCACAATTTAGGGGAACCCCCTAGGCACTAGTTAGATGTGATCCACAGGTACCACGTATCTCGTTGAAAGAAACTATAATAAATATCTATTATCATGAACAAAAGCCACTAGTAGAAGAATCATCCAAAACCAACTGGTCCCCAACATCATCATCATCATATTTTATTTATTGTTGCGGTCGTCAAACATTCTACGTGAAACAGGGATGAAACCCCTCCAAATCACTAGCATACTAGTACATGTCTGCCCACCTAGGTACTTGATTTTCTCTTTAGTTCTAAATAATGTTCTACATATTATCAAATACACTTTTCACATGAAAATTTTATTCCCATATCATACTCACACAAAATATTCCACACACATGGCTCAAAGTTCTTTCACAGATCAATAAACCATTTAAAATTTTAATAAAACAAATTGAAGAATTATAATGAGGCTCTTCACATAAAATCCATTAATAATGCTATTTTATGTAAAAAAACCTACCAATACCATATAAAACAAACTTTTTCATCCCCAACACTATTTTATAAATAAATTTTATGGATCATAAAATTTCTCCACATGGTGCAACATTGAACACACATGAAAAAACTTTTTAAGAAAAATTCCAAACAGGGCTTTAATCATTTTACCAAACCAAAATGCATCAAAGGTAAAAATTAAAAACATCCTAAAGTGGTTTACACACACAATTAGTAGCAGAAAAAACATACACATAATTCCTTTAAAACACTTAGGTTACACATTCATTGTTCAATCATTTTCTTAAAAATTCCTAATGGGACACTTACTAGAAACTCTTGCCAAAACATGTCAAAAACCAATACCCATCTCTTTATAAAACCAAAAAACCATATTAAATACATAAAAGGACCCAAAAACACAACTTTAAATGCTCTCCATACTGTAATAAATTCAAACCAATCATTTTTCATCACATTTAGGACAAAAAATCCAACCGATCACTTTTCTTAAAACTAGTTGTAAAATTTAACGAAAAAAACTTTAATTTAACACCCAGAGAGGTAAAAAACAATTTTTATTTCAAAAACATTATTATAGTAGTTAAACCTAGTCCTAAATAGCAAGATTCATATACTAAAACTAGTGGAACATTTATTTAAACAAGTTGTGTGACCTTTTAAAATGAAACAACTCCATTTGACATAAAAAAGTCATAAGTATCCTTTTTTTACACCAAATAGAACATAAAAAGTTTGTAATGAAATAATAATCATGTATAAAAGGTGATAAAATCCTGAAAAAGATGAATCTTAAATAATAAAGGAATGTTCATCAGAGAACTTACCTCAAAAACTTGGTGTAATGGAAATGCACAACTGAAATCACACATTGTGGGTTTATAAACGCTAAATCTATTAATACCAGACCTAAACCAACATAAAAAACATAAAAAATTATTCAAAAAGAGAACCCTAGGACATTAATGATTGGGGTAGAATAAATAAATACTCAATAAAAGATGGAGGAGGAAGAGGGAGGAGAAAGGAAAGGGAATCTCACCTTGGAAAATAGATAAGTCTTCATATTCCCTTAGATCTGCACACATAGAGGATACTAAATAAATTTTAAATCAATTTCAGGTATCCTTATGTATAGAAGAACCAAGAGAAACATATTTTTGGTAATAATAAAAAAACATATGATTTATGAAGAAAAAAATTTCCTTTTCAAATTTGGACGATTGGAGATATCTGGAAGAGCTTCGCCCTAATCCATGATGAATATGAGATCCAAAGAGGTAAAATGGAACATGGGGGGTGTGAATAGAGTTTTTTAGCTTTATTTATAGGTTTAATAATAGAAAAATGTTAAAAAGGAATGAGATATGAAATAAATAAAATAATTTCATTAAATCTAAAAATGGACTCATAAGTTGGCACAAGGCTAGAATAAATCACCGAAATCCACCATTATAATGAGATCCCATGGTTTCCAAATAGATATAATGGTTTTAATAGGTCATTGGAGGAAAATTGGGAAGTGGAATGAATATAAAATGTTGAATAATGAATAATTTATAAAAGAACCATATTTGGTTTTTAAATCTGGAAATGGGACCACGGTTGGCCCAAATCTTGAAGTAACCACCCTTTTCTCCAAAACTCCCAAACAAGATGTGGGGAACCCATTGTAGGATGATTAGATGTAGATGGATGTTTCAAAACTCAACATTAATCTCACCTAAAACCCATGTAATGGATTAGTATTTCCAACAAATTGGATCAAAACTAAGACATGCAAAAAAATACAAGTGTGAAAATTCTCCCCACCATTAAAGTTATTCGCCCCCAGAAAGCGACATCACATTCTAGATGATTAATTGACACCTAGGGATAACTTATCAATTTTTTCCAACCTTAGAATTAAATTACACATCATCCACAATTAGTGGAACATAAGCCTATTACCTCAACCAAAACACCAACAACCAATCACTTCTAGATAATCAATTGAAAGATCGAGTCACTTCCTCCACAACTAAACCAAGAACCAGATTTTTCATCCTTCTCATAATGAACATCAGGATCACCAAAACAATATCGCACTTACAAAATCCAATGATTCTAGGGTAGTCTATAATGGAATCCCCACCATTAAGAAACAACTATAACTCAACAAATTCTTAGGAGGAAATCCTACCAGACTCGTGGTGGTTCCCCTACCATTAAGAACCAATGATCAATAACCGGATAGGAATTGAACCTAATCATAGAACTGGTATCTCCCCAAAATTACCACCCAAACTCTCCCACAACAACCTACCAACCCATGTTAATAGGAAAACAACATGAACATTCAAACTCCCCACTCCTGAATGGAGGGGATAATAACTGGGCCAACTATTTTCGTACAGATCTGGAACCCCACCACTAAGGTATGAGAGGGAATGGGACCCAATCATTAGGCCACTGAAACTAAAAAACAAAAAAAGGAACTACCCAACCCTCTCCCCCTACGAACAGGTAAAACCAAGACCATACCTGATTTACAAAGGTGGTCCACACAGGGACATTGATGGAAAACCCACATCTATAGAGGCATAAACATAGACACTGTGTGAGGGGTATGTCCACCATGATCGTTGTGACAAGTGCAAGTTAAAAGTGATGAGGAACCATAATAGAGACATAGAACCTACCTTACTGCAATGGTGGAGGTAAGATCCTATTCAATCTCCCGACACCTATAGAAATTTCTTGACTGCATGAAAAGCTTCACTCTAAGGCCTATTTTTGGAGCATCAATTATTAAATCATATATAGCATCGTAGTCAGGTGATAAGGATCACAAAACCCCCAAAAAACTGACTTTCTCAACAACACACCTTTAACTAAACAAGAACTCATAGATAAATAGCACCATTCTTTCCCACATCGATAAAGGAGCAGAATGGACAAGGAATATGAAAAATGTATCAACATCACTAAACAAAACTACAATTTCCAAAAGAATTATCCTGACCTGGAAGTACTATAAAACAATCTCAAATAGCTCTGTATTCCAAAAAAAGGGATGATGAATTATACAAAGAGGTGGATTTAAAAATTTAAATTATTTATTTTGTTGATCAATAGGAAATATTTTTAATGGAAAATGATCCATGGTTGTATCACAACATCCAACACCTCTTTAGAAACCCACAGAATGTTACTCCAAAACTGAGCCACCAATAAGATCCCATCTCAAGACATAATAAGATTATGACTTCTAGATCACAAAGAAGCATACAGAATTAATAAATCATCTATAAAATATTAAATACAAGCCACATAACCGTTGGTTTATAAACAAATGGGACAATTTTTCATCTCAAAACACTTTTTAATAACTAACTATCTTTGTGGATTTCCACATTCACCAATGGTGTTTCATTAAGTCTCACTCACATGTATATGTTTGTGCCACCCCAAGTACCCAACCATGATTCCAAATAGGCCATCCTTCTAGATATCAATAAAACCATGCATGTGGGAACCCATGAAAACACCAATGGCTAAATCAAAACAACATCATTCCAAAAATCATGTACCTTCCAAAGGAACACCAACCACCAAGTACGAAAACCCTTTTCATATTTCACAAAACAAACCATAGTTTATCAAGAACTATTTTATTAAAAACCTACCCCTTTTAATTTCATACAAATTTCACAACTACCAAGATACTCCAAGCATCCCCTTCCCACTTTCTAAATTTCAGCAAGGTATCTTTTCATAATATGATGTCAATTTATACCAAAACCCTTTCTAGGAAAACACCAACCACTCAAAACCAATTTCCAAAACCAACTCATTAGTTTAAAACACTTTTCAAAATCCTAGAAACCCAATTTAAAATAAAGATTCAGAGTCACCTTAAAATGATTTATACTTTCAAAACATTTTATTTCAACAAACAACAAGTTTAAATTAAGGAAAATATAATCCCATTATATCATTTCCACTTCTCCCACAAAATTTGTTTCACAAAAACAAAACCATAAAAAACCATTCTTATATTTTATTTTTTAAAACCCATTTTCCACTTTTCAAAATCCATTCCTTCATTTAGAACACAATTCCACAATTCTCAGACAATGATTTTCGAAACATAAAATCATAATTCAAGAAAGGTCCAAGAGACCCATGAAATGGAACTAGTGCCGGTGGGTTAATTGACCATGTGCTTGGAATCCATATTTCAAACACAATACCAACACAAAAAGGCATATTAAGATGATTCCCCAGCTCCACATGGATTTCCTAGCCATGTGAGCTCACAAGGACCACTAGTCAGACTCCCCATGTCATATCCCAACACTAAACAATCAACAATAACAAAGGACGCTAACAAAACCAGACTTCCCATGGAAACCCCGGGATCAGAACAATCTAGAGTTTGAGATGCTCTTACCTCACATACCCCTCAAGTCCCACAAATCCTACTCCATATACCATGACATCCCCCAAATAATAAAGGCACTCTAAAAATAATGGTTTGCTAATATCCAACCTCTTTTAATACCATGTTGTCATGAACTAGATCGAGTCGACCCTGAACTGGTCACTTAAGCCAGCCCGCGATAAGTCCTGAGAGGCATTCTTCATCCTATTGGGATGGTGACAAGTACTGAGGGAATCAATATAATACTCAAGGGAATGATTTTTCCCAAATATAAAAAATCAAACAAACATGATAAATAAACTAAAATACCAAAATAAATTTACCTAAAAGTTGAAATGAACATTATTTGTATAAGAAACATAAGTACTACTAAACCATCATCTCAACCAACCCAACCTAACAACAAACAAACTCCATTTGTCCTCTATTGTTACTCTCCAACACAATGATCACACATCAACTAAGGTGATCAAACACAATATGAAATAAGTACAAGGGATAAAAATAGAAGAATACAATAGGCGTGAGTATTAAAACTCAGTATGTTAGCCCGATATTCTATTCCCATTTCACTTCCTTTAAAATAAAATAATCATCAATTTACTATTTCAAATAAAATATATAAGAGTATGTTTTCCAAATTTGGGTCCATGATATAAAAATTACAAGATGCAAACTTGCAATTTTTATAAATAAAAATGCATGTAACAATTTTCAAATAGGTTCAACATTGAAATGAAAATAGTTTTAAAGAGGGTTTCTTTAAAGAATGAACAAATTTAATTAAAACGCACACACTAATGAATTTAGAAACAAAACACAGTTTATGATGATAGTGATTAAAAAATATCCAATGAGAAAAATTCAAGGGAACACCCAATTGCACTTGTTAGTTGTGATCCCCAAGTACCTCATATATCAATGAAGGTAACCATAATAAATATCCATTATCATGTACATGAGCCACTAGTAGTAGAATCATCAATACCTAGTGGTCCCCAAAATCATCATCATCATAGTTTAATTAGTGTTTTCATTGTCAAACTTGCTACGTGAAAAGGGGACAAAACCCATCGATATCACTAACATACTAGTACACATCCACCCACCTAGATACCTGGTTTTCCATTTAGTGATCAATCAAGTTACACGTATAATAAAACGCACTTTTCACATAAAAACTCCATTCCCGAATCATACACACACAAAATACCCTACACAAATGCCTCACAGTCCTTTCATAGATCAATATACAACTTAAAATTTTCCTAAAACAATTTGAATAAGTATAACGAGGCTCTGCACATAAAATGCATTCAAAATGCTATTTTAAGGAAAAAATACCACCAATACCATATAAAGCCAAATTTTTAATCTCCAAATCTATTTAATAAATAAATTTCATGGATCATAAAATGTCCCCACATGGTGCAATATTGAATAAACATGAGAA
The DNA here is from genome assembly GCA_963277665.1 of Viscum album. NCBI lineage: Eukaryota > Viridiplantae > Streptophyta > Magnoliopsida > Santalales > Viscaceae > Viscum > Viscum album. Next base: position 1,349,317,067 of record OY728164.1, read on the forward strand.
CCCTTTTTTAAGAAAAATTCCAAACGAGCCTTTAATCATTTTACAAAACTTTTGTGCCTAAAAGATATAAATTAAACCATTAATAAATTGGTGTACATAAACCATCAGTATCAAAAAATACATTTACATAATACCTTTAAGAAACATAGGTTACATAATCAATGTTCAACCATTTTTTTTAAAAATGACGAATGAGCTTCTTACCGGAAACTCTTGCCAAAACATGTCAAGAACCAATAACCATATCATTGTTAAACCAAAGTCCCTTTTTAAATCCATAAATGGACCCCCAAAATAACACTTTACATGATTAAATACTTTAATAATTTTAAATAAATCATTTTATATCACATTTATGACAAAAAATCCAAGTGGACACTTTTCTAAAAACATGGCAAGAACAATTTAGTGAAACAACTTCTATTTAACACCCAGAGGGGTAAAAACATAATTTTTCATGCCAATTTTTTTTTATAGTAGTCAAAAAAGGTCAGTAAAATCACGATCTATATGTCAAAACTATCAGAACATTTATTTAAACAAGTGGTGCAAACTTTTATAACGAAACAACTCCATTTTACACAAAACAAGGCATAAATAAGAATTTTGTATAGTAAATAAAACATAAAAGTTTCTAATTAAATAATAATAATGTATAAAAGGTGATAACAGAATGAAAAAGAAGAAAATTAAATAATAAATGATAGTTCTTTGGAGAACATACCACAAAAACTTGGCGGAATGGAAATGCACAACTGAAATCACCCGTCGAGAGTTTATAAACCCTAAACCAATGAATACCAGACCTAAAACAACTTAAAAAATATATATAATTAATCTAAAATAGAATCAAACGTCATTCATAACCAGGGGATATGAAATAACCATGAAATAATGGTTGGGGGAGGAAGAGGGAGGATAAAGGAGAAGGAATCTCACCTTGGAAACAGGATAACTCTTTGTCTTACCATAGTTCCACATATTTAGAGGGGTAGAAATTTATTGAAACAAAATTAATGGTGTCCTTAGTTATGTAAGAACAATGGGAAAAAAAATTGGGGGAAAATCTTTAAAAACAAATAATTTATTAATAAAACAAATTATCTTTACAAATCTAGATGATTTGATAAATCCTGAAGAAATTCACCCTAATCCATGATGAATATGAGCTCCAAATAGGGAACATGGAACATGGGGGGTGCTCCTACGGTTTTTGGGATCAAGTTAGAGGTTTAATTCCTAAAAAAGGTTAAACAATGAATCAGATATGGAAGAAATAAAATAATTTCCTTAAATTTGGAAATGGGCAAATAGGTTGGCCCAGACCCTGAATAAATCATGCAAATCCACCATGATTATGAGATCCTAAGGTGTCAAAATTGATATTTTGATTTAAATAGGTATGTTTATTCCACTTGGAAAGTTTAATGAGTGGGAAATATTGAAAATTATGTATTTCTAAAAGAAACAAATTTGGTTTTTTAATCTGGAAATTGGCTCACAGTTGGCCCAAATCTTAAAGTAACCACCCTTTTCTTCAAAACACCCAAACATTCTATGGGGCACCCATGGTAGGATGATTAGACATATATGTAAGTTCAAAAATAAAAAATAATCTCACCAAAAACCCATGAAAATGATCAGTATTTCCGACAATCTATATCAAAACCAAGACCTGAAAAAAAAAATTGGGTGTGACAATGGCATTTTATCTTTTTTTTCTTTACATAAAATACTATATAACTCACTTTCATGGAAATGTGCCAAATAAGAAAAATATAGAACTTTAGGATAAAATGTTCAAAATAAATTCATCCAATAATATTTTAGATTAATAATATTAACCTTATGAAATTGTTTTATATAGTAACTTGACATTCTTTTCCTTTTTACAATGTTGATGATTTTTTAATTTTTTTAGAATTTATTATGATCAAAAATTAACCTGACCTTATTAAATAATATAAATTATATCAATTACAAATACGGAATCTATTATATCATATTCTCTTTATAAAATTGTAACAAAAATATAATCTAGATGAATAAAATTAGGTTTGAGAGCATATGCAACACACAATAATGAGATTGAATGAACCATTAAAAAATATTATTTAAATATTACTATTACTACCTAGTTAATGAATTGATGGGTTTGAATAGAATTTTCAAAAAATATATGAAATATATATATATATATATATATATTTCTAAATATTTAAAAATTCATTTATTATTTCTCATGAAATAGGTGCTCAATTTTGAATAATGTTATTTTATGCTTCACAAATATGTTTTCTTCAAAAGGGATTATTTTTTTATAAAATTTAATAATATTATTATATAATTTTGAAAAAAAATTTAATATAAAAATAATTATATTTTTCATATATTCTTCTCAAAAATTTTATTAGGTTGAATTTTTTGTATTTTTCGGAAATGTTTTATTTTTCAATAAACTGTTAAAAATTCCCCTTTATATTGAAAAATGAATTTTTCATTCAATCATATAAAATGATAAATATTATTATAAATTTTTTTAAAGGTGAAAATAAATATATTATATTTCTAATAATTAAATTAAGTTTATTTGAATTAATTTTATAACTAAATTTGGCATTGAAACATTTATATACATAAAATCATATTTTTCAAAAAAAGACTACTTTTCTTTGTGTTTGTCATTTTAATTTTTAATTAAAATTTTCCAATTATAGATATTTAATTTAACAAAATGGATCCCGTATTTATAATTATGATTTTAAAATTTGGTAAATATTTCCCTTTTATTTTTTTCAACATGAATAGTAACTGTGGTAAAATTTATCACCTATGTTAAGGTTAAGTCTGGTTAATCTTGGATAAAACTAAGTTACAAGGTAATGAATTTTCATAATAATTCATATTGAGTAAATTTTAATATACCAATACCACTTAAGGCTATAAATTTATATGTTTAATGTTTACATGTTCATGAAAATGACCAATACAATATTTAAATAAAATAAATTTACCGAATGTCACAATGTTAGTTTCAATTATATATTATGTGTCCAAATAGTGAAAATAGAACGTTGTAAATGAATATAAATGTAAAGTTTATAAATAATGAATTTATTTTTATATATATTACTTATTTAGTAATTTAATTGATCGTATAATTACCATAAATTACTGTGAAATGATAATATAGTATTTATTCAATAAAAAAAATAAAAAAAATAAAAAAAACACAAAAGTAAAATAATTTTTGTGATTTATAGAGTTACCTGAATTTTTTAGATTAATTTGACATATTATTGTAATTTTGTTAATTATATTCAAAATAAATAGTTTTCTTCTTTATTTGAAGTCAAATTAAATGAATAGTCCTACTAATGATATTAATGATAATTTATCAAAATAATATTTTACCAAAATATTTAAAAATACATAAAATAGTGAAACATGAAAATATGTATAGGATATGGTTTGACATTTTATCACTTTTCAATTTATGTTCCATTTTTTCCCTTATATGTATAATCTTATAAATCTGATAACAGAAAATTTGTTAACACGATAAATGTTAAAATATATTAACTAAGGGGTTAAAGCAATAAATAATTTTTATAACACCAAAAAATTCAATAAAAATATTATTATTTTTATTATATTTCAACCATATCCTGCCATGGTATCCAATACTAGGTAATTTTTAAACATTTTTTTTCAAATTACCTTAATAATAATTTAATGATATAAAAAATTACAAAACTTCCCCTCACCTCAATTACAAAAGAGCGCCTCCTCCCTCAATTATTTACACCACATTGAGACATAATCAAAAATAGACCCTATAAAACAAAATTATAAACTTAATTATAACCATTATAGTCTTTCTCTTCATCTCAAAATACCTACCATTGGTCCCTTAAGAGTAGATTTAGTAGAGTTCTTTCAATAGGTAGGTAATCACCTTACCAATCAAGTTCTTTTTAATTCTCCTTTAAAAAATTTTAATATATTGTATTTATCATAAAATTATGACTTCATAATCATAAATATTCAGAAATTTTATTATGATTATGACATTTTCATTATCCAACCTATACCTCATTAAATGTGTATGGAATGTATCGCCCGGGTATACGTACGACTAATCATATCCATGAAGTGGTAAAATTCATTCTACACCACCATATTTCATGGTTGGTTATTATAATGAGTTTAATATTTACAAATGTTAATTATTTCATAATTATACCAATTTACTGATAATATCCACTCTATATTTTTACATTCAAATCCATTGGAAAAAAATAACATTTCTCATGCATATGTGTGGACCACCACCTACACGAATCGATTTGATATGTATTTCAATTTATTTTTAATTGGATAGTAATAAATAAATATTTTATTGATATATATGATTGATATGATATATTAAAGATTATATAAATGGTAATTTTTGATCACTTTTTTTATTCCTTCCTTCAATAAATGAAAACAACGTTGATGAATTCATACAACCAACATACTCCAAAAATTGATGTAATTCATTTTTATTACACTAATTTTTAAGGATGTCCATAAATAAGAATATAATGAATCCAAATTATAATTATTTAATTATTAAAATTATTTATCTGGTATAACCGTGACCAATTAAAAATAACCAAAACTATTAAACCAAAACAAACATGAAAAACAAAGCAGTTACCACCATGAAAATTTATTTTATAAATAATTATTAACAAATATGTTATAAAATGTTAAAAGTGAGAAATATATTGTATTACATTTATTAATTTGGTTTAAAATATATTTATTATAATTATATATTTATTATATAGGAGGTTTGAATACTTACAACAGAAGTTAACCCCAGTGTAAGGGTTTCTCATCCCACTTTTACTTCCATGAGACATATGTCATATTTTTTACATATTTATTTTGTGTAGTATATATAATTCCTCTTTAATATGTTATGTAATTAATTTATTTAACTTCATGATATTTAATTTTTATTTGGTTTTATTTCATTTAAGATCTTATGATTCAATATTTCCTCAAGTTGTAAGGGTTTATTTCACAATTTCATTATTATTCGGGATTATTTATATATAAGTTTCCCTTTGGGTAATTTATTTATATTTATATACTAATCCCAATAAATTTTATCGTCCACTAATTATTCAGAAACTTTTAATGTAATAGCACAATTTTTCTCTCTTCGAGTATGTAACTTTATTCGTAAAATGTTTTCTAATAATAATTGTCTTAATTTCATTCTTTAGTAGTATATCTTATTTCTCCCATATCCATGTTTTTAGAAAATATTCAAAATAATTCTTCCAAAACTCTTCAAATGATTTCTTTAATACATTTTTACTCTTATTTAAATTTTTTAAAAAATAGTTTTAAAAGAAATATTCTATCCTTTTCCAAAGTAGGAACTTCTTTAATTTTTTTTAAAAATGTTAAAATATTGTTTTTTAACAAATACGGCATAAAAAGAATTTAATTACATAACAAATATTATGTGATTTGAAGCTTCCTATTGATTTTTTTCTAATTATGTTTTAAAAAAATCCATAATATGATGGAAATTTATCATTTTTAACAGTTATTTTCAAATTGAAAAGGGTATCTTCCTCGTGAATGTTTTAAGTAAATTATTTTGGTATTTTTTCATAATTAAAAACAAATATAATTATACAAATTCTATAAAGTAATATGTTTTAATGATACCATAATTCTAATTTTATGAGATGTTTTATGATTAATCTAACTAGGTATTTACTATTTTGAAACTATTTTCTATATTAAAATTGATGGTTTATGATTATAGTAAAGTATTATCATTTCATAAGATAATTTTCCAATTTTAATGTTTAAATTTATTATATTTATCCCCATTAATTTTATAATTTCATCAGACATTGAATTTGATGGATGGGTCCTATAATATCCCCTTGATGCATCACTATGTCTAATGAGAAAAATTTTATTAGGCTTTAGCTAAAGCCTTACCCTTTTATATAGACATCATAGAACAAGACCTTGATGGTATATTCATATATCTTAGTCAATTCATTGTTTTTTAATTTAATATTTCACTGATTTTTCATCCAATGTTTATGGAATTATTTATTAGTTTCCAAGTGATTATTTTATTCTATATGAAATCCATGCAAATGTTTTTAGCTATTGGGATAATTTATATGGCTTCATTTTTAATCATTTATTCTATGTATATTATTTATAACTTATTTTTAATTTTTTGTATTCATTCCCTTATATAAATCTAATAAAAAACATTTCTTATGTTAACTTTCACTAGGATTTGAGTATTTGTTTTATGATTAACATGTAGGAAATGATGAATGAGACTATGGTCTACTCAAAAAATGTTAGATATGATTTTTTAAAATGTAATGTGAAACTAAATGACTTATTTTGTTTTCTAAGGTAAATAAACTATTTAATATTTTTGGATGTGATCTCTTATATTTAGGGACAATATACTAATGTAACTGTAATATCTAAGATACTTTGGTCAAGGTCTTTATAGTTGGTATCAGATCAATTTTACCATGAACCCTGAGAAATAGATATAGAAAAAAATAGAATATATAATATATCCTTGTGATAAACATTGATAATATTCCCTACTGATCAATGATTTTTAATTTGAAATTAATTATTTGTAAATTTTCATGTTAGGATAAGTATTTTATTAGTATTTAAATATTAGATTATATTTTATAAAGTATTCATCTAATATAGTATCAACATTTTTAAAAAAAATAACATAATAAAATGAATGGAAACCATATAAAAACACATAATCCCTATAGTTATTTCCCTCTTATTAAAGATAATGAACCTACGGATGGAGCAAGAGCGGCAACCCTAGCTAAAACAAATTATACCAATATTTGTAAATTTTTCCTAGGTCATGAACAATAACCTTACCCAAATGGAATATACTTATAATCCACAATACGGTGTAATACTGTTTTACTACTTTATAAATCACCAACCTCCATCATTCAATGGGACTACTAAAACATGTGTGTTTGCAAAATGGATAAGTACTATAGAGATTTTTTTTCACATTATGAATTAATTAATTGGTGAAGTATTTCATGAATTTCTTTCATCCCTACGGGGATTCAGATCATGGGTGGTCATTGAATAAAAACAGTAAATACTTTTTGGAAATATCATTCATGTAATGGAAGGTTTTTGTTGATATTTTAATATAAAAAATTATCATCATTAACAATTAAATGATATAGAGATAAAATTCATGATTCTAAAACTCTATGATGATGAAAATTGTTTTTATATATTGAAATAAATTTATAAGGTTACAGAGGCATGATAAAGACTATGTACATAGTCTAAAAGGCATGATTTACTATTTATAAGATGGGTTAAAGTGAATACATTGAAGGGAACTAGTATCCAAAAAATTATCATCATATGTTGATATGGTATCATACTCTTTAAATAAAGAGTAAAGATTATAAAAAACTTATGTTTTAGATGGAAATATAATTTAGAATATTTTTTAAGAAAACGATTCATTAGGGGAAGAAGAGAATGAAACATTTTCCCATATATGATAATTGTGGAAAGAAAACCCAGTATAATCATGAAGGGAATAGAATATTGCTTCATGTGTGAAGATAATGGGAATCAAGCACAAGAAATAAAGGGAAAAAAAGAAACCTCTAATTTTCAATGTTTTAACTATAAGTAGATAGGGAAAAATACAAATCATTGGCCTAGATATCAAGGTAATAGACATAAAAAAGAAACTATGGTTTAATGGTTAAATATATTCTATTACTAATACTGATGTTTACTGATTATTGTTCTTGCCAATTTCTATAATGGAATTAATTTTTCAATGTATTTATATAATTAAAATTATTTTCATAAGAATCATTATTCTTATAAGGATTTTACTGTAGTAGATTTCATTATATAATTGAATAAATATTATGAATGGTACTAATGTACAATTATTTGGATTTAGATGTTGGGTTATATTTTTATATAATACATGTCAAATGGAAAGATAACCCAAGAAAATGATTAGTGATTTGATAAAAAATATTCATGATAAACATTACTGTACTTTTTTATTTATGTTCAATAACATGATAATTTATTTAAAGAGTGATGAGGGAGTTAATTCATGGAATCATACATGTTTCGTAATGTTTTAGTGTTAATTAGAGGTTTTATAATGTGATATATGTAATTAGATTAGAAAATAAGAGTCTCTATATGTAGAATTTATATTAACATGATATTGTAAATTCTGAGACCATATTCTCATTATTCTAGATTTTTGATGTTGGAAAAAGAAATTAGAGGAACCTTAAGATTAACTGTGTTATAATTTAGGTGAGTTGAACTTATGATATTTTTATTTGAGTTTAATGAATGATTTACAAAACTGCAAAACATTTTATAATAATTTTTATTTTGTTAAATGTTCATAGGATGAATGAATGAATTATAGGTATTATGATTCATTAATATATTATTTGTGTTCTTCGGTCATAAAAAATTCACATCTAATATATAATTTCTATTGTAAGAGATGATGTGGAAATTGTACAAACTATAACTAATGGATGATATTTTGATTATAACCATGAAATATTTCATGTATGCATAAATTCATTAGTGTTTTATCTAGAAAAATTATGGTTCAGATGTTCTACTTTATAATTTTCCATTCCTTCAATTTTGTAAATCAAAAACACCTTCTTAAAACATTTATAATGAATTTTTGTGTCCTGATTGTTTTTTTATGTTTTGCAGAAACCATTTTTTAGCATACATTGAATATGTTCTAATTATTGTGAAAATATAAAATACATTAAAATTACTAAAATCATATAGAGTGAGATTATTATTATCATATTCAACATCATTCTGTTTATATGTTAGCATTTTTCTTGTTTATCATACTCAAAAAATCATGATTATCGGATAGACAAAAGTACCGATAAAATCAGAATAAAACATATAAATATTATCTTATTGGATATGATAAAGAAGTCCATTAGACTGACTGATGTTTATAATTGGAATATTTAAGACTTATATCTATAACAAGGAAAAAATTAACAGTTTAATAGTGTTAATCAATATGACGTTATAAATTTTGTTATTATGAGCTATCGAGTGCCCTGTGTTTGAGACCGCTACAAAAAACATGGAAATATGACAATTGGGATATTTTTAATAAATACTGCTTCATTTTGAGAGTTTTGGTCTAGTTGATTACTCACTTTTGAAGACATATCTTCATGAACTATTTTTTCTTATTCAGTTTTTATTTAGTAAGTTCTCATTCCTAGGAATCGTCATAAGAATTTTTTCCATAAAAAATTTTGTAATTTTAACTCGGGTTCAATCATTGATACGATCGAGATATTCCATGGATTTTATTATGGTGAATCTGATCTTTGGATTGAGGGATTATGGGTATAGTAATACAAATCCAATCCATCGGATCGAGGGATTATAAGGATAGTAAGATAGATCTAATCATCATCTTGAGGGATTACGAGGATATGATGACCTATCAAATCCTATATTTGTATCGAGTTCTTTTCAATGGTGGAAATATTGAAATTTATGTATGTATAAAGTGGTGGATACATTTTTTATTGTTATTTACTACCTTTTTCTTCAAGTTAAAAGCGTTATATTTTTAATAATCTCTTTTAATTCATTCTTATATTTACATAGCTATTTAATTTCTTGTTTTACAATATCTAAATTCCGATGCACATAACAGAATGTGAATCATTATATTATAATTTCAACTGTGGTTCATTTTATCTTTAATATTTTTCTTATAAAAATATACTTATTCTTATAAATCATATTCATAATGATTATGATTTTTACTCTGATATAATCAGACATACTTTGATTCTAATTCTGTGAATTTTTTAATCATCTTGAGTCTATGATCGATAACCATACATTATGAGTATTTTGAATTTTTTTAGTTTAATTATTATAAATAATGTTTTTAAAATTTCAATTCACCCCCCATCTTGTATGTATAGACATTTTATAATATTATTAATATCCAAAAATTGGTATCAGAGTGGGATTTAACTATACATTGACTTACTATGGTTTTTACTATCTTTACATATTGTATATGTGTTAATGATTTAATATAAACATTATATTTATAAACATTTTTTATCCCAATGCATATTTATGGAAAAAAATTAATATTTTCAATGGAAGTTCTTAATGTTGGTTATATAGAAAATCTCAATCCAAGTAAGCCACCTATCTCTCTTGGTTCTGTCTATGATTACTTGAGAGATATGATAAAGAATTTTTTTATCAACACTTGTTTAGATATTTTTTTTATTTAATTGGAGTCTATATGATTCCTAATAATTAACTACTTTTATTCACCTTGAAAAATTAAAATGTTAGTTAAATTAGAGAATAATGAAAACATTGTTATATTCTATGAAAATAAGTATATATAGTCAAATATCCTCATGTGAAGCTTCAAAAAATATTTAGAAAAATTCATGAAGTATCTCATTTTTTGACTTCATAAGATTTAGAGACCCTTAGTGATATTTAAAGAGATGTTTATATGGATTTTTATTTTCTTCCTGATGAATCAATTGAAAATATGCATCATTAGTTTATGACCATCATATATATTATAAAATCAATTTGTGAAAAATCAATTGATGATGAAATACTTGTGAAAAATATTATAGCTATTATTTCCAATGAGTGGGAATAAAGAATAAAATTTATTATTGAGACAAGGAATTTTAAAAATATTACACTTGATTATATTATTGGAATCCTTTTATACGATTAGGTAAGATTAAAAGGAGATACTACGAAATATAAATAGAAAAAAAGTGTTTTTCCATTTACTATCAAGTCCACCTTACCTCCTAAATTTCAATCACTAGAAAATTGTGTTAAATCATCAAGAAAGAAGAATGTTATTTTTCAATATAATTATGTTACTCCTCAACAATCTGAAAATAAGGTTGAATAACATAGTTGGGAATAATTATTTTCAATATATTTATAAAAAGATTCATAATGGTAATGGAGAAAAAAAATATAAAGTCACATGTTATGAATGTAATAATGATGGAAATATCTAACTAGATTTTCCAAAGCATAATAGGAAAGAAATAAAATAATAAAATATAGAAAGGAATGAAAAAAATATTACTAATCAAAATTAAAGAAATTCATAAAATATTTTTGCACAAAATGTTATATTGTTATTTATTTTTATAATAATACTTCTGATAATGAAATTTTGAGATAAATGAATAGAGTTATTTATTATAATCTACCCTTAGTAAATCCATGCTTCATGGATAAGTTACACAAAGATGAATCCCTCACAATAATGTCATTAATTTCTAGTTTTTTGGATGAGAAAAATTCAGCATCATCTGATGAATAATATTCTTCAATAGAGGATAAATCTTTACCTCCTTATGATGATGTTTTTTATTTTGTAAACCATTTTGAAAATAATAATTTTAAAATTTGAAAAATAAAGATAATTTAAAGGATAATATAGCTATGGATAATTAAATAAAAAATGTTTTAACTAATGAAAAACCATATCTTTTGAAGTATCTTAATAAGAATAATTTAGAAAAACAAATTATTTCTAAATATTTCCAAAAAGTAATTTTTTAGAATGATAGTTTAAAAAAATTAATAAAATTAGTACCAAAATTATTATGAATGAAGATAAAAAAAAATAATACTAAAATATTAAATTTCATATTTGAATAATAATTTATCAAACATTATATCAAAAAAAATTAATAATATTGATAAACAAATTCATCCCCATGGAAGTAGTTCTGGAATTGGTTTTTCATATAAAAAAAATTATTAGTAACAATTTCAGTCTTCCAAAATTGAACCTTCTTTCAAAAAAAATTCAATGTGGTGGTCACTAAAATAATTATTGTTTATTAAGGATTGTTTAATCACTAGTTTTTCAAAAATTGAATTTTTTTTAAATAATTATGGTTTTCTAATGGTTCATTTTCTTACATTATTGGACCAATGAAATCTTGGGTTTTCAATATCTAGTTTTTGAATTTAAAAATCCAAGGTAGTACCAAGAACTGACATATGTGGTACATGGATAGTGGTTCTTCTAGGCATAATAGTCGAAACAAATACTTCTTCAAAAATATAATAATGACAAAATGTGGCAAATATCTTTCATAGATAATTCTTAAGGAGAGATTATCAGAATAGGTAACATTGTTCTTCTTGGAAAATCTCTTATTTCAAATGTTATATTTTTGAATGATCTTAAGAAAAAACATATAAACACATTTAAATTATGTGATGAAGGTTACCTTATAATATTTAGGAATGATAAATATTTAGGTCACACTTCCAAGTATGAATTGATTATTTCTACCAAATTTCATGATAATGATTAAACACTTAATATATAAAACCTTATGATCAATGAATTGCATTTCCTTAGTAAAAAGGAAGATAAATATTAGTTATAGAATAGAAGGATAATTCATTGTAACCATTTAATAATTACTAATTTGATAAGGAAAATAATTTTAATAGATCAAACAAATGATATATTGTATACTAAAAAAGTCTATGACCATTTTCAATATGATAAAAAATATAATTCATTTTTTAATTAAATTAGGGAAGTCTCATCTTTTGATGATTTATAGTTAACGCACATATGATTATTTTTATTTACACATCATATATGTATTGGTGATAAAAACTATTTATATCTCTTAGTTTATTATTACCATACATGTACATTGGTTAATATCCCCACAAATAAATCTAAACCCTTTTGTTGTTTCAAATATTTTGGAGCAGGGGTTAAAAAAACCTCTCATTGATAATTATTTTTAGTGATCATGGTGTAGAATTTGAAAATTATTATTTCGAAACATTCTTTATAAATAAATGCATAAAATATAAATTTTAATCTCCTAAAACATCCAATAAAAATGTTTTAGTTGAAAGAAGTAATATAATTATTCACAAAAAAACAAGAATTGTGATGAGTGAAGACTCAATTTTTAAAATTGTTTCCTTTAAATAGTTTATTACTACCTACTATACTATAAATCATGTTTTAATTATAAATCTTCTTAATGAAACTATTTATGAGTTTTTGAAAGGAAAAAAATATAACTTTCTTACTTCAAAGTATTAATCCTGAATGCTAAAGAAAACATAAATAAAATTTCACCGAAATATAATGAAGGATTGTTTTTAGGTTATTCCACTATATATAAGTATTATAGTGTTTTAAAAAAACTCTTGTAATATTTATGAAATAGTTCATGTTATGTTTAATAAAACTGGACCATTTTTCAAACAACATCAACCTATTTCTATAGATGTTATTTCTAAAACTAATTTTCAACCCGTGTTGGAATGTTCTTCTCATTAGGATACAACTCAAGATATTTTTTATAATTTTATTCCTCAAAAGTATTTTATTCCTTTAGATTAATATCATACATTTCAAAACCCAAGAAGATAGTTTTTTCTTAGGAATCATCCTAGTGAAAGTATCATTGGTGATGTAGATCAACTAGTTGGGAGTAGAAGTTCCATAATGAATGAAATTGAATGTTTATATTTCTTATCCAAATTTTATCAAATTAATCATGATGTGTCTTTATTTGTTAAGGGTTTGATTAAAGAAATTCAAGATGGTCTCAATGATATTAAGATGAACAATGTCTTGACATTCGTTGAAAACCCTATTTAAACTTCAATAATTGAAGTAAAATTTGTTTTTTTGAATAAATGTGATGAAAATTGCATAATCATTAGAAATAATTCCATAATTGTTAAAATAGTTTATAATCAAAAATATGGGATTTATTATGAATACAATTTTGCTTTAGTTGTGAGAAATGAATATATTTCAATACTTATATATTTTGCATCGTTCTTTAATTTGAAAAATTTTCAAATGGTTGTGAAGTTTTCTATTCATAACGGATATTTTTAGGAGGGAGTTTTTTTTAACATCAATCTGGTTTTTAAAATGAAAAAAATTCCTGAATTTGTTTTTAAGACTTAAAAATCATTATAAGGACCTAAAAAGACCCTATATCTTGGTATGATAGGTTAAAAATATACCTTTTTATTAAAAAAAATGTCACAAGAGCTGTAAATATAACTCTTTTTATAAATAGAGTTAAATTACAAATTCTGATTATGAAAATTTTGGTTGATGAAAATGTATTTTCTTCAACTTAGTGACCTGTAACAAGTTTTATTATGGATCTTATAAAATATAATTCTGAAATGGGTATAATGGGTGAGTTAAGATATCTTCATGGTGTTCAAATATTAAAAAATGGATGGAAATTTAATATATGAATATAATTATATCAAGGATATTCTACAGTTATTTGTATATGAAAACACTAAAATTATTAGTACTAAAATTGGTACCTCAAATACTCTTGATCTTAACTAAGATGTTCAACTAGTTGTTCAAAATATTTTTAGAGGTATGATAATAAGTTTACTTCACTTAACAACCAGTCAACTAGATTTAATTTTTTTGTATTCTTATGTTAAATATATTAGTAAAATATAAAATAATCCCATTAAAAAGTTAGAAACAATTTTTTTATTAAGGGAATGATGTATTTATGATTCTTATATTCTTTTAAAAATATTGTTGAATTAGAATTTTGTTTAGATACTGAATTTGGTGGTTGTGGAATGGATTGGAAAAGCTCATTCAGAACAACTAATTTATTAGGACATTAATTAGTTTATTTTTCATATATGAAAAACACTCAATAAAAATTTATACTATAGAATCCGAATATGTGGCAGATGGAAGTTGTTGTTCTTAGGTTTGTGGCTGCAATACAAACTCACTATCTATATCAAGAGTTTTACTAAGACTCATATACTATTTGATAATATATCTATCATTAACTTAAGTAAAAACCCAAAACAAATTCACTCATGTTCTGAGAACATATATATAAGACACAATTTCCGTAGGTATCACATACTTGATGGAGAAATCAATTTATAATATATCAGTAAGGAAGAAAAAATTGATGATATTTTTACAAAACCTCTTCCTTATGATTGATTTTAATATATGAAATACAAACCATTAATTATCAATGTCAAGTGATCATTCATACATACCTTTTCTTCCCCATTTCCTATCATTATATTACTAATTTTCATAGAGATTACAATTTTTTTTTGTTTTTCAAAACATTTAGTTTTTACCAAAATTTAAGTTTTCCAAAAAATTTAGTTTTTCTAAAATTCCCATCATAATGAATTTTCCAAACAGGCATTTTTTTTAAAAAAAAATCAGATTCAAAATTTTCAAAATAGTCCTCTAACTTTGAAATTTTTATAAAATTTCTAGAGTTCTTTTTTATATAAAAAACATTATTAGATTAAAATATTCCTAATCAGGTTTATCATATTAAGTTTATACTTCTAAAACTATCTCAAAATGTTTTCTGTGGAAAAATATCAACATTTTATTTTATAATAAAAAGTACATAAGATGTTTTTTATACTGAAAATAACATATTAAATCATTATTATAAAACAATCTTAATAATATTAATTTAAATAAACAAGAAGAATTGTTTGATCATACTGATGGGTTTTTATACACTGAATGTTACTACTCTATTCTTTAATTTTTTTTCACTATACCATTATGTTACTTCATTAATTTATGTTTTTATAATTTTAATATTATAATAAAAATTACATTATTTTTAAATTTTTCTAATCAAATTCATACTTATTCAAAAGAAACTATTAAAAACATCAAGAGTTCAAAAAATTCATTACATATTTCTCTATATCAATGTCAATAGTCAGATTAGATTACTTACAATATAAACTATAGATTATCTTATAGATGATTATCCATAATCTTGAGTGACTATATACTATAGGTAGTCCACTCATCCAATATCATTTGTTCATGGTTTTTGATCTTAACATGTTGTAACCTACATGATGCTCAGTCTAAAATATTTCATTTACATCTGATCTTTGGCATCAAACTCATATCTGAAGTCCACCAAGTATGATTTTAAAAAGTTTTATGTTTACAAATATAGGTTGGTAGATATATAATTCTATGTAAAATATGATTATACTTTAATAAAATCATTTCATTCCAAGGTTGAGAGTCACTGTGTGAAGAAACACTCATGAAACATTTTGAACTTTTCTTTCATGAGATTGTTCATCATTTTTAAGGTTTGGTATTATTTATTATCGAATATGATAAAGAAATATTTTATTCTATGATATATGGAAAAATATATAAGTTTTAATAGAATAAAAAACCTAGTTTATTCAAAATACCATTAGAAGGTGGAGCATATTTTCCCTCTCACAAGTTTCTAAATAATCTTGCTTCATTTTCAAAAAAACAACCCAAAGCTTTCCTTATTCAGTCATTATGATAATGTTAGAAAATTTTCAAGCCTAATTTTGAAAATTCATGTAGTTTCCTTTTGGATTTTAGTATTCTTGGTTCGATTAAAAGGGTACATAGCCACTTTAAAAGTATCATATGTTTTAATATTGGATTTTCTTGCAAATATTTGGATGACAGACCTTGGGAAGCTTATCTTTCACAATGTGGATAACATCCAAAATTATTCTATGATATAAATTATAATAATATTCCATGAATCCATAAGTAAAATTTTCACAATCTATATGGTAATTTTCATGGTAGAAAATAAATCATATCCAATGAGAGAAAGAATTTCATTTATCTACGATGATAGAATAAACAGAATAAAGTTCAATTTAGATAAAACAGATAATAATTTTTTTGAGAATATTGATGATATGTTTTTGGATGAATACCCATAAATGATGTAATAAATGGTTTAAAATAAGAAGAATAATACAGTGTATAATTATCTTTTGGAGAAGAAGAAAAAAATTAATATACCACATGAAGTTTTTGAAAAGATGATTAAATAATAATCTGATAAAAAATTAAGGGATATCAAACTCAGACTCGAACACACATAATAATTTTAAGTGATAATTCAATCTATTGAGACCTTTTAATATGAATAAAATAAAATAAATAAAAATAATAGGTGGATAGAATTGCAACTTTGTGATGTTTCTTTGAAGGGAGTTGAGAGAGATTCTGAGATTTTAGTTCCATCTACTTCTCATATTGATGAATTTATTCTAGAATTAGGGTTAGTATTTAAAGAGAAATTAGTATTACCATATATAATTACTTCTATTAAAAAATTAAATGAAAATAAATTAGGGAGGAATCAGTTATTATAATCATAGAAAATGAATCAGAAGAGGAATTAGTCATAAACATTAGACTCAGAACTACAAGGGTGCTTGAACAGGATATTGAAAAGAAAGTGAATTTATAAAATGATGAAGAATGGAAATAAGTATAAGGAATATATGTATAAGAATAAATATTATAATTTTATGAATTGAAAATAGAAATTAAAGAATAGGTGGAAGAATAAGAGGAGGAACATGATAAAGATTAAGAAGAGGAGGATAATGAAAACACTTATGAGGAAGAATTTTTTTGATAAAACAATATTCAGATTCCTCTTCATAATTATTATAAGACTTTAAATATAGAGATGATAAATAACAAAAATATAGAATTTATCATGGATAATAATCTTCATTATATGAAGAAATAAAAATCCTCATCAAAACAAGTATATAATCAAAATTAAAAAATAAAATTTAATGATAAGGATGAGTATTAGAAAGACATTAATAATATTGAATTGTATTATGAGAATGAAGTTGATAACTAAGATTATCAACTACTTCTAAAGGATATTTAAAATAACGAAAAGAATAAAGAGAATGAATTTGAACTCATAAAAAAGCTGAATAAAACACCCTTAGCTTAGACCAAAACAATCATTTTCATCAAGAATGATAACATATGAAGGATTTGATTATATTATTTACATTATGAGAAGTATAGAAGGAACAATTCAATATTTTTTAAACCTTTATGTAAGGTTTCAGTTAATTAAGAATTTTCTCAATGAGAAATTACATTCAATAAAATCTTTAATAGAGAATGTGATTCAGAATGAAGATGAGTTGAAAATTTTACAAGAAAAATCTCTGACTCCTAAACCATCATGTAATTAGTTGGTGATGTAATATCAAAAACTTGATTTCTAAATTCAGATGAATGATTATCAATTGGATGAATTTAGGTATTTGATGATACAATCATTAATTTATTTTACTAAATTTTTAAATGATATGGAAGAGTGAGTAATGTTTGTGAAAGAATTTTGTGACTTCACCAATAAAATAAATGATTATGTCAATGTATTGAAGTATAATATTCAACACATGGATCATGAGTTATATAGGATAATGTCTTGGGAGGATGAATTATAAAAAAATATATATAATAAAAATTTGTTTGAGAAAGTTCATATTCCTGAATAAAGAGTTTGGAAGATTGGGAAAGACCGGATGGAGTTCGATAATATGAATGCTTTTATTAAGACTTTGATAAAGAATGAATTATTATTCTCTTGAACTCTTCATTGTATTTGTTTTTTAATACATTTGAAATTATGTTTATCAATGAATTACCTTTTCATTTAAATATTCTATCTCTAATTTTTTTTATTTACGATTGGTTGAATGTTCTTTCATATTTATTTTATGGATTAGTGGTTAGATAAAAAAATTATAATTTATAACATTTTATGAATTTTTGGATTAATTCCCCATTCCATTTTGAAAATAAAAATGGTGTATAATTTTAAATAAAGTGGGATAATATAATCCTTATAAGAATATATTATCCAAAGGGGGAGTTCCTCATGTTCAACATCGTACACTCTATCATATTTAGAAGAGTTGTAAACTCATGGAAAGTTAAGGTTTAAAGAATGACTCTAAAATTAATTCCATAAAAGAAATGGCATTTATATTTTACAATTTAATTTTTAATTTAAAATTTAGATTTTGTTCTTTCCAAAAAGGGTCATAGTTTTTTTCCAGATGTTTTTAGTTTTAAATTTTACATTCCTTTAGTTTTTGAAATCAAAAAAAACATTTTATAAAACTTTTACTAACTTTTTATATCCCAAGTTTATTTTAGAAAATATTACTTCTTTCCATACCTAAAATAAGTTCTATGAATTAAGAATATAAACAATACATTCTTCATTAGACTACTATACTGGGTATTATTACAATTATCGCACTCACCATTATTAAGCTTAGAAGCTAGAATTTATTCATGTATATCGTTCTGAAAAAGTCTTGACTATCATACTAATACAAGTTTCAATACAATATCACAAACACATATAAGGATGGTTATATTGACATTGGTAAGTAAGTTCGTTGGATTTATTAATGATTATAATCAAAATATGGAAGACTTATTTCTACTATAAGGATTGAATTTAACATTATAATGTTGTTAGTTAATATTATGTCAGACATTCAGTTAGGATGAGTATTCACGTGCCATTTGAATAAGGCTATTGAAATAAACATGAAAATTTGATGATTGGGAGATCACATATAAATCCAAAGTCATTTGAATAGTTTGGATCCAGTTGAGTACTCGCTTCTGAATTGATCAATACATGAACAACTCATTTTGAGTCAGTGCATATATTTAGTAATTTTTTATTCAACGGAATCCTCATAAAGGTTGTTTCCTTATAAATTTTTGTAATAGTTACACATGTTTGATAAATCTTACGATCGAGGGATTCTAGGGATATGATAATGGTGAATCAGAATATTGATTGGAGGGATTTTGGGGGTTGTAATAAAAACCCAATCCATCAAATTGGGGGGCTTATTGGGATATTAGGATAGGGACAATCATAATAAAAAGGGAATCTAGAGACATGAATAAAAGGCCATTCAAATCATTATATCAATGGATTTCTATTTAAGGAAATATATAATTTACTGTTAGTATAAATATAATGAGTTAGACATAAACATTACATAATCTTGAATTAAGTTAATAATACACATTGAGGATCTTTTAAGGTGTAGAGATTTAGAGAATTAGGTCTTAAATTATACATAACAGCCTTATTATTACAAAGTATACACTTTTAATCAATATCCATTTTCATTAATAAAATAAAACCTTTTAAAAAAGGACATGGTTTTGTTACTTGCATAAAAATCAAAAACATTTCCTTGATCCCATAATTGACTGCATTCACCTTTAAATCCTGTGAAAAACATTTCAAAACGTGGGATGATCATAAAAATCTTGGTAAAGGATACACAAATAAGGAAAACTATTAGTTTTTCAAAACAACATGTAGTCCTTGATTACTATATCATAAGTAATACTTTTAACCTTTATGAAGTAGTAAATACTTGTCACTGAATAAAACCCCATTACATACCCTTTTGTAACTAAAATGCTACCATAAAACCCATAGAAGTCACAGATAACATATAAAAGGTAAGCTTGGGACATAATCATACATAAATCTAAAAACCATATGGTTGACTTCCACAAATCATTATTACAAATAGAATATTTGTATGGCTGAATTACACGCCCAATGCATTGGAGGTTATAACATAACCACCTATCCTTGGTTTATCACATAACCACACGTCATTTGGTTTATCATGTAACCACTCATAAAATTTCCAAGTACCACATAAAACATTGTAAATATCCACATTTTACTAATAAAATTTCATTTTCAATAACAATAAATCATTTAATGATATTTAAAAACTAAATCCATTTAAAAACCCATATTCAATACCAAATTACATAAAAAAGGGGTGTTTGGTATTTATTTTCCTTTTAAAAACATTATGGCCTGTTAAGGAAGCCATATATCAAATAATCCTCACAATGGTGGAAAGGCCGATGTCGCAGCATATGTTAAAAACATTCCTTTTGTTATTTAATAAAACGATTCATTGAAAATGATTACCTTTGAATTAAAATAAATTTCAAAGGGTTTTATTCTATTCTGTATAAAATAAGTAGGTGTATATTATCAAAATAAACCTCAATTAAAGGAGATTGAGACATCGTCCCTTACCTCGAGTCCAACTAGTCTTGTGTGTTCCTTGTTCTTCCTAAATAATAAAAATATGTTAATTTATACTTACATAAAAACCTTTTTCAAGTTTATTATTCCTTTTATATCACTTATTACTTTTATATAACAATTAGTTAATTATTTGAGTTCATATTGGACATTTTTTTGATGTTCTGAACTTGAGTCAAAAATGAACTTGTTATAGTTACAAATTGTCTATGTGGTCAAAAGTAAATTATCTCTAAAATGATATTAGTGATTTAGATATTATATATATCATATATATATAGTATATATATATATATTTATTTATTTATTATGGTCTATAACATTTCGATATAAGAAATGAAATGCATTGTTCATGGAGACAGTAAGTCGTACGTACACATGAATGCTACTTTCATTTTTTCATATTTAAAGGAATGAAAACTAAATGATTCATAGGTATATTATAAATAAATTATAATATATATGTTATATATGATACATATTTTCGTTAATTTTATTCTTTATATGTTCCATGTATAGCATGAATGATTCATATCACTTTAAGGTGCGGTAGTCTGCACTTCCTCAAATGAAACTTTCGTATTTATAAAACATTAAAAGCATAAAGGTATGTTCTAAATGAGAATTAAAGAATAATATAGATATAATATATATAATATATATATATCATATATAATTATAGTTCCATCATAATGGCCCCCCTAAGGGGTGGTAGGATAAGATTTTATAATCATCATTTCTTGAGGTAGTAGTTTTCCAACCATAGAAACAGTATGTTCTATACCCATTAGATAGAGGTGTTTGTAGGTGTAGTTAGAATAATTCTCATAAAAAAGAATATTATATTGAGGATACTGGTGTTTTTATAAAATAATTTAATAAATTGATTTTATGTGGTTGGAGAAAAAATGTAAATGAAAGAATCTTGAGGGAAGACATTACCACAAATCGAGTAACTCCTTTTGATTTGAGCCAATGGGATTTTTTGAATTGACTTAGGCCTATAAAAAGGCTCTTAATAGGAAGAGATGAATGTTGAGAGATTATTTTAGTACATTTTGGATGATACTAGTGGCTTGAGAGGTGTGAGTAATGGGTTAGAGATGGTGTCCTTTTATAAGAGGGAGATGGGGGAACTATAGGAATATTTTGACGTTATTATTTTATTATTAATTTATTTTTGAATTCTAATAACACCAAAGTAATATATTTAGAATATCATATTTGTATGTGTATAAATAATTTAATCCAATAGGTTTTAAAGAATATTAGGTCACAAAAAATACCTTATCTTTTAGCTTTAACCCTTAGTTAATTAAATTAACTCTTACCATGTCTTCTTGTATTTTCATAATATATGGTTACTATAGTTACCATAAAAAACGACCAAAAATGGATCATTAATGAAATTTGTAACATAATATATGTTAATTGGACGAATATTATATTTTTAGGACTATTATATCATTTAATAAAATATTAATTTATTTAAAAACTCATTTATGTCAATTTAAATACTATTCATATCATGACTTTTTAAAAATCCATAAATACATAATAAAATAAAAAAATAAATAATTAAAATATAAAAATTCCTAATAATCCTTAAAATTAATGTATGGAATAAAAAGTTTCAAAATAAATTTAATTTAATATTTCTAATCTCATTTATTTAAAACATTCATTAATAAGGTAATCACTACATCACCATTGTGTCATAAATAAATATATTTACATAATCTATAAAAATTATAAATAAAATACCATGATCTGTGAAATATTTTCAGCATTATAATTAATATTTATAGTATAAATGATAACTTATATAACCCCAAATAAAAATTATTTTACATAAAGATACATGTTTCAGTTGTATTTTCCATAACTTTAAATTAAAATTAATTAAATGTCATTTTCCAACAAAAGTGCCTTCATGAGGTCCTAAAATCGACTCATGGATTCCCATGGTCAAAAATATCTCATATCATAGGGTTTTGACATGTGTTATGGTAATTTAATATTATTATAATATTATTTTTTACCCTTATTTACCAGATTTACCTATTAACCATGGTAAATAAAATATTTACTAAAGTTGCTATTCATAATGTCTAAAAATAAAATTTAACTATTTAATAAATTTGGAACTCATAATTACTAATATGGAATCCATTTTTCAAAATTAAAAACACATATGTTTTAGAAATTAATTGATAGTCAATTCCTATTTTCAAAACCAAAAAGTGTGTTTTTAAGAAATAATAACTATTAAAACATTAACTTGTGTTTATGTTTAATTAAAAATTGAAATTACATCCAATTAACAAAATTGGATTAAATGGTAAAATCAAAATCCAATTAACCTTTAAAAACAATTAAAAAGATAATCTATTTATAAAAATAAATTAGATGAAAATATAGTTTTGACTTAAAATGCAGTATTTTTCACTATTCATTAAAAATGAACTTTATTAGAAAAATACCAAAAATTTACCCAAAGTAAATTTTGATGTACCGCTTCTAAATAAAATATTTATTTTGTCAAATGGAACATATAAAAGTGAAAAAACTAGATTTAAAAGGTGTTTTCCATCAAAAGGCGGTAAAACAACATTTTAAAAATATTTGAGTACTTATGCTTAAAATTTGATTCATTGTCATTTTAAGCCTCTCAATTTTATAGGATAAATGTAAAAAAAATTTAACAAACATTCTTAATAATAATATGGTTAGTTATGTTATAACATCACGTTACATTTCCAGGTACTTTTGATGTCTCTATGTGCCTCTGTTTTGGAGTACTGACTTGGGGGTGCATTTGGGTGAAGTTTTAAGTAAATCAAAAAGGCAATGACTTGTGCACGGTTTGCGCACGGTTTGATAAACCATGTGATCAAACCGTTCCAACCTAGCAGAACTCAACAGTGGGGTACGCATGGTGTGCGCACGGTTTGATAAACTGTGTGACTAAATCATGGGGACCAGCAACCCTAGACAGTGAGATCTGCACGGTGTGCACACGGTTTGACAAACCGTGCGGAAAAATCGTGCAGTCACTTAAATTTAGATACTTAAATTGGAAATCTTGGCCATTTTGCCTCTAAATGCTTTGTTTTTTCTCCTATGTGGCCCTAACTCGGGATTTGTCTTCTCCTGGATTCAGAGAAGGTTCTCCCTTTGTTCCGGAGGCAATCCATATGCTACTCTTTGTGAATCGAAGCTGGATTCTTGAGGTATGTGATTTTTCTTCATAGTTCTTGGTTGGATTCTTTGAACTACTTATATCTACTTATTTTATCCTCTCGGTTTCTTAGATCTACTCCCATTATGGGTATATCTAAGTGTGTGGTACCAAGTTTGAGGAGTTTTGTTCTTGGTCTTCCTAGGAGAAGAGATCTAAGGTGTGTTCTTGAAGAGGCATCCTGGTTCTTGAGCGTTCTCGACCGTTGTGGTTTTGGTCAAAACTTTCGAGGTAGGCGGTTCCATCCCGACTTTCCAAATTGATTATATTTATATTTTCGTGATTTATTTTAATCATTTATTTAAATTCAATTTCTTAATTTTATTTCAATTAAATTGATAAAAACATGATGACATTGAATTAAGATATTTGACATGGTTTTGGCATGAAAATTAAGAAAACCCCAATTCCATTGAATTGGGTGTGTTTATTGAAAATTGGTCGATTTAAATTATTTCATTTAAATTATAGATTTGATGGAAATTTTTTCAATTAAATTGTCGAATTTAATTGTGTAAATGGAATGTGTAATGATGGAATTGGTTTTGAATGGATTTCAAACTTATGAAAATTGCTTAAAATGATTTGATTGAAACACATCGGTTTTATCTTGTGAAAGAGGCATGTTTTGAATAAAACCTGTTTTGGTTTTAAATGGAATGAAATTGGAACTTTTGCAATGGAAGAATGGTATTGATCTTATTTTAATCATTCTTAAAATAGTTCTCCCATCATGTAAGAGTGCATGCAAGCCTTAGGTAGTTAGTGAGTTATTTGGATACACTATACGCTACGACAACATTCTAAAACATACATACAACGGGTAACATCCCTGACGAGTTGGTGATGAGTCTTCTTTGACCAGTGTCATAGGGACGTGTGTATACACATCTTGCTGAGTTCACATAGAGTGTGTGGAATCCTATAACTAGTTAATACTATCGTATCTATTGGTAGATGACCACGATGCTCACCTGAATATTTATATTTGTGATATAAATGTATTCCAATGATTTTCAACTGTTTTACATGCTTGCTAAATTTATATAAACTATTTTATATAAATGTTTTACTTAAGCCATTGTTTGAGAAATATTCCATCATTGTAATTCCTTGCTTGATGAATCTTCCATGGTTTGAAATTGTATAGTATGATTTGCTAAAAATATACTTTTGAATTGCCAAACCTGTTTATTTGAATATTGAAAGATTTTCTTTGGATAATCTATATTTGGAATCTGTTATGGAATCTTTGGTGGTATTCTACTGGGCTTAGGCTCACAACCTACATTTTCCTTCACGTGTTTGTAGACTTTCTTCTTCCAGGATTGAGCAAAGGGAAGGGACCTCTTGGAGGTGAATCCAGTTGTTGATCTCTGGTCTTGGTGAGTTGTGTCCTTAGGGATATTGGGACTGTTTTTCCTTCTATGGTACTTGGGTTGTTGTACTTTGTCATTTTATGCCACTTTGTATTCTGGTACATCACTCCTAGTAGAGTTTGTTTTGTTAATAATACTGTTTGTTTTACTCTTACTTCTGCATTATTGTGGAAAAATTGTTCCCACTTGTATGTTGTACAATGCCAGGTGCTAGTTTTCAACCCGTGGGGATCGGGAATTCCCTTCAGGCTATATCAGGGCCGGCTCGGTTATCGGGTTACCAGGTTACCCTGGCTGGTTCGTGAAAAAATGGTATCATAGGGAGAGGTTGAGGTTGTTGAAACATCTTGCCTTGATGATATAATGCATTTGAGTTTTCTTATCGGGACTTATGAGGTAGTTTTGATTGAGTGCCTGGCCAGCTCTCACCACAATGAACCTTATGTTTCCAGGGGTGGTTAGGGAAAGATGGCTTGGGGATTAGTTCTAGTCTTTTCTCTGTTTTGATTTGGATAATGTGGAATCCAAATGTTTTTATCCCTTATTTTAAGAGTAGTTTTCCTCGTTACTAAGGTTTTCTTACTGAAGCTACCCACTTATGCCGATGTGCCGGATAGAGGAATGATGGTTGAGATGGATTTGGCAGGAAAGTCAGGGTTGTAGGAAGTTCCTTTTATTTCTAGTGGCAGTGTTGGTTCTATTAAAGGAAAACAGAAGCGCGATGTTTCTCATGGTGGTTCTCGGCAACAGAGTCATTCCAGACCTCCGGTAGCACTAGGAGGGGCTTCCTTGACTTGCTATCAGTGTGGGAAGAGATGAAATTCTAAGAGGGTTTTTACTAAGTCACCCAAGAATTGTAGCTCATACAGACGTATAAGACACCTACAGAGATTCTGCCATCACTTCTCTACTCTGCGTAGTGGAAAATGATCATCAGCACCTCCAAATACTGTGGGGCAATCAAATGCTTTAAATGAAAAAGGGTTCCAGCCACAAGAATCTATAACGAAGCTTCTTCATGCAGTGGAAGAGTCGCCAGAGGTAGCTGATACAGGTTCTACAACTGTGAGAGGTACCATTACTATAGCTTCATCTTTAGTGACAGCTCTTTTCGATACTGATGCATCTCACTCTTTTATTTCAACCCATCTTGTTAATCTGCTTAATCTGCTTGTGGAGATTTTATCTTGTGAAACTGATATTACTACACCCCTTGGTGTAAGGAGAGAGAAGGGTCTCCATAGTCTTGCTTGTGTATTCTCTCTATCAGATGTTGATCATTCTTGGAATTTCATGGTTCTCGACATGAAATCTTTTGATGTCATTTTTGGGATGGATTGGCTCATTGCTAATAAAGCCCGGATCTATTGTTATCTTCAATGGGTCTAACTTACTACACCCAGTGGTGTGCCTCTCGTTTTTCAAGGAGAATAGGACCCAAGGTCAAGCAGAGTCGGACCCTTTTTCCCAGATTTGGTGAAAGTTATATAAGTGTTTGCTTTTGATCTAGAGAGAGATTCATTGTGTGGTGATCTCCCTCCAATCGTCGCTGAGTTTCCCAACATGTTTCCTCCAAACTTATCTAGTTTTCCACCAGTAAGAGATGTTGATTTTACTATTGACTTAATGTCTGGTACTCAATCATTTTCTATTCCCTCTTATCGAATGGAACCAGCTAAACTAAAAGAAATGAAGACTCAGTTAGACAATCTCCTTGAGAAAGGTTTTATACTCCTGAGTGTGTCACCTTGGGTAGCACTGGTTCTCTTCTCCACGAAGTCTGATGGTTCTCTTCGATTATGTGTTGATTATCGAAATCTCAATCGAGTTACGATAAAGAACAAATATCCATAACCACGAATTGATATTTTGTTTTATCAATTGAAAAAGGAAAGGTGGTTTTCAAAAAAAATTCTTTGATCCGGTTAACATCAGTTGAGGATAAAGGAATCTGACATTCCGAAGACCTCTTTTCAGAGTATCTATGGCCATTATGAGTACCTTGTTATGCCCTTAGGCCTAAGAAATGCTCTTGCAGTTTTCATGGCTTTGATGAACATGGTTTTCCATGAGTATCTAGATACTTTGGTGGTGGTCTTTTTGGATGAAATTATTATCTACTCCAAGTCTGAGGAGGATCATGTGCATCATCTTGGAATAGTTCTGGGTCTTCTAAAGAATCACCGACTTTTTGCCAAGATTTTAAAGTGTGATTTCTGGATTCACGAAGTGAAATTCTTGGGACATGTCATGTCAGAGCAAGGAATGTCAGTTGATCTTGAAAAGGTTAAGGTTTTTACGACTTGGGAACAACCATGAAATGTTTTCATGATTCGGAGCTTCTTGCGCTTAGCAGGATATTATCGCAGGTTTGTTAAAGATTTCTCAAAGTTAGCTTCTCCAATGACTGCTCTGACTCGAAAGGGAGTGATGATTTCCTGGAAAGAAAAATGTTAGAGTTTTTTTGTTATGATAAAGCATCTTTTGACTACTATGCGGGTGTTAACTCTTCCTGAGGCTGGGATAGGTTATGTGGTCTTCTGTGATGCATCGAGTTCAGGTTTGGGATGTGTCCTTATGCAAGGTAATCATGTTGTTCCCTATAGATCTCATTAGCTTAAGCCTCATGCGAAGAACTATACTACCCATGACCTTGAACTTGCAACTGTAATGAATGCACTCAAGTGTTGGAGACATTACCTTTATAGAGAAAGGTTTACTGTGTATTCAGACCACAATAGTTTGAGTTATATCTTCTCTAAAAAAAAATTTGAATCTTCACCAAAGGCATTGGGTGGAGTACCTGCAATCTTTCGACTTTGACATTGCCTATAACTCGGGGAAAGGGAATGTCATTGCAGATGCATTAAGAAAAAACTTCCAACTCAGGTTGTGAAATAATCTTCAGAAGAGTGGAGTTTGATGGCTCTTTTTGCTCAGTTGCATATTGGAGTTCAGTGGAAGGGGAATGAAGTTTCTTTAGCCAGTGTTCAGTTGACTTCTTCTGTTCTCGAGTTGATTCTTCAAGAACAACAACTGGATGTTGAGTTCCATATCATTAGGAACTCTCCTTATGGTGGGTTGACCGATACCCTATAGTCTTTGTCCAAAGAGGGTGTTCTGTGTTATCGAAACTGTTACGTTGTGCCGTTAGCGGCAAGGAAGGATGTGACGGGGGTTTTCCATAACTCTCAGAGGGATGTGCACCCAGGAACCACACAAATGTTCTATGATATGTGGTGATAGTTTTAGTGGCAAGGTCTGAGACGAGACATTACTGACTTTGTATCTTGTTGCTTTATATGCCAGCAGGTGAAAGCCGAGCACCAAAAACCTTTGGGTTTGCTTCAACAACTTCCAGTCCCAACATGGAAGTGGGATGAAATCTCAATGGAATTTGTAGTTGGGTTACCTCAATCCCAGAGGAAGAAGAATTTGATATGGGTTGTGATCGACAGACTGACCAAGTCGGCTCACTTTATACCTATTCGAGATACAACCAAATTTGAGGGCTTGGGAAATATCTATGTGAAAGAAATTGTTCGTTTGCACATAGTTCCATATGAAATAGTCTATGATAGGGATCCTCGGTTTAATTCTCACTTTTGGAGAGGCCTTCATGAGGCACTGGGATCTCAGGTCCGTTTGATCATGGCCTACCATCCACAGTCAGATGGCCAGACAGAGAGCGCTATTCAGATCCTTGAGGACATGCTTCGCACTTGTGTTCTCGACTTTGGTGGATCTTGGGATGATCATCTCTGGTTAGTTGAGTTTTATTATAACAATAGTTATCAATCTGCGATCAAAATGGCTCCTTTTGAGACTTTGTATGGCCATCCTTGTAAATCTTCTTTATGTTGGTCGGAGATTGGTGAATGGTCTTTGGTAGGACCGAGTTTGGTCCAAGAGACGACAGTAAGATCCATTTGATTCGTCAAAGAATATTGACAGCACAGAGTCGGTAAAGTCTTATGTTGGTCGTCGACGTAAACCATTAGAGTTCTCAGTTGGTGAACATGTGTTCTTGAAAGTTTCACCCCGTTTAGGTCATCGACGGCTTGTGAGGCAAGGGAAGCTTACTCCTCGTTTTGTGGGACCTTTTGGGTTGTTGGTCTTGTGGGGAAAGTTGCTTACCGTTTAGATCCACCACCACAACAGACGTCGATACATAACGTGGTCCATGTATCGGAGCTGCAAAAGTATCTCTGTGATCCATCCCATGTTGTGAGGTGGAGTAGTATTAAGATTGAACCAGATTTATTTATTACTGAACGACCAGTCAAGGTTGTTGATTCTGAGACCAAGGTACTTCGTGGGAGAATGATACCTCTGGTCTGTGTGCTTTGGTAACACAGTTTTGATCTTCATGAGACGTGGGAAAGGGAGGCACTAATAAGGGAGCAGTGGCCTCATCTTTTTGACGTGGAGGTTTCTTCTTAAGTTTATAGGGGCAGAAAGGTCTTATGGTGGGGAGGTTGTAACATAGAATTACATTTCAAGGTACTTTTGTTGTCTTTAAGTGCCTCTGTTTGGGATTAGTGACTTGGGGGTGCGTTTGGGTGAAGTTTTAAGTAAATCAAAAAGGCAATGTCTTGTGCACGGTTTTCACATGATTTGTTAAACCATGCGATCAAACCATGCCAACCTAGAAGCACTGGACAGTGGGGTACGCATGGTGTGGGCACAGTTTGGTAAACCGTGCGACTAAACCATGTAGACCAAAAACCCTAGACAGTGAGATCTGCATGGTGTGTGTACGGTTTGACAAACCGTGTGGAAAAACCATGCGGTCACTTAAATTTAGATCCTTAAATTGTGGATCTCAGACATTTTGCCTCTAAATGCTTCATTTTTTCTCCTATGTGGCCCTAACTCGGGATTGGTCTTCTCCTAGGATTAGAGAAGGTTCTCCCTTTTTTCCAGAGGCGATCCATAGGCTCCTCTTGGTGAATCGAAGCCAGATTCTTGAGGTATGTGATCGTTCTTCATCGTACTTGGTTGGTTTCTTAGATCTACTTCTCCTCTCCTCCTGGTTTCTTAGATCTACGCCCGTTAAGGGTAGATCTAAGTGTGTCGTACCAGGTTTGATGAGTTTTGGTCTTGGTCTTGCTAGGATAATAGATCTAAGTTGGGTTCTTGAAGAAGTAACCCGGTTCTTGAGCGTTCTCGACCATTCTGGTTTTGGTCAAAACATTCAAGGTAGCTGGTTCCGTCGAGACATGACAAATTGATTATCTTTGAATTTGATTGATTTATTTCAATCATTGATTTAAATTCAATTGCTTAAGTTTCTTTCAAATAAATTGATAAAAACATGATTCCATTGAATTGAGATATTTGACATGGTTTTGGCATGAAAATTTTGAAAACCCCAATTCCATTGAATTGGGTGTGTTTATGGAAAATTGGTCGATTTAAATTGTTTAATTTAAATTGTCTATATGATGGAAATATTTTTAATTAAAATTTTGAATTTAATTGTTTAAATGGAATGTGTAATGATGGAATTGGTTTTTAATAGATTTCGAACTTATAAAAATGGCTTCTAATGATTTGATTGAAACCCATTGGTCTCATCTTGTAAAAGAGGCATGTTTTGAATAAAACCTTTTTTGGTTTTAAAAGGAATGAAATTGGAAATTTTGAAATGGAAGAATGGGATTGACCTTATTTTAAGCATTATTAAAATAGTTCACCCATCATGTAAGATCGCATGCAAGCCTTAAGTAATTAGTGAGTTATTTGGATACACTCTATGCTACGAAAACGTTCAAAAACATACATGCAGTGAGTCACATCCTCGACGGGTTAGTGATGAGTCTTCTTTGACCAGTTTCATAGGGACGTGTGTATACACATCTTTAAAAGTTCACATAGAGTGTGTGGAATTCTATAACTAGTTAATACCATCGTATCTATTGGCAGATGACCATGATGCTCGCCTGAATATTTATATTTGTGATATAAATGTATGCCACTGATTTTGAACTGTTTTACATGCTTACTGAATTTACATAAACTGTTTTATATAAATGTTTTACTTAATCCATTGTTTTAGAAATATTCCATCATAATAAAGCCTTGCTTGATGAATTTTTCATCATTTGAAAATGTATAGTATGATTTGCTAAAAATATGCTTTTGAATTGCCAATCCTGTTTATTTGAAAATTGAAAGATTTTCTTTGGATAATCTATATTTGGCATCTCTTATGGAATTTTTGGTGGTATTCTACTGGGCTTCGGCTCACACCTTACTTTTTCCTTCAGGTGTTTGTAGACTTTCTTCTTCTAGGATCGAGTAAAGGGAAAAGACCTCTTGGAGGTGGATCTAGTTGTTGATCTCTGGTCTTGGTGAGTTGTGTCCTTAGGGACTTTGGGACAATTTTTCCTTCTATGGTACTTGGGTTGTTGTACTTTGTCATTTTATGCCCCTTTATATTCTGGTACATCACTCCCAGTGGAGTTTCTTTTGTTAAGAATACTATTTGTTTTACTCTTGCTTCTATATTCTTGTGGAAAAATCGTTCCCACTTGTATGTTGTATGATGCCAAGTGCTAGTCACCGACCCATGGGGATCGGGAACACCCTTCGGGCTATGTCAGGGCCGGCTCAGTTATCGGGTTACCAAGGTACCCTGGATGGTTCGTGACAAAATGGTATCAGAGGGAGAGGTTGAGGTTGTTGAAAAATCTTGGCTTAATGAGAGTATGCATTTGAGTTTTCTTGTCGGGACTTAGGAGGTAGTCATGATTGAGTGACTGGCTAGCTGTCACCACAATGAACCATAAGTTGCTAGGGGTGGTTAGGGTAAGACGACTTGTGGATTAGTTCTAGTCTTTTCCCTATTTTGGTTTGGATAAATTGTAATCCAAATATTTTTATCCCTTATTTTAATAGTAGTTTTCCTCGTTACTCAGGTTTTCTTACTGAAGCTACCCACTTATGCCGATGTGTTGGATAGAGAAATGATGGTTGAGATGGATTTGGCAGGAAATTCAGGGTTGCAGGAAGTTCCTTTTCTTTCTAGTGGCAGTGTTGGTTCCTTTAAAGTAAAATAGAAGAGCGATGTTTCTCATGGTGGTTCTTCGCAACAGAGTCATTCCAGACCTCTTGTAGCACCAGGAGGAGCTTCCTTGACTTGTAATCAGTGTGGGAAGCCAGGAAATTCTAAGAGGGATTGCACTAAGGCACCCAAGA
Organism: Viscum album; assembly: GCA_963277665.1. Taxonomy (NCBI): domain Eukaryota; kingdom Viridiplantae; phylum Streptophyta; class Magnoliopsida; order Santalales; family Viscaceae; genus Viscum; species Viscum album. Next base: position 1,349,350,069 of record OY728164.1, read on the forward strand.
ATTGTAGCTCATGTGGACATCTAGGAAACCTATAGATATTCTTCCATCACTTCTCTACTCTGCGTAGTAGAACAGGATCATTAGCACCTCCAAATACTATGGGGAAATCAAATGCTTCACATAGAAAAGGGTTCCATCTATAGGCATCTGGAACGAAGCTTCTTCACAAAATGGAAGAGTCGCCAGAGGTAGTTGATACAGGTCCTTCAACTGTGAGAGGTACCATTACTATAGCTTCGTGTTTAGTGACAGCTCTTTTCAATACTGGTTCATCTCACTCTTTTATTTCAACCCGTCTTGTTAATCTGCTTAATCTGCTTATGGTGATTTTATCTTGTGCAAAAGATATTACTACACCCCTTGGTGTAATGAGAGAAAATGGTCTCCATAGTCTTTCCTGTGTCTTCTCTCTATCAGATGTTGATCATTCATGGAATTTCTTGGTTCTCGACATGAAATATTTTGACATCATTTTTGGGATGGATTGTCTCATTTCCAATAAAGCCCAGATCGATTATTATCTTCGACGAGTCTACCTTACTACACCCAGTGGTGTGTCTCTTGTTTTTCAAGGAGAATGTGACCCAAGGTCAAGAAGATCCGGACCCTTTTTCCCAGATTTGTGGAAATTTATATCAGTGTTTACTTTTGATCTAGAGAGAGTTTCATTGTTTGGTGATCTCCCTCCAATCGTCGCTGAGTTTCCCAAAATGTATCCTCCAGACTTATCTGGTTTTCCACCAGTAAGAGAGGTTGATTTTACTATTGACTTAATGCCTGGTACTCAACCAGTTTCTATTCCATCTTACTGAATGGCACCAGCTAAACTAAAAGAACTAAAGACTCAGTTATAAAATCTTCTTGAGAAAGGTTTTATACACCTGAGTGTGTCGCCATGGGCAGCACCAGTTCTCTTCTCTAAGAAGCCTAATGGTTCTCTTCGATTATGTGTTGATTATCGAAATATCAATCGAGGTACGATAAAGAACAAATATCCATTACCATGAATTGATGTTTTTTCTGGTCAATTGAAAGGGGAAAGGTGGTTTTCAAAAATTGATCTTCGATCTGGTTACCATCAGTTGAGGATAAAAGAATCTGACATTCCTAAGACCGCTTTTCAAAGTAGCTATGGCCATTATGAGTATCTTTTTATGCCCTTCTTCCTAATAAATACACCTGTAGTTTTCTTTTCTTTGATGAACACGGTTTTCCATGGGTATCTAGATACTTTCTTGGGGTCTTTGTGGATGAAATTCTTGTCTACTTCAAGTGTGAGGTGGATCATGTGCATCATCTAAGAATAGTTCTAGGTCTTCTAAGGAATCACTGAAATTATGCCAAGATTTCAAAGTGTGATTTCTGGATTCCAGAAATGAAATTACTGGGACATGTCATGTCAGAGCAAGTAATATCAGTTTATCTTGAAAAGGTAAAGGCTATTATGACTTGGGAACAACCACGAAATGTTTTCAAGATTCAGAGCTTCTTGGGATTAGTAGGATATTATCGCTGGTTTGTTAAAGACTTCTCAAAGTTAGATTCTCCAATGACTACTCTGACTCGAAAGGGAGTGAAGTTTTCCTGAAATGAAAAATTTCAGAGTTCTTTTGTTAAGATAAAGCATCTTTTGATTGCTACGCCGGTGTGAACTCTTCCTGAGGCTGGGATAGGTTATGTGGTCTTCTGGGATGCATCATGTTCAGGTTTGGGATGTGTCCTTATGCAAGGTAATCATTTTGTTGCCTATGGATCTCGTCAGCTTAAGCCTCATGAGAAGAACTATACTACCCATGACCTTGAACTTAAAACTATAATGCACACACTCATGTGTTGGAGACATTACCATTATGGAGAATGGTTTAATGTGTATTCAGACAATAATAGTTTGAGTTATAACTTCTCTCAAAAACATTTGAATCTTCGCCAAAGGCGTTGGGTGGATTACCTGCAATCCTTCGACATTGACATTTCCTATACCCTGGGGAAAGGGAATGACATTGTAGATGTGTTAAGAAGTAAACTTCCAACTCAGGTTGTGAAATAATCTTCAGAAGAGTGGAGTTTGATGGATCTTTTTGCTCAGTTGCATATTAGAGGTCAATTGAAGGGGAATGAAGTTTCTTTAGCTAGTGTTCAGTTGACTTCTGCTCTTATCAAGTTGATTCTTCAGGAACAAAAACTGGATGTTGAGTTCCATAGCATTAGGAACTCTTTTTATGGTGGGGAGACCGACACCCTATGGTCGTTCTCCAAAGAGGGTTTTCTGTGTTATCGAAACCGTTAAGTTGTGCCATTAGCAGCAAGGAAGGATGTGATGGGGGTTTTCCATAACTCTCAATGGGATGAGCACCCAGGAACCACAAAAATGTTCTATGATTTGCGGCGACAGTTTTAGTGGCCAAGTATGAGATGAGACATTTCTGAGTTTGTATCTAGTTTCTTTACATGCCAGTAGGTCAAAGCCGAGCACCAAAAACCTTTGGGTTTTCTTCAACAAATTCCAGTCCCTACATGGAAGTGGGATGAAATCTCAATAGACTTTGTAGTTGGGTTACCTCAAACCCAAAGGAAGAAGAATTCGATATGGGTTTTGATCGACAGAGTGACCAATTCGGCTCACTTTATTCCTATTCGAGATACAACCAAAATTGAGGAGTTGGGAAATATCTATGTGAAATAAATTGTTTGTTTTCACGGAGTTACATCTGCAATAGTCTCTGAAAGGGATCCTCAATTTACTTCTCGCTTTTGGAGAGGCCTACAGGAGGAACTGGGATCTCAGGTTCGTTTGATCATGGCCTACCATCCACAGTCAGATGGCCAGATAGAGAGAGTTATTCAGATCCTTGAGGACATGCCCTGCACTTGTGTTCTCGACTTTGGTGGATCTTGGGATGATCGTCTGGGGTTAGTTAAGTTTTCTTATAACAACAGTTATCAATCTGCGATCAAAATGGAACCTTTTGAGGCTTTATATGGTCATCCTTGTAAATATTCTTTTTGTTGGTCAGATATTGGTGAAAGGTCTTTGGTAAGACCGAGTTTGGTCCAAGAGATGACAGCTAAGATCCAGTGGATTTATCAGAGAATGTAGATAGCAACGAGTCGGTACAAGTATTATGCTGATCTTCGACTTAAACCTTTAGAGTTCTCAGTTGGTGACCAGGTGTTCTTGAATGTTTCACCTCGTTTAGGTCATCGACGGCTTGGGAGGCAAGGGCAGCTTACTCCTCATTTTGTGGGACCTTTCGAGGTTGTTGGTCTTGTGGGGAAAGATGCTTATCGTTTAGATCTACCACCACAACTGACATCAATACATAACATGGTCCATGTATCCCAGCTACAAAAGTATCTCTCTGATCCATCCCATTTTGTGAGGTGGAGTGATATTTAGATTGAACCAGATTTATCTATTACTGAATGACCAGTCAGGGTTGTTGATTCTGAGACAAAGGTACTTCGTGGGAAAACAATACCTCTGGTTCGTGTGCTTTGGCAGCACAGTTCTGATCTTCATGAGACGTGGGAAAGGGAGGCACTAATAAGGGAGCAGTGGCCTCATCTTTTTGACGTGGAGGTTTCTTTTTAAGCTTTCTGGGGGCAGAAAGGTCTTATGGTGGGGAGGTTGTAACATCGAATTACATTTCAAGGTACTTTTGATGTCTCTAAGTGCCTCTGTTTGGGATTAGTGACATGGGGGTCCGTTTGGGTGAATTTTTAAGTAAATCAAAAAGGCAATGGCTTGTGCACGGTTTGTGCACGGTTTGATAAACCATGCAATCAAACCGTGCCAACATAGCAGCACTGGAGAGTGGGGTACTCATGGTGTGGGCACAGTTTGGTAAACCGTGCGACTAAACCATGCGGACCAGTAACCCTAGATAGTGAGATCTGCACAGTGTGTCTACGGTTTGAAAAAACGTGCGGACAAACCGTGCGGTCACTTAAATTTTCACCCTTATATTGTGGATCTCTGATATTTTTCCTCTAAATGCTTCGTTATTTCTCTTAAGTGGCCCTAACTCGGGATTTTTCTTCTCCTAGGATCATAGAAGGTTCTCCCTTTGTTTTGGAGGCGATCCATAGGCTCCTCTTGGTGAATCAAAGCCAGATTCTTGAGGTATGTGATCGTTCTTCATCGTTCTTGGTTGGATTCTTAGATCTACTTAGATCTACATCTCTTCTCCTCTCGGTTTCTTAGATATACGCTCATTATGGGTAGATATAAGTGTGTGTTAACAAGTTTGATGAGTTTTGGTCTTGTTCTTGCTAGGAGAAGAGATCTAAGGTTGGTTCTTGAAGAAGCAACCCGGTTCTTGAGCGTTCTCGACCGTTATGGTTTTGGTCAAAACATTCAAGGTAGGTGGTTCTGTCCCGACATGCCAAATTGATTATATTTGTATTTTCTTGATTTATTTCAATCATTGATTTAAATTCAATTACTTAAGTTACTTTCAATTAAATTGATAAAAACTTGATTCCATTGAATTGAGATATTTGACATGGTTTTGGCATGAAAATTTGGAAAACCCCAATTCCATTGAATTGGGTGTGTTTATGGAAAATTGGTCAATTTAAATTGTTTAATTTAAATTTTCTATTTGATGGAAATGCTTTCAATTTAATTGTTGAATTTAATTGTGGAAATGGAATTTGTAATGATGGAATTGGTTTTGAACAGATTTCAAACATATGTAAATGGCTTAAAATGATTTGATTGAAACCCATTGGTTTTATCTTGTGAAAGACGCATGTTGTGAATAAAACATGTTTTGGTTTTAAATGGAATGAAATTGGCACTTTTGAAATGGAAGAATTGGATTGATCGTATTTTAAGCATTCTTAAAATACTTCGCCCATCATGTAAGAGCGCATGCAATCCTTAGGTAGTTAGTGAGTTGTTTGGATACAGTCTATGCTACGACAACATTCTAAAAGATACATGAAGCATGTCACATCCCCGACGGGTTGGTGATGAGTCTTCTTTGACTACTGTCATAGGGACGTGTGTATACACATCTTGCTGAGTTCACATAGAGAGTGTGGAATCCTATAACTATTTAATACTATCGTATCTATTGGCAGATGACCATGTTGCTCACCTGAATATTTATATTTCTGATATAAATGTATGCTAATGATTTTAAATTGTCTTACATGTCTTCTGAATTTATATAAACTATTTTATATTAATTTGTTCCTTAAGACATTTTTTTAGAAATATTCCATGATTGTAAAGCCTTGCATGATGAATTTTCCATCACTTAAAAATGTATAGTATGATTTGCTAAAAATATGATTTTGAATTTCCAAACCAGTTTATTTGAAAATTGAAGGCTTTTCTTTGGATAATCTATATTTGGAATCTATTATGGAATCGTTGGTGGTATCCTATTGGGCTTAGGCTCACACCCTACTTTTTCCTTCGGGTGTTTGTAAACTTTCTTCTTCCAGGATCGAGCAAAGGGAAGGGACCTCTTGTAGGCGGATCCAGTTGTTGATCTCTGGTCTTGGTGAGTTGTGTCCTCAGGGACTTTGGGACTGTTTTTCCTTCTATGGTACTTGGGTTGTTGTACATTGGCATTTTATGCCCCTTTGTATTCTGGTACATCACTCCCAGTGGAGTTTCTTTTGTTAATCATACTGTTTGTTTTACTCTTGCTTCCTGATTCTTGTGGAAAAATCGTTCCCACTTGTATGTTGTATTATGAAAGGTGCTATTCTCCGACCTATGGGGATCAAGAATGCCCTTCGGGCTATGTCAGGGTCGGCTCAGTTATCAGGTTACCAGGGTACCCTGGCCGGTTCATGACAAAATGGTATCATAGGAATGGTTGAGGTTGTTGAAACATCTTTCCTTGATGATAGTATGCATTTGAGTTTTCTTATCGGGACTTAGGAGGTAGCTGTGATTGTGTTCCTGGCCAGCTCTCACCACAATGAACCTTAAGTTTCTAGGGTTGGTTAGGGAAAGACGACTTGTGGATTAGTTCTAGTCTTTTACCTATTTTGATTTGGATAAAGTGGAATCCAAATCTTGTTATCCCTTCTTTTAAGAGTAGTTTCCTTGTTACTTAGGTTTTCTTACTAAAGCTACCCACTTATGGCGATGTGCTGGATAGAGAAATGATGGTTGAGATGGATTTGGTAGGAAAGTCAGGGTTGCAGGAAGTTTCTCTTTCTAGTGTCAGTGTTGGTTCCTTTAAATGAAAACAGAAGCACGATGTTTCTCATGGTGGTTCTCGGCAACAGAGTCATTCCAGACCTCCAGTAGCACCATTAGGTGCTTCCTTGACTTTCTATGAGTGTGAGAAGCCAGAAAATTCTAAGAGTGTTTTCACTGAGGCACCCAAGAACTGTAGCTCGTGCGGACGTTTAGGACACCTACAGATATTCTTCCATCACTTCTCTACTCCGTGTAGTAGAACAAGATCATCAGCACCTCCAAATACTGTGGGGCAATCAAATGATTCACATGCAACAGGGTTCCAGCCACAGGTATCCAGAACAAAGCTTCTTCACATAGTGGAAGAGTCGCCAGAGGTAGCTGATACAGGTCCTGCAACTGTGAGAGGTACCATTACTATAGCTTCGTCTTTAGTTACAGCTCTTTTCAATACTGGTGCATCTCACTCTTTTATTTCAAGCTATCTTGTTAATATGCTTAATCTTCCTATGGAGATTTTATCTTGTGCAATAGATATTACTACACCCCTTGGTGTAATGAGAGAGAAGGGTCTTTGTAGTCCTTCCTATGTCTTCTCTCTATCAGATGTTGATCATTCATGGAATTTCTTGGTTCTCGACATGAAATCGTTTGACATCATTTTTTGGATGGATTGGCTCATTGCCTGTAAATCCTAGATTGATTGTTATCTTCGATGGGTCTACCTTACTACACCTAGTGGTGTGTCTCTCATTTTTCAAGGAGAATGTGACCCAAGGTCAAGCAGAGCTGGACCCTCTTTCCTAGATTTGGGGAAATTTATATCAGTGTTTGATTTTGATCTAGAGAGAGATTCATTGTGTGATGATCCCCCTCTAATCTTCGCTGAGTTTCCCGACATGTTTCCTCAAGACTTATCTGGTTTTCCACCAGTAAAAGATGTTGATTTTACTATTGACTTAATGTCTGGTACTCAACTAGTTTCTATTCCCTCTTACCGAATGGAACCAGCTGAACTAAAATAACTGAAGACTCAGTTAGACAATCTTCTTGAGAAAGGTTTTATATGCCTGAGTGTGTCACCTTGGGCAGCACCAGTTCTTTTCTCCAGGAAGCCTGATGGTTCTCTTTGATTATGTGTTTATTATCGAAATCTCAATCGAGTTACGATAAAGAACAAATATCCATTACCACGAATTGATGATTTTTTTGATCAATTGAAATGGGAAAGGTGGTTTTCAAAAACATTTCTTCGATCTGGTTACCATCAATTGAGGATAAAGGAATCTGACATTCCTAAGACCTATATTCAGTGTAGCTATGGCCATTATGAATACCTTGTTATGACCTTCGGCCTAAAAATGCACTTGCAGTTTTCATGGATTTGACGAACATGGTTTTCCATGACTATTTAGATACTTTCGTGGTGGTATTTGGGGATTAAATTCTTGTCTACTCCATGTATGAGGAGGATCATGTGCATCATCTGAGAATATTTTTGGGTCTTCTAATGAATCACTGACTTTATGCCAAGCTTTCAAAGTGTGATTTCTGGATTCGAGAAATGAAATTATTGGGACATGTCGTGTCAGAGTAAGGAATATCAGTTGATCCTGAAAAGGTGAAGGCTGTTATGACTTGGGAACAACCACTAAATGTTTTCAAGATTCAGAGCTTCTTGGGCTTAGTAGGATATTATTGATGGTTTGTTAAAGACTTCTCAAACTTAGCTTCTCCAATGACTACTCTGACTCGAAAGGGAGTGAAGTTTTCCTGTAATGAAAAATGTTAGAGTTCTTTTGTTAAGATAATGTGTCTTTTGATTACTACGCCAGTGTTAACTCTTCCTGATGCTAGGATAGGTTATGTGGTCTTATGTGATGCATCGTGTTCAGGTTTGGGATGTGTCCTTATGCAAGGTAATCATGTTGTTGCCTATGGATCTCGTCATCTTAAGCCTCATGAGAAGAACTATACTACCCATGACCTTGATCTTGAAACTGTAATGCACACACTCAAGTGTTGGAGACATTTCCTTTATGGAGAAAGGTTTACTGTGTATTGAGACCACAAGATTTTGAGTTATATCTTATCTCAAAAATATTTGAATCTTCTCCAAATGCGTTGGGTGGAGTACCTGCAATCTTTCAACTTTGACATTGCCTATACCCCGGGGAAAGGGAATGTCATTGCAGATGTGTTAAGTTGTAATCTTCCAACTCAGGTTGTGAGATAATCTTCAGAAGATTGGAGTTTGATGGCTCTTTTTGCTTAGTTGAATATTGGAGTTCAGTGGGAGGGTAATGGAGTTTCTTTAGCTAGTGTTCAGTTGACTTCTGCTCCTTTTGAGTTGATTCTTCAAGAACAACAAATCGATGTTGAGTTTCATAGAATTAGGAACTATATTTATGGTGGGGAGACCGACACCCTGTGGTCGTTCTCAAAAGAGGGTGCTCTATGTTATCGAAACTGTTACGTTGTTCCATTAGCGGCAAGGAAGGATGTGATGGGGGTTTTCCATAACTCTCAGTGGGTTGTGCACCCCGGAACCACGCAAATGTTCTATATTATGCGGTGACAGTTTTGGTGGCCAGGTATGAGACGAGACATTTCTGAGTTTTTATATCATTACTTTACATGCTAGTAGGTGAAATTCGAGCACCAAAAACCTTCTGGTTTGCTTCAAACCACTTTCAGTCCCTACATGGAAGTGGGATGAAATCTCAATGGACTTTGTAGTTGGGTCACCTCAAACCCAGAGGAAGAAGAATTCGATATGGTTTTTGATCGACAGACTGACCAAGTCGTCTCACTTTATACCTATTCGAGATACGACCAAAGTTGAGGAGTAGGGAAATATCTATGTGAAAGAAATTTTTTGTTTGCACGGAGTTCCATCTGAAATAGTCTTTGATAGGTATCCTCAGTATACTTCTCACTTTTGGAGAGGCCTTCAGGATGCACTGGGATCTCAGGTCCGTTTGATCACGGCCTACCATCCACAGTCATATGGCCAGACAGAGAGAGATATTTAGATCCTTGAGGACACACTTCGCACTTGTGTTCTTGACTTTCGTGGATCTTGGGATGATCATATGGGGTTAGTTGAGTTTTCTTATAACAACAGTTATCAATCGGTGATCAAAATGGCACATTTTGAGTATTTTTATGGTCGTCCTTGTAAATCTTATTTATGTTTGTCGAAGATTGGTGAAAGGTATTTGGTAGGACTGAGTTTTTTCAAAGAGACGATAGCTAAGATCCAGTTGATTCGTCAGAGGATGTTGACAGCACAGAGTCGGTACAATTCTTATGTTGATCATCGATTTAAAGCTTTAGAGTTCTCAGTTGGTGACCAGGTGTTCTTGAAAGTTTCACCCCGTTTAGGTCATCGATGACTTGGGATGTAGGGGAAGCTTACTCCTCATTTTGTGGGACCTTTTGAGGTTGTTGGTCTTATGGGGAAAGTTCCTTACTATTTAGCACTACCACCACAACTGACATCGATACATAACGTGGTCCATGTATCGCAGCTGCAAAAGTATCTCTCTGATCTATCTCTTGTTGTGAGGTGAAGTGATCTTTGGATTGAACCAGACCTATCTATTACTGAACGACCAGTCCGGGTTGTTGATTCTGAGAACAGGGTAATTCATGGGAGAAGGATACCTATGGACTGTGTGATTTGGAAACACGGTTACGATCTTCATGAGGCATGGGAAAGGGAGGCACTAATAAGGGAGCAGCGGCCTTATCTTTTTGACATGGAGGTTTCTTCTTAAGCTTTCTGGGGGCAGAAAGGTCTTATGGTGTGGAGGTTGTAACATCAAATTACATTTCAAGGTACTTTTGATGTCTCTAAGTGCCTCTGTTTGGGAGTACTGATAGGGGATGTGTTTGGGTGATGTTTTAAGTAAATCAAAAAGGTAATGGCTTGTGCATGGTTTGCACACGGTTTGACAAATCGTGTGATCAAACCGTGCCAACCTAGCAGCACTGGATAGTGGGGTACGCATGGTGTGGGCACAGTTTGGTAAACTATGAAACTAAACCATGCGGACCAGAAACCCTAGACAGTGAGATCCGCACAGTGTGTGTACGGTTTGACAAACCGTGCGGACAAACCGTGCGGTCACTTAAATTTAGATCCTTAAATTGTGGATCTCAGACGTTTCGCCTCTAAATGCTTCGTATTTTCTTCTAGGTGGCCCTAACATGGGACTTGACTTCTCTTAGGATTATAGAAGGTTCTCCCTTTGTTCCGGAGGTGATCCATAGGCTCCTCTTGGTGAATCAAAGTCGGATTCTTGAGGTAAGTGATCGTTCTTGGTTGGTTTCTTAAATCTACTTTGATCTACTTCTCCTCTCCTCTCAGTTTCTTAGATCTACGCCCGTTATGGGTATATCTAAGTGTTTGGTACCATGTTTGAGGAGTTTTGGTCTCGGTATTTCTAGGATAGGATATCTAAGTAGGGTTCTTGAAGAAGCAACCTGATTCTTGAGCGTTCTCGCCCGTTCTCGTTTTGGTCAAAACTTTCAATGTAGGTGGTTCCGTCCCGACATGCCAAATTGATTATATTTGTATTTGCTTGAATTATTTCAATCATTGATTTAAATTCAATTGCTTATTTTGCTTTCAATTAAATTGATAAAAACACTTTTTCATTTAATTGAGATATTTGACATGGTTTTGGCATGAAAATTTGGAAAACCCCAATTCTATTGAATTGGCTGTGTTTATGGAAAATTGGTCGATTTAAATTGTTTAATTTAAATTGCATATTTGATGGAAATGTTTTCAAATAAATTGTTTAATTTAATTGTGGAAATGGAATGTGTAATAATAGAATTGCTTTTGAATGGATTTCAAACTTATGAAAATGGTTTCAAATGATTTGATTGAAAGCCATTGGTTTTATCTTGTGAAAGAGGAATGTTTTGAATAAAACCTATTTTGGTTTTAAATGGAATGAAATTGGAAATTTTGAAATAGAAGAATGATATTGATCATATTTTAAGAATTCTTAAAATACTTCACCCATCATGTAAGATATCATGCAAGCCTTAGGAAGTTAGTGAGTTATTTGGATACACTCTACGCTACGACAACATTCTAAAACATACATGCAGCAGGTCACATCCTCGACGGGTTGGTGACAAGTCTTATTTGACCAGTGTCGTAGGGATGTGTGTATACACATCTTGATGAGTTCATATAGAGAGTATGTAATCCAATGACTAGTTAATACCATTGTATCTATTGGCAGATGACCATGTTGCTCGCCGGAATATTTATATTTGTGATATAAATGTATGCCAATGATTTTGAACTATTTTACGTGCTTGCTAAATTTATCTAAACTATTTTCTATAAATGTTTTACTTAATCCATTGTTTTAGAAATATTCCATCATTGTAAAGCCTTGATTGATGAATTTTTCATCATCTGAAAATGTATAGTACGATTTGCTAAAAATATGCTTTTGAATTGAAAAACATGTTTATTTGAAAATTGAAAGCTTTTCTTTGGATAATCTATATTTGGCATCTGTTATGGAATCTTTGGTGGTATCCTACTTGGCTTAGGCTCACACCCTACTTTTTCCTTTGGGTGTTTGTAGACTTTCTTCTTCCAAGATCGAGCAAAGGGAAGGGACCTCTTGGAGGTGGATCTAGTTGATGATCTCTGGTCTTGGTGAGTTGTGTCCTTAGTGACTTTGGGACTATTTTTCCTTCTATGGTACTTGGGTTTTTGTACATTGGCATTTTATGCCCCTTTTTATTCTGGTACATCACTCCCAGTGGAGTTTCTTTTGTTAAGCATACTGTTTGTTTTACTCTTTCTTCCGTATTCTTGTGGAAATATAGTTCCCACTTATATGTTGTACGATGCCAGGTGCTAGTCGTCGACCAATGGGGATCGGGAACGCCCTTCCAGCTATGTCAAGGCTAGCTCGGTTATCGGGTTACCAGGGTATCCGGGCTGGTTCATGACATTTGTTCATTCTTTCCAATAAAACTTCTAGGCTTTAACTACCATTTAAAATAATAATAACATTATATTATTTTTCGGTATAACTCAACAATGTGTGCAATATAAGATTTTGGTGAAATATATTGTTGCATGTTGAATACTCTATTGAACAATGCATCCCATTTAACATAAAATTTTTATCTTATTCATAAGTATTAATAGAAATCAAAATTATTGGCCTTTAAATGCCTAAGTCATTACATCCTTCCCCCCTTTTGAGAATTGTGTCATTGCAATTCTATTCACTTATCAAATAAGTGGGAGTATTTATCCATCATAGCATTTTTAGATTCTAATCTTGCCTGTTCATCCATGTGTTTTTTTTCACAAAACCTTAATGCGATTAATCACCTTATTCGGCAACTCTTTCTCACTACAGTCATGAATCTGGACAGGTTGTTTCTCATAAGAAGGATTCCCTTCCATCTGAACTACCTTTGGACTCAAAAAATGAGATGGATCTGGAATATTCTTTCTCAACATTGAAACATGAAAAACATTGTATAACTGGGATAAACTTGGAGGTAAAGACTCTTTATAGGAAAATGATCCAACTTTCTCAAGGATATTATATGGTCTAATGAACATCAGACTCAGCTTTCCTTTCTTACCAAAATGCATCAAAAAATTTCATTGAGAAACATTGAGAAAGAAATGATCACCTACCTCAAAAGAAAGATCCTTCCTCCATTTATCTGAATAAATTTTCTTCCTCCTCTGAGCTATTCGCTTGTGCTTTTAAATTAACAAAACTTTTCCTTCCATCTCTTCTACTATTTATGGTCCCACAAACTTTCATTCACTTACATCATCCCAAAAAGCCGGATTTCGACACTACTTTCCATATAATGCCTCAAATGGTGTCATCTGTATACTGTAATGAAAACTGTTTTTATAATTAAACTCAACAAAAGAAATATGTTGGTCTCGACTTCCTTGGTGATCCATTGAAGAAGCACGTAGCATATATTCCACTGTCATAATTTTTTGTTCTGACTTCCCATCTGATCGAGGATGAAAAGATGTACTGAAATTTAATTCAGTAACCAATGACTTATGAGGTACATTCCAAAATTCTAAAGTCAAACTAGGAACATGATCAGATACAATAGAGAGGGGAACTCCGTGCAACTAGACTATCTCTTTAAAATAAAACCAAGAATGTTGCTCTAGAGAAAATATATCTTGAATAAGAAGGAAATGTTCAGATTTAGTCTATCGATCAACAATCACCCAGATTGTATTGTTGCCTCAAGAAGTTTTTGTAAATCCAACTACAAAATCCATAGACACATTTTCCTATTTCACTACAGCAATGGTAAAGGATGAATCATCCCTTTCAGTAACTACTACTCTACATTAACTTGTTGAAAACTCAAACACTTCATAGTAAATTCATCCATATATCTTTTCATTCCATCGCACCTGTAATACTCCCAACGATCTCTATACATCTTAGTACATCTGGGATGAATTGAAAACAGAGAACTATGAGCTTTACATAACAACTCTTCCATCAACTATGAATCACAAGGCACACATAATCTCTTCCCAAATATCAAGATACAATCATTAACAATGTTAAATTCAAGAAACATACCCTTCTGAACCAACTCTACCTTTTTCTATAACTTACATTCTTCCTTCTGTGCTTGCTTAATTCTTTCTGATAGAGATGATTTCACTAACTCCTGAAAGAAAACAGGGCAATTTCCTACATCAACAACTTCTTTAACAAAGTTCATCAAATAATTGGCCAAAGTATCTTGTTCCAAATGTAACATGGTTAGTGTAATATTTCTTTTTCAACTAAAATCATCATATGCTTTATTTTATTATCCTAAATAGTAATTAATCATGTAATCATAATCCGTAATTAATTCCATCCATCTCCTATATCTTATGTTCAATTTTTTATGACTAAATATATACTTCAAACTTTTGTGGTCTGTAAATATTTTACACTTTACTCAATACAAATAATGCCTCCAAATTTCTAATGAAAAAAAACAAAAGCAAATTCAAAATCATGTGTAGGGTAATTTAACTCAGGAGGTTTCAAATAACGTGATGCATAAGCAATTACCTAATCATTTTTGCATTAAGACACAACCAATTCCTTTAAATGGGGAATCATGGTGGATATCAAATTCACCATCTCTAGATGCTAATTCCAAAACTGGAGCATTCACCAATATTATTTTTAATTCCTGAAAAAAAATCATCACATTCTTTTTTCCAGATAAATTTAACACCTTTTGAGTTAACTTAGTCAGTGGGATAGATAACCATGTAATATTTTACAAAAATCATTAGTTTTAGCATGCCAGACAACAAAAACAAAAAATATCGTTTATAATTGTTGGTCTTGGCCATTATTCAACAACTTTTGTTTTAAAAGGATAAATAGTTATGCCATTTTTTGAAAAAATGTTAACAAGGAATGAAATTTTTTTAACCCAAACTCACACTTTCTTAATTTTCCATAAAATTTCTTTTCCCTTATGGTTTTTGAGACAACTCTTAAATGAATTTCAAGTTCCTATTTACTTTTGGAATATACCCAAATATCATAAATAAACACAACCACAAACTTATCCATGAACTCATGGAAAATTCTATTCATAAGATCCATGAATATATTAGGTTTATAGGTTAAACCAAAAGTAAAAAAAATCATAATCGCCATATCTAGTACGAAAAACGTTCTTTAGAACTTTTTCTTCCTTTACATTCAACTAATGGTACCCCGACCTCAAGTCATTCTCCGGAAAATATTGAGCTCCCTAGAGCTGATCAAACAAATCATAAATATGAAGAAAATGACACTTGTTATTAATAGTTATATTATTTAAGTCTCTATAATCAACGACAAATCTCATTCAACCATCAATATTTTTAACAAACAAGACTAGAGCACTCCATGGTGATGTGCTAGGTTGAATGAAACATTTATCTAACAACTACTTCAATTGTTTCTTTAACTATAAATGCTCAATTTAAGCTATTTAATAAGGGGGTTTTAAAATTTTCTTAGCTTCAGGAACTAAGTTAATAGTAAATTAAACTTCACAATCTGGTATAATACTATGAAACTCATAAGGAAAAACATCAAGATACTTGTTTACTACTAGAACATCACTAATCTGAATTGTTCCTTTATTTTAAGAAATATATTCAAGGTAACATTCATTTCCATATTTCTCTATTTTATTAGCTTCCTGATATGCTATCAGAGATAAGGGTTCATTCTTGTACACAAAATAAAAGTATTTTCTAAAAAGAAACCTTTTTAGCTATATAGTCAACCTTAGAATGGTAAACATAAATCCAATCCATTCCCAAAATAACATCAAACTCTACTAGAGGAAAAACAAAAAGGTTTTTTAGTAGATTCTTTCTACACCCAAGTACATGATTTTTTTAATAATATATTTTTGTCTCAACATATCCTCCATATGTTTTTCCCACAAGTTCAAGATTTATATCTTGAGATGGAAGTTAAAATTATCTAGAAGATTTCTCAGAAATGAAAGAATGTGTAGATCCTAAATCAAAAAACACATTGGAATAATTAGAAAAAAAAGAACCTGATATGACATCATTTGATGGTCCCACATCAACCTTAGTAGTAACAAAAGATTTCTCCATTCCCTTCTACTTTGGATCTATCTGGTTTCCACCCTAGGTAATCAACTTTGGACACACATTGGAATAATGTCGAAACTCATTGCAACTAAAACATCTTACCACTAGATTTCCATTTACTATTTGATCATCTTTCTTAAATTTATGAGCAATATAACCTGTCACACCACACATGAAGAACTTTCCAGATTTTCAGATACACTCTCCAGGATTATTTTTACCATACTTCTCACAAGATGAAAATTTAATTTTCTTACCTCCAGACTTCTTTGATGAATACTTTCCTTTTTTAATTCCAACTGGACCTCTTATTTTTCTTGATCTCATAGAACACATGATCATCAGAAAACTACAATTCTAATTTTTCATCACATCTGACAATTTTCTCATTGATTTTGAATTCACGAGAGGATAATTCCTTTCGATAACACGGCTCTAATTCTAAGTAAAACTGATTTATCTTACTATAAAGATCTAAGATGTAATTTGGGCCACACATTACAAGTCGAGTGAAATTTTCTTCTTATGTTCCACTAAATCATCCTCCTTATACAATTAGAGGAATTGATTTTCCATCCTAAGTTGAACTTCCTTAGGAAAATATTTTTCAAGAAATATACATTTGAATTCATCCTAACCAAGTGTATCAATATCCTCATTATCTATGATATTTTTAACCACAGACCACCATTCATATTCTTCTCCTTAAAAATTATAAACATAAAAATAACCATTGGATTTCCAGTACACTCCAAGACATTGAAAATATTTTCAAGTGCTTTGATCCACTCTTTATCTTACATAGGGTCAGATTATCCTTTGAATGATGGGGGATGTTGCATCATGAAACGCTCCACTACTTACATGTTCCACTATTATTGATCTGGCTGATCTTGTGTAGGGATACCACCAAACATTAAAGCCTGAAACAACTATTCCATCACAGAAACATACTATTCAGTTCTAATTCCGATCATATCAGGTTGCTGATTTGGATTTTTTCCCTCTTGATTTCATCTCGTCATAGTTGTCATGTTTCCTCTACATAAAACCATTCTGATCACAGAAATTTCTTAGGTGAAGCAACATGGTAATCTTAAAATTCTATATCATTTCAATATTACCATAAAGTTAAAATAATTCATTAATTTAACAATATCCTAACTCCTAAAGTTTTCTAAACTAGCCTATGATACCAACTATAAGGACCCAAACTTAAACATTACAAAATCGTAAATTAAGTTAATAATTCACATTTTGGATCTTTTTAGGTTTAGAGATTTATAGAATTATGTCATAAATTATACATAACAACTTTACTATTACAAAGTATACACTTCTACTCACAATCCATTTTCATTCATAATACAAAAACATTAAAAAATTAACATGGTTTCATTTCATGATTAATCATCAAAACTTTATTTGATCCCATCCTTGAATATATTAACCTTTAAATCTTGTGATAAACATTTCAAAAAATGGTATTAGCATAAAAATCTCAGTAAGAGATACACAAACAAGTAAAACTTTTTGTTTTTCAAAACAACATGTAAACCCTGAATACTTTATCAAAATAATACTTTTCCACCTTTATGAAGTTGTAAATAGTATTTACTGAATAAAATCTTATTGATTTAACTTTTCTAATAGAAATATTTTTATAAAACCCATAAAAATCACACATAACATATAAAAGGTAAAAATTGGATATAATCATACTTAAATGGAATAACTATATAGTGAAATTTAACAAATAATTATTACAAATGGAATATCCATATGGCTGACATCTATACCCAATACATTGGCGGTTATAATGTAACCACCCATCTTTGGTTTATCACATAACCACCAATTAAATGTCCACGTACCACATAAAATATTTCAAATATCAACATTTTACTAAAAAAAATTCATTTACAATCACAAGAAACCATTTCAAGATATTGAAATACTCAATCCATTTTAAAGACCATTTTCAAAACCAAATTTCATAAAATATGGTATATGGTAATTATTTTCCTTTTAAAAATCATTACTACTAGTTAGGAAATTCGTATATCAAATAATTCTCGTGGTGGCGGAAAAGTCATTGTCGCCGTATATGTTAAAAACATTCCTTTTATCGTTTAGTAAAAAGATTCATATAAAAATACTCCCTTTGAATGAAATTAAAAGTCAATGGGGTTATTATAAACTATAAAAAAAATAAAGAGGTGTATATTATCAAAATATGCCTCAATAAAAGGAGATTGAGAAAAAGTCCCTTACCTCGAGTCTAACATGCCACATAAGTTCCTTGTTCTTCCTGAATAATAAACATAGGTTAATTTATAATTGCTTCAGAACCTTTTTAAATTTTATTATTCCTTTTATATCACTTATTACTTTACTATAACAATTAGTTAATTATTTGAGTTCATATCAGACATTTTGTCGATGTTCTGAACTTGAGTCAAAATGTACTTTTATAATTATAAATGGTCTATGTGGTTAAAATTACATTATCTCCAGAATAAAATTCTTTATTTAGATATCATATATATCATATATATCATGTATATATGTATTTATAATTTTCTATAACAATTGAATATAATAAGTGAAATGCATTGTTCATAGAGATGGTAAGTCGCACGTACACATGAACGCTACTTTCATTTATTTCTCATATTTAAAGGAATTGAAACTAAATAATACATAGGTATATTGAAATTAATGTATAATATCTAAGTTATATATGTTACATAATTTCTTTAATTACATTATTTATATATTCCATGTATATCCTGAACGATTCATATCACTTTGAGGGGGTGATAGTCTGCACATCCTCAAATGAAATTATTGTATTTATACAACATGAAAATCATAAAAGTATGTTGTAAATGAAAATTACATAAGCATAGTGATAAAATAAATATCATATATATCATATATAATTATTTTTTAATCATAATGGCTACCCAAAGAGGTTGTTGGAGAATATTGATCAATCATTGTTTTATGAGGCAGTAATTTACCGTCCACATAAATAGTATGTTCTATACCCATTAGACAAAGGTGTGTGTAAGTGTAGTAATAATAATTCTCATAAAAACCCTATAATATTTAATATATTAGTTTTTTTATAAAATAATGTTATAAAGAGAGTTTAGGGGGCTGGAGAAGGAAAATAAATGAAATAATCTTGAGAGAAGACATTACCTCAAATATGGTAACTCCTTTTGATTTGAGCCAAAGGGATTTCTTGAATTTCTTTATACTATAAGAAATGATTCTAGGATGAAGAGAGGAATTTTTGAAGCTTATTGGAGAAAATTTTGGATGATCCAATCAGCTGTAGAGGTGTGAGTAATGGGTTAGGGGTGGTGTCCATTTATAAGAGGGAGGAGGGGCACTTTAAGAATTTTTTGAAAGTATTAATTTATTATTAATTTATTTTCAAATTATAATAAAACCAAAGTGATATATTTTGAATATAAGATGAGTATAGGTCAAAATCATCTCATCCAATGTGTTTTATACAAGTTTAGGTCATAAAATTAACTTTATCTTTTAGCTTTAACCCATTGTTAAAAAAATTAACTCTAACCATGTCTTCTTGTATTTTCCTAATATATGGTTACCATAGTAACTATAAAATTCCAAGAGACCAGAAATGAATAATTAATAAAATTTATAATATCATATATGTCAGTTGTCCAAATATTATATTTTTTGGACTATTATATCATTTAATAAAATATTAATTTATTTAAGAACTCATTTTTGTCAATTTTTATATTATTCATATCAGGACTTTTTTTAAAACCATAACAACGTGATTAATTTAAACAATAATTAATGAAAAAATAACAAGTTTTTATCATCCATAAAATTTTTATATGGAACAAAATTTTCAAAATAAATTTAATTTAATATTTATAATATCATTTAATTAAATCATTCATTAATAAGGTAATCACTACAGCACCATTGTGTTATAAATTTTTTTATTTATTTTATCTCTAAAAATTATAAATAAAATATCATAATATTGGAAAACTTTTTATATTTCTAATTAATATTTATAATATAAAATATAAATTATATAACCCCATATAAAAAGAATTTACTTAAAGATACATTTTTAGGTTATATTTTCCAAAACATGGAATTAAAAGTAATTAAATGTCATTTTCACACACAAGTGGCTCCATGGGGTCCTAAAATCAACCCTAGGATGACTATGGTAGGCTATATCTCATGAAATAGGGTTTGGACATGTTTTAGGATAATTTAAAATGATTATAATGTTATTTTTTACCCATATTTACCAGATTTACCTTTTTTCCATGGTAAATAAAATATTTACTGAAGTTATTATTCATAATGTCTAAAAATATAATTTTACTCTTTAAAATATTTGTAACTCCTGATTCCAAATATGAAATATATTTTTCCAAATTAAAAACACAGAAGTTTCAGAAATTAATTTATAATTAATTCACGTTGTCAAAACTAAAGAGCGTGTTTTTAATAAATAATTACTATCAAAATATTCACATGTATTTATATCTAATTAAAAATTGAAATTACTTACAATGAAAAACATTGTATTAAATGGTAAAAAAATAATCTAATTAAACATTAAAACAATTTAATAAGATAATATACCCATATAAATAAATTAGATGAAAATATAGTTTTGACTTAAAATGCAGTACTTTACAAAATTCATTAAAAATGAAATATATCAAAAAAATACCAACAGTTTAACCATAGTAAATTTTGATGTCCCTATTCTAAATAAAACGTTTTTTTTTGTCAAAAGGAACAAATAAATGTGAAAAATCCTAGATTTAAAAGGTGTTCCCCACCAAAATGTTATAAAACAACCTTTTAAAAATATTAGAGTATTTTTGCTTAAAATTGGATTTATTCTAATTATAAGCCTCTAAATTTTATTGGATAAATGTAAAAAACATTTAAAAACATGTTTAATAATAATATGGTTAGTTATTTTCATTCCTTCCAATACAAGGGATATGCGTTAACTACCATTTTAAATAATAATATAAATATATTATTTTTTGGTATAACTCAACATTGTGTGCCACATAAGTTTTTAGAGAAATCTATTGTTTCATGTTGAGTATGCTATCAGAAAAAGAATCCCCTTTATTATAAATTTAATATCTTATTCATAAGTATTAATAGAAATAAAAATTATTATTCTATAAATTCCACGGCTATTACAATAGAATAGTGGATTAATTTTTTTATGGTTATTTACAATCATTCTCTTATGGTTAAATGATTTACCTTTTTAATAATAGAATTTAATTCATTATTACATTTAAATAGCTATACTGTTGAGTGTGGTTAATGGTTTTCAATTTCGTTGCATGTAATAGAATGTCACTTAACATATTCAACTTTCTAATTTCTTTTGTTTTATAATTTCTATTTAGATTACTGTAATAAAAATCTTCTGATAAATCATATCCATAGTTTTTACAATTCTTACCCTGATATAATCAGATATACTGTTATTCTGATTATAGGACATTGTTAATCAGATTAAGTCCATGTATGATAATAGTACATTAAGTGGTTATAATATTATTTAGTTTAATTTTTTTAAACTATATTTTTAAATATAAAATTCTCCTGTACTCTTTTAATTATATCCATATATGAATATTCTTGTGATCCAACAACAATAATATAATACCTAGACTTTATGAAAAGATTTTTAAATAAAAATATTATACATCTACATTCCTCATTATGAAATCAATAGTAATTTAACCCATCACTAATTTATGATTTTCTGATGGTTATCATTTTTATTCCATGTTATCTACATTGTCTATTAATCCTTGGTAGATAATTTTCCCATCCATTTCAATATTTTCAATTTATACAAATGTAATTATATTTGGATACAAGGTTTTTTTGTGACCTTCGTACATCCCTTTCAAAATGTTTAAGAAGATGTTTTATTAACCCTTTTTAAGAAGTTGTTTTTCCGTAAAAGTATTTTCAAATGTTAAACTAAGAACAAATACAAATTGAGATGATTGAATTTTCTAATTTTCGGAGAATGTAACACTTAAATATTTTAATATATATATATTTAGGTTTTATAGCATATGTGACATGCAACAACTTTCTTAAACAAACACTAAAATATTATTATTAAAATTTGATAGTTATATCCTAGATATTGAATTTTGGGATATGAATAGTATTAAATGAATTATGAAATATATATAATAGACATACTAAATAAAAATCATTGCTTATTTTTTATAAAATAAGTTCTCAATTTTTAGTACTTTTATTTTATGCTTTTAAAATACATTCTTAAAAAAATGATTTCTATTAATTTTAATAAGAGAAATTATAAATTATTTTTACAAGATCTATAAATTATATTTTTTAAATATAATATCTTCTTATATAATGGAATATCAAATTTATACTTTTGTAAATTTTAAGTATTTTTTAATGATTTATTTGTTCATGAATAGTTAAAACTACTACATTTATTGAAAACTATATTTCCCTTTTATGAATTTAGATTCATAAATTTTATACTAAAATTATTTAATTGTATAACTAGTTATATTATTTTATTTATAATTAAATTATGTTCATTTTAATCAATTATATCATTTAATTTTTTATAATATTATTTTTTTATTTAAAAATACATTTTTCTGAAAAATTTCTTTTCATTGTGTTTTTAATTTTAATTTTAAAATAAAAATTCCAACTTAGAGGTATTAAATTTTATAAAATTGAATCTACAATTCAAATAATGATGTTAAAATTCGGAAAATATTCCCCTTTATTTATCAATATGAAAAGTAACAATTGAACAAATATTTCACCTCATTAATGGGTAAAACTTTTTAATCTTGGTTTATACTAAGTGATAATCTCATAGTTGTTTATCAAAATTCATCTATAATGAAGTTAGTTTTATCCATATATCCTTAGTCCCAAATATGGTATGTTTATGGGAAATGTTTCCATGAAAATTTCATAGATAATATTAAATAAATTAATGGTAAATAAGTTCATACTCTTAATTTTAAATATCAATTATGTTTCCACATAAAGAAAACAATGTTCTGACCAGACCTAAATATCACTTTGGTGCGTAATTATATTATTTTTTTAATGATAATTTATATCTAATTTTTAGTCATTATCTAATGAAAATTAATTATTAGGATCCCCGAATATAATATTAATTCAATTAACAGAAATATAAAATAATATAAAAATAATATGAGTTAAATATTTTGATTGATTTATAGTGTTACAGTATTCTTTAGAAGAATATAGAATATTAAGAATTTTTAAATGAGTTATAATCAAAATATAACTTTTCCTTGATGTATTTGACGTTAAATTAATTGAAATGTGAAAAAATTGACATTATTAATAATTTATTAAATTAATATATTAGTAAATAATCTAAAAAAATTGAAGAGGAAAAGGAAGATAGGATATTGTCTAAAATTTTAACATTCTTCCATTTATGAGTCATTTTCTACATTATATGATAAATTATAGAATTTAATGAATGAAAAATATATTATCATGGTTAATGTAGAAATATTATAACTAGGAGGTTAAACTAAATGATATGGTTTAAAAGCACACAAAAACCTATATATATTTTATTTTTTGGTGAAATTTAAACATTGTCATACCATAGGTTAGGATATATAGTCATTTGGATACATTGTTCTTAAGAATTAAATTATTTTAAATTAATCTTTTAATAATTTCCAAAAGTGCCCCTAATATAAATTATAAAATGGATTCTTCCCCCTCACTTCATTATATTACATTGAGCCTTATATCATGAAAAAACCTATAAAATACCTTTTCAAAATCCTCATAAAAATTCTAGACAATCTGTTCATCCCAAATTTCCAATCCTATGACCCTTAAAAGGAGATATAAAGGAGTTCATTGAAAGGATAACTAATCACCTTAACTGATCACATTCTTTTTAAATATTCATTACCTCGTCTAAATATATGGTATTTAAAATAAAATAATATCTTCATTATATTTAATAAACTAAAATGTTATTAGGATTTTGGAATCACCATTACCCTCCTACATTCGCATCAAATCGAAAGTGAAGGTATTAATTGTGTGTACGTATGAATTTCTACCTCTGAATATATAATAAAAAGATCCACTAACATATTTAATGGATGGATATTAGGATTTTAATTTTTTTATATGATACTTATGAAATAATTATACCCCTAGAATGATAATATCACATATAATTTCTTAACTTCATATCTACTGGAATGAAATATTGACATTCATGTGTATGTGTGGACAACAACCTCAACAACTCGATGTGATTTCATTTTCATTTATATTTTATATGGACAGTAATAAAAATAGATTTTTTGAATTTATATAATATATTAATGATTATGGAAATGTTAATTATCATTTACCTTTATTTTGTTTTGTTTGTTAAAAACTGAAAATAGCTTTCATGGGTATGTACAGCCTAATGTCTCCACGAATAACATATTTCATTTTTATAAATATAAATTATAAGTATGAACCTAAATATTTATACAAATAATATAAATTATAAATATATCATGAATAATATTCTAGAGATTATATAACCCAGATAAATTTATAAGGGCCAAAACTACAAAACAAAATCATAAATGAAAACTGAAGTAGTTATCCCTAAGAATAGTTATTTTAATAGAGAAATATTAATTAAGGGGTTATAAAAAGAGATATGTAAATAATTTATGGTTTTATATACTTGAATATAGTTATATAATATAGTTATAATAACTATATAGTTCTTATATAGATGGTTTTAACCCATATTATTAAATTCATACCTGAGTTAATGGATTCTCATTTCATTTTTACCTCTATTAGACATATGGAATGTTCACCTCTTAATTATTTTTTTTGTATATACTTATCCTTTTAAATAACATATCATTAATATATTTTTTTAAATTATATTTTTTATTTCATTTTAATTTATTTATATTATAGGTATTATGGTTCAATTTCTACCAAAGGGGTATTTTTTTATTTCACAATTTCATTATACTTCAAAATTATTTCTATTTATGTATCCCTTGGAGAAATTGATTGATATTTCTATCATAAAACTAATTATGCTATTATTCAATTCTTAATAATGAACTAATAAATAAAATAAACCATTTTAACTCTTTGTAACATGAAATGACTAAGAGTTTTTTGAATAAAATATGACTTCATTTTTCACTTTTATTAAAAATACTTTTTCTCCAATATCAATGTTTTCTAAAAAATTAGTAATATTTTAAAAAGAATAAAGATGATTTATTAAATGATTTTTTTTACCCATTATTTAATTTTAATAAAATTATTTTAAAATAAATATTATATTCAATTTCTAAATGATGTCAGTTTTTTATTTTTATCAAGAATGTGAAAGGAATCATTGTTTTGACATATAAAACATGAATGGAATTACACTCTCTCAAAAACATTACATTCTTAAAATATTCCTCTTCACCATTTTATTATTCCTTTTAAAGAAAATGTTATTTCTAATATCCTATATATTTAATTCTTTTTAATTTTATTTTTAAAGTGAAAAGTAATTTTTCTCAAAATATATTTTTATGGTATTTTTTTGGTATTTTTTTAATCAATGAGAAAACCCATGTTTTAATTTTTATACGCTTGTGATATATTTTAATGATACCATCATTAATATTATCAATGGTTTATAATAATTTCTACTAGTGATGTACTATTTTGATACCATTATCTATATTACTCTTGTACTTTGATAATTATTGGAAAATAATAATATTTCTTATAGTAATTTTTCAATATGAATTTTTAAATTGATTATATTTCATAGGAGGAATTAATAAAACATTTTATGTGATGGGTGGGGGTCGTTATAGCCCCTCGATGCATCGTTAGGTCTCTTAAGAAAAACGAGATTGGGTTTTGGTCATAGCCTTACTCATTAATGTATATTTTTCTGAATTGGTCCTTGATAGTATTTTCAGATACTTTGGTTGAGGCCTCAACTATTAGATTCATATGACTAATCTTATACATTCTACCATTATTAAATTATCAATTAATTTTCATGTTATAGTTTTTTTATATAAAATACATGGATAAGTTTCTAACTCATGAGATTATTTATATGGAATTATTTGATCATAATTTATTCTTTCCATATTATTTATTCCTTATTTATCTTCTGATGCATGCATACAATTACTAGGAATATAATATAGAAAAATTCTAGTGTTTCCTTTCATTAGGAAAAAATGATAATTTTTTTATAATTAACATACAAGGATATGAGAAATGAGACCAACATTCTCAAATAAAATAATATATTATATTTTACATTTTAAAATGTAATATAGACCTTAAGTATATATCTAGTTATCTATGAATATTCAAAAATTAGGTGCTTTGGGATGTGATATATTATATCTATTTGAAATTAAATAATGTATCCATTTTCCATGGGATACTAAGGTCGAGATACTTATAAAAATTTGAGGAAATTTATTTTATATATATCCTATAATGCATGATGAAAAACTAAAAATTATTTTTATGTACAAAGGTATTTTTTAGCAAGATTATGAATAATATTGATTATTATATAATTAAATATATATTATTTATAACTAATGGAGGATTATATTAATGAAGGATCAAATTATATAGTGGAGCTATAAATGGCGTAGTCAACTGCCAGGGGCGTGGCTAGAGGTGATGCCACTCAAGTTTTAGTATCCTTATAAGATTTGATGGTGTTGGGTTGATGCATGATCTATTGATTATCAATTTTGGTTTTTATGGTTTTGGTCATGGTGGTGCATGGAACAAGGTGGTTTGGATGGTGTGATGGTTTCTTTTTTAAATTTTAATTTAGAAGATTGTACTTTCTAATGTTCCTAATGGCTCTTAGTTTTTGAATCTGGTCAAAGTGGTTTATGTTTTCTTTTCTTTTTTTGTTAAAGTTTGAAATTTTGTTGTATTTGAAATATTCAGTGTAAGGTCACCACTATTCCATAAAATGGATTCTAGGAAATTAAAAAAAGATACAGTGGTGGGTTATTTTTAATGAAAGGAAATGTCAGTTTAATAAATATTGACATTTTTTACTATTTAAAAACATTTTAAATTTTTGAAAAATAGAAAAAAAAATCATAGGATAAATTTCACATACTGATTTCAAAAATTATATATTTTTATCATATAATTTTTTTTAATTTTTAACAAATTAATTATAATATTCTCTCACAAAAACTAATAATACCCATTTTTGAAAAATAAAATTATTTTACAAAAATATGAGACATTATTCTCTAAGAATTTACCATTTAATTTATATTTATTATGACCATTATTTATTTATATTAAATTTAATATAATTCATAACTACCAATATAACATCTATGTTATTAAATTTATATTTAAGTAATAAAATTTCACAATTTTTTTGTTCTGTGTTGTTTGAAGACTATTTTATTGATCATAGTTTTCATATTTTAAAATCATGAGGTGTTAAAAAAATGTTTTACAATTTCAATTTACAAGGGATTAACTTTCAAAAAGGTAAACATACAAATAATGTTTGATAAATATGTGGTAAAATAATTCTAGTATTTGGGTTTTAAATTCTTCTGCAATATTAAGAACTGTATTAATGTGAGTTTTTTTGGGGATGACATTAGTCAAATGTAAGGCGTTATTGTTAAGGATTTGGATATAAATGAAGTATTTTTTCATATTAATGTTTATTTTTATGGGAAATCATCAAAACATGTGAGAAAAAATACTAGTTAATGGATATCTTTAGAATAAACAACATCTTATTGTTATTTTGTATCTTATGGTCTATCGACATGAAATTTTATTTATCAGGCATCAAAAATTCAACATGTTTTTTATTGTATGAGATGAATAAGATATGAAAAAAAACTAAAAATGAAATTTAAGGAGTAAAATGCTCTTATGGATTGGAAATAAATCAAGTAATTTGGTTTTCTCATTCTCTATCATGATGGTAAAATAGTTATTCAACATAAATAAAAGGAAGAAAAATATATCATCTTATTTTTTAAAATATTTCTCCTATATGAAGGTATAATTTTGGATAAAAAATAAAAAAACATAATATTTTGATAATAAATCTATGGTTTAGAAATAAGAGATACTTTAAAACATATTAGTGACATAAATAGGTATTACCCTGATAAAATGATAATAAATGATTATAATAATATGAAAATATATTCATTTTTATTAAAAAAAATTAAATTGTGAAGATATTATATTTATAAGAGATGTATAAGTTGAATCCCGAATATTTAAGAATGTAATTCTGCTTTATAAGAATACAACTTTCAACAGCATGTACCACGCATAACACTATGCTTAAACATATACTAGAATTCTATATAAATATCATCGTATAAATATAACTAGTATAAACTAGTCATCAGATTGGTGAGTATTAATAATAGTTAAAAAATAATAAAATATATGTATAAAATTTCTCCTAATACATAATTATTTACAATTGGTTTGGAAATAAGTAAATATATTTTAATGATAAGAATGAAATCATTAAAGGATAAAAAAATAAATTTTAAAAGGTTCCTTTTTCTAAAAAAATAGATTTTATTTAGAGTTTTTAATTATATCTAAACCATTAATTATATAATTTTAGAATATTATTATAATTATATGGTATTACTTTATGAATTCCTCATGTCAAAATTTTTATATGGTGAGATATTTGGGCTTTTTCAAATACGTAATGTATTGGGTGAATAGTGAAAATTTCAAAATTATGAATACTTTAACCCTAATGGAATTATTATGATAGAATAATGATCAGTAAATTAATGAAATATAATTTATATTACCGAAATACATTTATATAAATAAATTAAAAAATTTAATTTTGAACAAAAAAAATCTATTTTTCAAATTTTGTAAATCTATGTAATGCATTCATTCAAATTGAAAATATTTTTGGAACTTATATTATAGTAAAGTTGTAACAAGGTTCATTTAATTAATAATTTTTATTTGAATTCAATTAGATATAGTTTTATTTAAATTAAATCATTTGTTTCAATGGTAATCAACCATGTAAATGTTTTTTTATAAAATCGCTTTTATGCTTAAAATGATCATTTTTCTAAACACGTTTTTTATTAAATTTCTTGAACACATATTAAATATATATTAAAAATTTAATGGAAATGATTCTAATATAATGGCCTAAATATTTTTAATCATGCTAAAAACATTGTGGTGTATGTCCAATATCATTTATGGTCATAAAAATAGCAACCCTTGAAAAAATATCAGGACACTAATGTGATAGACAGGTGAAACATTGTCATAACTATGAGATAAGGTTCGAAAATCATAAAAACGCATTTATTTATATCATTATCTGAGTTTATTTTGAATAAAATCATCCTTTATTTGAAAATATTTCTACATTGTACTATTTTACTTTGGTAATGATCTTTATATAATTTTATGTAAAGAATAACTACAAGATGTCACACTCTTTCTTTAAATATCCCTAATATTTTTTCAGAAGAATAAAAATTATTTATGAAGTTATCTGAATCGATATTTTTGGGGTGTATAATTAATTTTTATTATAGTACTTTTTGTAACTTTTGGTGATGTTATAATTATCTTCGATGTTTATGCAACGTCAATATTACGCTTATTCTAGTAGTTGATAAATGAAGTATATTATTATATAAAACATTAAAAATGAATATTTTATGTAATTATGGCTTTCCAAGAATAAAATTTATTAATATAATGTATAAGTTATTGTTAAAAGGATTTGGTTTGAATTGCATTATTATTTTGATTCCATTAATGTCAAATTTTGGATATAGTTCCAAAATAGAACATTAATGGTATTTGCAGTTTTAAAATTATTTTTGATTCATTTAAAATAATAAAAACAATATGAAAAACATTTTATTAGAAATAATAAATCATATAATTCATATTATATGTATGTGGGACAATAAATTTTTAATATTACATTTAGTACCCTTAATGATTGAACAATTACAAGAAATGCCATTAAGATTTTCCTATAAATAGTAATTCAATATAACATTTCGAAAGGAAAATATGAGTTTATTATTATATAAATAATTTCAAAATTATATTTATAAATATCCATTAACATGTACCTAATCCCATGGAGAAGCAATAAACCCCTCCTTTAATGTTATTAATCTCAATAAAAATGATGATATTTAAAGTAGAGGGATATGTGTTCATAGATTTTAATTATATTTATTTCATCTATAACCTCCTGAAAATATATAATAAAAAAGAGGATATAATAAAAT
Organism: Viscum album; assembly: GCA_963277665.1. Lineage (NCBI taxonomy): Eukaryota > Viridiplantae > Streptophyta > Magnoliopsida > Santalales > Viscaceae > Viscum > Viscum album. Next base: position 1,349,380,370 of record OY728164.1, read on the forward strand.
AATATCTTTATTATACTTAAATATTATCATTTTAAATTTAAAACAATTTCCCGTCACATTCTATATCCAATGGGAAATGAATTTTGTAAGGCCATGAACCCGCAATTATAAATTTAGTACTAAAAATGGTGTACATATATATATATATATATATTACACAACTAAAAAATAAAAATTACATTTTAATTTATAGGTTGATTTCTAATCTATGTTTTGGAAAATTAGACAGAGCCTAGAAAATTTATTGAGCTGGATAAAAATTTTACATTTACCAAAATATATTTAGGTGCTATACTTACTTCTATTAAACAAGTACCAATTAAATTTATACTAAACATGTGAAAATATTTGACAACAAAGGGTGAGAACTATAAATTCCTTGTAAGTGGTTTTAAATCTATTGGAATTTTATTTTCATTTAAAACAACCAATATCCATTGAAACCATTTTCTAAAATACAATATTTGATGAAATATATACTTAATATAGAAATATATCTCTTAAAATCCAATGATATTATTTTATATTTTGAAAACAAAATTATAAACATTCAAAATAATCCATAGATTTCTAATTTTAAAACATATATGATAATAAATATTCTAGATTACTTATGAAACATGAAATACCTTAAGAAAAAATGTGGCCTTGTGAAGTATCACATGCAGAACAGTGTCCCCTTAAGGTCCAAAATATACTCCTCATATCTTTTAATATCATTCAACACACTTGTTCCAAATTTAAAGAAAACATTTTTTAAGTTTCTTCCTTTCTCATTAATTATCCAAAAAAATTATATATCTTTCGTAAATTATTTTAATAAATTAAAATAATATTATAAATTATTAATGTAGAAAATCATTATTTTTAATAAAATATGAAATAACTATGAGAAATATAATATAATAAAAAAATAATTTTGTTTAAAATATGTAAACATAATTAGTTAATAAATTGAAATGAATGACTGAATAAAAATTCATGGAATGTTAATAATATCATTAGGTTATGGCCAGATCCAATATTATGAATTAAATTTAGGAAAAAATTTATTATTTAAAACATACTAAAAATAAAAAACATATAAAAAGATAATTTCTATTGAATTGTGGAACTTAATTTACAAAATAATTTCCCTTAAAAAATATTAACTAATAAATTTTAATAAAATAACACAACCTATAGAATAAAATTTAAACAATGACAAAATAGTGTTTTGTTAATGTTCTATATAAACTTCCAAATATAAGTTCCTGAAAATAAAATTGTTTAGTTAACAATGTAGAATATTTTCCCAAAAAATAAATTCCCTTAATAAAGGTTTTATATAATATAATGTATACATATACAATTGTGATTTTAGAATATAAATAAATAATTAAAAATATAAAAATCCATTATAATGGGTTTTAAAATAAAACATCATACATATAAAAATGATTTAAGTTAAAAAAATTATTGTACCATAATTTTTAAAATGGATTATACAATGCTTTTTATATTCTCGATAGAGAAAAATGAATAATAAACAATTTGGGATGGGTGAGTCTGTCCATTTTGGTGAGTTTTATATAAAATGCGAATTGTGTATACTTTATTAGAAATCAAGTATTTTTGGTGATGAAAGGAATTTTGAGGTATTCCAAGTGTTAGATTCATCTTATTTAATAGTAAATATATTATTTATATATTTCCATTTCTACATTTGGAAATACGATAGGTGATTATTCTTATTGAAAAAAATAAAAAGAACAAACTTGTTCATTGATATTGCAAGATATTCCTAATGATAATGATTCAAAGTACTCGAGATGATGGGAAATATGTATATATATATATATATATTATAAATATAATTGATTGTGGCCCTTTCTGATTAAAATTCCATGTTAGAGAAGACATGAAACACACTCTGCAGTTAAGAAAATAAAAACATGTATTGCAGTTTATTAAAGTATTCTTCATAAAGCTTCATAGAATCAAGGTAACATGAAGGAAATTTGATGAAAAATTATACACAAGTTATTTTAAATTTAATAAATTAGTAAATAATCATGATTGGAAAATTAGGTATTTCTAAAAAGTATAATAAAAGTATAGATTTGATACGAATAGAGAAATAATAATCTAAAAACTAAAAATATGAATTTGTTGACACCGACTACCGAATAAAACTGAATAAATCGATAAATCAATGTAATACTAACCCAAAACAGATATATTTATACTCTTAAAAAGAAAACAAATACAAAACCACCTCACTTAGTTAAAGGATTAAGAAGGCCAGAGATCAAAACCATCATCGGTGCTCGGATATAATCTTTGACCCTAATTTCAATACCCCTAACCATGATTGAACTCCTTTAGCATCGCTCATCCTTTGGAAGCCCGCTCTAGTACTAAATATTATTTTAATCTCCCCCATCATCAATTGAGTGTCTTATCTCTTTACCGAACTTTCACTTGGCCTCCCCAGATACGAATCCATCTCCTCTCAAACGTGATGAACTTTCTCTTTCCCTAAATCTGCTTCATGGTTTCCCTTTTTTAAAATATCTTGTTTTTCATTTTAAATGGATTTCATATTTTATAATTTTAATTTTAATAATACATAGATTATCATTATTTCACATTTATATATAATAATAATAATACTCATAATTTAAAATTTAGAAAAATAAATTTCATTCTTTTAAATATTACCAAAACATTATAAAAGTTAAAATAGATTTACTTTGGAATTTTATTTATATAAAATAAATTATATTACCTTTAATATTTATAATAAAATTTTATATATAAATTCTTCTAAAGTAACTTGTTACAATTAATTTATATAAATTTAAGTATTTCAAAATTATAAATCAATTTTTATTTAAAATGACGACTTATAATTCGTATAATATTTATTTTCATAAAAAAACATTTATATTCTTTGAAAATATTATTTTCAAACCAAAAAATATTTTTTATAAATTTATTTGTTAGAAAAGTTTTACTTTTTAAATTTGGATCCATTTTAGTTCCAAAAATAGGTTGTTATATTAAAAAAAGTTTCTATAACATGGAATTCATTGAAAATATTTATTTTAATTTTATAACCCTTCCAAAAAAACATTTTATTTTGTTATATAAAACAAAAATCATTAAAATATATAACCACATATAAAATTATTTCCCTATAATTTTTAATATTTAACTAATCTAATAAATAAAAATTAGTTTTAATTTATTTGAATAATTAATAATCAACTAAATAAGGCAATATTATTTAATTTTTTAAATTTCCAAGATATTACATTCTCCCACCACAACTCATAAATTAATATCTCCCTTGTAATTTAATCATCGTACATAAGAATTTCATAATTTAAATCTTTAGAATTAGAATGACTATGATTTTATATTCTTAAGGGTATTTATCTACCTATAAGTTTAAGAGAAAATTTAAGCGTGTATATTTTTTTCCTTAAATGATATGACCTAATCGGTAAAGTTATCTATATTATTTCTCTAATACCAACTATAAAGTCTTAAACCTTAATATCTAGATCTAGTACTAAGAAATAATATATTTTTATATAGAAAATTATCACAAACTAACCCGAGTAAACCATGAACTGGCCCCCTAACCTGGTCCACAGCAAGGCCCAAAGGGCATTCTCAATCCCAACCGACAGGAAACTAGTGTCGGGTATCAAAAAATACAGGATGGAATGATTTAGGCCCAAGTAAATAAACCATGACCAGATGGATAAATGAACTAAGCAATCCACAAGAACCAACAACAGATCATAAATAATATAAATAGATCATGTTAGAAAATATAACTCAACAAGATGAGAACTAAAATACAAGACTGAAACTAAAACGAACAATCTGAACCACCAACAAATGATCCCCATGTGACATCTTGGTCACATCCAATCACATAACCTGCCATTCTCCATCCTTGAGAAGCTAATACTAGAAAATCAGAAGAGAAACATGACCTGTAACCAGAAAGATACAATAGGCATGAGCATCGAGATGCTCAATAGGGATGCTAAAAGTGAACCACATAATCCAATGTCTCTTTTCACAAAATAATCCATTAACACATTATTGAAATACAAGTATAAAATTTGGTTTTTTACATTTTAAAATAAGTAACATGATTTTGCCATAAAAAATCCAACACACGCTACATGTCATTTCCAAAACCATTATCCATTTTATAAACAAAACAAATTACAATAGATACAAAGGCAATGCTAAAAAGATATAGATAATAGTATTAGTTGGAAAAAATATCTATATGAAAGTAAACAAGAAAAGTAAATACAAACGATGGGTGGTCCTAAACATCTCTAGAATACCCTTGGACGTACTCGGTTCGAAATTGCCTTCTGGTGTATAGTAAAAGCCCTAGGTCAATTACCAACTACTAACTCTAACCTGGACTCACTAGTGGCACATCCCTCATAGAATTTCTACAACTCCACGGAGTAATAATCCATCTAATCGGAGCTAGAACGAAACAATCACTCAATTAACTAATAGATTCCCAGGAACCCATGGTGTAACAATACTGTGTTTGTGGGTGTACCTCACACGTGTGACTCACCATACCAGCCTTCACCACACTTTCCTACCCCAAACACGAACACTCTATATGATAACCCATAAAGGGATATCCCCCTATAGTAGTTCCCCATATATTTGTACATACATTTTAATTTCATATCATTCAAAGGTGCCAATCGGTCCACTATAACATATAACCATTTTAAAAATTTCATCTAACATTATGGTTGCCAAACAGGCACACTGTTTTCATAGCGTAATTCATTCAAAGAGGCAGCACAAATATTACACTAGAGCTGGAAGTGCGAAATGAGGATTTAACTTAATAGGTCAATAAACATTACCCAAAACATAACACAAATACCGCATTTACATTTTCAATTCCAAATGGGTCATTAAGTTCCAAACACTCAACAAAAAATAAACCAAAATCAAAATGGGAATATGTTCTTGGATTATATTTCAAACAATTTTAAAATACACACAAAGATACAAGAAAAATTAAGAAAATACGAACGGCTTATAAAAACCATGGTTTCAAGAAAATTTCCAATTCAAAGAGTCATATTTATTTGAGGTCACATCCATGTGTGCTCGTAGTGCACCCATGGATTTTAAAACATCTAATGGCACACAAAAAATCCAAGAGGACTCTCAAAATGAAAATTTCCACAAAACCCTATTTACTTTAAAACTAAATCCATCCATCCAAATTATATAGAAAACAAAAATCAATCTCCATAAATCCATAAACCTTCTTTTTTTCAAATCATTTTTAACATAGTTTCCAAATTATGACACTTTAAAACCATATACACCAAACCAAGTTCAAAAATAAGCAATTATCATTAAAACATAATTAAAGCTAAATAGTTCATAAAACCCCTAATTTCACTTTACCAGTGAAAAGGCATTTTATCAATTATTTTGGGTGCATAAACACATAAGATTAATTAAAGATTCACCTTAAAAATTGTTTTTTGTTGAAATATTCTATAGTAAAAACCGCTGAATAAAATATCCACAAGAATTATAAAAATAAAAAACACATACAAAAATTTATTTAAGTAAAATTAGGAATTAATCAAATTCAATTCACATTGCCACGGATAATCATATTCAATTAACCAAACTAAAAGTATTTTTTTAACCACTCATACCAATTTATAATCCCTATATCAAACCAATTAGCTATAAAATAAAGCTTTGAATCATATAAAATAAATAATATGAAGGGTGAAAATGTTGAAGGAATGCACCAGAAAGGATAATCTTGGATTTTCCTTCCTCAAACCAAGTTTGAATACTGAAAGACATTAAGGAGAGGGAGATCGAGACCTCGCTGGCCAACCGAACAACCTAGAAAATAAAGGAAACACCCAGAAAAGAACCCTAATGATTATGTTTTGGCTAATCTGAAGTAAATATAAAAAAGAAATGGAATACTGAAAACTAATGGGGAATGGTTTGTCGAAAAATCAGGCTACTAGTTGGGAGAGGGCACTGGAGAATGACTGGAGGCACTGTGAAGGGTGTTCGGGATCACCGTAAAAGGTCCCGGCTGATCATAGCAGGATATAGAGTTGTGGAGCTACCCTGTGAGAGGTAGGGGTTGAGCTATCGAAACACAGCACAAGGAGGTCGGTCCGCTAGAATTAGTGTAGTAGACCGCACCAAGGGAGAGCGGGAGCTATGCCTTGAAAAAAAGAAGGGGTGACTCACCCCCTAGGGATCCTTTTTTTCTTCTTTAAAAATACTATTAACAATATTAATAATAATAAAAATAATAACAAATTAAGTCTAAATATAATATTAATAATTATAATGTTTTTCTTAATGGCCATATAAATAATAATATAACAAAATTAATAATTTTCTTAATAATAATAAATCACTAATTAAAACACTGTTATAATTTTTAAAAACACAAAAAATATTCATTTCATTTTTAATTATAAAAATATCAATTACAATTTTAATATCAACAATAATAATAATAACAATTTATTAATAATATTATAATTATCCACACAATATTATTATTATTATGTTTTAAAAATTTATCTTATTATATATATATATATATATATAATTTTATTTATTTCAAATTCTAGACAACTGCACGGACATATGGGCCGAACATGCGGTTACCGCTGTCCGTACGGTGCCCACACACCGATCCAAAACCCACCAAATTCATTAAACATCATAGATTTTAGATCATCGCTCAACCCTCACCTTGATGAGGCTAACAAAAGCTAGGAAATAATAAAGTTAAATTATATAAAAAGGTCATGTGTGACAATTCTTCCCACCACAAAACATGCTTCCCCCAGAAATTATCCAAGGCAAGAGTTACCACAACTTGAGTCTATGCCCAGAAAAAACCAGAGGAAACCGAGAGCTTCAAGGTGACCGCTCCAAAAACATGTCACACCTGACCAATTCAATTAATAAAACTTCTCGAGGATACAGGTGGAACACGGGTAGGTTCTCCCCACCACAAAAACTCACTAACATGGAATCCTTGAAACCCGAACACAGAACATCGAGGGGGGCAATATGGGAACTCCCAAACTGAACTCAAATAATTTCCCCACATAGACCGAACAACACCCTAGAGACTTAAATAGAATGGTTTCTACGAAACTACCCAACTACTTGAGTGAGAGAAATTTAATCAACACCTCCCACACTGACCGAATAAAATACTCACCATAACCAGATACTAAGGAATTCCTAGCCCGAACTCAACCCACTTTCTCAATGATAATGGAACAACTCCATCACCTGGATTAAAACCATTGTATGGAAAACCTTCACACTGGTACACTAGGATGGAGGAATCACATACAAAACCAAAACACACTTGAGTAAAAACCACTAGGGTGTGCCTGAACAAATAAAGGGCCTAGAATCACCACCCATTAATTTCATGAAACCAAACATCCCCCTAAGGAAAAACTGATACCAAACTCAAAATCAGAATGAGACTTTTTTTATGGTCCCGACACCCTTCAAGGAATCTAAACAATTTTTAAACAACACTAAATCAGATACGGCTGCTTGGATTTCGATTTAATGAGCTCATAACTCCCCAAAACATGGATGATCTTATCATGCAAACAATAATATAACAATTAAACTGTGGATATTTCCATCCCAAAGCTAAAAACATGATCCAAACTGAGGTTCTGCACACCCTCAACAACTCTTGAGTGTGCGTGAGCTTTACCCTGAGAGCAGTGGCTAGGTCCTATATGGCTGAATCATCTCTTACCTCATAGTCATACATTTTCATCCACCAGTCCCCAAATACTTCTTACTATCGATGATTCAAACAAGCACAATAGTGGTACATTTTCAAAAGGATGCAACATGACAGCTTAGAATGACTGAACGGGTTATACTTGTGGCATACAAGAGAACGGTCTGATAAACTATAAATCAACACCAATGAAGATAGCTTCTGGGGGATAGGTTCCTCTGACAGACACTCCTTGCAAGTTAGGGAACCCTTATGAAAGACGACCACCACCAACTACTCCCCATACTCTAATGATGACGACACATCCCATCTTAACTAGTCCCGAACTGGACCCTCAAATAAACCTAGGACGGTACAAATTAAACACCCTCGGGAGTTCCCCACAACCCAGAGACACACTCTATCTCCAGGAACCACATAATGGCCTCTAACGGAATTTGATTACCTTGATAAACAAGCAACACACAAAAAGAACCAGGATCTGGGCATGGCACATTAGCATCCTTGGGCAACATTCTAGGAGGCACATACAATACAACATGAAAAAAACAACCTAAAACATGCATCAAGACCATAACACAATTAAAAGGAATACCCCGAGCTCAAAACAACCAGCTCATAAGCCAAATGAACTCAAGAACAACCAAAAACATTTTTTAAAAAATACCATTTTATAAAAAATTCAAAATGGATACATTTCCAATAGACTTTAAAAATAATGAAACCCTCTTTTAAAACTTAATTCAATTCCTACAATTTCATTTCCCTTTTCAAAAACTACCATAACCCATTTAAATTTTACAACTCATGTATGGTAACTTGTGAATACTCCCAAATGCATTCATCTAATCCATCTGACATCATCTATAGACAAGTTCCCCACAGACACACTTCATACATACCAACACACATGTGACCCTCCACAAACAATTCCAATGTTCAAACACTTCTTTTCCTTTTAAAATAAAAACACATAACAAATTTTCCAAATCGAATCACTTCCTCCTTACATCCCCACTTTAACCATATGAGGAAATAACTCCAATCCAAAAACCATTTTCACTTTAATATTCCACTTTAAAATTCAACACACACTCGCATCAACTGAAAAAAACACACAATCAAAAACCGACTATCAAAATGAGGAACTAGTGTCTATGCCGAGCCTCACAACATAGTAGTGGGCCATGCCCCAAGTTAGGTATTACACTAAGAGGACCTTGAACTGAGAATATGGAGTCTACATGGGTCACCACCCCAGTTGAGGTCTCAAAATAACCCAATTCACCCCCATTTTCATCTATAAATCCAAAACAACCAAATCCAAAAGACTCAAATCCCATACTACCCCTGGTAACTTGAGGATCATTGCGAGCAAGAGTTCACGATGCTATTCTCGCACCTACCTCCTGAGTCCCGATAGTTCTAATCTTCATCTACCAGACATCCAAAATAATAATATCCTCCTATGATAACATTTTTTCAATAACAAACCCAGGTCAAACCTAAATTTGATCACCCAATCTGATCAAAAGCAAGGCATGAAGGGCGTTCCCGACCCCCATGGGCTGGAAACTAGTGTTGGGAATCAAAACATACAAGAGTGATTTATTTTTCCCGAAATAAATAAACTATTACTAGATGGATAAATCAAAAAAACAAGCCATAAGAAACAATAAATAAATGTAAATAATGTAAATAGATCCTATAACAAAATGCAACTCCCAAAGATAAAAACTAAAATACAGGGCTGAAACAAAAATGAAAAAAATGAATAGTTAATGCGCGATCTCCATTGGACCTCTTGGTAACCCCTAACCACATGACCTTCGTGCTGCAACACTGAGAAGCTAAAATAGGAAAATTAAAATATAAACTAGACCTACAACTAGAATGATACCTTAGGCATGAGAATTTAGATGCTTATTAGGGATGTTGAAAGAGAACCATGGAATCCAATGTCTCATTTCCCAAAAAAATCCATTAAAATATATTTGAAATACAAGTATAAAAGTAGGTCTTTCACATTTTAAAATAATAAACAGAATTTTCCCAATAAAAAATCCAACTCAAGCTACATATAATTTTCAAAATCATTTTCCATTTTATAAACAAAACCCAAGACAAGAGATAACAATGTTGTTCTAAAACTATATAGATAACAGTATTAACTAAAAAACAAGAATATATGAATGTAAAAAAGAAAAGGAAATACAAAACATGGGTGATCCAAAATTTTCCTAAAAGTACCATGGATGTTGTCAGTTTGGAACCACCTATCGATGTATGGTGAAGCCCTTAAGTCAATAACAAACCATTTGTCCAAACCTATCATCACTAGTGGCACATATATCTTGGAATGTCTACAACTTCAGGGGGTATTAACACATCAAATCAGGGCTCGAAAGAAACCATCCCCTAATCAACTAAAAAACGTCTAGGAACCCGTTGTTTAATAATACTCTGTAAGTGGGAGGACATCACACGTTTGACTCACCTAACTTTTTGTCACCACACTTTCCTACCCCAAACACGGACACTCTATACGATAACCCATAAAGTGATATACCCTATAGAGGTGATCCATATATGTGTATATATATTTTCATTTCATATCATTAAAATGTGCAAACTCGGCTGCTATAACATATAGCCATTTTACACTTCTTCCAAAACATTAAGGTTTCCAAATGAGCACACAGTTTTCACACAATTCTTTTAAAGAGTTAACACAAATATTACACTAGATATGGAAGTTCCAAATAGGCCTTTAACATTACATGTCCAAAAAATTACCCAAAATATCACACAAATATCACTTTTAAATTTTCAATGCCAAACAGGCACTTAAGTTCCCAGCATTAGACAAAACATCCACCAAAATTCAAATGGTCATATTTCTAAGTTATTTCATTTCAAACTGTTTTAAAATCCACACAAAGAGGCTAGAAACATTTAGAAAACAATAACTTCTTATAAAAATCTAGGTTTTAAGAAAAATAACAATTTAGAGCACAATATTCATTTTAGGGAACATATTTGTGTGCACGTAGTACACCCATGGATGTGACAACATCTATTGGGATACCAACTATCTAAGAGAAACTTAAAAGGGACATTTCAAAAAAACACTTATTTCTTTAAAACTAAATATAACCATCCACATTATTTAGAAAACACAAATAAATACCCTAAAATCCATAAAACCCCTTTTTCCTAAATCATTTTTAACACAATTTTCAAATTATTACATTGTAAAAGAATATACACCAATCCATGTTCCCAAATGAGCTCATACCATAATAACATAATAAGAGATAAATAGTTCATAACACCCCAAATTTCACTATACTAGTGCAAAAAAAATTTATCAAACATTTTGGGTGCATAAACACATAAGATTAATTAAAGTTTCTACATAAAAGTTATTTTTTCAAAGTATCCTCCAGTAAATAAAAACCATTAAAATAACCACCAGCATTATCAAAATGTGAGCCGTATTCAAAATTTCATCAAAGAGTAATTGGCCATTAATCAAACTCCTTTAGAAATTTCTTGAATAAACACATTCAAAGAAACACACTAAAACTATTATTTTAATAAATCCTAACAATTTATAAACACTATTGCAGGCCAATTAAGAGTAAAATAAAGCTATAAATAAAATAAATAATTTTAAGGACAAAAGTGTTAAAGGAAATCAACATAAAGGATAAACCTGGATTTTCCTACCTCAAACCAAAGGTGGATGGAGTAAAAATTCAAGGAGAGGGAGATCAAGAAGTTGCGGGCCAACCCCACAACCTAGACAATGGGGGAAATTCTGAAACATAAACTTAGATGATTCAGGTTCGGTCAATATGAAGTAAATCCCAAAATGAAATTGAATACTACAAACTAAAGGGGAGAGGGTTGTCAGTGAAGCAGGTCGTTGGCCGAGAGAGGACAATAGAGTAGGACACGAGGCATTGTGAAGGGAATTGAGGTTCTCCGGAGAAGGTCGTGGCTGACCGGAATAGGAGAGGGAGTATGTGGGACGCCACACAAGACGGTCGGGGTTAGGATACTGAAACGTGGAACAAGGAGGGTGTGCATTAAAAAGAGGGAGTGCTTAGATGGAAATCTAGCCGAAGTGGGTAGGCCAAAGGCACTAGGGAGGTGGAGGTTAGTCCGCAGGAGGATGCATAGTAGGCCTCACCAAGGGGGTGCGAGGAACTGCACCTCGAAAGAAAGAAAGGGGGAGAGGCCCCCCTAGGGTTCCGTTTTCTTCTACTTAAAAAATTACACTATTAATAATAATTAGAATAATGATAAAAATAATAAATTAAGTCTAAATATAATTTTAATAATAGTAGTTTTGTTCTTAATGACCGTATTAATAATATTATAACAACAATAATAATTTTCTTAATATTAATAATTAATTAATTTTAAAAATTATTAATATTATAAACACAAAAATATTCATTTAATTTTTATTTATAAAAATATAAATAACAATTTTAATGATGATGATAATAAACACACTTTATTAATAATATTATTACTATCTACATAATAATATAATTATTATTCTATTTAAAATTTTAACTTATTTTATTTACATAAATTTGTGTATTTTTGAAACGTTGGACAACTGTATGGTCTCCTTGGCCGACCACACAGTTAACGTCTTCTATGTGTTTCATGCGCACTGGTCCAAAACCCACCAAAATCATTAATTGTCAAAAAAATTCAACCAGTGCTCAACCTGCACTATGAAGAGGTTAACTGAAGCCATGAAATAATAAAATAAAATTATATAAAAGGTTTGGGGTGTTCCAAAATATAAAATGAAAAATATATTGAAATTTTTACATTCTATGACCTTTTCTTATCTAAGTTTTGAATAATTAGAATAAACCTTACATATATTCAAAGCTATAAGAAAATTTTACATTTGACTAAATATAATTACATGTGCTACAACCTTATATGAGATAAGTACCAATTAAATTTTAACTAAATCTATTAAAATATTTCAAAACAGAGTGTGATAAAAAAAATTACACATTAAATGGTTTAAAATCAATTTCAAAATACTTTTCATTTAAAAGTATCAATCTCCTTTGAAAATATTTTATCAAATATAATATTTGAAAAAATAAATACATAATATAGAAATATCTATCTTTAATTACATTGATAGTATTTTAGATGTTTAAAAACAAGTATTAAACATTTTTAATAATTGTTAGCTTTCACTATTAAACACTTAAAAGGTAATAAACGTTTCTAGATTATGCATGATACTTGAAAGACCCTAAAAAAATTTAGACAGGAGAATTATCACATCCAGTATAGTTTCACCATGAATTCTTAGGTTTAATCCTCATGTCATATCATATCATTTTACACCCAAGTGCCAAAGTTAATGAAAATGTTTCAAACAGTTCTTCCTTTCTCATTCATAATCATAAAACATTTCAAAATCATATTTAAATTGTTTTAATAAAAGAATATGATTTTAAAACTTCTTTATGTGGAAAAATATCATTTTTACTAAAATAAAATATAACTATGAGTAGTAAAATATTACACAGAATTACATTTTATTTGAAATGAATAAACATAATTGTTTTATAAATTAAAACATAACCATGAATTAAAATTCAATAATGTAAAAAAAATCTCACTAGATGATGTCCATATCCAATATTATAAATGAAATTATTGATAACTTTCTTATTTAAAATATACTGAAAATTGAAAACAAATAAAATGATAATTTATATTGAATTAAAGATCATACATTACATATAAATTTACCTCAAAAAAATAATAACATAGATATTTGGATAAAATGAAACATCCTTTAAAAATAATGTTAAACAATAAAAATAAGTATTTTGTTATTTATTTACTTCATGTGTCAAAAAATAATTTCATGAAAAAAAATTATTATAAAACATAGAATAATATTTTATAAAATCACCTTTTTAAATAATGGTTTAAAATAAAATTATATATATATATATACGTACAGTGGTGTTTATAGAATATAAATAAATAATTAAAATTCATAAATATTCCATTACAAGGGTTTTGAAAATAAAAAGTAATACATATATCTATATCTATATAAATTATAAAATATCATAAACAAATCACTTACCATAAATTGTAAAATGAATTATCCAAAGTCTAATTGTTTCTATAAAGAGAACAATTATATAAAAGGAGTTTGGTAGGGGTGATTCGGGTGTTTTGGGTGAGTTCTATATAAAAGCTGAATTGTATATAATTTATTCACACCATTGTTTTAGGTATAGAAATTTATTTTGAGTGTTCATGAGTGTTTAATTAATCTTATTTATATTAATTATATTATTCATATATTTTCATTTCTTAATTTAGATATATGATAAGGGATTAAAAATATTGACAAAAAAGTGAACAAAGGTGTTCGTTAAAATTTTAAAATATTTAGAATCATATTTATTTTATATGATGGACTATATATATGTATTTTACACCTGTAATTTATCACAGAAACTGGTGATCTGAAAAAAAAAATATACCAATTCATAGATGAAATGGAACACAATCTTCAGTCAAGAACATAAAAACAAGAGATGGAGTATATGCAAATATTATTCATGATCCTTCACATATTAGAGATAATGTCACAAATATATGTTGAAAAATGATAATGAAGTCGTTTTAAATGTAACCAGTCATCAAAAAAATCATCATTGGTGAATTGGAGACCTTTGGAGAGAAGGATACACGTCAATATTGAATATGGACATGGAAATAATAGTCTAAAAATAAAAAATTAGCGAATTACTAACACCAACCGAATAAGAAAACTAATGAAATCAATAGATTAGGGTACTATGAACCTGAAAATAATGGATTGAAACACCTAAAAAACAAAGAAAATACTTCTCTTGTTTTTTCTTAGGTTGAAGAATATCTGAGATTGGAACCTTCATCAGTGCTCAGATCTAGTCTTTGACACTCTCATTGATACCCATAATGATGAATAAAGCCCATTGGAATCACTTAGCCTTTGAAATACATCTCTAGTGGTGATACCTCGCTCAGACTCCCCCACTAGTAGCTGGTCTTCTTATCACTAGAACATGCCTGCACTCGACCTCCTGAAGACAGATCCCTCTACTCGATGACACTCAATCGACTCCCATTTTCCCAAAATCTACTTAACGGCATCCTTATATGTATATATATATATATATATAATTTCTTCATTTTTAATAATTTTCATATATTATAATATAAACATAAATAATATATATATTATCATAATTCTATATATAAATATATATAATTAATAATGATCATAATTTATAATTCAAAAAAATAAATTTTAAACACTAAAATATTCATAAAACAGTATAAAAGATATGATATATTACATTTAAAATTATTTTTATTTTAAATAAATTATATTAACATATATATTTGATATAAATTTTTAAATAATTTTTTATTCCAAATAACTTTTTGTAATTAATTTGTAATAATTTTAGAATTTTATAATTGTAACTGATTTTTTATTTAAAATGATAATATATAATTCTTATAATATTTATTTGTATTAAAAATAATTTTATAGTATTTAAAAATTTTAGTTTATCTATAAAATACATTTTTTATAAATTTATATATTTACCAATTCATAATGTTGTTTGATGATAATAAATTTATTTTAAAAAAATTATAAAATTAATACATATTTATATAACATGTAATTAAAAATAATAATTTATAATAATTTTATAAACCATCCAAATGAACATTTGGTTTTCATATAAAAATACACATTTTAAAAAAATATAAGATAATAAAAAATAATTTGTTATAATTTTTGAATATTTAATTTAACTAATAAAAAATAAATTTTTATTTATTTAAATTAATAAGAAATTCATTTAATAATAACTCATTAATATGTATTAAATTTATATGATTTTATCAATGTATTACTTGTATTTATCTATGAACTATCGACACCTCAAATCGATGCATTTCATTTTCAATAACAACCTTTCATGGATGGTTTTTATGATCGATTAATGTAAAATATATGAAATTTTTTACTTGTTTATTATTCAATAAAGACAATATATTATCTAACATTTTACCATTTCAACTATTATAAAATGATAACATTTCTCTTATGTACATATGGGATTCCACCTCCACAATGTGATTTGATTCGTTTTTAATTACCACCTCAAATGGATTGTAAATGTATGGAAATAATCAATAAAAAATGTTAATAATATTTAGACCCTCTCTTTTCATTCATTAACATTACAAAACTTTATCAGAATACTTATATAATTTTCCACATATCGTAAAAATCCAGTTCCTTTGGAAATATGGAAACATAAATACTGATACATATGTGAGCAAAGTTATTTCCCACTTAGTTCTTCTTGACAAGAACACTCCTTAGAAACATCAAACATAATAAATATCTTCATAGCCTGGGGAAGGATTGCTAAAAATGGGAGAGCACAAATTCACAGTATGGGTAAATATGGTAGATAGGTAAGTGCAATCATGAGAATAAGGGAATGAGTACATGATGAAGAAAATATAATATCATACCCTGCATATCCAAGATCATACACATGAAATATGGAATAAAACAAGAAGTTCATAAGACATGAATATTAAGGAAATAATAAACATAATCCATGATACCATAACATTGGAATTAAAGCAGTAATTGTGGAAAACACATAAGAATATAGTATTATTTCCATATTTTCCATTGAATCTCTTCCAAGACCTTCTTGGTATTATGGGTTCACTCCCCATACCATCTTATTTGTCATGGTTTAATTCTATGGTCATATAAGTAGCATGAGTTAACTCCTCATACATTCTTTGTAGTAATGGTTTACTCCCATAGAAATCATAGTAGTCAAGGTTCATTCCCAACAACATCTTAATATATGTCATTCGATATATATATTTACCCAATTCATTAAGGGGAAATTTAGGTCCCACTAATCTTGAAGTGCATTGTGTTGCATTTGTTGTCAATGAGGCATGAAGTTGTCTTGGAATGAATGGATGTCAGGGAGTCAAGATGTGAATGTCAAAGGATGTGATGGTGATGGTGATGAAGGAGAATGGCCATGGTACTAAGATGCATGTCACTTAGGAGATTCACTAAGTGGCATAGGAGATGTGGTTGAAACATTCTCTAGAAAATCAGACGATTGTTGAACTGATCTTTTAAGTTCATAGAACTTGTATCAACTGGATACAATGTCACAACATGACTAAAAGACCATGCATTGTAGTGACAATGCATGAGGAGTTGATGAAGATCCATTCACTACTTCTAAGTGGATGAAGTGGATTAATAAAGTCCATGCACTATCACTTAGTGCATGAGAATTTGAAGAAGATCCAACTTGATCTCTGATTGGATCATTGAAGAATTTTGATAAATTATTTGATTCAGGAGCATCGGTTGAAGGAAGAACCTTCAAGAATTCCATTCTTAAATGATGAATATATGTTGAAGAAGGATGATGAATTCTAATGAAGAAGAAGAAATAAAGAGGAGGAAGAATGGCTTAGAAGAAGGAGGCATTTGGCATTTGGCATGTTTTATATGGAGAAGGACTTTGTTTTTACAAAGTCTAGGTTCTTGTCCTTTGCCAAAAAATTGGCCATCTCAAGCCAGCCCACGGGTTCAACCCCACGGCTCATATGGGCACTAGGCGCCACGCCCATGGGGGATCCCATGGTGCAAGCTCGAGAGGCAGGGGGGGCCGTGTGTAAGCCCCCGAGGGCACGCGGTGGTGAAGCCCGCGCACCCAGGATGCATAGTGGGCGCTAGGAGCGCGCCCGCAGGAGCAGAGAGTGGGCGCAGAGCGCGCCCGCAGGGAGAACACGGTGCGGGGCGGCACCGTGGAGGGAGAAGTTCAACTGGCGTGTTGAGGCAGCGCCAGGGTAATAAACCGCAGCAAAAACGCTGGCCGATTCGATGTGGGACGGGATTTTTATCCCGGGATCTAATCCTGGCCGCATGTTTGATCTCGCGCGAGATCTCCACCGTACGATCCATCTCCGCGGCGATGTTATAATCTGAGCCGTCCGCGGTCATTTAAATGGCGATCCGACGGCTCCCAGCGTCGTCTCCTTCGCCGAGCTCGTCCGAAGCCTCCCCATGAGCCGCCGATGAACCAGAGGCTACCCGAGGCCGGTTTTCGAGTTCCCGGCCACCTCTGAAGGATCTAAGACGTCCATCCGACTCGTCTGGCTACACTGAATACATCCATGCCTTAAAATTGGCTTGCATGCAACAAATGAGGGATTTCGAGTTCGGCCGAGGCAAGCGAAGCTGCCGAGGCCACGTGGTTTGTGTTTTTGCATGGGATGAGCCTTAACCGAAGGCCGTGCATGCGTTATGAGTCGCATGCACGTAGAGGAAATTAAAGAGGAAGATCCCGCGTGAAACAGAGGAAAGAAAACGAGATTTGAAAAAATCTTTAAAGATCCGAAGATCTCGGGAGTTTGAGATTTATCGCACGAGGATGATTCGGGCATCCCTCTGCCTATAAAAGAAGAGCCAGAGGCTCTCATTTTGCTTGCTGATCCTTTCTTGAAAATCAGAAGTCCCGCGTGTGCCTCTGCCTCGCGAAGAAGAAGCCGCCGCGCAAAGCACTTGCGCGGCTGTTGTTCTCGGTGCCACCCGAGGCCCGAAGGAGTTCCTTTCGCGCACCCCTTGCGCGAAAGAGGAGAAGGAGAAGGAGGAGTCCCCTGTGCGCTATCCTTTGCGCGACAGGAAGGAGTTTGGGCAGCACAAAGTTGTGCGCCCCCTCTGTGCACCGTGCCCCCTGCGCGGTAGCACTTGCGCGCCCGCGGTGCCTTGCACCCGTGGCTTGCGCGGCCCTTGTGGCTTGAGCCTTGCTCGGCAGAGTTGAGGAAGAGAGGCCGCGTCTCATACCTTGTGCATCTGTTGAAGAACAAATTGCCCGCGGCTCAACCAGGACCTTGCGCGCCTTCATTTGTGTTGGTATACAGGTGTGAGCAAGAGGAGGCCAAGGCCTTTGTGCCTTTGTGTGCAAAAAGAAGAGGAAGGCCGTAGCCTTGTGCAAACAAAGAAAATCACCTACGGACAGTGGGTGTGTGCCAATTGAAGGAGAATGCATACTTAGTGTGTGTGTGCAAATAAAGGTGAACCCAAGTGTGTGCAACAAGTGAAGACCACACTATTTGTGTGTGTGCAAAGTGGACATGAACACACCTTGGCCGAGACTTGCACTCTGTGTGTGCATTTGAAAAAAAGGCAGTGGCCTTGTGTGTGTTCTAAGTGAACAAGAAGACCACAACTAAACCTAAGTTAGTGTGTGTCAAAGAAAGAATAGGTCATAGCCAAGATTGTGTGTGCAAAGTGCAAATACACCCTACGGGCATTTTTGTGTGCAAGATAAAGTGAAAGGCCAAGTGTGTGCCAAGTGGTTAGAAGACCACACTCATTAAGTGTGTGTATAAAGTGAGCAAGAAGTTGGCCGAAGCCTAGGTGTGTGCACAAGAAGGGAAGAAGGCCATAGGCATTTGTGTGTGCAAAAGAACTAAAAGGCCGAACCTAGTGTGTGCACTAAAAGTGTATACACATTAGAAGAAGAAGAAGGAGTGACCCACACTAAAGTAGAACACACTCTAAGTGTGTAAGCAAATTGAATTAAGTGTGTGAAGTTCAGTGAAGGTGTGTGCTTAAAGATACTACACCCTTTGTGGGTCTACTGCACCAAGAAGAAGAAAGGGAAAGTGCATGCATGCATGCATGCACGTGCACACGTGAACAGTGCTAAATCAGTGGTGTGCATCTGAGGAGTCCAAGACTTGAAGATCTTGAAGAGTTGCCATGCACTCAGTGCATGATGTTGAAGTGAACTGAGACTGAGCCAGACTAAAGTTAAAGAGATTGGGTGTCTGAGTTTTCAGTAGATTGAGAAGATCCTGATCATCACAAGTGATCAGAGGTACAGAGCAAGGCCAGCAGTCTTTATCCCAGACTGCTGAAGTTACTTGAAGAACTTAAAGTGAAGAAGAGCTACTCGTGTGACTCGAGGAGCCAAGAGAAGACCCTGTGGGACTCAGGGAGAAGAAGTCTTCAGTGGGATTCTGGAGCAGGCCAGTGGGACTCTGGTAACACTGTGTGAAGCAGTATAAAGACCCTCCTGTGGGACTCAGGAGAGATACAGTGGGACTCTGTATCGACCATTGTAATTTTAACAGGTTATAATGGAGAATCCATGCTTGGAGAGCATGGCAAGGATGTAGGCCTTTGGTGCCGAACCTTGTAAATCCTTGTGTCCTGTGCCTTTTCATTACTGCATTATCCGGGAAAGGTTGAGAGATACAAGAAGAGTGGATCGAGGCTTTAACCAGCCATAGAGGTTTAATTGATTAAGAATCAATTAGTAAAAAAGTTTTAAAGGATCACTGATTCACCCCCTCCCCCTCTCAGTGATTCACACTGATCTGGGCACTTCAATTGGTATCAGAGCCAGGTTCCCTCTAAAAGATCCAAGGGAGTCTATATGGAGTGCAGATTTGAGGAAATAAAAGAAGAGCCTCAAATGGAGATATCTGCCAAGACTCTGAAAAACAGAATGAAGAAACAGGCAAAGAAGATGAGGAAGAAGGTTGCTGCAATCAGAGAAACTCCTTCTATGGAAAGAAATGTGAAAGTCACATCAGATGACAATTCCTTTTATCATTCTTCTGATGAAGCCTGCTCTAACTGTGATGAAGATGAAAGGAACAATGATCTTCTAAATGCAATCAAATATCTTCAGAAGAGAGTCCCCAAGGAAATTGCAATGTGTATAGCTACAGGCCTCCTTGATCTTCAAGAAGAAAAATTACAGCTAGAAGATGAAGCCAATTCTCTGGAAGTCCAATTGGCAAAAAGGGTTGGCATAACCAACACTCTCAGAAAGCTGGTAAATGCCAAAGATGAAACAGTGTCCCTTTGC
The DNA here is from genome assembly GCA_963277665.1 of Viscum album. Taxonomy (NCBI): domain Eukaryota; kingdom Viridiplantae; phylum Streptophyta; class Magnoliopsida; order Santalales; family Viscaceae; genus Viscum; species Viscum album. Next base: position 1,349,401,223 of record OY728164.1, read on the forward strand.
AATGAAAGATATGAAGATACTGCTGAAGAATTGCAAAGGAGCCTTTCTGAGAAAGATATCTTTATGATAATAGTCAAAGATGTTGTCCATGCACTGGAAAAGAGGCACAAAGTGTCAATGGTTGTCAGGGATGCTCAACTAGAAGACAAAGTCAAAAGGGTGAAGGAGCTTGACAACTCATTGCTTGAAATGAAGCAGATGCATGAAGACCAGATAAAACAGCTGGAAGAGAAATGGGAAGGAAGGCTAAGAACTATTGAGGATGAGAAGAACTCCCTCAATATGAAATGCTTAGAACTGGAGGTGATATTGAAAAATCAGCAATCACCCAAAGCCCAAGCCTCCCAGACAGCTGAAAGGAGAAATGTTGCTACTCAAGTATGCTTTGAGCAGGATGATTCTAAGAGAAAGACATCCTCCAATAAAAGTGCAACATCTTCTAGAAAGAAGGTACCATCCACCCCATCTTGTACTAATGCTTCTAATTGTGTTTCCACAAAAAGTGCAGGATGGAAGAATGAATCCAAACAAGTATGGATGAAGAAAATGAAGAAGCAGAACTCTCCTGAAACAGCACAACAGGTCAAGAAAAGTACCCTACAATCAGAAGGACTGAAGAGGTCTAGATTCGTGGGACAATGCTGGTGTTGTAACAAGTATGGGCATTGTGCAAAGGATTGTTGGTACAATCCACTGAATGCCAAAGCACAGAGGAAGCCCATGCCAAGGGGGAGCAAGCCAGAAGGAAAGAAGCAGCATCCACAGGTCCAGAGACATCTGTTTACTGCTAACATATTTGGATTACTTGACAACATCTGGGATGAATGCAAAAGTGGTCAAAAGAATGATACATGTCAATCTCCAACTGTATCCAAAGCTGGAATGAAGAGAAGATCACTGAACCTGGCTAAAAGAGATTCCTTGGGAAGCAAGCAGAAGAAAGTGGAAGATGCTCCCAAGAAGAGTTTGAAGAATGAAGAGAAGTCCTTGGAGTCTAAATCCAAGAAGGGTGAGTCATCCAGAAGGACCACCAAGAAATGCTTCTACTGTGGAAAGAAAGGACACATCATGGACCTTTGTAAAGAAGCCATGAAACTAAATAGAAGCAGACTGAACTCCAAAAGACAATCAATCCAGAAGAAGAAGGGATTGATTGAAAATAAGTTGCCTAAGAGAGGTAGCTTAGCAGCATCGAAAGAACCATGTGGAACTTCCAAAACTGAGGCCACTCTTCCAAATAATATATTTGTCATATGGCCACATCAGTTGCAACTTGCCAGAGAACTACAAAAAGCTGAAGATGAAGCTCTGGCATTTGCTAAAGCAAAAGGGAAGAAAAAGATTTCACATGAAGATGGGTTGAGAACCACACCAGCACAAACATCAATGAAGATCAAATGTGCAAGTGTGAAGACTGGTGAAAATGGGACATCTCGGTTGAGAGAATCTTCTCAACCTTGTTGTTCACATTGATGAACCAAGGAGGTTCCATCTTATTCCCTTATACTCTTGGTATATACATGTGCTGACATTGCAGGGAATTGAAGATGATGATCATTCTCAGCTGGAGGATGGTTTGGACAGAATGGAGTGCACCCCTTGAGGGGGAGCCAATCTGGAGAAGATGGGATTCTGATATTTAATTCCATCTTGAGAAAAGTGAAGGTATTCCAATCATACTTTCATCCCTTGTTTCTTAATTGAGTTTATCTTGTCAATTAAGGGGGAGTATGGATTGAAGACAAATGGATGAAAGGGGGAGCTTTATCTTAGCACTGAACTTTCTAATGAGTCTTGTGAAGTATGTGCAGGATTTAGCAATTCATTGTTATATCTGAAAAATTTTCAAACTCCTAAGCATGATCTCACATGTGTAGAGAATTATGGACAGCATTGAGTACCTTGGTTATATCACTCTTGTTTTCTACACCGGGTTAGCCCAAGTAGACTTAGAGCTGATGTACTAAAGGTTCTTTGCTAAAGAGAACATGTGACATCATCCCTCTCTCAGTGTTTTACAAGAAAATACTTTTATAAGGGAGGAAGACATATTTTGAAAGCAAACCACCCCACACCTTTGCATTTGATTGCCAATAAGGGGGAGAAATATTGGCACACATATTGACCCATTCATATGTGCTGAAGGAGTGTATTGACAACAAATACAAAGGGGGAGATTGAAGTGCATTGTGTTGCATTTGTTGTCAATGAGGCATGAAGTTGTCTTGGAATGAATGGATGTCAGGGAGTCAAGATGTGAATGTCAAAGGATGTGATGGTGATGGTGATGAAGGAGAATGGCCATGGTACTAAGATGCATGTCACTTAGGAGATTCACTAAGTGGCATAGGAGATGTGGTTGAAACATTCTCTAGAAAATCAGACGATTGTTGAACTGATCTTTTAAGTTCATAGAACTTGTATCAACTGGATACAATGTCACAACATGACTAAAAGACCATGCATTGTAGTGACAATGCATGAGGAGTTGATGAAGATCCATTCACTACTTCTAAGTGGATGAAGTGGATTAATAAAGTCCATGCACTATCACTTAGTGCATGAGAATTTGAAGAAGATCCAACTTGATCTCTGATTGGATCATTGAAGAATTTTGATAAATTATTTGATTCAGGAGCATCGGTTGAAGGAAGAACCTTCAAGAATTCCATTCTTAAATGATGAATATATGTTGAAGAAGGATGATGAATTCTAATGAAGAAGAAGAAATAAAGAGGAGGAAGAATGGCTTAGAAGAAGGAGGCATTTGGCATTTGGCATGTTTTATATGGAGAAGGACTTTGTTTTTACAAAGTCTAGGTTCTTGTCCTTTGCCAAAAAATTGGCCATCTCAAGCCAGCCCACGGGTTCAACCCCACGGCTCATATGGGCACTAGGCGCCACGCCCATGGGGGATCCCATGGTGCAAGCTCGAGAGGCAGGGGGGGCCGTGTGTAAGCCCCCGAGGGCACGCGGTGGTGAAGCCCGCGCACCCAGGATGCATAGTGGGCGCTAGGAGCGCGCCCGCAGGAGCAGAGAGTGGGCGCAGAGCGCGCCCGCAGGGAGAACACGGTGCGGGGCGGCACCGTGGAGGGAGAAGTTCAACTGGCGTGTTGAGGCAGCGCCAGGGTAATAAACCGCAGCAAAAACGCTGGCCGATTCGATGTGGGACGGGATTTTTATCCCGGGATCTAATCCTGGCCGCATGTTTGATCTCGCGCGAGATCTCCACCGTACGATCCATCTCCGCGGCGATGTTATAATCTGAGCCGTCCGCGGTCATTTAAATGGCGATCCGACGGCTCCCAGCGTCGTCTCCTTCGCCGAGCTCGTCCGAAGCCTCCCCATGAGCCGCCGATGAACCAGAGGCTACCCGAGGCCGGTTTTCGAGTTCCCGGCCACCTCTGAAGGATCTAAGACGTCCATCCGACTCGTCTGGCTACACTGAATACATCCATGCCTTAAAATTGGCTTGCATGCAACAAATGAGGGATTTCGAGTTCGGCCGAGGCAAGCGAAGCTGCCGAGGCCACGTGGTTTGTGTTTTTGCATGGGATGAGCCTTAACCGAAGGCCGTGCATGCGTTATGAGTCGCATGCACGTAGAGGAAATTAAAGAGGAAGATCCCGCGTGAAACAGAGGAAAGAAAACGAGATTTGAAAAAATCTTTAAAGATCCGAAGATCTCGGGAGTTTGAGATTTATCGCACGAGGATGATTCGGGCATCCCTCTGCCTATAAAAGAAGAGCCAGAGGCTCTCATTTTGCTTGCTGATCCTTTCTTGAAAATCAGAAGTCCCGCGTGTGCCTCTGCCTCGCGAAGAAGAAGCCGCCGCGCAAAGCACTTGCGCGGCTGTTGTTCTCGGTGCCACCCGAGGCCCGAAGGAGTTCCTTTCGCGCACCCCTTGCGCGAAAGAGGAGAAGGAGAAGGAGGAGTCCCCTGTGCGCTATCCTTTGCGCGACAGGAAGGAGTTTGGGCAGCACAAAGTTGTGCGCCCCCTCTGTGCACCGTGCCCCCTGCGCGGTAGCACTTGCGCGCCCGCGGTGCCTTGCACCCGTGGCTTGCGCGGCCCTTGTGGCTTGAGCCTTGCTCGGCAGAGTTGAGGAAGAGAGGCCGCGTCTCATACCTTGTGCATCTGTTGAAGAACAAATTGCCCGCGGCTCAACCAGGACCTTGCGCGCCTTCATTTGTGTTGGTATACAGGTGTGAGCAAGAGGAGGCCAAGGCCTTTGTGCCTTTGTGTGCAAAAAGAAGAGGAAGGCCGTAGCCTTGTGCAAACAAAGAAAATCACCTACGGACAGTGGGTGTGTGCCAATTGAAGGAGAATGCATACTTAGTGTGTGTGTGCAAATAAAGGTGAACCCAAGTGTGTGCAACAAGTGAAGACCACACTATTTGTGTGTGTGCAAAGTGGACATGAACACACCTTGGCCGAGACTTGCACTCTGTGTGTGCATTTGAAAAAAAGGCAGTGGCCTTGTGTGTGTTCTAAGTGAACAAGAAGACCACAACTAAACCTAAGTTAGTGTGTGTCAAAGAAAGAATAGGTCATAGCCAAGATTGTGTGTGCAAAGTGCAAATACACCCTACGGGCATTTTTGTGTGCAAGATAAAGTGAAAGGCCAAGTGTGTGCCAAGTGGTTAGAAGACCACACTCATTAAGTGTGTGTATAAAGTGAGCAAGAAGTTGGCCGAAGCCTAGGTGTGTGCACAAGAAGGGAAGAAGGCCATAGGCATTTGTGTGTGCAAAAGAACTAAAAGGCCGAACCTAGTGTGTGCACTAAAAGTGTATACACATTAGAAGAAGAAGAAGGAGTGACCCACACTAAAGTAGAACACACTCTAAGTGTGTAAGCAAATTGAATTAAGTGTGTGAAGTTCAGTGAAGGTGTGTGCTTAAAGATACTACACCCTTTGTGGGTCTACTGCACCAAGAAGAAGAAAGGGAAAGTGCATGCATGCATGCATGCACGTGCACACGTGAACAGTGCTAAATCAGTGGTGTGCATCTGAGGAGTCCAAGACTTGAAGATCTTGAAGAGTTGCCATGCACTCAGTGCATGATGTTGAAGTGAACTGAGACTGAGCCAGACTAAAGTTAAAGAGATTGGGTGTCTGAGTTTTCAGTAGATTGAGAAGATCCTGATCATCACAAGTGATCAGAGGTACAGAGCAAGGCCAGCAGTCTTTATCCCAGACTGCTGAAGTTACTTGAAGAACTTAAAGTGAAGAAGAGCTACTCGTGTGACTCGAGGAGCCAAGAGAAGACCCTGTGGGACTCAGGGAGAAGAAGTCTTCAGTGGGATTCTGGAGCAGGCCAGTGGGACTCTGGTAACACTGTGTGAAGCAGTATAAAGACCCTCCTGTGGGACTCAGGAGAGATACAGTGGGACTCTGTATCGACCATTGTAATTTTAACAGGTTATAATGGAGAATCCATGCTTGGAGAGCATGGCAAGGATGTAGGCCTTTGGTGCCGAACCTTGTAAATCCTTGTGTCCTGTGCCTTTTCATTACTGCATTATCCGGGAAAGGTTGAGAGATACAAGAAGAGTGGATCGAGGCTTTAACCAGCCATAGAGGTTTAATTGATTAAGAATCAATTAGTAAAAAAGTTTTAAAGGATCACTGATTCACCCCCTCCCCCTCTCAGTGATTCACACTGATCTGGGCACTTCAAATCTCATAATTAAATCATACATACATATGCTATAAGATCATAAATAATCATATAATAACCCATGAAATGAAATGGGTGTTATAAATTTTTAATGATATCATAACATGTGTAAAAAATACAGGTCTCATAATCATTTCTTGATAAAAATAACCCATCAAAAAAATATGGTTTCAAAAGAATATAACATTTTGAAGAGAAATGGGTTTCATAATCATTATTCCATCAAAATATAAACCATTCTAGAATGAATATGACTGGAACCACTGTATAATTTCATTCAAGGGTGTGAGAAACATCAATATATATCATATGAGATGGAAAGTAACTTTGAAAGATATTTTGAAAATTATTCTTAAGGAAAATAACCTTTCATCTTTGAAAAATGGTTCTTTAAAACAAAAAAACTTTTTAAAAACATTTTATGGAAAACAAACATGAAAATGTATAAACAATTACTAGAAACTCTTTTGGAACAATTCTTCATTAAAAATATATATAGATAGAACGAAAATATTTTGAAGCCCATTTTCATTGAAAAATCATAAAATAAGATTTTGAAACCTTTTAAAAATCATTTTTCATGAAATCATATAAATGAATCTAGATAAAGTTTTGTAAAAAGATTCAATAAAAACGTTAAGAAGATGATTAAAAACATTTGGAAAAAAAAATCATTTATTAACTATAAAATAATATTTAATAAAAATTAATATATTTTCCTTGAATCATGAAATCATTTTGAAAAATATTCACCTGAAAACTTATAAAAGAATCTTAAATAACCTTTTCAGAAACACATTCCATGGAATTTACTTTGATAACATATAATGAAATCATGAAAACATTTTAAAACCCATTTATTTGAAAATTATTTTCAAAAAAATATTAAAATTTAACCTTTTATACATGAAAATAATTCTTTAAAAAAATATATCTGGTAAATCCATACACACCAAATTTGATATGAATAACATTCCATTTTCATTTAAAAGTTTCGAAAAAAGCCTTGTCTTGAAAGAGACAAGAATATTACTTTGAAAACAATGGTAATAGAAAATAATGGAAAAATATATTTTAACATTTATAGGTTAATAGTACAATATTCTTGGAATCCATTTTTATAAAAAAACATGGTTTTGTAGGAATGCAGATATCTGACCAAAGATAGGGTAGTGTTGGGATTTTATAAAAACACATTTTTAGAAATCATATTTAACAAAGTGAATAAAAATGGTAGAAAAACATGAATATTTCATGAATAACTAGAGGATAATAAAATTCTATAATTTTCATGATAAATGAACTATAATATGTAAACAAATCATAATCATAAACTATCTAGAAATGTGATGAAATAGTTTCAATAAATGCTTATAACATAATAAGGTTGAACCATATACCCCATGTAAGAAATTAAAATTAAATAAAGCTTAAAATATCAATAAATGAAATAGATTCATGATATAACAATTAAAATTATGTATGTACACCTCATATAAAAAAAATATAGATGCCGAACATGACATGTGTCTCAAATAAGGTAAATTGAGATGAAGCTATCTTTCCAATTTGGTAAATTATTAAACATAAACCCCATGAAATTAATATCATATAATTGAAATGTAATTACCCAAAAAAAATTATGAATTTTAATAATATAATTCATTCATGGTCAATATATTCACCACAAAAAAGAAAAGAGTGGTGGACATGGCATGTATATTAAATAAATAAAATGTGAGATGAAATCTCCCTATATTATGTCATAAATCTGTTTTTACTCTAAAAATCATACTTTATAATAATATTAACATTAAAATGAATATTTTATAGAATAATATTCATATATAGGATATTTTACATGGTTTTATATTACCCTCTTGTTAACAATTTTATGTTAAGGTTTCAATTCGGGAAATATTCATTTTTTTTCTCCTATATCAAAATTAGTTATATATTTATTCCTTATACATATATCATGACTTCAAAAATCTAAACCCTGATATTAATATGATGAATATTAATTATATTTTGATTATAACAATCTATATAATAAAAATTTATTAAATGGAATACACTGTTCATGGGGTTGGTAAATCACACATATAGATGAATGTTATTTCTGTTCTTATTATTTTATTGAACGAAATAAATAAAATGGCCTATATGTATATATATATCATAATTAAAATATAATTATAATTTATATATATCATATACATTCACTAAACCCATACTTAATAAATTCCATGTAGTTTTTGAATGAATTACATAACTTTGTGGGGTAGTAGTCCACACTTTCTCAAAAAAATTATCGTATTTAAACCAAAAAGGAATGTACAAAGATATGTATGAAAAAATTATTAAATAATGTTAAATATATGATAAATATAATATATTAAATATATAATCGTATTGTTCATCATAATTTACACCGTTAGAGGTAGTAAATAAAAAAAATAAACAATCATCATTTTCTATGGCTGGAGTTCGCCTTAAACACAAACAGTATGTTTGTTACCCATTAAATGGAGGTATGTGTAAGTATAGGATGAATCCATAGAATAAAAATTACTCGTATATTTTTTATAATTGTTTTTTAAAGAATAATTTAAAAAACAGAGTGGATGGGGTGGATAACAAATATAAAAGAAAGGGTCTTGAGAGAAGATGTAACCTCTTAATCGGGTAACTCCTTCTGGATTATTCCAAAATGATTACTTGGATTTCTTTCTTCCCAAACAGAGAGATCAAGAATTAATATAGGTATTTTTTAGTTTATTGTACAAATAATTTCCAAATTTAAGAGTTTTGATATGTGATAAGAAGAGGGGGAGGTGGTGGCCACTTATAATGGAGGAGGAGTGGCACTCTAAAAATAATTTGGAAAATGGAATACCCACCAATGTTTCTTTATTTAAAATTGATCCAATAATAATAAAAAGTATAAAAAAGGTATTATAGGTTATAAATATGGTCATAAAATATATTTTTGATAATTTTATAGGTATTTTTGGTCCTCATGGTTATGGTTTAGTCGTTTATTAAGCTTAATTTTACTCTAATTATTTTATTAAACATTAATCACTTTCACAAATATTTTTTATAAGAAAATATGACCTAATTATACATTTTAAATTACTATAATTAAAAATATAAAAACCATTTTTCAAAATTTTAATCACATAAGTGTATGATACAAATTTAAAATTAATCGCTTTGTCTGGTCGACAGTGTAGGTTTTTTATGTAAAAACATTCAAATGTTTTCTTTCTTTTTATACCCAAGTTCAAAGTTAAATTGATATAAATGAACTAAATTGTTTTAATTGATACAAATATAATCAAATTATAATTTTAATCCAATTTTAAAAACAATTTAAACATATAAATAAATTAAAATATAAATAATTAAATAACTAAAATTCAGTATTTCTTACTATTCATTAAAAAAATAAAACATCACTGAAAAATACAAAAAATTTACCCCAACCTAAATATTATGTTATTATTTGAAATATAAAATTTATTTGAAATAATAAATCTATAAAAATTCCAACAAATTTATATAAAATGGGTTTTCAATTAAAGGACGGTTGAAATTCCTTAATAAAAATATAGGTTTTTAAACATAAAATCATGTTTATTATTATATTATTCATATCATGTATATTGGATGAATATAAAAACTATTTTATTAAATATATAAAATAAATATTTCACTAATATTACTCACTAATTATAATTAATCTAATTATTTTAGGTAAAATATCTTTGTGATGATAAAAATATTAATAATTTCGTTAGTATTCAATGAGTTTTCATATTCATTTCTAATTACATGGTAACCTATGACTTCTTTGTATATTTTTGTAAACCAAATATTTTTTTAATTTATTTAATAGTATTCATAAATTCTAATTTAATATCTAGGTTATATATTTTTATATTAATTATTAAAATTTTGCTGATATGCAATTTTTCAGTAAAACTGGGTCTTTTGTGTTATGAAAGACATTGAGGAATGTCATTATTTCATGTGACACATGTGGACCTCAGTGTTCCTTGTAGATAAATATAATGTTCATGTTTTGTTTAGTTCATTATTAACTTGGTGTTTTATACTAAAAAATCAACATATAGGGATTTAATATGAAATTAACTATCTTTAGTGGTGTGTAAAATAAAAAAATATCTAAAATGATAAATTAATTTAAAAAATCACAAAATATCAGGGTGTTAAATTATACCCCCTTAAAATTAATTTCCCCCACAAAATATTTCTGGGTAATCCATGGTTTAATACTTAAACTTTTCATTCATAGAAACACGCATCATAAAAATGGATACTAAAATTTCCCTTAAAAGGGAAAGTTTGAACCATAATAGTTACCCAAAGTAACATATATTTAGGTATCCACATAGTATAAAATATGTTTTTAGTGAATATTGGATACATAGAAAATTATTACATATATATAAATATTTATTGAGGTCATCAACCATAAAAAAGTGAATGATCAAAGAAAATTTGAGGGCCTCAAAGTCATAAATCTGTGATGATTTAAAAGGCTATCGATTCTACCAAACTGAGTTATTAGGAAAACCCATTTTCTTTTGGTTTTTATTCTAACATTGATTAATTATTTTATTCACCCAAAATATAAGGGAATATACTTACTTGATATATTTTTATAAAAAAATATTTTTTTTGTTCTTTTATCTATTTCTAATTCATCCATTACTTTAATAAATTGATCACAAAAAATTAACACTGATTCCTCATGTGTAAAAATACACTTTTAGAAAATCATAAGTCCCATAAAAGAAGTAAAATTATAAGAATTTGTCACTAAATTTTATTGAAAATCAATATGTTTAATACATAATTTTTAAACATAAAAATTAACTCTATGGGTTCATCATTAACAATTATTCAAGAAAAATAATTACACATTAAACTGGAAATTGCATAGGCCAGAGGTAGGCTTGAAACCCTTATTGTCTTTTGGTTATCGGTTCTAGAACCATAGCCTTTGTTGAAACTGATTTTTTGTCATTGGACACATATTATGTCCATTTCTAAAACCATGCTAATATAATTTTCAAAAATAAATAAGATAGAAATCCTTGAAATAACGTAAATCACTAAATAGCCTTTTAACTATATATTTCAATAAAAACTCAATTCATAAATACTTCTTCCAAAGTTTAACTTAAACTATTCATTAATGGTTAACATTATAACCATTCTGAATGTTGAAAATCCAAAACATTTCATATATAGTCATGAAATCACCTCAACATTGATTTCATCATATATCACAAAGTAACTCTTAGTTGTGAAATTCCAAACATGGGAATACCCTCATAGTATATTCTCTTGAAACATGGTAATAACTTGAATTAATATAAATAATTATGTAAAACATTCATTCATCCTTATTCCATATATTACTGGATATATTTCCTAAATCCAAGATGTTGTAAACATCGTTCATGATTGAATAAACTAGTTATTAAAAAGAAATTAATTAGTTTCAAGGTAATAAATACCCTCAAATTTAAATATATCCACCTTATCATTTTGCAAAAAAATTATTGTAACATAAATAACATATTAACAATTATATTTCCCTTAATAATGTGTTTTCCATGGACATCACATTTCCATTAAATCATTTTTCTATTCCATCATTTCTATTCAATGTATTCTTGTAAATCATTATAGAAAGACATAAACTCATCAATACTTATATATTTATCCTTTTAAATAACATAATTCTTGAATCCAATATGTAAAAAAAATTATCATTTCATCGTCATAATTATTCTACTATCAACAATACATCATCCTATTAGACAATACCACTTTCCTTTCACATCTCATCTATAATCCCATCGTCATCTGCAATGTAACCATTACTCACACCACCTTGCTAATTCTCTTTAGGAGCCTTCCTCAAGGGACATTGAGTTTCATAATAACAAATTTTTCCACACTTAAAACACTTAACCTTTGACGACGACATAGGGAGGGAAACATTCTCATCCATTGTGTTAATAGAACTCTACATTTGTTTTCCTTATAGTCACTATATCTGTGTCCTTCTTTTCCACAATAAAAACATTTTCATGTTCCTATATGAAATTCACATAGGTGATACTTTCCAAATTTATGAAACCAATGAAATAAAATACTATTTATTCAATGATATCCATTACATAAACTCTCAGAAATCACTTTATATATCTTCCTTAGGGAGTCTAAGAGTTAGTTAAGGTATGTGTTATTGATCATCATCCATGAAACTGATTAGAAATAATCACAATATATTTCACTCTAGTGATCATCCAAATTTATTTATAATCATAAAGTATTCCATAAAATTCAATTTCAATCCAATTACTTCTATTTAGTAAAAAAAGAATCATAGTGTGATCATTACGTGTCATAGAAAAACCCACAAAGTTCTAAAAAGAATTAATAATATGATGTTTAAATCATGACACCTTACTTAATCTATGACACCCTAGGTTTAATCCTAGGTTATTAATATCCCACTTATATTTAAATCATTAATTATGGTTAAGGAAGAGTTTTGTGAATTCCCAAAGAATATCCCCCTTGAGTTTCATACTAGGTGTCCAACAAGGCCTTTTGTCTGGTACCAGATTACCCCAAGTTGAGACCAAAACATCTTATCGTTGTTTTTATATATATATAAATCTGTTCCAAAGCCACATCAACATGTAGTATTAATTTAGGGATGTGTTTGTAGTGAAACAATCACACTATCCTTTAACAAAACAATAATACATCTTTGAAATCAATAACGTATACTTATACATAACCTTAGTGACATCCCTAGACATATCTCTAAAAAAATAACTAGGTATTCCACTAATTTTTTCTCATCCTAGTTTCCAATGGTTTACTAAAACTTTTATTTGATACCAAATATAGAGACCTAGTCTTTATATACATTTACAACACATAACATTTGTAGAATACTTAAAACATTATACAAATATATGGCCAAATATTGTACTAGTCCGGTGCCTTAAAGAACATGAAAACATAAATACTGATACATAAGTGAGCTATATTATATCTCACTAGGTTATTCATGAATAAAAACCTTCCTAAACACTTCAAATATAATTCATATCTTTATAAAATTGGGAAGGAAATAGAAAAATCTATGAGATGATATGCTCAGAAATGGTAAACAAGGGAAATTTTTAAGAATGTCATGAGCATGAGCGTACGATTACATGATAATGAAAATGGAAGATCATAACCTGCATCTCAAATATCATATACCTGAAATATGGAATAATTCATGGAAGTTCATAACACATGAAAAAAATGAAATAATTAACATAAATACTCACACCATAACATATGAATAAAACATGGAATTGTGGAATCTGCATAAGAATATAATATGATATCCAGAGTATCCAAGGCATTGCTATCAATACAATCTTGGTAATATGGGTTCACTCAACATACCATCATGGTAGTCAGGGTTTACCCCCTTGTCCATCTCAATAGCATAAATTCACTCCCCATACCATATTGGAAGTCATGGTTCATTCCCATAGCAATCTTAGTAGTCATGTTTTATTACCAAGACAATATTTGTTTATATCGTGAGATTTAAATCTTTACCCAATGCATTGGAGGAAGATATAAGTCCCACTCATTTCATGATGAAATCATACATACATGTTCCACAAGATCATAAATAATCATATCATTACCCATGAAATTAAATGGGTATTATAAACATGTAATGATATCATAACATATGAAAAAAAAGACATGTTTGATACTAATTCCATCAGTAACATACCCAGTGAAAAGAAGCATGTTTCAAAATCATATAACCCATAGAAGAGAAAGAAGTATTATAATTATCATTCCATTTAAAAATAAACCATTAAATAAAGAATATTAATGGATCCATTGGAAAATTTCATATACGGGAATTAATAACATAAATAGATTTCATTTTAGAAAGAAATTAACTTCGAATGATATTTTGAATATATTTATTAAGGATAATATCATTTATTCTTTGAAGAAAGGATCTTTAAAACATAGAAACATTTTTAAATCCATTTTCATGAAAATAAACATTAATTATAACAAATAAATCTTTGAAAATATTTTGGAAACCATTTTCATTCAAAACATACAAAGATATCTTGAAAAAAATTTCTGAAACATTTTCCTTCAAAGATCGTAAAACAATATTTAAAAAAAAAATTGGAATAATTTTTTTGTAAAATATATGAAATAATCTTGAAAAAAAAATTTAAAAACTTATTAAAACATATAAAAGAATAGTGAAAAAAAAATTGAAAAAAAATTCCCATGAAAACATTTAAAATAATATTAAAAACAATTTAAAACTATTTCTGTTGAACTAGGAAAATTTTTTGAAAACAATTTCCTCAAAAACATATATAATTCTTTTAGATTCAATTTTATAAACTCATTCCATAAAAATTACTTTGAAACTTATACAGAAATCATGAAAACATTTTCAAACCAATTGATTTGAAAAATATTTTTAAAAAAATCTTAAAAATTAAACTTTTAAATAGGAAAAGTAAGATTCCATGAAATAACAGTTAGAAAATCCATACATGCCATATGAGGTAAGAATAATATTCCAATTACATGGTAAAAGGTTAGAAAAAAATCCTTGTTCAGGATGTGACAAGAATATTTATTTGAAAGAAATGGTAAAAAATAAAAAATGGAAAACAATAATTTTAATGATTATAGGATAATAGTACAATATTCATGGAAAACCTATTTTAAAAAACATTGTTTTGAATGAACATATATTTCCGACCGAAGAGAGGTTAATGTCAGTCTTTCATTAAATCAATTTCTTAACTATATTATATACCAAATAGTAGAAAACTGGTACCAAAACATGAATATATCATTAATAACTAGAGGAGAATAAAATTAGTGAATTTTCATGATATATGGATTATATGATTTCAACAAAGGAAGAAAAATCATAAACACTCTAGAAATACGATGAGATTATTTTAATAAATTCATATCACTTAGTAACATTGAACTATAATCCCCTTGTAAGAAATTGAAATTTAATGGAACATAAAATAACATTAAAGGAAGGAGAATTTGGATTTAACATATCAAAGGTTGTATGTACACCTCGTACAAAAATATAGATGCCAAACATGACATGTGTCTCAAAGAAGGTAAATTGAGACAAAACTGTCTTACCGATTTGGAAACTTTTGAAACTTAAACCCCATTAAAAGAAAATAATATAATGGATATGTAATTAACAATAAATTTATGAATAATAATCCAATAATACATTAATGGGATGTATATACACCACACAAATGTAAATATTGGTGAACATGGCATGTATCTCAAGGAAATAAAATGTGAGATGAAATCCCCTTACCTTATATCTTTAATCTCTTTGTACTCAAAAAAATATTTTTTTATAATATGTTTAATTTTATCATACTTATTTTACTAAATAATATTTTTCTATCAAATACCATATATTTTTTTATATTACCTTCTTGTTAACAATTTTTTGTTAAGGTTTTACTTCGGGTAATATTCACTTTATTTTTCACTTGTGTAATAATTTGTTATGTCTTTAGTCCCAATACTTATATCATGATTTATAGAACATGAAAAATGATAAAAATATCAATTATTTTCACTATTTTTTTATTATAATAATCTATATAATATAGTATTATGAAATTTAATGCACCCTTCATGGAGACAGTAGGTCATACGTACACTTGAATGTTGTTTACATTTTTATGGTGGAATTGAAAGAAAGAAATAAAATGAAATATCTGTGTATATATATATATATGTATATATCATAATTATATTATCATTATTATTTCATAAATATAATATAATTTATCTAAATTCATCTTTAATAAATTCTATGTAGTGTTTTAATGAATCACTTTGCTTAGAAAGAGCGATATTCCACACATCCTCAAACAAAATTATCATATATAAAAAAAATGCAAAGCTCAAATATATCTATACAAAATAGAATACAGAATCATTGATAAATAATATAAATAATATTTAAAATATATAATATTATTTTTAATCGTAAATTATACCATGTGGGTGGTAATGGAAAAAATGAACAATCATCATTTTGTGAGGTGGTAGTTCATTTTACACATAAATAATACGTTTGTTGCACATTTGATAAAGGTTTTTATAGTTTTAATTAAAACAATTTCATAAAAACATCATAGTATAATTATGATACTGATTTTTTATAAAATAATGGAATAAAGAGATTTGAGTTAGTAGAAGAAAAAGTAAAATAAAGGATCTTGAGAGAAGACATTACCTCATAATCAGGTAACTCCTTTTGGATTATGCCAAAAGGATTCATTGGATTTCATTCAACCAAAATTGAGGACTCAATTAAGAAGGGAGGGATGTGAGGAAGTTTATAGGGAAGATATTGTACTAACCTTTGTGCTTTGAGAGTTGTGAATAATAGGTTGAGGTGGTGTCCTTTTATAATGGAGGAGAAGTGGCGCTCTTTTAATATTTTGGAATAAAGAAACCACACACACATTTCTTTTAAAGTGGATCCAATAATGAAAAAAATTTATAAAATGGGGAATAGGGTCAATATATTTCCATAAAATGGATTTTTTACAAATGTATAGGTCTTTTTGGTCTTTAAGGTAATGGTTTCCTCTCCTATTAAGCTTAATTTAACCTTGATTGCTGTAATTTATTTTAATCACTTTCACTAATATTTTTGGTCAAAAATTATGTTGAACTTATTATAAAATATAATTCTTTTCATTAAAAATACAGCATCAATTTTTTAAAATTATAATTACATAATTGGAAAAAATTAATTTAAAATTAATCTTGTAGTTGAGTCGACAATGTTGGTATTTAAAGTAAAAATATTCTAAAGATTGCTAATTTATTATACGGTAGTTCAAAGTGAAATTGATCTCAATGACGTAAATTTTATTTAATGATAAAAATATTATCTAATTATAACTTTAAACTAATTTAATATAAAAACTTAACCATATAAATAAATTATATGAAAAAACATTTTTGAACTAAAATTCAATATTTTTTACTATTCATTAAAAAATAAAACTTCACTGAATGACACCAAAAATACACCCCAATATAATTATTATGTTACTATTTAAAAGGTGAAGATTTTTTTAAATACAAAATCTATAATATTTTTAAATAATTTATTTAAAATGGGTTCAACATTAAAAGTTGGTAAAATGACTTAATAAAAATATTGATTTTTAAGTATAAAGTTGGGTTTGTTCTTATCTTATGTCTATAAAATCCATTGAATAAATATCAAAAAAATTATTGAATATATAAAATATATATTATGTTAATATCACTCAAAAATTATCAATAATTTATTTTAGTAGGGAATAATTTCTTTGTGACCATAAAAATTATAATATTTTTCTTTATATTCAATTGGTCATCATATTCATTTCTAATTAATTGGTAACATATAAATTTATATTATACTTGTATAAACCATATATTATCAGAAATTAGATAATACGATTAATAAATTCTAATTTAATATCTTGGTTATGTCTTATTATATTATGTAATAACATTGTAATGATATACAATTGTTCGGTAAAACTTAGTCTTGGATGTTGTTCAATCCATTGAGGAAAGTAATTGATATGTGTAAAACATGATAACATCATTCTTCATTGTAGAGAAATATAAATTTTATATTGTTTTTCATTCATGATTAACTTGGTGTTGGGAATAATTCAAGACTAACGCAATGCTTTAATATAAAATAAAATATCTTCTGTGTTGCGTTAAATGAAAAATATAAAAAATGATAACTTAATTCAAAACAAATTATAAAAAATATCAGGGTGTTAAAAATAACTTTTTTTGATTATTTAAATTTAGAATATTATATACTTTATTTATTTTCAAATCATTTATAAAATGAAAACATAATCATGTGTGCATGAGAACTTCCACCACCAGGAATGAAAAAATTCATTTTTCTATTTTTTCATTGCATGAATAGTTTTAAAATTAAATAAAATTAAAAAAAATATTCATGAAGTTATTAAAATTATATATCCTATGGAACCATTTCATTAAAAAATTAACCTTAGTCAATATACTGAAGTAGTTTTGAAAGGATTGACTAGACTACCGTATGTGAAAAACATAAGAAATTACTATACCATGAATAGAGGTCAAGTTATTATAAATTAACCATTGAAAGGAATATAGATGAAAATTTAACTAAATAAAGTATCTAATAAAATAAAATTGATTATTATAGAGGATATAACATGGCCTACTATACCGGAATCAAAGGTATGGGTTTCTCATCTCTAATTTACTTCTTCGATACACGTTTTAATTTTCAAACTTACTTCCATTACATGGTTTATATTATTCAAATATAAAATATTATATCATGATTATCTATTTACTCATGTTAATCAATGTTCCATTTCATGTTCCATTTTTATTGAGGTTATTTTCCAATTGTTATATAATATTTATGGGTTCTTAGTTTAAATTTTGTTTCCATGATACATGTGTCATATTGTATAAATTGGTTCATTTTATATGGTGTAATTAAATTCCAATTAATATATTTTAAAATAATATTATATGTAATTCATGGGATTTATAGAAATGTATCTTTTTTATCATTTCATGGCCTTTGATTCAAAAGTTAGAAATTTTATAATGGATTTTATTTCATCTCAATATTACACAAGATTATTTATTCATGAATCAACATTAGGGGAAATATATACCCTTTATTTAATAAAATTAAGCTATTTTATTCTCATCTAGTAATTTTTTGGTTTCTTCACATTCATTTCATTTCCCTCTCTTGGGTTCTCATATCAACTAAGATAATATTTATTATAAAATATGACCTTATTTATCCTACTTCATTAGGAACCATTCAATTTCATATGAATATTCGTTAATTTGTTTTAATAAATTTGTTTCATGTGTATAAACTATTTATATTGGTACATTTTTTAAATATGGATTTCTATAAAATAGTTTAAATGTAATATTTATAATTTTCTCAGGATAATTCATTTCTAACAGTATTTATAAATGTTTAAGAAGAATTAATTTTTAAATTTTTTCTATATTAATGGGTTTTCATGTTGGTATGACTATTTTTTATGATTTATCATTTTTGAATATTTTTAGGTTTTACAAATTAATAAATATTCCCATTATTTATTGAATTATTCAAAATATATTTTTATTATTTTCATAAAATTTTGGAAAAAGTATTTCAGAGCACATATGTACATTTTCATCTTACACTCCACATTTTATTAGTTACTTATAATTGATTTTCAATTTATTAGTATTAAAAATTATTTTACAAATATTGTTTGAATTAATTATTGATACATTATGAAATTTGTTTTGGAAGTTAATTATAACTTCATTTTTCCCCAATATTATGAAAAATCGTTAAGGTAAATTATTTCAAAATATTTCACATTCAGTTACTTCTCTATTTCCAATGGGACATGTATTTAATGTTATGCTTTCATTTTTAATAATGGATTGAATTATTGAGGTCTTTGTTCATTATCTTAATGAATTTATTCTATACCATTTCAAATATTAACATAGTCATAAACTAATTACTATATACTGTGTAAACGACCTATTTTCATAAATCAAATCTGGGGTCTTTACAAATAATGAGAATTATTTATCTGAATCATTGAAAATAAAAATAATTTATAATTTTATAAAGATGATTATTGACTGATAAGTTTATTTGAATACATACTAATAAAATATTGTTATTCTTTATGCTAGTTTTACAATATGATTTTTTATTTCTAAAGCATGTAAAATATGAATTGAATTGTTATTAATTTCCTTCATATGATAAATACATTCAGATTATAAAGTGATGGTCTCATAATGATAATATATATTATATTGATTCATCAATAAGTCTAATGAGATAAACTATATTTATTATTCAGTGTATGTTTTTCCAATTAGTTATGATTTCTTGGCACGAGGCCTTAATGGTATGTTTATAATGTCTGTAATTGTGAATTCCCTTGTTATTAAATGAATTATTTCAATCCATGACATTATATATATTTTTATGTTATTTATTTATGTATTTCAAGATGTTGTGATTAGTTACATGAAATTATTTTGTTATCATTTATTCTGACTATATTATACATTCCTTGTGTACTCTATGATAGATCTTAGTGTACTTTTTCCCGTACGAATTATCTAATCACACTCTTTTTATGTTTATGTGTCCCCAAGTTATAAAGAGTGATATTTTTTAAGATATATCTTAAAGGATGTCTTGTGTTTGGAATGTTGTGGGAGATTTTGAAAACATTATACAAAATAAATAAATATAGTTATAGTAGATAAAATGTACATTTAATGAGAATGATATGAGTCTTATTAAGTATATGTTTTTCCTAAATCTATAATTCTCTAAACCTAAAAAAGATAATGTTTATGTATGTGATCCAAACAATTATTTCAGTTCGAAATAATTGAACAGAAAAAATTCGGTGACTTGATTTTGTATCAATTATAGGATATAGAAATTATTTTTTATCACCGAATCTAGTTATATGGGTTTGGGGGTGCTATATAACGTTTTATCTACCACTATCCACTAAATTAAAATCATTTGAGTGATAGGATAGTATATGATCGAAAATGATATGAAAAATAAAAAATGATGATTCTAATTATCAAATTAATCTAACTATATTCTTTTACAATTAGATATATGTAAAGGTGATTAGTTTTACTAATGTGAATTAAATGTGGAAAAATAAGGAAGAATTTATATAGGTGATAATAAATTGAAGTCAGTTATGTTATAAGTGCTTCAAAATAAGCTTGTTTATCTAAAAATGTATCATGATGAAAATGATTAGGTAATTTACAACAAGATCACTGATGATATTGGAGCTATTAAGGATTTAGTAATGAAGTCAAGGATATAAATATTGAATAGAATTTTTTTATAAAGTATTCGAAGTCTATTTCGTAAGAATGTTTTAGATTGCGTAAAATGGGTTTGGATGAGTTTTCTATAGATTATTTACAAGAAATATTAGCATCTTATGAAATATTAGTAAAGTAAAAAAAGTAAAATCTATTTTATTATATTAGGGGCTGGATTCCAAATTAATTGAAAATATTACTCAGTTAAAGGTTGTTATAATAAGGAATATGTGGATGATGAATTCTTATCCCTTATAAAATAAAATTATAGAGTGGACATGGATGGTTTGAAGGAAAACTAACCTCTCTTAATTTTGAGGTGGAAAATATGGTCACATTTCATAAACATGTCAATGAAAAATTGATGATGGATAATGATTATATAATATAAAATATTTATAGGAAGATCCCTTTAATAGGTTACATTAAACTTAGAAACTCTTTAGGAAATAAATTTCAGAGGGAGAGACATGTTAGAAAAGTGGAAGACAATGAATGAGACTTCCAAGAGTAAGTTGAAATATAAATTACCTATGATATTAAATATTCTATGATGGGTATAATTGATAATTATTTTTGATGCTTTCATTGGGGAATGCATCCGTCTGTGGAGGGCACAAAGTTGTTACCCCGCTTTCCTGCTTTCCAAAGGCGGGCGACATCTGTTGCATATACAGGGATGTTTTCTCCTTCATCAAAACCGGATGATAGGATGTCAGTTCCTACTTCAATGGATTCCTCCTTGGAATTCATTTCTTGGTCTTTGTCTTCCTTGGAGATTAAGACGTTGTTTGTAAAACTCTTCTTTGTGCCATACCTTTATAGATGTCAGTTAATTACACTGCTTTTGTTAGGATATTCCAAAGGGTCATGTTAGGGTAGAAACCTCCAATCAGGGAAGTATTCATGTTGGAAATTACTGGTGTTTCTAGATGCAGAAACACTGATGTTTCTGGGTTTCTTTCAACTATGATAGGGATTCTCAATGGTAAATAATCCCAAGGCATCACACGTCGATTTCAGGGTGTTGTACGCCATAGACATGTCCCTAATTTTTTCCTCATCTTCTCATGTTTGACAAAGGGTATGCTATGATTTTATCATCCAGTATAGATGTATCAGACTAATCAGAACACTGATAAGAGTTTATTAGAGAGGTTCATCCCCAAGAGGGAGAACATAAGAATCTTACTTGATGTGTGGATCAAGACACCCAATAAGGGAGTATCTGGAAATGATTGTGTCCCGACAAAAGGGGACACCATGGTTTACCATTGGTAGGGATTGAACCTCCGGGAGGTTTCCTACATACCATGTGTTAACATCAGTGATCAAAAACCACATAGTTTGAAGGGGTGATGAATTGGGGTGTACAAAAAGGACAACGACCTAGAGACATGATGGGTCTTACACATGGATAGAGGCCCATCACAAGAGGGGCGTTCTTGGTTGGATGGTTATGGAATGTGTGGGGATTATGCATGGTTTTCATACCAGGTGGATGGGAAGATTTCACAGGGATGTGGAATCCTTGGTAAGAATCAGGATGGATGCTGGAGAGTGGAGTAAAGTTGATGAGGAAAAAGATAGAACTGTCGTGAATGTGATGATAGCCTTGGAATTGAACCTCATAGAGTCTTCCTGCATATTCATGTGGTATGGAATCAATGTCTACATAGTTCGGTGGGTCGATGGGACACCTAAGGAGGAGGCATGTGAGAATGGATGCAAGGATGGGAACCGGAGGAAGTAGAACCTCTCGGTTGGGGAATGACCTTCCCAAAATGAAAATACTCTAGGGAGATACTAGGATGAGACATGAGTTGGTGAGTTGATACTTAGGGAGGATTCCTACATATCCCTATGGCAGGGAGTCACAATCAATGTAGTTCTGGATGGGGCATGGAATTGTGGTGTGCACATAGGATAGTGACCTGACGATATTCTAGGGTCACGCATTGTTAGAGGACCAAGAGTTGGTTTGACGCCACTAGGACAGACCAAGGATGTGGTTCCCAAAAATGGGGACACTTAAGTTTACCAGTGTTTGGGGTTGAACCTCAGGGAGGATTCCTATATACCCTACCAAGGAGATTGGGATCAAAACTCACATAGTTTGAATAGGTTTACCAGTGATTGGGGTTGAAGCTCGAGGAGGCTTCCTAAGTACCATGCCAAGGAGACAGGGATCAAAACTCATGTAGTTCGTATAGGCTTACCATTATTTGGGGTTAAACCTCTGGAAGGTTTTCTACATACACTACCTAGGATACAGAGATCAAAACCCACATAGTTCAGGGTGAGGCATATGATCTGGGTGTGCATGGATGAAAATGACCTGAAGATGATATTGGGGCTTATGCATGGTTAGTATCCCAAGGTTTGGTGTGACACCACTAGGATAGACCAAGGATGTGGTTCCCAACAAAGAGGACACCGAAGTTTACTAGTATTTGGGGTTGAAATTTAGGGAGGCTTCCTACGTACCCTTCTAAGGAGACAGGGATCAAAACCCATGTAGTTCGAATAGGTTTACCATTGTTTTGGGTTGACCCTTAAGGAGGCTTTATACATACCCTGCATAAGAGAGAGGGATCAAAATCCGTGTAGTTCAGGGTGAGGGGTAGAATCGGGGTGCATGTGGAAGACAATGACCCAAAGATGATGTTGGCTCTTACACGTGGTTAGCTACCCAAGAGTTGGCCTGACTCCACTAGGACGGACCAAAGATGTGGGCCCCAAAAAAGGGGACACTAATGTTTACCAGTATTTAGGGTTGAATGTCAAGGAGGATTTTTATGTACCCAGTCTAAGATATAGGTATCAAAACCCACATAGTTTGAATAGGTTTACCATTTTTTGGGGTTGAACCTAAGGGAGGCTTCCTATGTACATTTCCTAAGAGATAAGGATAAAAAACCCACGTAGTTTGAATACATATAATTTAGCATCATGTAGGATAGAAAGGGGAATACTGTTTAACATCATGCAGGATAAGGGAGAACCGACATGAAATTGTCAGGATTGATGGGTGATAGTATTGAAACTCATGGAGGCTTCCTATGTACCTTTCTTGAAAAGGTTACGGATCAAAGTCCATGTAGTTCGGTATGAAACTGATGGGTGAGAGGCTTGAACCTCGGTGAGTCTTCCAACATACCTTTCCTAGAAAGGGAAAAGATCAAAGCCCACATAGTTCGGTTGGACACCGATGGGTGACGGTCTTGAACCTCAGAGAGGCTTCTTATGTACCTTTTTTGGAGAGAGAAAAGATCAAAGTCCATGTAGTTTAGAAGGACATTGATGGGTGGAAGGCTTGAACCTCATGGAGGCTTCCTACCTACTTTGATTAAAAAGGAAAATGATCAAATTAAATGTAGTTTGGAAGGACACTGATGGGTTCAAGGCTTGAACCTCAGGGAGGCTTCCTACATACCGTTCCTGGAGAGGGAAAAGATCAATGTGTGTATAGTTTGTAAGGACATTGATGGGTGATAGGCTTGAATCTTGGGGAGTCTTCTTATGTACCTTTCTTGAAAATGGATAGGATAAAAGTCCATGTACTTTGGTACGGGGGATTGGGACTTACGCACTAAGGTGGACTAGGGAGGATGCCATGGTCGGTGCTTACTCAAAGCTCACACGAGTCATGCTTGGTGTGAGAAACAAGAGGCAGCAAAGACCTGATGATCACGTTCTGAAAGGTTCTCCCATGAGAAATATAGTGGGGATTTTGTGTCGTTAGTAGCCCAGGGAGATAAATATTGGGACTTACTCCAGAATGGAGTCCTGATGAAGATAAATCCCAAAGGGAGAGGGATGGGGTAATGAAGGTCCTTGTGACCATCTCTCCTTTGGAATTTGTTCATGAAAGAAGAGAGGAGGATAAAGGATACTACCTCCAACATGAAAGGATAGGGGCTTACACCAAGATGGTTGCCCTTCCCCTGGACAGATGTCATTGCATTAAAGGAGGATCTCATTCCATGGGAGGAAGATCTCACGCCTATAGAAAACAGTGGGCATGGAAAATGTTTGAGATGGGGTACCCCATGTATATTACATAGGTCGAGGCTATAGTTTAATGTCTTGTGCATAGGAAGATGATGCTTGTAAGTTTATCATCTAGCAGCTCAGACAATGGGGATTCACTCCTCACCCTAAGGACTTACATAATTGTCACACATTAACCCTTGGTTAAGGGAAGGCATCATTAATTCCACATGGATATGAGGTTGTGGAGTGATCCATTGAGAGGATCACGTTATCCTGGATATGAAAAGAAGAAATAGTTGTTATTGTGCCTATGCGAAGAAGCATGAGGCAGAGCATAGAAACATGAAGCACCTCCCAAGGGACCTTGACATCACTTCGTACATAACAAGAGGGTTGTACGGGAGCTGGATTTGTGAAGAAAAGGTGTTCATAGGAAAGGACCATGTGATGCTCTAGTGCTCAAAAAAGTGGAGAGACTTTGCAAAGGGGTATTCTTCACATAGTGGAGTGTCCTAGCTTGGGCATAGAGTATACATGCATATAAAAGGTGCTTCATGAAGTGAATGTTCTTTCACATAGTAGGAATTTAAAGAGCATGGGTGCCTTTTAGAGTATGTAACTACTAAGTTATGTACTTCGTGAAGAACATTGAACCTACCTTATCATGGATTATACATGCACATAGAAGGTAATTCACGAAGTAGGAGTGCTTTACAAAGACCTGATTGCCCTTTGGGAGCTCCTTCCATTAAAATGGTCTATGGCTTTGCGAAGGGCATCCCTACTCGAAGAGGTTTTGTATTTGAGCTATAGAAAAGGTACATCATAATGCTATAATACTTTGAAGAGCTCATTTTCTAAATTCGTCGTAGAGTAAAGGGTGCTTCATGATTTGAGAACTGAGAAGGAGAAAGTTGGGGTATCCATCCTTTGGGTCTGAGGGAAGCATGGTATTTATAAGCGAGAGGCAGAGTGAAGCTCTAACAACACATGGAGAAGCTTCTTGGTCTTTGCCATCTGAAGTGGATTATGTTAGGTTTATCATAATCGCAGAGTCGACTGTCATCCCCTCTATGGAGTAGGGTCCTCCTTTATTCCCTATGTGGTGCTCGTATAGGATTTTGTCAATTTCCAAGGGATTATAGAGGCAATATTGTTCCCTCTGTGGAATAAATCTTTACATCAATTTTTATTTAACTACAGATTCTTCCACCTATTTTTTCTATAGCAATCATAGATGGAGACAAAGCTTTGTGTAGGCTATGGTGTAGAAGGGTTTCTTGACGGCCGCAGTGCTAAGGAGCACCACTAAGGTTCTTCACGAAGTAGCCCCTTTGTAATTGGTTCACTCTTTGCATATTTTTCCTATTCACACATTTTGGCGCCAACAAATGCTCCTCCATAGACTTGGATCCATGGAGAAAACAAGGTTCAAATTCTTAGGGTAGATCACCAAAATGTTTTATGCTAATTGCAATGCAAGATCACGAAGTAGGGTCTCAATGTAGATAGGATTTGTGTGGGTTGAGAATGTTGAGAAGCTCATTGTGGCTAGGCATGCGATTGTGAATTCCATGTATTTTTCTCTACAATGCACAATGAGTCTTTCGACTCTACAATTGTGCACTCCACGGCTTGTGCCTGCGAGGTCTAGGTTAGAGCTCTACGGCTAGTCTCTGCGATCTATCTCTATGGTTGAGATCCGCAGTGGAGATCTATGGCCAAGATCTATGATCCAGGGAAAAAAAATCTAGTTTTTTGAGATGGAATGACTCACCAAGAATCTTCTAGGGGTCCTTGAAGATTCTAACTAGAGGGTAGAGATGGTGGATATTCTATGAATTTGCAATGTGTAAGGAGCCATTCGGATCATGAATCCATAAAGAAGCTATTTTTGGATAGCCATAAGAGATACCATCTGTGTAAAAGACTACCTATATATAGCTTTGGTCTAAGGGATTATATTCTCATTCCGAAAGAAAGAAGGGATAAGCCAGTCTATTGGTTCTGGGGTACGTTGTGATAGCGCCAGTGGTTCAGTACAGCCGACGGTCATACATGGGAGGATCATACACCCATTAATTCCAACTACTTTTATAACAATGTTAACAATGATGATGGGAAGGCATTTCATCCCGAGGTATCTCCCCCATAGTACCAACCCATTTTGAAGGCATCTTTGGGGAATCCAAAGAAGGGGTAGACAGATGAGTGGGATCTGCACCATGGCGGAAATTTTGTAGATGACTAGGCATGGGCTTACAAGATCTGTGCCTTTTTTGAGGAGTTTGGGGTGGATTTGAGGTGAGTGGGCATGTATGAGGTCGCATGGGCCTCCAAATTTCATATCTACCATCCGAAGAAACTGATTCCAACGTTGATGAGAAATTGGTCATTGAGTACCAACACCTTTCATCCTCACCATGTGGAGGTCGGTATTAGCCTTTTGGACCTCCACAAAATCTTGGGGATTCTGAAATTGGGGGCGATGTATGTTGAGTCCCTCCCCATCGAAAATACATGGTACGACCTAGAGCAGATGTCACTATTGGAAAAGGTATTTATGGATCTGGTGATATTAGAGGAAAAGAATTCGGTGGAGGGATGTCCACTTTATGTATTGGTTCAGGTAGGTCCTGGATTCCCCTTTAGATGGGAAGTTTACTATGAGGCCTCCCACATGTCTGAAGGGGGTCTAGCACTGCCAAGAGCACTCATACTAGCGACTCATGGAGGATGGCTAGTGGAAGACATGGGGGATTAGTGTGATCATCGATCAGCAACTAGTGGTTAGGTTGGCTGTATTCATCTCTACACTCATTTTCCACTGAATTCAACCAGTAAGGGATACGAACATGGGCATACAACCAATCACATTTATCATGGCTTCCATGTTGGCGATGGGGGAATAGATCAATCAGGGGATCCCGGTGTTGGCTAGGTTGTACAAGGTATTGTGGTATATTAATGAGTGGAAGAATCCACATAGGGTGTGTGGGATGCTCCATCTTCTATTGGGTGGATAGTAGTTCATATGAGTGCCTATGAATACCCAAACCCCATTTCCATTCCAAGGTATGGCTTCTAACCATCTATTCTGAATGCGGTGGGGAGTTTCCCAACCAATCTGACCCCAACGCTCATGTTGAACCGAGTCTAGAAGGTGGATGAGTTCAACTTCCATCTATTACCCTTACCAGCTGGTGTGTTCATTGATGATGGTCAGGGAAAGTAGGAGCATCAGTTATACCTCTAGGAATTTCAAGATGGAGTCTTAGTGGTGTGTGTTGATCATGAACCTCTCTCTGAGCCATACACCCTGCACTGCTTCACGAGGCAGTTCTGAGGCATGCAGAGGCTGACCCCATGGGTCTATGTGGGAGTATTCCACAAGGACCACCAATGTTTGATGCGGTAGATATGTCTCATGTTCACACGGTAATATGGGAAGATGTGGAATGAGCTTCCTCTATCCACAGCTGTCTATGGGCTAGTGAAAGAGTATGCCACGATTTGGGAGGCAGCCTACCTAGCAGAGATGTTGAAGCGGCGGACCGTCCGTGCTAGTGATGAGGTGCTTCCTCAAACTCATGGTTGGGGCCAAAAGACAATAAGAACATCCTATGGTGGCAGTGCTATAGTAGTGGTGAGAACTGCACTAATCGAGAGGCAGGTAGCTATGGCGGACCCGGCGGTCCCAGAGGAGCAAAGTCAGTAATACGGGAGGCCACCTAGGATATTTCATAGGATACCCACAAAAGCTCCGTGGAAGAGGATGCGCCATATAGACATCACTAAGGATGTTGTTTTCCTAGAGGCCTGGGATATCTTGGTTATTAATAGAAAGTTCCTCAATCCTTCCCTAATGTGGTAAAATCTAAACCATCTCAGAATGGATCTATCAGGGATTGGTCATGCCCAGTCTGGATTTTTATATCTCAAGCAGAAGGGAAGTGGTACATCAATGATCGGGAGTACTTCATGCACTCTCGAGGTACCCCATGTCCAATGATGGGTCGATTGAAATTAATTCTCAATCAAATGGTCCCTCCATAGTTGTCTTCCACCAAATTGAGGGATCAATTCCCCCTACCGGACGAATCAGAAGAGTCTTTCTGGGGGAAGTGTCTAGTAGAGGAAGCCCTCTAGAGGAAGTTGAGGTTAAAAACTGGGAGCTAGAAGAGTTTTTAGAGGATCTTGAAGTAAACCCTAAACCGTTTTCATGTGGTCCTCATTCAGTCCACTTAGGAATAATCAAGTAACATTTGACCTATATATTAGGGCCGCATATGCAGAACCCACTCCCGCACAATAGTAGATGCAGATTCAGGTTCTGCACCCGTGAAAATAGTGATTACTGCTAATAGCAAGGCTGGGACACCCAGGGTGGTTCTCCAAGAGTCTTCATATTTCCCAAACATGTACCAGTGGGCCACACCGTGGGGTCCTGGTGGTAACAAATCAGGGGTGAGACTAACTATTGGATCTATGTAAGTATTTTTCCCAAAATTTGTTACTACCATCCATTAAATTAAGACAACTAATGTCTGTGTATTCTTATATGCACAGCTCTTCAAATGTAATGGTCTATATTAGAGAGGATTTTTAGGGCTCCTAGAACTACCTTTTCTTGGGGAAAAATGATGGTTGTGGAAGCGAATTCACATACTAACCAACCCATAGTCTCCTGATAATATATAGAACTGTCAACAAGATGTAACCTTAAGTCATTGAGGTGGAATCCGACAATGGTGATCAATGAGATGACATGAGACCTAATTTACCAACTGAAGCACTTGATGAAGATCCTACTAATGAGTTCCCAGAAGCATTCCCCACATATGAACATGCTGACCCCGTGGACCAGGAAGAGACGTATTTTGATGAAGAGGATAGAAACGTCGTCTATCGCTGGTCATGGAAGATGATAAAGTTGTACATTTGGGAGACCCCACAAGCACAATGGATTTACCAGATGGGGAGGCATCATTCCCAGTTGCGTGAAATATTCATTATAGGAGTGGATTCCCAACGTCCTCATATGCTCATCTGAGACTTCATGGTAGAGAAAATATGGGAACAATACTGCACCCTTGGTGTGCGATGGTAGCGGAGGAATTACATGAACATCAAGAGACTCTAGGAGGCTAAGAATGAGATCCAACAGTTGGGGGTGCAAGCCAATGAGTATTCTGCTATCCTCGATGCATAATTGGGGCTTGTATCGCGACTAAAGGACTAGTTGGTAGTGGTTGAAGAAAAGATGAGGCAAGCCTCGGAAGAGATGGATATTTTCTAAGCCGACGAGGATTGGTTCAGGATCAAGGCTGATGAACTATACCCCATTTCTATAGAGGAGGAGTGTGAGCTTAGTGAATCCTAGATGATATAATCTATAGGGTGGTGGATCTAGGACGCTCCATTGAATAGGTCAACCCCTCTATGAGAGGGGCCAATACATGGGCGTTGTTATTTGTGTGAACCCATAAATGTACTTTTATACATTTTTGTTTATGTAGTTTGTGTGCATGATTTATGCTATGTGTTTTATTTTTCTTCATTCACATTATATTCATGAAATATCCCTTGATCAATCTCTAATCTTGTGTGGGTCATGCCCAATGTGAAAAATTAGGGATGATCACATAGTTATTCTATTTGAATATGAGAGTGCCAACCAGGCTCCGGGAATCCAGAGTATGAAAAAATTATCTATATTTCTGGGAAGAAATAGAGGATCTTGTAACACCCCAATCTTCCACGGTACGTTTCTCTTTGAATAATAAAATAGTGTGTGATGTACACAACACTGAGTTCAAGTGCACCACGACCTATCAAACTAGCCATTTAAAAAATCAGTTATGAATTGTAATAAGAAAATTTTAAATTATATATATATCCCATATAACTTTAACATTAATATTTTTCATTTCTTAGACATAATATAATTAAAGATTCAATTTTTCAGATAAAATTAGTATTTTTTTCAGAAATGCAGTTTTTCTGCCTTTTCATGAAGAACCCTTTTAGATAAGATATTTTACACTTTTATATTTATTAAATTTGATTAAATTAATTCTTCTTTAGAATCGGGGCATGAAAATTTAGTTTGGATAAATTTCTGGTACTTTTCTGATTACATTCATATTTTGATGAATAGTGAAAACCACTAAATTTTAATTAAAAACTAATATTTTAATCGAAATAATTTATAGTGTTAAATTATAAATTTTAGTGGTTTTAAATAATAATTAGATTATATTTTTATCATTTAATTTAATTTAGGTCATTGTATTTAATTACACTTTTAAATTGTACATAAACAAATGCCAATCTTTTGATAGTTTTTACTTCTTAAAAACTCGCTTTTGGTTTTAACAGTGGGAATTAATTTTAAATTAATTCCTACAACTTCTTTGTTTTGAATTTGGAAAAATAGATTCCATATTTTTAATCATGAGGTACAAAATTTTTAAATAGGTAACTTTTATTTTTAGACATTATGAATAGTTACTATAGTAAATATTTTATTTACCATGGTTAAAGGGTAAATCTGGTAAATAAAAGTACAAAATAATATTATAATAATATTAAAATTACCCTAACACGTGTCCTAGTACTATTTTATGATACATTCTCGACCATGGGAATCCTTGGGTCTATTTTGGGACCTCATGGAGGCACTTGAGAGTAATAATGACATTTTTATTAATTAATGTAAATTTAAGACAAAAATAACATAAACATATATCTTTTAGTAAAAAAATTTGTATATGGTGTTATATAACTAATATCTTCAACTATAAATAGTCATTAGAAATATAAATAGATTTCATACATCATCATATTTTATTTATAATTTTTAGACATAATATAAATATATTTATTTATGATACAATAATGATGCAGTATTTTCCTTATTAATGAAACAAATCAAATAAATGATAATAAAAATATTAAAATAAATATAATTTGAAAGTTTTGATGCCATCCAAAAATTTTATAGCCAAATATGACATGTTATAGTTGATTAAATAAATTTATTCGAAAGTGATATAGTTTTTGTGACTTTAACAAATAATAAATACTAAATAGAGTAAAAATTGACATAAATGAGTTTTTAAAACAAATACTATATTATTAAATGTGATTATATTCCTAAAAATATAAGGTTCATCTAATGGACTAATATAAATATATATATTTAATTAATTAACTAATTGGGGTTCTCTTGTCATTTTATTGTAAGTTTCGTAAACATGTAATATAATAATACAAGAAGACATTGTAAAAGTTAAACTATTTAACTAAGAGTTAAATATAAAAGATAATGTTAAAATGGTGACCTAAAATTGCCTAAAACATAAATTTTGAAATTATTTTGACCCACCCACCCCATATCCAAGAAATAAATACTTTCAGAGCCATTATAAACAAAATATGATTGTATAATAAATTAATATTTCAAGCTTTTCCTAAAGTGACCCTCACCTCTCTTATAAAAGGGTACTTCTGCTTATCTCAAAATCACACCTCCAATTCCATATGTCTCGGCCAACCCCTATTCAAATATCCTCCCAACTATGCTTAATTCGTCATATTTGTCTTAAATTGATCGTAAATTCAACTTAATGGCCCCTTTTGATCAAATCGAAAGGAAGAACCTGAAAAGTGGTAATAATTTCATCACCTCTTTTAAAGCTCATTTCTTCTCCCACTTCATATATCATTGTTGTTTCCATACCAAAATAATAAATCCAGTACCTTATACATATTGTGATTTTATTATAAATATGGTACAACCATAATCATTATTCTATTCATCCTATGAATGACAAAGTCACCATAGGTGCGTAAGTATGGCTTACCATCTCCATGTCATGGTGTAGTTTGTTATTAAACACTTAATAATTTTTATGGGTATAATGATAAGTATAATTGATGTAAATAATAAATATAAGATGTTATTTATTCTGAATATATTATATAATATCCAATTACATAGGATTACATCATCAAAATAATGGTATTTTCGCTCATGCGTACGTACAGATTACTGTCTCAAGGAACGCGATGAGTTTCATTCCCCATTGTAACCATTCAAGAATCACTACTGGAAATTCCTTCTTGACCAATGCATATATCCCAATGGTTTTGAAAACTGATTGGGATAGGTTTCCTATACCAATGGTTTGTTGAAAATTGTTGGTATAGTAATTGTTAGAGTGTTTTTTCCCAACAGTTTGGAAAACCGTTGGGATATCCCCAGGTTGAAACACCTTTACCAATGGTTATATATAACTGTTGGGATAGGTTGTAGTTTTCCAAACAGTTTCAAAAAACCTTTGCGATAGAATTCAACAAATACAACCCCCAATTCAGATTGGGATCCTCCCAGGTTATGCCCAAAACAAGATCTCCCAATGTTGTAGCGTGCAAACCCTTCTTCTGAGCAACCGATTGTTTGTTCTTCCACATCAAATCTATAGGGGGGGTTGTGTAGTCGGAGGGTGATGTGGGGGTTGCAATGGGAATGTGGGGATGTGTAGTTGGAGGGGGTTGTCTAGGCTACAGTGAGGTTGTACAGTGGGAGGTTGGGGTTGTGTAGTGGTAGGGGTTTGTTGGGGGTTCTGTAGTGGGTGGGGGCTGTAGGAGGTGTGTAGTGGGAGTGGGGGGGGGGGGGGGTTGTGCAGTGGGAGGGGGTAGGCTGTAGATTGGCTATGCAGTGGGGGACTGTGTGGGGGTGTATGTACTTGTTGGGGATACAAGGGGTGAGGGGGGATGTGGAATGCTGAGGGTGGGGGATGATGGGGGTGGTGAGGGAGGGGGACTGTAGGGGGGTTGTAGGGGGGTGGTTGTAGGGGGCCTGTGTAGTGGGAGGGGTTGGCTATGGGGGGTGTAGGGGGTGTGCAGTGGTAGTGGGGGCAATGTAGTGGGAGGGGGTTGGTTGTGGGGGTGTGTAGTGGGGGGGGGGGGCTATAGAGGGGGATATGTAGGATTGGGTTGCAGGGGGTGCTGGGGTTGTGGGAGGGTTGGGGTGGGGAATGTAGGGTGGAGGTGGTGGGGAGGGGGGTTGTACAGCGGGAGGGGGTTCTGTGTAGGGGTGTTTCATAGTGGGAGGGGTGGATATGGGGGTATGTGTAGTGGGAGGTGGGGCTATAAGGGTGTTTGCAATGGGATTGGGGGTTGTACAAGGGGAGGGGTGTTGGATTTTGGGGGCTGTAGGGGGTGGTTGTGAAGGGTGGGGGCTATAGGGGGTGAGGGGGTTGTGCAGTGTGAAGGGTGGGGGCTGCAGGCGGGAGCTGGGGGAGGGGGCTCGGGGGGGTGCAGTGGGAAGGGGCTCAAACACCACTAGTGATTAACATCACCCATTGTCAAATGGGCCTTTGCCAATACATACCCGTGGAACCAAAGACAAAAAAAGGAAGGCATAAAATTGGACTACATCATAACCAAGACACCATACATGAATTTCTAGAACCAACACCAAAGAGAGTATCATAGACCCCTTCCAACACACCCTTAGATAAACCCTACAATCCAACAGCCAGAACCCTCACCTAGGGCCAAAAAAAAGTTTCTCAAACCCTCCAAACCAATTATCACCACAACCCAGCCCCATGAATACCACTAGAACTAGAAAAAACACCACCATATAACGAAAGAATGAAAAATAAAAACAAAAAACATAAGATAATACAACCAAAAGTAGAAACCCACTCAAAATCATGTATCCCAACCTCCATCCAAATAATAAACAGCCTAGTAGAACACAGGCCTGCCAAGTACGCATCATAATTAGCATCCACCCCTAAGAAAATAACCTAAAAGGTAACACATTCAAACCAAATCATGATAAACCTTTTTATTAGGGAGAACCCATCATATCCATTCCATATAATCATTTCACAATCTCCTCCATGCTCACAAAAATAAATGATCTCCATCCTGATATCCATGAGATTAGAAGAAACAACAATTGGTGGATTCTATGATCCATTAGAGATAATTTCCACAACTGAGGGAAACATGGATAAACTTGAATAATATATTATGTTGTCATAGATAGAGAAGAAAATAGGTCCCCTAGGAAACCAAGAATCAAAACACAATAAAATAAAATATACTTTCCCTACCAAAATGGATTTTGTCTCTATGAAGATCTCATAGCCCCAACACTTTCCTCCATGTCCATGACAAATTCCATGGGACTTTTCCACCCAAAACATGGAGCGACCAATTAGGAAAATGTGATCCTAGTCAATCGAAAATGAAGAAAAATTATGATTAAAAATATCCCAAACATTTTTAACAATGGAAGACTTATTCCAGTGCTCATCCCACTTAATACCTAAGCATCCCTCCTCATTAGTATAATTAATCAATTCCAACTCCACTTGATCCCCAGAAGTAACAAGATAATTGAATTTTTAAATAATTTTATAATGATTGGCTTTAATGGACTTAACCAATTTATTTAGTAACACTAAGTGATGACACCAATAAGGTTTCATCCTAAGTAAAACAGACTGAACAAGTTGTAACAATCCAGCAAAGGAAAAAAATTATTTGACCAAACATTAATTCATCTAAAAATTCTCTCCTACAAAACCATACAGTCTATGGAATCTAAGATTGGAAGTAATAATGGGAACCCAAAGTTAGAATAGAGGAAGGGATACTCCCTTAATAACCAAAGCATCATCCAAACTATCCCAGAAATTAGAATAATTTCCATCTAATAACATCATTGATTTTGAAAGATTAATAGTCAATACAGGAAAGGAAGAGAATAAATCTATGCCATATTTTAATACTGATAAATAATATATATTTCTAAATGAGATAAATACAATATCATTCAAAAAACAAATATGGTATATGGAAGTCTTACCACAATGCAAATAGAACTTGAATGAGCATAAAATAAAGATTTTAGACTTCAGAATGCGACAAACATTCTGTTTGGAAATCACAAAAATGAGAGGATATAGAGCTTCCCCTTTCCTCAAACCTCTCTTCCCATGTAAATAACCTTGAAAAAAACCATATATATTCACAGAGATCATTAGAGAATAGAAAAATATTTTAATCTAGGAGGAGGATGTGAGTGGAAAATCAAGAAGGTCTTAATCATTCCACATGAACTCGCATATATTTCTAATGATTCAAAGATCTAGAAGGAAAAGGTTGGAATCCCTCACTCGGGATAGCCCGTCACCCCCTCCCTAGACACCCCTACCCCTGTAGATAGCCCCCCACCCCCGTGGATAGCCAGCCCACCCCCTGGAAACCCCTTACCCACTGGACACCCCCTACCCCCTGGACACACCCTACCCCCCAGACACCCGCAACCCCCCATGGACACCCCTACCCCCTGTGGATAGTCTTCCCACCCCCTAGACACCCTTACCCCTAGTGGACAGCCTGCCCACCCCCTGGAAAGCCCCCCCCCCCAATCCCCCACCCCCGTGGACACCCCGCCCACTCCCCTGGACACCTCCAACCCCCTGTACAGCCCCATCACCCCTGTGGACACACCCTACCCCTTGAATGGCCCCCACCCCAGTGGACAGCCCACCCAACCCCCTGGACACCACCGACCCCCCTGGACAGCCCCACCACCCCCATGGACACCCTATACCACCAAGACAGCCCCCAACCTCGTATACAGCCCGACAACCCCCCCCCCCCCCCCCCCCCCACGGACACCCCCTTCCCCCCTAGGACAGCCCTGCCACCCCCGTGGATAGCCCGCCCTACCCCCTATACAACCCCACCACCCCCGTTGACAGCCCGCCCACCCCATGGATAGCCCGCCCACCCCCATGGACACCCCGCCCACCCCCTAAATACCCCTACCCCTAGATAGCCCCGCCACCCCCATAGACACCCCCTACCCCCTGGACAACCACCCACCACCGTGGACAGCCCACCCACCCCTGCTTGGACTGCCCACCCACCCCCTGGACAACCCCCAACCCCTAGACACCCCCACCCACCCCCTGGACATTCCACCCACCCCTTGGACACCCTGTACCCTCTGGAAATCCCCCCACTCGTGGACAACTTACCCACCCCCTTGGACACCCCGTACCCCCCGGGACAGCCCCAAAACCCACGTGGATAGCATGCCCACCCCATAGACACCCCGTACCCCCCCCCCCCCTTGACAGCCCTACCACCCCCGTGGATAGCCATCCCACCACCCTAGACAGCCCCTCCCTCCACTCCACCCTCGTGGATATCCTGCCCACCCCCCTGGACATCCCTACCCCTGTGGACAGGCCTTCCACCCCCGTGGACAGCTCTCCCACACCCTATACAGCCCGTACCACCCTGGATAGCCCCCCCACCCCCTTGGATAGCCCGCCCACCACCTTGGACATCCTTCCCACCCCTAGACATCCCCCAAACCCCTAGACACCCCCCACCCCCACCCCCCATGGACAACCTTCCCACCCCCTGGACACCCCCTACCCCCATGGATAGGCCTGCCACCCCCATGGACAGCTCACCCACCCCCCTGGACACCCCATACCCCCCTGGACAGCCCCACCACCCCCGTGGACAGCCCATCCACCCCTCTGGACAACCCTCCCACCCCCTGGATAGCCCCCCAACCCCCTTGACACCCCCACTCACCCCCCGTGGACACCAACACCCCTCGTGGATTGCCTGTCCACCCACTGGACACCCCCTACCCCCGTGGACTGGACCACCACCCTCGTGGATAGTCCTCCCACCCCCTGGACACCTCGTACCCCCCTTGACAACCCCACCACCCCCGTGGATAGCCCGTCCATCCCCTGGATACCCTGTACCCCCCAGAAATCCCCTCCACCCTCTTGGATAGCCCTCCCACCCCCTGGACAGCCCACCCTCATGGATAGCATACCCACCCCCCTTGACACCCCTACCCCCGTGGATAGGCTCACCACCCCTGTGGATAGCTCGCCCACCCCCTAGACACCTTGAACCCCCATGGACAGCCCCACCACCCATGTGGACAGCCCGCCCACCCCCCTGGACAGGTCGTACCCCCCCTGAACAGCCTTGCCACCCTTGTGAACAGCCCGTCCAACCCCTAGACATGCCATACTGCCTTGGACTGCCCCCCCCCCCCCCCCCCCCCCCCCCGTGGACAGCCCACCCACCCCCTGGACGGCACCCCCCCCCCCCCCCACGCCCCGGAGAACCACCATCCCCCTAGACACCCCCACCCACCTAGACACCCACAACCCCCATGGACAGCCCCCAACCCCCTGCACACCCCCTCCACCCCCAAGGACACCCCCTACCCCCATGGGCAGCCCTTCCACATCCATGGAATGCCCGCCCACCCCCATGGATAGCCCAAACACTCCCGTGAACACCCCTCCAACCCACTGGACACACCATACCCCCATGGATAGCTCTACCCCCTTCTTGGACACCCCAACCCCTAGAAATCCCCCCAAATCCATGGACACCCCTCCTACTAAAAATTAAATTTCTTTATTGCATCTTTTACAATTTATTGACTTCATTATATATTTTTTAAAGCTCACCTAAAACAATGGTTTGTTAAATTATCCATAAATACTCCTATTTTCTCTCATTTATTTTGTTTTTTGGGTTACACATTAGATATCCTTTTCTATGTACTTCAATATTTTTTTTCAAATGAAGGAAATGAAACCAATTGAAGAGAGGTGATGAAAATATATTTTGGACAATAAACATTGAATGAATGAGCTGGGTATTCCACCAGTAGTGCCTGTTGTGAGTATTTTATTTTAAATGTATATATCTATATTTAAATAATATATAATGTCATGTGATTAATTTTTTTAAACATTTTTTTTGGATCCAGCTATTAGGCGATAGTTATTTGATGAGAAAACTAGTAGTGGTCCCAGTACTCAGGGTGTTCGTACGAGGGGGGGTGGTATGAGAGCTAGATGATCTGGTCGACATACCCGATTAGACCATACCCCTCCCACTAACATACCATCCATCCCACATACTTATCCCGATGTGTCATTAAGGACACATGGGATATTTAGGCCTCCCATTTTCTCACCACCCTTTACATCTGATCCTCCTCTCCCATATCTAATATATCTGATGATGATTCCCACTCCTCATCTTGCATTTGGCCAATTATCCCTATCATCTTCTTTTTCTTCTACTTCCTTCTCTCTGGGATTTTATATTCCATCTTCCTTGACTCCTGGTTTTGTAGAGTCTGTCTCTAAAGAGCATATATTGAGACCCACTCCATCTGTAGAGGGTGTTCCTTCAGTTTCTGCGGTTCCATC
The DNA here is from genome assembly GCA_963277665.1 of Viscum album. NCBI lineage: Eukaryota > Viridiplantae > Streptophyta > Magnoliopsida > Santalales > Viscaceae > Viscum > Viscum album. The sequence continues at coordinate 1,349,440,301 of OY728164.1, forward strand.
GGTGCCCATTGATCAGACTACCTTAGGTATACTTATACCCCCCTAACAAATTTTTACACCATTATTTATTTTCATTTTAACATGTATTGATAAAACATTTGTTTTTCATTCATAATAGATACATCTACTAATAGGAGGTGGGGGCGGGGGCGTACATGAATGCATGCGATTTGGAACTACCACACGCAGTTGATGGAGGAATACAATGAAGATAATCAGATGATTGAAAAATCAGGGTAGTAATATCGGAGTTTTTTTGTGATGCCTTCCAAATACTCTGACATCATTCATGTCAGCTCTCTATCATGGAGACAGCTACCAAATAAAGTCAAGTATAATGCCTAGGCAAAGATATGGGTAAAAAAATCTATTGTATTTAATTCAATACATTATTTTTTGTATTCATATTCATTAATATTTTGCTGTTAGCTACGATTTAATTTCCCCAATGGTGAGGGTTCAAAACCAGCACGTTTAAAGTATTTAGGAGAGCTTTGAAGAGCTTATAAGCATGAGTCGTACATTGGCCGGTGATCTAGAGTGGGCACAAAGTTAGAGGCAATCGCTATTGTGGATGATTTTCCATTAGAATAGTATCGACAGATGATTAATCATTGGAAGACTAGCCAATTTAAGGTATTAATCACATTATAAGTATTTAAATGAAAATTTTCTTGTTTTTCGTTAATACTAATTATTGAATTTTATTTAGGATTCATCTAGAAGAAATAAAAAATCATTGATGCTAAGAAATACGTCCACACATTGGGACGTACTACGATTCCAGATCATGGGAGGGAGTAGGTATGACTATTTATAATCCTTCTTTATGACTTTCACTTTTTATTTCTTCCTATATAATTTATTCGATTGCTAAATTTTTTATATAATTTTAGTTATGAAATTAATTATTAGTATCCTATTTTTAATTATGGTTTCCGATATTCATTTTCATTGTAAAGGCATAAATTTAATGTAGAAGGACGTGTGCCTCAAGAAAAACTATTTTGCTCAAGTAGAAAGAAGAAAGATGGAAGTGTGGTTAATGAACCGACTCAATATTAGATAGTAAGTTTTACATTGATGATTTAAAATTTTAAACTCTATTTTTTAACATAATAATATATTTATATTTGTAACAGGATTCTTTAGTGGCCCTTGATGCCCAGGAACCTGACAATTTTGGGCAAAACGATCACTTACATCAGGTGTTGGGAGATGAGCACCCAGGTAGAGTACGCTACCGCCTTGGGAATAGTGTAGTTCTGATGAGGTATTGGCCCTCCAAAGGTACGAGTTGTAGTGCCACCAAGATACAATAGGCTAAGGCACATGCAGAGCAGGCTGAAAAGGGGATATAGATATGGAAGAATAGTTTTCTAGGAAAAATACCGCATTTATGAAACTGATGGATGTTTTACGTCCAACACTTCTACCAGAGGCCAGAACTACTTGTGATGAATATATGTCATCGATGCATTCTATATATGGTGCACCAGGTGTTAGTTATAGTGGTGGTTTATACAATATCAAGGAGGAGGTCGAGGAAGATGAGGAGGAGGGGAAGGAGGAGGCTGAGGTGGGGGAGGAGGGCAAGGAGGAGGCCGAGGCAGAGGAGGAGAGCGATGAGGAGGTCAGGGATAAGTATGAGGGCGAGGAGGAGGGCAGGGACGATGATGGGGATGAAGATGACGACGAGGGTGAGGGTGAAGATGATGGCGATGATAGTGATGGTGATTAGGTAGGTCACATTATCTTTATTTTTTATCTATAAATAATAAATCTTGACTTGATGATTTTTTATGACCAATTCACCCCTCCCCTAGATAGCCCCTACCCCCTGGACACCTCGTACCCCCTGGATAGCCCCTCCAACCCTGTGGACAACCCTCCCACTACCTGGATAGCCCCTCCCACTATGGACAGTCCCCCCACCCCCTAGACACCTCATACCTCCCTGAACAACCTCGCCCACCACCGTGGATAGCCCGCCCACCCCCTTGTACATCCCGACCACCCCCGTGGATAGCCCTCCCACCCCCTGGACTGTAACATCCCAAGTAAGTAATGAATAATAGATATTTTTATCTATGTCTATTAATAAACTAGATAGTATTTTAGAGACTTAAAATGAAAATAAATCCAATCTTAAGCATGGAATACAGTAATATTTTTAAAAGATTGTTTTACTGCCTTTTGATGGAAAACCATTTTTTAATCTATCTTTTGATAATTTTATAAACTAGTTTTGTCAAAATAAACTTATTATTTATGATTGGGACATCAAAATTTACTTTGTGTGAATTTTTGGTATTTTTCTGACAATGTTCATTTTTTAATGAATAGTGAAAATTACTGCATTTTACTTCAAAATTGCTTTTTAATCTAATTTATTTATATTATTAGATTATCTTTTGAATTTGTCTTAAAGTGTAATCTGAATATATTTTTACCATTTAATCCAATGGTGGACATTGGAATTAATTTCAATTTGAAATCGGACTTAAACTAGTGTTAATCTTTTGATAATTATTGTTTCATAAAAACACGCTATTTGCTCTGACAACGGGAATTAATTATTAAATTAATTAACGTGACTTATATGTTTTGAATTTTTTAAAATAGACCTAATTTTTGAATTCAGAATATCAAATATAGCTTAGGGTGATGTTTTGGTATTTTTCTGAAAAACTTCAATTTTTGATGAATAGTGAAATCACTAAGTGGTAGTTAAAGAAACTGATTTTTCGTTTAAATGAAATTTTGCCACCTTTGTGTTTTGAATTTCAAAAATCAGACATACATGGTTTTCGTTAAGAAGTAAATTGTGGTTCAATGAGATTAAAATAATTTTTTTGTGAATAGTAACTTATTAAGTTTTTAATCGCGATTAGTAGTAATTAGTGTAGTTTAAGGTAAGAATAATATTTTAATGATATGAAATGACCTAGACACATATCCTAAACTTATTGGATGTGTCATGGACGACCAAGAAAAGCCATGGGTCAACTTGGGGACCCCATGGAGCCACTTTTGTTGGGAAATGACATAAATAACTTTTTATTTAATGTTAAAGTAAAAATGACACAAACATGAGTTATGTTACAAAAACAATTTTTATATGGGGATATACAAGTCATATTTTTGACTATAAATATTCATTGGAAAGCTAAAACGATTTTCTACATCATAGTAGTTTTTTATAATTTTTTGGCATTAAATAAATAAATTTATTTATGACATCATGATGATGCAGCGATGACCTCATTATTTAACGATTTAAATAAAATGGAAAGATAATGTAATATCTAAGACCTAAACATTTCCAAAACCTATTGGATGAGTGGATTTCGAACCCTTATCACCTTATCCTCTAATTAATTCAATGTGGGACCTTTTGAATCCGAAACGCTTTTTAAAATAAAGTAACTTATCTTTACTTTCCAAGAGTGCCTCTCCTCTCCTCTTATAAAAGGCCCCCACCTCTACCTCATTTCACACACTCCTCAATCCTTTGGCTCGGCCATCCCCTACCCATTTACTCTCTCCACATCCCTCTACTCATCCTAGAGGATTACCTTTGGGCATAATCCTTTCAAAGGAAGCCTTTAGGATCAAACCAATAGGAGTTACACTTTTAAAGGTAATTCATTCTCTCATGTTCATTTGTTTTATTTTACTTCTCCAACCCCCTAAACTCTTTTTATTTACTTATTTTGTAACAAAAACAGTATCCTAAATATACTAGGATGTTGTTATAAGATTTATTCGAGCTACACTCTCTCACAACTACATCAAATGGTTAAAGAACATACGGTTTCTGTGGATGGCGAAATTCTGCCTCCCGAAACGATGATTGTTCAATACTCATTTAACACCTTCAAAGGTGGCCACTATGATGTCAATATTTTTATATATGATATATAATATGTTTATTCTTCCTTAAGCTTCTGTATTTTTCATTTATGGCATTCCATTATTGTTTCCATTATGGATAAACATGATATCTTCATTTTAGGAAGTGCGGACTACCGCCCCCTGAAAGTGATTTGATTCGTTAATACCATATGTGGGATGTGTAAAGGATAAAGTTAATGATATTATATATGTTATTATACTTGAATTATAATATATTCTTATATCATTATGATTCCATTCCCGAAAATACGAAATAGAAATGGAAGTAGCGTTCATGCGTACGTACGGCTTACCGTCTCCATGAATGGTGCATTTCATTTCTTACCTCTAAATGTGATGTAATAATATAAATAAATGTATATGCTGAATATATATGATATATATGTTATCCAAATCATTAATATCATTCTGGATATAACAAACCTTTGACCAAATTAACAACATGTAAGTGTAAGAAGTCTATATTTGACTTAAGAACCAAATACCGACAAAATGAACATTATTAACTTAATTGATTACCTGATGTTAATAACATGGTATAAAAGGAATAATGAACTTGAAAAAGGTTCTTAAACAAGTATAAATTAACTCAAGTTCATTATTCAGGAGATTAAAGAACGACCGAGTCAAGTCGGACCCGAGGTATGGGACTTCGTCTCAATCTTCATTCATTGAGGCTTATTTTGTTTTATACACAACCTTCTTTTATACGGTGTATAAACCCCTTTGACTTTTATGTTTATCCAAATGGAATATTTTTTATACGAAGCATTTACTAAACGACAAAAGGGAATGTTTTTGTCGTACGTATGCGGCGACAACGACTTCTCCGCCGTCATGACTGTTATTTGAGTTTCGGCTTCCTCTACAAGCCATACCTTCTTTTTAAAAGAAAAATAAATACCATGTTTTGCTTTTCTTTTAATTTGTTATTGAAAATGGTTTTCATAATGTTTTTATTATATCAATGTGTTGTATTTATATCTCGTGATTGAAATGTGGAAATGTTATGTTTCCTTTATGCATGTTTTATGTGATATGAATTATGTTATGGTTCTTGGGAATATTTATGAAGACGGGTGGTTCTGTGATAAACTAAGGGCGGGTGAGCCCGATATAGCTCTCCAATGCATTGGGTAACGCGAAGGAGTGAAACGTTAAGGTTTATCTGAAGAGATTTAGGGAATATACTGTGATGGGTATTCCAAACGTAACCAAGAGGGTTACTCCCTACATAAGAATGTTATGAATGCCTCAAGTTACCTTTATGTCTTATGATTTCTATGATTTACACATGATTTTATGAGGTATGTTAAAGTGATTATGTTTTATGGGTAAAGTATGATTTCATTCTTATTTATATATGTACCCATGTTTCCTTTCCATGTTTTTATAACCCATACTGAGCTTTTTATGCTCATCCCAAGTTTTTTTGAAATGTTTTTCACAGGTCAAGGGAAAGGTACATGATATAATGATAGTGTCAAGGAAGTGTCAAGAAAGAATCCATGTTTTATTTTAAATATGTTTCTATTGATGGGAATGAAGAATACTATCTTTATGTAACCACTTTGTTTATATGTGGAATGTAATGCAAGTTTTATGATCTAATTCGATAAAACTATAAACCTGAAAAGATCCTCAATGTGTAATCTTGTAATAACTCAAGATTAAGTAAGGTTTAAGGCTGGGGCCTTATAGTTGGTATCAGAGGTCGGTTTAGATAAATTTAGGAGTTACAATTATATTAAATGATTATCCAAAAATATTTTTTAAATGATATAGCATTTGAAGATTACCATGTTGCTTCATCTAAGACATGTTTGTTCAGAATGGTTTTACGTAGAGGGAACAAGGAAGAAGTGCTAGGAAGGCATACAGAAGAAAATAACCTTCTGAATCAGCATCCCGAGATGGTCAGAATTGGAACAAAACAGTTTGTTGTAGTGATGGCACAGTTGACTCAGGCTATAAATGGTGGTGGTATTCATGCACGAGATCAGCCAGATCAACCGCAGAGGAACATGTCAGTTGTGGAACATTTCATGAGGAAACATCCCCCATCATTCAGAGGATCATCTAACCCTGTGTTAGCTGAAGGCTGGATTAAAGCACTGGAGAAGATTTTCGATGTCATGGGGTGTTCAGACAATCAAAAGGTTAGTCTTGCTATTTATCATTTGGAGGGTGAAGCAGATCAGTGGTGGTCGATGGTTAAAAATATCAGGGATGCTTATGAGATTGATGCTCTCGACTGGGATGAATTCAAAGGTATGTTTCTTGAGAAATATTTTGCTAAGGCTGTTCGACTTAGGATGGAAAATAAATTCTTGGAATTGAGGCAAGAGGAAGACTCAGTGGCTACCTACGAAGAAAGGTTCACTCGATTGGCAAGGTATGCTCCAAATTTTATCCGAGACCTTGATAGTAAAATCAATAATTTTTACTCAGGATTAAAGCCAAAATATCAAAGGGAATTAGCTTCTCGTGAGTTTAAAAGTTATGAAAAGCTTGTTCGATGTGCTGAGAAGGTGGAAATGGAGTTTGCCGATGACCAAGTGTTCTATAACAACCAATAGAAGAAGAGACCGAGGTGGCAGGAGAAAGGTAAGAATTCTTCAAAAAAGTCTGATGGTAAGAAAACTAAGTTTCCAGTTTGTGATAAATGTGGCAAAAGGCATGCTGGGGAATGTCTTCTGAATTCTGGAAAGTGCTACTAATGTGGTAAGATGGGACATAAGTCTCGTGATTGCACTGAAAAGGATCAAGGTGAAGGTAAGACCAAATTTGATTTACAGTTAGTGAAATGTTATAAGTGCAATGAGATGGGTCACTATGCAAACGAGTGTCCAACAAAGAGCTTGAGTGATGGGAAGCAGTTAGACTACAAGAAAAAAGTGGTGGTGAAATCTTTTGCAACTACTTCGGCAGACGTCGGGCCATCAAATGAAGTTGTATCAGGTACTTTGTTTGTTTTTTCAGATTATACCAGTGTGTTGTTTGATTCGGGGTCTACACATTCTTTCATCTCTGAAAACTTTTCTAGTAAAATGGGAATACCATCTCAAGAAGTGACTCCTGAACTTGTGGTAAAAACACCTGGGGGAAATGATGAGGCAAAAAGAATTTATAAGAATCTTCCTATCCTTATATGTGGAAAGAACCTACTTGCAAACCTTATTGTTCTACCTCTAGTAGAGTTTGATGTTATCCTGGGTATGGATTGGCTCTCTATTTACCATGCTAAGATTGACTGTAGAGCTAAAGAAGTTTCTTTTCAGAAAGACTTTCAGTTTGTATACAAGAATGAACCCTTACTATTGATAACTTATCAAGAGGCCGAGAAACTTGTAAAAGATGGAAATGAATGTTACCTTGCACACATCGTTGAAAATAAATGAACAGTTCAAATTAATGATGTGCCAGTGGTAAATGAGTATCCTGATGTTTTCCCTGATGAGTTGCCTAGAATAATACCAGATCGGGAAGTTGAGTTTACTGTTGACTTAGTTCCTGATGCTAAGCCAATTTCAAAACCCCCTTATCGAATGGCTCAAATTGAACTTTTAGAGTTAAAGGAGCAATTGCAAGATTTATTAGAGAAAGGTTTTATTCTACCTAGCACATCACCATGGGGTGATCCTATTTTATTTGTTAAAAATAAAGATGGTTCTGTGAGACTTTGCATTGATTATAGAGCCTTGAATAATATCATTGTTAAGAACAAATATCATTTGCCTCATATCGATGATTTGTTTGATCAGCTCTAGGGAGCTCAGTTTTTTTCAAAGATTGACTTGAGATCGGGGTACCATCAGCTGAAGGTAAAGGAGGAAGATATTCTGAAGACCACGTTCCGTACGAGATATGGCCATTATGAATTTGTAGTAATGCCTTTTGGGTTAACCAATGCACCTGCTGTATTCATGGACTTAATGAATAGACTTTTCCATGAGTTCTTGGATAAGTTTGTGGTGGTTTTCATTGATGATATTTTGGTGTTTTCTAAAAGTAAAGAGGATCATGAAAGACATTTAAGGGTTATCTTGAAAACCTTAAAAGAAAATAAACTGTATGGAAAATTCATCAAGTGTGATTTTTGGTTGCAACAAATTTCTTTCCTTGGTCATATTGTTTCTAAAGATGGAATAACTATTGATCCTGCAAAAACAAAAGTTGTGGAAGACTGGCCAAGACCCACAAATGTAACTGAGATTCGTAGCTTCCTTGGTTTGGTAGGCTATTACCAAAGGTTTTTTAGAATTTTTTCACGATTATCTAGTCCAATGACTAAGCTAACTCGGAAGGGTGTTATGTTTATCTGGACAAAAGAATTTGATGATTGTTTTTAGGAGTTGAAAAGAAGATTGGTGAATGCTCCAGTTTTGGCACTACCTTCCAGGAATTGTGAGTTTGTTATATACAGTGATGCTTCATTGAAAGGACTTGGTTGCATCCTAATGCAGAATGATTAGGTAATTGCTTATGCTTCACGACAGTTGAAAACTCATGAGGTAAATTACCCTACACATGATTTGGAATTAGCTGCTGTTGTTTTTGCTTTAAAAATTTGGAGGCATCATTTTTATGGAGTAAAGTGTGAAATATATACCGATCACAAAAGTTTAAAGTATATATTCACTCAGAAAGATTTAAACATGAGACAAAGGAGATGGCTAGAATTAATCAAGGATTATGATTGTATAATTCATTACCATCCGGGAAAAGCAAATAAAGTGGCTGATGCTTTGAGTTGAAAAAGTAATTCTTCTTTAGCAATGTTGCGTTTGGAACGTGATACTTTGGTTAAGGATTTGATGAACTTTGGCATAGAAGTTGTTGGTGCAGGAATTCCTTCTGTTTTGTTTCAGGAATCAGTGAGATCTTCTCTATCATGCAGAATCAAGCAAGCACAGAAGCAAGATAGTGAGTTGCAGAAAAAGGTAGAGCTGGTTCAGAAAAGTAAGTTGCCTGAATTCAACATTGATAATGATTGTGTTTTGAGATTTGGGAAGAGATTGTGTGTGCCTTGTGATTCACAGTTGAAGAGAGATTTGTTATGTGAAGCTCATAGTTCTCCATTTTCAGTTCATCCGTGCAGTACTAAGATGTATAGAGATCTGCGGGAGTATTACTGGTGGGATGGAATGAAAAGAGATATTGCTGATTTTACTGTGAAGTGTTTGACATGTCAACAGGTTAAAGCAGAGTGGCAGTTACTGAAAGGGATGCTTCAGCCTTTACCAGTGCCAGAGTGGAAATGGGAGAATATATCCACGGACTTTGTTGTGGGATTACCGAAGACATCTCGAGGTAATAATGCAATCTGGGTTATTGTTGATCGCTTGACCAAATCTGCTCATTTCCTTGCTATACGAGATACTTTCTCTCTTGATCAACTTTCCCGTTTGTATCTTAAAGAGATATTCAGGTTACATGGAGTTCCTCTCTCCATTGTATCGGACCGTGATCCCAGGTTTACTTCTAACTTTTGGAAAGGCCTTCAGAAGTCGTTGGGTACTGAATTAAATTTTAGTACGACTTTTCATCCTCAATCAGATGGGCAGTCAGAACGAACAATATAGACCTTGGAGGATATGCTACGAGCTTGTTCGATGGATTATCAGGGAATTTGGGACCAACATATTTCTTTGGTTGAATTGTCATATAATAACAGTTCTCATTCCAGTATACAGATGGCACCATTTCAGGCATTATATGGGAAGCGGTGTCAAACTCCAGCTTTCTGGGATGAAGTGGGTGAAAGGAAGTTGATGGGACCAGAATTTGTAGAAGAGATGGAAGAAAAGGTTCAGTTGATTCAGAAACACATGATAACAGCTCAGAGCAGGCAGAAGATTTATGCGGATAACCGGAGGAAGGATCTATCTTTCGAGGTAGGTGATCATGTTTTTCTCAAGGTTTCTCCTTGGAAAAGTGTGATGAGATTTGGTAAGAAAGGAAAGCTGAGTCCAAGGTTCATTGGACCATATGAAATTCTGGAGAGAGTTGGATCAGTTGCTTAACGAGTGGCTTTACCTCCGAGTTTATCTCAGGTACACAATGTTTTTCATGTTTCGATGTTGAGAAAGTACATGCTAGATCCATCTCATGTTTTGAGTCCATAGGTAGTTCAGCTGGAAGAGAACCTATCTTATGAGGAACAACCGGTCCAGATTCTTGACCACAGGGAGCAAGTGTTACAGAATAAGGTGATTAATCAGGTAAAGTTTTTGTGGAAAAACCACATGATGGAAGAGGCAACATGGGAATCTGAAAATGCAATGAGGGATAAGTACCCCCATTTATTCGATAAGTAAATAAATTGCAGGGAAGCAATTTTCTAAAGGGGGGAAGGATGTAACATCCCAAGTAAGTAATGAATAATATATATTTTTATCTATGTCTATTAATGAACTAGATAGTGTTTTAGAGGCTTAAAATGAAAATAAATCCAATCTTAAGAATGGAATACAGTAATATTTTTAAAAGATTGTTTTACTACCTTTTGATGGAAAACCATTTTTGAATCTATCTTTTGACATTTTTATAGACTTTGTTTGTCAAAATAAACTTATTCTTTAAGATTGGGACATCAAAATTTACTTTGTGTGAGTTTTTTGTATTTTTCTGACAATGTTCATTTTTTAATGAATAGTGAAAATTATTGCATTTTACATCAAAATTGCTTTTTAATCTAATTTATTTATATTATTAGATTATATTTTGAATTGGTATTAAAGTGTAATCTGAATATATTTTTACCATTTAATCCAATGGTGGACATTGTAATTAATTTCAATTTGAAATCGGACTTAAACTAGTGTCAATCTTTTGATACTTATTGTTTCATAAAAACACGCTATTTGCTCTGACAGCGGGAATTAATTATTAAATTAATTTATGTGACTTATATGTTTTGAATTTTTTAAAATAGACTTCATTTTTGAATTCAGAATATCAAATATAGCTTAGGGTGAAGTTTTGGTATTTTTCTGAAAAACATAAATTTTTGATGAATAGTGAAATCACTAAGTGGTAGATAAAGAAACTGATTTTTCATTTAAATGAAATTTTGCCACCTTTGTGTTTTGAATTTAAAAAATCCAACATACATGGTTGTCATTAAGAAGTAAAATGTGGTTCAATGAGATTAAAATAAATTTTTTGTGAATAGTAACTTTTTAAGTTTTTAATCGCGATTAGTAGTAATTAGTGTAGTTTAAGGTAAGAATAATGTTTTAATGATATGAAATGACCTAGAAACATGTCCTAACCATATTGGATGTGTCATGGCCGACCACAACAAGCCATGAGTCAACTTGGGGACCCCATGGAGCTACTTTTGTTGGGAAATGACATAAATAACTTTTTATTTAATGTCAAAGTAAAAATGACACAAACATGAGTTATGTTACTAAAACAATTTTTATATGGGGTTATACAAGTCATATTTTTGACTATAAATATTCGTTGGAAATCTAAAAACATTTTCTACATCATAGTTTTTGTTTTATAATTTTTTTACATTAAATAAATAAATTTATTTATGACATCATGATGATGCAGCGATGACCTCATTATTTAACGATTTAAATAAAATGGAAAGATAATGAAATATCTAAGACCTACACATATCCAAAACCTATTGGACGAGTGGATTTAGAAACCTTATCACCTTATCCTCGAATTATATCAATTTGGGACCTTTTTAATCCGAAACGCTTTTTAAAATAAAGTAACTTATCTTTACTTTCCAAGAGTGCCCCTCCTCTCCTCTTATAAAAGGCCCCCACCTCTACCTCATTTCACACACTCCTCAAGCCTTTTGCTCGGCCATCCCCTGCCCATTTACTCTCTCCACATCCCTCTACTCATCCTAGAGGATTCCCTTTGGGCAGAATCCTTTCAAAGGGAGCCTTTAGTCTCAAACCAAAATGAGTTACACTTTTAAAGGTAATTCATTCTCTCATGTTCATTTGTTTTATTTTTCTTCTCCAACCCCCTAAACTCTTTTTATTTACTTATTTTGTAACAAAACCAGTATCTTAAATATACTAGGTTGTTTTTATAAGATTTATTCGAGCTACACTCTCACACAACTACATCAAATGGTTAAAGAACATACGGTTTCCATGGATGGTGAAATTCTGCCTCCCGAAACGAGGATTGTTCAATACTCATTTAACACCTTCAAAGGTGGCCATTATGATGTCACTATGTTTATATATGATATATAATATGTTTATTCTTTCCTTAAGCTTCTGTATTTTTCATTTATGGCATACCATTATTCTTTCCATTATGGGTAAACACAATATCTTCATTTTAGGAAGTGCGGACTACCGCCCCTGAAAGTGATTTGATTCGTTAATACCATATGTGGGATATGTAAAGGATAAAGTTAATGATATTATATATGTTATTATACTTGAATTATAATATACTCTTATATCATTATGATTCCATTCACGAAAATAGGAAATAGAAATGGAAGTAGCGTTCATGCGTACGTACGGCTTACCGTCTCCATGAACGGTGCATTTCATTTCTTACCTCTAAATGTGATGTAATATTATAAATACATGTATATGCTGAATATATATGATATATATGTTATCCAAATCATTAATATCATTCTGGATATAACAAAACTTTGACCAAATTAACAACATGTAAGTGTAAGAAGTCTATTTTTGACTTAAGAACCAAATACCGACAAAATGAACATTATTAACTTAAATGATTACATGATGTTCATAACATGGTATAAAAGAAATAATGAACTTGAAAAAGGTTCTTAAACAAGTATAAATTAACTCAAGTTCATTATTCAGGAGATTAAAGAACGATCGAGTCAAGTCGGACCCGAGGTATGGGACTCCGTCTCAATCTCCTTTCATTGAGGCATATTTTCTTTTATACACAACCTTCTTTTATACAGTGTATAAACCCCTTTGACTTTTACGTTTATCCAAAAGGAATATTTTTTTTAAGAAGCATTTACTAAACGATAAAAGGGAATGTTTTTGTCGTACGTATGCGGCGACAACGACTTCTCCGCCGTCATGACCGTTATTTGAGTTTCGGCTTCCTCTACAAGCCATACCTTCTTTTTAAAAGAAAAATAAATACCATGATTTACTTTTCTTTTACTTTGGTATTGAAAATGGTTTTCATAATGTTTTTATTATATCAATGTGTTGTATTGATATCTCGTGACTGAAATGTGGAAATTTTATGTTTCTTTTATGCATGTTTTATGTGATATGAATTATGTTATGGTTCTTGGGAATATTTATGAAGACGAGTGGTTCCGTGATAAACTAAGGGCGGGTGAGCCCGATATAGATCTCCAATGCATTGGGTAACGCGAAGGAGTGAAATGTTAAGGTTTCTCCGAAGAGATTTAGGGAATATACTGTGATGGGTATTCCAAACGTAACCAAGAGGGTTACTCCCTACGTAAGAATGTTATGAATGCCTAAAGTTACCTTTATGTCTTATGATTTCTATGATTTACTCATGATTTGATGAGGTATGTTAAAGTGATTATGTTTTATGGGTAAAGTATGATTTCATTCTTATGTATATATGTACCCATGTTTCCTTTCCATGTTTTTATAACCCATACTGAGCTTTTTATGCTCATCCCATGTTTTTTTGAAATGTTTTTCACAGGTCAAGGGAAAGGTACATGATATGATGATAGTGTCAAGGAAGTGTCAAGAAAGAATCCATGTTTTATTTTAAATATGTTTCTATTGATGGGAATTAAGAATACTATCTTTATGTAACCACTTTGTTTATATGTGGAATGTAATGCAAGTTTTATGATCTACTTCTCTAAAACTCTAAACCCGAAAAGATCCTCAATGTGTAATCTTGTAATAACTCAAGATTAAGTAAGGTTTAAGGTTGGGGCCTTATATGGACACCCCTCCCCCCAGGGACAGCCCCCCCCCCCCCACCCTCGTCGATAGTCTGCCCACCCACCCTAGACACCCCTACCCCTTGTGGATAGCCTGTCCACCCCTCTAGACACCCCTACCCCTTGGATAGCCCAACCACACCTGTGGATAGCCTGCCCACACCCCTAGACACCCCCTCCCCTTGTGAACAGCTCCCACCCCCGTGGAGAGCCCTCCCACCCCCCTAGACACCCCCGACCCCACCTGAATAGCTCGGTCACCCCTGTGGATAGCCCACCCACCCCCATGGACACCGTACCCCACTAGACAACCCCGCCCACCCCCGTGGACACCCATTACCCCATCGACATCCCCACCCCCGTGGACAGACCCGCCCACCCCCAGGACTCCACTCCCCTTGGATAACCCCACCACCCCTGTGGACCACCCCCACCCCCTGGATACCCCCCACCCCCCTTGGACAGACCCCACCCCCTTGAACATCCCCCAACCCCCTAGACCACCCCACCCCTAAACCCCCCCCCCCCCCGACACCACCCAACCACCGTGGACACCCCCATGGACACCCCCACATACACCACCCCACCCCCTGACAGCACCCCCCCCCCCCCCCCACCACCATAGAAAACCTCCACCCCCTGGAAACCTCGTACCCCTTTGACAGCCCCACCCACCCCCGTGAACAACCCCACCTACCCCCGTGGACAGCCTCGCCCACCCCCTGGATAGCCCCACCCACCCACTCGACACCCCCCACCCCTGTGGACAGCTCGCCCACCCCCTGGACACCCCTACTCCCTGTGGACATCCTGCCCACCCCCTGGACACTCTGTACCACTGCGATAGCCCCATCCACCCCCATGGACACCACCTATACCCTTGGACAGCCCCCCCCCCCCCCCACCCCGTGGAAAGCCCCTCTCACCCCCTAGACACCCCCTACCCCCTGGACGGCCCCGCCACCCCCATGGACCCCCCTGGACAGTCCCCCACACCCATGGATGGCCCCCACCCCCGTGGACACCACCCCACCCCCCTTGGACAGCCCCCATACCCTGGACCATCCCCATCCCCAACCCCCCTAGACACCACCCCACCACTTGGACCCCCTAGATAGCCCCCCCCCCCCTGACACCACCCCCACCCCCCATGGACACCACCCCACCCCCTAGACACCCCCATGGATAGCCCCCCCCCCCCCCCCGGACAGCACCCCACCCCCTGGACACCCCATGTACACCCCCCCCCCACTCGCCCCCTTGTAATGTGAGTGTACTCTCACCATAATGAGATGCCTCTTCCAAAAAAATTGAAATGGGTTAGTTATAAGAGTGGTTTTCATGTAAATATGGGAGAACTATGTCAGTGGTACAAGACATGGTTGGAAGAGTATACTTATTTTTATGTGATATTGCAAGTATTTTTTTGTTCTATTTTAATTGAAAATTGTTCTATTTTAAGTGTTATTTGAAGCTATGTTTGCAGTTGAATGTAGTGGAGGGAATGGGTGTCTGTTGTGTTGTTTGCTGGAAAAACACTATACCAATGGTTTTAAATCGTTGGTAAAGTGTTTGGAGAAGAATTTTACCAATAGATTGAATAAACCGTTGGTAATACTATATACCAACGGTTTCAAACCAATGGCATAGTGTATTTCCAGAATATTTTTACCAAATGTTTTAAGGAACTGTTGGTAATACTATATACCAACGGTTTCAAACCATTGGTGAATTATATGTAATCTATATATCCCAACGGTTTATCAAACATTGGAATAAATATATACCAATAGTTTCTATTAAATCATTGGCATAGTGAAGGTTACAGTTCCATATACCAACATTTAGAGAAAAACCATTGGTATAGGCCTTTTTCAATGGATTACTAGCCAATGGTTTGCAAAAATGTTGTTATATAGTATACCAACATTTCAACTGCCTATACCAACATTATGAAACTGTTGGTATATATTGTATTTCCAGTAGTTAATAAATTTCATTTTATGATTTAAAAAATAATTTTTAATAACTTAACATATTTCTGGATATGAATCAAATACATCCTATCTATAACAAACATGACTTATGAAACAAAACATATACAAGAATAAGAATCAGTTAACACCCAAAACAATGATACTACTAAAATATTATTAATAATGAAATATTAGAAGATCATATATTATATCATATTTATGTATGTGGTTCTTAATAATTTAATAACTATGATTTAACTATTATACAGGAGGTTAACGTACTCTCGATCAAGGAAAATTACATGGTAAGGGTTAATTTACAATCTCTTTATTTATCTGAGTTTTTTTATACGTAAGTAGCTACTAAGAATTCTTTATCATCCATATCCGTGATTCTTAAAAAAAATCAAAACATTTTTTACTATTTCCTATAATATGGGTTAACGTCATTTATACCCTTGTTTGGATTTTTATAAAAAAAAATTGAAAGTAATATTTCCATTGTTTTCCAAACAAGGTAAATTATGACATTTTCAATGAATTAAGGTAAGAATGATTTTTTTAACTTATACAGCGGGTGCGGCTGTTTTCTTCCATTATAACACCTTCAAAGCATCCCTTACAAGATTATAAGAATATTTACAAAATAAATGTTTTCTTTTATAATTATTTTACCTTTAAATGATTTCAAAATATAAATATATATTTCTCTCAAATAGTTTTTATTTTATCTATGTCGACATCTTTTGATGGATTTTACACTTATTTGAAGTTGATTTATTATGATATAATCTTCCATTCTCTATTGAAGGTTTTTTTATATGTTTGACTATGGATATGTTATTTTTATACCATTCCTGGCTTAGGGTTAAAGTATTAACATTTCCTATGATAGTTTTAATACGAATTTTTATGTTATGTTTCTACCTTTTCATATGAGGAATGCATTGGACTTAGTAAGTGATGGGTGGAGCCCGCTATAACTCCTCAATGAATCGGTAGGTCTCTTGAGACAAACTAGTGTCTTGGCACAAGGCCTTGAAAAAATATTTTTTGTAGTCTTGGAATGAGGCCTTGACTATGTGGTTATGATGTCTGGCATTATGCAATCCATCATTAAGAAATTGGCTATCGATATTACTTGTGATTATTAGACTAGTAGAATATCCATGGGAATAAGTAAATGGAATTATATGATTTATCATCACCATATTATGCTGATGTTTAAGTTTAAAATTCCTTTGTTTTTGTAATATACATTTCCTTAAATGTTTGTGCTTATTTATGATAGTTTCTGCTATATTGTTATCCTTACTGAGCATTTGAGCTCACCCCTTTCTTATGATTTCATTTTCCAGTGATGTAAAGAAGTATATCATGATTAACCATCAGGTATAGGCCAAGGATATGAGTGTGTTTGAAGGGGACCCAATGTTTTTGTTTTTTCATGATGTAATATAATACTTATGTGTGTATCTAGTACTTCCAGGGATACTAAACTAATTGGTATTTAGAGACATAATCTATTTTGATCATGCCAATTTTATGAAATAGTGTACCAAATCTGGATAACTATGGTTGGTTGTAATAGTTGGTATTAGAGGAAGTTTAGTACAAACCTTGGAAACTATATTTAAAAAAACTCTGGTAAGAAAACATTACCCTAAGATAGACTTTGAGGATTAGTATATAAGAACTTCCTATAATTTTGGTAATGTAGATATTTTGTGAGTTTTCTAAGCAATACATTCATGTATGGATACGAGTAGGGGGAGGCGGCTCTGGAATAGATGTACCTAGGAGTGAAAACTCCGACAAGGAGTTTTGGGCTTGACCCAGGGTATCCTAGTACATGACAATGGGCCTTACTGCACTCTTGGTTACGATACTCCCGGAGGATATGCATAGGATAATTCACATTTACTTTAAAACCCATTTAGAAGGATTTATGAGTATATATCATCCTCAAAGAAAAACATTTTTATGATTATGGATTATATCCATAAACTTTTCAACTTATCTTTAGTGTTTTACAAGTTTGGAATTATGTATTGTGATTCATAAACTAATCTAGTGTATGCCATTGTTTAGAAATGGATCCTATTAGAAGGAATGGAAACTGTATCAACACACTTAATCCATTTAGGGATTACACTCCTACTCAATATAATTATACTAGATCTGGTGAGGCAACTAGTGCTGATCATCTTATCACCATACTAGTACAACTCACTCTGGTTATGAATAATAAACATACCCGTATGGAGCACCCTAACCCACAACATGGAGGATCAATGTTAGACTGCTTCATGAGGAAAGAACCACCAAAATTAAATGGGGATAAAAATCCACTTGTATCTGAGAAATGGATAAGTTCCTTAGAGAAATTATTTCATGCATTATGGAGCAGTGAAAGAGAAAAAGTAGTCACGGTAGTTTATCGCCTCATGGGAGATGCAATTAAATGGTGGTACTTAATTAAAAACACAAAGGAGGATGAAGAAATATCATATATGGAATGCAGGGAGTTTAAAGAGATTTTCTTAGAAAAATACTATCCTCGTGACCATCGATCGGATATAGAAATGAAATTTCTGAGTCTTAGGAAAAAGGAGGATGAGAATGTCACAAAGTATGAGGCTGACTTAACAAGGCTAGAAAGGCATGATGCAGATTATATACAAAACCCAAGGAGCAAAATTTATCAATTGTTTGATGGGTTAAAACCATTTCTCTATCAAGCATTAGTCTCACAATCCTTCTCATCATATTAATAAACAGTCATGTGTGCTATCAGGATAGAAAATGAATTCTTTAAGTCTTATCACATTAAATAAAGTAAAAGAAGAAGAGAACGGTGGAGCAAGAGATAGATAAAGGTAAATAAGGAAAGAATAATTTTCTATTATGTGATAAGTGTGGAAAGATAAACCCCAGTACTTGAATAAATGGAATGGGAGGGTGTTACAAATGTGGATAAAAAGGCCACCAGGCTCGTGATTACAAGGGAAATAAAGTGGCTATAATGTTGAATGTTTCAATTCTAGAGAAATGGGGAATTATGCAAATGATTTTACTAATAACCAAGGAAACTTTCCTTAGAAAATTCCAAAGGATCAAGGACAAGATTATGTTGTTACTACAGTTGAAGTGGAATAATTATGGTATTTGTTATTTTGGATTCACGAATTATATTTTGGTGATAAGAAGAATGTGATATATATAAGTATTTTACTTCAGTAATTTGTTTTTATTAGGGTTTTAATATGATGAAGGTAATCATAATTTTAGTATGTGACTATAAGAGAAACTTTACATTGTTTGGGGAATCTGATGTTACAATCGATTTTGGAATTTAGAGACCTTTTAGAGAGAGTTTGGATAGAAGTATTATGGATAACTATAAAGGTTGGAATGGATTAAGTTGAAATTGGGATATTATTTTTTAAGGTTAGAAAAATTTCATAAGATTATTTTTTGTAATATTATAATAATATTGTTTCAGAAAAAGAAAAAACTGCTGGTCAAGAGATAACCCATGGCATCAGACAAAGCTGCGGGAATCAAACCCATAACCAAAGTGCGACAAGGCTTTATCTCATACCATTATCCTACAATAAGTCCTTATTTATTACAAAAGAGTTATTTTCTTTTAAATGGTATATGTTTATATTTGTAACCCTATACGATTAGGAAAAAATAGAATATTTTTTAGTTATATTATGTTTTGGAGTGAAAGATAAGTTTGTGGTAGAAATTAGTTAAAGGATGTAACTCTACTTGTTAAGTATTCATTTTTTTCATATTCTAGGAAGAAATTAATTCTTAACCATTAGGTAAAGGATCTTAAAACCATAAAAAAAATATCCTAATACCTTATGTTTTGGTGAACTGGTGATATTTTAAATCATTATAGATTTATGGATTTAAGGCCCTCAATTTTCCATTCACTTATTTCTGATTGATGACCTTAATCACTCCCTATAAATTTTTACATTTTTCCGCCAATAATAATTTCCACCAATGTTCTCTTATTTGAAATCCTAATTTTGTGGTGAATTTATAATTTCTTTTTCCCTCTAATTAAGACTATATTTTATTAACCCTATATCTGTTGTTGGTTTCCACAAAGTTATTTTCTATTTTTTAATCTTTTATTTCCAAAGAACAATTTCAAATTGTGATAACCTAATTTATTGAATTAGGGAAGAATGTAACACTCCAAGCTTCAACAGTACATTTCTCTTTGAAAAATACAATAGCGTTTGATGTACGCAACACTGAGTTCAAGCATGACACGACCTTTCAAACTAGCCATTTTAAAAAAGGTTTTGAATAGTAATAAACACATTTTTAATTTTATATATATCCCATATAATTTTTAAATTAATATTTTTTTCTTAAACATAATATAAAGAAAAATTCTTATTTTTCAGATAAAAGAAGTATTTTTTTTAAATGATTTTTTCCACCTTTTAATGAAGATGCCTTTTTAAATCTGATATTTGAAGCTTTTATATATTCAATTTGATGAAATTAATTCTTATTTAGAATAAATACATAAAAATTTACTCTTGATAAATTTTTGGTACTTTTCTGATAACATTCATATTTTGATGAATACTGAAAATCACTAATTTTCAATTAAAAATAAATTTTTTAATCGAAATAATTTATAATGTTAAGTTATAAAATTGAGTGGGTTTGAAGTATAATTAGATTATATTTTTATAATTTAATATTATTTAGTTAATTGGATGTAATTTCACATTTAAATTTTACATAAACACATGTCAATCTTTTGATAGTTTTTACTTCTTAAAATCTCGCTTTTTTAACAATGGGAATTAATTTCAAATTAATTTATGAAACTTTTGTATTTTGAATTTTAAAAAATGGATTAAATATTTAGAATTATAAGGTCCAAATTGTGTAAATAGGTAACTTTTATTTTAAGAAATTATGAATAGTTATTTCAGTATATATTTTATTTACCAGGATTAAAGGGTAAATCCGGTAAATAAGAGTAAAAAATAATATTCTAATAATATTAAAATTACCGTAAATCATTTCCTAGCCATATTAGATGATAAATTACCAACCATTTTCATCCTTTGGTAGATTTTGGGATCCAATGGCACCACATGAGAGTAATAATGACATTTTTTATTAATTAATGTAAAGTAAAGACAAAAATAACATAAACATGTATCTTTTAGTAAAACAATTTTTGTATCAGGATATATAATTAATCTCTTAGACTACAAATAGTCATTAGAAATATAAAACTATTTCCTACATCATGATATTTTTTTTATAATTTTTATACATAATATAAATATATATATTTATGATACAATAATGATGACGTATTTTTCTTATTAATGAAAGAATCAAATAAATGATAATAAAAATATTAAAATAAAAATAATTTTAAAGTTTTGATGTCATCCACGAATTTTATAGGATAATATTACATGTTAGAGTTTATTAAATAATTTTTTTTCTAAGTGATAAAGTTATTATGACATTCCGAATAACCAAATACTAAATAGTGTCAAAATTGTCATAAATGTGTTTTTAAAACAAGTACTATATTATTAAATGATATAATATTTCTAAATATATAAGGTTCAGAAAAGGACTCATATAACTATATATATTTCATTAATGAACCACTTGGGGTTCTCTTGGAATTTTATAGTATGTTTATTAACCATGTAATATAAAAATACAAGAGAAATTGTAAAAGTTAAACTATTTAACTAAGAGTTAAATCTAATAGATAAGGTTAGAATATTGAACGAAACTTGCCTAAAACTTATTGGTTGAGAGTATTTAGACCCAGTACCATATTAGACTAGAAATAAATCCTTTTTAGCCATTATAAAACAAATATTATTTTATAATAAATTAATATTTCATGATTTTCTTAAAGTGACCCTCAACTCTCTTATAAAAGGGTACTTCCCCTTATCTCAAAATCACACCTCCAAAACCATTTGGCTCGGCCAAAACCTACTAAAATATCCTCCAAAATTACCTCAATTCAACCTAGAGGACTTAATTTGATCATAACATTAACTTAAGGGTCCCTTTTGAACAAATCCAAAGGAAGAACCCGAATAAGAGGTAATAATTTCATCACCTCTTTCAAAGTTCTTTTCATCATCCACTTCCAATTTCTTTGTTTTTTCCATACCAAAATAATAACTATAGTACCTTATACATAATTTTATGTAATTATAAATATTTCAAAACCATATTCATTACACTATCCATCCTATGAATAACAATGTCACCATACATGCGTACGTACAGCTTACCGTCTCCACATCGTGGTGTAGATTGTTATTCAACACTTGATTATTTGGATGGGTATAATAATGAGTATAATTTATGTAAATAATAAATATAACATGTTAATTATTCTTTATATATGATATACCATCCAATTACATACTATTACACTATCAATAGAATGGTATTGTCGCTCATGCGTACGTACGGCTTACCATCTCCACGAACGCGATGAGATTCATTCCCCATCGTAACCATTCAAGAATAAATTTCATTTTATGTTTTAAAAAATAATGCTTAAGAACTTAATATCATTCTAGATATGAATAAATTAAATCATATCCATAACAAACATGACTTATGTAACAAAACATATATATGAAAACAAATCAGTTAACACCCAAAACAATGATACTTCTAAAATATTATTTACAAAGAAATATTAGAAGATCATATATGATATCATATTTATGTATATGGTTCTTGTATAATTTAATAAAAATTATT
Organism: Viscum album; assembly: GCA_963277665.1. NCBI lineage: Eukaryota > Viridiplantae > Streptophyta > Magnoliopsida > Santalales > Viscaceae > Viscum > Viscum album. The sequence continues at coordinate 1,349,462,933 of OY728164.1, forward strand.
TAACTATTATAAAAGAGGTTAAATTACCCTCAATCAAGGAAAATTACAAGGTAAGGTTTAATTTTACAATATCTTCATTTTTCTGAGGTTGTTAATAGGTAAGTATCTACTGAGACTTCTTTGTAATACACATCTATGTTTCTTAAAAATGTATTTCAAAACATTTTTTACTATTTCTTATAGTATGGGTTAAAATTATTTATACCCTTGTTTGAATTTTGATAAAATTTTTTGAAAGGAATCTTTCCGTCGTTTTCCAAACAAGTTACTTTATGACCCTTTCAAAGAATAAAGGTAAAAATGTTTTTTTAACTTATATGGCGGGTGCAGATATTTTCCGATGTTATAACACCGTAGAATATTCCCTTACATTCTTATATGAATATTTTCGAAATAAATGTTTTCTTCTTTAATTATGTTACTTTTAAATGATTTCAAAATTGAATGATATATTTCCCTCAAATAGTTTTGATTTCATATATGTCAACATGCTTTGATGGATTTTACACTTGTTTGAAGATGATTTATTATGATACAATCTTCCATATTTTATTGAAGTTTTTGTGATATGTTTGACTTTGGATGTGTTATTTTTATACCATTCATGGATTATGTTTAAGGTATTAACATTTCATAAGCTAGTTTTAATATGAATGTTTATGTTATGTTTAAACCGTTTTATTTGAGGAATGAATTTGACTTAGTAAGTGACAGGTGGAGCCTATTATAGATCTTTGATGCATCGGTATGTCTCATGACACAAACTAGTGTCTTGGCACAAGGCCTTAAAAAAATATTATTTTTAGTTTTGTCATGAGGCCTTGACTATGTGGTTATGATGTTCGACATTATGCATTCCATCATTATAAAATTGGATATTGATATTACATATGATTATTCGACTATTATAATATCCATGTGAATAAGTAAATGGAATTATTTGATTTATCTTTTCTGTATTATGCTAATGTTTAAGTTTAAAAGGCTTTTTTAGTCTTATACAATTCCTTAAATTTTTATGCTTTTTTATGATAGTTTCTTATATATTGTTATCCTTGTTCAGAATCTGAGCTCACACATTTCTTATGTTTTTGTTTTCCTATGATGTGAAGAAGTATATTATGATTAACCTACAGGGATAGGCCAAGTATATGAGTGTGTTCAAAGGGGACACAATGTTGTTTTTTTATTTCATGATTTAATGTAAGATTTATGTATGTATCTAGTAGTTCCATGGCTACTAAACTAATCGGTCATTCGAGACTTGATATTTTTTTATCATGAAAATGTTATTTAATAATGAAATGACTCTAGGTAACTAGGTTCATGGCATTATAGGTCTTGACTAGAGAACGATGTTCTCAGAGCAGTCAAATTTCCGTTTTCCCAACGTGCTCTAGTGCACGAGTGTGGTAACGTTAGGGGTGTTAGAATCAATCCGAAGAGAGTGGAGTGGAAAGTTTGTATCATGATACAAAAAATTCATACCAATAAATGGATGGAATGATGATGAAGTATAACTGTTGACCATGTTCGAAACATTGTATCCCTATTGTTTTATCCTGAAATGGGGATAACAAATGAGGGTTGACCAATGACCATGTTCGAAACATGGGTCCTGACTTGAAATTTCATCCATTAGTCTTTTGGAATGTTATAACATGATAGTAGGAGAAACATAGGTCAAGCATTCATACTATTAGGGGGTTCCTTCGGGCATGAAAGAGGATGAGGATCCAAATAAAGGGCACAGAATGTGTGGAGGGTGGAGTGGTGGTTTGTTCGAATAGAGTCCAATACTCTTAAAATTATGCCACCATTATTAAAAAATGTTTTGTGAGAAAATCGGTGTGATCAAGGATCATATTAGTTTCCTAAAAGGATCTATCTGGAGAGATCCTAGAGTGGCATGCAGTTTTACTTCATGCCAATAACGATGATAGTCATATAGTTTAACCTCGTACAGTTTGGACAAAGGCAATGAATAGTCCTAAAAGGGGGGATGAGGCTGGGATGACCACAAATAGGGATTAAAATTTTGTGGTTGGATCTAGGAACTAGACATCTAGAGTTCACTCTGTATCCTACTAGGGTAGGAATAAATTCATATGTTGTTCTGGAGGACCCAGGCATTTTAACATCATACGGTTAAGACATAAGTGGGAAGGGTTCCCTATAGGATTACATGATTTGGTAACTATAAACCCATCGTGAATGAGGAAAGAAGGAAGTCTTCCCTACATCATGTTCCACTAACAGAGATCTCAGGACAAGGGGTCAAAGGGGATAATTTTTGGACTGGACCCAAGGAGAAATTCTAAGGTGTTCCTACGTATCCCATGAGGATGGGAATCAAGCCAGATGTTGTTTTTAAATCATCATGTCGTAAGGGACCCACACTGTCAATGTGAAACATCTCTCGTGGAGTAGATAAATAATCCCATAATTATCAAGAGGCATCAAAAACTTATCTAGGGTAAAATCGTAGTTTAAAGTCATACATTGAGGACGTGGTTACTCAGAAAGGAAATGCATGGTGCGGTACATATCCTGATGTGAATAAAGACCAAGCAGTCCACACCACACTATGTGTTCCCAAGGGGATTCTTTTGGCCTTAGACCAGAGGCGGCCTAATTTGGGGTTGGGCCCAAGGGAAATTGCTCGGGTGTTCATATGTATCCCATGAGGATTGAAATCAATCCACACATAGTTATTGGATTGCGGTTTAACGTCATGTGGGATGAAGTGCATGGGTAGTTTGGATACACCATTACCCATCCTACCGAAACCACTAAGCCAACGTTAGTCATGCTCAATGTGGGAAAAAAGGAGTAGTGATGGTTTTTTCCGGGTACAAGAATGCACACATTATGATCAATGGAATGTTAGGTGAATAATGTCCCAATATTACTGAACCTCCTACTTAACTTACATAGATGTGTGGAGGGGTAAAAATGAGTCTGATAGAATTCCCCTTGAACATAATGAAGTGGAAAGATGTGAATAACGGTGCCTGAGATCTAGATCGCAATGATGGTGGTGTGAAGATAGAGGATAAATTTTTACCATGTTCGAAACACAACAATTGTTTCACGTTATCCAGTTATAGGGATAGAAAAAAGAAGGTAGACCACTGACCATGTTTAAAACATGAGACCAGTTTCAAAATTTCATCTTAGAACTAGTGCAGAAAATGTTTTTAACATCCCCATTTTTTATGTCAGTTATATATAACCGACATGATAATCTGTGAAACATGGTTTTGTACATCGATTATTTTATAACCGACATAAAAAATGAGGAGAGTAAATTTTTAACATTGGTTATTTTAATGACTGACGTTAAAAATCGCATGTGTTCGTTTTTTACGACGGTTATAAATTAACCGACGTAAAAAACCAAAGTGCGGTGTTTTTTACGTGGGTTATCAAATAACCGATGTAAAAAATGAGGTATCTACAAATTTTTTATGTCTTTTATAAAATAACCGATGTAAAAAAGCAGCTTTTGAGGCATTTTTGATGTCGGTTATTTGATAACTGACGTAAAAAACCAACCCGCAGAATTTTTTATGTCGGTTATATTATTACCGACTTAAAAAATTGTGATTTATGATGTATTTTTTAGGTCGGTTATTCTATAACCGACGTAAAAAACCAACAAGCGTATTTTTTTACGTCGATTATTTTTTAACTGACATAAAAAAGTCGTATCTAATACATTTATAACGTCGGTTATTAAATAACTGATGTTATAAAACATTTAAAAAATTAACTCGCCCCATGGATTTTCATTTACGATTTTTCGATCGACAGTACGGTGACTCGTCTCTCTTGTGTGGTAAACCCAAATCGACTCATAGATATCATTGCATTAAACTCGTTTTTCCATCATCGTTTATCATCTTTACTCTCCTCAGATCTATCATCTTAGCTCGCAACACTCAGGTAAGCCTCCCACGACTTTATTTTGTTCGTTTTTTTCCCGGATAGTCTATATTTACGTTTTGCGATTTTTTTGTTTAAACTAGGTAAGATTCTTTGATTTCGAACCCTCTTACCTCGTTTTTCCATCATCATCTTATTTATTATCCCTAGATCTATTAGATCAACTCGTAATATTCACATAAGCCTCACCTACTTCTATTTTGTTTGATTTTGTTTCGTGAATGCCTGACATTGATGGTAATTTTTGTTGTCATTGACAACTAATTATCTCATTCACCTATATTACAACAATTTATAGGTAAACCATTGTGATACACCCATTCTTTGTACCAGTGTGATTTATTTTATAAGTATATATATGGTTTTTCATGGTGGAATGTTTGTTTTGGATCCTTGGTTGTTTCTATTTTGGGTGTCACTTTTTGTTGTCCCATAATCTATTTAAGTCGCTTATTTTCGTGGACTACTATAAGTCTTCATATTCTATTAAAATCTGATTCATTACAAAATAGAGCATTTTAGACTAGTAGGAGATACAATTCATGGTTCTCATTTTTAATAATGGAATGATACCAAAACTAGTACATTAAGGTTAAAATATCTAGATATGCCAAAACTAGTAGCTTGAGGTTAAAATCCCATGGTTCTGGGGGGATATCAAGAGGGTTGGTGGCTGTCCAGGGTGTCCATGGAGGTGGGGGGGGGGGGGGGGGCAGTCCAGGGGTGTGTGTGTGGGGGTTTGTGGTCCAAGGGGGTGGGGGTGTCGAAGGGGGTGGGTGGGCAGTCCAAGGGGTGGGGGGTGGGGGGTTGTCCAAGGGGGTGGGGGCCTGTCCAAAGGGTCTAGGGGTTGTCAGGGGTGAGGGGTTGTCCAGAGTGTTGTGGGTGTCCAGGGGGTGTCCAAGGGGGTAGGGGTTGGGGGTGGTGTCCAGAGGGGTGGGGGTGCTGTCTAAAGGGGTGGGGGCTATCCAGGGGGTGTCCAAGGGGTGGGGGTGGGGGTGGTGTCCAGGAGGGGTGGGGGTGGTGTCTAGAGGGGTGGGGCTGTCCAGGGGGTGGGGCTGTCCAGAGGGTTGGGGGTGTCTAGGGGGTGGGGGGGGGGTTGTCCAAGGGGGTGGGGGCCTGCCCAGAGAGTTTGGGGGGTTGTTCGGGGGGGTGGGGGTTGTCCATAGGGTTGGGGGTACAGGGGGTGTCCATGGGGTAGGTGGGGGCTGTCCAAGGGGGTGGGGGCCTGTCCAGAGGGTTTGGGGGGTTGTCTGGGGGGTGGGGGATGTTTAGAGGGTTGGGGTGTCCAGGGGGGTGTCCAAGGGGTGTAGGGTGTGGGGTGGTGTCCAGGAGCGATGGGGGTGTTGTCTAGAGGGGTGGGGGCTGTCCAGGGGGTGGGGCTGTCCAGAGGGTTGGGGGTGTCTAGGGGGATGTCCAAGGGGGTAGGGGTGGGGGTGGTGTCTAGGAAGTTGGGGGTGATGTCTAGAGGGGTGGGGTGCTGTCCAGGGGGGTGTCCAAGGGGGTAGGGAGTGGGGGTGCTGTCCAAGAGGGGTGGGGGTTCTGTCTAGAGGGGTGAGGGCTATCCAGGGGCGGGGGTGTCCAGTAGGGGTAGGGGGCTTTCCAAGGGTGTGGTGGTGTCCATGGGGTGTCCAAGGGGTGGGGGTGGTGTCCAGGGGGTGAGGGGCTGTACAAGGGGGTGGTGGTGTCCAAGGGGGTGGGGGATAAGTGTCAGTTGGGATTGACTACAGCATCGTGGTTTCTGAGATTATGACATGATGATTGTACCGTGATTATTGGCTTTACATTTTGATTTTATCCATCTGATTTTTTATTTTAAATTTGATTTGATTCTCAGGTTTACTCCATTTTCCCCAATTTTCTATCAACCATTGTAGGCCCCATGGTTTTCTTTGATTCAATGGAATTTAAAACTGTTATATCTAACTATATTTTGTTTTTAAAATAATATTCAAGAATATTTTTTTAAATACGCATAGATTTTTTTATATTTCAAAATTGTTTTACATTCAAATTATGATTTTTTTTCATATAAACATATATTTTTCTTATCTTAAAAATATCAATATTTTTGATATTTTTTGTAGGTAATAATTAGTTGATGTTAGATTATGACACATCGAATGAGAAATGAATATGATAAAGTTATTGATGCCTTTTTGGAATTTTCTAAACGAAATGTTCCAAGTAGTGACATTATTTCTGTCCATGCCTGAAATGTTTGAATTTGAAGAAGTTAAAAAGTAGATAGATAAAATGACCATATGATTTGTCATGGTTTTAATCCAAGTTACAACCCTTGGATTTGGAATGGTGAAACTGGACAGAATGTCACTGATGATGATGATTCGAAAGATGGTAACTCAGATGGAATTGAAAAAATGATTCACGATATTGTAGCAGAACAAATTGAGATAGAACCGACAGTTTCACGTCTATATGGTGATTCTGAAAAACCATTATATCCTAGTTGTACAGATTTTACGGTTTTGTTGGTGATTTTAATATTTATTAACCTAAAGGAAAAACATGGATGGAGTGACAGAAGTTTTACAGAGCTTCTAGAATTGATGAAATACATTCTTCCAAAAGATAACGATCTTCCATATTCACATTATAAGGAAAAAAAATATTATCCCCGATGGGATTGGGATACAAGAAAATACACGCCTATCTGAATGACTGGATTATATATATGAAGGAATATGAATTTCTGTCAGAGATTCTTAAATGTGGGACATCATGGTATAAGGTGAAAGAAAAATCACAGGCTGATGTAGAGATTACAAAGATCCCTTCAAATGTATTTTGGCATCTTCCTATAATTCATCGTTTCAAATGTTTATTTTCTAATTCACATAATGCAAAAAGGTTAAGATGGCATGGTGATGAGTGGGTATGTGATGGAAAAATATGTCATCCAGCTGATTGTCCACAATGGAAGAAAATTGATGTGTAATATTCTACACTTGGAAATGAAATTAGAAATCTCAGACTAGGGTTGTGCATAGATGTAATGAATCTATACTGAACCCTCAGTATAACACATAGTTTATGGCCTATTTTGTTGGTCATTTACAACCCCCCTCCTAAATTTTGTATGAAGCGCAAATATGTCATGTTGAGTGTAATGATATCTGGTCCAAAGAAACCCGACAACGATATTGATGTTTACTTGTCACCGTTGACTGATGATTTGAAACTGTTGTGGGCTTATGGTATAAGGGTATATGATTCTTATAAAATGGAATATTTTCAACTACATCCAGTGCTTCTGTTCACTATAAATGACTTCCCAGCAAATAGAAATTTGTCTGGATACAGTGTTAAGGGGCATAAAGCATGTCAAATTTTTGAACAACAGACATCATATTGTCAATTTCATCATGGGAGGAAAACAGTGTACATGGGTCATCAAAAGTTTTTGCCTATAGATCACCCATAAAGAAGACTAAAAAAGGCATTCAATGGCTCACAAGAATTTGATACTACTCCAAAACCTTTATCCCTTGATCTGTATTTTGAGAGGGTGAAAAACCTTGATGTGACATTGGGAAAGTCACAGAAATCTGGTAATGATTGACATATTTAGAAGAAAAGGTCAATATTTTTTGAGCTACCATATTGGAGGTATCATTAAGTTAAATATAATATTAATTTCATGCAAGTGGAGAAGAATATATGTGATTGTTTTATTGGAACATTGTTAGATATTAAAGGAAGGACAAAACATGGTTTGAATGCAAGATTATACTTACTATCAATGGGAATACGTTTGGAGTTAGCTCCCACTCCTAAAGGAAGACGAAACCTTCTTCCCCCAAATTTTCATACATTATCGAAGTGGGAGAAAATTAGATTTTGTCAGTCCAGGGGGGTGGGGGATATACATGAGGGTGGGGGTTGTCCAGGGATGTTTGGGGTTGTCCAGGGGGTCGGGTGGCAGTCCCGGGGTGTGGTGGGGGTTGTCCAGTGGGGTAGGTGAGGGTTATACAGGGTGTGGGGGGTCGTCCCAGGGTGTTTGGGGCTATCCAGGGGGTCAGGGGGGTATTCCAGGTGTCTAGTGGGGGCTGTCAAGTGGGGTGAGGGGGTGTTGTTCAGGGGGTGGTGGGAGGGCTATCCAATGGGGTAAGTTTTATATGTTATCAATGTAAATGCATAATTTTTCTATTTTTTTCTTGTTTTGATCTACTTTTGTTTTTGTGGTATGAATTATTGATTTAGTTTCTGGTTGTTTCTGGAGGAGAGCAGAGGACTGCATTCTATTTTTTAAAAAAAACTTTTGTCTTCCGCGTCGGTTATTTTATAACCGACCTCCTAAAGAAATTGGGAAGGGTTTATCACGTCGATTTTTTTAATAACTGACATTATAAACACCTATGGAATGGTTTATCACATCGGTTATTTAATAACGGATGTGATAAAAGGCCTGTGAAATGGTTTATCACGTCGGTTATTTAATAACCGATGTGATAAACCCCCTCCCCCCCCCAAACTGGTTTATCACATTGGCTATAAAATAACCGAAGTGATAAACCCTTTCCCAGGGGTTTATCACGTCAGTTATTTAATAACCGAAGTGATAAACATCCCCCACACGGTTTTATGGCGTCGGTTATTATATAACTGACCTGATAACCCCACCTCGTTTTATCACGGTGGTTATATAATAACTGATGTTATAAACCACCCCCATTATTTGCATTTCAGTTATTAATTAACCAATGTGATAGACACCGTGATGTTATGTTTTTTACGTCAGTTTTTAAATAACCGACATAAAAACGTTATTTATAACGTCTCCCTTATCAACATCGGCTAAAAACCGACGTAAAAATGAAAAATAACCGACATAAATAATGTCTGCACTAGTGGAGGTCTCTCATGGTGTTTCCCATGATTGTAGGTGAGCCAATGTGGCATGAGAACAGGCCTTAAAGGTGTACCTTTTGACATGGAAGATGATGGAGATCCAAATAAATGGATCATGAGGCATGGACATGAAACTTGTTAATCTTCATATGAAATTCCACATGTTGGGAACTTTTCCACGACCCATATGAGTAATCCAATGAGTTGTGTCATATAGAGGGAGATGAATCCTTTTCTTTGGAAAAAGTTCTTGGAGATGAAAACTCATAGTTTATGGTCATATGGTAGACCCTTGAGAGAGTAATTGGTTTAATTTAATGTGTGTGGGATGAAGAAGTTGCAAAACCTATCATAGATGAGGACCAAAGAGGCCTTCCATTATGTGACACATTCTTAGGGCTAGACCTAAACACTAAATGGCCAGGTTTTCCTACCTATCCCATAAGGATGGATCCATACATAGTTATCATAAGAAGATCTAAGTTTATGGTTGTATAACTCAGACCAGGTTGGGAAGAGACAAGGAAGACACATGGTGCGGTTGTTGAAAAACCTATCATGAATGATGACCCAAGAGGTACTCACCACACCAGATGCTTCCAATAGAGTTTGGGCCAAGGGGGCCTGAAGGGGCAAGGATTTAAGTACCTTGTACTAGACCCATGCACCAAAATAAGTGGAATTTTATGGATGGTAGGGTACCAATGCCAAGGGAAATATTTTCATGAAATTCTATCCAATTCACCAAAAGAAGCGGCATTTTATGTATCTTGTTTGTTTTTTAGAGTGTATGTGTGTTTTTTTTTAAACCACAACCCTAGTATAGAGAATCTAGGTGTCTTTGTAAGAATCAATCCATATGTAGGCCTTCAAAAATGTCATGGCTGAGAACTGATAACAAACATGATGTCCCCTCGAGTGAGGATGCCACAATGTGGTGTCGTTTTTTTTCGTGCAGTAAGGACGCTATTATTATAGTTTTGGGTCATACGATAGAGCCCACCCATGGATTTTAATTTCATGTTGAAAAGACGCAATAGTTTAAAGTCATGTGGGACCAAGGATTATATTTTAATGTCCCATTTCATAGATTCCCACATAAGAACATGGTTCTAAAGAGAATGTCCAATGGGAGATAAAGCATACCCGATGCAAATGATGACATGAGTCCACATCCCATCGCAAGCAACCCAAGGGGGGGAACCTTAGGCCAAGGGTCCAGAACAGATCAGAGGATATAGGGATAGACTCGGAGACAAAATGTTTGGGTGGTCCTACATATCCCATGAGGATGGGAATCAAGCCATATGTAGTTCTAGAAGATGTCATGCAGTTTAATGTCATGTGTAAAGATAGAGGTAGGAGAGACTAGCTCTTAATGGGGTATACGCGATGTAGCTATTAAAAAGCCGACATGAATGAGGACATAATCCCACATATTCAACACCATTAAATCCTAATATTCAGATCCAAAATGGCTAACAAGAAGAGATAATTAGTGTAACCTCAGCTAGACCTGAAGACGAATTGTCCGGACGTTCCTATGTATCACACACAGATGGGAATCAAGCCATACGTAGTTCAGAATGTGTGGTGCAGTTTAATGTCCTACAATAAGGATGTGGGGATATCTTAGTTTAAGTTTGTAGGCCTCATACCAAAATAAGTTATACTCTTCCAAGTGATCATAAACATTGACCAAATCCCTAAGCCCACGTGATCCATACTCAATGTGGGAAACAAGGTTCGATGAGATCTTCGCAACATGTGGAATACATAAAAAGGGGAAATGACATGGAGCCTCAAATGACACCACAACACAAATTTATCATATTAAAACGCAAACACACACTGATGGATATCATTAAGAGTGTCAAAGTTCCACTTGGACATGATGAAGTGGAAAGGTTTGTGAATCATTCAACCAATATTTAAGTCTTAATAGGGGTGGAGTAATGATAGAGGATAACTGGTGACCATATTCGAAACACAACATCCATATCATGTGACTTGGAATGGGAACAAAAAATTGGGCATCGACCACTGACCATATTGGAAATGCGGGACTTGTGTCAAATTTGCATTCATAATCCTTGGGGATGTTGTCCCATGATGGTAAGAGAGCAATGAGACCTAGCATCGATGCCATTCAGGGGTCCTTTTGGATGTGAAAGATGATGGAAACCCAAATGATGGGAAACATGAAGCTTGGAAATGGATGAAAACATGTCTATGTAGAATCCAAGACTCATGGTCCTAAACAAGAGTGCTCTTGTGAATGTTGGAGAATTTCCAAAGAGGGTCAAGGGGACCAATTTGAGAGTAAACTACTCGAGAAGATAAGTGGAGGAAAGGGGGATGGAGAGCTCTCAAGAGATAGGTGTGGGGTGTGGCTGTTGTAAACCTGATGTGAATGGGGATATAATCTGTAACGCCCCGACCCCAGTTGCCCAGAGTTGGTGCATTATTGCGTAACATTGGCATGATCACAAAAGTTCAAGTCTCGAAAGACCGATTAGTTTAGTAGCCTTGGAAACACTAGATAAATTCATAAATGTTACATTACATCATAAAGTGAAAAACTACAATAACATAGTATCCATTTTCCACACTCATATCCCCTTCAGACTATCCCTACAGGTCATTCCTAAAATACTTCTTCACATCCTGAAAAAATTAATACATCAAAAGGGGTGAACTCATATGCTTAGTAAGGATAACAATATAGCAGAAGCTCTCATAAATAAACATAAACATTTAAGGAAATGTATAACTAAAACAAAAGCCTTTTAAACTTGATCTTCAACATAATATGGAAAAAGTAAAATGAGATAATTCCATTTACTTATTGACATGGATATTCTACTGGTCGAATAATCACATGCAATATCAATAACCACTTTCATAATGATAAAATGCATAATGTCAGACTATCATAACCACGTAGCCAAGGCCTCGTGCCAAGACCACAAATAAGATTTTGTCAAGGCCTCGTGCCAAGACACTAGTTTGTCTCATGAGACCTACTGATGCATCGAGGAGCTATAGTGGGCTCCACCTGTCACTTATTAAGTCCAATGCATTCCTCATATGAATAGGTTTAAACACATCATATACCATAACATAATCGTATCACATAAAACATGCATAAAGGGAACATAAAATTTCCACATTTTAATCACAATACAACACATTGATATAATAAAACATTTTCAAAACCATTTTCAATACCAAAATAAAAGAGATTTAAAACTTGGTATTTTTTTTAACGTAAGGCTTGTAGAGGAAGCCGAAACTCAAATAATAGGCACGGCGGCAGAGAAGTCATTGTCACTGAATACATAAGAAAAAACATTCCTTTTGTCGTTTAGTAAAAATTCTTTGTATAAAAATATTCCTTTTGAATAAAAGTAAAATTCAAATGGGTTTATACACTGTATAAAAGAAATTTGTGTATAAAACAAAATATGCCTCAATGAAAGAAGATTGAGATGAAGTCCCTTACAAAGATAATTTTTTAAATAAAATAGATATATTATGTGTATTCACTATAATTAAACATAAATAAAGAACAAATACAAGATAGGACATAATAATATCATGACATAACTTGAAAGTAGGAGATTAACCCATAGAACGGAAATTGGGTTAAGAAGTTCCCTTACCTCATGTCTGACTTGACTCGAAACCTCCTGAATAATAAACTAGAGTTAATCTATACCTTCTTAAGAACCTTTTTCAATTTCATTATTCCTTTTATATCACTTATTACCATGTCATGAACATTATGTAATTATTTAAGTTTATAATGGTCATTTTGTCGGTCTTAGGTACTTGAGTCAAAAAATAAACTTCTTATAATTACACTTTGTTCATGTGGTAATATATCCATTATATACATAATTATATTCATGATGTATATATCATATACATCATATATATCCATTATATACATTCATTTATAATATTACAAAACATTTAGAGGTAATAAATGAAATGCACCGTTCATGGAGACAGTAAGCCGTACGTACGCATGAACGCTACTTTCATTTCTATTTCGTATTTAATGGAATTAAGTTATAATTATATACTGGTATAATATAATTCTAGTATAATATAATGTATAATACCATTTACTCCATCCTTTATACATACCACATATGGCATTAATGATTCAAATCACTTTGAGGGGGCGGTAGTTCGCAGTTCCTAAAATGAAATTATCGCGTTTACCCATAATGGAAATCATAAATTTTGACATAAATTTGAAATAAATAAGCACAAGTAAAACATAAATATAATATATATATATCATATATGAAAATAGTGTCATCAAAATGGCCACCATTAGAGGTGTTAAAAGAATATTGAACAATCATCGTTTCGTGAGGCAGTATTTCACCACCCACAGAAATAGTATGTTCTTTAACCATTAGACGAAGGTTTATGTAAGTTTAAACCAAATACTTATCATAAAAACATCCTAGTATATTGTAGATACTGTTTTTGTTACAAAATAAAGGAATAAAAAGTGTTTAAGGGGTTGGAGAAGCAAAATAAAACAAAACAACATTAGAGAAGACATTACCTTAAAATAGGGTAACTCTTTTTGATTTGAGCCAAAGGCTTCCTTGGGAAGACTTCTGCCCAAATTTAGGCTTCTAAGAGTAAGGGAGGAATGTTTAGAGAGTATTTGGGCAGAGTTTTTTCGAGCCAAAAGGCTTTGAAGGTGTGAGTAAGGTGGTAGTGGTGGGGGCCTTTTATAAGAGGAGAGAAGGGGCACTCTTGGAAAGATTGAGATGTTACTTTATTATGAAATGATTTTTCGGATTCTAAAGGTCCCACACCTATATATTTCTAGGATAAGGTGATAAGGGTTCGAAATCTACTCATCCAATAGGTTTTTGACAAGTGTATGTCTTATATTTTACATTATCTTTTCATTTTATTTTAATTGTTAATTAATGAGGTAATCGCTGCATCATCATGGTGTCATAAATAATTTAATTTATTTAATGTCTAAAAATTATAAAAAAAATATAATGATGTAGGAAATCTTTTTATATTTCTAATGAATATTTATAGTCAAAAATATGACTTTTATTACCCCATTTGAAAATAGTTTTAGTAAAACAACTCTTGTTTGTGACATTTTTATTTTAACATTTAACTACAAGTTATTTATGTCATTTTCCTACCAATGTGGATCCATGGGGTCCCCAATTTGACCCATGTATTTTCTGGGTCGTCCATGACACATCCAATTGGGTTTGGACAAGTTTAAAGGTATTTTAATATTTTTATAATATCATTTTTACCTTAAATTTCACTAATTACCTTTAATCGCGATTAATTAAACTTAAAAGTTACTATTCACCAAAAAATTATTTTAATCCCATTGAACCACATTTTAATTCCTAATGAAAACCATGTATTTCAAATTTTTTAAATTCAAATCACAGAAGTGGTAATGTTTCATTTAAATGAAAAATTTGTTTTTTAACTACCACTTAGTGGTTTCACTATTCATCAAAAATTGAAGTTTTTCAGAACAATGCCAAAATTTCACCCTAAGCTATAATTGATATTCCGAATTCAAAAATGATGTCTATTTTACAAAATTCCAAACATATAAGTTGCATTAATTAATTTCATAATTAATTCCCACTGTCACAACAAATAGCGTGTTTTTAAGAATCAATATATATCAAAAGATTGACAATTGTTTATGTCCAATTTCAAAGTGAAATTAATTCTAATGACCACCATTGGATAAAATGGTAAAAATATATTATAATTATACTTTAAAACCACTCAATAGTATAATTTATCACTGTAAATTATTTTGATTAAAAAAGTTGTTTTTAAGTATTTTTTACTATTCAAAACAAATTGGATGTTCTCAGAAAAATACCAAAAATTCAACATAGGCTAATTTTGATATTCCGAATCCAAAAACGAAGTCCATTTGGCAAGATAAAATTTATAAAATTTCAAAAATTAGGTATTATTATTCATAACGGCTACTTTGATTGGTTGTGGTGTGTGTTAGAACTTGAAGTTGCATACAACACACGCTACTGTATTATTCAAAGAGAAGTGTACCATGGAAGCTTGGGGTGTTACATTCTCCCCTCCTTCAAATAATTTCGTCCTCGAAATTTCATATAATATCACTGTATAAAAAGACTCGGGTGATTCTTCTTCATAAGTTCCTCGGGTTCCCACATTGCCTCCTCCATCTTATGGTTTCTCCATAGAACTTTTACCAGATGAGTCGTCCGGTTTCTCGGCACTTGTTCTCTGGTATCATGAATCCGGATGGGCTCTTCGAAATAAGACAGATCGGGTTCCAGTTCTAATTCCTCATAGATGAGTACATGCATTGGGTCAGGCATGTATTTTCTCAACAGTGATACGTGGAATACATCATGAACTTTGGAGAGACTTGGCGGCATTTCCAAACGGTATGCTACAGCCCCAATTCATTCTAGAATTTCGAAGGGTCCGATGTACCTGGGACTCAATTTACCCTTCTTACTGAAACGTATAACTCCCTTCCATGGAGATACCTTCAAGAAAACATGTTCTCTTACCTGAAATTTCAAATCCTTCCTTCAGTTGTCGGCATAGCTCTTCTGCCTGCTTTGAGCTGCTTTGATGTGGTTTTGGATTACTTTCACCTTTTCCATCATTTCCTCCACCAGTTCTGGGCCTACAATTTTTCTTTCACCAACGTCATCCCAACAATTCCCTCTTTAAATCAGGTATATCGGGAACACAAAGTCTCCTCCCAAATTTCAAAATTCCATCTTCATACACAAAGTCACTCAATCGCCCATCATTCACAGCTTTAATCTTCTTTTTCAATTCTTCATCATTGACCTGAGAACACATTATCCTTTCTAGTAAATATGGTGTGGCAACCATTTGAAATTTATTTGATGTTTCACCCACCATGGTGATTCCCATATCCATCTTTACTAGATCCATGAAAATAGGATCCCTTTCTACTCTCATCATGTTCAAAACTCCATGATATTTTCTACTCAAAGAATCTGCAACCTTATTTGCCTTCCCTGGGTGGTTGTGTATCGTGCAATCATAATCCTTGAGTAGTTCATGCCATCGCATTTGCCTCATGTTGAGTTCTTTTTTGTGAGAAAATATATTTCAAACTCTTATGATCGGTATATATCTCACATTTTTCACTATAGAGATAATGTCTCCATTTCTTCAAGGAAAAGATTACAGCAGCTAACATGAGATCTTGAGTAGGATAGTTCTGATCATGAATTTTTAGCTGCTGTGATTCATAAGAAATAACCCTATCATTATGCATAAGGACACAACCAAGTCCTTTCATTGATGCATCACTATAAATAACGAACCCATCATTCCCTAATGGTAGAGTCAATATAGGAGTGTTGACTAATCTTCTCTTCAGTTCTTCAAAACATTCTTCACACTCTTTTGTCCAGAAAAATTTAACCCCTTTACGTTTGAGCTTCATTAATGGGTTAGCCAATCGGACAAAATTCTGGACAAAATGTCGATAAAAACCTGCCAAACCAATAAAGCTGCACACCTTAGTTATACTCGTCGGTGCTGTCCATTCTTGGATTGCCTTGGTCTTAGAAGGATCAACGGAAATTCCATCCTTAGAGACAATGTGGCCAAGAAAGGAAATCTCCTGAAGCCATAATTCACACTTGCTAAACATCCCATATAATTCATGCCTTCTAAGAGTCTTCAAGATAATGCACAAGTGATTTTCATGATCTTCGTAGCTTTTGGAGTACACCAAGATGTCATCAATAAATACCACCTCAAAATCATCTAAATATTCCTTGAAAACTCTATTCATTAGATCCATGAATACAGAAGGTGCATTAGTCAGTCCAAAAGGCATTACTGTAAACTCGTAATGCCCGTACCTTGTTCGAAATACTGTCTTCAGAATGTCTTCCTTCTTCACACACAACTGATGGTATCCAGATCGAAGGTCAATCTTTGAAAAGTATTGAGCTCCATGCAATTGGTCAAATAAATCATCAATGCGAGGTAGGGGATACTTGTTCTTTATTGTTATAACATTGATCTCCCTGTAGTCAAAGCACAACCTCATAGATCTATCTTTCTACAATTATAACATTCCACATTGACAGCAACTTTATTTCCCTTACAATCATGAGCTTGGTGCCCTTTTCACCACACTTGTAACAGACTCTCATTCCCTTCAAGCAAGTATCGGGGTGTTTCTTTCGACATTTACTGTAGGACTGATATTCAACTCTTCCCTTCTTCCCCTTATTTCCATTTCTAGATTGATCAGAAGATCTCTTCTTTTCTTGCTTTTCTTTAAAGTCATAAGACTTAGAGAATTCCTTTTCCATCTTGATAGCACACGAGACGATATCTTCATATGACGAGAAGTTTTGTGAAACTAATGCTCAACGGAGAAATGGTTTTAACCCATCAAAGAAATCATCAATCTTACTTATTAGGTTGTGTATATAATCTTCATCATGTCTCGCTAACCTTGTAAAGTTGGCCTCATACTTTGCGACATTCTCATCCTCCTTTTGTCTCAGACTCAGAAATTGCCTTTCCATATCTGATCGATGGTCATGTGAAAGTATTTTTCTAAGAAAAGCTCTTTGAACTCCCTCCATTCCATATTTGATACTTCATAATCTTCCTTTGTGTTTTAAATCAGTGACCACCACTGATCGGTATCTCCAGTGAGGCGGTAAACTACCATGACAACCTTCTCCCTTTCGCTACTCCCCAAGGCATGGAATATTTTCTCTAAGGAGTTTATCCATTTCTCAGCTAATAATGGATTTGTACCCCCATTAAATGTTGGTGGTTGTTTCCTCATTAAGCGGTCTAACATTGATCCTCCACGATGTGGATCAGGGTGCTCAATACGAGTAAGTTTATTATTCATAACCTAAGTGAGTTGTCCCAGTATGGTAATAAGTTGATTAGCACCAGTTGTATCTCCAGCTCCACAATAATTATCTTGAGCATGAGGGAAATCCCTACACGGAGTGCGTTCATTGATACGGTTTCCATTCCTCCCACTAGGATCCATTTCTAAACAATAGCATAAACTAGATTAGTTTATGAATTAAAATAAATTATTCCATACTTGTAAAATACTTAACATAAATTGAACTAGGTATGGATATAATCCATAATAATAAAAATGTTTTCTTTGAGGAATTCTGTACTCATAATCCCTTCATAATGGTTTGTAAATAAAATGATAATTATCCTAAGCATATCCCCCAGGAGTGTCGTAACCAAGAGTGTAGCAAGGCCCATTTTTATGCACCAGTTCCCGTTTGAGTATAGCTCAAAGTGGTGTTTTTGGGTTTTACCCCTAGGTACATCTGTGCCAGAGCTGCCTCTACCTGCTCATATCCAGATAGGGATGTATTTCTCAGAAAACTCACAAAATCTCTATAATACCAAAATTCTAGGAAGTTCTTATATACTAATCCTCAATGTCTATCTTTGGGCTATGTGCTCTAATCAGATTTTATCTAAATCTAGCTTCTAAGGTTAGTACTAAACTGCCTCTGATACCAACTGTAACGCCTCGACCCTAGTTTCCCAGAGTCGGTGCATTATTGTGTAACATTGGCATGATCACAAGAGATCAAGTCTCGAAAGACCGATTAGTTTAGTAGCCTTGGAAACACTAGATACATTCATAAATGTTACATTACATCATAAAGTAAAAAAACTACAATAACATAGTATCCATTTTCCACACTCATATCCCCTTCAGACTATCCCAACAGGTCATTCCTAAAATACTTCTTCACATCCTGGAAAAATTAGAACATTGAAAGGGGTGAGCTCAGATGCTCAGTAAGGATAACAATATAGCGGAAGCTTTCATAAATAAACATAAACATTTAAGGCAATGTATAACAAAAACAAAAGCCTTTTAAACATGATCTTCAACATAATATGGAAAAATTAAAATGAGATAATTCCATTTACTTATTTACATAGATATTCTACTGGTCGAATAATCACATGCAATATCAATAACCACTTTCATAATGATGGAATGCATAATGCCAGACTATCATAATCACGTAGCCAAGGCCTCGCGCCAAGACCACAAATAAGATTTCGTCAAGGCCTCATGCCAAGACACTAGTTTGTCTCATGAGACCCACCAATTCATCGAGGATCTATAGTGGGCTCCACCCGTCACTTATTATGTCCAATGCATTCCTCATATGAATAGGTTTAAACACATTATAAACCATAACATAATCGTATCACATAAAACATGCATAAATGAAACATAAAATTTCCACATTTCAATCATAATACAACACATTGATATAATAAAACATTTTCAAAACCATTTTCAATACCAAAATAAAAGAGATTTAAAACGTGGTATTTATTTTTCATTTAAAAAAAAGTTATGGCTTGTAGTGGAAGCCAAAACTCAAATAATAGTCACGGTGGCGGAG
Organism: Viscum album; assembly: GCA_963277665.1. Taxonomy (NCBI): domain Eukaryota; kingdom Viridiplantae; phylum Streptophyta; class Magnoliopsida; order Santalales; family Viscaceae; genus Viscum; species Viscum album. The sequence continues at coordinate 1,349,482,258 of OY728164.1, forward strand.
AACTCGTTGTCGCCGCATACGTAAGAAATAACTTTCCTTTTGTAGTTTAGTAATAAAACTTTGTATAAAAAGATTCCTTTTAAATAAAAGTAAAAGTCAAAGGGGTTTATACACCGTATAAAAGAAATTTGTGTATAAAACAAAATATGCCTCAATGAAAGAAGATTGAGACGAAGTCCCTTACAAAGATAATTTTTTAAATAAAATAGATCTATTATGTGTATTCACTATAAGTACACATAAAGAAAGAACAAATACAAGATAGGACATAATAATATCATGACATAACTTGAAAGTAGGAGATTAACCCAAAGAACGGAAATTGGGTTAAGAAGTTCCCTTACCTCGTGTCCGACTTGACTCGACCGCTCTTTAACCTCCTGAATAATAAACTAGAGTTCATCTCTACCTTCTTAAGAACCTTTTTCAAGTTAATTATTCCTTTCATATCACTTATTACCATGTCATGAACATTATGTAATTATTTAAGTTTATAATAGTCGTTTTGTCGATCTTAGGTACTTGAGTCAAAAAATAAACTTCTTATAATTACACTTTGTTCATGTGGTAATATATCCATTATATCCATAATTATATTCATGATTTATATATCATATATATCATATATATCCAGTATATACATTCATTTATAATATTACAAAACATTTAGAGGTAATAAATGAAATTCACCATTCATGGAGACAGTCAGTCGTACGTACGCATGAACGCTACTTTCATTTCTATTTCGTATTTAATGGAATGAAGTTATAATTATATATAGGTATAATATAATACTTGTATAATATAATTCATAATACCATTTACTCCATCCTTTATACATCCCACATATGGCATTAACAATTCAAATCACTTTGAGGGGGCGGTAGTCCGCAGTTCCTAAAATGAAATTATCGCGTTTACCCATAATGGAAATCATAAAGTGTGACATAAATGAGAAATACAGAAGCACAAGGAAAACATAAATATAATATATATATATATATATATATCATATATGAAAATAGTGTCATCAAAATGGACACCATTAGAGGTGTTAAAAGAATATTGAACAATCATCATTTCGTGAGACAGTATTTCGCCACCCACAGAAATAGTATGTTCTTTAACCATTAGACAAATTTTTCTGTAAGTGTAAACCAAATACTTATCATAAAAAAATACTAGTATATTTTAGATACTTTTGTTGTTACAAAATAAAGGAATAAAAAATGTTTAAGGGGTTGGAGAAGCAAAATAAAACAAAACAACATTAGAGAAGACATTACCTTAAAATCGGGTAACTCTTTTTGATTTGAGCCAAAGGCTTCCTTGGGAAGACTTCTGCCCAAAGTGAGGCTTCTAAGAGTAAGGGAGGAAAGTTTAGAGAGTATTTGGTCAGAGGTTGGCAGAGCCAAAAGTCTTTGAAGGTGTGAGTAAGGTGGTAGTGGTGGGGGCCTTTTATAAGAGGAGAGAAGGAGCACTCTTTGAAAGATTGAGACATTACTTTATTATGAAATGCTTTTTCGGATTCTAAAGGTCCCACTCTTATATATTTAGAGGATAATGTGATAAGGGTTAGAAATATACTCATCCAATAGGTTTTTGACTAGAGTATGCCTTATATTTTACATTATCTTTTCATTTTATTTAAATCTTTAATTAATGAGGTAATCGCTGCATCATCATGGTGTCATTAATAATTTAATTTATTTAATGTCTACAAATTATAAAAAAAATATCATGATGTAGGAAATCTTTTTATCTTTCTAATTAATATTTATAGTCAAAACTATGACTTTTATAACCCCATTTAAATATTGTTTTAGTAAAACAACTCTTGTTTGTGACATTTTTATTTTAACATTAAATAAAAAGTTATTCATGTCATTTTCCTACCAAAGTGGCTCCATGGGGTCCCCAAGTTGACCAATGGATTTTCTTGGTCGGCCATGACACATCCAATATGGGTAGGACAAGTGTAAAGGTATTTTCATATTTTTATAATATCATTTGTACCTTAAATTTCACTAATTACCTTTAATCGCGATTAATTAAACATAAAAGTTACTATTCACCAAAAATTATTTTAATCCCATTGAACCACATTTTACTTACTAATGACAACCATGTGTGTTGGATTTTTGAAAATCAAATCACAGAAGTGGTAATGTTTCATTTAAATGAAAAATCAGTTTTTTAACTACCACTTAGTGGTTTCACTATTAATCAAAAATTGAAGTTTTTCAGAACAATGCCAAAATTTCACCCTAAGCTATAATTGATATTCCGAATTCAAAAATGATGTCTATTTTAAAAAATTCCAAACATATAAGTTGCATTAATTAATTTCATAATTAATTCCTGATGTCACAACAAATAGCATGTTTTTAAGAAACAATATATATCAAAAGATTCACAATTGTTTATGTCCAATTTCAAAGTGAAATTAATTCTATTGACCACCATTGGATAAAATGGTAAAAATATATTATAATTATACTTTAAAACCACTCAATAGTATAATTTATCACTATAAATTATTTTGATTAAAAAATTTGTTTTTAAGTATTTTTCACTATTCAAAACACATTGGAAGTTCTCAGAAAAATACCAAAAATTCAACATAGGCTAATTTCGATATTCTGAATCCAAAAACGAAGTCCATTTGGCAAGATAAAATTTATAAAATTTCATAAATTAGGTATTACTATTCATAACGGCTACTTTGATTGGTTGTGGTGTGTGTTAGAACTCGAAGTTGTATATAACACACGCTATTGTATTATTCAAAGAGAAGTGTACCGTGGAAGCTTGGGGTGTTACATAATCCAATACCACACCACATACCCCCTCCCATAGAACATAAGACAATAGAAATAAGGAAGAGATGGTTTCTAAGAGACAGAGTTGGACCCAAAGACAAACTGTTCAGGTGTTCCTACATATCCCATGAGGATATGAATCAAACCATACATAGTTCTAATGTGTCGTGCAGTTTAACTTCGTGTTCTAAAGAAAAATATTGGAGGGGGATATCAAAGAGGAATGTGTATGGCATGGTGAATAACCCAACGTGATTTAATAAATGAGCCCACATACACCACAACATTCATGAATCTTGGATAGAACACATGCCAAGTGGCTGAGAGAATGAATAGACAAACCCAATATGGACCCGAAAAAAATGTTCGGAAGTTCCTATGTATCCCATGATGACGGGAATAAATCCATACATAGTTCTCAATATTCTGTGTAGTTTAATGTCATGTGACTAGGATGTGGTAGATCTTAGTTTATGTTCGTAGAGGTCGGGTCATGATTATGTGACCCTTTATGTGGGTATTGCCTTACCAAAGCACATAAGCCCACATGAGAAATGCTCTGTGTGGGAAACTAGGAATGGGATCAGGTTCTCCCCAACATATAAGGTTACGACAATTAAGGAAATAGATTTGTAAGGGTCTATCCCAACCAGACCAACATTCATGCATGAGGCACACTGATGTTTGAAGGGGTAGAAGTACAAAATGAATCATTGCACCCAACATTTGGGACATATAGGGGTGGTGAAAACGATGGAGGACGGCTATTGACTATTTTCTAAACACAGCATCCATATCGTGTGACCTGAAGTGGGAAAAATAAATGAGCATCAACCACTGACCATAGTCTAAATGCAATACTCGTATCTAAGTGTCATTCAAGACCCTCCAGGACGTTCGAACAAAATGGTAGGTGGTCTATAATCAAGAGAATCTATACTGTTCAAGGGTCCTTTAGGGTATTAATGTTGATGGAGAAAAAAATAAAGGGGATTCATGAATAATAAATATTCTCTGGTAGTTTAATGTCATGTGGTATGGACGAAAGAGTTGAAGATCACTAAGGAAGTGAATACATGGTGCAGTTATGATAATCCCAACATGGATGAAGGAAAAATAGGCCCACACCACACCATGTGTTTTGAGAAGCATCAAGGCCAAGGTGCTAGACCCAATGGTAGATCTTGAAGTTTGGGGCTTGGCCCACGGATGAAACGTTAACGTATTTTTACATATCCTGTGGGGGTAGGAAAAAATCCATATGTAGTTTATGAGGGTTCCATGCAGTTTAACATCGTGTGGAGAGGACGTCGAAAATATTATTTTCAAGTCATAGATTTTGGACCATAACAGTACATCTATCGCTCATGTTTTAACATTATGTAGGATGATAAAGAATATTTACATCATGAGGTATGGGTTCTGGGTAGTTTTACGTCCTTCATCAAGGACTGATCATGCAATTTAATGTTGTGCGGTGAAGAGGGAATTGTTTAATGTCATGTTAGACTATGGCTTACTCAGAAAAGTACTACTTAAGGAATTTGGCATTGGTCGGACGAGTGATATGCTCACCATCCATGGTAACTGGAGAGTACTCTCTATTAGGGTAAACCTTGTGAATGATGTAAGGTCCTTCCCATTTGGGATTTATTTTGGGTGGTTTCTTACCAGGTATCATTGGCATTCTCAAGGACAACACCAGGTCACCTGGAAAAAAGAGTGGAGGCAAACATTCTTGTTGAAATTTATGGTTATCTTGTTCGGATGCCTCTCCAGATTGTGAAGGGTGAAAAGAATGTTCTCAGAAAGCGATTTCAGTTCAGCTAGATAGATTTCGGCTACCTTTTCGGGTGTTTGCTGATCGTAGATAGCCATATGCAATAGAGGAAAACGAATCGTGATTGGTAGGATTGCCTCTGTTCCGTGAACTTGGAAGTATGGGGTCACTTGAGTGGAATTACAAGTCGTCATGCGATAGGACCAAAGAGTGTGGGGGAGTTTTTTTGGCCAACTATTATTGTTATGACCAACCATCTTCTAAAGAATGTTCGAGAGGGTTTTATTGAATGCCTCAATCTTCCCATTTGCATGCGCATGATAGCGAGAGGTATGAATAGAACAGATGTTGTACTTGGAATTCAACATCTTCATTTCGACTACCTGGATGTTGGTATTGTTATTGGTAAGGATGGCATGAGGGACTCTGAATCAATAAATGATATTGGAACTCACAAACTCAATGATAGAATGGGCCTTGACTTCCTTGAGAAAAACTGCCTCTGGCCACATGGAAAATAAATTTGTAGTGGTCAGGATGAACCTACACTTGAAATGCCCCAACCACAGTTACCCAGAGTCAGTGAATTATTACATAACATTGGCATGATCACAAGGGATAAAATCCCAAAAGATCAATTAGTTTTGTTTCCTTGGAATTACTGGATAGATACATAAGTTTTACATTACATTATAAAATGAAAAACAAAAACAAAATTGTCTCCTATGAACACATTAATATCTCTTATACTATCCCTAAAGTTCATTCATAATATACTTCTTCAAATCCTGGTAATAATAAAACATAGAAAGGGACGAGATTAGGTGATCATTAAAGAAAACAATATAGTGGAAACTTTCATAAATGAGCATAAACATTTAAGGAAATGTAAAAGACTAAAACACAAGCCTTTTAAACTTAAATTTCAGAATAATATGTAAAAGATAAATCATATAATTTCTTTTACTTATTCACATGGTTATTCTACTAGTCAAATAATCACATGTAATATCAATATCCACTTTCATAATGATGGAATGCATAATTCCAGACATCATAACCACATTGTCAAGGCCTCATTCCAAGACTAAAAATTAGATTTTTTCAAAGCCTTGTTCCAAAATACTGGTTTGTCTCATGAGACCTACCGATGCATCGATGAGCTGTAGCGAGCTCCACCAATCACATAATAATTCCAATGCATTTCTCATATGAAAAGGTTGAAACATAATATAAACATTCGTATTAAAACTAACATAAGAAATGTAAATAATTTAACTATAAACCATGAATGGTATAAAAATATCACATTTACACTCAAACATATCAAAAAACCTTTAATACAATATGGAAGATTGTATCATAATAAATCAACATCAAACACGTGTAAAATCTATCAAAGGATATTGACATAGATGAAATCAAAGCTATTTGAGGGAAATATCTCTTTCAAATTTTAAATCATTTAAAAGTCACATAATTATAAAATAAAACATTTATTTCTAAAATATTCTTATAATCTTGTAAGGAAAGCTTTGAAGTTGTTATAATGGTGGAAAATAACATCCCCCGTCGTATAAGTTAAAAAACATTCTTTCCTTAATTTTGTTGAAAAGGTCATAGAGGACCTTATTTGGAAAAAGACGGAATGATTACTTTATAAAAATTTTATAAAAAGTAAAAAAAAAGGTATAAACGACCATAACCCATAGTATATGAAATAATAATAAAAAATTGAAATACATTTTTAAGAAACACGGATGATTATGATAAAGAGGTCCCAGTAGATACTCATATATAAACAACCTCGGATAATGAAGAGATTTTAGAACTAACCCTTACCTTGTAATTTAAATTGGTCAAGGGTATGTTAACCTCTTGTATAATAGTTAAATCATTTGTTATTAAATCATACAAGAACCACATACATATATATGATATCATATATGGTCCTCTATTATTACATTTTTAATATTATTTTAGTAGTATCATTGTTTTGGGTGTTAACATATTCATTTTACTTTATATGTTTTGTTACCTAAGTCATGTTTGTTATGGATCGGATGTATTTTATTCATAAAAAGAATTATATTAAGTTCTTAAAAATTGTTTTTAATCATAAAATGAAAATTATTCTTGAATGGTAATGATGGGGAATGAATTTCATCGCGTTCATGGAGACGGTAATCCGTACGTACGCACGAGCAACAATATCATTATATTGATGGTAAAATATTATGTAATTTTATGTTATATCATATATAAATAATCATTAACATGTTATATTTATTTTTTAAATCAGTTATACTCAGTATTATACCCATCTAAATAATGAAGTGTTTGAATAACAAACTACACCCTGACATGGAGATGGTAAGTTGTACGTACGCACATATGGTGGTTCATCAATCATAGGATTGATAGAATAATGAATATAATTTTACCATATTTATAATAACATCAAATTATGTATAAGGTACTGGAGTTACTATTTTGGTATGCAAACAACAATGAAATAGTAAGTGTTAGAAGAAAAGGACTTTGAAAGAGGTGGTGAAATTATTTCCTCTTCTTCAGGTGTTTCCTTTTGAGTTGATCAAAATAGATCCATAGGTTGCCTTTATAATCAAAGTAAGGCCTATAGGTATATTTGAGTGTAGTTGGGAGGATATTTGAGTAGGGGTTGGCCAAGACCAATGGCTTTGGAGGGGTGATTTTGAGAGAAGGGGAAGTACCCTTTTATAAGAGAGGTAATGGTCACTTTAGGGAAAGATTTAAATATTATTTTATTATACAATCATATTCATTTTATAATCGCTCAAAAATGATTTATTTAGAGTATAAGATAAAGATAGGTCAAGAAACTCTCAAAAAATATGTTTTAGACAGGTTTAGGTCACCATATTAACCTTATCTTTTAGATTTAACTCTTAGTTTAATAGTTTAACTTTTACCATTTATTCTTGTATTATTAAAATTAATGGTTAATAAACATAATATAAAAATTCAAGAGAACTCCATGTGGTTAATTATTAATATATATGTCCTTATATATTTCCTTTGGCCAAACATTATATTTTTAGTAATATTATATCAATTAATAATATAGTATTTGTTTTAAGAACTAATTTATGTCAGTTTTGACACTATTTGATATTTTTCTTTTTTGAAAGTCATAACAACTTTATCACATTGAAAATAATTTATTTAATAAATTATAACATGTCATATAAACTAATAAAATTAGTGGAATTCATCAGAAGTCTCAATTTACATTTATTGGGATATTTATAATATCAATTATTTTAATCATACATTAATACGGTAATTTTCGCATCATCATTGTATCATAAATATATTTAATTATTTAATCTATAAAAATTAAAAATAAAATAAAATTACATAGGAAATATTTTTAGCTTTTTATTAAATAATTATTTTTGAATTTATCTTATGTATAGCTCTACATTAAAAATGTTTTAGTTATTAAACATTGAATTTAACACATTTAACTCTTCTTTAAATAAAATAATAATAAATGTCCTAATCTAATCCCAGTGGACCAAAAGATCATATTTTATTCCTATGGTTGATTTTGGTCAAAAAACACTTATCCAATAGAATTATTACATGTGTTAGGGTAATTATAATATCATTTTATACCTTTAATTACCCTATTTACTTTTAACCATGGTAAATAAAAGTCAAAAGTTACTATTCACCGAAAATTATTTTGATATTATTGAACCAAATTTTATATACTGATATCAACTATGTATCTCATATTTTTTAAATTCAACTCATCGTAGTGGTAAAATTACGTTTTATGCAAATTTATAAATGCACCGAGAAGGTCGGTAACAGACGGTAAAAAGTTCAATAAAATTTTATATATCTAATATAATTATAAAATGACTCCAAGGAATTATATTGAATGTATATAGGTATTATGTATATATTTTTACCTAATATAAATTTAAATAAAATAACTAATTATTTAATGAAGAATAATGTTTTAAACAATAACGCAATGTTTTCACTATTCATCTAAAATTGAATATTTTCAGAAAAATACCAAAAATTCACCATAAGATAATTTTGATATTCCAAATCCAAAAATGATGTCCATTTTGAAAAATAAAATTTATAAAATTCTAATAAGTGGGTATTACTATTCGTAACGGCACGTTTGATTGGTCGTGGTGTGTTAAAACTCCAAGTTGCGTACAAAGCAACCTATTGCATTATTCAAAGGGAAATATGTTGTGGAAGTTTGGGGTGTTACATTCTCCCCTACATCAAATAATTTTTTCCAATATATTTTTAGAATATTTATGCACAAATAGATTGAGGTGGTTTTTCACCATAAGTTCCTTAGGTTCCCACGTTGCCTCTTCCATCTTATGATTTCTCCATAGAACTTTCACCAGACGAGTCGTCTGGTTTCTTAACACTTATTCTATGGTATCAAGAATTATGATAGGATCTTCGCAATAAGACATGTTGGGTTCCGGTTCTATTTATTCATAGGTGAGTAAATTAATTGGCCGAGGCATGTATTTTCTCAATAGTGATACGTGGAACACATCCTGAACTTTGGTGAGACATGGCGGCTATTCCAAATGATAAGTTACAACTCTAATTCGTTCAAGAATTTTGAAAGGTACAATGAACCTGGACATAATTTATCATTCTTACCAAAATGTATAACACCCTTCCATGGATATACCTCCAACAAAACTTGTTCTCTTACTTGGAATTCCAAATCTTTATTTCGGTTATCAGCATATCTCTTTTGCCTACTTTGAGATGATTTGATGTGGGTTTGGATAATCTTCACTTTTCCATTGATTCCTCAACATGTTATGAGACTACAAGTTTTCTTTCACCAACAGCATCCCAATAATTTGATGTATGACATATCATAACGCTTCATATGGTTCCATCTGAATATATAAATGGAATCTATTGTTATAGGAAAATTCTACCATAGGTAAATATTGATCCCATATACCTTGAAAGTAAAGTTAGAAACATATAAACATGTATTCTAAGGTTTTAATAGTCCGTTATAATTTTCCTTCAGTTTGAGTGTGGTAGGCAGTGCTCAAATGAAGTTCAATATCTAGGACCTTATGAAGACTTTTCCAGAATCTTGATGTCAAACGGGGATCAAGATCGGAAAAAATAGATAGGGGTACTCCATGATGTCTTACAACATCATTAATATATAGTCTTTATAAACATAAAAGTTGTAAATATTATCTTATAGAAAGAAAATGTAATGACTTGGTAAGATGATCAATAATGACCCATATTGGATCATTTTTTTTGGAGTCATTGGTAGTCCCATGAAAAATTCCATCGTAATATCATCCCATTTCCACTTAGGTATGGGTAGAGTTTTCTTAACTCCTCTAGGATGTTTCCTTCCAGCCTTTACTTATTGACAATCCATAGATCTTGACACGTAACCAGCAATCTCCCTCTTCATGTGGTCCCACCAAAAATGTTCTTTCAAATATTTATACATCTTACTACTACCAGTGTGTATAGAGGAATTGGAGCTATGATCATCATCCAATAATTCCCTATTTAGATCAAGTATATTAGGAACACAAAGTCTCTTCCCAAATTTCAAAATTAAATCTTCATATACAAAGTCACTCAATATCCCATCATTAGCAGCTTTAATTTTCTTTTGAAACTCCTCATCATCAATCTAATAACTCTTTATCCTTTCTAGTAAATATGGTTTGGCCACCATTTGAAAAATTATTGATGTTTCACCATCCATGGTTATTCCCATATCCATCTTTACTAGATCCATGAAAATAGGTTCCCATTCAACTCTTATCTTGTTCAAAATTCCACAATCCATTCTGCTCAAAGCATCTTACACCTTATTTGTCTTCCCCGGGTTGTAGTGTATAGTGAAATCATAATCCTTGAGTGGTTTGACCCATCTCCTTTGCCTCATGTTGAGTTCTTTTTCTGAGAAAATATACTTCATACTCTTGTGATCAGTATATATCTCACATTTTTCACTCTAGAGATAGTGCATCTATATCTTCAAAGAAAAGAGTACAACTAATAACTCAAGATTATGAGTGGGATATTTTTGTTCATGAATTTTTATCTATCATGATTCATAGTTAATAACCCTATCATTCTTCATAAAGACACAACCAAGTCATTTTTGAGGCATCACTATAAATAAAAAACTCATCATTACCCGATTGTAGAGTAAAGATAATATCATTGACTAATATTCTCTTCAGTTCATCAAAACAATCTTCACACACTTTTGTCCAAAAAATTTAACCCCTATATGTGTGAGCTCGGTTAATGTCTTAGCCAATCAGGATAATTTCTAGATGAAACGCCAATAATTACCTGCTAAACTAATAAAACTGCATAGCTCAGTTATACTTGTCGGTGCTGGAAATTATTGTATTGCTCTCGCCTTAGAAGAATCAATAGAGATTCCATCCTTAAAGACAATATGGCCAAGAAAAGAAATTCCTTGAAGCCATAATTCACACTTTCTAAACATCCCATATAATTCATTTCTTCTGAGCATTTTCAGAATAGTGTGCAAGTGATTTTGATGATCTTCAAAGAATTTAGAGTAAACCAAGATATCATTATTAAGCACCACTTAAAATTCATCAAGATATTCCATGAAAACTCTATTAATTACAACCATGAAAACAGAGGGTGCCTTAGTCAGTCCAAAGGCATTATTGTAAACTCATAATACCAGTACCTAGTTCGAAATGCTATTTTTAGAATGTCTTCCTTCTTTAGACACATTTGATGATATCCAAATAGAAGGTTAATCCTTGAAAAATATTGATCTCCATGATGTTGATCAGATAAATCATCAATGTGAGGTAGGGGATACTTTTTTTTATTGATATAGCATTGATCTCCCTGCAGTCAATGCACAACCTCATAGATCTATCTTTCTTTTTAACAAAAAGAAAAGGGTCTCCCTATAGAGAATCACTAGGGAAAATAAATCCTTTATTATTCAATTATTTTAGTTGTTTCTTTATTTCCACTAATTCCATAGTGGACATTCTATATGGGGCCTTTGATATAGGCCTTGAACCAAGAATTAAATCAATGTAAAACTCAATTTCTCATTCTGGAGGATGTCCAGGTAAATCCTTTAGAAACAAATAATCATATTCATTCACAATAGGTACATCCTCTATTTCAAAATTCTTTTCCTCACCCATAGTTATTTCATTCTCTTACTCCACAATAATTCAATTTAGTTGAGCTACTAGGGGTGGATCTAGATAAGAATCAGGTGGTGACGTTTCTTCCATAAAGATAAGGTTCTCCTTATCATAATTGAAAATTGTAACCTCCTTCTAACAATAAATTTCTGCATCATGGTCCGAAATACAATCCATACATAGGATTATGTCAGATTCAATCGGGGTTATGACGATGAGATAAGAAGATATAGAACTTTTCTATTCCCTAATTGGGATTGATTCACAAAATTTTTTTGAAATAATACTTCCATTAGGAGTTTTGACAGATAACTTCCTTGTTAAATCAAATTGTAAATATCTAATTTTCTTATAAAACTAGGAAGATATGAAACAATGTGATGATCCAAAATCAAATAAAGCATTGGATAAATTTGAGGAAACCATTAAATTACCCACCACCATGTCATTAGGAGCTTCAACCTCAGTAGTAGTGATCGCATAAGCTTTTCCTTTCTCCCTTGTCATTTTTTGAGGTAAGTTTCCCTAGATCTTATGGAATTCTTTGAATAATTCTCCATTTCTCTAAAATTGTAGCATTCAGAATTAGAAACCTATTTATTTCCGTTACAATCATGAGCTTGGTGGCCTTTTTCACCACACTTTTAATAGACTCCCATTCCCTTCAAGAAAGTACCAGGGTGTTTCTTCCCACATTTACTTCATGATGGAAATTCAACTTTTTGCTTCTTCCCTTTATTTCCATTTCTAGAGTGTTCTGCAGATCTCTTCTTCACTTTCTTTTCTTTAAAGTCCTAAGACATGGATAATTTCTTTTTTGTATTGATAGTGCATGAGACAATATATTCATACAATGAGAAGGATTGTGAGAATAATGCTAGATAGATAAATGGTTTTAACCCATCAAAGAATCAATCAATCTTACTCTGTGTGTTACTTATATAATCTACATTATGCCTCACAAACATTATAAATTTAGACTCATACTTTAAGAAATTCTCATCCTCCTTTTTCCTTAGACTCAAAAATTGTATTTACATATTCTCTTGATGGTCATGAAAAAAGAATTTTTCTATGAAAATCTCTTTAAACTCCCTCCATTCTATATTTCATACTTTTTTATCTTCCTTTGCGTTTTAAATTAATGGCCACCATTGATCTTCATCTCCCGTAAGGAGATAAAATTCCATGAAAACGTTTTACCTTTCCCTACTTCACAAAGAATGAAATATTTTTTCTAAGAAACTTATCCATTGCTCAGCTACAAGTGGATTTATTGTCCCATTAAATGTTGGGGGTTTCTGCCTAATGAAACGTTCTAACATTGATCCTTTGTGTTGGGGATTAGGGTGCTCCACATAGGTAAGGTTATTATTCATAACCTGAGTGAGTTGTCCCAGTATGGTGATAAGATGATCAACACCAATGGAATCACTAGATCCACAATAATTATCTTGAGTAGGAGGGAAATCCTTACATGAATTATGTACGTGGATACAATTTCCATTCCTTCCACTAGGGGACATTTATAAACAATGGCATACATTGGATTTTTTATGAATCAGAATACATAATTACAAATATTTAAAACCCATAACATAAATTGAAAATTTTATGGATATAATCCATAATCATAAAAAAAATTCTTTGAGGATTTATATACTCATAAACCCTTCAAAATGGTTTTTAAAGAAAATGCGAATTATCCTAAGAATATCTCCCAGGAGTTTCGTAACCAATAGTGTAGAAAGGCCCGTTGTTGTGTACCAGGATACCCCGAGTCAAGCTCCAAACTCCTTATCAATGTTTTTACTTCTAGGTACATCTATGCCAGAGCTGACTCTACCTACTCATATCTATAAAAAGATGTATTGCTTTGAAAACTCAAAAAATCTCTACATTACCAAAATTATAGTAAGTTCTTATATACTAAACCTCAAAGTCTATCTTAGGGTAATGTTGTCTGATCAGAGTTTTTCTAATTCTAGCTACCAAGGTTTGTAAAGAAAATATTTTGATACAACTATAATTCCCTGAACCCATTTACCCAAAGTCAGTACATTATTACATAACATTATCATGATCACAAGGGATCAAATCCCGAAATTCCAATCAGTTTAGTATAATCGGAAGTACTGGATAGATATATTAGTTTTAGATTATATTATAAAATGAAAAACAAAAACAACATTTTCTCCTTTGAACACATTCATGTCCCTTAGACTATCCCTATAGGTCATCCATAATATACTTCTTAGCATCCTGGGAAAAATAAAACATATAAATGGGTGATCTCAGGTGATTAGTAAGGATAACAATATAGTGGAAACTTTCATAAATGAGCATAAACATTTAAGGAAATGTATAAGACAAAAACACAAGACTTTTAAACATAAACTTTATCATAATATGGAAAATATAATTCAAATAATGTCATTTACCTATTCAAATGGATATTATACTAGTCGAATAATCACATGTAATATCGATAGCCAACTTCATAATGATGTAATGGATAAGGTCAGACATCATAACCACATAGTCAAGGCCTCGTGCCAAGACTAAAAATAAGATTTTGTCAAGGACTTATTCTAAGACACTACTTTGTCTCATGAGATCGATCGATGCATCGACGAGCTATAGAGGTCTCCACCCATCACTTACTAAGTCTAATACATTCCCCATATGAAAATGTTGAAACATAATATAAACATTCATATTAAAACTATCATAAGAAATGTCAATACATTAACCATAAAACATTAATGGTATAAAAATATCACATCCATAGTCAAACATATTACAAAACCTTCAATACAATATGGAAGATTGTATCATAATAAATCAACTTCAAACAAGTGTAAAATCCATCAATGGTTGTTGACATAGATGAAATCAAATCTATTTGAGAGAAATATATCTTTCTATTTGGAAATCATTTAAAAGTCACATAATTATAAAAGAATACATTTATTTTTAAAATATTCTTATAAGCTTGTTAGAGAAGCTTAGAAAATGTTATAATGGCAGAAACTAGCTGAAATTACTGTATAAGTTAAAAAACATTCTATCCTTAATTTTCTCGAAAAGGTCATAAAGGACCTTGTTAGGAAAATGATGGAAATATTCCTTTATAAATTTTTTATAAAAATTAAAACAAGGGTATAAATAAATTTAACCCATATTATAGGACATAATAAAAATATTTTGAAATATATTTTTAAGAAATATGGATGTGGATGATAAAGAGGTCCCAGTAGATACTCACGTAGAAACAACCTTGGATAATGAAGAGATTTTAGAATTAACCCTTACCTTGTACTTTTCCTTGGTCGAGGGTACGTTAACCTCCTGTATAATAGTTAAATCATTGTTATTAAATTATACAGGAAACACATACATAAATATGATATCATATATGATCTTTTAATATTTCATTGTTAATAATATTTTAGTAGTATCATTGTTTTGAGTATTAACTGATTTATTTTCCTTTATATGTTTTGTTACGTAAGTCATTTTTATTATGGATAGGATCTATTTTATTCATAAATAGAATTATATTAAGTTCATAAACAATATTTGTAATCATAAACTGAAAATTATTCTTGAATGGTTATGATGAGGAATGAATTTTATCGGGTCCGTGGAGACCGTAATCCGTACGTACGCACGAGCAACAATATCATTCTATTGATGGTGAAATCATATGTAATTGGATGGTATATCACATATACAGAATCATTAAACTGTTATATTTATTATTTACATTAGTTATACTCATTATTATACCCATCCAAAAAATGATGTGTTTGAATAACAAACTACACCACAACATAGAGACAGTATGCCATACGTATGCACATATGGTGACTTGTCATTCATAGGATGAATAGAATAATGAATATGGTTGTACCAAATTTATAGTAACACCAAAATATGTATATGTTACTAGAGTTAGTATTTTTATATGGAAACAACAAAGAAAGAGGAAGTGGAAGAAGAAAATAACTTTGAAAGAGGTGGTGAAATTATTAACTCTTCTTCGGGTGTTTCCTTTTGAGTTGATTATAAGGGCTCCATAGGTTAGATTTATGATAAAATTAAGGCATATCGGTATAATTGAGGGTATTTGTGAGGATATTTGAGAAGGTTTTAGCTGATACAAATGAATTTGGAGGTGTGATTTGGAGAGAAGGTGAAGTATCCTTTTATAAGATAGGTGAGGGTCACTTTAGGGAAAGCTTGAAAATTTATTTTATTATAAAATCATTTTCTATTTATAATGGCTCCAAAATAATATAGTTAGAGGAAAAGGTGTGTATGTGTCTAAAAACTCTCAACCAATAGGTTTTAGACCGGTTTAGGTCACCATATTAACTCTATTTTTTAGATTTAACTCTTAGTTAAATAGTTTAACTTTACCATGTATTCTTGTATTATTATAATAAATGGTTAATAAACTTAATATAAAAATACAAGAGAACCCCAAGTGGTTCATTATAAATATATATAAACTTTTCAGTGTCCTTTGGCTGAGCCTTATATTTTTAAAAATGTTATATCAATTAATAATATAGTATTTGTTTTAAAAACTCATTTATGTCAATTTTGACACTATTTGGAATTTTGTTTTTTGTGAAAGTCATTACAACTTTATCACTTCAAAAAAATTCTTTAATCAACCCTAAAATGTAATATTAACCTATAAAATTAGTGTAATTCATCATAAGTCTCAATTTATATTTATTTGTATATTTATAATATCAATTATTTTAATCTTACATTAATAAGGTAATTACTGCATCATCACTGTATCATATATAAATTTAATTATTTAATTTCTAAAAATTATAAATAAAATACCATTATGTAGGAATTTTTTTTAGCTTTATAATTAAGATTTATAGTAGAATTTATCTTATGTATAACCCTATATTAAAAATGGTTTAGTTATTAAACTTCGAATTTAACACTTTTAACTCTTATTTAAATAAAATAACAATAAATGTCCTAATATTATCCAAGTGGAACAAAAAATTCATATTTTATTCATAAGGATGATTTTGGTCTAAAAACACTTATCCAATGGAATTAAGACATGTGTTAGGGTAATTATAATATCATTTTTTACCTTTAATTACCATATCTACTTTTAACTGTGGTAAATAAAAGTCCAAAGTTACTATTCGCAAAAAATTGTTTTCATCTTATTGAACCAAATTTTACTTAACAATTTCAACCATGTCTCTCAGATTATTTAAAAATCAATTTAATAAACCAGTAAAATTACGTTTTCTGCAAATTTGCAAATGTGCCTAGAAGGTGGGTAAAAGATAGTAAAAAGTTCAATAAAATTTTATATATCTAATATTATTATAAAATGACTCAAATGAATTATATTGAACATATATAGGTATTGTGTATCTATTTTTATCTAATTTAAATTTAAATTTAATATCTGATTATTTAAATAAAATGTCAGTTTTAAATAATAACGTAGTGTTTCCACTATTCATCAAAAATTTAATGTTTTTAGAAAATACCAAAAAATCACCCTAAGCTAATTTGAATATTCCAAATCCAAAAATTAAGTCCATTATGAAAAATAAAGTTTATAAAATTTCAAAAAAAAATTGGGTATTACTATTCATAATTGCTAGTTTTATTGGTCGTGATGTGTTAAAACTCCAAGTTGCGTACAACGTAAGATACTGAATTATTCAAAGTGAAATTTACTATGGAAGCCTGGGGTGTTAAATCACTGGTGAGCTATCACTGGTGGATATGTTCCCAGGACATTGAGTCCCCGGACTGAAAAGGGCCAAGAGTACTTGGTAGTGTAGAGTGGTTCTAGCTACCGATGCACAAAATTTCCTGGATTTGGCACGCAGGGAACCTCTTGGAAAACTCCATACACTCACAGATCATGGTGGGCCAAAAATACCCAAATATCTGCATCTGGTGAGATAGTTTCAGCCTTGTCTGATGAGACCTATAGTAACCCACATGAACCTCCTACATGACTTGAGAAATATCACCTCCTTGAATGCAATGGAGGAGAACCCCATCAATCCCTCACCTGTATAGGACCTTCTCAAAGATAGGACCACTCTGGAGGGTGAAATACAATATGCACCATCAGATTTTCTCACACTCGTCTTGAACTGCATGGATATTACCATGATGGAGATACTAAATAGAGAGGGTCCTTCGGTTAAGAGTCACTTCCCACACTTTGGTAGGGGGGACCTGGGGGTCCTGACATGATGTCACTGGTTGTAAGATGGATTACTTGCGTTATATCATTGTCATTTAGAGTAACAGGAGTGATGAATCTCTGATACGCCATATGGATAATAAAATTATATGGATCAAGATTTTCTAGAGATATGTACAAGTTGGCTAAGGCATCATCTTGATCATTCTAGGACCGAGGAACATGAGTAACATCAGGCCGAGATAGGAACTGGGTGATCAGCTGGCGGGTACGTTCTAACAGTAGTATGAGCTCTGGATTCCTAACAATGTAGTCACTATTGATTTTTTTGATGACTAGTTCAGAGTACCCTATCACATGAATGTGTGGAACGTCGATCTCGAGGGCCAACTTCGTACCAGTGATGATATCCTGGTACTCTGTCTCAATGTTCGTACAACCCTCTGACAATAGGAATGAATATGGTAGAACAGATTGCACCAGTGTGATGGAGATAATACATAGGCCCACTCTATCGATATTGGGATCATTAATTCTTCAACTGGTAGGGCTTCATGAATCTCCATCAAAATACATTTTCTAACACATAATGGGTTGATCTACCGAGAAGATTTCCTCATTTGGAAAATCAAGATCCAAAGACTGGTATGCAGGAGTTGGATGGGCTACCATAAATTCTACCAATGCTTGTCCCTTGATAGCGTTCTAAGGAAAAAACATGGTGTCGATATTCTAGAGGATCACTACCCACTGAGCTAGATGACCTATCAACATTGGCAGTTCAGAATGTACTTCAACAGATCCACTCGAGACACTAGTTGTATCTCATGGTTCTGCAAGTAATGTCGCAATTTTTGTACTGTGAATACTAGTGCAAGGCAATTATTCTCGAGAGAGGAATACCTAGTCTATATATCATGGATCATGTGGCTGAGATAGTATGAAATTTTCTCCATTCCCTCGTTTTTATTCTAGGTGATAAGGTCACTAAGAGATCGCTCTAGAGCGGTCACATAAAGGACTAGAGAATTTCTGGAAATGGGTAGTATCAGGACTGGAGGCTGTAATATGTAATGCTTAATTTCCTCAAAGTATTCTAACACTCCTCATCCCACTGATAATTGGAACCTTTATTCATGATTACAGAAAAGGGATTACACTTTCTAGCCATATTTGAGATGAATTGGTATATATAGGCTAAGGGGCCTTGAAATCCTTGAAGCTCCCAAATGTTGCTCGATGGAGACATCTGATTGATGGCCCTGATCTTCTCTAGATTGATCTTGATCCCTCTATATATGAAAATGATATCAAGAAACTTTCTAGAGGTAACCCCAAAGATAAATTTCAAGGGATTCATCTTTAGATGGCAGGATCAGAGGAAGTTGAACACTTTCTCAAGAACTTTGAGATCATTCTGGCACCGGAAAGGTATGACCACCAGATCATCCAATTATCATTTCACTAATGTCTCTAGTATCTGCTCAAATATGCGATCCAAGGAAGGATGATAGGCGGAACCTAAATTACTTATACCCAAAGGCATTACCAGGTATCAGAAAGTACCTTGTGGTTACCTGAAGGATATAGACTCTTCATCCTCAGGGATCATTAGAATTTGGATTTACCCAAAATACCCATCAATAAAAGAAAGAGCCTAGAACCTAGTGATTGTGTTAATCCACAGTTCTATTGTAGTAATGGAAAAATCATCCTTTAGACAGTAACGGTTGAGATCTCAGAAGTCGATGCAGAATCTAATCTGTTTTTTCATCTTCTTGTCAGGTATAATGTTAGCAAGCCATGTAGGGTGTTGGACCTCCTTAATAAAGTTTGACTTGATGAGGTTATCAAACTCGGACTAAACCATGGCATTGTGAGATGGTTGCATCTTTTTGGGAGGTTGTTTGAACCCGTGGTGATTTTCTAGAAGACCGAGGCTCTGGATAGTGAAATGAGGATCTAGTGTTGGAATCTTGTCATAAATCCAAGATAATATATCATCATGGTTGAAACGTGTTGCCGATTGTCTCCTATCGACCGGTCAAGGTTCCGGTGCTCTTCTAATGTGTATAGCAGCACTCGGGTCGAATCCTCGGCGATTGTACTTCGTAATAGTCGATTATTTTTAGTTGATTGTATTTTGATTGGGGGGTTTGTTTGCAGAGCTTAATTGAAATGTTTAATGGATGATTTTTAATTTAACAAGATGATAAATATTGGGGTGAGTTCATCATTAGGGGGTTAATCATGTGATATCCTTGAGCTTTGCTTTATATTTCATTAAATTAACACCCACATCACAAGTTG
This sequence comes from Viscum album, assembly GCA_963277665.1. Classification (NCBI taxonomy): domain Eukaryota; kingdom Viridiplantae; phylum Streptophyta; class Magnoliopsida; order Santalales; family Viscaceae; genus Viscum; species Viscum album. Next base: position 1,349,502,640 of record OY728164.1, read on the forward strand.
ATGTTGATTAGAATTCCCAAGTGTTAAGCCTTTAATCCAAACCTTAAATTTACTTAGGTTCTAATGTCAATTAGTACTTGATTGTGGAAGTGTATTTATGGTACCAATAATCCATGGAAACCACATGTTGAACAGAATATTTCAATAATCCATGACATGTTAAGTCCAACATACACAATGTTAAATTAAAGAATACTCATCGAGCAAAACCTCTCAATCCCTTAACATCCCTAAATTATAACTCACCCTAATAAGATATTTACTCACCCATTAAAATTATTAGTAATCTGGTCTATTATGTTTCAGGTGATGAATTACAAAGAGAAGAAAAAGAAAGGGATAATGAAAGAGTTGTGCACCGAACACACACACGAAAGATGATGATAGTAAAACAACCGGACATTTATTGAATAATAAAGTAAAAGAAGATGATGGATTTCATATTGATTTAAACTAAAATAAGAACAATAATATTAAACTATAGAAGGTGGATGAGAATAATAAATTAAGAAGAAGAAAATTGCATTAAAACAAAATTACAAAGACAAACACATGAAAAATTACAACGAAGAAAAATGAAAAATTAAATGAAAACAAAGAGAGGAGAAAGGGATTCTCAAGTGAAAACTTGAGTTTGGAATATCCTTCCCAGCATTTGGAAGGGCCTTGGTACTGCCAATAAATTTTCCTTTTCTCTGAAATTGCAACCCTTTTGAAAGGAGAGGAGGGGATGTATTTATACCCCAAGGTAGTAGACTGTTTACATTCCAGAAATACCCTTCCACTTGGATCGCCGATATGGACATCGAGATAGTAGAATATTGAGATATATTTTTCTTAAAAATTGTAGATAAAACTGTCTTCTATCTACTATGAAAATATGGCGGCCATTGGACTTATGGAGACAAAGTTATAGGGGTTTTAATATACTATTCTGATCTGTCCATTTCAATACATACTATTTAGAAGTCCATAATGTGAATGGGTTTTTGAATAGGAATATGCCCTCAAATAGAAATCATTTATTCAACAACGTTGGCCACCCAAATCTCCTATTTCATACTGAAAAATACCATCTCCTATGGATGTCTACATCAAGATAAATTGCAATATTAGTGTGTTGTTTTTAATTCCCGGCCAGAATGGTGGGCTGGACTTCAATGCATCTGTTGGACCCCTTTTATTTGCTATTGGGTTATGAAATTTTTATCATTTACTCCCTAAAATTTCCTACTAACTTGGGAGGATAATTAAGGTATTTGGACTTCTAGATTGAGCCTAGTAATTCAACCATCATATATGGTCCAGTTTCTTAGTGTGGTCCATATGACCCTCTAAATGGACGAATTTGCCAAAGGTGACTTCTAATGAAATATTGGAATTGGAATTGGTAACCCTACAAAACAAGAATCATTCAACTTGGATAAGTAGGGTTATAGTTATTGTTAAAAAATTAAACATACTTGAATCTGGATAAATTCAAATAGTGCTCAAATATTATATTTAATATTTAAACATTAATATTTCACCCAAATTATACACATTTCATATAAAATCAGTAAAGTGAGTATGTAAAAATATATGAAAATATTAATAACATCATCTCCCCCACACTTAGACTTGTGCATGTCCTCATGGGCAATAAATATAACAATAAGACAAACTCATTTTCACTCACCAACAAATATTAAAATTTTGTTTTCTCAAATCTTGAGAGGTTTAGACTATTTCACTCATCCATTTTTAATTCCACCACAAGTTTTTACAGAAAAAATTTTCCAAAACTAATTCATTTTTTCATGCACAAATTTAGAAATGGAAAATGTGGACACTCAAAACTCACACCTCTCAAGATGATAAAATTTATTTGTGGAGGTTCACTCTTTCACCAACCAAAAGTGAAAATCTTAGAGTTTGAAAGAGCTCTTAGCTTCAAATACCTATCCAAAGTGAACAAGAATCAAGAGGTATTTTTAAGGGGGGTTTTCTGTGGTTATGGGATTGTAGGAATATAATGTTCAAAAGAGTGGAAAGAGGGGTAAAATACCAACATGGGAAAACAAATGCACAAATTTTATGAAATAAAACATTGAAGGACATGGAAAGAAATATTTACAAGGGCATGATTGTGTGAATCAAGACACAAAAGAGGGAAAAACTGTGATGGGAATGTGAATGTGGAATATTTACAAAACACAACAACTTCTCCCAATTAAATAAGAATATATATGGAAATTGTTCTTTTTTTTGTATTTTTTTCGAAAGTTGAACTAGAAACAGATCTCACACTCATCTCCCAACCCATGTTTGATCTCCTCACGACACTAATTGTAATAGTTATAACAAGATCAAAGGTTGAGGAAGAGTGGTTTTTGACCCATCCAAGACACAACCCATTCTTATATTCATTTTTTTTATTTTTTTTATTTTGATTTTTATTTTGATTTTTTTTTGAACACTTTTCAATATCATTTGTACAATACATTCCCAAAGCCCACTAAATGCCAACCTCCCCCCCCCCCACACTAAAATTTATTCTATCCCTCAAGCATATTATAACACACCGGAATGTAAGGAAATGATACCCAAAAATGAAATCCATTCCCCCCCCCCACACTTAAATTTCAAAAACTTATGTATTGAAAATCCATGTTGATATTGGGTGGGATAAGGTATCGGGATGTAATGTGGCTATCAAAGAAAAGGTTTTCAAAGGCTTGAAGGGGCTTTCAAAAGGAGGATTAATGTAAGGGTAATGAGAGGCTATTTGGCTATTGTGATTCTCATGCGGTTCAAAACAATTCCTCCATCATATTAATGCACACTAAAGTATGAAATTTAGCTCGAAGGTACACAAACTCAAGACTCACAAATGGTGGTTAAAAACACACATTTTGAAAAGATGGCCATAGGAGGCCTTGGAATGAAAGAAAATGTTGTTCCTCACAGTTTGGGAAAACCATTTTCCAAATCAAAAATAGAGCATTCAAAATTTGTTGGTTTAGACACATGATTCTTTATCCAATTTTATGATGAAAACACAAAATTTTTGAGATGAAACATATCTATTGACTCCCCAAAATGGTTGGAAAAAATTTAAAAATTAAATGGTGAGTAATTATGAGTCTTTTTTTTAGTTTTGTTTCATGTTTTTTTAGTTTCTTTATAAAGACACACCCACACAAAAGAGAAAGAGAAAAAGGGAAAAAATGTGATGAGGAAAGTGGTAAGAAAGACAAAATGAGAATGAGGGTGAAAGAAGAAAGAGAGAGATAGAAAGAGAGGGAGAATAAGAGTCAAAGGGAAAGAGGTTCCCCCGGGGTTGGATTTGGTGGGTTGCCATCTATATCCAGTGGCGGGTCTACTGTGGATCCAATAGAAGTTGATGTTGTTCCTGGATTTCATGTCCTCTCATGGTGATGTTTCAACTGATGTCCATTTACTGTAAATGTTCTTCTGGAGGAGGGGTCTTGGACTTACACTACACCAAATGGGTAAACATTAGTGATAATAAAATGACCTTCCCAATGATAATTAAGCTTACCTGGGTGAAGTCAAAATCAATAATTGAAGAGCATTACCTTTTCACCTTCATAAAATACCTTTCTCAGGATGTGTTTTTCATGGAGTACCTTAGCCTTCTCTTTGTACAGGTTGGAATTCTCATAGGATTCAAGTCTAAGCTCCTCCAGTTCAGACAATTGCAAAAATCTTTCTTCACCAGATTTTTGACAATCAAAATTACAGGTTTTCACAGCCCAAAAAGACTTATGTTGGATTTCAACTGGTAGATGACATGCTTTACCAAAAACTAGCCTAAAAGGAGACATCCCAATGGGTGTTTTATAGGCAGTTCTATAAGCACAAAGTGCTTCACCAAGTCTTTTAGGCTAGTCTTTTCTGGTGGGTTTTAAAATTATCTCAAGCACTCTTTTAACTTCTTTATTAGAAAGTTCAGCCATGCCATTTGTTTGGGGGTGATATACAGTTGAAGTTTTATGTATAACCCCATTCGTTTTCAAAATATATTCTATGGTTCTATTACAGAAATGGGTTCCTAAGTCACTGATCAAGGCACGAGGCATGCCAAATCTTTGGAAGATGTGGGTTTTGAGGAACTCAATAACAGTATGAGCATTATCCTTCCTAGTGGGTTTGGCCTCAACCCACCTTGAAAAATAATCAACTACAAGAAGAATGTATGAGAATCCATTGGAAGGGGGAAATGGTCCCATGAAATCGATGCCCCAAACATCGAAGATTTCACAAAAGATTAAGGGATTTGGGAGAATTTCATTTCTTTTGGAGATTGTACCGAACATTTGGCAAGTGGGACATGATTGAAAGAACTCATGTGAGTCCTTGAAGAGTTAAGGCCAGAAGAATCCAGAGTCTTGGAACTTTTGGGAGGTCATTTGTGGTCCAAAGTGGACACCTCCGGGAAGTGAGTGACAAACATTCTAAGATGGAAGAATGCTCATTTTATTCAACACGTCTCCTAATTACCATGTCTGCCCCAGTTTTGCAAAGTTAATTTTTTCCCAAATATATTATTTTGAATCACTTTTCAACTTCATTTTATGATCTTTAAAAACTTTTCAGGAAAAAAACCAGAAACCAGTTAATTTACAATTGGGGCATACCATGGTAACTTTGACGTGAGAGACAAAGGGTTCTCAATGGGGATTTAAGGATCAATAATTTTTGAATGAGAAGAATTAGAAATTCTTCTCAAGTGATCAGCCACAGGGTTTTCTTTTCCATGTCTATCTTTGATTTCAAGATCAAACTCTTGGAGTATTAGGATCCATCTTATTAGCCTCAGTTTGGAATCACTTTTCTTGAGTAAGAACTTAATAGCAGAATGGTCTGTGAAGATGATGATTTTGGAACCTAAGAGATAGGAAATGAATTTATCTAAGTCAAAAACCACTGCTAGAAGTTCCTTTTCAGTCACAGTGTAGTGATATTGAGTTTCATCCAATGTTTTTGAGGCATAATAGATGACATGAGGGATTTTTTCTCTTCTTTGACCAAGAACAACCCCAACGGCTCTATCAGAAGCATCACACATTAACTCAAAGGGTAAGGACCAATCTGGGGGTTGGATTATTGGGGAAGATGTAAGAGAAGTTTTGAGTTCAACGAAGGCTCTCTTGAAAGCCTCATCAAAATGGAATGTGACATCATTTTGGAGTAAGCGAGTGAGTGGGAGGGAAATCCTTCTAAATTTATGAATAAATCTCCAATAGAAACCAGTATGACCGAGAAATGAACAGATGTCTCAAATAGAGTTGGGTTTAGTAAGTGATTGGATCACATCAATTTTGGTAGGATTGACTTCAATACCATCTTTTGAAACTATGTGCCCTATAACAATCCCATTTGAAACCATGAAGTGACATTTTTCAAAATTTACCACAACGTTACAGTTGAAACACTTTTGAAGGACTAGAGAGAGTGAATGTAAGAACGACTCAAATGACTCACCATAAATGGTGAAGTAATCCATGAAGACTTCCATGCATTGTTCAATGAATTCTGAAAATATTCTCATCATACACCTCTAGAATGTTGCAGGAGCATTAAAAAGTCCAAAAGGAATTCTTCTATATGCATATGTTCCAAAGGGGCATGTGAAAGTAGTCTTTTCTTGGTCCTGAGGTGAGATTGGGATTTGAAAATAGCAATTGTATCCATCATGAAATCTATAGTGTGACTTTCCAGCTAATCTTTCTGGCATTTTATCAAGGAATGGAAGCGGGTAGTGATCTTTTCATGTTTTAGCATTCAATTTTTGATAATCGATGCATACACGCCATTTTTTCTTTACTCAAGTTGTAACTACCTCCCCATGTTCATTTGTGAAAACAGTTATCCCACCCTTCTTAGGTACAACTTGAATTAGATTAACCCATTCACTGTCATAAATTGGGTAGACAATACCAGCTTGAAGAATCTTGGTGATCTCTTCCCTAACTACATCAGGGATGATTGGATTGAGTCTTCTTTGTGGTTGTCTAATTGGTTTGGATGATTCCTCAATATGGATGTGATGCATGCAAAGAGCAAGGTTGATTCTAAGTAAGTCATCTAGAGCCCAACCTAAGGACTTTTTGTTTTCCTCTAACACTTGAACAAGTTTGTACTCCTTGTTTTCAGTAAGTGTGGAAGAGATAATGACAGGATATTTGTGATCATGGAAGACGAATTCATATTTCAGGTGTGTAGGAAGGGGATTCAGATCAGTCTCATCTTTTATTTGTGGGTTAGACATCTTAGTAATTGATGAAGGGAGTTCAGTTTTTTTAGATTCATTCTCCTTAATATTGTCCAAGGTGGAGTAGTAGATATCAGAGTTTATGTGGGATTCAAGAGAGTTTTCATGTTCTTCTAGATTGATGGAGTCTATGAATGAGAGGTCCACATCAACTCCACCATTTATGACTTGGTCAATAATGGTGAAAATTTCACAAGATCCTTTGTCATCATATCATGAATAACATGGTGGATTGGGGTTATATTGACTCTTAGAAGTTTCCTCATAAGCATGGATTGAGAATGCAGAGTGATCCTCAGATGGGTATCACATGGCCTGGAAAATGTTGAACTTGACCATTTGGTCACCGAATTCCATGGATAAGATGCCTGAATGGACATAAATCTTACTTCTCATGGTCATGAGGAATGGTCTTCCTAGAATTAGGGGAGATAGAGAATAGTTCGTCCCACCTTCCATGTCAAGGACATAGAAATTAGAAGGGAAGATAAGATCATTGACTCGGACAAGGACATCCTCAATTATTCCCTCGGGACTGGCTATGCTTTGATTGGCCAATTAAATGGCAACACTCTTTTGGTGTAAGGGACCTAGAACAAGGTTGGAGAATATGGATTTGGGCATGACATTAATTGAGGCTCCTACGTTTATGAGTGCATCATCAAAGTTGGAACTTCCAATTTGGTATGGAACCGTAAAGGTACCTGGATCATTGCACTTAATGGGTATGGAATACTGGGTGGAAACATTTTCAAAGGTCCTAAGAAGCCTCTTGTGGGTACACAAATCCTTGAGAAAATTGGAATACTTAAGAATTTGTTTGATGGAATCTAAGATAGGAATGCTGACTTCAACATGTCTAAACATGTCGAGCATTTCAGGATCAGGTTTAAATTACATCCTTGGTTTAGAAACAGCTTGAGAAAATGGAATTGGGTTCTTATTTGGAATAGAAGGAGGTGATGGAATGGATTTAGGTTCCTTTTCAAGTCTCTTTTTCTTTTCATTTTCTTGGTCAACAGTTAAAGGGGGGTTGGATGACTTATCTTGAGGCATAGAAAGTTTCTTTCCTGATCTAAGTGCAATTACACTCACATTACCCTTGGGGTTGGGTAATGGTTGAGCTCGGAGTTGGGAAGAATTGGATTGTTGTTGCTGGCTCAGGTGGGATGAAAGTTGACCTATTTGAGTTTCAATTTTTTTAATTCTAGAACAGGTGAAGGAGGCAAGATATTCCACTGCACTTTCCCATGGTTTCTTGGAAGAAGAGGATTTTCCTAGATTGGGATTTCCTTGATTTTGGTTCTTTGGAAATCGATTTTATTGGTTTTGGAATTGTGAAGGCTCACTAGGATAATGGAATCCAGGAGGAGGATTGTTCCTTTGAGTTTGAGGAACAAAAGGATAAGGCTGATGAAAGTTACCACCACCTTGACCATATTGGAATTGGTTTGGGTTTGGAGGGGGGTATTGAGGGGGGTGAGACATGGGGTTACCATACCTCAATCCTTGGTTAAAGTTAGATGAGAAGGGCTTAGAGTGAGGTTGGTTGAAGTTTCTAACAAACTGACCTGATAGTTGAGGATTGGTGTTCCGCTGAGCATATACTGCATTAAGCTCCATTGGTATAGATGAATCGGATTGATCCTCTTGAAGTTTTGGAAATGTGTCAGTTGGATGAGATGGAGAGTTGTATATTCCACAGTTTTTAATAGGCCCAGCAAACATTGATTGTGGAGAAGAAGAGGTTGGGGATTTGGTGGCCACAACTAGCTGTCGCACAAGACCTGTAAGTTCACTCATCCTCTTGGTCATCTTGTTCGGCTCAATTGATTGATTATCTTGGGCTTGTTTGACTTGATCATGTTCTCGAGTATGGAATTGTTGTGTGTTTTTAGCCATGTTACTTATGAGATCTCTTACAGCTGTAGGAGTTTTATCAACAAGAGCACCACCACTTGCGGCATCCATGAGAGTTTTCTCCATAGCCAATAAACCCTCATAGAAGTATTGGATCAAGAGTTGGTCAGAGATTTGGTGATGTAGATAGGTTTCAGCAAGCTTTTTGAACCTATCCCAGTACTCATGGAGTGATTCACTTAGGAATTGATGGATACCACTTATTTCCTTTCGGATAGAAGCAGTATGGGAAGCAAGAAAGAATTTTATCTAAGAAGAGTCGCTTCATGTCTTTTCATGTGGTTATGGAACCAGGAGGAAGCTAGTAGAGCCATGACTTAGCAGTGTCAGCTATGGAGAAAGGGAATGCTCGAAGCTTGATTTTTTTTTCAGCAACCCCTTGAGAATTCATGGTAGAGAACACTACTTGGAACTCTTTAAGGTGGAGATGTGGATCCTCACCGGCTGGCCTGTGGAAATGAGGAAGAAGATGAATCAAACCCGATTTGAGTTCGAATTCAGCCTCTATGTTTGGATATTGAATACCAATAGGTTGGTAATACATACCAGGGGAAGAATGTTCTTTAAGTTTTTGTTCCCTAGGATTGGCCATATCTAATTCAACTAGTTGGACAAGGACTGGTTCTTAAATTATTTGATTATCTCTTATGTTCCTCCTAAGTTGGCGAAGTGTTTGCTCAATTTCAGGGTCAAACAAATCCAAGGGATTGTTTGGAAGGATAAGGTGCATTCAGAGAGATTTTGGAAGAAAGAGGATAATTTTTTTTTCTTTGTATTTTTTTCAGTTTATGATTTTTAAGAGGAAGATGGGTTTTTCTTTGAGTTTTTTTTTCAATTTTTTTTAAATTTTGTTTTTTTGGGTTTTTTTTACAATAACCAGAAACTAATGACTACATAAAGCACCATCCCCAGAAACGGCGCCATTTTAAATGCATGGATGATTGTTTCCTATCGACCGGTCAAGGTTCCGGTGCTCTGCTAATGTGTATAGTAGCACTCGGGTCGAATCCTCAGCGATGGTACTTCGTAATAGTCAATTGTTTTTAGTTGATTGTATTTTGATTGGGGGGTTTGTTTCGAGAGATTAATTGAAATGTTTAATGGATGATGTTTAATTTAACAAGTTGATAAAGATTGGGGTGATTTCATCATTATGGGGTGAGGCATGTGATATCCTTGAGCTTTGCTTTATATTGCATTAAATTAACACCCACATCACAAGTTGATGTTGATTGGAATTCTCAAGTGTTAAGCCTTTAATCCAACCCTTAAAATTACATAGGGTTCTAATCTAAATCATTTCTTGATTGTGGAAGTGTATTTATGGTCCCAATAATCCATGGAAACCACACGTTGAACAGAATATTTCAATAATCCATGACAAGTTAAGCCCAACATACACAATGTTAAATTAAAGAATACTCATCGAGCAAAACCTCTCAATCACTTAACATCCCTAAATTATAACTCACCCAAATAAGATATTTACTCATCAATTTAAATTATTAGTAATCTAGTCTATTATGTTTAAGGTGATCAATTCCAAAGAGAAGAAAAATAAAGGGATAAGAAAAGAGTTGTGCGCTGAACACACACACGAACGATGATGAGTGTAAAAAAACCATACTTTTTATTGAATAATAAAGTAAAAGAAGATGATGGATTTCAGATTGATTTAAACTAAAATAAAAAAATTAAAATTAAACTACATAAGTTGGATGATAATAAGAAATTAAGAAGAAGAAAATTTCATTAAAACAAAATTACAAAGACAAACACTTGCAAAATTACAATGAAGAAAAATGAAAAAAATGAAAAGAAAGAGAGGATAAAGGGATTATCAAGTGAAAACATGAGTTTGGAAGATCCTCCCAAGCCTTTGGAAGGGCCTTGGTACTGCCAATCAATCCTCATTTTCTCTGAAATGCCAACCCTTTTGAAAGGAGATGAGGGGATGTATTTATAGACCAAGGTGGTGGACTGTTTACATTCTAGAAATACCCCTCCACTTGGATCGTCGATATGGACATCCAGACAGCCGAATATTGAGAAATCTCTTTCTTCAAAGTTATAGATAAAAATATTTTCGGTCTACTGTAAAACTTTTGCATCCATTGGACTTATGGAGCCAAAGATATAGCATTTTTTATAAACAATTTTGATCTGTCCATTTCAATACATACTTTTTTGAAGTCCATAATGTGAATGGGTTTTTGAATAGGAATATGCCCTCAAATAAAAATCATTTCTTCAACAAAGTTGGCCACCCAAATAGCCTCTTTCAAACTGAAAAATGTCTGCTAAAATACATGTATACATCAAGATAAATTGTAATATTAGTGTGCTGTTTTTAACTTCCGTCCAGATTGGTGGGATGGAATTCAATGCATCAGTTGGACCCATTTTATTTGAGATTGGGTTCTGAAAATTTTATCATGGACTCCTTGAAATGTCCTCCTATCTTGGGAGGATAATTAAGGTAGTTGGACTTCTGGATTGAGCCCAGTAATTCAACCTTCATATATGGTCCATTTTCTTCACAGTTTCCTTGGGCCTTCTTGTGTGGTCCATATGACCCTTTAAATGGACGAATTTTTTAAAGGTGACTTCTAATGAAATGTTGGAATTAGAATTGGTAAGCCTAAAAAACAAGAATCATGCAATTTGGATAAGTATGGTTATAGTTATTTTTAAAACATTAAATAGACTTGAATCTGGATAAATTCAAATAGTGCTCAAAAATTATATTTAATATTTAAACATTAATATTTCACACAAATTATGCAAATTTAATATAAAATCAGTAAAGGGAGTATGTAAAAAGATATGAAAATATTAATAACATCAATGTTGCTTCAAGAAGTCCACGTATCATTTTTAATATTCAACCAGCATATCATCACTAATAAATGTGGGTTTTGGATCCATCTCGTTATTGAGGTTCACATGTAAAAATTCATCGTCCATGGTGGAGACACCCTCTTAAAAAGTAGGAGGATAATCTTCTAAATCCTATTATTCATTTATGGATGAGGAATCGTCTATATGAGGTGGTTCTTTTAAGTCAATAGATCCGGACAAGACACCGGTGCCAGCCTGGGCGGTAGTGGAAACCTCATTGGGGGCTCCTGTGCTTCTAAAACCATGGTGATGAAAGCTATCGGCCTGATCCCATCTAGTCTTTGACCCAAGGTTCCTTTCTTAATGATATCAAAGAAATAGTGGAACACCATCTTGAGCTAGTTTATTTCATCACGGAAAACAGGCAAGTATAACGTATTTTCATTGCCATGGGGTGGATATCCCGATACCTTATGAGAGTAGGGGACTCTGGGATCACCCGATCATGATTTGTATAAGAATATAAGGTGATATTCTAGCATCCAATAGACTTGAGAATTTTCTTCCCCATCATTCCAAAAACAACTAAGAATTACCCTAATTCCATGGTCGTAGCCTCCAATCAGTGGATCAAGAAAATGTAAGCATCATCCAAGTATATCCACGGGTCGGCCACATCCATAGAATGTTCAAACTTGTTAGCCTAAATCTTCTTTTCCTTACTCTTATAGTATTCTACATCCAAGTAGCGGGCTTTATAAGAGTAAAAGGGAGACACATCACCTTGGTGTATGCCTACTTGACCATTAAGGGAGTACTTAAGGTATTGGTGATATGAATAAGGGACCAATGCATTCAAGTGAAGCCAAAACCTACCAATCCACACATTGTAAGCGCTGTCTTGTGAGAAAACCATAAACTCGGTGCTGGAAACCAGGCCACCAAACTGGGTCTTCAGGAGGACCTTGCTAGTCGGTGTCTGTTCCATCCTATCATAACCTTGAATTTTATGATCAAATGGACTCAGATCATCCTCATAAAACCCTATATTTTAGAGTTTCTATATCAGGATAAGGTTAATCCCAAATCTTGGGTCAACAAGACAATTGTGACCCTCCATGCCGATGAAATGTCCAGTGATGTAAAGTTGTTGGATATGCCCCTGTATGGGCGAAACTTCATCTTCTTCAGAAAACGAGATAATGGTATGAAATTTGGCATGCTTGACTGCCTCATCATGGAAGGCTTATTTTGCTGCTACCTCCATCTCAAACATTAGGGGTCTTTGTAAAGCCTTGACAAAGGATTTATGCATATTCACTGATAGGAGAAGAGCCTTGAGGATAGAGAGGTTCATAGGAATGATTGTAAAATTATTAAGGATATCATACACCCATGCCAAGTGTGATATTCTACTAATAAGAGGTCATTATATTTAAGGAGTTATGATGGTCCCTTTTGTGTGATCCGGTGGTTGGCTGTTTCTGGGAATGTCTCGCTGCTCACTAGTCAAAACATATGGAGAAACTATCGGATGAGGTCTAGATGACTGAGGCTAATCCGCAACAGAACATGATTGATTGTATGATGAAACACAATTTTATTGAATATTTTATTGATAATAAATGATATAATTTCCTCACATTTTTGTAACTATGTTCATTTATATAATATTTTGCATTACATCATTCATTTGAAAATTTGATGAAAATTTTAGTTTTACCCTTTAAATATTCACTGTAGTGTTTCGAACATAAATAATTTTAGTTGAATTATTTTAACATAATATTTTTTAAAATTTTTCCTGGAATTATTTTCTACAACTTCCATTTATGACATTCGAGCTAAATCTTTCATTTGGTTGGTGAAATTGGGCCATGAAGTCAATGTTGGGCTGGACTCGCCACATTGGAAATTGATTCTGTATTTGGACCATAACATCTGCATCCATGCTTGTATTAGGCCCAAATTTGAGGGGAGATCTAAGAATCATTGTCACACGAATTTGCCATCTGTAGGTATAGATGATTCTTGTGTTTTGGTGGTCAAATGGGTAGTTAAAGTTGGAATAAAATATCCGGCCGAGATTCCCCATCCACACTTGAAACCACTTTAAACTTTGCCTCCCCTTGACTCTATAAATTATTTTTCTCTCATATGGATGATTTGGGACGTGCATTTGGAGATTAAAGGAATAGTATAATTGGTTTCACCAAAATTCTCCAACAATTTCAAGAGGGGTAACTCTTGAAGTAAATATCCCCTCATCGAAACCTTCTTCTCTTCTTCATGTTGTAATGTTTTCATTTATGTAATAAACTTATTTTTTATTATTTTATTTCTTCTATTTTCTTATTTTTTGTTCAATTATATTATTCTTTAATCATCCTATTTGGTTTGGAATCAATTGTATAGATGATATTGGGTTCTACCCTTTCAATTATTTGCTCATTCAAAACGTCTCCACGATGACCACACCGCCCATGGAAGAGTAGTTCTCTTAGTGATTGATCTATGTTATACCCTCTTCATTTAATTATTTTTAATCATTGAGCTAATGTAATTCACATAATATGATCTAGTAATTGATTTTTTAAATTATAAGAAACTAAGAAAAAAATTTAACAATTAACACAAAAACACTCGAGGTAGAGTATTGTGTAAATTGTGGGAACTCAAACTTAATCGGTAAAACAAGACCACACAGTTTAAATTTTTAGAGTAAAAATATAATCCTTAAGCTCAATTAATCATTAAAATTCCATAATGTAAATTTTATTTAATTTACCACTTATCATAAGCTATCCTTAGAACATCAATCAAAGCAGGGTGTTGCGATTGTATGTTTCAATAATTGTCTAGGGTTTAATTCTCTTCATATTTGTGGTAAATTTAATTTTCATAGGGTTTGGGGGTTAACAAATTAGGGGATAACAATTAAGTGGATAATAATTTAAATTATAATTATTAATAAGTAAATTAAGAGGTAGAGTTAGATCGATTACGTATTTTAAATATTGTCTAAAAAACATCTTCTTGTTGTGTCTTTTTAATCAAACTTCATTTGAAAAATATAAACAAAAATATTATACAGTCTTCTTCTAGAAATATTTTTCTAGTTTTATGACCAGTAAAAACCCCCTACATCCTTTCATGTAGTTTTATTATTCCCTCTAATGTTATTTTTAAAATACCATTAATAAGTTGTCAAATTTACTTCCTCCTTTGAGAGACAACCTTGGTCAGCTACTCTACTGCACCTAAGTAAATAAAATCACTAATCATTCGAGGGAGCCTAAGATATCGCCTTTCATTGTATAAATTTCATAGTGAATATGCATGACAAGTAGCAAAAATGGTGGTGAAGAAAGACCTGGTGAAATCAGATGAGAAGGTTTCGAATACTGAACTCTATGTTGGGTTGGTTTTGGTGGCATGCACAGCTTGGCTGGAAGCACCGACAAGTGCATCTCAGCGACTCATATAACCATGACTCCATCAATTCTAGGATCGTCTAGGGACATTAGGAGGATCACCCTGGCACTCTTCATCATAGGCAACCATCTAGGGATTTACCGGCTCTTTGGTATTAACCGAATCACACCCTTGTTCATCACTTGAAGAATCCTCTATCACTGGAATCATTATGGGGGAATTTTCCAACTCTGTGGTCATAAAATCTACGATAGTATGGGATGAATATGACATCATTGGGGGACTTTGTTTTCCCTTGCGTCACAGATGCTTCCCCTTCTGGGAAGAGGAAGGATGAGATGTTGACGCAAAAGCAACGGTTGTAGGTAATGTGGAAACTTTTGAATACTCAGTTTGATTCCAAAATGCATGGATAATTCCATGGGCATGGGTAACTACCTTATAATCCCTCCAATCATCATATTTTTGAGACCCACGGATGGAAACCCGCTGCCGCTCACCTTTGATATCACTATCGATGTCTGGTTTTATGAACACACATGCCACACGTTACAGGGTTGGACCTAAATTAACAATTTTGTTATGAACTTATTCTTGGAGTAAGTCTTTAAGCACATAGAAATTATTCAGGGTGTTTCCCAAGATTCGATGATTGTGTTAGTAATTGGGGTGATCGGTGAGATCTGCCTCTTTGGGTCTCATGCATTCCGGTAACCATAGAATTCCCTGTACCAAGGCACTTCAGAAATAATCGGGCACCTGAAACTCATTGAATGAGTAGTTCTGGTTCCTTCTATCTAGGAAGGGGGTCTAGGGGCATGGTCCTAATGAGGGGATGGAGGATCCTATCAAGGAGGTGGAACCTTATTATCTCACCTTAGTGGTGTTGGCCCATTACATAGGGGTGCCTGCTGATTCTAAGGTGGATGATGTTGGACCAGAGGTTTCACCTTAGGTAGAGGGCCTCTATGAGGATATGGAGGTGGCTCCACTATTAATAACTTTAACTAACTGGGTATATCTATGTGTGCTACTACGATGGGAACAACCTTAGCAGCTATTCTCGTGGGAACTACAGGAGGCAAAGGACGTGCCTACTTTTCCTAATACAAGGCTTCCTCTTGACACTGCCAATTTTCAAATAAATCCTGAAATCCACCTAGGTAGTTTTGAGTTATTAGAGAGGGAACCAATTTAGTTTTGACATTCCCCACACACATACTTAGTAGATTCTCCTGATTCAGCAGCATATCCATGGAGTATGTGAGGCATTTCCACTGGGCAACAAAGTTTGCGATGCGCTCATTAGGCCTCTGCTTGCACTTGAAGAGGTCTGCAATACTCATCTTCTGGGTGGTGGAACTGAATAGGTAAAGATACTTCCTATGAAAATCCTACTAGCCATTAAATAACTCAATGGGTAGTTGGTTGTAAGATAAAAACGTGGTCCCTTCCAATATTTGTTCAAAACACCGGAGTTTAGCGGCCTCCTATTGCACTGGATTTCCCAGTATGGGTCCACACCTGTGATAAAGTGGGTCTGATGCTATAGAGGATTTCACATCCCATTAGAAGGGGAAAATGTAGGATTCCTGAAACTAAGGGGTGTTGTCATATCATCCACCCATGACAGATATGGCTTTCCATCAGGCATTATTTCTACTTGTCGAGTTTCTAAATCCTCAAGGCTGGAAATGATCACTCCCATGGGATCATATGGGTAGGTATTCCTACCTTGATGAGGATCCCTAACCACCATTGTGTTGGCGGGTTCTTTAACATGATAAGAAGGCCTAGCTGCTCTTGGAGTAGCTGGTGGGATAACCTATGGAACTTTTGGGGGAATGAATTTTTGGAGCGACTGGGGGAGCCTGATCTAGGTCCCAAGGAAAGTTATCATGCAATTCTGGTGGATTTTTCAAGGTATATCACACCCTCTTACCATAAAACCTATATTCTACCTTGTCTATGTGGGCAGGATGGTTAAGGTCACCCAGAGGCAACTTGTCTGGTGGAGGGTGTACCTGCCCCTGCTTCCCTAGTAAAGGATTAGCATAGTATGGTCTCCGTTCTATGGTACATTCAGTGAGAAGTTCATCGACCATCTTTTTGTGCTCTTTTAGTTGTTTCGGAAACATGGTCTCTTCAATTTCATCTTCTATATCTGGTACTGAGCGAGATGGTTCAGAGGGTTAGGTGACTCCATAGTGCTCTTTTCCCTTATTGGGATTCCAACTAAGGGCTAATGACTCAAAAGGTGGAGGAAGGCCCATTAAATTTCTCTGCTGGTGAGTAACCCTTCCCAGTCAATCCAATAGGTGTGGACCCCCCCCCCCCCCCGGGGGGGTGGTAAGTTCTCTTTAAGGAGACCTACCTCATTCTCTTCCTCCGATTAGTCACCCTTGTTAACTATGACAGTACCTGAGGGCATATCCTCAATATCTCCTGGAAATTTAGGTTGGCACCAGATAGAACTGAAATTATGAGCTTCATACATCCACCAACCATATATTTGAATGTGGGGGGGAAGCCTCCTTAAAAATTATGCATAGAAAATTAACGTTCTGAATGCATCATTGCTGGAGAGTCTGATGGAGACCGAGTGACTTCAGGGGCTGAGCCATGAGAAGTGTAGTAAAGTTGACTATGCAGTATTGTGGGCTAATAGCTTCAAAGTGTTCCTAACTCTTGGGGTAATCCACCTGCCGAAAACAGGGATAGAAGTGAATGACCTAGAGGGTTTGGAAAAAGCATGTGACCTCCTCTTAGGTAAGACATTACAGTGTGCTGAAGTTTTTGGTTTCAACTAGCAAGAACATCTCTGGGAAATTGTCCGCTGTAAGGATGTCCAACAAGCTCCTTGGCTCAAACTTGGGATCTGGCCCTTGGTTTCCCCATTCATCAACTGGGGGTAGAGGAGGGACCAGTAACAACACTGAAGTGGACTGCTAAGATGATAGACTAGACAGTGTAGAATACACGGAGCGAGCTGATAAGTCACCCCATCTTGGGTTGTCCTCTGAAGAATGCAACGATTTCACCACCACATCTCGGTAATATGGATTAGCAACCATAGATACCCACATAGGGTTTGTGGTTACTGATAGTGATTCATATTGTTTCTTTTCCTCTATTGGTCCCTAGAATAACTCATTGTTATCTCTAGTTAAGGTATAGAATGATCATTTTGATGATATGGAGGATTTCACAACCAGGCCATAGAAAGAGGCCAAATATTTCTCCTTCTATATGTATCTTCGGAGTGAGGTGGGGATCTGGTGGATTTTAATTTCTAAAAGTATGAGTATTATACGCCTTTTCCCTACCCCGACTCTTGACACAGAGGATTGAGATGAGGGTTACATTACATAATTTCACTCTGCCTCAGAGTCTGAAAATCAGACGGGTTTAATCACAGTCTAAAACTTCTCAGTATTCTTCCTTTAGCAGCGGAGACCTTCCCTCCTACACCAAGATGGTTCTTTATGATAGGGTAGGCTTTCAACATGACGAGGAACATTGGTCTAAGTGGTACTGGGGAAGAGAGGACTTCCACCTGGGTGAGTTGGGGTGCGAGGACCAACTAGAAAATTGTCAAAAGGAACTCGGGGAGGGCCTCCGTGTCCACTAGATCGTGCACTGACGGAATCTCTACTAGAAGTGTTGGAGTGGGTAGAACCTCCACTAAAGATGTTGGGATCATGGATAGTACTTCCATGTTTGTTTCCCTTAGCAGTGACGGTACAAGGTTGGCCATCATTCTAGTCAAACTGGACATTGGTAATACCTTTACATTGGATGCTAATGAAGTCAGGCAAACATCAACTTATCTGGTTTTTGGGATGAGGAGGACCTTCATCGGTTGTGATAATAACATTGGGAAGAATCCCACACTGTTGGTTGACCATATGAGGAGAATCTTTACATTGGTGACCTACAATAGGAGGGATAACTTCAAACCTTGGATCACAGGTGTGAAAGGAAACTTTGTGGTAGATGTCAGTACGTAGGGGAGGGCCTTCACTCAGACTGATGGTGGAATGGGGAGGACCCATGTTGATATTGGTAACAGGGAAGACCTGTGCTCTCTTTGGTGGTGGCACATGGAGGACCTTCATGCTAGATGTCATCGTCATGGTCGGACCGCGATGGGCGCTACCTGTGTCAGTGACAAAGAGAGTCATCCAAACCCACCTATGGAGTTGTTGGGGCCTCGGACAGGGTTTGGAATATAATTCCCCCTATCTATCATAAATGGGGAATTGATAGTACTTTTAGTTGGTGGCACGGTCCACTATAGTCGTTGATGGTGACACCCCCTGGCAAGCGTCCTCCTCAGCATGCACCAAACATTGGAATCAAGTTAACTGGACTAAGGCTAGTGGTGCAGGTATGTAACTAAACTACTCTTTAGCCAGTGAGAATAGATGGTGGCATTAAGGCGGCATGGTGGGAGACCTCTTTGGTGGCCCCTAGGATGGGATCAGAGCTGGGTTGGCCCGGACTTCCCTCGTCTCATTGGCGTAAGGGTGCAAGTCGTCAAAGTGTTCTGAGGAGAGTCTCTCGAAATGGTTGTAGATTAGAGTTGGGATCATTGGATCCCTATGAGGCCCTTGGGGGCAGTGGTGATAGTGAGGTACAGAGGCCTTGAGGTCCTATCAGGCCATATTCTGATATGGGATAATCCAGTCTTCCTCATACCATCGAACGAGGTCATTGATCATCATCCTCTGAATGATTTCAGATGGTGATATGAGGTGTCGGCGCCCAGTAGTCATCGATGTAGAGGCCATCATGGAAGAGGTGGAACCATGCGGGATTTCCACATTGATGTTTCCCTGGCCCCTACATCGATGGATGGGTGGTGATTGGTTTCCAAATATTGCAACTTGGGTCCTGCAAAGCAGGGAGATTAGCGTTGAAAGAAGGAAAGAAACGTTCATTTCCCCATCTTCATTCCATATTCCATGATTGGTAAGAAGGATTCACACTGACAATGTCATAGACTATGATGTCCGTCATTTAACTACCCCAGTCTCTGGTGAGTTTCATGTTGGGACCACTATTTTCATGGTAGGACTTGGTGCCATATAGCTAGATCTAGTGACATGCTTATCCACTAATGTCTCGAACACTACCAATCTCAACATTGAGAAGAATATTTTCACGTAGGGATCCCCATTTATATTACTAACACTTTATTCGAGGAACACATTAATCCATGGTGGAAGCGTAGCTATGGCCCCTCATTCTCGCTTTCCAAAGGCAGTAAACATTCGTTTCTTATTCAGGAACATTTTCTCCTTGATTTAAATGGGATGATGGGATGTCAATTCCTCCTTCTATGGATTACCCCTTAGAATTCATTGCCTAGTCCGGGTCTCCCTCTTAGGTTAAGACATTGTTCGTGATACTCTTTTATGTGCAATATATTAATTGAATATGGTGAATTATGCTACTTTTCGCAGGACAATCCAAGGGGTCAAGTTAGGGAAGCAACCTTTGATTGGGGGAGTAGTCATGTTGGAAATCCCTGGCATGTCTGGACGCTGAAAGACTAATGCATCTAGGTTTCTTCCCCTTATGATAGGGATTATCAAGGGTGTAGAATACAAGGGAATCCCACGTCAAGTGTGGGGAATTATATGCCATAAGCATGTCCCTAAGGTTTTCCTCATCTTCCCATGTTTTACATAGGGTATACCACGAGTTTAACATCTAGATGATATGGATCAGACTAATTGGAACACTGATAAGAGGGGATCATATGGGTACATCCCCCAGAGGGATCACTTGAGAATATTACTAGATGGGTGGACCAAGAAACCCAATGAGAGAGGATCTAGGGATGATTGGGTCCCAACAAAAGGGGACACCATGGTTTACCATTAGCTGGGATTTAACCTCGGGTAGGTTTCCTATGTACCCTGTGTAGAAATTATGGATCTAAAACCACGTAGTTCTAATAGGTGATGAATTGGGGTGTAAAAAAGTACGAAAACTTGGATACATGTTGGGGATTACCCATCGCAAAATGGAGGCTCTTGGTAGGATGGTTATTAATTTTGTGGGGCTTATGCATGGTTAGCTTCCCAGGTTGATGGAATGTTTTCACTGGTAGTGGTAGCGTGGTTAAGAATGAAAATGGATATTGGAGAGTTGAGTGAAGTGGATGAGGAATGATATAGAACCATCGTAAATGTGATGGTATCCTTGGACATGAACCTCAGAAAGGATTCCTACGTATCCCCCTAGAAGGTAATAAAATTCTGTGTAGTTAGGTGGGGAGGTGGGACACCAGAGGTGGTGGCCTATGAGAATGGATGCATGGATGGGACACATAGGAAGTAAAACCTCTAGGTTGGGGCATGACCGTCCCAAAATGAAAAATATCAAGGTATAGATAAGGATGAGACATGAGTGGGGGGATTGAACCTTAGAGAGGCTTCTTACATATCCCTGTAGTAGGGAATCAAAGTCCATGTTCTTTATGATGGGGCATAGAATTAGGGTGTACATAGAGGACAGTGACCCAAGCACATGTTGGGGTCACACATTGTTAGCGGCCAGAGAGTTGGTCCGACACCACTGGGACGGACCAAGGATGTGCGTCCCAACAAAGGGGACACAAAATTTTACCAGTGTTTGGGGTTGAACCTTAGGGAGGATTCCAATATAAACTTCCTTGGATACAGGGATCAAAACCCACATATTTAGAATAGTTTTACCAGTGATTGGGGTTGATCATGATGGAGGATTCCTATGTACCCAGCCTAGGAGACAATGATCAAAACCCACGTAGTTTGAATAGGTTTAACATTGTTTGGGGTTGATCCTCATGGATGTTTCCTACGTACCCTTCCTTTGATACAGGGATCACAACCCAAGTAGTTTAGGGTGAGTCATAGGATCAGGGTGTTTAAAGAGGACACTAACCAGAAGATGATGTTGGGAATTATTCATAGTTTGCAGCCCAAGAGTTTTTTTTACGCCATTGGGACAGACCAAGGACGTGGGTCCCAACAAATGGGATACTGAAGTTTACCATTATTTGCAGTTGAACCTCAGTGAGGCTTCCTACGTACCCTGACTATGAGATAGGGATCAAAACCCACATAGTTCGAATAGGTTTACCATTTTTTGGGGTTAAACCTTAGGGAGGCTTTTTATGTACCTTTCCTTGGAGACAGCGATCAAAACCCCTGTATTTTAGGGTGCGGCATAGGATCAGGGTGTGAACAGATGATAGTGAACTGAAGATGATGCTAGGGATTACACCTAGTTAGTAGCCCAAGATTTGGTCTGACTCCATTGGGATGGACCAAGGATGTGGGTCACAACAAATGTGACACCAATGTTTACCAATATTTGGGGTTGAACCTTACGGAGGCTTCCTACATACCCTGTCTAGAAGATTGGGATAAAAACCCACATAGTTCGAATAGGTTTACCATTTTTGGGGTTTGAACTTCATGGAGGCTTCCTACATACCCTACCAAGGAGATAGGGATCAAAACCAACATAGCTCGAATACATATAGTGTAGTTCCATAAGGGATGAAAAAGGGAATGCATTTTAACATCATGAAGGATGGGGTTGAATCGATGTGAAGTTTTCAGGACCAATTGGTGATGGGCTTGAACCATAATGAGGCTTCCTACGTACCTTGCTTGAAAAGGGAAAGGATCAAAGTCCACATTGTTCGGTAGGACACTGATGGGTGGCAGGCTTGAACATCTGGGATTCTTCCTACAAACCTTTCTTAGAGAGAGAAATTATCAATGACCACATAGTTCGGTTGGAAACTGATGGGTGATGGGCTTGAACATCAGAGAAGATTTATACATACCTTTCCTAGATAGGGAAAAGATCAAAGTCCACATAGTTCAAAAGGACACTGATGGGAGATGGGTTTGAACCTCATAAAGGCTTCCTACGTACCATGCTTGAAAGGGGAAAGGATAAAAGTCCACATAGTTCGGTAGTGGGGGATTTTTATTTACACACTAAGGTGGCCTAGGGAGGATTCTACGGTCGGTTCGTACTCTAAGACCATGTGATTCATGCTCAGTGTGAGAAACAAGAGGCATCAAAGACATGATGATGACGTCGTAAAAGGTGTGTCTATGAGGAATTAAGCGGGTTTTAAGCATGATTAGCAGACCAAGTAGATAGATATTGGGGCATAGTGTAGAATGGAGTCATGATGGAAATAAATCCCAAAGAGAGAGAGAGACAGGGTAATGATGGTCCTTATACCCATATCTCTTCCAGCCTTTGTACCTAAAAGAAGAGATGATAAGAAAGGATGATACCTCCTGCAAGAAAGGATAAGGGCTTACACAAAGATGGTTTCCCTTCCCCATGGACAGATTTAATTCCATGTAAGGAGGATCTCATTCCATGTGAGGAATATATCATTCCTGTGGAGACCAGTCGGCATGGAAAATGTCTGAGGTGGGGTACCCTGTGTATATTACATGGGGTGAGGATCTAGTTTAACATCATGTGTACAGGACGATGATTCTTGACAGTTTAACATCCTATAGCTCAGATTATGAGGATTTAATACTCACCCTTAGGACTTCCATAATTAGTGTACTTTAATGCTTAGTGAAGGGAAGGCACCGACAATGTCATGTAGAGAGGGGGTTGTCGAGTGATCCATTGAGGGGCGCACGTTAGCATGGCTATGAGAAGAAGCAATAGAAGTTAGGGTGCCTATGTAAAGAAGCATGAGGTAGAGTTTTGAAACATGAAGCACCACCCAAGGGACCTTGAAATAACTATGTATAGACCTAGAGGGTCTTATGAGAGAGGGATTTATGAATCCAAGGGGTTCACAAGAAAAGACCTTGTGAATCTATGGTGCTCCACAAAGTGGAGGGACTCTATAAAGGGGTATTCCTATTGAAGTGGAGTGGCCTAGCCTTGTCATGGAGTATACATTCATATAATGTGTACTTCGTGATGAGCAAGTGATTTTGCGGAGTATGAATTCATAGAGCATGGGTGCCTTGCAGAGCGCGGAACTGGAAAGTGATATACATCGAGAATCATAGTGACCATGACTTAGCATGGATTTTACATGTGCATGGAAGGTACTTCGCGAAGCAGGAGTGATTTTTGAAGACCCGAGTTTCCTTATGAAGATCCTTCCCTTGCAATGGCCCATGGGATTCGTGAAGGGAGTACCTGTTTGAAGAGGGTATGTATTTGAGATAAGGAAAAGGTACTTTAAAATTCTCAAATACCTTGAAGAGATAATTTTCTAAATGCTTCACAAAGTAGAGGGTGATTCGCAATTCGAGTGATGAGAAGGAAAAAGGTCGGGGTATCCTTCTTTTGGGTCTGAGGGAAGCCAAGTATTTATAGGCGAGAGGTGGGCTGAATATATAGTAGTGCGTGGCAAAGACTCTTGTGCTTTTCCATTGGAAGTGGATTCTGTCAGGTTATGCATAACCACAAAATCTACCTTCATACCCTCTGCAGTGTAGAGGCATCCTTCATTCCCTATTCGGTGCTCGTAGAGGCTTCTGTCAATTTTCAACGGATCGTAGAGGTGATCCTATTTCCTCTGCGGTGTGAAGATTTCCATCAACTATGATGTAACTTCAAATTCTTCTTCCTCTTTCCTTTGCGGTGATCATAGAGGGGGCCACATCTTTGCGTCAACCATGGTTCTGAAGGGCATCATGCTAACTGTGGTGATGAGGGGATTTGTAAAGGTGCTTCACAATGGATCCCCTTTGGAATTCATGTTCTCTTTGCATATTTTTCTTATGCACACATTTTCAGGCCAACAATAATAAATAACTTATTAAGGATAATGATATTTAAAAAAATAGTTGATATGGTGGATGAATTTGAGGGACATCTCGAAGATATGATTCCTTAAAGAATTCAATTGATGATTAAATGATTACTGAATGATTAATTTGAATATGGGGATCAAGTAAAAAAATTGACTATCTACGAGAAATGTGAGATTATATATTGACTAATCAAGTTAATTTTAAAATATAAATGAATTTCAATCAAGATATTATTGAAAAAAAATATGATCAATTAACTTGATGTATGTGTAAAATAGAAAATTAATAATGTTGAATCCCTATAACAAGAGACTATTTCTATGAGAATAAAATTGGAATTAGAAATGAAATTAGTAGATTCTGAGAAAAATCTACATTTTTGGAAGTTCATAGATATAGAATTTACTAAAAGGATCAATCATAGAATAAAATGTGTCGATAAAATTAAAAGAGATCAAAGACCAATATAGTTGGGTAAAATTGGAATTTTCTATGACAATGATACATTAAAAGATCCAATTTAAATAGATAAAAAAAGTTAAGATCAAGGTTGGTGAATCTCATGTTAATAATAAAACACTACTTATTCATTAAAATGATTTCTCTAATCAAATTAAATTTTACGTTTGGAAATAAACCTCAATCCTTAATGATTAAAAAACTACATTAACAATTTTTTACCGTGGTTGGTGTCATGTTGGTGAGTGTAAGAGAAAATATTTTTCCCCTTATGAAATTTCAGTTTTTTGTTTTTCATGGACACCACATTCCCTACCATAAATTGGTGAGGAGTATTATAACTTGGTAAATTCTCAAATATAAGTAAATAAAAATAAAACCATAACTATAATCTTATATAAGATATTCATTATATTCATATTCAATAAATTATTTTAATTTTATTCATAAAGATAATTTTTGTAGGAAGAGAAAAAGTCATTGTTACCATCATGAGAGTAAAAAGAAAAAAATAATGATAGAAAAAAAGAAAGTATTTTAACGGGTAATTTATTATCTCCATTATAATAAGAAAATGAATATGAAAATACTACTAGTGTCAAGCTGAAAGTGGAGAAGCCATCATATGCCCTGATACAAACAAGGTTATCATGGAAGGAAAATGTAAAGAAATAAATGGACCAGCTGGATAAGATTTCTCTAAATTCTATAACTAACAATAGAAATAGGTTTTTGATAGTTGGTGTTCATTAAAAAATATTAGAAACAGTAAAATAATAAAATTTATAAAGGGAAAAATTAAAGGAATAATAATTTTTGGGAACAATAATTATTTTTATTTTAATAGAAGGGGAAATACATTTTTGGTATTCCATAAGAAAAAACATTCTAAAGTACTTCTTATAGATGGATTATGACACAACCTCTTGACTGTCAACCAGATATATGATTCATAATATGATGTCACAATAATTAATGATTTTGTAAGCAAATGAGAATTTGGGACCTTATTTTGAGAGGATGAATGCTGAATAGTAATCTATATATCATGGATAGTCTTAAAATAGATGTATCTTTACAATAGAAGAAGAGAATAATCTATGGAATTGGAGGCTGACATTGATTGTTTATCCAAAAATAAATCTTTGGTGGGCATCACAAACCCCATAAAAGATCAAGAAGAGATATGTGGTGTTTTATGCATGAAAGGATGGTCTGAAATGCCTATCAACTAAAGAGAATAATATTATCTTGATCTTGTATAAAATAATTTGTGTGGTATAGTTAATATATTAAGAATTTATTATAAGATATATTTCATTTTCTTCATTGATGACTACAACAGAATGGAATGTTCCACATTTAATCAAGTAAAGAGTTATTTCATGGGTTGAATGGGAAATGTCTAAAAATAGTAGAAAATTAAATCGACTCCACCATGAAAATATTATCATTACATAATGGAGTAAAATATAAATCCATTTAATTCAAAAGATGCCATGAAAAAGTAGAATTAATCCTTATTCATCCACCATAATAACTCTATAGAAAAATGGGGTAATTAAACAATATAACCATTATATAAACAACATGGATAAGGATATTCTCATTGAAAGTGATGTCTCCCATCACTATTGGAAGTATGTAGTGAATATTTTGGGGTATAAAAAAACAAGGTCCTCCTTATACTCAGAGAAGGAAGTAAACTATATCATATATTGGATAGAATGAATCCCACACTAAAACATTATCTGTTATTCAGAAAAAATTTCAACATTAGAAATGAATAATGTAATCTGGGAAAGTATGTGTCACGAACCAACCTTGTGGGGTCCATGTTGTAAGTCCACAAGCCTGCCTCTAATTGGCCATGGGTCTAGTGACTATCACTTATTATGCATATTACTAACATGCAGGGAATTTCCTATGTACCAAAACACACGTACACATCTCCAAGACCACCAAATGATGAAATGTAAATCCAAATATTTAAACAATGAATGCACACAACTATATACCACAAAGATAGTACAACCTGAACTAAAGTATTGTAAAATAGGTCCAAATAAAATCCCCCCATAAGAAGTCTGTAACACGAGTCCAACTTGTAATTAAAACGTACTAGGACTACTATCTAAAATTCATAGGAAATAACCTCAGTCTATCTAGTGTCACTAATCATTGTTTGTTCCTAGTCATCCTAGGACTCCATCAAAAGGACGTTCATCTACACAAGAAATGATTTATGCATGAAAATCTCATGTAGGGTTGAGTATAATAATACTTAGTAGATTACCTTAAAACCACAATGTAATACAAAAAAAAGGAAATTAAATTAATCTCTACACAGGTATATGTATCCAACAAAAATAACATGAATATCTAGATATACTCAACCCAAGACATGAAATATAGAGGTAAGACACTACCATTTTATACCAGCGCTTGGATTTTCAGCTCCAATATTCCCCAAAGAACTCATCTATTAGAACTCAATCATGAGTCTGATATCACTGATTAAATATGTTCGAGAGGTAATTCTTGTCAGGATTCACCATGAGAAATTTATGTTGATAGATCTTAAGATAAATATGATACAATAGATGAGGATCATTTACAAGGAAATGGGGTGACATTAATAAATAAATTTGGATTATCCTACTAAGTATTGGATCATATCCTACATAGTGTTGGTTAGGTCAACACTAAGAACTCCACCAAGGGAATGAAGAATGAATAGAGGATACCACTACTGGCCTCTTAGGGGAATTCAAAAAACATTATCCAGGAAGTCTTGTTGAAGGGATCATAGTCCTTGTAGTAGGAAATTTTCCATACCAACCTTCAGGGAAACATTAAAAAGAAGAACCCCTATTGAAACATGTCCAATATATGATGGAAAATAAACTCAATCCATGTAGGATGGTGTTCATGATGTGTATTAGTGTAACACATTGTGTCCCTTGAACCCAAGTACTTCCCATGTACAATAGATCGTGTCATTTCAAACCATGTCATGTATAACAGGGGTACATGGAATTTAGAAGTGTTACACATTATGTCCCCATGTCCGGGGTCTTCCCGTGTACTCCAGTCATGTGTTAGTACACGACATTAGCCCGTGTTTCCATAACCATGTACCATTACATGGGTTTTCTCTTGTACTTGTTCTGGGAGAAGACCTTTGGTGGAGTACATGTTGTGTAGGCCACCTGTGTAATCCACCATGTGTTTGTGTACTATCTGAAGTACATTCCAGGTCTATCAAAAAGAGGGAAACATGATGTATAGTCAGGGATGGAAAACTATGATGATTGGTTTTCACTATAAATATGTTCTCTTCCTCTCTATCACACTATCGATTATCTATATCTCATTATGATGTTCATTTCACCTCGAAACTCTAGATCCAAGATCGTCTGGTCACCTTAACACTGAATCAATGGGATTTGGGCCTTCAATCTGTTCGAAAATTTTGATTATCGCCATTATTCACTTCTACTGAAGAGCACAGATTCATTACTCATTTTCATTCGATCAGCTACCATTCCCACCATCACACTATTTTAGATGTTTCATGATGATAGGTCTATGGTTTTGGATCATTTCACCATGAATTGGAGGTGCAAAGATAGATTTTTCATAAGGGGTTCAAAGCAGAGGAAGAATGAAAAACTCTTAATGAGTAATGCACGAATTGGGTAATAAAATAACAAAAAATCAAGATTGAAGAACCTCAATTGATTTTCATGATGATTTCAACTCTCCCTCATTATAATCGGTCAATAGATCTATTCACAATGATTTAATAATCCTGATAATTTGTTAGCTTAATCCCATCTAGTAGTTACGACCGAACTGCAGGATAATATTTTCATCGATTAGTCTAAATTTATCCTAGGAATAAATAAAATCAAATAAAATCAAATTAATATATCCTACCTCAATTCATATCACTCACTGACAAAGAACTGTCATTGCATCGTCATTGTTGGTGAGATCTGTCAAGATCGGTGTTTTTCAATCACTAATTCAAGGATCCATCACTGCCTAATCAAGAGGATTACCTTGATCTCTCCCTCTAATGTCTCCATAGAATTCAAGGGGTATACGGATAAACTTATATCTATGACATAGTAATAATTTTAAATAGAAAATCATTGTGTCGATGCCTCAAAAATTAAAATAAATTTTCATAACATATATTATTCATTTAAGCATCTGTGATGAATTTCCAAAATAAAACCACCCAAACCAATATTAGGTCATTCCTATGATAAAACCACTGTTATGACCAAAATGATGACCTCTTATTTTCGATCATGGAACCCATTTAGATACTATTAAAAAATTTATGAAAACCTTGTGTGTGTGCTATTTAATAATTTAATATTTTTCAAGATTTTGTTCTGGCACATCAATCCTTAGAATCACATGTTGTCTCAGCACCTACTCTCAAATTTAATCCATATAATATCTAAAAATAATACATGAAAAATATTTGTCATTAAATCCTCCCCATATTAGGTCTTTACATCCTCAGAAAGTCAAAACAAAGGATACCCAAAAAGATGAGGGTGTTGACCATGAATCTGAGCCTCATGCTCCCATGTTCTCTCCAAGAGATTCTTGTGCTACCATGAGACACACACAAAAGTAATCAATTTTCCATTAATTATCCTCTCCTTTTGATCCTTTATCTCCTCTAGGTATGAAATAAAATATACTACATCATTTATTTCTAGCTCACCCCAGTCGATTACGTGTGATGGGTCATGCATGTACCTTCCCAGCTACAAACCATGGAAAATTTCATAAACATGGTCTCACTACGGGATTAGTGTTAAGTAGTATACCACCTCACCAAATCTTTATAGAATCTAAAAATATCCAATGAACCTCAGAGATATCTTATCATCCCATCCAATTATTCTTAATCAACATAGAGGTGAACCACATAGGAACATATGGACTCCTTCAATGAACTCCAAAGGCCACTGTAACCTATCTAAATAATACATATGACAACTATATTTAGTCTTCATCCACTCGTAGTAGATTTGTAATTTATATGTTATAGCTTTCAAAAACTCTTAGCCAATGAGTGTTGAATCAACCTGTTCAGTCTTAAAAAGTGGGGACCTGCAAGTTCACTCATACAAAGAATCAAATTGTTACATACCAATTGTGGAATGGTAGTTGTTGTTGTATGAAAACTCTACCAGTGGTATGTGATCCTACAAACTATGGCTAAATTCTAACATCAAAGATCATAGAATATCCTCTAGAACCTCAAGTTTCCACTCAATCTAGCAATCAATTTTTTGGTGAAACAAGATGCTCAAGAGTAATTGGGTCCAAATAGCTCAAGTAATCATTCCCACCACTAGGATATAAAGCGAGTATCATGATCTGAAACAATCGTCGATATAACACCATGGAGTCGAACTATCTTCTACATGAAAATGCGCTCTAATATCTCTACTTAACTCTTCTCTTGTACATCTAGGAAGTTGGACAACTTGGTGAGTCATTCAACAATAACTCAGATGGAATCGGGACCCTTAGATATAAATGGAAAACCCATCATGAAGTCCATAGATATCACATCACACTTAAAATTTGGAACCTCAATGGATTGTGCTAAACCTACTAGAACTTTGTGATCAACCTTCACTTACTAACAATTAAGGTATTAAGAAATGAACTTTACCACTCCTTTCTTCATTCATGGCCACCAAAACTGATTTCAGATTTCCTGGTATGTCTTTTGCAAACCTCGATGTATCCCCAAATGGGATGTATAAAACTCCCTGAAAAACTCATCTTATAACATCACTTGTACCATCATGCATCCTCTAAAATGAAAATCATGCTCCCCACCTTTTGAGTATCCATCAAGACCATGCCCTATGAACATATGAGAACCCATTTCATCATAGTTGGTATCTCAATGTTGTGCCTTACTAACTCATTATACGAGTGAAGTTTTTAAAATAGTCGATTGGAGGTAAGATGGACCATCTCCATTCATAAAAGATAACTAGAAGAAGAAAAATTTAACTAATTCCTTATTAGACAACTGAAAACTAGATCTCGGGCTAAGAGCATATGCCAACACATTCCGCTTACCAAGAGTATATACATTCAAAAATTCATAGTCCTAGAATATATTTATTCATCTCCTTTGTCTCATGTTTAGGTCCTTCTGTGAGAAGATGTATTTGTAAATTTTGTGATCAGAGTTGATGATAAATATATTTCACTTCAACAAGTGTGACCACATCAAAAAATTTATGACTACCGATGCTAACTCATGATCGTGGGTCATAGAGTTATACTCATTTAGAATCAACTAGCAGAAACTATATGCAATCGCCACTTACCACTACATCAGAAAAAACCAAGATCTATTCCTGATTCATCTCATAACATTATGTACTCGATACCCTCCTCTCAAAATATCAATATTGGATTCCTCTTCAAACTCTACCTCAAATACTGAAAATTTTATAGGAACTTCTTAGTCCACTCGAAAGGCTTCCTCTTTTGAGTAAATGATGTCATAGGTTCTAATGTCCTTGTGAAATCAAATATGAATCTCTCATAGTAGCATGTTATCCTAATGAATCTCTTTACATCCATTACAATCTTTGGGGGATCCCACGCTAATACTACATCAACATTGTTCAGGTCCACTACCATTCTATCCATTGAGATTACTTGTCTAAGAATGTGGAATTCCTGAATCTAGAACTATCATGTTGAGAGATTTTAATAAAGAAATTTCACTCGGAGCATTTCATAACTATCCTTAAGTGCCTCATGTGCTCCTCCTTGGATGTTGATTACACAAAGAAATAATGGATGATGATTACCATGAAATGATCTATGTATGCATGAAAGATCAGTTTCATGAGTCCCATAACTACTATTAGGGACTTTGTCACACCAAAGGGAATCACCGATTACTCATAATGACTATATTGTTATATAAAAGCCATATTTGGTATATCCTCATCCAATACTCAGAGTTGGGGATAACATGATCTGAGGTCATACTTCAAGAAACATCATTCCCATCTCAATTGATCAAAGGTGTGATCGATCCTATATAGTGGATACATTTTCTTCACAGTTTCCTGGATTAGGTTTAGGTATTCCACACACAACATCAATCTCTCTTCTAAATTCTTGGAAAAAAATATGGCTACCAAATTTGAAACACTAGTTATAATGAAATAATTCCTCTATAATTCATCCCACTATACCCTCGTCTCTTTTAGCTCAGAGGGAGTCATCTGATATACTGGTGAAGATTTTAGTTTCATCCTAATGTTTATATCAATTCATAATTCTAAATCACAGTGGGGAGGTAAAACTATAACACCTTTAGAAAATATGTCCTCATAATCCTCCACCACTACAGAAAACTAGGAACTCACAACATCCACTACACAATGGGTCAGGCTAGGAAAATGATGAGTAATTAGTTCCACCTCACTATGAATGAGTGCATCTTATTCTATATGGTTTTATTTTTCAACAACAATGAAAACCATCATTCTTTCACTATTATCACACCTCACCCTTCACCTAAAAAAGTCAATTTGGGCATGGATTGCAGATAACCAATACATACCATAAATGATGACATATGTTCTTGACACCACTACCAAGAGGTAACAACAGAAACTCTCACCTCAAATAGTCAAGACACACTATCGTCACAGGTGTGTGATCATTGAGTCTCCCCCAGTAGGTGTCACCAAGTGTAAAGGTCGAGTCAATAGTTCAACTGAAATATCTAGGTCTTGTAAATAATATGTGGAAAGAAAGGAATGACAAGTACTTATGTATACCAATACTAAAACTAAAGTTTAAAAGATAGATATCATACCTAGAATCATTCTAGGATCCCCTAGGTCATAAGCATTGACTGCATGTAGTTGTCCCCTCCCCTGTCCTATACAGCAATAATCCTTGTGTGGACCACCTAGGGTGGTGGTTGAAACAAGTAATAATTTCAACCACCACCTCCTACTCTCTCAACACCTATTCAATGTCTTCCACCCAGCAGATATGTATTCTCCCATTGTTGTCTCTTCCACTGTAGTTCATTAATATTATCCCTTTTAGCATTAATATAGGTTAGAAAATATCAAGCGAGATGTCCCCTACTGTCACATGAATAGACCCACCTCTCTCTATGATGACTGAACCCTCCCTATGAGCCATAAACTATAGATATTATGACCTAGGTCCTCCTCCTGAAATTTATCCCATGTCCAGGTCCATGGGATTGATGTCGGCTCCCTATTACTGAGGTCTCTGGTCCTTCTTTCCCACTGTTGACTGTCAACAGTTGTATCTTCTGATCCAAGAAGCTTTAAACCACCAAATCCCCCTTAATCACCCTAACATACATATGATTTCATATATGGATAATAATAGATTGAAAATCTCTATGTAGACCTCTATCAAATATATGATCCATGAAGTACTGATCTCAAACCATATTCATCGAGTACCTATAAATGTTGGTAAACCTAGATGAATAATAGTTTATTGTCATGCTACCCTGGTGGAGTTGGAGAAGCTCTTAAATATACCCAAACTTTTTCATAACTAGTGAAAAATCCTCTCTGAAGGGGTACTCAAATATTTTATATGAATGATTTTACTAATCATGAGTACCAATATCCAAACTCCAACAATTTCCTACAGATCCATGTTATATGCTTGCTTCTAGGATGATCATCTGATCTTCTGGTGTCTTAACTAGAAGTAAAACTTAGGTCACCACCTCATTCTAGTCTTTAGATGCATGTGGGTCAGGCTCACCTTATAACCTGAGGGGTCTTTACTTTTGAAACTCTTGAATCTCCCTCATTATATGATCTTCATTTTCTAGTATTTTGGGTACCATGTACTACCCTATAGGTGGTAGTGTGGATGGTGCAACACAATGAGGTAACATCTGGGGAACTAATCCATGTATCAAAGCCTCATCACTAAGGGGGTCATCCTCATGGTCAATCTATTGAATTCTAGCTTGTATACATCGTGGAGTTATCCTGAAAGTAACAAGATGTAACATGGTCAATGAGTAAATCTATGGAGTTTACTCAATAAGGACATAGAAACCATAACCCATTTCTATCTAATTCATGTACTATTAGTTTCACTGTAACAAATGTTCTCATGCACTGAATTAGAAAGCATGTGATCAGAGTCCTAGTCTATGGATACTTCAACCGCCGCACGGACACTAGAGTCCATGGCCTAAAATTTGAACTTCAAAATATTTACGTTGTTACCCCATACCTATCACTCAGACTTCCAGTCCAAAAGTAGAATTGACTCATATGTACCACTATGACATGACCCATCCTATGGGGGCACATTCCATTACTCCCCATGCCCACCTCCAATAGGCCATGGGAATTTGAGTATCACTGAGTAGGATTATCACAAACAAGGGAGGCATTTCTTATATACTTGTACACATGCACACAAATCCAAGCACACAAAATTATGACTTGTAAAAACCTCTAAGTAAAAAATTAATTAATATAACTATATCCCACAACTAGAGTATGACAGGAATTAATGTAATGTAAAATGGGGCCAAATACAATACCACCACAAGAAGTTGATAACATGAGTCCAATCAATAAGTAAAAGGTAATCGTACTACTATCTGAAAGTAGCGGGAACACACCCTAGTCTATCCAGTCTCACTAAGAACCATCTAGTCTTGGCCTGCCTATGACTCCATCAAAAGGTCAATCATCATCACAAGATACGACATGTGTAAGAGAAACATGTTCATGAGTGAGTATGAAAATACTCACTCGGACACCCGAAACTATAAAGCAATACAGCAAAGGAATGTAAAGTCATATATACATTGGTATATTTCACCAACAAATATAATAAGAATATCTAGACATACTCATTCCAAGACACAGATTCTTGAGATAAGTCACAACCTGCGTATAGAAACACTATAATTTCTTTTTAAAAATTTGAAAAAGCACTCATCTAGGAGAACACACTCTAGAGTCTGATAGAATTGATGACGTTCGTCTGAGAGGTACTACTGTCTAGTCTATCCATGAGAAAGATATGATGATAGATCTAAAAGGAAGTATGAAAAAAAAAATGAGGATTATAGCTAGGACCATGGGGTGATACCAACAAATTAGTCTAGATTAGCCTTCTAAATAGAGGATCAATAGTCACATTGTGTTTGTCACATCGATACCATAAACTCCACATAGTGTAAGAAGAATGAAAAGAGGATCCCATGATGAGCCTCTCAGGGGGATTTCAAAATTTCTATCCAAGAATTCCTTCTAATGGGATTGTAGTCCTAGATGTAGGAAACAATTCATACCAACATTTAGGGAAACAATAAGGAGAACAAACCCTAAAAAAACATTTCCATGATATAGAGGATAAGAAATTCAATCCATGTAAAAAGTGGTACATAGTGTGTAGTAGGGTGACACACTATGTCCCTTGAACGTAGGTACTTCCCGTGTATAGTGGACCATTTAATTTCATATAATTTCATTTAAAAAATGGATACACGATGTATATAAGGGTTACACACCATGTCCTCGCATCTAGGGTCCATCAGTGTACTCTGACAGTGTGAAACTGTACAACATCGGCCCAGGTGTCCTTTATAGTGTACAAATACATTGGGTAGCCCAATTAATTGGTCCAGACCAATCCATGTGGTGGAGTACATTCCATATAGTCAACTCATGTACTCCCCCAAGTTCGTGTACTGTCCGAAGTACATACTAAGGCCATTTGAAAGGACAAACATGTCATGTAGTTAAGAACTACATGTCGTGCAGATCATGTTTTTCAATACACCCTTATTCTTTCTCATTATCATGGCTTCAATCATTTGGATTTCGTTTTGATAGTATGTTCACTTTGAAACTCTAGATCCAATCTCTTCCAGTCAACCTATCATCAAATCGATGGGATTTAGACCATCAATCTGCTCAAAAAATGCAGTCTTATCTATTATTTGTTTCTTCTGAATAACATGGAATCATCACTAATCGTCTTCCTATCCTCTATCTTTCACACCATCGCATCTCCTTTGAGTTTTGTTAATGAAATATTTATTGTTTCATATTTTTTTCCATGAATTGAAGTTGCAACGATCATTTTTTTCAAGGGGTTAAATGAAAGGGAAGACCAAAGAACATGTGATGAAGAATGAAAGAATCAGGGGAGAAATGAACAAAAAAAGAGAGGGATGAACCTTGATCATTGGTTGTGTCAATCTCATCTTGTCACCATTATAAGGGTAATGAATCAATCAACAGATCTAATCATAGTGATTTAATCATCCTGATTAACCTAGAGAATAATCCCATCCCTAAATTATGATCAAACCACTGGCTAATGAATTTTTGGATTAATCTCTGTTCATCATAGGAATCAATAATGGGAAATAAAATCAAAATTATGAAACCAAACTAAATTCATATGTCTCATTGAAGAAGAACAGTAGTTATGTCAACATCATTGCTGAGATCTGTCAATATTGGTGTTCACCAATCACTGATTTGGGGTTTAGTCAATGCCAGCTCAAATGGATTCTCTATATCTCTCTCTCTAATGTCTCTAGAGGGTTCCATGGTTATGAGGAAGTACCTAGATCTCTGACATATGAATTTTTTTAAATGGAAAATTGATGTGTCACTACCTCAACAAAATAAAATAAATTTTCTTAATTTATTTTATTTATTTAATCATTTGTGATGACCTTCCTAAATCAAACCACTCCAACCAATGTTAGTTTATTCATAAGGAAAAATTATTGTTCAAAACACAATGGTGCCTTTAGATTTATGATATAGTAAATTGTTCAGATTCTATTCCACTTTTTTAGGAAAACTGTGCATGGTGATGTTTAATATTTTATTATTTTTCAAGCAATTGTTTCGGGAACACCATGCCTCATAATTGCACACAGTCTCAATACCTATTATCGAATTTAATCCATATAATATTTGAAAATAATACATGGAAAATATAATTAATTATATTATGGTTATCTTTTTTATGAACGATTGCTTCTAGGATATAAAAAAGTGTATGGTGTACAAATGTTTCTACAAGAGGATGAATGAAATCATAGAGAGTAATTGCATTAAGTTAATTGAGAAAAATAATGGGATGTTTTTGAGAAGATCAAATTATTATTACATATATGATGATTTAGGGGAAGTGGATACAAATACTATGGTTTCACATATGTCGCAAATGATAAAGATTATAAGTCTATGTTAGAGTATAATATTATTAGTGAAGAAACTGAACATACTCCTAAGAGGGGAAATATGATAATACAATTTGATCTATATAATAATAGTATAGAGAGAAAATGTCCAAAAAAGACATATAAAATGATAAATTTTGAACAAGCTACTCTAATATAAATAGTGGAACCAACATAACTTATTTAAGTATAAAAGGATGAGTCATGGGTTGGAAACATGAATGAGGAACATGACCAATTTTTTAAATCTTGATGTTGGTAACTAATGGAGAAGAAAAAACGTCCCAATGCCATCCAAACTAATTTTACCCTCAAAACTAAATTCTATTAGCATCACAACAGGTTCCAAAATAAGGAATATTTTTTTTGTAAAGGATATGCACAAATTGAAGAGGCTTATATCAAATAAATATTCATTTAAATGAATCAACAAGATTCAATTAATAAATTCATCGATATATAATCCCCCAAATGATTCCACATATAAATGATGGGCGTTAAATTATCATTCATGAATGGTGGTCTTAAATATGAGGTTTATATTGAAAAAATATTGGGATTATTAATTTTTTATTGATTTTTTATGATGAAACCAAAATGTAAGGATTAAAAGAAATTTTTTATAGAATTAAATAGGAACGAAGAGCATCATATGATCATCTTGACTAATAAATTTTTGTGTTGGAATATAAATGGGGTGGTGTGAACCATAATAATTATGTGAAAGAACATATGGAAGAGCAATTGATTTAGATTTTTTACATGGGTGATATCATATTTAGTGAAAAAAATCATTTTTGGATGTTTTTTGAAATATAATGAGTTTTTAATTCAAACTTTCCACAATTGGGGAACTCATAATTTTTTTAACCAATAGGTGATACAATAAAAAGAAATACAGTTTCATCTAT
The DNA here is from genome assembly GCA_963277665.1 of Viscum album. Classification (NCBI taxonomy): domain Eukaryota; kingdom Viridiplantae; phylum Streptophyta; class Magnoliopsida; order Santalales; family Viscaceae; genus Viscum; species Viscum album. The sequence goes on from OY728164.1 coordinate 1,349,540,617, forward strand.
GATGAATATTATGCAAGAGATATAATAAATAATAAAAATTCTCATGATTCTAGACTGATGACCAGTCTTATTGTTTTTAGAAAAAATATTGGGATTTGTGAGAATGGAAAATATATCGATCATGTATTTTTTAAGTGGATAAATTAAATATTACTATACTATACTATAATATGTTTTGATATTTTCTATTTAGTTTTATTATTATCTCATATCTTGTCTAATCTGATGGAGAAGCATCTCACAAATATAAAATGATTCATAAGGTAGATCCAAGGGACTCTCAAATTCATCATTCCCTTGGATATAGTTAAGGATCATAAATTTTTAGTGTTTCCTAACACTAACTAGTCTATTAATGTGGTGGATTCAAAGTAAATCAATGGAAATTAATTATATTTCATAAATAATTTTTTTCACTATTTAGTGAGAAAGAGGATATAATAATTGAAGAAAAATATATACGAGTAACCAAGGAATATGCCCATTCTCATCACATAATTATTCATATACTCATTAGATATGGTATCATATGCACATAAAAAAAGGTGTCCCACACTCATCACATGAGTTATATTATTATCATTAGATAAGTCATCCTGGGATAATACCGAATCTAGGCTCATCACCTGATGAAATCTATTTTTCACATGAAGAATCTTATGCTCATCATAGAAGGAATAATGGTCATGTAACCTATGGTATATTGGGATAATCACCTAAGTAATACCATGATCATCACATGAGGTATATAATTCTCACCACATTGGGATAATATTATTGTTACTGAAGGATTGGTGGCATATGCTTCAAGAGGGTCATTAATTATATTTTCTTCACATAGGGAATTAAATTATTATAATATAATAAAAGATAGTAATCTTATTATTCTATTTATGTATGTGTGGTAATAGTTTAATGTTTCACAGTTATGGTTCACATATTCCCTACAAATAATGGTAGGGAAAGTTTAATGTTTAGTGATGATGATCCACTTATTTCTGTCACATAAGGGAAGACACATTTTTATGTTTAGTGGGGATATCCTGCTTATTCTTTTTATGTAAGGTAATACACAGTTTACATTCATCTGTAAACTATTATAATTTCATTTAATCTTCATGAATACGATCAAACATTAGACAAACCACCTCTTAAGGGAGTGAAATATCAGTGATGATGTTTGGATTGATCCTTCATGAGGTGTCCTATGTTTCCTACTAGAATTTGAATGAAAATTCAAATAGATCAAGTTTCATTATTTAAGGTTGTATGATTAGAAACTGAAATGTATAATAATTAAATATTTAATGGATTCATGTGTTTTTTAAAGGGACAAAAATAGGGGATTGAGTGGATATTATGAATTATTTTTTTTTGATATGAATCTACATGGATGGAGTCTGGGGAGAATAATGTTTATGGTGATTACACCTAATTGAAGATCAAAAATATTCTTTGGATTAATATTTATGGATACAACCTAGAACAAGCATAGTGTAAAAGATTCACCAATACTTGTTCTATGTATTTTTTTTAATGGATTATGCCAGATTTGGTGGGTGAAATACCCATGGACCATTATAATTTTTGAATAATATATTTTTTAATGGAGGCATAAAATTAATTATTATAACACAAATCTATGAATGTTTAATGTTGGGAAAATATTTGATTTTCATATGTGTTAGATCAATTTTTGTGAAATTTTATTCATCAAATGGATTTAAAATGGAACATATCAATAAAAAACAAATACATTGATTGACTGACATGATATAATTTTCAAAATGTTCTCATCTATTGTGGTCCATGATTTTTTTCAGATTCTAAGAGTTGTGTGAACATCGAAATTGTGGAATTAGTTTTACTTGGAGTCCCAAAAATCTAAATTCCAAACAATAATCCCTTAAATACATGAGCTTAATGTTATTTAGGGGATATTGGATCATTAAAAATAACATAGCATATAAGAGTTGTGAATTTTCACAACTGAATATTTTTACAGAACCTATAGTTATGGACATTAACTACTCTATATTGTAAATGATTATTTCATTCAATCTATAACTATTTTAAATATCTGTTTTTACACATAAATCCTTCTTGGATGTGTTTTTCATCTCCAGTTATCTTAAAACCATATAAAATCACCTAAAACTTAAGTAAAATATCATCTCTTTCAAATGGTATTCTAGAACCACCTCTAGGATAAATGATGTGAATAAATAATGATAAAGATACATCTTATTTTAAAATTATATGATATATTGAAAATCATTCCCTTAACTCTCTATAAATAAAATCCTTATTTAAATGAAGGAGTTTAATAATATTTCATGTTTTTAAAATGTTTTAAAATGGATACATTTTGGATTTATCTATATTATATTGTATAAAAAGATTTTCTTATCCATTTTTTAATTTTTTAACTATTTTAATATTAATTTTTTCCTTAACACATTATTACATGGAATAATATATGAATCAATTGAAATAATAATCGTTATAGTATAATTTGATGAATGATATCACAAATTATCCCTAAAAACACTATGACATGGAAACAAACTTGTATTATCATAAACCATAGAATAGTGTTTTTAATCATAGCATGACCTATGATTCATTGTTAATATATATAATAATATCCCACTAATAAAAATCCTCCCAGAATTTAAACAAAACATCATTACTCTGGGAATCTATTCAATCAATTTTTTATATGACTAAAATTAGAACTGTACCATGTTTTCAAAATCCATTTTTAATATAATTTATTCTTATTATATAAACTACTTTGTGATCCAAGTAAAATTTATAAGATCAAATGGTATTTTAAAATAAAAAAAATTACAATAATTGGACGATATAGTCCTCTAGAAACTCTTTATTTGTAGACATGTTTGAAATTGGTATGGTACTATCATCATGAATAATTCTCTTATATCAATATTAATATTCCCACCATTACATGTATATCCACACACCATGTGTATATATATAAACCATTTTTCTAGGAAATTAATTATAATTTTTATGTATATCATGTGAATTATATATTCTCTTTTCATAAATGTGGAATTTATAAATTTAATGAATGTGTCACATGTCATTTATTAAGGTAGATGATCACATCCCATGTTATTTAACTATATGGTCATACGATGATTTATACTATTATAGTAGACGAAAAATACCAAAATAATTTCTAAATATTGTCAATATGATATGTTATATATCCAACAAGCCCTTGATTAAATGGGACTCATGATTAATTTATGAAACCTTTAAAATAATAATTTTTATATGGTTGTGTTTATCAATGACCATAAATTTGAAATAATGATTTTAGGTATTTTTATTTAAGAGAAATATAGTCCCCAATATTTGTGACATCAACTACTCTTTCACCAATGATATGGGGGAAGAATCCCACCAACCCCTCCTAATAAGTTCCTTCCCTATTTACATATTCAATGCCTTGTTTTTTCCTAATCATGTTGTAGTGATTGTACCAAATTTATTAGAAACAATTCTTAATTTGAATCCTTCACTAATGTAGTTAAAAAATTCTTCATTCTTCCTTGGTTTCTCACTAGTATCTTAGTTTGATCTTTTATATCCTATAATTTAATATCTTAAGAATATTATCAATGCATTATAAGGTTTTCAATATCAAAAGGTTGTATGGATTCTTAAATAATTTTATATTAACCTTTTCAATATAGATGGTAGTGATCTAAAATTTACTAGATCAAAATCCTCTTGATCCTTCACTTATTTCACATCCACCTCATTATGTGGCCTTTCGATTTCCATATGCAACAAGATCATATACAATTTGAAGTCTAGGTCAAATTACCCATTCAATTACACCCATTTTAAATCCCCTATATATTAATGTTTTAAATAATTCATATGGTTAATACATCAATTTGAATTGAATAAACTATTCCTTTAGTTATCCTAGGATGGCATAGGATTTTTTCATAATTCATTTATTTTAGCTACTCTAATATTTCATTTGGTTTTAAATATATAGTTAATATATATAAAATAAATCCATTTTTTATGAATCGTTCTTTGAATATTGTTCATTTTATCAATATATTGGTTTCCAAGATAATCCTTATTTCATGGCTGATACCTCTAATTCCAATATATTGAAACAATATCTTATAAAAATTTATAACTAAAATAAAATCTAGGAAACATAGATATATTTAAATTTTCATCATGTATTGGTGTAATGAACCTCATATCAATACCTTGGTTTATCCTTAATTGAATATTTTCTCTGTGATTGGAAACCCAATGTTAACATTTACTAGAATGACCTTGGATTCACTCTTGATACATGATTCTTGTGAAGAAGAACATATGAATAGGTTCCAGTCTATATTTTATATTTTTAAATAAATGGATTAAAAAGATCTATAAGGTTCTATTGTTTATTCAAAACTCAAAATCGGAATTTAGGATGCAGATGTTGTTGTTTCATCAATACCAATAGTGGATATTTAAATTTTTTTCAACACCATCAACAAAAAAAATGTTCCTCAACCTTCTAGATATTAATTCTTTAGGGTATAACAATTGAGGATGTTGATGAAAATAATTGTTGATGATTTTTATCATGTTACTAGAAAAAGAAAAAATAGTTATCATAGGAGTAAATATCAAGAATCTAAAAATGATATTGTGGGTAAAAATTGATGTGATAATAAATAAAATCAAAATTTATAGTATATAACTAAAAAATACTACAATAATCTATTAGATTAATTAGATATGTTTGTTTTCAGAGAGATTGGATCATTATTTTTACCATCTATTATAAGCATAGTGAATAGTTAAAAGAATTTTATGGTATAATTTTATTTTAATTTTTAGACAATAATGAAGGTTAATGGGTCAAAAAATCATAGGGATTATTCTAATAATACTAATAACCAAATAGTTTTTATAGTTACACCTATATAATGTATTGATTTTACGCAAGATCAATTAATTGAAAATTGAAAAAAGGGTTATGGTTTTCTATTTCTTATGGATGATTTAGTTTTCTTCTAAGGATAGTTATCAAAATATAAGGAATTTGTGGTTCTTTTATTTTGTGTCCATTACCTAAATGATTTTAACAAATTGACAGTTGACTATGTATTGTCCTTATGTAAATATTATGTTCGATATCCTTCTTCACACATAGCATGAAACCAAAATAAACCACAAAACATTATGTATCCATTTAAATGTAGTTGTTGAATTCAAAGGTAAATATAGAGGTAAATGAATTGTTATATATATATATATAAATAGAAATAAATTTCATTTTCTAATAATAATCCACTAAAAATGAATTATTATCTCAAAATAACCAATAAAATCATGTTATCTATAATATATATTTTCATAAAAAATTTCAGTTCCAGGAAAAATTAAGTATATAATATTATCATAAAATAATGGTTTAAATTTATTTTTTTAAATAATGTATAATAAAAAATTAAACATTCATCCAATAATTATAAATAAGAAAAATAATATAATTATTTTATTCGCAAAAGACACATGTTTCTTAAAAAAATTCAAGGGTTATATAAAATTTTATTTTTATCACTTTTAATAATTGAATCATAAAAAATTATTTTAATTTGGGTAATCAGTGTTTTAGAAAAATATAATTGGTTTTATTTATTTTTTTGGATGAAAATTATTTTTCCAAGCTAAATATTGTTTAGCTGGACAAAAAAGATATTTTTCTTGTAATTAAAATTTTAATAATATTTTGATTTTTAATTAAATTGGTAAATGTTAAAATAAAGAATCTAATATTATGTTTAAATGTATAAAAAATAAATTAACATAAATTTAAATCATAATAAATGTTTAATAGTATTATGAATGCAAAATGACTAAAATAACTTCTTATACAAAAATATTTTGTAAACACAATATATTTTTAAATGTAAAATTTATTCTTAGAAATTTATTTAATTCAATTAGATTAAATAGATTAAAAATTTAGTATTAAAAAATTTAAATTCTATATAAGGGTCATATTATATTTTTAGAGATAAATTAATTATCATTTTTTAATTTTAGTCAAAATTAATAAGTGTTAAAATGTGTATTCTAATATGGCCTAAATATTAATAAATAAATTTAACACTTAGACCTGGTAGAATAACATTATTATGTTGTAAATTTATACCTAAATGTATTACCTACATTTACAAACCTATATCACTAAACACCCATGGAATATCATTCTTATACCTCACCTATCATTCTACTCCAATGATTTGTCCATCTTTTTAACATATAAAAGGACCCCACTTCCACCAACTTCATTTTGCACCAATAGTTCAAAATTTCCAATAAAAACAATCCAATTTACTTATTATATATACCTTATACATTTTTGATGTCCTATTTCCTCAAAAAAGTTTTTAGCGTCCTTTGTTTCCAATTGATACTTTAAGAAAAGGTTAAAATTATAAATGTTAGTATCAGTTACACTTTTAGTTAATTATTTATCCTTATCATCCAGAATACTAAAAACCATTATAAATATATGTATATAATTAAATAAATACAAATAATATAATGAAATTATATTATATTGATTTTATAACCATTTTTTATTCTCATATTGTTCAATCGAAAAATATGAATTTGTTGCTCATGTGTTTGTGTGGACTACCACCTCTATGAACAACACAATCTATTTTTAATTTATACTATTAAAATATGGTTCTATAAATGGGTTTAGAGAATACATATTTTAATTATTTATTTATTTAAATTTTATAAATATTAATTTTCCACGAAATAATTAACATTTTAACTAAGAGATCATTGTAAAAATAACTACCTAAATGGAACATGCTAAGAGTAAATGACACTTATTTATAACTGAAAACTACTTTTTAATTATATTTCTTATAATAAAACTTTGTAATTCATATTAATAAACTTAATAATAGATAAATAAAGGGATAATACTTTTTCAATAATGATATTATAAATCATTAATCCCTTCCATATCCATAATCACCAACAGAATATAGCAAGTTATTAGTGGAATTGTTTAAACACCTATGTGAACAATGTTTTAAATTTCTATCATGGATTTAGTTTTAAAATAAATATATGATATTGATAAAAAAATATTGTAATTTTATGTGTTTTTTAATGGGGAAATAAGAATTTTACTTGTTATTTGATAATACACCATCTATTGGTTATCAAAAACCATAACAAGATCATCATAGTCTTCATAATCACAAATAATAACAAAAATAATAATGAAATGAAATTATTAATTTATAAATTTTTAAAAATAATCAATTATAATAATTTTTTTCTCTTAATGATGATATTTTTGAGAATATTTAAAAGAAACACTGCTATTACAATACTAGTTGAAAAGGATCAATATTACTCACACTCGATATTGGAAGTACATAATATATAATTAATATACATTTTGAGAATAATTATAACTAAAATTAATAAATGAATAAGTATATGAATTAATTTAGGAAATTGTCTATTATGACATTTATATTTGTTACAAAATATCTCATAGTGAATTTTTCTAAGAATTTAAATAAGGTAAGGGTTTCTTGTCGCAAAATTTCACCCCTTAAGACATATTTTTATTATACACCACGTTTTAATTGAAATTATGTGTCTATTACCCATTTTATATTTTTAGTAGGATCCTATCATAATTCATTTCATTTAATGTTTTATTTTAAATAATTTCTTTTAAGGTATTTTTACATGAATATTTATAAGGTTTAAAGGGGTTCTTTATCTCAAAAATAAATTTATTGAAACATGTTTAATAGTGTGTATCATATATTCTTTTGATGGTGTGTTTACATTTATATTTCCTTAAAATATAATGAATATCTGTCATATAATAGTATATTAATATAGAAATTCACATTAAATATCTATCGTGTTGTTTTTATTCTTATGTCACCATTATCATAAGGGTTTTTCGTAACTTAACTCCTTTCATAGAGTTAAAATGTTTCTTCTTGAAATCCATTCTTTAAAGTCTGGATTCATACACCATAAGAGTTTATTTAAGTATAAATTATCCTTGATTATAGTGTAAAATACACCATAATTCCAATATTTTACCTGGATAAAATTACATTCCTAAAATTTACATCATTCATGAGAATAATCCTCATCCTCTATAGTGACGAGTTTCCCTACCTTATCCATAAGTTCCGTTCCCACTAATATTCTTATTTATAATTTGAAAATATAATTTTGGGATTTCTCAATTATCCTAAATATTTATATTCTGATCTTTATTAGGTTGTAAATTCATACCTATGTTTCTCTCTAATAATTCCTTACCTAACTCTATTTAAATTCCATTCTCTTCCCTTACCTAACATTTATTTCCAAATATTTCACCCTCCTTTTCATCCATAAAAAGTGGAAACTTCCACTCACTTAAAGCTACACAACATGTTTCAAATTCTAATTAAAAACTTCTAAATTAATTTCTTAGATATCCCATTTAATTGTTTTGAAGCCTCTATCCCTGACAAGTAACCTCAATTTCTTTATTTTATAACGATACATCTAGATATGGTCTGGATTCTCAACATAGGTATTACTTACCATTTTACTTAATTCAATTATATCTCTCATCCACACACAACAAATATATTATAACCAATATCTGTATAATTAATTAATTATAAATAATATAATTAATTTTTATTGTATTTTTATTATAACATTATATATTTTCCCCTCATTCAATAGAGAAATTGAATTTTTCTTAAATATGTGTGTGACCTGCCACATCTAGGAATGAAATGTGACACCTCGATATTTTATGACATAGATTCCATTTAATTTTATTGATGTATTGTATTTTATGCTAAATTAATATTAACTTGCGCTCTATGAAAAATCTTATTAGCTTTTAGTATGAGTTACATGCAAGAGTGGTTTTCCTCGATAGCTTGCATTGTAAGCAATACCGAGTTTCACTAAACAATGATATATTATTAAAATATTATTATTTAACAGGATATAAACTAGATGTTATGAATATTATTAACCACATTTTGAATTTTATATAACATTAACATTCATCTTATTTATTTTTTAAAAATGATATAAGAACAAATTCAATTTTTCAAATAAAAGATGTATTTTTCGAAAAATGTAATTTTGTCATCTTCTAATGGCGTACCCATTTTAAATTTAGTTTTTAACACCATTATATATTATAATTGAAAAAATAAACTTCTTATTTGGAATCAACCATAAAAATTATCTTTTCTTAATTTTTGGTATTTTTCGGATAAAATTCATATTTTAATGAATAGTGAAAAACACAACATTTTAATTCATAACTGCCTTTTCATCTAATTTATTTAAATAATTGGACTATATATTTAATTTGTTTTAAAGTGTAATGGGATTATGTTTTTATAATTTAATCCAATTTTAGTCATTGTAAATAATTTCACATTTAAATTGGACATAAACACATGACAATTTTTTGATATGTTTTTACTTCTTAAAAACACATTTCTTGGTTTTAACAACGGGAATTAATTTTAAATTAATTTCTGAAAATAATATTTTTTTAATTATGAAAAATGGATTACATATTTTAAATTATTGGGTCCAAATTATGTTAAAATGTTACTTTTATTTATGGGCTTTAGGAATAGTAACTTTGTTAATTATTTTTATTACTGTGGTTAAAGGTCAATCGGGTAATTAATGGTAATAATAATATTATAAAATTACCTTAAGAACTATAAAAATCATATTTGATGACTAAATTAGACCCTTATCATCTATTTTTTGAAATATAATCACATTATGGCCACTTACCAATGAATATGACATGAATGTAATAAAAATTAATGGATGTGACAAAATGTCATAATCTCATTTTATATAAGTTTATTAATTTTAATCTATGGATAACTAGAAGATAAAATAAAATATTAGTAGTCTCTATAAAGATAATAAAATTACCTACATCATAGAAATTTATTTATAATTTTTAGAGATTAAATAACTATCATTAATGATGACTCAATAGTGATGCAGAAATTATTTTATTAACAGAAATATCATATAAATGATAATAAAAATATTAAAATAAATATAATTTGAATGAACTAATGTCATACAGTAATTTTATGGATGAATTTTACATGTTAAGTATGGTTTATAATATTTTTTTAAAACATATCTCTATGTTATGATATTTCTAAAAAGTCAACTAATGAATAGTGTCTAAATTGACAATATTGATATTTTAAATAAATAATATTTTATTAAATTATATAAAATTTATAATAATATAAAACTCTGATAACTAATTTGTATGAACTTAAATATGTCACCAAGTTTCAATTTATGGATCCTTTTTCATTTTATAGTGACTATATTAGCCCTTATTAAATAAAAAAGACATGTTTCCATGGTAAGAGTTAAAGGAATTAATTAAGAGTAAATCAAAATTATAAGGTTTAAAATAAAACCCAATAATGTCCAAACAATTATTGGATGAATCATATTCTGTAATTATCAAAATATTATCTATTTTTAGTTGTTTAATGGCCAATTTTACAGAAACATAAATTATATATTATTTAAATCAAAGATAGTTACAAAATATCACTATCTTGTATTTTAATATTTTTTATTAGTCCACATAGGCATAAAATCAAGATATGAATGAATATATATGTCTTTTTTGATATAAATAAAACCATTTTAATTATATAAATTTATTTTTAATTTTTATAAGTTTTATAATTACCTTAAAAGTCTCTTCAATTCTAAAACAATATTTATTCAATTAACATAAAAATAGAATAAATGATTTTAATAATCTTAATTTTGTCATATTATGGATTATATTATGTGTCTAACAAATATACAAGATATAAAAGATATATTATTGATTTTGAAAATCATTATATTATAATTACCACATTTTTTATTGTATTTTAAGTCAAATTAAATGAATAGTATTAAATTTGGAAATAATAATATCTTATTGAATTAATTTAATATTAAATTATTTAAAAACAAAAAAAATGTAAAATAGTCACAAGGGAATAATATATGGTATAAAAGTTATTGTAAATTTTATTTATGGGCCATTTTTAATTATTTATATCAAGAATACTCTTATTATATATTAAGGTTTTGAGAGTTTCCAAAAGTGCCCCTCTCCTGTCTTATAAAAAGACATATCTTCTAAAATTTCTTTACTCCTCCAAGATAGTTCTAGATCCCCAAAACTCTGCCCAATTCGCCTATAAACATTCTTATTTAACTTCTGGAGGTCCTCGTTTTCCAAAAATTTCATCCTTAGTGTTCCTAAGAAGAGATCCAATGGAAGTCCAATAAAGAAGAGGTATTTGCTTTACCAATTAAATTTATTTTATTTTCTTCTTCTACATCCTATTTCCATATTGTTTCCATAATAAAGTAATAAATATAGTATATTATACAAGATGATATTTTATTATCATAATTGGTAAGCCTTATACCTCTTTTTATCTATCCTACGAATAACAATATCACCATGCATGTGTACCTATGAAGTACCGTCACCGCGTCATGGTGTAATTTGTTATTCAAAAATACATTATTAAGATGGGTATAATGATGAGTAAAATTGATTTAAATAATAAATATAAAATTATTATTATTATTTATAATTAACATACCTTCTAATTACATACCATTTAACTATCAAGATAATGATATCATCACTCGTTCGTATGTACGTCCTACAATCTCCACGACGTGGTGAGATTAGTTCTCCATGTTAACAATTAAAGAAAGATTATAAAATTTATATTATGAGTGAAGATAATAACTATGAACTTAATTTCATGAATAAAATACATCCTATTCATAACAAACATGACTTACAGGGCAAAAAAGAAATGGTAAAACGAAGTAGTTAACACTTGTAATAATGTTAATATTGAAATTCTATTAACAAAATGATATAATAGGATCATATATGTTGTAATAAATATTTATATGGACCTAGTATAATTTAATAACACGATTTAACTATTATACATGAGGTTACGACACCCTCAACTAACAAAAAGTACAAGGCAAGGTATAATTTTGCAGTCTCATTTTATCTGAAATTGGTTATACGTACGTGTTTACTGGGGGTATATTAATGATCCATGTTCATGTTTTCTAAAGAAAATTCATAAAATGTTTACTATTATTCTATGTATGTTTAAACTAATTATTATCCATTTATACTTTTATTACATGGTATGGAAGGAATATTTCTTTTGTTTACCATAAGATGTACTTTTTGACTTTTCCAGCAAAAGTACAAGGAGAATGTTTTTTAACTTATATGAAATGAATGGATTTTAACGTTTTCATGAAGCCTTACTTCTTTAAAGCTTCCTATACACTATTTCATGTTTATTTTGAACTAAATTATGTTCTGTTAAAATTTCACGGAATTTTGATAAAAGAAATTTTTTTAAAGAATAAAATATTTTTTCTGAAGGAATAAAGATGAAGTGTTTTATCATAATTATTTTCCATATAAGATTATATAGGGTTATGTTTCTATAACTATTATTACTTAGATTTGATTGTGTTTATGGTGTAATTATTTTTATGAAATCCATTTATCTTATATGGATTATGTTATGATGAAATGATGTTTATGAAACCCATTTTATTTTGGGGGTTATGCTATGGTGAATGTTTTTATGTTTTTAAGGATCATGTAAGAATGATATAATTATGATTTGGGTGGGACCTATATCTCCCTCTAATGCATTGGGTGAAGATTTATATCTCATTATATAGACATGACTTGAACAACAAGTAAATTTTTTTAGTAATACATGGCTAGAACGAAAAGTAAATTTTGTTCAACAATACATGACTAGAATGAAAAGTAAACTTGGTTCAGTACTGGACTTAATCCACTATTATGGTCTTGGAAACAATTCCTTGGATACTATAGAAATCATATTAAGTGATTTTTTATTTCCCACAATTCCATGTTTTATTCAAATTATATTTTAATAGGGTTAATGTTCTTTTATGTTCTATGCCTTATAAACTGCCAGGATTAATTTCATGGCTTAGGATTTTGATATTTAATCATTATGATCATTTTTTCTTACGTTATTATGTTCATGGTTTGTTTTATGTTCTCCCTGTTTACCCTTTCTCAGCATTTTAGCTCACACATTTTATGTTTTCTTTTCCCAAGATATAAAGAAATTTTTTATGTAGGAAAACTAATGGGGAAGATCTTTATGAGAGATGTTGAAGATCTTTAACCAAGATAGAAGAACGTGTTTTGTGTTTCTAATGACACTAAACTAATACAGTCATTGGGAATATATTTGTGTCATGTATTATGTATTCCAAAAAAAAAATATAATTTCAATGTACATAAATATTGGGTCTCTATATTTGGTATCAAAGTGAAGGTCTAGTTAAACTTTGAAAACTAGGATGAAAAAACTTTACTGAGATCCATAAAGATATTTCTAAGGTTTTATAGGGATTTCCCTAAGGGTATGTCTATCTATATGTTACATCCCTAGAATTATGGTAAGGATCATGAATAAACTAGCATTAAACCTCTGTTATTTGATATTGAAATTACTCCCCCTTTATTATGTTGTTTCTCTAGTATGATTTTTGTCTCTCACACTATTCTTTTTGGGTTTTAGAAAATGTCAGAAAACAAGAGGATTAATGTTAATGGAGAATATTATGGAAAAAGGAATGATGAGAAACCAAATGAAATGTGAGTTGGATGGAAAAACATAATTACTATCCATAATCATAAATATCATAATATGATTAATAATATAAACTTTGGTGAGTTTCCTGGCCCAACTAATAATAGAAATATGGAGTTGTATGGTGATCATAGAGGAAATAAAGTTCAATTTTTCCTCATGAAAATCATGTGGGAAGAGGCATCAAGTAGAATGTTTCAAAGGATCTGTAAGATGCTTTGGGTGTGGAAAAGAAGGACACAAATCCAGTAATTGCAAAGGAAAAGGTTCATCTAACACAATGGAAAAGGGTAATGGTATTTTTACGACATCAAAAATAGTTAAATGTTTTAAATGTCGAATGTACATGAATTATTCAAATTGATACCCTAGGGTAAAATCTCATGAAGTGAATCATCATGGTCATATGGTTAGTATTTATGTTGATGATGATGAATACATTACAAATGATCTATGAGTTGAAATAAGTATTGAGGAATAAAATGATAAAGCTTGGTCAATGGTTTAAGATGATAGTGGAATTACTGCATGTTTATCAAGAATAATGTATGGTACTACAGAATCAAGAAACATCTAAATATTTTCACAGTGTTTGTTTTTCTAAAGTATTTGAAAGTATATGTCGAATGGTACTGGTAACCATGACTAGTTATTCATATATATTTTTAAAACACATGATATGTGAATAATTATGGTATACAACGATAATGACTTGTTAGATAGTATTAATGACCTTACAACTAATATATGGACAAGGTGATATCATGGTTTGAGTATATATAATTTTTTGAATTTATGGTGTGTGTAAAGAGTTAATTTTGATACAATATATGTTTTCATTAAGGTTCTATTGTAATTCATGTAATTACCATGTTTCAATAGAATACATGAATAAGGTATTCACATGTTTAGAATATGACAACCAATAACTGCCAAACGATATATGGGAGACAAATGTTAAGTCGATTTAGTTCACCTAAGTTTTATATTTACAATTTCTGAAATGATTATAATGTTATTCACTTATGGATAATATAAGTTATATTATTTTTTATGTTTGTTATATTAATGTATCATCCAACTATAGGTTGACATATGGATATTTGACAACTTGTTCTAAACTTTTTGTTGAGATAAATAGAATGGAATATCATTTTAATGCATGATCTACTAACACTTCAAGAATTAAAAATTCAACTTCATTTCTTTAAATAAGAGATTAATTGGATGTTTTTTTGGGAAAGATAAATGATGAGATTGTATTAAAATAATGTAAGTATTTCTTCTCATGAAAAAATTCATCAAATTTATGAAAAGAATCTTGAAACCAAAAATGTTATCCTAGTACCAAATTATCTGATGAATCAGATAGTCCCTAAATCAACACAAATTTATGGATTTCTGGTAGTTAAATTTTTCCAAACCTTATTATTTATCACTATCCTTCAAAACATGATGGTTATATTTCTCTTACATATCCATATTTTCACTTTCTATCTATGTTCTCCTATGTGGAAACCTAGTGATGAGTTAATTTGGGTAACCATTATGTTTCTAACTCTCTTTTTTAAAATGAAGTTTTAGTATCACTTTTTAAAATGTTGGTTTCCATGAAAGAAACATTCAATTAGTAAACCATTTATAACCACAATGAATTTTGAGGTTGAAATTCATATAAAGGGAGGTAAAATGTGACACCCTGAGATTTTATGAAATATATTATTTTTAATTTCTTTTATATCTTATTTTGAATGCTACACCAATATCAGTTTTCATTATACAAAACACCATATTAGTTTTCAGTATTTGCAACACTATTCCTATTGTGTGTTACACGTAAGGGCGACCTTCCTCCATAGCATGCATTGTACGCAATATTGAGTTTCATTGAACAACAATATATTATAAAAATACTATTATTTAATGGGATATAAACTAGATGTTATGAACAGTATTAACCAAATTTTGAATTTTATAAAACATTAACATTAATCTTATGTGTTTTCTAGACATCACATAAGAACAAATTCAATTTATTAGATAAAATAAGTATTTTTCAAAAAATGTAGTTTTGCCGACTTTTGATGGAGTGCCCATTTTAAATTGAGTTTTAACACTTTTATATATTATATTTAATAAAATAAACTTCTTATTTTTAATAGAAACAAAAAAAAATCATATTTTTCTGATAAAATTCATATTTTAATGAATAGTGAAAAATACTACATTTTAATTCAAAATTGTATTTTAATTTAACTTATTTATATATGTAGATTATATTTTTAATTGGTTTTAAAGTGTAACGAGATTATGTTTTTATAATTTAATAGAATTTTTTTCATTGGATGTAATTTCACATTTAAATTGGACATAAACACATGACAATTTTTGATAAGTTTTTCCTTCTAAAAATCCAGCTTCTTGGTTTTAACAACGGGAATTAACTCTGAATTAATTTTCGCCAATTATGTGTTTGGAATTGTGAAAAATGGATTCCATATTTGTAATCAATGGGTCCAAATTATGTTCGTATGTTACTTTTATTTTTGGGCATTACTAATAGTAACTTTGGTAATTATTTTTATTACAATGGTTAAAGGTAAATCAGGTAATTATCGGTAAAAATAATATTGTAAAATTACCTTAACACTAGTAAAAATCCTATTAGATGACTAAATTAGACCTTTATCTTCTATTTTTTAAAATGTAATCACTTTATGTAAATTTACATATGAATATTACATGAATGTAATAAAAACTAATGGATGTGACAAAATATCATAATCTCATTTTATATAAGTTTATAAATCTTAATATTTGGATAACATAGAGATAAAATCATCTATAGGTGGTATCAATAAATATAATAGAATTAATTAAATCATAGAAATTTATTTATAATGTTTAGAGATTATATAATTACCATTAATGATGACTCAAGAGTGATGTAGACAGTATTTTATTAATAGAAATATCAAATAAATGATATTAACAATATTAAACTAAATATAATTTCAGTGAACTAATTCCATCCAATAATTTTATATATGACTTTGACATGTTATATATGGTTTAAAGGAGTTATTT
Organism: Viscum album; assembly: GCA_963277665.1. Lineage (NCBI taxonomy): Eukaryota > Viridiplantae > Streptophyta > Magnoliopsida > Santalales > Viscaceae > Viscum > Viscum album. The sequence goes on from OY728164.1 coordinate 1,349,557,536, forward strand.
AACACATATCTATATTTTATGATATTTTTAAGATGTCAACTAATGAATAGTTTCAAAATTGACACTTGTTATTTTAAATAAATAATATTTTATTAAATTATATGAAATTTATAAAAATATAAAATTTCTGTAAATAATTAGGATTAAGATAAATATGTCACCAATGGTCTATTTGTGGATCCTTTTTAATTTTAGAGTGACTTTGTTAACCCTTAATAAATAAAAAGACATTTTTCCATGGTAAGAGTTAAAGAAATTAATTAAGTGTAAATCAAAATTATAAGGTTTAATGTAAAACTAAAACATGTCTCAAAAAATTATCGAATGAATAATATTCAATTTTTATCCAAATACGATCGATTTTGAGTTATTAAATGGACACTTGTACAAGAAAATAAATTATAGATTATATAAATCAAAGATAGTTTGAAAATATCACTATCATGTATTTTAATAATTTTTATGTGTCCACATAGGGCCAAAATCAAGCTATTAACAAATCATAATGTATATTTTAATATAAATGTAACCATTTTTATTATATAATTGTTTTTTAAAATTTTAGAAGTTATATAATTACCTTAAAAGTCTCTTCAATTCTAAAACAATATTTAATCAATTCAAATAAAAATTGAATAAATGATTTTAATAATATTAATTTTGTTACATTTTGGATTATTTAATGTGGATAACAAATTTTCAAGATCTATAAGATATATTATCGATGTTTTAAAGAATTATAATCGAATTCCCACTTTGTCTTGTGGTATTTTAAGTCAAATTAAATGAATAGTGTTAAATTTGGAGATAATAATATCTTATTACATTAATTTATTATTAAATTATTTAAAAATAGAAAAAATTAAATAATCACAATGGGATAATATATGGTCGAACATGTAATATAAATTTCATTTATGGGCCATTTAAAATTATTTAGATCTAGAATACTCTTATTATATTTTAATGTTTTGAGAGTTACCTAAAGTTCGCCTCTCTTATCTTATAAAAAGGCATCTCCTCCCACATTTCCTCACACCTCCGTGAGCCTTATAGCTCAACCAAACACTGACTAATTATCATCTAAAAATTCTTATTTAACTTCTGGAGGTCCTAGTTTTCCAAAAATTCCATCCCCAGTGTCCCTAAAAAGAGATCAAAAGGAAGTCCAACAATGAAGAGGTGATTTCTTTACCAATTCAATTCAATTTCTTTTCTTCTTATACTTCCTCTTTATTGGTTGATTACATGATAATTTAATAAATCCTGTATATTATAAATTCAGATATGTTATTATAATTATGGGACAACCTTATACCTCCTTTTATCCATCCTAAAAATTACAATATCACCATCAGTGTGTGTGTACGGCTTACCGTCTCCGCGTCGTGGTGTAATTTTTTATTGAAAAATAATTTATTTGGATATGTATAATTATGAATATAATGGATTTAAATAATTAATAAAACATGATAGTGATTGTTTATAATTAATATAACATATAATTACATACCATTTAACTATAAAAAAATTATATTATCACTCATGTGTACGTATGGCCTACCGTCTCCACAACTCAGTTCCACATTAGCAATTCAATATTTATTATAAAATTTATATTATGAGTGAAAATAATAATTATGAACACAATTTCATGAATAAAATACATCCTATTCATAACAAACATAACATACGTGAAAAAATATGAATGGGAAAACAATGTAGTTAACACCCTAAATAATGGTAATATTGAAATACTATTAACAAAATGATATAATAGGATCATAAATGATATAATAAATATGGATACGGTCCTGGTATAATTAAATAACATGATTTAACCATTATACAGAAGGTGACCAAACCCTTAACTAATTTAAAGTACAATGTAAGGGATAATTTTACAATCTCATTTTTATCCGAGATTATTTATATGTAAGTGTTTACTAGGGGTATATTTATCATCCATGTTCATGATTTATAAATGTGTTTTCATAAAATGTTTTCTATTCTTCTATGTATGTTTAATGTCATTTTTACCCATTTTTTGAATTTTACTACATGGTATGGAAGGAATCATTCTTTTGTTTACCATAAGATGTACTTTTTTACTTTTTCTGAAAATGTACGAGGAGAATGTTTTTTTAACTTATACGGCATTAATGAATTTTTATGTTTTCATGAAACCTTATTACATGAAACTTCCTCTACACTATTTCATGTTTATTTTAAGCTAAATTCTTTTCTTTTAAAATTTCATGTCATTTTGAGAAAAGAATATCTTTTTAAAGAAGAAATGATATTTTTCCTGAGGAATTAAGATTAGGTGTTTTAACAAACTTATTTTCCATATAAGATGACATAGGGTTATGTTTGTAACCATATTATTACTTTGATTATATTTTTTTATAACAAATTTATTTTTATGAAATCCATTTATCTTATATGAATTCTGTTATAATGAAATAATGTTTAAGAAAACCATTTTATTTCATGGGTTATGCTATGGTGATTGTTTTTTTGTTTTTGTGGCACATGTAAGAATGGTTTCATCATGATATGAGTGGGACCTATAACTCCCTCCAATGAATTGGGTAAATATTTATATCTCATGAGATAGAAATTACCTGAATGACAAGTAAATCAAGTTCAGTAATATAGTGCTGGAATGGTAAGTAAATATGGTTTAGTAATACATGGTTGGAACGACAAGTAAACCCAGTTCAGTAATGGAATTTTTCCACTACGATGTTTTTGGTAGAAATTCCTTGGCTAATATGGAAATAATATTATGTGCTTATTTGTATTCACAAATTCAGTGTTTTATTCCAATGATATTTTATCAGGGTTAATGTTCGTTTATGATCTATGCCTTACAAACTTCCAATATTTATTTCATGGCTCAAGATTTTGATATTTAAACATTATGTTCAGGTTTTTCTTATATTTTTATGTTCATGGTTTGTTTTATGTTCTCCATTTTTACCCTTTCTGAGCATTTGGGCTCCCCCTTTTTATGTTTTATTTTCCCATGATATAAAAAAAGATTTTAGGTAGGAAAACTAAGGGGGAAGATATTTATTTGAGATGTTGACGATATTTAACCAAGATAGAATAATTTGTTCTGAGATTTCGAAGACACTAAACTAATATGGTCTTTTGTTGTCTGTTTGTGTCATGTATTACATTTTCTGAAAAATTAATGTAATGTCCATGTATGTCATGCTTGGGTCTCTATGTGAAATGTTTTGTTTTTCATTACTATAATTCATGTATAATCAAAAAAAATGTTTTAGATAATATATATGTTTTTATATAATGAGTTATATTTTTAAATATAAATTATGAATTATATATATTATAATATCAATAAGAATTCATTGTAAAAGTAAGCCGTAAAGTTGAACATTTCAAGAGTAAAAGTGATTTATTTATGAGTGAATCCCAATTTTTAATTTATCATATTCATATAATTATTATATATTCTAATTCATCATAAAAATAATATATAAATTATTTCATTTTTATTTTCAACAAAGCTATTATAATTAAAGAATCTCTTTAGTATCCATAATTATATGTAGGACGTAACATGTTCTTCTTGGGTCAGTTTAACTGCCTACAAGAATAATTCTGTAAATTTATAAGAATGATTGATTTTGAAATTTTATATAATAAATTAGTAATAAAATATTTTTTTAGTGGAAATATAGGTATTTAACTCAAAAAATAAAAAATGTCCTATGTTCATTATAAATTAATATAACGAGCTCATCACCAACGTTGTAATTGAAAATAATTACAAAAATACAAATGGAATGAAATTATAAATTTAAAATTAATTATAAATAGTCAATTCTAGAACCTTTTATGACATATGGATGATTAAATTCTTAATAATATTGAATAAAAACTCTATTTTTATGAAACTAGTTCTTGAATTTTAGGATTAATCATGAATAATATTAAAAATAGAAAACAGATAATATAATACATATAGGTAATAATTAAAAGTTAGGATTAAAAAGGATACATATAACATAAAATGTTATGAAATATTTTTTTATGAAATTTATGTTTGTTATATAGGATATTAGAGTTCACTCACATAAGAAGGTAAACACGGTAAGTGTTTATTGTCTCACATTTTCCCTCCTTTAGATATATTTCTTATTATGACCCATTTTTTCTTTGTAATAGTATATATATTACCCCTTTAATATTTCATATTTATTATCCTCTCACTATTCATGGAATTTATTATTTTATTCTAAATAATGTATTTTAATGGGGTTTTGACTTAAACATTTCTGAGGTTATAAGGGGTTCATTTTCTCAAAATTAAATTTCTTGATATATGTATGATTTTGAAAAACATAATTTATTTTTGTGGTTTATTGATTACCATGTATCCATCATGTATAATTAATATCTTTTATTTTATGATATTTTAATATCTATTTATTGATAGTAATCTTTTATATTTGTTTGAATCATTTGTTACAATTCAAGTAATGGATTTTGATTACTCAACACCATTCATTGGGTTAAATTGTTTTTTATTTATCATATTTATTCAAAGATCTGTTTATTGAAAATTAATAGTTTATTTCATGTTTTATTCTCTTACAATATGGTCAAAAAATTACTTTTTAATTCAAAACTTTTACCCAGATAAAATTCAATTCCAAAAATTTATATAATTATTTAGAATAATTCTCATCCTCTTTATTGATATTTTCCCCTCCGTATCCATATTTTACATTCCCAATAATGTTGTCCTTTATAACTGGAAACATAATTGTGTGTTCTCTCTCGTAAAATCCATATTTATATTATCCAAATTCTTTTAAATTATACTTTTTATGTTTAGTTCTATAAATAAAGATATTTAAAAATATTAGAATGGATTTTCTTCCTTTCAAATAAAATGAATTATTTTCCACCTCATATTTCCATTAAAAACATTTCTATCATATCAATGATCTATTTTTAAGATTAAATTTTAAATGTAAATTTTTCTCAATGCTTTCACATCACATTTATTGAAAATAGCTGCTTAATTTGACATGTATCTTCTTCATTTCATGATTGTATTAGAAATGTTTTCTAAAGACTCTTATTAAGATTCTCTTCCATGTGAACACATATTTCCACTTCCATTTTTTGTATAATATGAAAAATAACTGCTAAATATTCATGGATTTGATTTTTTTTTTATTTTTTTATAAAATATTTCAACAAAATTCCTTCCATGGACAAAATTTTATACTTATTTCCAAAGTGATTTTTTAAAAACTATTAAAAATTGTTTCTAATTTATGGTATTTTCTTTCGACATATCCTATGATTGATTGAGGATATTATTAAAATTTTATCATCCATATAATTTCTCTTTAAATCCTTCTTAATGTTTTTTATCAATGGAATGATTCATCACTCTATCTTTTTTCCTAACCATCCACCATGAATAGGGCGAAATTTTATCCCAATGACTTTTCTTTTTCACAAATATGATTTAATAGTCCCTGATTTGAGGATGGTCACCAAGATTTCATACTTTAATTTATTGGGTAAATTATGTACTTAAGTATATAACCTTTATATTTTTTGTGTAAATAACATATGATTAGTTATACTGATTGAAGTTTATATACATTTGAAGTTTCAGAATATCATTGTATGCACATTTATTCTCCTTTGGTTATCATTTTTTGATTAATGATGGAATTATAAATGATTTGATTATGTGAATTCATTTTAAAAGGATATGAAAACTATTATTTATGTACAGGTTATTTATAATAATATTAATGAAACATGTCATCTTTAAATGGGTTCTATGTTATGTGTGTAATGAAACCAATTTTTCTTCCCATGGTTTCTTCAAGATATGATGAAATATTCATTTCATGTGGCTTGGTAATGTATGTATGCTTGTATGATGAGTTGGGTACTATATTCCCTCCAATTAATTTTTTATAAGTTATATCTCTTGAGATTTGTATTCATGAATATGTTTTATTTCATCATAAGTATGGGAACTAATGGTGTAGCTCATCAATTTAATAATCCTTATTTTAATTTGTTTCCCATATTAGAATGATGTTATTTATTCCTTTATTATTATCTCATGGATAATTTATATTGACACATTCTTATTCAAAAGGGAGTCTATTAGGATTAATTTTTGAGAAATATTCAAAAGGGTTATAAAATAAGTTATTTTTGTAGTTATTCCTCAAGTACACAAAACCATCAATTCCTAGGACTATGAGATTATTTTTAAAATATGTAATGTTTACCTTATGTAAATAGTGTAAATTAAAGGGATTTATATCTATGGTCACTTTAGTGTTTCTTTGAATAAAATTTTGTTGCATAAAAAGTATACAACCTTCCATGTGATTCAATTTCACAATTCATTGTAGGTAACATGTAAAACTTATAATATCATGATTCTAATTTGTATTGTACACATGAAAGTACTGAAAATAATCATAACATATCCTGAAAACCCATAATAAACTATGAGGATTATCGATTAGTGACAAGGAAAAATCAATCATTGAGTGGGATTTATCATTATAATTTAGTATAAAATACAATATATATATATATATATATATGAATAAATAATAAATAGATATTAACTTATTTATAAAACCCTGAATTATTCATATTTAAAATAAAAAACTATCAAATAGTATTTCTCATGTCTCTAATACCTAGATACATAAATCCAGTCTTGTGATTTTAATAAATTCATGGATTTTTTAATCTATTGAAAAATCACAATAACCATGGAAAACCCATTTTCATCACCCCTAAAAATGATTTTGTGAATGAGATATTATTTTTTAATGATGTTTTTTTCTTTGTTGATATCGTAGTTCAATGGACTAATACATTTCTCTACAATTGACATTATAGTGCTACATATCATAAAATTTGAGAGAAACTGCCCCGTTATTAGTGATAAAAATATTGACCCAATGGGACACCCATAATTATACATAATTATATTTTTAAAAAATATACTGGAACTAAGAAAACATCGATTTAAAACACATATTATTTTCCTAAAATTATCCAAGATATCCAATTGAATATACATTATCTATCGATGAATATAGTTCAACCTATACCAAAAACCATGTGAATGTCTACTCATGTACCCTTATGAAATGGAAACCTGACCAGAGAGAGAGTATAAAACACATGGCAGGACCACAAATGTGATATCATGCATAACTAGTTCATATTGTTTATTTTCATGTGACATGATAACCATAAATAAATATACAACCACAAAACTATCTATTTTGTCCAGTGTTAGGGTGTCTTTGAGAATGTCATAATGACCCTTTCAACCACAACTGCTTAGGATGACTAATTCTTACCCTAGTATGAGTACCTACTATTGATACTCAGTCTACGGTCCAAGATTGACCATACTAGATTCAACGGGTGTTGATTTATCTCTAAGTATGATTGTCTCCTTAGGTGAACTTATATCATCTCATTAGGGATCTCATGCTCACAACTCTATTGATGAGTGTTAGATCAAGGGATACTACCAAACACCCCTCATCATAAATCCATCATTATTAACCATAATGTTATTCAAAATAAATATTTATTTTAGGCCGAAATATGATTCATATGAGGGGTATGACCTAGGAAATACTATAGGTCTATGTGAAAATAATTCACGTGAGGCCTATATTTTAAAAATGAATAACCTCCCTAGATCCAACAGTCAATCTTCTTGGAATCTAGTCTTAAGAGGTTCCTCACCCATACCATATCTGGTGTGTCCTTGAGATCCTAAGGGGTATCCTAAGAATTTTTCTAGGGTATCCACCAGCAACCCTCAAGATTTCCAACCTTAATTTGTGGAAATATAAATCCACCCAAAACATAAAACCATAATTTGAATCTCATACACTACGAGAATTCACTACAGTCATCTATTATCTCCATCTAAATCCAGACACCCATGAACTCATAAAGGATTCATAATATCAGAGGAACCCCTTCCTTCTCAAGAATTCTTGTTTATGCAGTTACACATTATCTTATGCTACATCCTAGTTAACACTTATAGGGAGGGCCTCTACACTAATTTTAGATGAAGTGGGGAAGACCTCCTATTTGATCAGTGATGGAGTGGGTAGGTCCCCTACTATAGTGGGTAATGGCATGAGGATATCCATTTCAGGGATTGTGAAAGTGGTGAAGACCACATCTTGGGTTGTCGACTGTGTAGGGAGGACCTCCATTTTACAAATCATCATCATAATATTTCCTGTAACAGTTATCATTGGGACCAAAAATTGATAGTGTAAACCCAGCCTACTTATGGGGTATATAAGGTCTCAATTCCAACTAGGAAATGATGGATCCATGATTATATATTGCATCGACCTCCAGAAATGAACCAGTGGTGGAATTGGCTACAAAACCATAGAATATGATTCTACTTATCAGAGATTCAACAATTCCATTCCCTGACATTGTAATTGGGTGGTTTTGATTAATTCTAGTGAATCAAGGGTGAAATCCACCACTTCTTCGACCTGAAGTTCTAGTCTTGATCAGCTCTAACAAAGCCTGATAGTAGCCCTTCATGGTGGATCTTGGGTAGTAGTTGCATCTAGGATGACTCATTCACACATCACATTATCATTTTAGGGTAGTGATGTATATTATTAATCCAAGGAGGGACTCCCAAAGAGTTTCTCTATTGATACTGGGAGTGGTTGTTCTATGCATGTCCATTCTGGGTGGCGGTGTCGAATAGGTGATGACACATTTAGGTCCTAAAGATACATTTCCCTTGTGGGAATTACTCCACAGTTCTCATACCAACATATAATGGTGTCCATCACCCTTCTCAAGATATTTCTAGAGGTTTAGACCTAGCATGGTCACCTGATATCCAATGTCATAGTGGAATTCATGGTGGAGACAATGTTTTTTGGGATTTCTATATTAACAATTACCTTTCCTTAGTGTCGGTGGGCATTGAGAGGCTGATTTCCTACTAATGTGGTCTTACAAATGAAGTGGATTCATCTTTTAGTATATTTAAAAAGAAATATTTCTCTAGTTCCCAGGCTTCATCCGGTTTTCTATAAATCGAGAAGTATCTATATTGAATGTTTTTTAGATATAGGAATTACCAAGGCTTACTACACCAATTGCTGGTGGGTTTCATATTGAGCACACCATTTTCATTATGGAATGTGGTTTTGGATATCTGAATCTAGGAACATGATAATATGTTTGTTTCATTAATTATACTATTCTACATATTTAGGATAATATTTTCACATTGGGTTCATCATTTTTTTTCCAAAACATTATCAAGGGGGAACATATGGATCTGCAACAAGGTAATATACACACTAGATACTCTTGTTACTACACACTGTACCTTTATAAAGGAGTCATATTTCATCACCTTTAGTGAGAAAGTATTCACCTTAATCGAAATATGAATAAGGTATATCGGCTCCCCCATCAATATATTTCTCCTTGGAACATGTTTCTTTTTCACAGTCTCCCTCATAGAGTTAAGTCTTGGTTGTGTAGCATATCCCCAGTTCCATTTGTTTGTGGATGCTAGTTAATTAAATTTTTTTTGTCAGAAAATTATTTATATATTGAAAGTACAGTAATCTTCATTAGGAGAGTAGTAATGTTGTGAATTACTGACATATCTAGATGCTAGGAGCATTGGTTGCCTATATTATTCCTCTGGGAAGGGCATATCATGAGAGGCATCTCAAGTGTAGAACCCAAGGAAAAATGTGGCCGTCATGAGGTATCTGGCTCTAATGGTGAATATGATCTATGTATTTTAACCATAGGCATATCATGTTTTTCATGATTTTACTAAAACCATTGGAAAATATCTTTAAAGGATTTCACCTTAGGAATTCCATGATTAGTCATAGGGTATGTGTGTGGGGTTACAAAATTTATACATCCTATGGATATGTATCAGAATGTATTGTTGGGATGTATTGTAGCATGAGATTAACATCTTTTGTAGATGGGTGAGATTTTTCAGCATGACCCATAGAGGAAGATCATTAAGGTGTATCTATATCTGGAAACACCAAAAATATTACCAAAGGATGGTTCGAACACATCATGGAGGTTGGTCTGGGAGGTTTTTCTCATAAGGGAAGATTTCACATTGTGATTGTTGAGTGATAGATATACCAGAACACCTCATGGAGGTGGATCTGGGAGGTGTGTCCTATAAAGGAAAGATGTCACGCCATTAAGGTTTACCAATTGATGGGTTATAAATCCCCATCGAGTAGAATCTAGGTGGGGTGTATCATAAACGGAATATGTTACACAATCAAAGTTTACCATTGTATGGATCATAATTCCCCATAGATAATGATCTAAGATGTGTGTCACATAAAGTGAATATTTCAATCCATAAAGGATGATCTGTACACTTCTTGTGGTTTATTAGATAAGTGAACACATAGTAGGGAGCACCTAAGTTTACCATTGGTCGGTAATGAACCTCATGGAGTCATCCTACATACCATGTTTGGAATATAGAGATAATATCCCATATAGTTTTATGTCACATTTTAAGGTAGTGTGATCAGACTAATCCATTTAGTTTAAATCCATTTGATTAGTAAACTCATGTCGTGAAGGGAGAGTCAATGGGGGATGTTCTATGGATTACATGTGAAATGTTCCCTTTACAAGAGGATAACTCTTGGTTAGAGTTGGTGTGGGTATTATGCACTGAACTTCCAATGGTACCAATAGGATATATGGTCTCACATGTGAGGGAAATTATCTTACTAGGGATCTGGATGGAAGAACATGATGGTGAATCTGGATGATGGGATTTGATATAAGGTGGCCTCTAACATATCCTAGTTAGTTGGTAATAAATGACCACATAGTTTGGAATGGGTTGGAGCTTACTCCTACGGAGCAGACCCATTGGAGAATGTGATTGGGGATTATGCATTATACCATCCCAATCATGTTTGGATGTTGGGGAATATTCTTATCAGGATTACCATTATTGTTTTATATGATTGTGGATTATTTTTTATTGGATTCCAAATAATATTTGGGATCATATAGATGTCATGATCACTACTACCCTCTATGCCCTTGTCAGTCTTGATCAGTGTGAGAATCAGGAGGATGTTGTAGATATGAAAATCACACAATCCACTTTTTTCATTAGTGGAAATGTGTTGGGGTTCTTCTAGGAGAAATAATGATGTGTGTGGGGATTACAGATGGAAGGATCCCGAAAATATGATCTTATTCAGTGTGAGGAGGATCTCCATATCATTGAGGAAGATATAATTACATACATGGAGGATTTCATTCCATGTGGGGAGGATCTCATTCCATGTGATTGATACACAGGATACCATATATGAGTTAATCCCATGACACTAAAAAATGAAGCATCCTATTCTTTTGGAACATGGTAAGGATATAGATTTACATAATGTGTTGAGGAAATTGTCATGAAGTTTACCATAATATTACTGGGATATGGTATTTGGATGTTTTACATTATGTAACATAGAGGTGGGAGACTCATTCTTCTCACCTATGGATTATGTGACCATAGATCATGTGCCTATGTGTGTGGAATGGAATTTTCAATTCTATGGTAAAATGCTGGTGAGGATTGGTAGCTCACAAGGTACATATTATAGACTCTATTTTTAGAATAAATAGGGGTTATGATACTTATCTTGAAAATAAAGAGGTATGTAAATAGCTTCATTGTGATCATAGGGGATGGAAAGTGGGGAAATAGAAACTTTTTTCATACAATTATGGATTGTTTCATGAAGGATTTATGTGATCTAAGGGTTCTATCACTAGGGAAATCTATAGAGGAAAGGGATACAATTTCTTTTAAAACTAGAAGTCAAACAAAAGGTCTTGGTTTCATGAAATCAGAGTCTTTGAACCCAACATAATTTGGTTGAAATAGCTTGTGTTATGATTACGCATATATGGGACCAATAAATCATGGACCAATAGATAACAATTCACATAAGTGTCTCTACCATGAGTGTTAAATGGATTCACACTATTGAGAAACATTGGTCTTACATGTAGAAGAGTGGTGCTTCATCATCCATAGTTTCACCCAAAAAGGGGTTATTCTTCTATTAATAGCAAAAATATTCAGCGATGGATGCATAATATAATATTCACAAATAGACCATAGTGTGTAGGTTGATCCTCTTCAAATGTATAAGGCACAAAAAAATATTCCATGAAATATCCTTTGGCGTGCAAGTTGGACCTTTTACACACATCCTTCATCATTTACACATAGTTCATTTTCCATGAAAATTATTTCCTTATATATCCTTCCAAACTTGGTAAAATAAGTTTAAAATCATGTCACCTTTAGCACATAGGAAATTTGCGCATGGATTGGAATTTTTTTCCAGTCATATAATCTTTTATTCCCTATCCTAGTTGATCTTGGGATTTTCCTTCTAGTAGGGATTCATACTAGTGTTTTCAAAAAGTAACCATATGTAGATTAATATTGAATATTTCACCAAAAACATCCATAGATGATCTAATGCTATATTTTAGGTAGTTCAACTAGGTATCCATTACAACATAAATAAAATCATTAGATACCTTTCATTCTAGGAATCGAAGCCTAATATACCATGAGGGCGGATCCCAACCATATCATAAATCATATGTTCTTGTATATATCAACAATTGATTCTTTGAAATCTTATAAAATTACATGAGGCCCTATCCTAGTGAACGATTCCTAGGAATCCTGAACAATAACATACCATTTCATAATAAAATAATATTAAACATATCATGGGGTAGATGAACTCTTTGGTCCAATCTCATCTTCCATTTCCCCTCTGGATTACATCATTAGTAAGCATTCAAATTTACACACACAACTATCTCTACCTATTCCCAATTTCATATCCTCACTTGGATTACATGTCATAAAGGTTCCTACTAGGGTCCCATGGACCTCATTAAGAGATCCATTCCCACCCCCAATGAAATCTAGACAAAGGGATGGTTGTAAACCCATTTACCTTCAAATTTTTCATAGTTTGGTTAGTACAGTCGACCAATTAACTAATCTTTGCAAGGTCTAACCACCCAAAAATACATGTCTTAATTGGTGTGGACAAGTCAACCCATTGTCATCTCATTGATCCCCTTTCCATTAGAGTGTTAGTAAAGGCAATTTCCTTGTCTATATATATAGATTAATAACCTCACCTTCTCCAATAGGTCACTTGGTCACCTACAATATGGTCATGATACCCTATCAGTTTGAATGTATATCCTCATCCATAAATGGTTGAGACATCAATCCAGTTTAAGATTATTCACTAGGACCATAAAAAACATGTGAAAATAAATCTCTGGCCATATAATTTACTTAACAACCTTAAATTTTTTTTCCAAGAGAATGAATACCTAATGTTGATGGTCTATGTGTACCACATTCATATAAGAAATTAGATAAGACAAAAGGTAATATGAGTAAGGAAAATGTAATTTATTAAAATATTTCTTGAGTTTCTTTTATAGGATAAAAGTTTCTACTAAGGCTCATCTATAACTACCAAGCCTCATCCGTGATCAAAAAATCTCATCTCAATGACCGTATCCCCTAAATGAATCCAAACATCAAAAATTAATTAATTATGACATTTTAAATTAATTAATTTAATCAATTAAATCTCATAATAATCATCTACAACCAACTATTTCATCACACCACCACATAACATTTCCCAAAAAAAACCCAAGCATTCATATCACATAATTGATCCTACATTGAGAGAAAACACAAAGAATGAATACCAAATAAAAAGTAATTTCAATTAAATTTTAATCTAAAATAATATAAGTATTAACATCACAAATTTCCATGGTCAATTTGATGAGCCACTACTTTTAGATGGTTTCCTGGGTCACCCACATCCTAGGAGGAGTGAAATACCCATCATGTTTGTCTGATTAAACCACGCCTCAATGGAATTGAAACTGAATCCCTAACCAAGAGAAGACTCAATTAAACCAAGAGGGAGGTGACGATCATCATTGAATCATAGAGTTTTATACATACCATTAATTGTCATTTATGTCTATAAAACCACCTCCCTTCAGGGTTCATGAAGGGAATAACAAATGGGTAGAGAATCCAATCCTCTATTCTCAATAAAATAAGGAGGGATGGGATTCCACTACTGAAATCCAAAGTGGTTAAAAATTCCACTTCCACCATTAAAAGGAAAACTAATGAGCTTATTGGACCCCCCATCTAGATGGTTTCCACTGGATATAGATGATTCTACTTCCAGAAACCACTAATTATTTGATGGTGAATACTGACCAGTCGATTGATCTATGGTATTATTGGCTATAATATCCACCAATATGATCCGAAGGATCCTATGAGACCCAAGGATACCTCCCAAACCTCCAACCATGTCTAAAACACATGTTACGGCGTGTCTATGATTTCAAACCCTAATTCTAAATCCTAGTTCTCAGAAAAACCTAGATACTATTTAAAAAAAATCAAATTTTCATTTAATTTCGCATGATATTAGGAACACATGATTTATAGGTTCGTGCTTTCTTTTTTCTCATGTCAAAAATGGTGGACTATTTGGAAATCTATGAACTAAAAATCCACCATTTAGTAAAAACCTAAAACAATATTTAGATCTTGGAATATCATTTCCATTTTTGAAGCTACTATTAGATTTACCTTTTATATTGATCTCTACCATAACACCAAATACTATAAACAAATCCTTAGTTCTTATCATGTACTTATGGATGTTATTCATTACAATTGGGGTGACACTCACTATGATTGGATTTGAATCTACTAGTTATTATCAAATTTTTTGATATATATAAATATATATATATATATTATATTACATATAATATATAATGGATAAAATTTAAAAATAACATAAAATTTCATTATGTAATTTTTTCTCTATCGTTTTATAATTATATATATCCTTTTTATAAATTACACCATGTTACACTGATAAAGAGCATTTGTTTTTTTTATTCAAGTTAAATGACAATATCTATTTTCAATGTATGTATTCTAACTCTAATCATGCATAAACCTGTAAATATTAGTGGGAAGTCTTTTTTAACCCCAAAAAATGATATTTAACTTAGGAAATTCTTAGTAGTTGAAAACAATAGATCATCTATCTTGAAAAGACATTATACTTAATGAATCTTACTTTACCACTTTAATTTTTTTATATTACAAATAATGAAAATAGTGTTATTAAAACATAGGGGTTGGTATGATGAAATTTGAATATTATATGAAAATTAAAATGTTACTGTAAAATTAGAATCATTATTTTGAATCCAAAAAAGATCACCAATAATACTTTATCGTAATTGTTTTCTATCTATTCCCAAATCATATAATTTTTACTATTATTTACCATATAATATCTCTTCTTTATCTCTTGAGATCCCTAGAATCATGCTATCGAATATTACAACATATTTATTTTCTTCTTATAAAAAATGGTAGAAAACAAGCATTTATAATGTGTGAAATTTTATTTTATCCATATAGAACTAACCAAATTAGGATTAGATCTCTACTACACACAACCCACGGTCATGAAACCACTTTCTTATCCATTTTATAACTCTATTAGATAAATTATAATGAAGTGAGGGGAATAATTATTCATTCATAAAATGTGTGGGGGAGAAATAAGATTGGAGAGATAGAGAGAGAACATCCTCGTATCCTACCACTTTGAAAATTCATCGTAGCTGCTTAAAATGAAAAGATTAAACAGAAAAATATATAATATTAAGAACATACTACTATCATAATAGATTCCCCCTAGATTAATAGAATTAATTATTACTCTAAATATAAAATTATGAGATTGTAGATGGGAAGGAAAATATAAAATTCAAACAATAATGTAAACAATCAACCAATAGTTATAGATTTTTAAAATATATAAATATTCTATTGAATTTTAACCATGAAGTCATATTAGAAGTTTAGAATATGCCCTAATGTATCCAAAAAGTAAATATACTAAAAATTATATATTTCATACTAATATCGAGTTAAAAAAATATCATCCATTTTTCATTAATCATCCCATTATAACATCACTCTTCTAGTGGATGGGAATCATATAATATACTATTAATATTTATTAGAATCAAAATATTATGAATTTACAATATAATGACTCGTGTATTTATAGTTTTAAAATTTTAGGGAAAATGTTAACTTTTAGTGTAGTTGATGGTCCATTTTTTGAAATAAGGTTCAAGTTGAATGATGGAAGTTTTGGATATCTTGAACCTATGTATTTTGACAAGGTTTGAAGCTTATTAAGGACCGACATTGTTAGAGGGAATGTTATATAAGTGGAAAAGTATCATGGTGGATACAGTATAAATGGAGATGATATTAGGCCAAAAGATAGCCCAAGTTTACTATTTAGATTTCCTTCTAGGTTTAGAGCCAAAATTGGATTTCGAGTGGGATAGATTTACCACAACAAACCTACAGCGCTCATGGTCCAGCATGTGATTGTACATTTGCTAGTCGGTGGGACCCAAAAGCTATCTAGTGGTGTAAGGTTGTTCTAAGTTTATTAAAGTTATTTGTCCCAATTTTTGATATCAATAATATTAGAATTTATCTAATAAAGGTGGTCAATAAAGGCCATAACATTTCCAAATTCCTCCACTCACGCCTCTTATTCAATATCCTTTGATTGATAGAGAATATAAGTTCATTTTAGGATGAACCAATGTAAGATCATCTATTTTATTCCATTCATAAACCTCCCTACACTCCTCCCCTATTTAAATTGATTTTATTTAGGTATTTTATGGTAAATCCAACTATGAATGGTGTGATAAAATGAGGATAGTGTGGATTCTATTAGGTTATCATAGAAGTTGTTCCAACAAGCTATCTACAAAATTTTGGATGATATTCTGTTTGAGGATCATTGATTCTCTAAATTTATAATAAATTTTCATTCTATAAGATTATGTTAATTATTATAAAATATCATATTATAGGGATTTCATGTGGGTTGGTTCCAAGGGTGTGTCATGGCCTCTTTGGGTATGTTTAGTCGTGATTCTAGTGTGACGGTGCTACTTGGTGAGATTTTGAAAAATTATGACACATTAGATTAGTTAGATAAACAATTATTAATAATTATAATTAATAATCTATGTCATGTGATGTATTGGATATCGAGTAGCGGTAAAAAAACATAGATTAAAAAATTCATGGGATAGATAGAGTCTGATTATATCTCGGAATGGTTTACATCTCCTTTTGATGTCGGTTTCCTCAAACATTCAAAACCATATATATTTGTGTGTGTGTGTATTTATGAATAGGTGTGTATGTGTGTATGAAACTGTTATTTTCATAGGCTGATTTGTTGAGTACTAAGAGATCCTTAATCTAGATAATGATGGTAGAATTATACCTCAGGAAAAGGGTAACCATTTTTATGTTGTTGTGATATTCGGATTTATCCAATGACTATGTCGTAAAGGATATAAGTTTCTTAATTGGATAGAGAGAGACCTTGGGTGGTCCCAAAATGTAATATGGGATATGGAAGTATCTTATGTCTTTCCTTTGATGCCCATTATGTCTGAAAATTGGGATGTGGTCGAGTGTTATGTTTTCACCCTCAGGTGATGTGAGATGATAAACTAGTTTTTATATGGAAAGTTAGTTGATGACTTATCAATTGAGGACAAGGAATTGGAACGCTAATGGTAATTTTTTTAGGACTTATACCATCCTCCTACTTATAGGGTTGAGTTGGTCCTTTGTAATGTAGTTATATCATGAAAATTCTTTCCCATTTGGGGCCATTGAATGAGATGATTTAGCTTATGGTGAATGAGTGTGTGTGTCTGTGTGTCTGTGTTCATAAGAACCATTGTGTTATAGTATATTCAAATATGTTTGTGGGTATCTCATGAGATCTACTCATGATTTGTTTTTTATAAGGTATGCATGTGTGGCTCATGAACACTATTCTTTAAGAACTATGTTATGCCCTTATGTGCTATGCCAATTGTGTGTAAATTAATGAATCGGGATAGAATGTAGGGAATGGTGGTCGTGTTTATAGACCCAATATGTCCAAATATTTTATGGAATTGTGACCTAAAGGGAGGATTGAATATTTTTATAAACTAACCTAGTATAGAAGAGGGTGTGATGGCTTTGTGGCCTCCCCATGGGATTTATTGAACATATGTACTTACCCAATTGATCTCGGTGTGTGATATCCATGTGGTCATACCTAGGGATTGGTTAGATTTTTGGCTTGACCTAATAGATATAAGTCTACAATATCATTGTTTCCTTTCCTAGAATGAACCATGGGAGTGGAGACCTTGTGGACTTACCCAATGGTTGATTTTATATAGTCCCTGGTCTGAGTCACATGATGTCCTTACATCCTGATTCGATTTGTAATAACATTATCATTTTGTCTTAATTTGATTTATGTTGGACTGCGAGACATCCCATATAATAGGGAGTTTATGAGTTTATTTTTCGGTGTTAGGGTGTAAAGGTTATAACTCGATGACATAACAAGCATGTGTAACTCATCAAGTAATCGGGAGGTCTAGTTAGCACCTAACTCCTCAAAAATAACATTTATTTATCTATTTATTTTACACATGAATAAACATACAGATGATTTCATATATCCGGTGTTATTGGTGGGTCCCTAATGAGTTTTAATTCACACCATCTGTTACTATCTTTGTGTGTGCAGGCCTTATGTTTTTTCCATTTAGGAGAATTAACATGCCGTTGATTATGCTTGTAAAACACAATAGGTATTTAGAGACTACTATTTGGATAAGGCTTCAGTTTATAGAATATACTCCATTCATTTGTTACTATGTACTGATATTTATGATCATCCCACTGGGAGACTGATTGTATGACTCTATTACTACATACTTTCATATAAAATTACGTTTAGTTATTTTACTATTTAATTTTGTGAAAATTATTATAAATACCACCAATCTCATTATTTCTTCTGCTATTTTTTAAATTCATATAATTTAATAGTCTCCCTAATATTCGTACAACTCTTCCCCTCTTTTTTATATGATCTAGAATATAGGGACATCCACATGAGGACATGTGTAAAATAGGTATGGCCCTATAATTTATTCTGGTCATAAAAATGTAGTATTAGAGCATGGTATTTTTATAATTTTGGGAATTCGAAAAAATGATGACTATGAATGTGTGGGAATTTTTGATGGACCACATACTGGTCATTCATTACCTCTTTTCCATCAGGATGTATTTGTTACTTGGGTAATGAAAATTTTGTTATTTTTTTCATTGTTTCAATTAAAAAAGTTAATGAATATAATGGTTTTTTAAAAAGGTTGCTATTTTTTATGGTATGGATATTATACCATTGGATCGAGTCTATTGTTCAGGCATCACACTAGGTGTTCCATATTCACATGACATGTATCTATTTGTGTGAGATTTTTTTGACTCTCTACTGATGGAAATTCATGTTGATCATGGTAAAAGATGTTTTATGAATGTAGAATATAGTCCCTTAATATATAAAGGAATAGATGCCATTTTTGGTCATTGGTGGAAATTGAATAATCAGTAGTGCACCCCAATAGGTTTGTTATGGGAATTGTATGCCTAAAAAATAAGATGATGATGGGTGTGGTTTTATCTATGGATTTAGAAATAATATGTAGATTTTAGAATATGAAATAAATTATATTCATTGAGATCATTTCATGGAGAATGTGGGATATTTTTTCTTCATGGTCGAGACTCAAGATTTGGATCATATGAAACTTGGTCCACCGGTCTTGGAATGAGAATCTCGTTGTATGGTTAGTGAGAGTTATATTCTTTAAAACCTAAGATTGAAAGAGAATTTCATAAAGCTTAGTGGTTTTTTTAACACCAATGTGGCGAGAGGTTCATGTTTAATCTTTAAAATAAGGAAATGTTGTATTTGAAGGGGAGTTTTGAGGGTACTCTAGTTCATATAGGAATGAAATGTGGGGTAGTATGGTCACCAAGTGTGGTGTGTGTTCCCATGTTTTATGAGATGTGACTCATTAGAGTATGAGTTAAGAAATGTGATCAACTTCCATGATATAATTCAGCTATTAGGATATAGTAAGGTATTGTACGATATTGAGTGACGAAATATAAGAGTGATATTGGTTGTTTAGTATTCCATGGATGGAGGAGAGTGATAATTGGTGAGGATTTATCCTAAATGTCATGGTTCACTAGGTAAATCTCATATTGGATATATGTGGTGACTGGTTGTGTTGAAAATTTGTGAGAATCAATATAAAATTAGTGTTATAATTTTGTTTGGTTTAGGGTCATTCTTAGAGTGATAACACTGATGTGTTCATGAGATGCATGTTCTCATCAAGGCTAGGGGTTTCTCATTGAAATTTCAATTTCCCTCTAGTAATTGGAGACACTAATTTTGGGTAATATGTGGTGGAATGGTAAATCTAGGTTGAACATTGATTGAGTAAAATTGTTAGAATGCTTGAGAAATATTGGCTCAAGAGGACTAGTACATGCATGGTATTGGAACCTATTTGTGTCAGTTCTTGATGAGAAATTTAAGTGAAGTTGTATGGTGGTGGGAACACCATTGGCTTCTTAGACAGTGTGACCCTTATTATGGATAAATTTTGTAGACATATAAATTATGTTCATGGTGATTCAAGAATTAGATAGAATCAAATTTTAATGTTGTAATTAAGGTAAGATGGGTACAACCATGCCTGTTTATTATAGGATATGATGGAAGAAGCATATGTCATGGAGATTAGTTTTTGAGTTAGAAGGATAATGATGACTATACTTCTATAGTGTGGAGCATTGTAACAATTATAGATAAATGAAATTCTTTGAATATGGTTCATAGAAGTTGTGAAAAATTGATCAGTGAATGGTTAAAGTGACATCATGGTTTTATAGTATATTATATCATATTTAAGTTTGTTCCTTAGTAAATACCATGATTGATATTTAGATGTGTTTTTAGGAGAGTCGATTCCTTGGAATTTATGTTGGGTTTTTTATAGGATAGAAGTATATGTTATATTATAAGTATATTATTGACTATGGTGAGATCACATTGGATTGAAAAAGTGGTTAGAGATCCAATAGTGTGTTACAACTTGTTTAAAGTTACAACTCTAGTGCTTGTGTGTGTGTGTTTAGAAATCATAATATTCTTCTAGATGATGAGAAATTTATATTGGGATTTTTTCTAGTTAACTTATATGTGGAACAATGAATTTTTATTAAATGGAGAAAAAATAAGGTCTTACTAGTGTTTTTTTTTTGATAATTAGATGTAGTCTATTGGAAAACAAACAAATAAGATTTTATGATGTGGTTGGTGGATCATTGGACCATTAAAGGTGCATTATTATTGGACAATATTATGGTGGGATTAACGTGGATTGGATTTGAACATTGAGTGGATACATATAGTGGGAAGCACCATAAGATTATATATGATATAGTATAATACATAGATGTTTTTTTAGTAATTCATTGGTAAATTTTCAATTTTAATTTGGTGGAAAGTACATTATAAGAACTGAGTATTTTTTTTAGAAAATTTATGTATAAACATCCTAAAATTATGCATTTGTATATATTTTGATGCTCAAGGAGGATACTGGTAGTACATGATAAATTCATAGGTGTTTTTAAGTAACAAAGAATAAGCAGTGACCCATGGATAGCTGCTGACACACTATTAGCTAGTTTATCAACATTCATGCATCTATGAGAGGATATTGATATCACTGGAAAGCTTCTGAGACACAACTAACTAGCTAGTAGTAAAATTATTCTCCACCATATACCAAAAACTAGTGCTTAAACCAGCAGTTTCCATTATACATTAGTTGCATGCCCCATTATGCTAGAGGCTTCTGACTTGCAGTGTGGGGTCTAATATGGTATTCCAGAGAGACTATACCCATGTATTGATGTGAACTATAGATAAAATAATAAATATCAAAATTTAATACACCCATCACATAAAAATACAAATAAAATAATATAAAATGGTCATGGTGGAAAAAATGGAATGTTGTTTTATTATAGACAATATACTTCCCACTAGGTCTGTTACCCACACTAATAAAAATGATAATAAAAAGAATACACCAAGACTCTTCTACTACTCCATGTCGTGCCACACCCTAAACTATTTATGTAACATGAGCTTCCTTGGTTTCCCATAAGAACATGATACCAATCCTAAACCCAACCAGTGTTGGTAATAACTTTTTGATATGGCTCAGGTACCCAAGTGAAATAGAGGCTTGATAGGTGTGTGAGTAAAACCCATTATTCAATAAACAATAGTTTCCCTAAATGTAATAAGTACATGTAAATTTCATATAGTAGTTATATCATGTAAAAATTTAAAATTATATCCATTTAAAATAATTAAACTTTTGAACAATGAACTAGGTGGTTGAGTTATCCCCGAGAATAGTACAAACATTATTCATGTAGTGCTTGGGTGTCTCTAAACATGTTGTGATTAAATTTCCATCCCATTACCAAAAATTGGTAATATACCTATCCTTGGTTCAAACAAGCATGATGTGATAATATACACATCCCTATGTCACTGTTTCCACCAAAGGGTCAGGTTCACACTATTTTTGACCATAATCACTATGTCCCCAGGGGTTGTTTTCAACCTAGTTAAAATATAATATCATGCCTCCCATTGGAGTTATTCTCTCCTAGGGCGATCTATAATTACATATGACCCATGGAGTCCATGTTCACCCTCAATTTACCATAGAGAGTATAAAACATATAATTTAAATAAAAAATATCAATAAAAATATTAATATATCACAAAAATATATACCAAACATTACATAATGAATTAGTCAAGATTTATATTCTAAAAAAATCTATTTTTCATTTCCTAAATAATTAGAAAAACAATTTTTATTTTAGTTTGAAAAACCATTTACAAACCATTTCATAAATGGCAAAAAATAAATGATATATTATTTCATGTTTCTATTTGCTACCAAAACCCATTACATTTCCATTAATTTATAAAATAACATTTAAAATCTCAAAAAAATTCCATTTTTAATTTTAAAAAAACTATTTCAATATGGTTTTAATAAACAATTCATTTTACAACTTTAATAAAACAATTCTTTGTTGAGTAAACTAAAAAAAGGTAATTACAAGGAAATTTAATATTAAAAGAAAAAAAAATTCATTTTGTAGTGAGGTCACCTTGACCACATGACACATAAAAATGGAAACAAAATAGGTTGTGTCAACTAAAGTGACCACCTACCTCAATTAGGGATTTTATAATTTTGATTTTTTTGGGTAGGGATATTTTCCAAGTCTTGTCAAGATTTACTAACCTATCTCGGGATAAACCAAACCCATTACAACACCTAGATATCCTATTTAAAATCATAATTCCCAAATTAATTTGTTACATCATTAAAAATTAATTAATTAATCAAAAAAAGTCTTTATAAGGAACAATAAAGCAGTGAGACTTAGTCATCCATAAAAATATCAATCCTCTCAAATCTGCCGACCCCTATCACACACATTAATCTATGCCAATCCAATTCCCCAACTAATGATCCCAATTTTAATATTAATTTAGTTGTAATTTTGTAAAAAACCTAAGAAAAATCATAATGGTGACATACCTTCATGAATCATTGAGTAACTAGGTGTCGTGGAATTCCTGAGATTCTATCATCCTAGGCTATATGAAATCCACATGATAGTCAAGAGATTCCACCATTCTCTGGTGGAATCACAAATGAAATCCTAAATAGAGAAAACTATAATCAATGAATAATAAAGGATGATATCATGGTTGAAAAATATATAATATATCATCTTAAACCATATATGAATAATAATTTAGAATCAACAACCACAGATAAGAACAAAATGAGGAAGCATTAGAGGTAATATGGGGAATTCAAGTGCAAGGGAGAAGGGAAAAATGATGGTATTGACTCTTAAATATTGAAATGAGAAAAAAGATCAAGAAACCTTTAATGAGTCCCATGATTCATCCAAAAAGTTTACCAAAACATTTTAAAATTGTGTGTAATTAATTCCTTATAGATTCCCACCTTACATGGTTGGTCTACATTGTTTGAAAAAAAACTTCTAATAATGGAAAAAAATTAAGTAGGATTCATCATGGTTTTTATACTACTATTTTCAAAGTAGTTACCATGGATCCATCACAAATACGGATACATAGTATCCACATTAATTTTAATTTTTTCCACAAAACCATGTTCAACCCATGCCCTTCAACTATTCACTATGTAAATGGAAATGGAAAAATGAAGAGATTCAAGATTTTACATCATTTCATATAAATCATGTGTAATAAACCATTTAACCTAGGCAAAAACCTCTAAAACCCATAAAAATAACTCAAATATTATTTGATTTGACCAGGATCCGAAGTTACCTTTTAATCCTTCATGAATGTCTAAAAACATCACATTAAGATGATATCTCTCTTTTAATTTCATTAAAAACAGCAATCAAAATTTGAAATATCTTCCAAAAGAAAATTCAAACATCCCACCAACTCCGAACTCAAATATGGACATGTGGTTTTACAACCTCCCCACCATGGTATATTTTATCTCTGATAAGTTCTAATAGCATTTTAACAAAACACATTGTCTATTAATTTTCATCGATTCCAATAAAACAAATTGAATCCCACTCTTGATTGCTCAATGCGCATCCAAAGAGTGAATTAAACATAATAAAATAGACCACCAAAAAAGCAAAACACAAATAATCGCTACCTAAAATCTAGGATGGTTCTTATCAAAACCAGTCCCACCTTGTACAAAATTAAATCATCATCAAATTTATCACCTATCCTATGGTTCTCCCCCATATGACTTAGCCCATATTATCTAATTAAATTATTGTTGTTCTTTCATGAATAAAATTTCCCATTTAAATTCTTACCCATATTTCTTTGACCTTACCATCATGATCTATAATTATCCATGACCAATCATGAATGAGAATATCTTTTTGATTATATAAAATTACCTCGATTAAAAACTTTAATCCCAAGATGATGTGCACACAATTCCCATGCATAACACTAGAACACAAACTATTTCCCAAAATTCCCAATACGAAAACCCAAAAAAATTATTATTTCATCCAATAAGATATTTTTACGTGTTTCTAATCCCACTACATTTAATCCTAGGAAAAAATGTTGTTCGAGCCTCCCATGTCCGACCTTTCCTAAAAACACTTGACTCCAACTAGTGAGGCGATGAAAAACTCACCCAGCCATGGTTCCATAAACATATTAGGAACACCATTCCAATTCAAAATCATTAACCAAATTTCATACCTATAATCTAGTCTGATCACTTATATTAAATCATTTTTATGAAATAATCACATCATGATTTCCATGAGAATCAATGTATTACCGAACCAACACACATGGTTACTAATGACCTCCTTGAGTGTGTCACTTTATATAATTTCTCTGATATATAAAATAAGGTTTCTCATAATGAAAAAAATTTATTGTTTTCTAAAAACCAACTTCCATCATGACATATCCATGGTCAACTCCACATACCCGCAACCCTTCCAACATAAGTGTTATGTGTCGATGTCTGACATCATGCTCCACACCTCAATAGTATCCATTTCATAGAATCTCTAAACCAAAACTCAAATCATCTGACACCACAATCCATAAATTTCTATGTTTAATGGCTAGAAATAGTCAAAAAATCTCATTCTCAAGAACTATATTGAAATTTAGTTTGTCACTCATCCCTGACCCATTAGAATATCATCCTCGACATACACCAAATTTCAACTCACAATGAGATTCAATTCCCTTAGATGTCCAATCGTGAACTCTATTCCATATTCTAACCTTATAAAACACATCAATCTTCATTTAATATATTCCACTACCAAACACATGTGTTTCCCTTTTGGTACATGCTCATTAAACATTAGGTATAATCTTCCTAAAATCTCAAGTTGATCACACCACCACACCTGATACATTTTAGAAAATATCCCACTTTACATGGGTGCTTCCATTATTCCTTTTAAAAAATCAAGTATAAATTCCAATATGTACCCCATAAAAATATCTGTAGATCCTCAGCCCTATCATGGACATCATTGATTTCAAATTCTACTTTTATATGTGTACTTTGTGCATGTAATTCGATCTCACTCGAAGCAATGGGTACATGCTCTTGTACCACCTAAAAGTAAAAACATGAATCAAGTATATGTGAGTAATGAATTAATATAACTATTATAAAGTTCCTAGCCCCAGACCATTATCTTCAAGCAAGTTATTCTTATTAATATAGAAGCACCATTGGCACTCCTCTTCAAAATGTGAACCTCACACATGTAATTGTTTACCTAACAATCACCATGTACATGGTTTCATTCGATTTTTTGAAATTAATTTTAAATATATCATAATCAATGTATTATTTTATAGATAGCAAAATTGTAATTTTCTTTATCATCAATACAGGTGAAAATGTTTCATTAAATTCAATACCATGAATTTTATTCTATCATTTTTTTATCGGGTATTCTTTATAGGTAGAGACTATCCCATCCATGTTATTTTTTTATGGAAATCCCACTTTCACCCTATAGGTCTCACCCATTCATGTGTATCCACCTAATTTTAAACATTGTATGTATACATATATTTAATAATATATTTAATGGATTTTAACCAATTCATGTAATTAGAACTCTTAATGGACTCTCGGTTGGAGGTAAACTAATCTATTTTGAATATTAACTTTAATTATTAGCTATGGAAAATTAATATATATTCATGTCTTTATTAAACTGAAAGGAACCTCAAGGTTCTTATCAAATAAAATATAAAAAGAATACATGGAATGGATTCTAAAAATAAATATATAAACTCAAATAGTGATCTTGCAACACCTCCTTTATATCTCCAACTTCTATCTATATCTCCCAACTAAAAAATAATAAAATTTTCCTATTTATTTAATCACCACAAATTATATATGTTTTCCCACAGTGGTCCATAATTAACATGTCTTTATAAATGTAGTATGATTTTTCCTATGAGTCAAATATACATACATGCATGAGGAAAATTAATATTACATTTCTAATCCATAATGATAATCAAACCCCATTTTCATAAAAACAATTATTTAAAAAAAATCCAAAACAAAGTTATCAAAACCATGCTTAAAAAATCTTTTTCATATTTATCATTTTTCCTAAAAACAAAAATTAAAAACTTTATTTCAAATTTATTCCCAACCCATGTTTTCTCCATAAAAAATAACTTTTAGAAACACTTCTTGTCCTCAAAATTATAATGTAAACTCCATGGTCTAAAATATCAATTTAAAAATAAATGAAAATCCTCATTTTTTCAAATCCAGCGAAAACTATTATTTCATTTACACCAATAATATATAAGTTATATAATATTATAATGAAAACTATCATTACTAGCTCGGTACATTGAATAATCCATCACCCATATAGATTGAATCTAATCGTTAGTCCCTTGGTTAGGCATGTAAACATTTACATCACCCATTCACACATCCTTTTACCTTATAATTTACTTTTAAAAAATTTGGTTGTGACCTTGTTGTCCCAATTATTAGAAACCATTTTATACCTTAACATATTATATTTAAGTTATTATTTTATCACATAAAAACATATAGCTTTCAAAAACAATTCAAAAAAAAATTAATATTTTCCCTATAGATACACAAATGAAGATATTACCCTAATTATGTAGATTAAATAGTTTTTATAAAAAACCATTCCTAATATAATTTCCCAAAAAAAATTCTATAAAAATATACATTTCATTATAAATAATTAATAATTGATGAAATATTTTGAATGAATCTAACATTCAATAAATAAAATTAATACCATTAAATATTTTAATTTAAAAATATGTAAAATTGACACAAAACCCCATAAAACTTGGAATACAAATTCATAAAAAATACACATTATACATAATTAATTTATTCTAAAATTCCATAATTTCAAATAAAATTTTAAATAATAATATAATAAGAATAATGTTTTCTTAATCTTATAAATGTAATAATATCCACTTAACAAAACTTTTCATTCTTTAAAATTATAAAATTTGGAGTCATTAATCACACCAATGGGATAAATAAAAAATTGATTTCATGATGAATGATAAATAACTATATATACCTATGCATATATAGATATGATGTCCCTAATTCATTAACATGTGGAGATAATGAGATAAATAAATAGAAACAAACTTGTTCTAGATCTTATTTGATATATAATTCCATCCCATTGATCCATGTACATAATTTATCAAAGATATATTAAGATAGCAGAAAAAACCCATACATACATAATATTCTTTGAAAAATGTTAGAAAGAAAAAATATGTGTTTTTGAAGAGTATCAAGTGACATAAAAGAAACTCATATAACCTGACATTGGATATGACAAGTCAATGCATGGTATCAAGGTTTGGAAAGCTAATTGTAAATTTCTAACTTCCTCTAATACAAAATGTTGTGTATAAATGAATATTTTTTGAGATCATGTCAAAGGCCCTACCTTTCTTATTATCTCTATAAATAAAATTAATGATCTTAATGAAATATACCAAGGACCCTGCAAGATACCATATATGTTGATAATGTATCTCCAAATTTTCCTTAAAAATTTGGATACTGTTGAAACATGAACCACTAGGTAAATCTCTCTTTTCAATCCAATACTGCAGAAAAAATTAAAAATTAATATTTTTAAAAAATATATCTCTATAAATTAAAGTATTATTAGTAATATGATTTTTTTAAACCATCATAGTTGCACAAAAAACACCCAAAATGGAAAAACACATATTCTTTATCTATGGGGTTACAATTTTCCATTACATAAGACTTTTCATCACTTAATATTCATTGGAAACTCTTATAAAAAAAATTTACATTGGTCAATTCCACTATAACACACATTCTCTCTCCAAAATATAATTATGGGAAATTGTTTTTCATATAATAACTATAAATAATAATACTTGATACTCTTAGTATCTTCTCTCCACAATCCATAATCTAAATAGTTCTCTCCCCAAAATATATATTATGATCAAAATAAACTATCACATATTTTAAGATATTTTTTTGGCATGGTTGAAAATTCACAAGTTGAGAAACATAGAAAAGTTCATGAATCGTAGTATAAAGTTGTGGCATTTCCAATCGATAAGACACTTCCCCAACACGTGTAATGATTTTAGAATGTCAAATATATCCTAGAAACAATTTCTCAATTTTCTTAATCAATTTATGCTCTAGCATTGGATTGTATTTCATGAACACAAGATATAAAACATTAAATATCAGTGGTCTTCACGAATGATAAAAATAAGAACACTACTAATAATAAGCTATGATCATGTTCTATATTATTAAATTTACTCAATACTTGATAACTTTCTCTAAACTGCATCCCATAATAGTATTATCAATAATTTCATCTCAAAATTATAGAGGATGACATTGTAGAATATACAATACTATCAGTGGTAACATATAAATCGATTATTAGATATATTATTTACAAATTAAATCGGCTAATAGACTATGATCCATCTATTATCACTTAAAATAATGTACATAAACTTTTATAATATCTCTATAAAATTTAAAAACATTCCATAAAATTATATATATCTAAGGGGAATATATTGAAATAATTTTTAACTACTGTCCCATAGTATTTTAAATCCCCTAACATTTCCCAGATGAAAATCGTGGAATTATAAACTAGAATGTTTTTAAAAACCAAATAGATTCTAAAAAATCATTATATAAAATTTACTACTTTTAATAACTGAAAATGTATCTCATATAGGAAATAAATACACCATTTTTATGATGTCACCTACCACTACAGAAACAGTAACTTGTTTTCATTATGGCCTCAGCTACCCATTTCATAAATAAATAGAAAAATATTATAATATCATTGTTTATTTGAAAATAATATAACA
This sequence comes from Viscum album, assembly GCA_963277665.1. Classification (NCBI taxonomy): domain Eukaryota; kingdom Viridiplantae; phylum Streptophyta; class Magnoliopsida; order Santalales; family Viscaceae; genus Viscum; species Viscum album. The sequence continues at coordinate 1,349,587,835 of OY728164.1, forward strand.
TAATTAAATCCATCAATGATGATCTACCTTAACCTTCTATAAAACTAGATATCGAGAATAAAATTTCAATTCATCCTTCTTAATCCCTAGAAACCAAAATTTGTGTCTAATTTCATGAATCAACTTGTTTTAATTAGCATAATCATCACATCTAGAATGATGAAATGATTTAAAAATATAACTCCCTTTCTCCAAAGTACCCACCATCCATCCTCTGAAATTGTCAAATTAATCTTACATAACTAAGAATATATTTTTGACACCAAAAAAATTTAATATGTCTCACATATTCAAACATTATTCATTAAAAATTTATTATTCTTTTACATGGACTATCAACATTGATGTGGTATTATGTTTAAATAGCACTATAATATAATTTATCTCTTATACCACCATTTAAATATCTAAAAATATTTTTATTTTATTTTATTATTCCTCATCATCCATCTATACTTGATTAGATATTTTCCTACTCATATAATATGGGAATTACTTTTCTTTCTATAGATTTTACATAATATCTATATCAAATTGTTCAATGTGTTCCACATGTATGACTTATCATATGTTTAGATCATTCTATAAAAATTATTTTTCAAATATATTTGATTAATATATAGTATGAATTTATTTTATGTGGAGTAATTCCTGCATCTCCTCAATGCATAAAAAACCATGTATAATTCCATTTCACCATTCATATATGTCTTTTTATAGTGTTTTTTCTTTCTAGATCTATATGATGAAACTTTACTCTATGTTATATTAATAAATTTTTATCCTAGTAAAAATATATATAGATATAAATAACATAAAACTTATAATTTTGGGAGAATAAATATGATAGATAATGTAAGTCACTTCTTAAATTTATAAATTGACTCCAAAAACAGCGCATTCAATTCAATCAATTATCTATGACAAGTCAAGGTTCTCAATGTAGAGTCTAATATTGGAAAATATAATCAACCATCTATAACAAATACAATTATATTTCAAATATTTTTTTAATATATCCTTGAGAAATTATCATTAACCGTTTTAGGATAAAATGATATTCCTTCATTATAGAAAACATGGATAAGAAACTTCACCAAGAAAATACATAAATCAAATTTAGGAAATTATATATATGTAGCTTATGATCATGTATAATCTTTAAAAAATTATCACATATCTCTTATGATATTAATATTATTTTTACTATATAAGTTATTCATTAAATAATATACCATTAAAATATAATCCATGTAGTTTTGGATAATATATTTCATCAATTATATGAATAACATTGGTTCATTGATAAGTAAAAACTTAAATATTTGAAATTCATAATGGATATATTGCCATTGGAATAGTATTTTCGGAATATACACTTCATTTACCCTTAAATAATAATATCCATACCAATTTTGAAATTGTGGGTAGCTAAAAATAACCATTCATTTTATCAAGTAAATAATTAATCTACAATAAGGGATATTATTTTTTACCATCGCATGATTTTTCATTTAATAGTTAATGCATGTCATTAAGAACCCATTAGTAATCATATTAAAAAAATTACTCTCAATGTGAAATATTCATTCAAAATAACCCCTTTTGCTAATTACCATAATGATATAGATTCATATAATATAAATCCCTTGTTCCATTTGATAAGATTGCAGCAAAATATGATTCATCCCCTATAATTTGGTCAACAGAAAATTAAACATCCCACTTCTATGATAGTATAAAAATAAACTCTAGGGAATATTTTGGATTCCATTCCACCACATCATGAAGTATATTTTGATCTATTTCATTATTGGATCCTAAACATATAGCAACTAAATGAAATGATATATATCCCACATCACCATCCATTATCATTTCAGTACCATTATTATTACACCAGTCTACTGTAAAATAGTTGATAGTTTGATGAATTACTTAGAGAGTAATCTATGAGAAAATAGTCAAAATGGCCCATTAATATAAAAATACAGTCCTTCCCAATAAGAATTTTACAAATATTCAACTAAAAATCTAAAAATTAAAATGGAATTTCTACATAATCACTCACATTTAAGTAAGAATTAAATTCAAATCCTTTATTAGTTATTTCAACTCAGTATAGTGATTATTTTCACTAAATATGGTATCATTTAGACAAATGATTCCATTTAATAAACGAATCATTTACTGATAAATGACCATGATAATTTTGACCCAAATAATTCTAAAATAATAGAATGTCATCAAATTTGTTCCTCTCACAAAATAAGGTCATTTTTTTACCTTAGATTACATTTATTCCTACTTAGAAGAAAACATATTCACATATATCTTTTGAGGTACCAAGATATCCTCTTATTAATAACTCCTTAATCTTTCATGAGTTCTTAAATTAAACTAACTCAGTAAATAAATATATATCCATGATCTCTTCATGAGTTAAATTTTCTACTATAACTAAAAAGTCAAAACCAATTAAAAAAATATTCATATGTCCCACTATAAAATTCTCTAATTATGTAATGGGAGAAGGTTAACATATAAAATTCAGGTCTCCCATTATATAATACCATTTACATTAAATAATACACTTTCTCTAATAAACATTAGAAGATATCATAACTTATATTCTTCATAAGTCCTTTAACATCCACTTTTGATAAATAAAATACTTCCATTCCTAATATAATTGAAAACGAATATTAATTTATTTTCTTATGTATAGAACATTCTCTATTATTATCAATTACCTACGGTTACTATGAAAATTTATATTTTTATTTTTATACTCATACTATAAATGGATCACTTTAGTTTGGAGCATCTGGTCTAAATTTTTTTATTTTTTCACACTTATTCAAACATTAAAGTTTACCATTTATTTTTATAATACATTTAGACTAAATTTATGTTTCCAAATAGATTTTATTCCAATATATATGTCATGGTTTTTACACAGGGTTATAACTCATGTGATTAGCTTGAAGTGATGAATTTTAATACTTTTGGATGGAATTTTAATTTTCGTTTCACATTTATTTTTTCCCATTTGAAGGGGATATCTCATGGGGATCCAAGGATGATTCCCCCACTTCATATATAGATATTAGGTGGATTTATGTATGTATCACCAAGGTAAATCCTCATTTTATTCCACTTCTAAATCCAATCTCCTCATCCTTTTTTATCCTACTATTTCTTTATATTTTTTTCTCTAATAACCATGTTTTTGAAAAATAAATCTCTATGGGGGGTCTAAAAATGTTGTTTTTGATTTTTATGGAATCAAAATATCCTTAAAACACCCTTTCTAGCTTATTTTTTTTAATGTGACATGTTTCCATTTTCTTTTTGTGGGTGGTTATATTCCCTTATATTTATTTATCATTCAATATATTCTTAGGTTTTTAAAAATTTCATTTTAATTAGGATGTACCTATTAATTTTAGTATAAATTATGTGGTGTTAATTTTTCTTGGATTAGTTCATTCTAAGTTGACATTAAATTTTTTTCCAATGGTTTTCAAGTTTTACAAAACTATAATTGATTTAAATGATGTTTATGTATTTGAAAAATTTCGTAAAAGGATTATTCTAATATAATATCTAGATAATGTAATTATTATTACTTTTTGTGATTTATAAATGATTTATTATGTGATGTTTTATAGATTTATGTTCCAATTGGATTTATGTGTATTTTTTATTGAAGCTACTTTCTCGATTTGATATGTTTGATTGTAGAATGCGTGTTAACTTAGGTTTATGAAATATTTATATAGTTTCATTTATATCTATGTTATAGAGATACATTTGGACAAATATAATTGATATTAAATCTTCTAATTCATTTAATTGTGATTTATAAAAAAAATAACATCTGAGGGGTTTTTATAGGTTATTTTTCATATTATATCATGGTGGGTTAAAACTAATGGAACAATTGGAAACTTATATTTAAGTTTTAATAAACTTAGGTCATACTCATGGTTTGATCCCTAGTTTATACTTTTTTATATGAGTTTCTATATATGGTGGTATGAAATGATTTAGAGTTCCATATTTGAATGAATATGATGTAGATTCACAAAAAATGGTGTGGGTTGGTGCAATGAGGGATTGATATCTTGATTTATTTTCTCATATTTTTTTATTTTATTGTGATTTACTTGTTTCAAAATTAACCATAACCTATCTTTGTTTGTTAAAACCAATTTATCAGAAAACTGGGTATATGGGAATAATATCTTAGACGATATGCCGTTAACCACCACTAGTTATGTGAGTGAAGTAATTGATTTGGTTACCTCACTTGTTAGTGATTTAATTCTATATCATGTCCACTAATTTATGGAACTAAACTAATTAATTTTAAATTATAAATAGGCGACCTTAGCCTTAGTGACATGTAGTGTAGCACCCTCAGTTTTTGGTAAGTAACCCTTTATTTATACATTTAAGTATATAAAGTGTATGGATTATGTTTGGAAAATATTATTTCTATTTTTTGGTCTAGAAGGAAGGTGCACGAGCATCACACAATATGTCTAGACTATGTGAAATCCTTGGAGATACTGTGTGGTTTTGGAAGTTTGAGGTATTGTATTTGGCATAGTTGGTGAACAATTTTAGAGACCGTGTGAGGAGACCATGTGAAGGTACATCTTTGATTCATTGGTAAAAACACATTTTGTGCATGGTTTGACTAACCATGTGACTATACCATTCATGGGTAAAAATCACCACCTTAAAAAGTGGGTATGGTTCGGCCTTAATGTTTAATGAATCATTACTATTCCTATATGGCCCTAACTCTGGATTTTTCTTCTACAAATATCTTGGAAGGTTCTTCCATCATTTCAGAGGCGATCTAAAGGCTACAATTGAGGATTAGAAGCATATTATTCATGTTATGTGTTTATTCTTCATTCTTATTGTTCCATTTCATAGATCTTATTATCCCATTCTCTCAAATACCTATATATAAACCCATTTTGGGAATAACTAAGGTTTTGTATGTAGAATAATTTTATATATGGCCTTTGTTGTGTTAGGGGAATATATCTAAGGCGGGTTCATTGAGATTTAACCCAGTTTCGTTGGTATTCTTCATTTGTTTAGCATTTTCAACAAAAATCTCAAGGTAGGTGTATTTACTATTTCTTATCTTCCCCAAATTGATTTTATTAGTTTAAAATTAATTAAGTTTCATGAAATTTATTATAAATGTGTTGTGAAAAGCATGTTATAAATCCTATTTAGTGATGATTAATGGTTTTTGGGGAAATTTTGAAATTATGGTGAATTTTTGTGTAATGGGATTTAGTTCATGATTTTAAAATGGTGATTTTAAAATATGGATTGGATTGATTTGTGAAATGGAATCTTGGAATATGGTTTTTCAATAAAATGTTGTTTTATTGAACTTATTTTAGAATATTTGTTTTGGAAATGGATTTGGGAATACTTGTGTGTGTATTCATATTTTATTTCTATGGCTTAGTTGAAATATGATCTTGTCCTCGATGCCAAAAGTGTAAGGGAACATGGGACATAATTATCATGTAGAAACAAGGTATACTGAGGAGAGTCCTCTAATGAGTATGGAACATTCATAACGAAGCATGCATGGTTGGTGGTGTGATTGTGTGAAGTGGATTTGTTATGTCAATTGGAACTTGTGGAATGGTTTTAAAGTATGGTTTGGTCATTTTCGTGAAAGTAGCTTACTAGAAAACTTTTGATATAACATTTTCTTATATTGAGTTATTAACTATTTTACAAGTTGATAGTATTTACTTATGAATTGTTGTGGAAATTTTTTTTATATTTTTTATATATAAATGAGGCTAACTATCCAATCTTAGTGTCATGAGTAGGGAATTCATTGGGGAAAACCTATTGTGTTTTAGTACTCACACCTAATTTGGAACTATGGTGATTTTGTAGATTTCATCTACCAAGACATGGGAAAAGGTAAAGTATCACATGTTTAGAACTACTTCGTGATACATGGTCTATTTGTAAATTTTGTTTCATGGAGATTATGAAGAATTAAGAATTTTGGTCCTCTTGGAGTTTTATTAGTTTATATTACACTTTTTACATTGATATTGTAGTCTTCTACTACGGTATTTGGGTTTTAACAAGATTTTGATAATTGAAATGTTGAGTTGTCTATCATTGTTCATGAAACATTGTTATTAGTTTGGTTTGTATTTTTTGGTTAGTTTTTTTATTCATAAATGGTAAATCATACTCCCACATGTATTGAAACCCTTTGGCATTAATTTATAGCCTTTGGTATCTTGGGGATGTCTTTAAAGTGACATCCTCTCACCTTCTTAAGACAATGTGGAGGAGGAAGGATGTTACAAATGGTACCAGTTTTGATCATTTAAAAGCATGTTAAAGATAAATGGTATCACCTTGTTCTTTTCATTTTGGAACTAGTTGTGATTAGTTTTATTAGTTTTATAGTTGAATTCATTATTTTATATTCTTTGGATTAGAATCATAGAAAGGATTTGGATTGTCTTGACTTGAAATGTAGAGAATAAAAAGGCATAGCTATCCTTTTTTTGTTGAACTTCAAGTTACCATGGAGGTGGGTACATAAGTGTTTCGGAGATACAAATAGGATACTAGAATCTCATTATCATGGGTTTAGCTAATGAGACAAGAATGACATGAATTTTAGGAATGAATTCCCTCTAGGATTGCGTATTTCATTTTGATTAATGTTATATTATTTGATGCACTGTTTTGATTTTTGAAAAATGTTTCATTTTTTTCAAATGAATTCCATTTAAAAAAGTATAGTTGCTGTATTTTTTGACATGGTTTGATTTTCAAAATCATGTTGAATGATCTCAAAAGAATTTGAATGTGAATTTTTTTTTGTAAAGAAATGTTGTGATAGTTGATGTGGTATAATTTCAAATGATAATCCTTCAGTTTCTAGAGAGATACTTTTAGAGTTTGTGGGTTGTTTGGAAAATGGAACTTGGTATGAGTTATTGAAACCTACCAGAAGATGATGCGGAGAATGTTGTTTCACCTAAGCCACAGGTGAACCAAAAAATAGTTTATATTATTGTCCAATAATTTCTAGTTGTGGACATAGGGAACCAGAGGGATGTGCCAAAATAAGTGGATCATTTCATATTATTCCATATATAGAATCCACCCATCTTCTAGGGTGATTTCGAACTAGAAAAGGCTTAGGTGTGGCTGAATAGGATGAATCATATATTCAATTTCATCGACACATCTAAAGAGATGAATTTGAATCTGGAATTGTATATTCTCTAGAATCTTCCACGCTATTGGTGGGATAGATTTTTGTAGGCTCAAGTAGATCATGGCCTTTGTTGGGAGTATTTTGAGAAATTTTTCAATAAAAAATTATATCCCCACACATTCAAGATTCAGTAGAAAATAAAATTCTACATCCTAAAGTAGGAAAATCTCTCTATCACTGGGTATGCAGATAAATTCATGAATTTAGTGTTCTTTTCACCCAAATTTTCGTCTAGTGTGTCTTTTAAGGAATTCATCTTTGAATCGGGGATGAGATAGGATATTCGCTTGAAGATAGTTGTGCTCTATATTACGGACTATAAAGAGATGGTGAATAGAGAGAAATTGGCTAAATAGTAAATCTCGGGAGCGATAAGAGGAGGAAGTATCATGATACCCACAAGAAATTGTGGGAACACTAATGTTAGAAAAAAGCAGAAGAGGGACACCTACTTCCAATGTGGGAGAAAAAATCAGAATCCGATAGTTGGATTGGGGAATATTCCTCTGAGACCCATGATAAAGGTGGGATGTTTCCAATTTGGTTCCTTTGAACACATGATGGAATAGTGTACAACACCACTAATGGTATACTATAATTTTAAAAATATGGTATATATTAAGTTTTATTGTCATAGTTCTCCATGGTCAGGTGACTGGGACACTTTTTGAGTGATGGTAGCATCTTATGCTTCGAAGGGGTAAGGATAACAGAATCAATTTCTCCAGTATAATAGAGATGGCCATGGTGATTCTAAAATACCATTACTCTTTATTAAGGGAAATCTCAGTAAGGAAATAAGGAGAAAAGTGTCGAGATGATGAAATTATATGGAGATGATAAGATATTTTTAGATGATTGGGATAGACCATCGATGGTGAGAGGTAAGATTATTTATAATTCTACCCTAATATAAGTGTTGTTTGATACTGGTGCATTTCATTCCTTCATTTCTTATCATGCTATTAATTTTCCAAGTATAAAACTTTAGATGATTCTGTCTATGATAATAATTCAAACACTTCTTGGTCAAAGATAATATCGAGACTTTATATGTATAGAATGTTCTATAAATGTCGATATAGTTGAACTGAAATGGGACTTCGTAGTGTTGGAGATGGATATCTATTATGTAATCCTGGTTATGTATTGGTTGAAAACATTAAAATTCCACATTGTCTATTAAAGAATAACAGTTAGATTCACAACTAAGGATGTTGTTGAGAATATCATTAGAGGAGAAAGGGTTTTAAAGATAGGTGCAATGGGATTGCTGGGATAAGAAGTGGGAAGAATTTCTTACCATTTGGTGGTTTTGAATTTTCCATCAATAAAAGAGATTGAGGGTAACAGTTTTCTAGTAGTTTTGGATCAATTTATTGATAATTTTTTTGAAAATTTCTCAGGGATTCCACCTATAAGAGAAGTGGATTTTGTGATTGGTCTCCTACCAGAGACCATTCATTTCTCAATTTCATCTTATCAAATGGTGCCAGAAAAATTAAAGGAGTTGAAAGTGTATTTGTAAGATCTAGAAAGAAAAGGTTTTATTCAACCGAGCACCTCTCCATGGGCATCACTAGTCTTGTTCATAAATAAATATTATATAACACTAAGGTTATGAATTTATGATCCCAGGATTAACCAAGTTATGATAAAGAATAGATATTCACTTCCACACATCGATGACATATTTGATCAATCGAGGGGATCTCATTGGTTCTCTAAAATGGACTTTCAATCAAGATATCACCAATTGTGAGTTCGAAAGGAGGATATTATGAAAACAACTTTTATAAGTAGATATATACATTATGAATATGTGGCAATTAATTTCAGTATTACAAATGCACCAACAGTCTTTATAGAATTGATGAATCATATATTTTAAATATATCTGGATTTTTTTGTTGTGGTGTATGTGGATGACATATTGGTGTATTCAAGGTCTACTAAAAAACATGATAAACCCTTAGATATAGTGTTAGAAATTCTGATAGAGCACCGTTTGTATGAAGAATTATAAAATTTTGATTTTTGGATACAATAGGTTTGATTTTTTGGCAATGTAATATTTGGAAGAGGTTTTTAGTGGATCTAGATAAGATATATGTTGTTATCTCTTGGAAACCTCAGTATAATTTCTTTTAAATACGACGTTTTCTTAGTCTTGCTGGTTATTAATGATTCTTTATTAATCAATTATCAAAACTATAATCTCTTATGATACATTTTTAAAAGAATAATACTCTATTTAAATGGATTTAGGAATGATAGAAGTCTTTTCAATAGCTAAAAGTTTGTCATACATCAGTGCCTATCTTGATATTTCCACAATTCGGACATGGGTATGTGGTGTATTGTGATGCTTTGGGATCAGGGTTGGGATGTGTTCTAATGCAAGGAGATCGTGTTATTTCTTATGGGTCAAGGTACTTGAGAGTGAATGAGAATAATTACACAATACATGATTTGGAGTTAGCTACAATAAACCATGCCTTGAAGACATGGCATAATTATTTATTTGGTGAGAAATTTATGTTGTTCAGATATCATAATAGGTTGACACATATTTTCTCATAATGAGATTTGAATCTAAGGCAGAGTAGATGTTTGGTGTAAGGACCCAGTATTAAAAACATTACATAATCTTGAATTAAATGAATAATTCACATTGAGGGTCTTTTTTAGGTTTAGATTTTTAGAGAATTAGTCCATAAATATTACATTACATCTCAAAAATTACAAAGTAGACACTTCTACCTAGTTTCCATTTTCTCATAAAATAAAAACTCTTGAAAAAGGAGTCTTGTCTAGTTCCCCATGTTTGAGACCACATGACTTTTCCTTGATCCCAACCTTGACCCTATTCATCTTTATGTCATGAGAAAAACATTTTAAAAATATGGGATGAGCATAAAAAACTAAGTAAGGGTTATAAAATAAAGAAAGAAAACATTATTCCATCAAAACATAATCTTTTTAACATACCTCATGAAATCATAATATTTATGAATAACACATAGTAATCACAAATCATAAAGGTAAATTGGGGCATCAATAACATACTTATGTTGTAGCTTTCACATCCACATAGGGAGTTACATTTGGAATACCCATTATAGTACATTCCCTAAATATCTTAGGAGAAACCTTCACGTTTACCTCTGTCACGTTACATAATGTATTGGAGAGATATCTCAGGCTCACCCGCCCTAGGTTTACCAAAGATTCACCCGTATATGTAAACAATTCCCAAGAACCATAACATGTTCATAAAACATAAAACAATCATAAAAGAAAGATAACATTTCCTCATTTCAATCAAAATATATCATTTAAATATATTGACATAACAAATCCATTATCAAAACTTTTTTCAATACCAAAATATGTAAAAGAGTACATTGTATTTATTTTCCTTTTAAAAACATTAAGGCTTGTTAAGGAAGCCAGAGATCAAATAATACTCGAGGTGGCGTAAAGGTTGTTGTCACCGCTTATGTTAAAAAGAAACATTTATTTTTAATCATTTAGTAAATTTATTCATAGAAAATGATTCCATTTGAATGGAATGAAAAGAAAAATGCTTTTATACACTGTATAAAATAATGTCATGTTTAAAACAAAATATGCATCAATGAAAGGAGATTGAGACCAATTCCCTTACCTCATGTTCGACTTGACCCATTCATTCTTTAATTTCCTAAATAATAAACTAAAGTTAATTTATACTTTCTTAATAACCTTTTTCATGTTTATTATTGATTTTATATAACTTATTACCATGCCATAGACATTATGTAATCATTTGAGTTAATAATGGTTGTTTTGTCGATGTTTGGTACTTGAGTTAAAAAGGAACTCCTTATAATTACAAGTTGTCCATGTGGTAAAAAGTCCATTATCACCAGAATTATATTCATGATTTAGATATCATATATATAATATATATCAAGTATATATATTTATTTATAATAATACATAACATTTGGAGATAAGAAAGGAAATGCCCCATTTATGGAGACGGTATGACGTACGTACGCATGAACGCAACTTTCATTTCTATTTTATATTTTAATGGAATGAAAACTTAATTATACATAGGTATATTATAATTATAGTATAATATCATATATAATTTCATTAACTCCATCCTTTATACATCCCACGTATGGTATGAACGAGTCATATCACTTTGAGGGGGAGGTAGTCCGCACTTCTTCAAATGAAATTATCACATTTACCCACTATGGAAACCAAAAAGGTATGATATAAATGAAAAATACAGAATCATATAGAAAATTTAAATATAATATATATCATATATAAATACAGTTCTATCTTAATGGTCACCATAAGAGGTGGTAGGAGAATATTGAACAATCATCGTTTCGTGAGCCAGCAGTTCACCGTCCACAGAAAAAGTATGTTCTTTACCCATTAGATAGAGGTGTGTGTAAGTTTAGTTCGAATACTTATAATAAAAACAACGTATTATATTGATGATATGGGTGTTGTTAAAAAATAATGGAATAAAAATAGTTTATGGGGTGGATAAGTAAAATAAAAGAAAAAAACTGAAGAGAAGATGTTACCTCTAAATCAGGTAACTCCCTTTAGATTGAACCCTAAGGCTTTATTAAAGCTCCTTCTGCCTAAGGTAAGGCTTCTATAACAATAGAGAGATATATTTAGATTAATTAGGTAGAGGTTTGATGATCCAAGGGGCTTGAGTGGTGTGACTAATGGGTAAGATGTGAGGGCTTTTTATAAGGGGGGGGGGATGGGCTATTTTGGAATTCTTGAAAATATTATTTTATTATATAATTATTTGCGGTATATAAAGGTCAAAAACTCATTAAAGTATAAGATAAGATGCCTCATGTTCTAAATAAAATCATCCAATAAAAATTCGACTGGTTTGGGATATTTTTTTTATTTTTATAATCTTATTTATTTAAACCATTCACTAATGAGGTAAACACGACATCATTATTGTGTCATAAATAATTTAATTTATATGATGTCTAAAAATTATAAAAAAGAAACCATGATGTAGGAAATATTTTTAGATTCCAAAATAATATTTATATTCTAAGTGATAACTTACATAACCCCATGTAATAATTGATTTTATAAAAGATATGTGTTTATGTCATTTTTGTCTTTACTTTAAATTAATTAACATAAAGTTTCATTATCACTCCCAAGTGGCTCAATGGGCTCCAAAAATCAACCAAAGGATGAACATAGTCAGAAATAAATCAACAAATATGATTAAAACAAATTTTAGGGAAATTTAATATTATCATAATATTATTTTTTACCCTTATTTACTAGATTTACCCTTAAAACATGGTAAATAAAATATTTACTGAAGTAAATATTCATAATGTCTAAAAATAAAAGTTATCTATTTACAAAATTTTTACCACCTTATTCTAAATATGGAATCCATTTTTCCAAATTCATAACATAGAAGTGGAAAAAATTAATTTAAAATTAATTCCCGTTGTCAAAACAAAAATCATATTTTTAGAAATAATAATTGTCCAAAGATTGACACTTGTTTTTGACCAATTTCAAATTGAAATTACTTCCAATGAACAAAATTGTATTAAATGGTAAAAACATAATATAATCATACTTTAAAACCAATTAAAAATATAATCTAACCTTATAAATAAATTATATTAAAAGTTAGTTTTAAACTAAAATATAGTATTTTCACTATTCATTAAAAATGAATTTTTTCAGAAAAAATACAAACAATTTACCCAAAGTAATGTTTGATGTCCCGATTCTAAATAAGAATTTTATTTTTTCAAATATAACATATAAAAGTGATAAAAATTATATTTAATAATGGTTCGCCATCAAAAGGTGTTAAATCAACCTTTTAATGAATATTAGAGTATTTATGCTTAAAATATGATTCTTTATTATTTGAAGCCTCTAAAATTTATTGTATAAATGTAATAACATTTAACAAACATGTATATTCATATTGTAGTTAGTTCTATCCATTCCTGCCAATACAATTACTAGGCATTAACTACCATTTAAAATAATATTATATTAGTATTTTTCAGTATGACCCAACGTTGTGTGCAATGTAAGATTTCAAAAAAACTCATTGTTGCGTATCGGGTAAACCATGGAACATATAATCCCCTCTAAATTAAAATTAATATGTAATTAAAAAAACATTAATAAATATGAAAATGGTATATTCTTTATTTACCTGGGATGTTACATCCTTCCCCCTTTTGGTAATTGTGTCCTCACAATTATATTCACATATAAAATAAGTTGGGGTATTTATCCCTCATTAAATTTTTAGATTCCCACATTGCATATTAAACCATATGGTTTTTCCACAAAACCTTTACCTAATGAATTATCTTATTCCACAATACATTCTCTCTTCAGTCAAGAATCTGAATCAGTTGTCGCTCATAAGATAGATTCTCTTCCAACTGAACTACATATGTGCCCAAAAAATGAGATGGATCCTTCATATACTTCCTCAAAATTGAAACATAAAAAAAATGTGTACTTGGGACAAACATGGAGGTAAAGCCACTTGGTAGGAAACTGGTCCATCTTTCTCCTAAATTTCATAAGGTCCAATGAACCTTGGACTCAACTTCCCCATCTTACTAAAATGCATCACACTTTTCCATGGAGAAACTTTGAGAAAGACAGGATCAACTACCTCAAAAGAGAGATCCTTCTTTCAGTTATCCACGTAACTTTTCTACCTACTCTGAGCTGCTCTCATGTGCTTCTGAATCAACTAAACTTTTTCTACCATCTCTTCTGCCAATTCTGGTCCCATAAACTTCCCTTCACCTACTTCATCCCAAAAAGTTGTAGTTCGAAATCGCTTCCCATAAAATTCCTCAAATGGAGCCATCTGTATACTAGAATAAAAACTGTTATTATATAAAAATTAAACAAAATAAATATTTTGGTCTTAACATCCCTAGTAATCCAGTGAAAAAGCATGTACCATATCCTTTGAGGTCTAAATTGTTCGTTCTGACTGCCCATCTGATTGAGGATGAAAATCTGTTCAAAAATTTAATTCATTACCCAATGACTTCTGAAGGCCTTTCCAAACGTTAGAAGTAAATATGGGATCACAATCAAATGCAATAGATAGGGGAACTCTGTGAATCATGATTATCTCTTTAACATACAACTAAGAAAGTTGATCTAGAGAAAAATTATCTCTAATAGGAAGGAAATGAGCAGATTTAGTCAATCAATCAACAATAACTTAGATTGCATTATTACCTTGAGATGTCTTTAGTAATCCCACAATGAAGTCCATGGATATATTTTCCCATTTCAACTCTGGCACTAGTAAAGTTTGTAGTAACTCTTTCGGTAGCTACCACTCTTCTTTAACCTGAAGACATGTCAAATACAACACAGTAAAATCAGAAATATCTCTTTTCATTCCATCCCACCAGTAATACTCTTGAATATATTTGTACATCTTAGTACTGCTAGGATGAGCTGAAAATGGAGAACTATGAGCTTCCCATAACAACTCATTCTTCAGCTGTGAATCAGAAGCCACACATAATCTCTTCTGAAACATCAGAATACAATCATTATCAATCTTAAATTCAGGAAACTTACCCTTCTAAACTAACTCTAACACTTTCAAAAACTCACTAGCTTTATTTTGTGCTTTCTTAATTCTATTAGATAGAGATGATTTCACTAACACCTAAAAAAACAGAGGAATTACCTACACCAACAAATTCTATTCCAATTTTCATAAAATAAAAAAACAAAGGACCTCATTCCAAACTTAACAAGGTTAATGTAGCATTACTTTTTCAACTCAAAGCATCATCCACTTTATTTTCTTTTACAAGATGGTAATGGATCATGCAATCATAATCCTTGATTAATTCCAGCCATCTCCTATATCAAATGTTCAGTTCTTTTTGAGTGAATATATACTTCAACCTTTTTTTATTAGTATATATTTCACACTTTACACCATAAAAATTATTCCTCCAAATTTTTAAATCAAAAACAACAGCAGCTAATTCCAAACCATGGGTAGGGTAATTTAACTCATGAGGTTTCAATTGACATGAAGCATAAGAAATTACCTAATCATTCTACATTAGGACAAAACCAATTCCTTTCAACAAAGCATCACTGTAGATAACAAACTCACCATTTCTGGAAGGTAGTTCCAAAACAAGAGCATTCACCAATCTTTTTTTCAATTCATGAAAAAAAATCATCACATTATTTTGTCCAAATGAATATAACACCTTTTCAAGTTAACTTAGTCATTGGACTAGATAACCATGAAAATTTTTCAAAAAACCTTCAGTAATAACCTGATAATCTAAGAAAACTATAGAATCTCAGTTATATTTGTGGGTCTTGGACTTTCGTCAAAAACTTTTTTTATTAGGATCAAAAGTTATTCCATTTTTTTAAACAATGTGACCAAGAAATGAAATTTGTTGTAACCAAAACTCAGACTTGCTGAATTTACCATACAATTTCTTTTCTTTTAAGGTTTGAAAGAAAACCCTTAAATGACTTTCATCTTACTATTTACATTTGGAAAAAACTAAAATATCATCAATGAACACAACCACAAACTTATCTAAGAACTCACGTAAAATTCTATTCATAAGATCCATGAATATAGTGGGTGTATTGGTTAACCCAAAAGGCATAACTACAATTTTATAATGGCCATATCTATTACAAAACACAGTCTTTAGAATATAAGATTCCTTTACTTTTAATTTATAGTACCCCGACCTCAAATAAATCTTCGAAAAATATTGAGCTCCCTGGAGCTGATCAAAAAAATCATCGATATGAGGCCAAGGATACTTGTTCTTAAAAGTAATTTTATTAAATTCTCTATAATCAAGGAAAAGTCTCATTGAATCGTCTTTCTTTTTAAAAAACAAGATAGGAGCACCCCATGGTGATGTGAAAGGTCGAATGAAACCATTATCTAATAAATACTGAAATTGATTCTTTAACTCTAAAAGTTTAATTTGATCCATTCGATAAGGGGGTTTGGAAATTGGCTTAGCATCAAGAACTAAGTCAACAATAAATTCAACTTCTCGATCAGGTATTACACCAGGAAACTCATCAAGAAAAATATCAAGATACTCATTTACCATTGTCACATCATTAATTAGAATGGTTCCTTTATATTCAACAATATGTGAAAGGTAACATTCACTTCCATATTTTACTAGTTTCTCAGCTTTCAAATATGTTATCATAAGTAATGGTTCATTTTTGTACACAAACTGAAAATATTTCTAAAAATAAACCTCTTTATCTCTGTCATCAATCTTACCATGATAAATGGAAAGCCAATCCATACCCAAAATAACACCAAACTCTACTAGAGGAAAAAAATAAGGTTTGTAGGTATATTATTTCCTCACACAAGTACAAGAAGGTTCTTCTAATTTATTTTTGTCTCAACATTTACCCAAGGTGTTTTTACCATAAGTTTAGGATTTATATCTTGATATAGAATTCCCAATTTACTAGAAAACTTATCATAAAATAAAAGCGTTTGTATACCCTGAATCAAACAACACATTAGAATAAGCTGAAAAAAACAAATAGTGTACCTGATACCACTTCATTTGATGGCCCAACATCTGATGAAGTAGTTGAAAAGGATTTCACAACCCCTTTTTTCTTGTAGTCTGGTTTCTTTCCCTCTGTTGAGTTCTTTGTTGGACAATTATTTGCATAATTACCCATTTCATTTCACTTAAAACATTTTACTGACTGTAAATCAGAATTTGTCTTACCATTACCATGATATTTTTCAGTGTCATTACGAGCCTTATGTCACATTTTACCACATCAGTATCACTTACCATAATTCAAAAGGCATTCCTCATCTTGATTTTTACGGAAATTTTCAAAAAATGTAAACTTATGTTTATTACCATCAGTCTTTTTTTAAGAGTTCTTCCCTTTTGGCTGCCACCTAGACCTCTTATTCTATTGTTTTTCAAAGAACACATATTCATTAAAAAACTCTATTTCTACCTTCTTCACACATAAAACATATTTTTCATAACAATTTAACTCACAAGAAGCTAAATCCATTTGATAATTTGTCTTTAATACTGAGTAAAAATGGTTGATTTTACTATCAAGATCTTGTATGAAATTTGGAGCATACCTTGCCAGTCGAGTGAATTTTTCTTCATAAGCAGCCACTGAGTCATCCTTTAGCCTCAATTCCAGGAATTTTTCTTCCATCCTAAGATGAACCAACTTAGGAAAATATTTCTCAAGAAACATACCTTTGAATTCATCCCAATCCAGAGCAACAATTTCCTCACTATCCCTGATATTATCCACCATCGACCACCACTAATCGACTTCACCTTCAAAATGGTAAACAACGATACTATCCTTCTGATTTTCTGAACACCCCATGACTTCAAAAATATTATCTAGGTATTTAATCCATTGTTTAGCTATAAAAAGGCCAGATGATCCTCTAAATGATGGAGGATGTTGCCTCATGAAATGATACACTACTGACATGTTCCTTGGTAGTTGATCTGGATAATATCATGCATGGATACCACCACCATTTATAGCCTAATTCAACAGTGCCATCACTACAAAAACCTATTCAGTTCCGATTATGACCATCTCAGGTTGCTGATTTGGAAGGTTGTCTTCCTTTTGATGTCATCCCACCATATATTCCTTGTTTCTTCTATGGAAAACCATTATTAACAAAAAAAATATCTTAGGAGAAGTAACATGGTAGTCTGTAAATGCTATATCATTTCAATATTTCCATAAATTAATTTATAGACATTAATTTAACAATATTCTAACTCCTAAAGTTGTCTAAATCGACCACTGATACCAACTATAAGGACCCAGACTTAAAAACATTACATAATATTAAATTAAATGAATAATTCACATTGAGGATCTTTTCAGGTTTAGAGTTTTAGATAATTAGGCAATAACTATTACATTACATCTATACAATTACGAAGTAGACACTTCTACTCAATTTCCATTTTTTTATAAAATAAAAACTCTTGAAAAAAAGAGTCATCTCTAGTTCCATGTTTAAGACAGCATGTCTTTTCCCCGATCTCATCCTTTACCCTATCCATCTTTAAGCCCTATGAAAAACATTTCAAAAACATGGGATGAGCATAAAAAGATTAGTAAGGGTAATAAAATAAAGAAATAAAACATTATTCCATCATAACATAATCTTTTTAACATAACTCATGAAATAATAAGATTTATGAATAACACATAGTAATCACATATCATAAAGGTAACTTGTGGCATCCATAATATACTTATGTTATAGCTTTCACAACCACATAGGGAGTTACATTTGGAATACCCATCATAGTATATTCCCTAAATCTCTTAGGAGAAACATTCACGTTGACCTCTGTCACATTATCCAATGCATTGGAGAGCTATCTGGAGCTCACCCACCCTAGGTTTATCATAGAACCACCCGTATACGTAAACAATTCCCAAGAACCATAAAATATTCATAACAAATAAAACAAACATAAAGGAAAGATAAAATTTCCACATTTCAATCACAATATATCATTTAAATATATTGACATAACAAATCCATTATCAAAACCGTTCTCAACACCAAAATACGTAAAAGGGTATGTGGTATTTATTTTCCTTTTAAAACATTATAGCTTGTTAAGGAGGCCAAAGATCAAATAATACTCGGGACGGCGGAAAGGTCATTATCACCATTTATGTTAAAAATAAACATTACTTTTTTCATTTAATAAAATGCTTCGTAGAAAAATAATCCATTTGAATGAAATGAAAATTCAAATGTTTTTATTCACCATATTAAATCAAGTCATGTATAAAACAAAATATGCCTCAATGAAAGGATATTGAGATGAAGTCCCTTACATCGTGTCCTACTTGACCCGTTCGTTCTTTAATCTCCTAAATAATAAACTAAAGTTAATGTATATTGTCTTAAGAACATTTTTCAAGTTTATTATTCCTTTTATATAACTTATTACGATGTTATAAACATTATGTAATCATTTATGTTAATAATGGTCAATTTGTCGATGTTTGGTACTTGAGTCAAAAATGAACTCCTTATAATTACATGTTGTCCATGTGGTCAAAAGTCCATTATCTACAGAATTATATTCATGATTTAGTTATAATATATATTATATATATCCAATATATATGTATTTATAATAGTACATAACGTTTGGAGATAAAAATGAAATGCATCGTTCATGGAGACGGTAAGACGTACGCACGCAGGAACGCTACTTTCATTTATATTTCGTATTTCAATGGGATAAAAAAATAATTATAAATAGTTATATTATAATTAGAGTATAATATCATATATAATTTTATTAACTCCATCCTTTATATGTCCCATGTATGGCATGAATGAGTCATATCACCTTGAGGGGGCGGTAGTCCGCACATCCTCAAATTAAATTATCATGTTTACTAATAATGGAAACCATAAAGTTATGCTATAAATGAAAAATACAGAATAATAGAGACAATATAAATATAATATATATCACATATAAATACATTTCCATATTAATTTCTATCATAAGTGGCGGTAGGAGAATATTTAACAATCATCATTTCGTGAGACAGTAGATCTCCATCCATAGAAACAGTATGTTCTTGACCCATTAGATTGAGGTGTGTGTAAGTGTATTTCAAATAAATCTAAAAAAAAAACATAGTATATTTAGTATAACAGTTTTATTATAAAATAATGTAATAAAAAGAGTTTAGTGGGTTGGAAAATTAAAATAAATGAAAAGAAATTAAGAGAAGATGTTACCTTTAAATCGGGTAACTCCCTTTGGATTGAACCAAAATGATTTAATAAACTATCTTATACCTAAGTTAAGGATTCTAGGAGGAATAGAAGTATGTAGGGAGCTTAATTGGGTAGAGTTTTGATGATCCAAGGGGCTTGAGTGGTGTGATTAATTGGTTATAGGTGAAGGCTTTTCATAAGTGGGAGGAGGGGCTTTTTAGGAAAGCCGGAAAATATTATTTTATTATATAATTATTTTCAATTTCAAAAGGTCCAAAACTCATTAAAGTATAATATAAGATGAATCATGTTATAAATAAAATCATCCCATAATAATTGGACAGGTTTTTTATATTGTTTTAAATTTTATATTCTTATTTATTTAAATCATTCACTAATGAGGTAACCAATGCATCAATATTGTGTCATAAATAATTTTATTTATTTATGTCTAAAAAATATATAACAAATAACATGACATAAGAAATTTTATTATCTTTAAAATTAATATTTATAGTCTAAGAGATAACTTATATAACCCCATGTAATAATTTATTTACTAAAAGATATATGTTTATGTCATTTTGTCTTTACTTTAAATTAATTAACATAAAGTGACATTACCACACCCAAGTGGCTCCATGGGGTCACAAAATCGACCCAAGGATACCCATGGTCGGCCATGTATCAACCAATAGGATTATGACACTTATTATGGTAATTTAATATTATTATAATATTGTTTTTTACCCTTATTTACCAGATTTATCCTTTAACCATCGTAAATAAAATATTTACTTACGTAAATATTCATAATGTCTAAAAATAAAGTTTATCTATTTCCACAATTTGAACCTCATGATTCCAAATATGGAATCCATTTTTCCAAATTCAAAACACATAAGTTGCAAAAATTAATTTAAAATTAATTCCCGTTTTCAAAATAAAAAACGTGTTTTTAAGAAATAATAACTATCAAAATATTGACACTTGTTTATGACCAATTTTAAAGTGAAATTACATACAATGACCAAAATTGAATTAAATGGTACAAACATAATATAATTATACTTTAAAACCAATTAAAAATATAATCTAATCTTATAAATAAATTAGATTAAAAGACTGTTTTGAATTAAAATACAGTATTTTTCCCTATTCATTAAAAAATGAATTTTATCAGAAAATACCAAAAATTTACCCAAAGTAAATTTTGATTTCTGGATTATAAATAAAAAATTTTTTTTGTAAAATATAACATATAAAAGTAACAAAAATTATATTTAAAAATGGTTCGCCATTAAAAGGAGGTAAATCGATCTACTAATGAATATTAGAATATTTATGCTTAAAATATGATTATTTTTTATTTTAAGCCTCTAAAATTTATTGGATAAATGTAAAAAAAATTAACAAACATGTATATTAATATTGTAGTTTGTTATATCCATTCTAGCCAATACAATTTCTAGGCATTAACCACCAATTAAAATAATATTATATTATTATTTTTCAGTATGACCCAACGTTGTGTACAATGTAAGATTTCGAAAAAAACATGTTGTTGCGTATTGGGTACACCATCGAACATAGAATCCCCTTTAAAGTAAAATTAATATTTAATTCCCAAATATTAATAAATATGAAAATGATGTATTCTTTATTTACCTGGGATTTTACAGTTGAAGTATCTCTATATATTTGAAATTTACTTGATACATACACCGGGAAAACACAATATGGTGGAAGATGAATTAATAAAAAAGTTATATGCTGAGTTGGAAAAACAATTGAGGTGAGTGGAAGTTGATTTATGTTCTAGTAAAACTTCATGTGGAATGTGATGTCTGAGGTGATGTTGTGGTTTTCTTTTTGATTTTTTTGGTTCCTAATTTGATGAAGATATTAAAGGATGAACATAAATCCAATGGTAAATGTGTAAAAATGAGATCAAAACTCAAAGGTGGGGAAACCATTGAGAGTCATAGGTTGGATGAGAGTTTTGTGTTGTGGTTCACGAACCAGATTGTGGTAGTTATGGATTGTGTGGAGAAACTTCTTCATGATTACCCCCATTCAAGATGGGTTATTCATCTGAGAATATTGAAAATGTATTAATATTTTAAAGCATAGTTTTAGTTGAATATAATGGAAAAGAAGGTGGATGATTTGGTTTCGTAGTTCTTAGATTATTAGAAAGTTAAGGCAGAGCATCAGTGACTAGTAGGTATGTTGTAGTCATTACCTATCCCTATATGAAAGTGGGAGAATAAATCTATGGATTTTGATACTAGTCACCGAGTGTTGGTTTTGAAACATGATGTCATTTGGGTGATAGTGTATTGACTCAACATGTTGGATTATTTCATCCCCATTCGTGAAACTCATATGGTGAATGATATATCCAGAATATATATCCATGAAGTAGTAAAAGGACATGTTGTACTAGTTTCAACAGTTTCAGCTATAGATCCAAGGTTCACATCTCATTTCAGGAAATACTTACAGAAATCCCTTGGGACTCAATTTATTATCGGTATTTCTTATAATCCTCAGACAGATGGGAAATCCAAAAGGATGATACAAATGTTAGAAGAAATTTGGTAGGATTGTCTAATGGATTTTGGTGGCTCAGGGGAAGATCATGTATCATTGGTGGAGTTCTCATATAATAATGTATATTAGGCCTCAATACACATGGCTCTTTTGAAGAATTGTATTGGCGCCCTAGTCATTTTCCACTACGTTGGGATAAAATAGGTCACACTTCACTAGTTGGGCTGAGCCTTTTCTATGAAACAATAGATTAGATTCAGTTGATCGGGAAAGAAATGAAGATGGGTCACAGCCATCAGAAGTATTTTTTGGATCACCATCGAAGACTGTTCTCATCTGTGTTGAGTGATCATGTGTTCTTAAGGATTTCTCCAAGGCTTGGTCATCAATGTTTTGGGATGAAGGGAATGTTATATCCTCAACACATAGGCCCTTTTGAGATACTATAATGGGTTATAGAGCTACCATATCGATTGGAATTTCTAACATGGTTCTGTGCATTGCGTAATGTCTTCCCAATATCATAGTTGAAAATGTATCAACCTAATGTTGACCATGTGATCAAATGGGATCACGTTGACCTTGAGTTGGATGCTTCATTGGTACATATCCCAGTGAGAATTGAGGATATGAAATAGAATGTATTTCCTAGAAAAGCATCAGTCTAGTGCATTTTTTATGGAATCGTGGTTAGATTTAGGAAGAGACATGGTAATGCCAGAAAGAAATGAAATAGAAATGGTCGAAACTCTTTCATGACACTGATGGATTTCAACAGTTCAGGGAATAAACGACTAATGGTGGGGAGAACGTATCCCCTAGTTTCTGGTAAATAACTTTTTATTTATTATTTTAATTATATAATGTATATTGGTAACATTTGGATAACTTTATTTGTGTTTTTAGGGATATAGGTAAGGTTCATAGGCAACACAAGGTTTTTCCAAACCATGAAACGACCTGGGAGAAACCATGTTTCTTGGGTAGTTTGGGAATTGTATTTGGAATGGTTAGTTCATAGTTTTGGAGACCACATGAGGAGTCCTTATGAGAGACATCTTAGAGGTAGTGGATAATGCACGACTAGCTCACAATTTGACTAACTATGTGACTAAACTAAGCATGGGTCAAAATCACTTCCTTAAAAAGTTTATATGTGTCAATCATAATATTTAATACCTTGTTCCTCCACCTTTTCAGCCATAACTCTTGATTTGTATACTTAAAATATCAAGGAAGGTTCTTCTATCAATCTAGTGGTGATTTGAAGGCTTTAATTGGTTATTAGAAGCTAATTCTTCATGGTATATGTTAGTTCTTCATTGTTCTTACTGTGTTTCATATATATAACACTCCCCTTCTATATGTTTCTAAGATCAATTTTCATTTTGGGTAGATCTAAGGCTATGGAATCAAAATAAGTTTATATATTCTCTTGGTTCTGTTATATGAAGAGATATGCATTGGGTTCGTAGAGATTTAACCTGGTTTCATTGGAATTCTTCATCAGTTTATCATTTTCAACAAAACTATCAAGGTATGTGTGTCCACTCTCTACTCCTATTCCTAAAATTTATTTGATTAGTTTAAAATTAAATGAGTTTCAAGAAATTTATTATGAACATTTTACGAAAATCATGGTATAAATCCTATTTATTTATGATTTATGGTTTTTGGGGAAATTTCCCATTTTTGGTTAATTTTTTTATAAAGTAATTTAGTTCTTTATTTTAAAATATGGCTTGGATGGATTTTTCAAATGGTTTTTTAGAAAATTCATTTTAAATAAAAAAATTTTTATTGAAATTATTTTGGAATATTGGTTTTGTTAATGGTGTTGGGAATACATGTTTTTATATTCATATTACATTTACGAGGATGGGTTGAAATATAACCTTGCACTCAATACCAAAAGTGTAATAGAACATGGTACTTAATTATCAGGTGATGACATGGTAGATTGATGAGAGACCACTAATGTGTTTAGAACTGTCATAATGAATCATGAATGGTTGGTGGTGTGAATATGTTAAGTGGATTAGTTATGCCAAGTGGAACTTGTGGAATGGTTTTAAAGCATGGCTTGTTAGTTTTCTTTAAAATAGATTAATAGAAAATTGTTTATATAACACCTGCTTATATTAATTAATAACTATTTTATAAATTGATAATATTTAGTTATCAACTATTTTGGAAATTTTTTATATAAATTGTTTTTATATAAATGATGTTAAGTCTTCTATCCTAGTGTCATGAGTAGAGAAATCATTGGGTAAATCTTATAGGGTTTTAGTTTTCACCAATACATTGTCACTTTAAAGATTTTATAGATGACATCTAGTGGGACAAGGGAAAATGTAAAGTGTCACATGTTTAAAACTACTTAATGATATTTGCACTATTTTGAGATGTTGGAGCATGGAGCTCATGGTGCATGGATTCTTGTCATTTTCCTGGAGTTTTATTAGTTAATTTTACTCTTTTTATTTTGATATTGTTGTCTACTACTGTGGTATTTGGGTTTTAGTAGGATTTTGATAAATGAAATATTGAGTTTTCTTTCATTGTTCACGTATCATAGTGGTTTTTTTGGTTTGGATAGTTTTGTTAGATGTTTTATTCTTAAAGGTTAAACTATCCCCAAATTTTATGTAAGCCCTTCAGTATTTATTTATAGCATTTATCATCATGGAGATGTCACTTAAGTCTTAGTAGTGTCCTCACACCTTCTCAATCTAATGAGTACAAGTAGATATGTTACACCCAATCTGTATCCCATGTTTCTCATTTGAGATGATTAATTACATGTTTCCTCTTTCATGTTTTAATTTCAATAATTACTGTGATGTTTTTGATATAGTGTGATGTTTCATAAAAAAGTATAAATTAGGTGTGATGATGATTTTTTATTTCATAAATTATAAAATATGATTTTCAGGATATGTATTTCAAAATTGAATTTAATGAAAAAAATATAAAATTAATTACCTAAAATCATTTAATGGTGGAAACCTACAAGGAACATGTACCTCGTTCTTATAGATTATTAAAATATTCTAGTTATGCTTTAATGAGGACATCATTAATCATTTTATATTTTCGGTGGCATGAGATATATAGGTGATTATGGTCCATGGCATGATGTTCTCTTCATAACATGGTTTGGTTGATCATCTCCAATATTTGTTGTATCATCCAATTCATCAAAATTAAATAAATTTGGTTTCTCTAGTATGATATGTATATTTGTATTATATTTT
This sequence comes from Viscum album, assembly GCA_963277665.1. Classification (NCBI taxonomy): domain Eukaryota; kingdom Viridiplantae; phylum Streptophyta; class Magnoliopsida; order Santalales; family Viscaceae; genus Viscum; species Viscum album. The sequence goes on from OY728164.1 coordinate 1,349,613,840, forward strand.
CTACCTAAGTAGAACATAGTTAGTATTTTTTTTTTATTATACTACGATTGGTTACTCTTAATTGTTAGACTACTTATTTCACATGAATATAAGTCTAATATATGGACACACCATTCTATATACTCACTAAGATTATTTTTTTTTTAAATTTTAGAGGGTGAAATCAATCCTAATTACCATGTTTTATTCCTTCAATAGTAGTTTTCATCCTTGGGTGATTGGTAGCAATCCTTGGAACATGTCACGAGAAGACCCAAGTGATATGATAGGTTGACCCTGGTTAGTTCATAACTTTTTTTATTAATGTGGCCTAAATTATTTGTGAGTATCGGTAGATAGAAGATAGGATTTTTTTAGAATCAATAGGTTAATGATGAGTTAGTTCCTGATCAAAAATGTTCATGATGAAATTTTAGTTTAAATGGGTATTTTTTATATAAATTACGAATTTTATTTTTTAGTTATTTTTGATATATTTTGATTTTAATTGATGTACTTTTAAAATATATTGATATTTTAATAGTTATTTTGAAAATAAATTAGTTTTTGGTTAAAATTTAAGGACGAACCAATGTTTAATGGTTTGTTCAACTGGTTTTGAAAATTTTGATTATCATTTATGGATGGCTCTATAACACACTTTGGGAGATGTTTCAGGGTTCAGACATAGTCTTCCAATCCACATAGCCAAATTGTAAACTGTTCTATATTTCCCAAGGATTTATTTTTTTATCCATTTAATTATATATTGGATTCAATATTTTCTTCCATTTTAATGATGTTACATATGAAATGATGCGTTTTCAGTATATTTTAGGAGTGTTTTTTTGTTTATGTTTATTCTTACTAACATGGAAATTTCTTTTAATTCTTTTAATTCTATTTAGAAAATAATTTTTAGGATTGAAATGAGGATTTTAGGGATTTTATTCTTTATAAGACAACTATTTTTTATGTTTTCTAAATAAATTTTGACATTCATTAAATGTTTTAAAGGAGTTTAATTTTGGAAATGTAAATCTTTGATTCCTTGAATGAATCATTATTATTTTCAAATCCATGTTTAATGTTTTTGAGCTTCCATAGTAGAGAAATTGGGTTGTCAATATTTTGTGGAGTGTGAAATGGATTTTGGAATGGAAAATAGGGGAGTGTGGAATCTAACAATTTTCAATGAGATATATCAAAAAAATTACTAAAAAATGTTGGAACATCTTAAGCTCAATTTTTAGTGAATTAAAATGAATATGATTTATAAATTATATAAAATAAATAAATAATAGTTGTTTTAATATGTGGTGTGTGTTCTCTCTTTTATTAGAAATTTTATTTTTGTGTCTGGATATTTTGGTTTATAATGTAGTTATGTAATTGGGGTTCTAAGATGTGAATTATTATATTTTTTTTATTTTAATTATAATTTTGATCCCAAAAAAGGATTTAGTGATATGGGGAATGATTGTGTTAAGAAATTAGTTTGGGTTTGGTTTATCTTATTGTAAAAGTTTGAACCTTCCAATAATTAACTAAACCAAAAACTCATATGGATTGGTTGAGAAAAATTCCCTTCCCCCTCTTAAGGTGTCTTTCTCTAGTATTGGATATTGAGAACACATTAAGAAACTTGATCCTTTAAAAGTTTTCACCATCCAATCATCAATGTATATTCTCTCTTAATCATCCCAATAGGCATGAGATCACTATCACTATAGATTATTTTTAATTCTGTTTTTTTAGAAATCATTAATTTCTATCTAGGGTGGTTTGGGTGAGGATTTAGAAATGATTTTCACTCCATGAAATGGTTCTCCATTATTATTGTCACATCATCTATTTCACTATCTTCTGGTTAAACTGTGTAAGGTGGGGATCCTATAGTAGGTCCCATGATTCTATGTAATAATTTATTGAGTGTGATCTTAGATGGTATGGGATCAGTGTGAGTCTATGTATTTTATTCCCAATATGTAATTTCTCTTTGTAAATGAAATTTTTATTTTAATGTATTAGTTTGTTAAAAACAGTTAATAGATTTCAATGGTGAATCACATGAAGTAGTTTTATATTTTTAATTATGGGAATTTGTACCACTTTATATTGAATTGGTTCGTATATCATAGGTTCATAGAATATAATTGAGTTCTCATATATATTTTTTAAAATTAAATTCACCATTTATTTAATCCATTGGACCTCTTGGGTTTTCTTCTCAATATCAAATTTTCATTATCTTTAATTCATTGATGACTTTATAGTGATAAAAATTGGAATGTATGGGATAATTTTCCCATACTAGAGTCACTTTTATGTTTTTATTCTTATAATAAATGGTTCCTTGTTATTTTCAATCATTTGGGATTGAAAAGTTTTTTTACACTATTTCTAGGATGTATGGTTATAGTATAATTTTGAAAACTATGAGGCCTATGTTTTGGGGGCAGGATAAATTTGAGTTCAATTGATCTCATAGTGATTCTATATTTTTTACTACAATGTGAAACATTCTTTAATGGAGGTAATTTGGTTTTTTTAATTAGGATTTCCCTATTTATTTTACCATTTGGAGGGGACACCTGTGTTGTTACAAGGATGATTCCTATAATTCTCCCATGAATCTAAGTTGGTTTTCTCTGTGTTTTCTCAAGGTACATCCTTGTTTTTCTTTCCCTTATTAGTTATCTATTATCCTATTATTTACCCATAATATAGGTGTTCTTCATATCCACAATGTCCATGTTGGATAAAGCTAATGCAAAGGTGTCGTCTGACCATGGTCCTTTGGGTTCCTAGAGAATTCTAAGCTACTCATGATGTTATATCTGTCATCTATTGCTGAATGCGGAATGTTTCAATCAGTTTAAGGTAGGTGGCTATATACATTCCCAATTATTTATCGTTCTAGGCATTATTGGGATTTCAAAAATACCTTTTAATTTGAATATATTTAAGAAGAATAATATTAATGATATTTTGTTGGATTTTCATGTGTTAGTGTTCACCAAGATGAATTAAAATGTATATTTAAATGATTTTTATTTATTCACATGTAGAATAGATTTATGTTCACTTTATGAATTTTTTAATATTCTTTTAAAGATTATTTTAATTGAATTATTAAATAATGTAGTTTTTGGGATTCTCCTAACCAATAATGGATCTATTGTGTGATGTTTTGGGTTTTGAGGAGTTATTTATGTATGTGTATATTTGTTATAGAGTTTATTTCCTTAATTTTATATGATCCTTTATTAAATGTTTATTATATTATGTTCATATTACTTGTATATATATCTATTGATAACTAAGTTCTATTGAGGAATATTAAAAAATTTATTTTGCATTCATTCTCTTCATTGAGCTAATTAAGATTTATAATCATCCCATAGTTTCAAATGAGGTTTCGAATGTGTTTTTACACATTTAACTGTTGTGGGGTAAATCAAATGGCATGATTGGAATACTATAACCAATTATTTTCTAAGATAGGATACAAATTGTCTTTTATTTTAATTTTTTAATGTTTTTTGTGAGTTTGGTTTATATTTGTATGAAATGAATTATGGTTTAATATTTTCTTAAACATAATGGTGCTTTATAAAAATGGTTGTGGTGGTGATATTAGGGTTTAATATGATGATTTATTTTCACATGAAATTTATTTGTTTTGTGAATGACTTATTTCAAAAATCTCCCCCGCCAAATTTTTTTAATTGAGACACTTCATGCGATACCCAAATAATTGATTAAGATTACATAGATGATATGAGGCCCCCCAACCACATGTTATGATAGTGAAGTAGTTAATGTGGAATCACCATTGGATAGGGATGTAGTTCTATATCCATTCCACTAGTTGAGGCTACTTTTATAATTTGTTTCCCAGTGTTAGTAGGTTACCCTAGACATGGTGAACCTTATGTTGTATCACATGATTTTCATTTGAGTTATTTACTTAAATTCTTCCATCTTTAATGATAATCTTTTTATATTTCTATCATAAACTATTTGATTTTTATTTTAATATTAAATTCCATCAATTTGTTCCATCACTTTATCTCTACTTTCCATTATCCATTATTATTTTCATTCATTTAATTCATGTTACCCATTTATTTTTCCCTCATAATAATGCTTAATTTTTACACTATAATTTAATATGTGAAATAATTTTTTCCAAACAGGTGCATGTTTCCTTTTTCTCCCCAATAGTGTGGTTGATACATTTTGTTCATTTACGTTTCTACATAAACTATTATAATTCGTATATTTTTAAATTTATGTATAATTCGTTTTTATAAATCAAATTTTCTTATGGTTTTTGAATGTCGAAAGAGAATATTGTGTTTCAAAATTCACGTTTTAATCTTTCATAATAGTAATGTACTTTATTAATTCCTTTTGGAAAACATTTTCCATTGAAAATCCATGAAAAAATATAGTTTTTAAATAATTATCCTAGATTAAAAAAATTTGAAAAAGATGTGTAATGATAACTTTGTATTTAATAAATTATAAGTGAATATTTTCAGGAGATATATTTTATTATACTATTTATATAGTGTCTTATAAATGGAATTATATAGAATATGTTACTACTGGGAAATTACTAGGAATGTTTATATCAAACCATATATACTCACCTGATTGTGTATGTAGTTTTTATGTCTCCTTTCACTAGTTATGTTCCATTGGGTATTCCATGAACTGTTATACATGTTGGGTGTCTTAGGATCTGGAGGTGGGTGTGGTCCAACTTGTGATGTTCACTAGATAGACCCAGTTTGTAGGGTTGTCAAAGATAGTAAGGCTAATAGACACATCAACCCATTTATATAGTTCTGTTTTATGTTGTATATGTTTTATAGTTTTCTTATATTTTGTTCTTATATAAATGTGAGATTGGTTTTTTTATATTTATTTTCTCATTTATAGTTTCCCCATTTTTCTAAAATACCTTTTTCACATGCATGGAAGTACAATCTAAGGATGCACCAGGCTGTATTCTTGGAAAGACCCGCTATATTTTTAATTATTTTAATATGGAAATTTTTTTCCTATATGGTATGTTTTGATTCCCTTGGAACAAGTTTCCATACCAAGGTTACAAGGATGGTTCCTTGAGCATTATAATGGGTTGACTAGGGTCACATAATAGGGTAACCTAAGTTGGTTCACAGATACTACTAAACACCTCTGCATATGTGGAATACATTAAGAGAATAATCCTCTATTATAACTTTTTTAAAAACCAGACAAGTTATAATCCATTAAAAATTATGATAAATTTTTTCACAAAAAAATTTAACTAAAACAAAAAATGAAATATTTTATTAAGACAAAACACCACAATATGAATGAAACATGAGTTCATGATAAAAAATATATATACAATATAATCATCAAAATTACAAGAGGAATAAAACCACATGTAAATAAAGATAATGAATATAAAATATACATCCACATGGTTTTCAATAAATACTACCATACAAATAATAACTACAGGAGAAGTGTAGTATATTTTAAATATTATAGTATGTTTTAGAATAAAATGAAAGAGTAGTATGAATGGATTATATAGTAGTATTTAAGTTCATATATATAAGTAAAAATCCACATATGATTACTATACGACATTTCAAAATATGGTCATTAATTATATGGTCATTAGACATGTATCCATTTTATATTCAATGTTAATAAAAATTCATTATCAAAATTGATATGTAACTTTTTTTAGAAAAGAATAATTTCTTATAAATAATATTTTTAAAATTATTAATAATTAACTAATATTTTTTTAAATTTATTAATGATAACATAATAATTATTAATCACACATTACATAGAGAAATGTTTTTTTTCAATTAAATTATGTTTTTAATGAATTTTATTTTTTATTAACAATTTAATTTTTTCATTTTAAAAAAAAATCATTAAATGGATTACATATTTTGAATAATGATTTAAAAATTTGGTAGTAGGGTCAATTTAATTTTTTGGTAAAAAATATGTTATTAGGATGAATAATGAATTGGGTTCTTGAATAATTAAACTAATAAGAAATTGTTCATAGTCAAAATGATAGGTAAAAATTATAAAAATAAATTATAATTATAATTATGTTGGTAATATCAACAATTCTTTCTCAATTATTATACATTTTTAATTTTAAATTGATCTACCTTACACATTAAGGAATGGAAAATTGTAAAACTTCTAGTCAAACTCATCTATTAAACGAACCCTCCTCAACCTTGCCAAAAATAATTATATCTATAATTTTTTTCATTAACACTTATAGAAAAAAAATATATTAAAGTCCAATTCAATTATGGGTTTGTTTTGGTCGCAAAATGGATGCCTAGATCCTTCATTCCAGACAAATTCCTTACAATAATGGGAAATTATACCTAAGTAGGCATTTAACTCTTTTATATTTTCTTCAAATTACTTTCTAATTTCAATATGCATAAATATCATTTTATAATCTGTTAATTTAATATTGATATCAATATTATTCTATAAAAACAATATTACTATAATTTTACTCTATACACATTTTCATTTATTTGTATTTCATGTTCTCATTAAGGTTAGTTCTATCACAAACATAGAAAATGATATAATATATTCATAATTTCAATCATGGATTCATATAAAAACATATATGATAAAATTTAAAATATTAAATAGTATTTTTTTTAATGATTATGGATCTTGAATGGTGGAACTAATAGTATGGGTTATTATAATGTTACTCATTATTATTGATAATGTTATCTGAAAAGGGTGCATTGTTATTTCCATTCATTCAAACTATATATGTATACTCTATAAAATGATATATAGACTTTATAAATATTTATAATAATTATATATTACTTCCTTTAATACTTTGGGAATGTTCAGCTTATTATCAACGAACCTGGACTAAAATCACTATAACAAAACAAGTATGAAAAAAAATCCATAATTCTAAAATTTAATTTCTAATCTATACTGTAAAAAACTAATATATATATGTAATAAATTAATATATCTCAATACTATAAAATATAATATATAGGATAAAGGTTAATAAATTAGTTATTAATATGTCTATGTTTGTTATACAAGAGTTTAAAGGGAATTTTTTGGAGTTAGGAGTAAATATTAGTGTTTCTCTTCCAATATCGCTTTGAAATTTACATTTTTAAAATATAAATATCAATTATGGAATTTTAATGAACTCTTTCTCCAAATAACCAATTATTTTATCCCCTTATTTTTATTTTGTTCATTTACATGTTTTGTTACAATTTATTCACTAAATGATTTATAATTCAACTAAATGATGTTATATAAGTGAAACAATTCTTATCTCTTCTTTCTATATAGGAATATTTTTCCTCATTTTATATTTTGTTAATATTAATTTTGGTATGTACTCATCTATACAATTATTAGGTCACATTCAATTAGATTTAAATTATATTCAAAGTTGTGAAGGAAATATTTTGAGATATCATATTATTCATTTATATATCATATAATTTCTTCTACTAAATTATATTATGTTATTTACAATGCTTCAATTTAATTTTATCTTTGTCAAAGATAATTTAAAAAATTATTCATTACCATTCTCATTCCTGTTTAAACCATTTATTAATATTTTTTAAAATATGAAAGGTTTGAAATTTTAATGGAATATTTCTTTTATTTTTATAATACTTTGATTATTTTTTCACCTATGTTGATAAACATTAATGTTTATTATGTTTTACTAAGGATATACTTTAATGGAATAGTCTTCATTCATTATATAGAAATATTATATTTATGCCTTGTGATTTTTTTAATAAAACCATTTAATCTATATGGTTTTACCAATCATTGATGGTTTTATTAATAGTTTCATTTTTTATAGAATAAATATGAGTGGTATATCATTGTTGTATGGGTATGACCAAAATTATATAGAACTCTAACATAATGGGTAAATTTTGTATCTATTGCTGTTTTATTTTATGGTACATGTGACTTTATATTATTTAAATATATAAGGGTACTTCATTTCCCACTATTTGAATATAGTCATAGAAGTGAGCCTTGAAATAAGATATCATCTTATATGATAATCTATGTTCCATATTTGTATGCCTGATTTTTTTATTATATTAAAAACATTAATTTATGACCCAATTTTATGTTTTATGATTAATTTTTTAATGTTTGTGATTTACTTATGTTATGATCATGTACCTTGATTATGATCTCATAACATATTGTTCATTTAATGGTCAATTGTGGTCTTCATTAAGGACTATTATGTTGTATTGATTAACATCACTCATGTTTTACCCCATACTGAGTGTCTAAACTCATCCTTTTCATATATTTCCAATCCCCACATTATGAAGATAAATATAAAATATGATATATTCAAATGGAGTCATATGTTACATAATTATGGAGAAAATGTACATTGATTTTTACAATAAGACATTTACATATCTAATCTCTTAATACAATAAGAAAATAGGTTCTGGGATGAAATTTATTATGATATATAATAAATAATTTATCAAAATGATATAATTTGTATGTATGTTGTTGTTTTTTATCTCACATTTATTTATAGATTCATACCAAAACACTGTGACTTGATATTTATTTTCCAGAAAATAAAAAATATATTTAACAAATAGGCAAATTTTGATGGATATTCTATAACGATCTAGTTAATTTTCTCAAAATTTATAAAATCTCAACCTCTAGATACCGTCAACTAATTTGGAAAATATTAATAATTAAATATATTAGAAAAATATGATCCATGTAAGGTATTTATACTACTCCTCTTATTTTATCGACTCTAACCACTTTATACATGGCCCCTACAATAGAAAATATCTAAACTCAAAAAAATATGTAAATTCAACTATCAAGGTCTTATAAATTTTTAAAAAACTAGAAGATATCATCGATCCTTTTCAAAACCCCATTTATTTATTATATTCAATCATTACCTATAAATATGAATTGATTCTACTTTAAAAATAAAATTTCTTAATCCACCTCCAATGATATATGTTGATTGATGTACCTTCTGACCATAAGGATATCTAGAATAATCATTCTCACTAGTTTTAGATCTATAAGAGAATTAATATATACTTCTTACCCTTTTCCAGCTTGAATTCATCTATATGGAATAATTTTATACCACCTGACACATTCAAAACCATATAATATACCAATAATAAACCATTAAAACAATTTTAATCTAAACTCAATCTATGTATATTCTATCTCCCTGGATATTCTAATTCCAAAATAATTAATTTAAATAATTCAATAAAATAACACAATATTCTTTTTAAAATCGCTTTTGAAAAGTAAAAAATCATTAATTCATTAAAAATATTTTTTTGAAAGAAAATACATTCATGAAAAAAAAAATATTTGATGTAATTATCATCAATCTTATCGTGATAGATGTATTATTTATTAATCCAACACATCATGGGTTAAAATGAAAAAAATAAAATTCATATGATCTTATCCATAACATCCATTTTTACTCAAACATTTAATAAACTCAATGTTTTATATAATATTTTTATCTACATCACATTATGGGAACATATCATGTTATAATTATACTAGTATCCACCCTTAAAAGTCCTCTGATGAAATATCTCAAAAAATATAATCATATGTCATTTTTAACTACAAGAACAAAGAACCCAAATCTTAAGATCCCATTTTAGTTAGTAGATGGCCTCATCAAATCTCATCGATCATCATAAATTTATTATATCATGTTTTTAATGGGTTGTAATTTTCAATGGAATTTTAATTTTTCATTTGGTGGATTGTTAAACTCACTAACTAAGCATTGGAATTGATATTTAATAGTTTCAACACCATTCAGTGGTGTTTTTAGAATAGGTTTGGGCCCAAGGAGGTGTATCAGGTGCTCAGTTAAGTCATGAGAGCACTGTGGATTAAAATATTAGTTTTAGGATAATAAAGTTTGAAGTGCATGGTTATCTCAAGGTAAGTGAAAATTTTTCCCCCAAACAATATGGGATATATTATGTACAATCATAGATTTTTTAACGTTTTTTTAGGTGGAAAGTATTAACATTACTGTTATATAATAAATTAGATCCATATATATGATTAGGTAATGGATTTCTAATCTATGTGCCTCAATGTGATGTTGGGGGTTCTTAGACAATGAGCATGTATGATTGGTGCATAGTTTTCATAGCCTCGTGGTCAAACCATACAGCTCATTAAGAAATAAAAAATTACCATTTCCACACAAAATTTAATTTGGATTTACCCCATTTTCCTCTCCCTTATAGCATCCTACCTCGTATTCCCCTCTACCTTCTCATATTCCTTTGTGTATTTCTCCTCTATAATTGGAAAAATTTGCATGAAGGTTCTTACGATTAATAGGCTTTGGTTATTCTATTTATCCTCTATATTAATTTTATAGTTTTTATCACTATTTAGTTTCCTCTAGTAATTTTTATTGGCCATTCCATATATCCATGGTTTTTTAGATTCTAATTGGCCGATATTGGATGATTGAAGCCTCATTAGCAGGAGTTAGGTGCTCTACATTATTTTTTATAAAATTATATTGATTAAAAAATTCCCCACCACATCAGATTAAAAAAATTCTGAGAATTGACTCATTATTTAACAATTACATAAATTTATTACCTAAATCTATACCTAGACATATTATAATCTTCCCTAAACTTGATGGTGGTTGATAACTAAAACACGGACCACCCGTTATGATATGTTTATCTTAACATCTATAAAGAGATATCTTTTTAATTTATCCAAAATAGACCATCAGGTGTGTTTTTATTGAAAAATATTTTATCCCTAATATAGTATTTCTCATGAAATGATACCACCCCTTAGGCTGTGTTTTTGTATTTCTTTCTTAATAACCTCATGTTAGGTGTATCTAAATTGACTCTTAAGGTGTTTTTGGTTTGAAAATTAATAGGAATCCAAATTTTCTAATTCTATCCATCCACCTCTTAATGTGTGTTGGACAAGACACTTTATTGGATGAACTCTTAGGATGACCATGTGTATTTTTTAGTTGTTTAATCCCAAATCAAGCACTTGGTGTGTCTTGAGAAACTTTTAGTCCCCATGTACTTTTTTATCTCTAAAATTAAATGTACCATTTTAATTGGTAAATAAAATTTTACCTTATGGAAAACCCAAGGAGTCTTCTCTATTTTTATGGTTTATTTTAAATTAAAATCATTATATTTTTTCATATATTACTCCTATAATTTATACAAGGAAACCATGTTTTTATATTATGGAATTCATGGAAACATTTAACATTTTACTATAAACACCATTCCCTAAATGTATTATAGTTATGGTGTTGGTGAAACTAAAATATCCTCTTCTCTAAGGTAAATTGTTAATGTGTTAATGGAAACTATTTTCTTGTATGTCATGGTAATTTTTTTTATAAATGGACTTTATCCAACACACTAATTGATTAATTAATTATCCTAATAATTACTTAAAATCATTAATCATTCAGAAATATTGAGACTAGTTATATTTTTTGTGATGCATTCCTTAGGTAAGGCTTCAAATTCAGTTTTGAATGATTGGTTTCAATATAATGTATGCTCCATGATTAATTGATGTGAATTCCAAGGGTACACTCTCATTGGATATGGTTAATGAATTGCTTTAGTGAATTCCTTAACATGGAACTGAAGATTCAACGGCTATATGTAGACACATTAAAATTCCTAGGATGTCCTCCCATTATTTTTCTTAATGTCCTTAGAAAAATGATGCATTAGATTATATCCTTGGGTCTAAATCATGTCTATCCCATGATTACCCAAGAATTTTCATTAAGATCTATTAGAGACCCATTTATAGAGTGTAATTACTTGTGTTTCCTCTTTGGAATCACTTGGTTGAGATATGTATTCACCTAGATATTTTTTATTGAATGCCTAATATTATATACATGGGTCATAGAAAAAAATTATTATTCCTATGATACATAGATAGTATAATATTTTATGAAGTAGGTGGAATTTTCTTATTCTCATCCACCATAATGGTTTCCATATTATATATATATTGAACATGATTATGTTTAATACTCGTTGAATATAACACATTAAAAACTGTTTTTGGTGAACTACTGAGTTTTTCGCACACCCTGTTCGGGATATGGCTTGGTACCTAGGAAAATCTCATGGATACTAGTTTGGGATTGTAGGTTTCCTCTTGTAAGAATTCAGTTTTTTAGATCGGGTCAAAATCCTGACCCTGTTTGAAATTTTGACTTGTTTCTAAGAAAACTGGGAAAATCTGGGAAGTTCTGAAAATTTACAGACTACACGCCATGTACTATAAAGTACACTCCATGTATGGGTTAGGTGTGTATCAGCCTTGTGCTCACCAGGTACATGCCATGTTATGACCATGTAGTAATTTCCTACTACACAGCTTCTAGTGTTTCTCGACATGCCGTTTATCCGCATTTTTGCTTACCGACTGAGTTAAAGTCGTGTGTCGACCCGTGTGGAGCATCCAAGTCGTGTGGCTACCTCCAATTAAAGCGGATCACAGACAAGGCCACTACACGGTGTGTAGTCCTTAATACACGCCATATACTTTTATTTTTATTCTCATAAATGAAAGAGTGCCGCCTCTTATTTCAAAAAACCTCTTCTTCTTCCCAAACATAAGAACAGTTCTGCTCAAAAAACTCAACGAACATCCATTGAACTAGAATCTCTATCCAAAGTCCATTATTCAATTTTTCGGTGAATTTAGGATCGGAACAGTGAGAATAAACCCACAATCCCTATTTCATTCTTGATTCATTTCCCCACACATCGCAGTTTCCATCCGAGTGGAATTGTCAGGATTTGACAGAAACATAGATCTATGAAATGATCTTCGAGTTGGAGACCGATATCAGACATGGATACGTCTACGTGTCTTGGGTAGGTGGTGCATACCTTATTTTTTGTTTTTGCAGACCTTTGGGTGGTGCGGCTTAAAGCACGAATTTGGGTACTTTGAGAGATTCCATTTTTATCTGATATTTTATATTCAATTGCTTATTAGACCTATGGGATGCCTTTGGGTATTTCTTTTTTCTATTTCCTAGAGTTGGGCTGAGTGAGGGGCCGTTTCTAATTTTTGGCATTTTGGCCTGGGTGCCAAAATGGAACAAGTTGATTTATTGGGTTAAACTGATGAGTTATTATTTAAGTCCTGATATGATTTGTTAGAGGCTTCCAAGACCTTGGTACTGGTTTGGGACAACACATAGTTAGTGAAATTTGACTATTTAATTTGTTTTCCTACTTAATGTTTTTATTTTGATTGTATATATGTGTGTGATTTTTGATATTTCATATGTTGGAACCTTCAGGTTGTGTTGGGAATGGGTTGGGTATTGTTGAGTGATACTGATCACATGTTGGGTTTGCCCTGGGTAACGTTGGGTGGTTTTGACCATGGGATTGGCCATCATTGACATCGGCTTGAGGCAGGATGGCTGTCAGGTTGGGCATGGCCCGGGTTACATGGATGGCGAGACCATCGAACATGAGCGGCATGGTCGCAGGGAAATGAGGTGTTAGAGGTGTTGTGGTTTAGGTACTACTTTGGTGATTACCGCCCACTCGAAACTTTGAGTAGTTTGCAAACAGAGAGACTCCATGATAAGGTGGTTTTGACCACTTGTATGGGTAGAGGCCCAAGTTAGTTGCGGATTAGGAACTTTTGGTTTTGGTGTGCTTTTCTTAAGAAGCCATGTGGAAGGTGAGGAGCCTTCACAGGATATCTTTTGAGGCTATCTGGTTGGGTGTAGAGGATCACTATTATTTGAGGGCAGACATCGATGTCCCTCTGGTTACTTTGTTTGAGGTCATACATCATTGTCACTCCGGTTACTTATTTTAGTGCACGTATTTTTTCCACTGAGTTACTACAACTTGGACATACCTTCAGGACGTCGGTACTTGAGACATGTGGTGTTAAGGGGTACATGGTTCTGAGCTACATGAATGAGATTCCGGTGTTGGCTGAAGGAGGTGACACTCCTTGGTGGTTGTTGAGTACCAGTAATGTTTGTGTTTATTTATGCATCATAATGGTTACTGGTTTCCTCAAAACTACATGCCTTCGTAAACACTTATATTATGTACGCACCGTTGGGTGGTATCCTACTGAGAGTCGTCTCACACCCTGCACAGGCCCTTCGGGACACATGTAGACTTTATGGATTTATGTGCAAGAATGATGCCATCTTCAGGGGTTGGACTTCTTTAGATGTTTCATGGAGATGTTATGGACCTTGAGGTCTTGACTACCTAGAGCTCACTTTGTCTAGTTTCCATTCTGTATCAGTAGGCTTACTTGTTATTGTAACTACTATTGCTTATCCATTGGCTCCCCTGTTGTAAACTGGTCAACTAAGGGTGTATGATTGGTATGGTTAGTATTTACAAGTGGTGTTCAGCATGCTTTTTTGTTTTCTTTTTTCATTATTGTTTATATATGACTTCCACTATTTATTGATATTGGATATACTTCTTCTATGCGGTTTTGGTTAGAGTCTGCTAGGTCCTTTATTTCCGCTGAATGTTTTATATTTTTTCTCAAACCAGAAAATTTATTATCCTATGAGAGGCTATAGCCTCCCCAATATACCTATCAGGCCCTAGCTACTAGCCTGCAGCTTTGGGTGTTCGGGGGGGTGTGCCTAAGGTTGTAACACCCAATAATTTTATCACTGTTCGGGTGGTTGTTTGGGTCTGGTTAGTTACAATGTTTTATCAGAGGATTTCTTATCAGGGATTTAGTAGTAGTATTTTGTTGGATACAAATGAGATTGAGACTTCTCGTTCTATTTCTACTGGTTTTACTATTTGGGATATGATAGACTGGAGATAGGTTGTTACTGGAACTGGGTTTCTATCTTGTGGTTGGGTTCCTATAGCCACAGGTATAAGGGATGAACCAAGTTTCCGTGGGTGGGAATTGCTATTTTCTTTTTCTTATATTATAGTTTATATGATTTCCACTTTAGTGGCTAACTTGGTGTATGAGGTTATTGATTGTGATATGTGACCTTTGACCCAATGCTGTAAGGGAAAATTGGACCTTGGACCGGTGTGGCAAGGCGTGATTGTTTGGCTTTTGATTGACACATTTTTAGGGTATTTCAATTTCATGACTGTGTGTATGCTTTGTGAAGTGA
Organism: Viscum album; assembly: GCA_963277665.1. Classification (NCBI taxonomy): domain Eukaryota; kingdom Viridiplantae; phylum Streptophyta; class Magnoliopsida; order Santalales; family Viscaceae; genus Viscum; species Viscum album. The sequence continues at coordinate 1,349,629,129 of OY728164.1, forward strand.
TAATTCCATGTGAATAATATCAAATTTCCATGCTTTGTAGGCATTGAAATGTGAATAGGTGAAATTCTTGATAGAATTTCTTGTTCATTACAATCTGTTATGCCATGATTTATATATTTGTATAATTGCATGTGGTAGGGTATTTTGGTCTAACTCTTGAGCGAGCAGGTAGGTACTATGGTTAAGCTGATTTTGATCACTAGAATTGGGTGACTCGATCGTCAGTTTGAGGAAATGTTAGTTGTTGGGATGGGCATGGCCCAAGGTATTTTTTGATACTTGGCTCTGTTGAGGGCAGGTAAGGAGGCCATGAGTTCAGGATGTTGTGGGCATGGGTTGCGATATGGGAGAGTAAGGGTAGTTATTTTATGCTTCCTCTTTACTTATTTCTATATCTGAATTGCATATATATTGTTATATATATGGGTTGTCTGGCCATCTATTGTATTTTGTGGGTTCCTTTTAGTTGAATCAAATGGAGTTTCAAGTGGGAGATGGTACAGTGCCACATGAGCAGGGTCCGATTCAGGATCTGGTGCTGGCAGAACATGAGCCGTAGGTACAAGCCCAGGGACGGGAAAAGGTCTAGGATCTAGTTCAGATAGGACAATAGTAGGGTTTGGAAGCATTCGGCCCATGGATTGATGAGCAGCTTCGAGCTAGCCTGGTACGTGTCTTGCAGGGGATTGAAAGAGGTGTGTAGGGTACGGAGCCATATATGGAATATCTGATGCGAGAGTTACAGTCGTATCACCCACTGCTCTTTCAGGGTGAGGGTGGTCTGCAGGCTACTGAGAATTGGATAGAGAGCAGGCAGATTCTCTTCAATCAGCTCGAGACATCTCCAGGGTGGAGGGTCAAGCTAGTGATGCACATGCTGCGAGGACCGGCAAAGTGCTGGTGGGATGTTTAGGTTAAGTCTCACAAGAATGAGGGGCTAGCATAGAAAGACTTTGAGGTTAGTTTCTTCAAGAACATTTACCTAGAGACACTGAGGGAAGAGAGAGCTAGGGAGTTCTTGTGCCTTCAGCAGGGAGACATGTCCATCATGGACTATGGAGCTACTTTCACTGAGTTGTTTCTCTTTGCACTTGGTATGGTAAGTGATGACGTAGAAAGGGTGAGCCTCTTCGAGGATGGATTACGACATTCCATTCAGATCCAGGTGAATATCATTAGGTTGGGTTCTTTCTCCGAGGTGGTGAATCAGGCGCTCAGAGTAAAGGGTAACCAGAGGGATAGGCCCCAGGTTGGTCGGGCGACGGCTTCAGGTGATGGTTCAGACAGAATGAAGCAAGGACGGGATTATTTCCACTAGGTTAGTCATGCCAATGACTCATCTAGACCACCTCATAGCAGTTCTTCTGTGGTTTACTTTCAGTGTGGATAGTAAGGACATGTTTAGCCTTAGTGTGATAGGCCTCCAAAAGAGTGTCGGGCATGTGGATAGGTTGGGAATCTTGAGAGGATTTTTAGGCAGCCTTCTCAGAAAACCAGTAGGTAGGGACCAGGACAGACTGTGGAATATGGAGTTGGTTCAGGTTCGGTACAAGGAGAGGGTAGTCGAGGTTCAGCTACATGTGGAGGATGTGGTAGAGACAGTGGGACCTAGCTGAGGGGTCAGTAGCCAGTGACTAGATCATCACCACAGGAAGGTCAGGCATCAGGCAGTTATACATCAGAGAAGGTGCACTCCATGGAGCTACCAGGGGCTGAGCAGGTCGGTGAGCCGATAATGGTTAAAGGTACACCGCGAGTGTGGCCATGATTTTCTTGTTTTCTTTGGGAATGACCTATTCAGGAAAGTTTGTTTTGAGTGCATGAGATGCACAGAATTTATGTGGATTGACTAGATGTTGGACAATGTGATTGTAACTATATTGGGTGAATGATATATATATATATATATATGTATGTATGTATGTATGTATGTATGTATGACATGCGTGGAATTGGGGAATCAAGGATGAAGGTTTCAAGAGGTGCCTTGGGAATTGGGGCATCGAGGATGTAGGTTAATTGAGGTGCCTTGGACATTGGGGCATCGAGGATGTGGGTTACTTGAGTAGTTGTGGGCATCAGGGCATCGAGGATGTGGGTTACATGAGTTTCATGGCATCAAGTTTTATTTTTTAGCATCTTTGAGATGTATAACCTCCTTGAGGTAGACACCGATGCAGTGCATGATATGTTTTGGTGTAGGAAATGACATGGTAGAATCAATGAGGTGCAAGGTTGACTATGTGTCATGAGAGGACCATGAGTCTAGAAATAGGATAGTGAAACCTTGCATTGTTGAGTTTTGTAGGGTTGAGTCCGAGTTAGGCATTTCCTAATGTAGGTAGCCCCTTGAGTAATTTTTTCAGAATCATTGAGACCGAGGGAGTTCGGGTTACTTTGATCAGGGTGGCATGTTTGGTGCCATATTTGGGTTTCGTTTGATTTCTTGGGGACAATCTATGTTAAGGTAGGGAGATTTTAAGAACCCGAGTTTTTATAACGGGTCAAAATCACAACCCTGTTCAAAAAATTTACTTATTTCTGAGAAAACTGGGAAAATCTTGTATTTTCTAGAAATTTCTAGACTACACATTGTGTACTATAAAGTACACGCCATGTATGTGTTAGGCATGTATCGTCCATGTGATCACTGGGTACATTTCGGGTGATTACTGGGTAGGAATTTTCTACTACATGGCGTGTAGTGTTGCTCAACATGTCATGTATCCTCCTTTCTGTGTACCGGCTAAGTTAAATTCGTGTGTCGACCCGTGTGGAGCATCCAAGACGTGTGTCTACCTCCGATTAAGTTCGAGTATGAACAAGACCACTACATGACATATATTCCTTAATACACGCTATGTAATTTTATTTTTATTCTCTTAAATGAAAGAGCATCGCGTCTTATTTTGAAAAACCTCTTCTTCTTCCCAAACATCAGAACAGTTCTGCTCCAAAAACCTAGAGAACATCCCTTGCCCTATAATCTTCATCCGGAGTCTGTTCTTTAATCTGTCAGTGGCTGTGGGATCGCAACAGCGAGGATAAACCCACACACCCTATTTTGTTCTTGATTCCTTACCTGACACGTCACAGTTTCTATCCGAGTATAATTGTTGCGATTTGAAGGAAACGTAGATCTACGAAGATCATCATTGAATTGGAGCTTGATATCGGACGTGACTACGTCAATGAGTCTCTGGTAGGTAATTCATACCTTCTTTTGTGCTTTCACAGACCTTTGGGTATCGCGGCTTAAAGAACGTATTCAGGTATTTTGAGTGAGACCCTTTTTATCTACTATTATATATTCAATTTCTTATTAGACCTATGGGATACCTTTGGGTATTTCCTTTTTCATGTTTCCTTGAGCGGGGCCAGGCAAGGGGTCATTGCTCATTTGGGGCATTTTTCCTGAGGTACCAAAATGGAACAAGTTGATTTATTTGTTTAAACTATTGAGTTATTGTTTAAGTCGTGATATGATTTTTTAGAGGCTTCCAAGACCTTGGTACTGGTTTGGGACAACACATGGTTAGTGAAATTCGACTATTTAGTTTGTTTTTCCTGGTTAATGTTTTTCTTTTGATTGTATGTGTGTGTGTGTGTGTGATGTGTGATATTGGATATGTTTCAACCTTCGTCTTGTTCTAGGCATGGCCTCGGTATTGTTGAGTGATGCTGATCACAGGTTGGGTTTGGCCTGGTTTACGTTGGGTGGTTTTGACCACGGGATTGGGCGTCATGGATGTCGTCTTTAGGTAGGATGACTGTCCAGTTGGGCATGGCCCATGTTACATTGATGGTGAGTTTATCGGACTTGAGCGGCATGGTCACAGGGACATGAGGTGTCAGAGGTGTTGTGGCTTAAGTACTACTTTGGTGATCACTACTCACCCAGAACTTTGAGTAGTGTGCACACAGAGAGACTCCGTGATGAGGTGGTTTTGACCACTCCTATGGGTAAAGGCCCCCGTTAGTTTCTGTTAGGTACTTTTGGTTTGGGGGTGATTACCATAGGAATCCACGAGGAAGGTGAGAAGACTTCAGGGGATAGCGTTGAGGCTATCGGGTTGGTGGTAGAGGCTCAACGTTATTTGAGGGTAGACATCAATGTCCCTCCGGTTACATTGTTTGAGGGAAGAAATCATTTTCCCTCTAGTTACTTATTTAAGGATAGTTATCATTGTTCCTCCAAGTTACTACATCTTGGGCTTGCCTTTGGGACATCTATCCTTGAGACACATGGTGTCAGGAGGCACATGGTGCTGAGCAACATGAACGAGATTCTAGCATTGGCCGAAGTTGGTGACACTTCATGGTGGTTGTCGATAACCAGTGGACTTTGTGTTTATTTGTGAATAATATTTTTTACTAGTGTCTTCATAACTACATTACTTCTTAAAAACATATATTAGGTATGCACCGTTGGGTGGTATCCTACTGAGATTCGTCTCACACCCTAGACGGGCCTTTCGGGACACGTGTAGACTTTATGGATTTATGTACAAGAAAGCATTCAACTTCAAGAGATGGACTTATTTAACTGTTGCATGGAGATGGTATAGACCTTGATTTCTTTCCAAGCTAGAGTTTACTTTGTTTAGTTTCCATTCTGTATTAGCAGGCTTACTTGTTATTGTAGCTACTATTGTTAACCATTGTCGCCCCTTTTGTAAATTGATCTGTTATGGGTGTATTCTTGTTTTGGTTAGTAGTTACAAGTGGTGTTCAACATGATGTTCTATTTACTTCCACTTATATTGTTTATATATTTCTTCCACTTTTTATTGATATTGGATATGCTTTTGATATACAGGTCTATTTCCAGTCTACTGAGTCCATTATTTCCCCTGCATGTTTTATATTTTTTATCGTACCAATACCATTATTATCCTTGGAGAGGGTATAGCCTCCCCACTATACCTATCAGACCCTCACTGCTAGTCGGCAGCCTTTGACATTCAAGGAGGTGTGCCTAAGGTAGTAACACTTGACCCATTTAACACTGTTCGGGTGGCTGTCCGGGCCCGGCTTGTTATAGTTCTTTATAGATATTGATTAGGGGTTAGTAAATTTCATGGGAGATATTGTTGATCATGTGTCTAGATTGCATTCAGTAGCAGGGTCTTTTATTTAAATTATTATATTATTATTATATCATTTTATCCTTTCTATTTGAATTACCTGCTGAATACTTGAATACTATGTATGTGTATCATCATTATTCATTCATGGATAGTTCATTTGGGTCTTTTCAAGATATTAGTTCATTATTTTCATTAACTATTCCTTCATTTTATTATTAATATGTTGTATTTAGTACTAATCCAAAGGGTATAGTTAAACTATAATTCCACCATTAGACCCTCATTGCTAGTCAGCAGCCTCTGGTGTACTAGGTGATGGGCATGAGGTCATGTGGTCCCTTATGATTGATTATATTTGAGTGAACTATAATCGAGACCTCACAATGTGGTATTAATAGTTTATTATCCTTTTTTAAATATTTTTTATTAGAAGAAAGTAGATTATGAATTTTTTTAAACATGGTGAAGATATTCTATCTAGGAATGGTTAGACCATGGAGGGGATAAGTATCAAGCTACCAGGGATGGGGTTGTTTTATGTTCTATTCATTATTACCAATGATTATTATTTCACCTTGAGTGAATTTTTTCATATTTCTAATATTACTGGTTTGTGGGATAATTACTCATGGATGTTATTGAATTAGGATGTGTGTGAATGCATCATTTCAGGAATATAGTATTCACATATCATTACCATGTTAATCTATATACCATAATTGTGTGATTTTATGTCACGCACACTTATATTTTTCTTATTACTTGATATATTCTCTTATTATTATTATTATGGTATATGGATGGATAAATAATTTTTTTATCACCATATGGGGTGTTTTTTGGTATTTATTTGTGGTTTTATTATATTTAAACATCCATAAATGTATTAAATAAATTAAATGTTATAGAAATAGTTAATGAATTAACTTCAAAGTAATATTTAAATTTAAAGTAAATTGGAATTATGATTTAAAAATTCATTTAATTTATTATGAATTCCAATTAAATGGGATGTCAATTGTAACATATATAGAGCTTTATTCCATTTCATGGGAGTGGATTATTTTATAACTAAATCCATATATAATCAATTTTATCCTTGTGGATCGATCTTAGTATTATATGCATGTATAAAAAACAACATATAGGTTAATGTTAGTGTAATTTTCTTTCCTAATAAATTTAAATTTATAATGTTGGTTTTTATTTAAATTTTATGTCAATTTTATCTTGTAATAGAGGGTATCTTCATAACATGGGAATAGTAACCAATATAATTAAATACTTTTATTCTCCACTAGACCCCTATAAGACTATTTTGGGAATATTACAGTAATTACAAAATCCCATTTAGGGAGTATTAATGTATTTAATAGATTCACTATTAATTTTTTTCACACAAAAAGGTTTGTAATTGTAAATTATAGAAGGTTGAATGCATATATTGGATATAAATACCTGTATAATTGAACCAAATTTGGCATGACCTGACCCTCACAAATCAACTCTCTTTATACCTACTTTAGTAGTTAACCCCTTGGGGTATTATTATATTAAAAGGGATGGTTATTTAAGGTTTAAAAAACCAATCATATTGTTTTTTATAAAAATACATGCTAGAATTATTCATAATTGATCCACCTGATTTGAGAAAAGGCATTTCATATGTTTTTTGAACTTGTAGATATTAGCCATCAGTTAACTAAATTTATAGTTAAAACCTAAATATAGCTTCCCTATATATATTATAATTGAGATGTTATTTAACCAAGAATAGTTGTAGGCACATAATTCTAATTTATAGTTAAAAGGAAATAACTAGATAATTTTTCCTAGAATGATATGTTGAATTAGCTAGACAATGTGTCAAGTAAAGTGTGTAAAATTTTTTCCTCGATAACTAGTATAAGAAATTTAATTCCACTGAGTATTCATTAGTATTTTTAAAAGGATAAGTAATATAATTCCCTATGTAAAACCATTTAGTTATACTAATTGTAAAGACCCTAGTGTGAGGTTTGGATTGGGAGCTTCCATTAATGATTCCTTGGATAGAAACGCAGAAGTTGTCATGGATCCTTATGCACTTTTTATGTTTCAATTGAACAAGAAGTTATGAGGGTGATCCTTGTGTAATATTATGTTTGACCACTATTTTAGTTTCAGTTTCTTATATTATGTGGGGGTATCTTTATTGATTTATCACCCATGGAGGTATAAAATAACTGGTAAATTATTGTGATGAGTTTGTAAGAATGGGGAGTGTCGTTCATATCCTATTTTTCAGTTATTTAGGAATCTTAGTGGTTAAAAAATCCCCCTGGGTAGATGGGTAGTCATTTGGGATGTTTATCCCAGATAAGGAAATTTTAATCAATGTTGATGGAATTAAACATGACATACATTCCTTGGGCATGGTTGGATTCATAGTTTTCCATGTTACCTATTTTACACTGATTTACAACATGGACAATCATTAGCCAAGAAAATTTTCTTGTAGGATAACATGACTCAAGGTTAATATTTTTTTGTAGGTTATCACATAAAGATGATGAAGAATGTGATTGGTCTGGTGAACTAAATGAAAATGGGTGTTTGTGTTATGAAGGTGTAATATCAGGGCCTTACATATTTTCAAGAGTAGTGTCGTTAACTAAATGAATAGAAATATGAGCTTCATGGAATTCAATGGAAATTATTCATGTCATGAGTAGTTCTATGTGATGGGATATCATAACTACTTAAACTGTTTTATATCATTATTTATTGGAATAATGTTTTGATTTTGTGATTCATTAACATGTCATCTCGATAATATAATTACATTAGTATTATGATATTTTTGTGAGAATAGTAGCCTTGCTATTTTAAAATAATGTATTTTATCCCAGTGTTAAGTATATCCTTGAAATGGAATTGGGTATTATAAAACATAATTTTAGAGATGGATTTATTTTTATGTCAGATAAAAAGGAAATAGGTGAGTGTGGCTTGAAAATATGGCCACACATGATCCTTATAACAAGCCTAATATAATTTCACTTATAAAGGGATGGAGTTGGTGTTGTTAATTTTTATAACCATGTGGTTCATGTTAATAAAATATTTCCAATGATATAAAGAGTTTGTGACATGGGATAAGTTTCTTGTTTTACTAAAATAATGACTACGATAATCCTTTAGTGGGGAGTTTCATATTAATCAGTGGAAGTAATATCCTATAATATAGAGGGAATAAATCCATAGAAGACCAATCATGAATGGTCATAACTAATTTTTGAAGCCTATGGTCTTGTAATTCAAAAACACTAGTCTTAAATATGGTGTTAATTTTAAGACTCAAGTATGATTTTGGATTGATTCTAGATGCTTGATTCTAGCTATGGAGAGTAACTAGTTTTATAGTGTTATAGGTTAGTAAAAAATTTATACTTTCATGAAATCATGATGGATAAATTTTTTTTTGAACACACACCAATTTATTCACCCCAAGAGTCAGGGTTTTAATTAATGTGTAAGTATAAATGATCATGGGTACTAGTGGGGTTTAAGGTAATGTGATTGAGACCATAAATAAGGAATTGAATTTTAGTAAAAAACTCATCTGATTAGATAATACCACATAGAGTATGTCATGTTATATATAGTCTGTGTTTTTTAGGATTGCTACAATCCTTAGGGAGTGTACTTAAGTGATCATGAAATTCCACTAGGTGTTAGGGTAATTTGAGCAAGTAGTATTGACATGTTAGTTTGTACAACTAAACCTTTTAGGGAAAAGTATGAAAGAGGTAGTTAGAGTAATATTCCTAAATCTAAGTGAATTTGGATGATTGGAAACTATTTTGATAACATATTCTTTGATTTGAAGGAAAACTTCAAAATAAAATTTGACATTTCAGGGAAGGGGTGAGATACTCGTGCTATGAAAGATTGATAAAGCATGTTTGTTCTGGCTTAGGTATTTAAAATGATAGCATGTACTGGGTTAACTATAATCACTAATATGTTGAGGTACGGTATTCTAGAAAGGATTATGAGTGGCTTTATGAACCTTAGAGAATATATTTTTATGGTTCATTCTAACTACGAAGGGAACTGTGATTCAGAATTATAATTTTGAATTAATCACTATGGTGGGGAGAACACTAGGAAGGTTAGACTAATTAGATGATGATGTGAGTATATTAGGATGGATTACATCCCTAGAGTTTTGTATTAGTTTTTGATGATGAACAAGAGTGTTTTATTAGGTTTGGTTTATTTCATATCCTATTATTAGAGCTGAACCAGAGGCATGTTAAGTGATCAGTTTTAGAACATTACGATTTTAGTAGTTTTTGGAATATTATATAGGTTAATAAATGTTTCTATATGTCCATTAAGAATTATTTTGGATAAGAAGTGCTATTATGGGGATTTTATAATATACCATCTTTTTAGAAGGTTGAAAATTATAAAATAATCGTAATTTTTATTTTACGTATGAGCCCAATCATAATATGTGCATTGGAAGGGGTTTATGATAGTTTTAATTCCATAAAGTGGTGTTTTTGGATGACATTTTGGATATAAGTGATATTTTAGCTTCCAAGTTATGTTTTGGGACCATCATGCTTCATAATATCATTTTTAGGATAAATAATCTTTGGGAACATAGTTAGCACACTGTTAGTGATAAGCATGTACTGAAATTTGGTATCATATTTTATATAGGTGTGGGTATTACATAAATTGGTTTTGGTGGCCATGATAAACTTTTATATAATTAAATAAATTACACATCCATGTGCACATATAGAAATGTAATTTATAAATGAGTGCCTAAATTTTGTAACATTGGGGTACATTGATAGTGAGTCTATATGGTTGGTGCACAATTTTCTTAACCACACATTCGAACCAAGTTCCTCTTTAAAAAGGGAAAAATCCTTTTTCACATCAAACCATAAATGGGAATACCCTATATTAATATCCCTTTTATCTATAATTCCCCCCCATATGCCCCTATCCATTCTTATATTCATTTGGGTGGTTATAATTTATTATTGGTTTGAATATAATGTTCTCACTTATCTTCAATATCCTTCTATAATTCTATATGTCCTTTAGATTCATTTCTTATTAGCATTCTCTTTTATGTTTCCTCTAGTTTTTTGTGTTAGTTATTCATTATTTCAATGTAAGTTTTCTACATTCTCATTTCCTCTCATTCTGAATCAAATTTTATACCAATTTTAGACATGTGAATATTATTTAAAAAGAATTAAGTGGCCTTCATTATTTTCATAAAATTGTTATCATTATAAAATGATTCAATTTAACACTGGAAAAAAATTCTAACCATTTAATATTTAATTTTAATTCCTTATATTTGTTTCCTAAATACTAAACTAGATGTAGTAAAATCATCCTTTACAAAATTGTTGGTTGATAACATAAACTAGGACCACTTCATATATTTATTTAGACTTAACATCTTTGAAGCGCTTTCCTTTTATCCAACAAAAACACTTTATGAGGTGTTTTTAGCTTAGAACATATTAAATTCCCAATGTACTAATTATCATATAATGATAACACCCCATATGGAATGTTTTTTTATTCCTTATGATCATTTAAAAATGTGTAACCAAAACAACCCTTGGAGTGTATTTTGTTTTTAAATTTATAATAACACGAATTTTCTACATCTATCCAACCATCTATTAAGGTGAGTTGGGAATGAACCTTTCATTGTGGAACACTTAAGATGACCACGTGATATTTGTGCTGATTGAACCTATATTTATCACTTAGGGTGTCTTGAGTAAATTATAGATCCCAGGACCTTCTCTTCTTTTCTAAATATAATAATAAATGGACTAATTTAATTGGAAATTGTTTTGTTACCTTAAAAAACATGGGAAATTTCTCTTTGGTTTTGATTTATTTACAATAAATACCTTGATATGATTACTTCCCTTGAACCTATGATCTATATCTTAAGCCTTGGATTTTCATTTTATTATTCCATGATACTTATGAAATTTTTCTATGAACAGCTTAGATTAAATGAATTAGGGTAAGGGTGTTGTTGAAATTATGATATCCCTTTTTGTAATCTAAATTGTGAGTGTTTATATAGAACCTAATAGATTATAATTAATGGTTGTTTTTTTGTAATTTTTTTGAAAGGACTTGAACCAATCCACTATTTCGTTAACTAGTTATCCTTATTTTCATTTATTATATCTGATATTTTTTAATTAATGAGACATGTTATGGTTCTAGTGAGGATTTCCTTGGGTAAGTCTTGTATTCCAGTATCAAAGGCTAAGTGAAAACCCAACATATTACACATGATTTATTGATGTTAATTATATGGTATACACTCTATTTGTATCTGAACAATTTGTTAGTTTAGAAATTTTCTCTACATTCCATCTTAAATTCACCTTCTAATTATGAAAAAATTACAATTCCTAGGATGATCTCCCATTATTAGGCTTGAAGTTCTCAGACATGTGTATACATGGATTACCTCCTTGAGTCCCAATCAGTATTTTCCTAATATTACATTGGACTATTTCCCTAATCTCTATTAGACCCCCCCTTTATGGAGCATAATTCCTTGGATTTACTCCTTAGAATCACTTGGTTTTATTATATGGTAATTTTAGGAAACATTTCCTTAGATTCACCTAGATACTTGTTCTTGAACATTAGGGATTATAGGCACAGGTCTTAGGACTATATTATTCTTTTTATTTGAAGATATTATGGCCTATGCCGATTAGGTGGTATTTATGGGTTTTCCTCCACTATAATTATTTTAATGATATATATATTTATATTTCCTATAGTTAGGTTTCATACACATAGAATGGAATGAATTTAGCACCATTGGTAGTGGCCTACAAAGTATTATTCGGCCCTTATTCTGGACACTATTTGGTTACTAAGAAGATATCTTGGATTTTGGTTAGACATGGATGGTGCATAATTTTTTATAATAATTATGGGCTATGACTGTTCATGGTTGATTCGTTAGAAAATGTACTTGGAAAACCTTTAGGATTTATGTCTTCTATTTGTTTTATTTATTTTATTCTTTTATCTTATAGCCTTTCTGTATATATTACCCACAATATTCTTGACATACTTTTATATGTATAATAATTATTCATGTATGGATAGTTTATTATGAACATATCTAGATATTAGTTAATTACTTTCATCCAGAATTCCTTAAATTTATTATTCCTCCAATATATTTAGTATTATTCCAGAGGGTATAGTCTCCCCACCGTAACACCATTAGACTCTCTCTTTGAGTCCAAAACATCTTTCATGTGGGGAGATGCACTTGACTCCATATGGACCCTCATGTTTGTTTAAATATGATCTAACTTGACTCATGATTTTAAAATAGTCAATCTAAATGCATCAAGGGATAGAAATAAACCATATTATACTGATTTTCTATTAAAATATAATCTAAAAAGATTCATGAAAATATAAACTCTCATTAAATAAAACAATTTTTAAAAAATAATACTTTTTGAAAATATATTTATTAAAAAAACACAACATAAATTACAACTAAACAAGGAATAAATTATAAAATAAAGTAAATAATATAAACCCTTTATGAATAAATTTATTCTCCACATCTCCAATATGAATTTATTCCACACCACAAAAAATGACCAAAGTTCCCCATTTTTTTACATCATGAAAAATAATTTCTACAAATCCATTGAGGTGTATATGTACATGGAAAGTATAAAAACAGTATGATTTACCCAATGACACTAATATGATTCTGTGTATGAGAAATATTAATAATATTATTTCAATCAATAATGATAAATCTAATACAGTTTCAAAAAAAATATTTCTTTTCCAAATACAAAAATAAATTTTTTTTTTGAAATTTTATATTATTCTTAAAAATATAATTTAAAAACATTAATTAAAAATAAATTATAAAATATATTTTCTACTCTATGATATGATCGTTAAAAAACACCCTATTATCCTAAAATTACAATAGAAACTTCTTTCTTCCCAATATCAATCTGATAATCCATGGTAATATCTCATTATCCCATATCTAATGGAAAATTCATTTATTATGAAAACCAAATCAAACTATGGAATGTAAAATATTAATCAAAAATAATAATTACTTGTGAGTTACCAAAAATAATCCATCACCCACCTAAAAAAATAAAATAAGCATTCACCTAATTGTGTTTGTGAATCATCTTATAACTTATTCACATAACACGAGACCAATAATTTCTATATGACATGGAGAACGGTTTTGCATTATGATTCTAGTAATCTAAATTGTTACAAGTCTTAAATAACACACTATATCTCTACATTTAGAAGTATAAATCAGAGGATTAAAAAATAGTTCTCAATGAAAAGTTGGTTTTATCCACTTACTCACCCATGAAAGGATTTTCCAAATAAAATTATCAAAAAAATTACCAAAAATTTAACCCTTCCAAAGGACATTCCCATTAGAAACAATAAAATGTATATTAATATTTTCCATCAAATGATAAAAATAGTCTGAAAATGTATCATCAAATAATTAATTTTACACATATTGAAAATTTTCCATTTTCTATTTTTAACTACAGTGCTTTTAGAATATTGTAATTTTAGGGATAACCATTACATGGTAAAATATCCTTTCTAAAATAATCATGTCTGAAAAAAAATAATTACTTTTTAATCAATAATCAATTAAAAAACAATACTTTAATCTAATCTGATAAACACTATCAAATACACCTACATTTAAATTCATTTAAGAATATTCCCAAATCTGTGATCCAAAATCACCCCAATGGGATGAATACTCAAATAAATATCACAATGAATGGAAAATAAATATCTATACCTATATATTTTTTAATCCAAATTCCTTAATTCCAATTCCATTTGAAATAGAACAATACAAATTAAGAAACATATACTAGATATGTATATTACCAAATATTTGACATGAACCTTCAATATAATCAAACATTATATTGAAGATGTAGAGAGACCTCAAGAGTCACTGAAATACTACTAGAGAAGTGTTTAAGAAAATTATAAACAAAAATGTAGTGACTCGAAAGAGTTTTGGGAGATTTATGTAGAATCCATATAACTTAATCTAAATTCTTGGTCATGCAGCATGCTCTCCCTGAATATGTGTAAGACCATGAATTTACATATACCTCAAATCTAAAAGAGATATTTTCCATAAATGGTCTCTAATAGAATAATTAAGAACCAATATATTCTAATATCATCTAGAATAAAATGGTTGATATTGACACGATGTCTCTATGACTATGAATAAGACATTATATTTTGGTTAAAGCTCTCCTAAAATCTCTATGGAATTCAGATTTTCATGATAAATGAACCCCAAGGTAGAATACACATTATGAATCCAAAATTAAAATAAATAAATTCACTTATTCCATATTCTATACATCCATTTAAAAAAATTAAATTTTAATAAGTCATGTAATTCACTCACAAAAATTAAATTTTTATAAAAACACCCAAATATATAAAAACTGACACAAGTCTAAAATCTAGTATATTACACTAACTTTTTGTGTAATAATCAATAAACATTAAAACCATATCTTCAATAACTTCTAACACATGTATGTGGGATTCCCAATCATCTCCATGCAACCAAATAAGACATCCCTTTTCCCTCTTATAAAATTAAATGGGATCCTTAAAACTTTAATATCCCAAAACACATAATATATATCACAAAAGATAATATGTTTTATAAATAATAATAATATTGTATTTCATGTAATATTAACTTAAAAACAATACCAATGAAATTACACTTATTTATCATATTCATGTTTTCTAGAGGACACACATACAACCAGAAAATATATTTCTTTCCATTGAAATTTACCCAAACTAAATCTATTAATTTTAATACATTGAATAAAAAAATATAAATAATTTGAAATCCATAAGAAAATTATATATATAATCACATATGGTCTATTAAAAAGTTTCATAACTTACTCATATTTTTAATCTGCATGCCTTGTATCACTTAAATAAAGTTATTTCAAAACTTTAGAAGCATTATAATACTCATATCACCTCAACATAGATTAAATCCTAAATATCCCTAAGCCAAATTTCTAGAAAATCTTTTTAACATTACAATATTTTATAAATAGTCACCTAGTGCTCTACTAATATTGATTCCCCCTAAAAAATCATGTAATATCGACATATATATCCCCATTATATAATCAAAATGAATGAAACATCATATGTTGGTGTTTCAATATGCATAAGTGAACCCCCAGACCTAAATCTCTAAAACATGCTACCCAATATGAGAAGAATCCAAGATAAAAATGTTGGGATAAGGATTTTTGGAACATACCTTAGATATATAAATCATTTAATGGAAAAAAACTAACTTTATATCCCAAAAAACACCCATGAATGTTCTCCCCAATGTGTGGGTTTAAATAATGGGTATATGGAATTTTTTTAAAAAATACCAATTTTATAATAGATTTTTTTCAAATTTATGATATATATATATATAGCCTCTTTTATAATGCATCCAACTATGCCTTCAATCAAAGAATATTCCAAAATCCCCAGTTTTATTAAATTGTCACCATACTATTATATTTGAGCATGAATTACCCTCTATCATCCATACGGCTTTAAATAAGCTTGTTCTATTCAAAATACACTTGATTCCAACATACTAAATTCATGAATTGAACTGGTTTTTTAATCAACCACTAACACCATCTAGTTGATTAAATATTCAATACAATTTTGGAATATTAAAAAATAGAATTAAGTATCTCATTAGCCTAATAAAAAAATTAAATATATAAATTTATTATTTTTATTCGATATATATATGTGTGTGTTTAGTTTCAACCTCAAGGTATTGGTCTTAACTAAAAAATGATCTTTATTTTTAACATGATCTAGATCATATAATTGAAATTTTAGTAATATATTATAATCAATCTAATTTGTTCTTAATGGAGTAACTTGATTGGGACGAAGTGAATTTAGAGATTGATATCAGGAAAATTTATTGTTACTGAATAAATAATAAAGTTGAGATCAAGAATAATATTTGTTTCCCTAGATGAAACTCAAGTATTGAGATCTTCATCTCACCTCATCTAGATTAATACCCTAGTCAAGCATATTCCCCTATATTCACTTATAAACAACTTCCAAAAATAATATCTTTCTCTAAAAAACTCCAAAAACATACAAACTCATTATACATTATCTCAGTGATCTTCTTATAATTTATTAATTCCTTATCTCATTGTTAATCCCAAACTAAACCCAAATCCTTATCGATTTTCCCATAAATAATGGGCATGAAATTGTGATATTGAAAAAAACCACATATCATAAAATAAAACTTGGGTTTTTGACTTTTAAAACACAATAATTTTTGATTTAGTGAAAATATACCTCAAATAGAAATCCATTTAAAATGGATATTGATTGAATTTCTCTTAAATGAATGAATGAAAAAAAATTACATTCCAATTGTACTCTCAAAAGCTATAGTAATTGGTGAATGAGGATTAATGGAAATTATAGGTGTATAAAACAATTCCATTATATTTTATATAATGTAGGTTATAAAATTATAAGAATAAATTTAAGAAAATATTAAAAGTAAAATATAAGTACTAGAATAAAAATAAAATAGAAACTATTTAATGAGTTTAAAATAAATAATTACAGAATTTAAGGAATTATGAACCACCCATACCATAAATTTTATCCACAAAATAATTTTGAAATAAACCTTTGAACATAAAAAAAACATAAAATTGATGAATTAATATTGTAGAGGTATTTAGGGACATTTGGAATATGTTTTTGGAAATATATTAATTAAATGATATGATTTTTGAGTATTTATAAGTTATATTTGAGAGAAAAAACACAATATTATGGATATGTAAAAGGGTACCATTACAACCATGGGATTAAAGATAGGGTTAATTTTAAAATCAATGAGGTTGATTGGTATGAAACCCTAAATGAAATGAATAATGACATATTTATAATTAAAATATAGTTTTTATAATGTTAATTATTTACATGTAATAAATTTTTGATAATATTATATATTTTTATATAAAAATTATATTTATATTCTTTGATAATATGAACATTATTCATAAAAAATTTATTTTACCCTAAACTAATTTAATTGTTCTGATATAAAAAAAAATCAATTTTATTAATAAAAAAATAAAATTATAAGAAAATTTTTAATGAATTTAAATTTTAAAATTAATAAATAATTGTAAGGATAGATGAAAAAACTGTTTACAAATTAAAAGAAATTTTTTTTAAATCATAAATATATTAACATACTACTTATTAGGTGGATGGAAATTTATTACTCAATTATACAATCTAGAATTCAGGTATAAAGAGAGTGAACTTTACGATACTCACACATCTAGAATAGATCTTATATTGTTCTTCACTTTCTTAAATTTTTCACTTAGGTGGTTATTTCAATATTATACATGTTGAAGTTATAATTTGAAATTCTCTAAAAAATGTCTCATTGAAATTAAATCCTTCAAAACATTTGAAATTTACAATTCATATGGAGTGTTTCAGTTACATTATTCAATATTACCCTCCTTATAAAAAGATTCATGGTGTTGCATAACATCACACATAAATACCAATATTTTAATATACAAATATAAATATTTCTTCTATTAACAACTCAGTCGGATATGAAATGTTTTCCTTACCCCAATGGTCATACGAGGACTATGTTACCCCAAATTTTTTTCTCCTCTACTTAATATCTCATATATAATTCATAATATGAAACATTCCATTCAAATAGTTTTTCAATAATAATTATTTGATATATATAAAATGTTTAAATTTATTTTATTGTATTTATTATCTTATTTTTTATATTTCTTTTACATATTTTATATGAACAACTATTTTATTTTTTATCATGTTAATATTTTCCCTTGTATTTTCCCAATATCGTATATACCACTGAAAATGAAAATATATGTTAACTTTTTATTTTATTATTTTTCAATAATAAAATATTATTATTTCTATTTCATGTTATATCATATGTAGTTCACCCATTATAGAAAAAAAATAATTCCTTACATTCTAGATACATCATTTTATTAGTACATCCCACCATATAAAAACAATAGTTACTTTAAAAAATTGAATCTAACATATTTTAAATAATTTTTTTTAAAAATAAGGAACACAAAATATTTTTCCATAATCATATTAACAATATATTTATCCTAACCATATATTTTTTTATTATACTTCTCAAATTAATTTTTAAAATCTCTTTGTTTATATACTTTAAAGTGTGTGAAAATATATACTCATGTGGTTTACCAACAACTGATTTTTTATTTTATTTAAATATTGAAATAATATATTTATCATATTCTAAAAATACCTTATTTTACCATTCACTGACAAAAAATATATTTATTTAGAAATTAAAATCTATTTTTGAAATTAAAAATAATAAATTAACACATCTTAAACATCATCAAAAATGTTTTATTCATGAATAAAAATGTATATTATATCCCTCTTACTAAAGTAAAATGAAATACAATCATTAAACAAGTCATATTTTGATACATAAACAAACAATTTTACAAATCAATTATTAATTTAGATTACTTCATAACATTATCAAATATGCATTCTAGAATATGGGAGGCTATTTAAGTCCAGTAATTTCATATGTTAATTTGATGATTTTGATAATATTTTAATTGTTTAATAGTGGATAAATTAATTTTTAAAATTTCATATTCCATACAAATCTTGGATGAGAATTTTTCATTTAATGATGTTAAAAAATGTGATTTATATAATTGGATTTAATTTAGTTTAACTATATTATCAGAATAAAAATAAAACAAATTTAAACACAATCATAAATACTTTAAATGTAAAAAAATTCTAATAAATTATTTTTATTTATATGTTTATATTTCTCAACCGATATGATATTTTAAAAAATATGTTCATTCATTTTTTATATATGAAACACATTAATGATTTATAGTATTACATTCCCTAAAACCTCATTGGTTCATATTTTGTTTCATTTTAGTAATATGAAGGAAGAAAACATGAACTATAACAAAATAAGAGAACTAAATAATATTTATGTTATTCTCACATTATTCTCACATTTTTATGTGAGACAATAATTATATTAAATAGTAATTTATAGTTATGTACCATGATGTTTCTCCACATTACTTATATAATTCTATCTAATTTGATTAAAAGGATAAATCTTGAATTTATATAATTTTGAATAACATTATTAGCCTATCGACTATAATACATATAAAATTTTTCCCATTTTTTTCTTTCAATTGTCTATTAAAAAATTAATTCTTATTGTTTCTCACTTATATATTGAAATGGGTTGTTTTTCATCACTTATTTGGTTATTAAATGCTCAAACATTATTTTTTTATGTTAAACACCCCTCCATATAGTTATTTTTTACTTCTTATTGTGTCACTATAATATTCTCAAATATCGAGGTACATATTTGTTCTTCCATAAGGTTTAAATAAATCTATTCTAGGTATTTCATCCAGTAAATCCTTTAAATATAGTTTTATTTTAAAATAATTATTTTCTGAAGCATAATAACCTCTCATTCTCAATGTTAAAATCGGGTACCTTATTATTTTGAACTGCATCTATTAGTTTTATCATCTAATTTCCTACCATTAACATATATTTAGTTTTCTTAATAACAATGATTGAGAAATTATATGTGAATTAAATGATGGTGTTTTTTATTTGTTTTGAAGTCTATATTTTCATGATCATTGATAAGTAGATCATTTTTTATCAAAATTATAGATAAGTAAGAATACTTTTTTGAGATATTAAAGTGGTTTTTTGGGAAATAAAATTAAATAAATGTACCTTAAATATAGTAGAATCTCTATAAATAACTTTATCTTATGTTATCGTATCATGACCCTTCAATGGTGATATAGTTTTGAAATATGTTTGATCAAGAACTCTATTCATATTTTTTTAACATTTATAATTGTTATTTAATTATGTTTGAAAACTAATATTGTTTTTTTATCAATAAAAATACATTAAAGTCTATCAAGAGTATATATTTATAAATATAATTTAGATAAGTTTAAGAATATATATATAAATACAAGATATGTAATGAAAAAACATGTCATAATGGAACTCAAATAACCAATGGAAGGTTGGGTGTTTTCTATACATACGACATAGGATTCCTGTGCTTAAATAAGAAATGGTTGAAACCTATTCCAATACAATTTTAATTTAAAAACCATGATCAGCTAAACCTTCATGGTGGTAAAAATGTTGATTTGGATAGAAGATTTATTTTTGAATATAATGGAGAATGGTTTAATATCAAATTATATCAAAGGTCATATCTCTTTGATGATGATGTAGTCAATTTGGTGTGCTACTGGACTAAATAATAGACCATGGACGAAGTGTTAAGGATTTATTTTATCTCAAAAATAATAATAATAAATTAATATTATGGATAAATTTAAATTTATTTTATTATTATTTGTATATAATTTATTATATTTGGAAATGAATAATTCTTTACATAGAAAGGGTGTTATAGCCTTGATTTCTGGATAATTTAAGCAATAAGAAGTTCTCCAATCCATGCTGATTAATACCATGGGATTATTTATAAATCCTATTTTAAAAAAATTATAAATTCTAATTTTTTTAATGATAGTTGAATGAATTAGAATATTAAATTCATATTAAAATATTGTTTTCAATAATTGGATATGATTGATATATATGTCCAAATCCAAAATATTTTGTAGATTTCTATCTAAGGATTCCATTGATTGTAGGTTATGTAACCAATTTCAAATAATTTTATTTTATGAACAAAATGAGACTAGATGACTAAATAATACATTTAATAATGAGATGATAACAGATCCATATGGGTGGAATTAATGATTTTTTGATGGTATTTTTTGAATAATATTGATAAACTATATTTTATTACATATTTTCTCCTCTTAAATACTAAATAATATTTCATTTAAGAATTTATGAAAATGTTTTTTAGTTTATAAATACATGTTCTTAATTGATTATATTATTTAAATTTGGGTATCAAAATTGTATTATTAATTTTTTGAGGGATGCATAAATAAAATCAGGAGTCGCATTATAATGGGTGCATGTTCATCTAATTTTACTTTTGATTTTCATATTAATAATAAGATTTAATTCCTTTGTAGTTTTGTATCACCCATAATCCACCAAAGGATAGAAAATCACATCAAGTTGTGAACTTTTTAAAATCTATTTTCATTGAATCATGATTGATTATTTTCTTTATACAAGAAATCCAGATTTAAATATTCACATGTTTTGAAACAAAACAAAAAAAATTCTATTTTATCATAAATAATTTAGAATAGTTATTGTAGAGACCCGAAGCTTTACGTACATTGATATTACATTACTTTTGCGGAATACTTAGTACAAAAAAAACACACACACAAGGATCTTAATAGTTTAGTGTCTTTGGAAACTCTGAACGTAATCTTTTAATCGTGGTGAAAGATCTTCAATATCTCCCATAATGATCTTCCATTTTTTTCTTACCTAAAACCTTTCTTTATATCCTGGGGAAAAGAAAACATAAAAGGGTGAGCTCAAATGCTCAGTATGGGTAAACAAAAGAAATATAAATCACATCAAGAACATAACTTTTGGAAATCTTAACCTGCAAAAGAGGTTATAATTTCATAACATGGGATAAATCATTGCAGTGAAATGTAATCACAATAATCATAACATAAAACATGAAACTTTGTGGCATTCACACATAATCATAGAGAATCATTTCTTGTTAGTCAAGACTCATTGCCAAGACTATCTTAGTGGACAAATTCCCTTTCTGAACCGAGTCACCCTCGTTTCAGTCCTGTTTCACTGAACCAGTATAACCTACCATTCCAGCCATGTCTATCTCATGAGATATAAAATCTTTACCCAATGCATTGAAGGGAGATATAGGTCCCACCCATCTTATAATGAATCCTTTCTTATGTGTGCCACATAATCATAAACCATACATCATAGCGTAACCCATGTAATAAAAATGGGATTCTTAAACAACATGACATCATAAAACAATTCATATAAGATAAAGGAATTCATAAAAATATTTCCATCACAACATAATCAAATCAATGTAATAATAGAGATAAAAACAGAACCCTTTATTATCTTAGATGGAAAATAATTTTGACAAAACACTTGAACTCCATTCTTGAGGAAAATATCCTTTCTTCTTAAAAAACATTTTTCCTTTCATAACATGTCATACGACTTTAAAATAAAAGAAGTTGATTAAAAATAAACTTGAAAACTTGTAAAGGAAGTTTCTTAGAAATAATGTTTTTAAAAATCCATTCATTCCATATAAGTTAAAAAAACATTCTTCGTACTTTTGTCGGAAAAGTCAAAAAGTACCTTGTACGAAAAACGACAAAAGATTCCTTTCATACATATTACTAAAAACTCACCGAAGGGTAAAAATGGATTTAAACAATTGTATGTGGATGGAAATAATATTACATATTGATGAAACATGGATGTGGATGATAAAATACACCCCAGTAAATACTTACGAATAAACAATCTTGGATAAAAATGAGATTGTGATATTTCCCTTACCTTAGGTCCGATTTGCTTCGTAAGTGTCCGAACCTCCTCTTCTTTGAAGCACCTCTTTGAGACCTCCTCTTAGGGCACTAAAATTGGTCTTTGAGGAAGACCAGAACCTCTATGATGTTTCCAAGGAAGTGTAGAGGAGGATTTGGTAGGGGTTGGCCGAGCTTGAAGGCTCAAAGTTGTGTGAGGAAGAGAGGGAGGAGGTGCCCTTTTATAAGGGAGGAGAGGGGCACCTTAGGAATATCTCAAAATATTATTTTATATTAAAGTCAAAATCGGTTTATAATGGTTCCAGAGGGTCTTATTTCTAAGTTAAAGTGGGGATGGGTCGAAATACTATCAACCAATAGGATTTAGACAAGTTTAGGTTATTATGTTAACCTTATCAATTAGATTTAACTCTAAGTTAAATAATTTAACTTTTACCGTGACTTTTTGTTTTCTTACACTATATGGTTAATAAACTTACTATAACATGCCAAACGAACCCCAAGTTGTTTATTATTAATATATATATCCTTATCTAAGTCATTTGGCCGAACCCTAGATTTTTAGGAATAAAATAACAATTAATAATATAATATTTGATTTAAAAACTATTTTGTGTCAATTTTGACACTATTTGATATATGATTTTTGTGAAAGTCATATCAGAATTATATGTTCGAACCAAGTTGATTAAATCAACACTAATATATCATAGTAACCTATAAAATTAGTGTAATTCATAAAAAGTCTCAAATTACATTTATTTGGTTATTTATAACATCAATTATGTCAATATTTCATTAATAAGATAATTACTGCATCATCTTTTTGTCATAATAAATGATAATTATTTAATCCCTAAAAATTCTAAATAAATTCCTATAATGTAGATAATTGTATTAGCTTTCTGGAAACTATTCATGATCTAAGTTTCATGAAGTTTATCACTAGATTAAAATTATTATACTTATAAGATTTTAGAAAGTGACATGTTGTCACATTCTTTGGTTTTAATAATAATTAAATTATTTTCATTGAAAAAATTTAATTAAATGAATCTAATCCGACCCTTAGGTGATATGCGTCGACTTTTTGTCATCTAATAGGATTTTGACATTTGTTAGGGTAATTTTAAAATATTATATTTACCCTTAATTACCCGATTTACCTTTAACTATGTTAAATAAAATTTACCGTAGTTACTATTCATAATTTCCAAAAATAAAAAGCAGCCTATTAACATAATTTGCACCCACTGATTCCAAATATGGAATCCATTTTTTAAAATTCAATACACAGAAGTTGCAAAAATTAAATTAAAATTAATCCCGTTGTCGAATAAAAACGGGTTTTTGTTTAAAACATTGCAAAAGATTGAATTGATTTAACCTACGAATTCAAGGTAAAATCAATGCTAATGACATTCATTATATTAAATGGTAAAAATATATTCTATTTATACTTTAAAAACATTCAATATTATAATTTAACCACATAATATATTACGATGAAAAAAGTTGTTTTTAATTAAAATATAGCGTGTTTTTACTATTCATTAAAATATGAAAGTTATCGGAAAAATATCAAAACATTATCTAATGTAAATTTTTATATCCTGATTCAAAAGAAGAATTTTATTTTGTCAAATTGAACATATAAACATTTCAAAAACTAGATTTAAAGTGGGTGTGCCATCAAAAGGCGGCAAAACTGCATTTTTTGAAAAATAATTATTTTACCCGAAAAAATTATTTTGTTCTTATACCATGTTCTAGAAAATGTGTAAGATGAATAATAATGTTATAAAATTCAAAATTTAGTTAATACTATTCATAACGGCTAGTTCATGAAAATATTATAATAATATATCGTTGTTTATTAAAACCCAGTATTGCGTACAACACACGCTTTCGAGGAAGGTCGCGATTGTGTGTAATGCAAGCCAAGTCAGGGTTGCGTGTTGTGAAAGAATCCTTCGTTGTTTCATATAACAGAATCCAACCATATTTCATTAATACATTGAATATATACATACTCAATGTTGCGTAGAATAACTATTATCAAAATTGTCTGTAACACGATCCAAGAATAGTGTTGCGTATACTGCAAGCTAATACGGTGTTGCGTATAGCGCAAGGTAATCTTGGTATAGAATACAACACAAGACATTAATAAAATTAAAAGAATATTTTTCATAAAATCTCGGGGTGTTACATTCCACCCCCCTTAAAATGAATTTCGCCCTCGAAATTCGTTGGGGTTATAAATGGTTTACTATTCGAAAGTTTCTTTAATAGAAACCCACATCGTAAAAATGAATACCAAAACCAATCTTTAAAAACAAAAGTATGAAACGTAACGGTTACCCAAATAAACTAATCACTGGGTTTCCATATAGGTGAAAATATGGATATGGAAGAGAAATCAAACCATCATGTTCTGATGGAGAGTGGTAGAGAACATGGCTATGGAAAAGCTAGCAATCACAAAGCCATAAATTTGTGATGATCTAAGGTACCATCTGATTCATCAGATATAAGAGCACTAAGACAACATTTTTGGTTTTCAAGATGATTTCCCTAAAGTTGATGAAATTGGAATTAGAAGAAATACTTTCGTGATTTTGGTATAGTCTCACTGTTTGTCGTTCTTTGGACAATTTCCACTTCATCTCTTAAAGAAATGAAGTTGAATTTATCATTCGTGATGTGTTATCAGATCATGTGATAGAATGATAGGTCATTCCATCTCTTTCAAATAAAAGGATAGAAAAAGTTATAAGTCCATCTTATAGTTAATCGTATATGGTTCCAAAAATGAACTTATACTTCATATATCATTCCGCTTAATAAAATAAAACTAGTTTCTACTAACCAGGGACTTCCTGTAGGCCAGTGGTAGGCGATAAAGGCCAGTCGCACTTCGGTTGTGGGTTCGATTCCCCCAGCCTTGTCCGACACGATGGGCTGTCGCCCATCCTGCAGGTTGTCCTTTTTCTAAAACTATATTACTATAACATCCCATCAATAATATCGAAAAAACTTCTATCCTTAAACAATACTAACTTATGTACAACATAATCCATTCTAATCTTTAGGCTTATCCATTATACTGCAGTCCACTCTCATAATATAGTGAAAACGATTACCAGAGATTTAATACTGTCGTTAATCCCCATATATATGTCTTGTTGGTCACATTCCAAACATTCAAAGGCCTTAATCATATATTCTCTTGAATACCCATTGAACCTTAGTGAAAACATGAATGCAGTTAAAAGTTAACACTTTCCACATACCAAAATCCTCAAAATTCTATATACTCAAACCATGATATCACTTAGTCCTTATATCAATCATGAGCTCATAATACTATCAAACATTTCATTTTCTCCTTATCCCTTCATTATGCGCATATTATCTACTTTCCAAAATATTTGAATCACTTTTCATGGTTATCGGTACCTTAAAATTATTGAAAACCACAATAGACCAATACATAAATATTTCAATACACCATAAAATTACCTCAACAACATTATTCCTGAATACCAATACATAAACACTTCAGTCCATCCACTTCAATGATTGTCCAGGAATAAGTCCTTCCTTGATTTAGAAGTAACTTTTTAGGTCAGGGAATTGAGTTGGGTAATGCCCATGTTCTCCGCAAATAAGACATTGAACTCAATAACAATCTGTCACTCTATGACCCTTTTCTCCACACAGATAACATCGGTCCCTCCATTTGAGGTATTCCTCAAGGTTCTTCTTCCCTTCTTTAGAAATCTCAATCTTTCTTTCTTTATGCTCCTCAACATGCGAACATGAATAATAGTTTATCTTCCTCTTCTTTGATGAATTAGGCATACCACTAAATTTCACCTTGTTAATCATATATCGCGATGACTGATTCGGCATTATCGCAATATCTTTCTCTCTAGGAATTACACAATTTTGTTGCTCATAGTCACCAATTTGTCCATTGGATTCAATGTTAACCGAATTCCTTCTGGTTCCCTCCATTAACTAAAACACAAAAAGAATCTTGTGAGAGGAAAAAATCATAATAAAGGGAGAGTAACTTCAATATCTAACATCTTTGGTTTAATCTAATATCGTTACCATAGTTCTAGGACTATATCCTATACGTATACTTATCCTTAGGGACATCCCTAGACATACCTTAGAAATATCTCTAGGGATCTCACTAACGTTTTCGCATCCTAGTTTCCAAAGGTTGACTAAACCTTTCCTATGATACCAACTGTAGAGACCCGAAGCTTGATGTACATTGATATTACATTACTTTTTCGGAATACTTAGTACAAAAAAAACACACACACAAGGATCGTAATAGTTTAGTGTCTTTGGAAACTCGGAACGTAATCTTCTAATCGTGGTGAAAGATCTTCAATATCTCCCATAATGATCTTACCTTTTTTCTTACCTAAAACCTTTCTTTATATCCTGGGGAAAAGAAAACATAAAAGGGTGAGCTCAAACGCTCAGTAAGGGTAAACAAAAGACATATAAATCACATCAAGAACATAACTTTTGGAAATCTTAACCTGCAAAAGAGGTCATAATTTCATAACATGGGATAAATCATTGCAGTGAAATGTAATCACAATAATCATAACTTAAAACATGAAACTTTTTTCCATTCACACATAATCATAGAGAATCATTTCTTGTTAGTCAAGACTCATTGCCAAGACTATCTTAGTGGACAAAGTCCCTTTCTGAACCGAGTCACCCTCGTTTCAGTCCTGTTTCACTGAACCGGTATAACCTACCATTCCAGCCATGTCTATCTCATGAGATATAAAATCTTTACCCAATGTATTGGAGGGAGATATAGGTACCACCCATCTTATAATGAATCCTTTCTTATGTGTTCCACATAATCATAAACCATACATCATAGCGTAACCCATGTAATAAAAATGGGATTCTTAAACAACATGACATCATAAAACAATTCATATAAGATAAAGGAATTCATAAAAATATTTCCATCACAACATAATAAAATCAATGTAATAATAGGGATAAAAACAGAACCCTTTATTATCTTAGATGGAAAATAATTTTGACAAAACACTTGAACTCCATTCTTGAGGAAAATATCCTTTCTTCTTAAAAAACATTTTTCCTTTCATAACATGTCATACGACTTTAAAATAAAAGAAGTTGATTAAAAATAAACTTGAAAACATGTAAAGGAAGTTTCTTAGAAATAATGTTTTTAAAAATCCATTCATGCCATATAAGTTAAAAAAAACATTCTTCGTACTTTTGTCGGAAAAGTCAAAAAGTACCTTGTACGAAAAACGACAAAAGATTCCTTTCATACATATTACTAAAAACTCACCGAAGGGTAAAAATGGATTTAAACAATTGTAGGTGGATGGAAATAATATTACATATTGATGAAACATGGATGTGGATGATAAAATACACCCCAGTAAATACTTACGAATAAACAATCTCGGATAAAAATGAGATTGTGGTATTTCCCTTACCTTAGGTCCGATTTGCTTCGTAAGTGTCCGAACCTCCTCTTCTTTGAAGCACCTCTTTGAGACCTCCTCTTAGGGCACTAAAATTGGTCTTTGAGGAAGACCAAAACCTCTAGGATGTTTCCAGAGAAGTGTAGAGGAGGATTTGGCAGGGGTTGGCCGAGCTTGATGGCTCAAAGTTGTGTGAGGAAGAGAGGGAGGGGGTGCCCTTTTATAAGGGAGGAGAGGGGCACCTTAGGAATATCTCAAAATATTATTTTATATTAAAGTCAAAATCGGTTTATAATGGTTCCAAAGGGTCTTATTTAGAAGGTAAAGTGGGGATGGGTCGAAATACTATCAACCAATAGGATTTAGACAAGTTTAGGTTATTATGTTAACCTTATCAATTAGATTTAACTCTAAGTTAAATAATTTAACTTTTACCGTGACTTTTTGTTTTCTTACACTATATGGGCAATACACTTACTATAACATGCCAAACGAACCCCAAGTTGTTTATTATTAATATATATATCCTTATCTAAGTCATTTGGCCGAACCCTAGATTTTTAGGAATAAAATAACAATTAATAATATAATATTTGATTTAAAAACTATTTTGTGTCAATTTTGACACTATTTGATATATGATTTTTGTGAAAGTCATATCAGAATTATATGTTCAAACCAAGTTGATTAAATCAACACTAATATATCATAGTAACCTAGAAAATTAGTGGAATTCATAAAAAGTCTCAAATTACATTTATTTGGGTATTTATAACATCAATTATGTCAATATTTCATTAATAAGATAATTACTGCATCATCTTTCTGTCATAATAAATGATAATTATTTAATCCCTAAAAATTCTAAATAAATTCCTATGATGTAGATAATTGTATTATATTTCTGGAAACTATTCATGATCGAAGTTGCATGAAGTTTATCACTAGATTAAAATTATTATACTTATAAGATTTTAGAAAGTGACATGTTGTCACATTCTTTGGTTTAATAATAATTAAATTATTTTCATTGACAAAATTTAATTAAATGAATGTAATCCGACCCTTAGGTGATATGGGTCGACTTTTTGTCATCCAATAGGATTTTGACATTTGTTAGGGTAATTTTAAAATATTATATTTACCCTTAATTACCCGATTTACCTTTAACTATGGTAAATAAAATTTACCGTAGTTACTATTCATAATTTCCAAAAATAAAAAGTAGCCTATTAATATAATTTTGACCCACTGATTCCAAATATGGAATCCATTTTCTAAAATTCAATACACAGAAGTTGCAAAAATTAAATTAAAATTAATCCCGTTGTCGAATAAAAATGGGTTTTTGTTTAAAACATTGCAAAAGATTGAATTGATTTAACCTACGAATTCAAGGTAAAATCAATGCTAATGACATTCATTATATTAAATGGTAAAAATATATTCTATTTATACTTTAAAACCATTCAATATTATAATTTAACCACATAATATATTACGATGAAAAAAGTTGTTTTTAATTAAAATATAGCGTGTTTTTACTATTCATTAAAATATGAAAGTTATCGGAAAAATATCAAAACATTATCTAATGTAAATTTTTATATCCTGATTCAAAAGAAGAATTTTATTTTGTCAAATTGAACATATAAACATTTCAAGAACTAGATTTAAAGTGGGTGTGCCATCAAAAGGCGGCAAAACTGCATTTTTTGAAAAATAATTATTTTACCCGAAAAAATTATTTTGTTCTTATACCATGTTCTAGAAAATGTGTAAGATGAATAATAATGTTATAAAATTCAAAATTTAGTTAATACTATTCATAATGGCTAGTTCATGACAATATTATAATAATATATCGTTGTCTATTAAAACCCAGTATTGCGTACAACACACGCTATCGAGGAAGGTCGCGATTGCGTGTAATGCAAGCCAAGTCAGGGTTGCGTGTTGTGAAAGAATCCTTCGTTGTTTCGTATAACAGAATCCAACCATATTTCATTAATACATTGAATATATATACTCAATGTTGCGTAGAATAACTATTATCAAAATTGTGTGTAACACGATCCAAGAATAGTGTTGCGTATACTGCAAGCTAATACGGTTTTGCGTATAGCGCAAGGTAATATTGGTGTAGAATACAACACAAGACATTAATAAAATTAAAAGAATATTTTTCATAAAATCTCGGGGTGTTACAGTTATCCCCCCGACCAGTAATCCATAATTATAATGTGAAATGTAATTAGGATAATATCACTGTTTTGAATTTGATGAACTATTTATGATCATCCCCAAAAATATTTTATTGATTGATCTTCATGATTATTTTTATAGAATGTGCATCCATGTATATTATAACAAAAATATATAAATATATAATAATTTTATTATTCATTATATCAAAACTCTTGAAATATATTTGTTAGATATTGAATAATTTAGTTTTACAATTCCAACTTAATTATTTTATAATATCATATAAACTAATATAATATTAATTTTTGAGGTTGACTATGAAATGAAATAGAAATCAGTTAAAGAACAAACACAATTTATGTGGTGAAAACTACATAAACATTTATAGACCAATTTCTATTATATTTATATATGACCCAATAATGATAAATAATTAAAATTTTATTGTACCAAATTAATTTTAAATATGTTTGAATAGGAAATGATAGTTCTATTCATGAGTTCATTACTCAATTAAACATTATTGTATGTACCATTTGTGGGAATGATTATAATCTAAAAACACTTATATAATCAAGAATTTAGTGGGAATTATTCCCAAAAAATTTGATGTTAAAAATAATGTTATTGAAAGATCAATATATAGATAATTTTTACTTAATGAACACTATAATTTTTTAATCATTCAAAAACTTAGGACTATACTTGTGGTCAATAAACTAATAAATATATAGAATTTAGATGATTTATTGACATAAATGGTTTAAAAAAATAAACAGAAAATATTATAATAGGAGTAATAAAAATATAATGAATTATTTATGAAAATTTAAAATCATATCAATATTTTAAAAAAATATTTAGAGGGTACAATGAAGATCCCCATGTCCATAAAGGTCTATAGACAAGTTTAAATTTTCAAGAGAAGTTTAGTTTTCAAACTACAGAGTAGTTTATTTTAAGAACCGAAGTATCAATGATAATAATAATAGTTTCTTACCTTATAAAAGATGGTTTATGACTGATAGGTTGGTCAACATAGTTTCTGAATGAAGTGGGAAGTACTGGGATTAGTTTCAGGGTTGTTGTTTGTTGATACAGCAATAATGAATAACTAGCACAGAGTAATCGAATATCCAGTGGAATTATTAGAATACCTTGTTACTACTTTCAATCATTTAGAGGATAATTATCAATAATCATATGGCTAGTGGGCCATCATATATCCAATGGAGTAAATCTTCCACTTAGTGGCCCCATGGGTGGTTTTTAAGAGGGGGTCACCACCATAATTTTACTAGGGGCCCATTTATACCCTTCACTCAGGTTATGTCCATTTAATTATACTCATAGAATCCCCCACGCATATCACCTCCCAATTTTTCTTTGTGGGAGATATATCATGGTTCATGGTTATTGTATATGTTAACTCTTGTGATCGGGAGCCTATAGTAAGGATATTACTCTTTTTCTTTTCCCATCCATTTTCCCATAACATCATTGTATATCCACTAAAGTATTCGGTAGAGGATTCCACCTTATCATAATGTAATCATACTAGAATAATAATTTTTTTGAATTTCTTGGATAAAAGATGTTTAGAGACAATTTGTGTGTATCATCCATCATCATTTAATTGAGTTAGGTGTTTGAGATATTTTTTCATGATTTATGGTTTGAATTAATGATTTTCACATATAGATTCATGTATGTTATGAAGGGATTTTACGAGGGGGATTCCTAGGGAATATCATGGGCCATTTTATGATTATTGGTATTAATGTTTTCATTGTCAGAGTACATGGTAAGTACTTTACCATTTTTTCATATGATATAGTTTTAGTTAATAGTTTTTAGGTTGTTAATTCATTATAAATATTTTATAATTAATTAACCTTGTTTTTTCCATGAGTTAGGATCATTTATGGATTTTGGTATTGGAAATTAGTCATATATGAGCATGGGATGAGAGTTTCTAGGATAGATTTAATGTATAAAGTTTTATAAATATGGTTGGTTGTCCCCTAGAAATAACTAGTAGTCTTGCCTTTTATTCTAGTGCTTATTTTTAATGCATGGTCGGCTTGGACATTACTTGACGTAGTAATTAATTTGTTTAATATTGTTTTACCCTATTTAAATTCATTTTCCACAAAGGAAATGTGGACCCATGTGGGATTCCTTTGTAACAAATTCAAAATGAGTTTTTGAAAAAAAATTTAATTTTTTTTGAATAAAAAACTAAAACAATGTTTCAATAAAGGTAAACTACAAGGAATGGGT
Source organism: Viscum album (assembly GCA_963277665.1). Taxonomy (NCBI): domain Eukaryota; kingdom Viridiplantae; phylum Streptophyta; class Magnoliopsida; order Santalales; family Viscaceae; genus Viscum; species Viscum album. The sequence continues at coordinate 1,349,662,036 of OY728164.1, forward strand.
TAAAATATAGAAGATTCTTTTTATTTTTTATGAATATAATTGTGTAATGGTATGTATACATGAATTTGGTGTTTTGGAAAACTTGTTTTTAAAACATAATTCGAATTTATTTCTGTTGAATTTTATATTTTTTAGTGAATTTTTTAATGTTATATAAAAAATTCTCATTTTTTGGTTTTGTTTTTATTTAATTTAAGAAATGTTTTTTGTCATGTGATGGTCAACCCAAGGTTATTAATTACCCTAGATTTTACTATAATCGATAACATATCATGAATAATCCCCCCATGAAATTCTATTTATGGTTGACTCGGGGTTAAATCTACCCCCAGGGGATGTTGTGGCCTCTAGGATGGATATATTACCCTCAGATTGAAATTTTTATGGTTAACCATGGGTGAACATATCCCCCAGCAGATTATAGTTATGTTTAACATAGTTTAACATCACCCCATGGGATGTTGTATAGTGACCCGTCCTTAAAACATTACATAATATTGAATTAAATGAAATAATTCATATTGAGGATCTTTTCAGGTTTATAGTTCTAGAGAATTAGGACATAACTATTACATCTCAAAATATTACAAAGTAGACACTTCTACTTAGTTTCCATTTTTTCATAAAATAAAAACTCTTGAAAAAAAGAGTCATGTCTAGTTTCATGTTTTAGACAGCAAGACTTTTCCTTGATCCCGTCTTTAACCCTATTCATCTTTAAGTCCTGTAAAAACATTTCAAAACTTGGGATGAGCATAAAAAGCTCAGTAAGGGTTAAAAATAGAGAAATAAAACATTAGTTCATAAATACATACAAAACATAAACTCTTTTACTAACCCCATGAAATCATAAGATTTATGAATAAAACATAGAAATCAAAAATCATAAAGGTAACTTGTGGTATCCATAACATAATTACATTGTAGCTATCACAGCTACATAGGGAGTAACATTGGAATACCCATAAAAAAATATATTACCTATATATTTAAATAGAAACATACACATTTACCTCTATCACGTTTCCCAATGCATTACAGAGCTATCTCAGGATCACCCTCCCTAGGTTTATCATGGAACCACCCGTATACGTAACAATGCCCAACAAACATAACATGTTCTTAACACATAACAAAACATAAAAGAAAGATAAAATTTCCACATTTCAATCACAATATATCATTTAAATATATTGACATAACAAATAAATTATAAAAACCATTTTCAATACCAAAATACATAAAAGATTATATTGTATTTTTTTACTATTAAAAAAATTATGGCTTGTTAAGGAATCCAAATATCAAATAATACTCATGGTGGCGGAAAGGTCGTTGTCACTGCTTACGTTAGAAAAACATTCCTTTTTTTATTTAGTAAAACACTTAGTATAAAAATATTCCCATTGAATGAAACAAAAATTCAAGGGGTTTTATACACCGTATAAAATAAAGTCATGTATAAAACAAAATATGCCTCAATGAAAGGAGATTGAAACGAAGTCCCTTACCTCATGTCTGACTTGACCCGTTCATTCTTTAATCTCCTGAATAATAAAATAAAGTTAATTTATACTTGATTAAGAATATTTTTCAAGTTTATTATTCCTTTTATATCATTTATTACCATGTTATAAACATTATGTCTTCATTTAAGTTAATAACGTTCGTTTTGACGATATTTGGTACTTGAGTAAAAAATGAACACCTTATATTTACAAGTTTTCCATGCGGTAAATAGTCCATTATATCCAGAATGAAATTCATTATTTAGATATCATATATATCATATATATCAAGTATATATATATATATATATTTAAAATAGTACATATCATTTGGAGGTAAGAAATGAATTGCACCATTCATGGAGACGGTAAGTCGTACGTACGCATGAACGCTACTTTCATTTATATTTCTTATTTTAATGGAATTAAAACATAATGATACATAGTTATATTATACTTCCAGTATAATATCATATATAATATCATTAACTCCATCCTTTCCACATCCCATATATGGCATTAACGAGTCATATTTCTTTGAGGGGGCGGTAGTCCGCACTTCCTCAAATGAAATTATCGCATTTACGCATCATGGAAACCATGAATTTATTCTATAAAAGAAAAATATAGAAACATAAATAAAAAATAAACATAAAATATATCATATATAAATATAGTGTCATCTTAATGGCCACCATGATAGGCAGTAGGAGATAATTGAACAATCATCATCTCGTGAGGCATTAGTTTTCCATCCAGAGAAACAGTATGTTCTTTAGCCATTAGATGGTGGTGTGTGTAAGTGTAGTTCAAATAATTCTCATAAAAACAACCTAGTATATTTAGGATTATGGTTTTTTTAAATAAAGGAATAAAAAGAGTTTATGGGTTGTATAAGTAAAATAAAAGAAAATAAGTTAAGAGAAACTGTTACCATTAATTTGGGTAACTTCCTTTGGTTTGAACCAAACAGACTTCTTGAAGTGACTTATGCCTAAGGTAAGGCTTCTAGTAGGAGAAGTAATATCTTCCGAGCTTAATTGGGTGGAGTTTGGATGATCCCAAAGGCTTTAGAGGTGTGAGTAATTGGTTATATGTGAGATATTTTTATAAGGGGGAGGAGGGGTTGTTTAGGAAAGTGTGATAATATTATTTTATTATATAATGATATTCTATTTATAAAGGTCCAAACTAATTAAAGTCGAATATAGGATGAATCATGGTCAAAATAAAATTATACAGTATGAATTGGATAGGTTTTGAAAAATGGTTTAATATTTATAATCATATTTATTTAAATCTTTTATTAATGAGGTAAATACTACATCATTATTGGGTCATGAATAATTTAATTTATTTGATGTCAAAAAATTTAAAAACAAATACCATGAAGTGGGAAATTGTTTTATCTTTCCAATGAATATTTATAGTCAAAAATATAATTTATATAATCCCTTGTAAAAATTAATTAACTAAAAAATATTTGTTTTTTCAATTTTTGCCTTTACTTTAAGTTAATTAATATAAAGTGTCATTATCCCTCCCAAGTGGCTCAATGGGGTCCCAAAATCGACCCAAAGATGCCCATGGTCGTAAATGACTCAACCAATGAGGTTTTTACAAGTGTTAAGGTAATTTTGAATTATTATAATATTCTTTTTACCTTGAATTACCTTATTTACCTTTAACCACGGTAAATAAAAGTCAAAAATTAATATTCACCAAAAAAATATTTTAATCTAATTGAACCAAATTTTACTTACTAATAACAACCACGTATGTCAAATTTTTTAAATTCAATTCACAGAAGTGGTAAATTTTCATTTAAATGAAAAATTCAGTTTTTTTAACTACTACTAAGTGGTTTCACTATTCAACAAAAATTGATGTTTTTCCGAAAACTACCAAAAAGTCATCCTAAGATATATTTGATATTCTTAATTCAAGAATGATGTATAATTTATCAAATTCAAAACATAAAAGTGGAATTAATTAATATAAAATTAATTCCCATTGTTAAAACAAATAGCGTGTTTTTAATAAATAATAACTATCAAAAGATTGACACTTGTTTATGTCCAATTTAAAAGTAAAATTAAATCCATTGACCAACATTGGATTAAATGGTAAAACTATATTCTAATTACACTTTAAAACCAATTAAAAATATAATATAAACATATAAATAAATTAGATTAAAACACAGTTTTGAATTAAAATACAATATTTTTCATTATTCATTAAAAATGACCTTTATCGGAAAAATTCCAAATATTTAGAGAATGTAAATTTTGATATCCCCATTATAAAGAAAGATTTTATTTGGTCAAATATAATGTATTAATGTGACCAAAACCATATTTAAATAGGGTTCTCTATTAAAAGGCGGTAAATCATCCTTTTAATATAAATTATGCTTAAAATTAGATTCATTCACATTTTAAGCCTCTAAAATTTTATTGGATAAATGTAAATAAATTTAACAGACATGTATAATCATATTGTAGTTAGTTTTGTTCATTCATGCTAATACAATGTCTAGGAGTTTACTATCATTTAAAATAATAATATTGTATTATTAGTCTGCAATGTAAGAATTCAAAGAAACTCATTGTTGCGTATCGGGTATGATATCTAACATTGAAACCCCTTTAAAGTGAAATTAATATTTAATTGACAAATTTTAATTAATATGAAATATGTCTTATTCATTATTTACCTGGTATGTTAGATCCTTCCCCCCTTTCAGGAATTTCATCCTCACAATTTTACTTATCAAAATAAGTGGGGGTATTTATCCCTCATAGCATTTTCAGATTCCCACGTTGACTCTTCAACCATATGGTTTTTCCACAAAATCTTTACCTGGTGAATTACCTTATTCCTCCACACTTTCTCTCTTTGGTCAATAATCTGGACTGTTTGTTCCTCATAAGAGATATTCTCTTCAAACTTAACTACCTCTGGGCTCAAAACATGAGATGGATCTAGCATATACTTTCTCAACATCTAAGCATGAAAAACATTGTGTACCAGGGATAAGCTTGGAGGTAAAGACACTCTATATGCAACTAATTCAACTTTCTCAAGGATTTCATAAGGTCCAATGAACCACGGACTAAACTTTCTCTTCTTACCAAAACGCATCACACTTTTCCATGGAGAAACTTTGAGAAAGACATGATCACCTACCTCAAAAGAAAGATCCTTCCTTCAGTTATCTGCATAACTTTTCTTTCTACTCTGAGCTGTTCTTATGTGCTTTTGAATCAATTAAACATTATCTACCATCTCTTATACCAATTCTAGTCTCATTAACTTTCTTTCACCTACTTCATCCCAAAAAGTTAGAGTTCGACAACACTTTCCATATAATGCCTCAAATGGAGCCATCTGTATACTCAAATGAAAATTGTTATTATAAGAAAATTCAACCAAAGAATGATGTTGGTCCCAACATCCCAGATAATCCAGCGAGAAAGCCCGTAAAATATCCTCTAATGTCTGAATTGTTTGTTTTGATTTCCCATCTGATTAAGGATGAAAAACTGTACTAAAATTTAATTCAATACCCAACGACTTATGAAAGCCTTTGCAAAATTTAGAAGTAAACCTGGGATCACGATCAGATACAATGGAGAGGGGAACTCCATGAAACCTGACTATCTCTTTAACATACAACTGAGAAAGTTGATCTAGAGACAAAGTATCTCAAATTGGAAGGAAATGAGTAGATTTAGTCAATCGATCAACAATAACCTAGATTGTATTATTACCTCAAGATGTCTTCGGTAATCCCACAATGAAGTCCATGGATATATTTTTTTCATTTCCACTATGGCACTGGTAAAGGCTGAAGCATCCCTTTTGGTAACAGTCGGTCTACTTTAACATGCTAACAATTCAAACACTTAACAGTAAAATTGGCAATATATCTTTTCATTCCATCCCACCATTATTACTCCTGAAGATCGCTGTATATCTTAGTACTGTCATGATGAACTGAAAATGGGGATCTATGAGATTCACATAACAACTCATTCTTCAACTGTGAATCACAAGGCACACATAATCACTTTCTAAATCTCAAAACACAATCATTATCAATATTAAAATCTGGCAACTTACCCTTCTAAACCGTGTAACGTCCCGGACCGTCTCACCATCAAACCGGTGGTCAGACCAGTCAACACATGGCTTCAAGCGCATCTCCCCGTATGCCAGAGGCTGCCGACTAGCAGCGAGGGTTTCGATAGGTGATAGCGGGGAGACTGTACCCTCTTATAAGAGTTGAATAGTGGTATCTCAGAGAAAATAACATTCAATAGTGGAATAAGTAATAGATAAACATTGAACAAACAGCAGTAGAAGACATATAGTAATCATCTTTATAAAAGGTGGCCAAAGCCGGTTTACACGATGCAGGGATGATGAATGATACAATGTGAAAACAGGAAATAGTACGGCATGCATACAATACAATGTAAAAGAATAAAGAAAAGACATCAAGGCCCGACGGGCGTTCTCCTAAGCATCCTGAGCTCCCGCTCGGTCCTCTTCTCCTATCCCCAGGTACAAGAAACACAGAAACCAACCTAGGTCCTACAATCAAGAAATGTCTACTTGGGTACCCCAGTGCAATGGCGGCCCGAGTAGAGTGTGAGATATAAATATCAGTAGGCCAGCACCACTAGTGTCTAACCCAAACCAGATAGTGTAATATTAATTAAAGAAGTAAGCAATTATAACAAGATTCAATAAGCAGGATAACATAGATAGACAACACCCATCCAGGTTCCCTGAGGACACCCGACAGCTATACCAGCTTCGGCTAGTTTTCGGTAAAGTAACCTGATCATGTAACCATATATATATATATATATATATATATATATATATATCACTTAGATCATAGATGTCATGGGGTAAGAATGCCTCCCACTCATTAATAAGATTAGCGGGCATGAGGTAAGAATGCTTCCTGTCCCTATAGGACAACTGGCAAGGGGTAGAATGCATCCCTTCCATACACGTATAGAGATCACATCTGGCGTGGGGTAACATGCCGCCCACCCATACCCAGAATAAGCTGGCATGGGGTATGCATGTCTCCAATCCACAAACATACACATAAGATAGCCTAGGGTATGAATGTCTCCCATTCATAAACATACACAGAAGATATGATGGGGTATGAATGCCTCCCTTTCATAAACATACACAGAAGATAGCATGGGGTATGAATTACTTCCATTCATAAACATACACATTGTCCATCAGTTTCATATCACAATGCATAAGGCAGTACCTCTTATGCATTTCAAGTATACACATCAAATTTACAATCATCCATAACCACTCATAATCATTATCACAATTATATTAGAATGCATAAGGCAGTACATCTTATGCATTTCAATTAGGATACTGACATGGGCTTGGTCACTTCCAACACATCCCATGGCGTAGATACTTATCATGTAAGTCATTGACTGTACACAAACCCATTTCCAAGAGCTATTCATTATTTGAAAACTATCACACACGTGTCATCTCACTCAATTTTCCTACGCATGGAAAATAGATTCATGGTTCAAGTTTCTTAGCCATTTCGGTTAAAGGTCGTCATTATCTCTTCTAAATCATTCTAACTATTCCATTTATCTCAACCCAACTGCTCATCTTATTAAGGCCTGGAAATTACATTCCATGGGTCCAAGTGCAAAGTGAGGTGGTATGGAAAATATAGAATTTTCCCACTTGGGAAAATACAACAAAGAAGAAACAAGCAGCCCAAACATGCCATTCAGTAATTATCACAAAGGAAAGGCAAATCAGGAAAACATAGATGTCTACTTCCTAATATTTATCTTGAAAACAGTGCACCTCTGATCGAGGGGTTTTATTATTAAATCGTTAGTTTAGTGACCATACAACCTCTTTTATCTTATTCCTGCAATTCACACGATTTTCACAGAAGCATTTAATCGACTAAACTTGCACAATTAAAATACTAAAACAATTCAGTATTAAAATATTTAAATGCTTCACTTTAAATTAAAGGTCAAGGAGAGGGACCCTACCTCAAGGTGGATCCATCTGTCCACTCTGACTCTTGGTGATTTCTAACTAAGAGTCGTTGCTACTACCCCACAAGGCATATGTGATTTCACATACGACCTATGCCTACACAGGCGAGCCGCCTAAGCTCCGGCAAAGCAAAACCATTCCAAAAGCCTAACGCGCAAGGAGAAACATACCATGAACTCTTTAAAAACCTAAAACATTAATTTAGAGGATGTAAAAACAATAAACGGGCAATACCCTTACCTCAGAATCAAACTGGAAGACCGAAACAACCGCAATCCACCTCGCCTTCAGCGGCGGATGTCGTACGCACACCAACAAGGTCCAAAGGGACCTTCTGCACAACCCTGAAATAAGCAGAATAAGAAAGAAAAAAATCAACAAAACCCTAACCCTAGGTTTTCTTGGCCGAATGAAATTAGGGAAAATAGGAGCCCTAAAATCGGCCAAGAAGGAAGGGTGAAAGATGGAGGAGGCTTATCGTGGAGATTCGAAGGAGGAATTTCCAAGAACAGAGGACGAAAGAGGTCTGGCTGTGAGGGAGGGCTCGCGCGAGGCCAGCGGCTCTAGGGAGGGGGTTCATGTGGGTCTGTCTGAGAGGATAGGGGAGATTTTATTAGATTTTAGGTTTTCTTTTTAAATTGATTTTAAATTTTTAAAAACCCAAAATAGGTCACGACGCACGGCTTGGGCCGCACGGTTTGGAAAATCGTGCGCCAACCATGCATCCTCCACTGGCCACCCAAGACACCCCGTACAGACTGGCCACACAGTTTGGGTAAACTGTGTGTAGGCTGTGTGGACTCCTCTGTCTCCCAAATTTAAGCTTCACGGTTTGGTCTGCACATTTTGGGAAGTTGTGTGCCAACCGTGCGTCTTCTATTGTTCTTTAAAAACCTGCCTCCTTCCGGTACGACTCACCCGAAACACCTCAAGACACTCGGGAAACTTCTCGGGCCTTTGACCAACCCCAAAAACATTAAAAAGAAGGGTTCAAACCTTCAGACCCTTGTTCTAAAGCCTGTTTCTAAAAACGACCGGTTCATTAATTGAAAAAGATCAAATTTCTCCACTTTTTAACCTAGTTCAAAACACGGGTCATTACAACCTTCCCACCTTATAACTTCTCGTCCCTAAGAAGCCCTTGGGAATAAATCAAACTTCATTTGACCTACAAGGGTCATGAAGCCTCATTCAATGATCGCGTTACATTTCCAAACGTTCAACGCTCCACGATCATCCACTTAAGCACACGACACTTAAGTCGTCAACACCCGAGCCAATGCTCGTTTTCCCACCAAACCAACATGATAGCTCTTACCTGATCCCATTCCACAAGATACATGATCACATCGTCATCTCATCAAGAAACCAAACAAAGTTACTTCCCACCTTAGATTTTTCACATTAAACGGCCAAGACTCAAAATAAAGCTCCACCACCTTTTGAACTATCTTTCAAAAGCACACTCTAAGCGTTCCAATGACACACCTAGCGTGATTTTGAAATGATCAAACAGTTGATTTCCCCATCAACCTATAAACCCAATTCGAAAAGAGTCTAGCCACTCCGGCTGACTATTCAAGATGGCGCTTGGCTTAGGTGTCCGGCGCTTTACAAGATGAACAATGATGCCTTCTCCAAAGTCATCCCACATTCACCATGAGAACGTTCACTGAAAAGCTCATACCCAACACTTGGTGATGTATCAAAGATAAAACTACAAATGAAACCATGCATGCAGCGTGCAACGCCGAAAGGGAACAACCAACCAAGCTAAACAGCTTTTTAAACCTTTAGCGTGGCGTAAGACCGATGCTCTCTTAGCGCATCTAGGACGAAAGCAAGATAGGGGACATGCTTGTCGCGTAGTAGAGTACACTGAGAGGATTGAAAACAAATTCCAGTTATTTATACCCAAAAACTGAAAAGAAGATCAGTCGAACCACCCATGGTCGACTCTAAAAAATAAACTCAGCTTCACCTGCCGACGCATCACGATTTCTACTGATCACGATGCCTCTTCCTACACGAGGCATTCGTCGATCGACCCTACCACCAATACCCAAAATCATTCGAGCAAAACCCAACCATTTTCCAAGATGGTCCATCTAGGCCTGTTCCTTCTACCCGGAAGGACACGCTTTACTCAACTGGCACGACGCTTCCCACCTTAGAAGGGTCGGTGTCATCAAAAGGAGAAATACAAGCTGCTCATAATCTAACTTTTTCATAATCTACTGAACGGACGTGCGTCGCTCCTCCAAGACATGATCACCACGTCAAACGTACAAGGAATCCAAAGCAACAAGACCGGCGTGTCAACCACCCGAGTCTTACGAAAATCATCTCGAGCATTAGGACAACTTGATTCTCAAATGCTCAAGTCACTCTACTTCGGAGATGACCCAAGACCGTACACAACAGTGCAAGAGATACAACCAAAACATTGTATTTCCCCATATGACCATTCGCTTGGATGATGACATGTCAAGTCATCCATTACTATACAAAAAGAAAGGGTCAAATGACCAACAAGGCAACGGACCATGCCTGAGGCATGTCCAACCAACTGATACAGCGCATTACCCAATGCTCAATACCTTAACAAGATCAAAAGAAGCATGACCACACATCCGAACAAGTGTGTCATTAGAACTGGATGTCCTATATGGGAAAATGGTACCTGAACAGTACCAAGAATCAGAAAGTTCACCGAACAAGCCAAGAACATAAGCTATAAGGGTGCTACCTACCACGGACTAGCCCCTCATGAAAAACAAGCGTCGACCGAAGCACTTGGCCACGCCCCACAAACGTCATCGGGCTTAAAGCCTAACATTTAACATCATTGCTAAAATAAAACAGCCTACGGAAAACGTGTAAGGTTCCCTTCCAAGGCACTCACAAGAAAGACTTAACCTACCCATACACAGGGTCTCAAAAGAGGACACCACTACAGGTTCCTTTTTCCAATCCCTTTATATTTATTCACATTTATCATTTAATCACTTTCAAAGATTAAATTAAACACATCAAGTACCCTTTTCCACACAAAAAATTCACTAGGCACTTGATCATTTTATCAAATAGCTCAAAGCATAATAGGCAAGTTTCAACCAACTTCCTTTTAACCACCAGGAAACCTACGAGGGTCCCAACAAGAAAAAACATTTCATATCAAAATCAAACAGATTTTACACATATAAACATCACACAAAGCATCCTGCCATTACATTCTTTATGGGTTTCCTTTTCCCAACCCATGAAGCACCCATACACTCCTTAAATTAAAATTTGGCTCCCATTAAACAAAATATATCACGTTTCAGAAATTAACATGATCAAATACAATGATCCAATCATAAGGGTGGACACCTACCAATCTATAAAGCGCTCATACACCTTACAGTTTGGCATTTGGCTCCCTCTAATCAAAACCAATTACATTTTACAATTAAAACTTTAGCATCCCTTTTTCAGAAATATGATTACACAGGTTACCCATTCCCAGCTATAAGGCGCCCATACACCTTACAACTGAAAATTGGCTCCTGTCGTAATTGAAATCACTTAATTTAGAAAAAGAAACCAATTTCATTTTTGATCAAAAACAGCTTGTTATCATAAGCAGTAACACAGAACATGATATATCAAAGAAGCATAGAATAACTACAAGAGTACCTATCACAACAGAAGGCATTACTAATGCATCCTAGATGGCATGTCATGTGATTTCTAACTATGTTCCTATATGATGCATGAGATGGCATACCCTCGTATCAACATGTTGCAACAGGAATAGAACCCAAAATTTCATCAACAATATCAACAGAAAACATGTGTGTCACCCAACGGTGAAATCATATCAACTGTAATAATCAAAATCATTAAAATAAAAAATGCATTCGAGGTAATTTGGATTTTCCCTGTGCACGGGGTGGACAATCCTGGACATAGCTCAATACCAAATTCCAATTCCTTCCTCTCCCTGTCTAATGTCACAAAACAATAAAACAAATTAGAAGAGAAAACTCCTTTGATACCACTTTGTAACATCCCGGTCCGGCTCACCATCAAACCGGTGGCTGGATTGGTCGCCACATGGCCTCAAGCGAATCTCCCCATATTCCATAGGTTGCCAACTAGTAGTGAGGGTCTTGGGAGGTGATAGTGGGGAGACTATGCCCTCTTATCAGAGTTGGACAGCGGTATCTCAGAGTAAGTAACATTCAACAGTGGAAGTAATAATAGATAAACAATGAACAAATAGCAGCGGAAGACAAATAGTGATCATTTTTATAAAAGGTGTCCAAATCCAGTTTATATGATGCAGGGATGACGAATGATACAATGTAAAAACAGGAAACAACCCAACATGCTTACAATACAATTTAAAAGAATAATGAAAAGACAAAAAGGCCCGACGTGTGTTCTTATGAGCATCCCGAGCTCCCTCTCGGTCCTTTGCTCTTATCCCCAGGTACAAGAAACATAGAAACCAACCTAGGTCCTTCAAACAAGAAATGTCTACTCGGTTACCCTTGTGAAATGGTGTTCTGAGTAGGGTGTGATATATAAATCTCAGTAGACCGGCACCACCGGTGTCTAACCCAAAACAGATAGTGTATTATTAATTAAACCAGTAAGCAGGTATAACAAGATTCAAAAAGCAGGACAACATAGATAGAAAACACCCATCCAGTTTCCCTAAGGACACCAGATAGTTATACCAGCTTCGGCTCGTTGCCGGTAAAGTAACCTGATCATGTCACTATATATATATATATAAAGAACTTAGATCATAGATGGTGTGGGGGTAAGAATGCCTCCCACCCATTAATAAGATTAGAGGTCGCAAGGTAAGAATGCTTCCAGTCCCTATAGGTCAACTGGTAATGGGTAGAATGCATCCCTTCCATACACGTATAGAGATCACATCTGGCGTGCGGTAACATGCCTCCCACCCATACTCATAATAAGCTGGAATGGGGTATGCATGCCTCCCATCCGTAAACATACGCATAAGATAGACTGGGGTATGAATGCCTCCCATTCATAAACATACATAGAAGATAGCATGGGGTATGAATTCCTCCCATTCATAAACATACACATAATATAACATGGGGTATGAATTCCTCCCATTCATAAACATAAACATTCGCCATCAATTTCATATCACAATGCATAAGGTAGTACCTCTTATGCATTTCAAGTAAACACATAAAATTTACAATCATCCATAACCACTCATAATCATTATCACAATTACATTATAATGTATAAGGCCATACATCTTATGCATTTCAATTAGACAACCGACATGGGCTTGGTCACTTACAACACATCCCATGGGGTAGAGACTTATCATGTAAGTCATTGATTATACACCAACCCATTTCCAAGAGCTATTCATTATAAGAAAACTGTCCCACACATGTCATCTCACTAAATTTTCCTACGCATGGAAAATTGATTCATGGTTCAAGTGTCTTAGCCATTTCAGTTAAAGTTTGTCATTATCTCTTCTAAATCATTCTAACTGTTCCGTTTATCTCAACCCAACCGCTCAACTTATTAAGGCCTGGAAATTACATTCCAAGGGTTCATGTCTAATGTAAGGTGGTATGGAAACATATCATTTTCCCACTTGGGAAAATTCAAAAAATAAGAAACAAGCAGCCAAAACATGCCATTCAGTAATTATCACAAAGGTAAGGCAAAGCAGGAAAACATAGATGTCTACTTCCTACTCTTTATCTTGAAGACAGTGCACCTCTGATCGAGGGGTTTAATTATTAAATAGTTAGTTTAGTGACTAAACAAACTCTTTTATCTTATTCCTACAATTCACAATATTTGCACAGAAGCATTTAATCAACTAAACTAGCATAATTAAAATACTAAAACAATGCAGTATTAAAGTCTTTAAATGCTACACTTTAAATTAAAGGGCAAGGAGAGGGAACCTACCTCAAGGTGGATCCATCTATCCAATCCGGATCTTAGTTCTTTCTAACTAAAAGCTGATGCTGATCCCCCACGAGGCATATGTGATTTCACTTATGACCTATGCCTACACAGGCGAGCCACCTAAGCTCTGGCAAAGAAAAACCATTACAACAGCCTAACTCACAAGGAAAAACATACCAAGAACTCTTTAACAACCTAAAACATTAATTTAGAGGATGCACAAACAATAAATAGTCAAAACCCTAACCTCAGAATCAAACCGGCGACCAAAAAAACCAAAATCCACCTCGCCTTTGGCGGCGGATGTCGTACGCACACCAATAAGGTCCTAAGGGACCTTCAGCACAACCCTGGAACAAGAAGAATAAGAAAGAAACTGAAATCAACCAAACCCTAACCCTAGGGGTGCTTGGCCAAATGAAATTAGGGCAAAGAGGATCCCTAAAATTTTCCAAGAAGGAAGGAGTAAGGAGGGAGGAGACTTACCGTGGAGATTCGAAGGACGAATCGCCAAGAACAGAGGATGAAAGAGGTGCGGTTGAGAGGGAGGGCTCGCGCGCGGCCGGCGGCTCCATGGAGTGGGTTCATGTGGGTCTAGCCGAGAGGAGAGGGGAGAGTTTATTAGATTTTAGGTTTTATTTTTAAATTTATTTTAAATATTTTAAAAACCCAAAATAGGGCACGACACATGGCTTAGGCTACACGGTTTGGAAAACCATGCACCAACCGTGCATCCTCCACTGGCCACCCAAGACACCCCGCATGGGTTGGCCGAAGGGTTTGGGTAAACCATGCACAAGCTGTGTAGACTCCTATGTCTCCCTGATTTAAGTCGCACGGTTTGGGACGTCGGGCGCTAACTGTGCATCTTCTGTTGTTCTTTTAAAACCAGCCTCTTTCAGGTACGATGCACCTGAAACACCTCGAGACACTCGGGAAACTTCTCGGGACTTCGCCCAATCCCAAAAACATTAAAAGGAAGGGTTCAAACCTTCGAAACCTCATTCCGAATCCAGATTATAAAAACAACCGGTTTAGAAATTGAAAAAGGACAAATTTCTCCACTTTTTAACCCAGTTCAAAGCACAGGTCATTAAAAACCAACTCTATATTTTTCTGTAACTCACTTTCTTCCTTCTGTGCTTGCTTAATTTTGTTCTGATAGAGATGATCTCATAGACACCTGATAAAAAACTGAAGAATTTTCTATACCAATAACTTCTATGCCGGATTTTATGAAATCAACAACCAAAGGATCTTGTTCCAAACATAACATGCTAAATGAAGCATTACTTTTTCGACTCAAAGCATCATACACTTTATTTTCTTTTCCTGGATGGTAATGGATTGTGCAATCATAATCCTTGATTAATTCCAACCATCTCTTCTCTCTCATGTTCAATTATTTTTGAGTGAATATATACTTTAAAATTTTTTGATCAGTATATATTTCATATTTTACTCCATACAAATGATGCCTCCAAATTTTAAAAGCAAAAACAATAGCAGCCAATTCCAAATCATGTGTAGTGTAATTTAACTAATGTGGTTTCAACTGGAATGAAGCATAAGAAATTACCTGATCATTATGAATTAGTAAACGACCAAGTCCTTTCAATGAAGCATTACTATAGATAAAAAACTCACCATTTTTGGATGGAAGTGCCAAAACTGAAGCATTCACCAATCTTCTTTTCAATTCTTAAAAACAATCATCACAATATTTTGTCCAGATGAACTTAACACCTTTTCAAGTTAACTTAGTCATTGGAATATATAATTGTGAAAACTTTTCAACAAACCTCTAGTAATAACCTTCCAATCAATAAAAACTACTAATCTCAGTTATATTTGTGGGTCTTGTCCATTCTTCAACAACTTTTGTTTTAGCAGGATCAACCGTTATGCCATTTTTTGAAACAATGTGACCAAGGAAAGAAATTTGTTCCATCCAAAACTCACACTTTCTGAATTTCCCATACAGTTTCTTTTCTTTTAAGGTTTGAAAGAAAACCCATAAATGAATTTCATGTTCCTCTTTACTTTTGGACTAAACCAAAATATCATCAATGAACACAACCACAAACTTATCCAAGAACTCATGGAAAATTCTATTCATAAGATCCATGAATATAGCTGGTGCATTGGTTAAACAAAAAGGCATAACTACAAATTCATAATGGCCATATCCAGTATGAAATGCAGTCTTCAGAGTGTCTGCTTCCTTTACTTTCAATTGATGGTACCCCGACCTCAAATAAATCTTCAAAAAATACTGTGCTCCCTAGAGCTGATCAAACAAATCATTGATATGAGGTAAAGGATACTTATTCTTAATAGTGATGTTATTCAATGCTCTATAATCAATGAAAAGTCTCATTGAACCATCTTTCTTTTTACCAAATAATATAGGATCACCCCATTGTGATGTGCCAGGTCAAATGAAACTTTTATCTAATAACTCCTACAATTGCTTCTTTAACTCTAAAAGTTCAATTTGAGTTATTCGATAAGGGGGTCATGAAATTAGCTTAGCATCAGGAAATAAGTCAATAGTAAACTCAACTTCCCAGTCAGGTATAATACTATGAAACTCATCAAGAAAAGAATCAAGGTACTCATTTACCACTGGCACATCATTAATCTCAACACTTCCTTTATTTTCAACAATATGTGCAAGGTAACATTCATTTCCATTTTTTACTAGTTTCTCATCTTCCTGATATGTTATCAAAAGAAGTGGTTAATTCTTGTATACAAACTAAAAATTATTCTGAAAAGAAACCTCTTTATCTCTGCAGTCAATCTTAGCATGATAAACAAAAAGCCAATCCATGCCCAAAATAACATCAAACTCTACTAGAGGCAAAACAATAAGGTTTGCAGGTAGATTCTTTCCGCACACAAGGACTGGAAGGTTCCTATGTTTTCTTTTTATCTCAACATTTCTTCCAGGTGTTTTTACCCTAAGTTCTGTATTTATATCTTGATATGGAATTCCCAATTTACTAGAAAAATTCTCAGAAATTACAGAGTGTGTAGACCCTGAATCAATCAACACATTGGCATAATATGAACAAACAAATAGTGTACATGATACTACTTCATTTGATGGACCAACATCTTATGAAGTAGTTTCAATGGATTTCACCACCCCTTTTTGATTGTAGTCTGCCTAGTTCCCCTCAGTTGAGTTATTTTTTGGACACTCATTTGCATAATGACCCATTTAATTACACTTAAAACATTTTACTGACTGTAAATCAGATTTTGTCTTACCATTACCCTAATATTTTTTAGTTAAATTACAAGCCTTATGTACCTTTTTACCACATCATTAGCACTTACCAAAATTCAAAATACATTCCCCATCATGATTTTTACCATAATATTCACAAATTGTAAACTTAAGTTTCTTACCATCAGACTTTTTTGAAGAGTTCTTCCCTTTCACCTACCACCTCAACCTCTTATTTTGTTGTTTTTTAAAGAACATCTGATCATCAAAAAACTCCATTTCCACCTTCTTTGCACAACGAACAAGTTTTTCATAACTTTTGAACTAATGAAAAGCTAAATCCCTTCGATACATTGGCTTTAATCCTGAGTAAAAATTGTCGATTTTACTATCAAGACCTCATATGAAATTTGGATCATACCTTGCTAGTTGAGTTAATTTTTCTTCATAAGCATCCATTGATTCATCCTCCTACTTCGATTCTAGGAATTATTTTTCCATTCTAAGATGAACCACTTTAGGAAAATATTTCTCAAGAAACATACCTTTGAATTTATCCCAATCGAGAGCATCAATCTCCTCATTATACCTAATATTTTTCACCATCGACCACCACTAATCAACTTCACCTTCAAAATGGTAAATAGATAGACTATCCTTTTGATGTTATGAACAACCCATGACATAGAAAATCTTTTTCAGTGCTTTAATCCACCCTTTTTCTAGCACCGAGTCATATGATCCTCTGAATGATGGGGGATTTGCCTCATGAAATGCTCCACTATTGACATGTTCCTCTATGGTTGATCTGGCTGATCTCATACATGGATACCACCACCATTTATATCCTGAAGTCAATTGTGCCATCACTGCAATAAACTATTCAGTTCCAATTCTGACTATCTCAAGTTGCTGATTTGTAAGGTTGTCTTCCTCCTGATGTCGTACCAACATAGCTGCCCTTTTTCCTCTGCGGAAAAACATCCTGAACACAAAAATATCTTAGGCGAAGGAACATGGTAATCTGTAAATGCTATATGATTTCAATATTAACATAAATTACTTTATGGATATTAATTTAACAATTCCCTAACTTCTAAAGTTATCTAAACCGACCTATATTACCAACTATAAGGACCCAGCCTTAAATCATTACATAATATTGAATTAAACTAAATAATTTACATTGAGGATATTTTTAGGTTTAGAGTTTCAGATAATTAGGACATAACTATTACATATCAAAAGATTACAGAGTAGACACTTTTACTCAGTTTCCATTTTTTCATAAAATAAAAACGCTTGAAAAAAAAGATTCATGTCTTGTTCCATGTTTTAGACAGCATAACTTTTCCTTTATCCCATCCTTGACCCTATTCATCTTAAAGTCATGTGAAAACATTTCAAAACATGGGATGAGAATAAAAAGATCAGTAATGGTTAAAAAAGGATAAAGAAAACATTAGTTCATAAATACATACAAAACATAAACTCTTTTACTAACCTCATGAAATCATAAGATTTATGAATAACACATATAAATCATAAATCATAAAGGTATCTTGTGGAATCCATAACATACTTACATTGTAGATATCACAGCTACATAGAGAGTTACTTTGGAATACCCATCAGAGTATATTCCCTAAATCTCTTAGGAGAAACATCCACGTTTACCTCCATCATGTTACCCAATGCATTGGAGAGATATCTCAGGCTCACCCACCCTATGTTTATCACGGAACCACCCGTATATATAACATTTCCCAAGAACCATAACATGTTTGTAACACATAAAATAAATATAAATGAAAGATAACATTTCCACATTTAAATCACAATATATCATTTAAATATATTGACATAAAAAATACATTATCAAACCAATTTTCAATACCAAAATACATAAAAGAGTATATGATATTTATTTTCCTTTCAAAAGTATTACGGCTTGTTAAGGAATCCAAATATAAAATAATACTTGCGGTGGTGGAAAGGTCGTTGTCGCCACTTACGTTAAAAAAGCATTCCTTTTTATCGTTTAGTAAAACACTTCGTATAAAAATATTTCCTTTGAATGAAATAAAAATTCAAAGGGGTTTATACACCATATAAAATAAATTCATGTATAAAACCAAATATGCCTCAATGAAAGGAGATTGAGACGAAGTCCCTTACCTCGTGTCTGACTTGACCCATTCGTTCTTTAAGATTCTCAGTAATAAACTAAAGTTAATTTATACTTTCTTAAGAACCCTTTTCAAGTTTATTATTCCTTTTAAGTCAATTATTACCTTGTTATAAACATTATGTGATCATTTATGTTAATAATGTTCATTTTGATGATATTTGGTACTTGAGTAAAAAATTAACACCTTATATTTACAAGATGTCCATGCGGTAAATAGTCCATTATATCTAGAATGATATTCATTATTTAGATATCATATATATAATATATATCCAGTATATATATATATTTATATATTTATAACAGTACATATCATTTGAAGGTAAGATATGAAATGCACCGCTCATGGAGACGGTAACCCGTACGTACGCATGAACGCTACTTTCATTTATATTTATTATTTTAATTGAATTAAAACCAAATGATACATAAGTATATTATAATTCTGGTATAATATCATATATAATATCATTAACTCCATCCATTCTATGTCCTATATATGGCATTAATGGGTCATATCACTTTGAGGGGGTGGTAGTAAGCACTTCCTCAAATGAAATTATCGCATTTACCCATCATGGAAACCATAAACATATTCTATAAAATAAAAATACATAAGAATAAAGAAAACATAAAAATAACTTATATCATATATAAATATAGTTTCATCTTAATGGCCACCTTGATAGGTGGTAGGAGATAATTGAACAATCATCGTCTCGTGAGGCGTTAGTTTTCCATCCACAGAAACAGTATGTTCTTCACCCATTAGATGGAGGTTTGTGTAAGTATAGTTCTAATCCATCTCATAACAACATAAAAGTATATTGAGGATACTGTTTTTGTTATAAAATAAAGGAATAAAAAGTGTTTATTGGTTGGAGAAGTAAAATAAAAGAAAAGAAGTTAAGAGAAATGGTTGCCTTTAATTTGGGTAACTTCCTTTGGTTTGAACCTAAAGGACTTCTTGAAGTGCCTTCGGCCTAAGGTAAGTCTTTTAGGAGGAGGAGGGGGATATAGGGAGATTAATTGGGTAGAGTTTGGATGACCCAAAAGGCTTGAGAGGTGTGATTAATTGGTTAAAAGTGAGTGATTTTTATAAGGGGGAGGAAGGTCTCTTTAGGGAAGTGTGATAATATTATTTTATTATATAATGATATTAGGTTTCTAAAGGACCAAAACTAATTAAAGCCGAATATAGGATGACTCCTGGCCGAAATAAAATCATCCAATAAGAAATGGATATTTTTTGGATATTTTTTTAATATTTATAATCTTATTTATTTAAATCTTTTATTAATGAGGTAAATAGTGCATCATTATAGTGTCATGAATAATTTAATTTATTTGATGTATAAAAGTTTTAAAAAAATAAAATAATTTAGGAAATAATTTTATCTTTCCAATGAATATTTTTAGTCAAAATGATAATTCATATAACCCCTTTTAACAATTAATTTACCAATAGATATTTGTTTTTGTCATTTTTTCCTTTACTTTAAGTTAATTAATCTAAAGTGTCATTATCACTCCCAAGTGGCTCAATGGGGTTCCAAAATCGACCCAAAGATTCTCATGGTCGTAAATGACTCAAAAAATAAGTTTTGGACAAGTTTTAAGGTAATTTTAAATTATTATAATATTTTTTTACCTTGAATTACTGTATTTACCTTTAACCACGGTAAATAAAAGTCAAAAAATACTCTTCACCAAAAATTATTTTCAACTTATTGAACCAAATTTTACTTACTAATAACAACCATGTATGTCGGATTTTGGAAATTCAATTCATAGAAGTGGTAAAATTTAATTTAAATGAAATAGTCAGTTTTTTTAACTACTTCTAAGTGGTTTCACTATTCAACAAAAATTGATGTTTTTCAGAAAACTACCAAAAAGCCACTCTAAGAAATATTTGATATTTCAAATTCAAAAATGATTTCTATTTTTCAGAATTTAAAACATTTAAGTGTCATTAATTAATATAAAATCAATTCATGTCATTAAAACAAATTGTGTGTTTTTAAGAAACAATAACTATCAAAAGATTGACACTTGTTTGTGTCCAATTTCAAAGTAAAATTAATTCCATTGACCAAAATTGGATTAAATGGTAAAAATATATTATAATTACACTTTAAAACCAATTAAAAAGATAATCTATCCATGTAAATAAATTAGATTAAAACATATTTTTGAATTAAAATACAATATTTTTCACTATTCATTAAAAATGAACTTTATCGAAAAAATTCCAAAAATTTACACAAAGTAAATTTTGATGTACCCCTTCTAAAAAATGATTTTATTTGGTCAAATATAATGTATTAAAGTGGCCAATACTAAATTTGAATAGGGTTCTCCATTAAAAGGTGGTAAATCGTCCATTTAATGTAAATTATGTTTAAAATTAGATTCATTCAAATTTTAAGCCTCTAAATTTTTATTGGATAATTGTAAATGAATTTAACAAAAATGTATAATAATATTGTATTTAGTTTTGTTCATTCCCACCAATAAAATGGCTAGGAGTAAAATTCCATTTAAAATATTAATATTTTATTATTAGTGTGCGACGTAAGATTTCAAAGAAACCCGTTGTTGCGTATCGGGTACTCTATTGAACATAGAAACCCCTTTAAAGTAAAATTAATATTTAATTAAAAGAAATTAATAGATATGAAATATTTTTTATTCTTTATTTACCTGGGATGTTTAATTTTGTGGATCAAAGAATTGATACTTTACACCATATGACACGTATTGGTCTATAGATAGGTTTATTAAACATGGTTGGGAGATGATGGTTGGAACAGTCATCGTGAAATTCTTAGATACACTCTAGAACTAGGTAAAGCATGTTAGTATTTTTTTCCATAATAAAATTGGCCTCTTTCATTATGTGTTTATGTATATAGTTTATATTTTTTGAAATAATTGTCTGTGAATTTCCTATCACCTGTGCATCTAAATGCAATGTATATAATATTTATTTTAGGTACAATGTTGGAGGTGAATACTGAGTTATACTCACACCCTTATTTGGATGCCATGGAACTTGGGAACCTAAGTAAACACTAAATTTTTATAGGTATATGATGGTAGATGGTAGATACTTGGATATGTTTGGGATGCTAGGATGGACCTGGGATTTTTGGAACAAGTATTTGAATCATACCCATGTTTGATTTTTTATTTTTATGTGTGAGTTTTATTTATTTTTTTTATTAATTTTTGGTTTGTATTATATGCATCACTTTCATTATATCTTGGTTTACTGATTATTTTAGATATTGTTCTATATGTAATTATTTTACAAATTCATTTGATTTTTATATATATTTGATATTTTTTAAAATATTATTATACTCTAATAAATCTTTATTAAATCCCCACTATAAAACCATATACTGACACTGCTAGTTGTAAGACTCTGGGTATGGGTGTCATACCTAAGTTATAGTAGTATCCCAGCCTAGTTACTATTCATTTTGAAGGTGGTAGGGATGTTATGAAGATGTATTTGAGATTTTATTCTTTTGTTTTACTATTTTCTATATGGTAGATATTATAAAAAGAATGTGTTGGGAAATTTTATAGAACTTTGTCTTAGGACTGGACAACACATTTGTGTGGAAAGTCTATGTTTCTATGGGTGGTAATATTGTTCATGATGTCTGATGTTTTAGTGGATCTGATTTCACCTCGAGTGATTTATTTTGTTGTGAGGTCATTGATTTTTTATATGTCATCTCTCTTCCAAGTATGGTATGATAGGTTTTTTCAGACATCATACTAGGAATTTAGGGTTTATATGGGTTATTTTTGTGATTTATATTTTTTGTTAATCAAATTTACGAGTGTTTTATTTACAATTAGGTAGTATATCTATTGGTAAAAAATCAATTGCTATCGACTCCTAAGAGGGGTCTGTATTTAGAGCATACACACCCATTCATTTGGTCTATATATAAGTGTATAGTGTAATTCTACATGACCAACTCCTTAGGTTTATTCATGTTAATAGGTTGTAATAAATGAATTAATGTAATGGTTTTTTTAAATAAATTCCAAGTAAAAATCATATAAGTTGTTTTGCACTATAACATGTGATTGACATTATATTTTTCAAAAATGATGTACCGTGGAACCTAATGATGTCTTTGAATTTTAATTTGAGGGTTTATGAAATATTTTAATATTTTAATCCCTGAGATTTTAAAATTTCAGGTTTTAAATAAATTCGAATATTAATATATAGACATTTATGGATTCTGGTGAGGGGAATCCTTGTCTTTGTGACTTTTCCCTATGTATGGGATGTTAGGTCTATGATATAAACCAATTTATGTGTTTTTATCTCTGACCAAGAGACCCATGACATGTTGTGGATTTTTATTAGACTTTTGGTTTATGTCTAACCTAGAAATGGGTTATAAAGGGTGGTTTATTCCATTATGTGGACCCTTTTGGGTTATTAGGTTAGAGGTGTCATGTTTTCTTAGATTGGTGGTGAGTATCACCCTGGGTGTTTTTACCCTTGTGTGGCTACGTTTTCATGAAAGGAGGTATATCCCAGTGACCATTCTTTTATAATACACTAGATAGGGAGTCTATGTTTATGTCCTTCGAGTATGACCCATGTCAAGGGTCATTTGAGTTGGAATGTTCCTTTTTTGAGTAAGGTATTTGTAATGTTTTAGCATATTATAATGGTTTAAAAAGTATATTATTGGTTTTTATAGTTTTTTTAGGTTCCTTGGGAGTTTTTTTATAAACCATTATGTATAGGTTCATTCATTTTTCATGTTAGTACTAGTAAATTTAATCTCATTTAGATGCATGTCCCTATTGACAACATCGTGTCGTTTCTAGTGAGTTCATTGTTTTATATAATATGTGATAGGATTAGATCCGATGTGGATAGGATAAATTCTCTTATAGGGATAATATCATGGTGGTTTCTTGAGGGGAATCATGTTTATCTATGTGAGTTGGTTTGGGAATAATTAGAGCTAGTGATATAAATCAAGTGTGGTTTTGTGCGTTCGTTCATGAGGTACATGTGGGTAAGAGTTACCTTGAAAAAGGTTTTTTCACAGTCATGTAAAAATTTTGGGTTCTCTTAAAATGAAAATAGGCCTGAGGGTGGACCTCTCATGCTTCTTAGGTACCATGTATGGTTTCAAAGGTTTGGTTTTATCACTCACCTTAACTTGTTGAATTTGGATGCTCCATTAAGTTCATATTAAAAGTATAAGTGAACCACTTCTAAATATCATAATAATGATCCTTTTTTAGGGTTTTTGTGAAGTATTTTAGATTTATTAAGTCTTTGTGGTTATACTAAATAGAAAGGTTATTTTCTCTTAGTGGCATTGATATGTGAGAAAGGCATGTCTAGTGGAACAGTCTTGTGATATGAGTATTAAGGACACATGAATCATTGGATTCAATGGTAAATTTTTTGTTTAGGTTATATAAGAGTATATTACCAATGGTTTTTAAAGAAATTTGGATGGTGGGAACATATTAGATATGTGTGTTTCTCTTGTTTTACTATTTAGTTGGTATGGAAGCATACTCCTATGAATCTTAAATGTGTAACGGGTCATATGCATGATGAGGAAAAATGATTGTTTATTAAGAATCATGAAAGAATGTTGAACCTGGTCTCCATGGTGAGAAAAATCATGTTCAAATGGTGGAAAATGTGGATATACTTGGGGTAGTGACCCTAAAAATTTAGTTTGAATATCAATAATTTTTTTTAGAGGACGGCGATTCGGGTAACGAAACATGGCTCAGGAGGAGTGAAAAAATTGGTATTTCTAAAACACTTCAAGATAAGTTCTAATTGAGTAGTATTCCTTGGGATGAATGTTTTTTAAGATTCCATAAATTTTTAAATATGTGGACCTCATAATTGTTAGGGTGTTAATGTATTCTCAGTAATCCTAGAGTAACATTCCCATGACCCATGAGTGGGTGTCAGTAGACATTCTATTACAGTTCTTGGGGGGTGAGTAATTATATCCCTATACAATAATCATGTTCAATGAGGAATGGATATACACTATAGTGATAATAAAATGGTAAAGTTTCATGATGAATAAGAGGATCTTATGGTGGGGAGTGAGATTTTGGTCTTGGTTATGACCCCCCCCCCCTCATGTGTAGTGAACTTGATGTGCATAAGGTCGATCTATGGGTTATTAATATTGTGTTTTGATGTCTATATATGAATGAGGTAAAATTCAATATATTACCATTTGAATTTCTATATTAGAATCAATGTGTCATTGGGTGGGTTTTTGGATTGATTTCATACAATAATTTTTTTGTGATCTAAGAGAGAGTTAGGCTTGTGGTATTTTAATGCTCATGGTACAATGACAGTGGAAAGGGAAATTGATTGTATAAAGATGGAACATAATTAGACATCGAGTTTTTACATTATTGTGTGAGATCAGATGATCATAGGATTCCTTCGAGGTTTATGGATTATTGACCTACTGGGTTTATAACACATCAATAGAATAGTTTGTACATCCTTGGGAAAAGTAAAACAGTGAAGTTTTGACATATATTATTCCCATAATTGGATGTGGTTAATAAGAAACTGATGTTGGTTCATTAATGCATGTTTGATTCATAAGTCTT
This sequence comes from Viscum album, assembly GCA_963277665.1. NCBI lineage: Eukaryota > Viridiplantae > Streptophyta > Magnoliopsida > Santalales > Viscaceae > Viscum > Viscum album. The sequence goes on from OY728164.1 coordinate 1,349,687,699, forward strand.
TATAGTTTTTTGAGGCCTTCTAAAGGAAAGAATTGTCTCATGAAAACAAATTTGGTTGATGTATCCATGTTAGTTTTTTGTTAATTCATGAATGGAAAGGTGTATCAATATTTTTTTTAGGTTTTCATGTACTATTTATGTACTGTTTTGTGAATCACATCGATCGGAATTATCAAAATGGTAGGATTGTTTCCTAGTTTTCAATTCCAATGGTGGATATTTTGTGGCTTATAATTATCATCTTTTATATTTGTGTTATGGTGGGAAGAACCATCGGCTGATTATATAGTTGGATGAGATAGTATTCTTATATTGGTAATATCATTGTAGATGAGATCTATTTCAGGTAATCAGTGATAACTTTACATGGTTGATTATTATTAGTATATTATGTGTTGGAATTTCATTATGTTCTCTATAATAACACTGAGTACTCATGATTATAACACAATCGTTGAGTACGATCAAACATAGATGAATGATGGAGAATATTTTGCCTGAATAGTAAGATAGAATGAAGAAAATATATTATAAGTTGGGGAGGTTGTAAGTATTAGCGTCTATATAGGTGTATAGATGAGTTTGTCATTTCAAGAAAATTTTATTTTTCAATCTACTAAGTGGGTAATTTTTAAAATTAATTTATGGAAGAGGATACCAATGTTTTAGACACTTATAAAGAATGATTTTAGCATTAAATAAAGGGATGAATATAGGATTAAAGAAGTAAGAATCACCAGGAATATATTTAGGGCTATAGTATGCTACTCCAGCACTACTGTCTAGCTAATACATAGCCTTCAGTGAGCTGATGGTAGGGCCGAATCTTTTCTTGCTACGGGCGGCCACCAGGTGTTCGGTTGTTGCAATGTATGTATCTATTGGTCTACAATGAGGACATTAATTGAGTTTAACCCCTGTAACGTCACTAAGGGACCATTTTATACCCTCCACTTTGGTTTTTGGGTTTCATTTACTTATAGATAAGACTCCATGCATCTCACCTACCCTTCCTCTCTATGGCAGATCTTCCATGGTTCATGGTCATTGGAAATGTTGTATCATATGATCAAGACCCTAAGGTAGTTCTATAAATCTATTTCATTAACCCTTAATTTTACACTAACTTATTGATTTCTAAACTAAGATATTTCGGATATGATTCTAGGATATTATTATGGAATTTCCTCATATGATATTTCTTTGGCATGGCTTGGTGAGAGGGTGTCCTAAGATAATGTCTTCACAAAATCCATCATAATTTTTTTGAAGGTATGTGGAAAAGATAGTATTACTAGTGTTTTTATTCAAATTAGTTTTTTATAGTTATATCACTATTGTTAGGTATTTCTCTATGGGAGCTCCTAGGTCATCCCATGGGCCCTTAGAGGATCCTGGTTTTGGTTTGGGTGTGGAGGGGGTACTCGATGAGTGTTTTTTCATTTTTAATTATTGTATAGTTGGGGTTAATTAGTTGTATGTTTATAATTAATAATAAAATTATTATAATTAATTTACATTTTTGGTCATTTTTGAATTATAATAGTTAAAAAGTTTGGTTTTTTGCCATTGGTATTGGTTGATTTTTAGATATATGTTTTCACGATATAGTTAAAGGGAATGACTTTGTAACTATGGTAGGTAGTCTCTTTGAAATAAACCATGGAATCTCCTTGTATTTTTATGATTCTTTATTCGGTTGGTCTCAATTGACTAGTCAATGACCTAGTTAAATTAAATGTTTTAAAAATTGATTCACCATGGTTAAATTTCCATGAACCCAATGAAAGGATACCATAGGTGTGGTATTGTTTTAAAAAAAGAATTATTTTTTTAGAATAATAAAATGTATTTATTTTTGAAAAATGAAAATATGAATGGAATTTTAAAAATGGTAACCTTATGTAATAGTTATAGATACTGAATATAATTTTTATTCTAATTCTATAGAAATTTATAATAGGCTATAGTCAAAATGTAAGGGTTTTGTAAACATTTTTGGAAAAATTAACTAAAATGGTTTTTATGTTGAATTTTATATTTTTTTAATGAATTGTTAAATGTGATATGGAAAACACCCTTTAGGGGTGGTTTTAGTTTTTTAAGGAGGAATATTATTATTTTTGGATATAATGGTTAACCCATGGTGAATTCATACCCCATAGAATGTTAGTATATTATGGTTAACCTAGGGAGAAAATTGCCCCTAGAAGATGCTAGTTATAGTTAACTAAGGGTGAAAACCTCAACAAAGTGAATATGGTGGTTAGGGGATGTGTATATAACACTTGGATTTCTATTATAATTGTTAACCTAGGGTTAACACATCCTCTTGTGTATTTTGGTTTTAATTATTCTTGGGGAACACTACCCCTAGGGGATGTTGGGTCTCTGCGTATGGGTATATTACATTGATGCCACTTGTTGAACTTGGTTTGATATATTGCCCCTATATAAGAGAGGATGGTTGGAATGGTAATTAAAGAATTCCTAGAGATTCCCCAACACCAAATATAGATATTTTTTACCAATAATGTGGTGAACTTAACCCACAAGTTCAATGTGTGTTTATGTTTCAATTTTTAATAGTTTTTAAAATAATTATGTTGGTAAATTTTTATCCTATAAAAATCATCATGCAGTGTGTGGACTAGTTATTTTAGGGAAACCACTAGTGGTGGACTACTAAGTTATAATGACACCCTTATCAGGCTGTCATAGAACATTCTTACCCAAGAAGACACTATTTGTTTCTAAAAATAGGTTGGTAAATAGAAGACACTTAGAAATGTGTGGGTTGTTTGGAAGGAGCATTGGATTTTATGGACTAAGCTAGGTTTTAGATCATTGATAGGGTCTTTTATAGTTTTGATATTTTGGTATTTGGTAATATTATAGTATGGTTCATATTATATATGTTTCTTTTCTTATATCATGTTTTTTTCTTATTGTGTGCACATGAATTTATTTCATTATTATACTACTTCATATGGATATTATATTTATTTGATGTTATTTTTTTTATTTTTTAATATGATAAGTAGGTATAATCTCTTCATTATACCATCATAGACATGTATTACTGTTTGATATCCATTGGAATGTGGGTAGGCATTCCTAATTTATTTTAGAAACATTGTACAGTTACTATTCATATTAAACATGACTGGTACATTTCATAAAAGAAAAGTAAAATGATAGCTTCCATTCATGTACTTAAACTGCGGTAATATTAGTTTATTTCTATAAATCATCAGTGAAAAATAATGAGAAGGAAGATTTTGAGGAACCGCATAACAGTTACTATAATAAAAACAAAACGGTTGATAATTATAAATCATGAAAAGTAGATTTCAATAGGGAAAAATGAATGAATAAAATACTTGAAGAACAAAAAATCTTATTAAATGTAGAAGTTGTATCAAAGTGTGATGAAATTAATATTAAATTTAAATATTAATACCATAATAATTCAATGATTTCTCAATTACCAAGTTAATAAATAAAATAATCTTCTCATGGTGAAAATAAATATTCTTTTGATGACATTAAAGAATTTATATTTGATAATAAAATAGCTATAAATGACTATGTGTTATGAATTTTTATCAAAATTTATATCAAAGATATTTTTACAATTGATAAAAATATTGTTTTAATAAAATAAAAATCTTTTTGTATGAGATATTTTCCGAAATAGAAGATGAGTATTTGAGTAAAATCTATTGTATCAGAATCCTTCTTATAGAATAGTACTAAAAAATTAATGATATTACTTAAAATTTGGATAAAAAGTATCATTAAATTTATAAAATTTAATTATAGGTTCTTAAAAATAAAAACATATAATATAAATTAATTTTTGATTATGAAAATTAAATTTATTTTTTTATAGGATTTTTAAATTGTTAGATAATAAATATATTGTATCTAAGAAGAAAATTAACTGTATTGATAAATGAAATTCCTCATATTATAGGATAAAAACTTATAGGATATGATGAATGAAAAAACTATTAGATAATTAATAATTAATAAATTGTAATATAATTATATAATATTAATTTTCTACCTTAATTTAGGAATTTTAGGAAAATTCAAAATGTTGTCAATTTTTTGTGGAAAAATTTATGTAAAATAATCTCATCTAATAAGTTATTATAAAAAAAACATAAAATTCAGGTTTTCTAAAAATAAATTTAACTAAGGTGTCAAAAAATTTAATACCAAGAAATTTATTACTATATAAGAGAATAAATATTAAATAAGATGATTTTTAGGTTATTTATGGTGATTTGAAACTATTAGAAATGTAGAAATTGTTTTCAAATAAAACATTTATTTTAGTAAGTAAATAATATATTTCAATTCAGGGAGCCCTAAAATTTCTAAAAAAACATGAATATATATTATAGAGAAATAATAATGTTTAAAAAAATTAGTTTCTTCAAGATACTTGTAGAAATAGTTATAGTGACCTAGGAAATTTAATTACATCACTATATGACTACTAATATAAATATACAATAGTAAAAACCCATGGATCGAGAGGCCTAGTGTAATTGGGAGACAATGTAAATAAAATATCAAAATTAATCTAAGATAAAACATCATTATTTTTATCTTTATTTTTATCTCTTAAATCCCTTAGAGCTCCTAAAACTGAAAATAATAACTTGAGGAGTACATAAAAAAGGGGGTGACCTAAAAATAACACCAATGGAATAATCATGGAATAAAGAAAAATGTATAAATAAAATGAAATATCATGATATAATAAGAATAAATTGACATGAATTATAATATAGGGGAATGAAAAAAGATTGTTGGAAACATAAGATCAAGGAATCATAGGAATGTGTAAGCAATATGAGAACCCATATCTCTAATAAAACATAATTCATGATTTATTACAAAAAATATAAAATCAATAAAATAACAAAACATTGAATGACCTAGTGTATTTGGGTAATTAAAAACATAATCCAATAAATAATAAGATAAAAATATGAATTATATATAAAATAACATTATTTAAATACATCGAAATATTCCCTTATATTCCATATAACTTGTAATACTATACAGAAAAATCTAGGGATGTACAAAGGAATGGGGTGATATATAATTCCAATTCAGGGAATAATCAAAGCATAACATGGGGAATTTAATTCAATTTAGTCTAGGGGAATTTCAATATTACATAAAAATGGTGAGGATCATAATCATGAACATAAAATAATAATATAAAATGGTTTTATCAAGTAAAATTAAGTATCTATGGATAATATGAAACATGAAATTGTAAACATAAGTCAAGGATAGCCATAGATACATCATAACATATTGATCTTGGGATAATGTTATATGCACCATACAAGTTATATCATTACATAAATACGTTACCCAATAAATTAGAGTGCTATATGATTTTGGTCCCACTTGTCACATTCATATCATATATATGTATTAGTGTTCCCCATATACCATTAAACATAATAAATACATTAAACACCTTCAATACCATGATTAAGTAGTTTTTATTAAAATACATTATTTTCAAAATAAATGAAGGATATGTGTATCTAGGTGAATACCCTTGAGTAGAAATACATTTGGGTATTAACAATACAAATCTTTAGAATGAAAAATCATAGCATTGTTTTTAGAGCATAACGGGTGTACATAAAAATTTGGGGAAGGTTTAAATGATGGTGAAAGGTGATCTATCATTACATTGACATCATACTGATGGTAAAATGGTTGTTTAAAACTATACTACACTATTAAAAACAAGAAATAAAATGTAATAATATAAATAAAAGGCTTGAATTAAGAGGATTAAAGAATCCACTTACATTGAGAGGGTGCTTCTAAAATCATTGGATAGATCTTTTTATGATCTTGAGAAAATCTAGGTAGTTATTTAGAGATCGATAGTGATATTATAATAATGTTAAATGAGATTTTATAAAAGATGAGTCAGATTTTGGGTGGGTATTTATGAAAACGAGTGTGAAATTCATTTCTTATTTACAAACATATGTTTTGGAATTTATGGTATAAAATAATCCAAACCAAAAACCTTCACACTATTTTTTCCCATGGTCTATTTCAAAGAGGATTGATTTTTATTACTTTAAAATTATTCCAACCAAAAATACTAAAATAATACCAATTTTTATCTATAAATGAGTAATTTTCTTAAATAATTGATTTTAAAACAATATAACATAATTTAGGTATTGGAGGATTAATTATTAGTTTATAAAATGAATAAAATATATTCAAATAATATATTTTAAAGCTAAATATATATTTGATCATGGAAGCCTTTTATATAATTTATTATATCACTTTTGTTCAATTATAATTTCATAATATAGAATGTATATTTATACTGTATTTAATTATTACCAAAAAAACTATCTCAGAAAATTAAAACAAATCACCATTGGATAATTTTTTCTTGATTAGTTAAAAAAATTATTCTATAAATATAATTTTTTTTATATTAAAATTTAAACTTTTAAATAAAATTCACTATTTTCTAGAAAATACTTGTTTTTACGACAATAATAGTTTTCTGAACCATATAATAATTACATTAGAATTTAATAAATTATATTATTAAATGTGTGTAAATAAATGTCAGTTTATAATATTATTATATTAAAGTAATATTTATTACAATAAAATTTAATTTCTGAAAAAGAGTTTTAGAAAAATATATTATAAAAAATTACCATTTTGGTTTCTTCATATAAATATATTATTTTCATCATCTCATATATAATTATATAAATAATGTAACAATTAAAATGGTTAAATACAATAACTATTTTATGATAGGGAAATCATATAAATACATACATATTGGGACTAGATACATAACCCCATAATACATGAGTGCATGCCATAAGAGTAAGGTGTGTGATGGATGCAATTTATTAGGGAATTTTGATGAACATGTTTTGGGTCATGATCTACATAATCTTGAACTTATTTTTTAAATTGGTTTATTCATGTTTTAGTTGTTTAGATTCAGCATGGTCTTGGTCAATGTAAAATCCTAGTCATGCCAACTCTCTCAAAATCTCCAATAATTAGGATCCATATCATATGAACCTATTGGTTGAGTTTATTGGTTCTTCTATCTATTTCAATTAGACACTATCATAACCCTTAATATATACAAATATTATTGACCACAATAAAATTTCTATATTATCAATGATTAATATGGATAACAGTATTTTAAATCCTATTAGGTATATTTCATAATGGTCTAATAAAATCCAAAATAGTTGATGAGGTTTATATAACTACATTACACAATAATTAATTTATTCATTCAAAAGGGGAATTTAATTTATAAAATTTGGGGTCATTAAATGTTTCCACCACATATAAATTTCTGCTCAAAAATTAATTCCAAGAACTAAGAGAGATGTGGGAAATTCTATTTTGTCTCCTCTTAAAGTTCCCACATTTCTTCATCAAACATGGTGTTCATCCACAACACATTGACCAGGATAGTTGTTTGTTTTTGTATAACTTTTCCTTAATGATGTAATATCTTAACTCTTTACTCCTTGTATTAACGGTCATTCTCTAGGGGTACCACCCCTTGATTCAGTAAATTCGATTATATACTTCTTCAAGAGGGATACATAGAACACATCATGTACTAGACATATGATAGGTGGGAATTTTATTCAAAATGATAGAACTAAAATGTGATCATGAACCAAAAATGGGATGATGTTTCATGGATTGGTATATCCCTTCATTGTAAACTTCTGACATTCTTACATGGGGATATATGAAAGAATACTTTATATTTTACCTCAAACTCATGGCTGCTTTGACTATTTACTACATATATTTCCTATCATTTTTTAATAGATTTCATATGATATTGAATTGTTTTGTTCTTCTCTATAATCTCTTAGATAAAATCTAGTCCCATATCATTCTTCTCTCCAACATTATCCCATAATTTTCCAGTCAGGAACATCTTCCCATACAAAGCCTCATAATTGGCCATTTGAACAATATAATTGAAACTTTTTTATCTAAGAACTCTATTAGGGTAATAAATTAATCCCAATATCCTTGTAAATCCATTGAACATGATCTAAACATAACCACTAGAGTTGTAATGGTTCTCTCAAACTTCAAATCTATATAAGGGTGATATGTATTATTGAAACTTATCTTTGTATCCAAATAATGATAAAGGAATATCCAGAACACTATCGTATATCCTGGACCCCAATTAGATATTTAAGATAGTGGTACTAAATGTAGTCTTACCACTTCTATTATGTAAATCCTGGTGAGTTTATCAAGATAGAAATATTTCATGATAGTAATTAAATGAGCTTACTTTGTAAGGAAATCCACTACCTTTCAAAAATTTTAATTTACTTTAGATTTCATGAGGAGTCCTATGAAGAAATAAATGGTTATGTTTTCCCATTTCTATAATAATATGTGAAATAGTTTCATTATAATATTATACTTATATTATTCATATTTAACCTATTTGAAAACCAACCATTGAGATATAAATTATACCGTATCCTTATTTTTTTATATGACAAAAGGTTTTTAATTGGATCTATATAAATCATAGAGATTCCAAAATAAATAAAGAAGGATTAATTATGATAATTATCTAGATTTACCCCATTTTTTATTTCTTATCGAACACATATCTGGGTTCCAAACAATAAAACATCATCTTTAGCTAAGTTGAACACTTGAATATTCACTACCTTTTGTTATAGCTCCTCATCATGTATTGGGTCCTACTTGATCCTCACAATAATGGATGTTTGAGATTATATTTGATCAAGGATATAAGAATATCCTTTTATTATTCTAATATAAATCCTTTGAATGTCCAAAAATATTTTATATTTTCTAATCCTCATCATTGATATGATTATAGGATCCTATCTAATCAATTAATCTACCACTATTTTTACTTTCTAAGGATAGTAATAGATTGAATAGTACTAATACATGATCATATATGACCACCTATGTTTGCACTTATTGATCACATTTTTTGTTCTTATAATTTTGATACATTTATGATCTATATATATGTCCAACTTATCCCCACAGAGAAACATTCTCCAAACCATCAATGTGAAGATCACTACAACCAATTCTAGTTTATGTGTTGGGTAGTTTTTCTCATGGATCGTTAATTGGGGCAGGCATAGGATATCACATTTTTATTTTTCATGACTACACAATCCAAGACCATTTTGGATACATCATTGTATAAAACATAAATCCATCTCTACTGGTGGGTAATGTGATAATAAGTGAAGTTACTTACCTTTCATTAACATTTTACATCTTCCCATGCATTCATTTCTCCAAAAAAACATCACCCCCTTAGGAATTGTCATGGTTAGTGGGATTGAAAATTGTGGGATGATTATCAAAAATCGATGATAGTACCTAGGTATTCCATGGAATATAGGAATATATAACATAGATGTCGGTTAGTTTCAACCATCAATTTCCTCTGTCTTTGAAGTTACCATAGGTTTCACATTTATGGAGATAACATGCTCTAGGAATGTTACTTATTCCATACAAAACTCGTATTTATTTTACATCACATATAAATTTTAATTTCACAAGAACTTTGGTACAAATTTCATATTCTCCATATATTCCTTCTTATTTTAAAGTTGATAATAATATTATGTATAAATATTACTGAAATTTTATTTATGAAATCATCAATGACTCCATTCATTAAGTCTATGAATTTTTTTAGATAATTAGTGAGTACATATGGAATATCTATGAACTTAAAGTTCCCATAACATATACAAAAATATGCCTCATAGATATCCTATTTTTTCACCATAACCTTATAATATCATGAATGAAGATCAACCATATAAATCTATTGGAATATATGTAGCTAATTGAAGTAGTCGTCAATATATTATAGAGGATAAATTTTCTTTTTCATGTTTATATTGACCTTATGATAACTAATGCAGAGTTAAATTGACCCTCATTCTTCTTGATAAAGAGGACCAGTGAACCCCATTGTGATGAACTTGGGTGTATAAACCCTTTATCGAAATTTTATTATAGTTACTTCATTATCTCTTTAAGTTAAACAAAGAAAATTCTATATATATTCTTGGATATAGGAAAATATCAGGGTATAATCCTAATTTATAACTCATCTTCATTGACTAGAGAAATAAAATACAATTCAATAGGAAACACATCAACATATTCCCTTGAAATGGGAATATAGTCATAGATGATCAGTTCATTAGTATTAATTACTTGTTCTAGATATGATTTGACATAATGAAATAGTATCTATTCTAGATATTATTCTTTTAAATAAGATTCATTCACCTCTTTCACTTGTATTGAATCAAAGAGTGATTCATGATACTAATGGTGATTCCTTCTCTTAGAAATCTATGGTGTCTCTGTATGAGGAACGAAAATATATACCAGATGCATTGAATTAATCTAAATAAAGTATCATATTGTTTTTTGGGAATATTATCCTAATAATATAGATAGGGGAGGAGTTGAATACATGGGATGAAATAATTTCCCCATTTTCCATTTTTTCTAATATCTCAACATCTAAATTTTGATGTGGTGCTTTCGTAGTGTTACAGAATGCGAATTATATAAATGACTTCATAGAACCAAAATCAAATATTAGGTTAACTATTACTAAATTAATAATTATTCTACCAATAACCACAACATTTTTAGAATCCACCTTAGTAGTTTTCATGGAATAATCTTTCCATCTCCCTCTAAGCCTTTAATGTTATTATCAATTGAAATCATCAGAAACCCTAGTATTAGTGCATTGATTATCATTGGTTAATTCTTCCTTGATGTTTCAAAATAGTATAGTATGTTGAGGGTTGAAAATATAATTCATTTCACTGATCATATTTGTGGGATTGTTTTATCAATATTCTTTAGCTCAGTTCCAATCATTCCCACGCCAAAATCATTTCCCTATCCCCTTCATCAAATTTATTTGATGATTCTTCCCAAAATTTTTACAAGTGGGATTATTTACCTTTTTCCACCATGATATTTATCTATATATCCCCCAAAATTAAATTATATTTAATATATTTTTTCTGTAGACCTGTGAGGCCCTTGTGTTTTGATGATCTCTATTTTGACTTTCAGGTCACATAACAAAATCTCCTTGTAGCCTCCAAAGTCTCAAATAGACTATGATTTTCATATGCTAAGATTTATATCAATAAAAAAAACATTAAATTTACTTTTTAGTTCAATGAAAATATAAGATTAATGTTCTTCATGTCTTGTGATTTCCACCTCATACACTCGGATGGATTCATAATCCTTTTTCATTAGATTGAAAAAATATATCTCGATTTTAATTCAGAGAGTCTGACAAAAATATTTATCCAAAAATATTTTTTAAATTATTTCCACTATAAAATTTTTATCTCCTTCTTGGGTTTTGTATTTTTTTATTATAATCCACTTTTGATAAGATTATCCTTCTGTATTATAAATATATAGCCCAAACATCTCTTTCACAGATATTTCAAGTACATTGAATATATTTTCAATAGAGTTGATCCATTACATCATGATTAAAGGATCGGAAAATCCACATAAATTCTATTTCCTTTGTTAGATTAATATCTCAATTGAGTAATTTGATTTCTTGGGGGGTAGACTTTTCCCCTGATTCATACTTCTCTAAAAACATGAGTTTAATTTATAAATTATTTTAATGATGATTTGACTCATACTCCCATTGTGGTGAGAATCACATTTGGGCAGTCATTATGTTTCCCATGACATTAGTTATTTACATAGTTCTAATTATTTCTAGTCATTCACTACAATAATGGAATATTAGGGATGATAAGTTTCAAAATACTAATTATATAAAAGGGAAATGATGAAAATTGATGTTATAATGTATAAATTACATACATTCATTACCCTTTAATTTCTAGGTTTCAATTTATTTTATCTATGGTTTATTTATAGAAATAATATTTTATGGGAATTTTTCTTCGCATCATAATGGATTGTAAAGATATGATGAATTTACAGAATAATATACCTTAGGAGATTCAAACCAGGTTTGTGTGAGGTATAATTGTCCTAGACTTGGTGATGATCATGTTAATACCCAATGCATCATTTTTGTGTTATTACCCATATTTACAACCATGCCATACATAAATCCACTTGTAGTATCCAAATAAGAATTTTTTTAATAGAAACCACATACTCTATAATTAATGGTAATTTAGTGATATTTTCTTATTTATATTATTATCTCTATGGATTTCACTAAATCTTTGTAATCATAATCCCCAAAAATAACTAGAATTTTCTTCGATACCATCTATGAAAACACATATCATTAATACAACATAATTCTGGATTTATTACATAAAGTAACAATTAATAAAATATCAAAGGATTTAAAGGACTATTGTATTTGGTTAATTAGATATTTAACATAATAACTTGATACATGTGTGGAAACCATTATTTAAACACACACAAACATGCCTTTATATTCTATTTTTCTTTAAAAACTACAGGGGATAACATTGATACATACATAAGAAAGGGGTGAGATATAAAGCCTAATAAGGGAACAATAAATTCATAACATGATGAAATTAATGGATCTTATTAAATAGAAATATCAAGGTGACATAATAGGGGTGAGGATCATCAACATAAATATCAAATCCTGATATAAGATGACAACATCAAGGCAATATTGGAATGTGATAAAAATATAAAACCCAACAATGTAGACATAATTCAAGTCTTACTGACTATAAATCAAAACATAATTTTAGTTTGATAACCTCCCATTCATAATACATGGTATATAATGTGATAAAAACTTTAACCAAGGCATTTTAGGGCTATATAATTTCATACCCACCTTTCACATTCATATATTGTGCTTGCATTAGTGTTCCAAAAAAATTACAAAACATAAGAACGCATTTCATAACATTAAATCCTATGATTAAGGAGTGTGGGATATATACTAGTATTTACTCAATAAATTAATGATATATAAATCTATGATAATTTTCATGAGGGGAAATATTCATAATATTCAAAACACAAATATTTGGCCTGAAAAGTCATTAGATAATTTTAGCAGCATAGTATTTGTACATAATGATTCATGGAAAGATTTAGTGAGAGTGAAATATTTTTTATAATAAGTTGGAAATATTAATTATAGTATAAGAGTTTTTGGAAATCAAATTAAATCAATAAAAATTGTAAATCGAATTGAATAAAATAAAGGAAGTTTTTGAACTAAGATGAGGAGGAGAGAATCCCCTTACCTTGAGAGGGGCTTCTATAATCATTAGATAGAATTATTAATATTTTGTAAACACCATTTTATAGATTTATATATGAATATGGTGGTCAAATATATTATAAATTGGTTTTTATTGAAGTTTAGTGGTAGGATGGGTGGGTAGTTAGAGAAAAATATGGGGAAATGCTTCATTATTTTATAAAGATAGGTTACGAATTGTATATGATAAAATAATCAAAACCAAAAACATTAATATGGTTTTTCCCCATGTAGTCAACCAAATATGAATGGTATTAAATATTTTATAATTCCATGAACCCAATATATTATAATTGTACCATTAGTGATGTGGAGGTGAGTTATGTTAATAATGAATTGATTTTAAGACCATAAAAAAGTATAGTTTTTTTAGGATTCATTTATGATTTATAAAAATAATAAAATAATAGATAAACATTAAATTAATGGAAATAAATATATTTTGACATTTAAGAATTTTATAGAATTTACTAAATCAACTTTGGGACATTATGATGTCATAATCGTGATTATATATTTAAAACAAAAATAATTTTTATACAAGAAATCAAGGGTTGCGTAATTTTTTGAAAAATTCAGCATTGGATAATTTTGATATAATAATTTGAAAAATAATATTTATTTTATCAAAATAATTTATTAATATGATAATTTATAATTTGGAAAATAATAATTTTTGGAAAATAATTTTTCTCAGTAAAATAACATTCTTATGATCCTTATAAATATTATATGAGGCTTCATTAAATTATATTAAAAATATTTCTATGTATAATTATTATTTAAAAAATATATTATATGATGCTAATATTTATTTCAAAATAACTAAATTTATAAAAAAATGTTGTTAATACTACATATTTTCCAATAATACATTTTTTGTTTCTTCGTATAAATATCTAATTTTCATCAACATTTTTATAATAATATATATAAAATAATAATGAAAAGGATAAACATAGTCATTATTTTATTACAAAAAAAACATGAAAATTAATACTAATAGGGTCTAGATATGTAACCCCTGATTACTATTATGTGTCCCCTGAGGGCAAGGTGTTTGATGGTACTAAATTCTTGGGCTGGTTCAACAAACATGGTTTTGATCATGATATCAAAAATCATGATCATCTCATGTACATAATTTTTTCATGATTCAGTTGTTGATTTTCAATTTGGGATTGGTTGAGGGAATAGACAAGTGACACCATCTACCATAGAATCTCTGATAATTGGGATTTATAGTGTATTATCCTAAGGGTTGAGACCATTTATTCTTCCAAATTTTAAAATTATAATTTATCATAACAATAAATATATATTAATCTCAATGATCACTATTCAAAATATATATTTCTTATTGTTAAAATGCTTACTAGTATTTTAAATCCGATGAGATATATTTTATAACAACCCTAAATATACAATGTAGTGTATATGATTTCTACAACTACATTATAAAATAAGGAACTTTTTCTTTCAAAAAGTCATTTTCATTTATAAAATATTAGGTCATTACATGTCGAATACAACATGACATAAGGATATTTTAGGTCTAATGATCATGACAACATCAAATGGGGGATAAATTCCCCTAATAGAATAGGATTCTTCATTAATCCAATATATACTATCTCAGGAGACGTGAATTTTAGTCAATGAATTTGAAATCCATCTAGTCAAACCCATCATAACATGTTCATGGATATGTATTCTATATGTAAATCAAAAATAGTGAATAATAATAAGAAATATAATTGGAATGTAATGGACTACATAATACTGCCTCATATTCCAATAAAAGAAAATTAATTAAAGATTCAAAATAAAAGAAGGAAGTAAATATTTTGGAAAATATTTTCATAATAAGTAATCATATGTATGAAATATAGTGTTAATTTGAAAAAATTCATGATAATTGGAAGGTAATTGGGTATTTAAATGAACTTTTAAAATTTTGTTTTAATGGATCAATTAAATACTTTTTATGTAAGAAAAAATATGTAATTTTCATTGAAAATAATTTTAAACTAGAATTGTTAACTGTATAATATTCATTTATTTATGGAAATCATGATTGGAAATAATCTTTTTAAAATAGTTTTACATAACATGGATTAATGGATTTAAAATTTATTCTTAATCTGATTTGAATTTAAAGAAGGCATTGAAAAATTAACTAAAGGAACATATAACCCACATAAAAGGAAGTAATAATATGATTTTTATATATGTGAAAGTCATATATATAATTTATAATCATTAAAAAACATAAAATAGATAAATAAACATAATTATAGAGATGAAGTTTACTACTCAGAGAAAATGGGGTCGTTCAGATAGATCCCTTATCTCATGTCTATACTTTTCCTGAACCCTCACTTAACCACCTGATTAATAAAATTTCTTTCATTACATACTTAATTAGAAACTTTTTACATATATATTTTATTTAAAATATTTATATTATATTCATTTATAACCATTTCTATCTGATAAATTTTTTTATTTCGAGGTTTCAAGGGTAGATGTTTTCTTGTTCCATGGTCATATTAGTTGTGGATAATTATGGAAGTTCCTTAAAAATGGGAATACAACTGTAGAAGTTAAGTGAACTAATACTCATTTCCATCGATAAATTTTAATTTTCCTAATTATAATTTTTTTATATAAGAATGATTATCTTATTAAAAAATTATCTTCATTTGGTTATTTCTTATACGATGTTTTACCAACCATCATGAATGAGATTCATTTCTATTAATTAAAATAATTAAAAATCAATTCTATAACAAGAAAATATATAATAAAAATATTTATATCAGTTTCAAAAATCATATGTTAATTTAAACATTCCATGAAAGTGGAAATGTAGAAAATATCATCATCCATGGAGTCAGTGAATTGACATAATATACATGATTTTTTCATTATTAAAGTATTAAAAGAGAGGAATGGGTTTTTCTATATACATAATAATAGTTATGTAAATTTAAAATATATATATTATCATACCATAAAGTATATGTAGGCATTGTGGTGTTATGATAATGATGGGAACAAAAAACACATAGTTGAGAGTATTTCCTTCTCCTTTGGATGACTCCTCTTAGGATTCCACTAAAAGAACCATAGAATTGGTTCTTTTAGGACAAAAAATCATCTGGGTACATGGTGAGAGATATTAGTGGACATTTTATGGAGTTTGGGTAATCTATAGTTATTTATAAGGTGTAAGGGTAATGGGTGGTGAAGAAAAGTATTTACAAGGTGGAGAAGGATGTTTTTTGAATATTATATTCATTAGTTAATTATTTTTCTTTAAGACTAAAAAAATTGATGTATTACACTACTAAATAGGGTAATTAGTTCATTTTATTACATAATTTTTTGTGATTTCATCATCTCATATGTAATAAATCACATATTTGACTTATAATGTAAAATATCATATTTTGACATATTTCACTATTTAAAAAATTTAATCTATATCAGAAAAATAAAAAAAATCACCCTAACCATTTTTCAATGTTCATATTAAAAAATTAAATTCATTTTATGAAAATAATTTTTTAAATAATAGATATTTAAATTTTAAATAAAATCCTAATTTATATGAAAAATAAAAATTTTATTAGTATTATCAATTTTTCAACACATTTAGAATTATTTTAGGTCCTGTAAAAATATATTATTATTATAATAAAACATAATATTATTTTAAAAACATATTTTATATAAGTAATTTTTATTTCAGAAAAATATATTTTTTATAAAAATACAAATAAACCATATATGTTTTACAAAAATACTAACACTTAATTTATCATTTTAAAAAATGTATTTACATGTATAATTATATAAATATGTCCTGATTTCTTTTTATGATATAACTATATGTTGTTTTACCCATAAATAGAGATGATTATTTTTTAATGGTAAGGTTGTTATTCCTAATTTCCATATTAATAGTCCAACATTCATATTTGTAACCATCATATGGGTTTCATAATATCTATAAATACATCATATTTCATTCAATATTCGTTCACTTACTTTTTCTACCATGGTTAAATATATTTTCCTTTCTAAAAATTGATATTACTTTACTAATATTACAATCTTTCTCAATAGTGTTTTTTATTAGTGTAATTATTTGAGGGGATCCAATATACCGGATTTTTTATTTTTCAATTATCATGTTTTATATTTTTTCTCCCATTATAATATTTTTTAATATTATGATCAATATTTATTCCCAAAATGTAATGTTAAAATTAATATAATTAAATTTATTTTGTTCTATCGAGTGATTCATGTTAATTATATAATACTACATTACTAAAATGACTCAATTATATAAATATAAGGTTAGTTAAAATGATAAAATTTTGGGTTAGTACATTACAATTCCTTTAAGAAATTTCACCGTTGAAATTTCATTTCACGCACTATAAAAGAAATATAATTGGTAATTCTATAAAATTTATTCTATTGGATCCAATTTTTCCTACACTTACTTATGGTTCCACCATAATAATTTGATTGTGTTAGTGGTCTTGTTGCGTAGAACATTGTCTCTATGATCTAAGATCCTCACAAGATGCTCCTCATAGGAGAGATCATTTTCCAATTGTATCACCTATGATTTCAATAAATATATGAGATATTATATGTACTTTCACAAGAGGGATCTGTAAAGCACATCACGAACATGAGAAAATATTTATAGGAATTCAAGTCGATATTCCACAGATATGACATGATATGGAATCTGAAAGGGGCCAATATATTTGGGACTTTGCTTTCATTCTTCACAAATCTCATAAACCTCTTCCACATAGATATGATGAGTAACATTTTATCTCAAAACTCAAATTCTAGGTCTCTCCAATGGTTACTAGTGTATATCTATTATATACTCTGATATAACCTAATGTAATCCTATGTATTTTTCACCATTTCATCCATTTCATCAACAATTTTACATCCCCGCATCTTTCAATCACCAACATTACACAGGCACATAGGTGATCTACATATCAATAAATTAATGTATTTTTATATATTCATTTATATTAATTACCAAAAACAATTATTTTAGGATAACTTGAATGGATAAATATATTGGTTGAATCTTCCATCTATGTCCATCAAGTAAGATCTCAACATTTCATCCAATTTCTTATTTTTTTTGTTCATATTGGACATTTATTTATAAGTGATAAGATATATTGATGTTTAAGTTAGGACTTGGTGCATGTTTGGATACTTTTTTCCAATTTGGATGTACTCCATGGATCATGATTGGATATAATAAAATTTTGTGTTCCATACACCATTAGGAATTCCCTTAGGTATATCCTTGAATATTTATCAAGTGAGTTGTTCTCTCAAAATGAAATAAAGTGAGTAGTCTTTAAAATAAGTTCTATTAAAACCCATATGTCATTATTTACTCTAGATATCTAAGTAAGACCTATGATATATTTCACAGTGTTGTTTTTCCATTTAAATGAAGGTATAATTATTTGTTTCATTATTCTCGTGGAATTTTTTCTCACTGACTTCACATGATTAAATGAAAAGAACATGGATGTATATTTAATTTTCTACTTATTTATATTATACCACCAAAATATATCTTGATGATATAAATACATCTTCATGAACTCAATATGTAAGGATATGGTTGAATTATGTGCATCATTCAAAATCTCTTTATTTATCTCTTTATTTAATGGTACACATATTCATGACCCAACTATTAATCTCCTATATCATCAATTTAGATATTTGGGGATTTCCATTTCCATATATCTTCCACATTAATTTATATTTCAACATCATCTCATTGAGAATATGTTGTTTTCTCTAGAATGGATGGTTGAGATATCATTTGATAAACTGATGATGATGTTCCTTCATTTATGATTCACCTTCCCATCCATTTAAAACATATGATGATTGGATACTTCCCAATTCTTATCATGGGTAAGGTTTCTGAATCCTTTGTACATAGAGTATATTCTACATTGTTTTCATTCCTGTAATGGTAATAGATTAAAATTTAAAACTATTTGATCATCACTCAACATCTTTATTGGAATATAATAACTCCTTCTTTGTGAATATATATCAAAAATCTTACTGACCCTATATATTTTACATGTAAAGACCCAGAAATCCTGTGGAATTTTTTTTAAATACATAGGATTTTTACGAGTCCGTGAAAATTTACGGCACTTGATTCTGAGGCCTAGTGTGCTCAAAATCAATTTCAAATGTTTTGTTCGGGTACATTCAGTAAACATATGAATGGGATTTTATAACCTTTGAACCAGTTCTCAGAATTGAAATCAGAGGTCGTCGTTGAACTCGTAGCACCAGTATTCTCTTAAGAATACTTTCACCTTGATGGAAGTTGGTTGAGAATAAAAGTTAGTTTTGGGGTTTTAAAGAATAATTTAAATAAAAATAATGTGTGTAGATTATTTTTTATTTGGTGGTTAAAACCTCCATGTAGAGTTTGGGGGTGGGGGCCACCACACCTTAACCTCCAATGAGAGGTTATGGTGGTGGGGCCCACCCAAACATAACCCCCCTTGGGAGGATTTATTTTGGTGGGGTCCACCTGAGCTTTTAACCCCTTTAACTCCCCATTTAAGTGAAGAAAACTATTGGACTTCCCCACTAATTAAATGAGCCAACTTTACCCCATTATTTAAGTGATTTATCTCATTTAATTAAACACCACATTTTGAATTCATTCCAAAAATTAAAATAATATAGAATATATTATTTAATTTGGTTGGCATCATTCTTTTGTTGGAAGGGAGAGTTGAGGAGAACTTTGAGATAGAACGCAAAGGTAGAAAGAACTCTCCAATGAGGAATGACCACAAAATAATGACAGACACATTCTTCCTTCTTCAACAGGAACAAACGAGGGAGCGCCATCCTTCAAGAACGTCAACGACGACATCCTCAGCTTCTTCATTTTCGACGTCAAAAAACGACATCCACTTTTCCGTGACCTCATCAACGAACAATGATTCGAGGTCGGGGTTTTGAGTTTTGAAATTGTTCCAATCTATGTAGTTCAATCTTGGGTAATGTTTTTCCTATTGATATCACCATAACGTGGAGGGTTCAGGCCACACGAACATGGCCTGACCCTCCCCCTTCGTTTTTCCTCGCTTGTTGATGACTATGGCGAAGAAACGGCGGTCGTGAAGGAAACCGTCAGTGTAAGGTTGTCGGGTCGCCGGAAGGGTGAGGCACCGTCATGCCGTGCAGAAGAAGAGGTTGTGGCACTTCGCCGTGGCGGTATTCATGGACGGCCACCAGGCTGCCGGAGGGGTGCGGCGTCGTTGCGCTGCCCAAAGGTGAATATGTCGTAGCCAGGGCGGGCCGCGATGGAGGGGCATGGGGCCATCGCGCTGCACGAGGGAGAAGATGACACGACTAGGGCGGGCCGTAGTTGAGGAGTAGGGGCGGGCGGCATCGGGCCGGCCACCGGTAGAGCAAACTGGCAGGCTGCTCAGCCATCTGGACAAGGCAGGACCCACCCGGGTCTCACCGGTTCTACTCGAGAGACAGGGGCGTGGAATCCCCCCCCCCCTTCGTGGCTAGGGCGGGCCCCGCAGGGCACGTCCAGCCACTGGCCAGCTGGGCCATGCGGGCTGCCAGCCAGGCCACGCGGGTCGCCTGCCAGACCACGCGGGGTGCGGGGCCGGACCTAGCGCGGGCCGGACCCAGCACAGGCCGGACCCAACGCAGGCCGGGCAGCCCCCTCAGGTCGGGCCACCCTCTAGAGATGAGCCGCCCCCACGGGCCGGGTCGAACCCGTGGACCGGGTCGGACCTGCGGACCGGGTCGGACCCCAGTCTGGACCCGTTGACCTGAATAAACTTTTTCACCCATAACATGGGCTACAGGTGTCCGATTGACAAACTATCTATGGAAAAGAAAATCTTGTAGCGAGATGGTTCTTTTGGCATAACCCACTTGAGGTTTGGACACAGTTGAGATACGGTAAGGTTGGATCATACACGAATCCAACCAGGCCCTCGGGACTAAAAGGCTAATAACTAACAGACCGGGTGTCCAATTGACGTGTAGTCTATTGAGTTGATACCCCTATGATGTGGTGGACCTTTTATTTACTTCTTTGTGGCACTTCATGATAGTTGGAGTATTTCCCAGTAGCTCGTGGAGCAGATCCTTCCAGTGATGAGAACACAGAGTACGGAGACCTAGTAGCTGGCAGACCTGATGATTGCTTGACCGATTCAACTAAGAGTGATTTGACTAGCCCAATGGGGAGTGGCTGGTAGTTGTAGGCAGACCCACAACGGAGGAGTACCTATTAGTTGGCGGCATACCCATGGTACTCGATAGGAGGAGTGCCTCTACAGGCTATTTGGGGGAGCGCCTAGTAGTTGGCGGCAGAACCACAATGGAGGAGTTCCTGGTACTTGGCAGCAGACATGAGGTACTCAACAGGAGGAGTACCTCAGCAGTC
This sequence comes from Viscum album, assembly GCA_963277665.1. NCBI lineage: Eukaryota > Viridiplantae > Streptophyta > Magnoliopsida > Santalales > Viscaceae > Viscum > Viscum album. The sequence continues at coordinate 1,349,709,649 of OY728164.1, forward strand.
TAAGGTTAGTGAGAAGCACCTTGGTGTCACGACAGGCCCACTGAACTTGACAGCGAAGGAGTTCTCCAGCAGCCGTGGTTTCGATAATGAAAATCTTGGTTTGAGACGAGTCAGTGACTTTTGTGTTTTCATTATGATTGAGATGGGTTACTAGATAACTTAGGAATATATATGGGCATATACCTAAGTAATGGTTATCCATTGATTTCATACTTTTTATTTTATCCTTGTTGGATTTTGTGAGACCTTGAGGGTACCGGGGTCCTTACTAAGTATCGTTATACTCACCCATGTACGGGCTATGCCCGCATCTCGTTGTGTTGGTTGCAGATGATAGACAGCGCTGATTGAGGCAGAGAGTAACAGGACTGGAGGGTGCCTGTAGGTGGACCACTTGGTGTGATGGTACACGGAGGGGAAGGATGTATGGGAGTGCTGAGGAGGCCATCTGTACCTACCCTTCAGGTTGGAACCCCAGATGATGACCCAGTAGCTCCTTTACTTTTCTTCAGTTGTACTTGTTTTCAGTTGTACTTGTTGTTTCCTGTTGGGCTTGTATTTCCGGCCCCCTTTTAATTTCCATCATTTCTTTTGTATACAGTTTTACTTAGTGTTTTTCTTTCAGTTGTGTACTCGAATTTTTTTGTTTACAATTATTAAGGAAATCCCTTCCCAGTTTAGGGATTTACGCATTTGGTGCTAGTCGCCAGCCCCTATCCTATGGAAGACGGGCTTGGGGTAGTCATGATACGAACCCCGAGGGATGGGTCGTGACAAATTGGTATCAGAGGAGTCGGTTCTACCGTAGAACTTATAACTCTGATCTTTCTTTTCTATGAAGCAATAGTGTTAAGGGTACTAAGTGTGGTTTTTAGTTCAGGGAGTCCAGTGTTGGTGTGGGCGGCCGACGTATCTATACACCAGGACCCTGACTTCTAATTTCCGACTCAGTGCACGAAAACACTGATTGCGTGTGTGTTTTCAAAAAAATTTCTTTATGTCGGCTCAACCAGTTCATCTCACCAGGTATAAATCTTTTGACTGTGTCGCATCTATTTCTTTTAGGATGCCTCCCCACAGATGACCAGTTAGAGCACCAAGAGTCGTACATACTGATATCCCACCGAGCAACGTGGCCTCAGTGTGGGGCCCTTTTCCAGCGGAGGCTCCAGTGGTACTACTTCCCGTTGGGTCACCGATTCCACCAGCCCCAGTAGCAGATGATGCATGCTTCTTGAGTGCATTTCATGAGTTCCAACACCCGATGCCACCCAGGTTCAAAGGAGAGATAGACCCACAGGTGGCTGAAGATTGGATGGAGGCTATGATGAGAGTATTTAGGCTTGTAGGGACACCAGCATACTTCATAGTGATCCTTGCTGCCAGCCTCCTTCATGAAGCAATAGGTAGATGGTGAAGCCTAATTCTCTAGGTGCATGACGAGGTGACGCTACTATGGATAGACTTCGAGAGCCTGTTTCAGGTGGAGTTTGTCCCATCCACCCTTCAAGTGGTGCAGATATAGGAGCTACTGCATCTATAGCAAGGTAGCATGATAGTAGCACAGTACGTAGTGAGGTTCACCGACCACTCATACTATTCCATAGATATGATTTGGGTCCCATTCTCCAAGGCATGGACCATTGATCAGGGGCTCAGGTGAGAGATCAGAGCTCCGATGATATCACTCAGCATTCCGATGCATGCGAGGGTGCTAGAGAGAGCCCTCATAGTGGAGAGTTTCCTTGCTGGGCAATCTCCAGCAGTGAGACCCACCACTAGCCGACATGCAACGGAGTCTTCTGAAGATGGTAGTAGACAGATGTCCCAATGGTCAAAGCAGACCATACCTACAGGTGGTCGACCGCATGACTCAGGATCAGGTGTGTGAGGCACCCGGAGTGGAGACAGAGCCATTCATGCCAGGAGCAAATAGTGTTACTCATGCGGTGGGCTTGGTCACATGGCTCGTGACGGTTCGACCCATCTTTCTAATGATCAGCAGACAGTTGAGGGACCTCTCAGGCAGTGGTAGAGGTTCGATCGAGGCGGTTCGCAGGGGGAAGGAAGACGTGGCAGGGGAGTTGGATGTGTAGCTGGCGATGGACGACGTTACGAGGTGTTACCACCATCACCACCAGGAGGTCCACCCCAACCGCAGGGAGCGGGTGGACAGGGGAGAGCTCAGCATTAGGCAGTTGAGGCCTACGATTTCTGTGCTCCAGAGATGATTCGAGGTATGAGCTTGTCTACTACACCTTAGCTTCATTTCTTATATACACAGGTGTCAGTCACTCTTTCATTTCCACAGCCCTCATTCGGAGCTTTGAGATTCCGATGGAGTCATTTGCTCGATCCTTACGGCTAGATACTCTTACGGGAGCAGTCTCAACGATTATGCACTGGTGCCAGTAGTGTGAGCTTACTCTTGGAGGCAAGAGCTTCGGTTGGGGTCTCCTCGTAGCGGTGTCGAGGCCTTACGACGTCATCTTGGATACGGACTGGTTATCTATAGTCAATGCCTAGATTAACTATATTAGGCACAAAATGCAGTGTGTTCGCATGGATGGGACCAGTTTCACCTTCCTAGGAAATAAGGGAACCTTTTTAGCACAGAACGGACTTTCTCGGAGGAGGGTGCGGACAATCACTCATCATTTGGCATGTATCACCCTTAGATCAGTTGACGTGGAGAGTCTGAGCTATCCAGTGGTGGTGGACCAGTACGCGGATGTTTTCCCTAAAGATTTTATAGGGCAGCCTCCTCGTAGGGAGGTGGACTTCAACATTGACATGTACCTACGAATGACACCGATATCTACACCATCATATCAGATGGATCCTTCTGATCTTCGTGAGCTATGGGTATAGTTGGAGGACTTGCAGCAGAAGGGATTCATCTAGCCTAGTGTTTTTCCATGGGCAGCCCCGATTCTGTTCACCAAGAAGGTGGACGGGAGCTTGAGGTTTTGTATAGACTAACATTTCCTGAACCAGATGACCGTGAAGAATAAGTACCCACCAAGGATTGATGACCTCTTTGACCAGATGAAGGGAGTGTAGTGGTTCTCGAAGATAGACCTCAGATCAGGCTATCACCAGCTCAGAGTTTGAGATGAGGATGTGCAGAAGATGGCCTTCAGGTGTCATTACGGCCACTGCGAGTTCTTGTTTATGCCATTTAGTGTAACCAATGCTTCATCAGTATTCATGGGACTCATGAACAGGATCTTCCAGCCATACCTCGATTGTTTTTTCATAGTCTTCATCGAAGAAATACTGATTTACTCGACTACTGAGGAGGATCATACATACCATTTATAGGAAGTTCTGGACACACTCCGAGAGCACCATATTTATGGTAAACTCTCGAAGTTCCAGTTTTGGATTCGAGAGGTTCACTTCTTGGGACACGTTATCTCGAACGCTGGAGTTTCAGTGGATCCAGCAAAGAGCGAGGTGATACTTTCTTGGGAGCCACTCAGAAGTGTGACGGAGGTACGAAGTTTCCTGGGTTTGGCAGGATGCTACCAAAGGTTCATTCCAGGCTTCTCCAGAGTTGCATCACCACTATCAGCCTTGATGAATAAGGGGCAACCCTTCGTGTGGTCGGAGAGATGCCATCAGAGCTTTCAGGAGCTGAGGAAGAGGCTGACAATTGCTCCCATCTTGAGGCTTCCAGAGGAAGGCATTGGGTACGTAGTTTACTGTGACGCATCAGGGATCGGACTTGGGTGTGTCCTGATTCAGGAGTGAGCATTGATCGCATATGTTTCTCTATAGCTGAGACAACATGAGCATAACTATGCTACCCATGACCTAGAGTTAGAAGCAGTGGTCTTTACCTTGAAGATGTTGCGGCACTATCAGATGGGAGAACATTTTACCATCTACTCTGATCACAAGAGTCTCAGGTATATCTTCTCTTAGAAGGACCTGAACTTGAGACAGTGTTTTTGGCTTGATTTCCTCTAGGACTATGACTTCAAGATTGTCTATACTCCTGGGAAGGGGAACATTGTAGAAGATTCTCTCAATAGGAGATCTAGTATACAACTGCTAGGAGAGGAAACAGAGTAGCTGGCTGCCTTACAGATATCCTTTGTGGATAGATATGGAGCATTATATCTACAGTCTCTTATGTTCACTCCCCCACTTCTTCAGCGACTCAGGGAGGCATAGCATGGAAACACTGATTACGAGACACAACGTGCTCAAATATCCATATGGCATGCACCTGATGGATTTTCAAATGGTGGGGAGCACATCATCCTTTTTAGAGGACATACCCTGGTACCAGTGGCACTTCAGGAGGAAGTTTTGCGGGAGTTCCACATTTCCCCTTTAGCGGTACATCCAAGAGTGGAAAATATGTACTAGAACCTTTGATGACATCACTGGTGGACAGGTATGAAGAAGGGAGTAGCAAATTTTGTCTCACGGTGCCTCAGTTGTCAGCAAGTGAAGGCAGAGCACCAGGTACCAGCAGGCTTGGTTTATCCCTTAGAGGTCCCAGAGTGGAAGTGGGATGGGACATCCACGGACTTGGTGACAGGTCTTCCACGTATATCCAGCGGTCAATACTTGATTTGGGTGATCGTCAACCGACTCACCAAGTCGACCCACTTCCTACCGATCAGAGAGAAGTTTTCAGTAGAGAACACGTGACTCCTCTATGTACAAGATATTGTGCGACTACATGGAGTAACATCCTCTATTGTCTCTGACTGTGATGCACGGTTTACTTTCTGGCTATGGAAGGGGTTACATGAGGCTTTCGGGACACAACTTCTCTTTAGCACTGCCTTCCAAACTTATACAGATGGTCAGAATGAGAGGACCATCCACACCATATATGACATGCTACGTGCATGTTTACTTGACTTTGGTCGCAGCTAAGAGGATCACTTTCCTTTGGTAGATTTTTCTTACAACAACAGTTATCACTCCCCCAGAGGGATGGCATATTTCGAGGCATTGTATGGGTGACCTTACAGATCACCCTTGTGCTGGACAGACCCTGGAGAGTCAGCACAGGTGGGACTAGATATTGAACGAGCTACTACAAAGAAGGTGTAGATCAACCAGGAGCAGATGAAGACTACGCAAAATAGTCAGAAGTCATATGCTAACAGGAGACGGAGACCTATGTAGTTTGAGTATGGAGACCACGTCTTTTTACGGGTCTCACCCCGATAAGGTTTACAGAGATTTGGACAAGGCAGAAAGTTATCTCTGAGTTTCATCAGACCTTTCTAGGTCCTCAGCAGAGTAGGCGAGGTGGATTACCGCCTGGCTCTTCCACCTCAGTTGCACTGGGTGCACGACGTCTTCCTCGTATCCCATCTGAGGAGATACGTGAACGACCCTTCACACATCATCAACTATGGGGAGTTAGACGTTGATGATGGGGTGACTTTTACGGAGGTTCTGGTGGAGATTGAGGATCGATAAGAGCGGGTCCTACATGGGCGGTCGATACCTCTAGTGTGCGTTCGCTGGCAGCACGAGAACCTCCAGGAGAGAACATGGGAGCGGGAGACTCAGATGTGTGCTCAGTGCCCCCATTTGTTCCCTTAGTTTGAGTTGTAGCTTATGGGGACGTAAATCCCTAAGGAGGGGATAATGTAAAGACCCAAAAATCCCTGGGAAATTTTTTTAAATACATGGGATTTTTACGAGTCTGCGAAAATTTTCATCAGTTGATTCTGAGGCCCGTTGTGCCCGAAACCAATTTCTGTAGTTTTGTTTGGGTACATTTAGTAAACATATGAGTGGGATTTTATAACTTTTGAACTAGTGCTCATAATAGAAATATGAGGACACTGTTGAACTCGCAGCGCCGTTATTCGCTTAAGAAAAATTTCACCTCGATGGCAGTTAGTCGAGAATGAATGTCAGTTTTTGGGTTTTAAAGAATAATTTAAAAAAAATGTGTGTAGATTATTTTTTATTTAGTGGTTAAAAACTCTAAGTGGAGGTAGGGGTGGGGGCTACCACACCTTAACCTCCCATGAGAGGTTATGGTGGTGGGGCCCACCCAAACATAACCTCCCTTGGGAGGATAAATTTTGGTGGAGACCACCTGAGATTTTAACCCCTTTAACTCCCAATTTAAGTAGAGAAAACTCTTTAACTTCCCCACTAATTAAATGAGACAACTCCACCCCATTAATTAATTGACTTATATAATTTAATTAAACACCACATTTTGAATTCATGCCAACAATTAAATTAATATATAATCTATTATTTCATTTGGTTGGCATCATTCTTTTTTTGGAAGGGAGATTTGAGGAGCACATGGAGATAGAATGTCAAGAGAGAAAGAACTCTCCAATGAGGAACGACCACCGAAGAATGACGAACACCTTCTTCCTTCTTCAACCATAACAAAAGAGGGAGCACCGTCCTTGAAGAATGCCAACGATTCCATCCTCAGATTCTTAATTTTATATGTCAACGAAACGATTTTTTCTTTTCTACGGCCTCGTCAATGAACAACGATTCGAGTTAGGGGTTTTGAGTTTGAAATTGTTCTGTTCTACGTTGTTCAATCTTGGGTAATTTTTTGACGATTGATATCACACTAACATGGAGAGTTCGGGCTGCATGAACATAGCCCGACCCTCCCCCTTCGTTTTTCCTTGCTTGTTGATGATGGTGGTGGAGCAACGGCGGCCGCTAAAGAAACCGGCGGCGCAAGGCCGCCGGAAGGGCGCAACATCGTCATGTCGTGCGAAAGAATTAGGTCATGGCCCTTGGCCGCGGAAGTTTACACGGGTGGCCACCAGGCCGACGGAGGGGTGCGGCGCCATCGCATTGTGCAAGGCTGAAGAGGAAGCAGCCAATGTCGGCCGTGGCGGAGGAGCAGGGGTGGCCGGCGTTGGGTCGGCCACCAGCGGAGCAAACCGGCTGGTCTCTCATCCAGCCGAACAAGTCGGGACCCGCAGGTTACCGAACCGGTGCCTAACATCGGTTTTGCTCGGAAGACAAGGGGCACGGAACCCCCCCCCCCCCCCCCACGGGGCTAGGGCGGGACCCGTAGGCTGTCACCATCTGCTGGCCAACCGGGCCGCCTGGGCCACCAGCCAATCCACATGGGCCGCCGAGCCAGACCGAGTGCGGGCCGGACCCAGCTCAGGCCCGACCCAGCCCGGGCCAGGCTGCCCCCTCAGGCTGGGCCACCCACTCGGGTTGGTCCGCCCCCATGGGCTAGGTCAAACCCGTGGACAATGTCGGACCCGCGGACCGGGTCAGACCCGCAGGTTGGGTCAGACCCCAGTCCGGACCTGGTGACCCGAATACACCTTTTCACCCGTAACTTGGGCTACGAGTGTCTGATTGAAAAACCTTCTGTTGTGATGGAAAGCTTGGTGTGATACAGTTCTTTTGGCATTCCCCACTTTATGTTTGGACACAGTTAAGTTATGTTCAGGTTAGATCATACATGAATCCAACCAGGCCCTCATGACTAAAAGGATAATAACTAACAGACATGGTGTCTGATTGATGCGTCGTCTATTGCGTTGGGAACCCTATGACGTGGCAGACCATTGAGTTACTTCTTCGTGGCACTTCGTGAAAGTAAGATTATTGCCTAGTAGCTCCTGGAGTGGATCCCTCCAGTGACGTGTAGATAGAGTGCAGAGACCTAGAAGATGGTAGACCTAATGACTGCTTGACCGATTCGACTCGGAGTGATTCAACTACCCTAGTGGGGAGCGCCTGGTAGTTGGCGGCAGACCCACGGTAGAGGAGGAATTGGTAGTTGGCAGCAGACCCACAGTACTCGACAGGAGGAGTACCTCTGCAGGCTATTAGGGGGAACTCCTGGTAGTTGGTGGCAGACCAACAGCGGAGGAGCGCCTGGTAGTTGGCAGCAAACCCGCAGTACTCGACAGGAAGAGTACCTCAGCTATCCATGGTTAGTGAGAAGTGACATGGTGTCGCGACAGGCCCACTGTACTCGACAGAGGAGGAGTTATCCAATAGCCATGGTTTCGATAATGAAAATCCTGGTTTGAGGTAAGTCAATTACTTTTGTGTTTTCCTCATGATTGAGATGGGTTACTAGATAACTTAGGTATATTTATGGTAATATAGCTAAGTAATGGTTATCTGATGATTTCATAATTTTTTGTTAATCTTTGTTAGATTTTTTTAGACCTTGAGGGTCTCAGGGTCTCTATTGAGTATCGTTATACTCACCCCTACATGGGCTATGACCGCACCTCGTTCTGTTGGTTGCAGATGACGGACAGCACTGACTAAGTCATAGAGTAGTAGGACTTGATGGTACCTGGAGGTGGACCACTCGGTGTGATGGTACATAGAGGATACAGATGGACGGGAGTGCTGAGGAGGCCATATGTACCTACCCTTCTGGTAGGAACCTAGAAGATGGCCCAGTAGCTGCTTCACTTTTCTTCAGTTGTACTTGTTTTCAGTTGTACTTGTACTTTCCTATTGGGCTTGTATTCCCTCGCCCCTTTTACTTTCCATCATTTCTTTTCTATACAGTTTTACTTAGTGTTTTCTTTTTAGTTGTGTACTCTAATTTGTTTGTTTACAGTTATTAAGTCAATGTCTTCCCAGTTTAGGGATTTATGCCTTTGGTGCTAGTCTCCATCAACTGGCCTATGGAAGGCGGGTTGGGGGTAGTCACAATACGGGCCTCGGGGGATGGGTCGTGACATTACACTTATCCCCATAGAGATAATTCATCCGAATATTAGTTGGAAGATCACTATTTAAAAGTCTATATCATGTGTTGGTTAGTTCTTCTCCTGAACATTTATCTTCTTTGAGGAAAAAGTAATCACTTTATCGTTTTAAATTATTACACATCTTAAGCATATCCTTGGAGAATCATTGTATACTTGAAGAGTTACCCACTTGAGGGTATTTTGAGTATAGGTGTAGCCATTATATACTTCTTCAATTTTATGAGGCTCTCTTCACAGTAATTGGTTTAGAAAAAAAATAATCCCTTCAAGTTCAGCATGGTTAACATATTTAAAAATCATGATAATTTTCTCACAATTCATCAGAAATACCCAAAAAATATAAGTAAACTACAAATTTTTAACAAAGTTGTTAGTATTTTAAACCCATAAATCAAATATTCCTCAGAAATGTCTATAGATATCAATTTTTTACTGGTAATATGCCCCAATAATGATACTTTATCCATCCAAAACTCATATTTAATATTTTTTTATATAAATTATCCTTTTAAATATTGATAGTACAGTATCTTAGTTTACATCACACTCCACCTTATTTTGTATTGTATTAGAATATCATCTATAAATACTATAAAAAATTTGTCAATGTAATCTATCAATATAATAATCATTGATTCCATGATAATTATTGGAGAAATAATGAGTCTTCATGGAATAACTAAAACTCAAAGTATCCCTACTTTATTCTAAAGTTAATTTTGGAAAAATCCTCCTTCATCACCAATAATTGATGATATTCAAACCTAAGGTCCACCTTATAGTAATAATATGCCACATGTATAAAATTGAACTAGTCATAAATATATGGTATGGGATACACATTATTTATCATGATCTTATTATATTCACAATAATAAATGTATAGGTACATTGATCAATAATTATTCATGCTTAAGATGATGTACACACCACACAATAAAGCACTTGTGTATTTGAAATAGTTTTCAATATTATTTTATAACTACTTATTCAATTCTTCCATCTCAATGGTTTCCATTTTTAAAGAGTGATGGACATGGTAATAGGTCTAGATATAAGTTCAATTGAGAATTGAATCACTTACTTGAGAGGAAGACCATGCAACTCCTTAGGGAATACATTAGCATAGTACCTCACAATGGGCATGTCTTCAAAAAATAATTCCCTCTATTGGGAAATAATTTTGTCTATATATTCTTATCATCTGGAAATAATATCCATGCCTGAAAAAGAAATTATAAAGGTAGTTAATCCTATGCCATATACTTGTACATCATTGGAGGATGGCTTAGGATTTGAAGACTGATCTCCCCCTCCCGATGGTTGGTGTTGAATTTATATAGGTATAGATAATCTTGGTTTAATATAGATTAATATTACACTAAACGAAGTATGAGAATATTTTTTGGGAGGTTCAGTCCTCAAAATTACTATAAAGGAGTTATATATATGGGCTAAAATAATTTCTAATGTTTTCATTATCAAATAATAACTTGAAATATATGGTTGAGTTCTTTTTTTATTATTTATATTAAGAATTCATGATATGAATGAAATCATATAAGAAATTTTAATTTCATGAATGAATAATGTGCACACCTTTTATTGAATGATTTTAGTTTTAGTCATTTACTATATCCAAAATAAACATAAGGATCGGAATACTCCAATTAAAAAATATTAAAAATGAGAGCTAATTAAATTAGAAGGAATTACATATGAATGAAACATGTATCCTAACATACAAGTTCGTGGATTTCAATATAGGTTATATGTGGTAGTTTTACAATTAGGTATTCTAATATAACAATTTTTTGTATCCTTCATAATGGCATTTAAAGATTTTTTGAATTTGTCAAAAATATAATACAATGTTACCAAAATAGGTGTGTTGAAATGACTCTTTTTCATTAAACATGTACTTGTTGATTTAATACCCAACGATACCTTTCAGGGATAATAACCCAAGGTACATCAGTTCTAGATCCACTCGTAATTTCTCAATAGGGATTTCATTGTTTAGAAACCACTAGCTTTATACTTTACAATAATGTATAGGAATATTCCTATTATATGACTTATCCCTTGGGTTCTTACTAATGTTTTATTCACCTAATACAAAAGAAATAACTAATAATTTATTCGATACCAACTATAGATACATAAATAAATTACATTTATAATTTCATGATTGCAAACATAAATACCCAATAAACACTACCAAATGATCGAGAGGCCTAGAGTATTTGCGAGACTAGGTGGATAAAACATTGACATGAAATATCAATATTTTAATCTCTATAACGAGATCCAAAAACTCCATGATTTCATAAAACTACATAAGATAGCATGTGGAAATCATAACATAAAGGGGTGTGCTAAAAACCCAATAAGGGAATAAGCATGATAAAAAGTGTAACATATGAATAAAATGAAATATCATGATTTAATAAGAGGAAAGGTACATGAATGATAAAATAGAGGGATAGAATAATTATACATGAGACATAAGTTCATGGAATCATAGTAATGTAGAAACAATATAAATTATAACATAAGCATATGTTAAGGCTAACAACAAAGACAACATCACAAGGTGAACAAAGTCCCATCCAAGATTATGTTTACTCCATAATCCCATACATGTCATCCCATGAAATAAAAACATTAACCAATGCATTGAATCTCTATATTGTTAAACCCATCATAACATGTACATGAATATTTGTGCCAAAAGGGGATCAAACATTATATATAAGTATAAGAAATACCCCTTGAAATAAATGGGTCACAAAATCTTGCCTCATATCACAATCAAATTTGTTTTCATAAAGATTATATATAGAAGAATTAATTAAATATTTTTATGTTAATATCAAAATAAATAATTATATACTTTAAATATAGTGTTTATTTAAAAAAATATGAGAATTGGGTATAGAAATTAACATTTAATGTGGTGTTATAAGGACTCGGTTAAATAATTTAAGGTAAGAATGAATATAGAATTTTCATTGAATTTTTTTTGAGAAAGTATATTTTTCATCCCTAAAATATTCATTTATTTAATTATATATTAAATTTTAATAGATACATTAAAATAGTATTACATATAATATATATAGTAATATAATATATTCCCATAATCTGGTTGGGTTTTAAAGAAAGATTTCATAAATTAACTCGAGGCATGTACAACCCCATCAAAGGAAGGGAGAATAAGATTGGAATATATGTAATATATATATATATATATATATATATATATATATAATTTAGAATATTTAAATGAATTAAAATAGATATCTAAAGAGATCTAAAGAGATAAAGTTCACAACCTAAATAAAAGAAGGTTGTTTGGAGGGATCACTGACCTCGTGTACAGATTCAAAATTCCCTCTTACTTAGACTCTTTAATAAAAAATTATATTAATTAATTAGTTAATTAAAACCCATTTAAATATATATTTTATTTTAAATATTATTTTTACAGTTATTTATCAACATTTAAATGATTGATAATATTTAATTTTTTTATTCTAAGGGTGTTCGTTGAATGGTTTCAAGGTCAAATCATATGTTGATAATTATAGAAGTTCTTCTAAAATGAGAATAAAAATATGAAAGTGAAATTAAATTATATTAATATACATACAGAAATGGAAGTGGTCCCAAATGCCCAGATTATTTTCTAACATGGAGATGATTAATTTAGTATACTTTTTAATATTTTATTGTTAGTTCATTTAGATGGTTTTACTGACCATCATGAACCCAATTCATTTTATTTATTCAAATGATTCTATAACATGAAATACGATATAATATACATATTTAAAAAAATTTAAAATTTTATATGTGAATTTAATACAACCTTGAAATTTGTAATTGAAAATGTAAATTCGTTGTCTAAATAGGCATTGATTTGACATAATATGGATGATGTTTTGGTTTTAAAAATATTATAAGAGATGAATGGGATATTCCATAGATATAGTATAAATTTAGTATATTAAAAATAACTATGTTATCATACTATTATGTATATGTTTATAATTATTAGGTTAATTAATTTATGAAATAAATAACACTTGGTTGATAGTGTTACCTTTGCCTTTGGATGTCTCCTCTTAGGCTTCCACTTATGGCACCTTGGGATTTGACTTTTTATGAGATAAAAAGACACTGTGGGTGTGTACAAAGAGATGAGTAGATATATGGGAATATTTTGGGTAATATTAAATGATTATATGAAATGAGGATAAGGGTGGTGAGGTGATGTATTTATAATGAGGGAATGTGGTGTTTTTTAAAATTTTATATTTAGTAGTTTATTATGTTTTCTCAATACTATCGATAGTGATTAGAATTGTGACTATATAAAGTAATTAGTTCATTTTATTTTTAACTAGTTCATTATTACATCACCACATATTCATAAAATCATTCATTTAACTTATAATGGTAAATGACGTATTTGGATATATTCCATTATTCACTATAAATTCAACTTTTTTAGAAAAATAGAAAAAATCATCATACCCTTATTTTATGTGTATATTAAAAAATTGAAATCAATTTCATGAAAATAATATTATAAATATAATAATTCTAATTTTTAATAAAAATACTTAAATATTTGAAAAAGATCAATTTTAATATTATATTAATTTTTCATACCCATTAAAAGAATATTTTTGTTCTACTAAAATTACATTATTAGTGAAATTAAACTTAATAATATTTTATAAACATATTTTATGAAGTTAAATTTTATTTAAACATTTATACTTATCATTAAAAATATAATAAGACATTTGTGTTTTAAATAAATACAAACAATTTTTGTATCATTTTTAAAATAATTATTTACTTGTATTATGATATAAATATGACATATTTTTATTTAATTGAATAAATTAAAAATATTTTACACTTACATAGATTAGGATACTATTCTAATGATTAATTTACTATTCATAATGAAAAAATTACTATTCTAATGTCTTATTTTATAACATTCATATGAGTTCCCTACTTTCTATAGGTAAATTATACTTCATTAATTCTAGATTCAATTTTATTTTATCTCAACAGTAAATATAATTTTTGTTTCCACAATTGATATTTCATTACTAATTTTACATTTCACTCTTAAATTGTTTGTCATGAATGCTATCATTCATGGGTATCTAAAAAGACCAAATTTTCATATTTTAGTAATCTTATTATCTATTTTTGTCACATTATAATATTTTCAATTTTTTGAACCATATTTATTCTCTAAAAATAATTATAAAAATAATTACAAAATTAATATAATAAAATGTTGTTGGTATTATAATGTAATGAGTTTTCTTTATACATTATTGGATTACTAAACATACTCTGTTATATATTCATAAGGAAAATTACATGTAAAAGTTTATATATAGTTACATGTGTGATCATGGGGAACATATAACCAAGAAGTGATTCATAGTTTTCCTCACTCAATTCACTATAAAATAAATTCAAAAATATAAAAAAATAATTACCTAGAAACAATAATAAATAGTATTTCAAATTTCTTATAAAGCATTGAAGTATGATAAACCATGGATTACTCAAAGAATTTCCATATAAGTTTTGAATATTATGTCTCATTGGGGATATAAGGACTTTTTAGTATAAATTTTAATAAAGAGTCTTATTTTATTGAATATATCTACATACCTCATCTATATTATCTAAGAAACAATGATTACATTTTTACATTGGTAGTAGATCCTAAAGCACATAATACTTTATTAGTCTTAGTAAACAAGATAATTATTTGACTCTAACATTAAATTTGGAAACATAAAATATAATACATAGTGAATGTATATATTCTATATCCTTAAACACATTTAATGATTACCTCTTCATATCCTGGGGAAAGGAATAATAATATTAGTGATCTTAGATTCTAAATAATGGTGATATACCATGAAATATATCATGATTAAATAATGAATAATAAATATTTTCAAGTAAATAACTGAAAACACATACCATATAATAAATTACTTGAACATTAATAATAATATTGAATGAATAAATTAAGATCAAATGATTCCATATAAATAATCACATGATATTTAAATGTATCAAAGGATATTATATAAAATAATCACATTGGAATTAATAACTCATTTCATAATGATAGATTCATAATGCCAGATACTTGACACTCACTGTCAAGGCCTTGAGCAAAGACTTTTTAAAATATGGGTAGTGATACACCAAAAAAACCAATGAATAATTATAGCCAATTGGTTTATCTCATGATACTTACTAATGAATTGAAGGGATATGTAACTTTTTTCCCTTCCCATCACTAAATATGATAAATTAATTCATCATATGAATACTATATAAAACATTATGAACATTATTAATTCAAAAATTGTTGGTATTTGAAAAATGTAAAATAGATTGTCAACAATTTCCATAGTCAAATTGATCATAAATCATCCATAATAACAATAAGGATAAAAATATTACAATATTACACTAGTTGTGAATAAAATGTTATTTATTGTTGATGAATTTAAATAACACAAAAAATATTATTAAAAGATTCTTGAGAAAAAGACACTTTTCATTTTGAAAACAACTTTTAATAAATAGAAATTTCTAGAATATTAGGAAAACAATTTTATTTGAAAAAATAATAATGTTGAAAAGGAATATTCAAAATATTTAGAGTTACATGTTGTTGAGTTTTTTTCATTTATTATAATATAAATAACATTCTTTTTATACTTTTTGCATGAAAATTCAAAAAGTACCTCATTTGATGAATGAAAGGAAGACTCCGTTTAAAACATTTTGTAAAAGTAAAAAATTGGTAACAATATAATTAAAAATTATATTTATATTATTAAAAATATTCTTTAAAACATATTGCAGAATTTGTTTTTATGGAAAAAAAATATTCCAAGTCGAGTATAAAGAAGTTAATTTTCCTTAAAAATGCAATTTTGGAATATTGTATACCTAAAGAAGGCAAAATGAAAGGAAAAAATGTAATTTCAAAAAATAAATAGAGGGAAAATATATATCGGTTTCATGATGGAATGATAAAATAGTTCCCCCAGTTGATACTCTAACATATACAATAGTGTATAATAATTATATTGTGAAATAAAACCATACAATATTTGTAACATTAGAATCACAACCACGATGAATGAAATAAAATAAAATGAAACATTAAATGGTATGAAATAAATAGAGTTATAATATAACATATCAAAGGGATATCCAATATACCACATAAAAAATATATGTGTATAACAAAACATATGCCCTAAAGAATAAAATTTGAGACAAATAAACCTTAACTATGTTCTAAAATCCTTCATATGTGTCAGAAATTCCTATATAAGAAATATATATTTTGTTGGAGTCAAATAAAACAATATAATCTGATGGGATAGGGATTTAAAAATTCTTATCACTAGAGAAATGGAACATGTCATCTCTACAAATGTGAGTCATGGTATGGTCCAATGATATTTCATGTATTATTCAAATAGAAAAAAATCAAATAGAATGAGAACCTCATTCAATTCGGAGCACACTCGACTGAAGCTCATCACCGTCAACCACAACCTGAAGGATCTAAATAATAACCCCTCGAAGTATTTTAGACACTCTAAGAATATAAACATTGAATATTTTTACAATTAATGTTTCCAGTGAGGATCTCCGATGAATGCTTAAGCATTGTGGTGATCCCTGCATTCTTATCCCTTCGATTTGTCCAAGGTACTCTAAGATCATATGATTTTTTGGAGCATTTGTCTCTCTAGGAATCAGGAGGATAGAGAATATCTCTATTAAAGACTAATGACAAATCCATGGAAAGAGATTCTCTTTTTCTTATATAGTGGATGTATGAAATATATAGTTAGGGTTACCCATATTCTGAATATTTATTGTATACTAAATTAGTAATGATTAATTCTTTCTAAATAACTATGTCATAAATGTTTTTTCTATTTTATTAAATACTAGTAATATATATTAAAAATATTACATACAACATCCCTAACCCCAGTAGACCAAATTTGATTCCTTATACCATTATATGAGCATAAGATACAGGGAAGCATATTTTGTAGGATTGAATAGTCTATTTTTATTTGTAAAATAGATACATATATGATTCATTCATTAAATTTTAATACACAAATTAAAACATAATTTTTTTCTAGAATGTAATTATTCCCTCAAAAAATCCTTGTATATCTTTCATTTTAAATTTCAATGAATCCTGTGGAAAGGAAAAAAAATAAGGGTTATCTAAAACACTCAGTAATGGTTAAGTATAGAGGATGTAATAATGAATGAATAAGATTTGTCAATATTGGAAGGTAATAACTAAAGAAAAATTACATTTAAATAATTTTCATGAATGAATATATAATTAAAAATAAATATGGTAAGGTAAATAGCTGAAATCACATTCCATTTAATCAATTACTAACAATGAAATATGTCCAAAGAAAATGATATAGTTAAAATAGATTGGATAATAATAATTTGAATATTGAATGAAGGAATTTAAAATTAATGGGGATTCTTGTTTCCCATGTACATGAAACATTTACTATCAAGACCATTCACAAAATTTTTTAAAACATACTACTATCAAGACCATTCACAAGATAGTGTATACTTCTTGGTTATAAATAAGAAGGGTTTGTTTCCAAGTGATTATATCACATTAGGATAATAATGCATCGCGGGTATTTCTTTGTATAGTACCAAACCCATTCCATACATATCCAAAGGATTCCTCTAATATCAACTAATTGATTATATTTATAAACAATGTTCCTTTTCAAATATCTGTATTAAGTGAATAGTACAGATTAATCAATATTTCCCCATTTAATGAAATAAAATTCAAAGTAAACATAGTACGAAAAAATGGAATGTGGTTTAGGAAGTAATTATATCCATGTTATATCATTTGGATATTTAGGGGAAATATAAGGACCAATGATCACAAAAAAGTGAAAATTTCTTGGGATAGTTATTGACTACAAAGTTAAATTAAGGATATGAATGTCGATACATTCAGCAATCAAAATGATCATAATTCATCCAGATGAATATTAAGTATGAAATCAATACAATATATTACAACTATATTAGGAATAATTGGTTTTTTTAATTTATGAATATAAATAGAATAAAAATATTTTTTATAACACCTTTGAGGATAATATCATTTTTATTTTGAAAAATTATTTTTTAAATCCTCTTATATGAAAATCACTATTAATAACTTATTTTTCATAAAACAATTTGTTAATTATTTTCTTGAAAATAACCATTGATACTTATAAAATAATCTTGAAAAAAATTCATTTTCTATGATGGCTAGAAATTTTTTTCGTGTCGTATATATTAAAAAAAATTCCTTCCATTTTTTTTAGTGAAAGAAAACTAAGAAATATTTGGAAAAAAGAAAAATTAATCCTTTAAAAAAAATTAAAATAGTAAAAGTTGATGAAAAATAGTATAATAAATAATTTTTAAAAGTTTAAAAACATTTTTGTAATCATTTTTATAAAACATGGTATTTTGGAAGAAAACATTTTTTTGGCCGAATAGAGAAATTAGGTTTAATAATCATAAATTAAATTTAAGTAATAAATAGTGAGAAAATGGTAAGTTTACATGAATGGGTTCATTAATAACCCAATTATAAAAAATGGTTTGGTTTAATAGGAAATTTTCAAGTAATTTCCTTCAACTTAAATTCATGAATTAATAATATTTATTAGATATATATTGTGAAATAAACCTTTAATATTTTCATAAAGATGAAGTGAGAATTAATAAATGATTTTTATATGTGTATCAAATATAAATAAACATAAAAAGTGGAAATAAAAAAATATATAGTCAAATTTTAATATACACATAGTGATAGAATATCGTATCAATGAAGTGGAAGTTTAATCCAACGAACAAAAATAGAGTTACGAAATTCCTTTCCACATAGAAACTTGTAGTTCAAATCACAGTAGATGAAATAATTTAAATTGAAACTTAAATAACCATGTAAAATGATACATTTATGATATTACATTTCATGGGGGAAGTATATACACCACATAAAAGTGAATTGGTGTATAAAAAAAAAATAAGTCTCATTAGAATGTAAAGTGAGACAAATTCTGTTACCGCATGCTTTCATTTTGATTGTAAATTATTTAACCTCTTGTATAGTGGTTTTAAACAGTTTATTGACTTATGAAAGTTCTTATTAACATTTAATATATCATATATTATTATTTTATAACATGATATCACCCATTGTTAATATTCCTCATTTTCATTGTTTTAGGTGTTAATTACCTTCTTTTTCGAGTTTGTTATGACTAGATAATTTTATTTCATATTACATAGATCTTGATTTCATAATATTTAAAATTTAGTTCATGATTTTAATATAATATATATATATATATATTAATAGATAAAATTTTCTACTAAAAAATGAAATACATTTTTCATGGAGATGGTATGTCTTACATATGCATGAATATTGTTTTCATTTGGATGGATTATTGAAAGAAAGAATAGTAAATGATATATATATATATATAATAATTATAGTATCATTTTTATATAAAATATATCACATATTTTTATTAAACCTATCCTTAATAAATTCCATATAAAGTGTGAATGAATAACACTGCTTCGTGAGGCGAAGTCTGTTGTACACAGGAGTGACATTATTATATTCCCAAAAAAATGGAAATAATAAATGTATGTGTGATATAATAATTAAATATGTATTATAAAATCATAAATATAATATATTTAAAATATAAACTATAGGTATATCATTATTCCAATCCTTTAAAGGTGATATTGTAAAAAATGAATGATATCGGTTCGTGAGGCAATAGTTCATCGTACACAAAAACGATGATTTTATAACCCATTTGATGGAAGTGTGTGATTTTTTTGTTCATAAAAGTAACATAAAAAATTCTATTATATTTAATATGATTATTATATTATATAATAATGGTATAACCTAAATTTAAGGAAGTGGAGAAGGAAGTAGAATAAAAACTCTTTTTGAAAAATCGTACCTCTTCTTCGGGTATCTTCTTTATGTTTGCAATAATTTCTTTATAAGTTTGATTTAGTCCAAATAGAATGCATCTATAATGAGTGTAGGGATTTTTTAAGTTATTTATATAGGTATTGGATGAACCAAATACTCTTAAATCTCTAACATAGTGGAGAGAGGGGTGGTGTTTTATAATTGAGGTGAGTGGAACGCATGTAATTTTTTGGAAGAATGAATTAAAACCATATTTCCGACGTCAATAGGACCCAATAATGCTCCATTATTGAGACTATAAGAAATAAGGTATAAATATATAAATAAAATTTGTTTTTGACAAGTTTTGGGTAAATTTACACCTTATTTTCTATGTTTAGCCAATATGTATACTCATTTTTATCTTGCTCAACGTGATTAACATTAACTTTTTTCACAAATCATTTTGGTCAAAAATTAATTTGAAATTATTAGAAATTATTTTTATTACACATATTAATACTTTTTTCAAAATTAAATCCAAAATAGGGATAAAAATTAATTTAAATTTAATCTCATAGAGACGACGAGAAAGAGGGTGTTTATAGTGAGTACAAGAGCCTTAGCCCAGTTGGTGAGGACTCGGAAGGTGCATCCAAGAGACCCAAGATCAAATCTAGGTGGAGGAGATTTTCTGGTGTACTGTAGCAATACTGTAGCAGTATTATAGCAGTATTGTAGAAGGTACTGTAGCAAGTAATTTAGCAGTCACTATTCACTATTGTAGTAGCCGGAACTATTCATCCATCTGAGCCTTTGGGCCACCAGTTTGGTCCTCGGGTCCTGAAAGGATTTCAGGCCACCCAAGGCCTTCGGGCTAGTTGTTTCTCAAGGTCTTTGGGCAACCTTGTGGCCTTAGGTCCAACCCAATGCCTTCCGACCACGTGAATAAAGAAGTACCAATCAGACTATAAGGGATAAGGCTTGAGATGAGGATTTGGGGTAGGCACATTGACTGGAGCAGAGCTAACCAGAATTTTAAGAATGAGAGGGTATGGCTTTGCCATCAGTACCAGGCCAGTGTATCTTTGTATAGGATAGCTAGCTAACTAGCCCTGTGAAGGTGGAGTGCTGATTTCATGACATATGCTAGGGAGGAGCAGTGCCAAGTAGTCTTGTCTGGGTGATTCCCTCTAATACCTATGGGTCATGTAATTATCTATAAGCCTTCAGGCCTTTTAAGGGTTCCACATCACCCCTTGAAAGGTGGATTATCAAAAAAATAATAAAAAATTAAGGCCTTTGGGCCATTCCAAACTATAGTGAAAATGTTCAAAAGTTTATAATATTTTTATATCAAAATTCAATATGATATTTATTCCAATGACCTTAACTGGATTAACGTATTTATAGCTAAACTATCTTGAATTTAAAAACAATTCAAAATATAATTTAATATTTCAAATTAATTATACAAAATGATAGTTTTCAACTACAATCCAGTTTTTTCACATTTCGTTAAAAAATGAAACGTCTCACCAAAATACCAAAAATTCACCTTTAGATAATTTTAATATTATGATTTCAAAAATTAAATTTACTTTGTGACATAAATTTTTGAAAATGGATAAAAATTAATTTTAAATTATATTCCCAAAGCATTTTTAAACAGTCTTTTATGAAAATACATTTTTTCTGAAAATGGTTCTATTTCTTTCAAGTAGTTATTATTTTTATTTATAATTAATTGATAGACAAGTAATTCATTATAAAATAATGTATAAACCATATTTTCAAAAAAAAAATTAATTCTATTAATAACCTCTATTCCATAAGAAATGTTATAACCATTATATTAAATAATTATATTTATAGTATATTGTTGTTCGATAAACCTTAGTATTATGTGTTGCCCAAGAAATCAAAGAAAATCATTATTGCATATAATAAAAGGTAAATCATTTTTTCATGAACATCAAGCTATATAAAATAAATAATTTATTTAAAATAGTAAATATATTTTTACGTGTCATGATGTTATATACCTTTCTATGACTGGTGTTGCATGTCAAACACTCTATCGAATACGATGTTCATATTTTAAAATTTTGATGTGTTAATTTCTCCCCACATTAAAAAAATTATATCCTCACAATTTAAACATAATCTAGGTAATCTTGGGATTGATATTTGAAAATTAATTTGTTTAAAAACACACATCATAAAAGGTTTAATAAAATATCCCCTTAATATGGGATGTTGATCGGTACAAAGTTCATATGGAATAACATATAACTAGCTTTATATATATAATGGAATTAGGGAAAGTGATGTTATGGACACAGATTAAAAGTGTAAATAATTATTTAGATTGATTGAGTTCATTGATGCTAATAAATTTAATGATCAATTAAAATTTTAGGGCCTTAAATCTATAAATCTAATAGGCAATAAAATTTCATTGATATCATCAAAAATGATAGCAGTATGATAGGATTTTATTTCAAGATACTTTTTATAAAGTTGATGAATTAGTTTTCAATTTTATAATATAAGGAAATTTATTTACATAGTACATTTATTTTTTTAAGAAAAATTTCGTCTTTTGGTTGTTCTTCGATCAATTTCTAATTCATCAACTTTTCCATGATACTAATATCCCAAAAAAATATTTTTGAATCACTAAAATATAATTTTAATGGATCATAAGATCTATTAAAAAATGAAAATTCTTTCCATATTTCACAAAATAATTTCCAAAACTAATCTGGTTAATTCATTAATCTCCAAAACTCAAAAGTAGAACTATTGGATAAGCATTAGTATTTATTCATCAAATTGTTTAGTTATAAATAATGACACGTTAACCAGGATATCACAAAGTATAGTGATAGTCTCAAAACCCTTATCATATTTTAGTCATGGTTTCAAGACCCACATCCATGCTGGATTAGATAGGTTTTCAACCAAAATATGGGTTTTCCTTTTTTTAAAATTTATTAACATAAATCCTGTAATATTCCTAAGTAAAATATTATAAAAATACTTGAAATAAAATTAATTATAAAATAAAAATTTACAGGGGTTTTCGATACAACTTTTTTTAAGTATAATAATATTATTTGACTATTATTTCAATGTCATTAATGTTCTTATTAACCATAATGTCTATCAATACCCTTAATATTATGTATGAAAAATGTAAAGGAATTATTCTTAAAATAAATTTTCCTCTAAAACATATTCCTTCCATAAATTTATCCCAATAGATACTTAATCATAGTATACTCTAATAACATAAAAACTAAAAAGATACTTATGATCAATCTTAATCTTATGGTGTCTATAATTCTTATGTCATTGAATACAAAAATTTTCCTAAAATTTAACAGATGCTTCATGATCCTGACATCAAAATTTCATTTGTAAAAATACTTCAACAATTAATTCATGAATCCAAATACATAAATACTTATTCTTTTTAATTTCCACATAAGTCATTCCCGGTCAAGGGTTTGATGTAGGTCATTCATTACCATTATCTATTCAAATCCTTCAAAATGGTTTGTAAAGAAAATGTGAATTATCCTTAGTGTATACCCCTAGAGTTCCAAACTTGGTGCATAGTAAGGCCCGTTATCATATAATATGTTACATTCATTTCAATCCTAACATTAACTTTTCAAAGTTATTACCCCTAGGTAAAACAATTCCAGAACCACGTCCACTTATAGTATCAAGATATGGATGTATTTCCCCAAATACCCATATAACCTCTACCTTACCAAAACATTAATATGTTTTTATATACTTATCCTCAAATTCAATCATGGGGTTATGTTCCTCAATCTATGTTTTCCTAAATCAGTTTCCCATGGTTTATATTAAACCTTCACTAATACAATATTTGGTGACCCCATCCCCTACAGCCCAGAGCCAGTGTCTGCTACCATTATTTGGAATAAGATACAAGTAAATCAATCCCAAAGGACCAAATATTATATTAACCTTGGAAAACTATATATACACACAAGTCTTAAATTAAATTTTAATAAAAAAATGTAAAAATAATTTTTTTATGAGAATATCATTATTAACTTTAGAATATATATTCCTATATATCATAGTAAACTTCCTGGAATCATGGGTATAGTAAGAAATCGAGGGTGATCTCAAACACTCAATAGAGGTTATGTATAGTGGAATAAATAGTGAATCAATAAGAAAAAAAATATAGAAAGGTAATAACTAAGAAAAAATTATTTTTAAATAACTTGAATTCATGAATGTATAGGTCATAATAAATATATAAAGGTAAATAACAAAAAATACATGTTATTTAATAAAAAATTATAATTAAAAGCATATAGATATAATTTCTTAGTGGAAATATCATGAATAACAATAAGTAAAATAAAAAAATAATACAATGATTATTTATTGTATTTCATTTTTCATATATACATTATTCTTTTATTATAATAACCTTTCATGAGGTGGTTTAAAACATACCATGGTCAAAGCATTTCAAAGGGAAGTTTAAATTTCTTTGTTACAAATTTAAGGTGACTTATTTCAAATGATTTAATCGGATGAAACTATCAATGCATCAAGGATATTAATTGAAATATTACCCAAACCATTTCGTTTCAATCTAATTATTCTCCATATATTTAATAATCAATTTAATTGATTAACAATGTTCTTTATGAAATATCCTTATTGAGTGAATAATGTAGATTTATCAAAACTTCCTCATTTAATAAAATATCACTCAAAGTAAACACCTACTATAAAAATTGAATATGTTTTAGGAATTAATAATATCCATGATCAAAAATATAGATATTATGGGAAATTTAATGTTAAATGATCATATGAAATTGAACTTTTCAATGGAAATTTACTTATTAAAAAATGAATCAAGGAAGTGAATATCAAAATGTTACTTAGTCAAAATAATCATAAACCATATAGAGGAATATTAATTATGGTATCAATATAATATATACCCATTGGAGTGAGAATAATTTTTTCCTATCATTGATAAATTGGAATACCATAAAAATATCTTTTAAAAAATTCTAGATAAAAATATCCTTTTCAATTTGGAATGCTTTTTGAAAATACTTTTATATGAAAATCACTTTTAAAAACTAAATTTTGAAAAAACATTATAAAAAATATATTTTTTGATAAATATCCTTTTATGATTTTAAATTAATATTTAATATATTTCAGAGCTTAGGATGGTGGGAAATTTGGTTAGTGTCATACACTTTAAAAATGATTCCTTTCACTTTTTTAGTAAAAACTAAAAAAGAATTGTTTTGAAAATGAAAAAATGATTAATTTGAATGAATTTTATAAATATTAATAATATGTTAAATTTATTTAATAAATCGATATGAGAATTATAAAAAAATCATTTTTAGAAAACATTATTTTTGGAAGAAAACATATTTCTGTCCGATGAGAGAAATGAAGTGGGGTTTTCATAATGCATGTTCTAAAATAATTTTAATTAATAAAGAGTGAAAATGGTAATGTTACATGAAATGGATAATTAATAACTATAGGTAAATAAAATGGAAGCGGTTTCTATGAAATATTGTAGTTATTTCCTTCAACTCATATTCAATAATAAACAAACTCGATTATAATGAGATTATGAAACCAAACCAAAAAATGATCATAACATTGATTTGATAATTAAAAAATGAATAATTTATGTGTATCAACTGTAAAACAAAATACTGAAAGTATAAATAAATAAAAAATATACTAATAATTCATTATACCCATAATTATAGAAAATCATAATCAAAAAACTGTAAGCTCAACCTAATGAACAAAAACTGAGTTATAAATTTTTTTACTACATTGTATAAATTAGTTCAATTCATGTTAGATGAAATATTTAAAATTTAGACATAAAATACAACGAATAATGAAATATTCATGATATTAAATTTCAATGGGGAAGTACATACACCACTTAAAATTGAAATGGTGCATAAAAAAATAAGTCTCAATGGAATATAAATTGATATGAAATCCCTCCACTAGTGCTTTCCTTTTGGTCATACATGATCTAAACTAATATTTAGTGGTTATAAAAATGATATTAAATTATCAAATAACTATATTAATATTTATTTTATTATATATTATTCTTTTATAACATTGTATCACTATTTTGTTAATAACTATTCATTATTTTCATTGTTTCAGGTGTTAATTGCCATGTTTTTAGAGTATATGTTGACATGTTATTTTTTTGTTCCTCTTACTTAAATCATGATTTAATCCTATACAAATTGTAAACCATGATTTACATATATTACATATTCATTATATATGTATTTAGATTAATCCATAAAATTTGGTGATAGGAAATTAAATACACTATTCAGGGAGATGTTAGGTCGTACGTAGGCATTAACACGATTTCCATTTTCTTATCATATTGAATGAAAAAAAATGTAAATTATATATATATATATAGTCATTATAATAAAATTTTGATATAATATAGATCACACATGCTTAATGGACACCTCTTTTATACATTTCACATAAATAGTGAATGAATCACATCTCCTTGGGAGGCGGTAGTCTTCCGTACATAAGAGTAATGTTATTGTATTCTTATTCCCAATCCAATAGACCGAAGGACTTCAAATTTTTATTATTAATGATAAATAAACCTTTTAAGGGGAGAAGGGGGAAACCCAAAGGATATCATGGACTTAAGAAAATCACACATCAAGGAAAAAAGAGTAAAAACCAAACTGAAAACATGAGCAGCCCCACCCTAGCATAAAAGATGTTGAAGAACTCAAAAGTTTCAATACAAATCTGCCAGAAAGTGCCTTGTGTCAAAGCACAGGCCTAATAGGATGGTTGACGTCATACCCTCTCAAACAACCAAATCTGAAGAGCAATGTAAAGAAGAAATTATAGCTCTGAATCATCCTCTAGGCATGTTCCAGGTGATTGAGTCTAGCTATACTAACTTCCCACCTCCAAGATCAAACAAAACAGCTTCTCCCAAACACATAAATCAGCATTAGCAGTCGAATTCACCCATACAACTGACAATTTTAACCTCAGTAAAACCACATCACAACTAGATCTTGAAAACCACCAATGGGTAGAGAAAATTATAACTCTCCCTCATCAATCACTAATAGAACCGAAACAAGAAGATCCTCATCTCGATCACAAAGCACCCTTCTAACACATCTGCAACAATCCAAAAAGGAGGAAAAATCAAGGAGTATGAATCCAATTATTTATCACCTAGGACTAGAATATACAACACCACGCCAATGGAGCATCACCATTGAGGGGAACTAAGTAGGTCTAACCAGACAACGTCACTCTAGGAAGAAGCCGAATAGAACCAAGCTGCTGAAGAACCCACTCCAAATTACAATTCGGACGAACCACAGGAGGAAGAAGGAACCGGCAGGGAAGAGAGGGGCCCCTCCGGTGATGAAACCACCGCAAGAACATCAAGAAGTACACCAAAATAAAAACCAACTAAACAAAACCAAGCCTCCCCCTCCAAATCACGTTAGAGTAGATTTCGAGCCGTATTGAAACACACCCAAAGACAAAGGTCATCCAAGAACATATCCAGAGTCCAGAATCCATAGCCAAGCCATGCTGCATCGAAGCCAAGACTAGACCCTGAATCCAAAAAGCATCGCTGCACTAACGCTGAGCCGAAATCCATCCACTGGAAAACGACTCCAAGATCCAGACCCACCAGAACCCACCACGCTAAGATCCTGACCACTCCAAAGCTAGATTGAAAACATAAAATGTCAGCGGACTACTCTAACACGAAGACTATATCCTGAGCATCAATGCCAAGCCAGACCGAGGATCCAAAGGCGGTAAGGAGAAGATAGCGATGAGGAAATCCTAACGTGCGAGAGGGTGGGGGAGACACTGCTCAGAGGCCCGAAAAAAATCGATATTACTGTTATTCTATTTCTACAAAATGAAAATAATGAAGTTATATATGGAAAAATAAATTAAAAATAATTATAACATCATATATATCATATATATCATATATATGATATAATAAATAAATAAATATCATTATTCCCAACCATGAAAGGAGGTAATGGAAAAATAAAAGACATCAGTTCGTGAGCTGGTAGTCTATCATACACATGAATGATTATTTCGTAACACATTTGATGGAAGTGTGTGATGTTTTATGTCATAAATTTTACATAACAAAATATTATAATATTTATGATTATTATTTTATTATATAATAATGTTATTATATGAATTTATGGAGGTGGATAGGGTAATAAACTTAAAATTCTTTTAGAAGAACAATACCTCTTCTCCTAGAGTCCTCCTTAGGCTTAAGCTAATACTGTCTTATGTTGGATTTATAACCAATATAGTGACTATAGAATGAGTTTAGGTATGTTGTGAAGTGAATTTTTAAATTAAACCTGAACCAATGTTGTTTTAAGGTGTAATTTGGAGAGTAGAGTGGGGGCCTTTTATATGTGGGGTGAGTGGCACACTTATAATTGTTTGAAAGACTGAATTCCACCCATGTTTCTTTCACACCAATGTTCCCCAATATTGATCCATTCACAATAGTAGAAGGTTTAAGGTAGAAATTTTAATTTCTCGGATTTTCCATACTTCATTATTAAAAATAAAGGGAATTATTTCGAGACCAGGCTCTGAGATGACGTGCAGTTCTGTGGCCCAGTGAGCCCGGAACAAATGTTTGAATTTAATTTAATAATTAAATTACGTGCGCATGCGGTTTTCCTGAAAAAGTGGAATAACTCCCGAACGGGTGCTCGGATCAAAAATAGGATGGCACCGTTGTGTTCAGAGTAGCGGGTTTACCCTAGAAGGGACCTAACATCGAATGGCTTAGGCCGGTGGTGAAATATGGGTTTTGGACGTAACCGTAACAAAATATTTAATTTAAAATATTTTATTAAATCCTTGTTGGAGAAAAATCTTTTTATTCTTTTTAAATAGATATTTCACAAGGGAACCGGGTTACTTTTATCATAACTCTGAATCTCCCTGGAGAGCTCTAGAGAAAACCTCCCAACACAACGATGGTGTTCTTGACGAGCTTCGCCAACGACGACGATGCGGAAACCGGATCTTCGCCAGCAAACGCTACGAATCCAGGTAGGATATTTGTTTTTGATTTACCTTTCCCTGTTCTTGATTCCTATGATGAACGTGAACTAATCTACGAACTGATTAGCCCGCGGATCGATCGTTTTGCGGGTGGGTGTGATTTGGGGTTTTATTGGGAAATCAAATACTAGAGAATTAAAACCTGTTGATTATTGTGGTTTTGATCTAATGGTGACGAACCCGGATCATCACGAACAATGATCGAGGTTCGTCCCTCTTGTTCGATTCATTGTTTTTTCTCCCGCACATTATTCGTTGCGTTCTACACGTTCTTGGAGGAAATCGATCATTGCACATTCGTTTATTAGAACAATGATCTGAGATTGTAGATCCAACCCCGGAGAGATGTCACGGAGGTGCGATGACGGTTTTGGTGGATGATTCGGAGCGGATCAAGATTTATGAGTTTTTGGGTGTTTTTCTTCGGATGGATTGTTCGAGGTTTATGATCCAATTTAAGGACCGAAAACACCTGTTACAGTGTTTGTATGATGAAATGAACCAACCCCTGGAGTATCGGGACGAACGGAAGAGAGATTGTGGATTTGGAAGATCAGCCAAAGCGCGAGGAAGAAGACGGCGTTCTGGAAAAATCCTGACTACACGGCGTGTGTTCGTCGGCGGGTTTACCTGGCATGTACCCTGGGAGTACACGAACATAGGTTGGGTAGACGGCCAAGGACGCGCCGTGTATACCCCTCCCCGGCCAGACCCGGCCAGATACATGGGATACCCATGTGCTGGTACACAGGCAGGCGACACGGACAGAGACCGTGTACGGGCACATGGACAGTGTACACAGAGCGAGCCCTAGGTGCTCGGACACGGCGTGTGATTCTTCTACACGTCGTGTAGTTCTTTCTATCAGACAAGCTGAATGACACGGGTCATTTACGCGGGCAATACCCAGAGTCAAGGAACACAATGTGTGATCATTCTACACGCTGTGTAGTTGGGCTTTACACAACTTGGATGGATGACACGGGCCGTTTACACGGGAAGTACCTAGAGTCAAGGAACACGGTGTGTGATCCTTCTACATGCCATGTAGTCTAGTTTTACACAGACTGGATATATGACATAGGCCGTTACATGGGCAGTACCTAGGTTCAAGGAACACGGCGTGTAACCATACTACACGCCGTGTAACCAATTCTTCATGGCTTGAGCCACTTGTCTTCGGTGACTTGGACTAGTTTTCTTAGGTTTAGTCCCCTTATTCTTTCTCCTAAAGGTTCCCAGTATCATTTCCTATATATAGGAGTATGACCCCTTCAGCAGGACTTCATGAATAGAGTTGTTGGAATCCCCTCTGTGAGACTTATAGTTGGATCCTCTATTCATTCTTGGAACCCTAGGTAGTGTTCTTGGTATCGATGTGACCAACCTTACCCGGGCACCAATCCTTTGCTTAGCGGATTAGCTCAGACTGAGTTGTTGGAATCACCCCATGCCGATTGGTTGTGATCCTCATCTGAGCATCATGTTCCTAAGTACTTGTGGAGTGAGTTCTCTAGGAACGAGTACTTCGTATCTCTCTCTTCGGACCTAAGAGTGTGTTCTCCCAGTTACGTGCTTAGTGGAATCTTCAAGCTGGATCTTAGTGGTGGATTCACGATAGTTGATCATGTATGAGTATATCTGGATATTCTTGTTATATTTTCTGTAGACATATACTATTTGGTGCTCACTGTATCTTTCTTTTGTGGTATTTTCCCTTGTTGTGTTTCCTTTCTGGTTTTGGGGTGTCTTAATGGGTATTGTTATACTCACCCCTACACGGGCTTTTCCCGAACGTGTCGTGTCTTGTGCAGACGAGCGAGCCTTTGATAGGATTCTAGGCAGACCAAGACCGGACGGTACTCATTGAGATCAAACAGGCTGAGGGGTGTTCCTATGGCTACAGACTGCAGTCCCAACACCTTTCTTTAGAGGTTGGACTTTGTTACAGACTCTCTTTTGGTGGGATTGTACTTTTGGCCTAGGGTTTTACTTTTCTTGTACGTTACTTTCCTGTCGTACTCTGTTGGTTGGGTTTTAGTGTATTCAAGCATCTTTTCCTTTTATTAGTCTTTACATTTTATCTTTGTGGGCTTGGAGATGTGTGTGCATGCGTACAGGTTTATAGGTAATGCCTCCCATGTTAGTAGCATGCCTACTTGGTGTTACTCACCAGCCCCTGGCCTATTGGAGGTGGGATTGGGGAGTTACGGCTTGGGCCCCACAGGGACGGGTCGTGACAGAGTGGTATCAAAGGTGGTCGTTTCTACCTTAGGACCTAAAGTCTGTGAGTTGGTTTGGGGAAATAGAGTTAAGTGTTTCGAGTTCAGCTTTCAGGCCAGGGACCCTGGTGTTGGTGCGGGCGGCCGACGTATCCATACACCAGGACTCTGATAACTTTCTTTTCGACACAGAACATGAGAAAACTAGTTACATGGGAAAATAATGGTACATGCATCATATAGGATTGGGTTGTGGTTTCCATATCCTTCTTGAGTCAGCTCTCTAGATATACTCACTGACTGAGATACATCTTGTTTCCTTACAGGATGACTCCGTGATGCGCACCCGCTAGGATCCAGCAGCTCGATCATGAGGATGACCCCCTCAATGATGAAGCTTCTATTCAGGGACCGGATCCCTCAGTTTTACCTTCATGTGGTGTGCTAGTTATACCGCCACCTGTGGAGTAGTGTTTAGTGCCTGTTGTACTAGTGGAGGAGGAGCCCAGGCTGAGCGCACTCCACGAGTTTCGGAGATAGAGACCCCTCAGGTTTCGAGGCAAGCCTGACCCTCAGGTAGTAGAGGACTGGCTTGAGGCAGTGACTAGAGTCTTCCATTTAGTCAAGACATCATCAGACTAGATGGTGATCCTGGCTGATAGACTTCTGTAGGGCTTGATAGGGCGATGGTGGAGTTTTGTTATCCAGACTCATAACGAGGCAACTCTTGCATGGTCAGAGTTTGAGCATCTTTCTAGAGAGGAGTTTTCACTAGTTACCCTGAGAGAAGTACGTATGCAGGTGCTTCTTTAGCTTCAGAAGGGAACCATGACAGTGGCTGACTATTCATCGAGGATTACCGACCTCTCGCGGTACTCGATGGATATGGTCAGAGATCAGTACTTCAGAACTCGGAATTTTGAGTGGGGCTTGCACAGAAATACACAATCTAGCATCATCCATATGAGCATTCCCACTTATGCGGGGGTGCTCGACCAGGATTTGGTGGTCGAGAGCTTCTTGGTAGAGAAGTGACAGCTGGCAGTTGTCAGTAGCGAGAGAGCTGGAGGAGAGACCTTGGCAGCCGAGAGCCGACGTCAGGGACCCAGGCATGGGATACATTTTCATAGGAGATCCCAGGATAGGGTATTTTCCATACAGGGTTCGCAGGGCACATCCATCCAGCCTCGAGAGAGGTGGTGCTACTCATGTGATGGCAGGGGACATCTCGCTCGAGATTGTCCAACTCGCCGTACTACTGACACGGGAGTAGTGGATGCACTAACAAGGTAGAGGAAACGTGTGGAGCAGACATATCTGCGAGGCGGCGGACGTGGTAGGGGAGCTGGGAGAGTAGCTGGAGGTTGTCGGTGTTTTGACCTTTTACTACCACCACCCTCAGGAGGTCCACCCCAGGTTCAAGGAGCCGGTGGACAGAGGCCAGGACAGGTGCAGGCGGCAGAGGCTTATGACTCAGTTACTCCCGGAATAATTAGAGGTACAATCTGTGGCTTTTCTACTTTTGATTCCGTACTTATAGACACATGTTCTAGTCATTCCTTTATGGATACTTATCTTGTTCGAGACCTTGAGATTCTAGTTGAGCCTTTGACTCAACCCTTACGCTTAGAAACACAACTGGAGAAGATTCAGAGATCACACACCTCTATAGATAGTGTCACCTGACCCTTGGAGGTGAGATTTTCGGTTGGAACCTCTTGGTGGTAGTGTCGAGGCCTTATGATGTCATTCTTGGTATGGATTGGCTATCAACATTTCATACCCATATCTACTGTTTTAGGCGAAGGGTGTGGTGTGTCCAGAGTGATGGAACGAGGTTCTCTTTTATCGGTGATTAAGTGACCCAGGTAGCGCAGGATGGACTCGTGAAAAGGATGGCACAACTGATTTTACATCAGTTGCATAGCCTTGCCCTTGGCGCGTCATATGTTACGAGTTTTCAGTTTCCAGTAGTAGTGGCTGAGTACGAGGACGTCTTTCCGGAGGATGTCCCCGAACTACCTCCTCGTCAGGAGATAGACTTCTACATTGATTTTCAACCTGGGATGACACTGATATCATCATCAGCATATCGAATGGCTCCTGTAGAGCTTCGTGAGCTAAGGGTGCAGCTGGAAGACTTGTAGAAGAAGGGCTTTGTGAGACCCAGTGTTTCACCCTGGGCGGCCCCAGTTGTAACGACCCAAAGTTTCATTAATGGAAATCCCTATTGATCTAATTAAATGTCTCTTTATGTTTATATAAAATGTCAACTTCTTTGGTTTTATCTTAAGAGTTTTAACCGTTGCTAATATAGCTGTTGAATAGTGATCAGATGATTAGTATAAATATAAGGCTTTAACAAACCCAATTTACTCAGACAAAAGAAGCGATGGCCTCATCCAGTAGAATTGCTCCATACGAAGCCCATTTTTCAGAGCTTGGAAAAGAGGTGGCATCCTTGGGCTCCGATCTTGACCAAGCCCAAGCTGAACTTCATCATGTCAAGCTCAAACGGGACCATCTACGGTAGAAGTGGAAGTTGATAGAAATTACTACTCGGGCGATGTTATCCGAGCCACCCCAAGAGTCTGTCACCATCACACACCTTACCCTTCGGTCTTATGCGGCTGTTTTAAGGGGTTATGTAACAAATCACTAGTACTATGTTCATATATATTATTTTTGTATATAATAATATATATACTTTCTTGTCATTATTGATACATTGTAAATAGTTTTTTAAGTACAAATAGTTTTTTTAGTTATTATTTAATTAAGAATTCTATTTTATTAAATTAAGGGATTTTTTAATTAAGTAATATTTTAATAAAATATAATTATTATTATTATTAAATTAAATTTTTATTATATATAAATCATCATATAATTTTATGAATGTAATTGTTATTTTTATTAAGGTTTGAAAGCCATTTTTTGTCAAAACCCGTGAATTTCCGATAAATGTCGGTTTTTATTTTAAAAGTGAAAATTAACATATTTAGAAAATTATTTAGATAAAATAAATTTTATTTCTGGAATTAGGACGTCAAAATTATACAACGGTGAATTTTTCATAATTTTCTGAGACAGTCAAATTTTTGGGTAAAAATTAAATACCGTTTAAATATATAATGTGTTTTATGACATCATAATGACCCAATAGTGATGTAATAAAATACTATAAGATTTATGTTCGGCCAATATATGTTTTACCATTAAAATAATGTGATTTTGGGTTTGTTTGACCTACTTTTCAATGCATTAATGGACCCCTCAAGACTTATTAAACATATTGTCTTTTTAAATTATTTTCCATAGGAGTGTGACTCACCTCCACATAAGAAACCCTGTTATTTTAAGAAGTTCGGACTTTGGCCTTATAAAATATTTTTTTCTTCTTCCCTTTTCCAAAAACCATGGGTAAAAACCAAGGGATGATTTGTGGTTTGGATTAATTTAATATAAGGGGTCCCAAACCTAAACAATAAAGAATTCCCTCACCTTTCCTATATAAACCCAACCAAGATCCCACTTCCTCATCACTCAAAGACTTTTTAGTTCATCCAAACTCTACTCTACTCTCTCTATAATCCTACCAAAGTTCCCCAATCTCCCAAAAAGCCTCTCACAAGCCTCTCTCTAGCCTTTGGAAGCACACTTCCAAGTAAGGGTTTTTTCTTCCTTTCTCTTTTTTTTCCAATTTTTTTTAAGTTGTTTTTCCCTTTTAATTTAAATTATGAATGTTGGGGTATGGTTTCACACTTCCCTCATACTTTCCTCTTATTTTTTGAATGATGGGATACCCCTTTCTCTCTCATTAAATTCCTCCCATGTACACCCATTACTATGACGAAATTCTGAAAGGAACTTCTCTCTCCTCATTTAAATTCAAGCAATACTTTTGTATCATGAATCTAAATTCCATTACAATTGTTGGGACATGTATCTATATGACCTTCTTATTTTACATTACATGTAAATATGATTAGGAACCCCTTTCTCTCTCATCAACCATTTTTATGAATTCTTATGTCACACTGTTACGCTGCTGAAATTGCACCGATTTTCTAAGCCAATGTCATTGTGTAGTGAATACCATGCCCATTTCTCTATCAAGGTTATTCACCTTTATGCACATTTACTTATTGATTATAAATTTTCATGCATGAATTCTACATTATTTTATCATGGAATAAATGATTATGTTTTATGAATCCATGTTTTATGATCCTCGTGGAACACTTATGCATTAAATGAAATGTTTAAGAAGGGTGTGCCCTTATAGCACTCCATTGCATTGGGTAAAGTATAGTATCATGATACGTCATGTGAAATGAGTGTTGACTCATTCTAATTCAAGTGAAACTAGGTTTTACTAATTATTCATATGTAATGAGGATTTACTCATGCTCTATGTGCAATGAGCTTTGGCTCATGCTAATTCCATGTTAAGTGTTGTTATCACACTTCCATGTTATGATTATCATGCTTTATCATGCCTTTATGTTCATGTTTCCCCTGTGCTTTATTGAAATTACTATTTTTTAACTTGTATTGTACTCCTCATGTATTCCATTTTTATTCCCTTACTGGACTTTATAGCTCACCCTTTTCTTATGCATGTCCTCAGGTTATCCCATGCAATGCTAAGTACGAGGGAATGTAGTGGTCATGTAAAGGAAGTTTTCAATAAAGATGTTGTATTTAATGTTTCAAGTTTTTATGTAATTATCCTATGACCCAAAGACACTAAAACTCTCGATCTTCTTCGTTGTATCAAGTGATGTTTTATGTAATAAATAGTGTTTAAGTTGTAATAAAAAGAAGTGTTTTCATAGTTGGTATCAGAGGATATGTTTAGTTATTTTTTTGATTAGGATTAGAAAACCCTAGTAAATCCTTAGAGACAAGACTATGTATAATAAAGAAATCCATAAGTTTTGGTAAGTACTGAGTAAGTGGTTTATCAAGAAAATACATCCCTGTCTGGATACGAGTAGGTAGAGGTGGCTCTGGCACAGATGTATCCTAGGGGTAAAACCTAAAAACACCACTTTAAGCTAGACTCGAACGAGAACTAGTGCATGACAACGGGCCTTGTTGCACTCTTGGTTACGACACTCCCGGGGGATATGTTTTGAAAAATTTACAAGCTTAGTATGAACCCTTATTAAGGGAATTAAAAAAACGCCCCTAAGAATATATGTTAGAAAGTATATCATGAAAATCCTAGATTGAAGCATATAGACTCAAGAGTTAAGGAAATAAAAGTTTATTTATAAGTCATAAACTTTTGTCTTTGGATTACCCTTTATGTGTTACCCCTAAATTTCCTTTTATTCCAGCCAATGGCCAGTAATAGGAGGACTCGAGCTAACAACCGTTGTGAAGATCAGTGTGATGACTGTACTAATGAGATGCCTAATCCAATGGGAGCGGGAATCGTGAACTTTTTCATGCTTCTCTCTCAGCTAACACAAGTTTTGAATAGAAACATAGGTCAAGAGGAATGTTCAACCCCCCCCCCCCCCAAGAAAGAACAAGTCACTATTGAGAGATTCATGAGACAAAGGCCTCCTACTTTTAGTGGATTACCCGATCCCACGATCGCTGAACAATGGATAAACTCCATTGAAAAGATCTTCTCCATCCTTCAATGTTCTGAACAAGAGAAGGTTCTCCTGGTGGCTTATCGTATGGAGGGTGAAACTGATCAATGGTGGACGTTGATCAAAAATATGAAGCCTGAGGAGGATATTGAGGCATTAGAATGGAAGGATTTACGGAAGATGTTTTTCAATAAATATTTTCTGCGCACCCTTCGGCTTAAGATGGAAAGGTACTTCCTTTCCCTCAAGAAAAAAGACGAATAATCTACTGGAGCGTACAAGGAAAAATTCACAAGGCTTGCATGATATGCTTATGGCTTTGTCATTACCCCAGAATGCAAAGTTGGCCGATTCTTTGGTGGGGTGAAGCCTAGCCTGCGGAAAGCATTAGTGATCCATGACTTCGACAGCTATGAGAAAATTGTCCAATGTTCCCTCAAGGTCGAAATGGAGATTGGAGAATCACAGGGGTATCATGGGGATAAGAATCATAAGGTGGACTTCAATGCTGGTGGTCCGATGGATAAATCCAACAGTGCTATGAAGATCCAGCTCCCCACTTTCCAAAAGTGTGGAAAGAACCACTCTGAAAGTGCCTTAAGGGGACGAGGAAATGCTTCAGGTGTGGAAGGGAAGTGCACCTAGCTGTTAACTATCAGCAAGAATGACCTGCGACTATGAAAGAGGAGAGGAACACTCCGTTCGAACCTTAATGCATTTTTCAATGCTACAAATGAAAATAACCAGGTAATTTTGAAAATTAGTGCCCTAATACAAGGGTTTTCGAAGGCAACCAACAACCTCCAATGCAGCAAGGAAGAGCTTTTTCCATCACTTCTACTGAATTGAACCCCGATAATGAAGTGGTGACAGGTACGCTAGTTATTCATTCAATAATGGAAAATTTAATTCTTGATTCAGGTTCTACGCATTCTTTTATATCTTGAAAGTTTAGTAGAACAATCCCAGCACCACCACAAATCATGGAAGTGAAGATGTCGGTGAGTACGGCAAATGGGGAAATCATTGCATCCCATGAATATAAGTCCTCCTCTATTATAATATGTGGATTTAATTCCCTGGCGAACCTCGTCATACTCCCTCTGGTGGAACTTGATGCAATTATTCTCATGGATTGGATTTCCTTATATAGAGCCAACATAAATTGTCGGGAGAGGGAAATCACACTCCATATTGAGAATCGACCCCCGATTCATTACAAGTGTAAGGAGGAAGATGAATATATTTTAGCTCCATCATCTCAAGCATGGATATTACTTCCCTATGAGCATGCATATCTGGCTCAGATGATTGAGTCCAAGGAAGATACCATCCTTGAGGAAATGACTATTGTGAGGGAATTCGCTGAAGTGTTTCCCGAGGAACTGCATGGTCTTCCTCCTAGAATAGATGTTGAATTCTCAATTGAACTTATACCCGGTGCTTTACCAATATCCAGGACTCCATATATAATGGCTATTTTAGATCTTGAAGAACTAAAGAAACAACTATAGGAGAATCTGGATAAAGGGTTTATACACCCAAGTGCTTCACCATGGGGTGCACCAGTCCTATTCGTCAAGAAGAAGGATGGGTCAATGCCCCTTTGAATCGATTATCATGAGCTCAAGAAAATCACAATAAAGAACAAGTATCCTCTCCCACGAATTGATGGCTTGTTCAATCAGCTGTGTGGAGCACAATACTTCTCCAAGGTGGACTTGCGGTCGGGATATTATCAAGTAAGGGTGAAGAAGGAAGATATCCCCAAGACTACTTTTCATACAAGATACGGGAACTATGAATTCATAGTAATTACTTTCAGACTCACCAATGCTCCAGAAATCTTCATGGAATTAATGAATAGAGTCTTTAGAGATTACCTAGACAAATTTTTGGTAGTCTTTATAGATGATATTCTAATATACTCCAAAACCAAGGAGGATCATGAGGAGCATTTAAGAACTGTACTAGAGACTTTATGCAAGGAGAAGCTCTATGCAAAGTACAGAAAGTGTGAGTTCTGGTTAAAGGAGGTCTCATTCTTGGTCCATATCATCACAAGCAATGGGATATCTATGGATCCCTCCAAAACAGATGCAATTGAGGGATGGCCAAGGCTAACATCGGTAACGGATATCCGTTGCTTCTTAGGGTTAGCTGGATATTATCGACGATTTGTGAGAAATTTCTCACGATTGTCCAACCCTCTTACCAAGATAACTTTAATGTGAGTAATGTTTTCTTGGAGTGATGAATGCAAAGAAAGCTTCAAGGAGTTGAAAAGGAGTCTTATCACTGCTCCTGTGCTCACTTTATCCACAAGTGGGGAAATTTTTGTGGTATTCAGTGATGCTTCGAAGAAGGGATTAGGCTGTGTGCTGATGCAGAATGATAAAGTGGTATCCTATGCCTCAAGGAAGTTGAAAATCCATGACCGAAACTATCCAACACATGATCTGGAGTTGTTGGCGGTGATATTTGCCTTGAAAATCTGGCGGCATTATCTCTATGGGGAAAAATTTGAGATATATACTAATCACAAGAGCCTTAAATATATATTCACATAGAAAGATCTTAATATGTTCCATAGAAGATGGATAGAGCTCATCAAGGATTATGACTGTTCAATACATTACCACCTTGGGAAAGCGAACAAGGTCGAAGATTCCCTAAGTAGAAAGGACTCATCGATTCTATCAATTATGAGAATTGAGAAGGATCCAATCTTCTTAGACTTGATGAATATGGACATGGGAATCATAAAGAAGCGAACATCATCAATCCTTTCACAAATGATTTCTCAACCGTCTCTTTTGGAAAGGTTAAAGGATGGTCAAAAGGATGATGTGGGAATTTAGGAAAAAGTGGAAGCTATCAAAAAAGGAAAATCCTCAGATTTTAATGTTATTGAAGAAGAAATTGTGCGATTTGGGAAAAGACTATGTCTTCCATCAAGTCCAGAGCTAAAGAAGGAACTTTTGGATGATGCACATAGTTCAATTTTCTCTATTCACCTAGGGAGCACAAATATGTATCGATATCTATGAGAAAAATTTTGGTGGGATAATATGAAGAAGGAGATCACTGAATATACATCAAAGTGCCTGGTGTGTCAGCAAGTGAAGGCAGAGAGGCAGAAGTCTAAGGGGATGACGCAACCATTTCCCATACCAGAATAGAAATGGGAGAACTTCACCATGGACTTTGTCACCAGACATCCAAGGACATCCAAAGGCAACAATGCAATCTGGGTTGTTGTGGATCGTCTTACAAAGACTGCACACTTCATTGCTATTCGGGAGGATTTATCATTGAATCAACCGGCATGAATATATATCAGGGAAGTGGTAAGGATGCATGGAGTACCACTATCTATTTTTTCTAACCGAGATCCAAGATTAACCTCTATGTTTTGGAAGAGTCTTCAACATGCTCTGAATACTGAACTGAACTTTAGTATGGCCTATCATCCTCAAACTGATGTCCAATCCGATCGGACTATCCAAACACTTGAGGACATGTTGAGAGCATGTTCAATAGACTTTAAAGGAGGATGGGATCAACATCTTCCTCTGGTTGAGTTCTCTTATAATAACAGTTTCCACTCAAGCATCCAAATGGCACCATATGAAGCCCTGTATGGGAAAGGTGCAGAATACTGGCATGTTGGGATGAAGTCGATGAACATAAGCTGCTTGGACCAGAAATGGTCGAAGAAATGGTGAAGAAGGTGAAAACCATTCAGCAGCATATCAAGGCAGCCCAGAGTCAAAAAAAGAGTTATGTAGATAACCGTCAATGAGACCTTGAGTTTAAAGTTGGGGACATGGTTTTTCTATGCATATCTCTGTGGAAAAAGGTCATGAGGTTTTGAAAGAAAGGGAAGTTAAGTCCAAGGTACATTGTCCCCTTCGAGATTTTTGATCATGTCGGGGCTGTGGCCTATCGACTAGCACTTCCACCTACCATGGCCAAAGTACATGATGTCTTTCATGTATCCCTTTTAAGTAATTACATACTAGACCCTTCACATGTACTCTCTTATGAGGTGGTACAATTGAAAGATGATCTTTCTTATGAGGAGCAACCAGTGAAGATCTTAGATCATAGAGAAAAAGTTCTATGAAATAATACAATGCCCCTCTTCAAGGTGTTGTGGAGAAACCACAAGTTTGAAGAAGCAACTTGGGAATCGGAGGAAATGATGAAGCTGAGTTACCCACATCTATTTTAGTGTGGGAAAATGAAAATTTCAAGGGAAAATTTTCTTAAGGGGAGAATATTGTAATGACCCAAAGATTTATTAATGGAAATCCCTCTTGATCTAATTAAATGTCTCTTTATGTTTGTATAAAATATCAACTTCTTTGGTTTTATGTTAAGAATTTTGACCATTGCTAATATAGCTGTTGAATAGTGATCACATGATTAATATAAATATAAGGATTTAACAAACCCAATTTACTCAGACAAAAGAAGAGATGGCCTCATCCAGTAGAATTTCTCTATACGAAGCCCATTTGTCGGAGCTCGTAAAGGCAGTGGCGTCCTTGGGCTTCGCTCTTGACCAAGCCCAAGCTAAGCTTCATCATGTCAATCTCGAATGGGACTATCTACGGGAGAATTGGAAGTTGTTAGAAATTACCACTCAAGCGATGTTATCCGAGACACCCCAACAGTCTATCACAATCGCACACCTTACCCTTAGGTCTTATGCAGCTGTTTTAAGGGGTTATGTAAAAAATATCTTGTACTATGTTCATGTATATTATTTTTTTAAATAACAATATATATACTTTCTTGTCATTATTGAAGCATTGTAAATTGTTTTTAAAGTACAAATAGTGTTTTTATTTATTATTTAATTGAGAATTCTATTTTATAAAATTAAGGGATTTTTGAATTAAATAATATTTTAATAAAATATAATTATTATTTTTATTAAATTAATTTTTATTATATATAAATGATCATATAATTTTATGAATTCAATTGTATTTTTTATTAAGGTTTAAAAGCCACTTTTGTCAAAACCCGTGAATTTTCGATAAATGTCAGTTTTTATTTTAAAAGTGAAAATTAACATATTTAGAAAATTATTTAGATAATATAAATTTTATTTCTATAATCAGGACGTCTAAATTTTCCAACAGTGAATTTTTCATAATTTTCTGAGACAGTCAAATTTTTGGGTAAAAATTAAATACAGTTTAATTATATAATGTGTTTTATGACATCATAATGACCCAATAGTGATGTA
Source organism: Viscum album (assembly GCA_963277665.1). Lineage (NCBI taxonomy): Eukaryota > Viridiplantae > Streptophyta > Magnoliopsida > Santalales > Viscaceae > Viscum > Viscum album. The sequence continues at coordinate 1,349,751,792 of OY728164.1, forward strand.
ATAAAATACTATAAGCTTTATGTTCGGCCAATATATGTTTTAGAATTAAAATAATGTGATTTTGGGTTTGTTTGAACTACTTTTCAAATCATTAATGGACCCCTCAAGACTTATTAAACATATTGTCTTTTTAAATTATTTTTCATGGGAGTGTGACTCACCTCCACATAAGCAACCCTATTATTTTAAGAAGTTCGGATTTTGGACTTATAAACTATTTTTTTCCTCTTACCTTTTCCAAAAACCATGAGCAAAAACCATGGGATGGTTTGTGGTTTGGATATATTTAATATAAGGGGTCCCAAACCTAAATAATAAAGAATTCCCTCACCTTTCCTATATAAACCCACCCAATCTCCCACTTCCTCCTCACTCAAAGCCTTCGTATTTCGTCAATCCTATGACCTACTCTCTCTATAATCCTCACAAGGTGCCCTAAGCTCCCAATAATCCTCTCACAAGCCTCTCTCTAGCCTTTGGAAGCACACTTCCAAGTAAGGGTTTTTTCTTCCTTTCTCTTTTTTCCAATTTTCTCTAAGTTGTTTTGCCCTTTTAATTTCAATTATGAATGTTGGGGTATGGTTTTGTAACTCCCCCATACTTCCCTATTATTTTTTGAATGATGGGATAACCCTTTATCTCTCATTAAATTCCTCTCATGTACACCCGTTACTATGCCGAAATTCCGAAAGGAACTTCTGTCTCCTCATTTACATTCAAGCAATACTATTGTATCATGAATCTAAATTCCATTACAATTATTGGGAAATGTATCTATATGACCTCATTACTATAAATTACATGTAAATATGATGAGTAACCCCTTTCTCTCTCATCAACCATTATTATGAATTCTTATGTCGCGCCGTTACGCTGCCGAAATTGCACTGATTTTCTAATCCAATGCCATTGTGTAGTGAATACCATCCCCATTTCTCAATCAAGGGTATTCACCTTTATGAACATTTACTTATTGATTATAAATTTTCATGTATGAATTACACATTCTTTTATCGTGGAATAAGTGATTATGTTTTCTGAATCCATATTTTATGATCCATGGGGCACACTTATGCATGAAATGAAATGTTTAAGAAGGGTGCACCCTTATAGCACTCCAATGCATTGGGTAAAGTATAGTATCATGATACGTCATGTGCAATGATTTTTGACTCATGCTATTTCAAGTACAACAAGGGTTTACTCGTTCTTTATGTGCAATGAGTATTTACTCATGCTCTATGTGCAATGAGCCTTGGGTCATGCTAATTCCATGTTAAGTGTTGTTTCCACTCTTCCATGTTATGATTATCATGATTTATCATGACTTTATGTTCATGTTTCTCCTGTTCTCTATTGATATTCCTATTGTCTAACATGTATTTTACTCCTCATGTATTCCATGTGTATTCTCTTACTGGGCTTTATACCTCACCCTTTTCTTATGCATGTCCTCAGGTTATCCCATGCAATGCTAAGTACGAGGGAATGTAGTGGTCATGTAAAGGAAGTTTTCAATAAAGATGTTGTATTTCATGTTTCAAGTTTTTATATAATGATCCTAAGACCCAAATACACTAAACCTCTTGATCTTCTTTGTTGTATAAAGTGATGTTTTATGTAATAAATCATGTTTAAGTTGTAATAAAAAGCAGGGTTTTCATACCAGTGTTGTTTTCCAAAAAGGCAGATGGGAGCTTGAGAATATGTGTGGATTACCGTCACTTGAATTAGGTGACCATGAAGAACTAGTATCAACTACCGAGGATCGATGACCTCTTCCACCAGTTGAGAGGGGCACGATGGTTCTCAAAGGTTGATCTACGATCAGGCTATCACCAGTTGCGAGTACGGGATGAGGATGTATTGAAGTCAGCTTTCAAATGTCGCTACGGTCACTATGAGTACTTGGTGATGCCCTTCAGTGTGAAGAACACCCCGACAGTGTTCATGGGACTCATGAATCGGATATTTGAGCCCTATCTATATCGGTTCGTAGTGGTTTTCATCGATGATATACTTGTGTACTCTGCGTCTGAGGAGGGGCACGCGAGACACCTAAGGATGGTTCTGGACACACTCCGAGAGCACCGGTTGTATGGGAAACTCTCAAAGTGTCAGTTCTAGATATAGGAGTTCCACTTTATGGGATATGTTATCTCAGCATATGGTGTAGCAGTGGACCTAGCCAAGGTGGAGGTAGTGCTATCATGGAAGCCACCCTGGAGCGTGATGGAGGTGCGGAGTTTCCTTGGGTTGGCAGGCTACTATCGGAGATTCATTCTTGATTTCTCCAGGATTTTAGCACCCATGATAGCTTTGACCCGAAAGGGGAAGCCTTTTGTATGGACCGAGAAATGCCAGTAGGATTTCCAGTAGTTGAGACATAGTCTGATGAGCACCCCGATCTTGAGATTACCGGCGGAGGGTGTTGAGTATATAGTGTTCTACGATGCATCAGGAACCGGGCTTGGTTGTGTCCTAATGAAGAGGCAAGCGGTGATTGCTGGTGGCACATGTCTGTTGAGGCCACACAAGTAGAACTACGTGACCCATGATCTTGAGTTGGCAGCGGTAGTCTTCGCGTTGAAGATGTGGCGGCACTACCTGATGGGTGAGCGGTTTATCGTCTACTCTAATCACAAGTTTCTCAGATATATCTTTTCTCAGAAAGATCTGAATTTGAGCCAGAGGCGGTGGCTTGAGTTCCTCCAGGATTACAACATTGAGATCGTTTATACTCCTGGGAAAGAGAACATAGTGGAAGATTCTCTCAGCAGGAAATCTAGATTGTAGTTGTTGGATGAGGCGACGAGGCAGTTGGCCTCCTTACAATTATCCTTCGTGGATGGAGATGAGGGAGCCTATCTTCAATATATGGTTGTTAACCCTCCACTCTTACAGCGAGTCAGGGAATCACAATGTGAGGATTCTAGCTATGAGACTCTACGTGCTCAGATATCCACAGGTGTTGCAGCTGATGGATATTCATAATGTGGGGAGCATGTTGTTCTTTTCAGAGAGCATACAGTAGTAATAGTGACGTTGTGGGAGGAGGTTCTAAGGGAGTTCCATACATAATATTTAGTGGTGCATCCAGGCATGGAAAAGATGTATCAAGACCTCTGACGTCAGTTCTGTTGGCTACGAATAAAGAAGTATGTGGCAAAGTTTGTTTCTCGGTTCCTTACTTGTCAGCAAGTAAAGGCTGAGCACCAGGTGCCAGTAGGCTTGACTCAACTCCTTGAGGTGCCAAAGTGGAAGTGGGACGGGATATCCATGGACTTCGTGATATATTTACCATGTACATCTAGGGGACACGATGCCATCTGGGTGATCTTTGATTGGCTCACCAAGTCGGCCCACTTCCTAGCCATACGGGAGCAGAGTTCAGTATAAGGCTTGGGATGCCTCTATGTGCAGGATATAGTTCGACTTCATGGAGTTCCATCCATGATCGTCTCAGATCATGATGCTTATTTCACATCCCGGTTGTGGAGGGGATTGCAGGAAACTTTTGGGACACAGTTACGCTTGAGCATAGCGTTCCATCCTCAGACTGATGGTCAGACAGAGCGGACCATCCACATTCTGGGGGACATGCTTTGAGCTTGCATAATTGACTTTGGTCGTAGGTGGGAGGATCATTTAACACTAGAGGAATTTTCTTATAACAACTGTTATCATTCCACTATTGGTATGGCACCATTCGAGGCTCTATACGGGTGACCATGTAGGTCACCACTTTGTTGGACTGACCTAGGAGTGTCAGCACTCATGGGCCTAGAGATGGTGATAGCTACTATAGAGAAGGTGCATGTTATCCAGGAGTGGATGAAGACTACACAGATTCAGAAAAAGTCTTATGCCAACAGGAGGCGGAGGCCCTTGGAGTTCGAGGAGGGAGACCATGTGTTCCTTCGTGTCTCACCTCGACGGGGATTGCAGAGATTTGGCCGAGGTGGCAAGCTATCTCCGAGGTTCATCAGCCCTTTTCGGATTCTGAGTAGAGTTGGTGAGGTGGCGTATCCCTTGGGTCTACCTCCTCAGATGGACCGGGTACACAACGTCTTCCATGTGTCATAGCTACGGAGGTACGTACAAGATCCATCGCACGTCATCGACTGGGGAGAGCTGGACATCGATCATGCAGTGAACTTTGCTGAGTACCCAGTGGAGATCATGGATCGGCAGGAGAAGATCCTTCGTGGGTGAGCTATTCCCTTGGTGTGTGTCCGATGGCATCATGGGAATCTCCAGGAGAGCATATGGGAGTGGGAGGCTCATTTTCATTTTCAGTACCCACATCTTTTTTAGTAGCCTTTGTTTTGGCTTTTCAGGGATGTAAAAGCCCTAAGGTGGGTGTGATGTAATGTCTCAGATTTTCCATACTTTATTCTTAAAAATAAAGGTAATTATTTTGAGACCAGGCTATGAGACGGCGTGCAGTTCCGAGGCCCAGTGTGCCCGGAACAAATGTTTGAATTTAATTTAATAATTAAATTACGTGTGTGTGCGGTTTTCCTAAAAAAGTGTAATAACTCTCGAATGGGTGCTCAGATCAAAAATCAGATGGCACCGTTGCGTTCAGAGTAGCGGTTTTACCCTAGAAGGGACCTAACATCGACTGGCGCAGGTCGGTGGAGAAATTTGGGTTTTGGACGTAACTGTAATAAAATATTTTATTTAAAATATTTTATTAAATCCTTGTTGCAACGAAATATTTTTATTATTTTTAAATATAGCTTTTTCAAGGGATCAGGGTTACTTTTCTCATAACCCTTAATCTCCCTAGAGAGCTCTAGAGAAAACCTCCCAACATGGCGATGACGTTCTTGACGAGCTTCGCCAGCGATGATGACGCGGTGACCGGATCTTCGCTAGAAAACGCCGCGAATCTAGGTAGGATGTTTTTTTAATTACCTTTCCCCGTTCTTTATTCCTACGACGAACATGGACTAATCTACAAAATGATTATCCAGCAGATTGATCATTTTGTGGGCGGGTTTGATTTGGGGTTTTATCGGGAAATCAAATACTAGAGAATTAAAACCTGTTGATTATTGTGGTTTTGATCTAACGGCGACGAACCCGTATCATCACGAACAACGATTTAGGTTCATCCCTCTTGTTTGATTCTTTGTTTTTTTCTCCCGCGCATTCTTCATTTTGTTCTATGCGTTCTTAGAGGAAATCGATCGTTGCGCATTCGTTTGTTGGATCAACAATCCGAGATTGTAGATCCAACCCCGAAGTGATGTCACGGAGGTGCGATGATGGTTTCGGCGGATGATTTGGAGAGGATCGAGAGTTATGAGTTTTTGGGAATTTTTCTTTGGATGGGTCGTTTGAGGTTTATGATCTGATTTAAGGACCGAAAACACTTGTTATGATGTTCATATGATGAAACGAACCAACCCATGGAGTATCGAGACGAACGGACAAGAGATCGTGGATTCGAAAGATCAGTCGAAGCGCGAGGAAGAAGACGGAGTTCTGGAAAAATCCCGACTACACGGCGTGTAGTATGGGCTACACGTGGTGTGTTCATTGGCAGGTTTACCTAGCGTGTACTCCGGGAGTACCCGTACACGGGTTGGGTACACGGCCAAGGACACCCTGTGTATACCTCTCCCCGGCCAGACCTGGTCAGATACACGGGATACCCCGTGTGTTGGGACACGGGCAGGTGACACGGACAGAGACCGTGTACGGGCACATGTCCTACGTACACGGAGCGAGCCCCAGGTGCTCAAACATGGAGTGTGATCCTTTTACACGTTGTGTAGTTATTTTATATTTGACAAGTCGAATGACATGGGTCATTTACACAGGTAGTACCCAGAGTCAACGAACACTGTGTGTGATCATTCTACAAGCCCTGTAGTTGGGCTTTACACAGCTTGGATGGATGACACAGGCCATTTACACGGGCAGTACCCAGAGTCAAGGAATATGGTGTGTGATCCTTCTACACGCCGTGTAGTCTAGTTTTACAGAGACTGGACAGATGACACGGGCCATTACACGGGTAGTACCTGGGGTCAAGGAACACGGCATGTAACCATACTAAACACCATGTAACCAATTCTTCATGGATTGAGCCACTTCTCTTTTCTGACTTGGACTAGATTTATTAGGGTTCGTCGCCATGGTATTTATCTTAAAGGTTCTCGGTATCATTTCCTACATATAGGAGTATGATCCCTTCAGCAGGACATCCAGAATAGAGTTTTTGGAATCCCCTCTGTGAGACTTAGATCCAGATCCTCTATTCATTCCTGGAACCCTAGGTAGATTTCTTAGTAACGACGTGACCAACTTTACCCGGGCACCGATCCTCTGCTTAGCGGATTAGCTCAGACTGAGTTGTTGGAATCACCCCATGGCGATTGGTTGTGATCCTCATCTGAGCATCATGTTCCCAAATACTTGTGGACTGTGTTCTCCTGGAATGAGTACTTCATATATCTCTCTTCAGACCTAGGAGTGTGTTCTCCCAGTTATGTTCTTAGTGGAATCTTCAAGCTAGATCTTAATGGTGGTTTTGCGATAGTCAATCGTGTATGAGTATATCTGAATATTCTTGTTAAATTTTCTGTAGACATATACTATGTGGAGATGACTGTGTCTTTCCTTTGTGGTATTTTCCTTTGTTGTGTTTCCTTTGTGGTTTCGGGGTGTCCTACTGGGTATTGTTATACTCACCCCTGCACGGCCTTTGCCCGCACGTGTTATGTCTTGTGCAGACGAGCTAGTCTTTAACAGGATTCTAGGTGGACCAGGACTGGATGGTACTTAGTGAGATCAGACAGGTCGAGGTGTGTTCCTATGGCTACAGACTGCAGTCCCAGCACCTTTCTTTATAGGTTGGACTTTGTTACTGACTCTTTTTTGGTGGGCTTTTACTTTTGGCCCAGGGTTTTACTTTAATTGTACCTTATATTCCAGTCATACTCTGTTGGTTGGGTTTTAGTGTATGCATTCATCTTTTCCTTTTAGTAGTTTTTACCTTTCCGCTTTGTGGTCTGGGGGATGTGTGTGTGTGTGTGTACAAGTTTATAGGCAATGCCTCACATGTTAGTAGCATGCCTACTCGGTGCTAGTCACCAGCCCCTGGCCTATTGGAGGTGGGCTTGGGGAGTTGTAGCTCGGGCCCCACTGGGAAGGGTCGTGATAGAAATATTTCTATACATCTGGTATTAGAAATGTTCTTTAGTAGTGTGCTCACCTTATTTTCTAATTTTAACCACTAAGTAAACTTTTTTTATATAAATAATTATGATTAACTTTAAAAACAAATTAGATGTTTTCTAGTATAAAATTTAGTTTAACTAATTAAAAATTAAAAATTATTCATATTATGAATTTGGAATCCATTTCTCCAAATTTGATCCAAATAAGTGTAAAAAAATGAATTTAAAATTGATCCTACATACGCAACATGATAGTTTTTCTTAAAAATGAAAATTTTACATTATTTTTGTATAAAATTTCATTATGAATTGATTAAAATTACGTATATTGAATTAATGGATGTATTATTTTTCTATTTTAATTTTAAAACCGATTTAAAATATAATTTTTTATTATAAATTATTTATATAAAAGGGAATTTATCAAATAAAATCTGTATTTTTCATTACTCATTTAAAATTGAACTTCAAAAAAAATCATTGATACACTAATTTAGATATTCTGATTTAAAAAATGAAATTTATATTTTCACATAACTTATACAATTGGTAAAAATTAATTTCAAACTATGTTTTCAAAGTATGATTAAACCATTTTTAAAAAATATATTGTTTTTCAAAAAATGCTTGTTTTTTCATTCAAGTTGTTCTTATTTTCATTTATAATTAAATTTTCACCATGGAATTCATTATAAATACATGTTGAAGTATATTTTCATAATTCTATTAATCTAATTCAGACTCTCTCTTAAAATGGATCGGTTATAACTATCATAATAAATTATAATATTAACTGTATATTATTGTTTTCTAAAACTCAATCTTGTGTGTAATGCAAGCTATTGAAGAAACTTAGATATTCATGTAATACTTGATAACTTGGTCTTGGGAGAATTCCATGATATATAATAGATTTAATTTCCTTAAAATAGTAAATATATCATAATGTATATTATTGTTATATACTTTTCTATGTGTGGTTTTCACTATATCAAACATACTATTATGTCCCATACGTATCTTATTAGAGTCATTTATTCCAAGTGTGATTGGAATGAATTCTCTCTTAAATTTTTTCCACTTGTATTTTCAATACATATTTAGTATTTATATGATTTTCTAGGTGTAATAAACTGTTTTATTAACCTCAGTAGATCATGAACCCCAGAACATAGGATTCTACAGTAATTAATCTATAGATTGTTATTTTCTTGTCAGTACTATCTAATTTTTAGAACAATAGTAGTTTTCCATATATTATCTAGCATATTTTTCTTCGATAAATATCACCCTCTCACTAACCTTCAATAAACTTAGGTAAAATATTATTTGAAATGAATTTTTTATGATATTGTTTCTTATTTCAATCATAAACATGATTTATATAACCTCTACGCCTTATTTGAATTATATGGTGTTGCCATACCATTCTATTTTTGGCGTATAGACACCTTCCTTGATTGGTGTTCTTGACATCCAATTCTCAAAAAAAATATCAGAGATAAAATAATTTATAAGTAATATTCTAATAGAATTAAGAATAATTAATTGGTATTACTAATATATTCATATTGGCACCATGATTATACTATCCATTTAGATTCTCGCTTGAATACCCATTACAGGATTCTAAAAATAAGCCATGTGTACTTTGGTGAATGGAATCCATTATTGAATTTTAATTGATCTTGTCAATTTTTTTTCTTTTTCATAAACTTCTGTCTTATAGGAATATTTTATCACAATCCATAATGGAAATAAAAACCGTCATCATGGTTTTAACTTTTCTATACATTATGTGTCTCTGTAATATTCTCTTTTCACACACTCTTGTAGAACTTGTTCATGTTCCATATTCTTGTGCATTATTGACATTGACTATACCTAATTCAGTCTTCCTCACACTATCTCAAATGGATATATACTCTCATTAATAGAAATTTAATCTATAACTTGATTACTGGTTTTATATTTTTGGTATTTCTTTAATATCTTTTTGAAATGTTTAGGATAATTACTTTAGAGGCACAATGTGTTTTGTTAGATGACGGTTTCTTTATATCCTCAACAAAAACATTACAGTCTAAAAAATGTTGTCATGAAATAATGGATTTGTATCATATAATAACTCATATGATATCTATTTTTCATTATGGTTGGGATATGGTTATGGGATAACATTGTTATTTTTGATGAATGTCTTGAAAATAATGGGTTTTTTGCAATGCATTTATATCTGAATATTGATACTTCTTATACATACATTATGACTATGATGTGTATAGGAAAATTTGTGTTTAGGAATTTCACCATGCTATATTATATTGATCATTTATAATATTCAATACGCATCAACATACATATTTATTGTTATCAAAACTTTGTTGTGGATAAGGTAATGTGTGTTTAGTTATTACACCATGCAAAATTACAAGGATCGATGGTGGTTGGGTCAAGATGTTCTGTGACATGCAGGCCTGAAGTAACTCATATTTTTTTACTATTAATATACAATAATTAACATTCACATTCCTTAATAAACAATTAAAGGAATCCTATAAATTATACATACCTCTATCATACCATTGGAATATTTCATGTTCTCTATATAAACTAATTTTGAATGCATTGTGGATTACCTTTATTTCTAAAGGTTTCTTTTTCAAAAACTAATAATAAGTGTGTCATTAATACCTATGGTCTGTAACTCCAAAGAGCCTAAAAATATACTTGGAATAGCCTTTACAACTACTTAGTTTTATTTATAAATTATTACATTTCCAAATATGGGTGTGACAAAGTCTTACATGTTATACTAATCAGATATTTCTAGTGATTCAAGCATTAATAATGTAACATACTACCCCTCCACATTGGATTATGTTGATGCATAATTTTTACAAGGATTTAAGTGAAATCTCTAAGGTTCTAATGGATAATAGTAAATTCCAAGGGCCTCAATACAATTGGGGGATGATTAGACCTTTGAGGAAATAAACCCAACTAAACATCCCATATCCCAAACTAGTACAATATTCATGATAACAATGTAAAATAACTCAAAGTAATGGAATTTATATGATAACCATAATACAAAAGAGTACAATATTAGAAGAAAACTAATATCAAAGTACAAAGAGGAAGAAAAAACAAAAAAAACCCCAACAATGATAAAGACATAAATCCAAGTCTCCAAATACGCTCAATCCTCCAAATCCATTATCAATCCCATGTATCATGATTTATAACTAAAGAAGTGTGATATATTATCCTTTTCTATGTGTTGATAAATAGTATCTATAAGATCCCCAAAGTTTCATAGTAGGGGTCAGTAATAAAACACAGTAGATTTTCCAAAAAAATGACTTTCCTACTCATGCCACTATAGGGAAACAAGATATCACATTTACACAAAAACTATTTAGATAAATAAATAATATAAATTTATTTTGAATATTTTATCACAAAACCAAAACTATTTCTAAGAAAGAAAATTCCAAACTTAAACCATTATCCCTAAAAAGAAACCAAACATGTTATTTAACTATTTCTAAAATTCCATTTTTCCATATACCATTAAATTTCACATTTCCCAACACACACAAACTCAACCAAAAAATCAAAAAATCTTGGTGTTTACCTTTGATGATGGAAATTCACATCCATAACCCTACCCTCTGATGGTGGTACTTCATAACCATCATTCATCCCATTCAACTCATGCTTAACCAATTAATCCCACCACATGATAATCTATCTTCTCCAAAACATTTCAATAAAACTATCCTTTTGTTGAAGACACTTTACCATGTATAAAAACCAAAAAACATTTTTAAATAATCATTTTAATATCAATTTAGCACTTTAACTTCCAACCAAAACTCCCAATTTCTACAATTCCATAAACTGTCACCAAAAACGGTTTACATCAATAAATTTAAAACATTATCAAAATAAATTTCAATAAAAATATTCAATTTGAAATAAGTCCTTAATTTTCATAGAAAGGGAGTATATATTTAATCCACAATCCATAGTAATTATGGAGAAAATGAATAATGACATGAAAAAGTCCAAAACCGAAGTTGAATCAACAAAAACATACCTTAAATCTCTTCTCCTAACATAAGAAAGGATAAATACAACCATTATTAGAGTCAACCACCTTAGATATATTTTTTGAATAAAATATATACAAAAATTAGAGAAGTAAGAAATTATATCCAAGAAAATACCATCAAAACTACCACAAATGATGATATACTAAGGGAATCAAACATCAACACACCAAGAAACGCCTCCAAATCACTTCCAATTATATGGGGAAAAGTTCCACATCCTTTGGGAGGAATACTTCTCAATTTGGGGAAAATTGAGAGAAAATGAGCGGATAAAAGTTAATCACAATCTAGATACACTTTATTATGAGATATTTTATGAACTATTCATAGTTAGTCACATGATTATGCAAACAGTCTGCTAACCATGTGCCAACCTATACCTCAAGGAGCACCTCACACGGTTGTTCCGCCCGGGTAAAAAAATTATGGAAACCATAAAAAACCCCTCTATACCTCAATTCATGGATTTTTCAGGGTGGTCACATGGTTTGAAAAAATTGTGAGCATACCCAAAAGCCTATGTTTCACCTGGAAAATTTTATATAAAGAGATTCACAACTTCCAATAATAGTGAACCAACCATGAACCTTTTGAAAAGCACCATAAACAATCTAAAAGTCTTCCAAACCCTCCAAAAATTAACCCAATCACTTTACATATATGAAAATCATAAATAAAGGGTTTCATACAAGAAATAAAGGTTTCTATATTTTCCCCACCAATATCCTTTCCATACTAGGAAGGTAGAATATTACTGATATCTCAAAAGAGTTCATGCCATTGCTCGACCATTTCCTTCCCCCCGATCCCAAGTTTCTTCCTCAAGCTAACAATTTTTCAATAAAACCTACACTAGACTGATTCTTTTTCCATGAAATAATTTTTGATTCTTATCAAAAATCCATATTAGCACATGCACCAATGATAAATCCACATCTTGGTCAAGTGATATAAATGAAACACATTATGTGCAGCACTAAATATTGGTGTCAAGTCCAACTAATATACCACCTCTTCAACCCATTAATGTATCTCAAAATGGCCTATGTGTTGAGTAGATAACATTACATTTTTTCCAAAAAAATGATTCCCAGGATTTGGAGAGATCCTCAAGAACACATGATCTCTGAACTCAATTGGAAATGACCATCGACAATGATCTGCAAACAATTTTAGTTTACTCGGATTCATTTACATCTATTTCATGATCCACTGAATCTTCTCTATTGTCTCTCGGATAAAGATTTCTCTAATTAGTAATGTTTCACCAGTTTTTATCCATCAAAGTGGAGAACATCATGTAAACCCATAAATTTTTTTCAAAATGAGCCATATGTATTAAGGATTGATAACTTTTGTTATATGAGAACTCCTATAATGGTTTATTATCTTCCTATGAGCCATAAAAATCCATTTCATAATCCTTCATTATGCCTTTCAACATTTTTATCACCCTTTCAGATTTACCATCCATTTGAGGATGATACACTATACTCATTGTCAACTAATTCCAAATGGAATGTGATAAGGATTTCTAAAAAAGAGATGTAAACCTTAGATATCTATATGACACTATCTAAACTGGTACACAATGCCTCTTTACCACTTCCCATATATAGATTTCTTACAAGTCCCCCTCCATATGATATTAATGAAACATAATGAAATGATATTATTTTGTGGCCCAATCCAATATCACCACTATGACATCGTGTTTACAAACCATTCTTGGGATATCTGTTACAAAATTTAGGGATATTTTCTCCCATTTCCAAACAATAATGGGTAATGACTACAATATAACTACTAGTCAGTGTTTCCCTTCCTTAACCAGCTGAAAATTTATGCATCTTAAAATAAACTCAACCACCTTCTTTTTCATGCCAACCCACTAATACTATACTTTAAATTCCATATACATCTTCTATAATCCCAGAAGAATATCCCATTATGAATGGTTGTAATTATTAGGAAGTTTTTCATGATAATCCATAGGTACGACCAAACATTCTTGAAACCACAAAACTGAATTATCCTCCATAATACATCCCTCAATGTTATCCCCAACATTCATTTTTGACCTCACAGTGACAAAATCTAAATCGAATGATGGTTCCTCTAAACTATCTCAGACAAATAAAGAAAAAATATATAGGAAATAAAATCACAACTTCACTTAAATCTTCACATTCCAAGTACATTTCAGGTAGGACTAACATCAATGACCACAAATATGAATCATGTTTTTCCAACTGAGTATACAAATTTATTCTTAATTCATCATCTAACAAATTACCATTAACCAATGTATACATCATGTTAAATTCAAAAATGTGGAGACACTCAAGTAATATTTTTTGTATTAGGCTCAAATCTATTTGTCATAAAATGTGTTTCAAGCTCTTATGGACTATAACCACTATAAATTTCTCACCAAATAGGTAATGATACCAAGACTTCGAAGCATGGCTGACAATAGATAAATCCAAATCATTTTTTGGGTAGTTCTTATCATTAAATGATAATTGTTTTTATCCGTAAGTAATAACATGGATACTTTAATGACAACACATCCCAACCTAGATCATGAAGTATCACAATACCCCATGAACCCTTATCCTGATTCTAGTGTAATCAAGATTGGTGCTGATGTAAGGAGAACATTATGCTCTTGGAAATAATTATGACATTAATCATTCAATTATAATGGAAAATTATTCCTTTTCAAATCTTTCATTGGTGATTAATGTCATGAAAATTCATGAACAATGCTTCAGTAATAACCATATAGGCCACGTAAACATCATATCTCAAAAAAATTCACTAGATATTTCAAATATTTAAAAGCTTCTATCATTTTAGGATCCACATAAACACAAATTTTAGAGATTACATGGCCAAGGAAATGTAAAACTTGTATCAAAAAATTGAACTTTGATAATTTGTAAAATAACTAATGATATCTCAAGATTCCCAACTTTATCAACAAGTTTTTCTCATGATCATTAATTGTCTATGAATACACCAATATGTCATCCACAAACACCACCACAAAATAATCAATATAATTTTGAAATTTATGATTCATAAATTCAAAAAGTTATTTTGTTTCATTAATATGACTGAAATTCATTACAAAAAATTCATAATGTCTATATGTACTTCTGAAGGTTGTTTTTGGAATACCCTCCTTTTGAAACTGCAATTCATGATATCCTGATTAAATGTTAATTTTAGAGAACAAATGATATCCCCTTAATTGATTGAACATATCATTAATATTTGAAAGTATATAACTATTATTTATCATAACTTTGTTAATATTAAGATAATCCACACACAACCGAAGAGTTTTATCTATATTTTTGACAAAAAAGATGGAATCTTCCCATGGGGACAAGCTTGACCTAATGAACCATTTTCATTCAAAATCTTGGAACTCCACTTTCAATTACCTTAAAAAATGGATCCATTCAATATGATGGAAGGGAAAAAATAATTATTCCCAATACATAGATCAATAGAAAACTGCACTTCAATTATGGGTAGAAACCCTAAAAAAATTTCAAGAAAATAATCTTGAAACTAATCAAAAACTATTGGATAACTATTATTCTCGATCTCTTCCATCGATTCCAAAGTAAAAACTGCCAATAAGTCTATGATCATTCCAAATTATGGTGCCAAAAAAAAATTTAACCTGGATTTGAATTCTCATCTCCTATAAAATATGTTTGACACCATCATCATTCATGAAAGTAACCTTCCATGTATAGCAGTCAATGTAATCCTTGAACATAGTCAACAAATACATACCCGATATTATATCATAGAAATAAATCTCAAAAATATATAAATACCATATCAAGTCAGCTCCATCAATATTTATCGAAAATGATCTACACATAATGTCATAACATTCTCTTTAACCAACGGGAGTTTTCAGTTCCAAAATAGAAGGCACCATCTCAACACTAAAATGTAGAAAATTATTAACATGAGAAGAAATAAATTAATGGTATGCACCCAAGCCAAAAAAAACTATTATAATGATATAATTCATAAGAATATAACCTCTCACCATATATTTTCTAGAATGATCATCCATAATGACTTTATTTTCTCAATATAATTGATTAATTTCAACACTTTTTTCTTTATTACCCTATTGAGATTTTTGTTTCTAAAGAGTCATGTTATTCCTAGAATTGCCCTAAGTAGATCTATTCTATTGATAAGAATTATTATGACACCCTCATCTCATCAAGGCATATGATGTTTGTGACATGTGAGAAGTTTTCCAAACACCCAGCCTTTGAGCACTATGAAAATAGTACTGAAGATTCCCCATCTGGTTTCCATTATGGCATGCTCTATGTGGTGTTTTACAATCTCACTTCAGGTGGTCCCAAGAACATCATTTGAAACATCTTGGAGTTCTCTTGGATCTTGGTGGAAGATTTTTCGAATCCATTCATATGATTAGGATCCAAACTCCCTTTTTAGAAATGGGTGGCCCTCTGTCTATTTCTCCCATCATTAGAGTTACCACTATTTCCCATAGGTATTAACATGATCCCTCCACCCGTATCTATTTTGATGTCTCTTTCAGCAAACATATATATATTGACCATTTCTATATAAACTATTATATAGAGTACTAAAATCATTGTTTGAATCACCTACCTCACCCCCAATTCTAAAATGTGTGACTTCAAGTATTCACTAGATACAACATCGAGTGAAAAGTGGACTAAATTAATAAATTCAGTTATATACTCATTCACTATGAGGCTATCCGACTTTATGCTGAAAAAATATATTATTGAAGCCTGTAACATATGTGGATATAATATTTTGTTAAAAAACTCTTAAAAATTATCCAACCCAATTCTTGGGTCTAATTTAGATGAACCAATAAATCCCACCATTGGCATGTGAGATCCTCTATCATATACGTCTCTAGCTTGACGCTCATCTCTACTGGTGTTCCCAAGAAATTGAAGATTCAATTCATTCTATTCTGTCACACCTCTACCTTCTCTAGCTCCAAATGAACTGTAATGTTAGATAGATTTTGTTTCTATAATTGGACATAATGATCAACTTGCCTTGGTTTATCCCTATCGTTCCCTCTTTATATAGCCTAAAAATATGTAACTATACTATGAACTAGCTCTTGGTTCACCTGTGGCTCAGGTGAAACCATGTTCTTAGTAGCTTCCTCAAATTTTATTTTATAACCCCTACTAAGTGCCAATTTCTATACTAAAAGGAAATTCCAAAAGATTCACTCTCTATAATCTGAAGGCTTAACTATTTAAAATTCTACCATATCATATATATTCGGACCTTTCCTCAAAAAATACATCCTTTTTCTTGTCTAACAGTTTTTGAAAAATTATTCCTTAGTTATTAAAATAAAACTATTTTCCAAATACTATAACTATTCCCTTTTCAAAATCTCACATTTGAAATCAATTTCAACTTTTTTCAGAAAACAATACATTTGCACAAAATTAAAAATCGTCACTTAATGAAATGTTCATTCTTAGTGGGAGGTCATTTCTATAATGCATGTAATGCTCATATAATTGGACAAAACCATGATAATTATATTATACATCATATAAGTGTCTCCAAAACAATTATATACCCAACTCCATGGTAACATGAAGTTCACCATAAAAGGTTAACTAAAAATTTTTATTCTCTACATTTCAAGTAATAATAATGCTACCACTTTCTAAAATCCCAATATAAGACTAACCTGAATGAATTTCCAAATCCAAGGCTGACAAGACTGAACACTAATTATTAGAGATACTGATACCACTTGTAACATCGAACCCCTCCTCTTTTCATCAAGTGACATTCACAAGGCTCCAAAGGCTGATAATAAATTCCAAGGGATTCAATAAAATTGGGGTACAATTTTCTCTATGGAAAAATAAAAAACCCAACCAAACATGTATTATCCAATACTACTACATGATGC
The DNA here is from genome assembly GCA_963277665.1 of Viscum album. Classification (NCBI taxonomy): domain Eukaryota; kingdom Viridiplantae; phylum Streptophyta; class Magnoliopsida; order Santalales; family Viscaceae; genus Viscum; species Viscum album. The sequence continues at coordinate 1,349,769,107 of OY728164.1, forward strand.
ATGATATTAATGTAAAGAAACTCAATATAATTACATTTATATCAAAACCAAAATACAACATAGTACCATAATAGAATATAACTAATATCAGAGTAAAAAAATAAAAATACATAACCAATAAAGCCTGAGGATGCTAAATACATAAATCTAGAGATCCAAACATGATCCATGATCTAACTCTACAGTACATGCTATTTACCATGATTCACCACTAAATATGTATGATACTTTACCTTTTATGTGTCTTGATAAACAATATCTAAAATATAACCAAAGTGTGAAAGTTGGTGTGAGTAATCAAACTAATGTTTCCCCTAAATGACATATTTAGTCAAGACACTAGGAGAGAATAAGATAACAGATTCACAAAATTAATAATTTCTGTAAAAAAATTATATAAAACAATATTAAAGAGTTTATGATAAAATCAAAACTCTTTATAAGAAAAATAATTTACAAACATAAATTATTTTCCATAGAAAGAAACCAAAAAATCATTTAATCGTACCTCAAATTCCATTTTGGAATAACCCATTCCATTTTAGATAACCCCCACCCCACGCACACACACACAGACACACATTCAACCATATAAACAGTCAATATTGTTTCTTACATTTTATGGTGAAACTTCACGTCCATAACTCTTCCCTTCTATGGTGGTACTTCAAGACCATTATCCATCACATTAAACTCACACATAACCATTTAATCCAACCACATGCCAATCCTTCTTTTGAAAAATATTTCAATAAATCTATCCTTTTATTGAAAACACTTTTATATGAAAAAAACTAGAAAACCATTTCTAAATCATCATTTTAATATCATGTTATCATTATCACATTCCACCAAAACACCCAATTTTTACAATTACATAAACCATAACCAAATTGGTTTTCCATCAAAAAAATTTAGAACAATTTCAAAATCAATTTCAAGAAAAATAATCGTTTTTAATTAAATCCTTTAGGTTCTAAGAAGAGTATTCAAGATTCAATCCACCTACCTCATTAATTATAGTGAAAATAAAGAACGACATGAAAACATCACGAAAACTGGTTAAATATCAAAAATACACCTTAGATATCTTCTCTTAACTTCAACATGGACAAATATAGCCATTATTAGCATCAACCAACTTATATATATCCACATATGACTATATCTATGAATTCTAGAGTGTAATGAGAGTATATCTAAGAAAAAACCATGAAAACTACCACAAACGATGACATTCCAAGGGAATTAGGATTTAACACACCATGAAATGCCTTTGAATCACTTATGATTTGATGTGGAAAGGTTCCATAGCCCTTAGGAGGAAGAGATATATAGTTAGGGCTAAGATTTACAAAAAAATGGGTTAAAATTTATTCATGACCTAGATCCACTTTTTTATCATGTTTTTAAACCATACACGATTAATCGCATGGTTAGGAAAATTGTGAGCTAACCATGTGCCAGCCTCTGCCTCAATGAGATACTCACTTGGTTGACAAAGAATATTAGAAAAATCATTCACCAAATATTAAAAATCTTGTTATACCACTTTTAATAGTTTCTATTGGTTGGCTACACGATTTGAACAAATTGTGTGCCTAAAAACGCACATACCCAGAAGTCGTTCTTTCTCCTTGAATGGTTTCACGTAGGATTTTCATAGTTTCCACAAACCATGAACCAATCATGCACATTTATAAAATACCCAAAACATTCTAAAAGTCTTCCAAACCCTCCCAAACATCATCTAAGTACTTTACATATCTAAATATCATAAAAAATGGTTACATACATGAAATTAGGAGTGGTACAACTAAACTATTGGTTTGGTATTAAACACCACAAACAACATTTATTCATAAACAATAATAATTCCTACTTGTGTTAAAAAGGACATATGATATAAATTTTTTGTTAATACATAAAAAAAGTTCAACAAGAATAATTTACTTTAAAATTATAAGTTGTGTACTTCTCATAACTAAATGAGGAACCACCCTTTCTCAACAACTTGAAGAATACACCTTTATTTTTTAATTTGGTTTTTATTCCCGGGTTATAGTATTTACGTATAGTTATGTGATTTATAAATTATATTTAATACCCAGGAATTATAGAAAAATAATTACATAAAATTGATGAATATTCCTAAAGAAGAAGAGAAAACATGTTTCTTCGATTCAGATCATTTCATTTATACATCCTTATATTTTATTTCATGATATGCAAATAATATAACCACTTAGTTATTTCTAATTTTCTAGAAGGTAGTTTTTAAGGTAACTTTAATATCAAAATTCTATTGGCATTTTCCATCTTATTCAAATCATTCTCCGTACAAAGAAAAAGATTATTTAATCTTTAATGTTCTTATTTCTTGGAAATCCCTAACTAGAATGTAATGAAATTTCCTCTCCATACATCCCATTAAATAATTTTAAATGAAACAAGATAATATAGTTAAAAATGATATTAGAATGGGAATTATTAAAATATCATGATCTTATTTTCATATTTACATTTAACCCATGTAATTATCACCAATTCATATCTCTCTTCATGTTCTTCTAAAAAGATTCTTAGCAATGAGACAAAATGTAAATCCAATCATGTACGGATGTTATATCCACATCTCACATTGGATTTTTATGACTGAATTATCAAATAACCATAATAGTTTCTATAAATTAATCTAATTTAATAATTTTTAACACCTTTCTTCCATAGGTAGATAATCATGTATTTGTGACACCATAACCTTTATTTTCCGATGTTGTCATACTTTGTGAAAGCGCCTATAAATTTCGTTGGAAACTTGTTCCAGTTTGGCCCGACATGGTGTGTTCCATGTCATATATATTCTTTATCGTAATAAGAATATACTATCATGTAGTAGATGGTTTATTATTAAGAAAAATATAAATATTAAAAAGTTGATGGAAGTACATTCCCCTAAACATATTTAAATGAAAATTTTGATTTGTAGACCTTCATAAAAATTAACTACTTATTACAAATAGGATATGATTGAAATATGTAGTTGACTATGACAAACTAGATATACATAAGGTCACTTAGTACTCAAGACCGGTCTGTGTATAAATTAAAAATGCAATAAAATTAAATTTCTATAAATTTAAAGTATGAGAGAAATTTAAATAAATTATTTGAATTAATTATATTCAAATTACTTATTCAAATATTTTATTCTTATTCGATCAATTAGTTAATTTAATTTTCATTCAAAAATATAAATTATATATGTAATTTAATTTAATACTATAATTAAATTAGTTTCTTTTTAGAATATTAAAATATTATAAATTTTTAAGGAAAAACTAATTTAATTTAGTATAGAAATTAATTTAATTTAATTTATTAATTTCTATTGATATAAATTTATCCTAGTCCTTGAATCCTCACCCCATCCCATTTTGGGTTAGTATGTAACCTCAAAGGCCTATTTAGGGCCATGTATACCCCAAGAAATGGTATTTTGGGTTCGGTAGGCCTACTCAAAGCCGTACCGAGTGAGGAAAACCTGCCCTTGCCCATTTCTAGGAAGATTCCTAGCCCATTTCTTGGAGGATCATGTTTATTAGAGCCATGTAAGGGGTGAGTGGAAGTGATTATAGGGTGTTGTGGTTTTCAATAGGAAGCTCACTCTGGTCTGGATAGATCTTGTCTAGTTGGCACGGTTGGATCCCATGCTAGATTCAAGACGACAACGTCGTGGTGGGTCAAATATTACAGTACATGAAGGGGTGGTGGGGTGGGATTCAGGTGGTTTGGTCATGGGTATGGAGCCTAGAAGTCTAGTAATGAATCCCCATGACAGTAAGGTGAGGTTGTGGGAAGGGTCTGGTGTGGGCGGTGCTCAGGGATTATGAGGGGTGGTAGACGAAATGATGGCGGTATCACAGTGGGTGCGACCTAGTGAGGGAAGTGAGGATATATCTTGGTCGGTAGGGTGGCAGGAGAGGGTCATCATGACCAAGAGAGCCTAAGGGTGGATGATGTGAGTTGTAACGTCCCGAATCCAGAAGCCACTCAACAGGTGCCCCAGACCCGGTTGGTCACATGACCTCAAGTGCATTTCCCCAAACGCCAGAGGCTGCCGACTAGCAGCGAGGGCCAAGGACTGATAGTGGGGAAACTATGCCCTCATTTTTTAAAGTGTAGAACAGTGGAAAAGATAAATAACATGCAACAGTGGAAGCAATAAACATTATACAACTAAAATGGAACTGAAGTAAAGAGAACTAGCAGTCATATATATAAAGATGCAGCATGTGACTAATTCTATGAAAGTAGCCAGAACAGGATACACTAAAATACAATATAATACAACTCAAAATACAAGGTACAACCAAACAGAAACAAATCAGATTAAACAGAGTGCCACATCATCACAAGCCTAAGCTTGGTCCCATGCTCTACCACTCCTCTGCTACAATCAAGTACCTGTATAGGGACCCTTTCCCTTATCCACACCTGCAGAAATGTAATTTGTTTGGGCCGAAGACATGACCCAAATAGGGTGTGAGAAATAAATCCCAGTAGGCACCCACCAAAGTCCCGTGCCTAACTATTAGTGAAAATGTACAACAGTAGTGTGCAGTAGTAAATGCAATAAACTATGTAGTACTCAAAAGTAACTAACTTTACTAGTTACATTTCCATTTTAATATTCATTTAAACATGCCAAGCCTGTGCTTTAACTTAGAAGGTAAAACACATGAAAATCACCATGGTTAATATTCATGGTAATACTGTCCTCAGACATACAATCCTTACCCTCAGGTAATCAGAATTGAAACCCACAGGTGTCTGCCCACAGACATAACGTATATTTCCCAAAGGTATATGAAGTGTCTCCCACAGGCGCAGAATCTACTGCCCATGGGCATAAGAAGAGTTTCCCACCGACTAAACGAATATTGACCTCAGGATATACAAGTAATCAGGCCAAGCCTAACATATAATAAAGCAATTATATACTATTCCTCTCAATGCAATTCAAAGCATGCTAAAAATCACGGTATACCCTCAGGTATCCTGGACAAATGGATAAACAGAGGAACGCACCCCCAGGGTGGTCCTGGATCCAAGTAGTGATCCTAAACAACAGTTATACATATTCATTAAACTACCTATACAATTATAGGTATTTAATTACACAAGGCTACAGCCATACTACACCCCCAAACACGGGCACGTAGAACAATGGTACACAAAACACACAACAGTTGGAATTTAAACACCAGACCACCTACCTCGATCGCCCCTGACTGGTATACATGTACGACGCCTCCTGAATCATCCAAGAATGGTGTATATATTAGGTGAACATAATCCTATTGAAACTCAAATAACTTTCCCTCAGGAAATAATTTGTAAGAAACACACAAGGAGGAGGAAGAACTCACCTGTGCGGTTCCATAAAGATCGACGGCGTAGGAATCGGGTTCTCGGTGTGCGGTTGGGATATTCTCTAAGGTTAGGTCATCTCTCCCGCTCTCCTTCAGCATTCTAAGCTTTCTATGTAAACAGAGGAGGCTACTGCCCATTTTAAGCAAAAAAAACTACACGGCGTGTACTCTCAAGTACACAACGTGTATTTTTCTCATTTAACTGTTCCTCTGGAAGCTACTTTTTCACCTTTGAACTGTTCACTTGTTAGCATGAGTACACGACATTTATTCCCAATTACATGGCGTGTACTATCACTCTGCTGGCAGTTACCTCCACCACCTTACTATTCACCTGCTGACTGAATACACGGCGTGTAGTTAGTTTTTACACCCTTCATTGTCGACATTCCTACACGCCCTGTGTACCCATCCCACATAGACAAAGTACACAGTGTGTGGAAAAGTACATGGCGTGTAGTCACAAAATTTTGGATTTTTTCCCATTTTCCTTATTTTCTCAAAAAAAACACTTAAGAAAAAAGGAAGAGAAGAAACACGTACCTCAAGAAGAAGAACCGAGTTCTTACAAATTTCCCCCCTTAAAGCAATTAGTCCCCAAATTTCTGTTCCAAGGGTAGTGAAGATAAATCTCAGAACAACTATGGCCACTGAACACATTTTTTAGTCTCCCACTCATAGGTTTTTTCCTACACTCAACCATGCTTCCATAGCACTCATAGGAGAGGAACTGACCGGCCTTTGATAATTTTCGTTCTCCTATCAATAATATGAATCGGATGCTCCTCAAAGGACACATTGGTATGAAGCTCAAACTCCTCAGGCTGAAAGACGTTAGATGGGTCTGAATGATAACAACGCAGCTGAGATACATGGAAGACATCGTGCATGGCCTGGTACCTTTGTGGTAACTGCAATCGATAGGCAACCGGCCTGACTCTCTCCAGAATCTCAAACAACCCCACATACCTTAGTGAAAGTTTAACCTATCTTCTAATCTACCAGTGTCCCAACCTTAGTGAAATGAGCAAGAAAACTCAATCCCCAACCACGAACTCTAAGTGTCGTCTACGACGATCATCAGAAGATTTCTGATGGGACTGTGCAGTAGCCATCCACTTCTGAATCAACTGGACCTTCTCTGAAGTCTTCTGTACGAGAGCTTCACCTACCTCCATCCAGCACAAGGGTGATCGGAATGGCCTACCATATAAAGCCTCGTAAGGATCCATCTTAATAGTTTTTTGAAAACTATTATTATAGGAAAACTCGACTAGGGTTATATTCTTCTCCCAAGAGCCCCCAAAGTCTAGGATGCATGCACACAGCATGTCCTCAAGCACCTGTATCGTAGCTCTAACTGGCCATCGGTCTGAGGGTGTTAAGATGTTCTCAAAAGAACTTTTGTACCCAGTTCCCTCTAAAAACTCTACTATAAATGAGACGTAAAGTGGGCATCCCTATCTGAAATGATAGAACGAGGAACCAATGAAGTCGTACTACTTCTTGGACATACAACTTTCTGAGCTTGTCCACACCAAAGGTCTCCTTGATCGGCAAAAAGTGATCCACCTTCGTGAGTCTATCCACAACAACTCACATGGAATAATTCTCTTGAGGTGACCTCGGCAACCCAGTCATGAAGTCCATTGCGACATCATTCCACTTCCACTCTGGGATGGGTAACTGCTGTAACAGTCTGGATAGCCTCTGATGCTCCACCTTCACTTGCTGACAAGTGGATCATCTAGTAACAAAACCAGATACCTCTCTCTTCCCACCCATCCACCATTACTGACATCTAAAGTCACGGTACATTTTGGTAACTCCATGATGAACTTCCCAAGATTAAGCAAGAAACTCCCTCATCAGCTCCGCGTGTATATCCCATGTAAGCCACACTCGTCCATGGAAATATGGTATCTCATCATCACCTATCGTCCATCCAGGAGGAGGGTCCTCACTTGCCACCGACTCCCGTAGAACTAGGCCTTCTGAAACTGATAGTTGTCTCATCCTCACTCTATACAGAAGGGTAGAAGTCACAGCTAAGGAAGAAAGATAGGTTTTCCCCTAACTCTCGTGCGCATCCAAATGCATCTCAGAGAACAAACCCATAAGCTGCCACTCACCACTAGCCTCATGTACTACCTGTGTCGGATTCTTCCTACTCAATGCATCAGCAACTTCATTACCCTTACCAGGTGTATTGGCGAGCTCAAAGTCGAAGGACTGAAGGTATTCGACCCACCTTCGCTATCTCAGGTTCAATTCACACTGAGTAAAGATGTATTTGAGAATTTTGTGGAAGTTGAAAACCACAAAATGCTCTCCCAAGAGATAATGTCTCCAATAGCACAATGCATGAACAACTGCAACCAACTCGAGATCATGTGTTGGGTAATTCCTCTCATTTGGTCTCAACTGTCAAGACCCGTACACAACTACTCGATCACCCTGCATCAACACTACTCCCAGCACAATACCTGATGCATCACAGTAAACTGTATAGCTCTTCCCTTGCTCGGGAAATATCATAACTAGTGTTGATGTCAACCTTCCCTTAAACTCTTGAAAGGTTGTCTCGCAAGCTTCTTAACAAACGAACTTTACACCCTTCTTAGTCAAACCCATCAACGGTGCTGCCACATGGGAGAAGTCCTGTATAAAATTCCTACAGTAAATAGCCATCCCTAAGAAACTCTGCATCTCAAACACGTTCTTAGGCTGCTCCCAGGACACTACTGCTCTCACTTTCTCTGGGTCTACCAAAAATCCCACCTCGGAGATGATATGACCCAGGAAGTGTACCTGGTCCATTCAAAAGTGGCACTTTGAGAGCTTAGCATATAGCTGATGCTCTCTCAGTGTACTTAGTACGATCTCAAGATGGGTGGCATGGTAGTGTCAAGTGTGAGAGTACATCAAGATATTGTCCACGAAAACTACCATAAAAGAATCCAGATAAGGATGGAACACACGATTCATCAGATCCATGAAAACTGATGGGGTGTTCGTGAGTCTGAACGGCATAACCAAGTACTCGTATAGACTATATCTTCTCTGAAAAGTTGTAAGTGGTATGTCTGATGGTCTCACGCGTAACTAGTGATATTCGGATCTCAATTCAATCTTCGATAACACTCATACTCCTTGAATTTGATCAAAAATATTTCCATTCCTTAGCAAGGGATATCAGTTCTTAACCATCAACTGGTTCATCTTCCGATAATCCACACAGAGTCTGAGGGTATCATCCTCCTTCTTCACAAAATGACTGAAGAACCCCAAGGAGAAGTACTGGGTCGGATGAAACCCTTTTCATGTAACTCCTATAACTTCCTCTTGAGCTCTTGAAACTCAATTGTAGCCCTCCTATAAGGAGGAATAGACACTAGTGCTGATTCTGGAAGAAGCTCAATAGAGAAATCCATCTCTCGCTCTGGTGGTAGAACTAAAAAATCATCATAGAAGTCGTCTCTGAAACAATCTACCACTAGAGGGAAATCCTTTTGAAAAGTACCCTGGTCATCCAGATATAAACTCAAAATCTGGGTTGTCACACCACCACGCCCATGATGCTTAGGTCCAGCTCGGCTCACCTGGACATCTCATTCACCTTTTTATAGAAACTCTCTGCCATCTGGTGATGTGAAACTCACCCTACAATGATAGAAATATATAAAGGCTTGAAAGGGTACTAACCAGTCCATCTCAAAAATGTCATCATAGCTCGTCATCTCTAAGACATAGAGGTCCCATAGAAAGTGACACCCACCAACCTCTAGGGGGAACTCCTTACACTGACGTACACAAGCTGTTCTAGTACCCAACGGAGTGTCTAGAGTCATAACATCAGAAGAAGAAGAAACAGAGAGCCCAAGGCTCTCCAAAACGGGCACAAATATAAAACTATGTGTAGCACCCATATTGAAAAGTACAGAAGACAAAATAGAAGGAACTAGAACAGTACCGCTGATAGTAGAAGGTCTGGGATCCTACTCCTGCTAGGTCTATTGCACTGTATATGTCTACCCAGTGTCGTGCCCTGCGACACAACCTAGATACCCTGAGCTGACATGCCCTGTTGTCTCTGAGATCCTGTTGTATGGATACCACGTCCATGACCACCATCTCTGCCTGCACGCCCTGACATATTCCAGTTTCCCTACTGGTAAGAAGCCACTAGTCTTACACTCACACGTGGAGTCTGCACAGAACCCCTCTCACTAGCCACTGGTGGGAATGCCCTGCAAAAGCACTGGAGATGACCCATCCTGCTGCAATCTCGGCACTCCATTGGGTCATGTGGACACTGCGGTATCTTGTGCCCCTCCTTACCACACTGGTAGTACATTACCTGGACACCTGAAGTATTTTTCTGTCTAGTGCTTCCACCATGAGAAAATGTCATCTGCCTATTCCTTATACCAGTAGAAATAGTACAAGAAACTGGAGTCGAACATCCCTGGCCTACACCACTAACTTCTTGCAAATTCCTCTCGATAATCAGTTTCTAGTTCACAATGGCATGTACTGTAGGCAACCTGAAAATGTTCACCACTGCTTGGATGTCATACTGAAGACCATCCTCAAAGAGTCGATCCCTCAGCGTCTCATCTCCCACTAGAACAGGTGCAAAATATTGAAGCTCGGTGAAGCAGGAAGAATAGTACATCACTGACATAGCACCCTATTGTAGATTCATGAACTCCCAAGATCGATATTCCCATAGCATCTTAGAAAAGAAGAAGTCAAAGAAGACTTCCTGAAAATATTCCCACGCCATGTCTCTGTGATGATCGGACTGGTTGGTAACATCCCACCACCTCTTGGCGGAATCACGTAGCATATATGTAGCGAGCTTGACCCTCCTCCCTAGAGGCGTCTCCAGATACTCGAAAATAGTCTGTATAGAATCCAGCCAAGACTCTACAGCCTGTGGTCCGCCATCCCCTGAAAACGTAGGCGGATACTGCTGCTAGAATATATGCATCAACTCGACCAGGGATGTGGCAGCATGCGATGCTCTCTAGAAGGCATGTATGAACCGCATGAAGCCTTCACGAAACTGCATATCAGCTCCTGTGTCCAGTATAACGGTTGGCGCCGCATCTGGCTCTACTGGAGGATCCATTGGTAGCCCATGGACTACCATCTCTAGAGTATAATCGTTTCTTCTCTCCTAGAGAACAACTCAAGGTTATCTCGGTGGCATGACTCTACAAGGTCAAATGCACGCCTTAAATTAAGATTATCACAGATTGAAACAAGGAGACCAGGAAAGAAATAGGAGAAAGAAATAATTTTATATTTACAAAACCTAACTACATGGTGTGTATAAATACCACACGACCTGTTCTCACAAGCCATCCACATGGGCATGTACTCCAGCTAAAACTGGTCGTGTAACACCCCAAACACATGGCGTGTTTTCCACACACACGACATGTACTCGAATTTTCCTCCCTGCTCGAGTCCCTCTACACAGCTTATCCACACAACTCTCCTTTAAGTGAAACTACATGGCATGTATAAGTTCTACATGGCGTATGCGAAACGAGCTTAACCGACCCATGTTGTCCGTCACACAACCGGGTACACAGCTCAGACTACACGACATATTCTAGTGAGACACGGCGTGTACGACTTAAATTCCAACTGCTTGTGTTGTTAGCGACATGGCCGGCAACTCGGTTGACACTACACAGCGTGTTACACCTGCACACAGTGTGTACACCACTCCGTCTTCCCAACCACACATCCAGGTCCACACAGCCTTTCCCCAATCAAGACTACACGGCATGTCCCACAGGTACACATTGTGTTCAAGAAGAGGTAACACCGACCCGTGTTTGTTAGCTACACGGCCAGGTCCCTAGGTTAAACGACATGGCATGTGCATCATTTACATGGTGTGTAAAAGAAAATATTTACTCCATCCATGTTTTTAGTTACATGGATTGACACAGGGTCCACACAACACGGTGTGTAACCTCTAGAACTTCCCCATCCCATGTCTCTACCCATACGGCCTATGACACGGGTAGCTACTACACAGTGTGTACTTAGGGTACATGGCGTGTACTCAAAACTTTTTCTCTTCCTCTCGAACAGAAGAATACATAGAGTGTAGTCAAAACTACATGGTGTGTATTCTGGGTTTTTCCAGACAGCAAGCCTTAGAAACTTTTCTAGAGCCCAGAAAAAGACTGAAACCAACACCTAAGTGCCAAATTCCGATCCATGAGGGCCCATACTCCCCATGAATCAAATATTTGCATCCTACACATGTTATAACAAAGAAAACACATTAATGATCCACCAAATTATGGTCATTGAGGGCCCATACTCCTCAAGAACCAAAGTTTGGCGTTTATTTTATCAGCCTCACACCAAAATACCTTATCAAATAGCAGGTATTTATCAAAGCGGCTATCACAACAGCATGATTTTATATCACAAAAAATATTACAATAACACGCAATTTCTAATGCACCTACATGGCATAGAAAGAATGCATGACATGTGATTTTCTAACATGTTCCCAAATGATGCATGAGATGGCATACCCTCATCTCATCATATTGTAACTAAATAGAACTCAAGTATAACATATAAACAGCACACCACAAGTGTGTCACCCAACAGTGAAAATAAAATCAACTATAAAATTGCAAAATCAAAAAAATTACAACACGAAGTAAATTTGCTTTTCCCTATACACGGGTTCACTACTCCTGAGAATGACTTATTACCAAATACCATTTCTGTCCTATCCCTAACTAAGGCTACAAACAGTAAGTCATAGAAAAGAACCTCCTTTGATACCACTTAGTAACATCCCGGATCTAGAAGCCACTCAAAGGGTTCCCTGGACCCGGTTGGTCACATGACCTCAAGCGCATTTCCCCAAACGCCAGAGCCTGCCGACTAGTAGCGAGGGACAAGGAATGATAGTGGGGAAACTATGACCTCATTTGTCAAAGTGTAGTGCAGCGGAAAAGATAAGTAACATGCAACAGCGGAAGCAGTAAATATTATATAACTAAAATGGACAACTGAAGTAAAGAGAACTAGTAGTCATATATATAAAGATGCAGCATGTCCCTAATTCTATGAAAGAAGCCCGAACATGATACACTGCCATACAATATAATACAACTCAAAATACAAGGTACATCCAAAAAAAAACAAAGAAAAGTAAACAGAGCGCCACAGTATCGCAAGCCTAAGCTCGGTCCCATGATCTCCCACTCCTCTACTACAATCAAGTACTTATATAGGGACCCTTTCCCTTATCCACACCTGCAGAAATGTAATCTGTTTGGGATAAAGACATGACCCAAACAGGGTGTGATAAATAAATCCTAGTTGGCGCCCACCAAAGGCATGTGCCCAACTGTCAGTGAAAATGTGAAATAGCAGTGCATAGTAGTAAATGCAATAAACTAAGCAGTACTCACAAGTAACTAACTTTACTAGTTACATTTCCATTTTAATATTCATTTAACCATGCCAAGCATGTGCTTTAACTTGGTAGGTACAACATATGAATATCACCACGGTGAATATTCAAGATAATATTGTCCTCAGACATACAATCCTTACCCTTAGGTAATCAGAATCGAAATTCACAGGTGTCTGCCCACAGGCATAACGGATATTGCCCAAAGTCATATGAAGTGTTGCCCACAGGCACATAATCTAATACCCATGGGAATAAAAAGAGCTTCCCACAAGATAAATGAATACTTACCTAAGGCTATACAAGTAACCAGGTCGAGCCCAACATATAAGCAAGAAATTATATAAAATTCCTCTCAAGGTAATTCAAAGCATTCTAAAAATCATGGTATACCCACAGGTATCCTGGCCAAACGGCTAAATAGAGGAACGCACCCCCGGGGTGGTCCTGGATACAGGGATTGGTCCCAAACAACAGTTATACATATTCATTAAACTACCTATGAAATTCTAGGTATTTAATTACACAAGGCCTCGGCCTTAAGACACATCCAAACATGGGCGCGTAGCACAATGGTACACAAAACACACAACAGTTGGAATTTAAACACCAGACCACTTACCTTGATCGCCCCTGATTGGTATACGTGTACGACGCCTCCCATATCATCCAAGAACGATGTAGATCTAAGGTGAACATAATCCTGTTCAAACTCAAATAACTTTCCCTCAGGAAATAATTGGTCAGAAACACACAAGGAGGAGGAAGAACTCACCTGTGTGGTTCTAAGGAGATCGACGGCGTAGGAATAGGGTTCCGGGTGTGTGGTCGGGAGGTCCTCTAAGGTCTGGCCATCTCTCCCGCTCTCCTCTGGCATTCTAATCTTCCTCTATGAACAGAGGAGGCTACTACCAATTTTAAGTGAAAAAAAAACTACATGGCGTGTACTCTCAAGTACATGGCATGTAATTTTCTCATTTAACTATTCCTATGGAAGCTACATTTTCACCGTCGAACTGTTCACTTGTCGACATGAGTACACAGCATGTTTTCCTGATTACACGGCGTGTACTGTCGCTCTGCTGGCAGCTGCCTCCACCGCCTTACTATTTACCTGCCGACTGAATACACGGTGTGTAAATACCCTATACATGGTGTGTAGTCGGTTTTTACACCCTTCATTACCGATGGGCCTACACGCCCTGGTTACCCATCCCACATGGCCAAATTACATAGTGTGTGGAAAAGTACACGGTGTGTAGTCACAAAATTTTGGATTTTTCCCCATTTTCCTTATTTTCTCAAAAAACACTTAAGAAAAAAGGAAGAGAAGAAACTCGTACCTCAAGAAGAAGAACCAAGTTATTACAATAGTGAACCAGTGGTAAGAAGCATCTTCATTATGTTTCACTTAGGATGGATGACCCATCATATCTGGGATGAGTATGGGAGTTTTCAATCTCGAGGAAGAACTATGAGAGTTGTATCCAGATGATGGAGACGTGAGGAAACTGACAGGGTTATCTCCCACTAATACAATACATTATGACACAAAATTTTATATATTTTAAAAAATCATATACAATGGCTGATTGGAAAAACAAAATATGTGATGCCATTTTTTTTAAAACAATCCACATACGATTTTTTTTGTAAAAAATCACATCTAACATTAAAAAATCCCAAAAAATGTAATCCATTGTAAACCATTTTCAACAACCTGTTAAATAGTATTATTTTAAAATAAAATAAATAATATTTTTCTTTTAAATCCAGTAGAAACTATTGGATCATTGGTCAGATCAAATCCAATCAATGAAATCCATTGATCATAATCTGATCATTCAGTATCCTATAAATTAAAAACAACTGAATATATATATATATATATATTGTTATTTAAAAAAAATTAAATACCAAAATTTTATTATTTGATAAACACCATTTCAATCCATAAAAAAATTGTATGGTTGTAACATGGCCATCCTAAATCAGATCGAAGCATGATCGGATCCATTGGAATGATTCCAAAATCTCAACATAAATTTAATGGAAAATAAATTTTCAAGGATTAGAAAATATACATGATCCCTTTGCTACTAATTATTAGTATCAGTGTGCATAATAGAATCCAGTGTGATGGAGATTTTAAAAAATTTGTTAACAAAGTGAGATAACTTTTCATCTTTGGTTATCTAAGACCTAGTATGATATAATGATCTTTTATGGATTATAATAAGCATAGAAACTAAAATATGATGAGTGATTCATTCGATTTGGAGTGTGCTTGACTACAGAACTTCATCGATGACTATTTCATAAATAATCAAATTTCTAACACCTCAAGATTTTCCACACACACTCAAACATTCCTCCCACTGATTTTTTATTAAATTTATCTTTCTATCTCAGAGATTCGATGAAAACTTTGGTCTCATGATGATTTCTTTGAAGTTATCCCTTTGATACTTTGAATGAATTCTTGGATCGGATTCTAAGTTGGATTATTTCTCTCTCTTAGAATTTAAAGGAGAGGGAAGCTATTAATTTTTTAATGATGAAAAATCTAGGGAATGGGATTATCCTCACCTTATATAGTGGATATTTTAAATACCCGGTCAGTGTTCCCCAAACCCTTTATATTTAACATCTACTTAATAAATAAGAAATAATTATGAGGAATGAACTATTTCATAAATATTAGTTAGATTTTATGACATACAAGTTTTATATATTAAATATATTACGTGATAAATCCAACATCAATAACTTGACTTGTTATGTCTACTTGTATTAAACAAACCTTAAATATTGAAATAATTTTCATTAATATAATATTATACCTTTTATATACATAAATACATATAAATACCATATATAAGTAAATTCTACCCATTTAGTCTGTACTCGGAAAATAGTTAATTTTTTGATTGATTGATGATCGATAAAACATGGAAAACACTCGGTCCTCGTGGTGATTCCCTCCATGTCTTGTGTGAATTTTCACTAGAATAAGAATGATTATTGAATATTCTATTATGATTGACCCTTTTGGACATTATATCAATCCCATTGACTACCAATAATAGACCACAAGTGAAGTCTATAAACCCATCAAGGTTCCTAAAGAGGTACATAATATTTATAGCAACAACAATCAACCTACAAACATGCACTATGTAATATAATTTATTTGTCTTTTAATATATTATAAAGTAGGATGCACACTTGTATCATCATCCTTTATTGATTTATTATTTTTTTCATCTAACTATATATACTTAACTTCAACTACCATGGACATAGATTTATGAAGGTACTACCATCCTGATCAACTAGGCCAATGATATTAGTTTATCAACTCATAAGAGAAAAATCCTATCTTGACCATTCAACAAATTCCATACAAAATTTATGAACCAACACAATTTACCTTTCCATGATTTCATTATAATGGTTTTTTCCATGCATCAAAGTACGCAATCAAATGACACACATTGATAATGAAATCAATTCAGAAGATCATTATACATATTCATAGATAGAAATATCCAATGTTACCAAAAACTTGTGTTGTTCCAATTGAAAGGTATATCATCATGATAACACAAACTAGAGATCACCATGTTTAATCTTTATGAGAAGAAGTATTAATGAATATGATCCCCAAAAACTGGATATTCATACATATAATAAGTCCTGTCAATATGACTTATCTAGACCATATAACATAAGTTTGTGATTGATGTTATCATATCTAGAGGTTCTCATTATGGTATAGGATCTTCTATAACCTTTTGATGTGAAAAATAATCTATGTAAATTACCATTTAAAAAGTGAATATAGAAATATCTTCACTATAATGGTAAGTGTACATCATGCATATCTCACTATATACATGAAATGGTAATTGAAAATTACTGACATTGTTAGTCCTTAGGAACCCAATTTTACAAAAGATTTTTTATAAACCTTATGTAACTGAAATTATATATATTGTACCATATATAATTTACTTATAATGTTTTATCTCTAGTTTATTAAAATTTATTTACTAAAATTAATGTTTTTTATGATAACTATTTCCTTTTTCATGAATGGTATGATTCAATAGTTTTAGTACTTATGTGTTGATCATGTTCAATTAAAGAACAGTAATCATTATATAAATATAATATATATTTACTATATATATTTATAATTATACATAAAAGTAATATATATAAAAATGGTTTACATTGTTCATGGAGACGGCAGTTCGTACATACAGAAGAATGTTGTTTACACTTTTCATTAGACGGAATAAAATAAAGGTAAATAATAACTCAACATACCAGAATTATTATTATTTCATACATATCATTTATATTCATTAAATAATTATTTATTACCATCCATGTAAAAATGGTAACTAAAAGTGAATCAAATCACTTCATGGATGTGGTAATCCACACATACGCACGATCGACGTTATCAATTTCTAATGGATTGGAAGGCAATGAGGTATATAATATATTATTATTCAAGAAAAAAAATTATTTCATAAATATTATATATATTATTTCATTCCATATTTATAACCATCTAATTAAAATTATGATGAAAAATGAATTACACCACTATGCGGGGCTAGTAATTCATAAACACGCACAGAGATATTTTTCTTTTTTGTAAGATGGAAAAGAAATATAAAATGCTGGTAACATAATCCAAATAAAATATAAATATATTTCTAATAAATGATTTATTTTTTAATGATGGATACATCATATTTAGATAAATATAAATATTAAAGAAGCTTGAAAGAGTCGGTAAAGACGAATACCTCTTCTTCAAAAAGGCTCCTATAGATCACCTTTTATAAGACATAGGGTTAGACTTTTATGAATAAAGTCACCTCAATAACGTAGATATAGATTTTTATAAGTTATTTTAGAAGGGTTTTTTTTATTTAACAAAGTCCATGTGGTGCATAAAATATAGGGGAGATGGTTCCTTTTTATAGTTAATGGATGGACATGTATATAATTATTAAAATGATTGAAATATAATAAAGTAATTTCAATGTTAAAGTGGGATAATTTTCCAATAATTTAAAATATAAGAAATTATATGTTATAAATATCATTAAGCAAAAAAAATTATAATATTTTAGGTGGTATTTTAAACCTTATCTTTGGGTTAAACACCTTAGATAAACTATTTTATTCTTAAACACGGTAACACAATTTTCAAATGTAATGGGATGTAATTTTAAAAATAAGGTAAAAATTATCCAATAATTAGAAAAGGGAGGAAATGGTTTACCATATTTTATCAAAATTTTCCCCATTCAATATTTTCAAGGTTTTAAATAATTTATTAAAATTTTGTTTTCCATAATACATCAATAAGTTCATTTTTTATAGTATTTTATTTATTTGGCTCAAAGGATTTCAATAAAAATATTTAAATCAAATGTAGAATTTTATCAAAATAATAATTTATCATATTTATATATATAAATCATTTATCTCTATATATCACTCAAAAAATATTATTTTTTGTGTCTTTAAAATATATTATTTCATTTTTCAATTAATTGTATAAATATTGTATCAGTGTTGCATAAGAAATTGAGCTAATCCTTTAATCTCTAAAAATTAGAATTAAATTAAAATGATAAATAAGTTAGTTTATCTTTAAAGTAAAAAATTTTAAATAAACTTTTCATTTTCTATACATGTAATATAAATTTAGAGTAAATAAAATAAAGAGGGTAGCATTTCATATTTATTATTTTCATAAATTAATATAAAGGTCCTAATCAAAGAAATATGACACCAAGAAGAAATATATAAGGGAATTATATCTTCATGTCTAAACCAAACTCATCCAATATGATAAATTCAAGTGCTAAGATCATTTTTAGTCCTTATCATGTTATTTTATACCTTAATTACTTGATTTACCCTTGTAGTGGTGGCATTTATTCACTATCGTTACTATTCATAATGACCAAAAATGGGTTCTATATACCAAATAGGGAAATTAAAATTAGAAAAATGGAATATTTTTTAAGAATTAAATTTCTATATTTTGTATAAATTAAGTTCAGATTAAAAATAAAAAAGGCAAGAAAACCAGTTTTTTAAAAAAAACTTTTTAAGTGTATAAATTAGTTTATTCTAAATTAAAAAAAATAAATTTATTATTATTACTTGAATTTGATTACTAATAATATAATAGAACTAATTTTATAGTTAAAAATTTTTAAAACTAAATTTACCTTTTTAGATGATTGAAACAAAAATACAGTTTTCAATAAAAATTTGTATTTTTTATTATTCACATGAAAATCAATCTTTTCAAAAAAATCCAAAATATTCACCCTATTTTAATTTTTATATTATGATTTAAATAATTATTTTTATTTTATAAAATATATTTTCTAAAATAAGTATAAATTAATTATAATTATAATACAGAAAAATAAATATAACATCATTTCTGAAGAAAATGTATCTTTGAAGTATAAAAGGATTTTATTGAAAACTAAATAAATAAAAAAATTATTAAATAAATTATATAAAATCATTATACATATTTTCATTATTTTATAACCCTATTTATAACATCCAATTAAATTTCTTGGTTATAATGGTAATATTTATATATTAATATTTTATTGTTCATTTTAGATCAGTATTGTGTGTCGTAAATGCTATAAAACATAATGTTATTTTAAAATAATGGGGTGTTCCAATCTCTCCCCCCCAACCTCAATAAGTTTTTCCCTCAAGATTTTAACATTTTCATGTAAATTAAGGGTTTCAGATTTGAAAATATCATTTTATAAAATCCACATCATAAAAAGGGTTAATAAAAATTCCTATTAAAAATTGGTAAAGGGAAATAAAAAGATCATCTGGAATAAAAATAAATTGGTTTAAAAAAATGATAAATTTAGTGGGATGTGAAAAGGTAGATATTGGGGGGAAAACTAACAATTAGGAAAATATAAGGAATGTTAAAAAAACATGGTCAGACAAAAGTTAACAACCACAAAACCATAAATCTATGATCAGTGAAAAAACTATCCATTCGTCAAAAATGATTGTATTAGGAAAAAAAAAATTTCAAGATCTTTTACATAGTGTTTAGGAATTGCTTCACCATAAAGATTAAAAACATCTATAAGTATACTTACTTGAAATTTAGAATGACATGGTTTAATAAATTTTCACTAAAATTCCATCCTTTCTCTGAATTATTAGTATTAAAGATAAATTTCTCATGCCTAACATACTAAAATCAACTTTTGATAGGTATTATAATCCATAAAAAGATGAAAATATATTACTCATGTATTAAAATGTTAAATACAGCATAAATGATCACAACAAGGTCAGATAATATCAAAAATTTATTATCTTTCTTATGATGAAATAATATATTTTATATAAAAATTTCCACAATAACAACAAAGGGTCAACATATATTATTCAAAAAATAATTAATCATTAATCCTGACTAACCTTGGTAACTTCAACATTATTGCATGTTTTAACCTAAATAGTAATCTCATACCTTTTAACTTAAATTAAAAAAATTAATTTCATTCTTCCCAAATAATATTTCATGTTAAGACACATGTTAAACCAAAAGGTTACATATAATTTAACCCAATGAAGCATCCTAAACTTATCATTAATTACCTTCATAAATCACTATAAAATCATGTAATGTAATGAAATTCACTATAATATCATGAATCAAATTTAGAAAATAACTTGAAACATTTTCAATAGCTTGGACATAAATATCTTTGAAAATATAAAATTTTTAATGAATAATTTTAACCATCCATATTATATAATATTGTTTTTATAAATCGAAATATGCTATAAAATTCATCAATTATTACCTAGTAACGTTTCATCAAAAAAATATCCATCTTCAAGGTTACCAAAATTATCCCACCTACTTCATAAATGTCAATAATCATTTTATCCTAATACATAAGAACATTAATCTATACAGATCAATGATTATAATAGCATAGGTCTTTCCATGGTCTTAGAATTAACCCTTTGATTACGGTATTGGCTTATATAGTTGACTATTACCCAAACATAATACATTGAGATATAAATGTATCTTTGTGATGTAATTCATATCCCTCCACTTAAATCCTCATATATCAATGAAAATCCATTAATACGTCCCCTATTTTAACTCATAAAACATTTTTCCATTCCATTGAGACATTATATGTGGTGTCAAATTTCATATTTCTAACATTAATGAAATTGAGCATTCTTTCCCCCATGGCAACAACCACTTAAGCTCTTAAGATACTCTATTATTCACGTCTTTGTTAATTCTAAGAGTTATTTTAGGATTAGGTTGTTAATCATATATAGTGATAACTAATTTTTCATAATCCTAATAGATTTTAGTGTAATCCAATTTTTTTCTCATAATCACCACATTACCCAGCATATTTAGTATTAACATGATTCCTCCGTGTTCAATACATTAAGTAATACCAAAAAACATAGTATTAGAAACATTAATCACAATGGGATACCATATATTCTATACCTTATAAAAAATTAGGGTGTTATCCTATACATAGATTTATCCTCACTATTAATCATAGGGTTATGTGATATGATTTATGGTTTCCTAAATCTGATTTTCATGGTTTCAACTAAAATTTCTTTGATAAAAACTATAAGGATATAAATTCTAGTAGCCTAATGTTTGTGGTTCCATCCAATATCTCTTTTGTTATTTTCAAAAGTCAATGTTTTGGTTTAGTGGGAACTACATACATACCCTTGAAACAAAATGATAGAATCGCATATATTGCAAGACCAACCAGCACATAAAAATGATTCAAATTTTAGAATACTAAAACAAAGCAGTGGTTAGATTCAAAAAAATTAAAAAAACCAAAACAATAGTGTAGGCTAATTCAAATTTCAGACTATCATCCCAACCATCTGCACCTCAAGCTTCACATTTAAAATAATCTCACCTAGCGAGGCAATGTCATATCACCAATCCATGTCATCATTGTCATCCCACTGATTCTAGTATACATACTTTAGAATCCTCTTCATCAATCGCTGATCACTAGAGAAATAAGAACTCATCGAGAGACATGAATCTAAAAGAACTTCAATAGTTCAACAGATAAAAACTCCAGAGAAAACACCTTGAAAAATCAAACATCTTCTAAGACCTCTAAAATCAAAGGCCAGATGACTATTGCTGCCAAATCAGAACCATCTTTGACACCATCATCACCATCGGAGTCACCAACATAAACAAAATCATCATCGGAGTAGAACCTCTCCAAGACTAGCCAAAAAAACAAAAATGTGTCAAAGCCACCATCCCACTAAAGTTAGAGCAATCCCATTACATCCCCAAACCAACATGCATAGACCCAATATATCCTGAAGCACCAATAAATCACCATTAGTGGGGGTTTTTTAGTTGGGATAGGCCAGAAGATCTAGGAGAAGGAGTAAGAGACGAGGCCATATCAGGAATCTTGAACTAGAGAACATATACATACCCAAAAACCCCAAAACCAATTCCATCAAAGCACCAGATACACGCTCCATCAACACCATCCCAAGTTTACTAATCCATCATCATGCTAGAACAAAATGTGGTCCAAAAAGATGGGAAATACGGAAAGAGAACAATATGGAGAAGGTTACTTCCACCACATCAATAACTAGAAGGTGAGGAACTAATGAGAAACCCAGCAGTCGAGAAGGAAGAGATGTTTTCACTGACCATATTAAAGGAGAACAATCATTTAAAGAGGATAATCACTAAAAGAGGGTGAGGGAGACGTGAGAGCACCGATGTCTAGGGGATGGCGAAGCCATTTGACTCACTGAGGAGTGAGAAAGGGGCTTCCACCGCAAGAAAAACATAAAGAGGAGGAATTGATGAGAAAGCCACCAACTGAGAAGGATGAGATGTTGAGACTCACCATATTGTAGGAGAACAATCTATGATAGAGGATAAACCCTAGAATAGGGGGATAGATATATGAGAGCATTGACATCCAAGGGTGTGCGGAGCCATTCTAGAGTCTATGGTTACATTATTACTTTGTCACTTGATACATGGAATCAAACTCTAAAATAAAAAAAAATTATCTAGTATACATGGTAAAATAGATACATACTTAAATTACACATTATAATTAGAAATAGAAAATATAAAACATAGTGAAAATAAATTTTACATTTCAGTGAACTCATTCAAAGATTCAATATTCATCTCCTAGGGAAAGGAAAAAAATAGCGGAGATCTTATATATTCAGTAAGGGTTACGTACAATGGAATCTATCATGAGTAAATAATTCATCATCGATATAACAAGGTAAATAGATGAAAACACATTCCATTTTATTAATAATATTGTAATGATAAATAATATGATTTGTGTAAATAAATATCAAGTAATTCCATATAAATAATCACATGATCTTGAAACTTAACCATGGATAAAAAATCAAAATAATATAATTTACATTTATTATTGATTTCATAATGATAGAATTCATAATGTCTGGCATACAAAAATTATCATCAAGGACTTCTTCCAATACAATTTAAAATAAAGGTAGATTTACGCTAAAAATTTAATAATCCTATCCAGTAGGATTTTCTCATGAGACTTGTTGATAAATTTAGGTGATATGTAGTTTTGGGCCACACACTTCACTTAATTATTCTTATAAATTCATCATGTGAATATGTTATAAAACTTAATCAACATTATTTATTATAAAATTATCTATATATTAAGAAATTTCATATGGAATATCAATACATTCCATAGTCAAACTGATCATAAACTGTCTAAATAAATAATAAGAATTATATCATTATAACATATCCCCAATGGAGAATAAAATGGTTATTATCGTTGATTAATTGAAGTCCATTAATATATCATTGAAAACATTTTGGAAGAAGATAAACATTTTATTTTGAAATAAAATTTTAAAAACTAAAATAGTATAGAATATTAAGGAAACAAATTTCATTCAAAAGAACCGTGAAATCATATGTTTCTGATGGTGTGAAATTATATTCAATCTGTATAAGTTAAAAACATTTCATTCACACTTTAGTAAGAAAAGTGATGAAGTAATTCATTTAGATAATGAAACAAAGATTATTTTTAAACTATATATAAAAATAAAACAATTATAAAAATTTATTTAATAAATAATTAGATAATAGAAAAATAATTTCTTTATAAATTTATAAGTAAAATATGTGTATGGAGGAAAAAGTTTCTCGATTGAGTCGAAAAATGAAGTCAGTTTTCCTTAAAAAATAATTTTTGTATCTTCATTACATAAAGAGTTGAAAATTAAAGGAAACATTTAATTTTAAAAAAATAACATGATTATAGGACACTATATTTGTTTTATGATATAAATATTAAATAATTCCCCCAATGTAGAGTTTATCATAAACAATTGATAATATTAATGAGATTTTGAAATAAACACTTTCCAATTTGGTAACATTAAACCATAACCCAATTAAAATTATTAATTATATAACATGAATATAAATTATATCATTATATATCATTTAAAAGTGGAATTTGATACACCTAATAATATAATATTGTTTTATAACATAGTATATGTCCTAAAGAAAAAAATTTAATATAAAGAACCCTTACCTCAGGTTTGACTTCCTTTGTACCTATTTTAAAATATTATATAATAAAGTTATAACAATTATAAATATATTATAGAAACATAAAAACATATATCAAACCATATATGATTTACATTAAACTTTTTATCACCCTTTTAATTATAGTTTTTTATTAAAATAAATGTTTTGGAAGATAACTGCTTTGTTTTTCACGTATGTTTTGGTTTGGTAGTTTTTGTGTTTATAAATTGATCATGGTTTCATCATATCTAGAATTAAAATAATGATATAAATATCAAAAATATTAACTATATATATATATATATCCATAAAAGATAGAAATTGAAAAATAAAAACATTGTTTATGGAGATGGTAGATTATATGTACGCATAAACGTTGTTTTTACTTTTGGACAAATGGAATAAAAGAAATGTAAATAATTATTTAAATTTAATTAATCATTATTATTTCATAAATATAATTTATATTCATCAAACAATTCCCTACTAACTTCTGCATAAAATATAAATTAAAAAATAATCACATCGCTTTGTGGAGGTTGTAGTCCACAAGTACACACAAGCGACGTTATCATTTTCCAACAAATTAGAAGGTAAGATAGTATAAATGATACTAAAAATATTGAATCATAGTTATGATATAAATATTATATATAATCAGTATTTCCATATTTGTAACCATCGATATAAAATGGTGATTATAGATGAATTACATTGCTATATGGAGAGGACAATTAGTATGTACGCATAAGTTATGTTTTCACTTTTCATGGGAAGAAAAAAAGATGGATTTTTTTTAATATAATCATAATACCACATTACTATATTCATGATTCCCTATTTATTAATTTCGTATGTTTTAAAAATATTTATAGTATGATTAACAATAATAGTTTTCAATAATTCGATAATGACTATTACCACTTATACAAATGAACTCTTTTAGATATTGGATTGAGGGACATAAATATGGTATTTTAGGAAGAAAATAACATAAATAACTTGGATAAAAATATTTATAAATACAGTTTATGGTTTAGTGGTGCTAATATGCTCGTTTTGTGTATAGAAAAAATGATAGGTGGTTCCTTTTAATAGTTAACGAAAGAACACATATAGAATTTTCAAAAATATTTAATGTTAATAAATTCATTTCCATGTGAAATTTGTAAAATGTGGCAATAATATCAAATATAATATGGGAATTCATTGAAATATCATCAATAATTAAAATTTTGATAGGTTTATGTTGTATATTAAGCCTTATCTTTCAGTTTAATCCCTTAGTTAACCTATATTATCCTTAATCGTGATAACGTGTTTTTCACTCTTGAAGGGTTATAATTTTACAAATAAGGTAATAATTGGAAAATTAATGAAAAGGGATGAAGTTTAAGGCCATAACTTTTTCAACTTTTCCACTTTCAATGTTTTTATGATTTTAAATATTAAATAAGATAATTTTTTCATCAATTATCAATAATTTCATGTTTGACTCTATTCATTTAACATGAATTTAAAGACATAAATTCCAATATGTAATTTGAATATTTTTTCATAACACATATCTAATTTATAATATATACCTAAAAATTCATGGGTAAATAAAACTCACTCAAATAATATTACTTTTAGAGTTTTTGAAATAATTTATTTTAATTTTATATTAATTGAATAAATACTAAATTGGTTTTGAAAAATAATTTAATGTAATATTTAATGAATAAAAAATAAAAAAAAAGTTACCATGATAAAAAATAGTGTTTATTTCAAATGAACATTGATAAACAACCGTCCCATATTTTTATCCTTGTAATAACAATCTATTGTTATTAAATTCAAGAGTGTGACATTTTGTGTTATTCTTTTCTTAGATTAATATAAATATCCTAA
Organism: Viscum album; assembly: GCA_963277665.1. Taxonomy (NCBI): domain Eukaryota; kingdom Viridiplantae; phylum Streptophyta; class Magnoliopsida; order Santalales; family Viscaceae; genus Viscum; species Viscum album. The sequence goes on from OY728164.1 coordinate 1,349,795,622, forward strand.
GATAAAACTTCCTCACCAGGTGGCTATATATTCATGAAATGGATGTTCATGTCTAAACCCCACTCATACATTAAGATAATTCCAAGTGTTAGTGTAATTTTTAGTCCTTATCATATAATATTTAACCTAAATTAATTAATGAACCCTTACAGTTGTGAAAATTATTTACCATAGTTACTATTAACTATAATAGCCCAATATTTTAAAAGAATAATATTATGTTCAATACCGTATAAGATATCCATAAATGTGCTTAAAAGGACCATGAAATATTTTTATTTAAATACGACCATTATAACCATTATGTTGAATTGGTAGTTTTTAATAGTAATAACTGAATTACAAAAATATATATAAAGGACCTACTCAAAACATATTCATTGATTAATTCTTATCAAATAATAATCCTTTTTTATTAAATAATTTTTATGATTCTGTAATATATTTTCATAAAAAATTATTTTTATTTATTTTTGTGGGAAATATTATAATCAATTATCAGAAATTATATAAATTTTATTTTATAAAAATAATATCATTTTTTTTAAATCAAATCAAAATAATCTTATGGTGAGTTTTTGGTAATCATCCAAAAAAATTAATTTTTCAATAAATTGTGAAAAATACTACTAATTGAAATATATATATTTTCCACCATTTACAATGATACATTTTATTTTCAAATGATTTAAAAGGTAAAATAGGTTCTATTATATTATTAATAACCCAATTAATTTCATTATAATAAATTTTGTGATAAATTTTGTTATAAAATTTTTTTAATATATAAAAAAAGAATTTTTATGGAAACCAAGATCTTCATTGTGTTTTTCATTTTGATTTTAAATTTAATTATTGAATTTAATAAAATTTATTTGATATTTTGAATCAGAAGGTTCATATTTGGTAAATAATCATGTTTATTTCTAATCCATATGAATAATAACCATGGTAAAATTTATCTACTCAATAAAATGATAAATATGGTGAATCACTATATGGTCATATTTTTTCATTATAAATATTTTTCGATGAATTTAATATGAATCATATAACCTTATACTAGAATTTTATATATTTAATATAAATATTTCCATAAAAATTACTAATATAATTTTTAAATCAACGAAACATACAAAATATCACTCTATTTATTTTAAGTATAAATTATGTGTCCACATAGAGATAAAGGAATTTTATGATTGAATTTAAATATAATGTATGTTAATATTTAAATTATATTCATAATGATAATTTATTTTTTTAGTTAATATATTTACCTTATATTATTTCAGAACGATAATAAAATATTTATTCAATTAATAGAAAAATTAAAATAAATTAATAATATTAAAAGTGATATAATTTTATTGGATTATAGTGATCCCTAATTTTTAAGATTAATATAAAATTATAGTGATATTTAAAATAATTATATTCAAAATTTACCTTTTTCAAGATATATTTTATGTCAAATTGAAGAAATAGTGTTAATAGAGACATTAATGGTAATTTATCTAAATAATATTTTACTAAATCATTTAAAAATCATATAAATTTTTAAACTAGACAATTTTGTTATTGTATGGTATAAAATTTTTTCCCTGGGCCTATTTTTATCCATTTTCACCTTATATTTAAAATTATAGACTTTCAGGATTGAAAAAATTGTTACCACGGTTAATGTTAAAATAGGGTTAGTAATGCGCTTAAATAAAAGATAGAGTTTGAAAACCCAAAAAACCTATACATATTTTATTATATGATGAAATTTCAATAATATCCTACCCTAGGAGATAATCCTTGACCATTTGGATACATTTTTTAGGATGACATTATCATAATTTAAAATTTTAAGATATTCCAAATGCCCCCCCCCCCACCTCAAGTATAAAAAGGGCACTTATACTGTCACTTCAATACACAACATTGAGCCTTATATCTATAGAAACCCCTACAAAAATCTCTTATAAATGTGTTTATTCAAATTCTAGAGGTTCTGTTAATCCAAAAATACCAACCCCAAGTACTTTAAGAGTATATTTAAAGGTGTTATTTCAAAGGATATTTAATCTCCTTAACCCATAACTTTCATTTTACTTCTTTATTTCCTCATCTAAATATATGATATTTTTCATAAAATTATAAATTTGGTCTCCTAAATATACTAAAATTTTATTGTGATTATGAAATCAATATTATATTTTCTATTTCCCATCAATTTTGATGGGAAGGTATCGCTTGTGCGTACAAACGGCTTACCATCTCCAAGAAGTAATATAATTAGTTTTCCACCACCATATCTCATGGATTGATATTATGATGGTTTTAATTTTTATTTATGATAATTATGACATAATAATACCCATATAATAATAATAATATATCTTGTAGCTTTTTACCTTTTGGTTGGTTGGAATACAATAACATCGCTTGTGTGTATGTGTGGACTACCACTTCCATGAATCGGTGTGATTTAATTTTCATTTCCTTTATTAAATAGTTAGTATAAATAATGTATATAAGGAATATATATGATTCATATGATATAATAATTATTCTATAAATGATAATTATTATTTTTAATTATTTTTTCCATCCATTGAAAAATGAAGAGAACGTTCATGCATACGTATGGCCCACCATCTCCATGAACATTTTAATTCATTTTTATAACTATAAATTTTACATATGATACTAATTATGTATATAATTAACATATATGATATTTATATCATTATTAAAATTTAGTATATGATATAACCATGATCAAGGTATAATAACCAAAACTACCAAATGAAAACATAGAAGATAAATGAAGGAGTTATCACACATAATAATCATTTTAATAATGAACTATAAATAAATCGATGGTAAAATGATATAATTAAATACTACATGGTAGGATAAATATATATATATATATATATAAGTGTTTCATGAATATATGTATAATAAAATGTTATTTATTACACAGGATGTTCAAACATATACAAAGGAAGACAGGCCCGAGGTGAGGGTTTTTTTTCAAATCTCATCATAATTGGAGATTATTTATGTCTAAGTATATCCTTGGTGATTTTTTTTATATTTCAGCAGTAAAAATAGATAAATTTTATTATACTCCATTAATTAAATAAATTTTGAATAAATAGTGCCATTTTCATCTCTTTGATGCACAAAATGATTGATAATTTTATTAGAAGAACAAAATTCATTTCTCTTTATTGTAGAATATCCTTTCTATGCCACATCCATGTCTCCTAAAAATATTTTTAAGAATGTTTTGAAAATATAAAAATTATTTTTTGAATAATTGTTTACCCATGTCAGAATATTTAAAAAAATTAAAAGGAATCTTTTATTTATTTTCAGAATGAGTTACTTTGGATGTTTTACTAAAAATATAAAAAAAGAATCTATATTTTAACTTATATAAAATGAATAAATTTTCCCATCATCATAACCATCGATCTCTATGCCTTTTCCTCTATAATTTTTCATGATATTTTCAAAGAAAATTTTTTTCTTAATATTTTGGAAATTTTTAGTCTTCAAAATTTATTTTCAATATATAATGTGTATTTTCCTCAAGAATATTTTTAATGAAATTTTTAAGAAATTTCTATTCATCAATAAAAAAATCCCTTATTTTACTTATTTCCCAAGAGATATATGTTTTAATTATACTGTGATTATTACTTTTCAAGATTTTTTATATTTATTTTGATTGGGGATGTACTATTTTTATACCATTCACTATATTACTATTGATTTTTTATGATAACGGGAAAGTATTAATATTTTTTATGCCAGTTTTTCAGTATGAATGTTAATGTTGATTATAATTAACCACTTTCATATTAATAATTAATTTGAATTATTAAGTTATGTGATGGGTCTACTATATCCCCTTGATTAATTATTAGGTGTTATTACACAAACTAGATTGGGTTTTCCATGAGGCCTTACCCATTTTTATAGATTTCATGGAACAAGGCATCAAAAATGTTTTCAGATATCTCAATAGATACCTTGAAGGTATGTTTTAGATGTTTGGAATTTTAAATTCCATCATTAAGAAATCAGTTATTTATTTACATATGATTTTTTTTATTTGTTTTGAAATCAATCGACAATTTTCTAATTCATGAGGTTATTTATATGGAATTATTTGATCATAATTTATACTTGGAATATAATTTAAGATTTATTTAACATTTTTTGTATGCATACCCTTTCTAAACATCTAATCTCACCCATTTCTTATTGTTCATTTCCCCAGGATACTAGGAGTTTTCTGTTTATTGATATAAAAGGATATCTTATATGATACTATGGTTATCTCAATGAAAATACTTAATTATATTTTATGTTTTCAAATGATAGGTGAAATACAAGTATGTATCTTGATTTCTAAGAATAATAAACTATTTATTCTTTTGGGATGTGATCAATTGCATCTAGGGATAATGTAATAATTTTAAAATCATCTTTGGGCCATTGGGGTTGGGGTCATTACAATAGATATCATATCATTTTTAGTATAAAATTAAGAACATGATTTAGGAAAACATTGACTATAAAACATAAACCTTTGATATACTTTAACAATATTCCAAAATGAACAAATATTATGAATTTGAAATTTTTTATTTATAAATTTTGGATTATGTTATGTATTTTGCATGTTTTGAAATCATATATTATTTTTTATAATGTAAGGATATAACATTGTGTATTCCATTGTTTAGGAATGGCACCAAGAAGAAGGTATAGAAACAATATCAATGCACATTATCCATGTAGGGATTTCCCTCATAGGGAAAATAATTAATCTAAATATATAGCTTGATTAGAACAAATAATAACTATATTGGTGTAGCTAACTCAGGGTTTTTTAATGATATTTCCCATTTGGAACAACCTGATGATCCACAACATGGTTTAATAATGATATATCACTTCATGTTTCAGTAAACTCCATCATTCAATATGACTACATACCCATTTGTAGTGAATAATGGATAAGTTCCCTAGATAAGATATTTTGTGATTTAGGATGAAATAAAAGAGAGAAGGTTATTAAGGGACTTTATTGTCTCTCATAAGATATAGATTGAATTTTTGTATTCATTCAAAATTCTATAGATGATGAGGAAATAAGATTCATCAAATAAAAGGATTTTAATGAACATTTCATGGAAAAAAATTTCTCATGAACACCTTGCAGATTTGAAGAGACAATTAGTAATTATAATAAAAAGGAAGTTAATATTTTTTCTATGTATTAAGCTAACTTTACAAGGATGATAATGAATGCTACAAACTATTTTTTTAATCTAAAGATAAAAATTGAACATTTTTTGTGATGGATTAAATCAAAGTCATCATAAGGGAACTAGTCTCCAAAAAATTCTCATCATATGAGGATATAGTATCATGTAATATCAAGGTAGATAATTAATTATTTGTGTCTTGTGGTATTTAAGGAAATCAAGAGAATAAGAGGATAGGAGATAAAAAGGATAAGGGAAATAAGGGAAATAAGTATTTTCCTATATCTAATAATTGAGGAATGAAACACCCTAATACGTTCTTGGAGAAAATGGAGTATTCTTCAATTGTGGATAGAAAATACATCAAAAACATGAATGAAAGGGTAAGAATGAATCCTATAACATTCATTTTTTTAACAATAATAAAATGGGGAACTATGAAAATAAATTCACTAAGGACTAAGGGAGTATACCTCAGAAGAAAATAAGGGTTAAAGGTTAATATTATGTTATTACTACTACAAAAGTGGAGTGTTTAAAGTTCCTGTATATTTAGATTCTTGAATTATGTTGTATAATTATTTTTATCAGTGATATTCTCTTTATAATAATAATTAAATGTATGAGGAGTGAACTGGAATAGTTTTTGGTAAAGGACTTGAAATCATGTGATGGATAGTATGGATACCCAAGAATTTTTTTAAGGATAAGGTGAGACTTTTATAGAATAGATAAGTATGGGAAAGACTACACTTAATATTTTCTTGATATTGATTTAATAATTTTTAGTTGGGATGAAGAAAATATTGACATTAATGGAGAAAATTGGGCAGTATTAGGGACCATGAATGTAATAAACTAACGTAGTTACCCTCTTAAACTTGTACCCCACCCAACCCGCCACATACCTAAAGTGTGTTTTGGATCCACATGGGCTGCTGAAAATAACTTGATCATCGAACAAAAAATAAGGGGAAAATTTTTTGCCAACATGAAGCAACATCAGGGAACATATATATAATAAAGATACTATCGAAAATATAAATATATTCCATAACAAAAAATAAATAGTGGAAACCGACAAACTCAAGAGTAGAAACAATATTCACGTATAGGTTCATCCACAAAGAACTATTAAAATAAGGGAAATTAACTATTTCATGGTATATCATGGGAAAAATCCCACCATATCACCACCTGATACCCAAATCAGCTAATAGAAAACCTCCTCATCTAACTGTGGTGCCTTTCCATTCTCTGCATTGAAATACATAACCATGTATATGGATTGAAGAATGATTATGCCTGGTGTGAGCTATAAGGATTAGTATAATCCCACCTAGGCGATCTATATCAATTCCTTGAATAATAATTTATATATGCTAATCTTTAAAAAAACATGACATGATATAGTTTAATACTTTTAAAATCAAAATGAGGGGAAAATTTTAATTTACCCTTTTCACTCATTTCTAAATAAAACAGGTAAATAAATTTCAAATGATTTCATAATAATATATCACTATGGATATATCACGTCAAAACAAAACATTAATCACATATCATATCAAATACATGGCATTACAAAAAATCATTACAAGCCAAAAGTAGAAGCCCAAATCATTCATAAAGAAAAGGTAATAGCATTCCAACAATAACACTAGGCTAGGATATCTAGTACACTCATACCTATCATATAAAATCATATATTCATCAAGCCACTGTAAAAATTAATCCTTCTAAAGAGAATAGGAACAACCAAGAAAGTGAACCCCCTGCCCAATAGGTCTAACAAGTCACTAAAGCAATGGGCCTAAAGAGAATTGGAAAGCCCCATGGTAAAACACCCCGATAGTGTATGAGACCTATTACTATACCATACAATTATATACCCAAGGCTTACCATGTGATCTATTTTCCAAACTAGTTCATCAATCCATTTCTATGAAACTATGATTTGAAAACCAACTCATAAAAACATTTAAAAATTATTTGAAAACCATTTTCATTTACCAAATCCATTGGAAAACAATCTTTAATAATAAAACCAGTTCCACATACACAAATAAAATCATTCATATCATGCCATTTAATTTTAAAAAAAAAATATTGAAAACATGAGAAATGAATCTCACAAACATAGGCTAGAGATAGAACCACCAACTTCAAAACTCAAGGTTGAACGTTCCCACATAGGATCCACCAACATGAAGAAGAAAACAATTCCAAGTGAGTCTATAATAAATCTACATATCCTGAAATTGATCCCATTAAATGAAAGGATTGGTAGAGAAGAGTAAATGAGACATACATCAGTAATTCATAGCCGCTACACCACAACCAAAAATTGAAACGACCCCCAAAACTAGATCTCACTGTAGATCCTGAATAAAATAAGAAGAAACACCACAACAGTTCAACAGATCTAGTAAATAAATGCAACCGATCTACTGCAATCAAAGTAATGAATAATTAGAATGTTTTAATCATCTATAAAGATTCAAACCAACTATATTTGTGATCAACTTCAGAATGAATAAATATGGATCAATTAGAGACTCCAAAAATCATTGGAGAATGGATTTAAGTGAGGATACATGGAAGATGTGAAAGAAAGAATGAAATTTTCATCCAATGCAATTCCCTAAAATCTAACACCATGACATTTACATGGAATGTCATAAATTTACATGTTTTATAATCTTCATGAATCAGATTAACGAAAAATCTTTCACATTTTTATTAAATAGATATCTTTTAATATTACACAATGTATAATCATTAAATTTCATTTAATCACTTCAATTTATGTTCCAGGTTTACAGAATCTGCCCTGCGGAATATGAATATCATTTACTCTCATTACACAATATTTCTTTATCCAGAAGACTGTGAGAACTATAGGTTCTTATACAAAACACAAATAAACCTGAGAATTCTCCAAAATCAGTGAGAATCACACCAAGCCATTATGCATTTATACCGAGACTCCATTAACACTAAAAAAACATCCATATCAAAACATTAGGTTATTTTTCTCAAAAAAATTATACATCTTCAGGAGTCCCAAGTCTCACCCAATTCAAGAGGAAAATAAGAAAATATAAGGAAAATACCAGAAACTAGGTAAGGGGAGGCCAAAAACATTCCATTATTAGACATTATGTCCCCATGAATTCATTTGGATGAATTGTGTCTTCTAATGAAGAAATTCCACTTTATCACACATCAATAAAACATGCTCTCAACTCTCATGAGAATCCTATCTATGCTACGATAACACACTAACCAAAGGAATGGACTTCCCATGCAAGACATTCACTTGGGAGTCAATTATTTCAATTGGATTCCCAACAACAGAATCATCTGGCATTAACTTAATTTCATCCCAAATCAGAATATGATATTGATCATGATAAAATTTCCTAACATGGTATATGTGGAAAACATCATGAATTCTTATAAACTTTCCAATAAATTCCAACCAATAAGAAACCTACCCAAGTAGGTCAATGACTTAAAATGATACAAAATATCTTGAAGCTATCTTTATCTACATTCCAAGATAATGTTAACCCAACTGAGGAGAAAATGTCATGAAAAACCATTCACCTATAGACTTATAAAAAGGATTATTCTTTTGATATGAATAATACTTATTTAGACTTTTATATGTAACAAAATTTTTGATGTGTATCTTGAATCCTAACAGATGTCTCTTAAACTAAACTAGATCCTAAGACGATGTTTCACCCACCTCTATCTAATAAAGAGGTTATATTCATTGGTGACCATAAAAATCCTAAAAAGTATCCATTCTTATCCAAGGCTTATAAATAGTGTTATATGTGAAATGAACAAGTCCCAAATGGATATCCAAAGATCCACCAAAATCAATGACACATGAATGGAGCATATCATTGTAGATCTAAATCACACACCCATTTTGGCCATCTATTTATTGATGATAATCTATAATCATCCTGACCTACATCCATGAAACCAAGAATACCATCTGAATAGATAGAATAACTAGAAACAGTCTCCCCAATATATTGGGTTTCTCATATTTCTATAAAATCAACATTCTACAGCTGACTCTGCATAATAGGATCATGTAGAGATGACGATAATAGAGAACTAGTAAAAACCATGCTTGAGGCATCTTCCTAATCATCCAAATGTAACTAAATAAAAATACCCATAACATTCCTCACTTCCTTAAATTCCACATTATCTTTTTTGACACATTCTTTCTAAGAGCGTCTACAAAAATATTCCCCTTCCCCGGGATATAGGTGATGTTGAAGTCAAATATCTAATGAAATTCCACCCACCACCTCTGTCAAAGATTCATTTCATTCAAATAAAATATATATCTACAAATATTATAGTCAGAAAACACTTTGAAACATTCCCCAAAAAAGATAATTTCCCCAACACTTGTGTACATGAAAAACTATGGTAATCTCTAAATCATGAGTTGGGTAATTCTCATCATGCAGTCAAAGTTGACAAGAACTATAAGACACTATATTTTAATCCTTCATGAGGAAAAAAATCAATCCAACACTAGATGTATCATAGAAAACCAAATACCCATTACCAAGATCAGGTAAGATTAGAATAGGAGTTAACATTACAAGTCATTTAAATACATTTAAAGAAACCTAAAACTTAGTATCCCAGGTGACATTCACCCCTTTTCTAGTAATAGAATTCAATGGTGATACCAATATAGATAAATAATTTGATAAACCATCAATTTTATCAACAAAGATAATGGAATATCCAAATCTAAAGGACATTATGTGGTTCTTCCCATGGAAAAACAACCTTAACCATCTCAGTATCAACTAATAATCCATTTTCATAAATTGCATACCCTGAGAATATCACTTCAAGAATCAAGAAGTGTAATTTCAAAATATTCCCATAAAAATCGTGACTCCATGGTATTTCTAAAACCAAACTAAGATGGTGCTCATTCTCATTATATAATCTTGAGTAATCAAAAACATCGTCCATGATCACTACCACAAAAGTGTTGAGAAAGTTATGGAATATTTGATTCATCAATTCTATAAAACATGCAGGATCATTTGTAAGACCAAAGAGCATCACAATATATTCATAATGGACATACCATCTCTTGAGAGATTTATTTGGTATATCACACTCCCAAACTCTAAGATGATGAATATTATCCAATTATAAATCTTCAAATCAATCTTCTACCACTTTAAATGATAAAAAAATAATTCTCACAAGGAAAAGGATATTTGTTCTTAAACATTACCCTATTCAACTTTTGATAGTCCAAGAACAACCAAAGTGAACAGTATACCATCTTGGAAAAGAGTACCAGGGCTTCCTGAGGTGAAAACCTAGGGTGAACAAAACCCTTCACCACTAAGTCTTCCAACTAACTCTTGAGCACTTTCAGCTCTATTATTGCCATATGATTTGATTGTATCGATATTGGTTGTGCACCTAGAATTAGTTTAATTGTAAAATCTACCTCCCTCTTTGGAGTAAACCTAGAGAAATTATTTGAGGAAATTTCAGGAATTTCCTGAATAATTTAGGTAAGATCAATAAAAGGGTTTTCATTATGCACAACTGATACAACACATAAAAAACTCTTGACCTCTCGGATGTATGGTCCTTCATGACCTGGCCTTAGGTTCCCTCCCTAAGAAACTACCAGGAGATCCCATCAGCTACATGAAGTGAGAAATGTTTATGATAAAAATCAACCTCATCATGATGAAAAAAAATCATCTTGATAATGACATCAAATAGATCATGATCAAGAACATGAAAATACTAGACTAACTCTGCATCTGTTACCGATAGCATGTAATAGGGACAAAAAACCCATGCACATTCCTCTTCCTATGAGGTGTCTCTAACTCCATAAAAAAGGTCATGGTATCTTTTGGGAGGTTAATCATATCAACAAGTTGTCTATATATAAAAGATTTGGAATCACCAGTATCAAATAAATCTATTACTATTAAGGATGCAACAAAGATAAGAGCTCTCAATATCATTATACCGACATCTTCCTCCATCAAAAACTATTCTAATGTGTGAAGGTGATCCACACTTTAGGCCATTGGATGGACACCTATTGTACTTTAAGTATCTGACTATGCCATACCAGCCTTTGGAGCTGACGATCCCTAACTATATCGAGGTGTGAATATATTATGATAGAAGTGTTTTACATGAATATAACATCCATAATTATTACACATGTTATAATCTGAATTATAAGAATGTTGAAATTTTTAACCATGTCACATTAATATCATGTCATAGGCACACCACTAGCAGCAACTAGAGGGGTAGAAGAGGCATGCTCCCAACAACCACCCCACTGCACCTGCAATGTTCTTTCCAATTCTTATTATTCCCTAGAATTCCACTAAAGATACCTCTATGTGGAATATAAGAGGTAGAATATACAAAAATTCCTTCCATATTAATTTTTTTCTATCATAGACATGTCTACTATCTCCTCATAGGTCAAAATATTCTGCATAGAAACCTATGATATGATATCCAATCACTAACCCTGTGGGTACTTATGAGATTTCAGTTGGTCATTGTTTACAACCTCTGGTAAAAAATAAACCATCTCATCAAATCGGTTGGTGTATTCTAACACCAAACACTCTCCTTATAGAAAAGAGAGAAACTATAGAGACTTTTCTATCCCCAATGACTCTGGTAAAAAGTTCCAGAATAAGGGAGTCTTAAAACCCTTCCAGTCCAAGCCCACATGTTTATCCACATGTACCATAGAATCCAACCCACTCTTTCTTGGACCCTCATGATTAAACATTTCACACATTAGATTTAAACTCTCATATGTATCCATCAATATTATGATATGATTAAACTTATCAATTCATTCCTCCACATATTGAGGTGCATTCATACCTTTAAATGATTTTGTATTCTCACAAATGAATTATCATGATCAATATCTTTCTTCTAAAGCGTGAGGTTATACCTCAAGGACTGCTTTATGAACATGTAGAACATTATGGTAAATAGTCTAAACATCCCACATGATAGACTCAATCAAATTTGGATCCATAAAAGGATTATCTTGTTGAGTATTAGATTTTCCCTCCTAAGAAAATTTCAGAACACATCTTAGATGTATACTATAGAACACCGAAACAAAAGAAACTATCATAAAAATATAAATCTCAATTAAAAATAGAAAAACCAAAATCAATAACTGAGATAAAAATCATAAAACCAAAATATGATACATACATCCCAACATACAATGGTTACATGAGTTTCATTAGAACAAGAGATGGCCAGGAGCTCACACAATTTAACACTCAAGTCCTGAAAATCCAATCACCAGTTTATCAAACAACCCATGAAAAGGAAAAACCCCCAAACATGAGGCTATTATTACAAACATTAATGAATCAACCCATATACACTCTCAAAATGGTACCCATACTTACCATCCACATACCCAAATGGAATTTAAAATCCTCATGGGATGGTGATAAAAACCTGGGCATTGAATAAATAATAGAGGGAAATATTTCTCCCTACATAAATTAACATCATGTCATATATATATATGTACAATATTTAAAATATAGAAAAAGATAAATATATAACATTATCCGAAAAAAATAGTGGAAACCAAAAAAATACATATAATAAACAATAACTATGTATAGGTACAATGAAAAAGGACTACCGAAAGATGAAAACTCAACTACTCTACCTGATTGCATGGGAAGATTACCACCATCTCACAACTAGCTACCCAACTCAGTAAAAAAAATATCATTACCTCCCTATGTTTCCTTTCCTATCTATACATCAGAATACATAACTAGGTCTACTCACCATTGAAGGGGTATGCATGGTCTGTTCTAATAAGATCAGTAGGGTCCCCCTCAAGTGTTCAATATCATCTCTCTAAGGATTTTTCTAGAAAGGTTTAGCATTAAATAAAATGAGGCATGATATATATTAATAGTTTTTATATTAAAATCATGGAAAATATTTTAATTTCCATTTTTTGATCAATTAATAAAATAGTTGATTCTATTTAAAAGAATTCTATATCCATATATCACTAAAGATATGTCATTTAAAAAAAAGATTCATCACATGTCATAGAAAATACATGGAATTATAAATAAAATAGTACAAGTAAAGGAATATACAAAAATTGGCACAGAAGCACAAGTAATATCACCCCTCAGATCACACTAGGTTTGGATAGGAAACTCATAACTAAAATAGACAATTATGTACTCATCAACACACAAGACAAATGCATCATATCTTGAGGGTATAGGAACACCACACCAAGTGAACCCCCAACCCCAAGCTGGCCTAAGAAGTCCCTAGAACAATGGGACTAGGGAGCATAAGAAAACCACATGATAAAACCCCCCAAAACTGGACAACTCCTATAATGTAATGGCTCGGACCTCTCCGGTCCATTACTTTGTGAAAATGCGGTGTTGGAGGTGTTCCGGGAGGTCAAGGTGACTTCTCCCCAACACTTTGCCAAATTTCCAGTTCTGTGAATAGTGATTCTAGTTTTATGAACAGTATCGGTAGGTGAACAGTGTTTCTATCGGTGAGGTTCAGTGAACAGTGTTTCTATCGGTGAGGTTCTATCGTTATACTTCTAACGGTAGACTTGAATAGTGTTTCTAGAATGGTAACGTTCTATCGGTAGACTTCTAACAGTAGACTTGAATAGTGTTTCAAGAATGGTAACCTTCTATCGGTGGACTTCTAACGATAGACTTGAATAGTGTTTCCAGAATGGTAACCTTCTATCGGTAGACTTCTAACGGTAGAATTGAACAGTGTTTCTAGAACAGTAACCATCTATCGGTAGAATTCTTACGGTAGACTTGAACAGTGTTTCCAGAACGGTAACCTTCTAACGGTGACCTTCTAACAGTAGACTTGAACAGTGTTTCCAGAACGGTAACCTTCTATCGGTAGACTTCTAACGGTACACTTGAACAGTGTTTCCAGAACGGTAACCTTCTATCAGTGGACTTCTAACGGTAGACTTGAATAGTGTTTCCAGAATGGTAACCTTCTATCGGTGGACTTCTAATGGTAGACTTGAACAGTGTTTCCAGAACGGTAACCTTCTAACGGTATACTTGAACAGTGTTTCCAGCTTCCTATAGTTTCGCCCCTTTGACATTTCCTTTGACGTAAAATAAATTTAAAGCCTCAATTTAAGGACTCTTAAGGCCGATTCAAATGCCATAAATCCTATATTAATTATTCCTAAGGCCAGGATGTATTTACTTGGCCAAACCACGTGGGTTAATGCGATCCTTTTTTAATGGAGAATTAACCGGATCTTAAACCGTCGCCCCATTAAACCATAAAAAAAAGGGACGAGATATCATTCTCCCATGTTCTTCCTCTTTGTTCTCGGCTATGATATGTTAAAACCTTTCAATCCTTCCCATAGGAGTTTCACAATCAAACTTTACTCCTCGGATCAGTTCCGCTCTGTTTTGATGCAACCAAGCAGTGTCGATCATTCTTTGATATAAGGTATGTTTATCATCATTCCTTCGTGGGTCATCTTCTCTTGTTCTCCTTTCCATATTAGCATCTAATCTCCATGCTTCTAATGGGGTTTTCATGGGGTTTGGTTGGTGCGGACGTACTGTGGCATCCTCGGGTGGATGCAGTTGTCGCGAGAGGAGGATTGTGACCAGTTGTGTGGATAAAGGATGTCAAGAACTCTTCGAGGTAGGGGATTCATGGCTTCTCTAATTGTATATGTGCAATCGTAGAATTAGCATGATTTAGTCCTTTGGATCACAATGAAATTGACCTAATTAAATACTTGAACCAGATTAAAAGAATTGGTTGATCGCATGTTGTTACTTTATACCGTGATAACGGTTTGCCTCATGTTTTTCTAGATAGAGTGATATCTATGATCTCATTGTTTTGTTTTTCGTTCATGATAGAAATTGATAATGAACGTAAATCCGGAATTAATTGTTAATTAATTGGATAAAGATAAAGTGGCATGTAAATTAATCTGGTTATTGTCGTTGTTTTAGTTGTTCTAATTTAAGGATAATCAAATTAGGGAAGTAAGCATGGTTATTTAATTGTGATAGCTTACTGATTAGGTATCCTGTAATTGGAACCTATTAATAACAAATTTGCTAATTCAATATGGATTAAAGAACAGATTATGTGGGAATTTCAAAAAGGGTTCTGAGTTACCCTCTTGTTTGTTAAAGGGTCAAGAGCCCATGGTTGTGATTTTTGTTTTCCTGCTTCTTGTGTTGTGATGTGAGCCTGGATGGCTGTTGTGATATGTGGAGGCATGGAGGCCTTGTGGTGGTGGCAGCAGATGACGCCTAGAGTGGCGAGATGCATCGGTTTATGCATGTGGGTGTCGGGGAGGACACCAGGGGTGATGGAATGGGATGGATGTGGTTGCTGAATGCTTGTGGTTTTCATTGAATGTTAATCTACTTCGCTTTTCCCCACTTATCAAGGCAGCTGGTCTTACTTCCCTTCTTCCGAATGAGGCGAAGACGCGCGGGGTATTCCACGTGCTTTCTGTGTTTAGCCTCTCAAGGTAGAATGGGTCTATGCTCTTTCTATAGGCGGCAAAGACTCTACGGGTAGTATATCTACTCACCGTTTTGAGCCTCCTTTGTGTTTAGAAGCATAGGATTCTTTTCTATAATTCCTGAGAATATGGAAAAGTAATTCTGTAATGAATGTTTGATTAAATGGTGAAAATCCACGGGGATGGAGATACTAGAATTTAAAGGTGATGTGAATCTTAAAAGGAGCAGTTTATTTTGAATGTGATTCCAATTTAGTTTAATGTGGAATTGGTCAAGGTTAATCAATGATTAAATAATTAATTAACGTACAGTGGAACTGATAAAATTAGAATGGAGTAATCTAATAAAGCTCTTCAAATGTTGTGTGCTTATAGGACACCTAGTCTTAGAAGTAGCAGCCTGGAGTCTGAGAGACGTTAGCTGCAGTTGTATCTAAGAATAGGTAATGCCCATAGTGTGGATGTGAGTTATATATATATTCTATACTTTTTGTGTTTCTATACGCTACTCCACCCTGTCGGTAAGGGAAACTAACACCCTGGGGGTTCTGAGCCCTGGGGGGGTGTTTCCCCCAACATTCTGATGGGAGGTCGAATGGCTGGCTACCCCCTTCTTGGCCCCACTCTCTTCTCTTGGTAGATACATGTGCCAACAGGCACAACTGTTAGTTTCCCCATATACGTGTGTAGAGGGCTGTAATGGCTTGTGGTTATTCCACACACATATATTCTGGATATAGTATCCTATGGACTACTATAGGTGTAATGTGTATCGGCTGTCATGGCTTGAGGATCCCTACTCAGTGTATGGGCGATAATGGCTTGAGGTATAATACCCGATGTATGATACACGTTATGCGGGTTGTGGTGGCTCCCGGAAAATACCTGGTTACTATTGGTTGTGAGTATGGTGTGGTGCTTCGCCCAGGTGTCTACGGGCAAGACTTTGTGGTGCACGAGGTGCAGATTGTGGAGCTTAGCCCAGGTGTCTGCGGGCAAGCCTTTGGAGAGAGATACACAGGACGTATGTCATTGGGGCAAAGCGGAAAACCAGTGGGGAAGTAGTAGCGGGGTACCTTGAGATTCTTTACTATATTCTATATTCTTGTATGCATTACTTGGTGAGAGTAGCCATGGTGAGGTTGGGAACTTAGTATACCTGTTTAGGTGACGAGTTAGTTTCGCTTTTTGTTCACTGGGCTTTAGCATGCTTTCTTTACTTTTGCACGAGAGGCTTGGGGAGGATCCTACTGAGTATACTGTTATACTCACCCTATGTATATATAAACTATTTTTCAGGTCACATGGAGCAGGTTGGGGATCAAGTTGGTTACTACTAGCTTGTGGTTGGAGGAGGATCTGTTTGGGCTTGTGGTCGCTGTCGTTTTACTTTCTTTTGGGTACTTTTAGTTTCCCCTTTCAGTTGTAGTACTTTTTCATGACATTTCATATATGTACTTGGATTTGTTTTATATTTTAGTTCTGAGATGGAGTTTATTGGAGTCTATTCTATCTATCTCTTCTGCATGTGTTCTCTTAGAGGGTAATTCCTCCCATTTGTATGTTTATTATACCCTCAGTGCTAGTCGCCAACCCAGGGCCTACTGGAGGCGGGACTCAGGGGTCATTATCTCTCTTCTCACATTGCCGGCCCAGGAGGGGTACACTTTGTGGGGAGGGGGTCGTGACAGAGTGGTATCAGAGGTCTGGTTGAGGGATAGGATGGAGTTTGGAGTTAGGCACAGGTGAGGATGCATGGGATGGTAGGGAAAAGGTGTCATTCATGTTTAGCAAGTGGGGTAAACACTGGAGACCGGCAGAGACATAGGCGTTTAGGGCCCCCTATTATCTGTTGCACGAACCTTTAAGTTTATGATGGATACTAAACAAAGTGATACTGGTTGCAGGGTATAGACCTAGGAAAGGATCATGCATCATTATTCTTTGCGCCTGTGTTTGAAAGGGTAGACTTTGGGATAGGTAACCTAAAAAAAACTAATAAAACAAAACAATTAATTAATTAATGTTGAGTCTTTCATATTCCAGGATTAGGAGCTCTAATAGTTATTATTTTACAGGTATGGCTCCAGGTCGACGTCCTCATCAGGTTTGTGTAGAAGATGCCCGGCAGGCTGTTCCAGCAGATCGCCGCCGGGTAGAGTTTGACGACGATGACACTTGGAGGAAGACACTCCGAGAGTTTCAGTGCCAGAGTCTACAGAAGTACGAGGGCTCCATTTCAGATGCAGTCACAGAAGACTGGTTGGAGGAGGTCGAGATAGGCTTCAGTTCGATTCGTGCTCAGAAGGAACACTGGGTGTCCTTGGTTGTGACGATTCTGCGTGGAGCAGTGAGGCAGTGGTGGTTCTTGTTCCTCAGGGATCGTGAGGAGTCAACGATCTCATGGGAGGAGTTTTGAGACAGGTTTATAGTCGAGTTTCTTTCTTCGACTGCGAAGGCGTCCAGTCACCACGAGCTTCTTACCCTTCGATAGGGGAGCTCCAGTGTTCGAGATTTTGGAATCCGTTTCAGGAACCTTCTACGATATGCTTCAGACCTGTTACCAGATGAGGAGGCCAGGGCGAGGCATTTCGAGGAGGCTTTGCGTCCAGAGATCCAGCGCCAGGTCACCCCATTTATGATAAAGACATACCTTGAGGTGCTGGCAAGGGTAGAGGTTATTGAGAGGACTTTGGCTAGGACCAGATCGTCACGAGAGGGGAATCGTCATGATTCCTCATGAAGCAAAGCTGTGGTCCGGGGATCCCAGTTTTCAGGGAAGAAGAGTTTCTGTTCACCTGGGGGTAGGTCCCAACCCTTCCCATCTCGTTTCTCCGGAGGCAGCATCTCTCAGGCCTATACCAAGGGATCATGCGCTTGTTTTTTTTGTGGTGGTCTTGGTCATCAGCAGCGGGAGTGCCCAACTTTTCAGAGTAGTCATCGTGCACCGGGCTCTCCACTCCAGGTTCCTCCATTGAGGTAGTTCCAGCCGAGGCAGCAGCAGCAGGTTGCACCAGCTTTGGATCACCCGAGGGTAGATGGAGCAGGCAAAGGATAGCCCCATGACGCTCCCCGTCCTCAGAGAACAGAGCACGGCTGTGGTGGTGGTCATCATCAGGGTCAGAGAGGTCGTGGAAGAGGTCATGGTCAGCTCCATGCTCTAGCGTTGCCAGCCCCAGGCGATCCAGATGTCGTTCGAGGTACCCTTTGCTTGTTTTCTACCTTAGTGTATGCCTTGTTTGACTCAGGAGAAACACACTCCTTCATATCACCTACCCTTTTCCATGCTTTGGGACTTGAGGTAGAGAGGCTTCCAGTGCCCTTGGCATTGATTACACCAGTTGGAAGTCGAGCCGACTTGTTTGAAGTATGTAGAGACTATGAGCTAGTGTTGGGGAAACACCGCTCTTGGGGATATTTCATATATTTACGAATACAACCATATGATGTCATAATTAGCATGGATTGGTTGTATTCGGTGCAGGCTATTGTGGATTTCTACAAGAAGAAGGTCGTTTTCTTTAATGAAGATAGAGAGAAAGTGGTGTTTGTTGGTGAGAGAGATCCTCGGATGAGTCATAGACGAGTTCCATACTTATCATCCATGATGTATGGGATGATGCTGAGTTCTTCAGAGGTTCAACAGTTGGTGTTTTCTAGGGTCGTAGAGGAGTACCCTGACGTCTTTCCAGAAGAGGATGAATCCTTACCCCCTCGACGAGAGATCGAGTTTGGGATCGAGCTACAGCCAGGAGCATCTCCTATCTCTATGTCTCCGTATAGGATGGCCCCTTATGAGTTACGAGAGCTATGTATTCAGCTTGATGGTTTTTTGTAGTGCGGTTTTGTTCGGCCAAGTGTGTCACCGTGGGGAGCGCCAGTTTTGTTTGTGAAAAAGGCTGACGGCAGTTTGCGGTTGTGTGTCGATTATCGTCGATTAAACAAAGTGACAATAAAGAACCGCTATCCTCTTCCATGGATTGATGACCTATTCGATCAACTTAAGGGTGCAAGTTGGTTCTCAGAGATTTACTTTCGGTCAGGATATCATCAGATGCATGTGAAGGATGAGGATATCCTGAAGACTGCTTTCCGTTGTCGTCATGGGCATTATGAGTTTGTTGTAATTACATTCGGCATGACGAATGCTCCAGTTGTTTTCATGGGGTTGATGAATGCTGTGTTCCGTGAATTCTTGGACAAGTTTGTTGTGGTTTTCATCGACGACATCCATGTGTACTCCACATCTGAAGAAAAGCATGCAGAGCATCTACAAGCCATTTTGGGAGTTCTTCGCCAACATCAGTTGTTTGGGAAGTTGTCCAAGTGTGAGTTTTGGGCTTGAGAAGTTCGTTTCTTGGGGCATGTTGTGTCCTAACAGGGAGTAGCTGTGGATCCTTCGAAGATAGAAGCAGTGGTGTCTTAGTCAGCCCCCAAGACCGTGTCATAGGTGCGAAGATTCCTTGGTCTCGCAGGCTATTATAGGAGGTTTGTAGCCAATTTCTCCCAAGTTGTGACTCCTCTGATAGCTTTGACCAGGAAGAATCAAGCATTCATATGGACTGATCAGTGTCAGGCAGCTTTCGAGTATCTAAAGGAGAAGTTGGTAATTGCTCCAGTCCTTTGTCTTCCAGCAGAGGGAGTCTAGTTTGATGTTTGCTGTGATGCTTCGCATCTGGGGCTAGGCTGTGTTCTCATGCAGCAGAGGTCAGTTGTTTCTTATGGGTCTCGGCAGTTGCATCCCCATGAATGCAACTATGCCACCCATGATCTTGAGTTGGCAGCCGTGGTGTTTTCTCTAAAGTTGTGGAGACATTACCTCATTGGTGAGCACTTTGTTGTTTTCATCGATCATAAGAGTTTGAGGTATATTTTCTCCCAACGTGACTTGAACTTGAGGCAGCGTCGGTGGATGGAGTTCTTGCAGGAATACGACTTTGAAATATCGTATACACCTAGAAAAGGGAATGTTGTAGCTGATGCACTAAGCTGAAAGTCACGTAATGATGTTGTGCGTGAATCTTGTGATTCCTGGAGAGTGATGGAAGAGCTATCAGCTTTGCATCTTGATATGGTAGAATTTGGGGGTAGAGGTTGTCTTTTCCAGATGATTGTGCAGTCATCCCTGATGCAGAAGGTGGAAGAGTCTCAGTTGGGTGATCTAGAGGTGGAAGTTTGTAGAGACAGAGTTGTTTGTGGTGAGGCCCCTGATGGTTGGTCGGAGGATGAACAACACCGAGTGTTGTATCATGGCAGGCTTTTTGTCCCCTTGGCGATGCGCGAGACGGTTCTTCGAGAGTTCCATAGTTCACCCTTGGCAGTACATCCTGGTGTGACGAAGATGTACCGATCCTTGAAGAGTTAGTTTTGGTGGCCTGGGCTGAAGCGTGCGGTTGCAGAGTGTGTGTCTCGATGTTTAGTCTTCCAGAAGGTGAAGGCCGAACACCGTGTTCTTGGTGGTCTTCTCCAGCAATTAGAGATTCCTCATTGGAAGTGGGAGGACATCTCAATGGACTTTGTTACAGGTTTACCTCGAGCTCCGAGAGGACATGATGCTATATGGGTGGTAGTGGATCGTTTAACAATGTCGTCCCACTTCATAACGATCAAGGAGTCGAGCTCAGTGGAAGTTTTATCGAGGCAGTATCTAGAGGAGGTGGTGAGACTTCATGGAGTACCTAGGACGATCATTTCTGATCAAGATCCTCGTTTTACCTCTAGGGTGTGGAGAGGCCTCCAGCATTCTTCTGGCTCTCAACTGTGCCTTAGAACTGCTTTTCATCCTCAAACGGATGGTCAGACAGAGCGAACCATCCAGACTCATGAAGACATGTTGTGCTCTTGTGTTCTTGATTTTGGAGGTCCATGGATAAAGCACTTACCCTTGGTAGAGTTCGCTTACAATAATAGTTTTCACTCTACCATCGATATGGCGTCGTTTGAAGCCTTGTATGTCTGGCTATCCCGTTCTCCATTGTGCTGGACTAGGGTCAGAGATTCAGCAATTCTCGGACTAGAACTCGTGCAGAATACATCAGAGATGGTTCAGGTGATTTGTGAGAGGATGAAGACAGCACAGGATCATCAGAAATCATACACTGATCAAAGAAGTAGACCCTTAGAGTTTAATGTTGGGGATCATGTGTTTCTGAAGGTGACTCCCCGTCGTGGGCAGCGAAGGTTTGGTCGTGGAAGTAAGCTTTCTCCCCGGTTTGTTGGGCCTTTCGAGGTGTTAGCTCGTGTTTGAGCTGTGGTGTATCGAGTATCACTCCCTCCTCATATGAGTCGGATACATGATGTTTTCCATGTATCACAGCTCTGTCGTTATCTTCATGATGAATCTCATGTTATCGATTGGGGAGAGATCGATATTGATAATGATGCAACCTTCGAGGAGCGACCTGTGGAGATCCAAGACCGAAAGGAGAAAGTGTTGTGTGGGCGTTCTATCCCCTTAGTTCGTGTCTTGTGGTGACACAGTGGCATAGAGGAGAGTACATGGGAGCGTGAGCCACAGATACGTGCTCAGTACCCAGAGTTGTTTAATGTTTAACTCCTTTCATGTAATGATGTTTCCTTTATGGTTAGACCCTTCATGTTTTATTTATGTAACTTTGATGTGATGTTATGATTGAATTGTTTGGATATGGATTGTTTGTTCCTACACTCTCGGATGTCGTAGTTTTGTTCCATCTTTCAAACAACTCATGGTGGTTTTCCCCTGAGAGGTATCTTATGGGGTGGTTGTTCGGACCCCTCTTTTCTTCTGGGTTGGTTTTTAATTCTCGAGGACGAGAATGTTTTGAGAGGTATCTAATGTAATGGCCCGGACCTCTCCGGTCCATTACTTTGTGAAAATGTGGTGTTGGAGGTGTTCCGAGAGGTCAAGGTGACTTATCCCCAACACTTTTCCAAATTTCCAGTTCTGTGAACAGTGACTCCAGTTTTATGAACAGTATCGGTAGGTGAACAGTGTTTCTATCGGTGAGGTTCAATGAACAGTGTTTCTATCGGTGAGGTTATATCGGTAGACTTCTAACGGTAGACATGAACAGTGTTTCCAGAATGGTAACCTTCTATCGATAGACTTCTAATGGTAGACTTGAACAGTGTTTCCTAAACGGTAACCTTCTATCGGTGGACTTCTAACGGTAGACTTGAACAGTGTTTCCAGAACGGTAACCTTCTATCAGTATACTTCTAACGGTAGACTTGAACAGTGTTTCCAGAATAGTGACCTTCTATCGGTAGACTTCTAACGGTATACTTGAACAGTGTTTTCAGAACGGTAACCTTCTAACGGTGACCTTCTAACGGTAGACTTGAACAATGTTTCCAGAACAGTAACCTTCTATCGGTAGACTTCTAACGGTAGACTTGAACAGTGTTTCCAGAACAGTAACCTTCTAACAGTGACCTTCTAACGGTAGACTTGAACAGTGTTTCCAGAACGGTAACCTTCTATCGGTGGACTTCTAACGGTAGACTTGAACAGTGTTTCTAGAACGGTAACCTTCTATCGGTGGACTTCTAATGGTAGACTTGAACAGTGTTTCCAGAACGGTAACCTTCTAACGGTGACCTTCTAATGGTAGACTTGAACAGTGTTTCCAGCTTCCTACAGTTTCTCCCCTTTGACGTTTCCTTTGACGTAAAATACATTTAAAGCCTTGATTTAAGGACTCTTAAGGCTGATTCAAATGCCATAAATCCTATATTAATTATTCCTAAGGCTGGGATATATTTACTTGGTCAAACCGCATGGGTTAATGTGATCCATTTTTAATGGATAATTAACTGGATCTTAAACCGTCGCCCCATTAAACCATAAAAAAGGGACGAGATATCATTCTCCCATGTTCTTCCTCTTTGTTCTCGGCTATGAGATGCTAAAACATTTCAATCCTTCCCATAGGAGTTTCACAATCAAACTTTACTCCTCGGATCAGTTACGCTCTGATTTGATGCAACCAAGCTGTGTCGATCATTCTTCGATATAAGGTATGTTTATCATCATTCCTTTGTGGGTCATCTTCTCTTGTTCTCTTTTCCATATTAGCATGTAATCTCCATGCTTTTAATGGGGTTTTCTTGGGGTTTGGTTGGTGCGGACGTACCGTGGAATCCTCGGGTGGATGCAGTTGTCGCGAGAGGAGGATTGTGACCCGTTGTGTGGATAAAGGACGTCAAGAACTCTTCGAGGTAGGGGATTCATGGCTTCTCTAATTGTATATGTGCAATCGTAGAATTAGCATGATTTAGTCCTTTGGATCACAATGAAATTGACCTAATTAAATACTTGAACCGGATTAAAAGAATTGGTTGATCGCATGTTGTTACTTTATACCGTGATAACGGTTTGCCTCATGTTTTTCTAGATAGATTGATATCTATGATCTCATTGTTTTGTTTTTTGTTCATGATAGAAATTGATAATGAAAGTAAAGCCAGAATTAATTGTTAATTAATTGGATAAAGATAAAGTGGCATGTAAATTAATCTGGTTATTGTCGTTGTTTTAGTTGTTCTAATTTAAGGATAATCAAATTAGGGAAGTAAGAATGGTTATTTAATTGTGATAGCTCACTGATTAGGTATCATGTAATTGGAACCTATGAATAAAAAATCTGGTAATTCAATATGGATTAAAGAACAGATTATGTGGGAATTTCAAAAAGGGTTCTGAGTTGCCCTCTTGTTTGTTAAAGGGTCAAGAGCCCATGGTTGTGATTGTTGTTTTCCTACTGCTTGTGCTGTGATGTGAGCCTAGATGGATGTTGTGATATGTGGAGGCATGGAGTCCTTGTGGTGGTGGCATCAGATGACGCCTAGAGTGGTGAGATGCATCGGTTTATGCATGTGGGTGTCAGGGAGGACACTAGGGGTGATGGAATGGGATGGATGCGGTTGCTGGATGCTTGTGGTTTTCATTGAATGTTAATATGCTTTGCTTTTCCCCACTTCTCAAGGAATCTAGTCTTGCTACCCTTCTTCTGAAGGAGGCGAAGACGTGCGGGGTATGCCACGTGCTTTCCGTGTTTAGCCTCTCGAGGGAGAATGGGTCTATGCTCTTTATATAGGCGGAAAAGACTCGACGGGTAGTATATCTACTCACCGTGTTGAGCCTCCTTTGTGTTTAGAAGCATAGGATGCTCTTCTAGAATGCCTGGGAATATGGAAAAGTAATTCTGTAATGAATGTTTGATTAAATGGTGAAAATCCACGGGGATGGAGATACTAGAATTTAAAGGTGATGTGAATCTTAAAAGGAGCAGTTGATTTTGAATGTGATGCCAATTCAGTTTAATGTGGAATTGTTCGTGGTTAATTAATGTTTAAATAATTAATTAATGTATAGTGGAACTGATAAAATGAGAATGGAGTAATCTAATAAATCTCTTCAAATGTTGTGTGCTTATAGGACACCTAGTCTTAGAAGTAGCAGCCTAGAGTCTGAGAGACATTAGCTGCAGTTGTATCTAAGAATAGGTAATGTACATAGTGTGGATGTGAGTTATATATATATATATTCTCTACTTTTTGTGTTTCTATACGCTACTCCACCCTGTCAGTAAGGGAAACTGAAACCCCAGGGGTTCTGAGCCCTGGGGGGTGTTTTCCCCAACATTCTGATGGGAGGTTGAATGGCTGGCTACCCCCTTTTTGGCCCCGCTCTCTTCTCTTGGTAGATACATGTGCCAACAGGAACAACTGTTAGTTTCCCCATATATGTGTGTAGAGGGCTGTAATGGCTTGTGGTTATTCCACACACATATATTCTAGATATAGTATCCTATGGACTACTATAGGTGTAATGTGTATAGGTTGTCATGGCTTGAGGATCGCTACTCGGTGTATGGGCTATAATGGCTTGAGGATTAATACCCGATGTATAATAAACGTTATGCAGGCTGTGGTGGCTCCCGAAACATACCTGGTTACTGATGGTTGTGAGGATGGTGTGTTTCTTCTCCCAAGTGTCTGCGGGTAAGCCTTTGTGGGGCACGAGGTGAAGATTGTGGAGCTTAGCCCAGGTGTCTACGGGCAAGCCTTTGGAGAGAGATGCACAGGACGTATGTCATTGGGGAAAAGCGGCAAACCAGTGGGGAAGTAGTAGCGGGGTACCTTGAGATTCTTTACTATATTCTATATTCTTGTATGCATTACTTGGTGAGAGTAGCCATGGTGAGGTTGGGAACTTAGTATACCTGTTTAGGTGACGAGTTAGTTTCACTTTTTGTTCACTGGGCTTTAGCATGCTTTCTTTACTTTTGCACGAGAGGCTTGGGGAGGATCCTACTGAGTATACTGTTATACTCACCCTATGTATATATAAACTATTTTTCAGGTCACATGGAGCAGGTTGGGGATCAAGTTGGTTACTACTAGCTTGTGGTTGGAGGAGGAGCTGTTTGGGCTTGTGGTCGCTGTCGTTTTACTTTCTTTTGGGCACTTTTAGTTTCCCCTTTCAGTTGTAGTACTTTTGCATGACATTTCATATATGTACTTGGATTTCTTTTATATTTTAGTTCTGATTTGGAGTTTATTGGAGTCTATTCTATCTCTCTCTTCTGCATGTGTTCTCTTAGAGGGTAATGCCTCCCATTTGTATGTTTATTATACCCTCGGTGCTAGTCGCCAACCCAGGGCCTACTGGAGGCGGGACTCAGGGGTCATTATCTCTCTTCTCACATTTCCGGCCCAGGAGGGGTACACTTTGTGGGGAGGAGGTCGTGACATATAACAATACCTTCTATCAAAGTACCCAAGGCTTACCATGTGCTCTATTTTATAAACCAGTTCATCAAACCATTTCCATCAAACAATGATTTCAAAACCATTTTATAACACCATTCCCAAATACTATGAAATAACATTTTCATTTCCTAAAACCATTGGAAAAAAACCTCTTATAAAAACCCCATTCCACACACTCCCAAAAAAATCAGTCATATCCTTCCATTTTATTTAATTAAACAATTTATCCAAAATATGAGGAATGAATTTCCCTAACACAGGAAATATATGGAACCACCTACCTCAAAAATCAAGGTCAAACACAATAACCAAGGATACACCAATAATAAGAACACAAAAATAAAAAGGTAGACCCTATAATAAATATAAACATCTAATAATTTATCTAATTAAATAAATGGATTGAAATATAAGAAGAAACAAAACATACTACAAGAATTCACACCCACCACACCACAACCAACAAAGGAAACGACCTCTAGAATAAGATCACACCATAGATCTTGAAGGAAACACAAATAAACCTCACCAAATGTTAGATAATCTTATAACACAATTCAATGGTGTTACCACGATCAAAAAAAGTATGAATTATAAATGATTACTCACCCAGAGAGACACAAACCAATCGTAATGATGATCAATCACCAAATGAATCGATCTGGATCGCACAGAGACTCCAAAAATTTCTAGATATGGGATATTGGTTGATAATGAAGGAATCTATGAAAGAATGAATGATTTTTTTAGCCAATACAGCACCATAAAATCCAAAACTATGACATTTGCATGGAATGGAATCTATTTTTACATCATGTAATCCTAGAAACTTAGAAACATCAAAAAACCTATCAAATTTTTATTAAAAACAAACATTTTAACATTACATGACTTGTAATCTTTACATGGTGTATTCACACATCACGATTCGTACTATGTTCATGGAATATTTCCTATAGAACTTACATGTTATGAACTCCCAATACACAACATGTATTTATCCTAAAAACTTTGGAACCTATAGCTTCTTACTCAAAACAAAATCTAACCCATAAATTATCATAACTCAAGGGAATCCCACCAATCCATTACACATTTATATACAGACTCCATCAATTCAAAAAACATTAATCTCCAAACATTGGGTTTTTTTCTTGGTAAATGTTCAGCATCCTTAGGAGTCCTAGGATGCACCCAATTCAAAAGGAAAATAATTAAAGAGAATGAAAATACTTGAATGAATGTAGCATGATGTTTCATTAAAAATGGATTGTAATTTGTCTATAATGTGACTCAGGATGAATTTTACTAAATTTTTTGATTTATATTTAATTATATGATATTTTATTTAATGAAAAAGAGAGAGTTAATTCTTAGAAACTTACATGTTTTTATTAAGATTTTATGGTGATTCAGTTTATTTTGATATGATCAAGGTATTTATATGTGACATTAAGAGTCACATTATAGGGGATTAATGATAAATTTATTTCTAAATTTATATTCCATATTCATAAAATTTTGGATTTTTTATTTGGCATACATATTTTAATTGATCCTTAGAGATAACTACTTATAAATGGATTAATTTTAACTTGGGATATTATTTTTGTAGGCTAATGTCAGGTTTATCATATTGGATAACATGTTCCAACCATTTTGGTATTTTAAAATTTTTATAGGATAGTAGAACGACTTAAGGATCTTATTATTTTTTATAAGATAATTTTAGTGATTGAGGGAAAACAAAAAACTCAATAATCTATTGTCTTGAGTAAGATTTGAAGATGAAATTGATAAAAGTATAAATAAAGGATGAGATTACACATATCATATATAATTAAATCACATTTGATTATTTTATCAAGTTCTTTATATGGATAGTAAATATATCCCCCAACATTAGGAAAAGGACCTTGAAATAAAAAAGTTATCCATTTTTTTCATGAACGCATCATTATTCAAGATTTTTTATGTTTAAGTCTCCCTTAAAGGAAATTTTTTGATATTTCTATCATAATACTGATCCATTTTAAATTAATATTATCCTCTTTTTATTCATGATATTTTAATGTCATTTTACACAAGTTTGAGTTTTTTTTAAAATGTAAAAGGAATATTCTTTTTTCTGAATGATGTAATTTTTTAATTTTATTAAAATGTGAAAATAAATTTCTTTAATGTATACATAATATATGGAATTTATCCTAAGAATTACCATTATTTTTATTTAATATTCCATTATCATATTTCATGACTCATTTTAAACCATATTTTCTTCCTTATATTCTATAAATGTTTATTTTTTAAAAATGATTTTCAAATCGAAAAGGGAATTTTCCTCTAGAATTATTTTAATGAAATTTTTATGGTGTTTATATTCATAAATGAAAACATCAATTATTTTTCTTATGAACCATTAGGAATAAGTATTAATGATACCAACCTTATTGTTTTTTAGATGTTTTATGAGAAGTTTAACTGGGGATGTACTATTTTGATGTCATTCGTCATATTACTCTAGATGGTCTATGACTATAGGAATGTATTAAAATATCATATAATAGTTATTTAATATGAATATTTACATTGATTTATTCAAAAAATTAATATGGGTAATAAATTGGACTTATTATGTGATAGGCGAGGCTTGTAATAGCCCCTATATGTATTGATAGGTCACATGAGGAAAAATATATTAGGTATAACATCCCAGGTATTTATAGAATAAAAAAATTTACATTTTTAAATATTTATGAAATATATAGTAATGTTACCTTAAATTGACTCTATGTTTGATAGAATTATCATCACCCTACAGCATGTTTCTCCAAAATCATACATTTCACAAAATACTAAGTTATATCGAAAAATAATACATTAATAATATTATTATTTTAAATGGTAGTTAATGCCAAACTGTTGTATTGGTGGGAAAAAATAGAACTAAATATATTATCTTTAAACATGTTTTTTAAATGTTTTTTAAACTCATAAAATAAATTTCAGCAGCTTAAAATGAAAATAAATACAATTTTAAGCATAAAATACTCTAATATTTTTAAAAAGTAGTTTTACCACCTTTTGATGTAAAATTGTTTTAAATATATTTTTTGTCACTTTTACATGTTCTATTTTAAAAAATAAACATCTTATTTGGAAAAGGGGCATCAAAATTTACTTTGGATGAAATTTTATAATTTTTCTGATAAAATTCATATTTTAATGAATAGTGAAAAATAATGCATTTTTTATTCAAAACTACATTTTCATCTAATTTATTTTTATTGTAATATCATCATTTAAATTGATTTTAAAGTATATTTAAATTATTTTTTTCGTTTAATCCGATATTGTTCACTGGAACTAATTTTACATTTATGTTTTATATAAACACATGTTATTATTTGATGGATTTTACGTAAAAAATTGTTTTCTCATTTTGACAATAGGGATTTTTTATTAATTAATTTATTCTATTTTTTGTGAATTGAATTTGGGAAATTTTATTCCATATTTGGAATCATAAGATCCAAATTATTTAAATATGTTTATTATATTTTTTGACATTATGAATAGTAACATTGGTAATAAATCTTAATTCTACAGTTAAAGGTAAATTGGGAAACTAAAGGTAAAATATAAGGCCCCAGCCTTAAAAATTACTTAATCGGGAGTTATTGCAAGATTACACATTGAGGATCTTTTCAGGTTTAGAGTTTTAGAGAATTAGATCATAAAACATGCATTACGTTCCACATTTAAACAAAGTGGTTACATAAAAGATAGTATTCATTTTTCCCATCAACAGAAACATATTTAAAATAAAACATGGATTCTTTCTTGAAACTTCTTTGACACTATCATCATATCATGTACCCTTCCCTTGACCTGTGAAAAAATTTTAAAAAACTTGGGATGAGCATAAAAAGCTCAGTAAGGGATATAAAAATATGGAAAGGAAACATGAGTACATGTATACACAAGAATCAATGAAATCATACTCTACTCATAAAACATAAGAACTTTAACATACCTCATCAAATCATGAATAAATCTTAGAAATCATAAGGCATAAAGGTAACTTGAGGCATTCATAACATTCTTACGTAGGGAGTAACCATCTTGGTTACGTTTGGAATACCCATCACAGTATATTCCCTAAATATCTTCGGAGAAACCTCAATGTTTAACTCCTTCACGTTACCCAATGCATTGGAGAGCTATAATGGGCTCACCCGCCCTTAGTTTATCACGTAACCACCCGTCTTCATAACAATTCCCACGAACCACAACATAATCGTATCACATAAAACATGCATAAAGGAAACATAACATTTATACCTTTCAATCACAAGATATCAATACAACACATTGATATAAAAACATTATGAAAACCATTTTCAATACCAAAATAAAAGAAAAGTAAAACATGATATTTATTTTTCTTTTAAAAAGAAGGTATGGCTTGTAGAGGAAGCCAAAATTCAAATAATGGTCACGGCGGCGGAGAAGTCGTTGTCGCCACATATGTATGACAAAAACATTCCCTTTTTTAGTTTAGTAAAACACTTCGTATAAAAAATATTCCTTTTGGATAAACATAAAAGTCAAAGGGGTTTATACACCATATAAAAGAAAGTTGTGTATAAAACGAAATATGCCTCAATGAAAGGAGATTGAAACGAAGTCCCTTACCTCAGGTCTGACTTAACTCAATCAATATTTAACCTCCTGAATAATAAACTTGAGTTATTTTATACTTTCTTAAGAACCTTTTTCAAGTTAATTATTCCTTTTATATCACTTATTACCATGTTATGAACACTATGTAATTATTTAAGTTATTAACAGTCATTTTAACGATCATTGGTACTTGAGTCAAAAATAAACTCTTTATAATTACAATTTGTTCATGTATCCATTATATCCAGAGTTATACTCATGATTTATATATCATATATATCATATATATCCATTATATACATGCATTTATAATATTACATAACGTTTAGAGGTAAGAAATGAAATGCACTGTTCATGGAGACGGTAAGCCGTACGTACGCATGAATGATACTTTCATTTCTATTTCGTATTTTATGAAATGGAATCATAATGATATAATGATATATTATAATTACAGTATAATATCATATATAAAATCATTAATTAAATCCTTTATACGTCCCACATATGGCATTAACGAATCAAATCACTTTGAGGGGGCGGTAGTCCGCACTTCCTAAAATGAAGATATCATGTTTACCCATAATGGAAACCATAAAGGTATGCCATAAATTAAAAATACAGAAGCTTAATTAAAACATAAACATATTATATATCATATATAAATATATTGAAATCTTAATGGCCATCTTTGAAGGTGTCATATGAGTGTTGAACAATCATCGTTTCGTGAGGCAGAAATTCACCATCCACGGAAACAGTATGTTCTTTAGCCATTAGATGTAGGTGTGTGTAAGTGTAGCTCTAGTACATCTTATAACAACATCCTATTATATTTAAGATACTGTAGTTGTTACAAAATAAGTGAATAAAAAGAGTTTAGGGGGTTGGAGAAGCAAAATAAAACAAAAGGACTCAAGTGAAGACATTACCTTAAAATCGGGTAACCCCCTTTGGTTTGAGCTCAAAGGCTTCCTTGAGAAGACTTCTTCCCAAAGTGAGGCTTCTAAGAGTTATAGAGGGATGTGGAGAGACAAAATGGGTAGGGTTTGGCCAAGCCAAAGGCTTGAGATGTGTGGGTAAGGAGGTAGAGGTGGGGGGCTTTTATAAGAGGAGAGGAGGGGCACTCTTGGAAAGGTATAAAATGTTACTTTATTTTAAAATGAGTTTCGGATTTAAAATGTCCCAAATTGATATAATTCTAGGATAAGGTGATAAGGGTTCTAAATATACCCAACCAATATGTTTTTGATAAGTTTAGGTCTTAGATGTTACATTATAGTTTCATTTTATTTAAATCGTTAAATAATGAGGTAATCAATGCATCATCATAATGTCATAAATAATTTAATTTATTTAATGTCTAAAAATTATAAAAAAAATACTATGATGTAGGAAATATTTTTATCTTTCCAATGACTATTTATAGTCAAAAATATGACTTGTATATCCCCATGTAAAAATTGTTTTAGTAAAATAACTAATGTTTGTGACATTTTTACTTTAACATTAAATTAAAAGATATTAAAGTCATTTTCCTTCCAAAGTGGCTCCATGGGGTCCCCAAGTTGACCCATGGATTTTCTTGGTCGGCCATGACACATCCAATAAGGGTAGGACATGTGTCTAGGTCATTTCATATTATTAAAACATTATTTTTACCTTAAACTACACTAATTACCTCTAATCGCGATTAAGAACTTAAAAGTTACTATTCACCAAAAAATTATTTTAATCTCATTGAACCACATTTTACTTATTAATGACAACAATTTATGTCAGATTTTTGAAAATCAAATCACAGAAGTGGAAAAGTTTCATTTAAATGAAAAAGCAGTTTCTTTAACTACCACTTAGTGGTTTCACTATTCATCAAAAATTGAAGTTTTTCAGAAAAATACCAGAACTTCACCCTAAGCTATATTTGATATTCTGAATTAAAAAATGATTTCTATTTTACAAAATTCAAATCATATAAGTTACATTAATTAATTTAATAATTAATTCCCGTTGTCATGACAAATAGCGTGTTTTTATGAAACAATAAGTATCAAAAGATTGACACTAGTTTAAGTCCAATTTCAAAGTGAAATTGATTCCAATGACCACCATTGGATTAAATGGTAAAAATATATTCTAATTTCACTTTAAAACCAATTCAAAATATAATCTAATCATATAAATAAATTAGATTAAAAAGAGGTTTTGAATTAAAATACAACATTTTTCACTATTCATTAAAAAAATGAACTTTATCGGGAAAATACCAAAAATTCACACAAAGTACATTTTGATGTCCCAGTCATAAAGAATAAGTTTATTTTGACAAACATAGCTTATAAAATTGTCAAAATATAGATTTAAAAATGGTTTTCCATCAAAAGGCAGTAAAACAATCTTTTAAAAATATTAGTGTATTCCATGCTTAAGATTGAATTTATTTTCATTTTAATCCTCTAAAACACTATCTAATTCATTAAAAGACATAGATAAGAATATCTATTATTCATTACTTACATGGGATGTTACATCCTTCCCCCCTTTAGAAAATTGTGTCCCTGAAATTTATTTACTTATCGAATAAGTGGGGTACTTATCCCTCATTGCATTTTCAGATTCCCATGTTGCCTCTTCAATCATGTGGTTTTTCCACAAAACCTTTACCTAATGAATCACCTTATTCTGTAACACTTGCTCCTTGTGGTCAAGAATCTGGACTGGTTGTTCCTCATAAGATATGTTCTCTTCCAGCTGAACTACCTCTGGACTCAAAACATGAGAAGGATCGGGCATGTACTTTCTCAGCATCAAAACATGAAAAACATTGTGTACCTGAGATAAACTCGGAGGTAAAGCCACTCAGTATGCAACTGATCCAACTCTCTCCAGAATTTCATATGTTCCAATGAACCTTGGACTCATCTTTCCTTTCTTACCAAATCGCATCACACTTTTCCACGGTGAGACTTTGAGAAAAACATGATCACCTACATCAAAAGACAGATCCTTTCTTCGGTTATCCGCATAACTCTTCTGCCTACTCTGAGCTGTTCTCATGTGTTTATGTATCAGCTAAACTTTTTCTGCCATCTCTTCTACCAATTCTAGTCCCATCAACTTCCTTTAACCCACTTCATCCCAGAAAGCTGTAGTTCGACACCGCTTCCCATATAATGCCTCAAATGGTGCCATCTGTATGCTGGAATGAAAACTGTTATTATATGAAAACTCAACCAAAGAAAGATGGTGGTCCCAACTTCCCTGATAATCCATCAAACAAGCATGTAGCATATCTTCCAAAGTCTAAATTGTTCGTTCTGACTGTCCATCTGACTGAGGATGAAAAGCTGTACTAAAATTTAATTCAGTACCCAGCGACTTCTAAAGGCCTTTCCAAAAGTTAGAAGTGAACCTGGGATCACGGTCAAATACAATGGAGAGATGAACTCCATGTAACCTAACTATCTCTTTAAGATACAAACGGGAAAGTTGATCTAGGTAAAAAGTATCTCGTATAGTAAGGAAATGAGCAGATTTAGTCAAGCGATCAACAATAACCCAGATTGCATTATTACCCCGAGGTGTCTTCGGCAATCCCACAATGAAGTCAATGGATATATTTTCCCATTTCCACTATGGTACTGGTAAAGGCTGAAGCATTCCTTTCGGTAACTGCCACTCTACTTTAACCTGTTGACATGTCAAACACTTCACAGTAAAATCAACAATATCTCTTTTCATTCCATCCCACTAGTAATACTCCCGCAGATCTCTGTACATCTTAGTACTACCAGGATGAACTGAAAACGGAGAACTATGAGATTCACATAACAAATCTCTCTTCAACTGTGAATCACAAGGCACACAAAATCTCTTCCCAAATCTCAAAACACAATCATTATCAATGCTGAATTCAGGAAACTTACCCTTATGAACCAGCTCTACCTTTTTCTGCAACTCACTATCTTGCTTCTATGCTTGCTTGATTCTGTCTGATAGAGAAGATTTCACTGATACCTGAAACAAAACAGAAGAACATTCTACACCAAAAAATTCTATTCCAAATTTCATCAAATCCTTAACCAAAGTATCACATTCCAAATGCAACATTGTTAATGAAGCATTACTTTTTCGACTCAAAGTATCAGCCACTTTATTTTCTTTTCCCGGATGGTAATTAATTATACAATCATAATCCTTCATTGATTCTAGCCATCTCCTCTTTCTCATGTTCAATTCTTTATGAGTGAATATATACTTTAAACTTTTGTGATTGGTATATATTTCACACTTTACTCCATACAAATGATGCCTCCAGATTTTTAGAGCAAAAACTACAACAGCTAATTCCAAATCATGTGTAGGGTAATTTACCTCATGATTTTTCAACTGTCGTGAAGCATAAGAAATTACCTGATCATTCTGCATTAGGACACAACCAAGTCCTTTCAATGAAGCATCACTGTAGATAACAAACTCCCCATTCCGAGAAGGTAGTGCCAAAATTGGAGCATTCACAAATCTTCTTTTCAATTCCTGAAAACAATCATAACATTCTTTTGTCCAGATAAACTTAACACCCTTCCGAGTTAGCTTAGTCATTGGACTAGATAACCGTGAAAAAATTCTAACAAACCTTCGGTAATAGCCTACTAAACCAAGGAAGCTATGAATCTCAGTTACATTTGTGGGTCTTGGCCATTCTTCCACAACCTTTGTTTTTGCAGGATCAACAGTTATCCCATCTTTAGAAACAATATGACCAAGTAATGAAATTTTTTGCAACCAAAACTCACACTTTCTGAATTTCCCATACAATTTCTTTTCTTTTAAGGTTTTCAAAATAACCCTTAAATGTCTTTCATTCTCCTCTTTACTTTTAGAAAACACCAAAATATCATCAATAAAAACAACCGACATTTTTCACCTGAGTCAACTGAGCCATCACTGCAACAAACTGTTTAGTTCTGATTCTGACCATCTCAGGATACTGATTTGAAAGTTCATTTCCCTCTGTATGCCTTCCTAGAAAAGTTGTTATGTTTCCTCTACGAAAAACCATTCTTAACACATAAATATCTTAGGCGAAGCAACATGGTAATCTTTAAATGCTATATCATTTCAGTCATAACATAAATTAATTTATAATTTAACAATTTTCTAACTCCTAAAGTTGTCTAAACCGACTGTTGATACCAACTATAAGGCCCCAGCCTTAAACATTACTTAATATTGAGTTATTACAAGATTACACATTGAGGATCTTTTCAGGTTTGGAGTTTTAGAGAATTAGATCATAAAACTTGCATTACATTCCACATTTAAACAAAGTGGTTACATAAAAGATAGTATTCATTTTTCCCATCAACGGAAACATATTTAAAATAAAACATGGATTATTTCTTGGCACTTCTTTGACACTATCATCATATCATGTACCCTTCCCTTGCCCTGTGAAAAACATTTCAAAAACTTGGGATGAGCATAAAAAGCTCAGTAAGGGATATAAAAATATGGAAAGGAAACATGAGTACATGTATACACAAGAATCAATGAAATCATAATCTACTCATAAAACATAATAACATTAACATACCTCATCATATCATGAATAAATCATAGAAATCATAAGACATAAAGGTAACTTGAGGAATTCATAACATTCTTACGTAGGGAGTAACCCTCTTGGTTACGTTTGGAATACCCATCACAGTATATTCCCTAAATATCTTCAGAGAAACCTCAACATTTAACTCCTTCGCATTACCAAATGCATTGGAGAGCTATAACAGGCTCACCCGCCCTTAGTTTGTCACGTAACCACCCATATTCATAACAATGCCCAAGAACCACAACATAATCGTATCACATAAAACATGCATAAAGGAAACATAACATTTCCACCTTTCAATCACAAGATATCAATACAAAACATTGATATAAATACATTATTAAAACCATTTTCAATACCAAAATAAAATAAATGTAAAACATGTTATTTATTTTTCTTTTAAAAAGAAGGTATGGCTTGTAGAGGAAGCCGAAACTCAAATAATGGTCACGGCGGCGGAGAAGTCGTTGTCGCCGCATACGTACGACAAAAACATTCCCTTTTGTTGTTTAGTAAAATGATTCGTATAAAAAATATTACTTTTGGATAAACATAAAATTAAAAGGGTTTTATACACCGTATAAAAGAAAGTTGTGTATAAAATGAAATATGCCTCAATGAAAGGAGATTGAAATGAAGTCCCTTACCTCGGGTCCGACTTGACTCGATCGTTCTTTAACCTTCTGAATAATAAATGTGAGTTAATTTCTACTTGCTTAAGAACCTTTTTCAACTTCATTATTCCTTTTATATCACTTATTACCATGTTATGAACACTATGTAATTATTTAAGTTATTAACGGTCGTTTTAACGATCATTGGTACTTGAGTCAAAAATAAACTCTTTATAATTACAATTTGTTCATGTATCCATTATATCCAGAGTTATAATAATTATGTAGATATCATATATATCATATATATCCAGTATATACATGCATTTATAATATTACATAACGTTTAGAGGTAATAAATGAAATGCACCGTTCATGGAGATGGTAAGTCGTACGTACGCATGAACGCTACTTTCATTTCTATTTCGTATTTTATGAAATGGAATCATAATGATATAATGGTATATTATAATTCCAGTATAATATCATATATAAAATCATTAATTACGTCGTTTATACGTCCCACATATAGCATTAACGAATCAAATCACTTTGAGGGGGCGGTAGTCCGCACTTCCTAAAATGAAGATATCGCGTTTACCCATAATGGAAAACATAAAGGTATGCCATAAATGAAAAATACATAAGCTTAAGTAAAGCATAAACATTTTTTATATCATATATAAATATAGTGACATATTAATGTCCACCTTTGAAGGTGTTATATGAGTGTTGAATAATCATCGTTTCATGAGGCAGAAATTCGCCATCCACGGAAACAGTATGTTCTTTAGCCATTAGATGTAGGTGTGTGTAAGTGTAGCTCGAATAATTCTTATAAAAACATCCTAGTATATTGAATATTCTGTAGTTGTTACAAAATAAATGAATAAAAAGAGTTTAGGGGGTTGGAGAATCAAAATAAAACAAAAGGACTCAAGTGAAGACATTACCTTAAAATCGGGTAACTCCCTTTGGTTTGAGCTCAAAGGCTTCCTTGGAAAGACTTCTGCCAAAAGTGAGGCTTCTAATAGTTAGATATGGATGTGGAGAGACAAAATGGGTATGGGTTGGCCGAGCCAAAGGCTTTAGAGGTGTGGGTAATGAGGTAGAGGTGGGGGCCTTTTATAAGAGGAGAGGAGGGGCACTCTTGGAAAGGTATAAAATGTTACTTTATTTTAAAATGATTTTATGATTTAAAAGATCCCACATTGATATAATTCTAGGATAAGGTGATAAGGGTTCGAATTATACCCAACCAATATGTTTTTGACAAGTGTAGGTCTTAGATTGTACATTGTCTTTTCATTTTATTTAAATCGTTAAATAATGAGGTAATCGATGCATCATCATGATGTCATAAATAATTTAATTTATTTAATGTATAAAAATTATAAAAATATACTATGATGTAGGAAATCTTTTTATCTTTCCAATTACTATTTATAGTAAAAAATCTGACATGTATAACCCCATGTAAATTTTTTTTAGTAAAATAACTCATGTTTGTGACATTTTTACTTTAACATTAAATTAAAAGATATTAATGTCATTTTCCTTCCAAAGTGGCTCCATGGAGTCCCCAAGTTGACCCATGGATTGTCTTTGTCTTCCATGACACATCCAATAAGGGTAGGACATGTGTCTAAGTCATTTCATATTATTAAAACATTATTTTTACCTTAAACTACACTAATTACCTCTAATCGCGATTAAAAACTTAAAAGTTACTATTCGCCAAAAAAATTATTTTAATCTCATTGAACCACATTTTACTTCTTAATGACAACCATGTAGGTAGGATTTTTGAAAATCAAATCAAAGAAGTGGAAAAGATTCATTTAAACAAAAAATCAGTTTCTTTAACTACCACTTAGTGGTTTCACTATTCCTCAAAAATTGAAGTTTTTCAGAAAAATACCAAAACTTCACCCTAAGATATATTTGATATTCCGAATTCAAAAATGATGTATATTTTATAAAATTCAAATCTTATAAGTTACATTAATTAATTTAATAATTAATTCCTGATGTCATGACAAATCGCGTGTCTTTATGAAACAATAAGTATCAAAATATTGACACTAGTTTAAGTCCAATTTCAAAGTGAAATTGATTCCAATGATCACCATTGGATTAAATGGTAAAAATATATTATAATTTCACTTTAAAACCAATTCAGAATATAATCTAATCATATAAATAAATTAGATTAAAAAAAGGTTTTGAATTAAAATACAACATTTTTCACTATTCATTAAAAAATGAACTTTATCAGAAAAATACCAAAATTTCACACAAAGTAAATTTTGATGTCCCAATCATAAAGAATAAGTTTATTTTGACAAACATAGCTTATAAAATTGTCAAAAGATAGATTAAAAAATGGTTTTCCATCAAAAGGCAGTGAAACAATCTTTTAAAAATATTAGTGTATTTCATGCTTAAGATTGGATATATTTTCATTTTAAACCTCTAAAAAACTATCTAATTCATTAATATACATAGATAAAAATATCTATTATTCATTAGTTACTTGGGATGTTACATAAAAATAATAATATAATAATTTAAAACTATCCAAACACATGAGTTAATTTAATTGGATGATTGTATTCCGACAATGATCATCCATGGGTCTATTTTAGGACCACTTTAAGCCACTTGGATGACTTTAATGCTTTTATAATATTATATTCAAGGAATAGTCATTTTTAATACACTTTTGTTTTTTAAAAAATTAATGTATTTTAATATGAATTTATACAGAGGATCTATTAAACTATAAATATTCATAGGAAAGATAAAGATATTTCCTACCTCATGATAATTTATATATATTTTTTAGAAGTTAAATATTTAAATTTAATTATGACAAAAGGATGATGTAGTAATTTATTAATTAATGAAAGAATCAAATATATGATTTTATAAAAGTTCAGAAAAATATTATATGACATGATTTATGTTATCCACAAATTTTCAGGACATATTTGACATGTTGGTGATAATTTAAAAGATTTTATTCAAACATATCTTTTTTTGTGATATTTTTTAAAAGTCAACTAATGAATATTGTTAGAATTGACACTATTAGTATTTTAAAATATAAAATATTTTATTGAATGTTATGAAATTCCTAAAAATATATTATTTGAAACAATAGTTAGTATATGTCCTAATATTTCATATATGACACTTTTTTTATCATTTTACATGTTATGGTAATTACATTAACCCACAATGTGTAAATAACATGATAACTTGATGAGATTAAAAATGGTAAAATAAGTGTTAAACCAAAAAGATAAGGATTAAAAAAATATTCATAACATATCTAATTTTAATTTTTTGATGTATATTCGACCCAAAATCATATTATATTCAAAATATTTGATTTTTGGACCATTTTTAACTGAAATTGAATTTATATTAATTTAATATTTTAAGAGTTTCCAAGGGTGCCCCTCCCCTCTCCTATAAAAAGGTGCTCACTCTTATGTCATTCCTACACATAAAAAGCCTTTTGGTTCAACCAAGATCTTACAAAACCCCTTAATAAAATCCCTCCCCACATTCTTGAGTCCTTATTTTAGTCAGAACACCCTCCTTAGAGGTGTTATGTTGTTCTTCAAAGGTGATCAATCGAAGAAGAGGTATCGTTTTTTAGGTGTATCTATTTTCTTTCTTCTTACACATATCTTAGATATCCTTCATCCATGATGAAATATTAAATTCATAATCCTCAATATCATGATATTGTTTATGTTAATATCATCACCTAAATCCATCTCCAATTTTCTCAAATGGGAAATTAACAATTAGTTTATGTGTATGGTGGACTACCGCCTTGCGAACTAATATAGTTCATTTTTCATTATTGTCTATCATGAATGGTTATAATGATGGAAAAAATATTTATATATGATATTAATAACATTTTTATCCTTTTAAAAGAATAATATTTCAAATAAGTTCTTATATTCCATGCACATAAAAATGATAACTTCATTCGTGTGTACGTGTGAATTATCACCTCCACAAAGTGATATGAATCATTTTTATTCACCACATAACTTGTATGATATATATAATTATATTTAAATGATTATTATGAATTTAATTATATTATTATAATTTTGGAAATATTAAATAATAATTACCTTATTTCTGTAATGATCAATGAAAAATAGAAATGTTACTCATGCGTACGTATGGCCTACCATCTCCATGAATATAACATTGTTCATTTTTTAAACCATAAATGAATTGTTTTATTTTAACATTATAATTGATTTATAAGAATGATTATTATTTATTTAATGTTATTCTGGAGGTGATAGACTTATGACCACATGTACTAGGGACATCAAACCATGTTCATTTTTGATTCAAATACTGAATATCGGTTGAATGTCCGATATAAAATTAAATAGTTATGTAATTTTTATAACATTGTAATAAGTGATATAAAAAGTAATAATAAACTTGAAAATCGTTCTCAAGAAATTATAAATTAAACTATGTTTATTATTCATTAATAGAATGATTGTACTAGATGAGTCGGACTCACGGTAAGAAACTTTGTCTCATTATCCTTTCATTGAGGCATATTTTGATAATATACACCATATTATTTTATACGGTGTATAATAAACCCCTTTGAATTTTAATTTCATTAAAATATTTCCAAAAGTAATCTTTTTATATGAATTTTTTTACTTTCTTTACAAAATGACAAAATGAATTTTTTTAACATAAGTGGAAAAAACGACTTTTCCACTGCCATGAAAATTTTGGTATTTGGATTCCTCTACAAGACAAAAAGTTTTTAAGAGAAAAATAAATATCTTATTAACTTTTTTGTATTTTGTTATTGAAAATGGTCTTAATAATGGTTTGATTATATCATGTAATGATTTCTTATGATTGAAAATTTTATGAGTGAAATTTTGACTATTGAAATCATTTATGTGTTTTGATTATATAATGGAACTTTTAAATTTGATAGGTGGTTACATGATAAAAAAAAATAGGGGTAGTTATGTGGTAAACCAAATATGTGTGGTTATATGATAATCTAAGGATTATTGGTTACTTTATAACCTCCAATGTATTTGGTATGGAAGTCAGCCGTATGGATATTCCATTTAGTGATATGTGTGGAAGTCGACCATGTGGTTATTCCATTTAAGTATGATTATTTCCCAAGTTGCCTTTATATGTTATATGTTACTTTCTATGGTTATTATGATAATAATTTGTTTAAAAAAATTCTAATAAATGATCTTATATTCAGTGAAGAGTATTTACTACTTAATAATGGTGAAATTTATTACTTTATAATAAATTATACATAGTTCACATGTTTTCTCAAGGCTAACAGTTTAATATTTCCTATATCCCATTCTGATATTTTTATGATTATCCTGAGTTTTGAAATGTTTTCTATATTATTTAAAAAAGAGTAGGGTCAACGATGGGATCAAGGAAAAGTTATGTTGTTTAAACAAGAAATTTATCCATGTTTCTTTTTAAAACTTTTTCTTTTATGAAATATTGGAATGTGAGTAGAAGTTTCTAATTTGTTATGTTTAAGTTGTTATGTATAAGTTTTGAACTAGTCCTCTAAATCTCTAAACCTAAAAATATCCTTTATGTGAATTAAATTCAAATTATTGAATTGTCTCAAGATTATGTAATGTTTAAGTTTGTGGCCTTATAGTTGGTATCATATGTTGGTTTTGATAACATTAGGAGTTAGAATATTGTTAATAGAATATCTATAAGTTAATTTTACTTTATGGTCAAATTGAAATGATATAGAATTTAAATATTACCATGTTTCTTCATCTAAGATATGTTTGTTTAGAATTTTATTATACAGAGGAAATAGGGAAACCGTGTTGGGAAGGCTTACAAAGAAAAACATCCTTTCAAATCAGTATCATGTAATGGTCATAATCAGAACTAAATAGTTTGTTGATGTGATGTATATATTGAATTAGGTGATAAATGGTGGCATAGTTGATAAATTATATCAACTGAATCAACCACAGAAGAATATATCGGTAGTGGAGCATTTTATAAGGCAACACACCCCTTCATTTAGAGGATCATCGGACCCTATACAAGCTGAAGGGTGTATTTAATCACTAGAAAATATTTTTTATGTAATGGGGTGTTTAGAAAATCAAAATATTATTCTTTCTGTTTATCATTTTGAAGGTTAAGACGATTAGTGGTGCTAAATGGCTAAAAATATCAGAGGAAGAGAAGATATTGATATCACCAAGTGAGATGAATTTAATAAT
The DNA here is from genome assembly GCA_963277665.1 of Viscum album. Classification (NCBI taxonomy): domain Eukaryota; kingdom Viridiplantae; phylum Streptophyta; class Magnoliopsida; order Santalales; family Viscaceae; genus Viscum; species Viscum album. Next base: position 1,349,839,520 of record OY728164.1, read on the forward strand.
ATCTTCCTTGAGAAATATTTTCCTAAGACTGTTCAACTTAGTATGGAAAATAAATTCCTGTAATTGAGATAAAAGGAGGAAGATTTGGTGGATGTATATGAATAAAATTTCACCCATTTTTCAAGGTATATCCAAAATTTTATCTAGGTTATTGATATGATGATTAATCAATTTTACTTAGGATTAAAGATGAAATATCAAAGGGAATTAGATTCTCATGAGTTCAAAAGAAATGAGAAACTTATACGATGTGTTGAAAAAGTAAAAATGGGGTTTTTTGATGATCATGTGTCCTATAAGAGTAAGAAAAATATGTGATATAGTTGGTAGGATATGGGAAAGAATTCATAAAAGAAGTATAGAGGTGAGAAAACTAAATTTCCAAATTGTGATAAGTGTGGTAAAAAGCATACTTGAGAATGTATCTTGAAGTCCGAGAGGTGATTTTGATGTAAAAAGAATGGTAATATTTCTCTTAATTGTAAGGAAGATGATTAGGAGGGAAATGAAAAACATGTAGTAATCTGTTTCAATTGCAATGAGTTAGGTAATTATGCCTATATTTGTACAAATTTGATTACCTAAGGTGGAAACAAGTATGATCGAAATCATAAGGGTGTGGGAATATTTTTTTCTACTAATATAGTTAATGTGGTACCATCAAATGAAGTGGTGATAGGTATGTTACAGGTATTTTTTCAAAGTATTCTAATACTCTATTTTGACTTTGGATGTTCACATTTTTCATTTCTAAGAGATTTGCAAGTAAATTGGAAATATTACTGCATGAATAAGATATATATATTTTGGTAAAAACCCTAGGTGAAATTTTTACAGAAACCAAGATTTATAAGAATCTTACTATTATCATTAGGGGGATTTTTCTTCCTGAAAATATTTTTTAAATTCCCATTATGGAATTTGATATCAATTTAGGTAAAGATTAAATTTTAGTTTATCATGATTTAGTAGATTTCAATACCAATAATGTTTTATTAAATGATTTCATAACATTGATAACTTACTTATAATTTGAGATATTAGTTAAATATGGAAATGAGATTTATCTATCACATGTTGTTGAAAATAAAGAAACAGTTTTGATTAGATACATTCCCGTAGTGAATTAATATACATATGTTTTTTCTAATGATTTTATTGGTATTGTTCCGGATCAGGAGGTTGAATTTAACATTGATTTAGTGTATAATTATAATAATATTAAACAAACCCCTTATCGAATGTCTCAAGTAGAATTGTTGTAATTGAAAAAACAATTTCAATAATGGCTTGAAAAAGGTTTCATTCGACCTAGCACTTCACCATGGGGTGGTATTATTTTATTTGTAAAAATTAAATATGGTTCTATGAGACATTGTGTTGATTATATAACATTGAATAACATCACTATTAATAACAATTATCCATTCCTCATATCGATGATTTGTTTGACTAGCTCTAGGGAGCTCAGTACTTTTTAAATATTGATTTCAGTTCTAGGTACTATCAACTTAAGGTGAAAGATGATGAAATTCCAAAGATAGCATTCCAAACAAGATATGGGAATTCTGAGTTTGTAGTTATTCCATTTGGTTTATCTAATGCACCTATTATATTTATGAATCTCATGAATGGATTCTTTCATCAGTTTTTTATCATATTATGGTTGTGTTTATAGATTATATATTTTTTATATTCTAAAATCTATACGGAAAATGAAAGTCACTTAATGATTTTTTTGAAAACAAAAAAAAAGAAGCTATATGGAAAGTATAGTAAGAGTGAATTGTGGTTTCACAAAATTTCATACATTGGTTATATTGTTTCTAAATATGGCGTCACGGTTGACCCTTCTAAAACAAAAGTTGTTGAAGAGTGGCCATGAACTACCAATATCACAAAGATTTGTAAAATATTGGATTAGAAGGTTATTACTGATGGTTTGTTGAAAACGTTTCTCAGATATCTAACATAATAACTAAGATAACATTTAAGGGAGTTAATTTAATCTGGACAAAATGATTTGATGACTATTTTCAGGAACTGAAAAAAGGATTGGTAAATGCTCTATTTTTTTTCTCTACCTTCTAGGAATGGTGAATTTGTTATCTACAATGATTCTTCATTGAATGTACTTGGTATTTTCCTAATGAAGAATGATCAGGTAATTATATATACTTCACGTCATTTGAAACCTCATGAGTTAAATTACCCTACGCATGATTTTGAATTAGCTGCTATTGTTTTTTCATTAAAAATATGGAGGCATCCTTTTAATGGAAGAAAGTCTGAAATATATAAAAATCACAAAATTTTAAAGTATATATTCACTCAGAAAGAATTGAACATGAGACATAGGATATGGCTGGAATTAATCAAGGATTATGATTGCATAATTAATTTCAATCCAAGAAAAGAAAATAATGTGGATGATGATTTGAGTTGAAAGAGTGCTGCTACATTAACCATGATATGTTTGGAACAAGATCCATTAGTTTATGACTTGATGAATTTTTGGCTTGGAAGTTTTCGGTGTAGTAAATTCCTCTATTTTGTTTCATTGTGAGTGAAATAATCTTTATCATATAGAATTAAGCAAGTACAAAAGGAAGATAGTGAGTTGTGGATAATGGTAGAATTGGTTTAGAAGGGTATGTTAACTGAATTTAACATCGATAAATACTATGTTATGAGGTTTGGGAAGATATTGTGTATTCATTATGATTGAAAGTTGAAGAATTATTTGTTATGTGAATCTTGTATTTTTATATTTTCAGTTCTTCCAGATAGCACTAATATGTACAGAGACCTTCTGGAGTATTATTGGTGGGATGGAATGAAAAGAGATATTGATGAATTTACCCAGAGATGTTTGATTTTTCAATAAGTTAAAGGAGAATGGAAATTACTAAAAGGGATGCTTCATCCATTTCTAATTCCATAGTGTAAATGTGGAAATATATCCATGGATTATATAGTAGGATTACCAAATACTTCTCGAGGTAACAATTTGATCTGGGTTATTATTGTTCGATTAGATAAATCTATTCATTTTCTTCCTATTAGATATACTTTGTCTCTAGATTAAATTTATTAGATGCATATTAAAGATATAGTTATGTTACATGGAGATCGCCTCTCCATTGTATCTGGTATTAATCTCAAGTTCACTTCTAACTTTTGGAAAGTCCTTCAGAAGTCGTTGGGTAATGAATTAAATTTCGTTATAGATTCTCATCCTCAATTAGATGGGAAATAAAAATGAAAAATTCCTACATTGGAGGATATGTTATGCGAATTTTCAATGGATTACCAGGGAATTTGTCATAAGAAATTTTCTTTGGTTGAATTTTCTTATAATAACAATTTTAATTCTAGTATATAGATTGAATCATTTGAATAAAAGGAAAAGAAAGTGGTGTCGAACTCCAGTTTTTTGAGATGAAGTCGGTGAAAGGAAGTTGATAAGACAAGAATTTCTAGAGGAAATTGAAGAGAAAGTTCAGTTGATTCATAATCATATGAGGATAGCCCAGATCTAGTAGAAGAGTTATACAGATAACTGAAGGAATGATCTTTTATTTGAGGTAACTTATCATGTCTTTCTCAATGTTTCTACATGGAAAAGTGTAATTCATTTTGGGAAGAAGGGGAAGTTGAGTCCACGATTCATTAGACCCTACAAAATCTTGGAGAATGTTGGATCAGTTGCTTACCGAGTGGCATTACCTCTAATCTTATCCTTGGTACATAATATTTTTCATGTTTTAATGTTCAGAAATTATATAATTAATTCATTTCATGTTTTGGGTCTAGAATTAGTTCAGTTAGATGGGAATAAATATTATGAGGAACATCTATTCCAGATTCCTAACAAAAGAGAGAAAGTTTTATGGAATAAAATGCTTTTTCAGGTTAAGGTTTAATGGGAAAAAATGGTTTAAGATGAAACATGTAAATATGAAAATACTATGAGGGAGAAATACTCCCACTTATTTGATAAGTAAAAAAAATTACAAGGAAACAATTTCAAAAGGAGGAAGGATGTAACATCCCATGTATTTATAGAATAAGTTGATTTCATATTTTTTAATATTTATGAAATATATATTAATTTTACATTAAATAGTTGATAGTTTCAATATCATACCCAACACGCAACAACAAGTTTCTCATAAATCTTACGTTGTACACAAGATTGAGTTTAACCAAAAATTAATACATCATTAATATTATTATTTTAAATGGTAGTTAACACCTATCAATTGTATTAGATAAAATGAACGTAACAAACTATATTATGTTTAAACATGTTTCTTAAATGTTTCTACATTCATCAAATAAATTTTAGATGCTTAAAATGACAATAAATCCAATTTTAAGCATAAAATACTATAATATTTTTAAAAGTTAGTTTTACAACATTTTAATGGAGAAACATTTGAAATATAGTTATTGTCAATGTTATATGTTATATTTAATAAAATAAACTTATTATTTGGAATAGGAACATCAAAATTTACTTTGGTTGAATTTTTTGTATTTTTCTTAAAAAAATTATATTTTATTGAATAGTAAAAATAAGGCATTTTAATAAAAAACTGCCTTTTCTTCTAATTTATTTGTATTGTTAGATTATAATTTGAACTTGTTTTAAAGTATATTTAAAATTATGTTTTTTTCATTTATTCCATTTTTAGTCGATGTAAGAAATTTCACATTGAAATTTGATATAAACACATGTCAATATTTTGATGGTTTTTACTTTTAAAAAAACACGTTTTCTTGTTTTGACAAAAGAGATTATTTTTTAAATAATTTTTTCCAATTCTATGTTTTTATTTGGAAAAAATGTATTCTAAATTTTTAATCATAAGTTCCAAATTATTTAAATAGGTCTCTTTTATTTTTAGAAATTATGAATAGTAACTTTGGTAAAAAAAATATTACCAGAGTTCAAGGTAAATCAGAAAATTAAAAGTAAAAATAATATTATAATAATATAAAACTACACTACCACATGTACTAATTTAATTGAATGAGTGTATCTAGATCATGAACATCCTTCGGTAGATTTTAGGACCACTTGGATTCACTTGGATGAATTTAATTCTTTTTTAATATTATATTCAATGCATAGTTATTTTTGTTACACTTTTATTTTTAAAAAAGAATAGTAATTTAATATTGAGTTATAAATGGGATTACTTTAACTATAAATATTATTTTGAAAGATAAATATATTACCTAAATCGTGATAATTTATTTATAAGTTTTATAAATTAAATAATTAAATTTAGTCTTTACACAAATATGATGTTATAATTTATTAATTAATGAAATAATAAAATAAATGATTTTATAAATATAAAAATAAATAATATTTCACATAATTTATGACATCCAATACTTTTATGGATATATTTGACATGTTGGTGATTATTTAAAGGATTTTTTTCAAACATATCATTCTATTATTATATTTTTCAAAAGTAAACTAATGAATAGTGTTATAATTGTCACTATTGGTATTTTAAAATATAAAAAAGTTTATTGAATGCAATAAAATTTCTAAAAATATAATATTAGGCCAAATGTGTTGTTTAAGTCCTAATATTTAATAAATGACACTTTTTTGAATTTTTGACATGTTATGGTAATTACATTAACCCACAAAGTGTAAATAACATGATATCACAATAAGATTGAAAAGGGTAAAATAGGGGTTAAACCAAAAAATATAAGGATTAAAAATTATTCAAAACTTGAATAATTATAATAGGATATTGGGTAATTTACCTTAAATCATTTTATATTATAAATTAATTATTTTTGGACCATTTAGAACTGAACATGAATTTATATTAATTTAATATTTGAAGAGTTTCAAAGGGTGCATCTCCCCTCTCCTATAAAAAGGTACCCACTATTATCTGATAATAACAAATCCAAAGCCTTTTTGTTTTGACACACTCAACACAGAAACCTTCTCATAATCCCACCCCACATTATTGAGGCTATATTTTAGGCATAACACCCTCCTTATAGTTGTTAAGGTGTTCTTTAAAGGTGATCAACCGAAGAAGACGTATCATTTTTAAGTGTTTCTAATTTATTTCTTCTTACACATACTTTAAATATCCTTAATCCATTATGAACTAATAAATCTAATTTAATATATATACTTAGCTATTAATATTTTATTATCATCACCAAAATCTCTCTCTAATTTCATCAAATGGGAAATGAACATTTCGTTCGTGTGTACGGTGGACTATTGTCTCGCAAACCGATAGAGTCCATTTTTCATTACCATATATCAATACTGGTTATAATGATGGAATTAGTGATTATATATGATATTAATTAAATATTTATCATTTTAAAATAATAATATTTTAATTATTTTCTTAACTTCCATGCACATAAAAATGATAATGTTGTTCATGCGCACATGTGAATTATCACCTCCACGAAGTGATGTGAATCGTTTTTATTCACCATATCACATGTATGATATATATATATAAGTATATTTAAATGATTATTAAAATTTTAATTATATTATGATAATTATGGAAGGATAAACTAATAATTTCCTTATTTTCATAATGATCAATGAAAAATGGAAATGTTACTCATGCGTACATACAACCTATCATCTCCATGTTTATAACATTGTTCATTTTTTATACCATAAATAAATGGATTTTTAAAACTATAATTGATTTATAAAAATTATTATTATGTCATGAATTCTATTCTTTAGATTATGTAATTTTGACTACATGGACTAATGACATCAAACCATATTCATTTTTGACTCAAGTATCGAATATCGACTGAATATCCAATATGAACCTAAATAATTATGAAATTTTTAAAACATGGTAATAAGTGATATAAAAAATAAATAATAAACTTCATAAAGGTTCTCATTAAATTATAAATTAACCTTAGTTTATTATTCATGAATATAAATATTTTATGTGATTATTGGACTCATTGTAAGGGATTTTATCTCAATCTACTTTCATTGAGGCGCATTATGATAATATGCATCACCTTAATTTATACAGCGTATAATCAACCCCTTTGACTATTAATTTCATTCATTGGTTTTGAAATGTAATATTTTAATGTGAAGTGTTTTACTTTCTTTACAAAATGAAAAGAAATGTTTTTAACGTACATGGAAACAACAACTTTTCCACCGTTGAGGCCATTTTGGTATTTTGATTCCTCTACAAGACAAAATGCGTTTAAAAGAAAAATAAATACCATATTCCCTTTTCATGTATATTGGTATTTAAAATGGTTTTAATAATGGTTTGATTATATCTTGTAATTATTCCTTGTGACTAAAAATTTTTTGAGTGAAATGTTGATAATTGAAATATTTTATGTGTTATGATTATATAATGGTATATAGACATTTGAAGGGTGGTTACATAATAAAAAAATATGGTTGGTTATGTGATAGACCAAGTACTGGTGGTTCTATGATAAACCAAGTATGGGTGGTTATGTTATAACCTCCAATGCATTAGGTATGGAAGTCGGTCGTATGTCTATTCCTTTTAGTGATATGTGTGGAAGTCGACCGTATTGTTATTATATTTAAGTATGATTATGTGACAGGTTAACTTTATATGTTATATGTTACTTTATATGGGTTTTATGGTAATATTTTGGTTACAAAAGTGTAATAAATGAGATTATATTTAGTGAATAGTATGTATTTCTAGATAAAGGCAAAAAGTATTACTTTATGATAAATTATTCATAATTTTCATGTTTTCGCAAGGAGAATAGTTTTCTTTCTTTGTGTATCCCTTACTTGTCCTTTTATGCTCATACAAAGTTTGGAAATGTTTTTCACATGATTAAAAGAAGAATAGAGTCAAGTATGGGATCAAGGAAAAGTTATGTTGTTCAAACATGAAACAAAACCATGTTTCTTTTTAAAAGTTATTGTTTTATGAAAAAATGAGTAGTGAGTAGAAGTGTCTACTTTGTTATACTGATTTTTTATGTATAATGTATGACCTAATTCTCTAAATTTCTAATCCTGAAAATATCCTCGCTGTGAATTAAATTCAAATTGTTGACTTATCTCAAGATTATGTAATGTGTACAGCTGGTGCCTTATATTAGGATTCAGCCTAGGGCTTACCCATAAACATATATATCATGGAACAATGTCTTAATGGTATATTTAAATGTCTTGTTTAAGGCCTCAAATGAATGTTTTATGTATATATCACATTGTATTCCATTATTGGGAAATGAGTTATTGATTTCCTTTTGATTATTATATTTATTATGAAATCTATGGATAAGTTTTTGGTTTATGATATTTTTTATATGGAATTATTTGATCATCATTTAATAGTTCCCTAAATTTTTTTCCTTATTTATATTTTACTATATGAATTCTATTACCAAGAATATGATCTCTCCCCTTTCATATGGTTTCTTTCCTTATCAAAGTAGAATGTGTTTTATGATTACTATTTAGAGATATTCTAAAGGGAACTATCATGTTCTAAAAAATACTATGTTTTATTTTATTTTTTAAAATTTATAGATTAACATAAGTATGTATCTAGTTTTCTAGCACTACTAAACTATATATCCCTTTGTTATGTAACCTCTTTAATCTAGGGTCAATTAGATAAAGTAATCACCAGCACTAGGCTATAGGTTTCAGGGTCTTTAAATTCATAATGACCAAAATGAGGGGAACATTTATGAAATTTTTCCATTTAAATTATCCATATACAATCAATTTTTCAATATTTAAATTATTTATCTAGGGCAAATTAATTTATGATTAAAACACAAAAAAACTAAAAACAGGTTTTTACAAAAAATCATTTTTATGTATAACTTTTTTTTACTAAATTTACTCATAAAACTTATTCAATTCAACTAAATTTGATTATTAAAGAAATAATTTAATTAATTATACTTTTATACTAATTTAAAATTTGAAATTTATACATTATTAAAACAAAAATATAGTTTTCAATGAAAAGTAGTTTTTTCACTATTCACTAGAAAATCAACGTTTTCATAAAAATACCAAAAATTTATTAGTATTCTAGTTTTGATGTGATGATTTAAAAAATTATATTCCTTTTATAAAAAAAAATTCTAAAATTGTAAGTTGTTAATTACAATTCCAACAATCAAAATTAAAAAAATAAATCCATTTTTGGGAAAAATTTGTATTCCTAATGTAAAAAATGATTTTACTAAAAATTATGTATTTATTAATTATTATTAAATAAATTATATAAAGACTTTATATATATAATCATAATGTGGTTAACCCTATTCATTCCATCTAATTCAAAAGTTAGATTATGATGGTCATATTAAAATAATAATATTTTATGGTTTGTTTTGAATCGGTGGTGTGTATTGTATACACTATCGAAGATAGTGTTCTTTTAAAATACCAGGGTTCTACAACATAATTTAAATTATTAGGATAAAATATAATATCTTACCCATTTTAAAACTTTATAATAATAATTATAAATCCTTATTCTGATAGAATGGTTTCATTATGAATTGATCGAAAGACAGGTTCACATTTGAAAATGTTCAAATAAATAATGAAGGTTTATTATAATTAGGAGATAAAAATAACTCATACAAATTAATAAAAAATATGATAAATTTTTTTGGAAAATAAGTCTTATTTAGAGTATCTATAAAGAAAATGAGAATATTTATTCAATAAGATATTTCTCAAAATGTCCAATATAAAAAATATATAGGATTACTATATATGAGGCATCTAAAAATTGAAAAATATAAAATTAAATCCAGAAATTTAACTAAATTATAATTTGAGGTAAACTTGAGACAATAAATTCTAATGTTTTGGACTAATTGGTTATAATAATAAATAGTTAAATAATAATTTTATCAATTTTATTAATGAAATAACATGATTAAAATGATTGATATTCATGACAAGAAAATATCAAGACTTATCAATATTTACAAATATCATAATATATACTAAAATGGGAACTATTTGTGTAATAATTGGGCTTATTTTTATTAAGGGTATATATTAAACCATGTAGTGATTTCAGAATATATATAATGTCATAGAACTCATCCTCTGTTTAGTTTTCTATATATATTATAAAAAAAGAAGAAACTAAATAGAAGATTCATAACATAATAGATTTATAAGGTACTATATTAACCAATAGAGATACTTCAATGTAAATTTCCTAGAAATATATATCAAAATCATGAAATATTTTTTTAATAATGATATCTTGCTGAAAAATACATAAATTACACCATATAAAATTTGGTTTAAATGGAAATAAAAAAATATCTTTTCATTAATAATACCATTATCAAAAGTAAAATGTAAAACATTTAATATTTTATTTAGTGGGTGGATGATGGAATATTAATTAGTTACACCTCAAATATAAGATCTTATCAAAACATTAATAATAAATTGGGAATGATTTTTTGTACTTATGAAAACATTGTCAATAAGGATGATCCAAATCTTAAAAACATGATTTTGTTTGTAAAATTAAATAGATACATCTATAAAATTCTTGAAATAATGATAATATTGATTATAATTATAAATATTATTTAAATTAAACTTATTTTAATGTTTACAATAGTGTTTCTTAGTCCTAAAAGAATAATTATAGTATATAAAATTGTTTGGAGCCCAAAAGTATCATTATAAATATGGATGAAGTTGGTAAAACATTAAAAAATTAGTAAAAAAAGTTACACTATCATGATTTCATAATTTGAGTATACGTTTTTTGTAGAATGCCTTCAATATAAGGACAATAATGGTTTTTTTAATTAAAATCTAAATAAAATTGAGAAAATATGACACATGGGATCTTATTATAAGAAAAATATACTAATTTAATTGGAACAAGATTATATCTTACAAATAAATTAAGTTATAAAAAAAGTATATTTTATAAAATAGAGTATATATTTTGTGAAATTTTTATTTTCAATATAAATTAATCAAATTTGATGTGACTTTTTCTCCTTTTAGTTGGTAAGAAACTATCAAAAAATTCGATATTATAAGATAAATATTAGTTAAAATTTTTCAAATAAATTACAAATAAATAGTCCCAAAAGGATATTTTTATGTGAAGTATACATCAAGAAAAAAATAATTTTTTTAATTGATAGTGTTCGAAAAATCATTTACAAACTAAAAAAGGTGCTTTATAAGTTAAAACAAAACCCTTTACCTTGGGACTAGAAGTCTTATATGTGTATAATATGAATTAACAATAAAAATTCAAGGTGGATAATGATATTTATAGCAAATAAAATTAAATTAAATCCATCATTGTGATCATATATATTGATGACATAATTTTATCATAGATAAATATCAATAAGGTGAGGAATTTTATACTCAAATGAAGAATGATTTTTGAAACATTTTTTATAAAACAAGTGACATTTTATAAGGGTATAAAAATCATATAACCCACTAAAAAAGTTTTATTTGGGAATAAAATTTTTCTCATGAGTTTCTGAAATGATTAGGAATTGAATATTCATTAGTGGTGTTAATTGGATATCATTTGGCACAAAATTAACAATTTATGATGATGTAAAGACTATGAATCAGAACTAATTTAGATATATGATTGTTAGTTTACTATAATTGAAGTATTATCCCTCAAGAATAGTTTTTTAGTGACACATTTCATCATATTAACAAGAAATATAATGTAATCCATATTTTGGATATTAATAGAATTCAAAGATAAGTGAGATGAAAATAGAATATGGTCTCATGTAAAACATATATGGGTAACTTCAGTTATATAGATTAAACAAAAAGATTGGTCTGGTAATGTTGATGATTATAAGTTCACATCTGGTGGTACATTCTTTCTTATAAGATTATTTATATCATATATTTGATATATGTAATCAATCACAAACCACAATAGTATGAAATTCACCATGACATGGTTTGTGCTATGTATTTTTTCCCATGTAATGGTGTTTTTTTGTAAATCTATATGATATGCCATTTTATTTTGATTTTTTTGTTTTACACTAATTAATATCATGGTTAATTATTTTAATTAATTATATGATGAACCTTTGATGACTATGTTTCCATTAAATAAGTTTAATGATAAAAAATGAATAAAGTATACATTTAAAGTGTCATAATGGATAAAGGGATATTATTTTTATAATGTAAAAGATGGTTGATCTGTTAGTAAAATTATTCTTCTAGGAATGGATTTGTATTTATTAATAGTTCAAGTACCTCACAGAGAGACGTTTATTCATTCCCAAACATGATGAATCCATTTATCACTATATTCTCATTATTAACATTAAAATTATTTCTATCTTATTATTAGAATAGATTTTAGTTTATGTAAAAGAATTTATTTATTCTATTTAGTTGAGTGATACCTATAAAGTTAAGGGTGTGCTGGTAGTTTCTAAAGGTTTTTTTATCTACTATATTGATGAGGAAACTATGAACATCAATAGTGAGGTAAAAAAGGTGAATATTTCATTTAATTTATTGTTTCATATTACAAATTTTATTATTCTAAGGATTCATGTTTTATTATAATAGAATATTAAGTAATGATTATTCTTATAAAACAATTCAATGGTATCAATTTAATGATCAATCAAAAATTGGTAGGATGATGATTTAAATATGGAAGTCAAGTGAAAATTTTCTAGATCAACGATATGATGTATATAAAAATATTATGATTTATTAAAATATATATAAGTTAATAATATGTAATTATTCCATGGGTTTTCATATTGAAATTATATCATCATAAAATTATCCCCTAGGGCCTAGCTTAGTTGCAACGGGCACTATGGGATATCGGGATATCTTAAGTTTGAGTCTCCCTGACTACCTACCTGGGTTTGTTTGTATGCTTATTTTTAGCATTGTAATTCTCCTTTCCAATCCATTTGTAATTATATCATCATAAAATTACATTTTTCTTATCATGTTTTTGAAAAAAAAATAGCCAGGGTGCATTGTAATTAAAATTATAATGGTTGATATGATTTAAATATGTATATATAAATTACTTATTATAATTATTATACATTGCATAGTATAGTTATATATTAGGTATGATATAATATTTAGTGTTGTTTGACCAAAAATATTATTTTTCTAGTTATAAACTGAATTATAAATGTTGATATTTTTTATACATATTTTGTGTTATGGTTAGGTTATAATTAAGGTCACTCTTGAGCTTTAATACATTCATAGTGTCTCTTTTAATTAGACCTCCCATTATCCTATGAGATTAGGTTATATTTTATGATGGTTTGGGTTGGCTACTAGTTATACAATACATTATCGTGAGTATAATTTGGTTTCTTATGATTCAATTCCTTTCCAAGATATAGTTATATATACATTATACATGAGGTGGATTTAGATATTTTTAGGTAAAATACAATTTTATTTTAAACTATGTAAATGAAATAATTAGTTATATAAGTTCTTATATATTAATATGTTTGGAAAATATTATATTGGTTATAGGTATTGGGTTCTATAAATATTTCAAAGTATTCAAATATACAAATATTAAGTGATATATAATAATAGGAACCATATTAATATGAAATTTTTAGTGTAATAAAACTCTTAAAATATAATTATGTGATTCCTTCCAATGTAAGCACATTCTAGTACCCAGACATAGTTAAGTAGGGGGATTAGATCCTTCTTTCTGGAGTAATAATCACTGTTTATTTTCTTGATTACTAACTCTGAATAACCTTTTACCTTCAAGTGTTTTGATGGAATTTTATGTGCTAGTTCTAGATCTACAATGAGGGCCTGATATTTCACATCATTGTTTATGAAACCTTATGAGTATAGGAAAGAATAATTCCATACTTCCTTTTCTAAAGAGATAAGAATGATTTCCAACCCAAATTTATTAAGCTTGGGGTCTTCCATCCTCTTCCCTGTTTGGATTCTATATTCACTATAAAAATACATTTCCCATGTTTGTGGGGTATATTTAATATATAATATTTATTTATTTTGAAATTTAGTATTCAATGACATTTCTTTTGCAGATGGGTGTTCTCCAAGGAATTCTTCCAAAATCTAACCTTTTACCACTTTTTGAGGATTTAAATGAATTCCAAACTATAGCAATATTACCACTCACAATTCCAAATGTCCATCTTTCATAGGATGGATGGGAATGTATGTGAGAGGTTTATTGTGAGAGAACAAATGGACCTCATGGTGTTTTAGTTAGTGCCTCAACATCTATACCACAAATATTAATTCCAAACATCTCTCTCGATTTCTGAATAATGAGTATTAGTATTGATCATGGTTCGATTAAAATAATAAAGTATTTTTTAATTTATGATGTCATTATTTTGTGTGAGGACATCACCCGGTGATCATTCATGGGATATCGCATAAAAATGATTAGTTTTACCTCAATATGGGGAATTGACATTATTGGACTCAAAAGATATTTCTCGATACTATCGAATGATTCTTGATAGTCATCAGTTCACTGATATATGACCCATTTTTTCAACAGCCTGATGAAGGGAAAACACTTTCTTGTGAAGTTTTCTATAAAGTATCGAATGTAGTAAAGGTGTCCCTATAATACCATCAACTCTTTGAGGTTTTGAGGTGGTGACTTGTTTAGGATATTTTTTTTCTTCTCAGGATTGACTTTGATGCCATGATGGAAAACCAAAAATATAATAAAATTTACCAAGATGAATCTGAAATAGAATTTTAAAGGATTTATTTTCATGCTATACTATCACATTTTTTTAAATTTTGTCTCATTATCAACCATGCGGTTAGAACATTATCAAGAATTAACAACTAGATCATTAACATAGCATCTGAAAAACCTTCCCAAAAAGGGTTTGAAGATGCGATACATAGCATGTTGATATGTATTGTTGGAATTCTTAAAGCGGAAGGGAATAAACTAATAGAAATAAACACATTAGAGTGATCTAACATTGGTGTATTATTCATATTATGGGTCCATTATTATTTGATTATACCTTAAATAGACATCCATGAAGGATAACTCTTCGTAACCAGTCATTGCATCAATTAGTACCTTCGTGATCGAAATCAGGAAATCATCTTTTGAACAGTGCTGATTTTGATCGCTAAAATTGATGCAGACCCTAATTTTCCCATTCTTATTATTTATCAGGATTATGTTGGATAATAATTTTAGAAACTAGGCTTCCTGAATGAAATTTTATTTGATAATATTATCAACTTCAGCCTCAATTTTGGTGGCATGGGTCGGGTTCATCCTTAAGGTTACTTATTTGTCTCCCCAGTGGTTTTCTGGCAAGACCAAATGGTGTGTGGCCACCTTGGGATTAAGTCTTGGAACTTATATGAAATTCTAGGAAAACAAATCTAAGTGATACTTCATAAAGTAGGTATATACCTCTTTTTGTTCATAAGACATTTCCAAACTAATCATTGTGGGTTGTGGGTCCTCCTCTGTACTAAGGTTTTCTTTCATGAGTTCATCAATGGTGGTAAAGAAGCCTTCCCCAAATGTTAGAGGGTTAACCCTAAGGTATTTCTCATCATCCTCTTATTATTCTAACTTAATCTTAGGGGGAGTAGGTGATGAAGGAAATTTCTCATAATTATGAAAGGAGTCAACATTTGGACATCCAAATGATTAAGAATCTCCCTCTAACCCAACTGATGATGTGGGTTTTCTTGGAAGCTCTGGATGGGAGATAGGTAAGGAGTGTCTCCACTCATTCCTAGTGATAGGATAGCTTTTTCTGATTCAGTCTATGAGTGGTGATCTCTTAAATCTTAGGGCATGGAATAAGGGAATCTTCACTCTATATTTACTACTATCTGGAGAGTAAGTGAACTTTTCAGAATTTCTAGGCTTGGTTTTCAAGGAAAAGATCACAATGGTTGTTGAATATGCACCCAAATTGGGTCCCATTACTTTGACCTAATTAGTGGAAATCACATATTCTTTACTAATCTATTTGAAGAGATTAACTTGGATCATTTCTAAGTCATTAGGGGAAGTGATCCAAGTGACCCCATCAGTTATGGGTTATTTCCCTTCCCTTTGGTATAATCCAACATCAATATATTGTGATTCGGAAGATTTGAATGGGGATTTATCGCCATTAAATGTAAATATTTGACCATTAATGAAATATTTGAGGCATTGGTGGTATGATGATAAGACCGATGCATGTTTATGAAACAAGGTTTCCCTAATAGAATAATGAAAGTTATATCTTTCTAGACAATAAGAAATTCTGAGTCAAATATGAGGTCCTCAAACTAAGCCCCAAGATAGATTATTCCAAGGTTATTTTGCTTGTTTTTTTCATAATCCTATAATGTTAGAGAAAAGGGGGAAAAGTGGGCCTTTTTGTAACCCAATCTATAAAGAGTTTGTACTAGAAATAGTTTCCTCCTAAGCCATTATATAATTACCCAAAAAATTATAAATAAAATTCACCATGTAATTTAATTTAATGTATGATTATGTAATACAGTTATATAAAACACATGAACTTATTTGGTTTTATTATATCCAATCATATTTAAAAGACCATTAATCATAATTACCATTGATGATATATTTTTTGATCATTGATCATGTGATTAGTATAGATATATGGCTTTAACAAATCCAATTCACAGAGATAAAGGATGTAATGGCCTCAACCAATATAAGCATACCCTATTGATCCCATTTATCAGTTTTTCTAAGGGATATAGCATCTATAGGATTTTTCCTTGACCAATCTGAATATGAGATCCAATAACTTAAGAATGAGAAAATGGTTTAGTAGAGAAGTTCAAGATCATCAAGATCACATCCCAAACCATGTTTGTCGAACCACCCTATGAAAGTCTCACCGTCACACACCTTACTCTTGCGGAGTTCACTAGTGTATTAAATGGATATTTATTAAGACCCTAAAATGATATTATTTATATTATTTTTTATAGAATAATGAATATATTTTCATCCTATTATTGTTACTTTCTAAATTATTTTTATTTTGATACAATAATACAGAAATTATATTTTTAATTAAAATTCAATTTCAATTAAGAAATTTATTTTGAATAATTGATGGATTTTTTAAATAAATAATGTGTTTATAGAATTATTTATTAAATATTTTTTAGTAAATATAAATTATTTTATATTTTTTATGAAGTAAAATGTAATTTTTATAAGGGTTATAAAATTGTTATTATAAAAAAACCTAGCATTTCTCAATAAATGTCGATTGTTATTGTAAAAGTAAAAATACAAATTTTTAGAAAATTATTTTTATAAAATGAATATTATTTTTAGAATCCAAATTTTGAAATTATTCAATGGTTAATTATTCATAATTTTCTGAGATGGTCGAATTTTCTGGTAAAAATTAAATATAGTATAAATATATATTGTGTATTATAACATCATAATGACCCAAAAGTGATGTAATAAATACTTTGAAAGAAATACATTACCAAATATACTTTTTAACTTTAAAATATTTTATTTTAATTTTATTTTATTTATTTTATAAAACCATTATGAATCCTCTAAAACCATTAATATATTTTAAGGTTATAAAATCATTTCTTTAAGAGTATGACTCACTTACAAAAAATAAAGGGTTTTATTTTAATAATTTAGGACCTTTACCTTGTAAAATAATGAAAAATAATCCTATTTTTTTAGAAACCATGGCCAATAACCATGGTAAGGTTTTTGGTTTTGGTTATTTTATTATAGAGTGTCCAAAACCTATGTTTGAGAAATGATAAAGCATTCAACATTGATTTTCTATATATACTCACCCAAGATCCCATTTATCTTCACTAAAAAACCTTTTATCATGTCCTTACTCTTTCTTATCCTCTGTATAGTCCTCCCAAGGTTCCCTCGAACTCTCAATAAGCTCCTCTCAAGCATTTGAAGTCACACACTCAAGTAAGGTATCCTCACCTTCTCTTCTCTGTTCAAGTTTCTTTAAGATCTTATGCCTTCTATTTACAATTAATAATATTGGGAAATGTCTTTCCATGTCCCCATTACATACCATTTTATGTAAAAATGTTGATAGAAACATTTCTCTCTAATCAACCCATTTTATGAATTTTTATGTGATGTCGTTATGCTGACGAAATTTCACATTGCTTTTCCATGACAAAATAATTGTGTAGTGAATAATATACCCATTTACTATCAAGGGTTTTCACCTTTATACAATTATATTTATTTCACTTTGGACTTACATGTATTTATTCAATACTCCTTGATCATATAATAAAATATTATGATGAATGAATCCAGGTTGAATGATCTATATGGCACACTTAAGCATGAGAATGAAATTAAAGTGACAGGTATGCTTGGAATTATATATCTCTCCAATGCATTGGGTAATGTTTAGTCTCATGAGACATCATGTTGGGATAGGGAGTGAACCTAATTACTTTATGGTACTTTTTCCATCATTATGTCATGGAATTTATCCTGGAACTATGTTTATGATGCAATTCTTTAAGTTGTTGTCTCATTTCCCATGTTGCCTTTATGATTATCATGCAATATCATGTCTCTTTGTTCATTTTTATGATTCCTACTCATTCTATGCCCCATTTATATTCCTATTGTATAAAATGTATTATTATATTCATGTTATGACATTTTATTCCCTTACTGGGCTTTATAGATCACCCCTTTCTTATGTATGTCCCCAGGTTATCCCATGCTGTTTTAAGTGCGAGCATATTAAAGAAGTTTTCAATAAATATGATTATTTTTGAATTGTTATTTAATGTACCTAATTCCTAAATACACTAAAATTCTCGATTTTCTAGGTTTTATTAATTTTAACCTTATGTATTAAATCATATAATAATGTGAAATAAATAATAGGGTTGTAATAGTTGGTATCAAAGGAAACTTTTAGTTATTTTGGGGATTAGTATTAGAAAACTCTGTAGAAATTATTAGGGATAAGACTAAGTATAGGAAAACAACACTAAATTTTGGAAAGTATGGAGCAATTTTTTTATCAAGAAAATATATTCCTCTATGGATACAACAAGTGGATGTGGTTCTGGAACAAATGTACATAGGCATAAAACCTGAAAACACCATGTAGATCTAGACTTTACCATGAACTAGTGCACAAAAATGGGCCTAGAGGCACACCTGGTTTGACACTCCTAGGGGATATTCTTTGGTAAATTCATAATCTCATTGAGAACCATTATTAAGGGAATAAAAAAATACCCATAAGAATATATATTAGAAAATAGATCATGGATAACATATATTAAGGCCTAGAAATGCATAAGTTAAGTAAATACAAGTAATTCATAAGTTATCTCTTCAATGTCATTGGATTCTTATTTATGTGTTTAATAGTTTAAAAATACTCATTGATAATTTTCCTTTTATTCTAGACAATGGATATAAATATGAAGAATTGGGTAAACAATCAATGTGACGAGAAATGTGATGACTTCCCCAACAAGGTGTCAAACCTTATGGAATCATGAAAAGTGGACTTTATGATAATATTCTCTTAGATTACTTAGGTTTTGAATAGAAAACTAGATCAGGATGAGTTTTCAAATCCTCCTAAGAGAGAACAAGCTATGATTTAGACCTTTATGAGATAAAGGATCCCAAAAATTCAATGGATCATCTGATCCCTTAATCATGTAACAATGGATCAACTCCATTGAGAATGTCTTCTCAATCCTTCATGTTTTATGATAAATATATGGTTCTACTAGCTCCTTATCGTATGAGGGGATAATCTGATCAATGGTGTACAATGATAAAAAAATAAGAATCCTAAGGAAGAGATCGAAGCGTTGGGGTGGAAGGAATTATGGGGAAAAATTGATAAATATTTTCCTCACACTCTCTGACTTTAAATGGAAATGGATTTCCATTCTATCAAACAAAAAATGACAAAACTATTGGGATGTATGAGGAGAACTTCACAAGACTTTCATGATACACCTCCAGCTTTTTCGTTACCCCCCCCCCCCCCGAATTCAAGGTTAACTACTTTCTTGGTGGGACAAAACCTAGTCTATGAAAACCCTTATGATCCGAGACTTTGATATATATAAGGAAATGATATGATGTTCCCTCAAATTTGAAATAGAGATCGACAAGTCTCAAGGGTATCATAGGGATAAGTAGCAAAAAGTGGAGTTTAATTTTGGTAGTCCGATGAAGAAATATAACAGTGCCAAGAAATTTCAACATCCCACTAGTCAAAGGTATGGAAAGAAGAAACTCATAAATTGTATAAGGGGGATGAGAAAATTATTTTGGTGTGGGAACGAAGGGCACCAAGCTAATGACTACCTACATGAGAAACCCGCTAATGCGATAGAGGAAAGGAATGCTCCAGTCAACCCACAATTTATTTTTAATTGCTTCAAATAAAAGGAAATGTGGAACTTTTCAAACCAATGCACTATTCTAAGGGTTTTCAGGGACAACTAACAACCTCTAAGTAAGAGTGAGATTTTTTATCACGGTTGTTAAGGTGGATCCTCACAATAAAGTGGTGATAGGTACTCTTGTTATTCATTCAAGAATTGTGAACTAATTTTTCATTTAGTTCTACACATTCTCTCATATCACAAAATTTTAGTAGAACTATTCAAACACAACCAATAAGTATGGAAGTAGAGTTTTACTTGAAAATAGAAAATGGGGAAATTGTTCCATCCAAGTATATAACTCCTCCCCTATCATAATTTGCAGGCTGAACTTCCCAGAGAACCTTATCATACTCACTTTTATATAATTCTATGCAATTCTAGGTATTTATTGGATTTCCCTATATAGATACAACATAAATTTACCTAATAAGTAAATCACTCTCCATATTTCAAATCATCCCCTGATTATGTATAATTGCAAGGAGGAGAATGAATCTTATTTAGAACCAACATCTAAAGCATGGATATTATTTACCTAGGAGTAAGAATATCTATCTTAAATGATTTATTATAAGTAAATAATCATCCTTTACAAAATTCCCATTATGATGGAATACATTGATGTATTTCCTGAGGAATATCATATTCTTCCTCCTAACTGAGAGGATGAATTTTAAATCGAACTTATACATGTGAATTACCATTATCCAAGAATCTATATATAATGATTTTTGTAATAATTGAGGAGCTGCAGAAACAATTGTAGTAGAATATGGATAAAGGGTTCATATTCCCAAGTGATTCACCTTAGAGTGCACCATTCCTCTTCATCATGGAGAATTATTGGTCAATGTGCCTTTGTATTGATTATCGTGATCTCAACCAGATCATGAAAAGGAACAAGTATCATCTTCCATGGATTGATGACTTGTTCAATCAGATACATGGAACATAATAATTCTCCAATTTGGATCTATGGTTAGGATATTACCAAGTTATTGTGAAGAATGATATCCTCAAGTCTGATTTTTTTACAAGGTATAGGTGTTATGAGTTCATAGTAATGCCTTTAGGACTCACTAATGCTCTGAAAATCTTCATGGATTTGATTAATAGAGTCTCTAGATATTACCTCAACAAATTTTTGGTAGTATTTTTAGATTATATTCTAATATTCTTCAAGACCAAGGAGGAGCATGAGGATCACCCGATCACTATGTGAAAGACATTACAAAAAGATAAGCTTTATGCTAACTACAGAAAATGTGAGTTCTAGTTGAATAAAGTCACATTCTTAGAGAATACCATCACAAGAAATAGGATATATGTAGACCCTAAAAAGATAATATAAATTGAAGGATGATCAAGGAAAACATCTATGACATATATATATATATATATAGTTTCCTTGGATTATCAAGCTACTATCATCGATATGTGAGAAATTTCTTGTGATTATCAAACCCTCTAACAAAGATAACTCAAAAAGGAGTCAAGTTTTCTTGGAATAATGAATGTGAAAAGATCTTCAAGGAGATGAAGAAAAGGCTAATCATTTCTCATGTTCTCACACTACACACAAGTGGAGAACTTTTTATAGTATTCATTGATGCTTCGATGAAGGGATTGTGTTGTGTGTTAATGAAAAATGACAAAGTGACAGCATATTATTCAATGTTGTTGATGTTTCATGAATAGAACTATCAAAAAAATGATCTGAAGTTAGATTTAGTGATCATCAATTTAAAAGTAGGGTGGAATTATCTCTTTAGGAAGAAGTGTGAAATATATACAGATCACAAAATTATCAAGTATATATTCACACAGAAAGAGCTAAATATGCACCAATGAAGATGGTTAGAGATGATCAAGGACTATGACTTCTCAATTCACTATCATCAAGGGAAATATAATAAAGTAGAATATTCTTTATGTAGAAAGTATCCAGTAAATATATCATTAATAATAATTGAGAAGGATATAATCTTCTTAGACTTGAAGAGGATATACTTGGGAATCATAAAGGATGGAAAATTATCAATACTTTCACAAATGATTTCTCAACCGTCTCTTTTGGAAAAGATAAAAGTTCTCAAATATTTGACGTGTGAATTTAGAAGAATGTGGAAACTATATGAAAATTTAAATCCTTTAAGATCAATTTTAATGAAGAAGGTGTTGTAAGATTTGGTTCATAGATATGTGTACCATCGAATCCTAAGTTAAAGAAGGATTTTTTGGATGATTCATATATTTATACCTTCTCTACCCATCCTGGAAGCACAAAGATATATCTAGATATCTAAGAGAACTATTAGTGGGATAATATGAAGAAGAATATCACAAAGTATACATCAAGATGTCTTGTATGTCATAAAATGAAAGAAGAAAGACAAAAATCCAAGGGGATGATTCAACCATTACCCATACCTACATGGAAATGGTAAAACATCACCATAGAATTTGTCATGGGCCTTCTGAATACATCAAGAGGTAATAATTCTATTTGGGTTGTAATGGATCATCTTATAAAGTCTACACAGTTCATTATTATTTGAGATATTTTCTCACCCGATCGACTTGTATGGATATACATTAGAGAAGTGGTAAGGATATATGGAGTACCACTAATGATTGTATCTGATTGATATTTGATATTCACCTCCAAGTTCTGGAAAAATATCCAACATGATATAAATATAATGTTTAACTTCAACGTGTCTTAACACCTCCAAACTTATGGCCAATCTAAGTGGACACTCTAGACACTCAAGGACATGTTTAGAGCATGATTAATTGACTTTAAAGGAGAATGGGATCAACATCTTCCACTGGTTAAGTTCTCGTACAATAATAGTTTCCATTCAAGCATCCAATTGGATCCCTATGAATCCCTTTATGGGAAGAGGTGCATAACACTTTCATGTTGGGTTTAAGTTAGGGAACAAAAACTGTTAGATCTTGAAATGGTTGAGGAAATGGGGATAAAGGTTAAGACCATTCAAAAGTATATAAAGGATTCTCAGAGTTGATGGAATATATATGCTAACAATATTCAAAGATATCGATATTTTGATGTCGGAGACATGGTATTTCCCCATATATCTCTATGGAAGAAAGTGATGATATTTGGGAAGAAGGGAAATCTTATTCCAAGATACATCAGCCCCTTTGAGATCCTTGATCACATCAGAGTGGTGACCTATCACCTAGCACTTCCACATAACTTATCTCAAGTACATGATGTATTCCATGCACCCTTCTTGAGGAAGTAAATACCAAATCCCTCACATGTAATCAATCCAGAGGTGGTACTATTGGAGAATGATCATTCCTATGAAGAGAAGATAGTGAATATCTTAGATTATAGAAACAATGTTATACAAAATAAGACAATTCCCTTGGTAAAAGTGTTGTGGAGAAACAAAAATTTTGAAGAAGTAACATGGGAACCATTGGAGGTGATGAAATAGAGTTACCCTCTTCTATTTTAGTGTGAAAAATGAAAATTTCAACAGAAAAAATTCTGAAGGTGGGAATATTGTAATGACCCAAACTTTTATAAATAAAATTAATCTTTTGATTTAATTAAATTTATTATTATGTAATATGGTTTTAAAAAACACATGCACTTATTTGGTTTTATTATATCCTCTAGAATTTAAAGTATTTTTAAGCATAATTATCATTTATGATATATCCATAAAATAATAATCATATTATTAGTATAAATATAGGGTTTTAACTAATACAATTGACACAGAAAAAAGGATGTGGCGGCCTCAACCAGTAGGATCATACCCTATGAACCCCATTTATCAAAGCTTCTGAGGGAGATATAATCTCGGGTATTTTCCCTTAACCAAGCCCAATATGAGTTCCAATAGCTTAATAATGAGTGAAACCTTTTATGGGAGAAGTTCAAGCACATCGAGATCATGGCACAAACCATGTTCATCGAACCACCCCCATGAAACTATCACCATCGCACACCTTACTCTTAGGGAGTTCTCTAGTGTATTAAAGAGATATGTATCAAGACCCTAGAAATATAATTTTGTCTGTTATTTTTTATATAATAATGAAAATATATTCATCCTATTATTTTTAATTTATAAATGATTTTTATTTTGATACAATAAAACACAAATTGTATTTTTAATTTGTATTAAATTTCAATTAAGACATTTATTTTGATTAATTAAAGGATTTTGGAAATAAATAATATTTTGATACAATATTATTATTAAATATTTTTTATTAAATATAAATTATCACATATTTTTTATTAAATATAAATTATCACATATTTTTTATGAAGTAAAATATAATTTTTATAACAGTTTGAACACTGTTATTGTCAAAAAACATTGCATTTCTCTGTAAATGTTGATTATTTTTTAAAAGTAAAAATACACATATTTAGAAAATTATTTTGATAAAATGAATATTATTTTTTTAATCAAAATGTTTAAATTATGCAACTGTGAATTTTTCATAATTTTCTGAGACAATCGAATTTTTAGGTAAAAATTAAATATCGTATAAATATACAATGTGTATTAAGACATCATAATGACCCAAAATTGATGTAATAAAAACATTAAAAGAAATAAATGACAAAATATATTTTTTACATATATATTAATGTTATTTTAAGTTTATTTAATTTATTTATAAATCCATTATGAATCCTCCAAAACCCTTAATATATTTTAAGTTTTTAAAATCATTTCTTTAAGAGTATGACTAACTTCTACATAATCACAGGTATTATTTTTTAATGTTAAAACCTTTACCTTATAAAATAATTAAATACAATACAATTTTAAAGAAACCATGGGAAAAAACCATGTGATGGATTTTGGTTTTGGTTATTTTATTATATAGAGTCCAAAACCTATGTTTGAGAAATAATAATGAATTCCCCATTCATTTCCTATATAAACCCAACCAATATCCCATTTATCTTTACTAAAATTTCTTTGATCACGTCCTTACTATTCCCTTTTCTCTCTATAGTCCTCCCAAGGTTCCCCCAAGCTCTCAAGAAGCTTCTCCCAAGCATTTAGAGTCACACATGCAAGTAAGGGATCCTTACCTTCTCTTCTTTATTCAAGTTTCTTTATTATTTTGTAACTTCTATTTCCAATTACTAATGTTGGGAAATGTATTTACATGTCCCCATTATAGAACATTTTATGTATAAATTATTATATACCTATTTCACTCTCATCAAACCATTTTATGAATTTTCAAGTGATGATGTTATGTAGTTGAAATTTCACCGCGATTTTCCATGCCAAAACAATTGTGTAGTGAATACCATTCCCATTTCCTATCAAGGGTGTTTACCTTTATACACTTATAATTATTTAAATTGGTAATTATATTTATTTATTCCAAACTCCTTTATCATGTAATAAAATATGATGATGAATTAATCCATGTTGTGTGATGTATGTGGCACACTTAAGCATGAGAATAAAATGAAAGTGATGGGTGAACATAGAATTATATAGCACTCCAATGCATTGGGAAATGTTTAGTCTCATGAGACGTCATGTTGGGATAGAGAGTGAACCTAATTCCTTTATGGTACTTTTTCCATCATTATTTCTTGGAATTTATCCTTGACATATGTTTATGATTTAGTTTTTTTGTTGTTTCTACATTTCTCATGTTACCTTTATGATTATCATGCAATATCATGTCTCATTATTCATGTTTATAATTAACACTCCTTTAATTCCCCATTGATATGCATATTGTCTAACATGTATTATTCTATTCATGTTATGAAATGTTTATTCTCTTACTAGGCTTTATAGCTCTCCCCTTTCTTATGTATGTCCCCAGGTTATCCCTTGCAGTTTTAAGTGCAAGCATGTTAAGGAAGTTTTCAATAAAGATAATGTTTTTTACTATTTTAAATTGTTATTTAATGTACCTAATTACCAAATACACTTTACTTCTAAATCATAAGGGTTATATTAAGTGTAAAATTATATATTAAATCATGTAATAATGTTAAATAAATAATAAGGTTGTTATATATTTTCAATAGAATACCATCGAATATCAATGCCATTTATCCAAATATATACATAAAAGGGTCTTATGTTTCCTTGTATGACCACATATTTTTCTTGTTCTGTGAAATCAATGATTATGTGACATTCTATAGGATCAATCTTTGCAAAATATATTTTATCAGTCAAAATTTCATCTTCAAACTCATGATACTTCAGTAAAGCCTCTATGAGTTCTTCTCATAAGTCATTTGATAAGCTAAGAGAATATAGGATTGACAACATGTCTAGAAACAAGGAAAATTGATTTAGAATTTTATATTTATAGGATAAATTTCTATGCTTCCCAACATGGTTATTATATTTCATAGGTTCTTTTAGAGATTAATTTCTTGTTGTAGGTATATCAACCCTTAGAACATAAGATAAATTTGTTATTGTCCTTGGTTGGTTAGGTCGAATAGGCCTTCTTTATTGTCAAAGTCAATCTGATGATTTCATCCCCTCCAATCAATATTTTAAGAATATTAGGTTAGTTCAATCCATGGAATATATTGGGGAACTTTCCTACTCATGTTGGGCCCACTGGAGGGACCTCCCACAAGTTTCGGCATCATAGACGGTCTGAGCAGGGATGTGGCTGGAGTATTGATTTCTACTCTGACCACATCTTCCCCTGTATCCTCATCCCCTATGGCATCTTCCCCTAATTTCCTAGTCATATGTAGGGAACTAAATTTTATATATATATTCATCATCAGAGAATGGATCCATTAAATGAATTTAATTAATGAAACCAAAGATTAATTCCTCATCTCATGAGGATTATGTCTGGTAGGTCAACTATTATTGTAACATTTGGTGGTATGGTGCCCATGTTTTTGGGACTAAAGACATGAATTTTTAGATATTGAAATATAACTTTAGCCTTATTACAGTTTTATCTTCCTATTATTTTTCCTCCCTTCCAGCCATGTCATTTTTTAGTAGGCCAGCCTTTGGAGTATTATGGTGTTCCACAATTTCTAGTGATAGAGGAAATAAATTTGATGGTCATTGAGACTATATTGATCAGGACTCTTGGTCTTTTTTAAATGGAGTATTTTGTTCTCCAAATCCATGATAATGTATCAAGGTACATTCTCATCTAAGAATGAATAAACATTATTCTTTAGTTCCTCAAACTTATTTTTCATCTGCTCTTTTCGATCATCCGGATGAGGTGGTAATTGTTGCTGACACTCTAGAGGGGGTGTCACATGATATGAAATGGGATTTGGAGAAGGATATGGTGCAGGGGATAGCTTAATCATTATTGTATTAGCCTATTATTTACCTATTATATTCCATTTAGTTAATGGAATTAATTAGGACTTGACCTTGGGTCTTAAAATAGAATCTTATAATCTTTGAGTAACTATGGAGAGATCCAGAAACCCTCCTATATATCTCCTAAGGGTGACTAGTGTGCTCAACTCATCATGGAGATTCAATATGTATATAGACAAAAAATATTCTTTGGGATGATGTAGGTTTAAGGATTAGTTCAACCTCTTCTATTGTGAAATGAAATATGATACTCTCTCATTATATCTCAATTTTTAATTTGATATATCAAGGATTTTTTTTCTGTTGTGTTGATATGATTTTAAATATAAACTATCAAAGAACATCTTCCCATCATATTATTGACTGATTCGATAAACTGGTGTACCATATGATTTTTTTCCCTTACATTGTTTTTAAAAAGAATTTGATTTTTAATGATTTTATAATATAGGGGTCCCCATTATGGGATCATAGAGGGATGTTAAATTCATCAAATGATACTCCAGATATCCCAATCCATTAAAAATTTTGAAATGTAGGGTTCCCAAAATTTGGTCGTGGAGGGGTCAGATCAACCCATTTAGGGTAAGGATTCCTTTCCGGCTATACTGGTTCAAAACATTCATCCATAGATTAAAATCTAGTTATCAATGACTCAATGGTATGGATAATCACTTGAGGCATGTATAATTGAACAAGAGCTTGAATGGGATAAAAAAATAGCTAGGGTTAGCTATGGTGGATCTGCATGTGCTCGTGGTGGGTAACCTACAGTGTTTGTTTTATCCAGATGTGTCGAGCCTATACCTGGTTGTATACCTAAGTGATGAAACTCAATTTATCTTACTATCATGGGGTCCAAATATATTGGTTGTCAATACCCCAGGTTCAGTAGGTGTTATAGATCATCTTTATTTTTTTGGATGAACCCTCTTTATTCAGGAACATCGGCTAGAAGTGTAGGGTGAGGATCAACTTGTAAAACATATCTAGTAGGTATGTTTCCTTGGTGTATTTCATCATTATGTATTCTTAACTCCTTCATATATTCCTCCTACTGAGAAAATATTTCCTCAATTGTGAGGAATTAAACATCTTTGGGAGGGGGTGAGGTATAACCTTACCTTCACCATTTTCTTTGGTGGATTATCATCAAGGATCTAGTTGTAGAGCAATCAAAGGAATCTCAAAATTTATAGAAAGCCTATGATGTTGGGTATGCACTATAAAGAAACAATCTTAATGTACATAGAAATTTAATAATTTTAGCATAATATATCATACATTACACACACGCCCAAAGACTGTATTAATTTAGTGCCACTAGAAACTTGGACCATAAACTCCTAGTGTGGTGAAAGATCTTTAATGTTTCCCACAAAGATATTCCCCTTCAGTATTCCTACCTGAAACCTTTTTTTATAACCTCATGAAAATAAAACATATGAAAAGGTTGATCACAAATGATCATTACTGGTAAACAATGGAAATATCAATCATAACATAATCAAAAGACATAAGTACATAAACAAAACATTTGAAAATCATACCCTGTATATGATATTGTGTCATGGAATAAAGCATATAATCACATAAAGACTCAAAGGACATATTCCACAAGATAAATAAAAAAAGAAATGAAATGGTGTCATAGATATAATAAAATAAAATCATTTCCATATTAGTCAATTATAATTTCCAAGACCATCATGGTGAAAAAAGTCTTTTACTGAACTGGGTTCACTCTTTATTCCAGGCCTATATTACTAAACTAAGTTTACTCATGTTTAAGTCTTGCATTACTGAACCAGTTTTACTCTCGTTATAGTACTGTATTACTGAATCAAGTTCACTTCCCGTTCCATTAATGTATATGTCATGATATATAAATCATTAACCAATAAATTGGAGGGATATATAGGTTCCACCCATCACAAAATTAAAACCATACATATGTGTTCCAAAATAACATAAATCATATCAGAACCCTTAAAAATAAATGGGTTTCATAAACATTTCATCATAATATAAATCATGGAAAAGAAAAAAAAATTATAAGTATCAATCCACCATAAACATAAACCATTTAGGGAAAGAAAAATAATTAAATAATTGGATCATATCCCTAATAAAACAAAAGTAACATCAAATGATGATGTCTTAGATGGAGAATGATTTTGAAATATCACGTGAAATAATTATTGAGGAAAATATCCTTCTAATTTTGAAAAATTATTTTTAAATTAGAAAAAAATTATAAAACCTTTTTTATTGAAAATAACCTTTAAAAAATATAAATTAATCTTTGAAAACTATTTTTAACATATTTGAAATCATTTTCTTTAAAAATTACTAAAATATCATTTAAAACACCTTTAAAACATTTTTGGAAATCATTGATTTGAAGGAACATGGATTTATGAATGAATAGGGAATAACATTACATGAAACTTATAATATCATAAAAATTATAATACTCATGATAAAACATGTAAAATTTCAGTGTATATACCTTGTAAAATAATTTAGGTGCATAACATAACATGTGGCTCAAAGAAGGAAAATTGATATAAAATTCCCTTACTAATTTGGTAACTTTTGAACAGTAAACCCCATTAAATGGATATTTAATACATAAATACCCATAAATTTAATTATAAGGATCAAATATTACATTAATGAGTGTTATATACACCACTAAAAAGAAACCAGTGGCAAATATGGTATAAGTCTTGAAGAAATAAAAGTATGTCTATAAATCCCCTTACCTTAGATAGGATTTCCTTTGTACATATCTGAACCTCCTATATATTGGTTTAATGAATTTTATTAATTTATAATACAACAATATTAATATTTAAAATATCATATATGATCCTCTTATATCAACTTATCACCAGTTTTGTTAATAATATTTCCTTATTACCCTTCTTTTGAGTGTTAACAAATTCATTTTCCTATGCATGTTTTGTCATATATGTCTTGATTATTGTGAATAGGATATATTTCCATAATATCCAGTATTATATTAAGGTAATATATATCATATTTATTCATTATATACATTTATATAATCATTCTTTAACACTGATCATGGAAAATGAATCGCATCGTATTGTAGAGACGGTAGGTCGTACGTACGCATGAGACACAGTATCATTCCCTTAATGGTGAAAAGAGAAAAATTGGATGGTATATTATTTAATTATAGAATAAATATCATGTTATAATTATAATATATATCTATTATTTCCATCACTATATCCATCCAAGTAAAGAAGTGATGAAAAATAGATTACACCAAAGTGTGGAGACGGTAAGCCACACGTACGTACGCACTGTGATTTTGTTTTTTGTATGATGGATAAAAGGTGGGATATGGTTGTTCCATAATCATATTAAAACCTAAATATATATTTCATAATTTATTTGTTACTTTATAATTGAAACAACACATGAAGAGTCGGTATAAGAAGAAATAATCTTGAAAGAGTTGGTAAAGATGATTACCTCTTCTTTGACAAACTTCCTTTAGATCTTATTTTAGAGCCACTAAGTCTGGTATTATGAGAAGAGAAAAACATAGATAATTTGTATATTTAAGTTAATAAGATAAATTTTTAGGGTATGGTATAGCTTAAAGTCCAAAAATGATGTGGTAAAGTGAGGCAGGAGGTGTCCATTTATAATTGAGGTGAGGGAAATTTTTGGAATTTCTCAAAAGTTAAAATTATAATAAATTAATTTTATTTTTAAATGACACAAAATATCCATGTATTCTAAGATAAGATAAGAAAATTTTTTAATATTATCAACCAATAAATTTTATACAAGTTTTTTTATTATTTTAAACATTATCCTTTTGATTAACCCTTTCTTAACCTATTTTAATTATAACTATGATAACAAATAATTTAATATTAAAAGGTTTTAATTTTTAATTATGTGCTATAAATTGGACTATAAATTAACAATTTATGCTTTTTTATACCATATTAGGATTATTCAATATTTTTAATTTGTTTTATGATTTTTAAATAATTTAATAAAATATCAATACTGTCAATTTTAACATTATTTGTTACTTAGACTTTTTAAATATAAAGATAACAATTTTACTTCAAATAAAATATTTTATTATATCAATAAGAGGTTAATTTCATATAGAAAAATATTTTATCACATTAATTTTTTCAAATTGTATTTATTTGAATATTTTCAATTACATTTATTTGATATTTCCATTAATAAAATAATTACCATATCAGCATTGTATAATTTTTTAATATACAAATTTATTTATTAAAATTTAAAAATAAAATACCATGATTAAGATAAATATTATATATTTCATAATAATATTTATAGTTGAATATATATTTTGGGTATCCCTCTAATAAAAATGAAACATAATATAAAAGATGAATTTGACAGCTTTTAAATTTTTATAAAATAACATATTATAAATATCATAATCTCATCTAAGTTTCCCAAAAAGTAAAAACAAATATATCATGAAAATGTTTTTTAATTTGAAATCTTACATTTACATCCATTCATAACATACATGTTTTCCCATTTTGATACATGAGGGATATTTAAGACAAAAAAAGTAACATTTTGTGACTTTAATTGATTTAAATATTATATAAGTCATTTTCATGGAAAATTTTCCATTAAAAAACTTAGTTTATATCCTTAGGTGTTAATGGTTAATTTATATTCATTAGAAAAATAATTTAAATGTACTAGGGTCATTTTATAGTATTTAACATTTTATTTATAACATCAATTACCCAATTTACCATTTACCGTGGTAACAAAATTTATCATGGTTTCTATTTAATTTGGAAAAAAATAAAAGGGACATATTTAGTAAATATTGAACTTATGAATAAAAAAAATTCATCCATTTTTTAAAATAAAAAACACATAAGCTTCAGAATTTAATTTAAAATAAAACTAGTAAAACGCTATAAAAATAGTTTTTCAGAAAAATGCCCTTTTAAAACATAAAATGTTTTTAAAATAAATTAATGTCCACAATAATTTTAAAAACCCAAAATTTGATAAACTAATTAAAATTTCCAACTAATCCAATACATAAATTGACCTTGTAAAAACTTTAAAATAAAATATGGTATTCAATAAAAATTAGTATTTTCACTATTCATCAAATGATGAAACTTTTTTGAAAAATACTAAAAGTTCACCCTTGCCTAATTTTAACATTACACTTTCAAAAATGAAGTTTATCTTGTTAAATAGAATTTATTAAAGTTCTAAAATTTATTTATAGGGTAGGTTTGACATTAAAAGGCGATAAAACTACCTTTAGAAAAATATAGCATTTATACATAAAATTGGATTTATTGTTTTCTTATGTAATTAATGTTAAAAAAATTGATTGAATATATATATATATTTATATCATGGTGTGTTTAATAAAATTAATTCCCATCAATTTAATGGATAGCTTATAATTTTATTTTTTAAATAATCAGAATAATAAAATGTTGCTTCGTAGAAAATCAGTGTTTTATGAAACTTAAGCTAAGTTAGTGTTTCATGTAATTAAATCTTAACATGGTGTAGTGTATAACACAAGACATCAAATAAATTTAATTTATTTAGAAAAAAAAGGTTCATAAAAAACTTGTGATTATATATTATACATTCTTAAAATGAATTTATCCCTCAAAATTTGTTATTCTAATACAAAAAAATGAGGATACTTCTACCTAATCATATCCTCAAGTTAAAATGTAGCTTTACCAAACTGGATCTTTCTTCACAAAACATTATCCTAGTTAGTTGTATTGTTTTGTATAACTTTATCTCTATGATCTAAAATTTTTACTCATTTCTCTTCATAAGAAAGATCTTTCTCCAGTAGTACAACCTCTGAGTTTAGTACATGTGAAGGATTAGGTATATACTTCCTCTTAGTAGATACATAGAACACATCATGAACTTGAGAGATATTTTGTGGAAGCACCAATTAATAAGCTACCATTCTGATATGATCAAGAATTTTAAAAAAAATCAAATCCTTACAATTTGAAATTGATCTTTGAAAATCAAAGGTGGATTTTTTAAAATTTCATTATAGGAAAACTACATTGTAAAAATGAATACTAAAATTTCCTTGAAAGAAAGAAAGTGGGAAACTTAACGATTACCCAAAGTAACTCATAACCAATTTTCCACAAATTAGAACATAGCTGGCAAGTAAAAACAAAGATATATAATATAAAACTAACTATAAAGTTATTTTGGAGATTGATAGAAAACGTTGTCATTATAAAGTTAAAAATAGTAGAGCGATAAATCTTTGATGGTCTAAGGGACCATTTAATTCATCAGAAATGAAGGTACTAGGATATCATTATTTTCAAGATATTTTTCCTAAAGTTGAATAATTTCCAAAAAAAATATATACTTACTTGATTTCATTCAATTTTTTAAGCACAATCTCATCAATCGGTTGTGCCTTGATCAATTTTTGCGTCATCTCTTACTCTAGGAAATGTGGTTGAAATTGTAATGCATGAAAAATCTAGTGGATCATAAGATCCATAATGGAATGAAAAGTCCTTCATTCTACCTCTAGTTATCAACATAACAAAAAAATTAGTACAAGTTATCCAATATACATAAATATTCATATGGTTAAGTAAAACATTAATATCTACAATCTCATCCAAATTTCACCAAAAAAATTATAAACGGTTACACTTATGAACCTTCCAAAATATTAGAATCCAAAAATTTTGAAATAAGGTCACTAAATTTCCAAAATCAACTTATCATTAATCCCCAAAAAAACTTAACATAGCTTTATATTTCATAAACCAAACATGTGAAGAACATTATCATGTATTCTTTTAAAACATGGTAATAACCTAAATTACCATAAAAACTTAGTGAAAACTTTAATACATTCCAAAATTAACTCCTTAATTATACTATAAATCCAAAAATTCTATAAACTCAATCCATAATATCATACACCACCTTGTAATCAGTTCCAAATTCATCAGTACTATCCCATTTATTTTATAAAAATTAGACATCTATTTATCTTATTATTATCCCATCATGAAGGAAATATTAAGGATTATCTTTACCTTAATTTTGTGTTATACAAAAATATCACCTTATTAACTCAATAACTTTTCATGGATACTAGTACCATTCCACATATTCTATCAAATCATTAATGAAAAACTTCAGTAGACCAATCCTTACCTATTTTATTATTCTGTAATACCATAAAAGTACTTATAAAACATTATTCTTTAATTCTAATATATAAACACTCAATCATTACACCACTTAGTTTTCATACTCCCCATCGTCAATAGTTATCACATGTTATTTTCCTTTTCCTTTGGTCCTAATATGTTGCTGATGACGATCAGCATCGATAGCCCTTAAATTTGGACATTGGTTAGAATAATTCCCATTTTCTATGCACTTGAATCAATGAAGTGTAGTAGGTTCATTATATGCATCCTTTTCTCTCTCATATCATTAGTTAACTTCTTCCCATCACTTTTGAAATAAATTTCTCGATTACCTTCCCTTACACACTTAAAACATTTAATATTCCCCTTAAGATAGTTTCCTCTATGTTTCTTTCCACAAATTGAACATAAAATAAAACTCATCTTCTCTTCTCCATGGTTTTTATATTTTTCTTTAATTTCCATATTCCATTTATTATCAAAACCATGATATTTCTATGTAACTCCAACCTCCATTTCCACCTTGATAGAAAAAATTTCAATATCATCATAGCTATTAAAGTCTCTTATGGATAACACCATTCAAAGACTTGGTTTTAATACACTGAATAATCTATCAACCTTACTTTCAAGTTAGATGATAATACGAGAAGCATACCTCACAAGTCTTGTAAAATTTTCTTCATAAGTACCAATGGATTCATCATCCTTTTTATTAATCTCAAAGAAATACTTATCTATATAGGAAATTAATTATTTAAAAATAATTTCTTGATCTTATCCCATTCCATGGAGTCAATTTCATCTTTCTTCCATATATTCTTGATTAGAGTCCATCAATGGTCCACTTTTCCTAATAAATGATAAATAGATGAAATGAATTTTTCATTTTCTAAACACTGAAGGATGTAAAATATCTTTTCATTGGTATCAATCCATTATTCAGCAATAAACAAATTAGAAGAAACTCTGAGAGAAGGTGGATGTTACCTCATGAAGGACTCAACAAAACTTTGTTCCCTCCTCTACTCATTTAGAAGTCCATCATGATTCATATATTGTTTGTACAGCAATAATATTTTTCATTATAGATCCACTAACATTTGGTTGTTCATAATGAAAATCATTTCATTTCCTATTGAATTCATCATTAACATGGTTCCATCATGTTCCATCCATTGACTAAAACCAAAAATAATAGTGTGAGAAACACTAATCATACTAGGAAAACCACATAAATAAGGGAAATTACTTAAAATATATAACATATTAGGTTTAATCCTAGATTATCTATGATTATTACCAAAATTATAGTATTGTAACCAACACTTATACTTATCCTTAGGGATCTTACTAAGGTTTTCTC
The DNA here is from genome assembly GCA_963277665.1 of Viscum album. NCBI lineage: Eukaryota > Viridiplantae > Streptophyta > Magnoliopsida > Santalales > Viscaceae > Viscum > Viscum album. Next base: position 1,349,876,042 of record OY728164.1, read on the forward strand.
ATCCTAGTTTCCAGTGGTTCACTAAACCTTTGTTATGATACCAACTATAATGACCTAAGCATATTTTGCATAAAAATTACATCATTTTAGTTTAATATATCATACATTACACACACACATGCCCAAATACCATATTAGTTTTGTTCTTTTGGAAGCTGAGAACACAAACTTATAGTCTGGTGAAATATCTTTAATTTATCCCACAAAGATATTCCTCTTTAGTATTCTTACCTAAAACCTTTCTTTATAACCTGAGGAAAATAGAACATATGAAAAGGGTAATTCCAAATTCTTAGTATGGTTAAAAAAGGGAGATATCAATAATAACATAATCATAAAGCATAAGTACATAAACAAAAAAAATTGACAATAAAATCTTGTAAATGATATCATGTCATCGAATAAATCATATAAGCTTATAAAGAATCAAAGAATATTTTAGAAGATAGAAATGAAATAAGACTTAAAATTTTCCACAGCCATAAGAATAAAAACTCATTTATATATTAGTCAAGGATCATTTCCAAGACCATCATAACAGAAAAATTCATTTACTGAACCGAGTTCCCTACTTGTTCCAAACCTGTATTACTTAACTGAGTTTACTCTCATTTCAGTTTTGTATTACTGAATTGAGTTGACTCTCATTCCAGTCTTGTAGTACTGAACTTGGTTCACTTCCCATTCCATTCATGTCTATCTCATGAGATTTAAATATTTATACAATTTATTGTATAATTACATAGGTTATACCTATCACATAATGAAAACCATACATATGTACACCACCAAAACAGAAATCATATTAGAACCCATAAAAAGAAATGGGTTCCATAAAGATTTCATCATAACATAAATCATGTAAAAGAAACAAAATTCATAAGTATCCACCCAATATAAACATAAACAATTAATATAAATACTAATAATGGTATAATTTATTCATATCCCTAGAAATAAATTAACATCAAATAATGTTTTCTTAGATGGAAAATTATTTTTAAAGATCACTTGAAATAATTCTTGAGGAAAATATATTTTTCATTTTTAAAAATGTTTTTTAAATAATAATACTTTTATAAAACTTTTTTCATTTAAAATAACCATTAAAACCTTTAAATTAAACTTCTAAAACTATTTTAAAAATATTTGAAATTCTTTTCCTTAAAAATTCTTGAAATTTCATTTAAAACACAAATAAAAAATAGAAAACATTGATTGGAAGGAACTCATATTTAAAACTGAAGAGATAATAACATTACATGAAACTTATAATATCATTAAAATAAATATATTCATGATAAAACATGTCAAACGGACGTACACATACCTCATAAAATAATTTAGGTGCATAACAAAACATGTGTCTCAAAAAGGAAAATTGAGACAAAATTCCCTTACCAATTTGGTAACTTTTTATCTATAAACCCAATGAAAGAGAGATCATAAAATGGATATATAAATACCAATAAATTTAAGGATAAGGATAAAATATTTCATTAATGGTAATTATATACACCACATAAAAGAAATAACTGGAGAATATGGCATAAGTCTCGCAGAAATAAAAGCGCGACTAGAATTCCCCTTACCTTAGGTCTGATTTCCTTTGTAAGTATCTGAACCTCATGTATAATGGTTTAAATAATTTTATTAATTTATACCATAACCATATTCATATTTATTATATCACATATTATCCTCTTATACCATTTTATAACCCATTTGTTAATCATATTTTGTTATTACCCTTCTTTCAGGTGTTAACAGTTTCATTTTACTATTAATTTTTTGTCTTATAAGTCCAGGTTATTATGAATAGTATATAGATATGTCATATGTAAAATTATATTAAGGTAATATATATCATATATATTCATTAGATACATTTATATAATCATTATTTAATATTGACCATGGGAAATGAATTGCATCACGTCATGGAGACGGTAGGTTGTACGTACACATGAGTGAGGGTATGATTCCTTTAATTGTGAATGGGGAATGAAGTAGATGGTGTATTATTTTGTTACATAATCAGTATCATGCTATAATTATCATATATATCTATTATTCCAATCATTATACCCAACCTAGTAAATTACTTATCAAAAATAGATTACACCATAGTGTGGAGATGGTAAATCGTACGTACGTATGCAAACTGCTTTAATTTTTTTAGAATGGATAAAAGGTAGAATATGGTTGTTAAATAATCATAATAACTTATTAGTATATATTTTATACTGTATTTATTACTTTATAATGTAAAAAACACATTAATATTAATTATAAGAAAAAATAATCTTAAAAGAGTTGGTAAAGACAATTACCTCTTATTCAGTAAACTTCCATTAGATATTCTTTTATGAACACTAGGGTTGGTCTTTTGAGAAGACCAGAACCTCTAGAATGTGTCTAGGTGATTTTATAATATAAATTTTCATGGTATGGTCAAGCTTGAATTCTCAAAATTAAGTGAAGAAGTAAAGGAGAAGGTGTCCTTTTATAATTGAGGTGAGGGGTATTTTGGGAATTTATAAAAAGATTAAATTATAATAATTTAATTTTCTATTTAAATTAAACCAAATATTCATGAATTAAAATATTATATATTATAATTTTGTAATATTATCAACAAATAGATTTTATACAAGCTTTAATATTATTTTAATCCTTATCATTTTGATTAACCCTATGTTAACCTATATTAATTTCAACTATGATAATAAATTATTTAATATTAAAAGGTTTTAATTATTACTTATATGATTTAAATTATATCATATATGATAAATTCATGAAATTTAAGACCATATTGTAATTATTTTGTATTTTTAAATATTTTTTATGATTTTAAAATAATATGATAAATTATTACTTTGATAAAATATCATTAGTGTCAATTTTGATACTATTCATTACTTGGATTTTTAAAAATGTAAATATAAGAAGTTAAATTCTAACGAAATATTTTATTATATACCTAAGAATTCAAGGTCATCTAGAAAAAAAAATCACATTAATTATTTCAAATTATATTTATTCTAATATTTTTAATGATGTTTATTTGATATTTCTACTAATAAAATAATTATCATATCAGCGTTGTGTAATTATATAAAATAATTATTTTTTAAAAACCCATTTTCTTTTGTTATAAAAGAATTTGGATTATTATTGATGTTATTCCAAAGCAGGGTGTTCAAACGGAGTGCAATTTCGAGGCCCGGTGTGCCCAGAATTAATTTTATAAAAATGTTAAGTGTTTTTATATTACGCATGCATGGTTAACTAAAGAAAATGTGATATCTCTTAGACGGTTGATCGGATCAGAAATCTGAGACCACTGTTGGGTCTGGAACACGGTTTTTACCCTAGGCACGATATAAAATGAGTCGTCGCGGGATGTTAAGACCCCTCGCTCATTAGCAGTGTGTTAAATGGATAAATTAAATTAAATTATTCATTTAATAGCTCAAACCCGATTAACTCCTAAACGGTTGCTCGGATGGGAAAACTGAGGGCACCGTTGAGTCCGGAGCATGTTTTTTACCCTAGGCGGGTGTAAAAGCTACAGGTACGGGCCTGCTATGAGAGATGTCACCCAGGGGAAAAGTGGTCATTCCAAAAGTTGTGGGCATCGGTTGTCATGGCGGAGCACGGTGAGGCCAAGCCGGAGGCGCCAGAGCAAGGAGTGGTCCCGGCGGCGGAGCAGGTGGGGGCTTCAGTGGGGCTCGGTGGCGCGAGAAGGGGACCACGGTGGTGCACCTTGCAGGACGGCGGAGCTGATGGTGAGCAGGGGAGGCCGCAACGCGGGCGACTGTCACGCTCGGCAGGAGGAACTCGAGGCGGTCAGCGCCTCAGGTGTGCAGCTACAACAAGGACCTGCATACCGCGGGTCCTGCTGGCGCAACACGGAGACCGGCTTCAGCTGGTATGCTGAGAAGAAAACTGGACCCAAGGCGGGTCCGGTACGGCTGGAGTGGGCCGCAGCCAGCAGGTCGTGGCGGTTTGAACCGGGCCGGCCAGGGTGAATCGGCCCGGTTGGCCCTCGTATATTCGGGGGGCGTAATTTCCAAACGGCGCATCCGTTTGATGCTTCGTCTGTGGCTGTGAGTTTGTATCAGCAGGCCGGACAGTTTGAAGTGGGTTCCAGGGTTTTTGGGTCTCGTTCCCGAAGTCAGGTGACCCGAAACACATTAATTTGATAATAATAAATTATTATTAATGTTGCGATAGACGTGGCTCACAAGCCGGACGTCCGTTTGACGCACCGTTAGAGGTGTGGTGGCCCAGAGCTTATACGGTCCTTCCAAAGTTGGTTCGGAGCCTTTTCGGATTGGTTTCATTGATCGGGGGCATGAAACACTAAATATGAATAATTAATTGATTATTTAATTAAACAATTAATTAATTGTTACGTCGGACCTAACTCCTGTTTGGAATGTCCGATTGACGCGCCGTCAGTAGCAGCATGACCCCAGTCCTCATGCGGACTTTTTGAGATGCTCTCCGAAGCGTTCGGGTTGGAGACAAGTTGTGGGCCCCACTGGGCCCAGTTCACACATTTTACAGTGAAATGCCACTTTTTCACCTGACATCCGTTTGGGGTGTTTGAGTACTAGTTTCTGAGTGTTTTTCCAAGGGGATTGCAGTGGTGCAATCCACCTGCTTAAATTCGGGCTCGAGGTATGGTCCCCACATGGGCCCATTTGCGTATAACGCAGGGAGTTGCAGCTTCTATATCCAGGGTCCATTTTAGGCACCATCAACAATGTTGTGACCCTGGCATCGAGGCGAAATTGACCGGGGTGGTTTTAGGTGCTAAAGCCGGAGTTGTGGCATGGGCCCCATGGGTCGTCTCTTAAGTTGTGTGCATCATACTGTGTCTTTTTCCTTAGGCGTCCGTTTGGGCGTATGAACAGTCATTTCAGCGTGTTTTTTCAAGAGCATCGCAATGGCGCAGTTCGCCCGATGAGTATCAGAGCCGGGGTGCTGGCCCCACACGGGATGGCTATGATGAATAGTACCATATTCACCGATTGTCCATTTCAGGTGAGTAAGTAGTCTATCTCGCATTTTTTTTGTGACGACTACAATGTTATAATCCATTTGGGAATGTGGTGCCTCTTTTCAGATCATGTTAAATGTGGAAGTACGAAAGGTGTACCAGTAGTGGTTCTTCCTGCGGTGTTTGTAGAGAACCCTTTGCGTGTGATCGCATTCACTCTTAGGATAGTGAATTGAATGCCTAAATATATGTGGTTGGTCATGATAGGGCTGTGGAGGAATCATTTTGGCAAAGTTACGTTACTTCCCTTTGCGTTGGATTTGGGTGTCGTGTGCATGATAGCTTTGGGCTGGCAATGTGGTATACTCTGGGAGTGTACGGGAATGCTTGGAGGTACATTTTGTAGTTTGTACCTGAGAACGTTTGTGTGCATGGTTTGGAGATGTTTTTGGGCCACATGTCGTGTGGGCCCCATGTGTGTGTTGTGTTCTACTCTACGTACCTTTGACCTATCGTGACGTAGAGGGTCCTCCGGTTCTCGACGGTTTGACGGGCAGAGTTGTTTTGGTTCCCCTGTTCTTTCAGCTGAGGGGGTTTTTAGTGTTGCATCCATTTCCCCGGACTGCGGCATCGTTTATGGCTACGTGTGTTCATACAGTGTGGGTGTGCTCCCACTTTCTGGAGTGAGTTGTCTCGGTTCTCTTTGACAGTAGACTCAGTGGATTGGAGCATGTATCACCCCGAGAGGCCCTGAGAGATCCTCTCGTCCCTTCGTGTTCCCGGGTAGGGTTATTTGGGTATCGGTGTGACCAAAAAATTACGCGGTCACCGATCCTCTACCCATGAGGTTGTTTCCAGTAGGGTACGGAGCCCCCAGTGATCCCTGGGTGCAGACTCCCTAGCTGTGTATCGAGATTGTATCTTCCTTTCGTGATCTATCGTAACGTGTTTCCCACTACGTGTTCCGGTTAGCAGTGGTGTACCATCCAGCAGGGATGGCCAGTGAGGTACCATCCAGCAGATATGGTCAGTGGTGTACCATCCAGCAGGGATGGCCAGTGGGGTACCATCCAGCAAGGATGGCCAGAGCAGATCCAAGTCTCCCTCCAGCGGATTACCCTTTCGTGGGGCTGGGCAGTGGGAACCCGTCGACTTTGAGAAGACCTCTCGGTTGTGAGATAGTGACGAGGTGTTGTTTGACTTTCCCTAGAACTCTCCAGTATGAGGGTTTCCTTCCCCACCGAGATGCGTCCTTGTGACACGACCTAAAATCTTTCGAGTGAGTCAGTGTCACCCAAAGCAGATTGTGTCAAGGTGTGGTGATTTGAGCCCCTTGACTTGAAGTTTGGGGTAGACGTACAGATACTAGGAATCGATTGTGTTTATTTCTGGGACTGTTGTCTACTCACATTCTTGGGCTGAGCTACAGGATGGAGATCCCCTTATGATCTAGTTCGGGCTTCTTGATTGAGCATATGGATATGTATATACCTTGTTCCAGTACCCACTCCTTGGGTTTTGGTTACTCTCCTTCCAGAAGTGGCGAAGAAGCACGGGGTATGCCACGTGATTTCTGTGTCTAGCTTCACGTGGTTGGATGAGCCTACTCTCCTACTATAGGTAGCGAAGACTCGATGAGAAGTTCATATTATCTCTGCTTATAGTTCCTTGTGTTTAGATGAGTCTATTTCCTTCCTCTTGTTGGGTTGAGCTGTACTCTTTACTGCACTCTCGGTTATACTCCTTTACTTTTCCCTGTTCGATCTACTGCTCACCTCTTTAGTACCTCCTTTTTTCTCCCTTGAGCCTTCGGGGAATCCTACTGAGTATTTTTATACTCACCCCTGCTTGGGATTTTCCGGCACTTGGTGTGCCCTTGCAGACGACGGACAGGTTGGTCGTTACTTCAACGGAGCTTAGGAGTTTGAGAGCTTGGACCGCTTGTGGTGGTCTTAGTCGGGTTCCGGGTGTGGGACTCTCCTAGTTGTTTACTTTTGTTCACCTGTTGTCGGGTTTTCGAGCTTTTCTGGTTGGGCGCATGTTTTTCCCTTTTATTTCCAGTTTACCTTCAGCACTTGCTTTGTATTGTTTAGAGGTCGATGCACTTTTTGTGGTTGTTTATAGCAGTTGGTACTTTACTTTAATTTTCTTTTCTTTTTACTCTTCACTTTTGCATTGAGTGGGATGCGTGTGTGTTTACAGGTACTTAGGAAAAGGCCTCCCCGAATTATTTAGCCTTCGGCGCTTATCTCCAGCCCCTGGCCTATGGAGGCGGGCTTGGGGTAGTTGCGGCTCAAGCTCGGGTAGGTTCGGGTCATGACAAAGTGCTATCAGAGGTGGTTCGTTCCTTGGGACGTTGTGCGGACATCCCTAAAAAGGAATTGGTTGGGATTTAGGGCAAAAATTTTGATGTCTCTCGAGATTGGCTCTCAGGCCAGGGAGTCCAGTGATGGTGTGGTGGTCAACTTATCCATTCACCAGGACCCTAATAACCCGCTTGTCAACTAGGAATGCTGAGACACTCGTTGCAGGGAAAATTGGTTTGTGCATCACATAGGATTGAGTCATGACTGTCCTTATTGAGTCAGATCCCCATTGTTGTTACTGTTATATACATATATGCTCATCTGATTGTAGCCCTCCTTAATAACATTCAGAATGTCTCCGTGAAGACATCCAGCCAGCATACCAGCTTTGGTTCGTGACGATGACCCTGTGAGCTACGAGGCCTCAGTCCAGGACCTATCAAGTGAGTCGCTTTATCTGGGTGGGCCGATAGAAGCACCCCCACCTGGTGAACAGCAGACAACTTTAGCATAAAAGACTGAGCTTGAGAGCAGGTTGAGCGTGCTTCGTGAGTTCCAGCGACAGAGACCGTTGTGGTTCAGTGGTGAGTCAAACCCTCAGGTAGTAGAGGTTTGTCTAGAGATAGTGGTTTGACTCTTTAGGCTTGTGCAGATGCCGGCAGATCTTATGGTGGCTTTGGCTGCCAACCCTTTCCATGGAGCAGCTGGGCATTGATGGATTCTGGTGACTCAGTTTCTCGATGAGTCGTCACTTTCATGGGGCGACTTTCAGCTACTATTTCGTGAGGATTTTTCCCCCTCCTGCTCATGCTCCATTCGGATCCAGGAGCTCCTGCAATTACAGCAGGGAGGGATGACGGTGACTGAGTACATGACAAGGTTCGCGGACCGTGCACATTTTTAACCGGACTTGGTCCACGATGGCAACTTCTGATCGCAAAAGTTAGAGAAGAGTCTCCGTAGAGAGATTCATGCTATCATAGTACCCTTGGGCATTTCCACATATGCTGGGGTGCTAGAGTAGGCGATGGTGATAGAGAGCTTCCTGTCATGCTCTACAGTTCGTGGTGGCAGCAAGATCGACAGAACCGAGACGTCTGCCATAGATAGCGGGCGTCGGGTGACAGAACCTCGATGTAGGTGGTTTTCCGATAACCGAACTCATGGGTGTGGTCGTACAAAAAATTGGTGTCGGAGGGCACCATTTAAGCCCGGAGAGAGTTAGTGTTATGCTTGCCATGGTCAAGGTCAATTAGCACGGGACTGCCCGACCAGGCATACGGAGAATATCAGGCAGGCAGCAGGTGCACCACCACAACAGAGGCAGCGCCATGATCAGAGTATCACCCAAAGAGGTGGTGCTTGTAGAGGAGTGGGAGGATCTGAAAGAGGAGGACGACCTTACGAGATCTTTCCATCACCACCAGGTGGTCCACGTCAGGCTCCAGGAGCTGACAATTGGGACCGCAGACAGCCATGAGCTTTGGATTTCTACGATCCTGTGGATCATGAGGTGATAAGAGATACACTCTACAGCTCTTCTAATTTTTGTAGCAGAATTTTTAGACTCTGTGTGTAAAATTCCTTTCTCCCTGCTCCTTGCTTGAGTTGTTACCAAGGTAGCGCAGGGCGACAGTGTAACCCTGTGTTGGTGGAATAGAAGGTGTAGAACCTTTCTCTTTAGTCAATGGTGTCGACTCTATTGCTTTCCGAGTATGTAAGAGAGTCTTGGTTGCGAGACATCGACTGTGAAATCTTGCATGACCAGATATCCTTGGGTGTTTCACCATATGAATATTCTAAAGGAGGGAATCACCAAAACTTGTTCCAGGTCCAAATAGTGATTCCAGTCGTGGCATGCAATGTAGAGGTGTGACCGGGGAGGTGAGCTACCCCCGAGGTCCTTCGGACCGTTTGAGTGTGTGTGAAGGGATGACAAGGCTCCCTACTGCCTAGCTCTAAATCCAAAGGCTGGTTTGGGTGCATAGCATCTCCCACGTGACTCACCTGAGAAGAAGTGTGCATGATCCTATGCACGTCATCGGCAAGGACAGACCCCACATTAATGGATCAATCCTTGGTTCTTGTGCGGTGACGTGGGACTGTGCAAGAGTTCTTCTGGGTATGGGAGAGCCAGGTGTGGGCTTAGTACCCTAAGTTGTTCCCAGGTTTTGCTTTTCAGGGATGAAAATCTTGAAGGAGGTAATTATATAAGAACCTGTTTTTTTGCTATAAAAGACTTTGGAATATTCTTTATGTTATTCCAAAGCAGAGCATTCAGACGGTGTGCAATTATGAGGCCTGGTGTGCCCATAATTAATTTTATAAAAATGTTAAGTGTTTTTATATTACCACGCGTGGTTAACTAAAGAAAATGTGATATCTATTATATGGTTGATCAGATTTGAAATCCAAGACCAAGTTTGGGTCCGAAACGCGGTGTTTACCCTAGGCGCGACATAAAATGAGTCGACCTGGGTTGTTCAGATCCCTCGCTCGTTAGCAGTGTATTAAATGGATAAATTAAATTAAATTATTCATTTAATAGTTCAAACCCAAATAAATCCTAAATGATTTCTTGGATGGGAAAATTGAGGGCACCGTTGAGTCCGGATCATGCCATTTACCCAAGGAAGGGTGTAAAAGTTTCGGGCGCGAGCCTGCTGTGAGAGATGTCACCCAGGGGAAAAGTGGTCATTTCGAAATGTCCACTTAGTGATTTTTATCACTGGAATTCTTTTTTAATAACTTTCTAAAGAAGTCTCAGAATTGAAATCCAAGAATTCCGGTGAGTTCAAAATGGGGCTTTTTGCCTAGGCGTGAGATAAAATAGGCCGGTGCGGCGGTTTCGGAATCTGTGCCCGTTGGGAGAGTTTTAGTGAATTTTTATAAATTCACTAAGTGTTGAGGGAAGAACCATTTCTCTCTCTCTCTATCTCTCTCTCCTATTCTTCGGCGTTCTTCGTCGTTCTTCGACGGATCGAGGAGCGATCTCCACCGGAGCCATGGAGGATCGGAGCAGGAGCGTCGTGGACGCATCGGCAACGACGAACGAGTGATCCAAGGTAGGATTCTTGATTAAATTTCCGCACCTTTGTCCATTTTGTCGTTTAATTTCTAAAATTTTGAAATTGGGACAATGGATGAACGAACAAGGCCGTTGTTCGATACCCATTTAATTTCTCATTCTTGGTCGTTCTTCGTCCCAATTTTCGGATGAACGTGAACCTTGACTGATCGATGAGTAAGGGGCGGCGTTGTGAAGATCCGGTCCCAGGGACCCCGAAACTAGTGTCAGATAATTTTTATGATCACTAGAGTGGTTGAGGGGACCAACTGAAGGTTCGGAATCTGGCAGAGGAGGGCCAACACGTGGCAGCCGGTGGTCGAGCTGGAGGTGTTCAGGTGGCTGGTGTGCGACTGACTCGGGTGCAGCTAGGGGCAGCCGGTTGTCATGGCGGAATGCGGCGAGGCCGAGCCGGAGGCGGCAGAGAATGGCGAGGTCCCGGAGGTGGATCAGGTGGGGGATTCAGCGGGGCTCGGCGGCGCGAGAAGGGGACCGCGGTGGTGCGCCTTGGAGGATGGCAGAGCCAGCAACGAGCAGGGGAGGCCGCGGCGCGGGCGGCTGTCGCGCTCAGCAGGAGGAACTCGAGGCGGTCAGTGCCTCGGGCGTGCAGCAGCAACAAGGACCCACATATCGTGGGTCTTACTGGCGCGACACGGAGACCGGCTTTGGACGGTCTGCTGGGAAGAAAACTGGACCCGAGGTGGGTCTGGTGTGGTTGGCGTGGACCGTGGCTAGCAGGCCGCGGCGGTTCGGACCGGGCCGGCCGGGTTGAACCGGCCTGGGGGGGCCCTTATATTTGGGGGCCGTAATTTCCAAACGGCGTGTCCGTTTGACATGCCGTCTGTGGCCGTGAGTTCGTATCGGTGGGGCGGACTATTTGAAGTGGGTTCTGGGGTTTTTGGGTTTTGTGCCCGAAGGCGGGTTACTCGAAACGCATTAATTTATTAATAATAAATTATTATTAAAGTTTCAACGGACGTGGCTCGCAAGCTGGACGTCTGTTTGACGCACCGCCAGAGGCGCGGTGGCCCTGGAGCTGAGACGATCCTTCCAAAGTTAGTTCGGAGACTTTACGGATTGGTTTCATTTCTCAGTGCCACAAATGCTAAATATGAATAATTAATTGATTAATTAATTAATTAATTGTTGTGGCAGACCTAACTTCTGTTTGGTATGTCCGATTGACGCGCCGTCAGCGGCAGCGTGACCCTAGTCCTCGTGTGGATTTTTTGAGATGCTATCTGAAGCATTCGGGTTGGAGATAAGGTGCGAGCCTCACAGGGCCCAGATCGCATGTTTTACAATGAAACGCCACTTTTCACCCGACATCTATTTGGGGTGTTTGAGTACTCATTTCAGAATGTTTTTTCGAGGGGATAGCAATGGTGCAATCTGCCCGCTTAAATTCAGGCTCGAGGTATGGGCCCCATAGGGCCCCATTTGCGTATAACGCAAGGAGTTGCAGCTTCTGCATCCAGGGTCCGTTTTAGGTGCCATCAACAGCGTTGTGACCTTGGCATCGAGGCGAAATTGACTGGGGTGGTTTCAGGCGTTGAATTCAGAGTTGAGGTGTGGGCCCCATGGACTGTCTCTTAAGCTGTGTGTAGCATACTGTGACTTTTTCATTTGGAATCCATTTGGGGAATATGAATAGTCTTTTCAGCATGTTTTTCCTAGAGCATCGTGATGGTACAGTTCGCCCGATGAGTATCGGAGTCAGGGTGCGGGCCCCACATGGGTTGGGTACAGTGAATAGTACCATATTCACCGGTTGTCTGTTTTGGGCGAGTAAGTAGTCTATCTCATGTTTTTTTCCACAAGTACTGTAACAGTATAATCCATTTGGGAATGTAAAGCCTCTTTTGATATCATGTTAAATGTGGAAGTATGAAAGGTGTACCAGTTGTGGTTCTTCCTGCGGTGTTTGTAGAGAACCCTTGGCGTGTGATCGTGTTCACTCTTAGGAGAGTGAAGTGAATGATTAAAGAGATGTGGTTGGCCATTCTAGGGCTGTGGAGGAAGCAGGTTGGTGAAGTTATGATTCCTCCCATCTCATTGGCTTTGGGTGTCGTGTGCACGATAGCCTTGGGATGGCAATGTGGTATACTCTGGGAGCATTACTGGAAATGCAGGCTTTCCCAACACTTCTTTACCAACGGTTTTCTTAAACTGTTGGTAAAAAAGGGCCAGGACACCCTTTCCCAATGGTTCATTAGAACCGTTGGGAAAGGTACCCCTTTACCAACAGTTTTTTAAAACGTTGGTAAATTTTTACCCCAAATACAGTCGGCCGCTACTCTCCCCCATTCATGAAAGAACCCTAAATCTCTACAGCGCTCGGCTCCTCTCGCGACTTCCCCCATCCGAACCGGTGAAACTCCATCAGAATCATCTGAAATCAGGTATTTTCTTCTTTATACACATAAAATATTTAAGTGATACCTTGTTTTTATTGTTATTCATCTAATATTTTAGATTTAAGTTTTGATTTTGATGTGTATATCATTTGTTTGTGTTTTGATTTAATCTAGACTTTATCCTTTCCAATCCATTTAATTAATTAAATATCTAACCCTCCATCGAAGAAGAAACATCTCAAATTCATTGCGGTTGGATTCTAGATTTTCTAAGTATGTGTTTTTATGCTTTTTCTTCATCTTGTAATTAATTGTTACTTGGAAATTTATTTATATGTGTTTATTAATTTTTATCAAAGTTTCTATGAATGTTTTCCTTAAAATTCCTTGAGTAAAGTGTTTTATTAAAATGATAATTTTTTTAATAAGGCTTGTGTAATGTAATTTGTTATAGTACACTTGTTATGTGACTATGTTTGGTATTTAATAACACATGAGATAACTGGTGTGTGAGAATGTGTTGTGAAAGAGATTCCATGGTTGATTCAAGATTATATTTACATTTTGAGCCTATTAATTAGTTTTTTTAAAGATATTTTGAGATATTTACTTTATGTTTATTGGTGAAAACTGGGAGATGTAGAGGTGGTTCATGATTAAGACATATAATTACTGCTAAACATGTGAATAAACCATGCATAGTAGTGAATTCTTGAAATGTTTGATGTTTTTAGTCCTTTTTTATTTGGAGTTTCTTTTGATGTTGATGTTTCTTATTGATACCTACGATGGGAATTTATTTTAGTTTCTAAATCAGCTGAGACTCCCCCACCATGCACAGTGTATGAAACCTCTACCCTTATTTAATCATTCTGTTTATACAGCCTATGCAACCTCTACCATCATTTAATCAGTGAACTCAAGTCATTAATTCAAGCGTTTATTCTCACTATCATGTAAGAAATTGAATGATCTAAACCCATCCTTACATGATTTCTTACCTTAGATAGTGTCCAACATATAGAATATGAGCTTTTGAATTCATCAGTTAACCAGGATCATATATTCCATTTCCTCGAAGATGACTCTACCAGTATAACTTTAGGGTCAATTAAATATGGTTCTCATTGTACATTGTATATTATGGGTCCTTCTTGGCCAATACTCACTTTTATAAGGGTGGGGTGCTTTTCACTAGCCATGCTGGCATGTGTAGACATCCATAAAAATGTTAGATAAGTCACAAGTTTAATTCAGTAATGTTGTTATCATTGACATACTTTATTATTAATCTCAAATTTAAAAATAAATGTTTTTGTCTATACATAATGAAATTAAATCTTTTTACAAGCCATGAACAACCTATTAGTGTAGAAGCCTAAAATTTATTCACCCATGGGGTGCGCTTGACTTGGGGAAGTAATTGGGTAATGAAAGGTATGGCCATAGAGGTGCCAATAATGAGTTATTGAACATGAGTGAATGATTTGGGATTCCTATAACACATAATGGGACCTGAGGCATGTTACTCTTATAAACCTAATGAAAATGAATATAATTAAATTTTAATTTAACTTATGAGTACTTGTTCTTTACATTATTTTAATAGTTCTTGACATCGAATAGAAACTTCTTCCTTTATCATTTACTTAAATGTATTTTCTATTAAAGTTCAATCCTGTTGAATTGTTTATGACAAAATAACTTATATAAATTCTTTTTACAGAATGGACAGAAGTTGGATGTATGAACCCGATTGGATCTCAGGCAATTTTCAAAACAATTTGGATATCTTTATAGATTTTTCATTTCACAATGCTTCAGATAGTGGTCGTATACACTGCCCATGTTCCAATTGTGTTGGTAGAACTTGGTTGAGCCGTGAAGAAGTCGGCTACCACATAACCAAAATTGGTTTTCATGAAAACTACTTTGTGTGGTATCACAATGGGGAGAAAATGAAATCTCAAATTAGTGATGATCGAAATGAAAGGACAAGAATTGAGAATTTGTTAGATGATCGGTTTCCATTTATTCGTCATCATGAAAAAGAAAGGATTTCGACTCAAGAAGACTTCGATATGAGGACAACTTATGCATCTAGGGAAAATGATGATATTGATAGGGTGAAAAAATTGAATGATACTGCCACGACTCTAGTATATCGACAATGAGATAAAATGAAAAAGATGAAATTTTTAATCTGATTGTTTCATGGGAAAACTATGTATGGGATTTCTAATACAGCAATCGATTACATTATTACCCTCTTGAAGGATTTACTTCCAGATGATACAGATATTCCCTCAAACCACTATATGGCATGGAAGTTAGTTGAGGAACTTGGATTTTCAAGAAACAAAATTAATGCTTCCGTAAAAGATTGTAGTGTATTCTAGGAGAAAACCGCTGAATGAAATGACTGTATAAAATGTGGCATATCCCGCTGGAAGTCAAAATCTAATGGAACACCACCCCGCGTTCCACAGAAAGTAATGTGGTGCTTTCCATTGATCCCCAGACTACTGAATCTGTTTATGTCTGATGACATATCAATAAAAATGAGATGTAATTATACTGAGAGAAAGAATACTAATGATGAGTTGGTTCATCCCGCAGATGGAATTTCATGGCAGAGATTTGATGCTCGACATCCTGATTTTGCAGCTGATGTGCGTAATGTGAGGCTGGGTCTTTCATGTGACGGTTTTAATCCATTTGGGTAGATTCTTACTTCGCATAGCACATGGCCAGTTTTTATACACATTTATAATCTTCCCCCATGGTTGTGTATGAAAAAACCATTCACTTTCATGAGTATACTCATATCTGGTCCTTCTTATCCCGGCATTGATATTGATGTATACATGAAACCTTTAATAAAAGAGTTGAAACTTCTTTGGAATGTGGGTGTGCGCACATACGATGCATGTTCAAAAGTCATATTTCATATGCGTGTTGCACTTATGTGGATGATCAATGATTTTCCCGCTTATGTAATGATGTCTGGATGGAGCATGAAGGGAAAACTTTCATGCCCAGTTTGTATGAAGAATACACTATCTAGAAGACTGAAACATCATTCCAGTTTCAGTTTTATGGGACATCGACGATTCTTGCCAAATGATCATCCATATAGAATGAATCGTCGAAGATTTGATAATACCATAGAGACCTATGATCCACCTCAGTGTATGTTTGGAACTAATGTGCTTAATGAATTGAAAGATTTCAGTTTTTCATTCAGGAAGGGTCAAATGAAATCTGGAAAGAGAAAGAATGTTTCCACTGAAACCTGTTACAATTGGAGGAAGAGGAGTATCTTTTTTGATTTTCCTTATTGGTCAACCAATTTGTTACATCATTGCTTAGACA
This sequence comes from Viscum album, assembly GCA_963277665.1. Lineage (NCBI taxonomy): Eukaryota > Viridiplantae > Streptophyta > Magnoliopsida > Santalales > Viscaceae > Viscum > Viscum album. The sequence continues at coordinate 1,349,892,161 of OY728164.1, forward strand.
TAATGCATATTGAAAAATAATATATGTGAAATGTTTCTTTCAGTTCTTCTAAATTTCAATGGGAAGACAAAAGATGATTTACAATCTCGGCATGACCTGGTGGATTGGGGCATCAGACCAGAATTGCATCATGTGTGTATCAGTGAAAATAAATGGAAATTTCCATGTGCTTCTTATGTGATGACACCTACAGAAAAAAAACAATTTCTGGAAGTATTAGAGACTATTAGAGTTGCTGATGGCTATTCAAGAAACATATCTAAACGGGTTTATAGAAGAGATTTGGAGCTAAAATCTTTGAAGACTCGTGATTATCACGTTCTACTGCATGAGTTGCTTCCAATAGAAATCCATCATCTTTTGTCCAATAATGTAAGTGTGGCTATTATTCATTTGTGTCATTTGTTTAGAGATCTTTGTGAAAAGAATTTTTCCAAGTCTTTCTTGCAAAAAATGTTGACAGATGACCCATTAATTTTGTGTGTGTTGGAGAAAATATTTCCTCCATCATTTTTCACATGCATGCTACATCTAACTGTCCATATTCCCACTGAAATAATTCTCGTAGGACCTGTTTCTTTTTGTTGGATGTATCCAACTGAAAGAAATATGTATACATTAAATTCTTATGTATGAAACAGGAATCATCCCGAAGGTTCTATCGTGAACGGTTACTTGGCTCAAGAATGTATGGATTTCTGCTCAATGTATTTTTCTTATCTTACTACAAGAATGAACAAACCAATAAGAAATGAAGAAGAACGGAATGAGAAAATTGAACCCATTTTTCCATCAATTCCTCAAACAGGAGGAATTCCTGGATCATATAGATTGAATACATTAATCCATGAAGAGCGGGAGATGGCACATCGCACAGTTTTGTTCAGCTATGATTTGTTCGATGACTATATCAGGTAACTAAATTGAATATGTATATCTTACATATATATCTGTTAAACTATTCATATTTTTTATCTACAGGGAACATAAAACAATGATAAATAGGAAGCATCGTTCTTTATCTTTGAGAAGGAGAGAGACTTTTCATAGCAAAGAGTTTTCTTCTTGGTTAAAATTGAAGGTAAAAATATTACTATTTAAAATAAATATATCAATATTTAATTAAGTTTAATAGTCATTTATATTGCAGGTATTGAGTTTGTCTGCTGACTCTGTCTCTGAGGAAATAAGAGCTTTGGCTTTTGGTCCTAATACCGTGGTTTGTGACTGTAAATCAATTGTTATCAATGGGTACAAATTTATTGTCACTGAACAAGTAAAGATCATGAGAACACAACATGATGGTGTTATGGTTACTACCACAATAGATTGTTATGCCAGTGCACTAGATAGTAGACTGCGATTTGAAAATGTGGGTTATTATGGAGTCGTTGAGAAAATAATAATATTGGACTATTACTCTCATGGATGAGTCACAATAATGAAATGTCATTGGTTTGATTTGATGATGAGATCGGGCGCATTTATTGATGATTGTAAATTTTGAGTAATTAATATGACTCGCACTCTTACTACCGAAGAACCATATGTGTTGGCATCAATTGCTAAACAACTTTTTTATGTCAAAGACCAACTTTGACCTGAATTGGGTGTCATAGTTAAAGTAATTCCAAGACATATTTTTGATAATGGTGATGATGAAATTGACACTGAACCTAGTGCCATTGGAACCAATCAATTTATTTATTTTGATGACTCCAATAGCTCAATTATCATAGTTGATTGTGAACCTGAAGTTGTGGTTGAGAATATATAGAATCATTCATCTATGTTCTCAATTCTTTTGGTTTACCTCAATTTGGGTTGTTAAGGTTGGTAATATTAAAATTGATTTAGTATTGATCACAAATATGTTTTAGCTGACTTGACCGTTATGTGAATTTTCAATGTTTATTGGTTGCAGTTTTATTTGAATTGCATTTTATAATTTGGAATTGAACTGTATTCAAACCTAGTCAAACAATATTTCTAACTTGGTGAACATTACAACTTTTATGATTTATTAAATCCATTCAAGCTCTTCTAAAACAATTGATAGCTAAATTACCAATGAATCCCCCTATTCCCTCATATATTTAGTTTTTTGGGTTACACATTAGTTTAATTTTTCCAATTAATTACATATTTGTTTTCAAAAGTAGGAAATGCAGCCAATTGAAGAGTGACTAAGGAAAAAAATGATGGACAACAATCGTCAAATGGAGGAGATGGGCATTCCACCATTAGTGCCTATAGTGAGTACTTTATTTCAAATATATATATTTAAAGAATATATAATGTCATGTGATTAATTTTTTTGTAAACATTTTTGTATGATCCACCTATACGTCAAAAGTTTTTCGACGAGGAGCCTAGTACTGGTCCTAGTACTCAGGTCGGTGGTACGAGGAGGGTTCGTACCAGAGGTGGATGAGCAGCTTCGCGTACCTGACTAGACCATGCCCCTCCCACTGACATGTCATCCTTCTCACATTCTAATCCTGGTGTGTCATTAGGGACACATGGGATATTTAGGCCTCCCATGTTTTTGCCACCTTTTGCATCTTCTAGCCCATCTTTTTCATATCCCATAATGATTCCCTCTCCCCATTCAGAATCCGGTCATACAGCTATCCCATCTTCTTTTCCTTATACTTCTATCTCTCCGAGCTTCTATATTCCATTGTCTTCGACTCCTGTTCCACCAGAGGGTGTTCCATCAGTTTCTGTGGATCCAGCGGTGCTCAGCGATCAGACTGGCTCAGGTATATTTATAGAACCCTAACAAATTTTTATAGTAATATTTATTTTCATTATAACATTTTTTGATAAAATATTTGTTTTTATTTCATGACAGATACATCTACTAATAGGAGGCGGGGGCAGGGGCATACACGCATGTGTGCGGTGTGGAACCGCCGCACATAGGTTATGGTGGATTATAATGAAGACAACCAAATGGTTGAGAAAACAGGGCAGCAATGTCGGAGTTTTTTTGTGACGCTTTACAAATACTCCGACATCATTCTCATCAGCCCGCTATCATGGAGACATTTTCCACATGAGGTCAAGGATAGAGCTTGGGAATATATATGGATAAAAAATCTGTTGTATTTAATTCCATGAATTATTTTTGTATTTATATGAATTAATATTTTGATGTCAACTTCGATTTAATTTTCCCGATGGTGAGGGTGCACGACCAGAACGTATAAAGGATTTAGGAGAGCTTTGGAGAGCCTACAAGCATGAGTTGTATATTAGCTGGTGTTCTAGAGTTGACACTGAGTTAGAGGTGGTACCAGTTATGGATGATTTTCCTATAGAGCAGTGTCGTCAGATGATTACTTATTGGACGACTACCCGATTTAAGGTGTTAATTACATTTAAGGTATTTAAATAATAAATTTCATGTTTTTCATTAATATTATCCTTTTGATAATAAAATTCTATTTAGGAATCATCTGGAAAAAAACATTGATGCAAAAAAATACCTCCACACACTATGACGTACTACGATGCCAGATCATGAGAGGAAGCAGGTATGACAATTATTTATAAGTTTTCTTTATGACTTACAATTTATTTTATTTCCTTAATTATTTAATCATTTGATAAAGTATTCATATAACTTTAGTTTTCAATGTCATTATAGAGGCAAATACAGAATATTGAAGGATGTGTGCCTCGATCAAAACTGTTTTGCTCGAGTAGAAGGAAAAATGATGGAAGTGTTGTCAAGGAAGCGACTCAGCAGTGGATTGTAAGTTTTAATCTGTTGATTTTATACTTTAATATCTATTTTGTAACTTAATAATATATTTATATTTATAATAGGCTACTTTAAAGGCCCTCGATTCCCAAGAACCAGACAATTTTTTTCCAACTGATCACTTACATAAGATGTTGGGAGAGGAGCATCCTGGAAGAGTATGCGGCTGACCTAGGATAGCCCCGACAAGGTATTGGCCCTCCTCAGGTACTATTTGTAGTGCCACTGAGCTGCAGAAAGTTAGGGAACAGGCAGAACAGGATGACAAAAGGGCCACAGAGATGGAATAATAGTCTGCTAGGGAAAACAGTGCATTTATGAAATTTATTGAAGTTCTACGTCCAACACTTCCACCAGAGGCCAACCCAGCATTTGATGAATATATTTCATTGATATGATCTATATATGGTGCACCAGGTGGCAGTTCTAGTGGTGTTCAAGATGATTTCCAGCCTGACGATGATGATGGAGAGGAGTCTGATGCGGAAGAGGAGGGAGATGAGGAGGGCGGGGCGGATGGCGAGGGCAAGGAGGAGGGAGAGGGCGAGAAGGAGGGCGCTGAGGAGGGCGAGGACGATGATGGGGATGAGGAAGAGGGTGATGATGATGGTGATGATGGTGATGGTGATGTGAGACAAATTGATATGTTACATTTTTTACTAACATTACTGAGATTTGATGTTTAATATATTCTAGTTGTTGGTTTTATCTAGACTCGTTGTATAGTATTGGAGTTGAGTTATTTTTATATATTGTCTGTTTTCATGGATGTTGTTGTATTTTAGTGGTTGCGGTGTATCTCGATCATGTTCATAGAGTTTTGTGTGTTTAGGAACACCCTGGACAGCCCCCCGGACACCCCCCGGACAGCCCCCCCCCCCCCTCTTACCCTCCTCCCTGGACCCCGGACATCCCCACACCCTCCTCCTTGGACCCCATACAGCCCCCCGAACACCCCCCGGAAAGCCCCTCGCACCCCCCCCCCCCCCCCCACCATCCTCCTTGGTCTCCGGACAGCCCCCCAAACACCCCCCGGACAGCCCCCCGAATAGCACCCCGGACAGCCCCCCCCCCCCCCCCCACCCTCCTCCCTGGATCCCAGACAGTCCCCTAGACAACCCCTTGAACAGCCCCCTGGACAGCCCCCCCACCCTCCTCCTTGGACCCCGGACAGCCCCCTGAACACCCCCCAGACAGCCCCCCGCACATCCCCCCACCCTCCTCTTTGGTCCTCAGACAGCCCCCCCACCCTCCTCCTGGGAACCCAAACAACCCCACATCAATCTGAGTCTCGGTGTGGCCGGCACCACTCAAAGTGTCTCAGGTTTATTTCAAATGGACAACATTTTAAGTGAAAATAACAACTAGCATACGGAAAACCAACTAAACGGATTCTAATTGTGTTGATACTTTAAAAAAAACGATCCATGGGTCATATGTGATGTCTACAAGTCAACCCCGCCTCAATCCGAGGCCCGGTGTGGCCAGCACCACTCAAAGTGTATCAGGTTTATTTGAAATGGACAACATTTTAAGTGAAAATAACAACTAGCATACGGAAAACCAACCAAATAGATTCTAATTGTGTTGATACTTTAGAACAACGATCCATGGGTCATATGTGACGTTTATGAGTCAACCCCGCCTCAATTCGAGGTGCGGTGTGGCTAGCACCACTCAAAGTGTCTCTCTTTTGTTTAAAATGGATAGGATTTTAAGTGAAAACAACAACTGACATATGGAAAACTAACCAAACAAATTTGGAATGTGTTGATGCTTTAGGAAAACATTCCATGAGTCATATGTTCTGTGTACGAGTCAACCTCATCTCAATCTGAGGCGCGGTGTGGCCAGCACCATTCGAAGTGTCTCAATTTTGTTTGAAATGGATAACATTTTAAGTGAAAAGTACAACTAACATACGAAAAACTGACCAAATGCATTTGGATTGTGTTGATACTTCAGTACAATGATCATTGGGTCAATTGTGAGGTGTATGAGCCAACCCCTCCTCAATACAAGGCATGGTGTGGCCGGAACCACCAAAATGTCTCAGGTTTATTTGAAATGGACAACATTTTAAGTGAAAATAACAATTAGCATATGGAAAACCGACCAAATGCATTCGGATTGTGTTGATACATTAGCACAACGATCCATGGGTCATATGTGATGTGTACGAGTCAACCCCTGTAACACCCCGAGATTTTATGAAAAATATTCTTTTTAATTTCATTAATGTCTTGTGTTATACGCTACACCAAAAGGAGCTTTCACAACACACATCTCTGACCTGGCTTGAATTACACGCAATCACGACCTTCCACGATAGCGTGTGTTGTACGCAACACCAAGTTTCGCTAAACAACGATATGCCATTAAGATATTATTAAAACTAGCCGTTATGAATAGTAATAACCACTTTTTGAAATTTTGTAAATTTTATTTTTCAAAATGGACTTCATTTATGGATTCGGAGTATCGAATTTAGCCTAAGGTGAAATTTTGGTACTTTTCGGATAACTTTCATATTCTGATGAATAGTGAAAATTACTAAATTTTAATTAAAAACAAATTTTTTAATCGAAATAATTAATAGTGATAAATTCTTAATTTGAGTGGTTTTAAAGTATATTTAGAATATATTTTTACAATTTAATACAATGTTGGACATTGGATGTAATTTCACATTTAACCTAGTTATAAACAAGTGTCAATCTTTTGATAGTTATTATCTCTTAAAAACACGCTATTTGTTGTGACAGCGGAAATTAATTATAAAATTAATTAATGCAACTTATATGTTGGGAATTTTGTAAAATAGAAATAATTTTTGAATTCGGAATATCAATTATAGCCTAGGGTGAAATTTTGATACTTTTCTGAAAACTTTCAATTTTTGATGAATAGTGAAACTACTAAGTGGTAGGTTAAAAACTGAATTTTGCATAAAACGTAATTTTACCGCTTCTGTGAATGGAATTTTAAAAATCTGACAGACACGGTTAATATCAAGGACTAAAATGTGGTTCAATGAGATGAAAATAATTTTTGGTGAATAGTAACTTTTTACTTTTTTTTACCACGGTTAATAGTAAATAGGGTAACTAAGGGTAAATATGTTATTACTATTACCCTAACACATGTCCTAATTCTATTGGATAAGTGTAATTCGACCAAAAACAACCTTATGAATATAATATGACCATTTAGGTCCACTTGGATTAGATTATGACATTTAATATTATTTTATTTAATGAATAGTTAAAATAGTTAAAATCAAAGTTTAATAACTAAAACATTTTTAATATGGGGTTATACATAAGATAAATTCGACTATAAATATTCATTAGAAAGCTAAAAGGATTTCCTACATAATTATATTTTATATATAATTTTTAGACTTTAAATAAATTAATTTATTTATGACACAACGATGATGCAGTAATTACCCTTTTAAGGAAATATTAACATAATTGATGTTATAAATGCTCAAATAAATGTAATTTGAGACTTTTTATGAATTCCAATAATTTTCTAGGTTACTATGATATATTAGTGTTGATTTAATCAACTTGGTTTGAACATATAATTCTGTTATGACTTTCACAAAAATCATATATCAAATAGTGTCAAAATTGACACAAAATATTTTTTAAATCAAATATTATATTATTAATTGTTATTTTATTCCTAAAAATCTAAGGTTCGGCCAAATGACATAGATAAGGATATATATATTAATAATAAACAATTTGGGGTTCGTTTGGCATGTTATAGTAAGTGTATTAACCATATAGTGAAAGAAAACAAAAAGACACGGTAAAAGTTAAATTATTTAACTTAGAGTTAAATCTAACTGATAAGGTTAAAATAATACCCTAAACTTGTCCAAATCCTATTGGTTGATAGGATTTCGACCCATCCCCACTTTAGCTTCGAAATAAGACCCTTTGGAACCATTATAAACCGATTTTGACTTTAATATAAAATAATATTTTGAGATATTCCTAAGGTGCCCCTCTCCTCCCTTATAAAAGGGCACCTCCTTCCCCTCCTCCTCACACCAATTTGAGCACTCAAGCTCGGCCAACCCCTGCCAAAATCCCTTCTCCACTTCCCTAGAATAATCCTAGAGGTCCTGGTCTTCTTCAAAGACCAATATTAGTTCCCTAAGTGGAGGATTCAAAGAGGCGTTCCAAAGAAGAGGAGCTTCGGACACGTACAAAGCAAATCGGACCTAAGGTAAGGGAAATATCACAATCTCATTTTTATCCGAGATTGTTTATACTTTGGAATTTACTGGGGTGTATTTTATCATCCACATCCATGTTTCCTCAATATGTAATATTTATATCCTTATACAATAGTTTATATTCAATTTTACCCTTCGGTAAATTTTTAGTAAAGGATATGAAAGGAATCTTTTGTCGTTTTTCGTACGAGGTACTTTTTTTGACTTTTCCGACAAAAGTACGAGAAGAAGGTTTTTTTTAACTTATACGGCATGAATGGATTTTTAAAACATTATTTCCAAGAAGCTTTATTTACAAGTTTTAAAGTTTATTTTTAATCAAATTCTTTTAGTTTAAAGTTATATGACATGTTAAGAAAGGAAAAATGTTTTTGAAGAAGAAAGGATATTTTCCTCAAGAATGGAGTTCAAGTGTTTTATCAAAATTATTTTCCATCTAAGATAATAAAGGGTTCTGTTTTTATCCATATTATTACATTGATTTGATCATGTTGTGATGGAATATTTTTTATGAATTCCTTTATCTTATATGAATTGATTTATGATGTCATGATGTTTAAGATTCCCATTTGTATTACATGGGTTATGCAATGATGTATGATTTATGATTTTGTGGCACACATAAGAATGGTATCATTATGAGATGGGTGGGACCTATATCTCCCTCCAATGCATTGGGTAAAGATTTTATATCTCATGAGATAGACATGGCTGGAATGGTAGGTCATACCGGTTCAGTGAGACAGGACTGAAACGAGGGTTACTCGATTCAGAAAGGGACTTTGTCCACTAAGATAGTCTTGGAAATGAGTCTTGACTAACAAGAAATGATTCTCTATGATTATGTGTTAATGCCACAAAGTTTCATGTTTTAAGTTATGATTATTGTGATTACATTTCACTACCATGATTTATCCCATGTTATGAAATTATGCTCTCTTTTGCAGGTTAAGATTTCCAAAATGTTATGTTCTTTTGAATATGATGTGATTGATATTTCTGTTGTTTACCCTTACTGAGCATTTAAGCTCACCCTTTTATGTTTTCTTTTCCCCAGGATATAAAGAAAGATTTTAGTTAAAAAAAAAGGAAGATCTTTATGGGAGATTTTGAAGATCTTTCACCACGATTAGAAGATTATATTCCGAGTTTCCAAAGACACTAAACTATTACGGTCCTTGTGTGTGTGTTTTTGCTATGTACTAAGTATTCCGAAAATGTAATGTAATGTCTATGTACGTTAAGCTTCGGGTCTCTACAACCCCTCCTCAATCCGAGGCATGGTGTTGCTGGCACCACTCAAAGTGTCTTTCTTTTGTTTAAAATGGACATCATTTTAAGTGAAAACAACAACTGATATACGGAAAACTGAACAAAAGCATTCAGAATGTGTTGATGCTTTAGAAAAACTTTCCATGAGTCATTTGTGATGTGTATGAGTCAACCCCGTCTCAATCCAAGATGTGGTGTGGCCGGAACCACTCAAAGGGTCTCTCTTTAGTTTAAAATGGACTTCATGTTAAGTGAAAATAGAAACTGACATATGGAAAGCTGACCAAAAACATTCGGATTCTGTTGAAAATTTAGGACAACGATCCATGGGTCATATTTGACGTGTACGAGTCAACCATGCCTCAATCCGAATCGTAGTGTGGCTGGAACCACCGAAAGTGTCTCTTATGTTTAAAATGGACAACATTTTAAGTACATATGGAAAACTGACCAAATGGATTCTGATTATGTTGATACTTTAGCACAATGATCCATGGGTCATATGTGACATGTACGAGTCAACCCCGCCTCAATCTGAGGTGCGGTGTGGCCGGAACCACTCAAAGTGTCTCTCTTTTGTTTCAAAAGGACATCATTTTTAGTGAAAACATCAACTGGTATAGGGAAAACCAACCAAACACATTAGGATTGTGTTGATACTTTAGTAAAATGATTTGTGGGTCATTTTAGATGTGTACGAGTCAACCTCATCTAAATCTGAGGTGCGGTGTGGCCGGTACCACTCTAATTGTGTCTCTTTTGTTTAAAATGGACAGGATTATAAGTGAAAAGAACAACTGGCATACGAAAAACCGACCAAATGCATTTGGATTCTATTGATAATTTATCAAAACAATCCATGGTTCATATGTGTTGTGTAAGAGCCAACTCGGGCTCAATCCGAGTTGCGGTGTGGTCGGGATCACTCTAAGTGTCTCTCTTTTGTTTAAAATGGACAACATTTTAAGTACATATGGAAAACCAACCAAACACATTCAGTTTCCATTGAAACTTTAGGAGAACGATTCGTGGGTCATATATGACGTGTAGGAGTCAACCTATCCCCAATTCGAGGTGTGGTGTAGCCTACACCACTCAAAGTGTCTCTCCTTTGTTTAAAATGGACTTCATTTTAAGTGAAAACAACAACTAGCATATGGAAAACTGACCAAATGGATTATGATTGTGTTGATACTTTATCACAATGATCCATGGGTCATATGTGACGTGTAAGTGTCAACCTTGCCTCAATCTGATGCGCGGTGTGGCCGACACTATACATAGTGTCTCTCTTTTGTTTAAAATGGACATCATTTTAAGTGAAAACAACAACTGACATACGAAAAACTGACCAAACGCATTCAAAATGTGTTTATGATTTAGGAAATCAATCCATGGGTCATATGTTAAATGTACTAGTCAACCCCGCCTCAATCTGAGGCATGGTGTGGCCGGGGTCACTTTAAGTGTCTCTCTTTTGTTTAAAATGGATAACATTTTAAGTACATATGAAAAACTGAGCAAATGGATTCTGATTGTGTTGATACTTTAGCACAACAATCCATGGGTCATATGTGACATGTAAGAATCAATCCCGCATCAATATTAGGCATGGTGTGGCTGGCACCACTCAAAGTTTCTCTCTTTTGTTTCAAAAGGACATCATTTTAAGTGAAAACATCAACTGGCATATGGAAAACCAACCAAACGCATTAAGATTGTGTTTATACTTTAGGACAATGATCCATGGGTCATCTGAGACGTGTATGAGTCAACCCTGTCTAAATCTGTGGCATGGTGTGGCCGGTACCACTCTAACTGTGTCTCTTTTTTTTAAATGGACATGATTATAAGTGAAAAGAACAATTGGCATACGTAAAACCGAACAAACGCATTCGGATTATATTGATAATTTATCACAACGATCCGTGAGTCATATTTGACATGTATGAGCCAACCCGGGCTCAATCCGAGTTGCGGTGTGGCCGGTATCACTCTAAGTGTCTCTCTTTTGTTTAAAATGGACAACATTTTTAGTACATATGGAAAACTGATCAAACGCTTTTGGTTTCTGTTGAAACTTTAGGACAATGATCCATGGTTCATATGTGACATGTACGAGTCAACCTCGCCTCAATCTGAGGTGCGGTGTGGCCGACACCACTCAACGTGTCTCTCTTTTGTTTAAAATGGACTTCATTTTAAGTGAAAACAACAACTAGCAGACGGAAAACTGACCAAATAGATTCTGATTGTGTTGATACTTTATCAAAACAATCCATGGGTCATATTTGATGTGTACGAGTCAACCCCGCCTCAATCCGAGGCGTGGTGTGGCTAACACCATTCATAGTGTCTCTCCTTTGTTTAAAATGGACATCATTTTAAGTGAAAACAACAAATGACATACGAAAAACTGACCAAATGCATTCAAAATGTGTTGATGATTTTGTACATCAATCCATGGGTCATATGTGATGTGTACGAGTCAACCCCACCTCAATCTGAGGCATGGTGTGGTCGGGATCACTCTAAGTGTCTCTCTTTTGTTTAAAATGGACAACATTTTAAGTACATATTGAAAACTGACCAAACGGATTCTGATTGTGTTGATACTTTATCACAATGATCCATGGGTCATATGTGTTGTGTACGAATCAACCCCACCTCAATATGAGGTGCGGTGTGGCTAGCACCACTCAAAGTGTCTCTCTTTTATTTCAAAAGGACATCATTTTAAGTGAAAACATCAACTGGCATACGGAAAACCAACCAAACGCATTCGGATTATGTTGATACTTTAGGACAATGATACATGGGTCATTTGAGACGTGTATGAGTCAACCCCATAAAAATATGAGGCACGATGTGGCTGGTACCACTCTAACTGGGTATCTTTTGTTTAAAATGGACAGGATTATAAGTGAAAAGAACAAATGGCACACAGAAATCTGACCAAACGCATTCGGATTCTATTGATAATTTATCACAACTATCCATGGTTCATATGTGACATGTACGTGCCAACCCAAGCTCAATCTGAGTTGCGGTGTGGCTGGGATCACTCTAAGTGTCTCTCTTTTGTTTAAAATGGACAACATTTTAAGTACATACGGAAAACTGACCAAATGCATTTGGTTTCCGTTGAAACTTTAGGAGAACTATCCATGGGGAATATGTGACATGTACGAGTCAACCTCACCTCAATACAAGGCGCGGTGTGGCCAACACCACTCAAAGTGTCTCTCTTTTGTTTAAAATGGACTTCATTTTAGTGAAAACAAAAACTAGCATATGGAAAACAGACCAAACGGATTCTGATTGTGTTGATAATTTAGCACAAAGATCCATGGGTCATATGTGACGTTTACAATTCAACCCCGCCTCAATCTAAGTTGCGGTGTGCCCGACACTATTCATAGGGTCTCTCTTTTGTTTAAAATGGACATCATTTAAGTGAAAATAACAACTGACTTACGAAAAACTGACGAAATGAATTTGAAATGTGTTTATGCTTTATGAAAACGATCCATGGGTCATATTTGACGTGTAAGAGTCAACCCTACCTCAATATGAGGCACGGTGTGTCCGAGATCACTCTAATTGTCTCTCTTTTGTTTAAAATGGACAACATTTTAAGTACATACAAAAAACTGACCAAACAGATTCTGATTGTGTTGATACTTTAGCACAACGATCCATGGGTCATATGTGACATGTACGAATCAACCTCGTCTCAATATGAGGCACAGTGTGTCCATTACCACTCAAACTATCTCTATTTTGTTTCAAAAGGACATCATTTTAAGTGAAAACATCAACTGGCATACGAAAAACCGACCAAACGCATTTGGATTGTGTTGATACTTTAGGAAAATGATCCATGGGTCATTTGATATGTGTAAGAGTCAATCCAATCTAAATCTGAGGCGCAGTGTGGCCGGTACCACTCTAACTGTGTCTCTTTTGTTTAAAATGGACAGGATTATAAGTTAAAAGAACAACTGGCATACGAAAAACTGACCAAACACATTCGGAATCTGTTGAAACTTTAGGAAAATGATCCATGGGTCATATGTGACATGTACGAGCCAACTGTGCCTCAATACAAGTCACGGTGTGGCTAGAACCACCCAAAGTGTCTCTCTTATGTTTAAAATGGAAAACATTTTAAGTACATACAGAAAACCGACCAAACATATTCTGATTGTATTGATATTTTAGCACAACAATCCATGGGTCAATTTTGACATGTATTAGTCAACCCCGCCTCAATCCGAGGCATGGTGTTGCTAGAAAAACTCAAAGTTTCTCTCTTTTATTTAAAAATCACTTCATTTTAAGTGAAAAAAACAACTTATATACGTAAAATCAACCAAACGCTTTCAGAATATGTTGATACTTTAGGCAAATGATCTATGGGTCATTTGTGACTTTTACGAGTTAACCTCGCCTCAATCCAAGGCACGGTGTGGCTGGTATCACTCCAGGTGTGTGTATTTTGTTTAAAATGGACATCATTTTTATTAAAAACATATGGTATATGAAAAACCGATCAAATTATGAATTGAATTCATGATTCCACATATATTTCTTATCTAAATTTTAAATTGAATTCTAAATGAATTATGTATGTTTATAATTAAGTTATGAATTCTGATTTAATTCTGGATGTGTATAGTTCTAGGATTCATTATATGTTAAATGTGTATGAATTTTTTCTCTATATGTATGTGTTAGTTGGTTATTGTAGGTACAATAATTGTATATGTATGTGCTAGTTTATTGTAGGTAAAATAATTGGAAATGATTGGAAATGAGAGGGAATTGGAAAGGAGAGGGAATGGACTGACTGCTGTGCAAATTGTAGGCTGCTGTGCAATTTGCACAGCATAGGCTATGCCAATGGTTTCAAACTATTGGCATAGAATTCTGAGTATTTTTTTTTACCAACAGTTCTCTATGAACCGTTGGTAAAAATCATTTCCCAACGGTTTCAAACCATTGGGAAAGAATTCGTCTGGTTGGTTTTCCCAACGGTTCAAGCCAAACTGTTGGGATAGGTTCGTTTTTTCTAACCTATCCCAACGGTTCAGTGTAAACCATTGAGAAAATCTTTCCCAACAGCTTAATTCCCTACAGTTTGCAGAACTTTTGGTATAAGATATACCAACGATTCTGTAAGATTTCCCAACGGTTTAGAACCGTTGGGAAATCCTGCATTTCTAGTAGTGGAGTATACAGCAATACTTAGAGGTACTTGTTGTAGTTGGTACCTGAGAATGTTTGTGCACTTGGTTTGGAGATGAGTTTGGGCCACACGTCGTGTGGGCCCCATGTGTGTTTCGTGTTCTACTCTACGTACCTTTGACCTATTGTGACGTAGAGGGTCCTCCTGTTTTCGATGGCTTGACTGGAAGAGTTGTTTTGGTTCCCCTGTTCTTTCAGCTAATGGGGTTTTCAGTGTTGCATCCCTTTCACCAGACTGCAACATCGTTTATGGCTATGTGTGTCCATATAGTGTGGGTGTGCTCCCAATTTCTGGGGTGAGTTGTCTCAGTCCGCTTCGACAGTAGACTCAGCAGATTGAAGCATGTATCACCCCAATAGGCCCGGGGAGATCCTCATGTCCAATCGTGTTCCCTGGTAGGGTTCTTTGGGTATCGGTGTGACCATCACATTATGCAGGCACCGATCCTCTACCCATGAGGTTCTTTCCAGTGGGATACAGAGCCCCTAGTGAGCCCTGGGCATAGACTCCCTAGCTGTGTATCGAGATCATATCTTCCTTCTTTGATCTATTGTGACGTGTTTCCCACTATGTGAACCGGTTACCAGTGATGTACCATCCAGTAGGGATGACCAGTGAGGTAACATTCAGTAGGGATGGCCAGTGGTGTACCAACCAACAGGGATGGCTAGTGGGGTACCATCTAGCAGTGATGGCCAGAGCAGATCCAGGTCTCCCTCCAGCGGATTACCCTTTCACGGGGCTAGGCAGTGGGAACCCGTCGACTTTGAGAAGACCTCTCAACTGTGAGACAGTGACGAGGTGTGGTTTGACTTTGCCTAGAACTCTCAAGTATGAGGGGCACTTTCCCCACCGAGACGTGTCCTTGCGATGCGACCTAAAACCATGCGGGTGAGTCAGTTCCTCTCAAAGTGGATAGTGTCAAGGTGCGGTGATTTGAGCCCCTTGACTTGCAGTTTGGGGTAGACGTACGGATACTGGGCATCGATGGTGTTTACTTCTGGGACTATTGGCTAATCACTTTCTTGGGTTGAGATACGGGATGGATATCCCCTTATGATCTTGTTCTGGATTCTTGATTGAGCATATTGATATGTGTATACCTTGTTCCAGTACCCACTCCTTGGTTTTTGGTTACTCTCCTTCCAGGAGAGGCGAAGATGCGCGGGGTATGCCACGTGCTTTCCATGTCTAGATTCTCGTGGTTGAATGAGCCTACTATCCTACTATAGGTAGCGAAGACTCGATGATAAGTTCATATTATCAACACTTATAGCTCCTTGTGTTTGGATGAGTCTACTTCCTTCCTCTTGTTGGGTTGAGCTATACTCTTTACTACACTCTCGGTTATACTCCTTTACTTTTCCCTGTTCGATCTACTGCTCACCTCTTCAGTACCTCCTTTGTTTCTCCCTCGAGCCTTCGGGGAATCCTACTGATTATTTTTATACTCACCACTACTTGGCCTTTGCCCGCAATTGGTGTGCCCTTGCAGACGACGGACAGGTTGGTCGTGACTTCCGTAGAGCTTAGGAGTTCGGGAGCTTGGACTACGTGTGCTGGTCGTAGTCAGGTTCCAGGTGTGGGACTCTCCCAGCTGTTTACTTTTGTTCACCTGTTGTCGGGTTGTGGCACTTTTCTGGTTGGGCACGTGTTTTTCCTTTTTCTTTCTAGTTTACCTTCAGCACTTTCTTTGTACTGTTTAGAGGTTGATGCACTTTTTGTGGTTGTTTATAGTAGTTGGTACTTTACTTTAATTTTCTTTTCTTTTTACTCTGCACTTCTACATTGAGTGGGCTACGAGTGTGTGTACAGGTACTTAGGAAAAGGCCTCCCTGAGTTGTTTATCCTTTGGCGCTTTTCGCCAGCCCCTGGCCTATGGAGGCGGGCTTGGGGTAGTTGCGGCTCGAGCCCAGGTAGGGTCGGGTCGTGAAATATTTATTATTTAAAACATAAAATAAAATACCATGATCAATATAATCTTCTATAATTCACAATAATATTTATAATCTAATATATCTTTTGGTTATCCCTATAATAAAAATGTTATAGTATTTAAAACATAGATGTAACATCTTTAAATTTTCTTTAAATAAAATATTATAAATGTGATAATCACATTTAAGTGGACCAAAAAGTAAAAAATAAATTTATATCGGGAAAATATCTTTATTAATTTAAAATTTTTCATTTATATTCATTCATAACATACATTTTTCCCATGTGTAAATATAAGGGATATTTAAGGCAAAAAAAGGGACATGTTGTGAATTTTTATATTTAAATATTATATAATTCGTTTTCATTGATAATTTTCCATTAAAAAATTTAATTTTGATAATTAGGGGTTAATTGTAGAATTATATTCGTCCAATAAAATTTTTAAATGTGTTAGGGTCATTTTATAGTCCTTAGCATATTATTTTTAACATAAATTACCCAATTTACCCTTTTACCATGATAAAAAAATTTACCAACTATACTATTTATTTTGAGTAAAAATAAAAAGGAAACTATTAAATAAATTTGGAAATTCTGAATCCAAATTTGGAATCTATTTTTAAAAATTTTAAACATAGAAGTTTCAGAATTTAATTTAAAATAAAACAGGTAAAATGCCATGAAAAATAGTTTTTCAGAAAAATGCCCTTTTAAAACATAAAAGTTTTTATAATAAATTCATGTATAACATAATTTTTAAAAATTAAAAATCGGATGAACTAAATAAAATTTAAAACTAATCAAAAACAAGATTTTCCCTTGTAAAAACATTAAAAGAAAATATAGTTTTCATTAAAAATCAATATTTTCAATATTCATCAAAAGATGAAACTTTTCATAAAAAATATCAACAATTCACCTTGAGATAATTTTGACATTAAACTTTCAAAAATGAATTTTATTTTTTCAAATATAATTTATAAATATTTCAAAATTTATTTCTATAATGGGTGAACCATTAAAAGGAATTAAAACTTCCAATAGAAAAATATAGCTTTTTGCATAAAAATGGATTTATTTTTATCTTATGTCTATAAAATATGTTGGATAAATATCCAAAAATTTTATTTAATATATATATATATATATTTCATGGTGTGCTTAAAACTATTCATTCCCACTAATTTAATGGCTAGGTTATAATTATCTTGTTTAAATAATTAAAATAAAAAAATGTTGCCTCGTAGAAACTCAATGTTGCATGTAATGAAAGCTAAGTAGGTGTTTCATGTAATTAAAGCTTAAAATGGTGTAGCATATAACAAAATACTTCAAATAAATTTAATTTATTATGAAAAAAGAGGTTCATAAAAACTCAGGGTGTTACACGCACACCTTCTTCATTCATTTTAATGTGGATCATATTACTAACAAAAATTCCCTCCTTATATTCCCCTTTATTTATATCATGTTATATATCATCTTCATGGGGAAACTAATGAAATTATTCAATACATAATTCATTGTAGTCATTTCATCATCTTCTTTGAGAGATTTATTTAGTTTGTTCTCACCATGAGGCCTCATCCTCTTCCTCACTAGTCCTCTTAAAATCATTTGAAGAATGGATATCTAAAGATAATATTTGGATAATTTTTTTGTGCATGTTCCAAGTAAGGACTTCTGGTCAAGGGATAATATGAGTTGGGAAGATCCATTTTTCATAATTTTCCATAAATGGTAAAAGATTTACTTCCATTGGGGATGAGATTAAGGTAAAAATCCCTCAGTCCTGTGGGCTAAGGATGATCTCATTCTTTTTCCACAACATTTCGAGCCTGATTTTCCATCCTCAAAGGTTGTGTTAAGGAATCCCCCTCCCTCTGGTATGGGGTTTCTCCTAGATTTTCATGTCTTCTGTTATCACAGTTTCTCTCTTGATTTTAAAAAACTTTGTTCAAACATGTATTAAGTTCATTGTAATATTTTTAATTTATCCACATTATTCCAAAGATATTGGTGATGCTTAGGTGGGAGTCTTGATTAATATTTTTAGATGCTTAATGTAGGATTATTTTTATGGATTGCTCTCTTCTGGAATAATATATTCAAGATTCATACATGGAAAATTTTTATTTATCATGCCATATATTGTGAAGAGATTGTTTCTTAAAGGTGACCTGAGACTATGACATTACATGATGTCACCTTTGGTGGGCTTATTTGATCAGGGAGCAAGGTTAAATGTAACACTCCATGTTTACCCCAACCTCTGATATAAACACTAGATGGGTCATTGTTGATCAACCAACATGGATCTTTTGATTCATTGAGACATGCTCATTGAAGGGCTCCTTTTTATTTTCCCAATTTTTGGTGTCGTGCAGCTAAGAGGGATTAGATGTCAGTTTTATGGTGTATCCCTTATATTACATTGATGTGCATTGGATATTTTTTGTAAGGAAATAATTTTATCTTTAAGTTATGAAGAGTGGTCCATATATTCAAGTAGATTTAATGCACACAATATTCTAACAATGCATATATAATGTTGTATTGGGGAGTTTCCAAAGGACATAATAGGATTGGTATGTTGTCTTTTCCCAACTGTCTCCCCTCATGAGAAATGTGACTTCATCTTTCATAAGAGGCTCTTCAAGCTGGTCAAACCAAAGTTGACATTTCTTTGATGCTTTATTTTAAACAGCAGGATTAGAAAGGATTTCCTATGTCATATTGCATAGAAATATATCTAAGGGTGGTTCATAGAATGACCATTTCCCTAGATCATCCTATGGTTGAGAATGGATTGCACTTATCAATGAAGAGGCATCATGCTTGAATAGAGTCATTTTCCAAAGTTCTTCCTGTTTGGATGGATTTCTCGCAATTAATATGGAAAGGGGAGTACCTCCTTGAAAAAAATGAAATGTATTTATGGGGAGGACCCTCACAGTGAATTCCATCATGTGGAGAACTACCATCATAGATTGATGTCTAACTGTAAAGAGAATTCATGAAGTATGTACCTTGGGGAGGACCTTCAGGGATGATATTAGAAATGGTATGACCTCTTTGATATTTTATTTTATAGCCATTAGTAGGGTTTTTGTGATGCTCATTAGGATATAGGATCTCATGATCGATCATATTCTTGACATAAAGTGAGCCTTAATAGAAATATGTCTGAGGACAGCCTCCAGTACTATGGAAACAAGGTTATGTGGAGGACATTCATAGTCATAGCTATTATATCTGTAATTTTGTAATAGAGGGTAGGATCCTTAGACTCTATAGATAAATGTATAAGGAATTTAAAAAAACTCATCACTAATAAGAGTGTTATCGTAGATAGGATCTTAATTTTCCAATCACCTTTGGTGTGGGTTCTTTTTGGATTCCCTCTTACAAGCGACTGGGACTGCATACTTTGGATAACAGATTTAATATACAGAAGATTTTTATTATTAGCTCCTATGTCACTATCATAATTTGCTGACAAGTCTCTAGAATTTTGGTTGTGGTTTGTTCCAACCCTGTGATAGCCACTGGAGTAGACCAACAACCACCCATTAGAATGGGTGTATGGTCCCGATCTAATTATCCATATATTATTGCATTTGACCCAAGACCCTCATGGATAGAATAAATGATATGTTTCTACTCTAGGGTGACCCTCATGTTGTGTTAATGAGTCAACCTAATTATGGGGATAGAGTTGTGTGTCCTCCCCTCTACCATATTCGTTGTCATTATTATAACCTGGAAGGTTTTTAATATGTGGGTAAAAATTTTCATATTCCCTTTCATCATTATCGAGATGTGATGGATGAATTCAGTAGTCGTAATGGGAATATATTTTCATTTTGTGACCAGAGTAGGGTTATGGACCTACTTCTATCCTTTATTTTCTGATGGTATATATAGATAGTACTCAGGTTTGAGGGAAGAAATATGGGTCTTCCTCCTATTTTTTCAATAATTTAAAGTTGGTTTCTCCAAATATTTATAGACTAGGATGGAAATCTTGATAGATGTGGGAAAGTGTATGGTCTGATCACAGTTAGTCATTGTATTTGGTTGGATGGATTGGTAGATACGGGCAGGTGTGTGTGTGTGTATACTCATAGTTTACTGCTATATTTGGTTGGTGGGATTCATTATCGATAGTAGAGGTAGGCTCTTATTTCCCATTGGTTGGTCACTACCCTCGTTGGGCCATCCCGGGTGCCCGATTTTGTGTAACTTGGGACAAACACCTAAGGAAAAATTCCCTCATCATTTTAAGGGTCCATCGCCGCACAGTGTTGGTGGTGGTGGTTAATGGCATGATCCCTTTGGAGGGACCCCTGTGTGTTTTGGATGAGGTCATCAGTGACCTCATGGTCTTCCTCCCTAAGATAAGGGAGAAAATTTTTGCTTCATTTTTGGGATAGGCTTCAAAAATTATATGAGATAGCAATTTGTGTCGTTGAATTCTAGTCCACCATTTATCATTGATTGGATGGTGGGTGGGTCTTCATGAGCTAGAGGGCTTGTTGAGTGGACTCCAGGGTTTGGATGGTTCAATTTTGGTGGTAATTTAAAACCATTTAATTTGAGACTTGCCATTGAATACACTAGGTTGGAAATGGTTTCCTCAGTTTAGATAAGGAGCCAACTTGTACAGTAGCTGATGTGTGTGCTCACAAAATCTGGAAGGATTCCATTTGAGTAAAGGGAGTTCCTATTGAAAATTCCTATATATATTTGAAAAACATAAACAACAAAACTTAATCAAAGCATTATCTTAATAAAAATACCCATTCATGATTGGTTGTTTTAGAACTATTTTTTCCCTCTTTCATTTTTTACATAAAAGGGGCATTTCATGTAGGTTTCACAGCCATTTTGGCTAAGGGTTCATGTTGGGTTCACCATTTTTTTATGACAATCTCATGATTGTGTGTTCATAATGGTTGATTGTGCGGGTTTTAATGTTCCACAATTATTCACGCCATGTTTACCATTTTTGACCATCTTCCAATGGGTCATGTTCACGGAGTTGGAAACACCCAAATGTTTCTTTATTTAATATGTTTCACAAACCTACCTTCCAAAGGTAGGTGGTTATTGTAAAATGGTTATAAAAATTCTTAGGGAATCACATTAGTTGAAAGGATGGGAGTTCAGTCTCATCACACCTTTTGGGGGGGGGAATTATTTCCTACTCTGGGAATATCTTATAGATTTAAGATATAATCCTTAATCCTTTATTAAATCCCAAATATAATATTGGTCTCCCTTAAGATAAAAATCAATTATTAGCATGTATGTACTTTATAATCACCTGTATATTTCTAAGGTTCTTCATCGATGGCGACATATGTATATATTTGAGATTCCCCATTGATAGTACCCTTATGTATATATATTAGAGATTATTTTTTCTTTTATTATTATGATTCTAGTTTTAAACCTCACATTGGGGATCTATATAATTTATCATCATCTAGGAATAAATGAGTTATTTTTGTGTTGGGATTGAGCCCATAAGATGGTATTCATACATATATTTTTGAAAGGAATCAGAACCCATGTAGTTTGTTTCCACTTAATTGGAAACATCATACCTTTTGAGGTCATGTGATGAGGACCAAGACATGCAGTTTAATTTCACACATCAAGTATATCTAGGAAAAAGATTCTTATTCAAGGGTTGGTGTGGGACTTACACTAAAGCATCCTAGAGGACTTGGAATAGATGTAGTCTCATGGGTTTTATGTAACCCTACTTGGAATGTGGAGCAAAGAATATTGGGGTTTATTTTTTGGTGTTGGGTTTGAAACTCAAGGAGGCTTCCTACATATCCCACTTGAATAGTAATCAAAGTCCATATAGTTTAGATAGTCTTTGAGGACCCATGCCTATAGAGTCCCTCTATAGTATCATAGATAATGTGTCCCTCTGAGATGGAAACATGGATTTTATGACCCATTACTATGGAGGCCTTTTGGAGCCTCGCAAGGAATGTGTCCCTTCGAGATTGATATATATCTTTGAGAACCCATGCCTATGGGGTCCCTTAGGGGAGGATATAGACAAATATGAAATAGGATCCCCTATTGAGACATGTATTTGATCATGAATATGTCATGATATTCACTAACTTCTTATCCCACATGAGTTATGCTCAGTGTAACACCCGAGATTTTTATGAGAAATGTTTTGTTTTTATGTCATATACATCATAAAAGGAATCTTTCACTACACACAACACTATCTTGGCTTTCTTTACACACAATCGTGACCTTCCTCGATTGCTTGCGTCGTACGCAATACCGAGTTTCACTAAACAATGATATGCTATTAAAATATTATTAAAACTAGCCGTTATGAATAGTAATAACCATTTTTTGAAATTTTTTAAATTTCATATTTCAAAATGGACTTCATTTTTTGATTCAGAATATCGAAATTAGACTAGGGTGAAATTTTAGTATTTTTCTGAAAACTTTCAATTTTTGATGATTAGTGAAAACACTGGGTTACTATTTAAAAACCCGACTTTTTATTTAAATAATTATTTATTTTATTTAAATTTATTTTAGGTAAAAATTGATACATAACACCTATATAAGTTCAATGTAATTCATTGGAGTCAGTTTATAATAATATTAGATATATAAAAATTTTATTGAACTTTTCACCGTTTTTTACCCACCTCCTAGGAGAATTTGAGAATTTACATAAAACTTAATTTTACCACTTCTGTGAGTGGAATTTCGAAAATCCGAGAGACACGATTAATATCATGGACTAAAATGTGGTTCAATGAGATGAAAATAATTTTTGGTGAATAGTAACTTTTTACTTTTTTTACCACAGTTAAAAGTAAATAGGGTAATTAAGGGTAAAAATAATATTATTATTACCCTATAACATGTCCTAATTATATTGGATAAGTTTAATTCGACCAAAAAAACCTTAGGAATAAAATATGACCATTTAGGCCCACTTGGATTAGATTAGGACATTTAATATTATTTTATTTAAAGAATAGTTAAAATAGTTAAAATCAAAGTTTAATAAATAAAACATTTTTAATATAGGGTTATACATAAGATAAATTAGACTATAAATATTAATTAGAAATCTAAAGAGATTTCCTACATAATGGTATTTTATTTATAATTTTTAGACATTAAATAATTAAATTTATTTATGACACAAAGATGATACAGTAATTATCTTATTAATGAAATATTGAAATAATTGATGTTATAAACACCCAAATAAATGTAATTTGAGAATTTTTATGAATTCCATTAATTTTCTAGGTTAATATGAAATGTTATTATTGATTTAATTAACTTTTTTCTAACTAATCATTCTGTTATGATTTTCACAAAAATCAATTACCAAATAGTGTCAAAATTGATATAAAATAGTTTTTAAAAAAAATATTATATTATTAATTTTTATTTTATTTATAAAAATCTAATTTTCTTCTAAATTACTTAGATAAGATTATATATATTAATAATAAATAACTTGGGGTTCTTTTTTCTTGTTATAGTAAGTTTATTAACCTTATAGTGTAAGAAAACAAGAAGAAGAAGTAGAAGTAAAATTATTTAACTTAAAGTTAAATATAAATGTTAAGGTTAAAATAGAAACCTAAACTTGTCTAAATTCTATTGGATGAGAGTATTTTGACCCATCCCCACCTTATCTTCTAAATAAATCATTTTGGAGCTATTAAAAACTGAATATGACTTTATAATAAAATAATATTTTTAGTTTTTCCTAAGCTGCCTCTCTCCTCCCTTATAAAAGGGCACCTCCTCCCTCTTTTCCTCACACCACTTTGAGCCTTCAAGCTCGACCAAACCTGGCCAATTTCTCCTCTCCACTTCCCTAGAAACATCATAGAGGTTCTGGTATTCTTCAAAGACCATCTTTAGTTCCCTAAGAAGAGGTTAAGAAGAGGCGCTTCAAAGAAGAGGTAATGTCCGTTAACGATTCTTTCAACTTTATTTCTTCTTCTACTTCTTCTTATTTAGTTGTTTCATTATGAAGTAATAAAATTAGTATCACTCATATACTTATATGTTATTATAAGTATGATACAACCCTATTTCACCATCTATCCATCCTATGGAAAACAAAATCACCGCGTGTGCGTACGTATGGAATACCGTCTCCACACCGTGGTGTAATCTATTTTCCACCACCACCTTACTTTTATGGGTATAATGGTGTAAATAATAACTATATATGATTATTGTAAAGTGATATTTATTCTGAAATAGTATAAATACACTCCAATATAATTCCACGATCATGGGAACGATATCATTGCTCGTGCATACGTACGGAATACCGTCTCCACGATGTGATGCGACTTGTTCTACATGATCTTCATTGCATAATGATTATATCAATAAATTGAATGAATAAATATGATATATATTACACTAATAAAATTCTGGAAATTAGGTACCTATAACCTAAAAAGGAAAATAAGAATTTATTTGACAAAACACACATAATAACAAAAAGTAATAGACACCCAAATAACAAGTAGCAATGAAATATTACTAATAAAAAGCTGAGAATATGAACATATATGATATAATAACAATGAGTATGATTCTTGAATAAGTCAATGGCATTATTTAAATCATTATACAGGAGTTTTGGACACTTACGAAGCAAATCGGACCTAAGGTAAGGGAAAATCTCACAATCTCAATTTTTATCTGAGATTGTTTTTACTTCAAAATTTACTGGGGAATATTTATAATCCAAATCCTTGTTTCGTCAATATTTAATATTATTTATATCCTCCTACAATTGTTTAAATCCAATTTTACCCTTTGGTGAGTTTTTAGTAAAAGATATGAAAGGAATATTTTGTCGTTTTTCGTACAAGGTTCTTTTTGACTTTTCCGGCAAAAGTATGAGAAGAATGTTTTCATTAACTTATATGGCATGAATGGATTTTTAGAAAATCATTTCCATGAATCTTAATTTAAAAGTTTTCAAGTTTATTTTTAATCAACTTCTTTTAGTTTAAAATTATATGACATGTTCAGAAAGGAAAATGTTTTTGAAGTAGAAATGATATTTTCCTCAAGAATGGAGTTCAAGTGTTTTATCAAAATTATTTTCCATATAAGATAATATAGGGTTCTCGTTATATCCCTTTTTTTACATTTATTTGATTATGTTATGATGGAATTAATTTTATGATGTCCTTTTATCTTATATGGATTATGTTTTAATGGAATGATGTTTAATAATCCCATTTTTTATTACATGGGTTATGATATGATGTATGATTTATGATTTTGTGGCACACATAAGAATGGTTTCATTATGAGATGGGTGGGAATTATATATCCATCCAATGTATTGGGTAAAGATTTATATCTCATGAGATAGACATGTCTGGAACGGCAGGTTAATCCGGTTCAGTGAAACAGGACTGAAACGAGGAGTGAACTCGGTTCAGAAATGGACTTTGTCCGCTAAGATAATATTGGCAATGATTCTTGAATACTAAGAAATGATTCTTTATGATTATGTGTGTATTCCAAAAAGTTTCATGTTTTAAGTTATGATTATTGGGATTACATTTCACTACTATAATTTATCCCATGTTATGAAATTAAGATCTCTTTTGCAGGTTAGGATTTCCAAAATGTTATGTTCTTATGAATATGATGTGATTGACATTTATTTTTTTACCCTTACTGAGCATTTGAGCTCACCCTTTTGTATTTTTTCCTTCCCTGGGTCAGGAAGAAGGTTATTAAGTAGGATATGCCAAAAGGGACTCTATATATGATGAAATAAATGGAAGACAATGTAGATGATTTATGAACCAGTTGTTTATGTTTCCCAGTTTCTAAAGACATTATACCTATACGGTCCTTTCATGGTTTATTTATATGTTGTAATAAGTGTGCTTTAATTTTTAAGTAACAACAATGTAAAGTGTGGGTCATTATAGTTGGTATCAGAGGAAAGGTATAGTCGACCTTTGGAAACTAGTATGTGAAAGCCTTAGTAAGAACCCTTAGTATAAGTCTAAGAAAAGAACACAATCTTAGTATTTTAGAAATGCCCATGAACAACCTATGATAAGACCTTAAGTGTGAAATTTTATTCTTGATTATGTGGTTTTCCTATTATAATTAGTGTTTCTCACACTATTCTTCTTGGTTTTAGTCAATGGCTGGAACCCGAAGGAACTGTGTTAATGCGGAATGCGACGGGTAATGCAATGATTGTCCCTCTGAGCAAACAAACGTTATGGGGGTTGGAATAAAAAATCTTGTAGCCATGACCACACAACTTTCTCAAGATATGAATCATGCAGGACTTCCAAACGAGCACAGGAAGGAGCAACATTCTGTTGAATCCTTCATGAGGCAGCGTCCACCCTCATTCAGTGAGTCTATTGATCCATTAGTTGCTGAACAGTGGATCAGTACCACTAAAAAGATATTTTCAATTATTCAATGTTCTGAACATGAAAAAGTCATCTTAGCAGTGTATCATTTGGAAGGATATGCTGATCAATGGTGGAATCTTATCAAGAATATGAGGCCAAGAGATGAAATTGAGTCCATGGAATGGGACGAGTTCAAAAAATTATTTTTCAATACGTACTTCCCTCGTATTCTTCGAACAAAGATGGAGAAGGAGTTTCTTGAACTAAATCAAAAGGATGATTAATCTTTTGGTACCTACAATGCAAATTTTACAAGACTTTCAAGGTATGCTTCTGGTATTATTATCCAACCTGAGAGTAAGATCGATCGATTCTTTAGTGGCTTAAAACCAAGTCTTAAAAGGGTGTTAGCTATAAATGACTTCAATAAATACGAGGAAATCATTCGATGTGATCTCAAGGTTGAGATGGAGATTAGAGTAACCCATCAATCATATGGGTTTGATAAGAAGAGGAAAATGGAATTCAAAGGAAAATCTAAAGAGCACACTAAAAAGAAGATGAGTTTTCCCTTATGATCAAAGTGTGGAAAGAAACATGGAGGTAGTTGTCTTAAAGGGACAAGTAAATGTTTCAAATGTAGAAAAGAAGGTCATCGGGCATTTGAATGCCGTAATGATGGGAAGAAGATGTCTAGTGATGAGAACAAATAAAAGTCTACACAGGGTGCACCTCCTACACTTCAATGTTACAAGTGCAAGGAAATGGGGCATTATACCAATCAATGCCCTAATCCAAGGGTTGTTGATGATGATCGACGTCAATAAACTCTTGAGGCTAAAGACAAAGGAAAGTCACATGAAATTTCAATCAGCGATGTGGAGTATGATAATGAAGTGGTGAAAGGTACACTTACCATCCACTCTAAAGTAGAAAATGTTTTATTTTATTCTGGATCCACCCACTCTTTTATTTCTGAAGAATTTTCTAAGGGTATCGTTGTATTACCTCAACAATTAGATGGTGAGTTAGCTGTGACAACCCCTAATGGCACAACAGTCACATCAAAAGTTTATAATTCTTCTCCGATTGAAGTTTATGGGAAAGTGCT
The DNA here is from genome assembly GCA_963277665.1 of Viscum album. NCBI lineage: Eukaryota > Viridiplantae > Streptophyta > Magnoliopsida > Santalales > Viscaceae > Viscum > Viscum album. Next base: position 1,349,920,208 of record OY728164.1, read on the forward strand.
TCCTGAAAATCTTGTGATCCTTCCTATAGTGGAATTTGATGTAATTCTTGGCATGGATTGGATTTCTTTATTTGGAGCTCATATCAATTTCCAAAGAAGGGAAGTCACATTTCATATTCCAGATCAATCTATGATCATCTATCGATGCAAGGATGAACATAACCTTCCAGTGGAAATTTCATCCATCTTATGGGTCTTGATTCCACTTAATGAAGGTTATTTATCTCAAATGGCTGGAGAGAAACTCCTGATTAATAATATTCCCATTTTACAAGAGTTTGATGATGTCTTTCCTGAGGAATTACCGGGTCTTCCACCAAATCTTGAAGTTGAGTTTTCAATAGAACTCGTACCGGCTGCTTTGACTATTTCAAAGACACCTTATAGAATGGCCCCAATTGAGTTTCAAGAATTGAAGAAGCAACTCCAAGAGAATCTTGATAAGGGATTCATACACCCTAGTGCGTCACCTTGGGGAGCACCTGTTCTGTTTGTTAAGAAGGAAGATATATCAATGAGAATCTGCATTGATTATCGAGAACTTAACAAGATCACTATCAAGAATAAATATCCTCTCCCACGCATTGATGACTTATTTGACCAACTATACGGAGCTCAATACTTTTACAAGATTGATCTTCGTTTAGGGTATCATCAATTAAGGGTCAAAAGGGAGGATATACCAGAGACGTCTTTCCGTACAAGGTATGGAAAATATGAATTTATAGTGATTCCATTTGGTCTTACTAGTGCCCCTGCTATCTTCATGGATCTAATGAATAGATTCTTTAGAGACTATCTTGATCAGTTTGTGGTAGTCTTTATAGACAATATTCTAGTTTATTCAAAGAGCAAGGAAGAACATGAAGATCACTTGAGAATTATATTGAAGACCCTGAGAAAGGAGAAGCTTTATGCCAAATTTACCAACTGTGAATTTTGGCTTCAAAAAAGTTTCATTTTTGGGTCACATAATCTCAAAATAGGGGATATCTGTGGATCCAGAAAAGACAGAGGTTATCGAAAGATGGACGAGACAAACAACAGTATCTGAGATCTAAAGTTTTCTTGGTTTGGCTGGATATTATAGATATTTTGTGAAATATTTTTCATGATTATATAATCCACACACTAGGTTGACTCGAAAAGGAGTTAAGTTCATGTGGACGGAGGAATGTGAAGAGAATTTCAAGGAGTTGAAAAGAAGGTCATCTAGTGCACTTGTACTCACACTTCCTTGTAGTGGATAAAGGTTTGTGATCTACAATGATTCATACAAGAAGGGGCTATGGTGTGTTCTTATGAAAAATGATATGGTGATAGCTTATGCCTCATGACAGTTGAAAATCCATGAGCAAAATTACCCAACTCATGATTTGGAGGTAGCTATGGTAATCATTGCATTAAAGATTTGGAGGCATTATCTTTATGGTGAAAGGTGTGATATTTATACTGATCATAAAAGTTCAAAGTATATTTTCACACAAAAGGAGCTGAATATGCGCCAAAGAAGATGGTTGGAGTTGATTAAGGATTACGACTGCTCAATTCATTACCACCCAAGGAAAGAAAACAAGGTGGAAGACGCATTAAGTTGACAAGACCATGCTAGCTTATCCATGATGAGGATCACAAAAGATCCAATATTTATGGATTTACAAAGGATGAATCTTGGAATTATAATAGAAGGGGAGAAATCTTATCTTTCTCAAATGAATGTTCAACAATCTATACATGTGACGATTAAAGAGGCACAAAAAGAATATGTTGAGTTGCAAAAGAAGGTGAGAAATGTTCCTGAATTCAACCTTGATTGTGATGGTATAATAAAGTGTAGGAATCAGGTTTGTGTTCCTCCCATCCCATAATTAAATAAGGAGCTGCTGGATGAGGATCATAGTTCTTCATTCTCTATTCATCCTGGAAGCACGAAGATGTATAGGGACCTGAAAGAGTACTTCTGGTGGGATGGCATTAAAAGTGATGTTGCTGAATATGTCTCTCTATGCTTGGTTTGTCAGTAAGTTAAAGCTAAGATACATAAGTCTAAGGGGATGTTACAACCATTACCCATACCCGAATGGAAATGGGAAAACATCACTATGGACTTTGTCACTGGACTTCCTAAAACATCCAAAGGAAATAATGCTATCTGGGTCATAGTTGATAGTCTTACAAAGTCAGCACACTTAATTGCTATTAGAGAATATTTCTATCTGAATCAGCTTGATAGGATATATGTAAAGGAAGTGGTAATATTGCATGGAGTACCACTTTCCATTATATCTGATCGGGATCCGAGGTTTACCTCAAAGTTCTGGTGAAGTATTCAGCATACTCTGGATACATAGTTGAGTTTCATCACTGCTTATCACCCTTAGACAGATGGCTAGTCTGAGAGAACAATTCAAACTCTAGAAGATATGTTGAGAGCTTGCTCTATGGATTTCAAAGGTGGTTGGGATCAACACCTAACTTTGGTGGAATTTTCTTATAATCATAGCTTTCACTCCAGTATTCAGATGGCTCCTTTTGAAGCTCTCAATGGAAAGAAATTCTGAACTCCAACTTGCTGGGATGAAGTTGGGGAAAGAAATCTATTAGGACCTGATCTTGTTGATGAGATGGCAGAAAAGGTCAGATCTATTCAACAACACATTAGAGCAGCTCAAACTCGACAAAAAAGTTATGCTGATAACTGAAGAAAAGACCTAGAGTTTGATGTGAGTGATAAAGTGTTCTTACGAATATCTCCTTGGAAGAGAGTAATGAGATTTGGAATGAAGGGAAAGTTGAGCCCTAGGTATATCAGTCCTTTAGAAATACTGGATCGTGTTGGGAAGGTATCTTATCGATTGGCGCTTCCACTGAATCTCTCTCAAGTTTATGATGTGTTCCATGTATCTCTCCTGAGAAAGTACATATCTGATCCTTCACATGTACTCAGCTCAGAAGTTGTACCGCTGGAGTAAGATCTTTCTTATGAAGAACAGCCGATAGAGATTCTGGATCATAGAGAAAAAGTCCTACGGAACAAGACCACTCGCTTGGTGAAAGTTTTATGGAGGAACCACCAATTAGAATAAGCTACATGAGATCTTGAGGATATGATGAGGGAGAGATATCCTCATTTGTTTATTACCAAGTGACGAATTTTGAGGGCGAAATTCATTTTAAGGGGGGTAAAATGTAATACCCAAGATTTTTATGAGAAATGTTTTGTTTTTATGTTATATAAATCATCAAAGGAATCTTTCACTACACACAACACTATCTTGTCTTGATTTACATGAAATTGTGACCTTCCTCGATTTCTTGCGCCGTACGCAATACCGAGATTAACTAAACAACGATATGCAATTAAAATATTATTAAAACTTGCCGTTATTAAAAATAATAACCACTTTTTGAAATTTTGTAAACTTTATCTTTCAAAATGGACTTCATTTTTGGATTAGGAATATTGAAATTAGCCTAGGGGGAAATTTTTTTATTTTTCTAAAAACTTTCAATTTTTGATGAATAGTGAAAACACTGGGTTACTATTTAAAAAACCGACTTTTTATTTAAATAATTATTTATTTTATTTAAATTTATTTTAGGTCAAAATTGATACATAACACCTATATAAGTTAAATTTAATTCATTGGAGTCATTTTATAATAATTTTAGATATATAAAAATTTTATTGAACTTTTCACCGTCTTTTACCCACCTCCTAGGAGAATTTGAGAATTTATATAAAATATAATTTTACCGCTTCTGTGAGTGGAATTTCAAAAATCTGAGAGACACGGTTAATATTAGGGACTAAAATGTGGTTCAATGAGATGAAAATAATTTTTGGTGAATAGTAACTTTTTACTTTTTTTTACCACGGTTAAAAGTAAATAGGGTAATTAAGGGTAAAACGATATTATTATTACCCTAACGCATGTCCTAATTATATTGGATAAGTTTAATTCGACCAAAAACAACCTTAGGAATAAAATATGACCATTTAGGCCCACTTGGATTAGATTAGGACATTTAATATTATTTTATTTAATGAATAGTTAAAATAGTTAAAATCAAAGTTTAATAACTAATACATTTTTAATATAGGGTTATACATAAGATAAATTCGACTATAAATATTCATTAGAAATATAAAAAAATTTCCTACATAATATTATTTTATTTATAATTTTTAGACATTAAATAATTTAATTTATTTATGACACAATGATGATGCAATAATTATATTATTAATAAAATATTTAAAAAATTGATGTTATAAATACCCAAATAAATGTAATTTGAGAATTTTTATGAATTAAATTAATTTTATAGGTTAATATGACATGTTAGTATTGATTTAATTAACATTTTTCGAACTAATCATTCTATTATGATTTTCACAAAAATCAATTACCAAATAGTGTCAAAATTGACATAAAATAGTTTTAAAAACAAATATTATATTATTAATTGTTATTTTATTCCTAAAAATCTAAGGTTCGGCCAAATGACTTAGATAAGGTTATATATATTAATAATAAACAACTTGGGGTTCTTTTGGCTTGTTATATTAAGTTTATTAACCTTATATTGTAAGAAAACAAGAAGACACGGTAAAAGTAAAATTATTTAACTTAAAGTTAAATCTAAATGATAAGGTTAAAATAGAAACCTAAACTTGTCTAAATTCTATTGTATGAGAGTATTTCGACCCATCCCCACCTTAGCTTTTAAATAAATCAATTTGGATCTATTAAAAACCGTGACTTTATAATAAAATAATATTTTTTGTTTTTCCTAAGGTGCCCCTCTCCTCCCTTATAAAAGGGCACTTCCTCCCTCTCTTCCTCACTCCACTTTGAGACTTCAAGCTCGGCCAACCCCTGCCAATTTCTACTCTCCACTTCCCTAGAAACATACTAGAGTTTCTGGTCTTCTTCAAAGACCATCTTTAGTTCCCTAAGTGGAGGTTAAGAAGAGGCGCTTCAAAGAAGAGGTAATCTCCATTACCAATTCTTTCAACTTTATTTCTTCTTCTAATTATTATTATTTATTTTTTTCATTATGAAGTAATAACATCAGTATCACTCATATACTGATATGTTATTATAAGTATGAAACAACCCTATTTCACCATCTATCCATCCTACAGAAAACGAAATCACCGCGCGTGCGTACGTACGGAATACCGTCTCCACGCCGTGGTGTAATCTATTTTCCACCTCCACCTTACTTGGATGGGTATAATGGTGTAAATAATAACTATATATGATTATTGTAAAGTGATATTGATTCTGAAATAGTATACATACACTCCAATACAATTCCACGATCATGGGAACGATATCATCACTCGTGCTTATGTATGGAATATTGTCTCCACGATGTGATGTGACTCATTCTACATGATCTTCATTGCATAATGATTATATAAATGAATTGAATGAATAAATATGATATATATTACACTAATAACATTCTGTAAATGAGGTATCTATAACCTAAAAAGAAGAATAAGAATTTATTCGACAAAACACGCATAAGAACAAAAGGTAATAAACACCCAAATAACAAGTAGCAATGAAATATTACTAATAAGAAGCTAAGAATATGACCATATATGATATCATAACAAAGAGTATGATTCTGGAATAATTCAATGACATTATTTATATCATTATATAGGAGGTTCGGATACTTACGAAGCAAATCGGACCTAAGGTAAGGGAAAATCTCGCAATCTCAATTTTTATCTGAGATTGTTTTTACTTCAGAATTTATTTGGGAATAGTTATCATACACATCCATGTTTTGTCAATATGTACTATTATTTCTATCCTCCTATAATTTTTTAAATCCAATTTTACCTTTCAGTGAGTTTTTAGTAAAAGATATGAATGGAATCTTTTGTCGTTTTTCGTATGAGGTACTTTTTGACTTTTCCGACCAAAGTATGAGAAAAATGTTTTCTTTAACTTATATGGATTGAATTGATTTTTAGAAAATAATTTCCATGAATATTACTTTAAAAGTTTTCAAGTTTATTTTTAATCAACTTCTTTTAGTTTAAAATTATATTACATGTTAAGAAAGGAAAATGTTTTTGAAGTAGAAAGGATATTTTCCTCAAGAATGGAGTTCAAGTGTTTTATCAAAATTATTTTCCATATAATATAATATAGGGTTCTCGTTCTACCCCTATTTTTACATTTATTTGATTATGTTATGATGTATTTAATTTTATGATGTCCTTTTATCTTTTATATATTATGTTTTGATGGAATGATGTTTAAGAATCCCATTTTTATTACATGGGTTATGCTATGATGCATGATTTATGATTTTGTGGCACAGATAAGAATGGTTTCATTATGAGATGGGTGGGACCTATTTCTCCCTCCAATTAATTTGGTAAAGATTTATATCTCATGAGATAGACATGGCTGGAATGGCAGGTTAATCTGGTTCAGTGAAACAGGACTGAAACGAGGAGTGAACTCGGTTCATAAATGGAATTTGTCTGCTAAGATAGTCTTGGAAATGAGTCTTGACAACTAAGAAATGATTCTCTATGATTATGTGTGTATGCCAAAAAATTTCATGTTTTAAGTTATGATTATTGGGATTACATTTTACTACTATGATTTATCCCATGTTTTGAAATTATGATCTCTTTTGCAGGTTAAGATTTCCAAAATTTTATGTTCTTATGAATATGATGTGATTGACATTTATATTGTTTACCCTTACTGAGAATTTGAGCTCACTCTTTTGTATGTTTTCTTTCCCCATGTCAGGAAGAAGGTTATTAAGTAGGATATTCCAAAAGGGACTCTAGATATGATGAAATAAATGGGAGGCAATGTAGATGCTTTATGAACTAGTTGTTTATGTTTCCCGGTTTCTAAAGACACTATACCTATACGGTCCTTTCATGGTTTTGTTATATGTTGTAATAAGTGTTCTTCAATTTTGAAGTAATAACAATGTAAAGTGTGGGTTGTTATACTCAGGTTCAGAAATAATTTTAAGTGTAATATCTAACAAAACACACCATCTAATTCGTTCGTTGGTGGATGAGGTTGGGGATCTGGGAGAGAGAAATGGATTTTATATGCCTGACTCCTCTCTTTTTTTAATAACCCTAGGGTAGGTACTTACACACCAATACATGTATAGCCCCCAAAAAATACTATGGTATTTATCCTTGATTTATTCCCTATTCCCAGTTTCTGAGAAGATAGGATAATGATAAGGATATAACCCTTGTCAAAGGGAATGGCAAGTGGATTCCCTCACTTTATGAAACCTGGAGGCCACTGGGACTGCTAGAAAAGTTGGGTTCCTCATTACTGAGGGTATGAACAACTATAAACACCCTGATAACCCTGACCATCAGTTAATGCACGTGTGGGACAACTCTTATTGAGGGAATTCACAATCTAATGTGAGAAACACAAGTGTGTATTTTCCATGATCATGCAATTCTAGAGGCCTTGGTGGAGGTTTCTATTTAGTCTCCCTCAGATGTGAGTCCCAATGAAATATGTACCATTCCATTAGTGTCATGAAAAATAGAACCAAATGTGGATCATTTAGGTAAGGGATGGGCGAGCTAAAGAGGTTTCATGTAGGGTAGAACTGGGTGAGATGGAGGGGTCTCGCCCAGGGTAGACTTGGGCGGACAAGAAGTGATTCATGTAGGGTTCACCTGTGTGAGCTAGAGATGAATTATTGGTGAAGGAAAACCTGGTAAATAACACTTGGGAAAGACCATGATCAAGGATCCCAGGTTTTCCTCAAGTATCTCTAGAAGGGTCTCATGCACATCCCGAATTTGGGAGGAGACCTTCTCACTAGTACTTGTCGACTAGGGGGAGTGTATCCACATGAAGGTGACTTGTTTTTCACAAATTAGAATAAATTTAATCTCAATATTACCCTTTATTCCCTATTATATTAGGTTTTTTAGAGATACTTGGATAGCTTTGAGGGCTTGAGAGAAGCATTAGGGAAAGCAGACCTCCGACCTTCTTCTAATCATTCGTTTATTGAAAATGATGAGCCTTGGGGTACTATTTATAGTCAATTTTGTACCATACATGAAAGAATTTATCTTATCATATACATCATATAGGTGCCTTTTGTAGGTACCTTATGCAGGTACCTCACACAGGTACCTCTCATAGGTGAGGCTTCTCTTTTTGGGCTACATAGTCTTAGAATGTATGAGCCTCTTAGTGCATAGGCTGGGTGTGCACAGATCATTATGGGTGTGGTATTTGATTCTCCTTGGTTCTCTTCACCTCTTTATTTCTTAAGGTATTTTCCATTTAATCTTCTCACCTTCGTGTGACAAAAATTAGGTTCAACAATAATAAATAACTTTGGCAAAAAAATAAGAATAGATAAATTATAACGTTGTGAATAAACAAAATGTTCATGCTTCATGTTGTAAACAAAAAAAATCATTATTCATGTTAAGAAAAAACAAAATATTAACTCTTTATGTTTTAAACAATAATAATATCCATGAATTACATCCTTATATCATGATATTTAAATCCTAAAAAAATCATAAGGGGATATATAGGACCCTACCTGTCAATCATCTATACATATGTGTGTCACTTGAAATAAATTATTCATCATATCATAGATAACCATGGAAACAAAATGGGTTTTGTGAAATTTATAAATGGTATAATAAATAAAAACATCAATAACTATATTTCCTGATACCACAAGTTCAGTCACCCAAAAGAATTAATTTATAAGTGTATTTTTAGGTTGTTTCATAAAACAAAACTCAATAAGAGGTAGATCTTTTAAATAGGAAAATAGAAGCAAATTCATGAAAGATATATTTTAGAAAGAATTTCTTAACATCATAATAAATAGATGAAATTAAAAATAACATTTAAAAAAAATATTTTCAAGAAGGTGACATGAAAAAAAATTTAAAAAACATTTTAAAATATATCCAAGTAATGGAATCAGGAAAAATAGTGAAATGTTTTCTATAGTAAATGAGGAGTAGAAGATAAAAATACAAACTTGAAAGGGAAATACATTTTTACCATTTTAAAAATATAATTATTTAAATCCACATAATAAAATGGGTGATAAATAATTTAATTAAAAATATTTATATATTTAAATTTCAGTATTTATAGAAATAAAATGTATTTGAATTTTAAATTGGGTAAGGATAACATTATAAGGAAGAGTGAATATGGTCATGGGTGAAAAGGTTATTATTTGGAGGGAATGGGAATTATTCTTAACATCATAAAATTTTATGAAAAAATAAGTTCATCAATTTAATTCCCTATAAAATAGAAGTAAATGTGATATAATAACATCATAGAATAGAGGAAAACATCTTTTAATAAAAATATCTGAAAAGTAATAATTATTAATCAAGAAAATAAGTTGAGTCAAGAAAAAACCCCTTTCAGCATCACAACCTTTTTAATTGAAAATCCAAGGAAGTTATAAAATTGTATGGATTTATAAATTCTTTCTATTTCATAAAATTTATGAAAAATAAATAAATCCATGTCCAATGAATACCCCACAAAAATAGGAACAGGTGATGATCACAAATCATATCTCAATGAAACAAAATTTAGATCAAAAACCCCTTACATTAGGTCCTAAATAGTTATTCACATGCACCTAACATCCTAGATAATAAAATTAATTTTATTAAAAACATTCTTAATAATTTTTTTCATCTATATTTCTTTTATATAGTCTATTTGTTATCATTTTTAATTTATTTTTTTAATATTTTTAGCTTATGTCAGTTACTTGAGGTGGTTCTGTCAATTTCTATGTAACTTCCTATATATATTGATTGTGGTCAAATGTGTTATAAAATACCTTCATAATCTCTAAAATTGTAAATTTTTATGTATTTTATTATTCCATTAGTATAAAATTTTTATATTTATATAGGTTTAAAAAAATGGACTCATATTAAGAAAGGTGGTCTGATGTATTCATTTAAGATAGCTAACATTACTATCATCATTTATTATTAATATCACTTTTATAATTTCCAATATTATATTTACATAATATTAATAGTTTTATAAATATAATTTTTATTCATTAAATAAAAATTTAAAGTCATTCATTTTAGTAGGAAATGGAAAACGAACTGTTTTGTTCCGTGGATACGGTAATCCATACGTACAAAACCAATGCTCTCATTTTTTCATAGAATTGGAGGGGGTATAAAAATAAAATAATTTATCATTTCAAAATATCAATAATGTTATAATTATTATATTGGTTCAATAAATAACTATTTTGAATCGTTCATGTAAGGAGTTTAACAAAAATAGAATACACCACTCATGGAGGTGGTAGTTCGCACAAACACATGATGACATATTCATTTTTAAAATATTTTTATAGGGAGGTAGGAAAGTGTTATTCCATTAGTAAAATAATATTTAATTATATTAAAAATACTGATGATATAATAATTTCATGTATTGAAAAAGTTTTTATAGTGTATATGTATAAAGAAACTAAGAGAGATCGGTTGAGAGCATTACCTCTCCATTTGGATGTTCTCACTTGGGTAACACCATAAGGCTCATTAGCTTGTTCATTTGGAAAGACCAAGGTTGTAAAAACTCGTCTCTTCTTGGACTATAAAATTGGGAAGAAATTTAAATTCTATCTTAATTTTTTCATTAGGTTTAAAATGGTATTTTCCCCTAGAATATGATCTCAGATAATTTTTTGTGACCACTCTTTTAGTCCCAAAATAGGGTGTTTATACTGGTATAGAAGTTAGGTGTAAATCTAAGCCCTTAAAATTTTCATGGAATAATTAATATTTAATATTTAATTATCAAATGTTAATTTATTATCATGCATTAATTTAGATATATTTTTTGATCAAATTTTTGAATTGAGATTATTCCTTAACCATTGAGTCTATTATATGGGGGTTTTCTTAAGCGAGGAATAACCTTGAGTCCGGCATAGGGGTTGAGGTCGAGAACCTTTTTCTTTTTCCTTTTTTTAATTTTTCTCCACATTAGCTTCTCCCATAAACCCCTATTGGAATCCCCTTTGTATGAAAAATAGAGAAATGGAGAGGGGTAGAGAGGGAGAGAGGGGGGATTGAGGTTTCATTATGAAGATCGAGAGATTTCTAATCATCGTGCGGTATCTATGAATCATGGAAATGGGTGAAGATTTGGTGGATTCTACCCAAAGGTAGGTTTTTTTTATTTTTTCATAAATCCACATATATTTAATTATTTATAGTTTTAAATCACCATTATGATTGTTTTGGACTCCCTAAGGGTCGATCAGTAACTATTATGGATAAAATGGGGTTTTGGGGCTATACGCAAGGGTTACCCATTCTAAAATCCCAATCACACATCATATAGTTCAGGAACACACACCATGTGTTATTCTTGTTCAGGAAACATGAATTTTTGGAAGTATGTAAAATTAACTTGTATTTGACTCCATGTATTAGTACATAGTCTTGTAGCTAAGTACATGGCTAGACAACCTGTGTAGGGGCACTTGTCCCTATAGGGTACATGGCTAGACCCCATGTGGGTTACACGCCTAGTAGAAGTACACAGCCACACTAAAACACATGGTAAGACCATGTGAGGTACATAGGTAGGTATACCATGTAGGTTACATGTTTTATATATATTTTACATGGAATGTACTTAGGTTTTACATGCTATGTATGGTTGGAGTATACGCCCATGTGGGGATTTGAGAGTACATGTTGTTTACTTGGGTATACAAACCATGTACTTCTACCTATCTACCATATTGGGTGTTTTCATGTTTTAATTCCATGAAGTCCTAATTGGATATAATAGGAGTTCATTTTGAGTTTTTTTATCATAAATCGTGATGGTGGAACTCGTGGGGTGATTTGAAGACTCCAAACTAGGGTTCTGGGTGAGTGAGTTATAGTGGAGAGGTTATTCATCTATTACATGGTTTTTTTGTCTCCTAAGAGTGATACATAGAATGATACCCACATGGGGGTCATGTGATATGGTTAGTATACTTGTAATTGGTTTTAAAATGTATTTATATGATATTTCTCAGGATTTTATCTAGTTAGTGAGACTAAGACATGAATTGATGATACATTTTTGTTCAGGCATTTGAATGAGCCTAAAGTGAGACCTTGATATTAAATGGTACACGTTCCATATATCTAGACCAAGAATTACATGTATTTTCCCTCTAGGACATATCCCTAGTGATTTCTTCATATTTAGGTCTATAAGGTCGTTGGTTGTTATAGACCAGTGTATTGACCTAAAGGATATCATATAGGATGCCTCTACTTAACCTTTTCCAAATATCCCATGTAGTATTCCTCTTATTACCTAATAATTCCAAGGACTACATGTAGTAGTCCTCTGCTTGTGTTTTAACCTAGAGTAACCCATGTAGGATTCATATACATACTCTTTTTGAGGATCTTGTGTAGGATGCCTCTTTTAGATTATTGTATTCAAGGATATTAAGAGGGATTTCATTTCTTAAATATTGTTGTAAAGGTTCCCAAGATGGTTGGATTTTATTATGAGTGGATTTTGATGACCAGATTAACCCTATAGGCATAATTGGTTGTTATAGTATAGGTAGGGATCAAATCCACAGAGAACTAAGAAGACACCTACAGACACATTCATTATATGTTGAATTTTTTGGCTATGTGGTGGCCAAATTTGGTGTTGATTGAAATTATGATAGAATAATACTAAAGTAAAAAATAGAATAGATTAAATTTAATACTGAAAAAATTAATTATTTTAATGGAAAAAATTATTGGATATTGGTTGATCCTAAGTTGTTTTTAAGGCTAGAATGGATGTAATTGTTTTCCTATGAAATCATAGCTCACTAGTTCAAGAAGTATCCAATAAAATAGATAAGTCCAAAACATTATTTTATGATTTAATACATACACAATTCCAATTATAATCACAAATTAACTTTGAGTATCACTTTAATTATCACTCCAATTAAATGTATCATACTAGCACTCATAATGTGTAGTCATTAAAGTCAGTGAAGACAAAGAAGAAAATAATTCAATGAAAGGAACTCTCAAACCATAGAACTAATTTAAAATTTTAATAACATATAATGAAATCTAATACATCCCCAAGAAAATACCTATAATAAAACTACAAAATTTTTATCCCCAATTTGATGTAAGGATCTCAATTGATGGTGGAAGTATACTTATAAAGGTGGAATTGAAGAAATAAAAAAAAAGAAAAAAGGAACACTACACCGTTGTGTGATGAATTTTACACCTTGATTTGAAGGTATCAAATTTATAAGAAAAATTATATAAAAATTTAATAATAATATAAATATGAACTTTTATTAAGAAAATAATGTGACTAAAAAACTTACATGATAAAAAACGAACATGCAATAACAAAATGAGAGTGTAATATTAAAATTGAAAGGATAAAAAATATACCACAAATTACTTCACCAAAACAAATTAAATAGTGTTTTTTGGGCCCTATGGTCGAGATCCCACCAATAAATTCCATCCCATTTAATTAGGATAGTAAAATGTGGCTGAGAAATAAAAGAAATTTGGACTTTTTAGTGATAACCAAAAAAATCAGACTAGATTCATCCCAATTTTTAGCATGAATATGACATTAAAGATGATATAATATGAAGTGGTCATAGAAGATAAATATTATATTAATTATTCCTTATAATTTATGTAGAAATTTTATCCCAATTGTATATTCCATTAAGATGTTATGATGAAGTTGGTGGACTGATTTTATGGGCCTTCAAATCTGGCCCATAATTTAATCATCAACTTAGGAACCCTGGATATCCTTGAAGAATTAAAAATTATCTCTATAAATAGTTTAATGAAATGATCCCAATGATTTTATATATATAAAGTTAAATTTTGAGCTTTATTGGGCTTAAATTGTGGGCTCCCCTTTTATTTTATGGGCCTAAGTCCCATTCTGTTTGGTCTAGAAATTTCTCAATTCCTGGCCAAAAATATCCATCTTCCCTTATAATTAATCCATTGATCCTAAAATAAAAAATGGTCCACACAAAGTGATCAATTATATCCAAAAATATCAAATTAAAATAATCAAAATAATAAATTCCAAAATCTGATGATTAATTAGGCCCAAATTGACACACTTTAAACTTGAATTGCACAATGATGTGAAATAAAGTTCAATTTATAAAATTCACTAAAACCAGTGTTTATGGACATTTAAACACAAAAATATTAAAATAAAAATAATTAATATTAGCCTATTCTAGTGTCTAATCACACCACTAACTTTATTTTTTCTAGTCTTGAGCAAAAAGTATCTCAAAAATGTAAACTTGAATTCCATTTTTCAAAAACATTTAAATATAAAATGCTCACCAAAACATAATTCCAAAAAATATCATGAAACATATCAAAATAAATTCACACAAGTTATTTTCACAAGAATATCCCAATCCCATTCCCATTCCCATTCCTTTGTTTAAATTCATCACCACATTTCATCCAATTTTAATTAAGCATGATGATGTGTTTTGAATCATAAAAGACAAGTGGTCCATTTTCTTATTAATGGGGAAAAATATAGGTGAAAGGTGTGAATTGAATTAAACATTAATATGAGTATCCAATTTTATCTTTTTATTTTTCCTTCTATTTTTTAACCATAATAATGTTTAAAATAATATCTTTGAGAAAGGAAACTATGGATTCATGATCATCAAGTGTCGGATACTACACATTTTTTCAATTCAATACTCTAAAATATAGATTTAAAGACAAACTATGGGAAAGAAAACTATGGATTCATGTCCCCAACTAAAGGACTCCATGTATTTGGAAAAAACATTTCTCTTTATAGTAAATTTTTTTTATTTTATTTACTGGATATTCAAATTAAACTAAAAGTGTCCCAAAACCCTGTTTTATTATTAAAAATACCTATGAACTCAAAGGTACACCCAAAATCCAATGGACGTGTATTTTTATAATTTTGATTAAAAGGATTAAAACACTAGCAATGAAAAAACATATTGGATAACCTTAATTTCCAAAAATTTATTCTTGTGGACTTGAAATTGTCAAAAGACCATTATCAAGTAATTTAAAATAATTTGACATTAATTTTTCATGTTTTTAAATGTTTATTATAATGTTTAATGTTAAATAAATTTTTCCATAAAATCAAAAAAAATCATAAAATTGTGAATTTTTATGCCCCCAACATAGAATGACATAACTCTTGGGGTTGAAAGAGAATATAAGAAAAATATTAGAAATGGGAAGAAATATGGGAGGATGTTATTTGAAATAAAATCATGTAAAAACACCTAGTTTGAATTTTATGTCACTTGAATAAGAAATTGATCTCATTGGATTCATGTCACATATAGAATCCTTAGGGGTGATTGAAGGTTGGATTTGAACTCTGGAAGGCATGTGTTTCATTTGAAAATATTGAACTTATTTATCTATTGAATCTCATAAAAATGAAACATTAGATCACATTGGAAACCCTAAGGTAGTTCCCTTGAAAAAAAACACACAAAATAAAATAAAATAAAATAAATGCAGAATTCAGGTTGTCTCACAGAAAACTTAGTATAAAGTCATTAGATCGGAATGATCCCCCAAATTACCCCATAAAAACTTTTAAAATTTAAAGGATTTCATTTTTCACCACTTTTATAATATTTTAAATGTTAATTTTTTTAAAAGATGTTTCAAATAAAAAAATATGTGCTCTAATTAGTGTGAAAATCCAAGTAATATTAGAAATGGTTAATCCAATTGCTTTTATAGTTTTGTACAAGACATCAAGGATAAGTCCCCCTTTGTAGGTTTCAAGATAATATTAAATTACAACTTTAAGTTCATGGTTATACCCTGTGAATGGATATTTTATTGGGGAAGGAATGAAAATAATTTTGAGTTTGGGTTTATTAAAATTTCCTAAATATAGTAATTCTGAATCAAAATCAATTTCTTATCTAATTTTTTAGAAATAATTTATTCATTATGAAAATATTTTTCAACCCTAAAATTTTCTATTTTAGTTTTAGGGATGGGTATGTAATTTATTTTTTTGATATCTCCAAATGGTTCATTGATTAGTGGTCCTGAAAAATTATCCTTGGAGCTATATTCAGAATATTCAATCCATGAAGAAAAATTTACCTATAGTGAATTTAGAAAATTACTTTCCACATGATTTAAACACTCATTAATAGTTCCCTAAGGTTCTTAAAGTTATATTTCAATATTACCAAACCAACTCACCTCATTTTCTTACTTTTATTTATTAGATTATAAGTTGCTTCTTAAAAATTCTCATCTGATTTTGCAGCCTCTAGTGGTTTGGGAATCATTACTTCAGGTTTTTCATTATTCTTCCCACTCATGGAAATATTCATAGGTTTTATTTTTTCATGAGAAATTTGTGTGTAAAAATATTATTATATCAATTATGATGATGAGAAAAACTGAGTGGGAATGGGTTCAATAATTGTTTCAATGATTTGTAGTTAAAATCTCAATGATAAATCTTCTAAATTCATTTTATTCATTTTTTACAAAACGTTTCAATAACATGTTGAGAATTATACTTTATAGTATGTTGTACATAATGGAATTCTATAAGATTGATATCTTAAACCATCCTTTAGAGGGAATGAAATTTATATTTTAAACATTCATCATCAAAATGATTGTACATATCACTGGGTGTGGGGTAATCATTCAAGGGTTGATCAAAGAAATTACCTAACTTATAAGCTTCCAGATATTGATTTCCAATTTGATTAAATCCTATGTTTAAGTTGGGGTAATGTTTAATATACTCCATTAGAGTTGATATAAATTAGGATTTGATATTTTTAGTACACCAAAATAGAAACGGAAAAATATAAGAGATATGGGGGTGAGAATAGATAGTTTGGGGTGAGAAAACGATGTGAGTGTCTATGATAAATTTCTTGGGTCCATAGTAGTGGAGCCAAAATTTGGTGACAACTAAATTTACCCTACTGTTAGAAGTGTTTTTTTAGTATAGGTATGTATTGAATTCACAAAACCTAAGAAGAAACATTTAGAAAGGTACATTCTATGTTGGAGGTTTTGCCTATGGAGTGGCTAAATTTAGTGTTGATTTAAATTGTGATAAAAGAATACAATATAACAAAATAGAATGGATTGAATTTAATAATGAAACACCTAATTATTTTAATGGGAATAATTAATGGAGATGGGTCAGTCTTAGGTTGTTTTTAGGGATATAATTGATGTAATTATTTTTCTATGAAATCACAACTCTCTCGTTCAAGTATCCAAGAAATGAGATAAGTCCACAACATCATTCACCGATTTAATCCATACACAATTCCAAATATAATAAAAAATTCACTAATATGATCACTTTCAAGAACACTACATGTAATTAGATCATACTGTCACTCAAAATTTGTAGTTGTTAAATTTAGTGAAGATGAAGAATAAAATAAGTCAAAGAAAGGAACTCTCAAAACATAGAACTAATTTAATAATTTAATAACATAAAAAAATCCAATATATACCCTAAAAACTCTCTATAATCACACTAAAAAATTATTGTCCTTACATTGATGTAAGGCTCTCAATACAAGGTGGAAGTCGACTAAAAATGTGGATTTGAATAAATGAAAAACAAAGAGAAAATGAACACTCCACTATTGTGTGAAGAATTTTACAATTTTTTGTGTGAATAAATCCAGACCTTGATTCAATGGTATCAACATGATAATAAAAATTATATAAAAATTGAATAATAAGAATAATAATAACTTTTAAGAAACTAATGTGATTGAAAAAACTTACATGTTAAAAAATGAACATGTGATTACAAAATGAGAGTGTAACATTAAAATTGAAAGGACAAAACTTATACCTGCAATTACTTCACCATCACACCTTAAATAAGAATTTTTGGGTCCTAAGGAATATATACCATCAATAAATTTCATTCCATTTAATTAGGATAGTAAAAGGCAGGTGATAAATAAAAGGAATTTAGACTTTTCATTGTTGACCAGAAAATTCAGACCAGATTCATCCCCCTTTTTGGCATGAAAATATGACATTAAAGATGGAAGAATCTGAAGGGTTCATAGAATAGAAATATGATCCTATAAGTTTATAGTTGATTATCTTGTGTATATTAAGGTTTAAAAAAAGTAATTGATGAGTTTATATTAATTTCATTTAATGAATTCTTCTTGAGTTAATGAAAGTGAAATAATTTAAAAGGGAATTCATCCAATCCACCCAAAGTGATAACCAAGGATCAAATAATTATATTAAATTGAATTCACTTAAGTATTTAAGACGATTTAATTATCTAATTCAAACCTAATTTTGACACTTCATATCCAAATTATCACCATAGAATTTATATTTCTTTAGGTTTCTTCTTAAGTCTTTGAGGATTTGATAATCCAATATATTCTACAAAGGACTGCTTAAACCTTATAACTTGGGTAAATTTGGGCATCAATAAATTTTGGTAGCATTTTTGAGGACCCAAGTAAGTTATATTAGACACTCACATCCTTTTATCACCCTAAATTTTCTATTCTCACCCCCATATCTCTTATCTTTTCCACTTTCTATTTTGTGTGTGACCTGAAAATCTCAAATCCTAATTTCTATCTAATCTAATGAAGTATCTTCAACACTACCCAAATTAAAGTCAAGATTGAATCAAATTGGAAATAAATATTTTTAATCCCATTACTTTGTGAATTTCTTTGATCAAATCATTATTGATTACCCCACACCCGATGAGATGTACAATCATTGGTATGATTGATGTTTTATGGATACATTTCCAACCCTCTCAAGGATGGTTGAAGAGATCAATCTTGGGGAATTACATCATTTTAAACCTATTATCCTTTCAATTACTCATAAATTTATTGAAAATTTGACTAATAAAATTGAGATAATGAATTCTAAGGTTTAATATTT
The DNA here is from genome assembly GCA_963277665.1 of Viscum album. Classification (NCBI taxonomy): domain Eukaryota; kingdom Viridiplantae; phylum Streptophyta; class Magnoliopsida; order Santalales; family Viscaceae; genus Viscum; species Viscum album. Next base: position 1,349,939,280 of record OY728164.1, read on the forward strand.
GAGGTTTGAACTATAAATAATTAAAATTTGTGAGGAACCCATCCATACACTGAATATTCTTTCCATACCCTTATGTGGAGTGTATAGTTTCTCCTAAACCACTCATTAATATATTGAAGAACCCAATTTTGGATTTGGAATATATTAACAGGATCAAGTAATTGTTTTAGGGTCTTTAAATAAAGATAAAATTGATTTTATATATTCACAAGAGGGTAATTTGACATCATGGATAGAGTGTCTTGAATATTGCTCCATTGTTGATTTTTCATAACCAAAAATTAATAAACCATTTGGAAAATATTTATATTTTAGTCTGTAAAAACCCCTAACACTAAAATTGAAAACCTTAGGGTGGAATAAAATTTTCATAAGGAAATAATTCCTTCTAAATTTCGTATATAAGAAACTAATTTTTATTCACATTTCCAATCTTCTTTAGTAAATTTCAATCAATAAAAACTCAAAATTATTATCATTCCTTACCCACTAAAGTATCCCTTAATAGGTGATAAACAAGACCTTGAAGTAGTAATTATTTCTTATCTTTAAACCAATAATGTTGGAATCATCCTTAATGTCTTAGGAAAGACAAAAAATATTGGATCAACAATTTATGATATTACTTAGATTTTACAACTCATTATAGAACAAAGTATTATACATGAAACAAATTATAAATAAATAATCAATATAAATATAGTATAAGTGGAAAAAATATGGTCCTTAAAATGATGAAAGTTGGTAATGGATAATTTAGGGGGTCAAAGTCAAGCTAATGACTTTAAACTAAGCACTTTCTGGGAGGCAACCCAACTTCTACAATGATTCTATTTTTTTGTGATTTTTTAAGGGACCCTCTTCGGGTTTTCAATGTGATATAATGTATCTTGTATTTTATATTTATCAACTGAATCATTTTATAATTTTCAAATGAAACACATGCCTCCCATAATTCAAATCTAACTTCAATAATCCTTGAGTAATCTACTATTAACCTGTATCCAAGGTGATAAATTTACTATTGATGGTTAATCAACTTAAAACTAGGTGTTTTTGTTCCATCATATAATTTCAAATCACATATCCCCCTCTTTCTTCCCAATTTTAATCTCTCTCTTCTCTTATCTTTCAACACTAAAAGTAGTTTCATTCTATATTGGGGGGGGGGGGTAAAAATCTGTGATTTTTTAAAAAAATTAGGCTTTATGGAAAATTTATTTAACCTTGAACATGATAATACACTTTTCAAACATAAAAACTGAATTTAAAATGATTTTTAATTCCTTTATTATGATTTTAATGAATTTTTATGTTAATGATCATAGTTTTTTGGAAAGTGAGGTTGTCCTATGAGATTTTTTAGTGTTTACATTTTCATCATCTTAATCAAAAGTCCATAATTCACATCAATTTAATTTTGGGTGAAATTTTGAGTTCTTAGGGACCTTTAATAATAGAATAGGGATTATAGACACTTTTATTTTAATTTTAGTATAAAAAAATTGAAAAAAACACATATAGAAATGTTTTTTCCAAATTTGTGGAATTTATCACTTAGGTATCATGAATCCATAGTTTTCTTACATGGAGTTAGGCTTTACATATCTATTTTAGAGCATGTAATTCAAAATATGTGTGGAATTCATCACTTGGGGATCATGACTCCATATTTTCCTTTCCTATAGTAAGTATTTTCATCTCTATTTTGGTTAAAAAAACGAACAAAAAAGAAAGAACCAATAAAAAACCAAAAAACCCCAAAAAAAGAAAAAGAAAAAATTGGATACTCATCTTAAGGTTTAATGTGATTTCTACCTAACATATCCATTTATTTTTTACTTAAACAAAAAAATATGCCCCATATCTATTATGATTCACAACACATCATCATGATTAATTGAAATTGGATGAAATGTGTCAATGAATTTGAACAAAGGAATGGGATTAAGTTTTGGATATGATTGTGAAACTATCTTGTGCTAAATGATTTTTATAGGCTACATGATTATTTTTCATGATGTATTTTGGTGGAAATTTTATGTTAAAATATTTTTTAGAAATGGGAATTTAATTCAATGTTTTTAAGATACTTTTTCTTGGGACTAGAAAAACTCAAGTTGGGGGTGTGATTAGCCACTAAGGTAGAATTTTTATCCTTTAATTTGTAATATTATGCTCTCATTTTGTAATCGCATGTTCAATTTTTATCATCTGAGTTTTTTCAATCACTTTAGTTTCTTAATAAAATTTGTTCTTATTATTATTCAATTTTTCTATCATTTTTCTTATCACGTTGATACTATAGAATCAAGGTGTGAATTTATTCACACCAATAATTTTTAAATTCCTCACATGATAGTGGATTGTTCATTATTTCTTTTTTTTTCTTCTTGAATTCTTCCTTCATGAGTTTACTTCCTAATTACATTAATATAATAGAATAAATGGAGGGCTAACCTATTATGGGTTAATCCAAGGGAGTATCAAAAGGATGGATTGGGTGTTATTTCTTGTTTTAATAATTATTAATCAATTATTTGGTTGAGTCTTTCATTCAATGATTTTATTTATTCCTCTTACTTATTGAATTTTTTCACCACTCTTTCAAGTGATAATAAGATCCTATACCATATAGTACTCATGAAAATAATACAATAAGTGTATAGGTTATTATCATGTGTATTTTAAGGTTTTAAACTAGTAAGTGATGACATTATATTGATTACATTTAATGAATTCTTCTCGAGTTAATGAAATTAAAATAATTTAAAAACGAATTTATCTAATCCACTCCAAGTTATAAACAGGGATCAACACATTATCTTAAATTTAATTCACTTAATTATTTAAAACTCTTTAATTATCCACTAAATTCAAACCCAATTTGTCCACTTCATAGAAAAACACACCCATAGAATGTATGTTTCTTTAAGTTTATTATTAGGTATCTAAGTATTCTATAACCTAAGATATTAAAAAATGAACATGCGATTAAAACTTGTGAGGAACCCATCCCTACACTGACTATTCCTTTCACAACCTTTTGTGGAGTGTTTAGTTTCCCACAAAACTCTCATGGATTTATTGAATAAATAGCCTTTTGAATTGGGATATATGAAGTAGATAAATTAATTGTTAAAGTGTCATTAAATCTATTGGAAAGTGATTTTATATATTCATAAGAGGGAAACTTTTCTTCATGGATTGAATATTCTTAATATAGAGCCATTGATAATTTTTCAGGACCACTCATCACTAAACCTTTGGGAGAGATCACAAACAAAAAGTTCATATCCATTTCTAACATTCAACTAGAAATTTTTTGGGATAAATCATATTTTTATAAGGAACCAATTATCTCTAAAGAAATATAGAAGAAACTAATTTTGATTCAAATTTCAAATCTTCTTTATGAAATTTTAATCAACTCAAACTCATAATTATAGTCCTTTCCCCAATGAAGTATCCCTTCATAGATTATAACCATAAAATTGTTGTTTACATTCAATATTATCTTGAAACCCACAAAGGAGGACTTATCCTTGATGTATTAGGAAATAATACAGAAGAAATTGGATCAACCATTTCTGATATTCTTTGTATTTTCCCACTCATTGGAGAATATATTTTTATACTAGAAAAATACTCTAAAAAATTATCAATCTAAATATTTTATAAGTGGTGAAAAATGTAATCCTTAAGTGATAGTGGAAAGTGTCACCTTAGAAACCATGTTAAACTTATGATCTTAATGGGTTGTGGTAGTAGTGATGGTTTTAGGCATTTGAATACCATCACTCTTTAATTATTCCTTCACTTATTTATAGTTGATGAAGTTATAGGTCCAAACGTGCTTCTTGGAACTTGAACCAGGGGCCTCGATACAATGTGATGCTATGATGGGGATGCCCATAGGTACTTTCTAAGATCCAACATCTAAACCTTATTTATTGGATATTACTTAATGGGATACCCAATGGTACTTCCTGAGATCCATCTTATGATCCTTATTAATTAGATATTATTTATTTGGATGCCCAAAGGTACTAATTAGGATCTTTATTTTGATCCATATTGATTTAATGTTACTGGACATGGCGTTCCATGAATAATATTTACATTAATGGACATGGAATACCTCATTATTGGCCATGGAATTCCATAGTGGACATGGTGTTCTATAGATATGATTAGTATTAGTAGGCATGGTATTCCATTGTGTACATAGAATTCCATGATTATAAGATTATACTATGACTTGAGTGATACTTTGATTCCTTATATGGAATGTCTTGGATAGGCTCATAGGATACATGGCCTTATTTTAGGCTTGATTATCATTGTAAATGGATTCCTTGTTTACATAACTTGGGTCTCAATTTTATATATATAAATTAATAGTACTCTGAGACATTTATAGCATTGGATGAAGTTGTTATAGTCGATCAAAATTAAAGTACCAAGGATTGACTTTTTTATACATGGAATGAGAGGTATGACATATAAATCAATGCCATATTAATAGGATATATAGTTTATCAGGATCATAGAACCAAGGATCGATTGTGGTTTTATTTTATTCTTATACTTCTGGTTGTGTCTCAGCTAGGCTGAGCATATTTCATGAGCATTCACTTATGAATGAAAATTAGGGGTTCACTTTTGGGGGTGTCCTGGGGAGATTTATTTCTCACCCCCTATATATGAACTTAGGTGTGCATTCAAGCCTTATGTATTATTTTATATTGATCACAAATGTGGAATGGATAGGGATGAGATCTAGCATAGCATGATCGATTGGATCCGATTATGTGGATTTCTTATGATCAGGATGGAGAAGCTCAATAGTTTCTTACTAAATAGGTATGTGGTTCAGCTAATATTTAGTTGTAGATCCATTTACTTTTATTTATATTTCTTTTATTTAATCCTATATATTTGTTCATCCCAATGGGATATTAGTTTTGTATGTATAATATGGTCATTTGGGTCTTAAAACATTTCATTTATTACAGCCTTGTTTATAACTATTACTTCTGCACACTATTTTTTTACTTGTATGAAAAATGTTAAGATATTTCCCTTGGTTATTTACTCTAATATAAGGTCACAATCTTCCCATAGACACACCCTAGTCCCCCTCTTGTATCCAGTATCCTTTGGCATACTAGGAGGTATGATTTAGGCCTTGCCACCAACCAGTTTGGTTACTATTTATATAGTGAACAAAAACATGATGTGAAAACGTGGTATTAGAGCTATTATTTTTCTTTTGTATTACTATTTGGGATATGGTATATATGATTATTATGAAATTGTAAGATTCTATGATAGATATCAAATTAGTGCGTTGAGAAACCTTATTCTAGTAAGAATTAATGGTTTCTAAGGATATGGGATTGTTGTTATTGATATGTGATGTCATAGCTGTATATGGTTTTCACTTTGATAAATGAACATTTTGTGTGGATTTTATGGCTTACTATGTATTTATATCTCTCTAATCATTATAAAGAGGCCAATGATAGGTCTTTACTCTTGGCCAGCAAAGTAAAGAGGTGTCTCATGTATCATATTTGGCATGTAGGGTTCATATGTTATATAGTTGGTAGTGTGTGATTATTACTTTTGACCAAGGAAAATTATTTAAATTTTTAACAAAAACCAAAATTGTGTTTTACCATATAGGTTCTTATTATAATTATACTCAATTGGTCCAACTTTTATATGTATTTCCTTTTAATGGTAGGTCATGTCGATCTATGGTGAGATGTTTGATAGCAAGGTTGATGACTCAGTCCACTTGAATAGAAGATGAAGTGACCCTAGTAGGTTTATAGAGAACATGGTGCCCAGTGATGGACCCCTCATGGGGTGTTGTTTCTTAGGTTCAATTATTTAATGTGTCAGTAACAATCTATGCAGTTTTTCCCATATAACTTGGAATGGAATTTTACTTAACAAAACCATGTTTGTGTGGTAAGACTTTAATTGTTGAGATGATACTATAAGATATTGTTGATCCTAATAAGTTGGAATTAGTAGTTGATTCCCTTTTATTATACCCTTTTGGGTTTATCCTTTCCAGATGGGGTTAACTAAATATTCATAAAAACATACATGGGACTTTACCATCTAGCTTACAATGATATTTTACTTAACCAACCTTAATTCATGGTTATCTATTTGGGTCCTATAGTGTGATGTTAATAGGTACCCAAACATTATAGTAGAGTGAAATCTTGAGGGGTATTATCGTACATGGAATCTTGGTGAGGATTATTTTGTTATTTTTCCTTGATATCATGATCTTCCATGGAGAAGTTCCTTATATGGATGCTCAGAGAGGATCAAGGTTTGGTAGTTATATTCTTGGTAGGTGATTTCATTATAATTATTTCCTTAAGTTATTATTTAGTAATGGGTTTCAATTAAATGGTTGTCCTATTACAACCTATAGGCTATTTTCCTCCGTAACATTAAATTTAAAACTTATATAATTATAACAATATTGATAGGTTTTGACCTTATTAGGTCAATATTATCCTTACCTATTTTAGAGATAGTTTCCTGGAAAGTTATATTACTTTTTTTGAGATGGGTACATGGATGATTCCCTATGATTTGTGACCTTGGTGAGAGGTTGACCTGTGGTCTAGGTGGATGAACCTAGTGGCCTTATTTTGAGACTTGTTTGGTAGGGATAGGTGGGAGACATGGAGATCCTCACTTGAGAATCAGAACCTTATGAGTTGTAGTTTTGTTTGATCAATATAAAATTTGGATATGGTTTGTCTTGGGCTCTTATAGATTCCCTTTGAGGTAGAAATAATGGTTACACACTCGTTTTGAGACTGATACATTTTAAGTGATTGGGGTGTATGATACAGGCATGATGATTCCTTCGGTTTTTGAGAAAGCACCTTGAATTATTGGGTATTAATAATGATTTCAATGACCAGGAGCTTTTGTGTTCCTGGACTTATTGACTGGTGGTTATACAGGTGACACTTTAATGTCAAAAAAATACATTGTGTGATGGGTGGTCATGGAATAAATCATGGATAGATGAGGTGATTTATTTTGAAGAGGAGTTCTATGGGAGCTTCTAGATTAGTGAGACTGACATGTTGTGTGGTATGATCATCTTGGACTTATTGATAGATGACTCGAAAGAGCGTGAGTTATGTGATAATGGAATATGTCTGTTGCACATGGTACCATTGAAATCATAAATTGGTGATTGGTCATGTTTGAGCTGAGGATCATTGGTTTTAAGGAAATTCTATAGGCATGGTTTCATGGGATTCATGATAAAATGAGGAATGTACCTCTGTGGTAGATGATACATAGAGAATAAATAGAGTGTTGTGAGTCAGTTGATCCATGGATAGACCTGGACACACATTTTCAGGAGACCTGTTGCTCTGGGTTGGTTAAAGGAAAGTGTAACCACTTTTATGTAAGCATGGATTAAGGAGATAAATACACTCATATCAATGTAATATTAATGTAATCCTAGTTTAAAGATGATCATCTAAGTATCTTGATATAATTATGAGTATGTTGATAGAGTGTTAGCTCTACACTGAGATTTTGTAAATATATTTTCTATTTTGATGAATAAAAATAAAATCTGTCGTAGTTAAGCTCAAGGAGTGGAGTAAGGTAAGTCATATGTTGGGGTGTGTATCATTGACTATTTGAGGGTAGTGACCCACATGATGAGTCAAAATTGGGAATTTATTGAGTAAATTGTTCTTGGGAAGTGAGAACATGTGATACATTGATTTTTTGTGTTGACATATAAGAATGAGTAGTTTATGGCCACTCCATTCATTGTGTTTGGTGATGGAAAGAGGGTGGGCCTTTTATCTTGGATGATAGTTGTGAGGTGACGATAAGGATACTTCTATGGTGGGTAGTACCAGATCAGTCATGGTTAAATGTATTCTTTGTGGGGATATTTGTTAACATTGTGAGACTGTTCATTTGATGGTAAAGATAGAATGTTTTTTAAATGCTCAAAGTTATATAATGATTTTTTTTGACCACTAAGGCTTCTTAGGGATGATAAATTTTATTGTATGGAGGTTTCAAATACCTATGTTTTCTTGGACAATGAAATTGAGAAAAAAAATTATTTTTTTCTTAATTTATTATGAGTGGTAAAATGGTATTCCCCCTAGTATATGATGTTATATAATTTTTATAACCAATACATTGGTATCAGAATAGGCTGTTTACCCTAGGACTGGAGTTTGGTGGATATCCAAGACATTCAAATTTCTATGGAATAATTAATAATTAATATTTAATTAATTAGATATTAATTTATTCACATGTGTTCACTCAGTAATATATTTTTATCAAATTTTTTGGTTGAGATTCTTTCTTCTTTAATGTGTACAAAATGGGGGGGTCATATGTTTGGCATAACCTTATGTTAAGCGCCAGGGTTTGGCCCGGACCCCTTTTTATTTTCTTTTCTTCCTTTTCTTTTTCCTTTTTCTCTTCTCCTCCCCATTGGATTCTCATGTATTCCACTATGGGATTAACCTTCATTAATAAGAGAGAGAAAATTGATAGGTAGAGATAAATAAATAGAGGGAGAAGAATATATGTGCCACCATGAAGCTTGGGAGGATCCAGATCATCGTGCGGTAGCTGCGAATCTTGGAAATGAGGTAATTTTCAGCATATTTCACCCAAAGGTAGATTATTTTTAAGTTTTTTCCATAATTACCTGTATATTTACAATTTTATAGTTTCAAGTCCCCATTATGATTGATTTGGACCTCTGTGGGTCAATTTATACCTATTTTGGAGAAAATGGGGGTTTTATGCCATTCATAGGGGTTTACCATTCAAAAATCCTAATCACACGACATGTATTTTAGAAACACATGAAATGTGTTCTTCTTGTTTAGGTAAGATAACTTTTTGGATGTACATGTTTTCCAGATGGAGTAAATACTATGTAGTATTACTCATCCAAGTAGTTATTCATTTGTCAAGACAACCTGTATATGGACATTGGATTATGTAAGGTACACAGTCAAACCCCATGTGGGTTACACGCCAAATAGAAGTACATGACTGAGATAAAATACATTTCTAGGACATGTGAGGTACAAAGGAAGGTACCCCATATTGGGTGCATTCCATTTACATGTTTTACACACCATTTACTTGGGTTTTACCCACCAAGTCCATATGTATTACATGCCTGTGTGGGTATTTGAGAGTATATTTTTGTATACTTGGGTATACACATTTTGTATTTATCCCTTGCTTCCCTTTTTAGGTTTTTTCAAGTTTTTATGACCTGTAGTCATAATTGGAAATAATATGAGTCCATCTTGATCATTTTTCTACATAAATCACAATGATGTAACTTGTGGAGTAATTTGAGGGATCCTAAGAGGTGTTCTGGGGAAAGTGAGTTATAGTCGAGAGATTATTAAATTAGTACATGGTTTATATTGTAACCTAAGAGTGATAAATAGTATTATACCCACTTGAGGGTCATGTAAGATGGTTAGTAGACTTATAATGGGTTATCCAAGTTCCTCATATGATTTATCTCATGATAGTCTCTGGTTAGTGGGACTGAGTTGTGACTTGATGAGACATATTTGGTTGGGTGTTCAGACAAACCAAGAGTGAGGCCTTGATCTAATATGGTCCATGGTTCATCTATATAGACCAATTATTAAAAGGATTTTCCCCTGAGGACATCTCCCTGGAAAGTTCTTCCTCTTTAGTCCCATGAGCCCATCGGTTGTTAGAGACTAGTGTATTGACCTAAAGGGTCTTGTGTAGAATGCTTATGTTTACCCTTTTCTAAGGATCTGGTATAGGATTCCCCATCTTACCTACTACTTCTAAGGATATTTTCCATGATTTCTACACTTATATTTTGACCTAGAGGATCCCATGTAGTATGCCTCTTCTTACTCTTTTCTGGGATCTTGTATAGGATGCCTCTACTATCTTACTTTTTCCAAGGATCCTAAGGGGGATGCCTTTCCTTCCATGTTGACTTAGATGATCCAAAGAGGGATTCCTTAGAGTGTGTGTATACCATGATTATCCCAATTAGGGTTCCTATATTTTGTTTTATTTATGGTACACAATGGGTGCCCCAGTGTTTAACTGACCCTGAACAATTGCACTATGATTTTTAGTAGATATGGAAGCGGGTATCACCTTAGAACCCATACCAAACTTGTGAACATGAGGGGATATGGTGGTTTTTATGGGTTTAGGATTTTCGATAGCATACTCTTTACTTAATTCTATACTTATCTACTATTGATGTAGCTAAAATTCTAGACGTGCTTCCTGGATCTTATCCCAAGGGGGGAAAATTCAATATGATGCTATGATGGGGATTCCCAAAGGTACTTCTTAGGATCTAGATTCTATGACTTATTGATTGGATATTACTTAATGGGATGCCCAGAGGTAGTTTAGAGGATTTATATTATAAGATTTATTTATTAGATATTATTTATTAAGATTCCTATAGGTTTTGACCCTTACTGATTGAATGTTAGTGGACATGGTGTTCCATAGATAATATTGACATTATGAGACATGGTGTTCCTCATTATTGGGCATGTCTTTCCTTATTATTGGACATGGAATTCCATATATATTGTTGGTATTAGTGGACATGGAATTCCAAAATGGACATGTAATTCCATGGTTTTGATAAGATTATAAAATGCCTTGAGCGATACTTAGATTCCTAATATAGAGTTCCTTAGATGGGACCATAGGATACATGGCCATATTTTATTCCTGATTATCATTGTACATGGATTATTTGGTTACATACATCGATTCTCGGTTTTATTTATATAAAGTAACATTGATCAAAGAAATTTTTGGCACTTGACAAAAAAGTTATGGTCAATTGGGATTAGAGGACCAAGGATTGACTTGTTTATACACGGCTTGATTGGTATGGAATCCATCTAAATTCCTTATTCAATGGATATCCAGTTGATCTGGATCAAAAACCCAAGGATCTAATTTGGTTTTATTTTATTCTTTTACTTCCATTTGTGTCTTGGATAGGCTGATCATATTTCATGAGCATGCACTTATAGCAGATTATAGGTTCACCGTTGGGGGTAGCCTACTAAGATTTATTTCACACACCCTATATTTGTACCTCGGTGTGCATGAAAACCTTATGTTTTATTATAAGTGTATTATTGATGAATGATGGATAGAGTTGAGGCCTAGGTTTTCATGATCAAGAAGAGAAGCTCGTGTGGGTTTCTTATGATTGAGTTGGAGCAGCATAGCAGTGTCTTGGAGACAAGGTTTGTGGTTCGGCTTAGATTTAGTAGTAGAGCCAAATAATTTTATTTCTGTTTCTTTTATTTAATCCTTCATATTTGGTAAGCCTAGTGGGTGGTCAGTTTTTTATGTATTACATGTTCATTTAGGTCTTACATAATTTCATTAATTATAGCTGCGTTTATATTTATTGCTTCCATACTCTATATATTTACAGTTATAGGTGATGTTTGGTTATTTTATCAAGTTTTTTACTCTGGTATGAGGGCATAGTATCCCCACATATTCACCCTAGGCCCTCACTTCTAGTCAGAAGCCTCTAGCATGCAAGGAGGTCTTGAGCCCTTGTTTCCAACTAGTTTGTTTACTGTTTATGGAGTGAACTGGCATGATATGTGAAAAAGGATTCTAATAATTGGGGAGAGGATTTAGGAGAGACCAGATCTTGTGTGTGTGTGTGTGTGTGTGTGTGATGAGTTAGTTGTCCCCCCCCCCAACACTCTCTAACCTCGTTCTCTCCATGTAGATCACCACTACTAGCCATCCTAGGTTGAGCCAGGTTCAACCCTACCCAACCCACCTGAACCCTTTCAAAGCTAGGATAGGCCTAGAACCCCTTTCTAGGTATTTTTGGGCCACCCATGTTCTTGAAAATTTAAAAAATAATAATTAAAAAAATGGAATGTTTTAAAAAAATTATTGATCTTGAGATTAATATTTAGTTCATTAAAATTAGATAAAATTATTTTAATTAATTTAAAATATCCTTGAGTAGAATTTATAGAAAAATTAATTTTATATCGCATGTTTATCGCCTATCGATTGATCTTGAGCATCGATTAGACAATGTATGTCTATATTATAATTTATTTAATCTATAATTTCAATTTCATGTGTTGATTATAATAATTAGTTTATTTTGATATTTTGTGCTTTGTTTTTTCCCATCTTTATATGTATAAGGTTATGTGCTTCCATGAGTGTTATTATTCAGGTACTTTGTGCATTCTTGAGGTTTTTTTTATAATTTCAAGAATGGTATAAGATGTGTACCACATTTATATTAGGTAGTATTATATACAAGACATTGTTACATTGGATAGGGGTGTGATCTACAACACAAGTTAGACACGACTCTGGTATTCAACCCCTAGGGTCACAGTTGATATATTTACGCTCAATGGATCAACCAATAATAAATTCTCATGATCAGTCAATTTAATTTTTTTATTCATGGTTTATTAGTGTTTTTTTAATATGAATGTTTACATGATCACATAAAATAATAAACAAAAATTCATAGGTTAAAACAAATTAAGATGTAATGAATATTTTATATTTAATGAATTGTAAATTTGTGAGTGTAATCACATAGTATGACAATATCAAATAGAAAATTATTTCATTCATCAAGTAATAAAATCCCTCAAAGAAATATTAAGTCATAATTCCTTCCATCGCTTAAGTTTGAACAGAATCGGTGGTATGATGTTCTCTTTATCCCTAGTTGGGGGTACCTCCTACTAGTGGAGAATTATTATAAAAGTGATGGGTTGACTTAACTAAGGTTATAAAAAAATATTTTTATCTAGCTTGTCTCATATTTAGATCCAAAGTGTTGAGTAAATCAAGGTTACAATTCCTAGAAGATGGTACTTCACTCAAAAGTTCAAGGATTTTCAATTTAACACATTTAGACAGTCAAAATCCTAGCTTGAAACTATCTTAGTTGTTTCATAGAAATAGATTAGACTATGAGGATAGGTTTCAAGGATCATTTCCACTAGAATACTTAAGAGACTAGGTAATCCAAGTCTAGTAGTGATACCTTCTCGGATTCGATAAAATAATGGGAGACATTTAATGATAAAATTGGTAATATATAATTAGAAATCAAGATAAAGTAATAACTTCTATGTTTATTTATTATAGATAAAATGGAAATCACCACCAAAAATTCAATGTCACTATAATCTATACTATATAAAGAGAATATATAGACCAACGATAACTTCTAGAAATGGTACTATCGCTTGTGCATAGTACTATTCTAAGAGATGAAGCTTTATGTGCTAGAGTATCTGCATCTTGCCAAGCATAATCAGGGAGCAAGAAAGGTGTATAAATATAAACTAAAGAATCATGTATAAGAAATGTTATATGTACATTGTATCATGGTTCCATAAATATCTAGTCAACTACAGAAAATTCATGAGGATGAGTATTCCTATAAGATGTGATCTCATCTTTAAGAGTTATGTCATGAGTGAACAAGGAAATAAAGATATTAGACATCAAGTACACTATATTGGTGTAGGCTAGCATAAGGGAATCAAACAGGACCACTTGTACTCAATATTATTGGTTTCATTGAGAGACTTGAATGCCTTTGGTTTAAACTGAACCAAGAACTAGTGACTGATCTCATACTTCCCTCAATACTACCTAGTTTTCAACTTTTATTTTTAATTATTACATTAATAAATTGGAAAATTTGATACTCGACCTATTGGATTTAGTTTTCCATTATGATAAGGATATGAAGAATACCAAATCTTCAGTCCTTATGGTGAACAAGAGGAGGATGGGCAAGGCCAAGGTGTCAAAGGCTAAACATAATCCAAAGATGCAAATGCACCAACATTCTAAGAATCCAAAGATATTGATGGAGAGCAATGAGCAAGAGGATTTCTTCTTTTCATGTGGTAAGAAAATCAACTAGAAGAATAATTTCATGGCTGGGAAAAAGAAGCATGGTGACATTTCTACCTTAGGTATATTTGTTACTAAATGCAATTTTTCTTTATCTAAAAGTTGGGTATTGGATACAGCATGTGTCTCACATATTTGTATTCATATATTGGGACTAATTAGAATTCAAAAGATTTTATTAATTCCCCATAATAAACTAACTAGTCCATTTCGGAGAGTCAGATGACCTCATGCATGCTCCCCATATGAAAAAGAATCCCAGCTAGCAATAAGGTTTTGAAGTCTATCATTGGGGAGACAATATCCTCAATATAAATCATTTCACTAGTAATATAAAAAATATAACATCTCAAAGTAAAAAATCTGGAAGAAAATAATATCAAATTTCATACATATCATCCAAAAAATAAATAAATGGGATAAAAGTATAGAAATAAAAACAATGGTATATAAAGAGTGGAATAAAAATATGATAGTAATAATCCAGATTATGTCCCAGCATTACCTCTGACACCAAGACTCTATCTCCTCAACTTCATATCATATGGCCCTTTCCCTTCACTGGATCCCTAGTCATGAAATCTTCATATGCACTGAGATACCCATGCAGGGTGTGGGTAATAAACCCATTAGGACACAACCAATGCATGCTTAAAAAAGTGTGCATAAATATAGAAGTGTATTCCATGACATAAGTAAATTATTAAATAAACACACAACCACACATGTTTTGAGTAATCATATGCATGTCAATTCTCCATGAACCCCAGGTCCACCTTATTATGCACAATATCTTTAAGGATGTTAAATTCTACCAGTTTAGTACTGCCTTAAAGGAAAAACCTCTCACCTTGCCTTGATGGTGGTCATTATCAAAAACACTACACACCACACCCTAACAATGGTCATTATTCTTGGATAATGGTAAGTCCCACGTGACCTATTTTTTTTATAATTGTATAACACAATACACTTGTATATAATTATCCCACTTGGACATATAGATGAATAATTCTTGACCCATGAATGGTCTACTCCAATGACAACAATCAAGTTCATGATCAAACCCATACCATCAAATGATCCATCATATGTAACCATCGTCAAGTCATTACACTCCCCCTCCAAGAGGTTTTCTAACAAAAATCAAGAAACCTAATCATCCTAATACATAATCATGGTTCCAAAATCTATTAAATACCAAAAACAATATAAACCATAGAAAGGAATAGTAAGGAATATCAAGAATAGTCTACAAGAGGTCACAAAAAAGCATAATATCACATATCGAGCATGTGTTTCGAGGGACACTCACACACTCGCATGCAATATCATCAAGAAAAGATATCAAGAATAAAACATAATCATGGAAGAATAATTTACAAGAACATTTATGGTAAGGAACTTCCTACCTTAATATTTTAAATGTAAAATTCTTTATTCATAAAGGGTGTTCTCTTGAACCATGATCTCACACCAAATGGAACAATTTCTCTATAAAATAACTCTTAGAACCAGTTTCACATAAAATAAAACATTTTATAGAGAAGGGAACATATATGAACAAGAAAAGTAGTTAAACAAAAAATACCCAATGATTACTACCAAAAATGGTATAATCTGGTCTCAGTTTAAGGAAAAAAGATTTAATTATTCGATAGAAAAAAAAAGAAGTCACCAAGATAATTTCAATGAGACATCATCAAATTCCACTGATCCTGAAGAAGGTTGTTGATCCACCAATGCTATAATTACCTCACTGAGTTACACAATACATTATCATTTAATACATAAAAAATTATTCTATGATCTAAAAAAAGAAGATTAAATTATTCCAAAAAATAAAAAACATTAACAACCTTCACCAAATCACCCAAATCTAGTAACATAAGAATCATGGAATGAGGCCCTAGATCGACCCAAGAAAATTCACAATTATAACACCCAAATTTGTAACTTCAACAAGATATTTCATCCAGATACTAACATTAAAATGATTTAAATTCATCTTGAATTTGAAGGTAATATCAAGAGAGGTGGAGGAATTGATTAGTAGAGGTTATAATAGATTAATAACCTCATTAAAAACACTAAATTTAAGTCCTATATGTTTTTAATTTTGATTTGGTAAATATATGATAAGAAGTCTAGGAATTTTAGGTGTTTCAAAATGAAACATGACTATATCCACTCCCAACACCATGACCTGGTCTTGGTTGTGGTGTCCTTAAATTCATAGCCTGAAGTGCTTCCACCATGTATTCGCCATGGCCATGGTGGTTTTTAATCTTTGATCAAAAAGGTCAGCCACTAGTGAATGGAACCAAATTCTTACTCATTTTACCCTCACCACTCCCTCCAAAATGGGCATGATGGGGCTTACCAAGCCATGGTCTACATAGCCTCTCACTGAACACCACATATTGGACATGTCATGGAAAACCCATTTAATTTATTTATTTTTACACTAAGGCTAATCCTAATACCACCATAACTTAAAATATGTCATGGTGTTGACCATTTTTTCCCATAAGAGTCACAAAAAACACAATTAAGCTTCCACAATCTTCTCAAAACCCACAAGACATTACCCAAATATGGCTCAAATCAAAAAATAGAAATAGAAGAAGGGAAAAAAGGCTTCACATAAAAGAATCAAAAGTTACAGAACATTATAATATCCCTCTCTCTCTCTATAGACTTCTAGTCATCGATAAGCATCTCTAGAGTTCTTGCTTGAATAACTTAGTCCAATAACCACCAACTTATGACACCCACTCTGACATCTCCTCCTGGTTCCAAACATGATTCTATAAGACTCAAATAAGTGGCACCATATTCCCCTAAAATGACTTCTCACTATGGTCTATAACCCACATTGGATTATCCTTATAAGATGCATATTGATCCAACTCAATTTCCTTGTAGTATATAATATGTTATGGATCGTTCATGTACCTTTGAAGCTTAGAAACATGGAAAACATCATGTATGACTCAAAAATATAGAGGAAGGTCTAGTCCGTACACCACTTATCTGATGTTCTTGATGATCTCAAATGGTCCCACAAAACATGGTGCTAGCTTCCCTTACTTCCTAAACATCAATTCCCTTACTGATGATTCACTCTTAAGAAAACTTGATCTCCTACAAAAAAATCCATAGGTCTTCTATTATGGTTATCATAAGATACTTGCCTTCTCTAATCTATGATAAACCTCTTATGAATTAGCTACACTCTCTCAGAGGTCTCCAATAAAAAACTGGTCCCCATAACTACTACCTCATTAGCCTCATTCCAACAATGTGGTGAAAAAAATTGAATACCATAGAGAGCCTCAAAAAGTTCCATTTGAATAAAATCATGTTAAATATTATTGTATGTGGACTAAACAAATTAAATGTGATAATACCATGATCCAATAAAGTTTATAACCCAATACTAAATTATATCCTCCGATATATGGATAATTGGCTCTAACTATTCATCTGTCTAGGGATGGTATGTTGTTCTTGGTCTCAATTGAGTCTATAAGGCCTTCTGCAATCCCTACCAAAACTGTGATATAAAACATGTGTCTCTAATAGATATGGTTCTCAAGGTAACTCCATGAAAGCATAATGTTTCATTAAAATATATCTTTTACATCTTTTCTACTGAGTGGGTCTTAGGAATTGATAATAAATGAGATGTTTTCTTTAGTAGATCAACAATCATCCAGAAAGTGTCAAGAATCCTCAGGGTCTCAGATAAACCCATAAAAATCCCATAATGAAAATATTCCACTTCCATATAGGCAAAGTAAGTGGCTGGAGTAAACTACTATAATTCTAGTTCTTGGCCTTAATCCTCTAGAAGGTAAGGCATCAGGAAAAGAATCCAGAAATTTCCTTCTTCATCCTTGATCACCAGAACTTATTTCTAAAGTCATAGTACATATTTTTCCTTCTAGGATTCACCACCCACTTAGAGGTGTATAAGTTTTTCATCAAATATTCCCTGATGGAAGTAGGGACTACAACTCTCCCATGTACAATGATCTCATCATCATCGTCCAATGACCACTTGGGTATTGGGTCACCTCCACTAGTCATTCCTGCAGCACAACACACTCTAGGTTAGTGCCTTGTCAATCCTTTACTAGGTCTATCAAAGAATATGTTATCACTACTGGATAACATTTCACCAATACCTATTATTAAGAGGAATCTAACCTCCAATCATCCAACAATATCATTAGCAAACACTCTTCCTCTAACGTCTATTCAACAAGCTCATGTGCTGCCTATGTCTTATGGCTAAGAGAGTATACAATAATGTTAACATTACTTTATTTAAAAGTAATCTCAAAGTTCAATGTCTGTAGATATTATTCCCAACGCATCTACCTCAAGTTTAGGTACTATTATTTGAATATATATCAAAGTATATTGTGGTCTATATAGACAAAAACTACTCACCATAGATATTATTTTTCCAATAATTCAAATCATGAACCACAGTCTCCAGATCCAAGTCATGGGTAGGATATTTCTTCTCATAAGGTCATGTTTAACATGACCCATAAGCTAAAACCCTCTCCCTATTCATCAGCACTACTCCCAAACTAATTCATAATGCACTACAGTATATATCATATCCAATCCCAAGATCATAGAGGATCAACAATAGAGTTGTAGTCAGCCACCTATCTAGATCAATAAATTCCTTTTCAGTAGTCATGAAACTAGAACTTTACACCTTTCTTCATCAATGTGGTCATGTGTGTGGATAAATGGGAGAATTCCTGGATAAAACATCCTGCTAAACCTAGAAATATCCTAATCATGAACATGTTTTGGGGATTTTTCTAGGACCCCACTACCTCAACCTTTTCTGATTCCATAGATATACCTTTCTAAGATGCTATGTTCTCCAATAATTTCACATCCTGAATCAAAAATTTACATTTTGACATCTTTTTATAAAGTCTATGTGCTTGAATTATACTTATAACTATAACAAGATTCTTATCATGCTAATATGGGGTTGGTGAGTAGATTAGGATGTCATAAAAAACACCATAATGAATGAGTCAAGATATGGATGGAAGATCTTACTTGTGAGGGCTATGAACACTATCTGTGCATTCTTCAATTCAAACATCATTGTCAAGTACTCATATAGACCATACCTACTCTAAAATGTTGTCTTTGGGATGTCTGCCTATTTAATTCGTAACAGGTGATAACTCAATCAAAGATCAATCTTGGAGAACCACCAGGATCCCTATAACTGATCAAAGAGATCATATATATTATACAAGAGATATATGTTCTTCACCATCACTTGGTTTAGATTCTATTAATATATGAAAATTTGAAGAATATGATCTTTCTTCTTAGAGAAAAAGACAGGTTCACCCCATATTGAATTACTCAGCTTAATAAATCCTATTAAATCCAAGTCCTTAAGCTATACCTTAATCTCCTTCAACTTGAATGATTCCATAAAATAAGGTAGTATCAAAATGGGATGTGCACCCAACACAATATCTACCTAAAATTTTACTCTCCTATTAGGGTTCATTCCTATGAATTCATCTGGGAAGACTTCTTAATAGAGATCCACAACTAGAGGAAAAGATGAGGGGATACCACTGATTCTTATAAAAGTGATAAGTTAAAATCTTCGTCAAGATCATTTTAAGTTGGTTCATATAGAAACCAATACTACCTAATCCCAGTTCTCATTCTATGATTGTCATATAATTATCTCCATTGGGTGATGTAAGTGATACATGTCTTTGATAGAAATAAATGTGAGCTCATAAGCTGGCCAACCAATCCATACCATGAATCACATCACATATCATCATCTCTAAAATCATGAAGTACCACAAATATCCATAACTAAAAATGAAAATAAGAAACTCTAGGAATCATTGAAGATGGTCCAATTTCATTCCCAATGGTGTATCAAGATAAAGTAACTCATAAGACAACTTGATCATAAATCAAGTCCAGAAACAACTTGTGCATATATAAAGTAATAGGAAGAACTGGTGTCAAAAAAATTAGTAGCCAAAATTGAAATGATCAAGATCATACCTTGAAAAGTAAATGGTCCCTCACCACCATCTTCTAAATTTTGATCCACTGCATAGACTCATCATACCTTAGTTCCATATCCCTACCCCTACAAGTGTTTTTATAATTCTCCCTTTTCCCATAATTGAAAAACCTACTAGGATCATCTCTCAAAGAGGATACTGAGAAATTCCTGATCTAACCACTCTACCTAATACCCTGATACTCCTAATTATTCTCCCTATTTCTAATACTAAAATAGGATCTCATGGTAGTAGGAGGAAACTCAATCACTGATACGCTATGATCTGGAAGTATACCTACTACCCTATCCTTTGCTACCCCTTCCCTTAGTTTAGGGCCTTGCAAACACTTCCTCAAAACAAGGCAAGGGAAGTGCTTCCCTTTATCAGTGCTAAACAGAAATTATTGATAAAGGGTTGTGCCTTTATCAGTGCTAGTTAAAAGCACTAATAAAGGTAACCTTTATTAGGGCTAAAATAAGCACTGATAAAGGTATACCCTTTATTAGCGCTTTTTAGCACTGATAAAGGGTACATTTATCAGCGTTATTATTAGCGCTGATAAAAGTTTTTATTATTAATTTATTTAAAATTATTATATTTATATTCAAAAATAATGTTTATTTATATACATTAAATAAAAAAATTATATTTAATATATTTTTTTTAATAATTCAAAAATATATATATAATGTTTTAATTTAAAAATTGTTTCTAAGATTATAATTTAATATATATATATATATATAATTAAATAATTATAAGATTATAATAAATTGCATTAAATAATAAATATATTTATTAGATTTATTAGAATTATTATATTTATTATATTTATTATATATTTTATAGATTTATTAGATTAATTCATTGTATTTAATATATTTATTTTATTTATTTTATTTATAAATATATAATACCTTTTAATATATATATTTATAATTAAAATTGTTGAATATGTATGTGTTTTCCAATGAATTTGTTCAACGAATATGTGGGTATATGTTATGTATGCATGAATGTTCATTTTTATATTACATGATGTGGTATATATTGATTAATTCATAATGTTATCCATATGAACTATATATGTTCTAAAAATGTACTTATAAAATTACATTAAAAATATTTAAATAATAAATATATTATATTATATTTTTAATGATATATATAAATACTTTTCAAATACATTTGTAATTATAATTTTATTAATATATATTAACAATTATATACCAATATTTATAAATATATACTATTTATGGTTATAATTATTAATAAATATATATATTTATATCCTATATATCATTTTAAATAAATATATAAGAATATAAATAAATTATTAAAATTATACTTTTATAAAATAAGTATTTATCGGTGCTATAATTTTAGCGCTGATAAATAGCTATTTTATCAGCGCTATAATTTTAGCACGGATAAATATGTACTTTATCAGCACTTTTTTAGCACTGATAAAGGTCTATCTTTATCAGTGCTAAAAAAGTGCTGATAAAGATATGTTTTATCAGTGCTTTTATTTTAAAGCTGATAAAACATACCTTTATCAGTGCTTTTAACTAGCACTTATAAAGGTTCCTGCTGTTTTTATAAAAGAACCCTAAGAGGCCCCTCCTCTCTCACACCCGTTCAAGCCTTCGCGGAAGCTGAACCCAACCCATCCTCCACCGCGACCCCTCCTCCTTCTCCTCCACTGCCGCTGCCTTTTCCTCCTCCTCCACCGTGACCATCCTCCTCCTCCTCTACCGCCAATGCCTTCGCTGCCACTGCCTCTGCCGCCGCTACCTCTGTTGTAATCCCTCCTCCACCACAATCGCTCCAGTGCTGCAATCCATCCTACTTCGTAACCCTTAATGGTTTATAAAAACATATTGTGGCTTGGTTTACTATTTTTTATTGAAGGAAGAATCTTCCAACTTGTTTATATGTATGTGAAATATGATAGAATAATTTTGATTTATATGATGTTTTTAAGCCTGATAATGGAATAGGTTAAGTACCAATTGTATAGAAAAATTCCCAAGTGGCCTTAAAAGTATGAAAATATTTTAAAAATTCAAATTTAGTACTATATAATGGTTTTTACATAGTATTTTTAAACATATTGATTTCTAAAAAATGTGTTTGGGGTGTGTAATGTTCTTTAATTGTCCTAAAGGGGTTGTTAGATTTTACAAGGGTGTGTTAACCCATATGAGGTATATTGTAAACATTGTGATAGACTATCACTATTAAAAATGTTATTATTTTGGATTTTTGGATCCCATGTGGTTTTATAAAATTATATTCATAATATTGGTCTTAAGAGTTGATTTGGAAGATATTTTAAATCATTTTATTTGGATTTGCACCCTTAAAATGTTTTTTTGTTCATTCGGTACATTATGAGAAATGTTTTTTTATAAAATCCTTATGATCAAATTATTACCATTTTTGTTTTGTTCTAACTAATGGGTGGTTCTATATACATGTGGTGTTCTTGTGATAGAGAAAGGTGATGTTTCTTTCTAGGGAATTTGAGATTGTGTGATCATTTATTTATAAATGTATTCAATTTGGATGATTCTTGATGCATTGAATTTATTGATTTCTAACCACCTTGTTTAATGTATTAGGACTCTTATGAGACTAGGTATTGATCTGAATATGTGTAAACCATTGTATAGGATGTCTATAATAACTAGAGGGTGGCCCACTGGACTGACTGAGATAATAGATTAAAGAGTGGTCATTATATCATGGAAGGTATGGATATTGAATCTTATGTCCCATGGTATTTTTTTCTCTTAATATATTTATCCCTCAACCATTTGATTGGGGGGATGCCTTGGGGGTACTAGTGATGGAATAACTAGTGGGTAGGTTATTGTGTGAGATATATCAAGGATTATTTTAAATCTTATATCATGTTGAGTACATGGTTTTTATGTATTATCCCACAAAAAATATTTATCATGGCAATATGAAATTGTGACACATCCCTTATAACCCTTATAGGTATAGTACATAGAGTGTGGTTGATTATGATGTCCGTGGAAATGATAATGTGGATTCATTATGACCTTAAGGGTAGGGAAATTCACACATTAGGTGGTGTAGGTTGGTAACTAAATATGAATAAAGAGATTTATTGTTGATATAGTGTTACATATAGGTCTTGGGATTTTCATGATATATTTTTTAACTATAAGATATTCTAATGATGAATACATTTAGTGAGGCTGCTTAAGATGTGTCATGTATGAGCTTCTTATGTAATAGCATCTTGCTCGATGCTTGGTATCAATCATTGGCTAGCTAAGATCTAGGATGAGGCTTATCTTTCATGCTTGTTCATTATATATTAATCGTTATTATATATCTATGATGAGGATGAGGAATACAGACCTTGGGATTGCAATGTAGAGATACCCCACCAAGGTGAACATTCTTTCAAATTTTTTAAAGTTTATGTTTGGGTATACATCATGTGGTATATGTAGTTTTCCACAAGACATAAATTATTTTAGTGGTTTGGATTGTGTTGAAGGTTAGATTGGTTATTCCTCTTTTGGTCCTCATTTATGTATGTGAGTTTATCCATGGGACATGCCTTATGTTAATGGTTTAAATCATGTAGGAGGTTGGATTTGTTATTCCCTCCATACCATTTTTTGGGGGGTGGATGTTATTCTATGAGGCATATAGTCACATCACAATTCATGATCAAGATTTAATGGTTCTGCCTAGGGGATGAGTGTTGTAGTGTATACCTTATGGTAATTCAACAATGTGACATCATAGGGTATACTATTCAATATACCCTTATTTTACACCATAATGTACCCTATTATTTAAATGAAAAGAGATTTTTTTAGTCTTTTTAATGAGGTTCCCCTATTCCTTATTTTCCACTCGAACCCATCACCCAAACCCCTCTTCCCCATAATTTTCCCCTCTCATAATTCACTCTTTAGGATCCCAAATGGTCATTTCATAGTGGACAGCCCACCCCCTAGACAGCCCACACCCCCCCTCCCCCACACCCCTATACCCCCCCCCCTCCTTGGACAACCCACACACTTGTATCCCCCCCCCTCGGACAGGCCACCCCCTTCCCCTTTGAACCTTTTGTGTTTTACTTTATTTTTCCCTTTTCTCGTCGAGAACCTCTCCGTGCTACGCCACCCTCCCCTTCCTCTCCTCTTGGGTGGTTCTCCCTCACCCGGTGTATGTTTCATCTTTCATCACTTGTATTGGAGAGCCTAGGATACCTTTTACCTCTCTTAATCCTTATATATATTAGTGTCTCCCCCACCCCAATCCTATATTTAAATAGACATGGTTCAATTACAATTGGAAATGTAATGATATGACTCAGGCTAGTATCATAAGCAACAAATGACCTGACATGGCACTACCCTAAGAGGCATTCATGATCCCTACATGATAACAACGATCCCCTAGTAAAAAGATATAATTAATGTGGAATATTTTACCCCATAATTATAGTAAATTTAAAATGATCTTTCTTCTGAAAAGTAGACATGTCCCATTCATAAGTTGAACATCTAAGAAAATAGTAGATACTCAAAAAATAAATAAACAGGAAGCAGATATCATAGATAGAAAATAGAATACCTCTATTGACCAATAAAATTGTTTAACCGTACAAGTCCCATTCCAAAATCTAATTGGACCTATTTTGGATAGGTATAACATATGAGTTCTCATTTTATGTTTTCTTTTCAGTTGGAAATCTCCTCTATCGCGCGCCTCTCCTCTGCCACGAACGCACCTCTATCGCGCGTTGAACAACACCTTTATGGTGAGTTTTATTTTCTTAATCATTGATTTATTCTTGTTCTCATGTTATTACTATTTTATATTGATGGTCATAATGTGAAATGTATGGGCTAAACACCCTACTGAAAATAGTGGACGTTGGTGGTCCTTGTTAGCGCACTAGATAAATTGCATGTTGGTTGGTTTCTATTGAACAATTGAATATAAAAATTGGTAATTTACGTATACTTAACTAATGAATGAATTCCCCAGGATGATAAAACTTATCTGATAACCCCTGAATTAACAAATTGAATTGAATAAGGGATGCTTTGTAAAATATGAAATTGTGATTGTTTGGTTTGTATGGTGTTGCGATTGTGAGCACGATTGTGTGTTTGTATGGTGTTTTGGTTGTTTGAATGATTGGTATGCCATTTGTTTTCTATGTTTTAGTTATTCCACTATTTAATATCAATCCAAACTTTACCCATTTCAATGGCACCACCACATTGTTACTAGTGCAATTCCACTAAATCCTAGAAAACCACTTCACTATAAAACTCTATGAGACACTTTATGGACAACCTAGTCAAATAACCATAACAAAACATGTAATGAATATTTCCACTCAAAAGTACTCTATTGAAAATCGTACCATCTATTAGTTTAGTACCATAGTACTTGACTAGAGACATTGTGTTTCTAGAGAAACACTAAAAACTGGTTTACAACAATGCATATAGATCACATGTGGGATACTAAAACATTCTAGTGCAAGGGCTTCTCATAGATTGTTGAACATTTTTCGTGTAATTATTTTATTAATATTAATATTACTGTATCAAATAGTATGAATATGAATAAAAAATGGATGAAGGCCAATTGGTTGAAAAAAGAGTATGAAGATGGTGTGGAAGAGTTTATCATGTTTGCAAAAGATCATGCATGTGACCCTTCTCAAATCCTTTGTCTGTGTTTACATGGTTGTTATTCAAGACAAATTAGTCAAGAGGAGTTGGAAGAACAATTGATCTATCACAGAATAGATTGAGGTTATACATGTTGGAATAAACACAGGGAAAAACGAATGGATGTAGTGGCTCGGATAACACGGAATTTTATGGATCATCTGGTATGATTACAAGTGTGAATAATGAAGACGATCGTATGGTGGATGTGATTAGATATGTGAATGATGATGATGATCATATTGAGAAAATGACAAGGACAGTTGAAGATGAACTTCGTGATTGCCTAAAATTGTTTGATAAGTTAAAGAGTTGTGCAAAAATGTCATTGTATGCTGGTTGCACTAAATATACAACATTGTAGGCTATACTGAAGCTGTATAATTTGAAATCAAGAAATAGGTGGAGTGATGCCAGTTTTATAGAACTACTTACTCTCTTGAATGACATGCTCCCAGAAGATAATGAGATTTTGATCTGAACATACGATGCCAAACGAATGCTATGCTCGATGGGTATGATCTCTGAAAGAATACACGCTTGCCCAAGTGACTGTATATTGTTTCACAAAGACCAAAAATCACTTAAATAATGCCCAATGTGTGGTGCTTCTCAATACAAGAAAGATGATTCTATTCCTAATAAAGTTGTATTGTACTTTCCAATCATTCCAATGTTTAGGTGCCTATATTAAAGTGAGGAAAGTGAAGGAAAATTTACATGGAATGTAGATACAAGAATTAAATATGAGAAACTATGTCACCTGGAAGACTCTCCTCAGTGGAAGAGAATTGATCATGAGTATCCTGAATTTGGGAATGAGCTGAGAAACCTTTTTCTTGCATTATCTATAGATAGGGTGAATCCTTTTGGTTTTCAAAGCAGCAGTCACAGTACATGTCCGGTTATGTTGGTAAATTATAACTTAACACTGTGGTTATACATGAAATGAAAATACATCATGTTATTTATGCTTATATCTGGACCAAAACAACCATGTAATGATATCAATGTTTATTTGGATCCATTGATTGAGGATTTGAAATTATTGTGGGATTCAGGTGTTACGTTGTATGATTCTTACAAAAATGAAGATTTTACTTTGAAATCCATGTTGTACGGGATGATAAATGACTTTCCTGCTTATGGAAATTTGTCAGGATATAGCATTAAAGGAACTCAAGGGTGTACCATTTGTGAACAAGGTACACAATCAATTAGGTTGAAACATTCATCAAAAACCATGTTTCTAAGACATCATAGATTTCAACCTTGATGGCATAAGACGACATCATTCGACGGAAGTTTAGAAGAACGTACAGCACCATCTCCACTAACAGGTGATCAATTGTTTGAGAAAGTAATATATGTGGACACTACTTTTGGTAAACCATTTTCAAAAAATCTTACAAAAACAGTTGGAAAAAGAGATCAGTTTTATTTTTTGAATTACCATACTGGTATTGTCTATATGTCAGACATTTTCTTGATGTTATGCATGTTGAAAAAAAATATGTGTGATAGTGTCATCAGCACATTGCTAAATGCACCTAGCAAAACAAATAATGGAATTAAGGCTATATTGGACATGGTTGAGATGGGAATACGAGATGAGTTGGCACAAGTGAAGGGTGAAAAACAAAAATTTCTTCCTCCTATTGCTCACACTCTTTCGAGGCAGGAGAGATATCAGTTTTGAAACTTTTTTAATGATGTAAAGGTTCCAGAGGGGTATTCATCAAATATCAAGAACATCGTGTCAATGAGCGATTTAAAATTAAAGGGTCTGAAATCACATAAATGTCATGTTTTTATGAAAGATCTAATTCTTATAGATTTATGTAGAATTTTTTCCAAGAATGTCCGCCATATATTAATGAAGATCTGTTTCTTCTTCAAAGCTATATGCAGTAAAGTTATAGACCCAACAAAATTGTCAACTATGGAAAGAGGAATTGTTTTCATAGTATGTGAATTGTAAATGTTCTTCCCTCTGACATTCTTCGATATGATGGTTCATTTGGTGAGAGATATTCGACTATGTGGTCCTGTAAATTATAAATGTATGTACCTCATTGAACGGTATATAAATATTTTGAAAGGGTATGTCAAAAATCGAAGTCGGCCTGAGGGTTGTATTTCGAAACAATATATTATTGAGGAAGTCATTTAATTTTATACTGAATGCCTATATAGTGTGAAAAACATTGGCCTATATAAATCTCATCACACTGGGTGGCTTGAGGGTGATGGAATTTATGGAAGAGAGGTTGTCACAATTAATATTACAGATCAGGAGCTAGCCCACCTTTACATTTTTCATAACAGTTTCAAAGTTGAACCATATGTTCAAACCCACAAAGAAATTCTTAGGCATTTGAATCCATCTAGGGATATAAAATGGATATCAGATACAAATAATAGACAGTTTATAAGATAGTTTCAGGATCATATTTTTAAGAAGTTAGATGAAAATCCGGACTCAATTTCATAACAACTTTGATGGCTAGCCGTAGGAGCAAGTGTGTATGAATTATCTTACAATTCTTATGTATTTAATGGTTATACATTCTATACTAATGAACATGACGAATACAGTATCATATAGAATAGTGGGGTTACACTTTTGGATGAAGTGATGCATGTTTTCAATGCTAAGGATAGAAATCCAATTTATGAGAATATTTCATACTTTGGCATCATTAAACAAATATGGGAGTTAAATTATATGAAATTATAAGTGCCAATTTTTCAATGAAAGTGGGTTGATAACAGGAGTACTATTAAAATAGATGAATTGGGATTCATGAAAGTTAATTTAAGTAAGAAAGAGGAGAAATACGAACCATTTATAATGGCATCACAGGTAGTACAACTATTTTATGTTCCAGACCCCGCAAACTGAAACTGGTCAATAGTTCTGTTATCGACCAAAACAACAGAAGGGTCAGATGAAAGTTTAATGGAGGATAAACCTTTCATAGGGAATTCTCAATCATTTTTTAGTAGTCCCAATATAGACAGCATTTTTTATGTCAGATGAGACCACAATGAAGGGATTTACATAGTCGATAGAGGGTTCAAATCTCTTCAGTATTTAAAAAAAGAGTTCAATAATCAGGTTACTTGTTTATTGTACTATACATTGTGTTACATTATGTTATTATCTATTTTCTACTACTTTTATATAATCTAAATTAAATGTTAAACCAATTTTGTAGATAATGACTTCTTCACCTACTGATGCACCCAATCTTGAGGCACAATAGGTCTCTTAACCTGCTGTTGCTGGTCCCAGTGCAGAGCAATAATAGGTTTCTCAACCTGTTGCTACTAGTCCCAGTGATAATGTTAGAACTTTGGAGGAACATAATTATGATGCTTCTGAGGAAATGGTAGGAAATGAAACCCTGATGGTACAAAAGAAACAAGAGCACTATAGTTTAACAGTGTCAGCTAAAATCCTTAAGGAAAAACCAAAAGGCATCAAATTTGAGGTGGGATGGAATAAGCAAGGCCAACATTTTAACCCCAAAAAATCCATATTTAGTATCTACATTGGAATCGTCACTCAGCAACGCATGACGATTGATGTACAGTTGTGGCACCATGTTGTCACCGGGCTTAAGACACTAATGTGTGAATATATTATGGTAACATTATAATATTAATTTTTTAATTTATTAAAATAAAATAAAATACTATAACATTGAATTACTCTTCATCATCTATTGTAGAGTGAATTTATAGTAGATGCCTCACATAAGGAATACGTATTAAGAGTTGCAGGAAGGATTCATAGAGGCTTCTGCACAATTTTAACAAAATATCATCTTAAAGATGTTGAAGGGAAAATCAAGACTCACCCACCTCCTCTTTATGCACACTTGATATACCAAGGAGCATGAGATGCATTTAGCAACCATCATGTAGAGAAAACTATTTAGGTACATTGTGTGTGGTAATACATTGTTTGGTGTTGCTTGTATTTATCACTTTTATTGATAGTTTTTTATTTATGAAACAACAACTGAGTGCTGAAAATAAAGAACGTGCAACAAAACTATCATAACCCTACAGTAAAGCAATTATGGGGTATGCTTCACTTGAGAAAAAAATTGGTATGTATTTTAAATATATCATAATACTTTTATGTGACATAAAACAACACCATAACCATGTTTCTCTGTTTATATGAAGATTGATGAATCAAAATCAAAATATATATCCATACCACTCCATGTGCTATGGAAGGAGGCTTGTGTAAATAAAGAGGGGATACTTATAGATGAAAAGACACAAAAAGTGTGGGAAACATGTGTAAGTATAACATAATATAAATTTGATTTTCTTTAAATCACTATTACATAACAATGACTATGTATTTTCCAATATTTTCTATATGACATAGTCACAAGAATCAACAACACCCACACCAGATGAAATCATACTTCCAGAAGCCTTGAAGTAGCCAGAACAGTCTGGCTGTGTCAGAGGTGCGGGTTTTGGGGTGACACCCCAAACATATTTTCAGAAACAAAAACAAGAAAAGGATCAAACTGAGGAAATGAAAAAAGATAAAAGAAAAATTATATATTTTTTCAAGATTAATTTCAATAACATAGAGAGATGATAGAAAGTTTTATGGGTGGGAGGAAAAAGAAGAAACAACTCAACAAAAACCTATGCGTGAAGATCCCGCCCCACCCCCCACCAGCTTTAAGGTGAGCAATTCCCCTAAAAACGTGACTTACCTGAGGTAATCAATGTTCTAATAATTTTTTTTGTGAAATGTGAATCACATATACACTGATAACTTTCCTGTAAAAATATTATATGGGGTGAAAATGATTGTGATTTATATCTATCAACACGCACCTATCGCCTTGTAGCGAGGGCTATGGTGTTCAATATGCAGAATGACATGATACACAACAAACAACTTCCAACAGATCATGTCAGGGTGACAATTAACGTAGCTAATGATCTGAGTACCGAGCTTCCTATTCCAAATAATGATTACAACATTCATATGGTTGAACAAGATATTGTAACATTCATCGCATGACTGTCAATTCTTTTAAAAAAACATGTCGATAAGGAGGTATCCATTTCCAATTTATTTTTCAAGATGGAACTTTAACATTTAATAAAAAAGTTATGAACCAATGAATGTTATTAAAGAAAGAAAAATAGAAGGGGGTGAAATGAAATATCATCTAAAAATTATCTCAAGGATTAACCAACTGATTGAAATGGTCTACTAAGAGCACCATCACCCTTCCCATTCTATATCCACAGTTAATATCATTGTAGGGTCATGTGGATACAAAGTTGATAGATGTCAATACTCACACAGTTGATTTTGAAAAAAAATATTTATGGAGAGGAAAAATCAGATTTCATTAGTTCTGAAAATGTAAATGAAATCCTGAATTATGAATGGCTAGGAACCCCAGTTGAAAATGTATACATGAGGTATGTTTTTATGATTTGATTTTACAAAAGAATATATATTATGATAATTATGAATAAATACATTTCATATTTTTCATAGGTGTATATATGAAAATAAATTGAATGGATTTCCCCATGAACAAAAATTTGGACTCATTAGTCCTCACATCACCTCTTTAAAAGAAGAAATAGATTCTGATAAAGAGGTTTTAATAATCCCATCCCTGCTCTAATCATTTGAAAACAAAATTACGGATGAAAAAATCTTTTTAATACCAAAAATGTAGGGGTAAAACTCTATAATTTAATCATATCAACTATATTTTTATTTCTTTCATTACTTATTCCTTTTTGTGATTTTAGGCAGCATTGGATGCTGATTACAGTCAATTTGGATACTCCAAAGATTTATTTTATGGATTCAATGCATGGATATGCAACAAACCGACCACACATGATGGCATTTGTTAATTTGTAATACACTAGATCCAACATTTTAGAACTAAATATCTAGTTATATAATTTATATTATCTTTTAATGAGGATTATTTTATGATAGAGTGGTGTATCAATATCGTTTACTTCCTAGAATGAATCTAGGGCCTAAGGAAAATAATTCCTACAAGATCTACAACTAGAAAAGTATCCCCATATATATAATAGCATTGCACTATCCAAACACATATCAAAACAAATTACTTATTTTTCTCGATATTTCTTTAGTATCCAAAACAAACAAATAGAAAGTACTATGGTTATTATGTTTGTAAATTTATGAAATAGATCATATTTCATAAACAAACTAGCATCCCTAAAGAGGTA
Organism: Viscum album; assembly: GCA_963277665.1. Taxonomy (NCBI): domain Eukaryota; kingdom Viridiplantae; phylum Streptophyta; class Magnoliopsida; order Santalales; family Viscaceae; genus Viscum; species Viscum album. The sequence continues at coordinate 1,349,971,432 of OY728164.1, forward strand.
TTTTCAAAAATAATTCTGATTTTGTTTAAAATATTTATTAATCCTTTGTGTATTTATATTTTTTCACAACTACCATGACTGTCGCAAAAACTCATATTCACAAGATGATATAGATGTGTTTAGAAATGAATGGGAAACATACATGATGGAATATTGTACACAAATAGGATGAAGGTGAATTTCTGCTACTTATGTTATCTTTATATGATCATTGATATCTCCCTTATTTACATTATTTAGCATATATGATCACCTTTTATTATGTTTTAGATCCTTAGGTTATTAAAAATGGTTTTAGAAATGATTTTCCTTTCTAGTAAAGCATAAATTAATGAGAGACTCTTACGAATTGGTTCTTTATGTTTCTATGTTTCCAAAATCACTAAACCTAAACTATTATGGCATGGATCATTTAAATTTTGTATTTTTCTCATTTATGCAGTTGTTTCTATTGATGTAGTGTGTTGGAAGAATATTGGTTGTGCAGTACTCAAAAATTTAATAACAAAACTAAGGATTCTTCACTACTATTGGTTAACTACCACTTAGTATAACATCTTATCTGAACTTCTGATCCAGCGTCCCCATAATGCTCTCATCGAACACCATCTCTATGATATCATCATTCAGTTTTCACTTTTCCTTTTCCTCCTCCACCCATTTACTAGGTAAATGGGTGCAAGAAGATAAGGAAAAGTTAATGATGAATGATGATATCATATAGATGGTGTCAGATGAGAGAATCACGGGGATGTCGTATCAGAAGTTCAGATCAGATGTTATGGAAAGTGGTAGTTAACCAACAGTAGTAAAGTGCACAAAGAATCATTAGTTTTGTTATTATCTTATATCTGGACCAAAGAAACCATTTGTAAATATGTAAAGGTAATGTTATGATATAATATGTCTATTTTAATGAAAATTGATATAATGAAATGTTGAATTTATTTTCATTATTCCTTGCAGGGTTAGTTTATTTTGGAATATTTTTGTCCATGTGGTATGCCTTTGCAAGAAGAGAAATGATGTTGTGTATGATCAATCACAGAGGTAATGGGAAATCTATTTCACTAATGACTCAATATTTCAAAGATCTATGTGAACTCTTAGGTTTCTTCTCTACTTCACATAAGCCTCTTCATGTGATTGTGTCATGTAATCTACTTTGTATGAATGCTTCATGTGAACTGATTGTGTGATCTCATCACATGATCAAATCACATAAACAAATCACTTAATCAATTAAGGTAATTCACTTGAACCATGATTCATGTATTCCTGTCTTATTTACATGATCACATAAATATTAAAGGGTCATGTAATCGTATAAATATCTCAGGTTCATTTGATCATGTGATCTTATTATGGTCATGTGATCACATGAATTTGAACAATTCATGCACTTAATATGATATTTCAAATAATTCATGTGCCCCTTTCTTACTCAAGTCCATTTTTTAACCCAAAATCCTTCATTTTCATAATTAATTGTAATTTTATATTTCTTATGATACAAATGAATTCAAGAATTAAAGTTGAGGAGGCTATAGTTCATTGGACTACAATGGTCGATAGTGTGGAATTCAACCAATGCATAGTCATTCAGTCCACTCATGAGCATCTTAAAAGCTTGATGGGAACCAATATCTTGGATTTTCAATTTTCTAATTAGTTTCCCTTATATGTAGGTGGGGGTGTTTAGGAGAGAGTGGTGTCCAAGAGTGGGGGTGTTCAAGAGGGGAGGGAGGTGTCCAAGAGGGAGGGGCATCTAGGAGTGAGGGGGGTCTTCAGGTGGGAGGGTGGGTGGGGGTGTCCAGGAGGGTGGGGGTGTCTAATAGGGAGGGGTGTCCAGGGAGGGTCTAGGAGTGGGGGTTTCCAAAAGGGAGGGGGTGTCTAGGGAGGTTTCCATGAGTGGGGTGTCCAGGAGGGGAGGGAGGGGGTGTGTCCATAAGGGAGGGGTGTCCAGGAGGGAGGGGTGTCCAAGTGTGAGGGTGGTTAGGGGTGTCCTAGATGGGAGGGAAGTTTCCAAGAAGGAGGGTGTGTCCCAGAGTGAGGGGGTCTCCAGGTGGGAGGGGGTCTCCAGGTGGGTGGGGTGTCTAGGAAGTAGGGGGTTTCCAGGAGGGAGGGTGTTTCTAGGGGGTGTCCAGGAGTGGGGTGTGTCCAAAAGGGAGGGGTGTCCATGAGTGGGGTGTCTAAGAGTGGAGGGAGGGGGTGTTTCTATAAGGTAGGGGGTATCCAAGTATAGATCCATTCAATTCCATTCAATACAAATAATATACAATGGGTAGATCACTTCTATAGTATCCTGAAGTGGGTCTGTAGTGAGGAATCAAAAGTTCCAACCAAACCAAACCAATTCCAAGCCCATGTAAAGGCCCAAAAATTAAATTCCAGTTCAATTTGAAGCCCAATATATCTTATTTAATGTTATAAAGACCCAACATATGCAACGTTTACCTTTCTAATATTAGATTTCTAAGAAACAAACTTTCTCTACACCAACTTTATAGAATAATACATATATATCCCTTATCCCACTTTCCATAGGATTGGAACCACCGGTTGTGTCATAGGATCTCTATGTTTCTTCTTTATTTATTTTTAAATTATATTTTTGTTAATGTTATGTGAAATTTTGTTCATATTCCTAAAATATATTATTTTTTTTGGTGTTTTTCCTTGATTTTTTGAACTGTATCTCTTCAAAAATCATGAAGTTGGAGTACTAATCCAAGTTCATGAATTCCTAAGGGAGGACACTAAGTAATATAATCACTTTTTCTAATTTTGAATCTCTTATTCAATTGAGAGGAGGAAGCAAAGTTTATTCATGTTAGTTTTGGAGACCAATAAATTTATCTAATGATCTTAATGTCTCTTTATAACCTTAGAAAATACATTATCTACCCCTTTTTATAGCTCTCATTATACCCAATGCAATGGAGGAGGTTAGGTACATGAAAAAAAGATAATGGAGTTGGGTGGAGTTTGATTATTTCTATATGATTATGGACTAATCAATATTCAAAACCATGTAGGATTTGAAATTTAGTACACTTAGTATATTTCCAAAATTATATATGATTTTATAATTCATATTAGTGAATTGAGGTGTATGAATAATATTTATTCTATTATAAAATAGATGATTAAAAAATAGTTGGATAAAGAAGGTTATTAAAGGGTATACACTGGATCCATCCCTTTCGTACTAACATCATTTTAGGTTTGTCTGTTACTTTATTTTAATTGTATGATACTTTATTTCTAGGGGTGGGAGGGGGAGGGGGTTGTCTAGGGAAATGGAGGGGGCTACAAGGGGAGTGGTGGGGGGAGGGGGATGTCCATAGAAAGGGAGGGGGTTGTCCAGGGGTAGGGAGGGGGGCTACAGGTGGAGTGGTGGGGGATGTTATATAGGGGTAGGGAGGGGGATGTCTCGAGGAAGGGAGGGAGGGGGTTTGGCTAATCATACTAAAGAACTAAGAGGGAGGGGTGTCCAAGAGGGAGGGGTGTCCAGGTAGGAGGGTGGGTGGGAGTGTCCAGGAAGGAGGGGGTGTCTCGGAGGGAGAGGGGTGTCCAGGAGTGGGGGGTCCAGGAGTGGGGGTCCAGGAGGGGAGGGGGCTATCTAGGGGTGATAAGGGGGATGTCTAGAGAAAGGGAGGGGGATGCAGGGGGAGGGAGGGGGTTGTCCAAGAGGAGGGAGGGGGCTGGAGGTGGAGTGGTGGGGGCTATCCAGGGGTAGGGAGGGGGATTTCTAGGGGTAGGGAGGGGGCTATCTAGGGGCTGCCTCATAGAGGGGAGGGAGGGGGTCTGGCTAATCACACTAAAGAACTAGGAGATCAAGAGAAAAGTGAACCGGTATGATCATGGCCTATCTAATTGTGTAGGTTCTCATCAGGACCTCTCTAAAACTAATAAATACATTCCTTTCATACCTTCAACAGGACCCTAGATATTTTATGGGGTCCTTGGAGAGGCATAAGTGGTTAGGGTCCAAGCAGGGTTGGACCTTATGCCTGATGCAGACGTGCTAGCACTCATTCCCTTTGACCTGGCATGGGAGATTACACTCTTAGAGGCTCCTAATATATGTAACTATTAGATTTATAACCTATCTAGGATGGTGGTATCAGTAGGAAAATGTTATAATGTATTCTAAAATTTAATACTCCTATGAAATTGAATACAACATCATGTATGTGTCATATTGTATAACCTGTGGAGATTCCTCCTTTTTTATTGTCAATAAATGAAACCTTTTGGATTCCATGTTTTTATTTGACATTTCTCCCTCTTCTTTTCTCATCCATGTAATCTTAACAAAAAAATATTTATAATTCAATGAATCATGTTGATCCGCTTCTAAAATATTAATTAAATCCAAGGAAATATGGAAATGTAAAGGTTGTAACAGGTAACAATTGACATTTTATTAATGTATTATTTCATATTAATGTTCAATTTATTTCATTATTGTATTAATAAAAAAATATTTATTTTCTTATATAGGTTAAATTTTTTTCCTAAGTTTGAATGCTTTGTTCAGCAACTAATACCATGGACAACAATTTTTGAGAGGGGATCACGGATGCAAAAAGGATGAAACATTAATGTTTTTAACTGTTTGTTGGATAAGTGTAATTTTAACCATATTAAACATTGTTTTAAATGTATATAGCAGTGTGTTTTTTTGTATTCATGATTTCAAGTAAATGTATATATCATTGTTTGGGAAACTCTTGTGTGTGATGTTTTGTTCTTCTATGCTTTGTTTGTGTGTAGGTGTTGTTTGTGTTGTGTGTGCAGGTGTTGTCTCAGGTGTATAGGTTCTATGTATGTGCTGGGTTTGCTCAGGAAACTTGGACTTTATCAGTGCTAATTAAGTGCTGATAAATTTGTATTATATCAACACTCAAAATAGCACTGATAAAGGGGGTCTTTATTAGCGCTATTTTGAGCACTGATATATTATGCATTTATCATTGCTAAAAAAGTGCAGATAAAGGGGGACCTTTATCAGAAATTTTTAGCAAGGATAAAGGTGACCCTTTATCATCTCTATTTTGAGGGCTGATAAAGGGGACCCCCCCCCCCTTATCTTCACTGCGATTAATAGCTCTTTTCTAGCACTATTAAAGACAGTTTTTATCACCCTTAAAAGTCCTATTTGTAGTAGTGAAATCACCTATGTATATATCATTGAGTTAAATCCCATAACCTGATATTGAAACTATAGTAAAATGACTATCTTGAACTTCTAAGCCTTATTAACCTCATTCTCATCTAACAAAGGATAAAAATGAAGAAACTAGATTAATTAGGAAGAATATGAAGAGACTATCATACACCCCTACTGCAACTCCATTAATTATTATTCATGGTCTAACTTCATAATGTTAATAAAATATTTATCAGTAAATATATCATTGAAGGCCATCCAAGTAGGACCATACCATCTCCTCTTTTGAGTCATTATATTCTTCTATCTCTCATTATGTCCTTGGAACAAGAATGTATCCATAATCACTCTCCCCTCCTCGGGAGTCTATACCAACTTAAAAATTATCTCAATAATATATAACTAGTCCTATGCATCTTTTAGGGATCCAATACTATAAAAAGTCATAGGATTTTGGATTTAAGAGTCTATATCATAACTGGACATGTTTTTTTGGATATTTCTTCCTTGAATAGGTTTAATCCAAAATATTATTGGGTGAAAATGAATTTTATCCTAAATCACTAGTTCTAGTACAAGAGTGTGATGAATTACATCCTTATACAACACTGGTGGTAGCATGGGAGCATCCTAGGATACCACAACTGGTGATCCCATCAAACTTCACCTCATCAACATTTATAAAATTCCAAAATAATTTTTAAAACATCCATATTTTTTAGTTCAAGATTGATCCTAACCAGTATATGGGATCACACAAGGTTCCTTGAGGAGTCTCCCCTTAACCCAACGTATATCCATCCTAGAATTAACCAAGGTTATGTATCCCTAAATTTTATTCAAAATCATGTATATATACAAACATAATAGCTTTAATGGGTTAAACTATTTATTTTCAACATACATATATCACTACAGCATAGAAAACAGATATATCACATATCAACGAACATAAATATATATTAAGAAAAAAGAAAAATTAGTAAATCAAAGTAAATAACTAGTATAAATCACACAATAGGTATATATATGTAATTATATCCTATATTCCTAGTTTTGATACATTAACACACCTGAAATCCCATAAAATAGTAATAGAAATCCCATCAATGGTAACTTGGAGGTCTATTACAAATGTGTTTTCTAGGAACATGGAAACTATAAAGACCTAAAATTTTGATACATAAATATTACATATTAATAGGTTAATATTCACTACATAACATAATGATCCACACCAAAAAAATGGGTCTAGTTACTTTGGAAACTTAGACACATAAAAACTGGTCCATAAGTGATCTACATCATCTCCCACTATGTTCTTCATAAATATGACCCTTCTTAGACAAATAATACATAATAATTTTCATCATAACCTTGGGAAATTAAATATAATAAAGGGTGAACTCAGATGCTTAGTAAGGGTAAAAAAGGATGATATCAACATATCATGAGTATAAAGGTATGAGAACATGATAATAACATTGAAAAACATACCATGCATATCATAGATCATATAATATAGTCATGGAATAAAATTTGGAAATTCATAAGACATGAATCATAATGGAATCAAATAATATGAACCATGAGAACATAACATTTTCATAAGGCATATATTTGTTTCATACACATAATCATAGAAAATCTTATGTCAAATATTAGCACTAAGATATTCATAACATGTTAGTATTGGGATTATTACAAGTGAACATTCTTTATTCTTGAGATAACCTCCCATGTACCCTCTTTCAGGGTTAGAATAACCTCCCACGTGCCCTATTTCTGGCTTGGGATAACTTCTTGTGAACCCTTTTATGGGCTTGGGATAACCTCCCATGTACACTTTGACCTTATATAATAGTAATCATTACCCAATAAATTGGAGGAATATATAGGTCCCACTTATTACATGATGAAAATATTATATGTGTGTTCTATAAGATCATAAAACATTCATTATCATCACCCATTAAATTAAATGGGTTTCATAGTCATTTCATCATTTCATCATAGTATAACACATGGAAAAATTCATAAGGATTCTATCGTGGTATAACCCATGGAAGAGAAATTGGTTTCATAAAAATATTTTTAATGTAAACATAAATCATCTTGAAAAATAATAAATATTGTATCATTGGATCATATCCAATTTAAATATTAACTGACATCAATGGATTTCATCTTATATGGAAAAAAAATTGAAATAAAAATCACTTGGAACATTTCTTGAGGAAAATAGCCTTTAAAATTTAAAATTACTATTAAAAAATAAAAAAAATTAAAATCCTTTTCTTTAAATTTAAAATTTAAAATTTATAAAGTAATCTCAAAATAAAATAATTTTCATGATAATGGTAAATTCCTTTCATGTCGTACATGTTAAAACAATGATTCCTTTCACATTTTCGATAAAATCCAAATGGACCTTATTTGGAAAATGACAAGAATATTCATATAAAAAATTAAAAAAATTAAATCATGGGTAAAAATGTCTTTAATAAATCATTTTGAAAATATTAAAAACAATTTTTAATACATTTTCAGAAAACATGGTTTTGAAAAAAAAGGGCTTTTTGACCGAAGAGAAAAATAAATATGGTTTTTACTAAAAAATTGTTTTTGTATATTTAATCCTTTAAAAGAGGAAAATTAATGGAAAACATGTATTCTCAATATATAACCATATTAATAGAGAATACATGAGTTTTTTGAGGGATATATCATAATATTTTTTCATCTAAAGCATAATGATAAACAATCCCAATAAATAATGATATTGTAACATCAAACATTTACCACTTTGGTATCTTTTGAATCGTAGGCCCCGTAAAAGAATAAAATATAATGAAACTTTTAATATCATGAAAATAAGTATTTTCATGATAAAACATGTAAAATGGGTTTCATATACACATTATATAGTAATATAGGTTCATAATATAACTTTTTTCCCAAAGAAGGGAGTTTGTGACAAAAATCTATTACCGCTTTGGTAACTTTTGAACCGTAAACCCCATGAAATATAGATAATAAAATGGATATGTAAATCCTAATAATTTTAAGTATAATAATCATAAAATAAATTAATGTTCATTATTTATAAACCACATAAAATATGGGTGATGAATAAGGCATGTGTCTCACAGAAGTAAAAAGTGGGACGGAAATCAATTATCTTAAGTCATGACTTCCTTTGTAGATGTTAGAACCTTTGGTATAATAAATATAAGTTTATTATAAATATATTAAATAACCAAAATAATATTTATCATACCATATATTATTTACTTATGAATTTTCATTACCTGTTTATGAACAATTCCTTTTTTAAATCATGTTTTGGGTAATAACTGATTTGTTTTTCATGTATGTATTGATTTGTTATTTTTGGTCCTATTACTTTGATAAGGGTTCCATAATCTCAATAATTTTAACCATGATATAAATATCATATATATTCAGTGTATATTTATTTATATTAATCCATAAAAGTTAGAGATAGAAAATGGAATACAACGTTCATATAGATGGTAGGTCGTACATACACATGAACATTGTTTCCATTTTCTAAATGGATTGTAAGAAATAAATTTAAATAATATATTGCCATTAAATAATAATTTTTATTTCATATATATCGCATATTTTTATTTAAGCCTATCTTTACTACCTTGCATGTATGGCGTATGTGAAGGGAGATTCACATCACTTTGCAAGGTAATAGTACGCCAGACACCCGAATGACATTATCATATTACCATGGAATGTAAAGTTAGAATGAATATGTGATATTATGATTATATGAGAATAATTATATCATAAAATTCATATATAAAAAAACCATCATTATACCCATTCATTAGAGTTGTTTATGGAAACAAAATAACATCAGTTTGTGAGGCAGTAGCCCACCGTACACAAAAACGATGATTTTGTATCCCATTTGATATAAGCGGAGATGGTTGTAGATCATGAACATAACATAAAAAAATATTATTATATGTAATATAATAAGGTTATTATATCATCAGTTTTTAATAATAATTGAATTATTTTTAGTAATAAATAAAATAAAACACTCGGTTAGGGACATTACCTCTTCTTCAGACAACTTTTTTTGGTTTGCACCAAAATCCTTCATAGGTTAAATTTATAGCCAGAATAAGGATTATATAATTAGATTATTTAATTAATGAATTTATTTGGTAATGTTTTGTATAAACCAATCATTTTTTTAAGTGTTAATATGAGAGTATAGGGGTGGCCTTTTTTAAGTGAGGTGAGTGGCACACTTATAATTTTTCAAAAGAAAATGATGTAACCATGTTTTTTGAAATCCAAAATGCTCAAAAATGGTCCATTATAAAAACTATAAGAGGATATATCAAAATATCTCCATAAAATGAATGTTGTAAAAGTTTTGGGTAATTTTTAACCCTTATATTTTTAATTTAACCCATAGTAAACCCATTTTTACCTCAACCATGGTAAATAATTTTACTATTTTTACTATTCATTATGGTAAAAAATTAAGTTCACCATATTATATAATATAAATTGTTATGATTCAAAATATGTAATCCATTTTTCCAAATTCCTTTGGCATGAATGGAAAATTCTAATTTAAAATTAATCCCACAGATGCAATGAGAAAGTGGGTTTTCAAAGAAAGTGTTCAAAAGTTTACAAAGTTTTTATATCAAAATTCAATATGAAATTGGTCAAAATGACCTAAATTGGATTAATATGTAAATATAATTTAACTAATTTGAAAATTATAAAAAACTTAAATAAATTTTTAGTTTTCTAAATTCTTTAAAAGAAATGACGAATCTTAATAAAAATCGGCATTTTCACTATTCATAAAAAAAATTAACTTCTCGGAAAATTGTCAAAAAAAATTCCTAATATATATTTTACATGAATATTTCAAAAAATAATTTCATTTTTTAAAATAAATTTTCAAAAAGTGACAAAAATTAATTTTAAAATAAGTTTGCAAAATGCGACAAGACTTCCTTTTAGAAAAATAAGGTTTTTAAGCATAAAATTAGATTTAATATTATCTCTTGTCTAGAAAAAAATAAGGATAATGTTAAGAGTATTATTTAATATATAATATATAAATTTCATTAAAATCATTCACCAAAAGTTAATTTTTTAATTTATTAAGGTAAAACACATTTTTTGGTATAAAGCTAGTTTTTCATAAAAAATGATTTCTTTTATTTTAAAATGGTTTATATTTTAATTTATAATTAATTAGTAGCCAAATAATTCATTATATTTACATGTATAAACCATATATTTTAATAATTTAGTTAATCATATTCATACTTATCATTCCAATGGCAAAGTGATAAATATCATATTAAATAATAATATTTTAATTATATGTAATGTTTTTTTAAACTCATTATTTCATGTAATGTGTGATAAACTCAGTGTTGTGTGTAATGAAAACCATTGAAAATATTGAATTTATTTAAAATAAAAAATTTCAAAAAATCTTGGGGTGTTGCAAAAATTCCCCTACTTGAGTCCCACACAGCCTACCATGTCAAAGGTTAGTCAAAAGAAACTAAGAAAACTATGGTCTATTTCAATTTTTTAATTCCATGACCTAAACTATCAGGTCCATGTTGTATAGTAACATGAACTCATGTGCACCTCCCTATATGAAAGAGGTTTTCGACTAGTAGTGAGTGTCTGAAATCTGTTAGTGGGGAGATTATACCCTGAGTATCAATCTGTGCACCAATATTATAAATAAATATAACATCTTAGAGTAAACAATGTAGAATAAAATAATATAAAATGGAATATACATTATATAATAAATAAATAAATTGGTTCCCAACATGGTAATCCAAACCATTGAATATAAATGATGGAAAAAATATAGTAGCAATAGTATGGAGTATGTCCCAGCATTGCCTCTGACTCCAAGCCTACATCTCCTTGACTCACTAGCATAGTTACCTTTCCCTTCTTTAGATCATTGGTTATGAAATTTGTATTCTCACCAATATTCCCATGTGGGGTGTGAGTAATAAACTCATTATGACACCACCAATTCATCTTTAACATAAGTGAACATAAATAAAGAATTGTATGTCATCAGATAAGTAAATTCTTAAATAAACCCATTGCCCCACATGTGTCAAGTCACCATGTGCTAACCAAACCACCATAAACCCATCCCCACCTACATCAAAATGATACTGGTAAGGATTTAAAATTCTTTCAACTAAGTATGACCTTTAAGGAAACACCACACGCCCCACCCTAACGATGGTCATTATCAATAACGTCATACGCCCCACCCTAATAGTGGTCAATATCCTCATATTATGGTAAGCCTCACCTGAAATTTTTGACATAATTATATAACACAACACCCATGCATATAATTATCCCACTTAGGCATTTAAATTATGGATTCTTAACCCATTCATGGTCTACTCCCATGTCAATAAGAATGTATGTGATCTTTCTCGTGCCATAAAATGATCCATTATCTGTATCCATAATCATGTCATCACCCTCCCCCTATAAGGGGTCATCTAACCAAAACTGAGCAATATGATCATCCTGATACCTAAATAATAGTTCCATGGGTGAAAAAATACCACAAAAAATACACACCATAGAAAGAAACAATAAGGAATGTCAATAACAGTTCACAAGATTCCAAAACAAAGCATATGATCACATATCAGGCATGGGTTTCAAGGGTCACTCACAAAAATGTATACAAAATCATCAAGAAAATGTATCAAGTATAAACCATCATCATGAAAACATCATATACAAGTCCCTTTATGGTAAGTAACTTCCTACCATAAGGTTTTCAATGTCAACATCTAGGTACATCAAGGGTGTCATATCCCCAACCACATTCGCACACCAAACAGAACAATCTCAATCTCCAAGAACTCCTAGAACCAATTTCACATAAAATAAAAATTTTTCTAGAGTATGACACATTCAAGAAAAATCCAAGTGATTAGAATAAAACTTAACTGATGATTATGACTAACAACGGTAGAATCTGATCTTGATTGAAGGGGAAAAACCTCCATGCCTAGATAGAAACAAGATGAGAAGTCGCCAAGAAAATGTCATTGAGACATCATTGAAGTCCACCAATCCCAAATAAGGTTGTTGATACACCAACACTAGAATTACCTATCTAGATGATACATGGCATAATCTTCTAATCCATAAAAACATCATTTTATGATATAAAAAGAAAGAAGTGGGGAAATTCAATATAACAAGAACTCTTATTGAGGACCATCACCAAATCACCCAAATCTGAAAGCACCAGTGAATAAGGATAGAAGGAACACTTAGATTAGACCAAGGAGAGGCAAGATCAGAACGCCCAAGGATATAGCTTCAATAATAAGGTTCATCCAAATTATAACCCTAAAACACTTAAAAGTCATCTACAATGTGAAGGTAAGAACAATAGAGGTTGGAATCAATTAATAAACATATTAAAATATCCACATTAAATTCATACATGTTTCCCCTTTTGATTTTTTCAAGATCCATGAAGAAGGTTGGGAATTTCATCCATTTCATAATGAAACATGACCCTTACAATTCCCTACACCACAACCTAGTCTTGGTTGTGGTTTCCTTGAAATTCTATCCTTAAGAGAATCTACCATAGCATATCCATGTTCATAGTGTTTCTTGAGCCCTCATAAAAATAGTAATCCACCAGGGTGTGGCACCAAAGTGTTGCCCATTTTACCCTCACAACACCCTTCCAAACAAGCATGGTGGGACTTCCCAACCGTGGATGACAAGGCCTTTCATCAAACATGATGACATACCTTATATTGTCCAAGATATTTCTCTTAGTGTGTATTACATAGAGGCCAAACTAGGGACTTCCACACCTTACACTACACTATGGTGTTGCCCGTTTTTGCCAAAAAAAATCACCAAACACAAAATTAAGCTTCTATAATCTTCTCAAATCCCATAACCCATTTCCCAAACAAGGTTCAACTCAAAATAGAATAATGTAAATTATTCTTCATATAAAAGAAACAAAAATTTTGGGACATTAAAATTTAAAAGGGTGAGGTGGATCTCTGGGCCACAAATGGTGCAGGACTAGTAGCCTTAGAAGTGGGATATTGTCATCTAACACTGACTAGTGGTTTAGTTATTGTATTAAAAAATTGTAATTATATACCTTCATTGACAAGAAACATAATCTCAGTGTCATGTTTGGACATCATGGGATTTTAATTCATGTTTATAAATAAATTTTTTCTATTTTATAAGGATAAAATTTGTTATCGAATGGTTCATCTTAACAATTATTTGAATATACTTGAACTTGAAAACTCTATATTGGAAATAAATAAGAAAAGCAATGACAATAAATAATATAATACCCTCTTATGTAACTTTATGATTGGTCATGTAATTGAGAAGCATTTACATAAATTACATCATGTAGGGTATTTAGACTCTACTAAGTCAAAACCCTTAGATATATACCATGGTTTTTTACAAGCTAAAATAATTAAAGCACCTTTAATTGGGAAAGGAGTAAGGGACAAAGAATTGCTGGAATTGATTCATATTGATGTTTATAGTCTATTTCTAGTAGAGGTAATGGGTGGGTTTTGTACTTCATTAATTTTACTAATGACTATAATAGGTATGTCTATATCAACTTAATGAGGTATAATTCAGATTCCTTTTAGATGTTTAAGGAATATCAACATGAAGTAGAAAATGATCTTCGTTATAAGATTAAGGAAATCTTCTCAAATAGATGTAGAGAGTATCTCAACCAAGATTTCATTGATCACTTAAAATAGTGTGTGATTATATCCCAACTCACTTCTCCTTATACACCTCAGTGGAACGGTGTTAGTGAAATGCGGAATAAAACCTTCCTTGACATGGTCAGATCAATGATGAGTAAGAAGACTCTTCCATTGTCTTTTTAGGGATATTCATTGTAGATATCATATTATACCATTAACTAAGTACCAACTAAAGCTGCAGATGGTATTCCATATTAGTTATGGTGTGGAAAGAAACCCATTTTATCACACATATGTGTGTAGGGATGTGAGGCTCTTTTGGAGATTATACCAAATGAAAAATTAGTATTTTGAAGCTCAAAGTACATATTTATAGGTTATCCTGAAGAAACTAAAGGACATTACCAATATAACCCTTCATATAGAAAAGTAATTTTTTGAAATACATGTCATACTTATAGAAAGGGAACACATTTAAAATGTAAATATTAAGAGAAATATTTACTTTGTAGAAGATGATTCTACAGATTCACAAGAGTGGGTACTGGAATAATCTCTACAAGAGATAGTGAGAGATAAAGATGTTTCTAAGACACAAGTATTGTGTGGGTCTACAAATGTGATTAGAGAACCAGATATATATACTTTTCTTATCACCAAGACAGGTGACACATTACTCCTAGAGACTGATGAACCTATATCATATAAAGAAGTAGAAGATAGAAAGGATACTGCTAAATAGAAAGAATCCATGAATTCTAAGATGGAGTCTATATATCAAAACCATGTATAGATTTTGGTAGATCCTCCAAATGATGTAAAACCCATTGGGTGAAAATAGGTATTCCATAAAAATATATACATGGATGGTAAATTAAATACCTATAAATCATGATTTCTTGTAAAGGGTTTTAGGCAATGTTAAGCCATAAACTATGATGAAACCTTCTCACTAGTTGTGATGCTGAAATCCATCAGAATATTACTTTCAATATAATCCTTCCATGATTATGAAATTTGGAAAATGGATGTAAAAACTATTTTTCTAAATGGGAAGTTAGTTAAAGACATCTATATAACTCAACCCAAAGGTTTCATTAAGTCAAAGAGTCCCAATAAAGTATGCAATATTTATGGGTTGAATTAGGAATCGTGATAATATAATTTTCAATTAGATAAGGCCATATGAGAATTTCGTTTCTTCAAGTGTGAAAGGGATCCATGTGTCTATAATAAGGTTAGTGGAAATACCATCATTTTCCTAGTATTATATGTTGATGAAATATTAATTATGGGAAATGAAGTTCAAGTCTTACAGTCAGTTAATAATTGGTTAAATAAATGCTTCTCTATGAAAGACTTAGGTGAAGAAGCCTACAATCTAGGGATCAAGATCTATCGAGATAGGTCTAAGAGGATTATTGGGCTAAGTCAAAGTAAATATATTGACAAGGTTATCAAAAGTTAAAATATGGAACAATCCAAGAGAGGGTTGTTTCCAATGTCACATGGTATCAATTTCTCCAAGAAAATGTGTACAAAATCATATAAGGATGTCGGAAAAATGAGTAGAGTCCCTTATGCTTCAGCAGTGGGATCTATAATGTATATCATTTTATGTACAAGTTTTGATGTTTCTATTTCTTTAATCATAGTGGGAATATATCAAAACAATCTATGAGAGCTGCATTAGGTAGCTATAAAAATACCTTGAAGTAATCAAGTTATACAAAGGATATTTTCCTAGTGTATGGAGGAAATGAGGAACTAGTAGAGAGCGGATACACTAATACTAGTATCCAGATAGATCTTGATGATCTGGAATCACTTTCAAGATATGTATTTTTCTTGAATGGTGGTTTGGTGAGATAGAGAATATTGAACAAACCTTTGGTCGCTAATTCAATAGAATATTCTAAGTATACTATGGATTTTGATGCAATTTAGAAAGTTGTAATGACTCGGATTTTTCTGTGTATTTTTTTAAATAATATATGCAATTATTTCGAGACCGGGTGCAAAGATGGCACATCATTCTGAGGCCTGGTGAACCCGGAATTGTGGTTATAACTTTTTTTAAGTTAATTGAGTCGACACTTGTGCGCGGTTTTGGCAGTTTTGGAATGAATGTCCGGATTAAAAATCTAAGGACACCGTTGCATCCGGGACGACGACTTTACCTAAGAATGGGTCTAACCTCGACCGGTGCGGGTCAAGGGAAAAAGTTAGTTTTTGGACGTTTTAAGTAAAATAAAATAAAATTAATTTGCAAGTTTATTTTATTTATTTTATGGAAACATCCGTTGTAGCGCGGTGACGGAGCAGTTGTTTCCAAAATAAATGGCACGTTATAATGAATCAAGAATGGAAATTTGGACTCATTAATACAACGGCGTATTTTTGAATGTCAAATATGTTTCCCTTTTTATTGGGATAATCGAACATTGATCGTTGGTGAAGGATTGATAGAAACTCTAGAGAAAACTCTCGGTGATGAACGACGACGGATTGAAGCTGCGAATCGTTTCCCCAACAAGGTTGGAGGATCTCAACGAAGACGGTAGCATGGCCTCTTCATCGGCGATTGATCCCTTCTTGAGGTAGGGGTTTGTTATTTAATTTTCTTTTCCCTACTTTGATTTAAACGACGAACGCGGATCAACCACGAACACATTGATCCGCGGATTCGTATGTTCTTGCGGGAGGGTTTTCTTTGGGATGATTATGGGGGAATTAATCCATGTTGAATTTGTTGTTGATTTTCTGCTCCATTTAAGCCTATTAATGGGAGTGGATCAATGTCATGACAAACGATGGCTGAGGTCCGTTCCTCTTTTTTTATTGTTTTTCCTTCCCCAATTTTCTTCTTGCACGTTCTTTGCGTTCTTTATAGGGCAACGAACAACGCATCGTTGTGCATCAGTTCTGCGATGCAATGATCCCAAATTGAAGAATTGACACCCCAACGACCATGCGGAGGAGCGACGATGATATCAGAAGACGAATTGGACCAGATTGGGAAGGGTTGTTCTTTTAGAATTATTCACGCGGATGGATCATTGCATGTTTTTAGAGTCTATTGGAGGTCTGTAAATAATAGAATCGTCTTTGTGGCATCAGGGCGACCAAAACCTGGGAGTTTTGTGGTGATCAGACGGTCGAATCGACGAACGGAGCATCACCAGATGTGCGACGACGGAGGTCCACATTTTTGGAAATTTCAAGAATACACGGTGTGTACTTCTGAAGAAAATGCCATGTAGTACTGGTGGAAACAGCTAGGGTTTTAGGGGACATGGAGGAATCACACTGTGTGTGACCCCGGTCACACGGTGTGTTAGACATCCCCTGAAGCTCGACGTGTATTTTGGGAAGTACACAGACACGGGTTGGACTACACGGCTTTAGACGACACGGTGTGTACAGCATGGCAGAGGCGGCTATGCAAGACTCGGCATATATCCAGGGGGTACACAGACACGGGATGGAGTACACAACTGTGCACTCCATCATATGGTCAGGTGAGGCCAGTGACGCGGGTCACCCCGTGTACCGATTACACGGGTTAGAGTACACAGGTTTATGACCGTGTATGGGCACATGGCCAGCGTACATGGAGCCAACCTCAGTCACTCGGACACGGCTTGTACACCGTACTACATGCCGTGTACTCAGTTTTTCTACATGATCATCCTTACGACACAGGCCGTTGTACACAGGCAGTACCTGAGGTCAGACAACATGGTGTTTAACTTTTTTGCACGCTGTGTACTTTTTGGAAAACATAATGGTCCTCTTGTTCACCGTATCTTGGACATCTTTTGTTTGGTTTAGAGCTCCTTCTTCTCATTCCCCTGAAGGTGAGGCATCGTTTCCTTTTATAGGAGTATAATCCCTTTAGCCAAACTTTCTGTGATAGAGTCAGGCATCCATCCGAGAGGCCCAGATCGATATCCTCTATCCATTATTGACCCTAGGTAGAGTCTAGCATCGACATGTCCAACTACATCGGGCATCGATCCTCTACTGAGTAGGTGAATTCTGGATGAGTTGCGGTATTCGTCATGGCCCAGGCAGTGATCCTCATCTGTGTATCATAATCTTCCCACTCAGTAGTGTGTCTCTCTTAATGAGTGTAACTACCTATCGTGATGTTTCTTGATGAAAAATACTTCTCGAACGGACATCATCAGAGATATAAGACTTGTAGAGTGTGTTCTCTCAGAATGAGTGCTTTGTGGAACCTTCGAACTGAACCCCTAGCTGGGGGTATGCGGTTGTGTGACTTGTCTCTAGACTACGGGTCTAGGTTTTGAGTATATCTGGTTTGTGCTATATATTTCTGTAGACATATACTATGCATATCTGACTATACCTTTACTTTGTGTACTGGTTTGTGGTTTTTGGGGTCCTCTACTGAGTATTGTTAGAATCACCCCTACACGGGTTTTGCCCGCACGTGTCATTTCTTGTGCAGATGAGCAGCCTTTTGACAGAGTCCAGGGAGGACCAGGACAGGACCGAGCTTTCTGAGTTCCTTACAGGCTGAGGCGTTCCTACGGCTATGAGTAGCAGTCTCAGTACCTTTTGTGTTTACAGATTGGACTTTACAGTTCTCAGACTTTTGTTTTGGTGGGCTTGTATTCTGGCCCAGTTTACTTTCAGTACTTTACCTTCCATTGTACTCTTTGGTTAGGTTTAGTTGTATTCATGCATTTTGTTCCTTATTGTTTTTACATTTCATCATTTGTAGGCTTGGAGATGTATGTGTGTGTATAGGTACTTAGGAAATGCCTCCCATGATTAGTAATATGCCTACTCGGTGCTAGTCACCAGCCCCTGGCCTATTGGAGGCGGGCTTAGCGAGTCACGGTGTGGGACCCACTGGGACAGGTCGTGAAAGAGTGGTATCAGAGGTGGTTGGTTCTACCTGAGGACCAAGAGTCTATGATATGGGTTTGGGGCAACAGTGTTAAGTGTTTCGAGTTTAGCTTTCAGGACAGAGACTCCAGTGTTGCTGCAGCGGCCGACGTATCCATACACTAGGACTCTAATAAACTGCTTTTCGACTCGGTACATGGAAACACTAGTTGAGGGGAAGTAAAAGAATGGTACATGCATCATATAGGAATGGGTTGTGTTTTCCATGTCCTTTGTGTCAGCTATCCAGATATACTCATTGACCATGGTACATCTTGTTTCCTTATAGGATGCCTCTGCGATGCTTACCTGCTCGGATTTAGCAGCGCGATCACGAGGATGACCCCCTCAATGACGAGGCTTTGATACAAGGACTAGTTCCCCAGGTGTTTTCACCAGGTGGTGTACCCACTATGCCACCACTAGTGGAGCAGCCCGTGGTACCTACGGTACTGACCGACGAGAAGCGCAAGCTGAGCGTGCTCCATGAGTTCTAGAGATAGAGACCCCTCAGGTTCCAAGTCGAGCTTGACCCTCAGGTTTCTAAGGATTGGCTTGAGGTGGTGACTAAAGTTTTCCGTCTAGTGAGGAAACTAGCAGACCAGATGGTGTTCCTAGGAGCGAGCCTTCTTCAGGGTTTGGCAGGATGATGGTGGAGTCTGACCACATAGACTCACAATGAGGAGACTCTTTCATGGATGGAGTTTGAGCAACTCTTCAGGGAGGAGTTATCTCTGGTTACGCTGAGATATGTGAGCATCCAAGAGCTTCTTCAGCTCTAGCAGGGCAGTATGACAGTAGCTGACTATTCATCGAGGTTCACCAACCTTGCCTGGTACTCAATGGATATGGTCAGGGATCAGTACTTCAGAGCTCAGACCTTAGAGCGAGGTCTACGATGAGACATCTGAGCTAGTGTCGTGCCTCTATGAATTTAGACTAATTATGGGGTGATTGAGTGGGCCTTGGTGATCGAGACCTTCTTGGTGGAGAAGAGACAGCTGACGGCAGTCAGGAGTAGGCAGACAGGTGCGGAGACCCCAACAGCAGGGAGTCGACATCAGGCACAGGGATCTAGACATGGTAATCATCATAGGAGTACCTAGGACAAAGGATCGATATTCTAGGGATCTCAGGATGGATCCAATCAGACTAGGGAGAAGCGATGCTAAGTGTGCGATGGTAGGTGACATCTCGCTAGAGATTGTCCGACCCGTCGAGCTGCTGACAAGGAAGTGGTGGATGGACCACTGAGGTAGAGGAAGAGAGTGGAGTAGACAGACCCTCCAAGTGGCGGACATGGTATATGAGCAGGGAGAGCTGCGGGTGGTGGCAGATGCTTTGACTTACTTCCACCACCACCCCCAGGAGGTTCGCACCAGACTCTGGGAGCTGGGGGATAGGGGTAGGGATAGCTGCACGCGGTCGAGGCATACGACCCAGGGGATCTAGGTATGATTCAAGGTATGATATGTGTCTTTTCTACCTTAGTTTTCATACTTATAGACATAGGTTCTAGTCATTCCTTCATAGCCACATGTCTTGTATGAAACCTCGAGATTCTGGTAGAACCGTTGACTCGATCCTTACGCTTGGAGGCAACTATAGGAGGAGACTTGACGATCACACACCTTTTTAGACAGTGTGATCTTACCCTTGGAGGCGAGAGGTTCGGTTGGAACCTATTGGTGGTAGCGTCGAGGCCTTATGACTTCATTCTTGGTATGGATTGGTTATCTTTGGTCCATTCCCAAATTGACTATTTTAGGCGAAGAGTACAGTGTGTCCGCCGTGACGGAATGAGGTTTTCCTTTGTCAGAGAAAGGGAAACCCAGGTAGCACAGAATGGGCTTATGCATGGGAGGGTGCAGCAAATCGCTCATGAGTTAGCTAGCCTATCTCTCGGAGTAGTGGATGTTGTGGGCTCCCAGTTCCCAGCAGTATTGGAGGAGTATGAGGAAGTCTTTCTTGAAGATGTACCAGGATTACCTACCCACCAGGAAATCGAATTTTGCATCGACTTACACCCCATGAAAACACTGATTTCCTCATCATCATATCAGATGGCTCCCATAGAGCTTCGCGAGCTGAGGGTGCAGTTGGAGGATTTGCAAAGCAAGGGTTTTGTGAGACCCAGCGTTTCACCCTAGGCAGCCCCAGTCTTGTTTGCCAAGAAGGCAGACAGGAGTCTGAGGTTTTGCATGGATTGCTGGTGCTTGAACCAGGTGATAGTGAAGAACAAATATCCACTCCCAAGGATTGATGACCTCTCTAATCAGCTAAGAGGGGCACAGTGGTTCTCGAAGGTTGGCCTTCGATCGAGTTATCACCAGTTATAAGTATGGGATGAGGATATACCGAAGATGGCTTTCAGATGCCGCTACGGTCACTATGAGTACATGGTGATGCCTTTTAGTGTGACGAACTCCCCTGTAGTGTTCATGGGACTGATGAACCGGATCTTCCATCCGTACTTGGACCGATTCATAGTGGTCTTCATCGACGAAATCCTTGTGTACTCGGCGTTAGAGGAGGAGCACATGAGACACCTGCGGATGGTCCTAGATGTACTTCAGGAGCACCAGCTTTAAGGAAAACTCTCAAAGTGCTAGTTCTGGATTCAGGAGGTCCACTTTCTGGGACATGACATCTCAGCAGATGGAGTAGCTATATACCCATCCAAGGTGGAGGCTGTGTTATCATGGGCGCCACCTCGGAGTGTGAAAGAGGTGCGGAGCTTCCTTGGGTTGGTAGGATATTACCAGAGATCCATTCCTGATTTCTCCAAGATATCATCACCGATGATGGCCTTGACTAGGAAGGGGTAACCCTTTGTGTGGACGGAGAAGTTCCAGCAGGCTTTCGAGCAGTTGAGATAGAGTTTGACGAGCGCCCCAGTCTTGAGATTTCCAGAGGAGGGTGTCAAGTACATAGTTTTCTACGACGCATCAGGTACCGGGCTTGGTTGTCTCCTAATGCAGAGGCAGGTGGTGATTGCTTATGGTTCGCGCCTGCTTAGACCACATGAACAGAACTATGCGACCCATGATCTCGAGTTGGTAGAGGTAGTCTTCACATTGAAGATGTGGGAACACTACCTTATGGGTGAGCGGTTTATCATCTACTCTGACCACAAGGGCCTCAAGTACATCTTCTCACAGAAGGATTTGAATCTGAGGTAGAGGCTATGACAACCCTACTTTTATTACAAACTTAAACATGATTTATTACAAAAAACTTCACTTGATACAACAAATAAGATTGAGAGGTTTAGTGTCTTTGGGGCTTAGGATCATTACATAAAAACTTAAAACATGAAATACAATAGCTTTATTGAAAACTTACTTTACATGACCACTACATTCTTTCGTACTTATCATTGCATGGGATAACCTGAGGACATGCATAAGAAAAGGGTGAGCTATAAAGCCTAGTAAGGGAATACACATGAAATAACATGAGGAGTACAATACATGTTAGACATTAGGCATACCAATAGAGCACAAGAGAAATATGAACATAAATGCATGATAAATCATGATAATCATAACATGGAAATGTGGCAACAACACTTAACATGGAATTAGCATGAGCCAAGGCTCATTGCACATAGAGCATGAGTAAATCCTCATTGCACATAAAGCACGAGTAAACCCTCATTGCACTTGAATTATCATGATTCAACACTCATTTCACATGACGTATCATGATACTATACTTTACCCAATGCATTGGAGTTCTATAAGGGTGCACCCTTCTTAAACATTTTATTTCATGCATAAGTGTGCCACATGGATCATAAAACATGGATTCATAAAACATAATCATTTATTCCATGATAAAGGAATGTGGAATTCATACATGAAACTTTATAATCAATAAGTAAATGTTTATAAAGGTGAATACCCTTGATGGAGAAATGGGCATGGTATTCACTACACAATGGCATTGGCTTAGAAAATCGGTGTGATTTCGGCAGCATAACGGCATGACATAAGAATTCATAAAAACAGTTGATGAGAGAGAAAGGGGTTCCTCATCATATTTACATGTAATGGAAAGTAAGGAGGTCGTAGAGATACATGTCCCAACAATTTTAATGGAATTTATATTGATGATACAAAAGTATTGCTTGAATGTAAAAGAGGAGAGAGAAGTTCCTTTCGGAATTTTGGCATAGTAACGGGTGTACAAGGGAGGAATTTAATGAGAGAGAAATGGGTCTCCCATCATTCAAACATAAATAGGGCAGTATGAGGGAGGTGTGAAACCATACCCCAAAATTCATAATTGAAACTAAAAGGGCAAAACAACTTAAAGAAAATTGGACAAAAATGAGAAAGGAAGAAAAACCCTTACTTGGAAGTGTGCTTCCAAAGGCTAGAGAGAGGCTTGTGAGAGGCTTCTTGGGATCTTGGGGCACCTTGGGAGGATTATAAAGAGAGTAGGGAAGATGTTGGATGAACTCCAAAGGCTTTGAGTGAGGAGGAAGTGGGAGCTTGGGTGGGTTTATATAGGAAAGGTGAGGGAATTCTTTATTTTTTAGGTTTGGGTGCCCTTATATTAAATTAATCCAAACCACAAACCATCCCATGGTTTTTGCCTATGGTTTTTGGCAAAGGGAAGAGGAAAAAAATATTTTATAAGGCCAAAGTCCGAACTTCTTACAATAATATGGTTGCTTATGTGGAGGTGAGTCGCACTTTCATGAAAAACAATTTAAAAAGACAAGGTGTTTAATAAGTCTTGAGGGGTCCATTAATGCTTTGAAAAGTAAGTCAAACAAACCAAAAATCACATTATTTTAATGGTAAAAAATATATTGGCCGAACATAAAGATTATATTATTTTATTACATCACTATTGGGTCATTATGATGTCATAAAACAAATTATATATTTAAATGGTATTTAATTTTTACCCAAAAATTTGACTGTCTCAGAAAATTATGAAAAATTCACCACTGGATAATTTTGACATCCTAATTCCTGAAATAAAATTTATTTTATCTAAATAATTTTCTAAATTTGTTAATTTTTACTTTTAAAATAATAACCGACATTTATCAAAAATTCACGGGTTTTGACAGAAATGGCTTTCAAACTTAAATAAAAATTATAATTGCATTCATAAAATTATAAGATCATTTATATTTAATAAAAAATAATTTAATAATATTATTATTATTTTATTAAAATATTATTTAATTCAAAAATACCTTAATTTAAAAAAATAGAATTCTTAATTAAATAATAACTAAAAACAATATTTTTACTTGAAAAACTATTTACGATGTATCAAAAAAAATGAAAAGGAGGTATATTCATTATTATATACAAAAAAATAATGTACATGAACATAGTACTATTTATTTGTTACATAACCCCTTAAAACATCCGTATAAGACCTAAGGGTAAGGTGTGCGATGGTGACAGACTCTTGGGGTGGCTCGGATAACATCGCTCGAGTGGTAATTTCTATCAACTTACACTTCTCCCGTAGACGGTCCCGTTCGAGCTTGACATGATGAAGCTCAGCTTGGGCTTGGTCAAGAGAAAATCTCAAGGATGCCACCTCTTTTCCGAGCTCCGACAAATGGGCTTTGTATGGGGAAATTCTGCTGGATGAGGCCATCGCTTCCTTTGTCTGAGTAAATTTGGATTTGTTAAAGCCCTATATTTATACTAATCATGTGATCACTGTTCAACGACTATAATTGAAAAGGTCAAAATTCTTAACATAAAACCAAATAAGTTGACATTTTATATAAACATAATGAGACATTTAATTATATTAGGAGGGATTTCTATTAATGAAACTTTGGGCCGTTACAGAGGCGTTGGCTGAGTTCCTCCAGGATTATGATTCTGTGATCATCTATACTCCTGGGAAGGGGAACAAGGTGGCGGATGCTCTTAGCCGAAGGTCGATCTCACAGCTGTTGAGTGACGTGACAGAGCAGTTAGCCGTGTTGCAGTTATCCTTCATGGATTTTAGAGGATAAAACTTACCTACAGTCGATGGTTGTCGCCCCTCCACTCTTACAACGGGTTAGGGAGGCGCAGGTAGGAGATGTCGACTATGTGGCCTTATGTGCTCAGTTATCTATAAAACATTCTCTTGATGGATATTCGCAAGGTGGGGAGCACGTACTTCTTTTCATAGGATGCACTGTTGTACCAGTGGCGTTGCGGGAGGAGGTCCTGAGGGAGTTTCATACATCCCCTTTGGCGGTGCATCCTAGAGTTGAAAAGATGTACCAGGATCTCCGATGACAGTTCTGGTGGTCAGGAATGAAGAAGGCAGTAGCAGAGTTCGTTTCTCGATGCCTCACATGCCAGCAGGTGAACGCTGAGCACCAAGTTCCAGTGGGATTAGCTCACCCCTGGAAGTTCTAGAGTGGAGGTGGGATGGAATATTGATGGAATTCATGACAGTCTTACCACAGATGTTCAAGGGGCATGATTCCATCTGGGTGATCATTGACCAACTCACCAAGTCGTCCCACTTCTTAGCTATTAGGGAGCAGAGTACCGTAGAGATCTTGAGACGCCTCTACGTGCAAGAGATAGTTCGGCTTCATGGAGTCCCCTAGACAATAGTCTCAGACCGAGTCACCCATTTCACATCCCAGTTATGGAAGGGATTATAGGTGGCTTTTGGGACTCAACTACGCTTGAGCACATCATTTCATCCCCAGAATGATGGTCAGACAGAGAGAACCATTCCGGATCTGGATGATATGTTGCGAGCCTATGTCTTGGACTTTGGTCGTAGTTGGGAGGACCACCTACCACTGGTGGAGTTTGAATACAACAATAGATACCACTCCACCATTAGTATGGCACCGTTCGAGGACTTGTATGGGAGACCCTACTGGTCACTGCTTTGCTGGACTGACCCTGGAGAGTCAGCATTCATGGGTTCATAGTTGGTGCGAGCTACCACTGAGAAGGTGCAGATCAGCCGGGAGTGGATGAAGACTACACAGAGCCAGCAGAAGTCTTATGTTGACAGGCGACGAAGACCTATGGAGTTCGAAGAGAGAGGCCATGTCTTTCTTCGGGTCTCACCTCGATGAGGGTTACAGAGATTTGGCCGAGGTGGTAAGCTATCTCCGAGGTTCATCGGACATTTCCAGATATTGTGCAGAGTTGGCGAGGTGTTGTACCTCCTAGCTCTACTGCCACAATTGCATCGGGAACATGATTTCTTCCACGTGTTGCAGCTGAGGAGGTTCATACATGACCCATCACATGTCATCGACTAGGGCAAGCTGGACATCGAGGATGGAGTGACCTTAGCTGAGTACCCGGTGGGGATCGAGGATCGGAAAGAGAGGATCCTTTGTGGGCGATTGATTCTCTTGGTGCGCTTTTGGTGGCAGCACGGGAATCTTGAGGAGAGCATGTGGGAGCGAGAGGCCCAGATCTGTGCCCAGTACCCACATCTTTTTTAGTAGCCTTTGTTTTGTCTTTTCAGGGACGTAAAGCCCCAAGGTGGGGAGAATGTAATGACTCTGATTTTTTTTGTGTATTATTTTTAAATATTATATGGGATTATTTCGAGATCGGGCATGAAGAAAGCACATCATTTTGAGGCCCAGTGATCCCAGAATGGTGGTTCAAACTTTTTTTAAGTTAAGTGAGTTGGCAGTTGTGTACAGTTGTGGAAGTTTCTGAACGGACGCCCAAATTAAAAATATGAGGTCACCGTTGCATCTGGGATGATGAATTTACCTAAGAATGGGTCTAACCTCGACTGGTGTGGGTCAAGGAAAAAAGTTAATTTTTGGACGTTTTAAGTAAAATAAAATAAAATAAATTTGCAAGTTTATTTTATTTATTTTCTGGAAACATCCGCTACAGTGCGGCGACGGGGAAGTTGTTTCCCAAATAAATGGCACGTCATAATGACTCAAGAATGGAAAGTTGGACTCATTAATACCGCAGTGTATTTTTAAATTTCAAATATGTTTCCCTTTTTATTTGGATAATAGAACGTCGATCTTTGGCGAAGGATTGAGATAAAATCTGGAGAAAACTCTCGGTGACGAACGACGACATATCGAAGCTACTAATCGCTACACCAACAAGGTTGAAGGATCTCGACGATGATGATAGCATGGCCTCTTTTTCGGCGATCGATCCCTTATTGAGGTAGGGGTTTTTTATTTAATTTTCTTTTCCCTGCTTTGATTGAAACGATGAACGCGGATTAACCATGAAAAATTTGATTCATGAATTCGTACGTTCTTGCGGGAGGGTTTTCTTTGGAGTGATTATGGGGGAATTAATCCATGTTGATTTGGTTGTTGATTTTTTACTCTTTTTAAGCCTATTAACAGGAGTGGATCAACGCTGTGACGAACAATGGTGGAGGTTCATTCCTCTTTTTGTTTGATTGGTTTTTCTTCCCCCATTTTCTTCTCGCACATTCTTTGCGTTCTTCGCAGGGCGAAGAACAAAGAATCATTGTGCATCCGTTCTGCAACTAAACGATTCCAAATTGAAGAATCGACACCCCAACGACCTTGTAGAGGTGCGACGGTGATAGCGGACGACGAATCGGACCGGATCGGGAAGGGTCTTTCTTCGAGTGTTCTTTGCGCGGATGGATTGTTGCATGTTTTTGGAGCTAATCGGAGGTCCGGAAACAATAGAATCGGCTTCGGGGCGTCGGGGAGACCAAAACCCGGGAGTTTTATGGAAATCGGATGGTTAGATCGACGAACAGAGCATCACCAAAGGTGCGACAGCAGAGGTCCGCGTTTTTGGAAATTTCCAGAATACACGGCATGTACTTCCGAAGAACACGCCGTGTAGTACTGGCGGTGGTGGCTAGGGTTTCGGGGGCCAAAGAGAAATCACACGACGTGTGACCCTGGTCACATGGTGTGTTAGAATTCCCCTGAAGCTCGGTGTGTATTTTGGGAAGTACACGGACATGGGTTGGACTACACGGCTTCAGACGACACGGTGTGTACAACATGGCAAAGGCGGCTACGTGGGACTCGGCGTGTATCCAGGGGGTATACGAACATGGGATGGAGTACACGAACATGTACTCTATCACACGGCCTGGCGAGGCCAGTAACATGGGTCACCCCATGTACCGATTACACGGGTTGGAGTACACAGGTTGATGATCGTGTACGGGCACATGGCCAGCATACACGGAGCCAATCCCAGTCACTCAGACATGGTGTGTACACCATACTACATGCCCTATACTCAATTTTTCTACACAACCATCCTTACGACATGGGTCATTGTCATGGGAAGTACCCGGGTTCAGACAACATGGCGTGTAACTTTTCTATATGTCGTTTACTTTTTGGAAAATGGCATGGTCCTCTTGTTCACCGTATCTTGGAAATCGTTCTTTTAGGTTAGCGCCCCTTCTTCTCGTTCCCCTAAAGGCCAGGCATCGTTTCCTTTTACAGGATTATGATCCCTTCAGCAGGACTTTTTGTCACTAGGAATCGATCCTCTACCTAGCAGGTGAATTCCAGATGAGTCGCGGTATCCGCCATGGCCCTGGCAGTGATCCTCATCTCTATATCGTAATCTTCCCACTCAGTAGTGTGTCTCCCGTAATGAGTGTAACTACCTCTCATGACGTTTCCCGACGAACAGTACTTCTCGAATAGACATCATCAGAGCAATAAGACTCGTGGAGTGTGTTCTCCTGGAATGAGTGCTTTGTGGAACCTTTGAATTGAACCCCTAGTTGCAGGTATGCGGTTGTGTGACTTGTCTCTAGACTCTAAGTCTGGGTTTTGAGTATATCTGGTTTGTGCTATATATTTCTGTAGACATATATTGTGCATAGATGACTGTACCTTTTCTTTGTGTACTGCTTTGTGGTTTTCGAGGTCCTCTACTGAGTATTGTTACACTCACCCATTCATGGGCTTTTCCGGCACGTGTCGTGTCTTGTGCAGACGATCATCCTTTTGATAGAGTCTAGGGAGGACCAGGACATGACTGAGCTTTCTGAGTTCCCTACGGGATGATGTGTTCCTATAGCTATGAGCAGCAGTCCCATTACCTTTTGTGTTTACATGTTGGACTTTTCAGTTCTCAGACTTTTGTTTTGGTGGGCTTGTATTCTGGCCTAGTTTACTTTCAGTATTTTACCTTTTTTCATACTCTGTTGGTTGGTTTTAGTTGTATGCATGCATTTTGTTCCTTAGTGTTTTTACATTTCATCATTTTTAGTCTTGGAGATGTGTGTGTGTGTACAGGTACTTAGGCAATGCCTCCCATGATTAGTAATATGCCTACTCAGTGCTAGTCACCAGCCCCTGGCCTATTGGAGGCGGGCTTGGGGAGTCATGTCACGGGCCCCCCTAGGACGGGTCGTGACATAAGTAGTATGGATAGAAATATTTGTCTTAGATATTGGTGTTGTTCCTAGTAGTGTAGACCATGCACTGGTTAATTGTGAAAATACTACAGCAATGGTGCTTTCCAAGGATCTCAGGTCACTCGAGAGGAAAAATCATATACTTTGGAGGTTTTATATCTTGAAATATTTTACTCAAATAAGTGAAGTCATAGTTAGTAGAATAGAGAGGTAGAATAATTTGGTAAACCCCCAAATTAATTCTATATCTTATTAGAATCATATTTCTCAAGTGATATCTAGTGGTTTGGGGATTTTTATCATTTTTTTCTAGTTAAAGTGGGGTAATATTCATAGGTTATATGGTGAATATATGTAAAATATCTAATGGGTGAATATTATTTTAAAATTCAAGGTTTGTATAATATTTTTGGGAATTATGAGTCGAGTTAATGGCTTCGTTTAATCATGTAATATATTTATTTTTTTATAAGTAAGTGATAAAAATATAAATGGAATTTATAACATATTTAATTGGTGATAAGATGTTTTTTATTGATTATTTAGTGGGTAGTATATATTTAGGGTCCATTGATCCATTTTTTGGTATTTTAATCCCACTACATAAGAAAGTGGAAGTTATTATTAGAGTTACTATTCGTCATTAGAATTTGAGAGATCCTATCTAATTTCTCCTATATCCTAGAGAGATAAGCTCTCCATTCCAAGATCCGGTCCAAGTGTGTCTTTGTAGATTGAAGTTGCAGTGTTGTGTTTATTGTTGGCAGGTCTTAAAGTTTTTCAGTGATCTAAACTAACACCCAGAATCCAATGTTTGATGATCCAAATTAATTTTGAAGCATTTTTTGATGTTTTAGAGGTATCTCACATCATTTACTTTGATAAATTATCACCAATGAAGAGTGATACTTTATATCATTAAAAAAATAAAATGAGGTAACAGTTTGATTTATTTTTCATGCTTAATTCATTTGAGTGAGATCCTTGGGTTGATTATCATGTTGTGTTTTTTCATATATGATGTAGTTAAGTCTATCCAATGATAAAAAAATTTATTTCTTGGAATATTCGCATCTATTGTGCTTCTTGATACCAAAAATAGATGAAGCACTTTCAATGTCACTGTGATTATGGGATCATTATTTCTCTTATCTCAGTGGGAGAAATTTGATCAAGATACCCTAAATCTCCTTATCTCTATCCCTATAACTTGAGAGGGAGGTGAGATAACCTCTCAAATTTGGGGTAATATTTTATACTGAGGCACTTAGTCGAAGAAAATAGGCCGGAAATTTAAATTTTTTATCACTGGATAAATATAACTATGTCTTCTTCAGAGACATGTATTTGGGTAATCAACCCGAGGGTCTTTCGTGAAAGGAATTAATCATGAGAAATAAATAGCACCATTACTTCATTTGATTTATTGATGCTAGAAATTACCTCTTGTAATTGGTGACCGTTTCTCAAAGAAACCGATGTTGGATCCCTATAGATCATCTACACAAGCTTCAAAATACTTCTAGAGTGTCAGACGATGGATTCTAGGTGCTAGCACAGATCACCCATGATCCTTATAACCTCCTGATGATCAACACAATATTGTACCTTTGATCCTCAATGGTGATATTAGATTATTTCTTGTAATGGAGATATTTTCTCTCTAACTTATAGGAGAGATGATAGAGGAGATCTCAAGTTCAAGTGGATGAATAGTGACTCAAATTAGAGTTTCCTCTTCCTTATATAGTGGGGTTAAAGTACCCAAAAATGGATCCACAGTCCACAAATATATATTACCCACTAAATAATCCATGAATGACATTTTATGACCTATTAACTCTATCATAAATTTTATTTATATTTTTATCACTTATTTATAATAAAATAAATATATTATGTGATAAGATCAAGCCATTAACATGACTCATAATTACTATAAATATAAAGAAAACCTTTAATATTAAAATAATATTCTTATATTAAATATTTTTTATGTATTCACTGTATAACTTGTGAATACTATTAATAAATAAATTCCCTATCAATTATTATAAACTCTAATAATATGAAATTAATTATTTCAAAGGGATCTTTGAAACTCATAAATCACTTGGACCTCATGATGGGTCCCACCATTCCCTAAATTCTTATTCATGAGAATAGGCCATACTTTTGAATATTATAAGTGTGTGACCTACTATGACCTTATCTCAATAGTAATGAGTAATACTCCAAAACCAAGAGAAGAGTATAATAACCAATCAAGGCCCCTAAAGAGATAATATATAGTCATGGAAAAAATAACCTTTCCTATGAAAACATGTTGTGTAATAAAATTTTTTTGTCTCATGATATGTCATAAGGAAATACACACACTTTATTTCATCAACTTTTCCTGATTTATTATTCACTGATCTTACTGGAAAAATATACCTTCATCTACCATGACCCTTGATTTATAAAAGGTACTACCATCCTAACCAACTAAACTCAATACATTTGTTCCTTTTAGAAGCGACAAAATATGTATTGATTATTTAATCAATTTCATACCACCAATGGTTCACCCAATGAAAACTACCTCACCCTGAAATAAATATCATGGTTTTTATCTTGAATCAAATTACATAATAAAATGTTATACATTTATAATCATCTCAATTCATGAGACCAATACATGTGTTTGTAAATAGGAACTACCAAGGACACCTGAAACATTTGGTGTTCCTATTGGTGATTCAGTCCTCATGATGTCATCTACTTTATATCACCAAGTGGGAACTTCATGTGAAGAAATATAAATTATTATGAGCTCTCAGCACTTGATAGTCAAATATCATATGTTTCTTCTCCGCATGATGTGTCTATACCGTAGGATATAAGTTTAAGATTTCTCTCATTATATATATGGGTTATCATTATAGCCTGGTAACTATTATAAACTTATCATACAAAATTTAATCTAAGAACATTACCATATAAATAGTACATTCATAAGTAATTATACTATTATAGTAAGAGAAATACATGTATATATAAAACTATATGCATGTAATTTTAATCAAAGTACATAAAGGATTTGGGTCTAGGTCACCCACTCACAATACTCCCACTTACACTAGATCCAACTACTAGCAATCCTCAACCCACTAGCTCTCACATGAGAATTATTCTT
This sequence comes from Viscum album, assembly GCA_963277665.1. Taxonomy (NCBI): domain Eukaryota; kingdom Viridiplantae; phylum Streptophyta; class Magnoliopsida; order Santalales; family Viscaceae; genus Viscum; species Viscum album. The sequence continues at coordinate 1,350,003,890 of OY728164.1, forward strand.
CTACTGAGATGTGAATTTAGCCAGGGGGGTCTACTAGGTTATCCTTTGTGTCTACTTTTAAAATGGTTACTTTACATATATAAGTAAAATACCTCAATAGAAGAAACTTATGAATTATATTCTTTTTCCTCTAATGTGACATGGGCTCCTTAGAAAGCACCACTATTGCAGTATTGTCACAATAAATTGGAATAATGTTTAAATTTATAGGAACAAAAACAATATCTAAGACAAATATATGTATCCATACTACCTACTTAACTAAATTAGAAGCCTCTATATACTTAGACTCTACTATAAAATCAGGGACTATAGGTTTCTTAGATCTTCTCCAGCTCACCACACCACCATTCTGGAAAAAGACATAGCCTGGATATGATTTTAGATCATCATAATCTATCTAGAAACTACCATTAGTGTATCCCCTCACTACTAGTTTCTAATCTCCTCCATACACTAGGAACATATCATTTTTATGTATCAAGTACTATAGGATAGTTTTTATATATTCCCGATACAACTCTGATGTATTATCTTGATATCTTCCCACCACGATTAAAGTAAAGTCAATATCAAAACTAGTACATAGATATTCATACATGATAGATCCCACTATTGAAGAGTAAGGTATTTAATTGATTCTTTTAATATACTCCTCTTTTTGGGGACACATTTTATAGTGACCCTTCCTTTTTCTTACAAACCCATTACATCATTTTAAATATTAACAACATAATAGTGTTATAAATCTAGGGTCCAAAGGTTTAGTGCCTTGGGAAAATTAGGCTCATACATAACATTCACAAAATAAAACATAAACATTATTTAATTCCTTCTTCTCTATCTTCTTAGTGGACCTATCATTCTCCTTAGTACAAGTAATTACCTTATTATATACATCAATGAAAGGGGTGATCTAAAATCCCAATAAGAGGATGAATAAAAGATATGAATATATATAACTTGAGTGTTCATAATCATCATCATCATAAAATAAGTATAGTATTGTCATGTACATTGTGAGGGAAACAATGGATAAAGTCTTGGAATGTGGAAATGCATAAAAATTAAATATCATGTCTTAGTGGTCAAATACCACACATATTTTTTAACAAATCTATAACCATGTTCACACATAATATATATTCATAATCATAACATCATCATTTTGAAAAAATCTAGAATCTTGTTCATGAATAATACACATAATCTCATGAGATACATAACATTAACCAATTCATTATAGGGATATATAATTCTGATATCACCCGTCACATCATAACATTTACATAATCATTCATGCAACACAGAATGTATAAAAATCATGATCATGAAATAACCAATGTAAAGGGATGGGTTTCATAAGGATTTTATAAAACACAAATCCATGGATGAACTTTGGGGTTCCCAAATGATAAAGATAAAAAACATATTTTATAGAAATCATCTCTCTTGATTGAAGGACAAACAACTCAAGAGAAATCAATATCTATTTTGGAAAGAAGACTTCTTTTGGAAAATATTGTATTTGTCATAAAATTGAATTGGAAATATTTATATCCACAAAAATAATAGGTAAGAACAATGAAATGATATTTAAAGAAAATTAAATTAATATTCATAATAAAATTGATGTGAATGATGTAAAACCCAAATAAAGGGAGTTGGGTTTTAGAATACCCTTACCTAAATTCCCACCTTATTTCATCATTTTTATGCCTCCTGATTAATAAATTTAGATTTATTAAAACATTGATATAGAAGTTTATTATGTTAATTTATATAACTATTTATCATTTATAATCATTTTATTATATTTCTTTATTTTGGTTGATGAAATTGAAGAATTTTGAAATCACATTTTTCTTAAAAATTTCCTATTTCGCTTTGATTTCTCGATTTACTTAAATTTAATTTATACATAAGTGTAATTAATTATAGAAGCTTATAATGAATATAATTAATTTTTATATATTATATATAGTGTATAATATTCATCCATTACTATGGTTATATTTGTTGACAAGGTAATGTCTCTATATGTGGTTAACTAGCCTTTGATGGGAGATTGTCGGGAGAGTGGTAAGAAGAAGTTTAAAATTTATATATATAGTAGTATAATTCTTATAGCAGGTTAACATCATTAATATAATGTTAAATTACCGCCTAATTAATTATTTTTGGGTTTGGTTGTGAAGGGTTTGGTGTAAGAATAAATATAATAGGAAGAAGAAATAAAAAGAGGGAGAAGTGGATGAGATCTTACTTAATCCTCGGTGTAGCTTCTCTGGTACGACACTATAACTCCTTGGTGATTGGATTTGGATTGATCCAGAACATCCCTATAGATTATAAGAGTATTAAGAGGGAATATTTGAGAAGATATTTTTATTTTTAATGGGTTGGAAGATTGTTTTTTCAAGGGGATGGAGAGGGGTTATTTATACTTGAAGTGAGGGGTATTTTTAGAATAAAATATTGAATAAAATAATATATCAAAGGTAAAACTTCTAATATTGAATTTTTTATAATATAAATAATTTATCAATATAATATAATGGGTTTAAGACTTTAAATATCCTTTATAATTATAATTCATTAGTTTATTAAAATGGAATGCGGAAAGAAAGAAAATTTGTTATTTTAAGGAATCACTTTTGACTTTAGGTTTTGGAAAGTTTTTTTTTAGTTTGGAAATTGACTTTATTGTATTTTAATGGATAATTTATAAAATTTAATATACCATGGAAAAAATAAAGTTTTATAAATGATTATGTCATTATTGTATCATGAATGATGTAATTTGAGTTACATCGGTTATGTAAAAAACTGTATTTTTACTATTCACATGAAAATTGAAGCATTTTAGAAAATAACCAAAAAATAACCCATTGATAATTTCTACATCATTGTTTCAAAAATGATATTCATTTTATCAAAATAAATTTCTAAAATAGTTAATTTTAATTTTTAATACAAAAAGTATGACTCTTACAAAATACTTTAAAATACAGTTTATTAAAAATGTGCGTATATTTTCTTTGAGTTTCTTAATCATGATATTAATTTTTTGGGATTATAAAATTTATATTTATATAATTTAAAAATTAAAAATATTATTTTTATTACAATTTATTATTTGAGTTAAAATTATTATTTCAACTGTCAGGTTACTACTCCCAACTGTCAGGTTATTATTCCCAATGGTAATATTACTATTTCAATGGTCACATTACTATTCCAATGGTCACTTTACTTCCTATAAATAAAACTTCATTCTTTCACTTAATATTCAACTAAATTCCTCTCAAGGTTCTATTCTTCCATTTTCTATAATGTTTATTCATTTGATAATATTTTTATTCTTATCAATAGTGTTTGTAGTGGGGGTGATGATTCTAGTAGATTGGGGTGATCCATATTTGTCCATTTTAGCTTTTCTATTTTATATTTTTTCTATTTTTAATGTTTTAAATTTTAATTGGATTCATTGATGATTAATGTAACAGTATTTAGTAAAGAATAAAATTCATTGTTTGTTTCTCTATATTTTGTATGTATATAATATTATATAATATAATAAAACATGCATTTATTCAAGAAAAAAATACTAAAAAATGGTTCATTATATACTTCCCCCTTTATAAATTTCATCATTGAAATTTAAACTCATATTCTCAATTGATAACATGTTAGGGTACTTCTGTTTCATTTTTTCTTATAGTTCCCAAGTAATCTCTTCATACTTATGGTTCCTCCATAATACTTTAACAAGGTGAGTTATCTTGTTGTGTTGAAATTTTTCTCTACAGTCCACTATCTTCACCATATATTCTTTGTATAATAGTTTATTCTCTATTTTTCCCACCTCTGGATTCAGTACATGTGAGGGATCGGGTATGTACTTCCTCAAGAGTGCTATGTGGAACACGTCATGAACCTGCTCCATATTTGGTGGAAGTGAAAGTTGATAGGCCAATTATCCAATGAAATCATGGATATCAAAGGGTCCAATGAACTTTGGTCTAAGATTCCATTTCTTTCTAAACCACATTACTCTCTTCCATGGTGATATTCAAAGGAATACTTTGTCTCCAATCTCAAACTCTAAGTCACTTTGATGGTTTTCAATATAGATATTTCTCTGAATTTGATAATCTTTTATATGTTGTTGGATGGCTTGAACCTTATATGTTATATATTGTACAAGGAAAGGTCCAAGTAGATTTCATTCTACAACTTCATCCCAACAAGTTAGAGTTCTACATCTCTTCCCATATAGAGCTTTATATGGAGACATTTTAATACTCAAGTGGAAGCTATTATTATATAATAACTCAACTAATGGGATATACTGATCCCATCCGCCTTTGAATTATATTGAGTAGGATCTTAGAATGTAATCGAGCATTTGAATATTCCTTTTAGATTCACCATCATTTTGGAGGTGACAGGTCATGCTGAAATTCAATTTAGTACTCTAGGCATGTTGAAGACTTCTCTAAAATCTAGAGGTTAACCTTGTATCATGATCAGAGATGATCTAAAGTGGTACCCCATGCAACCACACCACTTCTTTAACATATATCTTGGAAAGTTTTTCAAGTAAAAAATCTTCCAAAATAGTGATAATGTGGGTAGTATTGGTCAGTTGATCCACCACAACCCATATCGCATTGTTTCCTTTGGATGTTTTTGGGAGACCAGTGACAAAGTTTTTAGTGATATTCTCTCATTTCCAAGTGGGTATAGGAAATGGTTACAACATCCCTTTAGACTTATGTCACTCTACTTTAACTTAATAACATACCAAATAGATTGAGACATAATTATAAATCACCTTCTTCATGTTGTACCACCAGAAGTTTACTTGATGGTCATGAAACATATTAGTGCTTCCAGGATGGATAGAGAAAAATGAGCCATATGCATTGTCTAATAGATCCTTATTTATATTAGGTGATAAAGTCACACAAATACTTTTTCCAAATTGAATCACACTATCATCATCGATATAGAACTCATGAATATTCCCTTTACTGCTTTCACCTTATTTTGTAGCTCCGGGTCATTCCTTTGTGCCTCATTGATCTTCTTTTGGATAGATGGTTGGACAATAAATTTGGAATGGGGGGATTTATTCCCTGCCTTTATGATTTCAAGAATCATCCTTTGAATATCCATGAATATTGGGTCTTTATCAATCTACATCATGTGTAGATTGGCAAGTTCTTTTCTACTAAGAGCATCAGATACCTTGTTCGCCTTTCCTGGAAGGTAGTGAATAGATAAATCATAGTCCTTGATTATATCTAACCATCTCCTTTGATTCATATTAAGATCCTTTTGTGTGGATATATACTTTTGGATAATTTGATCAGTATATATGTCACACTTTTTACTATAGAGGTACTACCGCTATATTTCCAAGTCAAAAATCACAGTTGTTAGCTCCAGATCATGTGTTGAGTAGTTCTTCTCATAGATCTATGAAAATTATATTTCATGCATACATTTTAGAATGTTTTAATTTATTGATTTATGTATTTAAATGAATAATTTTTCCAATTTTGGAATGAATTTACTTGTTTTGTGTTTTATGGCTGGAAATGAAGATTATTTGAAAAAAAATGAAAAATTAGTCGAACAACCCTCCGCGCCGCGAGTGAAGTGTAGCGGCCTGAAACCAGATTTTTTAGGAAAAGTGAAGCTGGAAATTCTGGAAAAACACTATTAGACATCGTGTACCACGAGTACACATCTTGATAGGAATAAAACTTCAAAATTAATATACGCAATACGTAGAAGATTTATATGAACGCGGTGGTGATGTGGACAAGGAGTACACGACGTGTAGGACAAGTACACGTCGTGTAAGTGGTCAAATTTCAAAAATCTCAGCTGAGATACAGGCACGTGTCATGCGGATTCACAAAAAGTGTATCAACATTTCATGTCGTATAGGACAAGTACATGACGTGATGGCAGTCGGGAAAATCCAGTTCGAAGCCTATAAATAGAGCCCCTATCTACACCTTTGGAGCATTCGAATTAACCTGAAGAACAACACCTGGAGTGAAGATGCTACGCCATTTTTGAGTTTTTTTCCATTATTTTTTCTTTTATCCTTTTCTCTAAACCTCTCATCACTAGAATGAGGGGGTAATTCCACCATGTTCTAGGGTTATGTAACCGAAGGGGAAAGGTGTGTTGGATTTAATTCTATTTATTATTCATGCAGTTAGTTTGCATAATTTTGTTCTTCAACTTCCAATACCTTTATTTTTATTTTATCATGACCATCGATAAATTAATGAAAAGGGAACATTTAAACTGCACAATTGACTACCATAAATACGGCATGACCATTGTTAACTTTAAGGGAAATCTGGTTTAAATATGGTATCGAGACAAACTTGATTCCGCGAAACCCTATCTTACCGAACCAACGGAAATAGTGCATTATCATGTTGAGGAGGGGATACAATGACCATTGGATCTACCTCATCTTGAATCCAACATAAATCATGAATCAATCAATCTATTTTCCAAAATTCAATTGAACCCAAATCTGGAAACTACATTACCTCGGCACACTTCTCAAAATCTATTTTTCAAACCAATCAATCAATCTACTTTGCATTTGTCACTTCTTTTCTCAAAATCGATCAAACCAATGTTTTATCAACACCTTATAAAAATTAATATTTTAAAGTCCTAATCAAACTAAAATCACTATCTATGTGGGTTCTACCTCGAACTTACCAATATTACGTATTAATTTATAGAGTATCATAGTTTGAGTTTTATAAAAAAAAATTGCATAGAACCATATAGAACTAACAATGCCCTAAGAGGCTATCAATCTACAACTGTCATGAGGCATAGGATATCACTTTATCATTTTACATGAGTACACAAACCAATCCTTTCTTTAAAGCCTCCCTATATATCAAAAAACCTTTTCTACTTATCGATAGTTTGGGTACAAGTGCGGTGATTGGCCACTTCCTCAGATACTTGAAATTTTTCTCACATTCTTCTATCTAGATACACTTTTCCCTTTTTGTGTTAGCTTAGTTATCAGGCTAGATAATCATGATAAATTTCTCAAAAAACTTTAGTAGTACCCTGTTAAGCAAATAAAACTATTGATTTTCATGACACTAGTAGATATGGTTCATTCCCCAATTGCCTCTGTTTTTTAAGGGTCTATAGAAATTCCATCACTTGTGATCATGTGCCCCAATAATGTGACTTATTGCATCCAAAATTCACAATTTCTAAACTCAGCATACATTTTCTCCTTCCTTAATGTCGCAAGCACAATCCTTAAATTCTCTTCATGTTCCTCCTTTCTCTTGGATTAAATGATAATATCATCGATAAAAACTACTAAAAATTTATTGAGGTAGTATCTAAAGACTCTATTCATAAAATCCTTGAATGTTTCAAAGGAATTAGTTTGTATGAAGTACATCACTATAAACTCATAGTTCCCATAACTTGTACAGAATGCAGTCTTCTGAGTATCTTCTTTCTTAACCTTTAGTTGATGATATCCAAAATGAAGATCCACATTTGAAAAGAACTTAGATTCTCATAGTTGATTGAACAAGTCATCAATCCTTGGTAGAGGAAACTTCTTTTTTAGGGTGATCTTATTGAGATCCTAATAATCGATACATAGCCACATTGATTCATACTTCTTATTGACAAAGAACACTGGCTCACCCCAAGGTGATGTACTAGGGTGTATGAACCTATTTTTCAAATTCTCTTAAAGATAATTCTTTAACTCTTCCAGTTTGATAGGGGTCATCCTATAGGGGAATTTTGATATATGAGTGGCTATAGGTATGAGATCTATTGATAATTATACCTCATGGTATGGGGTAACTTTGGGTAACTCTTAGAGAAATACATCATTGTATTCCCTAACAATGGTAATTTCCTCTAGATTGATACCATCCTTTGACTAAATCATTTGGGAAAGGTATGATTCTCCATAGGGTATCAATACCCACACCATTGATGGATTTTCCAAATGAGGTTCATGATCTTCCTTGCTTTTTTAGAGGAGCACTGGATGGTTCAAAATATGAAAGGAGATTTCCTTTTCCTGAAAATTGATGTATTCTCTATATAATGAGAGCCAATCCATTCCCAGTATACCATTGAATTCCACCAAGGGAATTATTATATTATTTTTTGGAAGAATATTCCCACATACACCAATAAGAGAAGATTCCAACACTTGGGTTGTAATGAATTCACCACTATGTGTTTTTATGGATATTTATACTTCAATGTATCAAGGGTTTAATTTAATAGTTCTAGAAAACTTGTATGATATAAAGGAATGCATAGAACCAAAATCAAATAATCTTTTTTCATTCTTGATTGAATAGGATGTGTACCTTTTATGGCTTCTTTTTCATGCTCTACTTCAGAAGTAGTGATGGCATTAGATTTCCATATCTCCTTTCGTTTTGGAAGTTTTTGACACTGATTACCCTCAAGTACTCAAGGTTTACTGCAATGTCTTGCATAGTGTCTTTTATACCTATAGTTGAAGAATTGAACCATTGGTGGTGCATTAAGAGGTTCCCTCCTTTCCTCCATCATGTTTTCTGACTTCTTCATGTCTCTTCAATATTCACGATCTTGATTTCCTTCTCTCTCACACTTAAAGCATTTACCCATCCCTTTGAGACAATTACCATGATTCTTCTTCCCACATTTTTGACATGTGGGTAGTTAGATCCTCTCTCTTCCTTTTTCATTTCACCCACCATCTTGAAAATCCATTATTCAATTCTTATATCCATAACCATTGGACTATTCTCTGAACTCCATCTCTACTTTGAGTTCACATAAAACCAATTACTCATAAATCCCAAAGTTTCAGATTGCTAGATCCTTTCAAAAGTGTTGTTTTAAACCACTAAATAATCTATCTATTTTTCTATCATTATTGATAAGAAACCCTAAGGTGTATCTTGAAATTATTGTGAAGTTTTCATCAAAATCCATGACAGATTCACATTCCTTCTGCTTCAACTCTATTAATTCCCTCTCCATCTTTGTTAGGAGTTTGAGGGAAATACATGGTAATAAATATTTTCTTAAAGTCTTCCCACTCCATCTCTTCTATTTTATTATTTGTCTTGGTGTTCTTAATCAACGTCCACCACTGGTCAGCTTCTCTATCTGAATGATGAATGTCCAGATTTACCTTATCCTTCTCTAAATAATGGATCACATAAAATATCTTCTCCATTGAGTTAACCAACTGTTTTGCGACAAGTGGATCAAAAGTTCTACTAAACGTCGGTGGTCATTGTCGTATAAAGGACTCAATGTACAGTTGATCCTTCTTGGGTGAAGTAGGACGTTTCACATGATTCAGGTTATTATTCATAGTTTTAAATGTCTAGGTAATCATCACCATAATGTTTTGAACTCCACCTCCCATGGAATTGGGGATGCCATTCAAACAATCATTGCATTATCCCTCACATGGGTTGTTGGCCTAGTTTCTCCTTGTTCCCACAATTTCTAAAAATATAAAATGTTTGACCAAACCATAAGTCAACAAATAATGAATAAATAATTTATTTTATTTCACAATTAACTCTAAAGAAATATCTTATTGGATCCCTATGATTATACTTTTTCTAAAATAAGGTTTCTTGGATGTTTACATATACTTAGTATTATCCTAAGGGTTTTCACAAATGTTCTCTAATAATAATTTCCAAATTAACTAAACCATTTTCTGATACCAACTATAAAGACCCTAAAATATTCTTACATGACTATTACATCATTTTAAATATTAGCAAAATAATAGTGTTACAAATATAGTATCCAAAGGTTTAGTGTCTTGGAAAAATTAGGTTCATAAATAACTTTCACAAAATAAAACATAAACATTATTTAATTATTTTTTACCTATATTCTTAGTGTCCCTCATATTCTCCTTAGTAAAATTAATCACCTGAGGATATAAATAAATGAAATGGGTGAGCTAAAATCCTAGTAAGAGGATGAGTAAGGGACATGAATCAATATAACATGAGTGAGAATGATCATCATCATCATAACATAAACATAAGATTATCATCAACATAATGAGGGAAATGATGGATAAATTCATGGAATGTGTAAATTCAAAAAGAAGTAACATCATTTCATAGTGGTCTAATACCACACATAGTTGTAAACAAAGCTAGCATCATGTTTATGAATAACATATGTTCATAATAATAACATTAACATTGTGAGCAAAGATATCATCATGTTCACACATAATACATATCATCTCATTAGATAGATCACATTATCCAATACATTATAGTTATACATAATTTTGGTCCCACCCATCACATCATAACATTTATATAATAATTCAAGACACATAAAACGTATAACAATATTGATCAAGAAATAACCCATGGAAAGGGATGGGTTTCATAAGGTTTTTATAAAACATACATTCATAGATGAAATTTGGGGTTCCAAAATGATAACTAGAAAAACATATTTTTTTATAGAAATCATCACTCTTGAGTGGAAAAGGAACAACTCAAGAGAAATCAAGATATGTTTTTGAAATAAGAGTTCTTTTGGAAAATCATTGTATTTTTCATAAAATTATATTGGAAATATATATATTTCTAATAAGAGGATGGAATAAAAATTAAATGATATTTAAATAACATTAAAGGAATATCACTAAGGAAATTGATGTGAATAGTGGAAAACCCAAACAAAGGGAGTTGGGCTTGAGAATCCCCTTACCTTAATTCCTTTCTTATTTCATCATTTTTTCTCCTCCTGAATAATAAACATAAATTTATTAAAACACTAATCCATAATTTTATTGTAGTCATTCATACAAATATTTATCAATTATAATCATTATATTATATTTCTTAATTTTTATTGATGAAATTGAAGTGTTTTGATATCACGTTCTTCTTAAAAAATACCTATTTCTCTTTGATTTCTATATTTGTTTAAATTTAATTTATACATAAGCATCTATAATTACATAATATTATAATTAATATAATTAAATTTTTATATTATATATATATATTTGAAATATTCATCCATTATGATGGTTATATGTGTTGATATGGAAATGTCTATATAGGTGGTTAATAGACCTTTGACGGGACATTGTCAAGAGAGAGGGAAAAAGAAGTTTAATATATATATATATATATTAGTGTGATACTTACAATAGGTTAACATCATTAATATAATGTTAAATTACTTCTTAATTAATTATTTTAAGGTTTTTTTGTGAAAGGGTTGTTAGAAAAAGAAATAGAAGTGGAAGAATAAATAAGAAGAGAGAGAAGTGGATTGGAACTTACGAAATGTTCAATGTATCTTTGCTTGTACGACACTATAACTCCTTGGTGATTGGATTTGGATTTCTCTAGGACATACCTATGTATTATAATAGGATTAAGAGGGAATATTTTGGAAAATATTTGGCTTTTTAATGGGTGGGATGAGTATTTTTCCAAGGGTAGGGAGAGGGGTTATTTATACTTGAGGTGAAGGGTATTTTTAGAATAAAATATTGAATAAAATAATATGTCAAAGGTAAAACTTGAAATAGTGAATTTTGTAAAATATAATTCATTTATCAATATAATATAATGGTTTTAATACTTTAAATCCTATTTATAATTCAAATTCATTAGTTTATTAAAAATGAAAGTGGAAAAAAAGAAAATTTGTTATTTTAAAGAATCACATTTGACTTTAGTTTTGGAAAGTTATTTTTAGGTTTGGAAATTTATTTTATTATATTTTAATGAACCATTTATAAAATTAAATATAACATCGATGAACCTAAATTCATATAAAGTATTATTTCATTATTACATCATGAATGATATAATTTTAGTTACACTGGTTATGTGAAAAACTGTCTTTTTACTAATCACTTGAAAATTAAAGTATTTTAGAAAATTACCAGAAAATGGATAATTTAAATATGATAATTTCAAAAATGATATTAATTTTATCAAAATACATTTCTAAAATTTGTAATTTTAATTTTTAGTAAAAAATTTATGACTTTTACGTAATACTTTAAAATATAGTTTATTAAAAATGTGCTTATATTTTATTTGAGTTTCATAATCATGATATTTATTTTTTGGAATTATAAAATTTATATTTACATAAATTAATTATAATAAATATTGTTTTTATTAATATTTATTATTTGAGGTAAAATTACTATTTCAACAGTTAGGTTATTATTCCCAACATTCAAGTTACTATTCCCAAGGGTATAGTTACTAGTACAATTGTCACATTACAATTAGGGTGGTCAATTTACTTCTTATAAATACCACTTCCTTCATGAAATTAATATCCAACTCAATTCCTCTCATGTTTCTATATTTCTTTTTTCAATAATGTTTCTTGGTTTGCTAATATTTTTTTTCTTCTCTGTAGTGTTTTCTATGGGGGTGATGATTCTAGTAGAGAGGGGTGATCCATATTTTCTCATTTTATCTTTTCTATTTTATATTTTATGTCTAGTTGTAATGTTTGGAATTTTAATTGGTTTCATTACTGATTAATGTAATGGTATTTAGTAATGAAACAATGTCTTTGTTGGTTTCTCTATATTTTATATGTGTATAATATTATATAATGTAATACAACACACATTTATTTAGGAAATAAATTTTACTAAAAACACTGGTTCGTTAAACATTTTATTTTAGAGATTGATACCCTTAGATTGTTCCATATTGTACCATTTGAGTACCTTTTAATTATATATACTTTTACTTAGCCCAAGAAACCTATTTTTATCTATCTCAGTTGATCTTGATCCCTAGAATATAGGTTTATCCACCTATATATTTCATAGTGAATAATTAATTTATCCATGTCTTAAATTACTATAATACTTTCACTTAATTTCTAATATGCCATCGATATATAATACTAGGAAGACAATGGAATAGCTGCTACCCTTATTATAGGAACATGGCTCAATTTATTTCTGAAAATGGATTCTCTTATAGCCTCATAAACTCAAACATTCAATTATTTTGATGCCTAATTCAACCCATAAATGTATATCTATAGTTTATATACTTTATTTGCACTCTATGAATTAATGAACCCTTAAGTTTTAGTAATATATACATCTTCAACCAACTTACCATTTAGAAAATTAGTTTTGACATTCATTTTCCAAATTTCATAATCATGGAAGGATGTTATTGCAAGTAATATTTTAATGTATTTTATAATAAAAACTAATGAGAAGTTTTTGTTGTAGTATATGCCTTAAAATTTCCTAAAACCCTTCACAATAATTCATGTTTTATAGGTATTTAATTTTCTATCCATGTCTGACTTTTTCTTGAATACCCATTTGCACCCAATGGTATTTACATCATCTGAAGGGTCTATCAAAATCTAGGCTTGATTTTGATATATGGAAAAAATCTTATAATGAATTTATTATTTCCATTTAGTAGAATCGTTTCCATTTAATTATTCCCTTTATTGGGACCAAGTTGAATGGAAGTTTTTTTCAGATGTTAGTTATTGGAAGAAGTTTTTTTCTGAATGGTTTTTCATTTTTTTTGTATTTCCAAGAAATCACATCACTTTTTAAGTTTTGGTGATTAGATAATGTTATCTCAGATTCAGAATATTGGAAAAATATTTCTTAATAAAGTCTTTCATTTTCAGTTTTCTATTCTGAAGATGTTTTCTGGGTAAACATGTTTTTCAGACTCACATGTTTTCTAGAATGCAGTTTTTCATAATAGAGTGGTAAGATGTTTCAGATTTAGAATGCCTTTTAATATGTTCAACACTAAATCTGAGGGTTATTTTCTATGATAAAAGTTCTCAACATCATAATTTTAATAAAAACATGTGATCTGATATTTGTAAAAGAAAGGGGGATTTGTGTTTGGGTGTAAAGAGTTGTTACTCTGAGAAGTTATGACAAAGTATAACAAAACTTTTACAATCTTAATGTTCTAAAACATCATAAAGAAGTCATGATACCATTAGGTTTTTTTATAGGAGAAGATAATAATAATTTAAAAAAATTTGGTCATAGATCATTGGTTTAAGTTGTTCTATACACAGAAGTTGTTTGAAGTCTAAAGTTTGAATTTTCGAAAGTTAGAAGCTTTTCAAAATTGTTGATATACTAATCCATCGAACAGAATGATCAATTAGAAGAACTGATTTATCAGATGAACCATAAATTTTAAAGTTTAGAAAGAATGATTTTTTTTCAGTATCATTCTATCAGAATAGTTGTTCCATTGATTCATTAGACAAGCGTTGACACTGATATGGCATAAAATATAGAGTTCCATCAAATGTGGTACATCAGAGTGTCCAAGTTGTATCAGATAGACCAGAGTTTTTGAGTGTGACTGAGTAGAGAAGTTATTTATGTTGATCAATAAGTTAAAGTTTTTGGAACTGATGAATTATTAGGGGATCATAGACCAATCAATCAGATGAATCCCAATAATGTAGTCAAGCATTTTCATATAGAAAAATCTATGAATTGTTTTCACTTGGGTAAAGTATCATCGGAAAAGCTTTGAAACTGATGAATTGTAAAATCCAAAGTTTCATCAGACACACTACATCAGTCAAAGGAACATTTGAACAAATAAATAAATAAGAAACATATTGAGGTTTATAATTTTTTAGAAGTTATAATGATGTTTATGGTAGAATATTTCAATAGGTTTAAAGCATTGGAATGGGAAGTATTCTATTTTTCATGTTCATAATCAAACCAAGTGAATTGGAATGAAAAATAGTATCATAGTAAGAATTTTTCCGGACTGGTCACTTGAGATGTTATTTTCAAAATGGGCTAAGAAGAAAGATATTCTAGAGAATTCAATAATATTTGAGAAGAATCCAGAAGAATTGAGAATCCTTGATAATTGGTCAAAAATTAATTTGGAATTAGAGAATATAAATTTAGTATTTGCGGAAAAATGAAATTGGTTCCCCATACTTTTATCTTCTAAGTCACAAATTAATAGAAGTATAAGTACAATGTACTCTGACAAATTTTAACATGTGGGAGAGAGTGAGAGTACTGGATTTTTTAATATAGAATTGGTATAGTAATTTTTTTAGACATAATTTCTTGAAAAACATTTAAATTACTAAATAAGTGTTCATAAGAAGTTTTGATAAATTTTTACTAGATCAAACTGAATAATCAGACTGGAGAATTTGGGGGAAAAATTCAATCAGAATGTTTTTCGAATAAGCCTATCAAACTTGTTTCTAAACTGAAGAATCTGACTAAATAATAGGAATAAAGAATCAAGATGAGTATTTATAATAATTCTAGAGATATTATTCCTACTTATTTTGGGTAATAAAGTGAATAATTGTTTTCTTAAGAATTAAAAAAGTGGAATTTGTTGAAGTAGTAGAGTGATAGGTTCAGAACCAAATGGTGAAGGTTTCTTAACTTGTTACAAAAACATATTTACATCATTCGTGTTAGAATAATCACATGCACTATTTTATTATTCATAGTTTTATAAAAATTTAGGTGTATTTCTAACTTATTGTATCCACACAAAAGAATTGATTTCTAGTGTATTGTGTGGTAATGGTTTATTTTAAAACTATGTCAAGACTATCTACTTGTATTGAGTAGTGAACCTTATAAATAATTATGTTCCTTTGGATGTGTGGAAGTTTTGTTTTAAACAAATTTATAAATCTTTAATAGTATGTTAAGGTTTTTATACAATAAAGATAACATAAAATAAGAAAGATAGCATCGATTCACCCCCTCCCCTACTCAGTGATTACATTAATCCTGGTTGGACCTTTTCAATTACTATTGGAGCCAGTTTCCATCATTTTATCTTTTCTAAAGTTTCTTTTTTTTAAGATGAGTTATTATAGATAATTTGAATTTTGTGAATAGTAAGGGTATTCTAGTCTTCAATGGAAATAACTGTCATGTTTATAAAGGAAAATTACTACCATATCTTTGCTAAAAATTCATTACTCTATTCACTCTTTGAAAGTAAATTTCTTAGAGTAAAAGGAGTTGTAACTACTAGAGGTATCTTGTAAAAGTTGAAAAATATAATTTAAGGAAATATGAAGGTAAAGAAAGAAAATTTACAAATTTTGAGGCTGAAGTACAAAGATCTCAAAATGGGTGAGTATGAATCTATTGGTGACTTCTTTATAAGGGTGAATTATATTGTTAACAGCATAATATTTCTTGGTGAGAAGTTGGAATATTAAACTATTGTTGAAAAGATCTTACGAAATCTTCTGAAAAAGTTTGATACCAAAGTTTCACATTTGGAAGATATAAATAATAAAACTCTATCATTGGATGACCTTCATAGTACTCTCGTTACATATAAAATGATAACGGAGAAAGTTATGAAAATTAAATAAAAAGTTGATTGAGAAATTTTCTTCAAAGATGTCGAGCATGGAAAATCTAAGATATCTCTCAAAGATAAATATTTTGGTGGTTCTGAATCTGAAAATGAGGTTAGTAACAATTTTCCTTTATTTACAGAAATTTTTAAAAATAGGTATAGGAATTTATCATTGGAATATTCCTATAAAATTTTTTGAATGTGGAGTTGTTAGGAATTTTGCAACAAATTCCCCTCAAAGAAAAGATAAATAAGAAAGTTATGAAGGTGACAGATAAATAATAAGATCTTTGAAGAAACATGTTGAAAAAAATAAAATCATGTTCCAATGGAAAATATGAAAAGTTATTTAAATCCAAAAGGAGAAGTTTTTTTTTCTAAATATGATGAAGATATGGACAATGAAGTTGAAAGTGAAAAATTCACTGAAGTTTCTGGAAAAAACATGTTTGTTAAAAAAGTTAATAATAAAGTGTTTGCTAGTGATAAAAATAGTAGTTCTGAAGAATAAGAAGAAGACGAGCCTCATTTATAATTTCATATGAAAAGATATTTCAAATAATTTTTCATAAATATTGTTAGACTTGAAATAGAAATTAAGAAGATGAAAAAGGAAAATTCTATAATAATACATCAAGAATGTGGTCTTGAAGATAAAGCTAATTTTTTGGAATAGATTGATCAGTTGAAGTAATCTCTTGAAAAATAAAACAATCTAAATGAACATCTTGAAGTGAAGATAAAATTTAAGGGGAAAGAGTTCGAACTTATTCAAAAAAACTCTAAATATGAATAAGGAGTTAAAAGTTTTAATATCTCTATATATGAATCTTTCAAAAGTTCTAGGAAGTTTGAACCTAAGAAATATCAATAAAAGGTATCTTCAAAGGTTGAAAATAAATTTGAAGATGTTCCTAATAAGAATAAGTTTGAGAAAATTTTGTATATGTCCAAATCCAACAAATTTGAAAATTAAGAAGTTTCTAAAATTTCAAAGTCTAAAACAAAGGTTACTACTAATTATGATTCTATAAAATTTGGGAAGAAATATGAATTGAATAAGAATATTCCTGATAATAACATGAATTTTGGGGTTTAATAAAGTTCTGATGTGGAAGGTAAGAAATTTGTTGAAAAACATGTTCACAACTCCATGTAGTATATAAGTTATAGAGTAAAATAATATTTATATGGTTACTGATGGTATTGTGGTGTATTTGGGCATACATTAAATATATGTTGGTTTAATCACTATAATTATACCATGTTAAATAGGAAGAAAATTTTTGTGGGGATTCAATCCTCTCAGATAAGGAATTCTAAAAAAGTTGTTTTGAAAGTATAAAATAAATTATAACCTCTAGAAACTATTTTTAAAAGATGTGAATATCCTGGAAATATTTCAAAAGGATGTATTGTTTTGATATCTACACAAAAAGATATTTATAATAACTCTCTACAACCATATGTGGATGAAGATAAATATAAAGAAAAATATCTTGTTGTTGAAACTGTTCTCAATGCAACAAAATTATAATGAACCTAGATTTTGGATAGTGGGTTCTATTCACATTTTTTAGAATATTTGAAGCCTTTTAAGAATATAAAAGACTTTAAATAAGGAATATTGATATTTTTCAATGATGAATCTCTCAAAATCAAAGGTGTTGGATCTACTATTATTTGAGAGGAAAAACTAAAATCCAAAAAGTAATTGTATGTTGATGGGATGAAACACAACTTTTGGATTATTTCAAAACTTTTTGATGAAGGAAATAAAGTTGTTTTTAGAAAATATGATTTTTTTGTAATAATATTTGAAGATATAAAAGTTATTACAAAATTCCAACTTATAAAGGGAAACATGTTTCAAGTTGGTGAAGTATAGAATTCAAGTTACCTAAGTATGATGGAATAAAATCAGTTGTGGAATAAAATATTGGGGCATATGTATCAAAGGAATATGTAAAAATTTTCAAAGAGAGATATTTTTCGTGATATTCCTGATAAGATAAGAATAATAGAGTGGTGTTATTAAATTTTTTAGAAAGGGAATATTCCAAACTCAATGCATAAGAAAGTTAAAAAAAATTCAATTCAACCCCGATAATTAATTCATTCTAATATTTTTGGACCAAAGTATAAACAATAAAATTTTATAATTACAGTATTTCTTTCATTGATGATTTTACTCGAATTACTTGTATTGTTTATTTGAAACATAAATTGGAATCTCTAAAAATGTTTAAGAGTTTCAGGAGAAGATCATAAAAGAAACATGGATATTATATGAAGAAGTTTCAAACTAAGAATAATAGTGAATATAAGAATGAATAATTTAGAATTTATCTTGAAAAGTAAGGAATTAATCATGAGCTAAGTTCACCATACACACCACAACAGAATGGTGTTGCTGGAAGTAAAAATAAAATTTTGGGGGAGATTGGATTCACAATGCTAATTTAACATGGTCTTTATCACTACTTATGAAGGCAGGCGATGAGTTTGGTATTTTATATTCAGAATCAGTGTTTATACAGTCCATGTTCTAATATAAATCCTTATGAAATTTTTTACAATGAAACCCCATGTTTGAAACATTTAAGGGTTTTCAGAAGTCCCTAGATCATAAAGAACAAAGTTATAAATCCTAGAAGATTTGAACAAAGGAGTGAAGATGGAATATTCCTTGGCTATGCTCTAGATGGTAGAGGATATAAATTTTTCAACAAAGAAATAATAAATATAGTTGATTTATTTAATGTAAAATTTATTGAAAAATCTAAGGAAGATGTTTAATAAGCCCATGTAGAAAAGAATGATGAAGAAGATGAAATATTTTTTATTGATAAATCTAAAAATAATTATAACAATGGTGATGCCACATAGATGGATGAATTAGACTCAACTATTTCTAGTGATGAGAAAGAACTTTTTATATCTCTTACCAAGCTGATAAAATAGTTTTAAGCTCAAATTATTATTGGTTACACATACTTCTTTATATTCAAAAGTTGAGCCAAAATATGTTAATGAAGCTTTTGAGAATCAAAACTGGATTCATTCTATGAATGAAGAGTTGGACCAGATTGAGAAGAATGATACTTGGGAACTTTTACCCAAATGAAATGATAAAAATGTTATTGGTAAAAATTGGGCTTTTTGAAACAAGTTGAATGAATATTATTAAGTGATAAGAAACAAATAATGATTAGTTTTCAAAGTTTACTCATAGGTTAAAGGCAATGATTTTAATGAGTCTTTTTCTCCGATGGAAAGGTTAAAAAAATTATAATATTTCTTAAAATTGTTGAACAAAGACATTATAAAATTTTTCAAATGGATGTGAAGTCATCTCTCAAAATGGATAACTTGATGAAGAATTTTATGTTGAACAATCATGTGAATTTTTAATTGTAAAAGATGAATGTTATGTGTGAAATTTAAAGAAATATTAATATGGGTTAAAGAAATATCTAAGAGATTGGTATTCCAAATTGGATACCTTATTAAGGAAGTTAAATTTAAAGAAAGGAAGACTTGACAGTGTTCTCTACATCAAAGAAAATTTAAAGATTTATCTTATTGTAATTTTTTATGTTGATGATATAATATTTACTGGGAATTCTGAAATAACTTGTGAGAATTTTATAGAAGAGATAAAGAATCTTTTTGAAATTTACATTCTTAGTTAGATGAAATAATTTATTAGGTTAAAAATATTATAAAAGTATAAATATATTTTTATATCTCAAGAAAAGTATGTTAAGGAACTTCTTAATAAGTTTGTCATAGAAAATTTGAAACCTATTTCCACACCAATTTTAATGGGAACCAATTTGTCTAAAGATAGAGAAGGAAGGGAAGTTGATTCTAGAGAGTTTCAAAAGCTGATTGGAAGTTTGTTATATATGATTACTTTAAGACCAGATATTGTTCATGCGGTTACCTTATGTGAAATATTAAAAAGTACTCCAAAATAATATCATCTCTTATAAGGGAAATATATTCTTAGATATATCAGAGGCACAATATATTTCTATATCAAATATGAAATAAAAATTGACTTGTTTGGTTATACAAATATTTATTGTATAGAAAGTTTGGTTGATATAAGATTGAAATATAGTGGAGTTTTCTTTCTAGGGGAAATTCATGTGAGTTTGAATACTAAAAATTATAATTTTTTAACTATTATCATGTATGAAGCTGAATATGTTTCCTCTACTCAGTTCGCAACACAACTTATGTAGATGAAGACTCTGTTAGAATATTTTCTAGTTAAATTAAAGTTACCACTTTTATTGGGTTGTGATAATCAGAGTGGTATAAATCTCATAATAAATCCAGCACAAAATTATCATTCAAAACATATTGATATAAAATACCACTTCATCGAAGTGAATGTGGAGAAGAATGATCTCAAGTTGGAATATGTTCCTACAATGGAACAAGTTGTTGAAATTTTCACAAAACCTTTATCTAAATTTTTTTTTAAAATATTTTTTAACATGGGTGTCTAACCAATTTATCTCTAAGGTTATGTTATGTTTCTATATCCCCTATCTTATCTAGTATTTGGATAGTTTTATCAAGGGGATAAAAATAATGTTTCATAAATCCATCCATTGTTATGTATTAAAACTTTTAAGAAAGTATATATTATGGGGGTTTTGAAAGGGGTAAGATGTGAACTCAGCATGTGAGTGTGTGAACTATTCTAATAGTTTGTTTAAGTTCTTGAAGGAAACTTGTTTTTATAGGAAATTGAAAGAAGATGTAAAGAGGTGGAAAGTTTTAAGTTCAAGAGAATTTCTTAAGTCATTACTTATGGACAACATGGTTTTTCTATTAATGATTCTTGTTTCCTACAATGAGTTCTCTCACGTAGGATTAGAATTGTTGATTAGTGACTCATAGCTTGAGTTACAAAGTTATAGTGATTTATGAACCCTATTTGAAAACAAAATTCGAAGGGGGGTTGTTGGGACCAAGTTGGCTGGAAGTTGTTTTTCAGATGTTGGTTGCTAACAGAATTTTTTTTCTGAATGGTTTTGTATTTTTATATATTTATAAGAAATCACATAAATTTTTAAATTTTGATGATTGGATAAAGTTGTATAAAACTCAAAATATTGGAATCTGGATTATTAACAAAATCCATATTTTTTTAGTGTTCTATTCTATATATGTTTTCTGGGTAAATCTGTTTTTTAAAATAACATGTTATCCAGAATGGAGTTTGTCATAAAGGAGTGGTAAGATGATTCAGATTCAGAATGTCTCTTAAGATTTTCGACATTAAATTTGATGATGATTTAATGTGATAAAATTTCTCAACCTTACTAAAAACTTGATCCAAGATTTGTGAAAGAAATGGGGAAATATGTGTTTGATTTTACAAATTTGTTACACTAAAAAGTTATAACAAAGTATGATGATTCTTTGTCAATAATAATGTTCTCAAATATCATGAATAATTCATTAAACAAGAAGTATTTTTTGGTGGAAAAGATAATTTGAAGTCGAAGTATTTTTTTCACAAATCATTGGTTTATGTTGTACCAGATGTATAAGTTGTTTAGAGTCTAAAATTTGAATTTGCTGAAGTTGGAGGATTTAAAAAAGTGTTAATCAACCAATCCATCAGAAAGAAAAATCCATTAGAAGAACTGATTTATCATATGAACCATCAGTTTTTAAGTTTAGAAATAATGAATTTATTGTTGATGTCGGTCCATATAACTAGTTGTGCCACTGATTTATCAGACAATTCTTGACACTAATATGATATTAGATGCAGAGTTCCATCAGAGGTGGCCTATCAAATTACCCAAGTTGTATTGGATGGACCAAAGTTGTTGAGTGTGACTGAGCAAAGAGGTTGTTGAAACCGATCAATAAGTTTAGTTTCTTAGAATTTATCAATTAGTAGGTTTTTAGAGACCAATAAATCAAAAAAATCACAATAATGTAGTCAAGCATTTTCATGGAGAAAAATTTGTGAATTTTTTCACTTAGGTCAAGAATCATCAGAAAATATTTGACACTGATGAATCATCAGAGGAAGAGTTTCATCAAACACACTACATCAGTCTAAGGAACAATATAAAAAATGAATAAAGTAGAAAGATATTGAATCTTCAATTATAATTTTTTTTGGTTTATAAGACTTTAGAATTTGAAACTATGTTTATGAAAGAATAGATCAATAGGTTTGAAGCATCATAATGCTAAGTATTCTATTTAATTTTCTCAATTGAATTAAGTGAATTGGAATGACAAACAGTATTAGAGTAAGAATTTTTCCAAACTAAACATTTAGTATATTCTTTTCAAAAAGGGATGATAAGAAATATGTTCTTGAGAATTCAAGAATATTCTATAAGAATTCAGAAGAGTTGAGAAACAATGAGAATTGTTCAAAAATGAAGTTGAAATGAATTTGAAATTTGTTATTATGGAATTAGTATGAGGGGGAAAATAAAATTAGTTTCCTTCTCTTTTATCTTAAAAGGAACCTATAAATATAAGTATAAGTAAAACACACTCTAACAACTATTGATGTGTGGGAGAGATAAAGAGTTCTAGAGTTTTAAAGAAATAATTGGTAGAGGAAGTTTTTTAGATAAATTTTTTCAAGAAATGTTTATTAAATTGAATAAGTGTTCAGAATAAGTTGAAATCAGGGTTTACCATATTGGACCAAGTAATTAGACTAACATATTTAGGAAAAGAAAGAATTGAATCAAAATATTTTCCAAAAAACCTATCATGCATGTTTCTAGACTAAATAATCGGACTGAATAATCAGACTGAGTATTTGTATGAAATCCAGAGAAGTTGTTCCTACCTACCACTGGGTAAGAAAGAAAATAATTGTCTTTTGAATAATTAAAAAAGTAGATATTGTTGAAGTAGCATAGTGACATGTTCAGAACTAACTGATTATGGTTTCTTAACTTGTTAAAAAAATTATTTAAATTATTTTTACTATCATAAGCACATACACTATTGTATTTTTCATGGTGCTACACAAGTGTAAGGGTATTTCTTACTTGTTGTATCCACGTAAAAGTGTTATTTTCTAGTGGATTGTGTGGTATTGGATTATTTCCAAACCATTCCAAGGACTAGCTACTCTTATTGAGTAGTGAACCTTGTAAATAATTTTGTTCTTGTGGATGTGAGGATATTTGGTTTTCAAAAAAATGATAAATATTTAACAGTAGGTTACGTTTGTTATAAAATAAAGATAACATGAAATAAAAATATATCATTGATTCAACCCCTCCCCCTCTTAGTGATAACATTGATCCTGGTTGGGCCTTTTCACCTTGTAGGGTATAGGTTCATCATTCTCTTGGAGTAATGTGTCACTTATATTGTTGATAATAAAACCATATCTCTCTTGCTATCTAACCTCTCTTATAGACCTGCACATTACTTGTATCATGGGAACATCTTTATCAACCACTTTCCCTTATAGTGATTGTTCTAGTACTAACTCTTGT
Source organism: Viscum album (assembly GCA_963277665.1). NCBI lineage: Eukaryota > Viridiplantae > Streptophyta > Magnoliopsida > Santalales > Viscaceae > Viscum > Viscum album. Next base: position 1,350,027,873 of record OY728164.1, read on the forward strand.
GCATTTGGAGCCCCAACTTCATCGAAGTCAATATTTCTCCCACTATTTCTAATAGAAATGTGTTCCCCTTATATAAATATGGCATGTATTTCCACAATAACTATTCTATCTGAAAGGTTATATAGGTAATATCCTTTGGTATCTTTAGGATGATCTATAAAGTGTAGATCCCACTTTGTGTATGAATTGTATTTTTTATCAAATGATTGTCATTGGTTGTTAATGGTGTTCAATGAGATAATAAGATCTTATTGCGGTCAATATGATGCATTAGTTACAAAGTTAATGGAGCTTGTATGAATTACTCAAGTCATGATATTCCAAGAAATATGTGAATGATTTGAAGACTTTGAGTTTCAAGGTTATTCCTAGAGAATTATTATGGATTCATTTGATAACATTGAAAGTCGTGGACAAATAATTCTCCTCATAAAATCAAACAATTCTTTGATATTTTTTTATTCAAAAAAATCATAAGTATTTGGTAAAACATTTGATTCAACCCTTATGAAGGAAAGGGGGGGAAAGGTGTTTATAATCATATTCAGTTTTGATTGGAAATAAATCTATTGTTGGAAGATAGGGAAGTTATAATACATTCCTTTGAAAATATGATTATGCTAAATATGATCGATTAAAGGTTAGAAATCATGATAGATAAGTTTCATGATGAAAGCATCTGATTTTCAAATAAGTCATATGACAGTGAAGCAACATGGTTTTTCTTACCGAAGCAGATATTTTAGATGGTGTTGTTTCTTGGTGTTTGCCGAATTTTTGGGCCTCAAATCAGGAATTTATTTTATGGAAAAGGAAGGATTTTTCACAAAGGAGTTCACAAAGCACAGTTCGTATGCCATGAAGGACAGTTCATGGACCGTATATGAGGTACACAGAGCGGTGATGGAAAATCAACAAAGGAAGGATTATGTATAATAGAGCTATGTGGACCATGAAGCGTAGTACACAGACCACATAAGGTAAACAGTTCGCAGGAGACTCACAGTTTGTGGGAGGATTATAGTATTTAGAAGGTGTGTTGTTTGAGAAATAGAGGTGGTGATCTATTCATGGATGGAATCAGCTACCATGAAGGAATAAAGAAGGTATGTGGACCGTGAATGGAAAACAGTGCATGTAAAGAGCATATTCTGTAGTGAAGCCTATACCACATTGAAAATTTGGGTAAATCATATTAGTGGGATTTTCATATCTATTTGACTATATAAGGACCCCTAATTAGATGATTAAATAGATAAAATTTTATTAAAGAATATCATCAGTGATGGAAGATTTTGGGTAAGTCTAAAAGAGTTCTCATAGAAGGATTACGCAAAGGATAAGTGTTCTTGTGGAAGAATTCTGTGAAGGAAATTAGATTACAGAGGAAATATTCCATGAAGGATGAAGTTTTCCATGGAAGAGATGACGGTTTGTTGAGGTAGGGGGAGTCCATGATGGAGAGATGGTCTGTGGAAGAAAAATTCATCCACAAAGGAGAGACAGTCTATGGGTGAAAAGGACATTTGTGAAGCAAGGTCGGTCCGTAGAAGAAGATGGCGACCGTGAAGCACTTGCATCACATAGTGCAAGGATGTTCGCAGATATAGTTCACCACCACAATTCATGGTAACAATTTTTGGAAATAGTTCTTAGTGACATTTCATAAAGTTAATACACTTCGTAGATCATATAGGACAGTTCGCAGTGGGTACAGGAAAGTTCGAAAAAGTGCTAAAATAGTTTGTGAAATAAATCTCCAAAAACTAATAATTTGTGGAAGAGAACTAATACAATATTAACTACTGATATTGCGTATCGAAGAAAAAAAATCTAAATGTGATGATGAAAATTTGATCTAGTATTCATTTATTTGATAATTAAAAAGGAATTTTTTGATTCCAACAAGAAGAAGAAGAAGAAGAGATCTTAGTACAGTTGGATTTGCACTAAAGAGGAAAGTGAGAATAAGAGAAGAAGATGTGGTTACCAGATTGATATTTGTTGATCATAATTTGGGTTAGATAAAATTTAGTTCATCAGTAAACTACATTCATATTATTGTGACTGATAGAATAATAATATTGTGTAGCTATCATGTTTACTACTGGGAAGAGATAAGAGGATTAGTTTTCATGCTGTTGTGAAAATTAAAAAGTGAATAATAAGGTTGTCGAAGAAAAAATCAAAAATGTGACATAATATAGGACTCAATAGGTGAATGACTTTCTTGGTGTTATAAACCCTTATCAATAAGGAGAAGACTATCTTTGGAGTTAGTATAAAGGTCCTTCCAAGAGCTGTAAAATACGTGCTATTGAATTATTTTAATAGTGCCACAAGAGTGTAAGGATATATCCTACTCATTGTAACCACGCAAAAGGATTGTTTTCTAGTAGTTGTGTGGTCAGGATTATTTCCATAGCATTCCAAGGACTAGATACTCTTATTAAGTAGTGAACCTTGTAAAAATATTGTGTATTATCTTTACTTATTTTATATACTTTCATGTGATAGGGAAAATAGAATAAGAGAATAAAGATCCTAATAGGTCTAAGAGGTATAGGGATAAAATGTTGAAATTATATTAAAAATTCCCCAACACTAATTCACCCCCCCCCCTTAGTGTTATGTGTAAACCAAATTGGTCCTCTCGTAAAGATTCACTTCATGATTCGAGATTCTAATTTTTCAATAGGTTTATTTTTGAAAAAATCCTCACATCCCTACACATGTATGTATGATAGGCTAGGTTTCTTTCAATACCATAACTCATATATAATACCATCTTTATCCTTAGTTGGTACTCAGTTAAGGTTATATGTCGATTCCTACAATGTATATACCAAAAAGTATAATAGAAGAGTTATCTGATTAATTATAAAGACCCAGAAATTTCAAGGAAATTTTTTTTCTTAATTTTCTTTGGGATTTTACAAGAACGCAGTTTCTGACGGCACCTGATTCCGAGGCCCGGTGTGCCCGGAATCAATTTCCTAAGTTTAGCTCGGGTATGTTCAGTGAACGAACGAGCGGGTTTTTCTAACTTTTGAACCGGTGCTCAGAATCAAAATCTGAGGGCACCGATGAACTCGCAGCACCGGTAATTGCTTAAGAAGACCCCTGTCTGGTGTTGCATTTTCTCGGAATGAGTTGTTTAATTAAAGTGAGGAATAATAATATAATTGTTTTACAATTATATTTTTCTTTTCTTGTTAAGTGGATTAAGTGTTGTGTCACAACACTTTACCCTCTCTCTTATGTGGTTATAACCTATGTAAGGGAGTTAGGGGTGGGACCCACTTGTTGATAACTACCTTTGAGAGGATTAAGGTGGGGTGGGTCCCACACGAGCCCCACCATTTCTTTTCTTCTAAGTAACGCACCCGTACCCCCTATTAATGAAGGCAAATCATGCGTTTATTCTGGTTAAGAAACGCCTCATTAATTTGGGTGGTTAAATCGTTACAATTAATTCATTGAATTGATTTTTTCTTTTTTAATTTCAAAGGTTGACTTGTGCGTTAATAAAATAAGACTACTCTTATTTTATTTCTGTTGGAACTTGTGGAGTGGAGAGGATTTGGAGGAAAGCGTTCTTCTTCGACGAAGAATGCGAAGAACGCGAAGAACGCACCGATCTCCAATGAAGAACGCCAAATCCTCGGAAATCAACAACGCTCCTTCCGCGACGTTTCTTCCGTGACGATCCTTCTCTTTCGCGACGATCCTCTTCTTCCACGACGATTAATTCCGCGACGAACTCTCGTTCGATGACAACTTGAGGTAGGGAATTATTTTTGAGAATGATTTTATTCCCTTGATTCTTTCATTCTAAAGAAAACAAAGAACACGGATCAACTTATTATCTAGTTGATCCGCAAACGTTTTCCTAGCGGTTTGGGAATTATTTGTTGCAGGAAGTTGTGGGGGTTTATTTTATTGTTGATCGTGATCTCATCTGTCGCCTTTCTTGGTTTCATTTTGGGCCGCCTGTTATCATACTAACGGGAGGAGGTCAGACCGCACGAACACGGCCGACCCTCCTTCCCCCCCCCCCTTTTTGTTTTAATTTTTTGCGGCATGAGGAAGGCAGCGCGGTGCCATTGCACCGTGCGGAAACGAGAAAGAACGCGGAAAAGAAGCGTGGCGTCGTCGCGCCACGCCGTTGACGCCGAACGAAACCGCGGGCGGAGTCGGGGCCGCGGAGGCGATTTGAAGACTCCGCAGTTTGTTGTCGAAGTGCGGATCAATGGACGATGGTGAGGTGGTCCGCGAAGGCATTTTGAAGCCTCTGCAGTAAAGGTCGGGTCCTGGGAGGACCGTTGGCGAAAGCGGCGAGCAAAACGGACCACCGGAACGCGTCCGGTGGTCCGCGGAAGACTCCGCCGGCGCGCCGCACCAGCACGGTGGCACCGTCCGGCTGCCAGGAGGCAGCAGCGGGTGGCTGGTCCCGTGGTCGCGCGGGACCAGAGGGATGTGGCATCGCGCTGCGTCCGTTGACAGGGAGCGGCCCCCGCGTGGGGGTCGCAGTTTCGTCCAGGGGGGCGGTCCCCCCTTGCGCGGCTGCTTGGCTGGCGCCAGCGCGCCGGGTTGAGCCGCCTGGCTGGACCGCCAGGCCGGGCCGCGCCCAGGCCAGGCCGGGCCGCGCCTAGCCAGGTTGGACCCAGACCCGGGTCTGTCCGGGCCCAGACCCCCCGTTTTCGGACCTCTTCGGTCTTTCACCCATAACTTGGGCTATGTACCTCCAATCGACACACCGTCAGTTGTGATGCGATCCTTAGATAGAGACGGTCGTTTCGGTATATTACACTCAAGGTTTCGGAGAACCTTGGGTTCGGCCGGGTTGGTTCGGATACGAAACCAACCGGGCCCTCGGAGCGGAAATGCTTATATATTGAGTTCCGGACGTCCGATTGACGTGTCATCGACTTTGTTGGTTTCCTCTAGATGAGACGGAACTTTTGGCTTACTTCGCACGAGGTTTGGATGCCTTCGGAGTGCGGTCGGGTTGGTTCGCTCACGAAACCAATTGGGCCCCTGGAACGAAAAGGCCAATAACTCACAGACCGGGCGTCCGATTGACGCGTCGTCTATCTTGTTGAATTCCTCTTGATGAGACGGAACTTTTGGCATACTTCGCCTGAGTTTTGGATGCAGTTGGAGTATGGCCGGGTTGGATTGTACCCGAAATCCAACCGGGCCCCTGGAACGGAAAAGCTGATATCTTTCAGACCGGACATCCGTTTGACGAACCGTCAGCGGCGTTGGTGATCACGTTGAGAAACGGTCCCTATGAGTATACCCTATGAGAGTTTGGGGTACAGTTGAGATACGTTCGTGTTGGTTTGCACACGAAACCAACCGGGCGCCTGGGATGAAAAGGCTGATAACTCACAGACCGGGTGTCCGACTGACGTGTCGTCTGTTGCGTTGAGACCCCTGTGACGAGGCGATCCTTTGAGATACTTCTTCGTGGGACCTTGATATACTTGGAGTATCAACATGTAGCTCGTGGAGCGGACCCTCCCAGAGACGAGCGTGCGGAGTACGGAGATCATGTAGCCGACTGAGACCTGACGACTGCTTGACCGACTCGACTTGGAGTGAGTCGACTAGCCCAGTGGACAGAGCACTACTTTGTTTGGGTGTAGACCCATGGCGGATGGAGCACTACCTGTGTGACAGTGCAGACCCATGGTACTCGTCCGGAGAGTACCTCTGCAGGCTATTAGGGGGTGTTCACTACTGTGTTTGGGTGGCATACCCCGGCGGGAAGCACTACTGTGTTTGGGTGGCTGGCCCGCTGTACTCGACAGGAGGAGTACCTCAGCAGTCTTAGGTTAGTGAGCAGTACCTCGAAGTCGTGAAAGGACCATTGTACACTCCAGAGATGAGGCTCTTCAGCAGTTACGGTTTCGATAATGAAAATCTCGGTTTGAGCTGAATCTTTGACCTTTGTGTTTACCTCATGATTGAGATGGGTCACTTGATAACTTAGGTATATGTATGGGCATATACCTGGGTAGTGGTTATCCGTTGATTTCATAATCTTTGTGTTTCCTCATGATTGAGATGGGTTACTTGATAACTTAGGTATATGTATGGGCATATACCTAAGTAGAGGTTATCTGTTGAGATCTTCTTTGTGGTTATCCATGTTGGTTTTAGTGATACCTTGAGGGTCTTGGGGTCCCTACTGAGTATCGTTATACTCACCCCTGCACGGTCTATGCCCACAACTCGTTGTGTTGGTTGCAGACGACGGGCAGTGCTGATGGAGGCTGAGTGTTCAAGGACTGGATGGTACCCGGAGGTGGACCACACGACGAGTCAGTATCTGGAAGTGGACTTCACGATGAGACGACACACGGAGGAGGTTGGTGGGCGAGAGCGTTGTGGTGGCTATCTGTACCTACCCTTCAGGTAGGATCCGTGGTGGACGATCCAGGAGCTGCGCCATCTATACCTACCCTTCAGGTAGGATCCGAGGAGGATGACCCAGGAGTCTCTTCTGTTCTTCCAGCTATTGCCTTTTTCTTTTGTTGTACTTTTGTTCAGTTGTAGCTGTACTTTTAATTGGGTTTGTATTCTGGCCCATTTACTTTTCATCACTTTCTTTTGTACTTAGTGTTTTTACTTCCGCTTGTACTCTGTGGTGTTTGTTTGCTTTTATAAAGGCAATTCCTTCCCAGTTATCGAGATTTAATCCTTTGGTGCTAGTCGCCAGCCCCTGGCCTATGGAAGGCAGGCTTGGGGTAGTCACGGCACGGGCCCTGAGGACGGGTCGTGACAAATTGGTATCAGAGGGGTCGGTTCTACCACAGAACTTATAACTTTGATATTTTCTTTCTGTGAAGCAATAGTGTTAAGGGAACCGAGTGTGGTCTTCAGTTCAAGGAGTCCAGTGTTGGTGCGGGAGGCCGACGTATCCATACACCAGGACCCTGACAACTGATTTCCGACTTTGTGCACAAAAACACTGATTGCGTGTGTGTTTCGAGAAGTTTTTAAAAATCAGCTCAAACCAGGTCAGCTCACCAGGTATAAAAGTTTGACCGTGTCATGTTGTTTCTTTCAGGATGCCTTCCCATGGACGACCAACTAGAGCCCAGAGGGATGTGCGTACTGACAGCCTGTCGAGCGACGAGGCTTCTGTACAAGGCCCTCTTGCAGTTGAGGCACCAGTGGAGGCACCAGCGGTACTACCATACGTTGGGCCACCGATTCCACCAACCCCGGTAGTAGGCGATGCATGCCACTTGAGCACGCTGCACGAGTTCCAGTGCCAGAGGCCACCCAGGTTCCGGGGAGAGACGGACCTGCAGGCGGCTGAGGATTGGATGGAGGCTGTGGTGAGAGTCTTCAGGCTAGTGGGGACGCCTGTAGACTTCATGGTGATCTTTGCTGCCAGCCTTCTTCAGGCAGCAGCAGGCGGGTGGTGGAGCCACTTATTCCAGTTTTGCAACGGGATGACCTTCACATGGGAAGACTTTGAGACCTTCTTCAGGGTGGAGTTTGTGCCAGTAGCTCTACACCCCGAGCGTGTACAGGAGCTTCTGCCTTTTCCGTAGGGTTTTCGATCAGTAGTCGAGTCATCTGTGGGAAGTAGACAGATGATGCAGAGTTCCAAGAGGACCAGATCCAGTCGTACAAGGAGCAGGAAGTGTTATGAATGCGGCAGGAAGGGTCACCTGGTACATGAATGTCCGACTCCTTGTACAATTGATCTGCAGGCTTAGGAGGAGCCATCGAGGTAGAAGCAGTGGCGAGTGCTTGAGTAACAGCCAAGCAGTGGACAAGGCAGTAGAGCTCCGAGAGCAGGTGGACAGGAGCAGAACTAGTAGATACGTCCCTTGTACTTCTAGTTCCATGTTGTTGTTGTATTCGTGTCTTTGTACTATGAGCTGCAATAATAAAAAGACACTTATCTTTGTGATGTTTGCTTTCCTTCCCTTTTGTTTAGTTGATACTAAGTGGTCTCGGTTAAGACTGTTGACTTGACCCTCACTTTCGAGATTTCTACTGGAGGAGACCCAGTGACCTCACACTGATGCCGACAGTGTGACTCGACCCTTGGAGGCGAGAGTGACAGTTGGATCTCTTGGTAGTAACGTCGAGTCCTTAAGACGTCATCCATGGCATGAATACATCAATCATGTCAGGATTGACTGTATTAGGCAATGGGCGTGGTTCATCCAGGGGATGAGACCGAGTTTCTCTTTTCGGCAAAGGAGAAATTTTAGTAGCTCTTTCAGATCGTAGGCAAAGAAGGTGCAGATCATCTAGGAGTAGATGAAGACTGCACAGTGCAGTAAGAAATAGGAAACTGGCACCAGTCTTAGAGACTTGGGCATGTTAAATGTTTCAAGAAGTAGAAGCTTTAAGGAGAGATGAGTCTGCGAAGCAGCAGACGTGGAGGCAGAGCTAGGGGAGCAGCATGAGGTGGTGTACGTTTTAACATGCTACAACCACCCGCCTTAGTTTTCCCCGCCAGGCTCAGGGAGCTGGAGGGAAGGGGAAGAGGGTAGCTGCGTGCGGTCAGGGAGAGTGACCCGATGTCTCTAAGAATTATCTGAGGGACAGTCTGTGTCCACTACTAGCTTCCGTAGTAACAGACGTTGATACGAATCATTCCTTCCTTCCACAAATCTTGTCCCAGACCTAGAGTTTCCGGTAAGCCGTAGACTTTACCCTCACGTCTGGAGATACCTTGGGAGAAGACTCGATAATCACACTTACGCCGATAGTGTGGTCAGACCCTTGAGGCGAGAGTTTCGGTTGGAATCTCTTGGTGGCAGCGTCGAGGCCTTACGACGTTGGTTTGAGTATGGACTGGGCAATCATAGTTCATACACAAATTGATGGTATTAGGCAAAAAGGTTGTGGTTTAACTACGATGTCGGGATGGGTTTTCCTTGGTCGGCGAAAAGGAAACCCCAGACAGCATAGGATAAACTCATGCACAGGAGGGTGCGACCAATCACTCTTGAGTCAGTCAACCTTACCCTTGTGGCAGCAGTCGTTTTGAGTTTCAGTTCTAAAAGGAATTGGAGACCTATAGAGTTTGAGTATGACGATCACGTCCTTATACGGGGCTCACCTCTACGAGGTTTACGGAGATGTGGCCAAGGCAGAAAGTTATCTCCGAGGTTCAGTGGACCTTTTCTAGGTCCTCAGTTGGGTAGGCGAGGTGGTTTACCGCGTGACCCATCCACCTCAGTTGCACCAGGTGTACGACGACTTCCACGTATCTCAACTGAGGAGATACGTGCGTGATCCTTCACATATCATCGACCATGGGGAGTTGGACGATGGTGATGGGGTGTCTTTCACGGAGGTTCCAGTGGGGATCAAGGATCGACAGGAGCGGACCCTACGAGGACATTCGATTCCTCAGGTGCATTTTCTTTGGTAGTACGGGAACCTCCAGGTAATCACATGGGAGCAGAAGGCTCAGATGCGTGCTCAGTACAGCTTTTGTAACCCTAGTTTGTATTAAATCTTTACGAGGACGTAAAGCCCTGAGGTGGGAGTAATGTAAAGTTCCGGAAATTTCAAGGAAATTTTTTTTCTTAATTTTCTTTTGGATTTTACAAGAACGTAGTTTCTGACGGCACCTGATTCCGAGTCCCGGTGTGCCCGGAATCAATTTCTGAAGTTTAGCTCAGGTACGTTCAGTGAACGAACGAGCGGGTTTTTCTAACTTTTGAACCGGTGCTTGGAATCGAAATCTGAGGGCACCGATGAACTCACAGCGCCGATAATTGCTTAAAAAGACCCTTTTCTGGTGTTGTGTTTTCTTGGAATAAGTTGTTTAATTAAAGTGAGGAATAATAATATAATTGTTTTACAATTATATTTTTCTTTTCTTGTTAAATGGATTAAGTGTTGTGTCACAACACTTTCCCCTCTCTCTTATGTGGTTATAACCTATGTAAGGGAGTTAGGGGTGGGACCCACTTATTGGTAACTACCTTTGAGAGGATTAAGGTGGGGTGGGTCCCACATGAGCCCCACCGTTTCTTTTCTTCTAAGTAACGCACCCGCACCCCCTATTAATGAAGTCAAACCGTGCGTTTATTCTGGTTAAGAAACGCCTCATTAATTTGGGTGGTTAAATCGTTACAATTAATTCATTGAATTGATTGTTTCTTTTTGAATTTCAAATGTTGACTTGTGCGTTAATAAAATAAGATTACTCTTATTTTATTTCTGTTGGAACTTGTGGCGTATAGAGGATTTGGAGGAAAGCGTTCTTCTTCGATGAAGAACGCGAAGAACGCACCGATCTCCGATGAAGAACGCCAAATCCTCATAAATCAACGATGCTCCTTCCGCGACGTTTCTTCTGCGACGATCCTTCTCTTCCGCGACGATCCTCTTCTTCCGCGACGGTTAATTCCGTGATGAACTCTCGTTTGACGACAACGTTGAGGTAGGGAATTATGTTTGAGAATGATTTTATTCCCTTGATTCTTTCATTCTAAGGAAAACAAAGAACACAGATCAACTTATTATCTAGTTGATCTGCGAACGTTTTCCTTGCGAGTTGGGAATAATTTGTTGCGGGAAGTTGTGTGGGCTTATTTTATTGTTGATCGTGATCTCATATGTCACCTTTTTGGTTTCATTTTGGGCCACCTGTTATCATACTAACGGGAGGAGGTTGGACCGCACGAACACGGTCGACCCTCCTTCCCCCCCTTGTTGTTTGAATTTGTTGCGGAATGAGAAAGGTAGCGCGGTGCTGTTGCACCGCGCAGAAACGAGAAAGAACGCGGCGAAGAAGCGCGGCGTCGTCACGCCGCGCCGTTGACGCCGAACGAAACCGCAGGCAGAGTCGGGGCCGCGGAGGCGATTTGAAGACTCCATAGTTTGTTGTCGAAGTACAGATCAATGGACGATGGTGAGGCGGGCCGCAAAGGCGTTTTGAAGCCGCCGCAGTAAAGGTCGGGTCTCGGGAGGACCATTGGCGAAAGCGGGGAGAAAAACGGACCACCGGAGCGCGTCCGGTGTTCCACGGAAGACTCCGCCGGCACGCCGCGCCGGTACAGCGGCGCTGGCGGCCGGAGGCGGTGGCCGGCACCGGCCGGCCGCCAGGAGGCGGCGGCGCCCGGCGCGCTGCCGGGAAGGGGCTGCTGCGGCTGAAGTCGCGGCTGCGGGCGGCTGGTCCCGCGGCCGTGTGGGACCAGAGGGACGCGGCATCGCGCCGCGTCTGTTGACAGGGTGCGGCCCCAACGCGGGGGTCACGGTTTCGTCCAGGGGGCGGTCCCCCCTTGTGCGGCCGCTTGGCCGGCGCCAGCGCGCCGGGCCGAGCCGCCCGGCCGGACCGCGCCCAGGCCGGGCCGGGCCGCGCTCGCCGCGCTAGGCCGCGCCCAGCCGGATCGGACCTGGAACCGGGTCGGGTCGACCCGGTTCGGGCCCACCCAGGGGGGGTTGGGCCGGGTCGGTCCTGGTCCAGACCCCCCGTTTTCAGACCTCTTCGGTCTTTCTCCCATAACTTGGGATACAGACCTCTGATCGATGCACCGTCAGTTGCGATGCGATCCTTGGACTGAGACGGTCGGTTCAGTATATTACACTCAAGGTTTTGGAGAACCTTTGGTTCGGCCGAGTTGGTTCGGATACGAAACCAACCGGGCCCTCAGAGCGGAAACGCTTATATATTGAGTTCCGGACGTCCGATTGATGTGTCGTCAACTTTGTTGGTTTCCTCTTGATGAGACGGAACTTTTGGCTTACTCCGCACGAGGTTTGGAGGTCGTCGGAGTGCGTTCGGGTTGGTTCGCTCACGAAACCAACCGGGCCCCTGGAACGAAAAAGCCAATAAATCACAGATCGGGCGTCTGATTGGCGCGCTGTCTGTCTCGTTGAATTCCTCTTGATGAGACGGAACTTTTGGCATACTTCGCCTGAGTTTTGGATGCAGTTGGAGTATGGCCAGGTTGGATTGTACTCGAAATCCAACCGGGCCCCTAGAACGGAAAAGCTAATATCTTTCAGACCGGACGTCTGTTTGACGAACTGTCAGCGGCGTTGGTGATCACGTTGAGACACGGTCCCTATGAGTATACCCTATGAGAGTTCGGGGTACAGTTGAGATACGGCCGTGTTGGTTCGCACACAAAACCAACCGGGCCCCTGGGACGAAAAGGCTAATAACTCATAGACCGAGCGTCTGATTGACGCGCCGTCTGTTGCGTTGAGACCCCTGTGACGAGGCAGTCCTTTGAGATACTTCTTCGTGGGACCTTGAGATACTTGGAGTATCGACCTGTAGCTCGTGGAGCAGACCCTCTCAGAGACGAGCGTGCGGAGTACGGAGACCGTGTAGCCGATTGAGACCTGACGACTGCTTGACCGACTCGACTTGGAGTGAGTCGACTAGCCCAGTGGACGAAGCACTACTTTGTTTGGGTAAAGACCCATGGTGGACGGAGCACTACCTGTGTGATAGTTCAGACCCGCGGTACTCATCCGTAGAGTACCTCTGCAGGCTATTAGGGGGTGTGCACTACTGTGTTTGGGTGGCATACCCCGGCGGGAAGCACTACTGTGTTTGGGTGGCTGGCCCGCGGTACTCGACAGGAGGAGTACCTCAGCAGTCTTAGGTTAGTGAGCAGTACCTCGGAGTCGTGACAGGACCACTGTACACTCCAGAGATGGGGCTCTTCAGCAGTTACGGTTTCGATAATGAAAATCCTGGTTTGAGCTGAATCTTTGACCTTTGTGTTTACCTCATGATTGAGATGGGTCATTTGATAACTTGGGTATATGTATGGGCATATACCTGGGTAGTGGTTATCCGTTGATTTCATAATATTTGTGTTTCCTAATGATTGAGATGGGTTACTTGATAACTTAGTTATATGTATGGGCATATACCTAAGTAGAGGTTATCTGTTGAGATCTTCTTTGTGGTTATCCATGTTGGTTTTAGTGAGACCTTGAGTGTCTCGGGGTCCCTACTGAGTATCGTTATACTCACCCCTGCACGGGCTATGCCCACACCTCGTTGTGTTGGTTGTAGACTACGGGTAGTGCTGACGGAGGCCGAGTGTTCAAGGACTGGATGGTACCCGGAGGTGGACCACATGACAAGTCAGTATCTGGAGGTGGACTTCACGACGGACGACACACAGAGGAGGTTGGTGGGCGAGAGCGTTGTGGTGGCTATCTGTACCTACCCTTCAGGTAGGATCCGTGGTGGATGATCCAGGAGCTGCGCCATTTGTACCTACCCTTCAGGTAGGATCCGAGGAGGACGACCCAGGAGCCTCTTTTGTTCTTCCAGCTGTTGCCTTTTTCTTTTGTTGTACTTTTGTTCAGTTGTAGCTCTACTTTCAGTTAGGTTTGTATTCTGGCTCATTTACTTTTCAGCACTTTCTTTTATACTTAGTGTTTTTACTCCCGCTTGTACTCTGTGGTGTTTGTTTGCTTTTATAAAGGCAATGCCTTCCCAGTTATCGGGATTTACGCCTTTGGTGTTAGTCGCCAGCCCCTGGCCTATGGAAGGCGGGCTTGGGGTAGTCACAGCACAGGCCCCAAGGACGGGTCGTGACATTAATCATTGATCTGACTATGTCAAGCAAGGTTTGATTTATCCTTTCACTAACACCATTCCAATGAGGTGTATAAGGAGGACTGAGTTGGGATACAATCTCATGATCCTTTAAGGGATCAATGAAATATTTTTTGAGATATTCTCCACCTCCATTAGAGTAGTGCCTTAATATTTTTATTAATACAGTTTTCTACTTCATGATGATAGTACTTAAACATCTTAAAGGAATCTGACATATACCTCATTAAGTATATATACCCATGCCTACTATATCCATTGTTAAATGTAATTAAGTATGAATACTCACCCCTTACCTTTACTGGAAATAGTCCACACAGATTAGTATGAATCAATTCTAGTAGTTTGGTGGCCCTTACTCCTTTCCCAGTGAAGAGTGATTTAGTTATTTTTCTTTATAAACAAATGTGACATACATCCAAGGGTTTTAACTTAGCTGAGTCTAAATACCCTACTTGATGTAATTTAAGTAAATTATTCTCATTTACAATACCAAACCTAAAGTGTCATAGGGGGTATTATATGAGTCATTTTCACTTCTTTTTTCATTGATTTCCAATGTAGGATTTTCACATTCAATTATATTCAAACTACTGTTAGGATGTATCATTCTATTACATATGTTATCTTTATAAAATAGAAAACATTTATTTCCAAACATCAAATTAAATCCTTTGACTACCTTTGGGTCACACGTATGCTTTAGTTTGATCCCTGGTTTATCTCTTTTGAGATTTGAGAGGTTTTTGGGAGTTTGAGGTTAACAATTTTTTTTTGGGGGGGGGGAATAGGATAGGAACATGTTTTAGAAACATAGTTAGTTCTAAACATGCGGTATGTAACTATGAGATCCAGTGGATTTTTACATGGGTTGGGCATGGTTAGTCAAACTATATGGATCACATAGCAAACCATGTTCCTAGGTGGGTTTTTTTCAGAGTTTGTAGCATGGTTTTTAAACTGTATGACCTATACCAAGAGCCCATGTTAAATGGTTACCTATGGATAATGGCCAATGAATGGTTGGAATATGGTTTAGAAAACTGTGTGGCCTAACCATGTGGCCCAATCCAAACTTTTAAAAATAGAAAATTTACCCGATGCACTTGGTAATTTTAACCTCTAATCACCTAATAATTTCTCATTAGCCTAAACTATCCTATCCATGTATCTCTAGAAGGTTCTCCCATTTTATCTTTGGTGATTATCCATTGATCTTGATAGATCCCTTTGAGTTATATAAGTTTTCATATTGTTTTCTTCTTCTCTTTCTAGATCTACCTCTGATCTCTCATCTTCTCTATGTTGTGAAAACCTATGTGAGGTATAATGACCTAGTATATGGTTTAAATGGATAATTTATGGTTTTTATCTTGGATCTAGTCATGTGAGGACCTGATCTCTTTATTTCCAATCACCAGTTTCCAAGCGATGAGGTTTTCTTCATTCTCGAGGTAGGTGTCTCTATACAAAGGTTATAACTCATGAATTACTTGATTTTCTTGTGGATTTGTTTGTTTTTATTTATTTATTTGATTTATTTATACTGAATAATTTCATAAAAATTCATTATTAAATGGGTTTATCAATAAAAATAGATTTATGAACACTGTGTTTGATGAAATGCCTCAAAAGTGATTTTGGATCAAAAATGGATTTTTAAGCAAGGGAGCAGTGATGATTCATGATGGAAATGTTGTATAGATTATGTTAATGGTTTTAAAATTATTTTTGGAAAACATAGCACATTGGGAACATTGGGTGTCTCAGATTATGGACATATACAACATTAGTGATTGTGGAACCACTAGGGGTTATTTTTTTGATATCGATAGACTATGGTAGGACTTGATATCAATAGTATTGATGTTATTCCTAGATTATTTTTTCTTTATGTGTCCTAATATGTATTACCATAGTCTATATACCAACTTGTGCTTGATTTTTCTCATAATGTTATTATTTCATGTTGATTTTCTAACATGTTTATCTTATTGAATGGGCCCATGGACATGGTGCTCTTGGATCGGATTATATTATCTTGGATTCTTTGTGTACCATGTTTTATATGCTCACTTTATTTCCCTTTGAAATATGGTTGATTTTTACTAATGGAATTTATAATATCAATCATGTTTTTATCATATTCCTGGATATTTTTTATATGAAATTTTTTGAAATGAAACTCAAGAATGGTACAAAATGGTTTTCATATGAAAATTCTCTATAAATTGGTTTTGAATAAAAATAAAACTAGAAATTTAATGGTACTATACTTTGTATTTATTTTTTGGTGTTATCCTACTAATCTTTAGTGATCACACCCTAATTTTTCCTTTGGGAATTTGTAGCCATTGTTTTGCAGGACACGGGTAAAGGTAAGGGTGTCATGTAGCATGGCATATTCTCTTGGTTGTTGTTATATTTGGATTGGTTTGGGATGGTTGTGATATATTTTAACATAGAGACTTGGTCTTTGGTATGGTATAATTTTACTTCTTGGACCAGTCGTCTGTCTTACTTTGTTATGTCTCTTGGTTGTGTACCTTTTCTAACGCATTATAACCTGATTTTTATCTAATTTTTATTATAATTGAGACATGTTGTGTTATCTTTAAGGGTAAAATATTCCCTTGGATTTTTATGTTGATACCCAAGTATCTTTCTCCATTTTGTGGAGATTACGGACATGCTTTAGGCCTTGGGTTGAGCCATCTTGAGAGACATATTGGGTTGAAATGGGTTGGTTCCTTACAAAATGGTATTAGGGGAATACTTATCCAGAAGTGTGATAACACTTCCTGGTATTGGTTTATGGTTTGGTAGATGAGAGCTAGGACATGTCAGGGCTCAAGGAGTACATGGTGAGTAGGTTCTTTATCACCACCTTTCGTGATGTCACTTGAGTTACCATGGGTTATCAGGGTTTATTTATTTTTTATTTTATGTTTTCCATGAGTTATGGTTTGATATGATGAATTATTATTCTCACTGTAATGTGTTGGTATCCTTGATGGTTATTCAAGATTTGGGGTGTAAACCAAAAGAGGGATCAAGTTTTGAAGTCAACCTAGATGGATTGAAAAACCTTTCAGTGACTAGACACTTGGTTTTGAAAGCATTAAAGGGGTTGTGTCATGATTAGCACATGGATTTCAACCATGTGGCTAGGTCAAGCACAACTATACATCCCTTTTCTATGGTTATTTAGAACCCACAATTCTTGAATTCTTTGAGTAAATCATATATGGGAAAATAATCAAGGTGTTTCTTAGGATATATTGATATCCATAATCAGTTTGAATAACAGTTATGGAATTATTTTATTATATAGGGATAGCATAAATAGTTTATTATGTAAAGATGGATTTCATGGAATAACACTTTTAGTATGAAAAGTTAAGTATTATTGCTTTCCAGTGAAATGATGTTGGGTTTATAGCTCATGTTTAGAAGTGGTTGTTTACTAGGAAGTTGTAAAGGATGGATTTTTGGTTTTAATGAAAAATCTATTAATATTTCAATATGTAATTTTTAAAATTAAATGGTTTTGAAATTGGAATGATAAATTAAAAAATGGTTCTTACTTTTAAGAAAATACAGTTTTTATATCTTGAATGGTAGTTTCTTTTTAAATAACTTTGAACAAGGGAAAGGTAATTTAATAAGAAAATGAATCTTGTTTAAATGCATTGGCTTGAAAGTTAATAGGTTTCATCTTCTAATGTGGAAGTTGTGAAATGGTTTTATTTTGGATTATTTTCTAAATTAATGAAATATATTTACTTTTGAAATGATTTTTTTGTATAAATAATTTTCAAATGGTTTTTGTAGGTTTTCAAAATAAATAGTTTTTTAAAGAGGTATTTTCTCCTTAAGTGGGTTTTTTTGAAACCTCTCTAAAATAGATTTCTTTCTTTGATGATTTTTATGTTTGGATAGAACCTTTCTTGTGTGTAGGGGTGATATAATGTTCTCTAAAGTTTATAACTGGATGGATTTCTCCTCTTTTGTGGTTTGAGTGAGTATTTCGAAGAGGTATTGAGTTGGAGTGTGATTCATTCCAATAGAGTGTTATTTTCCCTCATCTATTTAGTCATTACTAGACTCTAAATAGAGTGCTGAGTGTTATCTTCCCTCTTTATGTTCTAGTGTTGGAATGTATTGAGGTGAATCTAGATGATGCCCTTTTTTGGACCTACTAGAGAACCTTATAGGTTCGATTGATTAAATGGGTCATTAGGGATCAGTTTTCCTAGTTTTCATGTGTTCCTCAGGAAGAGATGAACATTGGGTGTATCTTGTGATATCTATGTTGATCCCTTCTTGTTCATGATCTGTAGTTTCAGATAATATTTGGTTTTGGGATATCCTTATTAAGTTTCATCTTTAATTTATTTCTTAGGCTGCTTCCTTAAGAGAAGTGGTCATATCATTTTTTCATCACGCCTCATTATTTTGTTTCACACTATGAACATAGTTTCTAGGGATTTCTTTGTAATGAAATCAATTCCATCAAGTTTGACATGATTCCCTATAATTGTTGAATCTTGTGTGTGTTCATGGGTAATAAGGTTTAGTTCATAAAAGGTTTTTCCATGAGATTTATTTGAGATATGTTATTATCGGTTGGGAAGTGGTTACAATTGAGTTGTGATCACTAAAATTGAATTACCATAGATATGGTCCATAACCCAAGACTAAATCTATGTTATTTCTTTTTAAGGCATGCCTTTTTTTGGACTTCTTCCTATCTTTTTGAGAAGTGGTGGATCTTTTGATCTAGATTTTTCATTTCTAATGATTATTTATGTGGTTTGATCTGTTGATATTTTGAACATTTCTTAGGGATAGATCCTTTTATAGGCTAGATCTAGTTCTCTTTTGGTTGGTCATACCTTGTGAGAGAATACCATTTTCCTTGGTTTTAAATAAAAATTTGGGGGGTTTCCTTTGTTTGAAATGTGTAACCTCAGTTAACTTGTTTATGATCTCTTGTATCGATTCATTTTCTTGTTGTTTCACCATTTAAGAATAAGTCTAAATTTTGGGGAGACCTATATTAGGTCTCTATTCTTTTAACGCTTCATGTTGGATAATATGGAACCTAGGACTCCTTTGAATGGCTAGAAGTGAGGTTAATTTCATCCCTAGTGTTGTTTCTTGCTAATCCAAGTTGGGTCTTGATTATATAAATGTGAAGCCTTAGGCATGGAGTTGAGATATTTCTTGATGATGGAAAATGGGTAATGGATTAAGGATTTCTTTCAATTATTCCTTTATTCAATGAATCTATATCATCATGACCTTGAGTTGATAGTAGTTGTACATGATCTCATAACATTATGAAACTAGTCCCTCAAAGAGAAGTTTATGATATATTCATATCATAAGTGTCTGAAGTTTACTTTTACTGAGTCAAATTTGATCCTATGATATAAATATATGTTAATTTATTTCAGATCAATGATTCTGATATTAGGTAAACTCTCTGATTTGAGTAGGATTTACCAAAAAATATGTGAAGAGTCAAAGAATGATGGATCATTAGGGAATCTTTCTACATAAATTCTTTGGGTTGGGTTTGAGGCTCTATTGTTCTTGTGTGCTCAGCTTGTGGGGAATCCGGTTTCCTTGCACAAACAGTTTAGAATTAGAAAAGTATTAGATATTTGTTAACCACATTTTAACAAAAAATTTCATAGTGGAGATACATTGGGTTTCTAGATTTGGTCTCACATTAGTGTTTTGTATCTTTATAGGCAATTGGTTGTTCAAAATGATCTAATTCAAGATTTGATAGATCAAGAACATAGGCCTAGTTGGTCCTTACACTCTAGGGTTACTAGGATGTGTCATAATCTGAGACAATGATGTTAGTGACCCAGAATGAGTTGATCAAATGTAAACTGTATGTCATGATACCCTTTCTTATTAGGAAATTAAAGCATAACACAACATAATTTCTAGTTTGGTTAAGCCTTATACTTTCTATTATGGAAGTTGGATAATGAATCCATGGACTTTTTAATTCGTACCACAAAATCCTAGTGGGGAAAAAGATATGACTTTGGTAATCATCTATTGACATGCATAGATGGATCTTTTCTTTCCTACCAAGGATATGGTTATGGTAAAAGAGATTGAACATTTATATGTTA
This sequence comes from Viscum album, assembly GCA_963277665.1. Taxonomy (NCBI): domain Eukaryota; kingdom Viridiplantae; phylum Streptophyta; class Magnoliopsida; order Santalales; family Viscaceae; genus Viscum; species Viscum album. Next base: position 1,350,047,619 of record OY728164.1, read on the forward strand.
GAGGGGTTATTAATCTCCATGGTGTGTTTGCAGCTACTGTTTTTTAGTAGATACCCATCCTTTGAATCTTAATTTTGGAAGGAATTGCTGAATTTAAGGGGTTCTCAATCGAAGTCGATAATGACATTCTATATTTATATGGATAGTTGGACTGGATGAATCATCCAATCCAAAAGGATGTGTATTAGGCGTTCATTATTTATTTTTTTGGATTTTGGGTTTCATATCTACTATGCTCTATGATTAAGGATATTCACTCTAAAGTGTCGTATGGGTGTCCTTATGAAACTTCTTGATGTCAGAAAAGGGTGGGTGAATATATTATGGTAGGACCAAGTCATATTCAGGGGATATGGGGATGGTATGGTTATCTTAGTAATGGTTTTTTTCAGTTCTAAGCCACCTAAGATCTTATGAAAACTACTATTGGTGTCTTTTGGATCCTAAGGTGGGTGATTGGGTCTCTCTAAATGAATCTTGTTTTGTTTTGGAAATCATCATTTGGGTATGCATGGTAAGTGGAACCAAGGTTATTTAGAACTTTTGAGATCATCAAATGACTTAAAAATGTATCTTATCAATTTAGTTTTTCATCTCATTGGACATCGATTCACGGTGTATCTTATATTCCTCAATTGAGGAAGTATCAACCAAACCCCTCTCATGTGATAAAATGGGAAGATGTTGATCTTGAGACCAACACCTCAGTGGTGGAGAATCTAATTAATTTTATGGATCATCGGGATAAGGTGTTTGATAGTAAAAAAAATCCTTTAGTTCATGTACTATGATAGTGCGGAAGGGATAACAATGAGATGTGGGAACATGAATCATTGATTATAAATTAGTGTCCTTATCCCTTTGTGAGTCCAGAATCCCACTCAATTTTTGGGGATATAAAGTTTCATATTAGGGAGCATTTTTGTTGAGTCATAATTTTTACTTCATACTTTTCCATTGCTTTATTTTTGGAAATCATAAACACCTTATTAAAAAATATTTACTAAATTTTTATATCTCAAGAGTTTTAGTATGTTTTTATAGAAAACATTACCGTTTACCATACTTAGAAAAAGTTCTAAATTATTAAGAATATAAACTTTATATTTATTCATTATGATTATCATAATGAGTATGTGTCTGGTAAATTGGACTCACCTTTATCAGATTAGAAGTTAGACTTTAGTCATGTATTTCATACTGAAAAAAGTCTTGAAAATCGAACTAATACCGGTGCCGATATAATCAGAATGACACTCATAAATATTATTATAATGACAATCATAAGGAATTCCATCAGACTGGATGAAGTTTATAATCATAATATAAGAGACATATTTTTAATGTAAGGAAAAAATTTAACATTGTAATAGTGTTAATCAATATGATATCAGACATTTAGTTACGATGAGATATCAAGTTCCAAGTGTTCAAGTCCATTGTCAAAAAACTCAAAAATATGATCGTTATGTGACCATTGGAAGGATTCCTTTAAATCATAGGTCATTTGAAGAGTTTGGATCTAGCTAGTTGATTACTCACTTCTGAATAGAGATCTATGGAAACTAATTCTTCTTATTTAACTTTTTTCTTTAGTAAGTTTTTGTTCTAAGGAAACCTCATAAGGATTACCTCCTTAAGAAGTTTTGTAATTGTAAATCATGTCCAATCATTATAAAGATCAAGGTATTCCAAGTATAGGAAGATGGATAATCCGATATTTGGATTGAGGGCTTACAGGGTTAGTAAGAAAAATATGATCATTGAATCAAGGGCTTCCAGGGATAAGAAGAAAGAGCATTTTGATCTTTGTATTAAGAGATTTCCTATTAAGAAAAGATAGAATTTATTGTAAGTATAAAATAGTGGATACCTTTAGTCAGGGTTATTGACTACCTTACTCTTAATTTGAAAATAGGTTTATCTTTTTAAATATCTTGTAATTCATTTGTACATTTGTTATCTATTGTATTTCTTTTTGTTTACAAGTATTTTAATTCTACTGCATGTAATAGGAAGTTGGTCATCGTATTCAAATTTCTAATTTGTTTTGTTTTATCATTACTATTTTGATTATGATAATAAACATACTCTAATAAACGAAATCCACAATGATTATGATTTTACTTTAATATAATCAGATATACTATGATTTTGATTCTTAAATTTGTTAATCGGACTGAGGGTCAAGTCTGATAATCTACTTTAAGAGGCTCTGGATTTTTTTAGTTATATTATTTTAAACTATGGTTTTTAAAAATAAAATTCACCCCCTATAAGTATATCCATATGAGCATATTATTATGACCCAATAATTAGTATTATAGATATACTGATCCTATAATTAGTATTATAGATATACTGATCCTACAATGGGTATTAGAGAAATGTCCCACTACTAAAATAATTTATGATTTTTTAATTTATTTACTACTAAAAGTTTGTTAAAATTTTGATATAAACATTTGTTACACTAATGTGTATTTGTGGAAAAGAATATTTTTATCTATTTTAAATATAACAGGTATAGATGTTATTTCTATAGAAAAACTCAATCCAAATAGACCACTTATCTTTGATGGTGTTGATTATGAGTACTGTAGAGATGGGATGAAGTCTTTTATTATCAAAACCGGGGTTGATAATTTTTTTATGCTCACTGGAGACTACAAGATTCCTGATAAGGAAGTCACTACTTGTACCCATCAAGAATAATAGGAATGTCAGTTGAATTATAGAGTAAGGAATAATTTGTTATATTCTATGACTAGAATTATTTGCATCCAAATATCAACTAGTGAAGTTTTCAATAGTATCTAGAAAAGTTTAGAAGTCACACATTTTGTAACATCTAAGATTTTTGAAACCAGGATATATATGCTAAGAGCAGAATATCAAGCCTTTGATTTTATTCTTATAGAACCAGTTTCTAAGATACACCAAAGGTTTATGATGATTATAAATAGTTTAAAATATATTGGTGATAAATGTTGTGATGATGATATCCTTATGTAAAATATAATTGATATCATTCCCAATGAATGGGAATCGAATAGAATTGTTGTTGATGAGACAAGTTGGTTAATAATTCTTACTCTTGATGAAATTATTGGAACTCTTATGCAGTATGAGGGGAGATTAAAAAGATATGCTAAGAAATAGAAAAGTAAAAAATGTTGTTTTATTATTTTATAGATCATATACCTTACCTATTAAAGTTTAATCTGCTGAAAAAGTTATTAAGTCTTCAAGAAAGAACAAAGTCTTTTTTCTATCTGATTCAAGTGTTTATAAACATTCTGAGAATTAATTTTATAATATAGAAATAAGTATGAACAAGATAGTTAGTAATAAATATTTCTAATACTGATACGATAAATTTTATGAAGATATAATTGATATGAAAGACGAATTCAATTGTCACAAATGTAAGAAATATGGAAACATCAGACCATATTTTCCAAAGAAAAAGAGGAAAGATAGAAAAAAAAGAATTTAGAGAGGAAGGCCCAAAATTATTACAAATCCAAAGGTAAGAAAGTCTTAAAAGTTATAGAAACTTGGAATTATAGTGGATTTGAATCTTCTAAGAATTATTCAAAAAATGAAATTTTCGGTCAGAGGAACATGGGTCTTTTTTCCAATGTACCTAAAATTAATCAATATTTCATGGCTAAGGTACGAATAACTAAAAACCTTTACAACATGTCTTTAAATTATATTTATCCTGATGAGAAAAATTCTACATCATCTAATGAAGATTCTTCCTTAGAATAAGATAATTATTTACCTTCTTATGATGAATTTTCCCTCTTTTTTAAACTTTTAGAAAATGATAATTATAAAATTTTCAAAAAACTTGATAATTCTAAGGAAAAACTTTCTAAGGATGATTCCAAAATAAATGTTTTGACTAATGAAATATCATATATTTAAAAAGATATCGATGGGAACATTTCTAAAAAATAAACTATTTCTAAAGATCTTGAAAAATTAGTTTTAGAGAAAAATATTTTACAAATTAGTTTTGAGAAACCTAGTTCAAAAAATAATACTATTGAGGATAAAAATTTAGTTGTAAAACTAAAATCTGAAATCTCTAGTTTGACAAAAAAATATCAAACTTTACCACTGTTAAAGAAATTTTTGATAGAATGTATACAAAAATTAGACCTCATGGTAAATATTCTGGAATGGGTTATACATATAAAAAACCTATTTTTAGTATTAATTATTTTGTTCCTAAATGTGAACCCTTTTGTACTAAGTTTCATAGTGGTGGACATTAGAAGAAATATTATTCCTTAAATATAGTAAAATCATTATGATTTCATAAATCTTATTTTTATAAGGAAATGAAATTTTCCCCAAAAAAAAGTTGGACAAATGTGGTCACCCAAAGTTTTTTTTTCTAATATTATCGGAACCAAGAAGGTTTCAGTTATGAAGGTCTAACCTTTTTGTTTTCAGGATAACAAAAAAGTACCAAAAACAAAAACATATGGTACATGGATAGTGGGTTTTCTAGAAACATAACTAGAAATGAATAATTCTTCAAGAATATTATCAAAATGAAATGTGGAAAAGTAACTTAAAGAGATAATGCTTGAGGAGAGATTATCGGTATAGGTAATATTTTTCTTCCTGGAAAAGCTCTTATTTCAAATGTTTTTTTGGTAAAGGTCTTAAGCACAACCTTATAAGCATAAGTCAACTATGTGATGAATTTTACCTTGTGAGATTTAGGAATGGTAAATGTTTAGTACATAGTTTTAAGGATGAATTTATTATTTCTTCCAATAAACAAGATAATGTTTACATGCTTAACATAGAAGACCTTAAGAGCTAAGACTTACCTTTTCTTAGTGTAATGGAAAATCAATCTTGGTTATGGAATATAATTTTAGGACACTGTAACTTTAGAAACTTATCTAAGTTGACTAAGAAAGTACTTGTTAAGGATTTAAAGGAACTTAGGTTTGATTATTCAAGAGTCTGTGACTCTTTTTAAAATGGTAAGCATCATAATTCAAGTTTTAAATATATTAGTGAAGTCTCAACTTTTTATTCTTTATAGTTAGATCACATGGGATTATTTTATTCCTACAAAACTGGAATTATTAGTGGAAAATACTATGTATATATATTAGTTTATGATTACACTAGATACACATGGGTTTATTTTCTCAAAAAGTAATCTAAAGCCTATTTTTATTTTAAAACTTTTGTATCCAAAGTTAAAAAAGAGAAAAATCTAACATTGATCACTATTCATAGTGATCATGGTAGAGAATTTGTAAATTTTGATTTAGAAACATTTTTTCGTACGAAAGGTATAGAACATAACTTTGCAGAACCTATAACCCCCCAGAAAAATGGTGTAGTTTAAAGAAGAAAGATAGTTATTCAAGAAATAATAAGAACCATGTTGAGTGAATACTCAGTTACTAAAAAAAGGGCTGAAGTGGTTAGTACTGCCTGTTATACTAAAATCGAGTTTTAATTATAACTTTTCTTAATAAAACTTCTTATGAGTTGTGGATTGGTAGAAAACCAAAAGTTTCTTAATTCAAAGTATTTGGTTGCAATTTATTTATCTTGAATACAAAAGATAAATATCATAAATTTTCACCCAAATTCGATGAAGGGATATTTTTAGGTTATTCCACTACTTCTAAGGCATATAGATTTTTAAAAAAATCTTGCACTATTGAGAAAACTGTGCATGTTAAGTTTGATGAAACATATCCATTTGTTTTCAAACAACCCCAACCAAAATCCTCGGATGTTATTTCTAAAACTGATTTTCAACCTTTGTTACAAAATTCTTCTCATAAGGATATAACTCAAGAATTAGTTTCTAAATTTAATCCTATGGAATATTTTATACCTATTGTTGAAGAACAGACTTTTCAAAACTCAAGAAGTCAGATGTTTCTTAGGAATAATCCCGGTGAAAGTACAATTGGTAATGTAGATCAACTAGTTAGGACTAGAATTTCCTTAAGAAATGAAATTTAACATCTATATTTTTTATCACAACTTGAACCAAATAATCCTGATGAGTCTTTAGGTGATAAGTATTGGATTAAGTTAATTCAATATGAGCTTAATGAATTTGATAGGAACAATGTATGGACTTTAGTTGAACGACCTTTAGAAACTTCTATAATTGGAGAAAAATGGTGTTTTTATAATAAATATGATTATAATGGAATAATTATTATAAATAAAGCTATAATTATTGTTAAGGGTTATAATCAATAAGAGGGAATAGATTATGAAGAAACCTATGCACCGGTTATAAGAATTTAGTCTATTCAAATGCTTCTAACCTTTAGAGCATTCTTTAATTTCAATTTTTTTTCAAATGGATGTGAAGTGTTCTTTTCTTAATATATATGTTTAGGTAGAATTTTATGTTTAATAACCTCCTAGTTATGAAAATAAAAAAAAATATCCTGAATATGTTTACAAACTTACCAAATATTTATATAGACTTAAAAAATCACCTAGAGCTTTGTATGATAGGTTAATAAGATTTATTTTACAAAAAAAATTATTAAGGGAGTTTTATATCCATGACTTTTTATAAATGAATTTAATAAAAACATTATGATTGTAAAAATTTATGTTGATGACATTATATTTAGATAATCTCAATAATATTTATCATATTCCTTTATGGATATTATGAAATCTGAGTTTGAAATGAGTATGATGGGTGAGTTAATATATTTTCTTAGTTATTAAATTTCACAAAAATCATAAGAATCATTTATATATCAATATAATTATATAAAATTTCTTCTTAAGAAATTTAGATATGAAAATAATAAAAGTATTATTACTCCCATTGGTACCTAAAATAATTTAGATCTTGATGAGGTTAGGTAACCAATTGATCAAAATATTTTTAGGGGTATGATAATAAGTTTTCTTTACTTAATTATTATTCATCCATATTTAATATTTTTTGTATGATTATGTGCAAGATGTCAATAAAATCCAAATTAATCCCACTTAAAATCTATAAAAATAAAATTTTCATTATCTAAAAGGAATTATAGATTTAGTACTATCCTATTCTTATGGAAATGTTATTGAATTAAAAAGTTTTCTGGATGATGACTTTTTTGGTTGTATAATGGATAGGAAAAGTGCATACTTTATTTCTTAGGAGACTCTTTAGCATCTCCATCTTGTAAGAAACAACACTCAATAGCACTTTCCACTACTAAATCCAAATATATGGTAGTTGGAAGTTGTTGTGATCAAGTGTTGTGGATGTAACACACACTCAATAACTATGGAATGAGTTTCACTAAAACTAAAATGCTTTGTGATAAAACAATTGTCATTGCCTTAATTAAAAACACATCACATCCCTCGTGTGATAAGAACATAGATATAAGACATCATTTCCTTTGAGATCACACACTTAAAGGAGATATCATTTTATAATTCATCAGAATTCAAAATCAACTTGCTAACATTTATATAAAGCACCTTCCTTCTAATAGATGTGAATATATTAAACAGAATCTAGAAATAATCAACATAAAGTAATAATTCATATCTACTTTTTTTAACCATCTCCTTACATTAATTTACTTCTTTTCATAGGGAGAGTACATAGGTATTTTTTTTCAAAAACTTTTAGTTTTCTAAAATTTTTAGTTTTCCTAAAACTTTTATCATAATGATTTTTATGGACACAAATTCTTTTTATAAAAATTTTGGATTTTCAATCCTAAAACATGATTTTTGGACTCATGAATTCTTATAAATTTTTCCATTATCACATTTTTTTATTATGTTTTCTAATTTAAAAATTTTCATAATTAGTTTTATTAATAAAAACATTCATATTCAGTTTTATTATAAAAACCGTCATAATTGGTTATCTATTAAAACTATTTAGTTTTCTATAATCAAAACCATCGTAATTTGTTTAGTTTACAAAAACCAAGAAGAAATGTTTATTTGTACAGATGATTTTCTTCGCTTCAAAAGGTATAATTCTATTCTTTTACGTTTTTTCACTGTCTCACTATGTTATTTTTAATTGTTGTTTTTATACTTTTATTTTTATAAAAATGTTGTTTTTAAAAATTTTAAAAACCTTTTCTTAATAGAATTCATTCTGAATATGATAAATGTTTTAAAAAATCTCAAGAGTTCAAGAATTTCTTTATAACTTTCTTCGAAGGAATCTTGACTATCAGATCAAATGAGTTTTTATATCAACTATTGGATTTCTTATGGAAGACAAACCATCATCCTGAGTGCCTATATATAAGGAGACCTCCCTATGTCCCACATCAATTATTCAAACTTTGTGATCCTAAGTTGCAAACCCCTTCAAGTTCACAAGTTTGATAAAAAAAATTCTGATTCTTAGTTACATATCCATATCCAATGATGAAAAGGGAAAATTTCACTAAATGATTCATATTCAGAGAAATAATTATTAAGAGATATTTCTATGATAAGTATGATTACACACTAAATAATATAATCTCCTTTAAATTTTTGGAATCAATGTGTGTTGAGAAACTAGATAAGGACTTTGATATTTTCTATCCTGATGTGGTACATGAGTTTTATGCATCTGTTAAGCTTTTCAAAGAAGATGGTAAAGAAAAAAATTATTTTACAATGTATGACATTAGATATAAATTATCATGTAACAAAATCATAAACATGGTTGGAATACCTTCTGAAGGATAAGCACATTTCACTTATCACAAGATTACATATACTCTTGGTATGTTTGATAGGAGAAAAGTTAAGGATTCTTCGTTTTTTGAATACGAAAAGATTATTAAAGTTCCTCATATCACTCCAGAAAATAATGTTATTTCATTATGGGTGAAAGGATTTTTAATATCGAGGAAGGAATATAGAGATACTTTGAAAGAATATAATATGTTTTTATTGGAATATCTTGTAAATATGATGAAGATATACCTTGTGAAGTTATTCCTTCTCATGCTGGACAATATCAAAACTAGAAAAATCAAATCAAAGATTATCATGTTTACTTATTTCATAAGTAAGATGTTTATTAAGTGTATGATTATTTTCAAAGTATCTAATAAATCATATCTGATGAGGGAGAAATTTTCTTTTATAATTGATGATACGATGAATAAAATGATGATGATTTTTTATATGAAATCAAATAAATAGTTTGTGAAAGTTAGTTGTGTTGCATCGGAGGTAGAACCATCAAGAAATTTGGATAAGGTTGAGAAGAAGAAGAGGAGGATAGTTTAGACCTATCCTCTAAATAATAAAAAGAAGGAAAATAAAGTTCACGATGAATTGTTTAATGATATGATGAAAAAAAGTACGAGAAAAAGAAAGAAGTTCCAATTTTTGTACTTGACCCTATTGAGGCAAAGGCTTTAAAAATTCTTGTTTTCAAAACTATTGAAGAAGAATCCAAGAAGAAGAAGAAGAAAAAAAATGAAATAAGCTTATATTTGTGAGATTTTGTTAAAAGGAGTAGAAAGGGAATATGAGAAGGTCATTTTACCTACATCTCAAACCAATCAAGCGAATCTAGGAGCTGGATTATCTTTTAAAGCAACCCTAGTTTTTCATGTTGATTTCCATTTTGTCATAGATAGAGGAAAGGAAAAGGATGTTCAAGAATAATTAGTTTCATTATATCAAGAAAATCCATCAAAACCTGAACTGGCAGGAAAGCGAGCTCTCAGAACTCAAATAAAGTTAAAAGAAGATCTTAATAAGGTTGTTAATGAAGAAGTTTATGGAGATGAAAACAAAGAAAATGAAGAAAATGAAGAAGAAGAAGAAGAAGAAGGTGAATACAAATAAATTGAAGAACATATTGAAGAAGAAGTGGAATAAGAATAGGGTTAAGAGGCATATGAGGATGAAGAGGTGGATGATAATGAAAAAACTAAATCCGATAAGAAGTCATTGGATTCATCATCATCATAACCATCAGATCTACCCTCTAATGATAACAAAGGAGACAAATATATTAGTTCTAAGGAAGAAGAAGAAGAATAAGAATCATCTGAAGAATAGGTATATTCATCATTTAATAAAGAAGAAGATGAACAAAATTCAAAGACAAAAGCAGATGATAAAGCTGAAACCAATGATACAGATATCATGGAATTATCTGATGATAAGGAAGTTGATCAAAAAGTTTATAAAGTAGTTAAAATTGTTATTTCAAAGAAAGTAAGGAGGAAAGGAAAGGAATATGAAGTCAATTCTAGAAGAATAAAACCTCTTGAGGTTCATCAAGATCAATCAAACTTTACTAAAACCATACCCATTGAAGGAGTTGATTATGTTTTCCATGTGGTGAAGAGAGTAGAAGGGACAATTCCTTACTTTCCAATACATGATTTAAGAGGTCATCTTATTCAATAAATTCTAAATTAGAAATAGGATTCAATAAAAGCTTTAATAGATATAGAGAGATTCAGAATGAATTTGAGTTGAAGATTTTACAAGAAACCTCTCAGACTCATAAAAAAGAGTGAAACCAAATGGTGAAGTGGTATCATCAAGTAGATTTAGATATTCTGGTCCATGATGGAAATATTAATGATATCAAGAAGCTCATGGAAGAATCATCAAGTTATTTTAATCATTTATCAAAAGACACGCCAGACTGAGAAAAAATTTTCAATGAGTTTCAAGATACCACTGATGATCATATTGAGGAAATTAATGTTTTGAAAAATAAGATTCAAGACATGGAGCTTGAAATAACCTAAATTTGATCCATTGAGGACGGTATTTTCTTCTTTAAGGAGAAGAATGACAAGTTTTCATAGGAAGTAAAGAAGTAAAGTCCATTGGAAGAGAAATTTGAGAAGTTGGGGAAAGACTGAAAGGAGTTCAAAAAATATGAAGGCCTTTGTGAATACCTTAATAAAGAAATATTGAAGTTTTTATTTTGAATTCTCATTGTATTTATTTTTTAAAAACATTTGCAAGACTGTTTATGAATGAATTACTTTTTCATCCAAATATGATTTGCCTAAATGTTTTTCAATTCTTATTGGTTGAATTTTCTTTCATATTTTTTGTGGATGATTAGTTAGTTCATTGTATTGTTTTATATGTTTTATTTTTTTACACTTTAATAAACTCAGAACTTTTCCCCATTCTTTTTTAAAAACACAAAGTGGGAGAAATATTTATATAGGTGAGAAAGTATTAAATGAGGAGAAAGTATTATCAAAGGGATAATTATTAATGAAGGGGGAGCTATAATAGAAAGGAGAATAATTTTATATTAGGGTGGAGAATACGATCCTTAGGAGAAGATATTATCCTAATGGGGAGTTAATTGTATTCAACATTGTAACACCCAAGATTTTTATGAGAAATATTTTGTTATCATCAAAGGAATCTTTCACTACACACAACATTAGCTTGGCTTGCTTTACACGTAATCGCGACCTTCCTCGATAGCTTGCGTTGTACGCAATACCGAGTTTCACTAAACAACGATATGCTATTAAAATATTATTAAAACTAGCAGTTATGAATAGTAATACCCACTTTTGGAAATTTTAGAAACTTTATATTTTAAAATGGACTTCATTTTTTGGATTCGGAATATCGAAATTAGCCTAGGGTGAATTTTTGGTATTTTTCTGAAAACTTTCAATTTTTGATGAATAGTGAAGACACTAGGTTACTATTTAAAAACCGACTTTTTATTTAAATAATTATTTATTTTATTTAAATTTATTTTAGGTCAAAATTGATACAAAATACCAATATAAGTTCAATTTAATTCATTGGGGTCATTTTATAATAATTTTAGATATATAAAAATTTTATTAAACTATTCACTGTCTTTTACCCACCTCCTAGGAGAGTTTGAAAATTTACATAAAACATAATTTTACCGCTTTTGTGAGTGAAATTTCGAAAATTCGAGAGACACGGTTAACATCAAGGAGTAAAATATGGTTCAATAAGATAAAAATAATTTTTGGTGAATAGTAACTTTTTACTTTTATTTATCACAGTTAAAAGTAAATAGGGTAATTAAGGGTAAAAATGGTATTATTATTACCCTAACACATGTCCTAATTCTATTGGATAAGTTTAATTCGACCAAAAACAACCTTAGGAATAAAATATGACCATTTAAGTCCACTTGGATTAGATTAGGACATTTATTATTTTATTTAAAGAATAGTTAAAATAGTTAAAATAAAAGTTTAATAACTAAAAAAAATTTAATATAGGGTTATAAATAAGATAAATTCGACTATAAATATTCATTAGAAAGCTAAAAGGATTTTATATATAATGGTATTTTATTTATAATTTTTAAACATTAAAGAATTTAATTTATTTATGACACAATGATGATGTAGTAATTACCTTATTAAGGAAATATTAACATAATTGATATTATAAATACCCAAATAAATGTAATTTGAGACTTTTTATGAATTACAATAATTTTATAGGTTAATATGACATATTAGTATTGATTTAATTAACTTTGTTTGAAATAATCATGTTATGATTTTCACAAAAATCAATTACCCAATAGTGTCAAAATTGACATAAAATAGTTTTTAAAACAAATATTATATTATTAATTGTTATTTTATTCCAAAAAATATAAGGTTATTCTAAATGACTTAGATAATGTTATGTATATTAATAATTAACCCCTTGGGGTTCGTTTGGCTTGTCATAGTAATTTTATTAACCATATAGTGTAAGAAAACAAGAAGACACGGTAAAAGTAAAATTATTTAACATAAAGTTAAATCTAAATGATAAGGTTAAAATAGTAACCTAAACTTGTCTAAAATACATTAGTTGAGAGTATTTAGACCCTTCCCCACGTTATATTCTAAATAAATCAATTTGGAGCTATTAAAAACCAAATATGACTTTATTATAAAATAATATTTTAAGTTTTTCCTAAAGTGCCCCTCTCCTCCCTTAAAAAAGGGCACCTCCTCCCTCTCCTCCTCACACCACTTTGAGCCTTCAAGCTCATCCAACACCTGAAAATTTCCATTATAAACTTCCCTAGAAATATCCTAGAGGTCCTGGTCTTCTTCAAAGACCATCTTTAGTTCCCTGAGAGGAGGTTAAGAAGAGGCGCTTCAAAGAAGAGGTAATGTCTATTACCGATTCTTTCAACTTTATTTCTTTTTCTAATTCCTCTTATTTAGTTGTTTCATTATAAAGTAATAACCTCAGTATCACTCATATACTGATATATTATTATAAATATTAAACAACCATATTTCACCTTCTATCCATCCTATGGAAAATGAAATTACCGCGCGTGCGTACATACGGAATACCGTCTCCACGCCGTGGTGTAATCTGTTTTCCACCATCACCTTACTTGGATGGTTATAATGCTATAAAGAATAACTATATATGATTATTGTAAAGTGATATTGATTCTGAATTATTATACCTACACTTCAATACAATTCCACGAACATGGGAACGATATCATAGCTCGTGCGTACGTACGGCCTACCATCTCCATGATGTGATGTGACTCGTTCTACATGATATTCAATGAATAATGATTATATAAATGAATTAAATGAATAAATATGATATATATTACACTAATACCATTCTGGAGATGAGGTATATATAACCTAAAAATAAGAATAAGAATTTATTCGACAAAACATGCATAAGAACAAAAAGTAATAAACACTCGAATAACAAGTAGCAATGAAATATTACTAATATGAAGCTAAAAATATGACCATATATGATATCATAACAATAAGTAAGATTCTGGAATAAGTCAATAACATTATTTAAATCATTATACAGGAGGTTCGAACACGTACGAAGCAAATCGGACCTAAGGTAAGGGAAAATCTCGCAATCTCATTTTTATCCGAGATTGTTTATACTTCAGAATTTACTGGGGAATATTTATCATCCACATCCATGTTTCCTCAATATGTAATATTACTTATATCCTCCTACAATTTTTTAAATCCAATTTTACCCTTTGGTGAGTTTTTAGTAAAAGATATGAAAGGAATCTTTTGTCGTTTTTAGTATAAGGTACTTTTTTGACTTTTTCGGCCAAAGTACGAGAAGAATGTTTTTCTTTAACTTATACAACATGAATGGATTTTTAGAACATTTTTTCCATGAAGATTCCTTTACAAGTTTTCATTTTTATTTTTAATCAACTTCTTTTAATTTAAAATTGTATGACATGTTAAGAAAGGAAAAAAAATTGAAGTAGAAAGGATATTTTCCTCAAGAATGAAGTTCAAGAGTTTTGTCAAAATTATTTTCCATCTAAGATAATATAGTGTTCTATTTCTATCCCTATTTTTACATTGATTTGATTATGTTATGATGGAATTATTTTTATGATGTCCTTTTATCTTATATGGATTATGTTATGATGGCATGATGTTTAAGAATCCCATTTTTATTACATTGTTTATGTTATGATGTATGATTTATGATCTTGTGGCACACATAAGAATGATATCATTATGAGATGTGTGGGACCTATATCTCCCTCCAATGCATTGGGTAAATATTTATATCTCATGATATATACATGGTTGGAACAGCAGGTTAATCTGGTTCAGTGATACAGGACTGAAACGAGGAGTGAACTCAGTTCAGAAATGGACTTTTTCCACTAAGATAGTCTTGGAAATGATTCTTGACTACTAAGAAATGATTCTCTATTATTATGTGTGTATGCCATAAAGTTTCATGTTTTATGTTATGATTATTGGGATTACATTTCACTACTATGATTTATCCCATGTTATGAAATTATGATCTCTTTTGTAGGTTAATATTTCCAAAATGATATGTTCTTATGAATATGATGTGATTGATATTTCTTTTGTTTAACCTTACTGATCATTTGAGCTTACCCTTTTGTATGTTTTCTTTTCCCCAGGTCAGGAAGAAGGGTGTTAAGTAGGATATTCCAAAAGGGACTCTAGATATGATGAAATAAACGGGAGACAATGTAGATGATTTATGAACCAGTTGTTTATGTTTCCCAGTTTCTAAAGACACTATACCTATACGGTCCTTTCATGGTTTTGTTATATGTTGTAATAAGTATGCTTAAATTCTAAAGTAATAACCATGTATGTAAAGTATGGGCCGTTGTAGTTGGTATCAGAGGAAAAGGAGGTAGGAATGTATCTGATCCTTGGGAACTCTCACATGTGAGCGTTGGACGAAGCATGGCTCTCCACCCAAGGGATTCATGAGGAAATGGCTGCCACTGGGGATGGTGGTGTGTCCCGCCCAGGGGGTGTAGCCGCCCACGGAGTGCCCTGATAGGTATCAACTATAGTCCACTAGAAGTAATTCCAGACCGCTATAGTTGGTATCAGAGGAAAGGTATAGTCAACCTTTAGAAAGTAGTATGTGAAAGCCTTAGTAAGAACCCTAAGGATATGTCGAAGCATAGGACAAAATCTCAATGTTTTAGAAATGCCCATGAATAACCTATGATAAGACCTTAAGTGTGAAATTCATTCTTGATTATGGGGTTTTCCTATTATAATTAGTGTTGCTCACGCTATTCTTCTTGGTTTTAGTCATTGGCTGGAACCCGAAGGAACCATGTTAATACGAAATGCGACAGACAATACAATGATTGTCCCCCTGAGCAACCAAATGTTATGGGAGTTGGAATGAAAAATCTTGTAGCCATGCTCACACAACTTTCTCAAGCTATGAATCATGCAGGACTTCCAAATGATCAAATTAAGGAGCAACATTCTGTTGAATCCTTCATGAGGAAATGCCCACCCTCATTCAGCGGGTCTACTGATCCATTAGTGGCTGAACAATGGATCAGTACCACTGAAAAGATATTTTCAGTTCTTCAATGTTTTGAACATGATAAAGTCATTTTAGCAGTATATCGTTTGGAAGGTGAAGTTGATCAATGGTGGAATCTTATCAAGAATACAAGGCAAAGGGATGAAATTGAATCCATGGAATGGGACGAGTTCAAGAAATTATTTTTCAATAAGTACTTCCCTTGTATTCTTCGAACAAAGATGGAGAAGGAGTTTCTTGAACTGAAGCAAAAGGATGATGAATCTGTTGGTACCTAAGAAGCAAATTTTACAAGACTTGCAAGGTACGCTTCCAGAATTATTATCCAACCTGAGAGTAAGATTGATCGATTCTTTAGTGGCTTAAAACCAAGTCTTCAAAGGGAGTTAGCCATAAGGGACTTCAATAGCTATGAAGAAATCATTCATTGTGCTCTCAAGGTTGAGATGGAGATTATAGTAACCCATCAGTCATATGGGTTTGATAAGAAGAGGAAAATGGAATTCAAAGGGAAATCTAAAGAGCACACTGAAAAGAAGATGAGTTTTTCCTTGTGCTCAAAGTGTGGAAAGAAACATGGAGGGAGTTGTCTTAAAGGGACAAGTAAATGTTTCAAATGTGGAAAGGAAGGTCATCGGGCATTTGAATGCTACAATGATGGGAAGAATATGTCTAATGATGCGAACAAAGAAAAGGCTACACATAGTGCACCTCCTACACTTCAATGTTACAAGTGCAAGGAAATGGGGCATTATGCCAATCAATGCCCTAATCCAAGGGTTGTTGATGATGATCAACGTCAACAAACTATTAAGGCTAAAGACAAAGGAAAGTCACATGAAATTTCTATCAGAAATGTGAAGTATGATAACGAAGTGGTGAAAGGTACACTTACCATCCACTCTAAAGTAGAAAATGTTTTATTTGATTCTGGATCCACCCACTCTTTTATTTCTGAAGAATTTTCTAAGGGTATCACCGTATTACCTCAACAATTAGATGTTGAGTTAGCTGTGACAACCCCTAATGGCACAACGGTCACATCAAAAGTTTACAATTCTTCTTCGATTGAAGTTTGTGGGAAAGTGCTTCCTACAAATCCTGTGATCCTTCCTGTAGTGGAATTTGATGTGATTCTTGGCATGGATTGGATTTCTTTATATAGAGCTCATATCAATTGCCAAAGAAGGGAAGTCACATTTCATATTCTAGATCAATCTATGATCGTCTATTGATGCAAGGATGAACATAACCTTCCAGTGGAAATTTCATCCATCTTATGGGTCTTGATTCCGCAAAATAAAGGTTATTTATCTCAAATAGTTGGAGAGAAACTCACGATTAAAAATATTACCATTGTACGAGAGTTTGTTGATGTCTTTCTGGAGGAATTTCCTGGTCTTCCACCAAATCTTGAAGTTGAGTTTTCAATAGAACTCGTACTGGGTGCTTTACCTATTTCAAAGACACCTTATAGAATGGCCCCAATTGAGTTGCAGGAATTGAAGAAGCAACTCCAAGAGAATCTTGATAAGGGATTCATACACCCTAGTGCGTCATCTTGGGGAGCACATGTTCTGTTTGTTAAGAAGAAAGATGGATCAATGAGACTCTGCATTGATTATCAAGAACGTAACAAGATCACTATCAAGAAAAAATATCATCTCCCACGCATTGATGACTTATTTGACCAACTACGCGGAGCTCAATACTTTTCCAAGATTGATCTTCATTCAGGGTATCATCAATTAAGGGTTAAAAGGGAGGCTATACCAAAGACAGATTTCCGTATAAGGTATGGACACTATGAATTTATAGTGATGCCATTTGGTCTTACTAATGCCCATGTTATCTTCATGGATCTAACGAATAGAGTCTTTAGAGACTATCTTGATCAGTTTGTGGTAGTCTTTATAGACAATATTCTTGTCTATTCAAAGAGAAAGGAAGAACATGAAGATCACATGAGAATTGTATTGAAGACCCTGAGAAAGGAGAAGCTTTATGCCAAATTTACCAAGTGTGAATTTTGGCTTCAAAAAGTTTCATTTTTGGGTCACATAATCTCAAAAGAGGGGATATCTATGGACCCAGCAAAAACAGAGGTTATCGAAAGATGGTTGAGACCAACAACAGTAACTAAGATCCGAAGTTTTCTTGGTTTGGTTGGATATTATTGACGTTTTGTGAAATATTTTTCATGATTATCTAATCCACTCACCAGGTTGACTCGAAAAGGAGTTAAGATCGTTTGGACGGAGGATTGTGAAGAGAATTTCAAGGAGTTAAAAAGAAGGTTATCCAGTGCACCTGTTCTCACACTGCCTTGTAGTGGAGAAAGGTTTGTGATCTATAGTGATGCATCCAAGAAGGGATTGGGGTGTGTTCTCATGAAAAATGATATGGTGATAGCTTATTCCTCACGACAGTTGAAAATCCATGGGAAAAATTACCCAACTCATGATTTGGAGTTAGCTGCGGTAATATTTTCATTAAAGATTTGGAGGCATTATCTTTATGGTGAAAGGTGTGATATTTATACTGATCATAAAAGTTTAAAGTGTATTTTCACACAAAAGGATCTGAATATGCGCCAAAGAAGATGGTTGGAGCTGATTAAGGATTACGACTGCTCAATTCATTATCACCCAGGGAAATCAAACAAGGTGGCAGATGCATTAAGTCGACAAGACCATGCTAGCTTATCCATGATGAGGATCACAAAAGATCCAATATTTTTGGATTTATAAAGGATGGATCTTGGAATTATAATGGAAGGGGGAAAATATTATCTTTCTCAAATGAATGTTCAACCATCTATACATGTGAAGATTAAAGAGGCACAAAAAGAAGATGTAGAGTTACAAAAGAAGGTGAGAAATGTTCCTGAATTCAACCTTGATTGTGATGGGATAATAAGGTTCAGGAATTGGGTTTGTGTTCCTCCCATCCCAGAATTAAAGAAGGAGATGCTGGATGAGGCTCATAGTTCTTCATTCTCTATTCATCCTGGAAGAACAAAGATGTATAGGGATCTGAAAGAGTACTTTTGGTGGGATGGCATGAAAAGAGATGTTGCTGAATATGTCTCTCGATGCTTGGTTTGTCAGCAAGTTAAAGCTGAGAGACAGAAGTCTAAGGGGATGTTACAACCATTACCCATACCCGAATGGAAATGGGAAAACATTACTATGGACTTTGTCACCAGACTTCCTAAAACATTCAAAGGAAATAATGCTATCTGGGTCATAGTTGATCGTCTTACAAAGTCAGCACACTTCATTGCTATTAGAGAGGATTTCTCTCTTGATCAACTTTCCAGGATATATGTAAAGGAAGTGGTAATATTTCATGGAGTACCACTTTCCATTATATCTGATCGGGATCTGATGTTTACCTCAAAGTTTTGGCAAAATCTTCAGCATACTCTGGATACAGAGTTGAGTTTCAGCACTGCTTATCATCTTCAGACAGACGGTCAGTCTGAGAGGACAATTCAAACTCTAGAAGATATGTTAAGAGCTTGCTCTATGGATTTCAAAGGTGGTTGGGATCAACAACTACCTTCGGTGGAATTTTCATATAATAATAGATTTTACTCCAGTATTTAGATGTCTCCTTATGAATCTCTATATGGAAAGAAATGTAGAACTCCAACTTGTTGGGATGAAGTTGGGGAAAGAAAGCTATTAGGACCTGATATTGTTGATGAGATGGCAGAAAAGGTTTGATCTATTCAACAACACATAAGGGCAGCTCAGAGTCGACAAAAAAGTTATGCCGAAAATCAAATAAAAGACCTAGAGTTTGAAGTGGGTGATAATGTGTTCTTACAAATATCTCCTTGGAAGAGAGTAATGAGATTTGGAAAGAATGGAAAGCTAAGCCCTAGGTATATCGGTCCTTTCGAAATACTGGATCGTGTTGGGAAGGTAGCTTACCGATTGGCGCTTCCACCAAATATCTCTCAAGTTCACGATGTGTTCCATGTATCTCTCCTGAGAAAGTACATCCCCGATCCTTCACATGTACTCAACTCAGAAGTTGTACCACTGGAGCAAGATCTTTCTTATGAAGAACAACCGATAGAGATTTGGGATCGTAGCGAAAAAGTCCCACGGAACAAGACCACTCGCTTGGTGAAAGTTCTATGGAAGAACCACCAAATAGAAGAAGCTACATGGGAGCTTAAGGATATGATGAGGGAGAGGTATCCTCATCTGTTTGTTACAAAGTGACGAATTTTGAGGGCGAAATTCATTTTAACGGGGGTAGAATGTAACACCTGAAATTTTTATGAGAAATATTTTGTTATCATCAAAGGAATCTTTCACTACACACAACACTAGCTTGGCTTGCTTTACACGCAATCGTGACCTTCCTCGATAGCATGCATTGTATGCAATACTGAGTTTGACTAAACAACGATATGCTATTAAAATATTATTAAAACTAGCCATTATGAATAGTAATACCCACTTTTTGAAATATTATAAATTTTATCTTTTAAAATGGACTTCATTTTTGGATTCGGAATATCAAAATTATCCTAGGGTGAATTTTTGGCATTTTTCAGAAAACTTTCAATTTTTGATGAATAGTGAAAACACTGGGTTACTATTTAAAAACTGACTTTTTATTTAAATAATTATTTACTTTATTTAAATTTATTTTAGGTAAAAATTGATACATAATACCAATATAAGTTCAATTTAATTCATTGGAGTCATTTTATAATAATTTTAGATATATAAAAATTTTATTGAACTTTTCACCGTCTTTTACCCACCTCCTAGGAGAGTTTGAAAATTTGCATAAAACTTAATTTTACCGCTTCTGTGAGTGGAATTTTGAAAATCTGAGATACATGGTTAACATCAAAGAGTAAAATGTGGTTCAATATGATAAAAATAATTTTTGGTGAATAGTAACTTTTTACTTTTATTTACCACAGTTAAAAGTAAATAGGGTAACTAAGGGTAAAAATAGTATTAATATTACCCTAATACATATCCTAATTCTATTGGATAAGTTTAATTCAACTAAAAACAACCTTAGTAATAAAATATTACCATTTAAGTCCACTTGAATTAGATTAGGACATTTATTATTATTTTATTTAAAGAATAGTCAAAATAGTTAAAATCAAAGTTTAATAACTAAAAAAAATTTAATATAGGATTATACATAAGATAAATTCGACTATAAATATTCATTAGAAATATAAAAATATTTCTTACATAATGGTATTTTATTTATAATTTTTAGACTTTAAATAATTTAATTTATTTATGACACAATGATGATGCAGTAATTACCTTATTAAGGAAATATTAACATAATTGATATTATAAATACCCAAATAAATGTAATTTGAGACTTTTTATGAATTACACAAATTTTATAGGTTAATATGACATATTATTATTGATTTAATTAACTTTTTTTGAACTAATCATGCTGTTATGATTTTCACAAAAATCAATTACCAAATAGTGTCAAAATTGACATAAAATAGTTTTTAAAACAAATATTATATTATTAATTGTTATTTTATTCCTAAAAATCTAAGGTTTGGCCAAATGACTTAGATAAGGTTATATATATTAATAATGAACCAATTGGGGTTTGTTTGGCTTGTTATAGTAAGTTAATTAACCATATAGTGTAAGAAAACAAGAAGACACGGTAAAAGTAAAATTATTTAACTTAAAGTTAAATCTAAATGATAAGGCTAAAATAGAAACATAAACTTGTCTAAAATATATTGGTTGAGAGGATTTCGACCCTTCCCCACCTTATCTTAGAAATAAATCAATTTGGAGCTATTAAAAACCGAATATGACTTTATTATAAAATAATATTTTAAGTTTTTCCTAAAGTGCCCCTCTCCTCCCTTATAAAAGGGCACCTCCTCCCTCTCCTCCTCACACCACTTTGAGCATTCAAGACCGGCCAACCCCTGCCAATTTCCCTTCTCAACTTCCCTAGAAACATCCTAGAGGTCATGTTCTTCTTCAAAGACCATCTTTAGTTCCCTAAGAGGAGGTTAAGAAGAGGCGCTTCAAAGAAGAGGTAATGTCCACTACCGATTCTTTAACTTTATTTATTCTTCTACTTCCTCTTCTTTAGTTTTTTCATTATGAAGTAATAACATCAGTATCACTAATATACTGATATGTTATTATAAATATGAAACAACCCTATTTAACCTCCTATCCATCCTACGGAAAACGAAATCACCGCCCGTGCGTACGTACGGAATACCGTCTCCACGCCGTGGTGTGATCTGTTTTCCACCACCACCTTACTTGGATGGTTATAATGGTGTAAATAATAACTATATATGATTATTGTAAAGTGATATTTATTCTTAAATATTATACCTACACTTCAATACAATTCCACGATCATGGGAACGATATAATCGCTCGTGCGTACGTACGGCATACCGTCTCCACGATGTGATGTGACTCGTTCTACATGATCTTCAATGCATAATGATTATATAAATGAATTGAATGAATAAATATGATATATATTACACTAATACCATTCTGGAAATGAGGTATCTATAACCTAAAAATAAGAATAAGAATTTATTCGACAAAACATGCATAAGAACAAAAAGCAATAAACACCTGAATAATAAGTAGCAATGAAATATTACTAATACGAAGTAAAGAATATGACCATATATGATATCATAACAATGAGTACGATTCTGGAATAAGTCAATAACATTATTTAAATCATTATACAGAAGGTTCGGACATGTACGAAGCAAATCGGACCTAAGGTAAGGGAAAATCTCGTAATATCATTTTTATCTGAGATTGTTTATACTTCAGAATTTACTGGGAAATTTTTATCATCCACATCCATGTTTCCTCAATATGTAATATTATTACTATCCTCCTACAATTGTTTAAATCCAATTTTACCCTTCGGTGAGTTTTTAGTAAAAGATATGAAAGGAATCTTTTGTCGTTTTTAGTACAAGGTACTTTTTTTACTTTTCCGGCCAAAGTACGAGAAGAATATTTTTCTTTAACTTATACGGCATGAATGGATTTTTAGAACATTATTTCCATGAAGCTTCCTTTACAAGTTTTCAAGTTTATTTTTAATCAACTTCTTTTAGTTTAAAATTGTATGACATGTTAAGAAAGGAAAAAAAATTGAAGTAGAAACGATATTTTCCTCAAGAATGATGTTCAAGAGTTTTATCAAAATTATTTTCCATCTAAGATAATATAGGGTTCTATTTATATCCATATTTTTACATTGATTTGATTATGTTATGATGGAATTATTTTTATGATTTCCTTTTATCTTATATGGATTATGTTATGATGGCATGATGTTTAAGAATCTCATTTTTATTACATGGGTTATGCTATGATGTATGATTTATGATCTTGTGGCACACATAAGAATGGTATCATTATGAGATGGGTGGGACCTATATCTCCCTCCAATGCATTGGGTAAAGATTTATATCTCATGAGATAGACATGGCTGGAACGGAAGGTTAATCCAGTTCAGTGATACAGGACTGAAAAGAGGAGTGAACTCGGTTCAGAAATGGACTTTGTCCACTAAGATAGTCTTGGAAATGAGTCTTGACTACTAAGAAATGATTCTCTATGATTATGTGTGTATGCCACAAAGTTTCATGTTTTATGTTATGATTATTGGGATTACATTTCACTATTATGATTTATCCCATGTTATGAAATTATGATCTCTTTTGCTGGTTAAGATTTCCAAAATGATATGTTCTTATGAATATGATGTGATTGATATTTCTTTTGTTTACCCTTACTAAGAATTTAAGCTCACCCTTTTGTATGTTTTCTTTTCCCCAGGTCAGGAAGAAGGTTATTAAGTAGGATATGCCAAAATAGACTCTAGATATGATGAAATAAACAGGAGACAATGTAGATTATTTATGAACCAGTTGTTTTTTTTTCAGTTTTTAAAGACACTATACCTATACGGTCCTTTCATGGTTTTGTTATATGTTGTAATAAGTATGCTTCAATTCTGAAGTAATAACCATGTATGTAAAGTATGGGTCATTATAAACATCATACTCTCCATCGTATTTTAAAGATTTATAAACTTAGGGGGAGTTGGGGTTTTAAAGAATAAATCTAAATACGAAGTACTTAAAAGTACAAATGGGTTGTAAGTTTTTCAAAGTTATTTTTTCATTTAAGTTTTGGGGTTTGTGCTTTCTAAAAAGGGGGAGATTATTGAGTCGGAATTTTTAATAATTACTTTTCCATTCCTTTAGTTTTTGAAATCACAAAAACCTTCATAAAACATGTTTACTAAGTTTTTATGTCCCAATTGTTTTAGTATTTTTTTAAAGAAAAAATTACCTTTTACCATAATTAGAAAAAGTTCTAAAGTATCAAGAATATAAACTTTACATTTATTTATTATGATTATCATAATGAGTATGTATCCGATAAATTTGACTCACCTTTATCAAATCATAAGTTAAACATTAGTCATGTCTTACATATAGAAAAAATTCTTGAAATTCAGACAGATAGTGGTACTGATATAATTAGACTAACACTCATAAAGATCATTGTAATGAAAATCATAAAGAAGTACATCAGACTGACAAAATATTATAATTGGAATAAGGAAGAATTATTTCTAATATAAGAAAAACTTTTAACACAATAATGGTGTTACGAAATAGGAAGATGGATATTTAGTTGTGATGATCTATCAAGTGCCAAGTGTTCGAGGTTGTTGCAACAAACTTGAAAATATGGTCGTTATGTGTCCATTAGAAGGATGCCTATAAATAATGGGTCAATTGAAGAGTTTGGAGCTATCCATTTGATTACTCTCTTCTAAAGAGAGATATGCATTAACTGCTCATTCTTAGTTGTTGTTTTTCTTTAGTAAGTTTTCACTCTAAGGAAACCTCGTAAGGGTTTCCTCCTTAAGAACTTTTTAAATTGTAACTTGTGTCTAGTCATCGTAATGATCAAGGGATTCTGGTGAGATGAAGATAGAGAATTAAATATTTGTCTTGAGGTATTGTGGGGTTATTAAGATAGTGTTGATCATTGTATCGAGGTCTTCCAAGGATAGGAAGACAAAGCATTCCGATCTTTATATTGATGGATTTCATGGTAAGTAAATACATACTTTACTGTAAGTAGAAAATAGTGGATACCTTTAATTAGGTTTATTAAATACCTTACTCTTATGGTTAAAATAGGTTTATCTTTTTAAATATCTTATAAGTCATTCTTACATTTTTTATCTATTGTATTATTTGTTGTTTATAGGTTTTTAATTTTGCTGCATGTAATAGGAAGTTGATCATCGTATTCAAATTTATACTTGGTTTTGTTTTTCTATTACTATTTTGATTATAATAATAACCATACAATGATAAATAGGATGCATAGGATTATGATTTTTACTCTGATATAATCAAACATACTATGATTTTAATTCTTAACTTTTTTAATCGTGTTGAGGGTTGAGTCTGATAATCTACATTAATAGGCTTTGGGTTTTCTTAGTTTAATTATTTTGAACTAAGTTTTTTAAAACTATTAGTCACCCCCCCCCCCTCTTATAAGTATATGAATTTGATCATATTATAAAAATACTACAATTAGTATTATATATATACTAATCCTACAATTGTGACACCCTCTGGGTCACAAGTATGCTTTAGTTTAATCCTTGGTCTATCTCTTTTAAGGTTTGATAGGTTTTTTAGGAGTTAGTGGATGAAAATTTAGAGTTTTTGGGAGGAAAGGATATGCACACTATTTAGGTGTATGGTTATTTTTAACCATGTGATAACCATGTGGTATGAACTATGAGATCCATTAGATTTTTGCAGAGTTTGTGGATGGCTAGTCAAATTGTGAGGCTCGCCCAAAAAATCATATGGCCGAGTGGGTGTTTTTCTAGAGCCTATCAGATGGATTAAGCATAGTTTTTCAAACCATGTGTTCTATCCTAAGAGATCATGAAACATGGTTTCCTATGGAAAGTGTCCAACACATGGTTTGTACACAATTTAACAAACCATTCAGCCTAACCATACGACCTGATCTGAAATTTTAAAAATGGAAATTCCCTAATTCCATTGATTTTTCTAACCTCTAATCACCTCTTAATTTCCTATTAGACCAAACCAGTATCTCCATGGCTCTCTAAGAGGTTCTCCCCTTGTCTCCTTGTTTATTATCTATCGATATTGATGGATCCCTTCAAGGTATGTATGTTTTCTTGTTTCTTTCTTCTCCTCCTTCTAGATATACCTTTGATATCTCATATTCTCCATGTCATAAAAAACTATATGAGGTATGATGACCCAATATAAAGTTTAGATGGATAATTTATGGTATCTCTATTATATTTGGACTTACAAGGATATGATCTATTTATTTTCAATCATCAATTTTTAAGGTGAATAGGTTTTCTTCGTTCATGAGGTAGGCATATCTATACAAAGGTTCTAACTTGTGAATTACTTTATACTCTTGTGGATTCCTTTGTTTTGATTTTTGAAATTTATTTATTTATTGTATCATGGAATAAAATGTGGTTTTAAATGGTTTTATCTTTAAAAACATGTTTATTCACACTATGTGTTTGATGAAACACTGCAATGGTGATTTTGTCTCAAAAATGGATTTTCAAGCATATTAGTGGTGATGCTTCATGGTAAAAATGTTTTATAAATTTTGATTATGATTTTCAAATGGTTTTTAGAAAATATAGCTCATTGGAAACCTTGGGTGCATCGAGTTATGAAAATATGCAACCTTAGTGACAGTGGAACCACTATAGGTTATTGTTTTGACATCTATGGACTATGATAGGACTCAATATCAGTAGGATCTAGGTTATTCCTAGCTTAGTGTTCCTTCACATGTCATAGTATGTATTCATATAGGCAAGATCCCAATTATTACTTGGTTTTCCTCATGATGGAATTGTTTCATGTTGGTTTTCTCATATGTTTATCTTATGGAATGGGATCATGGAAATGGTGCTCCCAGACCAAATTATGTTATCTTGGTTTCTTTGTGTTCCATGATTTATATGATCACTTGGTTTTACTTTGAGATATCATTGCTTTTGAATAATTCACTTTATAATATCAATTGTGTACTTTTTCATATTCCCAGCTATTATGAATATGAAATGTTTTAAAAAGAAACCAAAGGATGTTACAAAATGGTTTTCATATGAAAATGATTTATAAAATGGATGTTTTTTAAAACTAGATCTAATAGTTTTATGGTGTTATACTTTTTATAGGTTCCATGGTGGTGTCTTACTGAGATTTAGTGACCACACCATACTTTTTATTTTGGGAGTTTATAGACATGGTTTTGTAGGACATAGGTAAAGGGAAGTCCTTCATGTGTCATGGAGGCTTATCTTGGTTGTTATAGCCTTCAGAGTAGTTTAGTATGGTGGTGATATATTTTCACATAGATACATGGTCATTGGTCTTGGTTTGTTTTACTTATGGGACCAGCTGATTTGATTTCTTTGTTATTATTCTTGATTATATACCTTTTCTTCCACATTTTACATTGATTTTTATCTTATTTATATTATATTTAAGACATATTGTGTTATCTTTAAGTATAAAATCATTCCATTGGTTTTTTATGTTGATACCTAGGTGTATGTCGCCTGCCCGTGGTGATCACAAACGCACTTCGGGCCTTGTGTTGGGCTAGCTTGGGTGACAGGTCAGGTTAACCTGAGTTGGTTCATTAAAAATTTTATGATATCAAAACATGACATTAATATTATGTTTCTAGTTATGGGAGGTAAATAATAATAGTTTTTAATACAACAACCAAACCACTAGGCAAAGTTAAATAGTAATCTCTCTCTTTTAAGGTTTCTAGTCTTGCACCATTTGCGGCCAAGAGATCCACCTCGCCCTATGTAATATTTTGAAATATACTTAGTTCATATATACGAATACCAATCCAACGATCCCGTACCTGAGTGGTAAGGGCTCCTACTTGGCATGCAAGAGACCTAGGTTCAAAACTAGGTGGAGGCGAATTTTCAGTACTGTAGCAGTACTGTAGCAGTTACTATTCGGTACTGTAGCAGCCAGAACTATTCACCCGATTTGGGCCTTCGGGCCACAGGGCCTTCGGGCCACGGAGACCATGGAGTAGCCCAGTTCACACAGAACAGGCCCTAGACGAGGATCAGAGTAACAAGAATAGTAGTCACTAGAAGCAGATCTAACCGGATTGGAAGAATGAGAGGGTATGGAAACCGCCATCAGGACCAGGCACAATGCAGCTTTGTACGGGACAATTCTAGCCGATCAGAAATGCAAGGTGGGGAGCTAGGTGATCAATGACGCAGAAGCTGGGGAGGGGCAGTTCAAGTGGGCTTGGACTACGGGTCATGTATTGGTCAGGGTATGCCTCTAGGCCTTCGGGTCATGTATTGCGGGTCAGCCGGGCCTTGTGCCTTGGGCCTACGGGTCATGTACGGGTTCCCCTTCAACCCTTAAAAGGGGGATTATACATAATAAAAAAATGAAGGCCTTCGGGCCATTTGGGGTATATATGAATACCAATTTTTGAGCCACATTTTTTATCCAATACCCAACTTCTTAAGTCAAAAATTACACTTATGACTTTTCCATTCCTTTTATTTTTGAAATAAAAAACTATTTCTTAAATACTTGATTGCTAAATTTTTATGTCCAAAGTATTTTTAGAATGCTTTATAGAAAACATATACTTTTACCTTACTCAGAATTAGTTCTAAAGTATTCATAAATATAAACTAAAATTATTCATTATGATTATCATAATGAGTATGGATTCAAGAAATGTCAGATTCATTGATATCATATCATAATTGTCTTTTCATTCTACTAACAAAAGATTTATAATCAGATGGATTTTAGAAATGATAAAACATCATATTCACACTCATAAATAAAGTCATGATGACATTCTATAAGGAAATTCATCAGATTGACCAAATTTCAAATTATAAATATAAAAAATTAATTTCTATCATAATGGAACATCTTTTTCACTATAAAGGTGTAAATAAATATGGCGTTGGATAATTACTTACAAAAGATCTATTGAAGTTCCATCTGTCTAAGTCATTGCAACAAATTCAGAGAAATATGATTGTTGGGAAGGAAATATGACCATAGGGTATTTTTCTATAAATACATTTTCATTCGAAGAGTTTGGTGCTAACAAATTGTGTATGCTTTGCTGAAATTTCTACTGTGTGAGAGCTCTAAAAATTATCAAAAGACTGAATAGATTTTTCTTAGACTTTTATAATTATTTAGAGTCATTTTGTTTTAAATGAATCCCTGTATGGGTTGTTTCCTTTAGAATGTTTGAAAATTGTTTTTATGTCTGATTGTGTGAATACAATTGAGGGATTCCGAGCCTAGGAAGATGGAGAATATGATCATCATATTGATCAAGGGCACATGGGGATAGTGTGATATAATCTGATCCATCGGATTGAGGATGTCTAGGGATATCTAGATAGATAATTCGATCATAATATTGAGGTCTTTCCTTACTGAGGAAATATAGACTTTCTTTTAAGAATAAAACGAGGGATACCTTTATCCAAGGTTTTGTGGATACCTTACTCTTAATTTTAAAAGAGATCAATTGTTTTAAATAGCTATGTCATTCTTATTGTTACTATTTTTTTTACTTGTTTCTTACATGTTTTTAATTCTGATGTGCATGTATGTAATAGTTTTATCGTAATGACTCTCATTAGGATAAATACCATCTATTTTACTAATCGGATCCACTATGAATATAAGTCATACTCTTCTAATCATATCTATATTAAATACGATTTTTTTACTCTGAAATAATCATATACATTGTGATTATGATTCTTTACTCTAGTCTAATCATATCTATCTTGAATGTGATCTATTTACTCTGATTTAATCATATAATTTGTGATTATGATTCTTTACTCTGATCTAATCATATCCACTCTGGATACGATATAATCATATTATTTATGATTGTAATTTTTTTACTCTGATATATTGAAATCACTCTGATTGTGATACTTTTATATTTTCATTAATTCAAGTCCAATCCAATATTTTTCTTAAATAGGTTTGTAAATGGTATTAGTTTAAATTCCTTTAAACTAAAGATTTTAAAACAGCAATCCCCCCCTCTATTATTTAATCCATCTAGAATACATTCTTTTGATCCTTATTAGTATACTTCATATATACTGATACAACAATTGGTATCAGAGTAGGTTTCCACTATTTAAATGCTTGCTTATCTTTTTATTCTATTTACTTTTGAAAGTTTATAAATATTTGTTACACTAACGTGTACTGTGGAAAATAATTTTTGTATCTATTTTTAAAAGATAGCGGGACTAAATGTCAGATCAATAGACAATCTGAATCAAAATAGACCTATTATTTTTTATGGAGTTAATTATGAATATTGGAGAGATAGAATGAATAGCTTTTTTATGAACACTAGAGTTAATAATTTTTTAATTCTCACTAGAGATTAAAAAATACCAGATAAGGAAGTTAGATCCTTTACTAATCAAGAAAAGCTATAATATCAGTTGAATTAAAAAGTATGGAATAATTTATTATGCTTAATGAATAAAAGCATATAAAGTCAAAAAAAATTCATGTGAAGCATCCAATAGTATTTGGAAAAAGTTATAGGTTACAAACTTTGACACATCAAATGTTTTTTAAACTAAGAGAGCAATGTTTACAGCTGATTATCAAGATTTCAAATTCTTATATGGTAAATCAGTTGCTAAGATGCATTAAATATTTATGAAAATTATTAACAGTCTTCAAGATATTGGTGAGAAAGGTTTAGATAATTATATTCTTGTTGAAAAAATCATAGATATAATTCCCAATGAATGGGAATATAAGAGAAAAACTATTGATGAAATAATAAAGGTCAGTTATATCACTTTAGATGATATTATTGGAACCCTGATGCAGTATGAAAGTAGACTCAAGAGAAATGATGAAAAATCAAAGAAAAAGAATGGTTGTGTTTCCTTTGATACAATATCTAATTTACCTTCTAAAGTTCAATCTATAAAAAAAGTTGTTAGATCTTTAAGAAAGAATAAAGTGTACATTCAATATGATTCAAAAACATTTGATCATTCTGAAAATGAACTAGCTAATATTGCTTGAAGTATGAACAAGATAGTTGTTAATAAATACTTTTAGTATAGATATAAGAAAGGTAACAAGGATAGGAATAATAATAAAGATTCTGAAATTACTTTTTATGAGTGTAAGAAATATGTACATATCTAATCGAATTATCCAAAGATGAAAAGGAAATATAGAAAGGATAATAATTCAAAAAGAAATCAGAAAGATTTTTATAAGTTAAAAGGAAATAAATTTCTTAAAGAAAATGATTCTTAGAGTGAAATTGGAGTACACTCCTCAGATAATAATTCTAATAATGAATGTTCAAAATTGAGGAACATTGGTCTTATTTCTACACTACCCAATTAAAATCCTTGTTTAATGGATAAGGTACACACTGCTGAAAACCTTACAAATTTATCTTTAAGTGAAAATTATCTAGAATATGATATTGAGAAAAACTCAAAATCTTCAGATGAATAATATTCATCAATTAATGAAGATAATTATTTACCTTTTTATGAATAAGTTTCTCATTTTTCAAAACTCCTTGAAAATGAAAATTTAAATGTTAGTAAAAAACTTGATAAGGAATATTCAAGGATAAATGTTTTAATAAAATAAGTTTCATATCTTTATAAAGATCTTGATAAGGCTATTTTTGAAAAAGATGCTATTTCTAAAGAATTAGAAAAAGTAATTTTTGAAAAGAATAGTTTACAAACTAGTTTTGAAAAACTGAATTTTGAAACCATTACTCAAGATAATAAGAATTTAGTTGTAAAAATAAAATATGAAATTTCTTCTTTAAGAAATTTTTTTGTCAAACTTTACCTTTGGAAAGGAAGGTTTTGATAAAATGTATAAAAAAATCTATCCTACTGGTACTAGTTATGGAATAGGGTATACTCACAGAAAACTAGTTTTTAGTAGCAACTTCTTTGTTCCTAAAAATGACCCCTTTTTCACCAAGTGTCAAAGTGGAGGAAATTGAAAAAATAATTGGTCCCTTAATAAATTTCAATACTTAGTATTCCACAAAGACTATTTTTCTAAACAAATGTGACTTATAAAAATTTTACTTGCTGGAATTTCCAGACCCAGGAAGGTTTGGGTGCCAAAGTATAATGTTTTTGTTTTTAGAAAAACAAATAAAGTAGCAAAAAATAATACTTGGTATATGGATAGTGTATGTTCCCGTCATATGACTGGTAAAAAATATTTTTTCAAAAATATCATCAAGATGAATGTTGAAAAGGTTATCTTCAGAGATGATGCTCAAGGAGAGATTATCAGAATATGTAACATAGTTATTCTTGGTAAGGCTTTAATTTCAAATGTTTGTTTTGTTATAGATCTTAATAACAACATTATAAGAATAATTTAATTATGTGAGGAAGATTACCTTGTGAATTTTTTAAATGATAAGTGATTATTACACAATTCCAAGGATGAATTCATTATTTTTACCCATTGGTATGAGAATGTTTATACACTAAACTTATAATACCTTAGGATCCAATAATTACCATTACTTAGTGCAATTAAAGATCAATCTTGGTTATGGAATAGAAGGTTAGGATTCTATAACTTTAGAAACTTATGTAGGTTGATAAAGAAAAGAGAAAACAAGTGGAAGTCGAAACCTCTCATCCTAAACTACTAAAAATTGAGATATCTGATTTAGTGGATATGATGACAGTTCAAGGAGTTAATTATAGCATTCAAGCCTTACATAGAATTTAAGGAACTATTCCTTACTTTCCAAGATTAGAAGAAAAGGTTTATTTGATTCATCAAAATAAAATTCAAAAACTATATTCAATAAGTTTTTTGACAGATAGAGTAATTCAGAATGAAGATGATCTAAAATTCATTCAAGAAATCTCCCAATCCCATAAGAAAGCATTTAATAAAATTATAAAGTGGACTCACAATATTGATGTTGATGTCAAGATTCATGATGATGATATTCAATATATTAAAAACATGATAGATGAGTCCATAGAATCATTCAATGAGTTATCAAAAGTTATGGGAAATAGGGTGAAATTTGTGATGCAGTTCAAGAACACAACTAATGAGCAAACTAAATATGTCAGAGAGTTATATGGGATGATAAAATACATCCAGATAGAGGTTTCAAGACACGAATTCTATAAGGATGAAATTTTTATCTTGAAAATGGATAATGAATAATTGGCTGAGAGACTCAAGTTGCAAGAAGATAAAAATTATATTCAAGATGAAAGACTCAGAAATCAAGAAGAAAAAATCCAGTCCCAAGAAGAGATTATTGCAAAGCTTGAGGAAGATATAAATGAGTTCAAGAAGTTGAAAACCGTTGTGATATCTTTGATAAAGAAATATTGAAATATTTTTCCATTTCAAACTCTTATTGTAATATTTTTTTGAGAATTATTTCTGAATGAATGAATTTTTCATCATATTATGATATGTTTGAATATTTTCCAATTCCTATTGGTGGAATGTTCTATAACTTTTGGATGATTATGGAATTCATCATTTTATTATTATTTTATTCTAACCCTTTTCAGGTACTTAAAAAAATTCACATTCCTTTTTGAAAATCAAAAAGGGGATAATTTTATAGAAATGGGGAGATGTTTTAATTAAGGGGGAGAAAATTTTCTTAAGTACGATTTATAAAAGGGAGAGAATTCATATTAAGAAAAAGAATATGATCCTTGGGGGGGTGTTATCCTAAGGAAGAGTTAATCATATTAATCATCGTATTTAGATGAGTTATAAACTGAGGGGGAGTTAAGGATATTTGTTTAATTATGATTACAAAGTACTTAAAGATGATGAACTATAAGTTTTTCAATGTTTTTTTTAATTAGGTATTATAGTTTATGCTTTCCAAAATGGACGAGATTGTTGATTCAAATATTACACTTATGATTGTTACATTCCTTTTTTTGGATATCACAAACTCTTTCTTAAATACTTGATTTCTAACTTTTTATGTCCAAAGTATTTTTATAATGTTTTTATAGAAAAAATATACTTTTACCTTTATTAGAATTAGTTTTAAAGTATTTATGAATATAAACTAAAATTATTCATTACGATTATTATAATGAGTATAGATCTAAGAAATATCAAATTCACTAATATCAGATCAGATTTAAGATTTCCTACCTTATCATCACACTGAAAAAATCTTTATAATTTAATTGATTTCTGAACCAATAAAACATCGGATTCACACTCATAAATAATATTGTAATGACATTCTATAAAGAAATCCATCGAATTGAACAATGTTCAAATTATAAATACAAAAAACTAATTTCTATCATAATGGAACATCTTTTACACTATAAAGGTGTAAATAAATACGATGTTGGACTATCAGTTACAAAAGAGACATTGAAGTTCTAGTTGTCCAAGTCATTGTAACAAGTTTGAAGAAATGTGACCATTGGGAAGGAAATATGACCATTGGGAAGGAAATATGACCATTGGGTATTTACCTATAAATACCCAGTCATCCGAAGAGTTTAGTGCTGACACATTGTTGTTGAAATAGTGGGTGACCTAGACCCAACTATGCAGTACTTTTTTATTACCATATCATGTGTACAGTTAGCTATGAATGATGTTATCTAACAATTATAGTGCAGACTTTTCTACGTCCACTATAATAATGGTAACATCCAAAGGTTAATTGTCGTGTCAAGAGGTTATAGCAGGTCTCGGGCTATAATGAGAACCTTGATATACAATGACATTGATCTTAAATATATGTTCTATAGTCTAGATACATCTTACTGATTAGACACAGTAGATGTCTGACTATCAGGTGCTGGGGGCTCATAAGAATTGAGACTTCATCTAATGAAGTTTGCACTTGGTGATCTCTAGTAGTGAGATCATGAGGACAGACCTGCCAATAGGAACACCACATGTTTTTGGTGTCATTGGTTGTTCCTATCTATGGACATGTGTATTGGTCTCCT
Organism: Viscum album; assembly: GCA_963277665.1. Lineage (NCBI taxonomy): Eukaryota > Viridiplantae > Streptophyta > Magnoliopsida > Santalales > Viscaceae > Viscum > Viscum album. Next base: position 1,350,082,671 of record OY728164.1, read on the forward strand.
GACTTGAGATCATTATCAATGTGTATCATTTGATTACGTACTTTGATGTAAGAGGAAAACCATGGCAGTGATTTCATGGCGAGGTAGTTTGTGTTGGGTGCGTCGTTGGTGGTATGACATTGGATGAATGGTCAAGAAAGGATTTGTTGCTTCCAAGTTCAGAAAGTTGTATATCTCAGGCCTGGTTGATCAAGATGGTGTCACATTCATAAGTCTTTGGCCAAAGCAGTAGAAAGGCAAATCCATCTGGATAGATCAACAAATAATAAAGCAAGATAAGGACGATGACACAAGAGTGCATCCTGCTTTATGAGATATTTAATGACAAAGATATTATAGTACACATTCAGTGTTTGTAGGATGGTAGTTGTTACTATGACTATCCTTATCTCTTTAGGGTCCATGATGGGTTGCTAGACTCCACTCTTGGTCTGTTGATTTATTCACTACTATCGAGGTAAGGGCCTAGAGGGTCACATACAATAGCGTATTCAAGAATCCTCTCTATTTAGTTGAATAGGTATATGGACATAGTGGGCCCCGCCATAGGGTTTGAGCGTTGTCCAAGTTATCGATCACCAATATTATTAAATAAATTCATTGATATTCAAGTTATGAATATTTGGGATTGAATTTATTTAATGTATTTACAAGTTTAGTAAATACGTGAAAAATATTAATCGAATGAATATTATTTTAATATTCAAGGTTTGCTTAATATTAAGCAGGATAGCGAGTCAAGTTAAATGTCTTTGTTTTATCACATAATATATTTTATATATATTACAAGTATGTGATAAAGTAATAAATAATATTGACACAGTTTAGTTCTTCAAAATTATTTATTTAGTGGACGTTGAAATAAACAGGGGCCGGGTAACCCAACCGGGTATTTCTCAACTACACTATAAATAAGAGAGGAGGCTCTCTCTCTTTAGTGTGCAATTCACTATTCACTCATTTCATGGAGTGAAATTCAGAGCCTCTCTCTCCTCCCGCTCTTTAGAGAGAGAAGCTCTCAATCCAAGATTCTCAAATCAAGATCTCTCTTCGGCATCATAGGCATCTCAATGCAGTGATCGTCGGGACATCGAAAGCATCATTGGATCGCCGCGCTAGCACCCGGAATTCGACGATCGACATTCCAACAGATTTTTGGAGCACGTGTGAATGATCTAGAGGGATCCTACTTTGGATCCTTCAAGCAACGATCACCATTGACTAGTTTCAGTTGACTACGCCTTCGGATATGAAACGGGTACGTTTTCATTTTAATTTTGTGCTCTTTGCAATTTACACGAGATCCTCAGACCTCTTCGGGGCTCAGATCATCAGCGTCGACAAGTACCGTTGATCCGCTGATGAAAATTTTAAAATCTCCGACCCACTGGCATCCGCTACGGGCCCCGAAACCTAACAATTGTGTATGATTTTCTGAAATTTATACAGTGCGGCATCTCTAAAAATTATCAAATGCCTGAACAGCTTGTTCTTATACTTTTGTAATTGTTTAGAGTCTTTTTGTTTTAAAGGAATGCCTATCTGGTTTGTTTCCTTTATAATGTTTGAAAATTATTTTTGTGTCTGGTTGTGTGAATACGATCGAGGGATTCCAAGGATAAGAACATAGAGAATCTGATCATCATATTGATCAAGGGAACACAGGGATAGTGTGAAGGAATCTAATCCAATAGATTGAGGGCTTTCAGAGATAGGTAGACAAAGAAGATGATCATCATATCGAGGTCTTTCCTTGCTAAGGAAAGACATACTTTCTTGTAAGTATAAAAAAAAGGTATACCTTTAGCCAAGGTTTTTTGGATACCTTACTCTTAATGTTAAAAGAGATCAATTGTTTTAAATAGATAAGTCATTCTTATTTTTGTTATTTTTTGTACTTATTTCTTACAAGTTTTCAATTCCATTGTGCATGTATGTAATAGTTTTATCATAATGACTCTCATTATGATAAATAAAATCTATTTTACTAATCGTATCTACTATGAATATGAGAAATAATCTTTTAATCATATTTATATTGAATATGATTTGTTTACTCGGATTTAATCATATTCTTTGTGATTATGATTCTTTACTCTAATCCAATTGTATCTATCTTGAATACGATCTATTTACTCTGATTTAATCATATACTTTGTAATTTTGATTATTTACTCTGGTCTAATCATATCCACTATGAATGTGATATAATCATATTCGTTATGATTTAATTGTTTTACTCGGATATATTGAAATCACTCTGATTATGATACTTTGATATTTTCACTGACCAAAGTCCAATCCAATCTTTTTCTTAAAGAGGTTTGTGAATTTTATTAGTTTAAATTCCTTTAAACTAAAGTTTTTAAAACTACAATTCACCCCCCCCCCCTTGTATTTAGTCCATCTAGAATGCATTATTTTGATCCTAATAAATATAATTCATATATACAGATAAAATAAAACTTGTAGATAAATACAGATTTCATTTAATGATAAATTTACCTGAGATAGAAAAATAACCTTGCTTTTTTTATCAAGCCATGAAATTCTTCTTACAGTGGCCTTTCTTACCACATACAAAGAAGATAGTTTCCTACTCATTTCTATCCATCTATATCTTTATCTTTTAGGAGGGGTTGTGCATTGGTGTCTTTGGATTAGGTTTAGCCTTTGATGCTTTCTTCTTGTCCTTCCTCCCCTTATTCACTATAAGGAATAGAGAGTTAGTATTCTTCATATCTTTATCATCTTAGAAAACTAAATTCAATAGGCCTGAGATCAACATTTTCATGTTATTCATGTTATAATAAACAATAAAGGTTGAAAATATAGGTGATAAAGAGGAAAGGATGAGAACAATCGCTAATTCTTGGTTCAATTTGAACCTAAGGGTTTCAAGTCTCGCAATGTAATCAATAATCTTGAGTACATGAGGTCATTATTGATTCCCTTTTTCTAGATTGCACCTATATAGTGCACTTGATATCACATATCATTCTTTCCTTGCTTAACATCTTATAGCCACCTTCATCCTCATGCATTTTTTGCAGTTAACTGGGCATCGATGACAACATGATACACTGTATATATAGTGCATCATTTACATGATTTTTGTATTTATGTTTATCTGTATTGCTTGATCCCTGAGGTGGATCAGTGGGATGTGGGGATTCCAATACATAAAGCTTCCTTTCTTAGTATGGTACTATGTTCAAGTGCATGTATCATTCATGGAAGTTATGGTTGGTCAGGATATTCTCTTTATCTAGTATAGATTACAGTGAAATTGAACTAGTTGTGTTGATTTCCATTTTATCTACAACAAATAAACTTATTAGTTAGTAATTTATCTTGATTTCATATTATACATTATTGATTAAATCATTAAATATATCTTACTATTTTATTGAATCCTAGTATCAGTCACTACTAGACTCAGAGTCGTTTGAGTATTCTAGTGGTAATGATGCTTGAAAACTCCCCTTGTCATCTAATTTATGACCACACTACTACTCATAGAGTTTCAAGTTAGGATTTTGACCATCCAATTACATTAACTTACAGCTCCTTGAACTATTGAGTGAAGTCTCAGGTTCTAGGAATCATAACCATGGTTTACTTGACACTTTTCCTCTAAAGAAGAAATAATCTAGCTATAACTATTTCTTTGTTTACAACTATAGTTAAGTCAACTCATCACTTTCATAAAATGATCTGGTAGGATGAGGTGCCCTCAACTAGGGCTAATGAGAACCTCATACAGGTTTTGTTCAAATTTAAGCAACGAAAGGCATTCCAACTTAATATTTTATCACATCTTAATTTGTTTTAATCTGTGCATTTTTGTTTACTATTTTATGTGATCACGTAAACATGCATATTCACAAAATAAAAATAAATTAAGCATAAATTAAATAAATAACATGAATGATCTTGATCAGTTAATATTGGTCGATCCATTGGGCATAAATAGATTAACCTTGACCCTAGGGGTTGAATACCTGAGTCGTGTCTAACTCGTGTCATAGCTCGCACCCATGTCCAATGTAACCACTTCTCATCTAGAATACCATCCTGTCTTGGTGTAGTCTGCACCTTATATCATTCTTGACATTATATATAAACACTCAGGAATGCACAGAGTGCATGCAGAATAATAATCATGGATGTGCATTCCCTTAAGCATATAAAGTAGAGAATTATGATGTGTAGACCATCAAAATAAATTAATTATTATAATCACTGCATGTAATTTCAATAATAAATTAAATAAATTAAATTACGGACATACATTGGTCAGTCGATTCTCAAGATCAGTTGGAAGGTGATAAACATGTGATATAAAATTAATTTTTCATTAAATTCTACTCGAGAGAATTTTAAATTAATTAAAATAATTTTATCTAATTTTAATTCACAAAATATTAAGTGTATGGTCTTTGAAAAAAAATTCAAATATTCCAAAAAAATCTTAATTTTTGAATTTTTTTAACATTTTATGGACCCTTTCAAGTGGCCCAAAAACCCCTAAAAAGGGGTTTCGGCCTATCCTAGGCTTGAAAGGGGCAGGATCAGACAGTGGTAGTGCCCCACACGGTGCGTGCAGGGCTCAAAAATTGATGTGGAAACTATCATGTCCAAATAATATTATTCCAGTCACCTAAATCTGGTTGGATTATTGGGGAGCTCCGGTATTCTCAACCATCCACTAACCAAAGTAAAAGTCTAACATACAAAAATATGTGTTCTTCCATTTTTAATTACTCATAAAAACCAATTTCGATCCATTTTAAAATATTGAATGGCTATAACTTGGTTTTTCTTAATCAGATTGAAGTGTGGTTTGTTTCAATGGGACCGTTACAATTCCCTCTATATGAATTTAATAAAAATTTAATTTGTTATAGGATTATGAATTCATGTGTTTCCTTTGATACCAATATTTGGTACTGTGGTGTGCAATAGAAGGTGGTAGATTGGGAATTTAAAAAAAATCACCGGACATACATAAATATGCAGTCTCTGATGACGTGCATACCAGTAATCAACCCAAGAATCTCACAAGAAAGGAATTAAGCATGAAAAATAAATTGAATTATTACCTCATTCAATTTTTTAATGCTAGTCAGTACTGCTTGTTGTCGTCATTTCTCTAAGGAACCAATGTTATATCCCTCTAGATTTTCCACACACACTTAAAAAGTATGGTTGAGTATCAAAGGAACCAATGTTAGAGATTCCTCGTACTTATATAGTGGGATTAAAATACCCATAAATGGATCCATGACCTCTAAATATATATTACCCACTAAATAAATCATAAATGACGTCTTATAACCTATTAATTGTGTCATAAATGTCATTTACATTTGTATCACTCAGTTACAATAAAATAAATATATTACAGAATAAAAATGAGTCATTAAATCAACTCGTAATTCCCAAAAATATTAAACAAATCTTGCATTTTAAAATAATATTCGTTCGGTAAATATTTTTTCATGTATTCACTACAAAAATTTTGAATAATATTATTAATTAAATTCAATACCAATTATTATAAACTCAAATAAAATAAATTTATTTATTTCATGGTGATCGTTCAAACTCAGACATCACTCATACCTCATGGTGGGATCCACTATGTCTTAAACTCCAATTTGTAAGAATAGTCTATACTTTTAAATATTCTAAGCATGTGATCCAATAGGCCCTTATCTCGATAGTAGTGAGTACTACTCACAAACCAATAGTGAAGTCTAGCAACCCATCAAGGCCTCTAAAGAGATAAGATATAGTTATAGTAATTAAAACCTTTCATATGAACACATGTTTATTAGACAATAAAAACACATATGTTAATTACACTTTAATGGTATTAAATGTTCAGTTTTGATCTTATGGGCCTGAGTTAGTGGATTTTAATTTTGAACATCCATTCTATTCATTTGTGCACTTCATGCCTAATGTACACCAATTTAGGCCCAATGATTCATCTGATTTTAAGGAATGTAATTATCCATATTTTAATTTTATATTTTGGTAAATGGATCTGCACAAAAATATGAACATTTTTCATTCAGGTATCAATAGAATATTCATAAAGGATGATGGTGATATTTGACGATAAAAGGAAATAATTTTAGAGAAGGCAGATTGGACACAAGCCCACTGATGAGAATGTGGGGCTCACAATACAAGTCCAATGAAGCCCAAATTTCGTGGGACTCTAGAAGACATGTATAGTAACAAATAATTCTTCAGGATCCAGTTCTAATTAGTCCTCCATGGTGATTATTAAGGTGTCCCAAATAGAATATCAAAATCTGGTCCAGAATCTGCGGTCCAGAGTGTTATCCCACTAAATCGTCCATAACTTTCGATCCACAACTCCAAATGGGCCCCAATTTTACAGGCGGTTAGGAGACATCCAAGGATCCATTTTATTATTATATGGACCAATCTAATTCGTCCATCTAGAAGGTCCTTTCGATGCGTATGTTTGGTAGATGCAATCTGGATTCCACTTCGGGTCAAAGGAGGGAATCAATTTGTATCCACTACTTTCTACCACCCTAAGGCCTAAATTAATTTAATAATTGGGAATAAATTTATTGAGTCTCGGCCTAAGGCTTCCCAATTTCCTATTTAAGGCAGTGGTGGTGATGGGTAAGACATCACTTGTTTTTTGTAATGTTATTATGCCAAAGTTTCGTTGTAATGCTTTCAATTCCCAAGTAAGTTTCTTTTTTGAATTTCTATTTTCTTAATCAGCATCTTTCTCTTATACTCTTCCCATTTCTTTCATTAAAGATCTATGATCACAAAGCACAGTGATATCTCTATGTTGTGGTGAATTAGTTCACACATAGGTGTGAATTTCATTCACACACACGGAGGAGTACTCGTTATTTTCGTGGTTTAATTTTCTTCAATCCAATTCTTGTAAGCCACCTTCCACCCACCATTGAGAGTATACCATCAATGGAGGGATAAACATTTAATGGGTTGATCATAGGAAGATGCAAAGACTGGATGGAATGTTATTTTATGAATGAATTGTTGTTAATTGGATAACTAATTTAAGACTTCCATTCTTCAGTTATTTCCACTCTTCATCTTCATTGTATTTAAGGAAGCTAAATCCAAGTACTAAAATGACCATATACCTTGGAGAGATCATGAATTTGGTTCTCTAAGTGTGTAGGGGATTATTAATTGAGTTTATTTAAACTCAAAATAGAAAATGATAAAGGTATTGTTGTTTTGAATAATGGATTCATTAATAATCAGTAAAACCAAAATTGTCTAAAGAAGTAAAATTCATTCAATCCACCTTGAGCATAATCATAAGATCAACCCATTTTTATTGAATTGAATTAACTTAGTGTTATTAGTGTTCTTTAAAACCATCTAAAATAAAAACCAAGTTGGTCACTTCGTAGCCAAAAAGCCATCGCATAGGTTGTTTATCTTAGGTATCTTCTTAGGTCTCAATGGATTCGACAACCCAAGCTAGACTACAAGGACCATTATACCTTCATCTCTTGGGTAAATTTGAGCATGAATCCAATTTTGGCGCAATTGCTAAGGACCAAGTAAGTAACTTTGACCAAAACCTTCTTTTATCACCCTCATTCTTCTATTCTCACCCAAGATCTCTTATCTTTTCCCTTTCTCGCTTTTTTTCCTTTTGGCGCATGTCCGCCTACACCCGTGATAATTCAAACAGACTAGTTAGGGTGGAAATTACTAGGATAGGGGAGTCAAGTGAACCTAGGGGATCGTTTCCATTAGATCCTAATCTTCCTAATACCCCCGAGTCAAAAAGTGAGCCCATTTCAATGGAAGGTCTTCAAAGAAACCAACTCATAAACCCGGGTGGGAACCAAAATGGAAATCCAAATGAGGGAGCCCCAAGCTTGGGGAATGTAGTCGATCAAACCATGAATAACTACCTCACTCTAGCTTGGACCAATTCCCCCTCATGTAATAGACACAATTCCCTAGGAGATTACAATTACATCTTTAAACCCCATGTCCTAAACCACCTTCCTACATTTCATGGAATGGAGTCTGAGATGCCCTACCTTCACGTTAAAGAGTTCAATGACATTGTAGAAACCATGTGTCCACCACATCAACTAGAATCAGCTAAGATGAGGCTATTTCCTTTTCCTTTAAAGGATCGAGCTAAAAATTGGCTAAACAATTTTAGACCATCATCCATCAACTCTTGGGACCAATTACAAAGAGAATTCTACAAAAAAATACTTTCCCCGCCACAAAACAATTGCACTTAAAAAGAGAATCCAAAATTTTTTTGAAAAAGAGGGAGATTCATTCTATGAAACATGGGAGAGGCTCAAAGAAACCCTAAACAAGGTTCCACATCATGGTTTTTCTATACCTGAACAAGTGAGAATTTTCTATGAAGGGTTGGGTCCAGGGAACAAACAATTCATTGACATGGTGTGTAATGGAACTTTTAAAAACAAAGCCCCAAATGATGCTTACAAGTATCTGGAAAGCCTTGCTGAACAAAACCAAACATGGGGAACTTCACCTTATTCTGAAAAGCCACAAATAACTACTAGAATTCATACACTTAGAGAAGAGGAAAGCCTTAGGGCTAAACTCGCAGCACTCTCTAGGAAGGTTGAAGAGATAGACCTTAGGAAATTCCATGAAATCCAAACTATAGACCCTATTTGCACAATTTGTGACAAACATGACCATAAGAAAGAAAACTTTCCAACCATTCCATCCATCAAAGATGTTCTTTTAGGAGGACCCCCAGTGGAAGTAAATGTTTTGAACTTTCAAAAGACTCAATACCAAAACAACTTCAACCCAAGGTATAATGACCTCCCAGGCTTCCGTTGGAAAGATAACCAACAACCTAGCCAACCACAGGAACAAAATCCTTACCCCCATCAAAACTACCAAACCCATAACCAGCTCCAAAACCAACCTAACCAATACCAAAAGCCACCATTCTATTTTCAATAAACCATCCCACCTCCAAAATATCCCCCTAGGATAAACCAATCTTCTCAAGCACCAACCCAAACTGTTCCACAAAGATAACTAGAACAATTGTGCAAACAAATGGAAAGAATGAACTCAGAAGTCTCTTCCCTTAAACAATAACTTCAAAACATCAAAACTGGAAAGGCACCCATGCCTACTCAGGCGGTACCATCCTCAAATTCAAGCAGATAGTCAAGTTGTACTCAAACAACTCATGATCAACTAAATGTTGTGACTATTTTAAGAAGTGGGAAATCAATTGAGAAACCTGAACAACTAATTCAGAACCCATCTGAAGATTCAAACATGGATGAAAATTCAAATGAACCCAATGATCAAACTGAAAAACATGATAACATTTTCAAAGAAAGAACTCTTCAACAAACAACCTCACAACCTGCACAATTTCCTCAATGCATGAGGGGGAAAAGAAAGCCTGAATTGAGTGAAACATTGAGGAAAATCTTCTCACAAGTCAAGTTGAACATTACTCTTCTCGATGCAATCCAAACCATACCTGCCTACTCAAAGTACCTTAAGGACTTATGCATTTTTAAAAGAAAATTTTCACATAAAAACCAATTCCTTTTGGTTTCTAATGTAAGTACCACTATTCAAGGGACCATTCCTCCTAATTTGAAAGACACGGGTTGTCGTTACATCAATGTTGAACTAGGAGAGAGTAATGTTGTCAAGGCCTTGTGTGACATAGGTGCTAGTGTCAATATCATTACCTATGATGTGTACTACTAGTTAGGCCTAGAAGAGCTCCAACCCACATCTGTCACACTTCAACTTGTTGATTGTAGAATTAGGGTTCCAAAGGGGATTTTAAAGGATGTTCTGGTAAAGGTTGAAAACTTCATCTACCCTGCTGACTTCATTGTCCTTAACAACCATCCAAACTTAGGAAACAAAGAACAAACCTCAATCATCCTTGGTCATCCTTTCCTTGCAAAAATAAACTTTGTTATCTGAGTTCGAAATAGGAACATGACCATCACCTTTGGAAACATGAGTCTATACTTGAACATCTATAATGCAAGCTCATAAATAGAGGATGACGAAGACATTCATAAAGTAAACATGATAGGAAGAATTGATAATGAATTCATAGAACATCAAGGAATATTTGATGGATGTTTAAGTCAGGATGAGATTGATTTCCTTTATTCACATGAAGGAATTTTATCTCCTTAGCTTGAATCATTTTCAAATTTCTCTTATGATGAAGTCTTAGGTCCAACAATTAGTGAAACCTTTCAAGAAACCACTTTCATAGAGACCACTCCAACTTCCTTCCCTAAATTTGATCAAGCTAATCTAGTAGCTGAAACTTCTACATGTGGGGAATCAATCCTATCTAAAACTCTAGGAAACAAAATTGATCTTGATTCAATGTCCCAATATTCTGCTGAAATTCTGAACCAACCTGATCTTGAATTAAAGGAAATTCCCGCTGCACTCAAGTATGCCTTCTTAGGGGATAATCAAACACGTCCTATTATCATTTCTTCTTCTCTTGAAGCCAATCATGAGAGGATGCTTCTATATGTCCTTAGGAAACATAAGAAATCCAATGGTTGGACCCTATCTGATATTCCTAGGATTAGCCCACTAATCGGGACTCATAGGATTGTTCTAGAATCTGATTCAAAGCCATGTCATCAACCTCAATGAAGACTCAATCCTAATCTCATAGAGGTGTTAAGAAAGGAACTTCTGAAATTGTTAAAAGCTGGTATCATCTATCCCATAGCTGAGAGTGAGTGGGTGAGCCCAATCCAAGTGGTTCCCAAGAAGACAGGAATCACAATGATAACCAATAAGGATGGAGAGAGTCTTCCAACTAGGTTGAGTAGTGTCTGGAGAGTCTGCATCGATTATAGGAAGCTAAAATCATTTACCAAGAAGGACCATTTCCCCTTACCATTCATTGACCAAGTCCTTGAGAGAGTAGTAGGTCATTCTTTCTACTGTTTCTTAGATGGGTACTCAGGGTACAATCAGATTGAGGTATCCCTAGAGGATAAAGGGAAGACTGCATTCACAAGTCCATTTGGCACCTTTTCCTTCAAACGCATGCCCTTTGGGTTATGCAATGTCCTTGGAACCTTATAGCGGTGCATGATGGGAATCTTCTCAGACATTGTTGGGGATTTTCTAGAGGTCTTCATGGATGACTTATCTATGTTTGGGGATACATTTTAGGGATGTCTTAGGAATGTGGAGAGAGTTTTTTCTAGATGTGAAGAAACAAATATGGTCCTAAACTGGGAAAAATTCCATTTCATGGTTAAAGAGGGACTAGTTCTAGGCCATCTGGTCTCAGGTAGGGGGATTGAAGTTGATAAAGTCAAGGTTGACATCATTCGTCACCTTCCATCACCCAAAACTGTCAAGGAAGTGAGGTCTTTCTTAGAACATGTTGGTTTCTATAGAAGATTCATCATGGACTTTAGTTCAATATCCCGTCCCCTTTGTGCTCTCCTAGTAAAGGATGCTCTATTTGTTTGGATAGAAAGCTGTGAGGGTTCATTCTCAACCCTCAAATCCTCTCTCACCTCTCCTCCCATTATGAAATCTCTAAATTGGAACCTCCCTTTAGAACTTATGTGTGATGCCAGTGACTTTGTTGTAGGAGCTGTGTTAGGACAACATTTCAATAAAAGATTTGTTTGTTGTTGTCTTTGCCTTAGAGAAATTCAGGTCTTATCTCTTAGGATCACCCATCATTGTCTTCACTGACCATTCAGCTCTAAAAATACTTTTTCCAAAAACAAGATGACAAGGCTAGACTAATTAGGTGGGTCCTTCTCTTACAAGAATTTGACCTCATAATCAAGGACAAAAGGGGTGTTGAAAATGTTGTAGCTGATCACCTCTCAAGGATGGAATTCAAAGACAACTCAAATCACCTTTATGTGTCTGATTCATTCCCTGATGAACACCTTTACTCTGTGAGTGACTACCCTTGGTATGCCGACATAGCCAACTTCTTAGTTACAAAAGTCATTCCAAAAATTTTAGGGACTCAAGCTCGAAGGAAATTCCTTTCTGATGTTAGGCACTATGTGTTTGATGATTCATACCTCTATAGGTTCTACCCTGACCAAGTCATTAGGAGGTGTGTCCAAGAATCTGAACAAGATCCCATCCTTAAATTATGTCATAGTGAGTCATGTGGAGGTCACTTTTCCTCTAAGAAAACTTCTGCTATGTTTCTTCAATGTGGTCTCTTCTGGCCCACCCTCTCAAGGGATTCCTACACATTTTGTCAAAGCTTTCCTAAGTGTCAACAAGTAAGGTCCATCACAAAAAGGAATCAAATGTCACTCACTCTCATCTTAGTGATTGAAATCTTTGACTGCTGGGGAATCAATTTCATGGGTCCCTTCCCAAACTCTAGGGGATATCTATACATCCTTTTAGCTATCGATTATGTCTCCAAATGGGTTGAGGCCATTCCTACAAAATCCAATGATTATCAAAGTGTGATTAGATTTTTCAAAGAAAACATCCTATCTAGATTTGGAATTCCTAGGGCTATCATTAGTGATCGTAGAACTCATTTCTGCAATCATACTTTCTCAGCACTCATGGAAAAGTATGGAATTTCTCACGAAGTGTCCACTGCTTACCACCCACATACCAATGGTCAAGCTGAGTTAGCCAATCGATAAATCAAACAAATTATTGAGAAAAATGTTAATCCATATAAGAAAGATTGGTCAAGAAAACTCTTAGATGCTCTTTGGGCCTATCGAACAGCATTTAAAACCATTTTAGGAATGTCCCCATATAGGTTGGTTTATGGAAAAGCATGTCATTTTCCAGTGGAAATTGAACATAATGCTTTTTGGGAAATTAAGAAAATGAATTATGACCTCTCATTGGCCGGAACAAAAAGGAAATTAGATCTCAATGAACTTGAGGGACATAGGATAAAGGCTTATAAAAATTCAAGGATCAATAAAAAAAAGTACAAGACTACCAATCTCGAAACCTTAAAACCAAACACATTGAACTAGGAAAACCTATTATTTTTTATAATTCTAAACTTCACTTACACCTGGGAAAATTGAGGTCTAGATGGTCAGGTCCATACATAGTGCATAAGGTGTACCTCCATGGGGCTGTTGAAATTCAAGATCCCACCAATGGTCAAACATTTAAAGTTAATGGTCATAGAATCAAACCATAAATAGAACCATTCCAAAAAAATGAAGTTGATGAAGAATTGTGTGAACCTACCTTAGATGAAAAAAATAATTGATCAATTAGGGGTCCAAGTCGAGCTAACTACATTAAACAATGCGTTGCATGGGAGGCAACCTGTGGTTTTCAAGTTTCCAATCATTTTTCTATTTTAATAAACTTTATATTTCAAATAGAATTAGTGGATCATTTTGATATAATTTTATTCTACCTTAGACTGTTGACTTGTTCTTCTCTTATGAGTATGGATGGGTATGAAAGGAGAGTACCGTATTCATCAGTGTCACGCGGTGTGATCCCTAAGTACTACCTTACCGAGAAATTAAAAAAAAAGACAATGCATCATCAGTTTGATTTAAAAAAAAGGGAAACCATAAAAATGATGAGACTTGGTATTAAATAAGTTGTTGTGTTGTTTGTTTTTTCTGGTTTGTTCTTGTTTGTATGGTTCAGGGACTATTTTAAGTGATAAATATTCAATCAAGGAGGTGCCTACATATCCCATGAGAATAAAGAGTGATTTTGGAGCACCACAATCATCATTATGAAGCCACCATGGGAACTTGTTTCATGCCCTTTCCAACTCATCCCCCCCCCCCCCCCACTTTCTCCTCTCTTTTCTTTTTAAGAAACTAAGGACAGTTTCATTCTATGTTGGGGGTGTGGAAACAAAATATTTGTTAAAAAAACAATGAGAAAGAAGAAGTAAAATTCCTTTTTCATTAATATAATAACATCTTTGCTCACATTAAAACTAAACAGCAAATAATTTTTATTTCATTGACTCTTAATTTAATTCATGATTAAATTTACAAGCATTGATTTTGGAAGTTTGGTTGTCCAATGATTATTTTCATCATTTTTATTTTCATCTATTAATCAAAATGCCACAATGCACATACTCTTGACTGTGGGGTACTAATTTGAATTCTTGGGGTCCCATAATAAATAGCATAATTTGGTTTGATTTTTATGAATAATATGAGTATTCAAAAAAATAAAATAAAATAAATAATAAAATAAAAATTTTCATGTAGAGCAATGGATTGATAAAATGCGAGGCTTTCGGCACTTGGGGATCATGAATCCAGAGTTTTCTAGCCCTGAGTTTTTTACTCTATCTCTATTTATGGTAATATGACTTTGTTTTTTATCAAGTTAACTCGAGACGATGCCTGAGTATGTGGGCTTCACTTGGTGCTCTAAGACCTTTGAGCCTAGGATTCATTAGCAAAGTCTTGTTCCATGGGTTAATTTGATTAACTGCAATCTCAATTACTATGGAAACATTACAAAAAAAAGAATGATGAATACTCATATTAGGATTAAATGTGATTCCACCTAGCGCTTTTATGATTTCCCCCTTGAATGAAAATGAACCCCCATATCTATTGTGATTCACAACAAATCATTTCACCTAATTAAGTTGGATGAAGTATGATGATGGATTTGATCAAAGGAATGGTATTGGGATTGGAATCTGCTTTTAAATTTATCTTGTTTTAAATTATTTTGATAGGTTATAAATATATACTTGTGTGTAGTTTACATTGTGGGCATTGTTTGTTATAGTATGTTTGAAAAAAGAATTCAAATATAATCTTCAAATTATTTGTTTGGGACTAGAAAATCTCAATTTGGGGGTGTGATTAGACAATAAAAACACATATATTAATTACATTGTAATGGTATTAAATGTTCATTTTTTATCTTATGGGCCTGAGTTAGTGGATTTTAATTTTGAACATCCATTCTAATCATTTGTTCACTTCATGTCTAATGTACACCAATTTAGGCCCAATGATTCATCTGATTTTAAGAAATGTAATTATCCATATTTTAATTTAATATTTTGTTAAATGGATCTACAAATAAATATGAACATTTTTCATTCAGGGATCAATGGAAGATTCATAAATTATGATGGTGATATTTGGCGATAAAAGGAAACAATTTTGGAGAAGACAGATTGGACACCAGCCTACTGATGAGAATGTGGGGCCCACAATACAATCCCAATGAAGCCCAAATTTCATGGGATGCTAGAAGACATGTAGAGTAACAAAACATTCTTTAAGATCCAGTTCTAATTCATCCTCCATGGTTGATATTAAGGCGTCCCAAATAGAATATCAAAATCTGGGCTAGAATCTGCGGCCCAGAATGTTATTCCACTAAATCATCCATAACTCCCGATCCACAACTCCAAATGGACCCAAATTTTACAGGAGGTTAGGAGACATCTGGGGCTCCATTTTATTCTTATATTGACCACTCTAATTAGACCATCTATAAGGTCCATTTTACACTCCTGTTTGGTGGATGCAAGTTGGTTTCCACTTCGGGTCAGAGGGAATCAACTTTTATCCACTACTTTCCATCACCCTAAGTCCTAAATTAATTTAATAATTGGGAATACATTTATTGAGTCTCGGCTTAAGGCTTACCAATTTCCTATTTAAGGCATTGGTGGTGATGGGGAAGACATATCTTGTTTTTTGTAATGTTATTATGCCAAAGTTTCATTGTAATGCTTCCAATTTCCATGTAAGTTTCTTTTTTGTATTTCTATGTTCTTAATCAACATATTTCTCTTCTACTCTTCCCATTTCTTTCATTAAAGCTCTATAATCACAAATCATAGTGATATCTTTATGTTTTGGTGAATTATTTCACACATAGGTGTGAATTTCATTCACACACACGGAGGAGTGCTCGTTATTTTCGCAGTTTAATTTTCTTCAATCCAATTCTTGTAAGCCATATTTTGTCCACCATTGAGAGTATAGCATCAATGGAGGGCTAACCCTTTAATTTTTTGATCATAGGAAGATGAAAAGGCTGGATGTAATGTTATTTTATGAACGGATTTTTGTTAATTTACTAACTAATTTAAGACTTCAATTCTTCAGTTATTTCCAATCTTCATCTTCAATGTATTTAAGGAGGCTAAATCCAAGTACTAAAATGACCATATACCTTGGAGAGATCATGAATTTGGTTCTCTAAGTGTGTAGGGGATTAGTAATTGAGTTTAGTTAGACTCAAACCAGAAAATGATAAAGGTATTGTTATTTTGAAGAATGGGTTCATCAAGAATTAGTAAAACCAAAATTTTCTAAAGAAGTAAAATTCATTCAATCCACCCTGAGCATAATACTAAGATCAAACCATTTTCATTGAATTGAATTCACTTAGGGTTATTAGTATTCTTTAAAAACATCTAAAATCAAAACCAAGTTGGCCACTTCATAGCCAAAAATACATCGCATAGGTTGTGTATCTTAGGTATCTTCTTAGGTCTCATTGGATTCGACAACCCAAGCTAGACTACAAGGACTGTTCTACCTTCACATCTAGGGTAAATTTGAGCATGAATCATGTAAATACCCGTAAATTTCAAGGAAAATTTTCTCTTAAATTCTTTGGGATTTTACGAGTACGTAGTTTCTGATGGCACCTGATTCCGAGGCCTGGTGTGCCCGGAATCAATTTCTGAATTTTAGCTCGGGTACATTCAGTGAACGAACGAGCGGGTTTTTCTAACTTTTGAACTGGTGCTCAGAATCAAAATCTGAGGGCACCGATGAAATCGCAAGGTCGGTAATTTCTTAAGAAGACCTTTACTAGAGTTGTGTTTTCTTGGGAGGAGTTGTAAAAAAATGTGGATTAAATGGAGAGTAAAATAAAATTGTGTTACAATTTTATTTCTTTTCTAAGTGGTTAAATCCTAGGTATGGAAGTTGTGGTGGGACCCGCTAGATACTAACCACCCTTGAGTGGTTAAAGGTGAGTTGGGGCCCACACGAGCCCAACCCCTAACATTCCCTAACTCCTCTAAACCCCTCATAAGTTATGTAACTCTCCCACATTAAAATTACCAACATAACACCCCATTTATTTTGACAACTCAAGATTAATTAATTAAGTGAATTCAATTTTGAATTTTGAAAGGCTTGGCAAAGTAAAATAAAATAAGGTGGAGCTTATTTTATTTTGGGGGTTAGTTTTGTTGTGTTGAGAATTTAGAGAGGGAGAGCTCTTGTCCCTTGGAAGAACTTCATCTTCTCCGGTGAAGAACATCCCCACTTCAATGAAGAACGCTATTTCCCCGAGGAAGAGCAACGACTCGGCGACCCGGTTTCTTCCGTTCTCTTCTTCCTCCACGACAAAGGAGAAGGCACCGATGCGGAAACTCACCAACGACGTCACGCCATTCAATCTTCTCTCCATGTCAAAGGAAGGGAGACGCCGCTTCTTCCAAGGACGTTCTCCGTCGATGTATATGGAACCTCACCCCGCGATGTCGTTTCTCACGACGCTCATCGTTCGACAACTTGTTTTAAGGTAGGGTTTAAGTTCAATTTTAATCAATTAAAATTGTTCTTGTACTATCATTGAGCATGTCGTATTTTGGCCGCTTGTTATCGACGTAATGGGAGGAGATCGGACCGCACAAACACGGCCGATTTCTCCACCCCTTTTTCCTTATTGATGATCGTTGATGAATGTGGCGAAGACGGCGCGGTGTCATTGCACCGCATGGGAACGAGGAGGACCTCGGCCGGAGCGGGCCGCGGTGGTGGTGCTTGGCACCGTCGTGCCATGCCGGTTAGACCGAAGGAGGCCGCGGCCAGAAGCG
Organism: Viscum album; assembly: GCA_963277665.1. Lineage (NCBI taxonomy): Eukaryota > Viridiplantae > Streptophyta > Magnoliopsida > Santalales > Viscaceae > Viscum > Viscum album. The sequence goes on from OY728164.1 coordinate 1,350,100,567, forward strand.
GGCCGCGGCGGAGGGGCACGGCGTCGTCGCGCCGCGCCGAAGCACCAAGGGGCCACGGCCGGGGCGGGCCGCGGTGGAGGGACGCGGCGTCGTCGTGCCGCACCGGTCGGATGGGAGCTGAGGCCTTAGGCCACGACGGTTCAGCAGAAAGCGGTAGGGCTCGGCCGGCCGCCGGTGCCACCTGGAGGCGGGACCCCCTCGGGTCTCGCGGTTACACAAGGTCGGCCTTAATGGCCGGCCGTTCCAGAAAATCCAGGGCTTGAAACCCCCGGTCGGCGCAAGGGGCGGCGCCCCCCTTCGCTCCCCGCTCGGCCACGAGCCGAGCGACCCGCCACGGGCCGGACCGCCCGCGTCGGGCCAGACTGCGCCGGCAGCGCCGACCGGGCCGGGCCACGCCAGCCGGGCCGGGCCGCGCCCAATTGGACCGGACCCGGACCCAGGTCGGGTCGACCCGGTTTGGGCCGAACCAGGGGGTATTGGGCCGGGTCGGACCGAGCCCAAACCCCCTATTTTCATACATATCCATTCAAACGCTCATAACTTGGGCTACGGACCTCTGATCAACGCACCATCAGATGCGTTGGGATCCTTGGATTGAGACGGTCGTTTCGGTATATTACACTCAAGGTTTCAGAGAACTTTGGGTATGGATGGGTTGGTTCGAACACGAAACCAACCGGGCCCGTGGAGCGGAAACGCTTATAACTTGAGCTCTGGATGTCTGATTGACGTGTCGTTGACTTTGTTGGATTCCTCTTAGTGAGACGGTTCTTTTGGCTTACTCCGCTTGAGGTTTGGATGCAGCTAGAGTACAGACGAGTTGGTTTTAGCTTAAAAACCAACCGGGCCCCTGGGACGAAAAAGCCAATAACTCTCAGACTGGGCGTCTGATTGACACGCCGTCTGTCGCGTTGAGTTCCTATAGACGAGACAGAACTTTTTTATACATCAACTTTGGACTTCGTGATAGTTGATGTATCGACCCCTTGGCTCGTGGAGCGGACCCTCCCGGAATTGAGCATGCTGTGTGCGGGAACCCTAGAGCTGGCTGCGACTATGACGATGATGACGAGTGTACTTGGATCCTACGTGGGTTCAGCAGCGAGGACGACTGTACTTGGATCCTCCGTGGTTTCGGCAGCGATGACGACTGTACTTGGATCCTACGTGAGTTCGACAGCGATGGTTACTGTACTTGGATCCTATGTGGGTTTGACAGCGACGACATCTGTACTTGGATCCTACGTGGGTTCGACAGAGGAGATGATTCAGAGGCTACCTCAATCATCTCCACACCTCTTCGTGAATAGTATACCTGTGTGAGCTGAGTCTTGACTTTCAATCATTGTCATCGATATGAATGTCATGATTTCCTGTGTGGATTGGGTTGTGCTTTCCTATTTGGATTGGGTTGTGTTTTCCTATATGGTTTGGGTTATGATTTCCTGTGTGGACTGGTAGTACTTAGGCACGTGTGTTGGAGCCGAGCTGGAATTGATGACTTAGGTATATGTATGGGCATATACCTAAGTAGAGTTGTTTGATACTTCGTGATTGTATCTTTCCTTTTGGTTTATCCTTTGTGGATTCTGGGAGACCTTCAGGAGTCTCAGGGTCCCTACTGAGTATTGTATACTCACCCCTACACAGGCTATGTCCGCACTACGTTGTGTTGGATGCAGACGACGGACAACGCTGATCGAGGTGGGGGCTTGTGGAGCTGGACAGTACCTGGAGAAGGATCAATGGACGGGACGTACACGAAGCGGATGGCCGGACCCGAGGAGCTGAGGAGACTATCTGTACCCACCCTTCATGTGGGAATTCCAGTGGACGGCTTGGCGTTGCTGCTTTACTTTTCTACTGTTGTACTTTCTTTTCAGTTGTACTTTACTTTCATTGGGGTTTATATTCTGACCCATTTACTTTCCAGCACTTAATTTTGTACTCAGTTTACTTAGTGTTTACTTCAGTTTGCATACTCTGTGGTGTTTGTTTACTTTATAAAGGCAATGTCTTCCCTTTTATCGAGATTTATGCCTTTAGTGCTAGTCTCCAGCCCCTGGCCTATGGAAAGCGGGCTTGGGGTAGTCACGGGACGGGCCCCGAGGACGGGTCGTGACAAATTGGTATCAGAGGAGTTCGGTTCTACCGCGGAACTCAGGACTCTGATCTTTCTTCTGTGTGAAGCAATAGTGTTTAGGGTATTGAGTGTGGTTATCAGTCCAGGGAGTCCAGTGTTGCTGCGGCGGCCGACGTATCCATACACCAGGACCCTGACTTCTGATTTTCGACTCAGTGCACGAAAACATTGATTTCATGTGTGTTTCAAAGTTTTCTTTGTGATTACTTTGTGTCAGCTCACCAGGTATACTGTATTAACCGTGGCGAACCTGTTTCTTTTCAGGATTTCCCCACGACGGCAGCCAGCTAGGGTTCCGAGTTTTGTGCGAGACGGCAGCCCACCGAGTGACGAGGCCTCGGTGCAGGGCCCCATTACAGTGGAGGCACCGGCGGTACCTCTACCCGCCAAGCCACCGATGCCACAAGCCCCAGCAGCTGAGAGTGCACGTCACCTGAGTGCACTGCACGAGTTTCAGCGTTAGAGACCGCCCAGGTTCCGCAGGGAGATGGACCCTCAGGCATCCAAGGATTGGCTAGAGGCAGTAGTTTGAGTCTTCACGTTGGTAGGGACACTAACAGACCTCATGGTGATCCTTGCGGCGAGTCTCCTGCACGCGGCAGCAGGTAAATGGTGGAGCATGATGCTCCAGGTGCACGATGAGGCATCTCTTCTTTGGATGGACTTCGAGAGCCTCTTCCGCTCGGAGTTCGTACCTGCCACCCTCTGTGCGGTGCGCATTCAGGAGTTACTACAGCTGCGGTAGGGCAGCATGTCAGTCGCCCAGTACTCGGCGAGGTTTACCGATCTCTCGCTCTACTCCACGGACATGGTACGGGACCAATTCTTCCGGGCCCGGACCTTCAAGCAAAGACTGAGGCATGAGATCAGGGCATCGATGATCTCCCTCAGAATTCCGACGCAGGCAGGAGTACTGGAGCAAGCCCTTCTTGTGGAGAGCTTCCTTGCTGAGCCTACGCCAGCAGCGAGGCCTACCGCAGGGCAACACATAGCGGATTCTTTTGCAGCTGGAAGTAGACATACGTCGTAGAGGTCCAAGCGGACCAGACCATCAGGTGGGCGACCTCAGGATACTGGCTCGGAGGTGCGGGGCACACGCAGCAGAGCCAGTCATACGAGAGGCAGACAGTGCTATGCATGCGACGGACAGGGCCACATGGCTCGTGACTACCCGACCCGCCATGCAGAGGAGCAGCAGATGGTTGAGGGACCACCCAGGCAGAGGCAGAGGTTTGACTGTGGCGGTCCTTAGGGAGCAGGAGGACGAGGCAGAGGAGCTGGTCGAGCAGCGGGTGGTGGGAGATGCTTTGAGGCTCTACCACCACCACCACCAGGAGGTCCACCCCAACCACAGGGAGCTGGCGGACAGAGGCAGGCTCATCTTTAGGCAGTGGAGGCCTACGACCACAGCGCACCTGAGATGATTCGAGATACTATTTGTGTCTACTCCACCCTTGCTGCAGTTCTTATAGACATAGGAGCGAGTCATTCTTTCATTTTCGTTGCCCTTGTTCGAAGCTCGGAGATTCCGACGGAGCCGTTGGCTCGATCCTTACAGCTAGAGACTCATATGGGAGCAGACTCGACGATTATGCACTGGTGCAGGAAGTGTGAGCTTACTCTAAGAGGCAAGAGCTTTGGCTGAGATCTTCTTGTAGCGGTGTTGAGGCCTTACGACGTCATCTTAGGCATGGATTGCTTATCTACGGTCCATGATCAGATCGAATGTATTGGGCGTAAGGTGCGATGTGTCCGCATTTATGGGAGCAGGTTCACCTTCACCGGTGATAAGGGAGCCTTTGCTGCGCAGGATGGACTCACATAGAGGAGAGGACAGCCGATCACACATCAGTTGGCTAGCCTCATCCTAGGAGCAGTTGACGTGCGAAGTCCGAGTTTTCCTGTTGTAGTGGATCAGTATGCAGACGTTTTTCCTGACGACGTTCCAGGACTACCTCCTCACAGAGAGGTAGACTTCTATATTGACATGTACCTAAGGACAGCCCCGATATCTACTCCAGCATATCGGATGGCTCCCGCTGAGCTTCGAGAGATATGAGTACAACTGGAGGACTTACAGGGCAAGGGATTCATCCTACCCAGTGTTTCACCCTGGGCTTCCCTGGTATTGTTCGCCAAGAAGGCGGACGGGAGCTTGCGACTGTGTGTCGATTACTGTCGCTTGAACCAGGTGACCGTGAAGAACAAGTATCCACTTTTGAGGATCGACAACCTCTTCGATCAGCTCAAGGGAGCACGATGGTTTTTGAAGATAGACCTCAGGTCAGGCTATCATCAGCTCAGAGTTCGAGATGAGGATGTGCAGAAGACGGCCTTCAGGTGTCGGTATGGCCACTATGAGTTCCTGGTTATGCCTTTTAGTGTAACCAATGCACCAGCAGTGTTCATGAGTCTCATGAACAGAATCTTCCAGCCTTACCTCGATCGATTTGTTGTAGTCTTCATCGACGGCATTTTGATTTACTCAACTACTGAGGAGGAGCACGCCTACCACTTGCGGGTTGTACTGGATACACTCCGAGAGCACCAGCTTTATGGTAAGCTCTCAAAGTGTCAGTTCTGGATTCGAGAGGTCCACTTCTTAGGGCACATCATCTCTGAGGCGGGAGTTACGGTAGATCCTGTGAAGATCGAGGCAGTGCTAGCTTGGGATCCACCCATGAGTGTGATGGAGGTGTGGAGTTTCCTGGGTCTGGCTGGGTGTTATCATAGGTTTGTGCCAAACTTCTCCAGAGTTGCAGCACCGCTTTCAGCTTTGACGAAGAAGGGTAACCCTTCGTGTGGTTAGATAGATGTCAGTGGAGCTTCCAGAAGATGAGACAGAGATTGACCAGTGCACCCATCTTGAGTCTACTGGAAGAGAGCGTAGGGTACGAAGTTTACTGCGACGCATCAGGGACCGGACTCAGGTGTGTCCTGATGCAGGAGCGGGCAGTGATCGCTTATGGATCACGACAGTTGAGGTAGCACGAGCAGAACTACGCTACCCATGACCTGGAGTTAGCAGCAGTGGTCTTTGCCTTGAAGATGTGGCGGCACTATCGGATGGGCGAGCGCTTTACAGTCTATTCTGACCACTAGAGTCTCAGGTACATTTTCTCGCAGAAGGACCTGAACCTGAGACAGCGGCGATGGCTCGAGTTCCTCCAGGACTATGACTTTGAGATAGTCTATACTCCTGGGAAGGAGAACATAGTAGCTGATGCTCTCAGCAGGAGGACGGGCATTCAGCTACTTGGAGAGGCGACAGAGCAGTTAGCTGTTTTGCAGATATCCTTCATGGATAGAGATGGGGCAGCCTTTCTTCAGTCACTCATAGTCACTCCACCACTTCTTCAGCGGGTCAGAGAGGCACAGTGTGGGGACGTTGACTATGAGACGCGATGTGCACAGATATCCTCAGGACAGGCATCTGATGAATTCTCTTTAGGAGGAGAGCACGTCGTTCTTTTCAGAGGATGTACCATGGTACCAGCTGCTTTGTAGGAGGAGGTGCTGAGGGAGTTTCATACTTCCCCTTTGGCGGTACATCCAAGAGTAGCGAATATGTACCAGGATCTCAGACGACAGCATTGGTGGTCGGGTATGAAGAAGGTTGTGGCAGAGTTCGTTTCTCGATGCCTCACCTGTCAGCAGGTGAAGGCGGAGCACCAGGTACCAGCAGGCTTGGTACAGCACTTGGAGGTCCCGGAGTGGATGTGGGATGGGATATCTATGGATTTCGTGACTGGGCTTCCACGTACTTCCAGAGGTCACGGCTCTATTTGGGTGATTGTCGACCGACTCACCAAGTCGGATCACTTCTTACCCATCAGAGAGCAGGGCTCAGTGGAGAGCTTGGGATGCCTCTATGTTCAGGAGATCGTACGACTTCATGGTGTGTCATCGACTATCATCTCCGATCGAGATGCTCGCTTTACTTCCCGACTTTGGAAGGGGTTGTAGGAGGAATTTGGGACGCAGCTACGCCTGAGCACCGCCTTTCACCCACAGACGGATGGTCAGATAGAGAGGACCATTCAGACTCTCGAGGACATGCTCCGTGCATGTGTCCTCCACTTTGGTCGCAGTTGGGAGGATCACCTACCCTTGGTGGAGTTTTCATACAAAAAAAGTTACCACTCCACTATTGGGATGGAACCATACGAGGCATTGTAAGACCAACCTTGCAGATCACCTCTGTACTGGACAGACCCTGGAGAGTCAGCACTTGTAGGACCAGAGATGGTCCAGGCCACGATGGAGAAGGTATAGATCATCCAGGAGTGGATGAGGACTGCTCAGAGCCGACAGAAGTCCTATGATGATAGGAGGCGGAGACCACTAGAGTTCAAGGATGGCGACCACGTTTTCTTACGGGTCTCACCTCAGCGTGGATTACAGAGATTTGGCCAGGGTGGTAAGTTATCTCCACGCTTCATCAGACCATTCCAGGTTCTCAGCAGGATAGGCGAGGTGGCTTATCGTCTGGCTCTTCCACCTCAGTTGCACCGGGTGCACGACGTCTTCCACGTATCTCAGCTGAGGAGATACGTGCACGACCCAATGCACATCATTGATCACGGGGAGCTGGATATCGATGACGGGGCGACTTTTGCGGAGGTCCCGGTGGAGATCAAGGATCAACAGGAGCGGGTCCTACGTGGATGGTCGATTCCTTTAGTGCGCATCAGGTGGCAGCACGGGAACATCCAGGAGAGCACATGGGAGCGGGAGGCTCAGATGCGTGCTCAGTACCCTCTTTTGTTTCCCTAGTTTGTGATGTATCTTTACGGGGACGTAAATCCCTGAGGTGGGAGTAATGTAAAGACCCGTAAATTTCAAGAAAATTTTTTTCTTAAATTCTTTGGGATTTTACGAGTACGCAGTTTCTGACGACACCTGATTCTGAGGCCCAGTGTGCCCATAATCAATTTCTGAAGTTTAGCTCGGGTATGTTCAGTGAACGAACGAGCGGGGTTTTCTAACTTTTGAACCAGTGCTTGAAATCGAAATCTGAGGGCACCGATGAAACCGCAGCGCCGGTAATTGCTTAAGAAGACCTTTACTGGAGTTGTGTTTGCTTGGGAGGAGTTGTAAAAAAAAATGTGGATTAAATGGAGAGAAAAATAAAATTGTGTTACAATTTTATTTCTTTTCTAAGTGGTTAAATCCTAGGTGTGGAATTTGGGGTGGGACCTGCTAGATACTAACCACCCTTGAGTGGTTAAAGGTGAGGTGGGGCCCACACGAGCCCAACCCCTCACATTCCCTAACTCCTCTAAACCCCTCATAAGTTATGTAACTCTCCCACATTAAAATTACCAACATAACACCTCATTTATTTTGACAACTCAAGATTAATTAATTAAGTGAATTCAACTTTGAATTTTGAAAGGCTTGGCAAAGTAAAATAAAATAAGGTGGAGCTTATTTTATTTTGGGGGTTAGTTTTGTTGTGTTGAGAATTGAGAGAGGGAGAGCTCTTGTCCCTTGGAAGAACTTCATCTTCTCTGGCGAAGAACGTCCCCACTTCAACGAAGAACGCTATTTCCCCGAGGAAGAGCAACGACTCGGCGACCCGGTTTCTTTCGTTCTCTTCTTCCTCCATGACAAAGGAGAAGGCACCGATGTGGAAACTCGCCAATGACGTCACGCCATTCAATCTTCTCTCCGCGTCAAAGGAAGGGAGACGTCGCTTCTTCCTCAGACGTTCTCCGTCGACGTATACGGAGCCTCACCCTGCGATGTCATTTCTTGCGATGCTCATCGTTCGACAACTTGTGTTAAGGTAGGGGTTAAGTTCAATTTTAATCAATTAAAATTGTCCTTGTACTATCGTTGAGCATGTCGTATTTTGGACGCTTGTTATCGACGTAACGGGAGGAGATCAGACCGCACAAACATGGACGGTTTCTCCTCCCCTTTTCCCTTGTTGATGATCGTTGATGAATGTGGCGAAGGCGGCGCGGTGTCGTTGCACCGCGTGGGAATGAGGAGGACCTCGGCCAGAGCGAGCCGCGACGGTGGTGCGTGGTGCTGTCGCGCCGCGCCGGTTAGACCGAAGGAGGCCGCGGCCAGGAGCGGGCCGCGGTGGAAGGGCGCGGCGCCGTCGCGCCACGCCGGAGTACCAAGGGGTCGTGGCCGGGGCGGGCCGCGGTGCCATCGTGCCGCGCCGGTCGGACGGGAGCTGCGGCGGTTCAGAAGGAGGCGGCCGGGCTCGGCCGGCCGTTGGCGCCACCTGGAGGCGGGACCCCCTCGGGTCCCGCGGTTACACAAGGCCGGCCTTAATGGCCGGCCGTTCCAGAAAAGTCGGGGTTTGAAACCCCCGACCAGCGCAAGGGGCGGCACCCCCCTTCGCGCCCCACTCATCCACGAGCCGAGCGCCCAGCCACGGGCCGGACCGCCCGCGCCAGGCCGGACCGCCCGCGCCGGGCCGGACCGCCAGCACCGGCCCGGGTCGTGCCAGCCGGGCCGGGCCGCTCCCAATTGGGCCAGACCCGGACCTGGTTCGGGCCGACCCAGGGGGTATTGGGTCGAGTCGGACCAGGCCCAAACCCCCTATTTTCAGACAGATCCATTCAAACGCCCATAACTTGGGCTACGGACCTCTGATCGATGCACCGTCAGATGCGTTGGGATCCTTGGATCGAGACAGTCGTTTTGGTATATTACACTCAAGGTTTTGGAGAACTTTGGGTATGGCCGGGTTAGTTCAAACATGAATCCAACCGGGCCCGCGGAGCGGAAACACTTATAACTTGAGCTCCGGACGTCCGATTGACATGTCGTCGACTTTGTTGGATTTCTATTAGTGAGACGGTTCTTTTGAATTACTCTGCTTGAGGTTTGGACGCATCTGGAGTACGGACGGGTTGGTTTTAGCTTAAAAACCAATCGGGCCCCTGGGACGAAAAAGCCAATAACTCTCAGACCGGGTGTCTGATTGACAAGCCGTTTGTCGCGTTGAGTTCCTATAGACGAGACAGAACTTTGTGATACATCAACTTTGGACTTCATGACAATTGATGTATCGACCCCTTGGCTCGTGGAGCGGACCCTCTCGGAATCGAGCATGTTGTGTGCGGGAACCCTAGAGCTGGCTGCGACTGCGACGACGATGACGACTGTACTTGGATCCTACGTGGGTTCGGCAGCGATGGTTACTGTACTTGGATCCTACGTGGGTTCGGCAGCGATGACATCTGTACTTGGATCCTACGTGGGTTCGGCAGAGGAGATGATTCAGAGGCTACATCAATCATCTCCACCCCTCTTCGTGAATAGTATATCTGTGTGAGCTGAGTCTTGACTTTCAATCATTGTCATCGATATGAATGTCATGCTTTCTTGTGTGGATTGGGTTATGCTTTCCTGTGTGGATTGGGTGGTGTTTTCCTGTGTGGATTGGGGTGTGCTTTCCTGTGTGGACTTGTAGTACTTAGGCTCGTGTGTTGGAGCTGAGCTGGAATTGATAACTTAGGTATATGCATGGGAATATACCTAAGTAGAGTTGGTTTATACTTCGTGATTGTATCTTTCCTTTGTGGTTTATCCTTTGTGGATTCTGGGAGACCTTCGGGAGTCTCGGGGTCCCTACTGAGTATCGTATACTCACCCCTGCACGGGTTATGACCGCACTACGTTGTGTTGGATGCAGACGACGTACAGCGTTGATCGAGGTGGGGGCTTGTGGAGCTGGATGGTACCTGGAGAAGGATCACTGTACGGGACATACACGGAGCGGACGGCCGGACCCGAGGAGCTGAAGAGACTATCTGTACCCACCCTTCAGGTGGGAATTCCAGTGGATGGCTTGGTGTTGTTGCTTTACTTTTTTGCTGTTGTACTTTCTTTTCAGTTGTACTTTACTTTCAGTGGGGTTTGTATTCTGGCTCATTTACTTTCCAGCACTTAATTTTGTACTCAGTTTACTTAGTGTTTACTTCAGCTTGCATACTTTGTGGTGTTTGTTTACTTTATAAAGGCAATGTCTTCCCTTTTATCGGGATTTACGCCATTGGTGCTAGTCATCAGCCTCTGGCCTATGGAAGGCGGGCTTTGGGTAGTCACGGCACGGACCCCGAGGACGGGTTGTGACAAATCACATGTTGTGTAATATAGTCTCTATGTCTTGTGATATCTCTTAAAACAAGACACACACTTTGTGTCCTTATCCTTTCTTACTTTATTATCATTAACCTTATTGGATGGACTTACCTTATTCTTCCATGGTCGTGAATTTAGTGAAGGTACTGTCATTATGATCAACTGGTCCCAAGACATCACTTCCTTTCAGAAGCAACAAAATCTATCATGATCATTCAATCAATATCATACCACCAATGTCACACCCAACGCAAGCTACCCTGACATAATAAAAATGTCATAGTTTTCACATTTCATCAAAGTACATAATCAAATGGTATACATTGATACTAATCTCAATTCAGGATACCAATACATGTGTTCACAAATATGAACTACCAATGACACCTAAAATCTGTAGTGTTCTTATTGGTGGGTTAGTCCTCATGATCTCATCAACTCAAGATCATAAATTGAAAACTTTATGAGAAGAAGTCTCAATTTTTTTGATCCCCTAGCACATAATAGTCAAGCACATGATGTGTATATACTATAGGACATAAGTTTCAGATTACTGTCATGGTAATCTCTAGGTTCTCATTATAGACTAGGAACTACAAGAACCTTTTGATGCAAAATAAAATCTAAATACATTACTATATAAATAGTTCTTGTGGAAGTAATTATACTATTTTGGTAAGATAAACACATGTATATATCAAATTGCATATAATTAATGGTAATAAAAGTACATAATGGATTTGAGTCTAGATCACCCACTCACAATAATTTTGGTAGAGCTAAAGCTTTGGAATTGGTGGAGAAATGTGGTTGGAGTGATCCCCTTTTATAAGTGAAAAAATGACATTTTTGTAAACACCCATTATATCACAGTGATTCCATGAAAATATTTAAGGGTTAATGGCTCCAAAAGGATGAAATAATTTAGTGGAGAGGGGTGTGGGTCGATCATGTCACAAACTGACCCACCAGGGCCTGCTTGGCCAGTGGAGAGCCACACTGCAACTACCCCAATCTCACCTCCACAGGCCAAGGCCTAGAGAAAAGTGATGAAAGACATAGCTAGAATGGGAGGCCTTTTCTTAATGTACTTGTATGCGCACACCTGACCATCCCAATATAGAATTTCATAGGAATAATAATAAATGATTGTAACATCTAGAGAAACAACCATGCATGCAACATCTTCTAAAGAATATAAAAAGTATGATAGCGTAATATGAAATGTAAAGGGGAAAAATACATACCCAACCATAAAGATATACCAACCTAATAATAAATGGAAAAGATAAATGCTGAGAGATCCCATCTCCAGATCTCCAAGCCCCGACTGCCGTACGTGGTCAAATGCACTAGGGTATCCCTATGCTCCTTTGAAATCATTGTCGACTTGTATATCATTTTTATAAGATGCGACATGTGTGGGAAAATTCCATATAGGGGTGAGTATATACATACTCAGTATGATACCCCAAAAGCTGAAGGGGGGAAATAAGATTCATGATGGAAGTAGATAGCTCAACCCGTAACAAGAGAGATATAAAACCATATATATATATGATCATATAAGAAACCCAAACAAGAGGGAAAGGGGATCTCCATCTCAAAGCTTGTAGAATCCCGTGTTTTTGAACCGGGTTAAAATTACAAATGTTTCTGAAATTCTTTTTCGGTTTATCAACGGGTCATTCTTTTTAAACTGAGCTCTGGAATTTTATTCCGAGTGTTGGAACACCTAAAGATGTCTTTTTTTAACTTTGATAGAATTTTTGAGGTAAAGAGGAAGTCGCACGGGCGGTGCACGGTTTGTCTAACCGTGCGGCCAAACCATGCGTAGTTGAAGTTTCGAGGCGGTGGCTAACGCATGGTTAGTGCACAATTTGTCTAACCGTGCAGCCTAACCGTGCGAGGAGTGTTTGTCGAGACAGTAGCTAACACACAGTTAGCGCATGGTTTGTCTAACCGTGCACGCAAACCGTGCAGGCAGTTAAATGAGATCCTTAAAATGTGGATCTTACTCATTTTTGCCTTTAGACGGCTTGTTTAAGCTCCTAAGCGGACATAACTCGGGATTACTCGACCTTGAAGGTTGGAAACCCTCTCCCAAGCGTTTTGGAGGCAATCTTAAGGCTTCTCTTGGCGAATCAAAGCCGAATTCTTGAGGTAGGTAGATGTTCTTCTTCGTTCTTGTTCGGTTTCTTAGATCTACTTAGATCTACACCTCCTCTTCTCACGGTTTCTTAGATATATGCCCGTTATGGGTAAATCTAAGTGTGTGGATGACAAGTATGATGAGTTTTGGTCTTGTTCTTGCTAGGATAAGTGATCTAAGGCGGGTTCTTGAAGAATCAACCCGTTTCTCTTGAGGGTTCTTCGTTCGTTGTGGTTTTCGTCAAAAACCCCGAGGTAGCGTCCCAAATCTTTAACGCTTTATTTAAGAATTATAGATTCTTTAAATAAATTGAGAATGTGAATTTCCTTGATTTTGATATGTCGATGAATGACACTTTTGATGTTATTAAATAATGCCACCCACATGAGAGAAATGAGGACTTAAACATGTGTTGATTTTAAGCATGGGTTGCTATTTTAGTTAAAGTGATATTATTAAACAATTGAATGATTTGAATGGGAAGAATGAGTAATAGGATAATTAATTGTAGAATTAATTATCAATTCATGAGTTGGAATGAATTTGTGGCCTTTACTGATTATTGGGAATAATGAATATTTGACATGTTCGGAATATAATTTGGAAACTGGTAATAATTAATGGATGGATTAATTATTACATGTTAAATGGTAAATGGTTAACTAATTGATGATTGGTTAAAGAGATAAGGTTTAATTAATTAATTGTTGAATTAATTAATTTGGATGCATTAAATTAAGATAGTGAATTGATTGTTTGTTACAATTGTTGGCCAGGAGTACCTTTTGATGCGTATTAGTTTTTCATGCCTTAAGTTGTCTTGGATGGAGTTGTTTAGAGATATGCTATGTTGTGTGAGATGGTCACTGAATATCTCGGCTTTGCTCAGCATGTTTTGAGATGATTATGGTGTGCTTGTAGATTGTTAAAGTCATGGATGAACCATTGTTTGAGTGGACGAGTTCGGACTTGTTAAAGAATTTGGATAATTAAGTGTTGAGTTAATTATTCAGTTAGCCTACTAAGAATAATTAATTGTTAATTAATTATTAATTAATGAGATGTTGAATGTATAATTAAGTGTTGACTTATCTGAAGAGCGATTTGTGTTGTTAATTAATTGTTGAATTAATTAACGGATTGTTTTTGTGGTGTTAGAAATGGTGTTCTAAACCAATGATAGATATATATGTATGATTGATAGATGGGTTGTGAGACAGGGATTGATGCTCCAAATACTCACGGGGTGCTAGACATGGCGTTCTACATCCAGCTTGGAAGCAAATATTCTTTTATGGGACAGGGACTGATGCTCCAAATACCCATGGGTTGTTAGACATGGACTGATGCTCTGAATACTCATGAGGGTGCTAGACATGATGTTCTACACCCATTAATTAACATTGGACTATGGGTCCAATTGTTCGTGCATGAAATTAGTTAATGGTTAATGAAGGTTGTTGTGACATGAAGATTTGTGAATTGATTGTGAGAAAGGGTTTAGACTTATTAATGAATTGGGTGAACCACTGTTAGTGGACGGACCTAGGAGCAAATCACTATTTTTAGTGGATGGGCTTAGACATAATATATGAAAGATTTAATGGAATAACTTATGATGTGTTATCCAAGACAAAGCACAAGCTTGGATTCAGTCTTTACTTTGATTACTTAGATGGTCTTCAGAGACATCTTTGGTGAGTGACTTATACGGGGGATGTCGGGCGTAGGCTGAATCTCAAGACTTTCATAATAAGTTTTCAGTAATTGATAAATGAAAAATGATTATGTAATGATTGTTGAGTATGCATGACAAATGAATAGTACAGGTTCAGACATCAGCTGAGGGCTGAAGCGGGTACTTGAGTATATAGTTACTTTGTACTGCTTACTTTATTTTATGTATGCCTTCACGTGTTTTTAAATTATTTATTAAATTTCTGGATTTGGGGTAGACAGTGGTGGTCCCATCCTACTGAGATTTATATCTCACACCCTACTTGAGCCGCCATTGCACTGGGTACCCGAGTAGACTCTATTTGGTTGTAGGACTATGTTGTTTGCATTTACTTGGGAGTTAGGAGCAGAGGATCGAGCGGAGGCTCGGGATGCTTAAGGAGATCGCCCTTGGGGCTTTGAGTATTTATTTATTTCTACACCGGAATGTAAAGCATGCTATTTTTTTCACTGTTTTCTACTTTTGTATCATTAGCATGTCATGCATGCTTCTGCTGTATAATTTGGCATTGGCCACTTTTATAAAATGAGTATTATTTGTCTTCTGTTGTTTGTCATTATGAGTTACTACTTCCTCTATTGTTTGTTATCTACACCGATATACCGTTATGAAACTCTGATAAGAGGGTATAGTCTTCCCACTGACTATCCTTAGACCCTCACTACTAGTCGGTAGCCTCTGGCGTACGGGGAGACGCGTTTGAGGTCATGTGGTGACCAGTCCGGCCACCGGTTCAGGGGTGACCCGGGTCGGGACGTTACATAGCTCATCCCCGGATGTTGAGTTTTCCATCAGTTCCGAAAAGTTCTATCATCGATGTTCAGTATCTTACATGTCTGCCCAAAGAAGTATCCATGTCAAACCACACCTCACCATTCTGCCACACATTCAAGGGGCGAAAATCTCTGGGTAGTGTAACCATGCCTTGGTAAAATAGAAAGGTTTCCCTCAATAGATAGAGGATCCATACCCTAACTCCACAGAAGGGTTCCACATAGTAGATAGAGGACACATGCCCTAACTCAACAGAATTCTACCACTCAGTAGGTAAATAGAGTACCCATGCCCTAACTCTGTGGGAGGGTGCCACTCAGTAGGTAGAGGACCCATGCCTTAACTCCACAGGAGGGTGCCACTCAGTAGGTAAATATAGGACACATTCCTTATCCCATTAAGATGGTGTCACTCCAATGTTATAGGACCCATGACCTGACACTATCGTATGGTTCCACTCTGACAGTAGATAGAGGACCCATGACTTATCCTAGTAGGAGGGTGCCACTCAAATCTCTTGAATGATCTTTCTTGATCACTTCCATCGTCAAGCATCACCTAATAAAGTTTCATGCCCAGAACATCTTGCATCGTAACCAAAAATCATCTACAAAGGATATCATCAAATTCTATGTGGAAAAAACTCAAGATAGGCTACTAGTTGACCAAAATCCAAGGCTAAATGAAGGAGATATGAGAGGTATAATTTTCCTCAAAAGGAAATACATGGCGTATAAGGGACCCACATGGCATGTGGTCCCACCCTCTTTCCTGATTGTGTCCTTGACACACATATCTCACTGGCCATGTAGTACTACATGGCTTGTATCAGCCTCCCAGGGTTGAGTCATGTTCTCCTGGTCATGTTTGTGTCCTTTGGGTCATGTCTATGTACACTGCCCATGTGCCTATGCACGGTGTGTGCCTGGACATTTCTGTTTCTATGTACTCCTGAAGTACACATAGGGTTACCATCACTGATTCACATGGTGTGTGGGTGTTACACACAGTGTGTTATTATTAACTTACCCAAAAACTCTAGCCACCGTAGTTGGGTCACTACACAACCTATGTTCATCCCATTACATGATGTGTAGTTGGGATTTTCACAGAAAGTTAGATCTTCTCTGCACATTCCAGATTCGCCTCTTCCACATCAAATCATGCCTCATGTTTTCCTGAAACTGAAGGGGAAGGACTTCGTTTGTCAATTTAATCCCTCTAGTGGCCGGAAATTGGAATCGAATCCGCCTCTTGAATCCCACATGCACTGTCATCGCTCGTGGCACCTCCCACTGCCTCATCAGAATTCAAAATCCATAGTGGAATCGCCTTTAACTAGAAAATCATCCCAATCAGTCCTCTAGTCATTAATTTTTTCATTTCATGTGAATCTATCATGAATCTAGGGTCTGATCATGCTCGATCCAGCCCAGCAATATCAAACTACAGTCCTCGTAATCCAATGGAAAGGAGCACAAAGAACGATGGGGGAAATCATAAGAAACAAAGGTGAAACAATAATTGTCCAATCATTCTTGACCAGTGAATATAGATCGGGGAACAATTGGGTGAGAAATCATGGTAAAATAGGGAGATAAATTGAATAAACAAATTGATTTGACATGGGGCTCATATGAAGATTCCAATTAATCGTATATCAATAAAAAGATTGATAATACACTCTTAAAAAGTTTAATAATGATGGAAAAAATCCACAAATGATGATTCCAACCATGATATTTGATCAATCGTTGGTGAAGAACATGCTCTCCAACAATGGGAGAAGATCTGTTGCATTTGTTGCACCTTGATTCATCTAGATTTAGAATCTCATCATCATCTGATCTAAATTCACTAAAGATGGGTATTAGAACCTACTCTCAATGATCCCAAGATTATGTGGCTAAATCTATTGATTTTCCATAATAGGATACTTAGAGAGGGAATAAGGTTTTTAGACATTAAATAAATAAATTAAATATTTAAATTAATGAATTCACTTAATGTACCTTCCCACAGTCTCTGTATCCGAACGTCTTGTACCAACAAATTTTATGTCGTGCCTAGGGTAAATCTCACACTCCAGATTCAAACGTGGTCTCATAAATCTGTTTCAAGACTTTGTTTAGGAGATATATAATTAGTTTGGAAAAATTGTGCATGTGTGATATAAAATATATTTAATATTTTTATAAAGTTAATTTTGGTCACACCAGGCATTAGAATTGTGCTCCGTCTTAGTGCTTGGCTCCAAAAATATTCCTTGATATATTTTAAAGTCTTATAAGGAAAAAAGAAAGGTCTCTAAAGTATTCCCACCTTCAAGATTTTTTTCCTCAGAATTCCAAAACTAAACAAAAGGTTGGGGATACTAAGCCTACATTTGTCTCTCCTGCTCCTAGGAGATCTCCTACATGATCTAATACTACCAAAACACACAAACCAATAAAATGGTTCATCCACACGGGATCTTATCCTACTGATCCTCGATCTCTAATTGGTTCTTTGCAAAGGTGGCTCCATCCACTATTTCTAGCTCACCCCAGCCAATAACGTGTGTGGGATCATGCATGTATCTCCTCAGATGCGACACATAGAAGATATCATGCACCTACACCAACTGTGGGGATAGTATGAGGCAGTAAGCAACCTTTCAAACCCTCTACAAGATATCAAATGGCTCAATGAACCTCGACGATAGCTTGCCTCTCTATCCAAATATCCACAATCCTTATCGCGAGGAGACTCTCAGGAAGACATGGTCACTCTTCTCAAACTCCAAGTACTTATGATGTCAATCTGTATAAGATTTTTTCCTTCTCTGAGCTATTCTCATTTTCTCATGAATCAATTGGACCTTCTTCAATGTCGCATGCACCATCTCTGGCCCAACAATAGATATCTCACCAATCTTAGTCCATCACAAGGGTGATCTTTGGGGTCTCCTGTATAGATCCTTGAAAGGTGTCGTACTGATAATAGAGTGATATATATTATTATAAGAAAACTCTATCAAGAGTAAGTGATCCTCCAAACTCTGGACAAAGTCTAACACACAATCCCTCAACATATCCTTTAGTACCTGGATAATGTGATAGGTCTTCCCATCCATCTAGGGGTAAAAGGATATACTCATCCTCATCTAGGTTTTGAATGCCTCTTGTAGGACTCTCCACAACCGTTACATGAACCGTGCATCACGGTCAGAGACAATCATCGAGGGCACCCCATGAAGGCAGACAATCTCATGCATGTACAACTACTGCAAAATCTCCACCAAAATCTACTCCCTAATAGCAAGGAAGTGTGTTGAGTTCATAATTTGATCAACTATCACCCTGATGGTGTCATGTCCTATTATTATTTGTGGAATCCCTGCCAAAAATTACATGGATATATCATCACATTTCCACTCTAGGATCTTATGTGGCTACAATAAACCTGCTGGAACCTGATGCTCAGCCTTTACCTACTAACATGTGAGGCACTAAGATATGAACTCAGCCATGATCTACCTCATACTAGCCCACCAAAACTACCGTTGAAGGTCATTGTACATCTTCCCAACACTGGGATGTATAGCCAAAGTAGATGTGTGAAACTCTCTCATCACCTCCTCCCACAATGTTATTGGGACCATTGTCCATCCCTGTAAAATGATAATGTGATTCCCTCCTTCATAAAATCCATCTAGTGAATATCATGAGGATATCTGGTCACGCAGGACCTCACAATTGATGTCTCTCAACTTAACCTACCTCATAAGCTGGAGAAGTAGAGGGTCAATACCATCGACTGAAGAAAAGTTTCACCCTCCTCCTCTACTAGGTTTAGTTCCAATGAAGCTATCTGCTTAGACGCCTCCTCCACCAAGCCAGCCTAGGACTTCCTACTAAGGGAATCTACCACCATGTTGTTATTCCCAGGAGTATATACAATCTCAAAGTCATAGTCCTACAGGAACTCCAACTGAAACCTATATCTTGGGTTTAGGTCTCTCTGTGTGAATACATACCTGAGATTCTGATGGTCTGAATAAACAAAAAAGTGCTCTGACACACGTTTGTCGTGTGGTGTGGAAAAAATAATTAAATCCCCCTAAGGGTGTAGTATGAATGGTAACCAGAATGTCGTTCTCCAAGGAGTAGTGTTTTAATCTTGGTTTCACTTAAAAAATAACAAGTTTGAATGATTTAAGAAAGTAAGAGGTTTTCTTAAGAAGGTTTTTGAATTTAATATGAGAGATAAGTGATTGGATTTAGGTTGGGTTTTTCCATTTGTGATGTCGTCACAATTTTTAAGAAAATATGAATCCTTTGGTTTTAGAAAAAAATAATTAAATGGATTGAATAACAATTTTTTCTTCGTTTCACCTTTGATTTAATTATTTATCAAAGTGTAGAAAACTTAATGGACTAATATTAATTACTTAGGCAATACCAAATCTGGTATTGATTTTACTTAAATAATTATATTAATATATCTTAATTTCTCCACGTGATTTAGCAATCACAAAATCACTCCCGTAGTTGATTTTCTTCATAGATTAACCAATCAGTGTAAAAATGAATAGATCAAGCAAGGGTAGAAAAATATTTAAATCAAGGTAATTTAATATTTAAGAATAAATCAAAATACAATCATATTTAATTTAAATTCAAAAGTAAATTAAATTTAAAACCATTCATTTAAAAGCAAAGAATTCTTTTGAATAAAACTTCAGAAACTCAAACATCACAAAATGGGGGTCCCCCTTCCCTTCACCCAATCACAAAGGATTCTACCCCTCCATACCAGATGGGGTCATCAAATTCAAATAAAAAATAAACATGGAGGAAGGAATTGTTAATTAAGAATAAGGAGGATTAAGTTATCCTCCTCTTGGATGCTTTCCGCTAGATGGAATGTGATGTGAAGGAATGAATTGAGAGGTAGGAACTCCTCTCCTTTTATAGGCAGATTCTGTACTCTACAGTTTTTTGTGTTTTGGACCCAATAATTGGCCTATTCACGCATGGACCCCTTCATGAAAGTTTCTCATAAATGTCTTGGACGTTCACCCTCCAAATTTCAGCTCTTTTGGCCACCGGATGTATGAGTTGTGATTTTTTTATTAGAGGTTTCTTTTTCTGGACGAAGGTTCCAGGAAGCTTCCTCCAAAAGTATAACATCCAATGGCAGCCTTAAAGAATTTAAAACTCTATAAAATTATTTTTAGAGGCGCTCCAATTTCTCCTAGTTCTATCCCAAGTTGAATCACCTTCATTGAAGGTGTGTGGGACGAGATGTGGTTCTGTTACTGTGGCGGGGTCTATGTTGTCCGCTCGGGAAAATCTTCAACGTCATTTATTTTTTAAGGCCTCTATATGTCATAATAATCCCCTAATCTAGAAGACAAAGTTTAAGGAAATAAAATAATAATTCCAAAAAAATAAGAATCACTCAATTTAGAATTATATTTTAAAATTAATGACCAAAATACCCTTGTGGTAAAAATCTATCAAAAATCCATAATTAAGCACCTTTTACAATTTTGCTCATTTTCATTCTATAATCCAAATTGCCCAATATTTTAATAAAAAAATGAAATACATGGGTTTTATCATTAAAAACATTAAAAAAATCTTCATTATTTGATCAAAAATATGCACATAAATTTTCTCTATCATGCTCTCCTAGAAGATAGTACCTCCACATCCTCAGAGTGAAGACTACCACTGCCAACTCTAGGTCATGAGTCATATAGTTCTGCCTATGGGGTCTCAACTACCTCAACCCATATGTGATTACTGTCTACCTCTACATCAACACGCATCCAATACCAACTCCAAAGTCATCATAATATACAATGTACTCATGCTCTCCATTGGTAGTCTCAAAACTGGAGCACTGGTCAGCCTTAACCTCAGCCTCAACATCATCTACTCAAAGTCTCTATGGCACTACTCAGTATAGGTAAATGGATTCCCTTTCCATGTTAGGGTGATCAAAGGGGTTTCAATCCTAGATAATTCTTCCAAAAACCACATGTAGTATCCCACTAAGACAAAAAAAAACTTTGTACCTCTCACACGTTCTTGGATGTCTCCCAAGAAAGCACTACATCAATCTTCATTGGGTCCATAGATAATTCATGCTCAGAAATGAAATGCCCAAAAAACTAAACCTCAGGGATCTAGAACTAGAACTTTGAGAGATTACCATAAATTTGGTGCTCCTAAAGAAATTCTAGGACCATCCTTAAGTTCTCTACATGCCCCTTCTCTGATGCAAAGTATATGAGTATATCTTCAAAGAAAACAATAAAAATTCTGTCCAAGTATGGTTGGAAGATTCGGACCATCAAAGCCATAAACATAGTGGGGCATTTTTTACACCGAAAGGCATAACCAGGAACTCATAGTGTTTACAGCGATAGCGAAATGTTATCTTTGGAATATCAGCCTCACGAAATCTCAACGAGTGGTAGAATAACCTGAGATTGATCTTCGAGAACCATATCACACATGGAAACCAATCAAAGAGGTCATCAATACTAAAAAAGGGGTAATTTTTATTTATCATGTCCTAGTTCAGGTGATGACAATTCACAAAAATATGTAAGTTCTCATCCGCCTTTTTCACAAACAAAATTGGAGCTACCTAGGGGGACACACTGGGTCTGATGAAACCCTTCACTTGAAGGTCCTCCAACTACAACTACAACTCTTGAAGCTTGGTGGGGGTCATCTGATATGCCTCATAAGATATCAGAGTGATCACGGGGTGCAATTCAATACAGGAATTCATCTACCACCTCAGAGGTAGTCCTAGAACGTCCTTGAGGAAGATGTATATATAATCCTCCATGAATGAAGGAATCCAGATACCTGAAGACCCCATCGTGCTAAGGGATAAACTCTCCAACTGATGGGTGATGGGTTATAGCCTCCTAGTCAAAAAACCCACTCATCCTAGCATGAGATCACTCTCTCCCATAAAGGAGAATATCATCCCATCAGTCCGAAGGCATCTGACTCATCTGTGGTGACATCTGATCTGGGATCAAACCATGGAGAACTAGTTCATACCCAAGATGACGTCATAAGGTCTCATCATGATAACCAATAGGTCCCATGATAATCTCTCTCCATCAATAGATAACTCGCACTGCCGGTAGATAAATGATAACAAAGAAGCATTCCCATAGGAACTTCAAGGAAAATATGTTAAATCAAAGTCTCAACTATGAGCTCTAGCTATCATGCCAGGAGTAAAGAGATGAATGAATGACTCACACATATGTCTAATAATACTAGAGAAATATTATAATTAACACATATCATACCTCTAATCATCTCATGAGCTGTCAATTCATATGCCTCTATAGCCTGCAGCTTCCCATGGCCCCAACCACTAGCTCCTTGAGCCTGGTCTGGGCTGCCTAGTGGTGGTGGTGGAAGTAGCTCATAACATCATCCACCACTCACAACTCATCATCCTGGATCCCCATCTGCTCCTCTACCAACTCTGCCTCCCTAGGGGCTACCCTACCTCACTTGGGAGATCCATAATCATGACTATGCCTCTTCTATGGTTTTCCATCTGCCATTCGTCTGACCACCTCAGTGCATCAGTTTGGGAAATCACATGTCATGTGAAATCACCCATCACATGTATAGTATCACCCCTCTATAGGATTCTCTAGTCCTCTGTGAAGTCTATTTTCCACATGACCATGTGCCCGAGTCTGATCCTGATAAGATCTCCTTTTCTACAGTCCTACCGATTGGCATCTGCTAGCTGTTATAGACGACCCATCCCTATAATGCCCATTATCATCTCCAGCTAAACGGAATCCCTCTAACAAGAATCTCTCCATCACCAATTACTACTCCAACACTCTGGCATAAGTGGTAATGCATTGAAGTACCACACTAGCATGGATGTCTCTACAGATACCCTACTCAAAAATATGTGCCTGGAAGTATCCATCCCAAATCATGTTAAGGGAGTACCATGTGAGGTCATTAAACCTAGCATCATACTCAAAAATTGTCATCCCTCTCTACTGTAGCTCTAGAAGCTCATAAATCTCAATTGATCAAAGGCACAAGGGGTAATACTCCTCATGAAACAGCTAGTAGAATTTGGTCCATGAGAGTGTTGACTCATCATGTATATACGTGACTAGACTCCACCAGCGCCCATATGATCCATGGAAAATACTGGATTCCAGTGCAACCACTTGATCATTAAGTGTCTGGATAAGTCTAACAACTCGAATCACTGACTCTAGCCAATCCTCTTCCACCTAGGGATCTGGCTCACCATGGAACCCCAACGACCTCTGGTGCTGGAACTCACAGAGTGCGCTAAGCTTGCACATATCTACAGCCTACTCTAATGGTACTATCTACTACTCGATAGGCATGGGAGCTACTACCTATCCTCCCATAGGAAAGATCTTGCATGATGGACCTTGAATTTAGGCCTCTTCACTCATCGGATCTTCACCATGATCTTGAATCGGTAACCTAGGTGGTTATCATTGTGGAAGAATCCAAAAAAAATTAATCAAAAGGTTCCATAATTAGATGAGAATATATATATAGGGAGATGACTCAAGAAAGACAATCAAAGACTCAATTCTATATGATGAATGTACTAATGTTCCTTGCAACCAATGTCTTGGTATACCGAGTTGATAAGAAGGTGGTCAGAGTCTACGTGTATGGATATGTCGGTCGTCGCACCAACACTGAGTTCTCTATCTGGATATCTGCACTCGAGTCACTTTGACACAATTTCTCTAAGTTCCAACCAATTCCTTGTAAGGGGAAAGAATTCAAAAAACCATCCCAATGAATGAAACATCTCTAAAACCAATCTTTCACAACCCGACCCACTGGGGACCACCTGGCCAGTGGAGATCCAAGCCGCAACTACATCAAGTATGCCTCCATAGGTCAGGGGATGGAGAAAAATGATGAAAGGGATAACTAATATGGGGGTCATTTTCCTAATGTGCATGTACACACACACTCAACCATATCAATGGATAAGTAAAGAGGAATAATAATAAATGACAGTAACATATAGAAAAAAAACATGTATGAAACATCCTATAGGGAATAAAAAAAATTATTATAGCATAATCTGAAATATAAAGGAGAAAAATGCATGCCCAACCAGAAAGATATCCCAGCCTAAAAATAACTAGAAAAGATAAATGCTGAGAGATCTCATCTCCAGATCTCCAAGCCCAGGCCACCATACGTGGTCAAATGCACCATGGTATCCCTATACTCCTCTGAAATCACCATTGGCCTATCTTTCAACTACATAAGACACAACACATGCTGGAAAATCTCATGCAGATGTGAGTATAAATATACCCAGTATAACACCTAGAAAGCTAAAGGAGGGTGCAATAAGAGACACGATAGAACTAAACAGATCAACCCATGCCAAGAGAGAAATGAAAACCAATAATATATATCTATATATGCTTATATTAGAAACTCAAATAGTATAGAAATGGGATCTCCATATCACAGCCCATCCCAGGATGATGATTTTTCTCATCAGTTCCAAAAGGGTCTTTTATCGACACCCTGCATCTCGTATGTCTATCCGAAGAAGTATATATGTCGAGCCACACTTCACCACTATGTTGTGCAGTCACGGGGAAAAACTCTAGGTAGAGGAACCATGCCCTGGTATAATAGGAGGGTGTCACTCAATAGATGGAGGACCCATGACCTAACTCTACAGGAGGGTTCCACTCTAGTAGATAGAGGACTCATGCCCTGAATCTGCAGGAGGGTGCCACTCAGTAGGTAAATATAGAACCCATGTCCTAACTCCTCAAGAGGGTACCACTCAATAGATAAAGGACCCATACCCTAACTTCACATGAAGGTTCCACTTAGTAGTTAAATAGAGGACTCATTCCCTATCCCAGTAGGAGGGTGTCACTCCAATGGTAGAGGACCCATACCCTGACACCGCAAGAGGGTGTCACTCTGATGGTAGAGGACTCATTCCCTGACACCACAATAGGGTGCCACTATAATGGTATAGGAACCATTCCCTAACATCATAGGAGGGTGTCACTCTAATGGTAGATAGAGGTCCCATGCCCTATCCTAGAAGGAGGGTTCCACCCAAATCTCTCTGATGATCCTGCTCGATCATTGTCATCATCGAGCATCACCAAAAGAAGCATCGTGCCTATAGCATCTCACATTTTATCTCAAAATATACAATGAAGGATGTTATTTAATTCTACATATAAAAAAACTCAGGATAGGCTACTCTCAGGCCAAAATCCGAGTCCAAACAAAGGAGATATGAGATATAGAATTTTCTTCAAAAGGAAGTAAAAAGCATGTAAGGGACCTACCGCCCTGCTGTCTAGTTGTGTCATCACCACACACAACTCACTAGCCATGTAGTAATGTATGGAATGTAGGGTACTATAGGGTGTGTCTTGGCCTCTTGGGGTCGATCCATTTTCTCCTGGTTGTGCATGTTTCCTTCAGGCTGTGTCCATGTACACTAACCATGTGCCCATGTGCAACATGTGTCTATATGTTTATGTGTCTATGGAATCCCAGAGTATATGTCAGGATTCCAGCACTGGGTCACACGGCGTATGGGTGTTCCACACGGCGTGTGATACTTAACTTACTGAGAAGCCCAAGTCGTCATAGTTGGGTCACTGTATGGTGCGTGTTCATCCCAGTACATGTCGTGTAATCGATATTTTCACAGAAAGTTAGATCTTCTCTACATGTTCCATATTTTCCTATGTCGCATTGAATCACATCTGTTGTTCGCCGAAAAATTGAAGGGGAAGGCCTCTGTTCATCAATTTTATCCCTCCAGTGTCCAGAAATTGGAATCTGATCTGCCGCTCGAAGTCCACACACACCGTTGTCACTCATGGCTCCTCCCACTGCCTCACCAAATTTATAAATGCACGATGGAATTACTCGAAACCTGAAAATCATCCCAATCCATCCTCTAATTGTTGATCTGTTCATCACATGTGAATCTTCCATGAATATGGGGGTCTCATTGTGCTTGATCCTTCTTGGCAATGTCGAACTGTGATAGGCCAATGATGAAGAGTGAAAAGAAAAATGGGGGGAAATCACAAGAAACAAAGGTAAAACAATCATTTTCAAAGCATTCCTGACCAAAAAATGTAGATCAGGGAAAAATTGGGTGAGAAATCATGGGGAAATGGGGAGGTAAATCGAATAAATAAATTGATTTGACATGGAGCTCATGCGAAGGTTCCAATTAATCACAGATCAATAAGAAGATTTTTAATCCATGTTTAAACAGTTTAATAAAGAGGGTGAGAACCAAAAATGATGAGTCCTACCTCAAGATTTGATTAATTGTTGTTGAAAAAACTGCTCACCAACAATGGGGGAAGATCTGTTGCTTTCATTGTGCCTTGATTCACCTTGATCTGAAATCTTTTCATCATCTAATCTCAATTCACCAATGAAGGGTGGTACAACCTCCTCTCAATGATCCCAGGGTTATGAGAATAACCCTGGCAGTTTTCCATAACATTCTACCTATATATAGAATTAGTTTTTTATACATTTAATGAATTAATTAAATATTTTATTTAATTAATTCACTTAACATACCCACCAATGGTCGCCTTATCCAAACATCTTGTGCCGACTAATTTTAGGCCACATTTGGGGTAAATCTCATGCTTCAGATTCAATTATGGTCTTAGATTTCTGTTTTGAGACTAAGTTTAGGATATATCCCATTATTTATGAAAAACTTTTTGCGTGTGATATAAAATATATTTAATATTTTTATAAAATTAATTTTGGATACACCGTATAACGACCCTACTCTTTATTACATATTAATTCATGATTTATTACATAAAAGTACATATAATACAACCTAGAAAATCAAGAAGTCTGGTGTCTTTAGGAATTAGGTGCATTACATAACAACTTAAAATATGGAATACATCATCTTTATTGAAAACTTCCTTAACATGATCATATTATTCCTTCATACTTAACACTATATGGGATAACCTAAGGACATACATAAGAAAGGAGTGAGCTATATAGCCCAGTAAGGAAATAAAAATGGCATAATATGAAGAAAGTGATACATATTAGACAATAGGCATATAAATGGGGCATAAAAAGAGTGAGAATCATAAACATAAACAATGAGAGTGAAAGGGGTATCTCATGAGAATGAAACATTACCCAATGTAGGGAGCTATATAATTCTAGGTGCAACCGTCACATTCATTTCATTCTCATGCTTAAGTGTGCCACATATATCATAAAACATGGAATAATTTTTCACTACTTTTTATTACAAGTTCAAGGATTGTGGAATAAATAATGTAATTACCCAATAAAATAAGTATAAGTGCACAAAGGTGAACACCCTTTATAGGAATTGGGTATGGTTATTCACTACACATTTTTTGGCATGGAAAATTGTGGTGAAATTTCAGCAGCATAATGACGTTATATGAAAAAATCATAAAAAGGTTTGATGAGAGAGAAAGGGGTATCTCATCATTTGGAAATCAAATGGAAATTAATAGGGACATGGAAAAACATATACCAACATTAGGAATTATAAATAGAAGGCATAAGATAATGACGAAACTCGAAAAAAGAAAAGAAGGAAAGGATCCCTTACCTTGAGAGTGTGACTCCAAATGCTTGGGAGGAGCTTCTTGAGAGAATGGGGGCACATTAGGAAGACTCTAGAGAGTGGAGGGAAGATTAAGGATGTTCTCAAAGTATTTTTGAGTGAAGATAAATGGGATCTTGGGTGGGTTTATATAGTAAATGAGTGGGGAATTCTTTATTATTTCTCAAAATTAGGTTTTGGACTCTATATAATAAAGTAATCAAAACCACAAGACTTATCATGATTTTTGTCCATGGTTTCTACTAAAGAGGGGTGGTTTTCATTAGTTTATAAGTCCAATGGCCTAAGTTGTTAAAATAATAACCTTTCTGGTGTGGAAGTGAGTCATACTCTTAAAGAAATTATTTTAAAACCTTAAAATATATTATAGGTTTTGAAAGATTCATAAAGGATTTATAAAATTAATAAAAAATTTAAAATAATATTATTTTAAAGGGAAAAATATATTTGGTCCTAGATACCATTTATAGCATTTATTACATCACTTTTTGGTTATTATGATGTCATAATACACATAGTATATTTATACAGTATTTATTTTTTACCCGAAAATTTGAATGTCTCGAAAAATTATGAAAAATCATAATTGGATAATTTTGACATCCTGATTCCAAAAATAATATTTAATTTTTCATAATTGTTTAATAAATATGTGAATTTTCAGTTTTGAAATAATAATTAACATTTATTGAGAAATGATGGGTTTTTATAGTAATAGTTTTCAAACCCTTATAAAAATTATATTTGATTTCACTATATGATCATTTATATTTGATAAAAATTATTTAATAATAATATTTTATTAAAATATTATGTATTTCAAAAATACATTAATTAATTAGAATAAGTATCTTAATTGAAATTGAATACTAATTAAAAATACAATTTGTATAAAAATAAAAAACATTTATAAAGTAATGATAAGAAGTAAATATAAAAATTATTCTATTGATAATAAAATATAAATTTCTATATTATTATGGTCTTGATACATATCCATTTAATACAATAGAAAATTCCCTAAGGTTAAGGTGTACAATGGTGAGATTTTCATGGGGTGGTTCAGTGTACATGGTTGGGGTCATAATCTCGATGAGCTTGAACTTCTCTCATAAACGGTTGCACTCATGCTTAAGTTGTTGGATCTCATCTTGGGTTTGGTCAAGGGAAAAGTCCAGAGATTCTATCTCCCTCGGAAGCTATGATAAATGGGCTTCATAGGGTACGATCCTATTGGTTAAGGTTATCACTTCCTTTGTCTGTGTCAATTGGATTTGTAAAAACCCTATATTTAAAATAATCATATGATCACTATTCAATGGTTATATTATCAATGGTTATGATGTGTAATGTTCTTTTAAATCTAATAGGATATAATAAAACCAAATAAGTGCATGTCTTTTCTATAACCATAATACATAATAATGCATTTAATTAAATCATAGGGGAAATTTTATTTATAAATATTTTGTTCATTACAATCTTCCCCCATTCAGAAATTTCACCCTTGAAATTTTCATTTCATATACTAAAAAACGAGGGTAATTCTATTTCATCACCTCCTCTAGTTCCCACGTCGCTTCTTTAAACTTTTTTCTTCTCCATAATACTTTGACCAGGGGCATTGTCTTATTCCATTAGACTTTGTCTCTGCAGTCTAAGATCTTCACCGGCTACTCCTCAAATGAGAGATCATTCTCTAATGGTACCACCTATGGATTGAGTTCATGTGAGGGGTTTGGTATGTACTTTCTCAAGAGGGATAAATGGAATACATCATATACTTGAGATAGGTTAGGTGGGAGTTCCATTTGATAGGTCACCGCTCCAATGCGATCAAGGATCTCAAAGGGACTGATGTATCTTGGACTAAGATTTCCTATCTTCCAAAATCTCGTGAATTTCTTCCATGGATATATGTGGAGGAATACCATGTCTCCAACATCAAACTATAGGTATCATCAACAATTGTTATCATGGCTCTTCTATCAACTCTGAACAACCTTGATGTGATGCTAAATGGTTTTGACCTTTTCCACCATTTCCTTGACCATTTCAAGACCTAGCAGTTTTCATTCCCCAACTTCATCCCAACATGCAGGTGTTCTACACCTCTTCTCATAAAGGGCTTTATAGGGAGCCATTTGGATACTTGAGTGGAAATTGTTATTGTATGAGAACTCAACCAGTGGAAGATGTTGGTCTCATCCTACTTTAAAGTTAATTGAGCACGCTCTCAATATTTCCTTGAGTTTTTGGATAGTCTACTAAAATTGGCCATCAATTTGAGGGTGATAATTAATGATGAAGTTCAACTCAATATTTAGAGCGTGTTGGAGACTCTTATAGAACTTAAAGGTAAATATTGGATCTTGATCGGATATAATCTATAGTGGTGTTCCATGAAACCTCATCACTTCTCTAATGTATATCCTTGCAAGTTGATCGAGTAAGAATTCATCTTGAATCACAATGAAATGAGCAGTCTTTGTAAGAAAATCCACCACAACCCATATAGCATTATTTCCTCTTGATTTATTTAGAAGACTAGTGATAAAGTCAATGGTGATGTTTTCCCATTTCCATGCAGGTATAGGTAATTGTTGTATCATCCCCTTATATTTTTTTCTTTCAGTATTCAATTGCTGACATATAAGACATCTTGATGTATATTTCATGATATCCTTCTTTATATTGTCTCACCAATAGTTCTCTTAGAGATGTCAATACATCTTTTTTGCTTTTTGAATGGATGGAGAAGGTCGAGCTATGTGCATCATCAAATAGCTCCTTCTTTAACTCATGATTTGATGGTACACATATTCATGACCCAAATCTCAGAACTCCTTCTTAATTAACATTGAACTCTAAGGATTTCCCTTTTCTTATAACTTCCACCTTTCTCTGAATTCTCACATCATCTCTTTGAGCATCCTTTATCTTCTCCATAAGGGATGGTTGAGCAATCATTTTTGAATTGATTGACGATGTTCCTTACTTTATGATTCCCATGTCAATCCTTTTTTAAGTCTAAGAAGATCGGATCCTTCTCAATTATCATCAATGATAAGATTTTTGGATCCTTTCTACTTAGATCACCTTCTACTTTATTCAGTTTTCCAGGATGGTAGTGGATTGAGCATTCATAGCCTTTGATCAACTTTAACCATCATCGCTGGTGCATATTCAGCTCTTTCTATGTGAATATATACTTGAGTCTCTTGTGATCTGTATATATTTCACACTTCTCCCCAAAGAGATAATTTCATCATATTTTCAACGCGAAGATCACTATAGCCAACTCCATATCATGCTTTGGGAAGTTATGTTCATGAAATTTCAATTGCCTTGAAGCATAGTCTATCACTTTTTCATTATTCATTAACACATAACCCAAGCCCTTATTCAAAGAATCGTTGAATACCATGAAATGTTCTCCACTTGTGGGTAGTGTGAGAATAGGTGCAGTGATAAGTCTATTTTTCAACTCCTTGAATCTCTCTTCACATTCTTCATTCTAGGAAAACTTGACTCCCTTCAAAGTTATCTTGGTTAGAGGGTTTTATAATCATGATAAATTTCTCACAAATCGGCGATAGTACCCAGCTAATCCAAGGAAACTATGAATATCTGTCATAGATGTTGGCCTCATCCATCCTTCAATTTCTTCTATTTTTTGAAGGGTCCACAGATATCATAATGCTTGTGATAATATGCCACAAGAATGAGGCTTCCTTCAACCATAACTCTCATGTTTTATAATTTTCATAAAGCTTCTACTTTTATAATGTCTTTATCACAGTGCTCATATTCTCTTCATGCTCCTCCTTACTTTTAGAGTATATTAGAATATCATCTATAAATACTACCATAAATTTTTTAAGGTAATCTCTAAAGACTCTATTCATAAAGTCCATAAAGATTGTTGGAGAATTATTGAGTATTAATGACAGTACTATGAACACACAGTGCCTATACCTTGTATGAAAAGAAGTCTTGGGGATATTCTCCTTCTTCACCCTAACTTGGTAATACCCTGATCACAGATCCACCTTAGAGAAGTATTGTGTTCCACATAGTTGATCAAACAAGTCATCAATCTGTGGAAAATGGTACTTTTTCCTTATTGTGATCTTTTTGAGAACAAGATAATCAATACAAAGGCACATTGACTCATCCTTCTTCTTGACGAAGAGGACTAGTGCACCCCATTATGAAGCACTTGGGTGTATGAACCCTTTATCTAGATTCTCATGTAGTTGTTTCTTTAGTTCCTCAAGTTCCACAATAGCCATTCTATATGGAGTCTTGAATAATAGTAACTCCCCGGGTATAATCTTGATTGAAAATTCAACCTCTTGGCTAGGAGGAAGGCTAGGAAATTCTTCAGGAAATACTTCATTGTATTCTCTCACAATGGGCATATCTTCAAGGATGATCCTTTCCTTATACTCAATCATTTGAGCTAGATATACTTTCTAGTAGTGTAATAATATCCATGCTTGATATATTGGTTCTAAATAAGTTTCGTCCTCCTCTTTTCACTTGTAAAGAATCGAAAGAACAATTTACAATATGGAGATTGGTTTCCTTCTTACAAAAATTTGTGTTGGCTCTATATAGGTAAAGTCAATCCATACCCAGAATTACATCAAATTCCACAAAAGGGGGTATCACAAGGTTCACTGGGAAGTTCATCCCACAAATTTTTACATGGGAGGAGTTATATGCTTGGGATGAAATAATTTCCCCATTTATCGTTTTCACAGACATCTCTACTTCCATACTTTGTGGTGGTGTTTGAATAGTTCTACTAAAATTTTGTGATGTGAGGGAATATATAGAACCAGAATCAGAAAATATATTCTCTGTTCTTTAATAAATAACTAGTGTACCTATCACCACTTCATTTTTGGGATCCACCTTACTGGTTATGATATCATAAGCTCTCCCTTGCTGCCTTGGAGGTTGTTGGTTGTCTCTAAAAACCCTTGTCTTAGAACATTGGTTTGCAAAGTTTCTTAGTTCCTTACAGTTGAAATAATGAACAATGCAATGAGGGTTGACTGGAGCATTCCTTTCCTTTATCGCATTAGTGGGTTTCCCCTATCAGCAATCTCTAGCTAGGTGTCCTTTATTCCCGCACCTAAAGCATTTCCTTGTTTCCCTTAGGCAATTTTTGGGGTTCTTCTTTCCACGCTTTTGACAAGTGGGATGTTGAAATTTCTTGGCATCGTAAAATTTCTCCATCATACTGCCATAATTAAACTCCACTTTCCACTTCTTATCCCCATGATACCCATGAGATTTGGTGATATCTGTTTCGACTTTGAGGGTACATCATACAATTTCCTCATAGATATCAAAGTCTCGGATCACCAAGGCTTTTCATAAACTAGGTTTTAGCCCACCAAAGAAGCGATCAACCTTTTATTTGGGGGTAACAACAAAGGTGGAGACATATTATGCAAGTCTTGTGAAGTTTACCTCATACACCCTAATAGATTTATCATCTTTTTTTCTTTAGAGAAAGCAAATCCATTTCCATTTTAAGTCGGAGAGTGTGAGGAAAATATTTATCAGAAAAAAAATCTAGAATTCCTTCCACATCATCACTTTGATCTCTTCCTGTGGATTCATATTCTTGATTAATGTACACCACTGATCAGCTTCTTCCTCAATACAATAAATAGCTAGTAGAAGCTTCTCTTTCTCAGAACATTGAAGGATAAAGAATATATTCTCAATGGAGTTCATCCATTGTTCCTCGATTAAGGGATCATATGATCCATTGAAATTTGGAGGTCTTTGCCGCATAAAGGTCTCAATTGTAGTTTATTCTTTCTTAGGGGGATTTTGGAACTCCTCCTAGTCTAGGTTTCTATTCATAACTTGAGTTAGCTGAGAGATTATCATCATAAAGTTTGTAATTCCCACTCTGATTGGGTTGGACTTCTCGTTGGGGCAGTCATCAAATTGGTTTTTTACCCAATTCCTCCTATTTTCGGTCATTGGCTAGAATAAAGAGAAAATTAGGGATCATTATTTTTAAACTATTAAACACATAAACAGGGATCCAATGACATTAAAGAGATAACTTTTAAATTACATGCATTTCCATAACTTATGAATTTCTATCCTTCAATATATGTTATCCATGATCTATTTCATAACATATATTCTTATGGGAATTATTTTGTTCCCTTAATAATGGTTAAAAATGAGCTTATGAATTTACTAAATCATATCCCTTAGGAGTGTCAACCTAAGTGTGTATTGATGCTTGTTTCCGTGCATCAATTCTCAATCGAGTCTAGCTCAATGTAGTTTTTTTGGGTTTTACCCCTATATACATTTGTGCCAGATCCACCTCCAGTATTAGTATCTAGACAGGAATGCATTTTCTTGATAAACCACTTACTATATACTTACCAAAATTTAGAGATTTTTTCTTATACTTAGTCTTATCCATAAGGATTTCACTAGAGTTTTCTAACCCTAATCCCAAAAATAACTAAAATTTCCATTTGATACCAATTATGATAACTCTTCTCTTAATTACATATTAATTCATGATTTATTACATAAAAATACACATAATACAACCTGAAAGATCGAGAAGTCTAGTGTCTTTGGTAATTTGGTACAATACATAACAACTTAAAATAAGGAATACATCATATTTATTGAAAACTTACTTAATATGATCATATTATTCCTTTGTACTTAACCCTGCATGGGATAACATGGGGACATAAATAAGAAAGGGGTGAGCTATAAAGCTCAGTAGGGGAATAAACATGACATAACCGAAGAACCCAAATTGATTAAAAGTATTATTTATGTTGTAATTGTTATCAATACAGTTGTTTGATAAAAAGTCGATGTGAAGTTTGATAATATTTGGGGTTCTGTCATTGAATCGGTATAGAGAATTAGTAAGTTCGCAAGGTTGTTTTGATTTGATCTTAAGAGCTTCTTCTGATGAAGAAACATAAAATGTGATGATTGTTGAGCTGGTTAGTAGTTCATAAAAACATGTTTCACTGGTTATTTAACTTTGACACAATGTTTACAACATTGTAAAGAATTAAAGTTTGGGATTAATGATTGAATTCTAATATTTTGAGAATGGTGGATTTGGATTTTGAATATTAAGTTGGTTTTGATAAAGAGTTTTTAAGAAGGTTGACTTGTTTGAATTTCACTTCATAAGGTTTTTTGGATAATAATTTTAATGGTTAACATATTTAAAATTACCCAAAAAAATGGTCATCCATGCCGCACCACTATTGAGGTTGGCTTGCGAGTAGGTCGCATGGCATGCAAGGACGTGCACATGAGTAATGGTGTGTTGTTTCTCTGAAAACAATTATGACCATCAATCTACCAATCTGTTAATCCAGATAGTCCATTATCTTCTATGTGTTATCTTCTCCAACATGTCGATTTGAGAAGCCTCTACTTGATGGGATTTCCATAAGCATCGATGATAGTCGATCGGATCTGAGCTCCCAAGCTTCGACTAAATATTCTAAGCCAGGTGGTCATCTTTGTTGTGCCATCCATTCTCCATCCAAGTTCCTCTTCAACCTCAGTCTGCATTCGCTCGTCGAAGGAGCTTCATACAATGACGTCGACTAAAGCTAGATCAGGAACTTCTAATCATTGATTCATCATCCTGAAGGTTCAAAATCAATGGAAATGAAATGTTGATCTCTTTGCATTATTTTACAAAGATCAATCTGATGAAAAATAATGAGATACAAATTATCATTTTCCTTGTGCTGGTGATGGTTTACGGTACACTCTTAAGCAAAAAATGTATGAGTATTCATGTTTCTAGAAGATTTGGAGTCATTTCATGTTTCCTATAAATATCTGAGACTAGACTCATTTTCTGGTGTGTTTATCTCACATCTGAGCACTGGTTTTCGAGAGAGAAATAGAGTGAATCATGAGCTCTGGTTTGCGTAAGGATGAAGTTCCACGCAGAAACTGCTTGCGCAAAGAAAAAGAAGGTCACAAGGCAATTGACATGTTCTTGGCACACTCATTATGCTTCATACTGAAATTTTTTTCTGCAAAGCATTATGGATAATGCTCCAAGTGTCTCCTTTTCTGTGCAAAGATCATCAACATTCTGTGTACTTTATTGTGAAGAACACATTGAACTTGTGTATTACACTATTGCACGAAGATCATTAAAAAATACATGGTTTGTGTGATTCATTTTAAAATGTTGTTTATTCACCTTTGAGATAGTATGTTGCATGAAGGATAAGTGAACAGTATATGTTTATTCATGTAAAGGTCTTATCATTGACAGTATACTCTTGAATGAAGAATTATGAGTTTGTAAATGTGAAAAGGGTTTGTTTAAGTTGCGTGAAAAAATATTATGGGTTCTATACTATTTCATGTGAAGGAATAGCATGCACAAGGTGGAAGGACAGTTAACATATAGTAAGAAGATAGTGTGAATATGTGTGGATAGTGATTGTGTGCATACAAAGTGTATGTGATGTTGATAAAGTGTTCAGTGTGTGCACGCATCATACAATAGTAGAGAGGCGGTATTGACGGTAGTGAGCATCTCATGTATTGAAGGTAGTAGAAAAGTTTGAATTCATCTAGTTGAGTGTGTACACTATTAATAATCTCAACAGGGTTAAAATATGTGAAATAATAGTGAAGAGGTAGTATATGATATACATGCATGAAGACAATGCAGTGAACAAATATGATGTTCATTCATGCGCATGAAATAATGCATACATAAAGTGACACATCCAAGTATACATGTTTAAGCATGAAGTTTGAAAAAGTGCACGTGAAATATTTGTTGCTTAATCGGTGTGCATTGTTTTGAGACTAAAGACGGAACTATTTTACTATCATTATTTCAGAAGATTTTGTATCAAAGTTTTTCAGTGTTGAGTGAGGCTGGGTCTTCAGCAAAAGAAGGAATAGCCCGAGAAGTTTTGAATTGAGATAGTTGACCATAAAAAAGTGATCAGTTTTAATGTGATCAATCCCAACAGTTAATCAGAAGATTATATTGAATGGACTTGAAGCAGAACAAGGCTAACATATCACTACATCAAAAGTTAGTGGAAGTTGAAGACCTATTCAGAAAAAGTATTCATTGAAGAACTGGTGGGATGAAAGTATAAATATCAGGAGCTTTTAGGAAGATAACTCAACAAGAGGGAGTCAATATAAAGAACCCTAGTGGGATTTCGGTCTAAAGATCCTATCAGGAGATAGTCCACAATAATCACTTGTGATCAGACATTACGGGAGTTTGTATGTCAGGCATTTCGAGAGATTTTCTATATTTGTAATCACATTGCTTATTACTAGTGGAAATTTTGTGTCTTGGATTATCCCAAACACAATAAGGATGCAGTCACCCACATCGGGGGTGAACCTTATAAAAATATCATGTGTTGAGCTTTTTTTACATTTTTTCTTGCATGTGGTATAATTGTGTTTGTAAACATGGAAGATCAATTCACACTAACAAGTGAAGAGGTTCGAATTAAGAAGGGGTAAGAGAGAAGAAAATAAAATTGGTAAAACTTGTGTACACTAATTCACCCCCCCCCCTCTCAGTGTACCTGCATGATCCATTGGGCACTTCAATTGGTATCAAAGAACACGTAACACCTCTGATTGGATCTATCTTATTATCCCAGTTGTTTATATAAAACTTATATGAAGTGGAGATTTGATTTTGAATAAGTAAAAGAGCTGAGTCAGATGGAAATTTTAGTTCCTATTTTTGCCAGTGTTAAAAAATAGGTTTCTGTAAAAACCTTTAAAAACAGACAGAAGAAAGAAGCAAGAAGGTTGAGAAATAATTTGAATAAGAAAGATGGATAATCAAAATCTGAATATAGTTAGAGAGATTTTCTATCAGTAGTATCTGTTAAATCAGTTGATAAAGATTCTTTTGAGGAATATAGTTCAATTGGTGATGAAGAAGAATTTATTAAATCGCTTAGTGATTTTTATTCAGAAATCAAAAAAAACTGAAAAATGCTCCTACTGAATTTGTTTCTTACATGTTTTCTTTTATCAAGGGACTATATGATGAAAATTCACAGCTTAGAAAGGAAGCTGGGGATATAGAGAAATCCTTGGCAAAGAATTTTCAAAGATGTAAACTTCTCTCACAAATTATTGATTCCTATTAAGAAATTATTTCACTTTGAAACGAACATTTCTATTATGTCGAAGAATAATTGAATAGAAATATGTGTGAGAAAGAAGTTACTGAGAAGGTCCTTACAGAGATGATTCTTATACTTGAAAAATCTCATAAAGCTACCATGAATATTAAGGATTCTCGGTTGGAAATAAAATATAAGGATGAAATATTCATCCTGGATGAAGAATCAAAAGAACAGTCTATATTGCATTGCAATGAAAAATTAACTTTGATTGAAGATGAATTACAAAGGATTGTTTGTGAGAAGGATGTGACTGAGAAAGTTTTTACATAAGTGATCTGTGCATTGGAGAAAATACACAAAACCTCTATGGATGTTAAAGAATTCCATCTAGAGGTTAAGAAAAAAATAATTAATGAGATGAATAATTATCTACTCGAAGTAAGTCAAATGCATGATGATCAAGTTCAAAAAATAAAGAGTCAATGGGAAGAAAAATTGAGAGTTGTTTAAGATGAGAAAATTTTCCTTAACATGAAGTGTCTTGAAATGGAAGTAAATTTGAAAAATATGAAGGAAATACAATTAAATAATTCCCAAAAAGAATGTGAATATATAGTGAAATCACTTGAGGACCAGAAGAATTATATGAATCTGAAATATCTTGAGTTAGAGGTCAAGTTTTGAAATCTTGAGAACATTCGGGTAGAATTTTCACAAAATGATGAGATCAGAAAAGCTTCCACAAGTAACTATAAGAAGAGTCTTATTTCTAATAATACTCATTCAAGTGGAAAGAATAGCTTGATATTATCTCAAGATAAATCTCTTGCAAGCTCATTGAAACAGGTAAACCTTGATCTAGAAGTTCATGTTTATACTAATGTTGTTTCATCTGCAAGTACAGTTTCCAAAAGGAATTATGGTCAAATATGGGTAAAGAAGATTGATGATAAACCCACCATATCGTCAATGGTGGATATAAAGAAGAATGTGAATTCTTGTTCCCCGCAAAGTACTCAGAAGAATAAACATATTATCCAAAAGCAACAAGATGTCAAAACTAACCAAGTTATTATATAGAAGAAGAAATCAAGATTTGTTGGCTATTGTTGGTGTTGTTGGAAATTTGGGCATCGGGCTATTGACTATTGGAATAATATTTCTATGCATGATAATTACATAAGGAGTTTTAAGGGGGAGAAGATCTTATGTGAAGAGAAATCCTATAAACTTATAGCATAATTCACAGATGAAGAAGGATTTTCCTATCAAGAATAGACTTGATTGTCTTGAATACTTTTATGATTATTGCAACAGAAGTGGTCACAATTATAATGAGTGCTGGTATGTACCAACTATGCATTACACATATGCTGATATAAAGAAAAGACTACAATGAATGAAGAGGCGAACAACAAAAGAAGAAAAGTATTTCTTGGGGTATAAGTAGGAGAAGATAGTGAAGAAAACGTTAAAGAAAACTACACCCGAGAAGAATAATGATATGAATGTCACATCATTGAAAAGATGCTTCTGATGTGGAAAAAAATTTCATTTCATGTAAATTTGCAAACAAGTTATAAACATCAATGCTAATGGAAGCAAGGTGAAGCAAAAAAAGAAATTAATCTCGAAATCAAATAACATGATTGATTTAGTGCATGACAATCAAGATGAAAAATTCAAATTTCATGAGAGGTTGTCTAAAAAGGGTAACCCTATGATTGTGGGAGATTTGTGTAGAAGATGCAAAATGTCTGGGCATATTGCTGATAAATGCGTGACATGGTTTCCTGAACAAATAGAACTAGTGAAGAACAAAGAAAAAAGAACTATTGGCTTCTTATGGTAAAAATTATATTGTGAAGAAGGATTATACACACAAGAAAAAGTCTGAGCATATACCAAAATAATGTTTAGTCATATGGCCAGAATAGTTAGAATTTGCTAAAAAGTTGGAGTAGGAATAGAAGAATGAAAGTGCACTACTTTCCAAGGAGAAAAATCATATTCCATCAAAGATGAAATCTGAAGAAATCAAGAAGTCCATGTTTTCCTTAAATGATAAAGTTTTTAAAGTCAAATAAGGAGTAAGAATGATGAGTTTTCATGAATCTAGAGCATAATTGATAGGATTTTCTAGGTTGAGAGATAAATCTCATCCCTATTGCTCTAACTGAAAATCATTGAAGAACCACCTTATTCCCATGTATATTTTGTGTTTGTTTCTTTTATGCAGGGAATTGAAGGTGAAGCATATATTCAGGGGGTCCTAAATATAGGAGTACTGTGAAAATATTATACAATATTCTGGAGTCTATCCATCATGGAGTTCTTTATTTCAATTGCAGATAAAATTGTTTTTGAAGATCATTCTTGAAGAAAGTTTATCCTGATGAAGAACATGAATGAATCTCATCCCTCTAGGGGAGGAAAAGATGGACAACTATAATATTTGAATTTTTCAATTGGTGTCAAATGAATATTTGAAGTTTTGGTATGAAATTCATCTAATGATTTCAAATTTTGGAAATTGAAGCTTTTCATTAAAGAGGTGTGTTCTTCTATCTCTATATGAATAACAATTCAAATTTAGAAGAAGAGAGACTGATAATTTGATGACAAGAGAAAAATGGATTGATAAAGGGGAAGTGCATTCTTACAATTGGATGCTTTTAATATGTTTGTCAAGATCAATACAAGAGATTAGTTGGATATATTTTTGATCAATTCATGAAAGAAGGTTTCATTGTTAGCATCATATTCTGAAAATTTTATTGAAAATTTGATGTTTAGATTGATTTATCCTATTTTCTACATTGGGTTATCCCACGTAGACTTGGAGCTAATTAATTAATGACTCTCTATTTTAAAAAAATGGTGCTTCCTTTTCTCAAGCAGATCAATTTGAATTTATGATAAGTGACATATCTTATGAAATAATGAGATTGAATGAGAGAAGAAGAAAAGTTCAGTTTTTACAAAATGATATGAGTTAAAAAAATTCACATACTTTTATCTTTGGTTTTATTGTCAAGGGGGAGAATAAAACATTGAATTTGAAAGTAAAATGGATATTAACAACAAATCTAAAGGGGGAGATTGAAGAACCCAAATTGATTATAAGTATTATTTGTGTTGTAATTGTTGTCAATATAGTTGTTTGATAAAAATTCAATGTGAAGTTTGATAATATTTGGGGTTCTATCATTGAATCGGTATCGAGAATTATTAAGTTGGAAAGGTTGTTTTGATTTGATCTAAAGAGTTTCTTCTAATGAAGCAACATAAAATTTAATGATTGTTAAGCTGGTTCGTAGTTCATAAAAACATGTGTCACTGGTAATTTAACTTTGAAACAATTTTTACAACATTCCAAAGAATTAAAGATTGGGATTAATGATTGAATTCTAATATTTTGAGAATGGTGGCTTTGGATTTTGAATATTAAGTTGGTTTGGATGAATAGTTTTTAAGGTTGACTTGTTTGACTTGAACTTCATAAGGTTTTTTGGCTAAGAATTTTAATAGTTAGCATATTTAAAATTAGCCAACAAATGGTCATCCATGTCGCACCACAATTGAGGTTGGATTGTGAGCAGGTCACATGGAATGCAAGGACATGCACATGATAAGTGTTGTGTTGTTGCTCTAAAAACAATTGTGATTGTCAATCTGCCAATCTGTTGATCCAGACCGTCTATTATCTTTTGTGCGTTATCTTCTCCAGCAAGCCGATTCGAGAAGCCTCTTCTTGACAGGATTTCCATGATAATCAACGATAGTTGATCGGATCTGAGCTCCCAAGCTTTGGCTAATTATTCTAAGCCATCTAATCATCTTTGTTGCATCATCTGTTCTCCATCCAAGTTCCTCTTTAACCTCGATTCACATTCATTCGTCGAAGGAGCTTCGTACAATGACATTGACTGAAGCTAGATCAGGAACTTCTAATCATCAATTCATCATCCTGAAGGTTTGAAATCGATCGAAATTAAATGTTGATCTCTTTTCATCATTTTACAAAGATCAATCTGATGAAAAATAGTGAGATACAATTTATTATTTTCTTTGTGACGGTGATGGTTCGTGATACTCTTAAGAAAAAACCGTATGAGTATTAGTGTTTCTAGAAGGTTCGTAGTGATTTCATGTTGCTAATAAATATATGAGGCCACTCATTTGATGGTGTGTTTATCTCACATCTGAGTGCTGCTTTTTGAGATAGAAACAGAGTGAATCGTGAGCTCTGATTCACGTAAGGATGAAGTTCCACACAACAATTACTTGCATTAAGAAGAAGGTCGTGAGGCAATCGACATGTGCTTGGTACACTCATTATGATTCGAGATGAAATTTGTTTCCATGAATAATTCTAGATAACACTCTAAGCGTATCCTTTGCTATGTGAAGATCATCAACATTCCGCGTACTACATTGTGAAGAAAACAGTGAACGAGTGCATTACTTTATTGCACGAAGAGCATTAAAAATGCATGGTTTACGAGATTCATTTTAAAAGGTCATGCATTCACCTTTGAGATAGTATATTGAGCGAAGGATAAGTGAACAGTATGTGTTTAATTACATGAAGGCCTTATCAGTGACAGTATACTCTTACAAGAAGAATGATGAGTTTGTGCATATGCAAAGGGTTTGTTTGAGTTGTGTGAAAAAATATTATGGGTACTATACTATTGCACGTGAAAGAATAGCACACAAAAGGTGGAAGGACAGTGAACATACAATAATAAGATAGTGTGCATATGTGTGGACAGTGAGTGTGTGCATACAAAGTGTATGTGATGTTGAGAAAGTGTTCAGTGAGTGCATGCATCATACAATAGTAGAGATGCAGTATTGAGGGCATTGAGCATCTCATGTATTGAAGGAAGCAGAAAAGTGTGAATTCATCCAGTTGAGTGTGTACACTATTAATAATCTCAACAGGGTTAAAATACACAAAAGAATAGTGAAGAGGCAGTATGTGATATACATGCATGAAGGTAATACAGTGCAAAAATATGATGTAAATTCATACACATGAAATAATGCATACGTAAAGTGAGACATCCATGCATACGTATTTATGCATGAAGTTTGAAAACGTGCACATTAAATATTTATTTCTTAATCAGTGTGCATTGTTTTGAGACTGAAGTTGGGACAGTTTTATTATCAGTATTTCAGAAGATTCTATATCTGAGTTTTTCAGTGTTGAGTGAGACTGGGTCTTCAGAAGAAGGAATAGCCCGAGCAGTATTGAATTGAGACAACTGGCCATAGACAGGTGATCAATTTTAATGTGAGAAAGCTCAACAGTTAATCAGAAGATTATACCAAGTGGACTAGAAGCAGAACAAGGCCAATATATGACAGCATCAGAAGTCAGTGGAATTTGAAGACTTGTTCACAAAAAGTATTCATTGAAGAACTGGCGGAATGTCAGTATAAATATCAAGATCTTTTCGTGAGATAGATCAACTAGTAGGAGTCAGTATAAAGAACACTTGTCACAACCCCCTCCCACCAAAGATGCCCCTCCTGAGCTGGCAATGGTGAAAGGGAGATAATGACCCCCTAGTCCCACCTCCAGTAGGCCCCAGAGTGGCGATTAGCACCAAGGGTATGAGTTTTCACAAATATGGGAGGCATTACCCTTTTTATTATTTAAGATTGGGAAATAGGATGAGTCAAACACCAAAAGAATAAGAAACAAGTAAATGAAAATAAACCCAAAACCAAACTCATATGCATATTTTATACAATACTGAAACAAAGGTACAAGTACAAGAAAAGCTCCAAAGTATGATACCAAAAAAAAAG
This sequence comes from Viscum album, assembly GCA_963277665.1. Lineage (NCBI taxonomy): Eukaryota > Viridiplantae > Streptophyta > Magnoliopsida > Santalales > Viscaceae > Viscum > Viscum album. The sequence goes on from OY728164.1 coordinate 1,350,144,204, forward strand.
CAAAAACTACAACCAGCAAAACTCCAACGCCCAACTAGCAAGGTCCCGCACGGTCCCTGAAGTCCTCCTGAAAACCTGAAAGTAAACGTAGGGTGAGCATACAAGTATATTCAGTAGGAAAACCTAAAGCTCTCGTGCACAGGTGGGGAGACATCATAATGCCCCGTGAGAAAATAGAAAGAACCAAAGCCTAGTAAGGAATCTATCCACCCAACCTTACAAGACACACTCACCAAATATCGCAAGTCAATAGAGTAGTATAGTAATATTATCAAAGTATGGGTACCCCGCACCACCTTCCCACTGAATACTGCTCAAGCCCTCACGCCTAACGCTCTGATGCTTCCCCCTCTTCCTGAGCTAGTGTCGCAACCTAGCCATACGAAGCTCGAGCTAGTGCTGCAACCTGGCCATACGAAGCTCATAGTATCCCGCCGGCACTCAATCATCAACCATAACTACATCTCATCTCGAAGACACCTGGGAACCACATCACATCCTCATCCCGAAGATTCTTGGGAAACATCTGTCGTAACCTGCCTGAAGGATCTTGGGCTATAGAACCTGGAAGAGGGAGCACAGGGAAAAACACTAATCATCCATCCTTTAGATGTTTGAGAATCTCACCCCCATCCCACGGGTGTTCGGCACATAGTGCTCAACATGGGTGGGGTGCGTAAAGAAACATAAAATGTACAGATTTATATAATTATATCAACCACTCACCTCATCCTAAGGCTTCTACACAAAAGATCTGAGCACATGCCTCAACACTGCTACCTCGAAAGTATGCACACAATAAACCACCCCAAGCCCCATTAAGTTTTTCATGTTTCAACAGTTTTAGTTTATGAGTACCTTAACTACCGAGCAACTAACAACAACCAAACCAGATCAATCGTTCGTAAAACATATCCCTGCCAACCACAAATAAAGTTAGAGAAAACACAAACAACACAATACCATTTTCTTTTATCAGCCAATCAATTCCATTGATTTTCCATATTTAATCAACTACCATGCACCACAATTCATTAGTTAACTCTTCCACTTTTATTCATATGCACAACCCATCCCTGCAGCCCTGCTACCAACCACCATAACCACAAACACATCGGAAACAATACCCATACCACATCATCATCCCTTTGATACCAATTACCGCAGCTCTGCTGCCTATCACAACCATATCATACACACCAACCCACAACCTAGCCAACCGCAGCCCCGCTGCTCACCCGTTCCACAACAACCCACGAAACACCCCTTCACATAATTAAACCCCAACCAGCACCCACAAAAATTCATTCTTTCATTTCGTTTAACCGAGTTGATCATACAAGGGTTCTAGGTATTCATTTAATCGGTCAACTTTACATGATTAACCAATTTCCACATTCTATGAAATTTCATCCACAAAACAATCCAGAAAAACAGGGCAACATTTAATTGCGCAAGCAAAGACCCCCAACGACCGTGATTTTCAGTAGGCATAAGCCTATTCAATTCACAACATAATCAAAGGATGAGCAATGATGGAAATAAAACAACAATATCAACAAAATTTCCCCAAACCTATTCTTTAACAAGTTATTATATTTATTTACTGGTTCAACCGTATCTCATGAAAACAAGAGGATACCCACCCCGCATGATGCACAAAAGAGAGAGAGACGAAGGTGAGATCCCTACTTGAATAGGTTTTGATGTCCTTATGCGAGAACAACCACCACGAGGATTTCGATCACTCCTCCCAACGACTACGTCCTCCCGTGGACGCTACGGCACAACTGCACATTAAGATGACGTTCGCCGAAGAGCGTCATTCCTATCAAATATTAGCAATCTCCTCAGTAGGAAAATGCGAAGAGAAAGTCGAAGAAGAGGGAAAGGAATGAAGTGCACGATGTTCACCACGTAAACACGATCCCGCAGCCACTGACAAATCGACGATCGGAGTCTGGATGAAGAAGATAGGAGGAAGGCTTCTGGGTCATCCAGAAGCGTCGCCGTGCGGAGGAGAAGAGGGGTCCGTAAATAACACGTAACCCTCTCTTATATAGGCAACGAAAATGTAAAACGGTACACAGCGTGTATTAATGAATACACGACGTGATCGTACAACTGTTACGTTGTTTGACTGGTCAACACACGACACATCACGCGGTTTTCATGCGTTTAATGATAATAATAACTTCAATTAATAATAGGTGTTTTATTGACCCGAGACATGAGTCATAAAAAGGTATTCATCATTGGTCTTAAAATGACCATCATAATTTCAGGGTTACGTTGTCGCTTACGGTTCGTAAAACCGAGGTCGCACGAAGAAGTTATAGTGAAAACAGTGTTTTATCATCAAAATTAATATTAACAATATTTTATTATTATTATTAATTACTTATTTATTTATTTTTCTAACTCCAAAATCAATCACGATTTGGACTCCCTTTCACGCTAGAATTCTTCACCAAATCTCCCATTTATCATTTATTTCTCATTTAGTTTTATTCCCACTATTACCTTATAATTCTTCCCACTCTCCAATCTCATTTATTCTCTTCTACAATTCCCTCACTCCCCAAAAGTGGCGCCTTGCCTATACTCCATGCCCAACACGCCCCATCTTTTCTTTCTCAATTCAATGTTATTATTAATAAAATTAATAATAATAACACCCATCATTAATGTTCTAATTTAATCCCATTAAATTAGTTTACCATGGTTATTCTCATATTAAATTAAAATCATTCCATTTAATTAAATTCAAATCATTTAATTTACTAACCAAAATTAAACCCATTTAATTTCATTTACCAATCACACACATATTTGTGTCACCATTGTCATTATTATTTAATACAATAGTAATAAATCCTCTTTCAATTTCATCAACAGGTCGCCATCATTGTCATTAATAATTATTATTATTATTGACGCCCATTATTATCTTATAATTACTCCCTCTCTCCCACGATACTCACGCGTCGTGTTTGACCGCATCAAATTTTTACAAAGTAATGGACCGGAGATGTCCGGGCCATTACATCAGATACCTCTCAAAACATTCTCGTCATTGAAAATTAAAAATCAACCCATAAAAAGGGGAAAGACCCGAACAACCACCCCGCAAGATACCTCTCAGGGCTCTCGTCATAATAGGAATCCAACCACTATCCTAATTATATGAGTCAGGAAATTTCTTCCCTCATGTCGAGATATTATCCGCTTTAGGCAGCACTGACTCGTCTGCACAGGTTTAATCGCATCCACATTAATGCGTCTCGATTAGGGATTAGGTCCTCCCACCCCCATAATTTAGGATTTCTCATACACACACTGCCCCCAACACTGCACAAAACAAGCAACACGCTGCCCCAACACATGGATTGGGGAATTCCTTCTCCCATGTCAAGATATTATCCGCTTTGGGCGGCACTAACTCGTCCGCACGGGTTTAATCGCATCCACATTAATGCGTCTTGATTAGGGATCGGGTCCTCCTCTCCCCACATGTTAGGACTCTTCACACACATTTAAAGGAAAGAGGGAAACAACTTAGCATTATAAACTCATGAAAAACAAGGTCCATGCCCAAGGCATGGGCGAGAATGAGTTTCAACAAAGGAGTGTGATGCTCCTAAATTTAAACAAAACATAAACGAGAGCATTTAAGTAAAACCGAAAACATCTCTCTCGATCTCTGGCCTTGCTAGGGTTGCCGCTTCTGTTGCATGCAACTGTCCGTGTCTCACTCATCTGCCTCTCTATTGACGTCCACCTCCTCAACCACGTCCCGGTTGGGGTCCTTGAGGAACTCCATGTGGTTGGCCACCACCTGCTCCAGCTCCCCTTGGAGGGACTGGACTCTGTTGCTGCTGGAAGGGTCGGGCTGGGAACTACTGTTGGGGTTAGGGCTGAACCTGGTCAGTCCCTCCATACTGAGTCTGAAAAGGGCAATGTCTGCCAAGATGCCCACGATTCCCACATGCAAAGCACCTCGGTCCCTGGCCCATAGAAAATGGGCGGAAATTGTGAGATTGGTATGGGACCTGCTAAAGTCTACTCTCTACCGGTCGAAACGTGGAAGGTCTTATTGCTGGGGATCTACTGCTGACGGCCTCCATCTTGGACGAACTTGGGTGACTCCTCTCTCGTGGTGGACCTACTTGTGAACGCATCCTCTCGATTCTCTCTGCCTTCTTCTGTACTTCCAGGTACGTTGGTAAGGTGAAAGGGGTCACCGCGCACTGAATAGAGGGGTGAAGTGCCTCCTCTAAATGTCTGGCTCGGGAATCCTTATCCGGAAAGAGATTCAGGGAAAAACGGAGGAGATCCATGAACTTGACCCCTAGTTCTCGCACGGACATGCTTCCTTGTTGGAGAGACAACAACTTCTACCTCTTCTCGACCTTCCTCATCGAGGAAAGAAATTCCTCGCGGAACTCCTTCTCGAAGTTGGCCCATAGAACTTTTGTCTTCTTCCCCTCCCCAAGGTAAAGCATCCACCACTGACGTGCCGCTCCTCGCAGCTGGCTTACTACTAGAGGAACCCAGTACTCTAATGGTGCCCTGATCAGCCCAAAGGTGATCTCGAGTTCCTCCAACCAACTCTCTGATTCCATATCCGAAGTGCTGCCTTCATACTTCTTCAAGCTCTGTCGCTGGAAAGCATGAAACGTGCGCTGCCACAAGTCATCTTCCTCCTCTCAGTCAATCCTCAGCTGATCGACCGTCTAAATCTGCTGGGCCTCGACTACCCGAGTCACCCGGGAACGACGTCCAGGTGCTATAGCTGTACGGTAAACAAAGAACGCATAAGCCCAAGTAGCAAGGAAATTTTCTCAAGGTTTCATTTTATCATTTTATTTCGATTTCCTTCCCAGAACACCCAAATCAAGTAAAACACAAATCATGATGATGCATGTACATTTCCTAGGGTCTCTATCCTGCAATCAATGTAGTCTTACTTGATCGTTCGGTAAGCTCAGAGTCCTTGCATCGGATCATGGGGGGGGCCTAAAATCTCATGTCCTAGCCGGTCTTCCCTGGCCTATGTCACGCACCAAGATCAGCCAACATTGTTGCCCTACCATCCCATGCAATCCTCATTGTGTCTAACTCCAGACTTCATCATATCTCTCAACCATCACCTGATACCATTCTGTCACGACCTCTTCCCACCAAAGATGTCCCTCCTGAGCTGGCAATGGTGAAAGGGAGATAATGACCCCCGAGTCCCGCCTCCAGTAGGCCCCGGAGTGGCGACTAGCACCAATGGTATGAGTTTTCACAAATATGGGAGGCATTACCCTTTTATTATTTAAGATCGGGAAATAAGATGAGTCAAACACCAAAAGAATAAGGAACAAGTAAATGAAAATAAACCCAAAACCAAACCTATATGCATGTTTTATAAAATACTGAAACAAAGGTACAAGTACAAGAAAAGCTCCAAAGTACAATACCAAAAAAAAGCAAAAACTACAACCAGCAAAACTCCAACGCCCAACTAGTAAGGTCCCGCACGGTCCCTGAAGTCCTCCTGAAAACCTGAAAGTAAACGTAGGGTGAGCATACAAGTATACTCAGTAGGAAAACCTAAAGCTCTCATGCACAACTGGGGAGACATCCTAATGCCCCGTGAGAAAACAGAAGAAACCAAGGCCTATCAAGGAATCTATCCACCGAATCTTACAAGCCACACTCACCAAATATCGCAAGTCAATAGAGTAGTATAGTAATATTATCAAAGTATGGGTACCCCACACCATCTTCCCACTGAATACTGCTCAAGCTCTCACGCCTAATGCTTTGATGCTTCCCCCTCTTCCTGAGCTAGTGTTGCAACCTAGCCATACGAAGCTCATAGTATCCCGCCGGCACTCAATCCTCAGTCATAACCACATCTCATCCCGAAGACACCTGGGAACCACATCACATCCTCATCCCGAAGACTCTTGGGAAACATCTGTCGTAACCTGCCCGAAGGATCTTGGGCTATAGAACCTGGAAGAGGGAGCACAGGGAAGAACAGTAACCATCCATCCTTTAGATGTTTGAGAATCTCACCCCTCGTCCCACGGGTGTTCGGCACATAGTGCTCAACATGGGTGGGGTACGTAAAGAAACATAAAACGTACAGATTTATATAATTATATCAACAACTCAGCACACCCTAAGGCTTCTACACAAAAGATCTGAGCACACGCCTCGGCACTGCTACCTTGAAAGTATGCACACAATAAACAGCCCCAAACCCCATTATGCTTTTCATGTTTCAACAGTTTTAGTTTATCAGTTCCTTAACTACCGAGCAACTAACAACAACCAAACCAGATCAATCGTTCGTAACACATATCTCTGCCAACCAAAAATAAAGTTAGGGAAAACACAAGCAACACAATACCATTTTCTTTTATCAGCCAATCAATTCCATTGATTTTCTGTATTTAATCAACTACCATGCCCCACAATTCATTAGTTAACTCTTCCACTTTTATTCATATGCACAACTCATCCCTACAGCCCTGCTGTCAACCACCATAACCACAAACACATCGGAAACAATACGCGTACCACATCATCATCCCTTTGATACCATTTACCGCAGTTCTGATTCCCATCACAACCATATCATACACGCCGACCCATAACCAAGCCAACCGCAGCCCTGCTACTCACCTGTTCCACAAGAACCCACGAAACACACCTTCACATAATTAAACCCCAACCAGCACCCACAAAAATTCATTCTTTCATTTAGTTTAACCGGGTTGATCATACAAGGGTTCTAGGTATTCATTTAATCGGTCAACTTTACATGATTAACCAATTTCCACATTCTATGAAATTTCATCCACAAAACAATCCAGAAAAACATGGCAACATTTAATTGTGCAAGCAAAGGCCCCCAACGACCATGATTTTCAGTAGGCATAAGCCTATTCAATTCATAACATAATCAAAGGATAATCATTGATGGAAATAAAACAACAATATCAATAAAATTTCCCTAAACCCGTTCTTTAACCAGTTATTATCTTTATTTATTGGTTCAACCATATCTCACGAAAACAAGAGGATACTCACCCCGCATGATGCACAAAAGAGAGAGAGACAAAGGTGAGATCCCTACTTGAACAGGTTTTGATGTCCTTCTACGAGAACAACCACCACGAGGATTTCGATCACTCCTCCCGGCGACTACGTCCTCCCATGGACGCTACGGTACAACCGCACATTAAGATGACGTTCGTCGAAGAGCGTCATTCCCGTCAAATATCAGCAATCTCCTCGGTAGGAAACTGCGAAGAGGAAGTCAAAGAAGAGGGAAAGGAACGAGGTGCACGATGTTCGCCTCGTCGACACGATCCCGCGGCCACCGACAGATCGATGATCGGAGTACGGATGAAGAAGATAGGAGGAAGGCTTCTGGGTCATCCGGGAGCGTCGTCGTGCGGAGAAGAAGAGGGGTTCGTAAATAACATGTGACCCTCTCTTATATAGGCAACGAAAAGGTAAAACGGTACGCAGCGTGTATTAATGAATACACGACGTGACCGTACAACTGTTAGGTTGTTTGACTGGTCAACACACGACACGTCACGCGGTTTCCATGCGTTTAATGATAATAATAACTTCAATTAATAATAGGTATTTTATTGACCCGAGACATGAGTCATAAAAAGGTATTCATCATTGGTCTTAAAATGACCCTCATAATTTCAGGGTTACGCTGTCGCTGACGGTTCGTAAAACCGAGGTCGCACGAAGAAGTTATAGTGAAAACAGTGTTTTATCATCAAAATTAATATTAACAATATTTTATTATTATTATTAATTACTTATTTATTTATTTTTCTAACTCCAAAATCAATCACGATTTGGAATCCCTTTCACGCTAGAATTCTTCACCAAATCTCTCATTTATCATTTATTTCTCATTTAGTTTTATTCCCACTATTACCTTATAATTCTTCCCTCTCTCCAATCTCATTTATTCTCTTCCACAATTCCCTCACTCCCCAAAAGTGGCGCCTTGCCTATACTCCATGCCCAACACGCCCCATCTTTTCTTTCTCAATTCAATGTTATTACTAATAAAATTAATAATAATAACACCCATCATTAATGTTCTAATTTAATCCCATTAAATTAGTTTACCATGGTTATTCTCATATTAAATTAAAATCATTCCATTTAATTAAATTCAAATCATTTAATTTACTAACCAAAATTAAACCCATTTAATTTCATTTACCAATCACACACATATTTGTGTCACCATTATCATTATTATTTAATACAATAGTAATAAATCCTCTTTCAATTTCATCAACGGGACGTCATCATTATCATTAATAATTATTATTATTATTGACGTCCATTATTATCTTATAATTACTCCCTCTCCCACGATACTCACGCATTGTGTTTGACCGCATCAAATTTTTACAAAGTAATGGACCGGAGATGTCCGAGCCATTACATCAGATACCTCTCAAAACATTCTCGTCCTCGAGAATTAAAAATCAACCCATAAAAAGGGGAAAGGTCCGAACAACCACCCCGCAAGATACCTCTCAGGGCTCTCGTCATAACAGGAATCCAACCACTATCCTAATTATATGAGTCAGGGAATTCTTTCCCCCATGTCGAGATATTATCCGCTTTAGGTGGCACTGACTCGCCAGCACAGGTTTAATCGCATCCACATTAATGCGTGTCGATTAGAGATTAGGTCCTCCCACCCCCATAATTTAGGATTTCTCATACACACACCGCCCCCAACACCGCACAAAACAAGCAACACGCTGCCCCAACACATGGATTGGGGAATTCCTTCTCCCATGTCAAGATACTATCTGCTTTGGGCGGCACTAACTCGCCCGCACGGGTTTAATCGCATCCACATTAATGCGTCTTGATTAGGGATCAGATCTTCCTTTCCCCACATGGTAGGACTCTTCACACACATTTAAAGGAAAGAGAGAAACAACTTAGCATTATAGACTCATGAAAAACAAGGTTCAGGCCCAAGGCATGGGCGAGAATGAGTTTCAACAAAGGAGTGTGATGCTCCTGAATTTAAACAAAACATAAATGAGAGCATTTAAGTAAAACCGAAAACATCTCTCTCGATCTCTGACCTTGCTAGGGTTGCCGCTTCTGTTGCGCGCAACTGTCCGCGTCCCACTCCTATGCCTCTCTGTTGACGTCCACCTCCTCAACCATGTCCTGGTTGGGGTCCTTGAGGAACTCCCTGTGGTTGGCCACCACCTGCTCCAGCTCCCCTTGGAGGGACTGGAGCCTGTTGCTGCTGGAAGGGTCAGGCTGGGAACTGCTGCTAGGGCTGGGGCTGAACCTGGCCAGTCCCTCCATATTGAGTCTAAAAAGGGCAATGTCTGCCAAGATGCCCACAATTCTCACATGCAAAGAACATCGCTCCCTGGCCCATAGAAAACGGGCAGAAATCGTAAGATTGGTATGGGACCTGCTGAAGTCTGCTCTCTGCCGGTCGAAACTTGGAAGGTCCTATTGTTGGGGATCTACTGTTGACCGCCTCCTTCTTGGACGAACTTGGGTGACTCCTCTCTCACGGTGGACCTACTTGCGAGCGCATCCACTCGATTAACTCCGTCTTCTTCTGTACTTCCAGGTACGTTGGTAAGGTGAAAGGGGTCATCGCGCACCGAATAGAGGGGTGAAGTGTCTCCTCTAAATGTCTGGCTCGGGAGTCCTTACCCGGAAAGAGATTTGGGGAAAAACGAAGGAGATCCTTGAACTTGACCCCTAGTTCCCGCACTGACATGCTTCCTTGTGGGAGAGACAACAACTCCTGCTTCTTCTCGGCCTTCCTCGTCGAGGAAAGAAATTCTTCGCGGAACTCCTTCTCAAAGTTGGCTCATAGAACTTCTGTCTCCTTCCCCTCCCCAAGGTAAAGCATCCACCACTGACGCGCCACTCCTCGCAGTTGGCTTACTGCTAGAGGAACCCAGTACTCTAATGCAGCCCTGATTAGCCCAAAGGTGATCTCGAGTTCCTCCAACCAACTCTCTGATTCCGTATCCGAAGTGCTGCCTTCATACTTCTTCAAGCTCTGTCGCTGGAAAGCACGAAACGTGCGCTGCCACAAGTCATCTTCCTCCTCTCGGTCAATCCTCGGCTGATCGACCGTCTGAATCTGTTGGGCCTCGACTACCCGAGTCACCCGGGAACGGCGTCCAGGTGCTATAGCTGTACGATAAACAAAGAACGCCTAAGCCCAAGTAGCAAGGAAATTTTCTCAAGGTTTCATTTTATCATTTTATTTCGATTTCCTTCCCAGAACACCCAAATCAAGTAAAACACAAATCATGATGATGCATGTACCTTTCCTAGGGTCTCTATCCTCCAATCAATGTAGTCTTACTTGGTCGTTCGGTAAGCTCAGAGTCCTTGCATTGGATCATGGGAGGGTCCTAAAATCTCGTGTCCTAGCCAGTCTTCTCTGGCTTATGTCACGCACCAAGATCAGCCAACACTATTGCCCTATCATCCCATGCAATCCTCATTGTGCCTAACTCCAGACTCCATCCTATCTCTCAACCATCACCTCTGATACCATTCTGTCACGACCCCTTCCCACTAAAGATGCCCTTCCTGAGATGGCAATGGTGAAAGGGAGATAATGACCCCCGAGTCCCGTCTCCAGTAGGCCCCGGAGTGGCGACTAGCACCAAGGGTATGAGTTTTCACAAATATGGGAGGCATTACCTTTTTAATTATTTAAGATCAGGAAATAGGATGAGTCAAACACCAAAAGAATAAGGAACAAGTAAATGAAAATAAACCCAAAACCAAACCCATATGCATGTTTTATAAAATACTGAAACAGAGGTACAAGTACAAGAAAAGCTCCAAAGTACGATACCAAAAAAAAAACAAAAACTATAACCAGCAAAACTCCAACGCCCAACTAGCAAGGTCTCACACGGTCCCTGAAGTCCTCCTGAAAACCTGAAAGTAAACTTAGGGTGAGCATACAAGTATACTCAGTAGAAAAACCTAAAGCTCTCGTGCACAGGCGGGGAGACATCCTAATGCCCCGTGAGAAAACAGAAAGAACCAAAGCCTAGCAAGGAATCTATCCACCCAACCTTACAAGCCACACTCACCAAATATCGCAAGTCAATAGAGTAGTACAGTAATATTATCAAAGTATGGGTACCCCGAACCACATTCCCACTGAATACTACTCAAGCCCTCGCGCCTAATGCTCTAATGCTTCCCCCACTTCCTGAGCTAGTGCCGCAACCTGGCCATACAAAGCTCGAGCTAGTGCCACAACCTGGCCATACGAAGCTCATAGTATCCCGCCAGCACTCAATCCTCGGCCATAACCACATCTCATCCCGAAGACACATGGGAACCACATCACATCCTCATCCCGAAGACTCTTGGGAAACATCTGTCGTAACCTGCCCGAAGGATCTTGGGCTATAGAACCTGGAAGAGGGAGCACAGGGAAGAACAGTAACCATCCATCCTTTAGATGTTTGAGAATCTCACCCCTCGTCCCACGGGTGTTCGGCACGTAGTGCTCAACATAGGTGGGGTGCGTAAAGAAACATAAAACATACAGATTTATATAATTATATCAACCACTCAGCCCATCCTAAGGCTTCTACACAAAAGATCTGAGCACATGTCTCGGCACTGCTACCTCGAAAGTATGCACACAATAAACAGCCCCAAACCCCATTATGCTTTTCATGTTTCAACAGTTTTAGTTTATCAGTTCCTTAACTACCGAGCAACTAACAACAACCAAACCAGATCAATCGTTCGTAAAACATATCTCTGCCAACCACAAATAAAGTTAGGGAAAACACAAGCAACACAATACCATTTTCTTTTATTAGCCAATCAATTTCATTGATTTTCCGTATTTAATCAACTACCATGCCCCACAATTCATTAGTTAACTCTTTCACTTTTATTCATATGCACAACCCATCCCTGCAGCCCTGCTGCCAACCAGCATAACCACAAACACATCAGAAACAATACTCGTACCACATCATCATCCCTTTGATACCATTTACCGCAGCTCTGTTGCCCATCACAACCATATCATACACGTCAACCCACAACCAAGCCAACTGCAGCCCTGCTGCTCACCCGTTCCACAACAAACCACGAAACACCCATTCACATAATTAAACCCCAACCAGCACCCACAAAAATTCATTCTTTCATTTAGTTTAATCGGGTTGATCATACAAGGGTTCTAGGTATTCATTTAATTGGTCAACTTTACATGATTAACCAATTTCCACATTATATGAAATTTCATCCACAAAACAATCCAGAAAAACATGGCAACATTTAATTGTGCAAGCAAAGGCCCCCAACGACTGTGATTTTCAGTAGGCATAAGCCTATTCAATTCACAACATAATCAAAGGATAAGCATTGATGGAAATAAAACAACAATATCAACAAAATTTCCCCAAACTTGTTCTTTAACCAGTTATTATCTTTATTTACTGGTTCAACCGTATCTCACGAAAACAAGAGGATACTCACCCTGCATGATGTACAAAAGAGAGAGAGACGTAGGTAAGATCCCTGCTTGAACAGGTTTTGATGTCCTTCTGCGAGAACAATCACCACGAGGATTTCGATCACTCCTCCCGACGACTACGTCCTCCCGTGGACGCTACGGCACAACCGCACATTAAGATGACATTCGTCGAAGAGTGTCATTCCCGCCAAATATCAGCAATCTCCTCGGTAGGAAACTACGAAGAGGAAGTCGAAGAAGAGGGAAAGGAACGAAGTGCACGATATTCGCCTCGTCGACACGATCCTGCAGCCACCGACAGATCGACGATCGGAGTCCAGATGAAGAAGATAGGAGGAAGGCTTCTGGGTCATCCGGGAGCGTCGCCGTGCGGAAAAGAAGAGGGGTTCGTAAATAACACGTGACACTCTCTTATATAGGCAACGAAAAGGTAAAACGGTACACAGTGTGTATTAATGAATACACGACGTGACCGTACAACTGTTACGTTGTTTGACTGGTCAACACACGACACGTCATGCAGTTTCTATGCGTTTAATGATAATAATAACTTCAATTAATAATAGGTGTTTTATTGACCCGAGACATGAGTCATAAAAAGGTATTCATCATTGGTTTTAAAATGACCGTCATAATTTCAGGGTTACGCTGCCGCTGACGGTTCATAAAACCGAGGTCGCATGAAGAAGTTATATTGAAAACAGTGTTTTATCATCAAAATTAATATTAACAATATTTTTTTATTATTATTAATTACTTATTTATTTATTTTTCTAACTCCAAAATCAATCACGATTTGGACTCCCTTTCACGCTAGAATTCTTCACCAAATCTCCCACTTATCATTTATTTCTTATTTAGTTTTATTCCCATTATTACCTTATAATTCTTCCCTCTCTCCAATCTCATTTATTCTCTTCCACAATTCTCTCACTCCCCAAAAGTGGCGCCTTGCCTATACTCCATGCCCAACACACCCCATCTTTTCTTTCTCAATTCAATGTTATTATTAATAAAATTAATAATAATAACACCCATCATTAATGTTCTAATTTAATCCCATTAAATTAGTTTACCATGGTTATTCTCATATTAAATTAAAACCATTCCATTTAATTAAATTCAAATCATTTAATTTACTAACCAAAATTAAACCCATTTAATTTCATTTACCAATCACCCACATATTTGTGTCACCATTATCATTATTATTTAATACAATAGTAATAAATCCTCTTTTAATTTCATCAACGGGTCGCCATCATTATCATTAATAATTATTATTATTATTGATGCTCATTATTATCTTATAATTACTCCCCCTCTCACGATACTCAGGCATCGTGTTTGACCACATCAAATTTTTACAAAGTAATGGACCGGAGAGGTTCGGGCCATTACAACACTGGTGGGATGTCAGTCTAAAGATCATGTCGGGAGACATTCTACGGTAATCAGTTGTGATCAGACATCATGGGAGTTTGTTTGTCAGGCATTTCATGATATTGTCTGTATTTGTAATCACATTGCTTATTACTAGTGGAAATTTTGTGTCTCGGATTATCCCGAACACAGTAAGGATGTAGTAACCCACATCGGGGGCAAACCTTGTAAAATACTATGTGTTGAGCTTCATTTACTTTCTATCTTGCATGTGGTATAATTTTCTTTGTAAACAGAGAAGATCTATTCACTCTAATAAGTGAAGAGGTTTGAATTAAAAAGGGATAGGAGAGAAGAAAAGAAAATTGGTAAAACTTGTGTACACTGATTCACCCCCCCCCCCCATTGTACCTACATGATCCACTAGGAACTTCAATAACATGAAGAAAGTGATACATGTTAGACAATAGGTATAGAAATGGGGCATAAAAGTGTTGGAGTTGGTGTCCTAGAACCAACTATTTGTACTTTGATTACATGAATATTTAATATATTTAAATATTAAACATCTTATTACATATTGTTCATTGTTCTGCATGACTATAATGTAATAATGTGCTAGATAATTTTCGCATTAATAAGGTCATAGCAGTTCCCCGTTATGATGAGAACCTTGAAGTGCTATGGTAATATTCTTAAATATAGTTCTGTGGTTAGATGGCATACTATTATGGGACACATAGTATACAGACCGTCAGGCGTGAGTACTTGTAAGCAGATGAGACTTCTTCTCATTAAATTTGCACTTAGTAATCTCCAAGATGGGAGATTATAATAACAGACCCACCAGTAGGAATTCTGCATGTTTTGATGTCATCGGATATTTCTATCTGCGGGCATGTGTAATGGTCCTTAGACTTTAATATTATCATTAATACATGTCACGACTCGTGTATTTTGATTTACTGACGAAAATTGTCACGTCATATGCTGGCGGGAAGTAGGGTATATTGGGTGTGTCACGCATGACATGTTATTAATGGATAAGTCGATGAAGGATTTGTCCCTTCTATTTATGGATGTTGATATCTCAACCCTTTGATTAAAATAGAACCATCACCCTAAATTCCATGTTCACTGTGTAATGACGAATTTATTTCAAGTAGTCAAAGAATAATGTATCAAGCATATAGGTTGATGACACTATCATGAAACCTGCTTGATGAGATATTGTGACAGAGAGATTATATTACACAGTGAGCGTTCATATGTGGATGTCGTCGTTGCAACTTTAAGTTCTTTCTCTTGGGTGTCTTGACTCGTTTCTAGACAGTAATCATGGACTTTATGCAAGCCCGCTTAATGCCAACGAGAAAGAATCCTAGATGGTCACACACTAAGTGTTTCTGGTGGTCTCGATTAAATTCTATTTGAATTTAATTAATGGAATAAATATTATTCTAAAGACCGAGGGATAATTTTATTCAAGTTAAAATGATTGCATAAATTAAATAAATATTTATTCACCGGATTGTGAATAAAATATATTTATTTAATTTATTGAACATTTAATAAATATGTATTTACTAGTTTGTAAATAAAAATATTTATTTAAGAGAGAATAAAATATTATATTCAGGAGATCAATAAATGGAAGAGTTCGAACGGATCAAGATCATGTTCGTTGATGAATTAATTATTTACAAGTCTGTAAATAATGTTTATCTAGTTGGCGCATGAAATAATAATAATACGGTTATCATTATGTGGCACGGGATTTCATTTTTGGTTTCATTTTACTCAAGTTGGCGCACCACAAATAATGATGTTGTTATTGTTATTATGTGGCATGGGTTTTCTTTAATAGTTATAATTGCATTTAATTGTTGTTTCACAATTAAATATTGTAACTGAAACCATGTGTCGATTAATAGGCAGGTACGACTATTGTGTCAAACCCCGGTGAATTGAGAATTGTTAAGCCAAACATTTTCTCTCTCGACTCCTCTCATCTCCCTCTCTCAAGAACGAGAGAAGTTCTTAAACGAGCAATCAAGAACGATCGACTCAGGACATTCGCTTCGTCGCGCTAACACTCGGAGAACAAGTGGCGTTGTTCGGAGACTATTAGAGCACATGTAGATCACCGCTAGATGGATTCTACTTTAGATGCTCGCGAGCGCAATGAAAGCAATCCGGAAAGGTAATTATGAACAATCAACAATCATCAACGAAGAAAGTTCCAAAGACCCAGGTATTTATTTTCTTCAGAAATTAATAAATTAATTATAAACATGATGTGCAAGATCCTCTTTCTCGGGTCCAATGCTTTTCTTCTCTTTGTCTAAATCTTTGATTTTAATCCGTGGATATTGGCGTTCATCATCGTATTGATCCCGGATTGGTCGTCGATTACGGCAAAATCAAAGTTAGGCCCTCCCAACCGCTACGCTTCCCCTTCATCTGGATCCTTCAAGTGGTATCAGAGTGGGCTCATCGTCGTTTATAATTATTTAAATAATTCATTGATGATTTACGCTTTAATATTTTAGTTTTTCAATTCATGTTTAATCGTTCTTGTAATCTGAATTTCGAGATTTGTTCTTCCTCTTTTCGTTTCTCAGATATCAAATCGAAACGAATAATTTTTTTATTAAAATTAAATTGATGATCTCATCGAGAGGCATCGATGATTCTGTCCAGGTAACACGACAGTACAAACCATGTATTCGGAATTACATGTCGTGTAAACCGGATTACACACTGTGTAGTTGTGTTCAGCGTATCGGGAGTAATTCAACAATTACTCAAGTCGTGTGCATTTATTACACACGGTGTAGTTAATTCTTACAATGCATGTTGACCAAGACAAGTAGGCACACGGTTACCGGATTACATGTCATATGGCCCACTGGACACAGCGTGTAGTCCCTTAGGTCAGGGTCCAAACCGTGTATCCCATACACAGCTAAGCCGACCGGTAACCGTGTAACCCGAAGACAACACATCGTGTGGCCCACTGGACACGTCATGTACTTTGAGATTTTTGAAGTATGTCTCACACGCCGAGTCCCTAGGTGTGTACTTTGGATAAGATGAAGAAGGTAGTGCACGCCATGTAGTCGGAACTACACGTCGTATACTTTACCAAATTACATAGAATTAAAACTTTAATATTTGTGTAATGTTCAGATGTACATATCAAACTTTACTCTGTGCATTGAAGTATAACACATGGCCGAAAAAATCATGTGATTCGTGTAATCATCTGTGAAGTACACGTTGTGATAGTAAGCATTAAATCATGTGTGTCATATGTCACGAGAGTAAAACAGTATACAAATATAATACATGTTGGGTAGATTCGAATGGGTGTTCATCGTGTTACCTCCAGGGTATATTTGTGTACAAGGTTAATTTTAAATGAATTTATTTTGTTTAAAATTAAATGGATGAGAAACTCAAGGAAATTCAGAAAAAGGATTAAGATAAAAGGATTGACTAATTAAAGATAATAATTAATCGAATCAAGTACAATTTATCTTAATAAGAATGATTAAAGAATCGAATGCTAGTTTAATTAAATGTGTGATTCATTGTATATATGTGGATGATCATGAGTAAGACCAGACCTTTTTATTTAATTGGTTTCCTTTTAATTTATTTTAAATTAAATTGTTGTCCTACGTGCCATCTCTCCTCATTAATATGTAGGGTCTACGTGCTCATGGTTTCTTTTATGTAAACCCTCTTTTTACCCCTCACCTATGTGTGAGTTAAAAAACATATGTAATGGATGAAGCTCACAAGCTTGTGGAGGCAGTTCAAGTAAGGAGCTGACGCGAAACCAATCCAAGGAGATACAAAGGTGGACAGGTGGAAAGCTGTAGACACAAACCATAAATGGTTCAAGGTATTTCTCCCCTAGGTCAGCGGTTAGTTTATCAACTGGTAGATAAACTAACCATTAACCATACCCTTTACTTTATTTTATTCCTGTCATTTGCATGGTTTTTCATTATGGATGTATTGTCGTGACTACATAATTAATGAATTAACAAGCATACAAGATGGAACTAAAATAAACCAGACTTATGCGTAAATATTATCAAGACGTGATTAATCACTTAAGTAAGTTCCACTTAATATTAACAAGCATGTGATAAAGATAATAAGCTAATTTACGTATAAGAAATAAAAATCTCTCAATAAAATATTAAGTCAGACTAAGCCTTTCATTACTTGATTAAGGCCAAAACTCAATAAAACTATGTGTTTGACCAACACTTTTTGGGACACTTAGTTTATACAAGAATCTCTTATTAAAGTTTCAGGTTGACTTAACCATTTTACATCAAGAGGAGTAGCCCTTACTAGACTTGGTGTAAATTTGGAGACAAGTGTTGAGGAAATATAAGTCAGGATTTCAGGATTGGGGAGTCCACTCAATGGATCAAGGAGCTGCAAGTCTACAGTTGGAAAAGACTTGTCTACCTAAATACCTTCAAATAGCTTGATCAACCCTTGTTGGGGTTATGCGAAGGGGGATATGGATCCTTACCACTAGAATGTCCTAGTAACTAGACATTCTGAGTTCAATGGCGAGGGCTATTGGGACTTGATAAAATAGTGGGAGACTTAATAAAATTAATTTATTATTTCTCATAAAATGTAATCAAAAAAGTACTAATTATCTATTCTTTTAATTGCAGAATAAAAATGACAAGCTCGTCAACCACACTATCCTTGTGATCAATACTGGATAAAGAAAACATCCTCACCAGCAGTAACTTCTAGAAATGGTTTAAATGCCTTTGGGTCATTCTACGCCATGAACGTAAATCTTACGTGTTGGAGTCCTCATTGCCTGATCCATCAGCCCAAGAGGCGAGTGATGAAGAGTTCTTGGTCTACAAGAAACATATGAATGACACGGTCGACATTCAATGTTTGATGTTATAATCAATGTCTAGTGAACTCATGAAGTCTCACAAAAACATGGATGCTTATAGCATGATTGAGCACCTCTGTGGTCTTTACCAGGAGAGAGAAAGATAGAAACAGTTTGAGATCTCCAAGACACTCTTTCAGAGTAAGCTTGGGGAGGGTTCCTCAGTTGGTCCTCACGTAGTCAAGCTCATCATCTACATTGAGCGCCTAGAGGTTCTAGGGTTTAAACTCCCGGAAGAACTAGGTACCGATCTCATTCTCACATCACTCCCTCAGAGCTTCTCCAGTTTTGTTGTGAATTTCAATATGAACAACATTGAGAAGTCTCTACTAGATCTTCTAATCCTCCTTCTCCAAGTGGATAAAGACATGAATCGTGAAAAGTCTTTTGTCCTTATGGTGAATAAGAGGAAAGGGAAGGTGAAGAGCTTTAAGACCAAATCTTTTTCACGCTCTTTCAAGAAAAGGAAGATCAAGGGGCAGGGAAGGGAATATGAAGCAGTTTGTTTCACATATGGCAAGAAGGGCCATTGGAAGGAAAACTGCACCTAGTTAAAGAAGCAAGGGGAAGCTTCAGATGTGTTTGTTATCGAGTGAAATTTATCTGTTTCTACAAATTGGGTATTAGATACAACTTGTGGTGCTCACATACATATCCAAATACAGGAACCAGGTAGATTCTATAAAATTGACTGAGGGGGTAGATCTATAAGCAGCCAATAGAGCTAGAATTGTTGTTGTAGATGTCGGGGACTACCACCTCACCTCACGTTGCCAAATGGGATGATCTTGGTGTTAAAAGGTTTTTATTATGTGTCTTTTGTAACCAAAAACATTATTTCTGTATCCAGACTAGATACAAATGGATTTATTTTCAAGTTCAGAAATGAATGTTGCTTCTTTTATAAAGATATCATTTGTTTTGATAAGGCACATTTATATAACGGCTTTATGTGTTGGATTACACAAACCAAGTAATAGAAATCAATAATGAAGTTTTTTCACAGGACTCATATCACACTCAACTTTGGCATCACTGACTAGGTCATGTAAATGAGAAATACTTAACAAAGTTACATCAAGATTGATATTTAGATTCTTTCAAACTAAAATCACTTGGTGTATGTCATGCATGTTTATAAGGCAAAATGACCAAAGCCCCATTTAGTGGGAAAGGTGAAAGGGACAAAGAGCTTCTTGAATTGGTTCATACTGATGTGTGTGGACCATTTTTAGTTGAAGCAAGGGGTGGGTACTCATACTTTATAACTTTTACTGATGATTTTGGTAGATATAGATATATCTGCTTAATGAGGTATAAGTCGGATTCTTTTGATAAAGTTCAAGGAATACAAGAATGAAGTTGAGAACCAACTTGGTAAGAAGATTAAGAAACTCCGTTCAGAACAAGGTGGAGAATATTTTAATCAAGACCTCATTGATTACTTACGGGAGTTTGCGATCCTATCCCAACTCACTCCTCCTTAGAGGCCCCAGTGGAATGGTGTAAGCGAAAGGAGGAACCGCGCCTTGTTGGACATGGTGAGATCAATGATGAGTCATGCAAGTCATCCATTATCCTTTTGGGGATATGCGTTACAAATAGCGACACCCATACTAAATCAAGTACCAACTAAATCGATAAATGGTATTTCATATGAGTTTTGCAGTGGAAGAAATCCATGTTATCGAATTTACATCTGTGGGGAAGTGAAGTGTTTGTTAAGGCCTCTTCAGGTAACAAACTCGCACCTCGAGGCACAAAGTTTACCTTTATAGGATACCTGAAGGAAACAAAGGAATATTACCTATACGACCCCTCGGGAAAAAAGGTTACAGTGGAAAGACACACCATATTCCTTGAAGGGAGCACATCTCCAAAAGAAATAGTGGGAGCGAGATAGACTTCGATGAAGTTGAGACTCAAGGTACACAAGAGTTGGTACAGGAGCAGATTCCACAAAGCCCCGTGGAAGAAAGATCTGTTCCAGAGACACAAGTACTGCATAAGAGTACAAGAGAGGTTAGAGAACTGAAATGGTATGTTTTTCTAGTTACCGAGGATGGTGAATCATTATAAGTTGATAATAATGATCCTCTAACCTATAAGGAAGCAGTAAGTGTCAAAGACATTACCAAGTGGCAAGAATCCATGAATTTTGAAATGGATTCCATGTACCAAAACCAAGTCTGGATTTTGGTAGATCCTTTAGTAGATGTAAAGCATGTTGGTTGCAAATGGGTATTCAAGAAGAAATTGGACATGGAAGGACAATTCAGTACCTATAAGACACGACTGGTTGCAAAAGGGTCTAAATAGCGTTAAGGCATTGACTACGACAAAACCTTTTCACCAGTTGCAATGCTGAAATCCATCAGAATTCTACTGGTCATTGTCGCTTACCATGACTATGAGATTTGGAAAATGGATGTCAAAACAACCTTCATTAATAGGAACCTTTAGGAAAGATGTATATATGACACAACCTGGAGGGTTTGTGTCACGACCCGACCTCGGGGCCCGTGCCGTGACTACCCCAAGCCCGCCTTCCATAGGCCAGGGGCTGGCGACTAGCACCAAGGCGTAAAATCCCAATAACAGGGAAGGCATTGCCTTTATAAGTAACAACCACCACAGAGTCAGCAAGCGGAAAGTAACTACAAGTGCAGAAAAGTAAAGGGGGCCGGAAATACAAGCCCAACTGTAAAGTACAACTCGAAAGGGAAAAACAGCAGCTGGAAGAACGAAGCGGCTCCTGGGTCGTCCGCCTCGATTCCTACCTGAAGGGTAGGTACAGATGGCTCAGCTCCTGGATCGTCCACCACGGATCCTACCTGAAGGGTAGGTACAGATAGCTCCTCTACTCCACAGGTCCTGTCGTCTACTCCGGGTACGTCCGCCCAGTGGTCCACCTCCGGGTACCGACCTGCTCCGCAAGTCTCAACTGCGATCTGCGCTGTCCGTCGTCTGCAACCAACACAACGAAGTGCGGGCATAGCCCGTGCAGGGGTGAGTATAAGCTACTCAGTAGGGACCCCGAGACCCTTAAGGTCTCACTAAATCCAACATGGATATCCACAAAGTAAAGGCAGCAATCACGAAGTAACGTCAGACTCTACTTAGGTATACGCCCATACATATACCTAAGTCATCAAGTAACCCATCCAATCTCAAGGATACACAAAAATCATGAAATCAACGGATAACCATCACCCAGGTATATGCCCATACATATACCTAAGTTATCAAGTGACCCATCTCAATCATGAGGAAACGCAAAGATTCATTGACTCAGCTCAAACCAGGATTTTCATTATCGAAACCGTAACTGCTGAAGAGCTCCGTCTCTAGAGTGTACAGTGGTCCTGTCACGACTCCGAGGCTGCCGCTCACTAACCTAGGACTGCTGAGGTACTCCTCCTGTCGAGTACTGCGGGTTTGCGGCCAACTACCTGGCGCTCCGTCCGCTGAGGGTCTGTCGCCAAATACCGGGCGCTACCCAGATAGCCTACTGAGGTACTCCTCCTGATGAGTACCGCGGGTTTGCTGCCAACTACTAGGCGCTCTGTCCGCCGTGGGTCTGCCGCCAAATACCGGGCGCTCCGTCCACTGGGCTAGTCGACTCACTCCAAGTCGAGTCGGTCAAGCAGTCGTCAGGTCTCAGCCGGCTACACGGTCTCCGTACTCTGCACGCTCGTCTCCACCGTCGCGGGTCTGTCGCTACAACCAAGCGCACACACTCCGTAGAGTATCGCGGGTCCGCCGCTACAACCAAGCGCTCCACCGCCAAGGGTCTGCTGCTGCATCCAAGCGCACCACCACTGTCAAGTACCACGGGTCCGCTCCACGAGCTACTGGTCGATACTCCAAGTATCTCAAAGTCTCACGAAGAAGTGTCTCAAAGATCCGTCTCGTCACAGGGGTCTCAACGCTACAGACGGCGCGTCGATCGGACGCCCGGTCTGTGAGTTATTAGCCTTTTCGTCCCAGGGGCCCGGTTGGTTTCGTGAGCGAAACCAATCCCGGCCGTATCTCAACTGCACCCCGAACTCCCATAGGGTATACTCAAAGGGACCGTTACTCAACGTAACCACCAACGCCGCTGACGGCTCGTCAAGCGGACGTCCTGTCTGAAAGATATCAGCTTTCCCGTTCCAGGGGCCCGGTTGGATTTCGGGAACAATCCAACCCGGCCATACTCCGACTGCATCCAAAACTCGGGCGGAGTATGTCAAAAGTTCCGTCTCATCAAGAGGAAGTCAACGAAACAGACGGCGCGTCAATCGGACGCCCGGTCTGTGAGTTATTGGCATTTTCGTCTCCGGGGCCCGGTTGGTTTTTAAGGAAAAACCAACCCGACCGTACTCCACCTGCGTCCAAACCTCGGGCGGAGTATGCCAAAAGATCCGATTCACTAAGAGGAACACAACGCGACTGACGGCGCGTCAATCGGACGTTCGTGGCTCAAGATATGAGCGTTTCCGCTCCGAAGGCCCGGTTGGTTTCGTGAACGAACCAACCCGGCCGAACTCAAAGTAAACCGAAACCTTGAGTGCGATATACCGAAACGACCGTCTCGATCCAAGGATCGCGTTGCCGCAGACGGTTCGTCATTCGGAGGTCCGAGGCTCAAGTTATGAGCCAAAAACCAAATCAGGTTCGAAACGGGGGGGTCCGGGTCCGGGCCGACCCGACCCGACCCCCCCCCCCCCCCCGGGGGGGCGGCGCGGCGGCGGCGCGGCGGCCGGCGGCGGCGGCGACGGCGGCGCGGCGGGGGCGGCGCGGCGGCGGGCCGCGTGGCGGCGGCGGCGGCGTGCCGCGTGGCGGCGGCGGCGGCGTGCCGCGTGGCGGCGGCGGCGGGCCGCGTGGCGGCGGCGGCGGGCCGCGTGGCGGCGGTGGGCCGCGGCGCTCGCGGGAGGCACGCGGGGGCTAAGCCCCGCGTTTTTGTCAAGTGGCACGGCCTTGTGCCGTGCCTTGCAAAAGAAACGGCCCCCCACAAATGGGGGCCGGCTGGACGAACCGGGGGGCTTTGCCCCCCCCCCCTCCCTTAAACGAACCGCCCCCCTCATTAAGAGGGGGGGTTTGGAGAACCGGCCGGGGGTTTAATCCCCCGGTTTTATGACATCCGGCCGGCCCGCTGGCCGGCCGGTTTTTACCAACGGGACCGGAAATTCCGGTCCCGCCCTCGACATTCGACGCCGGCGGCCCGGCCGCCGGTCTCCTCTTCCGCCGCGGCCCGGAACCGGCCGCGGTCTTCTCATCCCGTCGCGGCCCGGAACCGGCCGCGGTCTTCTCGTCCCGCCGCGGCCCGGAACCGACCGCGGCGTTCGTCATCCGGCGCGGTGCGACGGCACCGCGCCCCTTCGCCGCACTTTAATTTCTTTCAACGCGGCGCGACGGCGTCGCGTTCTTGATGTTTCTTCCATGGTGCGTGCGACGGCATTGCGTAAAAATAAAAGCACGATCATCCGCGTGGTGCGACGGCACCACGCCACTTGCTTCCACCCGCATGAATAAAACAAGAACGATGGAGGGGGGATTCGGCCGTGTTCATGCGGTCCGGCCCCCCTCACGTTAAATTAATAACGCAACTTAAATAAATTAAGCCACACGTTATACTTGCTATGCACGATCAAGAAAAGGAATAATAAAGAATCAACAACCCCTACCTTGTCGTCGTCGTCGGACGAGAGGTCGTCGCGGGATTGCTCGTCGCGGAAGAAGGGGGATCGTCGCGTCGACGCGGTATCCGGCGTCGCGTCGCCAATCTCCGGATCAAGATCAAACGGATTTAATTAGTTTAAATCCGTTGATATTGAAATTAAAAAGGGAGAAGAAGAGATCCGATTCTCACCTTAGTTGCCGAACGAGGATCGGCCGCGGAAGAAGAGGCGTCGCCGAAGAACGTCGCGGGTAAGGCTCGTTGACGTCGCAGATCACGGTGTGCGTCGTCAAAATCCGGTCGCCGGCGTTCTTCGCGTTCTTCGCGTTCTTCGCGTTCTTCGCGAGGAGATGAAGAAACAAGGATCCTCTCAAATCCTTTCAAAGGATTTTTAGGTTGGTCTTATTTTATAAACATGCCAACAAACGTAAAAGCGTAAGTAACGAACCATTTAATTCGTTGAATTAATTCAACGAATGAAACAGCCCATTTAATTCACGAAATAAACCGCCCAATTAAATGGTCTGTTAAGAATTAAAGAAAACGCGTCGGTTGACTTTTCAGTTACTTTGACGGGTTTTCGCGGGTGCGTTACTTAGCGAAAGAAACGGCGGGGCTCGTGCGGGCCCCACCTCACAAATATCCTACCAAGGGGTAGGATATTTCTGGATAGCATCCTATCCAGTTCAACTCAGTTCAAGCCGCCTTTAAGTGGCTTCAAGTGGCTTCCAAGTGGCTTAAGCGAAATAAAATAAAGTTGTCGCAAAATTATTTTATTTCTTAACTTTAAGCCCGAAAATTAAAAACCACACCCGAGCAAACGCAACTCCGGAAGAGGTGTTTCTAAGCGAATACCGGCGCTGCGATTTCATCGGTGCCCTCAGAATTCGATTCCGGGCACCGGTTCAAAAGATAGAAAAACCCGCTCGTCCGTTCACTGAACGTACCCGAGCCAAAACTTCAGAAAATGATTCCGGGCACACCGGGCCTCGGAATCAGGTGCCGTCAGAAACTGCATTCTTGTAAAATTCCAAAGAAAATTAAGAAAAAAAAAAATTCCTTGGAATTTACGGGTCTTTACATTACTCCCACCACAGGGCTTTACGTCCCCGTAAAGCTTCACCACAGACTTAGGGAAACAAAGCGGTACCGAGCACGCATCAGAGCCTTCCGCTCCCATGTGCTCACCTGGAGGTTCCCGCGCTGCCAAAGAAAGTGCACAAGAGGAATCGACCATCCTCCTAGGATCCGCTCCTGTCGATCGTCGATCCCCACAGGAACCTCCGTACTTGTCGCCCTGTCATCGACGTCCAACTCCCCGGGGTCGATGACGTGTGAAGAAACATACACGTATCTCCACAGCTGAGACACGTGGTGAACATTATGCACCCGGTGCGACTGAGGTGGTAGGGTCAAGCGGTAAACTTCCTCGCCTACCCTGCTGAAGATCAAAAGGGTCCATCGAACTTCGGAGATAACATGCCGCCTCGGCCACATCTCCGAAACCTCATCGGGTTGAGACCGTATAAGAACGTGTTCGTCACCCTCGAACTCAAGAGGTTTCCCTTTTTTGGTTAGAACTGAACTCAAACTCCTGCTGCCACAGGGGTAGGGTTGACCAACTCAAGAGTGATCGGTCACACCCTCTTATGTCTGAGTTTAACATGAGCTGCCCAGGGTTTCCTCTTCGCCGACCAAGGAAAACCCATTCCGACGTTTGCCTAAAACAGTCAACCGGGGTATGATTTGTGAATCAAAACCATACCCAGATCAACGTCGTAAGGCCTCTACGCTGCCACCAAGAGATTCCAACCGAAACTCTCGCCTCGAGGTCAAATCACACCGTCGGCGTAAGCGTGATTATCGAGTCTCCTCCCAAAGGTATCACCAGACGTGAGGGTCAAGTCTACGGCTTACCCGGAACCTCTAGGTCTGGGACATGATTCGTGGAAGGGTAGAATGATTGGTTCCTATGTCTATAGATATGGCAGCTCGTAGTAGACATAATTCGTACCCCGAATCATTCTTA
The DNA here is from genome assembly GCA_963277665.1 of Viscum album. Taxonomy (NCBI): domain Eukaryota; kingdom Viridiplantae; phylum Streptophyta; class Magnoliopsida; order Santalales; family Viscaceae; genus Viscum; species Viscum album. The sequence goes on from OY728164.1 coordinate 1,350,170,800, forward strand.
GAGCTCCTGGGTCACACTCCTTGACCGCAAAGCAGCTATTCTCCTCCCCAGCCCTCCTGCTCCCTGAGCCTGGCGGGGACTACTAAGTCGGGTGGTCGTAACATGTCGAAATGTACACCACCACATGCTGCTCTCCAAGCTCTGCTTCCACGTCTGCTACCCTGCAGATTCATCTGTCCTTAGCACTTCCTCCTCCTGAAACATTTTACACGCCCGAGTCTCTGAGACTGGCGCTAGTCTCCTGCCTTTCACTGCTAACGTTCACAACCACAAAGGTTCTCTCTAGCATCCTAGCATAGGTAGGAATGCATAGAGGAAAAGAAATGGTTCAGATGTCCTTCAGACACACTTCGCTCAGAAGTTCGAGTCTAAAGAACTGATCACAACGTAACCAACGAGTACCAAGATTGATTGGTAAGCCACGTTGAGTGCTCTGCTTCCGACATGTCGTACTGTCGAAGCTGTATTAGCTCCAGAAAACTCACAACCACCTCCTCAAGCCAGTCCTCAGCCGCCTACGAGTCAGGCTCACTTCGAAACTTGAGGGATTTCTGATGCTAAAACATATGTAAGGCACTAAGCCTGTGGGTCTCTGCTGACCAACAGGTAGTGACATAGCTGGCGCTCTACCCGTAGGTACTAATCCAGGTATCGGTTCGCGTACCGAAGCCTCGTTACTATAAGGACCAACCTCGTGGTCACTCTCTGGAAACATCTGGAGCTAAGATCATCATCCGCTCTACTAGTATCCAAGCTAGGCGTAGGACTCTAGCATTCGTCTCCATCCAGTCCACTGCTGCCTGGGAAATCTGTCTCGCCTCGTATCCTCAGAGGCCTCTACTGCTGGAACTCGTGCATCGCGCTCTGCTAGCGTGCACCGTCAGCTAGTGGCATCTGCTGCCTAACGGGTGGTGGTGCTGCTGGTACACCACCCGAAGGTGCCAACACTGAAAAAGGGCCCTGCACTGGAGTCTCGCTGCTCGGTGGGCCATCATGAAAGAAACAACGTAACACGATCAAACGATTATACCTGGTGAGCTGACCTGGTTTGAGCTGTTTTAAGGGGAAAAACCTTTGAAAACACACACGCAATCAGTGTTTTCGTGCACAAAGTCGGAAATCAGTTGTCAGGGTCCTGGTGTATGGATACGTCGGCCGCCCGCACCAACACTGGACTCCCTGAACCGAAAACCACACTCGGTACTCTCAACACTATTGCTTCACAGAAAGAAACATCAGAGTTATAAGTTCTGCGGTAGAACCGAACTCCTCTGATACCAATTTGTCACGACCCGACCTCGGGGCCCGTGCCGTGACTACCCCAAGCCCGCCTTCCATAGGCCAGGGGCTGGCGACTAGCACCAAGGCGTAAAATCCCAATAACAGGGAAGGCATTGCCTTTATAAGTAACAACCACCACAGAGTCAGCAAGCGGAAAGTAACTACAAGTGCAGAAAAGTAAAGGGGGCCGGAAATACAAGCCCAACTGTAAAGTACAACTCGAAAGGGAAAAACAGCAGCTGGAAGAATGAAGCGGCTCTTGGGTCGTCCGCCTCGATTCCTACCTGAAGGGTAGGTACAGATGGCTCAGCTCCTGGATCGTCCACCACGGATCCTACCTGAAGGGTAGGTACAGATAGCTCCTCTACTCCACAGGTCCTGTCGTCTACTCCGGGTACGTCCGCCCAGTGGTCCACCTCCGGGTACCGACCTGCTCCGCAAGTCTCAACTGCGATCTGCGCTGTCCGTCGTCTGCAACCAACACAACGAAGTGCGGGCATAGCCCGTGCAGGGGTGAGTATAAGCTACTCAGTAGGGACCCCGAGACCCTTAAGGTCTTACTAAATCCAACATGGATATCCACAAAGTAAAGGCAGCAATCACGAAGTAACGTCAGACTCTACTTAGGTATACGCCCATACATATACCTAAGTCATCAAGTAACCCATCCAATCTCAAGGATACACAAAAATCATGAAATCAACGGATAACCATCACCCAGGTATATGCCCATACATATACCTAAGTTATCAAGTGACCCATCTCAATCATGAGGAAACGCAAAGATTCATTGACTCAGCTCAAACCAGGATTTTCATTATTGAAACCGTAACTGCTGAAGAGCTCCGTCTCTAGAGTGTACAGTGGTCCTGTCACGACTCCGAGGCTGCCGCTCACTAACCTAGGACTGCTGAGGTACTCCTCCTGTCGAGTACTGCGGGTTTGCGGCCAACTACCTGGCGCTCCGTCCGCTGAGGGTCTGTCGCCAAATACCGGGCGCTACCCAGATAGCCTACTGAGGTACTCCTCCTGATGAGTACCGCGGGTTTGCTGCCAACTACTAGGCGCTCCGTCCGCCGTGGGTCTGCCGCCAAATACCGGGCGCTCCGTCCACTGGGCTAGTCGACTCACTCCAAGTCGAGTCGGTCAAGCAGTCGTCAGGTCTCAGCCGGCTACACGGTCTCCGTACTCTGCACGCTCGTCTCCACCGTCGCGGGTCTGTCGCTACAACCAAGCGCACACACTCCGTAGAGTATCGCGGGTCCGCCGCTACAACCAAGCGCTCCACTGCCAAGGGTCTGCTGCTGCATCCAAGCGCACCACCACTGTCAAGTACCACGGGTCCGCTCCACGAGCTACTGGTCGATACTCCAAGTATCTCAAAGTCTCACGAAGAAGTGTCTCAAAGATCCGTCTCGTCACAGGGGTCTCAACGCTACAGACGGCGCGTCGATCGGACGCCCGGTCTGTGAGTTATTAGCCTTTTCGTCCCAGGGGCCCGGTTGGTTTCGTGAGCGAAACCAATCCCGGCCGTATCTCAACTGCACCCCGAACTCCCATAGGGTATACTCAAAGGGACCGTTACTCAACGTAACCACCAACGCCGCTGACGGCTCGTCAAGCGGACGTCCTGTCTGAGAGATATCAGCTTTCCCGTTCCAGGGGCCCGGTTGGATTTCGGGAACAATCCAACCCGGCCATACTCCGACTGCATCCAAAACTCGGGCGGAGTATGTCAAAAGTTCCGTCTCATCAAGAGGAAGTCAACGAAACAGACGGCGCGTCAATCGGACGCCCGGTCTGTGAGTTATTGGCATTTTCGTCTCCGGGGCCCGGTTGGTTTTTAAGGAAAAACCAACCCGACCGTACTCCACCTGCGTCCAAACCTCGGGCGGAGTATGCCAAAAGATCCGATTCACTAAGAGGAACACAACGCGACTGACGGCGCGTCAATCGGACGTTCGTGGCTCAAGATATGAGCGTTTCCGCTCCGAAGGCCCGGTTGGTTTCGTGAACGAACCAACCCGGCCGAACTCAAAGTAAACCGAAACCTTGAGTGCGATATACCGAAACGACCGTCTCGATCCAAGGATCGCGTTGCCGCAGACGGTTCGTCATTCGGAGGTCCGAGGCTCAAGTTATGAGCCAAAAACCAAATCAGGTTCGAAACGGGGGGGTCCGGGTCCGGGCCGACCCGGCCCGACCCCCCCCCCCCCCCCCGGGGGCGGCGCGGCGGCCGGCGGCGGCGACGGCGGCGGCGCGGCGGGGGCGGCGCGGCGGCGGGCCGCGTGGCGGCGGCGGCGGGCCGCGTGGCGGCGGCGGCGGGCCGCGTGGCGGCGGTGGGCCGCGGCGCTCGCGGGAGGCACGCGGGGGCTAAGCCCCGCGTTTTTGTCAAGTGGCACGGCCTTGTGCCGTGCCTTGCAAAAGAAACGGCCCCCCACAAATGGGGGCCGGCTGGACGAACCGGGGGGCTTTGCCCCCCCCTCCCTTAAACGAACCGCCCCCCTCATTAAGAGGGGGGGTTTGGAGAACCGGCCGGGGGTTTAATCCCCCGGTTTTATGACATCCGGCCGGCCCGCTGGCCGGCCGGTTTTTACCAACGGGACCGGAAATTCCGGTCCCGCCCTCGACATTCGACGCCGGCGGCCCGGCCGCCGGTCTCCTCTTCCGCCGCGGCCCGGAACCGGTCGCGGTCTTCTCATCCCGCCGCGGCCCGGAACCGGCCGCGGTCTTCTCGTCCCGCCGCGGCCCGGAACCGACCGCGGCGTTCGTCATCCGGCGCGGTGCGACGGCACCGCGCCCCTTCGCCGCACTTTATTTTCTTTCAACGCGGCGCGACGGCGTCGCGTTCTTGATGTTTCTTCCATGGTGCGTGCGACGGCATTGCGTAAAAATAAAAGCACGATCATCCGCGTGGTGCGACGGCACCACGCCACTTGCTTCCACCCGCATGAATAAAACAAGAACGATGGAGGGGGGATTCGGCCGTGTTCGTGCGGTCCGGCCCCCCTCACGTTAAATTAATAACGCAACTTAAATAAATTAAGCCACACGTTATACTTGCTATGCACGATCAAGAAAAGGAATAATAAAGAATCAACAACCCCTACCTTGTCGTCGTCGTCGGACGAGAGGTCGTCGCGGGATTGCTCGTCGCGGAAGAAGGGGGATCGTCGCGTCGACGCGGTATCCGGCGTCGCGTCGCCAATCTCCGGATCAAGATCAAACGGATTTAATTAGTTTAAATCCGTTGATATTGAAATTAAAAAGGGAGAAGAAGAGATCTGATTCTCACCTTAGTTGCCGAACGAGGATCGGCCGCGGAAGAAGAGGCGTCGCCGAAGAACGTCGCGGGTAAGGCTCGTTGACGTCGCAGATCACGGTGTGCGTCGTCAAAATCCGGTCGCCGGCGTTCTTCGCGTTCTTCGCGTTCTTCGCGGGGAGATGAAGAAACAAGGATCCTCTCAAATCCTTTCAAAGGATTTTTAGGTTGGTCTTATTTTATAAACATGCCAACAAACGTAAAAGCGTAAGTAACGAACCATTTAATTCGTTGAATTAATTCAACGAATGAAACAGCCCATTTAATTCACGAAATAAACCGCCCAATTAAATGGTCTGTTAAGAATTAAAGAAAACGCGTCGGTTGACTTTTCAGTTACTTTGACGGGTTTTCGCGGGTGCGTTACTTAGCGAAAGAAACGGCGGGGCTCGTGCGGGCCCCACCTCACAAATATCCTACCAAGGGGTAGGATATTTCTGGATAGCATCCTATCCAGTTCAACTCAGTTCAAGCCGCCTTTAAGTGGCTTCAAGTGGCTTCCAAGTGGCTTAAGCGAAATAAAATAAAGTTGTCGCAAAATTATTTTATTTCTTAACTTTAAGCCCGAAAATTAAAAACCACACCCGAGCAAACGCAACTCCGGAAGAGGCGTTTCTAAGCGAATACCGGCGCTGCGATTTCATCGGTGCCCTCAGAATTCGATTCCGGGCACCGGTTCAAAAGATAGAAAAACCCGCTCGTCCGTTCACTGAACGTACCCGAGCCAAAACTTCAGAAAATGATTCCGGGCACACCGGGCCTCGGAATCAGGTGCCGTCAGAAACTGCATTCTTGTAAAATTCCAAAGAAAATTAAGAGAGAAAAAAATTCCTTGGAATTTACGGGTCTTTACAGTTTGTGACTCTAAAGGATGCCAATAAGATATGCAAGTTGCAAAAATACATTTATGGATTAAAGCAAGCATTCGGGTCATGGAACATTCGTTTTGATGAAGTCATAACGAAATTTGGTTTTATAAAGAATGAATGAGAGCATTGTGTCTACAAACAGCTTAGTGAGAGTGCATTTATTTTCTTAATGGTATATGTCAATAACATATTACTTATTGGAAACGAAATACCAGTCTTACAGTCTGTTAAGGCATGGTTGAATAAATGTTTCTCCATGAAGGACTTGGGTGAGGCAGCATATATTCTTGGGATCAAGATCGATCATGTTAGATCCAAGAGATTGTTGGGCCTAAGTCAAAGTACATACATTGACAAGATACTGAAGAGATTCAGTATGAAACAATCCAAGAGGGTATTGTTGTCAACGTCACATGGAATTCATCTTTCCAAGAAAATGTTTCATCAGATACATTAGCAAAGAAAGAGAATGGCAAGGATTTCATACGCATCAGTAATTGGGTCAATCATGTATGATATGCTATGTACTATGCTAGATGTCGCCTACGCATTGAGTGTGGTAGGAAGATATCAAGATAATCCAGGTGACCGTTATTGGATGGTAGTCATGACTATCCTTAAGTATCTGAGGCGTACTAAGGATATGTTTTTGGTTTATGGAAGAGATAAGAAACTAGTCATCAGAGGATGTGCAGATGTTAGTTTCCAGACTGATCAAGATGACCTGAAGTCACAAACGGGATACATCTTCACTTTGAATGGAGGTGTTGTGAGCTTAAAGAGCTCAAAGTAAGGTGTGGTCGCAGATTTTACAGTAGATTCCGACTATATCACAGGTTCTGAGGCAGCTAAAAAATCAGTTTGGATGCAGAGCTTCGTCCAAAAGCTGGATGTGGTTCCTAGCAGTAAAGATTGCACCACACTCTATTGTGATAATAATTCAGTGGTGACTCTTGCAAAAGAGTCAAGGTCATATCAGTGGACGAAGCACATACTTCGAAAGTATCATCTCTTGAGAGATTTTTCTCAGAGATGTGAAGTTGCAGTGAGTAGTATTTCCAGAGAAGATAATGTGGTGGACCCCTTGACTAAAGTCTTGACTCAGTAGAAACACAATCATCATGTGAGGTATAGAAGTCTACAAGTCATAGGCAGTTGGCTCTAATCTAAGTGGTATTTTATTGGAGTTGGTGTCCTAGAACCAATTGTTTGTACTTTGATTACATGAATATTTAATGTATTTAAATATTAAACATCTTATTACATATTGTTCATTATTCCGTGTGACTATAATGTAATAATGTCTTATAGTATTTGTCGCATTAATAAGGTCATAGCAATTCCTCGCTATGATGAGAACCTTGAAGTGCTGTGACAATATTCTTAAATATAGTTCTGCGGTTGGATGACATACTATGATGGGACACATAGTATACAAACCGTCATGTGTGATTACTCATAAACGGATGAGACTTCTTCTCATGAAGTTCACACTTGGTAATCTCCAAGACAAGAGATTATGAGAACAGGTCATCCAGTAGGAATTCTGCATGTTTTGGTGTCATCGGATATTCTTATTTGCGAGCGTGTGTAATGGTCCTTATACTTTAAGATTATCATTAATACATGTCACGACACGCGCATTTTGATTTACTGACGAAAATTATCACACCATATGTTGGCGAGAAGTAGGGTACGTTGGGTGTGTCACAAATGACATGTTATTAATGGATAAATCAAGGAAAGATTTGTCTCTTCCATTTATGGAAATTGATATCTCGACCCTTTGATTGAAATAGAACAGTCACTCTAAATTCCATGGTTATGGTGTAAGGATGAGTTTATTTCAAGTAGTCAAAGAATGATGTATCAAACATATAGGTTGATGACGCTATCATGAAACCTACTTGATGAGATATTGTGACAAATGGATTATATTACACAGTGAGCATTCGTATGTAGATGTCATCGTTGCAACTTTAATTTCTTTCTCTTTGGTGCCTTGACCCGTTACTATACAGTAATCAAGGACTTTAGACAAACTCGTCTAATGTCAACGAGAAAGAATCCTAGAGGGTCACACACTAAGTGTTTTTGGTGGTCTCGATTAAATTATATTTGAATTTAATTAACATAATAAATATTATTCTCAAGACCGAGGGATAATTTTATTCAAATTAAAATGATCGCATAAATTAAATAAATATTTATTCACCGGATTTTGAATAAAATATATTTTTTTATTTTATTGAACATTTAATAAATATTTATTTACTAGTTTGCAAATAAAAATATTTATTTAAGAGAATAAAATATTTTATTCAGGTATTCAATAAATGGAAAAGGAGTTCGAACGGACCAAGACTGTGTCCGATGATAAATTAATTATTTACAAGTTGGTAAATAATGTTTATCCAATTGGTGCAAGAAATAATAATAACATTGTTATCATTATGTGGCACGAGATTTCATTTATGGTTCCATTTTGTGCAAGTTGGTGCACCACAAATAATGGTGTTGTTTTTGAAATTATGTGGCATGGATTTTCTCTAATAGTTATAATTGCATTTAATCGTTGTTTCAAAATTAAATATTGTAACTAAAACTCCATGTCGATTAATAGGCAGATACATCTATTGTGTCAAACCCCGGTGAATTGAGAATTGTTGAGCCAAATATTTTCTCTCTTGACTCTTCTCATCTCTCCCTCTCAAGAACGAGAGAAGTTCTTAAACGGACGATCAAGAACGATCGACACAAAACATTCGCTTCATCACGCTAGCACCTGAAGAACAAGTGGCGTTGTTCGGAGACCATTGGAGCACGTGTGGATCACCGCTAGAGGGATTCTATTTTGGATCCTCACGAGGGCAACAAAGGCAATCCTGAAGGGTCATTCCAGACGATCAACGATCATCAATTAAGAAAGTACCAAAGACCCAGGTATTTATTTTCTTTAGAAATTAATAAATTAATTATAAACATGATGTGCAAAATCATCTTTCTCAGATCCGACACTTTTCTTCTATTTGTCTAAATCTTTGATTTTAATATGTGGATACTGACATTCATCGTTGTATTGATCCCAAATTGGTCATCGATTACAGCAAAAGCAAAGTTCGGTTCTCCCAACCATCACGCTTCCACTGCGTTCGGATCCTTCAAAAAGGAGTGAGAATCATAAATATGAACAGTGAGATATGATATGGCATGATAATCATGAAGGCAACATGCGAAATGTGGCAACAACTTAAAACACATCATCATAAACAAATGTCAAGGCTAACAGCCAAAACATCATGATGGATAAAGTCTCGTGATGGATTAGGTTCACTTTCCAATCCCTTGCATGACATCTCATGAGACTAAAACATTACTCAATGCATTAGAGCTCTATATAATTCTAGGTTCACCTGTCACACTCATTTCATTCTCATGCTTAAATGTGTCACATAGATCATAAAACATAGAATCATTTTGCAACACTTTTTATTCCACAATCAATGAGTGTGGAATACGTACATGTAAGTCCCCAATAAAATAAGTATAAGTGCATAAAGGTGAACACCCTTGATAGGAATTAGGTATGAGTATTCACTCACATTTGTTTGGCATGAAAAATTGCGGTGAAATTTCGACAGCATAACGATGTTACTTAAAAAATTCATAAAAATGTTTGATGAGAGCGAAAGGGGTCTCTCATCATTTGAACATCAAATGAACAGTAATAGGGGTATGAAAAAATATATCCCAACATTAGGAATTAGAAATAGAATGCATAAGTTAATGAAGAAACTTGAATAAAGAAGAGAATGAAATGATCCCTTACCTTGAGAGTGTGATTCTAAATGATTGGGAGGAGCTTCTTGAGAGCTTGGGGGCACCTTGGGATGACTCTAGTGAGGGGAGGGAAAAGTAAGGATGTGTTTGAAGGATTTTGAGTGAAGAGAAATGAGAGTTTGGATGGGTTTATATAGAAAATGAGTGGGGAATTCTTTATTATTTCTCAAACTTAGGTTTTGAACTATATATAATAAAGTAATCAAAACCATAAACCTTCTCATAGTTTTTGCTCATGTTTCTGCCAAAGAGGGGTGTTTTTCATTATTTTATAAGGCCAAGGGCCAAACTTATTAAAATAATAACCTTGGTGATGTGGAAGTGAGTCATACTCTTAAAAAATGATTTTAAAACCTTAAAATATATTATAAGTTTTGAAGGATTCATAAATGATTTATAAAATTAATCAAATAAACTTAAAATCACAGTATTTTAAAGGGAAAACATAGATTTGGTCGTGGATATCCTTTATAGTATTTATTTCATTATTTTTGGGTCATTATGATGTCATAATACACACTGTATATTTATACGGTATTTAATTTGATATGATACCGTATATGAGTGCGGTATTCGTTGGCAAAAATACGGAAACACAAGCGAAGAAAGAAGAGGGGAATGAAAATTAAAAGAAATGCAATAGGAATAAAAGGGGAAGGGGATGATCAATTAGGACCCCAAGGAGACTTGCCCCTTGAAACTCTAATTATAAAGCGCCACAAAGGTTGATCACTCCTTTGATGAGCCTTACTTGCATTCACCTAAGAACACAAGAAACGCAAGCATAATAATGCTAGAAACTCTCAAATTCGAAATTAACCTTCAAGGGGGTACAAGAGGTGGCTATTTATAGCCAAATGAGAGGAATACATGTCAAACTACCTATCCCACAAAAGTCTAAAGTCTATCCCACAAATTTGACTTTGTTTACACATGTCCATGACTTTAGGGGACAAGATATCTCTAAAGAAGACTTTTAGGAACCACCCTAAAGACTTTGAAGATTCTCACCATGGATTTGGAGACAAGGGGTCCACCACTTTTGACATTGGAGATTTCCTTCATGCACGTGGATTGAATTTCGTGGAAGCATATGGGTGGTCCTTTTAGGTTCACTTTTGGGCTTTAATAAGTGTGATTAAAGGTCCATTTGCTCCTCCCATGCATGCATGTTGGGCCTCCTCTTGTAATTTCAAAATGAGGTCATGTAAAGCCTCTCTCATCCTCCTCATTCTTCCTCTTGTCATTGGGTCACCAATCCCATGCAATGGGTCTTTTCCATTAATGACCCTTCCACGATCAATGCCATGATCACCCTCAACTCCTTGCTGCTTGTGTGCACCATGATCCGCATCATCTCCTCCCTCTTCAAAAGGATTCGTCCTCGAATCTGCATATTCAAAAGGAGAGAGATCAGAAATATTAAAGGTAGCACTCACGTTTCCATACCTGCTGGGCAAGTCAATCTTGTAGGCATTATCATTGATTCTTTCTAAAACTTGAAATGGACCATCTCCTCGTGACTGAAGTTTTGATTTTCTTTGCTCCAGGAACCTTTCCTTCCTCAAATTCACCCACACCCAATCTCCAGGTTCTAGTACAACCTTATGCCTACCCTTGTTTGCTTGCTTTGCATATTGTTCATTTCTTCTTTCAATGTTGGCTTTCACCTTGGCATGTAAATCCTGAACAAATTTGGCCTTCTCATCACCTGCGAGATCAACAACCTCATTAGTAGGCAATGAAATGATATCTAATGGAGTCATTGGATTAAATCCATATACAATCTCAAAAGGTGAGAAGTTAGTAGTGGAATGAACTACTCGGTTATATGCAAACTCTATGTGTGGCAAACATTTTTCCCAATTCTTTAGATTTTTTTGAATTATTGCACGCAAGAGGGTAGAAAGAGTCATATTCACCACTTCAGTTTGCCCATCAGTTTGAGGATGTGCAACAGTTGAGAATAATAATTTAGTTCCCAATTTATTCCACAATGTCCTCCAAAAGTGGCTAAGGAATTTCACATCCCTATCACTTGCAATGGTTTTGGGCAGTCCATGTAATCTCACAATTTCTTTGAAAAACAAATCTGCTATATGTATAGCATCATTAGTTTTTGAGCATGCAATGAAATGGGCCATTTTTCTAAAGCGATCCACAACAACAAAAATGTTATCTCTTCCCGATTGGGATCGAGGCAATCCCAACACAAAATCCATAGAGATGTCGGTCCAAGGATGGGATGGAACAGGCAAGGGGGAATACAATCCATTTGGTTGAACCTTGGACTTTGCATGCTTACAAGTGACACACCTAGCACAAATTGCAATAACATCTTTTCTCATGCTTGGCCAATAAAAATGTTCATGCAAAGTAGCTAGTGTTTTATCAACCCCAAAATGCCCCATCAAACCACCCCCATGAGTTTCTTTTACAAGCAATTCTCGAGTTGAACAATTTGGAATGCACAATTTATCCCTTTTGAAAAGAAACCCGTCATTTTTGTAATAGTCTTTAAAACCATGTTTTTCACAAGATGTCCAAATTTTAGAAAAATCTCCATCAATTTCATACATTCCCTTTAGTAACTCAAGTCCAAGTAATCTAGAATGAAGAGAAGTAAGAAGTGAATACCTTCGTGAAAGAGCATCAGCAACCACATTTTCCTTACCTTTTTTGTGCTTGATCACATAGGGGAAAGTCTCAATGAATTCCAGCCAAGATGCATGTCGCCGATTCAACTTACCTTGGGACTTCAAATACTTAAGGCTTTCATGGTCAGAATGAATAATGAACTCTTTAGGCCATAAGTAATGTTGCCATGTTTCCAGGGTTCGTTTCAAAGCATAAAGTTCTTTATCGTAAGTTGAATAATTTAATGCTGCCCCGTTCAATTTCTCACTAAAGTAAGCAATTGGACGTGACTCTTGAGTCAAAACAGCACCAATTCCAACTCCCTATGCATCACACTCAATTTCAAAGACTGGTGAAATCGGGTAACCTTAAAAGGGGAGCATTGACCAATTTTTCTTTGAGTGTGTTAAAAGCTTTTTCTTGTTTTTCACCCCATTTAAAGACCACATGTTTCTTTACAAGTTCATTAAGAGGTGCAGCGATGGATGAAAAATCCTTTACAAACCTCCTATAAAAGCTTGTCAATCCATGAAAACTTCTAACCTCGGTTGCACTCTTCGGTGTGGGCCACTCCTGAATTGCTTTGATCTTTTCATCATCCACCCGAATCTCTTCCGCCCCTACAACAAAGCCAAGAAACACAACAGAATCCATGCAAAAGGAACATTTTTGAAGATTGGCATAAAGTTGGTTTTGTTTAAGGGTCTCACACACCAAACGCAAGTGTTCAACATGGTTGTCTAGAGATTTGCTATACACTAAGATATCATCAAAATAGACAACCACAAATTTTCCAATGAATGAACGAAGGACATGGTTCATTAAGCTCATGAATGTATTTGGTGCATTAGTTAAACCAAATGGCATAACTAACCACTCATACAAACCAAACTTAGTTTTAAAAGCAGTTTTCCACTCATCTCCTTCTTTCATTCGAATTTGGTGGTATCCACTTTTAAGATCAATTTTTGAAAACAAAGAGGCCCCATGTAATTCATCAAGCATGTCATCAAGTCGAGGGATGGGATAACGGTACTTAACTGTTATTTTGTTGATGGCGCGACAATCCACACACATCCGCCATGTTCCATCTTTCTTGGGTACTAGGATCACCGGAACGGCGCATGGACTCATGATTTCCCTTACTAATCCTTTCTTCATGAGTTCTTCAACTTGACACTGGATCTCTCTAGTCTCTTCCGGATTAGCTCTATATGCTGGCCTATTTGGAATTGCGGCACCGGGTATGAAGTCAATCCTATGCTCAATGCCTCTCAAAGGGGGTAGTCCATCGGGTGTTTCTTTAGGAAAAAAATCACCAAATTCATGTAGTAAAGACACAACACAAGAAGGCAAAGAATGGTGAAGTTCATTAGTTGCAAGGTAGGCATCCTTACTAATGAGTAAGAACATTTTTCCGCTCAATAAAGCACCTTTCATCTCACTTTTTCCAGAAAATAAACTCACCTTTCGCTCATCACTCTTGTTTTCATCTCTTTGATTTCCCTCATTTCTTTTTATGTCACTCGACTCTCCTTTTTCACTCTTAATTTTTCCACTCTTTTCATTTTTTTCTCTCATTTCCTTTTTCATCAACTCATCACTCTCTTTTTTATCACTCAAAATTTTATTTTTCCCACTTTCTTTTTCACTCATTTCTTTTTTCTTTTTGTATTCTTTCTCTATCCTCACTTGATCTTCATATGCTTGTATGGGACTTAGAGGAGTCAAAACAATCTTTCGACCGCTGAAATGAAAAGAGAAGCGGTTAGCATAGCCATCATACATCACCCTCCTATCAAATTGTCATGGTCTCCCTAGTAGCAAATGTCCAGCTTGCATCGGAGCAACATCACACAACACCTCATCATGATATTTTCCAATGGAAAAAGAAACTATGGCTTGTTTTGTGACTCTCACTTCCCCACTATCATTCAACCATTGCAATCTATAGGGTCTAGTATGCCTTAGAGTAGGCAAACTCAACTTTTCCACCAACAATGTACTCGCCACATTGGTACAACTTCCACTATCAATGATCATACTACATACCTTCTCCTTGATGTGGCATCTCGTATGAAAAATATGTTTCCGTTGCTCCTCATCATGATCATCTTTGGGTTGAATGTTTAAAGCTCTTCTTGCCACCAATGCATCTCCATGTACGGGTTCTTCAACTTCTACATCGGAACCCTCCTCCAAAGATGGAATCTCATCATCGCTAGAGTGCTCACTAAGGATGTCTCCATTATCCAAAATAATCATGGCCCTTTTGTTTGGGCATTGAGATGCAATATGACCATGTCCTTGACACTTAAAACACTTTATATCACGAGATTTAGAAGGGAAATTTGTGTCCATTTTTTCTTTTGAATCAGTGGGGAAGAACTTATTTTTTGCCTCTTCTCTTTGTTTTGGAACAAATTTAGAATCCCTTGGTTTCGTTTCATTCCACTTAGAAATTGATTTTGGATCTTTCCGGTTATCCTTCCAAAAATTATGGGAACTTACTTGAATTCTCCGAGAATGTAGTTGTTCTTCGACCTTCACTGCCTTATGTAGCAACTCCTCCATGTCAATGTAGGTCTGTAGTTCCACCACATCTCTAATTGCCGGATTCAAGCCATTGATGAACCTTGCCATTGTAGCTTCGCGATCCTCCTCCAAATTGGCTCGAATCATTGATATCTCCATTTCCTTGTAGTATTCCTCCACACACATGGAACCTTGCACAAGTTTTTGTAACTTCAAATGTAAGTCTCAATAGTAATGACTAGAAATGTACCTTTTACGCATTACTATCTTCATTTCTTCCCAAGTTCGAATTGGCCTTTCTCCATTTCGTCGTCGACTTACTTGTAATTGATCCCACCAAATACTTGCATAGTCATTGAACTCAAGGGCTGCCAATTTTACCTTCTTCTCCTCCGAGTAGTTGTGAAGTCCAAACACATGGTCAACCTTCCGCTCCCACTCCAAATAAAGTTCTGGGTCACTCTTCCCTTAAAAGGGTGGAAGTGTCACTTTGATGCTTCCCAAGTCATTGTCTCTCCAAGCAGCACGTTGCCCTCGCCTAGGAATTGATTCTTCGAAATCGGAGTACTCATCATCACCTTCATGAATTTTTTGCCTTCTTGGAGCCTTTGAAGATGAGGAACTTTGTATATCATCCAACCTAGCATTCAATCTTGTAAACTGGTCAGCGACTGCTTTCATGAATAATTTAATGTCGATCTCACTTCTTTCTCCCTCACTTGCCATTTTTTTTAATTCCTCACACACTCTTTCTCTTTTTTTTATCTCTCAAAAGGTTCCTCACACTTTCTAGCACAACAACTTGGTTCCTACAAGTGTTCTTAAATAGAATCAAGAAGACAACTAGTAAAAGCAATCAATTCATGGCAATCTTTAAAAATCAGAAATTTTAAAAGGGTTTGAATCAATGAGGTCCAAGAAACGTGGGGGTTAAATGGGAGAAAAGGTTATAGAAGAAGGTTGGATATGGATGAAGGAAAGAAGATGATGGATAAGAAAATTGCAATCAAATTTATGACATATGAGCAAACGCAATGTTTCAAATGAGCAGCTTCCCTTTTTTTTTGTATTTTTTTTTGATTGATTTTTTTTTTTTTTGATTTTTTTTGCTACTCAACAAACAAGAATTGCAAAGAGTGCACTTTTCATGCTCAAAGTACAACAAATGAAAAATGTACTAATCTGATTGCAATGATGTAAATGGTTGTGATAACTTGAACTTCAAACTCAAATGGAAATCCGCCTTGGAGATTGTTAGATTTCACAAGGGTGAAACTGTAGCACGAATTGATTCGGCTATATCTCCAAATATAGGTGTCGGATTTTAGTGTTTCCAAATCGAGAAGAACGATGAGATTCTGAACTATTTAAATGACATATTATACGCCCAGAAACTCAAAGAAAAAGCAGACGAAAATATGGAAGAAAGTTCCGTCCAGAATGGGTGATGGCAGAAAATGGAAGAAGGGGGAGAAAAACAAAAGATGGGAGAAATAGAAATGAAAGAACCTGGTTTCCGTTGCCTTCCTCTGATACCAAATGATATGATACCGTATATGAGTGCGGTATTCGTTGGCAAAAATACGGAAACACAAGCGAAAAAAGAAGAGGGGAATGAAAATTAAAAGAAATGCAATAGGAATAAAAGGGGAAGGGGATGATCAATTAGGACCCCAAGGAGACTTGCCCCTTGAAACTCTAATTATAAAGCGCCACAAAGGTTGATCACTCCTTTGATGAGTCTTACTTGCATTCACCTAAGAACACAAGAAACACAAGCATAATAATGCTAGAAACTCTCAAATTCGAAATTAACCTTCAAGGGGGTACAAGAGGTGGCTATTTATAGCCAAATGAGAGGAATACATGTCAAACTACCTATCCCACAAAAGTCTAAAGCTTATCCCACGAATTTGACTTTGTTTACACATGTCCATGACTTTAGGGGACAAGATATCTCTAAAGAAGACTTTTAGGAACCACCCCAAAGACTTTGAAGATTCCCACCATGGATTTGGAGACAAGGGGTCCACCACTTTTGACATTGGAGATTTCATTCATGCAAGTGGATTGAATTTCGTGGAAGCATATGGGTGGTCCTTTTAGGTTCACTTTTGGGCTTTAATAAGTGTGATTAAAGGCCCATTTGCTCCTCCCATGCATGCATGTTGGGCCTCCTCTTGTAATTTCAAAATGAGGTCATGTAAAGCCTCTCTCATCCTCCTCATTCTTCCTCTTGTCATTGGGCCACCAATCACATGCAATGGGTCTTTTCCATTAATGATCCTTCCACGATCAATGCCATGATCACCCTCAACTCCTTGTTGCTTGTGTGCACCATGATCCGCATCATAATTTTTACCAAAAAATTCGACACTTATAAAATTATGAAAAATTCACCGTTGGATAATTTTGACGTTCTGATTTCAAAAATAATATTTATTTTATCCAGATAATTTTCTAAATATGTGAATTTTCACTTTTAAAATAATAATTGACATTTATTGAGAAATGTTGGTTTTTTGGTAATAACAGTTTTTGAACCCTTATAAAAATTACATTTGACTTCATTATATGATCATTTATATTTGAGAAACATTATTTAATAATAATATTTTTTTAAAAAATATTATTTATTTCAAAAATCCATTAATTCATCGGGCCACATGCAGTTGCCCCAGACAGACTATACAAAAGAGCAGCAGCCCCAGAAGAGGATTCAGAGCAGGTGCACTCACCAAAGTAGAGTCAAATGGATTGTCAGAATGAGAGGGTATGGCTATGTCATCAGGACCAGCTTGTGCTTGCACGTGAAGCCTAGCCAGACGGCGATGTGAAGGTGGAGAGCTAGTATCACGATGCAAATGCTGGGGAGAGGCAGTTCCTTGTAGATAGTTTGGTTGAATTCCCTAAGACCATCGGGTCATGTAATCTCCTAAGTCTACGGGTCTTGTAACCTCTGAGCCTACAGGCCTTGTAAGGGTTCTCCCTCATCCCTTGAAAGGGAGGTTGTCAAAATTCAATAAAAAAGAAGGATTTCGGGCCATTCAGGCGAAGCATGTATTTTTATAAGAAAAAAAAGTTTCAACAAATGTTAAGTCGTTCTTATGTTATGATATTGTCATAAAGTGGCGGTATTATCAAAATCGGTATTTATTCATTATTCACCTAAATATCGATTATTTTAGAAAAATATCAAAAATTTATCCTAAACTAATATTATTATTCTAAGTCCAAAAATGAAGTTAAATTTTGTCAAATTAAAATTCTAAAAATTAACTTTTAAATAAAAAAACAATAATATAATGAAAATTATTTTCATAGGAAAATATATTTTAAAAATAATTATTATTCTTACTTTTTTCCTATCAATTACTAATTAGATTGATGTTAATATATTATTCATATTAACTATATATTTTATTTAGAATATATTTAGTTTCTTTAAATAAAGAACATAAAAAATCCAATTTTAGAAAAAAAAATACATTTTTAAGAATAAAATGATCTTAATTTTATCAATGCATTAGTAAATAATATTTCTTTTAAAAAAAGCCAAAATGAGAATTGTGTATAATACATGTGGTAGATAACTAATTACATTAATAAGTACATGCTTATATTATCCTACTTTCTAACTACATAGCCCCTCAAAATCTTTGAGTAAGATTTAAGCATAAGGTAAGCTCTGATGACATTCGTGGGTAGTAATTTCGTTAGCATGAATCTCATGAAAATTTCCATGAGTTTGGATTTATCTTGCAAACGATTTCGCTCATACCGTAATTGTTGGAGTTCAGTTTGAGCTTGGTCTAGCGAAAACTCTAACAAAACTATTTTTTTTTCCAAGCTCAGACAAATGAGATTCATACGAGAGACTTCCACTACCCAATGTCATTTTTTTTGTAGATTTTGTAATATAGTTACTTTATTTTAGACCCGTTAATTTGACAGCTATATTATAACGTTCAAATTTAATAATTTTATTTTAAAGTATCACAGTTTCGTTTAAGTCCAGTGTTGTACGTGAAACAAGTTATTTAACACATTAGGTTTTAAAGGAAACAAAACGGTAAAATCTCGGGACATTACATCTCCCATCTGGTGCAGCTAGGTTTTCATTAAAACTGTCAATGGTATGTATAAAAATTTTAAATCAGTGGGATGCTACAAACTATAGGTTAAGAATGATTCCTTCCAACCCATTGTAAATTGTAAGTTGGTGATAGATGTATAGTGAAAAATCTTTAGACCGAATTAACAACTGGCTATAGAAAGCAGTAGGTTCTCACACTGAGATCAAATCTTATAAAAATTTGTATGTGCTTTTTCATTCTTTATTTCCAATATTCATCATGCAAGGGTGAGTGTAATGTGTTGAGATAGAGAATTTGATGTTCACTAGTCATAAAGGTCTATTTCTAAAGCAAGAATAAATTGTAAAAAAGTGATGCTACACTAATTCACCCTCTCTCAGTGTAGCTATTTGATCAACTCGAACTAACAGTTTAAAAAACTAAAATAAACTTGCAAGATAAATTCAAAGAAAGAAGAAAAACCCAAACCTTGAGTTCGCTTCATACCTTCCTTGAGAACCAACCATTTGACCCATAAGTGATTTCCTAAATTATATAATAGACTAAAAGAGAGTGAATTAAAGAAAAACACAAGAAAATTTTGAATTTTGGAGTAAAGATAAATGGAAGAAAGATTAAGCATTTTTATGTGATATTTGATGGATAAATCATGACATTGTGGGGTTGGTTAAGGGTATCATTGGAACCATGTGGTTACTGTGGAGTTAATTTTAAAATTTGTAAAGGTGGATTGGGGGAAATATTAAAATGGAATTTACTTTGACTTATTAACACTTAAAAAGAATATTTTTAGAGTGCTTATTTATTTAATTTTAATCAATTTGCATTCATATAGTATACTATATGTGAGTATCAGTAAATTTTTGATATTTCACCCCTTATTGATACTTCCAAAATTTAATCTATTTTTATGAAAATAAACCTGTAAATATTAGAAATTTAATTGATACTTAAAAAAATTAAATAATTCAAAAAAAGGACATTGGCATGAGAAACATTATTAAACATTAAAAAAACATTTCTTACACCATGAATAGAAGCTTGCACATTTTTAACATATTTTTTGGAAAATAAAAACATAAAATACTTTTTCAAAATCAAACTCAAACTAAGTTTGCCATTGATTATCGAAAAATGTTTTCTATTTTAATATCCAAAAAAATATTAAAATGATATAAAGTTGCATTTTGGTAATGCATGTGACCTATCCCCCATTGCATTTTAATTTTTCAGAAATTTTGAAAACATATATTTTAAAAAAATATATAAAAAATTATCATATTTCATTTCATATGTACCAAGAACCTTAATGATTTAGATGCAACCTCATCTCATCACAATTCATTTCATTCCATAAATGAAGTGGAACCAAACATGATCTAGAAGAACTTAAACAAATTGAATTGAACCACCTTTAGTCCCATTTTTTATGAACTAAAAAATTAAACCAATCATTAAGGTGGTTTGGTACATATGAAATGAAATATGATAAATTTTGATAAAAATTTAAAAAATATATGTTTTGAAGATTTCTGAAAAAATAAAAATGCAATGGGAGATTGAGTCGCATGCATTATTATTTTTTCTTGTTTAGAACTATTCAGAAACACATCAGCTCACAGCTTCAAAAACACACATTAGCCTCACAAATACCAATCTCAGTACATCATCTAAAAGTTCAGTTTGGAAGAAACCTAGCCCATTGGAGTACAATCTGTTGTGGTCAGCTGCAAAAATCACTCAGCCTTGGGTGTGATTCTGTTGCCTCCAGTCGCAATCTTGTATAGATAAAATCCGGTCATCACCACACTGCAACCAAGAGGATCACCAAGTGCTCAACACAAGAATGAGTAATGGATAAACATGATAACCAACGGGGTTGATGCAGGTGATAAATGTTTACTTTCAATTAAATATGGTTTCAGGTTTGAATCTTGTGAATAAAAAAAAACCTTGGGTAATGCGGATGTTCTCGATTCAAGCAGGACTACCTCCATGAAGGGCGCGAATGATTAATATCAAAAAATATAATACAAACTTAATCATGATCAATTGACCAACCAACCTGATCCCAGCAACAATGCCAGATGGCATGACCTTGGAGGTTTGCATATAGCGCTGCCCCATGACCCATGCTACTGCGGCGGTGCAAACTGTATCAAAAGTATGTGTTATAGAGTAGCGCATTAATGGAACAGAAAATACCTTGTAGGGAGTATTCAGTGGGACCATCCACACACCACCAACTGGCTTTATGATCGATCTTGATATGATATTAGAACTTATGTTATACAAAGTCCCAAAAAAAAAACAGCTTCTATACATTATTCAAGGACAAACAAAACTGGTGTTTATGAAGAGAAGACATGTTGAAATTTGACATCAAAAGCATGGAAAGCACCTTGATGCTTAAAGTATCTTGTTGGACCCTTCTCTTTCTTCTAGTTGGATTTGGGATTGATCTTGATGATATATGAATTTCAGGATATTTATCCATCTCTTAAGCCTAATAATCAAGCATGCCCTTGGAAGGAATATAATAAAGAAAATGATGAGAAACTGCCAAATCCTGAAAGAAGTGTTGTTGAAAAGATAAGTCGATAGCAAAATCCTGATACTGATGTATGATCATTCACAAAGAAACAACCATTTCACTATTTTTTAACTTTACCAAACATGGATATACAATGTAAGATGAGTATTCCTACTAAAAAGCTTGTGATTTCAATCAGCGCTTTGCATTGCATAACACATGGTGTCGTAGCTCCAGAGATGATTGAAAAGCATCTTAAACAATCAGACAAAGGACTCTAAGCATATCAGAAACTATATCAGTCACACGTGGATTTCTATAAAACGATGCACAATTCGGCGGTTTTAGACCACCAAAACAGAAGACCAATGCAAAAAAGAAGCCCATAAATGCCTACTGGTCTCCAGAAAATACTCAAAGACCTGAATCAGGTTCTACTAAACCACTTTACCTCGATTTTTTTCCCCATAAATATCATCAAACCAGTTGACTTAATATCGTATAGTGGAATGAAATAAGAAAATGGGATGGATCGAGTAGACAATTTTTTCATTCATCTGAATCAATTTTATCATTTGATCATAACAAGCAAGCCACGGTAAATATCCAAATCTTATGGCAGGGAAACCTAATTCAACAGGAACTCAAACTCAGCTTCTCGGGGAAAAGAAAACAAAAAAGGGTGCCGAATCAAAATGAACCATGCCTGTCTGAAGAATGAGCGCTGGATAAGAGTTCTTCCGCTTCTGAAAAGCTTTGAGGCTCAAATAACCAGCAAGCAAGAGCAGCAGCCCAGCCCCGAGACCTCCGCCCAAGGAAGCTGCACTTCCCTTCTTCACATATCCGATGACCCCTCCGATCACCAGCAGCAACCCATAGGGAATCGTCAAGCAAAAATCGTGCATCCTGAGAAACAGAGAAGCTTTAAAAACTTGGGGATTTTGTTTTTCTTTGGAAAGAACTGATCTCGGGAGCAAGGAATCAAAGCTGAAAGCGTAATGGCCTGTGCTGCAGTCCTCGCGGCCAGGTCAAGCGCATTGCTGTTGGCGCGTGGAAGCCTGGTGCCCCGATCCATTATTTATTTTCCAGTTTATTTTCAAAAAGCCATTTGTTTGTATAAGTAGAGAAAAAAACTTCACTCCCCAAACATATTCGTGAACACATTTGAGAGAGAAAATGATGATTTAGAACATATCCCTGAACACATTATGAGAGGAAAAATGATGATTTAGAACCAAAGCAAACAGTTGATACCACTTTGGATCAAGAAAACATAGAAAAATCCAACGAAAGACCCAAAAAATTACGAATTTTTAAAATAAAATTGGATCTACCTTAATCTAAAATATGGAAGGGTCTTCGCCGGAATTAAGGACCTGATTTGATTCTTGGTTGACATTGGACTTTCATGAAAACTAATGCAGATTTTTGTCACATTCGCACTCATTCAAATTTTATAAAACATTATTGTTATGGATCAGCCCAACCAGGACCCACTTGATGAAAAGATATAGAAGTGACAATTTTTATGTATTTTGAATGATAACAATTTTGAAATATGCATGAGATAAATTACCATTTTGATATCTATTTTTTAAAAATAGATATGTTTATCCTTTGGGTTTTAAAATGTTGACTCAATGTCATTCTCCAACATTCATGGGAGAGAGTAGCGATAACTATTTTAGAAAGAAGCATTGCACCACTCGGGATTTGTCCAGCAAAAAACGCATATTCAAATTTTGATCGTCATTGATCGACAATCATTTTTCTCATATCATAATGATTTTACGTGTCACGTCCCAACCTATCGGTAAGTAAACTCTCCAAACCCACCTCCAATTGACCAGATGCTAATGACTAGTGTTGGGCTATTCACTCAGATGATGGAAGACATTATCATTTGCTATCATGCAACATCATCCACCATAGTTTAAACGAATCACTAACCATGCAATATAGAACATGTATATATAACAAGATATTCATAATAATATATAAGTTAATCAAATGAATCATCGGGAACAAGTAACACCTCTTTGACGGATGTAAGTATGAACATGAATGACACGAAGGTGATCATTGTAATGAAGACTCCAAGTCACTAGGTACCACATCCACTATCCATCTCCAACATCCAAGATCATCCACTATATATATCTGATGATATGCATGGGCACAAGAACGAACAACACATCAGTGTGCATGCAGAGGTGAGCTATAATGCTCAATTGGTTGTCCCAAAATAGTGAGTTGACCCCGGTGAACAACTTTTTGAGGGGGCTGATTATGGATGAACTTAACATTGTTGGGGGGGGGGGGTCAGTCTCAATGGCTTTTAATCCAATTTATATTTTTATCCCTTTTATATTTACATTTTTCACTGGTTAAGGTAAATAGATCTCTTTGTTCTCTCTAGACACCTTCATCTATACATGCACCACATCCAAACACACACACACACACAAAGTGACGCAGAATTTTACAAGGTTTATCTTTCAAGACAAAAGACTAATCCTTAGTGTGAACCGATAAAACCCAAGACCACACAACCCACTAGTAAAACCATGTGAGTGTTACACTGTCACGACCCGCCCTCGGGGTCCGTGCCGTGACTACCCCAAGCCCGCCTTCCATAGGCCAGGGGCTGGCGACTAGCACCAAGGCGTAAATCCCAGTAAAAAGGGAAGGCATTGCCTTTGAAAAGTAACAAACACCACAGAGTAAGCAAGCGGAAAGTAAACACTAAACAAAGCAGAGTACAACTGAAAGTGAGGAAAAGTAAATGGGCCAGTATACAAACCCAAACTGAAAGTAAAGTACAACTCGAAAGGGAAAACAGCAACTGAAAAGTAAAAGCCGCTACTCCGAGCTGTCCACTGGAATTCCCACCTGAAGGGTGGGTACAGATAGCTCCTCTGCTCCACGGGTCCCGCCGTCCGCTCCGTGCACGTCCCGCCCAGTGGTCCACCTCCGGATACTGTCCCGCTCTACAAGCCTCAGCTAAGGTCAACGCTGTCCGTCGTCTGCAACCAACACAACGTAGTGCGGGCGAAGCCCGTGCAGGGGTGAGTATAAGCTACTCAGTAGGGACCCCGAGACCCCTGAAGGTCTCTCAAATCCACAAAGGATAAACCACGAAGAAAAGTACAATCACGAAGTAACAACCGACACTGCTTAGGTATATGCCCATACATATACCTAAGTCATCAATTAAAATACGCTCCAACCTCCGAGCCCAAGTACAACTCAGTCCACGCAGGAAAGTATACGTATTCCACATAGGAAAGCAAAACATAATCCACACAGGATTGCACAACACAATCCACACAGGAAAGCAACAGGATTCAGCTCACACATGTATACTTCTTCAAGGACGATAAAGATGATCATTGATCCATCTAAGTCGTCGGACCCACGAAGGATCGATAGGTAACTAACCCCCGCAAAGACCCACACAGGATCGGGCTCACACAGAACCTGTAGGCGCTGGCTCACACAGAACCGCTGAGCGCAAGGACCCACACAGGATCGGGCCCACACAGGACCTGTAGCACTGATCCACGAAGGATCGCTGAGTGCTGTAGTCGTCGTCGTCGAATCCACACAGGATCTCTGTACTGTCGTCGTCGAATCCACACAGGATCTCTGTACTGTCGTCGTCGCAGTCACAGTAGCAGTCGTAGCAGTAGAACAGTCGCAGTCAGCACTAGGGTTCCCGCACACAGCAAGCTCGTTCGGAGGGTCCGCTCCACGAGCCGAGAGGCTGATACATCAACTGTCACGAAGACCGAAGTTGATGTATCCAAAAGTTCCGTATCGTCAACAGGAACTCAACGCAACAGACGGCGCGTCGATCGGACGCCCGGTCTGAGAGTTATTGGCATTTTCGTCTCCGGGGCCCGGTTGGTTTTTAAGGCAAAACCAACCCGACCGTACTCCACCTGCGTCCAAACCTCGGGCGGAGTATGCCAAAAGATCCGTCTCACTAAGAGGAACACAACGCGACTGACGGCGCGTCAATCGGACGTTCGTAGCTCAAGATATGAGTGTTTCCGCTCCGAAGGCCCGGTTGGTTTCGTGAACGAACCAACCCGGCCGAACTCAAAGTTAACCGAAACCTTGAGTGCGATATATCGAAACGACCGTCTCGATCCAAGGATCGCGTTGCCGCAGACGGTTCGTCATTCGGAGGTCCAAGGCTCAAGTTATGGGCCAAAAACCAAATCTGGTTCGAAACGGGGGGGTCCGGGTCCGGGCCGACCCGGCCCGACCCCCCCCCCCCCTCCCCCGGGGCGGCGCGGCGGCGCGGCGGGCCGCGGCGGCCTGTCGCCGCGGGGTGGCTGCACGCGGGGGGGCGAAGCCCCCCGCTGATTAGGGTGGCGGCGCGGCCTTTGTGCCGCGCCATTTTCAAGACACGGCCCCCGCACATGGGGGCCGGCTGGGAACAAACCGGGGGGCCGGCTGCCCCCCTTCCTTCAAGGAACCGCCCCCCTCATTAAGAGGGGGGTTTTGTTGAACCGGCCGGGGGATTTAATCCCCCGGTTTTCTGTCATCCGGCCGGCCAGCTGGCCGGCCGGTTTTCACCAACGGGACCGGAAATTCCGGTCCCGCCTTCGACTTCCGACGCCGGCGGCCCGGCCGCCGGTCTTCACATCCCGCCGCGGCCCGGATCCGGCCGCGGTCTCCTCGTCCCGCCGCAGCCCGGAACCGGCCGCGGCGTTCGTCATCCGGCGCGGTGCGACGGCACCGCGCCCCTTCGCCGTGCCTTGATTCCATTCAACGTGGCGCGACGGCGTCGCGTTCTTGAAGTTTTCTACCTCGGTGTGGCGCGACGGCGCCGCGTAAAATATTTGCACGATCATCCGCGTGGTGCTACGGCACCACGCCACTTGCTTCCTCACGTAAGAATAAACAAGAACGATGGAGGGGGGTTCGGCCGTGTTCGTGCGGTCCGGCCCCCCTCACGTTAAAATAATAACGCAACTTAAAATAAATCAAGTCACACGTTAGTCTTGATAAAATCACGATCAAGAATAAAATAAGGAAACCAAAAAGAAATCGATAACCCCTACCTCGGGTATAAGATCGAAGACTTGACAACGTCCCGCGGAAGACAACGTCGCGGTGGTCGGGCGTCGCGGTCGTCGTTCGTCAATCCGTTGACGAAGAGATATGCCCGAAGAGTTACGTCGTTGGCGAATCTTCGTATGCCGACGAAGAAGGTCCGAGGAGGAAGCGGTGTCCCCTTTCGTTGACACGGTAAACGAAGAAGAGCGGAGCGGCGTTCTTCGTCGGAAATTGAGCGTTCCTCGTCAAGTCTTGAGGAAAGTCAAATAATAAAGAAAACAACGAACTCAAGAACCTCTACCTCGATAGTCGCACGTTGACGTAGTCGTGGAATATCGGTGTCGATTCCTTTGACGTCGGAGGAAGATTCATTGTCGATGGCGTTCGTCGCGGAAAACCGTCGCGGAAGAGATGACGCGGAAGAAGTACGTCGCGTCGCGGATATGGCGTCGCGGATGGACCGTGTTCTTCGGCGGAGAAGTTCTTCGTTGAAGATCGACGTTCTTC
This sequence comes from Viscum album, assembly GCA_963277665.1. Classification (NCBI taxonomy): domain Eukaryota; kingdom Viridiplantae; phylum Streptophyta; class Magnoliopsida; order Santalales; family Viscaceae; genus Viscum; species Viscum album. The sequence goes on from OY728164.1 coordinate 1,350,197,491, forward strand.
GCGTTCTTCGTTGAGTTTGAAGAAGAAGAAGAGCTCTCCACCTCTCAAGAAGACAAACAAATAACCCAAAATAAAATAAGCTACACCTTATTTTATTTTCACTTTGCCAACCTTTCAAAATTCAAAAGTTGAATTCAATACATTAATTAAATCTAGAGTTGACAAAATTAAGTGAAGAGATAGGTTGGCAAGAATTAAAGTAGGGGAGAGTTACATAATTAAGAGGGGGTTTAGAGGGGTTAAGCAAGTTGAGAGAATTTGAAAGGATTAGGGGTTCGTGTGGGCCCCACCACACTTAATCCTCCCAAGGGAGGTTAAGTGGGTGTGGGTCCCACTTCCAACCCCCTTTGGTAGGTTTTCAACAAGTTAAAATAAAATTTGTTCTATACAAATTTTATTTAACTCAAACTAAAAACCCCTAAAAATTAACTTTCAACCCGCAACAAACGCAACTCCCGAAAAGGTCTCTTTAAGCGAATATCGGCGCTGCGAGTTCATCGGTGCCCTCGGATTTCAATTCCGAGCTCCGGATCAAAAGTTAGGAATTCCCGCTCGTTCGTTCACTGAACGTACCCGAGCCAAACTTCGGAAATTAATTCCGGGCACTCCGGGCCTCGGAATCAGGTGCCGTCTGAAACCGCGCTCTTGTAAAATTCTAAAGAAAATTAAGAAAAAAAATTTCCTTGAATTTTACGGGTCTTTACATTACTCCCACCTCAGGGCTTTACGTCCCCGTAAAGATACATCAAAAACTAGGGAAACAAATGAGGGTACTGAGCACGCATCTGAGCCTCCCGCTCCCAAGTGCTCTCCTGGAGATTCCCGTGCTGCCATCTGATGCGCACAAGAGGAATCGATCGCCCACGCAGGACCCGCTCCTGTCGATCCTCTATCTCCACCGGGAACTCCGTAAAAGTCGCCCCATCGTCAACGTCAAGCTCCCCATGGTCAATGATGTGCGTCGGGTCGTGCACGTATCTCCTCAGCTGGGATACGTGGAAGACGTCGTGCACCCGGTGCAACTGAGGTGGTAGAGCCAGGCGATAAGCCACCTCGCCAATCCTGCTGAGAATCTGGAAGGGTCCGATGAAGCGTGGAGATAACTTGCCGCCTCGGCCAAATCTCCGAATACCACGTCGAGGTGAGACCCGCAAGAAGACGTGGTCGCCATCCTCGAACTCCAGTGGCCTCCGCCTCCTGTCAGCATATGACTTCTGCCGGCTCTGAGCTGTCCTCATCCGCTCCTGGATGACCTGGACCTTCTCTGTCGTGGCCTGGACCATCTCCGGTCCCACCAGTGCTGACTCCCCAGGGTCTGTCCAGCACAAAGGAGATCTACATGGTCGGCCGTACAACGCCTCGTACGGTGCCATCCCGATGGTGGAGTGGTAGCTGTTGTTGTACGCGAACTCCACCAAGGGTAGGTGGTCCTCCCAGCTACGACCAAAGTCGAGGACACATGCGCGGAGCATGTCCTCGAGAGTCTGAATGGTCCTCTCCGTCTGACCATCCGTCTGAGGGTGAAAAGCTGTGCTAAGACGTAGCTGCGTACCGAACGCCTCCTGTAACCCCTTCCAAAGCCGGGAAGTAAAGCGGGAATCTCGATCGGAAACGATAGATGATGGCACGCCGTGGAGCCGCACAATCTCCTGAACGTAGAGACGTCCCAAGCTCTCCACTGAGCCCTGCTCTCTGATGGGTAAGAAGTGTGCCGACTTGGTGAGTCGGTCAACAATCACCCAGATGGAGTCGTGACCTCTGGAAGTGCGTGGAAGTCCAGTCACGAAGTCCATAGATATGCCGTCCCACTTCCACTCCGGAACCTCCAAGGGTTGTACCAAGCCTGCTGGTACCTGATGCTCTGCCTTTACCTGCTGACAGGTGAGGCATCGAGATACGAACTCTGCTACTGCCTTCTTCATGCCCGGCCACCAGTGTTGTCGTCTGAGGTCCTGGTACATCTTCGCCACTCCAGGATGTACCGCTAAAGGAGAAGTGTGAAACTCTCTCAGTACTTCCTCTCGCAGAGCGACTGGTACCATGGTATGTCCTCTGAAAAGGATGTCGTGCTCTGCTCCAAGGGAGAAACCATCAGGTGCCTGTCCCGAGGATATCTGTGCACGCCGTGTCTCACAGTCAGCGTCCCCACGCTGTGCCTCCCTGACCCGCTGCAGTAGTGGAGGAGTGACTGTGAGAGACTGAAGAAAGGCTGCTCCATCTCTATCCACGAAGGATATCTGCAAAGAGGCTAGCTGCTCCGTCGCCTCCTCAAGTAGCTGAATGCCCATCCTCCTGCTGAGGGCATCGGCTACTACGTTCCCCTTCCCAGGAGTATAGACTATCTCAAAGTCATAGTCCTGGAGGAACTCGAGCCATCGTCGCTGTCTCAGGTTCAGGTCCTTCTGCGAGAAGATATACCTGAGACTCTGATGATCGGAAAAGACTGTAAAGCGCTCGCCCATCAGATAGTGTCGCCATGTCTTCAGAGCGAAGACCACTGCTGCTAACTCCAGGTCATGGGTAGCGTAGTTCTGCTCATGTGGCCTCAACTGACGTGATCCATAGGCGATCATGGCCCGCTCCTGCATCAGAACACATCCGAGTCCGGTCCCTGATGCATCGCAGTAGACTACGTACCCTACTCCCTCCTCAGGCAACCTCAAGATAGGTGCGCTAGTCAATCTCTGTCTCAGCTCCTGGAAGCTCTGCTGACATCTGTCTGACCACACGAAGGGTTTCCCCTTCTTCGTCAAATCTGTGAGTGATGCTGCAACTCTAGAGAAGTCTGGAACGAATCTCCGATAGTATCCAGCTAGTCCCAAGAAACTCCGAACCTCAGTCACGCTCTTGGGTGGCTCCCAAGCTAACACAGCCTCAATCTTCGCGGGATCCACTGCAACTCCCGCCTCAGAGATAACGTGTCCCAAAAATTGGACCTCACGTATCCAGAACTGGCACTTCGAGAGCTTACCATAAAGCTGGTGCTCTCGGAGTGTGTCAAGAACAACTCGAAAGTGAAAGGCGTGCTCCTCCTCTGTCGTAGAGTAAATCAGAATGTCGTCGATGAAGACCACGACAAACCGATCGAGGTATGGCTGAAAGATCCTGTTCATGAGAGCCATGAACACTGCTGGAGCATTGGTTACACCGAAAGGCATAACCAAGAACTCATAGTGGCCATACCGACATCTGAAGGCCGTCTTCTGCACATCCTCGTCTCTGACTCTGAGCTGATGATAGCCTGACCTGAGGTCTATCTTCGAGAACCACCGTGCTCCCTTGAGCTGATCAAAGAGGTCATCAATCCTCGGTAGCGGATACTTGTTCCTCACTGTCACCTGGTTCAGGCGACGATAGTCAACACAAAGTCGCAAGCTCCCGTCCGCCTTCTTGGCGAACAATATTGGAGAAGCCCAGGGTGAAACACTGGGTCGGATGAACCCCTTGCCCTGCAAGTCCTCCAACTGTACCCGTAGCTCTCGAAGCTCGGCGGGGGCCATCCGATATGCTGGAGTAAATATCGGGGCTGTCCCGGGGTACAAGTCAATATAAAAGTCTACCTCTCTGCGAGGAGGTAGCCCTGGAACGTCGTCGGGAAAAACGTCCGCAAACTGATCCACCACTGCAGGAAAACCAGGACTCCGCACGTCAACTGCTCCAAGGATAAGGCTAGCCAACTGATGAGTGGTGGGCTGTCCTCTCCTCCGCGGAAGTCCATCCTGTGCTGCTAAGGCTCCCTTCTCACCGGTGAAGGTGAACCTGCTCCCGTCGGTGCGTACACATCGCACCTTGCGCCTAAAACAGTCAATCTGTGCATGGACCGTAGATAGCCAATCCATGCCCAAGATGACGTCGTAAGGCCTCGACGCTGCTACAAGAAGATCCCAGCCGAATCTCTCGCCTCCTAGAGTAAGCTCACACTGCCGGCACCAGTGCGTAATCGTCGAGTCTGCTCCCGTAGGAGTCTCTAGCCGTAAGGATCGAGCCAACGGCTCTGTCGGAATCTCCGAGCTCCGAACAAGGGCAGCGGCTATGAAAGAATGACTCGCTCCTGTGTCTATAAGAACTGCAGCAAGGGTGGAATAGACACAGATAGTACCTCGAATCATCTCGGGTGCGCCGTGGTCGTAGGCCTCTGCTGCCTGGAGCTGTGCCTGTCGCTGCCCGCCAGCTCCCTGTGGTCGGGGTGGACCTCCTGGTGGTGGTGGTGGTAGAGCCTCAAAGCGTCGGCCACCACCGGCTGCTCGACCAGCTCCTCTGCCTCGTCCGCCTCCTCCCTGTGGACCGCCACGGTCGACCCTCTGCCTCTGCCTCGGTGGTCCCTCAACCGTCTGCTGCTCCTCGGCACGGCGGGTCGGGCAGTCACGAGCCATGTGGCCCTGCCCGCCACACGAGTAGCACTGTCTGCCTCTCGGAAGACTGGCTCCACGCTGTGTGCCCCGCACTGCTGAGCCAGTGCCCTGAGATCGTCTGCCCGAAGGTCTGGTCTGTCTGGACCCCTGAGTCATCCGTCGACTGCCTGCTGCGGATGACTCTGCCACGTGCCGCCCTGCGGTGGGTCGCTGTGCTGGTGTAGACTCAGCAAGGAAGCTCTCGATCAGAAGGGCCCGCTCCAGTACTCCTGTCTGAGTCGGTATGCTGAGGGAGATCAGCGATGCCCTGATCTCGTGTCTCAAACCCTGCTCGAAGGTCCGGGACCGGAAGAATGGGTCCCGTACCATGTCGGTCGAGTAGCGCGAGAGATCGGTGAATCTCGCCGAGTACTGTGCGACCGTCATGCTGCCCTGCCGCAGCTGTAGAAGCTCCTGAATACGCACCGCACGAAGGGTGGCTGGGACGAACTCCGAGCGGAAGAGGCTCTCAAAGTCCGTCCAAAGTAGAGATGCCTCATCGTGTACCTGGAGCATCAAGCTCCACCATCGTCCTGCTGCTGCGTGTAGTAGGCTCGCAGCGAGGATCACCATGAGGTCTGCTGGTGTCCTCACTAGCCTAAACACTCGAACCACTGCCTCCAGCCAGTCCTCTGCTGCCTGGGGATCCGTCTCCCCGCGAAACCTGGGCGGTCGCTGGCGCTGAAACTCATGCAGTGCACTGAGGCGACGTGCATCGTCAGCGGCTGCTGCTGGAAGCATCGGGGGCTCGGCGGGTAAAGTTACAGCCGGTGCCACTACTGAAAAAGGGCCCTGTACCGAGGCCTCATCGCTCGGTGGGCTGTCGTCTCGCTCGACTCTCGGAACCCTAGCTGGCTGCCGTCGTGGGGCCATCCTGAAAAGGAAACAGGTGCGCCACGGTTAGAACAGTATACCTGGTGAGCTGATATAAGTAATCACAAAGAAAACTTTGAAACACACACGCAATCAATGTTTTCGTGCATTAAGTCGGAAATCAGAAGTCAGGGTCCTGGTGTACGGATACGTCGGCCGCCGCACCAACACTGGACTCCCTGGACTGATAACCACACTCAATACACTAAACATTATTGCTTCACATAGAAAAGATCAGAGTTCGCGGTAGAACTGAACTCCTCTGATACCAATTTGTCACGACCCGCCCTCGGGGTCCGTGCCGTGACTACCCCAAGCCCGCCTTCCATAGGCCAGGGGCTGGCGACTAGCACCAAGGCGTAAATCCCAGTAAAAAGGGAAGGCATTGCCTTTGAAAAGTAACAAACACCACAGAGTAAGCAAGCGGAAAGTAAACACTAAACAAAGCAGAGTACAACTGAAAGTGCGGAAAAGTAAATGAGCCAGTATACAAACCCAAACTGAAAGTAAAGTACAACTCGAAAGGGAAAACAGCAACTGAAAAGTAAAAGCCGCTACTCCGAGCTGTCCACTGGAATTCCCACCTGAAGGGTGGGTACAGATAGCTCCTCTGCTCCACGGGTCCCGCCGTCCGCTCCGTGCACGTCCCGCCCAGTGGTCCACCTCCGAATACTGTCCCGCTCTACAAGCCTCAGCTAAGGTCAACGCTGTCCGTCGTCTGCAACCAACACAACGTAGTGCGGGCGAAGCCCGTGCAGGGGTGAGTATAAGCTACTCAGTAGGGACCCCGAGACCCCTGAAGGTCTCTCAAATCCACAAAGGATAAACCACGAAGAAAAGTACAATCACGAAGTAACAACCGACACTTCTTAGGTATATGCCCATACATATACCTAAGTCATCAATTAAAATACGCTCCAACCTCCGAGCCCAAGTACAACTCAGTCCACGCAGGAAAGTATACGTATTCCACATAGGAAAGCAAAACATAATCCACACAGGATTGCACAACACAATCCACACAGGAAAGCAACAGGATTCAGCTCACACAGGTATACTTCTTCAAGGACGATAAAGATGATCCCTGATCCATCTAAGTCGTCGGACCCACGAATGATCGATAGGTAACTAACCCCCGCAAAGACCCACACAGGATCGGGCTCACACAGAACCTGTAGGCGCTGGCTCACACAGAACCGCTGAGCGCAAGGACCCACACAGGATCGGGCCCACACAGGACCTGTAGCACTGATCCACGAAGGATCGCTGAGTGCTGTAGTCGTCATCGTCGAATCCACACAGGTTCTCTGTACTGTCGTCGTCGAATCCACAGAGGATCTCTGTACTGTCGTCGTCGCAGTCACAGTAGCAGTCGTAGCAGTAGAACAGTCGCAGCCAGCACTAGGGTTCCCGCACACAGCAAGCTCGTTCGGAGGGTCCGCTCCACGAGCCGAGAGGCTGATACATCAACTGTCACGAAGACCGAAGTTGATGTATCCAAAAGTTCCGTATCGTCAACAGGAACTCAACGCAACAGACGGCGCGTCGATCGGACGCCCGGTCTGAGAGTTATTGACATTTTCGTCTCCGGGGCCCGGTTGGTTTTTAAGGCAAAACCAACCCGACCGTACTCCACCTGCGTCCAAACCTCGGGCGGAGTATGCCAAAAGATCCGTCTCACTAAGAGGAACACAACGCGACTGACGGCGCGTCAATCGGACGTTCGTAGCTCAAGATATGAGCGTTTCCGCTCCGAAGGCCCGGTTGGTTTCGTGAACGAACCAACCCGGCCGAACTCAAAGTTAACCGAAACCTTGAGTGCAATATATCGAAACGACCGTCTCGATCCAAGGATCGCGTTGCCGCAGACGGTTCGTCATTCGGAGGTCCGAGGCTCAAGTTATGGGCCAAAAACCAAATCTGGTTCGAAACGGGGGGGTCCGGGTCCGGGCCGACCCGGCCCGACCCCCCCCCCCCCCCCCCCCCCCGGGGCGGCGCGGCGGCGCGGCGGCGCGGCGGGCCGCGGCGGCCGGGCGCCGCGGGGTGGCTGCACGCGGGGGGGCGAAGCCCCCCGCTGATTAGGGTGGCGGCGCGGCCTTTGTGCCGCGCCATTTGCAAGACACGGCCCCCGCACGTGGGGGCCGGCTGGGAACAAACCGGGGGGCCGGCTGCCCCCCTTCCTTCAAGGAACCGCCCCCCTCATTAAGAGGGGGGTTTTGTTGAACCGGCCGGGGGATTTAATCCCCCGGTTTTCTGTCATCCGGCCGGCCAGCTGGCCGGCCGGTTTTCACCAACGGGACCGGAAATTCCGGTCCCGCCTTCGACTTCCGACGCCGGCGGCTCGGCCGCCGGTCTTCACATCCCGCCGCGGCCCGGATCCGGCCGCGGTCTCCTCGTCCCGCCGCGGCCCGGAACCGGCCGCGGCGTTCGTCATCCGGCGCGGTGCGACGGCACCGCGCCCCTTCGCCGTGCCTTGATTCCATTCAACGTGGCACGACGGCGTCGCGTTCTTGAAGTTTTCTACCTCGGTGTGGCGCGACGACGCCGCGTAAAATATTTGCACGATCATCCGCGTGGTGCTACGGCACCACGCCACTTGCTTCCTCACGTAAGAATAAACAAGAACGATGGAGGGGGGTTCGGCCGTGTTCGTGCGGTCCGGCCCCCCTCACGTTAAAATAATAACGCAACTTAAAATAAATCAAGTCACACGTTAGTCTTGATAAAATCACGATCAAGAATAAAATAAGGAAACCAAAAAGAAATCGACAACCCCTACCTCGGGTATAAGATCGAAGACTTGACAACGTCCCGCGGAAGACAACGTCGCGGTCGTCGTTCGTCAATCCGTTGACGAAGAGATATGCCCGAAGAGTTACGTCGTTGGCGAATCTTCGTATGCCGATGAAGAAGGTCCGAGAAGGAAGCGGTGTCCCCTTTCGTTGACACGGTAAACGAAGAAGAGCGGAGCGGCGTTCTTCGTCGGAAATTGAGCGTTCCTCGTCAAGTCTTGAGGAAAGTCAAATAATAAAGAAAACAACGAACTCAAGAACCTCTACCTCGATAGTCGCACGTTGACGTAGTCGTGGAATATCGGTGTCGATTCCTTTGACGTCGGAGGAAGAGTCGTTGTCGATGGCGTTCGTCGCGGAAAACCGTCGCGGAAGAGATGACGCGGAAGAAGTACGTCGCGTTGCGGATATGGCGTCGCGGATGGACCGTGTTCTTCGGCGGAGAAGTTCTTCGTTGAAGATCGACGTTCTTCGCGTTCTTCGTTGAGTTTGAAGAAGAAGAAGAGCTCTCCACCTCTCAAGAAGACAAACAAATAACCCAAAATAAAATAAGCTACACCTTATTTTATTTTCACTTTGCCAACCTTTCAAAATTCAAAAGTTGAATTCAATACATCAATTAAATCTAGAGTTGACAAAATTAAGTGAAGAGATAGGTTGGCAAGAATTAAAGTAGGGGAGAGTTACATAATTAAGAGGGGGTTTAGAGGGGTTAAGCAAGTTGAGAGAATTTGAAAGGATTAGGGGTTCGTGTGGGCCCCACCACACTTAATCCTCCCAAGGGAGGTTAAGTGGGTGTGGGTCCCACTTCCAACCCCCTTTGGTAGGTTTTCAACAAGTTAAAATAAAATTTGTTCTATACAAATTTTATTTAAATCAAACTAAAAACCCCTAAAAATTAACTTTCAACCCGCAACAAACGCAACTCCCGAAAAGGTCTCTTTAAGCGAATATCGGCGCTGCGAGTTCATCGGTGCCCTCAGATTTCAATTCCGAGCACCGGATCAAAAGTTAGGAATTCCCGCTCGTTCGTTCACTGAACGTACCCGAGCCAAACTTCGGAAATTAATTCCGGGCACTCCGGGCCTCGGAATCAGGTGCCGTCTGAAACCGCGCTCTTGTAAAATTCTAAAGAAAATTAAGAAAAAAAATTTCCTTGAATTTTACGGGTCTTTACATACACTATTGTCTCCCGACAGTGTAGAGTGTGCATCTCGCACTCAAGTACATCTCGTACATTTATAATGATATGGGGATTACAATGAGAGAGTCTATCATCAATTTAGAACCCTGAAAAGTTATTGAAGTGTTGTTTCTTTCTTCTTTTTATTCTCTTGCTTAGTAGCAAGTCACACTTTTCTATTTATATGCAAAAGACTACATACACCACTTCTTCTTCTCTTGCACAAGTGCAAGATTCTTCTCAACTTGGCCTCTTCTTGTTTCTCTTTTTTCTTTCTTCTTCTTCTTCTTCAATGCAAACGAAATTGCATAGATCTCTTGTTCTTATGTTTAACTTCACAACCAACTCAGTTGCTTCTTCTTCTTCATTCACTTATCTCTCCTTCTTCCTCTTCCCCAATGCATCACAAACAACACTGCATCTTCTTTATTGACTTTGACTCACAGAACATATGAGGATAATAGTAGAGTTGAATATGTCTTTATTGTCACAAATATTTTCTCTCAAGGAATAACATTGTCATACCATAACTCTTACTTTCTTCGACAGTCTAGGATATTTATATCTTCAAAAATAATTATAAGTAGCATCAATTATTCTTTATTCTCTTCTTTCTTGTTTGTATTCATGATACCGTGTGAACAATATAATTCTAATCTCCATATTTCTCAGCAATTCAAAACTCCTCTAATATAAAATCTATAAAAATTAGATGTTTCTCTGTAACGACTCAGGTTTTGACCTGTAAGACTTTGGAATATTCTGAAGAATGTTTCCGAAGCCGGGCGCTGAGTCGGCGCGGGAAGATGAGGCTCGGGGTGCCTCAGTGCGGTGATATTAAAAATATTAAATATATTTTGTCGTGCACACATAGTTTCACTTGGAATGTAAATAACTTCCGTATGGAGTCTCGGATTGGATTTATGATACAATGGTTGAGTTCGGAATGTCTTGTTTACCCTAGGTGCGACCTAAGGTCGTCCGCGCCGGGAGTTTCGATCAGGGGAGTTTTTGTGACGGGGCGTTATGAGGTGGATTAAATTAATTAAATGAAATTTAATTAAAATATATAACCTACCCCTCCCTCATGTTGGAGTGCATGACACCAAAGGAGGGGAAAATCCTCCTCCACTCTCCTCTTATCTCTTTTGGCGACAAACAAAACCAATGCCAAATCGACGAAGCGAAGTGTCATTGATTCACGTTTTTAGCATAGATCATCGTCAGATCGAGGAGCAGCACGATCCAAGCATTTTTCTTCATCTAAAGCTTTGGCATTTCACCATTTAGGTAGGTAAATTTAAGTTTAGGTCTTGATCCCTTTCGTTATTCATTGTTTTAAGGTTCTAGAGCCCAAATACAATTGCCTTTGATCCCTGCTAGGTAGATCTATGGGTTTGAGAAAGAATGGGACGAATCAGGGCATTTCGCAAGTAATTCCTGACTAGAATTACCGTCTACATGGTATGTAGTTTAGTGAAACATGCCATGTAGCCCTTTCTATTTGAGGAAGATGAACTTTGGGGACTACACGTCGTGTATCAGGTTTACACGTCGTATAGTTCCCCAAACCGTGCGACCATGGGACATGGTTTGGGTTAGCCGTGTGAAAACACATGGTCATGTACTAACACACAACCAAGGCACATGAACACGGGTTCTAGTACATGGACATGGGAAAAATACACAGGCAGGTGTCCGTTTACCCCAAACAATCCGTGTGGTATGGGTTACACGACGTGTAAGGGACACGGTTGGCCGGTTCGTGTAGAAGAGGAACACGACCAGGGGCCAGGTGAAGAGGGACACAAAATTTACTGCCTTTATACACTGTGTACTCTTACATGGGTTGGTAAACCATTTAGACAGGATACAAAACTAGGTGCTCGGGCGGGCTCACACATCATGTGTGCACCAGTGCACGCCGTGTATTCCTAGGATATTCTCCTGGGATCTTCCATCTTCTGTATCTTCTTCTCCGAGATTCGGATTCAGGCTTGTGAATAGACTATCTTGAGTGGTTTTCTGCGTAGAACATGATGATGGAATACGTTACAACATAAGAGATACGAGATGACATAAATCGAGCAAGATGATTGTGAAGCTGTGCCGAGCTGATGTTGGGGATTAGTGTGGTTCGTGAAGAGAGACACCGATACTAGTACTCCCCTGTATCTTCAGGGTGAGGGTTTCCATTACCTCTCTACTTATGTAGAGGTAGGACTCCCCACATCATGGGTGCAGGTTCATTTCCTTTGGGTAGTTTCTTCCAGGTATGTTACTCCCCTGATGAACTAGGGTGTGGGTTTCCTCGTGATGTTCGTAAAGATTCACAATGCTTCCCTGCCATGTCAGGGCATAGGCCCTCCATACTCATTGGAAGGTAGAGTAGGTATTCCCCTATTGGGATAGGGTGTAGGTCCTCTATCTATGGAGTCAGTACTCCCCCGTTGGACCAGGGTGTGGGTCCTCCACATATGACATATAGATAGAGTGTGTACTCCCCTACCATGATAGGGTGCGGGTCCTCTATCCTAGGAGTGAAACTCCCCTATCGTTCCAGGGTGAGGGTCCTTCATACGTGTTGTTTCAGCAAAGTCGATACTCCCCTATCATTACAGGGAGCATGTCCTCTATCCCGGGGTTAGTACTACCCGATCGTATTAGGGTGTGGGTTCCTCATAGTAAACAAGCTAGTAGAGTTGGTACTCCCCTGTCATACCAGGGAGCGGGTCCTCTAGCTACAGAGTGGTACTCCCCTACTGGGTTAGGGTGTAGGACCTAGATTCATAGAGTGTTACTCCCATGTCATATCAGGGTGCAGGTCATCCATTCTCTGAGTGGTACTCCCCTATCATTTCAGGGTGTAGATCCTCACTTACAGAGAAGTACTCCCCCGTCTCTGAGTAGTAATGGGGAGTGGGTCCTCCATTGGAGTTGGATCTCCCTCAACTATGAGATATAATTACAAGGAGACGGTCCATCCACTTGATATGAACGATACCTAGTTAGGATTTAGTGATCCCTTGATAGACTAAGGCGTGGGACACTCGATACAATAGTGACAGAGATTTCACGGGTTAATTAGGAGCAGTACTCCCTTGACTATGGGGTAGTGGCGAGGTGTGGTTCCCTCTGTTATCTCTCTTTAGAGAGTATGCACATGGTGCATGGTATGGAGCAATGCTCCCTCAACTGCGTGCAGTGGTGAGGGGCGAGCCTGTTCACTTGGGTTTCTTTAGCTTGTGATGGGTACAAGGTAATAATGATAGGACCTCTGGTTTCAGGCACTAGAGCTAGACCTAGTAAAATGTTCTCGATAGATTACGTTCACTCAGACGTACCATTGGGAATGGTAGAGCTGGTCCCAATGGAGTGTATCTCTCAAATGGGTTCCATCTGGGATGTCTAAGCTCATGGAGTGTGTTTCCTAGGGTTTACGTATTACCATTAGGTCCTCGAGCAGAAATCATGTTGCTGGCTATGAGGTTGGAACCTCATGAGACTTGGAGTCTAAGACAAGTGTATCTGGGTGATTTCCAAGAGTCCTTGTGGTGTTGTCACATTTTGGGATTAACACCTCTTGTAGACCAATTTGACTTGTCATGTACAACTGAGGATGGTTTGAGATAGATTTTCTCTCTTCATTGGGGATCCCTCTTGCTATATCAAGCAGAATGATTCCTTTTAGTTGCTATTTTTTTCTTTTGGGGTTTTGGGGAACCTACTGAGTATTTTTATTCTGAACCGTGCACGGGCTTTGCATGCACATGTTTTGTGTCTTGTGTAGACCACAAGGCTTTCAACGGAGTCCATGGAGGACCCGAGGCAGGCAGATCTTAGTGAGCTAGATCAACCATGGTGTTTATCAGAGTTGGGCTGAGGATCTTTACAACATTTTTAGTTGACAGTGATCCCCTCCTTATGAGAAGGTTGGATGCTTTTACCAATTTTTTTAGTGGGAATTGTTTTTCCCTTTATGATTTTAATAATTTTATTTTAATCTAGATGTGAGATATAGATGTATGAATGCATTGGTTACTTAGTGGTTTGTTTACATTTCAATTTTGTGAGCTTGGATATGTGTGTGTGTATAGGTACATTGACAATGCCTCTCATGTTGGTGATATGCCTACTCAGTGCTAGTTGCTAGCCCCTGACCTATTTGAGGAGGGCTTGGGAAGTTGTGGCATGGTCCCCATTGGGTCGGTTCGTAAGAAAATGGTATCATAGTGGGCTTCCACTTTGGGACCGTAGTGTCGTGATCTTGGTTTGTGTTGCATAGCAATAGTGTTAGGATGTTTCGAGTTTGGATATCAGTCCAGAGGTTCTAGTTTTGGTGCAGTGGAAGATGTATTCATTCACCGGGACCCTGATAACCTTTTTTCAACTTGGTATTTTGGGACATTGGTCATCAGCAAATAAATGACACATGCATCATATAAGACTGGGTTTTGGTTTCTCTTATCCTTCTTGAGTCATCTCCCCAGATATACTCCTTGACCATGGGGTGTATTGATTCTATTTTAGGATGCCTCTATGATGAGAGACAAATAGGATTTTATGACATGATTGTGATAAAAATATGCCTTGTAATGAGACTTTAGTGCAGAGCACTAATTCCGAGGCATTACCTCTAGGTGGTCTGCCAGTGGTGCCACCACCTATTGAGCTGCAAGTTTTACTGGGAATTCAGGCTAGGGATGCATGCAGGCTGAGTGAATTATATGAGTTCTAGAGGCAATGAATTCTAAGGTACCAGGGCGAACCAGAACCCCAAGAAATAGATGAATGGCCCGAGGTAGTCATGCGAGTAAACTACTTAGTGTGGACACCTCTCGATCAGATGGTGGTCCCAGCGGCGAGCCTTATGTAGGGTTCATCTGGGTGATGGTGGAGTTTGGTGATGCGGTCTCATGATGAGGTTACTCTCACTTGGGAATATTTTTACCCATCCACTTTGAGATTAGAGCATATCCAGGAGCTTATGCAACTTTGATAGGGTAGCATGATAGTGGCAGAGTTTTCAGCTAGGTTCACAGACTTGTCGTGATACTCACTAGATATGGTTCAAGATCCGTTTTTTAGAGCATGGACCTTCGAGTAGGTATTACATCAAGAGATCATGGCATCTATGATTCCGCTGTGCATTCCCACATATTATAGAGTGTTGGGGTGAGCTATGGTGGTAAAAAGTTTCCTGTATGAGGGACAGGTGGATGTGACCCGTAGTGGTGTTCATGAGGATGAGGCATATGCAGGAGCTAGTAGATGGAAGATAAAAGGATCGCAGCATAGGAGGCATACTCATGCCCAAACCCAGACACGTGGGCCTGTAGCGCAGGAGTAGTGCCACAGATCAGGTCAACTGCAGGAGAGGCAATGTTACGCTTACGACAACTGAGGAAATATCACTAGAGATTGTATAACCCACCATACTGTTGAGATGGATACGAATTATAGGGCCGCCTTGGTAGAGGTAGCATTTGGAGAAATGAGTTTTGTAAGGTGGAAGATGAGGTGGAGGAGCTGGTAGAGCGGTAGGAGGTGGAAGATAATTTGAGGTGTTGCCACCACCACCCCCTAGGTGGTCTGCGCCAGGCTCAGAGAGTTGGAGGACGTGGGCGTGGATAGCTTCAGGCCATAGAGGCCTTTGACCCTAAGGCTACAAGGATGAATAGAGATACTCCCTGTGTCCTTTATACTTTATGTAGTAGAAATTGTTAGATACTATTGTGGATACTCTTTTCTTTCTGCTTATGCTCGGGGCATTAACCAGGGTGATGTGGGGCATTGATAGAACCTCATGTTGGTAGTTGTGACAAAGGGCTCAGTAAGACCCAGTGTGAGTTTGGGAAACCCTTTGTTTTCTTTGGTACCCTCGTGTGTTTAGCATCAGTATTTTATGTGACATGATCAAGGAGGATGTAGTGTAGTTTGATGTAACTTTGAACTCACGAGGAAGGAGGACACTTTACCCACTGAGACACATTTTTGTGGTGCAACCAAAACCATGTGGGTGAGTCAGTGTCGCCCAAAGTGGACAATATCGAGGTGTGATGGATGGGTTCCTTAGACTTGCATGTTCAGGGAAAGGTCATGCAATGGAGTGTCAGATTTGGTCATGGCCTTGTCAATAGAGTTTCCCTGCTCAACCCCCATTTTTTCTTGGTAGCCCTGGGATATGGATAGACTTGCTTAGGATCATCTCGTAGCAGTAGTGTTAGACCCTACAATGTTTCTACAGTGTGGATTGGTTTCCTACCATCCATACTCTACTGGGATTCCACTAATGGGTGTGTTAGTGTTTCTGTTTGGAAAACTATGTTATAGTTGGAGGTTTTTAGATGAAGGGCTTGGTAAGAACCAATGTTTACTCTTGGGTAGCCCTATTTCATTTGTGAATACCCTTGCGTGTTCAGTATCAACCTTGAATGTAAAATTCTTGAGGAGGATAATGTATAGTCCATCTAGGTGTGGATGCGAACTGTGGGGTTCTGTTAGTGTCTGCGCTAGGTTAGCAAGGTGGTGTACAGTTATACCTCATGACTGTAGATGGACCGTGGTATTGGGTGCTTTCCCACCTATCGCAGCTAAGGAGACATGTGACCATTTTTTGCATGATGTTGGCATGGTATAAGCTGTACATGAGAGTGGTTTGAACTTAGTGGTTCCCCTGAGTTCATACTTGTAAGAAACATGGGAACTCTTAGTGAGTTCGCTTTCCTAGAAGTCCAATGGGGAGATTAGTTTTTTCCCTTATGCTTAGGCTTTCACTTTTCAGGGATGAAAAGGACTAAGGTGTGGAGAATATAATGAATTTGGTTTTGACCTATAAGACTTTGGAATATTCCAAATAATATTTCTGAATTTGGGCACTGAGTCGGCATGGGAAGTTGGGGCTTGGGGAGCCTTGGTGCGGTGGTATTAAAAATATTAAAAATATTTTTTTTCACGCACACACATTTTCTCTTAGAACATAAATGAATCCTATAAAAAGTCTCAAATAATATTTTTGAGACCATAGTTGATTCTGGAACTTCATGTTTACCTTATGCATGACCTAAGGTCATCTGTTTTAGGAGATTCAATCAGGGGCGTTTTTGTGATGGGGCGTTATGAGGTGGATTAAATTAATTAAATAAAAATTAATTAGAAATATAACCTACCCTCCCCCTCCCTCATGTTAGATCAAATGACACCAAAGGAGGGGAAAATCCTCCCCCCTCTCCTCTTCTCCCCTTTGGCGACAAATGGAACCAATGCTAGATTGATGAAGCGAAGTGCCGCCGATTCCCATTTTTAGCGTAGATCATCATCAAATCAAAGAGAAACACAATCCAGTCATCGTTCTTTATCCAAACCTTTAATGTTTCTCCATAGAGGTAAGTAAATTTTATTTTTGGTCTTGATCCCTTTCTTTATGCATTCTTTTAAGGTTCTAGATCCCAAATACAATTACTATTGATCCCTACTAGGTAGATCTATGGGTTTTGGGAAAGAACGGAACAAATTGGGGTGTTTTGTAGGTAATTTTAGACTGGAATTACTATATACACAGTGTGTAGTTCAATGAAACATGTCATGTATCCCTTCCTATTTGGTGAATATGAACTTTGGGGACTACATGCTGTGTACTGGGTTTATGTGCCATGTAGTTCCCCAAACCATGTGACCATGGGACATGGCTTGGTTTAGCTGTGTGAAAACACATGGATGTGTACTAACACATGGACAAGTTACATGGACATGGGATCCGTTACATGGAAATAAAAAAACTACACGAGCATACGACTGTTTATCCCAAACACATCATGTAGTATGGGATGCACGACGTGTAAGGGATACAGTTGGTCGGTCCGTATAGAAGGTGAACACGGTCAGGGGCTGAGTGAAGAGGTACATGACGTATACCACAATTACACGCTGTGTACCCCTACATGGGTTGGTAAACCATGTAGACAAGATACATGGCCATATGCTTGGTCAGTCTCACGCGTCGAGTGTTCCCCGGTGCACGCCATGTACTCCTAGGAGATTCTTCTGAGATCTTTCATATTTCATATCTTCTTCTCTGAGATTCAGATTCAGGATTGTGAATAGCCCATCCTAAGTGTTTTTATTCATATAACATGATGGTTGCCTCCATTACGTATTATGATATATGAGGTGGTGTAAATTGAGCAAGACACTCATGAAGTTGTGCTGAGCCGACGTTGGGGATCAGTGTGGTTCGTGAAGAGATATGTTGGGACTGGTACTCCCCTATATATTTAGGATGTGAGTTTCCCTTACCTCTATGCTTAGGTAGAGGTGGGACTCCCTAAATTTTGGGTGTGGGATCATTACCTTTGGGTAGTTTCCTCCGAGAATGTTACTCTCCTAATGAACTAGAGTGCAGGTTTCTTCGTGATATTTGTAAAGATGGAAAATACTTTCCTTCCATGTTAGGGCATGAGCCCTCCATACTCATTGGAAGGTAGAGTAGGTACTCCGCTGTTGGACTAGGGTGTGGGTCCTCTATCTGTGGAGTTAGTACTCCCCTATTGGGCTAGGGCTTGGGTCCTCTATCATAGGAGTCGGTACTCCCCTATTATTCTAGGGAATAGTTCCTCTATACATGTTTTTCCAGCATAGTCAGTACTCCCCTATCATTATAGGGAGTGGGTCCTCTAGCCTTGGGTTAGTACTCCCCTATCGTATTAGGGTGTGGGTCCCCCATAATGAATGATCTTGTAGAGTCGGTACTCCCCTATAATACTAGGGTGTGGTTCCTCTAGCTATAGAGTGGTACTCCCCTACCGGGTTAGGGTGTGGGTCCTCAATGCATGGAGTGGTACTCCCCTATCATATTAGGGTGCGATTCCTCAATTCTATGAGTAGCACTCCCCTGTCATTTAATGGTGTGGGTCCTCACTTACAAAGTAGTACTCCCTCATCTCCAAGTAGCAGTGGGGAGTGGGTTCTCCATTGGAGTTGGAGCTCCCTCGACTATGGTATAATGTTATGAAAAGTTGGATCCTAAACTTGATATAAATGAGATCTAGTTAGGATTTAGTACTCCCTCAGCAGACTGAGGTGTGGGCCACTCCATATAGAAGTGAAAGAGGTTTCACGGGTTAGTTAGGAGCAGTACTCCCTTGAATGTGGGGTAGTGTAGAGGTGCAAGTCCCTACGTTCTCTCTCATTAGTGAGGATTCACGCGGTGCATGGTTTGGAGCTGTGATCCCTCAAATGTGTGCAATGGTGAGGAGAGGTCCTCTTCACTTGGGTTTATTTATCTTGCACTGGGCACAAGGTAATGATGACAATACCTCTATTGCGGGGCACTAGAGATGGACCTAGTAAGATATTCATAATGGAGTATGTTCTCTCATATGTACCATTAATAATGGCAGATTTGTTCCCAAAAGAGTGTGTCTCTCGGTCGGGTTCCATCTAGGATGGATGAGATCATGGAGTGTGTTCTCTTAGTTTTATGTGTTAACTTTAGAGCCTCGATTAGAAATCATGTTGATGGCTATGAGGTTGGAACCTCATGAGAATTGAAGTCTAAGACAAGTGTATCTGGGTGATTCTTGGGAGTACTTGTGGAGTTTCTACATGTCGGGGTTGACACCCCTTGTAGACCAAGCTGACTTGTCATGTATAGCTGAGGATGGTTCAAGATGGATTTTCTCTCTCAATTGGAGTTCCCTTTGGCTAGGTTGAGTTGACTGATGCCTTTCAGCTACTCTATTTTTTCTTTTGGGGTGTTTGGGGTGCCTAATGATTATTTTTATACTCACCCCTATATGAGATTTTCTTGCACATGTTTTGTGTCTTGTGCAGACCACAAACCTTTCGATAGAGTCCACGGAGGACCTAAGGCAAGAGGATCTTAGTGAGCTAGACCGATTGAGGTTTTTACCAGAGCTAGGCTGAGGAGATTTTCGGAAATTATAGTTTATAGTGATCCCCTCCTTCTAAGCAGGTTGGATATGTTTATAGTTTTCTTTGGTTGAAATTGTTCTTACATTTACACATTTATTACTTTTGTTGTACTTTAGTTGTGAGATATAGATGTATGCATGCATTGTTTACTTAGTGATTTTTTTACATTTTAGTTTTGTGAGTTTGGATATGTGTGTGTGTGTACATGTATATAAGCAATGCCTCCCATATTAGTGATATTCTTACTCAGCACTAGTCGCCAGACCATGGCCTATTGGAGTTCGGGTTGAGGAGTTACGGCCTGGGCCCCATTGGGTCAGGTTGTGACATGTTCTTCATGATAAATTACATGAAAAACTACTTCCATGTTGGCACTGAGGCACGTAGTGGAAGCTGGTGGTCCGAAGATTTAAAATTTTTCATCACCGTAGTGATGAAGCTTGTTGTCTTTGACAATCTGAGCCTCGATAAGGGTCCAAGGATCCCATGTGAATTTAAACAAATCATGAAAATTAAAACTAGCTAAATACCTTATTTGATTCGAAGTGCGTTCAACTACAACTCATCACCAGCGACCATTGCTTGAAGGATCTGAATTTGAACCCTTGTAGATCATCTATACATGCTCTAAGAATTTTCACACTCACCGTTCATCAAATTCATGGTGCTATCACAGATCTCTAGCGAATACTTTAGAATCACAACGATCACCTCAATCTTGTGCCTTCAATATGTCGAATGTGTTCTTAGATCGACCGCTTGAAGAGAGACATTATATCTATAGGAAGCAATAGGAGAGATTGAATCTCATTCCGAGTGTATGGATATTCATTGGAATGAACCTCTCCTCCTACTTATATATTGGGTGGAAAAAAATACCAGGTTAGGGTTCCCCGACCCCTAAAAATAACTCACCCACTATATGAGAAATAAATAAATAATTATGAAGAACTAAACCATTTAAATAGTGGAAAAAGAAATTTTTATACTATAATGATAAGTGTAAATCATGCATATCTAACTATACACATGGTATGCTAATCAAAATTACTATTTAAGTTGGATCTAGGGCACCCACTATTACAACACTCCCACCTGAACTAGAGCCTACTTTCTAACCATCCTTATTATCTCTCACATGATTATGATCATGTTTCTACTGATTCATGGATTTAGTCACTAGGTCTACCACATATCTATTACATGGCTATTTTGCTATGTTCAACCTCACCACCTTGAATAAAAACTCCTCAAGAGATGTAATCCCAAAGTGTATTCCTTTTGTTCATTGTCCAAAACATGATATCTCAGCTAGTAAGAGTATCATAATTTACATTATGATAATACTTTACCTACTAGGTGAAATTACAAGAACTAGAACAAATCATTTAATTTAATACACTGCTTCTTTAGCTTTCATATAAGATACAACAAACTCAATATTTGTATATATGAATACCAGTGGCTTGTATGAGCTTGTCTCACTCACTCCCTTAGACTGACTATGATATTAGACCACATTGATTCAAGGAAGATTAGTTTGTGTCCCTTAAAAACTAGTATCCCTTCCTGTCCACATACCAAGTACATAACCTTTGTATTTCTTCAAGTACACTTAGATAGTTCTGACTACTTTCCGTGCAGTTATCCTAGATATAAATGATATTTTCCTACCATGAACTTTATGTTGGCAATATCATGTTTTTGTATATATCATGGAATATATGATTGATCTGTCACATAGGATTATGGAATTCAACTCACCACTTTAATATACTCCTATTCTCATGCATGTCTTCTTAGAGAGATTTATGTTATGTGAATTTGGAAACAATTCTCTCTTGAATTGTTCCAACTTGTATTTTTCAATACCATGTCAGAATATATAATATTAACTTGGTCTGAGAAACCATTATATCTACCTCAGTAGATCTTGTTTCCTATAACTTAAGTTTATACTTTAATTCAATCTCTAGAGAGTTACTTTCATCCTGATCTCAACTAGCTGTAAGACCAGTAGTTGTTTTCTATATGTTACCAAACATATTTTACTTGGAAAACCATGGTGATCCCACTAACCGCTTATTGACACATGGAAAAGATTCATTATAAATGAATATTCTATGATATTGTTGCTTACTTCAATCTTGAACTGGATTTCAATAACTTTCACCCCCTATTGGAATTATATGATTTCACTCTCCCTTTCTAGTTTCATTGTATAGACACCTTCCATGATTGGTGATATTGAAATCCAATGCTCAATGATCATAGAAATTAGCTATAACAAGTAAAATTATAATGGATTTTGGCATAACGACTTGGTATTAACAATCAAGCCTTATTATTACCATGCTTGTACCATCCATGCATAGTCTCACTTGAATACCCACCACAATATTCAAAATAATAAGCCCCATGTAGTTTGATACATGGAATCCATTATTGAATTTTAATTAATCTCATCAATATTAGTTAATTTCTATATACTAATTACTTATAGGATTTATTATTATCAATGAATAATTTATCACTAGAAGTGATGAATATAAAACCATCACCATGGTTTCATCCTTCCTATATAGTATGTGTCTCTGGAACATTTCTTATCCACACTTCTTTTGGAACTCATTCCTATGTCAACTATTTTTGCATCTTTATAATTAAATAATACCAATTCAATCTTGCTCCCACTATATCAAGTAGAGATGTGAACCCTTTTATAGAAATGTAGTCTATCACTTGACTATAACATTTATATCATAGGGAATTATATAATATCCTAATAATCTTTTAGGATAATTATTTTTTATATTTATATTGTGTTTTATTTGATGCAAGTTTGTTTATATCCTAACAAATACTTTTCATCGAAACACATGGTCTTATGACACAATGGATTTATTTCATACTAAAAATTATATGACATCCACTTATCATTATAGTTGGCATATGGTTATGTGATAGATAATTATTTGTGAATTATGTCTTGAAAATAATGGAAGTATTTGAAATGCATGAATTTTAACATTTATACTCATTTTACTTACATTATGGCTCTGATGTGTATAAAGAAATGTGCATTTAGGAATTAATCCATGCTATATTTTATTAATCAATGTTAAAATGTAAGAATAGTCATTGATCCTACTTACTAACATTATACCCCTGATTTAGATAAGGTAATGTATGTTTTGGAATTACTCCATGCTACATCAAATTGATCAATTAATTCTTGGTTAATATATTCTTCGACATACCAGCCTGAAGCATCTTATATCTTATGAACATGAATATACCATACTTAACTTTCATATTCCTTAACACTTAAATGAATCTTATGATGTATATTTACCACTAGCTTACCCTTTTAATAGTTTAAACTCTCTAACCAAACTAAATATGAAAGATTTGTGATGTGCCTTTTATTTCTAACGGTTTGTTTGTCCAAAAATAAGTATGCTAATAATGCCTAAGGTGTTTAAATATAAAGAGTCTAAATACCATACTGGGTATATCCATGAAAACTACTTATATTTTTCTTAAAAAATTATTATCTTTCCATAATTAGGTATATAAGTTTTATATTTTATATTCATCATCTATTGCATATGATTCATGTATCACTAAACTATTGGTTGAGTATTAAACATCACAAAAAACATTCATTCCTAAAATGGAATAATGTCTCTTTGTTTCCAAAAGACACATGAGATAAATGTTTTTCTAATGATTAATATAAGTTCTATTGTAATCATTAATCTTGGAAATTAGAAGTTGTGTGCTTCTCATCGCTGACTTAGGAACCACTATTTCTTAGCTGCTTGGAAAACACACCTTACTTATTATAATGTTTCTATACTTAATTGGTTAATGTATTTAAATAAACATATGCAATAGGCATGTTTTATTTAATACCCAAAAAGAATAATAGAAACATTACTTACAATTGATGAATATACCTAAAGAAGAAACGACTACTTACTTCTTCAATTTAGTTCATTTCATGTAAACTTCCATAGATTTATTTCATGATTTTTAAAGAAAATAACCTCCTATATAATACCTCTTTTATTTTAAGTACATTATGAAGGTTCCTTTTTGTGTCTCTCTTGAAATTGGACATTTCACCTTATCTTACAATTTTTTCTCCATAATAATTATAGATTATAATTTCTTTAAGTTCTTATTTACTTGGTGAACCTTACTTTGAAGGTAAGGAAGTATTTTATCCACACTATTTATTTTAAAATAAAACTGGAGTAAATGGGTGAAAATGATATGAAAAAGGAATCTATTTATCTTAATACATATTTTAATTTACACATACTAATGTAATCATTACCTATTCTTATCAGTGCTTCTCTTTCTCCTCAAAAGCTTCTTGGAGATGAGACTACATGTAATACCATCTATGTCCTGATGTAGTATCAACAACTCACACTGTACGTTGATTATAACATTATTACATAACCATCATATGCATATTACATGAGTCTCCTATAATCATTTTAACATCCTCACTTCATGAGGTGGCTTAACAGGTATAAGGGACACTAACACCTTGAATTTCCAATATCATAGTATTGTGCACAATCACCTCTACTACTCTTTGGAAATTTTTTCTAGACAAGACATAGAAATTATCCAATAAATATCATAGTATGTCTTGTGGTATTACTTTCTATTTATACAAAAAAATCTAGAATATTCGACTTTTATCTTGATTACTGATTTGGATATAATTGATTAATTAATTAAATCATTAAATATCTCCATTTATTTTATTTAATTATAGAAACCCTCTATACTAGAATAAAAATACTCTATTGCATGAGTATTCTAGTGGAAAGGATCCTTGAACACACCCTCATAGTCTACAATCTTTAGATACACCACTACGTGGGGAGTTCAAGTTAGGTATTTGACTGGCCAACCACATTAACTTGTGACTCCTTGATCTATTGAGTGAATTCCAAGCTTCTAAAATCATAAATATGATTTACTCAACACTTGCCTCTAAAGTTGAAGCAAGCTTGCGTTGACTACTTCTTTGCTTTTAACTTCAGTTAAGTCAACCCGTCATTCTGATAGAACTCTTCGATAGTAAGAGACACCCTCAACTTTGTCTGATGAGTACCCCAAACACCCAGTTTTGTTTAAATTAAAATGATGGAAGGAGGTTTGCGACTTAATATTTATTTGAGGGTTTTTATATTTTTCTCAACGAATGTAATACATTTCTATTAATCTGTTAATTCTATGCTATTACACTCAAAACTAAACATCAATAGAAAAAAAATCATTGCGTCTTTATGAATTTTACTATTTATTATTTTATGTGTTTTCGATGTCATGAAAATGCATAAAATAATAAACAAATGCATAAAGGAAATAAACTACTCGATTGGTCTTGAGCATCTAACATTGGTTGATCCATTTAAACTTAATGGACCGACCATGACCAAGGGGAATCATACCTAAGTCCTAGCTTAACTCATGATGTAGCTCATCTCTCTCCAGTGTTTCCACATCTCATCTAGATTTCACCTCATCTTGGTAAGTCTTGTGTCTTATTATGTCATCGTCAACTATATATGTATACTCGCACGTTGGCGAGGGGGTCTCAGGAGTACAAAATAAAGATTGGTGAATTTGATGCACAAACCCTTATACATATTAGATAATAAAAAATGACAATGTGTAGACCGTATTATTTAATTACAATCATCACATGAAATTAAATAATTAATTAAAGAAATAGACGTACATGGTCGATGCTCAAGACTGATCACCGGGTAAAAGTAATAGCACGATTAATATTAAATTGAAATAAATTAAGTAAGAGGACATTAATTAAATTAAAAGAATTATTTAAATTCAAATAATTTAATTATTTTTGGTTTGATATTAATTTAAATTTAATTCCAAAAATTAAATTAAATAATTAATTTACTTTAATACCAAAACTAAATTAATTTTTCAAAGTATTTCGGGCCATGAAAATCTTGTGAAGGGCTATTCTAGGCTAGGAAGGCAATCCGAGAATCATTGTAGGTCAAACCGATGCGCCCAGTCCTGTACCAGGTGGGAAGAACCTGATTTTAGCCATGGGTGGCCTAACTGGGCTATTAGAAATCTATGACAGGGGGGTAATGCATAGTGGGGTTCACCGAAGGCATTGTCTGGGGCTACTAAGGGTGGAGGACTATTGTGCGATTTGGTGAATCTGAATATGGGGTGGACAGTCGGGGGTGGTTCACAGTGTAGTGTAGCTCAGCTGGGTTATCAGTCACCATAGATCTCAGCCACAGTGGACGGGGTGACGCCAACAGGGGATGTGGTTGGGCAATGTGTGGTGGTAGGAGGGGAATCTAACTGTAGCCTTCAGTAAGCGATTTGAGGGGAGGGAACCACAGTGGTGGCTGTTGGTTCGAGGGAGGAGGTGGTGACCAAGGGGTCTCTACCACGGTGTCTCGACCTGTCGAGAGGCTACAGTGAGGGATCCAACAGGATTTAGCCGTGATGGTGGAGGAGGTCAGATATTGTGAGGTGCTAGCAGTGGCATGTCCTATCTCTAGGATGCATTCGCGTAGACACAAGACAGTAGAGAGTTTTTTTTTACATTTTTTCAATTTTTTTTTAAAATACAGCCAGGTTTAAAATATTTTTTTTTACATCCCAAAGGCGGCACAGCATGTGCCGCCTTTCGGGCATTTCAGCACTGAAGAAAGGCGACACCTGGTGTGCCGCCTTTTCCCATAATTAAAGAACAAAGGCGGCACACCAGGTGCCTCCTTTGAACAAAAAAAAAATAATAAAATTTTTAATTTTAACTTAGTCCTTCTAAATTTGTCGTAGCATTCAGATGCATTCCAACAATGAAAACCTCAACCAACTTATGTGATTTACACACAATAGAAACACCTTTTCAATTTTGTCATGCCCCTGAGTATAAATCAACCTCAAAAGCTCTAGATAATTTTTCTTGTTAAGGTGAGATGAGAAGGGAGGTATTATGCCATCAGGAAGATAGATTATAGAAATGTGCAATGCTATGACAAACCTTTAGATGAAATGTGTCAGTTCCCCACTAGATGTGCATGTTCCTTCAAAATTTTCAGGCTAGAGATAATCCACCTTAAGTTCCGCATAGCCTTATGCCTTCCATGGATTAATGTCAAATACGTCATCCCATTTGTTTACTTTATGGGGAAGTAAAACCTCATTCCTTTGAATATGCACATTACCATGAACATATAAAATCATCATTTTGCAAGAAAAACTACTAATCTCATGTTCACTGAAATACCCCTTAACGTAAGAATGATACAAATAGTGTAAGTACACAATATCAAGCTTCCAATCCATTTTGACTGGGCTATATGGAATCATTAGTGTTTTTATCCGATTAATAATTTAAAAGGTTTCAAAACCACCTTTCTGAAACTCAAAAATGTTTCAAGTAAGTGACTTTGAATGCCTATAAAATATAAACCATAAGATCTATTTAAATGAAACTTAAAATATGGATTAAACATATAATAAGTAATTGAAAATAAAAACCATTTCTTAAAAATTGTTGATGAAATACAATTATAAGCTTTCAATAACACTTCTTGCAACTCAAAAATATTTCAGATATGAGACTTTGAAAGCCTATAAAATATAAACTTATGGACTCATATAAATGAAACTTAGAAAATATATTAAACATATAAGAAGTAGTAGAAAAGTAATTAGTTAATTCTGCTGAGGGGGAAAACTGTTTGACCCTATAATTGAAGGATAATGAGGATGACAAGGAAACATCAACCCCCATGCCCACCCCTTCCACCCATTCAACCAATTTCGGTAACTCCTATAGAAGTAGCTTTTCAAAAAAATGAAATGTCACACCACCACAGCTTCCTACATCCATATTAACCCCCCAATTCAGTTTCATTAAATGTGGACAACCCCCATTTTTACCAAAGTCAATGATGCACTATTAAACCAACACTTTCAACCCCCGCCTCAAAAATACAAAATGCTTTGAGGGATGAGAAATGATTCGATGCATTTCAATGTTCTAAAATGCACCGAATCATTTCTCATCCCTCAAATCATTTTGTATTATTGAGGCGGGGGTTGAAAAGTGATGGTTTAATAGTGCATCATTGACTTTGGTAAAAATGGGGGCTATCCAAATTTAATGAAACTGAATTGGGGGGTTAATATGGATGTAGGAAGCTGTGGTGGTGTGACATTTCATTTTTTTGAAAAGCTAATTCTATAGGAGTTACCGAAGTTGGTTGAATGTGTGGAAGGGGTGGGCGTGGGGGTTGATGTTTCCTTATCATCCTCATTATCCTTCAATTCCAGGGTCTAACAGTTTTCCCCCTCACCAGAATTAACTAATTACTTTTCTGCTACTTCTTATATGTTTAATCTATGTTATAAGTTTCATTTATATGAGTCTTTAAGTTTATATTTTATAGGATTTCAAAGTCTCATATATGAAATATTTTTGAGTTGCAAGAAGTGTTTTTGAAAGCTTATAATTGTATTTCATCAACAATTTTTAAGAAATGGTTTTTATTTTAAATTACTTATTATATGTTTAATCCATGTTTTAAGTTTCATTTCAATAGATCTTATGGTTTATATTTTATAGGCTTTCAAAGTCACTTACTTGAAACATTTTTGAGTTTCAGAAAGGTGGTTTTGAAACCTTTTAAATTATTAATCAGATGAAAACACCAATGATTCCACATAGCCCAGTCAAAATGGATTGGAATCTTGCTATTGAGTACTTACACTATTTGTATCATTCTTACGTTAAGGGGTATTTCAGTGAACATGAGATTAGTAGTTTTTCTTGCAAAATGATGATTTTATATGTTCATGGTAATGTGCATATTCAAAGGAATGAGTTTTACTTCCCCATAAAGTAAACAAATGGAATGAAGTGTTTGACATTAATCCATGGAAGGCATAAGGCTATGTGGAACTTAAGGTGGATTATCTCCAGCCTGAAAATTTTGGAGGAACATGCACATCTAGTGGGGAACTGACACATTTCATCTGAAGGTTTGTCATAGCATTTCACATTCAAAATCACTTACTTGAAACATTTTTTAGTTTCAGGAAGGTTGTTTTGAAACCTTTTAAATAATTTATCATCAACATTTCTTAAGAAATTCATTTTGTTTTCAACTATATCCTATATGTTTAATTCATATTTTAATTTTCATTCATATCGGTCTTATAGTTTATATTTTATAAGCTTTCAAATTCATGTACTTGAACCATTATGAAGTTTCACATAGGTGTTTTTGAAATCTTGTAAATTATGTGTCATCGATAATTTTTAAGAAATTATTTTAGAGTAAAAGTAATGCACTCTTTTTAATAAATAGAAAACATTTACATGAAGAAGTAATGCCAGTGTCTATGGTGAGGCTCTGTCCCACAAGGTGGTGTGTGAATGGTACGTCCATATCGAGAGTGGCGTGTTCCATGATGGGATGGAGTATGATGACCTGGAGAGGGATGATCTTCGGGCATTGGAACATCAATCACGGGATCCTCTGTCATAGTCTGCATGGAAGGAGGTGTCAGAGGGATGTCATCGTGTGCATCTGATCCTTCTCCCACTATGTAAGTAGAAGGGGTTGTCATCATACCCTCGGGAAACCATATAGGCTGTGAAGGATCCGGTATGAAAGATGGCGGCATGGGAGATGACCCCTGATAAATCCCTGGAAAATAAATATCTGGCGAATACTGTGGATATCCGGTCAAAAAAGATGGATCCCATGCTGCATCCTACTGCACAAACCCAGAAGGGTCAGGCTGGACTGATAGAGCACCGACTTGTGCCTCTGGAACAGGTGAGGGCTCACGTGCAGTAGGATGCGGTCTCCATCACCGTTGTCGTCGTTGGGGAACAACACCAGCTGCTGTTGCAGGTTCCTGAGTAGGAACCTCATCTCCTGGGATAGGAGCATCATGTTCCTGAGCAGGAACATCATGTATCTGGGGTCTAGGATGGATGATACTATCATGAATAGATCGAAAAATCAACATCGTCTCCTCCAAAGCAGCATGGATCACAGATAAACTAGCAACCTCCTCCTCCTCTGGATCAGTCATGCGACATAGTCGTCGTAGTCTGGTATGCTGTACATAGATTCAAAATGAATTATAAAATAGCATAATAAATATATTATGTGAAATTTATTGACTTACCAGATCCTTAATCCCTCTCCTGTGCTGAGTCAGATACAATATAGACTTCATTCTATACCATGGCTCATAATCTACCTGATCTGATAGGTAGAATCGCATCATACGTACACCTGTGATACGATGCTCTGCTCAATTGTCCCAGATGGCGACATATTGGGCATGTCGTCATCGCCAATCAACATACTATCTCCCCGTGAGCTTCATGCCATGAAGCGCTGGTAACTATCATGGTGCAGGTGGAATTAGCTGAACATAGAAAAACTGACGCATAACTCTATTGGGCTGGTACCACTCAATAATATGAAAGTGAATGAGTGGAACTACAGCCATAACCTCATGAAGTCCAGCAGTATAGTATGTAGGTAAGTCTTTAACCAGACTCCAGTATGGAATCCAATGAATCTGTAATGACATGTGACATTTCATCAGAGAAATTTGTTAACAAAAAACAAAAATGATGATATATACTTACACTGTCAGGTAGTAAATTGTCCAACATGAGACGATATGCATCCAAATTGTGGGTCGGAGCATCGACAAAACGATGTGCCTGACTCCACCTATCAAATACAACATTGAAAGTGATAAATAATAAGAAATTAAATATAATAAATCATAATATAATCAGAAACAAATAAATATGACGGATCATACCATCATCCACGTGGAGCGTCCTGTAGCACATCTATAGGAAGCCTCTGACCAAAAGTAACAGGGGCGAGGACAGGGATGCGCTCCCATGCCCACAACTATATAAGGACGACACATCCTCCGAGATCTGTGTGATCTGAGTGGCATGTCGTACATAATGCTCTATAAGTGTAGGCCAAACATGCAGATCCCCAACTGTATCTCCCGATCCGATCAAAGTCCTCCAGTAAACTAAGATACATCATGTGCACATGCACACCTGAGTGATCTAAACACAATGTACCTCCAATAAGTCGTAAGATATATGCCCAAGCATAACACATGATGGTCTGCTCATCAGCATCAGCAGGTAAATGTGCAAACTGCAAAGCAAGCCAAGGCATAGATATGGACCCACCATCTGTAGCAGTATGATCAGCCAAAATATCAACACCTAATAATCTCTGTGCCAGCTCAGCCCAATCCCCACTGGTAGGTCCAATAACTGCATCTCCCTGAATAGGAAGACTGATTAACACTGCCACATCCTCTAAGGTGATAGTCATCTCTCCCTCTGGCAAGTGGAATGTGTGAGTCTCTGGTCTCCATCTCTCGACCAAGGCAGCAAGAAGGGGATGATCAGTGTAAGTGAAATCATAAACGACAATGCCGTAGAAGCCATCATGACGTAAGTATGGTATAATAGCAGCTAGAGGCGCCATGTGTCGAAAATGGTGTGCTCGCCGCACCCTAATCCGTCGAACATCCCGACCCTCTATCACATCACGAGAAACATGCCTATGCTGCTCGGTGAGGAGTGGAATATCATCCATCTCAAAGCTATAAAAGGAAATTAGTCTTCACTATAAAATATAAATATAATGTTAAATTTAATAGAATGTTATGATTGGTATAATGAACGATATGTGATGTTTTTTTTAGAAAAATTTAAGGGAATATCGTCATATTTTGGAGAACATTTATCTATTGTGTCTTTATATATGTTTTTACCATGAAAATTATGTTTTTTAAGATATGGTGTCATACATTTATATATATAAACATTTTATTCCGATTATGTATGATTTATGAAGATCCTTTATGATAAATGTTTTAATAATTTTTTGTCTTCGATGACAAATAACCTTTTTTTAATAATGTTTTTGTTCTCTAAGATTACGTTCAGATTAATGGATTTAAAAGTATTGAATACAGAGGTTCGTTATTGGAAGGAGAGAAGTTGCTTATTGGAAATGTGAAACAATTCTTAAAAAGTTCATCTCTGATATTAACAACATATAACTGACTACATGAAAAGATCATGTTGGATACAACACATCATTGTGGATGAGTGTGTGAACTCGATCCAGCAATGTTAGGACATCATTTCCGGTTATTCCCTTCTTGATGACATAGACAACATCTCAACCTTTTCCCATGTTCTTGAGGCCAATCCATCTCATTTCGTATCTTGTTGGTCTTCGGTCTTCCCCGTGGTCGTAATCTACTGATGTCAAGAATCAGTATGGGCTGGTCTTCAGGCATTGGGAAATATCGAAACTCCCCAACAGGCGTCCATGGCACAACATAACAGTTAGCAATGGACTCCAATCGGTATACTGGATCAACATAAGCTTCCCATGATACGTTCACAGATGCACATGCTGCGATGACATGTGCACATGGAAACCTTAATGCCTGAAACTTTCCACACTGACATTGTTTTGCTTCTAGAAGTACCACTAATTTTTCACCGCTGTTACCTGTAATGGGGTTACAATACTCTTGAACTTCAAATGCCGAGTCTTCCTGAAGGAATAGACACACTCAATAACTGGAAGCTTCTTCAATGTTCTTGTCAATATCTCGTTGAAAGTTTTTTCCAAATCTTAGCCCCTGTTGAATCCCATCTGAGGCCAGTTTTTTTCTATCAATGAAGTACTTGACACAACGATAAAATGTCTCCTGAACTAGGGTAGTAATTGGTAGCTTGCGAAGCCCCTTGAAGACACCATTTATACACTCCACAATGTTTGTGGTCATGTGTCCGTACCTCTTCCCCCCATCATAGGTCAGTGTCCATTTCTCTTTTGGAATCTTCATCATATAATCATACACTTCTTGGTTAGCCTTGCAGATTTCTTCGTAACGCGCCTCAAACCTTCGTTGATCTGGCTCATATGCTACATAAATATGATCATAGGTCATAGAAATTATATTTTTATTTACATTAAAATAGTAAACATCAATGACAACATTGCTTACCAAGCCTCGTGATTGTATTCTTCATAGCCTCATTATGGAAGGTTTTGCGCATGTTACTAGCAATGTGTCTGATGCAGTATCGATGATGTGAATTTGGGGGCCTCCATGAATCAGGATCCGCATTGATTGCCTCATTGATTGCCCTATGTCGATCATATATCAAACAGACACCTCGAATGCGTGTGAAATGGTTACTGATGCATGCCAAAAACCAGCTCCAAGATTCATAGTTTTCCTTCTCCACTATTGAAAATGAAAGCGGAAGTGGTGAACGGTTCCCATCTTGGGTTGCCGTAATAAAAAATACACCCTTATACTTTCCAGATAGAAATGTTCCATCAATTTGTATGAACTATTTACTGAAACAAAATGCGGAAATACATGGGAGGAATGCCCAGAATAACCGATGAAATTGAACACGAGATTGATCCAATCGATTATCTTCAAACACATGTTCCTTCGTATTTATATGGTAGACAACTTGGTTGTTGTGGCTCAGCATGGCTAATAATTGCGGCAACACCCGATACGAGTCATCCCAATCACCGTAGACCTTCATAATTGCCTTCTGTTTCGCTATCCATGCCTTGTTATAAGAAATCTTATAACCGAAAGTTTGAAGTATCCTCTCTTTCACAAGGGCTATAGGAACATCTTGACAGGTCCTAATCATCTCGATGATAACATTTGACACAAATTCGACATCCAAAGCAGTGCGATCTTGTGTCAAGTTTGGCTGAACACAAGAATGAGCTGCCTCAATCTTTGAAATTCTCCATCCACCAAATGCAATGTCTGGAATCGCCCTCAACCGGAATCTACAGTCTTCATCAAATTTATCACACCATATGACGTATTTTTTTCGACATGATGCCTCAACTACATATCTACAATTCCTCTCAATATGAAATCTTTTTAATAATCTCTTCAACGCATCCTTACTTGGAAAATCCCTTCCATTATATAATGTTTTGTCCAACTCACTAAACCTGTCCACTATAACTCCAGGAAACTCTGTTATAGGTGTCAGAACATTATTGTCGAATTCAGGTACATGTTCCATTGCTTCGGACCAAGATTCAAAGGGTGGTGGGTGATTTAATGTTGGTCGAGAATGTTCTTGAACTACTCTATTTTGAGAAACTACTACCTTATCTTCTCCAGCTCCCTCCCCATCTCCATCTCCCTCCCCATCATCATTGTCTTCTCCATCTGTTCCATCATTATTAAATTCCTCATCTGAAGTATGATTTATATGTAAATCTGGAAGATCATCTAAGTTGTCCTCCTCCACAATAGGGCGAACATCCTCAATTTCTTGGGATGAAGCTTCTTCAACAACTATTTGTGCATGTCTACAACTTCGAACATTTTGATGTTGTTGTACATTAGAAACTTCAACATATAACTCCATCATTGCACCATCATACCGTTGGGAAAATAAAGTTCCCACTTGGACCCAGTTCTCATCAGTAGCCAATAGACAAACAAGATGCCATAACGTGGCAGGGAATTGCAAATGACTATAACTAATAGACTTTATCTCTTGATGAGGACCAAGATTTAAGCAACCACTAATTCTATATTGAAGATCAGTTATGGTAACACAATTAGATGTGTTAACCATAGATGTTGGCTGTATACTATAAGAGGCTCCTTGCTCAGTTTGAATAACATTTCCATAGGAGTAAACACAAGCAAACATGTCTCTCTACATGAAAAATGTTTACTGATCACTGAATATGTCAATAATGTTTTGTTACATGTTAAATAACATTTTTTATCTTCTTAAAGGTATTTTAGTACTTCATGAAGTAAATATCAATCATCTGAAGCATATCCCCCGGGAGTGTCAAACCAGGAGTGCAGTAAGGCCCGTTTTTGTGTACCAGGATGCCCCAGGTCAGGCCCGAAACTCCTTTTCGGGGCTTTCACCCCTAGGTACAGCTGTTCCAGAGCCACATCCACTTGTAGTATCCAGAAAGGGATTTAATTTCTTAGATAAAGACATAAACTTTCATGACACCAAAATTTTAAAACCTTCCTAAATTAAGCCACTAATGTTTTGTAGAACAATTTTTAACTTTCCTAAAGATATGTTCAATGATCTCTAAAAAATAAGATTCATTACAGTGCTGGTTAATCACTACTTAAGTGTCGGTCACTACTTAAGTGTTGGTTAATCACTACTTAAGTGCTGGTTAATCACTACTTAAGTGCTGGTTAATCACTACTTAAGTGCTGGTTAATCACTACTTAAGTGCTGGTTAATCAGTTAGGAGTTGGTCATTCACCACTTAATCATCCCTTAATCTTTACTTAATAACCCCTTAATCATCCCTTAATCGTTAGTTAATGACCCCTTAATCGTTAGTTAATGAACCCTTAATCATCCCTAGTTAATCACCCCTTAATCACCCATTAATCGTTAGTTAATCACCCCTTAATCACCCCTTAAAAATTCCTTAATTACCCCTTAATCATCCCCTAATAATTCCTTAATTGTTAGTTAATCACCCCTTAAACATTCCTTAATTACCCCTTAATCATCACATAAACATTCCTTAATTACCCCTTAACCATCCCCTAATCATTCCTTAATCATTAGTTAATGACCCCTTAATCACCCCTTAATCGTTAGTTAATCACCCCTTAATCATTCGTTAATCACCCCTTAAACATTCCTTAATTACCCCTTAATTATCACTTAATCATTCCTTAATTACCCCTTAATCATCCCCTTAACCCCTTAATCACTCCTTAATTACCCCTTAATCACCCCCTTAATCGTTAGTTAATCACCCCTTAAACATTCCTTAATTACCCCTTAATCATCCCTTAAACATTCCTTAATTACCCCTTAATCATCACTTAATCATTCCTTAATTACCCCTTAATCATCCCCTTAACCCCTTAATCACTCCTTAATTACCCCTTCATTCCTTAATTACCCCTTAATTAGTTAATGACCCCTTAATCACCCCCTTAATCGTTAATTAATCACCCCTTAAACATTCCTTAATTACCCCTTAATCACCCTTAAACATTCCTTAATTACCCCTTAACCATCCCCTAATCATTCCTTAATCATTAGTTAATGACAACTTAATCACCCCATAATCGTTAGTTAATCACCCCTTAATCATTACTTAATCTCCCCTAAAACATTCCTTAATTACCCCTTAATCACCCCTTAATCACTCCTTAATTACCCCTTAATCACCCCTTAATCACTCCTTAATTACCCCTAATCATTCCTTAATCTTTTCTTTAAATAACTACTACTACATACTTAAATATTTAAAATTAACTAATTACAATTAAATAAATAAATAACTTTAAAATAAAAAAAATACCTCTAAATGAAGCTTGACACA
This sequence comes from Viscum album, assembly GCA_963277665.1. Taxonomy (NCBI): domain Eukaryota; kingdom Viridiplantae; phylum Streptophyta; class Magnoliopsida; order Santalales; family Viscaceae; genus Viscum; species Viscum album. The sequence continues at coordinate 1,350,233,168 of OY728164.1, forward strand.
AAAATATTGTACTTCTTGCGTCTCTGAAAGCACCACGAAGGAAAACTCAACTTAGAGAGAGGAGCTCTCAAAATTTTAGAGAGAAGAGGGATTTGTGAGTGAGGAAGGATGGGTGGGGCGGCTCCCTTTTATAGGGATATTTTTGGCGAAGGCAGCATCTGGGAATCCGCCTTCGGCTATTTAAGACACGAAAGGCGGCTCTTCCAAAGCCGCCTTTCGTAGAAAAAAAATCGAAAGGCAGGCACTGATGTGTCGCCTTTCGTTTCCCCAATGGCGCAAGGCGGTTTCTAGAGAACCACCTTTGGCCCGACGGAAACTGAACCGAAGGAGGCACATGGTGTGCCGCCTTTGGGATGTAAAAAAAAATATTTTAAACCTGGTCGTATTTTTTAATTTTTTTTTTGAAAAAATGTAAAAAAAAAACTCGACAGTAGAAGGAAAAAATCCTTGACCCCTTTTTTTAATCGCCATTTTCAAAAAGAATACAATAACCTCTATGTTGAAAAATATATTTCCACCACCCACCACCCAACTTATCACTTGTGTTTGTTTACTGACCCGCACAATAATTCCTCTACCCCATTTGTCTTGTACAAAATTTTCTTAACCCTATAATTAGGCTTTTAAAAAAATTATACCAATTTTTTTAAAAAATAAAATTAATTTGATTATTTGTTTCCACAACCAAGTGGAAAATAAAGCCACAAAAAGGTACGGATCCGGTCATTGAATTCTGGCTAGTAATCATCCAAAAAAAAAAAAAATCACCCAAAATTCCACTGAAACCCTAATTTGGGAAAGTTTTAACATGTATAATCATATACATTCTTCATATTTTATAACCCAAAAAACACTAAAAACAATCCATATTAAAAATTTCAAATGAGCATAACTTGACCATTAAAAATCGGATAAATGCACGGTCAATTCCATTGGGACTAATTTGAAACCCTCAAAATAATCTTAAATATAATTTTAATTTTCTTGGCTTAGAAAATTCATGTGATCCCTATGATACCAATTTTTGGTACCAGGGTGCACGGCGGAAGCCGATAGGTTGGGGATTTAAATTTTTTTATCACCAGAGAAAAGAAACTTGTCGTCTCCAGTGATCTAAGCCACAATAGAGGTTTTAAGATCTTGAATTAATTTAAATAGATCATGGAAGTTAAAACTGAACAGATACCTCATTCGATTCAAAGTGTGTTTGACTACAGCTCATCACCAGTGACCATTTCTCAAAGAATATAAAGCCAAACCCCTCTACATCATCCACAAATGCTCCAAGAATCTGCATGCTCACCATTCGTTGAATTCTGGGTACTAGCACGAAGCTATGATGAATCCTTCGATGTCATGATAACCACCTCGATCTTGTGCCTTTGATCCATCGAAGGCGTTCTTGGATCAAACACTCTGAGAAAGAAATTCTCTCTCTAGGAATCTAGGGGAGTGAGAGGCTCTCATTTCGAGTGCATGAATAGTCATTGGAATGAACCTCTCATCCTGCTTATATAGTGGGTGGAAAAAAAATACCCGGTTTTGGTTCCTTGACCCTCTAAAATAAATCACCCACTATATAAGCAATAAATAAATAAATATAAAAAACTAAATTGTGTCATAAATATTATTTATATTTTATCACACACTTCTAATATATATTAAATATATTATGTGACAAACCTAATTCATTTAACTCGACTCGTAATTTCCACTAATATTAAACGAACTTGGAATATTAAAATAATATCCATTCATATAATATTATTATTGTATTCACTAAATTTCTTGAGAATACTTTTAATAAATAAATTTAACCTAATTATTCTGTAATTGAATAATAATGAATTTATTTATTCATCAGTGATCATCAATACTTGGACAACCCTCGGACCCTATGGTGGGGCCCACCATGTCCCATATACCTATTAACTAGAATAGGGAAGATTCTTAAATATGCTATTATGTGTAATCCTCTAGGAATTTATCTCAATAGCAGTGAATAATATTCACAGACCAAGAGTGGAGTCTAGCAACCCATCAAGGCCCCTAAAGAGATAAGAAATAGTCATAGCAATGACAACCAACCTACGAACACGTACTGTATAATATAATCTCTTTTTCTTTTGATATCTCATAAAGCATGACACACACTTGTGCCACCATACTTTCTTACTTTATTATTTTTTGATCTAACTAGAAGGAATTACCTCCAACTACCTTGGACAAGGATTTTTGAAGGTACTACCATCCTAATAAACTAGACCCGAGATATTACTTCCTCAACTCAGAAGCAATTTTTTTTATCTTGACCATTCATCTAATGCCATACCACTAATGACACAACCTACATAAGTAACCTCACCATGATTTCATTATCATGGGTTTTTCCTTGTATCAAAGCACATGATTAAATGAAACATATTGATAATGATCTCAAATCAGGAGACCAATACACATGTCTGTAGATAGGAACAACCAATGACACCTGAAACATGTGGTGTTCTTTTTGCTGGGTCTATCCTCATGATCTCACCTATCAAAGATCACCAAGTGCGAACTTCATTAGAAGAAGTATCAATGCTTATGAGCCCCTAACACTTGATAGTTAAACATCTAACATGTCCATTCAGTATGATGTATCTAGACCATATGAAATATATTTAAGATTAATTTCATAGTATCTCGAGGTTCTCATTATAGTCTAGGATCCACTATAACCTTTTGATATGAAAAATAATCTATGAACATTACCATTTAAATAGTGGATGCAGAAATGTATACACTATAAGGTAAAGTGTACATTATGCATATCAAACTATACACATGGTATGGTAATCAAAAGTACTATTCAAGTTGGGTGTAGATCACCCACTATAACAAAATTCCATAACTGTATGAAATTTAATGTAGACATGCAGAACTATAGCAACCTCTTCATCTTCCTTTGAACTTCATGAGTTCTTTTTTCTTCAATCTCAAAATTCTTCCTCTTCTCTCCTTGATAATCTATATGAATTTAAAACACATATAATTATATATGCATGCTTCCAATTATGGATGCCTCATAATTCCACAACATAAATATCCCCATATAATCCTCTTATTCATTCTTTATAAATCCTACTTGAATCATGATAATGAATTTATGATATTTATTTTTATTTAAGATCATATCACATGGCATCGATTTAATTAACATGTAATAAATATCACAAACTCCTCTCCTTGATTTTTGGCACACATATTCTTCACTATTATTCATGATTTTGAAGCTCGATGTAATCATGAACGATGTTTATGATCATAATTTTCAAATATATGATGTTTAAAAAATTGGAGGAACACTCTTAAGTAGCTCACATGATGGTTATGATGCTGAAAAAATAGTGTTTATATTTATCATCATTATCCTTGAGACTTCAAGCATCTAGAAATAATTCGCTGAATCTCACTTCTCAAAATAACCACCATTTATGCACCATAATGTGGACATCACAATTTTAAACTCCAACCCTGTAAAGATTAACAACATGTAAAAACTCAATGATCGAATGTATGAACAATATTAAAGAAAATCTTCATAACCAAACTCAAATATATGAACAATTGACTGACCATGAGAATCAACCACATGTACAATCTATTGACCGTGAAGATTGACTTTGTTAAGTGACCACATAAATTAGATAGGCTGAATAGATCAACCTTGAGATAGTTAAGGGACTGTCCTATCTTAGTCTAGATCAACCACATGTATAAGCTACCAACCATGAGAATTGATCATGTAAAGCGACCGCATGTATAAAATGATAGATACACAACTCATGTTCCTTATGAAATTCTTCTTCTTTCTTGTAAGAAAGCATCATGATAATTTGTATTGTGATATATATTCCATTTTAAGAGAACTTCACTTCACATCATCTAAATTGATCTCTTTCCTTCCCAGTTTCATTTTCATTCTTCCAACATCTCTACATACTTATGAACTCCTTAAATCTGTTCTTTTAAATCTTATGTAAGAATTCATGGAGTTCCTATATTCTTTTGAGAACTTTTATATGAAATATATAAGTGCATCTTGAGTTTAATCTCGATTCAATGGTGGAAAAAAACTTGAGGATAATCAACTCAATGTGTATTAGAGATTCATGAAGAATATAACTATAGTACAAAACTCAATTTTGAGCACGTTAAATGATGAACAATAACATTTTTTATCACACCCCACATAAAAATTTCATTTCACATGTCACTTCTTAATAAGTCATAGTGCCTCATTAGCAGATCATTGAAATTAAAACCAGAGTTGGTTTTCTATAGGGGTGTGTCATGTTGACCCACATAGTGTAGGCTAAGCACCCTTATCCCCATTATCACTGACCCATGTTATCATATTGCTATTATAACCCACACATCCATTATGATTCATAATTTTTATCCTCTTAGGTCTACTCTTAAGCTTAGATGAACATCTATGATGGTTGATTTATTGAGTTGTATGGATTGAGGACCAACCATATTATTTTTGGCTAAGTACTATATCACTTTTTATAAAAAATAATAGAGTGTGAAATAGTATGTAATTCCAAAAAATACCATCATTTTCTTCAATTATTATTTTCTTCTTGTTTTAATCAATACATCATCATAACCATTATAGAAATAAATTATTTTTCATTTAAAAATTATACATGGAACTCAAATCTTTAAATACTTTTCCTTCAATATAAATAAATCTTCTAATACTTCCAAAGGAAAGAAATCTCCACTAACTCGTGAATTATGAAAAGTAACTTAAAATTCCAAACTTTTAAGATATTTGAGAAGCATGAAACTTATTATTAGGAGATTATTCTTTGAGATATTGAAATCTCATGTAAATAAATACAAAACACACAAAGTGGGCTCAATAATATCCCCCCATTGTATATATTGGAAATACCTTATAAATGATATGTCAATATGTGATCACTTAATTCATTTCTTCTCTCCCTATTTCACATCAATATTTCATTTCACATTCTCCTACATTGCTAAAAATAAATAAAAAATATATAGGAAATAGATATCAAATCATACATTATAAAAGTTTCATCAACCATTCCACTTTAAGTTTACTTGATCCATTATTAGTGTAGAAAATAAGGGGGGTTTGATTTAGATAATAAAGTTTTACCTTATAAAATAAAATGATAACAAATAAAACCAGTCACTATTTACCTTTATCAAAAGCTACAACTAATTATTTCCATTGAGATATAAAATTTCTTATGAAATATACCAATTAGAATTCCTATACTTCAACACATGGGTCAAAATATACAAGTAAAAAGTAAGATTGGAACTCTAGAAAACAACTCTAAATCTCTTTCAAACTTTGAATTCTATGTCATTTATTTAAATTAATTCCTCTACCTTAATGTTAAAATTTTATTTTTTATTACCAAGGATGTGAGATTATGAAATCATACCTTGTCTAATGACATTTATTCAAGCACATTCCAAAATATTCAAATTTTCTTGAAATAATAACTCTAGTAGATTCTTCTTCATTATTCACTTATCTCCCCCTCAAAGAGACACTACAAATAGTCTTTATCATGGTGTAACTCTTAAAATAATGGATAACATTAAATACCATGATGATAATTCACTAAAAGGATAATTTAATGTGGTTGTCCATATTTGAAAACTTCCACATCTTCATCAATGATGATTCATTCATCTGATTTATTTTAGACTACTAATTGAGAAATAATTCCAATACAACTTCTTCAATTTTCTTTACAATATTTATAGGAACAAATATTTATCAAGTTCTACCCTTATGAACATGCTTCATATTCAATTCCATGAATTTTAAGTAAAAATACAACACATAAAGGTTATGGAAATAAAGTGATAACTCCTTGATCCTCAAGGTGAATAGAAATTTTAAGAGGATTTTCTCAACCAATTTGCCTCAATTTTTCCATCCTCCATTCTTACAAATTTGAATTTTAGATTTTATTTTTCTTTTAAAATTATGTATCTCTTAACTTATTTATCTTCTTTGTGTGGAAAATATTCTTTTCAATAGAATTTATGTATAATGCATTCTTAATTATTTTAAGGGATCCTTCGTATGCTGGAAGAATGGTTATACATATTTTTTAATTATGTCAAGATTCTTTGCATCTCCCATTAAGTTCTTCTTTGACACAATCATTTGTTAAAAACTTCTCTTGAAACTTTACTTCTTTATATAGAATTTATTCTTCTCATTTGGAACTATCTTTTTCTTTCAAGTCTTCCAGCTTTCTTTCTTTCTACAAATCTACTGGACAAATTACTAATATATCATTGGGTACATTAGAATTCTTCTTAGAGTCTCCACGTGGAAACTTCTCAATGATATTATTCAAATTAGTTCTTTTATATATAGCACTCCTCTTGAACTTCTTGGGTTTATTACCCAAGTATGTATCACCTTTCATCTCTAATATCTTCTTGGGAGAATTTTGGTTTGTTTCTTTATTATGATTATTTCCCAAGTTTCTTCATCTTTATTTTTAAACTTCCATGTTATTATTTATCCATTTTGTAACAGCCTAGGTTTTTGAATTAGGTTTAAAATCACCCCCTTTTTGAATTTTTGAATTGGTGGGGGTGCCATTTTCTTTTTCGATGATCAGAATCAAATTCGGAGAGTTTCGTTAGCTTTATATAATGTTTTTATATGGGTTTAGAGTCTTGGAAAGTGCCTTTGGTGTTCGGAAGGGATTAAAAAGTGTTGGAACCTAAAAACCTAGTTTTGGGAGTTACAGGTCAAGGAACGCGGTTTAGGTAAAACTAGTCGACCTCTTCCAGGTAACCATGTACCCTTGTTTTGAACTACAACATGGTTTGGGTAAATCGTGTGGGGTGGCACATGGCCGTGCGGCCTTCTCTGAAATTTTTACAGAGGGATACTGTACGTTTAGAGTAAACTGTGAAATATGTTTCATGGGTACTGCCACTTAGAAAACACCTATACACTATAGCCCACATAGTTTTCACATGGTTTGGAAAACCATGCAAACTAACCGTGCGACCCCATTAAAGATGAAAAATTATATTTTACCCCTCCTTTATTTTCCTATTTTCTACTTTTTTCCCTTCTCTTCTCCCATGGGTCGTGCGTGGCAGCAAGGAGGAACTCCTCCTCTACTCTTGGGTGTGTCCTAGATCTCTCATTTGACCTATGTTTCATTTGTTTTTAGGTAAAATAAAACTATCTCGGTAAGGCTTATCACACCCTTTCTTATTTGATTTCGCCTCACGGATTGCTAATTTCATTTGATCCATTTTACCCTATTTTTAGGGTGATTGACAGAAACATAGATATCTTTCAAATTACTTTGAGTTATAGCTCGATATTAGATGTGCCTAAGTCTATGAGTCCAAGGTAGTTGGTACATACCTTTCTTCATGTTTTTGAGGACATTTGGGTGGCATGAATTTTAGTACGCCAGTGGGTAATCGAGAGAGACCCTCATGCTTCATATTAAATTGACCAGATGACCGTGTAGGATGTCTCTAGGCATTCCCTAGCCAATTTCATGCATGTAAGACTAAGTTAGGAGCCATCAACCACCTTGGGTAGCTAAGCTGAGGTGTGTTTTGACTTAAATTGGTTTTTTGTTTAATTGATGTCATGCAATTCAATTATATTGAATTTATTATTTGAAGTTGAGATATTCAATTCAATTTAATTGAACTTTTTGTTTTATACTAAGTTGTTTATTAAAATCAAGAAGTGAAATTCAATTTCATTGAATTTCTTGTTTAATTGAAATTGAAGTATATATATTTAATTGCTTGTGATATACTTCTGAGACCCAAGGGGTCATGAAAGTCTTGTTTTGAGGTTGGGATGGCATTGTCCATTCAGAATTGAGGTGATGTGATCATATCATTGGTCTAGGCCTAGATTACTTGGGTGATGAGATCACTGGTTTGGCACTATGGACGTGGTTAAGGCAACAAGTTCGTCAGAATAAGGGAATTTCCCATGATATTGGATGGCATGACCATCAGACTTGAGTGAAATGGTCACAAGGAAACTAGGTACCAGTGTTGATGTGGCTTAGGTATTTTATTTGGTGATTGCCACTCACCCGTGATGGCTAAAGCACCGATTTGAGTCTTAACCACATAAGTTGAATCTGTGATGATGTGGTTTTGACCACTCATGTGGATAGAGCCCCCAAATAGTGCATATTAGAAAATATTGTTGGAGTTTCTTTCCATAGAAATCCATATTGAATGTGAGGAGCCTTCAGGTGATAGCGCTGAGGCTATGAGTTGGGGGCTAAGGCTCACTGTGATTGATGTCGTTGGGACCAGATTAATATTGGAGGATGGATATCGCTGTTCCTAGGGACATCATGCTATGAGCCAATGATGACTTTTATTTGAGGAAAGATATCACTGTGCCTCCATATGTTGATCTTTGAGCCGAAATGTGCTTTCAAGAAGGGGTATTGATACGTCTATTCCATGTATATATTTTAATGCGTTGATTTTGTAATTTATTGAATAAAATTTCCATGGATCACTCAAGGGTTATTTTCAGTGATCTAGGGGAGTCAGATAAGGGGACCCATTATTTGGAATTATCTTTGCTCTAGATGAAGATTATTTGAGTGTTTTCTTGAATGATATGGTACAGGCTGGCCTTTATAGGAGAATTAAGGTTGGAAGGGATCTTTTCACTCCTCACATCTTCTGTATACTGATGATATTCTTTTACTCAAACAGGCCAATAAAGGTACAATATCATGCATCCAGAAAATATTTTCTCACTATGAGGATGTTTCTAGGTAGGTGGTAAGATTGAATAAATCCTCTGTTGTGTTTGGGAATGTAATGATTGTCTCTAAGAAGAATAGAATTTCCAAACATCTTAGAGTTAGGTGAAGTTCCCTTCCTTTTATGTACCTTGGAGTACCTCTTTTTTGGGGCAGGTTGAAAAGATGCTATCTTGAATCCACGTACTCCAGAATTATTAATCATCTGGCCTCCTAGAAAGGGAAATCAATCTCTCAAGCAGGAAGAATTTGTATGGTAAACTCGGTTATCATGTCAATGTTTATCTATGCTTTCTCTGTTTATAGGTGGCCTCACACCCTTATCAAAGAAATTCAAATTTTAATTAGGAACTTCATGTAGAATGGATGTATACATGAAAATAAACACATCACTATTGCTTGGAAATATTGCATCAAACCCACTGAAATGGGGGGCATGAGTATTAAAGATCTGAAAGGCTTTAATGATGCGCTCATAAGTAAGTTCACTTGGAACTTGTTGAATTCTAATGATGATTCCCCGAACTTTCTTGCAAATATATTCATATCGAGGATGAATAATGGGTACTCAACATATTTTTCCTCCTCTATATGGCCTTCCATTAAAAATGCTTATATTAAAATCATGCAATGTTCTTCCTAGCTGGTTTCCAGCTCATCCAATCTCAATTTCTAGACAACGAAGTGGCTAGATAGGCCCATTATGGAATGCATGGAGGTCCCTTCACAGCTAAAGGCTATCTCCATTGCTGACATGAAACGTGACATGAATCTATAGAACTGTCTTCTAGATCATATTAAGTTGGCTATGTGGCACTATTCATTCATGGATGCAGACACCTTGATCTGGAAACCCAACACCTATGGCAGGTTCACTACGAGGGAGTATTACAGGCACTTATGTGGAAGCACTGCGACTTCTCCATTGTGGTTGTATAATTTTAAAAATACTTTCATTATCCCTTCCAATTAACTGATGATATGGTGGATTTGTAAAGGCAGGATACCTGTGCAACGCCTCCTATAGAGAACAAGCATAAAATTGGCCTCTTTTTTCTATTTGTGCACATAGGCTGAGGAAACAATTCATCATATTTTCTTTGCCTGCAACTTCGCTTGCAGATTTTGGGAACATTTTCAAGAGGTCTTTGAGACTCCCTTATCAATGCATAGTCTGGATACTTTCACGACATTGATCACTACTGCTGGTCAAAGTGAGCAGGTTTTAGCACTGCTTCTCACTACTATTACGACTGCCTTTTCTCAGATTTGAAAGGTGAGAAACCAATTTATTTTTGACAATCGAAATCCATCTTTGAAGGTTGGTCTAACTGTTGTTTATAGTGAATTTCAAGTTGCTTCCAAGATACAAATAGGTGCAATGAATAATACTATTTTTGATCTTATCATGCTGAAAACTCTTGGGGTATCTGGTAGGGTCAAGAAACCTTTGATGCTGAAATCAATTAGATGGATTCCTCCCATCTCATCATGGTTGAATGTGAATGTTGATGGTGCAACATCTAGTGCACCTTTGAGGTGTGGTGGGGTGTTTCGTAACCATCAGGGCTTCGTTAAGGTATGCTTATATAAACTATATTGAAATTGGTTCGGTGCTTGATGTTGGATTATGGGCTATGATTAAAGTTTCCAAATATGCCATCCACTATGGTTGAAGGCACATATAGGTGGAATATGAATAAAGTAAAGTGGTGAAAATCTTGAGGACAAGGTCCAGGGATGTTCCTTGGGGGATTCTTCCATCGCGGATTGCATGCCTGCGTCTTCTCGAGTGTCTTCAACTGGTGTTCAGTTATGTCTATAGAGAGGAAAACCAGGTTGTTGATGCTCTGTCCAAGAGGGATATTATGGAGGTCTCCTCATGATGGTCCTTCATCACCCCATAATTCTTCTCACATCTTGTAGACCTGGATGCGTGTGGTATGTTCTATTCTTACTTTTGTAGACCCCCTTACGCTACAACTTTTTCTGTTTTTTAATTTTTTGTAAGGAGTGGGCTTTGTTTAGATCCTAAACCTAATTTTATGTTGGAATGAATTGAGTTGTTTTATTATTTGTGGCAAGAAATAACAAAGTTGTGAAAAAGTAATAAAAAGAAGAGGAAATATGAGTCGAACAACCCTTCATGCTGTGGGAGAAGCAAAGTGGCACGCCATCAGATTTTTGAGAGAGAAGAGGAGCTGTAAAATTGAAGAAAAATTGATTACACATTGTGTACCACAAGTACATGTCATGAACATTTCAAGTGAAACAGATCGGCGCTGGACAAGTTGTGATGACAGAACATGCTGTGAACTTCAAGTACATGTCATGTACCACCAATACACAATGTGATGACAATCAAAACAACGTACAAAGTTTCCAAAGGTTCAACATGGAAGAGGAAAACAAGATCTAAAGTACACATCGTGTACCCCAAGTACACATCATGTAGGTTTCGACGCACAGAGAAAAAATAGGTGACGTGGGCCACGAGTTTGGACTGGATTCACCTATAAATAAGACCCCCATTCTCTACACCAAAGCACTAGAAGTCAGAGGAATCCAAGCAGAACCAACAGAAGGCCTCCAAATGAAGGAGTGAAAATATGAGGTCCTATAATGCTACTTTTCTTCTTTGGGTACCCCTGACACTCAATCTCATCATGAGAAAGTAGTCCTTCTTATTCCGGGTGATGTGATCTGTAGGGGGATGTGTGCATAGGGATTGTTTTCTTTATTTCATGTTTTGGATTGCTACAAACTGTTTATTCAAAAAAAAAATCTCTCTTTTCATATTTCATGAAAATTAATGTGTTATGAGGATTATTATTTAATTGCATCAATTGATCATCTTAGTTTGTGTATGACCATTATGAAAACTTGTCCGGTTATGTTTAAATATGGTTTTGGGTCAACTAGTTTTGTGTTTGTACTAAATAGATGACCATTCTAAAGGTGTAAACACATTATTAGGGAAGGGTACCTAGACCACAGACCTATGATAACCCAATTCTGACACCAAAAATGAATAAAACCATAATCAATGAAATCCCTATCGCATGATCCTGAATATCATTGAACCTGGCATGACTCCCATCACGATTTCAAACCCCAACCAATCTTGCTGTTATTTACTTTTTCTCCAAACAAATAAAACAATTTCTATTTCTATTTCCTAATTAATTTAGAACATACAGATCATCCCTGTGGGTTTGAAACTTGGACTTTCTAGATACTACAATTTGAGTTAGGATTGTCTGAGTTTTATAATTTTTTTTTTCACATAGCACCATAGGGAACTAACGATGCCCCATGGGCCTATCAGGTCTAAGGGACCAATTACTATTCTTGAGCATGACTTTGGGACATCAATGATTTGTTTGAGATAAGAGGTGTCAGGAGGCATGAGGTTTCGAGTTACATGATTTGAGGTGGAACTTGAGGGTTCACCTAGGCATTTGATACAAGGGATACCTTGGTCTATGGGCCAAGGATCCTCTCCTTCTTAGGGATTCTGGAATTGGCCAAGGTAGGTGATGACTTACTAGTGGCTGTTGAGCACAAGGTAAGTCTTTTCTTATTATACGCATGTGTTGCTTTATTATTTTATTATATCAAACATTCTTAAACACTTATATTGGTTATGCACACTTGGGTGGTATCCTAATGAGACACATTCTTACACCCTACACAAGCCCTTCAGGATGCATTTATAGCTTATGTCCTTACATTCAGGTAAGGGTTTGAGATCTAGAGTTAGATCCTAGTGGAGTTGGCATGGATGTTGGCATTGGACCGTAAGGTCCTACCTAGCTAGATATTTCTATTTTAGTTTCTCTTTGTACCAGCATGCTATATATGTATTGTACTGTGGTTATCCCTTTGGAACCCCCTTTTTCTGGATATTGTATGTATAACCTGTAAATATATGCATAACCTATTTAGTTACTACAATTTTCATGTTTGGTATGCTCTTTTATTTCCTCTACTTTATACGATTATGCTTCCACTATTGTTTATTCATATTGACTATGATTTCACCCTTGGTGGGTCCAGTTTGAGTCTACTGAGTCTTATTTATTCCATTGCATGTTATATATTATTATTTGGACTAGTATTATATCATCTCTTTAGGGTATAACCTCCCCACTTTACCCTTTTAACACCATTAATACTAGTTAGTAGCCTTTGGAGTTTGGGGAGATGTGCCTAGGGATAGTGGTACCAAGTTTGATAACATTGTTTAGGTAGATAATCAGTTCAGGGACGCTACAAGTGTTATTATAGAAGTTATTAACTGGGATTTATATGTAGTGTAAGGCTGGATAATAATGAGATCAAGATTATTTTTACCTTTATTTTCAGCTGGTCTTAGTATTTGGTTTGTGGTAGATTAAAGATTAAGTGATGTCAGAATTGGGTTTAGAGCTCATGCATGGGTTCCTGCAACCCCATGTAGGAGGGACAAACCAAGTTACCATGGGTGGGAATTTCTATTCTATTTTTCTCATTTTACGGTCAATTGGATTTTCACCTTGAGTGGCTTATTTGTAATGAGATAGCTATTTGTTATGACATGTGACTTTGGCCTGGTACGAAAAGGTATGAGGTTGTTTGACCCTTGACCTAATTTAGAATAGGGTGTATTCATGTTTATGATCTATTTAGAAATATATTTGGATGTTTCAATTCTAAATATTCATGTTCCATGATATGAAATTTGGTGAAATGTGATATTCCATGTAATATAAATATAAATTGCATGTGCCATGTGAAATAGGCCTAGATATCATAAGAGCCGGAAGGTTCAGTGACATGGGGTGATGTTGATCACTAGGTTGGGTGATAAGGTTGTTGGTTTGAGGTAGAATTGGTTGTTAGGATGATCATGGCCTGGGTAATATTGATACTTGGCTCTATTGAAGGTGGGTAAGGAAACCATGAGGTCAGGATTCTATGGGGGCATGATTGCGATAGGAAAGGGTAAGGGTAGTGAGGATGCACTGCCCGTTACTACTTTAACTATCCAAGTTTATATATATATATATTTATGCATGTATTGGGTTGTCTGACCATGTCGATGGAATTTAGAAGGTTCATCTTAGACATCTTAGATGGAGCTTTAGGCGGGTAATGACAGGGTGCCTTGGGTGCATGATCAGATTCAGACCCCTAAGGATTAGGCAAAGAAAGTACACGATCAGGTATAGGCTTATGTACATACTCATACTTAGGCTTAAGTTCTAGTGTAGGTAGGGTAGCTACCATATCTTACTACTTTTGGGTCAAGGATCGATGAGTATCTCCCAGTGATTATGGTACGAGTTATCCAGAGTATCGACCAGGGTGCTTAGGGCACAGATCCATCTATGGAATATCTGATTTGAGAGTCCCAGTCATATCACCCACCTCTTTTTCAGGGAAAGGGTGGTCCATAGGTGGATGAGGACTGGATCAATCCTGGCAGTGGTTTTAGGTGATTTCTGTGGTGACATTTCAGATAGTAAGAAGCAAGGTAGAGATGAGTTCCATTAGGGAGGATAGGCCAAGGACTCATCTATACCACCTTGGAGTGGATACCTTAGAGTTTTCTTCTAGTGTGGGTAGCCAGGACATGTCTGGAATCAATACGAGTGGCCTCCAAAGGAGTTCTGGGCATGTGTCAAGGTTGGTCATCTCTAGAGGTTCTACAAGATGCCTTCCCAGATAGACAAAAGTTAGGGATCATGGTAGATGCAAGCTTTTGAGATCTGTTCGGGATCGTTACCAGGTGAGGGTAGCCAAGGTTCATCTATATGCAAAGGTCATGGTAGAGATAGTGGGACCCAATAGTGGGGTTAGTGGCTGGTGGTTGGTGTAGCACCGTAGGGAGGTAAGGTGTTAGGTAGTCAAGCTTCAGGCTGGGTGCACACCATGGAGATGTTAGGGGATGAGTAGGCTAGTGAGCTGATGATGGTTAGAGGTACACTGTGGTAATGACTTACATTTCATTTGTTTTTCTTAGAATGTCCTATTGAGGTACGTCTACTTTTGGTGCATGAGGTGCACGAGTTGTGTAAATGGACTAACCAGGAACTGATTAGTAGGTTGGAATCATATCATATGCATTATATATATATATGATGTGTGTGGCACCGGGTTTTCTATTTGAGCATCATTGGATGTGGGTCTTATTTAGGTGTTTTTCATTGGGTCATCTGATGAGATACCACTTATTTGAGGTATGAGGAATTTGGGAAACTTGATGGTGTGGTACATGATTGACGTGTGAGGCACCAGGTTTGATTTCAGCATCTATTTAGACGCAAGACCTCATTGGTGCCTTGTGTGACATAGGCATGAGGCGAGCACTAATGAAGTGAAAGACATCAATGAGTGTCTAATATGACATAGAATCACTTGATGAGGTGTGGGAGCGATGATGAATCATGGGAGGAATTTTGAGTCTAGGAAAATGGTCTATAGACTACTTTCATGCTTTGAGTTTTGGTTGGGATGAGACCAGGGTAGGCCACTCCTAAGGTGGAGAGCCCCTTGATGAAATTGACCTATTCCATTGAAAATGGGGTAGTCTGGGTTATTTAAAATGGGACGGGTATGTTTAGTACCATCTCCGTGTTTTTTTATAGCTTGGGGATGAGCTATATTAAGGTGGGGAGGTTGTAACATCCCATATTTTTGAATTAGGTTGAAAATCACTCCCTTTTTGAATTGGTAGGAGTACTGTTTTCTTTTTTGATGATAAAAACCAAATTTTGACTGCTCTGTTTGCTTTATATCATGTTTTTAGATGGGTTTAGAGGCTTGGAGAGTGCCTTGGGTGTTCGAAAGGGCTTTAGGAGCATTGTAACCCAAAAACCCAATTTTAGGAGTTGCAAGTCAAGGTGCACGATTTAGGAAAAATTGTGCGGCCTCTTCCAGGTAACCATTCACCCTTATTTTGAACTATTTCATAGTTTGGGTAAGCTGTGAAGGGCGGCGCATGGTCGTACGACATTCTCTATAGTTTTTAAAGAGGGATACTGCACAATTTTCCGAAAAATAGAGAAAATCATGTGGTATTACACACGAGTACTACTACTTAGGTAGTACTTATGCACTGTATCCCTCACATTTTACACACAGTTTGGAAAACCACGCCAGCTAACCATGTGAAACCATTAAAGGTGAAAAATTATATTTTCTCCTCCCTTATTTTCAACGTTTTCTCCTCTTTTCCCCTTCTCTTTTCCCATGGTTCATGCACAACATCAATGAGGAACTCCCACTCTTACTCTCCTCTAGGGTGTGGCCTAGATCTCTTGTTTTTCCTCTATTTTGTCCACTAATGGGTGAAATAGAACCATCTCAGTAAGGATTATCACACCCATGATTTTGTGCTTCTTTACTTTAACTTCATGGATTGCTAATTTCATTCAAGTCATTTTACCCTATTTTTAGGGCAATTAATAGAAATGTAGATCTCTTCTAAACAGATTCAAGTTAGAGCTCGATATTAGACGTGCCTATGTCTACAAGTACAAGGTAGGTGGTGCATACCTTTCTTTATATTTTTTTGGATGTTTGGGTGGTGTGGATTTTAGCGCGCTGGTGGGTAATTGAGTGAGACCCTTATTATTCATATTAAATTGACCGTATGACTTTGTGGAATGCCTCTAGGCATTCCCTAACTAATTTCATGCGTGTGAGGCCAGGTTAGGGTCCATCGGCCACATTGGGTAGCTAGGTCGGGGTGTTTTTTGACTTAAATTGGGTTTGTTTGTTTAATTGATGTTGTGAAATTAAATTATATTGAATTTATTATTTAAAATTAATTGACTATTTGAGTTTGAGCTATTAAATTCAATTAAATTGAACCATTTGTTTTATATTGAATTGTTTATTGAAATTGAGATGTGAAATTCAATTTCATTGAATTTATTATTTAATTGAAAGTTAATTATTTATATATAATTGCTTGTGATATACTATTGAGACCCAAGAGGTCATGAAAGGCTTGAATCAAAGTTGGGATGGCATCATACATTTATAATTGAGGCTATGTGATCATCTGGTTGGGCTTGGCCTAGATTACTTAGGTGATGAGATCACCGGTTGGGAATCATGGATGTCAGTTGAGGCGATGAGGTCATCCAGATAAGGGAATGGCCCGTGATTTGGATGGAATGACCCTCATACTTGAGTGATATAGTCGTTGGGGCATGAGGTTCTAGTTTTAATGTGACTTAGGTATTTTATTTGGTGATTGTTGCTCACCCGTGATGGCCAAATCACTAATTTGAGTTGTGTTCACACATGTTGACTCCATGATGAGGTTGTTTTGACCACTCGTGTGTGTAGAGGCTCCTGGTAGTGTGTCTTAACAAATCGTTTTGGGGGTGATTGTCATAGAAATCCATGTGGAAGGTGTGTATTCTTCAAGTGATAGCATTGAGGCCATCATTTGGGGGCTGATGCTCGCTGTGATTGAGGCTGTTGGGCTTAGATTTATATTTGAGTATGGATATTTCCATTCCTTGGGATATAGTGCTATGAACCAACAATGAATTTTATTTGAGAAAAGATATAATTGTGCCTCTAGATGTTGGGATTTGATCCGAAGTGTGCTTTTGAGTATGGGTATGAGGGACCGATTACTATGCATGGGTGTGTCTTTGATACGTCAATGATTTTTTAAGACGCGAGGTGTCAGGAAGCATGAGGTGCTGGGTTACTTTATTTTAGGTGGAGCTTGAGGGTTAAACTGGGCATTTTATATTAGGGATACCTTGGGATATGGTTCAAGGATCCTCTCCTTCTCAGGGATTTTGGCATTGGATGAGGTTAGTGATGAATTCCTGGTGGCTGTTGAGCACCAGGGAAGTCTCTTCTTATTATGCGCATGTGATGCTTTATTATTTTATTATATCACACCTATTTAAACACTTATGTTGGGTTTCCACACTTGGGTGGTATCCTACTAATACACGTTCTCACACCATACATGGGCCCTTCGAGATGCGTGTAGACCTTATTTCATTACATTTAGGTAAGGGTTCGGGCTATGGATCTAGATCCTAGTGGAGTTGGAATGGATATTGGAATTGGACCTTGAGGTATTTCCTAGCTAGAGATTTCTATTTTAGTTTTTCTTTATACCAGTATGATATATATGTATTGTACTATGGTGGGCCCTTTGGCAATGCCTTTTTCTAGATATTGTACGTATTACCTGTAATGATATGCACAATCTGTTTAGTTTCTACAAGTGTTATGTTTGGTATGCTCTTTTATTTCCATTGCATTATTCAGTTATGCTTCCGCTATTATTTATTGATATTGATTGTGATTCCACCATTGGAGTGTATGGTTCAAGTTTGATGAGTCTTATTTATTTTTCTTCATGTTATATATTATTACTCAGACCAGTAATATATCATCCATTGAGGGTATAGCCTCCCCACTTTACCCTTTTTACACCCTTACTGTTAGTTGGCAGCCTTTGGCATTTGGGGAGGTGCGCCTAAGGCCAGTGGAACCCAGTCTAATAGAACTGTTCAGATGAATAATTAGGTCAGGGATGCTACAAATTTTATTTAGATACATGTTGAGATGATAATGTTTTATTTCTATGACTATACCCTTTGTAAACATTACATAAGTCTTTAATCACTTCAAATATCTGTGAGTTATATATATTTTTCTTATTTTGTGAATATTGTATCTTCACAGGATTTCTCCCCTTGAAATGAGATTCCTTTTATCTTCATAATTTAAAGGATTTCACCAAAAATATAAATCACAGTGCCCAAACCTATTACAACACTAACAATAACCCACAAGACTTTATCATTTCTTCATAACTTCTTACTGTCCAAAATTTTCAGATTTGAAAGAAAGTTATTTTTAGGATTATTTTATCATTGGGTGGGATATTCTGGGTAAAAAATCACACATAATCCTTCCTATAAATACCTATGACATTTTATAAGACTTATCTTAATTTTTTCTCATCTATAAATGTACATATTTTTTTTCAAAGCTGTATTTTCCATGAAAAAAGATTTAGAATTATCATTACAAATAGATATGGATGGTACCTATTCCTTTATAACTACTTAAGAATAATCATTAGATGATGAAATGAACTTATTTATATATAATAGAGGTATTTTATCATAATAATCCTGTTTATAACAATATGCGATAACTTCTTTTCTTCCATCAGCTTCTTGTAAAGTCATAGGTTGAGTATTTTCAAATCTGCCAATTTAATCTCAAACTCAAGGAACATTATATTAAGAATATATTTATCATTTTCAACTACCTTAAATATGTATTCACACTACTTATTAATTATTTAAACATCCTCATCATGAAATTTGACTCTTTCTTGCAACGATGCATCAAACTACTTAATCTGCTTGGCCTGGACATCTATTTGAGAATTCTTGATATTAAAATCTTCTTTAAATGTATATAAATTATTCTAAAATTATTTAGCATCATCATTATTTTTATAAATGGTATTGAGACACTATTATTAAAATTTAGATAATATCTATTCCACATTACCATTCACATATTTTTTCTATTTAACATATTTAGAGAGATTTACATAAGATCAAACCTTTTCTTGTGAAACCATCTCCATATTCTCAGATTCCTCTTCAAGTTGAGTGATTTATTATTACTTAATTTCAAAAATCCTAAAATTAAAAGAAAATATTTCTTTGGTAAAATAATGTATTAAATCATTTAATGCTTCAATAGATAAATATGTTGACAAATAATCACACCCACTATTTATTATCTCTTCTTTAGGAAAGTTTCAAATAAATATTTACATACCCCATGATAACTTGAATCACTTTATCCTATTGGGGTATAAAGAATTTAGACTTCCTTGGTTTAAAAAAAACCCAACTATTCATTTTCTTTTATATTAGATATATCTTTAATAGAATTATTGCATACTAACACTAACCTTAATTCATGTTTTGATAAGATGGACATCTTATTTTTATTTTTTATTTTTTAGATCCAATATAATATTGGTATAGGATTCCGTATTTATAGAAATTGGAATAAAATTATATTCATTAATCCAATTCTTAATATAATTCTCTTCTAGGAAGATTTCAAATATGTACTTTGTTATAAATTCTAAAAGAGAACCTCAAATATTCAAAAGAGAATAACTTCAAAATAAGAGAATCCAATTAAAGGTGAACCTTGTTCTGATACCATTTGAGGGGACTAGTTATGGATGAGCATAACACTGGGGGAGGGGTGAATTATTATTAATGAATTTTAATCCAATTTATATTTTTATCCATTTTCTATTTACCGATATCATTGGTTAAAGTGAATAGTTATATTTTTTCTCTCTGATCACCATCATCTTTATATGAACCATAACCAAACACACACACAAAAAGACACATGAATTTACAAAGTCCACCTTTTAAGATGAAAGTCTAATCCTTGGTGTGAACCAGTAAAACCCAGGACTACACAACCCACTAGTAAAACCCTGTGAACATTACACTATTGTATCCCAATAGTGTAGAGTGTGTATCCAACACAATTATTTAGTGCATCCCACACTTTGGTATATCATGAATCATTACAATGATATAAGGAAAACAACAAGATATTATATCATTGATTTAGAACTCTGACTAGTTGTTAGTTTACTGCCTTCTTATTCTTCTTCTTACCTTAAAAAATATCAAGTCACCCTTTTCTATTTTTATATACAATAATTCATACAACCTATTCTTCTTCTTATGCATAAGTATACGATTTTTCTCAAATCATCCTCTTATTATTTAACATCTCTATTATCAGATTACTTTTTATTCTTCTACTTATTCTTCTTATTCTTATTCTTTTATGAAAATATAAGCACAAAAATCTATTCTTATTATGGTCAACTTCATGACCAAAACAACCGCTTCTTATTATTTTACTTATCTCTTCTTTTTTTCCTCCTCAATACAACACAAACAATACTGGATATTATTTCTTTACTTGAATCACAAAATATATGATGATAATAGAATACTTAGATCTCTCTTTCTTAACACACAGAGTTTCGTTTAGGGAATAGCAGTATCGTACCATAACTCTTCCTTTCTTCAATAGTCTATAATATTTACATTTTTAGAAAATAATTGTAAAAAACATCAATTATTATTTATTATCTTATTCATTTTTTTATTCATGATACCATGTGAACACCATGGTTCAAAAATACAAATATCTTAAAAATTCAGAACTCTTATAATATCAAATCTATAAAACTCATATACTGCTCTTAATAATAACTTCCATGAGAAACTGATTCCATAACTATATGAAAATGCATGTAGATATGCAGAACTATCACAACCTCTTAATTTTCCTTTGAGCTTCATGAGTTCTTTATTATTAAATCTTCTCATTCTTCCTCTTCTATACATGATAATTTTCACGCATTTACAACACATATAATTATATATACATTCATATAATTGTGGCTACCTCATAATTCTATGGCATAAATCTCCCCACACAATTATCTTATTATTTCTTCATAAATCTGGCCTAAATAATGATAATGAATTCTTTATATTTATTTGAATTTAAGATCATTCCACCTAATAATGATTGAATTAACATGCAATAAATATGGAAAACTCATCTCCTTGAGTTTTGGTGCATATATTCTCTATTATTTTTCATGCCTATGAATCTCAATGTAACATGAATTATGTTTATGATCCCAATTTTTATTCATGTGATGTTTACACAATAGTAAGAATAACCTTACAAATCTCTCATGGTGGTTACATTTTTGAAAAAATAGCATTTATATCGATCATCATTATCCTAGAGAGTTTAATATTCTAGCAACAACCCAGTGAATCTCTCTTCTCAAAACAGCCACCATTGATGCACCATGATATGGGAATCACCATTTTAAACTCCATCTCCATGAGTATGTACTGTATGTACAAACTCAATGATTTAACATATGGATTTTTTTAAAGATTAACCACATGAAAAATCTCAAAGTTCGATCGCATGAATAATTGACTAAATGTGAGAATCAAATGCATGTACAATATATTGATCAAGAAAATAAACCATATGAAATGAACATATAAAATGGATCAACCACATAGATTTATTGTGAGATAGTTAAGTAACCATCCTGTCTTAGTCTGGGTCGACCATAGGTACAAGATACCAATTGTGTGAAGTGATCACATATACAAACTAACCCGTACACAACTCCTATTCATTTCACAATTATTCTTATTTACTATAAGAAATCATCATGATAAATTGTATCATGATATATATATTTTGAATAACACTTAAGTTTACATCATCATAATTAAACTCTTTCCTTCCGAGCTTTATTTTTTTTCTTCCAACATCTTTACAAACTTATGAGATCCTTATTTTCATTCTTTGAAATATCATCTAAACATGCAGGGAGTTCCTGTGTTCTTTAGAGAATTATCATATGAAATATGGAAGTGTAAATTGAGTTTAATATTGGTTCAATAGTGAAACATTACTTAAAGATAATCATCTCAACATGTATTAGTGATGTCCAAATAAGAGGATTACAGTACATGGATTGAGTTCGGGATTGATAACTTAAGAAATTTAAATAATGAACAATAAACTTTTTTAGTGTTCACCACATCAAAAATTCATTCTATATAGAACTCCTTAATTAGAAATAATGCCTCATCAGTGGCTTTCTAAAATCCCAACTGGATTCGGTGCTCTCTAGGGGTGTGCTGTATCGACCTACACAATGTAGGTTAAGCACACATCATCTTATTAGTGTAAAACCACACTCTTCTCTTGATGTGGTGATTTTTATAGTCAATAGGATTCCTCAATACTATCCTCAATGGCCTGATATTAATCTTGGATGGATATCTATGATGGATAGATACTTAAGTGGGCTGACCTATGGATTGGCCATATTTTTTTGGTTAACTCTTCCTTTACTTCTTAATAAAAACAATAGAGTATGAAATAATATGTAATTAGAAAAAAATAACAATATTTTATTCAATTTTTATTTTATTATCTTTTTAATAAATACCTCATCACTACCATCATTGAAATAAAGGATTTTTCATTTGGAAATTCTCCATAGAATTCCAATCTTTAAACACATTTCATTTAACATAAATAAATCTTACAAGACTTCTAAAGGAAATAACTTTCCTTTTTCATGTGAATTATTATAAGAAATTTCAAATACAAAACTTCCACTATATTTAAGAAACATGAAACTTATTCTTAGGAGATTATTATTCAACATATTTGAATCTCTTGACAATAAATACAACACACACAAAGAGGGATCAACACTAGTGTCTATGCATATCATTGATAAACATTGTGAAGAAAGAAATAACATGTTAACACATCATCCTAAATCATAATCATATTCATGATCAACCTAAGGAATAATACTAATACACTATAGAAATAACTCTATTCTTATCACATAATAGATCCATAGAAAAATACTTAGTCTAGCTCAACCTAGAGCTGTAAGTGAGAAAATTGGAACTAAATATCTAGTTTTCCTCAACCTAGAGATGTGAGTGAAAATTCAGTGTTGTGCACCATCATCCACCTCAATCCTACAATTTTAGGAGAGAAAGAGTGTGAAAACTTAGGTGAATCATCATCTATATCAATATAGTGTATCATAAATAACCTTTAAACCATAAATATGAGTGAATAGGAATAAATACATGCATAAGAAATCATTATCCTCTACCCTTAAATAGTGGTGATAAGAGTAATACTCAAATGTCATCATCTATCTCAAAACCAAGTTGATGGGTGAGTATGAGAGTAATCACAGTAGTACACCATCACCATTAATATCTACCAATCATTAGACTACATCTCACATCAAACTATAAGAAGAAATCGAATCATTCAAACTACCCAATCAATGACATTCATATCAATCATAAGAACCACCCCTCCTAATATTACATGATATTATCTCACCTATATCCTTGAATTTTCACATCCTTATCTCATTAAAACCCAATAACAATTCAAATAAAATTATTATATTTTTTAGTTCACTATGAAATTATAATATTAATATTAATATTAATACATACATCTTATAATCCTATCCAGATCAAAATAAATGCTTCAAATACTAACATAATATTCATGACCAGTCTCATATTTTATTTGTGTTTTTCCAATGTGTTTAAACAATTTAATTAAAAAGGTTTATATAATTTTTCTTCATTATCTTTTATTAGTAGATAAAAAGGTATTAGCTACTTCAAAAAGTAATTTCTAAAACCCTTTTCATGACATGGGTGACTACTTGATGACCACCTTTTAGCGTTCGTGACTAGTTAGGTCACTAAAGGACTCTAGCATCTTCTTGTAACAATAATTATTATTTTTTTATCCATTATGTTTTTGCAACCACAATTGGTGGTAACTAATACTTAAAAATCAATATTTAATTCTAAATATAGGAAAAAAATATCCATTAATGTAAAAATTAAAATAGCTCACTTATAAAAATAATTAAGATAAAAATATTGAATAAATGTAATAAGTAATACGATTTTAGTGATTTATGAGTTAAATATTATAATCACATTCAATTCCATCCATTGAGCTTCATTTAAGAAACTTTAAATACAATATTTTTCCCTCAGGATCCATGTATTTATAGAAGAATAAAAAAATAATCAACAATATTTAATACCTCTTTCAAATATCTCACAACAATTCTTAATAAATAGTAATTTACTCTCCTAGATTTTACAACAACTTTTAAATAAAAAATATTACAGAATATAAAACCCACTATATACACTTTAAAAAACCAACACACCTTTATAAACTAATAAATTATTAGTGGACTCATTTAACAAAAAAATATAAAAAAAAACCAAGAACAATTTGAACACATTTTTCTGCTAAAGGAACTAAACACAAAAACATTATCTATGTTATGACTTTGAACAATATGAATTATCAATTTAAAACCCAAATCTAATTTCATGCATGAAATAAGAAAGATAAGTTAATATAGTGCACAACATTCAACTAAAGGGATAAATAGTGGGAAGATCCCTATGTTTTTATTAGACAAATTAAAGAATGAGAAATAATTTATCCACACATAACAAAAAAATTATAATAGTACACCATAGGAAATAACATCATTAATGGTTTTTTATGACCAGTTTCAGTTTTAACAACTTCTAAATTATTTCATGATGTTTTATATAAACTATTGTGTATTATTAAAACTGTCAGTAAATAATAAGTCAACCGTTGGTTGTATTCAATATCAATTTTCAATTTTATTAGTGGTTTTAAAATCTACTACAAAAAATAGTCATATGTTTTGGTATGTAAAATACTTGATGAAAGTTAAAACCAATTCTAATCATGATACTATAATAAATAATTTCATAGACACACACCTTTCTATCCCATTACACATAGAAAAAATAGACAATAGATATATAATATATTCATCCAACACAGTACAATAAGAATTTATTTCAACTATTAAAATACAAGAAACCAATATATATAACATTACTACATAATATTTTATGTTAAAAAATGTGCACATTAAACATTGTCATTAATATTATTAAAATTTATACAAATACATTAGATTCTCTACTACCAAAGGTCCCCTTTTCTCCCCCCCAAGATGGATATTTTTAGTCATCAACTTCTTATCTACTTCCCATATCTAATATCTTCATTTAAAATAGTTAACCATATATTAATAATAAAAATATTAAAAAAAATTCAGTTTAATTAATTATGAAATTGAGACACACAAAATTTTAACTAATTAAAAACAACTAAACCAACCAATGTAAATATGATAACGAATAAAACTATTTATGTTATGTTTTAAAACATTTATTGAAAACTAAACTAATCTTTAGGCTCTATTAAATAACACTTAATGAAAACTCATTTAAAATACTTATTAAACATCAATGAACTAGCCATTATAAGTAATATTTTATCTATTTTATATCATTATTTTTATCAATTTACCATAAAAATTCAAAAATTAGTATAAATATTTATTCAGTCAATGTTATCATGTTGAATTATATACTAATAAAGGTGACACACTAATATCCTCATGATGGTGAATGATTCATTGTTAAAATGTTAGAGGGATACACCATAGCTGACCCACCTATGAATGAAAGCATAGTAGCATAACTAAAAATATTACTAAAATAAATATTCTAGGTTTATGATGAATTTTATACTCTATAATAGGGGACAATGGCTAATTTTTTACTATTGGTGTACTCTTTGTAACAAGAGTAGAATGATTATCCTATACTGTAGAGTGGTTGAATTCTCTAAACCTCTTCAAGATCACTATTCCTATAAAATATATTAAGAAAACAAGTAATTCAATTAAAAATGTATTTTAAATATCAAATCATTATATTTAAATTTATTCAATTAACTTGAAAAAAACAATCCTCACATATTTTATAAGAAATTCAACCTAAAAATCATATCCTTTTTTTATAAAAAAAATATAAAATAATTATAAGTAATTATATTTATATTTATGCAATTAAATATTAAAATAATTCAATGTTTTATTATTGATGGGGTTCAATATCACAAATCACTTCACATTCATCATCCATATAAAAAATTTCCCTCTGTTTCATGTGAAAAAAAACACTTCACCCATCTTTGACTATATCATCAACATAATATACCATTTTTTCTTAGGTATCCAAAATATATTAACCATATTTTTCACACTAACCACTATCGATCAACTGAGAGAAGTTTATAGAAGTAAGTTATAATGAATATTTCATTAAAAAATTATTAATATTGATCCAATTTCATTTGAATAACACAACTAAAATTTATCAATGATAATTTAACTCGATAATACCAACCAACTTTCTTTATTAACCTTGATCTAAAACTATAATTACACTGATGTTCTGTGTATTCATACCTTCTTCAAAATTGTCAATATAAAACTTAAAAACACTAATACTATATGAATTTCATGTTCTAGAATTATTAATAGGACCTTGGGATAAATACTTCAAATATTTTTATAATTCAACTCCATCACCAGCATTGATTATATATATAAATTTTTATAAAATATTGTTACTTTCATTAAATAATCTAGTAATATATGTGATTTATGAATTTTCAGTCTATGTAATTTATAATGTTTCAAATAATTAAATCTTGAAACATTTATTTAATATCCATCTGGTACTTGAACATTTTTTTAATCTTCAATGGAAAATAACTTTTTTATAAATTTTTAGTGTAAAAATTATTATTGGATACTTAATATTCTCATTTTATCATAAATCATGATTGATATTCAATTATTCTATATCCTTATGAGAATTTAGATGTTTTTTAGATTTCATTAGCTCATTAAGTAATGTGAAAATCACATTATCACACACATTCTTCTCAATGTTCTTAACATCAAGATTATGATGTAAAAAATTAAATTCCTAATATGGAAGTTTGGAAAATATACACTTTTTCCCATTATCAATTTCTAGTTGTATCTGATGGTTTTGTTTCTAATTATTTCATAACTAGGGATGTGTTCCATCCTTTCACCTAGAAGAAATGTTCTTCACTTATTGCCCCAAATTCCTAATTTCCAAAGGAGGGAACCTTCCATCACTTTTATCAGTGACGTCAACTCCTTGATCGAAACATGATGATGGGATGTTAGTTCATCCTTCCATTGATTCCTCATTAGAGCTCATATCCTAGTCTAGGTCTCCATAATAGATATAATTCATGTTTATGGAACTCATTCCTAGTGCTATCTTGAAGTGGATGCTGGTTAATTATGCTGCTTCTATCTTGATCAGGTAGTAACCTTCAGTTAGAGAAGATAATAATGCTAGGAATTTCTAGTAATCTCTTGACATTGGGGAGGTTAGTCATCTGTAAAATCATCCCATTTTGAAGTTGGATTCATCTCATATAATAAATCTTAGGTGTATAACATTATACACCCCATGTTGTTCAAGAGGTAGTTGATGCTAGGGGTGTACGTCTTATGAGGATTTTTTACTTCAAGCATCCCATGTTTATTATATAGGGTAGAGATTCTAGATTAGGTCACAAGTTTAACATCTTGTGGAGATGGGTTGGTCATATATTTAACATCTTTTGGGGATATGTGGGTCATAGGTTTAACATCTTGTGAGGAAAGTTTTATGGTTATGTGCGTCCCCAAGGGGAATATGATCACACTTGAGGGTTTGGTAATGTGTGTCCCTATAGGGGAGGATTTCACACTTGTAATTTGTTGTAGTGTGTCCCCAAGGGGGAATATTTCACACTTGGTATTTGGTGGAGTGTGGGGAATATTTCACACTTGGGATTTGTTGGAGTGTGTCCCTTAGGGAGGAATTTTACATTTTGGATTTTTTGGAGTGTTCCCCCAGGGGGAAGATTTTAGACTTGAGATTTGGTGGAGTGTGTCCCCAAAGGGGAAGATTTCACACTTGGGGGTTTCGTTTATCGTGTCCCTAGGGAAGAATATTTCACACTTTGGATTTGGTAGAGTGTGTCCCTAGGGGAAAATAATTCAAACATGGGATTTAGTAGAGTGTCATATAAGGAGTTTCAATAAGGGATTGTGTGGGGCTTACGCATATGGGCTACCCAAAGTAGGAGTCCATGGGGGTGAGGGGATGAGGCCCAGAGTAGATTTCCATGGGGGTGTCATCCCATGGTGATTATTTATAAGGAATACCATGCTCATCACATGGGGTTAAGGATATGGTTTAACATCATGTGTTAAGGATGCTGTTGTGTAGTTTAACATCATACCCCTAGGATACGGAGCTAAGCAGTTTTATGTCATGTAACTCAGATGTGGATAGGTCTATACCCTAAGGGGGACCATGTCGAGGTGAGAGGAAGATCCAAAAAAAGGACTCTCTAATGAGATAGGTAATCTGTTACCCTAAGTGATGAAACCTTTAGAGATTATGTGTCAATTTCTCATGAACCTATGGGTGGGGCATAATGTAGAAATTTCTGTGGAGGAGTGGAAATTAGAGATCCCAACCTTAGGGTGTATATTCTTAGGAGTAAGAGGAATTAGAGTACCAATGCTTAGGAGAAAAATGTAAGGTAATGGTTCAGGATGTGTTTGAGACACAAGGGGAAGACACATGGGTAGATGTTACTTATTGAACATAGATTTGGGTGTATTTGGAATAGTTTTATATGGGTATAGAGGCCCTAGGCACTCGACTTTCACGAAATTTGATTGTAACACCCCAAAATTCTAAAGTAAGAACATTGTATTTAATAGTTTGTATGAAACGCAACAACAAGAATAGAAAGGAATAAATTTTTTTGAGACTTTATTATATATTTAATATTTTAAATAAATATATTCTATAGACTTTAATTAATTCAACATTGAGTTATCTTTCATTACATGCAAGGATGAATTTGTTCGGTAGTTTGCGTTACACATAAGACTGAGTTTTACCGCACAACAATATATTATTAAGATATTATTATTTAATATAATAAGATACAACCTAGCTGTGAAATTGATGATTATGAATATTATTAACTAACTTATGATAAAATATGATTGAATTCATTGGTTACAAATTTATTATAAATGAGTATAAGAACCAATTTAATATAAAGAGAATATTTTTATAAAAAAATAATTTTATGCTCACAATAATTTTATCCTAATAAATTAAATTAATTAAAATTATTGAATGATATTAATGTTATATTTATATTATATAGTCAAATAATATTTTTTACATTCATTTAATATATTTTATAAGAATAATATAAGAACAAACCCAATATTATCTATAAAAATCTATATTTTTATAAAGGCACTTTTACCGCCTTTTAATGGTACACCTATTTTAAAACTAAATTTTATCAATTTTATAAATTTTATATTTAAAAATAAAATTAATTTTTGAAATATTAATTTCAAAATTATCTTAGGTTGAACTTTTTTTTTATTCTATAAAGTTTCATTTTTAATGAATATTGAAAAATACCGAATTTTAATTGAAAACTGTTTTTTCATATAATTTATTTATATAGTTAAATTATAATTTAAATTGTTTTTAAAGTAAAATTAGATCAATTATACAACAATTAATACAATTTATGTAATTTTAATAAATTTTAAATTTAAATTGGATATAAAAACACTTCAAACTTTTGAATATTTTTACTTTAAAAACCCGCTTCCTCACCCCATTCGTGGAATTAAATTTAAATTAATTTCTGACACT
Source organism: Viscum album (assembly GCA_963277665.1). Lineage (NCBI taxonomy): Eukaryota > Viridiplantae > Streptophyta > Magnoliopsida > Santalales > Viscaceae > Viscum > Viscum album. The sequence goes on from OY728164.1 coordinate 1,350,263,358, forward strand.
TATGTGATTTTAATATGAAAAAATGGATTAAATATTTTGAATAATAATAATTTATAATTTATAATAAGTTTAACTTATCTTTTGACCAAAAATATTAGTGAATGATGTTAAAATTAATTAATGCGATTAAGGTAAAATTAAGCTTAACAAGAGACTAAACCTTAAAAAGGGACAAAATGACCTAGACACATGTAAAAAACTATTGTATAGAAATAATTAGACAATATCATACCTTTTATATAATTTTGTTCATTATTGGAGGCACATGATATAAGGGAGACCTCTCAATAGTGTTTACCATTTTATATTTACAAGAATGCCACTCCTCCACTATAAAAAGGCACTCACCCTCCCACTTATTCACACCTCTAAATCCTTTTTTTTATTGTAAAAAATATAAACAAATAATATCAAAAAAATTATAAAATCCTACTAGAAGCATAAATTTAAAAATAAAGACAACCAAAGAATTATTTTGGTTTAAACCAAAAGGAGTTACCCGAATAAGAGGTAATGTTCTTCAACGATCACTTTTGTTTAATTTAATTCTCCACCCCTTAATTTTTTTATAAAATTATTATATAATAAACTATGTATTTTAAAATTTAATTAAATGTTTTTTATTTTAATATTTATACTTACACTTTCACACACATCCATCAAATGTGGTATGAAATTATCATTCATGTGTACGGCTGACTACCGCCTCGCAAACCGATGTTGTTCGTTCTTCCATTAACACATTTCAAGGTTGGATTAATGATGGATTTATATTTTATATATAATATATAATATATTTATGTTTTTTTATTATTTTATAATATTTATATAACAAATAACTTTATACTTTTCATTTTTTAGGAATACGATAACATCGTTTGTGGACGTGTGGACTACCGCCTCCTCAAAGCGATGTTATTTATTCATGCTATACATAGAATGTATTAAGGATCATTTTAATAAAAATATGTGATATATATGAAATAAATATTATAATTTAATTATGATATAAATATATATCATTTACTTTTCATTCTTTTAATATTAAAAATAAATGGAAGTAGCGTTCATGCATATGCATGACCTACCATCTCCAGGAACGGTGCATTTCATTTTCTACCTCTAAATTTTATGAATTATTATAAATAAATATATATTGAAATATATATTATATTTAAATCATGTTTTAAATTATTTATATTATTAAATCATGATCTGATTAATAGTAACAACAAGTAACAAGTCAAAACATACTAAAAAAATAGGCAATTAACACCCAAAATAGTGAAAATAATGAATAATTGTTAACAAATGGGTAATAAGATATTATAAGAAGTTGATATATGATATTTTAAATATGATTATGGTTCTATTATAAGTTAATAACATGATTAAAACCATTATACATGAGGTTAAAATTTTTCCACCCAAAAGGAAACACAAGGTAATGGATTTCATCTCAATTTACATTCCATTGAGACTTATTTGTTGTATTGTACAAATTAACTTTAATGTGGTGTATATACTACCAATTTTTAATTTCATATAATTATTTAGTCATGATTAATGGTATTTTAAGTCTCAATTATAATTATCTCACTTAAGTGGTTTGTCTTGAAAACTATAAAGTGGTAAAGGTTATCTTCACAATCTGACTTTCTTTTGTGATTGCTAAATTTCTCTTGAAACAATCACTTTATTATACTCATTTTTCATTGGAAATTTAATTAAATATCCACATTATTGGGTAATGTATATTATTATTTCCTAAACCATATACCATTTTTACATACATTTTTTTACTTTGACAATTATTTTATATCCTGGAGAAATATTGATAAATTCATATTATTTATTCAATATAGATATTTGATAAAGAATATTATTTATTAATTGATTAATAAATATAAGGAATGATTTGGAATAGAAGTGATGTGTGATACCTGTAATTTATATAGACCCTCAATGCATCAATAGGTTCTCATGAGATAAATTAGTTGACCAAATTAAATGAGTTTCTATTTGTAGTTTTAAACTGTCCTGTGAAAGGTTTTAATGATATAGGTTTTCATGTGACTCATACATTATGTCCAATAATTAAGAATTTCTTTTATATATATTTTAGTTATTATTTTTATTATCCATGATATTCTCATATGATAAAATCTATGGGTGAATTTCATTCTTAGTTTATTGATTAAATGACACGTGTTTCTGTTATTTACCTTTACAAATTGATTATGCCTTATACTGTTATTTAAATGGAATGTGTTATTAGTTATCTAACTTTCCATGTTGATTTATTCCCATTAATTCATCATTTATTTCACTTTAATTACCCTTACTGATCATTTGATCTCACCCTTATTATGTTTCTTTTCCCTAGGCTCTGAAGAGGAATCCTTTGAATGAGTTTCAAGGACGATGAGATTTTACTTATGTTATTATTTATTTTATTTTCCTAATGAATTATGGGTATCATGTATGTAATGTGGTTTTAAAAAATTGTTAAACTATTCATTACTTTATGATTTGATTCCTTATAATCATTCTAATTTAATAAAGTAATGGACCAGCTCCGGGCTTCTAGGGTCGGGGCGTTACAGTTGGTATCAAAGGAAGTTTAGTATAAACCTTAGAACTAGATTTAAAAAAACATAGATTAGGTGATATAACCCTAAGATAGAATTTGGGGATAAGTATAGTATAACATCCCAAAGAAACCATGTTTATGATTATGAGATTAGATATGTATAAAATTTTCAATTTATGATAAGTATTTCACTAGCTTTGGGATTAAATATTATATTATATAATTTTATAATCTAATATAGTGTATGCCATTATTTATAAATGGAACCTATAAGGAAGAAGTGTTTCAATAATTATCACCAGTGTAGAGGTTTCCCTACTGAGAAAGTCAATGTAGCTAGTATTAGAACTGAGAAAGTTATAGATATATTAGGAATTCTTAATTAGGTTATGACACATAACCTTGCCCAGATGGAGAAACCTGTTCCACAATTAGATTCTCTGATGTTGGATCACTTTATACAATAGAGGCCCCATCATTATTGGGACTACTGGTCCAATGGAATTTGAGCAATGTATTAAGTCGTTGGAGAAGATATTTATGGAATTGGGATGTTGTGAAAAGGAAAAGGTTACAATTGAAGTTTATTGTATCAATATTGATGTGGATCAAAAATGGTTTTTGATCCAGAATACTAGAAAGGAATAGGAAATAAAACTCATGGAATGAATTTTTTTTAAGGACACATTCTTTGACAAATATTTCCCTTGTGAGAAAAAAAATGAGATGAAGATAAATTTACTTTGTTTAAATAAAAAGGAAGAAGAATGTATTGAAGAGTATTAAGATAACTTTATAAGTTTAGTAAGGTATGCTACAAATTTTATACATAATATATAATTCAAGATGGAAAATTTCTTTGAAGTACTTAAGCCAAGTCTCCGAAGGGTGATGGTGTCTCAAAAATTTTCTTCATATGATGAAATAGTTTTATGTACTATCAAGACAAAGAAAGAATTATCCAAGTATCATGGATTCAAAGGAAAGTAAGATATTAAGAGAAAGGAAGAGAAAATAATAGATAAAGGGAATAAGGGAAAGAAGGATTTTCCCACATGTGATAACTATGGAAAGAATTACTTTGGTAAATTCTTGAAGGGATTTGGAGTTTGTTATAAGTGTGAAGAAAAGGTTCACCAGAAAAAATAATGCAAAGAGAAGAAGGAAAATGTTTCTATTTAGTGTTATAACTAAAAAGATATGGGGTAATATACAAAACAAATGTCCCAAGATTCAAGGGAATATACCTCAGAAGAAGTTACAGGATCAAGGTTAAGCATATGTTATTGACACAACCGAAGTGGAATGATTAATTTTCTTATATATTTGGATCTATGAAATATGTTGTAAGAGTATTTTATTGACGAAGTTCTCATTATATGATTTATGAAATATATAAGGATTGTACTACAATAATTTTTTATTAAATATTTGAGTTCATACATTGAATGGTTCTAAGAAAAGTGATTTGGTAGAAAGTTAATTTTTTTAGAAAACACATGGTCAAGGGAAATATAATCCTTAATATGTTCTTGATGTTGAGATAATGATTATTGATATGGATAAAGTAAACTGGATAATACTAACCACTATAAAAATGATTCTAAAGTGTTGGATCATAATCTTTTTAAAGGTTAACCATTTATGAAAATGTTTAAGTTGATCTTTGGAAGTGGTTTTAGAGGTAAATGTATCAATTCACCATATGCTGAAAAATGTGCTAAGAAATGAAGTAGAAATAGTTAAAGGCACAACCAAAGGATAATATTGTGTTTATGAAATAGAAATATATACTTACTTATATTATTAGAGAGTGAAATAATTCCTCAACCCTAGGAAAAAATGGCCTTAAAACAAGAATGTTCTCCAATTATCACCATTTCTGATGACATCAATAACCTTTTTCATAAATATGGTTTAACAATTTTTGTTCATTGAATTTAAGATAAAAATGTTCTCTATCACTCTCCATAATAACATTATAGTTATATTTATCTTCAATTTATAAGTTTTCACTAATGTTATCAAATTTGAATGCCTAGTTTTATAGTGACCTTCACATTTTATTTTCCCTCTTATTAATGATATGTGTTATTAAACCTATTTATGATGTGGGGTTTTCAACATTATTATTTTAAAATATAAAACCCATGATTATTCAGATAAATTTTATATTACGAGGATGCAATTTAATTAAGGTGGGGATAATGTAACACCCTGAAATTCTAAAGTAAGAAAATTTTATTTAATAACATATATGACACGCAACACCAAGCATAGAAAGTAATATAACATACCAATAATTTATGATATATTGAATATTTTAAATGAATATATTTTATATCTTGTAATGAATGAAACACTAAGTTATCTTTCATTATATGCAAGAATGAATTTGTTCGGTAGTTTATGTTACACATGATACCAAGTTTTACCGAACAAAAATATATTATTAAGATATTATTATTTAAAATAATAAGATAAAATCTAGCTATAAAATTGATGGTTATGGATAGTATTAACTAAATTATGAAAATATATGTTTTAATTCATTAGTTACAAATTAATTATACATGAATATAAAACCAAATGAATTTAAATGGAATGTTTTTATAAAAAACTATTTTCATGCTCACAAAGTCATTTTATCCTAATAAATTAAATTAATTATAATTAGTGAATGATATTAATGTAATATATATATATATATATTATATTCAATCAAATATTTTTTACATTAATCCAATATATTTGATAATCACAAGATAATAACAAACCCAATATTACATATAAAAATCTATATTTTTATAAAGGCACTTTTACCGCCTTTTAATGTTGCACCTATTTTAAAACTATTTTTTTATAAATTTTATAAATTTTATATGTGTAAAAAAACTTTATTTTTAAAATTTTAATTTAAAAATTATATTAGGGTGATTTTTTTTATTTTTCTAGGATGTTTCATTTTTAATAAATAGTGAGAAATACTGAACTTTAATTAAAAACTGGTTTTTGTTTAATTTATTTATACAGTTAAAGTATATTTTAAATTGGTTTTAAAGTAAGATTAGATAAATTATAAATAAATTAATCCAATTTAGTTCATTTTAATCAACTTTATATTGAAATGATATATAAAAACATTTCAAAATTGTGAACATTTTTACTTTAAAAGCCTCTTCCTCATCCCGTATGTGAGATTAAATTTAAATTAATTTCTGCCACTTTTGTAATTGGAATTTGAAAAAATGGATTAAATATTTTTAATCATAATAATTTATAGTATCTAGTAAGTTCAAATTATTTTTTGACAAAAAATATTAGTGAATGCAGTTAAAATTAATTAACGCGATTAAGGTAAAAATAAGGTTAACAAAGGAATAAACCTTAAACATAAGGGCCAAAATGACCTAGAAACATGTTCAAAACCTATTTTATGGAAATATTTAGACCATATAATACCTTTTATCTAATTTTTTTAATTATTGTGGGAACATGATGTAAGGTAGACCTCTCAATAGTGTTTACCTTTTTATATTTACCAGAATGCCACTCCTCCTCCACTATAAAAAGGTACTCACCCCTTCCACTTATTCACACCTCTAAATCCATTTTTCTCATAAAAACTTTTCAAAAATAAGATAAAAACATGTAAAACCTTCTCATATAATCCTAAATTTGGGAATAAATCCAACCAAGGAAGTATTTTGGTATAAACCAAAAGGAGTTACCTGAATAAGAGGATACATTATTCAACGATCACTTTTGTTTCATTTACTTCTCCACCCCTTAATTTATTTTATTTAATTATTATATAAAAAAAATAAGTATATTAAATATACTGAGATGTTTTTATTCTAATAATTTTACCTACAATTTCACACACATCCATCTAATGGGATACACAATCATCGTTCCTATGTACGGCGGACTACCGCTTCTTGGACCGATGTCGTTCATTCTTCCATTACCACCTTTAAAGGTTGTAATAATAATGGATTTATATTTTATATATGATATATAAGATATTTATGATGTATTTATTCTTATATAATTTTTATATAACACATACCTTTATTCCTTCCATTCTTTGGGAATACAATAACATCATTTGTGGATGTGTGGACTACCACCCCCTCAAAGTGATACGATTCGTTCACACTATACGTAGAATGTATTAAGAATAATTTTAATAAAAACATGTGAAATATAGGAAATAAATATGATAATATAATTATAATATACATATATATCATTTACTTTTAATTTTTTAATATGACAAAAAAGGAAGTAACATTTGTGTATATGTACGACCTACCGTCTCCATGAATGGTGCATTTCATTTTCTATCTCCAAATTTTATGGATTATTATAAATAAATATATACTGAAATATATATTATATTTAAATAAAGTTTTAATTTCTTAATATTATGAAATCATTATCTAATTAATAGTAAAAACAAGTAACAAGTCCAAACATACTCAAAAAACGAGGCAATTAACACCTAAAATAGTGAAAATAATAAAAGACTGTTAACAAAAAGGTAATAAGATATTATAATAAGTTAATATATAATATTATAAATATGATAATGGTTTTTTATAAGTTAATAAAATTATTAAAACTATTATAATGGAGTTTAAAGGATGTTCACCCAAAAGGAAACATAAGGTAAGAGATTTCGTCTCAATTTACATTCCATCAAGACTTATTTGTTTTATTGTACCAATTCACTCTAATATGGTGTATATACTAACCATTTATCTTTTAATATCATGATTTCCTTATACTTCATATTATTTTAAGTTTCAATTCAAATTATCTTACCCCAGGGGTTTATCTTGAAAACTACAAAGTGGTAAAGATTATCTTTGCAATATCACTTTCTTTTATGATTGCTAAATTTCTCATGAAAAAAATCACTTTATTGTAATAATTTTTCATTGGAAATTTCCTTAAATATCCAAATTCTTTGGTTATGGATATTATTATTTCCTAAACCATATACCATCTTTATATATGGTGTTTACTTTGTGAGTTATTTGATTATATAGGGAAATATTGATAAATCCGTGTTCTTTATTCAATATAAATATTTGATAAGGAATATTGTTTATTAATAAATTAATCAATATGAGGAATGATTTGGAATGGTAGTGAATGGTGTGGCCTAGACTTTATATATCCCCTCAATTCATCGATAGGTTCTCATGAGACAAATCAGTTGGAAAAATTAAACGAGTTTCTACCTATAGTTTTAAACTATCTTATGAAAGGTATTAACTGTATAGGTTTTCTTGTGTCTCATACATGATGAATAATAATTAATAATTTAATTAATAAATATTTAAGTTATTATTGTTATTATCCATGAGATTTTCATATGATAAAATCTATGGAAACATTTCAATATGAGTTTATTGATTAAATGGCATGTGTTTCAGTTATTTACCTTAACATATTGATTATGCCTCATCCAGTTATTTAAATGGAATATATTATTAGTTATTTACCTTTACATGTTGATTTATTATTATTTATTTATTATTTATTCCACTTTACTTAACCTTAAAATCATTTGATCTCACCCGTATTATGTTTCCTTTCCCCAAGTTCTGAGAGGAATCCATTGAATGTGTTTCAATGATGCTGAGATTTTACTTATGTTATGATTTATTTTATTTTCCAAATGTATTATGGGTATCATGTATGTAATATGGTTTTCCATAATTTCTAAACAGTTCAGTCCTTTGAGAATTGATTCCTTGTAATCATGATAATGTAATAAAGTAATGCACCAGTTCTGGGCTTATAGGGTCGGGGTGTTATAGGGATTTTCTAAAAGGAGGCACCTTAGGGAGGCCTAGTAAATTGGTTTCATGAATGTTTTGGTTTTAATAAATTTGTGGGTTTAATGAAGGATAGGGATATCATGAAATAATATGTTTCATGAAATAGGGTGACCCTACCTTGGAGTGAAGTCTTGGTTCCCATGGGGTTGGTTTCCTAAAGGATAATTATCTCACAAAACTTGAAGAGCCACATAAGGATCTCTTCTTTCATAAAGGACATGGAACTTTATGAAAGGAATATCCACTTTAGGATGAGGTTCTGAAAAACCCATGGGAGGCATTTTCATGAAATATTACCACCTTTGGAAATCCATATCCTCTCTTTCTCTCAAAGCTTATAAGTTTTGTGAATTTAGATATTTTCACAGAATTTGAAAGGTCATATACCCTTAAAAGTTGAACATGGGGAGGTATTTATAGGACTATTAGAGGAAAAGGAATTGGTTTCACGAAATATAGAGGATTCTATGAAATATTATGAGCTTTTTGAAGTGATAGGGTTTTGTGAATCAGACATATGCTACGTATAGGTTACTGCATCATGCTTCATGTAGTTGGTTAATTATGAGAACTGAAGTTACTCTATGATAAGGTTACCACCGTAAGATTCATGTGGCTAGTGAATTTCACAAACTAGATCTGTTTTCAAATATTTTTAACTTTACAAAGCTAAACCTTAAGTAGGTTTTTGAGCTATTTTGGACTGAATTTTCTTTGAACCGGTCACACCTTCCTCAACCTCTCCCTTAACACTTTTTTTAAAATGAACCAATGAACCATAAGAATTGGATATGAAGAGGGAAATTAGGGATTAATTCTAAGGAAAAATAATTGAAAATTAGATATTGGAAATCCTTATTCATGAAACTTAGTCTGACCCTATGATTATAAATAGGGGTGAGGGTCCTTGAGGGGACCACGGGATTTTAGAGAAATATAGGCCAATTCATTCATTTTGTAAAACTCATGACCTTTGTGAGTGTTTTTTGATTTCAATCCTCACTGCTCATGAAACTAACCACTTTTTAGAATCACAGTTCTATGCACATACCTATATATTCTCACAAGTTTCACAAACTTGACCTTCATGAACAGACCTTCATGTACTAGTTCCATATATTTTCTATGTCTCAGATAAAATGAACGCTGAAGGTCCTTAAGCTTTTGTTGATCAGTAAAGGGATATGTATAGAAATATTATGATTGTGGAGAGTATTCAGAGCGATTTGGATCATGGTTCACTCATGAAATTTATAAAAGAGGCTCAAGAGGACAACCCATTGTGAAAGAGGATACCATTGTATGGTTTTGACATGTGGGATGCTGTGCCATTTGGGATGAGCTCACCTATTGGTTCAGGATAATTTCTGGATAGTACCAGTGAAACAGGGATGTTGGAGGACACATTTTGAAGGAACAAACATATCATACTATTCATACCCTATGGAACCACATGAACAACATCAATGGGGAGGTGTTCTAGGTGGAGGAATCTACCCCCTCAATATGATATCATCCTTAAAGAGGGCTTGTCAGACTATTTAAAAGGGTGTAAAAATTAATTGTACCTATGCCAAGGTGATAACTTCATGGATGAATGGTCCTAGGCATACTAGGTATTCCAATACTATCAGGAATTTTAGCACCCCTGGTTTGAGGTATTTAGCCTTTTTTATGCTTATTTTTATGTTTAAAGTGCATGGTATGAGTTGAGAAGAGGGTGGGAGAGTTTGGAATGGTTTTGAATGAGTTTGGAGGCTTTGCATAGGGAGCACGATTTGAGCACAGTTAGGGGAAACCATGTGGTTTCTCCAGGAAACTGTGTAGGGGGAGACAGTAGGCTTCGCATGGTCTACGCATGGTTTGCCAAACCGTGTGAGGAAACTGTGCGAACCCCTCCTATTGAGGTAGTAGCGTGTGCACGGTTAGCGCATGGGTTGTCAAACCGTGCAGGCTAACCATGTGACCACTTAAAAATAGGGTTTTAAAACCCAGGTTCACTCAGACTTGCCTCATTCCTCACCAAATCCTCTCCCACTCAAGACTCACTCGGGATTTTTGGTTCTCAAGGGTTGAAGGAGATCTTCCACTGATTTTGGAAGCATTTTGAAGAGGTTTCTTGGTGGATTGAAGGTTTTTTTCTCCCAGGTAAGTCTCTCCTCTTGGGTTATTTGTGTTTTTCTCTAGATCTACATCTCCATCTCTCTCAGTTTTCTAGATCTACACTCGTTGTGTGTAGATATAGTGTTGTGGTTTCCTTGGATGTTGATTTTAAGGATTGTGGATGTTAGGTAAGGAGATCTAGAGAGGTTTTGGTGGTGCGTTCACCGGTTTTGAGGATTAGTTGCCCGTGGGTTGTTTTTGCCAGAACCCTAAAGGTAGGTGGATTCTCTCTCGACTCCACTTGGTTAGAACTAGTGATTTAGTTACAATTAATTTGTGTTTATTAAAATTAATTGTTTTTTTGATGTGCGAAATCATATGGAAATCCCTTTGGTAATGGTTTGGGGATCTTGGGAAAAGGGATTATGGCGAAATACTCTTGATGTGATTTTAAAATGGGATTTTAAAATGAGTTGTTTTGTTGGGTTGATTAAGATGAATTCATAAAATGGTTTTCAATAAAAAGGGTTGTTTTATTGAAATGGGGGTTGGTATGGAAAATGGTTAAATGGTGTTTTCAATAAATGTTTGATTTATTGAAGTGAATTGGCATGTAATGGAAATGGTTGATTGCATGTTGTTGTGTCCTTGATGGGTTATATGCTCAGTTATGTTGGATTGTTTGAATGTTGTGTGAAAGTGGGAGGGAAGTACCACTATAAAAAGGGGATGTATAGTGTACGGAAGGGCCATCATCAATAGAAAGTGGGTGGGAAGTACCACTTGAGTGGATTGGTAATGAATGGGTTAGATGGGAAGTTCCACCATGGTATGTTGTGTGCTTGGTTGGTGATGTTTGTAGATGGGGCTTGTGAGTGAAATATAAAAAAGGTAATTGTCTTGGGTATGGTTGATTTGTATTCCTTGAATGGCATGTTTGTCTTACGACATGATTGTTGTCTTTCCCTGGGTTTACTTGGTTTGGGTGGAATGGCTTGGTAAGGGTGTGTTTAGATTATGGTAATAGATTCACTTGTGATTATTTTATATAAACTGATTTATATAAATGTGCTAATGGTTTTATCCTAGTGGCATGTGTAGGGAAGTCATTTTGGGAAAACCTACTGAGTAGTTGTACTCACACCATGAGCCATGACATCGTGTACTAAGATACAGGTAAAGGTAAGGAATCTCATTGCTAGTGGTTTGTGGTAATGCTTGTGATGTGTTGGTGGATCTTGGAGCTTGGATATTGGTGTGAAGCTGCGACGATGTCATGGCTCATGGTGTTTTGTTGTTTATTCTTCCACATAGTACTTTGATATCATGTTGGATTATATTGGTTTTGGGTTTTATTATAGAACAACTTGGTTGTCCTTTGGGAATACATGCTTGAATGTTTTATTGACATGCATCATATAGTGGTTGTAGTGATGGTTTGGTTGGTTTTTTCTTAAGGGAAAATCATTCCCGAATTTATTCTCGAAGCCCTTGGAATTTATTTCCAGCCTTTGGAGCCTTGGGAATGTTGATTAAGTCCAAGTAATCCCTCACCACCTCCTCAAGCCAATGAGGTAGGGGTGGGATGTTACAAGTGGTATCAGCTTGTTCGGTCTTTTAGAGTTGATTCTCGGATTTGGATTTGACATTCATTGTGGTATATTCCTTGAGTCGGGATGGTATCAAGGCGTAGGAATTTCATAACTTGGAATGTATAGCATAAAAGGACATAACTAACCCTTTTATGATGAACTTCAAGTTACCAGGGAGTTGGGTACATAAGTGGTTAGAGACACTTATAGGCATTGGATATCTCATTATCATGGGTGTAGCCAATGAGATGAGCATGGAATGCATGGTAGAAATGACTTCCCTCTAGGATGCATATTTCACTGGGGTATAAGTATTTATGTTGTGATATGAATGTGTTGATTTTTAAAAATATGAATTGGGTTTCAAAACAGAAGGATTTGAAACATTGAAACTGGTGGTAATTTGAAAATGGTTTAGTTTTAAAAAATGGTGAAACATGGAAAATGTGGAAAAGGTGGAAATCCTTGTTGTGATAGTGTTGTGTAATGCGATTTGAAATGGGAATTATTGATGTCTACAGAAGTGAGACTCATGGTTGTTTGTTTTCTTTTTATAGAAATGACATCGGGAAGGCGTTGTAGAGACCAACCGAAAGTGGCCGATGAGAACGTGGTTGCACCTGAGCCCCAGGTGAACCAGCAGTTAGTCCAGAGCTTAGTGAAAGTTTTCCAAGCTGTGGGAAGTATGAATAGAGCGGAAGAGACAAATCATGTTGATTATGTGGCTCAGTTTTAAAGGCAGGATCCGGCTGTCTTTAGGGGTGATTCAGAGTCGGAAAGGGCAGAGGCGTGGCTGTCTAGAATGAACAAAATTTATGAATTCTTGGGGATTCTGAGAGAGTTGAAAGTAAATCTAGAAACATATAAGCTAGAGGGTCTTTCTCTTCAGTGGTGGGAGTCGGTAGTCCAATTGAGGATGGACCAGGGTATGATGTGGAAAGACTTTTAGGAATTTTTTAATAAACAATTCTACCCACATATGTTCAGACTTAAACGTACAACTTATTTCTTTAGTATGAAGAAAGAGCATATGTTTGTGAAAAAATATGCAGCTAAATTTATGAGCTTAGTGTGGTTTTCACCTGAGGTAGAGGGTAGCACATCGTTGAATGCAAGGATCTTCAAAGTTGGGTTAAGGAAAGAGATCCGTTCTAAAATAGTAGTGCTGTGTATCAGTGATTACACAGAGATGGTGAATCGAGCATCGATGGTTGAGCAGGATCTGTTGGGAGCTCCAGGCAGAGGAAGCATGGTGGTACCCATGGGGAATAGTGGGAACTCTAACGTTGGGTTCAAGTGGAGGTGGGACACTTATTCCTAGGGTGAGAGTATGGCTCATAATCTGACAGAAGGATTAGTGGATATTCCTCTAAAACCCCAGAGCAAACCAGGATGTTTTCAGTGTGGTTCTATGAGACACATCAAGCGGGTCTATATGACACAACCTCGAGTATGTCACAATTGTAAGCAGATGGGGCATCTTTCGCATTATTGTCGGAATGCTCCAAGGTCGGGTTCGCGTGACACTCCTCAGGGATTGCAGACGTCGTATGCTTTGATGGGCTGGGGTCAGCAACATACCCCTCATCAGTAGAGCAAAGTCAGTTATGGTGATTCTCAGAAGACCAAAACTCCTCAGTAGGGAGATAAAGAGAAGAGTGTGGCAACCAAGAAGTTGTTTGGAGCTGAGCATGTTTTGGTGGATGATCAGTCGGGACCATCCATAATGTGAGGTACTATTCTTTTAAATTCTACCTTAATGCAAGTGATGTTTGATACGGGTGCCTCACACTCTTTTATTGCTGCACGTGTGGTTGAGTTTCTGGGTTTAAGGGTAGAAATTATGCCTTCGGTTTTGAAACTTCAAACTTCTCTGGGTCAAAGAGAGTGTTGAACCTTCTTGTGTAGAGCATGTTGTATCGTTGTGGGTGAGGTTGAGCTAATGTGGAATTTCTCATTGCTTGAGATGGGAGGGTATTATGCAATCCTAGGAATGTATTAGCCAGTGTCATTTAAGTCTCACATCTACTATAATGCACGAACAATGGATTTTAAAACACATGATGGCATTATACATATCTTTAGAGAAGAGAGGCATGAAATGTAACATCCCAGGTAAATAAAGAATAAAGAATTTTCATATTTATTAATATTTACGAATTAAATATTAATTTTATTTTAAAGGGGTTGCTATGTTCGATAGCGTACCCGATACGCAACGATGAGTTTCATTGAAAACTTACGTTGCACACAAGTAATAAAATAATATTATTTTAAATGTTAGTTAACGAGTAGCCGTTGTACTGGCAGGAATGGATAGAAATAACTAAAATATGATTATATATGTTTTTAAATGTTTTTACATTTACCCAATAAAAGATAAAGGCTTAAAATACGAAAAGAGTTCAATTTTAGGTATTTATACCCTAATTTTCACGAAAGGTCCACTTATCACCTTTTGACGGAGAACCGTCATTAAATATAGTTTTGATCGATCTTATAAATTCTATTGGACCAAATATAACTCTTCTTTAGAATCAGGACATCAAAATTTACTTTGTGTAAATTTTTGGTACCTTTATGATAAAGTTCATTTTTTTAATGAATAGTGTAAAATGTTGTATTTTAATTCAAAACCTCTTTTTAATATAATTTATTTATATGATTAGATTATCTTTTTAATTGGTTTTAAAGTGAAATTAGAAAATATTTTTACCATTAAATCCAATAGTGGTCGTTGGAATTAATTTCACTTTGAAATCGGACTTAAACTAGTGTCAATCTTTTGATACTTATTGTTTCATAAAAACACGCTATTTGCTCTGACAGCGGGAATTAATTATTAAATTAATTAATGTGACTTATATGTATTGAATTTTGTAAAATAGACTTCATTTTTGAATTCGTAATATCAAATATAGCTTAGGGTGAATTTTTGGTAATTTTCTGAAAAACTTCAATTTTTGATGAATAGTGAAACCACTAAGTGGTACTTATAAAGACTGATTTTCCGTTTAAATGAAATTTTTCCATCATTGTGTTTTGAATTTCAAAAAATCCAACATAAATGGTTGTCATTAAGAAGTAAAATGTGGTTCAATGGGATTAAAATAATTTTTTTGGTGAATAGTAACTTATTAAGTTCTTAATCGCGATTAGTGGTAATTAGTGTAGTTTAAGGTAAAAATAATGCTTTAATAATATGAAATTACCTAGAAACATGTACCAACCTTATTGGTTGTGTCATGGCCGACCAAGAAAATCCATGGGTCAACTTGGGGACCCCATTGAGACACTTTGGTTGGGAAATGACATAAATAACTTTTTATTTAATGTAAAAGTAAAAATGACACAAACATAATATGTTTTACAAAAACAATTTTTACATGGGGTTATAAAGATCAGATTTTTGATTATAAATAGTCATTGGAAAGATACAAAGATTTCCTACATCATAGTATTTTTTTTATATTTTTTAGACATTAAATAAATTAAATTATTTATGAACTAATAATGATGCAGCGATGACATCATTATTTGATGATTTAAATAAAATGGAAAGATAATGTGAAATCTATGAACTACACATGTCAAAAACTTATTGGATGAGTGTATTTCGAAACCTTATCACCATATCCACGAATTATATCAATTTGGGACCTTTTAAAACCGAAACACATTTTCAAATAAAGTAATATTTCTTTACTTTCCAAAAGTGCCCCTCCTCTCCTCTTATAAAAGGCCCCCACCTCTACCTCATTTCACACACTCCTCAAGCCTTTGGCTCGGCCAACCCCTGCCCATTTACTCTCTCCACATCCCTCTCCTCATCCTAGAGGATTCCCTTTTGGCATAATCCTTTCAAAGGAAGCCTTTAGGCTCAAATCAAAAGGAGTTACACTTTTAAAGGTAATTCATTCTCTCTTGTTCATTTGTTTTATTTTGCTTCTCCAACCCTCTAAACTCTTTTTATTTACTTCTTTTGTAACAACACCAGTATCTTCAATATACTAGGATGTTTTTATAATATTTATTCGAGCTACACTCTCACAAAACTACATAAAATGGTTAAAGAACATACGGTTTCCGTGGATGGCGAAATTCTGCCTCCCGAAACGATGATTGTTCAATACTCATTTAACACCTTCAAGGGTGGCCATTATGATGTCACTATTTTTATATATGATATATAATATGTTTATTTTTTTCTTTAAGCTTCTTTATTTTTCATTTTGGGTATACCTTTATGGTTTCCATTATGGGTAAACACGATATCTTCTTTTAAGGAAGTGCGGACTACCGCCCACTCAAAGTGATGTGATTCGTTAATGCCATATGTGGGACGTGTAAAGGATGAATTTAAAGTTATTATATATGATGTTATACTGGAATTATAATATACCTCTATATCATTATTATTTATTTCCATTAAAGTATGAGATAGAAATGAAAGTAGCGTTCATGCGTACGTACGGCTTACCGTCTCCATGAACGGTGCATTTCATTTCTTATCCCCAAATGTAATGTACTATTAAAAGTACATGTATATAATGGATATATATAATTAATGATATATCTAAATTATGAATATAATTCTGGAATTAAAATATACATACCTCTCATTTAGTTTTAATTCCATTAATATGACAAAGAAATGAAAGTAGCGTTCATGCGTACGTACGGCTTACCGTCTCCATGAACGGTGCATTTCATTTCTTACCTCTAAATGATTATGTAATATTATAAATACATGTATATGCTGGATATATATGATATATATGATATCCAAATCAGGAATTTTATTCTGGATATAAAGAACTTTTGACCACACGAACAACATGTAATTGTAAGAAGTCAACTTTCGACTTAAGAACCAAATATTGACAAAACAAACATTATTAACTTAAATGGTTACATAATGTTTATAACATGGCAATAAGTGATATAAAAGGAATAATGAACTTTAAAAAGGTTCTTAATCAAGTATAAATTAACTCAAGTTTATTATTCAGGACGTTAAAGAACGATCGATTCAAGTCGGACCTGAGGTAAGGGACTTCGTCTCAATCTCCTTTCATTGAGGCATATTTTATTTTATACACAACTTTCTTTTATACGGTGTATAAACCCATTTTACTTTTACTTTTATACAAAAGGAATATTTTTCTATGAAACGCTTTACTATACGACAAAAGGAATGTTTTTTTTAACGTACGTGGTGACAACGACTTTTTCCGCCGCCGCAAGTATTGTTTTGGTCTTTGGATTCCTCAACAAGCCATTATGTTTTTAAAATGAAATAAATACCATATATTCTTTTATGTATTTTGGTATTGAAAATGGTTTTGATAAAGGATTCTATTATGATATATTGTGATTGAAATGTGGAAATGTTATCATTCCTTTATATTGGTTTTATGTTTTATGATTTTATACTGGTACTTGGACATTTTAACGGGTGGTTACGTTATAAACCATATGACGGGTGGTGCCGTGAATACCAGGACGAGTGGTTACGTTATAACCTCCAATGCATTGGGTATGGAAGTCGGCCGTATGGCTATTCCATTAAGTATGTATGGAAATTGGCCGTATGGCTATTCCATTAAGTGATATGTGTAGAAGTCGACCGTATGGTTATTCCACTTAAGTATGTTTATGTCCCAAGTTACCTTTATATATGTTATGTGTTCTTTATATGGGTTTTATGGTAATACTTTGGTTACAAAAAGGTAAGTAATGATACTTTATTCAGTGAAGAGTTTTTACAACTTCATGAAGGTGAAGGTATTACTTTGATAGAGTATACATGGTTTACTTGATTTTGAAAAACTAACAGTTTTCATTCTTTGTGTATCCCTTACTGAGCTTTTTATGCTCACCCCAAGTTTTTTTGAAATGTTTTTCACAGGACTTAATGTGGAATAAGGTCAAGGATGGGATCAAGGGAATGTCATGCTATATAAAACATGGAACTAGACATGTTTCTTTCAAGAGTTTTTTTATTATGGAAACTTAGTATAAGTGACTACTTTGTAATCTTTTGAGATGTAATAGTTATGTTCTAATTCTCTAAAACTCTAAACCTGAAAAGATCCTCGACATGAATTATTCATTTAATTCAATATTATGTAAGGTTTAAGGCCGGGTCCTTATAGTTGGTATCAAAGGTCGGTTTAGACAACTTTAGGAGTTAGAAAAGTGTTAAATTATAATATGATTGAAATGATATAGCATTTACGGATTAACATGTTGCTTCGCCTAAGATATTTCTGTGTTCAGAATGGTTTTCCGTAGAGGAAACAAAGCAGATATGTTGGGACGACATCAGGAGGAAGATAACCTTCCAAATCAGCAACCTGAGATGGTCGGAATCGGAACTGAACAGTTTGTTGCAGTGATGGCACAATTGACTCAGGCTATAAATGGTGGTGGTATCCATGCACGAGATCAGCCAGATCAACCGCAGAGGAACATGTCAGTGGTGGAACATTTCATGAGGCAACATCCCCCATCATTCAGAGGATCATCTGACCCTGTTCAAGCTGAAGGGTGGATTAAAGCACTGGAAAAGATTTTTGATGTCATGGGGTGTTCAGAACATCAAAAGGTTAGTCTTGCTGTTTACCGTTTTGATGGTGAAGCTGATCAGTGGTGGTCGATGGTGAAAAATATAAGGTATAGTGATGATATTGAGGATCTTCACTGGGACGAATTCAAAGGTATGTTTCTTGAGAAATATTTTCCTAAGGTGGTTTGTCTTAGGATGGAAAAACAGTTCCTAGAATTGAGGCAGGAGGATGATTCAGTGGCTGCTTATGAAGAAAAGTTCACTCAATTGGCAAGGTATGCTCCAAACTTCATATGAGATCTTGATAGTAAAATAAACCATTTTTACTCAGGGTTAAATCCAAAGTATCGAAGGGATTTAGCTTCTCGTGAGTTCAAAAGTTATGAAAAACTTGTTCGATGTGTGGAGAAGGTAGAAATGGAGTTTGCCGATGATCAGGTGTTCTATGACAAACAACAGAATAAGAGGTCTAGTTGGTAGGCAAAGGGGAAGAATTCATCAAAGAAGCAAGGAGGTAAGAAAACCAAATATCCATCCTGTGAGAAGTGTGGTAAAATGCATCCTGGAGAATGTTTATCCAAGTCTGGTAAGTTCTTTCGGTGTGGTAAGTCTGGTCATATTGCTCGTAACTGTAAGGAAGATGATCAAGTAGGAAATGAAAAGCCAACGGTAAGATATTTTAAGTGTAATGAAATGGGTCATTATGCAAACGAGTGTCCAACGAAGAACTCAACTGGGGGAATGCAGCCAGACTACAAGCAGAAAGGGGTGGTGAAATCCTTTGCAACAACTTCAGCAGATGTTGGGCCATCGAATGAAGTGGTATCAGCTCCAGGGAGCTCAGTATTTTTCGAAGATTGACTTGAGGTCGGGGTACCATCAGTTGAAATTAAAATAAGCAGACGTTCCGAAGAGTGTGTTCCATACTATATATGGCCATTATGAATTTGTAGTTATGCCTTTTGGGTTAACCAATGCACCTGCTGTATTCATGGACCTTATGAATAAAATTTTCCATGAGTTCTTGGATAAGTTTGTGTTTGTGTTTTGAGGTTTGGGAAGAGGTTATGTGTGCCTTGTGATTCACAGTTGAAGAGAGAGTTGTTATGTGAGGCTCATAGTTCCCCGTTTTCAGTTCATCCTGGCAGTACTAAGATGTACAAAGATCTGTGGGAGTATTACTGGTGGGATGGAATGAAAAGGGACATTGCTGATTTTACTGTGAAGTGTTTGACATGTCAACAGGTTTAAGCAGAGCGGCAGTTACCGAAAGGGATGCTTTAGCCTTTACCAGTGCCAGAGTGGAAATGGGAAAACATATCCATGGACTTTGTTGTGGGATTACCGAGGACATCTCGAGGTAATAATGCAATCTGGGTTATTGTTGATCGCTTGACCAAATCTGATCATTTCCTTTCTATACGAGATACTTTCTCTCTAGATCAACTTTCCCGTTTGTATCTTAAAGAGATAGTCAGGTTATATGGAGTTCCTCTCTCCATTGTATCGGATCGTGATCCCAGGTTTACTTATAACTTTTGGAAAGGCCTTCAGAAGTCGTTGGGTACTGAATTAAATTTTAGTACAGCTTTTCATCCTCAATCAGATGGGCAGTCAGAATGAACAATCCTGACATTGGAGGATATGCTACGAGCTTGTTCTATGGATTATCAGGGAAGTTGGGACCAACAAATTTCTTTGGTTGAGTTTTCTTATAATAACAGTTTTCATTCCAGTATACAGATGGCACCATTTGAGGCATTATATGGGAAGCGGTGTCGAACTCCAGCATTTTGGAATGAAGTGGGTGAAAGGAAGCTGATGGGACCAGAATTGGTAGAAGAGATGGCAAAAAAGTTCAGTTGATTCAGAAGCACATGAGAACAGCTCAGAGCAGGCAGAAGAGTTATGCGGATAACCAGAGGAAGGATCTATCTTTCGAGGTAGGTGATCATGTTTTTCTCAAGGTTTCTCCTTAGAAAAGTGTGATGAGATTTGGTAAGAAAGGAAAGCTGAGTCCAAGGTTTATTGGACCATATGAAATTCTAGAGAGAGTTGGATCAGTTGCATACCAGGTGGCTTTACCTCCGAGTTTATCTCAGGTACACAATGTTTTTCATGTTTCAATGTTGAGGAAGTATATGCCAGATCCATCTCATGTTTTGAGTCCAGAGGTAGTTCAGCTGGAAGAGAACCTATCTTATGAGGAACAACCGGTCCAGATTCTTGACCACAGGGACCAAGTGTTACGAAATAAGGTGATTCACCAGGTAAAGGTTTTGTGGAAAAACCATGTGATTGAAAAGGAAACGTGGGAATCTGAAAATGCTACGAGGGATAAATACCCCCACTTATTTTGATAAGTGAATAAAATTGCGAGGATACAATTCCCAAAAGGGGGGAAGGATGTAACATCCCAGGTAAATAAAGAATAAATAATTTTCATATTTATTAATATTTACGAATTAAATATTAATTTTATTTTAAAGGGGTTGCTATGTTCGATAGCGTACCCGATACGCAACGATGAGTTTCATTGAAAACTTACGTTGCACACAAGTAATAAAATAATATTATTTTAAATGTTAGTTAACGAGTAGC
Organism: Viscum album; assembly: GCA_963277665.1. NCBI lineage: Eukaryota > Viridiplantae > Streptophyta > Magnoliopsida > Santalales > Viscaceae > Viscum > Viscum album. Next base: position 1,350,284,673 of record OY728164.1, read on the forward strand.
CGTTGTACTGGAGGGAATGGATAGAAATAACTAAAATATGATTATATATGTTTTTAAATGTTTTTACATTTACCCAATAAAAGATAAAGGCTTAAAATACGAAAAGAGTTCAATTTTAGGTATTTATACCCTAATTTTCACGAAAGGTCCACTTATCACCTTTTGACGGAGAACCGTCATTAAATATAGTTTTGATCGATCTTATAAATTCTATTGGACCAAATATAACTCTTCTTTAGAATCGGGACATCAAAATTTACTTTGTGTAAATTTTTGGTACCTTTCTGATAAAGTTCATTTTTTTAATGAATAGTGTAAAATGTTGTATTTTAATTCAAAACCTCTTTTTAATCTAATTTATTTATATGATTAGATTATATTTTTAATTGGTTTTAAAGTGAAATTAGAAAATATTTTTACCATTAAATCCAATAGTGGTCGTTGGAATTAATTTCACTTTGAAATTGGACTTAAACTAGTGTCAATCTTTTGATACTTATTGTTTCATAAAAACACGCTATTTGCTCTGACAGCGGGAATTAATTATTAAATTAATTAATGTGACTTATATGTATTGAATTTTTTAAAATAGACTTCATTTTTGAATTCTTAATTTCAAATATAGCTTAGGGTGAATTTTTGGTAATTTTCTGAAAAACTTCAATTTTTGATGAATAGTGAAACCACTAAGTGGTACTTATAAAGACTGATTTTCCGTTTAAATGAAATTTTGCCATCATTGTGTTTTGAATTTCAAAAAATCCGACATACATGGTTGTCATTAAGAAGTAAAATGTGGTTCAATGGGATTAAAATAATTTTTTAGTGAATAGTAACTTATTAAGTTCTTAATCGCGATTAGTGGTAATTAGTGTAGTTTAAGGTAAAAATAATGCTTTAATAATATGAAATTACCTAGACACATGTCCCAACATTATTGGTTGTGTCATGGCCGACCAAGACAAGCCATGGGTCAACTTGGGGACCCCATGGAGACACTTTGGTTGGGAAATGACATAAATAACTTTTTATTTAATGTAAAAGTAAAAATGACACAAACATAATATGTTTTACGAAAACAATTATTACATGGGGTTATAAAGATCATATTTTTGATTATAAATAGTCATTGGAAAGCTAAAACGATTTCATACATCATAGTAGTTTTTTTATATTTTTTAGAAATTAAATAAATTAAATTATTTATGAAATAATAATGATGCAGCGATGACATCATTATTTGATGATTTAAATAAAATGGAAAGATAATGTGAAATCTATGAAATACAAATGTCAAAAACTTATTGGATGAGTGGATTTAGAACCCTTATCACCTTATCCACGAATTATATCAATGTGGGACCTTTTAAAACCGAAACACATTTTCAAATAAAGTAATATTTCTTTACTTTCCAAAAGTGCCCCTCCTCTCCTCTTATAAAAGGCCCCCACCTCTACCTCATTTCACACACTCCTCAAGCCTTTGGCTCGGCCAACCCCTGCCCATTTACTCTCTCCACATCCCTATCCTAATCCTAGAGGATTCCATTTGGGCATAATCCTTTCAAAGGAAGCCTTTAGGCTCAAATCAAAAGGAGTTACACTTTTAAAGGTAATTCATTCTCTCTTGTTCATTTGTTTTATTTTGCTTCTCCAACCCTCTAAACTCTTTTTATTTACTTCTTTTGTAAAAACACCAGTATCTTAAATATACTAGGATGTTGTTATAATATTTATTCGAGCTACACTCTGACACAACTACATCAAATGGTTAAAGAACATACGGTTTCCGTGGATGACGAAATTCTGCCTCCCGAAACGATGATTGTTCAATACTCATTTAACACCTTCAAGGGTGGCCATTATGATGTCACTATTTTTATATATGATATATAATATGTTTATTTTTTTCTTTAAGCTTCTGTATTTTTCATTTTGGGCATACCTTTATGGTTTCCATTATGGGTAAACACGATATCTTCATTTAAGGAAGTGCGGACTACCGCCCCCTCAAAGTGATGTGATTCGTTAATGCCATATGTGGGACGTGTAAAGGATGGATTTAAAGTTATTATATATGATGTTATACTGGAATTATAATATACCTCTATATCATTATTATTTCTTTCCATTAAAGTATGAGATAGAAATGAAAGTAGCGTTCATGCGTACGTACGGCTTACCGTCTCCATGAACGGTGCATTTCATTTCTTATCCCCAAATGTAATGTACTATTAAAAGTACATGTATATAATGGATATATATAATTAATGATATATCTAAATGATGAATATAATTCTGGAATTAAAATATACATACCTCTCATTTAGTTTTAATTCCATTAATATGACAAAGAAACGAAAGTAGCGTTCATGCGTACGTACGGCTTACCGTCTCCATGAACGGTGCATTTCATTTCTTACCTCTAAATGATTATGTAATATTATAAATACATGTATATGCTGGATATATATGATATATATTATATCCAAATCAGGAATTTCATTCTGGATATAAAGAACTTTTGACCACACGAACAACATGTAATTGTAAGAAGTCAACTTTCGACTTAAGAACCAAATATTGACAAAACAAACATTATTATAACTTAAATGGTTACATAATGTTTATAACCTGGAAATAAGTGATATAAAAGGAATAATGAACTTTAAAAAGGTTCTTAATCAAGTATAAATTAACTCAAGTTTATTATTCAGGACGTTAAAGAACGATCGATTCAAGTCGGACCCGAGGTAAGGGACTTCATCTCAATCTCCTTTCATTGAGGCATATTTTATTTTATACACAACTTTCTTTTATACGATGTATAAACCCCTTTGACTTTTAATTTTATACAAAAGGAATCTTTTTATACGAAACACTTTACTATATGACAAAAGGAATGTTTTTTTAACGTACGCGGTGACAACGACTTTTTCTGCCGCCGTAAGTATTATTTTGGTCTTTGGCTTCCTCAACAAGCCATTATGTTTTTAAAATGAAATAAATACCATATATTCTTTTATGTATTTTGGTATTGAAAATGGTTTTGATAAAGGATTCTATTATGATATATTGTGATTGAAATGTGGAAATGTTATCATTCCTTTATATTGGTTTTATGTTTTATGATTTTATACTGGTACTTGGACATTTTAACGGGTGGTTACGTTATAAACCATATGACGGGTGGTGCCGCGAATACCAGGACGGGTGGTTACGTTATAACCTCCAATTCATTGGGTATGGAAGTCGGCCGTATGGCTATTCCATTAAGTATGTATGGAAATTGGCCGTATGGCTATTCCATTAAGTGATATGTGTAGAAGTCGACCGTATGGTTATTCCACTTAAGTATGTTTATGTCCCAAGTTACCTTTATATATGTTATGTGTTCTTTATATGGGTTTTATGGTAATACTTTGGTTACAAAAAGGTAAGTAATGATACTTTATTCAGTGAAGAGTTTTTACAACTTCATGAAGGTGAAGGTATTACTTTGATAGAGTATACATGGTTTACTTGATTTTGAAAAACTAATAGTTTTCATTCTTTGTGTATCCCTTACTGAGCTTTTTATGCCCACCCCAAGTTTTTTTGAAATGTTTTTCACAGGACTTAATGTGGAATAAGGTCAAGGATGGGATCAAGGGAATGTCATGCTATATAAAACATGGAACTAGACATGTTTCTTTCAAGAGTTTTTTTTATTATGGAAACTTAGTATAAGTGACTACTTTGTAATCTTTTGAGATGTAATAGTTATGTTCTAATTCTCTAAAACTCTAAACCTGAAAATATCCTCGACGTGAATTATTCATTTAATTCAATATTAAGTAAGGTTTAAGGCAGGGGCCTTATATGAAAGGTAGGGTGCAACGGGTTTGTTGGCACAAGAAGTGGGAACGTTATCGTATCAGTTGGCAGTGTTGTCATTGGAATTGGTAGAGGGTGTTGATCAGAGTGTTCTTCTGGAAGTAGTAGATCAGTTCATGGATGTTTTTCCCAAAGAATTCTCTGGGTTACCTTCCGTAAGAGAAGTGAAGTTTACGATTGATCTTTTTATAAGGACCAATCCTATCTCACTTCCGTATTACCAGATGTCACCTATTGAATTGCGGGAATTAAAATTCCAGTTGGAAGAGTTAGAAAACAAAGGGTTTATCCGGACTAGCACATCTCTGTGGGCAGCTCCAGTATTGTTTGTGAAAAAGGCAGATGGAACTTTGAGGCTCTGTGTTGATTATCGTCGACTTAACCAAGTTACGATAAAGAATAGATATCCACTTCTATGAATTGATGATTTGTTTGACCAGTTGAGGGGATCCCAGTGGTTCTCTAATATTGACCTGAGATCAGGATATCATCAATTTCAGGTCAGGAAGGATGATATTCCAAAAACAGCTTTCAGAAGTAGATATGGCCATTATGAATATGTGGTTATGCCCTTTGGTCTAACAAATGTGCCAGTGGTGTTAATGGAATTAATGAATTGGATATTTTAGAGATATATGGATTCATTTGTGGTGGTGTTTGTAGATAATATTCTGGTGTATTCAACAAAAAGGGTGGAGCATGAGCAACACTTGTCGACAATGCTGGGGATCTTGAGGGAAAATCGGTTATATGCCAAATTGTTAAAGTGTGACTTTTGGATACAGGAAGTCTATTTTCTGGGCCATGTGATTTCTGAAAGGGGAATTTCATCATATCCAGAAAAGTTAGAGGCTGTTATCTCATGGAAACCTCTATAGAATGTGTTTGAGGTACGGAGTTTCCCCGTTCTAGCTGGGTATTATCGGCATTTTGTTCGTGATTTTTCACGTTTGGCTTCACCGATGATAGATTTGACAAGAAATAATGTTCCATTACAGTGGAATGAACAATGTTAGTAGTTTTTCGAAGAGATAAAGGGTCACCTTACATCATCACCAAGCTTGGTTTTACCAGAACCAGGAAGAGGGTACGTGGTGTATTGCGATGCATCGGGATCATGGTTGGGGTGAATTCTCATGCAAGGGAATCATGTGGTTGCGTATGGATCATTGTAGTTGAGGGTGCATGAGAAGAACTACCCAACTCATGATTTGGAATTGGAATTAGTGGTCCATGATTTGAAAGTGTGGCGTTATTATCTCTTCGGTGAGAAATTCACGGTATATAGAGATCATAAGAGCTTGAAGAACATTTTCTCAAAAAGGGATTTGAACTTGAGGTAATGGATATGGATGTAATATCTCCATATGTTTGATTTTGACTTGATGTACACACCGGGTAAGGGAAATTTGGTGGCAGATGCATTAAGTAGAAAATCATATGCTCAGGTGGTGAAACATGCATTGGACCAGTGGCAGTTGATGTCAGTTATAACTGACATGCAGTTGGAATGTGAGGACCAGGGAAATAGAGAGGTCTTCTTTCCAGTCTTGTTGATTCTTGATTTGGTTTCACTGGTTAAAGAGGTATAGATATCTGATTCTGAGTGTGTGACCATGAGGTCGAAACTCAATAGTGGGGAGACCATTGAGGGCTGGAAACTGAATAGAGATTTAGTTTTGTGTTTTTGGAATCAGATGGTGGTACCAATTGCTTATCAGGAGGATCTTCTCAGGGAGTATCGTCATTCTAGGTGGGCTATTCATCCTAGAATTTAGAAAATGTATAAAATGTTGAAAGCACAGTTCTGGTGGGCTGGTATGAAAAAAAGTGTGGATGAGTTTGTTTTGAGATGCTTGACTTGTCAGCAGGTCAAGGAAGAGCATTAGAGGCCAGCGAGAATGTTGCAGTCTTTACCAATCCCTGTTTGGAAGTGGGAGAAAATATCGATGGATTTTGTCATAGGTCTCCCAAGAATGGTCAGGAAGCACGATGCCATTTGGGTGATAGTAGACCGACTAACAAAGTCAGCCCATTTCATCCCGATTCGTGAATCTCATATGGTGGAGGATCTATCCAAAATCTATATCCTGGAGGTGGTAAAGAGGCATGATGTTCCAATTTCGATTGTATCAGATAGAGATTTGAGGTTTACATCTTGTTTTTGGAAATCCTTGCAGTAATACCTTGGGACATAGTTGACTATGAGCATGGCATATCACCCTCAGACGGATGGTCAATCCGAGAGGACGATACAAACTTTGGAGGATATGTTGTGGGCTTGTGTCATGGATTTCGATGGATCGTGGGAGGAGAACTTGTCATTGGTTGAGTTATCGTACAATAACAATTATCAAGTATCCATACATATGACTCCGTTTGAAGCATTGTATGGGTGGCCGTGTCATTCTCCACTATGCTGGGTGGAAACAGGTGAGTCCTCGATGGTTGGACCGAGCCTTTTCTAGGAGACTACGGAGAATATCAAGTTAATCAGGAAGAGAATAGAGACAAATCAGAGTTGTCATAAATCGTATGCAAATCATCATCAACGGCCGTTTTCGTTCGAGGTGAGTGATCATGTTTTCTTGAGGATCTCTCCTCGGTTGGGACATTGTCAGTTTGGGAAGTAGGGAAAGTTATCTCCAAGGTATATTAGACCTTTTGAGATTCTTGAGCGGGTTGGTGAGGTGGATTATCGTTTGTCTTTGACACCTAGGTTTAGTTCGGTGCACAATGTGTTTCATGTCTTGCAGTTGAAAAAGTATCAGCCAGATCCGGGACATGTTATTCGATGGGATTATATTGAGCTAGAGCCAGATGCTTCGTTGGTGCACGTGCCAGTGTGGGTTATGGATAAGCAAGAGAATGTCTTGTGGGGTGAAATAATCATTCTGGTTCGGGTTTTGTGGTAGCATGGGCTGATCCAAGAGGAGACTTGGGAGCAGGAGGAAGAGATGGTCACTCAATGGCTCGAGCTCTTTCGGAAAAAGGTGGGTTCACTAATTTACAAGTACGGAATGTCCAATGGTGGGGAGAATGTAGCACCCCCAGTTTGAGTTATATAGCCTTTTATGCTTATTTTTGTGTTTAAAGTGCATGGGATGAGTTGAGAAGAGGTTGGGAGAGTTTGGAATGGTTTTGAATGAGTTTGGAGGCTTTGCATAGGGAGAACGGTTTGAGCACGGTTAGGGGAAACCGTGAGGGTTCTCTAGGAAACTGTGTAGGGGGAGACAGTAGGCTTCGCACAGCCTGTGCATAGTTTTCCAAACCATGCGAGGAAACCATGCAGACCCCTCTTCTCTAGGCAGTAGTGTGCGCATGGTTAGCGCATGGTTTGTCAAACCGTGCGGGCTAACCTTGTGACCACTTAAAAATAGAGTTTTAAAACTTGGGTTCACTCGGGCTTGCCTCATTCCTCTCCAAATCCTCTCCCACTCGAGCCTCACTTGGAATTTTGGGTTCTCAAGGATTGAAGGTGACCTCCCACTAATTTTAGAAGAGTTTTGAAGAGGTTTCTTGGTGTATCGAAGGTGGTTTCTCTTGGGTAAGTCTCTCCTCTTGGGTTCTTTGTGTTTTCCTCTAGATCTACATCTCCCTCTCTCTCAATTTTCTAGATCTACACCCTCTGTGTGTATATCTAGTGTTGCAGTTGCCTTGGATGTTGATTTTAAGGCTTGTGGATGTTAGGGAAGGAGATCTAGAGATGTTTTGGTGGTGCATTCACCGGTTTTGATGAGTAGTTGCTTGTGGGTTGTTTTCACCGGAACCCTAAAGGTAGGTGGCTTCTCTCTCAACTCCACTTGGTTAGAACTAGTGGTTTAGTTATAATTAATTTTTGTTTCTTAAAATTAATTGTTTTATTGATGTGCGAAATCGGATGGAAATCCCTTTGGTAATAGTTTGGGGATTTTTGGGAAAAGGGATTCTGACGAAATGCTCTTGATGTGATTTTAAAATGGGATTTTAAAATGAGTTGTTTTTTGGTTTGATTAAGATGAATTGAGAAAATGGTTTTCAATAAAAAGGGTTGTTTTTATTGAAATGGGGGTTGGCATGGAAAATGGTTAAAGGGTGTTTTCAATAAATATTTTATTTATTGAAGTGGATTGGCATGTAATGAAAATGTTTGATTGCATGTTTTTGTGTCCTTGATGGGTTATATGATTGGTTATGTTGGCTTATTTGAATGTTGTGTAGAAGTGGGTGGGAAGTACCACTATTAAAAGGGTATGGATAGTGGACGGAAGGGCCATCATCAATAGCAAGTGGGCATGAAGTACCACTTGAGTAGATTGGTAATGAATGTGTTGGATGGAAAGTTCCACCATGGTATGTTGTGTGCTTGGTTGGTGATGTTTGTAGATGGGGGCTTGTGAGTGAAATATGAAAAAGGTAATCGGCTTGTGGCATGGTTGATTTGGCTTCCTTGTGTGGCATGTTTGGCTTACAACATGATTGTTGGATTTCTCTGGGTTTACTTGGTTTGGGTGGAATGACTTGGTAAGGGTGTGTTTGGATTATGGTAATAGATGCACTTGTGATTATTTTTTATAAACTGATTTATATAAATGTGCTAACGGTTTTATCCTAGTGGTGTGTGTAGGGAAGTCATTTGGGAAAAAACTACTGAGTAGTTGTACTCACCCCATGCTTTGGCACTTTGGTGTCTTTGCAGATGTCATGTACCGGGATACAGGTAAAGGTAAGACATCTCATTTCTAGTGGTTCTTGGTAATGCTTGTGATGTGTTGGTGGAGCTTGGAGCTTGGATTTTGGTGTGGAGCTGTGGCGGTGTCATGGCTTGTGGTGTTTTGTTGTTTAGTCTTCCGCATATTACTCTGATATCGTGTTGGATTATATTGGTTTTGGGTTGTATTGTAGAACAACTTGGTTGTATTTTGGGAATACATGCTTGAATGTTTTATTGACATGCATCATATAGTGGTTGTAGTGAGGGTTTGGTTGGTTTTATCTTAAGGGAAAATCGTTCCCCAATTTGTTCTCGAAGCCCTCGACATTTATTTCTAGCCTTTGGAACCTTGGGAACGTCGCTTAAGGCCAAGTAATCCCTCACCGCATCCTCAATCCAATGAGGTAGGGGCGGGGTGTTACAGGAATTTAAAGTTGAGAAGTAGTGGGTTGGGATCTATGAGGTGGCATGGTGCTCACAGTTCCATGTCTACAGTCCTATAGACATCATGCCAGAGCTGATGAGTAGGTGGTAATTGGGGACCAACACATTTCAACTACATCATGGGGAGGTTGAATTTAGTTTATGTTACCTCTACCACATCATGAGTATCCCTATCCAGGGAGATATGTATGATGAGTTCCTCCCTACTGAGGATATTTGGGATGATCAGGAGTAGATTTCAGAAATCACAAGGGAATTACTACACTTGGTCTAGGGTAGAGTGACCAAAAACTAGGGATGAAGGACATCCTTTTCAAGCAATGGTTTGGGTAGTTTTTGAATGAACCATTGGATATACTACCATGGAGGTCGTGTTAGTTTCCAAAGGCAAATCAACGAGGCAAGGATCACTCGTATTAGAAAATCTTGGAGGTAAGAAAATTGCAGTTGTGGGGATATAGTGTGAAGACCAAGGCTATTGTGATTAGACTAGCATTTATTTCCACACTAATATGTGGGTGGATGATCCCGGTTTGGGATACACACATAGGGGTGTAGCCGAGAACCCTTATCATGGAAACAATTCTGGAAATGTGGAATCAAATCAGCCTAGGAGTCCTAATGATTATAAATTTGTACAAGTTGTTGTGCTGCATCATCCAAAAAAATACTCCCTTCCATGTGTGCAAGACATTTCACTTCCTGTATGGTTGGTTCATCACACACATGGGGGATATGAATATCCAAACCTAATCTCCCATCCAAGTACAAAATTTCAGTCATCTTTCCTAAACATCTCCTAGAGTCTCCCTCTCAACTTGGGCTAAGTGGAAGTGCCAACAAAGACTGGGCTAGAGGGAAACTTCATTTTTTTAAATGATTTATCTTCTTATGGGAATGGTGAATCATGATGACATGAAGACCATCGAACAATTTTCATACCTCTTGGCCTTTCGAGGTGGGGGTACTGGTGGCCAGAGTGGACTGCAATGTGGTTTGTGATCCATACACCCCAAACCATTTCGCACATGGATTTTGGTACCTACAATGGATCAACATGAATGTGGTACATAGGAAATGCCACCCCTAAATCCTCTGATAGATATGGTTCATGTTTTCATACAAATATGGAAAAGGAAAAAATGATTTACCGCTAATTACTATTTCACATGGGCTCATCCATGAATACACACTGATTTTAGAGTGTGTGTAACCTAGTGACATGTTAAGGAGAGTAGTGACTTGGTTAGATGGGGAATAGAACCTATAACCATGATTTTTGGGGAGAGATTTGACCAAGGCACACTGTGGAGGCAAATCCAGGCCAGCAGGTAGAGCAATGGCACCAGCTTCAGAGATGTCTGGTTCTGCACTAGTAGAACCCTCAGGGAGGTGAGAATAAATAAACTCAATGTTCCTAGGTAAGTAGATTTAGAGGGAAGTTAGACCCTCTAGAGTTGTTCTAAGGTAACATGTCCAAGGTTTAGGGAAGTGACTGCATCTCTCAGATGTCCCTAGTGACACTGTTTTCCTTAACGCCTAGAAGATTTGGGTAATCCATAGCGACTCAACACTCTTCATGTGATATAGCAACATCTCAACTCTGAGGGGATACCCCTTACTAGGTTGGGTCATTCCAGGGAAGGTTTCCATCTCCCCTAATCTAAGGTGATGTAATATATAACAGATATAGAAGACTTGGTCCACTCTCACAACACTGCGCATCCCCTGACCAGTTGAGTGAAGTTTTTTCTAGGCATTACTTATCCCCAGATCTATAATGACCTTACCTTTTCATATATATATATATATATTAGATTTTTTATATTAATATTTAATAAGTTACACAAACACACACCCAAGGACTATAATATTTTAGTGTATTTGGAGACTAGGTACACAATCTTCAAATTTGGTGAAAGATCTTCAATATCCCACATAAATATCTTCCCCTTTAATACTATTCAAAAGCATATACTACTTGAAACCTTTATTTATAACTTTGGGAAAGGAAACATAATAAAGGGTGAGATCATATGCTCTGTAATGGTAAACAAGGGAAACACATAAGAATAATAGGAACATAAGGGTACATAAACATGAGAATAACATTTCAAAACCATACCCTATATATCAAAGATCATAATATTGAGTCATGGAATAAACATTTTCAGTTCATAAGACTTGAATCATAGTGAAATCAAAGAACATGATCCATGAGAGCATAACATTAGCATAAGAAATAAAATTGTGAAATAAATATAAGAATATAAAATCATTTCCATAGTAATCAAGTATCACTGCCAAGGTTATCATAATGAAATTAATTCACTCTCCAAACCATCATAACAGTCAAGGTTCACTCCCAAGACCATCATAATGAAAAAAGTCCCTTACCGAACTAGGGTCACTCCCCATTATAGTCCTTTCTATCTCATGAGATATAAATAGTTACCCAATGAATTAGAGGAGGATATATATCCCACACATCATATAATAGAAATCATACGTATGTGTTCCAAAAGATCATAAAACATTCATCATATCATAAACCATGAAATAAAATGGTTTTCATAAACATTTTATCATATTGTAATATGTGTAAAAGAGATAGGTTTTATAATCATTTCATCATTTTATTATAGCATAACTCATGAAAATAAGAAGGTTTCATAAGATTTATATCATGGTATAACTCATGGAAGAGAAACAGGTTTCATAAACATCACAATATCATAAACATAAACCATTCATACAAATAATAAGTCTATTATCTTTGGATAATTGATATAGAAAATATTTTCAATTAATTTATATTTAATATCATTGTTTTAAACCCACAAAAGTGTTCCTCTAAGATGAATTGTTTCATTTTTATGATAATGGTGTTATTTTGAGCTGAATAGTAAAAATTGGCCATTTTGGATTTTTAACAGTTTTAAATTATTTCTGTAGTTTGGCCATAACATTATCTACACTGATACAAATTACAAAATTCTTTCTTTTCCAGATGCTACACATCTAGGTATTCATTTACTATTTTTTGGACTAAAATCTGAATCGGCCATATGGAAGCTCAAAAGAAGCTCACAAGTGGGAGAAAGAAAACTGTTTTCAGTTCTGCATAGTTTTGGTTTGGGATCCATAACTCATCCATGGTGGGCCCAAAGCTTGTGAAATTCGGTGGGTGGACGTGAAAGGAGTTTATGATCATCTTTTATGAAGGAAGAACCGAGTTAATTGGCCTTTTATGGGGTCATTAAATCACCCTAATCTAGAGGATTTTGTTTTGGAGAGTCTGACTGGACAGAATAAATGCTCAGAGTAAAACGGCCACAACTCTTGGAATACATGTCCAAATCCACTGATATTTTTAGGGGACAAGGAAAAGGGAATTATAAACAACATTAAAGAAGGTCTCAATGCATGAAGATGTCATTTAATAGGGATAAAATGCGTCAACATCCGGGGGAAAAATTATGGCTATAAAAGGAGGAGAGCTCCACCCTCTCAAAGCATCCCATTCTCCATCCCATTCCTTCCGGGACACCAAGAAGAAGATCTTTTCAGCTTTATTTTTTATTTATTTTATTTTTCATAGTTTTATAATGCCTTATTCATCCCCATTCATCTCGATTAACCTTACCATGGTGGGGTAAACTTTTGGAGTGATTGGGGAAGGGTTGGTTTTCTACATTATAATGCTTGAGTTCTTGGACGCAATTGAATAAATTTATTTCTTCTTCAAAGTTGTTTTCAATTTCATATAGAGGATTTTATAATCAAGTGTGATAGTTCTTGAATATTAATTACATTATTGATTTTTTCCTTGGTAAAATAATCATAATCTCCCTCCACTAATTTCTGGATTATATACAATGGAATAAACTGAGAATTAGTGGTGAAGTACTCGACGATCGTCAGTACGTGTAAAAGGTGTAATGAATGTTCTTGATTGTTTGGGATAAACAAAACCCAATCAGGTATTTACCATTTCAGTTAAGGATATTCAATACAAATATTTTACACATGGAAGGAGAGTTGACCAAACCAAGATCTTGGTAAGGTTTTCTTTCATAATAATAATTTCACCAAGGAAGTGAGAGGAAACGATTGTGGAAACTCAATTTAATAAACTAAGAAGAAGAGGTTTGAATTAAATTGAACAAGGATAGCATTACAATTAGGAAACCGACCCTGGCCTAATCACCCTTTTAATATCATTGTTTTTCAATCATTTTAATTTCAAAATTCATTTCAAAAACACAACATTTTTTACCCTCGTTTTAAAGTGACAACTCATTTTGTGTGCACTCCTCTTCGGGATACATCCTAGGTCAACCACTTTACTACATATTAACTTAGGAAATAATTGTTTTTCCATGCCCTACAATAGGCGTGCGTAAAACTTGGCGCCATTTCCGGGGAGGCAGTGCAACAACAATAAAAATAAAAATTGAATGACCCGCACCTCAAAAGAACCATTAATTGAATTTGATCCATAAATTGAAAGAACATTAACCCAACTAAGAAAAAGAAATCTACCAGAAATCTTTGAAGAAATAAATCTCTCAGATTCAAGTGAAACTCTTAGTGTTCACTCTGAACCTGAAATCATGGCTAGAAATCCCAACCAAACCCTGCGTGATCTATGTGCACCACAATTTTCCATTCAAAATAACCAACTAATTACACCCAATGAACCAAATGATTTTGAATTACATGTCAATATGATTCATGTGCTTCCAAAGTTTCATGGTCTTGCAGGAGAAGATCCAAATCGGCACATGCAGGAATTCAGATACACTTGCTCAAGCTTCAGGCCAAGAGGAGCACCCGAAGACCAATTTCAGTGGAGGGAATTCCCCTTCTCACTTGAAGGAGCAGCTAAATAATGGTTGTACAACCTGAAACCAGGGGAGATCAGTGATTGGGAAGACCTAAAAAAGAAGTTTCATGCAAAGATTATTCCCCACATCTAGGAGCACTGCTATCAAGAAAGAGATTTACATCATACGACAATCAATAGGAGAAACCCTCTACGTGTACTGGGAGCGCTTCAAGAATCTATGTTCCAGCTGCCCACATCATGAAATGGAGGAACACCAATTCCTTGTGTTCTTATACCAAGGACTTATGGATAATGATCGAAATCTTCTAGATGCCTCATCAGGGGGGTCCCTGATTGACAAGTCTCCTACAGATATCAGAATACTAATTGAGAAGATTACTCAAAACTCACAACAATTTGGACTAAGAGGAATGGGAAACAGGGGGATACATGAGGTAAAAACATCCGATTCATCTAAATGGATTGAAACCAAAGTTTATGACCTTGCAAGGTTAGTCCGTCAAATGGATATAACACAAGCAAATGGATAAAAAGCTTCAGCTCAGGTATGTGGTTTATGTTATTCTTCCACTCATTATACTAACCAGTGCCCTGAGATACAGGGGACAGAATACTGTGCTGTGGCCTTTCAACCTAGAAAATTCCAAAAAAATCAACTACAAGCCCAAAAAGGATATGGGAACCAACAAAACCAGATGATACCATTTAACCAGCACCCCAGTCAACCTCCTTACCACCAGCAGTAATACCAGAACCCCCCTCCCTTCCAACAATCTTATAAACAGCCCTTCCAACAACAAAAATCTTTTCTGCCACCACTATTCCAAAGAAAGACATATGAACAACCATCCACCAGCACACAAACTTTTGTGTAATAGCTACAATCCAAGTATGAGGGCCTAGCAGATAAGGTTGACAAGATAGCAGACACAGTGGGAAGTCTTGTTGAAATAATGTCCAAGAATCCAGGGAAGCTTCCATCCCAAACACTGCCAAATCCTAAAGAGAATGTTAGTGAAATCATAATAAGAAGTGGAAAAGAAATACCACCTCCATACAACCCTGAACCTGAAATAATACCACCTATTTTGAGGGATAATGATTCAGAAAGTCTTGTGAAAATCCACCAAGAAGATGAAAAGGAAGATGATGAGGAGAAGGATAGGCCATAGAATAAGAAATAAGAAACACCAATTTAAATAAAACAAAGGGAGAAGAAAGACTTACCCCCATCATTTCCAACAAGGATGATCAAATCAAAGAAATTTCATGAAGAATCACTTCAAAAAGAAATTCTGGACACCTTCAAGAAAGTGGAAATCAATATCCCTCTACTTGAAGCTGTTAAAAAAATCCCTAAATATGACAAATTTCTGAAGGAGTTGTGTACTAAAAGAAGGAGGCTAGATGGAAATGAAAGAATCAACTTAGGAAGAAGCGTCTCAGCATTGATCACACCACCGATACCACAAAAATGTCAAGATCCATGGACTTTCTCTATTCCCTGCACTATCGGTTCTTTAAATTTCTCTAATGCTTTGTGTGATCTAGGTGCTTCAATTAATGTATTGCCTCACTCAGTATACACTTCTTTACAGATGGGAGAATTGAAGCCTACTAGAGTGGTGGTCCAGCTCGCAAATAGATCCACAGTTTTTCCAGCAGGTGTTCTGGAAGATGTTCTTGTAAAGGTAAAATATCTATTGTTCCCAGCTGACTTTTATGTGCTGAAAATGGAAGAAGATAGGAGTTCATCACACTCACCCACAATCTTGGGAAGACCATTCTTAAAGACAGCGAAGAACATCATCAATGTGCATGAGGGAACACTCTCAATAGAGCTCAGAGATAGTCGATTGAATTTTAATATACCCGAATCCATGAAGAATTTGTCAGATATTCATTCGCTTAAAGCAATCTACCACAAAGAAGGAAAATAACCAAATAAAAATTCAGAAGAGACAACCTTTGAATTCTTGGATAGTTTGTTAGAAGATGATGGAGAATCAAAATTAGGAGAGGATGTTGAGATCAATAATTATAAACTCAAGGAGGCCGAACATGAAAAGATTATCATATATCTCTAGAAGGTACTTGCTACAAAGGAAAAAGAATTAGATAAGAAGAATTCCATATGCCTTGAAATGGAACATGAGCTAAAGAAGGTCAAGGAAACCCCCATTAAAACTATAGAGTGTAAAGGATATTCTCAAACCAATAGGAAGAGGGGATTACAAGAAAAAGAGGAAAAACCCAAAACCAGGTTCGTATGGGTAAAGAAAATTGAGGGTCAATCTCCTGCCTCAAGAGAAGAGAGGAATTTTCAAAGGACATCACAAACCCTTAAAAAGAGTTATGTTCACATTGAAACAAGGAAGAAACAAATATCCAAAAATATTGAAAACCATTACAGAAGAACAAGATTTCAGGGGTTTTGCTGGTGTTGTGGTATCTATGGACACAAATCAGACTCTTGTTGGTACAACATGTCTTTACCAAGAAATAGAAAAGAACCAGTGGAGGAGATCCCGCTCCTCCAACCTGTCTATCAATAAGATCCATCAGGTTGTACCTCTCCTTCACACTTTCTTGATATTGTGATTCATTTTAAAATTGTCTTACATGTTAAATCCACTTGAATGCATTGAGGACACTGCATCATTTAAGTGTGGGGGAGGAAACCTTTGTAGTATAGGATTTTCATTTGATGTTTGTTTTCATAGAAAAATAAAAAAATGGTGTGTTTTCAAATTTTTGTGTGTTTATTTTTTAATTTTTGGTGTGTTTCTGAAACTTTTTAGCTGAAATGATTATCAATACCATTTTTGAAACCCATGTCAATGAGTTAACCAATCTATTTCATGAAAACGAGCTTAAATGAATGCTGAAATGACTTCTTTTCAAGTTCAAATCTTTTAGAATTTCATGAAAAGTACACTGATTTTTGAAACCCATGCCATATTTCACTGTCTATATCTTTGAAATCACTTCCTTGTGAGGCTTCTGAACTATTTTTGTCATATTCTTTTCATTCACCTCATTTCTTGAGAGAACCATACCATGCTTACTTTAACCAGAATTTGATTTATTCCTTTAAAAACTTGAGGGTTTGGGGTACGTGTGTTTTAAATGATTGAGGCATTTATTTGGTTTGAATCCCCCTTTTCAAAATAATCCTTTTCATTATGGCCCACCTTTACATTTATCCTTCATTGTAGCCCCTAGTAGCCATGAATTTCCTATTAGGTTAGCCACATTACAAGCCAATTTTCCCTATCCTACCTGCTCTTGAAGTGAAATTTCATGATCTAGTTGAACTTAAGTGTGGGGGAAGATGTCTTGTGGTGTAATACCTCATTTGGTTATACTTTGGGTGGAAAATAAATTGTGTAAGAGATGTGTGTGATGATGAAAAATTATTCTGTTAAAAGATGTGCCTTTTCTGGAGCTTTTATGATAAGAGAAGTTGTGCATTTCTGGAGCATCCAATGTAAAAAAAAGAAAGCTGTGCCTATCTAGAGATTTAAAGAAAAATCATGTTTGAAAGGATTGAAATTTTTTCTACTGAGATGATTGAATGTTGATGGAGCCTATTTTCTACAAAGGGGAAGTGAAGGAGACCATTCTTGAGTAAAAATTTGAATCTTGCAATTTTTCTTCAAAAAGAGCCAAGCCCTCCTTTTTCGGCCTCAGAATGTTTAACATCTAAATCCTACCAACCGGAAGCCACAGAACAACCCTAAAAAGTCCTCATGAGAAACACATGTCCTTGACACACATCGCGTGGAGAATTAGGAATTTATCAAGCCTATGTTGACTCTTGTGTGAGTTTGGATGGGAAAAGCCTTGTTTAGCATTTACATTTGTGAGATGAGAGAAAATTCATGTGAGGTAGATGTTTTGTGTGCATGGGATAAGAAATGAAGTATAAATATATTAAAATATTAAATGGATGACTTGAAATAACTATTTTTGATGAGGCATGATATCTTTTTGTTTCTTGAAATTGATTTGATAGATCTCATTGATATGTGTTTTGGATTTGATTTGATTTGATTTTTACTTGTCCAGGAGTCCAATTGTTAAGTGTAGAGGAATTGATAGAGCAAATATTTTCAATTAATTTATATTTAATATCATTTTTTAAACCCACAAAAGTGTTCCTCTAAGATGAATTGTTTCATTTTTATGATAATGGTGTTATTTTGAGCTGAATAGTAAAAATTGGCCATTTTGGATTTTTAACAGTTTTAAATTATTTCTGTAGTTTGGCCATAAAATTGTCTACACTGATTCAAATTGAAAAATTATTTATTTTATAGATGCTACACATACATATACTCATTTATTATTTTTGGACTAAAAGCTGAATCGGCCATATGGAAGCTCAAAAGAAGCTCACAAGTGGGAGAAAGAAAACTGTTTTCAGTTCTGCCTAGTTTTGGTGTGGGATACATAACTCATCCATGGTAGGCCCAAATCTTGTGAAATTCGGTGGGTGGACTAGAAAGGAGTTTTTGAGAATCTTTTATGAAGGAAGAACCGAGTGAATTGGCTGTTTATGGGGTCATTAAATCACTTTAATCCGGAGGATTTCGTTTTGGAGAGTCTGACTGGACAGAATAAATGCTCAGAGTAAAACATCCATAAATCTTGGAATACATGTCCAAATCCGCTGAGATTTTGAGGGGACACAGACAAGTGAATTATGAACAACATTAAAGAAGGTATCAACGCGTGAAGATGTCATTTAATGGGGATACAATTCATCAACATCCGGGGGAAAAATTATGGCTATAAAAGGAGGAGAGCTCCACCCTCTCAAAGCATCCCATTCTCCATCCCATTCCTTTCGGGACACCAAGAAGAAGATCTTTTCAGATTTATTTTTTATTTCTTTTATTTTTCATAGTTTTATAATGCATTATTCTTCCCCATTCATCTCGATTACCCTTACCATGGTGGGGTAAACTTTTGGAGTGATTAGGGAAGGGTTGGTTTTCTATATTGTAATGCTTGAGTTTTTAGATGCAATTGAATAAATTTATTTCTTCTTCAAAGTTGTTTTCAATTTCTTATAGAAGATTTTATAATCAAGTGCGATCATTCTTGAATATTAATTCTGTTATTGATTTTTGCCTTGGTAAAATAATCATAATCTCCCTCCACTAATTTCTGGTTTATATATGATGGAATAAACCAGGAATTAGTGGTGAAGTACTCGATGATCATCAGTACATGTAAAAGGTGTAGTGAATGTTATTGATTGTTTGGGATAAACAAAACCCGATCGGGTATTGCCCATTTCAATTAAGGATATTCAATACAAATATTTTACACATAGAAGGAGAGTTAACCAAACCAAGATCTTGGTAAGGTTTTCTTTCATAATAATAATTTCACCAAGGAAGTGAGAGGAAACGATTGTGGAAAATCACTTTAATCAACAAAGAAGAAGAGGTTTGAATTAAATTGAACAAGGATAGCATTAAAATTAGGAAACCGACCCCGACCTAATCACCCTTTTAATATCATTGTTTTTCAATCATTTTAATTTCAAATTTCATTTCAAAAACACAACATTTTTTACCCTCGTTTTAAAGTGACAATTCATTTTGTGTGCACTCCTCTTCAAGAGACATCCTAGGTCAACCACTTTAATATATATTAACTTAGGAAATAATTGTTTTTCCATGCCCTACGACAGGCGTGCGTCAATCATATACCTAATAAAGCATAAAAAACCTAAAAGTATATTATCTTAGATGGAGAAAAAATTTAAAATAAAAATAACTTGGAACATTTCTTGATAAAAATTACCTTTATTTGAAAATAAATTTTTAAAACTAAATGTTATAAAATATTTTAGAAGTTATTTTATTTTAAAATAAACTTGAAAACTTATAAAGGAAGCTTTGAAAATCATTTAAAACATTTCTCGAGAAAAATATCCTTTCCGCTTTGAAACACTTTTTAATACATAAAACATTTTAAAAATAAAATTATTTGAAAAAAACCTTGAATGATTATAAATGAATATTCAAAGAAAATAATGTTTATGACTGTGTGAAATTTCATCCATGCTGTACAAGTTAAAATAAATATTCCTTTCACATTTTTAGTAAAAGCCAAACGAGCATTGTTTGAAAAATGACATAAAGATTCCTGGAATTTTTTTTTGTAAAAAGTAAAAAATGGGTAAAAATTTATTTGATAAATCATTTTAATAATTTTAAAAATAGTTTTTATTTTTTTTTGAAAACATGGTTTTGGAAGAAAAGGGTTTTCGACCGAAGAGAGAAAAAAGATGATTTTTCTTAAAAAACTTTTCTCAATTATTTTAAGCACCAAAGAGTGAAAAAATGGTAATATTATTTGAAAATATCATGAATAATCATAGTATAATAAAATTCATGAGAATTATTAAGATGTATATCATAAAATTTAAACAATGGAGACTTAATCATAAATAATCCTGATAAATAATGAGATTGTAACATAAAACCATTACTAATTTAGTAACATTTTAAACATAATACCCATGAAATAGAGATCCTAAAATGGATATATAATCCTAATAATTTTTATTATAATTATCATAAAATAAATTCATGTGTATTATATACACCATATAAAAGAAAGAAGTTGTGAATATGGTATGTGTCTCATAGAAGTAAAAAGTGAGACAAAAATCCCTTACAAATTAAGTAATATTTTGAATTGTAAGCCCCAATAAATCATAAAATCAAATTAAACTTTAAATAACATGAAATTAAGGTTATTAATGACATAATATTTCAAATATGTACTATATACATCACACAAAATAAATAAGTGGTGAATTTTCATATGTCTCTTTGAAATAAAAGAGCGACTAAAAATCCCTTACCTTGAGTCTTGAATTATTTCTTACACATTCTAACATCCTATATAATAAATATAAGTTTATTATAAATATATTATTATAACATATATGATTTAATTGTGACCATTTATTACCTATTTATTACCAATTCCTTATTAAAATCTTGTTTCAGGTAATAATTGTTTTGTTTTTATATATGTTTTGAGTTTTTATTTTAGGTATTCTTACTCCGATAATGGTTCCATAATATATATAATAATAATAATAAAATAATTATCATATTTATTAATCAATTATAATTTTAATACCAATCATGAAATATGGTTTTGAGAAATTAATTACATTATGATTATAGAGACGGTAGACCGTACATATGCATGAGAAACGTTTCCATTTTTCAAAGATCATTATAGAAAGGAGGTAAGTAATATTTTATATTTAAATAATCATAATAATATAATAAATAACATATTATTTCTTTAAATATAATTATACATATCATTCATGTGGTGTGGTGATGAAAATAGAGAGTCAAATCGTTTCGTGAACACGATAGTCCGCACATACTTGAATAAAGTTATCATCTTTTAGTGAGTGACAAGGTAAGAAAGAAAATTTTATATTATAATTTAAGAATGATAAATATATAATTAAAATCATAATTATATCATTTATATATTATATATTCATTAACTTTATCCTTATTATCTTCCATGTAAAGCGTTACTGAAAAACGAATCACACCGCTTCATGAGGCGGTAGTCTGCTATACATATGAATGACATTATCATATCAACTACTGAATGGAAAGTAAAATGGTATATATAAAATAATTACTCCATAGGTATAATTATGTTATAAATTTCATATATATACTTTATATCCATCATCATACCCATCCATGATAGGTGATAATGAAAAAATGAATGACATTAGTTCGTGAGGTGGTAGTCCACCGCACACACGAATAATGATTTCGTAACCCATTTGATGAAAGTGTGGATAGTTTTAGGCAATTAAATTAATATAAAAAAAATATTAGTATATTTAATATACTTAGGTTATTCTATCATAATGTTTTAATAATAATTTAATGAGGTTTAGGAATAAATAAAATAAAAATGCTCATTGAAAAACGTCACCTTTTCTTCGGGTAACCTCCTTAGGTTTGCACCAAAAGCCTTCCTAAGATGAATTTATGACAAAAATAAGGATTATATGATTATAGGAGGTAATTTTGGGAAGTTATTTGGGTAGTTATTTTCCAAATCAAATGTTTTTAATAAGTTAAGAAGAGATGATAGGTGGTGTCCTTTTATAAGTGAGGTGAGTGGCACAATCACAATTTTTGAAAAGAAAAGGTGTACCCATGTTTTTCACATGCCACAAGGGTAAAAAATGAATTATTATAGAGCCTTATAAATTATTTGGTCAAAATATGTCCATAAAATATATTATATACAAGTTTTTAGGTCATTTTAACCCATATTTTTTTAGTTTAACCCCTGGTAAACCCATTTTTCCTTAACCGTGGTAATTAATTTTTACTATTTTCAGTATTCATTTTGGTGAAAAATTAAGTTGAAAATATTATATAATATAAATTATTATGATTAAACATATTAGATTAATTTTTTCATATTCAATTCATATAAGTGGAAAATTTTAATTTAAAATTAACCTCGTAGACGTGAAGATAAAGCGAGTTTTCAAAGAGAAAATGTTCAAAAGTTTACAAAGTTTTATATAAAAAATCAATATGAAAAATATTAAAATAATGTAAAATAAATTAATAGATATATAATTTAACTAATTTAACTTTAAAACCAATTTAAAATATAATTTAACTTTATAAATAATTTAAATGAAAATGCAGTTTTCAATTAAAATGCAGTATTTTTCACTATTCATTAAAAAAATTAATCTTTTTATAAAATTATCAAAAATTAAACCTAAGATAAATTTTATATGATGATTTAAAAAATGAATTTTATTTTTTCAAATAATTTTTCTAAAATTTTTAAATTTTATTTTAAATATAAGTGTGCGAAAAGGAAACAAAACTGGTTTTTAGAAAAATACAGTTTTAAGCATAAAATTGGATTTATTATTATATCTTATCTATAAAACACATAAGATTAATGTTGAATATTGGATTGATTATATAATATGTAAATTTAATTAGAATAATTCACTAAAATTGTATTTTTTAATTTATTGAGGTAAAACATGTTTGTTTTCATAAAAATAGTTTTTTTCAGAAAAAGATTTCATTTATTTTAATTTTTAATTAAATTGTACCCAATGAAATAATTATATATACATATATAAACCATATATTTTCATAATTTAATTAATACTATTCATACCCTTTATTACAATGATTAGGTAATAACTATCTTAATATTTTAATAATATTTCATGTCTCATTTAAACTCAATATTATGTGTAACGCAAGCTAAACTCAGTGTTACATGTAGCTAAAAATATAGAAAAGATTAAATTAATTTGAAAAAATATTTTGAAAAATCTTAGGGTGTTTCATTATACTCCATTAAAATGATCTTTTCCCTTAAAATTTTTCTTGGTCATCAAAGGTATAACAATTGAAAATTCCTTCATAGAAACCGTCATCATAAAATGGTTAAATAAAACATCCTCTTAAAGAAGAGAAAGGGATGTAGAAAAGTCATCTAGAATAATACATAATAGGCTTTCAAATAAAATGACATAGGTGGGAAGTGAAAACATGGATATTGAAGAGAAAACTAACACCCAAATATTAATGGAGAGTGTTAGAGAACATATTCAGGATAAAGTTAAAAACCATAAATCCATAAACGAAAGAGGCATGAAAAAGGTCATTGATATCATCAAAAATGATTATCCAATATGAATAAATCTTCATATTGTGAAGTAATACATAAATATCTAAATCCTCATACAAATTTGAAATTAAACCATTTCATAAATGGTTAGCCTTATTACCCTTACAAAAGATTAAAATCCAAAACTTTAGAAATAAGATTACTAAATTTCCAAAATGAACTTATCATTAACCCACCAAACAACATGAAGTAGATCTTAATTGTCACATACCAAACATGTGACTACCTTTATAATGTATTCTCTAGAAACATGGTAATAACATGAATTACCATAAAAACCTATTGAAAACATACATGATACCTCACTCCTTACATAAAACAATTTTTTTTGGATATATTCCTTAAATTTAAAATGCTACAAACTCTATAAATGACAGCATAAATTACTTTTTCAACAAACCCTTTATCAGTTATGAGGCCATTAATACTATCTGACTTACTTTATCCATATCAATCATCTCTTTATCCAAACTAAACACAATTTTCTCAACCTTAGGAACATATTAAGGGTTATCTTCCCTTAATAATTTGTTTTTAATAAAATATTACCATACCATTAAATGAATTTTCTAGGTTAGTAGTACTATTAAACATATTCTTTCACATCCTTAACGAAAAAATTATATTGAACAATACTTATATATTTTATGATTCATATATATATTTTTTAATTCAAATAAATAATCACTTCAATCATATCACTTCCTCTTTAAACCATTAACTAGGCTTCATCATATTATTCCTTAACACTTATTTTCTTTCATATATCATTTTTAGTCTCTTAATAATTAGTAATATAACCATTACTCATAAAAAATTTCTGATTATCTTCATGATATTTCCCTTTACGATATAAATTTATACAATACCCATACTTTCCACATTTAAAACATCTAGTAGTCAATTATTCCTTAAGGAGACCATTATTCTCATCCATTGTGTTAATTGGAATTTTTATTTTTACTTTGAAATTATTTTCTTTGTTTCCATATTTCCCACACCCAAAACATCTTATCATCCCTCTGATACATTCATTTGAGTGCTTCTTATTGTTCCAAAGTAGGATCTATACCGATGAGGGGGGGGGGGTGAATCAGTGGTAACTTTTCTTTTTATAATAAAGTTTCTTAGGTACTTTAGAAACATTTTTTAACCTACGAAACTTGTTAGATTTATGATCCACTAAAATATAACTCTCGACCTTAACTTTCATATGAAAAAAATATAAATATAAAGCAACACATAATATTTACAAGGTTCAGTACAAATACCCACTCCTTGCCAAATTGGATATTCCCACCAACATGGATTCCTTCACTATATTATTTTCAAAATACAAAGGCATAAGAAGTAAAAAATTCTACAATCCTAGTAGAAACCTTTATGCTATAGTTTTTTATACCCCAGCCTATAATTTTTTATATTCACTTTCCCATAGATGGTTATAAACTCCAGAAAAAATCCTCTTCAGCAACTAGTAAGTATCCACAATTACAAGATTCAATTTCCTTCTTCTTTTTTGATTCAATTCAGAATTTTATTTACTTCCTCCATAAGAAATATAAATCAAAATTTACCTATGTACAATATTCAAGAACTTCAACAATATTATGAAAAACTTGTTAGTCTTGAAACTTCTTTCAAAATATCTATCTGAAAAACTTTATCAGCAAAATTTTGTTCGATTATCCTTCTTCTGATAACCTCTATACGATGGAATCCATCCAATTATACTTCTACCATTTCCAATACAACTAAGTAGAAAATCAATTGGCATTACACAATTTATTTTTCTGATGGAACTTTTTCTGATAAACATCGCACCGATGGACTCACTCCGATTGATGTGGCTTCGAAGGACTCACTCTAATGGGTGTCACACCGATGGAACTTACTATGATGGAACTTCTCACTCTGATGGATCTTTATCCAATAGGAGTTAGATGTGATGGATCTTCCTTAGCTTTAACCTAAAACAAAACTTGGTTGAGATATCAATTACTTTTCACAAGTTTTAGAGCTTCATAGCTTATACACGTGAAGATTTTCAAGTATAAATGTACCGTGCACTCATTTTATAGGTGTCCCATAATAGTAAAAGGTGGGAAAAATAATTCTCCTTACCACTCAATTAAATACACAAATCTCTAAATTTCATATTGATTTGAGATTTATATTTGAATTCTTCAACTCTTCTCAACACTTCTAGTAACTTCTCAAATCTTCTTGAACCTTCTAAAAAATTTATACTTCTTTGAATTTACACACAATTATTTAGTTTGATTAACTGAGTTTGATCATTCTTATGTTTTGTGACTCCGATTTATATTTTAGCTTCAGTGATAGTCTAATGTACTTTCTTATGGAAATATTTTCTAATGGATCATAACTTCACCACCTCAAACTTTTCATCCTTTGATATTGACCCATTATTGAAATAACTTCAACAGTTTTTCTCTTGACACACTATAGAATAAAACTATCAAATATTTCCTTGATCTGATTCTCTAAGTCAATTTAAAATGGTTGACTATATTATTGAATAACATCTTTGAAACTTTTATCACCTTGAACCATTCCAAAGCAGCCCAACCATTTCTCACATTTTCAATTTCTTTCTAATTATGATAGAACTCTTTATACATTTTCTCAGGTTGATTATATGATACTGATTACAAAGATGCACTCTCCCACTATCAATACTCAGGTAAGTGAATCAGTGTCACCAAATTTGTTCAATATGATGTTCTGCACCAAATGTTTCATCGATGTTAAACACTGTCTAATGAACTGGTGCCTTATTCCTATTTGACTGGTCGATATCAATTTCATACCAATAGACCAGTGTCTATTGACCATCCAATGTATCAGTGTTGGGATATCATTTGTGTCCTCAATATTAATGACATAACCACTCAATTCTACCTCAAATATAACCTTGTATCTGATACTTTAAAGATACCAAAAATTTATAAAATGGATCAGTGTCAGGATTTATTACAATATATTGGTGGCATATTGTGTTTGATAGATTGGTGTCAACATCAAATTCTTTACTTAAAATTTTCTACAACTAGTAATAGATTCATTTGATCAGTTTGTTTGATGAGTCAGACCATCTGATGATCTGTTTTATATGACTTACTGGTCTGAATGAAAACCAAAATCTTCATCTTATCACATTTTTCAAACTCTAAAACATCCTTTTCAACATCCTAATTTCTTCAAAAGATTTTATCATGAGAACATTCATGATTTATGAAAACTCCAAGATTGAAATATAATCTTCAGTTTCATGTACCAAACACATCATATCCCCTTTTCCTTCACAATGCTCACATCATAATTTCTAACCAACTTATGATATTAAAGAATTAAAAAAAATCAAAGAATCTTCATATTTAATATACTAAAAACATTTTCTCCCCATTTAATTCATAAATATTTCACCACAAATTTCTCACCAACTTATAATATTGAATAATTACAAAATAGAAAATAATTTTTAGATTTACTTTGACTAAAAACTATGTCCAATAATCTAGGTTTGGAGTTCTATTTCCAAAATCGTGTTTTCTTTTGATTTGGAATATGATTACCTACATCTGGTTCATATTACTAACCAGTCTGATGGGTCAGTTTGGAAAGAAAAACTCCATGATTTCTCCACTTTAAACACATATCATATGTACGATGGGGTCAATCCAAAAACCAAAACTCCACCATTTCTTCCCTTCAAAAATATATCATCTATATCATCTATTGACAAAAAATACAACCAAAAATCAACTTGGTCCTACAATATCCCCCTTTTTTGTTATTGTAAATACTCATGTATTATCCAAATATTCTCCCCTAAGCACATGATCCCTCTACATATTGCCCTTATAATTTATTATACCCATTTCTTATATTATCTACCTTATTAATAATCAAATTCAAAGGGTCCCTCATAAATTTTTCTTTATTTTAAAGTATTGAAATTCTTCTTAAAGAGAACATTTGTATCAAATGAGTTCTTTGCCTTTAACTAAACATCTCTATGTTTATGTGGGATAAACCAGTGTAGAAAACAAGAGTGTATAGTCATGGTTATCAATGTTTTTCATAAAAAAACTTTCATGTAACACATATTCATGTTTCATTAAACATTCTATTACATAGGGAATTTATTGTAGAGATTTATTAATATAAGAACAACCTTCACACATCTCAACAAAAATATTAGAAAATTCAAGTGTAAAAACACAACTTACCCAAAATAAAATTTTTCATAACCTCATTACTATATTTTGAAAGAAAAGTAAGAGACTCATATTTTAGTTTCCATATTTCAACTCCTTTAATTATCTACAAGTTAGTACAAATGGACAAAAATTTTGGAATAAGGAGGAACCTTAGTAGTATCTTAAAAGAAAACATTTGGATTGAGAATCCTCTATCAGTATTTACTTCTTCTTATTATTCTTAGATTTTTAATTGGATGTTTTTATTATTTCTTTTAATACTTCTAAGATTTTGTAACAAGTTTCTTCTATTTTTTAGAATATTTAGATAAAGCAGTCAAATCCTCTTCAAATTTAGTAACCTTTTTTTATAATGAGTTTATAAAAAATTCTTTATGAATTCCTATTGTTCTGAAAAAATAGTCATACAACTTTTAGTAACATGAATATATTTCTTAAATCTCTTTCATATTTTTTGAATCTTCAAATCATAACATGTTGACATATTTTTATAAACTTTTCTCTCATCTTCAAGAACCTTTTTCTTCCCATTTTCTTTAATTGAATTTTATGATTATTTTAACTTTTTATCTATGGAAACTTATTCTAGCCAAATAAATAATCCTTCTTTATTTTCAAACTCTACATGTTTAATTTTCTAAATTTACTTAACATATTCAATTTTCTTTAGATTCTCATTTTTCTTTATTGGGGCTTCAAAATTATTCACTTTTCGAGTTTCCTTTTTTAGTTCAAAAAAATTATTGGAAAATTTTGGTCTTCTTTTCCCACCATAGTTCCACCTTGAATCATACCTATTTATTGTTAGAGACATGTTATACTAAAATGAGAAATATATATTTCCAAATATTCCACAACACAAATAGTGACCTACAAATCTTGATTTTTTTAACTAATAGTAAATTTTTTGAACTTTTTTGTTATTATTTCCTCATAAATAATGGACCACTTTACTTAGGAGGACAGTTTCCTGATGAATTACTTTATTTCTTGGGGATAGATGTTTTATCACTAATATTTTTTTGTAAACATTTATTTTCACCATATTTAGAAGCTTAAAATTTGAAATAAAATACCTTTATGAAGTTTTCTCTCATATTCATTATCTCACTTTGTGTTGTAATAAGCATTGATTGTGTTTTTAACAAATCCTATTATTTCCAGCCAACTTATTTTTCAAAACATCTATCATCTTTTTATATTTATCTATCTTCAACTTATTTACCTTACTTTATTCAACAAGTGTATATTCTTCCAAGTTGAGTTTCTTATTTTCAACTGATTTTTCTTCATAAATTATTAATTTTATTTCAATCTCACAAATATTATTTTTCTAAGATCTAATAAAATTGAGATTTGTCACTTATTTATTCATCCAATCACAATTCTCAGTATTTATACATTTAATATATTTCTTCAACATTTTTATTTCTTTTTTAGTTTAGTATTCTTATTAATTAGTTTTTAAAAATTTGTTTTAAGAATCCTCTCCATCTTAGTAATCTATTTACCATCATTATCACTATCTGAATAATTACTTCAATTTCTAACTTTATCAATAAAATTAATTTGATGGTCAAATTCATCATTGGATGTGAAATCACCCTTCTTTACTATACTCAGATAACTTTTATTATTTCTTTCGTAAGGAAATATTTCCTTATGTTTCTTACTCTTTTGTTTCTAAGTCATTTTATCATCTTCTTCAGACTTATACCCTTCAAATTTATTCCTTATAAAATTTTGTGACAAATTTCCCTTTCCTTCAAAATTCCAGCATTTGAGAGTTTTACCTTTCCATTTACACTTATTGCATTTCTTATAAATGAGGGCAACAATTGTGTTGAAATATTCAGATTCTTCCTCTACCTCTGAATCACTTGATTATTCTTCAAATTCTATATCTTTGTTTATCAATTTTAACAAATCTTTGAATTCCATTTCATTCTCAACCCTTTTCTTGAAAGTAGGGGAACTTCTCATTTCATATGCCACAAGATTATTCTGAAGTTAATCCAATGAAAAATATTTATGATCTTTTAAAACTAAAAATTTGGAACCAAATCTATCTAGAAAGTTTATCATTAGTTTCTTAACAATTGTAGAGTCTTATATCTTCTCACAAAAACTTCTTATGTTACTCACAATCTTATTTACTCTTGTAAAGTAAGCATCAATAATTTCATCATTATCCATTTTTGTATCCTAAAATGTAATTCTCTAGATCTTTAACTTGGCTTCCTTAACATTCTCATTTATTTCATAAATACTTCTCAACTTATCCCACATTTTTTAGATTTTGTAAACCCCACAATCTTCACATAAACATTATCAATACGGGACATAAACAAAGCATTATGACCCTTTCCATTAGCCACTAAACTCTTCCTATCAAAAACTATCATAACAACTTCATTTATGAGAGGAAATCCCAATATTAATATATCTCTAACTTCAAGGCTAAGATAAAGAAGATAGAGTAACATACTATTCTTCTAACTATGATAATTCTTCCCATAAAAAATAAGAACATCATTATTTTTTCACTAAATTAAAAATATCCATTCTCATAGATGGATATCTATAAGAAACTAGCTATGATACCAAATTTTGTCCCCAAGTAGGATTAATACCATTGGGGGGGGGGGTGAATCAGTGGTACCTCTTATTTTTATAATAAAGTTTCTTAAGTACTTTAGAAAACTTTCTTAACCTCTAAAAATTGTTAGAGTTACAATATGCTCAAATTTTACTCTCAACTGTACCTTTCGTATGAAAAATATATATATATGAAGCAACACATGATATTTACAAGGTTCAATACAAATACCTACTCCTTTCTATGTTGGATATTCCCACCAACATGGATTTATTCAATATCTTATTTTCAGAATAAAAATTCACAATAAGTAAACAATTCTACAATCCTAGTAACAAATTTTCTAATATAGTTGGTTATACCCCCCAACTATCCTTTTTTATATCCACTTTCCCATATCTGGTTATACACTACAACAAACAATCCTTTTCATCAACTAGAAAATATCCACAGTTATAAGCTTCAATTTCTTTCTTCTATTCTAATTCACTTTAGAAAGTCCTTTAATTCCTCTACAAGAAATATAAATCAAACTTTACTTGTGTACAACATTTAATAAATTAAAAAGTACTCTTAAGAAATTATTGGAATTGAAAATATTCTAGAATCTCTATCTAGAAAAATTTCTCAGAAAAAGTCAGTCCGATCAGCCTTCATCTAGTAACCTCTATTCAATAGTATATATCCAATTGGAGTCTATCTAATTATGCTTATACCCTTTCAAATGAGTAGAAAATCAATTGGAAACTCAAAATTTATTTTTCCAATGGAACTCCATATGATGGGACTCATTCTAACAAATGCCTCACTGATGGACTCATTCCGATAGATGTGGATCCAAACAACTCATTACTATAGATATCACACTGATGGAACTTACTCAGATGGAACTTCTCACTTAGATGGATATTTCTCTAATAGGGGTTTAATATGATGGATATTCCTTAGCTTCAACCTAAAATAAAACTTGTTTGAGATCTCAATTACCTATCACAAGTTTTAGAGCTTCAGAGCTTCTGTACATGAATAGTTTTAAGTACAAATAAACTTTTCACTTCTTTTATAGGCCTCCAAAAATGGGAAAAGGCATTAACTAATTATCCTTCTTGCTCAATTAAATTAACATATCTTTTAATTTCATGTTGATTTGAGCTTTATCTTTGACTTATTCGACTCTTCTGAACACTTCTGGGAACTTATCAAATTTTCCTAATCCTTCTAAAAAATTCAAAATTCTTTGAATTTGAACACAATTATTCAGTCCGACTAATTGAGTTTGATCATTATTATTTTTTGTGAATATGATTTATCTTTTGACCTCAGCAACAGTTCGATGGAATTTCTTATAGAAATATCATCCGATAGATCATAAATTCACCACCTTGAACTTTGCATCATTTTATCTTGACCCATTAATGAAAAAAACTCAACTCTTTTTATCTTGGCACACCAAATAATAAAACAATAAAATTATTTCTTACTTCGATGCTCCTAGTTAATTGAAAATGGTTTAATAAATTATTGAATAGCGACTTTTCAACTTTTTTCACCTTCAAACATTCTAAAGAAACTGAAATATTTCTCACATTTTTAATTGATTATTGATTATAATAGAACTCTTCGTACATTGTTCAGACTAATTTTATGACACTGATTAAAAATATGAACTCTCCCTCTGTATATGCTAATTTAAGTGAATCAGTGTCATCAACATTGGTAAATATAATGTTTTTCACCAAATGTTTCATCAGTTTCAAACACATTATGATGAACTGGTGCCTTCTTCCTATCTTATGGGTCAATATCAATGTTATACCAATGGATCAATGTCTATTTACCATCCAATGTATTTATTTCAAGAGATCATTTGCTTAATAAATGTCAATGACATAACCTCTAAATTCTACCTCTGATAGAACCATGTATCTGATGCTTTAAAGATACAAACAATTTATAAATTGAATCGGTGTTAGAATTCATTATGATAGATCAGTGGTATACTGTTTTTGATGGACCAGTGTTAGAAATGAATTATTTACTTCATATTATCTATAAATGGTAATAGATTTAGTTGATCGGTTCATCTGATTAATTATACCATCCAATGATCTATTTTATATGAATTATTGGTCTAACTAAAAACCATTATCTTCATCTTCTCACGTTTTTTAAACTCCAAAACATCATTTTCAACATCCTCCATTTTTCAAAATATTTTATCTTGAGAACTGTCATGATTTATGTGAACTCCAAGATCAAAAAATCATCATCATTTTTGATTTACCAAACACATATTCTACCCCTTTAATTTAAAAATCTTTCATCACAAATTTCTAACCAACTTATGATATTGAATACTTACAAAACAAAAAATCATTTCCATATTTAATGTACCAAACATATCTTCTCCACATTGCCTTCAAAGATATTGCATCCAAAGCTTCTAAACAACTTATGATATTGATGAATTACAAAAAAAAATTATCATCATATTTACTTGGACCAAAAACTATGTTCAATCATCTAGGTATGGAGTTCTGTGTCCAAAAATATGTTTCTTTTTGATTTGGCATCTGAATCCTTGTGTCTGGTGCATCTTCCTGGTCATTCTAATGGGGTCGGTCCAGAAACTAAAACTCCACCATTTCTCTACTTCAAACATATATCATCTATCTGATGGTGTCATTTTGAAAACCCAAACTCTACCATTTATTAACTTCAAACATATATCATATATATCATCTATTGAAAACAAATAAAACCAAAACTCAACTTGGGACTAACACTTCTTTCCACATTCTCTACATATATGGAACTGAATATTCTTTTCTCTATAGTATGTAGGTTCTCGGCGCTATAAAAGCACAATTGGTCCGACACCAAAATTTAATTTTTACCATGATCAATGATTATTCCAGCAACAATACGATGATGAATTATAGTCTCGAGGAAATAGAATCAAATATTTAGATAAATAAGGAAGAGGCCCAAAACCTCTAAAGAGGATCTTTCACATCATATTTATAATTAATTTAATTAATTTCATAAAGAAAATAATACCTAGATCTTAGTTATTTTCTTCATTGATGATGTTGATCATCTAGAATGACCCTTCTAGATTATCTTGTTGTGCTTGCAAGGACCCAAACTAGAATCCCTCTAGCGGTGATCCACATATGCTTTGATGGCCTCTGATTGACACTACTCATTCTCTGGGTTCTAGCACGGTAAAGCGAGTGTCTTGTGTCGGTTGTTCTTGATCGCATGTTCTTTAGACTAGAATAATATCTCTCATTCTTGAGAGGGGTGGGAAGATGATTTGAGATATAAATTGTTTAGCTCAACAATTCTCAATTCACTGGCCGTGTAGTTCGGTACATGACACAATAGATGTATGTGTCTATTTATTGACACGGGGCTTCACTTACAATATTTAATTGTGTAATAGCAGTTAAATGAATTCATAACCTTAGAGAAAACCCAAGATATTAATAATAATACCGTGTCATTATTTATGGGGCGCCAACTTCTGAAAAATGGAATTATAAATAAAATTATGCATTACAAAATAATAACAATGTTATTTTAATTTATGTCAAATAGTTAAATAATTATATATCATCTTGAAAATAATTATTTTACTACTGGATCAGCCTTGGTCAGCTCAAACTCTACTTCCATTTTTTGAACACCCAAATAAATAAATAAATAATTTATTCTCTTAAATAAATATTTTATTTACAAACTAGTAAATAAATATTTATTAAATTTTCAATAAAATAAATAAATATATTTTACCCACAATCCTGTGAATAAATATTTATTTAATTTATGAAATCATTTTAACTTGACTAAAATTATTATACTATCTTGAGAATAATATTTATTAATT
This sequence comes from Viscum album, assembly GCA_963277665.1. NCBI lineage: Eukaryota > Viridiplantae > Streptophyta > Magnoliopsida > Santalales > Viscaceae > Viscum > Viscum album. The sequence goes on from OY728164.1 coordinate 1,350,319,029, forward strand.
AAATTTAAATAGAATTTAACCGAGACCACCAGAAACACTTAGTGTATGACCCTCAAGGATTATTTCTCATTGGCATTAGACGAGTTTGCCTAAAGTCCAAGAGTACTATCTAGAAACAGGTCAAGGCACCCAAGAGAAAGAACTTAAAGTCGAAAAAATGACATCCACATACAAATTCTAACTATGTTATATAATTCCTTTGTTGTGATATCTCATCAAATAGGTTTCATGATAGTGTCATCAACTTTTAGGCTTGATACATCATTCTTTGACTACCTGAAATAAACTCATCATTACACCATATACATGGAATTTTGCACGATAGTTTTATTTCAATCAAAGGGCCGAGATATCAACTTCTATAAATGGAAGAGAAAAATCATTCCTCGACTTATCCATTAATAACATGCCACTTATGATGCACCCAATGTACCCTACTTCTTGGAAACTGTCTGCATGACGGTTTTCATCAGTAAATCAAAGTGCGTGAGTCGTGACACATATTAATGATAATATTAAAGTCTATAGATCATTACACATGCTTGTAGATAGAAATATCCAATGACACCAAAACATGCGAAATTCCTACCAGCGGGTCTGTTCTCATAATCTTTTATCTTGGAGATTACCAAGTGTGGACTTCATGAGAGGAAGTCTCATCTGCTTACGAGTACTCGTACCTGATGGTCTGCATGCTATCTTCCCTATCATAGTATGTCATCCAACCTTAGAAATATATTTAAGAATATTGTTATAGAATTTCAAGGTTATCATCATATAGGGGAACTACCATGACCTTATCAATTCAACAAATACTCTAGTACATTATTACATCATAGTCATGCAGAACAATGAACAATATGTAATAAGATGTTTAATATTTAAATACATTAAATATCCATGTAATCAAAGTACAACCAATTGGTTCTAGGACACCAAATCTCACAAAATCCCACTTAGACTAGAGCCAATTGCCTATGACTTTCAGTCCACTAGACCTCACATGGTGATCATGTTTCTACTGAGTCAAGGATTTAGTGAAGGGGTCCGCCATGTTATCTTTTGTGGAAATACTACTCACTGCAACTTCACTTCTCTGATAAAAATCCCTCAAGATATGATACTTCTGAAGTATGTTCTTCATCCATTGATGTGACCTTGACTCTTTTGCGAGATCCACTACTACAGTATTATCACTCTACAATGTGATGGGATCTTTACTGCTAGGTATCACATCTAACTCATAGACGAAGCTTCACATCCAAACTGCTTCATTAGCTTCCTCAGAATCTTTGATATACTCAGACTTTGCTGTAGAATCTGTGACCACACTCTGTTTTGAGCTCTTCCATCTCATTACACCTCCATTAAAAGTGAAGATGTATCCCTTTTGCGACTTTATGTCATCTTGATCAGTCTGGAAACTAGCATCTTCATACCCTCTAATGACTAGTTCCTCATATCCTCTATAAATTAGGAACATATATTTAGTATGCCTTAGATACTTTAGGATATTCTTGGCTTCCATCCAATGGTGGTCAAATGGGTCATCATGGTATCTGCCTACCACACTCAATGTGTCAGTGATATCCAGCCTAGTACATGGCATGACATATATGAATAACCCAATCGCTGATGCATATGGTGTCATTTCCATTATCTTTATTTCCTCATGTGTCTGAGGACACATTGTCTTAGAAATATGAATGCCATGTGACGTTGGAAACAATTCCCTTTTGGATTATTCTATACTGAATCTCTTCAGTATCTTATCAATGTATGTACTTTGACTTAGTCCCAACAAATCTCTTGGATCTATCATGATGGATCTTGATCTCAACCACGACTTAATAAACTATAATATTGGTATCTCATTTCTACTAAGACTGGTATCTCATTTCCAATAAGTAATATGTCATCAACATATACAATTAGGAAAATTATGGCACTCCCACTAAACTATTTATAGACACAAGGCTCACATTCATTCTTGATAAAACCAAATTTTGTTATGGCTTCATCAAAACGAATGTTCCATGACCTGGATGATTTCTTTAATTCATAAATGGATTTCTACAACTTTCACACCTTATTGGCATCCTTTGAAGTCATAAACACTTCAGGTTATGCCATGTAGACATCTTCCTAAAGGTTTTTGTTAAGGAAGGATTTTTTGAATCCCATTTTCCAAATCTCATAGTCATGGTAAGTGACAATAGACAATATAATTTTAATGTATTTTATCATTGAAATTGGTGAAAAGGTTTCATTGTAGTTAATTCCTTGAAGCTATTTTAACCCTTTTATAACCAGTCATGCCTTATAGGTATGGACTTGTCCTTCCAGTCTAGTTTCTTCTTGAATACCCATTTGTAACCAATAGTATTTACATAAACTAGAGGATCTACCAAAATCCAGACTTGGTTTTGGTACATGGAATCCATTTTAGAATTCATGGCTTCTTGCCACTTGGAAACATCTATGCCAATTACTACTTCCTTCTAGGATAGAGGACCATTATTATCAACTAATAATGAGTCACCATCCTTAGTAACTATAATGTTTTACCATTCTGATTCTCTAACCTATCTTGTACTCCTACATAGTTCTTGTGTCTCTGGAAAAGTTCTTTCTTCCACGGGGCTTTGTGGAATCTTCTCATGTACCAACTCTTGTATACCTTGAGCCTCAAATTCATTGAATTCTATATCAATCCCACTATCTATTTTGGATATGATCTCCCTCTCAAGGAATATGGCATGTCTTTACACTCTAACCTTTTTGTCTAATGGGTTGTATAAGTAATATCCCCTTGTTTCCTTGGGGTATCCTATAAAGGTACACTTTGTGCCTCAGAGTGCAAGTTTGTTACCCGAAGAGGCCTTAACAAAATAATCGCTTCCCCACACATGTAAATTTGATAACATGGCTTTCTTTACACTCTAGAACTCATATTTAATACCATTTATCGATTTAGTTAGTTCATGGTTTAGTATGTGCACCGCTGTTTGTAACGTATATCCCCAAAATGATAATGGAAGACTTGCATGACTCATCATTGATCTCACCATGTCTAATAGAGTGTGGTTCATCCTTCCACTCACACCATTCCACTGGGGCATGTAAGGAGGAGTGAGTTGGGATAGGATCCCAAACTCCCATAAGTAATCAATGAAGTCTTTATTAAGATATTCTCCACCTCAGTTTGAGTGGAGTTTCTTAATATTCTTACCAAGATAGTTCTCAACTTCATTCCTGTATTCTTTGAACTTATCAAAAGAATATGACTAATACCTCATTAATTAGATACATCCATATATACTAAAATCATCAGTAAAAGTTATGAAGTATGAGTACCCTCCCCTTTCTTCAACTGGAAATGCTCCATATACATCAGTATGAACCAATTCAAGAATTTTCTTAGCCCTTTAAACTTTCCCACTAAATGGGGCTTTAGTAATTTTTCATTGTAAACATGCATGACATACGCCAAGTGGTTTTAGTTCAAAATAATCTAAATATACATTTTGATGTAAATTTTTCAAGCGTTTCTCATTTACATGACCTAGGTGGTGATGCCTGTTTCGGATCGGTTTCGAAATGCCCAACGGTTCTATATCCGACGATACGTGGACCTACTTTCCAAAGGTAGGCGTTCGATGGTCGATTTCGCCAGCAAAACTTAAGAACTCACATTGGTCGAGAGTATGGGAAGTCAGGCTCATCTCACCCTTTTGGGGGGGAATTATTGCCTATTCTGGGACTCTCTTATAGATTTACGACATATTCATATGTTCATGAGTCTTTGGTTTATACCCAAACATAGTATCCACAGATTACTCCTGGTTGGAAATGGTCAGCTAGACATAGGGGTTTGGAATCATTTAGGCCTGAGGTTTACCATACCTCATTGGATTAACGACTCCGAAGAATTTGGACTCATTGAGACGGTGCTGGTTTAAAGCCTCATGACTAGGCACTCTAGAGTTTATTGTCATCCAGGGGGGACAGATAACGACTCGGGCGTCTGGATCGAACCCGTGATATAGGCTTCCTATGTATCCTCATGAGAGGAATCAGAATCCACGTTGTTCAGTTTGGTATGGGGCTAACGCTCCAGGATGCCCAGGGTTAGTGCGGTGAACTGACGTGAAGATAGTCGGATCAACCGGTTGTTGGGATTGAACCTCAGGGAGGCTTCCTACGTACCCTACCTAGGAGACAGGGATCAAAGTCCATGTAGTTCGAATGGGAGTGGGGCTTACGCTCTGAGGTAGCCCAAGTAACGGATTGGGGCATACACTCTAAGGAGGACCATAAGAGGATGTCATGGTCGATGCCTACTGTAACACCCCGAGCTTCCACGATACGCTTCTCATTCAATAATGCAATAGCTTGCATTGTACGCAAGTTCGAGTTCTAACACACCGCAACTAATCAAAGTAGCCGTTATGAATAGTAATAACCACCTTTTTAAATTTATAGAAATTTTATATTTCAAAATGGACTTCATTTTTGTATTCCTAATATTGAAATTAGCCTATGTTGAAATTTTTGTAATTTTCCGAGAACTTCCAAATTTTTATGAATAGTGAAAAATACTTAAAACAACTTTTTTAATAAAAATAATTAATAGTGATAAATTATACTATTTAGTGGTTTTAAAGTATAATTGGAATATATTTTTATCATTTTATCCAATGGTGGTCATTAGAATTAATTTGACATTGAAATTGGACATAAACAATTGCCAATCTTTTGATATAAATTGTTTCTTAAAAACACGCTATTTGTTGTAACAGCGGGAATTAATTATAAAATTAATTAATACAACTTATATGTTTGGAATTTTGTAAAATAGACATCATTTTTGAATTCGGAATATCAATTATATCTTAGGGTGAAATTTTGGCCTTATTCTGAAAAACTTCAATTTTTGATGAATAGTGAAACCACTAAGTGGTAGTTAAATAACTGATTTTTCGTTTAAATGAAATATTACCACTTCTGTGATTTGATTTTCAAAAATCCGACATAAATGGTTGTCATTAAGAAGTAAAATGTGGTTCAATGAGATTAAAATAATTTTTTGGTGAATAGTAACTTTTAAGTTCTTAATCGCGATTAGAGGTAATTAGTGTAGTTTAAGATACAAATAATGTTTTTATAATATGAGATGAGCATGACACTTGTCCTACTCCTATTGGATGAGTCATGGCCGACCAAGAAAACCCATGGGTCAACTTGGGGACCCCATGGAGCCACTTTAGTTGGAAAATGACATTAATATATATTTATTTAATGTTAAAATTAAATTGACACAAACATGAGTTGTTTTACTAAAACAGTTTTTAAGTGGGGTTACACAAGTCCAAATTTTGGTTATAAATATTCATTAGAAAGCTAAAAAGATTTCCTACATCATAGTATTTTTTTTTATAATTTTTAGACATTAAATAAATTAAATTATTTATGACATCATGATGATGCAGTGATGACCTCATTATTTAACGATTTAAATAAAATGAGAAGATAATGCAAAATACAAGGATTACACTTGTCCAAAGCCTATTGGATGAAGATATTTCAAAACCTTATCACCTTAGCCTCTAATTATATAAGTTTTGGACCTTTAGAATCCGAAAAGCATTGTGAAATAATGTAACATTTCAATCTTTCCAAAAGTGCCCCTCCTCTCCACTTATAAAAGGCCCCCACCTCTCCCACCTCATTTACACTTTCAAGCCATTTGGCTCGGCCAACTTCTGCCCAAATACTCTCCCAACATTCCTCCCTTACTCATAGAATCCTCACTTTGGGCAGAACTCTTCCCAAGGAAGCCTTTGGCTCAAATCAAAAAGAGTTACCCGATTTTGAGGTAATGTCTTTTCTAATGTTGTTTTGTTTTATTTTTCTTCTCCAACCCCCTAAACTCTTTTTATTTATTTCTTTTGTAACAACACCAGTATCCTAAATATACTAGGATGTTGTTATAAGAAGGAATCTAGCTACACTTACACACACCTACATCTAATGGTTAAAGAACATACGGTTTCTGTGGATGGCGAATTTCTGCCTCACGAAATGATGATTGTTCAACACTCATATAACACCTTCAAAGGTGGCCATTAAGATGTAACTATATTTATATATGATATATAATGTGTTTATGTTTTACTTATGCTTCTGTATTTCTCATTTATGGCTTACTTTATGATTTCCATTATGGGTAAAACGCGATAATTTCATTTTAGGAAGTGCGGACTACCGCCCCCTCAAAGTGATTTGAATCGTTAATGCCATATGTGGGATGTATAAAGGATGGAGTAAATGGTATTATACAATATATTATACTGGAATTATATTATACATTTATATCATTATGATTTAGTTCCATTAAATATGAAATTGAAATGAAAGTAGCGTTCATGCGTACGTACGGCTTACCGTCTCCATGAACGGTGCATTTCATTTCTTACCTCTAAATGTTACGTAATATTATAAATGAATGTATATACTGGATATATAAGATATATATGACATCTAAATCATGAATACAATTATGGATATAATGGATATTTCACCACATAAACAACTTGTAATTATAAGAAGCTTATTGTTGACTCAAGTACCAAAGATCGACAAAACGACCGTTATTAACTTAAATAATTACATAATGTTCATATCATTGTAATAAGTGATATAATAAGGATAATGAAATTGAAAATGGTTATTAATAAGGTATATATTAACTCTAGTTTATTATTCAGGAGGTTAAAGAACGGTTGAGTCAAGTCAGACACGAGGTAAGGGAACTTCTTAACCCAACTTCCATTCTTTGGGTTAATCTCCTACTTTCAAATTATGTCATGATATTATTATGTATTATTTTGTATTTTTACTTTATTTATGTGTACCTATAGTGAATACACATAATAGATCTATTTTATTTTAAAAATGATCTTTGTAAGGACTTCGTCTCAATCCCCTTTCATTGAGGCATATTTGGTTTTATACACAACTTTCTTTTATACGGTGTATAAACCCCTTTGACTTTTACGTTTATTCAAAAGGAATATTTTTTATACGAAGCATTTTACTAAACGAAAAAAAGGGAATGTTTTTATTTCCATACTTATGCGGCGACAACGACTTCTCCGCCGCCGTGACCATTATTTGAGTTTCGGCTTCCTCTACAAGACATCATTTTTTTAAATGAAAAATAAATACAAAGTTTTAACTTTCTTTTATTTTGGTATTGAAAATGGTTTTGAAAGCGTTTTTATTATATTAATGTGTTGTATTTATATCTTTTGATTGAAATGTGGAAATGTTATGTTTCCTTTATGCATGTTTTATGTGATACGATTATGTTATAGTTTATGACATGTTTAAACCTATTCATATGAGGAATGCATTGGACTTAATAAGTGACGGGTGGAGCCCGCTATAGCTCCTCGATGCATCGGCAGGTCTCATGAGACAAACTAGTGTCTTGGAACGAGGCCTTGACAAAATCTTATTTGTGGTCTTGGCACGAGGCCTTGACTACGTGGTTATGATAGTCTGGCATTATGCATTCCATCATTATGAAAGTGGTTATTGATATTGCATTTGATTATTCGACCAGTAGAATATCCATGTGAAGAAGTAAATGGCATTATCTCATTTTACTTTTGCCATATTATGTTGATGTTCAAGTTTAAAAGGCTTTTGTTTTAGTTATACATTGCCTTAAATGTTTATGTTTATTTATGAAAGCTTCCGCAATATTGTTATCCTTACTGAGCATCTGAGCTCACCCCTTTCAATGTTTTAATATTTTCCAGGATGTGAAGAAGTATTTTATGAATGACCTGCAGGGATAGTCAGAAGAGGATATGAGTGTGGACTATGGAGACTTTGTTATTGTAGTTTTTCACTTTATGATGTAATGTAACGTTTACGAATGTATCTAGTGTTTCCAAGGCTACTAAACTAATCGGTCTTTCGAGACTTGATCTTTTGTGATCATGCCAATGTTACGAAGTAATGCACCGACTCTGGGTAGCTGGGGTCAGGGCGTTACAGTTGGTATCAGAGGCAGTTTAGTACTAACCTTGGAAGCTAGATTTAGATAAACTCTGATTAGAGCACATAGCCCAAAGATAGACTTTGAGGATTAGTATAGAAGAACTTCCTAGAATTTTGGTATTATAGAGATGTTATGAGTTTTCCGAGCAATACATCCCTGTCTGGATACGAGCAGGTAGAGGCGGCTCTGGCACAGATGTACCTAGGGGTAAAACCCGAAAACACCGCTTTGAGCTAGACTCGAACGGGAACTGGTGCACGACAACGGGCCTTGCTGCACTCTTGGTTACGACACTCCCGGGGGATATGCTTAGGATAATTCTCATTTTATTTACAAACCACTATGAAGGGTTATGAGTATATAATTTCTCAAAGAAAACATTTCTTTTTATGATTATGGATTATATCCATAAATAGTTCAATTTATGTAAAGTGTTTTACAAGTATGGAATTATGTATTTTGATTCATAAACTAATCTAGTTTATGCCATTGTTTAGAAATGGCGCCTAGTGGAAGGAATGGAAACCGTATCAATGCACGAACTCCGTGTAGGGATTGCCCTCCTGATCAAGATAATTATTGTGGATCTGGAGATACAACTGGTGCTGATAAACTTATTACCATACTGGGACAACTCACTCAGGTTATGAATAATAACCTTACTCGTATGGAGCACCCTGATCCGCAACGTGGAGGATCAATGTTAGACCGCTTCATTAGGCAAAAACCACCAACCTTCAATGGGAGTACAAATCCTATAGTAGCTGAGCAATGGATAAATTCCTTAGAGAAAATATTCCATGCCTTGGGGAGTAGTGAAAGGGAGAAGGTTGTCATGGCAGTTTACCGCCTCACTGGAGATGCCGATCAGTGGTGGTCGCTGATTCAAAACACAAAGGAAGATGATGACGTATCGAATATGGAATGGAGGGAGTTCAAAGATCTTTTCTTAGAAAAATACTTTCCTCGTGACCATCGAGCAGATATGGAAAGGCAATTTCTGAGTCTGAGGCAGAAGGAGGATGAGAATGTCGCAAAGTATGAGGCTAACTTTACAAGGTTAGCGAGGCATGCTGCCGATTATATACGTAACCCAAGGAGTAAGATTGATCGTTTCTTTGATGGGTTAAAACCATTTCTCCGTCGAGCTTTGGTATCACAATCCTTCTCATCATACGAAGATATTGTCTCGTGTGCTATCAAGACAGAAAAGGAATTCTCTAAGTCTTATGACAACAAAGTAAAGCAAGAGAAGAAGAGAACGGTGGAACAAGAGACAGATAAAGGGAAAAAGGGAAAGAAGTATTTTCCATTATGTGATAATTGTGGGAAGAATCACCCTGGTACTTTCCTAAAAGGAATGGGAGTTTGTTATAAATGTGGAGAAAAGGGTCACCAGGCTCGTGATTGCAAGGGAAAGAAAGAGGCTGTCAAAGTTGAATGCTACAATTGTAGAGAAATGGGTCATTATGCAAATGAATGTCCTAAGCGTCAGGGAAACTTACCTCAGAAAAGGCCAAGGGATCAAGGACAATCTTATGCTGTTACTACAGTTGAAGCAGAATAACTAATGTATTGGTGCTTTTGGACTCAAGGATTATATTCTGGTTATAAGAATAATGTAATATATATATATGGATTGTACTGCAGTACTTTTTGATTTCAGTAAGGTTTTAATATGATTAAGGTAATCATATTTTTAGTATGTGACAATAAGAGAAACTTTTCTTTGTTTGGGGAATCTGATGTTACAATTGATTTTGGAATTTAGAGACCTTTTAGAGAAAGTCTGGATGAAGGTATTTTGGATAACTATAAAGGTTGGAGTGGATTAAGTTGAACTTTGGATAGTATTGTTTAAGGTTAAAACATTTATGAAGATTATTTTTGGAATAGTATAGTACTATATTTTTAGGAAAAGGACAACCTGCAGGGTGGGGAATAACTCATCGCGTCGGACAAAGCTGCAGGAATCGAACCCACAACCATAGTGCGACAAGCCTTTATTTCCTACCACTAGCCTACAGGAAGTCCCTGGTTATTACAAAATAGTTTTACTAATCTAAATGGTATGTTTTAACATTTTGAACCTTATACAATTAGGATAAATAGAATATTTTTGAGTTCTGTTACCATTTGGAGTAAAAGTTGGGTTTGTGGTAAAAATTTATTAACGAATGAAAGTATACATAACAAGTATGTATATTCCCTTACGTTCTTAGTAAATCTCATAAATAAATTCCTCAACATTATAAAAGGTAACTTAAAACAAAAATGTTGTCGGTTAACTTTTCCAACTGGGGATTCAATGACCATTTAACCAATCACAAGTTTGTGATTTTCTTATGGTTAAACTTTCTCCTAATCCTGTTTTATATAACTCTCCATCAAACCTTGATGGTTTGTTTTTCTTCCATATCCATATTTTCATAGAATCCTAGAATGGGCTATATCGGGTGACCTTTGTACTTATCCTGCTTTCTTTTAATGTTATATATTTATTAACCTTATTTCCGATGTGGGTTTTCCACAAAGGTATTTTCTATTTTCAACCTTTTATTATCAAATAAAAATTTCAAATTGCGAGGACGCAATTTATTGAAGGAGGGGAGAATGTAACACCCCGAGCTTCCACGATACTCTTCTCATTCAATAATGCAATAGCTTGCATTGTACGCAAGTTCGAGTTCTAACACACCGCAACTAATCAAAGTAGCCGTTATGAATAGTAATAACCACCTTTTAAATTTATAGAAATTTTATATATCAAAATGGACTTCATTTTTGTATTCCTAATATTGAAATTAGCCTATGTTGAATTTTTTGTAATTTTCCGAGAACTTCCAAATTTTTATGAATAGTGAAAAATACTTAAAACAACTTTTTTAATAAAAATAATTAATAGTGATAAATTATACTATTTAGTGGTTTTAAAGTATAATTGGAATATATTTTTATCATTTTATCCAATGGTGGTCATTAGAATTAATTTGACATTGAAATTGGACATAAACAATTGCCAATCTTTTGATATAAATTGTTTCTTAAAAACACGCTATTTGTTGTAACAGTGGGAATTAATTATAAAATTAATTAATAAAACATATATGTTTGGAATTTTGTAAAATAGACATCATTTTTGAATTCGGAATATCAATTATATCTTAGGGTGAAATTTTGGCCTTATTCTGAAAAACTTCAATTTTTGATGAATAGTGAAACCACTAAGTGGTAGTTAAATAACTGATTTTTCGTTTAAATGAAATATTACCACTTATGTGATTTGATTTTCAAAAATCCGACATACATGGTTGTCATTAAGAAGTAAAATGTGGTTCAATGACATTAAAATAATTTTTTGGTGAATAGTAACTTTTATGTTCTTAATCGCGATTAGAGGTAATTAGTGTAGTTTAAGGTACAAATAATGTTTTTATAATATGAGATGAGCATGAAACTTGTCCTACTCCTATTGGATGAGTCATGGCCGACCAAGACAACCCATGGGTCAACTTGGGGACCCCATGGAGCCACTTTAGTTGGAAAATGACATTAATATATATTTATTTAATGTTAAAATTAAATTGACACAAACATGAGTTGTTTTACTAAAACAGTTTTTAAGTGGGGTTTCACAAGTCCAAATTTTGATTATAAATATTCATTAGAAAGATAAAAAGATTTCATACATCATAGTATTTTTTTTATAATTTTTAGACATTAAATAAATTAAATTATTTATGACATCATGATGATGCAGTGATGACCTCATTATTTAACGATTTAAATAAAATGAGAAGATAATGAAAAATCCAAGGCTTACACTTGTCCAAAGCCTATTGGATGAAGATATTTCGAAACCTTATCACCTTATCCTCTAATTATATAAGTGTGGGACCTTTAGAATCCGAAAAGCATTGTGAAATAATGTAACATTTCAATCTTTCCAAAAGTGCCCCTCCTCTCCACTTATAAAAGGCCCCCACCTCTCCCACCTCATTTACACTTTCAAGCCATTTGGCTCGGCCAAACTCTGCCCAAATACTCTCCCAACATTCCTCCCTTACTCATATAAGCCTCACTTTGGGCAGAACTCTTCCCAAGGAAGCCTTTGGCTCAAATCAAAAAGAGTTACCCGATTTTGAGGTAATGTCTTTTCTAATGTTGTTTTGTATTATTTTTCTTCTCCAACCCCCTAAACTCTTTTTATTCATTTCTTTTGTAACAACAACAGTATCCTCAATATACTAGGATGTTGTTATAATAAGTATTCGAGATACACTTACACACACCTACATCTAATGGTTAAAGAACATACGGTTTCTGTGGATGGCGAATTTCTGCCTCACGAAATGATGATTGTTCAACACTCATATAACACCTTCAAAGGTGGCCATTAAGATGTCACTATATTTATATATGATATATAATGTGTTTATGTTTTACTTATGCTTCTGTATTTCTCATTTATGGCTTACTTTATGATTTCCATTATGGGTAAAACGCGATAATTTCATTTTAGGAAGTGCGGACTACCGCCCCCTCAAAGTGATTTGAATCGTTAGTGCCATATGTGGGATGTATAAAGGATGGATTAAATGGTATTATACACTATATTATATTGGAATTATATTATACATTTATATCATTATGATTTAGTTCCATTAAATATGAAATTGAAATGAAAGTAGCGTTCATGCGTACGTACGTCTTACCGTCTCCATGAACGGTGCATTTCATTTCATACCTCTAAATGTTACGTAATATTATAAATGAATGTATATACTGGATATATAAGATATATATGAAATCTAAATCATGAATACAATTCTGGATATAATGGATATTTCACCACATAAACAACTTGTAATTATAAGAAGCTTATTGTTGACTCAAGTACCAAAGATCGAAAAAACGACCGTTATTAACTTAAATAATTACATAATGTTCATATAATTGTAATAAGTGATATAATAAGGATAATGAAATTGAAAATGGTTATTAATAAGGTATATATTAACTCTAGTTTATTATTCAGGAGGTTAAAGAACGGTTGAGTCAAGTCAGACACGAGGTAAGGGAACTTCTTAACCCAACTTCCATTCTTTGGGTTAATCTCCTACTTTCAAATTATGTCATGATATTATTATGTATTATTTTGTATTTTTACTTTATTTATGTGTACCTATAGTGAATACACATAATAGATCTATTTTATTTTAAAAATGATCTTTGTAAGGACTTCGTCTCAATCCCCTTTCCTTGAGGCATATTTGGTTTTATACACAACTTTCTTTTATACGGTGTATAAACCCCTTTGACTTTTACGTTTATTCAAAAGGAATCTTTTTTATACGAAGCGTTTTACTAAACGACAAAAAGGGAATGTTTTTCTTTCCATACTTATGCGGCGACAACGACTTCTCCGCCGCCGTGACCATTATTTGAGTTTCGGCTTCCTCTACAAGCCATCATTTTTTTTAAATGAAAAATAAATACAAAGTTTTAACTTTCTTTTATTTTGGTATTGAAAATGGTTTTGAAAGCGTTTTTATTATATTAATGTGTTGTATTTATATCTTTTGATTGAAATGTGGAAATGTTATGTTTCCTTTATGCATGTTTTATGTGATACGATTATGTTATAGTTTATGACATATTTAAACCTATTCATATGAGGAATGCATTGGACTTAATAAGTGACGGGTGGAGCCCGCTATAGCTCCTCGATGCATCGGCAGGTCTCATGAGACAAACTAGTGTCTTGGCACGAGGCCTTGACAAAATCTTATTTGTGGTCTTGGCACGAGGCCTTGACTACGTGGTTATGATAGTCTGGCATTATGCATTCCATCATTATGAAAGTGGTTATTGATATTGCATGTGATTATTCGACCAGTAGAATATCCATGTGAAGAAGTAAATTGCATTATCTCATTTTACTTTTGCCATATTATGTTGATGTTCAAGTTTAAAAGGCTTTTTTTAGTTATACATTTCCTTAAATGTTTATGTTTATTTATGAAAGCTTCCGCAATATTGTTATCCTTACTGAGCATCTGAGCTCACCCCTTTCAATGTTTTAATATTTTCCAGGATGTGAAGAAGTATTTTATGAATGACCTGCAGGGATAGTCAGAAGAGGATATGAGTGTGGACTATGGAGACTTTGTTATTGTAGTTTTTCACTTTATGATGTAATGTAACGTTTACGAATGTATCTAGTGTTTCCAAGGCTACTAAACTAATCGGTCTTTCGAGACTTGATCTTTTGTGATCATGCCAATGTTACGAAGTAATGCACCGACTCTGGGTAGCTGGGGTCGGGGCGTTACACCTACTCTAAGCCCACATGAGTCATTCTCGGTGTGAGAAACAAGTGGCAGCAGAGACTAGACGATCACATCGTGAAAGGTGCATCCTTGGAAAGTGGAGTGGGGCTTACGCACGGAGTGGCCCAAAAAGTCAGGGCTTACTCCGAAATGGATGCCCATGGCGAAAAAGCACAGCGGGAGAGGGACTTGGCCCCAAAGAAGGACGGAGCAGCATCCTTCCCCACCACACCCTTCCTTGGCCATGGCCGTGGGGAAGTACGGAGGTGAATGGGGGATTCCTTCTGATGGGTAGTCCGCTACGCCCCGGGGAAGGGAGAAGTGCCCCATTCCTAACAAGTGAAGGGGTAGAAAGGGGACTCCCGGGCTTGGACTCCGCATTACTATGGGAATGTGAACCCAGGAATGTTTCAGGAATCCACTCAAGGGACGGAGCAACCCCTTCTCCCTCACTTATCGTGGTTATGCGAACTCAAAATGGCGCACTGATGCGCCTGAGGGTTACATCCCACAAGTCCGGTGGCTCTGGTGGAGGCCTCAGCTCGGGGCCGATGAATGGGCCAATGAGGAGGTTGTGGAGGATCAGGTCAGATTGGGCGGATTTTATCTGGCTCGGGGAATGGGAACTCGGAAGGATCTGTTGGGCCACATAGGTGTATGAGTGGTAGTGCCCTTCATGTAGGGAGGTGCTATGTGGCTGGAGAAGCCGTCCGCGAACCAGGGTGGTCTGCGGATTGATGGGCATTCCGCGAACCGGGGTGGTTCACGGTTTGGTGGGTATTACGCAAACCAGGGCATTTTGCGGCTTCAAGTTCGGACCACGTACTAGGATGGTACGTAGAGGGGTCCGTGTGAGTAGCGGCGGCCAAGGGCAGAACCAGTTGGGGGTTCTTCGGTCGGGGCTTTGCCCGTGTAGGAGGGTGCTACGCGGTGCGACGGATCAGAAAAGGGGTATAAACTCTCTAGTCCGCAGGGAGTGCATCCGCGGAGGGGCCATGGTTTGCAGTCTTCTTTTCTTTGTTTATTTAAGTTCACAGTTCACTGAGTTGTTATGCATTTTCGGTTCCTTATTAATTCACTTCTAGCTTCATACATGTTCTGGTTCGTGAACTGGAACTTCGTTGTTTGTGAAATTGTAACGCCCCGACCCCAGCTACCCAGAGTCGGTGCATTACTTCGTAACATTGGCATGATCACAAAAGATCAAGTCTCGAAAGACCGATTAGTTTAGTAGCCTTGGAAACACTAGATACATTCGTAAATGTTACATTACATCATAAAGTAAAAAACTACAATAACAAAGTCTCCATATTCCACTCTCATATCCTCTTCTGACAATCCCTGCAGGTCATTCATAAAATACTTCTTCACATCCTGGAAAATATTAAAACATTGAAAGGGGTGAGCTCAGATGCTCAGTAAGGATAACAATAATGCGGAAGCTTTCATAAATAAACATAAAAATTTAAGGCAATGTATAACTAAAACAAAAGCCTTTTAAACTTGAACATCAACATAATATGGCAAAAGTAAAATGAGATAATGCCATTCACTTCCTCACATGGATATTCTACAGGTCGAATAATCACATGCAATATCAATAACCACTTTCATAATGAGGGAATGTATAATGCCAGACATTCTGAAACATTTTGTCAAGGCCTCGGCCAAGACATCTAAAATGATTAAGGCCTCGGCCAAAACCATAAATCAAATTGGGAAAGGGCCTCGGCCAATTCCACTTCTAGTTGTCTCATGAGACCTACCGATGCATCGAGGAGCTATAGCGGGCTCCACCCGTCACTTATTAAGTCCAATACATTCCTCATATGAATAGGTTTAAACATATCATAAACCATAACATAATCGTATCACATAAAACATGCATAAAGGAAACATGACATTTCCACATTTCAATAACAAGATATCAATACAACACATTGATAAAAACGCTTTCAAAACCATTTTCAATACCAAAATAAAAGAAAGTTAAAACTTTGTATTTATTTTTCATTAAAAAAAATGATGGCTTGTAGAGGAAGCCGAAACTCAAATAATGGTCACGGCGGCGGAGAAGTCGTTGTCGCCGCATAAGTACGGAAAGAAAAACATTCCCTTTTTTCATTTAGAAAAACGCTTCGTATAAAAATATTCCTTTTGAATAAACGTAAAAGTCAAAGGGTTTTATACACCGTATAAAAGGAAAGTTGTGTATAAAGCCAAATATGCCTCAATGAAAGGGGATTGAGACGAAGTCCTTAAAAAGATCATTTTTAAAATAAAATAGATCTATTATGTGTATTCACTATAGGTACACATAAAGAAAGTAAAAATACAAAATAGGATATAATAATATCATGACATAATTTGAAAGTAGGAGATTAACCCAACGAATGGAAGTTGGGTTAAGAAATTCCCTTACCTCGTGTCTGACTTGACTCAACCGTTCTTTAACCTCCTGAATAATAAACTAGAGTTAATATATACCTTATTAAGAACCATTTTTAATTTCATTATCCTTTTTATATCACTTATTACAATGATATGAACATTATGTAATTATTTAAGTTAATAATGGTCTTTTTGTCGATATTTGGTACTTGAGTCAACAATAAACTTCTTATAATTACAAGTTGTTTATGTGGTAGAATATCCATTATCTCCAGAATTATATTAATGATTTAGATGTCATATATATCATATATATCCAGTATATACATTCATTTATAACATTACGTAACATTTAGAGGTAAGAAATGAAATGCACCGTTCATGGAGACGGTAAGCCATACGTACGCATGAACGCTACTTTCATTTCTATTTCATATTTAATGGAATGAAATCATAATGATATAAATGTATAATATAATTCCAGTATAATATAGTGTATAATACCATTTACTCCATCCTTTATACATCCCACATATGGCATTAATGATTTAAATCACTTTGAGGGGGCGGTAGTCCGCACTTCCTAAAATGAAATTATCGTGTTTTACCCATAATGGAAATCATAAAGTATGCCATAAATGAGAAATACAGAAGCATAAGTAAAACATAAACATATAATATATCATATATAAATATAGTTACATCTTAATGGCCACCTTTTAAGGTGTTATATGAGTGTTGAACAATCATCGTTTCGTGAGGCAGAAATTCACCATCCTCAGAAACCGTATGTTATTTAACCATTAGATGTAGGTGTGTGTAAGTGTAGCTTGAATAATTATTATAACAACATCCTAGTATATTTAGGATACTGGTGTTGTTACAAAAGAAATGAATAAAAAGAGTTTAGGGGGTTGGAGAAGAAAAATAAAACAAAAAAACATTAGAGAAGACATTACCTCAAAATCGGGTAACTCTTTTTGATTTGAGCCAAAGGCTTCCTTGGGAAGAGTTATGCCCAAAGTGAGGCTTCTAGGAGTAAGAGGGGGAAGTTGGGAGAGTATTTGGGCAGAGGTTGTCCGAGCCAAATGGCTTGAAAGTGTGAATGAGGTGGTAGAGGTGGGGGCCTTTTATAAGAGGAGAGGAGGGACACTCTTGGAAAGTAAGGAACTTTTACATTATTATACAATGATTTTCGGATTATAAAGGTCCCACACTTATATAATTCGTGGATAAGGTGATAAGGGTTCGAAATATACCCATCCAATAGTCTTTGGACAAGTGTAATCCTTGGATTGTACATTATCTTTTCATTTTATTAAAATCGTTAAATAATGAGGTCATCGCTGCATCATAATGATGTCATAAATAATTTAATTTATTTAATGTATAAAAATTATAAAACAAATACTATGATGTAGGAAATCTTTTTATCTTTCCAATGACTATTTATAGTCAAAAATATGACTTGTATAACCCCATGTAAAAATTGTTTTAGTAAAACATTTCATGTTTGTGTCATTTTTTTTACTTTAACATTAAATAAAAGGTATTTATGTCATTTTCCAACTAAAGTGGCTCCATGGGGTCCCCAAGTTGACCCATGGATTGTCTTGGTCGGCCATGACTCATCCAATAGGAGTAGGACAAGTGTCAAGCTCATATCATATTATTAAAACATTATTTTTACCTTAAACTACACTAATTACCTCTAATCGCGATTAAGAACTTAAAAGTTACTATTCACCAAAAAATTATTTTAATCTCATTGAACCACATTTTACTTATTAATGACAACCATGTATGTCAGATTTTTGAAAATAAAATCACAGAAGTGGTAATATTTCATTTAAACGAAAAATCAGTTATTTAACTACCACTTAGTGGTTTCACTATTCATCAAAAATTGAAGTTTTTCAGAAAAATGCCAAAATTTCACCCTAAGCTATAATTGATATTCCGAATTCAAAAATGATGTCTATTTTACAAAATTCCAAACATATAAGTTTCATTAATTAATTTTATAATTAATTCCCGCTGTCACAACAAATAGCGTGTTTTTAAGAAACAATTTATATCAAAAGATTGACAATTGTTTATGTCCAATTTCAATGTTAAATTAATTCTAATGACCAACATTGGATAAAATGGTAAAAATATATTCTAATTATACTTTAAAACCACTAAATAGTATAATTTATCACAATAAATTATTTTGATTAAAAATGTTGTTTTAAGTATTTTTCACTATTCATAAAAAAAATTGGAAGTTCTCAGAAAGTTACAAAAAATTCAACTTAGGATAATTTCGATATTACAAATACAAAAATGAAGTCCATTTTGAAATATAAAATTTCTATAATTTTAAAAAGTGGTTATTACTATTCATAACGGCTACTTTGATTAGTCGCGGTGTGTTAGAACTCGAACTTGCGTACAATGCAAGCTATTTCATTATTGAATAAGAAGCGTATCGTGGAAGATCAGGGTGTCACAGAAATCCTAAGCTCATTCCTTCAAAATTCTTCCACCCAAATCTGATCAATATCCAAAATTTCCCCCTTGGGTTCTTCCCCCTCGATCTCCTTTTATAGAGTGGGGAAAGAGATATATCTGTGGTCATGCAGCACCTTTTGCGGAGACCCATGATCAGAGACCCGGTTCATGGATGACTTGGTCAATCCGCGACTCATGGGTGCATTGAACGCACCTCCCCCCGTGAACCAAACTACCTCGAGGAGTGCTTCACAGCCACGCAGGGTTCTGCCTCCATTCCATGAATGATAGCAGATGCAGCCTAGGCCGATCGACGTGGTCCGCGACTGGGGCGGTTCGTGACGGTGGACCAGTTTTGTGCCCGTCCTGCTTCAAGCCCATGGAGGATATCTGCCTCCATTCCACGAATGACAGTGGTCCGCAGAGGGGGTGCTTCACGGAACCGACCATGGAGGGGGTGCTTCGCGGAACCGGCCATGGAGGGGGTGCTTCGTGGAACCGGACGTGTGGCGTTATCATTGGACCAGTTTGGCTTGTCCCATCCTTTGAGTATTCTCAACAATTTTCCCAAACTCTTTGGGGGGAAATTGGGTAGAATCTCCCTTATGTTGGAGGGGATTCTTGTTCTCCTTTGCAGATTTTTCAGGACCCTACAAATGCCTCCCATCAGAATTGGGTCCGATCGGAACAAAGAGGAGGCTATTCCAATGTAGAGTGGTCCTGAAAATTGATGATTGATTGGACAATGCTCTAAATTTTTCCTGAGCCAAGGGACACAACGAGCACAGTTCGACTTTTACTAGGGTTTTATATAAAATCCCTACAAATTTTTTGTCTTTTCTTTTAATACCCTAATTTTTCCTGGGCCCTTTTGGTGTGGACCCAGCGGGTATGGAATGACTTTTGATTAGGTCGCCCTTTTCGAGTTTTCGGCCTAACAGGCTTTGCGCCTCTTTTTGTGAGCGGTTTAAAGTCCCACCGACAAGACTATCATTACTAATGTTTTAGGTCGAACAGCTTTGACCAGGTATGGTGGGGCGAGGGCCCCAATGAGGTTTGGTTGATTAAAAGATGTCTTGATATCCTTTAGACGCATGTGGGGGGAGCATGTTTAGATTTGAATGACATGCATGGCTTGTCTCAAGGCATGGAAGTCGTACCAGCGTGTAGAGGTAGGAAGAGCATCGCCTAAGGAAATCTTGCCTTTAGTAGACGGGCTAGGGGTAATCAATATGCAGAGCCACTGAGGGCATGGTATGCATAGTCCTGCAAAGGCATCCTTAATTCAATGACTCTCTATTTCTGATGGCCTAAGGACTTCATGGAAGTCTGGCTTGTGGAAACCACCATGGGTGGCTAGGAGAATTATGAAAACCACCAGGGGTCACTCGAAAAGGGTTTGTGTCATCTGAAAGGGTTTGAGAACATCTGTATTAATTAGGAGTGTGGAAGAAAGGTCCCTATCCTACGCATTTATCTAGCGTAAAGAATGGTTGGGGCTTGGCGCAGTTTAAAGTCATGTTGCTAGGACATTATCCAGAATGGAACGACTTCTCTTGATTCTCCGTAATCTCGTCAGAGATGTTCCCCCATATTCAGGCAGGGTCGTGAAAGAGGATGGTAAACTATATCTCAGAGGGTTTCCGAATCCTGGGATGGACATGGGGGCTTAGGGTTCAAGATGCGTACAAAGAGAAGCATTGTCCAAGGAAATATTTCCTTTGGTAGAGGAGTCAGGGGCGATCAATATGCAGAGCTGCTGAGGGCATGGTATGCATAGTCATGCAAAGGTGTCCGTAGGTCAATGATTGCATTCTTCTGATAGCTAGGAAACTTCAAGGAAGTTTGAGGTTCAGGACCACCAAGGGTGGTTTATGAGGGTTCAGATTTTTCTGAGTACAGATTATGGTTTATGAGGAGAAGGTGCCTGGATATGGGAGAAACATCTGGGAAATTTTTTTCGAGAACGGGTGAAGTCATCCCTTCTCATGCTGGTGTGAGATGGTGATTTGTGCAGGTCTGACCCGTGCACTGAGGGATATAGCAAAGCCTATGTTCCTTACTGAACCCATGATAGTTTTGACCATGCAGTTTAACGTCACGTGGTAAGGACGACGAGCATTATTAAAGGATGATGTGCAGTTTAACATCATGAAGTGAGGATGGGGGGGGACTTTTGTTGATGCTGTGCAGTTTTAACATCGTGCAACGAGGACAAGGGACATTTTAAATTCCGTGTAGTTTAACGTCATGCAGTAAGGACGGGAAGCATTTTTTTTGAGGATGCTGTTCAGTTTAACGTCATGCAGCGAGGACATGAGAAATTTTAAATTCCATGCAGTTTAACGTCATGCGGTAAGGATAGGAAGCATTTTTTTTAGGATGCTGTGCAGTTTAACATCATGCAGTGAGGACAGGGGAGCATTTTTTAAGATGCTGTGCAATTTAACATCCTGCAGCGAGGACGTGGGAGAATTTTTAAACTAGTGAAAATGCTTGTAGTTGGAGGCATCTCCCTGGATGTTTAATGCCTGGTCTTTATAGCTTTATGCCAAGCAACCAAGATGTTCCGTGCAGTTTAATGTCATGTGGTAAGGACGTAGTTTCAAAGGACGCTCTTGATCAGAATGTAACTGGGCTTGAATATTCCGGCATTCCTCAGATGTGGAAAAGGGGTTGATTGATGTAAATCATGGTTTCAGGGCTTCTTGGATTAGGAGAAATGATATGGGGGCTCTGAGGCCGGTAAGCATATGAAGCTAGGAAGAGTATCGCCTGAGGAAATCTTGCCTTTGGTAGACGGGCCAGAGGCTATCAATATGCAGAGCCGCTGAGGGCATGGTATGTATAGTCATTAAAAGGTGTCCATTGGTCGATAAATTTCCACTTCTGATAGTCATGAATGGTTATGAGGATCTACAATTTTTCGGGCCATGAAGTCTATCATTTGGTAAAAAAATATCTGGACGTGTCAGGCATATTCGGCCCTGGTTACTGTTAAAGCTTAGATAGCTCCCTGCAATGATTTATCTTTCATGCGGGGGTATACCTTCACTCTATGAAGTTTAACGTCATGTGGCAAAGACAAATTACTCCTAGTTTAGCGGTCATAGAGCTCGGACCATTGGGTGACTATTTCTTCATTCACTCGAAGGATAACTGAGTTACTATGCTCTGATATACTCTGAACATGGTTGGGGATGAAGGTTGTAAACTGCAACTCCGAGGTTTCCCAGATCAGGAGATATAATGTGGGGGCTTTGAGGCCGGTAAGCGTACGAAGCTAGGAAGAGTATCACCCGAGGAAATCTTTCCTTTGGTAGACGGGCCAGGGGATATCAATATGCAAAGTCACTGAGAGTATGGTATGCATAGTCATGCAAAGGTGTCCCCGGGTCAATGAATTTCCACTTTTGATGGCCATGAATGATTATAAAAATCTGAGAGTGTTCATAGTACAGAGTTCGGCCTGCGGGGATAATGGTGTTCAAGCATACAAGAAAAATCTTCACTGCAATTGTCTGTTGAGTCAAAGTAGCCTAGACCTGGCTTGATGTTCGTAGATATAGGTCGTCATGTGAACCACAGGCAGATACATATGCTAACCGGGTAGGGATACCCTAGAAATGTTTGGATGTGAAAAGGGTGACAAACTTGTAAACCACTGCGCCATAAACTTCTGTATCAGGAGATATGGTATGGGGGATCTGAGGCCGGTAAGCGTACAGAGCTAGGAAGAGTACCGCCTGAGGAAATCTTGCCTTTGGTAGATGGGCCATGGGCCGTCAATATGCAGAGACGCTGAGGGCATGGTATGCATAGTTATGAAAAGGTGTCCACAGGTTGATAACTTTCCACTTTTGATGGCCATGAATGGTTATGAAGATCTGCCATTATCCGGGTCGTGGAGTCTGATGTATGGAGAGGATGTATCCATATGTGTAAGGAGTATTCCTATCTCGTTTCTCCATATATCTTGGGTGGGTCATGACGGAGTTTTCTTAGTTTAACATCATACGGTGAGGACGAAGTCCGTGCAGTTTAACATCGTGCAGTGAGGATGAAGTCCGTGCAGTTTTAACGTCATGCGGTGAGGATGAAGTCTGTGTAGTTTTAACGTCGTGTGATGAGGACGAAGTCCGTGCAGTTTTAACGTCCTGTGGTGAGGACGAAGTCTGTGCAGTTTTAACGTCGTGCGGTGAGGACGAAGTCCATGCAGTTTTAACATCATGCGGTGAGGATGAAGTCCGTGCAGTTTTAACGTTGTGTGGTGAGGACGAAGTCTGTGCAGTTTTAACATCGTGCGGTGAGGACGAAGTCCGTGCAGTTTAACGTCGTGCGGTGAGGACGAAGTCCTTTCAATTTTAACATCGTGCGGTGAGGACGAAGTCTGTGTAGTTTTAGCATCGTGTGGTGAGGACGAAGTCCGTGCAGTTTTAACGTTGTGCGGTGAGGATGAAGTTCGTGAAGTTTTAACGTCATGTGGTGAGGAGGAAGCCCGTGCAGTTTTAACGTCGTTCGGTGAGGACGAAGTCCGTGTAGTTTTAATTTCGTGTGGTGAGGACAAAAAATACACCCCATACAGATCTGGTCCTTACACGGGGGGAGAGAACATTTTTCTTGAATGGCTGGGCCAGGATGTGGAACCCTGGCGTCACTACGTATCCTGCGAGGGCAGGTATCACGCCTCACGTAGTTATTTTGAGGAATACACCCCGTGCGGGTCTGGTCCGTACGAGGGTAAGGGGGTATTTTTTTGTTTTCATTTGAGGTGGATAGGCTAGGGTGTGTAATTCTTGTGTCACTATGTATCTTGTGAGGGTAGGAATCAAGCCTTACATATTTCTATGAAATACAATACACCCCGTGTAGGTTTAGTCCGTTCATGGGGGGAGAAGGGGCATTCCCCCCTCTTTTTTCCCCTTTTATCCTTATCCGTGAAGTTTAATGTCATGAAGTAAGGACAAAGAATACACCCCATGCAGATCTGGTCCATACACAAGGGGAGAGGGAAATTTTAACTTTTATTTGGAGATGGTTGGTCCAGGATAGGGGACCCTGGCATCACTATGTATTATATGAAGGTAGGAATCAAGCCGTACGTAGTTCTCTTAGGAGTACACCCCGTGCAGGTCTGGCCCATACACGGGGGAAGGGGGTATTTTTTTTGGGAGTGGCTGGGCCAGGGTAGGGGACCCTGACATCACTATGTATCCTGCGAATGTAGGAATCAATCCGTATATAGTTCTCTGAGGAGTACACCCCGTGCAAGTCTGGCCTATACACGGGGAAAAGGGGAATTTTTAAATCTTCTCATCTGTGCAGTTTAACGTTGTGCGGTAAGGACGAAAGATACACCCCGTGCTGATCCAGTCCATATACGGGGGAATGGGAATTTTTTAGTTTTTTCTTATCCGGAGGTGGCTGGGTTAGGATAGGGAACCCTGGTGTTGCACATATCCTACGAGGGCCGGAATCAAGCCATACATAGTTCTCTAAAATCGATGCAGTTTAACACCATGCGGTGAGGACAGAATACTCTTAGTTTAAGGCCATGGAGTTTGGACCATTGGGTGCTTCACAGTTTAACATCCTGCAGCTCGGACGATAACTGCTTTTAGTTATATTGGTGCAGACGAAATACTCTTAGTTTAGGGTTATAGATCTTAGACCATTGGGTGCTTGGCAGTTTAACGTCCTGCAGCTCGGACGATAACCATTTTGGTTACTACGAAAAATACTTTTTCAGGAATCTTGCATTTGTAGGAGCGGTGGTGAACTGCCCATCCATGGAGATCAGGGCATATGCTCCATTAGATTAGACCTTGTGTATAACATATGGTCCCTACCACTTGGGTTCCATCTTTGGAGGTTTCTTTCTGGGTATCATTGGGGTCCAGAGGACCAACACCAATTCTCCTTCCAATAAATATCGAAGACGAACCTTTTTATTGAAGGCTCATGCAATCTGGTTCTAGTATACTTCCAGATGGTGCAAAGTGTGCAACCGCTTCTCGTCTAGCTACTCCAATTTACCTAGCCTCTTTTTTGATTTCTCATTGATGGATAACTGATCGCAAATGGAAACACGGAGCGAGGGCAATTGGAGCTCAATGGGCAGGACCACTTCTGTTCCGTATACTAATGAGTACGGAGTAGCCCGAGTAGCGGTGAAAATTGTGGTTCGGTAATCCCACAATACATGGAGTAGTTTATCCGGCCATTACTTCTTGTCTTTATCTACCATTTTCTAGAGAATGTTGGACAGGGTCTTGTTGAAAGCCTCTATCTGTCTGTTGGCTGCTGCATGGTAGCAGGATGAGTAGTTAGCCTTGATACCATATTCTTGGTATAGTTTTTCCAATTTAGCAGAGTAGAATTTGGTGCCGTTATCCGCCAGTATGGTATGAGGGACACCAAATCTGGTGATGATATTGGTTTTCACAAAGCTGACAATGCTTCTTGCCCCGACTTCCTTAAGGGGTACAACTTCTGCCCATTTGGAAAAGAAGTCGGTTGCCGTGAGGATATACTTCAGTTATTTGGCTGTAGCGGGAGGATATGGTCCCACGACATCTATTCCCCAGACGGAAAATGGCCAGGAGTACTTATCCTGATGAAGTAACTCCGGGGGTTGGTGTATAAATTTGGCATGAATTTGGTATGAGTGGAATTTTGCGGTAAAGTGCTTGTAATCCCGGGCCATGGTGGGCCAATAGTACCCAAGCCTTCGGACCTAATGGGAAATATTGGACCCCAGCTAATGTGCCCCACATACTTCGGCATGGACTTCAGTCATGAAAACAATGGTTTTTCTCCATAAATGCATCTGAGGAGGATTCCGTCGAGGCCTCGTTTGTAGAGGACCTCTTGCTAACCCACGTCGCCGTATAAGGTAAAGTTGATTGCACTTCTCTGTATTTTCTCTCGTTTAGCCCTGTCTGGTGGAAGTTCTCCCCATTGAAGGTAGTTTGAAATGGTGGTCATCTAGCTGGTGGTGGGAGCATATGGATCTGGGACAGGACTGACTTCATTGATTTCTTCCGTCTTGGCCTGAACAAACGGCAGGACCATTCGACGATGAGCGATGCTAATAACTGTTTCATCCCGGTCTGGGTCGGCCAGGGCTATGGCCGCATTGGCTAATGAATCAGCCTGGGCATTCTGAGACCGGGGAATATAGTTTAGTGTTGGTTCTATGGAGAATTCCATCATTAACCCTCAGACATGGTCAAACAGGGGAATCATCTCCTCCTTTTTAATATCATAGTCACCATTGACTTACTTGATGACCAATTCCGAGTCACCTTTTACCTTAAGGTGCTGTACTTGTGCTTGGAGTGCGAGCTCCAGGCTTGAAATTAGGGATTGATACTCCACTTCATTGTTCGTACATCCTTCTGACAGGAGGAAGGAATATGGAAAGACTTCCTTTTCCGGGGACATCAGTATTATCCCCAAACCTACCTTGTTAAATTTGGGATCTTCTATCCTATTTCCGGTTGGGCTTTAGGAGGCGTCGTCGAAGTACATTTCCCATGCTGGGAACTCCTCTTCAACTGAGAAGATGTCTTCATTAGGTAGTTCAGCGTCTAGTGCGATGGTCCCTGTTGAAGGGTGCTCGACCAGAAAATCTACTAATGCCTGGCCTTTGATGGCCTTCTGAGGCACAAACCGGATGTCAAACTGTTGCAGGATGACTGCCCATCGGGATAGGCACCCGGTCAGCATCGGGTGGCTAAGAATGTACTTGAGCGGGTTACTATGTGAGACCAAATGGACTTCATGATGCTACAGATAATGTCGCAACTTTTGAACTGTGAAGACCAAGGCCAAAAAACTCTTCTTGATGTTTGAGTATCGAATCTCAACATCAATCATGGTTTGGATGAGGTAATAGAGACTATTTTCACTGCCAGCGTCATTTTTCTGTGCAAGGAAGGCTCCCAGCGACTGCTCTAGGGCCGTTACATATGGGATGAGAGGTCTTCCTTAAACTAGGGGCATGAGCACATGCGGGCTTAAGAGGTACCTCATTAGTCTGTCAAATGCCTCCTAGAAATCCTCTGTGCATTGGTAGGTAACCCCCTTCTTCATTAACCTAGTAAAGGGAAAAAATTTGCCTACCAGGTTGGCTATGAATCGCCTGATGTAGGCCATGTGTTCTTGGAGTCCCCTCAACTCGGTGAGATTGCGAGGAGGTGGAAGGTCAAGGACAACCTTTGTCTTTTCAGGGTTGACTTCGATGCTGCGATGGCGTACGACGAAGCCAAGGAATTTCCCTGAGGTTACCCGAAAGGTGCATTTCAAGGGGTTCATCTTTAGGCTATGATGTCGAAGTTTGTTGAAGACAGTATCAAGTTCTAAAAGGTGATATGAGTACTTCCTGGACTTAACCACCAAGTCATCCACATAGCATTTAATGAATCTACCCAGGAATGGTTTAAAGATACGATGCATGGCATGTTGATATGTGGCGCCAACGCTCTTAAGACCAAAGGGAATAAACCTGTAATAGAAAATTCCTTGAGGGGCCCTAAAGGCCGTGGATTCTTCTTCTTATCAGGCCATTCTGATCTGATTATACCCAGAGTAACTGTCCATGAAGGATAGAGCCTCATACCCGGTCGTTGCATCGATTAATAACTCGGTGATCGGGACCGGGAAATCATCTTTTGGGAAATGCCGATTGAGATCTCTGAAATCAATGCAGAAACAAATTTTTCCATTCTTTTTCTTGACAGGGATGATGTTGGCCAACTATATGGGGGTACTGGACCTCCCAAATGAAGCCTGATTTAATGAGCTTATCAACTTCAGCCTCTATTTTGGCAGCATGCGAGGGTTGTGTCCTTCTGGTGGCTTTTTTATAGCCCTGGTGGTCTTCTGGCAGACCTAGGTGATGCGTTGCCACTTCGGGATCGAGTCCCAATATTTCTGTGTAATTCCAAGAAAATAAATCCTGATGTTATCTCAGGGAGGAGGTATATACCTCATGCTTCTCGGGGGACATGGCTGCATTAATGAGAGTGGGCCTCGGGTTTTCCTTGGTACCCAGGTTTATTTCCCTAAGTTCATCCACAGTGGTGGAAATACCTTCCTCAAATGTGGGAGGTACACCCCTGAGATCTTCCTCCTCTTCTTCTCCCAAATCCTCATCTTCTTGATCCGACGGGGGGAGAGTTCTTGACTCGGGCTCCTGGGAGTCCGGAGGCGAGGCATTGTGGGCGTCCTTGCTCAAGTATTTTCCCCCAAATTGAGGGTTGACAGACGTTACCGCATTGTCACACTCGGTCGTTATGGATGAAGTCATTAGTACAGCTGAGTGCGTGTCTGAACTTGAACCCCTTCCCTCAATATGGTTGATGGGTAGTACGTAGTCTCTGCCAAGCTGTCTGAGGGGGTTGTCAGGATCCATTTCCAGACTATTTGGATTGGGAATCCAGTCAATACCATCGAGAGAAGGCCTCTTTTTTTCCTTTGCTCATAAAACCTGGCGTCAATGTAGTGTGACTCAGAGAGCTCGAAAGGGGCCTTGTCAGTGTGCGATGTCCCACTTTTTCCATTGACACTATATTTAATACACTGGTGGTAGGATGAAGGAACGTCCATGTGATTATGGAGACATGACCTTCCCAGTAGGGTATTGAATACTGTGTTCCGCCGAACCACCAGGAATTCCGAATAGGCCACAAGGTCGCCAAAATGGGTCTTTAGCTTAATTTGTCCCATTGGCTTCTGCTCACTTTGGTCATATCCTAACAGAGTTGTGGTTGAGGGGATTAGGTCATCTTCACTATAGCCCAACTTACGGAGTTTCCATAGGAGAAGGAGGTTAACTCCAGAGCCATTGTCGATAAAGACTTTGTGGATCTCAACATCATTTAGTGTGCTGGACACATAGTGGTTTGATGTGTCCCTGCATGATGGAATCATGATCCTGATCGGTGAAGGAAATCACCGCATTGCATTCGGCCGGGCCAGTCTCCATTTGGTAAATCTCAGTGGTAGCTACCTCAGCTTGAAACTCCTGGGGGCTGAGCAAAGCTTCAATAAGTGCCTCCCTGAGGTCTGCTGACAAACTCAGGGCATCCAGGATTGACATCTTGGATGGTATCGATGCCAACTACTTATAGATGTTGTATTTCTATTCCAGCGGCCGATGCTTCTCCATTGGTGGTGGAGTCTTAGCGGGCAACTTGGGAGTCAGAATATGTGACGAGAAGGGACCAGCCGTGGGGTCGGATGTCAACGGTGTCCCCACGTTTTGGGGATTTGGCCCGGCCGGTCTGTTTGTGCGCACTAGGCGGCTAGACACTTGTTCCTCCTCTGATGGGTACCGCAGAATGACGGGGGCGGAGTGGCCGCCTGTGGAGGTGGAGGGATATTCTTTCTTTTACTGAGTCCGTTGGAGGGCTCTCCTATGGGTTTCCGCAATATTGACGGTTTGGGCTACAGTCCAACTGTAGGGTTGATTTTGGCCTCGATCGTCAGGGAACTATTCCATAAGATGGATGACGTTAATGGAACCAAAAATTGGCTCCTCATCCTCTGACAAGTCAACCCGGTCAGTTGTCCTTAATGGTACCGTTTGGTGGGTCGGTGCTGGTGGTGCCAAGTTTGGGGGCATAAAATCCGACAGTGTCAGGGCTAACTTTGGCCTCATTGCAGATTGCTCCTCTTGCGCTTGTCTCCTCCCTTCTTGATTACGCCTGGATGACTGGCTCGAGGAGGGTTGTGATACCGATATTTTCGGTTTTGTGGCATCAGGGGCTGTTGACGACAACACTAGATGCTATAGTTGAACTTGGAGTATGACCTAGGATCGATTGATAGTCTTCAGAGTCATCCATCTATCAAATTTCTTCCCTTTCTTACTGGTGACTTCCTTCCACCCATCCCCCTTGTCGGAGTTGGTGGTAGAAATATATGTCACATGTGATGGGGGTGGTCCCAACTCAACCTGGCCAGAGTCTACCATCCTTTGCAGGAGGTCTTTAAAGATGAAGCATTCCCGAATATTGTGCCCCAACATTCTATGGTAGAGAAAATAATCTAGCCTTTCATTGTGGCCGACTTCTTCAGGTTTTCTTGGCTCCGGGAGGCGGAGCAAGTTGCAATTCATAGTGGCGATGAAGTATCTGCGAACTTGGTCCTCTCGAAATGAGTATACTTTGTGTCTTCATTCCTCAAACTGGTTTCGATTCGATCCTCTCTAATTGTCCCGTTTAGGCAGAGGCGGCCACTGATATACAGGGGGCCCCTGACGATTTGGCAGAGGCCTGAGTAGTGGAGCAGGCACAGGGGCTATCTTGAGCGTGATAGAGGATGCTTCAGCTCTAAATGCTCTCTTTGTGGTAGCCTGCAAGGCTATTCGGGACTTTAAATTGGTCCTCTACAGGGAGTCCTCAATTCATTGGGCAATGGCTGAGAGATGGTAGAAGCCAGTGGTGCACTCCACTAGTATGAGCGGTGTTCACAGCTCATCTCGAAGATTATCGATGCATATGGCAAGCAACTCATCTTGAGGTATTGGCCTGTTCAAGGAGTAGGTCAGACCTTTCTATCTAGAGATGAAATTTGAGACTCTCTCGTTCTCTCTCTACTTGCAGTTCATGAGGTCGCTGACCATTGTTTTAGGAAAATTTGAGCTGAAGTGGAATAGGAACTGCTACCAAAGGTCTTCCTAGCCTTTTATTGACTGGGCTGGCAGGCTCATATACCAGACAAAGGAAGATCCTTGCAAGGTCCATACGAAGCATCTGAGTTTCACTACTTCTTGATGTTTTAGAGTTCCCATCATAGGGTCGCAATAAGACACGTAGTGCATCAAGTGCTATTCCGGATCGCCTGATTCATTGAAGATAGGGAATACAGGGCTCCCAAAATTGGGTGGAGGTGGTGTGTTGCTCACCCAATCTGAGTAGGGATTCCTCTCTGGCTATATCGGAGCACGTCGACCTTCCATTGCTTCCAATCGAGCTTTCAGTGCCTCGATGGTGTTGGTGAGACCCTGGTTTACATCCTGTTGGGCCCGGTCCTGAAAAGCTATAGCCTGAGGCATTTCTTGAGGATCCAGCTCGGTTGGCACTAGGGGTGCATGTTCCGTTTGTGAAACCTTCAGAGGGTTTAGACGTACTCGCTTCGGATTCTTCATGAGTGGAGGGAAGTCTTGGTATTCATCCAGATCCACATTTAGGTAGTTGGATGGTCCGGGCGCCTCGTTGGGCGGGAGCCCTGACCGTGCTTCGTTTGCCGGGGCAAATCTTGGTCTTTGAGGTGCACTTACTAGGAGTGCATGATGTGGCTCCTCTTGGGATGTGATTTCAATAAGATAGTTCCTCTGGAGTATCTCTGCGTTAATCCACCTCAATTCTTTCATTTCCTCTTCCTGTCGAGTGAACCTCTCTTCGAGAGTAAGTGGCTCATTTTTATCGAGAGAGGGGGGCAGGTTGAGGGTAGACGGTCCTTTGTTCTTATCCTTATTGGAGGCTCGCAGGGTCAGTGGAGGAAGGTTAGCTGAAGGGGCGGTTATATATAGAGCGGCCCTATGGTTTCGAGTGTGCACACCTGGTGGTTCATTGTGAGTCACAACCTGACTGGAACCATCGTCTCTTGATCCATCCGGACTTTCATCATCTTCAGTGTTATCCATGGGGTTAACCTCTATGGTGTTTATAGATTCATATCACGGGGTGGAGAAGATGTCATCTTCCAAATAGTAAGAGGATATACTGCATCTTTTATTGGTCTTTCCTCTTCTGTCCTAGGATTGCTTTCGGGCTCCTTGATGAAGGGTGACGTGGAGAGTTCTTTGATGCGACCTTACGGTACGCCTCCCTCTTGAAGGGGATGATGATTCAAACGAAGGGATATGGTAGGAACCTCCTCTTCTGACTATCCTCCGTAGACAATAGAATACTGATTCTCATGTGGGAGGTTGTTTTTGAGGTGGTAAAAATGCCCCCATCCCTAAGGGATGGGTTGGATCCGTTCCTTGGACGTTGAGTCTCTTCCCATTTCTATTGGTCTTACGGGGGAATTTTTTGTTAAAAATTCCCCCAGCCCTGTAGGCTGGGGTTGAATCTGGATTGCGGCAGTGGCTGCTACTATCACTACTTTCCTGATCTTGTGTTCCCCCATTCAGGGGTGAACTGGGTTTGGTGCCGAGTTCTTCTGTGAATCGACCCATTGTGGGGAGGTAGGTAATGACTGCTGATTGGCCTCTCTTAGGCGAGAGGCCTGTTGTATGCTCTTGGTGGCCTGATTCAGGAGTTCTTAGACGGATTATTCCCATCAGGCCTGACACTTCTGGGACTTACTCAAGGCCTGTCTCTATTGGGTGTGTTGTCTATCCTGAGCAGGGACCCCACTCGATTGCTTCCTTGATGTGATGTCATTGCAAGATACCATGCTGAACGGGTTCTTCTGGGCGGGGAGCGGAGTGAAATGCAGAGATCCATGTTCTCCCCATCTTTTGATATAGACTCCCATTGGGGCATTACCAATGAGGCGGTGGAGCTGGTGTAGCGCACGGAGGTAGGCCATCTCAATGTTTCCTTTACGCCTCTCGGGTCGCCATTGCCGCGCCGAAGGAAGAGCTTCCAGGTCAATGTGATGCAGGAGGTCTCCTATTATCTTGACATGGTCTACATACCCGTCATAGGGCAGGAAGCTTGATTTCAGCCAGCGGGGGGTTGTCCATATATTTTAGCGGATTCCGTGCATGCATTCTTCCAATAACTCTCTGGGTAAGTTGAATTAAGAGGTGGCCGTGGGCCAAAACATAACTGGTATATCATCCCTAGCTAGTCGTTTCCTCAGGTGTAACATGTAGACATACTCCTCTTCTAGAGATTCCTCTACTTGGTCGGCCCAACTGAGATGCTCACTGATGGTGTGGTCAGAGGCAGTGGGACCGATAGGTATCGAATTATCATATGGGCGATTCCGAGGTGGTTCAGAAGATGAATGTGGCCCTGGACCGTCTCCTGATTGAAGAAGGGTGTCGTTGGAGACTAGCTGGGAATCTGACTTGCTTGATCCCATCCTTCTGAGTGCCTTGGCATACAAGGGCTTTTCTGTGCTTGATTAGGCAGGGGGAGGACCTTCCTGTCGATATGATATGTCATTGCAGGGGGGACCTTCGCAATGGAGGCCACAATGGAAAGGAATACCATTACTTCTTGATGCCTCACTGCATAGAGGAATTTTGCAGTGCATACCCTAGGGAGGACCTTCTGGCTGCGTAGCGTTGCTGCGGGGAGGGCCTTCGCAACAACTACCATCATGGTGAGGATGACCATAATGGTTTTACATTCAATGTGTATCCTGGGGAGGACCTTCAAGACACACTGCGACTAGGGAAGGACCTTCTTGTTTCTTGGGGCCACTACAAGGAGGACCTTCTCAATAGAGACCATGGTGGCGAGGACTACCATCACAACTACTGCAATGGCGAGGACTACCATTACAGTTACCATAGGGAGAATATCTGTGGGGTACACCCTAGGGAGGACCTTCAGAATGTACCACAATGAGGGGAGGGCCTTCTCATTGATTGACGTCTTGATGGGGAGGTCCTCCATTATCAGGGTGGTAAGTACTACCACTGTGATCTGATGCCCAGCTGCGTGGGGTGTCGTTGTAGCGTAACCCCTGGGGAGGACCTTCAGGGAAGGCTATGACAAGGGGAGGGCCTTCTTGTCGTGATGAGACGTCACTGTGGGGTGGGCCTCCATAGTTGCGACTATGATAGCGGGTACTACTATCATAATCTGTGGTCCCACTGTTTGGAGAATGATTGTAGTGTATACCATGGGGAGGACCTTCAGGGTGGACCACAACAAGTGGAGGGACTTCTTGCTGCTCAATCTTCTGGTCACGTGGAGGGTTTCCGTGACTCGCATCAAAAGAGGAGATCTCGTGATAGATCGTTATATGCCCGTGGGGGAGGCCCCTATGGGTGCTCTGGGGATGACCTTCAAAGCTGCTGGTAGCGACATTGTGGGGAGGACCTTCACAACTGCTACTGCCACTCCCTTAATATGGTAATGGGTGGGTAGGGTTCTGAGCCTTTGATATGCTCTTAGAGGCATTGGGAACCCCAGATTCCAACAGAGTGGAGTTAGGAACCCACTCTTTATTTTCTGGCTACCTTCGGCATGTTCGGGGCGCTTTCTTGCAGGCAGCAGGGACCGTCTGCTGTTGACAATGGACTTCACCTTTGGGTCCCTGTCTAATTGGGTCCCGTGATGTCGCCAGGATATGCCGACAAACATCTTGAATTTTAACAGGGATATATGCCTGCTCTGGAGCATCCACCGTGATGGACGGATGTCCCCCAGTTGGAACGAGTGAAGCTACTCGATCCGATTGCCCTTGTGTCACGGAATATGGCCGGTGACCCTCTTGGGCTGAAGCAGGGATGCAGATCTGCTCCGAGGTGGCTATCTCGTCTCTTAGATGAGTCACCTCAATTGGGGAGACGGGCTCACGGGCCCGAGTCCTTGCTGTTTCCGCTGATGCAATTACATTCTGGAAAGTCTACAAGATATGATATGGGATCGATACCTACTCCTCCATCATTTCCAAGATTTGCAGAGAGACATCTTTGGCTGGCATGGGTATGAAGGCCCATTCCAGTATCGGAGTAGGAATATCCTGATCCGGTCCTCTGGTGGTCAGTGGGTACTAACAATTCTCCCGTGTCAGGGAAGGTGAACGAATATGCACCTAGGCTGGGATATGCCAGTTTATCTCTCAGTTTTCCTCCACATTGGGATGGAGAACTTTACTTGCATCCTTAGGGAACTGGCCCTGCATGTGTTGGTTTCCCACTGTATCGAGTCGGTGGCCTTTGTTGGCAGGGAGACATGCCCGCCTATTAATTGCTGCCACATATGGATGGCGGGATTTGTTGATTGCCACCATGCTGGGATGGTAGGCATCAAGAGCGTCTTCTAGGAGCTGGTCCTGTAGGCACTGGGTCTCCACTATGTCAGGTTGGTGGGCTTCACAACCCTGGGCAGGGAGAGGTGCCTGCCGGGTAGGTGCCGTCCTGCGTGAGTGACGGGCTTGATGGAGCCCGACGGGGATGCGCGCCTGCTCATATGATGCCGCCATGTTTGGATGGTGGGATTTGGAGGAGCGAACAAGTGCATGTGCCTGTTCATGGTACGTCTCCTTGACTGGGCAGTGAAGCTCCTCCTCATGGAAAAGGGTGATGACCAATCCCTAGTTGTACGTTTTCTGCCCTCGTCGGACGATCTGAGGGGCTGAAGCTTGGGGAGCATGGGCCTGAATATTTGGGGTGACATCCTCCTTATCGTGAGGATGTTGAGTCGCGGCGTGACCGTGATGACGTCTTCCAGCGGGGGCCTTGGAGCGGAACCCCCATTTAGTGGGGATGAAGTCCTTGACATCGACCTCATCCACCTCCCTAAGATAAGGTAGGTATGTGTTGTCTTGTTTCGAGGATAGAATCTTGAGACCGTTAGAGACAACAAAATGGGCCGTCTGGTTCTGCCTTTGCGGCAGCTGCTGGGTGGGCGACTGGTGGGTCCTGGCAGATTAGAGGGCGTGCATGGCCGCCTCCACTGTCGGGAGAGTACCGCTCATGTGGTACTCTCAGATCAACACCTCCGAGACCCAGAGTTGAAGACGCTGGGTAGGTGACGGGGTCCTCCGTTGGTGAGGAAGTTCGATCATTTAGTTGTTGGAAGCACGCGCCTATGAGTTCCTTCGAGATTCCATTGGATCGAAGGGAGTTCTGTGTATTACCTGTAAAACATTTTAACAAATACAAACAGCAAACCCGGCAAAGCAGCATCTCATGATCCCATGCGTAATTAATGACCTTTCCTGGACCTCCTTGTGAGTATAAAGGGGGCACATATTGGGATTAGGTTTAATCCTTCATGCTTAGTTAAAGATTCATGTCGGGTTCACCATTTTTTGTTTTGGATCGGTTTCAAAATGCCCAATGGTTCTATATCCGATGATACATGGACCTGCTTTCCAAAGGCAGGCGTTCACTGGGAGATTTGGCTAGAAACACTTAAGAACTCACATTGGTCGAGAGGATGGAAAGTTGGGCTCATTGCACCCTTTTGGGTGGGAATTATTGCCTGTTCCGGGACTCTCTTATAGATTTAAGATGTATTTATATGTTCATGAATCTTTGGTTTATACCCAAACATAGTATCCACAGATTACTCCTGGTTGGAAATGGTCAGTTGGACGTAGGGGTTCAGAATCATTTAGGCCCGAGTTTTACCATCCCTCATTGGATTAATGACTCCGAAGAATTTGGAATCATTGAGATGGTGCTGGTTTAACGCCTCATGATTGGGCGCTCTGGAGTTTATTGTCATCCAGGGGGATAGATAACAACTCAGGAATCTAGATCGAACCCGTGATACGGGCTTCCTACGTATCCTCATGAGAGGAATCAGAATCCATGTAGTTCAGTTTAGTATGGGTCTTATGCTCCAGGATGCCCAGGGTTGGTGCGGTGAACTGACATGAAGATAGTCGGATCAACCGGTTGTTGGGCTTGAACCTTGGGGAGGCTTCCTACATACTTTGCCTAGGAGACAGGGATCAAAGTCCACATAGTTCTAATGGGAGTGGGGCTTACGCTCTGAGGCAGCCTAAGTAATGGATTAGGGCTTACACTCTAAGGAGGCCCATAAGAGGATGTCATGGTCGATGCCTACTCTAGGCCCACGTGAGTCATGCTCTGTGTGAGAAACAAGAGGCATCAGGGACCATACGATCATGTCATGAAAGGTGCGTTCGTGGAAATTGGTGTGGAGCTTACGCATGAAGCGGACCAAAAAGGTAGGGCTTACTCCGAAATGGATGCCCATGGAGAAAAAGCGCAGTGGGAGAGGGACTTGGCCCCAAAGAAGGATGGAGCAACATACTTCCCCACCATTCCCTTCTTTGGCCATGGCCATGGAGAATTACAGAGGTGCATGGGGGATTCCTTCTGATGGGTAGTCCACCACGCCCTAAGGAAGGGAGAAGTGCCCTAGTCCTAACAAGTGGAGGGGAAGAAAGGGGACTCTCGGGCTTGGACTCCGCATTACCATGGGAATGTGAACCCAGGAATGTTTCGGGAATCCGCTCAAGGGCCGGAAAAACCCCTTCACCCTCACTTACCATGGGTATGTGAACTCAAAATGAAATGCTGATGTGCCTGAGGGTTACATCACATAGGTCCGGTGGCTCTGGTGGAGGCCTCGGCTCGGGACCGATGAATGGGCCAATGAAGAGGTTGCAGAGGATCAGGTCAGATTTGGCGGATTTTATCTGGCTTGGGGAATGGGAACTACGAAGGATCTAGTGGGCCACACAGGTGTATGAGTGGTGACGCCCTTCTCGTAGGGAGGTTCTACGTGGCTGGAGAATCTGTCCGTGAACCAGGGTGGTCTGCGGATTGATGGGCATTCCGCTAACCGGGGTGGTTCGCAGTTTGGTGGGTATCCCGAGAACCAGGGTGGTTTGTGGGTTCAGGTATGGCCCGCATACCAGGATGGTACATGGAGGGGTCTATGCGAGCAGCAGTGGCCAAGGGTGGTGCCGGTTGGGGGTTCGTTGGTCGGGGCTTTGCCCGGGTAGGAGGGTGCTACGCGGTGCGACAGATCAGAAAAGGGGCATAAACTCCCTAGTCCGTAGGGAGTGCTTCCATGGAGGGGCCATGGTTCACAATATTCTTTTCTTTGTTTATTTAAGTTCATGGTTCACTAAGTTTTTATACGTTTTTGGTTCCTTATTAATTCACTTCCATCTTCATACCTATTCTGGTTCACGAACTGAAACTTTGTTGTTTGCGAAATCCTAAGCTCCTTCCTTCGAAATTCTTCCACCCGAACCTGATTGATCTCCAAAATTTCCCCCTAGGCTCTTCCCCCTTGATCTCCTTTTATAGAGTGGGGAAAGATATATATCTGTGGTCATGCAGCACCTTTTGCGGAGGCCCATGATCGGATACCCGGTTCACAAATGACTTGGTCAATCCGCAACTCACGGGTGCATTGAACGCACCTTCCCCTGTGAACCAAACTAGCTCGGGGAGTGCTTCGCGGCCGCGCAAGGTTTTACCTCCATTCCGCGAATGATAGCGGATGCGGCCTGGGCCAGTCGACGCAGTCCGCGGCTGGGGCGGTTCTTGACGGTGGACCGGTTTGGCACCCGTCCTGCTTTTCACCCGCGGAGGATATCTGCCTCGATTCCACGAACGACAGTGGTCCACGGAGGGGGTGATTCGCAGAACCGGCCATGGAGGGGGTGCTTCACGGAACCGGCCGCGTGGCATTATCATTGGACTGGTTCGCGAACCGATTCGGCTTGTGTCGTCCTTTGAGTATTCTCAACACTTTTCCCCAACTCTTTGGGGGGGAAATTGGGTAGAATCTCCCTTATGTTGGAGGGGATTCTCATTCTCCTTTGAGGATTTTTCATGACCCTACAATGCCAAAGTTGGGTGTGGTATGAGTCATGTGAAGTATCTTTGTTATCAATTGACATTACTTGGTTTGTGTAATCTAACATGTAAAGACCATTGTATAAATATACCATACCAAAACAAATTCCATCTTTTTAAAAGAAGGAACATTTATTTCTAAACTTGAAAAAAATCCATCTATATCTAATCTGGATATAGACTTAATGTTTTTAGTAATAGAAGACACATAATAAAAAACCTTTAACACAAAGATCATCCCAGTTGGTAATGTGATGTGGCAGTCCCCAACATCTATGGCAACAAGTTTGGCTCCGTTGGCTACTCACAGATCTACCTCCCCTCGGTCAATCTTCCTGAATCTAATTTCTTCTTATATTTGGATACATATATGAGAACCAAAATATATATCTAATACCCAATTTGTAGAAACAAATAGATTTCATTCGATAACAAACACACCTAAAGATTCCCCTTACTTCATAGGATGAGTGCAGTTCTTCTTCCAGTTGCCTTTCTTGCCACATAAAAAACAAACATCCTCTTATTCCCTTGCATCCCCTTTGATCTTCCTTTTCTTGGAAGGATGTGAAAAAGCTTTGGGATTAAATATCTTTCCCTTCCCTTTCCTCTTATTCACCATAAGGATAGAATGATTTTCGCGCTTCATATCTTTGTCCAATTGGCGAAAGAGGATAATAAGATCAGATAGAGACTTATTAATGTTGTTCATGTTGAAATTTACAACAAAGTTAGAGATTCTCTAAGAGATTGATGTGAGAATGAGATCAGTGCCCAGTTCTTTATGGAGTTTAAACCCTAGAACCTCCAAGTTCTCAATGTAGCCAATGATCTTGACTACATGAGGCCCAGTTGAGGAACCCTCTCCAAGATTACTCTGAAAGAGTGCCTTGGATATCTCAAACCTTTTCTGTCTTTCTCTCTCCTGGTAAATCCCATGGAGGTGCTCGAGCATGATATAAGAATCCATATTTTCATGAGACTTCATTATCTCACTAGACATTGATGATAGTATCAAACATTGAATGTCAACCGAATCATTCATATATTTCTCATAGACTATGAAATCCTCATCACTCGCCTTTTTGGAAGGCAGGTCAGGTAATTCTAACTCCAACACATAAGACTTCCGTTCATGCTGTAGGTTAACCCATAGGTGTTTAAACCATTCTTGAAAGTTACTGCCAGTGAGGATGTTGTCTTTATCTAGAATTGATCACAGATATAGTGTAATTGATGAGCTTTTAATTTTTATTCTATAATTAAAATAGCAGATCATTATTACTTTCTTAATTTTTATGAGAAATAATAAATTAATTTTATTAAGTCTCCCACTATTTTATCAAGTCCCAATGGCCCTCACCATTGAACTAGGAATGTCCAGTTGTCATGAAATACTAGTGGAAAGGATCCATATTCCCCTTTGCATAACCCCAAAAGGGTTGGTAAAGCTATTTGAAGGTATTTAGGTAGGCATGTCTTTGCCAACTATAGGCTTGCAACTCCTTGATCTGTTGAGTGGACTCCCCAATCCTAAAATCATGAATTTGGATTTACTCAACTCTTGCCTCCAATATTACACCAAGTCTATCAAGGGATACTCCTCTTGATGTAATATGGTTAATTCATCCCAAAACCTTTCATAAGGGCTTCCAGTATAAAAGTAAGTGTCCCTACAAGGGTTGGTCAAACACATAGTTTTATTGAGTTTTTCCCTTAATCAAGTAACATAAGGCTTGGTCTGACTTAATATTTTGTTTGAGGTATTTTTATCTCTTATGCATGAATTTATTGTTATCATTGTCACATGCTTGTTAATATTAAGTGGAAATTACTTAAGTGATTAACCATGTATTGATAATATTTACGCATAATCCTGGTTTATTTTAGTTCCATATTGCATGGTTGTTTAATACATTAATTATGTGATCATGACAACACATCCATAATGATAAACTATGAAACTCACAAAAATAAAATAAATCAAAGTGAATGATCATGAGATTGTCTAATGGTTAATTTATCTAGTAGTTGATAAACTAACCCTGACCTAGGGGAGAAACACCTTGAACATTTTGGGTTCGTGTTTGCAACTTTCCACCTATCCACCTCTGTATCTCCTGAGATTGGTTTCGTCTCAACTCCAGATTGAACCTCCTCCTCTAGCTTGGGAGTTCCATCCATTACATATTCTTTTAAACTCACATGTAGGTGAGGGGTAAAAGGGGGGTTTACATAAAAGAAACCATGGGAACACATGCCCTACATATTAATGAGGAGAGATGGATCATAGGACAACAATTAATTTAATAAATAAACTAAAAGGAAACCAATCACATACATAGGTCTTGTTCTAGCTCATGATCACCCACATACATGCAATGAGTTATGCATTTAATAAAAATAGTTTTCAATTATTTAATCATTATTATTACGATAAATTATACTCGAATAGATAAATTATTATCTTTAATTAATCAATCCTTTTATCTTAATACTTTTTATAAATTTCCTTGAGATTCTCATCCATCATAATTTTAAACAAATAAATTCATTTAAAACTATCTTTGTACGTAACTTGTACCTTGGAGGAAACCCGGTGAATTCCCGTTCATAACTACCCAATGAGTAGAAATAAACATTACACAAATATTAAATTAAAAACATATACATAAAACACCTATCATGTGTTGTGCCTCAGCTTTACGCCTATAACATGGTACAAGTCTCAAGGGTTTGTATAATATAATAATAAATTTTAATAAATCTGCATAATTTGGATGAGTACACGATGTGTAGTTCTAACTACAAGACGCGTACTATCATTCACCATCTATCCGAAGTAGATGCCCAAGGATATGACATGTAAATGTACTTCATAAATATTTGGAGTACATGGCGTGTCCAGTGGGCCACACACCGTGTAGTATTTGCATCACACGGTCTCCAGCCGGGAAAACCATGTACGGGGTACAAGGTCCAACCCTAACCTGAAGGGACTACACACCGTGTCCTGTGGGCCACACAATGTGTAATTCAAAAACCATGTGCCACCTGTTCTTGGTCAACACATGGAGTCTTTAATACTTAGACAAAGTCCAATGACACAACTTGGTTTGGTGGACCAGTTCTGATGAATTTAACCTTGATACATGATGTGTGAATCCAACTACACGCTGTGTATTCTAGTGTTGTATGGACAAGAACCTTTGGCACCTCTGAATGAGATCCTCTATTTTATTTTAATCAAAATTAAAATAAAAGATCATTTCTGTAAGGTGAATGAGAAATTAAAAGAGGGTGAATAGATTTTAAAATCTAGATTACAAGAACGATTAACCTTGAATTGAAAAACTAAATTATTAAACCATAAATCATCATTGAATTATTTAAATAATTATAAAATATGATGTAACTACCCTGATATCACTTTTAGGTTCTGGGAACAGTAGAAGTGCGGTTGGGATGACACCCAACTTTAATTTTTACCATGATCAATGATTATTCTGAGATCAATATGACAATGAAAGTCAGTCTCCACATAATAGAATCAAAGATTTAGATAAATAAGGAAGAGGGTTAAAAACTTTAGATAGGATCTTGCACATAATGTTTATAATTAATTTAATTAATTTAATAAATAAAATAATACCTGGATCTTCGGTATTTTCTTCCTTGATGATGTTGATCATCCGGAATGACCCTTCCAGATTATCTTGTTTCACTTATAAGGATTCAAACTGGAATCCCTCTAGTGGTGATCCACACATGCTCCGATGGCCTTCGATTGACACCACTTGTTCTCTGGGTGCTAGCACATCAAAGTGAGTGTCATGTTTCAGTCGTTCTTGATCACTTTTTCTTTGGCCTTGAAGAACATATCTCGTTATTAAGAGGGGTGGGAAGAGGATTCAAGAGAGAAATTTTTTAGCTCAACAATTCTCAATTCACTGGTCGTGCAGTTCGATACATGAAAAAATAGACGTATATGTCTATTTATTGACATGGGGATTCAGTTACAATATTTAATTGTGTAACATAAATTAAACACAATCATAACCTTAGTGAAAACCCATGATATTAATAATAATACCTTATCATTATTTATGGTGCACAAGCTTGCGCAAAAAAGAATTATAAATAAAATTCCACATCACAAAATAATAGTAGTGTTATTTTAATTTATGCCAACTAGTTAAATAATTATTTATCATCCTGCAAATACTTATTTTACTATCGGACCGACCTTGGTCCGCTTGAACTCCACTTCCATTTATTGAACACCTGAATAAATAAATAAATAATTTATTCTATTAAAATAATATTTTATTTACAAACTAGTAAATACATATTTATTAAATGTTAAATAAAATAAATAAATATTATTACCCACAATATGATGAATAAATATTTATTTAATTTATACAATCATTTTAACTTGAATAAAATTGTTCTGATGTCTTGAGAGTAATATTTATTAATTAAATTAAAATAAAATTTAACTGAGACCACTGGAAACACTTAGTGTGTGACCCTCTAGGATTCTTTCTCGTTGGCATTATGCAAGCTTTCCTAAAGTCCAAGAGTACTATCTAGAAATGGGTCAAGACAACCAAGATAAATAACTTAAAGTCACAAAAACAAGATCCACATATGAACACTCACTATGTAATATAATCCCTTTATTGCAATATCTCATCAAGAAGGTTTAATGGTAGTGTCATCAACTTTTATGCTTGATACACTGTTCTTTGACTACCTAAAATAAACTAATCATTACACCATGACCATGGAATTTTTTGTGATAGTTCTATTTCAATCAAAGGGACGAGATATCAACTTACATAAATGGAATGGACAAATCCTTCCTCGAATTATCCATTAATAACATGCCACTCGTGACACACCCAACGTACCCTACTTCCCGCCAACTATCTATGTGATGGTTTTTGTCAGTAAATAAAAGTGCGCGAGTCGTGACACATACTAATGATAATATTAAAGTCTAAGGATCATTACACACGCTCGCCGATAGAAATATCCAATGACACCAAAACATGCAGAATTCCTACTGGTGGGTCTGTTCTTATAATATTCTGTTTTGGAGATTACCAAGTGCGAACTTCATGAGAGGAAGTCTCATCTGCCTACAAGTACTCGCACCCAATGGTCTGCATGCTATGTGTCCCATCATAGTATGTCATCAAACTGTAGAAATATATTTAAGAATATTTTTATATCATTTCAAGGTTCTCATCATAGAGGGTAACTTCCATAACCTTATCAATGCAAAAAATACTCTAGAACATTATTACATCATAGTCATGCAGAACAATGAACAATATGTAATAAGAT
This sequence comes from Viscum album, assembly GCA_963277665.1. NCBI lineage: Eukaryota > Viridiplantae > Streptophyta > Magnoliopsida > Santalales > Viscaceae > Viscum > Viscum album. The sequence continues at coordinate 1,350,363,169 of OY728164.1, forward strand.
GTTTAATATTTAAATACATTAATTATCCATATAATCAAATTACAACCAGTTGGTTCTAGGACACCAACTCTTACATAGTCTCCAATACCCGAACTCTTAGATAACTTTAATCTTATATTATTTTTTGAGTCCTAGAGTTGGTTAAGGTGTATCTTGTTAATCATTTTCCATGATAAATAATTAGTAATAATAAAAATATCCTTTACTCGAGTCATTATCCCATTTAAATTCGCATTAGATAATTGTCCTCACATTCAATTTTAAACCATTTCTTTCTGGTTCCCTCAATTAACTAAAACCAAGAAGCACAATATAATAAATAATAATCATAGTGGGGAATAAAATAATCATGAAAAATCACTTATATGATGTCTAAATCATGGCACATTATTTTTAATCTATGAAACCTTAGTTTTATCCTAATTCACTCATAGTAATCATATATTTAAATTATTCTTAATGGTTTATAAAGTGTTTGTTAATTTTCAAAGCATATCCCCTAGGAGTGTCAAACCAGGTGTGCATCAAGGCTCATTTTCATGCACTAGGTGATAATTGAGTCTAGTTCAATGTGCCATTTTCAGAGTTATTACCCCTAGGTAGCTTTGTACCTGATATAAATCCACTTTTAGTATCCCTAAAGAGATTTAATTTCTTATAAACCACTCACTCTATCCTTTACTAAAGTTCTAGGAAATTTTACTATACTTTGAATCATCCTTATACTTATCCTTAGATAGATCCCTATAAATATACTTGGAAATATCCATAAGGATATCATTAAATTTTTCTCATCGTAGTTTCCAAATGTTAACTAAAATTTCATTTGATATCAATTGTAATGACCCTATATTCTCATACATAGATATTTTATCTTTTTAGATGAATATTAAACACATTACACAAACACACACCTGAGGACCATAATATTTTAGTGTATTTAGATACTAGGTACACAATATTATAATTTGGTGAAAATTATTAAACATAACCCATAAAGATCTTCCTCTTTAGTACTCTTCACAAACATACCCTACTTAAAACCTTTCTTCATAATCCAGGGAAAGGAAACATTAGAAAGAGTGAGCTCATATTCTCTGTAAATGTAAACAAGGGAGATACCTAAGCATATCATGATCATAAGGGTATGATAACCTGAACATAATATATGAAAACCATACCCTGTATATTAAAGATCATAATATTGAGTCATGGAATAAAGATTTTCAGTTTATAAGACATGAATCATAAGGGAATCAAAGAACATGATCTATGAGAGAATAACATTGGAATAAGACATAAAATTATGGCATACACATAATCCCAAAAAATCATTTCTATAGTAGTAAAGGCTCACTAAAAAGGCTATCATAGTGGAATGGGTTCACTCCACAAACCATCATAGTAGTCAAAGTTCACTCCCAAGACCATCATAGTGGAAAACTACCTTACTAAACTAGGTTTATTCCCCATTCCAATCTCTTATATCTCATGAGATATAAATCTTTACCAAATACATTAGAGGGAGATATAGATACTACCCATCACATAATTAAAATCATAAGTATGTATTCCATAAGATCATAAAAAATTCATCATATCATAACCCATGAAATGAAATGGGCTTCATAAACATTTCATCATATCATAATCTATGGAAAAGATACCAGTTTTATAACCATTTTATCATTTAATTACAGCATAACCCATGAAAAGAAGTAGGTTTCATAAGATTTATATCATTATATAACATGTGGAAGAGAAATGAGTCTCATAAACATCATGTCATCATAAACATAAACCATTAAAATAAATAATAAGAATGATATCCTTAGATCATATACCCAGTAAAACATAAGTAACCTCAAATGATGCTATATTAGATAGGGAATGATTTTGAAATAAAAATCACTTAAAACATTTCTTGAGGAGAATAATCTTTCTCTAAAAATCAATTTTTTAAAATAAAATTTATAAAATATTTTAGAAATCCTTTTCTTTAAAAATAAACTTGGAAAATTATAAATTAATCTTTAAAAATCATTTAAAACATTATTTGAGGAAAACATCCTTTTTGATTTGAAAAAAACTTTTTAAAACATAATTTTTTTGAAAATAATTTTATTTTAAAATAACCTTAAAAAATTATAATGTAACCTTTAATAAAAATAATGGGCATGATGATAGGAAATTCGGTTCAAGCCATATATGTTAAAAAATATTCCTTTCATATTTTTGATAAAATCCAAACATATATTATTTGGAAGAAAGCATGAATATTTATTTAATATTTTTTAAAAGAAAAAATGAATAAAAATTCATTTAATAAATCATTTAAATAATTTTATAATTTTTTTAAAACATTTTTATAAAACATGGGTTTGGAAGAAAAATGGTTTTTGACCAAAGAGAGAAATAAAGATGATTTTTCTTAAAAACATTTTCTCAATTATTTTAAGTACCAAAGAGTAGAAAAATGGAACTATTACTATAAAATATCATGAGTAACTATATTATAAGAAAATTAATTATAATTATTGAGATTAATATTATGATATTTCAACATTGGAGACTTAAACCTAAATAATCCTGATAAACGATGAGATTATAACATAAAACCATTACCACTTTGGTAACATTTGAAATATAATCCCCATGAAATATAGACCCTAAAATGGATATTTAATATTTATAACTTTTTGGATAATAATCATAAAATACATTCATGTGTATCATATACACCACATAAAATAAATATGTGGTGAATATGGCATGTGTCACATAAAAGTAAAAAATGAGATAGAAATCCCAGACAACTTAAGTAACGTTTTGAATAATATGACAAAATAAGGAATAACACCAAATTAAACTTTAAATATCATTAAACTAAGTATATTCATGAGATAACATGTCAAATTAGTAGTATATACACCACACAAAATAAATGAGTGGTGAATTTTTATATGTCTCCTAGAAATAAAAGAGAGACTAGAAAGGCCTTACTTTAAGTCTCAAATTCTGCCATAAAAATTAAAACCACATATATAATAAATATAATTTTAATATAAATATATTATCATACCATATATTATTTAAATATTACCATTTATTACCCATTTATTACCAATTCCTTGTTAAAATCACATTTTGGGTAATAACCGCTTTGTTTTCATATATGTTTTGATTTTTTATTTTTGATCCTCTTACTTTGATCCTAGTTAATTCATCTATAGAATAATAATAATTATATAATTATCATATTTATACATAAATTATACTTTTAATACCAATTTTGAAATATGGTTTTGAGAAATTAATCACGTTACGATCATAGCGGTGGTAGGCCGTACGTACGCATGAGTAACTCTTCTATGTTTCAATGATCATTTTTGAAAGGATGTAAGTAATATTTTTATTTTAAAATAATTATCATAATATCATAAATAAAATATTATTTCTTTAAATATTCTTATACATATCATCCATGTGTTCTGGTGTTGAAAAGAGAGAGTCACATCACTTTGTGAAGGCGGTAGTCCACATGTTCACAAACAATGTCATCATCTTTAAGTGAGTGAAAAGGTAAGAAATAAAATGATATATTATATTTTGAGAATGAAAAATATTTCATAAATATCATAATTATTTCATGTATATCATATATATTAATTTAATTTATCCTAATTATCTTTCATGTAAATTGTTAGTGAAAAACGAACCATATTGCTTCGCAAGGTGTTAGTCCACCGTACACAAGAATGATGTTATAATATCCCCTATGGAATGAAATGTAAAAAGTTATATATGATATAATTAATCCATAAGTATAATTAGGTTATAAATATCACATATTTAATTTATATACATCATCATACCCAACTGTGATAGGTGGTAATGGAAAAATGAATGAGACCAGTTCATGAGGTGGTGGTCCACCATACACATGAATGATGACTTTGTAACCCCATTGATGGAAGTGGGAATGGTTTTATGTAATTAACTTAACATAAAAACGTATAAGTATAAGTAATATACTAATTTTATTATATCATAATTATTTAATAATAATTTATGTAGGTTATGGAAGAAATAAATTAAAATGCTCGTTGAAGAACGTTACCTCTTCTTTGGGTAACCTCCTTAGGTTTGCACCAAAAGCCTTCCTAGGTTGGATGAATGCCCGAAATAAGGTTTATAGGATGAGATTATGGAATTTGTTAAGTTATATGAGTAGGTATTTTCTAAGCCAAATGGTTTTAATGTTTGAATAGAAGAGGATAGGGGTGGCCTTTTATGAGTTAGGCGAGTAGTACACTTGAAAATTTTGAGATAAAAATGGTGTAACCATGTTTTTCACATTCCAAAAGGGTAAAAAATGGAGTATTCTAGAGAATTATATAGTATAGAGTCTAAAAATTTATATAGAAAATATTTTAGACAAGTTTTTAGGTTATTTTAACCCATATATTTTTAGTCTAACCCTTGGCAAACCCATTTTTACCTTAATCGTGATAATTTTTTTTCTATTTTTACTATTCATTGTTGTAAAAAATTAAGATGAAATTATTAGATAATATAAATTATTATGATTCCAAATTTGGTATCATTTTTTCTAAATTAAATTCATATAATTGACAAACTTTAATTTAAAATTAATCCCGTAGATGCGACGAGAAAGCGGGTTTTCAAAGAGAAAATGTTCAAAAGTTTACAAAGATTTAAAATAAAAAATAAATATGAAAAAGATTAAAATGAAATGAATTGGACTAATAGAAATATAATTAAACTAATGTTACTTTAAAAACAATTTAAAATATAATTTAATTTTATAAATAATTTAAAAGAAAATACATTTTTCTATTAAAATCCAGTATTTTTCACTATTTATATATTTTTTTTCAAAAAATTCCCATAAATTAACACTAAGATAATTTTGATATTAATATATAAAAATAATTTTTATTTTTTATAATAAAATTTCAAAAATAATTTTTAAATATAATCATGAAAAAAGCTGATAAAATTGCTTTTTAAGAAAATACAATTTTTCACGTAAAATTGGATTTATTCTTATCTCTTATCTCGAAAACACATAACATGAATGTTAAATAGTTGATTGAATATATAATATATAAATTTCATAAAAATAATTCACTAAAAGTGTTTTTTTTAATTTATTTATGGAAAAAAATTTGTTTACCTGAAAATAGTTTTTTATAAAAATATTTCCTTTATTTTCATTTTTAATTAAATCGCCCCCAAATAATTAATTTTATATACATGTGTAAACCATATATTTTCATAATTAAGTTAATATTATTCATAGACACTATTAAAGTGGCTAGGTGATAACTATCCTAATATTTTAATAATATATCACTTTTATTTTAAACTTAGTGTTTCATGTAACACAAGATAAACTTAGTGTTACATGTAACAAAAAGCATCAAAAAATTAAATTAATTTGAAAAAAATATTTCAAAAATTATTAGGGTATTACAAAATCTATTAAAATGTGAGCTATATATGCATGTTCCTTTATAAGAGGGGTCATAGGAGGAGTCTTGGGGAAGTGATGCTTATCGGGACTCTCTTGGGGATGTGGATCCTTCCATTAATCAGGTAAATCATATGATCTTGTATGTCTTGGATACTACTGAATTCTTAAGATTTATACCTAACTATTTTTTAACTATGAAAGAATCAGTGATCATAGAGGAGGGGGAGGTCTGTGATGAACCTCAAAAGTAGGCCGAGAGAGCCCCAACCCTTGAAGGGACAGGAGTGGGGTTTCCACCCAGCACTGCGGTTGTAGGTGACCCACCATCTATTGAAGTAGAACCCACAACTGGGGTGACGAATCAACTTTTGACAGCTAGGGTATTTCTTGAGAACCTTTTCGAGTTTCTTGTCAGGCTGTACAATTCTATAATCCCTTTTCCATTTTCCAATTTCCTTAGTGTTTTTCCTCCCTAAGTGATGCTTGACTGACCCATACTTAAATGTAAGTTCAAAACTTGTTGGAGCTTATCCAGCTATAGAAATGATCGAGTATGGGGAATAAATATAAGTTAAATACGTGCCTTTAATTAATGTTATTAAAGAAGTTTTGGCAGTAGGGACTACTATAGAAGTGCTATAGGAGGTACCTGCTGATCACACCATGATTCACTGTTTCATTTTAACCCTTAAACCATTGTATTAAATTGAATTTGTATTGTAAAATACAAATATAATAACAAATTTAACTTCATTTTAAATTCAATTATTTTTTAATCACTGTTAAAAAGGTAAATTTTACTTTTTTTGATAATTTCATTGAAGGTGGAGGTGATTTAGAGGGTCCATGACAAAGTTTAAGAAAAATGGGGCAAACTGCGTAGGATCCAAGCACACCAATGGAATCAACTGCACACTGATACTAAAACCTACATCCAAATGGGTTGATATTTTTTGATATTTTCTTAAATTCAATGTTATACATTTCATATGAATAAACCCACGTCTAATTCGGCCATCTGGTCGCCCATCCGGACTAATCTGTTGAGCACACTGAATCTGCTTGAAGTCAAAAGTGGTATGGTGTGATCTGTCCATATCTCGAGATGTAGGTATCCAAATGAATCCAAAATTTTGGCAGAGATAGTAAAGAGATTTAAAAAAACTTTTTAGTTTTTTCCAAAGTGATATAATTATGTATACCCACCGAAAACAATGGTCTAATTGGATTTACACAATCTCTGTGCCCAAAACCACCTTCCACTTTGCCTATAAAATAGATCCTTGGGATCTTCATTTGAAAGTTTAGACAGGAGGAAAATATCTGGTATTTTGGAGACCCAAATGATTAATATCCTCATCCATTAAGTTCTTGAGTCCCCTATCCTCATAGGGAAATCAAGGATGAAGGTGAAGTTCCACCTGAGCCTCCTCCTCCTCTTAATAGCGAGCTAAAAAGTAGACTATCATTTTGAGGGATCTATAAATACTTGGGAAGGAGTTACAACACTTCTTATTCTACTGGTTTTGTGTAATTTGTGTGTTAAATACTTCAATTATGTTTAAACTTTATGCGCTTCTCCTATGAATACATTTATTTTGTTATAATTAAGTGAAACACTTTTTATCTTAACATCGATTGGGTTGATATTTCAAGTGGGGATCTTGGGTTGTTCCAATTATAAAACAAAATCTTCCTATTTATCTCAAAAATACATAACATATTAGTATAATTTTTTATCCTTCACTCTATTCTTGAGGTCCAATCCTTGAAAACGCAATTTTGTGTCAAGGGTTGATACTTTGTGCAATGATTTAAGAGGCAAGAGGGGAATCAAGCTCTTGACAACCCTCAACCAAATAATTAAGAAAACCAGGTGAATATTTTTAGAATAATGATCTATCCAAGATGTGTAGTGAACTTGAAATTATCTACTTATCTCAAAATTATAAAACAAAACCTTTATTTATCAACTATTAAACTCTTTAAATCAAGTCATTTTCTTAAAACTGTTTTCAAAACCACCCCCTCTTTTGTTCCTTTTTATTAAAAATTCACACTATAAACAACCAATGCTACTTGGGAGACAACCTATGGTATTACCTATACTATAAATCAACCTTAAAATCATAATAAATTTAATGTTTCATGACAATGCGTTCAAATTTTGGCGCTGTTTCTAAGGAGCACTTTGGTTTTAGTGCACGTATTTTCTAAGATATTTGTAAATTTTGTGAATATTTATTTGTTTTATCTTATACCTTTTAATTTATTTTTTTCCTGATTTATTTAGTGTGTAGGTTATGTGGATGAAAAATTCTAATTTGGTAGATTTATCCCCTTTAAACCCAAACTGAAGTGGATCATACGTCAATGACACCAAGAGGCACAAGAAAACTCTTTAAAGGAGGACAAACCATAAATTGAGACTTTTCTAAATCACTCTTCTCCTAGAACCAAATTTGAAACTAAAATTAACATGTTTAAAATGGATTAAAACAATCTAAAACTAAAATAACTAACCTCTCTTGATGTTTATATCCAACCCAATTACATTCAAATACAAGGCGAGACACCCAATTTTGAACTAAAATCCGGTTTAATTCGCTTATTACCAAGATTCCATGGACTCGTGAGGGAAGATCCACATAAGAAATTAAAAGAATTTAATACCGTCTGTTCTACATTAAAACCTTAAAATTTGGAATAAGAACAAATAAATCTTAGTTAATTTCCTTTTTCATTACAATACACTACAAAAGACTGTCTTAACTATGTTAATTCACCAATTAGAGGCTGGGCAGACATGAAACGTCTTTTTCTTGAAAAATATTTCCCAGCCTCTCGAACTAAAACTATAAGGAAAGAAATATTTGGTATAAGGAAATCACAATGGAAAAAATTACATGAATATTGGGAATGCTTTAAAAGGTTATGTTCAAGTTTCCCACACCACCAAATAGGTGATCAACTTTTTATTCAGTATTTTTATGAAGGATTAATTCCTATTGATCGAAATATTATTGATGCTACTACAGGTGGTGTTCTAGTTGATAAGACCCCAATTGATATAATAACCCTAATTGAGAACATGTCATATAATACTAAACAATTTTGTTCAAGATCTAATGTACCCATTTGAGGTGTCCATGAGGTGCAAAGTACTGAATTCGAGAAGAAGGTGGAAACAAAGTTTGAAGAGGTAAGTAACCTTCTTCGAAAACTTGATCTTTACTAAGGGAAATACCAATCCCCTCCTCCCATCCATTGTGGAATATGTTCTTCTAAGACCCATTATTTTGACTAATGCCCCCAACTAAGAGAGAATTTTGAGAGTTGTGAGGCAATCTTTCTAGGCCACCCCTATAACCAACCCTTTAGGCAAGAACATTACTATCTATCCAACCCTGGGTGGAAATACAATGAAGATTATAGGAAAGGGGGTATTCAAGACAACCTCAACAAAAATGGAACCAAATGGGGTAGATTAGTATCCACCACCACCAACCAGAAATACCCAACCACCACTAAGGCCTTTCTAACAACCCCCTCTAAAATTCAAGCCCAAACTTGAAGATATGATGAAACAAATGACTTCCAACAATATCCAATTCAAAAGAATCCCACCCAAACAGCCATACAAGACCTAAAAACCTAATTAGGCCAACTTTCTAACTTTGTGGGGGAAATTCAAAGTCATGGGTCAGGTAAAATACCATATCCACTAGTAGTTAACCCTAGGGATAAGGGAAATGTTAGTTCCATCACCCTTAGGAGTGGGAAACAACTTAATCCTCAAATTAAACCTCTACTAGAGTCATACCATCCTGAGGAAACCACCATCCCAACTGTTGAAAATGGTCCAAGAGAAGAAAATACCTGTCCTAAGAGAAGCACTTTCAAAGGAAAGAGTGTGTCTATTGATGAGTCACCTATCCCAACCATTCCTATTGCATTTCCCCCAAAGGGACACACAACCTAGGAAACAAAAGGAAATTGAACTTGATAAGGAAATATTAGAAACTTTCAAAAAAGTGTAGGCTAACATTTGATTGATTTATTCCATGAAGAAAATTACAATATACACCAAGTTTCTGAATGAGATGTGTACACACCGAAGGTGAATTCAAGGTGGTGTAAAGGTAATCTTGGGGAGGAATGTCTTAGAATTTATAGATCCATCAATTCCCACCAAATGCAATAATCTAGGTACAATATGAATTCTGTGCACCATAAGGGAGTATTCCTTTTCCAATGCTATACTTGATTTGGGTGCTTCTATAAATGTGATGACTCACTCCATTTACTCTTCATTATAGGTTGGGGAATAGAATCCCACTAGAATTTTTGTTCAATTATAAAATCAAAGTACATCACACCCCTATGGTGTGTTAGAGGATGTTCTTATGAGGGTAAATTTTTTAATTTTTCCTCCTGATTTTTATGTGCTCAAAATGTAATATGATAGGATGAATGGACATGCCCCAATTATATTGGGGAGGACCTTCTTGAAAACTGACAAAACCATAATTAATGTCCAAAATGGTACATTATCTATAGAGTTTGGTGGTGATATTTTCAACTTCAACATCCTTGATGAATTAAAGAACACCTCAAAATAACATTCCCCTCTCTCTGTTTACTCTATAGATGTACTCCCTTCCCCTAAAAACACTTCTTTTCATTCCACTAATCCTCTTTCTGAGTTTTCATAATTGACTGAAATGATAGGAAATTAATCATGCATTGATTTTTGTAGTGGTTTATAAAAATTTCATGTATGTTTGTTAATTGATAATTTCTTGAACATAGAGGATCAAATGACTATCAATGATAATGATAAGCTTTTAAAGTATCATTCATCATTTGAGGATGATTCCATTGAGTAGTTAGATGAGATTAGTGACCACTCACTTTCACACACACTCCCATCAATCCAAAATCCACTTGAATTGAAACTAAAACAACTGGATCAAGATTTAAAATATTCCTATATTGAGAATGAAAACAAGTTTCCTGTCATCATTACTAGTTCACTCCCTCCTGAGTATGAATTACGACTGCTTGAACTTTTGAGGGAGTATAAACAAAAATAAGGATGGACACTTCCAAACATTCCTGATATTAGCCCGTCAATTTTCACACATAATATATTATTAAATGATGAGGCTAAACAAATGAGACTATCACAATGTTGACTGAACCCAAAGCTCCTGGATGTTGTTAAAAAGGAGGTAACAAAATTATTAGCTGATGGAATCATTTACCCCATCTCTAACATCCAATGGTCCATTCCATTACAAATGGTTACTAAAAAAACTAGTCTTACAATAATAATAAATGTAAACAATTAATTGGTTCCAACTCAGGTCCAAAATAGTTGGCGTGTCTATATATACTATCGCCGATTAAACTAACACATTAGGAAGGACCATTCCCCATTTCCATTCATTGACTAGATTCTAGAGAGGCTAGCATGGAAGTCCCACTACTGTTTCCTTGATGGGTATTATAGATGATTTCAAATCCATATTGCCCTTGAGGATCAGAAAAAGACAACTTTCACTTGCCCCTTTGGCACATTTTCATATAATAGGATGCCATTTGGTCTTTGTAATGCTCCGAATACTTTACAACGATGCATGGTTAATATTTTTTGGATTACCTAGATAATTTAATGGAAGTATTCATGGATGATTTCACTATTTATGAATCTTCTTTTGATGAATGTTTAAGTAGTCTTGGTTTAGTCCTACGTTGCTGTATTGAAAAGAATCTTGTATTAAATTATGAGAAATTACATTTCATGGTGCAACAAGGTATATTTTTTGGACATGTAATTTTTGGGTATGGTATCCAAGTAGATAAATAAAAACTAGATGTCATTTATTCCCTCTCATTCCACAAAAAAGTATGGGATGTGAAGTCTTTCCTAGGTTATTCTGGATTTTATCGTCATTTCATTCATGACTTTAGTAAAATTTCACTCCCCCTCTCCTGATTTCTCAAAAAAGAAAAGGAATTTGATTTTGATAAATATTAGGAGGAAGATTTTAATAAGTTAAAATGGAGTCTCACCTCACCCCTGATAATCAAACCACATTTGTGGGATTTACCATTTGAGTTCATGTGTGACACCTCTAACTATGCAGTTGGGATAGTCTTATAACAAAGGGTCAATCAAACTCCACATGTCATTTCCTATGCCTCACATACACTGAACCCTACCCAATAAAACTACACTACAACTAAAAAATAATTTTTTTCCATTGTTTTTTCCTTTGATAAATTCAGGTCATATCTTTTTGGGTCCAAATTCATTGTGTTCTCATACCATTCAGCCCTCTAGTATCTTCTTAAGAAACTAAAAGCCAAACCATGTCTGATTTTCTGTATGATCCTCCTTCAATAATTCAATTTAGAGATTAGAGATAAAAAAGGAGCATAGAATGTGGTGGCTAACCATATCTGTAGGATCCACCCATCATTAGACATTGAATCATCCCCCTATATTTCCATAAATGACTTGTTTCAAGATGAGAAATTGTACTGAGTGCAAGATGCTATTTCTTGGTATTCTGAAATTGTAAATTATTTGGCAGCATCTTGCATTCTTGTTGATTTCAATAAAAACCAGACCAAACATCTAAAACATGGGTCCCGTTGTTACATTTGGGATGACCACAACCTTTGGCAGACATGTAGTGATCAATTCCTTAGGAATTGTGTTCCCAATAGTGAGTTTCAGTCTATCCTTAGGTTCTGTCACACTATTGTTTATGGGGGAAACTTTGGTCCCCAACAGACTTCTGCAAGGTCCTTGATTTTGGTATCTTTTGGAAAATACTTTTTTGGGATACCCATGATTTCTGTAAATCTTTTCCTCAATGTCAAAGAATGGATAATGTGTCTAAAAGAAATGAAATGCCACAATAACCCTTTCTCTTCCATGAAATTTTCTATGTTTGAAGAATTGACTTTATGGGACCATTCCTCAATTCATTTGGGAACCTTTACATTCTTTTGGTAGTGGATTATGTTTCAAAATGGGTAGAGGCACGAGCCATAAGAAATGATGATTCTATGGTAGTTGTGGAATTTTTGAGAACCCAATTTTTTTTGTAGGTTTAGATTACTCAGGTTCATGATTAGCGATCAAGGTTCTAATTTCTGTAACCAAACAATTCAATCAATTTTATGTCGGTATGGGGTTGGGCATTGAGTGTCTACTACATTTCACCCATAAACCAATGGTAAAGATGAGGTGTCAAATAGGAAGGTAAAACAGATTCTTGAAAAAAGAGTTCAACCTAATAGAAAAGATTAGAGTCTTAGACTCGATGATTTATTATGGTCTTACCATACTGCTTTCAAAACTCCCATTGGAATGTCCCCATATCATTTAGTGTTTGGAAAGAGTTTTAACCTCCTAGTTGACATTGAGTATCAGGCCTACTGATCTATCAAACAATGCAATTATAATCTTTTTGGTCCAGGTTCTCAAAGGAAGTTATCGATTCAGGAGATGGATAAAATGATAAGAGATTTATATGAGAACTCTTGGATTTATAAGAAGCAAACCAAGGCTTCCCATGACCGTCTCATCCATCATCATTAGTCCCACATTGAGCATAAGGTCCTCCTATACAATGCAAGGATGAAGTTGAATCTAGGTAATCTTCATTCCCATTGGTTTGGACCATACACTATTACTAATGTCTCTCCATTTGGTGTTGTTTAAGTTCAAAATGAAGAAACAAATAAAACCTTCACTATTAATGGACAGCGGCTGACGCACTTCCATGAGGCCATTCCAGAGTCATCGATGGACGAACTCCAAGTTCAAGAATCATTCTATGAATGAAACCTATAAGGTTTTATCCTTCCATCCCACATTCTATTTTATTATAGTGAGGAAAATATACACTTTAGGTGTGTAGGGATGGCTATATTTCTGGGTTAGTTAGAAATTTTCATCATCTTTATTTATTTTCTCTTTTTCGCTTTCTGTATAGTATTGTCACTTGCTACCCTCTCCCCCCTCACTTTTGTGCAAGAATGATATTTTTTTATTCCCACTTTATCATGGAAAATGATTCCCACTTAATCATGTAATTTATTGAAAATGCATGAGTAAATTATTTATTTCATGTTGTTTTAACATTCAAAAAAAAATTCTGATAAAATTTTCAATTCAAAATAATTCAATACTATGGTGTGATTTTTTTTTGAAATTTGATTCTTTTTCAATGATATAAATAGTTTTATCATTTTGAAACCCTTTAGAAGAGTGGTACCCTTTGTGTGAGTTGTTTAAGGAAAAATTGTGTCACTTAATTTCTCCACACACCTTTACACCCAACCATGAAGTGTACAAATTTATTACTTAATAGAAGGTAAATATAAGTTAGGTTGATTTATCTCTACTTTCCAAAATGTTTTTTCCATACGTTCATTCCTTATTCAATCTATTTCATTACTATAACAGATTGACCTATGTGTGTGTACATATTATCTGACTATTGTATTCCCTAAAAAAATAAAAAAGGGTTGTATATTGGGTAGGTCAAAAACCACCCTTTCTTGACTTTTGATCTTGTTATAACTATTACAATTAGTGTCGTGAGGAGATCAAACATGGGTTGAGAGAATAGTGTAATATTTGTTCCAAGTGAAACTTTTGAAAAAAAATAATAAATGAGGGGAGTGATGAAATGTACAACATATGAGGATATCTATGTTGGGAGCTTATGTTTTTACTTCTTGGAATGCTTAAGTGAGTGGGTCTTGAAATTTTATTATAAAGGATGTAGGGAAGGTTTGGTAGAATAGATCATGTAAGTAGATGATTTTTAAAATAAATTATATTTACTCGATAAAAAGTGGAAAGAATAGCATGAAATGGTTGTCACGTACACACATGAAGAATTATTGACATGATTAACTTTTGAATTATTTTCTTTGATTGGTATCATGCATCTCTTGGAATTTCATTCTGATACAATTATTGGGATGCCTTTTTCCATACTCACTGAGAATAACTCCTCAGTGTGATTTTTGATTTGATCAAATTTATATCAGGAATTAAATTTTTATTGAATGTTAAATATTTATGAATTTGGAAATATCTACATGTATAATTTCAATAAATGTGACTTTACCTAGGAGTGAAAATGTTTAGGTGTGGGGGTGTGATCGCACCGTGATTCACTATTTCATTTTCACCCTTACACCATTGTATTAAACTGAATTTGTATTGAAAATTACAAATATAATAAAAAATTTCATTTCATGTTAAATTAAATTATTTTGTTTTTACCACTTTTAAATATGGAAATTTTTGTTTTGATAATTTCATTGAAGGTGGAGGTGATTTGGAGGGTCCATGATGAAGTTCAAGAAAAATGGGCCAAACTGCACAGGATCCAGGCACACCAGTGGAATCAACTGCACACTTCTACTAAAACATGATTCCAAATAGGATGATATTTTTTGTTCTGGTCTTAAATTAAATGGGATACATTTCATATGAATAAATCCAAGCATAATTCGTTCATATGGTGGCCCATATGGATTGATCTGTCCAACACACCGAAGCTGCATGAAGTCAAAAGTGGTGTGCTGCAATCTATCCATATCTCTAGATGTAGGTGTCCAAATGAAGAGAAAACTTTTGTGGAGATATTAAATAAGAGGGTAAATTTTTTTTTATGTTTTTTAAAAAGTGAGATAAGGATGTATACCCACCAAAAACAATGGTCTAAGTAGTTTTACAAAATCTATGTGCCGAGAACCACCTTCCACTTTGCCTATAAAATGGAACCCTGGGCTCCTCATTTTCAAGTTAGTATAGGAGAAAAATATCTAGTATTTTGGAGACCCAAAAGAGTCCTATAATCACTCAATAATTTATATAGGCCCCTATCCTCATAGGGGGATCAAGGATGAAGGTGAAGTTCCACCCGAGCCTCCTCCTCCTCTTAATGGTGAGCTAAACAATGAACAATCATTTCGAGGGAGACACACATACTTGGGAGGGAGTTAAAACAATTTTTCTTCTACTGGTTTTGTGTAATTTGTGTGTTAAATATTTAACTTATGTTTAAACTTGATGTGATTCAATTCTAAATACATTTATTTTTTTATAATTAAGTGAAACACCTTTTTATCTTACACCGATTGGGTTGAGATTTCAAGTGGAGATTTTGGGTTGTTCTAATTGGGAAACACAATAATCCTATTTATCTCACACATACATAATATATTAGTTTTTTTGGTAACCTTAAATCTATTCTTGAGGTCCAATACTTGACAATATGATTATTGAGTCAAGGGTTGATACTTTGTGAAATGATTTAAGAGGCAAGATGGGAATCAATATCTAGACAACCCTCAACCACAAAATTAAACAAAACCATGTGAATATTTTCAAAACAATGAGATATAAAATATTTGTAGTGAAATTGAAATTATCTCCTTATCTCATAATTCTAAAACACCACCTTTATTTATCAACTATTAAACTCTTTAAACCAAGTCATTTTCTTTAAACTATTTTCAAAGACACCCCCCTATTTTGTTCATTTTTATTAAAAATTCACACTATAAACCACAAAATATTCTTGGTAGATGACCTATGGTCTTCTCTATACTATAAATCAACCTTAAAATCATAATAAATTTGACGTGTCATGACAATACGGTCAGATACTAGAGTTGAAGCCTTAATGGAGGGGGTTGAAATCACGCCTCCAGCCGAGATGACCGGGGAGGATATGATGGTTGTACCTATCTCTGAAGTATCATCAGTGGTGGATATAGGAGCTGAGACCTCAATTAAGGTGGTTGAGATCATGCCATCGACGGGGGTAGTCAAGGAGGTTGTGGTTCCTGATACTTCCTCAAGAGTTCCACATGAGGTGGATGGGGCTCCCACTATTGGTGAAGGATCCAGTGAGGAAACATTTTTCTTAAACCTAAGAGTTAGTCCACCCAAGTAATTTCCTGAAGATAACCCTACGACTAACATTATGTTGGTATTTCCCCTGTACGAGCTTGTACCTCCTGAGTATTTTGAGGATTATAGATTGGAATTTGATGAGGAGAACCAAGTCATCTAATGCAAGGCATAGAGGATTTTGTGGAATTTTATCACTTTCACTCCACTAGCTGATCTGCCAAACTGGGTGGGATCTCTTTTACATTGGTTAGTTAGCCTAGGGATTTGAAGGGTGGATTATAGTTCCCTCCATGCACTAGATTAGAAATTTCTCATTGAATGATCATGTGCTAAGTGTTAGGAGTTTGATGTCTTCTAGCATAAAAATAAGGATGTGGGAACTCATGCTCTCCTAGTGGATAAAGAGAAGATTTATTTCCTAGAAGGGTAGGTGTGAGAGCATACAAACATAATCACTACCCAGGAGGGGATCATTAGCCAATTGGGGGATTAATTGGCAGATACTAAGGATAAGGAAATGGAGGTGCCATCTTTAGTTTATGAGTGCTAATCTGAGTAGAATCATGTGAAAATTAGGGCTAAATAAGTTTTCTTTATCACAAAGGAGTAAGTGACCAATCTAGTAGAGAATCTATAGACTCTGGAGGGTACTCAATAGAGACTGGCTGAGCTTGAGTGCTTGGTCACTGGGGTTGATCCCTAGGAAAATTTATCTTATACTAAAATAAAGTAGAGGATCCAACATGTGTATGACCCTACTTAACTTTTAGAATAGATTATTTAAACTTCTCATATGCTTCAATGAATTCTTTTTACAGCATCTTGATCATATTGACAAGACAACCAACAATGAATCCCTAAGACCATGTTATTCATTATTAATATGGGAAATAAGAGACAAATAGAATATTTCTTATTTATATTAGAGTGATAAACAAAGGCCAAATATTTGGGTCTAATTTTTTTTATCAACCAACGAGAGTTTCCTAAGATGAAAAGCAACGAATAGAGGATAGAGATCTCTATATAGAAAAATTTATTTCCCAATGTTCAATAGTTTTAAAATTGGGTAATTATATGGGAATTGAATTCCATCCAAAAAATGTGGGGCGACGAAGTGTATGAATCACAATTCATAAGATTTGGAAAAAAAGGGTATGGTGTAGTAATAGAGGATGACTTATGACCATGTTCAAAATTCATATTCCACTATCAATTTTTTGAGGATGGGGACAAAAAATGTGGATAAACCATTTACCATATTAAAAACATGAGACCTATCTCAAAATGTCTTCAGAATACTTTCAAATCATGTGCCTTGGGAGGTAGGTAAGCCACTGTGTCCAGACACTATTTCCATTAGGGGGTCCATTTAGACATGAAAGGTTGATGGGGATCCAAGTCAAGGGATAAACAAAGCATGATGATAAACTGATGGAATTATTTAATGGGGTTCAACACTCTCATAATTAAGAAACCTTGGATTTGAGCAAATTGGGTTGGTGTATTTGTCTGAACAAAGTTTGACACATATTCTAAGGGGATAATCATCTCTAATGTCAACCGATGGTTAAGGAACATGAATGATGTGGTAGGTGACTGATGCTGAAGTGGTAAAGGGGTTCTAAGGTGAGGACCTAAGATGCTTTCGATTTTTACATCATGAAACGAGGATGATGGACATGCATTTTAATGTCACATGGTGAGTATGATGCATCATATAGTTCAACAACATGTGATTAGGATGTTTATTGAATAGTTTAGAATCTTATATCCAGGACATGTGAATTGATGTTAATAACACCCACCCATCCAAGGTGATGGGGGGGGTAAGAGGGTGACACAATGGGGGTCCTCCCTAAGGATTCTTATGAGGAAAAGGGATCTTCATATTTGACTCTAACCTTTTCTTGAATTGATTGGTTCAATG
This sequence comes from Viscum album, assembly GCA_963277665.1. Classification (NCBI taxonomy): domain Eukaryota; kingdom Viridiplantae; phylum Streptophyta; class Magnoliopsida; order Santalales; family Viscaceae; genus Viscum; species Viscum album. The sequence continues at coordinate 1,350,381,559 of OY728164.1, forward strand.
AGCATAGCTAGGTTTTTATGGGGTCCATAGTGGATCCATATTGGCTCTTTACCTATTTGTTTTTATCACCTTATTTTCACCCAAGTTGAATGGGTGGATTAGTTGGGGGAGTCTAACTCTTGATCAGGTTTTCCCTATGGGTTTTCAACCTGAAAAAAATTTGTGCCTCCTACCTTTGATTGTTTAATGTTATACTAGTTGGACCAGGAAGTTTCAAGTAGGTTAAGGTCATAATGCTTGGACCATGGGGTTTCAAATAGTTTGAGATCATATTTCTTAGACCATGACTCATAGTTTAAGGTCATAGATCTTGGGCCATGGAAGAAAATATTTTTAAAGGTCATAATTCTTAGACTTGTGGGGCCTTGTTCCATAAATATTATTGTGATTCCAGAGCATTCAAGACCAATGGGAATGGTGTTCCTAGGAGCCCTTCACCAAGACAAATAATTTGGGGTGATTCTAAAATATTTTAGGGTCGTGATGCTTGGACTATGGGTTGCATGTCTCAAAGGAATGCATGTGGCCTAGGGGAGAGGAAACCTGATGTGAAAGAGGATCCTTAGAGGCCCTACCATATGAAACATCTTCAAGAAAACTTGCACAAAATTTAAGGTTGTGATTATTGGACCTGATCTCCTAGTTTAATATCATATAGTTTGGACCCATGGATGAATGTCCCAAGAGAACATGTGTAGTGTGACAAAGTGGACACCCAATGTGAATTGGGGGGCCAATGAGGTCTGAATCCACATGAAACATTCCTAGGGTGACTTGAACACAGTTTAAAGCTGTGATGCTTGGACTTGGGATCCTATTTTATATTCTTAGAGTTTTAACCATAGGGGGATCACCCATGAATCTCAACCTTGCTTGGGGAAATTCCATCCCTACTCCTAAGCCCATGTGATCTATGCTCAATGAAAGAAACAAGGAGCGATACTGAGTTCCAATTATTTGCTGTGGAGAACACAATAAGGGGAATATGTGACAAACTTAATGAAGTCATGAAAGGGTGATTCATGACTTTCAGGACTTGGATAATGAAAAGGGGATGATCAATGGGTAGATAACCACTAATTATCATGTTTGATACATAGGTTTTATACCCACTCTAGACAAGGATGGGGTGAAAAAATGTGGTATTAACCATTGAATGAGTTCAAAATAGAGGAAATGCCATCTGTTACTGAGGATAACTCAAGGAGTGATCCTAGGATAGTAGGTGAGCCAATGTGGCCAAGTACCATTATTTTCAAGGAGCCTGTTCATATTGCGGGGGGGGGGGGGGGGTGATTATTCAAATTGAATAGATCAATAAATGAGGGCATGGAAGTGGGGTGAATCCCTTGGGGTCATCCTAGGAGCTATCCCACTACATTCTTAAACACACTAGATGATCATGTTGGTAAGCAAGGATCAATCCTGACATGGTGGGGGGACCTTAAAATGAGTTTATGGTAGGTCTAGATGCATGATATGAGGTCCAAACAACACTATGTATCCCATTAGAATGGGAATAAATCCATACATAGTTCTGGAATTCAATGAGGTAGGAGACAAATGTTGGAGGGGTGGTGTACTCTTTGGCAAGGACATCAAATCATCCCATATTAGTTATATGGTACATTCTATGTTGGTTTCATAGATTAAGGCTACATTTTAATGTCATGCATTGTGGATGGTTATTCTAGTCATCCCATATCTATCATACGAGGAATCGTGGTTTCATACAGGGTAAGGATAATGTTTAACATCATGTACCGATGACGTTGTTTTTTTAGACATCCAATATTTTTTATATGAGGAATCCTAGTTTTATATGAGGTAAGGCTATAGTTTAACATCAAATGTTGAGGAAATTGGTCTGTCTCATCTCATATTTACCATAAAAGACATCCCAATTTTATATGGGGTAAGTCTATAGTTTAACATTATGCACCTAGGACTTTGGTATTTTTAGTTTAGATTCATACATCCCAGATTATGGTTTCTGTTATTTTAAGGTCATAGATCTCAAACTATAGAGTGAGAGTGTCCTAAATGGGATTGTGTGGTGTAAAAGAGTGATAACCTGACATGAAAATAGGGTCAAAGAGACCATTTTCCACACACAATTCTAAGATAGAATACAACCAAGTAGATTTCATGATATCAATAGAGAAAAAACCTCATGATAGGTTGACTAAGGGGGTTATATCCAGAATATGAAATTTAGGCATCGCTATATTTCCCATGAAAATTGGAATCAAGCCACACATAGTTATAGAATGTGGCATGGTAGGAGACCAATGTTGGTAAGGGGAGGTCCTCTTGAGAGAGGTTATGATAAAAAAATAGAAGGAAAAAATAGCTTGTTGAAACACCGAGATGATGAAAAATATGTGAAGAAGGGGACACAGGGGGGCCAGTGCACATAGTTTATTGTCATAATGTTTGGAACTAGATGGGTACTTGTACTTTGAGGATACTTGGGTGTTGCATAATGGTTAAAAATAGACGTGAAAGAGACAAAGCGGATCTACATCACACAAAGAAATCCTAAAACTCCTTGCACATTGTTTAATGTCATAAGGCCTAGACCATAGGGAATACCAAAATAGGTTAGTACTAAGGTTAGGCCTAGGATTTTGGATCTAGGCATTCCTATTTATTCCATCAAGTGTGGGAATAAATCCATACGTAGTTATATAAAACATCATGGTAAGAGTCCAATGCTGGTAAGGTGGCATCCTCTATGTAAAGGACATTAAATAATCTCATATTTGTGATATAAGGCATCCTATATTCATTGTATAGGGTAAAATTATAGTTTAATGTCGTGTGTTGAGGATGTTATTTTTTTTTCATCCTAAATTTTTCATATGGGGAATCTAAGATATATACAGGGTAAGTCTATAGTTTTACATATTGCGTTGAGGATGTTTGTGGGGCTTAAGTATTGTGCTACCCACTATTTCCTTCCTCATATGGGGTCATGTGGGAACCTCAATTTTCTAGTGTGCTGGAGAAATTCATTGGGGCTTATACCTGAAGAGGAGGACCATAAGGGAATTTGGGGTCAATAGTTACATTGGTAATGGTGGTTTTATGTTGAAATTGTGGTTGGGACCAAAAACAGGAGGTCTGGGAGTTACTATGTATCCCATAAAATATGAAATCAAGCTACACATAGTTCTGAAATGTGGCATAGTGGAAGAAAAAAACTGAAAGAAAAAGGGGTCATCCACTTTGACGAGGATGGGACATATATTCTATAGCTTAATATTCCTATAAAAAGATATTGGCTACATAGTTTAAGGTCATGAAACTATTAATAAGTGGAATTTGGAAATCATTTTTAAGTCATGATGCATGGACTGGAGGAATGTTTCTTTTAAGGATGTTTTCATGGAAAAAAGAGGTAAATATTAATGTGAAAATAGGGTGATGAAAGCCTGTATGCCACATAAATACCTTGAAAGAAACTAAACATAGTTTAAGGTTATAATTCTTGGACCGTAAGTGGGGAAAAAGGTCTAAATGTTGGTAAACAAAATTTCTACCCCCAAGGGGAAGGGGTTATGATGAACTGGTGGATGGGCCTGAAGTTAGGAGGTCTAGGAATCACGATATATCCCATAAAATTAGTAATCAAGCCACATGTAGTTCTAAAACACAGATTGATAGAAGAACAATGATGAAAGTGGGGGGATATCCTCTCTGATGGGGGAATTGAAAAACCCCACAATTTTCATGGGGAATCCCATGTTTATGACATGGGGTAAGTCTATAGTTTATTATCATGTTCGAAGGAAGTTTTTTCCTATGATAATCCCATATTTATTATATGAGGCATCCCTATTTCTTATGAGGTAAGTCTATAGTTTAATGTCACGTGTTGAGGATGTTGGTATCTATAATTTAAATTCATAAAAATCATACTATGGGGACTAAAAATAGTTTTATTTCATAATTCTTAGACTAAAGGGGCTACTGTTAGTTTAAGGCCATAGATCTTGGACCTTGGTTTCTTCAATTTAAGGTCTTGTAGCTTTGACCATGGGTTTATATAAAGTACTTCTTGAGAAACATGCATCATTGGGAGGTCTGATATGCTCTTTGACCATAATGATTATAGAGTATACTTCATTGGAATAGACCTTATAAATAATGTAAGGTCATTACTATTTAGGAACCAAATTTGGTGGTTTTTTTCCTAGTATCATTGGTGTTCTGAGATCCAATACCATGTCACCCTAGAGGGAGGAATTGAGGTGAACCGTCTTGTTAAATTATCTCACTATATTATTTTGGTTCCTCTTTAAGTTATGAAAGGCTAAAACCCATTCTACTAAAGGGATTCCCACTCAGCTAGAATGGTCTTCAACCATTATTTCTGGCATCTTCTAGTTTTAACAGCCATTTGAAGTGAAAAAAATGAACCTCAATGGGTAGGATTTCCTCTATTCCATACATCAAGGATGTAACACCCGAGACTTTTATGTTATATAAATCATCAAAGGAATCTTTTTCTACACACAAAACTTACTTGGCTTGCTTTACACGAAATCACGACCTTCCTCGATAGCTTGCGTCGTACGCAATACCGAGTTTCACTAAACATTGATATGCTATTAAAATATTATTAAAACAAGCCGTTACGAATAGTAATAACCACTTTTTGAAATTTTATAAATTTTATTTTTCAAAATGGACTTCATTTTTGAATTTTTAATATCGAAATTAGCCTAGGGTGAAATTTTGGTATTTTTCTGAAAACTTTCAATTTTTGATGAATAGTGAAACCACAAAGTGGTAGTTAAAAAACTGAATTTTTCATAAAACTTAATTTTACCGCTTCTGTGAGTGGAATTTTGAAAATCCGAGAGACACGGTTGATGTCAGTAAGTAAAATGTGGTTCAATGAGATGAAAATATTTTTTTGGTGAATAGTAACTTTTTACTTTTTTTACCACGGTTAAAAGTAAATAGAGTAGTTAAGGGTAAAAATGATATTATTATTACCCTAAAACATGTCCTAATTCTATTGGACAAGTGTAATTCGACCAAAAACAACCTTAGGAATAAAATATGACCATTTAGGGCCACTTGGATTAGATTAGGACATTTATTATTAATTTATTTAAAGAAGGGTTAAAATAGTTAAAATCAAAGTTTAATAAGTAAATCATTTTTAATATGGGGTTATACATAAGATAAATTCGACTATAAATATTAATTAGAAATCTAAAAATATTTCCTACATAATGGTATTTTATTTGTAATTTTTAGACATTAAATAATTTAATTTTAATTATGACACAAAGATGATGCAGTAATTATCTTATTAATGAAATATTGACATAATTGATGTTATAAACACCAAAATAAATGTAATTTGACACTTTTTATGAATTACACTAATTTTCTAGGTTAATATGACATGTTATTATTGATTTAATTAACTTTTTTCGAACTTATCATTCTGTTATAAGTTTTACAAAAATCAATTACTAAATAGTGTCAAAATTGACATAAAATAGTTTTTAAAACAAATATTATATTATTAATTGTTATTTTATTCCTAAAAATCTAATGTTTGTCCAAATTACTTATATAAGGTTATATATATTAATAATAAACAACTTGGGGTTCTTTTGGCTTGATATAGTAAGTTTATTAATCTTAAAGTATAGGAACACCAGAAGACACGGTAAAAGTAAAATTATTTAACTTAATGTTAAATCTAAATGATAAGGTTAAAATAGGAACCTAAACTTGTCTAAATTCTATTGGATGAGAGGATTTATACCCATACCCACCTTATCCTCGAAATAAATCAATTTGGAGCTATTTAAAACCGAACTTGACTTTATAATAAAATAATATTTTTAGTTATTCCAAAGGTGCCCCTCTCCTCCCTTATAAAAGGGCACCTCCTCCCTCTCTTCCTCACACCACTTTGAGCCTTCAAGCTCGGCCAAACCCTGAAAATTTCTCCTCTACACTTCCATAGAGACATCCTAGAGGTTCTGGTCTTCTTCAAAGACCTATTTTAGTGCCCTAAAAGGAGGTCTCAAAGAAGCACTTCAAAGAAGAGGTAATGTCCGTTACCGATTCTTTCATCTTTATTTATTCTTCCACTTCTTCTTCTTTAGTTGTTTAATTTTGAAGTAATAACATAAGTATCACTCATATAATGATATGTTATTATAAGTATGAAAAAAAACCTATTTCACCATATATCCATCCTATGGAAAAAGAAATCACCGCGCGTGCGTACGTACGGAATACCGTCTCCACGCCATAGTGTAATCTATTTTACACCACCACCTTACTTGGATGGGTATAATGGTGTAAATAATGACTATATATGACTATTATAAAGTGATACTAATTCTTAAATAGTATACATACACTCCAATACAATTCCACGATCCTAGGAATGATATCATCACTCGTGCGTACGTACGGAATACCGTCTCCACGATGTGATGCGACTCGTTCTACATGATCTTCATTTCATAATGTTTATATAAATGAATTTAATGAATTAATATGATATATATTACACTAATAACATTATGGAAATGAGGTATCTATAACCTAAAGAGAAGAATAATAATTTATTCGACAAAACACGCATAAGAACAAAAAGTTATAAACACCCGGATAACAAGTAGCAATGAAATATTACTACTAAGAAGCTAAGAATATGACCATATATGATATCATAACAATAATTATGATTCTTTAATAAGTCAATAACATTATTTAAATAATTATACAGGAGTTTTGGACACGTACAAATCATATCGGACCTAAGGTAAGGGAAATATCACAATCTCATTTTTATCCGAGATTGTTTATACTTTGGTATTTACTGGGGTGTATTTTATCATCCACATACATGTTTCCTCAATATGTAATATTATTTCCATCCACCTACAATTGTTTAAATCCAATTTTACCCTTCGGTGAGTTTTTAGTAAAAGATATGAAAGGAATCTTTTGTCGTTTTTCGTACGAGGTACTTCTTTTGACTTTTCCGACAAAAGTACGAGAATAATGTTTTTTTAACTTATACGGCATGAATGGATTTTTAAAACATTATTTCCGAGAAGCTTCCTTTAAAAGTTTTCAAGTTTATTTTTAATCAACTTCTTTTAGTTTAAAATTGTATGACATGTTAAGAAAGGAAAAATGTTTTTGAACTTGAAAGGATATTTTCCTCAAGAATGGAGTTCAAGTGTTTTATCAAAATTATTTTCCATATAAGATAATAAAGGGTTATATTTCTATCCCTATTATTACATTGATTTGATTATGTTGTGATGGAATTATTTTTATGAATTCCTTTATCTTAAATGAATTGTTTTATGATGTCACGATGTTTAAGATTCCCATTTTTTATTACATGGGTTATGCTATGATGTATGGTTTATGATTTTGTGGAACACATAAGAATGGTATCATTATGAGATGGGTGGGACCTATATCTCACTCCAATGCATTGGGTAAATATTTTATATCTCATGAGATAAACATGGCTGGAATGGTAGGTTATACCGGTTCAGTGAAACAGGACAGAAACGAGGGTGACTCGGTTCAGAAATGGACTTTGTCCACTAAGATGGTCTTGGAAATGATTCTTGAATAATAAGATATGGTTCTCTATGATTATGTGTGTATGCCACAAAGTTTCATGTTTTAAGTTATGATTATTGGGATTACATTTCACTTCTATGATTTATCCCATGTTATGATATTATGATCTCTTTTGCAGGTTAAGATTTCTAAAATGTTATGTTCTTATGAATATGATGTGATTGATATTTCTTTTGTTTATCCTTACTGAGAATTTGAGCTCACCCTTTTGTATGTTTTATTTCCCCAGGTCAGGAAGAAGGTTATTAAGTAGAATATGCCAAAAAGGGACTCTAGATATGATGAAATAAATGGGAGGCAAAGTAGATGCTTTATGAACCAGTTGTTTATGTTTCCTAGTTTCTAAAGAAACTATACCTATATGGTCCTTTCTTGGTTTTGTTATATGTTGTAATAAGTGTGATTCAATTCTGAAGTAATAAAAATGTATGTAAAGTATGGGTCGTTATAGTTGGTATCAGAGGAAAGGTATAGTCAACCTTTGGAAACTAGGATGTGAAAGCCTTAGTAAGAACCCTAAGGATAAGTCTAAGCATAGAACACAATCTTAGTGTTTTAGAAATGGCCATGAATAACCTAGGATAAGACCTTAAGTGTGAAATTTTATTCTTGATTATGTGGTTTTCCTATTATAATTAGTGTTGATCACACTATTCTTCTTGGTTTTAGTCAATGGCTGGAACCCGAAGGAACCATGTTAATGTGGAATGCGACGGGCAATGAAATGATTGTCCCCCTGAGCAACCAAACGTTATGGGAGCTGGAATGAAAAATCTTGTAGCCATGCTCACACAACTTTCTCAAGCTATGAATCATGCAGGACTTCCAAACGAGCAAAGGAAGGAGAAACATTCTGTTGAATCCTTCATAAGACAGCGTCCACCTTCATTCAGCGGGTCTACTGATCCATTAGTTGCTGAACAATGGATTAGTACTACTGAAAAGATATTTTCAGTTCTTCAATGTTCTAAGCATGATAAAGTCATCTTAGCAGTGTATCGTTTGGAAGGTGATGTTGATCAATGGTGGAGTCTTATTAAGAATACGAGGCAAAGGGATGAAATTGAGTCCATGGAATGGGACGAGTTCAAGAACTTATTTTTCAATAAGTACTTCCCTCGTATTCTCCGAACAAATATGGAGAAAGAGTTTCTTGAACTGAAGAAAAAGGATGATGAATTTGTTGGTACCTATGAAGCAAATTTTACAAGACTTTCAAGGTACGCTTTGGGTATTATTATCCAACCTGAGATTAAGATCGATCGATTCTTTAGTGGCTTAAAACCAAGTCCTCGAAGGGCCTTATCCATAAGGGACTTCAATAGCTACGAGGAAATCGTTCGATGAGCTCTCAAAGTTGAGATAGAGATTGGAGTAACCCATCAGTCATATGGGTTTGATAAGAATAGGAAAATGGAATTCAAAGGAAAGTCTAAAGAGCACACTGAAAAGAAGATGAGATTTCCCTTATGCTCAAAGTGTGGAAAGAAACATGGAGGGAGTTGTCTTAAAGGGACAAGTAAATGTTTCAAATGTGGAAAGGAAGGTCATCGGGCATTTGAATGCTGCGATGATGGGAAGAAGATGTCTAATGATGCAAACAAAGGAAGGGATACACAGAATGAACCTACTACACTTCAATGTTTCAAGTACAAGGAGATGAGACATTATGCCAATAAATGCCCTAATCCAAGGGTTGATGATGATGGTCGAGGTCAACAAACTCTTAAGGCTAAAGACAAAGGAAAGTCAGATGCAATTTCTATCAGTGATGTGGAGTACGATAATGATGTGGTGAAAGGTACACTTACCATCCACTCTAAAGTAGAAAATGTTTTATTTGATTCTGGATCCACCCACTCCTTTATTTCTAAAGAATTTTCTAAGGGTATCACCGTATTACCTCAACAATTAGATGTTGAGTTAGCTGTGACAACACCTAATGGAACAACAGTCGCATCAAAAGTTTATAATTCTTCTTCGATTGAAGTTTGTGGGAAAGTGCTTCCTGCAAATCTTGTGATCCTTCCTATAGTGGAATTTGATGTGATTTTTGGAATGGATTGGCTTTCTCTACATGGAGCTCATATCAATTTCCAAAGAAGGGAAGTCACATTTCATATTCCAGATCAATCTATGATCGTCTATCGATGCAAGGATGAACATAACCTTCCAGTGGAAATTTCTTCCATTTTATGGGTATTGATTCCACTAAATGAAGGTTATTTATCTCAAATGGTAGGTGAGAAACTCACGATTAAGAATATTTCCATTGTACGGGAGTTTGATGATGTCTTTCTGAAGGAATTACCGGGTCTTCCACCGAATCGTGAAGTTGAGTTTTCAATAGAACTCGTATCGGGTGCTTTACCTATTTCAAAGACACCTTATAGAATGGTCCCAATTCAGTTGCAGGAATTGAAGAAGCAACTCCAATAGAATATTGATAAGGGGTTCATATGCCCTAGTGCGTCACCTTGGGGAGCACCTGTTCTGTTTGTTAAGAAGAAATATGGATCAATGAGTCTCTGCATTGATTATCGAGAACTTAACAAGATTACTATCAAGAACAAATATCCTCTCCCGCGCATTGATGACCTATTTGACCAACTACGTGGAGCTCAATACTTTTCCAAAATTAATCTTCGTTCAGGGTATCATCAATTAAGGGTCAAAAGGGAGGATATACCAAAGACGGATTTCCGTACAAGGTATGGACACTATGAATTTATAGTGATCCCATTTGGTCTTACTAATGCCCCTGCTATCTTCATGGATCTAATGAATAGAGTCTTTAGAGACTATCTTGATCAGTTTTTGGTAGTCTTTATAGATGATATTCTTGTCTATTCAAAGAGAAAGTAAGAACATGAAGATCACTTGAGAATTATATTGAAGACCCTGAGAAAGGAGAATCTTTATGCCAAATTTACCAAGTGTGAATTTTGGCTTCAAAAAGTTGCATTTTGGGGTCACATAATCTCAAAAGAGGGGATATCTGTGGATCCAGCAAAAACAGAGGTTATCGAAAGATGGTCGAGACCAACAACAGTAACTGAGATCCGAAGTTTTCTTGGTTTGGCTGGATATTATCGACGTTTTGTGAAAGATTTTTCACAATTATCTAATCCACTCACCAAGTTGACTCGGAAAGGAGTTAAGTTTGTTTGGACGGAGGAATGTGAAGAGAATTTCAAGGAGTTGAAAAGAAGGTTATCTAGTGCACCTGTGCTCACACTGCCTTGTAGTGGAGAAAGGTTTGTGATCTACAGTGATGCATCCAAGAAGGGATTGGGGTGTGTTATTATGCAAAATGATAGGGTGATAGCTTATGCCTCACGACAGTTGAAAATACATGAGCAAAATTACCCAACTCATGATTTGGAGTTAGCTGCGGTAATCTTTGCATTAAAGAATTGGAGGCATTATATTTATGGAGAAAGGTGTGAAATTTATACTGATCATAAAAGTTTAAAGTATATTTTCACACAAAAGGAGCTGGATATGCGCCAAAGAAGATGGTTGGAGCTGATTATGTATTACGACTGCTCAATCCATTACCACCCTGGGAAAGCAAACGAGGTGGAAGATGCATTAAGTCGACAAGACCATGCTAGTTTATCCATGATGAGGATCACAAAAGATCCAATATTTATGGATTTACAAAGGATGGATCTTGGAATTATAAAGAAAGGGGAGAAATCGTATCTTTCTCAAATGAATGTTCAACCATCTATACATGTGAAGATTAAAGAGGCATAAAAAGAAGATGTCGAGTTACAAAAGAAGGTGAGAAATGTTCCTGAATTCATCCTTGATTGTGATGGGATGATAAAGTTCAGGAATAGGGTTTGTGTTCCTCCCATCCCTGAATTAAAGAAGGAGCTGCTGGATGAGGCTCATAGTTCTTCATTCTCTATTCATCCTGGAAGCACGAAGATGTATATGGACCTAAAAGAATACTTCTGGTGTGATGACATGAAAAGAGATGTTGCTGAATATGTCTCTCGATGCTTGGTTTGTCAACAAGTTAAAGCTGAGAGACAGAAGTCTAAGGGGATGTTACAACCATTACCCATACACGAATGGAAATGGGAAAACATCACTATGGACTTTGTCACAGGACTTACTAAAACATCCAAAGGCAATAATGCTATCTGGGTCATAGTTGATCGTCTTACAAAGTCTGCACACTTCATTGCTATTAGAGAGGATTTCTCTCTGGATAAGCTTGCCAGGATATATGTAAAGGAAGTGGTAAGATTGCATGGAGTACCACGTTCTATTATATCTGATCGGGATCCTAGATTTACCTCGAAGTTCTGGAGAAGTCTTCAGCATACTCTGGATACAGAGTTGAGTTTTAGCACTGCTTATCATCCTCAGACAGATGGTCAGTCTGAGAGAACAATTCAAAATCTAGAAGATATGTTGAGAGCTTGCTCTATGGATTTCAAAGGTGGTTAGGATCAACACCTACCTTTGGTGGAATTTTCTTATAATAATAGCTTTCACTCCAGTATTCAGATGGCTCCTTATGAAGCTCACTATGGAAAGAAATGCAGGACTCCAACTTGCTAGGATGAAGTTGGGGAAAGAAAGCTATTAGGACCCGATCTCGTTGATGAAATGGCAGAAAAGGTCAGATCTATTCAACAACACAAAAGAGCAGCTCAGAGTCGACAGAAAAGTTATGCCAACAACCGAAGAAAAGACCTAGAGTTTGAAGTGGGTGATAAAGTGTTCTTACAAATATCTCCCTGGAAGAGGGTTATGAGATTTGGAAAGAAGGGGAAGTTAAGCCCTAGATATATCGGTCCTTTCGAAATACTGGATCGTGTTGGGAAGGTAGCTTACCGATTGGCGCTTCCACCGAATCTCTCTCAAGTTCACGATGTGTTCCATGTATCTCTCCTGAGAAAGTACATACCTGATCCTTTACATGTACTCAGCTCAGAAGTTGTACCGCTGGAGCAAGATCTTTCTCATGAAGAACAACCGATAGAGATTATGGATTGTAGCGAAAAAGTCCTAAGAAACAAGACCACTCAATTGGTGAAAGTTTTATGGAGGAACCACCAATTAGAAAAAGCTACATGGGAGCTTGAGGATATGATGAGGGAGAGGTATCCTCATCTGTTTGTTACAAAGTGACGAATTTCGAGGGAGAAATTCATTTTAAGGGGGGTAGAATGTAACACCCAAGACTTTTATGTTATATAAATCATCAAAAGAATCTTTTTCTACACACAACACTTGCTTGGTTTACTTTACACGAAATCGCGACCTTCCTCGATAGCTTGCGTCGTACGCAATACCGAGTTTCACTAAATAATGATATGCTATTAAAATATTATTAAAACTAGCCGTTATGAATAGTAATAACCACTTTTTGAAATTTTATAAATTTTATTTTTTAAAATGGACTTCATTTTTGAATTTGGAATATCGAAATTATCCTAGGGTGAGATTTTGGTATTTTTCTGAACACTTTTAATTTTTGATGAATAGTGAAACCACTATGTGGTAGTTAAAAAACTGAATTTTTCATAAAACTTAATTTTTACCGCTTCTGTGAGTGGAATTTCGAAAATCCGAGAGACATGGTTGATGTCAGTAAGTAAAATGTGGTTCAATGAGATGAAAATAATTTTTTGGTGAATAGTAACTTTTTACTTTTTTTACCACGGTTAAAAGTAAATAGGGTAGTTAAGGGTAAAAATGATATTATTATTACCCTAACACATGTCCTAATTCTATTAGACAAGTGTAATTCGACCAAAAACAACCTTAGGAATAAAATATGACCATTTAGGCCCACTTGGATTAGATTAGGACATTTATTATTAATTTATTTAAAGAAGGGTTAAAATAGTTAAAATCAAAGTTTAATAAGTAAATCATTTTTAATATGGTGTTATACATAAGATAAATTCGACTATAAATATTCATTAGAAAGATAAAAAGATTTAATACATAATGGTATTTTATTTTTAATTTTTAGAAATTAAATAATTTAATTTATTTATGACACAACGATGATGCAGTAATTATCTTATTAATGAAATATTGACATAATTGATGTTATAAACACCAAAATAAATGTAATTTGACACTTTTTATGAATTAAAATAATTTTATAGGTTAATATGACATGTTATTATTGATTTAATTAACTTTTTTTCTAACTTATCATTCTATTATGATTTTCACAAAAATCAATTACTAAATAGTGTCAAAATTGACATAAAATAGTTTTTAAAACAAATATTATATTATTAATTGTTATTTTATTCATAAAAATCTAAGGTTAGGCCAAATGACTTAGATAAGGTTATAAATATTAATAATAAACAACTTGGGGTTCGTTTGGCTTGATATAGTAAGTTTATTAATCTTATAGTATAAGAACACAAGAAGACACGGTAAAAGTAAAATTATTTAACTTAATGTTAAATCTAAATGATAAGGTTAAAATAGGAACCTAAACTTGTATAAATTATATTGTATGAGAGGATTTAGACCCATCCCCACCTTAGCCTCGAAATAAATCAATTTTGAGCTATTTAAAACCGAACTTGACTTTATAATAAAATAATATTTTTAGTTATTCCAAAGGTGCCCCTCTCCTCCCTTATAAAAGGGCACCTCCTACCTCTCTTCCTCACACCACTTTGAGCCTTCAAGCTCGGAAAAAACCTACCAATTTCTCCTCTCCACTTCCCTAGAGACATCCTAGAGGTTCTGGTCTTCTTCAAAGACCTATTTTAGTGCCCTAAAAGGAGGTCTCAAAGAAGCACTTCAAAGAAGAGGTAATGTCCGTTACCGATTCTTTCATCTTTATTTCTTCTTCCACTTCTTCTTCTTTAGTTGTTTCATTATGAAGTAATAACATCAGTATCAATCATATACTGATATGTTATTATAAGTATGAAACAACCCTATTTCACCATCTATCCATCCTACGGAAAAAGAAATCACCGCGCGTGCGTACGTACGGAATACCGTCTCCACGCCGTGGTGTAATCTATTTTCCACCACCACCTTACTTGGATGGGTATAATGGTGTAAATAATGACTATATATGACTATTATAAAGTGATAATAATTCTGAAATAGTATACATACACTCCAATACAATTCCACGATCATAGGAATGATATCATCACTCTTGCGTACGTACGGAATACCGTCTCCACGATGTGATGCGACTCGTTCTACATGATCTTCATTTCATAATGATTATATAAATGAATTGAATGAATGAATATGATATATATTACACTAATACCATTATGTAAATGAGGTATCTATAACCTAAAGAGAAGAATAAGAATTTATTCGACAAAACACGCATAAGAACAAAAAGTTATAAACACCCGAATAACAAGTAGCAATGAAATATTACTACTAAGAAGCTAAGAATATGACCATATATGATATCATAACAATAATTATGATTCTGTAATAAGTCAATAACATTATTTAAATCATTATACAGGAGGTTTGGACACGTACAAAGCATATCATACCTAAGGTAAGGGAAATATCACAATCGCATTTTTATCCGAGATTGTTTATACTTTGGTATTTACTGGGGTGTATTTTATCATCCACATCCATGTTTCCTCAATATGTAATCTTATTTCCATCCACCTAAAATTGTTTAAATCCAATTTTACCCTTCAGTGAGTTTTTAGTAAAAGATATGAAAGGAATCTTTTGTCGTTTTTCGTACGAGGTACTTCTTTTGACTTTTCCGAAAAAAGTATGAGAAGAATGTTTTTTTAACTTATACGGCATGAATGGATTTTTAAAACATTATTTCCGAGAAGCTTCCTTTAAAAGTTTTCAAGTTTATTTTTAATCAACTTCTTTTAGTTTAAAATTGTATGACATGTTAAGAAAGGAAAAATGTTTTTGAACTTGAAAGGATATTTTCCTCAAGAATGGAGTTCAAGTGTTTTATCAAAATTATTTTCCATCTAAGATAATAAAGGGTTCTGTTTCTATCCCTATTATTACATTGATTCGATTATGTTGTGATGAAATTATTTTTATGAATTCATTTATCTTAAATGAATTGTTTTATGATGTCACGATGTTTAAGATTCCCATTTTTTATTACATGGGTTATGCTATGATGTATGGTTTATGATTTTGTGGCACACATAAGAATGATATCATTATGAGATGGGTGGGAACTATATCTCCCTCCAATGCATTGGGTAAAGATTTTATATCTCATGAGATAGACATGGCTGGAACGGTAGGTTATACCGGTTCAGTGAAACAGGACTGAAACGAGGGTGACTCGGTTCTGAAATGGACTTTGTCCACTAAGATAGTCTTGGCAATGAGTCTTGACTAATAAGATATGATTCTCTATGATTATGTGTGTATGACACAAAGTTTCATGTTTTAAGTTATGATTATTGGGATTACATTTCACTTCTATGATTTATCCCATGTTATGATATTATGATCTCTTTTGCAGGTTAAGATTTACAAAATGTTATGTTCTTATGAATATGATGTGATTGATATTTCTTTTGTTTATCCTTACTCAGCATTTGAGCTCACCCTTTTGTATGTTTTATTTCCCCAGGTCAGGAAGAAGGTTATTAAGTAGAATATGCCAAAAAGGGACTCTAAATATGATGAAATAAATGGGAAGAAAAGTAGATGCTTTATGAACCAGTTGTTTATGTTTCCCAGTTTCTAAAGACACTATACCTATACGGTTCTTTCTTGGTTTTGTTATATGTTGTAATAAGTGTGCTTGAATTCTAAATTAATAACAATGTATGTAAAGTATGGGTCGTTATAAAGGAGTATGGGGACACCTGGGTGGAATTTTGAGTTACTATCCAATAGGGCCAAAGTGTATTAGGGAGCTTGTCAGGCCAACTCTTTTTTATTATAGAACACTATTTTCTGTAATATATTAGATAAGGTATTTTTGAATTCCTCAATCTCCCCATTTCATATACATGGTAGTGGGAATTATGGTTTGATCAGATGTTGTACTTGGAATACGGTTTCTTATTCTTGGAATCCTATAAGTTGGTTCCATTTTCCACGAGAATAGTTTGAGGCATGCCAAACTGATGGATGATGTGGGAGATCACCAAATCAGTCATAGTATAGTTTTTTACTTCCTTTAGGGGAACTACTTCTCCTCATTTGGAAAATAAGTATGTTGCAGTCATAATAAACTTGCACTATCAATTTGTCACTGGCAGGTAGGGTCCAACAATGTCAAGTCCCTATACTGTAAAGGGTTAAGAATATTTGGTAGTGTTGAGAATCTCTGGCAGTTGATTCAAAAATTTAGCATGGATCTAACACGCAACCTCTTGGTGAACTCAATGTAGTTATGAACCATGGTGGGATATAATTATCCAATCCTATGGATTTTGTGGGAGAGATTTAGTCCTTCTTGATGGATTCCATAGTATCCAGCATGAACCTGTTGTGTGACCTACGATATCTCATTTCCTTAGATGCAACATAGGGGAATTCCATTGAACCCACATCTGTAGAGGGTTTTCTCACAGTTAGGACTTCTTTTGAGGGTAAACTGCACTACACATTGGTGGGTTTGTTCATACTCAAATCATTTTGGTGGGGGAATTCTATAATGTAGATACTTGAAAAAAGGAGTTGTCTAATCAGGTGTTTCCTCGAATGTGGGGAGATTCAAGGTTTCTGGCATAGAAGTACAAAAAAAAATCTGATTTACCAATCGATTTCCATCATCTGAGGTGGTGGGGGAGATAAACCACTGGTGTGCCATATGAATGACCAAGTCATCCTGTTCAAGTTCTACGAGGGCCAAAAATAAACATTCCAAAGAATCTGGTTGACCATTCTGTGTTTTAGGAACATGGGTCAGCTTCAGCTGGGAAGAGAACTAGCCCATCAACTGATGGGTGCATTCTAGAAAGGGTATACAATCTTTATTTATAATGAAATAGTCAACCTTAATCTATTTGATTACTACATTAGATTCTCCCTTCACATGTAAATAAGGGAAATTAATTTCAAGGGACAACTCAAGATCAGTGATAAGAGCTTGATATTATGCATCATTGTTAGTGTAACCTTCTGAAAATAGAAATGGGTATGGAAAGACATCCTATGCCAAGGTGGTGAAATTATTCCCATGCCTACCCTATTGAGCTCAAGTTCATTGAGTCTTCTACTAGATGAACTCCAGTAAGTGCTATCAAAGTGCATCCACTATCATGATGCAACCTGATATACTGATAGAATAGATTCATCTAGAAAATCAACATCCTAGGGTAGTTCTTTAGGGGTTGTATATGCAGCCATGATGTCTTCCAGAGCCTGGACTTTAATGGGATCCTATAGGAAAATCTTGATGTATAACTATTAGTGTATTACCACCCAACACATCAATAAACCTATGAGGTTGTACTTTAGTGGTTCTACTCATGACATCAACTGTATCTCATGGTGCTGCAAATAATGTCACAACTTCTGCTCTACAAAGACCAGCGCAAGGAAAATATTTTCGATAGGGGAGTATCTAACCTCAATGTTGAGGAGCATGTAGCTGAGATAGTAGAAAATAATTTCCTTACTCTAGTTTTTCTTCTAGGCTAGAATTGTGACGAGGGACCATTTTAGAGTGGTCATGTAAAGGACCAATGACTTTCATAAGATGTGTGGAATTATAAAAAAATGTTATAGTAGGTACTATTGGATATCCTCAAAGGTAGTTTGGAACTCCTCATCCCACTAGTAAATAGTTCCTTTTTTCACGATCATTGAAAATGTATTACACTTTCTGAACATATTTTAAAAAAAATCATCATTTGTAAGCTAAGTGAACTTGGAGGCCTCGCAACTCCCATAGATTACTTAGGGGAGGCATCTGCTTGATATCCTTGATTTTATCTAGTTTAACCTTGATACCTATATATATTATGATGATCCTGAGAAAATTTTATTAGGTAACCCTAAATGTGCACTTTAATGGGTTTATATTCATATGTTAGGAGTGGAGAATCTGAACACTTTCTGAAGATCCTTGAGATGGTCCTAATGCTAGTGGTATTTGACCACCAGATCGACCATGTAACATTCCACCAACATCCTAAGTATTTTCTTAAAGATGTGATGCATGGACCACTAGTGAGTGGATCCAACATTATTCAAGCCGAAAGGCATAACTTGATAACATAAAGTTCCTTGAGGTGCCCTAAAGGTGGTGGACTCCTCATCCTCAGGGGCCATCTGGATCTAATTATACCCATAGTGTCCATCCATGGAGGACAGGACCTAAAACCTAACCATAATATCAGTCAATAGCTCTATCACCAGAAGGGGAAAATCATCCTTTAGATAATGGTGGTTGAGGTCCCAAAAGTTTATGTAGACTCTGATTTTACCATTTTTCTTTATGAATGGGAAGATTTTGTCTATCCACCTAGGATATTGAACCTCCTGAACAAAGTTGGTCTTAAAAATATTTTAAAACTCAACCTTGACCAGGGAACCATGAGTGGGGTGTGTCTTTTTGGGAGGTTTTTTGAAATCACAATGACCCGTTGGGAGGCTAAGGCGATGAACAACAACCTGAGTGTCTAGCCTTGGAATCTCATCATAGCCCTAGGAAAATAAATCACAGTGCTATTTCAAGAAAGCTACATACAAATTTTATTCCTCTGTTGACATGGTTGCAATGATTAGTGTTGTCCTAAAATCCTCCTTAGTACCAAGGTTCACCTAGGTTAACTCATAAATAGTAGTGGAGACACCGTATTCAAATGTAGGAGGGGTATCTTTTAAATCCTCTTTGTTATTTGAGATAGGGGGATTAGAAGGAAGAAGTGGATCTTCCAAAATAGTTGAACTAGGGGGAGCACAAATGTCTACTTTAGAGGACACAAAATCCTTAACAAGGGGTTCCTGTTCTATTAAGATTGTATAAAAAGAATATGTTGATAAAATTCCATTCAGTATCCTACTATGGGGTCCACTCTTGATATTAAATAAATGGAGATGAGTAAACCTTTGTCAAGTCATCCCTACTTTGTGGAACATGGATGAATTCCATAGATCATTGGCTATAGGAGTAACCTCTCAATACTTTAGAGGAGTAGGGTATTCTAATATCAGTGAGCCTATCATCTATAGAAGTATGAGGTAATCTGTGAGTGATACTTTTTCTTAAATATGATAAAACATCCACCAAGATCTAGAATTGTGGGATCTAAACAATGAATTGGGATAATAAATATATCTTTCAAGTCAACCAATAGATCAAATACAGTGGACTCTAGATCTTTATGGGAATTGATGTGCTCAACCCCATCAATATGGAACTGATTTTCTTCTATTTTATAGTAAAAAAATCTAGATAGTGGGCCTTATAGGAGTAAAAGGGGGATGTACCACCTTGGAGTACCCCTACTCAATCATCAAGGGAGTACTTGTAGCATTGGTGGTATAAAGAGGGGACTATTTAATTCAAATAAATCCAGAGACTTCCCAAAAATGTATTGTATGAAGTATCCTATAAGACAATCATAAATTTAGTGCTTGATACTAATCCACTAACTTGAGATTTAAGTTAGATCTTTCCACATGGTTTCTATTCACTCTTTTCATAACCTTGAATTGTCAGGTTGGAGGGAGTCATATCTTCTTTTGTAAGTCTTAGCTTATAGAGCAACTACGTCAGAATGAAGTTTATCTCAGAGATAGTATCCACTAGGAAATAAAGGATTTACACACCATTGAAATGGACTATGATATATAGAAGGTGTATGTGTACCTAAATAGTTACACCCTAACATTCTCTAGAAAATGAGATGATAGGCTGACATTCCTCTTGCTCAAACTCTTATGCATAATAGGCCTCAATGTTAGCTACCTTGGTCTCAAACTGAAGGGGTATTTTCAAGGATTTGATGAGGTCCTCATGCATTTATTTTGGTAGGTGGAGTGCCTTGAGAATTGAGAGCCTAGAGGGTATTCTAGTGAGGTGCTTTAGAATATCATACATCTATTCTAGGGGTATATTTTTTTTCCTGTGGAGGGTATATCTTTAGCAGAGGTCATAGGAGATACTGTTGGATAAAACACTAGGACCTAGATAGTATTAGCAATATTATATTTCCTACTAGATGGTCTAATTTGAACAACTTATGGCTGTGTTCTAGTCGACTTGTCATGAACCAAACCAGGTCAACCCTGAACTGATCACCTGAGACAGTCTGTGACATGGCCTGAGAGGCGTTCCTGATCTTCCCGGGTTGGAGACAAGTGCCATGGCATCAATAGAGGACAATTGGGAATGATTTTTCCTAGTGAAAATAAATAAAGTAGTGGAAAAGTAGAATAACACAAAGTAAATAAATTGAATAAAAAGAAATAATAACAAAAAACAACCAACTAACCTTCCCGCGAACAAAACTCCTCGCGACTTTAAGAGTCACTCACCAAAACACAACCAACTATCACCCACGACGAGCAAACTCAAGTCAAACTTGTGATAAAACTAAAAACAAGAAAACACTATAGGCGTGAGTATTAAAACTCAGTAGGTGTGCCCAATTAACTATTCCCAATGCACTACCTTTAAATAACGAATTTAACAATTTCAGGTTTGAACTAAATTATATAAAATATGGGTTTTTACCCACACACTCTCATTTATAAAACAAGTAATAGTCCATTGCCCTTTTTAGTTTAAAAATAAGTTTAATGTTTGAAAAGAACAAGTGAATTGCATTTTAAAACATTTATGCGAACAATTTATAAATCCAAATTTTAGTTGTTAGTCAAAAGGAAAACCACACACAACACACAACACACACTAAGGGAAATGGAAAAAGTAGCACATAGGGGCCAACAACAGAACTAGACCTCTCAAATGTCCACCACATACTATTAAACACCAAAGAAAACATGGGTCAAACCTAAGAGCTCGTGAACAATCCAAAATGTACTATACATGTGACTCATCTGGAAGGCATGCCCTACTCAATGACATCATAATGCCCTAATTCTTGGTGATTCCCTGAATGACCTAACTGAGGGGCCCAATCCCATAGAAATAATAATAGAAAAACATCTCTCTACTATGGGCCACTAGCCAGTGCATAATCTAAACTAGTGCAACAATCGTTCTCAAAAGATTCACTTACTATGCCAGGTTCCCATGTCAACATGTATAATAAACAGGGGCGAGTCAAC
This sequence comes from Viscum album, assembly GCA_963277665.1. Classification (NCBI taxonomy): domain Eukaryota; kingdom Viridiplantae; phylum Streptophyta; class Magnoliopsida; order Santalales; family Viscaceae; genus Viscum; species Viscum album. The sequence goes on from OY728164.1 coordinate 1,350,403,441, forward strand.
AAAGTCAATCAAGTGACCAATCATGTTGCACAAACATCACACACAACTCATGCAACTAACGTACACAAAAGGATCACCCCTGATTCACCTCAAAGAAAGTTTTCAAAATAATTTATTTTTATCAAAGTGCCAAACGGGCCTTAACCAACCTTAAGAAAACATCATTTCTTAAGAAAAGAAAAACACTTACTCACGCGTCATAAGAAATAATTTATTATCAAAACAAAACCACACTTCATGATCCATTAATTATATTCAAAGGCCAAATGGACATTTTTTCACTATTGTGCATCCATTCATCAAGAAAATATGTCAAGTGTCGTGTATAAAATAAACATCTCCTTTTACATTGAGTAATTACTCCAACATTACTTATTTAATACTATTTCTCATTTATTAAAATATCAAGCAATAAATAAATTCTAAATTTAAAGGCAAGTGTAGTGGGAACCTGTAATAGTAATTGAATGTGCATAACCCACCTCAGCACAGAGACGCAGTCGACCAGCAGGGGCACATGACAGTCAGAAAGGGGCGACACACACCAGTAGGGACTGTCGCTTGATGAAAAAGTGTGCGTAACGCACCAGCGAGGGGATGGATGCAGAAATGTTTAGAGTCGATGTCTGTGACTCGGCAAGGGGGCACGTCGAGCCTGAAAATCACGCGGCGACTGGAAAGAAGGGTGTGCGGTGGCCGAAAACGCACCAACTGGTCGGAGCTATGCTGGAAGAAGGGCGTGTGGTCGAGGGAATTCATGCTAGCCAACATGGGGTTACACCGAAGGGTTTCGCACTAGCCCAAAAGGGACTGTATCGAAGGGATTTGCACTGACAAAAAAGAAATGGGCAGCACCAGACATGAGGAGCTGGGGGATGACCAACAGGGAGGGAACGACCACGCGGTGTAGGGCAAGAACTCGGATAGAGGAGGCAGCACCAGAGGCCAGTTGGAGGCTCGACTAGAGTTGTGTACACACTGGGCTGGAAGGGGTCTCGACTGGAGACTAGGTGCGCTGGTAGGGGTTCGGCCAGGCAGTGCTGTGCGGGTGGAGGTGGAGGAGACTGGAGGGAAGGAGGAGGCACACCATGGGGTTTCAGCTAAAAAGGAGGGAGACACCGAGAATAAAAGGGAGGCTGGGGCGGTGAGGGCCTATTCGTGCCACTGGTAGAGGGGATGTGCTGTGTAGAGGGGAGCAGTAGGAGGTGGGCTACTAGACCGTGGAGGTGTGGCTGGCTGGTTGTGCGGGTGGTGAGGGAGAGCAGGCAGGGGCACAGTCAAGGCAGGAGGTAGAGGGGTGCGGGAGGCCAGAGTGTTGGAACACTACAAGGGAGAAGGAGGGAGGCTGAGAGAGAAGGAGATCCGGTGGGAAGACTGGGCATGAGGTGCTCTCGCAGGGTAGGGAGGCCGAAGCAGCGGCTCACAGAGCAGTCCCATAGGAGGGATCGATGTTGTGTGGGGCGGAGGCTATGCAACATGCAATAGGAGGTGGGTCGGCAGGGCGCGGAGGGTCGATGGCTGCTGGTCGGAGGCAGAGCAGGGTGCGGGTGTTTGGTGAGTCCGGCAAGAGGCATGATTGGAGGGTGTCAGGCGTGAGGTGGAGCAGCAAAGCGGAGGGGTGCTGCTACGGGAAGAATAAGAAAATGAAAATGGGGGGGGGCACCCGTGTGGAAGGAACAAACAAAGAAAAGAAAAGAAAAAGTAAAAAGTAAACAAAATTGATAATAATAATAATGTGAAAATAAAAATAATAATAACCTTAATTACAATAATAATAATAATAATTAAAATTATTAACCATGAAAATTTGTAAATAACGAAATTAACATTTATTTATCCATTTTAATTTTCTGAGGACCGATGGACTATGCTGGTGCCTAGGTGAAACCGCATGGGGTCTCCAAAATGCACTCTGCTCGGGCGCTCAGTGACGTCAACTCAATAACGCGTGTGACAAAAATCAAAAATCTTGTTCAGGATTCAACCCAAACCTCTACAAATAAATTTAAAACCAAAGAAAATAATAAAATAAAAATAATAAATAGGTCGGGGTGTGACAATTATCCCCACCATAATGCTTCTCATCCCTAGGAAGCCACAACAAGACCTAGACCTAAGAAGAAACTCCTTAAGTGTTAATCACCACAAAAGTTTAAGAACCTCCAGTTGGTCGATCCAAACAAACACCGAAATCCCATGACACACAACTTATTCTCAAAACACAAACACTTTAAACACCACCAAAATGTAACCCGACATGAAACTCTGATACTGACACGGGGAGGCCTGAATAGACTCCCCACCATAGGAAACAATCCAAACTGAATTCAGTGAGACCCGCAATGGGTCTCCCCCCCATAAGGACTGACAAGGTTAACTGAACTTCAAAATTTTCCATACGGTCCAAAAACCCCCCACCATGAGGGGGGAAGGGAAGGACCCAATGGATCGAACATCAAAACTACCAACACCGCTACTCCAATGACGTCACACCCTCAAAATAACACAAACCAAACCACACTAAGGAAAAAGATTAAACTAAGGCTCTTCTTCACTGCTGGGGTTCACCTGACTACGTGCCAGCTTCACTCCAGGACCTATGGCTAGAGCTCTGATGATTGAAGCATTTCCTGCCTCACAGTCTGGCTTCAAAAATTCCCAAACACGACAAACGAACCAGAATTTTACCAAACGCACATCCATTAGAACAAAGATTTCAAAGAGGTTCTTCCACAACCATTCTTACAACTGAAAGAAAAGAAACACAGAAAAATGGTACAGGTGACAACTACTATATCCTAGAAAAACTACAAAGAGAAAACCTCAAACCGATCCACAAACATCGCCCAAATCTTGATGACGGGATGAGGTGACCTTCGATAAGCCAGGTCTGGCTTCGGTGCGCTTCTTGGAAACACCTCGATAGAATCGCTGCATGTAACCTAGGTGCCCACAGGTGTGGTAGGGTCTTGGGGCATTCGGGCACATCGGCCTCTTGTGCCCCTGCTTACTGCATTGGTGAAAAATCAAGGCATTATGATGTGAGGAAGACTACTGATGGTCTGAAGGCCTCTCTATTCCTCTACTAGTACCACCAACATCAGGTTGCTTTTCATTCTTCTTATCACTATCTTCTGCACTGCTTCCCAAGGATGGAGGAGGATTTTCCACCTCAAGTTTTCCTGCTAACTCAGCTTTGGCAAGGAAATCTTATCTCACTGCATCAAGGAATGTGATTACGTTGAAATATTCCACCTTCGACTACAACTCAAGACATAATCCAAGCTCAAAATGTCGAGCTTTCATGGGATCATTTCCAACATACCCTAGTTCATATGGAGCTAAGTCTAGGAAATGATGAAAGAATTCAAAATGTGACAAATAGGTCCTAGTGACAGCACATCCAAATGTGACAACTGGGTCTTGGTGATAGCACAACCACCCCACCTTAACATGGCCTTCAGGTCCTAGCCCACTAGGTACCACCAGTTGCCTCCAAAGACATGTGGTCCCCACCCATGGGCCCACCCACATGCCTGAACGGGTCATCTGACTAATGATTGTACCCATAGGCCAACACATGTCCTTTCTAGTGTACTCTGTCCTCACTCACGCACACCTTGAGAATATTCCCATAAGGTCACCCATCCTGATCACTACTCCAGGACAAACACGCTTAAATACGAAGTTCTAATTAGGAAGGCTTTCGAAAAGGAATGTGCACCTTGTTCAAGACTTCACAACTCCATCCTCTTCCTCACCTTTTTCACCTCAGAGAAGTATTGTTGGATGAATAATGACTTGACGAACTCCCAAGTGAGATCTTCTCAAGGCTTTCTTCGAGACACAAACTTCCACCACTTCCAAGTTGGACCTTCAAGTGCAAAGGTAGCCAACTTCACCTTTAACGACTCAGGTAGTGTGAGAGAACATAAGTTCCTCTCAATCTTCTATAGCCACTTGTCTACCTCAAGAGGATCTTCTTTCCCATAAAAGAGGGGAGGTTTAAACTTCTGAAACTCAAGGACATAGTCCATGGACTAATCAACTAGAGGGTTTTATAAGGATGCACCACCCAAAGATGCACCTTGGGCATCCATCGAACCTTCGTGGGGATGAACACTAAGGAACAAGAAAATAAGAAGATGGGTCAAACATGGTCATTACTATTTTAAATTCAACCTTTCAAAATTTCCAAAATAAAAATTTATAAAATAATTTTTTTTTGAAATAAAGAAGACCCAAACAATCCACAAGGTGAAACTAGTATTGATGGGTGACTTGGATAGATGGTTGGGGACCATAAGCCAGTCACACCACCATCATAAGGAGCACTCTAGGATAATTTCCCTGACTCCACATGGTTTTCTAGACCATGAAAGCTCACGAAGGTCACTTTCCTAGCTCCCATTTCATTCCTCAATACCAAACAAACCATAATAATCAAAAGACATCGACAACCCAAACATCCCATGGTAACCTGATGTTCAGAATGAGAAAGGGTTCATGACATCCTTCCCATCCATACACCTCAAGTCCCAATAATCCTACTCCTTCTACCATGAAAACCACAAATAACAACGGGGGATCTGAAAAACAAGGTCCACTCAAGAGACGACCTCCTCTGATACCATTTTTTCAGGAACCAACCCAGGTCGACCCTGAAATGATCACCCGAGCTGATCCACGACATGGCCCAAGAGACATTCCTGATCCTCTCGGGCTGGCGACAAGCACTAGGGCATCAAAAGAGGACAATTGGGAATGATTTCACATAGAGAAAATAAATAAAGTAGTGGAAAAGTAGAATAATGAAAAGTAAATAAACAGCACAAAAAGAAAGAACGACCAACAACAACTAACTAACCTACCTGTGACCAAAACTCCTCACGAATCTGAGAGTCACTCACCAAACTACAACCAACTCTCGCCTAGGGTGAGCAAACATGAGTCAAACCTACAACAAAACTAAAAACAAGAAAACACTATAGGCATGAGTATTAAAACTTAGTAGGCAGTCCCAACAAACTATTTCCAATGCACTACATTTAAATAAAGAATTTACCAATTTTGGGTTTGAACTAAATTATATAAAATATGGGTTTCTACACACACAATCTAATTTCTAAAACAAGTAACATTCCATTTCCCTTTTTAGTTTAAAAACAAGTTTAATGTTTAAAAGGAACATGTGCATTGCATTTTAAAACATTTATGCGAACAATTTAGAAATCCAAATTTTAGTTGTTAGTCAAAAGGAAAACCACACACAACACAAAACACCCAATAAGGGCAATGGAAGAAGTGGCATACAAGGGACAACAACTGAACTAGACCTCTGAAACATCTACCACATATAAATAAACACTAAAGAAAAGATGGGTCGAACCTAGGAGCTCGTGAACAATCTAGAACATACTATACATGTGACTTATCTAGAAGGAATTACCTACTCAATGACATCATAATGCCCTAATGCTCAGTGTTGCCCTGTGTGGACTAACCAAGGGGCCCAATCCCATAGCAATAATAATAACAAAACATATCTATGCTATGGGCCACTAGCCAGTGCGTAATCTAAACTATTGCAGCAATCGTTCTCAGAAGATTCACTTACTATGACAAGTTCCCATGTCAACACGTATAATAAATATGGGTGAGTCAAAAAAGTCAATCAAGTAACTAGTCACATTTCAAAAACATCACACACAACTCATGAAATCAACGTACACAAAAGGATCACCCCTGAGTCACCTCAAAGAAAGTTTTCAAAATAATTTATTTTTATCAAAGTGCCAAACGGGCCTTAACCAACCTTAAAAAACATCATTTCTTAAGAAAACCAAAACACTTACTCACGCGTCAGAAGAAATAATTTATTATCAAACCAAAACCACACTTGATGATCCATGAATTATGTTCAAAGGCCAAAGGTTCATTCTTTCACTATTGTGCATCCGTTCATCAAGAAAATATTTCAAGTGTCATGTATAAAATAAACAGCTCCTTTTACATTGAGTAATTACTGCAAAATTAATTATCTAATACTATTTATAATTTATTAAAATATCAAGCAATTAATAAATTCTAAATTTAAAGGCGAGTGTAGCGGGGGACCTACCTCAACTTGAAAAACAATCACGACGACGCTACACACCGATGATTGCAATAACGCGAAATTACCTACCAACACGTTACAGCCACTGAAAAATGACTAAAATATAGAAACACCAACTTAAAATAATTTAAAAAAATTAACAGTGCATAACCCACCTCAGCATTGAAATGCACTCGACCAGCGGGGGAATGCGATAGTCGGAAAGGGGTAGCACGCACTGATAGGGATTGTAATTGGTCGGAAAAGAGTGTGTGATGCACTGACGAGGGGCTGTATGTAGCAACATTGAGGGTCAACTCCAGCGACTTGAAAAGGGGGTGCATCGGTCCGAAAAATCATGCAGCGACTGGAAAGGAGGGTGTGCGGCGGCCGGAGCCACACCGACTGGTCGGAGCTACACTGTAAGAAGGGCGTGCGGTCGAGGGGTTTCACACTGGCCAACAGGGGGTTACGCCGGAGGGTTTCACACCAGCCCAAAGGGGACCGCACAGGAGGGATTCACACCAGCCAAAAATAAATGGGCAGTGTTGGACAGAAGGAGCTGAGGGTTGGCCATCATGGAGGGCACGACCGCGCAGTACAGGGAAGGAGCTTGGATAGAGGAGGCACCGTTAGAGGCCGGTCAGAGGCTCGATTAGAGTTGTGTGCACACTGGGTAGGAGGGGAGCTTGACCGAAGACTAGGCACACCAGTAGGGGTTCGACCAGGTAGTGCTGTGTGGGTGGAGGTGGTGGAGACCAGAGGTGGAGTCATGGTGTTTAAGCTAAAAAGTAGGGCGATGCTGGGAATAAAAGGGAGGATGGGGCAGTGAGGGCTTGTTCGTGACGCTGGCAGAGGGGAGGCACTGTGCATAGGGGAGCGATGGGAGGTGGGCTACTGGGCCATGGAGACGTCACTGACAGGTCGAACGAGCGATGAGTGAGTGCAGGCAGGGGAATGGGTAGGGCAGGAGGTAGAGGGGTGCGGGAGACCGAGGTGCTGGCGCGCTACAAGGGAGAAGGAGGGAGGCTGAGAGAGAAGGAGATACGTGGGCAGATCGGGTGTCAGGCACTGTCACAGGGCGGGGAGGCTGAAGTGGCAGCTCGCAGAGTAGTCCATTAAGGGGGATCGATGTTGTGTAGGGCAGAGGCTGCGCCTCATGCAGCAAGAGGTTAGTCGACTGGGCGTGGAGGGTCGACGACTGCTAGTAGGAGGTAGAGCAGGGTGCGAGGGTTTAGCGAGTCCAGCAAGAGGCATGTCTAGAGGGCGTCGGGCGTGAGGTGGAGCAGCAAGGCGGAGGTGTGCTGCTATGGGAAGAAGGAGAAAAGGAAAAAAGGGAGAGACACCCGCGTGGAAGGAAAAAAAAGAGAAAAGAAAAAATAAAATAAAAAGTAAATAAAATTAATAATAATAATAATAATATAATAATAATAATAATAATAATAATAATAAAAATAATAATAATAATATAATAATAATAATAATAATAATAATAATAATAATAAAATGATAATAAAAATAATAATAACCTTAATAATAATAATAATAATAATAATTAAAATTACTAACCATGAAATTTTTTAAATAACACAATTAAAATTTATTTATCCATTTTAATTTTCTGAGGATCAGAGGACTATTCCGTTTCCTGGGAGAAGCCATGCAGGGTCTCCAAAACATGCTCTGCCTAGGCGCTCCACAACAACTACTCAAAAACGTGCATTTTTTTGACAAAACTCAAAAATCTTGTTTGGGATTCAACCCAAACCTCGAAAAAAAAATTAAAACCAAAGAAAATAATAAAATAAAAATAATAAATAGTCTAGGGTGTGACATGACTAATGTTAGAACCTAACTAGATGTGTATGATTGTGGTTTTCTCATGCTTGAGCCACATAATCAACCAATACAGTCGGCTACAGGGGTGCACGTAATGTAGCAGACCAGAAGGGTTGTGCTTGTCGATCCCTACACATGGATTTATACATCGTCTCAATAGCATGAATAGGATGGTTCAAATTGATAGCCTAATCATTCTATCAGCTTGCCCATCCCCTACCCCTCCTTCATCGACACTGACCAAAGGTGAATGAGGGGTTTGCATAAAATTCCTCATTGTCGGGCATTGTGAAGCAGTCCACTAGTTTTATAGATTTCACAGAGGTTTATTATTTCTCTTAATTTGTGGAACAATCCATGGATGGGAACACCTTGGTTGTATCTCCCAATTCAAGAGTCATGAAGTCTCTAAGGATTCAATAAGGTTTTCACACTGGTGGAGGACTCTGATTTCCCATTTTCCATCGATGTCTATTCTTTTGAGACTTGGGATGCTGTAATATAGATGTAGAGGTAGCGGTCGGAGGAGGCACGATAATCATAGGAAGTTATGGATTTCCCAAGTGGGAATGTATGATACCATGGATATGAAAAACTATATTAAGATTCAACCAATCATTTTAATCCTGCATACCATAGTTGGGAACCTATTTCCACTCACCATAGTCTTCACTATCACTATTGATGTGAGTAGATACATGTGAAACCAATTCTTGGGCATCGATCAATATGATAAAATCACAATCTTCTTGGTACTAGATCCAATATTTGAAGACAAAACAGTATTTAACGGTGTTTCCAAGGATTATGTAATATGGGAAGTGATCAGTGTGACTGGTGAGTTCATCCTCTTAGGGTTTCTTCTAATCTAGTAACTTCCATATTCCCTTTTCCAAGTTTAAAAATGAAATATCCCGAGACCTATTCATCTTTAAAGGAATAGTTCTTGTTATTCCTTTATATGAAAGTAACCCTATGTGTCTAGTACTAATAGGGGGCTAGATCCACATTCTCTCTGAAAGGTTGTGCCCATCCCTAAAAAGGATACAATGGGAGGGGTTGTGATTGATAGGTATCATCCAATAAAAGTGGTTGTAAATGTACCATATCAATATCCTATGCATGCATAGTGGAAACTATCTCTTATTTTATAAGCCTTATCGTAAGAGATGTAAGGGGTGATGGGAATGATAATTATTTATTCCAATATAAGGATTCTTCCAATAAAAGTGCCTTCTCAGAGAACTCCAAAAATCCTTCTGGGTAGTTTAGGGAGATGTGAGTAGGGACTAGATCATCTCTGACATTCTCTACTCACATCACAAGTCAATATTCCTAGAAAAGTGGCATGTTGAGTGAATACATGAGTCCCTTCCATTAAGTGATGAAGTTGGCGACTCACTCATCGAGCTTATGATTTCATTTGAAGAGGTCAACAATAGTTTTATTATGTGAGGTGGAGCTAAAATGGTAGAGGATCTTTCTAAGAATTTCCTCCCAACAGGAAATGAACCCCATAAGCAGTTGGCTATAATAGAAGAATGTAGTTCCTTCCAAAGTATAAAAAAAGTATCAGAGCTTGTCTGGATCCTATTATTCTAGATTCCCCAAAATTAGACCACACCTTGATGAGAAATAGGAAAAATGCTATAGCGGTTCACCACTCCCATTAAATGGGCTGAATCTAGGATTAACAAATTCTATGTTCACTCAAACATGGTCCACCCATATTGGTTATGACTTTCCTTTAGGATAAAATTACACCTATAATGTTTCTAGATCCTCAAGATGGGTAACAAGATAAGTTATGACATCATATTAACTAGTATTTGTGGTCACCAATGTGTCAATAGGCTCATTGACTCAGGGAGAATTGAAACCTTGATCCCGAGGTGGGTAGTCTTGTTTCTCAGGTAGGGTGGGAGACTCATATCTAAGTTTTTTTTATATCCCCCTTGTTTATTCCCTATTTGGGTACACAGATCCACCAAGTTCAAATTGGGTAGCCTAGGAAAGGAGGATAGAGTGCCCCACTAGAGAAGATATGGAGTCCCTTATGATATTTTTAGGGTCTAGGTGCTTCTCTGTAATAAGATCATTAGTGATATTTTTTTATTCCTCAAGATTCTAAAGTAAGGCAACTATCCCAAGGTTTAAATTGACTTTTGGCTCAACCTTGTATGGGTATTAATCTCATATTTTCCCTTTAATTTGTCAATATATTGATGAAAAGTTGGTAAAAACTCATAGGGGGACTTCTGAGGCATAGTGCCTGTCTGCTGATGAGTAAGAGCACCTGTCGGGGTGTCTTCTTGGTGCTGCGTCATCCCTTGGAGTGGGATTTCCCTATCATGACCCACATCAGTGGTCCTATTTTTTAAATCCTTTGGAGGGTAAATGTGGACTAAATTTAACATAGAGGAAGTTAGGTATAAACTTTCAATATTAGTAGGCTTTTCTGATTGATGGTCCTGTCATTGTTGTAGGATAGGGCTAAAATGGAGGGTAGAAAACTGCCCCCAACCTCTTATATACACGTGTTTAGATTCCTCTTTCATGACTTGGTGAATCATGGTGAGTCTTCTAATGTAGGTTTTTAGATATTTTGATGGTAGCCATACGGTTCAGGATACTGATCTATTGGGAGTGATATGATCTCAACCATATTTCACTGTTGGTGAATGACATCAAGGTGTTCATGGATCCCTGGGTAAGTTAGATGACAGTCCCAAAGGTGGTGAATTGTCACTTAGATATTTTGGTGAAAAAAAACTTCCTGTTCCTTGTTGAAGGAATTTCGGATAAAAAATATAGATCTACATGTGGCCAAAACATGAATGATAGCTAATCGGTTACTAGGATTTCCCACACGTCCTCTTGTTTACTACCAAGTGATGTTCCTACTCTTGGTCAACCCAAGACTCAATTGAAATAGGCTGATATAAGGTAATAAGAACCGATACATACCTTCTTTGATACTAATTTATTGGGATAGGGGGCACCACATGGGTCAAAAATCCACTACATATTGGCATGTATCTCAGAGGTGAAGCCATCTTTAATATCATATCCATATAGGATGGGATGCTGATCAATTATTCATGAATAGGGTAGAAAAATACCTTTAAGGATTAGAGGATTGATTACCATCACCTAAGGGTTTCAAAAAAAAAACTTGAAATCTCTCTAGATTCTAGTGTGGAGGTGGAGAGGAGGGAAACTGATAGTTATAGAGACAGTTACACTACAAGTCCTTAGAAGGAGGCCAAAATGTCTTCCATTTGTAGGTATCTGTAGAGGGATTTAGCGAACTTGTGGAATTCATCTTCCAAGATTGTAAGACTCAATATACAAGCTTCTTCCCCCATCTCTGGAAGCGGGGGTGAAGGTTATCTTATTGAGTCATCCTTCAACTCAAATTCTTAGAGGTCTATGGTGACATGATGTTTCCCAGGGTCCCACATTGGATGATTTGGGACTTATACAATAATTTTTTTGGAGTTTAACTTAGGTTCCTTCCATGTGTGTTGCGGCTTGAACCATGGGCACAACCCCCACAATGAGTTTTCACTATCCTACTTCGAAATGGTTCTTCAAATAAGGGCATATTTTTCGCACAGGGAGGACCTCTGTGAAGGTTGGTGGTGGTGTAGGGATGACCTCCACACTGGTATTCCTTATAAAAGGATGACCCCCTAATAAATTTTGGTGGAGCCAATGACTGGAAGAGTCAACATGGCCTACCTAAGTGAATGTTGGTGTATCAATCCCAGACAAGCGAATATGTATCCCTATTAACTTGTTGTGGGATGTGATGGGATAAAATGATGGTGTAAGGGTACGCTGAAGATGAATAATATGCCTCTTATTAAGAAATGTTCTGGTTTTCCCCCAATGTCAGTGTCAGATGTTCTAGACCAGTGTTGGTAGAGATAATATGGGGTCAACCTGCTCATCAACCTACAGGTCCAATCAGTGTTGGCATTAACAAGGTCAAGTGAGAGCCCTCATGGGTAGCTACCGTGTTATGTACATAATGGGTATGGCTTGAACATCCTCTAACTCCTCAACATAGGGGATTGAGTTATCATAACACTTATAGGAGATGCTCTCAAAGTGGTTTTCTATTAGAATGGGGGCTGGTTTCCTCTTGTGAAGCCCTCGGGGATGGTAGTATCAGTGAGGTGTCAATGACTCAATATCATAGAAGGCCATATCCTTGGTGGGAATAAACCCTTCCTACTCGTATCAATGAACAAGGTTATCAATGAACCTATTTTTTATGAGCTTTGAGGGTGACATGGGATGAGAGTTCCCAATAGTTGAAGATTTGATGGTTTTTGTGGTAAGAACATAGTCATACAAGATTTCCACACCGACATTTACCCTACCCCTAAACCTATTGATGTTAGGTTTTTAATCACCTATAGATTGAGTCATATAAAGTACATGAAATCTTCTATCAATCAGAAATAGTGAAAGCGATTCTCTATGCCCCAACATCATCCACCCTTTCTAAAGAAAAAAAAGATTCCATATTGATGTTGTCACAAACTGAGGATGCCAAATGTTATCTATCCCAATTCACAGGAGAGTTTCATGATGGACCCACCAATTTCTTGCTAGGATCTGATTCCAAATATCTAGATCTGGTGACATATAAATCTGATGGTTCCCCAATATTACTTATCTACTCACTGTTGGTAAAGAAAATCCTTCAAATTGGGTTCACCATTTTTGTTTGGTGAAGCTCAATTCCAGAAGTGTCTGGACCCTGTAATTCCCAAATAATATGGTTTCCAATACCACTTATATACTCATTCTAGGAGGAGAAGAGTATTTATGTTTGGTTCATTATTTTTATTTCTGATGCTTTTGTAGTCGGGGATGCATGCCATCAATCTGCCTAATGACAACATGCTTTGCTTTTTTACCCACATTCCCTCTTTCCAAAGGTAGGCGACTTCCATCAATTTTATCGAAAATGTCAGATCCTTAATCAAAATATGATGATGGGATGTTGTTTCCTCCTTAAATGGATTTCTTCTTGAAGATTGTTTCATAGTCTGGGTCAACCTCATGGATTTAAGTCATGTTCATGAAACTCATTACCAGTGCCACCTCAAGGTTGATGCTATTTAATTACACTAATTCTTTCCCGTTAGAGAAGAAAAATTTGGTTGGATAATATAGTAACATTGGGAATGCCTGGTAATCTATTGACATTGTGCAGGTTGGGAATCTATAAAATCTTTCCCTCTTGAATTTTTAGGCATCTCATATGAGGCATCTTAGGCGTGAAACCTAAGGTATTTCATGTCAGTCATAAGGTAGTTAATGCCAGAGGCGTATGTATTATAAGGATTTTTACATCAGGCATCACATTTTTATTTTATGGGGTAAAGATTATAGATCATTTCATAATTATAATTTCTTTTGGAGATGGGTTAGTCACAAATTTATTGTCTTATTGGGACTGGTGGGTCATAGCTTTAACATCTTGTGAGGACAGTTGGGTGGTTAAGTGTGTCCCTATGGGGAATATTATCACACATGAGGGTTTAGTTAAGTATATCCCTAGGGGGTGAGGATTTTACACTTGGAATTTGGTAAAGTATGTCCCCAGGGGGAATATTTCACACATGGGATTTGGTGAAGTGTGTCCCCAGGGGGGGATTTCACACTTGGGATTTGGTAAAGTGTGTCCCCTAGGGGGAAGATTTCACACTTAGGATTTGGTGGAGTGTGTCCCCTTGGGGGAATATTTCACACATTGGATTTAGTTTTGTGTGTCCCTAGGGGGAATATTTAACACTTGGGATTTAGTAAGTGTGACCCCAGGGGGAAGATTTAACACTTGGAGATTTGGTTATGTGTGTCCCCAGGAAGGAACATTTCAAACTTGGGATTTGGTGGAGTGTATCCCCAGGGGGGATATTTCACACTTGGGGGTTTGGTTAAGTGTGTCCCCCTGGGGGAAGATTTCACACTTGGGATTTAGTAAAGTGTGTCCCCAGGGGGGAATATTTTACAATTGGTATTTGATAGAGTGTGTCCCCAGGGGGGGATGATTTCACACTTGGGGGTTTTGTGGTGACATTGGGGTGTCAGGATTGAACCTTAAGGTGGTATCCTACATACCCTATTTAAGACAGGGATCAAAACCCATTTAGTTTGATGCCGTAGTTAAAGGTTATGTGAAAAGACTGGTCCATGAAGTTTAAATTCATGCATTAATGACTCTTGTGTCATGGAAAGAGTGTCAACGAGGGATATTTTGGGTCTTACACATATGGGCCAACTAGAGTAGGAGTCCATGGGGGTAAGGAGTTAGGCCCTGAGTAGATTTTTATGGGAGTGTCACCCCATGGTGAATATATATGAGGAATACTGTGCTCATAAAATAGGTTAAGTCTACAATTTAACTTCATGTGATGAGGATGTTGTCGTGTAGTTTAACATCTTATGAATAGGATGTGGAGATAGGTAGTTTTATGTCATGTAGATTAGACTTAGATGGGGATAAACTCTGAGGGGGAATTTGTAAAGGCAAGAGGAAGATCTGGTAAAATGAATCTATATTGAGATAGGTAATCTATTTCCCTCGGGGATTCCACCTTTAGGGTTTATGTGTCTACTACTAATGTGCCTCTGGGTGGGGCATGGTGTAAAAACTTCCATGGTGGAGTGGAAATAAAGGATCTTGAAGTTAGGTTGCCTATGAATAAAAGAAATAAGAATTTGGGTACCTATTAATAGGATAAAAAGTTAAGGTAATGGTCTATACTATGTTTGAGACATAAGGGGTAGACACAAGGGTAGGTGGTACCGGTCACATGAAGATTTGGGGTGAAATTGGAACAGTTTTAGATGGGTACATGGTCCCTAGTAACTCAACATTCAAAAAATGGTGTTGCATGAAAGGAGGAACCATGGGGAGTCTTGGTAAATTGGTTTCATGAAAGTTGGTGTTTCATGAAAGTTGGGGGTTTTGCAAATGTATGGGGTCTCTCGAAAGAATATTTTTTGCAAAATAGGATGACCCTACCTCATAGTGATGTATTTATTTCCATGGGGATGTTTTTTGTGAAGGATAATTGTCTTGAGAAACCACATGATCCATAAAGATATTTATTCTTATGTGAAGTCCATGTACCTTTATGAAAGGAATCTCCACCATGGAGTTTGGTTCTAAAAAACCCATGGGAGGATATTTCATGAAAGATAGCTACCTTTAAAAATCTATATCCTCTCTTGCTCATGAAAATTTTGAGTTTTGTGAATTCATTTATTTTCTTAGAAGTTGAAAGGTCACATACCTTTAATATTTGGACATGGGGAGGTATCTATAGGCCTATAAAAGGCAATGTAATTGGTTTCATGAAAGATTGTAGCATCTGTGTAAGATTATGATATTTGCGAAGTGATGGGGTTTCACAAACTAGACATACACCGCGAGGAGGTTACCTCCTCAGGATTAGCATGGATGATGACTTCTACAAACTGAATTTACACTACATGTAGGTTATCATCTCAAGATTCGTGTGGATGGTGACTTATGTAAACTAAAGCAATTGAAAAAGCTTTTGACCTTCATGAACCAGACCCTTAAGTAGATTTTTGAGTTGTTTTGGCCTGAATTTTCTTCAAAATGGTCGCTTATTCCTCAACCTTCCCAATGAAGAATTTACTTCAGCATCAATAGATGTTTGAACATTTTTTCCACCTTTATTCAACTAAAAATATCTTCTAAATTCTATAGAGATATTTGATAAATTTTACAATATTTGTGATCCATATAATAATTTTGGTTGAATCCTTTAATCTATTTTTCCATTGAACCTTGAATTATTATACTGGAATTGATGATATATATCAAGGAATCAATAATGACACATGAAACACCACTTTATTACCTAAGGTAGTCATTGAGGCTCAAAATCAAAATTACAAACTAGATAAGGGAAACTAGTGTGTGAATTTTAAGTAGTCAAATTTTCTATTCTAAGAAATTGACCGATGGTCCACATTAGGGAAACATGCATTTTTGAACATTTTTGTGGTTGATAAATCATATGTTTTTACATTAGCATTTCATAACTTTTTAATTATATAATGAAATGTTTTAGGTAGATGTTAATGTAATTTATAGGAATAATCATTGATATAATAATTTTTTTCTACATTCACATTCAAAGAAGTATATTATATGGGACTAAAATAATTTTCAATATGATATAACTAATACATAACATCCCAAAATGGTAGAATCCATCACTTTACAATCCTAATAACATATTTCTTAGATCAAAGGAGAAATCTAGATATGATTTATAAAAGGTCTTAAATGATTTTGAATCTATTATATTCCAAACAAACTCATCATTACTATTATCTATAACATTCCACATCATATGATCATTCAATTAGATGTAATAAATAATCTCTATAATCATGTTTTTAAAATAAAATAACATAAAACCTTTGCATAAGTTTTATTTTTCTATTTTTTCATGGAATCACATTGATTCAAATGTGCATCCTGACTTATTATCTTACATCTAGAATTATAACATCATTTTCACTCATCTCTATTCAAATATTCTTCACAAAATATTATGAAATCATTGGAACATGTTTGTATAATTGAGTCCAATAATGACAATCATCTCATAAAATAATTCAAGGATCTAAGGTTTATCAAATTCATCTTGCAAAAATTACAATATCATGGAAATTTATTTATTAAAAATTACCTATAAACACTACATGTGGTGAAACATCAATAGAAAAGATAGTTTTGAATACTTATTATCTTCTTCAGATAGTTATTGATTTTGATATTTTATTAATTAAAAAATGTATTTATATACTCAGTTAAATTTTTATTTGTATTAGTTTCCATAACATCATACATTAATATATTATAAATTAATAGATTTTTTCCTCCAATTTTGAAAAAATAATTAATATTTGGAGCATCAACACATTGATCAACTAATGTTTTACCATGTTGATGGAGTTTCTCTATTATCCCAAAAACACAATTTATCAATCAGTGGATTTAATTATCCTAAATTGGGGAATTAGAGTGTTTATTATGATAGTGGATATCACTACTCAAACTTTCTATAATTTTTGATTCTTAATGATAATTCCATCACACATGTTTAGGGGTAATTTGTTTTAATATAAAGTGATAAAATACTTTATCTCTCTTCAACCATCATTTAAATTTACATTTAAGACATTAAAATTTTATTCTTTCATTGATAGATTGATTTTCAATTAAAGAATCCAAAAACAAATGAAAACCATAAATATATTGAGGTGTGTTATGAGGTTATGTAATCTAACTTTTATCCATAACTAATTTATTTTCAAGACATTGAAATAAAAAAATTAATTTATAGAACTATAAAGGAATAAAAGAATACATTTTATTAATTTTTTTTCTAAAAGTAACTCTTAATAAAATGTGTTATACTCTTATCTCATGATTAAACAAATATATTGTACTATAATTCACACATCACTAATATTATGTTATTATTAATATTTTAAATCCTAAAACATATATATAAAAATCAATTATTTACAAAAACACCATTTTTGAAATAACATTTATAATATTTAGAGTAAAAATCACACTGTTGAAAGTGTAATAACAATAGAATATCCATAACTAAAAATAAAAATTATGTTAGCATACATCATATATACAATTATTGTATAGTATATTAACAAGTCATGATGTTATCAGATAACCAATAACTAGCTAGAAGTATTTATCAAATCCAACCCCCACACCAAGAAACTGGAGTTCATTTTTGTATGAAAAAATATATTTTACATAATAATTTTCATCAACAAAATATATGTAAGTTTACAACTTTCTTTTGATAAATGATAATTACTAGGAAAAATAGATTTGTTCATAAAAAAAACTTGATTTTCTTAGTGTACTTGTTGTATTTGAAAAAAACTACTAGCTAGTTATTGGAAATCTCATTTCATCACCTAAAATATGCCCTTTTTAAAATAACACTTTCATTTTAATTATGTAATTAATTCAATATTTCAGGTATAATGAACATTTATTATTGGATAAACATTCATGGAATCAATGAAAACAAAAAATAAAATTAAATATGGGGTTTAAAATGTTAAGAGTTAATCAATGAAAACAAGAAGTTTAAAATCAAGGAGAAAAAATGAAAAAAACATTATCATAATTAGTTTCCTATTTCAATATCCATATTTTATTTATTTTTGAAAATATATTTTTTAGTTTTTATACATACTTTATTTTAAATAAATGTAACATTTTTTTCTTAAATCTTATTATATAAATTTTATTTTCTAATTGATCATTTAACTGATGAATTTTTACATATATTCTTCTTTAATTTTTATATATAACTCTTAAATAGATATATCTATTAATATTATAAAAGGCTTACACATTTCTCTACATACATGATGTTTTTAAATTTTTTCTTTAATTAAAGAAGTACTATGATTTTTTCCCTATTTTACATAATGTCACCACAACATCTTCCTATAAATTACTTAATAAATCATAAATTGATTCTTTAACACTAATATCACAAAATAAGTTTTTTTAAAGAATCCAAAATTTATGAAGGTAAAAATCTATAAGGAAAACATTCAATAATATTTCCACCATCACAAGCCATTCATAATTTTCTAACCTAATGATGTGATCATTACTAAAACAATATTTCAAATTTGAATCATACCTATCATAAATTAACAAATTTCTAACATATTGAATATATATTTTATGGGTTTATATGGAATTAAAAACACTTGTTCAAAATATTATAAATAATAAGAAACCCTTAAACTAAGATCTACCATGAATGGAATCTAAAATCATGTAAACAATAAAATTAAGAAACTATTGTGCACAACTTACACCTATGAGCCTCTGCTACTGTCTTAATTCACATTCTTGATGAATACCCCTCATAGGTATACAAAAATATTCCTCCTTTATAGTATATCCAATAGTTGATAAAAATCACCCACAGAGTTTGGGCATGATACCCCTATCTTTAACGATATACTAGTATTTCATGCAGTTTTGAAAGGATGAGGAGAGAGATACTATTATGAGATTTGTAAATGAAGGCTTGGGAAATCTTAGGTAACACTATATTGATGCTCAATACAAATTTATATTTCCCCTTAGGATACTCTTGAGTGTTTATGCATTTTCTCAAACATTTCATAACATTTGAGTAATGGCTTCCATTTAAAATACTTATAAACATTTGAATGATTACTTTTTCCCATTTGTTTCATCATAATAAATCGTATATTATGATTTATGAAATATGATATTTCCTAGTCATGCTTTATGATATATGGGATTTAGGGAATAAATACTTCAATTTATATAAATTAATCAAGCGAGTATATATATGTAACTGTTATATTCTATAAAACATTGAGATATATGATTTTTAAATAACTCTAATTTTAAAAACCCATAAATTCTTCAATGATCTTAATTTTCCTTGATGGTATCTTTCATCTATGCTAGTGTGTCTATCACTATATAAATTTTTTAAAAAACATCTTCCCAATTTTCATTACATCAATATTTTAATGCATTCAATATTATAGGTATAATGCACATTGAGTGTTGGTTAAACATTTAAGGAATCAATGAAAAAAAATAAGATTTGGGGTTTAAAATTTCAACACTGTATCAATGAAAAAATAGAGAAAAAAATCAAGGAATCAATAAAAAAAAACCATATGGGAGGAGTTTATAGAAAAGGGTAAGAGGAAATGAATGAAATTGAGGAGGATCGATGATGGAAATAGATAGAGAAAAAACTATAAATAGGGGGTGTGATGATAGAGAGGTATTATGGAAATGGAGAGGGAACATAGAGATAAGTATTGTAGAGAGAGTATAGTGAGAGGTGTCTTGGGTAGGGAGTTTTTTGAGGGAAAGGGTTTAATTTTTTTAGAATTATTTATTAGTGTTTTTTTAAAACCTCCATAAATGTAACATTTAACAGAAATTTTTAAGAGTTACACTAAAAAATAACAAAATTTGGACCAAATTATCATTTAGTAGTGATATTTTAAACTCCCACTATTTATATAATTTCTTATATTGATATTCTATGTTTTATAAAAGAAAATAAATAAACATACTGGTTGATAAATATTTTTGTAGGATAAAAATAGAAACTATAATTTATAAATCCATCAAATTAATATTTTTTTGAACATAAAAGAACATAAAAGATAGAACTAGAATTATAATATTACCTTGAAAGTATTTGGGGGGAATTTTCTTCCTGATATCAAGTGAAGGACTCCCCAAATAACATCTATAAAAAGTATGAATAAGAAATTTTATAATTTATTCATTTTTAAAATTTTTAATGGATGGTATACCTGAGTGATTCCCAATATCCATACTAATATTTCACTAATAATAGGCTTACAAGAGAAAATAAGAGTTTATACAACACCTTCTATGATTATAGATATCATAATAGGAATTTTTATCATTAATTCTAAATTTAAATAAAACTATAACAAACAATTATAATCAATAACATGAAATAAAAAATATAGGAAACAATAATTAAAAGAGTATTGATTTAGGTCCATCATTCTAAAAATTTTATCCTTAGTGAAATTGATGCATCAAGATAACTTTTAATATAAGTTCCTAAAAAAACTAAAGTAGGTAAAGAAGGCACTGAGTATGAAATGAAGTTGAGATAATCTTGGAAATTAAATCAAAAGGAAAAAAGAATGTGTAATGAAAATCATTTTTGTGATTAAATTAAGAAAATAGAATAAGAATGGATAAATAGTTAAATTATTTTAAATAAAATTGGTGATATAAAATTATAAAAAATTATAGATGGATCTAACATCGATACCTTTTCTCCAAGCCATAGCCTCCAAAAACCATTATCATAATAAAACGCCCTATATTTTTTTATCATTACTTGCAAATAATATCATATGTATCTCCCTATATAATTACAAGAACAAAACCCACATAAAAAGAAAAAAAAATTTAAGGATAAATAGAATAAAAATAATATGGATTGATGAAAATTTACCACTAAAGTAAATTTATTATATATAGATAAATAATTAAAAATGGGTCCCTACAAAAACAAGAGATGAAAAATAATTAATTAATCAACACCATATAAACCCCACCAAGATAAATATAAATCTAAACCTATAAAATAAACTAATGAGAATAATGATCACAATATCAAACAAGACAAGTTAATATAATTATAATATTTTAAAGCTTTCTAGTTAATCAATATGGTAAATTATAAATATTAAGTGAATCAATATAACTTTCTATAATTCTTTAGTAGTGGAGCTGTCATGGTAATAAGATAAAAAACTATCACACAAAAGAAAAACCTTTTAGATATAGAATTGTATTTTGAATTGAAATAAAATGAGTCTCATGATGATTAAGATATATTGATAATTATTAAATATTACCGTCATTACTAATGGACAATAAGGGAAAGAAATAAAAAACCAGAATATGACCATTTCGCTTAGTTGAATGGCAGGTAATAGATCTTGGGTGAGATCCTATGGATGAGTTTTAGTTAGAGGTTCATGAGTTTGGAAATGATGGAATATAGTGGTGGAAAAAGTGTTGGATCTAATAGTTTTGAAGTTAGAGGTGTTGGTAGTGGAAAATTTTGGGTGAGAGAGGGTGGAGATGGAAGATCTGGGGTGTAATGGGAGAGCATGGGTGAGAGGGGCCAAGATGACAAAGTTAGTGAGTGAGGGGGTGTTGAAAACAATGCTTGAGTGGAAGGGGTTGGATGAATCTTTCATGTATGGGGGAGATGATGATAAATATTGGGTGGTAGGGGGTGTAAATGAAAATGAATCTTAGGTCTTGGGGGAAAAGTGGGATTAGGGTTTGGGGGCAGGGTAGTGGTAGGGCTCATTAATAAGAGGGTTTTTATTTTTCTTTTTATAGAATTAGTAATCATTATTAATGGTCACTCATTTTCCCTCCATTGATAGATTTTATCTTATAACCATCAATGCTACTCACTAATGGTGGAATTAGTGACCTCCATATGAAATTATATTGATACATTGCATGAAAATGTGAAAACATATAATAGTGTTCCAAAGAATCATAATTAAACAATAAAATACTCATAAGCTTTTCAAGATAATATTTCATAATTTATAGAATATAAATTTACCAATTTTAGTTTATTATTCTTCTTATACATAAAAAACATTATTATCATTAAAAACTAACATGTCATGACTCATTTTACAACTTACTACAAATTAAGTAAATGAAACTTAATATAATAATTATTTTAAAAAATTAATCCAATGCTCTTTAGAACTATGTATCTTCATTGGTAATTTATACCACATACTAAAGACACAATGCTACCAATTATCTTGAGTGAAATAAATCTTCTTATTAAATGAATAATAATTATAATTCTTTTAAATAAAAATATTTATTCATAAAATTACATTATAATTAACAATCAATTTTATAAATAATTATATTATCTTATAATAATTGTTCATAATTATTGTTTTTCCACTAATAATATTTTACAAAATTTTGGTAAAACTATTTTTATTTAAAACTGAAGTTACCTTTGAGTTGTTGATGAAGTAGTTCATGGTTTTAATTTTTTGTCAACATTCTTGAATAGTTTAAAAATTTATTTGAGGATACTGTGTTGTTATTGTATTATTTGGGGTATTTTTTATATGGTTTAATATGGTTGGAATAACCTTAAAGAAGTTTTATAATTGTTTATATTAATCTAGAATATCTATTATCCTAGTGTAAGTTTTCATCATAATACTTCTTTCATCGCATGAATTTGAGACGTGGTAGAAAAGTGGCCAAGGAATAAGTGTATATCTTTCTAGGTTGAGCGCATGAATTTGAGGGCATCATAATACTTGAGAAAAAGTCTTCATCATAAGAACTCCTATATCCTAAGACTTTATTAGATCAATAGAATTTAGTTTTAAGTAGCATAATTTATTATATCATACGACTTTTCCATACAATGTATGACTTTAGTGTTGAGCATAACTAATTTAGAATCTATTGAGCATATGAATTATGACTTTTTATGACTAAAAAGTCATATTAAATGGAAAAATTGGAACCATGCGAATTAATGAGAATGTTAGATATCAAAATCCATATGAATTAGAAATCATGTGACTTATTTGAGCATACAACTTCACTGATCGTATTACTTTAGTACTTAGATAAATTTTGGTGATGTTCATAAGGTGAAAATATAAGTTTCCAGAATTTGAATATTCTAATGAAATGAATATGATGATTCTTAATCTAATATTCAAATATTTAAAAATCACATTTAAAATATATTTTAGTTTTTTTCCTGAGATAAATCAAAAGGGGTATTTTTAGTGTATATATTTGTGTATTTTTAAGATGAGTTCATCTAAGAAATTATTGTGGAATTCAAATATGAGTATGTTTATAATGAAAGACCAGAAAATTATTCTATTATTTTAATGTGAAAATTCTTAGATTGTCTAGAGATTATATAATAACATGCATCGGTTAATTTTGGGGTTCAATATTAAGTGTTAAGATATGGAAGTTCAAGCTTCTTAGTATTTGAGTTTTTCACTTTAGAGCTATACTTCATGACACAAGATGGAAGGAGGTGAGTTTGAGCTGAAACAATGGGAATAAGAAGATGGGTATTACTTGAAATTAAAAAATGAATTATTTATTTTATTTTGAAGTTTTAAGATGATTATTTGGGAAGATCAAGTGTATAAGGGTACTTTGGAAACTCACCTGGATACACTATCCATGATGGATTGATTTTTGAATAAGGTGCATACTAAAGTGGAGTTTCCAAAAAATGGTTATTTTATAATCAATCCTTTGACAGGTAGGAACAAGAGGTTATATAATTTTTTGACATGTGGATACTTATTATATTAGAACTAATTTAATTCTCTCAAATGATATTCTTTTAGAAAAATAAAACATGTGGAGATTATGAGAGTGGGAAAAATATCACTACTACTATAAAAAAAATAGAGCATGGTTCTGAGCATATGAGTACTATTTTATAATAAGTAAGTAGTGACTTTCATAAAATGAAGTAATAAAAATACCGAGTGAAGGTGAGAGATAATAAAATCAAAGTTTAGAAGTTATAAACTATTTTTTGAGATCGTTCTTTCAGTGTGGTCATATGAGTATAAGATCAAGAAATAGTTCCATAGTAGGATCTATATGAAATGATCATATATTATTAAATAACTATAAGTCTCATTAAAGAGGTTCTACACCTTCTAATACCAAATAAACTGAACTCTAAATAAGATCATTATAATTCTAGTTAAATTCTCTATATGAAGGAAGTGTGAAACTACATTGTCTGGTATGACCCTAGACATGTATAGTGAGACTCTATTTCATTACTATAAGCTTGAAAATCTTTGTGCATATAGTGAAGAATTTTTGGTTGGGGATACTAACCAAACATGGAAAGGATTAGGTTTCTTTTGAAGGTGAAAAATATTGTAAAAATACCTATGTTCATTATTCCTTTATTTTATGTATACTCGAGTGAGGTTAAGATTTTAAATTTTTTGTGGATCAAACTTTGAAAAGATAAAAAGTTTGATTTATTTAAAAATAAACTATAAAAAATGGTCTCCATGGATTCATTCTCTACATTTTTAGTGGAGTAATCCTATCCTAGGAACTTCAACCGGTGTTAGAGCGAGGTCTCTCTATTAAATTCAATAAATTGATAACAATAAATGCTCTTAATTCTGTGAGTAGTAGGGGTTTACCAACATTTTATGAAAAAAATAATCATAGTTGGAATAACAAAATGTTGTTGTATCTTTTAACCTTTATTCTAGATGTTAGAGATGTTTTAGTTGTTTCTTTTCCACCCATTGAATGGAATAATCCAATGAACTTAGTAGATAAAATAAATATAGATAGTTATAGAAAGATACAAAATTTTATTCTTATATCCTTTTCATAAAAGGTCTACACAAAAGTGATGGGACTTAAATTATCCAAATAAATATAGGATAATATAGAAATAACTATAAAGTAAATGTGAAAGTCAATGATGATAGATTATAGATGTCAAGAATCAAGTTTGAAGCCATAAATATGGTCAATGAAGAGAACATCAATGAGTACTTTACTTTGATAAATAATGTTATTTAAAATATCCTAGGGTTCGATGATAAAAATTGAATGTTATACTGTTTCTAAGAAGATCATGAGGAATTTTTCAGATAGGTTTGGTCTTAAGATATTTGTTTAAGAATATATAGAGGATCCCACCTTTGATAAATTTCATAACATTCTCATAGCTTATGAAATGATAAAAACTATACCCTTTAAGAAAAAGTTAAAATATGAAATTGATTTTGAGGCCATGAGAAAGTCGAAAATAAAATAACATATTGATGATGTAGAGTTTAGTGACTCTGAAAATAAATAGGATGATAAAGACTATTTAATAATTATTTCTATTATTTCAAAGAGGTTCAAGAAAGTACAAAATAAGAGTAAAGGAATTTTTCCCCTAATATTATAAAAATGTAATGTAATTGGGCACTTTTCTATTAAAGGTACCAAGGAAAAGGGAGATTTTTTTAAATCTAAAATAGATGATAAACCTTACCAAAATAAGTGGGATAAAAGTTCAAAAGAATAATCCAAAACTAGAAGAAGCAATAAGATATTTATATAATAAATAGAATATATCTAATTAGTAAATAAGAAGAAGCTAATCACTCATCTAGTAGTGAATATTTGGAAAATTCACTAATTTTATGGATCATGTTTAAATAGGTTTTGAAAATTCATGTCATGAACCATACCAGTATTCTATCTAACTCGATACATAACCCATCCCATGGTATGAAACAAAGGGTGTTCCCAATCCCCATGGGTTAGAAACTAGTTCCTGGGAATCTAGGAATTCATTTGGGAATGATTTTTCCCATCATATTTGTCAACATAAACATAAAACATGATAAAAACCATCCATAAAAAAATCTAAAACAAAAGGAACCATATAAAACTTTAGTAGTTATATCTCTGGATATGTAAAAAAATGAGAAAAAGAAATGGGACAAAAATATATATAAAAAAACTCCTCATGACACAAGTGAAAACCACCCATAATGTCTCCATCAACACCTATCCCAAAAATAAGAAATTAGGAAGATTATCTTCCACCACCATATGAATACTTTCCTTTACTCAAGTCAGACAAAACAAGGTCTACATGCACCCATTGAGTGCATGTAGGGTGTGAGATCTCATTCCTAGCAGGATCTCACCAACTGTTCTATGCGTAACCATTATAAGAAAAATAAACACTCCAATTTTTAGAAGAAAGTAAGAAAACAATTTTTAATTTAAAATATTCTCTATTTTTATAAGGAAATTAAATAAAATAGGAATTTTTAGTAAGTAAGAAATACAAAACATAATAACTATGAAAATTCCCTAAGTAGATAAGTTTAGTGGTGACCTAGGATCCTTGTACCCTCAATGATCATACCATGGACACAAAGGTCCATTTCTATACTTGAGATATCACCAGACCATATCATCATAAATAGTTTAGTTATTGTTGTAATGTAATCAATCTTGGTAGGGGGGATGTCTAGATTAATTTTCCTAGTCTATCCTTCTAGGTACCTAGGGTTCCCATGTTCTTTATCCCCTTTAATCAAACCAAAAAAATCCAATTTCATTATAATCTAACCATCACATGCTAAAGAACAACATTTCTAACCATATCCATAGGGGAAAACTATTTCACAACCACTTCTCACACACCAAAAAACCTTTTAAAACACCTATTTACACACACCAAACCATTTATAAAATCATTGGATTTAGAATTAAGCATGATTTAATTAAAAAATAATAGATCAATATGAAACCATATATATTTTCCTTTTAAATCAGAAACAACCTTTTATAAATCATAATAAAAGAGGATAAGATATCTGATGAAAGCAATAAAAAACCATAAACATCAAAACACATTCCATTTGATTAATATTAGATCAACTCTAGGTTATCCTAACCATGAGGTATAATAAAACCCAATAAATAAGAGAGGATAGACCAAGAAGAACAAAGATGAGACACTCACTTGGTGTTTCCTTGAAGGATGTAAGCCAAAACCACCAAAAAATAAATCCAAGAGGGGATAAAAGGATATGGATAGAATTACAAGGGAAGGATTAGTCTTTAATGGGAATAAATGATGGGTGGGAGGGGTTACATTAGAGAGGGGTAGTTTAAAAATTTCTAATATTTTAAAAACTAGGCAGACTACATGGTTTGTCCATACAATTTTTTAAATCATGTGTCGACTACGTGGGTGATGTTGGATCCCATATAATAGGACACATTGTTTCCATTTAATGGTTTTATAAACCATGCAATGAACCATGAAAGAGCTCTAGTTCCCCTATTATATCTTATACGATTTTCTGTGGGTGGCACATAGTTTCCCCTAACCACACACCAACCTCTATCTCCCCAAAAAATTCCATTTTAAAATGAAAAGACCCAATAAAGACATATATTAAAATAAACACCAAATATAAATGATAAATAACTGAAAATGACACTATGGGTGTGACTATTCTTCTCACCATGTCACTTTCCACCCCTGAAATGTTAATCCATAGGCTGATTAGAAAGTAAGTGAGTCCATTGATCTCCCACCAACTAATTATATTAACATTAATCATACTCATAATTCTTGTGTTTCCATAAGACATAAACTAATGAAATATATTTCCCTCAAATCACCTTCACATGGGAATTAATAATCAAGAATGGTTTTTTGGTCATTGACAAGTTGGGTTCCATTTCAAGCTCTTACCAAATCAATACATGGAAAGGATCTAGATCATACATTTTCAACTGAGATACATGGAAAACATCACAAATCAACTTCAGCTAAAATGGAAACACCAAATGGTATGTGAACTTATTGGTCCTCTCAGTGATCTTGAAAGGCCTGATATCCCTGTGAGTAAGCTCCCATTTCTTCCCATGATGGTGATGACCCAAACAAGGCATGACCTTTAAAAACACATGGACACCCATTTAGAATTATATGTTTTGGAGTCTATGATCAGCATAATATTTATAATGACTATTAGCCATAATCAAACACTACTTGATTGTTTGAATCTTATTGTCAATTTCTTGTAGGATGCTTGGTCCCACTCTAGGTATCTCACACACTTCTATTTAGTATAAAGGAGACCCATATATCCTACCATATAGTGCCTTAAAAAGATCCATCCTAACCAAGTATTGATAAATATTATTATAGGTAAATTATACCAACCCCATATGGTTATCCCATGAACCAACAAAATCAAACATGATGGCACAAATCATGTCTTCAAAAATTTGGTTCATCCACTCTGTCCAACCATCCTTTTGGTGATGGTATTCCATGCTCAGCTTGACCTATGATCCCATTTAATTTTGAATGAATTCTAAAAAATGAGAGGTTAAATAGGTGTCCCTATAGAAAAAATCATAAAACATACCATGAATTCTTATGATTTCTTGAACGTACAGTCTTTCGAGCTATTCCACTTTGGTTGTCTCCTTGATCAAGATAAAGTGGGAGGAATTTTCCAAATGATCAATGAAAACTAAGATAGAATTCCTCTCCTAGGGTGTATGGGGTAACTGTAAGGTAAAATTAATGGCTACCTCATCCCACTTCCATGTATGTATTGTAAGAGGATAAAGTAATAATGAGGGACTCTGATGCTAAACTTTAATTTGTTGAAAGTATAACATATAGAAATAAATTTAGTGATGACACATCTCATACCTGACCATTAGAACTGACATCATATATCATAGAAAATCTTAGTAGAACTAGGATGAATGGCCCACTAAGATTGGTGATAGTACTACATCACCACCTTCTTCAAGACAATATCATAAAAAATATATCTCGAAGAAAATAACTCATCTAGAAGGAAATGATCATTTATTGGGCACATCCCCACCCTTCAGAAGACAACTAGAGTGATGAAAAAACTCATTCTTTTGATAATCCTCACAAATAAGGTCCAAAAGATAAGGTATCAACTAAATTATATCCAGAAACACACCCCTTTCTCTTCTTTAACTTCCAAGTTAATTCAGAAAAAACCCCATATGGTTCCACTCACTACTCGACTCCTTCAGAGTCTAAGTTAGAAACTACCTACTTAGGGAATTATATACTACATTCCATTTACCTAGAGTGTATAAGATGTCAAAGTTGAACCCTTTAAGGTACTCTATCTTCCATATCTATCTCAAATTCAAATATTTTTTGGAGAAGATATACCATAAGATTTTATGGTTTAAGTTGACTATAAATCTGCCTAAAAAATATAATGACTCCAGCACCAGAGGGTATACATCACTACTGAAAGTTCAAGGTCATGGGTTGAGTATTTAGTTTCATGTGGTTAAAGTTTCTGAGAACCATAAACCACCACAAGGTAACCCTACATAAGTATGAAACCGAAAATCATTCCTAAAGCATCACAATAGACCACATAACCCTATATCACTTTGGGTAAGATCAACATAGGGGCAGTGGTCAATAGTTGATTGAGCTCTTCAAAAGAAGCTTGAAATTATAGGATCTAGTATAACTTTACCCATTTCTAAGTAATATCAATAATATGTGATGAAATTCAAGATAAATCTCTAATGAACTTCTTATAATACCTTTCTAGGCCCCAAAAGCTTCTTTTCTCAAAACATTCCTAAGATATTCTCATGATATCACTGATCTAAATTTATCTAGGTCAACTGAATCCCCATATTTTGATATCACATGTCCCAAAAACCCCACTTTCCAGATATTTTAACCTCATTTCAATAATTTTACATAAATAAAATGGTCCCATAACATCCCCATGCTGACCCTAAAATTCCATATATGCTCCTATACTAGTTTTGAATAAACCATAATGTCATCCAGAAACACCATGATAAGGAAGTAAATATATATAGGGAATATCTGGTTCATAATATACATGAAGACCATAAGATAATTTTTTTAATCCAAACAACATTACCAAGCATTCAAAATGGCCATACCTGCTTCAGAATGAGGTCTTGAGAATTTCGGTTCCTCATACTCTAACCCAGTGATACTCTAAAAGGAGGTTGATCTTATAAAACTATATATCCCATTTTATCCTAGTCAAAGAGATCATAAATTTGTGTAAAATAGTATTTATTCTTGATAATGACCTAGTTTAGCTTCTAACAGTCAATATATAGCCAGAGGGAACCATTAGATTTCGTGTAAAAGAATACTATAGCTACCCATGGAGACACGCTGAGGTGAATGAAACCTTTAGATTCTAAATTTTCTAGTTGAATCTTTAACTCCCTTAACTCGATGGGTTCCATATGTTAAAAAGGAATATATATCATCTACATCCCTGACACCAAGTCAATGGTGAACTCCACATCTCGTTCAAGAGGAAAAAATGAGATTTTTTTGTGAACACTTCAAGAAACTAACTAACCATGGAATTAAACCCACTCTTCAATCCTTCCCCATATGATTCTAACAAAAGGGAGAATACCGACAATAAATCCTACCAAACTCTGGAAGTGGAGGCCTTTCTTATCCTGAATGTAGATCCCACCCCCCCTAGAAAACCAATGTTCTCCCACTGGGGGCCATGAAGGCAACTTGTTGATGGTAGTAGTTGATGTGGATCTTAAAGAACACTATTTATAATGTAAGAAAATTTTTCCCAAATGATTTATTACAGGGGTTGAGTTGTGTACAATATTGACATTGGGTACAATGTATTCGAATGGTCTCCAACAGTTTTTTTTCATTGAGCTGAAAATTCCCAAAAGCTCTTATATCCATGATGAATCATGGAACCAATTTCTAAAGTCAATAATTCATTGGTTAACTTGTCCAATAAAACTTAAAAACTCACATTAGTCAAGAGTATGCGAATTCAGGATCATCAAACCCTTTTTGGGGAAATGTCACCTATTCTGGGAATCTCTTATAGATTTAAGATATGTTTGTGAATCTTTTGTTCATTTTCAAGTATACATATGAAGATTACCCTAAGGCAATGATCCATTATAACTATGTGTGGGTTCAGAATCATCAGTATGTATTCGAGGTTCTCCATCAATAGAGGGATCTATATGTATCTAATGTTCTCTATCAATGGTACCCTTTTGTATACTAATTATAGATTCTTTAGTTGTTATTATGACGATATTGGTTTTTCAGCCACAAAGTGGGGTGCTCCAAAGTGTATTGTCATCTAGAGATATGGGAGTTATTTTGATGTTGGGATCAGACCCATAAAATGGGATTCCTACATATCCTTATGAAAGGAATCAAAACCCATGTAGTTGGTTCCACTTAACAGGGAACATCATACCTTTTAAGGTCATGTGATAAGGACCAAACCATGTAGTTTAACTTTATGTGGCTAATACGTTGCAGTGGAAGGTTCCTAGAAAAAGTTTATTATGGGACTTATGATAAAGTGACCTAAGGAACCTAGGAGGGATATATATTCCCAGGTTGAATGATACCCTATTGGGGATGTGGCCTAGAGAGAATAGGTTTGATTTGGGGTGTTGGGTTTGAAACTTATGGAGGCTTCCTCCTTATCCCATTTGGATGGGAATTAAAGCCCATGTAGTTCGGTTAACTGGGGCTTACACCTTAGAGGAGGCCCAGTTGGTTGGGGATTATGCATGGAAGATTACCATTTGAGGGGACATGATTGGGGATTATACCATATAGGAGGACCATATGGATAGAGGTTGGGGATTACATCTATAGAGAAGGCCTATTTGAGGATTTGGGATCATGAAAATTTCATGATTGCCTCTAACCTCTAAGACCATGTTAGTCATGCTTGATGTGAGAAACAAGAGGAAGTAGTGGATCCGAAGATCATATGATTGACTCTGTCCACTAATGGTTGAGATGATGAAGCCCAAATGGAGAGGGAGAGGTATTTGAGTGTACCTCTATACTCTTTTATTTTGGTAATAGGGATAGTCACATCTGATGAACTATCCAGCTACAACCCGGGCTGATGTGAAGAAAATCAGAAGTGCCGCCCCCCATAAGGAGGACTAGGGGATTACTCTAAGTGGGATGACCTAATTTTTGAAACCATTAGAAGTATCTCAAATCATAGTGATTTAGGTTTGGTTGGGTCTTACACCTAAGAATATGCACATGTTGGATGTTTGGAAGTCATCTCATAATCAATACACGATGAATCTTATGATTGATGCATAAGGTATATCATGTTTGTCACATAGGGTATACTATAGTTTAAAGTCATATATCTAGATGATGGAAGAATAGTTTAACATCATGTTTTGATGAATATGGTAGCATAGTTTAATGTCATGTTGTAGAGATGAGTCCCATACAATTTAATGCCTTGTGGCCAATATGAGTCCCATATAGTTTAACATATTGTGGTCAGGATGAGTCCCATATAGTTTAATATCTTATGGTCATGATAACTAGGTGCAAGATTCCTAACAATGGCTGGTGTGGGACTTATGCAAGAGTGGCCCATTCTAGTTCAACCTGGTAGTGGAGTTAGGTGATGGGGTTAAAGGAGTTTCTTGAGGAATGTTTAACTCAAGGTACTCAAGGAATCTAAGAGGAGAATATCAACTCCAAGTATAATAAAGGAACTAATAGGAATAGGTTGATTCAATGAATTTTAGGGAGTTTAGAGGAGTATGTTGACTCATGAAATTATATGGGGTGGAAGTTAGGGCCATATTGTTTTTAAAGGAAAGTCTACATAGTGTTTTCCACAAAGGGGGATGCAAAAGAATGTTTGCAAAGGAGGGTCCGCAAAGGAACATCCATAAAGGAGTTGGCTACAAAGGATTCCCATGAAGGGTTGGATGTAGAGTGTCCGTCAATTAAGAAATTGGTCGCAAAGGATTTACCATGAAGGGTTATCTGTAAAGGGTCCATAGTTGAAGCAATTTATTCATTTGCGAGGTCAAAAATGACATCTCATGCCACAAAAAACATTGACTCCACATGGAATCTTTCATAGAGGGTCCTTCATATATGGTATGTGGGATGGAATCCACAAAGGTCCATCCACACATAGTTCCTGGGATGGAATCCACATAGTGCTTCGAGTGTGGGATTTCTCTCGCATCCTATCTCGATCTTTCACCTCCCCCCTTAGCTTCCCCTCTCAAATTTTTATAGAGTAGTGGCACAAATGACTACTGGGTTGACCGGTCATGGTGGGCTGTGGGGACTGCATTTGTTGGAGCCCAAGAAGAACACCCAATCTCATAAACTATTTCATTTTTAGGGGATAGAAATCACCATATGACCCTGAAAATGATTTGGATTTGTTCATGGGCACCAGTGGTACAATCTCATCCTATGAACAATTTCATTCATGGGACTCCTCATGGAGTGGAAGAATGCCATGTGGAGTGACAATCCAGATAGAGTTTCTAATTCATGGGACCACGCCTTCCTCTATGCATTCCCATCCTTTTAATATTTTCTTTAAAATATTATTTGGGTTTATTTTTAACCTTTAAAACATTAGGAAAGTATGTTTATTTTCTATGTGGATTTTTCAAGACCTAAAAAATTCCCCTAGAGGAATGAGATCTGATCATGACTAATAGGAGGTGATTCCAATGAAGAAGCGGTATTGATTTGAATGAAAGATCAGATAATGCTCTAATTTTTCCTTGAGCTAATGGACTCAATGAGCATAGTTTTGACTATTTCTAGGATTACATGAGGAACCCTAAAAACTTTTTTTATTTTTTTTACCACCATAATTTTTTCCTAATTCCATTGTGGTTCAGGAATAGTAGGTGTAACTTGAATTTTTCTTAGGCAACCCTTTACTATTTTTCGACCTAATAAGTTTTTTGTCTATTTTTTTTGATTGTGCATTTTTTTATAAACCATTTAAAGCATAGGTTTAGCAAGTAGTTACTTGACTTTTACCCAAGTTCCCATTGTGAGTTTTAAAATTAGTGAGTATTGTACCTCATTTTTTGGGAAATTTAGATTATTTAAAATCATACTAATGTCATTGATGTTTTAGGTTAAATAGATTTGACTATGATTTACGGGGTGAGGGCCCTAATAGGGATTATTGGATGAGAATGTCCCAATATTTCTCAAACTTGAATGATGTATTTTTTTGGACCCTCGTTTTGGGATTTTTGAATCTGAGACATGATTTAGGGAAAGTACATGAGGAATAACCATAAGAATAGTTTCCAACACAAAGTTTTTGGGGAGTACAAAGGTAGGAAAGAGCCTCTCATGGGGATGATTTTTTTGGTTGATAGGCCTTTTTTTGGGTGAAATATGAAGAGACAACTAGGGCATATTGTGTATAGTTAAACAAAGGTTTTCTCAGGAAATTGACCCTCTATTTATGATGACCAATTAATTTCTGAAAATTCAGATTTCTCAAGACCACAATGGATGGATGTTCAAGAGAATGATGTATGAAAATGATGAGGGTATATTTATTGTATTTGGACATGAATAAGAAACCACTCTTACAAGTATTTGTATTGTGTAAATTAGGGTTGGAGAATGGTGTAGTTTAATGTTGTGAAACTAGGACATAGACCATGTAGTTTAACATCTTATGGATAAGAAGCTTGAGGTTTAAGATTTAAGGTCACTTATATTTGAACGAGGGATAAAATATTCTTCTTTTTCACGGTAATCTATCCAATAATGTTTATCATCTCCAGGTATGAAGGGGGAATGTTATAATTGGTAATATCTGGGTTCTCAAATATGAGGAGTGATGTGTGACATAAATGTTATTGGGGAACACAGAGGTAGGAAAAGCCTCTCTTGCGGTTGAATTTTCCTTTGTTTGATAAGACTTTTTTGTGGAAAACTTATTCCGATCCAACTAGGGAATATTATTCATAGTCAAAAAGAGGTTTCCTCAAGAAACTGGACCTCCATTTTCGATGGTCAGGGAGGTTTATGGGGATTCATACCTTTATGGACACAAATTTTGGTTTGTGAAAGGAGGGTTCCTAAACATGAAAGGGTAATTCTAAGTGAAAACTTCATAAGAATAGTTAGATATGTTTCCTTTACAATGGTCTAACCCAAACATAGTAAAGAGTTTTTTTGATATGGCTGGGTCCGAGACATGAGGTTTGAACGACACTACGTATCTCATCAAAACAGGAATTTAGACACACATAGTTCTTGATATAGAAACCTCCTATGTAGGTATAGTAACCTAGGCACAACATACATGGATATTACATCACTTTATATGAATATTCATCACATTAAAAAAAATATTCTCAAGGACCATAATAGTTTAGTGTATTTAGAAACTAGGAACAAATTATTCTAATAGGGTGAAAGATCTTCAAAAAATTCCTTAAATATGTTTCCCTTTAGCACTCGTACTTTAAAACATTATTCATAACTTAGAGAAAGTAAGCATAATAAAGGGGTAAAATAATATGCCTAGTAAGGGTAAACAAAGGAGATACATAATCATAACATGAGCATAAGGTTATGAGAATAAAATTAAAATATCATATCCAGATATCAAAGATCATATACACGATTCATGGAATAAATATTGGAATTTCATAAGATATTAATCATAAGGGAAATTATAGCATAATCCATGAAAACATAACATAGTAATAATACATGGAATTTGTGGTATACATATAAGCATTGAAAATCCTATATCAAGGATATCTACCAAGACCTTCATAACATGTTAGGATTGGGATAATAACCCGTGTACCTACTTCGGGTCTGGAATTCCCTCATTTGTACCCTCTTATTTCAAGTGTGTGATTACCTCCCATAAACCTTCTTTTTTGGGGCTTGGGATTCCCTCCCATGTACCCTCTTTTTTTGGGCTCGGGATGACTTCCCTTGTACCCTCTAGTTTCGAGCTTAAGATGACATTTTTTTGGGCTTTGGATACCCTCCCCTGTACCCTATTGAACTCATAAAACATTTATCGTTACCCAATGCATTGTAGGGACATATATGTCCCACCCATCACATAATTAAATCATATATGCATGTTCTACAAGATAAAAAAACATTCATCATATCATGACCCATGAAATGAAATGGGTATCATTAACGTTTCATCACATCATAAACTATAAAAAGGGATAGGTTTCATAATAATTTCATCAAAAATAACCTGTGAAAATAGGTAGGTTTCAAAAAAAATATAAATCATGAAAGAGAAATGGGTTTTATAGACATATAACTCGTGAAATAGAAATGGGTTTCAGAAACATCATGCCATCAAAACACAAACCATTCAGACAAATAATATTAATAGAACATTTGGAACATTTTCTAGAAAGGTATGAGTAACACCAATGGATGTCATCTTATATGGAAAATAATTTGGAAATATCCTTTAAAACCATTTATCGATGAAAATATCCTTTCTTATTTGAAAAATTATTTTTAAAAAATAAATCATTTTGAAAGCATTTTCCTTTTAAAAACATATTAAATAATCTTAAAAAAGTTTTGAAAACAATTTATTTGAAAAAACTTTGGAAGCTTATAAAGAAATATTACAAATATTTTGATAACCATTTATTTGAAAACACTTTGGAAACTTATAAAGAAATAATGAAAACGTTTTGAAAACCATTTATTTGAAAACAATTTGAAAACTTATAAAGAAACCTTGAAAATGTTTTGAAAACCATTTCATTGAAAAAAATTTGAAAACCATTTCTTGAGTTTTCTTAATATATAGATCATAAGATTTCATCAATGGAAGAATAATCATAAACAATCTCGATAAATGATGTGATTATAGCTATATATCATCAAAACTTTGTTAACTTTTAATAATATTAAAATAGAAAGAATAAAATTAGAAGACAAATTGAGACAAAATATAGGTGCATAACATGGCATGTGTCTTAAAGAAGGGAAATTGAGACAAAATTACTTTACTGATTTTGTAACTTTTAGAACATAAACCCCATGAAATAAAGATAATCAAATGGATATGTAAATACCCATAAATTTATGTTTAATAATCATACAATAAATCCATGGGCAGTATACATACCACAAAAAATAAATGTGTGGTGAATAAGGTATGTATCTAATAGAAATAAAAAGTGAGATGAAATTCCCTTACCTTATGTCTGGACTTTAGTCGTACATGTTGAAACCTCATATATAATAAATATAAGTTTATTATACATCTAATAAAGAAAAATATTATTATATCTAACACTATATATTGTTTTTAATGACTTTATATTACCCATTTGCTAACAACTCCATGTTAATGTTACGTTTCAGGTAATATCCATTTTACTTTTCATATATGTTTTGAATTTTTATTCTTGATCCTATTAATTATACCATGTTTTAATTATTTAAATAATTAAAAACATAGTATAAATAAAATATATATTAAGTATATATGTATTTATAATAATCTATATAATATAGAAGTATGAAATGGAATACACTGTTCATGGAGACAGTAAGCTGTATGCATGCATGCACGTTGTTTGCATTTTATTATCATATTGAAAGAAAGAAAGTAAATGAAATATATGTATATATTTATATTATAATTAAATTAGTATTATTATTTCATATATATCATATAAATTCAC
This sequence comes from Viscum album, assembly GCA_963277665.1. Lineage (NCBI taxonomy): Eukaryota > Viridiplantae > Streptophyta > Magnoliopsida > Santalales > Viscaceae > Viscum > Viscum album. The sequence continues at coordinate 1,350,441,201 of OY728164.1, forward strand.
TAAACTCATCCTTAATACATTCCATGTAAGGTGTGAACGAATCACATCACTTTGAGGAGGCGACAGTCCACACTTTCCCAAATGAAACTGTCATACTTACACAAAATAGAAAGCATGAATTCATGTGTTATATAATAATTAAAAAAGAATAAATACATCATAAATATAATATATAAAATATAAAAAATATATTTCCATCATAATTCCCAACTATGAGTGGGTGTAAAAGAAAAATGAACAACATCGTTTTGTGAGGCAATATTTTTCCATACACAAGAACGAAATGTTATTTATCCATTAGATAGAAGTGCGTGTAAGTTCAGGTAAAAACTTTAGAATAAAAATATCTCAGTATATTTAGGATAATTTTTTTTCATTATATAATCATGTAATAAGAATAATTTAGGTGGTGGATAATAAAAATAAAACAAAGGATCTTAAGGAATGATATTACCTCTTCTTTGGGTAACTCCACTTAGTTTGCACCAAAGAGATTAATTGGTTGGATTTACTCCAAAAGGGATTATTATAGGATTATTTGAGGGATTTTTGGGAGACTATTTGGGTATATTTTAGATGATACAAGGTGGTTTGAGAGGTGTGAGGAAGGGGAATATTGAATGCCTTTTTATAGTGGAGGAGGAGTGACATTCTTGTAAATACCAAAAGGTAAGCTCTAATGGGAGGTATCATTTACCTAATATGATTAAAAAATACAAAAATAAAGGATTAAAGTGAATTTAGGGTATAAAAAAACCTTCTCCAGAAAAAAATAAGTTCATTTTTATAATTTTGTTCCTTAGTCTTTAAGTTTATTTATATTTTTCATTTAGGTAACTAGTTTCCCAACATATGTAATTTAACCATTAAGACTAAATAAGGGTGTGATTTATTAAAAAATATAGTTCCAATAAATTATAAATATTATATATAATTTTAAAAAATAAAAATATCATGTTTGTTAGAAATTAATTTTAAAACAAGTGCATGTAATGCGCAAAAACACTACTTTAACTCGAACCTTGCAAACAATGTTTTTACTATTTAAGGGTCTATATGTTCATTATAAAAGACAATTTGGTCCATTAATAGACCATATTTTATATTTATTATCACTTAATAATAAATTTTATGAAGGTATTATTTTAACTAATTTTAAATCTTTTAATACAATATAATTTATTTTAAAATAAAATTAATTTAAAATTTAAAATTATTTATTTAATTTTAATTTAAAAATATTAAAAAATTATTAGAATTAAAATATAATAAGTTAAAATATATGTAACATGATATATTAATCTAAAAAAATAATTTAAAACAATAATTCATTAGATTTACTTTACTTTTTCTATTTTTTGCATAATTAATTTATTTAATTATTAAATAAATAATCCATGTAATATCATTTGTTAAGCATTTAATGTAACTAATTCATCTATAAAAATTAATGATAAATAATTATAATAAAAATAAATCATTTATATTTTAAAAGTATATGAATAACCGAAAATATGTTGTTTTTTCTATATCTCAAGTTTTATAAATGTTAAATGTAAGAAAAGTTCATTTTTTGTCTTTTTCCTTACTTAACTTATAAAAGAGGGAAATTTTATTGAATAATAATCCAATAACTAATATAATTATAAAAATTAATGGATATAGACTAACTATGGGAAGAACATAGATTTTGGAAAATTTTCTAGGTCATTTTGGCCCTTAAGATTAAGGTTTAGTCCCTTGTTAAGCTTAATTTTACCTTAATCACTATAATTAATTTTAAATATATCCACCAATATTTTTGGTCAAAAATTAAGTTAATATTATTAGAATATAGATATAATATTTATTACAATTATGTATTTCCATTTTTAAAAATTCAATTAAGAGAAGTGTCTAAGTTAAGTTTACTCCTAATCCCACAAATGTGGTGAGGAAGCGAGTTTTTAAAGTGAGAATGTTTAAAAGTTAATTAAGATTTTATATCTAAATTAAATATAAAAATTATTAAAATGACCCAAATTGGATTACTATATGTATAATTTATCTATTGTGATATTAAAAACAACTTAAAATACAATTTAACTATATAAAAAAATTAGACGAAAAAGGATTTTTGAATTAAAATTCAGTATTTTTCACTATTCATCAAAAAATGAAGTTTTTTCAGAAAAATTACAAAAAATAATGCTAAGATAATTTTGAAATTAGGAATAAAAAAATTAATTTTGTTTTATAAAATTAAATATATAAAAAATATCTAAAATTAATTTTATTATTATTCATAGATAGACATAAAAAGTAGTCGTTTTAAGAAAATAATATTCTCATACATATAAAGAGTTTACTAAAAATTGTATGTATTATTATAAATATGAATTATATATATATAACTATTAAAAATTATATGTAAAAATTAGTTATTTTTATTCATATTACTTTTTTTAACAACTATGTTATAATTATCCCATTTAAATAATTAAAATAATAAAATTTTGTTTCATGGAAGATCAATTTTTTGTGTAATACAAGCCAAGTTAGTGTTGTATGTAGTTCAAGATTAACTTGTTATATCATATAAATAAATCCAAACTTAGAAATTTAGTATAAAAATATATTCAATTTTATGGGGAAAAAATGAAATGATTAAATTAATTCGAAAAAAATATTTCACAAAATCTTATGGTGTTACATTCTACCCCAGTTAAAATAAATTTCACCCTCGAAATTTTTTTGGGTTATCAAATATTTAATACATTAAATTTCTATTCATGGAACCCACATCGTAAAAATGAATAATAAAACTTACTTTAAAAAGGGAAATTTGGAAACATAACAGTTACCCAAAGTAACATATATTAGGTTTCCACATAGTGGAACATAGTTAGGAAGTGAAAACATGGATATTGAAGAGAAATTTAACTATCAAGTTTTTGTGGAGAGTGATATAGAACATCATTTGGAGAAAATTAACAATCACAAAGACATAAATTAGCGATGATTTATGGGTCCATTTGATTCATCTAAAAAGAAGGTACTATGATAAAATTTTTGGTTTCAAGATCATTTTTCCTAAAGTTGAAGAATTTTAATGAAATGATATGATTTCATGACAACCTTAACCTTTTTTTTGCCTTGATCAAATTACACTTCATCTCTCATTCCAATAAATGAAGGTGATTTTTTCATTCCTTAAGCATTAAAAGATCATGATATCCATGATAAGCCATCCCATCTGTCTTCATCCACCATCAATGCAAAGTGGTTAGAATAGGTCATCCAATATACATGAATCCTCATGTGGTGATATAATACTTTAATCTCAAAACTTCATCCGATGTTTAACTTAAACTTTCTATAAGTGGTTAGCCTTAAAATCCTTCTGAAAGATGAAATTGCAAAAATTTAGAATTAAGGTCATGTAATTAGCTTAAAACTGATCCCCCATATATCACAAAGTGTCTCTTGGTTGTCACATTCCAAACATGTGAATACCCTCATCAAATATTCTATTGAAACATGGTAATAACCTGAATTACCATAAATACTTTTGGAAAACATGCATGCTTCCTTATTCTGAAGATTATTGGATATATTAATTAAACTTAATAAGTCGTAAACTTAATCTATGATGACTAGAACACCTTTTCAACAAATACTTAATTTATTTTAAGGTCATTGATACTATCCAATTATTTTTTCCCAAAAAAATAATCTCTTTATCTAGGATAAACTAATTTTCTCTATATCTTGAACACATTAAGGCTTACATTCCTTTAATAATAATATCACCTTTCCATTAAATCAATTTTCTATATCTTCATCACCATCAAACTTATCCTTAAGGAAGTCTTATAATTAAAATACTTAAATACTTCATGATTCATATAACATAATATTTTAATTCCAAAACATAAGTACTTCATTCATCCATATTTATTCTTAAACCATTACCCATGCTTCATAAAATCATTCCTTAATAACTATTTCTTAGAATATGAAATATGAATCATGTCTTAATGTTCATCAACCTTAATGGAATCATTCTTCTTACATTTAATGTAAACAATAATATAATAACATTCCATAACTTTCACATGTCGTTTGGAGTATCCTTATCTTTAGGAGTATATCCAATAATCATACCACCTTCCTGATTCTCTTCATGAGGTTTCCACTTAGGACATTGATTTGTATAATTCCTATAATTTCCAAAGTTGAAAATTAAATACTATCCATGTTCCTTTTAGTTCTTTCATTTACTTTAACCTATAAATTATAGTGTGAGAAACAATTATCATAATTGAAAACCACATAATCATGAAAAAAAATCAATTATATGTTGCTTATATTAAGAAACATTTGTTAATATATAACATCATAGGTTTATCATAGGTTATTCCTAGCTAACTCGTATTTAAATCCTCCATGATGTTTCATGAAGAGTTTGTGAATTCCTAAAGCATATCCCTAGAAAGATTCAAACTAGGTGTGTAGTAAGGTCTATTGTTATGTATCGGGTTACGCTCGAGTCAGGCCTGATCCACCTTGTCAGAGTTGTTACTCATAGGTACATCTATATCATAACCATATCCACTTATAGTATCCAAAAAGGGATGTATTTCTTGGAAACCACTCACTCAATCCTTTTCCAAAATTATAGGACATTTTCCTAAACATTAATTCATACTTATACTTATTCTTAGGGATATCCCTAGACATATCCATAGAAATATTCATAGGGACCTCACCAAAGTTTTATCATCCTTGTTTTTAAAGGTCAATTAAACCATTCCTTTGATACCAAATAATATAGAGACCTAGACTCTATATACATAAAAATTGCATCATTTTAGATGAATATTAAACAAATTATAAAAATATATGCCCGAGGTCCATAAGAGTTTAGTGTATTTGTAAACATAGAACACATTATTCTAATTTTGTGAAAGATCTTTAAAATCTTACTTAAAGATATTTGACATTAGTGCTCCTACTTAAAACCTTTATTCATAACCCAGGGAAAGGAAATATAAGAAAAGGTTGATCTAAGATAATCAGTAAGGGTAAAAAAAGGAGATACATAAGCATAACATGAGCATAAGGGTATGAGAATAACATTTTAAGATCATACCTTGCATATCAAAGGGAATATACATGAGTCATGGAATAAATATTGGCAGTTCATATGATATGAATAATAAGGGAAACATGAGAATAATCAATGAAAACATAACAGAGGAACAAGTCATGGAATTTTTAGCATACACATAACCATAGAAAATCTTATATCAAGGCTACCTACTAAGACCTTTATAACATGTTAGGCTTGGTCTAATAACCCATGTAACTTCTTAGGGATTGGGATGAAATCCAATGTACCATATTGTTTTTTCTTAGGATTATATCCCATATAACTTCTTGTTTCAGGCATGGTATTCCCTCCCATGTACCCTCTTGTTTTAGGCTTGGGATGCCTTCTTCTGCACGTTCTTGTTTTGATCTTATGATGCCCTCCTATTTTGGGCTTAGGATACCCTCCCATGTACCATCTTGAGCATATAAAACATTTATTATTACCCAATTAATTGGTGGGAGATATAGGTCCCACCCATTACATAATAAAATCATACATGCATTTTCCATAAGATAACAAAACATTCATCATATCATTACCCATGGAATGAAATGGGTGTCATTAACATTTCATCACATCATAACCTATGGAAAAGGGGTAAGTTTTATAATTATTTCATAAAATCATAACCCATAAAAATAATGGGGTTTAAAAAAAAATATAATTAATGAAAGAGGAATGGATTTCATAAACATATAACTTGTAAAAGAGAAACATGTTTCATAAATATCATTCCATCAAAACATAAACCATTCAGAGAAAGAATATGAATGGAACATTTGGATAATTTTCCATAAAGGCATGAGTAACACCAATGGATGTAATATTAGATAGAAAATTATTTTGGAAATATCCTTTAAAACCATTTCATGAGGAAAATAACCTTTCTTCTTTGATAAAACCCTTTTAAAACATAAATCCATTTGAAAAACTTTTCCATTGAAACATATTAAAGAATCTGGAAAGTTTTTTGAAAATAATTTCTTTGAAAACAGTTTGGAAACTTATGAAGAAATCTTGAAAACGTTTTTAAAACCATTTATTTGAAAAAAATTTGAAAATTTATAAATAATTCTTGAAAATGTTTTGAAAACCATTTCTTTTAAAACACTTTGAAAACTTATAACGAAATATTGAAAATGTTTTGAAAACCATTACATTGAATTTTTTTTTGAAAATTTATTATAGATTCCTTGAAAAAAATTAAAATTTTTAAAAATTTTTTTTTCCTTGAAAATTATATTATAATATCATCTTTAATTTTTTTTAAAACATATGTTAAAACATGATTTTTTAAAGAACACAGATTTCCGACAGAAAGAGAAATAAAGTTGGATTTTTATAAAAACATTTTCTTAATTATCTTAAGTAAAAAAGAGTGGAAAAAGGTACCATTACTTGAATATAACATGAATAAATATAGGTTAATAAAATTCATGTGTTTTATTACGATATGGATCATAATATTTCATTAATGGCATCATAATCATAAACAATTTTGATAAATGATGAGATTGTAGCTTTAAACCATCACCACTTTGGTAACTTTGAATAATATTAAAATTGAAAGAATAAAATTAAAAAAATAATTAAATATCATTAAAATAAGGATATTCATGATATAAAAAGTAAAAGGTAGTATATAAACCTTATATAACAATATAGGAGTTTAACATTGCATGTGTCTCAAAGAAGGAAAATTGAGAAAAAATTACTTTACCGATTTGGTAACTTTTGAAACATAAATATCATGAAATAAATATAATGAAATAGATATGTAAATACCCATAAATTTAAGTATAATAATCATATAATTCATCCATGGGCAATATACACACCACACAAATGGAACAAATGGTGAATAAGACATGTATCTCATATAAATAAAAAGTGAGATGAAATTCTGTTACCTTAAGTCTTGAATTTATTCATATACATTAAAAAATAATGTATAATAAATATAAGTTTATTATAAATATAGTAAAGATACATATTATTATATATAATACAATATATTATTTGGTTATGACTTTATATTACCCATTTATTAACAACTCCATGTTAATGTTACGCTTTGGGTAATATTCAATTTATTTTCCCTATATATTTTGAATTTTTATTCTTGATCCTCTTAATTAGATCATGTTTTGATTATTTAAATAATATAAAACATGGTATAGATAACATATATATTCATTATATATGTATTTATAATAATATTTATAAGATAGAAGTATGAAATGGAATACACCGTTCATGGAGATGATAGGTCATACGTACGAATGAAATCTATTTCCATTTTATTATCGCATTGAAATAAATAAAGTAAATCACACACACACACACAAATATTTTATAATTAAAATATCATTATTATTTTATATATATTATATAATTTCTCTAAATTCATCTTTAATACATTCCATGTAAGGTGTGAATGAATCACATCACTTTGAGGAGGCGGTAGTCCACTCTTCCTTAAACGAAAATATCATACTTAAAAAAATGGAAAGAATAAAGTTATGTGTTATATAATAATTAAATAAGAATAAATACATCATAAATATCATATATAACATATAAAAATACAGTTTCCATCAAAATTCCCAACCACGAGAGGTTATAAAGGAAAAATGAACAACATCGTTTCATGAGACGGTAGTTCACCATACACAAGAATGATAATTTAGTTACACATTAGATGGAGATGTGTGTGTGTTTGGGTCTAAAAATTAGAATACAAATATCTCAGTATATTTATGATAATTATTTTATTATATAATCATGTAATAAGAATAATTGAGGCTATGGTGAATGAAAATAAAATAAAGGATCTTGAGGAAGGATGTTACCTATTCTTTGGGTAACTCCTCTTGGTTTGCACAAAAGAGATTACTTGGTCAGATTTATAACAAAATAGAGGATTATATAATGATGTAATGGATTTTTTGAGACTATTTGGGTAGATTTTTAGTGATCCGAAGTGGCTTGATATGTGTGAGGAAGGGGAAGAGTGAATGTGTTTTTATAGTGGAGGAGTGACATTCTTGTAAATACCAAAAGGTAAGCAGTAATAGGAGGTCTTAATTAACTAATGTTCTTAAAAAATGGAAGAATAATGGATTAAAGTGAATTTATGGTAGAATAAAATCTCAAACACACAAAAATAAGTGCATTTTTATAATTTTTCCATTATTATTTAAGTTTCTATATATTTTTCATTTTGGTTTTTCATTTAGGTGACTAGTTTTCCAACCTATCTAATTTAACTATTAAGACTAAATTAAGGTGAGATTTATTATAAAATATTGTCCCAATTAATTATAAATATTATATCTAATTTTAAAAAATAAACAATCTCAGGTGTGTTGGAAATTAATTTTAAAACAAGCGCATGTAACGCGCAAAAGCATTGCTTTAACCCGAACTATGGTAACCATGTTTTTAATATTTAAGGGTCTATATGTTAGTTATAAAAGATAATTTGGTACATTAATAGAAAATATTTTATATTTATTATCAATTATAAACCACTTTGAATAAGGTAGGAGTTTTTTTAGTTTTAAATATTTTAATACAATATAATTTATTGTAAAATAACATTAATTTCAAATTTGACATTATTTATTTAATTTTAATTTTAGAAATATAAAAACATTATTTGAATTAAAATATATTAAGTTAAAATATTTTTAACAAGATATCTTAATCTACCAAAGTAACGGAACACAATAATTCATTAAATTTACTTAAATTTTAATATTTCTAGCATTGTTTATTTTCTTAAGTTATTAACTAAATAATCCATGCGTTAGAGTTTGTTAAGTGTTAAATATAACTAATTCATATCTAAAATTTAATGATAAATAAACATGATAAAATAACTCATTTATATTTTAAAAGGATATGTATAACCGAAAATATGGTGTTTTTTCCATATCTTAAAGTTTTATAAATGTTAAAGGTAAGGAAAGTTCCTTCTTTGTATTTTTCCTTACTTAACTTGTTGAATAGAGAAATTTTATTGAATAGTGACCCAATAACTCATAAATTTTAAAAATAATGGATATATTCTAACTATGGGAATAAAATTTATTTTCTATAAGTGTCTAGATCATATTGTCCCTTATGTTTAAGGTTTAGTCCCTTATTAAGCTTAATTTTACCTTAATCATTGTAATTTATTTTAAAAACATTCACTAATTTTTGGTGAAATATTAAGTTGATATTATTAGACTATAAATATAATAATTATTAAAACTTATTATGTATATTTTTAGAATTCAATTCATATAATTTTCTAAATTAAGTTTAATGCTAATCTCCCAGACATGATGATGAAGGAGGTTTTTAATGTGAGAATGTTCAAAAGTTCATTAAGATTTAATATCAAAATTCAATATAAAAATTATTAAAATGACCTAAATTATATTAATATATTTATAATTTATCTCTTGGGACTTTAAAAAAAAATTAAAATATAATTTAATTACATAAATAAATTTGATGAAAAAACAGTTTTGAATTAAAATTTAGTATTTTTCAATATTTATCAAAAAAAAAGCTTCTCAGAAAAATCCCAAAAAATCACCATAATATATTTTTGACATTATGAATTCAAAAATTAAGTTCATTTTATAAAATTAAATTTCCAAAAGTGTCTAAAATTAATTTAGTTATTATTTATAAAAAGAACATAAAAAGTAGTTCTCTTAAGATAATAGTATTTTCAAACGTATAAAACCTTTACTAAAAATTATATGTCTTATTATAAATATGATTTATATATATAAAATTATTAAAAATTATATTTTAAAATTAGTTATTAATATTCACATTACTAATTTTAATAACAATTTTATAACTACCGCATTTAAATAATTAAAATAATAAAATGTTGTTTTGTATAAATTCGATATTACATGTAACGCAAGACAAGTAGGTGTTACATGTAGTGCAAGATTAACTTGGTATAGCTTATAACTCAATACACTCTTAGTGATTTTTTATAACATAATATACATTCTGTGTTATGTGAAATAAAAAAATATAAAAAGATTAAATTAATTCATAAAATTTTTCATAAAATCTCCTGGTGTTGCATTCTACCCCACTTAAAATGAATTTCAACCTAAAAATTAGTCTGAATTATCAAAGGTTAAATACTTTTAAGTTACATTCATAAAAACCACATTGTAAAAATTAATACTAAAAATTACTTTAAATAGGGAAAGTTGGAAACATAACAGTTACCCAAAGTAACATATAACCAGGTTTCCATATAGGAGAACATAGGTGGGAAGTGAAAACATTGATATAAAAGAGAAATTTAACTATCAAGTTCTGATGGAGAGTGATGGAGAACATGGTTAGGAGAATGTTAAAAATCAAAAATCCATAAATCAGTGATGATCTAAGGGGACATTTGATTCATTGAAAAAGAAGGTATTGGGATAAACTTTTTGGTTTCAAGATCCTTTTTCTTAATGCTGAAGAATTTTAAGGAAATTATATGATTTCAGTAAAACCTTACCCTTTTTTGTTCCTTGATCAACTTCCAATTTATCTCTAATTCCATAAAATGAAGGCTATTTTTTCATTCCATAAGCATTAATATATCACGATATCCATGATATGTCATCTAATCTATCTTCATATACCATAAACATAAAGTGGTTAGAATAGTTCATCCAATATACATGAATCCTCATGTGGTGATATAATACTTTAATCTCACAAAATCCATCCAAATTTTAACTTATAATTATTATAAATGGTTAGCCTTAAAACCCTTCTGAAATATGAAAATACAAAACTTTAGAAATAAGGTCATGAAATTATCTTAATATTGACCCCAATATATAAAACATTTTCTCTAAGTTGTCACATTCCAAGCATGTGAATACCCTCATCTTATATTCTCTTGAAAAATGGTAATAAACTGAATTTCCATAAATATTTTTGGAAAACATGTATGTTTCCCTATTCCAAAGATTAGTAGATATATTACTTAAATCCAAGAAGTTATAAAATTCATCCATGATGAAACAGAAAACATTTTAAACAAATACTTAATTAGTTCTAAGGTTATTGATACTATCCAATTTACTTTATCCAAAATAATCATCTCATTATCCAAGATAAACACAATTTTTTCTATATCTTGAACACATTAAGGGTTACCTTAACTTAATCAAAATATCACCTTTCTATTAAATCACTTTTCTATGTCTTCATCACCATTTAAAAAATCGTTAATGAAGACTTATACTAAAAATACTTATATATTTTATGATTCATATAACATAATATGTGAATTCCAAAACATAAGTAGTTCATTAATCCAACCTTGTTCTTAAACCATTATTCAATATTGATCAACTTATTCCTTAATAACTCTTTCCTAGAATATGAAATATGAATCATGTATTAAGGTTCCTCAAACTTAATCTAATCATGCTTCTTACGTTTAATGTAAAAAATATTGGAAGAATATTCCATAACATTTACATGTTATTTTTTTGTCTCCATATCTTCATAAGTATATTCAATACTCAAACCACCTTCATGATTCTCTTCATGAGATTTACACTTAGGAAATTGATTTTTATAATTCCCATACTTTCCACATCTAAAACATTCAATGTTAACCATGTTCCTTTTAGTTCCCTCCATTGACTTAAAACCAAAAATCATAGTGTGAGAACATTTATCATAATAGAAAACCACATAATATAGTGACCCATTCTCAACATACATGGAAATTACATAATTTTAGATGAATATTTATCAAATTAAAAAAATACATGCCCGAGGACTATATCATTTTAGTGTCTTTGAAAAAATGGGACACATTCTTCTAATTTGATAAAAGATATTAAACACATTCATTAAAGAGCTTCCCATTTATTAAACCTACTTAAAACCTTTATTCATAACCTAGGGAAAGAAAACATAAGAAATGGGTGATATAAGATGCTCATTAAGGGTAAAAAATGGAGATACATAAGCATAACATGATCACAAGGGTATAAGAATAACATTTTAAGATCACACCCTGCATATCAAAGATCATATATATGAGTCATTGAATAAATATTGGTAGTTAATAAGATATTAATAATAAGGTAAAAAATAGAATAATCTATGAAAACATAACATTAGAATAAGATAAGGATTTTGTGGCATATGCATAGGCATATAAAAACCTATATCAAGGATACCTAACAAGACATTCATAACATGTTAGGATTGGGATAATAACCCATGTACCTACTTTGGGATTGGGATTACCTCCCATTTACCCTTTTTTATTGGGATTCCCTCCCATGTACCTTCTTGTTTTGGGCTTGGGATTCCCTCTCATGTACCCTCTTATTTTAGGCTTGAGATTCCTTCCTGTGTACCCTCTTGTTTCAAGCTTAATATTTCCCTCTTATTTTGGGCTTGAGGTACTCCCCCATATACCCTCTTGAGATCATAAAACATTTATATTTACCCAATTCATTGGAGGGAGATATTGGTCCCACCCTTTATATAATGAAATCATACATTCATGTGCCACAATATAACAAAAAATTCATCATATCCCATAAAATGAAATTGGTATCATTAACGTTTCATCACATCATAACCTATGAAATACAAATAAGTTTCATAATAATTTCACCAAAACATAACTTGTGAAAAGAAGTGGGTTTCAAAAAACATATATCTTGTGAAAGTTAATGTGTTTCATAAACATATGACTTGTGAAATAAAAATGGGTTTCATAAACATCATGCCATCAAAACATAAACCACTAAGAAAAATAATATGAATGGAACATTTGGATCATTTTCTAGAAATGCATGAGTAACAAAAAATGATTTCATATTAGAAAGAAAATAATTTGGAAATATCCTTTAAAACATTTTCTTGAAGAAAACATCATTTCTTCTTTGAAAAATTCTTTTTAAAACATAAAGACTTTTGAAAACCTTTTCCTTTTAAAACATATATTAAATAATATTGAAAACATTTTGAAAAACATTTCTTTGAAAACACTTTGAAAACTTATAAAGAAATATTTAATTTTTTTTGAAAACCATTTCTTTTAAAAAACATTGAAATCTTATAAATAAATATGGAAAACATTTTGAAAACCATTTCTTTAAAAACACTTTAAAAACTCATAAAGAAAGATTAAAATTTTTTTAAGAACCATTTCATTGAAAAGACAATGAAAAATTATAAAGGATTATATGAAAACCATAACAAACTTTTATAATCCTTTTTCCTTGAAAATTATATTATAATAAAATATTTAAAAATATATTTGAAAACATGGTTTTTGAAAGAACATAAATTTCCCACTGAAAGGAAAAATAAATCTGATTTTCATAATTTTTTTTAATTATCTTAACTACCAAAGAGTAGAAAAATTGAACCATTTTTTGGATATAAGATTAATAATTAGAGGTTAAGAAAATTCATGATATTTCTTAATATATGGATCATATTATTTCATCAATAGAAGCATAATCATAAAAAATATCGATAAATGATGAGATTCTTGCTATAAACCATCACCAATTTGGTAACATTGAATAATATTAAAATGTAAATAATAAAATTTAAAAAAACTTTAAATATAATTGAAATAAAAATATTCAATATATAACATGTCAATGGTAGTATATACACTTTAAAGAAAAATATAGGTGCATAACATGACATGTGTCTCAAAGAAGACAAATTGAGACAAATTAATTTACCGATTTGATAACTTTTGAAACATAAACCCCATGAAATAAATATAATAAAATTGAAATTTAAATACCCATAAATTTAATTATAATAATCATAGAATACATCTATGGGTAGTATACACACCACATAAAATAAATGAGTGGCGAATAAGGCATTTATCTAACATAAATAAAAAGTGAGATGAAATTCCCTTACCTTAAGTCTTGAATTTCCTCATACATGTTCAAACCTCATTTATAATAAATATGTGTTTATTATAAATATAATAAATAACCATATTATTATATATAATACTATATATGATTTGGTTATGACTTTATATTACCCATTTATTAACAACTCCATATTAATGTAACGTTTCAGGTAATATCCATTTTATTTTTTGTATATGTTTTGACTCATTATTATTGATCATATTAATAAAATCATGTTTTATATATTTAAATAATTTAAAAAATGGTATAAATATCATATATATTCATTATATATGTATTTATAATAATATATATAAGATATAAGTATGAAATGTAATACATTGTTCATGTAGACGATAGGCCGTACATACGCATGAACGCAATTTTTGTTTTATTGATATGTTAAAAGAAATAAAGTAAATGAATTATATATATATATATTATAATTATAGTAGCATTATTATTTCATAGATATAATACACATTCACTAAACTCATCCTTAATATATTCCATGTGAGGTGTGAATGAATCACATCGCTTTGAGGTGGCAGTAGTCCACACTTCCCCAAATAAAATTATCATACTTAAAAAAATGAAAAGAATAAAGGTATATGTTATATAATAATTAAATTAGAATAAATAAATTATTAATATCATATATAACATATAAATAATACAATGACCACCATAATTACTAACCATGAGAGGTTGTAAAGGAAAATTGAACAACATCATTTTGTGAGCTGGTAGTTTACCGTACACAGGAATGGTAAGTTCGTTACCCATTAAATGGAAGTGTGTGTAAGTACAGGTCAAAATATTATAATAAAAACATCTAATTATATTTATTATAATGGTGTTATTATATAATCATTAAATAAGAATAATTGAGCTGATGGAGAATGAAAATAAAAGAAAGGAGCTTGAAAAAGGATGTTACCTATTCTTTGGGTAACTCCAATTGGTTTGTACTAAAGAGTTTCATTGGTTTTATTTATTCCCAAATTTATGATTATAGGATTATGGGAGGGATTTTAGGAGACTATTTGGATAGATTTTAGATGATCCAAAGTGTTTTGAGAGGTGCGAGGAAGGGGAAGAGTGAATGCCTTTTTATAGTGGAGGAGGAGTTGAATTCTTATAAATATCAAATGATAAGAACTAATGGGAGGTATCCATTACATAATGTTATTAAAAAAATGAGAAAAATGGATTAAATTGAATTTATGGTCAAAAAAAATCTCCACCCAAAAAATAAGTGCATTTTTTAAATTTTGTTCCTCAGTCTTTAAGTTTCATTATATTTTTCATTTTGGGTTTTCATTCAGGTAACTAGTTTTCCAACCTATGTAATTTGAACATTAAGAATAAATTAAAGTGTGATTTATTATAAAATATAGTCACAATTAATTATAAATATTATATCTAATTTACAAAATAAAAATCTCATATATGTTGGAAGTTAATTTTAAAACAAGTGCATGTAACTTGTAAATACACTCCTTTAACCCGAAGCGTACTAGTAATGTTTTTTCTATTTAAGGGTCTATATGTTCATTATAAAAGATAATTTGGTCCATTAATATACAATATTTTATATTTATTAATACTTAAAAATCACTTGGAAGAATTTATGTTTTTTTATTAAAATTAAATCTTTTAATACAATATAATTTATTGTAAAATAACATTATTTTAAATTTTACATTATTTATTTAATTTTAATTTAAAAATATCAAAATATTATGTAAATTAAAATATATTAAGTTAGAAACTATTTAACATGATATATTCATAAATAAATAACGAAACATAATAATTCATTAAATTTACTAAACTTTTTCTATTTTTAGCATAATTTATTTTATTTAATTATTAACTAAATAATCTATGTGTTAGCATTTGTTAATAATATAATAAAACTAATTCATCTCTAAAAATTAAAGATAAACCATTATGAAAAAAAATCTTTTATATTTCAAAAGGATATGTATAACCGAAAATATGTTATTTTTTCCATATCTCACAGTTTTATAAATGTTAAAGGTAAGGAAAGTTCCTTTTTTGTCTTTATCTTTACTTTACTTATGAAATAGGGAACTTTTATTGAATAGAAACCAAATAACTCATAATATTTTAAAAATAAATGTATATAGTTTTACTATGGTAGAATATTTATTTTGGACAAGAGTTTAGGTCATTTTGGCCCATAAGTTTAAGGTTTATTCTTTTGTCAAGCTTAATTTTACCTTAATTATTGTATTTAATTTTAGTTTCACTAATATTTTTGTTCAAAATTAAGTTGATATTATTATAATATAAATATTATACATATTAAAACCGTGTATTTCCATTTTTTATAAGTTCAATTAATATAATTGGCTAAATTAAGTTTAATGCTAATCCCACAGGTGTGGTGAGAAAACGGGTTTCTAATATGAGAATGTTCAAAAGTTCATTGAGACTTTATATCTAAATTCAATATAAAAATGATTAAAATGACCTAAATTGTATTAATATATGTATAATTGATCTATTTCAACTTTAATACCAACTTAAAATACAATTTAACTATATAAATAAATTATATGAAAAAGTAGTTTTGAATTTAAATTCAGTATTTTTACTATGCATCCAAAAATGATGTTTCTCAGAAAAATACAAAAAAATCACCCTAAGATCAAGTTAAAAATATGAATTCAAAAATGAATTTTATTTTATAATATTAAATTTCTAAAATTTTCAAAAAAAAATTTCATTATTATTTATAGAAGGATATAAAAAATAGTTCTTTTAGGAAAATAGTATTTACAAACGTATAAAGACTTTACTAAAAATGATATTTATTATTATAAATATGATTTATCTATATAAAAATATTATAAATTATATTTAAAAATCAGTTATTATTATTCTTATAGATAAGTTTAACAACTATGTTATAACTATCCCATTTAAATAATTACAATAATAAAATGTTGTTTTTTAGAAATTCAGTGTTGCATGTAATGCAAGCCAAGTTGGTGTTGCATACAGTGAATGGTTAACTTGGTATGGAATATAATGTAGTACACTTAGTTCTTTCATATAAAAAATTTATAATCAGTGTTGTGTGAAATAAAAAATATCAAAAGATTAAATTAATTTGAAAAAATATTTCATAAAATCTCGGGGTGTTACAATAGGGTTAAACCATACACAGGAAAAGGGGGAGGAATTTTCACCTCATAGATAGAACTAGAATTAAGGATCTAGGAATCACTATGTATTCTATGATAACATGAATCAAACCAGACATAGTTATTGGATGGTTTTCTCCAAACATCTATCAAACTCTTTCTTAGGGAAAGGGGAATCTTCTTTTAAATATGAGATCATAAATTGGGTGAGGTAAATATTGGACCCCTTTTTACAAAGATCTAGATCATGTATAGGAGAGTGGGGAATTTTTTTTTTTGTGTTTGGACTAAGATATAAGATCTAGGTGTCTCTACATATCTCGTCAAATCGAGAATCATACCCTACATAGTTCTTATAGTCTTCCCCATGCATAGAGAAGGGGATTTTTTAACTTTTACTATGGATGGACCCAAGAATGAACATTTGGGTGTCACTATGTATCCTAGAATGAAAGGAATCAATACAAACATAGTTTTTTTTATATCATGCAGTTTAGTGTCATGTGACTAGGACATTCACCTTGTAGTTTAACATTATGTGGTGAGGAAAACATGTGGTTATGTAGTTTAAGGTCATATGACTCAGTCCATTTGTCATAGAAATAATGGGTAATGGGAGTATAATTAGTCCGTGATGTTCTAATTTTCCACATACATGAGGGGGAAAAAAGGCATAAACCAAAACTCTAGGGATTATTTGATTATGAGAAATGATATGGGGTAAAACTACCATTGGGGATTATGGAGATATAAGAGGCCTCTCCTGAGGATGAATTTTACTTTGGTTGATAGTCCTTTTTTTGTGGGTGAATTATGTAGAGCCAACTAGGGCATATTGTGCATACTAAAACAAAGGTTTCTTCAGGACACCAACCCTCTATTTCTGATGGTTGTAGGTATTTTGAAGATTTAAATTTCCCTGGGGCACTAAGTTTGGATAATGGAAGGAATGTTTATAGGCATATAAGAAACATTGAAACAATGATTTTCCATGGAGTATGAAATGACCTACATAGATCTAAATCACATGTAGGGGGTCATTTCTATTTCCTTGATAGATATTGTAATGAGGAACCCAAACTTGTGATCTCCTGCATAGATCAGTGTTTTCATAAAAAATATGGGGATTTTTTTTCATTGTCCCATGGATGGGACTAGGACACAGGGCCTATGTGTCACTATGTATATATTCTAAATGATAATCAAGCCATATGTAGTTCTTAAGGTACCATGTTCTTTAATGTCATGCAGTAAGGACTTAGGTTCCCTGACACAAAGAAGAAATATTATGGATAAACCCAAGATTAAGGATCTGGGTGTCACTACTTATCCTTCGATGGTAGGAATCAAGCCATACACATTTCTTGAAAACCCATGTAGTTTAATATAATGTAGTAAGGACACTAGTTTTATAGTTTTATTTCATGCGGTAAGGATGTTTAACTTTAAAATTAATGTCATGTGGTAAGGAAAATTGCTGTGCCTTGCAATGTCTTGTAACCAAGACCATATAAACCCTATTGTTGAATGATACACCTTGGTAATGTGGGTAATACCCTTCTGAATATTCTAAGACCAAGTGATCTATGCTTAGTGTGAAAGTAAGGGGTGGAAAAGGTTTATTCTGCCACATAGAGGCAATGAAATAAAGGATATAATCATTTTGAAATTGTGGTGGCTGGACCAAGATGTAGAATCCAGGCATCAATACACGTATCATTATGGTATGAATAAATCCACACATATTTCTTGACTAAAAGTTCCTTACATAGGTTTATCCCATATGTGAGGAGGGAGATTTTTTTTTGAGGTGGCTGGACTAGGATGTAAAATAAAAGCATCACTACGTATCCTATGTGGACAGGAATCAAGCCATACATAGTTATTGAAAAGGGATCCTGTGAAGATCAAACCCATATACAAGGAGGATGGAATTTTTTAACCTTTGTTGCGATTAGACATAGTATTGGAGACTTGAGAATCATGATGTATCTTGTGTGAATAGAAATCAAGACACATGTAGTTCTCAATCCCCATATAGTTTAATGTCATGCAGTGAGGGAAGAGGTGACCCAATGTGAAAGAGGGTTCATGCTATGTTTGGGACCAAAAATGGAAATTTGGGCATCGCTATGTATCCTACATAGATAGGAGTCAAGAAAGACTTAGTTCTATACAGGATTCGCTATACAGATCTAACTTTTATATAGGGATAGGTTGTTCCACTTGAGACAGTCCTATAAATAGGACCTGTTTTGGAGTCACCTGCATCAATTTAGTTTGTAATAAGGGGAGGCGGAATTTTTTACTTCATGTTTGGGCCCAGATCATGATTTCTAGGAATCACTATGTATCTTGAAAGGGAAAGAATCAAGGCATACATAGTTCTTGATAGAATCCCCCTGTGTAGGTCTAACCCATATATAGGGAGAGGGAATTATTTTTATTTTTTAGGTGGCTAGATGAGGATGTAAAATCCATCCATATCTACATATCCTGTGTGGATAAAAATCAATCCATATGTAGTTCTAAATTATAGGATGATAGATAACCAATTCTGAGGGTGATGTCCTCTTGAGTGATAACATTATGGAGTTGTTAAATTTAGCATCATACAGTGAGGACGTTATTGTTATGCACTTTATTATCTTGAGAAATGGAAAATGCACCAATTAGTTTAATGTCATGCAATTAGGATGAGGGTCTTGTAATTAGGGTAAAGATGATTTTTTAGACAAGTTAGAATCATATTATTAATGTGAAAAGAGGTCTTGAATCCAAAGTCTGGTAAGAAAATCATCTTATGGATAGATTGAAATTTTCAGCTGAGCTTGAATTAATAGGTTTGGGCATCACTATGTATCCTGCGATGGATATAATAAAGGCTCATATAGTTCTTAAGAAAGAGACTCTTGATATAGATCTTATTCTCACATGGGGATAATGGTATTTTATATTTCCCACACACAAATTTATCTCATGTGCTGTGAATCATAAATTGAAACGATGATTCTTTTACAGTTTAACATCATGTGGTGAGGATGTTGACTCCTAGTTTAAGGCCATGAAATTCATTCCAAGTGAAGGAGGATTCCAAAAAATGGGTACCTGTTACACGATAGAGTAATAAACCCAATGTGAATGAGGACCTAAGAGGCCCGATGCCACACCACACTTTCCCAAGAAAGGTCACATATAGTTTAAAGTCATGATGCTTGGACTATGATTACTAGTTTAAGGTTATAGAGTTTGGACCCTTGTGAATAGTTTTAAGTCACATTTCATGGACTAAGTTCACAATTTTAATGTCATGTTCATAGGATATAGATATGTGGTTTATCATCATATAGATAGGAAACTAGTATATACCTTTTAAGTTCTTGCATAAAGGACCATCGATGCTATGCAGTTTAATGTTTTGAAGATAAGATGAATTATCTTACTGTTTAAATTTCTGCAATCTGGATGAAATATCACGCGGTTTAACGTCATGTGATCAGAATGATGTATCATGAATTTTAACTTCATGCGATCAGGATGATGTGTCATTCTGTTTAACATCATGGAATCAGGATAAAGTACATTGAATCCTAACTTCATGTGATCAGGATGATATATCATATAGTTTAACATCATGCAATCGAGATGATGTATCATGAAGTTTAGTGTCGTGCTATTAGGATAAGGTATCATTTAGTTTAACATCATGCGATATAGATGCTGTTTCATGTATTTTAATGTCATGCAATCAGAACGATGTATCACCCAGTTTAACATCATACAATCAGGATGATGTATCATGCATTTTAACCTCATGTGATCGGGATGATGTATCATGCAATTTGACATCCTGCAATTAGGATGATGTATCACACTGTTTAATGTCATGAAATTTGGATGAAGGACTTATGATTACAAGAAATACTTCTTTAGGAACCTCATGTTAGTGGGAGCCATGATGATTTTTTTGTCCATCATGATTAGAGAATAGGCTCTATTTGAGTAGACTTTAGGTATGGAATAGAAACCCTACCACTTTGGCTCCAACTTTGGAGGTTTATTTATGTATCATCACATTATTGAGAACCAACACTATCTCTCCCTCAAGGAATGATTAGAGGTTATTTTTTTAAAGGTTTGTTCAATTTGGTTTTGGTGAACCTCCAAATGGTGCAAGGTATAAAATCACTTCTCACCCAGTCGCTCCAATTTATCCAATCGTTTATGTTATTTCTCATATATTGATAGGTGATCACATATAGTTGCATGGTGTGAGGGTAATTGAATTTTGATGGGCATGACCACCTATAGCTCATATACTAATGAGTATGGGGTTTCCTATGTGGAAGTGTGGGTTGTGGTTCGGTAAGCCCACATGTCATGAAGGAGATTTTCTAGTGAAGAATTTTTATTTCTATCTACCATATTTTGGAGTATATTGGATAAGGTCATGTTGAAGGCCTCTATATTCCCATTAACCACTTCATGGTAGTGAGATGAAAGGTTGGAATTGATGCCATACTCCTGATATATTTTATCCAATTTTTAAAAATAGAAATTGGTGCTATTTTATATCAGTATTGTATGAGGGACACTAAATATGGTGATGATGTTGGACCCCATGAAGCTAAAAATGTTCCTTGCCCCAACCTATTTGAGGGGTATGACTTCTTCCCACTTTGAAAAGATATCAGTTTCTATGAGGATATACTTGTAATTCTTGGAAGTAGTGGGAGGATAGGGTACCATGATGTCTATTCCCCATATGAAAAATGAATAGAAGTACTTGGATATGTGAAGAAAATATAGGGGTTGGTGGATGAATTTGGCATGAACAAGGAAGGAATGGTACTTTTTGGTGAATTTAGTGCAGTCTTGAATTATAGTGGGCTAGTAGTACCCAATCCTTTATATTTGATTAGAAATCTTGGATCCTGATTGGTGGGAACCAGAGGCTCTAATTTTCACTCCCTTCATGAAATAAATGGTCAATTCTCCATCAATACACATGAGAAGGAACCCATCAAGAATCCACTTATAGAGTACCTCTTGATGATTCAAGACATCATAGATAACAAATGTAATTGATCATATTTAGATTTTCTCTCACCCATTCAATCCAATGGGATCTATCCCTTTTGAAGGTAGTCCACAATGGGTGTCATACAACTGGTGGTAGGACTATATGATCTAGGTATGCGGATAATCTTATTGATCTCTTCCGTGTATTATTGAACAAAATATGAGACCATCCAACAATGTGAAGTAATGAGGACTGTTTAATCCTTGAATAGATCAACCAGAGATATGACTGCATTTTCTAGTGTGTCAACTTGGGAATTTTACAATCATGGGACATGAGTCAATTTCAGATCCAAATGCAATCCCCCCTTAGTCCTCAGACATGGTTTAATATGGGGATTAACTCTTCCTTTTTGAAAGCATAATCTTTGTTAACTTTCTTGATGACCAGTTATTAATCACCTTTTATTTTCAAGTTTTTTACTTGTACCTAAAGTTCCAACTCTATCCCTACAATGGGAGCCTAATTTTTTCTTCATTTTTTGTGCACCCCTCTGATAGTAAGAGGAAGTAAGGCATGACTTCCTTTTCTAGATATATGATTATGAATCCTAGCACTACTTTGTTGAGCTTGGGTTCTTTTATTCTCTTTCCTATCAGGATTCTAGATGCACCATCAAAATTAATATTCCATATCCAAGGGTCTTCTTGAATAGAGAAAACCTATTCATTGTGTAGTTCAGTGTCCAATGAAGTCATTTTTTTCTAGGGGTGCTTTTCCAGAAAATCTATTAACACCTATCCTTGGATCACTTTCTGATGCACAAACTAAATGTCAAACTACTGTAGGATAAATAAACACCATGACATATATCTGATCAACATCTAATGTATGATAATGTATTTGATTGGGTTGCTATGAGATAAAAAATGGACCTTGTGATTCAGAGGATAGTGCCTCTATTTTTGGATTTCAAATATTAGCGCCAAATAACTCTTCTTGATATCTAAATAATGAGTCGCAACATCGATCATGGTTCGAATGAGATAATAAAAGATGTTTTCACTATTGGAATCATTGTTTTTGAATGATGAAGGCATCTAGTGATCATTATTAGGCCATCACATACAAAATTAGTGTCCTTCCTTCGATAGGAGGCATCAACACTAGGGGGCCCAAGAGATATTTCGTGATACTATCAAATGCTTCCTGAAAATCATTAGTCCACTAATATACAACCCCATTTTTCATCAACCCAGTGAAGGGAAAAATATTTCCTATAAGGTTGGATATGAAGTGGAGAATGTAGGACAAGTTTCCTTGAATTCATCTCAACATGGTGAAGTTGCGATAAGGTGACATGCCAAGGACATCCTTTTTTCTTCCCAGGGTTAACTTTGATGCCATGATTCCATATAAAAAAGCTGAGAAAATTTCCTAAGGTAATTCTAAAAAGTACATTTCAAGGGGTTTCTTTTTAGTTTGTGTTGTCCAAGTTTGTTAAAGACGGTTTCAAGATACACTAGGTGGTCTGATCATTCTCAAGATTTAACCACCATTTCATCAAAACAACATTTGAAAAAATTTCCATGGATTGGTTTGAATATGCGATACATGACACATTGGTATATAGCACCGATATTCTTCCATTCAAAGGGAATTAACAAATAGAAAAATAATCCATGGGGGCCCCTGAAGGTGGTGGCCTCTTCATCTACTTGGGCCATTTGGATTTGATTGTAACCTGAATAGACATCCATGAAGGAGAGAACCTGATATCTAGCTATTGAATCGATCAGTAGTTCTATGATCGGGAATGAGAAACCATCATTTGGATAGTGCTAGTTGAGATCTCTAAAATCAATGAAAACTTTGGTTTTCCCATTATTTTTATTAATAGAGACAATATTGGCTAGATATTTAGCATATTGGACTTCCAAAATGAAGTTTTCTCAAATGACCTTGCCAATGTCATCCTCTATTTTGGTGGCATGTGTTGGGTGCATCCTTCTGGGTACTTTTTATAGCCCCAGTGGTCCTCTAGTAGGACTATGTGGTGAGTGGCCACCATTGGATTGAGGCTTGACATCTCTATGTCATTCTAGGAGAATAAATATCGATTATACCTCAATAATGAGGTATATACCTATTTATCTTTGGAATAAATGGATGCACTAATCAAGGTGGTTTGTCGATCTTTTTATGTGCCAAAATTTACTTATTTGAATTCATCAATGGTGGTAGAGTCTCCCTCATAAAATGATGGAGGGGAATCTCTAAGGTCATTTTTATCTTCTTATTCCTCCTCTTCATCCTCTTCCTATTTAACCATAGGGGTAGAAAGCAATGGGATATATTCTTCAGAGTCAGGGGAGGAGTCAATATCTTTATATTCAAAAGATGAAACAAATTCCTCTAACCCATATGAAAATGTAATATTTCCTTAAAAATATAGATAGGATTGAGCGAGGGATAGAAGATGAGTAAATTAATCCTCTTTGGGTGATGAGACAACCTCTTCTACCTCGGTTGGTGAGAAAGTTATTTCTCGGAGCTTTGGGGATAGATTGAGGGAATTTTCATATGATCTTTTAACATTTTCTAAGGAGTCAGAAAACTTTTCAACACTTATGGACTCAGTGTTTATGACTAAAATCAAGAGGAATGCTGAATACACATCCAAATATGGACTCATACACCTAACTTGATTGATGGGTAACACGTATTCTTCAACAAGCTATTTGAATGGATTTTTTTGGGATCATTTATTGACTATTTGGGGAAATTCCCAAGAAAAACCATCGACCATGGGTTGTTTCCCTTTCCATTGATATAATATTGCATCAATATAATGTGATTCGTAGGATTATTTGGGGCCTTATCAGTGTGGAATGCCCCATTTTATCTATTAATGTAGTATTTGATGTATTGATGGTACAGTGAGGATATTTCCACATGTTAAAGAAACCAAGGCCTTCCTAGTAGGATGTTGAAGGCTGTGTTCTGATGAAACACCATAAAATATTATTTGTCCATGAGAACTCCAAACCAAGCATTAATTTTGATTTGGCCCAATGACTTCTGCTTAATTTTTTTATGTCCCTAAAACATTATTGTGGAAGGCACCATGTAATCCTTATTACAACCCAGCTAGTGAAGTGTTCACACTAGAATGAGATTAACTTTAGATCCATTGTCAATGAATAATTTACAGACATCGAAACCATTTATCATACTAGGAACATATAGGGTCCTAATGTGTCCCGGTATAATGGCATATTCATATTGATCTATAAAGGCAATAAGTGCATGAAATTATATAGGATCAATCACTTTCCGATAGACCTCAATGGCAGGCACTTCAGCTTCAAACTCATAGGGGATCAATAAAGCCTCTTTGAATGTTTAATTAAGGTCTTTTAACAATATCATGACATCTAGGATCGATATTTTGGTTGGTAGCAAGGAAAACTACTTTAGGATGTCATACTTCTATTATAAAGGAAGACACTTCAAAACATGGGAATGATATTTTATAGGTGATTTAGTATTGGATTTAGATGGACCAAGCCTTGATAAAGGATTTATAGGCACTCTTGCTTTTGTTGGGTTAGGTTGGGTAGGTATACCTGCACATCGAGGGTGATTGGACACCAGTTCCTCTTATGATTGATATTCCAAAGTGATTGGGTCAGATTGGATTCTAGAAGGTGCAGGGGGATTTTTATATTCCTATTGGATTTGCTAAAGAGATCTTCCATGAGTTTTTGCAACATTGAATATTTGAGTAGTAGTGTGGCTTGAAGTATGTATTATTCCGTGGTTGTATCCTCCCCAGTATCCTCATCTCATTCAGTATCTTCCTTTGGTTCCCCAATCGGATGTAGGGAACTTAGGTTCATATCCATACTCATCATTGGAGAATGGATCCATTAATTGGATGAAATTAATGGAACCAATGATCAAGTCATCATCTAATGATGAATTTGTCTGGTCGACCATTTTTGGTGGTTCTGTTTGGTGGGGTGATGCCCATGATTTCAGATATAAGGGAATGAAATATGAAAGTGTTATAGCCCACTTTGACCTACACATGGTTTATTCCTCATGAAATATCTCCATACCTTTCTAGTCAAACCACTTTTTTGAAGGTTATATTTTGAAGATTGGTGGGGATGATGACATTAACTATGTTTTAGTAGGAGCAGTTGAGGGCATATTTGGTTGTTTTAATTGTTATTGGAGAATACCATGAGTTCGGTTGAATATATTTTTAAGTTATCCAAGTACTAAAATTCTGTTCCCTCCAACTAACAACTTATTTTCACTTACCTCTTTTATTAGGGGAAGTATTGGAAACATAGTCCACTTTCACTGGTAGGATTCTAGTTTTACTTTCCTATAATATACCATTTTCTACAGGAGGTATTTGAAGAAGAAGCATTATTGAATGGTACATTATAGTATATGTTAAAAGTGTAAATAATATAGCTAGTCATTGACACCTACTTGGTCAGACCTTTTTATCTCTGATAGGTGAGTAAATCATTACCTATAGTGTCTATTAAACAACCACTAACTTGATCATCTTGGAATGAGTAAACTTTATCACTCTTTTCATCAAGTTCATTTTCTTGCATCCCCTCCACTCTTACTATCAAGTCAGGGGTTTCTATTGATTCTTGGGGGGTGCTGTATGATATGGTGTAGGTTTAGGAGTTAAAGCAGGTACAACAGGTGGCTTAAGTGTGATATTTTCCACATCCACATTTCCTACTCTTTTCCCTGGGACTAATGAAGTTATCTGAGACTTGATCTTAGTCCATTTCATGGAGTCTTCCATTCTTTGGGAAATGTAAGAGAAATATCAAAACCCACCTATATACTTCAATGGAATGATAAATGTTTGCATCTCATCACGAAGGTTATCAATGCATAGAGTGAGAATATCCTTATAGGAAAGTGGTTGGTTCACTGAATAGGTCAACCCTTTCTATTGGGAAATGAAATCTGAGACTCTATCATTCTATCACTATTTGAAATTAGAGAGGTCCCTGATTTTTGTATTTTACGGTATTGAATGAAACTAAAAGTGGAATTTCTGATAGATATTTTCCCATCCTGTAATTGACTGAGATAGAAAACTAGTGTACCATACAAAGGATGGACCTTCAAGGGTTCGTATGAAGTATCTGAGTTTCAATGCTTGTTGATGCTATGGATTTCCTATAATGGGATCACAATGGGATACATAGCGGGTAATATGTTGTTCGGGATCACATGATACATTTAATATAAAAAATTTATGACTCTTTAAGTTTGGAGGTGGTTGGGTTTAGTTCACTTAGTTGGGCTAAGGTTTCTATTCTGGCTACACTAGTGCACACCGATATTCTATGACTTCCAATTTAGCTACCATTTAATAAATGGTGTTGATAAGACCTTCATGAGTGTTTAGTTGAGCATGAGATGGGTCATGGGTGAAAATTGGTAGAATCTGATGAGCCGATTCTACCACTATTTGAGGTGGATATCCAACTAGAGACCTCTTTTGAGGATTTTCCTAAAACTTCCCTAGTTGTCTACTTAATGGAGGGAAATCTTGATTTCCACCCATGATCGGGTCCAGTTAAACTGAGGGTCCAAGCGATGAGTTGGGTGGATTTCCTTATAATGACCCAAGATTGATGTACATGGATATTACATCATTTTTATGGAAAAATTCATAAATTACATAAACACACACCCAAATACCGTATTAGTTTAGTGCCTTTTCAAACTCGGAACAAAAACTTCTAATCAAGTAAAAGATCTTTAATTTTTACCACAAAGGTCTTCCTCTTTAGTAAACCTACCTAAAGATTTATTTATAACCTAAGGAAGATAAAACATAAGAAAATAGTGATCTCATATGCTCAGTAAGGGTAAATAAGGAAGATATAAATCATAACATAAACATAAGGTAATAAGAATATGAACATAACATTTGAAAATTATACTGTACATAGAAATGATGATGATATGGAGTCCTATAATAAATCATATAAATTAAAAATACATGAAACCTAAAATAAAAACTTTGGCATAAAACATGGAATTGTGGAAAACACATAAGTATAAAAATCATTTCCAAATTATTCAAGCCTCATTTCTAGGACCTTCATAGTAGAAAAATTCATTTACTTAACTGATTTCACATCCCATTCTAGCCCTGTATTACTAAATAAAGAGTACTACCATTCCATTCCTGTAGTATTGAACCAAGATTACTCCCGTTCCATCCTGTATTACTAAACCAAGATTACTCTTGTTCTAGTCCTGTCTATCTCATGAGATATAAATCTTTACCCAATTCATTGGATGGAGATATAGGTCCCACCCATCACATAATAAACACCATACATATGTGTTCCAAAATAATATAAATCATTCATCATATCAGAACCCATATAATGAAATGGTTTTCATAAACATCATTGAATCCTATCATAACCCATGTAAAAGAAATGGGATTTATAAATATAATTCCATCATAAAGACAAACCAACCATAGGAATAATATGGATAATATCCTGGAAAAAAATATCCCCATTAAATTATAATTAATATAAAATAATGTTATTTTAGATGTAAAATAAATTTTATAGACCACTTGAAAATAATTATTGAGGAAAATATCCTTTTTGTTTTGAAATGTTTTATTTTCTTAAAACACCATGAAATTTTAACAGAAAATAATTTCTTTAAAAATAAAATTGTAATTTTTTTAGGGAATATTCAATGAAATAAGGCATCATGAAATCTGAAAAAATCCATTCATTCCTTATAAGTTAAAATAAAACATTCTTCTTGTACTTTTTATATAAAATTCACAAAGTACCTTGTTTGGAAAATGATAAAAGATTCTATTCAAACCATGTAGTAAAAATTCAAAAAATGAGTAAAAATGGATTTAAACATCCAAAGGAGAATATTAAAACAATTTTTTTGAATTTTTTTATAAAACATGGAAATGGATGATATATATTCCTCAATATAGACTTAAAATGAAACAATCCCAAATATTGAAGAGATTCGAAAATAAATACTCATCACTTTATAATCAGTAGAATCGTATTCCTCATGAAAGAAAAAAAATTATAAGGATATTAAAATGTCCTAATATTCTGGATAAGACTCATAAAATTTGTTCATGTTCAGTATATACACCATGTATAAAAAACAAAATAGTGTATAAGGAAAGTTTCCCACAAAAATAAAAGTGAGACTATAAATCCCCTTACCTTAGGTATGATTTAATTTATATGTATACAAACCTCTTGTATAATGGTTTAAATAATGTTATTAACTTATTCCAGAACCATATTTATATTTATGATATCATATATTATCATCTTATCACCCATTTTCAATAACATTTCATTATTACTCTTCTTTCATGTGTTAATTGCTTCATTTTCCAATGCATCTTTTGTCGTATAAGTCTTAGTTCATGTGCATAGAACATAGTTATGTCATCTCCAAAATTTTATTAAGGCAATGTATATCATTTTTATTCACTATATACATTTATATAATCATTATCTTATGGTGATAAGGGAGAATGAATCGCATCGCGTCGTGGAGATGGTAGGTCGTACGTACACACGAGCGACGATATCATTCCATTAATGGTGAAATAATATGGAATTTAATGGTGTATATATTTTTCCAGAATCAATATCATGTTATCATTATCATTTATATATATTATTTCTATAATTATACCCATCCAATTAAAGTTATTATTAACAATAGATTACACCATGACGTGGAGATGATAGGTCGTACGTATGCACATGTGATGATTTAGTTTTTCATAGGATGGATAAAAGGTGGAATGTGGTATTTCCATAACTATAATAACATATAATTATATAGGTGATACTTTATTTATTACTTTATAATGGAAAAAGTATGAATATGAAGTAGAATAAGGAATACTCTTGAGAGAGTTGATAAAAATGATTACCTTTTACTTACAAAACCTCCTTTGAATCTCTACTTAGGGACACCAGGGTTTGTCTTTTGAGAAGAACTACACATCTAGAATATGGATATGGAAATTTATAAGGGAAATTTGTAGGTTTTTTTATCTATAAGGCTCAATTTGGTTTTAAAAAGTGAGGGAGTAGGTGCCATTTTATAATTGAGGTGAGGTGCACTTTTGTAATTTCAAAATATATTAATTTATAATAAATTCAATCTCACTCAAAATACCTAAAAGAGGACATATATTCAAATATAATATGATATAATGTTGTAATATCATCCACTAATATATTTTTTATAATTTTTTATAATTTTTTAAACCTTATCATTTTGATTAACCCTTAGTTAACATATTTTAATTTTAACTAAAGTAACAAATTTCTCAATATTAAAAGGTTGTAATTTTTACTTAGGTTGAATTAATTAGACCATAAATGAAGAATTTATAATATATTCAATCAAATTATAATTATTTTGTATTTTTGAAACATGTTTTATTATTTTTAAATAATTTAATAAAACATTATTTTGATAAAATATCATTAGTGTCAATTTTGACACTATTCATTGCTTGGATTTTTAGAAATTTCAAGATAATAAGTTAACATAAAACCAAATATTTTATTTTATATCTAATGGGTGAATTTCATCAATAAAATTCTTTTTTTACATTAATTATATCAAATTATATTTATTTTTATATTTTTAATAACACTTATCTGATATTTCTATTAATTAAACAATTACTGCATCATCATTGTATAAGATTTTATGATAATTATTTATTTATTAAAATTTAAAAATAAAATAACATGATAAATAATAAATAATTATATTTCAAATGAATATTTACAGTCTAATTTATCTTCTTTAGAACCCTATATTAAAAATAATATATTTATTAAAAATATGAGTATGACCTTTTTAACTTTTCTATAAATAAAATATAATAAATGTCATACTCTCATCCATGTGGCTTCTAAAGGTCCTAATTTTAGAAAAAGGATTATTTTGTTTGAAACACACTCATAAAATAAAATTAAGACAAGTTTTTGGGTAATTTCATAATATTTATAATATTATTTTTACCCTGAATTACCCAATTTAACTTTAACCATGTAAATAATAATTTTTTATTAAAGATTCTATTCATATTGTACAAAAATAAAAGGAAAATATTTAATACATTTGTACCTTTTTATTCCAAATATGAAATTTATTTTTCATAATTCAAAACACATAAATTTCTAAAATTTATTTAAAATTAGTCCCATTGACGGAATGAGAAAATGTGTTTTTAAAGTGAAATCATCTAAAATATTAACCTGTTTTTATATCCAAGTCGAATGTAAAATTGATTAAAATAACCAAAATTATATTATATTTTTAAAATTTGATCTAATTAAACTTTAAAACTAATCAAATATATTATTAAACAATATAAATTATTTTGATGAAAAATTTGTTTTCAATTAAAATTCAGTATTTTGAACTATTCATGAAAACATGAAACTTATCATAAAAATAAAAAAATTAAACCAAAGTAAATTTTGATATCCCTATTTCAAATAATAATTTTATTTTGTCATATAAAAATTATAAAATTTTCCAAAATTATTTTTTAAATGGGCTTTCCATTAAAAGGAATCAAAACTACAATTTTAGAATAATATTTCTTTTTTGCGTAAAATTGGATTTGTTATTATATCATGTATAAAAACAAATAATATGAATGCTAAAATAATATTGAATATATATATATATATATTTCATTAATATATTCCAATAAGAGTTATTTTTTTATTTATTGGTTTAAAAAATACTTGTGCGCATTTAAATAGTTTTTCAGAAAGGCATTTCCTTTTATTTTAAAAAGGATTTTAAATTCATTTATAATTAATTGGTAAAATAATTATATATACATGTGTAAAACATAATTTCATATTTTAGTTAATCTTGTTCATACCTTCCATTCTAAGAGTTAGGCTATATTTGTCTCTTTTAAATAAATATAAAAAATAAAATGGTGTTTCTTTGAAACTCAATGTTGCGGGAAAAGAAAGATAAGCCAGTATTGTGTGTAACGAAAGAAATCAAAATAATATTTAAAAATAAATAAATTTCATAAAAATATTTAGGTGTTTCATTCAACCCCCCTTAAAATGAATTTCACCCTCAAAATTCATCTGGGTTATCAAAGGTTTTATACTTGAAAGTTCCTTTTATAGAAACCCACATCATAAAAATGTATACTAAAACTTCCATTTAAAAATGGAAGTTAGAAACATAATGGTTACCCAAAGTAACTTGTTAATTTTGATTTCTATATTAAATTTGCGTGAATATTTTTTTCTTTCCATTTTTAACTATTTAATACATTCATTTTATTAATCATTTTTTCTCAATTGTTGACTGTTGATGAGGATGGCCATCCAAATAATCCTGGACATCCACATGTTTTGAGCGGTTTTGGATTGTTTTCTACATTTTCCCCGACAACAAAGTGGTATCAGAGCCTTCTAATGAACCATGACATCTGCAAAATATTAAATAGAAAAATTTGATAGAAATAATGATTTTAATTTGTGGTGGTTAAAAATGAGATCACTGTTAGTCCATCAAGGGCTGCAAGATGCCCTTTCCGGTCCTAAGAAATCACATATGAGTCTGTCTACTGATGGAAAGACTATAAAGACCTATTCAAACATCAATCATGGCATTTTGATGAAATCCCATAGCTCTTTGACCTTGTCTTTAGGTGATAAAGTCCTGCGGGAGGTCACGTATGAGACTTATGCAGCTATTATTTGGTCCAAGATTTAAAAACATTATATGACAACCTCTTTAATTGACCGTCTACATAAGAACCACAAATTTTACACTTTCAAGATGCATCCTATAATGGCTATACATACACACCTTGATGAATTGAATAAAATATTATTATAACTTTCAAATATAAATGTCAATGCTGAAGATGAAGACCAATACATTATACTTCTAATTTCTTTAGATAGTTCATATGAACACCTAGTTGATGCTATGATGTATGGAAAAGATTCCTTGACCTTAGAGTAAGTCAATTATACCTTTTTTTCATGTGAGTTATGTAACAAGGATAAAGTTAAGCCTGAATCTGAGGGTCTAAATGTGAGAGGTCGTTTAGAGTTTTGAGGGAAGAAGAAAGGTAAAGGTAGGAAGGGTAGAAAAAGTTATAGATAGTGACAAGAACACTAGTCTAAACCCAATTCAAAGAGGGTTACCTATTTCCACTATGAGAAACCTAGGCATATTAAACCCAAATGCCCAGAACTAAAATCTGGTAAACCTTCTAATGAATCTATTAATCATTTACTCTTTACCGACCAAGGCTATGAAAGCAATGAGGTGTTATGTGTGTCCCATGATAATCTTGATTCCGAGTGGGTGTTAGACTCAGGATGTTCTTTCCATATGCGCCCAGATAGGAGTTCTTTTTCTAGTTTGACCGAGGGAGTTTAAGGATAGGTTTTTCTAGGAAACAATAAGAGATGGTGCGTCATGCGTAGAAGCTCTGTTATTCTATATCTCTTAGACTATTCTCTTGTCACCTTATTGGATGTGTGATGGGTTCTGGATTTACACTAGAATATTATCTCATTAGGTGTGATAGATCAGAGAGGTTTTTCCTTTAAGTCTAATTATGGTTGTCTTAGAATCTCCAAGGGATCTTATACGGTGCTTGAAGGCTCTTTTCTAAATGGGTTGTATGTGTTAGATGGAAGAACACATGTCAAGAAGTTGGGAAACACCTATGTCTCTAATAATGACAATACTATGCTTTGGCATAAGCGACTAGGACATGTGATCACTAAAGTCTTAGATGAATTGAGTAAAAAAGGGCTTCTCCCTCAAGTTACACAGAGTAACTTACCCTTTTGTGATGATTGTGGAATGGTTAGGTCTAAAAGAGTCAGTTTTCATAGATCCATCTTTAAAGCTGGTCTCCCACTTGAGTATGTTCACTCTGATTTATGGGAACCTGCTAGGACTACCTCCCATGGTGGAGGCTCCTATTTTGTCACTTTTATAGATTAATTTTCATAGAAATTTTGGGTTTATATTTTGAAAAATAAATATGACGTATTTAAGGAGTTTAAAACTTGGAAAACCTATGTTGAAAATCAATCTAGGATAAATTTAAAATATTTAAGGACTGGAAATGGTCTTGAATACCTATCTTCTATGTTTATGAAATTTTGTGAAAATGAGGGAATTTTAAGACACCGAACCATGAGTCATACTCCTTAGATTAATGGTCTGGATGAGCATATGAACTGTACCATTCTTAAATGGGTTCGTATCATGCTTGCATGCTCGGGCCTGCCCAAATATTTTTGGGCAGAAGCTTTCACTAGGGAAATTTACTTAATAAATAGGTGCCCCTCACAGCCAATGACTTTAAGAATCTGATTTAATTATAGAGTAATCAACCCATTCATTAAAAATCTTAGAGTGTTTGGGTGCACTTCTTATGCTCATGTCAAGGATGATAAAGTTGATCCTAGAGCTGTACAATGCATCTTCATAGGATATCCTACTAGGGTGAAGGGATATAAACTTTGGGTAGATAAACCCAGCTTTCAAAAGTGCATAATTAGCTGGGATGTGGTATTTAAAAAGTTTTTTCCTTCTAGAGTCCATCCTCATACTGATGATAGTGAGGGACTTTCTCAGAAGAGGGATCTTGAGTTTGATCCTCTCAGCGTTAGTGAGTCTCCTGCTGAGACTCCCAATACCTCTCAGGTTCCCCTTTCTCATCCTAATCCAAAATCTAAGTCCAATTCTAATGATTCTCCTAATGGTGGATCTACTAGTGACCTTATGGGTTATTATCTCACTAGGTATAGGTATAGGAAAGTCATTAGACCTCCTCCTAGGTATAACCATGATAACATGGTTACATTTGCCTTCAATGTTGCAGTGGATCTTGGTGAAGAAGATCCCCAAATCTACAATCAAGATGTCATGACAGAAACTCTAAGCATTGGATTTCAGCTATAGAAGATGATATGAAATCCCTAAGAAATAACCATATTTGGTACATAGTCAATAAAACACCTACTACTAGGGTGATTGGTTATAAATGGATATACAAAATAAAAGAAGACAATACTATAGGGAATAAAATTAAATTTAAAGCTAGTCTTGTAGCCAAAGGCTTCCTTCAAAGAGATGGAATTGATTATTCAGATTCTTTTCTCCCACAGTGAAACATTATTCTATAATAATTATTCTTGCGTTTACTGCCCATTTAGATTTTCATATAAAATAGCTAGATTTCAAAACTGCTTTCC
Source organism: Viscum album (assembly GCA_963277665.1). Lineage (NCBI taxonomy): Eukaryota > Viridiplantae > Streptophyta > Magnoliopsida > Santalales > Viscaceae > Viscum > Viscum album. Next base: position 1,350,476,852 of record OY728164.1, read on the forward strand.
TACATAGTGATTTAGATGAAAAGTTTTACATAAATCCTCTTACTGGGTTTAAACATGAATTTAAAGATAATCATGTTTGTTTTCTTAATAAATCATTATATGGATTGAATGAAATTCTAGACAATGTTATAATATGTTTGATTCTTTTATGCTTGAAAATAGTTTCAGTAGGAGTCATCTTGATGCATGTGTATATCTTAAATCTTTTAAAAATTCATGCTTTATTTAATGATTTATGTAGACGAAATGCTACTCATGTGTAGTAACATGAAATTAATCACCCATGTGAAAATAAAATATAATTTGGCTTTTGAAATAAAAAATCTAGGCCGTGCTAAGAAAATTATGGGCATGGAAATCATTAGGGATATGAAGTACATATTACTATATGTATCTCAAAGTTCCAATATCCTTAAAGTTCTTAAGAGATATTTTTTTTGATTCTTTGAATACTGTTAGTGCTCCTTTAGGTCAACATTTTAAATTGTATTTATCTTAGTCACCTTCCATAACTTCTGATATTGAATACATGAGTAGAATCCCATATGCTAATGTAGTGGGTAGTATTATATATGCTATGATTTGTACTCAACCAGATGTCTCTTTTTCTATCTGTATTATGGGATGATTTATGGAAAATCCTAGCAAGCCACACTGGAATTCTCTTAAATGGTTATTGAAGTACATTTCTTCTACTTCATCTATTTAAATTTGATATGGTAAGAATGTTAATTCATATGAATTAGTGACTGGTTATGTTGACTCTGACTATACTAGAAATATTGATACTAAGAAATCACTAACTACTTATGTCTTTACTACATGTGGAGGACCTATATAATGGAAGTACAATATGCAGTCTATGGTGGCCCTCTAGACCACTAAAGGCAAGTACATTTCATTGAAAGAAGACATAAAATAAGCCATATAGCTCAAAGGTTTGATTTCTGAACATAGTATTAGTAATGCTATTATTATTGTGCATTGTGATTCTCAGTCTCCCCTTTATCTGTTTAAAAACTTAGTATGACATGGTAGGTACAAGAACATAGACATTAGGCTTCATTTTATTAGAGATGTTATTGAAAGTGGAGCAGTGTGTGTCACTAAGATATACATAGATGAAAATCTATCCGATAGTTTGACTAAGGGTGTGACTTTATCCAAGTTCAATCATTTCTTAGATAACTTGAACTTGGCCCCTCTTGAATAATATTAGGTGTAAGAACATATCCAATTTTATATGAAAATGGTGGATATTTTTTAATTTTAATTTCCGTATTAAATTTGCGTAAATATTTTTATCTTTCAACTTTTAACTGTTTAATACATGTAATTTATTAATTTTTTTTCTCAATTGTTGATAGTTGATGAGGATATACATCCAAATAATCTTGGACATCCACCTGTATTGAGAAGTTTTGGGTTGTTTTCCATGTTCCCACCCACAACAACATAACTCATAACTAGGTTTCCACATATGAGAACTTAGGCGGCTAGTAAAAACATTGACATGGAATAGAAATCAAACCATCATGTTCTGATTGAGAGTGATATAAAACATGGTCAGGAGAAAGTTAACAATCACAAATCCATAAATCCATGATGATCTAACGAACCATTTGATTCATTAGAAAATAAGGTACTAGGATAACATATTTTTGGTTTCAATATCCTTTCCCTAGAGTTTAATACCTTTTCATGAGAATAAATACTTACCTGATTAATCATAATCTTATCCTTTCATTGTGCCTTGATCAATTTCCACTTTGTCTCTTATTCTAAGAAAAGAAGGTGAATTTTTCATTACTGAAGAATTAGCAGATCATGAAATCTATATAATTATAGGTTAATATCACAACAAAAAGGTTAATAGTGGTTATCCAATATGCATAAATTATAATATAGTGTGATAATACTTTAATCTATAAAAATTCAAAAAATTTCATAAATGGTGACCTTTATGGTACTTTCAAAATATTAAAATCCAAAACTTTTGAAAGAAGGTCACTAAATTTCCAAATTCAACTAATCATTTATCTCCCTAAAAACTTGACATAGATCTTAATATTCACACACCAAACATGTGAAAAATATTATCATGTATTCTCTTGGATATCAAAGAAGTACTGAAATGGAATGATCCCATAAGGGGCTTTCAGGTTCTAGGGTTTCCCCTATCGCTTACTTCCTATCCCCCACAATGTATATTCTACGGACTCTTCTAACACTCTCTGTGTCATGTTTGAGGCTCACCCTACTACTGTGGTTTCAAGCTACAGACTCTATGGTGCTTCGGTTCACGATTCTCAGGCTTAATATTGGTTTGCAATGAGGTCTCTTTGTTCTCCGGCTCACTCTTTGGAGTGTTCTTGGGATCACGGTTACTAGAGGTGCGACATCGTCCTGGTCTATCAGAGTTTGAGGGTTGTGATCATGATCTATGATGGATTGAATGGTCTAAGGTTTGTGGTGGTATTCTCTGACCGGGCTATTGGCTGTGATAGGATATGATTGGTAGATCTATGGCATCCTAACATGGTGATGAGTTCTCTTTCTGTACCTTTTTTCTTCCTTTTCGATTTTTTATTCGACTGTTGCTACTCTATTCATTTTTTTGTGTTTTTTTCATTGGTTTTATTTGGATGAATCTACTCCAGTGGTCTCATTGTTTTATGTTGTGTGAAGGTTGGAAATGTTCTTCCATCATTCTAGAATCAATGATTTTCTTGATGGCTTGTTGGCCCTGCATTTCTTCTTTGGTGTCCTACTCGATTTGAATCTGTTTTCCTGGGATTTACTTTTTAGAAGAACTTGTGATAGTTTGCAGTGGGAAGAACTCGTGATAGAAGCAAAATATATGATGTTGCATCAATTTTTTTTGATGAAGCGGTGGTGTTATTTATTGATTAAGAAGAAGCTCCTATGGTTTAGGGGTAGAGTCTTTTGGACAGTGGTGTAAAGATGGAAGTTCTCAGACTAGAATGGAATTCTGCTGAAAAATGGCTAGATTTTTGATTTTTGATTTTTGTATTTGATGGTTTGTATTTTGGATGACATATTGGTCCAGACTTTCTACGAGGGAATGCTTTATATGTGGATTCAGAGCAGGTGGATTTCACTATGCATGGCTACTCAGTTTCAAAAGATTGAGAGGGTATGGCCTAGCCATTGGTTCTAGGCCCATGTTTTTTTGTATGGGATAGCTCACTGAGTAGCCATGCTTTGGCAGAGGCTTTCCATAATGATGTTGATGCTGGGGAGGGGAATTTTTAGTAGTATTGTTTTTAGACCCGGTTATGTTTATGTCTGTATTTCTTTGAAGTCATGTGAGGTTTCCCCCTTTCTCCTTAAAAGGGGGTTTATCCAAAATAAATAAAAATTAAGGCCTTCAGTCCATTCAATCAGTATTCTCTTGAAATATGGTCATGACCTGAATATAATAAAACTTTAGTGAAAACATTCATGCTTTCAAAAATTAAATATTTCCTTATAAAAAGTCCAAAAATTCTATAAACTCTATCCATGATATCATAAACCACCCTTTCATCATATCAGTCCCAAAGTCATTAATACTATCCCATTTATTTTATCACAATCAATCATCTTTGTATTTCATTATACCAACATCATGCACATATTAAGGGTTATCCTTTCCTTAATCATTTTCCTAAAAAATATCACTTCACCACATTAATCACTTTTCATGGTTACTAGTACCATTCAACATATACTTTCAAATACTTAATGAAAAACTATAGTGGAAAAATCCTTAAATGTTTCATTATTCCATAATACCATAAAAGTACTTCTACAACAATATTCTTGAATTCCAATAAATAAACCCTCATCCATTCCACCACATTGTTGTCATACTCCACATCACCAATAGTGATTTCATGATATTTCCATTTGTTTTTGTCCTTAAGATGTTATTGATGTTTATCATCATCAACAACTCTTGGATTAGGGAATTTTTAGCATAATTCCCATTTTCCTTGCACTTGAAACATTGAAGTTTGGGGGGTTCATTCTGTGTAGACTTTTCTATATTTTAATCATTAGATATATTTTTCCCATCACTTTGGAATTCAATTTCACAACGACCTTCTTCCCCACACTTGAAACATTTAACAATCCCCTTAATACTATTTCCTCCATGTTTCTTTCCACACTTTTAGAATAAAGAAAAGATCATATTCTTTTCTCCAAGTTTTTTAGATTTTTCTTTGATCTCCACATTTCATTTCTTATCAAAACCATGATATTGATATGTAAATAAAATATCCATTTCCACCTTAATAGCACAACAAAAAATCTATTCATAGATACTAAAGTCTCTTATGGATAATGCTATTATAAGAGTTGGTTTTAAACCACTAAAGATTCGATCAAAATTCCTTTCAAGATGGATGATAATTCCAGAAGCACAACTCACAAGTCTTGTAAAATTTTACTCATAGGTAACAATAAATTCATCATCCTTTTGTTTAAGATAAAGGAAATTCTTTTCTATATTAATACAATGAATATGAGGAAAGTACTTATTGAAAAATATTTTCCTAAACTGATCCCATTCCATGGATTCAATTTCATCTTTCTACCTCGTATTCTTGATTAGAGTCCACTATTGGTCCAATTCTCCTTCTAAACGATAAATAGACAATATGAATTTCAAATGTTCAGAATAGTGAAGGAAGGAAAATATATTTTTATTGGTACTAATCCATTTTTTAGAAACAAGTGCATCTGAAGACCCACTGAAAGACGGTAGACATTTTCTCATGAAAAACTCAACAAAAATTTGTTCCCTTCTTTACTCATTTAGAAGTCTGAGATGATTCATGGATTTTGTAAGTATAGTGATAAGATTTTAAATTCTAGATCACATAAAATTTAGTTATTCAGGAGGATATTATTTTTATTTCTTATTACATTAACCATTAACATGGTTCCTTTATATTTCATCCATTGACTAAAATCAAAATTATAGTGTGAGAATCAATAATCATGGTGGGAAAACCACATAATCAAGGGATAATACTTTCAATATATAAAATTTTAGGTTTAATCCTAGGTTATCCATAATCAATAACAAAATTTTAGTATTATAATATATACTTATACTTATCCTTAAGAACATCCCTATACATATACTTAGAAATTTCTCTAGGGACATCACTAAAGTTTTCTCATCCTAGTTTTGTATGTTTGACTAAAAATTTTCTCTGATACCAACTATAGTAATCTTGGCTTGATGTAAATGGATATTATATCATTTTTATGGAAAATTTCATACATTACAAAAAAACATGCTCAAATACAATATTAGTTTAGTGGATTTTGAAACTTGGAACACAAAATTCTAATCTGACGAGAGATCTTCAATGTTTCCCACAAAGATCTTCCCCTTTAGTACCCCTACTTAAAACCTTTATTTATAACCCGGGGAAGATAAAACATAAGAATAGAGTGATCTCAGATGCTCAATAAGGGTAAACAAGGGAGATATGAATCATAAAATAAGCATAAGGGAATAGTAATATTACATAACATTTGAAAATTATACCCTGCATATAAAAGATCATAATATTGAGTCATAGAATAAATCATAGAAATTAAGAAGACATGAATCCTGGAATATTTTTTTCATAAAACAAAGAATTTTGAAAAACACATATGCATAATAAATCATTTCTATATTAGTCAAGGATCATTTTAAAGACCATCGTAATGGAAAAAGTCCTTTAATGAACTGAGTTCACTCCCCATTCTAGCCATGTATTACTGAACCAATATTACTCCCATTTCAATCCTATATTACTAAACCAATATTACTCTCATTCTAGTCCTGTATTACTGAACCAAGATTACTCTCATTACACTCCTATCTATCTCATAAGATATAAAACTTCACACAATGCATTGGAGGGAGATATAGGTCCCACTTTTCACAAAATGAAAGCCATACATATGTGTTCCATAAGAACATAAATAATTCATCAATCAAAACCCATGGAGTGGAATGTGTTTCATAAACATCATTAAATCATAACACAAACCACATAAAAGAAATGGATTTCATAAATATCATTCCATCATAAACAGAAAACAACTATAGTAATAATAGGGATAATATCCTTGAAAAAAATATCAACATTAAAATAAAAGTAACATCAAATAATGTTATTGTAGATGGAAAATAAATTTGAGAATACCAGAACCTCTAGAATGTCAATATAGAATTTTAGAAGGTAAATTTTTAGGGGTTGGTTGAGCTAGAAGGATCAATGTGGTGTGAATAAGTGATGGAGGAGTTTTCTTTTTATAATTGAGATGAGTGGCACTTTTGGAATTTCAAAATATATTAATTTATAATGAATTAAATATCAATCCAAATACCTAAAAAGGCAATGGATTATAAAATAATATGATATAATTTTTTTATCTCATCAACCAATATATTTTTTAATAGTTTTGATTTTTTTTAAACCTTAACATTTTGATTAACCCTTTGTTAATCTATTTCAATTTTAAATAAAGTAACAACTTTCTCAATATTAATAGGTTGTGATTTTTACTTATGTAGTGTCAATTAGAACATAAATAAAAAATTTATAATATATTAAACCATATTATTATTTGGTATTTTTAAACATTTTTTATTATTTTTAAATAATTTAATAAAAAATTATTTTGATAAAATATCATTAGTGTCAATTTTGATACTATTCATTACATGATTTTTTTTATAAATTTCAAGAAAAAAAGTTAAATTTTAAAAGAAATATTTTATTATATCTATAAGGGGTCAAGGTCCTCGAAAAAAATCATTGGTTACATTAATTATCTTAAATTATATTTATTTTAATATTTTTAATAACACTTATTTGATATTTCCATTAATTAAACAATTACTACACCATAATTGTATAAGTTTTTAAGGAAATTATATATGTTATAAAAATTTAAAATAAATTACCATAGTAAATAAAAAAATTTATATTTCAAATTTATATTTATAGTCTAATTTATCTTCTATATAACCCCATATTAAAAATTAATATAGTTATTAAAAATATGAGTATGTCATTTTTAACTTTTATTTAAATAAAATATAATAAATGTCATACTCTCATCCAAGTAACTTAAAATGTTCATAATTTCAAACCAAGGATTATTTTGGTCTAAAAAAACTTACACAATGAAATTAGGACATGTTTTATGGTAATTTTATAATATTTATAATATTATTTTTACCATTAATTATCCAATTTAACTTTGACCATGTTAACATTTTTTACTAAGGTTACTATTCATATTATCTCAAAATAAAAGAAACCTATTTAATAAATTTTTAACTTTTGATTCCAAATATGAAATCCATTTTTCATAATTCAAAGCACTTAAATTACTAAAACATATTTAAAATTAATCCCGTTGACTGAATGAGAAAACAAGTTTCTAAAGTGAAAATATCTAAAATATTGACATGTTTTTAATCCAAATTCAATGTGAAATTAATTATAATGACCTAAGTTTTATTAAATGATAAAAATTTTATATAATTATACTTTAAAACCAATCAAATATATAATTAATCACTATAAATTATTTTGATTAAAAAGACTTTTTTAATTAAAATTCAATATTGTTCACTATTCATCACAACATGAAACTTCTTAGAAAAAGACCAAAAATTAAATAAATTTTATTTATATACTTATTTAAAATAAAAAGTTTATTTTTTCATATAAAAAATTTAAAAATATCAAAAATTATATTTTAAATTGGTTCTCCATTAAAAGGCAACAAAACTTTCTTTTTAGAAAAATAATTCTTTTATGCATAAAATTAGGTTTGTTCTTATATCATATATAGAAAACATATAATATAAATTTTAAAAATTAGATTAAATATGTTATATATATATTTCATTAATATAATCCAATAAGAGTTATTTGTTTATTTATTGGTATAAAACACACTTGTCTACATTTAAATAGTTTTTCAGAAAAAACATTTCCTTTTATTTTAAAAAGTATTATACATTAATTTATAATTAATTGGTAAAATAATTCTATATAAATGTGTAAAACACAATTATATAATTTATTTAATCCTATTCATACATTCCATTCTAATGGATAAGTTATAATTATCTCTTTTAGAAAATTATAAAAATAAAATGATGTTTCATATAAAATTAGTGTTGCGTGAAAAGAAAGCTAAACTGGTGTTGAGTATAACACAAGACATCATAGAAATAAAATGGTTAAAAAAATTTATTTCATAAAAATCTTAGGGTGTTACAGTCCTGGTCCTACTTTAGTTACTAGGATGAATGCTTGTGGATGTACACCCATTGGAAGTGTACATTGAGGCTTTGCCCATGAAGAATATTCGGTAGGACGATTACCTTAGAGTAGCTCAAAATTGAGTCACCTCAACTATTTCAATAGTGTAGGGAGATAATCCTTATCGAGAGGATAAGGTGAATTATATATGAACATTCTTTTTTTATTTTCACTGGTAGTGATTCACAGAGGAGGTAGTGGAGGATTGATCGAGGGAGCACCCAAAATTAGAGAGATTATTTGGTTATGAGAAAGAACACCTTCATTCTCAATATGAGATCCGATTCTGGTTGGAACCATCCTCTCCTAGTTATTTTATATTTTCATTATTTTTACTACCATTTTAAAGGATTAAAATCCAGTACATTTGCCGATGAATAATGCATTCTGGGTGCTGTAATAGATTCCGAATGACATGAGATATGTTTTAATACTTTATTGGATCACTCCCATCCATACCAGGACCCCATTTGAGTTTTTAGATAAGGGTGACTCAGAGAGAACCTCCATGAATCTTGGTCATAAGTCTCCCTTTTGGGAGAAATGGGTCATGAGATGGGACCGAACAAGAGACCTATCTACTTTCATCCTCCTTAAATATAAGAAGATTGATTTCTCTTGATGGGGTAGTTGTGGTAAAAATTCCCCAGCCCTTTGGGCTAGGGTTTCTCCCATTCTCTTTTTTATGCCTTGGTCTAGATTTTTTGGTCTTATGTGGGCATTTTGTGTTAAAACCCCCCATCACTATAGGTTAGGGTTGATCCTATGTTGCAGCAACTGCTATTGCTGTCATCGCTCTCTTGATCTCGCACATCCCTGCTCAAGCATGAGCCTAATATGATGTCAGGTCTAAACATGGATGGTTTGTTTGTAAGGACATTAGAAGTGCTTGATGATTAGATTCCCTTAAGCAAGAATCCTGCCGAATATTTTCAGCTTCCTGGTTTAGGATTTTTTGATGGATTTCTCTCATTGGGACAAAATATTTTCAGACTTACTCAAGGAAGATTCTTGTTGAGCATGCCGGCTTCCTTGATCAAGGGTTTTTATTTATAGAAAACTTGGGTTAATGAAATTATAGGATGTAATTTCCAATGGGTTATACTGAATGGGTCATGGGGTGAAATTCAAAGCTCCATGATCCTCCCATCCCTGAATGTGAACACTATATGGGGAGTTAATAATTAGATGACACAACTTATACAGTGCATTGAGGAAGGTTAGTTGGAGATCTTTCCTCTACCTCTCTGATTTTGGTTTCCATGTATACAAAATTTATTCCAAGTTTTGACAACAAATCTATGCCAATATTTTTAACTTGGCCTGCATACCCATTGTAAGGTAATAATTTTTTTTCAAGTGGTGGAGAGTTGTCGAGATATTGAGATGAATGTTATGTATGCATTCTTCTGAAAACTACCTAGCTATGTTGAACTAAGAAGTGGATGAGGGAAAAACATATATGGTATGTAATCCTTGGAAAATTTTATTCCCATGAGAAACATATCCTTTTGTTCTTTTACTAGAGACTCCTCTACTTGATCTACCCAACAAGGGTACTTATTAACTATTTTGTCACAAGTAGCGGGGATAACAGGGGTGTCATTAGTATGTGAATGATCCGGGGGTGGATCAGAGGATGATCATTGTCCCAATCCATCTCCTGGTTGATAAAATATATCGCTTGTAATTGATAGGGTATCTAACATATAGGACCTCATCTCTCTAAGCACCTCAGAATATGAGGATTTTCTTGTATTTAACTCAGCAAGGGAAGAAACTTCTTACCGATATGAAATGTCACTATAAGGGGGACCTTCACAGTGAATTCTATCATGGATAAGACTACTATCATAGCTTTATTCCTAAAAGTAGGGAGAAATTATTCAATATATACTCTAGGGATAACCTTCAGGGTGGATGACAACAAGGGGAGGAACTTCTTGCCAATATGAAATGTCACCATGGGGAGGACCTTTATAGCGAATGCCATCATGGTGAGGAATACCATCAAAGATTTATTCCCAACTACAGGGATAATATATGTATCATATACCCTAGGGAGGACCTTCTGGGTGGATGAAAAAAATGGGAGGACATTCTTGCCGAAATGAAATGTCACTACATGGAGGACCTTTGCAACAAATTCCATCATGGTGAGGACTACATAATAGCTTTATTCCTAACTAAAAGGAGAATTTCTATAGTGTATACCCTATAGAGGACCTTTGAGGTGTATGATATGAAGAAGAGTACCTTTTTACCAACATGAAATGCCACTGTTGGGAGGACCTTCACAACGAATGTCATCTTGATGAGGACTACCATCATAGATTATTTCCCAACTACAAGGATAATTTATATAGAATATTACCTATGGATGACCTTTAGGGGAGAATAATTAAATGAGAGGAACTTTTTACTAACATGAAATGTCATTGTGGGAGGACCTTTGCTGCGGATTCCATCCCGGTGAGGACTGCTATCATAGCTTGATGCCCGACTACAGGGAGAGTTTCTATAGTGTATACCCAGGGGAGGACCTTCAGGGTAGATGATAGCAAGGGGAGGTCCTTCATTATCTTTGATCTTCTATTCATATGGAGGGATATCGTGATGCTCACCAGGAGATAATATCTCATGATATATCGGTTTGTGTCCACAAAGGAAACCTTCATGGTTTATACTCTAGGGAGGACCTCTGAAGATGCTGGTAACAATGTTATATAGAGGACCTTTGAAATTACTACTTAAAATTGTATAATTTGGTAATAGATTAGCAGGATCCTGGGCCACCGGGAGTAGGTGTTTGATGGACTCATAGACTCTAGCTTCCAATAGAGTAGGGTCATGAGTAAGCTCTTAACTTTCTCGTTTTCTTTATCTTGATTTCTTTTTAGGTGATCTCTTGCAGTTGACTGGGGTTACTTTCTATAAGTAAAGAATTTCATAAATGGGTTTTTGTTCAAGTTTACCCTATGGAATTACTGGTATATTATAGTAATATTATAGAATTTTAGAAGGGATATACGACTTCCCTAGAGAATCCATTGAAGTGGACTGGTGTCCCCTAGCGGGAATGAGTATTTGTGCCTAATCCTATTGTCCATTTATCAGGGAATATTATAAATTAACCTTCTATATAGGAGCTGGGATGCATGTTTTCTCTTGAGTGACCACCCTTCTTTGTGAATGAGTCACCCCATTTGGGGAGGTTGGATTGTGGGACCAAATCCTTGCTATTACTGTGGATGTGATTACATGTTGACAAGTCTATAGGATATGGTTAGAGATTGATATTAGATCCTACATCAATTCTAATATGTTTTAAGATACGTCCTTAGTAGGAACAAGGCTGTATTCACATTATGATATCATAACAGGAATATGTGTCTTCTTTGGTCCTCCATTTTCCCAATGGGTACTGACTGTTCTCTTTTACGAGGTCAAAGGTACGAGTCTTCCCATAATTTACAATAATTTTATGGTGGCTTCTTTCTCTAGTTTCCACTATATTTAATTGGAGAGATTTAAATTGGTGGGAAGGAGTTTTTATATTCTCATATTTTTCCACCATATTTTAAAAGTGGGCTTGATATCAATGAGAAGGAATTTTAACATGTTCATATTTTTCCTTTTTATTTGGTTGATGAGATTAATATTCACAAGAAGGGATTTGTATCTAGTCATTTTATATCATATCTAGATGATGGGATTGATGTGAAACATTAGGGATATGTGTATTCCTATAATTCACCATCATATTTTTCTAGAGGGCTTCATATTCACAAGTAGGTATTTTCATTTGCTCATTGGACATCATATTTTACTGACAAGATGGATGTGTGTGGTAGGGATATGAATCTACCTATAATTTATAGGATTGATGTGTGATGTCAGGGATGCACTTATACCTATAATTAACCACTGTATTTTATTGATGGGATCATATTCACGAGTAGAGATTAGAATCTTCTCGTTTACCACTATATTTGACTGATGGGATGGATGTCCATTGGTAGCAATATGCATCTACTAGTAATTTTTCACCTTATTTTCATGGATAACCTGGTGAGAAGTAGTAGGATTTTTTATCTGCTCATAATTTACTATCATATTTTACTTATGAGATTCATAAGATGGAGCATGAATATGTATCTGCACATAGGTTGCTACCATATTTACTTGGCAGGCTAGTTTAGTAGGAATGAGGACTATGGCCAGTTCTTTATTTTTTGATCATTACTCTTTATAGTCCAACATGGGTACTTGGGTTCATTTGACTTCGACTAGGTCCTGTGGGGTGGTATTCTATGCATGAAGAGGATACTGGGGAACACAACATTGATAAAGAAAACTTCTAGCAGGGGCCTTGGGTGAGACCCCAGTGATGTTGGGATAAAGTTGTTAGAAACCACATCATCAACCTTCTTAAGTAAAGGGAGTAACTCATTATCACATTCCAGGGATAAGCTCCCAAAAATGGTTGGAAATGTCTAGTGTAACCTTCTGGTTCTGGACCACCGAGCATCATTGGGTGGACGATTTAGAACATTTCATGGACTGGAGGGCATGTTAATCTACCTAAAAGGTTGGGAGAGTACTGTTATGGTGGAAATATCAAACCAATGCATTCAAAACCTAGTGTTTAATATGTTGGTTGGGTGATAGAATCCTTAGTTTGGCTGATGAATCAACCTGTATAGTGGTTGATGCACATATTTGTGAGAACTAGTGAGATTCCATTGGATTAAAGAGATTTCTGGTGAAGAGTTTCTGCAATATATATGAAAAATACATAGAAAAAAACTTTTCAAAGTATAATCTCATGACCACATGTGTAATTGATGGTATAATTTGGCCATCTTCTATTTTTTATGAGAAAGGGACCTAAAGTTGGGTAACACTGCCACCTTGGTTAAGGATTCATGTTAGGCTCACCATTTTGTTTCTGATAAAAAATGTTTGTGCCCAAACAGGTGATTAAAAGGGGTAGAGTTGTGTGAAATAACTAACATCAGGTGAAACGTCTTTGAAGTTTCTCTAAAGGGTTTTGTTCATGGAGATGGACGTTCCAAACAGTTCTTATATCTGAGATGAATAATGGACCTACATTCCAAAGGTAGGCATTCATCAGTTAACTTGGAAAATGACACTTAAGAATACACATTGGTAAGAGGATGGGAAGTTGAGCTCACCGAACCCTTTTTGGGGGAACTATTTCCTATTCTAGGACTCTCTTATAGATTTAAGATATATTCTTAAATCCTTTATTCATTCCCAAGTATGCATATGAAGATTACCCCGAGGTAACGATACCTTATAACTACATGTGGGTTCAGAATCATCTATATGTATCTAAAGTTCTCCATAAATGGAGGTATCTATATATATCATATGTTCTCCATCAATGGTACCCTTTTGTGTATTAATTGGAGATTATTTGGTGGTTATTATGATGATTCTGGTTTAGTAGCCACACTGTTGTTCTCTTTGAAGTGTATTGTCATCCAGGGATATGAGAGTTGTTTTGATGTTGAGATCAGACCCAAAAAATGGGATTCCTATATATCATCATGAAAGGAATCAAAACCCATGTATTTCTATACCACTTAACAGGGAACATCATACCTTTTAATGTCATGTGATAAGGACCAAACCCTGCAGTTTAATATCATGTGGCTAAGACGTCTAGGAGAAGGTTCCTAGTCAAAGTTTAGTGTGAGACTTATGCCGAAGAATCCCAGGGAACCAATGAGGGATATGGATTTCCAGATTGAATGAGACCCTACTAGGAATGTGGACCAGAGAGAATAGGGTTGATTTGGGGTGTTGGGTTTAAACCTTAAGGGGGCTTCCTACGTATCCCATTTGGACGAGAATCAAAGTCCACATAGTTTGGTTAGCTGGGGATTACACCTTAGAGGAGGCTCAGTTGGTTGGGGATGACACATGAAAGTTTCCTATTTGAGGATACATAATTGGGGATTATACCATATAGGAGGCCCATATGGATAGAGGTTGGGGATTACATATTTGGAGAAGTCCCATTTTAGGATTTGGGATCATGAGGATGTCATGATCACCAGTAACCTCTAAGCCCACATGATTCATGCTCGATGTGAGAAACAAGAGGAAGTAGTGGATCTGAAGATAAGACAATCAACTATAACCACTAATATATGAGGTGCTAAAGCACAAAGAGAGAAGTATAGGGCTTTGAGTTTTCCCATATCCTCTTTTATTTTGGTAACAGGGATAGTCACATCTGGTGAAATATTCGGCTATGACCTGGGCTGAGGCAAATAGGAGAAAATGTTCCACCTCCCACAAGGAAGACTAGGGGATTAACCCAGGAGGGATACTGTAATTTCTAGAACCATGCAGAATATCTCAAATCATGGTGATTTAGGTTTTGTTGGGTCTTACACTCAATAGGATTCCCATGTTGGATATTTGAAATTCATATCATGGCCACTTTATGAGGCATATTTTTATTGATGCATAAGTTATATCATGTTTGTCACATAAGGTATAATATAGTTTAAAATTATACAACTAGGATGATGGTAGCAATATTTAATGTTATGTTGTAGGGACTATGACAACACATTTTAATGTCAAGTTGTAGGGAAGAGAACCATATAGTTTAATGTCTTGTGGTTGGGACGAGTCCCATACAATTTAATATCTTTTGTTTAGGATGATTCCTATATAGTTTAACGTATTGTGTTTAGGATGATAGGGTGGAAGATGCCTAAAAATGGATGGTTGGAGGCTTATGAAAGAGAGGACCTTTTTGGTTCAACCTAAAATTGGAATCAGGTGACAGAGTTATAAGATTTTTGAAGGAATATTTAATTGGAGAAACTCAAGGAATCCAAGAGGAGAATCTCAACTCACAGCATGGGAAAGAAACCAAGAGGAATAGGCTGAATTAAGGAATTTTAGGTAGTTTAGATTAGTACCTTGACTAATGGAATTATATGGGGTGGAATTTAAGGACATATTGTCTACAAATACATGTTTGCATTGAATTTTCTACATAGGGGGCCACAAAATAACGTCCTGGAATGAGGGTCCATGAAGTAGAATTCATGAAATAGTTGACCGAAAAGGATTTTCTACAAAGGTTTCATCTACGAACCAATTGGATGCAAAGGATTTCCCACATAGGGTTGTCTACAAAGGGTAGATCCATGAATAAATTTATTCATTCACAGGGTTATAAAATGATGTCTTATGTTTCAAATGACACAAACTATGCATGGAATATTTTGTGGAGGTTATTCTACATATGGTATGTGGGATGGATTATATAGAGGGCCATCCACATATGGTTCATAGGATGGCATATACGAAGTTATTTAGGTGAAATATTTCTCCCAAACCCTCTCTCAGTATTTTACCTCCACCGTCGACTCCCCCTCTTAGCTTTTTATAGATGAGTGACACAACCAACTACTGGGTTGTCTGGTCATGGTGGGTCACAGGGCCTCCAATTTCAGGTTCCTAAAAAGAACACCCAGGCCTATGAACTATTTTTTTCAAGGGGGATTCAAATAACCATATAGCCTAAAAAATTGTTTGGTTTTGTTTATAGTAATTGGCGGTACCATCTCATACCATGAATAATTTGATTTTCGGGATACCTCATGTAGTGGTATAACACCATGAATAGTGATGGTGTATGTATTGTTTCTACTTCATAGGACTAAGACTTCCTCCACAACTTCCCATCTTTTTATCATTTTCTTCAAAATATTCATTGGGTTTATTTTTACCCTTACAAAAATCATGAAAGTATGTTTATCCATGTGGATTTTTCATGACCCAAAAAACACCATATAATATATCTGTAGGATCACATTAAAGTGTTCTATCTCTCAAACAAATAAATATCACTTTATCTCAACTTCCAATAATTAGACAACACAAGATAAGAATAAAAAATATTTCTACTTCCTCTTTACAAGAGGTGTGAATGACTCCATAACATAAGGCATAAGCTTGTTCTATAGTTTCTACAATTCCACAAGGTTAGAAGATATAAAGGAGTGTAAATAACTTGTGTCAAAAAAGCAATCACTATAGATGATAAAATAAGAATGATACCTCTGACCACTGAAACACCTTTATCCGATTCCACTGGTTCCCAATCCATAACATGTTGATTCTATATCTCTTTTTGAGATTGAGGTCAACTATTAACCTATGGATATTTTTTAAGTTAACCGTAACCATAATAAGATATGAACTTTCCACCACATCCACCAAAATAAGATCCCACATTCCTTGATGCGTCATAATGATCTACTGTCACACTAGAAGATATAGAAACTTTGACACTATAATAACAATGTAAATTCCTATAAAACCTTTTTAAATATCCCATACATCTACAATAATGGAATGACCTAGATAAAATTGGACATATGGACCGTATGTGCCCGAACATTCTACAATGATGGCACAAAATAGTTCTACCACATTTAACTGCTAACAAGGGTGGAGGAGGTGGATAGCCAGAGATACAACCACTCTTATTACCTTTCTCCTGATAATTACTCTTCTTCTTAGATGAGTTAATCCCACTCTATCCTAGTACTGGAAGCATGCCGGTTAAATCTGACATACCTACTTGGTCTTCCTCTACCATCAAATCCCAATCAACCACCTCAAAATAGGTATTCAACTTAAACAGGTTGAAATGATATCACATATCTTGATTTAATCCCATTTGAAACAACCTTGATTTCACCTTTTCATTGTTGATCACCTTAGGAGAAAAGTGGACCAACTCATCAAAGTAGTTGATGTAGTCCAACATTGACCGATCCCCCTGACAAAGGTCCAAGAATACTTAGGACTTGGAGAGAACCAAAGTATTAGGGAAGATCTACTCAATGAAGAAATACTTAAAGTCCTTACAACTGATATTTTTATGTTTCCCAATAATAATTACAGTCTCCCACCACCTGCAACTTGGGACTTACAGCATAAACACAATACACTTCACATAACTAGATGAAGGAGTTTTAAGTAAGTCAATGATACTCTAAATTTTCTCCACCCATTATTTATATTCCTAGGGTTAATTGATTTCATATAAGGAAATGGGACTATTATTGAGGAACTACTGAGACCAGTCCTTCTCTAGCCTTGGTTTAGATTCCCTAGATCGAGAAGCACATATGCCCGTTTCCTGATCCATAGCTTGTACATATCCAATTATAACCTCCATAGATCTCTACTCAATTGGAGGGTTAAAAAAATAATTATTTCTAGACTCCTCCCATGTATGTACATAATGTCTCATAGGAGGGATGATACTACACAAGTTAAAACAAATAGAAAGTGAGAATCATCAACACATTAACCCACTAGAAATCAATTAAGTGACATAATAAATTATTCACATAAATCAAAATTTAAATAATGAAAACCTAAACTAATAAACCCTATTGTGGTTCCCATTACCATTATACAACCTATGAATTAAACCTTTTTAAGAATTCAAACCAAATTCCCAATGTCCCATGGTGACCCAAGGCCTATCATGAGGTGTGTTGGCTAGACACCCCACTCATAACTAGAACCTCAATATATAACATTCTTAGCTCCTATTTATCCAAAATTTCCCAAAGATAAATACCCAAATAAAGTATAAACCATGTTTATAATACCATTTTTTATGAACTATCCTATGATTACATCTAACTTGATACCTAACCTAGCCTATGGAATGACCCGAAGGGTGTTACTAATCCCCATGAGATAGAAACTAGTGATTGGTCATATAGGAACTCCTTTGGGAATTATTTTCCCTATAATATTTATCAATATAAAGATAAATAATTACAACAACCAACCATAAAAAAATATATAACACAAGTAACCGTATATAAGTTTAATATTTACTTCCTTGAACATGTAAAAAAATGATCAAAAGAAGAGGGACTGAAAAATGGGAAAAAATAAAATCCTCATGGAATAAGGTCCAACCACCAATCATTTCTCCACAAACACCTATCCAAAAAATAATCCACTAGAACGTGTATCTTCCACCACCATACCAAGTATTTACTTTTTCTAAGTCAGAAAAAATAAATTCTACAAACATCCTTTGGGTGTATTTAGGGTGTGAGATCACATTCCTAGCAGGATCCCACTAATAATTCTATGCATATACATTATAATACAAATAAATATGTAATTTTTCAAAATAAAGGAAGAAAATAATTTTTAATTTAAAACATACTCTAGTTTTACAAGGAAATAAAATAAAATAAGATTCATTAGTAAAAAATTAAAATAGAACACAAGCACCATGGACAATCCCTAAGAATCTAGGGTTAGTGGGAACCTAGGATCCTCATACTCTCACATATCGTACCATGTATGTGATGATCCACTCTTATGATCAAGGAATCACCTCACCAAATCATCATCAATAGTTTAGTTAGTGTTGTAACATAATCCTACTAGGCAGGGTAGGGTATTCCTTGAATAATTTTCACAATATTCCCTTTTAGGTACTTAGGGTTCCCATGTGCTTTATCCCATTTTATCAAACCACACAAATCCAATTTCATCACAATCCAACCATCATATTCCAAAGCACAATATTGAAAACCATATCCATAGGGGGAAAACATTTTACAACCTTCTCACACACACCAAAACACCATTGAAAACACCCATTTACACAAAACAAACCATTTATAAAATAATTGGATTTAGAAGAAAGAATGATTAAATTGTCAAATAATGGATCAATATGAAACCATATATCATTTCCTTTAAAACCATCAAGAACCAGTTGAGAATTATAATATAAGAGGAGAGTAGATCTTAAATAATTTATAACAATCCATAAAAATAAAAAACCCATGCCATTAAATTTGGATTAAACTAAATCTATGTCATCCTAACTATTGTGTAGAATAAAACCCATGAAATAAGAGAGGAAAGACTAAGAAGATAAGATATGAGACACTTACTAGGAGTTTCCTTGAAGGACCAATTCAAAATCCACAAAAAAAATAAGACAATAGGGGATTGGAGGAGTAGGAAAGAATTCCTAGAATTGGGGAGCCACAAATAGAAAAAACTGGACGAGAAGGGTTAAATTATGGAGGGGTAGTTTAGAGATTTCTATTATTTTAAAAATTGGATAGGCCACACAGTTTGGCTGCATAGTTTTACAAACCATGCACTAACCATGTGGGTGATTATGGATCCCCTGGAAGAGGCTTCATAGTTTGAGTCACAAAGTTTCATAAACCATGCACCAAATCATGTGGGCACTCTTGTTCCACTATTCCATGTCACACAGTTTGATGAGGTTGGCACATAGTTTTCTCTAACTATGTTACAAACATGAAATAGCCACTATCTCCCATCAATTCTAAAAGTAAAAGACCCATAGAAATAGTAGATAAAAATAAATACCAAAAATAAATGATAAATACCTATAAATGAAATCATGGGTGTGACACTTCAAGTAGCAATGAATATCAGTCAGAACCAAATGAGATGGAATACAAGTTGAAGGATAAGATTAAATGTTGTCTTGAGTATAATACCATGATCTAGAAATTAAATAAAAATATAGTGAAATAAAACAAGAATATAATAGAAGAAAAAAAGGAGTTTAAAAGGAAATAATTATCCCTTATATATGGAATTAAAAAATTCAAGTTTAAAGCTGTTGGACATGAGATGATAATAAAAGATCTTAAAGATAGGTTTACTTTTAAAGAAGAAAATTTATTAAAGACACAATATTACTTCTTTAATAATGAGAATAAAATAAAGAAGTTAAAGGAGGAATTTAAAAATTTTATTGAATTCAAGGTTAAATCCTTAAATTTATCTGAGGGGTCTTATATAAAATATCATATAAAATATGTAAAAGATGAATCAACTTAAAATTTAATTTTAACTAGAAATGCATGTTCAAAATAGAAATATAGCCAAGTAAAATCTAAGAAAACTAATGATAAATAGTCACAATTATATATATAAGAGGAAGAAATATAGAAGTCCTAAGACTCATAAAAAAATAAATTTAAGACCCAAATTGTATAATAAGAACAAAAATATGGATAACACTTCAGAAATAATTTCTATGAACCAAGAAGATTCAGATTCCAAGGCTATGACCAGTGCTGTGGAGATTTTGTGCACAATTCCTATACATGATGGTAACATATATCTCTACTTTGAATGAGGTATTAATTTGGGGGGGGGGGTCATTTAGAGGATAAAACTATGGTTCTAAGATAAGAAAAGTCATGAAGACAAATACTTTCAGCATACCAACTTAGAAAAAATTTGAGTGTCTTAAGGAAGTTTGTAGAAGAAGTGAGTAGTAGTGTCATAGTATTAATAAGTGTATAAAAATATTAATAGGACACGATTCATATGTTTTTAAGGGAAAGGGTACTCATAATCCTAAGGGAGAAAAATCACGTCTAATATAAATTGCATCTAAAGGCTAGAAAAGGTGATAAGTCTTGGTTTCTTGATAGTGGGTGATCCTTCCACATGATAGGTGATCATAATATTATTTAAAAATTTTGAGAAACATGAAGGGGGGGGGGGTAGTCACCAATGGTAATGATTTTTCTTTAAAATTCAACGTGATTGGATCCATTTAAATCGAAGTTAAAAATAAGAAATTGAATGATGTGTTGCATATGGAAGGGTTGAAGCACAATTTTTTGAGTATTAGTCTACTATGGGTTGATGATAATGAATTTGTTTTTAAAAAATGATTCATGTTTCATTAAAAGACTAAATTATGAAAGTATCATCACTCAAGGAAAAGGTAAAAAGAAAAAAGAAAAATAATAATTGGTGATCAAACCAATTTTTATTATGTGGGTGAAAAATATGAGAGTTTTTTTTGGGATATGTAATTGGTTATATTGGTAAAATATGTATAATAAAAAATCAGAAAATAATGTTTTGATATATCTCTATAATATGAAAAAATGTAATTTTGTTTTTGGAACATTTCAAAAAGGGAATATGACTCATAGATCTTGTAAGAATGTCGAAATTCTCTCTACCTGACCACTGAAAGTAATTCCAACTGATTTATGTTGTCCCTTGAGGAAAATTTTTACAAGTGGTGATTTATATTTCACATTAATTTATGATTATACTCAAATGGACAATGTAATGTTCATAAATTATAAGTCATAATCTATTGATATTTTTAAGATTTTTAGGATACAAGTTGATTAAGAGTCGTGACTCTTCACCAAGAAATCAAGATCTAATAATGGAAAGGAATATAAATGTGATGCAATTGAATTAAATCTAGGAAAACATAGAATTAAGAATAAATTTATCACACCATATAATCCCCAATAGAATTGTGTTGTAAATTCAAAGAATATAAGAATTGTTAATATGGGGAGAACAATTTTAGCTGAAAATAAAGTCTCAAAATATTTTTGGAGAGAATCTATGTGTACTAATAAACACATTTAGAACCAATGTATATTGATACCTAAGACACATTCTATGCCTCATAATATGTGTTTTTAGAAGAATCTAACTATCTAGTACTTTAAAGTCTTTATATGTATATGCTTTATAAATAACACAAATTGGAATTTGGGTAAGTTTAAAGAGAAAAACGATGAAAGGATCTTTATGGGGTACTTATCTAGTGGAAATGGGTAAAAGTGTTAGAACAATAGGATTTATAGGATTATTTAATGTTATGATGTTGAAATATTTGAATATAATCATAAAAATGAGATGTTCATTGAGGCTTTAGGGGAGGAAACACCAGATATTGACATGATTTATTTTGAATAATAATTTATAGAATAAGAATAATTTGAGAATAAAGTCATTGATATTGATTCTAATATTACTTATGATGACATGGATACTATAAATCAGGGTGTAAAACATAAAAGGTTAAAAAATAATGTTTATATATATAATATAATGGGAAACTTGGAGGTACCAGTTCAAACAAGTAGAAGATTTATAATATACAACTAAACAGATCTTAGATCTGAAGTTGAACCAAGAACAGTAGACGAAGCTACTGATCATGAAGAGTTGGTATAATAAATTCCTGATGAGATGAATAAAACTAAAAATAACTCCACCTAGTTTTATTTCCAAGCCCTAGAGATAAAAATGTGTTTAACCTAGAATTGGTGTTTAGAAACAAAATGAATGAGAATGGTGAAGAGACAAGAAACATGGCTAGGATGATATGAAAAGGATATACTCAAATTGAAGGCATATAATTTGAAGATATCTTTTATCTAGCAAAAAGGATTCAAACAATCAGGATGTTTTTGGAAGTGTCTTCACACAAGAACAACAAATCATATCAAATGGTTGTGAAACCAATATTTTTGAATAGAGATCATGAGGATGAATTTGTTATTGAGAAAACCAATGGTTTTATTCTAGATATTTATGGATGTATAATTGAAGATGGAAAGTGAAATTTTATGGATTAAAATAATCTCCTTGATCTTGGTATTCAAAGTTTTATGGTTTCTTGAGACAAATTGGTTTTTCAAAAGGGAAAGTTGATAATAATTTCTATATACAAGATCTATCTCTAGGTACACAATTTTTCATAGTGTATGTTGATCATATAGTTTTCTTATAATGAAAAAGAGTATCTTTTTTAGGAAGTTTTTGGCAAAATAAAATATCTATTTTAGATGTCCATGTTGGGAGAACTGAATTATATTCTAGGATTACATATTGAGTTGAAACCAAATTTCATATTTTTCTCACAAGAAAAATATGACAAAGATTTGTTGAAAAAGTTTGGAATGAAATAATCAAGAGAGTTTTGGACACCAATTTTAGTGGCAAAAATTGTATAAAGATAAGAATAGAAGAAAGGATGATCAAAAGAAATTTAGAAGAATCATTGGAAGCTTGTTGTATTTGATAGCTTTAAGACCCGAGATATTCTTTGCATTGACACTTTGTGCCCAATTTCAAAGTGACCCAAGGGAGTTACACATGCTTATAAAAAATAATGTTCTGAGATATATGAAAGGAACAATGAATTATAAATAAATATATATAAGTAGCATAGATTTGGAATTTATTGGATTTACTAATTTAGATTATAACGAACTAACCTAGTCTCAACTATCATGTCACGCAAGATAGCCCACCATAAGGCCTGAAGCATGTTTCTTATTTCACTAGGATGGACACAAGCACTGCAATTTCCCATACTGAATTCCTATAAAACTAGTAGCCAGACCGATCACAACATCACCTCAAGCACACCTCCCCATACACCAGATGCTGCCGAATAACATCAAGGTTCTAATGTTGGTATGGTGGGGAGGCTATACCCTTATGATTGGAGTATCACAATGGTATATCAAAAAATAAATAAGAGAAAATAGTGGAAGTAGTAATAAAAGAAACACAGAGCAACAGAAGAATAATATCAACTAAATATAAATGGCCAAATACAATATAAAATAATGCATTCATGTCCATATGATAATATATAAACTAAAATAGTATACATAAAACCTGAAATATAACATAGTTCAATACATGAATAAATAAAATAAGTAAAATCCTCAAGGTTTAACTCTATGAGTATCTCGAGATTTAGCTCAGTCCTATGCTCCAAAATCCCAGGTACAAGCATGATAAGGCGAGTAATAATCCATGGTCCTATGAACATAAGGTCTTTTTGGGTACCCCAGTGCAATGGAGGCTTGAGAAGGGTGTGAGATAAAATCTCAATGGGCCACAGCCTATGGTTCCTATAGCTAAATCCAGTTTGTGAATATAAGGTACATCCATTCGTAGATATAAATAAATAATAAAAAATGGTGAAATAATAGATACTAGCCTGCTCAGGTTCCCAAAAGACACATGACAACTCTACATGCTTTAGATCATGGATGGAATGAAGATATGATGGATAACCATCTATATAGTAATAATATATATAGTGTAGTTATATACTACATCCACCTATATGGACTAAGTATATGCATATGTAATTTTCCATATACATAGAATAATAGATTCTTGATAGACCAGGAAATAACTTAGTCACCCATAACCTGTCTAAATGTTCCTATAAGTCCAAGGAAAGGGTACAATCCCTATATCTCATAATGAATGAGAGACATTATTCTCAACACCTAAGAGGGTGGGTGTATCTTCATCACAACACCTAAAACAAGGGATGTGGTGCATCATGCCCACCATCCAAATAGTGTCAATGGTGCGAGACATCGTTCTCAACAACCAATTCAAGGGAGAGTGACATTCCATGCTCAACAATTCCCTTAAAAATCATATCAAAACCAATGTCAATGGTATATTAATATTAAAAATAATACATTTCCTCTTAAGATAATCCATAAGCCCAATATAATCAAGGGAATCACATTTATTACAATTCACATATTCCATTCTTGTTTAAATATATCATGTGGAATGATCATACCACCAAATTCAAATATATTTAATTTAAAATATTTAATTTAAACGAACCATTTCATTTATCAAGGCATGAAAATTTATAATCAAGGCTTTCCAACCCACTTAGAAGGTGGTTGGTCTTGTAAACAATTAGTCACAAGGAAGTCCATGCCCCTTATTAAATCTATTTAAGAATATCATTTGAGGAAATGTAATAAGAATGAAACATATCTAATAATAACATAAAATAATAGGAAAACACCAATTCCATAAGTCCAAGAAAGTCTTAAATCACTAATCACCACTTTTTAGTTTAGAATATTGAATACCTCATCTGAGGGGTTTTATTATAAAACATGAAATTTTTAAGAAAAAAATAATTTAGGACAACTAAGAATAACATTCAAGAGGTACAACTCATTTCCCCAAAAGGATCATTTTATAACACTATGAAACATGGAAAATCAATTTCATGGTTTATAAACATTACTTATAAGGGGTAAATTCATTTATAGTCTAAGCCAATTGATTAGATGGTGCTTTAGGATTTTAAAAAAATATGTAAAATAAGAAAAAACACTTGTAAAACTCAAAAAGAGGCTTCTATAGTTTAGGTATATATCCTCTAACTACATATCAAGGCCCAATGGGAGTAATGAATCATGCATATAACAATTTAGAAACAAAGAACTTATTTTATGGCGACACGTGACAAAAGTCGGCACCTGACACAATGAAAATTTTATAAATCAAATAAAACTTGGGGAAAAAGATATAAATCACCTACTTTATACCATGTAAACTTCACTCATCCAATATCAAGGCTTGATTCAATCCGTTTTGGATGAAATTGAAGAAAAAACATCTACCCTGAAAATAGGGTGAATGATTTCTCACCAAAATAGCACAATAGATCAGAAGAGGAACTAATATAAAAAGTAAAAGGATTCAAGATCATACCTCTAGCTATAAAATTATTATAATGAAATTTAAATTATATTCTTAATTCTAGAGATATCAAGATACCTAGGTTAGGGTGGAGGAGAGCTAATCATGGGAGAAGGGAACTACTGTCTATTGGGGAGAAGAAGAAAAATAGGGATTTAGATATTTAGTTAATTAAGGGTATTTTAGACATTTCACCCTAAAAACTAGGGGCTCATAGTCTAGTTTCACGATTTGAAAAAACATTACACAAACCATTATCCCTTAACTACTATGGAAGGGAGATCACATGGTTTATACACACGGTTTGGGAAACCATGCAAAAGTAGTGCGATTCCCCTCTGTAAAAAACCTGCATCAAACCGCACAAACATGTGGAACCTCTCACACAGTATGATATAACTATAAAAGGCCTCCATATCCACTGGATTAACCAAATGGTTTCCCCTAGTAGGCTGCATAGTTTTAGAAAAACTGCGCGCTTTGATCAGCCCTCCCCGTTTTTTGGGTTTTTAGAGCCCAATTCACCTGAAACTTGACCGAGTACTCAAGGCACCTATGAAGACTTTATCCAAGTAAAGAAAACAATTTTATTATTCAAAATCTCAAAATTATGTTCCTATTCTCTGTTCAAAGAATAACCAATCCACCAAATTCTAAATTTTTAATTCCCTTGGAATTCCCCTTGGCTCAAAACATGGGTCATTATAACCTCCCCACCTTAGAACTTCTCATCCCAAAGAAGCCTTGGGGAACCAAAAAAATATCACTATATCTACAACGGTCGTTAAGCCTCATTAAAATGGTCACACTATGTTACTAAACACCCAACACACCTCTGAGTATTTCTTAATCGTATGACACTTTAGCTCTCAAAACCCAAGTCAACACTTGTTTTTCGACTGAAACACTAGAATGGTGATTACCCGGGCCCATTTAGCTAGAGACATGACCATGCCATATTCTCTATAAAAACCTCACCAATGGTGCTCCCCACCATAGGTTTTAGCATACAAGGGGACAATTATGAGCCATGGTATATTGACCATCGAAATTGACTACAAAGCACACCATAAGAATTTTAACAATGCTCCTGGAATGATTTTGAATTTTTCAAGCGGTGGATTCCCCACTATCATTTAGATATGTCTAGCTAGATTTTTATTAAAATCCCCATTAGAAACATACTATACTCATCTCCACCTGGGGAAATTCCATAAACAGTTCTTCCCTGACCGTATTACTTAAGAAAAAAAGCAAAGAAGTTGATCCACCTCCAACTGAAGATTCTCAAAATGTTTGGATTAGATGGCTGGCGTAATACAAACTAAACCTCAATGCCTTCTTCCAAGGAATCTTGTGTTTACCATGATCACATTCACCAAATCTCATACCTAACTTCTGGTGACATTTCCAAATCAAATCATCACCTAACTATTTAATGTGTCATGCCACAGCTTGAACAATGGTGTAATTGAGTTCCATCCCACTAGAATAGTCAACCTTTAAACATCAACTCTGAGACTGAAAATAAGTCCAGGATAACCTCATATTCATTAATCTGGTGTCCAAGGAACTAAAACAAGGTAGTCTATACTCCATTTTTATAAGTGAGACATGGGTAAAAGGATAGGATGTCCACATCAGATCATTGACTAGGACTAGAGTAACATCCTTCTAGCGGTCAAGTTAGAGGTAAATGACTGGTGTCCAAGAATCCACCCAAGGCATTCCAACATGGAAACCTAGGTATCACTCAGAACTAACCATGACTTGATAAAAAAACCATGCATCTGATGCACAACTTTGATAAATCCTATTTATTGAATGAAAAGGACATTTGAAACTTTTATCTTGGTGTATAACTGACACTCTCTTATTGCATCAAAGACGACATCAAGATAGGGGACATGCTCATCACTATGAAGAAGTATAGAAATTGGATATGAAGAATTCCAAAAATTCTTGAGAAATATGCATCATGTACAAGATGAAGTACTCGGTATAGTTTCCAACCAACCATACCCAACTACTACAAAAAAGAGTAGTCAAACCACTACTGGTAAAATTCTTGGAAGAAGTTCGGCTTTACCTACCAATGAATAATCATTAATTGATCACAATCCTTTACCACCTAAGGCATCCCATGATCACTCAAACATATCCATTGAAGTCCATCCATGAACAGCAGTGTTTCTCAAGGGTTACGTACATATCCAACCAAATTAATGTCATGCTGTTGAGAAATCACCAAAATGATACAAGACTAACCGTCCTCATAGGCATTCCAAAACCTAATTGACCATTTTCATATTGTCTTCCTCAGTTGTGTCCTTTATACCTTTAAAGAGGCACATTCACTAGAACTATAATGATGATCCTTACCTTAGGAGTGTCCTTGTCATCAAAAGAAGAGGTAGAATAGATAATAATAAGTGTACTAGGTTAGATTCACTTTAAATTCATGTGTGACACTTCTCAGAGTTAGGACCACAAATGTCATAACATTTGGAATGAAATCCAAAACCAACTTGACCATTATGTCAAAACACGTGATCCTATTAGAACACCATCATGATAATTGGGATGAATTGATTCCTTTAATTCCCAGGTCACTCTACTCTGGAGATGACCCAAGAACATACTCAACAGCTCACGGCTTATTGATTCCACCAAAATCAACTGGTTTTTTATATCATTTATAATTTCAACAAGTACCATGTATATGAATGCACACTACCCTGAGGTTTGAGAAGAAAGATGTCACATCCTCGATACTATCCATAGGATGTTCACCCTATGTATCCAAGTATTTGGTGGTCCGTACAAGATATTTATCCTAGAGTCATATTTCCCTATATGACCTTTAACCTAGATGACTATGTACCAAGTTTTCCATCACTAAGTAATAAGAGAGGGTCACATAACCTACGAAGTGGCCAACAATTTCCTAGGCATGTCTAACCCGTTGAAACTGAGAATTACCTAATTCTAACTCCCATAAAAAAGTTCAAGGATATCATGAACACCCATCCAAAAAGGGTTTAATTTATAAGCTGAGATTACTAATAGGGACAAAAACACCAAAAAAATACCATACATCATAAATATCTCAATATTTAGCAAAGTGGTTAAGCTCAATGGGTGCTACCTACCTCAGACTAACCCCTCATGAAAGTATATGAATTGACCCTATCACTAGGTCATGATAAACATGTTTCACTAGGACCTACACATATCATTTAATACCTTTATAAAAAGGATAAATTCCTATGTAAAATGCTCATGTTTCAGTTCCAAGTAAACTCAATGAGAAATTTAAACAACCCTTACTCAAGGGTTTAAAATAAAGATACCACATAAGGTTATATTTTAAGTCATTAAATTGATTAAAATTAAATCTTTAAACATTTAAAAGATTTTATTCATAACATCAAGTACCAATTACAAGAATAAAGAACATGGTACCTGATTTAGCTAATGCCTCAGGGGAAAATAGGTAAGTCTTATCAAACTTCTCTTTTAAACACTAATCATTTATTGATATCCTATCATAATTAGAAAATTACCATATAAATCCCCTTAATAATTTTATTTATCCATAAGGATTTTCATAATTGGTATTAGTTAAAAACCAATTCATAAAAGATAAGGTGACTGATGAGGGTCCCATTAAGACAACCTGAGTTCACCAGAATGCAACCTAATAGCATTTGTTTAATTATCAAAGTTTCAAAACATCCATAGTAGGTTATGTCATAAGAAACATGCCCCAAATTTCCTACTTGGGTAAAATTGTGCATCTAGGAAGTTAACCATATGGATCTCCATGATCATTTGATAGAGTCATAAGCCTTCATAGAGGTAACCATTAATAGTTTAAAATTTTAAATTAACCTTATTGGGTTTTATATGATAAGATTAAATAACATAATTGAAATAGTATTTTTGAGTCACGTAAGAGGTCCATAAGCAACTAATTCATTTAAGATAAAAATTAAATATCTTTTACATTTATAACCATTCCAAAATATATCATGGTTATATATAATAGTTTGATTATATGGGTTTACATCTCCTAATATATAAAATGACCATACACTTTATAGACTGAAGACTAGATCCCATTAAATTGAAGCCAATTCACTTTAAAATCATAAATTTAGAAGATTTTAAATTTTAAAAATAGTCTCTAGATATTTATAAAAAGCTCAAAATATGGTTCGAATACATGGGTTACATTTTCCCAATTTATAAGCTTCCCATACACCTTACATCTAAAAACCGGCCCCATTTAATCACAACCAATATACTCAACCCACGAAACCAATTATAAATCAAAATCATAACTAGGAATGTTATCACAAGTAGTAAACATTGAGCAACATTCCAATAATCACCAAAGCATGACACATATGAAGCTAAATAAGTAGGAAGCATGGAATATAATAAAAAAATCATGGTAGAAGATTAACATGAAAAATAAATCAACCAAGAATCTTATATAAATAAGAATGCTAAATAAAATCCTAAACAGGTACAAAACTAAGAATATCACTAATATACCTAACATGGTATATAAAAACCATGATAATAATCATACAAGGCACATCACACAATCTTTAGGTAGCCTACAAATGAAACTACATGGCATGACATAGGCATGGAATTTGAATATCTATGTTCCTATAATGATTCATGTAATGGTACTTCCTTGAAAAACTAGTCCAAGAGAAAAATAACATAATTTTAATAAATAAATATGCAATGGAAAGTACACTAATCACTCAAGGTGGGATCATAATCAATTGTAACAATGAACAATATAAACAAAAATTCCATCCCTGTCCACTTGAACTTTTCCCAATGGGTGGGTTGATCACTCCTAGACATGAATATTTACCAAGTGATGACACATTACTAGTCTCCTATCTATCAGCCCAAAACATTAAGACAAAGGAAAAATAATATCTAATACCTCTTTCTAATGTCCTGACCCAACTTTCTATAAAACCATTTGTCGAATCGGTCTCCAGATTCCCTCAAGTGATCCACCCCATATGCTAGAGGATGGTGACTAGAAGTGGGGGTATAATGTTGGTATGGTAGGGAGACTATACCATCATGATTAGAGTATAACAATAGTATATTAGAAAATAAATAACATAGAATAGTGGAAGTAGTAATAAATTAAAGATAGAGCTGTGGAAGAATAATATCAATTGAATATAAATGGACAATGCTAATATATAATAATGAATGCATGTCCAGATGATGATACATAAACTAAAATATATAAATATAATAGGAAACACAATACATTTCAATACAGAAATAAAGAAAAGAAGTAAAATCCCCAAGGAAAAATTCCACGAGCATATTGAGCTCGAACTCAGTACTTTACTCCTAACTCCTAGGTACAGGCATAAAAACACAAGTAATAATGCATGGTTTTGTGAACATAAGGTTTTCTCGGGTATCCCAGTGCAATGGAAGCCCAAGTAGGGTGTAAGATAAAATCCCTGTAGGCCACCACTAATGGTATCTACAACTAAATCCATTCAATGAATATAATGTAAAATAGTGTGATGATATAAATTAATAATAAAAAATGTTTAAATAATAGATACTAGCCCACTAAAGTTCCTAAAGGACACCCAGTGGCTCTACCTACTTCAGATCATGACCAGAATGATGATCTAATCAGTAATCATCTATATAGTATGAATATATATATATAGTGTAGTTATATACTGCATTTAGCTTTATGGACTAAGTACATGCAGACATAAGTAGCCATATACCGGGAATACTTAGTATTGGCTAGACTAGGGCATAAATCAGTCGTCTATAAATAGTGTAAACAAGCCTATAATCTCATGGAAATGGTAAAATCCCTACATCTCATAATGAATGAGATACATCATTATCAACACTTGAGATGGTGGGTGTGTATTCATGCCAACACCCAAAACAAGGGACATGGTGCATCATGACCACCTTCTAAACAGTGTCAATGGTGTGAGACAACATTCTCAACACCCAATATAAGGGAGAGTGAAATGAAATGGTCAAAAATTCCCTTAACCATCACATCATATCCAATATCAATGGAATATTAATATTAAAAACAAGGCATTTCTTATTAAGATAACCCATAAGACCAATATAATCAGGGGCATCACATTTATTACAATTCACATAATCCATTATTATTT
The DNA here is from genome assembly GCA_963277665.1 of Viscum album. NCBI lineage: Eukaryota > Viridiplantae > Streptophyta > Magnoliopsida > Santalales > Viscaceae > Viscum > Viscum album. Next base: position 1,350,508,836 of record OY728164.1, read on the forward strand.
AAATATATCACATGGAAAGTTCATACCACCCAATTCAAATCCATTTAATTTAAACTATTCAACTTAAACAAACGATTTAATTTATCAAGGCATGAAAATTTATAATCAAGGCTTTCGAACCCACATAAAAGGCAGTTGGTCTTGGAAACAATTGGTTACAAGGAAGGCCATGCCCCCTTATTCAATCCATTTAAGAATATCATTTGAGGTGATATACTAAGAAATCCACATATTGAGCAATAACATAATGGATAAGAAAACATCAATTTCATGATGCCAAGAAAGACCTAAATCACTAATCACTACTTTTTAGTGTAGAAGACAACACACCTCATCTAATGGGTTTTATTATAAAACATGACATTGTTAAAAAAACAACTCATTTAGAATAACCAAGCATCAAATTAAAGAGTCATAACTAATTTCCCCAAACTAATAATTTTAGAAATCAACCAAACATGGAAAATCAATTTCAAGGTTTATAAACATTACTTGAAGGGGTAAAATCATTTACAATCCAATCTAAATTCTTAAAAGGCATTCTAGGATTTTAAACGATTATGTGAAAGATTAAAAAGAACTTATAACACCCAAAAAGGGGTGGTTAGAATTGATTTTGATATCCTATAACTATATAGCTTGGTCAAACAAGAGAAATATGTCATTTGTATAACAATTTATAAATGAAGAACTCATTTTATGGTGACACACAGAAAAGGCTGGCGCGTGGAATAATGAAAATATTTATAAATCAATAGAGACTTGGGGGAACAAATATATACCACATAACTTATACAATATATTCTTCAATTTTCTAATATCAAGGCTTGATTCGGCCTGGTTTGGAAGAAATTTAAGAAACATACATCTTCCCTAAAAATAGGGTGAATGAGATCACACAATAATAGAGCAACAAATCAGAATGTGAACTAATATAGGAATTAATAAGAGTCAAGATCTTACCACTATCTATCCAACTCTTCTAACAAAATTAGAATCAGAGTCTAGATTCATGAGAAATGAAGATCCCCAGGTTAGGGAGGAGAGCTCATCATGGGAGAAGGGAGCTACTGTCTACTAGGGAGAAGAAGAAAAAGAGGGGTTTAGATATTAATATCATTAAATGTATTTTATACATTTCACCATAAAAAATAGGGGTTGATGTTTTGGATTCACAGATGGGATAAACCATGATGAAACTATTCTCCCTTCACTATTTTAGAAGGGGGTTCACATTATTTATGAACATGATTTGTGAGACCATGCACAAATTATGTGATTTCCATCTGATAAAAACCTATAGTGAACTGAACGGCCATGTGGACCCTCTCACATGGATTTATATAACCATAAAGGACCTCTATCTCCACTGGATTATCAACATGATTTTTTCTAGTGGGTTACAAAGTTTCATAAAAACCATGTTCCCTGACTAGTCCTTCCAGTTTTTTGAGTTTTAGGAGCTTGAAGATTCCGTAACTTGATGGAGCACCCAAGGAACCTATCAAGCCTTTAACCAAGTCTATTTTTTTTATTATCAAAAATTTCATAATTATGTTATGGATATCAGTTCAAAGAATAAACTATCCAAAAAATGAAAAATTAAAATCCCCTTAGAATTCTCTCTTGACTTAAAACATGAGTTATTACAAGAACCTAGGTATCAACATACAAAACCATGGGAATTATTTCACCCTTAAAACACAATAAAAATTTTATTATGTATAAAATAATAATTAAAAACAACAGGTGTAAATCATAGAAGAAGAAACACATAACACGAGATATAATAAAAGAAATCCAGAAGGTTAATCCCGAATAAAAAACCAAGTCCATGAGAAAAGAAAAAACCAATTCTCCATGGTAAAATCCATCACCATCATCCCAACCCACCATGATAGAGAAATAAACCAAGAATTGTTTTCAAGCTACATGATTGAATTACCTTTATCTAGATCCTATAAAATCATGTCTTTATATTCCCAATGACATGTGCAGGGTGTGAGGAAAACACCATGTATGATACCACCATGAATCTATAAAATATCTGTCACCATGTAAACATTAACTTCAGCTTAAAAAAACAAGTTTCATAAAGAATGTTTTTTTTAAAGCATTTTTCATAAAAAATCCTTTGGTTTTCTTTTAAAACATTCCAAATTCAAATAAACCATGAAAATAAAAAATGTTCATGAAGGATAAACGGAGGGAAATAATAAAACCATCCATAAGCTACACATATAAGCATCATATCATGGAAATTCAACTTCATGAATAAAACTAGGAACAAATGGGTTCTAGAATATTTGAATATGAAACTAAGACACACAAGGAACACTAAGCTGGTATAATGTGATTCCTAATGATATCGAGTCCTGTAATAGTCTATCATTATAAGTCCAACCTATTATCTGCCACAACACAATGGGAACCTATCCATTATCTTTAGTGGTACCTCACTAACTAGGGATGTGTATATATACATAACTTGATGAACAGAAAGTTCCCATGTGCTATTTTTTCACAAAACATTCAATTAAATTATTCTCATGAATTTATAAAACATTTATATAGGAGAATCTATTGGGAAAAAATACCTCAAGGCATCATTGAAGCATTTTTGAGGTGATTGTGTTTGTTGAGAAAGTGGACATCTGTGTTGTGATTGTTGACAAAGCAAACCATGTTGTACAAATTTGTTGACAAAGGGGATTTATTTGTGGAATGTTGAGTTCAAGGGATGTGGTTAATAATCCATGTTTGATTCAAGAATGTCAAAAATGGAATGGATGATCTGGAGGTGGGACAAAAATAACAAATACAAGGTGGCGCCGTTTTCCAGTGTTTGCCAAATTTTTGGGCCTGAAAATCGACAAATGGAGAAAAGTGGTTTTGGAAAATGTACTTGTTCTCCATTATCTTGAAGGAGAGGAAACTTTCATGCCATATGTTTTTCAAAATCAGAACATCAAAATATGTCAAAGGTAAAAGGGGTGCCCTTGTTTTAGGGTTGGTCGCGCAAGTGACTTGCGCAGAAGAGACTTGCACACCGAGACTTGCGCGCTGAGAATAGACTTGCGCGACATTGTGCAAGGTGTAAAAATGCCTATAAATAGAGGTCAAACCCTCCTCATTCAGTGCGATTTCAACACTTAGAGAAAATCAGAGCTCCCATCACGTAGGTGTGGTGGTCGTGCAAGTGGTGGTGTGGTCGCGCAAGTAGCAGTTGCGCGCCAGTTGTTTATTGCACATCCAAAGTGGTTTGGATGAGAAAGGAAGGGAGTATCCCATGTTTTGAGTTGAAGAAAGGGGTGTCGTGCAAGTGGTTTGGTGACACTTGTGCGCCAGGTTTTGATGAAGTATGACAGTTGGTGGTTGCGTGCCAATATTGGTTTGGGCATAAAAGGGTGTGTGTCGCGCAAGTTTGGAGTAGTAGAAGCTAGTGTCGCGCAAGTGGTTGAGGTGAACTTTCACACTAGTTTTAACTTGCATGCCGAGACTTGTGTGCCAGCTTAGAGAAGGGCGCTAGGTATGGTTGAAGCACTATGGTGATTCAAGGCTGCGTGAAAGCTGGAAGATTGCCCGATACCTTCAGTGCAAAGTGAGATTCATCTATGGGTGAAAGTTGGACTTCAACAGAGCATCTACATAAAACTAAGGATGCATTCATTAGTGATAATGAAGAGACATACAGTTCTATAAACTATAAGTGCATCCTTTCTAGAGCAGTGAGAAAAAGAAAGAGGAATAAGGTGATACTCTCCACCGACAGTGATCCAGAGAGAGAGAGACTAAGGGAGTGAACCTTGGGAAATCAATGAGCTGACCCTAAACATTGTAAAGGAAGTGAGCCTCGGCATAGAAGTGTTCTAGCCTGAACCTTGTAAACAACAATGTGCTTATAGTGTATTTGGTACATCGGTACATTGCCGGTGTATGCTCCTTGGACATAGCCCAGTGAGGGTGAACCAAGTAAAATTTCTGTGTCCTGTGCATTCTTTACTTTCTTTTTATATTGTGCAACAGGAAAGAGAGAGAAGAGTGTTTTGCTTAACAGTGAAAAAAGATCAGCAGGGGATTTAATTTTAAATTAGTCATACCCTGATTCACCCCCTCTTAGGGTACTCAGCCTAGTGAACCTAACAATTAGTATCATAGTGAAAGGTTGATATTTGTAATTCTTTCTCTATAGAGGTAACCAATCATAAAGGGATTCCGATCTTCGACGGAAGTAATTTTAAAATATGGAAGAATCGAATGCAACACTATTTCTGATCTTTGAGAATGGTTGTGTTTACAACATCTATGCATGGTATCTCAGTGGACATCCACAATGGATCATTATTAGAAGTGGAAATAAGGGAGTTATAAGCTGACGTGAAGGGTATTAATGCTTTAAGTGGAGCCCTCTCTAATGCTATCTATACAAAGGTGATGTCATGCAAAATGTCACATGCTATGTGGGAAAATATTTTGAATATATATGAAGGGGATACAAAAGTCATAGAGGCAAAGATGCAAGTTCTATGGAACAATTATGAAGATCTGAGAATGAGCCCGAATGAATTTGTTGATGTATTTTTTGACAGGGTAAATATTGTTGTGGAAGACATGCAGGGTCTTGGAGAAGTCATCGAAGATATAAATATTGTGAAGTGTATCTTGAGGAAGCTTCCACCTTGGTTTAATCCGAAAGTCTCAGTCTTGGAAGATAGAGACCCAAAAGAGCTGATGTTGGACAATCTACACAATACCCTTGTTGCATATGAAATGAGGAATGATGACAATGATGCTATAGAAAAGGGGAAATCCAAGGAGGTGGAATTTAAGGCCATGAAGAATCTCACCATTGACGAATCTCAGGAGAATGAAGAGACATATGAAGTGATTTCATTCCTTTACTCGAACCTTCAAAGAGGAAAAAAAGTTTAAAGGGAAACTTCCACTTGCATTCTTTAGATGTGGAAAGGTTGGACATCTCATAGTAAGATGACCCAAAAGTTTTCAATAAGAAAATGATGAAGATGATGTCAAAATTCCCAAAAATAAATATTCAGCCTATGTTAAAGGGAAGAAGCCGTTCAAGAAAAATTTCTTTAAGAAGAAGAACCTTCTTTCACAAGAAATAGACAGTTCAGATGATTCTGAGGTTGAAGAGGTTGAAGAGATTGAAAATTGAAAAGATCATGGAAAAAATGATATGGTGGCAATCATCAGTAGTTCTCAAGAGAAGAATGAAACTGAAGGTGATGATGAATAAGAAGAAGTTGAAGGAAGAATAGATATGAAAGCTGAGTAAGAGGCTGCTCTTGAGGAGATATATGTTTGGAGAGCCAAAAAAAAGAAAGCTAACAAAGTTTTTTGTGATGCCAAACTCTATATGCAGTAGCATGAAGAAGAGAAGTCTGAGTTAATGGAAGAAATTGAGAAACTAAATTTATCAACACCAGAAAACTCAGAATTAGTTAGTGAGTATAAACTCAATATTGAAGAATAGAAAATGGAGATCGATGGCTTGAATAGAAAAGTGAAAGATCAAGTCTAGTGTATCGAAGAACTTGAAGAATAAGTGGTCAGTCTACGACGAAAAATGAAGGATCAGGAAAAACTATTGAATCCCAATATGATATCATGAAATCAGGTAATTTAGAGGACAGAAAAGATGATATAGGAGGCTTGTAGTTCAGCAGGAAAGAAGCAGAAATCAAGCTCAGATGCTAAGGATGAGTTGGGGCTTGATCGAAAACTAAAAACTGTAAATATTGCTGTTAGACCGCAAGCACCCATTCAGAGAGTGAATATAGAATTGGGTATTAAATAGAATGTTAGAAGATCCTAAGGGAAAACCAGCATTCCATAAGTGACACACAAGAATGCTCCCTACATTTGGTTCTATTGCTGTGGAAAGATGGGACACTCACAAAATGTGTGTTCTATAGCCAAGAGATACTGAAGGGCACAAGAAAAATAGTGGCAGCCAAATAGAGCTCAATATTATAGAACATCCTTTGAAGGTCATTGTTTTTTTTGTGGAGGATTTGGGCACATGGCTAGATATTACACATCAATCATACAAAGGAATGTGCCAAATCAAAACTCGAGTAGTCGTAGGCAGCAAGTTAGGGAATCATCAAGTGAGCTGAAAACACAAAATCGATTTGCAGCTCTACAGGGTGAAGATGGTCCATCACACTCTAAAGAAGATGAACTTCTCCAAACCACACCGAGTGTGAAGTCGAAGACATGGATCTAAAAGAAAAAGGATGAGAAGGCAGTAGTTTCTGAAATTTCTCTTAAAGGTTCAGATCATTCAGGAGTATGGATCCTTGATAGTGGTTGCACATCCCATATGACAGGTAACAATGATCTCATTACATGCATTAAATTTGACCAAGAATGTGTTTTGAAGTTTGGGAATGATGAAGGGCTGAAGATTATTGGTTCCAAAAAGGCTAAATTTGGGGGAAAAGAAATGAGATGTGCTGATGTCTTGGTAGCAGAGGGTCTCAGTCATAACTTGCTCAATGTCAGTAAACTATGTGACTCTAGGCACTCTATCCAATTTACCAAGAAGATGTGTGTTGTCATAGGAAAATATGGAAAAGTTTTTATACAGGGGAAAAGGACAAAGGTAAATCTTTACCTTGTAAGTGGGGAAGAAGATACTCGCCTTTTATCCATAGAGGAAGAAAACAAGCTATGGAATAAACTACTTGGTCATCTATGCCAACCATCTATGGAAGATATGGTAAAGTGTGATGTTGCTAGAGACCTTCCTAAACTATCATGTGATCGTACTCATGCATGTGATGCTTGCCAAAAAGGGAAGATCATTAGAAAGACATACAATCCAAAGGAACAGAAATCAACCAGAGTGCTCGAATTGGTGCATACTGATGTATGTGGAAATATCTAACCACGAGCCATAAATGGGCAAAGGTACTATGTACTTTTCATTGATGATTTTAGCAGAATGGCCTAGTTATTTGTCATTGCACATAAGTCAGATGTGTTTAGTTTTATAAAGCAGTATCATAGGGAATCCGAAAGGATGCTTGAGCAGAAAATTCTGAAGTTTTATACTAGTAATGGTATAGAATTCACAAACGGAAAGTAGAAGACTATCCTGAGAAACATGAGATAAGACATAAAGTTTCATCAGTGATAACTCCCCAACAAAATGGAGTAGTTGAAAGGAGAAATTGAATCATCAGCAACATGGCTAGAACAATTCTTATTGAAAAGGACCTACTAGAGAAATTTTGGAAGGAAGCAGTTTTGACATCAGTCTATATTTCGAATAGGGCTCTGTTGTGTCTGAAGGAAGGAAAGAATCCATATGAAATGTGGTACAAAAAGAAGCCAACATTGAAATATTTTCGAATCTTTGGAAGTAAGTGTTTCATTATCAACAAAGAAAATCACAGGAAGTTTGAGTCACAAGGAGATGAGGGAATATTCCTTAGATACTCAGGTAAAAGAAAAGCTTATAAATGCTTCAACAAAAGGCTAGGAAAAATTGTTGACAACAATGACGTCACTATAGTAGAAGATGAACAGAATAATCAAAAACTCAGTAAATAGTTTTTGGATGAAAGTGACGAGGAGGTAAGAAATGCAGGAGGAGAAGAGGTGGATGATGCTGATTCAGAAGAAGATACTAATGATGAGCATGAAGAAGAAAAATAATATTCTGCATAGAATCCAAGGAGTCGAGCTGAAATTGATAGGAAAAATATCATTGGCAATCAATCAGATCTAGTTTAGACTCGAAGAATGAAATCATTGCAGCAAACATCGTTTTTATCTCAGGAAGAGCCAAATTTTTTTTTCTGATGCAGTTGAAGATGAGTACTGGGTTCAGGCTATGAATGAAGAATTAGACCATATTGAGAAGAATCATATGTGGGAGATTGTTTCAGGGCCAGTAGATAAGAATTTCATCGGTACTAAATGGGTTTTTTCACAACAAGGTGAACGAAGATGGTGTAGTGATTCAAACAAAAGCACGAATGGTGTGTAAAGGATACTCCCAAATAGATGGCATTGATATTGATGAGAAATTTTCACCGGTTGCAAGGATGGAGACAATCAGATTATTTTTAGCCATAGCAGTGCAAAGAAAGTTCAAAGTGTTTCAGATGGACGTCAAATCTGCATTTTTGAATTGGGTTCTAGAAGAAGAGGTGTACATTGAATAGCCGGATGGTTTTCTCATTCATGAAGATGATAATAAAGTTTATCGATTAAAGAAAGAACTATATGGGTTGAAGCAAGCACCAAGAGCATGGGACTCAAGGCTGGATCAGTATTTGAAAAAGCTTAGCTTTCAACTTGGTGGAGTTGATTATAATCTTTACATCAACAACAACAGTAATCAAAGAATGATGGTGTTGGTTTATGTCGATGAAATAATATTTGGTGGATCAGATGAAGCTTAGTGCAAACAGTTTTCTAAATTCATGAAAAATGAGTTTGAGATGTCAATGATTGGTGAGCTAACATTTTTCTTTGGCTTACAGGTGACACAAGGCAGTAATGACACTTTCATTTCTAAATCCAAATACTCCAAGGAGGTTCTGAGAAGGTTTAGAATGGATAATTCCAAGGACATGAAGACTCCAGTTATTACTCGGATGAAATTATCAAAAGATAATAGTGGTAGGGTAGTTAATATCACTGAATACAGAAAGATTATTGGCAGTTTACTGTACCTAACAACAATAATATTTGATCTTGTTTTCTCCATATGCTAAGCAGTATGTTACCAAAGAAATCCAAAATAAATCTACATGCTCGTAGTGAAAAGAATAATTCGTTATATCAAAGGCACCATGGATTTCGGTCTGATGTATAATGGAAAATCTCAATCAGTGTTATTGGGTTACACAGATGCAGATTGGGATGGATCAGTAGATGACAGAATATCAACATAAGGAGGTTCATTATATCTTGGTGGATTGTGTATTTCTTGGCTAAGAAAGAAGCACTATTGCATTTCATTGAGCACCATGGAGGCTAAGTATATTGCGGCCACTCAAGCATGCACACAGTTATTGTGGATAAAGCAGTAGCTTGAAGATATGGGAGTTGAAGTGAAGTCTCCAATTGGAATTCAGTGTGATAACTCAAGTGCTATAAATCTCATCAAAAATCCCATCCATCACTCAAGGAAAAATCATATTGAGATAATGTATCATTTTATCAAGGAGAAAGTTGAGCAAGGAATCATGAAGTTGGAGTATGTTCCTATAGAGCTACAGTTTGCAGATATTCTAACAAAGGTCTTACCCAATGAAGCGTTTGAAAGACATCGACTGGATTTGGGAGTTCAGTCGACTCCCCGCACATAAAATAGTGTGGATGTTGGATCTACCCTCTCCTAGAGGTATGATGTGTTTTTCCCTAATGTGATGATATGTGTTCTCTACTCTATTATAGACTGCAAAGGAGTGACCTTTGGGTTCGTTGACAAAGGGGGAGAAAATAGTGATTGTTCAAGGGGGAGACAATGTGGATATTTGAGAAATCATGACATATATGGGGAGAAGCAGACAGGTGGAGCTGCCAGATAGGCGGATTTGAAGCTGGTTCAAAGTGCTTAGCTAGAGCTTAGCTTAGACAACACAGAAAATAGTGCTGAAGAGGATTTGTAGCTGACAGGAGTTAAAGCTGTGAGCAGATAGGGGGAGCATTTTAAATCTGACGTTGCTAGAAGTGATCGATCAAAGAATTGATATCACGACAGATGAGGATCGTGATAAAAGTAGAAGAGTGGTGTTGGAATGAGGTAAGAATATTTCCAAAAATAGGTATCAGTTTGGTGTCAACAGTGGGTTTCAGAGATAAAGTAATTCATTGATGAACTTTTCATTTACTTTTGTTTCTCATTCCTAGAATTGCTCATGTGGGATTAGAGTATGTGTTGAGTAAATCCTTGATCGCTATCAGAATCGAAATAAGAGAATGGTGGATGAAGAATTAACAATGTATCTTTTTATGGAAGAGTTGTCAACAAACCCAAAGGGGGAGATTGTTGGGAAAAAAATCCTCAAGGCAACATTGAAGCATTTTTTAGAAGATTGTGTTTGTTGGCAAAGTGGACATCTGTGTTGTGATTGTTGACAAAGAAAACCATGATGTACAAATTTGTTGACAAAGGGGATTTCTTTGTGGAATTTTGAGTTGAAGGGCTATGGTTAACAATCCATGTTTGATTCAAGAACTTCGACAAAGGAATGGATGATCTGGAGGTGGTACAAAAATAATAGATACAAGGTGGTGCCGTTTTCCAGTGTTTGCCAAATTTTTGGGCCTGAAAATTGACAAATGGAGAAAAGTGGTTTTGGAAAAGGAACTTGCACGCCGTTGTCTTGAAAAAGGGGAAACTTGCGCTCCATATGTTTTTCAAGATCGGAACATCAAAATATGGAAAAGGGAAAAGGGGCACCCATGTTTTTTGGTTGGTCGCGCAAGTGACTTGTGCAGCATAGACTTGCGCGCCGAGACTTGCGCACCGAGAGGAAACTTTTGTGTCATCACACAGGGTGTCCAAATGCCTATAAATAGAGGTCTACCCCTCCTCATTCAGTGTGAGTTCAAAACTTAGTGAAAATCAGAGCTCTCGTCACGCAGGTTTGGTGGTCGTGCAAGTGGTGGTGTGGTCGTGCAAGTAGAAGTTTTGCACCAGTTGTTTATTACACGTACAAAGTGGTTAGGGTGAGAAAGGAAGGGAGTCGCCCAAGTTTTGAGTTGAAGAAAGGGGTGTCACACAAGTTGTTTGGTGACACTTGCACACCAGGTTTTGAAGAAGCGCGACAGTTGGTGGTTGTGCACCAATATTGGTTTGGTCATAAAAGGGTGTGAGTCACTGAAGTTTGGAGTTGCAGAATCTAGTGTCGCACAATTGGTTGAGGTAAACTTGCGTGCCAGTTTTAACTTGTGCGCCGAGACTTATGCACCAGCTTGGAGAAGGGTTCCAGGTATGGTAGAAGCACGACAGTGATTCAGGGATGCGTGAAAGCTGGAAGATTGCCTAATACCTTCGGTGCAAAGTGAGATTCATCTACGGGTGAAAGTTGGACTTCAACAGAGCATCTACATACAACAGAGGATGCATTCATTAGTGATAATGAAGAGACCTAAAATTCTATAAACTGTGAGTGGATCCTTTCCAGAGAAGTGAGAAAAAGAAAGATGAAGAAGGTGATCCTGTCCATCGACAGTGATCCAGAGGGAGAGACTAAAGGATTAACCCTTGGGAAAGCAATTAGTTGACCCTAAACCTTGTAAAGGCAGTGATCCTAGGCATAGAAGTGATCTAGCCCAAACCTTGTAAATAGTAGTGTGCTTATAGTGGATTTTGTAAATCGGAATATTGCTGGTGTATGCTCCTTGGACGTAGCCCAGTGAGGTTGAACCAAGTAAAATTGTTGTGTCCTATGCATGCTTTACTTTCTGTTTATATTGTGTAATGGGAAAGAGAAAGAAGAGTGTTTTGATTAACAGCAAAACAAGATCAAAAGGGGCTTTAATTTTAAATTAGTCATACCCTGATTCACCCCCCTCTCAGTGCACTCAACCTAGTGGACCTAAAAAAAGCCTTACCTCCCCCATGCATGAAAACCCATTTTAGAGTGAAAACCATATTTGAGTCATTTCATTAAACATATGATTCATATAATTTATTTTAAATAAAAATCCCTTTAAAACCATTTTCCATGCCACCAATTATGCATTTACACAATGTGCCTGTCATAGACATCAAATTAATCATTTACATAATACAAACCAAATGAAAATAAAAGAATAACATGGTATTCCCTGAGAAAGAACCATTTTATAGAGAAACCTACCTTTACAATAGAGTAAAATTCGCTACCTTCAAAACCAATGATCGGAAACACAGAGATCGAATCCTTTCAAGCCTCAACGAGATCCACCAAAATAGATGGTGAACACTAAAATACCAAAGAGAAAACATCCAAGATCTTCCCAAAATTGTCTAGATTAGAAATCCTAGAAAGAGGAGGGTGGAAAATTACTAAATAGAGGTAAAATAGAGTTAATAACACATCAAACATCCCCTTTTAATGATTTTATGCATCCTCATTAAGAGGAAAAAATTCCCCTGAAATATCAGTGACTGAATTGATCATTTCAAATTCCGAAACAATTTTCACCATATATTGGTGTTGTCCACCATGGTGTGGTGGCATCAACCACATCAATACTAGGAAACCCAACATGATGACCTACCATGGAGTCAACAATAAGACCCCTAGAATCCCAATCCCAAGACCAGACCCATCACGGTCATGTTAGTCCTGTTCGTTTCGCACAGGTGTTCCCTATGCTCAACATGGAATGGAACACGATGTTGTCTAGACCCTGTTTCACATAGAAGTTACAAAAATCCTTTTTATACCACCAAGTATCTCCAATACTTTCAAATTCAAATTTAACAAACTCAAGACTCAAAATAAAACATAATTGTGACTCATAGGGTGTTATAATTCTCCCCACCATGATACTTTCTACCCCAAAAATATGAAATCCCTTATCTTTTATTTATCTATTTTCATGATTTATTAAATAAATCTGCACATAATATGACCCGATAAGATTGGGAGGCATAATTTCTTTGGGAAATTAGATACAAATCACATTAACATGAAAATGGATACAAAGACATTATTTAAAACACTATAACTCACCCTTATAAATCCATTTATCTTATAATACTACACAGGATAACATAGGGATGTACAAAAGAAATGGGTGAGCTATAAATACTTGTAAGGGAATAATTAAAGCATAACATGATGAATGTAAGAAATGTGAGTCAATAGGTATATCAAGGTGGCATAAAAGCGGTGATAATCATAAACATGAACATCAAGACCACATAAGAATGTGGCAATAACATAAAACATGACATCATAAGTATAAGTCAAGGATAACTGATAAGACATCATAACATAGTGTTCTTAGGATAACCTCATATGCACCATAAATGGTATCTCATGAGATAAAAACATTATTAAATGCATTGAATGGATATATAATCCTAGGACCACCCATCACATTGATATCATGTATATGAATTTGTGTGCCCCATAGATCATACAAAATAAGAATGACTTTTATCCATTTTAATCCCATGATTAAGGAGTGCGAGTTACATACATGGAATTAACTAATAAATGAAGGATAGATACATCTTGTTGAATACCCTTGAGGGTAAATCGGTATGGGTATTCACAACATACATGTTTGGCACGAAAAAACTCGAGATAACTTTGGTAGTATAATAGGTGCACATAAAGGTTCATGTAAGTGTTTAATGAGAGTGAAAGGTGGTATTTCATTAAATTTTAATCATAAAAATGGTAAATGGATGTGTAAAAACATATTAAAATATGAACAATTGAAAATAAATAAGGCATACTAAAAATAAAGTACTTGAATAAAGAGGAGGAGGAAGAGAATCCATTATAATGAGAGGGTGCTTCTAAAATATTGAGAGAATATTTTTAAGAGACTGGGATAACATTGGGAGGGTTTTATATAGGTATAGGGATAGTAACTTCAAGATAAATGTGTTGGGAGTAAAATAGGAGTGGTTGGGTGGGTGGGTATTTATATAGAAATAGAGGAGAATTCTTTATTAATTTCTAAAGATAGGTTTTGGACTCTATATGACAAAATAATAAAAACCATAAACCTTCACAAGGGTTTTACAATGTTTTATTCCAAAGGGGAGTGGTTTTAAAAATTTTATAAGGCCAAGAACCAAACATATTAAAATAATACTTTTGCTGATGTGGAAATCAGTCATGTTCATAAGGAATTGATTTTAAAACCTTAAAATATAATATTGGTTTTAGAGGATTCATTAGGGTTCAGATAATTAATAAAATAAATTCAAAAACATATTATTTTAAAGGGTAAATATATTTTTGGTCTTGTATTCCATTTATAGTATTTATTACATCAATATTGGGCTATTATGATGTCATAATACAAATCGTATAGTTATATCGTAATTAATTTTTACCAACAAATTGACTACCTCAAAGAATTATGAAAAACCCACCATTGGATAATTTCAACATGTTGATTTCAAAAATTAATATTAATTTTACCAAAATATTTTTTTGGATATGATTATTTTCACTTAAAAAAACCCTTATTTACTGAAAAATACTAGTTTTCATAACACTAAAAACTTTCTGACCCTTATAAAAATTAAATTAGACTTCATTAAAATATATTTTAATTTATATTTAAATAAATATTATTTAATAATTAATTTTTATTGAAATAAAATTTATTTTGAAAATTCTTGAATTTACCAAAAGAGTGTCTTAATTGAAACTATATAATTCCTAAAAATAGAATCTTTATTTCTTCATATTAAAATATAATTTTTATCAAAATCATTATAAAATCATTTATAAATTAATAATTATAAAAGAGGATAAATATAATCCCTATTTTTTATAAAGAGAACATAGAGATTCTAGGGTCTAGATACATAATAGCTTATTAAATCAATATACACCCTAGGGGTATGGTGTGTGATGGTTGTACTTTTTAGGGTGATTTAGTGATCATGGTTTGGGTCATGATCTTAATAAGCTTGAAATTATCCTATAAATAGTTTCATTTGTGTTTTAGTTGTTGAATTTTATCTTAGGATTGGTTAAGGGAAAAACCCATTGATGTCATATCCCTTAGAATCTCAAATAAATGAGCTTTATAGAGTAAGATCCAACTTTTTGAGGTCATCACTTCTTTTTTCTACATTAATTAGAATTTATCATAACCTTTAATATATACTAATGTCAATGTTCGTTGTACAATGACTATATTATCAGTGTTTATGATGTTTAATAGTCATTTAAATTAAACAACCTATATTTTATAATGGTCCAAAATAACTAAAGCAATGCATGTGTTTTCAAAAACTGCATTTATTAATAAGGAGTTTATTCATTCAAAAGGAAATTTAATTTATAAAAGTGGATGTAATTACATTTCCACCCTTTAAAAAATTTACCCTCAAAATTTCATTTCATATATTATAATATATGATGGAAATTTTATTTCATCACCTATTACATTTCCCAATTTTCTTTCTTAAACTTTTGGTTTTACCACAACACTTTGACCAGGGGAGTTGTCTTGTTTTTTATAACTTTGTCTTTATGATCTAGAATATTCACCGACTAATCCTTATATGAATGATAATTCTCTAATTGTAAATCCTTTAGACTTAGTACATGCGAGGGGTTTGGTATTTACTTCCTCAAGATGGATACATGGAATACATCATTTACTAGATATAGGATAGGGGGAGTGATAATCGATAAGACACATCTCCAATGAAATCAAGAATCTCAAAGGGCCCAATGTGTGTAGGACTAAGATTTCCCTTATTCTCAAACATCATAACTTTATTCTATGGTGATATATGAAGTAAAACATTATCTTTGACCTAAAAATCTAGGTATCATCAATAACTCTATACATAGATTTTTTTTTCAAATTTGTATAGATTTTATATAACGTTGAATTGTTTGAACCTTATCTACCATATCTTGGATAAGATCAGGTCCCATAAGATTATACTCTCCAACATCATTCTAACATGTTGGAGTCTGAAACCTCTTCCTATATAGATCCTCATAATGTTTCATTTTAATGATATAAATGAAACTATTTTTATATGATAATTCCTCTAGGGGAAGGTGATGATCCCAACACCCTTAGAATTCTATTTAACTTGATATCATCATATATTAAATAGTTTTAATGGTGATCTTAGACTCATAATTCATATGATGGTGACAAGAAATACCAAAAATCATCTCTAAAACCAATTATTTCTAAAGGCTTCCCTAGAACCTTAAGGTAAACCTCAGATCTTGAGCAGATACACACTACTACAAAATAGGCCTTTAACAGTGCTGCGATTGGCCATTATTAGTGAAAAATATCTCTAACTACTAGAGCATGATTAAAATCCCTAGGATTTTATCAGTGGTAGAAAAATGATGATAAATGGATCCTTTATTAGGGATGAAAAATATTCCCTTTATCATTACTATTAAATGAATTGATAAAATATACCTTTATCAGTGCCTTTTTAGTGATGATAAAGGGGGCATACTGTAGTGTGTTGTTAAATTTACAACACAATGAAACAGTATAAATAGGAGAAAAAATAGGTGAAAATATAAAATTTTAAATTAAATAAAATTTACAACACAACTACAATAAAAAACAATATATTGTATACATTTCAAACATTGGTTTTTAAAATTACATGAGTAAGTAAAAATTATCACAGAAATTAAAAAACATTAATTCTCCTTTGTCTTTAGACCCCAACCCCACTCCTTCTATTGCCGAACAAACCACCCAGCTTGAGAAAAAGAATGAACCTGTATAAGAAAACAATTATCATGTTAGTTGTAATATAATGAAACAAATTAAATAGAAATCTTGAATTTTAAACAAAACTTTTAGTCATACTAGGAACACCATGTATCAGATTGAGTTATAGTTGATTCTTACAAGTCACACCTTTTCATGTTCTTCATTAAGAATTATATTTATGAAAATTAACTAAATAAGCATAATATAAAAACAACAAGGAAATTAATTAAGTAATAGTATATAGAATGATAAGAAAACTATTTGATATTTTTTGCTCAATTTTGGTGATGTGATGTGCATTTTAAACTAAAATGGAACTTATATATTGAAAACAACCACTTTGAGTAATACTGACCACATCATGTATCATATTGACATGATATTAATTTATATATGTCACAAATAAATTATGGGTAATTTTTCTAAATTATCAAAACAATATGAATGTGTTTGTTCATTTTGAGTATGTCACTTTTTCTTTGTACTAAATTATCATTTTAAACTATAAAGACACACTTTGAGTCATTATGATCACATCATGTTCTATTTTCACATGAGACTAAGTCCTACATGTCACAAATGTCTTATGAATAATTTTACTAAATTATCAAGAAAATTTTAGTACATTTTATTGTTTTTCATTGAGTGACACCTTTTGGACTAAAATATCAATTTTAAACTAATAATGGACACTTTGAGTAATATCAGGAACATCATGTATTATATTGTGGTGTGGATGATTTTTACAAGTCAAAAAATACTTATGGATCATTTTCCTAAAGTATTATAAAAATATGAATTTATTTTATCAATTTTGAGTTTGTAATTTGTCTTTTCTATTAAAATTATTGTCAATTTCAAATAAAAAGGCACCCTTGAAGTCATACCGATCACACTAGATGTCATATTTAGGTGAATATGATTCCTAAAGATCTAAAATAACTTATGAATAATTTTACTAAAGTATAATGAATTTTATTGGTTTTGAGTATATCACTTGTTTTTTTACTAAAATATCATTTTGAACTGGAAACCCACAATTAAAGTCATACCGTTCACATCGTGTGTTAGTTTAATGTGATACTAATTCCTACACATAAAAAAGGACCTATGAATCATTTTTTAAATTATTAAGACAATCTAAGTGCATTTTCTCATTTTTTAGTGCATGACAAATTTTTTTAACTAAAATATAAATTTTAAATTGATAACAGACCCTTTGAGTTATAGTGGGAATGTTGTGCATCAGATTATGTTGAATCTAATTCTTATTTGTCACAAATAACTTATGAATTATTTTACTATAGTATCAAAACAATATGGATGTTTTTTCTTGGTTTTGAGTATGTGTAGCATCCCAGGTATTTATAAAATAATATATTTTCATATCTATTAATATTTATGAATAAAATATTAATTTTAGATTAAAAAAGACACTTTTTTTGATAGCTTACTCGACACACAATAACAAGTTTCTCCAAAATGTTATGTTGCACACAACATTGAGTTATATAGAAAAATAATATGATAATAATAATATTATTTTAAATGGTAGTTAATGCCTAGTAGTTTTATGGGAGGGAATGAACATAATTAACTATATTATGATTTTACATATTTTTTAAATGTTTTTACATTTATCCAATGCATTTTAGAGGCTTTAAATGAGAATGAATCAAATTTTAAGCACAAAATACTCTAATATTTTTTAAAAGGTTGTTTTGGCTGCCTTTTGATGGAGAACCCTGTTTAAATATATTTTTTTTTCACTTTTATTTATTCTATTTGAAAAAATAAACTTCTTATTTAGAAGAAAAATATCAAAATTTACTTTTCTTGGAATTTTGGTACCTTTCGGACGAAATTCATATTTTAATGAATTGTGAAAAATACTGCATTTTAATTCAAAAATACCTTTTTTATATAATTAATTAATATCATTATGTTATCCTTTTGATTTGTTTTAAAGTGTAATTGGATTATTTTTTATCATTTAATCCAATTTTGGTCAATGAAAGTAATTTGACATTGAAATTGAACATAAACACATGTCAATCTTTTGATAGTTTTGACTTCTTAAAAACATGCTTTCTGGTTTTGACAATGCGAATTAATTTTAAATTAATTACTAAAATTTATTTATTTTAAATTTAGAAAAATATATTCCATATTTGGAATCATAAGGACCAAATTATTTAAATATGTCCCCTTTACTTTTAGACATTATGAATAGTAACATCAGAAATTATTTTTATTTACCATGGTTAAAGGGTAAATCTGGTAAATAATGATAGAAAATAATATTATAATAATATAAAAATACCTTAAAACGTATTCTAATCCTATTGAATGATATATTTCTAGCCATGATCTTCTTTAGGCTGATCTTTTGGTATTTTGGAGCCACTTGGGTGTGAAAATGACACGTTATAATAATTAATTTAAAGTAAAGGGTAATATAACATAAAAATGTATCTTTTTAATAAAACAATTTTAACGTGGGGTTATATAAGTGACATATTATATTATAAATTTTAATTTAAAATATAAAAATATTTCCTACATCATGGTATTTTATTTATAAATTTTATTGATTAAATAAATAAATTTAATTATGACATAATGATGATACCGTGATTGCTTCATTAATAAAAGATTCAAATAAATTATATTATAAATATTAAAATAAATGTAATTTGAATATTTTTATGCCATACACAAATTTTATGAATTATTATGACATATTATATTTGAGTTAATTTTTTTTAAGGAATAAAGTTATTATAACTTTAAAAAAAATCAATTACTAAACAGTGTCAAAATTGACATAAACGTGTTTTTAAAACAAATACTATTTTATTAAATGAGATAATAGTAATAAAAATATAATATTATTCAATATAACTTATATAATGTTAAAATTTTTCTTAATGATCCACTTGAGGTTCGATTGGCATTTTATAGTAACTATAGTAACCATATATTATGAAAATACAAGAAGACATGGTAAGAGTTAATGTTTTTAACTAAGGGTTAAAGCTAAATGACAAGGTTAATTTTTTGACCTAAATGTGTCTAAAACCTATTTGTTGAGAGGATATCGACCCATCCTCATCTTATCCTTAAAATATATTACTTTGGAACTATTATAATTCGAAAATAAATTTATAATAAAATAATATTTCAAGACTTTCCTAAAGTGCCCCTCCTCCCTCTTTTAAAAGGCCACCACCTATAACCACTTTCTAACA
Source organism: Viscum album (assembly GCA_963277665.1). Lineage (NCBI taxonomy): Eukaryota > Viridiplantae > Streptophyta > Magnoliopsida > Santalales > Viscaceae > Viscum > Viscum album. The sequence goes on from OY728164.1 coordinate 1,350,528,533, forward strand.
CATATAAATCCCCTTGACTCATCCAAATTATACTCAAATAATATCCTAAAATCCCTCATTTTATTCTAGAGGCCACACTTTGGGCATAAATCTATCCTAAGGAGACCTTTTGTGAAAATCAAAAGGAGATACTTGAAAAAGAGGTATTTGTTTTATCACCTCTTTCAAAATTATTTTCTTCTTTTACTTCCTATTATTATAAAGTTTACATAATAAGGTAATTAATATAGTATATTATAAATTATTATATGTTATTATACTTTTGGTACAACCTTATAACTCCTTTTAACCATCATACGAATAATAATATCACCATGCATGCGTATGTATGACTTACCGTCTCTACGCTGTGGTGTAATTTGTTATTTAACAAGACTTAATTTGGATGGGTATAATGTGGATTATAATTTATTTAAATAGTGAATATAACATGATAATCATTTTTTATAATTAATATACCATCCAATTCTATACCGTTTAACCATTAAATAAATGATATTGTCACTCGTGTGTACGTACATCTTACCGTCTCCACAATGCAATGTGATTCATTATACGTGATCTTAATTAAAACAAAATTATATACATGAATGGAATGAATAAATATTATAAATATTATATTTATATTTAATCTATGCTTCTGTAAGTTTTATTTACAACATAAATTTATACTCTCCATAATGTGTAAATACGATAATTTCATTTGAGAAGTGTGGACTACCGCCCCCTCAAAGTGATATGACTCATTAATGACATACATGGAATGTATAAAGGATGATGTTAATAAACTTATGTAACATATATAATATATAATATATTTTAATTATAATATAACTATGTATCATTTACTTTTCATTCCTGTAATATGACAAAGAAATGAACGTAGCGTTCATGCGTATGTACGACCTACCATCTCCATGAATGGTGCATTTATTTTATTATTTAAAAATGTTATAGACAATTATAAATACATATATAATGGATATATATGATATTTAAATCATGAATACTATTCTAGAGATGATGGAATTTTGACCACATGGACTAGTAACATCATACAATGTTCATTTTCGACTCAAGAACCGATTATCGACAAAATGTACGACATGAACTCAAATAATTAACTAATTATTTTAACATGGTCATAAGTGATTTAATGGGAATAATAAACATGAATTTTTTTTTGAAGAAATTATAACTTAACTTAAGTTTATTATTCAGGAAGATAAATAATGAACAAGACAAGTTGGACTCAAGGTAAGGGAATTCGTCTCAATCTCCTTTCATTGAGGTATATTTTGATTTATATACAACCTTATTTTATATGGTGTATAATAAATCCATTTTAATTTTAATTTCATTCAATGGTTTCACAAAATTAATATTTTGTTTTATGAAGCATTTTACTAAATAAAAAAAATGAATGTTTCTTTTTAATGTACGTGGCGACAACAACCTTTCCACCGCCACAAGCATTATTTGATATTTGACTTCCTCTGCAAGCCGTAATGTTTTTCAAAAGAAACATAAATACCATATTATTTTTTAAGTATTTTGGTATTCAAAATGGTTTTGATATTTTTTTATTATATCATTATTTTGAAATGATGTCTTAGAATTACAATGTGGAAATTTTGTTTTCCCTTTTTGTTTGTTCATGTATTATGATTATGTTGTGGTTATTGGGAATTTCTTATGTATATGGGTGGTTCCATGATAAAATAAGGGTAGGTGAGCCCGTGATATCTCTCCAATGCATTTGTAACATGACAGAGGTAAATATTAATGTTTTTCTAAATATATTTAGGCAATATACTGTGATTGGTATTCCAAATGTAACCATGAAGGTTACTCCCTATATAGCTGTGGAAGCTACAATTTAATTATGTTATGGATTCCACAAGTTACATTTATGATTTATGATTTATATGAGTTTTTCATAAATCTTATTATTTTATGAGGTATGTTACATATTTTTTGTTTTATTAGTGAAAAGTATGATTTCATTGATTCGGATGTATTCCTAGACGAATATCTTCTTTCCTTATTTTATATCCATTACTGTGTTTTTTATACACAACCCAAGTTTTTGAAATGTTTTTCATAGGGTATAAGGAAGGGTAATAGAAATTAATAGTTCAAGAATATTTTTATTAAGAAAATAATTGTTGTTTTATTTAAGGAGTTTTTTTATTGTGGAGAAATAGGATAGAGTATAAGTGTCTACTTTGTAATATTTGAGATATAATGTATTAATAATGGACTAATTATTTTAAACTATAATCTTTAAAAGTTCCTCAATGTGAATTAAAGTCAAATTATTGACTTATATCAAGATTATGTAATGATTTAAGGCTCAACCCTTATAGTATTTCACTTGCGTTTTTTACTAAAATTACTGTCAATTTTAAATAAAGACACACTTGAAGTGAAACCAGGCACACCATGAATCATATTGATATAAAGATGATTCCTACATATCACAAATGACTTATTAATCATTTTACTAAAGTATAAAAACAATTAAAGTTCTTTTTATCAGTTCTGAGTATGTCACTTGTGTTTTTTACAAAAATTAATGTTAGTTCTAAATAAATAGATACACTTAGATTCATACCGATCACACCATACATAGGATTGAGGTGTGGCTTATTTATTCACATAAAAATGACTTATGGGTCATTTTAATAAAGTATCAAAATAATAAAAAATCATTTTCTCAATTTTGAATCTATTAATTGTCATTTTTAGTAAAATTTACATCAATTTTAAAATTAAAAGACACACTTCGAGTCATACTGGTCATACCATGCATAATATTGTGGTTCAGTTGATTACTATACATATAAAATGATATATGTATCATTTTACTAAACAATAATATTACATGTTATTAGTTTTAAGTATTTCTCTTGTCTTTTTTACTAAAATGTCATTTTAAATTTGAAACATGCACTTTGATTCATACCGGTCACATCATGTGTTAGTATGACATGAGAATGATTCCTATATGTCAAAAATGACTTATGAATCAATTAAATAAATTATAAAGAAAATATGAGTGGTTTTATTTTTTTTCATTGAGTTCCACACTTTTTGAACTAAAATGTCAATTTTGAACTGATAAAAAAATTTGAGTTATACCGGGCACACTGTGAATCAAACTGAGGTACAAATGATTCCTATATATCAAAAATTACATATAGATAATTTTAATAATGTATAAAAACAATATAAAGGTGTTTTATTATTTTTGATTATGTCACTCGTCTTCTTTTACTAAAATTAATGTAAATTTTTAAAAAATGGAACACTTGGAGTCATACCAGGAACACAATGTATCGGATTTAGAAGAGGATAACTTCTAAACATAAAGAATGGCTTATGGATCATTTTAATAAAGTATAAAATCAATATTAATGTTTTTTATGGTTTTTAGTATGTTTTTTGTCTTTTTTTTATTAAAATTAATGTTAATTTTAAATAAAAAGACACACTTGGAGTCATACCGGTAACACCATTTATCGGATTGAGGTTTGACTGATTCCTACATATCAAAAATGACTTATGAATCATTTGATTAAAGTATCAAAGAAATTTAAATGTGTTTTATCATTTTTGAGTGTGTGATGTGTGTTTTTACCTGAAATATTAATTATAAACTAAAAACACACAGTTCAAGTCATACCGCTCACGATGTGTATCAGATTGAGGTGCGATTGATTTACCCATTTTCTTGTTTCTATTATCTCAGTTTTAGTCTTGAAGTAAAATATCTCTCAATCATGATTAGATTCAAAAAAACCACCAAAACTTGAGGAAAAGAATCCACATGTATAAGAAAAGAATTCTTATGTTAGTAGTACAATAAAGAAATAAACTGAACATAAATATGAAATAATACATTAATAAAATTTCAATTTTAAACTAAAACCACAAAATTTGAGTCATATTGGGTACAATCTATATCAGTGTGAGGTATGGTTGATTTTACCATGTATTTTTATCCTATAGTGCATTCAAAATTCTAGATCATTTAACAATATTGCAGTTTTAGAACATGGAATGTGGAATGCATTAGAGAAAAAAAAATAAAATTGCATCATCATGAGTACATCATCCTTGTTGAGTGAATTATCATATTATAAGAGTGAATCATATTTATTGATTAAGTCATTTCATTATGATCTCTATGAAAATTTAAAAAATTATTATTAGATAAAAATGACGAGGAAATTAACTAAAAAAATAAAAAAAATAATGAGAAAATAAACTAAAGGGAAATTTATTCTAGTTATATATCATTAAATGATAATATAATTATTCTTGATCATATAAAACTAAAATAAAAAGAATTTAGTCAATATTACATGACCCTAAAATAAAATACATTGGACCATCTATTATGAAATTAAACTTCCTATAGTGGTCCTTAACAATGACCTTAAACTGTATAAAATACCATCCTATATAGATGATGATTACTTATATGATATTTCTTTATTTAATTATCTAAACTATAAATATCATCATAATGTATTGTTTTTGAACCCTGAATTTTAAATATTAAAATATTTTTTTCATTCATCATAGCTTAAAATTATAAAACTCATTTATCAAAGATAATTGGCATTCCCAGTCCCATTGTTTTAAACTATTATTCCAAACTATAGAATTTTTTATTCACCCATTTTGGATACATATGATATTTTTTAGAAGATCAATCCCTACAATGTGATATATTTAACTACTCTCCAATAACATAAAATTCAAATATTACACAAAAATCCTATAAAAACCTTTATCCTTTTGGGTTGGTGTAAAACCCATATATAAATAATTTCCTTCTTATATGATACAAAAAACTAGCATAAAAAATTACACATTCTTGAATAGAGTATCAATTTATTTATTTCTAAAAAACATTAACCATTAGTGTAAACCTATTAGCCTTCATTTATAAAACTAAAATATATTTTTATATTTGAGTTTTTATGGAACATAATGAAATTTATCTTTCCATTTCACCATCATAGAGAGTAAAAACTCCATGATAAACTATTTAACTTCTCTGGTGGAAAAAACATCAGTGTGACCCATTATTTATTTTCATAAGACACTAAACTCCATTATAAATTATTTAACCCATTTTGACAGTATTAAACATTAGTATAATCACTTATAGCAACCAAATGACACTAAAATTTATCACATCAATTAGGAATTCCTATATTTTTCTATATATTAGTATATCCTTTTCAATATTCTTATCTACGGTAAAACCTAACATAAAATCATCATTATTTGTTCATTAAAATGGGAACATCCCTATTCTAATGTATTTTTTTATTGAGAATGATGATGATTATTTATTAATGATCTTGTGAACATGGAGCATTTTCTATAACGAATGTTCACATGTATATTAGTGATGAACCAATATACACACTTTTTGATGGTGTTCTAATGAAAAATTATTTATATGAATAATAAGGATAGGTTAAACACCTTTACTCATGTAATTATTGTGAGATTCTATTTTATATAGTGGTAAGATGATTTAATTTCACATCATGTGAATTCAAAAGAATAAGTTTTATTCAATCTATTTCACTAATGTAAAATTTATGTGTTACTTGTATGTATTTCACAAGAATTTTTGATATTATATCATGAATATAATTAATGATAGAATAACCCAAATAATTCCACCACCCACCAATGTGACACCAATTTATTATTATTTTCTTCTATCATTTACCACAACCCATGATGTAACCCTAGAAAGATAATTAGTCTACTTTTATTCTAAAAATATAAAAAAATTAACTAAAAAAAGTAGATAAAATGATTAGAAAATTAATTAAATAAGTAGTATAAATTCACCTCTTCATGATGCTCATATGCATTCTGACACCATGTTTTATGCTCTTTTTAAACGATTTGATTTAATCCATTATACTTCTACTTGATAAACTGATAAAAAATAATTTATAATCATTATGATACTAATTATTCACACCCCAAATATATTTATATGGTCATAGAATGTACTTGTTCATAAACATAGAAGGTAATCACTAAAATTTTATGTTAGAAAACATTCCGACACCATGTACTCTACCTATTAATCTCTAGAAAATTTAACTTATTATTTTGAGTATAAAGGTTGTTTAAAATCTTGGTAGTATTGATAAAATATATAAAAACAAACTATTAAGAAATATTTTTAATAAAATTGTTATTACCTTTTAAAATTACCTATTTGCGGATGATAGACTTTTCATGGTTTATGATCTTTCTGCTAAATTCTAAAATATAATATCCATAGTCATTGCCATTATCTTGCTTTATACACTATATAAACTTTGAAAAAAATAATTAAATTGATTTGAAATACATTTTGATATTTAAATCTTTCTAAATATACCTTAATATATTTCCATTCAAAGTAATCCATAGTCTTTTTGTATTCAATCACTGAATTCATTCTAGGATTTAGCCTATATTTAAAGACTGCCCTATCATAAAAAATTATTTTTAAAACATAGAATGAAACATATAATTCAAATTTTATCTATAAAAAGTTTGATTCTAGTGATTAAAATATCACAATACACATCATTAGTGGTTATTTTTATTGGATATCCATGGATTGGATCCTCAAAATAAATATTTGGGGTATCTAGATTGAGTGCGATCAACCTCTAGTGCTTCCTAAAAAAAAATAAGTAATGAAAAAAATAAATAAATAAATATATTTTTATTAGATTATATAGTTTTACCCCTGCATTGTAGGAATAAAAATGACTCTTCCCCCTGATATTTTTTTCTCAAACGCATTGTATAGGTCATCTTTCTTATTATCAATTTATTTCTTCCCTAAATAAGTTTTTTGTGTAGAAATGATATAATGATTAAAGAATACAAATCATGTATCCCATGGTTTTCCATTTATATAGTATAAATATAAAAAATGATAGAAAATATGAATGATTATTAACATTAATGAACATATTAGATCATAATTTGGAGAAATGTATTATGAAAATGTACCTTATGTATGTATTCACAACAAAAGATCCCAATAATTCAAACTTGAGAACCTCATTTATACTATCAAGACCAACTACACATATACAGAATGTTCCAAATATTAATTCTTCATATGGAATGTAAGATATATTTTCATATTTAAATGTGTTCTATGCATGAAGTTATAATGATTATAAATGTAAAATTTAGACTAGTGGGGAGAAGGTACTTTTGAAAGCTACTTTTGATTTCTTAGTTGATTCACTAGATTTTATTGATATGAACTTCCATTTCCCCATCAATTTATAAGTATGTAATACCATACATCACTTAAGAAATTTTTTCATCAACTATTTTAGGTTTTTTATAAGAAAAAATTTGTTAAAATAATACCTCAAGTATCATTATAAGATTATATGTCCATGCTACAAACGTTATAATAGAATCATTGACTGTTGTAATATTTGGATCATCAAGTGGAATAGTAAACTCATCAGTTGCCTCTTGAGCTACCTAAATCCCTAAATTAATGTGATATTTTGAGAGTTATTTATTTTGTATATTCTCTCATGAGATATTATACACCATACCCCTCACAATAAGGTAGTGCTTGGGTATTGAAAGATAGAAATCAAATAAAACTTTTCCCTATATAATTTTTGTAATATAAACTTTTTAGAAGTTGTTTGATTCATATTTAGGATAAAGATTAATGAAGAAATTTATTACCTCAAGTAAGGTATCCAATTAAGTGGAATGACTAGCCTCAAAGATAGAAGGGTCATTTGGTTCTTTATATGCTGATCTTTGTTACACCACTGGTTCGCTTTGATCCTTTCTCATATATTGGTCTGTTAAACTAGACAATAGAATATTATCCTGAAAAGAATTTAATTGCACCTACAATCCTATCATAACCTTTTATATATCACCTTGTAATTTTTATTCTCAAAATATGTTCGAGGAGACACTACAATACCTACTCCTCTAACATGACCATATTGTTATTACCACTTCAAAGCTACTAAGATTAGTTTTTCTTTTGGTATAGTCACTGCTGATTTTTGTGTCTAAACCATATAGAAAACATATGAACATAAAAAGATATTTTTATTTACTACTTTTATAAAGAATAATGAATTACTTTTATGTCATAATACATGTTTCCCATACTTATTTTGTTTTTTCATCAACTAGTTTACCCTCCTTATTTACACGATCCTCCTTCCATAGCACATGATGTGGGGTGGAAGTAACTTCAGATTTTGATTCATCAATCTACATATAAACAAAAGGAATATATGTTGTTTTATATCACATTTTGATTATTGATCTAAAATAAATACCAATTTATTCTCTAGTGAATCATACCCCATACTTTTTTTGTGATAAGGGTACATTAGTTTTTCCGCATGTCCTTTATTTTAAAAACTCCTTTTCTATTTCATAAATTAATAATTTTGAATAAAATTGGATAAAATAAATAATATAAAATATTATATTTTAAACTAAAATGATCCTAAAGTGATTTATCATCATGAAGACTGATGAAATCATTTCATGTTTATTATTTTATAATGTAGGTATAAGTAAATGGTGGGTGGGGATTTACTTTACCCTTAGAATCCCTCAGATGAATTTTGGTAAAAAGAGTCTAGAAGCCTCTATGAAATTTTTTAGTGTCCATTAATACACATTTCTTATGAAAATTATCTAAAATAAACAAACTTATTATAGAATAATTAAAATGAAATCAATGCTTCATTATATAAATTTTTAGTAAAATAATGAAAGGTTATCGTAACAATACCTTTACATATTCTCAAAGTGTTTCCTTTATTATAGGTTGGAAAAGCAACCATGACTCTATATCAATCAACACATTAATCATCATTTTGATCCCAACATAACTAATGAACATTGACATGTTGAGGTTAATAGGTTGGACACGTTGATTCTTACCAACCTAAAATTTTATTCCATTACTTATTTCCATGATAATTGTATTTAAAACTGTGATACCTCAACCTTATTTTTTTTACAAACATGTTGTTGATACCCTAATAATTTTATAGTTTTATTATCAAAAACCTATTCTTCCTTGGGATAGGTAACATCATCATATGTAGAAGTCATTATTTTCAAGAGTAGTAAGACATTTAATTTAGATTATGTCAATACAGTATATAACACATAATATTATGAGGAAAAGAATAGTATATTAAAAAAAACATTAACCATTTCATTTGAATCACTTAATTTTTTATCAGTTGAAGTAATTTGGATCCTATATCATGAATCCAAATTCCCTTTTTGTTTTAACTAAACCTATAGTTGTTTTAGTCACCAGCAGTACAATCAACCAATTATTGTTTGTTGGATATGAGACATAAAATAATTTCATTTCTTGTGACCCCATTATGAATGGCTCATCTTTTTCCCATTCCACACTAAAATTTACTTTCACAAAGCCTGTTTCATCAACATTCACTTCACTCCCATTGATAACTCATTTGAAATGGTAAAATAGAACTTGAAATGTTTTATAATCCAAATTTTATATCTATTTGATAATACTGAAATATGACATATTCTAATAAGTTAGATTTCTATCCTTAGAACCAGATATGTGTATCGGTTCCACCAAAATCATAATTCTACTATTTTGCATCATATTTCTATTATCATGTTATTTTTTATAAAAAAATATCCATTTATTACAAAACCAATAAAAGATATAAAATTTTCATTTGGTCCTCGGGCTAGCCATCAAATTAATTTAGGAATTGAATTCATATTTTTAGATAAATTCTTATAAATAGGATCTCAAAATCATCCTATAAACTATTGATTATGTGTATTTGATATCTACCCTTCACCCCTCAATGGATTAAAGTCTTTATGATTTTTTTGTGGGTTTCAATATATGGATCAACATTTTTAATATTATGTAAAATGTAATGGTGCACTTTCTCCATCTCTTTGATGGTAATTGTAACAACATCTATTCTAAAAATACCTTCACCCATAAGGTGAATTCTATGAAGACACATTAAATGATCGATTCTATCAACATATGATAGGTAATAAGTACAAAATTTAATATCATTTCTCAATACTATATCGTTATGCAATAAAAACATATGGATAACTTTAATTCTTGACATACCCTTTCAAAATATTCATATATCATTCAATGGAGTGTATAAATCTATAAAGGAAAAGAACACATAGTTGAACCTCTATAGAAATTTTAACCATCAGGTGGACCATTATATCAAAGAATTATGGTGGTAAGAACATATATAATTCACATAATATGATTTAAACCTCTTTATTCATGATTGGAAACATCACTGAGTCTATAAATTTACTATATATGGCTTTGAAAAAGAAGAAGAGTCTGGTTAATATATGCATACATTTTTAGGAAGAATAAAAACTAAAGTTATGGGAATTAAATATTTCATAAAATCATGACACTCATGTGATTTTAGTCCCTATAACTTAAATTTATTCATTGACACAACTTTATTTATATTTTATGAATACCCATCTGGATGTTTTTCAATATTATAGAACATGAAAAATTGTAGTTTTTTATTTTTAGATAGAGTCTAAGATGCCAAAGGAAGAAAATTTCAACCTTTATCCTTAACCGGTGCCAACTCATCCCTTATCCCCACTTCAATCATGTACAAACTATCCTTGATGCCATATTTTTTTCTAGGAACATCTATTAACATGAACATAACACTCACAAATACATTTTTTTCTACATGCATGGCATGAAGAAAATGTCTGACGTACAAACAATTACAATATAGAAATTCAAAGAAAATCGATATCTTTTTCCAACCTGATTTCATATGGTTTTTCAAAAATGGTTTACCAAAAATAGTTTGAATATAATTTACTTTATCAAACAGTTGATCACCCATTAGTGGAGATGGTTTTATACCTTGTTTAGTATTTCCATCAAATGAAATCATCTTAGAACATTATTTATGTTATCGAGGTAAAAAGTTTTGATATCTTGAAAACACAATCTTCAAGGAAATTTTAAACCAAACTGAGTGTTTGAATTCATCACAAATGAGACACCCCAGTATTCCTTTAATGCTATAGCCTAAAGAATTTCTATAAACAAGAATTTCATTTATTTCCCCATACAAATAGCCCGCAATGTGAGTTCTTCACTTAAATGATAATCCTACATTATAACACCTGTATCCCACATCAATTTCAAATATTCAATCAATGGATCAAAATAGACATCAATATCATTATCGAGTTGTTTTGGTCAAGATATAAGCAAAGAAAACATAATATATTTTCATTTCATGCCTAACCATGGTGGAAATTCATAATTTTCCAACATGATGGTCCATATACTATGAGTACTACTCTGTACACAAAAAGGATTTATTCCATCTATAGAAAAATAAATATAGAAGTTTCTTGGCTCATTTCCAAATTTAGGATACAGATGATCAATTTTATTCTACTGAGGAGAGTTTACTGGATGACATAGATTCCCATATTTAATTATTGTATCCTCATTATATATCAATTGTATCACTATTTCCTAATATCTATATAGTCTTATAAAACATGGAATGATAGAAAATTACCATACAGATTTCAAAGGATTTGATTCATCTTTATTGTATCAATCCACACCACACTTAGGTCATTTTATGAGTGATTCATAGCCCTTACGAAACAATATGCAATCTTTTATAAAATCATTTATATTTTTAGAGATCATGAAAATTGAATGTATAATTCATTTAGACTAATATTTTAGATAAAGAAGTTAATTTGTTTCTAGCAGTATATCATTTTGAAGACCAAGTAGTTCTGTAAATCTAGTCTCACTCCATCCACTACCAGCTTTCAAATTATACAACTTCAATACAACTGAAAATGTTGTGTATTTACTATAATTAGTATACAATTGTATCTTATCCTAAAATTTTATCTTCTTAAAAAACTTTGGATAATCATGAGGGTCATATTAAATTACATCAATGTAAACACATACAAATGATTTGAGAAGAGTTTTATGCATGCTCTATTGAAAAATTAATAAACTATTTAATTCCATATTCATACTCTTTTTTTATATGATTAGAGTATATACATTTTTGATTCATATCCATCCTATTAGGTTATTAAAATATTAATTTTGTACAAAAAATAAATACAAAAAATATATTCATAATAAAATGAGAATGTTATAGATAATTTTAATAAGGGGAACCCAAAACGAATACTGGTTCCTGGTATGGGATGACTACTTCTCATAGTAGTTCAAGAAACATAGGTGCATGCACAAAATAAATGGGGGATGAGACTTAGGCTAAAAAATAAAATAAAAACTATTAGGGATATGAAGTTGATGAGGATGACACTTGTATCCTTAAATATAAATTTCCTCAGGCTGGGAGCCGATAAAGCACCCAACAACATTTCTTAGTTTGTTTCCTAAATTTGAAAATTTTCTCTAGAATAAAATGGTTTATCAGATTATCTGATCATACAAAACATGTTCACAATGACCTTACTCTTTTATACCACTTTCTATATTGTTAATGGGTTGATATACCTGATTACCTTAGCATGAGTATATATGAACCACTATCCCTTGAATTGAAAAATTATTTCACCAAGAATACAATATAATCACCAAGTGAAATGAATGCATGATTTACTATTACCTCTTAGTTAATACACTATGGAGAGGCTCTTATTTGGTATAAAAGGATAAAGCATCATGTTATTGGGAGAAATTCATGATTTATGTCTCTATCTGATGCAATAAATTTATCCTAACTATATTTCAGGTTATTTATTTCAAGGGGTCTTGATTCAAAAATTACCAAATCCTTAATGGTTCTCCATCTCAACTAGAGAATCAAGTGAAGGATGATAAATTTTAAAATTTATGACATTCAAATTATAGAAACCATATCTTCATTACATTGGTGGATGAAGATGATTTCATACTACTCTAGTTCATGTAAATTAGAATTATTTTTACTCTATTGAACAAATAGAAACTCAAGATTGGATTAGTGAGAAATAGAACCCAACATCATATCAACACACCAAAAAAACACCTTCTTTTAAACACATTTCTAACTCCCTTTATGAAATCACTCACTCATTTTTTTAACATAAAACACAATTTTTTTAAAAATGGTTTCCAAATTCTATATTGAAACCAACCGCTTTACAAAACATTTTACAAGAGACAAAAACTATTTAAATTACCACATATTAATTTAAAATTACAAATATAATCTCTAAAAAAATTTTAAAATTCAAATGAATGATTTTTTAATTTCTAAAACCCCACTTAAAATTCATTTTTTTTAAAATTAGCCATCAAAATCGACTATTTTTTTTCAAAAAACTTATTGGGATATGAACCACCTTTCTATAAAAACCATTAACATCAATTAATTTTTTTAAAATAATATTAAAATACCATAAAAAATAAATTAAAATTTTAAAATAATTTCCATGGAAATATGTACACTTTGAAAAATTTAAAACATTACAAGTTCAATTTGAAATCACTTTATGAGTTTCAAAATATTGAATCCATTTTTATTCATTTTAAGGGAAAACATTTTTTTATTCAAGAGCCACTTTAACATTTAAACCCAAGTTTCCATTTTTAAAACTGAAATTTAAAAAATGAATTATCATAAACATGATAAGTTAGACACTACCGAGTTTAAAGAAAAGAATGATTATTAAACATTTCAGAAACATTTTATAAAGTTGTCATGAATAAAACATTTTCCAAAATATAGGATTAAGTTAACAATTTAAATACTAACACCATGGTAATGGATTTCTCAGATAAGTTAGGTCAAGGATTAAGGATCCTTATTCTCTCAGTGATCATGGCTACCTGGTGTGCACATTACCCTGGGGTTATGGTCCTAGGGGGTAAGCTTCCACCACTACAAGTGTCTCCCTACCATAAAAATGTTTAGTTAGTGTTTTCATTATATATTATATTGTTAAGTAGAGATAAACATGCCTAACATGATTGTCTTGGACTACCTACTTAAATAGTCAGGTTCTCATGTGCTTCTTTAAAAATTCAATCAAGGGATTATTCATTTATCAAAAACCAGTTTCATTAAACATCACATAAAAAGCCACACCACCCAGCTTTTACAAGCCATATAATTTATTCAAGAATCAACATCAATAGTTTTTTAAAAATATTCATGACATTGAAAACTATTTTACAAAACATCATGAGGTGTTAGATAATGTCTATGTGTGATATAAGGCTTAGGTTTGATTTGAATTTATCTGAGTGTGAGTTGAATTAGAGGTGCTCTAGTACCTAAGGTGAGAAAATAGTAAAAAGAATTGTTTTTGTTTGGCAATGAACCAAACATGAAGTTACACATAGTTTCAAGTTTGCACATTTTTCTTGGTGTTTAAAAGATCATGGGAGGATTTGGGTTGTTTAGGAATTGTGAAAGTGTGATGATATAGCGCATCGATGGGTGAAACTAAACATTTTTAGTGAAAATTTTTCCAGAGTACCAAACAATTTTTTTTCATAACATTGGGTGTGGTGAGATGGAAACCACATCACACGTGTTGTTAACATTATATATTTATGATTAGTTTATTGTGTAAAGTCTGCCAAACATGTTTAATTGTTTTAAAATTATGTATTCTATGAAATTAAATTTTGGACTTGTGTTTTTCAATTATTTACATTATTTCATTTATATAAATTCATTCTTAGAAATTCTATAAGGTCCAAATCATTTTAAGATCCATAAAAGAATGTAGGTATTATATGTTTGGGTTATGTTACCTCAAATTATTTTGATAAAGTACGCTAAATATTCACATTTCATAGAACTTTGTTAAAGAATGGAAATTACTATTTGGTACATATTTATGTTTTGATATGTTTAGTACTTTTAGTAAACCTAAATTTAGCTTTAAACCATGAGTTTAAATGGTAAGAATAAACTTAGTTAAGCATTTCCTTTTAAACCTTATCTTATATTATAAATAAATTCATTTCCTTTCATTATGACCAAAATGAACTATAAGTTAATGAAAAATACTTAAAATTGATTTAGTGATTGCATCGGTGGTGAGATAATGGTTTGTTTGATTAAGTGAGAATGAATGATTTTTTAATGATAACTTATTAAGTATCATAAACAGGTTTGATTTTTGGAACTAAAATAAAAAAATTTTAATTACTAAATAACCTAGTCCAACTCAATAACCCAATCCTAATATTAATAGACACAAGATAAACTAGTGTTTTCAATCATCGAAGACACCATTTAGTTACCTCGAATTCCCATGACTAAGAAACCAAGTGAGTATGTGAGAATGAAATGGAAAAACAAAAATATGGTAAAAAAAGAAATATCCCACACCCCACCTCCAACAACCTTGCATAGAAGAAACCATTTCACATTATACATACATTATAAATTGATAAACATCCCATAACATGCACACAAAATAAAATGGGTGATAAATGAGGGTATCATGAGAAATAAAACCATTTTAAAGTTCCAAACAGGATATTAAACAAAATATAATTTTTGGTGCCAAGTTATTTTCCTTTCATTTTAAATTCAACAATTTCAATACTTTGGAAATATTTAGAAACACACCCTTTTTATATGTCAAACATTTATTTAATTTTTTTTCATCCTTTAAAACCTAAAATATGAACTATGACTTTTATTTTTCATAAAAATAAACTGGAAATGCTTCATAAGAATATGATTAAACAATTGACAAGATAAAACATTTAATTAAAAATAATTCAGTCAAAATCCATTGAAAACAATTTATGCCAAGCATGGAATTCAACCAATTTTTTTCCCAAATCAATTATAAACATTACATATAGGAATAAATTACATAAAAATGAATTTAAAAAGACATAGTAATTCCATGATTTGTAAACTAAAGGATTATAAGAGAAAAATATACTTCATGAAATAGGAATGGAGGGAGGAGACACCTAAATCAGAAGGAAGAAAGAGGGAATTTACATTGCAAAACACATGAAAATTGAGGGAGGATACACAAAAATCGAAGTAGAAGGATGTGGAAACCCTCTTAGGGACCCAATGGGGTTCTAATGAGAATGAGGGAGAAGAGAGGTGAGGATCAAAGAAAACACTACAATAACATAAATCGTGGAACCCAAACAAGAAATCAACGAGAGTAGAGGAGAAAAGAATGATATACCTTGGATTCAAGGCTTGATTCATACAAGAAATAGTAGAGGAGGAGAACCGGCCGTAGTGGACGTCCATGAAAACTTGAGAATCCTGATGAAAATCAGAGTGGTTAGGGTCTTTTCAAATATATTAGGAAGGGTTTTATCAGCTCTTAAAAAACACTGATAAAGATACCTTTTATTAGTGCTAAATTAATAAGTGATGATAAAAGATATCTTTATCAGTGAAACTTTAGCGCTGAAAAAATCCATCTTTATCAGTGCTACTGTAGTGATGATAAAAGGTATATCTTTATCAACACTAATGTTATAGCACAGATAAATGATTGATAATTATAATTATAAAAAAAATTGTAAAAGAATTTATAAATAATTGTATATGATTTTAAATGTATTGATATCAATATATATAATAATCTAATTATATATATATATATATTAAATATAATCATTATTTAAATATATAATTATTTTTTTGAATTATATAAATAATTTTGAAAAAAATATTTTTTATTTATAATTATAAATATATAATTTTATAAATACATTAAATATACATTTATAAATATATTTAGAAATAAATATATTTGTAAATATATTTATATCATTATATATATTTATATAATTATATATATAAATATTTAAAAAATATATATAAAAATAAAAATAAATATAGTAAATATATTCATTACATAATTATATTTATTAAAATTTTATAATTATAAATATATTTATATCATTATTTATATTTATGTATTTATATTTATATATATAGTTAATAAATACATATAAATAGAAATATAGTAAATATATTCATTATTTAAATATACTTATTATAATGTTATAATTATGTCAATATATAATTAATTATTTATAATAATATAAATACCGTTTTAAAAAATATTTATATCTTCATATATTTATATATATATTTATATATTTATATAATTATATATATATATATATATTTAATAAATAAAAATAAAAATAGAAATAAAAATAAAAATAAAAATAAAAATAAAAATAAAAGTAAAAATAAAAATAAAAATAAAAATAACTATAAATATAAATATGAAAATAAAAATAAAAATAAAAATAAATAAAAATATAAAAAAAAATATAAACATAAACATAAACATAAACATAAACATAAACAAAAATATAAATACAAATATCAAGATAAATATAGTAAATATATTTATTATTTAAATAAATTTATTATAAATTTATAAATATTTTAATATATATATAATAATTATTTATAATTATATAAATACTTTTTTCCTAAATAAATGTTATTTATTTATAATTATAAATATATAAATTTATAAATATAATAAATATACATTTATTAATATATTTATTTATAAATATTTATTTTTAAATATATTTTTAACATTATCAGTTAATATATAATCTTAAATGCATGCATGTTGAAAATGAGTGAAGTTGATTAACTAAAAATTAGTACACTGTAAAAATATTGAAAAAATAGATAGGTTTTATTGATTAAATATAAATTATTATTAAAATATGGATATATATACAAATAAAGATGAATACATATTAAAAATATTAAAACATAGTAAATAAATAAATATATATACATAAATATTAGAAAATGATTAAATTCCAAAACTATAATTAATAAAAAATATTAAAAATGAATAAATAATTTCGAAATGTAATAATATTAAAAATAAGTAAATAAAATTTACTGATTAAAAACATAATATTTTAAATATATGAGGTTACTAAATGAAATTATAAAATAAATACAAAAATTTGAATAAATTACATAAATATTAGTTATATGTATTTCTATATAAGATTTCATTAATTACATAAATATTTATGTGTGGGTGTTGTTTATAAAATTGCATTAATTACGTATATTTATGCGTCAAATCAATGCAACACATGTTTGATATATGTGAAATTAAAAAATAATACAACATTCAATTAATATCCATTACTCGATGTAATTAGTCAGTGTTTTTAATTAATATTAATTTTTTTATTTTAAACCATTCTTCACTAAATATATGGATTATTTAATGTAAGTATAAATATTTTGTATTATATAAACCATATTTTAAAAAATATTATATATTTTGATATATATATATATATAGAAATATATATGAATTTATTTCTATATTAAATGTATTAAGGAATAATAATGTATAAAAACCATTAAAAATGAGTAATACATTAATAAGTTTTTAATAATTTAATTTTATTCATTTTCTATATTTATGTTTAATACATATTATTTATTACTATTTATAATTAATATATATATATATATATTAAACTTAATTTTTTTTATTCATAAATTTTTTATTAATAAATTTTTAATAATATTACAATTTATTCATTTTTAATTTTTTTGTTTAATTATTTTAATTTAATCATTTTATGTATCTATATTTAATATATAATATTTATTAATATTTATAATCTAAATATATGTATATTAAATTTATTCATTTTTATCAATAATTATTTAATTAATAAAATGTTTAATATTTTTCTTAATTTACTCGATGTTTATTTTTATTTGTTTAATTATTTCATTTTATTAATTTTATATATCTTTATTTAATATCCAGTATTTATTAATATTTATAATTTATATATATGTATGTTAAATTTATTCATTTTTATCAATAATTATTTAATTAATAATTTTTTAATATTATTTTTTAATTTACACATTTTGAATTTTTATTTGTGGAATTATTTCATTTTATTCGTTTTATATATCTATGTTTAATATATACTATTTATTAGTATTTATAATATATATATATATATATATAAATTTTGAATAATTACTTAATTAATGAAATTTTAATATTTTTTTATTTATTCAATTTATTTATTTTTATTTGTTTAATTATTTCATTTTTTAATATTTTATGTACTTGTATTTTTTTATTGGTTTGTCTAAAATTTTTTTACTATGGACTTGGTAGGGTCCTTTAGGCCCTGAATATGAATTTGGGAAGTGGGTTGGTTTAAGTACTGGATGGGCCAAGGCCTGGGTGGGTCAATAGAAAACCCATATAGGTGTGTGCAATGTATGCGGGAGCACATCCCCACAACAAGATTCTGAGCAATGGATGCAGAAGAATGATATATAAAAGAGTGCTCTCCCATGTTCTATTTCGATGGGGGATTCTCCAGATGATCAGGACCTTTATTAGCACTAAAATGTGCTAATAAATGGCACCATTTATCAGTGCTAAAAAGGGCTGATAAAGGTTACCTTTTATCAGTTATTTTTTAGTAATGATAAAGGGTACCTTTATCAGTGTTTTTTTCTAGCACTGATAATGTCTAGTGCTATTAAAGTTATGTTTCTTAGTAGTGACAATAAAGAGTAGTACGCCATCCAGTCTTAACACTTCTCTTATGTATATAATGTCAATTTTTTCAAAATAAAAATCTTGATAGAAATGAAATGCACTGACTTTGTAAGGTGATTGAGTACCACCCAAATGACATTATTTCCCTTATATGTCTTATGGAGTCGAACAATGAAATCCATAGTTATGTTTTTCCATTTCCATACTGGTATGGGAAATAGTTGCATCACAAACTTTGACTTCTATTATTCAGCCTTGAATTGATGTCATGCCAAGCATCGAGATACAAATTCAACAATATCCCTATTTATGTTATCCCACCATAAATATTTCTTTATATCTTTATATATCTTAGTACTTCTTGGTTGAATATAGAAGGATGATATATGCACATCATGTATAAGTTCCCTCTTCAGCTCTAGTTTTGATGGGACATATATCCAAGTTTGAAACCATATAACTCAATCTTTAGAAAAGTTGAACTCTGAAATATTAACAATATTCCTCTATAGATTCTCATCATCTTTATGTACTTCCTTGATCCTCTCAAGAATCAATGGTTGAGAAATTATTTGAGCACCGTAAGATGACATTACTTTTATGATTCATGTGTTTATCTTTTTCATATCTAGGAATATTGGATTTCTTTCTCATGAATCATTAATTGAAAGGAGGAATAGTCTACAACATTGTCATTTTTCATGAGTACACAACCTAAGTCCTTTTTGGATGCATCATGGTATATCACAAATACTTGCCCATTGGTGGGTAATGTGAGCATGGGTGTAGTGATTAGCCCATTTTTTATCTATTTATACATCCCCTCACATTTATTAGCCTATAAAAACTTTACTCCCTTCCAAGTTATCTTGTTTAGTGGGATTTTGAATCCCAAGAAGTATCTCAAAAATCAATGATAGTACCCAGTTAATTCAAGAAAACTATGGATTCCTATCACATATTTTGGTCTAGTCTGTCCTTTAATTGCCTCTATTTTTGAAGGGTCCATAAATATACTTTTACTAGTGATAACATGCCCCAATAATGTTACTTTATCTAGGTATATGTTGGATTAATAAATCAACCTCTAGATTTGGATGAAGACCATACCATTATTTGAGTTAAATATTCTATCACAATGGGCATGTCATCAAAGATGATCTCTTCCTTAGTCTAAATCAATTGAGAAATATAACCTTGCTCATAAAGTAATAATATCCATGATTGAGATGATTATTCCAAAGGAGATTCATCCTCCTCATTTCACTTGTATAGAATCAAAGGGTGATTTATGATACATATGTTGATTTCCTTCCCTTGATAGTTTATGTTGGTTCTATACAAGGATTTCCAATTCATACATAGGATTGCATTGAATTCCACTAAAAGAAGTATCAAAAGGTTCCCTGAGAAGTTTATTCCACAAATATAGAAATGGGGAATGTTATATACTTGGGATGAAATAATTTTCTCATTTTTCATTTTCACTGATAATTCCATTTCTATGTTTTGAGGTGGTACTTGAATAGTTTTACTAAACATGTGTGATATGAAAGAATGCGTAGAACTATTTCCACATAGGACATTTGAAGTTCATGAATAGATGATAAGTCTCCCTTTCACTATTTGATTTTGGTTTTTTATAATTTAATTCATCCAAAATAAACTTAGATATGATAATTTTCATATAAAATGGAAACTATGAACATTGAATGGATAACCCATATATGATATGTATTCTTTAACCTATGAATTTCTACGTTTTTATTTAAGTTAACCATGGTCTATTTTCTAACATTAAATTTCATGGAATTTTTGGTTCCATTAATAATGGTTCGTAATGATATTATGAATTTACCAATGAATATCACTAGAGAGTGTCAAACCATGTGTCCATCAATACCTATTTTTCATGCATTAAGTAATAATCGTGTTAATAACCAATGTACCCTTTTTGGGGTTATTACCCCTAGGTACAACTATACCAGAGCCACATCCACTTTTTGTATTGAGAAAGGGATTTTTTTTCTTGGAAACAACTTAATATATAATATAAAAAAATTAGGGATTTTTTCTTATGTTTAGGCTTATCCCTATGGTTTTTACTAAGGTTTTCTAATCCCAATCCCCCAAAATAACTAGACCTTTATCTGATACAAAATATGAAAAAACATGTATATTATATACCTTATTTTATGATTTATTACATAAAGATACACATAATACAATACTAAAAGACTGAGAGGTCTTGTGTATTTTATAAATTATATACATAGAACATTAACTTGAAACAAAGAGACAAAGATATTATTTACAACTCCATAAAATGCCCTTAAAAATCCATTGATCTTATAATAACGTATAAGATAAATTGTGGATGTACATAATAAAGAGTTTATATATAAATCCTAGTAAGGGAATAATAAAATTATAACAATATGGTTTCAATAAATGTAAGTCACAACACATATCAAGGTGACATAAAAGGGGTGAGAATCATAAACATGGACATTAAGACAACATTAGAATGTGAAAACAACATAAAACATGACATCAAAAGAATAAGTCAAGACTAACCACTGAGAAATCATAACATATTGTGATTATCATAAACTACCTTTCACCATAAATGTTATCTCATGATATAGAAACATTACTAAATGCACTTGAGGGCTATATAATTTTGGGCTTACCCATCTGATTCATATCATTTACATGCAATTGTTTTCCACATAGATCATACAATATAAGAACGTTTTTCATCACTTTTAATCCCATTATGAAGAAGTGTGGGTTATATACATGGAAGTACTAAATATATTTAGGATAGGAACATCTAGGTTCATACCCTTGAGTTGAAATGGGGGTGGGTATTCACAACAAAATGTTTTATAATGGAAAATATCAGGATAATTTTAGCAGCATAATGGGTGCACATAAAGGTTTGTGGAAGGGTTTTATGAGAGTAAAAGGTGGTATACCATTAATTTTACACAATCATTACTATAAATTAATGTTTAAAAACATATTACAACATGATCAATTGGAAATCAACAGGCATAACATAAAGAAGGTACATGATTAAAGTGGAGGAGGAAGAGAATCCCTTATCATGAGAGGGTGCTTATAAAAGCATGGGAGAATATTATTAAGTGATTATGTGAACCTTGGTAGTGATTTATATAGGGATAGGTAGAAAAAATTAGTTCTAAATTGGTTTTGAGTGAAGAATAGTTGGAGTTTGGGTGAGTATTTATTGAAAAAGAGAAGAAAATTCACTATTAATTTATATTTGGTTTTTATAATCTACATGATAAAACAATCAAAACCAAAAACCATCACATAATTTCTTCCAAATATGAGTTTTTTTCGATATTTTATAAGTACAAGAACCAAAAATATAAAATTAATACTACTGGTGATGCAGAAATGAGTCTTGTTCATAAAGAATTGATTTTAAAACCTTAAAATATAATATAGATTTTCTAGGATTCATTAAAGGTTTATAAAATCAATAAAATAACTTTAAAAACATATTATTTTAAAGGGGAAATCTAATTTTGGTCCTTTATTCTATTTATAGTATTTATTATATCACTTTTGAGCTATTATGTTGTAATAATACAGAGCGTATATTTGTAACGTATATAATTTTTACCAAAAATTCAACTATTTTAGAAAATTATAGAAAATTCACCATTAGATAATTTTTACATGTTTATTTCAAAAATAAAATTTATTTCAAGAAAATAATTTTCTAAATATGATAACTTTCACATAAAAAATCTTTATTTACCAGAAAATACAAGGTTTTACAACCCTAAAAACGTTCTGACCCTTATCTTCTTTATATTGTTCCAATTTTATCATATTTCTTCGAAGAGACCTTTTTAAACCTTATTAAAACCACATTAAACTTCATATAATAATATTATCATTTAATTTAAATAAATATTATTTAATAAATAAAATTTATTTAAATAAAATTTATTTTAATTTTTTTGGAATTTTTACAAAATAGTGTTTTAATTAAAACTATATATTTCTGAAAATAAAATTTTTATTTATTCATATAAACACTTAATTTACCTTGAACTCATTATATAATCATTAATAAAGTAATAAAAATAAAAAGAGATAAATATAATCACTATTTTGTTATAAAAAAACCTAAAAATTCATAAATCTATGGTCTAGATATATAACCCCTTATTACACTAGTGCGCACCCTAAGGGTAAAGTGTATGATGGTGGTACATTCTTAGGGTAGTTCGATGAACATGTATGGGGATATGATCTCGATAAACATGAAATTACCCTATAAATGGGTATGTTCCTATTTCAGTAATTGAATTTCATCTTAGGCTTGGTCATGGGAAAAGACCAGTGATTCCATCTCCCTTGGAAGCTTTGATAGATGGGATTCATAGGGTAAAATACTACTAGTTGGGGCTACCACTTCTTATGTATATGTCAATAAGTCTTTATCACAAACTTTAATATATAGTAATCTTAACAGTCATAGTATAAAAACTATATATTCAATGGTTATGATTATTAAAGATAATTTAAATCTAATAGGATATATTTTATAATGGTCCAAAAAAATTAGTGTATGTGTTTTTTGTAACTATGTTACATAATAATACATTTATTTATTCAAAATAAATTTTTGTTTATAAAATTTTGAGTCATACATAGAAATTACTCAGTATTCTAGACTCAAAAAGAGATGGGGACACTACTACACCATCAATGATTCACATTCCCACATATCATGGATATACCATTTTCACTTCCACAATACTCTGACCAAAGGAATGGTTGTTACGATGCAACACTTTATTCAAACAATCCATAATTTGAACTAGTTTCCTAACCACTAAGATGTAAATTTCAAGATCAATATCCTCCATCCCAATCATATAGATTGGATTTGGATGGTACTTCTTCAGCTAAGAAAAATGGAACAAATCACAAATCAATGTCAAGAGAGATAAAAATTCAAACTAATAAGCCACCTTTCAAAGAAGTTATATGATATTTAAAGGATAAAAAATCCTCAGTGTCGAGTTACCCTACTTTCCCAAGTGACAATGTCCTGTCCTCATCTAAAATTTGAGAAAATCACAATCACTAACATCAAACTCCAACGGGAAATGACAATGGTTTTCATAAGATTTATGGAAACTATGAGATGTTTCTAACCTCTTCCAGATCAATTGTACCTTTTCTATCTTCTCTTGAATAAGAATCAATCCAACTAAAGACCAATCTCCCAAATCTTACCAACATAAAAAAGATATACATGGACACCCATAGAAATCTTTAAAAGAAAACATTTTAATTGAATATTGATAACAATTTTTATAAGAAGACTCAACCAAGAGCATATGATTTTCCCATGATCCATCAAAATCAGGTGCACATGACCAAATTATACCCTCATGGATTTTAATGGATTTCTTAGTCCATGTATTAGTTTAAGGGTGATATGTCATGCTTAAATTAATTTGGGTACCCATTACCACTTATAAACCTCTACAAATATGGAATGTAAAACATGGATCTCTATTAGAAACAATAGAATAGGGAACTCCATTGAGTTTCATGATATCTCAAAAATATAGCTGCCCCAACTCTTTCACCTTCATCACAACCTTAATAGTATGAAAATGAGCTAATTTTGTGAGTTGATAATTGATAACCCAAATCAAATATTTCCCACTAAGAGTATATGGTAAATTTCTAATAAAGTATATGGATCTCTCATCCCACTTCTATACCAAAATGAGAAAAGGATATAATAAATTGATAGGTCTCTGGTGATCCACCTTCATCTTTTGGTAAGTAGGAAATAATGATATGAGGTATAAAATTAATCACCTCATCCTCAACCACTAATACTGATGTATTAAATAATGATACATTTTGGTATCCCTAGGGTGTATGGACCAACTATACCAATGTCCAATATCCATCAAATCCTTACCTTGGGTTATCAGAATGACCAATCTACCTCAGAAATTCAAGACACCATCAAGAAAGTTGGACTAGTCACCTGGGGCATCCCCATCATAATGGATTTCACTAAAATTGTAACAATCAGTGTCTATTTCTTGTTTAGGATAAATTCAATCATAAAGTAAGGATTTATCTTTTACAAAATCTAAGCACACCTACCACCAGTTTCTTCCACATCCGATTGTATCTTAGTATAAAATCTCATTAATGACCATTATTCTAGTGATTCCCATAAGGTTTGAGTTATTAAATTCATACTCAATGAATTGGTGACCACATTACCATTACTAGGTTTGTATGTAATATCAAATTAAAAATTTATAAGATAATAAACCCAATATGTTTTTCATAGATTCATATCCCTTAGTGTAAAAATATACTTCAGGATCTTATGGTCCAAATATTTAGTAAACCACTCTCTGAAGAGGTAGTTTCACCAAGTCTTGAGGGCATAAATCACTACACCTAAATAAATATCATGTGTGGGATAATTCTTATCATGAGGCTGTATTTTGTAAGATCCATATGACAACACCTATATCCATTTTATCAGAAAAAAATCCTAATCTCATACTCAAGGCATTGCAAAAGATTTAAAAACCAAAATTCAATTCTGGAAAAATAAAAACAGGAGATGAAGTCAACCTCATCTTCAATTCCTTAAAAGATCATTAAAAATTATCATTCCATTAAAACATAACACCCTTATGGGTAAAACTTGTTGTAGGATATTCATGAATGAATAAATCTTGAACAAGATGCCCATAATAACTATATAAAACCAAGATGCTCCAATTCACAAACACATTCTTGGATTGATACCATGACATCACCAGAAAAATATTTTTAGGATTCACTAAGATACCATTATCAGATATAAATTATCCTAGAAACTTAACATATTGAATCCAAAATAAGATTTATAAATATTTCCATATATATGATGTTCTTTCTGATTCCCAAGAATACTATCTAGATGATCCTTGTGTTCCTCCTCTATATTTCATCACACCAAAATGTAATCCACAAAAAAACCATGAATGAATCCAATAACCAATATATTATTTTATTATTCAAATATATAAATACCAAATGAGTTTTAGTAATACTTAATAGAATAAACAAAGAATCATAATCTCTATACCTACTCCTAAATACCATCTTAGGAATATCATTTTAAATACCTTGACCCAAGTAGTCTAGAGCCAGTGGTTACATTATTACATTGGTTATAGATACATCAAATCACATCCTAAAGGATTTAATAGTTTATTATAATTAGTAAACTAGATACACAATTGAAATTAACATTAAATTTTAACACATAAAATATAAATTGTTTTCTTTGAGGACTCCATTATTTCCCTTAGAATATCACTGAAAATTAATCACAAAACTTCATTGTATCATAATAAAAATAAATTATAATAAAAGGGTGATATAATGTTCTTAGTAAGGGTATGAGTGTTGTATAATATCTTAATAAATAAATAATAATCAATATAAAAAGTTAAATAACTAAAAAACATGTCATTCAATCAATTACTTGAGTTTGATATGGAAGGAATAAATGACGATAAAATAATTCAATATAAATAATCACAAGAGCTTGAAATGTAACCATGGATATTATAACTAATTGAAAAATCACGTGGAACATCGATAAATAATATCATAATGAGGGAATTCATAATTTCTGACATCATAACCCTACCATCAAGTCCTCATGACAAGACATCTTACATAAATGGTTAATGCCTCGACCAAAAACACAAGCTAGTTTGTCTCATCAGACATACCAATGCATTGATAGGCTATAATAACCCCCAAAAATCACTTATTAAGTCTATTGAATTATTTATATTAAAGAGGTAAAACTTAATCAACATAAACATTTGTATTGGAAAATTTTCATATAAAATATTATCAATTACCACAATTAATAAACATAATCATAAACCACCCCGAGTAATATGAATGGTATCAAAATAGTACATCCCATTAAAAATGATCATAAAAAATCCAAAGAAATAATAATTATGGTATAAATATAATATATTCCCAATGTATCATATGTGTAATAAAGGGTTGATGTTATTTATGAATAGAAATACCATAAAATTTATATTAAAAACTTTCTTAAGGAAAATATTCTTTTCAATTTGAAAATATTTTAAAATTCAAAGTTGAAAAAATATATTGAAAATAATTTTCTTTGATAATAATCTTAGTACCATATAAAAGAAGATTTAAAACATTGAGTGTTCATGAAAGTGTAAATTCCAAACCTGGTATACACATTAAAACACAGATTCCTTTCACATTTTTGGTAAAATCCAAACAGGACATGTTTGGAAAATGACATGAAGATTAATTTAAAAACATTTTTGTAAAAATTAAAAAAATGGGTAAAAATATATTTAATAAATCATTTGGATAATGTTAAAATTATTTTTTAATTTTTTTAGAAAAATATGGTTTTGTAAGAGAAAAGATTTTTGATTGAAGAGAGAAATAAAGTCATATTTTATTAAAAATATTTTTTTAATACTTTTAAGTACTAAAGAGAGGAAAATGGTACTATCACTTGAAAATTTCATGAATAACCATATTATAATAGCATTCATGAGTTTATTGAGTTATAAATCATAATATTTCATCACCATAAATTTAATAATAAACAATCTCGATAAACAACGAGATTGTAAAATAAACCATTACCACTTTTGTAACTTTTGAATCATAATACCCATAGAATAAATAACATAAAATAGAATATTAAATACAATTAAGATAAAGGGATTCATTATATAAAATATCAAAGTGTTAGTATATACACCACAATAAAGAACTAAGTGGTGAATATGACATACGTTTCACAAAAGTAAAAGTGAGAAGATAGACCCTCACCTTAGGTCCAATTTTATTCATTTTTTTTAAAACTCATGTATAATAAACATATGTTTATTAGAAGTTTTTTTATTGAACCATAATCACATATTTAATTCCATATATTACTTACTTATAGTATTTTATCACCCATTTTTTAATTTTAATTGTTAAAATCATTATTTTGGGTGATAATTACTTCGTTTTTTCATGTATGTTTTGGTTCAGTAATTTTAGTACTTTAATTTTTATCATGGTTAAATCACCTACATAATTTTAAAAATTATTTAAATATCATATATATTCATTATATATGTTATTATAGTTTTCTATAAAATTTTGATATAGAAAATGGATTACACAATTAATGGAGACAGTTAAGTGTATATATGTATGAATAATATTTCCATTTTTCTTGATAGATGAAATGTAAGGAAAAAATGTTAAATAAAATTTACATAATAATAATTATTTTTTATATAAATATTATAATAATAAAATATATCCTTATTACCATCCAAGTAAAAATTAAGTAAAAAACATTTCACATCTCTAAATGGAGGCGGTAGTCCACATATACGCACACACGACATTATTTTTTCTGATGGATTAAAAGTTAAAGAGTTAGATGTTATATTATATTTAAAGAAGTATTTTTAGGTCATAAATATCACATAAATTAATTAAATTTATCCTTATTAACTTCCATGTAAATCATAAGTGAAAAAACAAATCACATCGCTTTGCAAGACGACAGTCTGCCGTACACATGAGCAACGTTATCATATCCCCCACAAGGAATGGTAAGTAAGAAGATATATGTAGTATAATAATTAAATGAGTATAATAATTTTAAAAATATCATACACATATGTTAAATATATCATTATATCCATCATTGAAATGTGGTTATGAAAAATGAATTACATCGATTTGTGAGGCATAGTTCGCTGTACACATGATTAACTGTTTTGTTTCTCATTTGATTAAAGCAGTGGTAGATATTGGTTATGACATTAAAATAGTAACATATCAGTCTATAGGGTATAATTTTGGTATTATATTAGCATATTTTAATATTATTTTAAGTAGGTGGAAGAACAAATAGAATAAATACGCACGTTTAATAATTTTACCTTTTCTTCAGAGAGCCTCTTTAGATTTATACCTAAAAACTTATTAGGAGGGATTAATAATAAAAATAATTCCTATATAATTTGTTAAATGAATTAAGGAAGTTTTTTTAGTAATTTTCTCACACAAAGTGTTTCTGAAGTGTGAATAGGGGAGGAGAGGGGTGACTTTTTATAAGTTGGGGAGAGGACACACATAGAATTTATGAAAAGATAAAGTGGTAGTGATGTTTTAATCATGAAAAAAGCCTAAAAAATTGGACACTATAAAACCTTATAGGTTTTAAGGCAGAAATATTTCCATAATATGAAGTTTTGATAAGTTTTAATTCATTTTTAATCCTTATATTCTTAGTTTAAGCCCTAGTAAACCAATATTTATCTTAACCAAAGTAATTACTATTTTTTATGTTTTTGTTATTTTTTATGGTAAAAAATTAAGTTTAAATTACTAGATAATATTATTTATTATTATTACATATATGTAATCCATTTTTCAAAATTTAGTTCACATAAGTGGAATAATTTAATTTAAAATGTGACCAGCAGATGTGTTGAAAAAACGGGTTTTCCAATGAAATTTTTTTAAAAGTTTAAATGGGTTTTATATGATAATTCAATATTAAATTGATTAAAATGACATAAATTAGTTAAATTTTAATATCATTGAACTAATTTTACTTTAAAATTAATTTAATATATAATTTAACGTCGTAAAAAAATTAAACAAAAAGTCTGATTTTAATAAAAATAAGTATTTTTCACTATTAATTAGAAAAATAATATTTTCATAAAATTCTAAAAAAGTAAACCTAAGATAATTTTGACATGTATATTTAAAAAATTAGTTTTATTGTTTCAAATAAATGTTCTAAAATCGATAAAAATTAATTTTAAATTATGTGCGCAAACTGTGACTAAACCGCGTTTTAGAAAAATACAGTTGTTTCAGAAAATATTTATTTTTCATTCAAATAGTTATTATTTTATTTATAATAAATAGATAACCGTTGAATTTATTTTATACATGTGTAAAAAATATAATTTTCATAATTTTTTGAGTTATATTCATATGCACCAACTTAACGGCTAGGTTATAACAGTAATATTTAATAATAATATTTTAATATAGTATCACATTTATTTTAAACCCTGAATTGTGTGCATCATAAGATATAGAAGAATTTTAATTTATTTAAAAACAAATATATCCTAATTTATGGATGTGTTACATTATCTTTTAATATTGGTGTTCATTTCGTATACACTATCAAAGATGATATTCCTCTTTTAAATCTCAAGGTGTTACAATCCTTCTATCATACTCTTAGCTGATGATACCTCAATCAAAGATTAATCATAGAAAACCATAGGGATCCATTATGTTGATCAAACATACCATAAATCATATGAAAAGGATACTTGTTTATAATAATCACATGGTTATCCTTTCTTTAATTATCACAGATCCAAAGGCTTCCATCTAGCTTCTTTTCGAAGAGATTCGGTGAAGCTTAAGGTGTGATGCTTGGATAAAAAAATAATTTAGACTCAATATCTTCAAGACAAAATTTAAGTTACTCAAACATAGTGGGTTCCCTAAAATAATATGGTAAGGAGATGAGACTCATCCTTAGAAGTGGGTCAATAGTAAACTCAATCTATTTATCTGGGGTAGTAACCTTGATAAATCATCTAGAAAGAACTCTGTGTACTCATTCATAATAGAAATAATAAGACCACTTAAATATGGGTTAATGAAGTTAAGAAACATCACTAAAAATTGGCATGAGATCATTCCATACTTATGAAAAATAAGACATTCTCTTCTAGATATAGGATCTCACTGACCCTAAAAGAGATTATTTACCCCATCATGAGATAGAAATTGAACTCAACAACAATAAAAATTTATTTGGGACTTAAAATAGACAATACAGTCTATGCCAAAGATGTGGTCGAAGATCTAAGATAAAAAAATTGGAAACTCTACATGACCTCACGGTCAGAGATCATAACCCAACACTCAAATCATTTAAAAACCTACTTCTTCATTGCTAAGGGAGTGGAATGGTACATAAAAAAGGGAATAATATTCAACAATAATCCCAATATATAAATTATATTAGAAGATATAAAATAATTAGATGCAATTATATCAACTGAAGATAAAAATATAGAGGATCATGGAAACATTTTACTAATTATAGTGGTTTTACATACCTCAAATTCCTATGATGAGCACTCCACTACATAATGGAATCCAACCTCAGCCCATCCCATATATTTTTTTTCACTACCTGAGTATCCCCCCTTGCATAAGAACGAGATAAAAAAACATTAAATTCAATTTACTAAGCCTAAGAGCCTTTGGTAAGGGTGGATCTATCTCTATTTCCTGGGGATAATTTTCCACAAAAATTCTTAATGGGACCAAATTTTCCATAACGATGGAAAATTCTAGGTGCTACTATACAATCAGGCTTAGTATGTCTTGGACTTCCACACTGAAAAAAACTACCAGGTGTTTTCCTAAATAATCCTTGATAATCAATCCTTACATGAGATAAGAACCCTTATTGCACTTCCTTTTCTAGAAAGATGATACACCTATACTACCCATTTTGTAACTGAATCTTTTCTAAGACCTATCTTCCTAAACAAGCCTTACATAAACATATATTCTTTATCAAATACCTTGGAAAAGGTATAAAAGGACATTAGAATAAGAATTATTCAAATATTAAGATTAAAACCCATCTCAAATAGTCTAGACTTAAGGAATTCATTGGTTATAAGGTTTTAATATATATGAACAAAATCTATAAAATGCGTAGCACAATCTATTAAAAAATAGTTTCATTGATCCATGATCACAAACTCTAGAGTCTTTACCACATGCAACATCTCAGGATAGAACTTTTGATTAAAGTCCTTCTCAAAAGTCGTCTAAGTGGGTTCCTCATGTAATTTATCTTGAATAATAGTGTCCCAAAATTTCCTTCAATGTTCTTAAAATATATAAGTGGATATTACCACCATATAATCTTCTAAAGTCTTCAAAATATATAAATTATTCCTATTACTTTAATAAATTCCTCTCATTATTGGTTTCCTTCTTCACCATGGAATATTGGTGATTGTTTTGGTAAACTCTAAATCTCAATCCACCATCCGTTCTTGATTTCCACCACCCACTTGACCTAGGGATTAAATAGTATAGATTAATAGTTCCACCAAAGTGTAAGATCCCAGTTATTCAATGAGGTACATACTCTTTTTTTTGGGGTAAACCTATTTTATTTTATCCTTTTAAACTTATTTATGAGTATTAGAGGCATGACAAGAGCATTCTAGAGGGATCATTGTCAAATATATACTGCTAAAAAACTGGATTGATCTAGTACTAGGCTTTATCAGCGTTAGAAAAAACTGCTGATAAGGTCCCACTTTATCAGTGCTAAAAAAACACTGATAAAGGGGGCCGTTATCAGCACTTTTAAAAAACACTAATAAATCCCCCCTTTATTAGTTCTATTAAAAAGTGCTGTTGGGGGAGGGGGATGTTATCAGTTTTGATAAAAAAATTCTGATAAAGGGGCCCTCTATCAGTACTAGTAAAAAAGCGTTGATATGGGGTTAACATTGCTAATAAAGGCCACCCTTTATCAGCTCGTTTTTTTCTAGCACTGATAAAGGGTATATTTTATAAAAAAAATTATTTCATTAAAAATAATATATTAATATGTAAATACATTTATATTTATATAAATATAAAATATATATTTTTAAATATGTTTTAGATGAGGCTAAATTGGAATTTACAGTTAATATATAAGATATTTCGTGAAAATGCCTTATAAAATATTTAAAAAACACTATTAATTAATTATTTTCTAATTATTAATGGTTAATAGTCATTTAATAATTGTTATATGACATAAAATTTAAATCAATTAATGAACGGTCTTAGATAAGTTGAAAGCATGAATTGAACTTCAAACCAACATAACTTTTGATCCAAGTGTCCATTTGATATCTACCACATATCAAATTGAAGCCTGTGATGATATATAGGTACTAGTAACTTAGTCAGACCTCAATTCATCTTTTTTAGATGCTAAAAAATGTATATAAGGCCTCAAAAATTGAATGTTTAGTTGAGGTATCCAATTTTTTTAACATTTGATGGAATTTCAGCGTCGTTTAAGGGGGTATTTTTGCCTGTTTTCAGTCGGGAGTTAATTTATTTCTAGAGGTAACATTCATATTGATATTATAATTTTGAAACTTTAACATTATTAATAATAAATTTTTATTTATAATTAAATATATGCATATTTTAATATATTTAATTATTATAAATCGCTTGTATAAATACATATATCAACATATTACATAAAATGTATTTTAAAATATATAAAGTAAATATTTATTATTCATCTTATTTAAAGTAAAAAACTATCTATTTTATTTACCTTACAAAAATAAATTAATATGTGTATATATAAATCTATACAAGTAATGTTTATATATAAAAATTTGTATGTTAATAAACAATTATATATGTATATGTATATTCTAATATGTGAAAATAAATACATATTCTAAAAATAAATTTAAAACAATATCTAACCATTTTTTACATTATAAAAATATATGAATATATATATATAATGTTTATATACAGATATATGTGTGTATTGAGCAGTTGGGGGATTACACGAGTGGTAAAGGCTCCCCATAATCCTACATTTGACCTGGGTTCAAATCTAAGTGGGGGTGAATTTTCGTTGGAAGACGATGATGTAGGCGGTGACACAGGCATTGATGCATGTGGTGGTATAGGAATGACGCATGAATATGGTGATGTAGAAATGACATAGGAAAATGGTGATGCCGACATGATGCAGGTGTGACACTGTACTAGGCCTTTGGGCCAGTTTGTGGGCTTTCGAGCCATGTACTGAATAAATAATGCTTGATGGGTGGGCTATCCATTAGGTGGGGGGGGGGGGTATGACCTGTCTTTCCAACCCGTGTGTGTGGTGTGTGTGTGTATTTAATTTAATTGTACTCATAATCACCTAATATATATATATATGTATGTATTCATAAATAGATATATATATTTATATTAAATTTTAGTATATGTAAATGAATATAATATATAATATATAATATAGAATATAGAATATAGAATATATAATATATAATATATAATATATTTAAATAAATATAAGTATATAAATATCACACACACACAGACATATATTTTATCCATTTATTTTAAAATACTTATATAAATATATGAATAAAAAATATATATGTAAATATCTATATAAATAAACATAAATATCATAAAATAGAAAATAAAACATCTTATTGAAGTGGTAAATGCCTTTGACCTCTAAAGGAGAGGTACAAGGATAAAATCTAGGAATGCATATGAAACTCAAATTTCACAAATCTCTAATTAATGGGGTGGGGAAGCACTGATAAGGGTGGGAGGGGGAGGAAAGAACTGATAAAGGCCCTTTACTAGCACTGTTAAAAGCCAATTTTTAGTGGTTATAGCACTTTAGAAATATATTACAGTCCCACTAGCTAGCTAGTGGACACCCAACAACTAGCTGATGACCTGTTGGGTGGTTTGTTTAAAGAGGTCCATTTTGGCCATTTTACCCCTCTAACCTCTCTTTTAATCCATCAACTCAATTTTTCCTTAATTTTTTAGTTTTTAGTAACATGGTGGAGATTTCCCCTCCCCCTCCCCTCTTATGAGATCTCCCATGAATCAAGGAAGTTTAGGGTTCTGTTTATCACATTTGATAGCTTGAGGTAAGGCTTTCACTAATCTTCCTTCCTTTAATTTTTTCTTCAATGTCTTTAGTGTTATCTCCATTTGAGGTAAAATGCCCTATTTTTAGTTATTTTTTTTAGTTCTTCATTTTCAATCATTCTAGATCAAATATAAAGCTGATAATGGATGAGGTGTCTTCCAAGAGTGTTAGATACATGGTCTATATGATTTCCCCTAAAATTTTAACCATTTATAAAATCTTTCATTATTCCACACACCTATCTTTTTGAGCATTGACCCTAGAATTTATATCTTTAAAATTTTCACATAAATGTGGACTTGACATACTACAGACCTCCCAAATGACATTAGTAGTTGACAAACTCAATCCAAAAAATCCCTTTAGAGCATGTTTAGCCTAACACCCATAAAAAATGACATTAATTACAAACAAAACACCCCTTAGTGTGTGTTCTATTTTTATTTCAAGGTAAATACCAACTTATCCATAATGTAATAAATCCATACCTTAGGGTATGTTTAGATTGTCACTTTAAGGAGGGATTTTCTAAAATTATCCTTTGGGTATTTCGTGGGTAGCTTAAATATAGTTAATAAAATTTGTTGTATTGGATAAATGATAGATCCCAATAAAATTTAATGTTTTTTAATTCCCAGTGGAATGGATTTATTAAATTATAAAATGGTTTGAAAATATCATAAATAACCTTTGGAGACATCACTTAGTTTGTAATTTAATTTTAATAAAAGAATGAAATAAATAATTTATTCGGAACCTGTAACTTTCACCATGGATACTATGGTTACTAATTATAGAATTTTCTCACACCATTAAAGGTGTGGTATGAATTAAAAAAGACTTGGATTCCCTCTTTTGAATACCTTGAGAGAACACATAGTATTTCACAAGATTCATTGATACAAATGCCAAGTGGAGACCAACCTTGGGTTTAGTCAGTGCCTTACTCTAATGAATACCATGTCTAGTCATCATGGATTCATTTGGAACTCCATAAAGATTAGAATGCTCAAGATAATTTACTAGGTTCGGTTTGATGTAATTATAAAAGGAATGCCTTGGGTTGGCCCCTTAGATTCCAATTGAGACCTACCACTAAATGAAAAGATAATTTTATCGAGTTTAGTTAGAGACTATTTGGAGTAGAATGGAAAGGGTTAATCCCTTATATAACACTCAAAAACGAATATCTAAATATCAAGGATTGATCACCACAAATCATATAGAAAACCAATAATAAATAATTCCATGAGTTTTATTTAGATTCTAAATGGGTGAATTGTGTTGGAATTCATAGAATAGTTCCATGGATTCCATGACATTATTTTTTCTTCGATTCCTTTTATATATGCCTCTGGTACCCTTATCAATTAAAGGTCACATGATTAGAGATATTTAGACTAGGACAAAGCAGGTAGGGTCTGTCAGGTATCCCACAATGAGCCTGATCTAAAAAAGGATACATTTAGTTTACTTACATTATTATATCTGGACATCATTTCATTTTATATTCACAAACTGGATTTTCATAAAACACCATTGGTGGTGACCTACTGAGTTATACTCAGGCCTTGTTCAGTACATCGCTTGGTACTTGAGAAGATTTTGTAAATGTAAGAAAGGATAAAGGAAATAATCATACTATAGACACTTGATATATTTCTTAGGTTGGGTGCATGGGAGATAAGGACTGATATTGGATTCAGGATGCTCATGGAGTTTAGTATATTTTGGTCTTTTATTTTCATTTTCTATCCTATTACTGCTTGTTTAACTAATTCCATGACACTACTGAGTTATATTTTTCAACAATCATGAAGTCTTCTATATATAGGTAATTTTTACTAATTTGTGTTTATTTTTTCTTATTATATATTTGTATTGTGTTTCCCATACTTCTTCTATGTTCCACTATAATAAAGTGGGTATAGTCTCTCCACAACACCATAATTGCACCATCACATCTAGTTAGTAGCCTTCAGCATATGGGGAAGAATTATTTAGTCCTTGTGCCCCTCTGGACTAGTTACTTATCAGTGAATCAGGCTGGGGACAACAAAAATAGGTATACAAGCCTCTTTTTTACTTTGTATTACTATTTGGGGTTAGTACATAGGAGACTAGGAAGAATAAAAACATCATAATAAGCATATTTTTGGGAGTATATAACCTACGTGTGGGGGAAAGACTGGATTTCCTTGGATGATACATGTTGTTCTAGAACTCACTTTTTATAGTTGGACTATTTTCACATTTAGGTGACACACAGGTTTTGTGAGGTTATATTTTATGGAATTTCTATCCTTGGGATGGTACAACAAATGATTATTAACTCATGGATCACTATAAGAATGAAGGAATTTATATATCATTATTATTACATTCTATACTTAATTTATTACTTTTAATTATTTTTTTCTAATATATATGCATTGGTTACTATGATTTTAATTTATAATGTTACTTGGAGGAAAAAAATTTAATTTCTTAATGTGTCATCATTAACCAAAAATGGTGTTTTACCACATATATTGACGATGAAATTTTATTTAATCAGTCTTGATATAATCAATTACCCATAACCTTGAATACATATATGCGAATTAAATTGGAAATAGTTTAATGGAGTTCTAATTGAAACTTAAAATGTGTATACCTCTATAACTTGGGAATGGAAATATGTATAACTGAGCCATTTTATATAGACTTTCTAAATTATAACTCCCATGTTAAAATTTTTTGGTTACTGTTAAATGGTATTAAAATTATAACTTAAATAGTGTTTGACTATATAACATAAGATTAAACACCCATATAATTATATTATTATACTAAATACTTTAAACATTAACAGAAACTAACCACAGTAATGGGTAGTTGTGATTAATATAATCGCCTGAGTTGAAACCTTATTGTGAGTTTCGGGAATATACTACAGAAAGTACATGAGCGAATTATTTATTTCCATATCGTTAATTCAATATGTTGTAGTATTGTGTTATGAGGTGTGTTCTTGGCATTGTAGATACATTCCTCTATGATAGCCTCAGGTTGAGCACCAGGAAGGTGATGACGATCATGCTCCTGAGGTGGTGGGACCTAAACCACTAGTGGTACCACATGTAATTTCACATATGGAACATCATATTTTATCACATATTGTGTCTCAACTGGGAACTAATGCTCAACTTAGAGAGGGTTTCCCACACCTTGTATAGTCTATGGAGGGATATCCATAGGTAGCATCGACCATGTCTCAATTAACTAGGGATTTCCAGCAGCATCACCTACCTATTTTCTTAGGGTAATGTTGTTCATATGATATGAAGTCTGGGCTAAAGGCTATGAATATGATATTTGAGCACCTGTGACACCACCATATTGGTGGGTGAATCTCATATCATTTATGATTAATGAATATTCAAAGAGATGGTGGGTTGTTCTTACTCAAGAAGATCGGATTCTATGCATGGTCTAGTGGGACTTATAGAATATATTCTTTGATTAAAATTTCCCAAATACTATGTGAGATTATTAATATATGGAATTTAAGCCTTTGGTTTAAGGTAGTATGTCTAACACAGATTACATAGCTTGTTTCATTGAGCTCTAACACTTTGCACCCACTCATGTGGGTGATGATCTATCCAAGGAAATACATTTTGAGGATGAAATAAAGTATACCATTATATATCATGTTAATGTATATCAAAAGACTATTTTCTCTAATATGGTGAACCAGGTCCTTATCTCTAAGAGAAATAAAAGGGAATCTGAAGGTGAAAGTCAGTGTGGATTATCTTATAATAAAACAAGTGGATCATCTAGTAGTAGGAAGCATCGGTAGGATACTTCTTTATTGGGTAATGGTAGCTAGGTTTTTTGCATTTTTATTTCTTTGGTATGTCATTAGTGTGATAGGAACGGTCAAGTGAAACATTAGTGTAACAATGACACAGTAGAGTAACAATCCTGTGGAAACTTTTTTTATCTCTAGAGATTCTATAGGACCTTTCCACTAGTGCTCAATGAGAGGGGATCTTTAATAATTTAGAGTTATTGAGGGTTTTTTTAGAACCATGCTAGGATTAAAGTATGTGTACCATATGACTTTTAGGGTGAGGTAGTTGTTGAAAATGAGGGATAAATACATAAGATTTTCAATGACAACATTTTCAAGATTATTAGGGATGTTAGTTTGTTGCTCAGGTCTAGGGATCTATCCAGTTACAAATAGTGTAGCCTACACCTATTGAGTAGAGCACAAAACTTTCTATAGTGCGAGGTATGATTTTAGTTATCTCGAAATTATTTTTTTCTTTGTTTGACATAGACACTTGACATTCATTTATATCTACTTATTTATTAGTAAGGATGGGTTTAGAGATTAGATATCTATATTGGGTAATATCACTTAACACACCCCTATTAATTTGACCAAATGGAATGTTCCATTATAAAGAGTTACACCTTGATATATATGATTACCATTTTATATTGGACCTTTTCATAATGGACATGACATGACTTTTCATAATTTTTGGTATGGGATAACTGGTATCCTTTTGAGTTTATAGACTGTTATTACCGATGGGTTTTCTTCTCATCACCTAAGGGTTATAGATAACTTCATAAGGGAGAATGAGATGTATATGTAGGATGTGTTAGGCCTGAGTATTATGGGTTGGGTTGAGTATATTCCTTGATTTCTAGCTTCATACTAGATTTCCAGGGAGTGTGACATAATATCTTTCCTACAATCATTGAAAATTTTAGGGATGTCTCCCCTAATGATTTTTTTGGGATACCTCCTGAGAGAGAGGTTGAATTTACTATTGAGTTTATACTAAGACTAGAAATGGTATACATTCCTCTCTATAGAATAACTCCAACTAAGCTTCAAGAAATCAAGAGTTTGTTAGAGGACCTAGAAGCTAAGTTATTTATATAGCCTAGTACATCACTTTGGGGTTCTATATTACTTTTCTCCAAGAAGGAAAATGGTAATATTTTGTTATGTTTGGAATACTGAGGATTAATCAACTTAAAATTTAAAACCACTACCCAAATCCTCATATAGATGATCTCATTGAATATATCTAGGATATAGGGTATTCTCAAACATTGATTTGAGATTGATCTATCATTAGGTGAGAGTTAGTACCTCAGATATACCACGTATAACATCCTAAAATAGGTATGGGTTAAATGAATATTTTGTAACTTCATTTGTTCTGAAGAACCAAAATTTCATCACTATGTCATCAATTAATAGATTCATTCACCCATATCTATATATGTTCATTGTTGTTTTTTATAATTATATCTTGGTGTACACTTAATCTTGGGAGGAGAACATGTGATGTCTATAGATCATTTTAACTAATCTTTGGGAGGGTCAAATTTATTCTAAACTTTTTAAGTGTATCTTTTGGATCAATAGAGTTAACTTTATACACCACATCATATTAGAAATAGGAGTATCAATAGATCTAGTGGATGTGAGAGTAGTTGTTTCTTGGGAGAAGCCTATGTTTTTTTTGATATTTAGAGCTTATTAGGATTATCCAGTTACCACCAATGATTCCTTTATAACTTTTTAGAACTTTAAGTGATATATAAAATGTTTTTCCGGAAGGTTGTATGATTTATATGGTCTAAATTGTGTGACAAGGCCTTCTATGAGTTGAAAGGAAGATTAAACATAGCACGATCTTGAGTTTGGATGCACTTGACTGAGGATACATAGTTTATTGTGATTCATCAGGGGTTGAGTTGAGATATATATTGATGAAAGTGGATTGATTCATGGTTTAAAAGTCTCAATATTTGGGAAATCATGAGAAAAAATACCCAATGCATGACCCTGAGTTAATATCTTTTTTTTGGATTTGCATTTCTAGATATATTACCTCATCAAGGAGTAATTCATGGTATATACAGACCGCAAAAGCATTAAATATATATTTTTCTCATTGGGACCTAAACCACTGGAAGTAGAGGTGGGTTGAATATCTTTATTCTTGTGACTTAGATCCCACATATACATTAAGGAAAGGCAATGTTTTTATAGATACCTTGATCTAAATAACTCATATTTAACTAGTTCAGGAAGCTTGTAGAGAATGTAAAATGATGTATCTATTTTTTGAAATGCATCTTGAAATTTAGGAGTGTCATAGTAAACCTATTCTCATTTCCTTATCAGTGGTTCCATTACTTATGAATCAAATAAACAGGATTTGAATTTTGTATAATAATGTATTGGTCTTGAGAGACTATTCTTATGGTTAGGGTCTACTACCTGGCTGTGTTCTTGTTAGAATGAGATTTTATATATCTATAGGAATGTTTGCATTTCCAAAGGAATGTTTTAGGAACTGATATTACAATACCATGTCTTTAAGTGGGAATTAAATTTTAATTGATGAAGATGTATCATGATTTTAACCCCTAGTATTTGTGAATGAGGATAAAAATTAGGAAATAACATGATTTATTACTCGATATTCCACCTATCAGAAGTTGAAAGTGGAACATTAGTGGCCTGATAACCTTTTACAACCATTACCCATATTTTAGTTGAAATAGGATGATGTCACTATGGATTTCATGATGTGGTTTCCAAAGTCACCCTAGGTAGGGATTCCATATTGGTGAAAATTGACATGCTGATAAAGGTCACTCATTTCTTACCTATCTAAGAGACCTTCTCAATGGATGATCTAGGAATATTATATGTCCAAGAGATTATAAGAATTCATGGGATTACATTCACCATTGTATTAGGAAGATATTCTTGGTTTACTTCATGGTTTTGGTAGGGGTTACAGAGTGATCCTAGTTCATAGGTACTCTTGAGTATTTCATAACACCCTCAAATCGATGGATATTCTGAGAAATCTATATAGGTACTCGAGGACAAGCTTCGTTCACATGTCCAAGAGTTTGTGGGCTTATGGGATAACAATTTCCTCTGGAATAATGTTCTTATAATAAAATCTTCCAAGAAAAAATTCAGATTTATTTTTATGAGGCTCTATATGGTAGGATATTCCATTCACCTCTGTGTTGGTTGGTGGTAGGAGAAGCATCACTTTTGGGATTGGTTCTCATTTAAGAGACATCAAAGTAATTAAAAATGATTATAAAGAGTATAGAAATAGATCATTATAAGAAGAATCTATATACCAATAGACATCACTAGCCTCTAGATTTTGAGGTGAGAAATTGGATCTTCATAAATGTTTCACCAAGATTGGGTCATCGATGGATTTATAGGAAAGAAAATAAATAATTAAGATTTTTCTGTCCTTTTAGGATTTTAAAGAGGGTCGGTCCAGTATCTTATCATTTATATCTTACTAAGTGGTATAATGATATGCATTATGTCGTCTATATATCTCAGCTTCACTACAATTATCATGACTAACTCCATGTTTTTGAGCCTAAGGAAGTTGAATTTAATGTTGATGCTTCTTTTGAGGAGTATCAAATTTGTTTCATCGACCATAGAATGTAGAATCTCTAAGGTAGAATAGTACCTCTACTTTACATGTTATGGCAGTAGAACCATAACCAGGAGGAGACATGGGAATTATTGTTTAATACACATTCCCAATGGATTACTTTATTCTAGAATAGAGCTAAAAAAACATTGAATGTAAAAATTGGGGATGAGTTGTCTTAAGGAGGGGAGGTTATAAGGTACTTGTTCTTTAATAAGGTATAAACTCTTATTTTGGGTTAGGATCTTTTATTTTATCCCTTTACACCTATTTTAAGGTGTTTTAGGTAAAGAAAAATAATTCAGGAGGGCTTAGTACTAGATATGGGACTGCAACAAGTTACCATAATACCTCTAAATTTCTAGTGCACACCCAATAACTAGATGATTCCCCATTTAGTGTTTTTTAAAGTGGTATATTTTGTTCATTTACCCCTCCATCCTCTCTTTTAAACCATTAAATTTATTTTTTTCTCTCATTTTTAGTCTTTAGCAGTATAGTGGAGCCCTCCCTTCTCCCTACTCCCCTCTCATGAAATCTCCCTTGAATCATAGGCATTTGAGCTTCCGTTTATTACATTGGATATCTTGAGTAAAGTCTTTCACTAATTTTCTATATTTTATCCTTTTTCTATACTATATTTAGTGTTGTCTATTTGTGAGATAAAATAATCTATTTTTTTGGATTATTTATGGTTCTTCATTTTCCCTCATTCTAGCTCAAATATGAGGCTGATACTATATGAGGAGTATTCCACGGGTCCTAGGTAGGGGGTCTATATTATTTTTCATAAAAGTCCCCCCTTTATAAAATTTAACATTTTGACACATGATGGTCTTTTTGAGTATTGAAACTATAATTTAAATTCCTTTAATTTGTCACATATAATACAACCTCAATATATGAAAAAACTCCCAAATACCATTGGCAGTTGACAACCTCAACCCAAAACACCCCTTTAGGGTGCGTTTAAGCCAAATATCATTAAAAAATTACTTTAATTATAAAAATAACCCTTATAGTTTGTTTGGTTTTTCTTTTAAGAGAAACCCCAAATTATATATAATTTAATCAAACTATTACTTAGAGCATGTTTGGCATGTCACTTTAAAGGTGGATTTTATAATATGAAAATTTGAGTACTTATTTGGAAGATTAATCATTGTTAAGCAATTTAGGTGTCTTAGATAAATGGTAGATCTGGAACACCTTTAATTTTTATAATTCAAAAAGGATTGGATTGATTAAATTTTGGAATGGTTAGGAAATATCATATACAACCTTTAGGTACACCTCCAAGGTTGTGATTTAATTTTAATGAAATCATGACATAAATAATTTATTTATAACTTATGAATAAATACCATAGATTACTTGGTTACTAATTATGTAACTCCTTCACACCACAAATGGTGTTTCATCCCTTAATAAATCCTTGGATTCCCTCTTTTTAATTCCTTGATAGAACACATATGATTCCACCAATTTGGTGGTATGAATTCCAAATGGTAAAGCCACCTTGGATAGAGTTAGTGTATTATACTCATGAATTCCAAAAAAATTCATCTCAGATTCATTTGGAACTCTAGAAATATTATAATGCTTGGGATAATTTCCCAGGTTTGTCTTGATTCCCTCAGACAGGGAACACCTTAGGTTATCCCCTTGGATTCCAAACAAGACCTACCATGAAATGAAAGAACAATTTTCATTTGTTAGATTACAAAATATTAGGAGTAGAATTACAAGGTTTAATCATTTGGATTCCAC
The DNA here is from genome assembly GCA_963277665.1 of Viscum album. Classification (NCBI taxonomy): domain Eukaryota; kingdom Viridiplantae; phylum Streptophyta; class Magnoliopsida; order Santalales; family Viscaceae; genus Viscum; species Viscum album. The sequence goes on from OY728164.1 coordinate 1,350,573,374, forward strand.
TCAAATCCTAATATCTCAATACCAAGGATTTATTATCATGAGTTAGCTAGAAAACCAAGAATGAAAAATTACATTGATTTTCCTTGGATTTAAAATAATTATGTTGTCTAGGAATTCCTGGACTAGGTTTGTGAATTCCTTGACATTATTTATTCTTGGATGCCTTAGATATATGCATGGGGTCCCTTGACCAATTAAAGGTCACATGATCAGATATAAATTTCTTAGGAAAAAAAGGTAGGGTCTTCCATGTATCCCATAAGGAACCCAAGATTAACAAGGGTTCTTTCACTCTATCACTTTACTGTATTATATCTTCACACCATTAAATTTTATATTCACCTACTATATTTATATTGAACCCCATTGGTGGAGGCCAAATGAGTAATAATCATAAAATATTTAGTCCATCTCATGGTTCCCAGGTAGATTTAATGGATAAAGAAATGGATAAAGGAAATCACTGTCTTGTAGATGCTTGATATCTTTCTGAGGTCGGGACCATGGGAGTATAGTATTGAGATCAGACTCAGGATGATCATAGATCTTATTAGTTTTTATATTTTGTTTTATTTTTCTATCTTAATACTACTTTTATGACTGCTTCCATGATATGACTAAATTATATTTTACCACATCATGATATCATCTGTATATAGTACCACTTTACATTTTATGTTTGTTTTGTCTATTATCATGTATTATTGTGTTGCCTTAAATTCTATTGTGTTTCAATATAATTAAGTGGTTATAGTCTCCCAAATGTACCACCATTTCAAACTTTATTCATGTCAAAATCCTCTGGAATATGGGGAGGCACACATGAGGCCTTCTGTCCCTTAGGATCGGTTAATTATTAGTGAATTGAGCTAGGTATATGACATAAATCAGGGCCAATTAGAGGTTTTTACTCTGGTAATTTCCCCAAATGTCCTTCTATATAGTTTTATGAGATCATTTTTAGAGGCCTTATGTTTTAAACATAGGATATAACAACTAATTAACTTAGGAATACATATCTGAATCTAAAAATGATCTTTAAGAACCCAAATTGAATCTCTTAAACTATAAGGAATTTAGAAAACAATAAAAATCAATAGGGAAACATGATAAGGTCCATCTAAATAAACAAAAAACCAAGATCAAAATATTTATAATAATTCCCTGACCACCCATGGTAATTTGAGTTCTAGTATGAAAATTAACTAGCTAGGCACCCTTCCACACTTATCACCCATGTTTCGATGACCTTAACTCTAATTTTCTAATCACCCCAAAACAAAATTTTACTTTTATACCATATTTTAATGAAATAACATGAGTCATCAAATCATGTAACCCAGTTGGCTTTCCATAATTCAGGAAATGCATTCCTAATTTCCATTGTCTAGAAACAAGAACCTGGGTATCAATATACAGATACATGGGAATGATTTCACATAGAAAAAACAACAAAACATGTATCATTCATAAAAATATAAATATAAACAACTAGATTACATCATATAAGAATAAGTGCATAACCATGTGACATTAAAAAAACAAATAAGACTACTACCAAATAAAAAAACAAATCCAATACCAAATCCAAAAACCAAGTCTCCATGTTATAATCAATTACCACCATCCCAGCCCACCATGATAGGGACATCAACCAAGTGAGTATTTATGGATTTAATAAACCATTCCCTTTACCTATATCTTAAAAAACCATGTCTGTATATACCCAATAACATATGTAGGGTGTGGGAAAAATTTCTAGTAGTATACCTCCATGAATATATACAGTGTTTCTTACCATCTAACAATTTCTTCTAGATTCAGAACAAAACAAGTTTCATAAATCAATTCTATTTGAATTTTTTTTTCATAAAACATACTTCGGGTTCCTTGAAAACATACCATATTAAAATAAATCAAGAATATGAAAATTTTTTATAATGGATAAATAGATATAAATGATCAAACCATCCATAATCTAAATAATTTTTCATTATATCATGAAAATTCACCATCATGAATAAGACCAAGCACAAATTTTCTCTATTCAATGAGAATATAAAACCAGGAATCCCAAGGAATACTAAGATGACATAACATGATTATTAATGATGATGAGTCATTCCAAATTATAACAGTATCAGGACAACCTATTAGCCACCAAAATATAGTGATCACTTATCCAAAATCTCTATTAGATCCTCACCAAGTTGAGATGTTCATATTTCTTTAACCAGATGCACCCAAGGTTCCCTTGTTCCATGTTTTTAAAAAAAACATTCAAGTAAACCATGACCACAATTTTATAAAATATTTCTAAAAGTGAAGCCTTATCTCTCCCATGATTGGAAAACCATCTTAGATTCAAAATCATATTTGAGGAATTCTATTGAACACATAATACACATAATTTATTTTAATGAAAAACCCATTTAAAACCACTTTCGCTTCCACCAAACATGAATTTACACAAATTATCCCTCATAGATATAAAATCAATTATTTTTCCAAGACAAAAAATAATAAAATACAAGAAAAAAGGTATAATATGAGAAGTAACCATTGTACAGATACACCTGCCTCACTAACATTGGAAACATTTTCATATTCCAAACTAGTGATTGGAAATGAAGATATTGATTCATGTAAAGCCTCAAATTGATCCACCAAAACTGAAGGATAACACCAAAATACAAAAGGAAGAACATCCAAAATCATCCAAAAATCAAATAGATTGGAAAACCTAGTAAGAGGAGGATGGGAAAAATCTTATTAAAGTATAAATCAAGTTAATAAAAAAATTAAACCCCCTATTAATGATCAAACAAATTCTCAATAAGATTCATAACATCCCTTGAAATATTGGTAGTTGAATTGATAATTTCAAATTTTGAAACAATGATCCCCATGACTTTGTTTTTTCCATCACGATGTGGTGTAATTGACCAAAAAAATCCCAGGTGACCTGATATGGTGACCTACCATGGTTTAGTGTAAAAATAGTAGTTGTTTTAGACTCACCACACCCTCAAATGTTGCGTGGTGGTGACCATTCTAGCCATGGACTAAAGGAAGACCCCAACTATGCCATGCCTAAAACCATTCCCACCACACGTGTCTTATTCCTAAACATTTTATAAATTCAATTAACAAGATCAAAATATATTTTTCCATGGTGTGGTCTAGCATGTGTTGCATAAAGAAGTTCCAAAATCCCTTTATATGCCACCAATAACCTCCAACACTTTTAAATCTAAATTTAATTGACTCAATGCTAAAACAAATTGTGACCTAGAGGGTGTCACACATATTGAGTAGGGGATAGTAAAAATATAAGATATAATTTAGGTGGGACATTATTTATTGGTGAGATTTGTGTGAGATGGTACAATAATAATTATAACTCAGTGAGACTTAATACATCCAAGGAAGTGTATATGGATACTACTCATGCATGTACACATGTTTTATGGATGGTTGTGTAGTTGGTAGATTTAAGATTTGAGACTGAGAGTCCATTGAAGACACTGTGTGAAAATTAGAGTGAAATAAATATATTAATGAACAATTTTAAACATTATAGATCCAAATACATAGACATCATGTTTAATTTTAAAAATAAAAGATTGTACAATTGATATACCAAGATAGAATATATTTTTACCTAGAACCATGTTGCATATATATTAGAAATGATATTTCAAGGGAGAGTTTTGAATAATTGATTTTTAAAATTCATGTCCATATCTATCCTCTCACTTTAAGAAGAGTGAAAAAATACCCCCATTGAGATTTTTATTCTGTTGATAAAGGTAGAGAAATATCTACACAAATCTTGACTAAATAGAGAGAAATTTTTTTCTATAAGGGGAGTGTTAACTACTATACATCTAAATATGTGGATATTGTTATAGGTGGGAGGCATATAGAAGTAATAAATGGATGTGTTAATTGAGAGTTATTTCATTTATGTCACATGAACACACTTAATTTTTCACCAAGGGATGAAATTATCTCAAAATCACAACCTTATATGGTTAGGTGATGCAAGACACTTTTTATAAGAGATAATATATCATTTAATGATTCTCATTATTTTTTATGAGTTTTGGAATAGATTTTGAGTATATTTGGAAGAGTTTAATAATGTTTCAAAAAATCCAAAATGGGGAGATTGAATTTACATTGGAGTTTTTGATAAACTTGTTCTTGGTTTCAGTTTATTGTCAATATGATTGAAGAGTTTGTAAGAGTTATTTGAGGCTACACTAATGTAATTGGATTTTTTGAGGTGTTTTTAAGATGGTTTAGGATGGATAGTATATACTTGAAGAAGTTATATAAGTGTTTTTAGTAATATCAAATTTCTATAATCCCTGCATAAGTCCTCATCATAATAAATCTTTCATAACATGACTTTGAGTTATGAAAGGAAAGTGAAAAAGAAACAAGAGTATATATTTCTAGGTAGACTGTATGACTTTTAGGAAAAAATAATACTTGAGTTTAATTCTTGAACATAACACTTCCAACATCATAATAATTTAGAATATCTTAAGATTTTAGTGGAAAGTAGGTTAAGTATTTGGATTGAATAAATTTTATAAGCACTGTATGACATTGATATTGAGTATACTTATTTGATGATCTAGTGAGTGTATGAAATGATTATTTTTCTGACATTAAATTCATATTAACTGGAAAAATATTCACCATATTAATTCATGAGAATAATATACTTTAAAAATTCATATAAAAATATATCATATGACTTATCTTAGTGTACAAATCCACTAACTATATGTATTTAATACTTAGATAAATTTTGGTGAAGTTTAAAGGGTTAAAATAAATGTTTCTAGAATTTCAATATCATGAGGAAAAGAATATAATGATTCATTATACTTAACATTTAAAATGTGATTCAAGATCTTTCATGAGAGAAATCAAAATGGGTATTTTCAATACAGAACAATGTGTATTTTCAAGATGAGTTCATCTGGGAAATTTATATGTAAATTGTTGTATTTTTCTACGAAATCATTTTTTAATGATCCCAAATCATGATTGTTTTAATTATAATAAGTTCTTTGTTTTATGAATTTTTTTTACTTTGGATAACATATTCTAATTATGGATATTCTATAATACTAATTATTCTTTCATGAAAAGAAACTCTTTATTTTATATGACCAATACATCTACTTTGTGATTATTTCATATGTTATAAAGAAAATTTCTATAAAAATGTGAGTAGGGATTTTCTTTGATGGATCAGCATTATGGATAAAAAATAATTCTTCTAGAAAATCATCTTTCTAGACTATATTCTATGAAGAAAATATCATAATTCTCTAAGTGATGGATCATTCAGGTGAATTAAAGATCTTCTAGGGGAAGGAATGATATTATGTTTGAAGGAAGTCCATTGACTAAGTGTTATTTTGACTTATCGGTCATAGAATAATTCCATTTCTTGAAAAGTATGGATCAACTAGAAGTTGAAGTATTTCAACCTTTCATACTAACGGATGATTAGTGTAATGGAATCAATTATTCTATGAACATGATTTCTTATTTTTCCTGAAGAAGCATCAATATTTAATTCCGCTCCTTCTGTATATCTATGTTTTTATACATATGTGCATCTATGAGGTCACTCATTCATTTTCTATATGGAAACCTTATTCTACCATGTCTATCCAAGAATAAAATTTTATTTTATTCAAATGTCTATTTTAGAGTATTTAATTAATGACATGCCATTTGAGACATATAATGAGATTATATGAGGTATTAATCATGATTAATCCCTAATGGATAATTAGAAAGTATATGAATTTAAATTCTAATAATACTCATGTGAAAAGAGTGTGATAAGTATGAATCATATGATGATAATCTGTTACTTATTACCTAAAAAACACTCTGTTTTTGTGTGCTTTACTAATACATATGAGTTTAAGCATCATGAATTTTTTTTATCTAATTTAAAGGATATTTTTAAATTTAATTTTTTTTCAACCAAATCCAATAAGATATTGAACTAAATCAAAACTTTATTTTCACTCTTATCTCACTATTTTTATTTACATTTGAGTTGTGGTTGTATTTCTTGTTTATTTATTGAGAACTTCTCCACTGGTATAAACATGCGTACTCTTATACTCCTTTATTACTCATTTTATACCTGTTATCCCATGAATAACTATAGAATAGGTTGGTTATATCTTGGATTTATTTGTGTGTAGTTGTTGAATGTAAAACTTGATCTATGTTGTGGATATATTTGTTGGTATTAATAAATATTTCTAGAAGTGGGTTACTTTTAATCAGATAGGACTAGGATCAAATTTGGATTAAAAAGCTATTGTTATTTTAAATACCAATGTTTATTATATTCTATTTTTCTTACTCAGTTTAAATGGGTTTACATTCAAAAAATTATTTTTCAATTTATATTTCAGTCATATTTTCAAGTCTAATTTTTAATAATTATTGAAAAACTGTGTTTGAAAAACTATACTATAATAGTTATATTTTATTAGTGATATATATAATTTTATTGGTGTGAGTCAAGTTTTTTCAGAAGCTAAACTGATTTCAAATTATTTGAACAGGGTTATGATCATACCCATGAGAAACCATTTTAAAATAAATAATTATATATAACTATAATATTAGTCGATTGAGTTATTTTAAAATTTGAGATTTTGATTTAAATTTGTTTTTTAAACAGAAATTTTATCAGATACTCAATTAAACCAACTCTTGATCAGTCCTCTTTGACCAATATTTGGTATCAGAGAATATTTTTCTCTCTAATTTTAATTTTTTTGACCTTGATCAAGTATTGAGAATTTTATTTCCAAATCTATTTATTCAAGTCCACTATAATTATGGATATCTCTAGACTTAAAATAACTATAACTAATACACCACCTTACTTTAATATCCATAATTATGATCAATGGAAAATAAAAATAAAAATACATCTTGAGAGCATGGGTTTTTATATTTGGACACTTATAGAAGATAAATATAAAAAAACCAAAAGCTAGTAGACATGACTAGAGTGATGCTAATAAAGATCATTAAGATTGTAATTTCAAAGTAATGAATTCTTTATATTATTCTTTACGAAAATATGAGTTCAATAAAATATCTAATTGTGATTCTTCTTTTGAAATACAGGATACTCTTTTTTCATTTCATGAAGTAACCTCTAATGTTAAAGAAATGATACTGAATATCTATACTATTAAATATGATAAATTTAAAATGAAACTAGATGAATCTATCACTAAAATGTATCTCAAGTTTAATGAGATAATTAATACCATGTTTTTACTTGGATGGAAGTTGGATGACAAAGATCAAGTACTGAAGATATTGATATGTATACCTGATCATTAGAGAGGCACTACTATCTCAATTAGAGTTGAGGGAAATTAGAAAACTCCCTTTGAAGGAACTAATTGAAAAATTAATGATGTATGAGGATGAATTAAAAGTAATCAATAACGAGGATTCTGAACCCAAAAAGTCGATTACCTTTAAAGTATCTCATTCAAGAATCTATGAATGTTATCAAAGTTTACAACACTAGTAGAAGTGAAGCTGGATTAGACAGTGATGAAGAGATAAATCAGTTGGATAGAAGGTTTAATATATTATATAAGAAAAATAATATTTTTATGAAATCTAATTATAATGGAATGTATGAAATGAGAATAAAATTGGGAAAAGGGATGACCAGTTTGGTGAAGTAACATGTAATGAGTGAAAAAGAAAAGGTAACATCAATGAAGATTAACTTAAGTTAAAATTTAAAAGAAAACATGATAACAAAGGAAAGTAATTTAATAAGGTAATAAAGGTCATTTAGAGTGCTTCTAAAGAGAGTTTCAATGACTCAGACTCAAGAAGGGATGATACTTGTGAAAAATAACATCTATGTTTTATGGATTCTGCATGTGAGGTAACACATAATTTCTTAATATTCTATAAAAGAGAGTGTCATGATGATTATAATATAACTAATAATGAATTATTTGAATACTAATCCATGATTTAAGACACTGTGAAGAAGATGAAATATAAATATAAAAATATGAATAAACATCATGCTTTCTATGAAACATTAAAACTTAATATTTGTGTTGAAAAAGAAAATAATATTGTGTTATTAAAGGAAAATAATTATTTAGAAATGGATAATGAATAATTTTAAAATGATATAGAAATATTCACTACAAGTACTTAAATTATAAATAGATTTTGGGGTAGTCAAGCTGTACCTAATCTTATGATTTCATGTTTTTATAAACCAAGGTCGAAAAATAAAATTATACAAAAATTAATTTTTTCCAATTTATCATCCTATAAATAAACCCTTAGTGCATAACATAGTGAAAACTTATAAATATAGAGAAATATAGTCTAGATCTAAAAGTTCTTAATTTTCTATTTATTTTAAATATGGTAATTATACTATTAATAAGTGTTTCAAATATAATGGATTCTAAAGGAAGTGTTTACTAACTTCTCAAGAACCAAGAAGTTCTGGGTACTAAAGTCATATATTGTCTAAACAATTATAATAAATCTTCTTAAAGAGATCAATGACGGCTTTTTTATCTATAAAGTGGATGTTCTTGACACATGAGTAGATAATTTCCATGTTTTTAGAACTTAAGAAAATTATATGTTGGTAATGTCACTTTAAGTGATAATGTTAAAAGAGAAATTATTAGTTTTGGTCAAATCAGTAAACCTAAATCAGGTATTATTTACAATGTTTTATTTATTAATGGTTTAAAATTAATTATTATTATTCTTTATCAATTTTTAGATGATTGGTTTGATGTTAAATTTTAGAATAATATATGTAATATTTATTATTCTAATTTTAATTTAGTGTTTACCGATTTTAAAAATTATATTGTTTATGATATTTATTTAAATTATTTATTTTTAAAATATTTTTCTTGTTTGAATGAATTTCATCAAAAATATTGGATATAACATTAGAAACTAGGCCATTTTTATTTATACTCACTTAATTATCTAGTTATAAATTTTTATTTAATTATATACCCAAACTAAAATTCCCAAAATATAATGTTTTCAATCCTTGTGAGGTAGAGAAGGAACACAAAATTTCATTCAATCTAATGAAAGAGGTTTCAACCTCTCAACACCTAGTGTTAGTTTACATGGATTTATTTATAATATATATATTTTATAGTTTAGCAAAAAATCATTATAATGATGTGATTATTGATGATTATTCATTATTCACTGGAGTTATATTTTTTAGCTCACAAAATTGAAGCTTATAAATGTTTTTCAAAGTAAACAAAATTAATTATGAACCATACTAGACTTACTATTAAAAATGTTAGAAGTGATCATAGTCATGACTTTGAAAATCACGATTTTCAGAGATTAAGATCAAAATATGTCTATAATCACAACTTCTCTACTCCTAGAACTCATCAACAAAATGGATTTGTTGTAATATAGAATACGAGCCTTTAAGAAATTTTCCAAACTAGGATTAGTGAATACAAAATACCTATCTATTTTTGGATTGAAGTTTTAAATAGAACATTATATATAATTTAAAATGTCTTAATGAAACTTATTTGAAATAAAACTCTATATGAACCATGAAATTGAGAAAATCATAAGGTGAAATAATTAATTTTTTTTATTTTAAAGTATTTATTATTAATAAAAAATAAAATCTTGACAAATTTTCACCCAAGAGTGATGAATGATTTTTCCTTGGTTTTTTAAAATCTATAAAAGCATATATTGTGTTCAATAAAATAACTAAAATGGTGAAAGAATATGTTCATGTCTCTTTTGATGAAACTAATCCTCATGACCCCAAAGTTTACATAGATAATTTATAGGATGATTTATCTATTTTAGATATCAATAATACATAAAAAACAGGGATTGTGTTATTCGTTTATCTAAAACATAATCCATTACATACCAGTATAACTAACCTAAACCCGAATAATACTTGGAAGAACCATGTACTTCAATCCCTAGAACCATTAGAACCTATAATATGGCCTTATAGATGCTGTCATAGGTGATCTGAAAAAGGGACTCAAACCCAAGATCATTAAGAAACAGGGTTGAACATCAAACCTTATCATATTAGTATTATCCTAAAAACATAAATAAATAAATCAATTATAAATATTGGGTAATTGATATACAATAGGAATTTAATAAATTTGAATAAAATAGAGTATGCGAACTAGTAGATAGACCCAAACACTACCTAATTATCAGAACTAAATGGGTATATGTAAATAAAGTTGTTGAATCTATAATAGTATATAGAAATAATACTGGACTGGTTTCTCAAGGTTATAATCAAGAGGAAGGTATTTATTATGAAGATACCTTTAAATGATTAGTTAGACTTAAATCCATCCGAATACTTCTAATTTGTGTAGATAATCAAAATTTTAAACTTTATCAAATGGATGTTAATGTTATTTCTTAATTATTTATATTATTATGGTTGTTTTTAAAAAAACCCCATATATTTTTAAACCTTCATTTTCCAAATAATGTTTTAGAATTTTCAAAATCAATTTATGGTTCATAACTAAATCCATGATTTTGGTATAATAGGCTTATCTATTTTTAATTAAAAAAGGATTTTCTAAAGGTGTTGTTGTTCCAATTTTTTTAGTAAAATAATTTCTAAATATATTTTGTTTTCTGAAATATATATTGATGATATCATTTTTGGATCATCAAATGATTCTTTATGTATTTCAATTTCAAATATTATGAAAAATGAATTTGAATTGAGTTTGATGGAAGAATCATAATTATTTTTTAGTTTTTAGTTTTTTTAAAATAAGGATTGAATTTTTTAATTCAAAGTAAGTATAAAAAAGATATTTTAATTTTTTTTGGAATGGATAACACTAAAAGTAGTGATACCCCAATGAGTACCACCTGTAAACTAGAGTTGGATAAAACAATGAAACTAGTTGACCAAAATGTGTATAGATGCATGATCAGAGGATTATTATACTGAAATACCAGCCAAACCAAAATTATATCTAGTTTATATAAATGTTCTATATTTAAATAAATCCCCAAAGAATCACATCTTAATTCTATTAAAATGTTTTTTAAATATCTTAAAGTTATAACAAATTTTGGATTATTTTACTCTAGAGGGCATGATTTTTTAATTATTTAGGTATTTAGATTCTGATTTTGGTGGTAATAATTTGAATAAAAAAATAACCTATGGTAGATTCCACCATTTAGGTAAGTCTCTTGTATTATGGTGTAGTAAAAATAAAAATTATATTTTTCTATGTACTACTGAAGCTAAATACATAGCTATAAGAAGTTGTTTTTCACATATTATATGGATCAAACACACTCTACTAGATTATAGATATCATATAAATCATGTCCTTACATATTTATTTCAGTAAAAGTGCTATTAAAATTTCTAAAAATATTGTATCATAGTCTAGGACAAATAATATTGATATAAGATGTCACTTTTTGAGAGGCCATTTTCTAAAAACTATTTTACACTTGAGTTCATTAGAACAAAAAATCATCTTAATTATATATTCACAAAGACTTTAAATAGGGAGAGATTAATTTACCTAATACATGAATTAGAAATGATCAATTTTTCCTAATCCATTTTAATTTTTTTAATATTTTATAATTATTGAATACTCTACTATACTTGATTAAATTATATTTGGATAATATTCAATAACTTTTTTATTCTTTTCACAATTATTTTTTTTTAATTCACATGGGTTATACTAAATTATGGTTAAACTAAGATATGTCTTAAGATTTTATGGTTTTACATCAATGAAGTAGATTTTGTGGAGTATCTTCCATGGAGTATCTTATGTGGAGTTTCTTATATAGAACTTTCTTATGTGGAACTTTCTTATTCAGAATTACTTTCACAAATATTTTCTTCCATGAACTTCAAGTTCCCCCATGTATATTTTTATTATTTAATTATTTGATTATTTTGAATATTTTTTATCAATATATTTATCTATTCACCCAAAATAATTTTAAAACCTCATGATATTAAATTTTAAAAAAACCCGTTAAAAACCATAAATCCACTTGTGACTCTTAAACTATTTATTTCTCCCTCTAAAATAAATACTTCTTCACTAACATAATATATATTTATTTTAATGGAAAGAACATAGTTTACATTAGATTCTTCACCTATAGACACATCACGACCTCATAATAAATCCAAATATTTTCCCATCATTCATATCAAGCCTCAAAACTTGTATTTTTTGACTCAAGAAGCAGTACTTGAGAAGGAAATGGATATATAATGATCATTGAATAATAGGTATCTAAATTTAAAAGTTATTTAAAAATATAGACTGATCAAGTGGTTCATCATAAATTATAAGCCCCTCTACCGATTATTATTTATGGTATTTTTTGTAAATGCTAAGCTTGAAATGGGTGAATAGATTGATTTTTAGAGGATGTTAAAAAATATAGAGGAGATGGTATTTGTATTAAAATAGTAGTCCAGATGTTTAAAAATTTCTCATGAAGGATAATTGAATGGTTTCTAAAGAAACCATCATATTAATAATTTCACTTTTCAGATAAAAAAGAACTCTAAGAGCTTATTAGTGATGAAAACCCAAAAATGACTAATGTGAAGGATATGGATGGTGAATCTAGGTTTCAAATTAAGTTCATACAACACTTAATATATCCAAAGAAATGGGATGATGTAATTTTGAGGAATTATGATGTCTTATCTCTTGAGAAATAATGTAAAAATTATCCTGGTTAGATTTATCCCAAGGAATATGGAGGAATTAAGTAATGTTTCTTCAAAGTTTCACTGTTTACCTTATCCAATTCTTATATCTACCTTTCTAGAGCTAAAAAGTTTATTACTGATGGAGAGGAACTATAGAACTCACTTAGAATTTTTTTCATCCAATAAACATTTGGAATAATTAATGTCAGTTAGAACCCCTAAAATAAGGTATGGTTTGTAGACAATGAAAGGATTTATAAGAAATTAAATCATTCTAATAACCCTTTAAGACTTAGTAATAGAGAAGATACTGCTTTGGATCTAGTTGGATTTATTAAATATTATTATAAGGAATAATTGTTTGTTGGTAGTGAAAAATATTTGGTCAATCTAGTTTGAGAGGCCACTATAGATTGTGAAAGTGAAGAAAATGAACATGTTGAAGAAGCCTTGTGGGCTTGTGAAGTTGTAAAGAGAAATTATCCTCCAGTATCTAAGAGAAAAACCAGATATCATAATGTAACCTTTGTATATCCAGATAATCAATAATCCATTTCATATTATGATAGAGAATTATATTTGGATGATATTGTTGACTTTGTGGTTTCTCTTATTGATTTCTCTAAGTATTCAAACTATGACATTGATGTTAATTCTGATGATAAAGAAGAATCATCTCAGGGGGGGGGGGATATGAGATTTAAATTTTTGAGAATTCAAAATTCTAGTTATGAAAGTGATGGATCTGATGATAATTCCAATATAGGAATCCCACCTGGTGATGCTGGACCTACAATTTAAGGTATTATGTATGATCCTAAAGGATACTTATATGAGAGAATATACCTTGATAAAAGGATTGTTGTAATGACTCAAAATTTTAATAATGAAAATTCTTCTTTATATAATTAAATGTTTTATTATGTAAAATGGTTATATACAAAATAAGTACTTCCATGGATTTATGTTTTTGGATTTTAAAATACCTTTAATAATTGTTACCATTGCTAATATAGTCGTTGAACTGTGATAACATGATTAGTATAAATATAGGGATTTAACAAATCCAATTTACTCAGATAAAGGAAGCGATGACCTCATCCAATAGAATTTCTCCATACGAATCCCATTTTTCAGAGCTTAAGAAAGAGGTAGCTTCACTGGTCTTCTCTCTTGACCAAGCCCAAGTCTAGCTTCAACACGTTAAGCTTGAATGGAATTGTCTATGGGAGAAGTGGAAGTTAATAGTGATTACCACCTGAGAGATGTTATTCGAGCTTCCAGGAGAGTCTATAACTACCATACACCTTATCCATAGGTCTTATTAGGGTTTTATAAAGGGTTATGTAATAAGACCCTAACACTATTATCATGTGCATTATTTTTTTATAAAGAATATACATTTATTTTATCATTATTACTTTGTATGTAATTTTTAAATCACAAATATTATTTTTAGTTAATATTAAAATTAAATTGAGAAATATATTTTGATTAATTAATGTATTTTTGAATTAATTAATATTTTAATAAAGTATTATTACTAAATTACTTTTTATTAAATTTATATAGTAATTTTTATTAAGGTTTTAAAACTATTTTTGTCAAAACCAATGAATTTTCTATAAATGTCATTTTTTATTTTAAAAGTGAAAAAACAAATATTTAGTAAATTATTTAGATAAAATTAATATTATTTTTGGAATCATGATGTCAAAATTATCAAATGGTGAATTTTTCATAATTTTCTAAGACAATCGAATTTTTGAGTAAAAATTAAATACTGTTTAAATATATAATGTGTTTTATGGAATAATAATGACTCAATAGTAATCTAATAAAATATTATAATAGGTATATTCTTATAATAACTGTTTTACCTTTAAAATAATGTAATTTTATATATATTTTATTTATTTTAAAATTCCTTAGTGGACCCTCCAAGACTTATAAAAAATTTTAACTTTTTAAAATGATTTCCATGAGAGTGTGACACACCTCCAAATAAGCAAGCCTAATATTTTAATAATTTCATCAATTTTCCTTATAAAATAATATTTTTCACTCCACTTTGGAAAAAACCACGGGAAAAAACCATGGTATGGTTTGTGGTTTTGATTATTTTAATATGTAGTGTCCAAAACCAAAATAATAAAGAATTCCTTCTCTTTTCCTATATAAACCCAACCAAGATCCCACTTATATTCACTCAAAAACCCTTAGAGTATGTCTTTATTATTTCCTCCTCTCTCTAGAATCCTTCAAATATGCCCTGATCTCCCATGAAGCCTCTCTCAATCCCCTACCAAGCCTTTGGGATCACACTTCCAAGTAAGAGATTTCTTCCTTTCTCATTTCTGTCTAAGTTTATTTATATTGTTATACCCTTTTATTTTCAATTAAAAATGTTGGGGGTATGATTTCTCACCTCCCCCATACTGACATAATTATATTTGAATGATGATATACCTATTTCTCCGTAATTAATCCCTTTCATGTACACCCGTTACCATGCCGAAATTTATTGTGTTATGCCTTATATTTCCAAATTCCATGTGTTGGGATATGTATCTATATAACCCCTTAATGTCCATTTCATGTTCATATTATGAGATACCCCTTTCTCCCTCATCAACTTTTTTATGATTTTTTATGTCACGCCATTATGCTTCCAAAATTGCACCGTGATTTTTCAAGCCAAAATCATTGTGTAGTGAATACCATACCCATTTATCTATCAAGGTTATTAAACATTATGGAAACATTATTGTTTAATGGCACTCACTGATATTTATTCCATGTTCTTTAATTGTGTAATATATTATTATGTTGAATGATTCCATGTTATATGATCCATGTGGTACACTTATGCATGAAATGAAATTTTTATAAAGGGTGTGCCTTGATAGCACTAGAATGCGTTGGGTAAAAAATATTACCATGATAAACCAAATGAAATGAAGGTTTAATCATGCTAATTCAAGTGAAATGAGGTTCTAATCATGCTAATTCAAGTGAAATTCGGGTTTACTCATGCTCCATGTGCAATGAGCCTTGGCCCATGCTAATATTATGTAAAATGTTGTTGCCACAAATCCATGTTATGATAATCATGCTATATCATGCCTTTATGTTTATGTTTCTCTTATGCTCCACTGACGTACATATTACCTAAAATGTATTTTATTCTTCATGTTATTTCTTGTTTACTCCCTTACTAGGATTTATAGCTCACCTTTTTCTTATGCATGAACTCAGGTTATCTCATGCAATGCTAAGTATGAAGGAATGTTGTGGTCATGTAAAAGAAGTTTTCAATAAAGATGTTGTATTTTATGTCTTAATTTTTCAGGTAATGTTATAAATTTCCCAAGAAACTATACCTCTTGATCCTAAGAGTTGTCTTATGTGCTAGTTTATGTAATAAATTATCCTGAAGTGTGAAATAAAGAGAAGGGTTATTATAGTTGGTATCATAGGATAAGTTTAGTTATTTTTGGGATTATGATTAGAAAACCATAATAAAATCCTTAGGGATAATACTAAGTATAATAAAAACATCCCTAAATTTTTGTGAGTATAGAGTAAGTGTTTTATCAATAAAATACATCCCTGTCTGGATACGATCAAGTAGAGGTGGCTCTGGCACATATATATATAGGGGTAAAACCTGAAAAAACCACTTTGAACTAGACTTGAATAGGAACTAGGGCACGAAAATGGGCCTTGCTGCACTCTTGGTTTGATAATACCAGGGGATATTCTTTGGTAAATTCATAATATTAGTATGAATCATTATTAAAAAAATAAAAAGTTCCCCTAAGTATATATATTGGGAAGTAGATGATGGATAACTTAGATTGAAGCCTATAAATTTATAAGTTAAGGAAATAAATGTAATTTATAAGTTATCCATTTTTTCCATTGGATTCCCCTTTATGTGTTACCCCTAAATTTACTTTTATTCTAGCCAATGGCCGGTAATATGAGGACTTGAGCTAACAACCAAGGCGAAGATCATTATAATGACTATTCTAATGAGATTCTAAATCTGATGGGAGTGGGAATCAAAAAATATGTTACGATAATATCTCAGTTAACTCAACTTTTGAATAAAAAATGGGCCAAGAGGAACTTCCAACCCCCTAAGAAATAACAAGACATACTAGAGAGCTTAATGAGATAAAGGCCTCATACTTTTAATGGATCATCAAATCCCTCAATCACCGAACAATGGATCAACTCCATTGAGAATATCTTCTCCATACTTCAATATTCTAAATAAGAGAAGGTTCTTCTACCTTCTTAACGTATGGTGGGTGAAGCTGATCAATGATGGTCATTGATCAAAAATACGAAGCCTGAGGAATAGATTGAGGTGTTTGAATGGAAGGATTTTTGGAAAATGTTTTTTGATAAATATTTTTCTCACACCCTCCGACTTAAGATAGAAAGGGAATTCCTTACCCTCAAAAAAAATGACGAATCCATCAGAGCATACAAGAAAAAAATCACAAGGCTTAAAAAATATGCCTCCATCTTTGTCGTTAACCCTGAATTCAAGGTTGACCACTTCTTTGGTGGGACAAAACCTAGCCTATGAAAATCCCTAGCGATCTGTGACTTCGACAGCTATGAGGAAATTGTCTGATGTGCCCTCAAAGATGAAATGGAGATCAGAGAATCTCAAGGGTATCATGGGGATAATAAGCGGAAAGTGGACTTTATTTCTAGATGTCTGATGGATAAATCCAATAGTGCTAAGAAATTACATCACCCCACTTTCCAAAGGCGTGGAAAGAAGTACCCTGGAAATTTCCTAACAGGAAAGAAGAAATTCTTTAGGTGTGGAAGAGATGGGAAACTGTCCATTAACCGCCGATAAGAAAAACTCGCTATTGATAAAGAGGAAAAGAATGCTCCATTCAACCATCAACACATTTTTCATTGCTTCAACTGCAAATAACTAGGGTACTTTGCAAAACAGTTCTCTAAGAAAAGGGTTTTTGGAGGCAACCAACAACCTCTAAGGTTGAAAGGGAGAGCGTTTTCCATAACTACCACAGAAGCTAACCTCAAAAATGAAGTGGGGATAGGTACGCTAGTTATTCATTCAATAATGGAGAACAAAATTTTTTGATTATAGTTCTACAAATTGTTTTATATCTGTAATGTTTAGTAGAACAATCCCAACACCACCACAAACCATGTAAGTAGATATGTCAGTGAGAATGGAAAATGGGGAAATCATTGAATCCCATGAATATAACTCCTCCCATGTCACAATTTGTGGATTGAACTTCCCAACTAACCTCATCATACTCCCTATGGTGGAATTTTATGCAATTCTAAGCATGGATTGGCATTCCCTATATAGATATAACATAAATTTCTATGAGAGGGAAATCACTCTCCATATGGTGAATCAACCCCTGATTTTGTACAAATTCAAGGAAGAGGATGAATCTTCTTTAGCACCATCATATCAAGTGTGGATATTAATTCCCTATGAGAATGTGTATCTTGATCAGATGATTGATTCTATATAAGTAACCATCCTTGAATACTTGCCTATTGTGAGGGAATTCACTGAAGTGTTTCCCGAGGAATTTCCTGGTCTTCCTCCTAAAAGAGATGTTGAATTATCGATTGATATTATACCTGGGGAATTTCCAATATATAAAAATCTATATAGAATGGCTATTGTGGATCTTGATAAGCTAAAAAAACTACATGAGAATCTAGATGAATGTTTTATACAACCAAGTGCTTCACCATGGGGTGTACCAAACCTCTTCGTTAAGAAGAAGGATGGTTCAATGCACCTTTGCATTGATTATCATGGGCTCAAAAAAATCACGATAAAGAACAAGTATCCTCTACCAAGAATTGATGACTTTTTAAATCAGTTACATGGAGAAAAATACTTCTCTAAGGTGGATCTACGGTCAGGATTTCCCAAGTAAGGGTGAATAAGGGTATATCCCCAAGACTGCTTTTTGTATAAGATACGGGCACATGAATTCATAGTAATACCTTTTGGAATCAACAATGGTTTAGAAATCTTTATGGACTCGATGAATAGATTATTTTGAGATTACCTAGACAAATTTATGGTAGTCTTTATAGACAATATTCTAATATACTTCAAAACCAAGGATGAGCATCTAAGCACTATACTTGAGACCTTGCGAAAGGGGAATCTCTATGAAGATTAAAGAAAGTGTGTGTTCTGGTTGAATGAGGTCTCATTCTTGGGTCATATCATCACAAGAAATGGGATATATATGGATCCCTCTAAGAAAAATTTAATTGAGAAATGTACAACGCCAACATCAATGATAGATATCCATAGCTTCCTTGGGTTAGCTGAATATTATCGCCAATTTGTGAGAAGTTTCTCATGAGTGTCAAACCCTCTTAACAAGATAACTCAGAATGAAGTCAAGTTTTCTTTGAGTGATGAATGCGAAGAGAGTTTCAAGGAGTTGAAAAGGAAGCTTATCACTATGCTAGTGATCACACTACCCACAAGTGAATAGATTTTATGGGTATTTTGTGATGTTTTAAAGAGGGGAATGGGTTATGAGTTAATGAAAAATGACAAAGTCATTGCCTATGCTTCAAGGGAATTGAAAGTTCATGAGAAAAACTATCCAACACATGATATAGAGTTGGATGCACTAGTCTTAGCATTTAAAATTTGGCGACATTACCTTTTTATGGAGAAGTGTGAAATATATACAGATTACAAAATCCTCAAGTATGTATTCACATATAAATAATTAAATATGAACCAATAAGGATGGTTTGATCTGATCAAAGACTATGACTGATCAATTCACTATGAACTGGGGAAAGTAAACAAGGTGGCAGATGCTATAAGTAGAAAGGATCCAACAACTCTTTCATTAATGATGATTGAAAAGGTTCCAATCTTCTTAGATTTTATGAATATGGACATGACAATCATAAATAAATGAACATCATCAATCATTTCACAAATTATTGCTCAATCGTCTATTTTTGAATGGTTAAAGTATTCTCAAAAGGATGATTTGGGAATTCAGAAGAAAGTGGAAACTATCAGAAAAGGTAAATCCTCAGAGTTCATTGTTAATGAAGAATCAATTGTGAGATTTGGCACAAGACTATATGTTCCATCAAATCCAGATTTAAAGAATGAACTTTTAGATTATTCACATAGTTTGAATTTCTCTATTCACCCAGGAAACAGAAAAATATATGAAGATCTCCAAGAGAATTATTGGTGGGATAACATGAAGAAGGAGATTGCTGAATATACATAAAAGTGACGGTTATGTCAGCAAATGAAGTTTCAGAGGTAGAAGTCTAAGTGTATGATGAAACCATTACCCATACCAATATGTAAATGAGAGAACATAACCATGGACTTCTCCATTGTACTTCCAAAGACATCCAAAGGAAACAATGCTATTTAGGGTTTTATAGAATGTATTACAATGATTGTACACTTCATTGAAATTTGAGATGATTTATCATTGGATAAAATTGCATGGATATACATTAGGGAAGTGGTAATGTTTCATGGAGTTCCATTATCGATTGTATCTAATTGAGATCCAAGATTCACCACTAAGTTCTAGAAGAGTCTCCAATATGCTTTGAATACTGGGTTGAACTTCAGTATGACTTATCATACTCAAAATAATGGCCAATCTTAGAAAACTATCCAAACACTTGAGGACATGCTGAGAGCAAGCTCAATGGACTTAAAAGGAGGATGGGATCAACATAGTCCTCTAGTTGAGTTCTCTTAAAATAACAATTTCTACTTAAGTATCCAAATGAATCCTTATAAAGACATTTATGGGAAGAGGTGTAGAACACAAACATGTTGGGGTGAAGTTGGGGAGATAAAACTCCTAGTTATAGAAATGGTCAAAGAAATGGTGGATAAGGTTAAGACCATCCAAAAACAAATTAAAGCTGCTCAAATTCGACAAAAGATCTATGATGACAACCTTTGACAAGACCTAGAGTTTGATCTTGGAGACATGGTATTCCTTTGCATATCACCATGCAAGAGAGTTAAGATATTTGGGAAGAAGGGAAAGCTTAGTCCAAGGTACATAGGCCCTTTAGAGATCCTTGGTCACATTGGAGCAATGGCTTATCGACTAGCACTCACATAGATCCAATATCAAGTACACGATGTATTCCATGTGTCACTCAGGAGTAACTACATACTTGACCCATCACATGTACACAATCTAGAGGTGTTACAATTGGAAAATGACATCTCCTATGATGAGAAGACAGTGAATACCTTAGATCATAGGAAAAAAGTGTTATTAAATAAGACAATTCCCATCATCAAGGTGTTGTGGAAAAACCACAAGTTTGAAGAAGCAACATGGGAATTAGATGAATTGATGAAGTAGAGTTACCCTCATCTGTTTTAGTGTGGGAAAAAAATTCGAGGGTGAAATATCTTAAGTGGGGAAGAATGTAACAACCCAAAATTTTATTAATGAAAATTCCTCTTGATCTAATTAAATATCTTATTATGTAAAATGGTTATATATAAATATTATCTTCTAGGGTTTTATGTTTTTGGTTTTTAAAATAACGTTAAGAATTGTTAGTATTTCTAATATACCCATTGAACAATGATCACATGATTAGTATAAAT
This sequence comes from Viscum album, assembly GCA_963277665.1. Lineage (NCBI taxonomy): Eukaryota > Viridiplantae > Streptophyta > Magnoliopsida > Santalales > Viscaceae > Viscum > Viscum album. Next base: position 1,350,594,889 of record OY728164.1, read on the forward strand.
ATAGGTCTTTAACAAATCCAATTTACTCAGAAAAAGTATGTGATTACCCCATCTAGTAGAATTTCTCCATACGAAGACCATTTTTTAGAGCTTGGAAGGGAGGTATAATCATTGAGATTCACTCTTGACCAATCCCAAGACTAGATTCAACATGTTAATCTTGAACAGAATCCCCTACAATAGAAGAGGAAGTTAATAGAGATTACCACCTGAGCAATGTTATCTGAGATGCCCCAAGAGTCTATCACCATCACACACTTTATCTTTAGGTCTTATGTGAGTGTTATAAGGGGTTATGTAACAAGACCATATCAATATGATCATGTGCACTATTTTTATATAAATAATATATATTCATTTTATCATTTTTAATTTGTATGTGATTTTTAAAGCACAAATAGTATTTTTTGTTAATATTCAAATTCAATTGAGAAATCTATTATGATGAATTCATGGATTTTTGAATTAAATAATATTTTAATAAAATTTTATTACTAAATAACTTTTTGTTAAATATAAATGATCAACTAGTTTTTATGAATACAATTGTAATTTTTATTAAGGTTTGAAAATAGTTTTTTGTCAAAACTCATGAATTTTCAATAAATTTCGGTTTTTATTTTAAAAGTAAAAATTCACATATTTAGTAAATTATTTAGATAAAATGAGTATTTTTTTTGGATTTAGGGATTCAAAATTATCCAATGGTGAATTTTTCATAATTTTCTGAGACAATCGATTTTTTGGGTAAAAATTAAATACCGTATAAACATATAATGTGTTTTATGACATCATAATGACCCTATAGTGATGTAATAAAATAATATAAAAGGTATAATTGGAAAATAAATGTTTTACCTTTAAAATAATGTAATATTATGTTATATTATATTTATTTTACAATTCCTTAGTGGACCCTCTAAGACTTATAAAATATTTTAACTTTTAAAAATGATTTCCATGAGAGTGTGAATCACCTCCACATAAGATAGACTAATATTTTAATAAGTTCGGACACTGACCTTATAAAATAATTTTTTCCACAGAAATTTGGAAAAAAAACTTTGGAAAAAACCATGGTATGGTTTGTGGATTTGATTAGTTTAATGTGTAGTGTCCAAAACCTAAATAATAGTGAATTTTATCTCCTTTCCTATATAAAACCACCCAATATCCCACTTATCTTCACTGAAAACCCTTGTAGAACGTCCATACTCTGACCTTCTATCTCTTGAATCCCCCAAAGTCACCCCAAGCTCCCAAGAAGCCTCTCTCAAGCCACTCCCAAGCCTTTGGGATCACACTTCCAAGTAAGGGATTTCTTCTTTTCTCATTTTGTCCAAGTTTCTTTATATTTTTATACCCATGTATTTTCAATTAAAAATGTTGAGGTATGATTTTTCACCTCCCCCATACTTCCATCCGTATGTTTGAGTGATGAGAGACCTCTTTCTCTCTCTTTAATCCCTCCCATGTACACCCGTTACCATGCTCAAATTTCATAAGAGTTATTCCCTTTCTCCTATTTCTTCAAGTTTCTATATTATGTTAGACCTTCTATTTCCAAATTCCATGTGTTGGGACATGTATATATATTACCCCTTACTTTCCATTTCATGTAAATATGATGAGATACCCCTTTATCCCACATCAACTTTTTTTATGAATTTTCACGTGATGCCATTATGCTGCTGAAATTTCACCAAGATTTTCCAAGCCAAAATCATTGTGTAGTGGATACCATACCCATTTCTCTATCAAGGGTATTAATATTTATTCACATTTAATTTCTTAATTCTACTTAAATGTATTTATTCCGCATTATTTAATCATATAATAGCTTATTATATTGAATGATTCCATGTTATATGATCCATGTGGCACACTTATGCCTGAAATAAAATGTTTATAAAGGTGTTCCCAAATAGCACTCCAATGTATTGGGAAAAGAATAATATCACAATACACCATGGGAAATGAGGTTTTACTCATGATAAATCATGTGCAATGAGGCTTTAATCATTATAATTCAAATGTAATGAGGGTTTACTCATTCTCTATGTGCAATGATCCTTCGCTCATGCTAATATCATATTAAATGTTTTTCCACATCTCCATGTTATGATAATCATGCTATATCATGACTTTATGTTAATGTTTCTATTATAATCCATTTATATTCCTATTTACTTACTTGTATTGTATTATTCATGTTATTCCTTGTTTACTCCCTTACTGGGCTTTATAGCTCACCCTTTTCTTATGTATGACCTGAGGTTATCCCATGAAATGCTATGTACGAAGGAATATTGTGGTCATATAAAAGAATTTTTCAATAAAGATGTTGTATTTTATGTCTTAAGTTTTCACCTAGTGTTCCTAAATTCTTAATACACTAGACCTATCAATCCTCATAGTTTTATTAAGTTCATGTTTATGTAATAAATTATGTTTTAGCGTGAAATAAATAGAAGGGTTGTTATAATTGTGATATATACTTCTTTAACTATTATAGTTGTTAAGGAGTTTGTTAGTCATGATTAACTAAAAACGTTTGCGTCCTCTCTCTCAAAACCTATTAAAAATAATGATCCAAAAGTTTCTACGAGATCTTAGGCTTAATCTTTTAGATCATAACCTATCTTACATGTAGATGAATATAGAGTTAGGAATTCTCCACCAGGACTATCTATAACAGAAACTCATTTTTCTTCCTCTTTTGTTACAAGAGAAGGAATCATTGGATTTAAAAATTATTTAATAAATATTTTATTTTAATTTTTCTTGAGATAATAAGTTTTTGGTGAGAATTATAGAGATTAATAAATAGGTTTAATTATAGATCATGTTATTACTCGACTTTAACCCAAACTATTCATAAAAATAAATCTTATAAGAAAGGAAATTAAAGGTTGAAGAGAGAATAATGGAGTTATTTATTGATATTTAGGGGTAATGAGATTTCAATTAGACCAAATAAATATTATCATCTATTTCCATATTTCATCTATTTTTTTCTCTTCTATATATTCAAGAGTTTCTCCTATTGTTACTGCACAGTTTGATGATGTTTTTGTTTGATAGATTGCGAGAGAGGAACTAAAAAACATCCTTGAATCTTGTTTAACATCCCATGGAGTGTCGTTTTTATACATCAAGACTATGTTTCAATGATTTATGATTTAGTAATGGTATATCTCTAGAAAAATAGATATGATAAAGATATGATCATTCAGGAAATCCAAGCCAATCTATCTGATATTTTTATCATGTATGAATTAACTTCATTATTCAATAATTTGGCTGAGAATATTAAAGAGAAACTAGTGAATAGGTACTTTAAGTAATAAGTATACCAACTAATTTTTTGGATCTTCTATTGAGAGATTTTTATGGAAGAGAAGAGGAAATTCTTTTTTACTATGGAACATGATGTAAGGGTTATTAATGAGTTTAAATCATTGAAAGAACCTTATAAGTTTAGTGCCTATAAAAATATTGATTGTTCATAAAACACTGATATACCTCCCATAAATCTATAATCTATCACAATTATACATATATCCACATATTCTATCTCATCCCCACCTTTTATTTTCACCCCAATGTAGACTATGAAATGTATTTGACAAATTACTACATGGATTGTTTTTGCCCACCTGCACCTCCTCTCAAGCCCGAATCTTCTCCATATTCATCAAAGGGAAAGAAACCTATTGATCCTAATTAACTTTGGGAGACAATTTATTACTCATATTTTTATTTTGAAATATTATAGTTAATTTGTTATATCTATCTTGAAATATTGACTTTTTTAATATATTTGACTATATTTCCTCAATCACGTTCCTTATTATATTCATTTTTATTTTTAGAAATTATATTACCATATATTTCATTAATACAACTTTTTAATAATCCCAAACAGGGATAATTTTTTTATGAAACGATTTCTAATCACTCCCATATCACATACATAATTTTCCCATTTATATATTTTCATTTTCTTATCTCTAACACCCCATGCCCAATATATGAAATCCAATGGAAGAATATAATTTAAATTTGTTTAATTACTTTTATACCATGTTTTTTGATCATAATACGGGGTTATAATGTTGGATTAGTCTAAAAAATACTTGTTTTAATGATCCCAACACTACAGGAAAACAGAATATTTACGATGGGGTGCCGTCGCAAATCACCCATTTCCGAAAACGGCGTCACAAATAGATGTTTTTGCGGCGGTCCCATCAAAAAAAGAGTATTTGCGATGGTATTTTTCCCCCATCGCAAACGAGTTTTCGTTTATATATAAAAAAGGTATTTGCGATGGGCTGTCGCAGATATATTAGTTGCGACAGGTCAGAATCCCGTCACAAATGTGAAAATTAAAAAAATACTTGCAACGAAGGTATTTGCGACAGACCATCGCAGAAAGGTTTTCCCGAGGGGTATTCGTCCCGTCGCAAATGGTACAATAAAAAACTTTTATGACGAGAAATCCTGTCGCAAATGTTCCCGTCGCAAATATTAAAAAAATAAAAAAAATAAAAAAATTATTACAAATCTTATAATATTATATAAAAAAATAATAATAATAATAATAATATAAAAAATTATATTATTATAATTGTTGACTCTCCTTTCGTCACAGAATCTAAAGATCAGAAAAGGGGAATATCTGAGCTCTAAGTGATTCAACCTTTAAAGAAAATATCAAAAATCGACAAAGGCATGAACAAAGGATCAAAAGCAACTGCACTGCGCAAGTTATATCACTGTCACGCAAGTCCACTTGTGCGACGCCCTTATGGTCGCGCAAGTGACTTGCGCGACCTAAGTGATAACCGCCCGGTAACTGCCCAGGGCCTTCTTTTGCCTATAAATAGACCCTGTGGGCCCCCCATTCGAGAGGATCTTTTTCCAGAAACTCAGATTAAAGCTCCCGATGCCCAAGTCTCTTCGAAAAGCTTCCAGAACACTTCTAAGGTAATTTCTTACCTAGAACGGAAGATCTAAAGGGAGGAAGTAAAGATTAAGTGTTGAAACTCATCAATACTTGCGCGCCTGAGTGGTCAGCCCTTAAGGGAACTGGTCACACTTGCACACCGCTTTATTCCTTCGATAGAACTTGCGCATCCCTTTTCTGGAAGAACCTCAAGAGGATTATAAAGGCTTTAATAAAGATTCGCTCAAGTATTTCAATGCTGGTTGAAAATCGCGCAAGTACAACATGTGTCGCGCAGGTATACCTGCGTGACCAATACTTGCGCGCCCACGCAGTACTTGCGCGCCTTCCAAGACTTGCACGCCCCTTCCTTTTTGGGTGCCTTTCTTGCCCATTTTACCCCTCTTAAGCCATTTTACCTTTCCTATTCAAGATTCAGTCTTCAAGATACTCTTCAAAGCCATTTATGGAATGATTTCTTGATTTGAATTCCTTATTTGAAAGGAATTCTGTGGAATATCTCTCAAAACATAGTGATTTATACATCTTTATGTCACCAAAGATTGAGAGTTCATTCATTCAACCTCATACTTTAAGATGAGAGAATCTTTAACCTGGGTCTTTTTTTCAGGAATAATCCCCATTTGTAAGTCCTTTAATCCGGGCATCTTCCTCAGGAGTAAGCCCCAAATTCTTAAAGTTCCCAAACTTGGGCATCCTCCTCAGGAGTAAACCCCAAACCTTAATTCCTTAACCTGGGCCTCCTTTTCAGAAGTAAGTCCCAATCATAATCCTTTAATATGGGCATCCTTCTTAGGAGTAAGCCCCAAGTCCTCTAATTTTGGGCATCCTTCTTAGGAGTAAGACCCAATCTCAAATATGGGCATCCTCCTCAGGAGTAAGCCCCAAACCTTAACCCCAAACCTGGGTCTCCTTTTCAGGAATAATACCCAGTCCTAAGTCTTTAATTTGGGCATCCTTCTTAGGAGTAAGCCCCAATCTCAAATATGGGCATCCTCCTCAGGAGTAAGCCCCAAACCTTAATCTCATAACCTGGGTCTCCTTTTCCGAAATAAGTCCCAGTCATAAATTTTGGGCTTCCTTTTCAGGAGTAAGCCCCAAGTCCCTTAATTTCTCTTAACCGGTTCTAATTTTCATTTGATCTGGGATTCCTTCTCAGGAGTAAAACCCAGTTATCAATCCTCTCCTAATTTGGGTTTCCTTTTCAGGAATAAGTCCCAAGTTAGAGTATTCAAATCTCCATGAAGCACATATACCTTTATGGACCATGTTCCTGGATTTTCTCCCTAAAAGTAAATCCTAAACCTTCATCTATCTGGGCAGTCATATATACATAAGCCCCAAACCATTTCTTATGATTGCATGTTTCATGGAACAATTGTCTAATTTTTACCAATACCTCTTGTTTCTCACATCGAGCATGACTCACGTGAGCTTAGAGTGTAAAAGTAATTATGAAATCCTTCTTTGAGCCATCAATCATAAACGTCATACTACCTTACTCGAACTACGTGGGTTCTGATTCCTTTTCCAAAACAAAGGATACGTAGTTAGCCCATTTATGGGTTCGATCCCAACTCTGAAATAATCCATGTCCTTCTGAATGACGATAAACTTCAAGTGCCCCACTGAGTGGCTTTAAAACCAGCCTGGTCATCATAATGACCAAGAGAATTTTATATAAATGTTTTGAAGGATACCATAGACCAAGAATCTCTAAATAGATACAGATGATTCTCTATTGATGAAGAACCTCAAATACATATAAAAGATTCTCTAAATTTCTTACATATTTAATCATTGATTGTTAAAACTAAAGGAAAGCTCATTTTATACTTGGTAATGTAATAAGGATTCACGAACATAACTTAAATCTATAAATAGAGTCCCGGAGTAGACAATAATTCCCCTTAAAAAGGTGTGATGAGTCCGACCTCCCATCCTCTCGACCAATGCAAATTCCTAAGCCTCATCAGTCCACAAGCTAATGAGCACCTACCTTTGGAAAGTAGGTCCAAACGGATGTGGAATCATTGGATGTTTCCGGTTCTACGAACAAACCCGCTAGAAACCGATCAGAACGTTTGAATCTCCCATCCAGGAGGTTATCCCCGAATTCCATGCGAAACAAAAATGGTGAACCCGACGTGAATCCTTAACCAAGTTAAAGTGGTGTTTTACCTATTTGTTAAAGCCCCTATTTAAAAATCAGTAAGAGGGATAACAAAAACAATCATTGACATATGTGCTCATCCAAAGGATGAAGTGGCTGAATTTATCTTGATTACGTCTGTTATATCAAACATGCACTCTTTTCCTAGATCTTCTGTATTTCCATAATGGCTGCTCTCAAATTCACATCTGTAAATACTGCTGCTGTAAATACCACTGCTGCTATTCCTACTGGATCGCCATCCGATCTGAGGATGACATCAGCTACTCAGCGTCTTCAACGCTGGGTATCAAATTCGCTGGTTAAGGAGTACCGTCAACACGGTACCATCCCAACTCTGGAGGCTGCCCGACAGGCCCTCCAAGTGAACAACTCACACAGGTCGTCCGGACAACAACGACCAGTGATCAAGAGGCAGGCGATGCTGACTACCGTCTCCAACCGTTTCGGGTCGTTATCCCCGGAACGCAATTTCCATTCACTCCCTTACTCTGAGGAAGTGAATGAGCAGGTCCCTCAGGGCCTTAATTCAAAAAGACAGAAGTCCTTCCCGAGGGCTCCCATCAACAATCGCCGCAAGACTCGTGCGGTAGTGCACCCTCAACATGATGAGGGTACCGACTCCAGGCATTCAGCTCAGGTTCCTCGAACCCGAGTAGGCAAGATGAACCGCCAGAGACGGAATCCGGTTAACAATGGGAAGGTTATCATCCCTTCCATCTCCGGAGAAGTCCACCAACCTAAATTGGTGGCGAACAACGAGCAGGCACACACACCTGGCCGTTTTAATTCTGCTATCCAGCAGACTCGTCTGGCAGCATCAAGCCAATCCCGCCAAGCAATTCCGGCAGAGTACTATAGGCAGAAACATACACCTGCCTATACATGACCAATTAGTCAGCAGGCTCGTCTGACTACATATGATGGATCTTATCAACCGCGTTTGGCGAAGTGTAATCAGCAGACATATACACCTGCTAATACTAATCAATCCTACCAACAGTCTCGCTTGGTAGCACACAGAGAAGTCAGTCGGAAAGCCCCGACGACAAACAGGAGGCAGACTCAACTCTCTGCCTCCACACTTGAGTACTGTCAGGATTCACTGACAGGAAAAGGAGGACAGGAGCAGGCACATACACCTACTCCAAGCCCGGAATGGATGTATATCCCCGTTCCGGTGGCTGAAGTCACCAAACATATTTTGTCAATGGTGAAAGAGCAGAAGCAAATTCCTGCTCATATTCTGGATGCTTTCTAGGATATCATAACAGCTTCAACATCATCTCAGGGACAGACACATAAATCTATCCCTAGCAGTGGAGTGACACATCAACTATTCACTCCGGAACAAACACACACATCTGTTCCAGTCCAAGAGGGTTATGGGGCATACTCCCCCATATCATACGGACAACCAAGTCAGGCACATACACCTGATTTGAGGGGAGATCGTCAGCCTAAACTGACCATATTTCCTGATCAGGCACATACACCTGCTCAGAGTAACCACTTTCGTCAACAAGTGGTTTCCAAAGCGAGTAAGAAGGCATCTAAGAAAAAGATCCGCCCAGCACAATCAGGAGATCAAAGGAAAATCTGCAACAAGTCCTTGCTCGATGCTGGAGTTCTTGAAGCCCTCAGACATTTATCTATTGGAATTCAAGATTCTACTCCCTCAGTTCCCGATAACGGGAACATTAATTCCAAAAGTCTTCAACAGATACTTTCTCATGAAGGCTTGCTTCGTGACAATTCGGTCAATCTTGAAGTTTCATCTTCAGATGAGAGCCACAGGAACCCTCTGTGTGGTCAGAAGACCAAGGAGCAAGAGATATCATCTTTTTCTATAATCCATTATGGTGGTCCTCCCCATTATGATGAACTTCGCTGCGAAATTCCTCTCCGCAGTAGTGATTCACATTGCCTAGAAAATACTCCAGTGGAAAATGTAGTTCCGAGAAAACCCTCTTATCTTGAGGCACTTGCAAATGCGAAACCAGTCATGTCTGATGCTTTATCGCTAACAAGTGAAATACTTTCTCAATCAGAAGATAGCCCAGGGTGTAGGTCATTCTCCGAACCACCCCTAAGTCATGCATCTTCTAGTTTGATCAATGATCTCTCTACCAATCTTGTTGAATCTGATGAAGCAACAAGGAAACTCCAACTCTGGTCAAAACAGGTAGAAGAATCTTCATTTAATGATAAAGAGGAAATGCTGAACATGAGGAAAAAACTGGCAAAAAGTGAGGTACCAGTCATGTTTTAGCCTTTGGCTGACTCCCAGTATGACATTCCAAAGATGTTGACGGAAGATGTAGTCCATGATATTCGTCTCAACATATGGAAAACTCTTTTTCAATTGAATAAGAAGGTATTATCTTATGATGAATATGAAAATCATCTTAAGATAATATAAGGGCTACAACGTCAGATTGATTTGACATCTCTATCAGTCTCTCGGTATACTAAAGCTGAAAAGCAGCAGAGAACCCTTCAATGTTCATGCCTTGGCGCACTAAGAAAATTGCGTCAGTTAATTGCCAATGCCCCATCTGGTGTTCATATCAGAGGATGGGGTGTTCACAGAGCACTACATTTCACAGTGCTTTCCAGTCAGCAAAGCCCGCCGAAAATGGTCTCATGCAATGTTATTGCCCATGGCCGGCCACAGTTAATGGGCTTTGTTCATAATCAAAAGCTTGATCAAGAACAGGCTTCAACTAGTTCCTCTCAAAATCAAGCATATATAGAACAAGTTGTTGAATTGGTCCTACATCAAGTAGGTGAGAATATTGCACAAGCCTCTCGTATGGAGCAAACACGTCATCAAATGACAGAAGTTTCGGAAATCAACCAACAGTCTGTTGAACTAGGTGATAAAAGTGGATACAGGCTAATGCATCCAGCTAATTTCCGAACTAAGGTTCGCAAGATCAAGTGAGATTTTAAGAAGATCTCAGACATAACATGTCAAGAGACACCCCAACTTGTCAGACTGGGGACTTCTTTAACCCAACCCTCAGATTCAACAAATGGGATTCGAGGAGTTGAGCGGAAGCAGTAGGAACATCCCCAGTCCTCGAGACTGGGGACTCTTTCAAATCATCAATCCCCTTCTCAGAGAATATCGGTCTTTTCTCGATTGGGGAAGAAGCCCTAAGAGGAACGAAGAGCCAAATTATCAGGAGATTCCCTCCAAGTTATAGCTCGTCAAGAAGTTCCTAAAAGGTTGAATCAACAAAAGGCAATGTCTCATCAAAGACATGAAAGAAGACAATATCACAGAAATGTTGATAGAAGGGATGCGATGCATTATGCATCAATCAATGTCATCAATGCCGTTGTTGCTAATCAACCAGAGGAGGTTCACTCAGGGGACTCAGATGAAGAGCGTCCTACTCAAGAAAATGTACGCATTGATACAAATGAAGAAGGTGTGCGTACACGAAGTCAAAGGATTACTCAGAACCTAGGTAATCCACTTCCCTCCCTCCAAAAGGTATCCAAAAAAGGGAAGGGTAAGAATCAGGTTACATATCCTTCCTCTGGAGAAGGTCAATCGCTCTCGTTAGAGAAAAGGTTTGCACAACAGGAGGAAGAAATGAAAGAATTAAGAAGGTCGAATGTAGAACTACTTCAGAGTAGTCTTCTACTTAAGAATGCTGAAGTCCGACAGTCGAAGGAATTTGTTGTAACTACTGAGATGGATCAGGAATATCCTCATTTATCAGTACACCATCAGAGGTCTAATCCTACAGGTCAAACGCAACAACGGTTGGCAGCACTACCATCAGTTGCAGCACCAATCACCACGTCTGTCCAAGCTCCATTCATTGAACCTACCCAAAACCAAGTTCAACCTGATGTTTCTCAAAATTTAATAACTACTATTGAGTCATTAATAGCTCGTTTAGAAACTATGGAAGGGAAACGTGCGCAAGTTCAACCAGAAAAGAAAGTTTACCCTGAATGGGTAGATTCAATTTCTCATCCATCTAGTTTTGGAAACCCTGTTTTCCCTACTTTCAATGGATCAGGAAACCCTGAACAACATTTGACGCATTACGTGTCTTGTTGTGATCCTATGATGGGAACTCCAGAGCAGCAAGAAGCAGTGAAACTCAGATGCTTCGTGCGAACCTTGCAAGGACCAGCTTTTGTCTTGTATACAAGCTTGCAATCCCGGTCAATCATCGGATTGGAGGATCTTCGTCAAAAATTCCTTCTTCAGTTCAGCTCAACTTTTCCAAAAACAACAGTTTTCGATCTTAAAAACTGCAAGAAAAGGGAGAATGAAAGAGTCTCTGATTTCATTGCTTGCTGGAAGGGATTAACGTATTCCCTGAGTTTAGCACTCCCTTAGGAAGAGCTGTTGCCAATCTGTGTGGCAAATTTGCGTGACGAATTATGTACGCCACTGATCCCTGTGAAATACACAGGAGGGTTTCGAGACCTTACTTCAATCACTCAGCAGATTGAAGATTCCCTTATACAGGCTAAGGTTAAATCTCGTGTAATTCCATCAGCTCCAGGAAGGAGAATGGGTAAAGCAGAAACTGCTACAGTTATGCTTAAACAAGCACCTGTACCTATTTCTACTTCCAAACCTTCATCTTCTCGAAGGGATCCACCTCCTGAATTCCCACAAAAAAGTCCGTTTCATCCAAATGATCAAAGAGATCAATGACGAAAACAATTTGATGATTTGAAGAGTAAAACATACTCTTTCCGAAGTGAGCAAGTTCCTGGTTACTTCATTTCAGCTCTGGAAAATAATTTGGTTCAATTACCAGTGCCCAAGAGGCCAAATAAGGAAGGAGATGAAGACCATCCCAATTATTGTTCCTTTCATCAAAGACAATCAATCGGACTCATGCCATTTTTCAAACACAATTAAAGAAACCAATTGTGTCTTCTACCATGAATATTGCGGTAAAACCCTCTTCATTAGAGGGAAAATCCTCAAAGAAACGGCTTGATTCAAAGAAGAAAAAAGAATCAGAAGAAGATGAGTATGTGTCAAAGCCTAAATTGTCTTTGACTCTGGTGGACTTTATGCCATCTAATTCAAAGCCATGGGCACCGCCCCACCAAACGGCACAGCCTAAACCGGATAATCAGGCAGAGTCTTCATCAGACGAAGAGTTAATCTTTGGTTCTATTAATACGATTCAATTAACAGATCCATATGTCAGTCGTAGTTTCGATTTTTATGAGCCTGAATTCCCTGTATCAAACAGAGGAATCAGAGTATGTTCTAGAGGTTCAGGATACAGGGGAAGACGTGGATCTTTTTGAAGCCACTACTCAAATTCTACCCCTGCTAGCACTGTGTATGCAGCAGAAACTCGTGGTAGAGCCCTTCAGCGAGCTCAAAAAGAACAAGAAAGTTCTTCTGCCAATGGCCAACTCAGTTTTGGCACAATTATTTTGGAAGACCGATTAAAGGTTCCATCTTCTTTATCTCAACAAGTAAATGGATCTAATCAGTCTAATCTTCCAAAACCAAGGATGTTTCCAACTTCTATCCCAATACAAGATGCATCAGCTTCCAAAGCATCTGCTTCCAAGGTACCTGCTAAACCGCATATTCCTGTTGGGAAACACAGACCTCTAGATCAAAAGTATGATATATTGAAACACTTGGCCCAAGTACCAGCCAAGTTATCAATTTTTGATGCTTTGAATCTGTCAAAAGATCTTCGGGAAGCACTCATTGAAGCTTTGTCAAGTCCTCAGGAGTTTGAAGCTGAAATTGCTGCAGCTGAAGTCTATCACATAGAGAATAATCCTGCAGAATTCCATGTAGTGATATCTTTTACTGATAGAGATGAAGATGATGTTGTGAATGGGCACATAAAACCTCTATACTTATCTGGTAAAGTCAATGATGTAGATATCCGAAGAGCTTTCATTGACAATGGTTCAGGAGTCAACCTCATGCCCATTCGTACACTTCGTCGATTGGGCCTCACAGAATCTGATTTATCTCCTTCTACCATGATGTTACAAGGATATGATAAAAATGAACAAGAACCACTGGGCGAAGTTACACTTAGAACTCAGTTTGGAGATCTTGTATCCAATTCGGATTTCATGATTGTTGATCAAGACTCATCTTTCAACGTCTTTCTTGGAAGACCCTGGCTACATCAGCATGCAGCTATTCCTTCATCATACCATCAATGTCTCAAATACTATTTCAGTGGTCAAGTTGGAACATTGTATGGTGATAAGGCCCCGTTCAAGACATGTGAGTCTCAATACATTGAGGCAAAATTTTATCACATGAAGGGAAGAAAAAAATCTACAATGAAGGAAATTACCAAAGTTAATGCTCCATATGGTTTGGAGAAAATTCCAGTAAATCCATTTACACATGTGAGTATAGATTATTTGTTACCTATCAGTCAAATTGACAAAATAGTCCCAAATCAAAATACTCTTATGGAAAGATCCATAATGTCAATTACGGCAATTGAGCCAGACAACATGGGAGAAATTGGTAACCTACCAAACAGTGATGAAAGCACAAGTGGTGACGTTTTCATTTCATCTGTTGAAGTAAAAAAAGTTTATACTTCGCCAATCAGGCCAGAAGAAGTTATAGCAACATCAGAGGTGAATAATGATGTCGATTCTCAATCCATCTTCTCCTCTTTATTTCCTAAAGAAGACCCTTTATCATCAATAGGGTCGGAAATGGAAGCTTCTTCTTCAAAATGTGAAAATTTTGACATCTCTTATGATCATGAGAATTTCATTTTGTCATCTACTTTGCAAGTAGAAACGGAAGAAATAACACGTGATGAAGAGGAAGAGGAAGATCTTAGAGATGCTCCTCCAGCATTTGAAGAAGGTATCTCTACCACTGTGGATGAACTCAGAGAAGTAAATCTGAGTACAGATAAAGATCCACGCCCCACTTTAATTAGTGCGACCATAACCCTTGAAGAGAAAGAGATGTATATTTCTTTTCTAAAGCAAAATAAAGATATTTTTGCTTGGAATTATACAGAAATGCTTGGGCTTGATCCTGATATTTCTACTCATCATTTGGGTTTACCAAAAGAACATCGAGGATTTAAACAAGCCGCGAGAAGAACACACCCAACTTATGCTTCCAAAATTGAAGCTGAAGTGGATAAGATGATCAAAGATAACTTCATCAAAGAAGTTCTGTATCCCAAGTGGTTGGCTAATATTTTCCCTGTAAAGAAGAAGAACAGACAAATTAGGGTTTGCATCGATTTCAGAGATCTTAATCGGTATTGTCCTAAAGATGATTTCCCAATTCCAATTACAGAACTCTTAATTGATGCAACCGCTGGCTATGAAGTACTTTCCTTCATGGATGGATATTCCGGATATAATCAGATCCGAATGGCCCCAGAAGATGAGGAATCTACAGCCTTCAGATCCCCTCAAGGTGTATTTTGTTATCGGGTGATTCCCTTTGGGTTAAAAAATGCAGGTGCAACATATCAACACGCCATGCATCGTATCTTCAAACCTTTCTTAGGGAAGTTTGTTGAGTGTTATGTGGATGATTTGATGGTTAAATCCAAACAACGTTCTAATCACTTGGCTGATTTGGAAGTCATATTTCACAAGCTTCGACAACATAATTTAAAGATGAACCCCTTAAAATGTGCTTTTGGGGTAACCTCAGGAAAATTTCTCAGCTTTGTTGTACGCCATCGTGGTATTGAAGTCGATCCTGAGAAGACCAAATCAATCCTTGGTATGTCACCTCCTCATAATTTGAAAGAATTAAGAGGACTTCAAGGACACTTAGCCTATATTCGGCGTTTCATCGCCAATTTGGCAGGAAAAAGTTTACCCTTTACCAAATTATTGAAGAAAGGAGTCACTTACCAGTGGACTGTAGAATGTCAAGAAGCATTTGATGTTCTCAAGAAATACCTCTTGGGTCCACTAGTACTCATGCCACCTGTTGAAGGTAGACCACTTATCCTCTATGTGACAGCTCTAGAGCGATCATTGGGTGCCTTTCTCGCTCAAAAGAATGATGCTGGGAATGAAAATAGCCTCTACTACCTCAGTAGAACTATGATTGAAGCAGAAACTCGGTATTCAAGTATTGAGAAGTGCTGCCTGGCATTAATCTTTGCAGTTCAAAAACTGAGACACTACCTACAACATCACGAGGTCCAATTGGTATCTCGCAATAATCCGCTCAAATTCATCCTTAGTCGTCCAATGCTTACAGGACGTCTAGCAAGGTGGGCAGTTATTTTGCAGCAGTTCGACATTCAGTATGTGTCTCAAAAGGCAATAAAGGGCTAAGCTCTGGCTGATTTCCTGGCTGAACATCCTTCAATGGAATACACGTCTTCAGATATTGAACTCCCTAATGAGGAAGTTTTCTCTATTCAACAGTATCCTCAAACATGGGAAATGTATTTTGATGGTGCTTCCAGAAGTCCAACAGGGAAGAAAATGGAAAATCCTAAATTCAACAAAGTTGGTTTAGGAATTGTGCTCATTTCTCCAGATAAGGAAGTGTTACCTTATTCCTTTTTATTGTGGGAAGGTGGTACCAATAATGAAGCTGAATACCAAGCTCTTATTATAGGCTTGGAGTTAGCACTCCAAGCACAAGTGAATCACTTAAAGGTGAAAGGTGATTCAGACCTGGTAATCAAACAAGTCAATGGGGATTATGCCATCAGAAAAGAAGATTTAATCCCTTTGTATGATTACGTTAGAGAGTTAATGGAGGAATTCCCTTCAGAACCGACATTTTCTTATGTCCCAGGATCACAAAATGCTCAAGCTGATGCACTGGCTAATATAGCCACAGCTTTAGCAGATCCAAATCGGGACGAGACAACCATCGGTATTGCCCACCGTCATGCAATTTCACCTTATGTTCAAGCCAGAACAGAGGAAATTAATGAAATTAGTCCCATTACGGAACCATATGGTCATACTATAGGATGGATGTTACCTATCAGGGAATACCTTCAAAATGGAACACTTCCACCTGATAGAGCCGAGAAAGAACAAATCCGTCGACGTGTGGTCAATTTTACTCTTTATGATGGCCCAAACCACTTAGAGAAAATTCTCTACAAACGTGGTTTTGATGGAGTTATCTTCAGATGCATTGATGGTGAAGAGACAATGCCTGTCATAAAAGAAGTGCATGCAGGAGTCTGTGGTGCCCACCAGTCTGGACATAGACTGTCTGATCAAATTCGAAGGCTTGGATACTTTTGGCCTTCAATGATACAATATTGTGTTAATTTCACAAAGAAGTGTCATTCATGCCAAGTATATTCCAACTTCATTCATCAACCTCCGGAGTTGCTTCTTACAGCTAAATACTCATGGCCATTTGCCACATGGGGAATGGACGTGGTGGGACCTTACCCTTCAGCTACGACCAAGCAGTTTAAGTACATTCTTACTGCTACTGATTTCTTTTCCAAATGGGCAGAGGTAGTACCTCTCAAAGAAGTCAGTTCTAAATTCATTGTTAGCTTCATCAAGTCTAACATCATTACTAGATTTGTTGTCCCTCATACCATATTGACGGACAACGGCACCAACTTCTGTTCTTCTGAGGTGAAGAAATTGTATCAAGAATACAACATTAAATCCAACCATTCATCTCAGTATCATGCGGCAGCCAATGGCCAAATAGAATCCTTTAACAAGACTCTTTCAAATATACTACAAAAGATGGTGGATAAAGATAAGAGGTCATGGCCTGATAAACTCTTTCATGCTTTATGGGCTTATCGGACTACCACCCGCAATGCAACGCGGTCAACTCTATATTCGTTGGTATATGGAACAGAAGCAGTCTTGCCAATTGAAGTTCAATTGCCCTCACTCAGAGTAGCCATTTGTGACCAGTTATCTACAGATGAGCAATCCCAAAAGCGATTGAATGAATTGGAATAGTTAGATGAGAAAATATTGTGCACTTTGCACCACTTGGAAATCTATCAGAATCGAATAGCACGAGCTTTTAATAAAAAAGTTCATCTTCGTTCATTCAATCAGGGAGAATTGGTATTAGTTCTCAGAACTCCAATGATACCAGGAAAGAAGCCTCCCAAGCTTGAAACAAAATGGGAAGGACCTTATTCAATACATAATGTCTACTACAATAGAGCTTATTCATTAATCTCAATGGATGGAGAACTCATCACGACTCCAACCAATGCCAGATTTCTGATGAAATATTTTGTATAAATACAAAATATGGTCCCCAGAACCAAGATTCTTACAATTGGTTCATACAAAATGGTCCAGTATGACCTTAAACTGCAACTACGTCCAACATGATGTTAAACTGTAGGAAAGTACCTTACGTCCGGAAAGACGTTAAACTACAGAAGCGTTTAAAAGTCCAGTATGACTTTAAACTGTAGAAAAGAAGTTGTCCCCGCAACATGACACTAAACTCTGCAGCACCATTTCGTCCTTGCTATATGACGTTAAACTATACAGCAATGGTCTAGTATGACCTTAAACTGAAACTTCGTCCCACACGACGTTAAACTGTGAAAAAGTTCCCTGAACCGTCCAGCATGGCCTTAAACTACATCATCCCTGGTCCATGCATATGACCATAAAATATTTTCAAGTCCCTTATGTCCAGCAAGACGTTAAACTATGACGTCCTAACTACATGACGCTAAACTGTATTAAAGTCCCTTACGTCCGGAAAGACGTTAAACTATATAATCATCAAAGGTCCTATATGACCTTAAACTATTCACACTTTTGTCCAACATGACACTAAACTGTAGAAAAAATCCCCAATGCGTCCAACATGACATTAAAATGATGCACTCTTCTGTCCTCACTGCATGACATTAAAACTGCACAGTCCCCCTTTCGTCCAATATGACGTTAAACTCTACTGTTACCATCGTCCTAACTACATGACGCTAAACTGTACAGAAAGTTCATAATATGTCCTACATGACATTAAACTGTATTTTGTCCCTGCTACATGACACTAAACTGTACAGCACCAATAGTCCTAACTGCAAGACTTTAAACTACATAGTCCCTTGATATGTCCTACATGACATTAAACTATGCATCGTTAAGGTTGTTGTTACCTCTTGTTTCTCACACCGAGTATGAATCACGTGAGCTTAGAGAAAACCTCAACCATAACACTCTCTTTGGGCCGCTAACCATGTGTAAGTCCCAACAACATTTTTTAAGGTCGTTGTCCCCAAGAACAACTTTATCATTAATTAATTATTTAATTGAACTACACAGACTTTGATCCTTGCCCTCCAGGCTGGGTATGTAGGCAACCTCCCAGGGTTCAAGCCCAAAAACAATCTCTTCACACCTGTTCACCACCATCTCATATGATGTTGATTTGTGAAACCGCCCCTGGAATCAATATCTTTACATTGATTCACTTTCTTCCTTGTTATATGACGTTAAACTATGCAACACTTTTGTCCGGTACGACAATAAACTACAATACTCTTTGATTTCCTCATTTGAGAGAGAACTACTATTGACATTGATTTTTCAATCATGTTCTATTTCAAAAGACTACATACATACATGGCAATGCCTAAACTTTTTATCTTGGGTTAAACCATCATTGTACTAAAGTCCCCTTTCACCCTTCACATGTACGAACCAAATTTGTACAAAGGGTAGTTCTAGAACTACGTGGGCTTGATTCCCATCCTTATGGGATACGTAGGAACATTCGAGTATCCCTCGAATCCAATCCCAAGTCTTTTGGGCCTAACCCCAAATTTCACTTTCAGTCCCTTGGCTGAAAAGTCCTCATGAAAACACACACTGTGTATTCATTATTATGGTCCGAATTCTATGACCCTAATCTAAGATCTCTCATAATTTTGTCCTGCACGACGTTAAACTGCTACGTATGGCTTGATTCTCATTCTTATGAGATACGTAGTGAAGTCCAAAATTTCAATTCAGGACCCATCCACAACATGATTATGGTTATCATTGACCTATGTATCTCTATATACATTGGACAATACCCATATTTATGTGTTATAATCCTAACCTTAAATATTTTCAGATCTTCATAACCCTTTTCATGACTTCTAGTCACAAAAATGTCAAACTTCTGAGAATTCTTTTGCTTGACTATGCAGCACGTGCCCATAGGTGGCCTTGCATAAACAGTCCACATAACAGATTTGTCAGCCGAAAGATGCTATTTATTTGACCATGTAGCCAATGCCCTTAGGTGGCCCTGCATATTTCAACCCCCTAAAGGGTTTGTTAAATAATGGTAACTTCATTCTTGGGAAGAATGCCTCTTTTGTCCTTATTTGTCTTAAAACGACAGTATGTAGGGATCCGCAAAAAATAGCCATCCTTAACATATTTGTCCCATATCCTTTTTTTCACGATCTGAAAATATTCAAGTCTATGGTTTACTCTTCTTCCCTACGTTTGGGTTAGACCTTCGTAGGAGTGATATTCATCCAGTTCTTCGATAATCTTGTCTGAAAATATCTTCTCCATATTCAAGTACCTCTTTCCATACAACAAACTCTATACTTTAGAAAATTTGAATCTCCATAAACTTTCACTGGCTTTTAGCACTAGGAAAGTAAATTTCTGGGAGTTCTTTTGCCTGACTATGCAGCACGTGCCCATAGGTGGCCTTGCATAAACAGTCCACATAACAGACTTGTCAGCCAAAAGATGCTATTTATTTAACCATGCAGCCAATGCCCTTAGGTGGCCCTGCATATTTCAACCCCCTAACGGGTTTTGTTAAATAATAGTAACTTCATTCTTGGAAAATACTTCTTCTAATGACTTTTATCTCTTTTTCATATCATTCCTCAGATTCAAATATTCTTAAGCCATAGTTTACATATTTTCTCTCATACTTGAGTATGGTAATATGTTTTCAGATAAATTGTCAAGGAATTGAATCAATTTTAATCCATTTTGGTCAAAGCTATTTCGACCTTAAACATTAGCCCCTTTATGTCCGGCATGAATGACTTTAAACTGCCCACAAAAGACAAAGGAACTCTGAATAAAAGTCAAGTTCCATCTCACTAAATATACATTTTTTTGTAAGATTTAGGTAATATTGAGCAATTAAAAGATTCAAAGTTTGTAGGGTTATTTGTAATAATCCTAGTAAAAATCAAACTATGCTTACTAAGCCCATTGGCTTAAATAAATTTGAAGTAGGTAGTGAAAGAATGTAGGTACAAATGATTGAAGATGAAAGTATTTTTCATTGATACACAGGAGATAGAAGGACATCCACAGACTGGAGTTTCTTCTCTTTTTTCAAGAATTACAGAAGACTATCAACATAAGTCTTCATTTGATGTATAACATCCTGAGCTTTATTAGCAGTTACTTGAAGCTCGTGCACTTGACCAGCTTCAATCTTTTCATCTTGCTGAAGTGACTTCTTAGCATCTACGATGGCTTTCATGCCATTCATATGAGTTTCATCCAATGATTTATTAAGCTGATCAAGTTCCCCAGTAACAACATCTAACTGTTGCTGGAGTTGCACCTGCTGGACGACCTTTTCTTTGATTTTATGCTTCAGATCCTTCATCTTGGTAGCATAATCAGCTTCAGCTTGGGATACCGCAGCCTCAAATTCGCCTATGTTGACTGACAATTTTACTCTGGTCAAATCTTTGCGACTTGTTTGCGCTTGTACCCTCCTGAAAATGATCTGTTTCACCGTGGCATGGATCTTTTCATATCCAAAACCACCAAGTCCTAGTATAACAAATTGGGATGACAATCGAAGAATTTTCAATGGTATCTCTTCTAAAGGCACCCCAGATATAATGTTCCATATGTTGTTCCATGCCTTACGTCGTGAAAAGCTGAACGCTTTAAGCATCTCTGGATCTGATTCAACATCATCATCGGAGGGGGGTATGTAATCTGGAATTAACGCTCTTAAGGAAGTGCCCTGTCCTGCTTTCCCCCCCTGATTTGTGCTTCTTCACTTTCAATTCTTGTTGGGGCAGAGGCTGAGGCCTCACCTCCGGATCTGGTCATTGCAGTTGATGGTCCTGCATGATTAATTGAAAGATTTAGTTAGCTTCAAAGGATAACAAAAGAATAGATTGTCTTGCGAATAAAGTACAATCACAAATATTGTTATCCCTTACCCAAGGATGGTTCAGCAAACTGAGAAGAATTATCTCCATCTTTCCCAGTCTCAACAGGATTTTCAAGATGGGTCTCAGGAGGGTTTATTGGGTTTATCTCTACTTGAGCTAATGTTTCTGCAATGGTAGGGTTGACATCAATGTCCACACCCTCTTCAGGCATTGGCAGTTCAGCAGCTTCTACAGAAGAAACTGCATATTGTTTTCAAGTCATGGTTAGAAGTATAAATTTTAAAAAAATTTGGGCGAAGGATAACACTCACACCCAAGGTCTTCTAAATCACATGAAAACTTAGCATGATCATAAAATTCTTTGAAAGTCATTCCTTGATTCATCATTTCATCCAATGATACTTCAGAATCCTGGTTAGTCTCACCAGTGGGAGCATTTGCTACATCTTCTTGCCGACTTATGTCCTACAACCCCTGACCCTGGACAACATCTTCAGTAGTAGGAGGGATACTGGGAATGGATGCTAGCTCTTCTCCAGGAGCAACCAAGTCAGCTTGGGTCTGTTATTGTTTTATAGCACCCTCCACGGCCTTTGAAAGAGGGTCAGTCCCTTCCCTCAAGGGAGAAATTGAAGAATCCCCTGCAATCCTCAGAAATATGAGTAACCATGTGATTATGAGTATAAAATCATGATTATTCAAAGGACTTACCGCTACTAATGAAGCGTTTAGCTGTGGATTTCCTCCTTCGTTGCCTTAGCTTCTTTTGTTTTTTCGGAGTATCAGTAGTCTCCCTTATTGGCACTTGGATTGGCGAATGGAAGGCTATGTCCAACGCCTCATTCAGGGCCTGCTGGCCTAGAGATATCTCGCCTGGTTCGTGAGGAGAATCAGCAGCAACCCCGATAGCAGTACCACCAGGGCTATACTGTGGTGAAGGAACCCCAGTTCCTTTCTTTGCAAGCTGCGAGATGAAGAAAATAA
Source organism: Viscum album (assembly GCA_963277665.1). Lineage (NCBI taxonomy): Eukaryota > Viridiplantae > Streptophyta > Magnoliopsida > Santalales > Viscaceae > Viscum > Viscum album. The sequence continues at coordinate 1,350,617,138 of OY728164.1, forward strand.
CTTCCTTAAGAAACAAAGATTCAACTAAAATCAAGTTGCAAAGAAAATAAGGAAAGAAAACTTACATCTTCAGGAGCCACGTACTCTTGCCATTCCTCATCTCCAGAACCACCAACCCCCTCAGTGGCGCCACGATCAATCATTTCCTTCACCCGCCTTTTGATAGGAACCGAGTCATCAGTGGTATATATGAGCATTTCCAGCTCTCTGATGTAAGCTCACACTTCATTGGGGTTATCTTCGTATTTAAGATTTTTAGAAGCTACAAGATTTCCTATTTCAGGAAGTTGTAGGCCCTCACACAAATCCATCCAGGCGGTCTCAGTACCACAGTATAAGTTCTGCCATAGCTGAATAGCCTCTGGTCTTAGATATGAAGATTTTGAGGAAGGTCCTATAATTTTTGATTTTAATTTCTTCCCAGCTCCTGCAGCTACAGATAGAGAATAAGAAAGTAAGACTTATTACTTTATAAAGTAACAATGATTGAAATTACTACAATGAAACAACTCACCAGGAGTTGATGGAGTGGGTCTTTTAATTCTGGTCGGAGGATTATATCGGGCATGAAACCGCTTTTCTGCCGGTTGTGCCTCATCATCCCCATCATGATAATCTGAGGAATCAGTTCTAGAAGAGGAGTCTGTTGAATCTATTTTAGGTGGGGAAGCGTCACCTTCCTGAGGAAGGGTTTCTTTCTCTACAGTCCTCTTCCTCTTTCCCACTTGATATACTGGGTGATTCAATATCCCTTTGGGGTATGATGCTATCCAGTGTTCGGCATAAAATGTAGTCAAATTATGTGCCGCTTTTTCAACTGGTAGATCAAATACTGCCCCAGTCTTCTCTCTTGATGTCAGCAGCCATAGTTGTCGAGCAACCATCGGATGTTGCTCTAACCTGACATGTACCGGAGGGGATACAACAATCTGTTGCAGACATCTGAATTGGCGTGCAAATCTATATGGAGCATAGGCCTCACATATGATCTCTCCATCAATCCTGGATACTAACACACCATCTCTGCAAGCTAGCATGTATGCCCTCAAATCCAAATGGGCTGTCCCATCATCAAAAAACCGCCCGGATGGAGGACTTCCATAGGGAAAGAAGTTGAATTCCTTAAACATGCTCATCCTCACTTTCATGTCATAACAATTAACATCTAATGGAGCAATTCCAGATAATGCTTGCACTGACGGTCTGAAAGAGCTTCCAGGAATTTGTAATCCATTATGTACATTGTAAGTCCTGAAGTGAGTGGTGATCCAACCCCAAAAAACCTGGAATGGTCCCACTATTCTTAAAGGTGATTTACCCAGGAAGACATGAAGTAAACTCCTGCGAATCTTTGCTAAAATGTGAGTAGCTAACCCAACCATTTTTCCCTCAGCCAAATTTGCCGCAATGACGAAGGTCCCTGGCCTAACACCTCCCTTCGAATCCCTGACCGGCAAGAGATAAACACTGAGCCACATTGCCAAGAAACTCGCCAGACGAGTTTTCATTGGAATTCTTTGATTCACTTCATATCCCCACTTTTCAAACTCTCCTGCTTCTAGAGTTGGCCAGAATGTGCCAGGAGCTCCTCTCTTCTCAGGTTTTGGATAGGTGGTAGGACGTTTGGGCCTAGTATCCTTGGATTTCTTCTTCTTGGATCCTTTTTCTTTTGGCTCCATCCCTTTCTTCTCAATAAGAAACACATTCATCCATTCTTCCAGATGAATATCTTTTCTAAAATGAGTTAATGAGGTCTCTGAACTCTTGAGCCTGTGGAAGATCTTAAATAATTCTCGAGCTAAAGCAGGAGTCTTCTCTAAATCATTCCAAGTCACCTTGGGAGGAATGAATTCATCATACATATCGCCCAAAATTGGAGCCCCTGAGATCTTGTGGACATCCCACAAACTGATACCTACTTCTCCATGAGTCAAATGGAAAGAATTAGTTGCTAGGCTCCAATGGCTGAGTATCTCTGGCACGAAGTTATCATGTCTATAAACATATGTTTGCCCAACCCAGATAGCCTCATATATTGCAGCTCTCTTCAGATCCTCGATAAACTCTGCGCATGTCTGTCACACCCAGTATGCCCACATACAAGTTTTCTTCACACCTCTCCCAGGACGGAAGTCCCAACTTTTCTTCCAGCCTTTGGATTGATCCATCTGAGCATTTCAGAAGATCGAAGGATGACAATGTGGTTGAAGTTCAGGTGTATGTTTATTCAGATCTAGTGTGCAAGGGCTATGATGCATCATATAGGCCCTCTCCACTGTTCCAGCAGTTAGAAATACTCCTCCACCTGATATATTTGCTGAAGCAAAGTTGGTATAATTCTGAAACCACGAAAATGGAAGATAATTATTTACTTCTGGAATAATGACTTCTTGTAGATGACCATAGCCATACAAAGGTAGATAAGTGCAATGAGGAAAGTTGAGATGATATTTCTTCAGATACTTAGCCAAATTTGGAAGAGTACTATCTTTGATAGTATAATAATCAGGGCCAATGATGTCCATCATATCATCTATCCACTTGCTAGCCAGTTCATCAATTAATCCGGGTCTAAGAGCCATTAATTCTGCACACAGATTTGAATAAGTTAATTTATAAATGAATTAATTTTTCACAAACTTTGTGAAAGAAATCAAAAAAAATGGCTAAGGAATTAAGGCGCGCAAGTATGGAGATGTCGCGCAAGTGTTACATGTGCCGCGCAAATATTTGTCGCGCATGTGTCACCGCGCAAGTCCTATTACCTTGAGAGTAGCGTGGTAGCGAGGAAACAGTGGAAAAGAGACTTGTGCGGCGAAGATGACTTGCGTGGCGAGAGCTCGAGAAATTCGGGATCAGATGCTATACACGGCCAAAAGCCATGTATTTATAGGCCAGGAGGCCTATCTGCGCGCCGTACCCAGTGCGCTCAAGGTCTGCGCGGAGAGAAATTGCGCGCCGCCCTATGTGCCCTGAAGACTTGCGCGCCCCCTTTTCCTTTGGATGCATTCGATTTCCTCAGAGTAAAATCCTCTATTTCTATCTGGATCCAACTCTGAGGGGGGACTTTTGTTGACGCTCCTTTCGTCACAGAATCTAAAGATCGGAAAAGGGGAATATCTGAGCTCAAAGTGATTCAACTTTTGAAGAAAATATCAAAAAACGACAAAGGAATGAACAAAATATCAAAAGCAATTGCACCTCGCAAGTTATATCACTGTCGCGCAAGTCCACTTGCGTGACGCCCTTATGGTCGCGCAAGTGACTTGCGCGACCTAAGTGATAACCGCCCAGTAACCGCCTAGGGCCTTCTTTTGGCTATAAATAGACCCTGTGGGCCCCCCATTCAAGAGGATCTTTTTCCAGAAACTCGGATTAAAGCTCCCGACGCCCAAGTCTCTTCGCAAAGCTTCCGGAACACTTATAAGGTAATTTCTTACCTAGAACTGAAGATCTAAAGGGAGGAAGTAAAGCTTAAGTGTTGAAACTCATCAATACTTGCGCGTCTGAGTGGTGAGCCCTTAAGGGAAGTGGTCACACTTGCGCACCACTTTATTCCTTCAATAGAACTTGCGCATCCCTTTTCTGGAAGAACCGCAAGAGGATTCTAAAGGCTTTAATAAAGAGTTGCACAAGTATTTCAATGCTGGTTGAAAATTGCGCAAGTACAACATGTGTCGCGCAGGTATACCTGCGCGACCAATACTTGCGCGCCCATGCAGTACTTGCGCGCCTTCCAAGAATTGCGCGCCCCTTCCTTTTTGGGTGCCTTTCTTTCCCATTTTACCCCTCTTAAGCCATTTCACCTTTCCTATTCAAGATTCAATCTTCAAGATACCCTTCAAAGCCATTTATGGCATGATTTCTTGATTTGACTTCCTTATTTGAAAGGAATTCTGTGGAATATCTCTCAAAACATAGTGATTTATACATATTTATGTCACCAAATATTGAGAGTTAATTCATTCAACCTCATCCTTTAAGATGATAGAATCTTTAACCTAGGTCTCCTTTTCAGGAATAATCCCCAGTTGTAAGTCCTTTAATCCGGGCATCTTCCTCAGGAGTAAGCCCCAAATTCTTAAAGTTCCCAAACTTGGGCATCCTCCTCAGGAGTAAACCCCAAACCTTAATTCCTTAACCTGGGCCTCCTTTTCAGGAGTAAGTCCCAATCATAATCCTTTAATATGGGAATCCTTCTTAGGAGTAAGCCCCAAGTCCTCTAATTTTGGGCATCCTTCTTAGGAGTAAGCCCCAATCTCAAATATGGGCATCCTCCTCAGGAGTAAGCCCCAAACCTTAATCCCTAACCTGGGTCTCCTTTTCAGGAATAATCCCTAGTCCTAAGTCCTTAATTTGGGCATCCTTCTTAGGAGTAAGACCCAATCTCAAATATGCGCATCCTCCTCAGGAGTAAGCCCCAAGACTTAATCTCATAACCTGGGTCTCCTTTTCAGGAATAAGTCCCAGTCATAAATTTTGAGCTTCCTTTTCAGGAGAAAGCCCCAAGTCCCTTAATTTCTCTTAACCAGTCCTAATTTTCGTTTGATCTGGGATTCCTTCTCAGGAGTAAAACCCAGTTATCAATCCTCTCCTAATTTGGGTTTCCTTTTCAGGAATAAGTCCCAAGTTAGAGTATTTAAATCTCCATGAAGCACATATACCTTTATGGACCATGTTCCTGGATTTTCTCCCTAAAAGTAAATCCTAAACCTTCATCTATCTGGGCAGTCGTATATACATAAGCCCCAAACCATTTCTTATGATTGCATCTTTCATGGCACAATTGTCTAATTTTTACCAATACCTCTTGTTTCTCACACCGAGCATGACTCACGTGAGCTTAGAGTGTAAAAGTAATTATGACATCCTTCTTTGGGACATCAATCATAAACGTTATACTCCCTTACTCAAACTACGTGGGTTCTGATTCCTTTTCCAAAACAAAGGATACGTAGGTAGCCCATTTATGGGTTCGATCCCAACTCTGAAATAATCCATGTCCTTCTGAATGATGATAAACTTCAAGTGCCCCACTGAGTGACTTTAAAACCATCCTGGTCATCATAATGACCAAGAGACTTTTATATAAATGTTTTGAAGGATACCATTGGCCAAGAATATCTAAATAGATACAGATGATTCTCTATTGATGAAGAACCTCGAATACATATAAAAGATTCTCTAAATTTCTTACATATTTAATCATTGATTGTTAAAACTAAAGGAACGCTCATTTTATACTTGGTAATGTAATAAGGATTCACGAACATAACTTAAATCTATAAAGAGAGTCCCGGAGTAGACAATAATTCCCCTAAAAAAGGTGTGATGAGTCCGACCTCCCATCCTCTCGACCAATGCAAATTCTTAAGCCTCATCAGTCCACAAGCTAATGAGCACCTACCTTTGGAATGTAGGTCCAAACGGATGTGGAATCATTGGATGTTTCCGGTTCTACGAACAAACCCGCTAGAAACCGATCAGAACGTTTGAATCTCCCATCCAGGAGGTCATCCCCGAATTCCGTGCGAAACAATAATATAAATAAAAAAATATTTAAAATATAATTATGAAATATTAATATAAAATAATAATAATATGAATATAAATAATATAATATAATATAATAATACTAATATTAATAATATAAAAAATTAATATAATATTATTATTATTAAACTATCTATATAATAATAATATTAATATTGATAATATAAATAAATTATATTATTATAATATTAATAATAAAAAATATATAAAATATAATTATGAAATATTAATATCAAAAAATAATAATAATATGAATATAAATAATATAATATTATATATTATGAAATATTAATATCAAAAAATAATAATAATAGTACTAATATTATTAATATAACAAATTAATATAATAATAATATTATTAAAATAAACATAAATTTTTATGAAAAAATAATATTAATAATATTAATATTAATAAAATTATAAATTTATAAACTTCTCAATATTAAAAATAAATATAAAATATTAAAAGTAATATTACTAAAATAAGCAGACATTAAAAATAATACTAATGAGTAATAATATATTAAAAATAATAAAAATAAATTAAATCACGTAATATTCGTACCAATATGAAAGAGGAATTGTAAATAGTTAATATGATAATAAACTAAGAACTCAAATGTTTATTACATCTAAAAAAATCACTGGGGGTGGATAATCTGGAGGACCTAGAGGACCTAGAGGAGGTGGTGGAGGAAACTCCATCCCTAAACTATGAGTCAGACAACGCATATACTCCATATACTCCTAATGTTGCTCCTCATATCGACGTCTCTCTTCATCCTGCTGCTGACGCATCTGCTCCTGCCATCGACGCATCTCCTCATCGTGCGGCTAACGCATCTGCTCCTGCCCCTGACGCAAATCCTCTATAAGATAACTCTGAGCACGCAGTTGCTCCTGATACTGTGAGGCAGAAGATGATGTCTCTCCACGAGCTACTCTCGAGCTGGACACTGACATCGCAACAGTACCATAATAAGCTGCAGGAGTCAAATGAGAGTCGATACCAACTACTCGGCCCTTTTCAAAGCCATATTGGGTCGCCTGTATCCATCTCGTCTCATCAAAATGGTGGGCACTAGTCTGATCACCCGTCTCATCTTGACTCTCAGCCTATGTCTGAGAGGTATCAGCCTCATATGACTCCTTAAGTTTTAATTAGAAATTAAAATAATGAAAATATTATATGCATTTAATTTTCAAACTGAAAAGAAAATAATACTGACCACAATCTGACGCTGGCGGTCACCTCTAATCTCTCCAGTAGCCAGGTCAGTGTACATCCTCCGATAAACGTCGTACGCTGAAATACCGGGCTGCTCGACTTCCTATATGAATATAAAATAAACTTTTTATATTTAAAGTTGTATAAAATATTAAAAAAAAATTACTTACCAGATGCTCTATATGCGCACTGAATGTACGACTACCAGCTCGATGTGTCACCTCTTGTCTCCCCCGATTCTGTCGACCCAATGCAGATCTCCTCTGAAACTCACCACCCAACCAATTTGTACATAATCCATCCCAAACGTGAGATTAAATGTACTCTAGTCAGTGGGCTCTACAGGACTCATCAAATTCTGTCACTCCGGCTTTCTTCACAGCCGTCTTTCTAAAATTATGCAAAAACTGACAGAAACGGTCACACATAGACACCACCCATGCCGCGTGGATAGTGGCACGCATGCTCTCATCGATGGGATACCATAAAACCTAATAATAAAGTTATTAATGAATTAAATTTCAAAATAAATAATATTTAATTACGTACCAGCCAATGATCGAACATGGCGGCCTGCACATCAGCGGGAATCTAATCCCATGTGAGCCAGGGTTGAGAAAAATAATTGCGCAAGATAGCGCTCCCCTGTCCAATAGCTATATGCGTAAAACTGTGGAAAAAGAACAAATAATCAAACAATTAAAATATTAATAAATTATAAAGAAAGATAACTAAAATACACAGGTTACCATACCACCGCGTGTGCGCTTCGAATCCAAGAGGTGGACGTCGCTCCGGGATAAGATCTGGAATCATCCGTCTGGAAAGACCACGCCCCCTCTGAGTGCTCCCTATAGTGCCAACAGCCTGAGGGTCAGATGACTCAAGAACCTCATCATCCATAGGTAGATCAGCCTCCAGGAACTGACGAAATGTTTCCTAGTCCATTTGAAACATGAAATGATTGTTATTAGCAAATATTTGAAAATAACTATTATGTATAGATATATATTTGTTATGATTCTAACCATCATTTTACTGTGTCAATGTTCATCTTCATCATCATCTTTATAGTTGTCAATGTCAATGTCTTCATATTCCTCATCAACATCATCAATTTCCATATTAGTTTCACTTTCATCATCTCTTTTCATTTAAAATTCAGTTGTAACATCATTGACAACATCGTCACCATCGACCCTTAACTGTGGGGTGTCATCCTCGATATTCATGTCTCTTTGTGAAAAAAGATGTGTTTTGAGGAGTGTCCTGAAAAATTTCATTTCCTTTCACTTCAGTGGAACCACATTCAGTTTGAGTAAACTGATTTTCTCGAGATTTAACTTTTATTATACTCCACCAATCACCCAACTCTTTTGCAATAGCACAGTATTTTGCATAATAAATTTGATGTGCCTGATGAGCCAATAAAAATGGTTTATTTACTGCAAGAAGACTTTTATTTTTAATATCAACAATTCCATGAGTCGGATGAATATGCAAGCCTCTCTCAGTATCCAGCCATCGACATTTAAACATTATTACATAATTCAGTCCCAAATAACAAAGTTCAATAATTTCTTCAAGCATGCCGTAAAAGTCAACTTCAATATCTCTATGATGTGATCCCTTTAAAAAAACACCACTATTCATTGTTTTCATTGATTCCCCATATGCACGTGTATGAAAGCGATAACCATTCACCACATATGCATTATAAGATTTAACCATTTTGGATGGTGGGATACTCAATATACGCAATCGACTATCAATCTGATCAGCATGTACAGATACCTGAAAATTTGTAAAACATTTATCACTATTACAAGTAATAAATTGATTTTATATGTAAAACCAAAAAAGAATGTATGTTACCAGTATTTGAAACCAGTAGGCAAATTTGTTTTGCCGACATTCTTCTAAGCCAGCTGCTGTAATTTGTGGAAATTGTTTCTTGATATGATCATCATATAACCTACAAATACAATATGATTAATTTACTGTAACATAATATCTAGAGTAAGGGATAACAACACTCACTATACAATTGGTGACATTTCTTCACAGTTGAGTATAACATATGTATGAGTCTATGATGTTCATCATCTGAAATCCTTCTATCATGAACTCCACCAAAGCCGTGTTCGGGCTGATTGACAACTGATAATTGATTGTTCATATCATCATCAACATTCCCCTCATTCTGGAACATGCGGTTAAATTTTGAAGGATATTCAGATTCAAAATAATGAGAGCAGAATAAAGAAATTTCTTCTTGAAAATAAGTTTCAGTAATTGAGCCTTCAACTGATGCTTTGTTACAGACTTTTTTCTTCAATTTCTGCATGCATCTCTAAAATGGGTACATCCAACGAAACTGAACCGGACCTCCACATTTTGCTTCATGTGGAAAATGTAATATCAAATGTTCCATCAAGTCAAAGAAAGCTGACAGAAAGATTTTTTCCAATTTGCATATAATTACAAAAATAACTTCTTCAAGTTTGCTTAGTGTATCATAGTCTGTTGTCGCCGCACACATGTCTCGGAAAAAATATGATATATATGTTATCGAATCCCAAATCTTAGAATTCAACAAACCTTTTAATCCAATAGGCATAAGTATTTCCATTATAACATGACAGTCATGACTTTTTAATCTGGTAATATGACCATTTTTAACACATCTGCCCAAGTTGGAAGTATAGACATTTGGAAGTCTCAAATATGAAATCCATTGACAAAATAATAAGCGATTCTCTTTGGTCAGTGTATAAGCTACTTTTGGCTTCATTAATCTCTATGATCTGACATTTTCAAACAATTCAAGTTCTGGTCGCCTGCAAATTTGGGCAAGATCTAATCGCGCCTTTACATTATCTTTGGTTTTACCCGGTGTATCCAAAACTGTATGAAATAAATTATCAAAACAGTTCTTATCAATATGCATGACATCCAACATGTGTCAGACCAACAAATCAGACAAATATGGCAGATTTCCAAAAAATGCATCGTTTTGTCCAATTGTGTTCTTTCCCAAAACCATGAATTATTTGTTGGTTTATTGTCGGTCCAAATGTGATGGAAGATAATGAAAATACAACTGATTGTAACTCTGTACCTGATATCATTTTTGGAGGTTCATCTCTTTCAATTCCGCCTTTTCTGAAATGAGATTTATTCCTCTGAAAAGGATGATCGATTGGAAGAAATTTGCGATGACAGTCAAAATAGCAAGGTTTTTTTCCATTCAAGAGCATAAATGATTTGTTGTCTCCCATATATTAAGGACATGATTTTGGACCATGTGTACTTCAGCCAGATAACATACCATATTCTGAGAAGTCACTAATTGTCCACATCAAAGCAGCTTTCATTACAAAATTCTATTTTGCAGCAGCATCATATGTACCAACACCATGACTCCACAATAAATTTATCTCATAAATCAATGGTTTCAAATAAACATCAATATTCTTTTTCAGGTGTCCTGGGATTAATAATGTCAAAAAGATATAAGGCTCTTTCATCAACATCCATGGAGGCAAATTGTACGAAGTTATAAAGACAGACCAACAGGAATACTGACTACCAAAAGATCCAAATGGACAAAAACCATCAGTAGAAAGACCCAATCGCACGTTCCGGGATTCTAAATCAAAAGACGGATGCACTTGATCAAAATATTTCTATGAATCACCATCATAAGGATGAATCAAGATTTTACCATTTGAAATATTGGTTTTGTGCCATGACATCATTGTTGTTGTGTTCTGAGACATAAATAAACACTACAACCTGGGTGTAAGCGGGAAATATCTCAACTGTTTTACAGGAATCAATCCAGACTTCCTTGATTGAGATTCTTTATACCTCGATTGTCCACATGTGGGAAAACTATCCAACGACTCATTTTCACCAGAATATAAGATGAAATCATTTGAACATGCATGGATCTTCTGATAACTAAGGCCTAGATTAAGAACAAGTCTTTTGCTCTCATAATAATTAGCAGGCAACACATTTCTTTCAGGTAACAATGCTTTAACCAAAGAAAATATCTGATCAAAATAGTTATTTGACATTCCATTATCTGATTTAATAGCCATAAATTTTGCAACTTCTTCTAATTGGCTTATCTTGCAACCAGGATATAATGCATCCTCAGCAGACCTGAACAACTCAACAAATTCAGATGGTTCCAACTTGGGAGGTAAATCAACATCATCCTCAATTTCTGTTTGTTGAACAGATGACCCTGCAACATCATGTACTAAATTCTAAAACCGTGACAGATTCGAAATCAAATTATTAGTATCTTCTCTGGAACTGCGTTCACCGTGTTGATACCAAAAAATATAATCTGATTGAAAACCATAACGCAAGAGATGTTTCCCAATGATGTCAAATGTCTCAAATGTTCTCAGAGCACATTTTTTACAAGGAAACTTAATTGTCCCTTCTGAAACAAATTCCAGGTTTGATGATGAAAATGATAAGAAATCTTCAAAACCATCAACATATATAGGATTTAAACTAGAACCATTTGGATTTCTACGCTGATTTATCCAAGCATGACATCTAATAATGATTGATGTCGATTTACTTGTTCCATATTCATATATATGTTTCTACAAAATTTAAAAGCATTATTGTTGTTAAATAATTTGATATAAGAAACAATATCCTAAAAAAAAGAAGATACATAATTACAGTTATTTATTAGTAATTACCAATAATTATAGGCAACACAGTTAGTTTGTAATCATCCCCACTAATTATTATTAATTTAGCAATAATTAGAAATACTTGGCAAAATGAAATATGCTTGAATAATGAAATAAAATTTTGTAATCATAGTTGTGGAGATTATATTACTAATTATTCTGATTTGTCCGATGGCTCATGTCTTTTTAACTTTTTCCCGACTGAAATCAGTATGAAAAACATTCTCTGACATACGTTAGAGCACATTTTTCATACTGATTTCAGTGGGAGAAAGTAGCAATGATATGAGACGTTGAACAAAAGGTAGCCATCAATCCGTTGGAAATTGTGCCAATTTATAACCATGTACTTGAATTTATTTGATTTTTGATTAATTTTATTAGTAATTATTACTAATTATTACAAATATCAATATTTCCAACAGATTTTTCTCTATTCTTAACATGTTCAAATCTTAAAGAGTCGTCAATTTTCAGGTCATGCCCAATAAAAAGTTTGCGTCAACCTTGTCCAATTTAAACTCTATAATTGTCCTTACATGGTTGATCATCTCACAAGTAGTGTTGAAATAGGACGACACAAGTAATGAGAAAGACATGACTTGGGTTGTCCTATTGCAACAATACTTGCGAGGTGATCAACCAAGAAAGATTAATTATAGAGTTTACATTGGACACGGTTAATGCAAACTTTTTATTGGGCATGACCTGAAAATTGGCGACCCTTTAAGATTTGAACTGTTAAGAATAAAGAAAAACTTGATGAAAATATTGATAATTGTAATATTTTATAAATATTTTATAATTTTAATAATATTAATATTTTTTTATAAATATTAAACATATAATAATAAAATAATTATATTATAAGTATTATTTAACTATTAATATTAGAGTAATATAATATTTTATATTATGTTACTATTTATGTTACTAATTATATTACTAATTATGTTACTAATTATGTTACTAATTAGAAATGCGAAGATATGCATATAGGTCGGGTGGTAAATCAATCAATAAATAGAAAAACAACCGTAATTGACTGCTTATCTACCTCAATTTTCTTTTCATTTGTGTGTTGAGGCTTGACAGGAAACTTCTGCCTCCACATGTAATATGTGTTTTTACTGTCAAAATTATAAACCTCCTCACCTCTATATTGGCGAGGAGGTTGATAATTTTGACAGTAAAAGAAGATATTACATGTGGAGGCAGAAGTTTCCTATCAAGGCTCAACACACAAATGAAAAGAAAATTGAGGTAGATGAGCGGTCAATTACGCTTCCTAATTATCCTAATTGCTTCCTAATTATCCTAATTGCTTACTAATTATCCTAATTGGTTCATAATTAAATATAATTGTTTCATAATTAAATATAATTATTTCCTAATTACATCTAATTGTTTCCTAATTAAATCTAATTGTTTCTTAATTATTTTAATTGTTTCCTAATTATTTTAATTGTTTCCTAATTATTTTAATTGTTTCCTAATTATTTTAATTGTTTCCTAATTATTTATAATCAATTAAATCTAATTATTTCCTAATTATTTGATAATTATTTTAATTAAATCTAATTATTTATTAATTATTTGATAATTATATATTTATTTCTAATTATTACCAAAAACATCCCCCAGGAGTGTCGAACCAAGAGTGCAGCAAGGCCCGTTGTCGTGTACCAGGTTAGCTCGAGTCAAGCTCGAAACACCTTGTCACAGTTTTCACTCCTAGGTACATCTGTGCCAGACCCGCCTCTACTTGTTTGTATCTAGACAAGGATTATTTGGTACAACCACATAAACTAATTATACTATATAGTTAAACATTCTATTAAAAAAATAAAATTAACAATTAAAAATAAAATTAACAATTAAAAAATATAAATACCTTTGATCTAATCTGCGCCTTCTAACTCATTCCTTCCTCTTCTCGAAAGAAAAATTTAAAACAAAAAAATATTTCTACTCAGAACTGAAAATTAGAGAGAGAGAAGATCAGAGATCTGAATGTTATGAAAAAAATGGATGGGGTGTATATATAGGTTAGATTATTTGCGACGATCGTATTTGTGACGGGATACCGTTGCAATACCTAGTATTTGCGACGATATACCGTCGCAAATGCCTTCGCCCGCATTAAATATAGGCGGCGGGTAAAAGGACTTTTGCGATGGGCCCGTCGCAAATAGCCACCATTAGCGACGGGCGGATATCCCCGTCGCAAATTTCTATTTACCATCGCCGATATTGGCGACGAGGCCCGTCGCAAATACCTTCACCCGCAGTAATTGCGGGCGGCGGGTAAAAGGGTTGTTGCGACATGCCCATCGCAACTGCCACACCATTAGCGACGGGAAGATATCCCCATCACAAATTAATATTTATAGCCGCTAGTATTTGCGATGAGCGGATATCACCGTCGCAAATTCCTATTTACCACCGTCGGTATTTGCGACGAGACCCGTTACAATTACCGCCCGTTGGATGCTCTTTTGCGACAGATAAATAGTCCCGTCGCAAAAAAGTATTTACCACCATGGGTAGTTGCGACGGGTTGAAGGTGACCATCCCAAATAGGCTTTACAATGGTTAGTATTGGCGACGGGGCCCGTCGCAAATAACTCCGGGTGAATATTTGTTTGCGACGGGGAAATTTCCCCATCACAAATACTATTTACCACCGCTGGGTACTTGCAACGGGTAGCCTTTTACCCATCGCAAATAGACTTCCTGTGTTTTGGCGCGCAAACCGTGCCATTGCAATTGCGACAGGACCTATATTTCCGTCACAAATAACTGACCATTTGTGACGGGAATATATTCCCGTCGCAAAAACTCTTTTCATCAGAGTTATTGCGACGGGAATAAGGCCCGTCGCAAATACCCCGTCGCAATAATCGTTTTTTCCCATAGTGCAAATCATGATTATTGTTATTCTAATAAGTTTTGTGTTTCATGAAATAAAACTGAATTCTTGATAAAATTTTATAAGTATGTATCTTCCATATGGCCAAAGGTTTTTCCATGAGAATAGACTCTTTGTTTTATAAGAAAAATTTATTTATGACATGACTACTACATATTCCATGAAGTAAAGTTTCAAGAGACCATGAGTAGTGATATTATATTATGGATTAATCCTACAGCTAAACAAGCATCTTACAGACATGAATCTAGGAAAACTTGATTCCCTAAAGAAAATATCATGATTTTATTAGTGTTAGATCATCTATTCAAAGGAAAGATATTCCATGTAAAGGAATTATCTTCCATGTGAAGGGAGTCTATTGACCGGGTATTGTGTTGATTCATCATGCATGGGAGAATTCTAATTTTTGAAAAGTATAGATCAATTTAAAATTTTAGTTTATCAACCCTGTATACTGACATATAATTCATGAGAAGGAATCTAATGTGTCATGAAGTGGATTTCTTATTACACATAAAGAAGTTGCAATCTTCAATGCCACTCCTTCTATTCTTTTTTGTGATCGTGCATATGTGAGTCCCTGAGGTCACTCCTTCCCTGTCTAAGTAGAGAACTGCTTCTACCATGTATCTCCAAGAATAAAATATATTTTTATTCTAATATCTAATTTTGAGTATTTAATGAATTTAAGACCATTTATGACTTATAGAGATTTTGTATGATAAATTAATCATGATTATTATTCATTTTATAATTATAGAGTAGTTGCATTCAATTTTTTGGAAGTCTCACATTCAAAATAATGTATGATAAGTGAGAAACATATGAGGATACACTATTACTTACTTCCTCACAAGACACTCTATTATTCTACACCTTAATACTCTAGAAAATTAGAAACATCATGTAATAATTTTATCTACTTTTAAGTAAAAATATTAAGATAATCTATCAACCAGAGATGATCAGAGATTGAACTGTATCAAAACTCTTTTTTCACTCATCTCAATATTTTTTTCATTACATTTAATTTTTCCTGTAATTCTTTTTTATTTATTGAGAACTTCAATTTTACTATAAATAAGAGTACTTTGATACTCATTTATTATTCGATTTATATCAGTTTTCCCATGAGTAATGATGGAGGAGGTTGGTTTTAGTTTGGAATTCTTTGTGTGTCATTTTTTATGTGAATCATGATCCAAGTTATGGATATATTTATTGGTATTAATAAATGTTCTTGGTAGTAAGTTACTGACATGTGGATTGGATTAGGTTATAAATTAGAAATGAATCACTTTCTATTTAAAATAAAATTATGTGTAATGTTATATTTTTCTTACTTCATTTAAATAGGTTTATATTAAAAAATGTATATCTAAATTTTCATTTCAATCATAAATTATATGTTTAATTAATAATAAGTGTATAGAAACCAAGTTTGAAATACTATACTTTGATAGTTAGATTTAATTATGGATATATAATATGTTTAGTTTGAGTCAAAATATTTCAAAAGTTAAAGTGATTTAAAATTATTTTAATTTGGTTATGATCATATCATTGATAAACCTCTTAAAAAACTAAAATTATATATAACTAAAATATTAGTCAATTGTTTTTTTAAATTAAGGAATTTTATTTTTTTAAACAGATAGTTTAATAAAACTTAAATTCACCCTCATATTTATCACTCAAATCTGACCACAATATTTCATGTTTGAGCATGTTAGAGTAGACATACCAAGAAATCATTTTGGTATTTTAATTTGAAAATTATTATTTGGTTTAGTGCTCAAATAATCACTTTAATTAGTCAATATAGTGATTCAAAATGAGGGTTTCAGAAGTGTAAGTTCGAGATATTTGGTATTTGAGTTTTTCACAAGGGATTTGTTCTTCTTAAAAAAAGTTGGAAGGATATGAGTTTGAGCTAAAACAAAGTGAATAAGAAGATGGATATTTCTAGAAATTCATAAATACATTATTTTTGAATCTTTTATTTTATTATATAGCTTGATGTTAACGTTTTGATAAGCTGAAGTGTATATGGGTACTTTGGTAACTCAAGTGGATACCATATCCAAGATAGAGAGTTTTTTATATAGGTGTGTATAAAAGTGTAGTATACCAAAGTGGTTGTTTAATAATATCTCCTTAGCTTGGTAAGACAAAGAGGTTACATAATTTTTCCACATGGGGATACTCGTTATGATGGAACTAATTTAATGTTATTAAATGATATTCTTTTGGAAAAATCAAAGTTGGGAAGATTGTGAGAGTATGAAAAATATCATTGTTTCTATAAAAAAACAATAGAGCATGATATTGAGTCAATATTACAGATTGAGAAGTAGAGAGTTCATAAAAATGAAAAATCAAAAATATTGAGAGAAGGGGAGAGATCCTAAAAACAAAGTTCCAATGTTATCATCTATATTTATTTAATCTTGAGGTTTCAGTGAGTTCATCTGGGTTTGATATTGAGAATCCATTCTATATCTAGATCTACATGAAGTAAGAATCTACTCTTAAATATTTGGGAGGCTTATCAAGGAGGATCTACATCTTTAGTTTCTAAAGTAGCCAAACTCTCCAAAATATCATTCTTATTTTGGTTACATTTTTTGAATAGAGGGAGTATGAAACTACACAATCCAATGTGACTCTCGATAGTCGTAGTGAAACTCTATTCCATAACTATAAGCTTTTAAACAATTCTAATTATAGTGAAGAATTTTTTGTTTCTCACAAAGGGGGGGAACATTATAAAAATCATTGGCTTTATTTTTCTTTATTTTCTACATACAATAGTGTGGTTGATATTTTAAATTTGAGTAGATCAAACTTTAATAGGTTGATTTAGTTAATATGAAACTATAAAAGCAATTCTTCGCAGATTCATCCCCTTCTTAGTGGAGTAATGTGATCATAGTCACTTCAAAAACATTTAATAAAATATAATTATTATTAGTTCAATAATAACCCACCTAACTAATATCAAAATTCTTCTTATAATTTTTTTGTTTTATTCCATAAAATATTAGACATATCTTCCTTAATTTTATTCCATTTTTTTCTTGTACACCAGTCTCATACACTAATTTCAAATGATTATTTTTTTAAATCAAAATGAATTTAATACTTATTTTTTTAATTCATAAAAAATAATAATAAAATAATCAATGTTTTAATGAGTTCAAATTTTTATTTTTATTCATATTTAATCATGCAATTTGTAATTTTATAAATAATTGACATTACACTTTAATAACAGTTTTATAACATGCTTTTTCCTAAATACAACTCACAATATTTCAGTGTAATTATTTTCTTCTAGTATTTAAATATATACCTATCACCATTTAATTTTTTTATTAATTTAAGAATAAAATTTTTCATAACTATCATCGTTAATTAATTACATCGACACAAATTATTATCCATGTCATTTAAATATTCTCCAAGGGAATAAATATTAATTCTAATAATTTTATTCTTAGTTTTATAATTAATAAGTTTATTTAATATTGTTAAATTAAAATATTACCATTAAAATCTCAATTCAAAACTACCACTAATTTACATTTCTAAAGATGGATAATTGATTGAATAAAAACAACAACAACAACAACAACAACAACAACAGATGGATGAGGGGTATATATTGTAAATTTTACCAAATTATTTTATAAAAATAATTCAGTTATATATATATATATATATCTATTTCATCCTTCCACATGAACCCCAAACCAACAAATCAGTTTCAATAACTAAGAAAATTGTTTTTGTTTTTATATTTTAAATTAATTTAATAAACATGGATAAATTGAACTCACTTATAGAATTATCAAATTTTAGGTTTTGATTCTTCCTTGGTTGATCATTAAATTTTTCATCTATATCAATCCCAAATTCTCAATGGTTTTAGTGATATTTTCAATCAAAGTTATATTATCCATAAACTTTAACCAAAGATTCTTAAATATCTATCGACCTGATCATCAAAAACCATACAGCTTTTGAGTATTATTATGAAAATATTTTTATATATGTATAGTAATGTTTTTTATTCTATTAGATAATGTGTATTTTTAATTTTTTTCTGAAAAAAATGGGCATAAAAATTCTCTTAAAAATTTCTCAAAATCCATGCCATGAATTCTCCAAATTCTAGTGGCATCAGATTTATTTTAATATAGGGACTAATGGGTTAATAATATTCATTAAAAATCTAACCATCAAGATATCTGAATTTTTGAGATAATTTTAGATTGTTCAGACTTCACTCTAAGATATCTCATAAATCATGCATCATTTCTACAATATTCTTATACCAATGGGTTATTCTGAACAACTAGAATTTATATCTCAAAGGGGTTGTGTGATTAAATTTTTATTACATTCGAATTCTAGAGATTACTTTTTACCACTTGAACTTATCTTTAACAAATCACTAAAATTAAAATTATAAATTACAAAAACTATATATCATTAGAATTTAATAAGGATAAGGATTCAATATATAAACCCTTATGTTGTTAATAACTAATTACCACATTACATATATAGAGAGAAGATTTGATGCATTAAACTTCTCTTGAGATTTAACCAAAAACCCTTCATCATATTTTAGTTAATCCAATTTTGTTATCATCATCTTAGTTTATAGCATAATATATGTGAATTTAATGGGTTGAAATAAAGAAACGAGTATATACAAAAATATAATTTTAAGTATAAATATATTCTCATAAAAATTGGTGTCAAATCAAAGAACTATATCGGTTCATCATAAATCCTTTATTCTCTAGTGAAAACTCCATTTATGATGGTGACCTCGATTTTAAAATAAACACTATGGATCCATCCTTAAAAAATTAAATAATCTTGAGTTTTTAGATAAGAATTCACTTTCTCACTATCATTAACTGATCCACCATGTCCCTTCCTTAGCCTTTTATATGCTAGGGGTGTTACCCCAAGCCAGTATTCAATAGGCCTGTGGTTGGAAACAAGTATCAAGTAGAAATAATTTTTTAATAGGAGGCCTTATACTAAATACCTGTATATACGTACATAAACAACACCATGAGACAATGGAGAGATATAGGAAAATTGAAACGAATTGAGTATAATTAATATATGAAATAACCTATTGGAAAACATCAAAGTATAAGAGGATAATATAACAAATATAACGGTAAAAAAATAAAATCCCAACCCAAAATGAGGTATGAACTTGAAAAGTATTTTGAAAAGGGAAAATTGAAGGGAGGCTGACTACCCATATGTCCCCAATCATAAACATTAAAAAATCTTGAGTTAAGATATGAAATTTTCTTTTTCACATTGAGGATATTTTCAGGTTTAGAGTTTTAGAGAATTAGTACATACCATATACATAAAAAACCATAAAAAATACAAAGTGGACAGTTACAAACAATATCTATTTTTTCTATAATATAAAACTTTTAAATTAGCGCATGATCTTTTTTTAGAAAACACGTGAAAAATTTCAACATGAATTATTCCAATCCTTTAATCACCCCTAAGTCTGGTGAAAAAATTAAAAAATGTGGGATGAGTATATAAATATCAGTAAGAGATATAAAAATTAGGAAAATGTTATTCCATTGATAAATATTAAAAATAAAAAAAATACTTACTTGAAAACATAAATATTTACCTAAATATGGACATATATTTTTTTAATAAGTATATTTTACTTTACATTTTGAAAATAAATTATTTCCATGAAAAATATTTATCAACATAGAAAATTCATGTAGGAAAATTGGGACACTATCAAATTTAACCCTTATAGAACCCTTATAGAATTCTTAGTGATTGGAATAACCATACTACCATCTTCCAATATAATTCTCCATAGAATCTTATCATTACCCAATGCATTGGAGCTCTATCAATTAGAACTCATTATTTAAGCTATAACAGGCCTAACCACCACTATCTAGGAAGAATCATCATTTATAATGTCTAATATCCAAAAAATCAAATAAAAAATTTTATAATTTGAAAAAATCTTATGAACCCATTTGAGAAACAATCTCAGATATTAAAATACCATTTCTTTCAAAAATCACATTTTCAATACAAAATAAAGCTTTATTTTGAAAAATCTATTTTAAAAACCAAAATAACTAAAAAATAGAGAAATATTTTCATTTAAGAAAATTTGAAATCTTGCAAAGGAAGCCAAAATAAAATAATGGCCACAACAGTGGAAAGGTCATTGTCGTTGTGTACATTAAGAACATTACATTACTTTTATCATTTTTCAAAAACATTCTATAAAAAACATGTAAAAAATTAATTTTTTAAAATATTTAAAATTGAAATAAAATTTCCTTTATAAACCTTTTATATATATATAAATAAATATGTAATATAATATCAAGAATTTTGAACTGAAAGGACTAAATCTTTAAAAATTCAAAGCATCTCATACCACATTGAACATTTAAATAATAAGCACCAGGAAGGAATGAAATTTAAAAAACTTTATATAACTTGATAATAGATAAAATCTTGATATAGAATGAAAAAGGGTCTGTATATACATCTTATAAAAGGAAAAGGTTCACATCATTAAGAAATTTCTCAATGAAATGAGATTGAGATGAAATCCCTTATATTGAATCTAAATTGTCACACAGGTCTTTATCTTACAAAATAATAAACCTTTTCTAATTATATTATCTATTTAGAACAATTTTCAAGTTTATCATCAATTTTATTTCACTTATTACAAATTTTTATACAACTATTTGATCAATTATGTTTACATCGGGCGTTTTGACCAAATTCGATTTATGTGTCAAAAATGACTTTAGTAGGTCAATTATGGTTAAAGAGGCCATTATATAAATGTATAAAGAATAATAATAATGATATAATTGTAATATTTATAAATAAAAACTATTTTTAAAACAAATCATGAAGTATGGTTATGAAAAATGAACGAACGTTATAATCACGATGATGGTAGACCGTATGTACACATGAGTAACCTTCCCATTTTTCAATAACCATTGTGGAAAGAATTTAAGTAACAATTATATTTAAAAAATGAAAATTATATCATAAGTAACATATTATTTAATCATATATACTTATATACATAATTTTTTTGAGGTAAAATGAATTACATCTCATCGATTAGGTGGTAGTCCACACGTCCACAGATGACACTATCAATTTTTCAATATGTGAAAAGTTATTAAAGAAAATGAAATATTATATTTAGAGAAATATAATTATTTCACTAATATCATGTGGATTTTATTTATGTGACATATTTTTTTATTAAACCCATCCTTTATATAGTCCATGTAGTGTGTGAACGTATCACGTCGCTTTGAGGAGGTGATAGTTGACACTTCCACAAATGATGTTATCATATTTTCCCAAAATGGAAAGTATAAAGTTATGTGTTATAGAAGAATTATATAAGAATAAATATATAATAAATATCATATATATCATATATTAACAGTGTTTTCATCATAATTACCACAATGAGAGGTGTTAATGGAAAAATGAACAATCATTGATTCCTGAGGTTGTAGTTCTTCGTACACAGGGACTTTAAGTTCATTACCCATTAGATAAAACTGTGTGTAAGTGCTGGTATAAACCAAAGAAAAAACCATCTTAGTATATTCAGGATAACGGTGTTATTTTATAATCATGAAATAATAATAATTTAGGTGGTGGGGAAATAAAATGAAGGAAAAGATCTTGAGGAAGGATGTTACCTCTGCCTTTAGTAACTACTTTTTCTCTACACAAAAGGGCTTACTTAGTTGAATTTATATCCAAAATGAGTATTCAAGAAGGAATTTATGGATTTTGGTAAGTGATTTGAAAATATATTGGCCGAAACTAAAATGTTTGGGAGGTTTTTAGAAGGGGGATATGTGGAGGTTATTTATAAGGGACAGAGGGGACACACTTGGCATTTTTTAAAACAAGTTAGGTTTTCCCAAATATTTACCTAAACAATGTCATAAAAATCCAAAAAATAAAAATAAAAAAGGTATATTAATTAAATATGGACATATAATTTATGTTGAAAAAGTTTATAGGTCGATTTGTCCCTTAATATTAAGGTTTAGTCCCTTGTTAAGATTAATTTCACCTTAATCGCTCTAATTAATTTTAATCACTTTCACTATTTTTTTGGGGAAAAAACTAAGTTGAAAATATTAAAAATTAGAAATTATTATTATTCATAATTTTTAATACATTTTATCAAATTAAATTTTCATAAGTTTCAAAAATTAATTTAAATTTAATACCTTATACAGGACAACAATGCATATTTTTAAAGTAAAAATTTTCAAAAGTTTGATAAGTTTCTATATCCAATTTCAATGTGAAATTTGTTCTAATGACCTAAATTGGATTAATTAATAAAAAATTAATCTAATTAGACTTTAAAACAAACTAAAAATACAAATTAACCTTATAAATAAATTAGATTAAAAATAATTTTTGAATTAAAATTCTATATTTCTCACAATTCATTAAAAGATGAAAGTTCATAGAAAAATATGAAAAATTAACCTTAAGCTAATTTTAATCTTCATATTTCAATAAAGAAGTTTATTTTTAAATATAAAAATTATAAAAGTGTCAAAAATTATATTTAAAATTGGTTCTCTATTAAAATATGGTAAGAATACCTTTAAAAAAAATATTGAGATTTTTATGCTTAAAAATGGATTTAATATTATTTTAATCCTATAAAATATATTCGATGAATGTAAAAACATTTAATAAACATATGTGATCATAATTTAGTTTTCTATTTTTATTCCCACTAAAAAAATATCTAGGTGATAATTAACACTTATAATAATTATAATATATTATTTTTCAGTATAACTAGGTCTTGTGTGTCACATAAAATTTCAAAGAAAATAATCATTGTTTGTAGGGTATACTATCAGATATAACATCCAATTTAATGTAAAATTAATATTTAATTCAAAATTATTAATAAATATGAAAAATTATTATTCTATCATGACCTATGATCTTAGATCCTTCCACCTTTTGGAAATTGCATCATTATAATTTAATTCACTTATCAAATAAGTGGGGATGTTTATCACTCATAGAATTTTCAGATTCCCGTGTTTCCTATAAAAACTTAAGATCTTTTTCATAAAACCTTAACATAATGAATCAGATTATTCCCCAACACTTTGTCTTTGTGGTTATGAACCTGAAATGGTTGTTCCTCATAAAAAAGATTATATTCCAGATGAACTAATTCAGGACTCAAAACATGAGATGAATCTGGTACATACTTCCTTAACATTTAAACATGAAATATGTTTTGTACCTAGGACAAAATTGAAGGTAAAGCGACTTGGTTGGAAACTAATCCAACTTTTTCTAGAATTTTATATGGCTCAATGATTCATGGATTCAGCTCCCCCTTCTTAACAAAACATATCACACTTTTCCTTGGAGATAATTTTAAAAGGACATGATCACCTACCTCAAAAGAAAGAAATTTCTTCCAGTTATCCACATAAATAATCTACTTACTCCGAGATTCTATCATGTGTCACTGAATGAACTGAAATTTCTCTTCTATTTCCTCTAATAAATCTGGTCCCATCAACTTCCTTTCTCCTACATCATCCCAAAAATCCATTGTCGGACACCGCTTTCCATATACTTCCTCGATTTTTGTCATATGTATACTAGAATGAAAATTGTTATTATAAGAAAAATAAACTAAATAAATATGTCATTCCCAAATTCCCTAATAATATATTGAGAAAGAAAGAAGCACACCCTCTATAGTCTAAATCATCCACTCAAACTGTCCATCAGAATAAGGATGAAATTCTATATTTTAATTTAATTCAGTACCCAATGAATTATAAATTCCTTTTGAAAAATTATATTTTAACCTAGGATCACAGTCTAATAAAATGGATAAAGGCAATCCATGTAATATAATAATCACTTTTAGAAATAGTCTATAAATATTCACTAAAGACATTATATCTTGAATATGATGAAAATATGTAGATTTAGTTAATCGATTAACAATAACCCAAATCACATTATTAACTTGAGAAGTATTTGAAACTCCTACCATGAAATCCACTGATATATTATCCCATTTATAGTCTAGTAATGACAATGGTTGAAGCACCCCATTTGGTAACTGTCACTCTACTTTAACCTACTGACAAGTCAAACACTTCAAGATAAATTTTGAAATATCTCTTTTCAATCCATTCCACCTGTAATAATTTTGAAGGTCTTTGTACATTTTATTACTGCCTGGATGAATGGAAAATAGAGAACTATGAGCTTCAGTCAACAATAATTTCCTCAAATATGAATCCAAAGGCACACATAGTCTTTTTCCAAATCATAAAACACCTTTTTCATCAATAATAAAATCATTCAACTTACCATTCTTAAGATATTATACCTTTTCATTCAAAAAATGATTCACATTCTAAGCCCTCTTAATTATTTCTGACAAAGTTGACTGAAATGAAACATGAAAAAAACAGAGGATGTCCTTACACCCATAACTTCTAGAAAAATATTATTTAAATCATTAACCAAATGGCCATATTCTAAATGGAACATGGTTAATGTAGCATTATTTTTTTTTACTCAGAGACTCATCTATCTTGTTTTCTTTTCCTGGATGATAAGGAATTGAAAAATAAAAAATCCTTTTTTCTTTCCATCCACATTCTCTGTATCATGTTCAATTATTTTTGAGTTAATATATACTAAAAAATTTTGTGATTAGTATACATTTCACACTTTACTCCATATAAATGATGCCTCCAAATTTTTAATTTAAAAACAACAACTTATAATACCAAATCA
This sequence comes from Viscum album, assembly GCA_963277665.1. NCBI lineage: Eukaryota > Viridiplantae > Streptophyta > Magnoliopsida > Santalales > Viscaceae > Viscum > Viscum album. The sequence continues at coordinate 1,350,642,486 of OY728164.1, forward strand.
TGTGTAGGGTAATTTAACTCACGAGGCTTCAACTGAAATGAAGCATAAGAAATTACATGATAATAATGTATTACTAAACAACCAATTCCATTCAATGAAGCATCACTATAAATGATGAAATCACCATTTTTGGAAGTCAAGGCCAAAATCGGATCATTAACCAATATTCCTTTCAGTTCTTGGAAAAAATCATCACATTCTTTGATCCAATTGATCTTAATACATTTTTGAGTTAACTTAGTCAGTGGGCTAGACAAATGAGAAATGTATTCAATAAACCACCGATAGTAACCCACTAATCCCCAAAACCTAAAAATCTCTATGATATTTGTGGTTCTTGGACATTCATTAAACAATTTAATTTTAGAAGGATCAATAGTTATTCCATCTTTAGAAAAAATGTTATTAAGGGGAAAAAAATTTGAAACCAAAATTCTCACATCCAAAATTTCCCATACACTTTATTTTCATTAAAGTTTTGAAAAAAATCCACAGATTCATTTCACATTCCTCTTAGATTTTATAAAATACTAAATTATCATCAATAAACACAAGCACAAACTTATCCAAAAACTTATGAAAAACCCCATTCATAAGATCAATGAATACCGAAGGTACATTAGATAACCCAAATGACATAACTACAAATTCATAGTTTTCATATCTAGTTTGAAACATAGTTTTCAGAATTTCAGCTTCCTTCACTTTAAACTGATGGTACCCCAACCATAGTTCATCCTTTAAAAAATAACATGATCCTAGTAGATGATTGAACAAATCATAGATATGAGTAAAATGATACTTGTTATTAATAGTGATTTTATTTAAGGCTCTATAATCAATGCAACATCTCATTAATCCATATTTCTTTTTAATAAACAAGATAGGATCACCCCATGGTGAAGCTATAGGTCGGATGAAAAATTTATCTAATAATTCCTCCAACTTATTTTTAAAATCTAAAAGTTCCTATTCATTCATTCGATAAAGGGTTTTAGAAATAGGCTTAGAATCAGGTACCAAGTCAAAAATAAAATCAACCTCTTTATTTGGAATAATAGTAGGAAAATCATTGGAAAAAACATCCATATATTCATTTTCTTCTCGAACATCACTAATTTAAAAATTTTATTTATTTAAAATAATATAAGCTTGGTTACTTTAACTTATATCTATAATCAATTTCTCATCTTCTTGGTAACTTATAAAAGTCCTGAAATCATTGAACACAAAATTATTAGCACTATAATCTATCTTATCATGATAAATAGAAATCCAATTCATAACAATAATGAGATCAAAAATTACTATTTAATGTTTAACAAGATTAGGAGGAAAGACCATCCCAATGATAACAATAAAAAGATTCATATAAACCTTAGTTTCTTTTATACTTTCACTTGGAGTTTTTACCAGAATTTTTATCTTATATTAATCAGGTGATATTCCCAATATCAATAAAATTTCTCAAAAATGAAAGAATGTGAAGATCCATAATCAAATAGTTTATTGTTGTAATTCAAAAATAAGAGTAACATACCTTTTACCACTTCATTTTATAACCCAAAATCAACTATAGTAATAGAAAATAACTTTACTAAATCTTTTTGTTTTAGATCATGAAGATTTCTATCCTATGAAGCTAACTTTGGACATGAATTAATATAACAACCCATCACATTTAGCTAAAACATATTACCTATAGATAACTATCAGTTACCACATTATTAGATTAATTAGTATTATTTTACTTTCATTTACGGGATATGTGTAAAAATATACACATCAGTAACACTTAACTTTATTCATAAGACATTTTTTAGGGTTCTTTTTACCACACTTACGATAATATTGGAACTACATTTTCTTACCACCATATTTACTTATTGAATGTTTCCCTATAACCCTCCATCCTAAACAATTCTTACTTTCATAATCATAAGGAACATAAGTGTTATAAAACTCCATCTAAACCTTTTTTAGAACAATGAAAAACTTTCTCATAGATTTTAAACTCTTGTGCAACCAAAGATCTTAGTAGAATTTATTTCAATCCTGAGTAAAACCAATTAATTTTCTTATTAGTGTCCCATATAAAATCACGCACATACCTAGATAACCTTTTGAATCTCCCTTAATAATAAAATATTGAATACTAATGTTTTTGTCTAAATTCCAGGAATTTTGTTTCAATTTGAATTCGAACAACCTTTGGGAAATATTTCACATGGAAAAGTTTCTTTAATGTTTCCGATTCCATGACATCAAGATTGTATTTTCTCAATTATTCTTAACCAAATACAACCATTGATCTAATTTAACTTCAAAATTATAAATGTAAAGGGATAGTTTTTTACATTATAAACATCCCATGAAGTCAAATATTTTTTCTAGAGCATTGATCCATCCCTTGGCTACCACTGGGTCAGATGATCCGTTGAATGATGAGGGGTGTTACCTCATGAAATTATCTACAAAATACATGTTCTTTTGGGGTAGAACATGTTTCTCTCTATCATGATACCACCACCATTTATCACCTAATTAAACTGATCCATCATCATAAAAAAACTATTCTATTCTGATTCTGACTATCTTAGGATACTCATTTGGAAGGATATCTTTTTCTTAGTTCCTTCCCACTACCACTCCCCTATTTAATCTATGGAAAAACATTATGAATAGAAATGTTTTAGGAGAAGAAACATGGTCATATTCAAATGATATAATATTTTAACTTGACCATAAGGTATAATATTTTTAAAGAAAGCTATTAATATTACTCTAATATCTAAAGTTATCTAAATTGACCTTTGATACCAACTATAAGGCCCTGAACAAAAAAATTACATAAAGTTTATTTATGTCAAGAATTTCACTTTCTTTCACATTGAGAATCTTATTATGTTTATATTTTTAGAGAATTATGCTATAAATTATACATAAAAAACCATCAAAAATAAAAAGTGGACACTTCTAAACAATATATATTTTTTCTATGATCTAAAACTTTGAAAATAATTCATGATCTATTTTAAGAAAACAATTCACAAATTTCAACATGAATTATTCCAATCCATTAATCACCCCTAAGTCCTGTTAAAAACATTAAAAAATGTGGGATGAGAATAAAAATCTCAGTAAGGGATGTAAAAAGAAGGATATTATTAGCCCATTGGTAAAAATTAAAACACATAAAAATACTTACTTGAAAATATAAAATTTTACCAAAAGAGGGAAATATTTTTTTTAATAAGTATCAATTAATTTACCTTTTAAAAATAAATTATTTCCATAAAAACTCAATAGAATCATAGAAAATTAATCTAGGTGCCTTGGGAAATCATCACATTGAACCCTTATATAACCCTTATAGATTGGAATAACCATACGACCAAATTCCAATATAATTATCTAGAGAATTTTATCATTACTCAATGAATTGGAGTGCAATCTAGGTGAACTCATCATTTAAGATATAAACTGATTACCTTACGCTATTTGGGAATACCTAGATTTTATAATGTCCAATAATAATTTCAAGAAATATAACATTACATCATTTGAATATCTCTTTTAAAATCATATGAAAAAAATTAGATATTAAAATACCATTTTCTTTAAAAAAGACCATTTTGAATATGAAATACACCTTTCTTTTGAAAAAAAAATTTCTATACCAAAATAACCAAAAAATATAGAAGTATTCTCATTTAAGAAAATTTTAAACATTTAAATGGAATCCAAAAATAAAATAGTGGTCACGATGATGGAAAATTAACTGTCATCATGTACGTGAAGAACAAAATATTACTTTTTCATTTGTAAAAACGTTCCTTATAAGAAAAGTAAAAATATACATTTCTAAAAACATTAAAAATAGAAATAAAATTTCCTTTATAACCCTTTTTATCCATATAAATAAATATTTAAGATATTATCAAGAAACTTGCAAGGAAATGATTAAATCTTTAAAGATTCAAAGCATCCCAAACCAATTTGAACATTTAAATCAGAAGTAACATGAAAGAATAATTTTTTTTTAAAAATTTAATAACATGATAATAGAAAAAATATTAATATATAATGTCAAAGTGGTTTTATATTCACCTTATAAAAGGATAAATATGAATATCATTAAGAAATATCTCAATCAAAGTATATTGAGACGAAGTACCTAAACTTGAGTCCGACTAGTCATGTGAGTATTTATTTTCCTAAATAAAAAAATTATGTTATTTATCTAATTTCTTGGGAACCCTTTTCAAATTTAGAATTAATTTTTTTTCACTTACTAAAAATTTATAAACAAATTCTTAAATAATTAAGTCTACGTTGGGTGTTTTGACCATATTTGGTTTATGTGTCAAAAACGACATTGGTATGTCAAATATGGTCAAAGGGGTCATTGTACACACATAAATAGAATATTAATCATTAAAAATTATCATATTTATACATAAATACTATTTTTAAAACCAATAATGAAAAATGGTTATAAAAAATGAACTAAAGTTACAATCATGTAGATGATAGGTTGTACGTATGCATAAATAACATTCCCATTTTTCAATGACCATTATGGAAAGAAGGAAAGTGAAAATTAAATTTAAATAATTATTATTATATTATAAATACAATATTATTTAACCCTATATAATTATATATATAATTATTTTTATGTAAAAGGAAATATATTGCATCAAGGAGGCGGTAGTCAGCACGTCCATGAACGACATTATCACTTTTTCAGTATGTGGAAAGGTGTTAAAGAAAATGATATACTATATTTAAATAATGGTAATTTTTTCATAAAAATAATATGGATCTTATTTATGTCATATATATTTGATTAATCCCATTATTTATACATTCCTTGTGGTGTGTGAATGTATCATATCACGTTGAGGAGGCATTAGTCCACACTTCCACAAACGTTGTTTTCATATTTACATAAACTGGAAAGTATAAAGTTATATGTTATAAAAGAATTAGAAAATAATAAATAAATAATAAATATAATATATAAATATCATGTAAATATTAATTTATGATATAACAGGTGGTAATGGAAAAATGAATAACCATTATTTCATGAGGCGGTTGTTCTCCATACCCAAGAATGGTAAGTTCGTTACCCATTAGATGGAAGTGTGTGTAAGTGTAGGTACAAACCATAAAATAAAAACATGTTTGTATATTTGGATGATGGTGTTATTATATAATATTTAGATAAGAATAATTGTGGTGGTGGAAAATGAAAATAAAATAAAGGATCATGAGGAAGGATGTTGCCTCTTCTTTGGGTAACTACTTTTTCTTTACACAAAAGGGATTCCTTGGTTTTCTTTCTGTAAAAAGGGAGGATTCAATGAGTAAGGGAGGGATATTGGGAAGTGAATTGGGAATATTTTAGATGAAAATAAGTGGTTTTAGGGGTGTGAATAAGGGGAATAGGTGGTGGCCTATTATTAGGGAGGGAGGGGATAACCTTTTCATTTTTTACAACAAGTTAGGTATACCCATGTTTTTACCCAAGGAAGTCATAAAAAACCATAAAAACTCAAAAATTGAAGGTTTGTGGACTACAAATTTCCATATAATTGGTGTTAGAAAAGTTTATTAGTCATTTTTCCCGTAATTTTAATTTTTAGTCCCTTATTAAGCATAATTTTAACTTAATTGTTTTATTTAATTTTAATCACTTTCAGTGATATTTTTGGCCAAAAACTATAATAAAATTATTATAAATTATAAATTATTCTGATTCCAAATATGGAATCAATTTTTTTCAAATTATAATCACAGATTTTTTAGAAATTAATTTAAATTTAATCTCACAAACAGGATGAAAATACGTGTTTTTAAACTAAAAACCTTCAGAAGTTTGCTATGTTTTTATATCTAATTTCAAAGTTAAATTAATTAAAATAACCCAAATTGGATTAATTAAAAAAAATTAATCTAATTAAACTTTAAATAAAATTAAAAATAAAATTTTAACTTATAAGAAAATGATACTAAGAAACCTTTTTGAATTAAAATTCAGTATTTTCAATATTCATTAAAAAAATAAAACTTCATAGAAAAATACCATAAACTTATATTAAGATAATTTTTATTACAGGATTTCAAAGAAGAAGTTTAATTTTACATATAACAATTATAAGAGTTTCAAAAATTATAATTAAAATGTGTTTTCCATTAAAATGTAGTAAAACTATCTTTTTAAAAAATATAGAACTTTTTATGCTTAAAATTGGATTTATTCTTATTTTAAGCTTATCAAACTTATTGGATGAATGTAAAAACATTTAATAAACATGCGTTAACACAATATAGTTTATTGATTCCCTCTGACAAAGTGACTATGTGATAACTACCAATTAAAATAATATTATTTATAATATGTTATTCTTTGATATAACTTTGTTTTGCGTGCAATGTAATAGATTAGAGAAAATCATTGTTGTGTGTCATATATGCTATCAAAAATATCATCCCGTTTTGGATAAAATTACTATTTAGTACATAAGAATTAATAAATATTAAAATAATTATTCTATCATTACCTCATATGTTACACTCCAAATCTCCATGGCCAAACACTGAAATAGTAATCACATACAAGTATCATTATGCTCCTCTGAAACCTATTCAACTAATGTAACCATCAATATAATTTTCATATATATAATATAGAACACATACAAGAATAACCCATTTAGGGGTGAGTATATACATACTCAATAAGATTCCCCAAAAACCAATAAGAAAACAATATAAATCACAAAAGTTAGTTCGTCCCATAAGGCAAGAGGTTAAATAAAAACCAACATTAGATAAGTTCAACAGATGCCCAAGAAAAGAGATAAATGGGATCCCTATCTCCACATGTAGTTAAGAATTATGTTTCCTCAAATAGATTCCAAATTTCCATATAAAAGGACTAGAACCATGTAAAACTTTATAAGAATCATTGTGGAGGGCCCACACCTCTCCACTATACTCCAATGTTTTGGGAGAAACTATCTATAGGGGAGGAACCACTACCTTTTAGAGCTCTAAGGAGGGGGGTTTCCACTCTGTAGATAGAGGAACCTCTCTATAATATAGTATATGGGAGTAGAGACTCTACCTATATAAAGAGTATGGAGGAACTGTGCCTTGGTGAAACAGTGTAGTACCAACCATAGAAACGCTCTGATGATCAAAACTAATCATTTCCATTAGCCAATAATTTATCTGTCAAGATAGTTGTGTCACTGAGAGTGGGAGGGGGCGAATCAGTGGTATATTTTTTATTATATGTTTACTTCCTAATGAAATAAACATCACCTCCTATGAAATATTTATTTCTTTGATGAAAGCAATTCAAACACACATCCACATGAACATAAGAATTTACAAGGTTCACCACTCAATAAGAGTAGCTACATCCTCTATATGGTTTGGAAACTATCCAACACAATACAATCCACTATAAAAAATAATTTTTGTGGAATAAAATGAGAAGGATATGTATTTACACTCATGTTCCACTATTATCAATACAATGGTGCATGTGCTTAAAGTTGCACAAAATGATATAAGAATTTTTTTTGTAACAAACATGTTATGGCGCTTCTTGATAAACTTTCAAAAAAATGATATTTGAAATCAAATTTTCACTTTCTTACCTAGAATCTGGTAAGAACTTCCTAGAATTACTAATGACACTCAATCTTATTTTCCAATCTAATTTTCCTAGTATGATTGATCAATATATAAAATATATATCTCTATCAGAATACCTCTAAAACAATTCTAGAATACTTATTCTTCAATCAATAAATCAAAATTTGATTTTCTCAATTTGATTATCTAACCTAATATTGTAATCAAATGAATATGATGATCAACTGAATATGATGACTAGATGAATACAATCATGTATCTTCTCATTTATTCTTATGTTTGAAATGAATTAATCAAGAAAACACTATCTGGAAAATTATTCACTCTAGAATTCTTCAGAATTCCTCTTTCTCTCTTCCTTTCATGAAAAATTATTCTATAAGATTAAATTACAGAGTAAATTATCTTTTATGGTCACCCCAAAAGTAGTTTGTGATGGATTATGGAAATTTTCCCACTCAACAAAATTTACCTATATAAAAAACTCTACTTAAATTTTGGGTAATATTGAATTCTTTAACACTTCTCTACTATTCTCGAACCATCTCGAATATTCTAATAACATCAATTTGCTTCTGAATTATTTAACAAACTTTAGTACGATTCTGATTCTCCATTCCAATTTTCACAATATGATTTATTAATTATGATGCTCTAAACCAACTGATGGAATAAAAACCAGGCATATTCTTCAAACTTCAAGATCCCCCTTGATAATAATTTTGTATCTCCTTCAAGCATCTTCATGAAAGATTCTAGAATTAACAAAACTCAGGTTTGATTCAGATTCATATTAGAATTAAGATCTACCACATTATGATGATGACAAATATAAAGTATAAATTATTCTTCTTATTTTCTCTTAATCCCCTTGGAATAAAATTTAAAACATTCATTTTCAGTTAACTCAAGGAAAAAATCACCTTGATGAGAAATGGTCGACTTTATTATTGATCAGTCTATGATTTATCATTTCGAATTGAATTTAAAAAATTTAACTTGTTTTCTTTATCATTGGTCCCAACATATCTTAATGAAAGAAAATCCACCTTTTATGATTATGATGGTATACCAAATCTTATGGACCCGTATGAGGAGCTTCGACTTCAATAACATCTTTTTTTATGAATACGATACCAAAGATCATTCAACACTTAAATTATTTATGTTATATAATTATGAAACTCACCAAATTATTTAACTAAAGATTTAAATATTTTGTCTTTTGGTATGATTGAAAACTAACACCTTCATTATGATCAACCACCTCAGGATTTAAATAAACATGTATCCAATATACTCATTATGATGATCCTGAGACCAGAAATCTTTGGCTTCACCAAAAATTCACCTTATTCAATATTTTTGGAATTATCATGACATCATTCATGACATTTAATACATTTTAAGATCAACTTTATCATCATATAACTTATAATAGAAATTATAATAACTTCCCATTCATTTAGCAACATTTTTCTTTCCTATTCAGTCTGAATACAAATTCCCTGAATACAATTGGACTGAATAAGATTGGAATTACCTTCTCTCCCCCTTTAATTCATAAAGAATTCATCCCATGTTTTACAACTTACTTATGATTTATGAGAACTCAAAGATTAGAAAATCATCATCATATTTTCATTGAAGTTGGGAAGACTACAAACTAGCACCATATTACGATCTTCTATTATTTCATTCTAGACCCGAGGAAAGTATGATAAAAGTTTGCATATAAAAAACATATTTCCAATCCGATGGAATTTCCTAAAAAATGTGAGCCTGATTTTATGAATATGATGATCAGTCCAATTTTCACCAAAAACGAAGTGAGATGGTTTTTTTTCTTTTATATTTCCTTGATAACAAAAGGCAATACCTTAATATAATAATTATCCTTATCATATTTTTCCTAATAATCTACACCTTTAGATTTTATTATCAACAAGGATTCATAAATCACTGAACCTTGTAACCTGAAGCCATGGATTAATTTTCAATAATTATAAGATTACATGAGCTAACTCATTGTAAGAAACAAAAAACATTAACAACAAAACTATAATATCCAAAAGTAGCGAATCATGAAAAATTCCTCATCCTTCTTACTTAGATTTTTTTCCACTTATTATACTTTTCAAGAATATAATTTTTTTCCTAAATCCACTCCACAAAATAGTTATAATAGCTTACACACTTACATGCCAAAATCACAGCTTACCCACAACTCCCCCTTTGTTCATGATTCCATAAGGATATATTTATGAAACAATTACCCCCTTGAAAACACTATCCAAAGGTAATATGAGATAGGGGATAAAAACACATACTACAATCTTGATGAGGATATTGGACACCCATGTTCAAACTCAATTTTATAAAAGGTTCCTTCAGTAATGGTTTTGTAAAAATATCAGAAACACATCATGATGTTAGAAAATACACCATATTCATTTCATTCTTCTCAAAATTATCTTTGATGAGATGATATTTTATATCAATATATTTTGAATGAGAATGTTGTATTGTGATTTTGGTAAGGTTGATTTCACTTTGATTACCCCAAACCAAGATCAAGGTTAACTTAAATTCAACATGTAAATATTCTAACTATGTATCCATCCACATAAGTTGGGTAATGGTTTGAGTATCAAAAACATACTTAGATTTATCCATAATATGAGTTACTGAGTTCTATTTATTTGTATTCTAATTAAAATTACTTTTACCTAGAAAAAACTCCACCAGATGTGAATCTTTTATCATCAACATTAATAACCCAATTAACATCTGAGTATCCAAATGAGTAAATACAATCTAAGTTATCATACACAATTTATAATTTATTTATACCTTTGATGTATCTGAGAATTACTTTTCTTGCAATTAAATGTGATTATTTAGGATCACTTTGAAATATTTCATATAAGGTAACAATATAAACAATTTTGGGTCATGCGGTAGTAAAATAAAACAAGCTTACTTTTAGATTTTGAAAATATTCCTGATCAAATTCGTTGCCTTCTCAATATTTACTGAACTTGGTTCCTACTAAAATCTTTTTTGAAAATAGTTTCAAAATTTCCATTCCAAAATTCTTATGAAGTTCCTTTGCATACTTTTCTTAATAAAGAAAAATATATCTCTTATTTTTTAAATTTTTTACCTTAATAAATTATTTCATTTCCCCCAGTATGGATATCTCAAAAAACTATTTCATTTCTTCGAAAAATATTTCAAATATCTTTCATCATTCTTATCAAAGATAATATCATCAACATAAAGAATTACAATGAGGGAAAAATCTTGAATTTCTATAATGTAAAGATTTCTACCAACTCTTCCTTTCTTAAAAACACATCTTCCTTAAGAGAGTTTTCAATTTAGAATATGATGACCTAAAGGATTGTTTTATTCAATTAAAGTCTTCCTTAAATCTACATAAACACCTTTTGTCTTTCCCAACAACAAATCCACATGGTATTTCAATGTAAAATTCCTCCTCAAGATCCCAATTTAGAAATGTGAAATTTACATCCAATTGAAAATTTTTGTAACTTCATTATGCAGTAATATTAAGAAAAATTCTGATTTTTTATAACCTTTCCATCGAAGAAAAAGCCTCATAAAAATCAACACCTTCAATTTTTGAGTAATATTTTCACACTAATCTTTCCTTGTTCAATATCTTTTCACCTTATTCATTTAGTTTGTTTCTAAAAACCCACTTTGTAGCAATTTTTTTTGTTATCTAGATTAGGTAAGAGCTCCCATGTATCATTATTTTCTATTTGATATAGCTCTTCATTTTTTTAGAACCCATTCCAGATTCTCAAATGTTTCATTTATATCATTCGACTCAACTTTTTAATACAAATAATTATGTGTAATGACATTTTTTCTTCTTATTATTTGAATGTTTTTATGTTGATGAACAATAAAATTCTAAGCCTCCAATTGTTTCCTCACCCCGGGAGGAGATTTTCATGATTCATAATCAACACTTGAAATAGATGAGTCTAATTATTCTTCTTGATTTGGATTAAAATTTTCTTTATCCTTATCAAAAATTTGAAAGAAACATTCCTTATCCTACTCAACTTCCTTATCTACATGAGTCTGTTTATCCTCTTTAATTTATTTAATAAATTTTACATAAAAAGAGAAAAAAAATTCATTCTATATATTTGTTAAAACACCTGTATCATATTACTTTTGGAGCATATCAAATAAAGAGTATATCTTCACCTTTATTATCAAACATTCCAATGTTTCCACCTTTCTTATTTGTAATGCATGGACTCCCAAAAACTGTTAAGTGTTTCAAACTTTTATTTTTTCCTTAAAACATTTCATATTGAGTCATATATAAACTTAAAATATTGAAAAATCATTTTTAATATACACAATAGTACTCATGGCTTGCCTCCAATAATAATGAGAAAGACCATGTTCAAGTATTATAGTTCTCCCTATTTACACTAAATTTTTATTCTTCCTTTCAGAAACCCCATTTTATTGAGGAGTGTATGGGGACATATACTTATTTTTAATTCTATTCTTCTCAAGATTAATTCAAATTATTTATTCTTATACTCCCCATAAATATCAGTTCTCAACTTCTTCATTGAATACTCACATTTCTTCTTATCTTTCCTCCTGAATATTTTGAATATTTTCAAATCATCTGACTTATGTTTCATATACATAACACAAGTAATGCGAGTAAAGTAACCAATGAAATTGATGAAATACTTATCTCTATTTGTTGATTGTTTTCTCATTTTTCCACAAATATCAGAATAGATAAGTTTAAGGGTTTTTGAACAAATTTGAACATTCTTATGCACATAATTTGTAATCTTTCTTTTATGATTGATAGTATAACACAAATGTATTCCTCTTAAAAAATCAAGAATATCTCGAACATGATATTAATTTTATAAATTTCTCATGTTTATCTTAAATATGTTTCCCATCCTTTTACGCCACAATTGATTTTCTTCCACCATACCCAAGTAATAAGAGTTTTGTATTTCACCAACTTGGAACATGTTTTGTTTTGTATGTTGGCCTCTTGTAACTATCCTTCAATCTTCCACGATTTTTTTAAAAAACAAATATTTTATGAATATAAATTTTTAAATTCATCAAAAAGTCATGAAAAACTTAGAATTTTGTGTTTAAACCCATAAAAATATAGATCTTTCTTGGATTTTATCTTTCCTTTCCCAATAATGGCCGATCCAACACCTTTGATTCTCTAGGGTTCATCATTGACAAATGTGACTATTCATTATTTAAAGTATTTCACATTCTTCAATAACATTAAATGTCCTATCATATGAGAATAACACCCACTATAAGTAATCAATGGTCATTATCTTTTTGTATCTTTCAGGGTGGTTTCAATAACACTGTCTATCTCTTTATTCATCTTCATATTTTGAGAATTATTAACAAACTTTTATTATGACAATACAAAAAACAAGACAAGATTTTTCAAGATATCCAGGTTTTTCAAACCTTTTAAAAATAGTTTTTAGGTTTTGGAACCAATTTTTAATTTTTAATCCATCATGATCAAGTTTATTCAAAACTTCCTCTAGAGACTTCTTCATTTGAGAGTGTTGACTCCCCCTAAACTCCTACATTCTATAACCTATGTAATATTATTAATGTTTTTGGTTAAAACAACACATATTTTATGTATATACTAATTGAACACAAAACCAATTGTATCCATAGAAATAATATTTAATGCTATATCTTCCATAATTTCTGGAATTGTGAGCATGTTACGCATCGACCTTCTTATCTGAACTTTGTTTACCACCAAACTTTCTTTTTTAAGATGGTGTCTTATTTATCATATAATTTTTCTTTTCAGCCTTATTAGAACTAGTAGTTGTAATAAAGTTTCCATATTTATAATGTTTAGAAACATTTTTAGACTCAGGGTTTTTATAAACTTCTGTATTCTCCACTTTTTTTAATATTGGACACATAAATAACTTTCCCTGTTATCTTTTTCAAAATTAATTCCAAATTTAATATCATCATTTATTAGTAACTTTTATTGATCCTTCTCAAGTTTATCCTTATAATTAATTTCAAAAACTTTAGAAATATAGTTTTTAAAACTTAAACCCCTCTACTCAGCTTTATAAAGTTTTTTTTGGACAAGTTCCAACACTAATTCTTTTTTCATTAATCTTTTCATTCATATTTTCATTATGATTTTTTTATTTCTCATGTGATTTATTCAAATAATCAACCTATTTCAGCTGCTAAACTTTCCCATTAAGAAATATTTCTTTATTTTTTGTTGAGGAAATTTCATTTGCCAACTTCCTGATTCCATTCTCTTTCCTTCTAATATTTCTTAGGAATTAATTCAATTCGTTTTTCAGATGGTATTTTAATCGAGTTTGTTCTTCTCATTCTTCAAGACTGCTACTCTTGAACTCTTAATTATTTTTTGGTGAAATAAAAACATTTGAAACCTTTTTAGTATACTTTTCATATTAAACTTCACTATCTTATTCTTTTTCTTCTTTATATTTATATAAAAATATTATTCTTTTTTATTTGGATAACTTTTTATCTTTCCCTCTATAAAAATATAAATATTTGTCACCTTGTTTCTTCCATGACCTTATTTTATTTTGTTCTTCTTCACTATTATCTTCTTATTTATTTATTTGAGAAAAATTAGCCACAAAGTTCCCAATAGCTCCACATTCAAGTAACTTTAAGAGAAGTTTACCTTTGTTTTTACCAATACTTTTCCTCCCATTTTTAGAAAACAAGGATAAAATTTCATCAGCATTTTTACAAACCTTATTTTTAGAGTCAGATTTAGCAACATCAACTTCAATAAGAATCTTCTTTGACTCCTCTTTCTCAATTTCCTTGAAATAAATTTCTTTATCAACATTTTTTTATTTTCATTGCTTTCTACCTTCTCATTTCATAAGTGATGATAGTTCTAGGAAAATAATACCTAGATAATATTTTAGTATCTCAATATTCTGAGGAATAATCTCTAGTATCAAACTTATCAGAAATGATTCTTAAGATATCTTCCTCAACACTTAAATAATCCAAATTTTCACCAAGAGATCTGATAGTGTTGATAATGTCATTAACCCTGGTAAATAATCCCCCAATATATTCATACTCACTATTATTCAAATATTCATACTTAAGGATCTAGATTTGAAAATTTTCATTCTTCAATTTTATATTTACTTGATATATGTTTTTCAACTTTTCCCATATACCATTGGCTATGAAAAAACCCTTCACTCTTAAAAATTCACTTTCAGAAAGTAATGAAAGTAAATAATTCTTATCTATTCCATCATTCTCAAGATTCTTCTTATCAATAGGTATAAGAGAAACTTTATCATCAATAGGAGGAAATAATTTTTTTTAGCTTCAAGAACATCATATTCAATATACATAAGATAAGGAAACATACTATATTTCTAGATATGATAGATATTACCATCAAAAATCATAATACCTTTACTATTGACACAATTCAAGTTCTCCATCAACCTCTATTCAAAACTTCATGAAAGAATAAATGAAGGGAAGATTTGGCTATGATACCAATTGTAATTTCTAGGTCAAGATAGTTGTATCAATGAGAGGAAGAGGGGGTTAATTGGTGATATCTTTTTCATTTATATTTTCTTGTTTATGAAACAACCTTCAACTATTGTTAAATATTTCATTCTCTGTTGAAAACAATTCAAACACACATCCACTAGAACACAAAAATTTACAAGGTTCACCACTCAATAAGAGTAGGTACGTCCTTGGTATGGTTTGGAAATAATAAAATACTATAAAATACACTAGAAAACAATCCTTTTGTGTGGAATAAAATAACTAAGATATTCCCTTACAATAATGTGGGAATATGGTCAATAAAAGAGTGCATGTTCTTCGAGTATCACAAAATTATATAAGAATGTTTTTGTAACAAGCTTGTTACAGTGCTCCTTGATCAATTTTAACAAACATGATCTTTCAAAAAAAAATCATCACTTTATTACCCATAATTTGGTAATAACTATATGGAATTATTAATGATATTAGCTCTGATTTTCCAGTTTTATTTTCCCAGTCCAATTTCCAAATATGAAAAATATATATCTCTTTCAGAATGTCTATGAAAAAATTATGGATTAATTCTTCTTTAATTCAGAAATACTAATACAATTTTTCTAGTCCAATGATTCATCCCAATATGATAACCAACTAAATATGATGATAAGCTAGATACAATGATCAAATGAATGCAATCTTGTCTATTCTTCATTATTCTTCTATCTAACATTACTTCTTTAAGAAAACACAATTTGGAAACTTCTTCTCTCTATAATTCTATAGTGATCTTACTTATATCTTTATTTCAGGAATAATACTTTTATTATATGAATGTACAATGTAATTTCCCTTTTATAGTTTCCCCAAAAGTGTTTTGGGTGGATGTTTGAAAAGTTTCCCTCTTAACCAAATTTACTCGAATAAATAACGGTACTTGAATTTCAAGTGTACCTTGAGTTTTTAAACATTTCTCAACTCTTATTGAAACTTCTTGAATCTTATAATAATTCCATCTCACTTCTAAATTATTTAAAAAACTTTATTCCGATTCTGATTCTCCATTCCGATTTCCCAATAGTATTTCTTCATTATGATGATCTATACCAACTGATGGAAACAAAAGAAATTATATTCTTAGAAATTTATATTCCCCCATTGAAAATACTTATATATATCCTTCAAACTTCTTCAATAACAATTTAAAATTAAAAAAACTCAATTTTGATTCTAATTATGATTATCATTACGATCTTTCTCATTACAATGATGAAAATATAAAGCAATAGATTCATATTACTACTTTCTCTTAACCCACATGGATTAAAATTCAAAAACTTATTTTACACATAACTCAATCAAAAATCATCTTGATGAGATATGGTTAACTTTATTGTTTATTGGTCTCTAATTTTATTTTTTAAATTGGCTCTAACAACTTTAACTTCATTTCTTTATCATCGGTCCCAACATCTCTTGATGAAAAAATATACCTTTTGGTGATTACGATTGGATACTAAATCTAACGGCCCAATATCAGGATATTTGACTTCAATAACATCTATATTTTCTAAATACAATACATAATATCATTTATCAATTTACTTATTTCTCTTTTTCTAATTACAAAACTCATCAACTTATTTCTTATAAGATTTAAATCTTTTGTCTTTTGGTCTAACTAAAAACCAACACCTTTATTACGATTAACCTCCTATGCCTTTAAAGAAATTTGCATCTAATAAACTCATTATAATGATCATGAAATGAGAAATCTTCAGCTTTACTGAATTTAACCTTTTTCAATCATTTATCAAGTATCATGACATCATTCATGACTTTGAATACATTTGAAGATCATCTTTAGCATCGTATAACTTATAATGGAAAGTATTATAATTTGGTATTCCTCCTGCAATGTATTTATTCCATATTCAATGTAAATTCAAATTCTTAGAATAAAATTGGACTAAAAATGATTAGAAGTACCTTTTTCTCCCCATTTCATTCATCAAGATTTAATCACAAGTTTTATAAATTACTTATAATTTATAAGAACTCCAATATTAGCAAATCATCATCATATTTTCTTCTAAGTTAGGTAGACTTTAAACTAGAAACCTATTATGATATTTTCTTCTTTCATTTTAGACCCAAGGTGTGTCTAATTAATCTTTTAATATAGAAAAAATATTTCCCATATGATGGAATTTCTTATGCATTGTGAGTCTAATTTTCTGAAAACAATGGTCTATCCAATTTTCACCAAAAAAAGTGAGGTTCTTTTTTTCCTTTGTTGATATTTCCTTGAAAAAAAATACATAAATACAATAAATTTCCCTATAATATAGGTATAAACACGTCCAATCGTCTCTGAAGGAAGATTCCCACTTATAAAACCTTGTGTCCTACATTTTATTCCAAAATAAAGGCCACCATGAAATCATAAATGGAAATCTACTTTAGATAAGTTGATCGTAGGCCCAAATCCATGTCATGAAGATGGATATACACAACATATAATTCTTTGGGAAAAGTACATGGTGTGTGTATAGAGTCACAAGACATGTCTTTGCTAGTATGGGTCTTTCCATGTTCTCCAACACATGGTCAGGTACTTTGAACATGGCCATATACTTTGGCTATGCCCAGAAGCTCTGGCTGTGCTCATGTATCTAGTTGGGTTCATGTACCTGACCATGTCTGTGCCATTTTACCCTAAGGTACACTCCTAGATACCAAATGTTTTTCACATGATGTGGTACATGTCAAATGGTGTGTGACATGTCCCATGGTGTGTGATATTTATCTCTACATGTAAAACCTATCCACTGTAGAAGGGGACCACATGGTGTGTGTTCATCCTAACAACATGTCGTGTACTTCTAAATTTTTTAGAATTCCATAGTCTTCACATAGATGAAACATCTTCCAAATACATAAATTCCACCCCTACTTTAATAATATGAAATTGATGACTGCAAAGGCATCCCCCTCTAATCATCATTTCATGGCCTCCGATGGTTGGAAATTGGGATTTCAGTTACCCGTGTGGTTATCATTATGTTTTCTATTTCTATTTAGGGTCCCAAAATACAAATATATAAACCATAACCCATAAAATTACTCAATACATATATAAAAAACTGATCTCTATCCCATTTATACATCCTCTATGAATTTTGGGGTTTGATCATGCTTGAATCTGACCCAACAATATCGAATCACGACCCCATGTGACAAAAATGAAGAACAGTGGTGGAAAATTTACAAATTAAAAGGTAAAACCCTTGTTTGGACTATGTGACCCAATATAATTATTATAAAATGTATAAAAAATGGTGAAATCGAAGGATTTGAATATGATCAAATAGGCTGAAGAAAAAAATTTAATATTGGTCTCATAGAGAGAACATAAATCATAGATAACCATAAGTAGATAAAAAATCCATGCTCATATAATTAAACCAGGGGAGGAAATAAAAAAATTACCTACCTAATATATGGATCAATCGCTGGTGAATAAAAAATCTTCTAGTAAAGAAAGTGATTATCCCACTTCATTTGTTTACTATGTCATGATTCTCCTTGATTGTCCTTTATTAATCCATGTTCTCAATTCTCTAATGCCAATAATGCTCTCCACCTATTATATGATATCTCATGGTTATATGGATTACCCTAGGGATTTTTCATAACAAAATTTAAATGGAGAGGGAATTAGGGTTTTTTTGAATTTAAGTAAATTAATTAACTAAATTAATTAATTACTTAACACACCCACCAATGATCACCTTGAACCTAATTCCTCACGCCATCCAACTTTATTCCACACCTAGGGTAAATCTCAAATTATGGAAACAACCATGGTCTTAGATTTCCCATATGAGTTCTCGATCAACGAGAAAACCATTTATTCCAAAAATAAGTGTACACATTTTTTGATATATATTAATATTTTTAATATATTAACTCCGGGGTTTGATGACACCCAAAAAACAACAGAAATTATGATGAAAAACATAGATATATATATAGATATATTCAAAGGACCAAATGAATGAAACAAGATTCTTAACATTCTCCCATCATTCATGGATCTTCTCCCCAAAATGAACAAGCTATACAAAAAGATGGGGGTGATTGGCCCATATCTAACTCTCTTGATCCTAAGAGATCTCATTTACACACCAGCTATATCAAAGCACTCAAAATATATGAATGTATCATCAAATATAGGACTCTATACTGATAATTCTCATTTACCACTAGGTACTCTAAGAAGGTGAACCCATCCTTGATATCCATCTCACCCTAGTTAATGATGTGGGATGGGTAGTGCACATATCTCCTCAATTGTGACACACATAAGACACCATGAACTTGGTTTGAATGTGGGGGTAAGTTCTAGTAGTTATAAAACTCTCTAGTACTATGTGGGATTTAAAATGGCCCAATGAACCTCAACAATGTCTTCATTTCTCAATTTAATCTCTACAATCTTTGTCATGGGAAACTCTTAGGAAAACATCGTCTCCCTGCTCAAACACCAATGACCTAAGATATAATTACACATAAGTTTTCTATTGACTCTAAGACATCCTAATATTCTTGTGGATCACCTCTAACTTTTCTACCATTTCCTACACTAGTTCCATCCAAATAAGAGTTAACTCACTATAATGACCTGAATATTTATAAATAAAATCCCCATTGTAATTTTTATAAATGATTGATTCTGCAATATTGTTATAGAAAACAAATGAACTTTTTTGGTTTTATTATATCCTATAAAATTTAATTGATCATTAAAAATCATTACCATTGATAATATAGCCGTTGAACATTTATCACATGATTAGTATAAATATTGGATTTTAACAAATCCAATTAACACTGACAAAGAAAGTGTTGACCTCAACCAATAAGATCAAACCCTATAAATCCCATTTATAGGAGCTTATGATGGAGATAAAATCTATGGGATTTTACATTTACAAATCCCAAGATGAGATCTAATAACTTAATCCTGGGAAGAATTGTTTATAGGAGAAGTTCAAACTCATCGAGATCACAACCGAAACCATGTTCTCCAAACCTCCCCATGAATGTCCCACCATCGTGAAACTTACCCTTAATGTTTATATGGTGTATTAAAAGGATATGTATCAGGACCCTATAATTTAACTCCTTTATATTTTGTGAAATATTTTTTTAATTAATTTAATCTTTTCGATATTTTTCATTTCATACAACACAGAATATGGATCTCATTATATGAAAAAAACTATGTTCATATTACATTATACAAAACTCCAAGATAAAATTGCACTACATGAAATACCATATTATATTGTGGTATATGAAACACTATTTTTGGCTTGTTTTACACACAATGATGAGTTCCTTCGATAGTTTGTATTACACGTAAGACTAAGTTTTATCAAACAATAATATATTATTAAAGTATTCTAATTTAATATATAGTAAGATATAACCTAGACATTATATTAGAACTTATGAATAGTATTAACTAACTTATGAATGTATAATTTTTATAATATGAATTCATTGGTTACCAATTAATTATAAATGAAAATATATATTAATTGATTATAAAAGAAATAATTTTATTTTTATTCTCTCAAATTAATTATGCATTAATAAATTAAATTAATTACCATTAGTTAATGATATTAATGGAATATATATGTTATATATTCAATAATTTTAATAATCTTCATTCAATAGATTTTATAGGAATAAGATAACAACAAACCTAATTTTACACATAAAACTTTATATTTTTTGAAAGGGTATTTTTACTGCCTTTTAATGGAGAACCCATTTTAAATATAAATTTTGTCACTTTTAGAATTTTTGTATGAAAAATTAAACTTCTTATTTTAAATTGGGATATAAAAAATTACTTTGGAGGAATTTTTGGTATTTTTCTAGAAACATTATTTTTGGATGAATAATGAAAAATATTGCATTTTAATTTAAAACTACATTTCATCTACTTTATTTATATGGTTAAATTATAATTTAAGTTAGTTTTAAAGTATAATTTTCTAAATTATACATCATTAAAACCAATTTAGGTTATTTTAATCAATTTCACATTGAAATTATATATAAAAACATTTCAAACTTTTTAACATTTCACTTTTAAAACTCACGTTTTCATTTTGTCTGTGGGATTAATTTTAAATCTAATTATGAAAATTATATGAATTGAATTAGGTAAAATGGATTCCATATTTGGAATAATAAGGTTCAAATTATGTTGTAATGTCAGTTTTATTTTTATGTATAAAAAATTTTACCATGGTAAACAAATTATTTACTGTTTTATAGGTTAAATAGTGACAAGGGTTAAAGTTAAATGGTAAAAGCTTAACATACCTAAAAATTGAAACATTTAATAGTTTTTTGAGGTGTGGATAAATGATAAACAAAAATTAAAACATTAATGATCATCCAATTTAATTTAATTTAATTCCACCTCAATGTGGTTGGATTTAATTATAAAATAATTAATATTTCATCACATAAAACCTACCCATCCTCAAGTATAAATACCACTACCCACCACCCCATTTTGACCCAAAAAGTCTTTTAGATTCTAAAATATCTGAACAAAGTTCTAATCCTCACTATATTGACGTCCATGTTCTTCTATTCTCACCAAAAGACCAAATCCATGGACCTTAAGTGTCTCTTAAAGAGGTGATATTCAAGAGGTAATATTTCCAAAGTACCTCTCTTAATTTATTTCCTTTTTATACTTTATCCTCAAATAATTCATCCATAAATGCATGATAAATAAATAATAATGTATATACTGGAGTTTTATGTTTCTAATGGAATATATCATATCCATTTCATTTCTCATCTCCTATTATTCAAATAAACTAAATTATTATCCAAGTTATGTCAGTTAATCACCTCCATGAATAATTTTTTTGTTCTTTTCCATTACCACCATTATGGGTGGTCTTAAAACTGTTATGATAGTTAAATAAAAATTTAATATGTTTATTATAACCTATTTAATATTATGTAAATTTTATACTAAACATACCTTCATGATTTCATATTGTGGATATACGATAACATCGTTTGGGGATGTATAGACTATTGCCTCCTCAAAGTGATGTGATTCATTCACACTTCACATGGAATGTATTAAAAAATGTTTTAGTAAAAATATATGATATTAATCAAATATTGATGAATCTGTAATGATATTATATATATGCATATTTACATACATTTTAGTTACTTTTGTTCTTTTAATATGAGAAGAAAATGAAAATAGCGTTCATGCTTACGTACCACCTACCGTCTCCATGAATGAAGTTTTTAATTTATCTTTAAAGTTTAGTATAAATAATTATATATTTAGTATATTATATATTTATATCATGTTTTATATTCTTTAGAAAACTAAATTATTTATAATCAATAATAACAAGTCAAAACACATATGATTAACGAAGAAAATATCACCTAAAACATAAATTAAACATGGAGTTAATAAAAAACATGTAATATAATATCTTAAATAAATAATATATGGTATTATTTATATGAATAGGGTTATTTAATAAATTAATAATAAACTTATACTCATTATATAGGATGTTTTTATGAGTATGAATATAGTCAATACAAAGGGTAAATGATTTTCATCTCACTTTTTATTTCCATGAGATACATGAATTATTCACTACTAATTTATTTTGTGCAGTTGAAATACAATCCATGAATGTATTATATGAATTTTATAATTTAATTTATGGTTATTTAAATATTCATTTCATTATCTCTATTTCATGGAGATTTATGGTTCAAATGTTACCAGATGAGTAAGGTAGTTTTGTCTAAAATTTTATTCTTTGAGACACATGTTTTGTTATGCACCAATGTTCTTTTATGAGGTGTATATACGAATATTTGAAATTTTTTATCAATAATAATATTATTTTAATCCTATTTTATGATTATTTTAATTTTATAATTTCATGGGGATTATGGTGAAAATGTTTCCAAGTGGTATGAGACACTTTGAAATGTTTGAAGATTATTATCCTCAAGAAATCTTTTTTTAAAATATCTATTAAAATAATTTTAAAGGAAAATGATTATAATGAAATGTTTTATGTTTTAAAGATTTTTTAAAGTGTTAATTTATATGTTTTCAAATACATTTTCAAATAAAATGGGATAATTTTCTAATCTCATTAATTTTTGAGATTGTTTATATGTAAGTATTTACTAGGATATATTTATCATCCATGTATATGTTTTTTTAAATTTTTTTTCAAAATATTGTTACTATTATACTAAAAATTTTTAAATTCAGTTTTACCCATGTATGACTTTTTCATTAATTTTTTTTAGAATAATATTTTTTTATTTTTCTAACAAGGTACTTTTTGACTTTTCTGGAAAAAGTATGAGAAGAAGTTTTTTAACATATATGGCATGAATAGTTTTTTACACTTTCATGAAACTTTATTAACTTGAATATTACCTTAAAATATTACAACGTTATTTTTAAATAAAAATTTTTATCTTAAAATTTAATGAAATTTCAATTATAAAAAAAATGTTTTCAAAGAAGAAAGGATATTTTTCTAAATATTCTTTTTCAAGAGTTCTCTAAAAAGTAATTTTATATCTAAGATAAAATTGATTGATGTTACTTATGTTCTAATGGGGTTATGATTAAAGTCTTGCATTCCAATTATTTACATAAATGGTTATGTTTATTGTGTATTATATTTGTGAAACCCAATTTTTTCCATGGGTTATGTTATGATTGCATGATGTCTATGAAACCTATTTCTCTTCATGGGTTTTGATATGATGAATTATTTATGTTCTTATGGCACACATATGTATGATTTAATCATGAGTTGGGTGGGACCTACATATCTATCTAATGAATTAGGTAATGATAAATGTTTCATTTTCTTAATAGGTTACATGGTTGGATATCCCATGCTCGAAAAAAGAGGGTACACGGGTGGACATCCCAAGCCCGAAACTAGAGGGTACATGGGTGGACATCCCAAGACTACAAAAAGATTGTACAGAGGAGGGAATCCCAATATTGAAGCAGGTACATGGGTTATTATCCCAAGACTATCATTTTGTGAAGGTCTTGGTAGGTATCCTTAACATATGATTCTATATGCTTATGTGCCTTCCAAAAATTCCTTGTATTATTACAATGTTATGTTTTCATGGATTATTTTCTTTATTTACTTTTGATTCATATATTATGAACTTACAATATTTATTCCATGATTAACGCATATGATCTTTTTATATGTTGGGTAAGATCTTCAATTGTTATGAACGTGTTTTCATACCCTCATGTTCTTGTTATGCTTATATATCTTCCTTGCTTACCCTTACTAAGAATCTGAGATCAACCTTTTCTTATGTTTCTTTTCCCCAAGTTATAAGAAATGGTTTTAAGTAACAGTACTAAAGGGAATAATCTTTGTGGGAAACATTAAATATATACCTATAAAATAGATGTTTGTGTTCCATATTTCCAATGGAATTAAACTAATACAGTCTTTAGGTATCTGTCTTTATACAATTTTAAGTATTCTAAATAAGTGATTCAATGTCCATATACATCATGACTGGGTCGTTATCGTTGGTATTAGAGTGAAGGTTTAGTAAACCTTTGGAAAATAGGATGAGAAAACATACTAAGATACCTACTGATATTTTAAGGATATTTATAGTTATGTCTTTATGGATAAGTGTAAGGTTTCATAGATTTAAAAGTAGGTATCATGATTTAGATATCCTATAAGTAATTTTCAATGATTATGTTGTTTTATATTATGGTAAATGTTTCTCACACTATTATTCTTATTTTTAGTTAATATAGGAAGCCTAAAAGAACTGAATTAACATTAGGTATGATGAAAAATATGTTGATGAGCAGTAGAATGGGATGATCACTTGATTAAAGGATGTTGTGATCATGACTAATCAATTTTCAAAGGAACATGATCAATAATCACTACGGGAAAAATGGGTATTTGCGACGGGGATAAATCCCGTCGCAAATAGCCCCGTTAGAAACTTATTTGCGGCGGGATAGCTTTCCCCGTCGCAAAAGGATTGGCGCGCTTTGCGTGCCAAATCGCGGGAAAGTTATTTGCGACGGGAATATACCCCCCGTCGCAAAAGGACTGGCGCGAGTTATTTGCGACGGTCGGTTACCGCCTGTCGCAAATAACCGGCAGTGGTAAAAGATATTTGCGACGGGAATATACCCCCCGTCGCAAATAGTATGTCGGCAGGTTGTTATTTGTGACGGGTCCCGTCGTAAATAACTATTTAACCATTGACCGTAATAAATGCGGGCTAAGGTATTTGCGACGGTACCCGTCACAAATAACACTATTTGCGACGAAAATCCCATCGCAAATACACCCGTCGCAAATAATCTAACCTATAAATACCCCCCCATCCGTTTTTTTCATTCATTCTCAAACTCCATCTTCTAGTTCTCTCAAAACTCTATTTTTAGAGTTCAACGTTTCTTAAGTTTAATTTTTTTTTCCAGAGTTGATATTGAAGTTTTCAACAATGATCAGAGATCAACCTCAGATCAATTTTAAAGGTATTTATGTTCATTTTAATTTAATATATATTTTAAATTTTTTATTAGTTTCAATTATTCTTAATTAGTTTTAATTTAATTATGTTTAGATTGTTTTGTTACTTAATAAATTTAAATTATTAGTATTCATTGTTCGTAGTTAATGGTAATTAGGAATAATTAGTAATAATTACCAATAATTAAGAATAAATACTAATAATTAGTAATAAATACCAATAATTAGGAATAATTAGTAATAATTATCAATAATTACCAATAATTAGTAATAATTAGTAATAATTACTAATAATTAGTAATAATTACCAATAATTAGTAATAATTTCCAATAATTACCAATAATTAGTAATAATTAGTAATAATTACTAATAATTAGCAATAATTCGTAATAATTAGTAATAATTACAAATATTTAGTACTAAATAGTAATAATGAGTAATAATTACCAATAATTAGGAATAATTAGTAATAATTATCAATAATTAGGAATAATTAGTAATAATTACCAATAATTACCAATAATTAGCAATAATAACTAATAATTACCAATAATTAGCAATAATTAGTAATAATTACCAATAATTAGTAATAATTACAAATAATTACCAATAATTAGTAATAATTACCAATAATTATCCCTAATTAGTAATAATTACCTATAATTATCCATAATTAGTAATAATTACCAATAATTATCCATAATTAGTAATAATTACCAATAATTACCAATAATTACCAATAATTAGTAATAATGAGTAATAATTACCAATAATTAGGAATAATTACCAATAATTAGCAATAATTACAAATAATTACCAATAATTAGTAATAATTACAAATAATTACCAATAATTAGTAATAATTACCAATAATTATCCATAATTAGTAATAACAACCAATAATTACCAATAATTGGTAATAATTGGTAATAATTAGTAATAATTACCAATAATTCGTAATAACTCGAAATAATTACCAATAATTATCACTAATTACCAATAATTAATAATAATTACCAATAATTAGTAATAATTAATAATAATTACCAATAATTAGTAATAATTAGTAATAATTACCAATAATTCGTAATAATTACCAATAATTAGTAATAATTTCCAATAATTAGTAATAATTTCCAATAATTAGTAATAATTACCAATAATTAGTAATAATTACCAATAATTAGTAATAATTACCAATAATTATTAATAATTACCAATAATTAGTAATAATTACCAATAATTCGTAATAATTACCAATAATTAGTAATAATTAGTAATAATTAGGAATAATTAGTAATAATTAGTAATAATTAGTAATAATTACAAATAATTAGTAATAATTACCAATAATTAGTAATAATTACCAATAATTAGTAATAATTACCAATAATTAGTAATAATTACCAATAATTAGTAATAATTACCAATAATTAGTAATAATTACCAATAATTAGAAATAATTACCAATAATTAGTAATAATTACCAATAATTAGAAATAATTACCAATAATTACCAATAATTACCAATAATTACCACTAATTAGTAATAATTACCAATAATTACCAATAATTACCAATAATTACCAATAATTAGTAATAATTACCAATAATTAGTAATAATTACCAATAATTAGTGATAATTACCAATAATTAGTGATAATTACCAATAATTAGTGATAATTACCAATAATTAGTGATAATTACCAGTAATTAGTGATAATTACAAATAATTAGTGATAATTACCAATAATTAGTGATAATTACCAATAATTAGTAATAATTACCAATAATTAGTAATAATTAGTAATAATTAGGAATAATTAGGAATAATTAGTAATAATTAGGAATAATTAGTAATAATTAAGAATAATTAGTAATAATTAGGAATAATTAGTAATAATTAGGAATAATAAGTAATAATTACCAATAATTAGTAATAATTACCAATAATTAGTAATAATTACCAATAATTAGTAATAATTACCAATAATTAGTAATAATTACCAATAATTACCAATAATTACCAATAATTACCAATAATTAGTTATAATTACCAATAATTAGTTATAATTACCAATAATTAGTAATAATTACCGATAATTAATAATAATTACCAATAATTACCAATAATTACCAATAATTACCAATAAATACCAATATTTACCAATAATTACCAATATTTACCAATATTTACCAATAATTAGGAATAATTAGGAATAATTAGGAACAATTACCAATAATTACCAATAATTACCAATAATTACCAATAATTACCAATAATTACCAATAATTACCATTAATTGCCAATAATTACCAATAATTACCAATATTTAACAATAATTAGGAATAATTACCAATAATTAGTAATAATTACCAATAATTAGCAATAAATACCAATAATTAGCAATAATTACCAATAATTAGAAATAATTACCAATAATTAGAAATAATTAGAAATAATTAGAAATAATTTCCAATAATTACCAATAATTACCAATAATTACCAATAATTAGTAATAATTACCAATAATTAGTAATAATTACCAATAATTAGTAATAATTACCAATAATTACCAATAATTACAAATAAATACCAATAATTACCAATAATTACCAAAAATTACCAATATTTACCAATATTTTCCAATAATTAGGAATAATTACCAATAAATAGGAATAATTACCAATAATTAGGAATAATTACCAATAATTTGGAATAATAACATTATTACATTATTTTTATATTTTATTATTAATATTAAAATAATATAATTTTCTATATTATATACAATTCTCTTTTCATCTGTGTGTTTTCTGTCTCCACATGTAATATTTGCATTCTTTTTCAAAATTATCAACCTACTCACCAATGGAGAGGTGAAAGTGAATGCAAATATTACATGTGGAGACAGAATGTTAAACACACAGATGGAAGAGGAATTGTATATAATATAGAAAATTATATTATTTTAATATTAATAATAAAATATACTAATAATGTAATAATGTTATTATTATATAATTAATATTTATGAAAAAATTATATTAGTATTAATAAAATAATAAAAAATCAATATAATATTAAAATTATCAATATTTGTAACATGTTTTTCTTTATTCTCAACATATTCAATCTTTTCTTGAGTGTTTTTTCTAACAAATTATTCAAAACCAGTAATGATTTTATATTTTATAGAAAAATATGGAACAACGAGGCCATCAACAGTCATTATTAGATGACCACATATGGATAAATCAACGTAGAAATCCAAATGGTTCTGGTTTAAATCCATTATATATAGAGGGTGTGGAGACTTTTTTATCATTTGTGGCATCAAATCCAGAATTTGTTTCAGAAGGAAAAATAAAATGCCCTTGTAGAAAATGTGCATTGAGAACGTTTGACACGTTTGACAAAGTGGGGGGACATCTCTTGTGTTTTGGTTTTCAACCAGATTATGTTTTTGGTATCAACACGGTGAATGCAGTTCCCGAGTAGGTGATACCAACTTGATTCCGGATCCATCCCAGTTTCAAGATTTAGTATATGATGTTGCAGGTTCATCTGTTCAACATACAGAAACTCCGGTAATATAGATTCAAATCCTGAGTTGGCACCGTCTGAATTTTATGATTTGTTGAGGTCTGCTAAGGATGCATTATATCTTGGCTGTAAGATGAGCAAATTAGAAGCAGTTGAAAAATTTATGGTTATCAAATTAGATAACGGAATGTCAAACACCTGTTTTGACCAGATATTTTCTTTGCTTAAAACACTATTACCTGAAAGAAATGTTTTTCCTG
This sequence comes from Viscum album, assembly GCA_963277665.1. Lineage (NCBI taxonomy): Eukaryota > Viridiplantae > Streptophyta > Magnoliopsida > Santalales > Viscaceae > Viscum > Viscum album. The sequence continues at coordinate 1,350,672,249 of OY728164.1, forward strand.
CAAATTACTATGAGAGTAAGAGGCTGGTTCAAAATTTGGGACTTACTTGTCAGAAGATTCATGCATGTTCAAATGACTGCATTTTATATTCTGGGGAAAATGAGTCGTTGGATTGTTGTCTCACATGTGGTCAACTGAGATATAAAGAAGGGAAACATGGGAAGTCTAGTTTGATTCCTGTAAAACAGTTGAGATATTTTCTGCTTACATCCAGACTTCAGCGTTTATTCATTTCTAAGAATACAGCGAAAATGATGTCATGGAATAAAGCGAATATTTCAACCGATAAAAGTTTGAATAATCCAGCCGATGGTGATTCATGGAAAAATTTTGATAGAGTGCATCCATCCTTTGCTTTAGAAGCTAGAAATGTTCGACTGGGCCTTTCCACTAATGGTTTCTATCTTTTCGGATCTTATGGTAGTCAATATTCATGTTGGCCTGTTTTTTTAACTTCGTACAATTTACCTCCATGGATGTTGATGAAGGAGCCATATATCTTTTTGAATTTACTAATTCCAGGACATCTGAAGAAAAATATTGATGTTTATTTGAAACAATTGATTGATGAATTAAGTTTATTGTGGAGTACTGGTGTCAGTACATATGATGTTGCTACGAAACAGAATTTCATACTGAGAGCAACATTGATGTGGACAATTAGTGACTTCCCGGCTTATAGGATGTTATCTGGCTGGAGTACACATGGTCAGAAATCATGTCCTTACTGTATGGGAGAGAAAAAAGCATTTATGCTCATTCATGGAAAGAAACCTTGTTATTTTGACTGTCATTGCAGATTTCTACCAGCTGATCATCCTTTTCGTAGAAATAGATCTCATTTCAGAAAAGGAACAATTAAAAGGGATGGACCTCCAAAAATGCTATTAGGTTCGGAGTTAAGATCAGTTTTATTTTCATTACCTCCCATCACTTTTGGTCCCACAATAAACCAACAGAAAATTTCTGGTTTTGGGAAAGAACACAATTGGATTAAACATAGCATATTTTGAGATTTGCCATATTGGTCTGATTTGTTGGTTCGCCACATGTTGGATGTCATGCATATTGAGAAGAAATGTTTTGATAATTTGTTTCATAAAGTTTTGGATACGCCAGGAATGAGAAAAGACAATGTAAATGCACGTTTAGATCTTGCCCAAATTTGCAGGCGTCCAGAACTGGAACTGTTTGAGAATGTCAGAACAGAAAGGTTACTGAAACCAAAAGCAGCTTATACACTTTCTAAAGAAAACCATTTATTATTTTGTCAGTGGATTGCAGATTTGAGACTTCCAGATGGTTGTGCTTCCAATTTGGGTAGACGTGTAAAGAATGGTCATATTACTGGATTAAAAAGTCATTATTGTCATGTTATAATGGAAAGACTTCTACCCATTGGATTAAGAGGTCTGTTGAATTCTGTGATTTGGGATTCCATAACAGACATGTCTCATTTTTTTCGGGAAATTTGTGCGGCTACAGCAGATTATGATGCTCTATGAAAACTTGAAGAAGATGTTGTTGTAATTATATGTAAACTGGAAAAAAAATTTCCACCATCTTTCTTCTACTCAATGGAACATTTGATGTTACATTTTTCATATGAATCCAAATGTGGAGGTCTAGTACAGTTTCGATGGATGTACCCATTTGAAATATGCATGTAAAAATTGAAAAGAAAAGTACGTAACAAAGCATCTATTGAAGGATATATTGTAGAATCTTATTTGCAAGAGGAAATATATTTTTTCTGCTCCCATTATTTTGAATATGAGTATCCTTAAAAACACAACCGAATGGGAAGGAAAGAGAGGAATATTGATGAAATCGACAATCAACTATCTGTTTTCAACCAGCCAGAGCTTGGTTTTGGTGGAGTTTATGAACGCTGGCTTTCGGATGATGAACATCACAGAGCTCATACGTATGTTCTGCTCAACTGTGAAGAGATGACATCAGTTGTACTGTAAGTGTTTATATCACTTATTCTATCATTTATGTTACAGTAAATTAGTTTGTTTTTTATAGGTTGTATGATAATCATATCAAGAAACAAATTCCAAAAATTATAGCAGCTGCTCTCGAAGAACGCCGACAGAAAAATTTCTCTCAGTGGTTTCAAAAACTGGTAACATAATTTCTCTATCTTTTAGCAACTCATTCAATATACAGTTTACTATATTGATAATTATTTCACAAATTTTCAGGTGTCTCAACATGATGATAAGATTGACAAACAGTTATGTATATTGAGTAACCCACCTTCCAAACTTGTTAAAACTTATAATGCATATGTGGTGAATGGATTTCGATTTCACACACATGCATATAGGGAATAAAAAAAACAATGAACAGTGGAGTTAGCTTGAGAGGATCTCATCATCGAGAAAATGAAGTTGACTTTTATGGTATACTTAATGAAATCATTGAACTATGTTATCTTGGACAACATTACATAACCATGTTCAAATGTCGGTGGTTGGATACAAAGAGTGGCGTGCGTGTTCATCCGACTCATGGAATCATCGATATTAAATGTAAAAGTGTTCTCACAGTAAATGAACAATTCTTATTGGCTCAACATGCACATCAAGTTTTTTACGCAACGTACTGTGCTACATCAAGAGAGTTGACTGATTGGTGGAGTATAATAAAAATCAATATTCGAGACAATCAGTTTAGTCAAAGTGAATGTTCTTTCACTGATGTGCAAAGAATTGAAGTTTTTCAAGAGAGTACTCAAAATCAATCTTTTTTACAAAGAGACATGAGTATCAATGATGACACCCCACATTTAAGAGTCAGTGATGACGATGATGTTAATGATGTCACATATGAATTTGAAATGGTAAGAGATGAAGCAACTGGAACTCGAATGGATATTGATGATGTTGAGGAGGAATATGAAGATGACATTGACATATATGAAGATGATGATGAAGATGAACACTGATAGAATTTCATGGTAGTTATATACAATCATAACTAATATATATGTATATATAATAGTAATTATCAATTATTTACTAACAACATTAACATTTTATGTTTCATATGGATGACGACACATTTCATGATTTGGCGCATGCTGACCTGCCTTTCGATGCGGATGAGTTGCTGGTAGATGACCCTCAGCCTGCAGGTGCTCCAGGGAGTACGCGGAGGGGGCGCGGTCTTGCATGATTGATGATTCCTGACCCCGTCCCCGAGCGACGTCCACGTCTTGGGTTTGATCCACGCAAACAGAGGTGTAATAACCTGTGTGATACCTGTGGATTTGACTAAGATTTTATTAATCTATTCACATAATAAATTTTTATTATTTTTACCATTTTCCACATATAGCAGTCGGACAGGGCAGCGCTATTTTTCGCAACTATTTCTCTCAGCCTTGGACCACATGGGAGCAGATTCCCATTGATGTGCAGCAAGCCATGTTCAGCCATTGGTTGGTACGTACGTAAATAAATAATTTTTATTTTGAAAATTATTTCATTTCTAACTTGATATTTTGATTTATTTGTAGGGTTTATGGTATCCGATCGAGGATACCATGCGTGACGCCATCCACGAGGCATGGGAGGTGGCCATGCATGATCGATTTCGTCAGTTTTTTCACAATTTAAGAAAATCTTCAACGAAGAAAGCAGGAGTGTCAGTTTTTGACGAGTCATGTAGAGTACACCGACCAGAGTACATTTCATCCCATGTATGGGATGGATTATGTGCGCACTGGTTGAGTGATGCCTTTCAGAGGAGATCATCGGTGGGGAGGCAGAATCGGGGTAGACAAGAGGTGACTCATTGAGCTGGGAGTCATACTTTCAGTACTTATAGACAGCATCTGGTACGTACATTATTTATAAATATTTTATATAACTATAAATATTAACAGTTTATTTTTTATTCTTATAGGCTGTCGAGAACCCCGATATTATGGAGTACGACGTATATCGGAGGATGTATAGTGATCCTGCTACTGGGGAGCTCAGAGGTGATGTTCAGCATCACATCGTGGTCAGTATTATTTGTTTTCATGTTTAAAAATTAACTGCATATAATATATTTACAATTTTAATTTTAAATTGCAACTACATGAGTCATATGAGGCTGCAGCGTCACAGACCCCGCCTAAGAGTCAGGCCGAGTCATCAGATCAGACTACTGGCTGTCAGTTTGATGAGGCAGCATGGATGCAGGCCACCCAGTATGCCTTCGAGAAGGGTCGGGTAGTTGGTATCAGATCGCGACTGACTCCCGGAGATTATTATTGCAGTGCTGCGATGTCGGCGTCCAGCTCGAGAGGAGCTCGTGCATCTTCTTCTGCTACAAAGTATAAGGATCAGTTGCGATCTTAGACTGCACTGATAGAGAGTCCTCGATAGGAGTAGGAGCAGATGCGTCAGCAGCAGCAGCAGCATGAGGAGGAGCGTCAACGCTTGCAGCAGTTGTACGAGGAGCAGATGAGTCGGTGGCAGTAGCAGCATCAGGAGCAGATGGAGTACATGCTCCGACTCACTCATGCTTTAGGGATGGAGTTTCCTCCACCAGCATCTGCAGATCCCCCCCTCCCCCCTCCCCCCTCCTTCAGATTAGATTTTGTTTTTATGTTATAAAATTTGTTAAATCAAAATATGAATTTTTTTTCTATTTGTAGTTTCTGTCTCATTATAAAATATTAATAATATTATATTTTGAAATAATAATATTAATATGAATAATAATATTATTTATATTTTATAATATTAAATTATATATATATATTAAAATTTTATAATATTATAATTTAATTATATTTTTTTTGTAATATTAGAATTATTTTAATATTTGAATGTAAAATAATTCTATTATTTTTATATTAATTAAAATAACTTATTAATATTTTTTTTATTTATGAATTATAATTCTAATATTATTATATTAATTAAAATTATTTATTAATATTCTATTATTTTTTATTTTTGAATTATAATTCTATTATTATTATATTAATTAAAATAATTTATTAATATTTTTTTATTTTTGAATTATATTTGGATTATTATTATATTAATTAAAATAATTTATTAATAATTTATTTATTTTTTTAGTATTTGCGATGGGATACTATGCCCATCTCAAATAGTATTATTATAATATTGATTAAAATAATTTATTAATATTTTTAAATTTTTTTTTTCAAAAAAAACTAATTGCGACGGGCCCGTCGCAATTAGTAGTTGCGAGGGGCCCATGACAATTAGTTTTTTTAAAAGTTTTCACAAATATACGGACTAATATTTGCGACGGGAAGAATCTCCGTCGCAAATAATACCTTTAGCGACGTACCCGTCGCAAATAATTGTTGTTGCAACGCCGTTTTCTGTGACGGGCTATTTGCGACGGGACCCCATCGCAAAAGCCTATTAGCGACGGGATCCCGACGCAAATGACCCATTGCAAATGCCATTATTTCCAGTAGTGAATGTCTACCTTAAAAATCTCTCAAACTCACAAAGAAAGATAATAAAGGAGTTTAATAAGAGTCTAGGTAATGGTGACCAGAGAGGAAAGAGGATTCAATTTCGTTCTTGTCAAGAATGTGGAATGAATCACCTAATTGAATGTCTTAGAGGAACGAGAAGATGTTTTGACTATGGAAAATAAGATAAAAAAAGTAACTAAAAATGAAAGATTAAGGGTTTTATTAACAAAATGGATGGGAATATTATCCTACCTAAGAAATCATCAAAGGTCAAATGATTTAAGTATGGAATTAATGTCCATTATGAAAATAGTTGTACTTAGGGAAAAGTTCCTAAAGGGAATCAGCAAGGTGGTACAAGTAATGATTATATTTCTGATGATGATGAGACTATAGATGAATTGTGAAATTAAAGAGGTATTAAGTAATAGGATGAGATATCCTTTTTAATATATCAAGGATGAAGTGAATTAATTAAAGTTTTTATGTATTTGTTTTCAAGAATTATGTTATATTTAAAGAGAAATATACAATTATTTTTCAATTTGTGTTTTTCGCTTAGGATTGAATTTTTTGTTGTTGAATGTTTCCGATAGACTAGAAAAATGATTTTATGTAAATGTGAAATTTTTACTAAGGTAAAATAACCCTTAATATGTTCTTCATGTTAATATAATGATGTTGGGAAAAATATATGTTGGATATGAATAAGTAAATTAGATGATAACAATTATTTAAGTATTTGTTAACTAGTAGGTTTTTCTATCATGCATGATGTTTAGAACTTTTTAGGACTTAAAGAATATATTCAATAAAATTTGGAATAAGGAAACATGTATGTTTTCAAAAAGGATGTATGGTAATTAGAGTTATTACCATGAATCAAGAGAATACATGATGAAGGTATTCACATATTTAGAATGTGACAACCAAGAGCTACCCTATGATATATGGGAAATAAATATCAGGCTGATTTAGTGTAGTTTTATTTTTTTATATTTTATAAGGACTATAAGGTTAACCATTTATGGAATGGTTTATGTTAAACATTGGATTAGGTTTTAGATATTAAAGTATCATCTATACATTTTAGGATTTATGAATATTTGATAACATGTTCTAACCTTTTTATTATGATAATGACATATGTAATGACCTATCATTCAATTTTTGGATATCATGATCTGCTAATGACAAATTCAACTTTATTTCTTTGAATAAGAGATAAATTGGAAATTAATAAAGGCATAAAAAATAGTGAGGTTGACTAAAACGAATTAAGTATATCTTTTCATGAAAATTATTCAACATTATGAAAATGGACAGTGATGTAAAAAGGATTCCCTATTATGATCATTTTTTATGATATCTATGACCTCTTTCACACTTATTTAGTTTATTATTTTGTGTTATTAACTTTTTCAAGATATCACACTTTATGGTGATCAGTTATATTTATAAATCTCTATGATTATTTAATCTTTTCCTCCATGCTCAAATATTCACCTATGTTCTCATATGTAGTTATCATTTACTTTGGGTAACTGTTATTTTACAACTTTTCCTTTTTAAAAGGAAGTTTTAGTATTCATTTTTATGATGTGGGTTTCTATGAAAGAAACTATCATGTATCAATCATTTAATAACCCAGATAAATTTTTATGGTGAAATTCATTTTAAGGGTGGTATAGTGTAACATCCTAAGATTTTGTGAAATATTTTTTGAATTAATTTAATCTTTTCGATATTTTTCATTTCACAAAATACTGAATATGGCTCTCAAAATATGAGAAACACTATATTTGTATTACATTATATGAGAAACCAAGATAAACTTTCACTAAACACAACATCTTCTTAGCTTAAGGTATGTGACTCACTATTATTGGATTGTGTTACACAAAATGTTGAGTATCTTCAATAGCTTTCGTTACACGCAAGACCAAGTTTTATCAAAAAATAATATATTATTAAAATAAAATTATTTAATATATAATAAGATGTAAACTATATGTTAAATTATATGTCATGAATAGTTTTAAATAACTTATTTAAATATAAGGTTTATAATATGAATTCATTGGTTACCAATTAATTATAAATGAAAATATATACGTATTGATTATAAAGGAAACAATTTTATTTTTATGATCTCAAAGTCATTTTGTCTTAATAAATTAAATTAATTAAAATTAGTGAATGATATTAGTTGTATATATATTTTATATATTCGATGAAATATTTTTTATATTCATCTAATATATTTTATAGGCATAAGATATGAACGAACCCAATTTTCGGCATAAAACAATATATTTTTCAAAAGGGTAATTTTACTACCTTTTAATAGAGAAACCATTTTAAATCAAAATTTTGGATATTTTAGAATTTTTATATATCAAATTAAAATTATTATTTTAAATAGGGATATAGAAATTTACTTTGTATTATTTTATGGTTTTTTATGAGAAACTTTATTTTTGGATGAATAGTGAAAAATACTGTATTTTAGTTCAAAACATCATTTTTTTCTACTTTATTTATATAGTTAAATTAAATTTTAAATTAATTTTAAAGTATAATTTGTTTAATAATAAATCTATAAAATCAATTTAGGTTATTAGAATCAATTTCACTTTGAAATTAGATACAACAACATTTCAAACACTTGAACATTTTACTTTAAAAACCCACTTTTTCATTTTGTCTTCGAGATTAATTTTAAATATAATTATGAAACTTATATGAATTTAATTAGGTAAAATGGATTAAATATTTGGAATCATAAGTTCAAAATTTGTTTGTAAGTTCAATTTCATTTTTAGGTTTAAAAAAGTTACCATGTTAAAAAAATTATTTACCGATGTATTGGTAAAATAATGACAAGGGTTAAGGTTGAAAAGTAAAAGATTAACATACCAAAAAATTGAAATATTTAATAGTTTTTTGAGGTGTGTATATAAACTAAAAAAAAATTAAAACATTAAAAATCATCCAATTTTTACGAATTTAATTCCACCTTAGTTTGGTTGACTTTAATTATAAAATAATTAATATTTAATCACTTAAAACCCACCCCTCCTCAAGTATAATTATCACTTCCCACCACAATATTTTGACCCAAAATTTATGTTATCTTCCCAAATATCTAAAAAAACATCTCATACTCACTCTCACCATGTCCATGTTCTTATTTTATTAACAAAAGAAAATATACAAATTCCTCAAGGGTCTCTCAAGGAGGTGATATTCAAGTGTTAATTTTCCCAAAATTCCTCTCTTAATTTCTTTTCGTTTTCTACTTTATCCTCAAATTCATCATCCATAAATTAATTATAAATCTAAAAAAATTATATAGTTTATTTTTATGTATCTAATGGAATATATCATATCTATTTCAATTATCATCTCCTCTTATTCAAAGAAATGAAATTATTTTCCATGTAAGGCCGATTAATCACCTTTATGAAGAAAGTTTTTATTATTTTCCAATATCACCTTAATGGATAGTCTTAAAACTATTTTTATGGTTAAATAATAATTTAATATTAATATAATAACCTATTTCATATTATAGATATATTATATTAAACATAACTTCATGCTCTCAATATTTTGGATATACGATAACTTTGTTTGTGGATGTGTGGACTACCACCTCCTTAAAGCGGCACGATTTGTTCAAACATCACATGGAATGTATTAAGAATTTTTTTAGTAAAAATATATTATATTAATGAAATATTAATTCTACTATAATGATATTATATATATATATATACATATACATATACATATTTACACACATTTCATTTACTTTTGTTCTTTCAATATGACAAGAAAATAAAAATAACGTTCAGGTGCACGTACGACCTACCGTCTCCATGAATGAGTTTTTTTATATATCATTCAATATTATTATAAATACTTATATATTGAAAATATAAGATATTTATATCATGTTTTATATTTAGTAAATAATTAAACATTTATAATCAAGAATAAAAAGTCAAAACACGTATGATTATCAAATAAAATATCTCCTAAAATGTAACTTAAACATGGAGTTAATAATAAAAAGGTAACATAATGTCTTAAATAAATCATATATGGTATTATATATAATAATATTTTTATTTAATAGATGAATAATAATATTATACGTATTATACAGTGGGTTTGTATGAGTACTAATAGAGTCAAAACATAAGGTAAGGAAATTTTATCTCACTTTTTATTTTCATGAGATACATGACTTATTCACCACTCATTTATTTTGTGTGGTGTACATAATTTCTATGAATGTATTATATGAATTTAATAATTTAATTTAGTATTATTTAAATATTCATATAATGATATCTATTTTATGGGGATTTGTGGTTCAAAAGTTACTAGACGAGTAAGGTAGTTTTGTCTCAATTTGCCTTCTTTGGGACACATGTTTTATTATGAACCTATGTTTTTTAAAAGGGTGTATATAAATCTATTTGACATGTTTTATCAAGAATATAATTATTTTCATGATATTTTATGCTTCATTTAATGTTATTATTTTAGGGGATTATGATGTAAATTTTTCCATGTGGTATGGGACACTTTGAAATGTTTGAAGATTATTCTAGTCAAGAAATGTTTTTAAAATATCTCTTATAATAATTTTCAACAAAAAGGATTATAAATAATTTTCTTTTGTTTTAATGTGTTTTTAAATTCTTCCTTTTTAATTTTTAAAAAATATTTTCAAATAAAAATGTTTAATTTTATAATCTCATTATTTTTTGAGATTATTTATATGTAAGTATTTACTCGGATATATTTATCATTAATGTCCATATTTCTTAAAATTATTTTCCAGAATATTTTTACTATTATTCTATAAATTTTTAATGTAATTTTTACCAATGTATGAGATTTTTATTAAATGGTTTGAAAGGAATCTTTTTTTATTTTACTAATAAGGAACTTTTTGACTTTTTCGAAAAAATTATGAGAGAAATGTTTTTAAAAAACATATTATCACACCCCAACATCATTTTCTTTTGATTTTATTTATTTATCAATATTGGATCTTGTAGTAGAGGTTTGGGTTGAGTTTCCAACAAAAATATTTGTGTTTTGGTGGTTTCAGTTTTCTTCTATCCCTATTCATGGTAATTGTGAATGTTGTTGGGAAAAAGTTTCATGGTGGTGAGTTTGTGACACCCACAATGTCACAATATTGTGTTTAAATCCTTCAAGGATCATGGGAGGTATTACTTAGTGATTGGGGGTGTCATTAAGGGGTTTTTGAAAAAATTTTAAGGTCAGACAATTTTATCATGGTTTAACCAAACTGTGTAAATTAAACCTGCAAAGTTTCAGAATTTTTCTAGTAGTTATTCACACAGTATGGGCATGGTTTACAAAGATGTGCAGAAAAACTATATAGCCCATTACAGAATAAATATATTTTAATTTAAAAATTATATTTAAGTTATTACACCACACATTTGAATACCTACCCATTGGGTATTGACCAGAGGGATCCCCTACTTTGTTCCCCTTCATTTTGGGCCACTTTTGGTAGATTTCTCACCAAAGGTTAGTGATTTTTCATGATTACTTCATCAGATCCTTACATTTCCTCTTATCCTATCTTCCCTCTTACTCCTCCTATAATTATTTCTTGGTTTTATCGTATACAATGTTCAAGTTGACATATGGTTTTTATTTCCATTTGATTATGTTTAAGGGTTTTTCTTCATATATCTAGTGGTTTTGAACCCTTGTGTAGTGTTTTTGATGGTGCGTTATTGTTAAGTCATGGATCTAAGGTAGGTTTTCTCAGGTACATTCCTTTTTAATTTATAAATAATTAGTTTTATGATTTTGTAAAATCATTTGAATTATAAATATAGATTTATGATCCTTGGTTTAATTATTTGGTGTACAAGGTGATGTTTTATGACTTAGTTTATGATAAATTGAATTGTTGTGTTAAATAATGCATAACAATCATTCAATTAAATGGACTACTGTATTTTATGACTAATTTTTGATTTAATAAGCATGTTTTGGTTTTTTGAATATATTGGTATTATGAGAAATGATGTATTGGGTGCCTTTTATGGGTTTCCCAAGTGGTTTTAGGTTTTATTAAGAAATGAGGAATAGATTTTAGGGTGTTTTGGTATGTGTTGCTGATGAATGCCCTGTTTGGAACATTTATAAGAAATGGTATTCCTTGAAAGCACAATGTGAATGTTTTAAGAGGATTTTTTAAATGATTTCGAAATTTCAAGTGGTGTGTTCACACCCCTTTATGAAAAGTGAATTTTATATCATTGATAAATGTTGTTTTTGTGAAATACTTAAATGGTCATTTGGAAACTTTGTAAAAATGATGAAAGTATTTACTATGAAAACCAAATTTGGATGTTTTATTATGACTTGTCTATGTATAAAGGATGTGATGTCATCACTGTGGAATCCTTACGATCCATTATTAGAGTTCCTTGAGTTGGACTCTTTGTGTTCTATTTATTCTATGGAATGAGATCAATCCTTGGGGTGGATTTGGGTGATGCCTATTATTGAATTATTATTATATATATGTTGTGATTGGATGATCGACTGAAATTAGTTGGCCCAACCCCATTATATACATGATACACAAGAACCTAGCCTTTTGAGAGAATTTTTCTAGAATTATTGTTGCACTAGTAGGTCACATACGAACTAGTAGCCCAAAACAGGTTGATATATTTGGCTTTATTACTATGGGATTGGACCCCTTAGACTATCCTGAGTTAGGGTGGCTAGGTGTTTGGGAATTTTTGATTTTATCATGTGTGGAATGCTACCGGATATGGGGTCTCATGTATTGGTATGATCTGGATTTTTATTGATCTATTGGGTTCACCTATGTTTATTGGATCCTAGTTTCTTGCAGTGATGAATATGAAACTTGTATGTTTATTTGTATTTCTCTTGTTATATGATCATCTTGGTTCAATATTATGTAGTGTTTTATTGTAAGTGATGTGTTGGTTTTAAAGGTATCATGAAAAGTGTTTTTAAAGAAAAGTTTTTTCCCTAGTTTGTGCAAGTAGAAAATGAAAGCATCACTTCCCTTTTTAAAATCTGAATGTCACATTAATGGAATGAATTTTTTTTGTGAAATGAATAAGGGAAATGGGTTGTACTTTGTTTTTAAGTAAAATGTCTTGAAAATCATACTTTTATGGATTGTAGTTAAAACTTGAGATTATTGTTTCTTTTGATTTTAATGTAATTGAATTGGAAAATATATTATCGATCTAGAATATTGATTTTTAATACTCATTCATATAGTTATGTTCTATTTTTATCCCATGTTCAAGTTTTAGCATGAGTTTGGTAGCCTCAGAAGATGGTTGATCATGTGTTGGAGAGTGACCCGTGGGGTCACATGGATTTGGTGTAGTCTTCTTTTCCATTTGGTAGTTATGTAGTTCAGTTGTATTTATATATTCTTGTAGAAAATATATTCAATTCAATTTAATTTATATATGGCACTACTTGTACTTTTTGTTGTTGTTTGGTTGTTTATTTTTTATTGGGAGAAATCGTTCCCTTTGTGTACTCTGTTGATTCATGACACTAGTTGTCATCCTGTGGGGATCAGAATTCCCTTTAGGCCATGCTACAAATTGGCTCGGGTGACTGGTTCGGGGTTGACCCAAGTTGGTGTGAGATAAAATGTTATCAGAGTATGTCAGATCTTAGAAGACCTTGATTTTCAGAGCACCCTTTGTTACATGGGGGTGTTATGGTAGATGGAGTAGGATTTATTAGACTTGAGGGGTAGGTGATGGGATAACATTGGGAACTCTTGGTCATTATGATCCATAGGTTTCCATGGTAATTCTGGTTTTGTTATTTTCTATGTCTTTAGGGATTTTTGGTGTTTGGGATATGACAAGGGGAGTTGGGACAATGGTCTTCGTGAGCTCACAGGTTCTGGAAAGCCATGTGGAGCTAGGGGAATATTCTTCAAATGATTTCCGTGTTGGTGGTGTGTTAGGAATATGGATTCCAACTATATGGTCAATTCACCCACCAAAACTAGTTCACTCTTGTGGTTCTTTTTCCTAAAAATTGTTCTGGAAGTCCTTGTGTGTGAATTGTGGAAACATGTTTTAATGGAATGGTTGGATATTGAAAAGTAGAAAATGGATTTTCATAATTTACCTTAATAAAGTTTTTAGAAAGTTGGTTTTTTGTAAAACAAATATTTTGGTAAAGTAGAAATGGTTTAATGGGATTGGGTTTTCTTAATTAAAACTTATGGTTTGTTGAAATAAAATGTTTGGAAGGCATGAATTATTTTAAAGAGGGTTTTGATTTTTTTTAAATGTGATGTGTTGGATTGATAAAAAGTGTTTGAATTAGATAAATTGGTTATGGAAATGGGTTTTGAATGGTCAGTTTTTTCTGAAGAGGTTTAGTTCAATTTGAAATGGGTTTTGATCATTGTGGCTAGAGGGTAATAAAAATATGCTTTAGTGATTTTTTGAAATGGAAAATAGTTTTTTGAAAGGGGTTGTTTGATATTAATTTTTTTAATTAAAAAGGAATGGGATTTGGTCAAATGGTATTGATGAAATATGATTTGTTGAATTTTTGGAAAATGCTTCGAATGAAATGAAAAGGATTTTTATTGGAATCTATGAGATTTTTTTAAGTATGGTAAAATAGTTTGATGTGTAGAATTTAAAAATGGGTCTTGAATTGGTGGATAGTGTGCATTGGGAAGGTATTTGATTTTTCAATTGATATGAATTGTTATTTTTGGAAAATGAGGTTGTTTTGTTTTAGCCTTTAGCGTTTTCATGGGTGCTCACATGCATGGTTTTAAATGGAAATGTGGATGAATAACCAGTATGGAATGGTGGATGGGTTCTTGGGGTGGTACAAAAATGTTCATGTGGGTGAGAATCGATAAAGCACCATTGGTGAGTGTGAAAATCCATCATGTTTTATTTGTTCTATTTTTCAAAAGTGTTTTAAGCTGGAATTTGGGGTATTTTGTAGACTGTTGGTTAAATGGATTATTTTTCCTATTTCATAGAATTGTTTTTTATTAGGTATTATTCCATATTATTTGGTAGTGATACCCATATTGCTTCTTGGGATAAAATCTTGTTGGTGGATCAGTTTTGGGGCAGTGTTCAGTGGGTTTCTAAAAATGTATGTGAGATCTTTGAGTCAGTTTCCCTCTGAGTTGGTGCCTGTTCTATGTGATTTTGGGTTCATGAGCTGAATTAGGAAGAGCTCTTGGTTTTTTTATTGCCCTGTATTTTCCACATAGACATTTTATGAATGTTTTTGGTGTGGCTATGGGTGGTTCCTCATTGTAAATATTTCCAATTGATCAACCTATTGATTTATTTTATGAGTTTCAAAAGATTAATCGACCTATTTGAAAGATTCTCCAAACAATCTATTGGAATAGTGAGCTATTTGAGCTCTATGTTGGATTCTTTCTTATTGTGGTGATTCCCTCAGTTTTGGTAGTTGTGCTTGGTGGTTTTTGGTTTGTTTCATTGCAAGTCTTGTTCATTCTTCCCCTTGTTCAAAGTGAGAGATAATGTTTTTTTATATCACAGGGTTTCTATTTAAGTGAAGGGTTTGTTGTTTAAGGAAGTGAGTTTCACGATGTGTCATAATCCTTTTTTCTTGGGAGGTTTATGTGGATTCATGTACCACTAAAAGAACGAGTCCCAATAATGGATTAGTATCTCTTGAATGTGAGGATGTAAATGCTTCATACATCCGAGCACCATCCATAAGTCCCATAGTGAAGCTCATGGGTAGTAGGGAATCCCAAAGGTTTAAGAAGTTTGTCTAAGTTCATGCCTTTACCATTAAAGTGAGGTAGTTCTAGTGTTTTTATTCAAGTTTCTTGTCATTTTGAATTTACTCTTTTCTCAAAGAGAATGGTATACTTACCCCTCACACAGTGTCTATGGTTATGCCTTCTTGGATGTGATATTTCTGTCAGTGTTCTTGTGTGGAACACCCATGTGAATCAGGTATGGTCTTGGATTTTATCCGTCCATAAGTGAATAGTTGTTGGTTGTTTTCAGCTGTGGTTTCAATGGTTTAATCATTGGTCCCCTCCCCTCCCCTCCCCATGTGGTGGGGGTTTTTGGTCTATGGAGGAATTTTTGGCTCGATTCTTATACCCTATGTTTGGAAGTGGGTAGTTTAAATGATCTTAATGTGTTCTACTTAACTTTTTTCCTTCTTAGCTTGGGTAGGTCATGGTGGAAGGTTCTTGGTTGTCCTTTGTGGGAAAGGCCCAGTTTTGGTTCACATAGAATTTTCATTTGGTTGTTCTTAGTTGGTCTTTAATGGCGGGGAGATCCACTATGGGTCTTATCGGGTTTTCTATTAATAATTCTTCAAGTTTTAGTTGATTTATAATGGGGGGAAGTCTATTAGGGCCTCCCCTCTACTGGTGATCTATTTCTGGTTTTGTTTTGGTTTGATCCGGTTGAAGTTTCTTCTTTTAAAGATATAGAATTTTCAGTTTCCCCATCTGTTTGGGTGAGATTTGGGATTCTTGGGAGAAGGACCAGTGATATTGTTTTTGGATTGGATATGGATGTGGTGTCTTGATCCTTCCTTGGTTTTTCAAAATTAGTTTTGGGTTGTTGTTTTGTTTTGGGAAACGGGTTTGAGTTCCATTAATGGTGGGTGAAATGTTCTTGGATTAATAGTTGGGATCATGTTGATGTGGAATCATTAGGCATTAATCAATTAACTATTATGTTTTTTGGATTTTTGGGGGGCATAAAGTGTTAATGGTGGGGATAATTGTTGCACCTAGACCTCAGTTTTCATTTGTTTTTAATTATTTATTGATGTTGGATCTTTTGGTTGAGGTTCAGGTTGAGTGTCTAAAAAATGTATTTAGGTTTTGGTGGTTTCAGTTTACTTATATCCATATTCATGGTTATTGTGAATGTTTTTGGGATAAAGTTTCATAGTATAGAGTTTGTGACACTCATGGTGTTACTTTACTATGTTTAAATCATTCAAGGATCATTGGGTGGGATTCCAAAGTTTTTGGGGTGTCATTTGACGGTTTTGGAAAAAAAATTAGGCTACACAATTTGCGAATAGTTTTTCCAAACCATGAAACTTAAAACTGCAATGTTGTAGAATTTTTCCAGTGGCATTCACACAGTTTATTTACGGTTTACAAAACCATGCAACAAAACCATACAACCCATTAAGGGATAAATATCTTTTAATTTAAAAATCAAATTTACGTGATTCCACCTTCCATTTGAATCCATACCTATTGGGTATCTATTAGAAGGTTCCCCACCTTCATTCTCCTTCATTTTAGGCCACTTTTGGGTTATTTATCACCAAAAGGTAGTGATTCTTCATGATTTCTTCATCAAATCCTTCCCTACCCTCTTCTATTATCTTCCCTATTTCTTCTCCTCTCATTCCTTCTTGGTTTTATCTTCTCCCATGGTCATGTTGACCTAGTTTTTTGATTTAACATTGATCATATTTGGGGTTTTTTCTCATTAAGGGGTTTTCTTTATATATATAGGGGTTTTAAACCCTTGTGGAGTGTTTTTGGTGGTGCATTGTCATTGCACCATGGATTTGAGGCAAGTCTTACCATGTACTTTCTATTTTTATTTGAGAACCATTAGTTCCATGCTTTTATCAACTCCTTTCAAATATAAATATTGGTGTATGATCCTTGGTTTAATTATTTGGTGTGAAAAGAGGTGTTTTATGACTTAGTTTATGATAAATGGAATTGTTGTGTTAAATAACACACACCAAGTGCTCGATTAAATGTCTGATTTGATTTTATGAGTAATTTGTGATGTAAAAATCATTATTGGGTTTTTAGAATATATTGGTATCATGTGAAATGATTTATTGGGTTCCTTATATGGGTTTCCCAAGTGGGTTTGGGTTTTATAAAGAAATGATGAATGGATTTTAAGGTGTTTTGGCATGTGTTACCAATGAATGGACTGTTTGGAACTCTTATAAGAAATGGTTTTCCTTGAAATTTTAGTTTGAATGGTTTAAAATGATTATTAAATGATTTTCAAATGTCAAGTGGTGTATTCAAACCCCTTTTTGAAAAGTTAATTTTGTATCATTTATAAATGTTGGTTTTGTGAAATACTTAAAGGCTTGTTTGGAAACTTTTTGAAAACAATGAATGTATTTGTTATTGAAACCTCCTTTGGATGTTTTCTCATGCCTTATCTATGTATAATTGATGGGATTTCCTCACTGTGTAATCCTTGTGATCCATTATCATATTTCCTCGAGTTGGACTCTTTGTTTTCTATTTATTCTATGGAATGAGATCAATCCTTAGGGTAGATCAGGGTGATACATATTATTGAATTATTATTATATAAATGTTGTTATTGGTTGCTCATATAGAATCAGTTGGATCACCCCCATTATATAAATGATACCAGGGAACCTGGCAGATTGATATAATTTTTTGAGAAATATTTCTTCACTAGTAGGCCACGTACTATCATTTGGCCCATAGTAGGTTGATATATTTGGGTTTATTACTATGGGATTGGGCCCCTCGGTCTGTCCTGAGTTAGGGTGGCTAGGAATTTGGGTGTTTTTTATTTCATCATGTGTGGAATTATACTAGGGAAGGGTTTCATGTATTGGTACGTTCTGGATTTTTCTTGATCTTCTGGGTTCATCTTTGTATATTGGATATTAGTTTCTTGTAATGATAAATGTGAAACTTGTATGCTTATTTACATTTCCCATGGTATATGATCATCTTGGTGCCTTATTATGTATTGTTTTCTTAGAAGTTATGTGTTAAATTTTAAAATTATCACGAGAAGTGTTTTAAAAGAAAATTGTTTTCCCTTATTTGTGAAAGTTGAAAATGAAAACATCACTTCCCTTTTTAAAATCCGAACGTCACCCTAATGGAATGAAATTGGTTTTGTGAAATGAATAAGAAAAATAAGATGTAATTTGTTTTTAAGTAAAATGTGTAGAAAATCATTATTTTATAGACTGTATTTCAAACATGAAATTAAGGTTTCTTTTATTTAAAAGGAATTTCATTGGGAAATAGATTATTGGGTTAGACTACCTTGTTTTAATACTTAGGTCTATAATTTTTTTCTACTTTTAGCCCTTGTGTAGGTTTGAACTTGATTTTGGTCACCTTGGGAGATGGTTGATCATGTGTTGGAGAGTGAACCACAGGGTCACATGGAGTTTGTGTAGTCTTATTGTCCAGTTAGTAGTCGTGTAGTTTAGTTCTATTTATAGATTCTTGTAAAAAATATGTTTACTTAAATTTTATTTATATATTGTAATCCTTGTGATTCTTTTTGTTGTTTGGTTTTTTATATTTTTTATTTGGAGAAATCATTCACTTTGGGTACTATTTTGATTCCTGACACTAGTTTCCAGCCTATGGGGATCGGGAACCCACTTTGGGCCGTGCCACGAATTAGCTCAGGTGACCAATTTAGGGTCGACCGAAGTTGGTTTGTGGAAAAATGACATGAATAGATTTTTATGCTTTCATGATGATTTATTACCTTGAATCTTCCCTTTAAATATTAACATTTTATTTTAAAAGAAAATTTTTTCTATTAAAATTACATTAAAAAGAAAATGTTTTTAACGCAGAAAGGATATTTTATTTAAGAATTGTTTTAAATAGTTCTCTAAAAAGGAACTTCTTTCTAAGATAACATTGTCTGATGTTACTTATGTTTTAATGGGGATATTATTCAATGATTCCAATCCTATTATTTCCATGAATGTTTATGTTTATGATGGATTGATATTTTTGAAACCCATTTCTTTTCTGTGGATTATGTTATGATTTCATGATGTCTATGAAACCTATTTAATTTCAATGGTTCTGATATGATAAATGATTTATGTTATTGTGGAACACATATGTTTGATTTCATCATGAGATGGGTGGGACTTATATCTCTCTCAAATTCATTTGGTAATGATAAATGTTTTATGAGCTCAATAGGGTACACAGGTGGACATCCTAAGGCCGAAGCAAGAGGGTAGATGGCCTTGAAATATGATATTATAAGCTTATCCATCTTCCAAAAAATCCATGTAATAATGATATTTTATTTTTTCATGGATTATTTTATTTATTTACTTTTTATTCATGTCTTATGAACTTCCAATATTTATGCCCTGATTCATGCATATGATATTTTTATATGAAGGTTATTATTTTCAATTGTTATACTCTTGTTCTCATACCCTTATATTCTTATTATACTTAAATATAATCCTTCTTTACCCTTGTTAAGCATCTGATATCAGCCTTTTCTTAAATATCATTTTCCCCATGTTATAAGGAATGGTTTTAAGTATGAGTACTAAAGGGAATGAGCTTTGTGGGAAACATTGTAGACCTACCTCTAGACTAGAAGTTTTTGTTCCAAGTTCCCAAAGGCACTAAACTAATATGATCTTTGGTAATACATTTGTATAAGGTTTTAAGTATTCAAAAAAAGTTCCATAATGTCCATGTACTACAAGATGAGGCCATTATATAGTAATATGAGTATGTAGATTATTTTTTTATAATAATGAATATATTTTCATCAAATATTTTTTACTTTATAAATGATTTTTATTTTGATTTAATAAAACATAAATAGTATTTTTTGATAGTATTAAAATTAAATTAAGGGGTTCATTTTGATGAATTAATGGATTTTTGAAATAAATAATATTTTAATAAAATAAAATTATGTTTATTAAATATAGAAGAGCAAATAATCTTTATGAAGATAAATGTAAATTTTATAAGGGTTCAAAAACTATTATTTCTTGATAAATTTAAATTTTATTTTAAAAGTAAAAATTAAAATATTTAGAAAATTATTTATAAAAAACTAATATTATTTTTGGAATCACAACATCGAAACTATCCAATGGTTAATTTTTCATAATTTTCTAAGATAATCGAATTTTTAGGTAAAAATTAAATACTGTATAATTATACTTTGTGTATTTTGAAATCATAATACCTAAAAATTTATGTAATAAATACTATAAAAGGTATCCAAGACCAAATATTTGTTTTATATTTAGAATAATGATATTTTATGTTTATTTTATTAATTTTATAAAGCCATTATGAATCCTCTGAAACCAATAATATTTTTTATGATTTTAAAATCATTTCTTTAAATGTATAATTCACATTTACATAAGAAAGTCCATTATTTTTTTAATTTAGGTCCTTATACATAAAAAATAATGAAAAAACTCCCATTATTTAAAAACCATGGGAAGAACTATGGGAATGTTTTTTTTCTGATTATTTTATTATGTAGAGTCCAAAACCTAAATAAGAAAGAAATACCCCTCCTTGTCCTATACAAAACCACAAAAGATCCCATTTAGCTTCACTAAAACTCCTTAGAGAACATAAATAATATTATATTCACTCTCTATAGTCCTCCAAAGGAACCCCCAAGCTCCATAGAAGCCTCTCCCAAGCATTTAGAGTCAGACACTCAAGTAAGTAATCTTATCCTTTCTTATCTTTATTCAAGTATCTTCTTTACCTTATGTATTTTATCTTAATTTCATTATGATGAGATATGTTATTATACATCCAAATTTGTTTTACAATTGATTTCCAAATTAATAGATATCCCTTTCTCTCTCATCAACCAATTTTGGGAATTTTTATGTGCTGCTGTTATGATGCTGAAATTTCATCACGATTTTCTATGACAAAACAATTGTGTAGTGAATACTATACCATCATCAAAGTTACTTTTATTAAAGATGAGGTAAAACATAGAAACTTCCAAAGTAAAATATAGTAAATAAAGGAAACATAGGAAACTAAATAAAACCAGAGAACCAAGGGAGGCAAGGGAGAAAGAATCCTAAGGAGGATGGAAATGGTGGAGGCTGAGGGAATACCCTCGAATTAGGTTAACCGCTTCGGGTTTCAACGTAGAAAAATTATGCAGTAAAACATGATGATTACCAGGGACCTCCAACGAAGCCAAGTGATCTTCCACCTTATTACCCTCATGCTAGGTGTGCCTTGTTTTAGTGCCATTGGTGATCATGCATTTGCACTTTCTGATGATGTAGGTTGTAAACCAAGGAGGAGTGCATGACTCATTCATGACATCATGAAAGATCTTGGAATCCGTTTCAGTTTCTGATAAAGAGATCCCCTTATGATGGAAGAGCATAATGCCCATCAGCATGGCCTTTGCTTTTGACTGCATAGAAGAGTCGTGACCCAAGCTGGAGGAGAAGGTCAAGAGGACTGAACCACGGGAGTCCCAGACAGCCCCACCCCCGCGTAAGACACCCAACCTGTATGAACCATTAGTATTGAGTTTTAGTCCCCTAATGGGGGGATTCCATCACACCCAAAGTCCTTGGTTGAAGCTGTTCTCTGGTTGGGCATCATGGGAGCGAGAAATCATCCATCTAAGGGAGAGGGCATCCTTCTAATTTCCAATGAGCCAAGCCAAATATAGAAGAATTCTGTTCGTTATGATGATGATTGACTTACCCGTTGAATGGATCCCCTCGTGTCGAAGCTTATTCTTGGCCTGCTATATAGACCAACAACCAGCAAGGAGAATCACCGAGCGGGCCTCTTCTCTGGCCCTTTGTCTCCCAAGCCATTGAACGACCTGTCCATGAATGGTAGCTCTGCCAAGGTAGTCTCTTGAAAACTGATGGAATCTCCGAAGAACTGCCACACATCACATGACCAATCCCCTTCTAAGAAGAGGTGCACTGCATTTTATTCCACCCATTCACTACAGAAAGAGCAACATGAAACAAATGGGATACTACAACGCTTAATATTATCATCTGTAAGGATGGCTGGGTACCTGATCCTCTATAATAGGAAGTTAAACATCGAAGGTACCATATTGGGCCAAAGTATAGAATGACATATATCTTGTACCTCTGTCATAGTGTTTGCCCGATGATAATCCTGGGTATTGAAGGCCCCTGATTCAGAAGGAGTGAAAACACACCGATCAGGGTCCTGTGACAAGACAATGGAATTGAAGCAGGTCAGTTGCTCATCATCCAGCACAACCTTGATGAGGGCCAGATACATACTCGCCTCCATAAACAACATGATGGGAGTAAGGAAACCTGGGAAACCGAGTGCATTCCCAGACCAGTTGTGGTGCCAGAAGGAAACGTCTCTTCTCCCAATGATCCATTGGGAACACTTAAGCATGGGGATGAAATTAAAGTGATAAATGCACCTGAAATTATATAGAAGTCTAATGCATTGGGTAATAGTTAGCCTCCTGAGACATCATGTTGGGACAAGGGGTGAACCTAATTCCTTTATGGGACCCATGATGTATTGTAATTTTATCCTTTACTAATGTTTATGATGTACCTTTTTAAGTTGTTTCCACATTTCCCATGTTTCCTTTAGGATTAACATGGTATATCATGTCTTATCATTCATGTTTATGATTATCATTCCTTTTATTCCAAATTTATATAAATATTATCTAAAATTTGTTAATTTCCTCATGTTATTCCTTGTTTATTATTTTTCTGGGATTTATAGCATACCACATTCTTATGTATATCCCCATGTTATCTCATGCAATTTTATGTTTGAAGGAATATTATGATCATGTTAAGGGAGATTTCAATGAAGATGATGTTTTCTCTATTTTAAGTTGTTATGT
Source organism: Viscum album (assembly GCA_963277665.1). Classification (NCBI taxonomy): domain Eukaryota; kingdom Viridiplantae; phylum Streptophyta; class Magnoliopsida; order Santalales; family Viscaceae; genus Viscum; species Viscum album. The sequence continues at coordinate 1,350,695,478 of OY728164.1, forward strand.
AATGTACATAATCCCCAAATACACTATACTTATTGATCTTTTTAGTTTTATTATGTGTAATCCTATGTAATAAATCATGTATTAATGTGTAATAAAGAACAAGGTTGTTATAGTTGGTAGTAGAGGAAAAGTTTAGTATTGTTTGGAATTAGGATTAGAAAAATCTAGAGAATGACATAGAGATAAGACTAAGTATAAGAAAAAATATCTAAATTTTGGTAAGTATTTATTAAGTGGTTTATCTATAAAATACATCTCTCTTTGTGTGACGCCCTGGAAATCTAAAGTAAGAACCTTGTATTCGATAGCGTGTATGACACACGACAACAAGCATATAAGGTAATATAATATCCAGATACATTATAATATATTTACTATTTAAAATATATTATATATATTTGAATGCATGTAACACCAAGTTAGATTTCATTACAAGCAATATCAACATTCCTCGATATCTTGTGTTATATGTAAGATTGAGTTTCAACAAATAAAAATGTATTATTAAAATATTATTATTTAATATAAGATGATATAACCTAGAAATTATGTTATTGGTTATGAACAGTATTAAGTATCTTATTAAAAATTACGGTTTAAATAAATTTAAAATAAATTCATGGGTTACCAATTAATGAGAAATGAAAATAAGAACCAATTGGATATGAAAAAGAAATATTATTATTCTTATGCTTCCAAAAGAGTTTTATACTAATAAAAATAATAAATTAAAATCAGTGAATGATTTTCATGAAATATATATTTTATATATTCAAAAAAATATTTTTTATATTAATCCATTAGGTTTGATAGGTATAAGATAAGAACAAACTCTATTTCACACATAAAAATCAATTTTTATAAATGCAATTTCACCGCCTTTTAAAAGAAACCCATTTTAGGTATTAATTTTTATTTTTTTACTAATTTAATATTTCAGATAAAAACATAGAAATAAGTCTATGATGAGTTTTTTATATTTTTAGGGAACATATAATATTTTAATGAATAATTAAAAATGCCAAATTTTAGTTCAAAACATAATTTTCATATAATTTATATATAAGGTTAAATTATAATTTTAATTGGTTTTAAAGTATAATTAGAACATATTTTTTTCACAGAATACAATTTATTTCATTGAAATAAATTTAACTTTTAAATTAATTACAAAAAATTGAAAACTTTCAGATGTTTTTTCTTTAAAAACCTACATTGTCATTCCACCCACATGATTAAATTTAAATCAACTTATGCCACTTCTATGATTGGAATTTGAAAAAATGGATTCCATAATTGGAATAATAATAATTTATAATAACTAATGATGCCAAATTTTTTTACCCATTTCTTATCCATGATTCAACCATGAAACATCCATTATTTATTTTTTTCTAGGTTTCTAATACTTTTTTAGGTAAAAACGTGGGTACTCTAAACCTCTTTTTAAAAATACCAAGTGAGTCATTTTCCTCCCTTATAAAAGGCTTCCACCTCTTCCCATTACTCACACCTATAAAAAAACTTATGTTAAGACATTATATGTCCAAATATCTTCCCAAAATATCTCTCCCATACCATTAATCCTCCCTTTGGGAATAAATGCTTCCAATGTGACTTATGGTACAAACCCAAAGAAGTTACCTGATTAAGAGGTAACATCTTCTCCCAAGCTCTAGTTTCATTTCCATTATCCACCCACTAAAGTATATTTATTCAATGATTATATAAAAATAATTGTATTATAAATATACTATGTTTTTTATGTAATGTTTTCTAAATAAAATTACATATACCTCCACTTAATGGGTAATAAACATACTGTTTCGGTGTACGGTGAACTACTACCTCACAAAATGATAATAGTTCATTTTCCTTTACCACCTATCACAAAAGAAAATATGATGGAAAATATATTTATATATGATATATATGATATTTATTATTTTTTATACTTCTTTAATACTTTTATAACAAACCTTTAATACTTTCTATTTCACGTTAATACAATAACATTGTTTGAAGAAGTGTGGACTACCGCCCCCTCAAAGCGATGTGGTTCGTTCACAAGATACATGGAATGTATAAAATATTATTATATTTAAACTAATGATAAATAAAAAAAATCTATATTATAATCATTATATAATTATATTTATGGATATATATATATATATCATTTTCTTTATTATCCTTTCACACACTATAAGTGATAATATCGGTCATGGACATGTGGACTACATCCTCCTCGAAACGATGTGATTCCTTTTATGTCACAAGAATTATATATATAAGTATATATGTTTAAATAATATGTTATTTAATATATAATTATTATTCTGGAAAGATATAATTCTACTTACCTTCTTTCCACAGTGATCATTGAAAAATGAGAATGTTACCCATGCATATGTACGACCTACCGTCTCCATGATCATAAACTTGATTCATTTTTTCTAAAAATATTTAATTATTTATTTTAAAAGTATAATTGATATATATGTATGATAATTATGTCATTATTATTATTCTAGAGATGTTATTTAATTACCCCTTTGACTATAGTTGACTTACCAATGTTTTTTTTGACACAAAAATAGATTTTGGTAAAAGCACCCATAATTAACGTAATTGATTAAGTAGTTGTATATAACATGGTAATATGTGAAATAAAATTTATTATAAAAGTGAAAAAGTTTCTAAATTAAGTATATAATTAAAATATGTTTATTATATAGGATGTTAAAGGAAGGTCACCTAGAAGAAAACTCAAGGTAAGGGATTCTCATCTCACTTTTTATATCCATGAGATAAATGTCATGTTCACCACTTACATATTTGTGTGGTGTAACTAATACCAATTTTTATATATTATATCATGAATTAATTTATCTTTGTGGTATTTAAGAAATTAATATAATATTATTCCTTCATTAGGTTTATGATTTAAAATGTTTCAAAGTGGTATGGGACAATTTTTAATGTTTAAAGATTATTTTACTCAACAATAAATTTAATGAACGTTCAATGGTATTTCCATTTGAGGAAATTTTATTACCATTGTTCAATAAACCCTTTAATTTTCCTCTCCTTTGGTAATTAATCAAATTTTTGATGTATTATTACCATTTACCACTCTTTGGTACTCAAAATGTTTTAAAAATGTTTTTGAGAAAACACCACTTTATTTCTCTCTCTAGTCGGAGAATCTATTTTTTTCCTAAAAACAATGTTTTATTAATTGTTTTTGAAAAATGATTTTAAAATGATTTGGTAAATAAATTTTTAGCCTTTTTTATTTTACTAATGTTTTCAAAGGCATATTACTTTTTCTTTCCATATAATTCATTTTTCAAACCTTTTTACCGTGAAAAAGGAATGTTCTTTTACCTTATACGAAAAGTTTTTATTTACACACCATCAATTATTTGAATCATCCTTCGCATATATAAAAGGTTAATTTAAAAAAAAAAAAAATTAAAAAAATTGATTTTCGAATAAAATGTGTTTCAAAATAAAAAGATATTTTCCTCAAGAATGTTTTTAAAAAATCTTTTTATTATATTTCCATTCATCAATAACCAAAAACCTGTATTTTACTCTACTTGGGTTATGTTTTATTGATACCATCCTTATCCATTCTCAAGATGGGTTTTGATTGATTTTTACAAGGACAGTAAAAACATTTACTTCCTTGATACCTTTTATACCTATTGAAATATTCAATTTCTTATGATCATTTTACATTGAATATACCCTTAGTATCCACATCATTTTTCAAGGATTTGATCATTACCTAAACTATATAACATTTTCTAGATAGTCTTTACATTGAAAGTTTTTTAATTATTTGGGGAAATATTGATAAATCTGTATCTTCTATTTTATATGGATATTTGATAAGGAATATTGTTAAATTAATTATTCGATATATGAGGAATCTTTTGGACTAATATGACATGGTTGGGGCCTAGTTATAGATATCACATCGATGTATCGATAGTCTTGTGGGACTATTCATTTGACTACCCATCTTAGATGGGTTTTTACCTGATATATTATAAACCTTCTAGAGAAATGTCTTAATAGTGAAGGTACCTGTACCTAGGAAACATGGCTTCCAATAATCAATCATTTCTCTCATATTAGTTTTAATTATTATTCCTCAATGATATTTTTAATCAACATATATATGGATAATTTTCATTTTCAATTATTTAGATTTAATGTGTTTCAATTTATTACATTTCCATATTTATTTTTCCTTATCTAGATATTTGGATGGATTGTGTTTCCAGTTATTACCTTTCCATATTTTTTATACACTTCCATTCAATTTATTGATTATATAGAAAGTGTGTTCAATTATTTACCTTTCTATACTGAATATTATCATTGATTATTTCTTAGTTCCACTATAATTTTCCTTACTAATCATTTTAACTCACCCTTATTATTTTTATTTCTCCAGGAATCCAAGAATTCAATTATGAAAGATGAGTTGATATTCACTATATAGAATAATGTTACCCTCAAAGTTATTTATTTAGAAAGAAGAAAAAAAAATATTGTAATTAGTGTATTCTTTTCTCACATATGTATCTCATTTACCAAAAATAATAAACTCTCATTCCTTCAACATACAGTTCCTTGTAATCATGCCAATGTAATTGATAGAAGACATCGGTTCCAGGATAATTGGAGGCGGTTCACTATATTTGGTATCAGAGGAAGTTTAATAGAAACCTTGGTAACTAAATTTTTGAAAAAAAATTAGAGAACATATCTCTAAGTTATAATTTCATGATAAGTATAGAAGAACATACTAGAATTTTGTTAAGATAGACAGTTTGTGGGTCTTCCTATCAATATATCCCTATCTAGATACTATAAGTGGAAATGGTTCTAGAAAAAATGTACCTAAGAGTAAAAACTTTGAAAAGGTGTTATGAGCCTGATTTGGGGTAACTTGGTATATGACAATAGAACTTACTATGCACTTGGTTTGACACTCTTTGGGGATATGCTTAGAAAAATTCACATTTTCTTCACAAACCACTATGAAATATTTTGATAATGAAAAACCTAGGTTAAACCAAAGGTGTTTTAGATTGAATATAAGGTGTCATGATTTATAAAACCTATAAATGATATTATGGGTAAACCCTAGACCAAGGAAGGACCTATGTGCAAAATAAATGGACAAAGTTTTTATGTATTATGTTTGTATTGAAAACCTTAGTTAAAAGTATATTTAGTGATTAAATTTTTTTAAAGGATTTCCATCATATTTATTTTGGAAATTATAATAATTTGGAAAACCTATAATCTAGGTAAAAACTAATAAAATATATAAATTCCATGAGTCTTGAACTCATGACTGATGGATGATAAGGGTTTCATGCCAACCACTGACTAATGCAATGTACTGGTTAAATTTTCATTGTTTTTAGTTAAAAAATTTAATGAATAAATGTTAATGATGAACCAGTAGTATCACTTTTGAGGATAAGATATTAATATATGAACCATATTAGTTTTAGATGAGAATTAAGGCCAATCATTTATACTTGTCACTCTTTTATAGTCCTTATGATCCATTAAAAGTAAATTTTAGTACTTCAGGTACAAAAAATTCGTTATTGTTAATAAATTTCTGGGAGTAAAGGGATAAAATATAATTTGATCAAACCAAAACCAAAAGTTACAGTTGGTCATATGAAATTGAATCCTATAATAATAATATTTTCTTATATTCTTGGTTAGTAAAATAATTACTCAAGATTTTGAAAATGACTTAGAAATGAAATATTTTCATAATACGTTAATTTTTGTTGAACTGATGGTCTTCTAAATCATCATAGATTTATGGATTTGAGGACCACAAATTTCTATTGATAATTATCTTTTTTTATTGATAAACTCGTTCACTCCCTACAAATATTTATAATCTTCCTTTAAGTAAATATATCAACTTTACACTGATGTTCTCCTACTTAGATACCTATTTACATGGTATTCCATGTGACCTTTGTACTTTACATTATCTATTTTATAGAGGAAGACTTATGAAATCTTTTTACGATGTGATATTTAATACATAGGAAGTATAAAAAAATATATCACCATGATCGAGTTTAAATTGTGTGAACACAATTTAAATAAGGTGGGGGAGAATGTGACACCCTGAAAATCTAAAGTAAGAACCTTGTATTCAATAATGTGTATGACATGCGACACCAGGAATGTAAGGTAATAAAATATTTTGATAATTTATAATATTTTTACTATTTAAAATAGATTATATATATTTATATGGATTAAACACAAGTTTAAATTTCATTACAGACATTATTGACCTTCCGTGATAGCTTGTGTTACACGCAAGACTGAGTTCCACCAAATAACAATGTATTGTTAAAATATTATTATTTAATATAATATGATATAACAAATCCATTATGTTACTATTTATGAATATTATTAACTAACATATTGAAATATATGGTTTATATAAATATAAAGTTAATTCATGGGTTACCAGTTAATAAGAAACCAAAATAAGAACCAGTTGTATATATAAATAAATATTATTATACTTAGGACTACAAAGGAGTTTTATCTTAATTAAAATAATTAATTACAATTAATAAATGATTTTAATGAAATATATATGTTATATATATTCAATAAAATATTTTTTTTATATCAATCCATTATGTTTGATAGACATAAGTTAAGAAATCTTTATTTCACACATAAAACCTATATTTTTATAAATGAAATTTTACCACATTTTATTAGAGAACCCATTTTAAATATTAATATAGATATTTTTATTGATTTAATATTTCAATATAAACTTAATATTTTAAATATAAACATAAAAAGTAATCTACGGTGAATTTTTTATATTTTTCAGAAACATATCATTTTTAATAAATAATTAAAAATACTAAATTTTTGTTCAAAACTACTTTTTCATCTAATTTATTTATAAGGATTAATTATACATTTAATTGGTTTTAAATTTTAATTAGATAATTTTTTATAAATTAATACAATTTATGTAATTATAATCAATTTCACTTGAAAATTGATTATGAAAACATAGCAAACTTTCAAAAGTTTTTACTTCAAAAACCCTCCTTGTAGTCCCACTTGCGGGATTAAATTTAAATCAAATTATGCCACTTCTATGATTGGAATTTAAAAGAATGTATTATATATTTTTAATATTCATAATTTATAATTTCTAATAAGCTTAATTTTTTTTACAAAAAGATAAAAAATTTAATTAAAATTAATTACAATTATTAAGGTAAAATTAGGCTTAATAACGGACTAAAACTTTAACTTAGGGGAAAAATGAACTATAAACCTATAAAAAACCAATTTTATGGAAATAATTCGTCCATTAAAATTCCATTATTGAGTTTTTTGAATTTGAATCATTTTTTAGGTAAAAACACGGGTACACCTAACTTGTTTTAAAAAAAATACCAAGTGAGTCCTTTTCCTCCCTAATAAAAGGCCATCACCTCTTCCCATTACTCACACCTCTCAAAACACTTATTTTAGAAACATATCTTACCAAATAGCTTCCCAAAATCCCCACCCTAGACCTTTAAGCCTCACTTTGGGAAGAAATCATTCCAAGGAATCTTTTTGGTATAAACCAAAAGAAGTAACTCGATTAAGAGGCAGTGTCCTCTCCCAAGATCTCTAGTTTCATTTCTATTTTAAAATCCCAAAATCACTTTATTCTATGATTATATAAAAAAACATTATCATAAATATACTAGGATGTTTTTATATAAATTTTTTAACCTAAACTTACACACCCCTCCATCTAATGGGTAATGAACATATAGTTTCAGTGTATGATGAACTACTGCAACACAAAGCAATGATTGTTCTTTTTTCCTTTACCGCCTATCACGGTGAAAATAATGATGGAAACTAAATTTATGTATGACATTTAATTTTTATTTATACTTATCTAATTATTTTATTAAACATACCATTAATACTTTCCATTTTGTGTTAAAACAATAACATCATTTGAGGTAGTGTGGACTACCTCCCCCTCAAAGTGATGTGATTTGTTCACAAGATACATGGAATGTATAAAATATTATTATAATTAAGACAATGATACATAAATAACATATATATTATATTATTTAAAAAATTAACTTTATATATATATATATACAAAACTTTATTTATTATCCTTTCACACACTAAAAAGTGATAATGTTGGTTATGGACATGTGGACCACCACCTCCTCAAGGCGATGTGATTCATTTTACAAAAAAAAGTATATGTCTAATTATATATGATTAATTAATATGGTATTTATGATATAATTATAATTATTTTATGATATAATTATTCTTACCTTCTTTCCAAAATTATCATTTAAAAATGAGAACATTACCCACGCGTACGTATGACCTACCGTCACCATGATCGTAATGATGATTCATTTTTCATAACAATATTTAATGATTGTTTTTAAGAGTATAATTGATATAAAAATATGATAAGATTTTCATGATTATTATTATATATTTGTTATATAATGAACCCTTTGACCATAATTGACCTTCCAATGTTGTTTTTGACTCATAAACCGAATTTAGTCAAAAGACCCGATGCAAATGTAATTTATTAAGTAGTTCTATATAACATGGTAATAAGTGAAATAGAATTAATGATAAACATGAAAATTTTTCTCAAGAAATTATATAATTAACATAAGTTTATTATATATGAATTTAAAGGAAGTTCACCAGAATGGAAACTCAAGGTCAGAAATTGTCATCTAACTTTTTACATCTGTGAGATAAATGTCATGTTCACCACTTAAATATTTTTCATGGTGTATATATTGCCCATTTTTATATATTATATCATTAAATAATTTATTTTAATTTTATTTAGTACTTTCATCTAATATTATTCCTTCATTAATTTTATGATTTAAAATGTTTCAAAGTGGTATGGGACACTTTGGAATGTTTAAAGATTATTTTCCTCAACAATAACATAATGATATTTCAATGGTATTTCCATTCAATGAAATTATATTACCATTGTTCAATAAAACCTTTAATTTTAATATACTCTGGTAATTCATGACCCTTTTCATGTATTAGTACCATTTTCCACTCTTTGCCTCTCAAAATGTTTTAAAAATGTTTTTAAGAAAACCCAAATTTATTTCTCTCTTTAGTCGGAGAACCCATTTTCTTCTCTAAACCATGTTTTAATAAAATGTTTTCAAATGAATATTCTTATCACTTTCCTAACATGGATTTTTCAAAACTTTTTACCTTGAAAAATGAATTTTCTTTTACCTCATACAACAAGTATGGGTTTACTTGTTTTAAATTACCCGAAGCTTCTTTTTCATGTATAAATGGTTACTTTCTAAATAAATTGTTTTGAAACATTATTTTAAAATAATTTTTTTTTTCAAAACAAAAGTATATGTTCCTCAATAATGTTTCTAAAATATTTTTTTATAATATTATCATTCCTCAATGACAACAACCCTTTATTTTAATCTACTTGGGGTATGTTGTGTTGATACCATCCTTATCCTTCATTTAGATGACTTTTGAATGATTTGGTGAAGGATGGTATAAAAATTTAGTTCCTTGACCTATTTTAGTCCCCATGAAATATTCAATTTCCTATGATCAGTTGAAATTGAATTTCCTCTAATTATACAGATCATTTTTTGTTGATATGATCACTGCCTAAACCATATACCATTTTTCTATACAGTGTTTACTTTGAAAGTTATTTAATTATTTGTGGAAATATAGATAAATCTATATCTTCTATTTCATATGGATATTTGATAAGGCACAATTTTAAATTGATCATTTGATATATGAGGAATGTTTTGGACTAGTACGACATGGGCGGGGCCCAGTAATAGATATCCCATCGATGCATCGATAGTCTCATTGGACGAGTCATTCTGCTAGCTACCTTAGATGGGGTTTTAATAGATATTTTGTAAACCGTCTTGTGAAAGGTCTTGATGGTAAAGGTAACATGTACCTAGGAAACATAATGTACAATAATCCAATATTTACCTCATATTAGTTCAGTTATTATTCACCCATGATATTTTTCATCGATATATCTATAGATACATTTTAATTGTAGTTATTTTGATGAAATGTGTTTCAATTTCATACCTTTGGATATTTATTTTTACATATCTAGTTATTTGGATGGCATGTGTTTCCAGTTATTAACTTTATATATTTTTTATGCCCTTCTATTCAGTTTATTGATTATATGGATGGTGTGTTCAGTTATTTACCTTTCCATATTGACTATTCTCATTAATTATTTATTGCTTCTTCTATATTTTTTATTTAATGATAATTTGAGATCACCCTTAATATGTTTCATTCCCGAGGAATCCATGAATCATATTATGAAATATATACAGGGATTCACTAGATAGAATAAATTTACCCTCAAAAGTATTTATTTAGAAAGAAGAGAAAAATATATGTTGTAATTAGTGCATTATTTTCTCATGCATGTATCTAGTTTACCAAGACTAATAAACTCTCATTACTTCTAGATTTGATTCCTTGTAATAATTCCAATGTAATTGATTGTAGACACCAGCTATGGGATATTTGGGGTTTGGTTGCTACACTCTAAATACTACAAATGAATGTGGTGCTGGAACAAATGAACCTAGGGGTATCAACTCTGACACAATGTGTCGGGTCTGATTCTGGGTAACCTACTACATGACATTGAGACTTACTACATACTTGGTTTTAAACTCTCAAGGTAGATGCTTTGGTAAATTTATAAGCTCAATATGAACCATTATTAAGGGAACCAAAATTTTCAATAAGAATATAAGTTAGGAAATAGATCATGGATAACATATATTGAATCATAGAAATTCATAAGTTAAGAAATATATGTAATTTATATGTTATCCTTTTAATTTAATTAGATTCCCATTTATGTGTTTAATAGTTTAAAATAATCATCCCTAATTTTCCCTTTATTGAAGCCAATTTCCCAAAATAAAAGTAATCTGGTAAACAATAAGTGCAACGAGCAATGTGGTGACTAACCCAACAAGATACCCAACCCAATTTGAATAGATATTGTGAAATTTATAACAATAATATTTTAGATGACTTAGGTTTTTAATAGAAACTCGGATTCAAGGGATCACATAAATCCCCCTAAGAGAATAAAAGTTGTGATTGAGACCTTTATATGAAAAAGGCCCCTAACTTTGAATGGTTCATCTAATCCCTTAATCACGGAATAATGGATCATTTCCATTGAGAATATATTCTCCGTCCTTTAATGTTCTGATAAAGATAAGGTTCATCGGCAAATTATTGGATGGTGGGATAAGCTGATCAGTGGCAGATATTGATCGAGAATATGAATCTTAAGGAAGATATCGAAGTTATGGGGGGTGGGGATTATGGAAAATGTTTCCCCATAAATATTTTCCTCACACTATCCATATTAAAATGGAAAGGGATTTCCTTGTCCTCAATAAAAATTATGAAGAATCTTTCTGGGCATATGAGGAAAATATTACAAGACTTTCATGATACAACTCTGGATTTGTCGTTACCCCAGAAAGAAAGGTTATCCACTTCTTTGGTTGGATAAAACCTACTGTATAAAAATCCTTGGTAATCCATGAATTTGATGGCTATAAGGAAATTTTCTGATGTTCCCTCAAAGTAGAAATAGAGAATTGAAAATATTATCCTAGGTATTAGAAGTAGAAAGAGTGTTTTATTTTGGGAGATCTGATTCAAAAGTACAACGGTGCCAAGAAATTTCCACATACCACTTTTCAAAGGTTAGGAAAGAAGCACCCAGATATTTCCTAAGGGGGATGAGGAAATGATTTAGGTGTGGGAAGGAAGGGCACCTATCTAATGATTGTTGGAAGGAGAAACTCACTAATGCGGCAGAGGAAAGTAATGATCTAGTCAACCCTCAGTGCATAGTTCATTGCTATAACTGAAAGGAACCAGTGAACATTGAAAACCAATTCATTAATACAATCATTTTAGAATACAACCAATAATATCCATGGAAAAAGGGAGATATTTTTCTATCACAACTATTAAGGTGGATCCCAATAATAAAGTGGTGATAGATATACTAGTTATTCATTCAAGTATAGAAAACATACTTTTTTATTATATTTCTACACATTTCTTCATATCAAAAAATCTTAATAGAACTATTCAAACACCACCAAAAATCCTGGAAGTAAATTTGTGAGTGAAAATGTAAAATGGGGAAATTATTACATACCAAGTATATAAATACTCCCTTGTCACTATTTGTGGGATGAAATTCCTAGAAAACCTTTTCATACTCCTATTGGTGGAATTTTATGAAATTATGGGAATGTATTAGATTTCCCTATATAGATACAACAAAAATATCCATGAAAAATTAATCACTCTCCATATTTCAAATTGACCCCCTATTATATACATGTGAAAGTAGAAGGTTGATATTATTTAGCACCAAAATATCTATCATGGATTTTATTTCCCTATGAGAAACTATATCTAGATCAAATAATTGATTCTATGGAAAGAACCATCCTCAAAGACATTTCTATTGTTAGGGAATACACTAATGTGTTTCCTGAGGAATTTCATGGTCTTCCTCCTATCTGAGAGGTTGAATTGGTATTCGAGCTTATACCTAGGATATTACCATTATCAAAGAGTCCATATAGAATGGATTTTGTGGAACTTGAGGAGATGAATCAAAATTATAGTAGAATCTGGAGAAAGGGTTTATACGCCTATGTGCTTCAGCATGGGGTGCTCCAGTCCTCTTTGTAAAGAAGAAGGATGGGTCAATGCACCTTTTCATTGATTATAGTGAGCTTAACGAGATCACGATAAAGATAAAGTGTACTCTACCATGGATTGATGATTTTTTTAACAACTATGTACATGACAATACTTATCCAAGGATGAGATATGGTTAAGATATTACCATGTTTGGGTAAAGAAGGAGGATATCCCCAATACTTCTTCTCATACAAGGTATGACCTATATGAGTTCATAATAATTCCATTAAGACTCACTAATGCTCCAGAAATCTTCATGAACTTGATGAATAGAGCATTTAGAGATTATCTTGACAAATTTTTTATAGTTTTTATAGATGATATTATAATATACTCCAAAATCAAATATTTGAATGAAGTGTATCTTGGAAGTGTGCTAAAAACCTTATGAAATGAGAAGATCTTTGAAAAGTATAACCAATGTGAGTTATAGTTGAAGGAAGTATCTTTATTGGGGAACATCATCCAATGAAATGGGATATCTGTAGACCCTTGAAAGACAGAATCAATTAAAGGGTTGATGAGATGACCCGTGTAACCAGTATACATAGTTTCTTTGTATTATCATGGTACTATCGTCAATTTTTGAGAAATCTATCACAATTTTCAAACCCTCTAACAAAGCTAACTTAGAAGGGAGTCAAGTTTTCTCATAATGATGAATGTGAAGATATATTCTAGGAGATGAAAAGGAGTCTTATCACTGAAAATATTCTTACACGACCCCTAAGTGGAGAACATCTCGTGGTGTTCAATGACACTTAAAAGATTGGATTTGAATTTGTGTTTATGCAGAATGAAAAATTCATAGCCTATGCTTCAAGGTAGTTGAAATTTCATGAATAGAACTACCCAACGCATGATCTGGAGTTGGATACAATGATATTATCTTTGAAAATATGGTGGAATTATCTCTTTGGTGAGAGGTTTGAAATATATATGGATCACAAAATCCTCAGTTATATATTCACATATAAAGAGCTCAATATGCACCAACTAAGATGGTTAGAGGTGATCAAGGACTATGACTACTCAATTTACTACCATCCCAAAAAAGAAAATAAAGTGGATGATGCTCTAAGTAGAAAGGATCCAGTAATTCCATCATTGATGAGAATTTATAGGGATTTAATCTTCTTAGATTTTAAAAGTATGGACATGGGAATCATAAAGGAATGAGAATAATCTATCCATTCACAAATGATTGCTCAACCATCCCTTTTAGAAAAGATAAAGGATGCTCAGAGAAATGATGTGGGAATTGAAAATAAAGTAAAAACTATAATAAAAAGTGAATCCCTCAGAGTTCAATGTTAATGAATAAAGAGTTGTGATATTTGGGTCAAGATTGTGTCTACCATCAAATCCAGAGTTAAATAAGGAGCTTTTGGATGATGCATATAACTCAAACTTCTCAATATACCTAGGTAGCACAAAGACATTTTGAGATATTTGAGAACACTATTGGTGGGACAATATGAATAAAGATATCTTGGAGTATAAATCAAGATATCTTATATGTCATCAAGTGAAATAGGAAAGGAAAAATCCATGGGGATGATGAAACCATTACCCATACCTACATGGAAATAGGAAAAAATCAACATGGACTTTGTCACTGGTATTCCAATTACATCAAAATAGAAAAATTATATATGGGTTGTGGTTTATATTCTTGTAAAGACTGCACACTCCATTGTGATTTGATAGGATTTCTCACTTGATAAATTTGAAAATATATACATCAGAGAGGTAGTAAGGTTGCATGGAGTACCATTATCGATTATTTTAGATCAAGATCCAAGATTCACCTCCATGTTCTTGAAAAGTATCCAAAATGATCTAAACACAGAGCTGAAATTCATTATGTTTTATCATCATCAAACTAATGGCTAGTCAAAATAGACAATTTAGTAACTAGAAGACATGTTGAGAGAATTTTCTATGGACTTGAAAGGAGGATGGGACCAACATCTTCCTCTGGACGAGTTCTCCTATAATAATATTTTTCCATTATATAATCCAAATAGAACCATATGAATATCCTTATGAGAATAGGTTCAAAACACCTAAATGCTAGGATGAATTTAGGGAACAAAAATTCCTAGGTCCTACAATGGTTTAGGAAATGGTGGAAAACGTCAACAAGATTAACCATCACATCAAGGCTACTCAGAGTTGAAAAATGATCTATGGTGATAATCATTGATGAGACATAGAGTTTGAACATTGAGACATGGTATTCCTCTGCATATCTCCATGGAATAAAGTGATGAGATTTGGGAATAAGGGAAACCTTAGTCCAAGATACATTATCCCCTTTGAGATCCTTGATCGCATCAGAGCGGTGCCTACTAACCTGCACTACCACCTAACCTATCTCAAGTAAATGATGTATTCCATGTATACCTCTTGAGAAAGTACATACCAGACCCCTCACATTTAATCAATCTAATTGTGGTACCATTATAGAGTGACCTTTCCTATGAGGATAAGCTAGTGAAGATCTTAGATCATAGAAACAAAGTTCTATGAAATAATACAATGTTCATTGTTAAAGTGATGTTGATAGACCAAAAATTTGAATAAGAAGAATGGGAACCAAAAAAGTTGATGAAAAAGATTTACCGTCATCTATTTTAGTGTGGTGAATGAAAAATTTGAGGGTGAAATTTCTTGAGGAAGATTCTAACGAACAGAGTTATTAAAAATAATATTCCCCTTGAAATGTATTTAAATGTATTATTCTATAATAAGGTTATAGAAAATATATGAACTTATTTGGTTTTATTATATCCTATCAAATTTAATTGACCATTAAAAATAATTACCATTGATAATATAGCCATTGAACAATAATCACATGGTTAATATAAATATAGGGATTTAACAAATCCAATTAACACAGAAAAAGGAAATGAAGGCCTCAACTAGTATGATCATAACCTATGAAGCTCATTTATTGGAGATTATGAGGGATATATAATCCCTGTGATTTCCCTCAACCGATCCCAATATTATATCCAACAACTTAAGCATGAGTGAAACTATTTATGGGATAATTTCAATTTCATCGAGATCACATCCCAAACCATGTTCACTAAAACACCCCATGAAAGTACCACCATCACGTACCTTACCCTTAAGTATTTTTCTGGTGTATTAAAGGGATATGTATCAATAACCTATAAATGTGATTATGTACATTATTTTGTATAGAATACTGAATATATTTTCATCCAATTATTGCTACTTTATAAATGAATTTTAATTTGATTTAATAAAACACAGATAATATTTTTGGTTAATTTTCATATTCAATTGGGAAGTTTATTTTGATTAATTAATATATTTCTAAAATAAATAATATTTTTAAAAAATATTATTATTTTTATTAATTATAAATTATCATATAGTTCTTATTAAGTCAAATGTAATTTTTATAAGGTTCAAAAACTGATATTTCTTAATAAATGTCTATTTTATTTTAGAATTAAAAAATCACATATTAATAAAATTATATAGATAAAATGAATATTATTTTTTGAATAAGAATGTAAAAATTATCCAATGGTGATTTTTTCATAATTTATTGAGATATTCAAATTTTTGGGTAATAATTAAGTACCATATCAATATACTTTATGTATTATGACATCAAAATGACCTAAAAGTGATGTAATAAAAATTATAAAAGGTATAAATTACCAAATATATTTTTTATTATTTAAATAATGATATTATAATATTATCTGATTATTTTTATAAATCCATTATGAATCTTCCAAAACAATTAATATATTTCATGGTTTTAAATCACTTATATTAGAGTATGAATCACCTCTACATAAGAAAGGGAATTATTTTTTTAATTTCATTACATGGTATTATAAAATAATTAAAACCACTACCATTTGGAAGAAATGATGGAGAAAACCATGAAAAGGTTTGGGGTTTTTGTTATTTTATTATGTAGATTCCAAATCCTAAATTATATAGAAATACCCCAATTTTCCTATATAAACCCCCCAAGATCCTATTTATTTTCACTAAAACTCCTTTTAGAATGTCCATAATAATCGCTCCACTCTCTGGAGTCCTCTCAGGGCACCCCGATGCTCTCAATAATCTCCCAAAGCATTTGGAGTCACACACTCAAGTAAGGGATCTTTTCATTTATCCACTTTATTCAAGCATCTTCTTTACCTTATGTATTTTATCTTCATTTCCTTATGATGGGATATACTATTCCATATCCACATTACTATAAAATTTATTTCCAAATTATGAGATACCCTTTTCTCTCTCATTAACCCATTTTTTGAATTTTTATGTGATGTCATTATGTTTCCAAAACTTCACCATGTTTTTCTAGGCCAAAACAATTGTACAGTGAATACCATACCCATTTTCTATCAAGGGTATTCAAATTTATACACTTATACCACTTTTAATTAGGACATACATGTATTTATTCCACACTCCTTGATCGTTGAATAAAATATTATGATTAATGAATCCATGTTGTATGATCTATGTGGCACAGTTAAGAATGAGAATGAAATTAAAGTGATGGGTGAACATAGAATTATATAGAACAAAAATTCATTAGGTAATGTTTAGTATATTGATATGTCATTTTGGGATAGGTAGTGAACATGATTCCTTTTTGGGAATTTTTACACCATGATTTCTTGGCCATTTATCTTTGACCTGTGTCAATGATGCAATTTTTTAAGTTGTTGCCACATTTCCCATGTTTCTTTTGTGATTAAAATTCTATATAATGTCTTATTATTCATGTTTATGATTATATTTTCATTTATTCCCAATTAATATTCCAATTTTCTTTAATGTATTACTTTTTTTAGGTTTTTACATGTTTATTTCCTTACTGGGATTTATAGACCACCCCTTTCTTATGTATGTCCCCAGGTTATCCCATGCTGTTTTAAGTTCAATGGAATATTATGAACATGTTAAAGAAGTTTTCAATAATGATGATGCATTACCCATTTTATGTTGTTATGTAATGTATCTATTTACCAAATATACTATAATTATTAGTATTTTGAGTTTTATTAAGTGTAATCCTATATAATAAATCATGTATTAATGTGTCAAAAAGAATAGGGTTTTTATACTCACCAATCTTAGTCCAATATAAGGGTGACCTTTAGGGTCTCCCATGTAGGGCCTCAAAAGGTTCCATGCCAAAGGTGGAGTGTTTTTTTATTTATAATAAAAATAAACCAATTTAAATTTATCCTCCTAACCTTAACTGATGTCCGCCACATAGGATCCTAGCATTTCCTCCAATACCTAGATGGTATTCTCGGTCTTTCCATCCATCTAGGGGTCAAACATGATTCTCATCCATAGATGGGTCTCAAACACCTCCTATAATCCCCTCCAAAAAATATAAACAAAGTATCATAGTACCATATTATCATCATGGGTACCCCATGATGCTAAATGATACCCCACATGTGAAACTTCCCCAAAATCCTAACCAAACTATTCGCCCAGATAAAAAAGAAATTATGGAGACTTAGTAAGTAGGTCAACAATCACCATGATAGTGTCATTACATCTCAATATCTACATAAGAGTCATTCAAAAATCCATCAATATTTTATCCCAATTCTATTATTGGATCTCAAGAGGTTGATTCAAGTCAGTTGAAACCTAATGTCTTGCCTTTACCTACTGATATTTTAGACATTGAGAATCAAAATCTGTAATGCTCTACCTCATGCTAGTCCAAAAAAATTACCAATGAAGGTCCTTATATATTTTTTCCACATAAATATTTACAACCAATTGATAGGTATTAAATTACCCCAAAAACATCTCACACAACATGATTGGAACTACTTTCCATCCCTAAAAAACAATGACGTGCTTTCCTCATTCATAAAATCTATATGGTGAATCTACTAAGGATATTTGGTCACATAAAACATCAAAACTAAAATCAACCAATTGATAATCTCTCACAAACTGAATTAGTGGTGAATTTACTACCATAAAAAAAAGATAAGATCCACCCCTCTCATTTACTAGGGTTAGCTATAATGGGTCTATATGCTCTAATGCCACCCCCACCAAGTGATAATGAGATTTCATACTAAAGGAATCTACCACAATTTTACCTTCCCTAAAGTATAGAATATCTCAATGACATTTTCCTATAAGAAATCCAACCAAATACTCTTATTTATGTTGAGATCACTCTGATTGAAAATATTCCTAAGACACTGGTGGTATGAGTAAACAATGAAGCACTCTCCCAAAAGATAATGCCTCCGCATATTTAGGTTAAAGAGTACTGCTACCAAATCCAAGTGAGGGTTCATGTAGATCTGCTCATGGGGTCTCAACTTCCTCAACCCATAAGTTATCCATACCTTCATATACATCAATAAAAATCTAATCCCATCTCCAGAGGCATTAAAAAACAAAACATACTCAATTCCCCTCTATGGTAGTCTCAATAGAGAAGAACTATTCAACCTCCACCTTAGCTCCTGAAAGACCCTATAAAACTACTCCTTCCATGAAAATAGATACTGTTTCAATGTCAATATAGTCAAAGGGGATATCATCCTAGAAAATTAATCCATGAACCTATGATAATAACCCCCAAACTAAAAATACCCCACACCTCTGACATGATCTTGAGTGGTTTACAAGAAACAATTTCACAAATCTACATCGAATCTATAACTAAACTGTGATCAGAGATGAAAATACCCAGATAGTAAAATTATCAGATCAAAACTATTAGTTCAATTTATTACCAAATAGTTGGTTCTCTCACAGTAAGTTTGGGACTATCCTTAAATGATCTTCATGATCCTCCTATGACATAGTGTAAATTAGAATTTAATTTATAAAGACAACTATGAATCAGTCCATGTATGGTCATAATACTTTTTTTCATAATATCAATAAACAAAGTGAGGTCCTTAGACTCAATAAAAGTCCCTACTAGGAATTCATAATTCCCATTGTAACATTGAAATGATTTCTTTACAATATCAACCTCATAAAACCTCAACTGATGGTAGCCAGACCCGAGATCAATGTTTGAAAACCAACTCACACCTTTCAATTATTCATAAATATTATCAATCCTTGGAAAGGGGGACTTGTTCTTGATCATTACCAGATTTGGGAAATGATAATCAACATAAATCCTCAAAATCCTATCCTCATTTTTCATGAACAACACTGGTTCACCTAAGTGGACATTCTGGGTATGATAAAACATTTCTCTTAAAGGTCTTTAAACGTTTTCCTAAGTTCTTAGAGCTTAGTGGGGGCCATATGATATTCCAAAAATATATATTAGTAGAGTACCAATGTGTATGTTGAGGTAGAATGAAATATCACTCCTTATAGGTAGTCCCAAAACATATTCAGGGAAGAAATCCATATAATCCCCTACTACCACTAGAAACAAGATGTCTGAAGATCCTACTACACCAAGGGATATACTCTTCAACTGATAAGTGATAGACTGCATATTTCTACTCATGATCCCCACTCACTAAGGTAGAATATCTCTTTAACAGATGAATAAGAACATCATACCATCTATAAAAATAAATATAACTCTCAAAATATGATATTTTATCCAGGCACACACCGTGGAAGACTAGTCCATACATATGATAACATCATAAGGTTTTATTACAGTTACCAAGATTTCCCATGAGAAACTCTATCTACTGAGCACCGAACTTCACTGCAAAAAATGTGAGATATATAAGAATCACTCCCCATAGGTACCTATATCCATATATGGTAGGATAAAGACTCAATGGAAAGATTTATTTATCACACGTGGGATATAGAATTAATGTAATGACTTAAACCTATGTATAAAAGTATCATATCCAAAAAATAATAGACACAAATCATACTCTGAATCATCTCATGAGCAGCCTAATCATATCCCCCCATATCCTATAATTATCCATGCCTCTGACTGCTATCCCTCTGATCCTAGCATGGTCTACTAGGTGGAGGTGGTAGAATTATGTCATAACATCATCCTCCCCTAGTAGTTCCTCCATCTAGAGCCCCACCTACTCCTCTATTAACACCACCTCCCTAGGGGCCATTATGAATGTGCCTGGGAGATTCCAAATCATGATTTTACCTCTATTTTCATGGTCCATCCACTTATTTTCCACCATCTTAATCACATCATGTCATGTAATCATGATCCACGTGACCCATCCCTTTATGATCATATAACTTTCCATCTATGAGCTAACTAGATCCTCTATATGAACCACATGTCATAGGCCCACATGTTGGAGTCTAGCTATAAGTAATCCTCAGGCATTTATACCCTAATAAATGGTTCCTTCCTAGCTAGTGTAGATGACCCAACCCCACAATTTCCACTACCAACTATCACTAACTGAAATCTTTCTTTTAGAAAGTTCTCTACAATCAAATCCCACTCTATCTCTCCATCATAATTGGGATTTCACAAGGAGGCCACACTATCTTTAATATATATGTGAAGGCCACACTCAAACTTTATCACCAGGAAGGATCCATCATTGAACATATAAATAGAGTAATGAGAAAGGTTAGTATAACTTGTGTTATACTCATCAACTGACATATCACCTAGATAAAGCTTAATAAAATCCATAATTTTTATAGAGAACTAGCTAAATGGGTAATACTTATCACTAAACAACTGCTAAAATTCAACCCATGAGAGTTTCATATCATCATGTGTCTAAGTGATCAGACTCCACTAGTTCCCTGCTTCTCTATGAAGAATGTTGGTTCAAAGAACAACTATATATTCGGTCAAGGTTTGTACAAGACAGAAAACTCATAGAACCACCTTAATCTAATACTCTACTGCTAGTGGGTTTGGATCACTGTGAAACTTGAGTAGTCTCTATCATTGGAAAACATGTAATGCAGTAATCCTATGTGCATTATTTTTTGGGCCATCCAGAGCCATCAACAACCCATAATGCATCTGATCATCTTCTTAAACCATTGGATATGGATCCATGAACATTTAATCTAGAGGAAGCAATACTCTATTCTCTCCTAGAGGAAACACAAAAATAGTAGGTCCCTAAACCATAACATCATGTCTCAACTAATCATCATCATGATTCTGTATCAGTATCCTAGATGGTAGTCATTTTGGTGGCATCTTGAAAGCTAACAAGATTTACGATGGTTAGATAAGAATATATGGGAAGATTACTCAAGAATGACATTAAATCTACAAGATCCAATCCTATAATATGCATATACCATTGGTTTCCCTACAATCAATTCCTTGGTATTCCAATCTGATAAGTAGGTATTCATAGTTTTAGTTTATGGATAAATTGACTGCCACACTAACACTAGGTTCACTAGACTAAGAGTCAAACTCAAGAAACTCTAACATCATTACCATCACTTCCCAAACAGAAACTCATGATGTGTCCAACTCCAAACACTAACTCAATGAAAAATAAAACTTTGATACCACTCTATCAAAACCTAAACCACCAAGACCCTACTTGGATTAGAAGTAAGATGAGGGTGACACCCAAATACCACCTTCGATAGGCCAGGGGTTGGAGACAAGCACCGAGTAGGCGTAATACTGAAATGGAAGGCCTTATCCTAAAGAACTTATATGCACATAGACAATTAGCTTCATGCTAAAATGAAAAGTTATAAGAATAACTAAAGAATCCCAAGTATAATCAGTACATGTTATAAACTCTAGGAAAGCATCGAGAAACTACAGGATAATATAATAGATATAAAAGAAAAAAATACGTGCCCAAATATAGTTGATCTCCCAAATTAATAACTACTAAGAAAGGGGGAAAATGAAGATAACTTAAATCCCAATATCCAAGGCCAACCACCAAACATAGTCAACACCTCCATGTACCACTATAATCCTCCTATATCAAGTACATCAATGTCACCACCAAAATTACTATTGTATTTATAAGACACAATATGTATAGTCATAACCCATGTAAGGGTGAGTATATACATACTCAGTAGAACACCCCAAAAACCAAGAAGGAAGCTATAAAAATCACAAGATTTAGCTCAAACCATAATGAAAGGGGGTATTTTAAATCCAACTTAAAATATTCTCAAAACAAGCCCAAGTTAACAGAGAAAGGGTATATCCATCTACATATTACACTAAGAATGATGTTTCATAATGCATCTCCCAAGGATTAATCTATGATGACTAGTACCATGTGTAGCCTCACAAGAATTAGTGTGGAGGGCCCAAACCTCGCAAATGTGTCCACAGTCAATAGAGAAACTATCTCTAGTGGAGTAACCACACCTCACCAATGTTAGAAGATTAGGGAGTACCAATATGTTGATAGAGAACTTACACCCTTCAATAGTATGGGGGATTACTAACTCTAACTATATAAATAGTATGGGGGGCCTATTCCCTGGTTTGATAAGGCAGTACCAATGCCAAAAACTATATGATGATTAAACCCAATCACTTTCATAAAAAAGAATCAATTATGGGACCATCCAAATCATAACACCTCGTGTTGTACCTCCGATTCCAAAACAAAGGCCACCATCGTGTCCTATGTGGAAAACTACTCTTAATAAACTACTCACATGAGAAAATCCCAGCCCCAAACAAGTATATACACAAGGAATAAGTCTATGAGAAAGTCACATGACGTTTCATGGATAATACGGGCAAGACCATGTCCTCTGGCCCATGCCTATGTACTCTTGTCGTGCCTGTATACTCTGGACATGCCTCTATACTAAGGCTAGGCCTGAGTGCTCTGGTCGTACCACCTAGCCATGCCTATGAACCTATATATGTCCATATACCAGGCCTTGTTTGTGACCATGTACCCCAAGGTACACATCGAGATACTAGATTTGGGTCACATGGCATGTTACATGTTAGATGACATGTGATATTTATATCTACTTATAAACCCTAGCCACTACAGAAGGGGACCACACGATGTGTGTTCCTACAAACTATATTACATGTATATATTAAATATAAAGAATCATATGGTCTTCACTTGGACTCCATATCTACTAAATCCACTACATACACCACCATTTGACCTTCCTATAATATTTGAATCCAAAGGTATCCACCTCTCATCATCAGTTCCAACCCTTCGATGGCCAGAAAATGGTATTTTGGTTACCCATGAAGTAATTTTCCCACTGTTCATCACTCTTGGGGTCCTAAACCTAGAATCCATGACCTAAAAACTACACTATTCTTTAATACACCCTCAAAACATAGGTATCCATCTTGATCATGCATTTACCATAAATATGAGGATTTAATGATGCTCAAATATGTCCTGACAATGTTAAATTATGCCCTATATGCCAACGATGAAGTACACAGAAAAGTTGTGGGAAATGAATTATAATGAAGTTAAAACCATAATCGGATTGTGAAATACTATCCAATGATTACAAAATATAGAAAAAATGGTGAAATAAAGGGTGCCAAAGATGATCAAATAGTTTTAGGAATGCTATTTAATATGGTGGTCAAGTGAAGAAGGTAAATCACAGATAACCGTATGTAAATAAGAAATCCATGATCATAAGATTAAAACAAGGGTGGACATCACAAAATAATGATACATACCATAATAATGGATCAATTTCTAGTGAATAACTTCTCTTCTCATGAAGAAGATTATGATCCCACTACGTTCGTTATTCGTCTCATGATTCTCCTTGATTGTTCAACTTTGAAACACTTTAATGAGTTTCCAAAAAAATTAATCCCTCCTTATCCTCTCTGATCTATCAGGGTTATGAAAATAAAACTAGGGATTTTTCATACAGACATAAATATAGAGGTTATTATAATTTTTGGTATTTAATAAATTTTATTAATTAAATAAATAAATTACTCAATGCACATTCCCAGAGTGACCTCAAACCAAACGTCTAATTACATCCAACTTTATTCTGTGCCTAGGGTAAAACATAGACTCTAAAAACAACCATGGTCTCTTATTTCCCATTAGAGGTCCTGATCAACAAGTAAACCATTTATTCCAAAACTATTCACACACATGCTTTAATAAATATTAATATTTTTAATATATTAATTCTAGGGTACTATGATACCCAGAAAACAAATCCAACTCTGAGGAAAATATATATATATATATATATATATTCAAAGGAAAAAACTAGAGAAACAATAGTCATTATAGTTAAATTTCAAGTATTTTTATGGATGAGGGTTTTAGAAAATTTGGTCATTACTCTTACATTAAAACCCAATATATTATAAAGAGGACACATCCACTCAATATCCATTTTACACACAATGTAAAACTTTTAAAATGAAACACATTCCCCTTTAATGAGAAATATTCTTGAATTTAAAATTGAACTCTTCTTTGTTCAAATCCATACATAAACCTTTTGAAAAACCTTTGAAAATGTGAGATGATTTTAAAAAACCCAATAAGGGATATAAATGAAAAAAATCCATTAGTCTAGTGAAAAACATTAAAACCCATAAAATGTTTACCTTTTTCACATTATTATTTGATAATATAAAATAAATTATATCTTCATAGAAAACAAATTTTTTCTCAAATAAAATCCTTAAAAACCCCATGATGAAAATAGAAACCTGTATAGGAATTTTAGAGACTTATATTCATAACCCATTTTCACAAATATTATAAGTAACTGGAGCCTAGTTGAATCCATATGAGAAACCTCTTCAGTTAACTCTCATTATATCCTTTAAATATAAATAATATTACCCAATGCATTGGAGATTTATATCAGGATATCCTATCATATAATTTGTAACAGGTCCACCCATCGTATAAGATGTATTGGGCTCGCCCATAATCATCTATAGTGATCATGTAATATATCATGAATATTTTTTTAATCTCACACCCTTTCATCAAAAATCCTATTAAAAACCTTATTAAACCCATAAGAAAAAAAAATCAATTTTCACATAAAAATAGGGATAAATATCCCTTTCTTCTAAAAATATTTAAAACGAATGATTCCAAAAATATTGAGTAAATGATCTTATTTTAAAATAACCTTGTAAAACTCTAAAGGAATCTTTAAGGAAATAAAAATTCACGATGATGGGTGACAGGAAATTATGTTCATGTGATATATTTTAAAGAAAAATGGTAATTTACACTTTTTTAAAACCATTGTAAAGAAAGTAAAATAAGATTGAAAATTACCATTTGAAAACATCGAATAATAAATAATAATTTTCTTGAAACATTTAAAATAACATGGAAATGGATGAAGAATAATTGAATGTGATAATTAAAATATGGTTTTAATTAAAACCCCTTACCTTAAATACCCTCTAGCATCATACATTATTTAACTCTAGAATAAGAAAATTATATTAGATATTTACTTTTTTAAATTATTTTTCATATTCATTCAACTGTCATTATCCCATTTATTTCATTTATAATTATGATTTATTTAGTTAATTAATCAGTTAAATTAATGCCATACATTTTTTGGATGTTCGGTTAATAATCCCAAATCAACTTTAGTAGGTTGACCATGGACAAAGAGGTAATTGTTTCATCATATATAGAGTCTTAATCATGATATAATTATAATTTTTATCGATTATATACAATTTTATAACCACCCATTAAATACATAAATGAAAAATTAACCACATTGCTACATTGAGGTGTTAGTCCTCACATATACATGAATGACGTTTGTTTTTATGAATTGGTGGAAAGGTAAGAAAATATATGATATTTCATATTTATATAATTTTAATTATTTCAATAATATCATAAATATTAATTAAATATAACATAATAACCATCCTTGTGAGGTGGTGATGAGAAAAAAATTACATCGCTTCATAGAGGTGGTAATCCACACATACCCACAAATGTTGTTTTCATTTCACATAGGACCAAAAAGGGGATTAAAAATGGTTTTACAAAAATCTTAATAATATTTAAATATATGTAAGATAATGGTGTTTTTATTTCATCATTCTTAAATAAGATATGGAGAAGGTATAAAAAGAAATAAACTTGAAATAGGTTAGTTATGACTTAAACTCTCCCTCCATGTAACCACTCTGGATTACACATTAATCCTTATATGTCTTGTATTTTTGTGTGACTAGGGCCTATAGTATGTGGGGAGTGAGTTTGGGGATATATTTGGGTAGGTATTTTCTAAACTAGAGTGCTTAAAATGTGTGAGAAATAAAAGATAATAAGTGACCATTTATAAGTGAGGGTAGGGGAAACCATAGAATTAAATAAAGTATTAAATTAATATAAATTTATTTTCAATAGAGTAGGATTGGATTAGTGTTAAGAACCTTCTAGAAGTACATCAAGGATGAGGGTTCAAAACCTATTAGGCATAGGAACTGTAGAAACACTGTAGCTGTACTATAGCCGATTGTAGCGGCAGTAGAATTGTAACACCAACATAATTGTAGTGGTGGTGGGAACTTTAGAAGTAACTGTATCGGTGAAAACACTATAGCAATTACTATGGCATCCTGGGTACTATAGTAGCACTATTCACTAGTGGGCCTTTGGGTAAAAAATATGTGTTTACAGGCCATGTATTGGGCTTTCATGCCGACTGGCCCTATAGGCCATGTAATGGGTTTCATTCCCAAGGGGACTATGGTCCATGTACTGAATAAATAAGGCTTTATGAAAGGTATATCCCCTGGGGGGGCTATGTCCTGCCTTTTTAGCCTATTTGGGAGGTGTGTGTGTGTTTAAATGTAATTTTACCTACATGAACCTTATATATATATATAGTAATTTTTTATTTTCAAGTGGAAAAAATAAATATATTTAAAATATAAGACTATTATGAGAATAAATTATCACATTAAATTAAAATTTTAAAATTTTAGGTGATGTTTTCACACTTATCACTTAGTTTTTACCCCCCCCCCGTCTACCCTTTTGAATATTACTATGATATCACTATTTTTTACTATATAGTTTCCAAGAAAGTTAATATAAAAGAAAAATTGACCCATAAGTAGAAAATGGTTGATATAAAAGATAGTATCCTATTAAAATATAAAAATATAACATTTTTGGGAATTTTAAATCATTTTATAAAATATTATTTAACATAAGATACCATTAAAGTCATTTTCAGAACAATTAACATAAATTTACTTTAATGAAAACATTATAGTAATGGAATTCGAATATAAACTTTTAAAACATCATTAATATGTTATATTTATCTAAAAAATTATCAGAACACAGTAATTCATCCATATTTTATTACTTTTAATGTTTTTAATATCATTTACTTGATTTTTCTATTACTCGAACAAAAACTATGTTGGCATTGTGTATGAATTTAAGGTAATTATTCCATCACTAAAAAATAAAATAAATCAACATGATAAAAAAATTAATTCAAATTCAAAATAACCATTTCAAACTGAATATAGCCTCTTTTTAACCCTCTGAAAAATATTAGAGATATTAAAACAAAGAGAGTGACATTTTTTCTAATTATTTAATTCGAATCATATTGTGATCATTATCAAAGAAAGTGAATTTTTTTCCAAATTTTATAGAAATGGATGATTATGGTTGAGAAAAACTTATATAATAAAATGCGGATAATTTTAGGGATATATTTAGTCCTTATCTCATAGTTTTAACCAAGTTTTACTCGTTTTACTCTCATTGAGGTGACAAATATTTATTATGGTTACTAATCATAATTAAAAAATGTAAAAGGGAATTATTTACCAAATTTGAAAATAATAATGAAAAATATGATATAAATTTTTATAGATTCAATTTATATTAGTACCATAAATCAATTTTAATATAAATTTGTAAAACAAAATGAAAAAAAAACATTTTTAGAAAAATGTGTTTTAATGCCTAAAAATGACCTTATACCAAAATCAAGTAAAATATTGATTACATTATAATTAATTAATTTATATCGAATTTAATGAGAATATTTACTTTATGTTAAATTTAAAAACATAAATTTAAATTTAAATTAGTATATTTTGTGAAACTAAATGATAGTTTTACAAAAATCGATATTTTTTACTATTCACTGAAAAATCAATCTATTTAGAAAAACCCAAAATTTTCACCCTAATAAGATTTTTAATTGACGAGTTAAAAAATTATATTCATTTCATAAAATAAAATTCTTAAAAATTTAATAAATTAATTATAATTTATGTGCAAAAAAGCATTAAAACCAAATTTTTGAAGAAAAGAAATTTTTTGACGCATAAAATAACTTTACAAAGAATTAAGTACTTATTTATTATGAATTAATTAATAAATTTTAATTATATAAATCCTTTATAATCATTTCTCATAATGTTTTTATTACTATTCATACCTCCAATTTAATGGTTAGATTATAATGACCACTTTTAATTATCAATATTTTTGTAGTATATCGAAATTTTGTCAAAGCTCCATTTTATATGTTAAGAAAAATATTTATCATAGTATTATTTTAAAATAATATTTGGGTTGTTAAATTCTGCCCCATTAATGAAATTAAATCCTCAAAATTTTATCTCTTTCATGATAAAAAATGTTTAAAACAGTTTTTTAAAACCAATTCTAGTGAGTGGAACATAAAACATATTATCATGAAAGGAAAACCCTTTTTAATATTTAAAAATACCTTTGTTGAAAACCCACATCATAAAAAGGTATAATAAATAATCATTTATAAAATAAAAAAGTTAAATATACAGTTTACATAGAATGACACATAATCGGGTACTAAGATATGGAGAACATTGGCGGGAAGTGAAAATATGGACATAGAGGAGAAAAATAATGTCCAAATAATAATAGTGTGACAGAGAACATGTTAATGAGAAAGTTATTTACCAAAAAACCATAAATATATAGGGGATATATATGACCATCAATTCATCATAAATGAAGGCAATAAGATAACATTGTTATTTCAATGTAATTCTCCTAGAGTTGGGGGATTCCTTTACTATCAAGACAAATAACATAATAAAATAAAAATAAATGATTTAATTAATTTACCAAAGAACAATTTAATACTATTGTTATTCTTGTAGAAGTTTTTTCACCCCCATATCATCTATTACTCCAAGAAAATAATATGCAAGATGAATTTTTTTCATACCTGAAGAACTAAAATTAACTTTTAACATATCCACAAATCCAAAAATGGTTAACTAGTTTTTGTTATTGTCTTTAGAAATTAATCAAAAAAATGGTTATAAGAGGATAAGATAATATATAATATGTATAAACCTTTTTATGAAAAAAATTAATCTCTAATGCCTCAATAATAACAACCAAATTTTAGCTTAAATCATTCTATAAATATCTAATCTTAAAAATCTTCAAAATATATATAAAAAATATTGAAATATAATAATTATAGTGATTTGATATTATATTCTTCCATGATCAACTTAAAAATTATCTAAAAATTAATCATAAATCTATATACGCGAAATTCATACGCCATAGTCATATAATCTCTAAAATATGCTAATTTTCTCAATAAATTATGTAAACAACCAAAAATCCAAAATAAAATAATATATTATTACAAAATATAATCTATCATTTATTCCTTAAATAAACTCTCATATTATCCAAAAATATTCCCATTTAAATTAATCATATAATATTCTTAAAATAGTGAAATTATTTAAAAATAACATTAATCACTTTGTCACCAAATTGTATTTCAAACCAATGGTTATCTATATTGTAAATCATATATTACCAAAATGTAATAAACCTTTTATCCTAACTAAACATAATTACCTCAACATCGTATATCATATTAAATATAAATGTTATCAATACCGTTTAAATTATAAAAAATAAAAGAGTATTTTTCCACAAATAAATTTTTTACTATAACACAGGTTAAACATAAGAGTTACATATACATATAACATTTATGAAAACTCAATAAATGTATCCTAAAGTACTCCCATAACATAAAACCTAAAATGGTATAAAGTATTTTAAAATTATTATCATCCTTAAGCTTACAACCCTTAAATAAAACACCACTACATATATAGAAAATTCAATCATTAAGCTTTTTTCATAATTCATTATTTGTGATTTTTCATCTTGTATCTTTAAAGTTACTACACACAAAAATATGAATCATTTAGTAAGATTAATTAATATCAATCAAATTCATGTTTCATACATTAAAAATAATCAACTCATACCTTTGAAATATAGATCACTATTCATTCCAATCCCAATTTTTAATATGGATTCTCTATGACCTACCAGGTCATGTTGATACATTATTTGAATTACTCAAAAAACATTCCAAGTTACTTTTCATCATTTATCTATATAAAATCATTACATATTAATTTAAATGTATATTGAAAGATATTTTAATTTTTAATCAATCTTATGTTTTGAATATATTTATTTGAGACATCATCTCAAACATACTTCCCATAATATATTAGGATATGGTTTAACTTAAATTTTTTAAATAAGGGTTGGTTCTTATAAAAATCAAAAAATTAAGATAACAAGATAAATTCATAAGTTTCCCTATCTTCACCCAAAATTGTAGCAATAAAGAAGGATTTAATTCCTTTTTCTAAGTTGTCCATTATAAAAACTTGAGAAATCCCCTTATTTAATTTTCCAAAACAATTATGTTAAGATAGTTTTATTTGAAAAAAATGATCAAATTTATGAAAATTACATCATAATATCAAATTATATAAGAGGATATTGATACATAATAAAGTATTTCCCAGGTTAATTGAATACTAGAAAAAGATTTTACATCATAAGGGTTTGTAATTATTATTTAAAGTTTAAAATCATGAAGAGAAAAGAGGTTTTTGTATGATTTATATCCACCCATATTGAAAAATATATCTTACCTTGATGAAAGAAATTTGTGAGCCAATATTAAACAATTTCATTAAGTAAATTAGAGTAAAAAACTAAATAAATTTTGAATGACTTATTCCATGAAATCTTTCCTTTCAATATACAATACCTTAGGTTTAACCTATGTTATCATTGGTGTTATTTCAATTATTTTATGTTATGTTCAAATAATTCAAAATGGTTAATGTAAAATATGTAAATTAACCCATTAATACACTTAGGGAGCTTCCATCTAGGTGTGGATCCTTAGGTTCACTCATTGTGGACCGAGTGATAATCTATTTAATACCCAAACCACCCCTTTCAGAGTTATTAACTATAGGTGAATCTATGGAATAACTGTATCCACTCTCTAGTATCCAAACATGGATCTAATTTCTATAAAAACCAAATAATCTATTTTTTTATTATAACATTATGATATTATCATATACTGAAATCTGTTAAACCAAAACAGTATCTAAAAAAATCATAAAATGTCCTTCTCTAGATCAACGTAACCTCTATTGTCATATAAACCATTCCTATGTTACCAACTATAAGGGTCCAACCATAAATCATTACATAATCTTTACTTTTAAAATAATAATTTACTTTATTACATTTTGAGGATCTTTATGGTTTAATATTTTAGAGAGTTAGTTTATAAATCCTAAATAACAAACTAATATGTTACAAAGAAGACACTTAAACTCCAAATTCATTCTTCCCACAATATAAAACATTTAAAATGAAAAAAAATCATTTTTATGAAAAATACATGTGACTTGCAAATTGAATTATTCTTTATTCCTAATCACCCTCAAACATTGTAAAGGGAATTTAAAAACATGGGATTAACACATATATCTCCATAATAGATATAAAAGAAATAAATATGTCAGTCTAATGAAAGACATGAAACCCCATAAATTTTTACCTTTTTAAAATTATTCTTTCAGAATATAAAATAAACAATATCTACTAGGAAAACACATTTTTTCACAAATAAAACCATTTAAATCCACAACAGGAAAATAAAATATCGTGTAGGAATTTTAGAGATTCATATTCATAACCCATGATCAATCAAGTAATAAATAATCAGAGCCTAGTTAAATCCATTAGATAAACCTCCCTGATTAAGTCCCTCATTCTTTCCTTTAAAGGTAAGGGACATTACCTGATTCATTGGAGAGCTATATCAGCATCACATATCGTATATGATATTTTGGGCCCACATATAGTATAAGTTATATCTGGCTCACATATTATTGTATATAATGATATAATACCATATAATGAATAAAACATTTTAATCTTGTGCCTTTCTATCATAAATCACTTAAAAACTATATTTAACCCATATTAAATGCACCTTAATTTTTCACTTAAAAATTAGGAGAAATACCCCTTTCTTTTGAAAAATATTTTAATTAAAAAATTAGGAAAATTGTGGAAATGAATTTATTTGAAGATAAATAAGGAAAATTGAAAGTAAAGATTAAAATTAATTAATATTCATGATTTAGATAAATTCCATCCATGTTGTATACATTGAAGAAAAACATTCTTTTACACATTGGTAAAAAGAGTCAAAAGTCACCCATATGGAAAATATTAAAAATATTCATTTTTCAAAAAAGTGTAAAGAATGTAAAATATGGTAAAAAAGGAAATTTAACAAACATTTAATCATAAATAATAATCTTCTTGAATATTTTAAATTAACGTGAAAATGGAAGAAAAAGAGTTTGAAGGGATAATTTAAAAAATGGTTTTAATGAAAAATCACTTACCATAAATACCGTCCAGCATCATACATATTTGAATCTTGAATAATAAAATTTTATTATTTTTCTAATTTATTAAAAAACATTCATGTTAATTCCAGTACCATTATATATTTTATGAAATTTATGACCATTTTCCATTTAGTAAGTTAATTATTTTTTTCTATGTCATACATTTTAAGGATTCTCAACTAATAATCCCTAAATAGCATTGATAGGATGATTTTGGTAAAAGTTTTCACTGTTACATAATATAAATAATCTTAATAATGACATTATTATCATTTTTTAACAATAAATACAATTTTTTATTCATCCATGAATAAAATACATGAAAAATTAGTCATATTTTTTTATGAATGTGGTAGTCAACATGTATGCATGGAAGAAGTTATCATTTTTTAGTGGATGTAAATGTAAAAAATAGATGATATATTATATTCAAATAATTATAATAATGTAATTAATATTATATATATTAATTAATTCTATCATAATAACTATCCTTATGAGGTTGTGAGGAAAAGAGAATCACATCACTTTGTAGAGGTGGTAGTCCACACGCACGTATGAGGGGTGTCTTCATTTCCCATAAGATGGAAAATGAGATGAAAAAGTGGTTTACCATAATCATAATAAAGTTTTAAGTAATGTTAGATATAGATTATATTATTTTATCATGTTTAAATAATATTTTAAGAAGGTGTAAGATGAAATAATCTTGAAATAAGTCAGTTAGGACTACTATATTCTCCACAGATACCCACGTGGGATTAAACCTTAATCCTTATATATTTGCTCTATCTATGATAAAAAAAATACCCATAGGACATGGGTATTGATGATTGGGATAGATTTGGGATGTCATTTTCCAAAATAGAGCACTCAAAAGGTGTTATGAAGAGAGGAGAGGAGGTGACCTTTTATAAGTGAGGGGAGGGGCACCCTTAGAATACTTAAGTATAAAATTAATATAAATTAATATTAATGTTCAAGTGAAAAAATTTGATATATTTATAATATAGGATTATTATCAGTATAAATTATCTCATACAATAAAAATTTTCTAGTTTATTTGATTCTTTCAACATTATATTTTAGTTTTGGCCCCTACTAACCCTTTTGACGATTACTGTAATTTCACAGTTTTTTACGATATATGAGTAAAGAAAGTTACTATAAAAGAAAAATTGACTCATAAGTGAAATATGGTTTATAAGATCTACCATATCGCATTAATGTTTCTAAATAAAATGTTTTTTATGAATTTTAAATCATTTAATAAAATAATTTTTAATATAAGATACCATTAAAGTGATTTTTAGGATTCTTCACATAATTTGAATTTAATGAAATAAATATAGAAATGGAATTAGAATATAAAATTTTAAAACATAATTAATATGTTATATTTATATAAAAAATATCATTGAACCAATAATTCATTCAAATTATATTACTTTTAATGTATTTAAAATTGTTAACTTTATTTTTATATTACTTGAACACGCACCGTGTCATTATTGTGTAGGTATTTAAGGTAATTATTCCATCACTAAAAATTAAAAACAGATTATTATGATAAAAAAAAATCATTCATATTATAAATAACCATTTAGAATCGAACATAACCACTCTTTATCCCTATGATAAAATATTATAGATATTAAAATAAAGAGAGTGATATTTTGTTTTTATTTTTTACTTAAAATCATATTTAGGACATTATCAAAGAAAAGTGGAAAGAAATTGACAATTTTTCGAAAATTTTATAGTAATTTTCGATGAAAACTTATATAATAAAATATATAAATCTTTTAGGGATATTTTTGGCTATATCTCATAGTTTTATCCCTATTTTACAAGTTTTACCCTTAACAAGATAACAAATATTTACCACAAGTACTTTTCATAATAATAAAACACAAATGGGAACTATTTAAAAAATTTCAGACTCATGATTCAAAATATAGAATTTATTTAAATATACTGAATTTATAGAAGTGTAATAAACTAATTTTAATATAAATTCATAAAATGAAACAAAAAACAGTTTTAAAAAAATGTGTTTTTACGCCAAAGAATGAACTTATACCAAAATCAAGTATAATGAAAACTCTTTTGTAATTAATTATATTATAACAATTTAAAGTAGAATTATTTAAATTTAATTTAAAATTATAAACATAATGGGGAATTTAAATTACACTATTTAATGAAAATAATTGTGAGTTCAACAAAAATTGGTATTTTCACTATTCAATAAAAAATTAGTGTTTTTAGAAAATTCCCCAAAGTTCACCCAAAGATAATTATGAAATTATGATTTTAAAAATGATAATTAATTCCCAAAATAAAATACCTAAAAATTTTATAAATTAATTATAATATATGTTCACAAAATTTATTAAATACTATTTTTAAATTAAACATATTTTTTAAGCATAAAATGAGTTTACCAAAAATTGTGTAATTATTTATTGTACATTAATAAATAAATTTTTATTATATAAAACCTTCATTCATATTCTTCATATTTTATTATTCTTATTCATACTATCAATTTATTGACTAGGTTATATGAATCACATTTAAATATTAATATTTTTAAAGTATTTGGAAATTTTCTTAATTCTTGGTGTTGCGTGTTAAGAAATATATCAAGAATAATATTATTTCAAATTAAATTTTAGGGGTTTTATTTAAACTTATAAACTTAGTTTACATGAAAAATATCTTTAAATATTATTATATAGATATATTTAAGTTAAAATAATTTATTTAATATATTTTAATATTTTAATTTACAATCTCACCATCGCCTCATAAAATTTATATGAAAAAAATATTAAATTATACCACAATGGAAATAAACTATTCCATACATAATGAAAAATTCTACCTTTTAGTTTTACTTCTTATTATGGGAGAAATTATAAGGTTAACTATTTTTAAAAAAAAATTAAATTTTCTTTTCAATACATCATGAGGGGTTCAAATAAACCATGAAAAGACATATTTTATTTAAAATAATTGATAAAATGTCAAATGAAACTAAAATGGTTTGCAAACTCAAAGTATTGAAAAATTCATTATAAAAATTAAAAAATAACTAATATATTTTCCTTAGATAAAAATAATTTTATCCTCT
Source organism: Viscum album (assembly GCA_963277665.1). Classification (NCBI taxonomy): domain Eukaryota; kingdom Viridiplantae; phylum Streptophyta; class Magnoliopsida; order Santalales; family Viscaceae; genus Viscum; species Viscum album. The sequence goes on from OY728164.1 coordinate 1,350,732,299, forward strand.
AAAAGAAAATAAGGCATAAATAGCTTGATCAATACATTAATTAGAGGAAAAAATTTATTTCAAATAGACAAAAACTTTCATACATCTGTCAAACAAGAAATGGAAATCACTAACCAAATAATGTGGATGGGTGAAATCTACCACAAAATATTCCACAAACTCAAGAAAATTTTTCCCCAAGATGAACTAATAATTATAATTTTTTCATTCAATGAAATTTTAGTTGTCCAACATGTAAATGGAGATGAAAAATCATTCATCTATAAATGATACATGAATAGAATTAATTTTCATTATAATAATTATCCACATTGATACTATTATAAAATTAGTTTAAAGAAACAAACATTTCATTGCGCCCTCAACCAATAATTACCAAGATCAAACAACATAATAACTAATGATCATGATTCATATCACAATAGTTAAAACACCACCACCCAACAATATGAGACATGCTCAAAAATTTCTTCTAAATCTTGATCGTAACATCCTAGGTAATTATAGAATATAATGTTTTCATATTTATTAATTATTATGAATTAGATAGTAATTTTACCTTAAAGGGGATCTATTTTCGATAACATACCTGACACGAAACAATGGGTTTCTCCAAAATCTTATGTTGCACATAAGACTAAGTTATACCGAAAAAGAAATAATATATTATAATATTATTATATTAAATCGTAGTTATCATTTATCCATTGTATTGGTGTAAATGAAAATAAATAACTATATTATATATATAAATGTTTATTAAATAGTTGTAATTTCTTCCAATAAAATTGAGAGGCTAAAAATGATAATAAATCAAATTTTAATCATAAAATACTCAAATATTTTTTAAAGGTAGTCATACCACCTTTTGATGGAGAACCCTTTTTAAATCTTGTTTTTTTTCACTTTTATATGTTCTATTTGAAAAAATAAACTTCTTCTTTGAAATTGAGACATCAAAATTTATTTTGGTTTAATTTTTAATATTTTTCCAATAAAATTCATATTTTAATGAATAGTGACATGGGTATGATATCTGAAAGAATACTTGCCTTCCAAAATGACTATATACTCTTTTCCAAGGACCAAAAATCACTTAAATATTGCAAATTTGTGGTGAATATTGATTCAATAAAGATGAAGCGGGTCCTATTAATGTTGTACAGTGATTTCCAATCATTCCATGGTTTAGGCCCCTATATGTAAGTGAGAAGAATGTAGGTCAATCAACCTGGCATGCATATACATGAAATAAATATGGGAAACTACATCACCCAATAGACTCTCCTCAATGTAATAAAATTGATCATCAGTATTCAAAATTTGGATATGATCCAAGAAACCTTCATCCTGTGTTATTTATAGATGATGTGAGTCTGTTTGGTTTTCAAAGAAGTAATCACAATACATGGAAATTATATTGGTAAATTATAAAATTCCACCATGGTTATGCAAAAAATTAAAATACATCATGTTATCTGTCCTTATATAATGAACAAAACAACCTGTTGATGATATTGATGTTTATTTGGCACCATTGTTAGATGATTTAAAATTATTATGGGATTCATGTGTTACAGTGTATAATGTTTACTGAAATAATGATTTCACAGTGACAGCCATGATGTACGAGATGGTAAATGACATTACTGCTTATAAAAATTTGTTAGGATATAACATTAAAGAAACTCGTGGGTGTCCCTTTTTAGAACAAGGTACACATTCAATAAGTTGAAACCTTCGTTGAAGGATGTCATTCTAATACAACAAAGATTTATACCCTGATAGAATAAGTACCAATCATGGATGAAATCATTTTATTGAAGTTCAAAATAATGTAAAACACCATATCCATTAACAGGTGATAAACTATTTGAGAAGGTAAAAGAAGTGGACATAACTTTTGGTAAAATATTTTAAAAAAACCTTATGAAAACTAGTTGGAAAAAGGGATTAAATTTTCTAGATGCAAATTTTAGAATTTTCTGTATGCTAGAAATTTTCTTGACGTCATTCATGTTAAAAATGTATTTTATAGTGTAATTGGCACATTATTAAATTCATCAAAAAATATGGATTTAATGCTTGGTTGGACCTGGTTTATATGGGAATACAAGAAGAGTTGGAACAAGTGAATGAAGAAAAAAATGTTTCTTCTTCCAGCTGGTTATACTCTTTCTAGGCATGAGAGATATAATTTTTAAAACATCTTGAATGACGTAAAATTTCCATAAGTGAATCCATCAAATATTCAGAAATCAGGTTAATGACTAATTTAAAGTTAATTTTTCTGGCATCACATGGAATATAGGTTTATATGAATGTTCTAATTTATGTATCTTTACATTTTATTTTTCCTAAGAATGTCTATCATACAATAACCAAGTTATGTTTATATTTGAAAAATATATTCATAAAAGTTATACACCTAGTGAAATTAATGACTATGGAAAGGGAAATTTCCATCATATTATGTGAATTGGAAACTTTCTTCCCACCATAATTCTTTGATATGATGGTTCAAATGATGGTTCACTTGGTGAGAGATATTCGACTATGGGGTCATATACACTATACATAGAGGTAGAAAATTGAATTATATATGAATATTTTTAAAGTGTATGTCAGGAATCAATGTTGTACTTAAGGTTGTGTGGAAGGGATATATATTTTTGAAGAATTTTTTGAATTTTGTACCAACTACTTGTCCGGTGTTGAAAGTATTAGTCCACTAAAATCTCATCACACTGGGTGGCTTGGGGGTGATGGGATTTTTAGAAGATATTTTTTCACAATCAATATTACACACTGGGAGTAGGACCACCTTTACATTTTTAAAAACATGTTTCCCATGTATTATGTCAAAAAAATAAATTATTAGTCATTTTAATCGTTCAATAGATAAAATATGGATTTCAATTACACATAATCAACCATTTATAAGATGGTTTTAGGACCATTTTTTAAGTAGTTTGATGAAGATCCTGATTCAATTTGAGAACGACTTCAATAGATAACCATAATATAAATTGTGTATGTATTATCATACAATTCTTAGGTAATTAATGGTTATGCATTCTATATAAATGAACATGATGGAGGCAGTACTATGTAAAACACTAATGGAAACTTTTCCTTTACCAACAATTTCAAACCATTGGTAAAGGCCTAACAACCGTTGGTATAAACTATACCAAGGGTTGTCCAAACTGTTGGCTATGGAGCCATGGGTATAAACATATCCCAATAGTTCTATGTGAACCATTAGTATATGAACGAAAGATGGAATATATACCAATAGTTTCTTGTAATCGTTGGTATAAATGTTTACCAACAGTTTAAAACCGTTGGAAATATCAAATATCATGTATATACCAATGGTCTCCAAAACATTGGTATAGGCTTTTACCAACAGTTCCTCACAAACCATTGGGAAAATTATAGTAAAAAGATATATAACAATGTTTTATAAATTGTTGGTATATACATTTACCAACAATTTCATATAAACTATTGGTATATGTTTTGTTAACACACATATTCCAACGGTTTACAAGGGCTGGCATAGGATTTATGCTGTAGCAGCAAGCCCCCCCCCCCTGTGCACCTGCAACACATCCACCAGTAGGCCTGCCTCCCCCCAGTGCAGAATTCATACAGAATTCTAAAAAAATTCAGAATACATATAGAATTTTGTATGAATTCATAAAGAATTCATACAACACATAATTCATATAGAATTCTGAATACCTCCAACTCTTTACTTAATTACCTGGTACAAACATAAAAAATTAACACATAATTCATAAGGTAATTACAAAAAAGTATACACATACAACATGTATACCCATAAAAAATTAACACATATTTCATAAGTTATTTAAATAAATAAATAATTCAATTCAGAATTCAGAAGGAAATGACCCTATGTAATAAGAAATTATAAATTGGATACACACAATATTTAATTCTCTATAACACATAATAATTTAATTCATAATTCATAATGTAATAACCCCAATTTTGGAAAATCATGTTTCAGGTTTTGAATATGGCAATGTTCTTCATAGGAACGGGTGAATTCAGATGAGATTTGAATTTTTGGATAATGTGGTATGCCGTGTTATAGTAAGGGGTAATGTGACATGGTTGTGGGGGATATCTAGGGGGTTGGGGGGATGTCCAAGGGGGTACGAGGTGTCCAAGGGTGGTGGGGGTGTCTGGGGGGGGGGGGGGGCTATCCTTGGGGGTGGGGGTGTCTAGGGGTGGGGGCGTCCAGGGATGGGGGGCTGTCCTGGGGTTGGGGGGTGTCCAAGGGGTTTGGGGTGTCCTGGGGGTGGGGGTGTCTGAGGGGGTGGGGGAATCTAGGGGGTGGGGGTGTCTAGGTGGTGGGGTGGTTTTGGGGGGGGGGGGTGTCTTAGGGGTTGGGGTGGTGGTGGTGGGGGGGTGTCCTAGGTGGTAGGGGTGTCCAGGGGGTGGGAGTGTCTTGGGGCGGCTACCTAGGGGGGGTGGGGGGTGTCCATGGGGGTGGGGTGTCTAGGTTGTGCGGTGGTGTCTAGGGGGTGGGGGTGGGGGTTCGATGGGGTGGGGTGGTATCTATGTGGTGGGGGTGGGCTGTCCACGGGGTGGGGTGGCCCGGGGGTGGGAACATTTGCAAGGGGGTACGGGGTGTCAAAGGGGTGGGGGCTATCCGGGGGGAGGGGATATCGGTGGGGGTGGGGGAGTCTATGGGGTTGGGGGTGGCCAGGGGGTGGGTTGGGGTGGGGGATGTCTGTGGGGGTGGGGTGAGTCCATGGGGTTGGGGTGGCCAAGGGTTGGGGTGGTGGGTGTCCATGGGTTGGGGGCTGTCCAAGGGGGTTAGGGGTGTCCTAGGGGTGGGTGGGTGTCTGAGGGGATGGGGGTGTCTGGGGGTGGGGGTGGCCAGGGTGGGGCCTATCCAAGGGGGTACGAGGTGTCAAGGGGTGGGGGCTGTCGGGGGGGGGGGGGTGTCTATGGGGGTGGGGGAGTCCATGGGGTTGGGGGTGGCCAGGGGGTGGGGGTGGGGTGGGGGGGCTGTCCAGGGGTTGGGGGTTGTCCTAGGGGGTAGGGGGTATCCAAGGTGTGGGTGGGTTTCCTAGGTGATGGGGGTGTCTAGGGGGTGTGGGTGTCTAGGGGGTGTGGGTGGTGTTGGGGGGGGGGTTGACTAGGGGGTTGGGGGTGTCCAAGGGGGTCGGGGGTCGGGGGGGGACTGTCCATGGGGGGAGGGGTGTCTAGCGGGGTGTCTAGGTGGTGGGGTGGTGTCCAGGGGGGTGGGGTGGGGGAGGGGGCTGTTTAGGGGTTGGGGTGTCCAGGGGTGGGGGTGTCCAGGGGGGATGTCCATGGGGTGGGGTGGTGTCTGGGGGGGGGGGTGTCCATGGGGGTGGGGGTGTCCAGGGGGTGGGGGTTGTCCAGTGGGTTGGGGGTGCTTTCCAAGGGGGTAGGGGGTGACCAAGGGCGGGGGTGTCTAAGTGGTGTGGTGTTGTCTAGGGGGGGTGTCCGGGGGGGGGTGTCCAAGGGAGTAAGGGGTGTCCAGGGGGTGGGGGTGGTGTCCAGGGGGTGGGGGATGTGTAGTGGGTTGGGGTTGTCCTAGGGGATAGTGGTGTCAAGGGGGGTGGGAGTGTCTAGGTGGGATGTCCAAGGTGTGTGTGTGGGGGGGGGGGGGGGGGCAGGGGGTTGGGTGGTGTAACACCCCAAGCTTCCACGATACGCTTCTATTTGAATAATACAGTAGCGTGTGTTGTATGCATCTTCGACCAATCAAACTAGCTGTTATGAATAGTAATACCCACTTATTGAAATTTTATAAATTTTGTCTTTAAAAATGGGATTCATTTTTGAATTTGGAATATCGAAATTAGCTTAGGGTGAATTTTTGGTATTTTTCTGAAAACTTTCTATTTTTGATGAATAGTGAAAATCACTAAGTTATAGTTTAAAACCGAATTTTTATTTAAATAATTATTTATTTTATTTAAATTTAGTTTAGGTAAAAATAGATACATAATACTTATATAAGTTCAATGTAATTCATTGGAGTCAGTTTATAATAATTTTAGACCTATAAAAATTTTATTGAACTTTTCACCGTCTTTTACCCACCTCCTAGGAGCATTTGCAAATTTACATAAATCTTAATTTTACCACTTATATGAGTTGAATTTCAAAAATCCGAGAGACACGGTTGATATAAGTAAGTAAAATTTTGTTCAATAAGATGATAATAATTTTTGGTGAATAGTAATTTTTTACTTTTATTTACCATGGTTAAAAGTAAATAGAGTAATTACAGGTAAATATGATTTTATTATTACCCTAACACATGTCCTAATTCTATTGGATAAGTTTAATTTTACCAAAAACAACCTTAGGAATAAAATACGATCCATTAGGTCCACTTGGATTAGATTAGGACATTTATTATTATTTAATTCAAATAAGAGTTAAAAGAGTTGAAATCAAAGTTTAATAACTACAACATTTTTAATATAGGGTTTCACATAAGATAAATTAGACAATAAATATTCATTAAAAAGTAAAAAATATTTCCTAAGTAATGGTATTTTATTTAAATTTTTTATACATTAAATAATTTAATTTATTTATGATACAATTATGATGCAGTAATTATCTAATTAATGAAATATTAAAATAATAGATATTATAAATATCCAAATAAATGTAATTTGAATCTTTTTATGAATTACACTAATTTTATAGTTTAATAGGACATATTAGGGTTGGTTAGATGATTTTTTTTCTAAGTAATAATGTTGTTATGAATTTAGAAAAAACAAATTACCAAATAGTGTCAAGATTGACATAAAAGAGTTTTTAAAACAAATACTATATTATTAATTGATATTCTATTCCTAAAAATATAAGGTTTAGCCAAAGGTCTTAAATAATATTATAAATGTCATTAATGAACCACTTGAGGTTCACTTGGAAGTTTATAATAATTTTATTAACCATATAATATATAAATACAAAGAGACATGGTAAATGTCAAACTATTTAACAAAGCGTTATATCTAAAAGATAAGGTTAATATAGTGGCTCAAACCTATCTAAAACCTATTGGTTCGGTTTTTTTGACTCATCCCCAAATTTCCTTTAAATAATTCACTTTGGAGCCATTACAAACCGAAAATGATTTTGTTATAAAATAATATTTCGACCTTTTCCTAAGGTGCCCCTCACTCCTCTTATAAAAGGGAACTCCCCCTTATCTCTAATTCACACCTTCAATGCCATTTTTCTCGTCCAAACCCATCCCAAATACCCTCTAAACTGTCCTCCATTCATTCTAGAGGCCTTACTTTAGTCAGAAATCCAGCCGAAGGAGCATTTTGATCAAATCAAAAGGAAGAACCTGAAGAAGAGGTAAATATTTCATCACCTCTTTCAAGTTACTTTCTTCTTCCACTTCCTCTTTCTTTGTTGTTTCTATTATAAAATAATAACTCCAGTATATTCTATATACTGGGATATTATTATAAATATGGTACAACTATATTCATTATTCTACATATCCTTTTAATGACATGTCACCATATGTGCGTATGTACGGATTACTGTCTCGACGTCGTGGTGTAATTGTTATTCAATACATTATTATTTGGATGGGTATAATAATGAGGTATAATTGATGTAAATAATAACTATAACATGATAATGATTCTTTATATATGATATAACATCTAATTATATATTATTTTAATATCAAAAGAATGATATTTTCGCTCGTGCGTACGTACGGATTACCGTCTCCACGAACGCAATGAGATTCATTCCCCATCATATCTATTCAAGACTAATTTTAATTTGATGATTAAAAATAATGTTAATAGACTTAATATCATTCTGTATATTAATAAGATACATCCCATCCATAACAAATATGACTCACATAACAAAGAATATAAAGGAAAACGAATCTGTTTACACCCGAAACGACGATAATACTAAGATATTTTTAACAAAGCAATGTTAAAAGATCATATATGATATCATATTAATGTACAAGATTCTTGGATAATTTAATAACAATTATTTCACCATTATACAGGAGGTTAACCTACCCTAAACCAAGAAAAAGTACAAGGTAAGGGTTAATTCTACAATCTCTTTATTATCCGAGGTTGTTTTTATGTAAGTATCTACTGGGATCTCTTTATCATCCACATATATTCTTCTTAAAAATGTATTTCAATTTTTTTTTACTATTTACTAGAAAATGGGTTAAATTAATTTATACCATTATTTTACCTTATAGTTTCTGAAATGAATCTTTCCATCAATTTCCAAACAAGGCACTTTTTTACCTTTTCGACAAAATTATGGTAAGAATGTCTTTTTTCAACTTATACGGCATGTGCGGCTATTTTTTCTGTTATGAAATCATTGAATCTTCCATTACAATATTATAAGAATATTTTTAAAATAAATGTTTTCTTAAATTATTTCAAAATAAAAAGAGGTATTTCTCTAAATAAAAGGTTTTAATTTCATCTATGTCAACATCCTTTGATTGATTTTAAGTTTGTTTGAAGTTGGATTATTATGATACAAAACTTCCAAATTGTATTGAAGGTTTTGTCATATGTTTGACTATGGATGTGTTATTTCATACCATTCATGGTTTATGGATAAAGTTTGACATTTTTTATGCCAGTTTTAATAAAAATGTTTATGTTATGTTTAAACCTTTTCATATGAGGAATGCATTGGACTTAGTAAGTGATGGGTGGATCACGCTATAGTTTCTCTATGCATTGGTAGGTATCATGAGACAAACTAGTTTCTTGGCACAAGGCCTTGACAAAATCTTATTTGTAGTCTTGGCACAAGGCCTTGACTGTGTGGTTATGATAGTCTGGCAATTTGAATTCCATCATTCTGAATGTGGCTATTGATATTGCATGTGATTATTAGACTAGTAGAATATACATGTGAGTATGTAAATGGAATTATTTGATTTTATATTTGCTATATTATTCAGAAGTTCAAGTTTAAAAGGATTTTTTTTTGGTCTTATACATTACCTTAAATGTTTATGCTTATTTATGAAAGTTTCTGCTATATTGTTTTCCTAATTGAGCATCTAAGCTCACCCCTTTCTATGTTTTATTTTTCCGAGGATGCGAAGAAGTATTTTATGACTGACCAGTAGGGATAGTATATGGGATCTCAGTATTTTCCATGGAAAAAATGTTCTTATAGTTTTTCAATTTATGATGTAATATAAACCTTAATAATGTATCTAGTACTTCTATGGATACTAAACTAATCAGTGTTTTGTGACTTGATCTTTTGTGATCATGCTAATGTTATGTAATAATGCACCGACTCTAGGTAACTGGGGTCGGGGCATTATAGTTGGTATCAGAGGAATTTTAGTACAAACCTTGAAATCTATATTTAGAAAAACTCTGATTAGAGCACATTACCCTAAAATATACTTTGATGATTAGTATAGAAGAACTTCCTAGAATTTTGTTACTATAGATATTTTTTGAGTTTTCCAAGAAAATACATCCCTGTCTAGATACGAGTAGGTAGAGGCAGCTTTGGAAAAGATGTACCTAGGGGTAAAACCCAAAAACACTGCTTTGAGCTAGAATCGAACGGGAACTAGTGCACGACAACGGGCCTTGCTACACTCTTGGTTACTACACTCCCAGGGGATATGCTTTAGATAATTCACATTTTCATTACAAGCCATTATGAAGGATTTAGGATTAAATACTTCCTTAAAGAAAACATTTTTATGATAATGGGTTATATCCATAAACTATTCAATTTATGTTAGGTATTTTACAGGTTTGAAATTATTCATTGCGATTCATAGACTGACCTAGTATATGCCATTGTTTAGAAATGGAGCCTAGTGGAAGGAATGGAAACCATATCATTGCACACACTCCATGTAGGTATTTCCCTCTTGTTCAAGATAATTATAGTGGATCTGGTGATGCAGCTGCTGCTGATCAGCTAATCACCATACTGAGACAAATCACTCAGGTTATGAATAATAACCTTACCCATATGGAGCACCCCAATCCACAACGTGGAGCATCAATGTTAGATCGCTTCATGAGGAAACAAAAACCAACATTAAATGGGTCTAAAAATACACTATTAGCTAAGAAATGGATAAATTCCATAGAGAAAATATTCCATGCCTTGGGAAGTAGCGTAATGGAAATATTTGTCAGGATAGTTTACCGCCTCACTGGAGATGCTGATAAATGGTGGTCATTGATTCAAAACACAAAGGAAGATAATGAAGTATCAAATATGGAATGGAGGGAGTTTAAAGAATTTTTTTTATAAAAATACTTTCCTCATGACCATCGAGTAGATATGGAAAGACAACTTCTGAGTCTGAGGCTAAAAGAGAATGAGAATGTCACAAAGTATGAAGATAACTTTACAAGGTTAGCAAGGCATGATGAAAATTATATACATAACCCAATAAGTAATATTGACCGTTTCTTTGATTGGTTAAAACCATTTCTTCATCGAGCATTAGACTCACAATCCTTCTCATCGTACGAAGATATTGTCTCATGTTCTTTCAAGATAAAAAAAAGAATTCTCTAAGTCTTATGAATTTAAAGAAAAGAAATAGAAGAAGAGATCTTACGAAAACTATGGAAATGGAAATAAGGGGAAGAAGGGAAAATTTGAATATCCATGCTATATTAAATGTGGGAAGAAACACCCTGATACTTGCCTGAAGGGAATGGGAGTCTGTTACAAGTTTGGTGAAAAGGCCACCAAGATTTTGATTGCAAGGGAAAGAAAGAGGTTGTCGATGTTGAATTATACAATTGTAGAGAAAGGGGACATTATTCAAATGAATGTTCTAATAATCATGGAAACTTACCTCAGAAGAGGACAAGGGATCAAGTCCAAGCTTATGTTATCACTACTGCTGAGGTTGAAGCTCCGAAATACATGGTGGTAGGTAATTTAATGGTTTCCTCAAGTTTAGCAAATGATTTATTTGATTCTGGATCATCACATTGTTTCATATCTACCTAGTTTTCTAAGAAAACTAGATATTTCCGATTTGATTTAATGAAGGATTTGTTAGCCAAAACTCCTTAGGGAAGTATTATTGCAACAAATTTTTGTGCATCAGTCCCCATTTGGGCATATAAATGTTCTTTATCTACTGATCTCATCATCATACCCATGATTTAATTATAAATAATCCTCGGTATGGATTGGATTTCGAACCATGATGCAAAAATTTATTGTAAGAAGAAGTAAGTTATGATTTTTGGTGATGATGATAAAGAACACCTTATCTTTAGAGCAGAATCATCACCACATGATTCTTATCTAGATCCACCCCCAGTAGCTCATCTAAATTAAATTATTGTGGAGGATGATAATGAAATAACTGTGGGGGATGAAACGAATGTTCAAATAGATGATGTACCTATTGTGAAAGAATATATTGATGTGTTTCTAGAAGATTTACCTGGATATCCTCCAGAATGAGAAATTTAGTTTTCCATTGATTTAATTCCTAGTTGAAGGCCCATATCGAAGACCCCTTATAGAATGGCTACTGTGGAATTAGTGGAATTAAATAAAAAAAATGGAGGAATTGAGTAATAAAGGATTTACTCACCCTAGTGTTTTTCCATGGGGATCCCCTGTCCATTTTGTAAAGAATAAAGATGGATATATGAGGTTGTTCATTGACTACAGGGAGATCAATGCTATAATGATAAACAACAAGTATCCCCTACCACGCATTGATGATTTATTCGAACAACTTCATGGTGATCAATTCTTTACAAAGATTGACCTTCGATATGGATATCATCAGTTGTGTGTGAAGAAGGAAGACATTCTGAAGACAACATTTCAAACTAGATACGGGCATTACGAGTTCATAGTAATGCCTTTTGTATTGACTAATGCACCCTCTGTCTTCATTGATCTAATGAATAGAGTTTTTAAGGAATATCTAGATGATTTTTAGTGGTATTCATTAATGATATCTTGGTATACTCCAAAAGCTATGAAGATCATGAAATTCACTTGCGCGTTATCCTGAAGACTCTTAGAATACATGAATTATATGGGATGTTTAGCAAGTGTGAATTATGGCTTCATGAGATTTCTATTCTTGGCCATATTTTCTACAAAGATTGGATCTCTGTTGATCCTTCTATGACCAAGGAAATCTAATAATGGCCAGCCTTGTTGAGTATAACTAAGGTACACAGTTTTATTGGTTTATCAGGTTATTATCAACATTTTATCCAGAATTTTGACTGGTTGGATAACCCATTAACAAAGCTCACACGTAAAGGGGTGAAATTTTTTTGGACAAAAGTGTGTGAAGAATGTTTTGAAGAACTGAAGAGAAGATTAGTTAATGTTCTTATATTTACTCTACCATTAGGGAATGATGAGTTTTTTATTTATAGTGATGTTGAAAAGAAAGGACTTGGTTGTATCCTTATGCAGAATGATAGGGTTATTAACTACGCATCACGACAGCTAAAAATTCATGAGAAAACTATCCTACTCATGATCTTGAGTTAGCAGCTGTGATCTTTGCTTTGAAGATTTGGAGACAATATCTCTATGGAAAAAATGTGAGATATATACCGACCACGTGAGTTTGAAGTATATTTTCTCACAAAAAGAACTCAACATTAGGAAAAGGAGATGGCTTGAACTACTCAAGGATTATGATTTCATTATACACTACCACCTGGGGAAGGAAAATAAGGTGGGAAATGCTTTGAGTAGAAAAGATCATGGAGTTTTGAACAAGATGAGAGTTAAAAAGGATCCTATATATATAGTACCTGTAAAGATGGACATGGGAATCACCATGGAAGGTGAAACATCAATATTTTTTCAAATGGTTTCCAAACCATCTTAACTAGAAAGGATAAAGAGTTCTCAAACCGGTGATGGAGAGTTTCAAAAGAAGATTAAAGCTGTGAATGATGGGATATTGAGTGACTTTGTTTATGAAGATGGAATTTTGAAATCTGGGAAGAGACTTTGTGTTCCCAATATACATGATCTAAAAATGGAATTATTGGATGATTCTCATAGTTCCAATTTCTCTATAAACAATAGGAGCACCAAAATGTATAGATATTTGAAGGAACATTTTTGGTGGGACAACATGAAGAGGGAGATTGCTGATTTTGTGTCAAGATGTATGGTTTTTCAACATGTGAAATTTGGAAGGCAACAGCTTGGAAGAGTCATGAAACCTCTTCCCGTACCTGAGTGGAAATGGGATAATATTACGATGGACATTGTCATGGGACTTCCAAAGAGGATAGATGCAATATGGGTCATTGTTGATCATCCTACCAAGTCAACACATTTTCCTTCTATAAGAGAAGATTTACCAACTGAACATCTAGTAAGGATATATATTAATGATGTTTTGAGACTTCATGGAGTACCACTATCGATTGTTTCTAATCGTGATCCACGTTTTACATCAAGATTCTAGAAAAGTCTTTAGAAATCCCAAGATACTGAACTTTGTTTGAGCACAACCTACCACCCCCAAAATTATGGACAATCAAAACGGACTATTCAAACCTTATAAGACATGTTGAGATCATGCTTACATGACTTTCAAGGTATGTGGGATCAATATTTAACTCTGGTAGAGTTTTTCTATAACAATAGCTTCCATTCAAGTATTCAGATGGCACCATATGAAGAATTATATAGAAAGAGATGTCACACACCAACCTGTTTGGAATATGTTAGTGAAAGAAAAATCATAGGAATAGAACTTGTAGAGGAAATGATGGAAATGGTGATGGTAATCCAAAACAACATCAATACAGCTCAAAGTAGGCATAAGAGCTATGCAGATAACTGAAGGAAGGAGTTAGAATTTCAGGTAAGAGATCATATTTTATTGAAGGTATATCCATGGAAGGGTGTTATAATTTTCGGTAATAAGGGTAAATTGAGTCCAAAGTACATCAGACCTTTCGAAATTCTAGAACGAATTGGGGCTGTTGCTTACCATTTGGCAATGCCACCAAGTCTCTCCAAAGTTCACGATGTATTCCACATATCATTGTTGAGAAAATACATGCCTGACCCAATGCATGTAATCACCTATGAGGAATTATAACTAGAACCCAATCTGTCTTATTGCGAAGAGCACATCAAGATTCTTGATAAAAGAGAATAAGTGCTGAGAAACATGATGACTCATCTGGTAAAGGTTATATGGAGAAACCATAAGATGGAAGAGGAAACACCGGAACCCATGGAAATTATAATGAAGAACCACCTAAGTATTTTTATGTAATAATACTCTAGAAGTTTTGAGGATGATATTATTTGAAGGAGGGGAGAATGTAACACCCTAAGCTTCCACAATACACTTCTCTTTGAATAATACAGTAGCGTGTGTTGTATGAAACTTCGACCAATCAAACTAGCCGTTATGAATAGTAATACCAAATTTTTGAAATTTTATAAATTTTATCTTTGAAAATTGACTTCATTTTTGGATTCAGAAAATTGAAATTAGCTTAGGGTGAATTTTTGGTATTTTTCTGAAAAATTTCAATTTTTGATGAATAGTTAAAAACACTGAGTTATAGTTTAAAATCGAATTTTTATTTAAATAACTATTTATTTTATTTAAATTTATTTTTGGTCAAAATAGATACATAATACTTATATTAGTGTAATATAATTCATTGGAGTCAGTTTCTAATAATTTTAGATATATAAAAATTTTATTGAACTTTTCACCGTCTTTTACCCACCTCGTCGGAGCATTTGCAAATTTACATACAACTTAATTTTACCGCTTCTATGAGTTGGATTTCAAGAATCTGAGAGAAAAATTTGATATTAGTATGTAAAATGTGTTTCAATAAGATGAAAATAATTTTGGGGAATAGTAACTTTTTACTTTTATTTACCAGTGTTAAAAGTAAATAGGGTAATTATTGGTAAAAATGGTATTATTATTACCCTAACACATGTACTAATTCTATTGGATAAGTGTAATTATATCAGAAATAACCTTAGGAATGAAATATGATCATTTAGGTCCACTTGGATTAGATTAGGATATTTATTATTATTTAATTCAAAGAAAAGTTAAATGAGTTAAAATCAAAGTTTAATAACTAAAACATCTTTAATATAGAGTTACACATAAGATAAATTAAACTATAAATATTAATTAGGAAGATAAAAAGATTTCCTATATAATGGTATTTTATTTATATTTTTTATACATTAAATAATCTAATTTATTTATGACACAATGATGATGCAATAATTACCTAATTAATGAAATATTAAAATAATTGATATTATAAATATCCAAATAAATTTAATTTGAGACTTTTTATGAATTTAACTAATTTTATAGGTCAATATGAAATATTAGGGTCATTTAGATTATTTTTTTCGAATTAATAATGCTGTTATGAATTTAGAAAAAACAAAAAGAAACAAATAGTGTCAAAATTGACATAAAAGAGTTTTTAAAACAAATATTATATTATTAATTGATATTCTATTCCAAAAAATCTAAGGTTCATCCAGAGGTCTTAAATAATATTATATATGTCATTAATGAACCACCTGAGGTTCTCTTGTAAGTTTATAGTAATTTTATTAACCATATAATAAAAAAATACAAAGAGACATGGTAATTGTCAAACTATTTAACTAAGAGTTAAATCTAAAAGATAAGCTTAATATAGTGACCCAAACCTGTCTAAAACCTAGTGGTTGAGTGGTTTTAGAACCATCCCTACATTATATTTTAAATAATTCACTTTAGAGCCATTATAAACAGAAAATTATTTTATTATAAAATAATATTTCTAGATTTTCCTAAGGTGCCCCTCACTCCTCTTATAAAAGGGCACTCCCCCTTCTCTCTAATTCACACAATAAATGCCATTTGGATCAGAAAAACGCTTCTAAAATATCATTTCAACTTCCCTACCTTAATCCTAGAGGCCATCCTTTAGTTATAAATCCAAACTAAGGAGCCTTTTGATCAAATCAAAAGGAAGAACCTGGAGAAGAGGTAAATATTTCATCACCTCTTTCAAGTTCCTTTCTTCTTCCACTTCCTCTTTCTTTGTTGTTTCTATTCAAAAATAATAACTCCAGTATCTTCTATATAATGTGATGTTATTATAAAAATGGTATAACTATATTAATTATTATATCTATCCTTTGAATGACATGTCACCATACGTGGATATGTACGGCTTACTGTCTCCACATCGTGGTGTAATTGTTATTCAATACATTATTATTTGGATGGGTATAATAATGAGGTGTAATTGATGTAAATAATAACAATAACATGATAATTATTATTTATATATAATATACCATCTAATTATATATTATTTTAATATTAAAATAATGACATTGTCGCTCGTGCGTACGTACGGATTACCGTCTCCACAAACGCGATGAGGTTCATTCCCCATCGTATCCATTAAAGATTAATTTTCATTTGATGATTAAAAATAATGTTTAAAGAATTAATATCATTATGGATATGAATAATATACATCCCATCCATAACAAATATGACTCACATAATAATGAATATAAAGGAAAACGAATCCGTTAACACCCAAAATGAAGATAATGCTAAGATATTATTAACAAAGCAATGTTAAAAGATCATATATGATATAATATTAATGTATATGATTCTTGTATAATTTAATAAAAATTATTTCACCATTATACAGGAGGTTAACCTACCCTCAACCAAGGAAATGTACAAGGTAAGGGTTAATTCTACAATCTCTTTAATATCCGAAGTTGTTTTTATGTAAGTATCTACTGGGACCTCTTTATCATCCACATCCATGATTCTTAAAAATATATTTCAAAACAATTTTACTATTTACTAGACAATGGGTTAATGTTATTTATACCATTATTCGAACTTATATGTTCTAAAATGAATCTTTCCATCATTTTCCAAACAAGGTACTTTTTAACCTTTTCGACAAAAGTAAGGTAAGAATATCTTTTTTTGACATATATAGTAGGTGCAGATATTTTCCACCATTATAACATCATAAAAGCTTCCCTTACATAATTATAAGAATATTTTTAAAATGAATTTTTTCATAAATGATTTAAAAATACAAAGAGATATTTATCTAATGAAAAGGTTTTGATTTCATCTATGTCAACATCATTTAATGGATTTTAAGTTTGTTTGAAGTTGATTAATTATGATACAAAACATCTGTATCATATTGATGGTTTTGTTATATGTTTGAATGTGGATGTGCTATTTCATACCATACATGGTTTATGGATAAAGTATCGACATTTTGTATGCCAGTTTTAATACGAATGTTTATGTTATATATAAACCTTTTCATATGAGCAATGAATTGGACTTAGTAAGTGATGGGTGAAGCCTGCTATAGCTTTTCGATGCATTGGTAGGTCTCATGAGAAAAACTAGTGTCTTGGAACAAGGCCTTGACAAAATCTTATTTGTAGTCTTGGCACAAGGCCTTGACTGTGTGGTTATGATAGTCTAACATTATGCATTCTATCATTATGAAAGTGACTATTGATATTGCATGTGATTATTCAACTAGTAGAATATCCATTTGAGTATGTAAATGGAATTATTTGATTTTATCTTTACCATATTATGCAGAAGTTCAAGTTTAAAAGGCTTTTTTAGTCTTATACATTGCCTTAAATGTTTATTATTATTTATGAAAGTTTCCACTATATTGTTATCATTACTGAGCATCTAAGCTCACCCCTTTCTATGTTTTATTTTTCATAGGATGCAAAGAAGTATTTTATGACTAACCTACATGGATAGTCTATGGGATCTCAGTGTTTTCCATGGAAACTATGTTGTTTTAGTTTTTCATTTTATGAAGTAATGTAAACCATATGAATGTATCTAGTTCTTCCAAAGCTACTAAACAATCGGTCTTTCGAGACTTGATCTTTTGTGATCATGCCAATGTTAGGTAATAATGAACCGACTCTAGGAAACTGGGGTCGGGGCGGTACAGGTGGGATGTCCATGTGGGGGGGGGGGGTCTAGGGGCTGGGGGTGTCTGGGGGCTGGGGGTTTCTAGGGGGAGCTATCCAGGGGGTCGGGTAGTGTCCAGGGGGTGGGGGTTTCTAGGGGGTTGGGGGTGTCCTAGGGGTTCAGGGGTGTCCAAAGGGATGTGTGTTTCTAGTGGGGGTTATCCAGGTGGGGTGGGGGCTATGCAGGTGGGGCTGTCTATGGGGGTGTTTGTGTCCAGGGGTTGGGTGGTGTTCAGTTGGTGGGGTGTTTTCCAGGGGTGGGGGGGATTCCCATAGGGGTAGGGGCTTCCCCTGGGGGTGGGGGTGTCCAGGGTGGGTGGGGGTGTCCAGGTGGTGGGGTGGTGTCTAGGGTAGTGGGGGAAGTCCAAGGGGGTTGGGGGGAGTCTAGGTGGTTGGGGAAGAGGCTATCCAGGTGGTTAGGGGGAGCTGTCCAAGGGGGTAGGGGTGTCCAGTGGGGTGGGTAGTGTCCGAGGGGGTGGGGGTGTCCAGGGTGGGGGTGTCCAGGGGGCGGGGGATGTCCATGAGGGGTGGGGGGTGTCTAGTGGGTGGGGGTGTCTAGGGGGTGGGAGGGTCGTCGAGGGGGTGTGGGGGATTTCCAGGGGTGGGGGTTGTTCGAGGGGGTAGGGGGTGTCCAGGGGGATGGGGTGGGGCTGTCTAAGGGGTAGGGGGTGTCCTAGGGTGGTGGGGTGTCTAGGGGCTTGGGGTGTCCACTGGGGATGTCTAGGGGCTGTAGGGATATCTAGGGGGTGAGGGTGTCTAAGGGGGTGTGGTGTCTAGGGAGTGGGGTGGTGTCCAAGGGGGTGGGCGTGTCCTGAGTGGTGGGGGTTGTTCGGGGGGTGGGGGTTGTCCAGGGGGTAGGGGTGTCTAGGGAGTTGGGGACTGTCCTGGGGTTAGGGGCTATCCAAGGGGGTAGGGGGTGTCTAGGGGGTGGGGGTGTCCTGGGGGGTGTGGGGGCTGTCCAGGGTGGCAGGGTGTCCAGGGGATGGGGGGGGGGGGGGGGGTCTGTCCCAGGGGTTGGGGGATGTCCAGGGGGTGTAGGGGAATTCCAAGGGTGTGGGGGTGTCCATGGGGGGGGGGGGGTCTAGGGGGTGTCCAGAGGAGGGGTGAATCAATCATGACAAATCATCAAGTCAAGTTTAATTATTTATAGATAAAGAAATAAAGATAACATGACCAACCTAATCACACATATATTTAGGTGCAACAAATCATTAATCATCAAATGTTAGTAATATCATTAAAAAATCTAACGGATCAATCTATCCCTCATTGCCATCACTTTCATCATCATCATCATCCGCCTCACCCCCATCCTCATCTTTGTCCCCATCATCGTATGATCCATCCTGATCTCCCTCCTCAATTCCCTACTCCTCACCCTCAGCAAAAAACTCTGACATTACTGCCCTGTTTTTTCAATCATTTGACTGTCTTCATTGTAGTCCACCTTCAACTATGTGTTGCCGTTCCACACCGCATGTATGCATGTACGCCCTCAACCCCACCACCTATCAGTAGATGTATCTGTTATGAAATAAAAACAAATATTTTATCAACAAATTTTATAATGAAAATAAATAATGGTATAAAAATTTGTTAGGGTTCTATAAATATACCTATGGCAGTCTGATCAATGGGCACTACTGGATCTGCAGAAACTGAAGGAACACCCTATGTAGGTGTAGTGGGTCCCAATGTATGCTTCTTAGGGATAGACTGTGGCGGAGTGGGATTCAAAGAAGATGGAATATAGAATCTCGAAGATAAGGAAGCATAAGTAAAAGAATATGGCATAGATAACTGGACAAATGCTATATGGGGATTGGGAATCATCATCGGATATGGTAAAGATGGCCGAGGAGATTCAGATGTAAAGGGTGGTAAAAACATGGGAGGCCTAAATATCCTGTGTGTCCCTAATGACACAACAAGATCAGAATTTCAGATAGATGGTATGTAAGTGGTATGGGCAGGGTCTAATCAGGTATGCCGACTAGATCGGCTAGCTCTAGTACCACCCCCTCGTACGAACACACTGAGTACTGGGACCACTACTAGGCTGCTCATCAAATAATTGTCTCCTAAGAGGGGTATCCTAAAAAAATGTTTAAAAAAAATTAATCACATGAAATTATATATTATTAAAATAAATATACTTGAAATAAAATACTCACTATAGGCACTAGTGGTGGAATACCCATCTCATCCATGTGACCTTTGTTTTCCATCATCTTTTTTCGTCACCTCTCTTTAATTGGTTGCATTTACTACATTTGAAAACAAATATGGAAGTAATTATAAAATGATAACTAATGTGTAACCCAAAAAACAAAATAAATTAGAGGGAATAGGGGGATTCATGAATAATTTAAGTATCCATTATTTAGGTGAGATTCAATAGATATATAATGAATTCAATAAATTGTACAAGATGTAATAAAGAAATTTAAGTTTTGGTAGGATTGTTATTTACTAAGAAGACAACCCATCATGTTCATAAGGGGTAAAAAACTTCTCAAAATTAAGGAAAAATTTAATTACTTTAGCCCATGTATATGATGTAGGTTTCTATACATGTTTTGCTGAAGAAGGCAAACCATCATGTTCATTATCTGGTGAAATATTAAATGGAGTTATTAGAGTTATACTAATTTTATATATGGTAAATAAACCATTGAAATGTTCACCAATTTAGAAATTTTGGTTTCGTAGGTTTAAATACAGTTAATTTCCAAATTAGAATATGCAATTCAAATAAAATTGCCACCAATAAAAATTGAAAATTCACTTAATGGTCAAGTCATATAGAACTCATTTATAATCAATATTAAATCAATTTGAGTAGTACCAACCTTAAAAACCCATTTTGAGCTAAACCAAACTAATTAAGAACTTGGATAGATGATTTTATATATTTCCCACCACAGCATTAGGTTCGCAGTTAGCTCTGACAATTGAGATATTGGAGTCATCAAAAGTAATAAATAGATCATTTACAATGGATGTAGGGATGAGGTCAATTTCATCATCAATATCATCAAAATAATGTCTTGGAATTATGTCAATAATGACACCAAATTTAGATCTAAGATGGTATTTGTCATAAAAAACATGTTTCGCCATTGATGCTGATACATATGGTTCATCGGTAGCAAGAGTGTGAGTCATATCAATGACTCGTCCATGACAATAATAATCCAATATTATTATTTTTTCAACGACTCCATAATAACTTACATTTTTAAATCATGGTCTACTATCTAATGCACTGGCATAACAGTACGTTGTGGCATTCACCATAACACCATCGTGTTGGGTTCTCATGATATTTTCTCATTCAGTGGTAATAAATATATACCCATTGATCATCCATCCAACATAAAATTTTTATTCAAAAGAAAGTCCAGAAAACAATCATTATTTGTAATAATTGATAAAAATTGATTTATAGTCACGAACCACGGTATTAGGACCAAAATCCAAAGCTCTTATTTCTTCAGAGACAGAGTCAGGATTCAAACTGAATATCTGAAATATAAATTATTATTAAACATAATTAAATATTAATTTAATCATTTTAAATAGTAATATTTTTACCTTCAATTTTAACCAAGAAGAAAACTCTTTGTTTTGAAAAGTCTCCCTCTTTATCAATTATAAAGAATGATGCTTTCTATTTATAATTGATTTATGTTCCCTATAGATAAAAATAGGAATAATTTAATAGATATATTTGTAAGATATAAATATATTCAATTTACTTACATGATGTAGTCATTGAACAAATAACAGTTGAACAAAACTATGTGACGTGCCATCTACCGCTCTTCTTCGATTAATGTTGTAAATGTATATGATCCAAGAATTCCTCATATTTGCGAAAGTGATGGAAAACCAGATTCAATTTTCTCATACTATTATTCTTTGTTTCTCATTGGTTTATTCATTCTTGTATTAAGATCAGAAAAATAAATAAACCATAAATCCATACATTCTTGATCCATGTAACCATTCATGATAGAACCTTCAGGATGATTCCTATTTCAGACATAAGACAATAATGTGTACATATTTCTTTCAGTTGGTTACATCCAATGAAAATAAATAGGTCCTCCAGGAATTATTTGAGTTGGAATATGGACAGTTAGATGCAACATGCATGTTAAAAATGATGGACAAAATATTTTCTCTAACTCACACAAAATTAATGGGGAATCTGCCACCATTTTTTGCATGAATGTCTTGGAAACCTTCTTAATACAAATATATCTAAACAAATTTTGCAACCTAATAACACCCAATAAAACATTATTAGACAAAATATGATCGAGTTCTATTGGAATCATCTCATGAAGAAGAATGCGATGATCATGAGTCTTCATAGATTTTAGCTTCAATTCTCTTTTTTTGACCAATTTATATATGTTTCTTGAATATAAATCTAGAAATTTAATATTATCTAGTACATACATAAATTTATTTTTTTATAGGTGTCATAACATAAGAAGCACATGGAGCTTTCCATTTATTTTCACTGATATGCAAAGGATGCAATTCTGGTCTAATGCCCTAATCCACCAAGTCTCACCAAGACCAAAAATCACCTTTTGTCTTTCCATTAGCTTTTAGAAAAATAGAAAGAAACATTCCACATATATTTTTTTCAACGTGCATTATGTATAAGCAACGACATAACAGATTATTTGACCAATAAGGAAAATAAAATAATATATTTCTCTTCTTCCAATTATAATTGGATTTAGTGGAAATATTCTTTCCCTTTCTAGATTTCATTTTACCCTTCTTGAAAGAAAAACTGAAATCTTACAATTCATTAAGCACATCAGTTCTAGACATATGCTGAGGTGGATCATCGGTCTCCATGGTATTGTAAAATGTTCAACAATTATTTCTATATGGATGGTCCATTGGCAAGAATTATTGATGTCCCATAAAACTAAAACTACAGTGATGTTTTAGTCTTTTGGATCATATATTCTTCATAGAAAAGGATATGATAGATTTCCCCTCATGCTCCATCTAGACATCATTGCATATGCAGGGAAATCATTGATCGTCCACAAAATCACAAAACACCTCTGAAATATGTCTTTCAAACTTTCATCATATGTGTGCACCCCCACATCCAAAATAATTTTCAACTCTTTTATTAATAGTTTCATGTATACATTAATATCATTTTTGGGATCAGAAGGGCCAGATATGAGTATACTCATGAAAGGGAAAGGGTTTTTTTATAAACAACCATGGGGGAGGGTTATAAATGTGTATAAAAAGAGTCCACATGCTATACAAAGTAAGAATCTACCCAAATGGATTAAAACCATCACATGAAAGACCCATCCTCACATTACACATGTCAACTAAAAAATCAGGATATCAACCATCAAATCTCTTCCATGAAAATCCATCTACAGGGTGAACCAATTTAACATTAGTCTTCTTTCTCTCGGTATCATGCAATCACATTTTTATTTATATTTCACCAGACATAAAAAGAATATGGAGTCTAGGGATCAATGGAAAGATCCACATTACTTTATGTAGCACATGAGATGGTGTTCCATTATCTTTTGGATTCATTGGGATGTGACACATTTTATACAATCATTTCATCCAGTGGTTTCCTTCCAAAATAAACGGGAATCTTTTTGGAAAGTATGAATTTTGTTTCATGAAAATACAAGTTCCTCAACTAGATTCCATTCCATATAGTGGTTTTAAGGAATATCTATATCATCTATAAGTATGTACTTTAACAAGGTAATAATGTAATTGATAGGAGTATTAGAAATCTCATACATAGTGTTCCCACGAAACAATCAGATTAAAAATTCACACTTTTTCATTTTACCGTATTGACAATATACTAGAGTCATGGAATCATCATTCAATTTTTTCACCCTGAAAACATCACCATTTTCATTATATGCATCATGTGTGCTTATATCTAAGTCTTCTTGGGTCGGAACCCTTTCTTTTTCATGATGAAGAATAAATGGAAACTAGTCACATAAGAAATTCTTCAGTCCGGTCCTCTCATTTGGATCATCAGTAATTTGAGATTTCATTTTCTCCCCATTGTGATACCACACATAGCAATTTTCTTGAAAACCATATTCGGTTATGTGTTAGATGACTTCTTCACCGCTCAAAAAAGGTCTTCTAAAACAATTGTAACATGGGAAGTGTATGTGACCACTTTATAAAGCATTGTGAAATGAAAAATTTAAAAATATCTCCAAATTGTTTTGAAAATCGCTTGATATCGGATTAGTAACATACATCCAACTTATATCCATTCTGTAAAAAACTTGTTATAAGTCATTTCATCAAAATCAATTCAATAAGTTTGAAGTTTCGTACAAAATATATATAAGTAAATAAAAATTGTTCACTTTATATGAAACTATAAATGACACACTACTCTATATTAGAATCATAATATAAAATAAAAAAATACTATATTTATAACAAAATATCTTTGAATAACTATACAGGGGTGTACATGATCATGTAACATTGTGGTGGATAATTATTCAAGAGTTGAGTAAATTTTAGATTGAAGAAATTTTATATTTTAGAAGATTATTTGAGTGAACACATACACTGCCCAAGGGGGGGGGGGGGGGTCTAGGGGTGGGGGCTATATCAGGGTGGGGGTTGTCCAGGGGGTGGGGGTGTCTAGGGGGTGGGTTGGTGTCCAGGGGGCCTATCTAGGGGGGTGGGGTGTCTAAGGGTGGGGGTTGTTCAGGGGGTGGGGGATGTCCAAGGGGGGTGGGGCTGTCTATGGGGGTAGGGGTGTCCAAGGGTGGGGGATGTACATGGGTTTGGGTGTCTAGGGGGGGCTGTCGAGTGGGGGTTGGGGTGTCCAGGGGTGGGGGGCTATCTAGGGGGTGGGGGAGGTCCTTGGGGTGGGGGTGTACAGGGGTGGGGGTGTCCAGGGGGTGGGGGGTGTCCATGGGGTGGGGGTGGGGATGTCGAAGGGGTTGGGGCGTCTACCCCCAAACCAACGTCATAGAATCCAATATCTACCAAATTTTAGTATGACTTCAAGCCTATTATAGATGACCTAGAATATTGTTGTTGTAAACCATGAATATCATACATTTAAATCACAACATACCTAATTGTAAACACACCTCCAAATATGATACATGGATAAGATTTTATCTTCCACTCTAAATATCATACATGAATTCTAGAAAAACGCCTAGTTTTAAACACACCTCCAAATATTGAGATAGGTATGTGGATTATTAATTCTGTGATAGACTAGCTGAGAGATAATTCCATGTTGTGATACAATGTGTAAATATAGTATTTTCTATGTTTAAAAAATTTTGTGTGTGTGTAAAATATAATCCTATGTATGTTATTTAGGGACATGATCCAAGTTTCGATGGAAAACTACTCATGGGAGTGTGATATTTGTTATATCATTAGGTGATATAGAGGTGTAAAAATGTTAAATTTCCATGATATCAATATGGATAGATGATAAGAGCCTGATTAAGATTTCTTTGCAGAGATCACTTATTCTTTGAAGGGAAAGAGTGAGTGTTGGTATAGAACTTCATGAAAAGTCTTAACGTGTGAAAGAAACTATAAATTGGTTATATGTGATTCCTATTTTTTTATAGTGTATCGGAGTGGAAATCCCACCCCCTGGACATCCCACACCTGCACACACCTACAACACCCCTACCCCCTATAGCCCCCTGGATATCCCACCCACACCTGGATAGCCCCCACCCCACCTGGAGAGCCCAACCCCTAACCCTACATTTAAATCCCCCCTCCTCCCTGGAACCCCCCTCCCCCACTTGGAAAACCCACCCCCACTCCCTAATATCCCACCCCCTCCATGGACAGCCCACACCCCCTCCCCCACACCCCTGTAGCCCCCTACCCCACTACAGCCCCCTGGATAACCCACCCCCTGGATAACCCCCCACCTAGACAGCATATTGCCACCCCCACTTGGAAAGCCCCCCACCCCACCTGGAAATCCCCCCCCCACTCCCACCTAGAGAGCACACCCCCTCCCTGGATATCCCACACCCACTCCCCCACCTAGATAGCCCACCCCCCTAGACAGCCCGCACCCCCTCCCCCATCGGGACAACCCACCCCACCCCACCGGGACAACCCCCCCTCCCTGGATAGCCTACACTCCCCTCCCCCACCTGAACTACCCACCCCACCCCTGGAAACCCCACACCCTCTCCCCCACCTGGACAACCCACCCCACCTCCTGTAAAGCCCTCACACCCCTCCCCCACTGGTACCACCCACCCACCCCCTAGACAGACCACACCCCCTCCCCCACCTAGACAGCCCCTCTGACCCCCCCCCCCCCTGAAAACCCACACCCCTCCACAACACCCCTTCATCCCCCCTACAGCCCCCTACCCCCACCTAGACAACCCACCCCCCTCCAGGACATCCCCCCACCTGGATATCCCTTTACCCCCTTGCAATCCCACTTAGGGTAATTTTATTTAGAACCATTTTATTAATTAAGAGTGGAAAACCATCATGCATTATCCATTTCATTCAAAACAACCTATTAAATTTATCAAAACATGACAAATTCAATTTATAAGGCTCTATGGGTCACTTAGAAAATGTCATTGGGGAAAGGGGAAATCACCTACACGGTTAATTCTAATTTAAAAACTGGGCCAAGAACCTACCCAGTGGGGTGGTGTCCAAGAGGTGCGGTGGTGTCTGGGGGGGGGAGGGCTATCCAAGGGGTGGTGGTGTCCAGGGGTGGGGGCTGTCCAGGGGGGTGGGGGTGTCCAGGGGGTAAGTGTGTCTAGGTGGCGGGGGGTGTCCAGGGGTGGGGGTGTCCATGGGGGTGGTGGTGTCCAGGGGTGGGGGGATGTCCAGGGGTGTGGGGGTGTCCAGGGGGTGGGGGTGTCCCGGGGGTGGGGGGCTATCCAAGGGGTTGGGGGTACAGGGGGTGAGGGGTTTTTTATTAGGGGGGGGGGTGCCCAGGGGGGGCTGTCTAGGGGGTGGGGGTGGGGGGTTTTAGGGGTGTCAATGTATATATAGTACCTTAATAATTACCTATAACCATTCCAACCAAAATCACATTCCAATCCATCACCCAAACAATAGATAATTCATCCTCAATATCACTACCCTTCCCATTTTCCTTGAAAAAAAACAATAAATAGAAAATACATATCCAATTTTTAACTAAACTAAAGTCCATAGAAACTACCATATCACCCCACTTAAAAATGGAAAACCACCTACACCACTACCCCAATCATACCCAGTCCCTTCACATGGACCATCCTTATAACCATTACCAACCTCGAGGCTATATGAATAAACAAACCCTTTACCATCTTTGTAGCATAGAACAAAAAATAGAAAACAAATCAAAGTGTTCAGTATACCATGCTATAGACTGCACGGAACATAGATTTAGGCCAAATCAACATAAAAAAATAGGAAAAAAATAGATGAAAAACATTAAAAATAAGGTAGCACTAACTAATTTGAAGTGTATAAATAAATAAGTTCTTTATTGAAGATGGATATGTTATATGGAAGTATTTTCACAGCCTAGGGTAAAGAGAGACCTTCTGGGGATTTGGATTAGGGTGCCTAAAATCAGGTGGACTAGGAGATGCGTTGTTGTGTATTTGGGAGAAAAATTTAAATTTTTTTAAAAACCATTATAAAATATACTCTTTACCAATAATTTTTAAAAACCATTGGTATAAATAAAGATTTTATAACAAGTTACTCAAACTGTTGGAAAAATTTGATTATAAAAACACTATGCCAATGGTTTGAATAAACCATTGGAAAATGTTTTTGTTTTTATAGTATACCAACAGTTTCTTCAAACCTTTGGTATAAAACAATCTGAAAAAACTCTATTTCCAATAGTAAAATATTAGAGTTACCATTGCTGGGGAAATTATTGATGTTTTTGGTGCTAAGGATAGAAATCAAATTTATCAGAATATTTCATACTTTTGCATCATCAAACAAACATGGGAGTTGGATTATACAAAATTCCTAGTGACTATTTTTCAATGCAGGTGTGTTGATAACATTATTAAAATTAAAATTGATGAATTCAGATTCATAAAATTTTATTTTAGTAAGGATGGGTAAAAAGATAAACCATTTTTAACATAATCACATGTTGTACAAGTATTTTATGTTCTAGATCCGACAAATCGAAAGTGGTCAATTGTTCCATCATCAACCAAAACCATTAAAGGTCTAGATGAAAATTCAACTGAGGATGGCCCTTTAACTGGAATTTTAAAATAATTTCATAGTGGTACCAATTTTGATGGGGTTTTTTATGTTATGGTTGACCACAAAGAAGGTATTTGGACACTCTATATAGGGGTCAAATCCCTTCAGCCATAAAAAAAAATAAAATTTTAATAATTAGGTTATATTTTTTTGTAATATATATTTTGTTACCTCATGTAATTATCTATTCACTGCTACATTTATGTAAACTAAATTAAATGTTAAACCACTTATACAGATAACAACTTCTACATGTACTATTTCTCTCAATATTGATGAACAATTGGTGTATCAACCTTCTTTTACTCCCAGTGTATAGGACCAACAACCTTTTTCATGGGTTGGTGCTCTAAATCCTGAGGAACAAAAGGTTTCTAAACTAGATGATTCTCCCAGTGTAGATGTACAATGAACTTTTTCACATGCTGATGCTACCAATCTATAGGAATAACCTATTGATGATGTTGAATATATGGAAATGGTAGGCGATGAAATACTGATGGTGCATAAAAAACTGGAGTGTCGTAGATTGATAGTGTTGGAAAAAATCATTAAGGATAAATTCATAGGACTAAAATTTATGGTCAGATAGAATGCACAGGATCAATATGTTAACCCCAACAAGTCCATGTTCATTAGCTACATTGGTCTTATCACTCAGAAATATCTTTAGATTGTTATGGATTCATGGCACTATATGGTTCCCAAGATTAAGGCACTGATTTGGGAAAAGAATACACTAACATTATAATATAATTTATTTATTAAAAAAACAATGAAACATTGATATACACTTCATAATCCCTTTTATAGTGCATTTAGAGTAGTTGAATCCTAGAAGAAATATGTATTAATTATTACTGGAAGGATTCTCATAGTCTTTCTCACAATTCTAATGATATTTCATCTTTACAATTCTGAAGGGAAAATAAGACTTCTCCCACATCTTATGTATGCACACATGTTAACTGAAGAAGTGTGAGATTCATTTACTAGCCATCATACGGAGGTGTATTTTCAGGTACATTTTTATGGTAATAAATTATTTGAAAATAAATTTATTCCACACTTTTATTGGGAATTTCTAATTTAGAAACAACACATTAGAGATAAAAATAAGGAACATGAAACAAAACCAATGTTCGCCTACCGTAAATCAAGTATATGGTACTATACAGATGAAAAAACTAGTACATATTTTAAATCTACCATAATAATTTTATGTGACATGAATCAAAAATATAATTATGTTCATGTATTTATATTCATATTGATGAATCCAAATCAAATTCCACTTCATACCCACACTGTGAGATATAGAAAGAGGAATCTTTAAATAATGATGGGATACTAATAGATGAAAAAAGTCGAAAAGTGTGGGAAACATTTTTATGTATGAAATAATAAAAAAATGGTTTCTTTAAATCTCAATTAAATAACAATTATTACTTATTTTCTTATATTTGATATCTTACGTGGTCATAAGAATCATAAACACCTATATCAAATGAACATTGACTATCGCAGACCTTGAAGAGGCCATAACAGTATGGAAAAGTCAGATGTGTGGGATATGGGTGACAAGCCACACATATTTTGAGAAAAAAACAACATGAGTATAAAGATAAAGAAATGGTATAGATTAAAATAAGATTATATACCCTTGAAGAACAATTTCATTGGCCGACTGAGTTTCAAAAAACTGTAATGGGGGGATTGGAATTATAAGAAACAACTGAAGATCAATCATTACGTAAAGATCCATCTCCACCTACCACTAGCTTTGAGGAATGAAATTACCCTCAAAGAACTATCTTTGTTTAGCTCATCAAAATTCTAATTATTGTTTCTATGAAATGTGAATCAGATAGAAATTAATACATTTCCTGTACTAATATTTTATAGGATGAAAATGACTATGGTTTATAGATATCAATACCCATCCATCACCTTGTGGTGAGGGATATGGTTTTCAATATCCAAGATGGTGGGATACCCAACATAACACATCCATTATTTCATGTGTGAGTGGTAATTATCATAGATCCTATGTAGAGTAATGAGATACCAGTTCCAATTGATGACGAAGTTATTCATATGTGTTTCTGACACTTTATCTGGGGTGCACATCCATCTATTTTGTAGGACTCGATGTTTGTTTCCCCGAATTTTGACTTTCCAAAGGTAGGATACATCCATCAATTATTCTGGGACGTTTTCTTTTTAATTGAAACAAGATTATGGGATGTTGGTTCCTCCTTATGTGGATTCCTCCCCAGAACATGTTTCCTAGTCTGGGTCTCCCTTAAAGATTAAGACATTTTTCATGAAACTCTTCCTAGTTCCATGTATTCATGGACACCAATTAATTACAATACTTTTTTCGGGACATTCTAAAGGGTCTATCTAGGGAATCAACCTTTGGTCGGGGGAGTAGTCACATTGGACATCACTGGCATGTCTGGACGCTGGAACACTGGAACTTCTGGGTTTCTTCCCCTTATGATAGGGCTTCTCGAGGGTGTAGAATTCCAAGGTATCCCATGTCGAATGCGGGGAATCATATGCCATGGGCATGTATTTGAGGTTTTCCTCAGATCCCTTTGAGTAAACATAGGGTATGTCGTGAGTTTAACATCTAGTGGAGACTGATTGGACTGATCAGAACACTAAATGGAGTGGATCAGATGGGTGAAACCCCTGGAGGGAACACTGATGCTGGGGATAATACGCAGTTAGTTACTCAGGTGTTTCTAGGAGTAGTGAAGAGGTTAATTGACATGATTTCACTGGGATGTGGCGGCCTAGGTAGGAATCAATATGGATAATGGATGGTTATGTGAAGTAGATGGAGAGTGAGATGGAGTCTACTCGAGGGCGATGGTGATGTTGGGCTTGATCCTCTAAGAGACTTCCTACGTATCCCCTTGGTACGAAATAAAACTCCATGTAGTTCAGGATAAAGTATATGGTCAGGGTGTGCACAGAGGACAATGACCCGATGATATACTAGGGCTTACGCGTGGTTAGAAACCCGAATTGGTCTGACACCACTAGGGCGGGCCAAAGATGTGGGTCCAAACTAAAGGGATGACAACAACCTACTACTGGGTTGGGGATGACAATAGCTTACTACTGAATGGGGTTGACAATGGCTTACCGCTGAATGGGGATCACAATGGCTTACCGCTGGATGGGGATCATGACAGTTTACTGCTGGATGGGGATCACAACAGCTTACCCTTAGATAGAGTTTATAATGGCTTACCATTGAATATGGGACAATTTAGTGTCATGCGGGACAAAAGGGGTGTACAGTTTAAATTCATTTAGGATAGAGGTGGACTGACATGGAGTGGTAAGGATCGATGTGAGTTGGGAATGAAACTTAGGCGGGCTTCCTACGTACATTGCCTTGGCAAGGATCAAAGTATACATAGTTCAGATGGTGTTGGTGAGCCGACATGATGGGGTTGTGACCAATGATTGTTGGGCTTGAACCTCAGGGGGTCTTCCTATGTACCTTTCTTTAGAAAGGATCAAAGACCACATAGTTTGGGAGATAGATGCAATTTAGCATCATGCAGTATGAAGGTGAACCAATGTAAAGGGGGTCGGAGGAAACTGGTGCTGGGATTGAACCTCTGGTATTCTTTTTATGCACCTTACCTTAGCAAGTATCAAAGTCCTCATAGTTCAGGAAATGTGTTGGTGAACCGATGTGAAGTGGTTGGGACCAATAATTTTTGGGCTTTAACCTCAGGGAGGCTTCCTACGTACCTTTCCTTGGTAAGGATCAAATTCCACGTAGTTAGGGATATTGTGGTGTACCGACATGATGATGTTTGAAACCAATGGATGGTGAGGTTGAACCTCAGGGAGGCTTCCTACGTACCTTTCCTTGGTAAGGATCAAAGTCCACATAGTTTGGGATGTTGTGGTGAACGAAAGTGAAGATGGTCAGAACCAATGGATGGTGGAATTGAACCTCTGGGAGGCTTCCTACGTACCTTCCCTTGGCAAGGATCAAAGTCCACGTAGTTTGGGATGGTGTTGTGGATTACACTCTAGGGTGGACCAGAGGGGATATCATGGTCAATTCTTACTCTAAGCCCATGTGAGTCGTGCTCAATGTGTGAAACAAGAGGCAGAAAAAACCTGATGATAACGGTGAAAAGGTGCATCGATGGGAAGTGGAGCCGGGAATACACGTGGTTATCCACCCAAAAAGGAAATAATAGATTACGGGTGGTTCATAGCCCAAAGGGGAAACTAGGGATTACTCTAGGATGGAGTCTCGAGTGGCGACAAAGGATACTGGGAGAGGGATTTGGCATGGAAGAGAGGAGTGTTCCGGTGCCCATTCCCTAGTCCTTGGAATGGAAGAAGATTGGAGGAGCAAGGGTACTACCTCCTGCAAGAAAGGATAGGGGCTTACACCAAGATGGTTTCCCTTTCCCCATGTATAGACAACACTCCAGCAAAAAGGATCTCATTCCATGTGAGGATGATCTCACTCCCATGGATATGAGCAGGCGTAGAGAATTTCTGAGATGGGGAACCCCGCATATGATGGACGGGGTGGGGTCACAGTTTAATGTCATGTTTTGAGGATGATGGTACTTATCAGTTTAATGTCCTATATCTCGGATGAGGCATGATTTCTCCACAACCCTAGAACCTACATAACTGATACCGACTTTCCCTTCGGGAAGTGAAGGCATCAACAATGTTGTAGTGTTGATGTGTTGTGGAGTGATCCAATGAGGGGCCCACATTAGCATGGCTATGCGAAGAAGAAACAGTCATTAGAATGACTATGAGAAGAAGCATGAGGTGAAGTAACGCAATGGTAAGCACCACCAAGGGTCTTTGAAGTCACTTCGTGAAAACCTAGAGGGTCACAAAGGAAAAGGAGTTGGTGAGCAAAGGGGTTCATAGGAAGAAACCTTATGAAACTCTGGTTCTCTATGTAGGGGAGGGGATTCAAGAAGGGGTATGCTTAGCAAAGTAAAGTGTCCTAGCCTAAGTATAGGGAATAGGTGCAAATGGAATGTTCTTTGTGAAGTGGAATGGCATTCACGAAGTAGTGCTTCATGATGCAAGGGTGCCCTGCGAAGCGCTGTATTGTGAAGTGATGTACTTCGTGAAGCATAGTGACCCCGCCTTAGCATAGCGTGTTCTTGTGCATGTAGTGTACTTCATGAATCATATGTGCTCCATGAAGACTTGTGTCCCCTTGGGGATCCCCTTCCTTCACGAAGGCCCATGGGCTCCGCTAAGGGCATCCCCCTTTTAAGAGGGGTTGAATTTAAGCAAAGGGAAAGGCACTTCACGATGCTAAAGTACCTTGAAGAGCTCATGGTTTACAGAATAGAAATTTCTTTGGGATTTGAGAGCTCATAAGATGAAAGTTCGATGGATCCATTTTTTGGGCTCGAGGGGATCCTGATAGACAAGAGGTGTTGCAAAGTAGATCTTGCTGGGCATGAAGACACGTGGAATTTTTCTGTAACTGTGAATCCTCCCACCTCCTTGCACCACGGTGACATTTCAAATATCAAATTGGTTCGCGGTGCCTCCCCAGTCCTTCCTATGTGGCGGCTTTGCAAATGTTAAATGGGTGTGTGGAGCTTCCCGCCTCCTTACTCCGCGGTGGCTTCATAGAGGGGAGATTCGCGCCGGTAGTGGTTTTGTGGGGCTCTGTAGACGAGCTTCGTGAGGTATCCCCAAGGGATTCACATTTGTTCTTCGTTTTCCCAAATTTTGGCGCCAAAAGATTCCCCCCTTAGACTAGGATTCTAGGAGAATATGAGGGTCATTGTCTGAGGGTCAATACCCAAAACCATTTGGTCAATAGCAAAGAAGGCTCGCGAAGGAGGTTTATGAGGCAGAGAGGCAACACCCGGGCCAAGAGTGCCATGATGCTCACCACGGTCAGATGCGCCACAAAGCACAAGGGTTCATGACCTATAAATAAGGGAGGTTGGACTATCTTTTTTCATTTCACACTTCCATGTTTTGGCACTTAGTGCTCTCGATTCATGAAGCTCTACAAACTCCATGATTTCTCTCTATGAATTTGTCTTTCTACTTCGCAGTGCACAACGAGTCTTTGGCTCTGCAGAGGTACACTCGGAGGCTTGCACCTAAAGTTTAGGGCATGGCTCTACGATTTCTTTGCTGGGATCGAACTTCGCAAACATGCTTTGTGAACGAGCTTCATGAGGGGGATTCATGAACCAGAAACAAATAGGGCCGAATTTCAAAAACTGAATGGATCACCAGGAGGATTCCAGGGGGTCCTTTTGTATGATTCCTTGACAGAGGTAATGGAAGATACCTCAGGTATAGGGGAGTTCATACGAATCCATTCTGTCCATAATTTTCTAATAGAACTACTTTCAGCGAGTCAGAAGGACTATCCACTATGCAGAAGGCTGCCTCTATATGGATTTGGCCTGAGGGATGACAACTTCATCCCTGAAGTGATTAGGGACAAACCGACTTATTGGTTCGGAATCATGTCGTTCCAGCACCAATGGTTTAGGGCGGCTGACAACCATGCCCGGAAGGACATCACACCTATCATCACTAACTTTCTTTACAATCACATGAAAAACATTGACGAGAAGGAGATGAAGCTAGAGATATCTCCCCCACTTTACCGTACCATTTTGAAGGCATCCTTGGGGAACCCGAAGAAGGGGTGGTCCGATGAGTGTGATCTATACCAGGGCGGAAAATTCACTGATGACTTGTCCAGGGCCTACTGGGTAGCTGCCTCGTGCGAAGAATTCGGGGAATATCTGAGGAAAATGGACCTGTATGAGGTGGCTTGGGCCTCCCAATTCCATATCTATCAGCCGAATCATCTGATGCTATAATTACTGAGTAGATGGTCGTCAAGGACCAATACCTTTCATTTTCACCATGGAGAGGTCTGCATCAGTCTATGGGACCTACTTCAAATCTTAGGGGTTCCAATATTGGGCGTGATGTATGATGAGTTCCTCCCTGTTATGGGTGCATGGGAGGATCCAAAGAAGATGCCACCACTGGAAATGGCGTTGATGAACCTTGTGCTAGGAGAGGACAAGAATTCGGTGAGGGACGTCCATTTCAAATGGTGGTTCAAGAAGTTCTTGAAATTCTTGGAAAATAGGCAGTTCCCTGTGAGGCCTCGGACATGCCCAGAGGGGGCTCAACGAGGTAAGGAGCACTCATACTGAAGAGTGTTGGGGGATATATAGTGGAAAATGTGGGGATTCATCATTAGTACCGAGAAGCAACTGATAGTTAGGTTGGATGCATTCATTATGATGTTCATCTACGATTGGATCCTGCCAGTGAGAGACACAAACAATGGGTGTGCAACCAAACACATTTATCATGGCATACATGTTGGAAATAGGAGGACGGGTCAACCTTGGTATCTTGATGCTTTCCAATCTGTACAAGATGATGTGGCATATCATCAAGGGGAAGAATCCATAGAGAATATGTGGGCCATTCCACCTCATGTACGAGTGGATAGTAGTGCATGTTATGGGATATATGAATATCCAAACCCCATCTCACCTCTAGGATCAAACTTCCACCCATACATTCTAAATTATGTAGAGAGATCTCTGACCAAGATGACTGTACAGGCAGTACTGAACTGGGTTTAGAAGGAAGAGAAGTTCAATTTTTACCTTTTCCCATTGCCAATGGGTGTGTTCACTGATGCTGGCCAGGGAACAGAAGATAATTGGTCCTAACTCTAGGAATTTCAAGGTGGAGTCTTGGTGGTACCAGGGCACAAAGAGTCCCTCTATGAGCTGTACACCCCACACCAATTTTCAAGGAAACTTCAGTGTAAGAAACGGATTCCCCCAAGAGTCTACTTGGGGGTGAACCATGAGGATCACCTATGTGTAATGAGGAAAATGTGACTCATGTTCACACTGTAATATGGGAAGATGTGGAATGAGATGCCTCCATCCACGGCTATCTTTGGGCTTTTGAAGGAGTACGCCAAGAGCTGGGAGGCAGCCTACCCTGGGGAGATGCTGAAGAAGCCAACTATTCAGGCTAGCGATGGGGTGCCTCCTCAACCTCGAGGCTAGGGTTGGAAGGCGGTGAGGACATCTTGTGGTGACAGAGCTGGAGTGGCGGTGAGGCCCACACCGGTCAAAGGGGAGGTACTAGCATATCCAAAAATGACATCTGACCCGATGGTCCTAGAGAAGTAGAGTCATATTGAGGGGAGGCCACCAAAGGGATTCTGTAGGATATCCACTCGGGCTCCGAGAAGCGGCTGCGCCATATAGACATGCCAGAGAATACTGTCTTCTGAGTAGCTTGAGACATCTAGGATGTCAACTAGAAATTCCACAGCACATCTGAGATTTGGAAACACTTAAACCATCTCGGGATGGATTTTCTAGGGATCAGTCCTGTCAGGGCCGAACTTTCAGTATCCCAGGTGGAGGCGGAGAAATACCTGGCCGAGTTGGAGGACTTCGTGCACTCCCGGGGTTCCCCGCATCAAATGACAGATTGAGTAAAGGTTTTTCTAGATCATACGACCACTCCGTAGTTATCTACTAATGTATTGAGGGAGATCTTCCCTCTTATGGAAGAATCAGATGAGTTCTCTTGGGGGGAGGAGACTGATAGAGGGAGCCCTTTAGAGGAGGGAGACGTTGGCGATTTAGACCGAGAACATGAAGAGTTTATAGAGGCTCTCGAGGTAAAACCATGAGTCCCTTCCCCGAGATATACTTATAGGGTACCTTGGACCCTTTACTAACATTTGAACTGTATAGGAGGTCCTCATACGTAGAACTCAATCCTGCCCTATAGCAGATGCAGCTGTAGGGACTTTGGGATCCGCACCTGCGGCTATGACGGTTACCATGCTTAGTGGGGCTGGGACACCTAGGGTGGTTATTCAAATATTTTTAGACATCCCAACAATATACGGAGGGCTACGCCTTAGGGTCCCAATGGAAAGAACCTAGAATATAGACCGATAATTTGATCTTGGTAAGTCTCCTTTACAAAATTCATGATTGCCACCAATTGATTAGGTAAACTAACATCTGTGCACTTTTGGGTATGAACAGTTCTTCAAATGGTGTGGGATGCCTTGGCGAGGATAGCTAGAGTTCCTGGTAGTGCCTTTCCATAAGGAATGCCAATGGTCATGGAAGAAAACACTCAAACTGACCGGACTATGATGCATCTGATCACCGGTGGGATCATTAGCAGGACAGAGCTAGAGATCATTGAGGGGGGGGTCTAATGATGAAGATCGATTGGATAGCAAGGGTCCTGATGTACCCGGTCCGACACCAGACACAGACCCTGTAGATGGGTTCTTGAAGGTGTTCCTAGCATATGAGCCTGCTGACCCCGCTGATCGAGATGAGATGGACTCTGATGAAAAGGATAAAAAAATTATCCATCATCGGTCATGGAAGCTAATTAAGTGATTCATTTATGACACCCCTCAAGCACAATGGATAGATCAGATGGGGAGGCTTCAGTTCTAATTGCATTAAATGTGTGTTGGGGGAGTGGATTCCCATTGTCCTCACATGTTTGTCTAGGATCTCATGACAGAGAAGATCTAGGAATATGACCACAGCCTTGGAGTTGGTTTTCAATGGAGAAAAGCGGTGAACATAAAGAAGCTCTAGGAGGCTGAAAAAGGGATTCAACGGCTGCAGGTCTAGGCAGATGAGTATTCCACTTTCCTCAACATGCAATCAGAGCTCATATTGTGGATGAAGGCCCAGCTGGAAGAGGCTGAAGAGTAGATGAAGCAAGCCATCATAGATATGGCTACTATCCCGAGTGATGAGGAGAGGGCCTAGATTGTGTCGGATGAACTGCGCCCCACTGCTGCTGAGGAGGAGCAAGAACTGAACAGGTGACAAAAGATCCTGGACTCCACAAGTCATAGGGTGGTGGAGTAGCAATGCTCTATTGACGGGGTCAACCCGTCCATGGGAGGGGTCGATCCTCAGGTATTGTGATGCATGTAACTTTGGAACAAACTTTCATACTTTGATTACTTATTCTATATGCATGCATGAGTTTTGTTATTTTCTTTTTGGTCTATTTCATTCTCATCACATTCATGGAACATCCAGCAATCAATCCCTAAGCTCACATGGGTCGGGACGGATGTGAGAAACAAGGGATGTCCACCTTATTATTCCATCCGAATAAAAGAGTGAAAGCCAAGCTTCGAGTATCTAGGGTTTGAACAACCAATCCAAATTTACTGGAAAGAAGGGAGAAGCTTGACTGGAGAACAAAGGTCTTAGAACAATCGAAGTTCCAAATTCCCAATGTGCTTTGGTGCATGAGTGGGGTAATTCTAGGGGTGTTGGAATCAATCCGAACAAAGGGAATTGCAAGGTGTGAATCATGATACCCAAAATTTAGAACACTGTGGGGATGGAATGACAATGAAAGATAGCTGTTGACCATGTTCAAAACACAGTATCCTAATTATGTTATCCTGAAATGCGAGGAGCAAATAAGGGATGACCACTGACCATGTTCGAAACATAGGGCCTGACTCAAAATGTTATCCATTAGTTTTCTATAACATTGGCTCAGAATAGTAGGCGAGCCATAGGCCAAGCATCCATACTATTAGGGGGTTTCTTTAGATTTGAAAGAGGATGAGGGCCTGAATAAAGGGCACACAAAGCGTGGAGGGTGGAGTAATGGGTTGTTCGAATGGAGTCTAACACTCTTGAAATTATTCCACTATGGTGGAAACACATTAGGTGGACACATCAGTCTGATTAGGGATCAAACTTACTTCCGAATAGGACCTCTCTACTAAGGACCTGTAAAGCCTTTTTGTTTTACATCATACCAATAAAGACAGTAAACACGTAGTTTAAACATCATACAATGAGGATAATGCACATAGTTTAAAGGTCATACCTCCTGGGCCAAGATCGGGGTTGAGGGACCATAAGGGTTAATTTAACTTGGGTTGGAACACAAGCAGAATGCCTAGGAATTTCTACGTATCCCATAAGGATGAGAATCAATCCAAATGTATTTCATAAGCACGACGTGGCTGGAGGCCAACACTGATAGTGTAAATCCTCTCTGGAAAGGGATTTGGTGTATCCCATGATTAACATGGGGAATCCTGAACTTGTTCAGGTTAGGAAAATAGTTTAGTGTCATGCGTGAAAGACATGGATACCTAGAAAGGAAGTTTTTGGTGCGGTACATACCCCGTTGTGAATGGAGACCATATGAGTCCATGCCATAGCACACACTCCCAAAAGAATCTTTCGGTCAAGGGACCGAAGGTGAAAACTGGGCTGGGCCCAAGACATGTTGTCTGGGTGTTCCTACGTATCCCATGAGGATGGTAATCAAGACATTCATTGTTTTCAGAGTGCAATTTAATGTCATGAGGGACGAGGAAAGGCATGCGTGGCATGGTTGTTCCAGTACACATCCTACAAAAAGTACTAATCCCACATGATTTATACTCGATGTTGGAAACAAGGAGTAGTTATGGGACCTTCCTAGTACTGGGAGGCACACATTAGGGGAAATGGGACGCTAGGTGAATGGAATTCCCATAATGCTGACACGCCTACATAATGCACCTAGATGTGCGAAGGGGTAAAGCTGAGTATGTTGGAATTCCACTTGAACCTATAGAGGTGGAAAATGTGAAACATGATGCCCGAGGTATGAACCATAATGATGCTGTAATGATGATAGGGGATAACTATTGACCTTGTTCGAAACGCAACATCCATATCGCGTTAGCCTAGAGTGGGGATAGGAAAGTGGGGGTCAATCGCTGACCATGTTCAAAACATGGGACTTGAATCAATTTGTCGTCCGAGGTCCTCAGGGATGTTGGCCTAAGATGGTAGGTAAGCCAATGTGGAATGAGACCAGGTCGTAATGGGGTTCCCTTCAGACGTAGAAGAGGATGAGGACATGAATAATGGGCTCATGAAGCTTGGACACTGAATGAGGGAATGTCCCTGTGAAAATTCCACACTCGGAACTCTTTTTCACAATGCATCTGAGTATGAAAGTAAGGCATATCAGATTGAGGGATTAGGGTCCCTTTCCAAGTACAAGGGTCTTGGTGTTGCACGCTTCTAGCTTAAGGTCGTAGGTTGGGTCATTGGGGGGTGGCTTGATTTAATGGACTGTGTGCATGGTGGTGAAGTAGAAAAACCTGACGTGTAGTTACCATAGGGAGATCTTAGTTTAGGGTCATAAAACTCTGACTAGATTGGGAAAAGACAAAGGGGGAACATTGTGCAGCTGTTGAAAAACCCGACATAAATGAGAGCCCAAGAGGTACTCGCTACACTAAATGTTCCCAAAAAGAGTTCTGGACAAAGGGGCTAAAGAGAGGGGGCAAGATTTTAGATTCCTTGGGCTGGACCCGAAGACAAGATGCATGGGTGTTCCTACATATCCCATAAGGATGGGAGTCAATCCATACGTAGTTCTAGAAGATTTCATACAGTCTAATGTCTTGTGGCAAGGACGCTGAGTGGTCTTAGTTTATGGTCGTTGAGCTCGGAACATAGACTTAACTGAGGGAGGGATACACGTGGTGAGGTAATTATTAAA
Organism: Viscum album; assembly: GCA_963277665.1. Classification (NCBI taxonomy): domain Eukaryota; kingdom Viridiplantae; phylum Streptophyta; class Magnoliopsida; order Santalales; family Viscaceae; genus Viscum; species Viscum album. The sequence continues at coordinate 1,350,773,363 of OY728164.1, forward strand.
CCCTATGTGAATGAGGACATAAAAAGTCTGTAACTCCACAATGTGCTCCCCAAGAAACTTTTAGGTCGAGGGACCAATAGTGAAAGTTAGGATGTGCCTGAGGAAAAGTGCATGGGCATTCCTACGTACCCCATGAGAATTGGAATCAATCCATACATAGTTCTATAGAGAGGACGTATAATGAGATCTTAGTTTATGGTCTTAGAGCTCAGATCATGAAGAAGAGAAACTCTTCCACGTGGGCGTAGAACTCAATCTGATAACTAAGACCACATGAGTCAAAATAAATATGGGAAACCAGGGGCGGAAGAGGTGTTTGCATCACATGGGATATACATAAATGGGAAGTTGTTGCGGATCCCTGAAAGATGAATTACCACAGCTTCGTCCTCCTAACATGAAAATGCACACTGAGAGATAGTACCAAGAGTGTCGAAATTCAACATGGACATGATGGGGTGTAAAATTATGTGAATCATGCAAATGAAATTTTAGGATTGATGGGGTTGTCATGATGATGGAGGATAACTGTTAACTGTGTTTGAAACAAAACTTCCATATCATGTGACCTGAAATGAGAACAACAAATGCTCATCAACCGCTGACCATATATGCAATGTAAGACTTGTATCAATTTTTTGTTCGAAACCCTTGAGGACATTGGCCCGTAATGGTAGCAGAACCCTTGGGCCAAGCATCAATGCCATTTAGGGGTCCCTTCGGATGTGAAAGATAATGAAAGCCAAAATGAAGGGGAACATGATGCCTGAAAAATGGGTGAAAGGATGTCCAGGTGGAATCTGACACTCCAGGTTCTGAACCAGAGTACTCTTGGGCACATTGAAGAATCACTGAAGAGGGTCGAGGGACCCAAATTAAGAGCAGCTTCATCGAAAATAGGAGTGTATGGAAAGGGAGCGAATGGCACTCAGGAGAGAGAGGTATGTGGCACAGTTGTTACAAACCCGATGTGAATGGGGACATAATCCCATACCACACCACGTAACCCTCCCATGGAAGGACTGAGGCCAAGAGGAAAAAATGATAGGGAGGGTTCTAAGAGATGGGATTGGACCTAAATACTATATGTTTGGGAGATACTACATATCCCATAAGGATGGGAATCAATCCAAACATAATTTTGAGGAACGATGCTATATATTTTATCGTCATGTATGAAGGATGAAAATAGGAGGTGAGGTACCCCAATGAGGGATGTTTACGGCTCAACGAATAGCCTAAGGTCAATGAGGGCATAATCATATACCACATCATACAATCCCAAAAAAAAACTTGGGCCATGGGGCTGAAAATATTGAGGTACTTGAAACGGGATGTCCCAACCAACTCGTAGTTTAACATCTTGCAGTAAGGATGATGGTGCTCCTAGTTTAAGGTCATAGGCATCGAACCATAGATGCTTAGTTTAATGTCATATGCATTGAATAACAGAGTGGAGAGGGAGAATCATCGTGTATGTGGAGAACCATGAAATAGAAATAATGATCGAGGATAACTATTGACCATGTTCGCAACACATTATTCGTATTTATCTGACCAGAGTTTAGGGGAAAACAATTGAGCATCGACCATTGAATTCATTTTCAACATAAGACTTGTATCAATTTTTCACTTGAAATCCTTGAGGACGATAGACCAAAATGGTAGGAGAGACCTTGGGCCAAGCATCTACATTTTTTGGGGATCCTTTCAGATATAAACAATGAAAGAAACCCAAGTGATGGGGCGCAAGAAGAATGGTGGGGCCTGTGCTGGCGGAAAGAATGATAAATGAAGGAGGGACGTCTCAAGGGGATATGTGTGGTGTGAAAAAATATCCCGATGTGAATGAGGACATGAGTCCATACCACACCACACAATCCTAGATGATAACATTGGCCAAGGGGCTGAAATGGTCGAGGGACCTGAGCGTAGGAGTCCCAGATAACTATAGCCATAGGATCCCTCATGCGGGTATTGCCTTACCACAGCTCCTAAGACCACGTGAGCAATGGTCGGTGTTGGAAACAAAGAGTAGGATCAGTCTCTTCCAAGCATATAGGGGTATGACAGCTGGACTCACACCCCTGCCCAAGGTAGACTGAAGCTTGAAGAGACAACAGGGAAGAATGCACCATTACACTCAATATTTGGGACATATGGGGGTTGTGACAATGATAAAGGATTATTGTTTACCTAGTTCAAAACATAGTGTCTATATTGTGTTACCTGAAATGGGGACAACAAATGATAATAAACCGCAGACCATATTCGCAATGCTGGACATATAACAACATTTCATTCAAGGTCCTCGAGTGTGTTGGCCCAAAATGATAGGAGAGCCCTTAGGCTAAGTATATATACCATTTGGGGGGCCTTTTGGATGTTAAAGATGATGGAAACCCAAATGGTGGTGTGTGTGGAGCATAAATGTGCCCGTGCAATTTAACATCAAATTGGACAGTGAAAGAAGTAGAGATCTCTAGGGAAGGGGATATATGTTGCAGTCATGATGGATCCGTCATAAAGGAGAGCATAAGTGGGCACCCCACCAAGTTTTCCAACCCATAAGAGATTTTGAATTCAAGGCTGAGCCAAAAGAAAAATTTTCTAGGCATTCCTACTTATCCCATGAGGATGGGAATTAAGCCATACGTAGTTCTTGAAGGCCATGTAGTTTAACATCGTGCGGTGAGGACGAGGGAGAAATAGAAGAACGAGGAGGGGAAAATGGTGTGATCATCATAATCCTGACATGAGCGGGGCCAAAGAAGCCTACACGACTCCATGTGGGATACTCCAAGAGAACTATACCCTGGGAGGATAGTCAGAGAGGAAACTGGGGGCTAGAATCAAGACTAAGCATCTCAGCGTTCATACATATCCCATGAATATGGGAATCAATCCATATGTAGTTGTTACAGTTTAGCATATTTCAAGATGAGTGCTGAATAGTTTTACATACTTTAGTTTAGACGAACCACACATTTTAACATTTTTTGGTATGGATGGAATAGTGTAAGGTCAAGTAGGTATGAATAGTTTAAGGTCATGTAGGACTATAATGTAGTATAAGGTCATGAAGGAACGTAATTCAGTTTAGGGTTGTGCAAGACCGTATAGTTTAAGGTCATGTGGGACCATACAGTTTAAGGTCATGTTGGAACACACCGTTTAAGGTCTTGAGGGATCATACCGTTTAAGGTCATGCAGGACCATACAGTTTAAGGTCATGCATGACAAATAGTTTAAATTCATGTAAGACCATACATTTTAAGGTAATGCAAGACCAGACAGTTTAAGGTCATGTAGTTCCAGAAAATTTAAGGTTATGTAAGACCATACAGTTTAAGGTCATGTAGGACTAGATAGTTTAAGGTCATGTAGGATTATACTATTTAAGGTCATACGGGACAAGATTCATAAAGTTCTTATAGGAATGTACAAATCAATAAGTATTTCTTAAGAAGCATGGAATTGGTTGGACGAGTTATATGCTCACCATCCATAGTAACTAAGGAGTATGATCCATTTGATTAAACCTTGTGAATGATGTAAGGTCGTTCCCATTTGGGCTTCAACTTGGGTGGTTTTTGTCTGGGTATCATTTGTGTTCTCAAGGACAACACCAAGTCACCTTGAAAGAAAGAGTGGAGGTGAAATCTCTTTTTGAAAGATCTAGAAATCTTGTTCTGATGCCTTTACAAATTGTGTCAGGCACAAAGCTTGTTCTCGTCGAGCACTTCCATCTATATCTAGATAGATTTCAGCTACTTTATTCTGTGCTTGTATATTATAGACAACTATGTGCAATGGTGGAAATTGAATCTCGATGGGCAGAATGGGATTCGTTCCATAAACTAGGGAATATGGGGTCACTTGGGTGGAATTACGTGTTTTCATATGATAAGCCCAGATGGTGTTGGGGTGCTTGTCCGGCCAACTCTTCTTATTCTGACCAACCATATTCTGCAAAATGTTAGAGAGGGTTTTGTTGATTGCCTCAATTTTCCCATTTGGTTGCACATGACAATGAGAGGTATGGTTAGAACATATGTTGTACTTAGCATATGATTTCTTTAGCTCAACTGCGTGGAAGTTCGTGTCGTTATCTATGAGGATATAATGAGGGAATCCAAATAGATAATTGATGTTGGAGATCAAAAATTAAACGATGGAATGAGGCTTTACCTCCTTGAGTAGAACTACCTTAACCACTTGGAAAAAATATCAGTAGCGGTCAAGATGAACGTGAACTGGAGAGCAGTTACCAGTGGATATGGTCCCACAACAACGATTCCACAGACCACAAATGGCCAAGAGTACTTGGTAGTGTGGAGAGGCTCTGAAAGTTTTTGCATAAAATTAGCATGAATGTGGCACACATCACACCTTTTGGTGAACTCAATGCAGTCATGGATCATGGAGGGAAAAAAATTCCCTAGTCTCTGGATCTGGTGAGATAGTTTCGGCCCAGTCTGATGAGCCCCACATGAACTGGCATAAACCTATTGCATGACTTGAGAAATCTCAACTCCTTGAATTAAATAGAAGATAACCCCATCAAACTCGCGCTTTTAGGGGATCTTCTCATGACCAAGACTGTCCTAGAGGGTAAACTATAACGTGGGGCATTGGATTCTCTTGCACTCGGCCTGATACACTGGGAGATTACCATTTTGGAGATACTCAACAAAGGAGGTTCTCCAGTAGGGAGTCACCATAATCGCTTCATCCGGGGGACCTGGGGGTCCCAACATGGAGGCATCGGTGGTAAGGTGGCTCACTTATGGGCTGTCATCATCATCTGGAGTGACGGGAGTGATGAAACTCTGGTGTTCCATGTGGATAATAAAATCATCATATTCAGGCTCTTCTAGTGATGCATCTGTGCATTCCAAGGCGTTAGCTTGACCGTTCTAGGATCGAGGGACATGACTGAATGTTGGTCAAGATGTGAACTGGGCCATAAACTGGAGGGTGCATTCCAATAGTGGTACAAGCTCTGGATTTCTAACAACATAGTCACCATTGATCTGCTTTATCACTAGTTTGGAGTCCCCTTTCACATGAATGTGAGGAACATCAATCTCGAGGGCCATCTCAAGGCCAGTAATGAGAGCCAGATATTCCACCTCATTGTTGGTGCAGCCTTCTGACAACAAGAATGAATACAGTAGAATGGATTATGATGGGGTAATGAAGATGATACCTAGGCCTACTCTATTCATCCTGGGGAAATTGAGACTTCTTCCAGTGGTGCTTTGGGAAGCACCATCAAATTTCATTTTTCAACACGAGATGGATTGGTCTACCGAGAGAATTGCCTCATCAAGAAAATCAAGGTCCATGGACTGGTCCGCAGGAGTTGGATGAGTAGTGAGGAAGTCTGCCAACACTTTCCCCTAAATTTCCTTCTGAGGGACAAACCTATTGTCAAAATGATGAAGGATTAATACCCACTAAGCTAGACATCCTGTCAACATTGGGCTATTCAGGATGTACTTCAGCGAATCCACCTAGTACAACAACTGTACCTCGTGGTTCTACAAGTATTGCCACAATTTCAGTACTAAGAATACCAGCGTGAGGCAGCTCTTCTTGATAGTGGAATATTTGGTCTCTATGTCTAGGAGCATTTGACTGAGATAGTAGAGACTGTTCTCTGTCCCCTCATCATTCTTCTAGGTGAGAAGGGTGTAGAGGGATTGTTCTAGGGTGGTCACATAAAGGACCAACCACTTTCTGGAAATGGGTGGCACTAGAACCGAAGGCTATTACAGGTACCAATTGATTTCCTCAAAAACAGTATGATATTATTCATCCCACTCATAGATAGTTCCATTCCTCAGGATCCGAGAAAAGGGATTACACTTTCTATCCAAATTCGAGATGAATCAGCATATTTAGGCCAAGTGGCCTTGGAAACCATGAAGATCCAAGATTTTTCACGGGGGAGACATCTAGCTAATGGCCTTGATCTTCTCTAGATCGATCTTGATGCCCCTGTATCTGACAATGAACCTGAGAAACTTTCTAGAGGTGAACCTGAAGGCACACTTTAGTGGTTTTATCTTTGTAGGTTCTGGGCACAGCAGAAGCACATTGGTGGGTGTACCCCACATTAATTTTGTCCATTAATTATGTTTAATCTGAGATATATCATGATAATAAAATGTCAGATCTTTGGAATAGAATGAAGATTAAAAGAAAATAAAGGAGTCCCAGAAACATAGAGAGGATCATAAAATGTTGGTTATAATTAATTTAATAAAAATACAAGAATTACCTTGATGGAATTCTATCTCTGTTGATGTTTCCAGTCACGATCCGATGTGATCCATCGTTGAGTTGTAGAATCTAAGTGCATGATTCCACTAGCAGTGACCCAAACGTGCTCTATGTATCTATAGACATCACCAAAGGGATCTATGGGTGCTAGCATTGAAGATCCTTCACTTTCAATTTCCACCTCCAAACGCCTTGATCCAGTGTAGAAGGATCTCTCTCTTCAATATTGAGAGTGTTTTTGGAAGAAAAGAATTCTCTCTTGTCTTGAGATCTTTCTCTAGAACCGTTGTGCACAACCCCATAAATTTCTAGGATAGTGAGAATTATATAATAGTGATTTTAATTAATTGTAATAATAAAATGAATTAAATACCCAAAGGAATTTATTCATTTCATTTAATTCTTAGTAAAACCCCATGTCTAGTAATAAAAGTTTACTATTATTATTACTTGACATGCGTCTAGCATACTACACCAAATATTATTTAATTAAATAAATAATATTATATCTCACATGTCCCTAAAAAACTAAATAGCATGTATTTCAATATATATGACGTGTACTTTTATTTTTCAATTTTTATTTATATCCTCCAGCATATTTATTAGGCCTTGAATAATGGATATTTATTTCTCAAATAAATATCACTGCATTACTCACTAATAAATATATTATTCCACCCACAATATATCCTCTCGAATAACTAGTGTCTAAATAAATGAGATCAGACATCCTTGAATAATTATTAACCCACAATTAGGATTAATATTTATTCAACTTGTTAAATTAATATTTAACAGAGATACTTGGACACACTTAGTGCGTGACCCTCTAGGAAACTTTCTCATGGGCATGAGGTGGAGAATTCCTAAAGTCCAAGGGTAGCATCTAGAAACATGCCAAGGAACCCATAAAAGAAGTTAATGCTGTAATGAAGTTTCACCTCCTATGAATGCTTACTGTGTATTGTAAACCCTTTGTCTCAATATCTCGAATCAAGTGGGTTGCATGCTAGTGACATCAACCCATGAGTTCAATTACTATTTCTTTGAAATTACCGGATTGAACTCTCTCATTCCATTCCATGTTTATATATTAATTTAGGCTATATCAATTCCATCAAAGGGCCTAAGATATATACTTCTGTTATGGAACATAAGGGAAAAATCGTTTCTCACATTATCTATTAATGCAGTATTACTCGTGATGCACCCAACATATCCTACCTCACTGTGAACAGTGTGTCAGCATAGTTTTCATCAATACATATATGTGTGTGAGTTGTAACAACCATTAATAATAATCTTAAAGTATAACAATAAATACACATGTTCGCAGATTAGAACATCTAATGACACTATGAAATGTGGATTTCCTACTGGTGGGTCTCGTTCTCATAATATCCTCCTGGATATTACTAAGGGAGCACACCATGAGAAGGTGCCTCAATGTTTTATGAGTCCTCACCACTAATGTCCTATATTGTCTTTGTCCCTCAAATAAAATCATTTTGTCATAGAACATATATTCAAGAATAGTGTTAAGGAACTTCTAGGTTCACATCATAGCAGGGATCTTCTATGACCCTTTAATGCAACAACTATCTTTAAGACATTATCAAATGCATTGTCATGCAGAAGAACAATCAAGATGTGATAAGGTATTTATTAATGAATAGAGTAAAGTGTAGTAGAATCTAGGCCACAAACTCAAATAGACTCACACTTATACTAGAGACAACTACTTACAACCTTTAACTTGCAAGATCTCACATGATATTTATGCTTCTGTTGAGATAGGCCATTAGTCATGGGGTCTTCCACATTCTCTTCCATGGAAACTCTGATCACTGCAATTTCACCCCTTTGATAGAAATCCCTCAATAGGTGATACTTATAGACTATGTGATTTGTCCATTGATGTGACCTTGGTTCTTTTGTAAGAGCCACCACTGTAGTATTATTACAATACAATGTGATAGGATCTTTACTGCTAGGCACTACATCAAGATATTGAACAAAATTCCAAGTCCAGACAGATTCCTTGGATGCATCAGAAGCCATTATATATTCGGACTCCACTATAGAATCGACGACAATTGGTTTCTTTGAACTTTTCCAGCTCATAGCTCCTCCATTGAAACAAAAAACATATCTATATTGCAACTTCAGATCATTTTGATCTATCTGAAAACTAGCATCTGCATACCCTCTAATGACAAGCTCTTCATCTCCTCTATACACCAGGAACATATCCTCAGTTCTTCTCACATACTTAAGGATAGTCTTAACATTAGTCTAATGTTGTTCTCATGGATCTGCTTGATATCTTACTACCATGCTCTGTGTCTAGGAAACATCAATCCTGGTACATAACATGGCACACAATATGGATCTTATAGCAGAAGCGTATGGGATCTTACTCATTCTATCTTTCTCCTCCCGTGTCTAAGGAGACATTTTCTTAGAAAGATGTAGGCAATGTGACACTAGAAATAATCTCCAATTGGATTGTTCCATACTAAATCTCATTTGTATCTGGTCAATGTATGTACCCTGACTTAGTCCAAGAAGCCTCTTTGATCTATCACGAATGATCTTGATCCCTAGAATGAAGGCTGCTTCACCTAAGTCCTTCATGGAGAAACACTTGTTCAAACAGTCTTTAACTGACTCTAAGACTGGTACATAATTTTCAATATGTAATACATCATGAAAATATACTACTAGGATCAAAATCTCCTTCCCATTAAACCACTTATAAACATATGGATCACATTCATTCTTAATGAAACCAAATTCCTTCATGGCTTCAACAAATTGAATGATCCATGACCTAGATGCTTGCTTTAATCTATAAATGGATTTCTGTAACTTGGAAACCCATTTGGATTCACTTGGTGTCACAAACCCTTCTGGTTGTGTCATATAGACATCTTACTGAAGATTCCTATTATGGAATTCTATTTTGACATCCATCTGCCAAATCTTGTAGTCATGGTAATCTGTTATGGAAAGTATGATTCTTATTGATTTAAACATGTAAACTCGCAATAAGGATTTCTCATAGTCAATTTCTTAAGGTTGTATGAATTCTTTAGACACTAGACTTTCTTTATAGGTGCTAACTTGACCTTCCATGTCTAGCTTTCTTTTGAATACCCATTTGCATCCAACATGCTTTACATTAAATATCTCATCGACCAGAACCCAGACATGGTTCTGATAAATGGAATCCATCTCAGAATTCATAGCTTCTAGCCATCTTGCAACTTCTGATATTTCTACTACTTCATTGTAGGGTTGAGGTTAATCATTTTCCAATAATAATGATTCACTATCCTTGGTGACTAGGAAACCAAATCTCTCTGGATCCCTTACCTCTCTTGAGGTCCTACGCAGTACTTTTGTTTCAGGAAGTACTTCCACAAGGACCTGTGGAACTTTTTCCGGTACCAACTCTTGTGTATCTTCAGCATCAACTTCATTGAATTCAATCTTGCTCCCACAATCCTTTTTAGGATGTGATCCCTCTCAAGAAAGACAGCTTGTCTAGCGACAATAAATTTTTTATCTGAAGGTTTATATAGATAATATCCTTTCGTTTCTTTGGGATATCCTATAATGATACACCTCATGCCCTGGGGTGCTAGTTTGTTTCCTGAAATGGCCTTAACAAATTTCTCACATCCCCATACATGTGTGTGCGACAAAATGGGTTTTTTCCATTCCATAACTCGGAGGGAATTCCATTTTCTGCCTTAGTTGGTACTTGGTTTAACGTGTAGGCTTTAGTTTATAATTCATATCCCCAAAAGGATAATGAACGATCTGTATGACTCATCATTGAACTCACCATGTCCAAAAAGGTGTAGTTTCTCCTTTCAATAAAACTATTTCACTATGGTGTATAAGGATTTTGAGCTAATATAGAATCCTAGACCCCGTAAAATATCAATGAACTCTTGGTTAAGATATTCTCCACCTCGATCCGATCAAAGTTTCTTTACCTTATAACAAAGATGATTCTATAATTCGTTCTTGAATTCCATAAATTTCTCTAAGGACTATGACTTATACCTCATTAAGTATACATATCCATATATACTCAAATCATCAGTAAAATTAATGAAGTAAGAATATTCACCTCTAGCTTCTATTGGAAATGGTCCACACACATCCGTGTACACCAATCCTAGAAGCTCTATGGCCCTTTCACCATATCTACCTAAAGGAAGTTTGGTCTTGTTTACTTTGTAAACAAGTGTGACATCTATCATGGGGTTTTGTCTCAGTAGAGTCTAAATAGCCATCTTGGAAGAGCTTTGTCAAGCACTTCTCGTTTACATGACCGAGATGGTGAAGTCACAACTGAGTGACGTATGAGTCAGGTGAGTTTGTTTCATTATTGATTTCCAACACTTTGTTTTCATAATTTAATACATACAAACCATTATTTAAATTTTCCATACCATAATATATGTTGTTCTTATAAAATAAGAAACCCTTATTTCCAAACAAGAAAATAAATCCATCCATATCCAAACATGACACATAAAGTATGTTTTTGGTAACACTAGGCACATAATAACAGTTATGTAAAACCAAAATCATCCCAGTTGGAAATGAGATATGGTAATCTCCAATAAACAACAAATCCAACCTCACGTCTTCGGTAGCTCTAAGATCCTCCTCTCCTTGGGAAATCATTCTAAATTTACTTGGTTCCTACATTTGAATACATATGTGACCCCCCCAAGCTGTATCTAATACCCAATGAGTAATAATGGAAATATTACACTTGATAACAAACATAACTTTAGAGTCCCCATGCATTTGGGTGTAATTCCTCTTCCAGTGGCCTTGCTTTCCATATGAAAAACATACCTCCTCCCATTCCTTTCCCTGCCTCTGGATCTTCCCCTTCTTGGGGGGATGGTGCTTGTGGGCTTCATACCATTTATGTGTCCTTGGCCCCTTTTCCTTGTCCTTATTTTTCTTATTCACCATAAGGACTATGGTTTTTTCATACCCCATGTCTTTATCGACCTGGATAATTAAGGTCAGAAGTTTCGATAAACTCTTATCATTGTTTTTGATGTTTTAGTTGAGAATAAAGCTAGAGAAGGTCTTGGGAAGTGATGAGAGGATGATATATGTATGCAACTCATCCAAGAACTTAATCCCTAAGATTTCCATGTGTTCATTGTAGCCAATAAGCTTGACTACATGAGGACTAGCTGGTGTAGACTCTCCAATCTTACTTGTAAACATAGTGTTGGAGATCTCATATCTCCCATGTCTCATCTTCTCTTTATAGATATCCATAAAATGATACATCATGCTATCCACATCCTTATTTTCATGTTACTTCTAGAGCTCTTTATACATGGATGATATCATGAAACATTAGACATATATGGCATCATCCATATGTTTCATATAGAGAGATAGTTCCTCTTTACTAGCCTCTTTTCTAGGTGCAACTGGAATAGGCTCTTCCAACACATAAAATTTCTTCTCCTGGTGAAGGATGATGCGTAAGCTCCTCTGCCATTCCTGGAAATTGGTTCCGGTGAGAAGGCTTTCGTTCTCGAGTATGGTTCACAATGATATGTTTGATGTAATTTTTCTTTCTGTTTCTACAAATTATGATGAGCAAAGGTTTAGTAATTTATTATGATAAAAACTGAGGTAAATAATTTTATAAATACTTATTAGTCTCCAACTATTTTATCAAAATCCAATATCCCTCACCATTAACTTTGGAATATTATGTTTCCTGAATATTCTAGTGGAAAGGATCCATATTTCCCATTGTATTACCCCAAATAGGTTTGTTCAAGTCACTTTAAGGGTTTTAGGTAGGCATTCCAAATGCCAACTGCATTAACTCACAGCTCCTTGATCAGCTTAGTGGACTCCCCAATCCTGAAACCATTTTATTTTGGATTTCCTCAACCTTTGCCTCTTGGTCATGCCATGTCCTACTATGGCAGTCAACCCTTGATGGGAACCATGTAAAGTCAACCCAAAACCTGGAATTATAATTCCTCGATAATTAAAAGAATCCCAACTATGGTTGGTCAAGCACTTTGACCTATGGACCGATTCTAACCATGATTATGGGAGGCTATACTGAATTAATATTTCTTTGAGGGATTTTATCCTTATACATAAATTTCAATTTTATTAACTTTGGTTTAATTATTGTTATTATTAAGTGGGATATACTTAATTGATTAACCATGTCTAATAAAATATTTATGCCTAATCCGGTCTTATTTTAGTTCCATCTTTCATGTTTGTTTAATTCATTAATTGTGTGATCATGACAACACACCCACAATAAATAAATCATACAACTGACAAAAATAAAATAAATGGTATGATCATGATCTTGTTCTATTGTTTATTTTATTTAGTATTTGATAAACTAACCCAAGACATAGGGGAAAAACACCTTGAACCTTTTGGGTTTGTTTTTACAGCTTTCCAACAGTCCACCTTTGTTTCTCCTTGGATTGGTTTTACCTCGGCTTCTAACTTAAGCTACATCCACTAGATTTTGAGCTCCATCCATTACATATGCTTTTATCTCACACATAGGTGAGAGGTAAAATGGGGTTTTACATAAAATAATCCTCGGGCACACATGACCTACATATTAATGAGGAGAAGGCTCGCAGGCCAACAAATTTAAATAAATTAATTAAAAGAAACCATTCACAAACAAAGGTCTTGGTCTATCTCAGGATCATCCATACATGCAATGATATTTACGCATAAATAAAACTAGCATTCAATTATTTAATCATTCTTGTTTAAGATAAATCATTCTTGAATCAATTAATTATCATTAATTAATCAACCCTTTTATCTTAAACCTTATTTTTAATTTCCTTGAGATCCTCATCCATCATAATTTCAAACAAATAAATTCATTTAAAATTACCTTTGTACGTAACTTGTACCTTGGAGGAAACCTGATGAATTCCTATTTATAACTACCCAATGATTAGAAATGAACATTACACAGATGTTAAATTAAACTCAAATATATAAAACACCTATCATGTGTTGTTCCTTGGCTTTATTTCTACACTATGGTATACGCCTGAAGGGTTTGTATAATATAATAATAAATTTTATTAAATCTGCGTAATTTGGATGAGTACACGACATGTAGTTCTGACTACACGGCGTGTACTATTATTCACCATCCATCTAAAGTACATGAACGGGGACATGGCATATAGATGTATTTCAGAAATCTTCATAGTACATGGTGTGTTCAGTGGGACACACGCCATGTAGTATCCGCGTTACACAGTTTCTAGCCGGGAATGCCATGTACGAGGTACACGGTCCAACCCTAACTTGAAGGGACTAAATGCTGTGTTCAATGGACCACATGACGTGTAATCCAGAAACCATGTGCCACCGGTTCCTAGTCAACAAACGGTGTCATTTAAGACTTATAAATACTCTAACACATGGTTTGATTTGGCGGACCAGTCTGATGCATTGAACCTAGACTGCAAGGCATGTACTACCAAATACATGCAATTTATTTTGGTGTTGTATGTCCAAGAATTTTTTCCACCTCTAGATGAGATCCTCTATTTTATTTTAATCAAAATTAAAAGAAAAAGTCATTTCTGTAAGGTGAATGAGAAACGAGAGGGGAGGAACTAATCGTGAGATTTAGATTTTCAGAACGATTAACTTGAATTGAAACAACTAAATTATTAAATGCATAAATCTCCAATATAAAACTAAATAATTATAATCAACTATATAACATGGCCTTTGATACCACTTTTAGGTTTCGGGCGTAGCGGAAGCACGTTGGTGGGTGTACCCAACTTTTATTTTTTCCGTTAATGACGTTTAATCTGAGATTCGTCACAATAATAAAACACCAGATCATCGAAATATAACGAAGAACAAAAGAAAATAAGGGAGTCCTAGAACCATATAGAGGATCATCATATGTTGGTTATAATTAATTTACTTAAAATAAAAGAATTAACTTGAAGGAATTCTCTCTCTATTGATGTTTTCGGTCACAGTCCGATGTGATCCATCGTTGCGTCCTAGAATCCAAGTGCAGGATTCCTCTAGAGGTGATCCACACATGCTACATGTATTTCTGTACATCATCGAAGGGATCTATGGGTGCTATCATAGAAGAGACTTTGCTTGTGATGTCCTCCTTTGATCACCTTGATCCGTGAGAGAATGATCTCTCCCTCATAACTTGATAGCGTTTTTGGAAGAAAATAATTCTTTCTTGGCTTGAGAGCTTTCTCTATATCCGTTTTGAATAACCCAAAAAATGGCTAGGATAATGAGAATTATATAATATAGATTTTAATTACATATAATAATAAAATGAATTAATTACCCAAAATTATTTATTCATCTCATTTAATTCTTAGTAAGACCCCATGTCTAATAATAACAGTTGACTATTATTATTACTTGACATCCGCCCAATGTATTACACCTAATATTATTTAATTAAATAAGTAATATTATTTCAAACATGTTCCCCCAAAAAATACATGGCGTGTATATTTATATACATGGTGTGTACCTTTTTTTTCCATTTTTCTTTATTTCCTCCACCATATTTCTTAGGCCTTGAATTAAGTCTATTTTTTTCTAAAATAAATATCACTGAATTACTCTCTAATAAACATATTATTTTGACCAATATATATTCTCTATAATAACTAGTGTCTAAATAAATGTGATCATGCATCCTTGAATAATTATTAAACCACCATCGGGAATAATATTTATCAACTTGTTAAATTAATATTAAGCTGAGATACTTGGGCACACTTAGTGTGGGACCCTCTAGTCCTCTTTCTGAGTGGAATTAGGCGAAACCTTCCTAAATTCCATGGTTATCATCTAAAAACATTCCAAGGAACCCATAGAGAAAGATGTTAATTCCACAATGATGTGTCACCTCCTACGAACGCTTACCATGTAATGTAATCCCTTTGTCTCAATATCTCAAATCAAGTGGGTTTAATGCTAGTGCCATCAACCCATGTGCTCAATTATTATATATTTTATTTTTTGGAATTGAAATCAATCATTCCTTACCATGGACATGTATTTATTTAGGCTATATCAATTCCTTGAAAGGGCCTGAGATATATACTTCCATTGTGGAACAAAAGGAAAAAAATCCTTTGTCGCCTTATCTATTAATACAGTATTACTCATGACGCACCCAACATATCCTACCTCCCTGTGAACAGTGTTTCTTCATAGTTTTTGTCAATACATCTAAGTGTGTGAGTTGTAATACCCATTAATAATAATCTAAAAGTCTAAGGACCAATACACACATCTGCAGATAGGAACATCCAATGACACTATGAAATATGGATTTCTCTCCGGTGGGTCTTGTTCTCAAAATATTTTCCGGAATATTACCAAGGTAATACACCAAGAGAAGGTTCCTCAATGTTTTATGAGCCATCACCCCTAATGGCCTATATTATTTGTATCCCTCAAATAACATCATTCGGTCATAGAACATATATTCAAGAACAGTGTTATGGAACTTTCGGGTTCTCATCATAGCAGGGATCTACTATGACCTTTTAATAAAAAAAAATCCTTTGAAAATTATCACATGCATTTTCACGCAGAAGAAAAATCAATATGTGATAAGGTATTTATTAATGAATAAAGTACAAAGTAGTTGGCTCTAGGCCACCAACTCCAATAATCTTCAGGTGTCTGGGATGAAGGAATCTGAACACTTTCTTAAGGTCTTTGAGATGGTCCTAATGATAGAGATATTTGACCACCAGATAAACCACATAACACTCCACTACTATCCCTAGGATCAACAAAAATATGCGATGCATAGCCCATTGGTAGGTGGTACCTTCATTCTTTAAACTGAAGGGCATGAATTAGTAACAAAAAGTTCCCTATGGTGCTATGAAGTCTGTAGAATCCTTGTCCTCAGGAGCCATTCAGATCTGGTTATACCCAGAGTACCCATCCACAAAAGAGAGGGCTTGGAACCTAGTAGTGGAATCAATTAATAGCTCCGTCACAGGAATGGGAGAATCATCCTTCAGACAGTGACGGTTGAGATCCCGAAAGTTGGTGTGGACTCTGATCTATCCATTATTTTTCCTAAATGGAATAATGTTGGCTATCCATTAGGGATATTGGACCTCTTTAATAAAATTATCTTTGATGATCTTATCAACTTTGGCCTCGACCATGGCACTGTGAGAAAGGTGCATCTTTTCAGGAGGTTGTTTAATCCTGCTGTGATTTGCTGGGAGACCGAGGCGGTGGGCGGATACATGATGATCTAGTTTGGTAATCTCATTATATCTCCAAGAAAATACATCACAATGTTGTTTGATGATGTCCACATACTAATGTTTCTCCTTGAGGGGCATGGCGGCACTGATCAATGTGGGTTTTGGGTCTACCTCGCTACTGAGGTTCACCTATACCAATTCATCAATCATGGCAGAGACACCCTTTTCAAAGGTGGGGGGGGATCCTCTAAATCCTATTCTCCACTTATGGAGGGGGGAATCCTCGTTTGGAGGAGGTGACCCTAAGTCAACAGATGCTGATGGGAGGCTGGTACCAGCCTGGGCGGCAGTGGACACTGCATCAGGGGACTTCTGTGCTACTGAAACCATAGAAAAGTATGTTTTTGATTCAATCCCATCTGGTCCTCATCCCAAGGGGCTTGACTTTATGATATCGAAGAAATAGTGGTGCATTTTCTTGTACCAGTTTACCCCAGCCTAGTGGAAGAAGTATGTATGATGTATTTTTGTCACCATGGGGCGGAAATCACGATACCTTATGAGGGTAGGAGGCTCCAGGATCACCTGATCCTGATTCATGTAGGAGTATGAGGTGATATTCTGGTGTGACATAGACATGGGAATGCGCTCCCCCATCATTATAGAAATAATGAATCATTGTCTCCTGTTGAGGGTTGTATCCTCAAATCGATGGATTGAAAAGATGTTGGCATCATCCAGATCAGTCCACAGATCGGTCACAGCTGTAGCATTCTCAACCTCATTAGCCTGAACCTGCTAGTCCTTGCTCCTGTAATAGTCGGCATCCAGATAGAAAGCTGCATAAGAGGCAAAGGGAGACACATCACATTGAATTACGCCCACTCAACCATTAAGGGTGTACTTTAGGCATTGATGATATGATGGATGAAACACCATATACAGGTGGAGCCATGGGATATCCATAAATGCATTGTAGGCAGTGTCCTGGAAGACAACCATGAACTCAGTTCTGGCAACTAGGCCACTGAATTTTGTCTTCAAGTAGATCTTGCTGACTAGTGTCTGTTTTGTCCTATCATAACCTTGGATTTTCAGGTTTTAGGGACTTCGATCTTCCTCGTACAACCCCATTTTTCACAGTGTCCAAGTCAGGATTAGGTTGATCCCAGATCCTGTGTCGACAGGCCAGGGAAAAACCTCCATGCCATTATACCGGCCATGATGTATTGTGGGTGAATGTTCCCCTATATCGGGGAGACTTCAACCTCTCTAGAGAATGATATGGTTGCTTGGAATTCATTGTTCTTGACCACCTCATCATGGAAGGATTCTATGGATGCTATCTCCATCTCAAACTAGAGGGGGATTCTTAAAGTCTCAGTGAGGGATTCATGCCTATATACCGACATGAGAAGTGCCTCAAGGTTGGAGAGCCTTGATGGAATGCTGTAATGATGTCTAAGACATCATACTTCAATGACAGGCATGAGCTTCTACTTATAGTAGGTCTCTCTAGGACAAGAGGTATGGGGGGGCCTGCTGGCTGAACTGACGGCTGACTGGTGCTGGGAATATCCCGCTATTCACTTGTCGAAGCTTGTGGAGTGACTACCACTTGAGGGCCCGATGATAGAGGCTGGTCCATAGTAGAGCGTGGCTGATCACGACATGGTCGGGGTCTCTCTTCCGGATCCAACAACACGAATGGTGGGGAATGCGGACTTGATGACACCCGTTGAGAAGGCTGTGCATGATTAGCTCTTTTCTGGGACTGCAGCCTAGTTTGGTAGCATGAAAAACATGGCCAGAAGTACTGACTGAGGAACTCTGACGACCCATATAGCCATGGATCCGCCGATGATGGAAAGGACTGGGGACGTTGGGAGGATCTGCCCTGTTCTCCTCATTATTAGGAATCATGTAGGGGTTGACCAAATCTATGGTATTAACCAAGGCATACCTATGACCATCACTCAAATATTCATCTGCTACTGGACGGATTCTGGGAGGAATTACCATCTCTGGGGGCATGAAGTAACAAAGAGTATGAGACGATGACGACATTGGTGGGGAACTTTTTTCCCTTATGTTGCTGATGATTTATCTTATGGGAAGAGGATTGCTGAGAGGTTGACCAAGATGTACTGGCAATGGATGGTGCAACATCTTCTGAAGGTTTAGATCGATTCATACATGCGCGGATAATACCATGGGCTTGAGATACTATCTTATGAGCCATACAATCATCATACTTCTGATACCTGTGGTTAGAAAACTAATGCCAATCGCCTTTTCTGTCACTACTCCTATCTGACTTCATGAAGACACATACCACCTATGCCGGAGCAGGGCGTAACTAGACTATGTTTTTATCTACCTAGTCTTGAACCCATCCATTAAACACATATCACTATTTGAGGGTGTGCTATAGGATTTGGTGATAGGTGCGTTAATTAGGGAGGTTAGTTATATTTTCCCCTTCTGGCCTACTATATTCAGAAAAATAAACAATCCCATGTTCCAAGGAACTGTAGAAATAACCAAGGACTTGGGCCACGTTGAACAAGTAGGTCTGATTCCTCCTGTCTGTGAAGGGGTCTCTAGGAGCCTAGAATTGATGAGGGGATGGGGGAGCTTTTCGAGGAGGTGAAACCTGGTTGTCTCTCCTGGGTAGTGGAGGTGTGTATCATAGGGGCGTTTGCTGATTCTGAGGTGGGCACTGCTAGGACGGAGGCTGTGCCTGAGGTGGAGGTCCCCTGTGAGGCTGTGGAGGAAGCTTCACCAGTAACAACTCTAGTTTCCTAAGGGCCTCTATTTGTGCCACTACGGCAGGGTTGGCCATGGAATACCTTCTCATGGGGATTTTAGGAGGAAAAACATGTGACTGACTGGCTAGTTTCAAGGCATATTCTAGGCATTTGGCCTTATTGGATAAGTCTCGAAAATCCCCTGGGGTAGTCTTGGGTGATCAGAGAGGGGACCAGTTCTGTCTTGACATTCCCTACGCACATTTTCAGTAGTTTCTCTTCAGTCAGTGGCATGTCAAGAGAGTAGATGATCCTTTTCCATCAGGTTACAAACTCTACGACATGCTCATCAAGACTCTACTAGCACAGGGATAGGTCCACAATGATCATCTTCTGAGTGGTGGAAATAAATTGGTATATAAATTTTCAATGGAGGTCATCCTAGATGGCTACTGATCTGATAGGTAGATAGATGTACCATAGTAATACATGCCCTCCCAATTTATGAAAAAAACACCAATGTTTTGTGGCCTCCTACTGTGGCAGAGTTCCAAACATGGGTCCAAACCTTGAGATGAAGTGTGTCAGATGCTGTAGAGGGTCCCCTGTCCCATTGAATGGGGAAAAGTGGGATTTCTGAAACCCAGGGGTGATGGAATATCATCCACCCATGCCGGATAAGCCTTTCTATCAAGAAATATTTCCACCTGTTGAGTCTCAAAACCTTGAGAGGAGCAATGAGTGCCGCTATTGGATAATCTGGTTGGGGGTTCTTGTCATGATAGGGATACCTTACAACCAATGCATTTTCGGGTTATTCAGCACAATAAGTAGGCCCGACGGCTTGTGGAGCAGCTGGAGAGATGACCTACGGAGAAGCTGGGGAAATCTGAGCTGGATCCTGGTGATTTTATCATCACTTCGGTGGATTTGGTGACACATAACATGCCCTCTTTCCATAATTTCCAGCCTCAACCCTATCTATGTGGGCATTATGGTCAGGGTCTCCAAGAGGCAATTCACCGAGGGGAAGTTTTTCCAACCCCTTCTACCCCATCCAAAGATCACTATAGTCTGGTTTCCGCTCCACAATGCATTCATAAAGGAGGTATTCAACCATCTTTTTGTGTTTTGTGAGTTACTAACGCAACAAAGCTTTTTTGGGATCATATTCTACCTTTTTCATTAAGTGAGACGGGTCAAAGGGTTTGACAGATCTGAGGTGTTCCTTGCCCTTATTGGTATTTCAGATGAGGTAAAACACCTCTGTGGGCGCGAGAAGACCCATTTTATTCCTCTGTTGAAGAGTAATCTTTTCCAATGAATCAAATAGGTGTGAAACTCTCTTGGGGGGAAGGTCCTCTCTATGAAGATCTAGCTCGTTATCACCCCCTGACAGGTCAACCATGTTAACCGTGACCCTTCTTGGATGCATATCCTCTATGTCTCCCAAAAAATTGGGCTAGCCCCAGATGTAACTGAAATGGAGGACCTCTTACTACCCCCAAAAATAGATTTGAATGTAGGGAGAAGCCCTCTTGATTATCCAGTGAAGCACTTTAAAGCTCTGGATGCATCGTTGTTGGAGGGTCCTATGGTGACTTGGTGAATCAGAGCACTAGGCCGCAGGGAGTGTAGCCAAATCACCCAAAAATAATTGTTGGATGATGTATTTGAAGTGCGCTTGACTCTTGGGGTAGGCCACTTGTTGATGACGATGACTGAAATGAGTCACCCAAAGGGTCTGACGAAAGCATCCAACCTTCTCCTGGGTGAGGGCTTCTGGCACACTAAAATCCAGTGATGCAATTGGGAAAAACAACTCTAGGAAATTGAATTCTGTGAGAATATCCCACAAGATCTTTGGTCCAGATTTAGGGTTTGGACCCTCATTGCCCCACTCGTCAACTGGAGGCGGTTGGGGAACCGGTATCAGTGCTGAAGTAGATCGCTATGATGGTAAGCAGGCTGGTGGAGAATATGGTGAGCGAGATGAAAACTGCCACACCTTGGGCTATCATCTGATGAGTGTAGTGACATAGCCACCACATTGTGTTAAGACGGGATGGCTACCTCAGTGTATCGTGCAGGGCCTAAGGATACTGGTGATGCACCACGTTGCTTCTTGTCCGCCATTGGTCCCCATAATAGCTCTCTGTGATCTCTAGTCGAGGTAGAGAGTGCTTCTAGTGATGATGGCGGCGATTGCATGGATTAACCATGTGGAGATGCCCATGTTTTGTCATCCTAGATGTATCTATGGAGGGCAGAGAGATTCTGATGGACCTCACATTATAGAAGTATGAGGCTGGTGCGCCTCATTCCTGCCCCAACCCCCGACATAGAGGATCACAGTGGGGGTTCTATTGTTTAGTTGTATTCCACCTCAAAATATGAGAAGTGGACTGGTTTAATCTTAGTTAGATTATTCTCGTAATTATTTTTATGGCGGTGATGACCCTCCCTCCTACCCCGGGATGGTTCCTCAAGAAAGGGAAGATTCCTGGTGTGTGGATACCCTTCAGATGAAATGGTTCTAGGATGGATAGGGCTTCATCCTGAGTGAGATTAGGTGCAAGGAGCACCTAAATAAACATCAAAGGGAGCATGGGGAGTACCTCCATGTCCACTTATTGATAAGTGGAGGTAATCCTTGCGGAAAGTGCTGGAGCAGGTAGGACCTCTGTTAGAGCTGATAGGAGCATTGGTAGGACCTCCATGCTTGTTTCCCTTGGCAGTGCCAACGCGAGGAGGGTCCTCGTACTGGTCAAGCTGAGCACGGGTAGGACCTCCATGCTAGGGGCCAATGAAATGAGGCTAACCTCTACTCCTTTTATTTCTGAGGAAAGGAGGACCTTCGTCGGGAGTTATAATAACATGGCGGGGGGCATGCTATAGATTTCCAGATGTATAACATCTCCACACTAGTGGCTTGTGGCAGGAGGAATGACTTCATACCTGATGTCATGAGCATGGAAGAGGCTTCTGTACTGAGTGTCCCTACCAAAGGGAGGACCCTCATTCGGATCGAATGTGGCTCAAGGCGGATCTCCACATCAAGTTTTGAAGTGGGGAATAACCACATTCTCTATGGTGGCAATACGGGGAGGACCTCCGTACTGGGTGTCGTTGTTGTAGGTTGGTTCTCGGCAGGTGCTCCCTACGCCGGTGACCAAGAAAGTCGACCCAGCCAGCTCGTGGGGTGGTTGGGGCCTCGATTCAGGCCGGGTGTATAAGGCAACCTGCTCAACATAGATAGGGTGATGATGATATACATCGGTGGTGGCTCAAGCCATAGTAGTAGCAGACATTGACGCCCCTTGGCAGGAGTCCTCCTCATCTTGCACCCGACGTTGGCATCAGGTTAGTTAGACTAGGGCCGGTGGTGCAGGAACATATCTTACCTACTCCCCGACTCATGGGGCTAGGTGGAGACGCTGGCATGACCTAGTGGGGGCCCTCCTTGGGGGCCCCTGGAATGCAATCTTGACCTGGCTAGCCTGGATATCCCCCACCTCATTAGCATAGAGGAGGGAGTCATCGAAGCATTCCGAGGAGAGGCCCCTAAAACGATTGTACGTCATATTAGAGAGGAGTGGATCCCTACACGGCCCTTGGGGGCAGTGGTGGTGACAAGGAACATATGCCTCTAAATACAAGCGGTCCATATCCCGAGTTAAGATAATCCTCTCCCCCTTGTATCAGCAGACGAGGTCATTTATAACCCTTCATTAAACGAACTCAGAAGGGGAGATGAGGCATGGGTGCCCACAAGTTGTGGGTGTGGAGACTGTCATAGATGTACGGGAGCTATGCAGGACTGCCATGTTAGCATTGCCCCTACCCTTGCGTCGGTGGGTGGGTGGTGATCGGTTTCCTATTGTAGAATCTTGGGTCTTGTAAGGTAGGGAGATTAAACCATTAGTGATTCAAAAGGGAAATTTATGTCCAGTTCCCCAGTGTCATTCTTTCTCCCATGGATGGTTAGAAGGATCCATGCTGAACGCCGCAGATCGATATGTCCAATGTTTTAGCTGCCTTAACTTATGGTGAGTTTCATGCCAAGCCCACTATTTACTTGGTGGGACCTGGCACCAGATACATGGATCTAGTGACACACTAGTCCATTGATGTCTCAAATGCTAATAATCCTCACATTGAGGATAAGATCTTCACGTTGGGTTCACCATTTCTATTTCAGATGCTTTTTCCAGGTCATGCATTCATCTATTTTAGAGTAAGCTCTGTTTATTGCCCCGCATTCCCGCTTTCAAAAGGCAGGAAACATCCATCGCTTATTCAGGTATGTTTTTTCCTTGATCGAAATGGGATGATGGGATGTCGGTTGCTCCTTTCGTGGATTCCTCCTTGGAACTTGTTTCGTAGTCCCAGTCTCCCTTAAATATTAAGACTTTGTTTGTGAAACTATTTTAGTGCCATGTCATCATAGATGCTAGTAAATTACACTGCTTCTATTGGGACATTCTAAGGGGTCTGTCCAGGGTAGAAAACTTTGGTCGGGGGAGTAGTCATGTTTTACATCACTGGCGTGTCTAGATGTTAGAACAATGACGTGTCTGGGTTTCTTCCCTTATGATAGGGATTCTCAAGGGCATGAAATCCTAAGGCATCCCACATCGAATGGGGGGAATTATATGTCGTGGGCTTGTCTCTTAGGTTTTCCCCAGCTTCCCATGTTTAACACAGGGTATTCCATGAGTTTAACATCTAGCAGAGACGAATCAGACTAATTGGTACACTGACTGGAGTGGATCAGATGGGTGCAACCCCTGGAGGGAAAACTGATGTTGGGGATAATGCGTGGTTAGTTACCCGGGTGATGCTAAGAGTAGTAAAGCAGTGAATTGACATGATCTCACTGGGATGTGGAAGCCCGGGTAAGAATCAAGATGGATAATGGATGGTTATGTTATGTGGATGGAGAGTGAGATGGAGTCGACTCAAGGGTGACAGTGATGTTGGGCTAGAGCCTCAAAGATACTTCCTGCATATCCCCATGGCAAGGAATCAAAGTACATGTAGTTTAAGATGGGGTATAGGATCAGGGTGTGTGTAGAGGACAATGACCTGATGATATTCTAAGGCTTATGCCTGGTTAGTTTCTCGAGTTGGTCTGATGCCATTGGGGTTGACTAGAGATGTGGGTCCGAACAAAAGGGATGACAATGGACTACCACTGGGTTGGGGATGAAAACGACTTACCACTGAATGGGATTGAAAATGGCTTACCGCTGAATGGGGATTATAAGGGATTACCACTAGATGAGGATCACAATGGCTTACTGCTGGATGGGGATCACAATGAGTTACCACTGGATGGGGTTTACAATGGCTTACCACTAAATAAAGAACAGTTTAGTATCATATGGGACAAAAAGGGTGTATAGTTTAACATCATGCAGGATGGGGGTGGACTGACGTGAAGTGTTCATGGTCGATGGGAGTTGGTCTTGAACCTTAGAAAGGCTTCCTACATACTTAGCCTTGGAAAGGATCAAAGTCCACGTAGTCCAGATGGTGTTGGTGAGCCGACATGAAGAGGTCGGGACCAATGATTGTTGGTATTGAACCTCAGGGAGACTTCCTACATACCATGCCATGGAAAGGATCATAGTCCATGACATTCAAGAGATGGATGCAGTTTAGAATCATGCAGGATGAAGGTGAACTGATGTGAAGGGGTTTGGAGCAAACATGTGTCAAGCTTGAACCTCTGGGAGGCTTCCAACGTAACTTTACTTGGAAAATATCAAAGTCCACATAGTTCGAGAAAGGTGGTGGTGAATTTACGTGATGTGTTCAGGACCAATTGTTGTTGTTCTTTAACATCAGGGAGGCTTCCTACATACCTTTACTTGACAAGGATCAAAGTACACATAGTTCAGGATGTTGTGGTGAACCAACATGAAGTTGTTCGGAACCAATTGATGGTGTGCTGGAACCTCAGGGAGGCTTCCTACATACCTTCCCTTGGCAAGGATCAATTTTCACATAGTTCAGGATGTTGTGGTGAACCAACGTGAAGATGGTCGGAACCAATGGATGGTGGGAATGAACGTCAGGGAGGCTTTCAACGTACCTTACCTTGGAAAGGATCAAAGTCCACATAGTTCAGGATGGTGTTGGGGCTTACACTCTAGGGAGTCTCAGAGGGGATGTCACAGTCAACTCTTACTCTAAGACCACATAAGTCATGCTCGGTGTGAGAAACTGGAGGTAGCAAAGACTCAACGATCATGGTGAAAGGGTGCATCTATGGGAAGTGGAGTCGGGCTTACACATGGTTAGCGGCCCAAAAAAAAACAGGGGATTACAAGTGGTTCGCAGCCCAATGTGGAAACGTGGGCTTACTCCAGGATAGAGGCCTGAGGGGAAAAGATGATATCGGGAGAGGGATTTGTTATGTAAGAGAGGAGGGTTCTGGTGCCCATCCCCCTTATGAACCTTGGAATAGAAGAATATAGGAGGAGCAAGGGTACTACCTACACCAAGAAAGGCTAGGGGCTTACAAAAAGATGGTTTCCCTTTCCCAACGGACAGACGCCACTCCATCAAAGAAGATCTCATTCCATTTGAGGAAGATCTCACTCTTGTGGAGACGAGCAGGCATAGAGAATGTATGAGATGGGGAACCTCGCATATGATGCACAAGGTGGGGTCACGGTTTAACGTCATGTGCTGAGGATAATGGTGCTTGGCTATTTAACATCTTGTAGCTCAGACGAGGTGGGCTCGCTCCGCACCCCTAGGACTTACATGACTGATACACACTGACCCTTGGGGAAGAGAAGGCATCAACATTAACATAGTGTTGGGGGTGTTGTGGAGTGATCCAATGAGGGGACCACGTTAGTGTGGCTATGAAAAGAAGTAATAGTCGTTAGTGTGCCTATGAGAAGAAGAATAAGGTGAAGCAATGCAACGGAAAGTGCCACCCAAGGGAATTTGAAGTCACTTTGTGGAAACCTGGAGGGTCACACCAAAAAAAGGAGTTGTGGAGAAAAGGGGTTCATAGGAAGAATCCGTGTGAAACTCTGGTGCTCCATGTTGGGGAGGGGCTTCGCCAAGGGGTATGCTTCATGAAGTGAAGTGGCCTAGGCTAGGCATAGGGAATAAGTGCATATGAAAAGTGCTTTGTGAAGTGGAAAGTCTTTCATAGATTTGTACTTTGTGAAGCAAGGGTGCCCTCTGAAGCGCAAATTTGCAAAGCGATGTGCTTCGCGACGCATAGTGACCCCACCTTGGAATAGGGTCTTCATGTTCATGGAGGGTACATTGCAAAGAATAAGTGCTCTGCAAAGACCCGAGTCCCATTGGGGATCCCCTTCCTTTGTGAAGTCCCATGGGCTCCACAATGGGAATCCCCCTTTGAAGAGGGGTTGAATTTAAGCAAAGAGAAAGGCACTTCGTGATGATAAAGTTCCTTGACGAGCTCATGGTTTGCAGAACTGAAATTTATTCACGATTTGAGAGCTTAGAAGGAGAAATATCGAAATATCCATATTTTGTGCTTGAGGGGAGCCCAATATTTATAGGAAATAGGCACCGGGAAGCAGATCTTACTGGTAATGAAGACACCTAGAATTTTTTCATTACCACTGAGTCTCCATCCTCTTTGATCCATGAATACTTTGCAAATGTCAAATGGGTTCATGGAGCCTCCCGCCTCCTTACTCTGCGGAAACTTCACAAATGACAAAGGGGTTCCTGGAGCTTCCCACCTCTTTAATCTGCAGCGGCTTCAGAAACATCAAACAAGTTCGTAGAGCCCCCCACCTCCTTGCTCTATGGCTGCTTCATAGAGGGGAGCTTCACGCCAGCTGCGGTGCTACGTGGCTCTACGAATGAGTTTCATGAGGTAGCCCCAAGGTCTTCGTGTTTTCTCTTTATTTTCCCAAATTTTGGCGCCGACAATACGGTTAACCAAGGTATTGGAAATTTTTTCACATAGACTTTATATCTTGTAAGAATACATGTCTACAAGAAAGTATTACTTTAAAAAAAATTCATGGTAAACCATTAAAAATTAACGAATGAAGGTATGAAATGATGAATTTTATTAAAGAGAGAAAAAAAGAAAGGGGTGAAATGAATGGTCAAATCAAACTCATCTAAGGGATCAACCAAATGATCAAAAATATCATCCAAAAGAACATTTACCCCACCCATTCAATATCCTCAATTATTATCATGGAAGAATAATGCACATACAAAGTTACAAAATGGTAGTAGTCATGTCGATTATTTTGAACATAAAATGTATAGATCAGAAGGTAAATACTATATTTATTTTAAGAATGTAAATGAAATCATTATCTATTAATGTCTAGGATCAAAAATTTTAAATGTATATATGAGGTTTTTTTTTCAAGATTTGATTTTACAAAGACTAATATACTATGTTAATTATGACTAAAAAATTTTAATATTTTCTTCGAGTATCAACACCATTTGAAGAATTTCACCATGAATATTGTTGGACTTATTAATCCTCATGTCGCCACTATAGAAAAAATGAAATAAAAAAAATAATGAAATAGTGGTATGCCTGGCCAATTTGATTGAACAAAATTGTATGGATAAAAAAATATTACTAATACTAATGATAGAGGGGTAAAACTATTCAATTTAATCATATCAAATATATTTTCATTTCTTTCATTACTTATTCTTTTTTTTAATAAACATTGGATACTCATTGTGATCAATTTGGACACTCAAAATATTTTTTACTATATTCACTACATGGATACACATGAAACTGACCACACAAGGTGAGATTTTTCAATTTTTAATACACTACATCTAATGTTTTAGAACTAAAATTCAAGTTATATATTTTATATTATGTTTTAGTGATAATTATATTATGATAGGTATAAATATCTTGAAAATCATGGAATGAAGAATTTCCATGCACCCAAGGACCAAGAGAAGTTTTACAACTAGAAAAGTATCACAATATATATAATAATATTTCACAATACAATCAAATTTAAAAATAATTATTATTCTACTCAATGATTTTATACTATCTGAAACAAAAATGGAAAAAATTTTGATTTATATATTTGTAAATTTATCAGAGAGATCATATTACATCAATAAACTATCATCCTTGAAGAGGTATTTTTGAAGATTATTTCTATTTAATTTAAAATATTTTTTAATCCTTTGTGTTTTTATATTTTTCTTGTACTATTATGACTAAGAAAATTAATCTTAATCACAAGATAGTATAGATTTTCTTTTATAAGAATGTGCAGGATACCAGATGGAAGAATGTAAAAAAATAGTACGAAGATGTAACTTTCATATATGTAATAAATTATTCCATATTTATACTTAATTTATTTATTTTTATTATGAATCACATAATAATATTTATCTTATAAATTTGGATTTGTTTGTTTGAGTTGGGGTGGTTTTTTGAAGCTTCTCATGATCAAGAGAGATTGGACTTGGAGGCCGCAACATAGATAATGACAGTGAGGAAATGGGTGAAGAATGTAATAAAACATCATGAAAAGGTTATGTCCTACTAATTATTTAAATAAATTTTCATCCTTTCATCTCTTATTTTTATGTCAATTTAAAAATAATTTATATCTAATACTTATTTATTCCCAGATCTTTTTTGATG
Source organism: Viscum album (assembly GCA_963277665.1). Taxonomy (NCBI): domain Eukaryota; kingdom Viridiplantae; phylum Streptophyta; class Magnoliopsida; order Santalales; family Viscaceae; genus Viscum; species Viscum album. The sequence continues at coordinate 1,350,802,381 of OY728164.1, forward strand.
TAATATTATTCTTTCACCTATTTAAAAAAATCCACCATTGGGATATCAAGTTCCTTTCACTATTGGAAAAGGGGTCTATCCCCATGTATTAATACCCACAATTTATAAAAACCATGGGTATATGTGTTTATTTATTGTCTATTCCTATAGTTTTATTAAAATTGTGGGTATTCAATCCACAATTTCAACCCACCATCAGGCTTCTCCTCCTGACTCGCTCATTTTCATCAGGCTCGCTTTCTTGAACCCTCGCCTCCCCGACCACCGCCTCCCGGCCCTCTCCTCCCCACCTTGGCCCTCGCCTCCCGGACTTCTGACCTCCACCTCTTTTCCCTCTCCTCCACTCTTTGAACTCTGCCTCATGACTATCCGATCACCATATCCCAGCTACCTCCTCCCCTCCCCGATCATCACCTACTGGCTCTGCCTCCACCCCGACCTTGACCTCCTGACCTTTGCCTCTCCCTCAACAACCCAACCTCTACCTAAATTACCTCCCCCCTCTCTTCTCCCTATCATCTAGTAACACCCCCTCCCCCTCTTCGTTCCCTCCCCTCTGGAAACGTCCCCACCCAATTCATTGCATCTATGTTTGGAATTTATTCTCCTTGTTTTTATTCTTACTAAACTAATAAATTATTCTTATATCTATATCCTCTAAAATTTGACAACACAATTTCTCCTTTTCATTTTTTATTTAATTAATAAGAATTCATCATATAGGTTAATTCTACATCTTCACATTTTTATTGAAACAACCTTTTCATATATTATTCTTCAGTTGGTAGGATAAATAAAAAATGTCTTGTTTCACTCATAGTTTTCTTACAACTATTATAGTTTTTGATTTTTAGTCCACTATTCAGTGATGCATCCTAACTATTTATAGCCTCCTCATGTAAAGGTACCTATTTTACTTTTCATTCGGCACGATCTTTGTTTTTATAAATTTATTTATCCTAGGCTAGTTGGTTGGGAAAAATAATCAAGCATACTTTCTTTGATTTCTCTTCATTTTTTTAATGTTTTTCATTTACCTTCTTATCGTATTTAATTTTTCATAACACATCTAGATTATACTTCAGAATAATTTCCCCTATCACACCATAGAGAATTTATCCTCAGAGTTTGTTCATGAATACATTATATTTATGAAATTATTATCTACATATACTACACAATTCCTCTAAATGTTCAAATCTATATTGGGTGGTTAGATTTTGTGATATTCTAGTCACATATATCTTTTATTGAGTTCCCCACCCCTTAATTAATCACAAAAAATATCTTGGGGTTATTTTCCTTTAACTATAAAGGATATATTATACTATAAAGAAAAATATTTGAGTCCATACCTTCCACAACACCAATAAAACCATCTAAATATTTAAAATTCAGGTTGATTAAAGATCAATCCATCTCTATGTTCTAGTTTTAATGATGTAGTGTAAGACAACTCTACAAGTGAAATAATATATTATATCTCCACACTTGGGTGGATCCAAGATTACATCAAAACATAGAATCAACATTCTCATACACAAACATATCATGAAGAATATATCCAAGATTCAATGACCCACATTTAATCTATACTATACCCACACATCCTAGAAACTATACATTCATATTATATATTCCAATATCCCCAAGAATATAGCACCCTTATTGTTTCTTGAAACCGTAGGTTTCTCACCATATCAAACCAAGTAAATGAAAACTCATAATTATATCTTAATTTTATAATTCAACTAGAGTTTTTTCATAGTCTCAACACTTTTCTAAAAGCATATAATGAGTTTATAAGGCCATGAGCATAATCACTTTTCCATTGAAAACTATAAATTCTATCAAAACACTATCTCACAGAGTGTGTTCATCTCAAGATCACTAGCTATGTTTATATGTATAAACCCAAATTCCTCCAAGAGTGTTATTACCCATGGGAATTGGACATTCTATCCACCATGAATATAATTGTTCTACCTGACATGTACTGATGTCACCTAGGCTAGGAATCTGAATGAGAATTCCCTTCCCAAAACCATATATAAGGATGAAAGAACTTGAAAATAAGTAATTATCTTAGAGAACCCAAGTCACATAACACACCGGTCATAAATACATTGTCATATTTTTGTGAATTGATATCATAATCCAGAGTTTTTACTCATGCCTCACACACCTAAATGGTCCTAAAAAATGTACAACCAGTCTAATGGGTTACCCTCAAAGGTCAGAATGTAGTAAATTCCAAACCTAGAGTCATCATAAATAAGGTAACCAGTCTCTCAAACCTACTCCACACATTATTCCTAAAAGTGGTCATAACTATGGGTTGCACTCATCCCCATTTCAAGCTAACATGGAATTTAACATTCCAAATACCTACTTTTATGTTTCAAGTACACATTGAAATTAATTTTGACCTAACTACTCATAGGTCAACAATAAACCCAAATTCTCACAAGTAATCACTACACATCTCAGAGAAATCTCACCCACACTGTGACCTACATAAAAATTCACTATAGTTTTAGATCCTACTCATCATAGGGATACCACATAACTCTGGAACTCTGAATATCCCCAATCACCCAAAAATAGGGCACACATCTACTAGAAATCATGTCACCAATATATATATATATATATATATGTGTGTGTGTGTGTGTGTGTATAATTCAAAATAATGTTCATTACATTTTAAAATTTTATATTACCCAAAAAGTCAACAATAAGGGTTTTGATAAATGAAATTTCAATTAAATATTATAGATAAAAACACTCATTATGTTGTACTATGAATTTTATTTTAGATAATGCCTCATAATAATAATGTTAAGGAAAATAATAATATACTTTAACCATTAAAGTTTTACCCAAAACTACATTGTTATTCCTCAGTTATATAATATTTCAATTACATGTTTTTTAAGAAATTATTATTTATATAATAATTGGAATTTTGATTTGTAAGAACCTTTTGAGAACCTCAAAAAGTAATCATAAAGAATTCCTTTTATAATTTATAGGATTGGATATTTATGATAAAACCATACACTTATATGAAAAAACATCTAAGTTTTCTCAAACACTTGAAATAAATTACTAAAGTCATATTTCAAGTAAACAATAAAATTCTATCATGTACAAGAATGGTACATTCTAAATAAGATTCTTGAACACACCCCCTCTTTTCATGCTATTCCATTAGATTAATCCTATCAATCATTCAACTCATAATCAAGTGTATCACCTATGGTTAAATTAGATAAATTAAATAATCAAATAGTAAAAATAAAAGTTTAGTCATAGATAACATGGACTTCCCTCATATATGGGTTAGTTAGTCCTAGTGAAAAGCTCCATACCATGTATCGACACATTATTAGTCTATTTTGTAGCTTTATAAAATAGTAAGACTAAAAAAACCTCAAATAACAATTTACTAGGTCCTACCATCACATACCACCAATCAGTTCTTAGACTATTGGTAGATATAATACCCATGGAATGACTCCCCATATGATGGAGGATGATGATTAATAGTGAGGGTCTCAAGTAGTATGGTGGGGATACTATACTCACATATTCATTTAAAAAACATAATAATTAAACATAATAATATAAATATATATAAATAATACATTTAATGACATAATGAAATGTTTCAATAATAATAAAAATAATCTATGAAATAAAAAATTAATTTTTTTCATCACATTCTGGTAGTCATAATATAACCGAAATATCAGAAGATAAAACATTGAAAATTATGAAAAATGGTCTTAAGTATCAACCTGGACCCAACACTCATGCCTATTCCTATAAACCATGCAATAAAAAACATAAGGTATTTTCCCAAATCTAAATATAAAATATAATAATGATAATGGCTCAGGTGCCCAATTTCCAAGGTTTAAAGTGCATGGTTTTATTATAACTCATAGTGACTCCAAAAATGGTGTCCCTAAAATTAAAATTAATTTTATTTCCATTGATACATGATTTAATAATAAATTATTTATTATCATATTAATGTTTGAAAAATTTACAATTTAGGTAAAAGGGTAACAAAAATACTACTGATGCTTGGTCTCTACAATGAAACTCAACATCAATGTGTTTCTACCTTTTCCTTAACAGGAGAGTCTATAGTTATGATACATGTAAAATAATAAATGGTAACAATGTAGAAAAACCCAAGGAAACCAAGGGAATAATAATATGAGAGAACCCAAATGGCTTAATACATAATTCTATCTTAATAAAACTCGTAAAAAATATAAAGGGGTGAGCCTTTCCATTCTTCCAAATCCATTTTTCTATTTTAAACTCAAGGAACCATCCTTGACATTTAGAAGAATTGTAGTATTATAACCCATAGCTTACAATGGATTTATTCCAACCATATAGATCAAGTTTAATCAGGTTAACTCACCATTCAAAATTGAATTAGTGTATTTCATAATAACGCAAAACATTAATCGATGAGATTTGATACATAATACATTACCTAAATCCCATGGAAGATTCCCCTAGACATTTCACTTCAATTTCACTAATTTTAATTTCTTATGATAACCCTAATCAAAGTGACTGTAAAATTTACTTTTTGATATTAATCTAACAATGTGTATTTTATTTTTTAATTGATTTTAAATTAATTAACTTTACCATAATGACATTTTCCTTTTTAAGAGTCTTATTGTGACTTGTTCCCCTTTGTATGAAGTAGGTGTTTCTAGGTAATTATTTTATTAAAAAAATCCATCAAGTGATTTATTTTATTAAATTCATATTCTAGAATATTTATACCAATATTTGATACCAATGATTGTTTAATATATATTATCTAAATGATTTTTATTCTTGGAGATGAAGTGGTTTTCATTAAATTTATTTTCCCTCTCTGAATTAAATTTTTACCCATGGAAAATATTATATTAAATGAATATAGGGCTCTCTTAAAACATTTTTTATCATGGGTGAATGTTTTTATCTCTCCCTTGATTTTTAAATGAAATAACCAATGTTTATGGGTGTGTTTTAATGTTAAAAGTTGATTTTTTATGTTACACCTAAGGGAGGGAAAACTTTTTTATCTCTCCCTTAGTTCAAATATAATGAAACATACCACTCTATTATACACATGGAACATTTTCTTGGCCCATTATGGTTTACCTTATTGATCATCACTTTATAGGATAGAGGTAATAATTTTATTTTCGATACTGAAAGGGTTGAAATTGGTTATAAAAAATAAATAACTTACAATAAAAAAGGGAATTAAATATTATGTTTTTATGTTATAATAGGTTTTTTCTATTGTACATATCCATTTTTTAATTATGGTTTACATTTTTGATTTGAAGATAACTCTTTTTTATTGTTACAGAATGGATAGTAGTTGGATGTATCATATTGATAGGATTTTAACCATGTTTCAAAATAATTTGGAGACTTTTTTAGATTTTAAATTTGAGAATGCTTTAGATTGAGGTTATATACAGTGTCCATGGTGTAAATGTGTTGGAAGACCGTGTTAAAGGCAAGAAGAAGTTAGCTACTATATAAAGAAATTTGTATTCCAAAAAAACTATTATGTATGGTATCACCATGGAGATATGAGTCAATGTTCTATTGTTCCTAAAATATATGAATTAATTGGCATGGAGAATTTGATATTAGATCAGTTTCCATTTGTGCATCATCTCGAGGGAGATAGTATGCCGGTGCAAGAAGACAATGATATCAATAGACATGTGGAAAATATTTAAGATGATGATTAGAGAGTGAAAAATTTATTAGATGATGCCAGAACTCCATTATATCAAGAATATACTAAAATGACCATGCACGAATTTTTAATGCAGTTATATCATGGAAAAAAATTTATGGAATTTCTAATACTGCTATTGATTATATTATTACATTTTTGAAGGTATTTTTTCTATATGGTGCATATATTCCCTAAAATAATTACAATTCATGGAAGTTAATTAAGAAGATTGGTTTAGATACTAATAAATTCCATGATTCTCTAAAAGAATTTAGTTTATATTGGGAGGAAATAGATGACTGTAATAACTGTAAAGAATGTGGTATATCCTGATAGAAGACAAATACAGATGGAACACAATTTTGTGTGGCACATAAAGTCATGTGGAAATTTCCATTGATTCCCGGACATTAAATTCTATTCATGTATGTAGAAATACCATCCATTATGTGATGGCCTAATGTCGATAGAATTAAAGGTAATGATTAGTTGGTTCATCATGTAGATAGATTAGTATAGAGGAAATTTGATGCAAAACATCTTTATTTTTTATCTGAGGTTTGTAATGTCAGTTTGGGTCTATCCTGTGATGGGTTCAATATGTTTGGTCAGATTCATACTGCTCAAAGCACGTGGCTAATTTTTATTCATGTTTATAATCTTCCTCCATGGATGTGTATGAAAAAAAATTCATTTTCTTGAGTTTACTGATATTCGGGCCTTTTGATCATGGTAATGATATAGATGTATATTTTCATCTTTTAATAATAGAGTTGAAAAAAATTTGGTACTTGAGTGTGTGGACATTCGATGCTTCTCAAAGAATATGTTTCAGATGCATGATGCCATTAAATAGACCATAAATTACTTCCTTCCTTGTGAAATGATTTTTGGTGGAGAATTAAGGTAAAACTATCATGTATCATTTGTATGAGGAATACATGATCGAGAAGGCTTAAATAACGCCATTGTTTCAGTTTCATGGGTCGTCGATGATTCTTGCCAATGGATCATCAATACAGGATGAATCATCAGAAGTTTTATAATACCGTTGAGACTGAACAACAACAACAACATATGTAATTATGTGATGTGCTTAATGAATTGAAATATTTCAGTTTTCCATTAGGTAAAGTTCAATTGAAATATAAAAAGTGGAAGAATTTTGATACTAAAGCCACGTACAATTAGAAAATGAGATGTATTTTTTGGAGTTTCCATGTTGGTCTAACTATTTGTTACATCATTGTTTAGATGTATTTCATATTGAGAAAAATATTTGTGAAATGTTTCTTTCAATTCTTCTGAGTATCATGGGGAAGACCAAATATAAATTTCGATCACTTCGAGACTTGTTGGATTCAGGTATTTGACCATAACTGCATCCTGTGCGTATTGGTGAAAACAAATGGAAATTTCCTTGTGCTTCTTATGGGATGACTACATCAAAGAAAGATCAATTTGTTGCAGTATTGGATAATATCAAGGTTCCTGATGGATATTCTTGCAGCATATCTAAATGTGTTAATAGAAGATATGTGAAACTAAAATATCTAAAAACTCATGATTATCACATCGTTCATCACGAATTTATTAAAATAGAAATTCAGAATTTTCCTATACAATAATGTAAGGGTGACAGTGATTCACTTGTGCCATTTTTTAGAGACCATTTTTCTAAAAGGTTATCCATGTAATTCTTGATAAAAATGTAGCAAGAGGCACCATTGATTTAATGTGAGATGAAAAAAGTTTTTCCTCTATATTTTTTCACTTGTATGTTGCATTTAACGGTTCATCTACCAATTGAAACACTTATTGGGGGACCAATATCTTTTTAGTGGATGTATCCTACTGAAAGAAATATGTTCACAATGAAATTTTATATCTGAAATAAGAATTATCTTGAAGGTTCAATTGTGAGGGGTAATTTTTCTCAACAATGTATGGTTTTTTGTTCAATACATTTTTCATATGTGACCATAAGTCATAACCAACCAATGTGAAATGAATATGACTAGTATGGGGAAATTATTCCCTTTTTCCATCTCATACCAAAAAAATGAATTGTTGGGCCTTATACATTGGATATATTGATACATTAAGAGTGGGAGATGTTACATCAGAAAGTCTTATTTAATGTTGGTTTGTTTGATAACTATATCAGGTAAGTAATTTGAATATTTATATATTATCTCATATTATGAAATTTCAAATATACCTTTCACTTTATTATCATTTTATGTAGGGAACATAAAAAAATTATAAGTAGAGTTCACCGATCTTTTCTTTTCAGAAGGAGAGAGGCTCTTCATAGCCTAGAGTTTCCTTCTTGGTTTAAATAAATGGTATTTACATTACATTAATTAGTATAAATTATATATATCCATTTAATATTATTATTCATATATATTTCAGGTATTGAATTTACATGTTGACTCTATTTCTCAAGAATTAAGAGCTTTGTATTTTGGTCCTAATTCTTTGGTTTGTGAATGAATGTTTTAATAATAAATGCATATAAATTTGTTACAAAGGATCGAGTGGTGAAAATGGGAACACAACATGATTTCATTATGTTATCTGCTACAACTGATTGTTATTCTAGTGTATCAAATAGTGGGACTTGATATGAAGATGTGTATTATTATGGACTTGTTGAGAAAATATTGTTATTGGATTGCTACTCTGAAGGTAGAGTCACTATGATAAAATGTAAATGGTTTGATTCAATGAGATGACAATGTACATTTATTGATGACTGTGGATTTAGAGTTATTGATATGAACCAATTCCTATGTACCTATGAACCTTATATTTTGGCACCAATGGTGAAAAAAGTTTTTTATGTGAAAGATAATCTAAGACCTGATTATGGTGTCATTAATTATGTAATCCCTAGACATATTTTCAATGATGTTTGTGATGAAATTTACACCATTGATGACCCCATTGAAGTTGGAAAAATATTACATTTGATGAATCAAATTGTCCCAATGTGATAGTTGATGTTGAACCTAAATTAGTGGTTAGTAATATATATTAGCAACCATATATGTTTACTGTTCATTAATTTTACATTGACATGAGTTTCTCAGGTTCATATTAAAATAATTACTTTAATTAAGTTTTATTTTGGAGTTCTATTTTTGTTTTTTGTATTTTCAGGTGTCGTCTCATTAAAAAATATTTATTTCTATGCACAAAACCTGATTTAAATCATGTTTTTAAAAAATGTATAATGTGATAATATAATTTTAAAAATAGTGTTAGTCATTTACTTATAATCATTTGTACAATTAGTAATTAAATGAAGTCAAATTGGTTCATGTCATGAATTGATGATAGATGTAAGTTGTATGCATTATGTGTAAAAAATATTTATAAAAACATTACATTTCATTTATATGTGTATTATTCCAAATACTATAGAAGGTTGAAGGAATTGACTATTTGATCCAGATTGATTGGGGCGTGAGCGTGTGTTTCCTCTTTCACTTCCATTAGTGAGTATAGTAATTGTAAAGTTTTTATTCTCCATTACATATAATTTCATGTTAAGATTTATTATCAATTTTTTTACAGACATTTTGTTCCACCAGATTTGATACCTAATCTCGTTAGCATGGGTTTGAGTGGGGATTCCCCTAGACCTAAATGGAGCCCCATCATACCCGTTTCCACACTACCCACCAACAGACACCATTTCTACCACACCTTTCCATCCTCCTCTTGAGTTTTTGGGTATGTTCTTATCCATGCCTCCATCATCATCGCATCTACCCTCTTATTCCCATGCGATGCCTTTTCCACCATTAGGGATGATCCCACTAATGACTGCACCATCTCATTTTTCAACTTCTTCATATACGATGACTATACCACCTCCATATATGTTTCCACCTTTACCATATACATATATGATGATGTATCCCCCATCCTACTACCAATATTCTACCATTTCTACACCACCTCCAATTCCTACCATCCAACTGGCTCTTGATGAGTCTTTTCTATTAGCTTCCACTCCAGTGCATGAAGTCCACCCAAAGTATGAACTGGAATATAAACTTCATGTAGAGGCTGCTAATTTAGGACAAACCATAGATCCATCATTGTCTATTGAGAATCCTACATATAGTTTTTTTATTATAACTATATCAAATTAAATCACATTATTTTTGTTATATTGTACCATGACTTAATTATTCATTCCTCTATCTTTTTCTTATTCAGTGGTATATTTTTCAAAATGATGTGGGTGTACTCAGATGAAGGATGTTTGGAATTTCCAGTCCTAGCGAATGGTGGATTACAATTGACAAAATCAGATGGTAGGTCCAAATGGAACATAATGTTGAAGTTTCATGGCCACATTGGCCAAGTATCACAATCTCATTCCAGTTGAACCAGTGTTATAGAGACATATAAGTAAAGATAACAAAGTCAAATACTAAGAAAAAATATGGGTATGCATATTTTATAAATTCATATCTATATTATTCTAGTATTTAAAATAAATAACATGTTTCTTGATGATTCGGTTTAACTTTCTCGAAGAAGAATCTACTACGACTGCAAGGTTTATTGATGATGGGGAGTTACATCACTCATAAAATCATGATTTTTATGTTGGTTGAAATATTAGGGTTGTTACTAACTTAGAGGGGGTACCCATATTCCCCGATTTTCCAAAAAGTCAACATGAAAAAAATGATTGCACATTAGAATACTGCATTGTATAAGGTAATGTAAATCTTTAATAGTTTCCATATAAAATTTAATTCTTATGAATTGTATTGGAATTGTTTTAGGAAGTGTAAAAAAACATAAATAATAAGGATTCAATGACATATTTTCACACACATAGGTGCACTACAATGCCCGATCATGAAAACTACCAAGTCCTTTAACTCAGCATTGTGATGTTATATGGGATGTTCTACTGAATATGTTATTGATTAGACATTGGCCATATTTTTACATTTATCATATATGGTACTAATATAGATTTGTGAATTTCTCATTTGCAGTAATCTATATTGGGTATTTAAGGCCCTATACCTCGTGCCACATTATTTTTCTCCAATAGAAAGAAAAAGGATGGAAGTGCAGTAAATGTAGAGAAACATGATAAAATTGTATGGTTTTTTATTTATATCTTAAATATTTATACCAAATTCATAATTTAATATGTTTATAATTTCAACCGTCTTCTTTGGAGGCCCTCTATGTTAAAGAAGATGACAACTTTAGTCCACATGATCATTTAAGTCAAGTATTAGGTGAGGATCACCCAGAGAGAGTATGATGTCAAATAAAAATAAACATCATCCCCTCTAGGTATTGGTTGTGATCAGGCACCTCTCAAGCCTCCCAAACCACTGAGATGGAAATCAATCAAGCTGATGTAGATGAGGCAAACAAAATATATTTAGTAGAGTATGAAAGAAGTAAGTTGAAGACCAAGCATTTCATAAAACCTATGACAGTTTTGATTCAATTGCTTCCATTGGTGGCTATTGATACTTTTGAATCATATATGGCATCAATTATCTCTTTAAATGATGCATTGGGCGATGCCAATGAGGGTCATAGTAAAGATTAAGGTGGTGGTGGTGGAGTTGTTGGTAGTGAGGATGTTACTGATGCTGCTGTTGGTGATGAGGCTACTAACTATGTTTCTACTGCTGATGATAATGATGATAATGATCGGAATGGACATAGGGATGGGAATGATGGTGATTTGGGGGGGGGGGATAGTAATCCCCTGCACTTTTGACATAACAGAGAGACTTAGGTATGTACTTTAAGAACATGAATTGAATTATTTTATGGATGAGAATGGTTAATTTATTTTATTCTAAAAAGTTCTACATAAATTTTCATAGAAATTTACATAAATGTAACATCATAATCCTTAGTCATGCATATCGGTAAGTGGGTGAGGTGGTTATCCTACTTCTATATATTGGTATTTTTGTTGTAGCTTGGATATAACCATATGGTGTTGTTTCCATAGTCTTATTCATATAATGCCTATTTCATTTCTACACTATAGTAGTTGGTGCTGAAATTCCTTGTGAGGTTATTTTATTTGACACATCAAAAAGGATATTGATCAACTACATGAACGGGTTGAGCAACCATGGGCCAACTGAACAACCATGAGTGTAATTACCAAAATCATCATAGGTTGAAATATTATCAATGGAATTTGAAATTTCGATTTTTTATATGTTTCTTTGAGAATCCATAGTCAAAACAATATTTTGAGAGTTTGGAATCCTTAAAAGAATTATTTTGGGTGGGATTTATGGATTAGATGGTGACTTGAAGTTTCTAAGAAGAACTAGGGAGATGATGGATTGTTAGTGTTTTTCAGTAGTGATCTCATGTATTTTTGTCTATTCCTCTTCTATGTTTAAACCCTCAATCAATGTCCTCTCATTTCAATTGGTTTTATTTAGGTATTTGATGTCAATTCTACTAAAATATTCTATAATCGACCAAAATGGATGGGGTTTCATACACACTACAAAGAAGTCATTCTGGGATGATATCTGGATGCCAATACTGTATGTTTTGGTGAGGTATGTAATAATTGGATTTTTTTATAATATTAGATTAAATTAAACTAATTCAGTGAATGATTGAGTGTTTTTGGTTATGGATTTTTATTAGGTTGGTTTTGGGGTGTGTTGTGAACCCTTTTAGTGTGGTTGGTCAAGGTCTCAGTGGTGAAATGGTACTTTGTGAGTTGTTTGGTGATTATTACACATTGGTTTAAATAAAATAATTAATTAAAATTATTTATAATTAATTATTTATGTAATTTGATGCATGGTATGACCTCTGGTAGAGGTACATGCTTATATGGGTAATGGATGGGCTTGACCAAGGATTGATAGAGCTTGGAGATGGTGGTAACTCCATGATGATGGTAGGTGGTCCCTTTAATACAAAGCCACATGTATGATCATGCATGTGTTTCCTACTATATTAATGTTCCTTCCCAACCTACACCCCCTCCTAGAATGTTTCCCCATCCCTTCCAACATTCCCACTCGCTTACCCTCCCAAACTGTTTCCCCCCACCCTCCCAACCTGCACCCCCCTCACTCCCAACATGAAGCCACACTCCCAACCTGTACCCCCTCCAAACCTGCATGAACCCTCCCTCACACCCTACATACCCCTCCCTATCCCAACCTATTTCCCCCTCCCTCCCAACCTTTCCCCTCATTCCCAATCTGCACCCCCAAACATGTCCCCCCTCCTAACTGCACAACCTCTTCCGCCTCCAAAGCATTATTCCCCACCCCTCCCTCAAAAATTTCAAGCCCCCTCCCAACCTATTCCCCCCTCCATATATGCACCCATACTGCCAAACCTGCACCCCCCTCCATACATACACCCCCCGCTCTATACTTTCACACCCCCTCCTCACTCCCTAACCCCCATGTTGGCTACTAGATTTATTTAAAAAATTTGACTCTTTTTTTGATTATTATTCCTATTTTCATGCAACAAGGGACTCATATTACATTAATATTTCAAATTTATTTTATCTATTTTCATGGGAGTTATTGTATATAGATTTCCACATGTGTTTATATAATACTCTTTATACATTTAACCTCCTCTTCTTTCAGATCCTTGAATCTATTTTCCATTTTAACATATTTCTATTCTATCTATAATTGTATTTGTTTTGTTATAGAGATTGTTTCCTTACATTCTCATTCAACACTATTGATGTATCATCAACTTTCCATATTTCGATGATTACCAAAAATAATATATTTTATAATGAAATTATACGTTTTATTCTTATTTCTTATTTGAGATTATTTATAATGTTTTCTTTATTTTCATAACTCCATTTTCTCTATATACATATGAATAGTGTATCTCCTCCATTCATGGTGTATTCGCATTGTAAAAGTAGAGGGGTTCAGTTGGATTGACCATCTAGTTCATTCATTAATTAGTTCATGTAAACATAAATAGGAAAACATATAAGTAACCAAAGTATATGCTCAAGAATTTAATGTCAGTTATGATTTTATAAGAAATTTTCATTTGTAACGTAGGTTCAGTTGTGGGTTTTAACATTATTTCTTATAGGTTTCATTAGTAATGAAATTTCAGTATTGGATGTGTATGGGGTGTTATTATATTCTTCCGGGTCTAATATATAGGTCTGATTAGAAAACTCATCAATTCACTATGTATTTTTTGATACCATGAAAGATGAATATATGTGTTATGAATTCCATTTATAAAATGTGATATACATTATAATTCTAATATTCCATACATATTATGCTTATTATGAGTATACACAACATGTGTTATCTTCTTAATACAAATTATTCATTTTATTATTTTCAGTATATGGAATGTTGATTAGTTTTGTTCAGAATGTATAAAATATGGAATATATAATTTTTATTCTGAATATATGCAATATGGAATAAAAATTCGGAATATATGAAATATGTAACATATATATTGTATATATGAAATTCAAACACACATTTTACTTTTACGGGGAAATAAATGTGAAATAATATTAATTTTTAATCAAGTTTTGATGAATTATAGAGGATTTCTTGAACTGAACAATCAATGGTGTTTTTGATGAGTGATGAGTTCCAAATTTTATGTTCTCATACCTTCATCATCAATGTTTTATTGTTATATTTTTATTAAATTTTTATAGGATATAATTATTTTATAATCATGTTCATGCGATTTTTATGATTAATTCCAAAATTAATGGATTATTTTTTCAACGATTCAAATAGTATTCTACTCTGCTTGTTATCATTGTTTTTTCAATGTGGTATCAAATTGTCTATAATCATATAATAATCCATCTAAAAGTAAAATACTTTATATTTCATTCTCTTTTACATTTTCTATTAGGTTTTTTACTGATCATATTTATCTTATCACTCATAATATCAACTATAGTGTTAAGTTCATGTTCTAAAATTTAGGAGGCAGTGTTGACTTGTATGTAATTTTGGAATTTCATGTTCGGATTAATTATTGTTCTTAAAGCTTGAATCATCAGTTGAACTATATTTTTTTACCATAATTTGGAAAATTCTAGCACTAGTTATGATAATTTAATGCCGAATATGTTTTATTAAGATAATTTTCATTTGTAATGTAGGTTTAGTTTTGGTTTTTATCACACATTCTTAGAGTTTTCATTAGTTTTGCATGTTCAGTATTGGATTTAATCATACTAAATCCATGTTACTATTTTTATGGAGGTTTATAATTTTAGTTGTTTTCATGTTCTTGTAGTTAGTATGAGGTAAAGCATATGATTATGCAATCTCAGACATTCATGATCAGATTAAATTATTTTTCATGTAGTTCGTAATACAGGTTCTTCTCTGTTTTGTTATCATACTTTAGTCAGTGCTAGGTTTTCGTTATATTAGAAGAGTTGACATAACTATTCAACTATTATTAGATTCCTTACCTATCTTAATAGGTAAAATAATGATTCAACTCTCATTAGATTCTTTCCAATCATCATATCTCTTACAATCCTCATTCCCAATATATTCTAGGTTTCCCAAGATCTTTCATATCAAATCTTCTAGATAATCTAAATTTGAATTTCCAAATCATTGAAAATCCATTTTTTACATCAATATTTAGTCAACATAAAATAGAAAAATGATAATGGTTTAAACATACCATTTCTTCTAGTAAAATATTATTCAATGTTACACCAACTAGATCCCTCTTTTTCCACAAATGAGTCAAACTTATGGTTCCACTCTAGTTGTTCTTGCTCAAATCCATAGAATATTATATTCATCTTATAAAAAAAATTACTTATCATATATTGGTTAACCTATCAATTTTTTCATGTAGAAATCATCTCCAAAATCACCATGATGAAAATCTATCTTAACATACATTTATTGTAGATAAAAATCTTTTTATTCCCAAAAACATAGAAATATTCATATGGTGGAATGTTTAACTACCGATGAATAGATTTTTGAGAAATATAATCATTTATTTTATTGAAACCCCTTCATTACTAGTCATGTTTTTATCTTTTCCTAGAAAAAAATTCTTCATTATTGTAGTAATTCCATATATTCTCAAGTTCTTTTTTACACTATGAAAATTTAGTTATCTCCCATGTTCCATTGAACTTGAATGAAGGAATATCTTCATTCATGGATAACTCCCAATATTTTGAGTTACTATGTTAAACTATATACTATGGATTTTAGGATCTCCTGCATCTATTATAATAACAATGTTCAAATCATTCCCAAACCATTACAGTAGTCTCATAATACTGGTTTTTATCCTTACCTAAATCAGATAATCTGAAATAGTTGGATATTTTTGTTATAAAAGTTTATTAATTACCAGTTCAAGAAAATATAGGGCCCAACTATGAGTACTCCCACTCATGCATTATATTCTGTTGAACGTTTTGGTGTTTCTTATGTTCATACATCTGTATTTCCAGTTTCTTTTGCACTTAAATTTTAGTTATGTAGTTCTTGAGAATTATCATCACTCTGATCAACTTAGAATTAAATAAATTATTTTTCCTCAACTTGATGCCCCTAAAAGTTTCATACTTTCTAGAGAACATTCTCATTGATGGCCACATCCATTCTTATAATGATTTATTTCATATCATCATGATATCCAAAATTTTCATCTCTTTGGAAAATAAAAAATATATTTTTGATTTGGATTAAAGTTTAGTATAATCCACGTAATTTAAAAATTTATATGATAAATTAATAAAAAATTATGATGTTGATCTTATAGTGGTTTCCAAATCATAGATACTCCAGTTTTTCTTTACCATCTATCAAATCCATACTTTTAATGATGAGATATTTCACCTTATCGGGTTTCTTTTCCCAATTGGACTTAGTAATTCCTAAGTGTAAACTCATACATTGATCTCTCTCTCTAAAAAAGTTTGGTTCATTATTTCATATACTCTATTTAGTTTTATATTTCCAAGAATCATCTTTTAATGGTGCATTCTTCTAATACAGTATTCCTTCCTTCTAGAGGAAGTTCCCAAAATTACATCAGGCATACTCACCTATGTTTTCCTTCGAGACACACTTCAACTTTTGACCATATTCCATTTTTACCAGTGATTTACACTGAATAAACACCAAAAATACATCATAATTACAGTTTAAGAAGTAGATAAATACTTTTATAGTAACATCATTAATGGAAGTGAGAAAGTAGATGCAACCACCATGGAGATAAAAATGGGATTGTCCCTAAAACATCTATGTTTCAAAGCCAAAACTTTAGGTTCATGGGATTCCAAACATCTATACTAAAAGACATTTTTTCAATCATTCCCAGCATAAATAATTCAAACATTAAAATTCCCATATAATCTATATTCAATATCCATTATATTTTAGAACATTTATGTTCTTATCAATGAGGTGTCTGAACTTATAGTTCCATAATTTCTCATCATCAGAATTTATACTACCAATATACTCCACCACATCTGAATTTTCTATCATATAAAGGGTCCCAACCTTTAATCCTCATTAATCTATCATTGATCCTCAAGTAACATTCCATACCTCATTAAAGCATATAATTTCATTACCAAAATCATCATGTTTTCAAATGAAAATTTGATTTCTTCTTAGTATATATTGTGTGTATATTCTTAGTTTCTAGTCTTTATTGGATTTCAAAGATGAAAAAAGAAAGAATCAGGATGGCATGCAATAGTTGGAAGCAGGAAGAAGGCAAAAGGACCGAGGCAGCTACTTCCTGGGGGAATAACCTACACCTACAGTTCAATGAACTATGGGTAGATTAAATTTTGGTAAAAATATATCCCCACGGTTTTTAAAACCATGGTAATAAATATATTTCATAAAAAATATATACCCACAGTTTAAGAAAACCATTATTATTATACTAGTTAATGAATCCCTTATACCCACAGTTCATTGAACCGTGGGTATATAATATTTCAGAAAAAATATATTCCCATGGTTCTGAAAACTATGGGAATAGATATATACTCACGGTTTATGCAATCCATGGGTATTATGAAATTTTCCTCGGTTATACCCAGAGTTTTGTGAAAACCATTAGTATATGGAAATCTAGATGCCTTGATAGGATACGGTTCATGAAACCATGGGTATATCCTATACCCTATGTTTCATGGGCTAGACCCATGGTTTGAAACCCTAGGTTTAGGACAATTTTCGAGTAGTGTTTCAACCAATGTTACCACAATTACCATTTCCTTTCTTTTTAGACTTTACAACACTTCAGATTGAGTCAATGTCCTTACCAGATAAATCTTTCTCTTTGTTGAAAATGAGAAGATTATAGGAAGTTTTTCTTCCCATTGTGGTGACTTCTCATGATATAATGGGTAGAAGAACTTCTACTACTACTCTGATTTTCAATAACTAGAATGTGTTTTTAGATAAGAATATCGACTCAATATGCACTGTTGGAAGTTAAACAAATAATAAAAATTGTATTCATTTTAAAATTGGTATTTAGTAAATTTTTGATACTTTGATATGTGTTGGATTCAGTCACACCTCAATAAAACAAACAATGTGATTGGTATGTCTCTAAGTGATTATTTTTATTTAAAATTTACATTTATTTTAGTAAAAAATAAAACACACGAACTCAAAACAAAGAAAAAAAAAACTAATGTGGTTTTAATAAATTATGAAACCCTTTTTTAATTCATTTTTGACTTGTACGGATCAACTACACCACAATCTGATACACTATGTGTCTGGTATGACTCAAAGTATATCTTATCTATTTTAAATCAAAATATTAGATCAAAATGTGTCACTAAGTGAGAAAAAATAAAATGCATTGGAATTTCCTTGATAATTTTAGATATCATTTCATAAATCATTTTTGGTGTGTAGCAATCATACTCATCTCAAATAGATACACAATGTTACTGGTATGAGTCAAACTATGAGTTTCCCATTTAAAATTAAATTTTAGTAAAAAAGATATGTGACATTCTCAAAACTTCTAAAATGCATTAATATTGTTTTTATACCTTAGTAAAATGATCCATAAATCAATTTTGGCCTTTAATAATCACTCTAACCTCAATATGATGCATGATGTGACCAATATGACTCTAAGTGCATCATTTTATTTAAAATTGATATCAATTTTAGTAAAAAGGACAATTGAACAAATAAAAAACAAGAAAACACATTAAAATTATTTTGATACATCAGGGAAACAATTATTGAGTCATTTGTGACATGTATGGCTTAGACACGCCTCAATCTAACATAAGGTGTGACTGGTATGAATCCAAGTGAGGTTTTTTAATTAAAATTGATATCAGTATTAGTAGAAAAGACAAATGCCTACTAAAAAAAAGAAAATAGATTTGTATTATTTTTATTTTTTATTAAAATTATCAATAGGTTATTTATGATGTGTATGAACCAACAACACATCAATTGACCCATGGTGTGATCGATACGACAAAAATTGTGTCTGTTTATTTTACATTGACTATAATTTTAGCAATAATAATATGTGGTGGACTAAAAATTTAGAAAATGAATTTATATTATTTTGATACTCTAGTAAAATAATCCATTAGTCATTTGTGACATTTAGGAATCACCCACACCACAATCTGAGGCACGATGTGACTGATATTACTCAAAGTACATCTTTTTATTTAATATTTCCATAATTTATTTATAAAAAGGATTACTAAACTATTCAAAACTAAGAGAACACACTCTTACTATTTTGATACATTAATTAAAATATCCATATGTCATTTGGGATGCATTAGAATCTTCCAAATTTCAATATGATGCATGGTGTGACCAATATTACTTCATGTGCATCATTTTATTTAAAATTGAGATCAATTTTTAGTAAAAATTAGAACCAACATACTCAAACACTAGAAAATGAATTATCATTATTTTGATACTTTATGAAAACGATCCATAAGTCATTTTTGATGTATAGGAATCAACCAAACCTCAATACGATGCATGGTGTGACCGACATGACTCTAAGAGTGCCTTTTTATTTAAAATTGACATTATTTTTTGAATAAAGGACAAGTGAAATTCATAAAATAAAAAAACTCATCTATATTGTTTAGATACTTTGAAAAAATGATCCATGAGTCATTTTTGAAGTTTAAGAATCACCTGACCCATAATCCAATGCATATTGTGACCAGTTTGACTCATTTTTCGTGTTTTTATTAAAAATTGAAATAAATTTTAGTAAAAATGAAAAATTACCTTCTCAGAATCAAGAATGTAAATTCATATTTTTTGGGTAATTTTGGTAAACAATTTGTATATCATTTGAGATGATTATGAATAATCATCACCTCAATCCCATGAAAAATGTGACATGTATGACTCTAATTACATATTTTTATTTACAATTGACATCATATTTAGTAAAAAGGATAACTGACCTATAAAAATCCAAGAAAACTCATCCATATTGTTTTGATATATTAATAAAACTATCCATAAGTCATTATTAACATATTTAAATCAACCTAATCATAATACATGGTATGATGTGACCGATATAACTCCAAGTGTCTTTTTTTATTAAATTGATATTAACTTTAAAAAAAGGACCAGTGACATACTAAAAATAGAGAAAACACAATTGGATTGATTTGCAACTTTAGGAAAACTATCCATAAGTCATTTTGGGTGTGTAATAATCATCCCATATCTCAATAGGATTCACGGTGTGACTGGTATGACTCCAAGTGCATCTTTTTACTTAATATTGACGTGGATTTTATTAAAAAGTACATTGTAAGTAATCAAAACTAATAAAAAACATTCAGATTGTTTTGTTAATTTAAGTAAAAATGTTCATTAGTCATTTTAAAAATTTAAGAATTAGAAACACCTCAATTTGATGCATAATATTAATGGTATGACTTCAAGTTCATCATTTTATATAAATCTGACATCAATTTTAGAAAAAAGTACAACAAGACTACAAGAAACCAATAAAATGCATTCTTAATGTTTTTATACATTAGAAAAAGTGATCCATATATCATTTTTGACATATGAGAATCAACTTCACCTCAATTTGACACACAATGGGATTGATATGACTCTAATTTTGTTTTCTTATTTTAGATGGACACTTATTTTAGAAAAAAGAACATGTGGAATACTAAAAACAAATAAAATTCATTCATATTGTCTTTATAATTTATGAAAATGAAAAATGAGTCATTTTCATGTGTAAATATAATATTCTCCTCAATATAACACAAGGTGTGACTAGTATGACTCCATGTGTGTCTTTTTGTTTAGAATTGATACCAATTTTATTAAAAAGGAAATTTTTTCTAATCAAAACCATGAAAAAACATTCATATTGTTTTAATTCATTATGAAACTGATCCATATGTCATTTGATATGTGTAAGAATAATCCTTAGCTAAATCTGATGCACATTGTGACCGGTATAAGTCCATGTACTTATTTTTAATTAAAATTAACATTAATTTTAGTTAAAATGACATATGACCTACTCAAAACCAAGATAATGCATTCATATAGTTTTTATACTTTATGAAAATGATACATATGTCATTTTGACATGTAGAAATAAACCAAACCTCAATATAATACATAGTTTGACTGAAATGAATCCAGGTGTGTCATATTATTTTAAATTTACATTAAGTTTTACATATTGAATTCTGGGAAAAAACTTTTAGATTTTTTTGATACTTTAGGTAAATGATCCATGAGTCATTTTTGATGTGTCAGAATCACCTGCATCTCAATCTGATGAGTAGTGTGACTGGTTTGACTCAAAGTTCCAGTCATCTGATTAAAAGTTTCCTTTGAATTCAAAACATGTTTAAGTAACTAATATCCAAGAAAATTCACACCAATTATATTGATAAATTAGGAAAAAAATTCATTAGTCATTTGGGATATATAAGAAGTAGTCTCAAGTCTAAAAGACACCTGATATCACTAGTATGTCTCAAGGTGCATAATTCATGTTTGAAATGCAATTTTTGTAAAAAAACAACTAACATACTAAAAATAGTGAAAATAAAATTGTATTGTTTTGAAAATTTAGTAAAATTATCCATAAGTTATATTTTGATTTTTAGGAATCAGCCACACCTTAATCACAAGAACATTGTGATTGGTATAACTACAAGTATTTCTTTAGTTAAAATTTTCAATTGTTCCATTAAAAGAACAATAGACCTAATCAAAACTAAGAAAACCCATTATAATTGTTTGGATACATTAGGAAAATGATCCATAAAACATTTTTGATGTATTGTAATCAACATGTCTCAATAAAATGTGTGGTATAACCAGTATAACTCTAAGAGTGGATTTTTATTTAATTTTTACATTTTAGTATATTCAATCATATTAATGATTAATTTTTTTATAATATTACTAACATAATATTTCACATCTTATATAGGTGTATTATTTTTCTCAGGTTGAGATGATTTATTTATAAACTAATACCATGGGTGGAATATATTGAGATGGGATCACTGGTGTAAAATATGATGAAACATTAATGTTTTAAATTTTTTGTGGATTATAATTTTAAATGTAATTATACAAAACATTGTTTGAAATGTATATAGTAGTATTTTTTATATTTGTGATGTCACATTTATTTCTATTAAATTATATATTTTTTGTATAGGTTATAGGTTAATGCAGTGTTCTATTATACAAATAGAATACTACCGCAGGTGGGGTCTTTTTCAGCACTATTGAAATTGTTGATAAAGGGGACCCCGCCCCCCTTAACAGCAAAAATTTTAGCATCGATTTTTCAGCACTATTAAAAACGTTTTTGTGCATTGGTAATGGTCATATTTTTAATATTGTAATGAAAATAATACAAAATAACCTATAAATAACTTATTCAAAAGAAAATAGATGGGTTTTATAATGAAAAGAAAAAAATTATTGAATTTAAGATTAAAAAATAAAAAATAAATATAAAAAGTGATACTTCAATATAAACCCTTACATCTTTAATAATTAATGAATTATAACATCAATAAAGAGATGTCCTTAGTTTGATAAGTAAATCCACATAGATTTCCTGATAAGTTCCATAAAATTAATTCATGATCATTATCTACACCAACAATAAGAAATAAGGTGGTGAATATAGAATATAAATATCAATGACCATCTATGAGATATTTTGATTAAAAATTACTTATATTTATAGAGACAGATATATATATATATGTATGATATTTTTTTTATTTTCCATATGATTGTAGGGTTGAATGTTAGATAATATGTTAAAATTTTTTAAAAAAACTTACTCATTAAATATCATATATATCAATTAACTAAATCCATTAATACAACCATGGTAGGTGGTGATGAAAAAATAATGTACACCAATTCATTAAGATAGTTTTCTATATGTATGCAAGAGTGACATTTTCATTTTCTATTAGATGGAAAGGAGGTAGAAAATGATTATTCAATGAATATAATTCTTTTTCTTATAGTAAGGTTACTTATGTGATTATTTTAGTATGTATATATTATATTTTATATATGTTTAAGAATACATAAACTTGAAAAAATTTAGTTATGGAATTTTCTACTTCATTTTATATCCCCTTTTCTATTAATGTTTAGGTCCCTTGAAGAGATATTTATGGTCAAACCATGGGATTGGGAAAATAAATTTTAATATTTTTATTGGTATTTGTGATTATTTTAGAGATAAAACTATACTCATAGGTTCATTTTGAATGGTCATATTAATACCCTTTATGGGAAAAAACCAATGGTGTTTTTGAAAATATTTAGTCACTAACAACCAAAAAAGCAATTTTAAAGATTCAAAGTGGCTCTAAAAGATTAGTGAATGGATTTATAGACCATTTATCATTCCAATTTTACTATTCTATTAATTTTATGTTATTAAATAAATTTATAAAATATTTTTTAATATTTAAAATCTTTAATATTTTTTTGGACTATTCACATAATTTGACATTAATAACATAATTATAGAAATGGAGTTTCAATATAAACCCTTATATAATAAACTATACATCATAATTATCTTTTAAATTATTTTAACACCTGAATTTATAAAAAAATTATCACTTTTAACGTTTTAACAACCATTTAATTTAATTTTTTTTGTCATTCAAAAGCGTTGTGTCCACACTATATAATAAATTTGAATAATTAAACAATTATTATCATTATTTTTATAAAAAAAATAAATATAACTTATAAAAAAATAATATTATGAAATTTAACTACTTATAATTTATATTTTATCCTTATCATTATGTTGATAAAGTATTAATTGATTGAGAGTGAAATTTTTGTTTATATTAAATTTATAGTAATAATGAAATATCACAATAGGATTAACTCGATCCAAATGGTAAATGATTCTAATATAGGATTTTATATGTTAAATATAACATAGTAAAATAAATTTTATATAAGTTTTAGTGGTATTTGTGGCTTTATCCCCTAGTGTAACCCCCTCATTAACACTTTTTATCCTTTACTTTAGTGTCTATATTTTACCCTTGTAATAATTCATTCTAACAGACAACGAAATTAAAATCAATAAAAAATTGAGAATTATTTATCCCAATATGAAATATTTTTTTTTAGATTAAATTTATTTATGTCATAAAAATTCAATTTAATATATGTTTTCAAAACACATACAAAAACATTTTCATGACAAATTCATTTATTAAAAATAAAAATGATTTCATACAAAAATCATGTATAACGTGGATTCCATTGGAATTAATTAGATTATTTTTAATCATTGAACCCTTATTTTAATTTAAAGAAAAAAATCTAAAATAATCTGGTAAAAAAAATTTAAAGTAGAAGAAGGAAAAATGTTTTTATTTAAATAAAAACATTACATTGATTTACAAAAATTGAAACATTTATTTGTAAGTTCAATATTAAATTTTTAAATAAAATATATTACATCATGTTTATATATTTATTATAAAAAATATATTTCATAGACTTTCATGTCACTGTAATATGAAAATTTTATAAAAGTTACAATATCTGTATAATTTGTATTTTTAACTATTCACCTAAAATTAAATTTTTAGAAAAATAAAAAAAGGACTCAAAGGTAAATTTGATATTCTAAAACCAAAAATGAAATCAATTTTTTCAAATTAAAATTCAAACATTTAGAAATTTTTCTATTAAATAAATAAAATATAATAAATAAATACTAATTTATTTAGAGTAAACAATTATATTCAGATATGAGTAGTTAAAGAACTGCCTCTCATAATTACACAATTGATATTAATAATTATGATTTATTTAATTTCATCAAAATTTATTTAACTTTATATTCTAAAAATAATTATCTTATTTAGTTCAATATTGTGTGCATCTAAATCTGTCGAACATATCAAATATATTAATGAGAATTATCTTTTAAAATATCGAGGTGTTACTGTTACCCCCAGGTGGATCAATCCTAGAGACTTTATCCACTTAATCATATCCAAAATGGGATTTAATTTATAGGAATCCAAAAACTCTATACTACATAATAATTTCTGAATTCTATCCTATATTAGTGCATATCCCTATGGTTTTTACTAATATTATTTAATTATAATCGCCAAAATAACTAAGATAATCCAAAAAAACTAAAACATTCCTTGAGACCAACAATGGTTCACTAGACCTGGACATGTAGATCTAGTTCTAAAGGAAAAACATTTCATACTTACATTAATACAATTCAGAAAGACCCAAGTTAAACATATCATTATTTTATATCACTTCCTAATGGTGAACTTTATATCTCACAATCTGAGTATCTAAAGGTTTATTTTCTATGAGAATTATATACAGAAGAAAATTATTTAACCATAATTATGAATATATATCTATAATAAAACCACATAAGGATCTCTTATATACCTCACAAAAGTTATGCATGTCTTAATAAAAATTGGAATAGAATCTTAAGAAAGGGTTGATCTCAAAAATTTAGTAATGGAAAGGATAATAAAAATTTCATCAAGGGTCTGGTCAAAAGAAAATGAGAAAACATGACAATGGGAGAGATATCATACTAAAAAGAACAAGGGATAATAAAAATTATGATAAATTCATAATAACATGAAATTTAATCACAAATGAACAGATATGTACCCAGTTATGTTAGTGTGTTCTAATAAAAAAGATCCATGAAGTATATTCATCAACATATGACATAAAAAAGTGTCTTTTCTGGGAAACATTAAATAATAACAAATAATAACACAAAACATAATCTCTATTAATCATCATATTGTGATCATATCACTGAAGGCCTTATTTTTAATATTGTGAAAATATTCAAGAATGACCACCCTTTATGTTGTGAGCGTATCTAATAAAGATAAACATATAATTTTTAATATTATCTAAGAAGTTCTATCCTTAAATTCCTAAAAATATAAAATAAGGAATACCATATATGTATATATCTTATCTAAGAAGGACCATTATTTAGGTCGTGAAAATATAAAAGATGTCCCTCCCATTATGTTTAGAGCATTTCTAAGAAGGACCACCCTTCATGTTGTGAGAATATCCATGAAGTCCCATCCTTTATGTGGTAATAAAATCCATTTATTCCCATTATTTACTGTATACTAATATATAAAACATTATCCAATAAATTATAGGGCATTATGATAACCCAAACATCATCATCAATATATATTTGTTTCATATAAACTCAATAATTCAGTATTCTGTAATTATGTCATAGAGAAAAATGGGTTCCATATATTTCTATATGGTATCCCATAAAATGGATTCAATATTTAATACAATTGATACGCGAAACTAAATAACCAAAATGAAGTATTTTATAAATGAATTTATAAAATTATTCATAAAAAATGACTACATATGAGATGGATTGTTTAAAAGTCAAGATGAAAAAGGACCTCAAACTAAAAAAAATGTTTTTAAGAAAATTCTTAACATTTTCATAATAGAAAATATTTTGAGTCTCTATAAAAAGTTATATTTGAGAAGACAACATAAAGAAATGCCAAAATTATTAAATAATAAATAAAAGTAATTCATCTTTTAAAATGATATGAAGGTTTACCAAAGGAAATACTAAGTGGAAGACTAAATTTTCAATTGTAAAATGAATAACATCAATATTGAAAATACCTTTATTTAATCCCACATCATAAAAAAGATTAAAATAATCATTCATTTGAAAGGGACAAATGAAATATTTTAATATCATTTGAAATTATTCTTTTTTGGATTTCAAAACAATATAGGAGAAATTGGATGAAGGTATGAATATGGACTTGGAAGAAAAAGTTATTTCTAGGAAGGTTTTTAAACTATTCTTAAAATAATCAATTTTTTTAAGAAAGAAATAAATCCAAGAAGGTGTATTTTATTTTAATGGGTAATTACATATAATTTTTTTTGAAAGTAAATATAATACTTCTCTTAAACTAGCCCAGATACCCTTTTACACAGATACCTGACTATCTCTGACATTTCCCAAAGGGAATTTTGGATCTACACTAGTTGGTGACTGGCACTGGGAATCTTACGTGATAAAATATGGAATGCATTTTCTACAATATAGAGGAAGACAAAATATTATAAGTCTTTTTTCTAAACACTCTAAAGGGAGAAAGTATATGAATCCAAACATATAAAACAATATCTAAATAAGTTCATCATTAAAGTAATCAAAATTTAAATATCCCATGTGACAAGTGGATCGCATCTCAACTAGTAACCTCCACCCCTACAACCCCAAAGGATCAAGAACATCCACCAACAATAAGTGGATATTTCCATTTTTTGACATGGCATAATAAATTATACAAATTCCCAAAGGAAAAGGTAAAATGGGAGAAAATTTCCTAGTAAGGTATCCCCAACTATACTATAATAGATAAAATAATAATAAACTATTCATGGTTTTGATTTAAATAAAATAGGGAATGACATAACACATCATTTTCATATTCAAATAAATCATGATTTCTTTTAAATGGATGGAAAAAATTAAATATTGGATAGAATAAACATCCAATATAACAGAATTTATATAAATCCTTGGCGTGGGTAAACTTGTTTTATAATCAATAGAATATATATTAAAACATTCACAATAATAACAACAACCCTCTAGCATGATAAACTCTATTTTCTAGTGATAGGATCCTCACACTTCTCAGAACAATGATCAGGACTAAACATGTGTTCACATAACCCCCAATAATAGGCCGAATAGGACCCATCAACATCCCATTGGGTATAATCATGTATAACTAGCATTTTTTTTATATTTTTCATAATAAATCCATTTGTAGGGGATTAATATCTGACCATTATTCTCCCAAATAACCCAATAAATACCAAGCATAACATGTGATCACAAAATCCTTAAATAATAGGAAAATAATCTAATTTCAAATGAGTAATAATTTAGGATCCAATAATCCAATTTTATATTTCAACATTCCATTTCAAATTTCAAAACTAAATCATGTGTTTTTCATCATTTGATTCATTTTCAATCCAAATCCAATCTTGATTTTCCACATTTTGATTAAATCCTTTTTCAAAAAATATATCAAATCATTATATAAATTCCATAATTCTCAAAATTTATCCCACAATCCCAATTTTATTAGAATTTAGGAGTTTTTATTAATATATATTCCATTTCAAATTCCAATTTAAAATAATAGAATAATTGGATATTTATAAAACAATTATAATCTATTTAAAAAAATCAATAAATTCAAGTATTCAATTACATGGTCAATCTCAAATGGAATCACCAACCTTTAAATCAGCGAATTAAATGATCAACCCTGCAATGGGAATGCCAATGATGATCAAAGGCGAATAAGATATATGAATATGATCTATAATAAAGACATAACAAGAAAATTATTATATTTATAAAAAAACGTTTAGTCCTATCAAGATCATAATGATATGAGACTCTTTAAGGAGGATAAAAAGGAATGTTAGAAGAGAAAACCCAAGAGGTGATCCTCTTACCAGAGAGGGATAGATCTTCCACTGACTCATTGATTATCTAACGGAAAGGGTTTGGAGGATCCAAAACCACTTCTTGGGGGACTTCACAACCCATGCGATATTATTAGGTATGGGTGGGATGATTATGAGTTTAAATTGAGGGGTTCAGTATTTTTAAAATTATTTTATGATTAATTACAACCTGCACATATGGTGAGATAGAGGGGGAAAAAGATAAAGGAAAACAATGCTCCGGCCATACATCCCTACTATTTGGGGAGCACAGTTTTCCACAAGTGGGTGCATAGTTTTATAAATAGTGTTCCAACCATTATTTTTTCACTATCCTAGGGGTTTATTATTTATACTAGGAGGCGTATTGTTTGGCCAAACCATGAAGAAAATATGAACATTCCAAAAATCCAAATAAAATATCCACATTTCACACTAAACTCCCCAATACAATACCAATCAAAAAAGAATCCAAAAAATATGATCATTTATCACATGAAAACATGTAACGTGATGTTAAAACCTCTTCACCATAAAGTGTTTATGTCCCCAAAAACAATGTCAAGAAGTTTCAAAATCAAACAGATAAGGACACTAGTATCTCACCAGTGACTAGTTCTCTCAAGTCTCATGAGAATCAGTACCATGGTACTATAACATGTTGACCAAGGTAATCATACTTCCATGAAGTATCTTTGACTTAGAATCAATATTTATAAAAATATTATCAATCAAAAACAAATCTGGTTCAACAACAAGATTGTAACCGATCGATTTTTTATGAATTATTGTTTTGAATAAATTAAATTTATTTGATGGCTTGAGCTACATGAAATAATAATATTGTATTTTTTACATATTATATAGTGTTTATCATATGTTACACATGATAATGAATTTATAATACATTATATGCAACCCCAAGTTAAATGAATTGAGTCATAATATTAAAAGGTTGTTATTTAATATGATAGTTATAAACTTGATTTAGGGATTATGGGTATTAGTTAGATTATATAAATTTTAAAATTTTATTTTACAAAAGTACATGAAATTAATTATTTTTTATCCAATTAATTATTAATGAAAATAAATACACTTTGAATATATAGGAAATCATTTTCTGGAAAATGATTCATTTCACATAAATTCTTTTACCCTCAATAAATAAAAAGAAAACTTTTGGTGAATTTTTTAAATAAAATATGTAATGTATAAATTTAATAAAATATTCTATAATCATATTATGTGTTTTTAGTAAAATTAATAATAATAAATCCAAATTTATTCTTAAAACTGTATTTTTATAAAAAGTAGTTTTGTCTCCTTTTATGGTGCAATTATTTTAAAAATAATATTTTCCACTTTCATGAAAATAATTGAAGAAGTGAAAAATTAATTTTCATATCATGGTATCAAAATTATCTTAGGGATTTTTTTTGACTTTTTTGAAAATATTCATGTTTTGATTAAGGGTGAAATTTTTATAATTTTAATTGAAAATAGTTCTTTCACTAAAATTATTTTTAATGTTAAATTATATTTCAAATTGTTTTTAATGTTTAAATAGTCAAATTATAATAACATTAATACAGTTTGGGTCATTGG
Source organism: Viscum album (assembly GCA_963277665.1). Lineage (NCBI taxonomy): Eukaryota > Viridiplantae > Streptophyta > Magnoliopsida > Santalales > Viscaceae > Viscum > Viscum album. The sequence continues at coordinate 1,350,832,939 of OY728164.1, forward strand.
AATAAATTTCATATTAAAATTTTATATAAAAACTTTAAATTTTTTTAAACCTTTTCACTTTCAAAACCCACTTTATCATCATGTCTATGGGATTAATTTAAAATTAACTTCTACTAATTCTATAAATTGTATTTGGAAAAATGGAATCTATATTTTTAATAATATGAATTTATATTATACAGTAATTATAAGTTAATCTTTTTCCATAACTATTATTGAACACTGTTAAAATTAATTATCACAATTATGGTTAAAATGGGGTTTTGTGGATTACATGTGTTTGTATTTAAATTAATTTTAAACATGGATATGTATTTTATTTAATGAATTTGATTTAATATTTAGAATCAATAGGTATACATTATCTATTTAATATTTTTTTTAATTATATTGTTAAAGGATAAACTTCCTAGGTAAATAAAAAGATACAAGTTAACTTGGTAAAAACTATAATGATTAAATTGATTAAAACTAATAACTAAGGAATAACTAGATAAAAATGTATTCATTTTGTGTAGTAGATGAATTTATAGACCATGTAATACTTAACCTCCATTATTGTTTAATATCATAGCCGTATTAGGTAAGGGTGACCTCCCAATAGTGAATACTTTTGGGTATTTATATGAATGTCAGTCCTCCTTAAATATAAATGGGAACTAAATCTCACCCATTATTCACAACTCTCAATCCATTTGGAATGAACAAAACATGAAAAAGTAACATAAAATTATCTAATATCTTCCCAGAATCCTTATTTTGGGTGTAAATTTATTTTATCAATGATTTAGTTAAAACCAAAGGAGGATACTTGAAGAAGAGGTAATGTTTTCAACATGAATATTTATTTTATTTCTTTTTCCACATCCATAATTTATTATTATACAATAATTATATAAAAACCTAAATATATTCCATTTAATAAAATTATGTTATGTTATGTATACATTCTATAACTACAGGTACATTCATCAAATGGGTTACTTAATCATCATTCATGTCTATGACGGACTACCGCCTAATGAACTGATTTTGTTCATTATTCCATTAACACCATAAGACATCAGAAATAATGATGTATTTATAGTTAATATCTAATATAAATGGTACTTTTTATTATATTATTCTTTATTAATCAGTGTGTTACACATTCTATCATGTTTTCATTTTTTTTGAAATATGACAACATCGCTCATGTGTAAAACAAACTACCCCCTCACAAAGGGGTTTGATTCATTCACACTTTACATGAATTGTATAAAGGAATAAATTAATAGAAATATCTTATATATATGAAATTTAAATTATAATTTAATTATAATGTATATATATCATTTTATTTTCTTTCCATCAATATGACAATGAAATGGAAACATCATTCACACATACATACAACCTACCGTCTCCATGAACAGTGTGTTTCATTTTCTATCACGAAATATAATGGATTAATATAAATACATATAAAATGAATGTATATTATACTTATTTCATGGATTCAATTCAATAGATTATGAAACCATAATCTATGTAAGAGGACCAAAAATAACAAGTAAAAACATATACGATAAACAAAACTATTATTACCCAAAATGTACCTTAAAAAAAAAGTTAATTAAAAGGAAATTAAAGGCCATAATAAAATCATATATGATTGATATATTTAAGTATTATTTTCTAATATATGTAAAATAAACATATATTTATTATATTTAAGAGTTTAATTAGTACAATGAAAGTCAACAATAAAGGTAATGTATTTCCATACGACTTCTACTTTCTTTGAGACATATTCCAAATTAACCACATGTTTCATTTATATGGTGTATATAAGAGACCTGAATGTATTTTATGATGATTATAATTAAAATTATTGGTATTTACATATCCATTTTAGCATTCCACTTTCATGGGGGGTTACAATTCAATAGTTACAGAATCAGTAATGGATATTTTTCTTAATTTTTTTCCTTGAGATTAACATTATGTTATGAACTAATATTCTTTGAAGAGGTGTAATATTATAAATTTAATGATCGTTAGGATATTTTATGTTCAATTTTATGTTACTAATTTTCGGTTCTTATGATTAAATTTCAAAATAGTAATAAAGAATTTATGTTTCAATCTCATCAATTATAGAGACAGTTTATGATTAAGTCTCCAATTTTGGAATATCATGATATAACTATCAAGGAAAATAATTTATTTTATTATCCTTGTGTATTTATGATATTTAATGAAATGATACCATTTTTACACAATTTTTTTCTTAATACAATTAAGAAACTGTTTTCAAAAAAATATAACTTTATTTAATTCTTCAATCGAGAATCTATTTTCTTCCCAAACCATGTTTTATAAAAAAGTTTTAAAAAACGATTTAAAAAGATCTGTTAAGATAATTTTCATGGAAAAGGTTTTTGAAAAGGTTTTATTTTTAAAAGCAGTTTCAAATTATTTTCAAAGCATCCTTTGTAATATTCAAAGCTTATGTTCAATGAAAAGGAAATAAAAAATGTTTTTTAAAAGGGTTTTAAATGATCATAGAAGGTTAATTCATATGTCTTAAAAGTTATTTTCAATGAAAAATGTTTTAAAAATGTTTTATTTTTTAAAAGGTTTTTTTCAAAGAGAAATGTATATTTTCGTCAAGAAATATTTTAAATGATCATTTTAAAATTATTCTCAATGTAAGATTGCAACAATTGGTGTTACATATGACTTAAGAGATAAATGATCTATGTATACCATTTTTTTTAAAAGAATCGTTTTTGGTGGAATAATGTTTATGGGACCCATTTCTTTTCCATGGGTTAATCATGTTTAAAAGATATTATTATGAAACATATTTATTGTTCATAGTTTAATCATGTTTAAAAGATATTTTTTGGGAAACAATTCATTTTACATGGGTTAATCATGTCTTAAATTGATTCACATGAAATTAATTTCTTTTCCATAATTTAGTCATGATATAAATGGAATACAATGTTTTTTTGGAGTTTATAGTTAAATGAATGGACTTTTTATCATATTATTATTTTGGTTCTTAGAAATTACATATACGATGGGGTGGCCCATAGGTCCATGTAAGATCATTACAGATTTTATAATGGGGTGGCCCATATAACATTGGGTAATCCCATTATAACTTAAATGATGGGGTATACCAGATGAAGTTCAGTAAACACATTATTTCTTATGCAATGGGGGAATCCCATATAGTATTGGGTATACCGATTATAACTTATATGATGGGTTTGGATAGAGGGAACTCCAATGAATTGGGTAATGATAAATGATATATAATCACAGAGCTTACAAGGGTTTTTAGCTAAATCCCATAGATGAAGGTACAAGAGGGGCTTATTCCACGCCCACAGATGATTGTACAATTGTGGTCGTCCCAGTCCGAAATATAAGGGTAAATGGATAGTCAACCCAAGCCCAAAAAAGAGGGTACACAGGTGGTTAACCCAATCCCAAAGTAGGTATACAAGTGGTCATAACAAGATACACATGTTATCAACATCTTGGTGGGTAGCCTTAACATAGGATTTTATATTTTTATGTATATTTCACAAATTCCATTACTTATAAAAATTTTATCCTCTTATGGGTTAGGTTAATCGAATCCCTTTGGATTCATGTTTTATAAACTATCAATATTTATGTCATGACTCATTATTTTGATCTTTGATATACAGGGCATGGTTTTTAAGTGTTATTTTCATTTTATCATACCTATATTTTAATGTTCTTCTTACTTATCTCTTTATTTACCCTTATTGAGAATCAAAGCTCCCACTTTTCTCAGGGTTCCCTTCCTAGGTTATGAATAATGGTTTTACGTAGGAGTTAAAAAGGGGAAATATTTATGTGAATCACTGAATATCTTTCACAATATTACAATATTATCTTTCCATGTTTCAAAAGGAACTATAAAATTGTGTTTCTCAAGAATTTGTTTATGTAAGGTAATGAATATTCATATAATAAGATATCATACCCATATATGAGAATATAGGGACCCTATAGTTGGTGTCAATGGAAATTTATAGTTAACATTTAGAAAATATGATGAGAAATATTTAGTGATATCCCTAGGGATATTTCTAAGCACATGTATAGGGATTTCTATAATGATATTTTTAAAGATGATTAAAATTATAAAAAAATTACACAGAATTTTGGTAATTGATAAATCGAGTGGTTTCCTAGAAATAAATCCTTATCTAGATACTACAAGTGGATGTGGATCTAGAATAGATGTAACTTGAGGTAAAAATCTAGAAAAACTATATTGAACTATACTCAATTTAGAACTAGTGCCAAACAAAGAGCTTTCATACAAACTTGGATTGACACTCCTAGTATATATTCATTGGAAAATTTCAAACACATTATAAACCATCATGGAGGATTTAAATGGAATATGACTATGAATAACATAGGATAAATATAATTTATCATAGATTAAATAAGAAGGTGTCATGATTTACATATCATATAACATATTTTCTAATGATTAAGTGGATACTCACTATGATTAGTGTTTCTAACAGAATATTTTTGGATTTAGTCAATGGCTGGAACCCAATGGAACTATTTTAATGAATAAATAAATGAAAAATTCAATGATTTTACTACTAAGAAATCAAATATTTTTAGATATGAAATAAATAAACATGATTTCATCCTCACACAACTTTATTAATAAATGAATTATAGAAAACATACAAACTATAAAATGAGTGAACAAAATTCATCTCAGTTCATCATAAGGTAGAAACCACCTTCTTTAAGTTGTCCCATGGATCCATATATTACTGAGAAATGGATTAGTACCTTGGAAAAGATATTGATCATTATCTAGTGTTCAGAGTATGAAAAAGTCACTTTGTCTACCATCTTGAGGGTGATGGGGATCAATGGCGGAATCTTATCCGGAATAAGAGGCAATAAGATGAAATTGGCTCCATAGACTAGGATGTGTTCATAAAATTATTTTTAAATACGTAATTTCACATATTTTTCATACAGATATGGATTAGGAATGTCTAGAGTGTAATCAAAAGGATGATAAATCTGTTTGTGCCTATGAATAAACTTTTATAAGAATCATGAGGCACTCTTCCTATATTATCATTCATCATGAAAGTATGATTGATCAATTATTTAATGGATTAAATCAAAATATCAGGAGGGTGTTATATATAAGTGAGTTTGGATGATATAAATTGATTTTTTATTGCTCTATCAAAGTTGAAATATATGTTGGAGTTACATAGCAGTCTCATTGTTTTGATAACATTAAAAAAATAGAATTCAAAAGAAAAATACCAGAACTATGGTGAGAAGAAGATTATTTTCCCTTTATGATAAAAGTATGGGATGCTACATGGAGTGATTTTTCATAATAGGATTAGTAAATGTTTTATGTGTTGAAAGAAAGAGAATCAAGCAGATGAATGCCTATGTGATTTGAAATATTTAGTGAATGATATAGATAATGAGAAATACCCCCTAAGAAACATCCCAAACATCGGTGTTTCATTTGTGAGGAGTTTTATCATTATTTTTAATAAGTTCCAAAAAATGAGGGTTAATAATAGTGATAAATGACAATAACCACTAAATATAACAGGCAAAGGGAAATCTTATCCAATCATAGTGTCTGAATTGAATTATTGAAATTAAAGAAAACTAATCTTCTCCTCCTCCTTAGTTTGGAATCTTATGTTTTATTTTTGTATGAATGATCCCAATGAAAATATTTTTGTTCATTATTTAGAAAAATTTAGTGTGATTATCTACATTTACATGAATTTTGGATTAATGAACTCACATTTGATATTTTATTTTTACAATATTGAAACCAAGCTTCCAATGGATATATTTTTGTACGAGATAAGTGATTTTTAAGGAATATAGGGTGAATTATATTTTGGAATAATTTATGTATCTAGGTATGATTAACTTTTGAGATATGGTTGCCATCATGAGTTTATGATTTTTTCGTTGATCATAATTTCAGAGTTTTAAAACCCACTTTGAGGTTTTATGTGATGGGAGTTTATCAAGATTAAATATATTTTCATATAAAATAATGTAAATGGAACCCTTTGGTATTACATGTAGTGACAAGGTTATTTTTTGAATAATTCTTTTAAAACTTGTGGAAATATTAATAAATGTTAATCTATGATATCATCCTATGGATTTTAAAGGTGATTGGGATTGAAACCTTCATCAAGTTGAGTTTTCGTACAATGATATATTTCAATTCAGAATTTAGATAACCCCTTATAATGTTCATTATGGATATATGTTTATAACACTAGTGTACTAGAATGAAGTTATAGAAAGAAACCTATTTAGACTTGAGAAAGCTGATGAAATGGTAGAGATGGATAGAACTATTTAGAAACATATAAGGACTGAAAAAATATGACATAAATGGTATATTTATAATCATCGATGAAATCAATAATTTGAAGTTGGTGAGAAGGTCCTTATATGAAATTCTATATGGAAGAAATAAGGTAGAACTAAGACATATGTATATCAGTCCCATTAGAATACTTATTAATATTGGGAGAGTAACTTATATATTGATGCTTCCAGAAATCCTCTATACGGTCTATGATGTGTTCCATGTATCATTAATAATAAAATAAACACCATATCTATCAAATTTATTAAACTCATAGGTTTTACCACTAGAACTTGATATTTTATAAGAGGAACAAACAGTGGATATTTTGGATGGTATCGAGAAAGCTCTATGAAATAAGACCACAAAATTGGAAAATGTTTTGTGGTAAAACCAATAGATTTTGGAACCTATGTGGGAACATAAGGATATTATGAGGAATAATTATCCTCATTTTTATATCATTGTGGTGAATTATGAGGGGGAAATTCATTTTATGGTGGTAGAATGTTACACCATGAGTTTTAAAAAATTATTATTTTGGATAAATTAAACTTCTTTTCTATTTTTAACTACATAAAAAATTATGTTTTTCATGTGTTAAAAATAATACTGAGTTTATTTTTCATTTCAAAAAACTCTGAGTTTTTATTGAGTTACACACAACCTTGAGTTAAATGAAACGAGTCATACTGTTAATCTATTATTATGCAACATTATAGTTATAACTTAACAGTTGGAATGATGGGTTTGAATAAAATTAAATAAATTATTAAAATATGGTTTACAAATGTATATAAAATGAATTAATTTCTAACCAATTAATTATTAATTAAAATAAAAAGCCATTTAATAAGAACAAAAACATTTTCTAAAAAACCAATTTTGTTCTTATAAATGATTTTTACCTCATTAAAATAAAAAAATCACTTTTATAGAATTATATTAAAGAAATATATATATTATATATTCTAGAAAAAATAATAAATTCATATTTTGTGTTTTGTAGACAAGATAAAATAATAAATCCAATTTCACACATAAGGACTATATTTTTATTAAAAGATGTTTTTTCACTTTTTTATGCATAACATATTTTAAAAATAAATTTCACCTAGTTATAAATTAAAATTTATTAAATAAAAATATATTTTTATATTTTAGTATCATAATTATCTTAGGTTAAATGTTTGAGATCTTTTGAAAATTTTATTTTTTTATGAATAATGAAAAATATTAAATTTTATTTGAAAAATAATTTTTATCCTAAAATATTTACAAAGATAAATTATGTTTTAAATTGGTTTTCTGAGTTAAGAAGACGAGTTATGCATCAATTAATACAATTTAGGTCATTAAAATAAATTTAATATTGATATTTGATATAAAAACATAGTAAAATTTTGACCCTTTTCACATAGAAACCCTCTTTATCATCACATTTGTGGGCTTTATATTAAATTTAATTCTTCCACTTATGTGAATATATTTTGAAGAAATAGATTAATTATTTGGATTAATCATAATATACACTATATAATAAGTATAAATTTAATTTTTAGCATAATTTGTAGTGAAAAGAGTTAAATCTACCAAACAAAATTAATGTTAAAATCATGTTTTGCACATTACATGTGTTTGTATTAAAATTAATTTTACACAAATATATGATTTTTGTTTAATGATTTTTATTCCATATTTAGAATAATAATTATTACATGGAGGATTGCGCATAAAAAAATTCCAACTAATGTTTGCTTGCAATCTTATGGTTTTAATGTTTGCTCTAAATGTAGATTATGCAATTAGCATCACGAGGACCTAAATCATCTCTTCTTATCCTGTGATACTACTATGGCCCTTTGGCATTAAATATTTGACCTTTTTGGATGCAGATGGCGTTTAGATTCTTTTATTTTCTCTCAGCTGAAAAGAGCGGTGGAATTCCCAAGATCTTCCCAAATCAAGAATCTCTTTCTTACTGCGGTTGCGGAACTTCTGAACATAATATGGTATGGTAGAAATGACTCTTTTTTCAACAATAACATTTTTTATATCAATACAGGTAAAATGAGGATTCTGCTGGCTATAAAGGAAGCGGCTACGATCCAAACAGCATGCTGTGACAATTCTGTCATAGATTTTGAAACCATTCACCTAATTGGTGTCAAAGGTATTTTCCCGAAGCCACGCTATACTATTGAAGTTTTCTGGCAGGCACCCCCTCCTGGATGGATTAAGGTAAACGTGGATGGAGCCTCAAAAGGAAATCCTGGACTTTCTGGATGCGGTGGAATTTTCAGAGACCATCAAGATCGGATCCTTGGATGTTTCTTTGGAAGCTGTGGAAATGCTTCTGTGCTGGAGGAAGAAATTCTTGCTATCATTCATGCCATCTCCTATGCAAAGCTCTTCAACTGGAAGAATATCTGGATTGAAAGCGACTCCACAACTATTGTGCAAGCCATCTGGAAGGGTGTTGTACATCTTGCATGGTCTCTCACTCCTAGATGGATGGACTGCCTAGCTGCGCTCACCGAACTCAATTTCATTTCCACCCATACCTATCTGGAGGCGAATATGATCGCTGATGGACTTGCCAACTTGGGAGTTTTTCATGAGATTACCTGGAGGAATGAACTCCCGCCTGAGTTGCTTCCTTCTTTTATTAAGGGTTCTAGAAACTTGCCCTCTTTCTGTTTGTTGTAACTTGTTTTTGACTATTTATCTTTGAATAAAGCCCTTTGTTCTGGTCTTTTGACCAGAACCCACCTTTAAAAAAAAAATCTAGGTAAATAAATAGATTTAAGTAACCAATGGTAAAAATTACAAGGACAAAATTGATTAAATATAAGTAATATGGAATAAAATGATAAAAATGTTATTATTTTTTCCATGGATATTTTTTTAGAAATATTCATCTATAACATCTATAATTGTTATATTTTTGAGCCACATGAGGTAATGAAGACCTCCCAATTGTGAATTATTTTGGGTATTTTCAAGAATGTCACATCCCCTCAATTATAGAAGGGCAATTATTCTACCCTTTTTGAAACCACTAATTCTATTTGGATAGACCAAACCGTAAAAAAATCACTTCCCAACATCCATAATCTCATTATATAATCCTTATTTTAAAATAAATCCATCCTAGTAAGGATTTAGTTAAAACCTAAGGAGGATACCTGATGAATAGGTAATGTTCTACAACGAGCATCTTTATTTTATTTCTCTCTCTACCACCATAAATTATTATCTAACCATGATTATATAATAATATCAATATATTATATATAATTATATATTTATATGTTATGGTTACTACATATAACCACACAAAATTCCATCAAATGTCTAACAAAATCATTGTTCATGTGTACATCATACTACAACCTCACAAGTTGATGTCATTCATTTTTCCATTACAAACCTTTCAAGGTTGAGAATAATATTGTATTTGTAGTTTATATATATATATATATTATATTTAATATGATATTATTATTTTATAATTGGAATATCCCATATATATTAATGATTTCCATTTTGTGGGAATATGATAACATCATTTGTGTGTACACCAGACTTCCTTCTCATGAAGCAATATGATTCATTCACGCTTTACATGGACTATATTAAGAATGATTTTAATAAAAATATTTTATTTTCATGAAATAAAATTTATTTTTTAATTTTAATATATATATATATATATCATTAACTTTTTTATAGTTCAATATGATATGAAAATTGAAACAACATCCATGTATACGTATGACATACCGTCTCCATGAATGGAGTGTTTCATTTTACAACACTAAATACATATATTAATCTAAATAAATATAAAATGAACTTTTATGATATTAATATCATGATTTAAATTCTAGAGATTATTAAAACCTAATCTATGTAAAAGGACAAAAAATTAAAATTCAAAATATATATATATATAATAGAGCCAGTATTTCAAAAAATTTAACTTAAACATAGAATTGTTAAGAAATGGTTAATGAAATTTAATAAGAAAATTATATTTTATATGATATATATAATTATTATTCCATAATATATTGATAATAAACTTATATTTATTACACATAAGTTTTTAATAATTATAAGTAAAGACAACACTTAAAGAAAGATATATTTTTCACCCTTTTACTTTATGTGAGAAAAATACCACATTGACCACATATTAATTTTATTTGTGGTATATAATTTCAAAGAATGTATTTTATAATTATTTTAAATTTCATTATTGTTACAAAAATATCAATTTTAGGTTTTCTCTTTCATGGGTGTTACAGTTCAAATGTTACCAAATCGGCAAGGGATTTTTATCTCAATTTAACTTCTTTGAGTCGTATGTTATGTTACGCCCTTATATTATTTCATGAGGTGTAATATAATAAATTTATTGATACTATTGATATGTTAATTTCCATATAATTTTTCTTCTTTTTTGGGATTATGACTCAATGTCTCCAAAGTGGTTGATAATTTTTCTCCAATCACATCATTTATCATAAATGTATATGATTAGGTATCCAATATTAAAATCTCAGGACATACCACAAAAAGTTATCATTAATTTAATTATCATTTGTAATTTCATGATATATTAATATAATGGAACCTTTTTTACACTTTTTGGTACTTAATATAATTATATTAATGTTTTTAAGAAAATCTAACATTATTTCTCTCTTTGATAGAATTTTTTTTTTGAAAAACCATGTTATTAGAAAATGGTTAAAAATATGATTTTAAATGAAATTTTACAATAGTTTTTATGGAAAAATATTTTTATATTGTTTTATTCTTTAAAAATGTTTTTTAATTATATTCAAATAATTATTTATATGTTTCGAAAGTCATTTTTTATAAAAATGATTTTGAAGATGTTTTATGATTAAAATATGTTTTAAAAGATTTTAAAAGCTTCCTTTATAAGTTTTCATGGTTATTTTAAAAATTTTTTTTTTCAAAATATTTTATGTTTTAAAAATTTTGTTCAAATAGGAATGAATTTTTTCCATAAAAAAATTTATTAAATGATCCTTTTAAAATTATTTTTCATAAAAGATGTCATTTATTGGTGTAACCTATCCCTTAAAGGAGGTTAAATCCAAGGATACTATTTATTACATTGCTCTGAATGGTTTATGTTTTAGTGGCCTGATGTTTATGGGACACATTTATTTTTAATGTGATAATAATGTTTCAGTTATGAAAACAATTTCTTTTCCACAAGATAATTAGGTTTGAAATAGTTTATTATAAAACCCATTTTTTAACATAGGTCAATCATTTTTAAATGAGACTGGCATGAAACTCATTTCATTTCTATTTTTAAATCATGTAATAAAGGTAATAATGGATATTTTATAATTTTTATGATGAAATGAATGGTCTTTGTACATTAATCATGTTGTGTTTCTTAGACATGACTAATATGATGATGCAGCCTATATAGCACTAGGAAAACCCATTATAACATATACGATGGGATAGATTAGATAGTTTTAGGTAATCTCGTTACAAATTATAATATGGGGCGACCCAGATAGCACTGGGTAATACAATTACAAACTATATGATTAGTCATCCTAGTAGCGTCGGGTAACCACGTTATAGATTATAGTACGGGTGTTACTAGATAACACTCCAACGAATTTGGTAATGATAAATTATACATGATCTCAAAGGGTACTTGGGTTTTTATCTTAATCCCAAATATGAGGGAATGTTGGTGTTTAGACCAAGAACAAATATTTGGGTACATGAGTGCTTTTCCTAGGACCGTGTATTAGAGTACATCGGTTTTCAGCCAAATTCCAAAGATGAGTATACAAAATAGGTCATCCAAAGCTCGAAATGGAAGATATGAAAGTGGTTCAGTCAATACCAAAGTAGCTACATGGGTTGTTATCCCAAGCCTAACATGTTATGGACATCTTGGTGGGTATACTTGACATAATATTTTCTATTCTTATGTGTATTCCACAAACCTCATGCCTTACATCATTTTTATTCTCTCATTGCTCATATGATTTGATTATCTTATGATTCATGTCTTATTTATAGTCAATATTTATTTTGTGACTCAGGATTACAATCTTTGGTATATAAGGATTGAGTTTCAAATTTTATGCTCATTTTCTCATAACCTTATGTTGTTGTTATTTTTACGTGTCACTTTTATTTACCCATACTAAGATTCATAGCTCACCCATTTCTTATATATACGTTCCATAGTTTCTAAAGAATGGTTTTATACTGAATTTTAAAAGGGGAAGATCTTTAATGGAGTCATTGAAGATATTTCACCAAGTTATAAGATTATATTTCAATGGTTCCAAAAGAACTAAACTATTACCATCCGCATGTGTGTGTTTGGGTAATGTAATAAATATTTATCTAAATTGATTTAATATAAATGTATTAGAATCCTAGGACACTATAAATAGAATTAAAACTTAAGATATGAGATTATTCATGGATATAATTATGATGTTTTGATACTTGAGACAAATTATATATCAACGTTAGCTATGGTTGAAGTACTAAAGGGTAAGCCAGTTTTCCACATGATCAAAAACCTAAATTATACCAAAAATGATGAGAAATATTCCCTTGAACCCCAGTTTTTAAGGAACAAGACAAGTTAAAACTATAAAATATTGATGGTCTCCAAATTAATACTCCCATAATCCCCTATCACGACCATAATAATATTTTTACTATCTCTATGACATCAAAATTATATAAAGAATTAACTAAATATTATCTATCATCTTTCGAAGAAAACTCAATCCAACCAATGAAGTATCACCCTCTTGACAAAAAAAAATTAGGTTTACATTCCCTTCCATACAATGCCTCCAATGGAGACATTGTAATTGTGCACTAGTAACTATAGAGATAAGAATACTCAACTAGTACCAAGTGGTCATCCCAAGCTCCACCAAAGTTTAGAATGTAAGTACATAGAACATCATCAGGAATATATATATATATATATATATATATCACTCTTTATGAACATCCTTTTATGGATAATATGTTTTTCCCAATATCACATGGGATATAATTTCCTTCTAGATGCCTCTAAAAAGCGATTTGAACCTAATATCTCTACTGGAGACAATTGTAGATGGTACTCTATGAAAATCAAAAATATCTTTCACACACACACACAGATATATATATATTTCCCAGAAATCTAAACTTTGTAGGAATGCAAAATGGAAAATTAGTGAGCCAATTTGGTCAATGTTTTGATAAAATTCCATATCACATTCATCTTTATTGGGGTATAAAACACTGAACCAAAAAGTCCCTAGAGATCTCATCCCACTTCTAATTCAGCAATAGATGGTTATGGATATGATAATTATTTTTGTGTAGCCTAATATTTTGAGAGCCATAGGGTACCACATCATCACCCTACATGGGAACACAATATAAACCCCAAGAATTATGTGTTAAAAAAAATCCACATAGACTTTCCCTAATACATGAAGAGTTAACATCTAAAAATTATTCAAATGGTATGTTAGATCAGAAAATGAATGCTAACATTTTTCATCCCAAACAAACTTCAATCCCTTATAAGTGAGAGTTGTAAGCAGTAATGCTATCATTGATATATCCTTTACAAACCGGTGATAATACCCTACTAAACCTAGATATATTCATATATCAACGAAATTACATGGTTCCTCCCATGTCATAAAAACCCTCACCTTCTCAGAATCAACTGAAATTCCATGTTCAGAGACTACATGTCCCAAGAAATTCAATTATCAAATATATAAATTAAATTTTTATATCTTAGCCTAGTGTTGGAAATTTATCTTCATTTCTAAAACACATCTTAGATGAAAAACATGATCCTCATCAAAAAAAGATCAAAATTAGAATTCAACAACAAATATAACCCCAAATGTACGAAGATACTCATGGAATATTCTATTCATAAAATACATAAATATTGTAGGAGAATTGGTTATACCAAATCGTTTAGCAAGACTATCATAGTATCTACACTTGCTTCAAATGGTGGTTTTCAAAATATCATATTCTTTTATTCTCAACTGGCGATAACATTATCTATGGTAAATATTTTAGAGCCACATTTCCCCATTAAATGTTCAAATTGATCAGAAATCCATAGTAATAGTTACTTGTTCTTTACTTTAACCCGGTTGAGATTTTTATAATCAACATAAAGGGAAAGTGTTCCATCATCTTTCTATTCAAATAGAACAGATATCACCCTAGGTGACACATTCCATCATATAAATACATTCTCTAATAGATTATCTAACTATGGATTCAACTATTTTTGTTTATATAGTACCATATTGTTATTAACAATTGATACTATTTGAGTACAAGGAACAAAATCAATTGAAAACTCAACCTCTATTACTAGTGGAAAAAAAGATAAATAAGAGGGAAACACATTAAGAAACTCGATGAAAACTGGAGAGAGATATTCACCCAAGTATTACCACAATATTTCTGGGAAAAAAATAATATTACTCTCAAAATGTCTATATAATATTTTATGGATCTACAAGACCTCAGGTCCCTTTCCCCCAGAAAAAACACACCCCATCTAGTGTAGAAGGGAGAACAATCAAATATTGAAGTGAATTGGGGCCTTATTAAAAATGATCCATTCCATCCCAAATTTGATATCAGAAGGTTTCATTTTGGAATCATAAAATTCCATGAAACATAATTATTTGATAAAGAAAAGACACAATTATGGCAATGAATACCCTTCTCTATCTTCATTATGAGGTGTGTACTAATATCAATCACATCAAACAAAACCTCCATATAAATACTTTGCAGGTTCACAGTATGAGTTCATCTAAATGAGTGATATTCACTAGTATCAAATAGGGACTCAATAAAGATGAATATATTATGATTTAACCTCTCATGGTCACTGGACCTATATCAGCTTCCTTTGGAGACTTATATTATTTGAATAAGCTTAGTTATAGATGCCCATGGATGGAACCCCATAGACCATGAATCATCTGATGAAATAATATTACTTTATGGTTTTGATGATCCCATACCCCTATGTTGAGTATGATATTAATGGAATAATTTCTACATATTTCTTAAGTGACCAAAAGAATTGATGGTCTTCAGTGCCTCAATACTAACACACTCTTGAATTCCCAAACTAGCCACACATGAATCATGTAAAAGTTTGACTGCCATGTACTAAAGAGTTCTAGAGGATTCCTACTATTGAGAACCACCAGGAGAGTCATCACACTTCCTCTTTACTTTAAGAGAACTTATAGAACTCATACTAGGACAATAACGAACTCCCATCATCCCAGATGTACTAGCCATGTTAATATCAATAATCAATTCTCTATCTATTAATTCAGCATATTAAGTGATAATTATTAAGAAAAACTATAAATGACTATCTAGTTGAATAACCATCTCATAACCTCATGTATTAACCTTCTCATTCGATGTAGCCTTAGGAAAAAATGATGAAAATTTTCAAATAAGGTTTTCATACTATATCACGGTCCTTTCAATCCGATGGAGGTTGAGAAACTCTATTACCTTAGCTAGCACCATGGATTTTATATTGAACTAATCAAGGAAAATTACTCTAAAGTACATTATCTCAAAAACCTCATGATTCTTAACCATTACAGTAATATCCCACTATCTCTTGTTATGCCCTTATAGAATAAAGGTATCATATGTCACCTTAATCACTTGGTAAATTAATAAAAAATCACAAAGGTTCTATATATTATTCAACCAATCATCTAAATATTGAGGATCCTTAGTTCCTTGGAAAGAAGGTTTCTTTTTGTAAAGAAACTATTGACTATGAAACCAAGATTCACCCATTTGAGCTTCCATAATGGTATCCTGAATTGGAATGGGTATAGGTTAATACCCCAAATTGTGGAAAAAAATGAACAATAATATCAAAAATATTCTAGTCCAAAGGAGGATCTGTTCACTGTGGTTCACCAGTAACTTCTTTCTGGTTCCAATTTAAACATCTTCTTGGAGGAATATTTATACAGAAAACCAAAAATCAATAGTGAATACATAAAACATTTACCCAAATCCACAAGTCAAAAATTACAACCGGAATATAAATCTTATCAAATAAGTTATCAATATTTATATTTGAAAATAATTGAATAAAAATCAGTGAAAATAATAGAATTAAATAAAATATTCCTTGAAATTATATTACCTAAACATCCATGGTGACTTAAGGCTAATTATGATGAGATATGGCATGTAACTCCCACACAAAAACCTTTTGGTCTTCACTAATCCCACCTTTTTCTACCATCACAACCAAATAATAGACTAACATCAAGTTAAGATGATTATCTTCTACATGACACAACTTTTTCACAAAGAAGACCAGATACTGGGGTCCCTTGATACCTGATCTATCTCTGGCATATCCCATAGGGAATTCTCGATCCCCACAAGTTAGCGAATAACACCTATAATCAAACATAATAATAGTGGGAATGAATTTTCCACAATATGTTGGATGATAAAAGATTACAAGTTAATATTCTCAACCATCCAAAGGGAGAATGTATTAAAAACCAAATAGGTAAAACAAAACCCAAAGTAGTAAATCCTCAAAATATTTAACATCTAACATAAAAAAAATCAAACATTCCATGAATAAATTAGATTAAATATTGACTGGTCACCTCTATCATTATAAGATCAAAGGATCAAGAACATCCACCACCCCATGTGGTTGTTTCCATTTTCTCATACCTAACATAAGAAATTGTATAAATTCACAAAAGGCAATGTAGTGTGTGAGCTAAAAATCCAAGTATGTTCTCAAAAAGTGTTCCATAATAAATATCATAATAATAAACTAACCATTCTTTCATTTTTAATAAAATAGGGTATGGCATAACATATCATTTTCTTATTAAAAAAACATGCTTTTATTTTAATGTATAGAAAACATTTCAAACATATCTTAAATAGTTTTTTATAAAAGAATTTATATAAATCATTTGGAATGAGTAACAAAATTCTATAATTAGTGGAATATATATCAAAATATACACAGCAATAACCATGTTCATCTACGTTTTAGTAAATTTGTTTCTGGGTATTGGATCCTCACACATATCAAATCAGTAAACATGGATGAACATGTGTGCACACATCCATTATGCTCAGGACAATATGGATTCATCAATATCCCATAAGGGACAATCTATCCAAAATATGTTTATTTTGTGTTTTCATTATCAAACAATTTCTAGGGGATCAATATGCTATAGTGCTTATCCAAAATAACCCAATAACTACGCTTGCATACATGTTCTCAATAAATCACCATCTACTGGTAAAATCATTTCAAGTCAAATAAATAATTATTTTAAATTACATTTCCCAATTTTTTGTATTAATATTCCAATTTAATTATCAAAACTAAAACATGAGTTCTTCATTATTTTAGGTCTTTTAAATCCAAAAAACAATCAATGGTTTTCATAATTTCTATTTAATCAATTATCTAAAAAATATCATATCATTTCATTAATTACATCAGTCTAAGAATTCATCCATAAATTCTAATTCCATTGGAATTGGGGTTTTTTGTAAAATATATTCTATTTAGATTCCAATTTGAAATCATATCATGTCGTGTATTTGTAAATAAATTGAATTATATTTAAAAAAATCATGAAATTAATGCTTTCAATTATATGGAAAATATCATATTGAACTATATAACTTTAATTGAAATAATCAAATGGTCAACAGTGTAACATGAATTCCAATGAGAATCGAAGGTGAAGAAGATCTATGAATATAATATAGAATCATGATCTTGATAGAAATAGATTATAAACACATAAATATTGTTTAGATCCATCAATAACAAGACTATCTTACTATATTTAGGTAGTATAATAAGAAATATCAGAAGTGAAATCCAAAGAGGAAATCCACTTATCAGTGTGGGATCAGATCTTCCACAAGAACATTTATTTTCAAAAGGAATGGTCATTGAGGATCCAGAATCAGTTCCTTCTAAAATTAAACACTTAGAGATCATATTATAAATGAGAGGGATGATTAGGTTTGTAATCCTTGGGGTTTGGGATTTTTAAAATTAATTTTGAATTAATTAAAACTTGTTTGCATGGTTCGCTATAGGGGGCACATAGTTAGGGGAAAACATCTGCCATTCATGCACATCTACTATTTCGGGAACACTGTTTCCCCTATGTGTGTGAAAAAGTTTTCAATTAAATAGAAAATTTTCTTTACACACTATCTAGATTGTTCACGGCTTTCAATTGTTGGGCATGGTTTTTTTAAACCTTTCTCCAATAGCGCACAACCCAATAATCATCATATTTCCCCCAAAACTCCTAGAAACATGACACAACCAAAAGGAGATAAAATCTAGGATAAATTGGAACCATAAAAAAAAGAAAAGGGATATATAATACCATTATAGGATAGAATAAATCAATCATGTAGAACCATATTCAATTGAAATTATTATGACTCACGAAAAGAACACAAGTCATCGATATCCCTTACCTTTTACTCCAATTTCCAAAAAATATATCTAAACTAGTGTATAAAAAAGTTAACCATTATAATAATATATTTAATTAACAAATTCATATATATTACACTCAATAGATTTAATTTATAATATTTTATTATACATTTTGTATTCTGTTACAAATCATTTTCATTATAAGATGTTTGGGATTCCAATTGTTCCGTACATTCTATAAAATGTCCATGTGAGTACTCATTCATTGATACCAATTTAACCAGTCAAAGATTTACCAAGGTAATGGAATAAATTATTGATAATTACATATAAATCACTAATTTAATTCTAGAATATTTTTAGTAATGATTCATGTAGGTGGAAGCAATGATTAGTATATTTTAGTATATTTGACAAATAAACAATGGTATATAAATAATGAATTGAATACTAATATAAAATTCATAGAACCATAATCAAATCATAAGAAACTTTTTTATTCATTATATAAATGTTCAAAATATTCCATGTATGGGGGTGATGGAAAATAAAATATGTTATTCTAAGGAGGCGATAGTCCACACATACACACAGACATTATTTTCATTTTCCATAGAATAAGAGAAAGGTATAAAATGGTTGTTATTTTAAATAATATTAAATAAAAATTAAATAATAATATTATTAATTAAATTAAATTTTATAATCATAAATATATTTGGGTTATGGAAATAAATATGCCTCTTTATTTAATGGAAGTTCAAACAAATGAAAAACAACATTCTCTTTTTTTCTTATGGAAGGGGAAGGGTAGATAATTTTCATACCTCTCACAACTCACCCTATTATTATTTTTTGTTTATTTATTTTTATTATTATAGATTCATGGGTCTCTTATTATGAAAAAATTGAAACAATTAAAAAATTTGTAAAGACCCATAAAATTCAAGGGAAATTTTTTATTAATTTTATTTGGGATTTTACAAGAACGCAGTTTCTAACGGTACTTGATTCTAAGGCCCGGGTTTCCCGGAATAATTTTCCGATGTTTAGCTTGAGTACGTTCAATGAACGAACGAGCAGGTTTTCCTAACTCATGAACCGGTGCTCGGAATCGAAATCCGAGGACACCGATGGAACCGCAGCGCTGATCATTGCTTAGGAGCACCTTTTCTGAAGGTGTGTTTGCTTGGGATGAGTTGTAAAAAAAATTGTGGTTTTAGTGAGGAATAAATAAAATTGTATCACAATTTTAATTATTTTTCTCTAGGTTGTTATATCCTAAGTAACGGAGTTGGGGGGTGGGACCCACAAGTTGTTAACCAACCATGAGAGGATAATGGTGTGGTGGGCCCTACACGAGCCCAACCCCTCACATTCCTAACTCCCCAAACCCCCCCCCCCCCATTTAATTTTTCCAACTTATCACTTCAATAAATTTTGACAAGTTAAGTGAATTAATTTTGTATGTTTGAATTTCAAAATTTGAGTTGGCTTGTGTGTTAATTAAATAAGACAAAGTCTTATTTCATTAAGTTGGAGTTTCATTGTGCGAGGAGGACTTGGAGAGGATTTTCTCTAACTCTTGAAGAAAATCTTCTTCCTCATCGAAGAACGTGAAGAACACCGAGCCTTCGACGAAGAACTCCATCACTGCAAAGGGGAGTTCGTCGTACTGTCTTCATTCCTCTCCGCAGCCGGTGAGAGACGCCATCCTCGGAGATCGACGATGAAACGTCGACGATCCTCCTTCCGTGACGCCATATTTCGTGATGTGCCTTCCCTGCAACAAATCAAAAACGCTTGAGGTAGGGGATTAATTGTTTTTATACGTGAATACTTTCGTCGTCGTTTTTCGTTCTCTAATTGGACCGCCTGTTATCGCAATAAATGGAGGAGGTCGGACCGCACGAACACAGCCGACTCTCCTCCCCCCCTTGATGCTTGAATTTGTTGCGGCACGAGCAAAGGTAGCATAGTTCCGTTTCACTGCATGTTAATAATTAAGAATGGGCGAAGAAGCGCGGTGCTGTCGCACCACGTCGTTGAAGGAGAACAAGGCTGAGGCGCCGTCGTGCCGTGCCGGAGAACCTCGAAGAGGCCGTGGCCGCGGCGGAGGGGCGCGGCGCCGTCGCGCCGTGCCTGTCGGACAAGGGCGTGGCCTATGGCCCCGGAGGTGTGGGGGTGATGGTAGGAACCGCCGGCCGCCGGAGTAGGAGGGCGGGACCGCGGTGGGACCGCTTTGGAAGCAACCGGACGGCCGGACCGGGCCGACCATTTCAGGGGGAGACCGAGGGTTCATAACCCCCAGATGGAAGGAGAGAGGCCCCCAAATGGGGAGGGGGGTTGTCAATCAGGGGGCACCCCCCCCCCCCCCCCCCCCTGTTCCGCACAGCTCGGCCAGCCGAGCTGGCCACGCGGGCCGCCCGAGCGCGCCATGCCGGGCCGCGCAGACCGGGCTGGGCCGCGCCAGCTGGGCTGGGCCATGCCAGCCAGGCTGGGCCATGCCCAATTGGGCCAGACCTAGACTGGGTCGGTTTGACTCAGTTCGGGCCGACCCAGGGGGTCTCGGGCCGAGTCGGTCCGGGCTCGAACCCCCTATTTTCGGACAGAACCATTCAAACACCCATAACATGGGCTACAGACCTCCAATTGACACACCGTCAGTTGAGATGCGATCATTGGATCGATACGGTCGTTTAGTTATATTATACTCAGGTTTTTGGGGAAATTTAGGTTTGGACGGGTTGGTTCGAACACGAAACCAACCAGGCCCTCGGAGCGGAAACACTTATAACATAAGCTCCGGACGTCCGATTGACGTGCCGTCGACTTTGTTGGATTCCTCTTAGTGAGATAGACCTTTTGGATTACTCCGATCAAGGTTTGTATGCAGTTGGAGTGCAGTGGGGTTGGTTTTAACTTAAAAACCAACAGGGCCCCTAGAACGAAAAGGCCAATAACTCTTAGACCGGGGGTCCATTTGACGTGCCGTCTGTCACGTTGAGTTCCTTTTGACGGTACAGAACTTTGGGATACATCAAATCCTGAATTCATGTCAGTTGATGTATCATCCCCTCGGCTCGTGGAGCGGACCCTCCTGAAACGAGCTTACTGTGTGCGGAAACCCTAGATCTGGTTGCGACTACGACGACGATGACGACTGTACAGAAATCCTCCATGGGTTCGACAACGATGACTACATCACTCAGCGATCTTGTGTGGATCAGTGCCTACCGATCCTGTGTGGGTCAGCGCTCAACGGTCCTGTGTGGGCCATCACATACTGATCCTGTGTTGGTCAGATCCTGTGTGGGTCATTACGGGGGTTAGTACCTATCGATCCTGTGTGGGTCATTGCGAGGGTTAGTACCTATCGATCCTGTGTGGGTCCGACTGCTTAGATGAATCAGTGGCTACATCTGAACATATCTCTCATCTTACGAAGAAGTATTACATGTGTGAGCTGAGTCTTGACTTTAAATCATTATCTTCGATAAGATTGACTTGATATCCTCTCTTTATTACGTTATGCCTTCCTGTGTGGATTGGGTTGGGAATTCCTATGTGGAATGGGTTATGTTTTCCTATGTGGACTGGGTTGTACTTGGGATCGGATGTTGGAGACGAACCGGAATTGATGACTTAGGTATATGTATGGACATATACCTAAGTAGTGTCAGATGTTACTTCTTGATTGTATCTTTCCTCTAAGGATTATCCTTTGTGGAATCTGGGAGACCTTTGGGTGTCTCGGGGTCCCTACTGAGTAGCTTATACTCACCCCTACACGGGCCATGCCTGCACTTCATTGTATTGGATGCAGATGACGAACAACGCTGATCGTGGTGGAGGCTTGTGGAGCAAGTCGGTACCTGGAGGTGGACCACTGGGCGGGACGTACACGGAGTGGACGGATGGACCCGTGGAGCTGAGGAGGCTATCTGTACCCACCCTTTAGGTGGGACTTCCACTGGAAGGTTCGACATTGCGGCTTCACTTTTCAGTTGCTGTACTTTATTTCCAGTTGTAATTTACTTTCAGTTTGGGTTTGTATTCTGGCCCACTTACTTTCTGCACTTACTATTGTACCCAGTTTTACTTAGTGTTTACTTCTACTTGCTTACTCTGTGGAGTTTATTTACTTTATAAAGGCAATTCCTTCCCTTTTTTGTCAGGATTTACGCCTTTGTGCTAGTTGCTAGCCCCTGGCCTATGGGAGGTGGGCTTGGGGAAGCCACGACACGAGCCCTGAGGACGGGTTGTGACAAATTCGTATCAAAGGAGTTAGGTTCAACCACAAAACTCAGGACTCTGATCTTTTTCTATGTGAAGAAATAGTGTTAAGATTATTGAGTATGGTTATCCATCCAGGGATTCTAGTGTTTGTGCGGTGGCTGACGTATCCGTACACCAGGACCCTGACTTCTGATTTCTGACTTAGTGCACGAAAACAGTGATTGCGTGTGTGTTTCAAGTTTTCTTTGTGATTACTTTGTGTCAGCTCACCAGGTATATTGTATTAACAGTGGCGCACCTGTTTCTTTTCAGGATGACCCCATAACGGCAGCCAGCTAGGGTTCCGAGTTTTGTACATGACAACAACCCACCGAGCGATGAGGCCTTGGTACATGGCCCTATTACTGCGAAGGCACCGGCGGTACCACTACCCGCTGAGCCACCATGCTACCAGCCCCATCCGCTGAGAGTGCACGTCGCCTGGGTGCACTGCACGAGTTTCAACATCTAAGACCGCCCAGGTTCCATGGCGATACGGACCCTCAGTCAGCCGAGGATTGGCTGGAGGCGGTTGTGCGAGTTTTCAGGTTAGTGGGGACACTAGCTAAACTCATGGTGATCCTCGTAGCGAGCCTCCTGCACGCGGAAGTAGGTAGATGGTGGAGCTTGATTCTGCATGTTCATGACGAGGAATCACTCCTTTGGACAGAATTTGAGAGCTTCTTCCACTCGGAGTTCTTCCCAGCCACCCTTAGTGTGGTGCGCATCCAGGAGCTTCTACAACTGTGGTAGGGAAGCAAGACGGTCACACAGTACTCGGAGAGATTTATCGATCTCTTGCGCTATTCGACGTACATGGTACGTGACCCATTCTTCCAGGCCTGGACCTTCGAGCAGGGACTGAGGCATGAGATCAGAGCATCGCTGATCTCCCTCAGCATTTCGACACAGGAAGGAGTACTGGAGCGAGCCCTTCTCATTGAGAGCTTTCTTGCTGAGCCTACATCAGCAGCAAGACCTACCGCAGGGTGGCACGTAGAAGAGTCTTCTGCCGTAGATATTCGACGGATGACACATGGGTCTTGGAGGACCAGACCCTTAGGCGGACGACCTCAGGACACTGGCTCAGAGGTGCGGGGCACACAGCGTAGAGCCAGTACTTCGAGAGGCAGACAGTGCTACGCATGTGGCGGGTAGGGCCACATGGCTCGTGACTGCCCGACCCGCCATGCAGAGGAGAAACAGGCGGTTTAGGGACCACCCAGGCAGAGGCAGAGGGTCGACCGTGGCGGTCTGCAGGGAGCAGGTGGACGAGGCAGAGGAGCTGGCCGAGCAGCAGGTGGTTGGCGACGCTTTGAGGCTCTACCACCACCAACACCAGGAGGCCCACCCCGACCACAGGGAGCTGACAGGCATAGGCAGGCACTACTTCAGGCAGGGGAGGCCTACGACCATGTCACGCCCGAGATGATTTGAGGTACTATCTCTGTCTACTCCACCCTTGCTGCAGTTCTTATATACATAGGAGTGACTCATTCGTTCATTGCCGCTACCCTTGTTCGGAGCTCGAAGATTCCGACAGAGCCATTGGCTCGATCTTTACAGCTAGAGACTCCTACGGGAGCAGACTCGATGATTACGCACTGGTTCCGGCAGTGTGAGCTTACTCTAGGAGGAGAGAGCTTCGGATGGGATCTTCTTGTAGCAGTTCCGAGGCCTTACGACATCATCTTGGGCATGGATTGGTTATCTATAGTCCATGCTCAGATCGACTGCATTAGGCGCAAGGTGCGATGTGTTCGCACCAATGGGATTAGGTTCACCTTCACCAGCGAGAAGGGAGCCTTTGCAGCACAGGATGGAATCACATAGAGGAGAGGATAGCCCATCACTCATCAGTTGGCTAGACTCATCCTAGGAGCAGTTGACGTGCGGAGTCCGAGCTTACCTGCAGTGGTGGATCAGTATGCAGATGTTTTTCCCGACGACGTTCTAGGACTACCTCCTCGCAGAGAGGTAGACTTTTATATTGACCTGTACCCCAGGACAACCCCGATATCCACCCCAGAATATCGGATGGCTCCCACCGAGCTTCGAGAGCTACAGGTACAGTAGGGGGACTTGCAGGGCAATGGATTCATCTGACCTAGTGTTTCACCCTGGGCTTCCCTGATTTTGTTCGCCAAGAAGGCAGACAGAAGCTTGCGACTGTGTGTCGATTAACGTTTCCTGAACTAGGTGACCATGAGGAACAAGTATCTGCTACCGAGGATTGACAACCTCTTTGATCAGCTCAAGGGAGCACGGTGGTTCTCGAAGATTGACCTTAGTTCAGGCTATCATCAGCTCAGAGTTCGGGATGAGGACGTGAAGAAGACGACCTTCAGATGTCGGTATGGACACTATGAGTTCTTGGGTATGCCTTTCAGCATAACCAACGATCTGGAAGTGTGCATGGGTCTCATGAACATGATCTTTCAGGCATACCTCGACCGATTTGTCGTAGTCTTCATCGACGACATTTTGATATACTCGACGACTGAGGAGGAGCATGCCTACCACTTGAGAGTTGTATTGGACACACTCCGAGAGCACCAGCTTTATGGTAATCTCTCAAAGTGTCAGTTCTGGATATGTGAGGTCTACTTATTAAGACACGTCATCTCTGAGGTGGGAGTTGCGGTGGATCCTACGAAGATCCAGGCAGTGCTAGCTTGGGAGCCACCCAGGAGTGTGACGGAGGTGCAGAGTTTCTTGGGACTAGCTGGGTACTACCGGAGATTGTGCTAGACTTCTCCAGAGTTGCGGCGCCACTTTATGCTTTTATGAAGAAGGGGAAACCCTTCGTGTGGTCAGACAGATGTCACCAGATCTTCCAGGAGCTGAGACAGAGATTGACCAACGCACCTATCTTGAGGCTACCAGAGGAGGGAATATGGTATGTAGTCTACTGCGATGCATCAGGGACTGGACTCAGATGTGTACTGATTCAAGTTCAGGCAATGATAGCCTATGGATCACATCAGTTGAGGCAGCATAAGAAGAACTACGCTGCCCATGACCTGGAGTTATCAGAAGTGGTCTTCTCTCTGAAGATGTGGTGACACTATCTGATGGGAGAGCGCTTTAGAGTCTATTCTGACCACCAGAGTCTCAGGTACATCTTCTCACAGAAGGACCTAAACCTGAGACAATGGCGATGGCTCGAGTTCCTCCAGGACTATGAATTTGAGATAGTCTATACTCCTGGAAAGGGGAATATAGTAGCTGATGCTCTCAGCCGGAGGACGTGCATTCAGCTACTTGGGGAGGCGACAAAGCAGCTAGCCGCTTTGCAGATATCCTTCGTGGATAGTAATGGAGCATCCTTTCTACAGTCACTCACAGTCACTCCTCCACTTCTTCAGCGGGTTAGAGAGGCACAATGTAGGGATGTTGACTGTGAGACGCGGCGTGCACAGATATCCTCAGGACATGCACCTGATGTATTCTCTATGGGAGGAGAGCACACCATCCTTTTCAGAGGATGTACCATGGTACCCGTTTCTTTGCAGGAGGAGGTGCTGATGGAGTTCCACACTTCCCCTTTAGTGGTACATATAAGAGTGGCGAAGATGTACCAGGACCTCAGATGATAGCACTGGTGGCTGGGTATGAAGAAGGTTGTGGCTGAGTTTGTTTCTCGATGCCTCACCTGACAGCAGGTGAAGGCGGAGCACCAGGTACCAGAAGGTTTGGTACAGCCCTTGGAGGTTCTAGATTGGAAGTGGGATGGGATATCTATAGACTTTGTGACTGGACTTCCACACAATTCTAGTGGTAATGACTCCATTTGGGTGATTGTAGACCGACTCACCAAGTCGGCCCACTTCTTACCCATCAGAGAGCAGGGCTCAATGGAGATATTGGGATGCCTCTATGTTCAAGAGATCGTACGGCTTCATGGAGTGCCATCATCTATAATCTCCTATTGAGATGAACGCTTTACTTCCTGGCTTTGGAATGGGTTGCAAGAGGCATTCGGGATGCAACTACGTCTGAGCACCGCCTTTCAACCTCAGACGGATGGTCATACGGAGAGGACCATTCAGACTCTCGAGGACATGCTCCGCGCATGTTTCCTCGACTTTGGTCACAGCTGGGAGGATCACCTACCCTTGGTGGAGTTCACGTACAACAACAACTACCACTCCACTATTGGGATGTCACCATACGAGGCATTCTACGACCGACCTAGCAGATCACCACTATGTTGGACAAACCCTGGGGAGTTAGCACTTGTGAGATCAGAGATGGTCCAGGCCACAACAGATAAGGTCCAGTTCATCCAGGAGCGGATGAGGACAACTCAGAGCCGACAGAAGTCTTATGCTGACAGGAGGCGAAGGCCACTAGAGTTCGAGGATGGTGACCACTTCTTCTTGTGGGTCTCACCACGATGGGGATTATAGAGATTTGGCCAAGGCAAAAAATTGTCTCCGTGCTTCATCGGACCATTCCAAGTCCTCAGCAGGATTGGCGAGGTGGGTTATCGCCTAGCTCAACCACCTCAGTTGCACCGAGTACACGACGTCTTTCACATATCTTAGATGAGGAGATACGTACATGACCTGGTGCATATCATTGACCATGGGGAGATAGACATTGATGATGAGGTGACTTTTGTGGAGGTTCTAGTGGAGGTCGAGGATCGACAGGAGCGGTTTGATAACCCTGATTTTTATTACAACTTAAACATGATTTATTACATAAAACTTCACTTGATACAACAAAGAAGATCGAGAGGTTTAGTGTCTTTGGGGCTTAGGATCATTACATAAAAACTTTAAACATGAAATACAACATCTTTATTTAAAACTTCCTTTACATGACCACTATATTCCTTCGTACTTTGCATTGCATGGGATAACCTGAGGACGTGCATAAGAAAAGGGTGAGCTATAATGCCCAATAAGGGAGTACACATGGAATAACATGAGAAGTAAAATACATGTTAGGCAATAGGCATATCAATAGAGCATAAGAGAAACATGAACATAAAGGCATGATAAATCATGATAATCATAACATGGAAATGTGGCAACAACACTTAACATTGAATTAGCATGAGCTGAGGCTCATTGCACATGGAGCATGAGTAAACCCTCATTGCACATGAAGCACGAGTAAACCCTCATTGCACTTGAATTAGCATGAGTCAACACTCATTGCACATGACGTATCATGATACTATACTTTACCCAATGCATTGGAGTGCTATAAAGGGCACACCCTTCTTAAACATTTCATTTCATGCATAAGTGTGCCACATGGATCGTAAAACATAGATTCATAAAACATACTAATTTATTCCACGATAAAGGAATGTGGAATTCATACATGAAACTTTATAATCAATAAGTAAATGTGCATAAAGTTGAATACCCTTGATGGAGAAATGGGCATGGTATTCACTACACAATGATATTGGATGAGAAAATCGGTGTGATTTCGGCAGCGTAACGGCGTGACATTAGAATTCATAAAAATGGTTGATGAGAGAGAAAGGGGTTCCTCATCATATTTACATGTAATGGACAGTAAGGAGGTCATATAGATGCATGTCCCAACAATTGAAAAGGAATTTAGATTCATGATACAAAAGTATTGCTTGAATATAAAATAAGAGAAAAAAGTTCCTTTCGGAATTTCGGCATAGTAACGGGTGTACATGGGAGGCATTTAAATAGAGAGAAAGGGGTTCCTCATCATATTTACATGTAATGTAAAGTAAGGAGGTCATATAGATACATGTCCTAACAATTGAAAATGAATTTAGATTCATGATAAAAAAGTATTGCTTGAATATAAAAAGGAGAAAAAAGTTCCTTTCGTAATTTCGGCATAGTAACGGGTGTACATGGGAGGCATTTAATGAGAGAGAAAGGGGTCTCCCATCATTCAAAAAATAAGAGGGCAGT
The DNA here is from genome assembly GCA_963277665.1 of Viscum album. NCBI lineage: Eukaryota > Viridiplantae > Streptophyta > Magnoliopsida > Santalales > Viscaceae > Viscum > Viscum album. Next base: position 1,350,862,163 of record OY728164.1, read on the forward strand.
ATGGGAGAGGTGAGAAACCATACCCCAACATTCATAATTGAAATTAAAAGGGAAATACAACTTAATGAAAATTGACAAAAATGAGAAAGGAAGAAAAAAACCCTTACTTGGAAGTGTGCTTCCAAAGGCTAGAGAGAGGCTTGTGAGAGGCTTCTTGGGAGCTTGGTGCACCTTGAGAGGATTCTAAAGAGAGTAGGGCAGAGGTTGGACGAACTCAAAGGGATTTGAGTGAGGAGGAAGTGGGAGCTTTGGTGGGTTTATATAGGAAAGGTGAGGGAATTCTTTATTATTTAGGTTTGGGACCCCTTATATTAAAATAATTCAAACCACAAACCATCCCATGGTTTTTTACCATGGTTTCTGGAAAAGGAAAGAGGAAAACAATATTTTATAAGGCCAAGGTCCGAACTTATTAACATAATATGGTTGATTATGTGGAGGTGAGTCACACTCCCATGTAAATTAATTTAAAAAGGCAAAGTGTTGAATAAGTCTTGAGGGGTTCATTAATGCTTTGAAAAATAAGTCAAACAAACCCAAAATCTCATTATTTTAATGATAAAACATATGTTGGCCGAACATAAGGATTATGGTATTTTATTACATCACCATTGGGTCATTATGATGTCATAAAACACATTATATATTTAAATAGTATTTAATTTTTACCCAAAAATTTGATTGTCTCAGAAAATTATGAAAAATTCACCGTTGGATAATTTCGACATCCTGATTCAAAAAAAAAATTTATTTTATCTAAATAATTTTCTAAATATGTGAATTTTCACTTTTAAAATAAAAAAACCGACATTTATAAAAAATTCACGGGTTTTTGACAGAAATGGCTTTCAAACCTTAATAAAAATTTTAATTGCATTCATAAAATTATAAGATCATTTATAATTAATAAAAATTAATTTAATATTAATAATAATATTTTATTAAAATATTATTTAATTCAAAAATCCTATAATTTAATAAAATCTAATTCTTAATTAAATAATAACTAAAAACACCATTCGTACTTTAAAAACTATTTAAAATGTATAAAAAATGACTAGAAATTATATTCATTATGATATACAAAAATAATGTACATGAACATAGTACTACTTATTTGTTACATAACCCCTCAAAATAGCCGCATAAGACATAAGGGTAAGGTGTGCGATGGTGACAGACTCTTGGGGCGGCTCGGATAACATCGCTCGAGTGGTAATCTCTATCAACTTCCACTTTTCCCGTAGACGGTCCCGTTCGAGCTTGACATAATGAAGCTCAGCTTGGGCTTGGTTAAGGGTGAAGCCCAAAGATGCCAGCTCTTTTCCGACCTCTGACAAATGGGCTTCTTATGGGGTAATTCTAATGGATGAGGCCATCACATCCTTTGTCTGAGTAAAATTGGGTTCGTTAAAGCCTTATATTTATACCACTCATGTGATCACTGTTCAATGGCTATAAAAGTAACGGTCACAAATCATAACATAAAACCAAAGAATTTGACATCTTATAAAAACATTTTTCATAAAGAAACATTTAACTAGATCAAGAGGTATTTTCCATTAATGAAACTCTGGGTCGTTACAATATCCCCCCCTTAAGAAATTTCGCCCTCGAAATTTTCCTTTTCCCACACTAAAACAAATGTGGCTAACTCAGCTTTATCATATCCTCCAACTCCCAAGTTGCTTTTTCAAACTTGTGGTTTCTCTATAACACCTTGACGAGGGGAATTGTCTTATTTCCTAGAACTTTTTCTCTACGATCTAAGACCGTCATTGGTTGCTCCTCATAAGAAAGATCGTCTTCCAATTATACCACCTCGGAAGAGAGTACATGTGAAGGGTCCGGTATGTACTTCCTTAAGTGGGATACATGGAAGACATCATGCACCTTGGCCATAGTAGGTGGAAGTGCTAGTCGATAGGCTACAGCCCCAACACGATCAAGAATCTCGAAGGGGCCGATGTACCTTGGACTTAACTTCCCTTTCTTTCCAAACCTCATGACCTTGTTCCACGAAGATATGCGTAAAAACACCATGTATCCAACTTTAAACTCAAGGTCTCGTCAACGATTATCTGCATAACTCTTCTGTCGACTTTGGGCTGCCTTGATATGCTGCTGAATTGTTTTCACCTTCTCCACCATTTCTTCGACCATTTCTGGTCCAAGCAGCTTATGTTCACCAACCTCATCCCAACATACCGGTGTTCTACACCTTTTCCCATATAGGTCTTCATATGGTGCCATTTGGATGCTCGAGTGGAAACTATTATTATTAGAGAACTCAACCAGAGGAAGATGTTGATCCCATCCTCCTTTAAAGTCCATTGAGCATGCTCTCAATATATCCTCAAGTGTTTGGATATTCCTCTCGGATTGGCCATTAGTTTGAGGATGATAGGCCATACTGAAGTTCAGTTCAGTATTCAGAGCATGTTGAAGACTCTTCCAAAACATAGAGGTAAATCTTGGATATCGGTTAGACACAATAGATAGTGGTACTCCATGCAACCAAACCACTTCCCTGATATATATCCGTGCCAGTTATTCAAAGAGAAATCCTCTCGAATAGAAATGAAGTGTGCAGACTTTATAAGACGATCCCCAACAACCCAGATTACATTATTTCCTTTGGATGTCCTTGGAAGTCCGGTGACAAAGTCCATGGTGATGTTCTCCCATTTACATTCTGGTATAGGAAATGGTTGCATCATCCCCTTAGACTTCTGCCTCTCTGCCTTCACTTGCTAACACACCAGGCACTTTAATGTATATTCAGCGATCTCCTTCTTCATATTATCCCACCAAAAGTTTTCTCGGAGATATCGATACATCTTTGTGCTCCCTGGGTGAATAGAGAAATTTGAACTATGTGCATCGTCCAAGAGTTCCTTCTTCATCTCCAGACTTGATGGAACACATAGTCTTTTCCCAAACCTCACAGTTTCTTCTTCATTAACATTAAACTCTGAGGATTTCCCCTTTTTGATAGCTTCCACTTTTTCTTGGATTCCCGCATCATCCTTTTGAGCATACTTTAACCTTTCCAAAAGAGATGGTTGAGCAATCATTTGTGAAAGGATTGATGATTTTCCCTTCTTTATGATTCCCACGTCCATCTTCATCAAGTCTAAGAAGATTGGATCCTTCTCAATTCTCATCATTGATAGAATCGATGGATCCTTTCTACATAGGGCATCCGCCACCTTGTTCGCCTTCCCAAGGTGGTAATGTATTGAACAGTCATAATCCTTGATGATCTCTTTCCATATTCTCTGGAGCATATTAAGCTCTTTTTATGTGAATATATATTTAAGACTCTTGTGGTCAGTATATATCTCACATTTCACTCTACAGAGATAATGCCGCCAGATTTTCAAGGAAAAGATAACCACCGCCAACTCTAGATCATGTGTTGGATAGTTTCGCTCATGGATTTTCAATTGCCTTGAAGCATAGGATATCACTTTATCATTTAGCATTAGCACACATCCTATGCCCTTCTTTGAGGCATCACTGAATACCACAAAAAGTTCCACACTTGTGGGTAAAGTGAGCACGGGTGTAGTGATAAGCCTCCTTTTCAACTCCATGAAGCTTTCTTTGCATTCATCACTCCAAGAAAACTATACTCCCTTTCGAGTTAGCTTGGTAAGAGGGTTGGTCAATCGTGAGAAATTTCTCACAAATCGTCGATAATATCCAGCTAACCCCAAGAAGCTACGGATATCCGTTACCGATGTTGGCCTCGGCCATCCCTCAATTGCATCTGTTTTGGTGTGGTCCACAGATATCCCATTGCATGTGATGATATGACCTAAGAATGAGACTTCCTTCAACCAAAACTCACACTTGCTGTACTTTTCATAGAGCTTCTCCTTGTGCAAAGTCTCTAGTACAGTTTTTCAATGCTCCTCATGGTCCTCCTTGGTTTTGGAGTATATTAGAATATCATCTATAAAGACTACCACAAATTTTTCAAGCTAATCTCTAAAGACTCTATTCATGAAGTCCATGAATATTGCTGGAGCATTGGTGAGTCTGAAAGGCATTACTATGAATTCATAGTGCCCGTACCTTGTATGAAAAGTAGTCTTGGGGATATCTTCCTTCTTCACCCTTACTTGATAATATCCCGACCGTAAGTCCACCTTGGATAAGTATTGTGCTCCACGCAGCTGATCAAACAAGTCATCGATTCTTGGGAGAGGATACTTGTTCTTTATCGTGATTTTTTAAGTTCACGATAATCGATGCAAAGCCACATTGACCCATCCTTCTTCTTGACGAAGAGGACTGGTGCACCCCATGGTGATGCACTTGGGCGTATAAACCCTTTATCCAGATTCTCCTGTAGTTATTTCTTCAGCTCTTCAAGTTCAACAACAGCCATTCTATATGGAGTCTTGGATATTGGTAGTGCCCCAGGTATAAGTTCAATTGAGAACTCAACATCTCATCTTGGAGGAAGACCAGGAAGTTCCTCACCAAACACTTTAGTGAATTCCCTCAAAATTGGAATTTCTTCAAGGGTGGTTTCTTCCTTGGAATAAATCATCTGAGCCAGATATGCATGCTCATAGGGCAGTAATATCCATTCTTGTGATGATGGAGATAAAGGAGATTCATCTTCCTTCTGACACTTGTAAAGAATCGGGGGTCGATTCTCCATATGGAGTGTGATTTCCCTCTCCCGACAATTTATGTTGGCTCTATATAAGGAAAGACAATCCATGCCAAGAATTGCATCAAATTCCACCAAAAGGAGTATGACGAGGTTCTCCGGGAAATTCAATCCACAAATTATAACAGGGGAGGACTTATATTCATGGGATGCAATGATTGCCCCATTTTCCGTACTCACCGACATCTTTACTTACAGGATTTGTGGTGGTGCTGGGATTGTTCTACTAAACATTCGAGATATAAAAGAATGCGTAGAACGTGAATCAAAAAGTACGTTCACTATTCTTGAATGAATAACTAGCGTACCTATCACCACTTCGTTGTCGGGGTTCACTTCGGCAGAAGTGATGGCAAAAGCTCTTCCTTGCTGTCTTGGAGGTTTTTGGTTGCCTCTGATAACCCTTGGATTAGGGAACTGATTTGAAAAATGAATCAGTTCTTTGTATTTGTAGCATTGAACAACGCGTTGAGGTTCGAACGGAGCGTTCCTCTCCTCTGTCTCAGCCGCGGGTCCTTCTTGCCGACAGTTAATAGCTAGGTGCCCTTCTCTTCCACACCTAAAGCATTTTCTCATCCCCCTAAGTCAATTTCCAGGGTGCTTCTTTCTGCACTTTTGACAAGTGGGGTGCTGGAACTTTTTAGCGCCATTGGATTTATCCATCGGACCACCAACATTGAAGTCCACCTTACGCTTCTTGTCCCCATGATACCCCTGTGATTCTTCGATCTCCATTTCAACCTTGAGGGCACATCGGACAATTTCCTCATAACTGTCGAAGTCACGGATCGCTAATGCTTTCCGAAAACTAGGCTTCAGCCCACCAAAGAAGCGATCAACCTTGCATTCGGGGGTAACGACAAAGCCGAAAGCGTATCGTGCAAGCCTTGTGATGTTTTCCTCGTACGCTCCCACATATTCTTCATCTTTTTGTTTGAGTGAAAGGAAGTCCCTTTCCATCTTAAGATAGAGGGTGCACGAAAAATATTTATCGAAAAACATCTTCCGGAATTCCTTCCATTCCAAAGCCTCGATCTCCTCCCCAGGCTTCGTATTTTTGATCAACTCCCACCATTGATCAACTTCACCCTCCATACGATAAGCCTCCAGGAGAACCTTCTCTTGTTCAGAACATTGGAGGATGGAGAATATATTTTCAATGGAGTTGATCCATTGTTCAGCGATTGTGGGATCAGATGATCCACTAAAAGTAGGAGGCCTTTGTCTCATGAAGCTCTCGATTGCGACTTGTTCTTTCTTAGGGGGGGTTGAACGTTCCTCTTGACCCGTGTTTCTATTCAAAACTTGAGTTAGCTTAGAGAGAAGCGTGACAAAGTTCGCGATTCCCGCTCCTATTGGATTGGACATCTCATTAGTATAATCATCACACTGATCTTCACAACGGTTGTTAGCCCGAGTCCTCTTATTACCGACCATTGGCTGGAATAAAAGGAAAGTTAGGGGTAACACATAAAGGGTAATCCGAAGACAAAAGTTGATGACTTATAAATAAACTTTAATCTCTTTAACTCATGAGTCTATAGGATTCAATCCAGGCTTTTCATGATCTACATTCTAACATATATTCTTAGAGGCATTTTTCCCTTAATAAGGGTTCATACTAAGATTGTGAATTTGTCAAAACATATCCCCCAGGAGTGTCATAACCAAGAGTGCAGCAAGGCCTGTTGTCGTGCACCGGTTCCCGTTCGATCCTAGCTCAAAGCGGTGTTTTCGGGTTTTACCCCTAGGATACATTTGTGCCAGAGCCGCCTCTACCTGCTCATATCCAGACAGAGATGTATTTGTTTGATAAACCACTTACTTAGTATTTACCAAAACTTAGGGATGTTTTTATTATACTTAGTCTTGTATCTAAGGCTTTACTATGGTTTCTTAATCCCCAAAATAACTAAACCTATCCTCTGATACCAACTATGACAACCCTGTTTTTTATTACAACTTAAACATGCTTTATTACATAAAACTTCACTTGATACAAAAAAGAATATTGAGAGGTTTATGTATTTGGGTCTTAAGATCATTACATAAAAACTTTAAACTTGAAATACAACATCTTTATTGAAAACATCCTTTACATGACCACTACATTCTTTCATACTTAGCATTGCATGGGATAACCTGAGGACATGCATAAGAAAAGGGTGAGCTATAAAGCCCAGTAAGGGAGTACACATGGAATAACATGAGGAGTAAAATACATGTTAGGAAATAGGCATATCAATAGATCATAAGAGAAACATGAACATAAAGGCATGATAAAGCATGATAATCATAACATGGAAATGTGGCAACAACACTTAACATTGAATTAGCATGAGCCGAGCCTCATTGCACATGGAGCTTGAGTAAACCATCATTGCAAATGAAGCAAGAGTAAACCCTCGTTGCAATTGAATTAGCATGAGTCAACACTCATTGCACTTGACGTATCATGATACTATACTTTACCCAATTCATTGGAGCGCTATAAAGGGCTCACCCTTCTTAAACATTTCATTTCATGCATAAGTGTGCCACATGGATCATAAAACATGGATTCATAAAACGTAATAATTTATTCCACGATAAAGGAATGTGGAATTTATATATGAAACTTTATAATCAATAATTAAATGTGCATAAAGGTGAATACCCTTGATGGAGAAATGGGCATGGTATTCACTACACAATGATATTGGCTTAGAAAATCGGTGTGATTTCGGCAGCGTAACGGCGTGACATAATAATTCATAAAAATGGTTGATGAGATAGAAAGGGGTTCCTCATCATATTTACATGTAATGGAAAGTAAGGAGGTCATATAGATACATGTCCCAACAATTGAAAAGGAATTTAGATTCATGATACAAAATTATTGCTTGAATATAAAAGAGGAGAAAAAAGTTCCTTTTGGAATTTCGGCATAGTAACGAGTGTACATGGGAGGCATTTAATGAGAGAGAAAGGGGTTCCTCATCATATTTACATGCAATGGACAGTAAGGAGGTCATATAGATACATGTCTAAACAATTTAAAAGGAATTTAGATTCATGATACAAAAGTATTGCTTGAATATAAAAGAGGAGAAAAAAGTTCCTTTCGGAATTTCAGCATAGTAACGGGTGTACATGGGAGGCATTTAATGAGAGAGAAAGGGGTCTCCCATCATTAAAACAATAATAGGGCAGTATGGGAGAGGTGCGAAATCATACCCCAACATTCATAATTGAAATTAAAAGGGCAATACAACTTAAATAAAATTGACAAAAATGAGAAAGGAAGAAAAAAACCCTTACTTGGAAGTATGCTTCCAAAGGCTAGAGAGAGGCTTGTGAGAGGCTTCTTGGGAGCTTGGGGAACCTTTATAGGATTCTAGAGAGAGTAGGGCATAGGTTGGGAGAACTCCAAGGGCTTTGAGTGAGGAGGAAGTGGGATCTTGGGTTGGTTTATATAGGAAAGGTGAGGGAATTCTTTATTATTTAGGTTTGTGACCCCTTATATTAAAATAATTCAAACCACAAACCATCCCATGGTTTTTGCCCATGGTTTCTAGAAAAGGAGAGAGGAAAAAAATATTTTATAAGTCCAAGGTCCGAACTTTTTAAAAAATTAGGGTTGCTTATGTGGAGGTGATTCACACTCCCATGGAAATTAATTTAAAAAGGCAAAGTGTTGAATAAGTTTTGAGGGGTTCATTAATGCTTTGAAAAATAAGTCAAACAAACCCAAAATCTCATTATTCTAACGATAAAACATATGTTGGCCGAACATAAGGATTATGTTATTTTATTACATCACCATTGGGTCATTATGATGTCATAAAACATATTATATATTTAAACGATATTTAATTTTTACCCAAAAATTTGACTGTCTCAGAAAATTATGAAAAATTATCCGTTGGATAATTTCGACATCCTGATTCCAAAAATAATATTTATTTTATCTATATAATTTTCTAAATATGTGAATTTTTACTTTTAAAATAAAAAAACCGACATTTATAAAAAATTCACGGGTTTTGATAGAAATGGCTTTCAAACCTTAATAAATATTTTAATTGCATTCATAAAATTATAAGATCATTTATATTTAATAAAAATTAATTTAATATTAATAATAATATTTTATTAAAATATTATTTAATTAAAAAATCCTTTAATTTAATAAAATCTAATTCTTAATTAAATAATAACTAAAAACACCATTCGTACTTTAAAAACTATTTACAATGTATCAAAAATGACTAGAAATTATATTCATTATGATATACAAAAATAATGTACATGAACATAGTACTACTTATTTGTTACATAACCCCTTAAAATAGCCGCATAAGACCTAAGGGTAAGGTGTGCGATGGTGACAGACTCTTGGGGCGGCTCGGATAACATCGCTCGAGTGGTAATCTCTATCAACTTCCACTTTTCCCGTAGACGGTCCCATTCAAGCTTGACATAATGAAGATCAGCTTGGGCTTGGTCAAGGGTGAAGCCCAAAGACACCACCTCTTTTCCGAGCTCTGACAAATGGGCTTCATATGGGGAAATTCTACTGGATGAGGCCATCACTTCCTTTGTCTGAGTAAAATTGTGTTCGTTAAAGCCTTATATTTATACTACTCATGTGATCACTGTTCAACGGCTATAAAATTAACGGTCACAAATCTTAACATAAAACAAAATAAGTTGACATCTTAGAAAAACATTTTTCGTAAGGAAACATTTAACTGGTGTCACACCCCAAGATTTCATAGTGTGTTATTTTTCAAAATAATTCAATAACTTTCACTACATGCAACACTGAGTTAAATCGCACCATGACTTACCAAACAAGTCATTAAAAAGTGGTTATGAATAGTATTAACTAAATTTTAAACTAATATATCCTTATAATTTTAGAATCCATATTATGAGTTTCTTAGACATAATGTAAGAACAAATTCATTTTCAGTATTGCACTTTTATCAACTTTTAATAGTGAAACCTTTTTAAATACAATATTTTAATATTTTTGACTAAATGGGGACATCAAAAATTTAAAATGAAATATCCCAAGCTTCCACGGTAGGCTTTCCTTTGAATAATACAGTAGCATGTGTTGTACACAACTTCGAGTTTTAACACACACCACAACCAATCAAACTAGCCATTATGAATAGTAATACCAACTTTTTGAAATTTTATCTCTAAAAATGGACTTCATTTTTCGATTTGGAATATCGAATTTAGCCTAAGGTGAAATTTTGGTACTTTTTGGATAACTTTAATATTTTGATGAATAGTGAAAATTACTAAATTTTAATTAAAAACAACTTTTTTAATCAAAATAATTAAAAGTGATAAATAATGAATTTGAGTGGTTTTAAAGTATATATAGAATATATTTTTACCATTTAATACAATGTTTGTAATTGGACATAATTTCACAATTAAACTGAACATAAACAAGTATCAATCTTTTGATAGTTATTATCTCTTAAAAACACGCTTTTTGTTTTAACAACGGGAATTAATTTTAAATTAATTTCTGCCACTTCTGTGTTTTGAATTTGGAAAAATGGATTCCATATTTTGAATCAGGATTTTCAAATAGTGTAAATAGGTAACTTTTATTTTTAGACATTTTGAATAATTACTTCGGTAAATATTTTATTTACCATGGCTAAGGGTAAATCCGATAAATAAGGGTTGAACAATAATATTATAATAATACTAAATTACCCTAAAACGTGTCCTAGCCTTATTGGTTGATACATGGTCGACCATAGGCATCTTTGGGTCGATTTTGGGACCCCATGGAGCCACTTGTAGGTGATAGGGACACTTTATTTTAATTAAATTAAAATGAATACAAAAATGACACAAGCATATATCTTTTAGAAAAACAATTTTTACATAGGGTTATATATGTTGGATTTTAGACTATAAATATTAATCAAAAAAATAAAAATATTTCCTACATAATGGTATTTTATTTATAATTTTTAGAAATTAAATAATTTAATTTACTTATGACACAATGATGATGCAGTAATTCCAAAATAGTGAAAATTTAAACTAATTGATATTATAAATACCCAAATATATATAATTTGAGACTTTTTATGAATTAAAATAATTTCTAAGTTAATATTACATGTTAGGATTGATTTAATTAAATTATTTAGAATTAATAATTCTGTTATGAGTTTCACAAAAATCAACTATTGAATAGTGTCAAAATTGACATAAAAGAGTTTTTAAAACAAATATTATATTATTAATTAATATTAAATTCCTAAAAATCTAAGGTTCGGCCAAGAGACTTATATCATGATAGGAATATTATTAATGGACCACTTGGGGGTCTCTTGGATGTATATGGTAAGTTTATTAACCATATAATATAAAAATACAAAGAGACATTGTAGAAGTGAAACTAATTAACTTAGAGTTAATACTTAAAGATAAGGTTAATATAAGTACCCAAACCTGTCTAAATTATATTGGTTGAGTTTTTTTCGACCCATACCCACCTTAACATTTAAATAATCATCTTTCGAACCATTAGAAACGGAATATGAATTTATTATAAATTAATATTTCTAGCTTTTCCAAAGGTGCCCCTCACCCCTCTTATAAAAAGGCACTCCTCCTTCACATTCCCTCACACCATAAAAGCCTTTTGGTTCAGCCAATATCTGCCCATATACTCTCCCAACTTCCCTCACTACAATCTAGAGGCCTTATTTTGATCAGAAAGCCAACCTAAGGAGACCTTTTGATCAAATCAAAAGAAAGAACTCGAAGAAGAGGTAATGATTTCACCACCCTTTTCCAAGTTCCTTTCTTCTTCCACTTCTTCTTTATTTGTTATTACCATTCTAAAATAATAACTACAGTATCTTATATATACTGTGATGTTATTATAAATATTTTACAACCATATTCAGTATTCTATCCACCCTTTCAATAACATGTCACCATACGTGCGTACGTACGACTTACCGTCTCCACGTCGTGGTGTAATTGTTATTCAATATATTATTGTTTGTATGGGTATAATAATGATGTGTAAATAATGTAAATAATAAATATAACATGTTAATGATTCTGTATATATGATATACCATCCATTTATATATTATTTTAATATCAAAATAATGATATTGTCACTCGTGCGTATGTACGGACTACAGTCTCCCTGAACGCGATGAGATTCATTCTCCATCGTATCCATTCAAGTATAATTATCATTTTATGATTTACAAATGATGTTTAAGGACTTGATATCATTATGGATATGATTAAGATACAACCTATCTATAACAAACATGACTTACGTAACAAAACATATAAAAGAAAACGAGTAAGTTAACACCCGAAACGACGATAATACTAAGATATTATTAACAAAGCAATGTTAAAAGATCATATATGATATCATATTAATATATATTATTCTTGTAAAATTTAGTAAAAATTATTTCACCATTATACAGGAGGTTAACCTACCCTCAACCAAGGAAATGTACAAGGTAAGGGTTATTTCACAATCTCTTCATTATTTGAGGTTGTTTATACGTAATAATCTACTGGGATCTCTTTATCATCCACATACATGTTTCCTAAAAATGTATTTCCAAACATTTTTACTATTTAAAAGAATATGGGTTAAGGTCATTTATACCCTTTTTTGGTTTTTTATAAGAGGTTTATAAAGAAATCTTTCCGTCGTTTTCCAAACAAGGTGCTTTTTAACCTTTTCGATAGGATTAAGGTAAGAATGTTTTTTTAACTTATATGGAGGGTGTGGCTATTTTCCGCCATTATAAAATATTCAAAGCTTCCCTTACAAGATTATAAGAATATTTTCAAAGAAAATGTTTTATTTTATATGGCTCTTAAATGATTTCAAAATAAAAAGAGATATTTCTCTAAAAAGAGTTTTGATTTCATCTATGTCAACATCCTTTGATGGATTTTACGCTTATTTGAAGTTGATTTATTATGATACAAAACATCTATATTTTATTGAAGGTTTTGTGATATGTTTGACTGTGTATGTGATATTTTTATACCATTCATAGTTTATGGTGAAATTATTGACATTTCGTATGCTAGTTTTAATACGAATGTTTATGTTATATTTAAACCTTTTCATATGGGAATGCGTTGGACTTAATATGTGACGGGTGGAGCCCGCTATAGCTCCTCGATGCATCGGTAGGTCTCATGAGACAAACTAGTGTCTTGGAACAAGGCCTTGGCAAAATCTTATTTGTAGTCTTGGCACGAGGCCTTGGCTATGTGGATATGATAGTCTGGCATTATGCATTCCATCATTATGAAAGTGGTTATTGATATTGCATGTGATTATTCGATTAGTAGAATATCCATGTGAATAAGTAAATGGCATTATTTAATTTTACTTTTTCCATACTATGTTGAAGTTCAAGTTTAAAAGGCTTTTGTTTTAGTTATACATTTTCTTAAATGTTTATGCTTATTTTGGAAAGTTTCTGCTATATTGTTATCCTTACTGGGCATTTGAGCTCACCCCTTTTCTATGTTTTATTTTTCCCAGGATGTGAAGAAGTAAGTTATGAATGACCTGCAGGGATATTATGAGGGGATAATTGTGTAGACTATGGAGACATTATGTTGTTGTAGTAGTTTTTCACTTTATGATGTAATGTAAAACATTATGAATATATCTAGTGCTTCCAAGGCTACTAAACCAATCGGTCTTTCGATATTTGATCTTTCTTGTGATCATGCCAATGTTATGTAATAATGCACCGACTCTGGGTAACTGGGGTCGGGGCATTACAGTTGGTATCAGAGGAAGTTTAGTACAAACCTTGGAAGCTAGATTTAGATAAACTCTGATTAGAGCACATAGATTTAAGATGGACTTTGAGGATTAGTATAGAAGAACTTCCTAGAATTTTGGTATTGTAGAGATTTTGTGAGTTTTCTGAGCAATACATCCCTGTCTGGATACGAGAAGGTAGAGGCGGGGTATGACACAGATGTACCTAGGGGTAAAACCCGAAAACACCGCTTTGAGTTAGACTCGAACGGGAACTGGTGCACGAAAACGGGCCTTGCTGCACTCTTGGTTATGACACTCCCGGGGGATATTCTTAGGATAATTCTCATTTTCTTTACAAACCATTATGAAGGGTTTATGAGTATATACTTCCTCAATGGAGAAATGTTTATGATTATGGATTATATCCATAAACTATTTAATTTATGTTATGTGTTTTACAGGTTTGGGATTAGGTATTGTTATTCATAAACTAATCTAGTGTATGCCATTGTTTAGAAATGGCACCTAGTAGAAGGAATGAGAACTCCAGCAATGAACATGATCCAAAGAGAAAGAAGGATTATATATTTCATGGTCTTAAGCCCGAATTTATAAGAGAAATAGTCTCCCATGTATTATCATCTTATGAAGAAATAATATCAAGTGTTGATAAGATAAGTAAATATTTTACTGAGTCCTATGGATTTGAAGGGAAGCAAGAGAAGAAAAGGATGGAAGAGAGAAAGATGGATAAAGGGAAGAGGGAAAAGAATAATTTTCCCATATGTGATAACTGTGGGAAGAAACACCCTGGAACTTTCCTGAATGGAATGGGAGTTTGTTATAAGTGTGGAGGAAAAGGGAACAAAGTACGTGACTGCAAGGGTAAGAAAATGGGTTCAAATGTACAATACATCATTTGCAAGGAGTTTGGACACTACGCGAACCTATGTCCCAGTCATCAGACTATGCCTCAAATGATTCTATTAGATAATAATCAAGTTATGATACTACCACAGATGAAGAGGAATGATTAGAGTTCTTGTGTTGATTATGTCATTTGATTGTTGTATCAACGATGTACCTGTTATAATAATTATGGAGTATATAAGGATTGTACTGCAGTACTATTTCATTATGGACTTGAGATTGTGTGCAACAAAGAAAAGTGACTCAATAGCAGGTCAAATTTTTGGAAAATATATGGTTGAGAGAAAGATAAACCATAATATGGTTCTGATACAGAGGTAGTGATTTCAGAATAATACATTATTGTTTTGGATAAATTATATTGGATATTCTTGACCACCTTGAAAATGATTAATGATTTGTATATTCCATCATTGTTGGGTTTTACAACATTTTTGGATTGAAGGAGTATATCTATTATTCTATATGGAATAAGGGATTATGAATGTAACCAATAAGGTTTTATGATAATTCAGGATGTTGCAGTGTTTTAAAAGAATACATGATGAGGGTGATCACATGTTATTACATGAAAAAAAGTATCTTCATTGTGTTTACCTTCCTTATAAATTTTGGACTAAAGTATTTTGGATAGTTCTAGTTTGGATTATTTTGGATTGCCATAAAAGAAAAACCTGGAGGTCGGGCGACAACCCGTCGTATCCGGCAAGGCCGCGAGACGTGAACCCACATCCGAAGGGCGACAAGGGTGTATCACCTACCACTGACCCACGTGATGTCCGAGATTAAATAATGTAGTTTTTTTTAAAGATCTGGTAGATGAATTATAAATTCGTTTTTTTAAAACCTTATACGAATAGGATAAATAGAATATATTTTTTCATTATATTATCTTTTAGAGTGAAAGATGAGTTTGTGGTAGATATTTATTAATGGATAAAACTCTAATTATAAAGTAAGTATATCTCCTTATGATCTTAGCCAATCTCATAAGTAAATTCCTCAACATTAATAAAAGGAACTTTGAACAAAAATGTTGTCCTAGATGGTACCTTAAATCATCACTAATTTATGGCTTTGGGATTGTGGGCCTTTTCATAGCCATGTTCTCTACCACTCTCCATTAGATAATTGATGGTTATATTTCTCTTCCATATCCATATTTTACTACATGGAACCCGAGTATGTGTTGTTTTCGGTAATCTTCATACTTTCCACTCTTTATTTTAAATAGAGGCCTCATTAATTCATTTTTTGATGTGGGATTTCAACTAAGATATTTTGAAACGTCAAAAATGTGTTATCCTAATACCCTATGTTTTGTTGAACCGATGGTATTTCAAATCATCATAGATTGATGAATTTAAGGACCTCAATTTTATGCTTGTTTGTGATTGATGACCTCAATCACTACCTATAAATATTTACGTTTTTCCTCCAATTATATGTCTCTAATTTCCACCAATGTTCTCCTAATAGAGATCATAATTTGGTGGTGACCCTTTCATTTCTCTTTTCCACATATTAAGAATAAATTTTAGTAACCCAATTTCCGATGTGGGTTTTCCCACAAAGATATTTTCTATTTTAAACCTTTTATTTTCTAAAAAACAATTTCAAAATGCGAGGACGCAATTTATTGAAGGAGGGGAGAATGTAACACCCCAAGATTTCATAGTATGTTATTTCTTCAAAATAATTCAATAACTTGCACTACATGCAACACCGAGTTAAATCGCACCATGACTTACCAAACAAGCCATTCAAAGGAGGTTATGAATATTATTAACTATATTTTAAACTAATATATCCTTATAATTTTAGAATCCATATTACGAGTTTCTTAGACATAATGTAAGAACCAATTCATTTTCAGTATGGCACTTTTATCAACTTTTAATAGTGAAACCTTTTTAAATAAAATATTTTAAATTTTTTGACTAAATGGGGACATCAAAAATTTAAAATGAAACATCCCAAGCTTCCACGGTATGCTTTCGTTTGAATAATATAGTAGCGTGTGTTGTACGCAACTTCGAGTTTTAACACACACCACAACCAATCAAACTAGCCATTATAAATAGTAATACCAACTTTTTGAAATTTTATCTCTCACAATGTACTTCATTTTTGGATTCTGAATATCGAATTTAGCCTAAGGTGAAATTTTTGTACTTTTTGGATAACTTTAATATTTTGATGAATAGTGAAAATTACTAAATTTTAATTAAAACCAACTTTTTTAATCAAAATAATTAAAAGTGATAAATAATGAATTTGAGTGGTTTTAAAGTATATTTATAATACATTTTTTCCATTTAATACAATGTTGGTCATTGGACATAATTCCACAATTAAACCGAACATAAACATGTATCAATCTTTTGATAGTTATTATCTCTTAAAAACACGCTTTTTGTTTTAACAACGAGAATTAATTTTAAATTAAATTCTGACACTTCTGTGTTTTGAATTTGGAAAAATGGATTCCATATTTGGAATAAGGATATTCAAATTGTGTAAATAGGTATATTTTATTTTTATACATTTTGAATAATTATTTCGGTAAATATTTTATTTACCATGGTTATGGGTAAATCCGATAAATAAGGGTTAAAAAATAATATTATAATAATACTAAATTACCCTAAAACATGTCCTAGACTTATTTGTTGATACATATTCAACCATAGAGATCTTTGGGTCTATTTTGGGACCCCATGGAGACACTTGTAGGTGATAGGGACACTTTATTTTAATTAAGTTAAAATGAATACAAAAATGACACAAGCATATATCTTTTAGAAAAACAATTTTTACATAGGGTTATATATGTTGGATTTTCGACTATAAATATTAATTAGAAAGAAAAAAATATTTCCTACATAATGGTATTTTATTTATAATTTTTAGACATTAAATAATTTAATTTATTTATGACACAATGATGATGCAGTAATTCCCATAATAGTGAAACTTTAAAATAATTGATATTATAAATACCCAAATAAATATAATTTGAGACTTTTTATGAATTAAAATAATTTTCTAAGTTAATAAGACATTTTAGGATTTATTTAATTAAATTCTTTCGAAGTAATCATTCTGTTATGAGTTTCACAAAAATCAACTATTGAATAGTGTCAAAATTGAAATAAAAGAGTTTTTAAAACAAATATTATATTATTAATTGATATTAAATTCCTAAAAATCTAAGGATCGGCAAAGAGACTTATATCATGATAGTTATATCATTAATGGACCACTTGGGGGGTCTCTTGGATGTATATGGTAAGTTTATTAACCATATAATATAAAAATACAAAGAGACATTGTAAAAGTGAAACTAATTAACTTAGAGTTAATACTTAAAGATAAGGTTAATATAAGTACCCAAACCTGTCTAAATTCTGTTGGTTGAGTTGTTTTCGACCCATCCCCACATTAACATTTAAATAATAAACTTTTGAACCATTAGAAACCGAATATGAATTTATTATAAATTAATATTTATAGCTTTTCCAAAGGTGCCCCTCACCCCTCTTATAAAAAGGCACTCCTCCTTCTCATTTCATCACACCTTAAAAGCCTTTTGGTTTGGCCAAAATCTGCCCAAATACTCTCTCAAATTCCCTCACTACAACCTAGAGGCCTTATTTTGATCATAAAGCCGACCTAAGGATACCTTTTGATCCAATCAAAAGGAAGATCTCGAAGAAGAGGTAATGATTTCACCACCCTTTTCCAAGTTCCTTTCTTCTTCCACTTCTTATTTCTTTGTTATTACCATTCTAAAATAAAAAATATAGTATCTTATATATAATATTATGTTATTATAAATATGGTACAACCATATTCAGTATTATATACACCCTTTTAATAACATGTCACCATACATGCGTACGTACCGCTTACCGTCTCCACGTCGTGGTGTAATTGTTATTCAATATATTATTGTTTGTATGGGTATAATAATGATGTGTAACTCATGTAAATAATAAATATAACATGTTAATGATTCTGTATATACGATATAACATCCATTTATATATTATTTTAATATCAAAAGAATGATATTGTTGCTCGTGCGCACGTACGGACTACCGTCTCCACGAACACGATGAGATTCATTCTCCATCGTATCTATTCAAGTATAATTATCGTTTGATGATTTTAAAATGATGTTTAAGGACTTGATATCATTCTGGATATGATTAAGATACAACCTATCCATAACAAACATGGCTTACGTAACAAAACATATAAAATAAAACGAGTAAGTTAACACCCGAAACGACGATAATACTAAGAAATTATTAACAAAGCAATGTTAAAAGATCATATATGATATCATATTAATATATATGATTCTTGTATAATTTAATAACAATTATTTCACCATTATACATGAGGTTAACCTACCCTCAACCAAGGAAAAGTACAAGGTAAGGGTTATTTCACAATCTCTTCATTATCCGAGGTTGTTTATACGTAATAATCTACTGGGATCTCTTTATCATCCACATCCATGTTTCCTAAAAATGTATTTCAAAACATTTTTACTATTTAAAAGAATATTGGTTACGGTCATTTATACCCTTGTTTGACTTTTTATAAGAGGTTTATAAAGGAATCTTTCTGTCGTTTTCCAAACAAGGTGCTTTTTAACCTTTTCGACAGGATTAAGGTAAGAATGTTTTTTTAACTTATACGGCAGGTGCGGCTATTTTCCGCCATTATAAAATCTTCAAAGTTTCCCTTACAATCTTATAAGAATATTTTCAAAGAAAATGTTTTATTTTATATGGCTCTTAAATGATTTCAAAATAAAAAGAGATATTTCTCTAAAAAGAGTTTTGATTTCATCTATGTCAACATCCTTTGATGGATTTTACGCTTATTTGAAGTTGATTTATTATGATACAAAACTTCTATATTGTATTGAAGGTTTTGTGATATGTTTGACTGTGGATGTGCTATTTTTATACCATTCATAGTTTATGGTGAAAGTATTGACATTTCGTATGCTAGTTTTAATACGAATGTTTATGTTATGTTTAAATCTTTTCATATGGGAATGCATTGGACTTAATATGTGACGGGTGGAGCCTGCTATAGTTCCTCGATGCATCGGTAGGTCTCATGAGACAAACTAGTGTCTTGGAACAAGGCCTTGGCAAAATCGTATTTGTAGTCTTGGCACGAGGCCTTGGATATGTGGTTATGATAGTCTGGCATTATGCATTCCATCATTATGAAAGTGGTTATTGATATTGCATGTGATTATTTGATTAGTAGAATATCCATTTGAATAAGTAAATGGAATTATTTCATTTTAATTTTGCCATACTATGTTGACGTTCAAGTTTAAAAGGATTTTGTTTTAGTTATACATTGACTTAAATGTTTATGCTTATTTTGGAAAGTTTCCACTATATTGTTATCCTTACTGGGCATTTGAGCTCACCCCTTTTCTATGTTTTATTTTTCCCAGGATGTGAAGAAGTAAGTTATGAATGACCTGCAGGGATATAATGAGGGGATAATAGTGTGGACTATGGAGACATTATGTTGTTGTAGTAGTTTTTCACTTTATTATGTAATGTAAAACTTTATGAATATATTTAGTGCTTCTAAGGCTACTAAACCAATCGGTCTTTCGAGATTTGACCTTTCTTGTGATCATGCCAATGTTATGTAAAAATGCACCAAATCTGGGTAACTGGGGTTGGGGCGTTACAACTGGATCAAGAGGGATTTTCCATTAATGAAACTTTGGGTCATTACATGCAGGTCCTACGTGGACGGAAGATTCCTCTAGTGTGCATCAGATGGTAGCACGGGAACCTCCAGGAGAGCACTTGGGAGTGGGAAGCTCAGATGCGTGCTCGGTACCCACATTTGTTCCCCTAGTTTATGATGTATCTTTACGAGGATGTAAAGCCCTAAGGTGGGAGTAATGTAAAGACCCGTAAAATTCAAGGGAAAGTTTTTCTTAATTTTATTTGGGATTTTACAAGAATGCAGTTTCTGATGGTACCTGATTCCAAGGCTTGGTGAGCCCGGAATAATTTTCCAAAGTTTAGCTCGGGTACGTTCAGTGAACGAACGAGCGGGTTTTCCTAACTTTTGAACCGGTGTTCGGAATCAAAATCTGAGGACACCGATGGAACCGCAGCTCCGGTAATTTCTTAGGAGCACCATTTCTAAAGGTGTGTTTTCTCGGGATGAGTTGTTAAAAAAATTGTGGTTTTAGTGAGGAATAAATAAAATTGTATCAGAATTTTATTTATTTTTCTATAGGTAGTTATATCCTAAGTAAGGGAGTTGGGGGTGGGACCCACAAGTTGTTAACCAACCATGAGAGGATAAAGGTGGGGTGTGACCCACACGATCCCAATCCCTCACATTCCTAACTCCTCAAACCCCCCCCCATTTAATTTTTCCAACTTATCACTTCAATAAATTTTGACAAGTTAAGTGAATTAATTTCGTATGTTTGAATTTCAAAATTTGAGTTGTCTTGTGTGTTAATTAAATAAGACAAAGTCTTATTTCATAAAGTTGGAGTTTCTTTGTGTGAGGAGGATTTGGAGAGGATTTTCTCTAACTCTTGAATAACATCTTCTTCCTCGTCGAAGAACGCGATGAACACTGAGCCTTCGACAAAGAACTCCGTCACCGCAATGAGGAGTTCGTCGTACCGTCTTCTTTCCTCTCTGTAGTCAGTGATGGATGCCATCCTCGGAGATCAACAACGTGACGCCGACGATCCTCCTTCCGTGACGCTGTCTTCCGCGACGTCCCTTCCACGCGAAGAATCAACAACGCTTGAGGTAGGGGATTATTTTTTTTTCACATGTGAATACTTTCTTCGCCATTCTTCGTTCTCTAATTGGACTGCCTGTTATCACAATAACGGGAGGAGGTTGGACCACACAAACAAGACTGACTCTCCTCCCCCCCTTGATGCTTGAATTTTTTGTGGCACAAGCAAAGGCAGCGCGGTGCCATTGCACCACGTGGTAATAATTAAGAATGGGCGAAGAAGCGTGGCACTATCGCGCCGCGCCGTTGAAGTCGAACAAGGCCACAACGCCATCGCACCATGCTAGAGAACCTCAAAGAGGCTGCGGCCGGAGCGGAGGGGCGCGACGCCGTCGCACCGCGCCGGTCGGACAAGGCCGCAGCCTATGGCCGCGGTGGTGCGGGGGCGACGGCCGGAACTGCCAGCTGCCGAAGCAGGAGGGCGGGACCGCGGCGGTAGCAACCGGCCGACTGGACCAGGCCGGCCATTTCAGGGGGAGACCGGGAGTTCATAACCCCCGGCTGGAAGGAGAGTGGCCCCCATGTGGGGGGGGGGGGGGGGTTGTCAATCAAGGGGGCAGTGCACCCCCCTGTTCCGCTCAGCTCGGCTAGCCGAGCTGGCCACGTGGGCCGCCCGAGCGCGCCGGGCCGGGCCGGGCCACACAGGCCAGGCCGGGCCATGCCAGCCATGCCGGGCCGACCCAGGGGGTCTCGGGCCGGGTCGGTCCGGGCCCTAACCCCCTATTTTCAGACAGAACATTTCAAACACCCATAACATGGGATACAGACCCTCAATTGACACACCGTAAGTTGCGATGCGATCCATGGATTGAGATGGTCATTTTGGTATATTACATGCAATGTTTCGGAGAACTTTGGGTTCAACCGGGTTGGTTCCAACACGAAACCAACGGGGCCCTCGGAGCGGAAACGCTTATAACTTAATCTCCGGACGTCCGATTGACATGCCGTCACCTTTGTTGGATTCCTTTTAGTGAGAAGGACCTTTTGGATTACTCCGCTTGAGGTTTGGACATAGTTGGAGTGCGGTCGGGTTGGTCTTGACTTAAAGACCAACCGGGCCCCCGGAACAAAAAAGCCAATAACTCTCAGACTGGGCGTCCGATTGACGCACCGTCTGTCACGTTGAGTTCCTTTTGACGATATGGAACTTTGGGATACATCAAATCCGGACTTCGTGTCAGTTGATGTATTCGCCCCTCGGCTCGTGGAGCGGACCCTCCCAAAACGAGCTCTCTGTGTGCGGAAACCCTAGAGCTGGTTGAGACTACGATGATGATGACAACTGTACAGAAATCCTTCGTGGGTTCGACTGCGATGACTACAGCACTCAGCGATCCTATGTGGATCAGTGCCTACTGATCCTGTGTGGGTCAGTGCTCAGCGGTCTTGTGTGGGCCAGCGTATACCAATCCTGTGTGGGTCAGATCCTGTGTGGGTCATTGCGTGGGTTAGTACCTATCGATCCTGTGTGGGTCATTGCGGGGGTTAGTACCTATCGATCATGTGTGGGTCCGACGGCATAGATGAATCAGTGGCTACATCTGAACATATCTATCGTCCTATGAAGAAGTATTACCTATGTGAGATGAGTCTTGAAATTCAATCATTATCTTCGATAAGATTGACTTGATATCCTGTGTGGATTACGTTATGCATTCCTGTGTCGATTGAGTTGTGAATTTCTATGTGGAATGGGTTATGTTTTCCTGTGTGGACTGGGTTGTACTTGGGCTCGGATGTTGGAGCCAAAACAGAATTGATGACTTAAGTATATGTTTGGGTATATACCTAAGTAATTTCGGATGTTAATTCATGATTGTATCTTTCCTTTGTGGATTATCCTTTGTGGAATCTGGGAGACCTTCAGGGGTCTCGGGGTCCCACTACCACAAAAACAATTTTTCATAGTGCCCCCCCTTTATCAGCACTAACGAAAAAGCGCTGATAAAGGGTGGTGCCTTTATCAGCGCTAAAAAATCACTGATAAAGGGTACCTTTATAAGCATTAATAAAAGCGCTGATAAAAGCACCCCTTTATCAGTGCTTGTTTCGTAGCGTTGATAAAGGGGGGGCCTTTATCAGCGCTTTTTTTAAAAGCGCTGATAAAGGGTCAGCTTCAAAAAAAAAAAATATTAATATATTAATATATAAATATAGTTATATTGACATATAAATATAATATATAATTTTTAAAAATATTTTAGATAAGTATAAATGTACATTTACACTTATTATACTTAATATATAAGATATTTAGTGAAAATGGATTCTCAAAAAATTCAAATAATATTTTGAATTAATAATTTTATAATCATTATGGAGTAATTGTTATTTAATAACAATTTGAAGACTAAAAAAACTAAAAAAAATTAAAAAAAGATCCAAAATATGTTGAAAACGCAACTCAAACTTCAAACAGTCATAACTTTTGATCCGGGTGTCCGTTTGAGCTCTACCACATATCAAATCGAAGCCTGCGACGAGCTCTACATCACTTTGATCAGGAAAACCCCGGTTAAGAAAATTCCGAGGCCAAAAGAGGCCCAGAAGGCCTCCAAAATTGAGTTTTTTGTCATGGTACCCCGATTTTTTAACATTTTGTGGATTTTCAGCATTGTTTATGGGGGTATTATTGGATTTTTTGGTGGGGACTGAATTTATTCCAAGGTATTACATTCATATTGATATTATATATTTGAAATTTCATCATTTTTTATAATGCACTACTATTTATAATCAAATATATAACAATATATTCATATTTTTTATATATTCACACCAAAAAATTTAATTATAAATATAAATAATAAAATATATATACATATAAAATATATTAGCTTTATCTAAATAATAACTAACATCCATTTTATTTAAAATACAAATATATGAATATTTATATACCTATACATTAATTTAACTATATATATATATTAATCTAACTATACATATATATATATATATTAATCTAACTATATATATATATTAATCTAACAAGATATATATATATTAGTATTACTATAAATATATATATTAATATCACTATAAATATATATATTAATATAACTATATATATATTAATATAACTATATATATATATATATTCACATAACTATATATATGTTAATATAACTATATATATGTTAATATAAATATATATATATGTTAATACAACTATATATATGTTAATATAACTATATATATGTATTAATATTAATATATATTACTATACGAATAAATATAACTATATATATATAGATATATATTAATATAACTATATATATATTAATATAACTATATATATATATTATAATATATCTATATATTTATATTTA
The DNA here is from genome assembly GCA_963277665.1 of Viscum album. Lineage (NCBI taxonomy): Eukaryota > Viridiplantae > Streptophyta > Magnoliopsida > Santalales > Viscaceae > Viscum > Viscum album. The sequence continues at coordinate 1,350,886,749 of OY728164.1, forward strand.
TATTAATATATATTACTATATGAATAAATATAACTATATATATATATAGATATCATGAAATGGAAGACAAATCAAAATAGAGTAGTGGTAAAGGCTTAGGCGCACAAGGGGGAGGTCTCGAGTTCAAATCCGGGGGGAGGCAGGGGCGCGCGTGCATGGGGGAATATAGAAGAAAGCGCTGTTAAAGGGTGAAGGGGGTGCATGGGGGTGCTGTATAGGGGCAGAAAAGTGCTGTAAAAGGGGGGGGGGGCTCAAGCGCTATAAAATCCCCCCCGATTGGCTATATATATTTTTTTTGATTTTTTTTAATTTTTTTAATTTTTTAATTTTTTTAACTTTTATCAGCACTAAAACGAAAGTGCTGATAAAGGAAACGCTGATATAGGACCCCTTTATCAGAGCTAAAAAAGCGCTGATAAAGGGGTACTTTTATCATCGTTTTTTTAGCACTGGTAAAAGACCCCTTTTATCAGCGGTTTTTAAGCGCTAATAAAAGGGGTATTTATCAGCGCTTTTCAGAGCGCTGATAAAGGGGACCCCCCCTTTATCTTAGTCGGCTTTATCTGCACTTTTTCTAGTGTTGATAAAGGCCGTTTTTAGTGCTGATAAAGGCCGTATTTGTAGTAGTGTCTCTACTGAGTGGATTATACTCACCCCTGCACGGTCTATGCCCGCACTTCGTTGTGTTGGATGCAGACGACAGATAGCGCTAATCATAGTGGGGGATTGTGGAGCAAGTTGGTACCTGGAGGTGGACAACTGGGCGGGACGTACACGGAGCAGACAACTGGACCCGTGGAGCTGAGGAGGCCATCTGTACCCACCCTTCAGGTGGGACTTCCAGTGGACGGCTCGACATTGCGGCTTTACTTTTCAGTTGTTGTACTTTCTTTCCAGTTGTACTTTACTTTCAGTTTGGGTTTTTATTCTGGCCCACTTACTTTCCTCACTTACTATTGTACCTAATTTTACTTAGTGTTTACTTCAGCTTTCTAACTCTGTGGAGTTTGTTTACTTTACAAAGGCAATTCCTTCCCCTTTTTGTCGGGATTTACACCTTGGTGCTAGTCACCAGCCCATGGCCTATGGGAGGCAGGCTTGGGGTAGTCACGGCAGGAACCCCGAGGACGGGTCGTGTCAATTTTATTAATATCAGACAGTTAAGATACATGGTTGGCCAAACTATGTGAAACCTTGTGATATGGGTTTGAATTTTAGGAGAACCATTTTACTTGGTTGGTGCATGGTGCAAGAGACCTAGGTTCAAAAATTGGGTAGAAGTGAATTTCTGTGTACTGTAGATGTACTGTAGTAGTACTGTAGCAGTTACTATTCGGTACTATAACAACCAGAACTATTCACCCAATTTGGGCCTTCGGGCCACCGGTTTGGGCCTACGGGTCTCAAGGGACTTCGGGTCATCAAAGGCCTTCGGGCCATTGGGCCTTTAGGCCATGAAGACCATGGAGTATCCTAGTTCACAAAGAACAGTCCCCAGAAGAGGATCATAGTAACAGTAGTTGCAGCCACCAGAAGCAGAGCTAACTAGATTGGAATAATGAGAGGGTATGGGAACCGTCATTGGGACCAGGCACCGTGCATATTTTTACGGGGTAATTCTATCCGATCAATAATGCAAGGTGGGGAGCTAGGTGATCAATGATGCAGAAGTTGGGGAGGGGAAGTTGAAGTGGGATGGGCCTACGTGTCATGTATTGGGCATGGTATGCCTCTGGGCCTTCAGGTCATGTATTGCGGGTCAGTCCGTCCTTGTGCCTTGGGCTTACAGGTTATGTACGGGTTCCCCATCAACCATAAAATGGGGGATTATCCATAATAAAATAAAAATGAAGGCCTTCGGTCCATTTGAGCTCTAAATTGTATATATATACTATTTATGTTACCTAACATCCTAGTAAAGGGTAATGTGTTTGGTTTATGGTTTGGAAAACCACATTGAAAAAAATTCCCATGCCATGAAAATCACTAAGGGTATTGAAAATTGTTTGTTTCAAAAATATCCCCTATATTAATTAAACCCTTGATTTTGTGCCCCCGACTCCCTTTATTATGTAATATTTTAAGGTAATCTAGGCAGGGTGTGTACATGAATCATTATGATGTAACAGAAGTATCATATAAATAAATATTACATCTTATTAGATAAATATTTATTACATATCCTTTAGATCCATGCTAGATCATTAACATATTACTAGATTTGGAGACAAGGATACATAAAAACAATTATATAAAATAAATTCATAATTTCCCACAAATTATTTCTCATATAGTCCAATTATTATACATACCCTATATAAAAAATTTCTTCATAACACGAGGAATGGAAATATAATAATCGATGATCTCAGAAAATTAGTATGGGTAAAAATATGAGATATTAATCAATGATCTAAGAGATCATGTGAAAAGTATAAGGGTAGGATAACATGATTATAAAATATAAAATTCATACCTAATTAGTCAAAGATATTCGATCCAGAATCATCATATAAGGATTTTTTTATAATATATTATATAAGTCACAAGTGTATAAAATCATCAATAATAGATCATGAGCTATGAGAACATATTATGACAATAATAAAAAGGTATGTGAACTATGTATAAGAAGGGGAAATAAATTAAAATTTAAAGAATCACTTCCATGAAAATAATAGTGGATCAGGATCACTTCCCATTCCACAATTTAATTAGTCATGGTTGAATCCATAGATAGTTATACTGGATAGATTCTCTTACCAAACTATATTCACACCCCAATCCACTTCTTATTTTCTCATGAGATATCATTATTTACTAAATAAAATAATGGTATGTATAACTTCAGGCCCACCGATCACATAATGAAAACCATACAGATGTTTCCAAAAATATCATAAAACATTCATAATACTATCATATCATAAAATCATAACATATATAGTGGAAATTTTTTTATAACCATGATATCATTTTATCAAATCACATCATGTGGAAAAGAAACATGTTTCAAAATGTTTTCATCATAACTTAATTAAATTGTGGGAATGAAATGAGTCTAATAGAATCACCCTTAAATGATCATAAAAATAATCCATCTAGAGATATAACTTTATGGTTTCACAATACCATTTACCAATTGAAGAATAAAATTCATTAAAGGATGTTGACATGTATTAAATTTACTTTTGAAATAATATTCATGAAATTCTATGAAGAAAGAGAAAAATAACATTTTTTTAATATTTTATCATAAAATTATCAGAATATTGAGAAAATGAGTTACATTTGAAAATAATTATAAACATATTAACTGAGTACTAGATGTAAATAAAGTTCATTATCATGGTAATTTTTTTGATATTATATATGTTAAAATGTTTCATTATTTTTACACTTCTATAAAAAGTCAAAAAAACATTTTTGGAAAACATTTATTCAAATAAACACCATTATAAAATATTCTAAATAATATAAATGATAAAATGAGTTATATTTTCATAATTCTTCATGTTTAGTTTAAAAAATACATAAAAAATTTATAATAGAATGAATATTGATGAAAAACATCACAATCCAAAAAAGAAATTAAGGCTAACTTTTCTTTAAAAACAATTTCCCAATCATTTTCATTACCAAATAGTGGAAAAAGGTAATGATGCATAAAAATTACCTAAATGACTAGAATGGATTAAAATTTATTTTTTTAATGTTTAGGATCCCAATAAATTCCCTAAATGAAAATTGTTCATATACAGTCCCAAAAAGAAACCACATTGCAACATGATCCCTAAACTCTTTCGTAACATTTTAATCCTAAAAACCATGAAAGAAGTAACATAAAATGAATCAATATATATTTTATATAGAATTATTTATGATATATAATATAAATGGGTCATTAAATACATAATATGAAATAAACAAGTGGGGGATATGACATATGTCTTCTGAAAAAATGTGAGAAGAGAAACCCATACCTCAATCCAATATTTCATCATAAAATCTCCAGAATAATTAATATAGATTTATTATGTATGTATATATATATAAAAGAATAATATTCATATATATATTATTATTTTTTACTCCATTATAAATTATAATTAATATTTTATTAATAATTACTTCATTAAATAGAACATTCAGATGAAATTTTTTCTGTTTTAAATGCATATTTAGGTTCAATTTTTTTAGTATGAGACTTGGTCAGGGTATCATCATATCCAATTTTTTCATTTTATAAGTATATAATTAAATTAATAATATACATATTTCTAATAATTAATTTAAAGTGGTGATGAAAAAAGAATTACATAACTTCTTGGAGATGAAAATTCGTACATATGCACAAAAGATGTTTCCATATTTCTATGGATGGAAAAAATAAACTTAATTAATATTTAAAAATTAAGTAATAATTATTATATCAAAAATAAAATATATATTAATTACATTTATCCTTATTACCATCCATCTAAATCAAAAATAAAAAAGGAATCAGATTAGTTCATGTAGGACATAATCCACATGTAAACATTAGTAACATTGTCATTTTCCAATGGATAAGAAAGTAAGAAGGTAGATAAGATATTAAAATTAAGTAATAATAATTATGTAAATATATTTATATATATTTAAATTTAATTCATTATAATAACCATTAAGGAAATTTGGTGATTTAAATTTAATTCATTATAATAACCCTTTGTGTGGTATTTTTTATAGAAAAAAACATATAAAAGATGTATAATTAAGTTTATAATAGGGTTTTGTAGGTTTTTGACCAGATAAGTGGTTCAAGGTGGTGCATGGGACAATGGAGGGATGGTTTACATTAATAGTAAAGTAAATTACACACATGGTAGTACATAAAATATATAAATATATTAAATTATTTACTCATTTTAATGTGGAACCATTTTTATATATTTAGAATATATGACATCGCTATGTCAATAAAAATTATCCAATAAAATACATAAAAGTAATTTTCCTATTTTAATGCTTATCTCTTAGTTTTAACACTATGTTAATCTTATTAACAATTACCATGATATCAATGTTTTTTTACTTTTTAGGGCAATGAATGTTAATATAAAAGGAAAAGTGACCGGTAAGTGGAAACATGTTGATATTAACGACCATAAACCATTATCTTGGGAAAAGATATTATTTTTTTATGAATTATAATCATTAAATAAAATATTATTTAGCATATGATACCATTAAAGTTCTTTTTGGAAGTATTCATATAGTTTGAAATTAAAGATATAATCACTAAAAAGGATTTCCATTATAATCTTTTAATACATATTTAATATGTTATATTGTTAAAAATATTTACTGTAATATAATAATTCATCGAAATTTTACTGCTTTTAAAATTTTAAAAATTAATTTATTTGATTCTTATGTTACATGAACAAGCAGTGTGTCGGTACTGTAAAAGCATTGAAAGTGATAATTGAATCATTAAAAATTTAAGAAAAATGATAAAAAATTTGATTAATATTATAGAAATCAATTTATAATTTACGGTAACATATTTTTTTCCATATGAAACAATATTAGAGTTATTGGAACAAAGTGAGTGACATTTCGTATTAATTATTTACCTAAAAATAATATCAAGGTCATTATAAAAATAAAGTGGAAATAAATTTTCAAATAAATAAATATAATATTGTTAATTTATAAGGTAACAAGAAAATGATATTAAGGAATGTTTTTTCTGATGATTTCTAGGCCATATCACATAGTTTTAACCATATGTTACCCATTTTACCCTTATTGAGGTGACAAATATTTTCAACAAATATAGTTCATAATGGACAAAGATAAAAGAGAAATATTTTAAATATTTGAACATCCTAATTCCAAATATGTAATAAATTTTATTAGTATTTTGTTTCTATATGTGGAAGAAAAGTTTTTGAATATAAATGCTGAAAATATAACAAAAAAATAATTTCTAGGAAAAATGTGTTTTCAACCATAAAAACAAACTTATACAAAAATAAAGTATAATAATGGTTTATATATGATTAATTAGATTATTTATAATTAAAGGATATGTATATAACATTTATATAAAATTAGAAACATAATCAAACATATAAATATGTTAATTTAATGAAAATAAATGACAGTGTTTTAAAAATCGGTAATTTTCATTTTTCACTAAAAATTAAATCATTTTAGAAGAATCAAAAAATTCTCCCAAAATTAATATTGAATTTTAGAATTAAAAATTTATATTCACACCATAAATATAAATTTATAAATATGGTACAAATTAATTATAATTTTCTCACAAAAAAATTCATTAAAACCCATTTTTTAAGATAACATGTTTTTTTGAAGAATAAAATTACTTTACTAATTTTTTATTACCTATTTATTTTTAGTTAATCAATAAGTTTTATTTGAGTAAAAAAATTTAATATATAATTCATAATTTCATTAATCAAATTGAAAAGAAAAAATATAATTACTAGTTTATAATATATTAAAATTTTTAATCTGGGATTTGTGAGTCAATCAAGCTGTCAATCACTTAAATTTATTTAGAAAGAAATAAATTCTAAAGTATTGGGTTGTTACACAATAAACCTATAAAAATGTTCACACTCAAAAATTTAATAATCAATTAGTAGAATTAGTATACTATTATAAAGTAATAATAGTTGATTTATATTCTGTAATAGTTGTATGTAGCTACTAAGAAACTCAGTATTTCATAATAAAATGTTTATAAAACCAAATATGAATAATTTACTAGACTAATGAGTTTTTTAAAACATTCCTTGATAATAGAGAAATTATTTCCCCAAAAGTCTCAATAACATTTTTTTCCTCTTACACTAATTAAGGAAATAATTTACCATTAAGGTAAATAATGTGAGATAAGATACTTTATTTTTTCATATAATATAAAATTAATTTCATCATTTTATTATTATTTGAGAAAATATCTATCTTATAATTATCTCAAATTCCTTATTATAAAAAACCAATATGAACGTTTTAATTCCTAATGCACAATAATTAACATTTAATAGATCATATGATTCGAAATTATAAAAATTTAGTCATCTTATCTCAATATATTTAAAAAATAAATGGTTAGAACACACTATACAATATGGATAAATATTATAGTATAATCTCAAAAACCACAACTATAACAAACAAATATCAACATAAATCATTTTATATGTAGTTATCATAAAGACCACACTAAATTATTTATGAAAATATATGAAATATTTGATCACATATAATATTCAAATATTGATAATAATATTTTCCCTTTACCACATGAACTAGAAAATAATGTCCCATACAAAACATGGGGGTATCTTGATCATATATTTTCCTAAAACGGGATAATCATTAACAATAATTAACCTAATCATCATAAAACCCAAATTAAAACATATATTTTTCTTCAAATCAACTATATACAATATGTTACATAAATCCAAAATTAAAATAAACATAATCAAAGATGATATAAATCACCATATCATTATATCTCTAAAACATTTTATGGTCACCAGTACTACCCAATTTACATTATCCAATATAATAAACTATTTATCCAATAAAAATATGTTCTCAAAATTATTTATATTTTAAGCCTTATCTATCCCTTAGTGATGTTTTCTTATAAAATATCACCTCATCACTAAATCACTTTTCTAGGTTATCTGTACCATTCTTAAATATTTTGTAGATCATTAAATAAAAAAACTGTATAACAATAGATATATGGTTCATGATTCTTATATATATATATATATCATTTCTACAATACTTCTATAACATAATTCTCAAATCCCAATACATGAACACATAACTTTTTCCACTTCAATGTTTTGAATAACGAATTACCTTCCATGATCCTAGAGTTGACCCTTTGATTATATAATTGACTTTAATAACACCCATGTTCCCTCAAAAAATTCATTGAACTATATATACTACCTTAAGATGGACTTAATTTCCCACCATTTAACTCAATATTTATACTTGAAAATTACATTCCCTATTCCCATATTTTCCTCACATAAAATATCTTATTATTCTACTGAGATATTTCCCAATGTGGTTATTCTCACATAGATGACATGTAGGGATATAAAACATCTCCATCTGTGGTCTTAATTAAATGAACTCCCATTAATGTCCATTTTCCATTTTCATTTTGTTTCCCATAAGGAAAATTTTTCCATTATTTGTTATATTTAGTTTTAATAAGATTCCTATAGGTTCTATCCATTGATTAAAACCATAAAGAATTATGTGATAAAAAATAAGCATTGTGAGTAATCATACAATCATGAAAAATCATTTATAAGTTATCTAAATCATGAAACCTTCTTTCCAATCTATGAAACTATAGGTTTATACTATTCTATCCGTGATCGTCATCTATTCAAATCCTTCATAATGGTTTGTAATGAAAATTTAGATTATTCCATGAATATCCTCAGGGAGTGTCTAGACATATTTGTAGCCCTAAACCCACTCACCATTCATTGGTGACAATCAAGTTAATACTCAATATACCCATTTCATAGTTGTTATCCCATGTTGAATCTATGTCATAGTGGCATACACTTGGTAGTATCAAAAGAGATATATATTTTTCATGGAAAACTACAATCTTTCATATTCTATAACTTATGGTGTTCATGTATACATAGTCTTATATTAACAGTTATCACTAAATTTTTCTACTCTTAGTTTCAAAAAATATCCAAACATTTTATTGATACCTAATGAGGTGACCAATAATTAAATAAATTAATATTAACTCTAAATATATGATTATTCATTATATATCATTACTATCCATTGCAAAACAAAAAAGATATAGTACTTTGAAACATGGATACCTAAACCAATTTTATATATAATATCTTCAAAATCACCCAAATATTATTGCACATATAGTACATTCTTAGACATACCATACATAAAACATTTCTTCATAACCATAGGAAAATAAATAGAATAAAGGGTGATATGAGATTCTTAATAAGGTCATACATAAGAGGTATATATTAATTAACATAAGTTAGTATAATATAAGAATAAAGGTATGATGCCATGATACTAACATATGAAATTCATACCCAATTAGTCAAAGATCTTTAATAAATAATCATTGAATAAGGTTTTTAAAAAATAAATATCATAATTGTAGCACCCACATGATGCCAGGTACCCTTTAATTTAAGCTTGGTTTGTCTTTAATGTCATTATAGAGGTTTGGGGGAATGAGGGTCGGAAATAATGATTTTTAGAGGATACAAACCACGAATATAGTTGGCGCATAGTCAGTACTTACCTTGCAGAAACATTTTGGTTTATCTCTATGATTTCACAATGAGGTTTTCAACTGTTTGTGCAAGATTAAATAAATTCTGATCCTCTTTGCTAAAAACTGTGCGGGGTCTAAGTTTCTTTTTCAACGGGGGTTTCATGTTTGAAAAATCCACGAGGAATGTACCAAGAGACAACACATATTTACTATTTATAAAGACATTATCCATGAATGGTTTATACACACTTTTCTTACTTGTGTGGCCTAACTGTGCCTGACACTCTAAAACATTATAAATATTATTTTTACCCTTTTCTATTGGTTTTTTTCTTCCTAGTCACCCCTAATATCATATTGTATTTATCTAATCATTACCTGGTGATCAAGAGACTCAAAAAATGGGATTATTATCGATTTACATTCTTTCTTAACATATTTGTCAAGGTATGTTTGGGTTTTGAAGTGGTTTCCTCTTTTTTTTTTGATCCTTGATATATATATCTGCCCCTTATCTCATTGGAACCCATGTGTGCTTTGGATTACAAATATAAGTTTTTTTATGGAGTATTAATGTTTATATTAGTGGTCTAGGATTGTTAGGACCTGGTCTACTCTTCCTAGGTCTTTATTTTCAATGGTGTTTAGTTCTAACTTGTTCTTGATGTTGTGGTCTTTATAAAAAGGGCTAATTCAATGAATTGATTATTGTTCTTATAAATTACATTGTTTTATTCATTTAAATAAATTAATTAGTTATTTTAATCTTTTTTTTAATAAATCATGTTTTAATAGAGATTTTATTTAGAAATAGACTGCACACACCAAGTGTATGTAAAATTCCCGAGTGATAGTTTATGATAAAAAATGGGTTTTAAAGCAGAGTATTGTATTGCGGTTTCTTTTAAAATATTTTTTAAATTATGATTATATATTTTTAAATGGTTTTGGGAAAAGATATAAATTTAGTTAACTATGGATGCATTAGGAAAAGACATGTCAATCATTATGTGTGTAATGCAACATAATGTTTTCTTTCACATTAGTGTGTGTAATTACACTAGAGGTTATACTATATGGATCCACCATATTCATGGATTAGAGATTTATTTTTCTAGAATGTATACCCTTATGTTTGATCCCAAATGGATTTCAATTTCATTTATGATTGGATTATCATATGATGGATTGTGTCTTAATTAATTTCTCACATTATTTAACATGATGGATTGTGTCATGGTTATATTGATTAAATTCTATGTTATATAGTACCCATGGATTGTATTGATTATGATTTCATGTTTATCACAAGTAATTTTCACATTCATTGCCTTGTGTATATGGAATTTGTTTAATAAAAGAAAAGGATGATTTAAATTTTTTTTATTTATGAAAACAATTTTTAAAATTGTATTTGTTTTAATCCAAGAACTAATGCATTATTTATTTTTGAAATTTTATATATTTAAATGCAAAATAATAATATTATTAGATCTTATACACTAAATTTTTCTTTGGGAGGTTGTATATTTTTTCTTGTCGGACCCAGGTAAAGAAAAAGGTATTATGTTGCATGTCTTCTTCTCTTTTTGTTGTAGCCTCTATTGTGGGATGGTTCAGATGTGATGGTTGGTCTCTAGGAGGGTTGTTGGTATTGTATTGTCCTAAATTCTAGTTTGGATATTTTGGATTGGATTATATGGGTATTTTATTTATCTCTCTCTCTTACACTATTTGATTTAGTTCAATGTCTAGTTTTTTATATATGAGAGTAGTTTTTACTGTCTTGTTTATCCAAACAACCATTGTGGGCTGACTCTGGTGTCTTGTCTAGTTGACCCAATTTGGTTCATTATAGTATGTACTAAGAGTGTGGAGTCATAAAAAATAAACAATTAACTATGAGAACATATCAAAAAATACATAAGTTTATAGAATACACATAAGCATAGGGAATCATGACCCTGGTCGAAAATCACTTACAAGACTATCATAGTGGATTTAGATCACTTATAATTTCATCATTTTCTCATTTAAGGTTCAATCCCAAAACAATAATGGTCGATATAGTCCCTTAATTAATATATTTCACTCCCAATTATTGTACTTATTATCAAATGTGATATCATGTGTTACACAATGCATTAGAGGGATATATAAATATAGGGCTACCAGTCATATAATGAAAACCATACATATGTGTACCCAAATATCATAAAACATTTCCCATATCATTATATCAAAACCTATATAAACACTTCTTTTTTCATATAAATCTTTTCACATAATTATTGTTGAACCCATGGAAAATAAATGGGTTTTATAAAGGATTAATTATAACGTAATTAACCCATGGGAATGGAATGAGTTTCAAAGAGTTACCCTTAAAACATCATCATCATAATCCACCGAAATAATTAAATTGGATTGTATGTATTTATTATATCTATATTAAATAATAACAATCCATAAAGGCTATTTACAACGTTTAAAAATATCTTTGAATGAAAATTAGAAATTTCTTTTGAAAACATGATAAAAATATTCTTTTCTTTTGATAACATTATAGGTAAAATTTTGTAGAATAATAAGAAAATCATTTAATAGGAAATTTAATATAGAAAATTGTAATTTAATGATATAATAATAAATGATAATGGATATAAGAAATTATTTTTATACTATTCTAATGCAAGACACTCTCGTCGCACATTTCAAGAATTCAAAAATGACTCATTCAGTAAACATTTCATTAAAAAGAATAATTTGTTAAAAATTTTGAAATTAAATTAAAAGGTAATTAAAATGAAAATTTTAAAACATATCTTGTATATGTAAAAAAATAAGTGAATCATTTTTTAAGAACATTGACATTGAAGAAGAAGTCTGTCAACTAAAAAGGAAAAAATGTTGAATTATTTTTTAAATTATATTTATAAATTTAGGTACTAAATTCATTAAAATGGAACTAATAGATAAAAATTATGTTAATAAAAATAGAATAAATAAAATATATTTGTTTTAAAGTAATATATATATATATATAATTTCTTGTAAAAAAATTTTCATTGAAAATACGATAATGAAATGAGATTGTAATATAAACGCTTACCACATTGAAATTTTTTAAATTAAAACCACCATGAATTAAAAAACATAAAATTAAACATTAAATACCATGAAAAATAAATGGATTCATGATATATCATTTACAATAGTTATTATACACACCACATGAATGAATCAAGTTGTGAATATTACCTATGTCTCACGGAAACAAAAGCGAGACATGAAACCTTACCTCAAGTCTCATCATGTTTCATATAAATTATAATATTCTGTAGAATAAATATATATTTATTATATTTATATTAGGTAACATTATTTATATATAAAAATCTATTAATTCTTCCTTTATAATTCTCAATTATCATTTTTTTAATAATTTCATTATTAAATAGAACATTCAAGTAAAAACTGGTTTATTTTGGAAACTTGTTTTGGTTCAATGGTTTGGGAACATGAAAATAATTCACAGTTTCATAATTTACATGATATTAATCATGAATTTAGTATAATATTTTTTCTTTATATAGACTTTTATATTCATCCATATAATGACATGTGGAAAAATTCATTACATCACTTCGTAGAGATGGTTGTCTGTACTTACACATGAGTGATAATTAAACATTTTGATAGATAGAATGAAAAAAGATAAAATATAAATAAATTAAAATATTAATTATTATACTAATAATATCATATATTTTCAATAAATTTCTCCCTATTACAATACATGTAAATCAGAAATGATAAACAAATTCCATCTTTCCATAGGAGTTGTATTCCAGATGTACACATGAGCGACCTTATAATTTCCCAACTCATGCGAAGGTAAGAAGAAATGTAAGATAATATAACTAAAAAGGTAATATTATGTCCCAAATACCATATAAAAACATTAAATCCATCATAATATCCATCCTTTAATTATAGTTAAGGAAAATGAAGCATATCGTTATTTGGATTTTGTAGTCCACACTTACACATGATTGATAGTTTCATTTCACATATGATGGAAAAAGAGAAAGATAATGGTTATGAAAGAAATTTAAAAAATATCATTATATGAAATATAATGATTTCGTTAAATTCAAATGGATATGATGTAGATGGATGAGGTATAAGAAGAATTAAAATGAAAGAGATCACTTAAAAGGATTTCCTCTACTTTGAGATACCAATATCAAATTTCAACTTAAGAACCCTATGAATTGTGTTTTAAAAAAAACATCACCTATATAACATATATTACTTGAATAATATTGTTGAAAATAGTTTTATAGGGTTTTTTTGATCTAAATTGATTATGGTTGAGTGAGGAAGAGAGGAGTGATGGTGTCCTTTTAAAGTGGTGGAAATGAAACACGAGAAATTATTTATAATATTTAAATATAATAATTTTTTGATGTGAATATGGAACCAAGGTGATGTATTTCCATGATAATGTTAAGAAAATTATAAATAACCTCATATAATAAATGTTATATAAGTTTTGGTAATGTAATAACCCTTATCACTTAATTTTATCCCCTAGTTAATCCTTTTGATTATTACCATGATATCAATGTTTTTAATCTATTGGGGTATTCTTTGAAACCCATTTATTTATTTATTTATTAATATATTTTAATTTTATTGTTGCATTATAATCATTATGAAAGTTTTTTTAACATGGCATATGGTTAACCAGTAGGGTCTGAAAAACTGTACACAATAGTGGGACTAGTTCTATCTTAATATAGGGAAACAAGGAACAAACTATGCACAATTCACTAAACTATGTTGGATCCTAGAAGAAACATGATAGGTTTTTTAGTTCATAGTATATGATTCATTATTTCAACATTATTTATTAATCAGTGTGGGTAAACCCTACGTTTCACCAATATTTCCAAAGAAAATTACATTTTTTGTTTTATTTAATAATTTTTTGTTTTTTTTTTCTTCTTAAATTTATTCCATTACCTTACATACATGAAACAGTCACTCTTAAATCCCCCAATCTATATAGCCTCCTCTTTCATGTGTCCATCCTCACCGTGAGATTTTCTTGCCAACCGCGAGCTCCCAGGCTAGGAGATTTCTTTCTTTTAGGCTCCCCTCATGTGAGCATCCTCATACATGGAATACTGGTTCAAGACCATCCTCATCACAAAATCCTACCCTGTTGGACTCATTCTACATAATTAATTATTTCATTTTTATCATTTTTATCTATTGGATCTTAAAGTTACGGGTTCCTTCTCCCTCCACCTTCCCTTTTCTTTTTTCTTCCCCTTATCGTGAACCTCCCTTTGGATTGGCCAAACCCTATACAAATGGATTTACCCATTTTTCATATTTTCATCAGTATTTTTGGTTCTTGGAAACATATTCATGATTATTTGGATGACATTCATCATAGGTGACACACTTTAGACTATTCACCCAAGATCCTAATATGTTTTCCCCGTGTTTAGTATTTTAACTGAAGAGCCTTTTATTTCTTGATGCTTTATGTTGTTTATTTTATAAATTATTCCTATTTATGATTTCTATGCTTGATTTTATAATGGTTTTGACCTATTATTAACAAGGAATAATTCCTTTACTTTTAATTTCAATTAAAACATGAAAGTACAATTATTAAGAATGTATTAAAGTAATTGTTTTTAATTAAACTCAAATATAAATAATGGTTCTGATCCTATTTTTTATTGATAAAATTGAACAAATTATCTTATTTTTCTAAAAAAATTTAATTAAAACTTAACTCAATTTTTAAAAGATATGTTTAATAGATTATTATTATACATTTTTTAAACAATTAAATAGAAATAGATTTTGGAATGAATTTTTGCGGGGCTAAATATCAATAAAATATTTTAATAATCAGTTTTAAATAGAAATTTTACTTTTGAAAAACGTCTCTTGAAATATATAAATATAAACTCACACATATATATATGGTAGTTATATATGCATACATGGGTGTGTATATATATATATTTGTGGAAAAGTTCACAGTAGATTATTTGAATTCATGAAACATGATTAATATATATTAAAAAATGTGTATGTTAATTTGAGTACAAATTGAAAAAATGGATTTTCTTACATATTTTCTAAAATATATTTAAAAGGTCCATTTGGGATTTTAAAGAGACTTCCAAATGCATGTTTGTGTGTGTCTGATCCCATCAAAACCTATTTTTTCATTAATTTACTTGAATTGTGTCCCCTAGGGAATGTATTATCTTCTATATCATGTTGTGATTATTCACTCAGGGTTATTTGTTGAGAGGGGTATAGAGGTGATGGTGAGTTATTTGTTATTATTTGTGGTACATTAATTTCTTATTATTAATTTTTTATTTTTGTAATTTTTTATTCTCATCAATTGTTACTCACCCTTTCATTAATTTATCCATGGTATCCTAGGTTCTAGGTTAGGCTATCTGAGATGGGACGAGATATATTTCCATTAGTTATTATAGTAATATATGTTTACCCACCACTATCCATTGAAGTGTCACGATACCTTTCCAATAAATAAAGTGAAGTTAGTTATAGGTAACCTAAACTTAGCAGATTAGGGTAGATCCCATAAAACTCACTCCAAGATTTATTGGTTGTATATAAGGATCCTATTGTTTCTTTATATTCCCTTATTTACTTGTTATGTGTGGAACTTTATAATGGATTTTATATTTATATTATTGTATCTTTGATGTAGTTCAATTCTATATTTATTTTCCAATTCATGTTGTGTGTGTCTTGCATTCCATAAATAATATTTTAAATGATTCTCAGGGATATTTTTATCAGGGATATAAGAGGGGAATATTCTTATTAAACATTATCTATGTGATTTTTTATATTTTAAAAAAACAATAATGTTTTCAAAACCATTTTCAATTATTATTTGTTTAAAATATAATTATGTTTAAAAAACATATATTCTATTCTCATTTTAGAACATGAAATGAGGGGTTCATTCATTAAATATTTATGTATAGGATGTGATATCATTTTTCCATTATTTCTATTCTTTATATCATATCTATCTATAATTTTAGTTCCTTTATCTTATCAATCTTTCACCGCTATTGAGAAAACTAATTTATTAAATGCGAGTTGTTTATTTTATCACATTCGACTCATATTTAATATTACATGATTTTGTTATGACTTATTTTTCTTCCCTAGAATATATAGCGTGTTTCAATTTATATGATCTAAATTTTCCAATTAGGCCTCCACTAATTTATATGGTTTGTGGTGTAGTTCTCTTGTGGTGGTTTAGGATATGAAATTGGAAGAATTTATGTAAGGGATGGTTTTTTTGGAGATGTAAAAGTTTTTTTACCACTTTATTGTTTACATGAGTATATTTTATTTGTTATAGATGTATGATTCATTCAAGATTCTCATTATGGATTTATTAGTTATTTTTTTTCTACTTTAGTATCCAAATCATTCATATTATTTGTATATTATTCCCTAGAATATGTAGTCATCTTTTGGGTATTGGGAATGCCCCTCAAATCCTATCATTGGTTGTCTCTTCTTTTAGATATACAGATATATCCAACTAGTTTTCGAAAAAATGGAATTAGAGTAGCTAGAGTTTTCTAAATAAGATCCTTAGCTATTTTGTGAGTAGCCCTTATGTTATTTGGGGTGTAAATATAGGATCGAGATAGAATTAGTTGTGTCACGACCCGTCCCCCAGGGCCCATGTTGTGACTACCCCAAGCCATCCTTCCATAGGCCACGGGTTGACAACTAGAAACAGAAAGTCATTTCCCTATAATGGGAAGGAATTCCCTCATAACCAGTACACACACATACAAGGAAAACTTTGCACAAGCAAAGCAAAATAGAAGAAGTAAGGTGAAACCACAACTAAAAACCACTACTGAGTGTAATAGAAAATACTAAAAGTTAATGGGCTAGAATATAAGCCCAACTAAAATGGAAATATAGAAAAAAGTGAAAAAAACTCCTGAGGTCATCTTCCAAGGATCCAACCTGAAGTGTATGTAATTATCATCACTCTGACTCTCCACATCAAGTGGTCACCTCTGTACACTGTCTTTCAACCACCTCTGAGTTATGTCTAGCCTTGAATCCATAAGGTTCAGTCAAGTTTTCCATCATATACACAAGACACAACATGGTGTGGGTGATTCCTGTGTAGTGGTGAGTATAAAAATACTCAGTAGGGACCCCGAGACCCCCCGAAGGGCTTCCAAGATTCCACCATGGAAAAACAACAAAGCATGATCTCAATCACAAAGCACAAAGGAAAAGACAAAGCCCAATACTAGGTATAATTAATGTACATAAGTACATATGATTAGTCGCAAATATTGATCATCTTATTCTGTCAAGATGTAGTACTACTGACCATATGGAGTCTGGCCCACAAAGGATCGATAGGTACTAACCCCCGCTGACTGACACGAGATCCGACCCTCCAAGGATCGATAGAAACTAACTCCCACAAGACTCACACATGATCTAACCCACCCATGATTGATAGGTACTAACCCAAAAAATACTCAAATAGGATCAATAGGTGCTGATTCACACAGGATTTCTAGGTACTGATCCACTCACGATTGCTAGGTGTTGATCCACACAAGGTCGCTAGATGCTGATACACACATGGTTTCTTGATGTAGATCCACACAGGGTCGCTAGGTGCTAATCTACATAGGGTATCTAGGCATTGATTCACATAGGGTTTTTAGGTGTGGATCCCCACATGTTTGATAGGTGCTGATCCACACAGGATCGCTAGATGTTGACCCACAGAGGATCACTATTCATTGTTTACGTCTCAGCCAGCCACTGGATTCCTGTACAAAGTACACTGGATTCTGGGAGGATCCTTTCCTCAAGCCATCAATCATACTTAAATGGACACGAAGTCCCAAAAAGAAGTAACCCAATGATATTTCATGCCATAAGAGTTTTAACACAACCTACAGCGCATCAATCAGATGCCCGATCTGAGTGTTATATTCATTTTTGTGCCGAGGTCTTGGTCAGATTCGGGTACGATCCAACACGGTCATACTCTAACATTCTCCAAAACATAGGTGAAGTATCTCAAAAGTACCTCCTTATTCCAAGGATTGCAGAACAATATAATTTATGTTAAACAAACATCTGGTTTGTGAGATACGGCCTTTTAAGCGTATCTAGGCCGAAATGGGTTTGGTCTAGACCAACCCGGTCAGACCGCC
The DNA here is from genome assembly GCA_963277665.1 of Viscum album. Classification (NCBI taxonomy): domain Eukaryota; kingdom Viridiplantae; phylum Streptophyta; class Magnoliopsida; order Santalales; family Viscaceae; genus Viscum; species Viscum album. Next base: position 1,350,905,388 of record OY728164.1, read on the forward strand.
CTGGCCTGACCTGGTTCGTGTCAACTGAACCCGGTCCAAGTCCAACCCAGCTCGACCTGGACCAGCTGGGCTCGATCTGTTGGGTAGCGGACCGACCTGGCATGTCTGCTGGCGTGACCCACATGAGGGGTCCTGTGGCCCCTCATTACAGAACGACTCAAAGAGCCATTCAACTCTTTAACCGGTAGGCCAGGCTAGTCCACTGCCTAGCAAGACGAGCCCTCCACGACCCAGCCTAGTCGGTTTGGGCCGGGCCAGTCTGCTACCTAGCCAGTTCGGGGTGGTGTGGTGGGACTTGGACCGGGTGGGGTTGACCCAAACCAGGATGGGCTGGGTCGGTCTGACCGAGTCGGACCAGACTGGACCCAGATACACTTGAAAATCTGTATCTCGCAAAACAGATGTCCTTTTGACAAACTTTCTACAACATTGGAATCCTTGGAATGATACGGTCCTTTTGCGATACTACACCTGAGTTTTGGATAATGTTGGAGTAAGGATGTGTTAGATCGTACCTGAATCCAACTGGGATGTTGGCACTAAAATGCCTATAACTCTCATAACATGTGTCCGATTGAAGTGACTTCTATTGCGTTAGAACTCATATGGCGTGAAGAATCATTAGGTTACTTCTTCATGGGACTTAGTTATGGTTGATATACGACCGATGGCTTGAGGAGCAGATCCTCCATCAATCAAGCATACTATGTACGAGAATCTAGTGGCTGGATAAGATGTAAAGAATGAATAGCAATCCTGTTTGGATCAACACCTAGAGAGACTATGTGGATCAGCACCTAGTGATCTTGTGTGAATCCGCACCTAGCGACCCCGTGTGGATTAGCTCCTAGCGACCCAGTGTGGATCAGTAGATAGATAACCTGTCTGGATCAACAGCTAGCAACCCTTTGTGGATCAGCACCTAGCGATCCTGTGTGGATCAACACATAGCAATCCTATTTTGATCAGGGCCTATCGATCCTATGTGGTCTTGAGGGGGTTAGTAACTATCGATCCTAGGAGGTTCAGATCCTATGTGGGTCTTTTGGGGGTTAGTACCTATCGATCCTGGGCATGTCAGATCCTGTATGGGTAATTGGGGGTTAGTACTTAACAATCCAGTGTGAGTCAAACTCTATATGGTCAGTAGCAGTGCCTCTTGTTAGAATAATATGATCATGATTTACGACTAATAATTTGTACTTCTATACCTTTTTATACATGATTTTGAGATGATCGTTTTGTTTTGGGATTTATGATTGAGATCAGGCTTTGTGGTTTTTTTATAGAATCCTGGGAGACTTTCGGGGGGTCTCGGGGTCCCTACTGAGTATTTTTATACTCACCCCTATATGGGATCCACACACACCTTTTTGTATCTTGTGAAGATGATAGATAGCTTTACTGAGCCTTGAGGAGTCAGGGCTAGACGGATCTCAGACATGGTTGACAGATGGTGTACAGAGGTGACCAGTTTACATGGAGAGTCATAGTGATGAGCTTTACCTACCCTTCAGGTATGAACCTTAGAGGATGTCCTTAGGAGCAGTTTTCCCTTTTTGTAGTATTCCCATTTCACTTGGTCTTGTATTCTGGACCCTTAACATTTAGTATTTACTATTAAACTTAGTGGTGGTTTTTAGTTGTTGTTTCACCTTACCTCTTCCGTTGTGATTTTCTTGTGCGTAGTGTTCCCCTGTCTGTGTGTGTACATGTTTTGAGGCAATGCCTTTCTATTATAAAGCAATGACTTTCTAGTGCTAGTTGCTAACCCCTGGCCTATGGAAGGCTGGCTTAGGGTAGTCAAAGCATGGCCCCCAAGGGACAGGCCAGGATAAAGTGGTTTCAAAGGGGCCAGTTCTACCGAAAGAACAAAGTGTCTATGTGTTCAATGGAGCAATAATGTTAAGTGTCTTGAGTTCGGGTTTTAGTTTGAGGAGTCCATTGTTGGTGCAATGTCTGACATATCCATACAGCAGGACCCTAAATTATGTTTTCCAACTAGGTACATGAAAATACTAGTTGAATGTGTTTCAAAGATGTTTATATTATGATCTATTTTGAGTTATCCCACAAGATATGACCTTTTGACTATGGTTCATCTTGATTCTCTATCAAGATGCCTTCACGCAAAAAACCAGTCCGGATTCTAGTGCATAAAAATATGGATGGTCCGAAGAGTGATGAGACTTTGGTACATGGACTATTGCTCGAGATGGTACCTTTAGGTGGTGTTATTGCGATACCACTGCCCGTTGGTCAGCAGTTACTACTGGTGCTACTGGTGGAGGACACATATAGGCTCAGTGCCTTACATGATTTTTAGTGACCAATACCCCTCAGATTCCGAGGTGGGCCCAACTCACATGAGGCTAAGGACCTTCCTGGGGTGGTGAATGAGTTTTTATCTAGCCAAGGCACCATAAAATCAGATGGAGGACCTGGCAGTGAAAATTCTATGAGGACCAATAGGGTGATGATATGGTTTTGATTACCCTTATCTTAGGATGATGTGGCTTTTTGTGTGGATATAGCTTGGGAGACTTCCTCTAAGAAGGGAATCTCTTGCCAAAAAAATAAAAGGGTTATGTGCTCCTAAGAGATTATACAACTTCGATAGGATGAAATGTCAGTGACTGAGTATTCATTAAGTCATACCAACCATTCTAGGCACTCGATGAGTACGATGTGAAACGTGATTCAGGGATCAGACCTCCAAGAAAAATGTGTTTAGGGAAATCCAATATGGCACTATTCCTCTATGCATTCCTACTTATGTTAGGGTGCTTAATAAGACCTTTGTGGTTGACTATTATTTGGATGAGTAGATATAGCCAGTGAATGTTAGTAAGGGGAAACCAGGAAACTGATTCCAGCCTTAGAGACTAGGGATTATAAAATGTTTTTGGAAGTTGATGTGATATGGATAGATGAATTTTCATGGATGCAGATGTGGAAGAGGATCTAAGAGAGAAGCATGAGGTTGTAATCTTTTCAATATGTTACAACCATCACCCCAATGTGACCCCCACAAGGCTCAGGGAGTTGGAGGAAAGGGGAAGGGATTAGTTGCATGCGGTCAAGAAAAGTGACCCAAGGTCTCCATGAATGATTTGAGGTACAACTTTTGTCTACTAGAAGCTACCATATTAATAGACATAGGTAATAATAATTCTTTCTTGTCGTGAATCTTGTTCAATACTGAGAGTTTCTTGTTAATCCATTGACATGAACCTTATGTATCTGGATACCTTTGGGAGGAGACTCCATAATCTCACTTATGACGATAGTGTGATCTAACTCTTGAGGTGAGAGTTTCGGTTGAAACAACTTGGTGGTAGCATCGAGGCCTTACGATGTTAGTTTGGGTATGGACTAGTCATCCACAGTTCATGCTCAGGTTGACTGTTTTAGGTAAAAGTATGTGGTATATCTGTAGTGTTGGAATGGGTATTTCCTTGGTCGGAAAAAAGGGAAACCTAGGAATCATGTGTCAAACTCATGCTTATGAGGGTGAAACCAATTACTCTTGAGTCGAATCGCCTTACCCTCATGAAAATAGGTTTTTTGAGTTTACAGTTTCCAACAGTAGTGGAAGAGTGTGAGGAAATCATTTCAAAATATGTTTCCAAGATTACCTCCCCACAAATAGAGGGACTTATTCATGTAATTGTACCTAAGGATAACACCAATATCTATAACTACTTATCGAGGGGCTTATGCGGAGATCTGGGACTTGAGAGTATAGCTGGGAGAATGGTTTACTATCTAATCCGATCATAAGAGTCTCAGGTATATCTTCTTAAAGAAGGACATGAACCTGAGACATCATCGATGGCTGGAGTTTTTCCAGGACTGTTAAATTTATATGGCCTACACTCATGGGAAGGAAAATATAGTACCAGAGGCACTCAGCAAGAGGTCATCTCTACACCTGCTAAGTGAGGAAACAATGCAATTAGCCACGTTGTAATTATTCTTTGTAGATAGTGATGGAGCATCTTACCTCCAGCCTATGATAGTCACTCCCCAACTTCTTCAGTGAGTCAGGGAGGCATAATTATGGGATGTTGTCTATGAGACCCGATGTGATCAAATATCCTTAGGACAGGCTCCAGAATTTTTTTTTGAAGGTGGGGAGCACATCATCCTCTTAAGAGGGAACACCATTGTATCAGTGACACGACGAGAGGAGGTGTTGAGGGAGTTCCACATATCCCCTTCAGTGGTACATCCTGGTATGAGGAAGATATACGAGGACCTATGGAATTAGTACAGGTTGCTAGTGGTGAAGAAAGTAGTGGCCAAGTTCATTTCACGATGCGTGACTAGTTAGCAAGTGAAGGCTGAGCAGCGAGTTCCAACAGACCTAACTCAGCCACTTGAGGTGACAGAATGGAAGTGGGATAAAATATACATCGAATTTGTAATAAGGCTACCACGTATGTCCAGGGGCCACAATTCCATCTAGGTGATCATTGACCAAATCTCTAAGTCGGTCCACTTTCTACACATTAGAGAGTGGGGATCAGTAGAGGGAATGGGACACCTCTATGTACAAGATATTGTATGGATTAATAGGGTCCCATCAATGATCATCTCAAATCATGATGCTCAGTTTACATCCCAGTTATGGAAGGGATTATAGGAGTCATTTGGGACTTATCAAAGTTTGAGCATCGCCTTTCACCCTCAGACCGATGGACAGACAGAGCAGACCATAAAGATGCTTGAGGACATGCTTTATGCTCGCATCCTTGATTTTGGATGCATTTGGAAGAATAAATTTCCCTTAGTAGAGTTATTATACAATAATAAATATCACTCCACCATTAGCATTCCACCATTTGAGGCATTTTACGAGTGATCGTGCAGATCCCCTCTATGCTGGACAGACCTTGGGGAGTCATCACCTATGGGTCTAGAGTTGGTACGAGCTACCACTGGGAAGGAGCATATCATCCAGGAGTTGATGTAGACTACACAGAGATGACTAAAGTCTTATATGAATTGGAGATGGAGGCCCATGTAGTTCATTTAGGGTGACTATATCTTCCTAAGAGTCTCACCCCAATGAGAATTGTGGAGATTTGGTCGGGGTGACAAGAAATCTCTGAGGATCATCAGACCTTTCTAGATCATCAGCAGAGTAGATGAGGTGGCGTACTACCTAGAACTTCCCCCATAGATGCACTGGGTTTATAATGTTTTCCATGTTTCGCATCGGATGTGGTACATTCATGATCCATCACACGTTATCGACTGGGGCGAGATGGACATTGAGGATGGGGGGACATTCATAGATTTCCCAATAGAGACAGAGGATTGAAAGGAGTAGGTCCTTCATGGGTGGTTGATTCTTTTAGTGTGAGTTCGATGGCAACACAGGATCCTCTAAGAGAGCACATGGGAGAGGGAGGCTCAGATACATGCTCAGTACCTTCATTCATTTCCATAGCTTTGTTTTGGATTTCAGGGATGTGAAGCCCTAACGTGGGGAGGATGCAATGAACTATAATTTTTATTTTTTTTATTTTAATAATATGGAATTATTATGAGACTGTGATTATTGACGGCACATGATTCCGAGGCTCGGAGTACCCGGAATGATTCATCAAACAAAATTAAGTTTTAATAGAGAGTGTGAGCAGTTTTTCTGAAAATGTGGAATAGCTCTTAAACGGTTTCCTGTATTAGAAATATAAGGGCACCATTACGTTCCAGATTGTGGGTTTACCCTAAGTGAAACTTATGTTTAGTTGGTGCATGAATCTAGTGAGAAAAACCAAAAATGACATAACATAAATAAAATAATTAAATAATGATCTACGAGGATGGGAGCGATTCTCTTAGAGATTCCCCTTCGGCTTCGTCCCTTGCCAACCCTTTCCACTTTATTTGATTCTGTTTAATTTTTACAAGGCCAGTTTTTATCCACAATGGGATTCTTCACTTGAGGGAAAGAACCCTACATTGTATAATGTTTGAACGCTTGGCACATATACACACAAACAAGAGGTACTGGATCAGCCAAATGTCCTCTCCTTTCAAGATTCCCTCAAATGCTCAGACCTGAGTAGCGCAAAGGAGAAAAAAACCTCTTCTCTTTGAGAAAAATGAGGATGGTGGATTCCTTATTAAAGCTGACCCAGATGATCTACATCAAAGAGCTCAAATTTTCACGTATTCGGTCCTCGGTTTAGTTTCGTATAGCAAAGGTGATCGCCCCTGGCCTATAACTGAGATTAAATCTAGGATTTCACACTACAGGGGTTATTGAAGTGGAATATGATTTCGATAGGTAAAAGATACTATCATATCCTTTTCAACTCATAGGAGGAACTTGAGCAGGTATGTAGATCTGGTAATTTACAACTCCTGCCTAGGTTTCTTAGGCTCTCTGATTGGGATGTTGCCTTTAATTCACACACACATAATAACTAAATGGCACAGATCTGGGTAAGATTACATGGCCTAAATTGGTATTTTTGGTATGCCAAAATCCTTAATGATATTGGTTCATGTATTGGCCTAACTATCAAAATTGATTAAAGAACCTTAAATACAGAATTAGGACTCTTTGCTAGGGTCATGGTTGAAGTGAATCTTACCTCAGAATTGCATAATGTTATCAACTTTAGTGCTTCTGATTACAAAACTGAAATAAAGGTGGAATATGAGAAATAACCTTCTTTTTGTGAGGTCTCTAAAATCATACGGCATAACCTCTCTAATTGTAGAGTGGTTAGGAAACAGGTGGAACCAACACTTATTAATGAATTAAAGGAGGTTAGATATAATAAAAAAGGTAAATCACAGTTGGTTGACATACACGAGACCTCTGGTAAGAAAAATTAAGTTTGGGTTAAAAAATCAAATGTTTTCCCCCCTTAGAAGGTAAATCGTGGGGAAAATACTGGATGTGAAAGAATGCATACTTATAGAAAATTCATTGGTTAAAGAAATAGAGAAAATGGACTTAGAAATTCTTCATGCTCACCATGGAATTGATATCAGTGAGGACATGATCACTCTATCTCCTACTCATCAATTCAAATCTAACGATTCTATTTTATGTAAAGAAGATAAGAATAATATTTCATTTTGGGATAAGGATTCTATTGAGCCCATTAACCCTGATGATGGAAAAATGTTGAATAACTCTTCCATGACTATGATCTAGGAAAAAAAGATCATTCTAAAGGAGAATAATCTTACAAATCTTGATGACCCCATGGTGAATGCATTTGAAAAAAAGAGCAGGTCTGCCCCTTTCACACTGTCTAGATAATCTATTCAAGAAACCTACTCTTCTGATGCTATAGATTTGGTAGAATCCCAAGGTAACATGAACAAGAATACATACATGGGTAAATATTCTCTAACTATTCTTGATAACTCTAAATGATCATATTTTGCTGCTCCTTTATAAGAAACTATTCACAAAATTGCTTCCATTTCACTGGAAAATAGATCTATTTTGGATTTTCATAATTCTGATTACACACTATGAACAGTATCTAATGTTGTTAGGCATGAAACAGATAATAAAGCTGATCCTGATCCTGTGGAATCTTCTGAGATCTCAAACCTACCTTCTATTAATCAATGAATAGCTATTCAATATGACTATGTTTCTTTGTCATCTACTTATGACTTGGTTTCTACTCAAGAAAACAACCCAGAATTAGTGATATCTAGGAAAAACACCACTGATATCTTATCTGAGTCTACACAAAATAGACCTACACTATCTTCATAACCTAGTAATCCTCCTCCTACTATGTGGAATACAATTAGTGTTGTGGAAAAAATTATTCCTCCTAGCCCTACTACTAGTCTTTATGAAAAAAACCCAAGCCAATCTCTTCTCAGGATGTCTGAAGATCAAAGAAAAAGAAAGAATCTAGAAAATAAAAAGGGGGTTCTAACCCAAAACACAAGTCCAAATGAATCTACTCATTTGGAATTGTCAGGGTATTTCAAACTCTGACACTTTGATTGTCCTTAAGTGGTTTTTGATGATACACAAGCATACAAATATTTTTATTTCTGAGCCTAAAATCAATTTCACTTCAAAATTTAGGAACCTATGCTCTCTTAGCTACAATTTTATAGGTGTTGGTATGGATGGTCCCATGGAGGACTTTCTGTGGATATTTTATCGCTCATCAATTCAAAATGTTAATATTATCAAAATTACTGATCAAATGTTTACTTGTGAACTCTGTTGGGAAGGTCAACACACTTTTTGCATGATGATATATTCCAAGAATAGATACCAATAAAGTGGAATTCTATGGAATGATCTTTTGTGTTGGCTAATAACATTCATGACCCTTGGGTTGTGTTGGGGGACTTCAATGCTATTCTCTCTTCTAGTAAAATAATTGGTCCCAATAACTCATCTATATCTTTGAGGGAGTTTAGAGATTCCATTGAAGATTGTAATCTAGTGGAAGATAACCTCATTGGTGTGAAATACATCTGGTATAGAAAATACTATAATAAGATTGTAGTTAGTAAACTAGATAGAGTTTTTGTTAAAATAGATTCTCTTGATAAATGGGACACCATCTCTAGCATCACCCTTCCTAGGTTGAAATTAGACCATAACCCCATTTTGGTCAATCTTCTCCTTAAAAACCTTAAACCCATTCTCCCCTTTAGATTTAACAATGCATGGTCTATAGACATGGACTGTTCTTATTTAATAAAACATACTTGGGAATCAATGACTCATCAGCATGATACCTTTTGCTATATATTCAATCTTAAAACTCTAATGCATGCTCTTAATGGCTAGTGTAGATCTAAAATTAAAAAGATTGAAATGGACATATCTTCTCTGGAAAATGAGCTGGGTCAGTTGAAAATTCATAATACCACTTCTGATTTTACCCTTGATCCCAACCTGAAATAAAAATATCTTTGAAAATCAATTCTCTTCTTACATTTAAAGGAAACATTCACAAACAAATTTTCAAAACAAAATGTCTCTTTGATGGTGACAGAAATCCAAAATTCTATAATTCTCTTTAGAGAGTTAGGAAAGTTAGCCGACCTCTTACTAGCCTCTCACACGATGATAAACGTATTGACTCATAGGAGGCCATCTCAAATCATGTTTCCTCTTACTTCCATAACATTTTTAATGGTCTAGATGTTAATAATGACCTTACACCTAATATCATCCTGATGATGGTATATGAGGTTAACAATGATTTTCTTTTAAGCACCCCCTTGATCATGAAATAGAGTATACAACTTTTAGTCTTAAGTTAGATATTACCCCGAGTCCTGATGGCTTTAATAATGGGATTTTTCAATATCACTGGGAAGTCATTCATTTGGATGTCTGCAAGCTTGTTAGATCTTTCTTTTTTAATGGTGTTCTTCCTCATGGGCTAAATGTGCAATTCCTTACTTTAATCCCAAAAGTGGATAATTCTTATGAGATCCATCTATTTTAGCCTATTTCCATGATAAATACTCTATAAAAAATCATATATAAGATTATTGCTAATATAATTACCCCTATATGGAATAAAATTGTTTCTTGGAACCAATTTTCCATTATTAAAGGAAGGGCTATTCAAGACTGTATTTTCCTTGCCTCTGAATGCACTAACAAACATAAAAAAACTTCTAGGGTAGGGAATGTTTCTATTAAGCTTGATATTAGAAAATCCTGTGATACTATAGATTTGAGTTTTATCTTCAATTTTCTGAAAAAATTTGGATTTAAATATATCTTTATTAGGAGGATGAAAACCATTTTTAAATCTGCCTCTATTTCCATTTTGATTAATGGCTCTCCCAAGGGTAACTTCAAACACACCAAAGGAGTTTGATAGGGAGATCCCCTCTTGGCCATCCTCTATGTCATTTCTAAATATTACCTCAGTACACTTTTTACTCATCTTGTTAATCAAAACAAACTTAAACCAATTCAGGCTACTATAAATTTCAATGTTCCTACTCATCTTCTATATGCTGATGACATCATCCTTTTTCTGCAAGGTGATCAAAAGAATATTCAAGTGCTTAAAAATGCTCTGGATCATTATGAAGATGTATCTGGTCAAGATATTTCATGGAACAAGTCTCATATTTTCTTTGGGAAAAACTTATCCCCGTAGAGAAAAGGTTTTATTTCTAGAAATCTTGGAATTAAATAAGGTCTCTTCCCCTTCACTTATCTAGGGGTTCCATTTTTTTGGGGAAGACCCAAATACACCTATTTTTCCAACACTGTTGACCAAATCATCAATCAACTCTCTACTTGGAAAGGTAAATCTCTCTCCATGGCTGGTAGATTCTATCTTGTTAAATCAACCATTGTCTCGAAAATGGTCTATTTTCTTATGATATATAAGTGTAATGTTGGGACCTTTAAAAAAAATTAACACCTATATTAAGAACTTCATCTGGATGGGAAGTATCCTAGAAAAGAATCTTGTCACCATCCCTTGGAAGAACTATTGCAAACCTTTGGATAAGGGTGGCATTGGCATTAAAAACATAAATCTATTTAATGATTCTCTCCAGGATAAACTTACTAGGAGATTAATTAATAACAAATCTAATGATATTGACTTCCTAAAATATAGATTTCTAAGTAATATTAAGAAATGGAACATAAATTATATTACCTCATTGATCTGGCCCTCCATTAGGGATAATTTATATAACATTGTGGAAAATTCTAGATGTATGGTTACAACTGACTCAAACATGAATTTTTGGCTTGATAATTGGACTGGTACTCCTATAATTTCCATGTTACCTCCTAATTCTACTCTTGAGAACACTGAATATAATATTAAAGATGTTTTACATTCTCACAGGAATGATCTACCAGATAACAATGCTCAGATCATTGATAACAACTCTTATTCAGTTCTGATGGCTTTCTTTTCTAGGAGACGACCTCTAATGGCATTCTAGACTCAAAAAATTTCTACATTCATAATTTCTTTACAACTGAATCTAACTTTCAAAGGATGAATTTTTTTAACAAGCCTTGGATTAATCCTAAAGAATTATTCTTATTTGGCATATTGCACACAACAGATTACCCACTGAGGTTTTCCTTCAAACCATTGGTTTTCAATTCTTTTCTAAATGTCACCTATGCAACCAGCATAAGGAAGAAACTAACCATCTCTTTTTGTCATGTGCTACTGCCTCTTCTATTTGGAATTATATTTTGGACATCTTTGACTGCTGATGGTTTATCCCCTACTCGATCATCTCTCTTCTAAAAAATGCGTTGAACATTAGACCTCTCAAGAAATTTAATTTTTTTCTCTCTGCAGTTGCTGAGCTCCTACACGAGATCCAGTATGACAGAAATGATATTCTTCATAATAAATTCTCTTTAAATATTAATATAGGTTAATCCTAGCTTCTCATTGCAGTGCGAGAGGCTGCTTCAATTCAAAAGGCGCACTGCAACAACTCTATTGGTGATTTTGAGATTTTGTGTAAACTGCGGATTGATGGCCTCTATTGGCAAGTAAATCAAACCTTTAAAGTGTTCTAGAAAACTCTATTTCCAAGATGGATCAAGTTGAATGTTTATTTCACCTCAAAGGGTATACCAGGACCTTCATGCTATGGTGCGATTTTTAGAGACTCTTCTATCCAATGCCATGGTTCCTTCTATAGTGGATGTGGTATGGATTTGTCATTGGAAGATGAAATGATAGGTGCTATTCATGCCATCATATTTTCCATTCAAAAAGGCTATAGGAAGCTCTAGATCGAAAGTGATTCAACTACAATTGTCTAGGAAATCTGGAATGGTGTGGCTCATTAGGCATGGCCTCTTACCACTCGTTGGATGAAGTGTCTTGATTCGCTACTGGGGATCAATTACATTGCCACTCATGCCTTTCAAGAAGAGAACATTGTTATTGATGCTATTTCCAACAAAGGTGTTCACCAAGATTTTACATGGTTGAATACCCTACCCCCAGATTCATTTAAGCTTTATGAAAAGGATTGTAAAGAACTCCCTTCCTTTCAACTTCTGTAACTTTTCTTTCTTTTATATTCAATAAAATGTGCTTTGGTCTTCATCCAAGGTACTACCTTATAAAAAAATTATTCTATTTTTCAAATTCTAATAACTCATGAACAGTGACTTGGATTAAAAATCTGAGACCAACACTAAGCTCATGAGGGTATGATTTCTTTAGGTAGAACCTAAGGTTGTCCGGTGTGGTGTAACAGTGGAAATTTGTTTTTGGTTGTAAATAAAATAAGTTAGTAACAATTATTTTATTGTTAAATTAATTAACTCAAAAACAATAGCTTTGATAGGAAATCAGAGAGTACCATTGAGCTCGTGAGTGCATGATCCCCTTAGGAAGAGCCTAACCTCTACAGGTGCGGGTCAAGGGTGAGTGTAAATAATTTTTGAACAATTTTTAAGGAATATTATGTAAATTTGCAAGCGGCGATTTCAATCTTCTGAACCGGTTCTCAGATTGAAAATCTGATAGCACCATTGAATTCGCAGTGCCATGATTCTCTTGGGTGAAGAATAACTTTGACCGTCAAGGGTCAGATGAAAATTTTAATTTCTTTAACTTTAAAAAAATTATAAATAACTCCATGAGTTATTTTACTCTCTTCTCACTGTTGAGCGGCGGATGGCGGGACCATGATGTAACGTTAGGCATAAATATGAGTCATTTTATGTCACGACCGTCGGGTTGCGCAACCATGATGTTCATTGAATTAATGGACCATTAACTGTGGTTCATTACTGAACCTCATTAATAAAATGAAACCTGGGTGGTCCTTTTTCTACTATTTAAAAAAACCTATGACCTGGGTTTTGGGGATCAACGTGGGGAAGCTTTGATGAAATGCCGGTGGAAACCGGATCCAACGAAGAATGAGGAACAAACAAACACCAAATAACATCCTCGAATGTGGAACCTTATTCCTTATCCACAATATCTTCCAACAAGTTCTAGGTAGGGAGATTTATGTGCTTAAATTTATCCCTCATTTCTGTTCTTAAATATTATCAAGAACGCGGACCAACCAGCCAATGGGTTGATCCAAATTTTGTTCTTTAATGCAGAAGGATGATTTGAGGTTTCGTTATGGGGTCTTGATGAATAATATTCCTTCCCATGTTATAATGCTAGTGAGGAGGGTATAGGCCAAACCGAACATGGCCCAGACCTTCTGCCGAACTTGTTCTTGATGCGTTCTTCATAAGAGACTGAGTAACACAGTGGTAAGGCAAAACAGAGGTCTGCACAGGGATAGAAGCATCCTAGAAGGCACGTAGGCATAGTCAACAAAGAAAACAGACCTCCAGAGCTTCACTATAGGCCTGCGGAAGCTCTGTTAGCTAGATCTTACTGGCCACGAGGAGGTGGTGGCTCCTGAAGGAGCCGTGTAATAAAACAGGGGGCGTATGGCAATCACAGACCATGTTGAAGGAGGGGCCTGGCCAAATTAGTGCGACACAGATGAGGTTTGCGGCTCTGAGATACGGAAGAGGGCAGACTTGTGCCCTGTGGGCCCCATATAAGATTGGTCAACATGGACTGGCTCGGTGGTGCAGCGCCAACGGGCATTGCTGATGGAGGAGCCCTAACGGAAAATCCATTCAGGAGGGGATCCCACCTCCACGCCCAACTGGTGGGCCGCACCCAGCCAGGTGGGTCGGGCCAGTCCCGCAGCACAGCGGGCTAAGCCTTTTCTGGCCAGGGCCAACCGAACCAGGCCAGGCCCAACGAGCTATGTTGGGTCGGTCTGACCGGGTCGGACCGGACCTTGACCCACTTACAACCCAGTTTCAATTAAATGGCTATATCTCCTAAACCGAATGTCTGTTTGAAAAATCATCTGTGGCTCTAGAACTCTTAAGACGAGGTTATTTTTTTGAGATAATCCACAAGAGTTTTGAAGAATTTTGGATTATGACCGGGTTTGATCGGACTTGAATCCAACTAGGACCACCGCACTAAAATGCCTATAACATACAAACCGGGCGTCTGATTGACGTGTACTCTATTGCTTTGGAACCCTTATGACTTGGAAGTTCATCATGTTATTATTCATGGTACTTTGTGATGGTTGAAATATGACTAATGGATTGAGAAGAGGATCCTCTGGAATCCAGCGTACCATATGTGGGAATCCAGTGGTTGGATGTGACGTGAAGAAAGAATAGTGATGCTTTGTGGCTCTGTACCTAGCGATCCTCTGTGGGTATGAAACTAGGGATCCTCCATGGGTGTTCACCTAGTGATCCTCTATGGTTCTTCACCTAGAGATCCTCTATGGTTCTACCCCTAGGGATCCTCCATGGGTCAGCACCGAGCGATCCTTCGTGGTTCTGCACGTAGCGATCCTCTATGGGTCAGCACCCTGCGATCCTCTTTTGGTTAGCACCCAACAATCCTCTGTTAGTCAGCACCCAAAGATCCTCTATGGGTCATCACCTAGCTACCTCGGGTGGTATAGCAGCAAAAGCCTCTAAAAAAAATAAGATGATCTGTCTTTATGACTAACCATCATTATTCATGTTCTTTAAGTTATATACCTTGCTTGAGCAATGTATTTTACTTTTTGATTTTTTATTGAGATCATGCTTTTTGGGTTTTCCTTTGTGGAATTCTGGTTGACCATTAGGGGTCTCGGGGTCTGTACTGGGAATTGTTATACTCACCCCTCCACGGGCATTGCCTGCACTTTGTTGTGTCTTTTGCAGATTATGGGAAGCCTTGAACGTGATTTGGGGTCCAGGACTAGATGGTGTACGGAGGTGACCATTTGGCACAGAGAGTCGTAGTGACGATCTATACCTACCTTTTAGGTAGGATCCTTTTAGGATGATCTCAAGAGTTTTTTTTTCCATTTTTACTATACCTTCTTTCTAGTTGGGCTTGTATACTGTCCCCTTTAAATTTAGTACTTACTTTTACACTCAGTGGTGGTTTTTAGTTGTGGTTGTATATTTCATCTTCCATTGTGTTTTACTTATGTAAAGTGTGACCTATTTATTTTTGTATAGGTTTTGAGGCAATGCCTTTCCATTTTAGGGATATGCCTGGTTCCAGTTTCCAACCCCCGGCCTATGGAAAGAGGGCTTGGGGTAGTCATGGCACGGGCCCCGGGGGATGGGTCATGAAAACTTGTCAAGACTCCAGAAGTTTCTTATGACTTGTTTCCTAATTAATGCCTATCATGATGATTCTGGAATCAACATGTGTTGTTAATATTTCATATTTGAGTAAGAAATATTATTTGATTATTTATGATCATTTTTGGATCCTTGTTACTATGATTGTGTTTCCCTAGGGATAAAATTTGATTTTGGGATGGATAGGGAAAATAAATCACGGTTAGAGGTTTTTTTGGAATGACCTCATAAACTAGGAAATAAAAAATTTATTATTTCATGATGTGGTGGAGATTTTTTGTGTGGAGAATAATGGACCTTTAAAATAAGTGGTTTAATCAACCATGCTTCCACATACTATTCAGTTTTTGACATTTTGGCTGATCATGATGAATTTCTAGTGATAAGAGGTATTTCAAGGGATCTTTGTGATATGTTTACATATGTACTAAACTTTTGATATGTTTTAAGTGGTTTTAATTTGTATAATTTTATAAAATGTGTTATTTTAATATATTTTGAGTGATTTGATAAAATTTATTATGATAAAGAAATCAAATTTTTGTCAAATTTTTATAATTTTTTAGAATTTTTAGAATTTTTTTTCACTTGATAAATCGAGTGGTGTTTAATTTCAAATTGGATTTATAGACATTTTTAAAAAATTTATAATTTTTAAAACGAGGTTTGAAAATGTTTTCGAAATGGACATTGGGTTTCAATTTTAAGAGAAATGTTTGAATTCTTTAAAAATGAATGTTTTGGAATATGAATATTTTTTAATAGGGTTATTGTGATGTGTCATGATTTATTTATGCTATTATTTTTCATATTCCCATATTTAATTTGAATTAATGATTGATGATGTGAGGCATGAACTAGTGGATTTAATTTTTTTTATTATTTTAATTATGCATTGTAGAAAGGTCATAGAAAGGATATATTGTGTGTTTAAAGGGATGAAGCACAAGATGATTATTTTTCTCATTATGTGCAGTGCCTCTAGTATACGGCCATACCCATACATGGAATTCAGTGGTAAGGAGTAGTTTATTATTACTATTTGTTTTAGATCTAGGTTTATTGAATCATTTTATACCCCTTTTTATATATATTTTCATAATATATATGATAGATTTACCAAGATGAATGATGCTATAGATTTTGGAACTTTTTTATGGATGATTCATTTTGCTTGGTGGTGGTACATGAGATGGTGTGATCATTATGTGGTATCATTGATCTTGTTTCTTCTTAGCGTGATTCTTTTGAAAGATCTGATAGGATTCGTGTAGTATTGGTGTGAGTGTGACTTATTGAAAATAGTGTATCTATGGGTTGTGTTATAGAGATGGTAAATTTGAAATAATAGTTTTTATGGGTGGGGAATAAAAGATTTCGTCCCATTACATGGGAAATTAGTCCAAATGGTCTTTTGGAAGATGAGAACCTTGGAGTGCAGATTCATTTATTATTCATCATGGGATGGTGTTCTAAATTTGAGGTCATAGTTAACAAGTTTGATTACGGTTTTTTGGGGTTATGGACCATGTATATTCTTGTATCTATAGTTCTTGGAGTTTCACCTCCATTGGGTCAATATTTTTGATAGAAATATTGAGGTTTCATTAGCTGTTCGATGTAATTTCTTATCTTGAGGTGATGAAATTCTCAGAGAATATGGGTATTTTAACCCCCCCTTTTTGATGAGGTCAAAATGGTGGGTATTATAAGATATTTCTAGTTCTTTTGTTAGAAATTTTGTCCCTCTTTGGTGGTTTTGAGTGTCATGGAGATGTTAGAGGTTTTTTTGTTTGTTTCTTATGGTTTTGTGGAATTTATATAGTTGTTGTTCACCATACATTGAAAATGCATTTCTAGGTGAAGAATGATTTACAGTGGGGATAATTATCACACCCCATGCATTATTTATTTATTAATTAAATATTATTAAATATTATTTCTTATCTTTAGTTTTTTTTTGACAAGTCGAGTCAGAAGCAAAGCTTCTGACCCTAAATTTTAATAAATAAAACAAGAGATACAGTTAACACATGAGGTGTAATGACCTTACACCAGCAGAAAGTTAGAGAAAAAAGAACTTTAAAGCCACCAAAGGAAAAACAATGAAGGAGCACACCGGCCTCTTGGGCTTGAACTTCCTCTTCCAAACTGGTTCTTCAAATCAACTTCAAGAAAACAAAACTCCTCATAACAGCTATAGGGGATGATCCTCAATCTGTATAATGAGCAGTGTTGGGCACCACATCATGCCCCATCACCGTTATCAGCATTTCCATCACCAACCGCATTCCTGTCCAGGAGGTGTTCTACTGCTTGAGAACCAATTCTGCCACCTTCATCATCACTTTCAGTACCATCTCCCCCAGAACTCCAGGAAGAGAGGGCCCTGCATGCCGACAAACTCACCAAGAGGGAAGATCATGCCTCAAGCTAGCAGCTAATACCCATCCCATAATGAAAAAGACACCAAAAATGCAGCATTATACTAGCTCTAAGATGAAGAGCAGCCCTGCTGCAGGGCAATGGACTTTCAGTCCTACTCCAAGTAGTGCAGCAACTGGGAAAGCTCCAGGTTCCAAGGTGATGTTCCACTGGCCGGGGTCAACAAAGGTGGCAGGACATTTGCAGCCTTCATGAGAAGAAGGGGCAGACCACGCCTTACTTGTATCCATCTGAAAACAAGAATGCATTCAAACAAAAAAAAACAGCATCAAAGATCCAGGATAATAGCATCCAGCAGCTTCCAGGTTCCAACAGACAAGGAGTTGCTTGCAAGCATAGAAGATTTGGATCAGCAACCAGAGGAGAAGTAGTCCCCAACCAAAAACAGGCTAAAACAGCACATCCGGAGACTGAAAGGAAACCATCCAGAATTAGGATGATTTGGAACGCATCTTTTCTTTTTCCTCGGCAATGGTTCTTTTTATACTAAGGAACTCAGCATGAGATATCTTTTTATCTTGAAATTCTTTCTGGGCAATTTCTTGTTGCCCGTCCATATACTGAATCCATACTTGTAAATCCTGCTCATCAAAATTCTGAGAAAAGTAGTACAATTGAGTACTAGAAGCAGCAACCAAAGTATTATCTTGAGTTTTCTCTGCATGCAAAGGTTTGGAGGCCTCAACCAGAAGTTCTTCCTTAGGAGCCTCACTGGTTCAGACTTGGAAGCATTCATTGATCTGGTCACAATTATGCGCTCAGTGATCGAGAAATCCTTTCGTCTTCTAGATTTTCTTGATTGTGGGGTAATAAACCCATCCTCATCCACAAGGGGTTTCTTACCTTTTTTTGCCATTTCATTTATGAATGTTTCAGCAATCAGATCTGGTTTATCCCTTAAAACAGAGGGTGCAAGATCTCCTACAACTTCATTCCTTTCTAGAACATGCGTGTCATCTTGATTTTGGACAAGACCCTCTTTATTACTTGAGGAAGGGGGGTCACACCCTTTATCAATGACCACCTTAACCGGATCTTGAAAAGAAGCCTGATTGGGATCTGGAATCAGAGATGCATCCTCTGTTACAGCCATGGAAAGAACCTCAACTTGACTCCCATCAGTGTGGTTATCCTTAAATTTATCTCTAGCCATCAAGTTAGAGATTATAGGATCAGCAGAATCAACCATGGCATCCTGAGCATCATTCTTAACAGAAACAGTTTGATTGTTTTGCATACTTAGTTTCTGTTTTTGGACCCATGTTGGCTTCACATGTATTTGAGAGATATCTTTCCCACAATCTTTATAAGAATGACCTGCTCTATAGCATTTTTTACAAAAGGGTGGAAGGTTTTCAAAAACCACATCCTGGACGAAACCGCTCTCACCATTTTGGATCCAGAAGCAAGAAGGAAACTCTTTAGAAAGGTCAATTTCAGTGCAAACTCTAGCAACTGAAGGCCGAGTGAGATTCAATGTGGCATAGTCTAATTTAATGGGAGTTCCAAATAGTTTGGCAATTGAGAAGAGGGCCATCTTCTTAAATAAATGGATCGACAAATCTGGAAAAGCAAGCCAGATGGGAGCAATGGGAGACTCAAAACCCGGCACAAAATCAGGATACCATTTATAAACTTTCATGGTAGCCCTCCCAAAAGACCACGAACCACGCATCCAGAAACGGTAGAAATCAGCTTCTGAAGAAAATCTAAACAACAGATTCCTAGCGTTTAAAAATCCAATGCTAAAATCAACAAATCCAATCCTTTCTAATGTCTTGCGCAAGAACAGATGCGGGGGACGATGATTTGAGAATTCCCCAACCAAGGCAAAATTAAAATCAGAGGCAAGAGCGCTTACCTCCTCTTTCGAGAAAGAAATTGCAGTTAGCCCTCGGTGCTTGAATACCTTTGGTTTCTTATCTTTAGTAATTATGTGAAGAAAAAGTTTAAATTTTGGATGTTCTAATGGTATTTATGGCTAACCATCTTAGTTTTACAAACCATGTATTTCCCATGTGATGGATTTTGTCATGGGATATCACTTTTTGTATGGTCTTACACAAAGGTTTTTAAACAGGTTGGGCTCATAAGACAAATTGTTTTAGGTATTTTTGTGTTCCAAGAAATAGATGCATCATTATTTAATTGTTCATTAAACCATGGTGGAAAGACGTATGCTGCCACATGTTTTTTAAATATATAAATTAATTTATTTTATTTATTCCTCATTTTTTATATATTTATATTTTTCTTTTCAATTTTTTTTCTTCATCTCATTTATATTAGTATCCATCCTAATAAAAAACTCTCCATCATGAATCCATATCTCACTATGCGGTCTCCTCTATCATGTAACCGACCTCACCATGGGATCCACTCCCTCCCATCTTCCACTCAGACCATGATCTTCCCTAATTGTCATCTCCCCTTATAGGGTCTCCCTCACGTGCGATGCCATGGGTTGATCCCCTCCTATTGGAGAACTATTCCCCTCTTGGCCACCTTCTCCCCTACACTTTCTCTGAGGTTCTTAATTTTTCCTGTTCATATCGTGAATGTAAGGGTTTTGACTCTCTCTTACATCAATTGTATCGCGTCTTTTCATTCCCTCACGCCTCCCTTTGGTTTGGCAGAACCAAAGGTCTTGGTATTTACCCACAATTTTTTGTTTTTTTTGTATGTAGGGTTCATAGTGGTCACTTATTCTTTATTTGTGCGTCCACCATTTGAGTTGACACACTATAGACTATATTCCAATGATTACTAGATGTTTTCTCTATATTTGTTATTTAAATAAAAGATCCATTTTCTTGATATTTAAAATGATTTATTTCAGTAATTATTCCTATTTATGATATCTAGATATTATTTGATAATGGTTTCAACATGTTAATGATTAGACATGACCTATTTACATAGCATTTATTGTAAATCAGGAAAGGAAATGTATTTAAAAAGCATTAATTTTTTTTTAAAAAAATATACTTAAATATTTGAAATGGTTTCAACCCAATTGTGGATGGAATTTAAATTAAAAGTTTTGTTTTGGATTTTTGTATGTTTTGAATGGAAATTTATGTAAATATTTGAAATATATTTTTGAAATAATTTTTATAATTTTTTAAAATACTTATCTTGAAATGAATATTTGAATGGATTTTTCAGATGCCAAATATTGGAAAATTATTTGAATATCTAGATTTGAATAAAATGGTGATTTTTTTGTAAAATGTATTATGAAACACACACACACAGACACAAATATTTATATATATACTAATGTTCAACATTTATACTTGGGTATACATACATACATATCCAAGTGCCTGTAAAAAAATGAGATCATTATAATTTTCAAAAAATGAAAAACTTATATATATCTATATATAATTGTATATGAGAACAACTAGAATAATGTGTTTTCTCACCCAGTTTCTAAAATTTAAATGAAAATTTTTTTGGTACTTTTTAGTGATTTCCAAATGTGCTTGTGTCTGTGATCTCTTCTTGAACCCCATTTAGAATTGATTTTCAAGTATTATAGCTCCTGTGAATTATATTATATTCTATATCATGTGAGGATTTTTAACTTAGGTTAGTTTTCTTGATACGGAGTTGGTGGTATGGGTGAGTAATATAATATTATTTTTGATGCTTGAATTGTTCACTAATCATTGTTTATGTTTATCATTAGTTGTTATTAGTAATTTTTTAATCACCCTATCATTGACTTAGTCATTATATCTTAGGTTATAGCATGTGATAACTATGACGGGATGGGATCCATTTATACTAATTATTCTAGTAAAGTATATTTACAGAAAACATTATAATTAAATGTTAATAGACATTTCCACTGAATTTTAGAGAAGTATTCTTGAGGTTAGCTATCCTTAGAAGATGAGGGTAGAGCCCATGAAAATCACTATTTTATTAGTATACTGATATATGAGGATACTCAAGTTTTTTTAGTTTACTATAATTACGTGTTTTGTGTGGTACAAGATATTGGATTCTTCCATTTCCCTTTCTCGTCTCCAAGATGGTCCTTTTTTTCTTTCTTTTCTCAATCTTGTTACATGTGTTGTTTTTTCATTAAAATGATTTTAAAACGATTTTAAAGTATATTTATAAATGGAAAATAAAAGGGGTGTAATCCAATTTAACATTATCTAGGTTATTTCACTCATTAAAAATAATCAAATAAGATTCTTTACAAGATCATTTTGAATTTATATTTTTTAAAAATTTAATTATTTATGAAAAAAAACTAAAATTGATGAATATTTAATTTGTATTTTATATTTGGGGTTTGGTATCCCATAGAAATTCCAAATGATATTAATGTCACACCTATATATCATTTCAATTGAAGGATATTATCATGATTTTCATTGCACTATAGATCACATATTTATTTGAGTAGGGTATTTTATATTATTGTAGTGGCACCAATTAGTTTAATTTGGTATGACATAATTTTAAATTCAAATAATTACCAATTACTAGCATGTAAAAATGGGATAAAAATCTATATTAGAGGATGTTGGGGGGGTGAGAGATTATTTAGTAATTTATATTTTCTTTTTGTATATCTGATTTGGAGCAGATGTCTAATGTATGAACGTTTCATGATGGTTTCCACTATAATTTATTCTGTGGTTTTACTCTAATTCAAGGATAAATTTATCCCATTTTATATTGGATTCCCTAGTTCATTCCTCAACCCCATGGGGATTAGGAATGCCCATTGAGCACTATCATGGGCTGGTTTGGGCACCAATAGATGGATTACATGAGCAAGTCTGTGACATATTGAAATTTACAAAAATAGGAAATTTAATTATTATAATGAAAATGGATGATGTTCTCTACCATATACTATTAAATTGAACAAAGATAAATTATTTATGAATTTTATAGTATTTAATAAACTATTATTTAACATATGACACTATTAAATCCACATTTGACACTAATCACATTGTTTGACTTGTTGAAAACAATATTGAAGTATAATTTCAATATAAACTCGAAAAAAACTCTCTAATATATTATATTTATTGATAAAATTTATGGAATAATATAATTAATCAATGTTGTTTTAATTTTATTACTTTAAAAAATAATTTAATTGATTTTTTACTACTTGAATATATACTATGTGGGGATTTAGTAAGCATTTAATGTAATTATTCGGTAATTAAAAATTAAAGACAAATTAACACAATTAATTAATTAATTAATTTCTTAAATAACCATTTATAAAAGGACATATCATCTATATAACCCTTTGAAATATATTATATTTATAAACAAATTGAATGAAAATTTCTATTTATTATTTACTTAAAAAATACTAATCCCTTTATCAAATGGATGGAAAATTAAATTTCCAATACTTAAATGATAATGAATATATAGTATAACACAACCTATATAATTAAATAATGTAATGTGTTTTTGGATATTTCTAGGCCATAACCAATAGTTATAACCATGTTTTAAACATTTTCCCATACCATGAGGATCAATATTTCTCAGAGTTACGATTCATAATCACAAACAAAAAATAAAATATTTTAAAAAAAACTGAACATCATAATTAAAATTATAGAATATATTTTTTATTATTCAATTTATAAAAGTAAAAAATAATTAATAATATAAATGCGTTAAACAAAATGGAAAAACAGTTTTGAGAAAAATGGGGTTTTAAAAATAATAATAAACTCATAAAAAAATCAAGTATAATTAAGATTAATAGTAACTAATTATATTATTTATAATTACATTGGAATTATGTTATTTTAATATCAAATTAAATACTTAATCAGACTTCTAAATTACTTTATTTAATGAAAAGAAATGAAAATTAAAAAAAAATATTTTTCACGATTGACTTAAAAATAAATCAATCTAGGAAAAATCAAAAAAATAAACCCTAATATAATATTGATATTGTAATTTTAAAAATTATTTTCACATACTAAAAAATTAAATTTCAATAAAATTTTAAAAATTAATATAATTTTTGTGAAGAAAATGCATTAAAACCTATTCTTGTAGAAAATATATTTTTTATCATAAAATTACATTACAAAAATAGTTTTTACTTATTTTTTCAGAATTAATAAATAAATTTTATTTTATTTAAACATATATATATATATTTCATAAATTATTTAATCAAATTCTAACATTTTAATTTAGATACTATGTTAAAATATATTGTGTTTCATTTTTTTCTCATTGTTGTGTGTCAAGAATGATATTAGACACTTAAAATTTATATAAAGATAAATATAGTATAAAATCATAAGGTGATAACAATTATTCCACCATATTCTATTCACATCAATATTTAACTCTTCTCCACTCGATTATAACATAGATCTTCCAGCTTTGGGATCTGTTTATTATTTCTCACTTTCTCCTCTCATGTTTGAAATTTTATTCTCTTCCTCTCACAATTATTTTTTATACAATGAAAACTAAGTGGGTGTTAATTTTAATTTCCTCTGGTAATTTTTAGAGGGTGTATAATATCTCATTCAAGTATTTCTTTCATCATTATTGGTGATTTAGATTCATATCTACTTGACCTAGGTTGTTGAATCAATGTAATTATTTATTCTATGCATTCTAGTTTTATCTTGGCCTTTATAAATTTATTTTTTATAGAAATTATATATGAAAAAAATTATGTAATTTTTTAATTCATTATTAGGTGTTATATTAATTAAAATTAGTTTTCCCCTTTTATTGTTTTAGGGAGCTTTTGTGGTTTTTTTGAACATGTTTATGATAACATATTAATTTTACATATTTATAAAATTACTATAATTGTTTGATTGTATTATTCAACTATTTTTTATAGTTGATTGAGTTAAATGGTATTTTAATGTGCAATATTATCTTCGGATTCAAGAGGCTTTTAATTTATATTAATTAGTTAAATTTCAATTTTTATGTGTGGTGTTATACACATATATAAGGGTGTTTATATATTTTCATATAGTCATATGAAATAATTTGAATATGTGAATTAAAATAATTATATACACATATATAATTGTGTGATTTTGTAATTATGTGTATAAAAATAGACAAAATATTTCAAAATTTAACTTTAATTTATAAATTTTTCTTTTAAAAAAATGTACAATGTGTATTTCTAATAATAATTTTAAAACAATATTTTAAAGGATTGTTTGTATTTTTTTAATGATTATTTTTGTTGCTATTGATGTTATAATAATAATAATAATAATAATAATAATAATAATTATTATTATTATGGTTATTGTTTTTGTCTTTGAATTATTCAATTATCTTTAAAATATGGGAAATGAATGTTTTCTCTAGAAATGGGAATTGTTAAAGAATTATTTAAAGAAAATGATATTTTTGATGACTAAATACGAATTATTAAAACATAATGGGAAACCCTATGTACTTGGGTAGGATAAAAAAGATCATTATAGGTTCTATTTCTACTAGTTATCATAGTGATGTAAATACAATATTGTCACTAGCTTAGGGATGTGATACTATATTCTTCGAATTGGGTAAAATGAGCATATAAGTGATGTTATTATCTAGGTTCTTCTATCCTTAGTGAACATAGGATGTTTCTCCTAGGATGCCTTAAATAAAATTAAAAATTTTATAGCCTTTTTTTCTTTTCACATACCATACATTAAATGTGCATGATTATATATTTATAATATTTTACCTTTCTAGATACTGTATTGGTCTATTAATTATCCTTGTAGTATTATTGTTTCCTTACATGGATACTCCTTTACATTTCTACTTGTTGGTTTATGTTATTCATATTTTTTTGTTCTATTTATTGGTTTATTATTTAAGTTTCTTTTGGTGTCTATTTCAAATAATTGGGTTTTAAAATGTCGATTTATAGTATTTCCTTTACATACTATTTAAAAGAAATTTTGTCATGTTTTTGAATTTTTTTACTTTAAAATAGGCCATGGAAAACATTATAAATTTCATCTATACAAATAATGAGAATCATATTTTTAAACAAGTACATTCCAAATATAATTTCTAGATAGTTTTTTTAAAATTTAATTCATTAACCTATTAACTAAAACTCAATAGAATTATTATCCCACACCTTAATCAAACCAGTTGGCATCTATAAACTTAGAGGGCATTTTGGGATTTTTCCTAGATTATTATTTTTCATGGATAATTTCTTATATGGAGTTAGGGGAGTGATCATTAGTCATACAGTATAGATTGTGAAGATATGTTAGTATTTATTTTTAGTGTTTTAGTATTTTCATCCAAATCAACCTTTACTAATTTAAATTGTATTAAGGGTAATTATATATATATTTTTAGGTAATGTGGATAATAATTAGGTGATTGTGTTTGAAAGAGTTTCAAGAAAAGAATTATAATTTAATTTTATAACAAAAATTCTTTAAATATTGTATTTGTTTTATACATATATGATTTTTCATGGAAATATTACATAAAAATGGGTCATGTTAGATTTTTTTGGTGATGTTGTATGGATTATTTTTTTATTTTTTATTTGAAAAAATGAATACCAAATGATGTTTCCAAGATTCCCAAGAACCTATTCCATCCTATGGGGATTGTGAACACACAATGGAATAATTGTGGGTTATCCTGAGTGCCTAGTTATAGGGTGTCCTAGAGTTTGTTTATGGAAAATATTATCAAATATGTAACATCTAGAGTTTTAAGAAAGAAACACAATGCTTAATAGGATACACGATATGGTACATCGAGCTTAAACGAACAACAAAATACTATGATTTAAATCTTACTATTATAACCAAGTTATTAGAATGGAGTTAATGAATAGTATAAAATGAATTATTAATATGGTTTAAGAATGTTTAAATAATGATTCACTGGTTACCAAATTTGTTATAAATGGAAAGAAAAACAAATTGAATCTAAAGGATGTGTTTTTATGAAAACCTATTTAAAAAAAGAATAATTGTATTTATAAAATCATATCACCCTTTATAAATTTTTATTTAATGAAAAATATGTGTTATATATTAAATTTTATGTTTTAAATTCATCTTAAACATTTTCTATATATGATATAAGAACATTTTAATTTTGTTTTGTATAAAAGGCGTAATTTTCTAAAAATGCAGTTTTACCTCATTTTGATGGAGAACTAATTTTAAATTTATTTTTTGACATCTTTATACGTTATATTTGAAATAATAATTTTTTTCAAATAATAACATTAAAATTTACTTTGGTTAATTTTCTGATAACTATCATGTTTTGATGAATAGTAAAAATATGTTAAATTTTAATCAAAAACAACATTTTCCATCGAGATAATTTATATGGTTAAATAATATTATCTAATGGTTTTAAATAACAATTGTAATATTATTTTTATCATTTAATCCAATTTTTTTCATTAAAAGTCATTTCACATTGAAATAAAACATAAACACATGTCAATATTTTGGTAGTTTTTACTACTAAAAAACACACCTTTTGGTTTTGAGAATGAGAATTAATTTAAAATTAATCACAAAAATTCTTGTGTTTAGAATTAGAAAAAATTATTCCAAATTTTGAATCATAATATTCAAATTAATTAAATAGGTAACTTTTATTTTTGGAGACTATGAATAGTAACTTAAGTAATGATTTTGATTTACCATTGTTAAAGGGTAAATCAGGTAAATAAGGGTAAAAATATAATATTATAATATTATAAGACTACCCTAAAACGTGTCCAAATATTATTGGATGAGATATTTATGACCATGAGAATCCATATGCCGAAATTTTGGCATTCAAGAGCCATTTGTGTGTGAAAATAACATTTTATAATTTTTAATTTAAAGAAATGGGAAATATAAGATAAACATGTACCTTTTAGTAACAAAATTTTTATATGGGGTTATATAAGTGACATATTAAAATAAAAATACTCATTAGAAATATAAACATATTTCCTATATTATGGTATTTTATTTATAATTTCTAGACAGTAAAAAAATAAATTTTATTATGACACAATGAAGATGCAGTGCTTGCTTCATTAATAAAGTATTCAAATAAATGATACTATAAATATTAAAATAAAAGTAATTTTATTATTTTGATGTAATAAAATAATTTTATCAATTATATTGACAAATTATATTTCTGTTAATACATTTGGTTATGAGGAATAAAAATGTTACAACTTTAACAAAAAATAATTACTAAATAGTGTCAAAATTGATATACATGAGTTTTTAAAACAAATACTATTTTATTAAATCATATAATAGTCCTGAAAATATAATATTTAGATAAATAACTTATATAATGTTAAAAATGTAATTAATGAACCAATTATGGTTCTATGGGCATTTTATTGTTACTATTGTAACTATATATTGAGAAAATGGAAGAATAAATAGTAAGAGTTAATGTTTTTGACTAAGGGTTAAAGATAAAAGATAAGGTTATATTAGTGACCTAAACGTGTCTAAATCCTATTGGTTGAAATTTTTTAGACCCAAAACATATTATCTTTTAAATAAATGAATTTGGGACCATTTTAAACCGAAAATAATTTTATAATAAAATAAATATTTGAATACATTTTTAAAGTGCCCTTATTGCCTCTTATAAAATCCCACCACCTATACCCACTTATTAACACCTATAAAGCAACATTTATCATCAATATTCTGCCCAAATAATCTCACAACATCCCTACCTTCCTCATATAATCCTTACCTTAGGCATAAGGAAATTCAAGAAATCCATTTGGCTAGAATCAACAAAAGTTACCCATTTTAGAGGTCGCATCTTCGCTAAAGTACCTTTGTTTTATTTTCATTTTTCACTCCCTATGAACTTATTATTATTTTATTACATAACAAAACTAGTATAATACATATATTAGGGTGTTTTAATGAGAATTATTTGAACTAAAATTACACACACCTCCATCTAATGGATACGAGCATTTTGTTTCTGTGTACGGTGAACTACTACCTCATGAAAAGATTATTGTTCAATTTCCCATATGAACTCTAATGGTGGCCATTATTATGGAAATATATTTATATATGACATATATTATATTTATATTTCCTTTATTATTTAGTAATTTTTATTTAAAACATTCCTTTATGATTTCCATAATGCTTAAATACGATAATTTTATTTGAGAAAGAGCGGACTACTGTCCCCTCAACGTGATATTACACGTTCATGCCATACATGGAATGTATAAAGGATGTAGTTAATGAAACCATGTAACATATATAAAATATTATATTACAGTTTAATTATAATATACCTTTGTATCATTTTATTTTTATTCCATTAATATTACAAATAAATGAAAGTAGCATTCATGCGTACGTACGACCAACTGTCTCCATGAATGGTACATTTGATTTATTATATCCAAATGTTATGGAATATTCTGAATAAATATATACTAGATATATGTTAGACTTAAATCCTTAATAATATTATATTGATGATGGACTTTTGAATACATGGACAATTCACATCAAAACACGTTCATTTTTTACTCAAGTACCAAATATCGACAAAATGACTAATATGAATTTAAATAATTATGTAATATTTATAAAAAAGAATAAGGTGACATAAAAGGAATTATTAAATTGAAATAGGTTCTTAAGAAGGTATAAATTAACAATATATTATTATTCTGGAATATAAAGAATGAACGAGATAAGTCAGACTCAAGGTAAGCGAACTTCTTAACCCAATTTTGATTCTTTGGGTTGATATTCTACTCCTTGTATATGTCTTGATATAATTATGTGAGAAATGAATTTTGATATATTATCTTTAATTTATAATTTATTTTTGTGAATTTATAGTTAATTCACATAATATATCTATTTGATTAGCAAAATGATAATTGTAAGGGAATCTACCACCATTCTCTTTTTAAGTACTCCTTTAATGTTATGCCTTGTTGATTTATATTTTGGGACTTTTAATTCAGTATCCCACTTACTTAATATATTATCTATTAATGATGAGATACCCCTTTTTTCTTAATCAACCCATTTTATGAATATTTATGGGATGCCGTTAGGTAGCTGAAATTTCGTAAGGAAATTTCTAAACATAATTTCCACTCATTGGGGTTTACGCATACATTGAAAATTATATTATTCCAATATTATGTATAGAATAAATGTTTACCTATTTATGTTATAATTTATACTTCCCTTTGTGCGTATATACTGTTTCTACACAAAATCACCCCATTGAAAAATTCTTACGTCATTTATACGATCTTTGTATGGGATTTCATCTCAATTTACATTCCACGGAGACTTTCTTGTTTTATGCACCAATTCACTTTTATATGGTGTATATACCAACCTTTGATATATTATATCATGAATATTTCTATTATTATGATATTTTATGTTCTGGTTAATGTTATTATCTTATTATTTTAGTTTTAGTATTTTCTCAAGCGGTAAGGGACTTCATCTCAATCTCCCTTCATTAAGGAATATTTTTATTTAAACATTGATTTATTTTATAAGGATTATAAACCCATTTGTATTTTAATATCATTAAATGAGAATATTTTTTCTATGAATTATTTTACTAAATGACAAATTGAATGATTATTTTTAACGTATGTAGTGAAAATGAAATTTCTTTCACCTCGAGCATTATTTGATATTTGACTTCCTTAACAAACAATAATGTTTTTAAAAGGAAAATAAATACCATATACCCTTTTTACATATTTTGGTATTTAAAATGGTTTAGGAATGAATTCATTATGTAAATATATTCAAATGATATATTGTGATTGCAATGTAGAAATGTTAAAATTTATTTATACTTATTTTATGTGTTATTATTATGTTATGGTTCTTGGGGATTATTTACATCTACAGGTGGTTATGTGATAAACTGAGGGGAGGTGAGCCCGTGATATCTTTCCAATTCATTGGGTAATGTAAAAGTGGTAAACATTATGGTTTATCCTAAGATATTTAGGGAATATATTCTGATGGTTATTCCAAACGTAACCACGATGGTTACTCCCTAGTAGCTATGAATGCTTCAATGTATGTATATTATTGATGCCAAAAGTTACCTTTTTGATTTATTATTTCTATGAGTTAAGAATAAATTGTATGATTTCATGAGGTATGTAATGCCCCGACCACAGTTACCCAGAGTTGGTGCATTATTTTAATACATTGGCCTGATTACAAGGAATCAAGTCCCGAAGGACCGATCGTTTTAGCAGTCTTCGAAAATAGATTACATTCATGAATGTTACATTATACTTTATAACATAAAAAACAACATACATAATCCTTTATGAAAGCCATTATTACCTTGGAATAACCCTGCATAACAATCACAATACACTTCCTGGAATCCTGGGAAAAATACAATATAGAAATGGGTGAGCTCAAACGCTCAGTAAGGGTAATAAATATAGCGGAAGATAAAATAAATACTAAGCATAATGAATAATTGAAAACACATGACTTTACTAATAATAAACATGAATACATTTATGGAAGAAATATTAGCTGAGAAAATAATTCCAAAATAAAACATAATTATTGGTATTATACTAGTCAAATGACCACATGAACCATCAATATTTATTCCATAAAGAGGGAATGTATAATGCCGGACATTCTGAAACATTTTGTTAAGGCCTCAACCAAGACGTCTAAAAATGATTAAGGCCTCAGCCAAAACCATAAATCAATTTGGGAAAGGGACTCGACCAATTCCAAATCTACTTGTCTCATGAGACCCACCGATGCATTAAGGAGATATAGTGGGCTCCACCCGTCACTTACTAAGTCTAATACATTCCTCATATGAAAATGTTTTAACATATCATAAACATTCGTATTAAAAATAGCATACGAAATGTCAATAATTTAACCATAAATCATGAATGTTGTAAAAATAGCACATCCATAGTCAAACATATCACAAAAACATAAATATAATATGGAAGTTTTGTATCATAAAAGATTAACTCCAAATAAACATAAAATCCATCAAAGGATGCTGGAATAGATGAAATCAAAACCCTTTTTAGTGAAATATATCTTTCTATTTTGACATCATTTAAGAGTCACATAATTATAAAATAAAACATTTACTTTAAAAATATTATTATAAGCTTTTAAGGGAAGCTTCGATGAGTTTATAATGGTAGAAAATAGCTGCACCCGCCGTATAAGTTAAAAAAACATTCTTACCTTAATTTTGTCGAAAAGGTTAAAAAAGACCTTGTTTGGAAAATGACGGAAAGATTCCTTTATAAACATCTTATAAAAAGTCAACAAGGGTATACATTACATTAAACCATAGTATATAAAATAGTAATATTTTTTTGAAATACATTTTTAAGAAACATGGATGTGGATGATGAAGAGGTCCCAATATATAATTACGTATAAACAACCTCGGATAATGAAGAGATTGTGAAATAAACTTTTACCTTATACTTCTCCTTGGTTGAGGGAAGTTTAACCTCCTGTATAATGGTGAAATAGTTGTTATTAAATTATACAAGAATCATATACATTAATATGATATCAAATATGATCTTTTAACATTCCTTTGTTAATAATATCTTAGTATTATCATCGTTTCAAGTGTTAACTTACTCATTTTTTTAAATGTTTTGTTACATAAGCTGTGTTTTTTATGGATAGGTTGTATCTTATTAATATACAGAATTTTATCAAGTTCTTAAGCATTATTTTTAATCATAAAATGAGAATTGTACTTGAATAGATAGGATGTGGAATGAATCTCATCGCGTTTGTGGAGACGGTAGTCCGTATATACACGAATGCGATAATATCATTATTTTGATTTTAAAATAATATATAATTGGATGTTATATCATATATAAAGAATAATTATCATGTTATGTTTATTATTTAAATAAATTACACATCATTATCATACCCGTCTAAATAATAATGTTTTGAATAACAATTACACCACAACGTGGAGACGATAGGCTGTACGTACACACGTATGGTGACATGTCATTCAAAGGATAGATAGAATACTGAATATGGTTGAACCATATTTATAATAATATCATAGTATATAGAAGATACTGGAGTTATTTTTTTATAATGGTAATAAAAAGAAAGAAGAGGTGGAAGAAGAAAGGAACTTGAAAGAGGGTGGTGAAATCATTACCTCTTCTTCAGGATCTTCCTTTTGATTTGATCAAAAGGGCTCCTTAGGTTGGCATTCTGATCAAACTAAGGCCTCTAGGTTTAAGTGAGGTAATTTTAGAGGATATATGGGTAGAGTTTGGCCATGCCAAAAGGCTTTGAAAGTGTGAATTAGGGAGAAGGGGGAGTGCCCTTTTATAAGAGGGGTGAGGGGCACCTTAGGAAAAGCTAGAAATATTAATTTATAATAAATTTATATTATGTTTATAATGGCTCCAAAATGACTTATTTCTAGGATTAGAGGCGGATGAGTCGAACTCCACTCAACCAATAGGTTTTAGACCACTTTGGGTCACTATTTTACCCTTATCTTTTAGATTTAACTCTTAGTTAAATAGTTTGACATTTACCATCTCTCTTTGTATTTTCATATTATCTGGTTAATAAACATACTATAAACTACCCATAGAACCCCAAGTTGTTCATTAATAACATACCTATAATCATATAATTCGTTTGGCAGAACCATATATTTTTCAGAAGATTATTTCAATTAATAATATAATATTTTTTTTAAAAACTCCTTTATGTCAATTTTGACACTATTTAATAATTGATTTTTGTTAAAGTCTTAGTAACTTTATTAAATAGAAAAAAATTCAATTAATCAATCCTAACATGTCATATTAACCAATAAATTTCTTCTAATTCATTAAAAGTCTCAAATTATATTTATTTGGGTATTTATAATATCAATTAGTTTATAATTTCACTAATAAGATAATTACTGCATCATCATTGTGCCATAAATAAATTAAATTATTTAATGTCTAAAAATTACAAATAAAATAAAATTATGTTGGAAATCTATTTATCTTTCAAATTAATATTTATAGTCTAATTTATTTTATGTATAAGCCTATATTAAAAATGTTTTAGTTATTAAAATTTGATTTTAACTCTTCTTTGAATTAAATAATAATAAATGTCCTAATCTAATCCAAGTGGACCAAATAGGTTCATATATTATTTCAAAGGTTGTTTTTGGTCGAATTATACTTATCCAATAGAATTAGGACATGTGTTAGGGTAATATTAATATAATTTTTACCGTTAATTACCATATTTACTTTTAACCGTTGTAAACAAAAGTAAAAAGTTACTATTCACCAAAAATTATTTTCATCTCATTGAACCACATTTTACTTATTGATATCGACCTTGTTTCATGGAGTTTTGAAATTTCGCTCACAGAAGTGGTAAAATTATGTTTTATGTGAGTTTTCAAATTCTCCTAGGAGGCGGGTAAAAGACGGTGAAACGTTCAATAAAATTCCTATATATCTAAAATTATTATAAACTGACTCTATTGAATTACATTGAACTTATATTGGTATTATGTATATGTTTTGACCTAAAATAAATTTAAATTAAATAAATAATTATTTAAATAAAATTTCTGTTTTAAACTATAACTCAGTGTTTTTCATTATTCATCAAAAATTGAAAGTTTTCAGATAAATACCAAAAATTCACCCTAAGATAATTTCGATATTCCGAATCCAAAAAATGAAGTCCATTTTACCAAATTCAAAACATAGAAGTTGAATTTATTAATTTAACATTAATTTCCGTTGTTAAAACCAAAAGGCGTATTTTTAAGAAACATTATCTATCAAAAGATTGACACTTGTTTATGTCCAATCTCAAAGTGAAATTACTTAAAATGACCAGAATTGGATTAAATAATAAAAATATATATTCAATTTATACTTTCAAACCATTAAAATTTATAATTTAGCACTATAAATTATTTTGATTAAAAAAGTTGTTTTTAGTTAAAATATAGTATTTTCATTATTCACCCAAATATGAAAGTAATCAGATAAACACAAAAAATTCATAGAAACTAAATTCTTATGTCCCGATTCTAAATAAGAAGTTTATTATTTCAAATAAAATATATAAAAGTTTCAAATATTTGATTTAAAAAGGGTTCACCATTAAAAGGCGTTAAAAGTGCATTTTTTGAAAAATACTTCTTTTATCTGAAAAAAATTAATTATGTTTAAGAAATTCATAATATGGATTCTAAAATTATAAGGATTATATGTAGTTCAAAATTCCGTTAATACTATTCATAACCTCTTTTGAATGAATATTTTGCTAAGTTGTTGTGCGCTTGAACTCGGTGTTGCGTGTAGTGCATGTTATTGAATTACATTGATGAAATAACGTACTATGAAATCTTGGGGTGGTACATTATTCCTTCATTCAATAAATTACGTCCTCGCCATTTGAAATTGTTCTTCGGAAATAAAAGGTTGAAAATAGAAAATATCTTTGTGGGAAAACCCACATTGGAATTTGGGTTAATAAAATTTAGTTTTAATAAGAGGAAAAGGGGAATGAAAAAGTCACCCCAAAATTATGATATCGATTAGGAAAAAATTGGTGGAAATTAGAGACACATAATTGGAGGAAAAACGTAAATATTTATAGGGAGTGATTGAGGTCATCAATCACAAAAAAAAATTAGAACTGTGGGACTCAAAGCCACCAATCTATGATGATTTAAAATACCATCAGTTCAACAAAATTCAAGGTATTAGGAATACACATTATTGGTTTTAATATGACTTACCTAAAGTTTAATAATTTTTTTATTCATAGAATAAGAGAAGAAAAAGAAAATGTATACTTATCAAGTAGAGTTCCATCCATTAACTAATTTCTACCACAAACTCATCTTTCAAGATAATATAACTTAAAAAATATTCTATTTATTCTGTTTATATAGGGTTCCAAAAAAAATGAATTTATAATTCATCAACTAGACCCTTTAAAAAACAATATTATTTAATCCAGGACATCACATGGGTGAGTAGAGGTGATACACCCTTGTCACCCTTCGAATGTGGGTTCAAGTCTCGCGACCTTGCTGGACGTGATGAGTTGCCGCCCGACCTCCGGGTTGTTCTTTTTATGGTAATCCAAAAATAATCTCAAACTAGAATTATCTAAAATACTTCTGTCCAAACTCATAGTCAAAAATTTGTAGGGAAGATAAACACAATGAAGATCTTTTTTCCACAGAATAACATGTGAACACCTTCATCATGGATTCTTTTAAAACACTAAAACATCCTAAATTACCATAATACCTTATTGATTACATTAATGCTCCCTTATTCATTATAGAATACTAGATATACTCCTTCTATCCAAATATGTTTTAATCTCAAACAATGATGGAATATACAAATCATTAATCAGTTTCAAGGTAATCAAGAATATCCAATATAATTTATCCCAATCAATCTTGTATTATTCCAAAATCACTACCTCGGTATCAGAACCATATTATGGTTTATCTTTCTCTCAACCATATATTTTCCAAAAATTTAACCTGCTATTGAGTCACATTTCTTTGTTCCACACAATATCAAGTCCTTAATAAAATAGTACTGCAGTCAAATCCTTATATATTCCATTATTATTATAACCATTACATCATTGATACAACACTCAAATGACATAATTCTCTAATAAAAACATAATAACTCTAATCATTCACCCTCATCTGTGGTAGTATCATAACTTGATTATTATCCAATAGCATCATTTGGGGAACACTCTAATGATTTGAACATTGGTTCATGTAGTGTCCCAAATATTTGCAGATGAAGCATTTTACATTTGAAACCTTTTTCTTACCCTTTTAGTCACGTACTTGGTGTCCTTTTTCTCCACACTTATATAAAACTCCTATTCTCTTCATGAAAATTCCATGGTGTTTCTTCTCACAGTTATCAAATATGGGAAAATTCTTTTTTCCCCCTTCCCTTTATCCATCTTTCTCTCTTCCATCCTTTTCTGCTCTTGCTTCCCTTCAAATCCATAGGACTCAGAGAATTCTTTACTTATCTTATTAACACATGATACTATTTATTCATATGTTGAGAATACATGGGAGACTATTTCCCTTTTTAATGTTGGCTTAATACAATGAAATATATGATCCTTCTTACTCTTTGGATCATACGTATTGCTGGAGTTCACATTCCTTCTACTAGGCACCATTTATATACAATGGCATACACTAGGTCAGTTTATGAATTGCAATGAATAATTCCAAACATGCAAAATACCTAACATAAATTGAACAGTTTATGGATATAATCCATACAAATATTTTCTTTGAGGAGTGTTATACTCGTAGATCCTTCATAATTATTTGTAAAGAAAATGAGAATTATCCTAAGCATATCCCTCGGGAGTGTCATAACCAAGTGTGCAGTAAGGCCTGTTGTCATGCACCAGTTCCCATTCGATTCTATATCAAAGCGGTGTTTTCAGGTTTTACCCCAAGGTATATCTATTCCAGAGCCGCCTCTACCTACTCGTATCAAGACAAGGATGTATTTGTTTGAAAAAATCAAAAAATATCTACATTCCCAAATTATAGGAAGTTATTCTATACTAATCCACAAATTTTATCTTAAGGTAATGTGCTCTAATTAGAGTTTATCTAAATCTAGTTTCGAAGGATATTTCTAAACTTCCTCTGATACCAAATCTAACGCCCCGACCTCATTTAACCAGATTCCGTGTTTTATTTTAATACATTGGCATGATTACAAGGAATTAAGTCCCAAAGGACCGATCAGTTTAGCAGTCTTAGAAAATAGATTACATACATGAATTTTATATTACACTTTATAACATACAAAACAACATAAGTAATCCTTTATGAACTCCATTATTCCCTTGGATTAACCCAACATATCAATCACAATACCCTTCTTGGAATCTTTGGAAAAATAAAACATAGAAATGGGTGAGCTAAAACTCTCATTAAGGGTAATCAATACAATGGAAGATAACATAAACATTAATCATGGTGAATAATTGAAACCACATGCCTTTACCAATAATAGAAATGAATACATTTATGGAAGAAATATGATCTGAGTAAATAATTCCATAATAAAACATAATCATTGGTATTCTATTAGTATAATGATCATATGAACCATCAATATTATTTCCATAAAGAGGGAATTTATAATGCCGGACATTCTGAAACATTTTTTGAAGGCCTCGGCCAAGAAGTCTAAAAAGGATTAAGGCCTCAGCCAAAACCATAAATCAAATTGGGAAATAGCTTCATCCAATTCCACGTCTAGTTGTCTCATGAGACCTACCGATGCATCGAGGAGCTACAGAGGGCTCCACCCATCACTTACTAAGTCCAATACATTCTTCATATGAAAAGGTTTAAACATGTCATAAACATTCATGTTAAAAATTGCATAAGAGATGTCAATACATTAATCATAAATCACGAATAGTATAAAAATAGCACATCCATAGTCAAACATATCACAAAACCTTCAATACAATATGTATGTTTTGTATCACAATAAATCAACTCCAAATAAACTTAAATTCCATCAAAGGATGTTGGCATAGATGAAATCAAAACCCCTTTTAGAGAAATATCTCTTTCTATTTTGAAATAATTTAAGAGTCACATAATTAAAAAATAAAACATTTACTTTGAAAATATTCTTATAATCTTTTAAGGTATACTTATATGAGTTTATAATGGTAGAAAATAGCCGCACCCGCCGTATAAGGTAAAAAAACATTCTTAGCTTAATTTTGTCGAAAAGGTTAAAAAGGACCTTGTTTGGAAAATGATGGAAAGATTACTTTATAAGCACCTTATAAAAAGTCAAAAAGGGAATAAATGAATTTAATCCATAGTCTATATAATAGTAAGAATGTTTTGAAATACATTTTTAACAAACATGTATGTGGATGATAAAGAGGTCCCAGTTGATAATTACGTATAAACAATCTCGGATAATGAAGAGATTTTGAAATAAACCCTTACCTTGTACTTTTCCTTGGATGAGGGTAGTTTAACCTTCTGTATAATTCTGAAATATTTGTTATTAAATTATAAAGGAATCATATACATTAATATTATATCATATATGATCTTTTAACATTGCTTTGTTAATAATATCTTAGTATTATCGTCGTTTTTGGTGTTAACTTACTCATTTTATTTTATATGTTTTGTTACATAAGCCATGTTTGTTGTGGATAGGTTGTATCTTATTAATATACAGAATGTTATCAAGTCCTTAAACATTATTTTCAATCATCAAATGAGAATTATACTTTAATGGATACGATGGGTAATGAATCTTATGACGTTTGTGGAAATGGTAGTCCGTACGTACGCACGAGCGACAATATCATTATTTTGATATTAAAATAATATATAATTGGATTGTATATAATATATAAAGAATAATTATCATGTTATTTTTATAATTTTCATCAATTACACATCATTATCATACCCATCCAAATAATAATGTTTTGAATAACAATTACACCACGACGTGGAGATGACAGGCCGTACGTACGCACGTATGGTGACATGTCATTCAAAGGATGGATAGAATAATGAATATGGTTGTACCAAATTTATAATAAAATCACAGTATATAGAATATACTGGATTTATTATTTTATAAAGGAAATAACAATGAAAGAATAGGTGGAAGAAGAAAGGAACTTGAAAGAGGGTGGTGAAATCATTACCACTTCTTCGGGTTCATCCTTTTGATTTGATCAAAAGGGCTCGCTAGGATGGCTTTCTGCTCAAACTAAGTCCTCTAGGTTGAATTGAGGGAAGTTGAGAAGATATTTGGGAAGAGTTTGGCCGAGGGAAAAGGATTTTATGGTGTTAATTATTGAGAATGGGGAGTTCCCTTTTATAAGAGGGGTGAAGGGCACCTTAGGAAAAGAAAGAAATATTAATTTATAATAAATTCATAGTCGGTTTCTAATGGCTCAAAAGTGAATTATTTAGAGTATAATGTGGGTATGGGTCTAAATCCACTCAACCAATAGGTTTTAGAAAATTTTGGGTCACTATTTTTCCCTTATTTTTAGATTTAACTCTTAGTTAAATAGTTTGACATTTACCATGTCACTTGGTATTTTTATATTATATGGTTAATAAAATTACTATAAACTACCAAGAGAACCTAAACTGGTTCATTAATGACATACCTATCATCATATAAGTATTTTGGCTGAACCTTATATTTTTAGGAATATTATATCAATTAATAATATAATATTTGTTTAAAAAACTCCTTTATGACAATTTTGACACTATTTAATAATTGATTTTTGTTAAAGTCTTAGTAAATTTATTATTTAGAAAACAAATTCATTTAATAAATCCTAACATGTCATATTAACCAATAAAATTCGTGTAATTCATTAAAAGTCTAAAATTATATTTATTTGGGTATTTATAATATCAATTATTTTAATATTTCACTAATAAGATAATTACTGCATCATCATTGTGTCATAAATAAATTAAATTATTTAATCTCTAAAAATTATAAATAAAATACCATTATATAAGAAATTATTTTATCCTTATAATGAATAATTATAGTCTAATTTATCTTATTTATAACGATATATTAAAAATATATTAGTTATCAAACTTTCATTTTAACTCTTTTAACTCTTCTTTGAATTAAATAATAATAAATGTCATAATCTAATCCAAGTGGACCAAATAGGTTCATATTTTATTCCAAAGGTTGTTTTTGGTTGATATATACTTACCCAATAGAATTAGGGTATGTTTTAGGGTAATATTAATATCATTTTTACCCTTAATTACCCTATTTACTTTTAAACGTGGTAAAGAAAAGTAAAAAGTTACTTTTCATAAAAAATTATTTTCATCTCATTGAACAAAATTTTACTTACTGATATCAACTGTGACTCTTTGATTTTTGAAATTCCACTCACAAAAGTGTAAAATTATGTTTTTTGTGAATTTGAAAATTTTCCTAAGAGGCAGGTAAAAGGCGGTGAAAAGTTCAATAAAATTTTTATATATCTAAAATTATTATAAACTGAATCCAATGAAATAAATTGAACTTATATATGTATTATGTATCTATTTTTACCTAAAATAAATTTAAATTAAATAAATAATTATTTTAATAAAATTTCGGTTTTAAACTATAACTTAGTTTTTTTCACTATTCATCCAAAATTGAATGTTTTCAGAAAAATACCAAAAAATCACCCTAAGATAATTTCGATATTATGAATCCAAAAATGAAGTATATTTTACCAAATTAAAAACATAGAAGTTGAATTTATTAATTTAAAATTAATTCCCGTTGTTAAAACCAAAATGCGTATTTTTAAGAAACATTATCTGTAACAGCCCAAGATTTTATAGTGTGTTATTTATTCAAAACAATTCAATAACTTTCACTACACACAACACCAAGTTCAATCGCACCATGACTTACCAAACAAGCTGTTCAAAAGAGGTTATGAATAGTGTTAACTAAATTTTAAACTTTATATAATCCTTATAATTTTAGAATCCATATTATGAGGTTTTTAGACATAATGTAAGAACAAATTCATTTTCAGTATTGCACTTTTATCAACTTTTGATAGTGAAACCTTTTTAAATACAATATTTTAAGGTTTTTGACTAAATGGAGACATCAAAAAATTTAGAATGAAACATCCCAAGCTTCCACGGTACGCTTTCCTTTGAATAAAACAGTAGCGTGTGTTGTACGCAACGTCGAGTTTTAACACACACCACAACCGATCAAACTAGCCGTTATGAATAGTAATACCTAAATTTTGAAATTATATATATTTTATATTTTGAAATGGAATTCATTTTTGGATTCGGAATATCGAATTTAGCCTAAGGTGAAATTTTGGTACTTTTCGGATAACTTTCATATTTTGATGAATAGTGAAAATTACTAAATTTTAATTAAAAACAACTTTTTTAATCAAAATAATTAATAGTGATAAATTATGAATTTGAGTGTTTTTAAAGTATATTTATAATATATTTTTACAATTTAATATAATGTTGGTCATTATACATAATTTTACAATTAAACTGAACATAAACAAGTGTCAATCTTTTGATAGTTATTATCTCTTAAAAACACGCTTTTTGTTTTGACAGCGGGAATTAATTTTAAATTAATTTCTGCCACTTCTATGTTTTGAATTTAGAAAAATGGATTCCATATTTGGAATCAGGATGTTCAAATTGTGTAAATAGGTAACTTTTATTTTTAGACATTTTGAATAATTACTGCGGTAAATATTTTATTTACCATGGTTAAGGGTAAATCCGGTAAATAAGGGTTAAAAAATAATATTATAATAATACTAAATTACCGTAAAACGTGTCTTAACCCTATTGGTTGATACATGGTCGACCATGAGCATCTTTGGGTCTATTTTGGGACTCCATGGATCCACTTGTAAGTGATAATGACACTTTATTTTAATTAAGTTAAAATGAATACAAAAATGACACAAGCATATATCTTTTAGAAAAAAAATTGTTACATAGGGTTATATATGTTGGATTTTAGATTATAAATATTCATTAGAAATCTAAAAAGATTTCCTACATAATGATATTTTATTTATAATTTTTAGACATCAAATAATTTAAATTATTAATGACACAATAATGATGCAATGTTTACCTCATTAATAAATCATTTAAATAAATAAGATTATAATGATTAAAATATTATCTAAAACCTGTCCAATTCTTATTGGTTGATGTTATTTAGAATATTAGTCATCTTATCTTCGACCGCAATGATTTTTGGACCATTATAAACCGAATATAAATATATTATAAAGTAATACTTTCACTCTTTCCTAAAGAGCCCCTCTTCTCCCTTATAAAAGGAGACCACTTCTACTCATTCCTCACACCTCTCAAGCCACTTGGCTCGTCCAAACTCTGCCCAACTAAGCTCCCCACATCCCTATCCTCCTCCTTGAAGCTTCCCCTTAGGCATAAATCATTTCAATAAGTCCTTTGGTTCCAACCAAAGTGAGTTACCTAAATTAAAGGTAACGATTTCCCTTAAATTATTTTCCTTTATTTTGCTTCTCCAACCCCCAAACTCTTTTTATTTCCTTTCTTTTGTAACAACACCACTATCCTCAATATACTAGGATGTTGTTATAAGAAGGATTCAAACTACACATACACACAACTCCATCTAATGGATGATGAACATAATGTTTCTGTGGATGGAAAACTAACGCCTCACGAAACGATGATTGTTCAAATACATCATACCGCCTCTCATGGTGGCCATTATGATGGAACTGTAATTAAATATGATATTAATGATATATATTTTATATATAAGCTTCTGTAATTCCATTTTATTTCATACCATTATTCGTTTCAGGTTGTATATACATACGATAATTTCATTTGAGGAAGTGCGGACTACCGCCCCCTTAAAATGATATGACTCGTTCATACCACACATGGAACGTATAAAGGATGGTGTTAATGAACTTAAGTAACATATATAAAATATTATATTATACTGGAATAGTAATATACCTATGTATCATTTGGATTCAATTCTTTTAAAATAAAAATTAAATGGAAGTAGCGTTCG
Organism: Viscum album; assembly: GCA_963277665.1. Classification (NCBI taxonomy): domain Eukaryota; kingdom Viridiplantae; phylum Streptophyta; class Magnoliopsida; order Santalales; family Viscaceae; genus Viscum; species Viscum album. The sequence goes on from OY728164.1 coordinate 1,350,948,785, forward strand.
TGCGTACGTACGGACTACCGTCTCCACGAACGCGATGAGATTCATTCTCCATCGTATCCATTCAAGTATAATTATCATTTGATGATTTAAAAATGATGTTTAAGGACTAGATATCATTCTGGATATGAATAAGATACAACAACCATGGCTTATGTAACAAAACATATAAAAGAAAATGAGTAAGTTAACTCCCGAAACGACGATAATTCTAAGATATTATTAACAAATCAATGTTAAAAGATCATATATGATATCATATTATTATATATGATTCTTGTATAATTTAATAACAACTATTTCACCATTATACAGGAGGTTAACCTACCCCAACCAAGGAAAAGTACATGGTAAGGGTTATTTCACAATCTCTTCATTATCCGAGGTTGTTTATTTGTAATAATCTACTGGGATCTCTTTATCATCCACATCCATGTTTCTTAAAAATGTATTTCAATTTTTTTTTTATTATTTACAAGAATATGGGTTAAAGTCATTTATACCCTTGTTCGACCTTTTATAAGAGGTTTATAAAGGAATCTTTCCGTCGTTTTCAAAACAAGGTCATTTTTAACCTTTTCGACAGAATTGAGGTAAGAATGTTTTTTTTAACTTATACGGCGGGTGCGGTTATTTTACGCCATTATAAAATCTTCAAAGCTTTCCTTACAAGCTTATAATAATATTTTCAAAGAAAATGTTTTATTTTATATGGATCTTAAATGATTTCAAAATAAAAGGAGATATTTCTTTAAAAAAAATTTGATTTCATCTACGTCAACATCCTTTAATGGATTTTAAGATTATTTGAAGTTGATTTATTATGATACAAAACTTCTATATTTTATTGAAGGTTTTGTGATATGTTTGACTATGGATGTGCTATTTTTATACCATTCATAGTTTATGGTGAAATTATTGACATTTCGTATGCTAGTTTTAATACGAATGTTTATGTTATGTTTAAACCTTTTCATATGGGAATGCATTGGACTTAATAAGTGACGGGTGGAGCCCACTATAGCTCCTCGATGCATCGGTAGGTCTCATGAGACAAACTAGTGTCTTGGCACAAGGCCTTGACAAAATCTTATTTGTAGTCTTGGCATGAGGCCTTGGCTATGTGGTTATGATAGTCTGGCATTATGCATTCCAACATTATGAAAGTGGTTATTGATTTTTGCATGTGATTATTCGATTAGTAGAATATCCATGTGAATAAGTAAATGGAATTATTTCATTTTACTTTTGCCATACTATGTCGAAGTTAAAGTTTAAAAGGCTTTTGTTTTAGTAATGCAATGCCTTAAATGTTTATTCTTATTTATGAAAGTTTCCGCTATATTGTTATCCTTACTGGGCATTTGAGCTCACCCCTTTTCTATGATTTATTTTTCCCAGGATGTGAAGAAGTAAGTTATGAATGACCTGCAGGGATTTTATGAGGGGTTAATAGTGTGGATTGTGGAAACATTATGTTGTTGTAGTAGTTTTTCATTTTATGATGTAATGTAAAACTTATGAATATATCTAGTGTTTCCAAGGCTACTAAACCAATCGGTATTTCGAGATTTGATCTTTCTTGTGATCATGCCAATGTTACGAAGTAATGCACCGACTCTGGGTAGCTGGGGTCGGGGCGTTACATTATCTATCAAAGGATTGACACTTGTTTATGTCCAATATCAATGTGAAATTACTTAAAATTACCAGAATTGGATTAAATTGTCAAAATATAATCTATTTATACTTTCAAACCATTAAAATGTATAAGTTAACACTATAAATTATTTTGATTAAAAAATTTGTTTTTAGTTAAAATATAGTATTTTTCACTATTCACCCAAATATGAAACTTATCCGAAAAATGCCAAAAATTTATTGAAACTAAATTCTTATGTCCTGATTCTAAAGAATAAGTTTATTATGTCAAATAGAATATATAAAAGTTTCAAATATTTTATTTAAAAAGGTTTCACCATTAAAAGGCATTAAAAGTGCATTTTTTGAAAAATACTTCTTTTATCTGAAAAAAATGAATTGTGTGTAAGAAACTCATAATATGGATTCTAAAATTATAAGGATTATATATAGTTCAAAATTCAGTTAATACCATTCATAACCGTTTTTAACGGCTAGTTTGGTAAGTTGTGGTGCGCTTGAACTCGGTGTTGCGTTTTGTGCAAGTTATTGAATTACTTTGAAAAAATAACGTACTATGAAATCTTGGTGTGTTACAAGGTATGTTTAATAGCTTATATTTTAGGATTATAGAACATGATTTCATTAATTTGTAAGTATTCATGGACTAATGTTTTGTTTCCTTATTTTATAGCCTTTATTAGGCTTTTTTCCCATCCCATGTTTTTTAATTGTTTTTCACAGTTTATAAGGAAGGGTAAGTGAAAGGAAGAATTCAAGAAAAAAAATTTTATCATGAAAATAATTCTTGTATTATTTTTATGATTTTTATCATTGATAATAAATTGGGTAGATTAGATGTGTCTACATTGAAATATTTTTGATGTAATGTCATAGTTATGGCCTAATTCCCTAAAACTCTAAACCTGAAAAGATCCTCAATGTCAATGAAATTAAATTTTGACCAAAACTCAATATTATGTAATGTTTAAGTCTAGGGATTAATAGTTCATATCAGAGGTTGGTTTAGATAGCATTAGAGGTTAGGGTGTTATTTAAACATAAGTGACATGTTTTGTATGGCCACAATGGTTAGCGTATTAGAAAGAGTCATTGTTATTTTAGAAAAATTGAATTAGTTTTAGATAACATGAATAAGTATATATTAGTGTTTAACATCCTAATAGGATAATATATAATGATTTTACTCATATAATCACATTTAAATTTTTGGTTTTAGGAAAAGGATGGATCTAGCTGTCACAAAGTAACAATGGATTTGGAGGAAACTGTGGTGGTTTTCTGAATAATGAACTGAATAAATTGGGAGCTTCAATGGGAAATGTTGTGGGTTTTCTTAACCAACAATATCAATTAATTATTGGCCACTTGAACCATGGTGATTTTTCTATGGCATCATATATTCAAGAAATGAATCTTGTATGGATGTTCAAGTAATAATCATAAGGGTAGGTATATTCAAAAACCCATGTGTCAAGGATGTGAAAAGAAACACCTATAAAAATGTTTCAAAGGTATGAGAAGATGTTATAGATGTGGTAATGAAGGTCATAAAGAAAAAACTACCATGTAAAAAGGAATATTTTTGTTTACTATAGGAAAGGGAATGAAGTTCTTTATGAGGGATAAATAGAATGTTTTAAATATTGTCTGCATGGTCATTACCAAAATATATTTCCTATGAAGAAGGTTCGGGAATGGGATCAATAGAACCATATAAATATATGTTTACCAATACCTAATTCTATTCAAATTGAAGATGTATAAAAGAAAATTAACTATGAAAGGTATGAATTATTTCTTATCTCATGTTTTGAAATTATTGAATCGTAGGAAATTATTCTTGATTTAGTTTGTAGGAATGTAATATAGAATAATAAGATTAAAAAACATGGATAATGAATCATGAAAAATGTTCTATGATTAAGATGTCTAAATTTTAGGAATTTAAGAGTTATGTTGGATCTATGGATGATGATATGTTTAAATGTACTAATGATGGGATTACTTTGTAATACTTCTAATATTTGTAACCCTTAAGTTTGTTATATAAAAATTTTAATTGAGGAAGAATTATATTTTCTTCTATGGATATAGTTATAAATAAACATTAAGATTTATATGATCCTTGGATTTGAGTAAATTATGGGTTATTAATTTTTGGGATGCAAAATGAGAGGTATGAGATAACCTTTCTGGTTAAAATATGTTTTGGTAATTTTTTATGATTTTATATCATTTTGTTAATGTTATTATAATTATATAGATTTTTGAAAAAGGAAAACATGCATACTGTGTAACAACCCATTGCATCAGACAATAATGTGGGAATCGAACCCACAACTGAAGTGAAAATGAGATTTATCACCTACCACTAGCCTAAGTGAAGTCCCTCGTTAGTATGAGTTATTATTTTTTGTTAAATGATTCTACAAATCCAGAATAATATAATTTATGGAAATTATGTTTTATCAAATGGATATTCTTATTATAGTAAAATTATTTGGTGATTAAGTGATATATTTTATTTTAGAAGATGTTCAATCTTTAGGAAATACTATATGCATAAGGAAAACAGAATACTTTGGGATTTTATTTGAGGAGAAATGGTTGAAATTTATTTTGCAAGAATATTTGTTTTTATTGTGAACATATGGTGATTTCAGTTATTTATGTAAATGATTAAACTATCATGGATAGCATGTGATTATTTTAATTACTTTTCAATATGATACTTTAAGTGTAGTCGATGTTATTTGGAGATAAATGTTATGATTTATCTTGAAAGTCTATGTGATTAAATCCTTCTGAATTTTGGGTCTCTATTTTTATATTGGATTATTATTTTTGAGGAATTATATGGAAAATTTACTATTTAATGGACTTCATTAAACTTTGGGTTATTTTTCAGAGATTAATATTAGTATCTCTATTTAGAAAGGATTATTATTTTTTTGTGGGATTATCTGATCTTGTTCTAACCATTTTGGTTTTTGTTATTGTCTAAATATGGAAGAAATATATAGTTTATCTTTTGGGGATTATGTGATTATCTAAAGATAGTATGAGTGTGTGGTTGATATTTATTAAAGGATGAAACTATACTTTTAAAGTATGTATGTTTCCTTATGTTCTTATTCAAGCACAAAACTAAATTCCTCCAATATATGAAAATGATATTAAAACTGAAAAATCTTCAATTTACTTTTCCTACTAGGGAATCAAAGAACATTTAACTAATCACAAGTTGGTGATTTTCTGGTGGTTAACGGTATTGTGATCATGTTTTCTATCACTCTTCATTAGAACATGATTGTTAGTTTCTCTTCCATATCCATGTTTTCCTACAAGGAACCACAGTATGTGGCATCTTAGGTAACCTTTATACTTCTCTTTATTTATTTTAAATTGATAGTATTATTGATTATTTTTCCGATGTGGTATTTTCAATGAAATTAATGATACAAATTTTGAAATTATGAGGACAAAATTTCCAAAAGTGGGAATAATGTAACATCCCAATTTTTAAGAAAGAAACATTATTTTCAATAGGATACATGATATGCTACATTGAGCTTAAACGAAAAACTAAATATTTTTATTTAAATTTTACCATTATAAACTTGTTATTTTAAAGGAAGGATTTAATAATATCAACTGAATTATGAAAATATGGTTAAAAATATCTAAATTATGATTCATTGGAAACCAAATTTATTAGAAATGGAAATAAAAACAAATTGAATATAAAGGATGTGTTTTTATGAAAACCTATTTAAAAAGGGAATAATTGTGTTTATAAAATCATATAACTCATTATGGATATTTGTTTAATAAAAAAATATAGGTTATATATTCAATGAATTTTTTTTTTAATTCATATTATATGTTTTCAAGATATTATATAAGAACAAATTCAATTTCTTGGATAAAAGATGTATTTTTCTAAAAATGCAGTTTTACTGCCTTTTGATGGAGAACCCTGTTTAAATTTAATTTTCAACACCATTGTTTATTATATTTGATAAAATAAACATCTTATTTAGAAGTGGGACATCAAAATTTAATTTGGATGAAATTTTGATATTTTTTTGATAATTATCATGTTTTGATGAATAGTAAAAAATCGGTAAATTTTAATTGAAAGCAAATTTTCCCTTCGAGATAATTCATATAGTTAAATCATATTATTTAATGGTTTTAAATTATATTTGGAATTTTTTTTTCATTTAATCTAATTTTGGTCATTATAAGTTATTTCAGACTGAAATCATACATAAACACATTTCAATCTTTTGGTAGTTTTTATTTCTTTAAAACACGGTTTTTGGTTTTAACAACAAGTATTAAATATAGAATTAATTACTACAATTTCTCTGTTATGAATTTGAAAAAAATGGATTCAAAATTTTTAATCATAATATTAAAATTGAGTAAATATACATCTTTTATTTTTGGACATTATAAATAGTAAATTCAGTCATTATTTTTATTTACCCTAGTTGAAGGTTAAATGAGTTAAATAAGGGGAAAAAATAATATTATAGTAATATAAAACTGACCTAATACGTGTCCTAATTCTATTTTATGAGATATTTTGGAACATGAAAATACTTAGGCAAAAATATTGTCATTTGGGTGCCACATGGGTGTGAAAATGACATTTTATAATTTTTAATTTAAAGAAAATGAAAATATAACGTAAACATGTATCTTTTTGTAAAATAATTTTTCTATGGGGTTATATAAGTGATAAATTTGACTATAAATAGTAATTAAAAATCTATAACATTTTTCTACATCATGGTATTTTATTTATAATTTTTAGAAATTATATAAATAAATTTAATTGTGACACAATGATGATGAATTGATTGCTTTATTAACAAAGGATTCAAATAAATGTTATTATAAATATTAAAATAAAATTAATTCGATTATTTGGATTTCATCCAAGAATTTTATGGATGATATTGATATATTATCTTTCATTTAATGCCTTTCGTTTGAAGTAATCATGGTTTTATGACTTTTACAAAAATAAATTACTAAATAGTGTCAAAATTTATTTAAATGTGTTTTGAAAACAAATAATATTTTATTAAATGATATAGTAGTCCTAAAGATATTAGAGTAATATAAATAACTTATATAATGTTACATATGTCATTAATGATCTAATTATGGTTCTCTTGGCATTTTATGGTAACTGTAGTAACCATATATTATTCAAATGGAAGAAGACATGGTAAGAGTTAATGTTTTTAACTAAGGGTTAGAGCTAAATGATAAGGTTAAATTTATGACCTAAACGTATCTAAAACGTATCTAAAACTTATTTATTGAGTGTTTTTAGAACCAAAAAATCTTATATTTAAAATAAATAAGATTGGGACCATTTGAAAATGAAAATCAAGTTATAATAAAATAATATTTCAAGACATTCCTAAGGTGCCCCTCCTCTCTCTTATAAAAGGAAACCAACTATACCAAAATATTTACACCTATTAATCCCTTTATCTCAACTAAAAGTATTCTCAAATAATCTCTTAACATCCATCACTTCCTCCTAAAATCCTTACCTTGGTCAGAATGAAATTCAAGAAAGTAATTTGGATCAAATCCAGAGAAGTTACCCGTTTTATTGTAGTGACTTCTGTAAAGTTTCTTTCTTTTATTTTCATTATAAACCCCCTATGAATTTAATATTCTTTGATTAAATAAAAACACAAGTATAATAAATATACTAGGATTTTGTTATGAGAATTATTTGAATTGCACTTACACACACCTCCATCTAATGGATACGAACATACTATTTCTGGGTACAACGAACTACTTCCTCACAAAATGATGATTGTTATATTTTCCCCTACCACCTCTCATAGTGTCTATTATGATGGAAATATATTTATATATGAAATATATTATATTTATATTGTCTCTATTCTTTGTTAGTTTTTATTTTCAACAAACCCTTGTGCTTTCCATAATGTGTAAATATGATAATGTCATTTGAGGAAGTGTGGACTACAGCCCCTCAAAGTGATATGAATCGTTCATACCATACATGGAATTTATAAAGGATTGAGTTAATTAAAATATTTAACATATATAAAATATTATATTATACTGGAATTATAATATATCTATCTATCATTTAATTTTAATTCCATTAATATAACAAATAAATGAAAGTAGCGTTTATGCGTACATACGGTCTATCGTCTCCATGTACGGTGCATTTCATTTATTATCTCTAAATGTTATGGAATATTAAAATTACATATATACTAGATATATATTATAATTAAATCATGAATAATATTATGGTTATTATTTATGTTTCACTACATGGCTAAATTACATCAAAACAAGTTCATTTTTGACTAAAGTACCAAATATCGACAAAATGACCGATATGAACATAAATAATTATGTAATTTTTATAACATGGTAATAAGTGATATAAAGGAAAAAATAAACCTGAAAAAGGTTTTTAAGAAAGTATAAATTAACCTAATTTTGTTATTTAGGAGTATAAATAATGAACCAGACAAGTCAGACTCAAGGTAAGGGGACTTCTTAACCAAATTTCCATTCTTTGTGTTGATCTTCTGCTTCTTGTTTATGTCATGCTATGATTATGTGAGAAATAAATTTTGATATCTTGAATTAAATTTATACTTTATTTTTGCATATTTATATGTAATTAACATAATCAATCAATTTGATTAACAAAAAGACCATTGTAAGGGAATATACCACCCTTCTCTTTCCAAGCACTCTTTAATGTTATGCCTTGTTAATTTATATTTAGGGATTTGTCATTAAATATCCCCCTTATTATAAATATTATTTAAAAATTATGAGAGACCCATTTTTCTCTCAATCAACTCATTTTATGAATCTTTAGGTGACTTCGTTAGGCATTCAAAATTTTCTTAAGGGAATTTCAAAACTCTATTTCCACTCAATGGGTTTTACGCATACTTTGTTGATTATACTATGACAATATTACATATATAATAACTATTTATTTATTTATATTTTAATTTCCACTTATCTTTGTGTGTATATACTATTTCTACACATAATCCCCACATTGATAAATTCTTACATCATTTATACGATCTTTGTATATGATTTTGTCTCAATTCACATTTCATTGAGGCTTACGAGTTGTTATCAACCAATTCACTTTTATATGGTGTATTTACCACCAGTTGACATATTATAACATAAATCATCTTATTCTCAATATATTATATTTTTTTAACGTTATTACTTAATTATTCCAATTTGATTATTTTCTCAAGTGGTAAGGGACTTCATCTCAATCATCTTTCATTGAGGAATATTTTGATTTATACGTACCTTTATGTTATACAGTGTATAAACCCATTTGGATTTTAATTTCATTTAAAGGGAATATTTTTTCTATGAATCATTTTAGTAAATAACAATCGAAATGTTTATTATTAATATAGGTGGTGAAAACGACCTTTCTGCAGTAGGGAGTATTATTTGATATTTGGCTTCCTTAACCGAAATTAATGTTTTTAAAAAGAAAATAAATACCACATACCCATTTTACATATTTTTGTATTGAAAATGGTTTTATAAAGCACAAATTATATCAATATTTTGAAATTATGTATTGGGATTGCAATTTGGAAATATTATCTTTCATTTATTCTTGTTTTTTGTGTTATGATTATGTTATGGTTTTTGGGGATTGTTTACATATAATAGTTGATCCGTGATAATCTGAGGGTGGGTGAGCCAACGATATCTCTAAAATTCATTGGATAATTAGATGGAGGTAAATGTTTTGGTTTCTCCTAAGAGATAATATACGGTGATGGGTATTCCAAATGTAACCATGAAGGTTACTCTCTATGTAACAATAAAATATACAATTTAAGTATATTATGGATGCCACAAGATGCAATTATGATTTATAATTTCTATGATTTATTTATAAATATTATGAGCTAATTATGTGTTTTAAAGAGATTATGTTTTATGAGTGAAAAGTATGATTTCATTGATTTGTATTTATTAATTGACTAATGATTTCTTTCCTTATTTTATAACCCTTGCCGATATTTTTTATGCTCATACCAAGTTTTTGAAATAGTTTTCATAGGGGTTAGGGAAGGGTAAGAGAAAGGAAGAATTCAAGAAGATTTTTTTATCGGGAAAATAATTCTTGTTTTAATTAAGGAGTTTTATTATTGTGGAAAAAATTGGGTTGAGTATAAGTGTCTACTTTGTAATATTTGTGATGTAATGTAACAGTTACAGCCTAATTCTCTAAAACTTTTAACCTTTAAGATAATCAATTTTAATGAATGTAAATTCATGATGAAAAAGAATGATTATGTTATTTTTATGACTGGCTCCTTAAAAAATACATGTTTCTTAAGAGGTTCTAGGTTCATAGATCACTCTTCGTATTTGGGGATGTCTGGTATATAGAAAGTTGATTATAAGAGATCAGGATGTATATAGTGGGTAGTTTCATGATAACTACCACTCATGTTGAAATCAGAGTTACCATGGGATGTTATTATTCGAATATTAATTTTAATCTTTATTTTTGATTGATTCTAAATTTTTTATGATTTTAATTGATGTTAATTTGGTGCTTGTGAGTGATTCAAAATTTTTCACTAAGTTTCTTCATGGTTTAGGATGAAAATTTTAGTTAGACTAGAGGAACATGGTTATCTCTCAGGGTTTGGTATACCTTGTCTTACCCATGAATAGGTACCTATGGGGAATCATGTATAGTTTACCATATTAGTGCATAGTCACTCAAGTTTTGTAGCAAATCAAGGAACAAACACTAACCCCCATTAAATACTTTTTATTGGATTCTCCTCCTTCCAATTTTTTTCAGTTGTATCTTATTATTATTTAACATGGATGAGATAAAATTTTGGGATGAGTTATTGATATGTGGGTTGAATATTTTGATATATTATGTGGATTTTTTATCAGGGGTTTAAATACATTGTTTTTAATGATTAAAAATATTATTTCTAATAAAAATAAAATATTTGGGATATTAAAGATTTTGAAAAATGAATTTAGTAATCTATGGAAAATTCAAAATGTGTTTTCAAATGAGATATAATGGTCTTGAAAATGGTTTAAAGTAAAATTTTAATTTTTTATTACAATTTTGTTTTTAAAAGATGGTGTTCTGTGCTTAATACATGAGTTATTTTTAATTGTACTTTTAAAATTATTTTTAAATGAATGTGATTTAATATGGAAAAGGGGATGATATGTTTAAAAGGTATATTTAAAAAATTGAATTTTTATCATTGAAATTGAAAGCTAAGGGTATTGATAGGAGAAAATGGTATATTTTTAAAAGGTATTTAGTTTTCGTGTGTTGTGTTTTTTGATCCAATTTATGCTTTGTGGTAGAACCATTTAATATGATTCATGAATAAATGAATGTATTGATTCATGTTATTCTATGTATTCCTTATAAAAGTTTCGATAAAATTTGGATGGTTATTCTCTATGATGTATATTATGTTTTATAAATAATTATTTTTTTAAAACTAGTGATGGTTTTCTATGTTTGAGATTCCTTTTTGATGAGTTATTGAGGTCGAGGTTATCATTGAAATTATGGATTAATGATTTTCTTGGAATCACATTTATTATTTCTTAGGTATTTCTATATTATTTAATTATCTGCAATTTTTAGGATTCATGTGATTTAGTGATTATTGTACCCATTAATTTTGATAGGGATTCTATGGTTGGTGCTAGGTTGATGGGGGTAGATTCTAATTTTTTTTATTTTTTGGGTTCATATATAGTTATTTTTCTTAGAGTTTGTCAAAGGATATCCTTTCCTGACCCGATACTAGGGCCATAATAATTATATCGAGTCATGTCTTTTCATGGAAAATACTCAGTTGTATCTAAACCTTTTTTATTTGGTATTTCCTTTTAATATATTTTCAATATAGTAGCCCACATGTGTCTTTGATTCTAGTGAAGAATTCATGTGTTTTGGTTTTTAACTTTATTGAGAGATCACGAGCCTTAATAATAGTTGATTATGGATTATTTGGAGTTAGTTAATTTATTTAGAATCCTTTTGTACCTTTATTCTCCATTGTTTAACTTTTGAATGGTTCTAGTGTATCAAGATGGAATTGTTTTGGAAGGTGTTTGTTCTCAAAATTAGTATTTAGTTTACCCCATATAAATGTATAGGTAATATTTTTGGTTTCCTCACTCTAATTGTACTAGTTTGGAAAAAAATGATATGTAAAAGATTTATATGAGGGTAAGAACCCATGAAATATTTTAATTTGGGATTCTTCCTTTTTTAAGTTGTTTATCTTTGTTTTTCTCCTAGATCTTCCACTCACAATGTTATGGATTGGGTTGGTTTTGTTTTCCTTTAATTGGAGTTTCTAATTTTGATGATTTTGAGATGTCTCCAATCATTTCTTCATGGTGTAATCCTCTAGAACTCTACTTCCATTTAGGGGAATACAAGGACAAGGTGGATAGAATTGTCACCCCCAATCCCTCATATTTTTATTTTCTTATTTTACTACTACAAAAATGGGAAACAGAAGTGCTACCCATTTAACAGCGCTAAAACAAGTACTGATAAAGGAGGGCCTTTATCAGCGCTAAAAAAAGTTTTGATAAAGGCCCCCTTTATCAGTGGGGTTTTCAGCTCTGTTAAAGGGCCCCCTTTATCAACCCTTTTTTAGTAGTGCTGATAAAGGGGGTTTTATCAGTGCACATTTTCCTAGCGTTGATAAATGTGTATATTTCAAAAAAAAATCATAAAAAATAATATAGTAATATATAAGTATATTTATATTGATATAAATATAAAAATATTTTCTAAAATATGTTTTATATCGATTTGATATGTCGTAGACCCAAAATAGATATCCCAGAGCAGAAATTATGGCCGTTTGTAGGGAGTAAAGACTTTTTCATACATTGAATAATATGATAATGTGTTAAAATAGTCACCATAGTGTAGGTCTGGTTGCAAGATTCGATTTGATATGTGGTTGAGGCAAAATAGACACCTGTAGTAGAAGATATGGAAAAACGAACCCCCCAGAGCCAAACTTATGACTAATCAGAGGCTTTTTGGTCGTTTTCAACCAAAAAAAGTGTGAGAACGGTTTTAGGTGATAAAAAATGTTTGCAACTTTTCACAAGCTTTTATTTGATATGTGGTAGATCCAAAACAGACACTCGGAGTAGTAGTTATTGTCCTTTGAAATTTTGCAACTCTCGTATCTCCTAAAAACCTAAGAAACCATCAACTCACTAAAACGGGCATAACTTTTGCTTTGGTTGTCAGTTTGAGTGCCACGACCAGTAAAATCAAATCTTGGGAAATGAGTAGCGACTAAGTCTAGTCGAAACCATTAGAAGACCAGATGAACGAAATATATATCAGTTATAGCACTCCAAAAAAAGTTTAACTTCCAATGGCCATAACATCCGCTCCTGGTGTCCGTTTGGGATCTACCATATATCAAATTGAAGGCAACAAAGATATCTATGAAAAAGGTTGACTCATACATAGTCTTAATCATGTATCTGACCCTAAAATCTCAAAAAACCACCAGAAGGCATCCAAAACTCAGTTTCTGTGTCCGGACCCGCGTAAGTTTTTTTATTAAAATGGTAATAACTTCTAATATGTGTGTCTATTTGGCCTCCGGCACCTGCGTTATCATATTTAATTCCATGATATTCAGTTTGAATATTTTCAGAGCTAAAATGAACTCTAGGAGAATAAGTTATGTCTTTTTCAGTGACTCTGTGATTTGTTAAGTTTTTCAAGACCCCATTTCTAGTACTTTCGTATATACATATTATTATATAATATTAGTAAATATATATAAATATGTATAATTATACCTACATATATACATACATATAATATATATTTGTGTGTGTGTGTGGTGTATATATGTATGTATGTATTTATAAAAACACACATAAGAAAACATATTTTATAAATTTATTTAAAAATAATATTATAAATATATATTAATATATATTAATATACAAATAAATATAAGGTTAAAAAATTATAACTATATATATATATATATAAATAGATATAAACTCATAGTAATATACGAATATATATATATATATATATTAATATAATTAAATATATGTATAAATTAATATGACTAAATATATATGTATATAATAATATTACTAAATATATATATATGTATGTGTGTTAATGTTTGGATATATATATTAATATAACTAAATATACATATATATTAATATATGAGTAAATATATGTAAATATAACCAAATATAACTAAATAGATATATAAATAAATAGATATATTAATAAATTAAAAGCAAAGCAATATGATGGAGTGGTAAAGGCTTAGGCACACAGACAAGTGGTATCGAGTTCAAATCTTGGAGGAGGCAGGTCGCGCGTGCAGGTGTGGGGAATTACCTAGCGCTGTTAAAGGGGGGGGGGTGCGAGCGCTATTAAATGGGCTGGGGCTGGGTGGAGCTGGCCGGGGCATTAGTGGGCTACCATGGGTGGTGGGTGCTGTTAAAGGGTGTCTTCAAGCACTGTTGAAGCCCCCCAGAATTGAAAAAAAATATTTTTTATATTTTTTATATTTTTTCAACTTTTATCAGCGCTAAAAAAGGACTGATAAAAGGGGCATTTATCAGCGCTTTTCTGAGCACTGATAAAAGGGACCCCCCTTATCTTCACCTCGATTAATAGATATTTTTTAGCGCTTTTAGTCAACTTTTCTAGCCCTAATAAAGGCCATATTTTTAGTAGTGCTTATTTACTTATTCTAGAATATTTTGTATTTTATTTTGAGAAAAATAAATTTTTTTTTTTTTTCATGTCTCAATATTAGGAAAACTATTTGGCATTCATAATGTATAGTTTTTAATTTTATAATAGTCATATTGTATAGATTATAAATGATTTAAATAATCATGTAGACCAATAGTGTGGGTGGCCTAAGTTCATAGTGGTGGGGCATATGTTTGACACATGATTTATCATAACATTCTTCCAAACCATTTGATTCACCTAGGGAACTAAAATTTTGATTTTATAAAAAATCCCAACCAATAAATAAACAATTAACATAGGTCTCCCACTTTCTATTGTCTATGAATCATTATTAGGTATCCCAATAGGGGGACATGAATGATGGCCTCTTACTTTTTCTCATTCTCAATTTGATCCCTAGAACTTATTCCCTTATTTTCTATCTGATTGTCCTTATTTAGATTCCTTTCCTATATATCCGTTTTCTCCTCTCAACCTTATCATTTTCCTCTATTCCTTTCATGGTGATTTTTTGTAGGAAAAACCCTTGGTGGGTATAATGTATTTTATTTGTAGTCTTGTTTTCCTATGGTGTATGAATTCCCTTTCAAGAATTTCCATCATCATTAATTATGACATTGTGTCATCTGTACTTTTTCCTAGCAGTCAACTGTGGGTATCTCTTTTCCATTCATTCTTGTTTGTGATTGGGATTTCTAATTTTCATTTTATATAGGATATTTAAGAATTGTCCCATATTTTTAGTGTATTATTTTAAATAATATATGCAATTATTTTGAGACCGTGCACTGAGATGGTGTGCGATTCTGAGGCCCAGTGTTCCCGGGTGAAATTATTGAACAATATTAAACATCAAATAGAATGTGTGATTGGTTTTCCTAATAAAATGGATTAACATCCAAATTGGTGTCCAGATCAAAAATATGAGGGCACCGTTATGTTCAAAGAAGCATATTTACCCTAGGTGGGTCCTAACATTGGCTGGTGCTTGTTGGCTGTGAAAGATTGTTTTTTGGACATTTCAATGAATAAAATAATGTTATGTTTTATTTTATTTTTAACATTTCGTACTGACACATTTTATTTTTATTAAACCTTTTTAAGGAAATTACTAGTTACCACAATAACCTTGGAATCCCTCCTCATCATGGAGAACGAATCCTCTTGGTGATGAATGAAGGTGGTCTTGCAGATTAGAGATCGAAGAACATTGTTTTGATAGATCTCATTAATGGTAGTGATGCAACGATCGATCCTCTCTAGTGAAATATCCAACCATGAGGTTGGGTGTTTTATTTGGATTTCATTTCCCCATTAAATAATTCAATGATGAACGCGGACCGACCAACGAACACATTGATCCGAAGTTCAACATTCTTGTTGATGTGAATATATTGCGGGATTATTATAGGGAGATTTTTTTATCATCGTGCATTATTATAATGAGAAAAAATTCAGGTCGATAGGAAAAAAATTCAAGGTTTATTCCTTGGAGAGTTATGGGATCTTATTCTCTCCCTCTTTCATCGTGATTTCACAGTTCTATCCCCGTGGTCTCGACATGACTTTCAAGGTGGTTCTGAACATGGTCGTACCCCCGGATTGGTGGAAAACTAGCTGAAGTGGTTAGTTTTGTGTGGATCAGGTATCGAGGATCCTAGATCTATAATATATTCAAAATATAGACACCATAGGTGGTGCGATGGTTTATGGCAGGGACCTTCGGCGTGGGACCAATGCGGTACTCTGGCAAGCCATGGAACTAGCGCTAGCGTGGTGAGGCGGCAGAATATAGAGGTGGTGTACAGCAGCGGCTGGAGTGGTGACGGTGTTATGTGGTGTCATGATTGGAGTAGTAATAGCTAGTAGAGGCTTGATAAGACATGGAAAGTAGGCCTCATGGGATCCCATGATGGCAGAAATGCTGCAAGAAGCTAGAGTGAGAAAGCCCTTGTAGACGCGGTGGGTCGACCGCTTAGGACATGGTGCGACACCATGTGAACTAGGGGCACACGATCGGGGCAAACTACAGGTGGCAGGCCATCCAGACTATAACGACCCATAATTTACATTCATTGTTATTACCTTAGAGTTGAAGCATACTTATTACAACATATAACAAAACAATGAAAGGGCCGTATAGGTATAGTGTCTTTAGAAACTGGGAAACATAAACAACTGGTTCATAAAATCAACTACATTGTCTCCCATTTATTTCACCATATCTAGAGTCCCTTTTTGGAATATCCTAATTAATATCCTTATTCCTGACCTGGGGAAAATAAAACATACAAAAGGGTGAGCTCAAATGCCCATTAAGGGTAAAAAAATTAAATATCAGTCATATCATATTCATAAGAACATAACATTTTGAAAATCATAACCTACAAAAGAGGTCATAATATCATGTCATGGGATACATAATAGTAATGAAAAGTAATCCCAAATAATCATAACTTAAAACATGAAACTTTTTGGCATACACACATAATCATAGAAAATCATTTCATATTAGTCAAGGTTCATTGCCAAGACCATCATAGAGGACAAAGTCCATTACTGAACCGAGTTCACTCCGCGTTCCAGTCTCGTATCACTGAACGGGTTTAACTTTCCATTCCAGCCATGTCTATCTCATGAGATATAAATATTTACCCAATGAATTGGAGGGAGATATAGGTCCCACCCATCTCATAATGAAACCATTCTTATGTGTTCCACAAAATCATAAATCATACATCATAGCATAACCCAAGTAATAAAAATGGGATTCTTAAACATCATGCCATCATAACATAACCCATATAAGATAAAAGGACATCATAAAATTAATTCCATCATAAAACAATCAAATAAATGTAAAAATAGGGATAGAAATAGAACCCTATTTTATCTTAGATGGAAAATAATTTTGATAAAACACATGAACTCCATTCTTGAGGAAAATATCATTTCTACTTCAAAAACATTTTTCATTTCTTAACATGTCATACAATTTTAAACTAAAAGAAGTTGATTAAAAATAAACTTGAAAACCTGTAAAGGAATCTTATTGGAAATAATGTTCTAAAAATCCATTCATGCTGTATAAGTTAAAAAAACATCCTTCTCGTACTTTGGCCAGAAAATTCAAAAAGTATCTCATACGAAAAACGACAAAAGATTCCTTTCATATATTTTACTAAAAACTCACCGAAGGGTAAAATTGGATTTAAATTTTTTAGGAGATTGGAAATAATATTACATATTGAGGAAACATGGATGTGGATGATAAAATACACCCTAGTAAATACCAAAGTACAAACAATCTCGGATAAAAAAGAGATTGTGAGATTTTCCATTACCTTAGGTCCGATATGCTTCGTATGAATACAAAACTTCTGTAATATGGTTTAAATAATGTTAACTGAATTATTACAGAATAATATTCATTGTTAGGGTATCATATATGATCATATTTTTATCTTCTTAGTAGTAATATTTCATTTCTACTTGTTATTCGAGTGTTTATTGATTTATTTTCTTATGCGTGTTTTGTCGAATAAATTCTCATTCCTCTTTATAGGAAATAGATTCATCATTTAAATAATGGTATTAGTGTAATATATATCATATTCATTCATTCATTTCATTTACATAATCATTATCCAATGAAGATCATATAGAACGAGTCGTATCACATCGTGTAGACGGTAGGCCGCATGTACGCATGAGCGATGATATCGTTCCCATGATCGTGGAGTTGTATTGAAGTGTATGTATAATTTTTCAGAATCAATAAGACATTACAATAATCATATATAGTTATTTATTTACACCATTATACCCATCGAAGTAAGGTGGTGGTGGAAAACATATTACACCATGGCGTGGAGATGGTATTCCGTACGTACGCACGCGTGGTGATTTTTTTACCGTAGGATGGATAAGAGGTGAAATAGTGCTGTTACATCTTTATAAAAACATATCAGTATATGAGGGATACTAATGTTATTACCTTATAATGAAACAATTAAATAAGAGGGAGTGTAAGAAGAATGGAACTTGAAGAAAACGGTAGAAGGTATTACCTCTTCTTCGAAGTGCCTCCTTTAAACTTTCTCTTAAGGCACTAGAGTTGGTCTTTTGAGAATACCAGTACCTCTAGTAGGTTTATAAAGAAGCGGGGAAGTGAAATGGGCCGGGGTTGGCTGAGATTGAAGGCTCAAAGTTGTGTGAGGAGGAGAGGGAGGAGGTTCCCTTTTATAAGGGAGGAGAGGGGCACCTTTGGAAAGTGTGAAAATATTATATTATTATAAACTTATCTTAGGTTTCAAAAGGTCCAAAAATCATTAAAGATGAAGATAAGATGACACATGGTCGAAATAAAATCTTCCAATCAGAATTGGACCTGTTTTGAAAAAATATTTTAATCATTATAATCTTATTTATTTAAATAATTTATTAATGAGGTAAATACAGCATCATTATTGTGTCGTAAATAATTTAAATTATATGATGTCTAAAAATTATAAAAAAATACCAATATGTATGAAATCTTTTTATCATTCCAATTAATATTTATAGTCGAAAAGATAATTTATATATCCCCTTATAAAAATTAATTACTAAAGGTTTTTTTTGTTAATGCCAATTTTGTCTTTACATCAAATTAATTAATCTGATGTGTCATTGTCGTTCATAAGTGGCTCCATGGGGTCCCAAAATTGACCTAAGGATGCCCATGGTCGGCCATTACTCATCCAATAAGGTTTGGACAAGGGTTAAGGTAATTTTGAATTATTATAATTTTCTTTTAACCTTGATTTTACCCTATTTACTTTTAACCATGGTAAATAAAAGTAAAAAGTTACTATTCACCAAAAATAATTTTATAAATCTAAAAGCTCCTAGGAGGTGGGTAAAAGACGGTGAAAAGTTCAATAAAATTTTTTATAAATCTAAAATTATTATAAAATGATTCCAATTAATTTCATTGAACTTATATAAGTATTATGCATCTATTTTGATATAAAATAAATTTAAATCAAATAAATGATTATTTAAATAAAAAGTCGGTTTTAACCAAAAACTCAGCGTTTTCACTATTCATCAAAAATTGAAGTTTTTCAAAAAAAATACAAAAAATTCAGCCTAATCTATATTTGATATTATGAATTAGAAAATGATGTCTATTTTTCCAAATTCAGAAAATAGAAGTGTCATTAATTAATTTTAAATGTAATTCCCGTTATCAAAACAAATAACATGTTTTTAAGAAACAATAACTATCAAAAGATCATCACTTCTTTATGTTCAATTTCAAAGTGAAATTAATTCCAATGACCAAAAATGGATTAAATGGTAAAAATATATTCTTATTACACTTTAAAACCAATTAAAAAGATAATCTTTCCATATAAATTATTTCAATGAAAAAAGTTGTTTTTAATTAAAATATAGCGTGTTTTTACTATTCATCAAAATGTAAAAGTTACCAGAATAATATGACAAATATATCCAAAGTAAAGTTTTATATCCTTATTCCAAAGAAGAATTTTATTTTGTCAAATTGAACTTATAAACATGTCAAAATCTAGATTTAAAATGTGTGCTCCATCAAAAGGCGGTAAAACTGCATTTTTTTAAAAATACTTCTTTTGTCTGAAAAACTGATTTTGTGTTCATACCTCATTCTAGAAAATGTGTAAGATGATTTATAATGTTATAAAATTTAAAATTCAGTTAATAGTATTCATAATGGCTAGTACATAATATTATAATAATATATCATTGTTTAGTGAAACTCAGTATTGCGTACTACACACGCTATCGAGGAAGGTCACGATTGCGTGTAACACAAGCCAATCTATTTTTGTGTGTAGTGAAAGATTCCTTTGCATATAAAAAAATACATAAAAAATATACTTCTCATAAAATATCAGGGTGTTACATTCTACCCCCCTTAAAATGAATTTCTCCCTCGAAATTCATCACTTTATAACAAACAGATGAGGATAACTCTCCCTCATCATATCCTTAAGCTCCCATTTAGATTCTTATAATTGATGGTTCCTCCATAAGACTTTCACGAAGTGAGTAGTCTTGTTCTATAGAAATTTTTTGCTACGATCCAGAATCTCTATCGGCTGTTCTTCATAAAAAAGATCTTTCTCCAGCGGTACAACTTCTGAGCTTAGTATATGTGAAGGATCAGGTATGTAATTTCTCAGGAGAGATACGTGGAACACATCATGAACTTGAGAGAGATTTGGTGGAAGTGTCGATCGATAATCTACCATCCCAACACGATCCAGTATTTCGAAAGGACTGATATACCTAGGGCTCAACTTTCCCTTCTTCCCAAATCTCATTACTCTCTTCCAAGGAGATATTTGTAAGAACACTTTATCACCAACTTCAAACTCTAAGTATTTTCTTCGGTTGCGGGCATATATTTTTTGTCTACTCTGAGCTGCTCTTATGTGTTGTTGAATAGATCAGAATTTTTCTACCATCTCATCAACAAGATCAGGTCCTAATTGCTTTCTTTCCACAATTTCATCCCAACAAGTTGGAGTTCTGCATTTCTTTCCATAGAGAGCTTCATAAAAATCCATCTGAATACTGGAGTGAGGGGTATTATTATAGGAAAATTCCACCAAAGGTAGGTGTTGATCCCAACCACCTTTGAAATCCATAGAGCAATCTATTAACATGTCTTCTAGAGTTTGAATTGTCCTCTCAGACTAACCATCTGTTTGAGGATGATAAGTAGTGCTGAAACTCAACTCTATATCTAGATTATGCTGAAGACTTCACCAGAATTTGAGGTAAACCTCAGATCCTGATCAGATATAATGGAAAGTGGTACTCCATGCAATCTTACGACTTCCTTTACATATATCCTGGCAAGCTGATCTAAAGAGAAATATTCCCTAATAGCAATGAAGTGTGCCGACATTGTAATACGGTCAACTATAACCTAGATAACATTATTTCTTTTGGATGTTTTAGGAAGTTCGGTGACAAAGTCCATAGTGATGTTTTCGCATTTCCATTCGGGTATGGGTAATGGTTGTAACATCCCTTTAGAATTCTGTCTCTCAGCATTAACTTGCTGACAAACCAAGCATCGGGAGAAAAATTCAGCAACATCTATTTTCATGCCATCCCACTAGAAGTCCTCCTTCAAGTCCCTATACATCTTCATTCTTCCAGGGTGAATAGAGAATGAAGAACTATGAGGCTCATCCAACAACACCTTCTTTAATTTGGGGATTGGAGGAACACAAACCTGATTACTGAACCTTATTATCCCATCATAATCAAGGTTGAATTAGGAACATTTCTCACCTTCTTTTGTAACTCTAAATATTCTTTCTGTGCCTCTTTAATCATCTCATGTATAGGTGGTTGAACATTCATTTTAGAAAGATAATATTTTTCCCCTTCCATTATAACTCCAAGATCCATCCTTTGTAAATCCAGAAATATCAGTTCTTTTGTGATCCTCATCATTGATAAGCTAGCACGGTCTTGTCAACTTAATGCATTAGCCACCTTGTTTGCTTTCCCAGGGTGGTAATGAATTGAGAAGTCATAATCCTTAATCAGATCTAACCATCTTTTTTGGTGCATATTCAGATGCTTTTGTGTGAAAATATACATTAAACTATTGTGATTAGTATAAATATCACACCTTTCACCATAAAGATAATTACTCTAAATCTTTAATGCAAAGATTACCGCAGCTAACTCCAAATAATGTGTTGGGTAATTTTGCTCTTGAATTTTCAACTGTTGTGAGGAATAAGCTATCACTATATCATTTTGCATGAGAACACACCCCAATCCATTCTTGGATGCATCACTATAGATCACAAACCTTTCTCCACTACAAGGCAGTGTGAGCACAGTTACACTGGATAACCTTCTTTTCAATTCCTTGAAATTTTCTTCACACTCGTCCGTCCACACGAACTTAACTCCTTTCCAATCAACCTGGTGAGTGGATTAGATAATCCTGAAAAATCTTTCACAAAACGTCGATAATATCCACCCAAACCAAGAAAACATCAGATCTCAGTTATTGTTGTTGGTCTCGACCATCTTTTGATAACCTCTGTTTTTTCTATATCCACATATATCCCCTATTTTGAGATTATGTGACCCAAAAATGAAACTTTTTGAAGACAAAATTCACACTTGGTAAATTTGGAATAAAGCTTCTCCTTTCTCATGGTCTTCAATACAATTCTAAAGTGATCTTCATGTTCTTCCTTTCTCTTTGAATAGATAAGAATATCGTCTATAAAGACTACCAAAAACTGATCAATATAGTATCTAAAGACTATATTCATCAGATCCATGAAGATAACATGGGAATTAGTAAGTCCAAATGACATCACTATAAATTCATAGTGTCCATACCTTGTACGAAAAGTCGTCTTTGGTATATCCTCCCTTTTGACCCTTAATTGATGATACCCTGAACAAAGATCAATCTTGGAAAAGTATTGAGCTCCATGTAATTGGTCAAATAAGTCATCAATGCATGGGATAAGATATTTGTTCTTGATCATGATCTTGTTAAGTTCTTGATAATCAATGTAGAGTCTCATTGATCTATCTTTCTTCATAACAAACAGAACAGGTGCTCCCCAAGGTGACACACTAGGGCGTATGAATCCTTTATCAAGATTCTCTTGGAGTTTCTTCTTCAATTCCTGAAACTCAATTGGGGCCATTCTATAAGGTTTCTTTGAAATAGGCAAAGCACCCGGTACGAGTTCTATTGAAAACTCAACTGCACAATTTGGTGGAAGACCCGATAATTCCTCCGGAAAGACAGCATCAAACTCCCATACAATTGGCATATTCTAAATCTTGAGTTTCTCACCAAACATTTGAGATAAATAACCTTCATTTATTGGAATCAAGACCCATAAGATGGAAGAAATTTCCTCTGGAAGGTTATATTCATCCTTGCATTGATAGACGATCATAGATTGATCTGGAATTTTAAATGTGATTTCCCTTCTTTGGAAATTGATATGAGGTCCGTATAAATAAAGCCAATCCATGCCAAGAATCACATCAAATTCCACTATAGGAAGGATCATAAGATTTGCAGGAAGCACTTTCCCACAAACTTCAATCGGAGAAGCATTATAAACTTTTTATGTGACCGTTGTGCCATTAGGAGTTGTCACAGCTAACTCAACATCTAATTGTTGAGGTAATACGGCGATACCCTTAGAAAATTATTCAGAAATAAAAGAGTGGGTGGATCCAGAATAAAATAAAACATTTGCTACTTTAGAGTGTATGGTAAGTGTACCTTTCACCACTTTGTTATCGTACTCCACATCGCTAATAGTAATTGCCTCTGACTTTCCTTTTTCTTTGTCCTTAAGAGTTTGTTGACGTCGATCATCATCCAAAACATTTGGATTTGGGCATTGATTGGCATAATGCCCCATCTCTTTGCACTTGAGACATTGAAGTGTAGGAGGTGCATTTTGTGTATCCCTTTTTTTGTTCGCATCATTAGACTTCTTCTTCCCATTATTTATACGTTCAACTGCCCGATGACCTTCTTTTCCACAATTAAAACATCTGCTTTTACCTTTAAGACAATTCCCTCCATGTTTCTTTCCACAATTTGAGCATAAAAGAAAACTCATCTTATTTTCAGTATGGTCTTTAGATTTTCCTTTGAATTCCATTTTCCACTTCTTATCATACCCATATGACTGATGGGTTACTCCAATCTCCATCTCAACCTTGACAGCACATCGAACAATTTATTCATAGCTATTGAAGTCCCTTATAGATTACTCCCTTTGAAGACTTGGTTTTAATCCACCAAAGAATCGATCGATTTTACTCTCAGATTGGATAATAATTCTGGAAGAATACCTTGAAGCTCTTGTAAAAATAGCTTCGTAGGTACCAACCGATTCATCATCCTTTTTCTTCAGTTCAAGATACTCCTTCTACATCTTTGTTTGAAGAATATGAGGGAAGTACTTATTGAAAAATAAGTTCTCGAACTCTTCCCATTCCATGTACTCAATTTCATCTATTTTCCTCATATTCTTGATAATATTCCACCATTTATCAGCATCACCTTCCAAACGATACACTAATAAGATGACTTTGTCATGTTCAGAACATTGTAGAACTGAAAATATCTTTTTAGTGGTACTAATCCATTGTTCAGCTACTAATGGATCAGAAGACCTGCTGAATGAAGGTGGACGCTGCCTCATGAAGGATTCAACATAATGTTTCTCCTTCCTTTTCTCGTTTGGAAGTCCTCCATGGTTCATAGCTTGAGAAAGTTGTGTGAGAATGGCTACAAGATTTTTCATTCCAGCTCCCATAACATTTGGTTTCTCAGGGGTACAATCATTTCATTGCCCATCGCATTCAGCATTAACATGTTTCCTTTGGGTTCCGGCCATTGACTAAAACCAAGAAGCATAGTGTGAGAAACCCTAATCATAATAGGAAAAACACATAATCAAGAATAAAATTTTCACACATAAGATCTTATCATAGGTTTTTCATATCCATTTCTGAAACACTAAGATTGTGTTCTATGCTTAGACATATCCTTAGGGCTCTTACAAAGGCTTTCACATACTAGTTTCTAAAGGTTGACAATACCTTTCCTCTGATACCAACTATAACGACCCATACTTTACATAAATTTTTATTACCTCAGAGTTGAAGCATAATTATTACAACATATAACAAAACCATGAAAGGACCGTATAGGTGTAGTGTCTTTTAAAAACTGGGAAACATAAACAACTGGTTCATAAAATCAACTACATTGTCTCCTATTTATTTCATTATATCTAGAGTCCCTTTTTGGAATATCCTACTTAATATCATTCTTCCTGACCTGGGGAAAAGAAAACATACAAAAGGGTGAGCTCCAATGCTCAGTAAGGGTAAACAAAAGAAATATCAGTCATATCATATTCATAAGAACATAACATTTTGAAAATCATAACCTGCAAAAGAGGTCATAATATCATGTCATGGGATAAATCATAGTAATGAAAAGTAATCCCAAATAATCATAACTTAAAACATGAAAGTTTGTGACATAAACACATAATCATAGAAAATCATTTCATATTATTGAAGGCTCATTTCCAAGACCATCATAGAGGAAAAAGTCCATTACTGAACTGAGTTCACTCCTCGTTCTAGTCCTGTATCACTGAACCAGTTTAACATGCCATTCCAACCATGTCTATCTCATGAGATAAAAATCTTTAACCAATTCATTGGAGGGAGATATAGGTCCCACCCATCTCATAATGAAACCATTCTTATGTGTGCCACAAAATCATAAATCATACATCATAGCATAACCCATGTAATAAAAATGGGATTCTTAAACATCATGCCATCATAACATAACCCATATAAAATAAAAGGACATCATAAAATTAATTCCCTCATAAAACAATAAAATCAATGTAAAAATAAGGATAGAAACAAAACCCTATTTTATATTATATGGAAAATAATTTAGATAAAACACTTGAACTCCATTCTTGAAGGAAATATCCATTCTACTTTAAAAACATTTTCCTTTCTTAACATGTCATACAATTTTAAAATAAAAGAATTTGATTACAAATATACTTGAAAACTTGTAAAGGAAGATTCTTTTTAAATAATGTTCTAAAAATCCATTCATGCTGTATAAGTTAAAAAAACATCCTTCTCGTACTTTGGCTGGAAAAGTCAAAATGTTTCTTGTACGAAAAACGCCAAAAGATTCCTTTCATATATTTTACTAAAAACTCACCGAAGGGTAAAATTGGATTTAAACAATTGTATGAGGATGGAAATAATGTTACATATTGAGGAAACATGTATGTGGATGATAAAATACACCCCAGTAAATACCAAAGTACAAACAATCTCAGATAAAAATGAGATTGTGAGATTTTCCCTTAACTTAGGTCCGATATGCTTCGTATGAATCCGAACCTCCTATAATATGGTTTAAATAATGTTAATTTACTTATTAAAGAATCATATTCATTTTTATGGTATCATATATGGTCATATTTTTATCTTCTTAGTAGTAATATTTCATTGCTACTTGTTATTCGGGTGTTTATTGCTTTATGTTCTTATGCATGTTTTGTCGAATAAAATATTATTCCTCTTTATAGAATATAGATAAATCATTTACAAAATGTTATTAGTGTAATATATATCATATTCATTCATTCATTTCATTTATATAATCATTATTCAATGAATATCATATAGAACGATTCACATTACATCGTGGAGACGGTAGGCCGTACGTATGCACGAGCGATGATATCGTTCCCATGATAGTTGAGTTGTATTGAAGTGTATGTATAATTTTTCAGAATAAATAACACTTTACAATAATCATATATAGTTATTTATTTACACCATTATACACATCCAAGTAAGGTGGTGGTGGAAAACATATTACACCACGGCGTGGAGATGGTATTCCGTACGTACACACGCACGATGATTTTGTTTACCGTAGGATAGATAAGAGGTGAAATATGGTTGTTACATATTTATAATAACATATCTGTATATGAGGGATACTTATGTTATTACCTCATAATGAAATAACTAAATAAGAGGGAGTAGAATAAGAATGGAATATGATGAAAACGGTAGAAGGTATTACCTCTTCTTCGAAGTGCCTCCTTTAAACATTCTCTTAGGGAACTAGAGTTGGTCTTTTGAGAAGAACAGTACCTCTAGTAGGTTTCTAAGGATGTGGGGAAGTGAAATAGGTAGGGGTTGGCCGATATTGAAGGCTCAAAGTGGTGTGAGGAGGAGAGGGAGGAGGTGTTTTTTTATAAGGGAGGAGAGGGGCACCTTTGGAATGTGTGAAAATATTATTTTATTATAAACTTATCTTTGATTTAAAAAGGTCCAAAAATCATTAAATATGAAGATAAGATGACTCATGGTTGAAATAAAATCATCAAATCATAATTGGACATGTTTTGGAAAATACTTTAATCATTATAATCTTATTTATTTAAATCATTTATTAATGAGGTAAATACGGTATCATTATTGTGTTATAAATAATTTAATTTCTTTGATGTATAAAAATTATAAAAAAATACCAACATGTAGGAAATAGTTTTATATTTATAATGAATATTTATAGTTGAGAAGATAATTTATATATCCCCTTATAAAAATTAATTACTAAAGGTTTTTTTGTTAATGCCAATTTTGTCTTTACATTAAATTAATTAATCTAATGTGTCATTGTCTTTCATAAGTGGCTCCATGGGGTCCCCAAATCAACCCAAGGATGCCGATGGTTGGTAATTACTCATATAATAATGTTTGGACAAGTGTTAAGGTAATTTTGAATTATTATAATTTTCTTTTAACCTTGAATTACCCTATTTACTTTTAACCGTGGTAAATAAAAGTAAAAAGTTACTATTCACCAAAAATTATTTTTATCTAATTGAACCACATTTTACTCCTTGATATTTACCGTGTCTCTCGTATTTTTGAAATTCAACTCACAGAAGTGGTAAAATTTAGTTTTATGAACAATTGAAAAAGCTCCTAAGAGGTGGGTAAAATACGGTGAAAAGTTCAATACAATTTTTTATAAATCTAAAATTATAATAAAATGATTCCAATTAATTTCATTGAACTTATATAAGTATTATTTTTGTATTTTTACCTAAAATAAATTTAAATCAAATAAATGATTATTTAAATAAAAAGTCAGTTTTAACCAAAAACTCTGTGTTTTCACTATTCATCAAAAATTAAAGTTTTTCAGAAAAATACCAAAAATTCTGCCTAATCTATATTTGATATTCTGAATTCAAAAATGATGTCTATTTTTCTAAATTCAATACATATAAGTTTCATTAATTAATTTTAAATGTAATTCCCGTTATCAAAACAAATAGCTTGTTTTTAAGAAACAATAACTATCAAAAGATCATCGCTTATTTATGTCCAATTTCCAAGTGAAATTAATTCCAATGAACACAATTGGATTAAATGTTAAAAATATATTCTAATTAAACTTTAAAACCAATTAAAAATATAATCCAGCCATATAAATTATTGCGATGAAAAAATTTGTTTTTAATTAAAATATAGCGTGTTTTTACTATTCATCAAAATATGAATGTTATCGATATAATATGAAACATTTATCCAAAGTAAATTTTTATATCCTGATTCTAAATAAGAATTTTATTTTGTCAAATTGAACTTATAAACATGTCAAAAACTAGATTTAAAATGTGTGCGCCATCAAGAGGTGGTAAAACTGTATTTTTTGAAAAATACTTCTTTTATCCGAAAAACTGATTTTGTTTTCATACCTCATTCTAGAAAATGTTTAAGATGATTTATAATGTTATAAAATTTAAAATTCAGTTAATACTATTCATAATAGCTAGTTCCTAATATTATAATAATATATCATTGTTTAGTTAAACTCGGTATTGCGTACTACACACGCTATCGAGGAAGGTCGTGATTGCGTGTATTGTAAGCCAAGCTAGTGAAAGATTCATTTGCATATAACATAATACATAAAAAAATATACTTCTCATAAAATATCAGGGTGTTACACAACCCATCTTAATGTGGGCCTGACAAAGGGCGCCAAGCTACGCAAGGCAGCCTAGTGGGCTGGGCCAGATCGAACTCGGCCCTGTAGATTAGGTTGGGTCGGGTTGACTGAATCGGGTTGGGTCAGACATTGAGTCAGGTCAAACCCAGACTGCTCTCAAGTCAGACCATTTCACTAAAAATTACATATCATTCTATTGGAGCCTCTATTTGATGCACCGTCCATGGATTTGGGACCCTAGAGATGTGGCTATCCTTATGCGAGCAATGGTGGGTTATCACTCGGAATTATTTCTAGGGAGATGGACAGTTTACATGGGTATTAATCAGGGTCAAGGGGCAAGATGAGTGTGACTACTACTCACCATGCACCCTCTCTTTTCAACGTGAATTGATTCTCTCTTACTCTATATCATGGATGAGTTGTGTTTGGTTTCATTCATTTTATCATTTCCCTAAAAGTTTTTTAGAATCATTTCCTACTCATGGGAGTATGATCCCTTTAACAATACTTCTAGGATAGAGTTGTTGGAATCTTCCATGAGGCCTGGATGAAATTCTCTATTCAATTTTCATGGCCTAGTTAGATTCTTCTATATTGACGTGACCAAATTCATCAAAAGTCAATCCTCTAAATCGTGTGTTAATCTAGATTGAGTTGTTGGTATCACCCCATGGACCTATCTATAGTCCTCATCAGATGTATAGTATCTCTTCTGATCTTTTATCATATTTCTCTCTCATGAGGGTTCCTGAGAAAAAGTTCTTATTGAATAGACATCATCAATGCTATTAGAATCATAAATTTTTTCTACTAGATGATTGATTTATTGAATCTTAGAGATGAATCCCTAGTGGATGTATGTGGTGGTTTTCACTTACCCTAGGCAGTGCTGTATAGTTTTAGTATGTCTAGTTATTCTTGTAATATGTTGTAGACATATACTTAGGTAGATCTGAATGTAATTTACATTATGTAATAATTTTTTTCCAGGGTTTCCTACTGATTCTTTTTATACTCACCCTTCCAAAAGGGTTTTCTCACATGTGTTGTGTCTTTTATAGACAAGTGTCCTTTTGATAGAGTCCAGGGTAGACCAGGACCGGACAAAGCCTTGTGAGACTAGACATACCATGGTGTTCTTACGGATTTAGAATGTATCCCTATTACTTTTCCATATGGTAGGGTTTTCAATAGATTAGTTTCCAAAACATGTTTATAGAATTCTTTTTGGTGGGATTTTATTTTTCCCAATTTACTTTTCAGAACATTCATTGTTGTACTATGATTGTGGGTTATTTTTGTTTTCATGAATTTTTTTACTTAGTGTTTTTAAATTTCAACATTTGTGGGAATGGAGATGTGTGTGTGTACATGTACTATGGAAATGTCTCCCATGTTATTGATATGACTACTCAGTGCTCGACACCAGCCACTAACCTATTTGTAGTAGGATTGAAGAGTCGTGACAGAAGCCCCTCTAGGATGGGTTATGATAAAGTAGTATAAAATTTGATCAGTTCTACCAAAGGGTAGAGAGTTTGTGAGATTGGTTTGGGGAAATAGTGAAAATTGTCTTGAGTTTGGATTTTAGGCCATAGAATTCAGTGTTGGTGTAGCAGCTAACATATCCAAACACCAGGAAGTTGATAATATGCTTTTTGAATCGGTACCCGAGAACACAGGTTGTAGGGAAAACAATGGTACATGTATCACATAAGAATGTGTTGTGATTTCCATGTCCTTCTTGAGTTAACTATCCAGATATACTCATTGACAATGGTACATATTTTTTTCTTATAATATGCCTCTGTGACCCATACCAACTAGGATTCAACAGTTCTATCATGTGGTTGACCC
This sequence comes from Viscum album, assembly GCA_963277665.1. Classification (NCBI taxonomy): domain Eukaryota; kingdom Viridiplantae; phylum Streptophyta; class Magnoliopsida; order Santalales; family Viscaceae; genus Viscum; species Viscum album. The sequence continues at coordinate 1,350,979,819 of OY728164.1, forward strand.
TCTAACTGACAAAGCTTCAGTACAGGTACCAGATTCCCATATGCTACCTCTAAGTGGTGCACCAACTATACTTCCACATGTGGAGATGTGTGTGGGACCTATAGTACCAGAATACAAGGAGCACATGATGGATCACACTGACCCCAGTTTCTTGGATTTGGTGAATTATTTTATTATATTGGCATGATCACAATAAAATCAAATTCTTATGGAACGGTCAGTTTAGTATCCTTGAAATAACTAGATAAAAACATAATTTTTACCATACTTAATGAAATTAAAAACTACATATTTTCTCCTTTGAACACACACATATTCCATAGACAATCCCTACATGTTATTCATAAAATAATTATTCACATAATGGTGGAAAATGGAACATAACAAATGGGTGAGCTCAGAAGCTCAGTAAGGATAAACATTATAGTAAAAGATATCATAAATAAGAATAAACTTTTAAGGAAAGGTATAAAACTGAAACATACATCTTTTAAAAATAATATTCATTATATAATGGAAAATAATTCAATATAAACATTCACGTAGATGTTTTAATAGTCGAATAATCACATTCAATATCAATAAATAGTCACAGAATGGGAAAATGCATATGTCTACACCTCAAAACCATACTATCAAGGCCTCGTGCCAATACCATTAACATACCATCAAGTCCATGTTCCAAGACAATAGTTTGTCTCATTAGACCTACTGATGAATCGAGTGGCTATAGCAGGCCCCACCTGTCATTTACTATGTCCAATGCATTCCTCTTTGGAAAAGGGTGAAACATAACATAAACATTCATATTAAAACTAACATTGGAAATGCTGATACTTTAACTATAATCCATGAATGATATAAAATAGAACATCCTAATTAAAATATATCATCAACCCTTCAATAAAATATTTAATATTATATCATATTTAATCAACCTCAATCTAGATTAAAATACAAACATGGATGTAGATATATCTAAAAATAATCTAATAAATTTATTAAAACTCTTTAAAAAATATATCCCATTTTTACTTTGAATTCGTTTAGCAGACATACAATTATAAAATAAAACATTTCTTTGTAATGTGACCTTGTAATATAGTAAGGTAATATTCAAAATGTTAAGGTGTCATAATGGAAGAAAATAGCCACTCGCACCATATAAGTTAAAAAACATACTTAATTGTTTTAAAAGGTCAAAAGTACCTCATTTGGAAAACGATGGAAAGATTCCTTTCAAACCCTTTATAAAGGGTCATACATGTGTAAAAATGACTTTAAAAATTTTTCAATAATACTTTGATTTTCATTTTAAGAAACATGTACATTAATGATAATGATGTCCCATCAGATACATATGTTTATGTAATCTCAGATAATAAAGAGATTATGAATTTAAACCTTACCTTATATTATCCTTTAGTAGTAGGTGTGTTACCCTCTTATATAATGGTTATACCATGTTATTAATTTTTTTCCAAAACCATATACATATTTATGATATCATATATGATCATCTTATATCATTTTTTAATAATATTTCAGTAGTAATGTTGTTTTGGGTGTTAATAGCTTTGTTTTCCTATGCATGTTTTGTTGTGTAAGTCATGTTTATTATGAATAGGATGTATTTTATTCATATCCATAATGATATTAAGTTAATAATTTTTATTTTTACTTATCATATAAATTTTTTAATCTTTCATGAATGGTTAATGTGGAGAGTTAATCTCATCATGTCGTGGAAATGATAGGCCATACATATGAACAAGTGATAATATCATTAACTTGATGGTTAAATGGTATGGAATTGGATGTTATATTAATTATATAGAATCATTATAATATTAAATTTATTTTTTGTATCAGTTACAATAATAATTATAACCATCCAAATAATGTAGCATTGAATAACAAATTACACCATGAAGTGGAGATGATAAGTCATACGTACACACACATGGTGATATTGTTATTTGTATGATGTATAAAATGAATAATAGGTGATTCACATGATCATAATAAAATATAATTATACGTATGATATTTTATTTATTATTTTTATTTATAAAAAAATATAAATAAGAAGTATAAGAAGAAAAGAACTTTGAAAGAGGCGATAAAACAATTACCTCATTTTTGAGTGTCTCCTTTTGGTTTGCACAAAAGGAATACATAGGGTGGCTTTATGAAAGAAGTGTGGCCTATAATATGAATTAAGGGATCTTGGGATAATAATTGGATTGATTTAGGTCAATAAAAATGTGTTTTTAAGTGTCAACGAAATATAAGTTGAAGTTCCCTTTCATAATAGAGATAATGGGCACTTTTGGATGATTATAAAATATTAATTTATTATAAATTTATTCTCAGTTTTGAATTGCTCCAAAGATATTTATTTAAAGTATAAGATGAGTAAGGGTAAAAATCCCCTAATCCAATGATTTTTAGATAAGTTTATGTTAAAAAATTTAGTTTATCTTTTGGGTTTGACCCTTAGTTAAACACTTTAACTCATATCGTGTCTTCTTATATTTTTACACTATAGGTTCAATATTGTCACAATAAAATGAACAAAGAACACCAGTTTGATCATTTATGTCATATTTAACACTATATTATTCATTTTTATGAACATTATATTTTTATTAATTTCATAAAACTTAATTAAATATTATTTATTTTAAAGTATCATTTATGTCAATTTTGATACTATTCAAAATTTTAATTTTAAAAAATATAAAACCAACATGTTTACATAGAAATAATACATATAATATGTCACTAAAATTTCTATTTTATATATTAAATTCGTTTATGTCATTAAATATTCATAATTATAATTATTTTAATATTTTAAACATCTTTTAATTGATTCTTCCATTAAACATTTAGTTACTACGTTTCTATTATGTCACAATTTAATTTAATTATTTATTTCCTAAAATTATAAATAAATTAAATTTATATAGATAATAATTTTAAATTTAAAAAAAATATATATAGGGGACCATTTCACTTATGTAACCTTACATTAAAAATGATATAGTTTTTAAAATTTGAAAATGACATTTTAACTCCTATATGAATACAATATAATAAATGTCTTGATATGAAACAAGTGGATTAAAAAGGATGATATTTCAAATATATGGTTTATTTTGGTCTAAACACACTTATCCAATGAAATTAGGAGAAGTTTTAGGGTAATATTATATTATTATAACATTAATTTTACTTTAAATTACCATATATATCTTGAACTGTTGTAAATAATATCCAAAAGTTACGATTCACAAAAAATTATTTTGATATTATTAAAAAATATTTTTTATATTGATTCCAAACATGTATATAAATTTTTCAAAATACAATTCATAAAAGCAGTAAAATTAAGTTTAATGCTAATATGTAGATGTGGTTACAAGGCACGCAATAGGGACTTCCAAAAGTTTAATAAATTTTTATATATAATTATATAATAAATTGATTCCAATGAACTATATTGGATTGATTTATGTATTAGTTATCTATTTTGAATTTAAAATAAATTAATAATAAATTAATAATTTAAATGAAAAAGACGGATTTTAACAAAAATTTAGTATTTCTAACTATTCATAAAAAATTGAAACATTTCAAAAAATTAACAATATTTCACCATAAGATAATTTTGATTTTATAAATTGAAAAATGAAATATATTTTGAAATATAAAGTTTATAATTTGGATAATACAATTCATAACCATTTTTTAAATGGCCAGTTTGATAGGTCATGGTATGCTCGAACTCGATGTTCCGTGTAGCGCAAGCTGTTGAATTATTTTAATGAAAGAATACCATGGAAGATTGGGGTGTTAAATTCTTCCATCCATAAAATAATTTCATCCTAGAAATTTGAATAATATCACTTCATAAATATATTTTGGTGGTTCTTCATCTTATGTTCTTTTGGTTCCCACATCAACTCGTCCATTTTGGTTCCCACATCACCTCGTCATCTGATATCTCAACACTTGTTCCATGGTATCAAGAATATTGATAGGCTCTTCAAAATAAGATATATCAGTTTCTAGTTCTATTTCTTCATAGGTGAGTACATGCATTGGGAAAGGAATGCATTTTCTTAATAGTGATATGTGGAAGTCATCATGACCACTTGAGAAACATAGTGGAATTTCCAAATGATTAGTTACATCCCAAATTCAATCTAGAATATCAAAAGATCTGATGTACATGGGACTTGAAATACATTTCTTACTGAATCGTATAAAACCATTCCATGAAGATACCTTCAATAAGACATGATCTCACACATGGAATTCCAAATCTTACGTTTGGTTATCATAAAAGATATCTTTCCAATATTCAGCTGTTTTGATGTGGGTTTGGTTAATCTTTACCTTTTCCATTATTTCCTCAACATGTTCTGTTCCTATGAATTTTCTATCTCTAACATCATCCCAACATGTTTTTTTATGACATATCTTCCCATATAACATTTTATATGGTTCCATCTGTATACTTTAATAAAATATATAGTTATAAAGAAAATTATACCATAGGTAAATACAGATCCCATATAACTTTAATGTCAAGTGAGAAAAATCTCAACATGCCTTCTAAGGTTTTAATAGTCCAATCTATCTGTGCATCAGTTTGAGGGTGGTAGGCAGTGCTCATATAAAACTCAGTATCTAGGTCCTTTTGAAGACCTTTATATAATATTGATGTAAAAAAGTATCATTAATCAAAATAACTAATAGGGCTACACCATGAAGTCTTATAACATCATTAATATATTTTATAGCTAAAAATTCAAGTGGTAAGTATTCTCTTATATAAAGTAAATGTGCTTATTTGGTAAGACGATAAAAAATAACTCATATCTCATTATTTATTATAGAAGCCTATGGTATCCCCATGATATAGTTCATCATAATATCATCCCATTTTAACATTTGTATAAGAAGAGGTTTCTTGACTCCTCTAGGATGCTATCTTTCAGCCTTAAACTGTTGAAAATCCAACCATCTTAACCCATAATCACAAATATCCCACTTCATATTGTCCCAAAAATAATGTTCCAGGTAATCTCTATACATATTAGTTCGACCATGGTGTATAAGGAAATTAGTGCTATGAGAATCATAAAATAATTCCCTTTTAAGAAAATATATTGACAGAACCCAAATCCTCTTCCACAATTTCAATATACCATCTTCAAATATGATGTCAATTAGTCTCACATCATTCACATCATTAATTTTATTTTAAAACATCTCATCATCATATTGAAAACTTTTTATCCTTTCATGTAATAATATTTTATAAACCATTTAAAAAATCTATGATGTTTCACCTTCTATGATAATTCCCATATCCATATTTACTAGATCTATGAGCATATGATATCGTTCAACTCAAATATTGTTCAAAACACCATGGTCCTTTCTTCCTAATGAATCCACCACCTTATTTCCCTTCTCTGGATGGTTGTGTATTGTGTGGTCAAAATCCTCGATTAGCTCAGGCCATCTCCTTTATCTCAAGTTGAGTTCCTTATCTGAGAAAATAAATTTCAAACACTTTTGATCAGTACATATCTCCCATATTTCACCATATAGATAGTGTTTTCATTTAATCAGGGAAAATATTACTACAGCTAACTCAAGATCATGAGTTGGATAGTTTTGTTAATGAATATTTAATTTCCTTGATGCATAAGAAATAACCATATCATTATACATAAGGACACAAATAATTCCTTTCCTTGATGTATCTTTATAAATAAAAAACCTATCATTTACAGATGGAAAGTAAAGATAGAAGAATTAACTAATATTCTTTTTAATTCTTAAAAACACTCTTCACACTCTTTTTAAAAAATAAATTTAACCCCATTTACCTATGATCCTGGTTAATGGGTTTTGATAAATCAGAAAAATTATAGACAAAACTCTAACAGTAACCTACTAAAACAATAAAACTACATACCTAGGTTATGCTCGTTGGGGATGGAAAATCATGGATTTAATTTTTCATTGTAGGATCAAAATATATTATATCCTTGGAGATAATATAGAAAAGAAAATAATTTCATAAAGCCAAAATTCAATCTTTCTAAACTTCCCATATAGTTCATTTCATCTACCAGTCTTTAGAACTATACAAAATTGGCACTCATGTTCTTCATTGCTTTCGGAGTATACCAAGATGTCCTTAATAAATACTAAGAAAAAGACATCTAGATATTCATTTAACACTCTGTTTATTAGATCCATGAAAACATATGGTCAATTTGTCAATACAGATGCCATTAATATAATTTTATAATGACCATACCTCATTTGGAATAATGTAATTTGAATATCATAATTCTTTACCCACAATTGATGATATCCGGAATGAAGGTCAATATTTATAAAATATTGAGATCCATGAAGTTGATCAAATAAATCATCAATGTAAGGCAGATTATACTTGTTCTTTTTTATAATTTCATTGATTTATCTATAGTCAATTCATATCCACATTGATCCATTTTTCTTCTTAACAAAAAGAACCAGGGATCCCCATAGAGAAACACTTGCCAGAATAAATCCCTTATTACTCAAATCCTGTAATTATTTATTCATCTTTACTAATTAATCATTGTCTATTTTATAGGGTGTTTTTGATATTGGCCATGCATCTAGGATTAAATCTATAGTCAACTAAACTTCCCTCTCTGAAGTATGTGTATCTAAATCCTCTAGAATTGCATCAATATTCTCTCGTACACTAGGTTCTTTCTTAATTTGAATATTTTTTTCTTCATACCTATATGTCAGTTTATCTTCCTCCCCAAAAATCTCATCTAGTAAGTCTATTAGGGGTGGAATTTGATAAGAAATAGGTGATGATGTTTCTAGAATAAAGATAATGTATTCTATATATTAGTCACAAATCATAACTTTCATCTTCTTGCAATACATTATAGAATCATATTTTTATATCCAATACATACCATGTTTTATATAAAAGTTGACCATATGTATGTTGATAAATTTATCACATAAAGTATGTTTATATACTATAATGGGAACTACATTACACAACTTTTTTTCAATTAGACATCCCTTAGGGTGTTTGACAGACAACTCCCTTATTAAAGTGAATTGGAAATATAATTTTTTAACAAAATATGGGAAGATATAAAGGAATGCGATGATCCAGAATAAAAAAAAGTGTTGTCTGTATTCGAGGATATGATTATAGTACCTTCCACCATGTCATTGAGAACCTCAACCTCACCAGTTGTGTTCGACTATACTTGGCCTTGGTCCCTTGGAATGTTTTTGGGAAAATTTCCTTGACACATAAGAAAATCATTTTCATAATGTCCATATCTTTAAAATTGTATCATTGAACATTGGTAGCTTCTTTCATCACCTTACTATCACAAGATTGGTGTCCCATTTCTCCACAATTGTATCAAACTCCCATCCCCTTTAAGAAAATACTGAGGGGTTTCTTCCATTAATTATTATATGGTGGAATGTCATATTTTCCCTTATTCCCCTTATTACCTTTTATAGAGTGTTCATCAACCCTCTTCTTAACTTTATTTACTTTAAATTCATAAGACTTAGAGAATTCCTCTTTAATATTGATAGTACATGAGAGTATATCTTAGTATTATGATAAATATTGTGAGACTAGTGCCTATCAGTGGAATGATTTTAACCCATCGAAGAATCGATCAATCATACTTCTTGGGTTACATTTGTAGTTTGTAGAATACCTCGCCATCCATGTGAAGTTAGATTCATATTTTACAAAATTATATTCCTCCTTTTTATTTATACTTAGAAATTTCCTTTCAATATAAAATATTTTTTCACGAGGAAAGTATTTTTCTATGAAAAGTTCTTTAAACTCACTCCCTTCAATATTTCCTAATTCTTCATATTCCTTTGTATTTTGAATTAACGACCACAACTGATCTTTAAATCCTGAGAGACGGTAAGCTTCCTTGAAAACTTTTTGTCTTTAATTACACCCAAAAAAAGAAATAATTTATCTATAGAACAAATCAATTGATTAACTAAAAATGGATTTATAGTATCATTTAATGTTGGAGGATATTGTCTCATGAATCATCCTTACATTGATCCTTCACGTTGTGGATAATACTACTCCATTAGGGTATGACTATTATTCATAAATCAAGTTGGCTATCCCAATATGGTTATATGTTGTTTAGTGCAAGTTGTATCAAAAGTTAAATTGTTATTATCTATCATATGAGGGAAGTCCCTATGTAGATTAAGTGCATTTATTGGATTTCAATTTCATCTACTAGACTCCATTTCTGAATAATGGCATTCACTAGATTAGGAATTCAGTCATAGTGCATAATTCAAAACTTGTAAAATAGTTAAAATAAAATAAAAAGTATTTTCACATATAATCCATAATCATAAACATGGTTTATTTGAGAACATAATTAATTATAAATCATTCATAATGGTTTGTAAATAATATATGAATTATCCTAAGCATATCCCATATGAGTGTCAAACTAGGTGCGCAGTAAGGCCTGTTTTCGTGTACCAGGTTACCCAAAGTCAAGCTCAGAACACATTGTTAGAGTTATTACTCCTAGGTAAATAGATGTAAGAATCATGTCTAAATGTAATATATAAATATGGATTTATTTTATAGGAATACCCACATAATATCTATATTACCAAAATTATAGAATTTTCTTCTATACCAACCCTCAAAGTAAATCATAGGGTAACGTTCCCTAATAAATTTTTTTATAAATATAGTTTACAAGGTTTGTAGTTAACTTCCATTGATACCAAATATAACTCCCTAACCCCAGTTTCCTAGAGTTGGTGCATTATTTTATTACATTGGCATGATCGCATGAAAATAAAACCCCAAATGACCGATCAATTTATTATCCTTGTAAAAACTAGATATAAACATAAATTTTACCTTGCATTATGAAATGAAAACCTATATAGTGTATCCTTTGAACACACACATATGCCATAGACTATCCATGTAAGTAATTCATAATATTATTCTTCACATCCTGGTGATAAATGACACATAATAACGGGTGACCTAAGATGCTCAGTAAGGATAACCATTATAGACGAAGATATCACAAATAATCATAAAAACTTAAGGCAGGGTATAGAACTAGAAAAAACCATTTTAATCATAATATTCAGTGCCATATGAAAAAAATAAACAAAATAATTCAATTTAAACGTTCCCATGGATATTATACTAGTTGAATAATCAAATGAAATATCAATAACTAATCTCATAACAAGGAAAGGAACAGTGTTAGACATCATAACCAAACCATCAAGTCCTCATGCCAAGACCATTACCATAACATCAAGGCCTTTTTTCAGGACACTAGTTTGTCTCATGAGACCTACTGATGCATTGAGGGGATATAGTGATTCCGGGCTATCACTTACTATGTATAATGCATTCCTCTTATGAAAATGATGAAACATAAAATAAAAATTCATATTTAAACTACCATAGAAAATGTTAATAGTTTAACTATAAACAATGAATGGTATTAACATAGAAAATTCATATTCAAATATATCATAAACCCTAAAATACAATATAATTTGTTGTATCATAATAAATAAACCTCAATCAAGCATAAAATCCATCAATGGATTTTGAGATAGATGAAAATAATCTAATAAATTTATTAAAACTCTTTGATAGAAATATCTAATTTTTATATTGAAATCATTTAAAATCCACACAATTATATAAGAAAAAATTTATTTTGAAAATAAGTTTATAAACTTTTAACTTAAGCATAAAAATGTTAAGTCTTTATAATGGAGGAAAATAGTTTCTCATGCTATATAAGTAAAAAATACATCCTTTCCTTAATTTTTGAAAAAGGCCATAAAGCCCCCCATTTGGAAACTGAGGGAAATATTCCATTAAAACAATTTATAAAGAGTAAAAAATGGGTAAAAATAATTTTAAACAATAATTTATAGTATTTTTAATTACATTTTATGAAACATGGATATGGATGATAAGGATGTCCCATTAGATACTTAATGATAAGCAATTTGAATTATATAGAGATTTTGAAAGTAAACCTTCCCTTATACATTCCTTTAGTAGAGGTTGAGTTAACCTCCTGTATAATGGATAAAACTTATTATTAAATTATACACAGAACATATAAATATTTATGATATCTTATATGATAATCTTATATCATTTTTTTAATAATATTTCATTATAACCATTTTTTTGGGGGTCAACTGCTTTGTTTTTCTATGCATGTTTTGTTGTGTAAGTCATGTTTTTTATACACAGTATGTATTATATTAATATACATAATGATATTAAGTTAATAATAATTATTTTTTATTCATCATATAAAATTTATAATCATTATTTAATGGTTAATGAGGATAATGAATTTTAATGCGTTGTGGAGACGGTAGACCGTACATATGCACAAGTGATAGTAGCATTCTTTTTATAGTTAAATGGAATGTTATTGGTTGGTATATTAATTATAAATATTAATTATCATGTTATTTTAATTATTTATATAAATTAATTTCATCATTATACCCATTCCAATAACATAGTGTTTAATAACAAATTACCCCATACCGCGGAGATGGTAAGTCATACATACACAAGCATGGTGATATTGTTATTCGTATGACGGATAAAATGAATAATATGGGCTTATTAGGTTCATAATAACATATAAGTTTTTTTATTACACTAGATTTAATATTTTTATGTAGAAACAACCTAGAAATAAGAAGTAGGGGATGAAAATAACTTTGAAAGAGGTGACAAAACAATTACATCCTTTTTAGGTGACTCATAATGGTTTCAAAAAAGGACTCATTTGGAAGGATTTATGCCCAATGTGTGGCCTCTAGGATGAATTTATGGATGTTTGGAGAATAATTTAGAAGGTTTTTGTTGATCCAAATGGAATTGGAGGTGTGAATTAATGTGAAGGAGAAGTTCTCTTTTATAAGAGATGTGAGGGGCACTTTTAGAGAATCATAAAATATTAATTTATTATAAATTTATTTTCAATTAAAAATAGATAAAAAGTGATTTTTTTCTTGGATAAGATGATTATAGGTATAAATAATCTCATAAAATGATTTTTAGACATGTGTTGTTTATAAAATTAAACTTATTTTTTTGTGTTTAACCCTTAGTTAAAAAGTTTAACTCTTACAATGTCTTCCTGTATTTTTACATTATAGGGTTAATATAGTTATCTTAAAATCCTATAAGACCGCCATTTGCATAATTTATAACACATGTAACAATATCCTAATTATCTATGTAAACCTGAGGTTTTTATGAATTTTATAACATTTAATTAATTATTATATATTTTTAAGTATCATTTATGTCAATTTGGATACTATTAAATTTTTTTCATTTCTAAAAATATCCTACCAACATGATAACTTCAAAAAAGTACTTCTAATATGTCCCTAATATATATATGTTATCTATAAAATTATTATATGTCATTAATTGTGTTAAATTATATTTTTTTAAATATATTTACTATCCTTTAGTTGATTCTTCCTTTATTAATTCAATTACTGCATTAGTATTGTGTCACCTCTTAGCTTTCCTGACTCTCAGGGTAGCGGACTCCATGAACATAGAGTTTCTAGAAGATGTGGCAGACTATGAGGATGTATTTCCCAAATATTTTCTAGGATTACCTCTTCACTTGGAGACATATATTTTAATTGAATTAAACCCTAGTATGACACCAATATCCACACCAGCATATCAGATTTCTCCTATAGGGCTTCTTGAGAAGAGGGTTTAATTATAGGATTTGCAGACGAAGGGCTTCGTGAGACACAATGTTTCACCCTGGGCAACCCCAATGAGGTTTTCCCAAATGGTAGAGAGAATATTGAGTTTTTGTGTGGATTACAGGCTCCTTAACCAATTGATCGTGCTATACAAGTATTCTCTACCGAGGATCGATGACCTATTTGACCAGTTGAGAGAGGCATGATGGTTCTCGGAGGTTAATATTAAATTAGGATATCTTTAGATGTGAGTATGGGATGAGGAAATACTGAATAAGGCTTTTGGATGCCTCTACGATCACTATGAGTGCTTGGTGTTTCCCCTTGGCATAAAAAACACCACAATAGTGATCATGGGACTCATGAACCAGATCTCCTGACCACACTTGGATTGATTTGTGGTGGTATTCATCAACTATATCCTTGCGTACTTGGTGTTTGAGGAGGATCATGAAAGAAACATAAGGATTGTTTTATATGTACACGGAGAGTACCCGATCTATGGGAAAATATCTAATTTCTAGTTATGGATTCAGGTGGTCCAATTTATGGGACATTCTATCTCAGTAGATGGAGTGGCAGTGGACCTGACCAAAGTTGAGGAAGTGTTAGAATGGGAGCCACCTAGAAGCATGACAGAGGTGTAGAGCTACCTTGTTCTAGAAGGATATTACCCAATATTAATAAATTATTTCTCCATGATATCAGTACCTATGATATCTTTGATTTGACCAAGGTTGGGGAAGCCATTTGTGTGGACAGAGAAGTGAAATCATGCTTACAATTAGTTGCGAATGAGTTTTATTGGCTCTCGGATATTTATATTTTAAAGAGGTGTGTGTCGAGTACGTAGTGTTCTATGATGCATAAAGAATGAGGCTTGGTTGCATCTTGATGTGGAGGAAAGCATTGATTTTCTATAGTTCGCACTAGTTGACACTAAATGAGAAGAACTACACAACCCAAGATCTTGATCTTTCTGTAGTAGTATTTTCATTGAAGATATGGTGACACTACTAGATGGGTGAGTGGTTTACCTTCTACTCTGATCACAAGAGTCTCAAGTATATATTCTCTTAAAAGGATCTGAACATGAGACATAGGCGTTTGCTAGAGTTCCTTTATAATTATGACATTGAGATTCTCTATACACTTTTAGAGGGGATCATAGTGAAGGATTCTATCTGTAAGAGATCGGGTTCATAGTTGTTGGACAAAGAATCAAAGCAGGTAGCCTCATTGTAGTTATCCTTTGTGGATGGAGATGGGGGATCATACCTCTAGATTACGGTTTTTACCCCTACACTCTTACAATGATTCAGGGATGTGTGTCTTGGGTATACCGAATGTTTGAATCTAAATACATAGTTATCTATAGTGAATGAAACTAATGGATATTAGAAAGGTGGAGATCACATCATTATTTTCATAGGATGCACAATTATACTAGTGGTGCTGCGAGACTAGGATCTGAAGAAGTTTGAAAATCTCATTTGGTGGAAAATCTTTGTGTGGAAAAGATGTTATAGGACATATAATGTAAGTTTTGATGGTAAGGGATGAAGAAATAAGTGAAAGAGTTTATTTCTTGATTTCTTACATGCTAGTAGATGAAGGCTAAGCACCAAGTTCCAATAGGTTTATCTCAAACCCTTGAGGTGCTGTAGTGGAATTGGTATGGGATATCAATGGACTTTGTGATGGTTTTTCCATGTACATCTAGGGGACATGATAAAAATTGAGTGATCATTGACTGACTCACTAAGTCATCCCACTTCACACCTATCCAGGAGAAGAGTTACATTGAGAGATTAGGATTCCTCTATGTGCATGAGATAGTAAATATTCATGGAGTGTAATCAACAATTGTTTTAGATTGTGATGCTTTTTTTTCATACCAGTTGTGAAAGGAATTTTATGTAGAATTTGGAAATATTTATGCTTGAGGAGGGAATTTCAACCCTAGAAGGATGCCTAGACAGAGAGGAACATTTTGGTTCTAGAGGACATGGTTTATGACTGCATCTTGGACTTCAGTCATATTAGGGAGGATCGACTATAATTGGTGAAGTTTTCATACAAAAAAATCTACCAATCCACCATTGGTATGGAAAAATTCTAGGATTTGTACAGGTGACCATGTAGGTCACCCCTTTGTTGGAATGACCTAGGAGATTCAATACCCATGGTTCCAGAGTTGGTGTGAGGTACATCTTAGATGGTGTAGATCATTCAAGAGCAGATGAAGTCTATATAGATCTTTCATAAGTCGTATGCTGAAAGGAGATGGAGTCCTTTTGAGTTCAAGGAGTGAGACCATGTGTTTCTTTGGGTCTCGACTCAATGTGGGTTACAAAGACTTGGTTGGGGTGGAAAGTTATCTTTGAGGTTCATCAACCCTTTCCAAATACTACGTAGAGTTGGAAAGGTGGTGTACCACCATTCTCTAAAGTCATAGTTGAATTGGGTACATGAAGTATTCCAGATGTCACAGTTGAGGAGGTACATGTATGACCCATCACATGTCATTGACTGGGGAGAGTCGGACATCAAAGATGGGGCGAACCTTGGTGAGTACCTAGTGGAGATCGAGGATCGGTAGGAGAGGATACATCGTGGGGGAGATATTCCATTGATGTGTGTTTTGTGGAAGCATGGGAATATATTCGAGAGAAAATGGGAGCAGGATGCTAAAATTCATATGAAATACCCATATCTTTTTGAGTAGTCATGATTTTGGATTTTCGATGAGGTAAATCCCTAAGGTTTGGAGAATGTGATGTCCCAGATTATTTCATGTATTATTTTAAATATTATATAGAATTATTTTGAGACCAGGTGCTAAGACGACATGTGATACTGATGCCCAACGTTCCATGAATAAATTACTGAAAAATATAAAATTTTAAATAGAACACATGAGCGATTTTCCTAAAAAAACAAGAATAATTTATAAATGGGTGTGGGAATCTAAATTCCATGTGCACCATTGTAAATGATAGTTCTTTATATATTTTAAATAATACAATAAATTAATGATTTATCTTATTTAAATGATATGTAACCACATAATGACATGTTTTCTATTTATTAGCCTCGTTAGAGAAATTTAATGTTATCTCCACAACATTGGAATCCCTCAGAATTAAGGAGAAAGAATCCTCTCGGTGGAAAATGATAATGGGGTTTCAGATCAGAGATCAATAAATGTTTTTTTGATGGATCTCACCAATGGAAGTGACACGAACATAGATCCTCTTTAGTGAACGATCCAACCCTGATTTTGGGTATGTTATTTGGATTTATTTTCCACATTTTTGAATTCAATGACAAACACAGACCAGCCGATGAATATGTTGATCTAGGGTTCATCATTCTAGTTGGATGGGAATATATTGGGGGATATTTATTGAGAGATTTACTTTTTTTCTCTTTTTTTCATTATAATGAGATCGAATAGAGGCTAACATGATTAAAGGAAAAGGATTGTTCCGTATGGTGTTGTTGGTGATTTTTATCTCCCCTATTCATCGTGCTTTCTCTGTTTGATCCTTGTGGTTGTGGTTGAACACTCAAGATGGTTCTAAACATTATCTAACCCCCAAAGTGGCAGAAAACATGTATTAGAGACCAGATTTGTGTAGATCAAGCCTCAAAGAATCCATATCTACAAATTCTTTAAAATTCTAACACTGGAGATGGCCTGGTGGTTCAAGGAAGGGACCACTGGTGTGGGTATGGAAGGAATTTCCGTTGAGGTATGGGGGTTCCGCCCGAGAGGTGAGACAATGAAAATTGGATGGGGCGTGCGGGGGATGGAACAATTGTCACTGGAGGTGAAGGCATGAGGTGGTGAGGTAGATAGAGAAGAGGTGGCCAATAGAGACTAGAGATGATGAAATAAGCAAGACGACCACACATGACATAGTGCAACACCATGTGAACTAGAGGCATGCAGTCGGGGTGGACCACTGACAGCAAGCCAGCCGAACTGTCTGTATGAGGGATAGACCAAGGGAGTTGGGCTACACTGGGTGGACTAGTTGGCTAGAATGGACTGGGCCTAACATGCCATACAAGATTGGGTCCAACGAATTGGGTTAGGTTAGGTCGACCAGACCAGGTCAGGTTGGCAAGTCAGTGGGGTCAGACTTGCTTATGACCTTTTCACTAAAACAACCATATCTTTCAAAATGAAGCATTAGGTTGACTTACCATCAGCAGTTTTGAGACCCTTTAATTAAAATGGTTATTATGATAGAAATGGTGGGTTATAACTTAGATATATTTCTGGTGACATGGGCCATTTATACGAGTAGTACCTGGGGTCATGCGGCACAATGGGTGTGACTACTACTCATTGTGCACCCTATATTTTCTATATGAATTTTTTCCCTCTTCCAATTTTTATTGGAAGAGATTCATTATGTTTCATTACCTTTATCATTTTTTCTATAGGTTTTCTTGTTACTCTTTCCTACTCAAAAGATTATGATCATTTCAAAATGACTTCCAGGATAGAGTTGTTGGAATCCATTGAGAGGCTTGGAGAGGATCCTCAATTCCTTATTTGTTCCATATGTAAAGAATTTAGTATTGATGTGACCCACTTCATTGGGAATTGATTCTCTACATAGTGACTTAATTTAAATTGAGTTTTTGGTATCAGACCACAGCCCTGACTGTGATCCAAATATGATGTATCTTATCTCTTCATATCTATCACTGTATCCCTACCTCATGACGGTTCCCAAAAAACAGTACCTCTCAGATGGAAATCATTAGTTCTATCGGAATCTGGAGTGTGTTCTCCCAGATTAGTGCTTTGTGGAAAATTAGAGATGAATCTATAGTAGAATTATGTGGGATTTGTGTATTACCCTTGGATGTGTGCTATGATTTAGGTATTTCTAGATATTCTTGTTCTTTGTCGTAGACATATACTTGTGTAGATATGACTTTACTATCTTTTTGTACTACTTTCAAGTTTAGGGGTGTCTTACTTTGTATTTTTATTCTCACACATGGATTGTATTTTCCCACACATTTCATGTCTTTTGAAGACAAGAAAACTTTTGACAGAGACCAAGGAGGACCAGGACCAGATGGATACTAGTGAGATCAGTCAGATAATGGTGTTCCTATGGCTTCATACAGTATCCCAAGTACCTTTCCTTCATATAGGTTTTTTTGGAAGAGTTGTGGGAACTTCTTTATAGACATTCTTTTATTTGGGATTTTATTTTTCCCTAGTTTTACTTCCAACAATTTCAATGTGGTACTCTGGTTGTGGGATATAGCAGTTTTCATGCATTGTTTAGTTAGTGTTTTTACAAACCAGCATTTGTGGGATTGAGGATTTCAGGGTGCATACAAGTACTATGGAAATTTATTACATGTTAGTGATATTCCTACTCAGGGCTAGTCACTAGCCCCTGGCCTATTAGAGGTGGGCTTGGAGAGTCACATCATTGGACCCTTTGGGACGAGTTATGAAAATATATATAATATGAGTTTATTTAATTTTTTATAATTATTGATTAAAGGATTGAGTTTTTAAACTATTTTTTTCATCCATTTATTATTTTTAATAAATTTTAGTTTTTTTATGAATTACAATATGGTTTCTTATTGTTGTTTTGTCTTTATATAATGACTATAATAGTTTAGTGGGATTATTCCTTTGGTTTTCATAAGTAATTGAGTTCAACAGTTTTTAATGTGATGGATTATCCTTTTTTAATGATGTTTATAATTGTTAATTTTTCCTTCAAAAAAGTTTTTTTATGTCAGGTTC
The DNA here is from genome assembly GCA_963277665.1 of Viscum album. Classification (NCBI taxonomy): domain Eukaryota; kingdom Viridiplantae; phylum Streptophyta; class Magnoliopsida; order Santalales; family Viscaceae; genus Viscum; species Viscum album. The sequence goes on from OY728164.1 coordinate 1,350,997,493, forward strand.
CACAAACAGAAGTAGGGGTTTATATATATATGTGTATATATCTTCACATATTTTCATTATATATGTGAATATAGCCCTCAATATATAAATATATATATATAAATAAAGAAAAATATGTTTCTATATAAACATATAAGGGTTCTTTCAGAATTTATCATTAAATATTAATTTCCTTTTTCAATTATGTTTTCAAAGGGACCTTTTAATATTTATTTATAAGGTATATTTTAATTTGGAATTTAGTATTTTGTACAGAATTCCATGAATGATGTTATTATTAAAATAATAATTTATAATAATAACAATAATATTATTACAATATATATAATTATTAATCTCATAGAAATATTCCTTATTTGTTGGAAGAATGAAAATTATTGTTTTATCTCAAAATGGAATTGATTAAGGTTCTTTTAAAAGAAAATATCATGTTTGATGATTAATGTTGACTTTTTAAAACCTCATGGGAAACCCCAAGTACATGGGTAGGTATACTTTGAGAAGGATGGGTTATTATTCCAATAGATGTCCTAGTGAAGTAAATGAGGTATTTCTACTACCCTATTGATGTGATTATATACTACACTAATTCAGGTAATGGCCCATATTAGTGATGTGATTTTCTGTCTACACATTACTTTAGTGGATTTCGGGTGTTTATCCCATGATTCCATTTTTTAATTACTGATTGTATAGACTTTTCCCTACCACAAACCATACATTACACAGTTATGAATATTCATTTGTTATAATTTTACATCTTTTATATAGCATTGGTATATTATTGTTCTTATTAGTTATATTGTTTCACTACATTTTTATTTTTTTACTATTATACTAGTCCATTTCTATACTTCATTTTCTAGTTTGGATATGGATTTTTTGTTTCATTAGTTATTATATGAGTTAATTTATTTGATTATTTTAACTAAATGGCTTTGAAATGGGTATTTAAAAAGAATATCCTTTATTGACTATTAATTATAACATTTTAAAGTTATTATGTTTTTATTAGGCTTTAATAAAGGATTGTGAAAATATTTTTTGGTTGTATTTAAATAATGAAAACCAAATTTTAAAAAAATGTATTTCAAACAAACATTTATGGATTATTTTATAAAATTAAATTAATGGACCTATTAGTGAAACCCTATGTGATTTTTTAGTTCATGATCTAATTACAGCAAATAATATTTATAGATTAAGTGTAAATTCTAGTTTTTCCCCATATTATGAATTATTTTGGATCATTTTCTATTTTGGTTCTTGATAGTGACATTTGATCAATTTTGATAACTTGTGTGGGTATGTTTGTAATTATTTTTGGATTTTATTTGTTTTATTTAATTCTAATATTACTATCTTCCATTACATTATGGTGGGTTTTTATATTTAATGATATATGAACGATATTACGAGGGATGTTGTGTGTGAGGGATTTTTAGGTGAGTATAATGCAATTTTTTGTTTTTCATTAAATTTTTTAAATGGTTCATATTGTTTTTCCAACTTATATGTTTTTTCCATGGACATCTGATATATGGATGGGTCATGATAAAATTTATTTTGTAGTTATTCTACTTATATAATTGTTTTTTTACTTTGGCAAAATAGTTTTGAAATTGGTATTCTAAGATTCCTATGATATTTTTCTTGCCCATGGGAATTGGAAATTCTATTTAGGTTTATCATGGGTCGGCTCAGGAGCCTTGTATAGTGGTGCCTAGTGATGGTTTTTGATAATTCAACTAATATAATAAAATGTTAGTATACAAATAATAATTATTTCATTATATTTGAATGGGTTAAGTATATTTGTAGAAAAAATATAGAGATGATAAATAATTAATAATTAATTTTCATTTATCATGAGAATTTGAACCTTCTCTTGGATAACCACTTCAAAACACTAGGTTTTGCGATTATCCATGGATAAATTGGTTGAAAACATGGTAAATGGGTTTATTGGATGTATAATGGGATATGGTTCATGATGAATTATATTTTTAATAGTGTATGCAAATTAAATGTAATAGTTTCCTTTATTGAGTGATGATAGTGGAATTTTTATAATAATATAAAAAGAAAATTAAATAATCAATGTTTTCAGTAAAAAAAATTTAAAATAATTGAGGTGTATTGAGTCTCGAGTGAACAAGAAAATTCACTACACATTTATAGATTGCTTTTGAAAAATTTTAGATGTTTTAACTTTCATTTTAACTAAAATAGTAATTTACTTTTACCATAGTAACTTATTTTGTTTAACATTGAAAATTTATTTTAAATTTAAAAATTTAAAATTAATACTAACACCTAATTATAACAAACTACTTTCAAAAATTAAAATTATTTTATCAAAATAAATTTTCAATTAAAATAGACATTATTTTTAATATTAGTTCACATAATATGTAAAGAAAGTTTTTTTAAAAAGAGTTCTTATATTTCTAAAAATTAATTTTCGGTTATAATTATAAATAATCTTAATTTTCAAATCATTAGTATGTTTATTAAAAAAATATAAATGTAATGCATATTTCATATCAAATCAAAAATTATATAAACTATATGAATATTTCATTAAATTAATGTCCAAAAACATTTTTTATTATAATAAATTTTTAGTTCAGTTCCATAATGTTAAACATAGGTATTATAAATTCAACATAATACTCTTAAATGTGGAATTAAAATATTAAATACATAATTTATGTAAAAAAATATTTTCTAAATTTCTAATTCATGATGAAATCATAAGGATGTAAAAAATTCATGGTACTTGTGAAAATAATATTTTGTACTATTCATCTAAAAATCAATATTTTCAGAAAAAATAAAATATTATTATAGGATAATATTTTTGTGTTCAATAAAAAATAATATTAATTTATTAAAATTAAAATTCATTTTTTTATTTATAATTTAAATTGAGAATTACAATATAATGAAAACTACTTTTATAATAATAATTATTTATAGAAAGAAAATATGCTTTTTATTATTTCATATTAATTTATAATTAAATTAGTGTTAATATATTATTAATATAAATAATATATTTTTTCATCATTTATTAATAATATACTTAGTTTCTTAAAATTTGAAAGCATAGTGTATTGAAATCCAACATTAGAATTAATATATTTTGAAGAATAAAATGATCTTATTAGTTCTTTGACTGTAGTAACTAAAATTTATCAAATAATTATTACAAAAAATGTACTATATATTTTTTAAATTTGAGATGTGAAATGTATAAAATGTATTTCATTTGTCAATAGCTTATTATATTAATAATTATATTGTTTTTCATACAAAATTCCATATAAAACCCCCTAAAACATTCTCATAAAATTAAAGGGTAACATAACCAACAGTGGATGTCACTTGAGGTGAGTTAGCTTGAATGGGTCTTATAGGGATTTAAATGCTATTTAACTTATCCTACAACTGGTTTCACTCATGTAAAACCTTCTAGAGTTTGGGTTGGGCTCAGTCTAGGGAAAACCCAATAGATACAATCTCCCATAAGAGTTCAGATAAATGTCCATCATAATCGTAAATTTTACTACTAAACTCCATTGCTTATTTTTTATATATAGATTTCATAATGAGTTTATTTTTTATACCTATAAATTTAATTGATATATTATAATTGGGTTTTAGTAGATAAAATATTATCATAATATAACGCATTATGGTTATTCTTTGTTCAATACAGTGTTTGATAAATTATAGTTGAAATAATATATATTTAATAGGAAATTGATACAAAAATATCAAGGTGTTGCAATAAGTCATATAGGGATTCACACTGCTTTATGATGTGGGTTTACTTTAGATGATAGGGTAAGATCATTTCTTTTAAAGATTTGATATGTCATAAGAATGTCTTAATAGATTTTCCCTCTAACATCTGGGGGATAAATTTTCAAAGGAATGTGGGACACAAATGAGGTAGTGATGTAGTAATTGTTATAGAATTTTGGAAAACCTATTGAGGCTTGAGTATTGTAAAGACTTTATGTAATGGGGACACCATGGGGTGATAGATACTAGTTGGTATTAGCTGTTATATACCAGGGTTTATTTAAGGATTTGTGTTCCTTCCATCTTAAACATGAATGGTACATTTATGGGTTATCTTTTGTTTCCATGGTTGTTAGGTTGGACTTATAGGGGTTAACTTATGAGGCTATACATGATCATATATGATAGTATTAATAGATATATATCTTGTATAACTATTATTAGGGCTGTTATCCAATACACGTGATGTGCTAGAGGTTCATGATTTATAGATTAGAATAGGATTTTTGTGTACTTTTCTGAGTGTACGTGGGATATGCATGAACCATATTTATAAAGAGAGGGTTTGGACTATGATAGTGGTTGGATCTGTTTTTCACTTTGGATCCTCTTCGAACATATATTATTTTTATGGGATAAACCTAGTGAAAAATGTATTTTATTTTGATGGAGGTTGGATATATTATTCCTCACCTCAATATTAACTTGTGGTATATGTAATTTCAAATTTGATTTATATAGTTATTGTATGTTCAAGTCACGTGAGTGGTTGGATCCATTGTCTCCATTTTAAAGATCCAATTATAACATATATAATTTTCCATGGGACCTTATCATGAGACAATGATTCAACTCATGTGGGAGGTCGGATCCATTATTTCCCTACTTAAGATCTATTTTTCATATATTATATTTTCTATGATGTGGCCATTTTTAGATTTTCTAAAAATTAGGAAGAGATAGATCCTACATCATTGATGTGTCAGGAATCATTGACATAGTACAACTAGTAACTCAATGTACCAATATCATGATCTATTTTACCTTTTTATAAAATATTTTACAATGTGATCAGGTCGGGATTAGTTTTTTCTTTCCATTGATGGGTTATCTATAACATTAAACTACAATAGAAGAGATTTACTAGTGGTAATAAGATTTGGTATAGTCATATTTTCTGGTATTATACTAGTTACATGATGAATTGAAATGTATAATAGTTTAATTATGTTCTATATTTTACTTTCCCTTTGAATAAAATCATATACAAGATGAAATATATTTGGTACACTTGACGTGACACAAAAATGTTTTATTTCACACAACCTTTTGGAGTATATCGGGGTACATGAAAATATCACCTTTGATGAATGAGTCTTCTCAAATATTTGATAGTATATCAATATAAAGGTTCTCATTAAGGATTATATATGGGGTTGAGGTGAGTCAAGGTACTATTAGTTGAATATTTTATGTATTTTATTACATTTTTATATATTAATATTAGAAGAATTGGTTAGGTGATATGTACAACTAAATTATTTATATTGAAATTATTTATATAATGGTGATTTTTTTATTTTATTTTTATGTAATTTTACTCTTCCATACTCTAATTTCCTATTGTGGATTATTTTAGGTAGTTTAATTTTATTTATGGAAATGAAAAAATAGATTAAAACCTCCCCAAAAATTATCAGAAACTATCACCATTGGTTGGTGACCTCTAGCATATAAGGAGGCGTTCTTGGTGGATTATTATATTATGTGATGGTTCCCTTAATGTTATTCTAATCTATTATTTAATGCTAAAATATTTAACAACCAAAATTTATGGGATCAAATTTTATTAATAAAATTCATGAGATAAAAAATTCCCTAAAATTAATGCACTATTCAAAAATAAATATGAATACTATAATTTATCAAAATAAAGGAGTTCGAATATTTCATATTTAGAAAAGAATAAAAAGTAAACCCACTTATAAAAATAAAAATAAGGGGTAATAGAGTGAAAAAATAATTAATGAAAAATTTAAAATATAGAGAACTCTATATTAGGTAATTTTACTCTTCCGTAATTATTAGCCATCTGATGGTGTCTTCCCTTTGAAAATATTAACAAATGTTTAAATAAGATTTAGTTTATAATATTTTTTGTGATTACCTTTCTCCCACATTAAAATTCACCAAAAGGAAAATAAAAATGTTATGAAAAATAAAATAATATGAAAATAATATGTAATTGTAGTGTCCAAATGATTTCATTTTATAATAATAAAAAATATAAAACATGAATAAAATAAGGACTTATTCTTTTACTAGTTATCCTATAGTTATTTTTAATGAAATTCATAATTCTTACCCTAATTTTCATTCATATTAATGGAATAAATTTTTAGTTTTGTGACATTTGGATATTTATATATATTATTCTATGTTTTTCATCAGATTTGGTGTGGTTGAATTGCTATTGTATGGCCTCAAAATTGATATATTGAAAACATTTTACGTATTAAACCACACACATGAATATTTTCATTATTATTGTATTTTTAATTGAATGTAGAATTATATTAGTAAATTAATAATGATTTTCGATTCAGAAAACTGAGTTTATCCCAATCATGACATAAGGATTCAGAATAATGGATTTACCCTAGGAGTGAAGTCTTTTTGTTTGCATTGGGTTCTTCTTTGGAGTTCCATTATATGTGAATATGTTATTTAAATTAAATAAATTGAAATATTAATTTATAATGTTTATTAATGTTTGGTCAATGGAATCTCCTATATTTAGTCTATATAGTGGAGGATATTTATCATTATCTTTATAAACATGGTATAAATTCATGATATGGGAGAGATTTTGGGAAAGGATTCACCAAGTGATACAATATATCATGGATTAATGAATATGATTTGAGTAACGAGTCATTAATATCGATGTAGAACCATTATTATCTTAAGACCGTTCCATCATTGTGGCAGGTCTTTGTTACTTGTAGATTTTCTCTTAGTAATTATAAGATTTATAACATAGAATTTTATAATAGAAAAGAATCTCTAATTCCTCCTTGAATTTTCAAAAACATGATGATTTATAATTTAATTTTAGTTTGAGATTAATTATTGATAAAAAATCCTTTCCATGTTATTTTTAGAAATGATGATCATTATATGAATTAGATTTAGTCTGTTATGATATTCACTTTCATGTTCATTGGTTTTTATCCCATAATTATTATTATTCTTAGTATCTGGCCACATTTAAGGTGATATTTCAACCATTTCTAGCCCAATTTTAAATGAGATAGAACCCTCAAATTGTTTTTATTATGATAGTGGAAAAAAATTAAGATTTTTTTTCATTGTATTATCATATGAGATATTATAAATAGGGTTTAAGGATGGAATCTAGTAGATTTTATTGATCACGGGCATGCAGGATTGAGGAACTTCAACGACGGTTCCCATTATGGAAAAGTGAGGGATTGAAATGGTTTTAATGTGAAGATGGATTGATTGTTAATTCTTCTAGATAGGTATTTGTTCACATACATAGTGGATCTAATATACACTTGAGAGAGTTAAGGAGGATACATTATGGTATAAGGAATATGTTTTGTTCTATCAATAAAATTCATGACTACATGTCCCAGTTTCTAGAAGAACAAACACCCTATATTACTTTTTTTTTGGGGAATATGATTTTTGGTTAAGTTAAATATTACACGACCATGTGGTAATACCTCATTCTAGGTGTCCCTACCAGGGTAGGCTCTCTATTTAAAGAGATTACTCACCTGGAAATTTGGGTGAAATGATATTCCTTGTTCCCCATGTGATATATCAAGTATATGGATATTAAAATTCCATATTTATTATTGTGACATGGAAACATGATTATGTGGGATTAATCCCCATGTACAAAAAGGGACACACTTTGTACTTTTCATTAGATGTACTATATTTCATATATCCTTCATTATAGCTTGAGATTTGACCCATGAGTAATCATTCCTGAGTATAATAATATGAATAATGAGATGGTAAACTATTTTTTATATTAGAGACATGACATGAGGTGGTTTGAGAAATAAATTTCTTAAAGAATGGTTTTATATAATTGGGGCTTGAGAGTTAACTCCAGAGTGAGCATGGTTGGAAACCCCTTCAATGCACATTTAGGTTACAGAATTTTTCCCCCATTCCATGTAAAATATGGATTGGAAACACATGTACACATCCCAAGTCATAGACTTATATATATATATATATAATGTTTAAACCCTTATTAATCTAGAAACAATTATGTGTGGGTCCTCCACCCTCAGCACCCCCTCAGTTGAGACATGACATTGTAGAGGCATGCTTCTTCTATATCTCGCGAGGATATATTGGGATACTAGCATTGGGAAAAAAAGTCTCTTAGAGAAGCACAAAAACTCATCATCCATAGTTGTCTATAAATATAGAGAGATAATTTTTTTCTCTCTCTGTCTCTTTCACTTGGGTTATTCTATGATAATATCTATTGTTGGATTTCCTTTAATCTTTTTATCTCATTGGATGAGATGTCAATTTAGGGTTTAATTGATTCCCCTTTAGTGTTTTGGTTATCCTAATAGGTATGTATATACTCACACATATATGGTCTTTTTCTATGTTTATTATCTATTTTTTATATAATAGTAAAATTTGTAGTGAATTTATTATGTTGGGTGGTTGTGGAAGTTAATGGTGCTTTCTAATGGTGATTGTCGAAGGTCGAGGGAATAATTTCTCAGGAGTAGGCCTCTAACACATCATCAACTATTATATTTGGAATACCTTTGTTAATATTTGGGTTTGTGTTCCCCCTAACACTTCAGGTTGTTTTTTATTTATACACTATAGTATGTTTATAGGTTATCCCACATATTTGTTTTATCGTGGGTTAATAAAAATCTATTTATCTTTCATGGTTCTAATATTCGTGGATGTTTAAATCTATAATAGTAATTGACGATATTACCTCTAATATGTGTGATATACCTATTTTATAAAAGTCCATATCCTCTAAACTATTATAGGAGAAATTAAGGTGTCACATTCAGTTTACAACTAGTCCATGTGGGGACCTGGTGGGTTAGTTCAGAGCAAAGTGGTATCTGAATGGTCTATCCTGAAGAGTGTGTTAAAAGTTAGATGTGTGTTGAGGATCAGATTGAGGATATAAGAAAATGGTTTTATGGTATCTAAATTTGTTATTTCAATATATATATCCCAGTGATGGTGAAATTGTTGACAAATGCATACACTAGGAATATAGTCACAACCCCAACCTGGGTGACCTAGAGATGGAGCCTTAATTTATTACATTTGGATAGATAAAAAATTGAATCCAAAATTACCAAACAATTTAGTAGTTTTTGAAACTATATTACATACAATAAAATTAGTTTACATTAGATAATAAAAAATAAAATATAATACCTAAAAAAATCTAACAAACTGCATCCTTTAAAATTCATTAAAAGGTATCTTCTTCATAACATGGGAAAAGGAAAAATAATAATAGTGAGATAAAATTATTATTAAGAGTAATTTATTGTGGTATATATAATGAATAAATAAAATAATCAACATAGAAAGGTAAATAATTGTACACACATTACAATAATCAATAACTTGAGCACAATCTAAATTCACTGATAATATTAAACTAAAAATAACATGGATTAACAATAACTGTGTTCTTGAAAAAATGGTTAATTATTTAATCCCATGTTTCCTAGGTATATAATACCTTTATAATCCATAAATTCCAAAATAAATTTTAAACATTATAGGTAAACCCATTTAATTTTGCTGATTTATTAATCTCATGAGACTACTGATGCATCGAGGGGATTTTCTGTATACGGTCCCCACCGATTCTTTTGTGTAAAATAATTTTTCATATATAAAATAATAACTATAATTCATGATCAATATTAATTATCAACTAATATCTTTATTGATCAAAATATATAGAGTTAACAATATTTTCCATATTAATCAAATAAAATTTAATGTGATCGCCAAATGTAAAAATGGTATACGATATAGTAAATAAACATATCCATCATACATGAAATATTAATATTTTAGAGAAATTAAACTATAAATATATTTAGAACATAAATAAATAAAATGGGTAGTATATTAACAATATAAAATAAATTGCGTGCATACTGTTAAAATATTCATGAATAATGTGAAATTAAGATGGAGTCCCTCACAAAGATTATATCATTAATCAAATGATATGATTAAGTGTATCTAATATAAATAATGATAAAAAATTTCAAATGATTCATAATATAATCAATTGTCACTACAAACATAATCTTAGCATGATATAATCAATGAAATAGAGTTGTAACGTAATGAATGAAAATTGCGTTAAGAAATCCCCTACCACTTTTCATTAGTTAAATCATATTCCCCATAAAATTTATATTAATAAAATGAAACATTTAATACTATAAATAAAATGATATTAACGATATTATATATGAATGGGACATATATATATACCACATACAATAAATAAGTTTTTATAAGGCATATATCTCACAGAAGTTAAAGTGATACGAGAAACCCTTACCTCATGACTATGATTAGTAGTGAATAGTTTAGAATTATGTATAATTGTTTAAATAAAGTCATTAATATATTATATACCCATATTCATTATTATTATAACTTATATAATCAATTTATAACATCTTATCGCATGTTCAATAAAAATATTTCATTATTTTAAATGTTTCAGGTGTTAATTGCCCTATTTTCTCATGCATATTTTGACATCAATATCAAAGTTCTTTTGATTTAGATAATAATAAATCATATAAAGATTGATATTAATGTTATCAATATCAATATTAATAATTTAATATAATTTATATCCATTATTTAATTTCAAAAAGGGGAAATGAATTGAATCACATCGTGGAGATGGTAGGTCGTACGCACGACTGAGTGATGATACCATTCAATTAATGGGTAAATCAGTAAGGATGAGGGCTATATATTAGTTATAAATAATGAATATCATTTCATAATTACCTTAAATATCCACAAAATTTATCATTTTATCCGTCCTTATAATGCGAGGATGGGAAAAAAACTTACACCATGGTGTGGAGATGATAAGCCATACGCACACACACACATAGTGCTTTCATTTTTCATAAGATGGATAAAAGGTGTAATATGGTTGTACCACAATCTTAATAACATATCAGAATAAATATTATACTGTATTTATTAATTTATCATTGAAACAAAAAAATTATTAGTGAGAGGAATAAGAAACGAACATGAAAGAGTTTGATAAATATGACTACATCTTCTTTGGGGAATTTCTTTTAATATATTCTTAAGGGATCCTGGGTATGTATTTGGGATGAAAAAAACGTCTATAACATAAATAAGGATGTTTTTAATAGATATGGGAGTATTTTGGTACATATTTATTACTAAAATTTTTGTAAATAAGTGAAGTAGGAGGTCCCTTTTATAACTTTGGTGAAAATCACTTTTCAGAACTCTCTATATATTAAATTAATATAAACTAATCATCAATCAAATTTTTTTAAAATGAATTATTTATAATATAATATGATTATTTTTAGAAATTATCACATAAAATATTTTTTTATACAAGTTTAGGTCCCATTATTACTCTAATATTTTGGTTAAAACCATTATTTAATCCCTTTAACACTTTCTATAGAAACATCACTTTTATTGAGGGTCAATATAGTTAGTATAAAATTAAAAAAGACCAATAAATGGATCATTTATGAAATTTTAAACCTTATACCAATCATTTACTAAAATATAACATTTTTATGAATTTTTATGAATTAAAAAATATTGTTTATTTTAAAATATCATTAATGTAATTTTTGAAACTATTCACTAAGTTGATTATTAAAAATATTTATACAATAATATATATTAAAATTAACTATTTTGATAAATAAATTTAATATATAATTAATACATAAAATTTATTTATGACATTAATTATTATGAACTGTGTTCATTTTAATATATTTAATATCATTTATTTTATTTCTTCATTAATAAACTAATTATCGCATCAATGTTATCCAAGAATTTAGAATAATTAATTTTTTACTAAAAATTTAAAAAAATTATGATGATTATAATTTTATTATGATTCAAAATACTATTTATAGTACACTATTAATTATATATAACATCATATTAAAAATTCTATAGTTATTAATATCTTGAATTCAATAACATTTACTTTTTTTAAAAAATATTATAAATATCATAACCTTATCCGAATGGGAATAAATGGTCATATAACAAAAAAATAGTTGATTATGGACCAAATTGAATAATCCAATAAATTATTGGAATATTTTAGGTCCATTTACTAGTCATTGTCAATTTATAGTTTAATCTAAATTACCCAATTTATCCTCTACTAGGGTAACAAAAATACCAATGTTACTCTTAATATTGGAAAAAAATTAAAAGAGACATATTTTATAAATTTGGACCATATGAATCCAAATATGGAATTAATTTTCATAATTTAAAATATATAAGTTTAAGAATTATATTCTCATCTAATCCCGCAAATCGCAACGAAAAATAGTTTTATTGAAAAATTCATTTTAAGCCTAAAAATGTACTCATTCCAAAATAAGGCATAAGGGTTATTACAATGATATAAATTTAAATATTTATAAATAAATAGTACTTATTTAACATTAATATGAAATTAAAATCATAAATATACTCTTAATATAAAGAAATTTTTAGTTTTATAAAAAATCAATATTTTTCACTATAAAATAGAAAATGGATCTTCTTAGAAAATACCAAAAAAATCTAATTTTTTTTTGACATTAATATTTTTAAAATTATGTTCATTTTTTTGAATTATAATTTATAAAAAATGTAAAATATAGTTTTAAAAAAAATTGTGCTATTAAAAGGTGACAAAAACGCATTAAAAAAATGTAGTTTTTATGTGTAAAATTATATTTATTCTTATATTATAACTATAAATATATTGAATGAATGTAAAACATTTGATTGAATATATAATATATAAATTTTATAATGTGGTTAATAATATTAATTTATACTAAATAAATGGATAAATTATATTAATATTTCATTGTTCAAATAATATTGGTGTTGTGTGCAATGTAAGCCGCCAAAGTGATTAAAATGAAAATGAGAAACACCATAAAATATTTGGGTGTTATATTCATTCCCACCTAAATTAATTTCAACCGCTAAATATCAAATTTCACTTTAAAAACCAAATTTTTATAGTTTAAACTTCATTTTGGGGAAACAAACATCATAAATAGGGTTAATAAGATATCCACTAAATAATAGTGAAAGTGAAATGATAAGGTCACCACAAAATTAGGCTTTTAAATTGGATAAAATTAGTGAACATTGAATAAACGAACATGGATAAGAATTATAACTATCCTATTATGATGGACAGTGACAGAAAACATGGTGACTATAAAGCTAACCATAAAAAATGCTTATATTTGGGATGGGTAAAAAGACCATTTATATCTTGGAATTTAAACTAAATGGATAAAGTATTTCATCCAAAACATTTTTCATAGAGTTTATGGATTTTTTATTATTCATATAAACTCTTGAGAAAATAAACATACTATATTACCTTCAATGTCATAAGTATAATCTCATACTTTGGGTGTGCATCTATATATTCCCAAATTATACCTTATATTGGGGAGGGGACATTCAAGATAAATTTTCATATCTAAAGACTTTTAAAAAAGTCATAGGATCTATAAATCATTCCATAATCTTTTAAATATCTCCCAAATCTAAAATGGTCAGTAAAAAATAAGATAATTCGTAAAGAGGGTAAACATTCACATGGGTAAAACTAGAATTTTCTCTTAATATTGAACATTAATACCCAAAATTAAAAATGTGTAATTGAATAAATAAGTATCCTTAAATATCCATAAAAGAATTTTGTCCTATTATTAAAACTATTAAATAATAGGATATGATCTCATAGTCTTCCCTAAAAAATTTAATATTTATCTTCAAAAATATTCATTCCCTAAATATATAATCTCCAAGATACACTAACCATTTCCATAAATAACCCAAAGCACCGTAATCCCATAATAAAATAATATATTCTTCTAAAATACAATTTATCATTTATTCCAAAAATTATATTCCAATTACCTTAATCATACAGGTTTCCCAAAATTGAGATCATATTCTAAAAGAATATAAATAAAATATCACTAAATCCATATCTAATACCATGGTGATCTATAGGAAATAATTTAATGAAAAACTATTCCATACTAACAAAGAAACATTATAGGTTAGTGGTTGGTTATCCACCCTTGTCTTAATTTTGTTGTCAGTTCAAACCCCACTTCCTTGTCAGATGTGAAGGGTTGTCACTTAGCCTAAGGGTTGTAATTTTTCTAAAACTATTTCATTATAATTTTTTCAAAATTCCCTAAAATAACCTTAATATATTAAATATTAGATAAATTTTTTACCCACACTGGTTATCTCATACATTTCATTCCCAAAAATATAATAACCCATAATTATGATAAAATCAAAGATTATAAAAACCCTAAATGTTATCATTACCTTTAAACATTGTCTTGATAATATAATGAAATTATTCTTTAAATAACCCTTTTCACATGTTTAATATAAGAGTTACATGAACCTATAACATTTATCATAATTCAATAAATTTACCCTAAAAATTATCACCTTTTCAATACACCACATTTAAATGGTATTGTTTTCATCTAATTTATTTTTCCAAATATTAAAAAAAACATACTATAGAATATCCTTTATGTTTTAAATGATTATCGTGATATTTAGGAAAACAATATCTGTCATAAAAACATTTATTACTAAATATCCTTCTTAATACTTTGTCAATTATTTTTTGATTTATCCATTTATAATTCAGTGATATGAATTATATAGTTATGAATCATCTATATCACCCCAAAATATTAATACATATATCATAAGAAAAAATATTCATACCATAAATCTAGATATTAGTACCTTCCTTTATGCTATTTCTATTCTCATTATCATCCAGCATGAATCCCATATCTCTAGAAAAGAAATAGTCAAGTCTCTGGTGGTAATTCCAAAGTTGAATGAGATGGATGAATTTAGATATTTAAATAATATAAAAGAGATTACAATATACACTAAAATTTTGGAGAAATTAAAATGTATTGGATAGATCATATAGTTTATTTCATATGATCTGGACATTCAAAAAATATTAAAAATCTTTTAAATAATATTTTTCTATGATAGTGGTGACTGAATAATCTAATAGGTATAGTAATGTTGTCTCAGATCCTTTCTCTTTCATCATGATGAGAAATATTTAATATATAGGAAATATCTTCATTAAAACATGAAATGAATTATTACATGTTATAATAAAAATGGTCCATTTAAAGATAATTCCCTTAAAAGCCCATAATATATCAACATTAAAATCCTTAATTCCTAATATGATTACCATTATAAATTCAATCTTCAAAAATATCATTAGTCTTCTCAAAATCCATCTCTTATTCCACAAAATGGGTGAATAAAACATAAAAAATATGATTGAACATATAATTATTAACACATTATTATTAACTAACAATATTAAAAACCCTCATATGAATAATAATCATATTTTCATTAGTAACATTCTCAAATTAAATCATTGGGTTATGATCCCTAATGTATGCCCTCAAAAATATAATACCCATGATTTCAACTCAACATTTAATGATGCTAACTGTAATGACCCTAACCAAAGTAACCCAAAGTTGGTGCCTAACTTATTACATTAGAATATAGACAATATTATAATCTATAAGTATTGATTGGTTTAGTAGTTTTGGACAATATATTACATTCATAAAACCCAATTTACATTTGGAAAAGAAAAATTAAACATAATAAATAACAACATTTAATAAACAATGTCCTTAAAAACTCACTCAAATATTTATTCTTCGTAACATGCTAAAAGGAAAAAAATAAGTGTGATCCCAAATTCTCAGTAAGGGTATTGAATATTGGAATTTATAATGAATAAATTAGAATAATAAACATGGAAAGGTAAATAAATGATAACACATTCCATTAATTAACAACTTGAACATGATCTGAATCCATGTATAATATCATTGTTAAAATCACATGGATTAACAATAACCAAGTTATTAATGAAATTATTAATTATTGGAATTTATGTTTCTAAGTCACATAATACCTTCACCTTAATGGCCCTTCACAAGAAAGATTATTATTTATGGAGAAATCCCATTTAATTTGGCCAATTAATTCATCTGACACTACTACTAATACATCAAGTGGATTTTCTATATATATTAATCACCCATTATTTCATGTCCAAATAATTTCTAATATATAGAATAATTGATTTAATTTAAAAATAAATATTCCTTAAAAAAATATTCATATTGCAAAAAGTTAAAAAATTAACATTATTCCCCAAGTGAATAAAATAACTGCTAAAGTAATCGTCATATGTGAAAATGGTGTAAGGATTAGGCAATAAAAATACCATGATAAATGACATATGGATATTTAATAGAAAAGAAATTTTTAATTAATGATAATCATAAATAAATCATAGGTGAAGGGTGTACACAATAAAAAATAAATTAGGTATATAATATTAAAATATTATTCAATGAAGTGAAATTTAGATAATGTCCCTTACATTGATAATATCATTAATCAAATGAAACAATTATGTGTATCTACTATAGGTACAAATAAAATAGGTGTAAATAAAATAAAATCAAATTTTATTTCACTCATAACTTTATCATGAGAAAATAAATAAAATTAAGCCTTAACCTAGTGAATGAGAATTGAGTTAATAAATCACATACCACTTTGTAATCATTCAAATCGTATGACTCATAAAAGTAATAATTATCAAAAGAACATTGAATAAAATTAAGATACTGAGATTAATTGAAAATAACCAACCCCATAATGCCCAGAGTCAACATCTATTATCAATTACATTTACATGATTACAGGGAATCAAATTAAGATGGATCGATCATTTTAGTAGTCTTGGAAAACCTGATACATACAAGAGTCTTGTTTTAAAAATTAATAGAAAAATTACAACACTATTTTTTCTAAAAAACCTCAAGGATAACATTATTTAATCTAGTATATCCATTCATATCGTTCGTATAACAGTTCTTGGATTCCCTAGGAAATGAAACATAATAATGGTGACATCAAATGATCAGTTAGTGAAAAATATAACAGAAGAAATTATGAATCAATAAGAATAAATCATGTGAATAAAAAATATGTCATTTTTTAATATATTTTAAAAAAATATGGGTTTTAAAAGAAAATAGATTTTTCTAAAAAAGAGAGAAATGATGTCATGTTTTCTTAAAACAATTATCTAAATCATTTTGAGTACCAAAGAGTGAAACTTTTACTAGTACATGAAAAAGATAATTAGTAAATAGAGGATAATAAAAAAATTTATTTATTATAAAATGATCAAATAATTTACTCAAATGTAAATTCAATTGCAAAAAAGCTTGAAAAAAATAGATTATAAAGTAAACCATTGAAAATTTTTATAATGTTTAAGTGAGAATAAATCAATGATTAGATTATGTGTATCAACTAGAAATAAAAATAACGAAGTGTCAATAAATAAATATATTGTCAATGTCATTATACACATAATCATATAATAATAGCGACAACGAGGAAGAAAATATAACACAACAAAAAGAAATTGGGTTATGAAATTATTTTCCACTTAATAACTATTAACTGAAATCCCCTTAGATGAAATAATTAAAATTGAAACTAAAAAAATCATGAAGAATGATTCAATCATGATATTATATGAAAAAGTGGAATTATCTTCAAAATATATAAAAAATTAGGTGAAGAACAATAAAATTATTTTTTCATGAGTATGTTAACAATCAAAAAAGGAACTGAGATTGAAAATAGAATCATTAAAAACATTATTAAGAAGAATAACCTTTAATCTTTCCAAAGTGTCTCATACCACTTGGAAACATATGAATCATAATATCCAAAATAGAATAACTTTAAATGAAACTTGAAATATAATGAGGAAAAATAGTTCATGATATAACATTTCAAATGGAATTATTTAAACTATATAAAAAACTAGGTTTATAAGAAAAAATAAGTTTTAACAGAATTTAAATTGAGACAAAATCCATTACCCTGCATCCGAATCATCTCATGTGACCTTATATTCCAAAATAAAAAAATTATATTAATTATTTAAATACATTATATTATTTTTCATATTTATCATAACATTTATTTCACTAATTACCATGTTGGATACAACTATGTAAAACATTATGTTTACGTTTGGTGTTTTGACTAAATTCGTTTTATGTGTCAAAAAAATTTTTGTTGGCCAAATATTATCAAATTGGACATTATATAACATCTCAAAAATAATAAAAATGAATTAATTATTATATATGTAGATCAATTATACTATTAAAACCAATCATTTGATATGGTTATGAAAAATTAACCAACATTTTAATCCTGGAGAGATTTGTCCATATATACGCATGCGTAACGTTCACATTTTTCAATGATCATTATGGAAAGAAGATAAGCAACATAATATATTTTCATATCAGTAATTATATCCTGAATACCATGTTATTTAATCTTATATACTTATATATATATATATATATATATATGTAAAAGTAATCATATCATGTTAAGGATGCGGAAGTCCACAAATCCACAAATGACGTTGTTACTTTTTAAGTGCGTGAAAGGGTAATAATGAAAGTGATATATATACATATATATAATTATTTTATGGAAAGGTAGTTATTTAAATAATATCAAATATATTTTGATTATGTCTCATATGTTTATTTACAATCACCCTTGATACATTTTATGTATCTTGTGAATGAATCACATTTCTTTAAGAATGCGGTAGTCTACACTTCCACAAATAGTGTTATCATATTTACACTAGATAGAAAGTATAAAGATATGTGTTTTAAAATAATTAAATAAGATTTAAAACAAAATAATTTTCACATATAACACATATAAATAGTTTTTCCACCATAATTCTTAACCATCAAATGTGGTAAAGGAAAATGAATAACCATCATTTAGAGAGGTGGTAGTTTGTTATACATGTAAACTGTAAGTTTGCTACCCAATAGATGAAAGTGTTTCTATGTGTAGGTAAAAAAATTTAAAAAAATATAAGTATATTTTGGATATTTTTATATATATATCAATTAATAAAAATATTTTATGGGATGGAGAGTGTATGGAAAGATGTTACCTCTTAGTCGGATAACTACTTTTGGTTTTCAATAAAAAGCATAGTTGTATTGATTTATGCTCAGGGGAAGGCATGTAGGATTATTTGAGAGATGTTAGGGAGATATTTGGGACAATCTTGCTTGATCCAAAGTGTCTTGATAGGTGGAGGAATTGGTATTAGATGAGGCCCTTTTATAGTGGTGGATGAGTTGCACTTTTCAAATATTTTGAAAAAGAAAATCCATACACATTTTTCGCATCGAATGTCGATAGCATAATGGAAAAATTTAGTTACTTATATGGATAGTGTCTAAATATATCCAACTAATCTCTCTGTGACATGTTTCTATATAATTTTGGCACTTAAGATTAAGGTTTAGTCCCTTGTGAAGGTTAATTTTACCTTATTCATTGTAATTAATTATAATTACATTCACTAATTTTTTTGGAAAACAACTATGTTGACCTTATTAGAAATTATAATATATTTAGATTCAAAATATGGAATCTTTTTTTATTAATTCCAATTATATAATTGGTAGAAATTAATTTAAATTTAATCCCAGAGATGGGATGACAATGTATGTTTTTAAGGTAAAAACGTTTGAATGTTTCTATGTGTTTGTAGTCAATTTCAAAGAAAAATTGATTCCAATGACCTAAAATGGAATAATTGATAAAAATATGATTTAAATAAACTTTCAAACTAATTTAATATAAAATTTATCTATATAAATAAAGCAATTTAAAATACAGTTTTTGAAATAAAATTTATTATTTTTCACTATTCTTTAAAAAAATGAAACATCATAGGAAAATACTAAAAATTAACCCTCACCTAATTTTTATGTTTTATTTCATAGATTGAGATTATTTTTACAAATGAAATTTATAAAATGGAAAAAATGGGATTTAAAATAGGTTCTCTATGAAAAGGTGATAATAGTGCCTTAATACAAATATATGTTTTTAGGTCTATTATTGAGTTTATTCTTATCATATGTCTATCAAATATATTCGATGATTTTCAAAAATATTTTCCTGAATAATATATATATATTATATTAACGTCACTCACCAATTGGAATTAATTTATATTATTAATGAAAACTAGATTCATGAACGTAAAAATAGTTTTCTAAAAAAATAAACTTTTTTATTTTATATTGGTTCTTATATTAATTAAAATTAATTTACCAAAATTTGATTCATTTTAATTTTTTGTAAAACATATATTTTCCTAATATAGTTAATCGTATTCATAAACTCTAATTTAACATCTAATTTATAACTTATTATTTTAAATAATAATATTTTAATGATAAACCGTTTCTTAGAAAAATCTAGTCTTCCGTGTAACATAATATATCGAAGACAGTATGTATTTCATGTATGAGAATATAACTCTGTGTTGTATGAATTGAATGATATCAAATATATTAATTTATTTTAAATACTAAATATAATATAAATACTTAGGATATTATATTCCCTTATGCGCTTGGTGCCATGTGTCATACACTCTATTGAAATACAATGTTTATACTTTAGATACTTAGGGTGTTACATTCTCTCCACCTTAATTAAATTATGGAATCGAAATTTAAACTCAGTCTTAGTGACTGATCATTTTATATTTACAATGCTTTAAATCCCAAAACATTATAATGGTTCGTGAAATATCCTCTAGAAAATAGAGAATGAGAATTAGAATTATAAAGGTCACATTGAATAACGTGTAACTAGGTATCTAAGTAAGATAACATTAGTGGAAAGTAGATATATGTGCTTTGAGTAAAAGCATAAATATTTATAGGGAGTAACTGAGGCCGTCAATAACATTCAAGTAATGATGAATTTAATATTAAGAAAATAAAAACCATAAATTTATTATGTTTTAGAAGGATATTTGTTAAACAAAAATTAAAATATTAGTATAAATTTTTATTTTTATGTCATTTTCTTAATGTTGGGTAATTCTTTTACTAACTAAAAATATATAGAAATTTATTTACACGATATGTTTTAATTTAATGGGATCAATTCCATATTTTGGTAATTCTTCGATAAAATTCTAATTTATCCCTTACTCTAAGGAATTGATATCAAAAAATTAAATTTAATACCCGAAGCACTAAAATAAAAATTTAGCGAACCATATAGCCCATAAAATAGTGATAAGTCTATCAATTTGTTTCTAACTATTGTGATAAACAAATATAATAAAGACATTACTTTATAAAACTAAAAGTATATCTTTTAGTACATCGTTAATTTCTATTCATAAAATTGAAAAACTAAAAATAATTAATCATTAACTAGGAAACTATGTTGGTTAGAGGTTGCTGTTAAATCATTATCATCGTTCAGTCATGGTTTCATGTCCCACGGATTTTCCGGATTCTATGGGTTGTCACCCAGCATACAGATTATCCTTTTCTAAAACCATGTTAATATAATTTCCAAAATAAAAATGATAGACATCCATGAAATAAGGTCAATCAATAAATTTCATTTTAAATATGGCTTTCAACACAACACTAATATGTAAATACCTTATCCATTTTATTTGAACATAGGTCCATCATTTTCCTAATGTTAATCCATAATATCATTTCTAGGATCCCTAAATCATGAATCATTATTTTCAATCTAGAAAACCCTAGGTTTAACCTATGTGAATCATTTTATTATATATACAATCCTTCACAATGGTTTATAAATAAAATGTGAATTATCCTAAGAATATCCCCCAAGTGTATCACAACGTGTGTGAAGTCAGGCCCATTGTTTTGTATTAAGTTACATAGATCAAGGACCAATACACCTTTTTGGATTTGTCACTCCTAGGTACATATGTGCTTGAACCACATCCCATTGTAATATGCATATGTGGATGTATTACTATGAAGACCCACATAATTTCTACATTACCAAAATTAGAGGGTTTTTTCTATAATTATCCTCAAATTTTATCCTAGGTATATGTTTTCTAATATATGTTTTCCTAAATATAGATCCAATTGATTCTTCTAAACTACATTTGATACCCAATTAGAAACCCAATCCAAGCAGTCATAGAGCTGATGTATTCTATCAATTACATTGGAATGATTGGAAGGAATTAAATCTCAAAGGATATATCTGTTTAATAGTATTGGTAAACTGGATATATACATGAGTCCTGTATTAAAAATTAATACACTAATTGAAACATTATTTTTTCTAAAAAATCAAAAAGTTAAATTTATTTAATCTAGTATATGGCTTTATATCCTTTATATTATGATTCTTGGATTCCTTAGGAATGGTAACACCAAAAGGTAGAGTTAAAATTCTCACTAAGGAAAAAATATTCAGGTATAAATAATTTATCAATTGGAATAAATAAAAATGGAAAGTTCGATAACTAAACACACATGCCATGTAATCAACAGGATGAAAAGTATGTGAATAAAAAATAAGGAAAGCTAAATGAAAACACATGAAATTAAAATAACTAGATAAGATAAAATAAATATAGAGAGGTAAGAAACTGAAACCCCAGATATTCAGTTAATGTACTATAAATGATATGTATCCATAGATATGTCTATAAAAAATATTAGGGATAAATAATAAATAAAACTAAATGAATGAATTTATTAGTTATTATATATTATGTTTATGTAAAATTAGAACTTATACTATCATGAAATTCTATAAGATGGGTACAAAATATGGATAGAAACCAATTCAATTTGAACAATAATTTTTCTCATGATAACCTATTGATGCATTGAAGAGCTATATAAATTCCATTCTCCACCGATAATTACTAGTACAATCATTCTTTATATCATCTAACCGAAATAAATAATATTCCTTATCAAATATCTATATTGAATAATGAAAGTAGAATTATCAATATTTTCCCAAATAATCAAATACATGTCAAGGTGTACACCGTATGTAAAATGAGACATTTTTTAGAAAATTGTAATATCCATGATTTGTTAAATTGATAATTTAAGTAAAATTCAATATTTAATGATCATAGTAGATTAAATATTTCAAGGGCACTAACAATTAAGTCCAGGAAGTGAATGTAAATACTATCCTTGGCTAAATAAATCATAAAACATGCAGAGGAAAATAAATATGATATCAATAATATATATCCTAGGTTGAGTAAAATAAAGGGTTGTTGTCACTAATGAATATAAATAAATTAACACCAATGACGTTTCTGAGGACAGTATCCATTTTTTTTGAAAAACCTACTCATTGAAATTAAATTTTGAAGTAATTATTTAAAAATTAACCATTTAAACATTAAAATGAATATTCAATGAAATGATGCAAATTAAATATGTACTTGTTGTATGAGGTAAAAATAACATTCTTTTTACATGGTTAAAATGTTGAAAAAAATTCTTTTTTCAGAAAGTTATATGAAGATTCCATTCAAAACATTGGTAAAAGAAAAAATGGGTTAAATATTTATTTAACAAATAATTTTAAATACATTTTTTAAAACCATTTATTAAAACATAGATTTTTGAAGAAAATGTGTTCTGTGACTAAAGATATA
This sequence comes from Viscum album, assembly GCA_963277665.1. Taxonomy (NCBI): domain Eukaryota; kingdom Viridiplantae; phylum Streptophyta; class Magnoliopsida; order Santalales; family Viscaceae; genus Viscum; species Viscum album. The sequence goes on from OY728164.1 coordinate 1,351,021,338, forward strand.
AATGATTTTAGGTTTTTATACAACAATTTTTAATACATTTTGTGTACAAAAGAGTGAAAAAATGGTGCTAATACTTAAAAAAGATCATGAAAAAACAAAAGACAAGAAAATTAATGTTCTTAGTGGAGAATTATAAAGTAATATCCATTGATGTAAATTCAAGTGTAATCAATCATAAACATCATAATATTTTAAAGTAAACCATTGGAAAAGATTTTAATTTTAAAGTGAGAAAAAATCAACAAGTAGATTATGTGTATCAAATATAAAACCACATAAGAAAGTGTAAACACATCAATAGAAATTCAATGAAATTATACACATAATCATATAATATTAACAATAATGATGTAATAATATAACCCAAATAATAGAAATTGGGTTATGAAATTATTTTCCCCTAGTAACTATTAACTCAAATCCCCTTAACTGAAATAATTTAAATTGGAATTAAAAATATTATGATGAATTCATGAATCATGTTATTATATGAAACATTTGTAGTATTTTCACCATATGTAAGAAATTAGGTGAAAAATAATAATGTTATTGTTTTCATATAATGTTAATAATCACGAAATGAAGTGATATTGAAAAGATAATCATTAAAAACATTCTTGAGGAGAATAATCTCAGAAAATTCCAAAAGTGTCCCATACCAATTTGAAACATTTGAGTCATAATATTCTTAATGGAATAAAATTAAATGAATCATATAATTTCATGAGAACAAATAGTTTCATTATAAAACATTTAAAATTAATATATATGGATCATATAAAAGAAACTAAGTGCATAACAACAAATAAATGTCAATGGAATGTAAACTATGACGATATCTATTACATTGCATTAGACATGTATAATGTGTATTTATATTGTTGAATAAAAAACATATGTTAATTATTTACCTACATGATAAACATTTTCATGTTTATCATAACGTTTTTCTCAGATATTACTAGGTTTTATATAGCTACTTGAACAATTATGTTAATGTAAGGTGTTTTGACCAAATTGAGTTTATTTGTAAAAAAACTTTTTTAAGTCAACTATGGTAAAAAATGTCATTATATAAAATCTACAGAATAATAATAATGAAATAATTTTCATATTTATACATCAATTATAATTTTTAAATAAATCGTTAAATATGGTTATGAAAAATGAATCAACGTTACAATCCTAGAGATGGTAGGCCATACGTACACATGAGTAATATTCCCATTTTTCAATGAACATCATAGAAAAAAGGTATGTAACACCATATATTTCCTTAATGATTATTATATCATAACAACTATTTTATTTTATCATATACACTTATATATATAATTCAAGTGATGTAAAAGAACACATTATGTGGAGGAGGTGGCAGTCCATATGTCAACGGATGAAGTTAACAATTTTTAGGTGTGTGAAAGGATAATAAATAAAATGATATATATATATATATTATATTTCCAAAAAGAAAATTATTTAATTAATATAATTTTTTATTTCTCATATTTTTAATTATAATTATAATTTATGCATTCCATGTATCATATGAATGAATCAAATCACTTTTAAGATGTGGTAGCCTACACTTCCACAAATGATGTTATCATATATAAACAAAATGGTAAGTATAATGATATGTGTTGTAAAATAATTACATAATATTAAATAAATAATGTCTATCATATATAACATATATAAATATATTTTACTTCATAATTACCAACTATAAAATGTGGAAATGGAAAATGAATAATCGTCATTTCGTAAGGTAGTAGTTCACGGTACAAGTAAAAAACATGTTTGTTAACAAATATATGAAAGCATTTGTATATTTAAATTGAAACATATTCTTGAAAACATCTAAAAATACTGTGTATTCAATTTTAGTTATATTGTAATGGAATAATAAGAGTTTAGTGGATGGATAATGGAAATAAAACAAAACTCCAAAAGGAAAGATGTTACCTCTTAATTGGGTAACTCCATTTTGTTTGTACCAAACAACTACCTTGTATTGATTTATTCCCAAGGGTTGGATTCTAGGATGATGGGTGGGATACTGAAGAGATATTTTGAAAAATATTGGTCAAGCTAAAGTTTCTTTGGATTTATAAATATGTGGGAGGAGAGGAGGCCCTTATATAGTAGAGGTTGAGTGGAACTCTTGCAAAATTTTGAAAAAGGAAGTCCATACCCATTTTTGACATTAAAAGTGGATACCATAGTGGTCCAATTTTTAGAAATGATGCGATAGGGTTGAAATATAGAAATAATAGAGGTTTTGTAAAAGTATCTAGGGTATTTGGTTCATTAAGATTAAATATTAGTCCCTTATTATGGATATGTTTATATTAATTTTTGTAATTAAGATTAATTACAATCACTAATAATTTTGTTTAAAAACTAAGATGACCTTATTATAAATTATAAATTATTATTATTCCAAATAAAGAATCAATTTTCCCAAATTCCAATCATATAAGTGGAAAAATTTAATTTAAATATAATCCCAAAGATGTTATGACAATGTTAGTTTTTAAATATAAATTATCTAAATGTTATCTTTTTGTGTATATAAAATTTCAATGTGAACATGAATCCAATGACCAAAAATCGATTAATTTAATAAAAATCATTGAAATTAAATTTAAAACCAATTTAAAATAGAACTTAAAATTATAAATAAGGTAGATAAAAAATATATTTTGAACTAAAATTATATAGTATTCATTATTCATTTAAAAAAGAATGTTCACATATAAAATAAATAAATTAACCCTAACCAAATATTTATATTTGACATAAAAATATATAGTTAATATTGACACATTAAAATTAAAAAAATATCATTATTGGATTTAATATTGGTTCTCCATTAAATGGATATAAAAGCTCTTTAGTACAAATATAGGGTATTGTATGTAATATTGAGTTTATTTATATCTTATGTCTATAAAATCTATTGGATGATTATAAAAAATATACTTTTAATATAATATATATATATATATATTATATTAACATCACTATAATATTATAATTAATTAATTTTATTTGGGTTAAATATCATTTTGATCATAAAAATAGTTTCAAATAAAAATAATTTATTATATTCAATTAGTTTTTATATTAATTTAAAATTAATTTATAAAAAATTAATTCATTTTTTATTTTTTTAAACAACATATTTTTTTTCATATCCCCGTGCCGCCTGCGGCCTATGCTACCCCGCGGCCCCCATGGCCCCCGTGGCCCCCGCGGCTCCCGCGGCTCTCGCAGCCCCCGCGGCCTCCGCGCCGCACTACGGAAGAGCAGGCTGGGCCGCCTAGTGCGGGCCGAACCACCCAGCGTGGGCTGGGTCGCCCAACATGGGCCGGGCCGACCCGAACTGGGTCAGGTCGACCCAGGCTGGGTTAGGTCAGTCTGATCGGGTCGGACCGGACCTAGACCAACCTCGACCCGATAACGCTCTTTTACCCATAACATTGGCACTGAGCATCCATTTGATGAACCATAAATGACCTTGGAAACCTTGGAGAGCGATGGTCCCTTTTGTATACCCCACTTGAGATTTGGATAAAATTGGGATATGGTCGGGTTTGATCAAGCACGAATCTGACCGGATCCTCCGGACTAAAAGGCTAATAACATACAGACTGGGCGTCTGATTGACGCACTGTCTATTGCGTTGAGACTCCTATGACGTGGCTGTACTTTGAGATAAATTTTTATGGTACTTAGTGGAATTATAAGTATCGAACAATGGATTGAAGTGCAGACCCTCTCGGAGATGAGCAAGCTTAGTGTGGGAACCTAGTAGCTAGCTGTGACGTGGAGAATGAACATCGATCCTGTATGGGTCAGCACTGAGTGATCATGTGTGGGTCAACAACATATCCTCCTAATAGAGAGAATTTACATCTAATCATTTTTACTTCTGTACCTATATTATACCTGGTGTTAACTGAGTTCATACCTGTGTGGTACTTTTCTTCGTCGTAATACTGTGGTGGTATTCTTCGGCGTGGCGTACCTATGTGGTACTTACATTTGTGGTATTCCATCCTTTTTGGAACATATGAGCTTTTAGATTTTGGGTTGGACCCTATGTTTCTTCATGATTGAGATGGGTATACTTTATAAATTAGGTATATGTATGCACATATATCTAAGTAGGGTTGTCAATTGATTTCATGATTTTTGGTTTATCCTTTGTGGATTTTGTGAGACCGTGAGGGTATTGGGATCCCTACTAAGTATCATTATAGTCACCCTGCACGGGCTATGCTAGCACCTTGTTGTGTTTGGTGTAGATGCCAGACGGTGCTGATCGAGGTTGGGGGTACCAAGACTGGATAGTGCCCGGGAAGGACCACACGATGTGATGGTACACAGAGGATATGGGCGGACGTGGTGTGATGAGGAGGTGATCTATACCTACCCTTTAGGCATGAACCTTGGAGGATGACCTAGTATCTATATTTATATTTCTTCAGTTGTTTTGTATTTTTGTTGTACTTCTACCATTACTGTTGGGCTTGTATTCTGACCCCTTTTTTACATTCAACACTCTTTTTTCTATACAGTTTACTTTTGTTCGTATATGGATGTGTTCTTGGTTTCATGTGTTTATAGGTTATAGAGTCAATTACTTCCCATTTTTAGGGAAAACTCCTTTTGGTGCTAGTCACCATCCCCTGACCTATGGAAGGTGGGCTTGGTGTAGTCACAACACGGACCTCGGGGGACGGATCGTGACAATAATTTTTGATGGCGATAAAGAGTACCTTATCTTTAGAGAAGAAACATCACCACCTGATTCTTTTCTAGATCCACCCCGAGTAGCTCAACTAAATTCAATTATTGGGGAGGAAGAGAATAAAAAAACTATGGGTGGAGAAAAGAATGTTCAAATAGAGGATGTACCTATTGTGCATGAATATTTTGATGTGTTTCCAAAGGATTTACCTAGACATCCTACAGAATTATAAATTGAGTTTTCAATTGATTTAATTCATGGTTCAAGGCCCATATCATGGGCCCCTTACATAATGGCCACTCTAGAAGTAGTGTAAATAAAGAAATAACTAGAGTAATTGAGTAATAAAGGATTTATTCACCCTAGTGTTTCTCTATGGGGAGCCCCTATTCTTTTGTTAAGAAGAAAGATGGATCTATGAGGTTGTGCATTGACTACAGGGAGATCAATGCTATAACAATAATGAACAAGTATCCCCTACCTCACATTGATGATTTTTTCAACCTAATTCATGGAGATCAATATTTTTCAAATATTGACCGTCGATCTGGATATCATCAGTTGTGTGTGAAAAGGAAGAAATTTCGAAAACATCATTTCGAACTAGGTATGAGCAATACAAGTTTACAGTAATGCCTTTTTGATTGACTAATATACCCTATTTTTTCTGGGATCTAATGAATTGAGATTTCAAGGAATATCTTGTTGACTTTGTAGTTGTATTTATTGATGATATCTTAGTATACTAAAATATATACTAAGATTATGAAACACACTTGTGCACTATTCTGAAAACCCTCATATAAAATGAATTATATGGGAATTTTAGAAACTCTGAATTCCTGATTCATAAATTTTTTTCTAGTCTATAATGTCTCTAATAATGGAATATTTGTTGATCCTTCAAAGACAAAGGCAATCCATGAATGGCCAGCACCATCAAGTATAACCGAGGTATGTAGTTTTATTTGTTTAGCAGGTTATTATTAGTGTTTTGTCCATAATTTTTCCTGATTGGAAAACCCATTAACCAAGCTCACATCTAAAGGGGATATGAATTTTTTTGGAAAAAAAGAGTGTAAAGAATGTTTTGAAAAACTGAAGAGAATATTAGTCAATGATTCTATCTTGACTCTACCATCATGGAATGATGGGTTTGTTATTTATATTGATGTATTAATGAAAAGGAAATTTTTGTGTCCTTATGCAGAATGATATATTTTTTTCCCTATTCATCATGACAACTAAAAATTCATGAACAAAACTATCCCACTCATGATCTTAAGTTAGAAGCTATAATATTTTCTATGAAGATATGGAGACACTATCTCTATTGTGAAAAATGTGAGATATATATGAATAACAAGAGTTTCAAGTATATAGTCTCATAAAAATAACTCAACATGAGTAAAAGATGATGGCTTGAACAACTAAAAGATTTTGATTTCACTATACACTATAACCCAAGGACGGAAAATAATTTATAAGATTCTTTAAGCAGAAAGGATCATGGAGTTTTGAATAAGATGAGAGTTAAAAGGGATCCTATGTTCATGGATATAGTAAATATGGATATGGGAAAAATCACGGAAGGTGAAACATCAATACCTTTTCAAATGGTTGACAAACCATATTTACTAGAAAGGATAAAGAGTTCTCATACTAATGGAGAGGAGTTTAAATGGAAAATTAAAGCAGTGACTCGGGGGACATTGATTGACATTGTATATGAAGATGTAATTTTGAAATTTAGGAAGAGACTTTGTGTTCCTGATATACCTGATCTAAAATAAAAATTTTTGTATGATGGTCATAGATCAAGTTTCTCTATACACCCTAGTATCACTAATATTTATAAATATTTGAAGACACATTTTTGGTGGGACAACATGAAGAGGGAGATTGCTGATTATGTGTCAAGATGTATGGTTTTTCAACATGTTAAGGTTATAAGACAACATCCTGGAGGAGTCATGCAACCTCTTCCCATACCTGAGTTGAAATGAGATGATATTACGATGGAAATTTTCATGGGGCTACCAAAGACTCCTAGAAGGAATTATGCAATATGGGTCATTGTTGATCATCTTACCAAGTCATCACATTTTCTTACTATAAGAGAAGATTTACCACTTGAACGTTTAACAAGACTATATAATAATGATGTTTTATGACTTCATGGTGTACCTATATCAATTGATTATGATCTTGATCGCCATTTTACATCAAGATCAAGGAAATGTTTTCCGAATTCCCTTGATAATAAACATCGTTTGAGCACTGCCTACCACCCTCAAACAGATTGAAAATCAGAATAGACTATTTGAACCTTATAAGACATGTTGTGATCTTTCTCACTTGACTTTCAAGGTATGTGAGATCTGTATTTATCTCTAGTATAATTTTCCTATGATAAAATATTCCATTCAAGTATTCAGATGGCACCCTATGAATAGTTATATGGAAAGAGATGTTGCACACCAACTTGTTGGGATGATGTTGGTGAATGAAAAACTCATAGGCCCAAAACTTGTTGGGGGAAACAATAGAAAATGTTAAAATTATCCAAACCCACATCAATGAAGCTTGAAGTAGGAAAACGAGCTATGACGATAACTGAAGGAAGGATTTAGAATTTCAAGTAGGATAATATGTTTTCTTAAAGGTATTTTCATGGAATGTTGTTTTACAATTTGTTAAGAATGGTAAATTGAGTCCTTGGTACATCGGACCTTTTGAAATTCAAAAACAAATTGATGTTTTAACTTATTGTTTGGATATATCACTGAGTCTCTCCAAATTTAATGATGTGTTCCACGTATCACTATTGAGAAAATACATGCCAGACCCAACACATGTACTCTCCTATGAATAAATAGAACACGAACCCTATATTTCTTATTATAAAGAGTATTTTAAGATTCATGATACTAGAGAACAAGTTTTTAAAAGGCGGACAACTCATCTGGTAAATGTTATATGGAGAAACCATAAGATGGAAGAGGAAACGTGGGAACCTGAGGAACTTATGATGAAGAACCACACTGATCTTTTTTTTGCAATAGTATTCTAGAAATTTTGAGGAATAAATTATTTGTAGCAGGGAAGAATTTAACACCCAAGATTCCACGATATGTTTCTTTTTGAATAATGCAATTACATTCACTGTACACAACTTAGATTTTTAGCACACCACAACCAATCAAACACGTCATTATGAATAGTAATACCCACTTTTTGAAATTTTATAAATTTTATTTTTCAAAATAGACTTTATTTTATTATTTGGAATATCAAAATTATATAAGGGTGAATTTTAATTATTTTTCTGAAAACATTTATTTTTTGATGAATAGTGAAAAAACTATGTTATTCTTTATAATTAATGTTTTATTTAAATAATTCTTTATTTTACTTAAATTTATTTTAAGTCAAAATAGATACATAATACCTATATTAGTTTAATTTAATTAATCAGAGTCATTTTATAATAATATTAGATGTATAAAATTTTATTGAACTTTTATATGTCTTTTACCAACCTTCTAGGAACGTTAGAAAATTTGCATAAAACGTAATTTTACAACTTCTGTGAATTGAATTTCAAAAATCCGAGAGAAAAAATTGACATTAGTAAGGAAAATGTGGTTTAGTAGGATGAAAATTAAAATCAACCTTATTAATAAAATATGATCATTTTGGTTCACTTGGATTAGATTAGAACATTTATTAATAATTTATTTAAAGAAAAGTTAAAAGTGTTAAATTCAATATTTAATAGCTAAAATAACATTAATCTAGGGTTATAAATAAGATAAGTTCATCTATAAATATTTATTAAAAAATAATAATATGTCCTACATAATGGAATTTTATTTACAAATTTTGTATATTAAGTAATTTAATTTTTTATGACACAATGATGATATAGTAATTACCTTATTATTGAATGATTAAAATAATTGATAATATAAACTTTAAAATAATTTTATATTGATAATTTTATGCATTCAAAAACATTTTATAAATTAATATGACTTATTAGGTTTGATTAAATAATTTTTTTTTCGAAATGATAATGTTTTTATGACTTTCACAATAACCAAATACTAAGTAGTGTCAAAATTGACATAAAAGAGTGTTTCAAAACAATACTATATTATTAATTGATATAATGATTCTAAATATCTAAGGATCATCCAACGGACATATAAAATGTTAAATATATCAATAATTAACCACTTGGGGTTCTCTTGTCTTTTTATAGTATTTTTATTAACCATTTATTATAATAATATATGAATACATGGTAAAAGTTAAACTATTTAACTAAGAGTTAAATCTAAAAGATAAGGTTAATATGGCGACATAAAACTATATAAAACCTATGAGTGGAGATGTTTTAGACCCATATCCACCTTGGCCTTGAGATAAATATTTTTGGAGTCATTATAAACCGAATATAAATGAATAATAAATTAATATTTTAAGCTTTTCCTAAAGTGAACCTCACCTATCTAATAATAGGGTACTTCACCTTCTCTTAAAATCACACCTCCAAAGCCATTTGATGCATCCAACCCCTGCTAATATATCCTCCCTACTACCCTCACTTCAACCTATAGGTCTTACTTTGATCATAAAGCCAACCTAAAGAGCCCTTTTGATCAAATCAAAGGGAAGTACCCGAAGAAGAGGTAATAATTTCATCACTTATTTCAAAGTTCATTTCTTCTTCTACTTCCTCTTTCTTTATTGTTTCCATAACAGAATAATAACTGTATTACCTTTAAATACTTTTATGTTACTATAAATATGGTACAACCATATTCATTATTCTATCCATCCTATTAATGAAAAAGTAACATAAAAGTATGTAAAGGTAATACAGTTATTATTCTGTTACGGAAACAATAAAGAAAGAGGTAATAATTTCATCACCTATTTCAAAGTTCATTTCTTCTTCTACTTCCTCTTTATTTATTGTTTCCATAACAGAATAATAACTGTATTACCTTTACATACTTTTATGTTACTATAAATATGGTACAACCATATTCATTATTCTATCCATCCTATTAATGACAAAGTAACCATACGTTCGTATGTACAGATTACCATCTTCACGTTGTGGTGTAGTTTGTTATTCAACACTTCATAAATTTATATGGGTATAATAATGAGTATAATTGATGTACATAATTAACATAACATGTTAATTATTATTTATATATGTTATTCTATCCAATTATATACAATTTCACCATCAATATAATGATATTGTCGCTCGTGCGTACGTACAGATTACCATCTCCACGAACGCGATGAGATTCATTTCCCATCGTAATCATTCAACATTAATTTTCATTTTATGATTAAAAATAATTTTATGAACTTAATATCATTCTGGATATAAATAAAATACATCCTACCCATAACAAACATGACTTAAATAACGAACCATATAAAGGAAAATGAATTAGTTAACACCCAAAACAATGATACTACCGGAATATTATTAACAATGTAATATTAAATGATCATATATGATATCCTATTTATGCATGTGGTTCCTTTTTAATTTAATAATAATTATTAAAATATTATACATGATTTTAACATACCCTCGGTAAGGAAAAGTACAAGGTAAGGGTTAATTCTACAATATCTTCATTATCCGAGGTTGTCTATATGTGAGTATCTATTGGGACCTCTTTATCATCCACATCCATGTTTCTTAAAATTTTATTTCAATTATTTTTACTATTTCCTAGACTTTGGGTTAAATTCATTTTTACCCTTTTTTGAATTTTTATAAAATTTATATAAAGGAATCTTTCCATCTTTTTCCAAACAAGGTCCTTTATGACCTTTTCTACAAAATTAAGGAAAGAATGTTTTCTTAACATATACGATGGGTATGGCTATTTTTCGTCATTATAACAGCATTGAAGTTTCCGTTACAATATTATATGAATATTTTCTAAATAAATGTTTTCTTTTATAATTATTTTACTTTTAAAGGATTTCAAAATAGAATGATATATTTCTTTCAAATAGATTTGATTTCATCTATGTCAAAATCCTTTGATGGATTTTACACTTGTTTGAAGTTGATTTATTATGATAGAATCTTCCATATTGTATTGAAGGTTTTGTGATATGCTTTACTGTGGATGTGTTATTTTTATACCATTCATGGTTTATAGTTAAATTTATAACATTTTGTATTCTAGTTTTAATATGAATGTTTATGTTATGTTTCAACCTTTTAATATGTGGAATGTATTGGACATAGTATGTGATGGGTGGAGCCCACTATAGATCCTTGATGTATCGGTAGGTCTCATGATACAAACTAGTTTCTTGGAACAAGGCCTTGACAAAATATAATTTGTAGTCTTGTCATGAGGCCTTGAAAATGTAATTATGATGTCCTGAATTATGCATTCCATCATTATGAAATTGGCTATTGATATTACATGTGATTATTCAAATAGTAGAATATCCATGTGAATAAGTAAATATAATTATTTGATTTATATTTTCCATATTGTACTGAAGTTTATGTTTAAAATTCTTGTGATGTAGTCTTATACATTGCCTTAAATGTTTCTTTCTTATTTTTGAATGTTTCCGCTATATTTTTATCCTTACTGAGCACCTGAGATCAGCCCTTTATATGTTTTATTTTTCCTAGGATGCGAAGAATAATCTTATAACTAAATTGTAGGGATCGTTTAAGGGAGATGAATGTGTTGAAAGGAGACACAATATTGTTTTTTTCATTTCATAATATACTGTAAAAATTATGTTTGTATCAAGTACATCCAAAGCTACTAAAATGATCGGTATTTTGGGATTTGATCCCTTGTGATCATGAAAATGTTTTTTAATAATGCACCGATTCAAGGTAACTAGGGTTGGGGTGTTACCTTGAGACTAGATATCCACATGTCATAAAGTAGAAAAGTATTCTAAATGTGGTGAGCATGATATTTATTTCCCAAAAATGTGGTAGTACCAGTCATGTTGAATGAGGAGTTGTTGAGGGAGTTCCATAACCCACCTTAGTGGTACATCATGCAGTGGTGAAGATATACTAGGACATTTTCAGGTATATTTGGTAAACATTGTAGCATCTAGTGTTTAAAAAAATGGTGTAATTACAAATGAATTTTCACTTTACCATTTCGTGAAGAGATCATTCATTAAAGAAATATTTAGAATGTTAATCAGAGAGTTAAAAATTTTAAGGAACTTTTTTTAGTTAAGTTTTACACCCCATATGGTGTCTTGGGAGTTTTTTGTAGTTTCAGAAGCATCATTATATGAAATAATTTTTTTTAGAAAAGTAGAATGAGATGTGTGATTAGCGCACACTTAGTTTAATCATAAAAGTTATCCATGAGCCCCCATTTCTTAAAGGGTATATTTTTTAAAACTATGAAACCACTTAGGAGAATCCATGTGACAGGGTTCATGTGTACCAAGATGAACCACCCAGGTTACACATGGTATCCCAAACCATGCACCGAGCCTACACTTTTAGTGTCACTAAACCAGTTGCTAAGCATGGGTCAGTGCAGAGTTTTTTAAAATTGTGCGGCTCAACCATGCACCCAATTGAAAAGGTGAATGCATTTAGGAAGTGAAGCATATACAGTTGGTCAATGATTATGCAAACAATGAATACAAATCATATGTCTCTTTAAAGGGGATGTTTTTACACTTTATCCAATTTCTTTTTTAGTTTTATCTCCCCCCTTATCCTCCTATTTACCATGCACGGTATCCAATTTTGGAGATCCTCCACTCCTCCTCTAGTCATGGGGAGATCTTCTTCATTTAACTTCAATTATGACCATTTTTCATCATGTTGGAAGCATATCAGAAATCCCATGAGTCCTCTTACTTCCTTACATGGTTTATTTTTCTATTTATGGTGTTATTTTCATGTTAGCTAATTATACCTATTTTCATGATTTCGTTTCATTTCATAATCACTAATTAAAACAACTTGATTCAAGGCTCGATATTGGATGAGTGTAGAATCCTAAGTAAATGGTAGTTGTTATATTGTGTTTTCGATTAAATTCTCACCATTTATAATTTACACTGTTGTTTTGTGCATTGTAAATTTCATGTGTCGTCTAATAAATGTGAAATTAAATATGTATATTCCATTTCCATATTTTAGACTACCTTTAGGAATTAATATGATACATTATTGGTACTGTTCCCTAATGGGAACCACCCCTCAAACGTGCATTCTATATGTCCATGTCCTATGCCATTGCTTGGAACACATATGGATGATGCTTGACTGCTTAATTTATTTTTTATTATCTTGATAAATCTGTTTTATATTTTTAGATATGATGGATAATTTTTATAAGGATCAATTGATTTAATTTAATAAATCTAATATGATATCCTTCTCCCCAATTTATAATAAAACCACATTTTAGGTGTATTGAATCCATTTATAAAATTGTGAAAATAAAGGAAGCTAATTGAAATTGTAAATGGATCAATTATGGTTATATAATTCATAATTATTTTATAATTATTTGATAAGTGGAGCGATTAAGTTAATGTCCATTATTATTTTATAGATGAAAAGATAAATGGGGTTGGACCATTCTTTTAGAAAAAAGTATTTGTAATTTTTCTAGTTTATGGCCATTTCCTTCTCATTATTTAGAATTACATTATATTAATGGATTGGATAATTTAATGGCATGTTGATAAATGATAAAGTATTTTTATTGAAACAGATCCACTATGTATTGATAGAGGTCAATTTCCTCTTTACAGAAAGTTAGACTTAGGGATTATAAGAAAAATGGATTACCTTATACTAATTAATGACAAAAGGGACCATGAGTAGTGTCATTAACCTTAACCTCTCACCCCATGTTGATTGTGGTTATTGACAAGGTGCACATATCACATGGGTTGTTGGGCATGATGTTCCATACACCCTCGATTAGAAGGTTATGTATGACCCTGTATGATGCTATTTTTGATACTCATCATGGAGTCCTATATTTGTTATCGTACATGAAATGCAGGCCTATATTGATTCTTAATTATAGGAATAGTGACCCTTTTATTATTATTATTATTATACTCTTATTATTATTAATAGTATAATAGTGCATGGACGTTTTAGTTAGGACTCGAGTCATGTCCTCATCTACATATTATTATATGTGGATATAAAATTTTCTATATTGATAGTGTATATATATAACTAAATTTACTTTATATGTATATATACTTAATATTAGAGACATTATGGATTAGGCCAATGCATGTATTGCTAGCCAGGTGTCCCTTAGGAACCTGAGCCGACTCATTTATTTTTATTTATATGATTCTTTATTGATAAACTTAAACACTACAACAATTTATAATCATAGACTGCATTAACTTCAAAAAATGTTATTGGTGGCCTACTGAGTATATCTCACACATTACTGATGACACCATTTCACTAGGGTACCTATGTATTTTGTCTGTTCATTGGCTTGTGGATCATTACTTATGTTGTTTATTATAATAGGGATCTTTGGAGAACATGATAGAACTAGAGCTCATGATGCTCATGGTGTTATCTGATTGTAATTTTGTTCATTTGTTGTACAGTACCATATTCTTCCACCTACTATATGTTTACTAACATAATTTAAGTGGAATCAATCATACATGAATGTGTGGTTGTATATTAGGCATTGGTTATTTCTTATTTTTGTAGTTAATATTATTCTTCCACTGCTCTCCCTTTTATGTATACTACTTTAATTATTGGTCGATTTATTATTATCACTTATACCATTATTCAACTGTGATCATGATGGTATAGTCTACCCCATATATGATCATTTGACCCTCACGGCTAGTTAGTAGCCTCTGAAATATGGGGAATCATGCATGAGGTCATGTAGTGATTGGTCTAACTACACATTTTTTAATTAGTAGGGTCAGGATGTTACAAGATTTTATTAGAAGATTTTTTCCTTTATACTAATGCTTTGTGATAATATAAGGGATACTAGGAATGTGGCAGCACTTAGAAAATAGACATTTCTATGAGTCATCACCCCATTCATGGGGAGAATTCCAAAAGGCCAGGGATGGGATTGTTTTTTTATGTTCCATGAGTGTTATTCCATGATTATATGATTTATTTAGGTTACTTGAATGTATAACATGTTTCTTTGATTACATGAAATGTTAAATGATTATTTCAATTACCTTTCATATCTTTCAAACTTTTGAGTTTTCTTATATATATTTTTTGTATTTAAAATGGCATGTGATAATATACCTAGTTATGATTTTTATATAAAACTAGTTGTAAAAGTTCCATCATTATCTTAATTGGTGTCTCCTTCATATATTGAGGGTCACACATTTTCTAACCAATGATAACATGTTTATGCCATGAAAAATGCATTTCATGGGATCACATATATTGTTTGTGATTAAATATGAGAAAATTTTAAATTTATAAAGTGTAAGTTCATGATATACATTGGGAAATGGGAATCTATATAATCGAACCATAATAAATTCACTTAATATTCCTTAATACCATTGGATAATTATATATTCTATTAAATATTGATTTTATGTAAAATTTTTGATGTTATAAAATATTTTACCTCTCTAATAGGTGAATGGTGACCCATATAACTAAATTTCTAAATGCAAAATAACACCTGAGTAGGGCAGTTGGGTCATGTTGCTAATGAGTTGGACTTGATTCAACAAAAATAAGTCGGTCAGGGTACATTGTGCTTATGAGATAATCCTATTAAGGGTGTTTTAAAAATACTGGTTTTTTAATAAAATGTGGTTGTATTTAATTGAACACATAATTGTTTATTGAGACCCTCTTGGGTTACCTTTTTGTTGGTATGCCATATATTTTAACCCCATGGGGGTATTTTTATATTATACGGGGATGATTATTTAAAGTGTATATAACCTCTTATATGGATTTACATATAGATATATAGTGGCATATTACTTGACCGATACCTCATTTAATTTACAACAAACCTATTATATTCTTTTGGCCTATACTTATATGAGGCATTAGTAAATTAAAATTCCATTTTGAACCTAAATAGTGTTTTCCTATATAAGTTAAAATTGACCTTTTCTTTATATAATCTATTTATGAAGGATTATGAATGAATAAATTATATTTAAAAATGGGGTTTTTAATATAAACTACATAATTATGATTAGGATTTAATTTAAATCATTATCTATTTAATGTATGTTTGATAAAACTAATCTATGTTTGTTGTGGGGTTAGTTAGAGTAAGTGAAGAGTATAGTTTTTCTTATAAATGGTACATGGTGTCTTCAATTGAATGTATTAACATTTAAATACTTAATATGAATTAATTTAATGTCTTATGGTGTAAATTTAAGTGTTTTTTTAGTTTTAACACTGAGGTAAGGGTATTTTTAGTGTTCCTTGAGCTCTTCCTAGAACATGAGCATGAGTGTTACCCATATTGATCTTCTTAAATTAATTGAACCTAAATGATGGGAGGTAGTACCTAGTGACCTATTTTAGGGGGGGATATATGTTGGATATATGTTTTATATATCAGAATGGGGTTGGACTGAGGTTGGTATATAGCTCATAACTTTAAAACCATTCTAATTCATCTGAACCATTTTAGATACCTGGTGTTGTTCGAGATCTATTTTTCTTTAGTAGTACCTTAGTTTCTAAAATAAAGATTCGGTTTTACAAGTGGTCATGTGGTGTTTTTAAAATCGTTACAAGCACAAGACAAATGAAATTATCAATTTTTTCTGGATAGAATGCCTACGCAATGGTCGAGTATTTACTGGGATGTGTTCATTATTTTTTTCTTCTTTAGTGATGGAAGACTAGGGATGTTGTGCACATGGTTCTTAGAAATACGAGTTAGTAAAAATATAGGCTAGTTATATGTATGGAACTTCAGATACTAGGATTCATATGACAAATAAGACTATAGATAGTTTCAATGGTGTTCCTTTTTTACTCGTGAATCCTTGGGGTAGTAAGTATTTATACATGTTATACCCATTGAGTTTCTAAAATGGTACAAAAAACATTTGAGTTTAGTGAAAATTATTTAAACCTTGATATGATATGATTAAATATCTAGTCATACATGAGGTATAGTAAATTTGAAGTTAAAGAAAAATTAGAATCATTCTAATTCTCAATAACAATTCATTAAAGGGATAACCTGTTTTGACGTGGTGGTCAGTTGGTTTTGTAATTCACACCTACTATTATAATTCACATGGAAATAACTCTCCTGGAGTGTCACAAATACTTCTAAATTAAATATAGACAAAATAAAATGAATGATACTATTTTATCATTTATTTTAGTTTAATTGTGGGTAAAATCTTGTTGACCATGTTCTAGACCCATAGTCAATGGTCAATGAAGCATGTGTTGTGGGATGAGTTCCCATTATTTTTAAACTGGATGATAAAGAAAAACCTAAAGTGGGGAGTGTCACATAAATCCCTAAAAAAGTGAATCCTTACAAGTAAAACAAAAAAACCATGGAAGGACAATTTGGAAAGGTTTTTATTTTCTTTTTTATGCATATGGAGCTGGTAATATTTCATGTTGGTTGTTACTTGTAGGGATTTACCCGAATGGCCATAAGGCCATATTTTTATTGATTTTTGATAACCCTCCTTTCATGTGATGAGGGGAAACCCCTACAAGATCCATAATCTTAGATATTAAATGACCCATAGATCTTAGAGGAAATATCCAAACTATAGCTACATGGAACTGCTCCTCCCCAGCTTATGCATTGTGATATAAACTATACACCTTCACATGGATGTTCAGTTAGGCTTCCCATGAATGCACATGTTGGTCTCAATGACAGTAGCATACCCTATATTTATTCCACATCCATTAGATTCTACTCCAATGAATACACCTGCTCTAAATCCTCATCTAGAGTCTACTCTTTATTGAGTCTTCCTGGTCTACTAAAAAAAATATCAGGTGGCCTGAAAGTCTTGAGTTGTCTTAATGGCCTTGAGGTAGCCCAAATTCCTTACTGACCAGAAGGCCTTGGGAGGCTCTATGTCGCGGAAGGGACAAAGGACCAAAAAGGTGGCCCAAAATCCCAAACTAATGAATAGTTCCAGTTGTAATAGCACCGAATAATACTTTCTACACTACTACTACAGTGCTACTACAGTACCTTCTATAGTAACTTGGAAATATGTCTACTCTAGTATTTGAACTAAGTTCTCCTGGATGCACTTGTCGAGTCCCCACCAACTGGGTTGAGGCTC
The DNA here is from genome assembly GCA_963277665.1 of Viscum album. Lineage (NCBI taxonomy): Eukaryota > Viridiplantae > Streptophyta > Magnoliopsida > Santalales > Viscaceae > Viscum > Viscum album. The sequence continues at coordinate 1,351,039,456 of OY728164.1, forward strand.
TTTTTCTACTAGTAGGGATTCACAACAATGGTATAGTTAGTTGTATACTAACCCTTGAAAAATACCGTTTATCATAGATTGACTCTGGTGGTTGTATTTTAGTAATAATGTGATTCCTTATTAGTCAGGTCTCTATGGTCAAGTTATGAATATGTGTCATCAACTGAAGCCCAGATTAATAAAAAATATTTAACTAATGATGGGTTCCATTTTCAATTCTTCTATAGTTAGATATGGTGGGTTTGAAACTGTACAAATAAGTTTATCATGGATATGTGGGATGTTTTTCGTTATTCTTGGAGTTTCTTGATATCAACTTCATGAACTCTTATCTCGGTGATGATTGTGTCCATGTTTTAATATCATCATTGATAAATAGAGAGAATATCAATTATATGTTTAGATAATTAAAATTACCTTTATGCTTTGATAAATAAAATACATGGGAGTTACACTTAAAAAGTATGGTGAGTTTAGTGGTATGGTTGGTCCAGAGTGATCATTGGGCCCATGAGTAAGAATTACTTGGATGGACTCATAAACACTAATTATTTCCCATTTGACTTGGCCACCATGTTGATTCAACATGGGGCTCAATCAATATTATTGGGATGTGTATTTTTGTTCTTTATACCAACATCTTACTTTAAGGAATGAATTAGGAAATACCTTAGTTGTGCTCCTTAGACTACAAAATATGATCATGAGGTTACCTCAAACACTGGTCGAGCTTGGATGTAATGATTAATGTTGAAGATCCAAGTGTTTTTGAATAGTTTTACCTACCGTCCATGTTAGGAAACAAAAAAAATGTATTTATTTCCTAGAGACCTAACTAGAAACCCGTTATGATATTCAGTGAGTGTACATAGAGGAAATATTGAGGTACCAATATTTAAAAGAATACGGATTAGCTTTTGAAATTCACTTGCCATCTAATTTGATTGTTTTTTAGATTATTAAAAAATATGTGGTTTGACTTGATATATATATATATATATATCACTCTTTAGTTTCATGCGGTTGATGAGGAACCACATAATTCACATCATTAGGATGTGATGAGTGTAGTGAAAGGATCAACTCATACTTTAAGAGAAAATTTGGTGTGACTTTTATAAATATGGTTGATTGGGATCCGATCATTCAATTAATCTAAGGATATTTCCTATAACATCATTATAACTCTATGATATTGTCTTAATATGAAATTCCAATAGTGATGATACCATGAATCAGAATTGGAATTTATTAATTCTAGAAGTTGTGGTGGGGAGCAAAATAGTATAAGGAAGGTAAGAGACAATTCTGTAATCATTTCTCTAGTTTTATATGCTTAGGTAAGAATTTTCTTGATGATTTAGATCTGAATTAGAATATTGACTCGATTTTCTACTATTCAAGAATCATTAAATTAAAGGGATATTGGTTGGGTCATAGGGAATTGAAAACACAACATGAATGTTTAAACAATACATCATGAAATTAGTATAGAAGGTAATGATTTTTTCCCCAAGGATTAGTGGAGATGAGAAGTTCTATGATGGGGAGGATGTGACATCTAGTTTTTTTGACCAAGTTATAATTTCCAAATAATATGAACTTTACTATTTAGTGAATGAAACATTCTTTAATACAATATTGATAATAAAAATCTGAGTGTCAAAATTCATAAAGGTGTTGTTTTTAGTTAAGGTTTACACAATGGGAGGTGTCCCATGAGTTTGGTTGGGTTTTGGATGTATTTGTTTCGAAAAGAACATGTTTTTAGGAAAATAATAATGTAGTGCGCATCTGGTTCAATGTTAGTTTAACCATGAGAATAAACTCCGTGGAAAATTTTCTTAAGGGGATTTATTTTTTTTAAATTGTGAAACCCCATATAATCTATCAGGCGACATGTTGAAGTTGTGCAGGGATGATCAAGATAGGATGCACATAGTTTTCCCGAATCATATGTCTTTCCCACACCCTTAGAAAAAATAGACTGGAAGTTATGTATAGTTATATGCATAATTTTTTGGACAATGTGTCCCAAACATGCCCCCCCTTGAAAACGGGGATGAATTTGGGAAGTGATTCCCTTATGTTTGGTGCACAGTTAGCCAAAATTTGTTTGATTGTGAGGCCGAATAAGCCTGTAATTGATTTTATAAAAATATTAAATACATTTATATCATAATATTTTTTATAAATAATAGAATATCTTCTAAATGGAGTCCAAAATCAAAAATCTAAGACCTAAGTTAAATCCGGATCATGGGTTTTACTATTGGAAAGACCTATGGTCAATTAGCATTGGTTGTTTGGATGAGGAAAAAGTTGGTAGGTTTTTGAATTGAAATCAATAAATCAATAAATTATTTATTATTACAAATGAAATATTTAAAATACATTATAAATAACATCTTATAATTGTTTTCCAAGGGTTAACTATATCATTATTTCTAGATCTGACTTGAGGAGGTGAGTGTTTTTCATTGGTGGATCAACATCAAATGATGAATGACTATCAGATTGATGAAGATAAAGAGGTAGCGAATGAATAAAGTCTACTTCATTACTGGTGAATGCATTCTTCACTACAGATCAATCCATAATCTAGTTACAACTCATCAATTGTTTTTTTCATGTGATTAAATTATTGAACATTGATTTATTATCTTCTTTTGATCTATGATTTATTTATTTTCTACACATAAGCCCATGTCACCTTACAGTATAATATATCTATTAATCCCCTTGTTTTCATTTCTATAACCCCATTTATATAATCATTTTACAAGAAAACTTGGCCCAATTATTGTTCACATTTTTATTGGAATTCTTACAAATTTTATCATCACGTTTTCACCATTGCCTTATAGGGTCACATTTCAAAATTTATAGGGCAGGTTCAAGCACAATCGAACCCATTGAATGATTTTGGAAGAACAAATGACACATGGATCGATGGATTCAAGGAAAATTGTTGAAAAACATAGTAGATAAGTGATACTATATGGATACATGATCTAGAGGGAAATATAGTATCCAATGGTAGGTGTACGGTTGGTGCTTCTAGGGATGTGTGATTCATATGGTTTTATGTAGATGGTTTTCTAGAATATAATGGAAAATATAGGATTTCTGGATGGTCATAAAAGGAGGTGTGTGTTGTTATTATTATTATTAATAATTAAATTAAATAAAAATTGTGTTGTTTTATTTTACTATCAATAATGATAATGCTATTTAAATAATAATAAACATTAAAAAAGACAAAATGGAAAACCGTAGGGGATAAAAACCTGGATATGAAATGGTGGGTGAGGGGGAGGGTGTGAGTTCCCTTCTCTTTTACTTAATATTGTTGTAATTATTATAAAAAACAATAATATGAATAAGAAAAGACTAGAAGAAAAAATAAATCCCAAAGTGTGGGAGGTACGCACAATCTGCCGGAGGGAGAGGGGAGAGGCCATGTGGACCCCCTTCCCAAAAATAATATATATAATATTATATTGATAATAGTGTTGTTATTGTTATTAATATATTGTTTAAGTCATAACATATTCAAGAGACATTGCATTAGAGATCTCTATGTGGAATCATAATTATTATGTTGAGATAGATGATTCAAGAATAGTGATGGATAACTTATTCATACTAGTTACTTAGCACCACAAAGTAACGTACATATGTGTTATGGTGAATTGCATTTTTTTCATCAGGTGAATAATTTTTGAAAGTGAATTGTCTATCATGAGTTGTTTTTGTGTGAGGATCATAACATTGTGATCCATTTTTTCCATTCATGGCCATTTAAAATGGCATATTGGGGGTTTTAAATTTTATCTTGACCAGCCAATGATGAGGAGTGTGAGTTCATTGTGATTTTAGAAAGAAAAAAATTTCAGCCCATATAGAGCTTATCCAATGTTTTTATTCATGTAGCACATGATGGTTTCCTTTTTTGTGTCTTTTAAGATATTATACTAGATGTTCTAATCATGAAGCTTCTTCAGGATATGTCTAAAGATGATGGTGATTGGGTGTGATCATCGTAGTGTTATCAGAGTAATAATCCCATTTTACACCTGGGAAGAAGTTATCTATACAAATTAAAAATGTTTTACCAGGGTTAGTACTCCCCAATCACAGTAGGCATGGGTCCCCAATATAATTTACAAATGTTCTACCAGAGTCATTACTCCCCTGTCACACCAGGGTATGAGTTTCCCATAGACTTTATTTTTTTTACTGGGGTCTATACTCCCCTATCTTACCAAGGCATGTGTTCCCCATATTATTCACATAAGTAGGTACATTACACCCCTCACTACTATAGAGAATGGGTTCTCTACCTATGGAGTAGTAATCCCCCATCATCGCGATCTGATGGTTTGTGGTTCCTCTAATAGAGGTGTGGATCCCATAGTTATAGAGTGTTGTTATGGGGTGTGTGCCACTCCACTCTTTTATATGTGAGGTTCAATGATATGAAACATTCCTAATTGAGGCTCCTTTAGCTATAGGGTATCGTTGTGGTTGGGTGCGGACATGTCCCCATGGGTTCTATATGGTTGTTCATGATGTTGGGAATAAATGATGGCTATTTTGAAATACGTGACGACTCATCATCCGAGGATGGGATCTGAGAAAGAGAAAACCTTTTTCTATTATTTGGGTTTCATATATGAATATATATATATATGTGTGTTTGTGTGTGTTGTTGGGTTTTCATTTCACTATTGATTTGGGTTGAGAAACTACAACTATATTGTCTTTTATTTCTTCTACTTCAGTTATTGTGGTTTCTTACTAGATATATATATACTCACCCTTTTATAGTCTTTTCTTGTATGTTTCATTACTTTTTTATATAACAGACAAGTAGATGGTCTAATCGATGGATCCCAGGGATACATGGGTGCATAGACCACCAAAGGTGGTTGAGGTATGGAGATCATGAGTCGGTCTCTCCCATATTCTTTCATTCCATTCTCCATTAGGTTGAGATCACTTATCTCTATGGGTGTGTATTTTTCTCTTTACATTTTGGATTTCAATGTTTCACTATTTTATATTCCCTAGAGGCTATTTGATGCATAGTCTTTACTCTATATGTTATATTACATTATTATTATTCCTCTACACTACTTTTTTTGAAGGTTTAGTGTGCATACAAGAGCATTAGTAAAAGGCCTCACATTTTAGTTATTCATTATCAAAACTTTTTTCCAGCCTCTTCCCTATGGAAGAAGGCTTGGGGTTGCGTCGGATCCGTCATCCACCTTCCAGGTGGTCCTTGGGGGTTGGGTTGTTAAATATTCGTATTATAGGTTGTTCAAATATAGGACATTGTTTGGGGTTTTTTCAATTTATGAGGTTTGGTTGGGAATTCAGGGAAACCAATTCAAATTGTATTGAGTGAAACTTTTAGTCTATAGACCTTATTGTTTTTGTGATGAATGACTTATCCATACACTAGATCTTTGACTACCTTCTTTTTGAAAAAGTGTATCAAGACATTGGATTCAGGGAACATTTTTACATGTATCATATAGGATTGATTCCATTGACTATTGTTCCTGAGTCATATCCCCATATATGTAGCAACCAAACACAAAAAAGCCTAGATATGGTGTCTTTTATCAATTACATTAGCATAAGAAATAAGTAAATCACATCCAAAAGGACCAAATAGTTTAGTATTATTGGTAAAACATATACATACATGATACTGTATTGCAAAATAATACACTAATTAATGTTTTTATTTATTTATAGGATATTAACATAATTCCATCTATCATATCCTTGAATATCATTTTTACATATTGGATTATAGGGGAATGAAATAAAAATAAGGTTGGGCTCAAATGCTTAGTAAAGGTAAATTATAATGGAAGCAATAGTGAGTCAATGATGATAATCAAATGTTAGGGTAAATAATTGAACCAAAATTCCCTAGTATTAATAACATAAAAAATAAGTTCACAATCAATTATTAAAGGTAAATAAATAGAAACATATCCCATTAAATTAAATAGATAAGGAAAAATAAATATGGTAAGGTAATAAAATATAAACATATTCCATTAAAATAACTAGATATGGATAAATCAATATAGAATAATAGAAACTGAAACACATTCTATTTAAAAAATGAACTTAAAATAAAATGAATAATTACATATGTGAATGAAAAATATCATGGATTAATAATAATTCAAACCAAATGAGTAAAATGAATAATTAATGGATGTCTTGTATCTTGTACCTAAAGAACTACAATCAAGACCATCCACTAGATGGGTTTTTTCTGTGGGTATAAACACATATTTTCTTCTTGGAAATAACTCAAATAAATTAGAAACTAATTTCATCTCATGACACTACCGATGGATCGAGGGGTTTTCATTAACCAGTTCCCAACCTATAGGTATTACCTTAAACTATCCCCAACCCATGTCATTCATGTCCCAAGCATTCCTCATAATGAATAAAAAATATTCCTTTTCAAATATCTGTACTAAATAAAGGATATAGATTTGTTAATATTTCTTCAAATAATAAAATAACCTTACAGTAAAAACTATATGTAAAATGGTATACGGTTCAGGAAATAGTCATATCCATGAAAAATGATATGGATATTTTGGGGAAATTCAATATCAAATGATCATAAGAAATTAAATATTTCAAGGGATAAAAAGGAATCATGAAAGTGAATGTGAATACTATGTTTGTCCAAATAAATCATAAAAAACCCATAGAAAGATTAAGGATGGTATAAATACAAGATATACCATATAGAGTAAAATAAATGGCTGTTATTGATGGTAAATGGAAATATTATAAAATGAACTTTTAAAAATGTTCACGGGGAAAATATCATTTTGTTTTGAATTTTTTCTGAGAAAAAATTTAGTTAAAAATATATTTAATTTTTTTAGAAAGAACCCTTTTAAAAATAAAAAAAAATCTTCAATGAAATAATTTCAGGTAAATCAGTACAAGATATCCGAGGTAAAAGGAACATTCAATTTTCATGGTAAAAGGTTAGAAAATGCCTTGTTTAAAAGGATAGAAAAATAATAATTTGAAAAAAAATTTAAAAGAAAAAATGGTAAAAATTTCTATAATAAATATTTTTGGAAAATATAAAAACATTTTTTAACACATTTTTAAAAAATAGGGTCTTTAGAACAAAATAGGTTCTCTCACTAAATATATAATGATGTCTGGTTTTCTTAAAACAAAATTCTAAAACATTTTGTGTACCAAATAGTGGTAAAATGGTACCAATACTTGAAAAAGTTGTTAATAATTACATTAGAGGAAAATGAAAGTGTTTATTAAAAAATTTCATAATATTTACTCAAATGGAAATGAAATATCATTAAAATTATTCTTGAGGAAAATAATTTTTTTACATTCCAAAGTGTCACATGCCATTTTAAAACACTTTAAATCATAAGTCTAAGGAAGGAAAATAGTAAATGAAAATAATAATGTCATGATAATAAATATATTCATTATATAACATGTTAAATTGGGAATATATACACCATATCAAATAGACATGGTTCATGAAAACAAATATGTCTCAATGGAATGTAAATTGAGATAAAATTCCTTACCTTGATCCCAACTTGTATTGTGTATCGTTATATTAATGGATAATAAACTTATATTAAATATTTACTCGATTATGAACTTTTTTCATGCTTACCATTAATTTTATTTAACTTATTTACATGTTTCATATAACCACTTAATCAATTTATGTTTACGTTGGCTGTTTTGACCAAATTTTGTTAATGTGTCAAAAAAACATTGGTAGGTCAACTATGGTAAAAGGGGTTACTATATAAAATCTAAATAATAATAATAATAAATTAATTATCATATTTATATAAAAATTATACTTTAAAAACTAATAATTAAATATTTTTTTGAAAAATTAAACAATGTTACAATCCTTGAGAAAGTAGGCCGTATATTTGCATGACTAACATTACCATTTTTCAATGATTGTTATGGAAATATGGTATGTAAAATTAAAATTTAAATAATGATAATTTTGTCCGAAATAAAAAATTATTTTGTCATATATACGAATATATATAATTCTTTTGATGTAAAAGGAATCAAATTGTGTCGACACATTTTTCTTGCACACGTACACGAACGACAATATCATATTTTATGTTTGTGAAAGTGTAATAAAGAAAATGATATATATTATGTTTCTATAGATTTAATAATGTCATGAATGTAATATATATTTTTTATATTTCATTTATTTTTAATTAAAACCATTATTTATGTATTCCATGTATCGTGTGATCGAATAACATAACTTTTAGAAGGCAATAGTCCATACATTCACAATAAATGTTGTCATATTTATAAAAATTGGAAAGCATAAAATTATGTTATATGTAAAAGTTACAGTAGAATATAGAAATAATAAGTACCATATATATGATATATATATATTCAATAATAATACTCACCATGAGAGGTGCTAAAGGAATAATGAAGAATCATCGTTTCGTGAGGTGATAGTTCATCGTCCACATAAATGGTAAGTTCATTACCCATTAGAAGTAAGTTTGTGTAAGTGTAGGTCTAACCATTAACATAAAAACATATTAGTATAAATAGGATATTTTTTATGTAACTATGGAATTGAAATGATTCAAATGGTGGGAAAAGAAATAATACTAATGACCTTGAGGGAAGATGTTATCTTTTAATTAGACAACTCCGTCTGGTTTGAATTAATATGATTCTTGGGGCGGATTTAAGACCAAGGTGATGAAACTATATTGAGGTTAGGGATGTTGATGATAAATTTTGGAAGATATTAGTGTATAAAAATTTTCTCTAGAGGTGTGAGAAAGTGGGAGGCTTCAGTAACTTTGTATTGCGGGGGAGGAGTATCACACTTATAAATTTTGGACAAGTGAATTACACCTACATTTTTTAAATATAAACTGGCACCAATAATGATCCAAATTATATAAAAGGGAGACTAATTCAAAATATGACAATAAAATGATTTATTACATTACTCTAGGTCATTTTGGCACTTTAGTTTATGGTTTAATTCTTTGTTAATCTTAATTTCACCTTACTAATTATAATTAATTTTATAAACATTTACTAATATTTTTGGTCAAAAACTAATTTAACCATACTAGAAATTATAAATTATTATTATTAAAAGTATGGAATCCATTTTTATAAATTCCATTTAGATATATTTTAGAAAAAAATTTAATTATAATCTCATAGATGTGATGACAATGAGGGGGTTTTTAAAGTCAAAACATTCATGAGTTTTCCAGCGTTTTATATCCAATTTCAATGAGAAATTGATTCTAATGATATTAATAGGATTAAATAATTAAAATATATATAATTAAACTTTATATAAAGTTTAAAATATAATTTATCCTTTTAAATAAATTTCATAAAAATGGAATTTGGAATTAAAAATCAGCATTTTCAATTATTCATAAAAAAATGTATCTTCATAGAAAAATTCCAAAAATTAAACATATCCTATTTTTAGGTTCCAATTTAAATGATTAATTTTATTTTAACATATAAAATTTATAAATGTTTCAAAAAATGGATTTAAAATTGGGTTTCTATTAAAAGGTGGTAAAAGTGAATTTATAAAAATATAGGTTTTTATGTATAAAATTTGATTTGTTTTTATATTTTGCCTATAAAATATATTGGATAAATATAAAAAATAATTTATTGAATATATAATATAAATATATTATATAAATATCCATCACTATTTGTAATTAATTTAATTTATTAGGATAAACCAGCTTTATGAGTATAATAATATTTTTTTGTTAAAACAATCCCATTATAATTAATCGGTTTTAATATTCATTTACAATAAATTTGAAATTAATGAATTAATTTTAAATTTGTGTAAACTATATATTTTAATATTTTAGTTAATATTATTCATAACTTCCAATTTAATGTGATGATTATATCTTATTATACTGAAAAATAATATTTTAATAATGTATTATTTTTTGGTAAAACTCAATATCGTGTGTAGTGTTTGCTTCTGAAGAAAGTCGGTGTTGCCTGATATTCAAGATAAATCAATGTTTAATGAATCAAAATCTATAAAATATATTAAATAAATTTAAAAGATTTAATATATTATATTATCTCAGGATATTATATTCCCTGCATGCTTAGTGTTTCAAGTCATGCTCACTACCAAGGACAATGTTCATACTTTATATTTTTATGGTGTTTCATTCTCACCACCTTAACTAAATTGAATCCTCATAATTTGAACTCAATATTTCTAATTGATTGTTTGATAATTTTTATTTTTTAAATCCCACATCATGAGAAGGATTTTTTATGAGTTCCTTTAGAAAATATTAAATGGGAAGTTAAAAGGTAATATCTAATAACCTATAACTAGGTCATTAACTAAGGGAAAATTATTGGAAAGTAGAGATACATTCTTAGAGGAAAATTATAAATATATATAGAGAGGGATTAAAGTCATGAATAAAAAACAATTGAATGATAAATTTAAATTTTAGAGCCTAAAATCCATAAATCATTGATGACAAAGAAGTCCATCCTTTTAACAAAAATTAAGATATTTAGACAATTTATTATTCTGATATATACATGAAATATTTATATAAACACAATTTTCATCCTTTTTTGTGAATCGATAAACTAATATTTCATCCCTTTTTTAAGAGAAATTAATAAAGAAATTCTCTTTGATTCCTGAATCAATAAAATATACATAAATAGATATTAAGGCCCATAGAAGAGTGACAAATCTAACTATTAGTCTCGAACTACTATCCAAACACTATATGATTAATAAATTAATCTCTAAACCTAAAACCTAACACTACTTCTTCATTATAATTATTTTTAATTTTTTTTCTAAAAATAATGAAGCATTACCCATAAAATTTCATAGGATATAGGTTGGTGTGAATCCTTTATCATTCTTTGGTTATGGGTTCATGTTGCATGGCCTTTTCAAACTTATTGGTATTTCACCGGACATTCATGTTTTTCTTTTCTAAAACCAAATTTATATAATTTCAATAATAAATATGTTGGATATCCTTGAATTTTAATCAGTAAATATCTTATAGTTTTATATAGAACCCTAATATATAAATAAATAAACCATTTATTTCTCAATAGGTCATTCCTTGGTCCAATGTTTATTAATAGTATAATTTATAGTATTTATAAATCATGACACATTATTTTCAATCTAAAACACCTTAGGTCTAACCTAGGTCATTTATTTTTATTATATTTAAAAATGGTATGTAACTAATATTTGAATTTAACTATGCATGTCCCCTGGGAGTGTCAAACCAAGTGCATAGTAAGGTTCATTGTCATGTTCCAAGTTATGTCATGTTAGGTCAAACCAACCATGTCAGATTTATTACCCCTATGTACATTTATTCTAGAACCAAATCTTCTTATTGAATACATACAGGGGTTTATTGATAGAAATACCCAAATAATTTATACCTTACAAAAAATTATATGATGTTCTTCTACACTTATCATTAATGCCTATATTAGGGTTGTGTTCTCTAATCTATATTTTCCCAAATATAGTTCCCAAGGAAGCTACTAAACTTGCTCGGATAACAACTATAGTCACCCGACCCTTGAAATCCCAGATCTGGTGTCTTTAATGAATTAAATTAGAATATGATACATTTAAATCTCATCCCAAAGGACTAAAACGTTTAGTAGTCTTGGTAAAAAAAATACATATCTGAGACTTATATTCAAATTAATACACCGTTTATAATTTAATTTTTTATTCATTATAGGATAATATCATTATTACATATGGAATATCCTTTCTTATATTTATTACTTATTGGATTCATGGGGAATGAATAGAAATATGGGTTATCTCAAATTATAAGTATGTGTAAAGTATAGAAGATTTAATTATGAATTAATAAGAATAATAAATTTAATGGAAAATAACTGACCACACATTCCATGATATTAGTAAACTATAAAATAAGTGTATAATCAATATTGAAGGGTAAATAAATTGAACCACATTCAATTCAAATAACTAGATGAGGAAAAATAAATATTAAAATATAAGAAACCAAAAACACATGCTATTTTAACAAAAAAAATAAGGAAAAATAAATATGTAAAAGTATGAAACTAAAAGAATGACATTTGGATAATGGAACTAAAAATTAAGTTCGTCAATATATATTTTGAGAAAAATTTAAATTGATAAATAATAAATAAATCTAAATGAGGGAAAGAATTAATTATTGGACATTAGGTACCTGAAGTATGAATCACTACCATCAAGGCCTTTCATAAGATGGTTATATTCTACGGGTACAAAAGCATCTAATCTACTCAAAAACCAAATCAAAGGGTTTTTTATCCCACTAATTTCATCTCACGATACCACCAATGCACCATTGAGGGTTCATTAACTGGTCCCAATCTTGTAGGGGTTACCTTAAAGGACACCAACCAATGTCTTTCATGTCCCTAGAATCCTTCATATTGAATAAACAATATTCCTCATCAAATATCTGTATTGAATAAAGGATATATATTTATCAATATTTGTCACAATGAAAAAACAAAAATGTTAACAATGTATGAAAAATGGTATATATTTCAAGAAATAATTATATCCATGAGAAATGATATGTATATTTAGGGTACATTCAACAGTAAATGATCATATGAAATTGAATATTTCAAGGAGGATAAAAATAATCAATCAAGATAATGGGAAATCTATCCTTGGAAAAATGAATCACAATCCATATAGTGGAATATTAAGGATGATAACAATATTAAATATCCCCAGTGGAGTAAAATAATTGTTTGTGTCATTGATTAATGTAAATATTATAAAAATATAATTTAAAAGTAATATTGAAGATTTTTTTTTTTTTGAAAAATGTTCTAAAAACCTTTTAATTGAAAATATGTTATGAAAAAATTTTATTTAAAAATTAAACATTTAAATATGTAAATTAATCTTCAAGTAAAAAATGGTGGTTAAATACATACATGTTATATTAGGTAAAAAAGAATTTATTTTTCCTGGTAAATAGTTAGAAAATTTCATTCTATAAATGGCGATAAGAAAATCCATTTGAAAAAATTGTAATAGGAAAATTATTTAAATTTATTTTTAATAAATAATATTGGAAAGGTTAAAAAAATTTCTTGAAAATGTTTTTAGAAAATATGGTTTTTAAAATAATATAGGTTTCTCTGAAAAATGAGAGAATGTTGTCAGGTTTTCTTAAAATAAATTATAAAATATTTTATGTACCAGAGTGGAAAATAGTACTAATACATGAAATGTTTAATGAATAACCATATAATAATTAAATTAATACATTTATTGAAAATATTTCATATAATTTCCTTAAATGAAAATAAAATATCATTAAAATTATTCTTGAAGAAAATAATATTAAACATTCCAACATATCTCATAAAACATTGAAATATTTTAAATGATAAGCCTTATAATGGGGTAACATAAAATTAAAAATATAATATCATGAAAATTAATATATTCCTGATATAACATTTAAAATGAAATTATATAAACTATATAAAAGAGCAAATGTTTATATTAACAAATAACTATCAATGTAATTTTAATTGAGATGAAATCCCATTCCTTGATTCTGACTTGTCTCATGTGTATTTATATTCCCAAATAATAAAAATATGTTAATAATTTAATGAATTTAAAATTTTTTCATGTTTATAATTAATTGGATTTTACTTATCATGGTGTTGTATAAGACTAATTAAAAAATATAATATTATGTTGAGTGTTTTAAACACGTTTGGTTTGTGTGTTAAAAAAACATTGGTAGGTCATCTATGATCGAACCATTCATTATATAACATTTATAGAATAATAATCACGAAATAATTATCAAATATATAAATAAATTATATATTTAAAACCAATCAATAAATATGGTTATGAAAAATGAACCATCATTACAACCATAGTGATCATAGATCGTACGTACACATAAGTAACATTCCCATTGTCAATGATAATTATAAAAAGATGTTAAGTAACAAAAATATTTAAAGAATGATAATTATATAAAATATAACATATTATTTAATGATATATTCTTATATAAAAAATTCTTGTAATGTTAAATTAATCAAACCATGTCGATGAGGTAGTATTCCACATGTCCTCGAATGACGTTATCACTTTTTAAGTGTGTGGATGGGTAACAATGAAAATATTATATATTTTGACTCAAGAAATGAAATTATTTCACTAATATTTGTTTTTTAGATCACAGATTTTTAATTAATATCATCCTTTATACATTAATTGTATCATGTGAAGGAATCATGTCGCTTTGAGGAGGCGGTAGTGAACACTTCAAAAAAAAAATTATTGTATTTTTTAAAAATGTAATTCACAAAGGAATGTTGTATTTAAAAATTATAGAAGCACAAATATATTAAAAATATCATATATATACTATATAAATATTTTTTATGTCATAATTCTGCCATGATATGTAGTAAAGGAAGAATGAACATACATCAGTTCATGAGGTGGTAGTTCACTGTACACATAAATGTAAATTTCGTTACCCATTAGATGGAAGTGTGTGTATGATTATACATAAAACATAATGTAAAAACATCTCAATATATTTATTATAATTGTGTTTTTATATAAACAAGGAATAATGATAATTTAAATAGTTAAAAACAAACTGATACATAAGAGCTTGAGGAAATAAGTTTTCTCTTAATCAGGTAACTCCTTTTGGTTTGAACCAAGGGGATTATATGGATGGATTTTTAACCATTGTGAGGCATATAGATTGAAGATATATATTTTTAAGAGCTATTTGGGTAGATATTATTTAAGAAATAGTGTAATGATAGGTGTGAGTATTTGGGCGACTCGACTGCCTTTGTTATAATGGAGGAGGAGTGACACAAATGTAAATTTTTGAAAATGTAATTCCACCAATATTTTTAAAATAGAATGTTGAATAAAAATGGATCCAATATTTTCCAATTGAGTAAAGGATTTAAATTTGTACATAAAATGATATTTACTCAAATTTATTGGTCATTTTCCCTTATGTTTATGCTTTAGTCAATTGTTTAGCTAAATCTCACCTTAATTGTTGTAATTAATTATAATTACTTTCATAATTTTTTGGTAAAAAAATGAGAAAAACATTCTATAAATTGTAAATTATTCCTATTAAAAATATTTAATCAATTATTCTAAAATAAAATCATGGAATTTTCGAAATTTAATTAACACTGAATCCCTAGAAGGGACGTCAATGCGGGTTTTTTAAAGTAAAAGCCTTCAAAAGATTTCTTGGTTTTTATATCCAATTTCAATGTGAAATTGATTCTAATGAACTAAATTGGATTAATTAAGTAAATTATCTAATTAAAAATTATAATAAATTTAAAATATAATTTGATGATATAATTAAATTAGATGAAAAAACAGTTTTGAAATTAAATTCTGTATTTTTCACTATATATTAAAAAAATGAAACATCATATAAAATTTACAAAAAATCACCATAAAATTGTATTTTATGTTCCTATTTCAATGATTAATTTTATTTTAACATATAATATTTATAATGGTACCGAAAACTTTATTTAAAATAGTTTCACTTTTAAAAAGTGGTAAAATTTCGTTTATAAAAATATAGGTTTTTATGTATAAAACTAGGTTTGTTATTATCTGATGCCAATTAAATACATTGGATGGATATAAAATATTTTTATTTAATATAATATATATTTAACAATAATATAACTCACTAATTGCAAGTAATTTAATTTATTAGGGTAAAATATCTTTGTGAGCATAAAAATATTTTTTTATAAAAAAATTCCCTTTATATTCAATTAGTTCCTATATTAATTTCTAATATATTTTAACCAATGAATTAATTTTATATATTTTTAAACCTTATATTTTCATAATTTAGATAATCCTATTCCTAACCAGTAATTTAATTTCTAGGTTATATTTTATTATATTAAATTATAATACTTTAATAATATATTATAGTTTTGTAAAAATATGTCTTTTCTGCAATGTAAACATTTGAATAAAGTCTTTTTCGGGTGAGACACAAGCTTACTCAATGTTTCGTGCATTGAAAGATTTTTAATATAATAAATTAATTTAAAATAGTAAATATATTATAACATCTTTGGATATTATATTCCCTTACGTGCTTGATGTTTTGGGCCATACAATCTATCAAATACAATGTTATTACATTATATTTTTAGAGTGTTACAATATATATATGCTCATCTGACCGTGGAATTTTTTGATTAAATTTAGGAAGCCTCGATAAATATTTCTGATCAAGTTACCAGTTCCAGATCGAGATGATGTTATGATGTGTGATGAGGCCTTAATTTAGGTGAAATCTCATGAGATCATTCCTCTAGGTGGGCTGGTAGAATTACATTCACCAGTCAAGAATTAGATTATTATAGAAGTGCATGATAAGGATGCACATAGTCTTAGCGCCCATCATGAGTTCCATTGTAAGAGGCTAATTGTAACATCCCAAGTAAGTAATGAATAATAGAAATTTTTATCTATTTCTATTAATGATTAAGATAGTGTTATAGAGGCTTAAAATGAAAATAAATACAATCTTATGCATGGAATACACTAATATTCTTAAAAGATTGTTTTAGTGCCTTTTGATTGCAAACCATTTTTGAATATATATTTTGACAATTTTATAAACTATGTTTGTCAAAATAAACTTATCCTTTATGAATGGGACATCAAAATTTACCTTGTGTGAATTTTTGGTATTTTTCTGACAATGTTCATTTTTTAATGAATAGTGAAAAATACTGCATTTTACATCAAAATTTCTTTTTAACCTAATTTATTTATATGATTAGATTATGTTTTGAATTGGTTTTTAAGTGAAATTAGAATATATTTTTACCATTTTATCCAATGGTGGTCATTGGAATCAATTTCGATTTGAAATTAGACTTAAACTGGTGTCAATCTTTTGATACTTATTGTTTTGTAAAAACACGCTATTTGCTCTGGCAGCGGGAATTAATTATTAAATTAATTAATGTGACTTATATGATTTGAATTTTGTAAAATAGACTTCATTTTTGAATTCGGAATATCAAATATAGCTTAGGGTAAATTTTTGGTAATTTTCTGAAAAACTTCAATTTTTGATGAATAGTGAAAACACTAAGTGGTAATCAAGCAAACTGATTTTTCAGTTAAATGAAAGTTTACCACTAATGTGTATTGAATTTTGAAAATCCGACATACATGGTTGCCATTAAGAAGTAAAATGTGGTTCAATGAGATTAAAATAATTTTTTGGTGAATAGTAACTTATTAAGTTTTTAATCGCGATTAGTGGTAATTAGTGTAGTTTAAGGTATAAATAATGCTTTAATAAAATGAAATGACCTAGACACATGTCCCAACCTTATTGGTTGTGTCATGGCCGACCAAGACAAGTCATGGGTCAACTTGGGGACCCCATGGATCCACTTTAGTTGGAAAATGACAATAATATATTTTTATTTAATGTTAAAGTGAAAATGACACAAACATAATATGTTTTACGAAAACAATTTTTAAGTGGGGTTATACAAGTCCAAATTTTGATTATAAATAGTCATCGGAAAGCTAAAACGATTTCCTACATCATAGTATTTGTTTTATAATTTTTATACATTAAATAAATTTAATTATATATGACATAATAATGATGCAGTGATGACATCATTATTTGACGATTTAAATAAAATAGAAAGATAATGTAAAATCTATGAACTACACATGTCCAAAACCAATTGGATGAGTGGATTTAGAACACTTATCACCTTATCCACGAAATCTATCAACGTGGGACCTTTTAAAACCTAAAAACATTTTCAAATAATGTAATATTTCTTTACTTTCCAAAGGTGCCCCTCCTCTCCTCTTATAAAAGGCCCCCACCTCTACCTCATTTCACACAATCCTCAAGCCTTTGGCTCAGCCAACCCCTGCCCATTTGCTCTCTACACATCCCTCTCCTCATCCTAGAGGATTCCCTTTGGGCATAATACTTTCAAAGGAAGCCTTTAGGCTCAACTCAAAAGGAGTTACACTTTTTAAGGTAATTCATTCTCTCATGTTCATTTCTTTTATTTTGCTTCTCCAACCCCCTAAACTCTTTTTATCTACTTATTTTGTAACAAAACCAGTATCATAAATATACTAGGATGTTGTTATAAGATTTATTTGAGCTAAACTCTCACACAACTACATCAAATGGTTAAAGAACATACGGTTTCCGTGGATGGGGAAATTCTGCCTCCCGAAATGATGATTGTTCAACACTCATTTAACACCTTAAAAGGTGGCCATTATGATGTCACTATTTTTATATATGATATATAATATGTTTATGTTTTCCTTAATCTTATGTTTTTTTCATTTTGGGCATACCTTTATGGTTTCCATTATGGGTAAAACACGATATCTTCATTTTAGGAAGTGCGGACTACCGCCCCCTAAAAGTGATTTGATTCGTTAATACCATATGTGGGATATGTAAAGGATAAAGTTAATGATATTATATATGCTATTATACTGGAATTATAATATACTCTTATATCATTATGATTCTATTCCAGAAAATATGAAATATAAATTGAAGTAGCGTTCATGCGTACGTACGGCTTACCGTCTCCATGAACGGTGCATTTCATTTCTTACCTCTAAATGTTATGTAATATTATAAATGCATGTATGTACTGGATATATATGACATATATGATATCTACATCATGAATACCATTCTGGATATAACGAACCTTTGACCAAATTAACAACATGTAAGTGTAAGAAGTCTATTTTTGACTTAAGAACCAAATACCGACAAAATAAACGTTATTAACTTAACTGATTACATGATGTTCATAACATGGTATAAAAGGAATAATGAACTTGAAAAAGATTCATAAGAAAGTAGAGATTAACTCAAGTTTATTATTCAGGAGATTAAAGAACGGTCGGGTCAAGTCGGATACGAGGTATGGGACTTCGTCTCAATCTCCTTTCGTTGAGGCATATTTTATTTTATACACAACATTCTTTTATACGGTGTATAAACCCCTTTGACTTTTACGTTTATTCAAAAGTAATCTTTTTTATACGAAGCGTTTACTAAACGACAAAAGGGAATGTTTTTGTCGTACGTATGCGGCGACAACGACTTCTCCGCCGTCGTAACCGTTATTTGAGTTTCAGCTTCCTCTACAAGCCATACCTTCTTTTTAAAAGAAAAATAAATACCATGTTTTAATTTTATTTTATTTTGGTATTGAAAATGGTTTTCATAATGTTTTTATTATATCAATGTGTTGTATTGATATCTCGTGATTGAAATGTGGAAACGTTATGTTTCCTTTATGCATGTTTTATGTGATATGATTATGTTATGGTTCTTGGGAATTATTATGAAGACGGGTGGTTCCGTGATAAACTAAGGGCGGGTGAGCCCATTATAGCTCTCCAATGCATTGGGTAACGCGAAGGAGTGAAACGTTAAGGTTTCTCCGAAGAGATTTTAGGGAATATACCGTGATGGGTATTCCAAACGTAACCAAGAGGGTTACTCCCTACGTAATAATGTTATGAATGCCTCAAGTTACCTTTATGTCTTATGATTTCTATGATTTATTCATGAATTTATGAGTTATGTTAAAGTACCTATGTTTTATGGGTAAAGTATGGTTTCATTCTTATGTATATATGAACTCATGTTTCCTTTCCATGTTTTTTTTATAACCCATACTGAGTTTTTATGCTCATCCCAAGTTTTTGAAATGTTTTTCACAGGTAAAGGGAAAGGTACATGATAAGATGATAGAGTCAAGGATGTGTCAAGAAATAATCCATGTTTTATTTTAAATGTGTTTCCATTGATGGGAATGAAGAATACTATCTTTATGTAACCACTTTGTTTATATGTGGAATGTAATGCAAGTTTTATGATCTAATTCTCTAAAACTCTAAACCCGAAAAGATCCTCAATGTGTAATCTTGTAATAACTCAAGATTAAGTAAGGTTTTAAGGCTGGGGCCTTATAGTTGGTATCAGAGGTCGGTTTAGATAACTTTAGGAGTTAGAATTATATTAAATGATTATCCAAAAATATTTTTTTTGAAAATATATAGCATTTAAAGATTACCATGTTGCTTCATCTAAGACATGTTTGTTCAGAATGGTTTTCCGCAGAGGAAACAGGGAAGCATTGCTAGGAAGGCATACAGAAGGAAATAACCTTCCGAATCAGCATCCAGAAATGGTCGGAATTGGAACTGAACAGTTTGTTGCAGTAATGGCGCAGTTGACTCAAGCGATAAATGGCGGTGGTATCCATGCACGAGATCAGCCAGATCAACCGCAGAGGAACATGTCAGTGGTGGAACATTTCATGAGGCAACATCCACCATCATTCAGAGGATCATCTCACCCTGTGCTAGATGAAGGGTGGATTAAAGCACTGGAGAAGATTTTTGATGTCATGGGATGTTCAGACAATCAAAAGGTTAGTCTTGCTATTTACCGTTTGGAGGGTGAAGCAGATCAGTGGTGTTCTATGGTTAAAAATATCAGGGACGCCGATTAGATTGATGCTCTTGACTGGGATGAATTCAAAGGTATGTTTCTTGAGAAGTATTTTCCTAAGGCTGTTCGACTTAGGATGGAAAAGCAATTCTTGGAATTGAGGCAAGAGGAAGACTCAGTGGCTGTCTATGAAGAAAGGTTCACTCGATTGGCAAGGTATGATCCAAATTTTATCCGGGACCTTGATAGTAAAATCAATCATTTTTACTCCGGATTAAAGCCAAAGTATCGAAGGGAATTAGCTTCTCGTGAGTTTAAAAGTTATGAAAAGCTTGTTCGATGTGCTGAGAAGGTGGAAATGGAGTTTGCCGATGACCAAGTGTTCTATAACAACCAGCAGAAGAAGAGACCGAGGTGGCAGGAGAAAGGTAAGAATTCTTCAAAAAAGTCTGATGGTAAGAGAACTAAGTTTCCAGTTTGTGATAAATGTGGAAAAAGGCATGCTGGGGAATGTCTTCTGAATTCTGGAAAGTGCTACCGATGTGGTAAGATGGGACATAAGGCTCGTGATTGCACTGAAAAGGATCAAGCTGAAGGTAAGAACAAATTTGATTTACAGTTAGTGAAGTGTTATAAGTGCAATGAGATGGGTCACTACGCAAACGAGTGTCCGACAAGGAGCATGAGTGATGGGAAGCAGCTAGACTACAAGCAGAAAGGGGTGGTGAAATCCTTTGCAACTACTTCAGCAGATGTCGGGCCATCAAATGAAGTTGTATCAGGTACTTTGTTTGTTTTTTCAGATTATGCCAGTGTGTTGTTTGATTCGGGGTCTACACATTCTTTCATCTCTGAAACCTTTTCTAGTAAAATGGGAATACCATCTCAAGAAATGACTCCTGAACTTTTGGTAAAAACACATGGGGGAAGTGTCGAGGCAAAAAGAATTTATAAGAATCTTCCTATCCTTATCTGTGGAAAGAACCTACTTGCAAACCTTATTGTTCTGCCTCTAGTTGAGTTTGATGTTATCCTGGGTATGGATTGGATCTCTATTTACCATGCTAAGATTGACTGTAGAGCTAAAGAAGTTTCTTTTCAGAAAGACATTCAGTTTGTTTACAAGAATGAACCCTTACTTTGATAACATATCAAGAGGCCGAGAAACTTGTAAAAGATGGAAATGAATGTTACCTTGCACACGTCGTTGAAAATAAAGGAACTGTTCAGATTAATGATGTGCCAGTGGTAAATGAGTATCCTGATGTTTTTCCTGATGAGTTGCCTGGAATAATACAGATCGGGAAGTTGAGTTTACTGTTAACTTAGTTCCTGATGCTAAGCCAATTTCAAAACCCCCTTATTGAATGGCACAAATTGAACTTTTAGAGTTGAAGGAGCAATTGCAAGATTTATTAGAGAAAGGTTTCATTAGACCTAGCACATCACCATGGGGTGCTCCTGTTTTATTTGTTAAAAAGAAAGATGGTTCTATGAGACTTTGCATTGATTATAGAGCCTTGAATAATATCACTGTTAAGAACAAATATCCTTTGCCTCATATCGATGATTTGTTTGATCAGCTCCAGGGGGCTCAGTTTTTTTCAAAGATTGACTTGAGATCGGGGTACCATCAGCTGAAGGTAAAGGAGGCAGATATTCCGAAGACCGCGTTCCGTACGAGATATGGCCATTATGAATTTGTAGTAATGCCTTTTGGGCTAACCAATGCACCTGCTGTATTCATGGACTTAATGAATAGAATTTTCCATGAGTTCTTGGATAAGTTTGTGGTGGTTTTCATTGATGATATTTTGGTGTTTTCTAAAAGTAAAGAGGAGCATGAAAAACATTTAAGGGTTATCTTGCAAACCTTAAAAGAAAAGAAACTGTATGGGAAATTCAGCAAGTGTGAGTTTTGGTTGCAACAAATTTCTTTCCTTGGTCACATTGTTTCTAAGGATGAAATAACTGTTGATCCTGCAAAAACAAAAGTTGTGGAAGAATGGCCAAGACCCACAAATGTAACCGAGATTTGTAGCTTCCTTGGTTTGGCGGGCTATTATCGAAGGTTTGTTAGAAATTTTTCACGGTTATCTAGTCCAATGACTAAGCTAACTCGGAAGGGTGTTAAGTTTATTTGGACAAAAGAATGTGATGATTGTTTTCAGGAATTGAAAAGAAGATTGGTGAATGCTCCAGTTTTGGCACTACCTTCTAGGAATGGTGAGTTTGTTATATACAGTGATGCTTCATTGAAAGGACTTGGTTGCGTCCTAATGCAGAATGATCAGGTAATTGCTTATGCTTCATGACAGTTGAAAACTCATGAGGTAAATTACCCTACACATGATTTGGAATTAGCTGCTGTTGTTTTTTCTTTAAAAATTTGGAGGCATCATTTGTATGGAGTAAAGTGTGAAATATATACCGATCACAAAAGTTTAAAGTATATATTCACTCAGAAAGAGTTAAACATGAGACAAAGGAGATGGCTGGAATTAGTCAAGGATTATGATTGTACAATTCATTACCATCCGGGAAAAGCAAATAAAGTGGCTGATGCATTGAGTCGAAAAAGTAATGCTTCATTAACAATGTTGCATTTGGAACGTGATACTTTGGTCATGGATTTGATGAAATTTGGCATAGAAGTTGTTGGTGCAGGAAGTCCTTCTGTTTTGTTTCAGGTATCAGTGAGATCATCTCTATCATATAGAATCAAGCAAGCACAGAAGCAAGACAGTGAGTTGCAG
Source organism: Viscum album (assembly GCA_963277665.1). NCBI lineage: Eukaryota > Viridiplantae > Streptophyta > Magnoliopsida > Santalales > Viscaceae > Viscum > Viscum album. Next base: position 1,351,062,929 of record OY728164.1, read on the forward strand.
AAAAGGGTAGAGCTAGTTCAGAAAGGTAAGTTGCCTGAATTCAACATTGATAATGATTGCGTTTTGAGATTTGGGAAGAGATTGTGTGTGCCTTGTGATTCACAGTTGAAGAGAGAGTTGTTATGTGAAGCTCATAGTTCTCCGTTTACAGTTCATCCGGGCAGTACTAAGATGTATAGAGATCTGCGGGAGTATTACTGGTGGGATGGAATGAAAAGAGATATTGCTGATTTTACTGTGAAGTGTTTGACTTGTCAGCAGGTTAAAGCAGAGCGGCAGTTACCGAAAGGGATGCTTCAGCCTTTACCAGTGCCAGAGTGGAAATGGGAGAATATATCCATGGACTTTGTTGTTGGATTACCGAAGACATCTCGAGGTAATAATGCAATCTGGGTTATTGTTGATCGCTTGACCAAATCTGCTCATTTCCTTGCTATACGAGATACTTTCTCTCTTGATCAACTTTCCCGTTTGTATCTTAAAGAGATTGTCAGGTTACATGGAGTTCCTCTCTCTATTGTATCAGATCGTGATCCCAGGTTTACTTCTAACTTTTGGAAAGGCCTTCAGAAGTCGTTCGGTACTGAATTAAATTTTAGTACAGCTTTTCATCCTCAATCAGATGGGCAGTCAGAACGAACAATTCAGACATTGGAGGATATTCTACGAGCTTGTTCTATGGATTATCAAGGAAGTTGGGACCAACATCTTTCTTTGGTTGAATTTTCATATAATAACAGTTTCCATTCCAGTATACAGATGGCACCATTTCAGGCATTATATGGGAAGCGGTGTCGAACTCCAGCTTTCTGGGATGAAGTGGGTGAAAGAAAGTTGATGGGACCAGAATTGGTAGAAGAGATGGCAGAAAAAGTTCAACTGATTCAGAAACACATGAGAACAGCTCAGAGCAGGCAGAAGAGTTATGCGGATAACCGGAGGAAGGATCTATCTTTCGAGGTAGGTGATCATGTATTTCTCAAGGTTTCTCCTTGGAAAAGTGTGATGAGATTTGGTAAGAAAGGAAAGTTGAGTCCAAGGTTCATTGGACCATATGAAATTCTAGAGAGAGTTGGATCAGTTGCATACCGAGTGGATTTACCTCCGAGTTTATCTCAGGTACACAATGTTTTTCACATTTCGATGTTGAGAAAGTATATGCCAGATCCATCTCATGTTTTGAGCCCAGAGGTAGTTCAGCTGGAAGAGAACCTATCTTATGAGGAACAACCGGTCCAGATTCTTGACCACAGGGAGCAAGTGTTACGGAATAAGGTGATTAAGCAGGTAAAGGTTTTGTGGAAAAACCACATGATTGAAGAGGCAACATGGGAATCTGAAAATGCAATGAGGGATAAGTACCCCCATTTATTCGATAAGTAAATAAATTGCAGGGACGCAATTTTCTAAAGGGGGGAAGGATGTAACATCCCAAGTAAGTAATGAATAATAGATATTTTTATCTATGTCTATTAATGATTAAGATAGTGTTATAGAGGCTTAAAATGAAAATAAATACAATCTTATGCATGGAATACACTAATATTCATAAAAGATTGTTTTTGTGCCTTTTGATTGCAAACCATTCTTGAATCTATATTTTGATAATTTTATAAACTATGTTTGTCAAAATAAACTTATCCTTTATGAATGGGACATCAAAATTTACCTTGTGTGAATTTTTGGTATTTTTCTGACAATGTTCATTTTTTAATGAATAGTGAAAAATACTGCATTTTACATCAAAATAGCTTTTTAACCTAATTTATTTATATGATTAGATTATGTTTTGAATTGGTTTTGAAGTGAAATTAGAATATATTTTTACCATTTTATCCAATGGTGGTCATTGGAATCAATTTCGATTTGAAATTAGACTTAAACTAGTGTCAATCTTTTGATACTTATTGTTTTGTAAAAACACGCTATTTGCTCTGGCAGCGGGAATTAATTATTAAATTAATTAATGTGACTTATATGATTTGAATTTTGTAAAATAGACTTCATTTTTGAATTCGGAATATCAAATATAGCTTAGGGAGAATTTTTGGTAATTTTCTGAAAAACTTCAATTTTTGATGAATAGTGAAACCACTAAGTGGTAATCAAGCAAACTGATTTTTCAGTTAAATGAAAGTTTACCACTAATGTGTATTGAATTTTGAAAATCCGACATACATGGTTGTCATTAAGAAGTAAAATGTGGTTCAATGAGATTAAAATAATTTTTTGGTGAATAGTAACTTATTAAGTTTTTAATCGCGATTAGTGGTAATTAGTGTAGTTTAAGGTATAAATAATGCTTTAATAAAATGAAATGACCTAGACACATGTCCCAAACTTATTGGTTGTGTCATGGACGACAAAGAAAATCCATGGGTCAACTTGGGGACCCCATGGATCCACTTTAGTTGGAAAATGACAATAATATATTTTTATTTAATGTTAAAGTGAAAATGACACAAACATAATAGGTTTTACGAAAACAATTTTTAAGTGGGGTTATACAAGTCCAAATTTTGATTATAAATAGTCATTGTAAAGCTAAAAAGATTTCCTACATCATAGAAGTTGTTTTATAATTTTTAGACATTAAATAAATTTAATTATATATGACATAATAATGATGCAGCGATGACATCATTATTTGACGATTTAAATAAAATAGAAAGATAATGTAAAATCTATGAACTACACATGTTCAAAACCAATTGGATGAGTGGATTTCGAACCCTTATCACCTTATCCACGAATTATATCAATGTGGGACCTTTTAAAACCGAATTGTTTTTCAAATAATGTAATATTTCTTTACTTTCCAAAAGTGCCCCTCCTCTCCTCTTATAAAAGGCCCCCACCTCTACCTCATTTCACACAATCCTCAAGCCTTTGGCTCAGCCAAACCCTGCCCATTTGCTCTCTACACATCCCTCTCCTCATCCTAGAGGATTACCTTTGGGCATAATCCTTTCAAAGGAAGCCTTTAGGCTCAACTCAAAAGGAGTTACACTTTTTAAGGTAATTCATTCTCTCATGTTCATTTGTTTTATTTTGCTTCTCCAACCCCCTAAACTCTTTTTATATACTTCTTTTGTAACAACAACAGTATAATCAATATACTAGGATGTTGTTATAAGATTTATTTGAGCTACACTCTCACAAAACTACATCAAATGGTTAAAGAACATACGGTTTCCGTGGATGGCGAAATTCTGCCTCCCGAAACGATGATTGTTCAACACTCATTTAACACCTTCAAAGGTGGCCATTATGATGTCACTATTTTTATATATGATATATAATATGTTTATGTTTTCCTTAAGCTTCTGTTTTTTTCATTTTGGGCATACCTTTACGGTTTCCATTATGGGTAAAACACGATATGTTCATTTTAGGAAGTGCGGACTACCGCCCCCTAAAAGTGATTTGATTCGTTAATACCATATGTGGGATGTGTAAAGGATAAAGTTAATGATATTATATATGCTATTATACTGGAATTATAATATACTCTTATATCATTATGATTCCATTCCATAAAATATGAAATATAAATGGAAGTAGCGTTCATGCGTACGTACGGCTTACCGTCTTCATGAACGGTGCATTTCATTTCTTACCTCTAAATGTTATGTAATATTATAAATGCATGTATGTACTGGATATATATGACATATATGATATCTACATCATGAATACCATTCTGGATATAATGAACCTTTGACCAAATTAACAACATGTAAGTGTAAGAAGTCTATTTTTGACTTAAGAACCAAATACCGACAAAATAAACGTTACTAACTTAACTGATTACATGATGTTCATAACATGGTATAAAAGGAATAATGAACTTGAAAAAGATTCATAAGAAAGTAGAGATTAACTCAAGTTTATTATTCAGGAGATTAAAGAACGGTCGGGTCAAGTCGGATACGAGGTATGGGACTTCATCTCAATCTCCTTTCGTTGAGGCATATTTTATTTTATACACAACATTCTTTTATACGGTGTATAAACCCCTTTGACTTTTACGTTTATTCAAAAGGAATCTTTTTTATACGAAGAGTTTACTAAACGACAAAAGGGAATGTTTTTATCGTACGTATGCGGCGACAACGACTTCTCCGCCGTCGTAACCGTTATTTGAGTTTCGGCTTCCTCTACAAGCCATACCTTCTTTTTAAAAGAAAAATAAATACCATGTTTTACTTTTATTTTATTTTGGTATTGAAAATGGTTTTCATAATGTTTTTATTATATCAATGTGTTGTATTGATATCTCGTGATTGAAATGTGGAAACGTTATCTTTCCTTTATGCATGTTTTATGTGATATGATTATGTTATGGTTCTTGGGCATTATTATGAAGACGGGTGGTTCCGTGATAAACTAAGGGCGGGTGAGCCCGTTATAGCTCTCCAATGCATTGGGTAACGCGAAGGAGTGAAACGTTAAGGTTTCTCCGAAGAGATTTTAGGGAATATACCGTGATGGGTATTCCAAACGTAACCAAGAGGGTTACTCCCTACGAAAGAATGTTATGAATGCCTCAAGTTACCTTTATGTCTTATGATTTCTATGATTTATTCATGAATTTATGAGTTATGTTAAAGTACCTATGTTTTATGGGTAAAGTATGGTTTCATTATTATGTATATATGAACTCATGTTTCCTTTCCATGTTTTTTTTATAACCCATACTGAGTTTTTATGCTCATCCCAAGTTTTTGAAATGTTTTTCACAGGTCAAGGGAAAGGTACATGATAAGATGATAGAGTCAAGGATGTGTCAAGAAATAATCCATGTTTTATTTTAAATGTGTTTCCATTGATGGGAATGAAGAATAATATCTTTATGTAACCACTTTGTTTATATGTGGAATGTAATGCAAGTTTTATGATCTAATTCTCTAAAACTCTAAACCCGAAAAGATCCTCAATGTGTAATCTTGTAATAACTCAAGATTAATTAAGGTTTTAAGGCTGGGGCCTTATACTAATAAGGTGACATTGTGATCTAGATCCATAGGATGTGGAGGATGGGATAGAGGGAGTGATATGAGTTTTCAAAATTGTGTGAAATTAGAATAGTCATATAGTCACACTAGTAGCCTATGTTTTCCATAGATCAGGTGGACACTGGTGGTGTCAGGTCATGAAAATTCATGATGTCTTGACACTCTCCATATTTTACTTCTAGTAGAAATTCTTTGAGGATTACTACACCTCATTCTTATGATCAGTTTGTATTCAAGAAATTCTTGAGCTTTAGAATGGATGGATGATATTAGCTGATGATTGCACGAGGTTCACAGACCTTAAGTGGTAGTCCCTCAACACAAACTCATATGGATTATTCTAGGTGAGTAAATTTTAGTTGGGTCTCTATAGAGATATCATGGCCTACATGGTATCCTTATGTATCCCTATATATGTGGGTTTTTTGGAGAGAACTATAGTGACATATATTTTTCAAGTAGAGAGGATGTCGGGTAGTTGACTCCATCAGTGGGAATCCTAGGTATGAGTCATATTCAATGTATGGAACATGAATGGTGATGAGGAAGAATACACATAACCATGGTAAGACATAGGTACATAGTCATAAATCCCATGGACTACACAGATGACCAAGGAATCTTTGAGAGGGGTGATTCCTTGCGTGTGATGGGAGAGGTCACATGGAATGTGACTTTCAAACTCAGCATTCTTGAGGGGGAAGGAAGACAATATATTGACCATGATTAAAGAGGAAGCAACATGATCATGGATCTCCATGTTGATCCTAGGGAGGACTCAAGAGAGGCGGAGCTATAATAGGCATGGGGGGGGGATCCAGGAGGTGGATAAACTAGTGGTGGGATATGTTATGAGCTGCATCCATTATCACCAATAGAATAATCATGCCAAGATTAGGGATCTGGAGGTTGGGACCATAAGTAGATGCCTCCTATGGAATCTTATGACTAAATATCTCAAGAGATGATTAGAGGTACCATTTATGTTTATCATACTCTTTTTTTAGTAATTGTTGACATAGATTAGATTCATTACTTTTTCTACTTACTCCTAGTGCCAAAGATATAGCTCTTAGATGAGGCATTATCCTAGAAGGTTTAGCTAAATGTTCCTAATAGTTACGCTTCTTCAATATCACTTATCTTTTGGTGGTTCGATATATTTTTTAGTGGAGAGATACTATCATGGGACCTCTTGGTCATTAATATGAGACCTTATGTTTACATTTTGTGAATGGACTTGTTTTTCATGTCCCAAACCCAATTTATTGTCACTAAAGATGATTAATACACCATTAGAAATATGAGATGATATTATCCTTTTTTAGAGAGAGAGATCTCATGGATACGTGTGTGACTCTTGGAAGTAGGAAGTGGCAAACCATCACCAGTCAGTTGTAGAGTTTATTCCTTTATGAAGTGGGTTCTTTATAAATATGATTTAATTTAGTAGTAGATGATTATATGGACACCTTCCATGAGGAAATTCTAGGAAAACCTCTATGATAAGAGATTCACCTTTGCCTTTACATTATCACTAGAACCACTCTGATATCTTCTGAGACATATCAAACAACCCCCATCGATCTCTAAGAGATAATGGTATAGTTGGAGGGCCATAGAGAGAAGGGTTCTATCCTACCTAGTGTTTACCCCTTGGAAGCTACAGTTATATCCCTAAAAATAGTGGATGAGTGATTTTTTATTTATGTAGATTATTATTCCATAAACCATGCAACAATAAAGGTAATGTAACCCCCTTTGAGGATTGAAGAACTATATGATCATTTCTGAGGTGTGAGATGGTTATAAAAGATAAATATTAGCTCCAGATACCACCAGATGAGGTTTAATAAGGGTAAAATTATGAATATGGCATTCCAATTTCACTATGAACACTAATGTATCTTAGTGACATATTTTGGTGTGATGAATTCCATAGGTGTGTTTATGGATCTAGGGAACTAGATTCTCCATACAGTAATAGACCAAATTTTTTATCTTCATTGATGAAATAATCATATACTATGTGTCATAGTTAGATCATGAAGATCACTTTGATATTGGTCATAAAGTTGCTTTGAGAGCCCAAGCTTTATGATAGGATCCCTATGTGCCAGTATTGGAACCATGATTTTCACGGTATTGGGAATGCCATTTCCAAGTAAAGGTTAGAGATAGACTTGAAAATGATTGATGGAGTGAGATCTTGGGTGTCACCCAAGAGCATGTTCAATGTGAAAAGATCTCTTATCTTGGAATGGTACTAAATTAGGTTCCTAGTATTAGTTTCATGGATTTCATCACCTTTCAAAACCCTAACATTAAAAAGGAGTTCGTTTAACTTGACTGAGTAGTGTCAGGGAGTTTTTTAGGAGTTGAGCCTTAGGTGGACTAGTTCTCCTCCTTTTCTACATTCTGAGGAGGGTGTGGAGTACATAGTCTATTGAGATGCCTTTTGATCTAGGATTGAATGAATGTTCATACAAAGGTATGAAGTTATCACATATGTGTCAGGGAAGTTGAGACCCCATGAGAATAATTTTTTTATTGAAGACCTAGAGTTGGGTATGCAGTATTCTCTCTAAGGATGTGAATGGACTCTCATCTAGGAGAAAATTTGGTTATATACTCACACTAGCAGGGTCTCAAGTATGTGTTCACATAGAGAGATCTAAACCTAACATAAAGGAATATTTTTAATTTATTATAGGAATATTACTTTGAGATAGTCTATACACAAGGTAAGGGAAACAAGGGGGAATATTCCCCTAGTAAGAAGTCCCACTCTCATCTTGTGGAGGTGGTATCTAAGGCATTGGTTTCTTTGCAGCTAAAACTCGTAGAGGAGAGGGGTAAAAATATCTTTAGTTGATGGTTCTAAATCCTCCACTTCTTCAGTGTGTGAGGGTGGCCCAGTTAGGATCCATTGGTAGTGTGGTCCTATATGACTAGATATCCTTAAGAGATTCACTATATGAATTATATAAAAGAGGTAATCACTTCATCATCTTCCACATATTCATGATGGTTCTTGTCATGTTGCAAGAGGAGGTGATGAGTTACATTCAAACTTCTATATTGTCTATATATCCAATGAGGGAAATATATAAATATACCTTTAGTGGCAGTTTTTTGGGCTAGTATGAGCTAGAGCATGGGAAATTTGATCTCTTGGTGTCATACATGTCAATAGGTGAAGGATGATCACTAGGTTATACCAGCTTTATTTCATCCTATTGAGATCCTAGAGTTGAAATGGGATGGATAATACATTGAATTTCTGATAGGTATTCCATCGACAAAAAGAGGGAATGATTCCATATAGGTGACAATTGACTAACTTACCATTTTATCCCACTTTCTTGCTATCATGGGGAATATTTTTGTGGAGAGTTTGTGGCAGTTGTATATGGAGACTAATTTGATCCTCCTTAGGGTCCCTTCGATTATTTTCTATGACCTAGATGTGAAATTCACATCATAGTGTTGGAGAGTCCTGGAAGTGGTAATTGGGACTATTGATGTTGAGAATATCTTTTCATCATTATATGGATGGGAGGACCAAGAACACTATCCAGGTGTTTGTGGATATGTTGAAGCATTGTTTATTATACTTAAGCTGGATCTAGGGTGATCACTTTCTATTTTTAGAGTTTTATTTTCATAATTGATAACTCTCTACTATCAGCATGAAACCTTTTGAGACCCTATATGGGAGACCTTGAAAGTCACCATCATGATTGACTGAGATCAAGGATCCATTTATTTTTGGGCCAATGATGGTGTCATAGATGAATGAGAAGATCTAGATTATTAGTCATCACATGAGGAAAACCCAAAATAAGAATAAATATTATGTTGATCGACATCATAGGCCCTTGGATTTTGTGTAGGGAGATCTTGTTTTTCTATTAGTCTCCCCATGATGTGGATTATAGGGATTTAGATAGAGAGGAAAGATATCCATGAGGTTTATTAGTCTGTTTGACATCCTATATTGGTTTGGTGAGTTTTCTTACCCCCTCACCTTACCCCCACAGATAGAGTTAGTGCATGTAGTATTCCATGTATCAAAACATAGGAGATACATCCCTGATACTTCCCACATTATTAAATGGGATGAGATATAAATTGAAGATGGATCCACCTTCATGGAGTACACTATGGAAATTGAGTATTGTGAAGAGAATATCCAATAAGGATAAACCATTCCTTTTAGTCTTTGATTTATCTACTTTATTCACATGAGGTTCTCCTACATTATTGTACAATTGATCTATTAAACCCCTTATTACTATTTATATAACCCTAATTATATAATATTCTCTAATCATGGTTGTCCAAATGACGGTTTACATTGACCTTGTAATTTTCACCTCTACACTCATCATGTTTTTCACTATTGTCCTGCGAGACCACAATTCGACTTTTTCAGGGCATGTTAGAGCATGATCTAACACCAAAATTCATTGTACTAGTATGAAGAATATAATGAGGTATGTTTTTCAAAAAAAAAATTAAGAATTATGTGAAACATGAGTGATACTCTTGAATCTGTGATCTAAGTTGTGATTAGATTGAGTGATAGGTGAAGATGAAGTGTGTCTTGAGACTTATAGTTGATACTGTTATATGTAGGCTATTTTGTTTATGAATAAAGACAAGAATAAAATTTATGAACAACCATGGAAAGCACTTTTTGGTGTTATTATTTTAAATAATATTTACATTAAATAAAAAATAATAATTTTTTTATTTTATTGTCATTAATGACGATGTCAATTAAATAATAATAACAGTGAAAGAAGGGAAAATAGAAACTTAGGGGGGGGGAAACCTAGGCGTGAAATGGTGGGGGAGTTCCCTTCTACATTACACTACATTATTGCACTTATTATATAAAATTATATGAATAAGAAGAAAAAAAGAAAAAAAAGAAATCCAAATCTATAAGAGGTGCACACAACATTATTGAGGTGTAGGGGAAAGGTAATGAAAACACCCTTTTCATAAATAAATTAATATAATATAATATTGATAATAATATTTTTATGATTATTAATATTTTTTGGTCATATCATCTTTGCGCGATGTCGGATTGTAGATCCATCTAAAAAATCATGATCATTGTATTGAGGAATATGATTCATGACTAGTGATGGATATTTACATCAAAATTGGGGCTCTAGCCCATGAAGTGACATACATACATGATACAACATATTTTTTTTTCAGTAGATGTTCTATTTGGGAAAGTGAATATAATATCCTAAGTGATTCTCTTCAAATATCAGAAAAGTGTGATCTATTTGTCCATTCATGGACTTTGTTGATGATATATTTGTGAATTAGAATTTTAGACTATTGTGCCGATGACGATCCTCGTGCATTCATAAAGCTTTTGGCTAGACTTGAATTCTAGCTTGTGAGCATTCTATACTATGTGTTTTTTCACATTGATCATGGCAGTGTCCATTATAAATTATTTTGGGATATAATGTGATATGTTACATGAATGATCCTTTTTTAGGTGATGTTTGATAATGATGGTCATTGGCTATGATTATCAGAGTGCTATAGGGGCCATTACGCCCCTATCACACAAGGGAATAGGTTCCCCATGTACTTTACACCTATGTTACCAGGGATAGTAATCCCTTATTAGAACAGGGCACATGTTCCTCATATCCTGTACACATGTGTTTTCGGGGTCAATACTTCCATGTCTTACATGGTTTTAGGTTTCCCATATCCTTTACACTTGTGTTATAAGGATTAACACGCCCCTACCATGCCAGGGTTTGAGTACAACATATTATTCACACTAGATGGGTTAGTACTTCCCTTGGTACTATATAGTATGTTTTATTTCTAATAATAGAGTGGTAATATTACATCTTCAATCATTGATAGTGTTTAAGTCCTTCACAAAAGTTATGTCCCCGTTTGATATAGAGCACAATTGTAGGGTGTGGGCACCACTAATATTTTCTTAATGAGGTTACATGAGGCTCATGGTTCAGAGTCATGGATCCCTTGGATGTTGTTTCTACAAATGGAAATGTGAATTCCCCTTCATACAGTTTTTTTGGTTCTTTCATGATTGTGGGCATCAATGATGAACATTTAGAGCCACAAGAATTCTCATCTTCTTAGGAAGGGGTGTGAGATAGAGACCCCATTTCTCTCTTATCTAGGTTTCATATGTGAGAATGTATATATATATATATATATCTATGTGTGCGTGTTTTTTGTTCTTTCATTTCCTATTTATTTAGGTTGATATGACTACTTCTATCATGTAATCTATTTCTCCCTCTCCAGTTTTGGGGGTGTCTTAGTGTGTAGTATATACTCACACATGGATAATATTTTCACACATATGTCATATCTTATTCATATGATGGACAAGTAAAATGTGGAATGGGTGGACCTTAGGGATACTTTGTTACATAAACCACTTACGGTGGTCATGTATTAGAGATTAGGAGCTATGCTCTCCAAACTCCCTTCATTTCTTGTTTCTATCAGGTTTGTAAATTTTTTCTTGTTTGGAATGTATTTTCCCCTTTATTTTTTAGGTTTCACTATCTCAATCTATTTTATTCCATAGTGGTTATTAAATACATTATTTTTAATCAATATATTTCAATCATTTATAACTATTTCACTTAAATTATCCATGGATATGGTTGGGTTTGTGCATACAGGTACATTTGGGAAAGGCCTCCCATTTTAGTTATGTCTTCTCAGCACTTGATTCTAGCCCCTGGGTTATTGAGTCTAACCTAGGGTTGTGGAATTCATGAATTCAACCAGCCTTGTTTGCCTCATTTATTAAGTTCATTAAAAATTGACGCCAATTTATTTTACACATATAAAATATAGGTTTCTTATTTTTTGTAAATGATGCAATGGCCCATAGGGCCACACATTTATTCCTTTATATAAGGATTAGATTTTGGAAATAATATTCATTTCGAAATCTATAGAGACTAATGAAACCATATCCAAAATGGGTTTTAATGTATTGAAAAATTGTTTTCATGTCTGATAAATGTCTCTATGAACATTATTTCATGTGTGATATTGTAAGATAAGTTAACTCAAATGTATATGATACATATAAATTAAAATTTATTTAATTTAGGTTTAAATTAATTTGTTTTTCAACATAATTCCCCTATGGTTTTATTTTTAGTTATTAATCCATAATCAATGTAGGAAAAGTATTGAATATTAATTGAATGTTATTCAATGAATTAATGAAAATGTCAGTGAATGTTTATATATATATATTGAATATGGTAAATGAATTTCATTAAATGAAACACATTATGGATGGTTATATAATGTCATGAGACCCTCCTATTGTTGAAACAAATTTTTTATCAAGCCTCGCCAAGATCCCATCCAACACATAGCTTGTTCATCATCCTCATCAATGATGCTAGATCTTTTTTATGTGTATGAGAGTCATCCAATTAAGGTTAGGATCTATAGAACAATGAAATACATCAAATAAAGGATGCATTTTTTTTCTTCTCCCAATACCTTCATCAAGAAAACTCATTGATTTTTATTTCATTAGCCAGCTAGGTATGAACATTTCGATTATTTTTTTAATGCACATTGATTCTATAGAATATCGATCAAATATATTTTTTGCCAATAATTACATATAAATATGATGAAAAATTAAATCCCAAAATTAAAAATGGAAGAGTTTGTGAATAATATCATATGTCACGACACTGTCAATATGAATCTATTTGGGGATTTATGTGGGATACACTAGAGGAAACATTTTTGTTGGACAAAGATAAGAGATTCATCACTCATGGGACTTAATATAGTAGAGGAGATGATAAGGAAATTTCAAGTGATTTTCAAGAAGATGATAACCCTTCTAAGTTAGAAGAAATATTATATAGATCTGAATCATATGACCTTTTCATTCCATTTAAAAGACAATTTCTTCTTAATATTTTTCTAAAATTGTGGTTCATTGAACTTTGGTTAGGGTAACAAGCTCTCACTGAGTTTCATCACCCCATTTGAGGCCAAGTGAATGGTTGGAGATGTTTTTTACTTTTTATCACTAACTCTCATAGTTGAATCAGGTTCATGATGTCTTTTATATACCTCATGTAAGCAGATATCTGTATGATTTTTTATAAGATATGACATGTGAGAGTTGTATGTCTAGAAAGGAGACATATTTTCATAGTACCCAACAGACAATGAGGATTAGTATGAAAAGAAACTTTATTGGAAAATAGTGTCACCAGTTTTGGACCATTAGTAGTATAGGAACCTCAATAAGAGATTGTGTGAGAATGGGATCCAAATGATGGATGAGTAGCCTCAACAATTCGAGTAGTTTTTACTTTTAGATGTAAAACTTCTTAATGGTGTGGAAAATACAATGAATCTGACTTCCAGGTCTCAGTATATTGGATATTTCTTTATATTATTCCGGATTATTATTCAAGGTTGGTGTGGTATTAATAGTTCCATTGGGAAGAAAAATCTATATATTAAGCATAATAAATATATTATATCACAAAAGTGTATCTTTTCCAAATAAATGTGTTTCCTCATAAATAGATTCTTAGATTTGGATAAAAAGAGTATCATTGGATAAAAATGATGGGATTACACTTCGAATGACAAAATTTTCATTCTCACAAGGATTTTATTTGATGTTAAAATTATTGATGATATGTAAATAAATTAAATGGATTTAACAAATTATACGGTAAATTTTTTTTGACCTAGGGCCTCCTAACTATTCATTTCCTAATATAAAATATATATAGGGATTGTATCATAACCCAAATATATTTTTCAATATGGGGATAGAACCCATTGGGTAAAAATTCACAACGTGACAAATGATATGATGGATTAACAAAAATTCATTAGGGAATGAGTCATTGAAATTAATATATATATATATATAATTGTCCAATGATCAATCAAAGATCATGGAAGGGATATAATTTTTTATTTTATTTATATACTCTATGATTTTTAGAATGTAATTAATTAAATACATCGAATCATTGATTTCTCCTAAAATTTACATAACCATGAAAATTAGTAATTTTACTTATATATTGAATATATATATTGTTAATGAATACCTAATATCTTAAAAAAATTTATATAATGATGATCATTACATGAAAAAAATTCATCCATGGATGATGACCACATTATAGTTTTGTTATCTAACTATTATTCACAATTTTCACCACTAGCCACATTTCAAATGCAGGTAAGATAGTTTCCAACATAGTTTAAGATGTTATTGATCCATAAAATTCATGTTATTAGGATTGAAGATGCTTGAAAAGATCAATAATCTTTGTAGTATCATATACAATACTAGTAATGCGTTATAAAAATGAAATTTAATTGATTTTCAGTATCTTGGGTGTCTTAGAGAGATGGCGGTCTTAGATGAATCCTATTATGGTGAAGCAAGGGATGTAAATCATTTACCAGTGATGGAAGATCCATGTTCAATAATTTTAGTGATGAACCCTAAAATATTGAGGGTGGGTTATATAGTCGCATGAGATATTATTGGTGAATTTATAACAGTTCTGAGAAGAATACATTACAACTTATGAAATTCTCAATTACACACCATGTGTTATAGAAGAGAACATGCAATATTATTCCCCATCTAATGAAGATAGGGTTTATATACATGTTAAATAAAAAATATACTTGTGTTGTTCACACTATCCATGTGACCTTACCTTTCTATCTATGATGAGTATAGGGAGTACGTGCCTGGGGCCTCTGGTTGTCCACACTCTGTGTTCCTAGGAAGCATGTCATGTATATAAAATTGTTTCAATCAATACTCGGTATTGATACCCCAATAGATGAGAACAAGAGAGTACACCCCATGAACCCTAATAGGCATGTTTTTTAAATTCCTTCACATGTTTTACATTTCATGTATCATCCTTTAGGGCTCAATACTGAACTAGTAAGTATATATTCCTTAGTAAAATTATACAAATAATTCAATGATAAAATTTGTTCGATATAAGAGACACGACATGAGGTGGAATGAGCAGTTCTATTAATTCTAGCTCGATAAGGAGATATTGATACCTAATAGTAATATTTAGAGTGATAGTAGGGTAGTAAAACCCATAATGAGGTGCTAATAACCCATTTCCAATACAGGTGGGATTAATATCCCCTCCACAAAACACACCCCATGGAATGGGTAGTGAAACTAAATGTCCATTTATATTAGATGGGACATTGTTCCTCCACCTTATTTTGGTATGTAACCCCTTGACTATGTTGTTACAATAGTGAGGCATGGGTCCCTTATATCATGTAATGTTATGATGGGATAATTGAATCTTGAGACACTAGATCATGGAGTAGTAGATATACTCATCATATTTACCTTGATTTAATGATTTAGATCCCTCTATTTCTATTTTTATTGGGTTTAATTATGAGAATGTATATTATTATGTTTCTTATCCCCCCATTATTTCATGGGTTGAGCTGACTCTATAAGTTAATATTACCATGAATTTAATTATCAGGGCATACTACTATGTATTTATGTACATATTATTGTATAATATTTTCCCGTATGTGTTAGGTAATATATATAAAACATGTAGTAAGATGTTTACTATAGTGGGTATGGTGTTAGTGGATATTAGAAGTACTCATTGATGGTGATCGCAGGTGGTGGTTTATATATATATATATGAAAGTGGAGTCCTACCACTTCTCTAGCTATTATGTTATGACTCCCATTATATATTTTGGGGAATTTATTTATCTATCTAATAAATTTGGTCTATTATATATTTACCCACTACATTTTTATAGTGGTTATTACCTAAATCTTTATACTCTTGTATTGGTTGATTATTATTTTTTCAATATTGTTGTGATAAAATTATAGGAGGGTGTGTATAATAGTTTGTTAGGTTATGGATTCATATTCATGTGATATGAATACATGGGGGTAGTTTCCAATCACTAGCTTATTGGAGGTCATGTTGGGGTGCCACACTCATCTTACCACTGATCTTGGTGGGGCCCTTATTGTTCTTGATGGGACATTCATTTTCTTGGGGAGATCATACTAATTCTTCAATGAATCATTCCTTTTATTTAAGATTTCATACATCATATATAGATCATTTTCCCTATTATAAAGATATTATTCTTATTCTATTATTTATTTATTCTAGTTCCACATTTCTCAATATGTTTATACACCTATTTTACAATTTAAAAAGCCTTATTATTGTCTTCCATGAAACGAAATTGTTCTTCCTGTATTTTTGTCTATTCATTAAAAATATTACATCATGTTATAGTATTTACGGATAAATATAATTTTTTTATTATATATAATAGAAATTCTTGTTCTTTTATTTTTAGTCTTAGACATTTCATTAATAAATAAATCCATATTATGATTATAAATAGATATTTTTCTCAAAATATATTTTATATTTGAAAAAATAAATAATTTTTTAAACCCATCAACTATAATTTGATATGAATTTTATAGTGGATACCTATAAAAACCATTCTTCATAATTTTTCTTCCCCTAAAAACAACATCAAATAGAAGTGGATTTCTTCTCGACAATATCCATTTTCAGAATTGTAAACATTTCTTCTATTGATAATAATTTTTGAACATCAACAGTTTGGTATTTTTTCCTCATCCTCATGAAATTTATTACAATATAAATTCATTTGAAATTTATTTATTTTAGATATTTTTTAGGATAAATAATAAGAGAAATAACATATCTCATTATGTGTTATTTTCTACAAATATGTGATTTTACATTAAAATCTAGAGAAGAATATTTTTTAAACGATGATTCTTTTTCTAAAATGATACAAGTTGTTCCAGTAACTACCAATTATTTTTCTACGATATTTTACATATTTTTTTTATATTTATATAAATTTAAGTATATCATTAATTTTTAATTATTAATACTAAAAAATTTAGAGGATGTGTCATCTTATGTGCATATTTAAAATTTTCTAATTTTCTATTACCTATGCTAGTTGGTGAAGAAGTAAAAGGAAGATTTTATCGTTGAAGGTCCAAATCCATATTAGTTATCTCCATGTTACTAACTAGAAAAAGAGTGAATCTTAGTCTCCTAGACTTAGGATATTATTCCTTCTAAAATTATTTTTAATCCAATTTCTATTCATAATCCAATTGCGTTTTTTTCTCCAACTCAATTTTTTAGTCCATTCGATAATAAACTTATAAAAATTTTATATTTATTAATTATCATTATCTTTAACTCTCTTCTACATATTTATTTATTTATTATATTATTATGTGTACTAATATCATTTAAATCTTTATTCCTTATTTTAACGTCTAATGAAAAAATTTTATAATAAAACATTTTAATTTTTTTTATATTTTCATTGAAATTACATGTTACCCATATTTATTTGATTTTAATAAAGAATATTATATTAATTCACCTTAATAAAATAAACTAATGTTTCTCTCCATCAAAAATTACTGTAGAAACAGTCAATTATATTATTTTAAAGTTTTACACTGTTAAAAATCTGACGGAACCTTCATCTTCATATCAATGAGATACTTCTCATTGATATCAGTAAATATATTTATATTTATTTTAGTTTTGATTATTATTTTTTAAAATATCTAAGGTTTAACCCCAATTAAAATTATTTTTTATTCAAGTAACATCTATAAAATTATCTTTAGAATTAATCTTTATAAAAACAACTGGCCTTGATTATTCTAAAATGGACATCCACAATATAGTGTGATTTAAATTTGATAATTTTCAAAATATTAATATTAGAAGGAGAATAATAATTATATTTATCCAAAATTATTATAGTATATATATCTCCATTCATTGGTACTAATAATTTTTGGAGCTATTAAAAACATTCCATTATTTCATTCAATGATTTTCCATTTTATGTGTCTAATTCAAAAAAGAAAAAAAGTATATATATTTATTAATATTATTACAACATCAATATAATTTATTTTTCAGGGAATATTTAATCTAGATCCATTTATTAATATTAATTTTACATTAGAAAATACTCAAGGTAGAGGGAGAAATAATTTCTTTCTATATTCAAATTTCCTCAATTTACTCCCCTAACTATATCATAACTGATAGAACTATAGAACTAATGTAATATGGATGTTTATAAAAGGATATTATTTTATATAATGGGACATGGTAGACATATATTTTTGATGTTATATATATTCCTTTAGTAATTATTTCAACTACTAAAACGAATCTGGATTGATTGGTTTTTTATAACGAATCTATTTTCCTAGTAATTTTCTCTTGTCATCTATTCTGGGAATCCAAAAAAATATTTAATTAGTTTAGAAATAATAGATGAAAATTCCTATTTAATTTTAAAATAAATATACTCTAAGAACATAAAATATAGTTTGATTAATTGAATTTAATAGATATTTATAGAAAATACTCAACAATCACTTTATGGGGGAGGGTTATCTTTTCTTTACATATGTGGAGTTAATGATTCTTGGATAGTGATATATGGACATGATGTTTTTTTATATGATTTCCATGGTAATTTTTACCAACAGTCAAAATTAATGATTTAATGAATCTTTATGAATAAAATATACTTTCTTTACCAGTATTTTTAAGATTCCTCTATCATTTAATGTTCCTAAGTAAAAATTGAATTTTCAAAAAAATAATCAATTTAATATTTTTTACAGAATTAAATTCATTTATGAAATATGAATCCATTATTTTGACATTTTTCTAATTAATATATTGAAAAAATGAATAAATTTATAAAAAAATACACTCTCCCTTTTGCCTGAAAATTTTTACCTTATGGAGATTAAATATTAAAACAGAAGATGATCATTTATCTTTGACTATTCATATCATTTTTTAATTGAAATATTGGACAATAAAGCGGTATATTTAAAATTTACTCATGTTTTTTATCTATTCGACTAAATTCAAGACATATATCTACCTTTAAAGTTTGATCATCAATAAAATGACAAGGTATATCACTTTATTTGTTCATGAGTGAGAGGATAGACACTTTAAATGTGAAATAGTACTTATTTCATCCAAAATTGTTTTTTTTTCAAAACAATGATTTAAATTGGTGTTTATGTATTTTATCCACTATATTAATGAATATTAACATCAAAGTACAATATATGTTTCATATTTTAAGGAAGGATCCATGAAATGTTTTTTCTATCATGACTAAAAAATAAAATATTCTACTATGAAATGGAATATTCTTGATATACCCATTAGATAAGTCCTATATCCTATATAATTTGTTTATAAAAAAATTGAGTGAAAATTTTAATCTATCAGGTTATAATAGTTCATATTATAAATTTCACTTGAAATATAAAACAATATTTTATCAAATTTGAAATAATATACTATAGATTTACCTGAGATATTGTATCATGTAATACAGAATTCATAATAATAATTTAAGTCAAAGTTATTAAAATTATTCACCAAATCACAACACTATAAATCTATATATATATATATATGATTTGTTAATATCAAGATTTAATGAAGTTCCAATAAGAGTACTTATACATGTTTCATTGTAAAATCCTAATCATTTTAATATTATTCCAATGAACTTTTGAAAGTATAACAAAATTTATATTGGATTATGAGAAATTGAAAATTTTAAAAATGAATCAATTTCATCAACTATACTCATCTCAAATCCACTATATGTATGTTAAAAAATTATATAAGATATTCTGAAGTGGATTTAAATATAATATCATGTATATATATTTAAAACATGATGATTTTTTTTAAAATGTTGATAAAAAATATAGGATCTGTTGTACCTTGTATTCAAAAATTAACAAATAAACCTGATAACCAATCATTTTAGGAACCCTAAGAATATTTTTTTTATATAATGTTATTTTGTAATTTTATAAACAATATTGTGAAAAAAGGGTACTTTTTAAACATGTAGGTTGTTTAATAT
Organism: Viscum album; assembly: GCA_963277665.1. Taxonomy (NCBI): domain Eukaryota; kingdom Viridiplantae; phylum Streptophyta; class Magnoliopsida; order Santalales; family Viscaceae; genus Viscum; species Viscum album. The sequence goes on from OY728164.1 coordinate 1,351,083,034, forward strand.
AATCTTCCTTCTAAATATTTACATTTATTGAGACAATTTTGACATAAATTAGAAATAAATCAAGTTCTAATGAGATATAAATTATAGTACAATTTAGATAGACTCATGTAATTATATAGTGTTAAACAATTACTCATAATTTACTTTAACATCAAAATTAAATCATTTATAAATATGTTTATAAATTATCAAAACAATGGGTCCATTCTCATCTAATTTATTTTAGAATACCCTCTTAGATCAAAAAACAAAAAAGTTACCATGTTATTTTACAAAACTATAAATATTTTTATATTGAACATGATTATGATACTATTCAATATACATTATCCTCCTTTAATAACAATGAATTATATTTATATTTTTATCAAATTGTGATAATAGTAAATGTAGTTCACATTCAATCTAGTAAAGATGTACTGGTTTTGATCAAAAGACGAAAATTTCAAAAAACATTATTAATGAGATGATACATTATCAATATCAGGTTTCAAGCTAAAGATAATGATATTTATAATTGTATCATATTATATCATTTAATACTAAAAACCTTAAAACTGTTGATATCCATTACCTATGTTTCTACCAAAATAATTTGGATAATATAAGGGGGATTAAATTATTTGAAAATCACATCAATAATCAGGATAAATTGAAGCTTAATTTGAAATAGAATAGTTTCATCAAACATTATATGTATTATTTCTTTAATATAGTTTTATATTTTGTTGAATACATTAGTATCTTACTTTTTTGGAGTAACCAAAAAATTATTTCATCAAATACTAAATAAAATTTCATAAGATTATTATTTTTATTCATATTTAATATTCTTTTATCGTAATATTTTCTTAAAAGTAACATTAGTTTTACATTAAAAAAATTATATATTATCATCATTTAAATAATATAAAGATTAAAACAGTTAGTATTTATATCTAAATACTAAAACTATTTTTAATAATATTATTCTCAAAACAGAAACAAAGATATTTCTTGAAGTGTTTTACCTTTTTCATTCAATAACATTGTTTTTATTGGGTGTTCATGGTCCAAAAATTTTATTTCTAATAAGTTTGACACAAAAAAACATTACAACTATTTATTCCCAATTTCTTCTCTCTAATCAGCCTATGATGTGATTATATAAGGGTTTTCTCATGTTATTCATGATTAGAAGACAATTTAAATAACAATCATGCTTCCAATTTATCTGTAAGAAAAAAATACTAAGGATAATAAGAATATTATTAATTAAAAAAACATATAATTTTTTTTATAATACATGATGATTGAGAGGATTGAGAAAATACATTCGAAAAAACTCTAGAGATCTATATGTTTAGTCTTCAATCATTGGTTTAAAGCTATATTTATATTTTTTTCTGTATTTACAAGGGTTGTAAAATTTCTTTGAGTTAAATATTAACACTATATAATTCTTCAAAAAAAATTATTTTAAATTTTTTTCGTGTTCCTAATATTATAGTATCATAAAATTCTACAAAAAAAACAATAATTATCCTCAATTATAGTTTGTAATGAGAAATTCAACCATGTTATGTATCTTAGAACTATATTATAAATAATACACTGTAGATTTATAGAAAATATATGAAATCATAATGAACTTTTTATACTATATTTATTATTAGAAAAGTTAAGTTGTTCCCCACATTACATAGTTGACTTATGTTGATAAATTTTCCATTATGTCCTATATAATACATAACATTATATATAGTGAAACATAGTACATTATCTTCAAATGTAACATAACCTCCTTAATATTTTTATTATTATTTTTGATGTTAGGAATCTCTATAATTATATTTTTTGAGAAATAACGATGAATTTTCCATATATTTTTATTTTTGGTCCCAAAATTTTTATCCTAAAAATTATAAAGGTAGTAATTTTGGTTTGTAAATTTTCATTCTATTAGGAAATAAAACAAATGATTCAAAACTCAGTATTTCTCGACTATCCAAAATTAAATAGTTTATATTTCTAATAAAATATAGGATATTGTAATAGAAAATTATTAGGGGTTATTTAAAGATCAGTGGTTTATCTAATATCCATTTATATGACAAAAATTGAATAATGGAACAATTAATAGAATGAAATAATTGGACTTAAAAGGTGCATTATATTTGGATGATAATTCCCCTAAAAATCTAACATTAATGGTTTCTAAAAATTTATAATTTTAAAATCATATTATCTTCCAACCATAATGTTTTATAGAACCTTTTTTAGGATTTCAATTATAAAAATATTCATTAAAATTTCATCATTATTTTCAATAGGTGAATAAACAATAAATATAATAATATGACTGGAATTAAGTTTAAAAATACTTTAATTATCCTTAGTAACTTCTCATTTTTATAGAATTTATTTCTTAAATAATAATTTATTAGTATAATTTATTTTATATTTATATTCACTAAATGTATTTTTGTATAGTGATTTGTATTATCTATTGAATGAATAATAATAATTTAATTATTTTATAATCAAATATAGATGAACCTTTTCTATGACGAATAACTCATATTTTAGAGTTTTAGTAGTTATGAATCATGATGTCATCCTATTATATTCTAAATATAATTTACTATAAGATGATGAATAAATAAGAGAACTCCTTATGTTTTTATCCTTAAATACATTAATTCCATTTTAATTATTTAATCATATGGAATTTTGAAAATCACAATTTATTTGTGAAAATAATATTTTCTATATCATTGTTTTTTCATTCATACTAAATAATAAACATGGATTATTTTATATCATGTATTATTTTAAATCACTAAAATATAATTTCTTTTAGTTAAATTAATATTAATTTTATCTTCCCTCCTCAGAAACATCGTCACCATCGACTTTTATGGATGAAAAAATATTCATCATTTATGTGAACATAACTATAATAAGATTTTTTTATTATAGTGCTAAATGAAATTACGATGCACATATTCTTATACTTCTTTAAATGCATCTTAAAAAAGTCATATATATAAATAATGATCCAAGATTACTGACCTTTTAATACTATTGATATGTATTATAACATGTGTTACATAATACAAACAACATAAAAAACGACATGATATTAGAATAACATGATTAATGAAGTTGTAATAAATAGTAACTTGTTAAATAATTAAAATTTATTACCCCTAGAATATAAATAAATAATAGAATTTTTTTAAAAAAAATATATTTTTATAAAATATATTTTCTATATATTATATAATTTATTCTAAAATAAAAAATTTAGAATTTAGAATTTTAATATTTTATAAAATAAAATAACATTTTATTATTTTCTCCAATAACAATTACATGTTTATGGATTTCTTTTCTAGAAAGATTTATATTTAGTTCATAAATATGATTTCTTCAAAAACTATATTTTTTATATTTTTATCATTATGGAAGTGTATACTATAAGATTAAAATACCTTATAAGAAATAAAATATTTATTTAATGAATTAAAATATTTACTTTAAAATATAAATTGATCTTATTAATCATTTGCCCAAATTTTTTAAAACTAATATAATGTTTCACCATGATAAAAACTATTTTGGATCTTTTATTCTAATTAAGGGGTATTATGGTGAAATTATGTTATGGATTCTATTGATATCCACCACCATTAAATTTTTTTATAACAAACCAATTTATTCCATAAAAATAAGAATATATGCTAATATTGTCTTGTACATAAACTGTAAAAATCAAAAAAGAAATATTTCAAAAATTCATTATTATAGGTTTTGTGCGTTAATATGAAAATTAACATTAATAACCCATAGATATTATATTTGAAAAAAAATATTACAACTTTTAAATAAGAATTGGAAAATTATTTAAACGGTCAAGTAAATTATTTTTAAATAAAAATAATTTCTGGGATTAAAAATTAATTTCCAATGTAAAAGTAAATTAGGGCATGAGTTTGGATTTTAAAAGAAAACACCCAAAAACATAGAAGGTTTTCTTAATATTGAGTTATTGAGGTGAGTTTCGAACCAAACTCCCTTTTCATTATATTTTTTCTATTTTTTTGTTATTGGATCTTGAATGGTGACATTATATTATTAAAAATTTAATTTTACATCCAAAACAACACATCTATTCACATTTAGAAAGGTAGAACTTCCACCACCTTAGGACACCCCTCCCATTTTAATTTCATGTTCAATATCTTCTATGTTTTTATAACACCCTCAAAATTATAAAATACATACATTTTATCCAATAGAGTATGTTACATGAAATGACGATTTATTTTGAATTACATGAAATGATATGTTTATCATTCATTATAGGAAATATTAATTTTTCTTTATTTATATGCAAAAATTACTTCCATCGATGGATTTTGTTACACACAAGACCATGTTTTACCGAGTATTAATAATATTATTATTTAAAATGAAAAAAACCTCCTAAAAGTTAAATTGGATGTAATTAATAGAATTAACTGTCTTATAAAAATATATGGTTGAATTAATTGGTTACCAATAAATTATAAATAAATATAAAATCACATTTAATATAAATGAAATGTTATTGTAAAAAACAATTTTTTTGATCCAATCATATTTCATATTCATGAATTATATTAATTACCTTTAGTGGACGATCATAATTTAATTTATATATTATATATTAATTGTTTTGAAATTAATCCAAATGATTTGATATGAACGAGATAAGAATAAATCTAATAAATACATGGAAAGCTATATTTTTCTAATGGTATATTTTCCATTTTTTAATAGAGCAGTGCTTTTAAAAATAAAATATAAAACTTTTATAATTTTTTTTGGAAATTAAAAAGTAAAAATAATTTTAGGGATATTTTTTAGTATATTTCTAAGAGGTTTATTTTTTTAATGAATACTGAAAAAATAAATTTTAATTTTAAAAAAAAATTCCTATAGAATTTATATGATTAAATTATATTTTATTTAGTTTTAATGTACCAATAGATCAATTTTATATCATATAGTCCTCTTTAATTTATTTTAAAATTTTTCATATTGAAAATTGATATAATTACATTATAATCATTTGGGTAGATTCACTTTAACAACATGCTTTCTAGTCCCGTATGTGGGATTCATTTTAGATTAATTTCTACCACTTATGTTGCATTAATTTGGAAAATAGAGTGGGTATTTGGAATAAGAATAAAATATAATTTATAATAATAACAACATTAATTTTAACCAAATTTATTAGTGTAAATATTAAAAATTAATTACATTGAATAGGAGAAAAATTTGTTTATCAAGGGATTAAACTTCAATCATAAGAAAAAAATGAACTATAAACTACTCCAACTCTAATTGGATGCCCATATTTTGACTGTAAAACATGTTGGACCTAAAATGGTTCATTATACTAGTCACATGATTTATGGAAGACCTCCTAGTAGTGTTTACTTTTTGGTACTTATAAGAATGACACTCCTCGTCCACAATAAAGGGGAACTCACTCACCTAATTTATTCAAAGCTCCCAAGCCATTTAGATCATTAAAAACCTACCCAATAAACTTCCAAAAATTACTAAACTCACCCTATATTCCTTATAATGAAAATGAAACAATTCTTTTAGGAATCAGTGAAAACCTAATGAGCATACCTGAAGAAGAGGTAACGTTTTTCTAAAAGATTTTTTATTTTTTTACTTGTCCATCTACACCAATTTTTATTATTCCCTGATCTTATAATAAAATTAGTATATTAAATATAATTATATTTTTTTACATTATGTTTAAAACATAAAATTTATCACATGTCCAAAAAAATGCATTACAAAGTCGTTATTCCTCCATACGATGGACTACAACCTCTCAAACTAACATCATTCACTTTTCCATTCCCACCATTCAAGGTTGGAAGAATTGTTGTATTTATAGCTTATATAATATATATGATTTTTATGATTTTTTTATTCTGCTTTAATTATTAACATATACATAACCTCATTCTTTCCATTTTGTGTGAATATGGTAACGTCACTCATGTGTATGGCAGACTACCACCTCACGAATAGGTGTGATCCATTCACACATTACATGAAATTTATTAAGGATGGGTTTCATATAAATATGAAATATATATAACAGAAAAATGAAACTATAATGATAATATATATATAATTTACTTTTCTTTCATTTAATATTATAATAAAATGAAAACAACATTCAAGCATACGTATGACCTACCGTCTCCATAAAAGATATCTGACATATCGTATCACTAGATATTATGGATTACCATAAATAAATATATAATATTTATATAAAATATATATAAATAATGGTTTACATTCTTGATATGACTAAATCATTATCTGAGTAAGAAGAATAAAGAAAAAACAAGTTAAAACATACTTGAAAAATCAAGGAAATTAACACCTCAAACAATGTTAATAATGAGAGACTATTAACAAACATATGATAAATTGTTATAAAATAATCATACACAATAATATAAATATAAATATTTTTATTTTATACTAAAATAAATTTCCTAAAAAATTATACAAGAGGTTAATGACTTTATAACCTAAAGGAATAAAAAGTTAATGGAATTTTACTCAAATTACATTCTGTTGAGGATTATATTTTATTAGGCACAAATTCCCTTTGATGTGGAGTATATACTAACCATTTGACCTTTAATATAATTATTAAATCATTATTAATGGTATTTTATGTTTCACATGAATTTATTTCATCCAAAGAGATTTGAATTAAAATAACTAAGTGGTAAAATTGACTATGCAATCTCACTTTCTTTTGTGATTTACATTCCTTCAAAATAGTCACTTACTTGTAATGATTTATCATTATACATTAAACTTTTCTTAAATTTCCATATCACTATATAATGGATAAGATAAATGGATAAAATATATAGCATTTTTACATGCGGTGTATACTTGGAAAGATATTTTGTATATATGAGGAAATGTTAATAAATCCATATTCTTTAGTCAGTACGAATATTTGATGATAATGAACAATTTAAATTAAAATATTCAATACTTGAGAAATTTTTTAGACCTAAAGACCAGGGTGGGGGATATTTAAGGATTTCCCATTGATTCATTAGTTGTATTATTATAAAAATCATTTGAACAAATCAGATGGTTTTCGTACCTAGTAGTTTTGAACTTTATTTAAAGAAGATCTTCATGGTTATGATTCCATGTACCTATGAAACATATTTTAAATTAATTAATAATTTCCTAAATTTCGATTTATTTTATTATTCTCCATGATATTTTCACTATAATAAATTCAATGGATCTATTTCACTCTCAACTAATTAATTAAATGGTATGTATGTTCAATTATTTACTTTCCATATTGATAATGTTGTATCAAGTTCTTTAAAAAAAATTTGTGTTCAATTATTTACCATTATATATTGATTATTCATTATTGATTCATGAAATATTCCACTGTACGTAACCTTACTGAACATTTGAGCTCACCTTTATTTTGTTTCTTTTCCCTTGGCTGTAAATAATATATATTTGAATGAGTTTCAATGTAGAGACCCAAAGCATGACGTACATGGACATTACATTACTTTTGCGGAATACTTAATACATAACAAAACTAGACAAAAAAGAACTGTAATAGTTTAGTGTCTTTGGAAACTCGGAACATATTCTTCTAATCATGGTGAAAGATCTTCAACATCTCCCACAAAGATCTTCCCCTTTTGTTTTCATACCTAAAACATTTCTTTAAATCCTGGGGAAAAGAAAACATGTAAAGGGTGAGCTCAAATGCTCATTAATGGTAATAATGGATAAAACAAAACAAATCATATACAATTGAACTTAAAAACATGAACATAATGTTTAAACATTAAAACCTTGAGAAATGAAATAAAACATGGCAGTATATAAGGCCTTGATCATAAAGAAACATTAATCATGATAAAATATCATGGGAATAAAAAATGTGATTATGGAAACCATTAAGAACATGATATGATTTCCATAGTAGCCAAGGCATTGCTGCCAACACCATCTTAGTAGAAAAAGTCCCTTTATGAATCGAGTTTACTCCTCATTCCAGTCCTGTATTACTGAACTGGTTTAACTTACCATTCCATCCATGTCTATATCATGATATATAAATCTTTACCCAATGAATTTGAGGGAGATATAGTTCCCACCCATCTCATAATGAAACCATTCTTACTTGTGCCACAAAATATACTTAAAACATTCATCATAACCCAAAGAATAAAATGGGTTTCATAAACACCATCCCATCATCACATAATCCATATAAAACAAATGGATATTTCATTATAAGAAAAGTGAAACCATTTAAATCATAGAGAAATTATACTTGAAATATAAACATATGATATAATGTCATCTTAGATGGAAAATGGTTTTGATAAAACAATTTAGATGAATTCTTGAGGAAAATATCCTTTCTTCTTCAAAATCAATTTTTTACAAAATGCCATGAAATTTTAAAAGAAATTTTTTTTTTAAAATATTCATAAAATCTTTTAAAGTAAACTTCATGAAAATGAGGTGTTATGAAACCGTAAAAATCCATTCACACCGTATAAGTTAAAAATAACATTCTTCTCGTACATTTTTCGAAAAAGTAAGAAAGTTCCCCGTGTGGTAAACAGAAGTAAATTCCTTTCCTAACATTTGGTAAATTTAAAAAATTGGTATAAATGAATTTAAAAATACATGAAATCATTTTTAGAAAACATGGGCTTGGATGATAATAATAATCCAAGTAAATACTTACGAATAACAATCTCAGATAAGAACGAGATTGGAATAGTTATCCCTTAACTTACGTCAGTTATGCTTCATATGTATCCAAACATTTTGTATAATTATTTAAATAATGTCATTAACTTATTAAAGAATCATATTAATTTTTATGATATCATATATTGTTTACTGATGACTTTATATTACCCTTTATTTTGTAAATTCCATGTTAAAGCAGTATTTTGGGTAAAATCGTTTCATTTGTCGTACGTGTTTTGACTTTTTCTTCTTGATATTTTTACTAATATACTGATTTACATAATTCTAGAATGTAAAACATTATTTATATATAATATATATTCATTATATACATATATATATTATAGATAGATAAATGGAATGAAATACACCATTCATGGAGACGATAGGCCGTACGTACGCATGAACGCTGTTTCCGTTTCCTTATGGAATTGAATGGAATTAAGTACATGACATATATATATATATATATAAAGTATTATTATGTCATATATTTCATTATTATTCATTATGTATACTTTATAATCATTCATGATTGGTTAACATGGAGAATGAATCTCATCGCGTCGTGGAGACGATAGTCCGTACGCACGCATGAGCAATGATATCATTCCCATGATCGTGGAATTGTATTGAAGTGTATGTATAATATTTCAGAATCAATATCACTTTACAATAATCATATATAGTTATTTATTTAAACCATTATACCCATCCAAGTAAGGTGGTGGTCGAAAATAGATTACAGCACGATGAGGAGACGGTATTCCGTACGTACGCACACACGATAATTTTGTTTTCTATAGGATGGATAGAAGGTGAAATAAGGTTGTTTCATATTTATAATAACATATCAGTATATTAGTAATACTGATGTTATTAATTCATAATGAGAAAACTAAAGAAGAAGTAGAAGAAGAAAGAAACTTGAGAGAATCGGAAGAAGAGATTACCTCTTCTTCGACGCACCTCCTTTAAGCTTCTTCTTAAGGAAGTAGAGTTGGTCTTTTTAGAATACCATAACCTCCATAATTTTTCTAGAAAGGTGTAGAATATAAATGGGTAGGGTTTTTCTGAGCTTCAAGCCTCAAAAATGTGTGAAGAGAAGAGGGAAGGGGTTCCATTTTTATAGTAGAGGAGAGGGGGACCTTTGGAAAAACTTAAAATATTATATTATAACAAAGTCATATTCGGTTTTTAATAGCTCAAAATTAATTTATTTAGAAGATAAGGTGGTTATGGGTATAACTACTCTCAAAAAATATATTTTAGACAGGTTTGGGTCATTATATTAACGTTTTCTTTTAGTTTTAACTCTTGGTTAATTAGATTCACATTTACCATGTCACTTTGTATTTTTATATTATATAGTTAATAAACATACCATATACATCCAAGAGACCCCCAAGTGGTTCATTAATGATAAAAATATCATGGTATAAGTATATTGGAAAAAATTATATTTTTAAGAATATAATAACAATTAATAATATAATACTTGTTTTAAAAATTATTTAATGTCAATTTTGACACTATTTGGTAATTGATTTTTGTGAACACCATAACAGTATGATTAGTTCAAAAAAAGTTAATTTAATCAATACTAAAATGTCATATTATCCTAGAAAATTATTGTAATACATAAAAAGTCTCAAATTACATTTATTGGTGTATTTATAACATCAAATATGTTAATATTTATTTAATAAGATATTTACTGCATCATTATTGTGTCATAAATAACATAAATTATTTAATGTCTAAAAACTATAAATAAATTACCATTAGGTAGGAAATATTTTTAGATTTCTATTTAATATTTATAGTCGAATTTATCATATGTATAACCCTATATCAAAAATTAATTAGTTATTAAACTTTGATTTTAACTATTTTACCCCTTCTTTAACTAAATTAATAATAAATGTCCTAATCTAATCAAAGTGGACCTAAATGGTCATATTTTATTCCTAAGGTTGTTTTTGGTCAAATTACACTAATCCAATAGAATTAGGACATGTGTTAGGGTAATAATAATATCATTTTTACCCTTAATCACCCTATTTACTTTTAACAGTGGTAAATAAACGTAAAAAGTTACCCTTCAACAAAAATTATTTCCATCTCATTGATCCAAATTTTAGTCCTTGATATTAGCCTTGTCTCTAAAATTTTCAAAATTCCACTCACAAAAGCGGTAAAATTATGTTTTATGTAAGATTGCAAAAAGCTCCTAGGAGGTAGGTAAAAGACGGTGAAAGGATCAATAAAAATTTTATATATCAAAAATTATTAAAAAATGACACCAATTAATTAAATTGAACTTATATAGGTATTATGTATCAATTTATACCTAAAATAAATTTAAATAAAATAAAAAATTATTTAAATAAAATGCCGGTTTTTAAATAGTAACCTAGTGTTTTCACTATTCCTCAAAAATTGAAAGTTTTCAGAAAAATACCAAAAATCCACCCTATGCTAATTTCGATATTCCAAATACCAAAATGAAGTCCATTTTAAAAGAGAAAATTTATAAAATTTCAAAAAGTGGGTATTACTATTCATAACGTGTAGTGTATAAAATATTTTAATAACATATCGTTGTTTAGTGATACTCGATATTGCGTACAACACACGCTATCGTGGAAGGTCGCGATTGTGTATATTGCAAGCCAAGTTAGGTATGTGTGTAATGCAAGTTCCTTTTATTGTAGCGTACACAACAAGACATCAATAAAATTGAAAATAATATTTTTCATAAAATCTCGGGGTGTTACGTTCTACCCCCCTTTAAATGAATTCCGCCCTTGAAATTCGTCGGGGTTATAAATGGGTTTCTACTCTAAAGTTTCTTTAATAGAAACTCACATCGTAAAAAGGAATACAAAAATCAATCTTTAAAAACGAAAGTATGAAATGTAACGGTTACCCAAATTAACTAATCATTGGGTTTCCATATAAGAGAATAAAAGTGAAAATGTGGATATAGAAGAGAAATCTAGCCATCATGTTCTGATGGAGAGTGGTAGAGAACATGGCTATGAAAAATCCAACAATCACAAAGCCATAGATTTGTGGTGATATAAGGTACCATCTAATTCATCGGATATAATGGCACTAGGACAACATTTTTGGTTCTCATGACCATTTCCCTAAAGTTGATGAAATTGGAATTAGAAGAAATAATTTATTGATTTTGGTAAAGTCTCACCATTGGTCTTTCCTTGGACAATTTACACTTCATCTCTTAAAGAAATGATGTTGAATTTTTCATTCGTGAGTGTTAGCAGATCACATGGTAGAATGATGGGTCATTCCATCTGTCTCAAACAAAAGGTTAGAAAAAGTTATCAAAAATACATAAGTCCATCTATAGTTATGTTAATCATATATGGTTCCTAAAATGGACTTATACTTCATATATCATACTTCTTAATATAATAAAACTGGTTTCTACTAAATAGAGACTTCTTGTAGGCTAGTGGTAGGAGAGAAATGTCTGTCACACATCAGTTGTGGATTCGATTCCCACAACCTTGTCCGATGGGACGGGTTGTCTCCCATCCTGTTGGTTGTCCCTTTTTCTAAAACTACATTATAATAACATTCCTACAACAAAATAGAAAAAAATACTATCTTATGTCTAACTTAATTCATTTCAATCTTTAGGCATATCCAAAATACTTCTGTACAAGCTCATAGTATAAAGAAAACAATTACTAGAAATTTCATCTATCGAGCATGTGAATACCATCATTTATCCCCTATATATCATATGATATATCTTTTTGGTCACATCCCAGGCATGTGAATACCTTAATCATGTATTCTCTTGAAGCATAGTGAAAACATGAATGCTATCACATGGTAACTCTTTTGATATACCAAAATCCCAAAAAATCTGTATACTCAAACCATGATATAACTTTTTCCTTATATTAGTCATAAGCTCATCAATACTATCAAAGCTTTCATTATCTCCTTATCCCTTCTTTATGCGCATATCATCTGTTTTCTAAAATATTAGATTCAGTTTTCATGGTTACCGGTACAATATAATTATTGAAAACCACAATAAACCATTACATAGATATTCCAATTTTCCATAATACTATAAATGAGATTCCACGACATTATTTTGGAATCCCATTACATAAACACATAATCATTCCACTACATCGTTTTCATACTCAACATTGCTAATAGTGATCACATGTGACTTCCCTTTGTCCTTTTCTTTAAGTGGTTTCTCACGTTGATCAACATTAACACTTGTCTTAGGGCATTGATTAGCATAATGCCCCATTTTCTTGCACTTGAAGCATTGAAGTTTTGGTAGAGCATTATCTGTAGTATTTTCTCTACTCACAAAATTTGCAACCTTTTTCCCATTACTTCGACAATCAACTGCTCGATCACCTTCTTTTACACACTTAAAACATTTTCTAGTCCCTTTAAGACAATCTCCACCATGCTTCTTTCCACACTTTGAGCATAAGGAAATATTTATCTTCTTTTCACCATTATTTTAAGATTTCTCCTTGAACTCCATCTTTGGTTTCTTGTCAAAACCATGAGATGGATTTATAACACTAACTTCCATTTCTACCTTGATAGCACAACGCACAATTTCTTCACAGGTACTGAAGTCTCTTATAGCTAATTCCCCTCGAAGACATGGTTTTAAGCCACTGAAGAATCGATCATCTTACTTTGAGGATGGATGATAAGGCCAGATGCATACCTTGTAAGTATTGTAAAAATCAATTCGTATATACCAAAAGATTCATCTTCCTTCTACTTAAACTCACGAAACTCCTTTTCCATCTTTTTTCTAAGAATACGAGGGAAGTACTTACTGAAAAACAAGTTCTTGAACTCGAACCATTCCATGGATTCAATTTCATCTTGCGGCCTTGTATTCTTAATTAGAGTCCACCAGTGGTCTGCTTCACCTTCTAAATGGTAAATAGATAAAATGACTTTTTCATGTTCTGAACAACGAAGTAAGGAAAATATCTTTTCAATGGTACTGATCCAGTGTTCAACAACATGTGGATCGGAAGACCCATTGAAAGACGGTGGACGTTTCCTCATGAAGGACTCAATAGAATATTGTTCCCTTATCTGATCATTTGGAAATCCAGAATGATTCACAGCTTGTGTAAATATAGTAATAAGATTATTTACTCCATCTCCCATCACATTTGGTTGCTTGGGAGGACAATCATTGCATTTCCCATTACATTGATCAACACAGTTCTTTCGGGTTCCATCCATCGTCTAAAACCCAAAAAGAGAAGTGTGAGAGGCAATAATCATGCTAGGAAAACAACATAATAAAGGGGGAGTACATTCAATATAGAAAATCTTAGTTTTAATTCTAATATCATTACTATAATTCTAGGACTATAACCCATACTTATACTAAACTTTAGGGACATCCCTAGACATACTTAGAAATATCTCTAGGGATCTCACTAAAGTTTTCGCATCCATGTTTCCAAAGGTTAACTAAACCTTTCCTCTAATACCAACTGTAGAGACCCGAAGCTTGACGTACATGGACATTACATTACTTTTGCGGAATACTTAATACATAACAAAACTAGACACCAAAGGACCGTAATAGTTTAGTGTCTTTGGTAACTCGGAACATAATCTTCTAATCATGGTGAAGGATCTTCAACATCTCCCATAAAGATCTTCCCCTGTTTGTTTTCTTACCTAAAACCTTTATATAAATCCTAGGGAAAAGAAAACATGTAAAGGGTGAGCTCAAATTCTTAGTAAGGGTAAGCATGGATAAAATAAAACAAATAATATACAATTGTACGTAAAAACATGAACATAATGTTTAAACATCAAAACCTGGAGAAATGACATAAAACATGGAAGTACATAAGGCATAGATCATAAAGATAAATTAATCCTCATAAAATATCATGGGAAGAAAACATGTGATTGTGGAAACCATTAAGCACATGATATGATATCCATAGTAGCCAAGGCATTGCTGCCAATACCATCTTAGTAGACAAAGTCCCCTTCTGAAAAGTGTTCACTCCTCGTTCCAGTCTGGTATTATTGAACCAGATTAATTTACCGTTCCATCCATGTCTATCTCATGAGATATAAATCTTTACCCAATGCATTGGAGGGAGATATAGGTCCCACCCGTCTCATAATGAAATCATTCTTATTTGTGCCACAAAATATACATAAAACATTCATCATAACCCAATGAATAAAATGGGGTTCATAAACATCATCCCATCATCACATAATCCATATAAAACAAATGGATATTTCATCATAAGAAAAGTGAAACCATCTAAATCATAGAGACATTATACATGAAACATACACATATGAAATAATGTCATCTTAGATGGAAAATGGTTTTGATACAACACTTGAAACGAATTTTTGAGGAAAATATCCTTTATTCTTCAAAATCATTTTCTTTTTACAAAATGCCATGAAATTTTAAAAGAATCGTATTTTGTTGAAAATAGTCAAAAACTCTTGTAATGTAATCTTCATGAAAATGAGGCGTTATGAAACCGTAAATATCCGTTCACGCCATATAAGTTAAAAATAACATTTTTCTCATACTTTTTTCAGAAAAGTCAAAAAGTTCCCTGTGTGGTAAACAAAAGTATGATTCCTTTCATAACATGTGGTAAATTTCAAAAATGGGTAAAAGGACGTTAAAAATAAATGAAAACATTTTTAGAAAACATGGGCATGTATGATAACAATAGTCCCAGTAAATACATACGAATAACAATCTCGGATAAGAACGAGATTTGAATAGTTATCCCTTACCTTACGTCCGATATGCATCATATGTATCTGAACCTCCTGTATAATGATTTAAATAATGTCATTTAATTATTACAGAATCATACTCATTGTTATGATATCATATATGGTTTACTTTTGAATTTATATTGCCCATTCTTTTGTAAATTCCATGTTAAAGCAGCATTTTGGGTAAAATCGTTTCATTTGTAGTTCGTGTTTCGATGTGTTGTTCTTGATATTATGACTTATATACTGACTTAAATAATTCCAGAATGTAAAACATGATTTATATATAATATATATTCCGAATATACATGTATATATATATATTATATATTGATAAATGGAATGAAATACACCGTTCATGGAGACGGTAGGCCGTACGTACGCATGAATGCTCTTTTCATTTCCTTATGGAATTGAATGGAATTAAGTAGATGACATACACACATATATATAAACATAAATCCAGTATTATTATGTCATATATTTCATTATTATTCATTAGGTATACTTTATAATCATTCATGAATGGTTAACATGGAGAATGAATCTGATCGCGTCGTGGAGACGGTAGTCCGTACGTACGCACGAATGATGATATCATTCCCATGAAGATGGAATTGTATTGAAGTGAATGTATAATATTTTAGAATCAATATCACTTTACAATAATCATATATAGTTATTTATTTACACCATTATACCCATCCAAGTAAGGTGGTGGTCGAAAACAGACTACACCACGGCGTGGAGACAGTATTCCGTACGTACGCACACGTGGTGATTTCGTTTTCTGTATGATGGATAGAAGGTAAAATATGGTTGTTTCATATTTATAACAACATATCAGTATATAAGTAATACTTATGTTATTACTTCATAATGAGACAACTAAATAAGAAGAAATATAAGAAGAAAGAATCTTGAGAGAATCAGAAGAAGAGATTACCTCTTCTTCGACGCACCTCCTTTAAGATTCCTCTTAAAGAAGTAGAGTTGGTCTTTTTAGAAGACCAGAACCTCCAGAATGTTTCTAGGGAAGTTGAGAAGAGAAATGGCCAGGGTTTTTCTGAGCTTCAAGGCTCAAAAGGGTGTGAAGAGAAGAGGGGAGGGGTGCCCTTTTTATAGGAGAGGAGAGGGGCATCTTTGAAAAAACATAAAATATTATTTTATAATAAAGTCATATTCGGTTTTTAATAGATAAAAATTTATTATTTCAAAGCTGAGGTGGGGATGGGTTTAAATCCTTTCAAATTATAGATTTTAGACAGGTTTGGGTCATTATATTAACCTCATCTTTTAGTTTTTACTCTTAGTTATTTAGATTGACATTTAACATATCACTTTGTATTTTTATATTATATAGTTAATAAACTTACCATATACATCCAAGATACCCCCAAGTGGTCCATTAATGATACACCTATCTTGGACGAACCATAGATTTTTAGGAATATAATAACAATTAAACTTTGATTTTAACTATTTTAACCCTTCATTAAATAAATTAATTATAAATGTCCTAATCTATTCCAAGTGGACCTAAATGGTCATATATTATTCCTAATGTTGTTTTTGGTCGAATTATACTTATCCAATATAATTAGTACATGTGTTAGGGTAATAATAATATCATTTTTACCCCTAATTACCCTATTTACTTTTAATCGTGGTAAATAAAAGTAAAAAGATACTATTCACCAAAAATTATATTCATCTCATTGAACCACATTTTAGTCCTTGATATTAACAGTGTCTCCCAAATTTTAAAAATTCCCCTCACAGAAGTGGTAAAATTATGTTTTATGTATGTTTGTAAAAAGTTCCTAGGAGGTAGGTAAAAGACGGTGAAAAGTTCAATAAAATTTTTATATATCAAAAATTATTAAAAAATGACTCCAATTAATTACATTGAACTTATATAGGTATTATGTATCAATTTTGACCGAAAATAAATTTAAATAAAATAAATACTTAAATAAAAATTCTGTTTTTAAATAGTAACCCAGTGTTTTCACTATTCATCAAAAATTGAAAGTTTTCATAAAAATACCAAAAAATCACCCTATGCTAATTCGATATTCTGAATCAAAAAATGAAGTACATTTTCAAAGATAAAATTTATAAAATTTGAAAAAGTGGGTATTGCTATTCATAATAGCAAGTTTATATAATATTTTAATAACACATCGTTGTTTAGTGAAACTCAATATTGCGTACACCAGACGCTATCATGGAAGGTCTTGATTGTGTGTAAAGCAAGCCAAGTCAGGGATGCGTGTAGTGCAAGCTCCTTTTGGTGAAGCATACAACACAAGACATCAATAAAATTAAAAAGAATATTTTTCATAAAATTCCGGGGTGTTACATTCTACCCCCTTAAAATGAATTTCACCCTCAAAATTAATCTGGGTTATAAATGGTTTACTACTCGAAAGTTTCTTTAATAGAAACCCACATCGTAAAAAGGAATACCAAAACCAATCTTTAAAAACTAAAGTATGAAACGTAATGGTTACCCAAATTAACTAATCACTAGGTTTCCATATAAGAGAACACAAGTGAAAATATGGATATGGATGAGAAATCTAACCATCATGTTCTGATGGAGAGTGGTAGAGAACATGGCTATGAAAAAGCCAACAATCACAAAGCCGTAGAGTTGTGATGATATAAGGTACCATCTGATTCATCGGATATAATGGCACTAGGACAACATTTTTGGTTCTCAAGATCATTTCCCTAAAGTTGAAGAAATTGGAATTAGAAGAAATACTTCCTTGATTTTGGTACAGTCTCACCGTTGGTCGTTCCTTGGACAATTTCCACTTAATCTCTTAATGAAATGAAGTTGAATTTGTCATTCGTGAAGTGTTAGCAGATCATTTGATAGAATTATGGGTCATTCCATATGTCTCAGTCAAAATGTTAGAAAAAGTTATCAAATATACAAAAGTCCATATATAGTGATGTTAATTATATATGGTTCCTAAAATGGACTTATACATCATATATCATACTGCTTAATATAATAAAACTAGTTTCTACTAAACAGGGAATTCCTGTATGCTAGTGGTAGGTGATAAAGGCCTGTCACACTTCAGTTGTGGGTTCGATTCCCACAACATTGTCCGACGGGACAGGTTGTCTCCCGTCCAACAGGTTGTACCTTTTTCTAAAACTACATTATAATAACATTTCTACAATAAAATAGAAAAAAAATACTATCTTATGTCTAACTTAATTCATTTTAATCTTTAGGATTATCCAAAATACTTCTGTTCAAGCTCATAGAATAAAGAAAATAATTACTAGCAATTTCATCTACCGAGCATGTGAATACCATCATTTATCCCCCATATATCATATGATATATCTTGTTGGTCACATCCCAGACATGTGAATACCTTAATCATGTATTCTCTTGAACCATAGTGAAAACATGAATGCTATCACAAGGTAACTCTTTCGATATATCAAAATCCCAAAAA
Organism: Viscum album; assembly: GCA_963277665.1. Lineage (NCBI taxonomy): Eukaryota > Viridiplantae > Streptophyta > Magnoliopsida > Santalales > Viscaceae > Viscum > Viscum album. The sequence continues at coordinate 1,351,102,182 of OY728164.1, forward strand.
TTATATATACTAAAACCATGATATCACTTTTTCCTTATATTAGTCATGAGATCATTAATACTATCAAAGCTTTCATTATCTCTTTATCCCTTCTTTATGCGCATATCATCTTCTTTCCAAAATATTGGAATCACTTTTCATGGTTACCAGTACCATATAATTATCGAAAACCACAATAAACCATTACATAGATATTCTAATGTTCCATAATACTATAATTGGGATTCCACAACATTATTTCAGAATCCCGTTACATAAACACATAATCATTCCACCATATCGTTGTCATACTCAACATTGCTAATAGGGATCGCATGTGACTTCCCTTTGTCCTGTTCCTTAAGAGCTTTCTCGCGTTGATCATCATTAACACTTGGATTAGGGCATTGATTAGCATAATGCCCCCATTTCCTTACACTTGAAGCATTGAAGTGTTGGTGGAGGATTCTCTCTAGTCTTTTCTCTATTCACATCATTAGTTACCTTTTCCCCATTACTTCAACAATCAACTGCTCGATGACCTTCTTTTACACACTAAAAACATTTTCTAGTCCCTTTTAGACAATCTCCACTATGATTCTTTCCACACATTGAGCATAAAGAAACATTTATCTTCTTTTCACCATTATTCTAAGATTTCTCCCTGAACTCCATCTTTTGTTTCTTGTCAAAACCATGAGATGGATTTGTAACACCAACTTCCATTTCTACCTTGATAACACAACACACAATTTCTTCATAGGTACTAAAGTCTCTTATAGCTAATGCCCTTTGAAGACTTGGTTTTAAGCCACTGAAGAATCGATCAACTTTACATTTAGGTTGGATGATAAAACCAGATGCATACCTTGAAAGTCTTGTAAAATTCACTTCGTATATACCAAAAGATTCATCATCCTTCTGCTTAAACTCAAGAAACTCCTTTTCCATCTTTGTTCGATGAATACGAGGGAAGTACTTACTGAAAGAAAAGTTCTTGAACTCGTACCATTCCATGGATTAAATTTCATCTTAGGGCCTTGTATTCTTAATTAGAGTCCACCACTGGTCTTCTTCACCTTCTAAACAGTAAACAACTAAAATGACTTTTTCATGTTCTAAATAGCGAAGTATGGAAAATATCTTTTCAGTGGTACTGATCCATTGTTCAGAAAAAAGTGGATCAGCAGACCCATTGAAAGATGGTGGACATTTCCTCATGAAGGACTCAATAGAATATTGTTCCCTTCTCTGATCATTTGGAAATCCAGAATAATTCATAGCTTGTGTAAGTATAGAAATAAGATTTTTTACTCCATCTCCCATTACATTTGGTTTCTCAGGAGGACAATAATTGCATTGTCCATTACATTGATCAACATGGTTCCTTCAGGTTCCATCCATCATCTAAAACCCAAACAGAACAGTGTGAGAGGCAAAAATCATGCTAGGCAAATAACATAATAAAGGGGGAGTACCTTAAATATATAACATCATAGGTTTAATTCTAATATCGTTGCCGTAATTCTAGGACTATAACCAATACTTATAATAAACCTTAGGGACATACCTAGACATACTTAGAAATATCTCTAGGGATCTCAGTAAAGTTTTCGCATCCTAGTTTCCAAAGGTTAACTAAACCTTTCCTCTGATACCAACTATAGAGACCCGAAGCTTGACGTACATGGACATTACATTACATTTGCGAAATACTTAATACATAACAAAACTAGACACCAAAGGACCATAACAGTTTAGTGTCTTTGGAAACTTGGAACATAATCTTCTAATCGTGGTGAAAGATCTTCAACATCTCCCATAAAGATCTTACCCTATTTGTTTTCTTACCTAAAACCGTTCCTTAAATCCTGGTGAAAGGAAAATATGTAAAGGGTGAGCTCAAATTCTCAGTAAGGGTAATCATGGATAAAATAAAACAAATCATATACAATTGAACTTAAAAACATGAACATAACGTTTTAACATCAAAACCATGAGCAATGACATAAAACATGGCAGTACATAAGGCATAGATCATAAAGAACCATTAATCATGATAAAATAGAATGGGAATAAAACGTGTGATTGTGGCAACCATTAAGTACATGATATGATTTCCATAGTTTCCAAGGCATTGCTTCTAAGACCATCTTAGTGGACAAAGTCCCTTTCTGAATCGAGTTCACTCCTCGTTCCAGTCCAGTATTACTGAACCTGATTAACTTACCGTTCCAGCCATGACTATCTCATGAGATATAAACCTTTACCCAATGCATTGGAGGGAGATATTGGTCCCACCCATCTCATATTGAAATCATTCTTACTTGTGCCACAAAATATACTTAAAACACTCATCATAACCCAAAGAATAAAATGGGTTTCATAAACATCATCCCATCATCACATAATCCATATAAAAAAATGGATATTTCATCATAATAAAAGTTAAACCATATAAATCATAGAGACATCATACATGAAACATACACATATGAAATAATGTCATCTTAGATGGAAAATGGTTTTGATAAAACACTTGAAATTAATTCTTGAGGAAAATATACTTTATTCTTCAAAATCATTTTATTTTTCAAAAATTCCATGAAATTTTAAAAGAAATGTATTTTTTTTAAAATATTCATAAAATATTGTAAAGTACGCTTTATGAAAATGAGGCGTTATGAAACCGTAAAAATCTGTTCCCGCCGTATAAGTTAAAAATAACATTTTTCTCGTACTTTTTTAAGAAAATTCAAAAAGTTCCCCAAGTGGTAAACAAAAGTAAGATTCCTTTCATAACATGTGGTAAATATAAAAAATGGGTAAAAAGGACTTTAAAAATACATGAATTGTTTTTAGAAAACATGGGGATGGATGATAAAAATAATCCTAGTAAATACTTACGAATAACAATCTCAGATAAGAACAAGATTGGAATAGGTATCCCTTACCTTACGTCCAATATGCTTCGTATGTAACCGAACCTCATGTATAATGATTTAAATAATGTCGTTGACTTATTACAGAATAATATTCATTGTTATAATATCATATATGGTTTACTTATGACTTTATATTACTCGTTCTTTTGTAAATTCCATGTTAAAGAAGCATTTTGGGTACAATTGTTTCATTTTTCGTTCGTGTTTTGACTTGTTGTTCTTGATATTATTACTTATATACTGATTTACATAATTACAGAATGTAAAACATGATTTATATATAATATGTATTCAAAATATACATATTTATATATGATAGATCTATAAATGGAATGAAATACACCGTTCATGGAGACGGTAGGCCGTACGTACGCTTTAATGCTGTTTTCATTTCCTTATGGAATTGAATGGAATTAATTAGATGAAATACATATATATACATAAATCCAGTATTATTATGTCATATATTTCATTATTATTCATTATGTATACTTTATAATCATTCATGAATGGTTAACATAGAGAATGAATCTCATCGCGTCGTGGAGACGGTAGTCCGTACGTACACACGAGCGATGATATCATTGCCATGATCGTGGAATTGTATTAAAGTGTATATATAATATTTCATAATCAATATCACTATACAATAATAATATATAGTTATTTATTTACACCATTATACCCATCTAAGTATGGTGGTGGTCGAAAACAGATTACACCACAGTGTGGAGACGGTATTCTGTATGTACGCATGCACGGTGATTTCGTTTTCCATAGGATGGATAGAAGGTGAAATAAGGTTGTTTCATATTTATAATAACATATCAGTATATAAGTAATACTGATGTTATTACTTCGTAATGAGACAACTAAAGAAGAATATGTAGAAGAAGAAATAAACTTGAGAGAATCGGAAGAAGAGATTACCTCTTCTTCGACGCACCTCCTTTAACCTTCCTCTTAAGGAAGTAGAGTTGGTCTTTTTAGAAGACCAAAACCTCGAAAATGTTACTAGAGAAGTGTAGAAGATAAATGTTCAGGGTTTTGATGAGCTTCAAGGCTCAAAAGGGTGTGAAGAGAAGAGGGAAGGGGTGCCCTTTTTATAGGAGAGGAGAGGGGCACCTTTGGAAAAACATAAAATATTATTTTATAATAAAGTCATATTAGTTTTTTAATAGCTAAAAATTGATTTATTTCAAAGATAAGGTGGGTATGGGTCTAAATACACTCAAAAATAGATTTTAGACAGGTTTGGGTCATTATATTAACATTATATTTTAGTTTTAACTCTTATTTAATTAGATTGACATTTACCATGTCAATTTGTATTTTTATATTATATAGTTAATAAAATTACCATATAAATCCAAGAGACCCCCAAGTGGTCAATTAATGATGCACATATCATTATATAAGTATCTTGGCCGAACCATATATTTTTAGGAATATAATAACAATTAATAATATAATATTTTTTCTAAAAATTAGTTTATGTCAATTTTGACACTATTTGGAAATTGATTTTTGTGAAAACCATAACAACATGATTAGTTCTAAAAAAGTTAATTAATTCAATACTAACATTTCATATTAACCTATAAAATTATTTGAATTCATAAAAAGTCTCAAATTACATTTATATTGGAATTTATAACATCAATTATGTTAATATTTCATTAATAAGATAATTACTGCATCGTCATTGTGTCATAAATAACTTAAATTACTTAATATCTAAAAATTAAAATAAATTACCATTAGGTATGAAATCTTGTTATATTTCTAATTAATTTTTATAGTCAAATTTATCTTATGTATAACCCTATATTAAAAATGAATTATTTATTAAACTTTTATTTTAACTATTTTAACCCTTCTTTAAATAAATTAATAATAAATGTCGTAATCTAATCCAAGTGGTCCTAAATGGTCATATTTTATTCCTAAGGGTGTTTTTGGTCTAATTACACTTATCCAATATAATTAGGACATGTGTTCGGGTAATAATAATATCATTTTTACCCTTAATAACCCTATTTACTTTTAACTATGGTAAATAAAAGTAAAAAGTTATTATTCACCAAAAATTATTTTCATCTCATTAAACCACATTTTAGTCCTTGATATTTACCGTGTCTCTCAAATTTTCAAAATTCCACTAACAGAAGCGGTAAAATTAAGTTTTATGTAAGTTTGCGAAAAGCTCATAGGAGGTAGGTAAAAGACGGTGAAAAGTTCAATAAAATTTTTATATATAAAAAATTATTAAAAAATGACTCCAATAAATTACATTGAACTTATATAGGTATTATTTATCAATATTGACCTAAAATAAATTTCTATATATTAAATAATTATTTAAATAAAAAGTCAGTTTTTAAATAGTAACCTAGTTTTTTCACTATTCATCCAAAATTGAATGTTTTCAGAAAAATACCAAAAATTCACCCTAGGATAATTTTGATATTCTGAATCCCAAAATGAAGTCCATTTTGAAATGTAAAATTTATAAAATTTCAAAAAGTGGGTATTACTATTCATAATGGCTAGTTTATATAATATTTTAATAACATATCGTTGTTTAGTGAAACTCGATATTGCGTACAAAACACACTATCGTGGAAGGTCGCGATTGTGTGTAAAGCAAGCCAAGTCAGGGATGCGTGTAGTGCAAGATGCTTTTGGTGTAGCGTACAACAAAAGATATCAATAAAATTAAAAAGAATATTTTTCATAAAATATCGGTGTGTTACATTCTACCCCCCTTAAAATGAATTTCTCCCTCGAAATTCGTCGGAGTTATAAATGGTTTACTACTATAAAGTTTCTTTAATAGAAACCCACATCATAAAAAGGAATACCAAAACCAATCTTTAAAAACTAAAGTATGAAATGTAACAGTTACACAAATTAACTAATCACTGGGTTTCTATATAAGAGAACATATGTGAAAATATTGATATGGAAGAGAAATCTAACTATCATGTTCTGATGGAGAGTGGTAGAGAACATGGCTATGAAAAAGCCAAAAATCATAAAACCATAGATTTGTGATTATATAAGGTACCATCTGATTCATCGGATACAATGGAACTAGGACAACATTTTTGGTTCTCAATATCATTTCCTTAAAGTTAAAGAAATTGGAATTAGAAGAAATACTTTCTTGATTTTGGTATAGTCTCACCGTTGGTCGTTCCTTGGACAATTTCCACATCATATCTTAAAGAAATGAAGTTGAATTTGTCATTTGTTAAGTGTTAGTAGATCATGTGATAGAATGATGGGTCATTCCATCTATCTCAAACAAAAGGTTAGAAAAAGTTATCAAAAATACATAAGTCCATCTATAGTGATATTAATCATATATGGTTCCTAAAATGGACTTATACTTCATATATCATACTACTTAATATAATAAAACTGGTTTATACTAAACAGGGAATTCCTGTAGGCTAGTGGTAGGTGATAAAGTCCCGTCACACTTCAGTTGTGGGTTTGATTCCCACAACCTTGTCTGACGGGACGGGTTGCCTCCCATCCTGTAGGTTGTCTCTTTTTCTAAAACTACATTATAATAACATTCCTACAATAAAATAGAAAAAAATACTATCTTATGTCTAACTTAATTCATTTCAATATTTATGCTTATCCAAAATACTTCTGTCCAAGCTCATAGTATGAAGAAAACAATTACTATAAATTTCAACTACCGAGCATGTGAATACCATCATTTATCCCCCATATATCATAAGATATATCTTGTTGGTCACATCCCAAAAATGTGAATACCTTAATCAAGTATTCTCTTGAACCATAGTGAAAACATGAATACTATCACAAGGTAAATCTTTCCATATACCAAAATCCCAAAAATTCTATATTCTCAAACCATGATATCACATTTTCCTTATATTAGTCATGAGCTCATTAATACTATGAAATATTTCATTATCTCCTTATTACTTCTTTATGCGCATATCATCTGCTTTCTAAAATATTGGAATCACATTTCATGGTTACCGGTACCATATAATTATTGAAAACCACAATAAACCATTACATAGATATTCCAATGTTCCATAATACTATAAATGAGATTCCACAACATTATTTTGGAATCCCTTTACATAAACACATAATCATTCCACCACATCATTGTTATACTCAACATTTCTAATAGTGATCGCATGTGACTTCCCTTTGTCCTTTGCCTTAAGAGGTTGCTCATGTTGATCAACATTAACACTTGGATTAGGGAATTGATTAGCATAATGCCCCATTTCCTTGCACTTGAAGCATTGAAGTGTTATTGGAGCGTTCTCTGTAGTCTTTTCTCTATTCACAACATTAGCAACCTTTTTCCCATTACTACGATAATCAACTACTCGATGAACTTCTTTTACACACTTAAAAAATTTTCTAGTCCCTTTAAGACAATATCCACCATGCCTCTTTCCACACTTTGAGCATAAAGAAGCATTTATCTTCTTTTCATCATTATATTGAGATTTCTCCTTGAACTCCATCTTTTGTTTCTTGTCAAAACCATGAGATGGATATATAACACCAACTTCCATTTCTACCTTGATAGCACAATGTAAAATTTATTCATAGGTACTGATGTATCTTATAGCTAATTCCCTTCGAAGACTTGGTTTTAAGACACTGAAGAATCGATCAACTTTACTTTCAGGTTGGATGATAACTCCATATACATACCTTGCATGTCTTGTAAAAAATAATTTTGTATATACAAAAAGATTCATCATCCTTCTGCTTAAACTCAAGAAACTCATTTTCCATCTTTGTTCAAAGAATACGAGGGAAGTACTTACTGAAAAACAAGTTCATGAACTCGTACCATTCCATGGATTCAATTTCATCTTGGGGCCTTGTATTCTTAATTAGAGTCCACTAGTGGTCTGCTTCACCTTCTAAACGGTAAAAAGCTAAAATGACTTTTTCATGTTCTGAACAGCGGAGTATGAAAATATCTTTTCAATAGTACTAATCCATTGTTCAGCAACAAGTGGATCAGAAGACCCATTGAAAGATGGTGGGCATTGCCTCATGAAGGACTCAATAGAATATTGTTCCCTTCTTTGATCATTTGGAAATCCAGAATGATTCATAGCTTGTGTAAGTATATCAATAAGATTTTGGACTCCATGTCCCATCACATTTGGTTGCTCGAGAGGAAAATCATTGCATTGTCCATTCTATTGATCAACACGGTTCCTTCGGGTTCCAACCATCGTCTAAAACCCAAAAAGAACAGTGCGAGAGGCAAAAATCATGCTAGGAAAACAACATAATAAAGGGGGAGTACCTTCAATATAGAACATATTAGGTTTAATTATAAAATCGTTACCATAATTCTAGGACTATAACATATACTTATACTAAACCTTAGGGACATCCCTAGACATACTTAGAAATATGTCTAGGGATCTCACTAAAGTTTTCGCATCCTAGTTTCCAATGGTCAACTAAACCTTTCCTATGATACTGACTGTAGAGACCCGAAGCTTGACATACATGGACATTACATTAATTTTGCGGAATACTTAATACATAACAAAACCAGACACCAAAGGACAGTAATATTTTAATGTATTTGGAAACTCAGAACATAATCTTCTAATCGTGGTGAAAGATCTTCAACAACTCTCATAAAGATCTTTCTCTGTTTGGTTTCTTACCTAAAACCTTTCTTCAAATCCTGGGGAAAAGAAAGCATGTAAAGGGTGAGATAAAATTCTTAGTAAGGGTAATCATGGATTAAATAAAACAAATCATATACAATTGAACTTAAAAACATGAACATAATGTTTAAACATAAAAACCTTGAGCAATGACATAAAACCTGGCAGTACATAAGGAATTGATCATAAAGAAACATTAATCATAACAAAATAGCATGGGAATAAAACATGTGATTTTTGAAACCATTAAACACATGATATGATTTCCATAGTATCCATGGCATTGCTGCCAAGACCATCTTAGTGGATAAAGTCCCTTTTTGAATCGATTTCCCTCCACATTCCAGTTCGGTATTACTGAACTAGATTAACTTACCATTCCAGCCATGTCTATCTCATGAGATATAAATCTTTACCCAATGCATTAGAGGGAGATATAGGTCCCATCCATCTCATAATGAAATCATTCTTACTTTTTATACAAAATATACTTAAAACATTCATAATAACCCAAAGAATAAAATGGGTTTCATAAACATCATCCCATCATCACATAATCCATATAAAACAAATGGATATTTCATCATAAGAAAAGTGAAACCATGTAAATCATAGAGACATTATACATGAAACATACACATATGAAATAATTTCATCTTAGAAGTAAAATGGTTTTGATAAAACACTTGAAATGAATTCCTGAGGAAAATATCCTTTATTCTTCAAAATCATTTTCTTTTTACAAAATGCCATGAAATTTTAAAAGGAAAATATTTTGTTGAAAATTTTAATAAAATATTGTAATGTAAGCTTCATGAAAATGTGGCGTTATAAAACCGTAAAAATCCATTCATGCAGTATAAGTTAAAAACAACATTTTTCTCGTAATTTTTTCAGAAATGTAAAACAGTTCCCCGTGTGGTAAACAAAAGTAAGACTCCTTTAATAACATGTGATAAATTTCAAAAATGGGTAAAAAGGACTTTAAAAATACATGAAAACATTTTTAGAAAAATGGGCATGGATGATAAAAATAATCCCAGTAAATACTTACGAATAACAATATCGGATAAGAACCAGATTGGAATAGTTATCCCTTACCTTAGATCTGATATGCTTCGTATGTATCTTAACCTCCTGTATAATGATTTAAATAATGTCATTGACTTATTAAATAATCATATTCATTGTTATGATATTATATACGGTTTACTTATGACTTTATATTACCCGTTCTTTTGTAAATTCCATGTTAAAGCAGCATTTTGGGTAAAATCGTTTCATTTGTTGTACGTGTTTCGACTTTTTGTTCTGGATATTATGACTTATATACTGATTTACATAATTCCAGAATGTAAAACATTATTTATATATAATATATATTCATTATATACCTATATATATGATAGATCGATAAATGGAATGAAATACACCGTTCATGGAGATGTTAGGCCGTACGTACGCATGAACGCTGTTTTTGTTTCCTTGTGGAATTGAATGGAATTAAGTAGATGACATAAATATATATATATATACATAAATCCAGTATTATTATTTCATATATTTAATTATTATTCATTATGTATACTTTATAATCATTCATTAATGCTTAACATGGAGAATGAATATCATCACGTCGTGGAGACGGTAGTCCGTACGTACGCACGAGCGATGATATCATTCCCATGATCATGGAATTGTATTGAAGTGTATGTATAATATTTAAAAATCAATATCACTTTACAATAATCATATATAGTTATTTATTTACACCATTATACCCATCCAAGTAAGGTGGTGGTCGAAAACAGATTACACCACGGCGTTGAGACGGTATTTCGTACGTACGCACACACGGTGATTTCATTTTCCGTATGATGGATAGAAGGTGAAATAAAGTTGTTTCATATTTATAATAACATATCACTATATAATTAATACTGATGTTATTACTTCATAATGAGACAACTAATGAAGAATAAGTAGAAGAAGAAATAAACTTGAGAGAATCGGAAGAAGAGATTACCTCTTCTTGGATGCACCTCCTTTAAGCTTCCTCTTAAGGAAGTAGAGTTGGTCTTTTTAGAAGACCAGAACCTCCAGAATGTTTCTAAGGAAGTGTAGAAGATAAATGTACAGGAGTTTTTCTAGCTTAAAGTCTCAAAAGGGTGTGAAGAGAAGAGGGAAGGGGTGCCCTTTTATAGGAGAGGAGAGGGCCACCTTTGGAAAAAATTAAAATATTATTTTATAATAAAGGAATATTCGGTTATTAATAACTCAAAATTAATTTATTTAGAATCTAAGGTGGGGATGGGTCTAAATACTCTCAAAAAATAGATTTTGGACAGGTTTGGGTCATTATATTAACCTTATCTTTTAGTTTTAACTCTTAGTTAATTAGATTGACATTTACCATGTCACTTTGTATTTTTATATTATATAGTTAATAAACATACCATATATATCCAAGAGTCCCCCAAGTGGTCCATTAATGATACACATATCATGATATAAGTACCTTGTAATAACCTTATATTTTTAGGAATATAATAAAAATTAATAATATAATATTTGTTTTAAAAATTATTTTATGTCAATTTTGACACTATTTTGTAATTGATTTTTGTAAAAACCATAACAGCATGATTAGTTAGAAAAAATTTAATTAAATCCATAATAACATGTAATATTAACCTATAAAATTAGTGTAATTCATAAAAAGTCTCAAATTATATTTATTTGGGTATTTATAACATCAATTATGTTAATATTTAATTAATAAGATAATTACTGCATCATCATTGTGTCACAAATTACGTAATTATTTAATGTCTAAAAATTATAAATAAATTACCATTAGGTAGGAAATCTTTTTCTATTTCTAATGAATATTTATTGTCGAATTTATCTTATGTATAACCCTATATTAAAAATTAATTAGTTTTTAAACTATGATTTTTACTATTTTAACCCTTCTTTAAATAAATTAATAATAAATGTCCTAATCTAAGTCAAGTGGACATAAATGGTCATATATTATACCTAATGTTGTTTTTGTTCAAATTACACTTATCAAATAGAATTAGAACATGTGGTATGGTAATAATAATATCATTTTTACCCACAATTACACTATTTACTTTTAATCGTGGTAAATAAAAGTAAAAAGTTACTATTCACCAAAAAAATATTTTCATCTCATTGAACCACATTTTAGTACTTGATATTAACAGTGTCTCTAAAATTTTCAAAATTCCACTCACAGAAGTGATAAAATTATGTTTTATTTATGTTTGCAAAAAGCTCCTAGGAGGTAGGTAAAAGACGGTGAAATGTTCAATAAAATTTTTATATATAAAAAATTATTAAAAAATGACTCCAGTGAATTACATTGACCTTATATAGGTTTTATGTATCAATTTTGACCAAAAATAAATTTAAATAAAATAAATAATTATTTATATAAAAAGTCGATTTTTAAATAGTAACCCAGTGTTTTCACTATTCATCAAAAATTGAAAGTTTTCAGAAAAATACCAAAAATTCACCCTAGGATAATTTCAAAATTCTGAATCCAAAAAATGAAGTCTATTTTGAAAGATAAAATTTATAAAATTTTAAAAAGTGGGTATTACTATTCATACCAGCTAGTTTATATATTATTTTAATAACATATCGTTGTTTAGTGAAACTCGATAGTGCGTACAACACACGCTATCGTGGAAGGTCGCGATTGTGTGTAAAGCAAGCCATGTCAAGGATTCATGTAGTGCAAGATATTTTTGGTGTAGCGTACAACACAAGACATCAATAAAATTAAAAAGAATATTTTTTATAAAATCTTGGTGTGTTACATTCTACCCCCCTTAAAAAGAATTTCGCCCTCGAAATTCATTGGGGTTATAAATGGTTTACTACTCGAAAGTTTCATTAATATAACACCACATCATAAAAAGGAATACCAAAACCAATCTTTAAAAAGTAAAGTATGAAACATAACGATTACCCAAATTAAGTAATCACTGGGTTTCCATATAAGAGAGCATAGGTGAAAATATGGATATGGAAGAGAAATCTGACCACCATGTTCTGCTGGAGAGTGGTAGAGAAAAAGGATATGAATAATCCAACAATCACAAAGCCATAGAGTTGTGATGATATAAGGTACCATCTGATTAATCGGATATAATGGCACTAGGACAACATTTTTGGTTCTCAAGATCATTTCCCTAAAGTTGAAGAAGTTGGAATTAGAATAAATGCATTCTTGATTTTGGTACAGTATCACCGTTGGTAGATCCATGGACAATTTCCACTTCATCTCTTAAATAAATGAAGTTGAATTTTTCATTCGTGAAGTGTTTGCAGATCATGTGAAAGAATGGTGGGTCATTCCATCTGTCTCAACCAAAAGGATTGGAAAAGTTATCAAAAATACATAAGTCCATCTATAGTGTTGTTAATAGTATATGGTTCCTAAAATGGACTTATACTTCGTATATCATACTGATTAATATAATAAAACTAGTTTCTACTAAACAGGGACTTCATGTAGGCTAGTCGTAGGTGATAAAGGCATGTCACACTTCAGTTGTGGGTTCGATTCCCACAACCCTGTCCGACGGGATGGGTTGTCTCCCATCCTACAGGTTGTCCCTTTTTCTAAAACTACTTATAATAAAACTCCTACAATAAAATAGAATATAATACTATCTTATGTCTAAGTTAATTTATTTCAATCCTTAGCCTTATCCAAAATACTTCTGTCCAAGCTCAGAGTATAAATAAAACAATTACTAGAAATTTCATCTACCGAGCATGTGGATACCATCATTTGTCCCCCATATATCATACGATATATCTTGTTGGTCACATCCCAGACATGTGAATACCATAATCATGTATTCTCTTGAAACATAGTGAAAACATGAATGTTGTCACAAGGTAACTCTTTCCATATACCAAAATCCCAAAAATTCTATATACACAAACCATGATATCACTTTTTCCTTATATAAGTCATGATCTCAATAATACTATCAAAGCTGTAATTATCTCCACATCCCTTCTTTATGCACATATCATATGCTTTCCAAAATATTGGAATCAGTTTTCATGGTTACTGGTACCATATAATTATAGAAAACCAGAATAAACCATTACATAGATATTCCAATGTTCCATAATACTATAAATGAGATTCCACAACATTATTTTGGAATCCCTTTACATAAACACATAATCATTCCACCACATCATTTTCATACTCAATATTGCTAATAGTGATCTCATGTGACATCCCTTTGTCCTTTTCCTTTATAGGTTGCTCACATTGATCATCATTAACACTTGGATTAGGGCATTGATTAGCATAGTGCCCCATTTCCTTGCACTTGAAGCATTGAAGTATTGGTGGAGCTTTCTCTGTAGTCTTTTCTCTATTCACATCATTATAATCCTTTTTCCCATTACATAGACAATAAACTGCTCGATAACCTTCTTTTACACACTTAAAACGTTTTCTAGTCCCTTTAAGACAATCTCCACCATACTTATTTCCACACTTTGAGCATAAAGATACATTTTTCTTCTTTTCACCATTATTCAGAGATTTCTCCTTGAACTCCATCATTCATTTCTTGTCAAAACCATGAGATGGATATGTAACACCAACTTCCATTTCTACCTTGATATCACAACGCAGAACTTCTTCATAGGTACTGAAGTCTCCTATAGCTAATGCCCTTCGAAGACTTGGTTTTAAGCCACTGAAGAATCGATCATCTTTTTTTTCAGGTTTGATGATAAAGCAAGATGCATACCTTGAAAGTCTTGAAAAATTCACATCGTATATACCAAAAGATTCACCATCCTTCAGCTTAAACTCAAGAAACATATTTTCCATCTTTGTTCTAATAATATGAGGGAAGTACTTACTGAAAAACAAGTTCTTGAACTCATACCATTCCTTGGATTTAATTTCTTCTTGGGGCCTTGTATTCTTAATTAGAGTCCACCACTGGTCTACTTCACCTTCTAAACAGTAAATAGCTAAAATTTCTTTTTCATGTTCTGAACAACGAAGTATGGAAAATATCTTTTCAAGGGTATTGATCCATTGTTCAGCAACAAGTAGATCAGGAGAGCCATTGAAATACGGTGGACTTTGCCTCATGAAGGACTCAATAGTATATTGTTCCCTTCTCTGATCATTTAGAAATCCAGAATGATTTATATCTTGTGTAAGTATAGAAATAAGATTTTGCACTCCATCTCCCATAACATTTGGTTTCTCGGGAGGACAATCATTGCATTGTCCATTACATTGATCAACATGGTTCCTTCGGGTTCCAGCCATCGTCTAAAACCCAAAATGAACAGTGTGAGAGAGAAAAATCATGCTCAGAAAACAACATAATAAAGTGGGAGTACATTCAATATAGAACATCTTAGGTTTAATTCTAATATCGTTACCGTAATTCTAGGAATATAACCTATACTTATACTAAACCTTAGGGACATCCCTAGAAATACATAGAAATATCTCTAGGGATCTCACTAAAGTTTTCGCATCCTAGTTTCTAAAGGTTAACTAAACCTTTCCTCTGATACCAACTGTAGAGACACAAAGCTTGACGAACATAGACATTACATTACTTTTGCGGAATACTTAACACATAACAAAACCAGACACCAGAGGACCATAATAGTTTAGTGTCATTGGAAACTCGTAACATAATCTTCTAATTGTGGTGAAAGATCTTCAACATCTCCCATAATGATCTTCCCCTGTTTTTTCTTACCTAAAACCATTCTTTAAATCCCGGGGAAAAGAAAATATGTAAAGGGTGATCTCAAATTCTTAGTAAGGGTATGTATGGATAAAATAAAACAAATCATATACAATTTAACTTAAAAACATGAACATAATGTTTAAACATCAAAACCTTGATCAATGTCCGAAAACATGGTAGTACATAAGGCATAGATCATAAAGAAACATTAATAATGATAAAATAGCATGGGAATAAAACATGTGATTGTGGAAACCATTAAACACATAATATGATTTCCATAGTAGCCAAGGCATTGCTGCCAAGACCATCTTGGTGGACAGAGTCCCTTTCTAAATCGAGTTCACTCCTTGTTCCAGTTCGGTATTACTGAACCGAATTAACTTACTATTCCAGCCATGTATATCTCATAAGATATAAATCTTTACCCAATGCATTGGAGGGAGATATAGATCCCACCTATCTCATAATGAAATCATTCTTACTTGTGCCACAAAATTTACTTAAATCATTCATCATAACCCAAAGAATAAAATGGGTTTCATAGACATCATCCCATCATCACATAATCCATATAAAACAAATGGATATTTCATTATAAGAAAAGTGAAACCATGTAAATAATAGAGACATTATACATGAAACATACACATATGAAATAATGTCATCTTAGATGGAAAATGGTTTTGATAAAACACTTGAAATGAATTCATGAGGAAAATATCCTTTATTCTTCAAAATCATTTTCTTTTTACAAAATTCCATGCAATTTTAAAAGAAAAATATATTTTTTTAAAATAGTCATAAAATATTGTAAAGTAAGCTTCATGAAAATGAGGCGTTATGAAACCTTAAAAATCCATCCATGCCGTATAAGTTAAAAATAACATTTTTCTCGTACTTTTTTTAGAAAACTCAAAAAGTTCCCCGTGTGTTAAAAAAAGTAAGATTCCTTTCATAACATGTGGTAAATTTAAAAAATGGTTAAAAAGGACTTTAAAATACATGAAAAGTTTTTATAAAACATGGACATGGATGATAACAATAATCCTAGTAAATACTTACGCATAACAATCTCGGATAAGAACCAGATTGGAATAGTTATCCCTTACCTTACGTTAGATATGATTCATATGTATCTTATCCTAATGTATAAAGATTTAAATAATGTCATTTACTAATTAAAGAATCATATTCATTGTTATCATATCATATATGGTTTACTTATGACTTTATATTACCCGTTCTTTTGTAAATTCCATGTTAAAGCAGCATTTTGGGTAAAATATTTTCATTTGTCGTATGTGTTTCGACTTGTTGTTCTTGATATTATTACTTATATACTTATTTACAAAATTAAAGAATGTAAAACATGATTTATATATATTATATATTAATAATATACATATATATATGATAGATCGGTAAATGGAATGAAATACACCGTTCCTGGAGACGGTCAGCCATACGTACGCATTAATGCTGTTTTCATTTCCTTATGGAATTGAATGGAATTAATTAGATGAAATAAATATATATATATATATATATACATAAATCCAGTATTATTATTTCATATATTTCGTTATTATTCATTATCTATACTTTACAATCATTCATGAATGGTTAACATGGAGAATGAATCTCATCGGTAGTCCGTACGTACGCACGAGCGATGATATCATTCCCATGATTGTGGAATTGTATTGAAGAGTATTTATAATATTTCAGAATAAATATCAACTTAAAATAATCATATATAGTTATTTATTTACACAACTATACCCATCCAAGTTAGGTGGTGGTCAAAAACAGATTACACCACGGCGTGGAGACGGTATTCCGTACGTACGCACGCGCGGTGATTTCATTTTCTGTAGGATTAACAGAAGGTGAAATAAGGTTGTTTAATATTTATAATAACATATCAGTATATAAGTAATACTGATGTAATTAATTCATAATGATACAACTAAAGAAGAAGAAGTAGAAGAAGAATGAAACTTGAGAGAATCGGAAGAGGAGATTACCTCTTCTTCGACGCACCTCCTTTAAGCTTCCTCTTAATGAAGTAGAGTTGGTCTTTTTAGAAGACCAGAACCTCCAGAATGTTTCTAGTTAAGTGGAGAAGAAAAATGGTCAGGGTTTTTCAGAGATTCAAGTCTCAAAAGGGTGTGAAGGGATGAGGGAAGGGGTGCCCTTTTTATAGGAGAGGAGAGGGTCACCTTTGGAAGAACATAAAATATTATTTCATAATAATGTCATATTCGGTTTTTAATAGCTCCAAATTGATTTATTTCAAAGCTATGGTGGGTATGGGTCGAAATACTCTCAAAAAATATATTTTAGGGAGGTTTGGTTCATTATATTAACCTTATCATTTAGTTTTAACTCTTAGTTAATTAGATTGGCATTTACCATGTCACTTTGTATTTTCATGTTATATAGTTAATAAACTTACCATATACATCCAAGAGACCCCCAAGTGGTCAATTAATTATGAAAATATCATTATATAAGTATCTTGACCGAACCATATATTTTTAGGAATATAATAACAATTAATAATATAATTTGTTTAAAAAAAATTATTTTATGTAAATTTTGACACTATTTGGTAAATGATTTTTGTGAAACCCATAACAGCTTGATTAGTTTGGAAAAAGTTAATTAAATCAATAATAATATGTCATATTAACCTAGAAAATTAGTTTAATTCATAAAAAGTCTCAAATTAAATTTATTTAGATATTTATAACATCAATTATGTTAATATTTCATTAATAAGATAATTACCGCATCATCATTGTGTCATAAATAACGTAAATTATTTAATGTTTAAAAATTATAAATAAATTACAATTAGGTAGGAAATATTTTTAGATTTATAATTAATATCTATAGTCTAATTTATCTTATGTATAACCCTATATTAAAAATTAATTAGTTATTAAACATTGATTTTAACTATTTTAACCATTATTTAAATAAATTAATAATAAATGTCCTAATCTAATCAAAGTAGACCTAAATGGTCATATTTTATTTCTAAAGTTGTTTATGGTCGAATTACACTTATCCAATAGAATTAGTACATGTGTTAGGGTAATAATAATATCATTTTTACCCTCAATTACCCTATTTACTTTTAACTGTGGTAAATAAAAGTAAAAAAGTTACTATTCACCAAAAATTATTTTCTTTTCATTGATCCACATTTTAGTCCTTAATATTTACCGTGTCACTCGGATTTTCAAAATTACACTCATAGAAGCGGTAAAATTAAGTTTTATGTAAGTTTTCAAAAAGCTCCTAGAAGGTAGGTAAAAGACGGTGAAAAGTTCAATAAAATTTTTATCTATCGAAAATTATTAAAAAATGACGCCAAATAATTTAATTGAATGTATATAGGTATTATGTATCAATTTTTACCTAAAATAAATTTAAATATAATAAATAATTATTTAAATAAGAATTTTTTTTAAATAGTAACCCAGTGTTTTCACTGTTCATCAAAAATTGAAAGTTTTCACAAAAATACCAAAAATTCACCCTGCAATTATTTTGATATTCCGAATCCAAAAATGAAGTCCATTTTAAAAGATAAAATTTATAAAATTTCAGAAAGTAGGTATTACTATTCATAACGGCTAGTTTATATAATATTTTAATAACATATCGTTGTTTAGTGAAACTCAATATTACGTACAACACACGCTATCATGGAAGGTCACGATTGCCTGTAAAGAAAGACAAGTCTGGGATGCGTGTAGTGAAAGCTCTTTTTGGTGTAGCGTACAACACAAGACATCAATAAAATTAAAAAAATATTTTCCATAAAATCTCGGGGTGTTACATTCAATGATTAAGCTTATACGATATTTTCTTTATATTGTTTTATTTTAATTATTCCAATGTAAAATGGGGATCTTGTAGGTATATAGTTCTCCAAAATAACTATACTAATGGGTTCATTGGTATTTGATTCATTTTAATAATTCTAATGTAATAAATTAAGGCACTGGGTTTGGGCTTATAGGGTCATGGTGCTAGAGTTGGTATCAAAGGAATTTTACTATAAACCATGGAACTAAATTTAGTAAAACAAAGATAATATAACAAATCCCTATGATATTAATTGAGTATAACTATATAAAAACATCCCATATTATCGATTTTTATTATTATAAGATTATATAGGCCGAACAAGTTTCAGTTTATATTAAGTATTTCACTTGTTTGGGATTATACCATATTTTTTATAATGATATGGTATAATCTAGTGTATTTTTTAGTCTAGAAACTAAGAATAAAATAAGGAATTTAAACATCACTAATATACATGATCAAAATAGTATGAATGATCGTGTATTTTATTTTCACAATCCAATATGTAAAAGGTAAATTGTATCTGAACTATTTTTATCAAACGAGGACAAAAAATCATGTGCTAACGAGATAGAGAAAGAGTTATATATGTATTAGGATTCATATGGAAGAATTAAAAGAAAATGAAGGCTGGGAAAGGTTGGATAAATGGATTAAGGAAAACATTTATTTTCACACTTTTGATAATTTTGGAAATAAACACCCTGGTACATTATCAAATGGATCTAAAGACTACTATAAGAATGGAAAAAATGTCTACCATTATTTTGATTTCAAGGGAATTAATATTTTTTCTAATGTACAAATCTTTATCTATAGATATATATTGAACTTTGAAAATTAATTCCCCAATAATAAATTAAATATACCTTTAAAGGAACTAAGGAATCATGGTCAAGCTTATGCTATTGTTACAATTGAATAGGAATTATTAATGTTAGTTTATTTGGAATCAAGAATTTTTTCATTTGATTATTTTATAAATTATATACTTGTTATAAGAATCATGAAATATAAATGTTTGCAATGTAGTAAAATTTCATTAAGGATTTGAGAGCATACGTTGAACTTTAAAAATTTAAAAGAAAAATGATTCGGTGACACGTTGGATAACATGGAAAAATTTGATTGAGGAAAATGTAACCCTTAATATTTTCCAATTTTTTTGATAATTATATATATATTCAAATTAAATTGGATTTTATTGACCACCTGGGAACTGATTATTGATTTACTGGAAAAATATTTATACTATCATTGATGAGGTATAGAATATTTTGTTTTTAAATAATATATCCAATAAAATTTTTTTAACATAATAAATAAGTAAGAATTCATGTTTTGAATATGTTTTTATGGAACTCATGTTACTACCAGGTTTTTAGAGAATAAATGACGAAGGTATTCACATTTTTTGAATGTGTTGATTAAGATCCAATTTAGATTTTCTAGGGAATATAATTTATATTTAGTAACCTTACTTCTAATTTTTGAAATACATATTTTGGATGATATTTATGGTTAAATATTTATGGAATTGATTAAGTTGAACTTCTTGTTTTATTGGACAACGTTATATAACCATATAGTTTTTAGTAAAGAGAAGAGTAATATCGTGTTACTCTATTATTGATCATATGATATGTTAAAGGTAAATTGTAGTTTATCAAGCATAAAAGTTAATTATTGGATATCAATTTAATTGAGAAAGAGAGGAAATGTAAATTAATCAATGTGTAACCAAAAAAATAAATTGTTCTTATACAATAGAAACATATTAAGTAATATATTTCCTTATATTCTTATAGAGTGAAATAATTCCTCAAAATGAGGATCATTATCTTGAAAAAAATGTTTTTATACTAATTTAATATCCCATGAATCAAATTTCTCTTTAGATCAACATATATTTATATAATTGAGGCCCTTAAAATTCAATTTATCATTCACTTTATGGGATAAACGACCTCCATCAGTATTTATAAATATTTAAGATTTTCCTCCATATTCATATATTCACATTCCAACAATTTTCTCATACATAGAAAACTGGTTATATGTTATCCAATATTAATTTCATACATAATTTTATATCGTATTATAAGGCTATTTTATTAACTTAGTTACAATTTGTGTCATCTAACAATTTTATTTTCAAATGTCAATCCCTGGAATAGCAAGAGAAAATTTGAAGTGTGAGGACATAATTTATCTAAGGTGGGGAGAATGTAAAACCTAATTTTTATGAATAATAAAATTTTATTTGATAGAATATGTTAGATGAAATAATGATATATCATTCATTACATGAAAAAATGATTTTATCTTTCATTACATGAAACATTGATTTTAGCTAGAATTTCATGCAATTATCACTTTCTTTGATATCTTGTGTTACTTATAAGGATGAGTTTTATGAATACGATTAGTATTATTATATAAATGATAATTATAAACTAGTAGATATATTAGATGTAATGATATTATTATCTAACTTATGAATATATATGTTTTAATTCATTAGAAACAACTTAAATAGAAAAGAATATTAGAAGCATTGAATATATAATAAATGCATTTGTAAGAAACTATGTTTATACACCAAAGAGGTTTTATCTTAATAAATTAAAGTATTTAATATTATTGGAAAATATTAATGAAATTTATATATTAGTTATTAATTAATTTTTTTATATTCCCTAAATATATTTGATAGTCATATGATAAGAACAAATCTAATTTCATAGATAAAAAGATATATTTTTCTAAAGGTAATATTTCTGCCTTTTAACAGAGAGCTTGTTTTAAAAATAATTTTTGACACTTTTATAATTATTATTTATTTATTTCGAAATCATAATTTCAAAATAATATTTGGGTAATTTTTTTTATTCTTATAAGGATTTTTTTCTATGAATAGTGAAAAAATATGAATTTTAATTGAAAACTAACATTTTTTATTAAATAAATCATATAGGAAAGATATACTATAATTGTTTTTAGAGAATTAATTTATCACATTTATATCATTTAATACAATTTTGGGGATTTTAACCTTTTTAATATTGAGTTCATATGTAAACAAATTTTAATCATTTAAAAATTTTCAATTTAAAACCCCACATTCTCATCCCATTTACGAGATTAATTTTATATTATTTTTTTCCACTTATGTTGTTTGAATTTTAAATAATGGATTACATATTTGGAATAATAATAGTTATTAATCTATAATATGTACAGCTGATTTTTTTACAAAAATTATTAATGAAAATAGTTAAAATTAATTACAATGATTAAGAGGAAAACCAGTATTTTTAAGAAATAAACTTTGAACATAAGTGGAAATATTTCCTAGATACTTGTCCAAATCCCATTGTATGACCATTTTTATACACTATACCCTATTTTATAAAAAATATCTCATTATTATTGTCATATTATGTAAGGGATACCTCCCCATAGAGTATACCTTTTGGTATTTAAAAGAATCTCATGCTTCCTCAACTATAAAAGGGCACCCAATCCCCTCACTTATTAACACATGATTATTAATGGGAATAAATCCATCTTAGTAAGGATTTAGTGAAAACCAAAAGATTATTAATGAAGAAGAGGTAATAATTTTGTAAAATAATTTTTATTTTATTACCTTCCCTAACTCATCCAATTATTATTATTCAATGATAATATAATAACAATATTACCATATATATAATTATTGTTTTTTAATTTTAAACTTATGACCTAAAAACTAACACACATCAATAAAATGGGTTATGAAATCATAGTTCGTGTGTACAATGGATTACTACCTTGCAAACTGATGTCATTTGTTTTCCCTAACCAGCATTAATTGTTTATAATAATGATGTATTTATAGTTTATATATAATATATATGATGTTTATGATGTTTTTATTCTTCTAGGATGAGTATATCATACATAACCAGTGACACGAAGCAATGTGATGCATTTGTTCTTTATATAGACTGTATTATGGATTGTCTTATTAAAAATATTAGACATATATGACATAAAAATTATAATATAATTTTTATATCTATATATATGTCATTTAATTTTTTTATTTCATTGCGATAACAAAATGAAACATCGTTCATGTGTACATACGACCTACCTCCTCAAAAAATGTTGTATTTCATATCCTATCAATAAATATTATGGATTAATCTAAATAAATATATAAAATCTATATATGATATTTATATAATGGTTTAAATTATATATATGATAAAAGTATTATTGGTGTAAGAGGACTGATAAAACAACAAGTCAAAACATACTCAAAAAATCAACGTAATTCAACCCCAAAATAATGAAAATAATGAGAGATTATTAATGAACGGTTAATAAATGTTATAAAAGAATAAAATATGATATTATAAATTGTAAAATGATTTTTTATAACTTAATAACATTATTAAAGCCATTATAATGGATTTTAATGAGGGTTAAAATAAAAGGATGAGTAAAGTATGGGATTTTGTCTCAAATTACATTCAATTAAGACATATTTGTTATTATGCACCAATTCACATTTATGTGGTGTATATACTTATCATTTGAAATTTAATATCATTATTAATTGATACTTCATGATATTTTATGTTTCAATTTTAATAATGTTATCTAAGGAGATTTTACCTGAGAATAACTAAGTGGTAACAATTATTGTGCAATCTCACATTCCTTTTTGATTGTTAGCTTTCATTTCAAACAATAAAATTCATATAATAATATATTATTAAAAATTTCATTACTATTAAATATTTATTTTATTTTTATGATGGATATGATTATTATATAATTCATAAACCATTTTTACATAAGTTTTATACATTTAAAGATACATTGTATGTCTGAGGAAATGTTAATAGATCCATATTTGTTACTAAACACAGATATTTGATGATAATGGACTTTATTAAATAAATTATTCACTATTTTATTAATTCTTTATACATAAAGACAAAAGTGGGTCGTAGTTAATGATATCCCCTCAATTCATCGATAGTCTCATGAGTATAATCAATTATCTAAATCCATTGGGTTTTTACCCAGTAGTATTAAACTAACTTGAAAATATATCATGATGGTAAAGGTTCCAGGCACTTGGGATTAAAGGATTCCAATAATTAAGCATTGAATACAATCTGATTTCCCTTATTATTATCCATGATATTTTCACTATGATTATATCTATTGTTTAAATTCATTATTATCTTATTGATTAAATGGAATATGGGTTTAGTTATTTACCTAACTATATTGATTTTTTTCCTATAAATTTATTTAAATTGAATGTGTGTTCAGTTATTTATTTTTCCATATGTCTCATTCATTACAGATTCATGAAAACTTCTATTATACTTTACCCATATTGAGCATTTAAGTTAAGAATTACTTTGTTTTTTTTAAATGGTTATGATGAATAAATATTTTAATGAGTTTCAAGGATGGAATTTTTTACCTTTTTTTAATTATGTTTTATTTTCATTTCCCCAATGTAAAATGGGTATCATGGACATATCTAGTTCCCTAAAACTGTTAAAATGATCTAACAATAAGGATTTTATACATTGTAATCATGACAATGTAATAAATTAAGGTACCATATCTGATATTCTTGGGTCTGGGTGTTAAATGTTTCCTCCTATAATCCAATCTAATATACATAGGGTTTTGGTTTTATTTTTTTCGTAATACCTTCATTTCCTAGGAGAAATTCAAGAGAAAACTCAAGATTCTATTGTAATTATTAATTTTATGTAATATTTTATTTTATTATACTCATTAATAAAACATATATAAACATATTAATAAATATAAATAATTATTATTATACTAATTAAATAATATTTAATAATTAATTTTCATCCACTTAGTGATATAAAAACCATGATTGTACATACCTGAGGACTACCACATCTACGAGGTGTTGTGATTTTCTTCTTTATGACCTTTTACCGATGATGTCATGAATAATGGATTTATTGAATAAAAATATTTTATATATCACAAATAAAACTCTAAAATGATTATTTTTCATAGACCATTTTTTTATCTATTCACTTAGAAATGGGATCATTCATCATGTGTACACCGGACTACCGCCACCATGAATGAAGAATTTCCTTTGTTATCACCACTAATCAATAATGGTTCCTATAAATTATTTAATGAGAATAATATATTTATGATTTTTTATTCTTATATATATATATGTATTCCATTACTATTTTTTCAATATATATTCTTACTCAATAAATCATTATAACGTTTTACATATTGAGTCGATTTAATCATATTCAGACATGACGTTATAATATTTATAACATAAATATTCATGGGATTTAATATACTGGAAATATCATATAGTAATAATATATTTTTTATATAATAATTATTTTAATGATTATTTATTATTTATAATGTCAATAAATATAACATCTTCCAATTTCTAGATACATTGAAAATTATTTCATCATGATTTCAAATATCACAAGATGTATTCATGTATTTCGCATAATTAAAACAGTATGTAAGTAACAAATCAAAAATATGATTAGTATATAATGATATTTCATAGAATGATGAAATTTATACCATTTAGTGAGAATAGATCTCGTCTTCATGTTGATTGGATGAAATAAATAACTAACATATCTAACACCGAAAGAATGAAAAAGAACTATAATTGGTTATTATATATGCAATATATGGTTATAAAATAATTATAAAATGGGTTGTATGATTATATTATGGTCTTGTGATAAGTGAATAAGAAGGTTATGTTCATTATATATGAGGGT
The DNA here is from genome assembly GCA_963277665.1 of Viscum album. NCBI lineage: Eukaryota > Viridiplantae > Streptophyta > Magnoliopsida > Santalales > Viscaceae > Viscum > Viscum album. The sequence goes on from OY728164.1 coordinate 1,351,128,335, forward strand.
AGATCATGTTCAATTAAGAATTAATACAAGGTAAGAGTTTTTCAGATCAATTTACTCTATTTGAGACATGTTTTTTATTGAGAACATAATTTTTTACGAGGATTATATTCTATAAAATATTTATGTATATCATGAAAGACCCAATATTAATTGTATTTTTTGTTTTATTTAATTATATCCCTCTCTTTTAATTGCTTTTTATCTAAATGGTATTGGAGACTTAAGTATTTAACATGGGTCAAAATCAATCCTCTTTGATAGTTATCTTTAAATATTGATATGTTATAACATATGATTATGTGTTGTTGTATTTCAACTTATTTTTTTGGAATTCATTCTTAGAAAAGAAGTAATATTATTATGATGAATCTATTATTTGGTGAAAATTATTTTTTGTCATGAATAATTCTAATTTAATTTATAGATTTTATCTCCATATCAATGTTATTACTTCTCACTAATGTTATTATTACCAAAGTGAAAAATAATATTGTTTTTTATCTCCAATTATCCCTTTAGTCCACTTTATTAATTTTAAAATGTGTTTCATAATCCATTTAATAATTTTGGGTTTTAGTAAATGTGCAGACAATTATTTTGAAGGATTTTTTCTGATCATATATTATTCTCGTATACTTCATTTTTTGTCATATGAATATTTCTCCTAAAATACAAATTCTTTTACTATATTTTGAAGTAATAATTTATGAATTTTTTTACTAATATTCAAATAATCATTTTTGGAATGTGAATTTAAATCAATGTTTTTAATTATTTATTACTAATGAATGTAAGTGATGGTATTCTTAGCATAATATTCATTCTATTTATAACTATACAAAAGATATATATCATACTCTCGTAGAATATATCACCATACATATCTTTCCAAAAAAATATTATATTATAAAATTATAACACCCCATACATTTTATGGCATGTACCTATTAAATACTTTTATTCATTAGATAACCTATTCTTCATGAAGCAATAAGTATTTTCTGAATTAAAACATTATAGGATAAAGTTATCAGTTATTTATTAAACATAAATTTTCCACTTCTATATTTTGAATTTCAAAAAATGATCATCTAGAGTTGTAACCAGTAAGTCATTACGTGTTTGATAGAACCAACTTTATTTTTGGGTGAATAGTAACACACCCTTATAAATAGTAATATAAATAGTAATATGACCATTATAAATAATAAATAATGATTATGTTATATTTTCTTAAGGTAATAAGATAATGAGATCTTAATTTAATTTTTTAATGTGATATAAAACTAATTATACCCTTAGAAATTGTTTTTTAAAGAACTATTATCTTATTTAAAAAATAAATTAAAAATTATTCAAAAATTATTTTCAAAAAATGGAATAAATTTTTGAATTCTATGCATCAAAAAATATGTCAGGTGAATTTTTGGGATTTTTCTAAAATACATGAATTTTTTGTGAATAATAAAAATACAGTTTGGAGTTTTCAGTTGTTTAATGACATCATAATGATGTTATAATAAAATAAAAAAGTCTGATATACTTTTTTACAGTAACATATGATATTATATATCCCATGTGGCTAAAACGAGGGGAAAATACCATGGGTAAGCCCATGGTTTTGCAAAAAACACTAATGAGGTGTCCCTTTTAAGTAATAAAAAGCTCTCTATTAATTACTATAAATACCAACTCACCCCCATTAGTTTCCATTAATTAAAAATTCAATATCCTCGATTATATAGTGGTATTACCTCCCTAGTAGTCCTCCCAAGGTGTCCTCAAACCCCCAAGGCCCCAACATTCTTTTTTTCGGAGTTACTCTACAAGGTAAGAGAATCAACCACCCTTCTCTTTTCTTAATGCTTTCAATTATGTCTTTACTTTTATTTTCAAATGGACTTTGTTGGGAGATGTAATTAAATATTCCCCTTACTTCCCATATTATTTATGAGTTATGAGATACCCCCTTCTTATCATCAAACTATTTTATTCAATTTTAGGTGACGTCGTTAGACTGCCGAATTCTCGTAAGAGATTTCTCTATGTTTCTCTTATTTTGAGTTCCGTTCTTTTATAATTATTTTCTCACCTCACTTAATCCAAATTCTATGATAATAACATTAACTTACATGAAATGTAATTCTATTATTCTAATGTAATATTTCATCATCATCTCTATTTCCTCCTCCTCTTATAGTAAAAATGAAAACACCATCTGAGATGTGTTAATTTATCACACTCAAGGACGAATGGTTCTCAATTTTCATTACCATGTCCAATTCTAGTAATGAAATAATTTTTATGGATGAACTAGATCAGAATATATGTATTAAATCTAATTAATTTTCTGTAATCCCTACACACTCATAATATGGAATAATAATACAAAACAAGTTCATTGTTCACAAAACTGCCAAGCTTAATCCAAGCGTTTATCAATAACTTTTAAATAATGATTCATCCTAAAGTATATAACCCAAAATCATTATAAGATAATTTATATCTCTTTAATGTCAAAAAAATAATATATATTAATAATTCTGGATATTTATCCACATTTCAAATGAACTTTTGTTCATGATAGCAAGTAAATGAATCAAGAAAACCAAGGAATAAAATGCTTTAAAACCAAAAAATTGATCCTCTTAAACCCATTAAAAGGGACAAAAATGAACCCAATAAGGTTATACTAAATAAGTTACATTTATATGAAGTTCGTGATATATTAATTAATTAATCTAAATTTGATTATTCAGGTCCTCAAAACAATCTAAGAACACACTCAAGAAAAAGGTAAGGGGTTTCTCATCTCACTTTCATTTCTGTGATATTTACAGTGTTTGCCAATTATTTATTGTATGTGGTATATGTGTACATCCATTTGATATATAATCACATTATTATATTTATATTAATGGTATTAAATGACACATTTTAGGGTAACTATGTTCTTGTCATATGATTCGACCAATTACATTGTGGTAAGAGACTTTGTCTCAACAACTATTTTGTGGTGACTAACTTTGTATTGTGAACCTAATAATCCTTATGTGGTGTACCAACTACCAATTTGAGATCAATTTTCATCTTGAAATTATATTTATATTAAATATCCATAATATCATATCATGGATATGTTTTTTTTCTAAACCTTATACCATTTTACATATGGTGTTTACTTAGAAAGTTATTTTAACTATGGTAATATTGATGAATCCGTATACAGTACTCTATATGGATATTCAAAAAGAATATTTTTCTTGTATTGAATGAATGTATAAATAATTACTTAGACATTAAGTGGTGGTTGGGGCCCTCTATAGCTCATCTATGCATCGACAGGTCTCATGAGATAAATCAGTTAGTGACAAACCCATCGAGTTTGTTACAAAAAATCAGACGGGTTTATACCCACCGAACTAAACTGTTTTAAAGGTACTATGAAATCATGTGATAGATACATGACATCCATTTAGTAAGCCTTTATTCATTATCATTTTATACTATCAATGAGGTTTTCACTATGGAAAAATCTATGGATGTAGTTTCATTCTCATTTTATTAATGCCATGAGTTTTTTATTTATTCACCATTCCAGGTTGATTATGTAAAATTGTGTACAATTAAGTTATTATTGATTCATGCTTCCTATATTTTTAATCATTAATGTGAATTTGAGCTCACCCATATCATTGTTTACTTTCAGCAGGTGATGACGATGAGATCATTTAACGAGTTTCTATGGATTCATTTTTTAGTTTTTGTTATGTATTGTATTTTGTAACCTTTTCTAATGTAATTTGAGTTACATTTATGTATCTAATTTTTATAGACTACTAAAATGATCATTCCTTCGGGATTTTCATTCCTTATAACCATTCCAATATAACAAGTAATGCACCGACTCTGATCTAGAGGGGTCGGTGTGTTACAATTGGTATCAGTGAAAGATTAGTAGAAAACATGGAAACTAGAGTAGGAAATGTATAATAGGGAACAAATACCTAAGGTAGTATTTGAGGATAAACTTTCAAGAATATCCTGGTATTTTGGTAAGGAATAGATTATGTGAATCCTTCTAGAAAATACATCTCTATCTGGATACGAGCAGGTAGAGGTGGCTCTGGCATAGATGTACCTAGGAGTGAAAGCTCTGACAAAGAGTTTTGGGCTTGAAAAGGGATATCCTGGTACACGACAATGGGCCTTGCTGCACTTTTGGTTATGACACTCATGAGGGATATTCTTAGGATAATTCATATTTTCATTACAGGCCATTATGATGGGATAAAATGTAAATTATTCCTCAAAGAAACCATTTTTCTGATTATGGGATTAGCAATGCATATGATCTCAATTTATGTTATGTATTTGGTTAAGATAAGATTATAAATTATGAATCATACCCTATTATAGTGTGTGCCATTATTTATAAATGGCGCCTAATGGAAAAAGGGGAATCAATACTCGTGGGCAAGGTAGGGATCTCCCCACTAAGAAATTCAACACAGTCAATGTTGGAGCATATCAGATCATGACCATATTTGGACAACTTACTCAGGTTGTAATGAATAACCATTCCAAACATGTGTTGGATTGTTTCATGTGGAATAATCCCCCATCTTTCAGTGGGACTACTATCCTAGTGGTTGCTAAGAAATGGATCATGTCCCTTGAAACGTTATTCATGGAATTAAGATGTAATGAAAATGAAAAGTTAGTACTAGCAGTATATTGTCTCAAGGGAGACACTGATCAATTGTGGTCCTTAATTTAGAATACCATAGAGGAAAAAGAAATATAAGATATGGAATAAATTACATTTAAGGAAATATTTTTTGAAAAATATTTCCCTCGTAAGCAGCAAACTTAAATGAAAAGGAAATTCCTTAGTTTAAAGAAAAGAGAAGAAAACAATGTTGCAGAGTGTGAGGACACCTTCACAAGGCTAGCTAGGTATGCCATAAATTATGTATGTGACTCGTCAAACAAGATTGATCATTTCTTTTATAGTCTTAAGACATGTCTTCTGAAGGGCACTGAATTCTCAAATATTTTCATCATATGATTAAATTGTATCAAGTGCCATCAAAACATAGAAGGAATTTTGTAGATAAAATATGTTCAAGAGGAACCAAGATAAGAAGAGGTAATCTGATAACCAAGGGAAAGGTGAAGCTCCATATTAGAACAAGGGAATTAAGAAATTCCCATTATGGAAAAACTGTGGAAATAATCATCTCGGGAAATGCTTAAAAGGCATGGGAGTCTTCTATAAGTGTAGTGAAAATGGTCATCTATCTAATGAATGCAAGGGGAAGAATCAATTTGATGATGCTCAATGATACAATTGTAGTGATATGGGACACTACAAAAATGAGTGCCCTATGTGGCATGTAAACATTCCTTAGAAAAAGACAAGAGAACAAGGGAGAGCTTTTGTGACTACAACTGCCGAAGTTTAATTCCCAAATGGTGTGGTGATAAGTATGTTAATTGTGTCCTCAAACTTATCCAACACTTTATTTTATTTTGGATCATCACATTCATTTATATCTTCCTATTTTTCCAAGAAAATTAGAAATGTTTAATTTGTTTTAATAAAGGAGTTATCAGTCAAAACTCTTTGGGGATGCATTATTGCAACAAAGGATTGCCAACTAGTCCCCTTCATGACACATAAACGTGCTTTAGTTGCTAACCTTATCATCACACCAATTACTGACTTTGATATAATTCTTAATATGAAATGGATATCAAACTATGATGCGAAGATATATCATAAGAAAAAAGAAGCTACAATTTTTGAAAATGGTGTAGAATCTATTAGCCTTAGAGCGGAGACCTCGCCATCTGATTCTTATCTAGACCCACCCCTAGTATCTCAATTGAATTCAATTCATGGAGTGTAAGAGACCACAATATCTATGGGTGATGAAAGAAATATTCATATTGAATATGTGCATATAGTGCTAAAATACATTGATGTGTTTCTAGAGGATTTACCTAGACATCCTCCAGAGCAGGAAATTGAGTTCTCCATTGACTTAATTCCTAGTGAATGACCTATATCAAAGACCCCCTATAGAATATCCACTGTGGAGTTAGTAGATCTAAAAAAACAATAAGAGGAGTTGAGTGAAAAAAGGATTTATTCGACCTAGTGTTTCTCCATGGGGATCCCCAGTCTTGTTTGTCAAAAAGAAAGATGGATCCATGAGGCTATGCATTGATTATAGAGGAATCAATGCTATTACAATAAATAATAAGTTTCTTCTTCCATAGATTGATGATTTATTTAATAAACTTCATGGATCTCGATACTTTTCAAAGATAGACCTTTGATATGGATATCATCAACTGTGGGTGAGGATGGAAGAAATTATGTAGACAACATTTTGAAATAGGTATTGGCATTACGAGTTTACAGTGATGCCTTTTGGAATGATGAATGCACCATATTTTTTCATGGATTTAATTAATAGAGTTTTCATGGAATATCTTGATAACTTTTTTGTGGTATTCATCAATGATATCCTGGTGTACACTAAAATAAATGAACACTGTGATGATCACATGCGGATTATTCAAAAAACACTTATAGGAAATGAATTATATGGGATGTTTAGTAAGTGAATTTTCTGGTTCCAATAAGTTTTTTAGGTCATATTTTCTCTATGTATGGAATCATAGTTTATCCTGTGAAGACAAAGGCAATCCATGATTGGCCAATGCCAACAAACATAACTGAGGTACATAGTTTTATTGGCATAGCAGGTTGCTATCAACGTTTCGTTTAGAATTTTGCCTGACTAGCTAACATGCTAACTAAGCTCACACATAAAGGAGTTAAGTTTGTGTGGACAAAAGTATGTATAGAATGCCTTGAGGAATTGGAAGGAAGATTGGTCAATGCCTTAATTTTCACTCTTTCATTTGGAAGTGATGGATTTCTAATATATAGTGATGCATCAAAGAATGTTCTGGGCTGCGTCCTTATGAAAAAAGGTAAAGTTATTGCACATGCATCAAGGAATTTGAAGAATCATGATCAAAATTAACCAACACATGATCTTGAGTAAGCAGTTTTAATCTTTACTCTGAAGATATTGAGACGTTATCTTTACAGTAAAAAATGTGAGATATACACAGATCACAAGATTTTGTAATACATTTTCACACAAAAGAACTCAACATGAAGCAAAAGAGATGGATTGAGTTATTCAAAGATTACGATTTTTCAATACACTACCACCCAGGAAAGGAAAATAAGGTAGAAGATGCATTATGTAGGAAAGAATCATGGACTTCTGACTCAAATGAGGATTGTGAGGGATCTAATATTCATGGATCTACTAAAAATGGTTTTTTGAATTTATAAGGGAGGGGAACCATATTTCCCCATTCAAATGATTTATAAATAATCTTTACTATAGAAGATAAAAATCTCTTAATCTGAAGATGAAAATATACACAAGAAAATTATTGATATTAAGGATGGGAGGTTGGAAGACTTTGTGTATGAGGAAGGAGTTCTAAAGTTTGGGAAGAGGTTATGAGTTCCATCAATACTTGAGCTAAAAATGGAAAAATTAGATGATGCTCATAGCTCAAATTTATCTACACACCCAGGTAGCACAAATATGTATAGAGATGTGAAGGAATATTTTGGGTGGGGTAATATGAAGTAGTAAATTGCTAACTACATGTCAAGGTGTCTAGTTTGTCCACAAGTGAAGGCAGCGGGGCATCATCCTAGATGAGTGATGCAATCACTACCTATTTTTATGTGTAAGTGGGATGAAATTATAATGGATTTTTTCACCGGACTATCAAGGAAATCTATAAGGAACAATGCATTATTGGTAATTATTGATTGTCTCAGAAAATCAGCACATTTCCTTCTTATAAGAGAGGATTTACCACTTCAGAGCCTAGAAAGACTTTATATTAATTAATTTTTAAGACTTCATGGTGAGCCTATATCGATTATGTCTGATCGAGATCCTCAGATTATATCAAAATTGTGGAAACGTCTCTAGAAGGCTTTGAATACAGAGCTTCATATTATTACTGCTTATCACCCCCAAACTGACGGAGAATCTGAATGGACTTTTCAAACTATAGAAGATATGTTGAGCTCATTCTATCTGAACATTCAAGGTATATGGGATGAATACATTCCTTTGGTGTAATTGTCATACAATAATAGTTTCAATTCTAGTATTCCAATGGCTCCATATGAAGCATTATATTGAAAGAGATGTTGAACTCCAAATTTTTGGGATGAAGTTGTTGAGAGGAAACTTATAGGCCTATAACTTATTGAATAGACCAAGAAAAATGTTAAGACAATCCAAGACCATATTAATGTATCCTAAAGTAGGAAGAAGAGTTATGCTGACAACCAGAGGAAGGATTTTGAATTCCAAGTGGGAGATCATGTCTTTCTGAAAGTATCTCCATGGAAGGGTGTCATAAGGTTCAGTAAGAAAGGGAAACTGAGCCCCAGGTACATCAGACCATTTGAAATTCTAGAAAGAATGGAGGATGGTGCTTATAATGGCGTTAAAGAGAGTCTAGTTTCGAGTGCTACAGAACAGGTTTACAAAGGTCGGGGTCCACGTTGTTCTGGTGAGAAGGGGGTTGTCAAGCCTTCGAGTCCTCGCTGGGTGTCTTTTGAGGAAGACCTGGCCCCCGAAGCTTCCAATGTTAAGGCAATACAGGATAACCCATTGGTGTCTGAGGGTTTTCAAAGGCTAAATAGGGACTTGGGAGTACCTATTGCTTCTATGGTTGGATGAAGTTCAGCGCAGATTGAGAAAGGAAGAGTGGTCAGTACTGCGGAGGATTTCACCACTTGTGTTAAGGCCTCTGAAGGCCTTGATCTGCTGGCCAAACCATTTTTAGCTTTGAGTAACAGGTTTCATGGGCTTTCTAATGATTTGTTGGATGCAGGTCGGGAGGAGGCTATTATGATATGAGGTGATGTTAGTCTGGAGATCTCAGATGAACAACAGGTTGAATGTAGGGTGCACGATCCAGCTTCGGGTGGTGAAGATGCCAGGGAGGAGCAACATGTCGAATGTCTGGGGCAGGAAGCAGTTGTCATGAATTTTGATAAAAATTCTAATGGGGAAAGGCGTGACCCTTTAGTGGAGAGCACAGAGAAGAGTCTGGGAGAAAATGTCAAACCACCTGTGGAAAATGCTGCTACTGAAGATCAACATCCCCCTTTGATAGAGAGAAATACTCCAGTCCAGAACCCGGGAAATAACTCAGATTTTATTGCTGCTACTTTAAGGGAAAGGGATGGAATTGGAAGGGATGATTTGGGGGAGGGAAAGAGAATATGAGTGGTCCAGTTGGTCGATATTTTAGTGATGTTTTTAAAAGTGGGAATCAGATGATTGCTACAGCTAATGGACCTTTGTTTGCTACTCGAAGAAGAAGACCAAGGAGGGACTACTCATTTCTTCCAAGGATGATACAGACTAGATCTTCATCAAAGTGGAATAATGAGGTGACTTTGGCCCATAAAAAGGTTAGAAAGTCTAATAAGGAACCCCCAAATCAATCTGTTCTTGAACAACTTCACAGTCGGGTTCAAAGTGGAAGTTTTTGGAGGCATCCGGAATGAGAATCAGCTACTGGTGAAGAGGAATCCTTCTTGGGATGCGGATATGAATCCAGTTATTATGATGTGTAAGTCTATGTTGTTGTATGCTATCTGACATGTCTATGGTTGTAAGTTTGGGTACCGAGAACTCATTAACCGGCTTCTAGAAATGAAAAAAAATGAATTTCATGCATGTAATCACCAATTAATAAATAGAATTGGAACCTCATTTATCAAACATTGAAGAGCCAATATGGATTCTTGAAATAAGGGAGCAGGTATTGAGAAATCAGATGACTCATCTAGTAATGGTTCTTTTAAAAAACCCAAATATGGAGGAAGAAGCATGGGAACCTATGGATGTTATGAAGAAGAACCACCCACATCTTTTTGATGGGATTTATATATAAAATTTCAAGGGCTAAATTTTTGAAGGAGGGAATAATATAAAACCCCAAAAATTTTATGTTATTTTACTGTTAAATAATTTCTATTCTTTAGATAGAATATATTGAATGAAGCACTTTTTCTTTTGTGAATCAAAAAATTATAGGATAAAGTCATATTCTATCCATTAAACATAAATTTTCCACTTCTAGGTTTTGAATTTCAAAAAACAGTTATCTAGAGTTGTAACTAGTAAGTCATTTGGAGTCTGATAGAACCAACTTGATTTTTTGATGAAGAGTAACATACACTTATGAATTGTAATATTAATATTAATATGACCCTTAAAAATAGTAAATAATGATTATATTTTATTTTCTTAAGGTAATAAAATAATGATATCTTAATTGATTTTTTAATCTGATATAGAACTAATTATATCGTTAAAAAGTTTTTTTAATTAACATTGATTTTATTTAAAAATTAAATTGAAAATAAATAGAAAGTTATTTTCAAAAAATTGAGTTCATTTTTGAATTATACATAGCAAAAAATGGTTTTGGGGGAATTTAAGCTTTTTTTAAAATACTTGAATTTTTCGTGAATAGTAACAGTTCACTTTTGAGTTTTCGATAGTTTAATGACATCATAATTATGTAATAATAAAATATAAAAGTATGGTCGACTCATGTATAATAACATATTACATTATCTATCCCAAGTGTCTAAAAACAATGGAATATACCATGGTCAAGCCCATGGTATTGCAAAAACCACTAATGAGGTGTCCCTTTTAATTAATAAAAAACACTCTCTTAGTTACTATAAATACCCACTCACCCGCTCCATTTTATTTTATTCCAAACTCAATATCCATGAAGCTTTGGTGGTATAACCTCCCTAGGAGTCCTCCCAAGGGGTCCTCAAATCCCCAAATTCCCAACAATAATGTTTTACAAGTTACTCTACAAGGTAAGAGAATCAACCACCCTTCTCATTTCTTAAAGATTTCATTTATGTTTTCTCATTTATTTTCAATTAAAATTTGTTGGGATTCTTCATTCCATATTACCATTACTTCCCATATTATTTATGAGTGATTATATACCCCCTTTCTCTCATAAAACTAATTAATGAAATTTTATGTGACGCCGTTAGGCTGCCAAATTTTTGTAAGAGTTTTCCCAATTATTGTCTTATTTTGAGTTCCTTTATTTTATACTTCTTTCCTCACCTCACTTCATCCAAATTATATGATAATTACAGTACCTTACATGAAATGTAATTATATTATTATAATGTAATATTTCAGCTACATCTCTCTTTCCCCCTCCTCTTATATTAAAAATGAAAACACCGACCGAGATGTGTTAATTTATCACACTCAAGGTCGACGAGTCCTCAATTTTCATTACCATGTCCAATTTTTGTCATGAAACCATTTTTATGGTTGAACTAGATCAGATTATATTTATTTAATCTAATTAATGTTGGTTAATCCCTAAACATAAATAATATGGATTAATAATACAAAACAAGTTCAGTGTTCACAAAACCACCAAGCTTAATCCAAGAGTTTATCAATAACTTTTAATTAATGATTCATCCTCAAGTATATAACATAGGATAATTTTAAGATAATATATATATATTTAATGTCACAAATAATATATATTAACAATTCTGGCTGTCTAACCACATTTCAAATGGACTTAATTTCATGATAGAATGTAAACGAATCATTAAAACCAAGGATGAAAATGCTTCCAAAACAATAAAATTGAACATAATAAACCCATTAAAGGGCCAAAAAATGAACCTAATAAGGTTATAATAAATCAATTACATGTATAGTAGGTTCTGTATATATTAATTAATGAATCTAAATTTTATTATTCATGTCATTAAAACAAACAAAGAACACACTCAAGAAAAAGGTAAGGGGTTTCTCATTTCACTTTCATTTCCTTGAGATTTTTATTGTTCTCCAATTATTTATTTTATGTGTTATATGTGTACATTCATTTGATATATAATCAAATTATACTATTCATAATTATGGTATTAAATGACTCATTTGAGGGTTATTATGTTTTTTCATATGATTCGACCGATTACATTGTTGTAAGAGACTTTGTCTCAACAACTATTTTGTTGTGACTAACTTTGTATTGCGCACCTAATAAACCTTATATGGTTTAACTAATTCTTATTTGAGATCACTTTTCAGTTTGAAACTATATTTATATTATGTATCCAAAATCTCATATCATATATACATTTTTTTTCAAAAATGTATACCATTTTGCATACGGTGATTACTTAGAAAGTTATTTTAACTATAGAAAAATTGATGAATTTGTATACACTACTGTATATGGATATTAAAAAGGAATACTTATACTGTATTTAATAAATTAATAAAGAATTATTTGAAAATTAAGTGGTGGGTGGGCCCTACTATAGCCCCTCGATGCATCGACATGTATGATGAGACAAATCATTTAGCAGCAAACCCTTCGAGTTTGTTTCCAAAAATCAGACGGGTTTCTACCCATAGAACTAAGCCGTTTTAAAGGTATTATGGTATCATTTGACAAATACATGATGTCCGAATAATAATAATTCTCTTTATTCATTATCAGTTATTACTATCCATGAGGTTTTCACTATGGAAAAATCTATGGATGTAGTTTCATTCTCAGTTTAATAATGGTGTGAGTTCTTAAATTATTCACCATGCCATGTTGATTATGTCAAATTTTTTATAATTCAGTCATTATTGATTCATGATTCCACCATTTTTAACCCTTACTGAACATTTTAGCTCACCCATTTCATTTTTTTACTTTCAATAGGTGATGAAGAGGAGATCATTTATTGAGTTTCTGTGGATGCAATTTTTAGTTTTTGTTATGTATTGTATTTTGTAACCTTTTCCAATGTAATTTGAGTTACATTTATGTATCTAGTTTTTTTAAGACTACTGAAGTAATCGTTCCTTCGGGATTTTCATTCCTTCTAACTATTCCAATATAACAAGTAATGCACCATCTCTGGTCTAGAGGGGTCGGGGTTTTACAAAAATCATTTAATAAGTTATATAAATACCATAATCATTCATTTTACAAAATATGCCTTCCCCAAAACCAATTGAATCTTTTAAACTTTAAATCACAGTGAAATCATTTATTTATCTATATAATAACTCAATGAATACATATAAAAATTATAAACCACTGGTTCATAATTTTAATCATTATTAAGAATATATTATTATCACAAAAATGATAGAAAATTCACTAAGAATATCATGGATAAGTTTTTATTAAATAATTAATCAATTCATAGGTTATTAATAGTATCTAACTAACGTTTATAAAAATCATTCTATTCATTATTTCCTTAACATCAGGAATATATTATTCCTAGAGTAATCAATCTATTAAATACATGTTCTCTAGTAATTATTTCCAAAAAATATAACATTTTCACAAAATCTCTTTTCAAGTTTGTTAATACCATTTAAAATGTGATTCCAATCCTTTAAAGAAGATATACTAAAGACACATCTATAGATGTTTCACATAATAATTATAACCTTTAGAATATACCCATATAACATCAATAAATTTCACTCACTATGGAAAGTATCTTTGGGTTTCAAAAATTAAATTATATTAAGATATCATCATCACTACTTACCTATGAATAGGAAACTCTTATATTCAATTATAAAAATCATATATTAGGATTCATAACTATTTATATATTCCCCCTTATTTATCCATAATAAATATTTGTTTAAATATACATCCCTTTAAAATATTCATTTTTGTGGCCTTGTATCAAAAAAATACTATGATCGAAAAGGTTGTGATAATATAAAAAATATTTTTATGGAAAATAAATCTCAAGATGAATAATACAACTAAATATTCATTTTATCCTTTGATACTTTATGTCTACTCTATTTTTCATTAAATTATGTTCTCTCATAATTCTTACCCTAATACCCATAAAATCTTTTTAAAATCCATAAGATCATTTTTATATTATTTGAATGATGAAAATCATTGAAATCAATTTTCATAAAGTTTCACTCACCCTTTAACCAAGAAAGTACATTACAAATTAATATGTACCTTAACTTGTTATTTTTATTTTCTAATTTATATTATCTATAGTCATTCCCTATTAGTTTTTATAATTTATATATTTTTAATTCCACTATAATGGTTCATAATGAGAATGTGAATTTACAAAATTGTATCCTATATGGGTGTTGTAATATGTGTGATGTTATGAAAAATTATTGTTCACCAAGTTATTGTTGAGTTAATAACCATAAAAAAAATTTAGGGTTAATTCCCCTTGGTAAATTTATTATAAAGCCTATTTATCTTGAAGTATCCAAATAGATAATTCATTATTATGAAATACCAAAATTCTCTATGATCCTCAAATTTAGGATGTTATCATATACTTAACATTATCCCTTATACTTTCACCAATATTTATCACTAAATTTCTCTTCTTTTAATCCATAAAATATTAACTTATAAATAAAATATTTAAAATTGTAATATATACCATTCAAATTCTTACCATCCTTAACTTATCAACTCTTAAATTATCCTCAGCTATCGTCATATCCTATAATTTTATCGAAACCCCTTTAATACCAACTATTGTTCCCCATACTGATTATCCTAGAACCCAAAGTAAATAAACAAATTCATTACATGATGGATTTGTAATGGACCTAATTTACCCTATTTAATCAATAAATATTTACAATATCACAGATAAATATTTCATTACAAATATTCTAAGGGCCTTTTACGTTAAAAGATTTATGTGGTTAGAAAAAAAATTCCTCAATAAAGAAAAATTACTTCTCATCCAATGGATATTTTTTGGAATGTATAATAAACTATTTATTCCCTAATAAATATTAAACATAACCAAAAAATATATAATTAATTAATAAAACAAATAAAAATTCAATAATTCTTCATGACCAATCACATGAAATTTAAACAAATCCATTTTAAATAGAAACATAAATAAACACATGGAAAAGAATAATTGAATTATTGGTGATTGAATGCATAAATTTGGATATCATTTTCCATGAATGACTACACTAAGATATAATTTTTTACCTTCAAGGACAATACCCAAACATTATTCTTCTTATTAAGGATGAAACTCAGACATCATGATTGCCTTGGGTAAGCATACACCAAATACCCTAAAATTTAATCTCATGAGATAATCTACTGCATCAAGGGTTTCTTTAATATTTGTCCCCATATACCACTTCTATAAGTCCAATGCATTACCTATATGAAATAAATGTGTATCAATATAATGTTTGATTAAATTTTCATGGTAATCTAAAAACATAGGAATTAAAATTAAAAAAATAAGAAAAGTCAATACTTCTAAAATTGATTGAATAACAGAATCCATATATATTATGTATGTTGATTTTAATCAATACATAATCAATGTTCATGAGTAGTCAATAAATATTTGTATCAGAATAACATATATAAATATTTTCATCATTCCCCAATTAAATATGTGTAATAGCCTTCTTTGTAAGAATCATGAAATTATCTTTATATAAAAAAATGGTATACAATTAATTTAATAATTTTCCAAATCAATAGATGATAGGATATCTTGATTAATTCCCACCAAAAATTGTATTGTAAAATTAGATTTTTTAGAGGAAACACATTGAATGAAAAACAGAACATGTAATAAAGGATGATTTAGAAATACGAAGAAAGGTTTGTATTTTTATAAGTTTAATTTACCAAAAAATAATATTAGGAGAATAATTGGAATGTGATCCATTGAAAATATAGATACCACAAAAGAACAATTGTGTAATGTGAATCATATCTCAATAAAGAAAAATTGTGATGAAAAAATTCTAATGGAAATTATAACATTGCAGTCAAAATATCATGAAAAGGATACCATGAAACTAATATATAATGAAATGAATGTTATTCATTATAAATCCTCGAAATATGATGTTTACTAAATAACATAAAATAAAATATGGTTCGTAATTTCAATCATGACAAATGTTATTTAAAATGAAAAGAAATAATAATTAACTCATTAGAAACATTTGAATAAATGGCCCAGGGAAGAAAATATTTAAAATTGAACATTAAATACCATTAATATTTGTTGAATAATTATAAAAATATTTTCCATATATTATATATGTTATCCAAAGTATAAAATTATTTATAATAATCAATATGCCCTAAGGGGTGAAAATTTGGACAAGAAACCCTTATCTTTTACTTGATTCATTCTATGTGTTCCATAATATCCTTATTAAAAAAATTATGTTTATAATATACTGTCTTAAGAAAATTATTAATGCATATTTAGGTTAATATCCACCATTAATTATTATTTATTATTTCATTATTTTATAGTTTTTGGTTATTTTTTCATGAATATTAAATTTCTGTCTGCATATTTTAGAAATTTAAAGAAGGAATGATGATATTCAATAATAAGTTAAATAATTAATATATCAATTAAATATTCACACATCAATCATGATTTACTTTTTATGTTCTAATAAAATTTTTATTTATATTCCCATTATTATCCATGATAGAGTTTTATAGTGTTTTTTCTAGTAGGTGATTAAACCAACCCCAAATATGAACACACATTATCTTAATACATGATTATGAGATTGGAATTCAATAAAATTATTATAACATAATAATAATAATATAATTTATAGTTTTCTAATTTTATGAATTATATTTTTTGAGCATTTGATAAAGGAAAAAAATTATTAGGAAAATAAAAAAATGACATGTTATAGAGGTGGTAATTCATATAAAAAACAATTAAAATTCACTTTCTTTTCAATGTAGATGGAATGAACTAAATATAAATTTTTTCTAATTAATATAACAAAACTTTAGTATATTAATTATAATACACTGAAAATATTACTATATATAGTATAGTTTGGAGAAGAATTATTAATATAGAAGTGATATGGTTTATGTAGTTCTCACATTAGTAAATTGAAAATTCTTTTGAAGGTCTCCTTTGAAATTAAGGGCATAGTTTAACATGTGGTGATCATATTTCCGAAACTAATCTAAATTACCAAAATATTCACATCACAAATTGGTACTGACTATTCCTGAAGGGCATTCCCAATCTCTAGTGGTTGGAGACTAGCACACGGATTTAATCAATAACCACGTGGGAATGATTTAGCCCCAATTAACATGTTAAAGGTAATGAATGATATATTATATTGTCGGTATGCCAAAAAATACAGAAACAATAAGTTAAAAGTAGAAAAAAATGTACCCAGGTATAATGAAAAACCGAAGAACTCTAATCTTCCAAAACCCAACTATTAGTAACCTGATTCCACCACCAGACTCCAAACCCAACTAAGGAAAAACTCAATACAACCTTATAGAAAAATTCCATTTTAGAAATTTAATTATAAAATTATAGATAAAACCAATGGTCCTTGAAGGATATGAAAAAAAATCTAGTAGGATTCCACCTAGTATTTCCTAATAAAACAATTTAAAATTTTAAAATTATGCTCAGATAATTTAAAGACAAGGGATTAGTTAAAATTTAGTTGTAAAAATGGATAAATCACCCCCTTAAAAATAATAATGTATAGTGAAGCATTATTTTCTTACATAGATATTAAATTATTTCTAATAATGATCTATCTCAGATCATTTAGGTATTGAATCATTGGAAACATGGATACTTAAAAAATTGGATAATATTTGTATTATATCATCTCCCACTAAAATTTTCATTACTAGTACCCCTCTCATATATCTCATACCTTTTACCATTATTCTCAACAAGTGGAAAAGGATTCTTAATAAAGGGTGAGATGAGATTCTCAATAATGGTAAATAAGGGATATATCAATGATCAACTGATAAAAAAATTTGAATTTAGGTATAAGATGTAAAGACCCAGAATTTATACATAATTTGTTTTATTTAAATGGTAATTTTATGAGTCCAAAAAAATTGACGGTGCGTGATTCTGAGGCCTAGAGTGTCCAAGAACAATTTCTGAAGTTTTTTTTGGGTATATTCTATAAACGTACGAGCATAGTTTTTTATATCTTTTGAACCAGTACTTGGAATTGAAATATGAGGGAACCATTGAAGTCGCAGCACCAATATTCTCTTAAGGAGACTTTCACGTAGACGACAGTGGGTCTAGAATAAAAAATAGTTTTTAGGTTTTTTGTGGAAAGTATTAAAATAAAATGAACTAGACTTTATTTTATTTTTGAGCCACCATGTTGATGTTGGAGGTGGGATCCACCGTAACTAAACCTCCTTGTGGGAGTTGAAGTGTGGGGACCACCAAACCACAACCTCCGATGAGAGGTTATGGTGGTGGGGCCCACCCAAACCTAACATCCCATGAGAGGTTACAGAGGTGGGGACCAACTGGGACTAAACCCCCATTTTATTTGCGGAAAACCTCTCAACTCCCCTCATTAATGAGGGGAGTCTCTTGACCTTCTCTATCCAATTAATTCTGCCAATGCACTTGCCTTTATTGTGCCAAATCCTCCCAATAAGTTAATTGAGCACATCAATTAATTATTTTTTTAAACCGTTTTTAATTTTGTGCCAACAATTAAATAATACATAAGCATAATCTATTATTTTGTCTTGGCATATTCATCTTGGTGGAACTTGGGAGAGGAGGACATAAGGAGAAATATCTCCAATGAAGAACTTCCTCCATGAAGAACGCCGATGAAGAGCATCTTCGAATACTTCCTTAGAAGCACCTTGTAGAGGCAACCGATTTGAGACGTCTTAGACGACTGACCATCCCTCCTCATCGTCATCATCGAACTGACACATGATCTTGGACTGGAAGTGTCTGGCAGACGCGACGAACAAATATAACTCCATCTTCTTCCACACGACTCCATTAACAGAAAATGAACAAAGATAAGGGATTTATTTTATTTAATAATGATATTATTCCCTTTTTACTTTTCATCCAAAACAAAGTATGTAGAACAACTTATTATCAAGTTGATATGTGGTTGTTTCTCTTTGCGGGTTGGGAATATTTTTTTTAATGAAGGATTATGGGAATTGATGTTTTTAAGATATCTTCCATGATCATTATTTTATTATTTCTTGTGATCCAATTGCAATCACCCTAAACGCAGATGGGTACTGACCAAACTAACATTGTCTTACCCCTCTGCCAGACTTTTTTGTGATGTTATTCGGCATGGAAATGAGGCAATGTAGGTGATGAAGTTTACTTGTGCCACCCCCACGATGCTCTGGAACCCTGGGCCGAACCGCACTGCCCTCCAGCATTCGAGTCGCCCAAGCCACGCTGCTCGTTGGCCGAACCGGCCCGAACCGCACCACTCCCCGGCTGAGCCGCACTCTGGCCGCACCGCACCCTGTCTCTTAGCCGCTGCACCTTCTATGCCTCCCACACCCCTCGTGGTGCCCTTTCGAGCCCCAGCCAAACCGGACCGCCGACCTCCGTGTGCCCCGCACGCCCCGCGCTGCCACTGGACGGACCGGTATCCATGCCTCCCACGCCTCCCGTGCCTCCCGCACCCCTCCCGGTGCCCTTCGAGCTGAGCTGTTCCCTCGTAGTGCCCTCCAGGCTGAACCTCCCTCGCGCAGACCAGCAGTCGGTCTGCGCTCTCGCGACCGGTCCGTGCTCTCGCGGCCTACCGGGACCCCTTACAGCCCACTGGGCGAGGCCCATCGGGCCGGGTTAGACCTAATGGGTAGGCTAGGTTGACCTAGAATGGGTTGGCCTAGACGAGGTCGGGCTGGGTCAGTCCGACTGGGTCGGATCGGAACTGGGCCCACTACAACCATTTACCTTCATTGGCCATATCATTGGCACTGGGCATCCGTTTGACAAAATATCAACGGAACTGGTAATCTTGGAGCATTACAGTCCTTTTGAGTATACCCCACAAGATATTAGGGTATATTTGAGATACGGTCAGGTTGGATCGCACACGAATCCAACCAGGCCCCCGGGACTAAAAGACTAATAACTCACAGACCGGGCATCTGAGTGATACGCCGTCTGTTGCGTTGAGACCTATATGATGTGTCAGAACTTTCATATACTTATTCATGGGAATTTGTGTTAGTTAGAGTATCAAATAGTATCTCATGGAGCAGATCCTTCCAGAGATGAGTAGACAAAGTGTGGAGACCTAGTAGCTGGATGAGACTTGACGACTACTGACTGATTAACTCAGAGTGACTCGACCTACCCAGTGGGGAGCGCCTAGTTGTGCCGGAAGACCCACGAAGAAGGAGCGCCTGGTTGTGGTAGTAGACCCATTTTACTTGACAGGAGGAGTACCACTACAAGCTATTAGGGGGAGCGCCTGGATATGGAGGCAGACCCATGGTGGGGAGTGCCTTGTTGACCCATCAGACCCACGATACTCGACAGGAGGAGTACCTCAGTAGTACAAGGTTAGTGGGAAGCACCTTGGTGTCGCGGTAGGCCCACTGTACTCGACAGAGGAGGAGTTCTCCAGTAGTTGTGGTTTCAATAATTTGAATAAAATCTTGGTTGAGTTGAGTCACTAACTTTTCGGTTTTCCTCATGATTGATATGGATTACTTGATAACATATGTATATGTTTGGTCATATATCTAAGTGGGTTTATCTATTAATTTCATACTTTTTGTTTTATCTTTTTTGGATTTTGTGAGACATTGAGGGTATCGGGGTCCCTACTGAGTATCGTTATACTCACCCTATACTGGCTATGCCCACACCTCATTGTGTTGGATGCATATGATGGAAAATACTGACCACGGATGAGAGTACCAGGACTAGACGGTACCAAGAGGTGGACATTACGATGTTTTGGTACACGAAGGAGATAGACAGACATGGAGTGCTAAGGAGGTGATCTGTACCTACCCATCAGGTAGGAATCTCAGAGGATGACCCGGTGGATGTTTTTACTATTTCACTAATTGTACTTGTACTTTCAGTTTCATGTACTTTCCAGTTGGGCTTGTATTCTTGCCCCTTCCTACTTACTGTACTCAGTTTTCAGTTATTCAGTTTACTCATGATCTTATCTGCTTTGTGTGTTTAAAGGTCATATAGGAAATTCCTTCCCAATTTTAGGGAATTGCACCTTTGGTGCTAGTCTCCATCCCTGGCCTATGGAAGGCAGGCTTGGGGTAGTCAAGACATGGGCCCCAGGGGATGGGTCGTGACAAATTGGTTTTAGAGGAGTTGGTTCTACCACATAAATTAGGAATATGATCATTCTTTTCTATGAATCAATAGTGTTAAGTGTAGTGAGTGTGGTTCTCAGTTCAAAGAGTCCAGTGTTGGTGCGGTGGCCGACATATCCATACATAGGGACCCTGACTTCTGATTTTTGAATCAATAAACAAAAACACTGATTGAGTGTGTGTTTTGAAAAGTTTTAATTAAGTCATCTCAACCAGGTCATCTCACCAGGTTTAGTCTTTTGGCCGTGTCACATCTGTTTTTTTTTCAGTATGCCTCCCCACGGATGACCAACTAGATTCCCGAGAGTTTTACACACAGATATCCCACTGAGTGACGAGGCCTCAGTGCATGGCCTTTTTTCAGCAAAGACACCAGCGGTACCACTCCCCGTTGGGCCAACGAGGCCACCAGCCCTAGCAGCAAATGATGCACGTTTCTTGAGGATGTTTCATGAGTTCCACTGTTAGAGGCCACCTAGTTTTAGGGGAGAGAAGGACCCACAGGCGGATGAGGATTGGAAAGAGGCTATGGTGAGAGTTTTCTGACTGGTAGGGACAGAAGCAGACCTCATAGTGATTCTTGCTTCTAGCCTTCTATAGGAAGCAACAGGCAGATGGTGGAGCTGGATGATTTTGGTTCATGATGAGATGAAGCTTCTCTAGGAAGACTTCAAGAGCCTATTTTAGGTAGAGTTCGTCCCAGCGACTCATCGCGCAGTACGCATTCAGGAGCTACTACATCTACAGCAGGGCAGCATGAATGTAGATCAGTACATAGCAGGGTTCACAGACCTCTCACGCTACACCACCGATATGGTATGAGACCCATTATTTAGGGCCCAAACCTTTGAGTAGGGACTCAGGCGAGAGATCAGAGCTTCAGTGATCTCACTCAACATACCGACACAAGAAGGGGTGTTAGAGAGAGCCCTCATGGTGGAGAGTTTCCTTGCCGAGTAGTCTCCAGTAGTGAGATCCACCACTAGTCGGCACGTACCAGTGTCTTCTACTGCTGGCAGTAGACAGATGTCGTAGAGGCCCAAGAGGACCAGACCTACAGGTGGACGACTGCATGACTCATGATCAGTTGTGCGAGGCACCCAGAGAAGAGACATACATGCCAAGACCGGGTAATGTTTCTTATGTGGCAAGCAGGGTCATATGGCTCATGAATGTACAACCCTCCATTCAGATGATCAGTAGATGATCGAAGGACTACCCAAGAAGAGATAGAGATTTGATTGAGGTGTTCCACATGGAGCAGGAAGATGGGGAAGAGGAGTTGGTTGTGCAACCGGTGGTGGATGATGATTTGAGGTGCAACCGACAACACCACCAGGAGGTCCACCCTGACCAGAGGGAGTAAGTGATCTGGGGAGATCTCAGCTCCAGGTAGCTGAGGCCTACCATCACGGCGCTCCAGAGATGATATGAGGTAACCTCTATGTCTATTCCACCTTATCTGCAGTTCTTATAGACACAGGTCCCAGTCAATCATTCATTACCACTGCCCTCATTCAGATCTCCGAGATTTCGAAGGATCTGTTGGCTTGATCCTTACGGCTAGAGACTCCTACGGAAGGAGATTCGATGATTACACACTGGTGCCGACAGTGTGAGATTACTCTAGGAGGTGAGATCTTTGGCTGGGATCTCCTAGTAGCAGCGTCAAGGCCTTATGAAATAATCATGGGTATGGACTAGTTGTATATATTCCATGTTCATATTGAATTTATTAGGCACAACGTGCAGTGTGTTCACATGGATGGGACCTAGTTTACCTTCACCGGTGAGAAGGGAGCCTTTTCAGCATAGTATGGACTTACCCAAAGGAGGGTTCATCCAATCACTCATCAGTTGGCTAGCCTTACCCTTAGAGAAGTTGATGAGGAGAGTCCGAGCTATCCTGTAGTGGTGGAACCATACACGGATGTTTTCCCTAATGATGTCCCAGGTCTACTTCTTTGTAGAGGGGTGGGAATTTACATTGACTTATACCCCAGGATGACACCGATATATACTCTAGAATATTACATGGCTCCCATGGAGCTTTGTAATATGCGGTTATAGCTAGAGGACTTGCAGGGGAAAGGATTCATTCGGCCTAGTGTTTCTCCCTGGGAAGCCCCGATTCTATTCGCCAAGAAGGTGGATTGGAGCATGAGGCTTTGTGTTGACTATCCGCACCTGAACCGGGTGACCATAAAGTACAAGTACCCACTCCCAAGGATTTATGACCTCTTTGATTAGTTTAAGGGAGCACCTAGGTTCTTGAAGATAGACCTCAGATCAGGCTATCACCAGCTTAGAGTTTGGGATGATGATGTGCAGATGATGACGATCAGTTGTCGATACGGCCACTACGAGTTTCTGGTTATTCCATTTTGTGTAACCAATGCTCCACCAGTGTACATGGGACTCAAGAATAGGATCTTTCATCCATACCTTGATCGCA
The DNA here is from genome assembly GCA_963277665.1 of Viscum album. NCBI lineage: Eukaryota > Viridiplantae > Streptophyta > Magnoliopsida > Santalales > Viscaceae > Viscum > Viscum album. The sequence continues at coordinate 1,351,152,132 of OY728164.1, forward strand.
TTGTAATAGTCTTTATCAATGACATTCTGGTCTACTTGACTACTGAGGAGGAGCATGCCTATCATTTACAAGTAGTAATGGACACACTCTGAGAGAACCATCTTTATAGTAAGCTCTTGAAGTTCCAATTCTGGATCTGAGAGGTTCACATTATGATACAAGTCATAACAATGGTAGGAGTTGCAGTTGATCCAGTAAAAATTGAGGCGATACTTTTATTGGGAGCCACCCAGGAGTGTGATGGAGGTACGAATTTTCTTGGGTTTGGCTAGTTATTACCGGAGGTTTGTGACAGACCTCTCCAGAGATATAGCATTGCTATCAACCTTGATGAAGAAGGGGAAAACCTTTTTGTGGTCGGAGAGATTCTAGAAGAGATTTTAGAAGCAGAGGCAGAGGCTGACTAGTGCCCCCATCACGAGGATTCTAGAAGAAGGCATAGGGTACGTAGTCTACTGTGACACATCAAGGACAAGGCTCATAAGTGTCTTGATGCAAGACCGAGAAGTGATCACTTATGGTTCATGAAAAATGAGACAACATGAGAAGAACTATATTACCCATGACCTAGAGTTTGCAGCAGTGGTCTTCGCCTTGAAGATGTGGCGACACTATCTGATGGGCGAGTGTTTTACCCTGTACTCTTATCACAAGAGTCTCAGGTATATCATCTCTCTGATGGACCTGAACCTGAGACAATGATGTTTTCTTGAGTTCCTTTAGGACTATGAGTTCAAGACAGTCTACACTCTTGGGAAGGGTAACGTTTTTGCATATGCACTCAGTAGAAAATCTGGTATATTTAGTTACTAGGTGAGGCGACAGAGCAGCTGGCTACTTTACAGATATCCTTTGTGGATAGAGATGGAGTAGCCTTCCTTCAGTCTCTTACAGTCACTCCCCCACTTCTTCAGCATGTCAGGGAGGCACAACATGGGGATGCTGACTGCGAGACACGATGTGATCAGATATCTATAGGGCAGGCACCTGATGGATTTTCTGAAGGAGGGGAGCACGTCATCTTCTTCAAAAGACGTACTATGGTACTAGTGTCACTCTAGGAGGAACTGTTGAGGGAGTTACAAAAATCTCCTCTAGCGGTATATCCCAGAGTGGCGAAGATGTACCAGGACTTCTGACGATAGCACTGGTGGCCGGGAATGAAGAAGGCAGTTGCAGAGTTTGTCTCTCAGTGCATCACTTGTCAGTAAGGGAAGGTGGAGTGTCAGGTACAATCAGTCTTGGTTCAAACTTTAGAGGTACCAGAGTGGAAGTGGGATGGGATATCCATGGATTTTGTGACAAGACATCCACGTACATCCAGAGGTCATGACTTGATCTGGGTGGTCTTCAACGGACTCACCAAGTCGGCCCACTTCCTACCAATCAGAGAGCAAGGTTCAGTAGAGAGCTTGTGACACCTCTATGTGCAAGAGAATTTGTGGCTACATGAACTACATTGGAAGATTGTCTCCAATCGTGACCCACAATTTACTTTCCAGCTATGAAACGGGTTGCAGGAAGCTCTCAGGACACAACTTCATTTGAGCACCGCCTTCCATCCTCAGACGGATGGCCAGAATGAGCAGACCATTCAGACCCTTGAGGACATGTTGCGTGCTTGTGTCCTTGACTAAGATCACAACTGGGAGGATCTCTTACCTTTGGTGGAGTTTTCATAAAAAAATAGCTATCACTCCACCATTGGGATGTCACCTTTTGAGGTGTTGTATGGGTGACCTTACAGATCACCTTTGTGCTGGACTGACCGAGGGGAGTCAACACTAGTGGGACCAAAGATGTTATGGTCTACCACAGAGAAGGTGCAGATCATCTAGGAGCATATAAAGAATGTAAAAATCAAGTATAATATATATGCTAATAGGAGACGGAGACCTCTGGAGTTCGAGGATGGTGGCCATGTCCTTCTTCGAGTCTCACATCATTGAGGTCTACATAGATTTCACCGAGGCAGCAAGTTATCTCTAAGATTAATTGGACTTTTCTAGGTCCTTAACCGAGTTGGCGATGTGGCTTACCACTTAGCTCTTCCACCTCAGTTGCATCGGGTGCACGCCATCTTATATGTATCCTAGCTGAGGAGATATGTGTATGAACCCTACCACATAATCAACCATGGCGATCTGGACATTGATGATGGGGAGAATTTTACCGAGGTTACAGTAGAGATTGAGGATCGATAGGAGCGGGTCCTTTGTGGATGGTCAATTCCTCTGGTGTGCATTTTCTGGCAGCATGGGAACATCCAAGGGAGCACATGGGAGCAGGAGGCTCAGATTAATGCTCAGTACCCCAACTTGTTCCCTTAGTTTTGGGTTGTATCTTATGGGGACGTAAAGCCCTGAGGTGGGTAGAATGTAAAGACCCGAAATTTCAATGTAATTTTTTATTTAAAATGAAATTTTACGAGTCTATAAAAAATGACGGCACGTGATTCCAAGGACCGGAGTTCCCGGAATCAATTTCTAATGTTTTGTTCGGTTACGTTCAGTAAATGTACGAGCGGGTTTTTTTATAACTTTTTAACCAGAGCTCAGAATTGAATTTTGAGGGCACCTTTGAACTCGCATCACTGATATTCTCTTAAGGAGACTTTCACCTTGATGCCAGTGGGTTGAGAATAAATGATAGTTTTTTGGTTTTTCATGGAAAATAATAAAATAAAATGAACTACACTTTATATTATTTTTGAGCCACTATGTGGATGTTGGATGTGGGGTCCACCAAAACTAAACCTTATTGTGGGAGTTTAAGTGTGGGGAACACCCAACCATAACCTCTCAAGAGAGTTTATGGTGCTGGGGATCACCCAACCTACCCTCCCGTGAGAGGTTATGGTGATGGGGACCACTCGGAACTAAACCCCAATTTTATTTGTGGAAAACCTCTCAAATCCCCTAATTAATGATGGGGAGCCTCTTGACCTTCTCTACTCAATTAATTCTGCCAACGCACTTGACTTTAATGTGCCAAATCCTTTTTATAAATTAATTGAGCACATCAATTAATTATTTTTTTAGACTTTTTGAATTTTGTGCCAACAATTAAATAATAAGTAAAATTAATCAATTATTTTGGCTTGGCATATACATCTTGGTAGAACTTGGGATGGGAGGACATAGGGAGAAAGCTCTCAGACGAAGAACTTCCTCCATAAAGAATACCAACGGAGAGCATCATCGCCTTCTTCCTCGAAAGAACCTTGCGTAGGTAAATGATGTGGGTTGTCTTCGACGACTGACCTTCCCTCCTCCTCATCATCATCAAACCGATGCATGAGCTTGGATTGGAATTTTGTGGTGGACATGATGAACGACGACAAATCCGTCTTCTTCCCCGCGACTCCCTCAACAAACTACGAACAAAGGTATGGGTTTAATTTTATTTAAGTATGATATTATTCCCTTGTTACTTTTCTTCCAAAACAAAGAATGCAGACCAAATTTTTATAAAGTTGATCCATGGATGTTTTTCCTTATGGGTTGGGAATATTTTGGTTAATGAAGGATTATGAGAATTGATGTTTTTAAGATATCTTCAATGCTCGTTCCTTGCTTTATTCTTGTGAGCCAATTACTTTCACCTTAAATGTGGAAGGGTGCGGACAAAACCAATGTGGTCTGATCCCTCATCCGATCTTCTTTGTGATGTTTTTCGGCATGTCAACGAGGTGAAGAAGGCAACATGCATCACCCCCGTGACGCTCCGGCCCCCTAGCCAAAACTGTGCCACCCTCCGGCTTCCGAGCCACACCAACTGCGTTGCCCGCCGGCCATGCCACCTGTTGGCCGAACAGGAAAAATCCGCGCTGCACCCCAGCCAAGCCATGCTCTATCCACATCATGTCCAATCTCCCAATATACATGCCTCCCATACCTCCCACGCCCCTCGTGGCACCCTTCCGAGCCCTAGCCAAACCGGCCCACTGGCCTCTGTGTGCCCCGCGTGCCCTGCGCCGCCGTTAGCTGAACCGGCAGCCGCACCTCCCATACCCCTCGCGGAACCCTCTAGGCTGAGCCACACCCTAGCGGTGCCCTATGGGCTGAACTAACCTCATGATAACCCGTTTCTAGTCTGCGCTCTCACAACCGGCATGTGCTCTCGCGACCGCCCTGTGCTCTCACGGCCCTCCACGACCCCTCACGGCCGGCTGGGCTGGGCCCAGTGGGCGGGGCCGAGCCTAACAGGCTGGCCCGCCGAATAGGCCGGGCTAGAAACAACAGGATAGGGTGGGTCAACCCAGATTGGGTCGGGAGGGGTCGGTCTGACAGGGTCGGACCGGACCCAGGCCCACTATGACCCTTTACCTTCTTTGGCCATATATTTGGCATCAGATGTCCGTTTGACGAACCGCCAGCGGCCATGGTAATATTAGAGCAAGATGGTGCATTTGAGTATAGCCCACTAGAGTTTGGGGTATAGTTTAGATAAGGTCAGGTTAGATCTCGCACCAATCCAACTGGGGCCCTAGGACTAAAAGGCTAATAACTCACAGATCGGGGGTCCGATTGACGTGTCGTCGATTTTTTTGAGACCTCTATGACGTGGAAGAAAATTGAGATACTTCTTCATGGGACTTCATGTGAGATAGATTATCAACCAGTTTCTCGTAGAGTGGATCTTTCCAGAGATGAGCGGGCAGAGTGCAGAGACCTAGTAGCTGGCTCAGACTTGATGTATGTTGACTGATTGACTTGGATTGACTCGACTAGCCTAGTGGGGAGCACCTAGTTGTGGCGGCAGAACCACGATGGAGGAGTTCCTAGTTGTGGCGGCAGACCTATGGTACTCGACAGGAGGAGTACCTCTGCAGGCTATTAGTGGGAGTGCCTAGTTGTGGCATAAGACTCGCTATGGGGAGTGCCTTGGTGACGCTACAGACCCATGATACTTAACAAGAGGAGTACCTAAAAAGTCCATGGTTAGTGGGAAGCACCTTGGTGTCGCAAAAGGCCCACTGTACTCAAAAGATGATTAGTTCTCCAGCAGTCATGGGTTTGATAATGTGAATAAAATCCTGGTTGAGATGAGTCAGTAACTTTTTTGTTTTCCTCATGATTGAGATGGATTATTTGATAACTTAGGTATATGTATGGGCATATACCTAAGTGGGGTTATGTATTGATTTCATACATTTTGGTTTATCCTTGTTGGATTTTTTGAGACCTTAAGGGTCTCGGGGTCCCTACTGTGTATCGTTATACTCACCCCTACACGGGCTATGCCCGCACCTCATTGTGTTGGATGCAGACGACGGACAACGCTGACCGAGTCTGAGAGTACTAGGAATATACGGTACCCAGAGGTGGACCTTTAAGAGTGTCGGTACATGGTGGGGACAGACAGACATGGAGTGCTGAGGAGGAAATCTGTACCAATCCTTTAGGTAGGAACCTCGGAGGATGACCTAATGGCTGTTTTTCCTATTTCCCCAGCTGTACTTGTATTTTCAATTTCTTGTACATTCTAGTTGGGATTGTATTCTGGCCCCTTTTAACTTATTGTACTCACTTATCGGTTATTAAGTTTACTCATGATTGTATCTACTGTGTGTGTTTACAAGTTATAAAGGCAATGCCTTCCCAGTTTTAGGGAATTACGTCTTTGGTGCTAGTCGCCATCCCCGGGCCTATGGAAGGCGGGCTTGGGGTAGTCACAGCATGGGCCCCAGGGGACGGGTCGTGACATAATAAAAAGACTAGAAAATTTATAAATAATACCCTATATATCATAGATAATAATCTTGAGTATTTTCATAAATCATTAATGTTCATAAGTGATAAATTATATTAAAATAAAATTACATGATTCATAAGATCATAACATTGGCATAAGACATATGTTTTTGGAATGCAAAAAATCACATAAAATCATTTTCATAGTTGTCAGGGGTTAGTTACCAACTATCATAGTGGAATGGTATCTCTCCCAAAAGTATAATATTTCTTAAGGTTCATTACCAAGACTATAATAGTGGGAATATTTCATTAATGAATTGGGTTTAATCACTATTATAACCTTTTTTATCTTATAATATATCAATATTTACAAAATGCATTAGAGGACAATATAATTATGAAACCACCCAATATATAATGATAATCAAATATATTTTTTTCCACAAGATCATAAAAAATTCATCATATTATAAACCATGAAAATTAAATGGGGTTCATAAGAATTTCATCATGTAATAAACTCTATATAAGAAACAAGTTCCATAATCATTTCGTCAATTCGTCAAAGCATAAACCATGTAAAAGGAACAGGTCTCAGAAATGTGTTATCATCATAATCATAAATAGTCTTGAGAAATAATGAGAATGAAATCATTGTATCACATCCCCTATAATTCATTAGTAAAGTTGAAGTTCATCTTCATTGATGAGAATGAACATAAAACACATTTGAAATACTTCCGGAATAAAATTTCCTTTTCGTTTTGAAATTGATTATCTAAAATATAAAAATTTAAAAAATACAAGTGAAAAATTTTTCCTTCGAAAATAACCCTGTAAAAATGTAAATGAAGATTCAAATAATTGAGTGGTTATGACTGTGTTTAATTTCATTCAATTAGTATAAGTTAAAAGAAAATATCCCATTCACACTTTTATAATAATTCAACAAGTAACTCATCCAGAAAACAAGAAGAAGTTTCCATTTAAATGATTTTAAAAATTAAAAATGGAAAAAAATTCATTAAAACAATCATTTATTAATATTAAAAAAAATTCATGAATTGTTTTTAGAAATCATGGAAATGAATGAAAAATGATTTTCAACCAAAGAAAAGGATAAAGTCAGTTATCCTTAAAAACGTTTTTTTGGTCTCTTGAGTAAATAAAGAGAAAAATTTAATTGAAAAAATTAATTTCAATAAATAATCAGAGGAGAATAAAATTAATAGCATTATTAAGAGGATTATTATAATATTTCATAATCTAAATCATAATAATACATAATACTAATAAACAATGAGATTTTGACATAAATCCCATATCTCTTTGGTAATATTACAATATTAAGGCACATAGATGAATGAAAATTATAGAGATATATAAATCAATATAAAAATAAAAATACTAATCTCAAAACACATTCAAGGGTTTTATATAAATCCCTAAAATAATTAAATTGTTAATATGACACATGTCTCACAAATTTAAAAGTGAGGAAAAATCATTTACCTTATGCTCGAAAATCATCACACATATTCAAAAACTTGAATAATAAAAATAGATTTATTATAAATATATTAAAGGACCAACGTCATATATCTATATATATCATACCATATATGAATTAATTATAACCCTTTATTTCCCACTTAATAACAATTTTTTATTAAAATTTATTTTCCTGGTGACATCTTCATTATTTTTCATCTATAATTGGGTTTGGTAGTTATTGTACATATATATTGATTATATTTATAACATATTCAAAATTCTAATCTGGATGTAAATATAATTTATATTCATTATATACATATTAATAGTCATCCATAAATTTATATACAGAAAACTGAATTTCACCATTCATGTAGACGGTAAGTTGTATGTACGCATGAACACTGCCTTAACATTTTAATAGATGGAATGAAATAAAGTTAAATAATAATCATAATTATAGAATAATTATTATAATATATATATATATTAAAGATATGTATTCTTGTTAACATCCATGTGATTTAGAGATAAAAAATGAATTACATCACTTTGTGGAGGTGGTAGTCCACACGTACACACGAGCGATGTTATTGTTTTACAATTTTTCGGATTCTAAAAAGGTATATTAAATCAAAATTTTAGAAGAATAATTATTTCATTAATATAATATTTAAATAGTATACTAATTATAACAAACATTCATAAAATATTCGGATATAAAATGAAATATATCACTACGTGGAGACTGTATGTCATGCATTCAAACAAGTGATAAATTGACATTCTCTTTGTTAAAAAATATTGGTTATAATGGTAGTTTAATAATAATAATAATAACAGTTTTTTAAAATTATTATTCCTATATTATTATTTTATTATAAATAATATATATTTAGAGTAGGTAAAATAATAATTAAAATAAAGTGATCGGTTAAGGAAATATACATATTCTTTATAAGAACATAATTGGATCCAAATGTAAGGAACCTATGGTCAGAAATTTGGGAACAAAAAAAACATCTATAAGTTGAATATTTTAGTGTTGAAATGAATTATCTTAGGTTTCATTGAGAAATAATTCTCAATGTGGTGTATGGAATATGAAGGTGGGGTATCCTTTTATAAGGGAGGGAGAGGACACACATAGAATTTCAAATAATATTCAAATGTAATAGTCATTATCAAGAAACAATATTCCTAATGGATACTAATTTCAATAAAAAGTGTTTTGGGTTGAATTAAAATCACATGATAAAATTTATATATGTTATTATGTCATTTAAACTATTTTTTTATAAATCCCTTTGTTAATTATTTATAACCTTAACCACGATAAAATTATTATAATCATAAAGGGTAAAGAATGTTACGATAAATGGAAAAGTGACTCATAAATGTAAAATGGATGATGTAAGAACCCATATTTCATCTACATTGATATAGATAATATTTGGAGTAATTCTAAATAATTAAATAATCTATTATTAATTTTAAAATATCATTAATATAAACATTAAAACTATTAATTTAATTTGACCTTAAAGACAACAAGATGAATATGGAATATGAATAGAATCCTTTAAAACATAACTAATATGTTATATATATTTAAATAGTTTATGGATCACTATATCTCACTCAAATTATACTAAATTTAATAATTTTTTTAAATTTCTTATTTAATTTTTAAATTAATTGAAAAGAAAATATAGTATTAGTGCTGCACAAGAATTTAAGGTAATTAAATTATTACAAAAAAAATATAAATATATTTTCATCATGAAAATAATTTACCTATTCCCAAAATAGAAATTTATATTCATTTATATCATTCTATTTTGTTGTATAATCACATAATATATATTTTAAAGTAAAATTTTGACATTTGTAATTTTTATTTTCTTTAAATTATATTCAGGCTATTTTCATTGAAATGTTTAACTTCAAAAATTTTATTCCTAAGGTGTCGAAGGTAAAATTAAGTTAATATAATAACAATTAGGATGAAAAATTATGACCTTATCACTTAGTATTAGGCATGATTAACCTGATTTATCCTTTAATGAGGTGAAATTTTTTTACCTCAATTACTGTTCATTTTGACAAAAATTAAATAGGTCCTATTTACCAAATTCAAACATCATAAATCAAAATTTGGGTTATTTTATTCGTGATTATATTTATATAAGGTTTAGAAATTAATATTAAAGATATTCTTGAAAAACATGATGAAAATCAAATTTTAGAAAAAATATATTTTTAAGCATAAAACATGGTTTATTATAATTGATTGCATATAAAAAAGACGATATGAATATTAAAACATATTATTTAGTATTTTATATATACATTTCATTTAAATAATTCATTATTATAAATTAATTTAATTTATTAAGATAAAAAAAATTATGATCATAATAATATCTTTTAGGAAAAAAACTTTTTTGTTTTCATGTTATTTATATTTTTATTTGTTTTTACTTGATAACCAATGAATTTATTTCATACATATATAACCATAGGTTTTTCATAATTTAGTTATTAATTTTCATAGCGTCCAATTCAATGGTTAGAAAATAATAATAAAATTAACTATTAATAATTTAATAATATATTTCACTTCATTTAACCTTTGTGTTGCATGTAACAAAATCAATCTAATGAAATTTACATAAAGAGAAAAGGAACATAAAATATTAGGGTGTTACATTTCCAACCCCATATAATTATTTTTTCACTCAAAATACTTCCACAATGAAACAAAAAACTGAGGACACATCTGCCTCTAAACATCATTGGGTTCCCAAGTAGCTTTATCAAATTTGTGGTTTTTCCATAAAACATTGAGAAGGTGAGTTGTTTTTTATCATAAAAAATTCTCTATAATAGATAGAATCTCTATGATTTTAGTGTTCATAATAGGGATATTTTTTCATTTATATAAGCTTTAAGTTCAGTACATGTGAGATATCAGCTATGTAATTCCTCAGAAGAGAAACATTGAATACATCATGAAATTGAGAGATATTTTGTGTATGATCTAAAAAATAAGATATTATCCCAATATGATAAAAAAATTTAAGGGACTAATATATATAGTTCTCATCATTACCTTCTTTAAAATCATCATAATCCTATTTCAAATAGAGATTATTAGGATTATACTTTCACTAAATTTGAACTATAGATATCACTAATGACTATCAGTGTAATTTTTTTGTTGACATTTCACCCCCATATATGAAATTGAATGGGGCTAAAATTTTTTACAATTAAATTTTTTATCTTAGGACCCAATATATCTCTTTATCGAACATCATCCCAAAACAATGGATTTCTACACTTCATTCCATAGAGGGATTCATAAGCTTCTATCTAAATACTTGATTGAAGGCTACTAGTGTAGGAAGATTCCACCAAAGGAAGGTATTGATATCACCCACAATTTAATTTTATAAATCAATATCTCAAAGTGTATTATAGGTTCTAAATCCTTATCTAACACTAGAAATGTTTCTGAGGATATTAGGTAGTACTTCAACTCAACTGTGTATCCATTACCTGCTTAATACATCACCATAACCCCAAGTTAATCATAATATCCCAATCAGATACAATAAAATGAGATACTCCATGCTACCTTCCACTTCCATAATGTATATTCTGGAAATTTTATCATTATTTAAGTACAATATAATGGAAATGAAATGTGGTGAATTTTTAAGGTGATTGTCTACAGTCCAAATATCGTTGTTTCCTCTTGATGTTTTTGGGATATTGATAGAAAAGTCATGGTGATATTTTTCTATTTCTATTCTAGTATTAGTAATTTTCATGAAAACCAATTATAATCATTTATATTATCCTTTAATTAATTAAAAATCAATAACTAATATACTAACTCTAAAATATCTTCCTTCATGTTGTCCCACCAGAAAAACTATTTTAGGTATCTATAAGTATTTATACTTATAGTCTGAATAGAGAATGATGAAATATACTCCCCACTAAAATGATTAAACATCTATTCTTGTATTCATGGGACAAAAACATGGTTCCTGAACCTTATCATTCCATCACAATCAAGTTTTAATTTAAATAAAATTCTAACATTCATATTGAGTTCCACTTATTCCTTCTCTGACACTTTAATTCTCACATGTGTTGATGGTTGAAAAATCATTTGAGAGAGCTAAAATGTAAACTGATATATTAAAATTTTCAGATCTAAAATTTTAAATTTAATAATATTGGTCCATTTTTTATCATCATTATATATATTCCTGTGTGATTATTTTAACTCAGAGCATCTTCCAATAGGTTTTCCTTCCCCGAGTAGTAATGTATCGAGTAGTAATAGTATTTAGTATACTCCAAACATCATATCTGGTGCATATTGACCTCTTTTGGTGTGAATATATATATATATATATATAATTTTTATGATTTTTATATGTTCCAAACTTTTCACCATAAATATAATGACTCAATATTTTAAATTATAAAATTACAACATTCAACTCCAAATCATTGGTTAAGTAATTTTTATAGTTGTTTTTCAATTTTCATGAGGCATAAGTTATCACGATGTAGTTTTACCATGGGAAACATAAAAATCACTTCTTTTACACATCACTATAGATAAAAAACTTTATCCTCTACAAGGTACTCAAATCAGAGGTATATTAGCCAACCTTTACTTCAACTCCATGAAATTATCATCACATTTAACAAAACAAAGGAACATACCTACCTTATTATTTTACATTGTAATTGGATTATATAGTTTAAATAAATTGTAAATAAAACTCTAAAAATATATAGTATAACTAGAAAAAATACAGATCTCATTCACAGCGGTGGATTTGGGACAATGTTCAATATCTTCTCTATTTAAGGGATCTTCTGATATACACTCACTTGAGATTATATGACCAATACTTAAACATTAAGAATCTAAAATTCAATTATATTAGAATATAAATTACTATAATCTATAATGATTATTATAAAATGATATAGGTAATCTCTAATTAATTTATGCATTAAATACATGTAGATTGATGGGGGATTTATAAGTACAATTGGCATCACTCCAAATTCATAGTCCACATGCCTCATACAAAAGGTTTACTTGGGTAGATCATCCTTTTTGGAATTCAATTGATTGTCTATTGACTCAAGATAAATCTTATAAACTTATTGATCTTCATACAATTTATAAAAAAAGTCATCAATATGGGCTAGAATATACTTTTTATTAATAAATATCTTGTTAAGTTCGAAATAATCTATACATAGTCGTACTGATCCATTTTACTTATTAACTAAAATAAAATCATCACCCCAAGGAAACACACATGGATGAATGAATCCCTTATCAATATTCTCTTGGATCCACTTCTTTAATTCCTATAACTGATTCAAGTCTATTCTATATGGATTATTTGAAATAAGCGTATCACTCAATAGGACTTCTTTTGAGAACTCAAGCTCATAATTCAATGAATACCATAATATTCGTTTGAAAAACATATGAACTCCCATAAAATTCGATCATATCATTGATTTTGAGTTTCTCCCCAACCATTTGAGAAAAGAAAACTTTTTGAATATGAGGAAATACCCATATAGTGGATTTAATTCCCACTAGATTTCCAAATTTATCATCACTTCGATAGAAGATTTTATAATGGTTGGGAATATCAAATGTGACTTCCATTCCCTGGAAATGGATGTGAAATTCCTGTAGAGAAATCTAATCTACACCTATAATAACATCATATTCGACCAGATGGAGGATAAAAAGACTTATTTGAATCACATTTGAAAAAAATTTAATAGGAGAATAATTTTATACTTGAGTAAACCATCATTCTATTTTGGGGTTTCCATGTTAATTCAATATCTAATCATTAGGGTGAAATTTCGATACCATTAAAAAATTATTCACATATAAATGAGTGTGTAGATCTTGAATCAAACAAGACATTTTCATTAATAAAGAAGATGGTATGTGTGCCTTTCATCGTGTTGTTATTATAACCCTCTTGATAAAAAGTGATCACATGAAATTTAACTTTTTCTTTGGTATTAAGTGGTTCGTGATGTTAAGCATCCACATTAATCTTCAAATTTAAAGACTAGTTAGAATATTTTATATACCCATAACATTTGAAACATAGGATTATGGGTATGTTATTCTATAGAGTTTTCTCTATATTCACAACATTTGTTAAGTTATTCCCATCACATTGGCATTAGATTGAAATATTAACTTCCCTTCTACAATTAAGCCATTATACATTTCCTATAAGTCAATTTACATAATGTTTCATGCCACACATTTGAGTATAAAGTAATGGTCATCTTCTAGTCTCTATTATTTTTATAATTTCCATTAAATTCCATATTTATTTTGATATCATAACTATGATGTGGATGAGTAAGTTAAATATCTATTTCCACATTGATAACACATCAAATTATTTCTTTATAGCTACAAATTCATTTTATAGATAACTTCCTTCAGAGACATGGTTTTAATGCACTAAATAATTGATCAATATTTCTTTCAAATTGGATGATAATACTAGAAGCATACCTCACAATTATCATAAAAATCCCTCCATAGATTAAAATAGAGTAATCATCCTTCTATTATATCTCAAGTATTTCCTCCTCCATTTTCGTACGAAGAATACGATGAGAGTACTCATAGAAAAATAAAACATTAAACTCATCCCACTCTACAGAGTCAGTTCATAGGGTTCCCACATGTTAATAAGATCCCATCATTGATCCACTTCACTATCCCAGTGAAAAATAATCAAAATTAATTTTTCTTTATTTAAGAACAACAAAATGGAAAATATCTTTTCAATGGTATTGATCCATTTATCAAAACATAGTAGATAAATAGAACCATAAGAAGAAAGAACAACATGTATAATGATGGACTTAACAGAATATTTCTCCCTTAATTTCTCATTTTATGTTCAGCATGGATCATATCCTAATAATGTTGTATGAGAATTAAAATGATATTTTTTATTCTATATCCCATTACATTTGGTCCCTCAGGTGTACAATCATATCATGATCCATCTCATTTATCATTGAAATGATTCATCTGGGATTTAGCCATTAATTAAATCAAAAAATAATTTTTTGAGCAATAATAATCATAGTGGAAAACCAAATAATCATGAAAAATCATTATTGAGTTCCTAAACAAAGACACCTTGTTTTCAATCTGTGGAACCTTATGTTTAAACTAGTCCATCCATGGTAATTAACAAAACATTAAGAAATCGTCTTATAATGATCATTATGCCTAGGTATCACACAAAATTTTTGACATCATAGTTTCAAATGGTTAAATAAACCCTACCCTGATTCCAAATATAAAAACACATAATTTCCATTTATAGATATTACATCTTTTTAGGTAATAACCAATTGTAGAATTATTTTGGTCTATTTTATTTTGAATATTAGATACATAAAAAACGTTTTTATTAATGTAATAAATCATCTCCAAATAAATTCATCATAACTTGAACCGTTCATGGACATATTAGACCTTTTACCACCATTTATAACATGTGGAAAAGGGAACATAAGAATGGGTGAGGTCATATGCTCAGTATGTTTAAGCAAGGGAGATATTAATGGTCACTTAAGCATAAAATGAGCATAAGGGTATAATAATTGGTTCATAAATTTGAAAATTATAGTTAGATATCATAAATCATAATATTGATTCGTGAAATAAATATTGGTTGTTCATAAGACATGAATCATATAGGAATCAAGAAACATGAGTCATAAGAGCATAATAATGACATTATGAAAAAATTTCGATGTACAGATAAGAATAGAAAAACATTTCCATAGAAGAAAAGGAGAACTACCAATGATATAATAGTGGATTGGTTTTAATCCCCAAACCATCATACCAGTCAAGGTTAACTCTACAATCTATCATAGTGGACATAGCACCTTATAGAATTGATTTAACTCCTCATTCCATTCTAGATTATCACATGAGATATAAATCATTTCCCAATGAATTTAAGGGATATATAATTCATGTCTAAGATGATACATAGTTTAAATCATACATATGTATCCAATAAGATCATAAAAAATCATCATATCATAACCCATGAAAAAGAAATGGGGTTTATAATAATTTCATTATGGAATAACCCATGAATGAGAAACATGGTTCCTTATCACTTCATCAATTCATAATATTATAATGTGTGTTAAAGTAAAAGGGTTTCAAAACATCATTTTATATTAATAATAAACCATATTGATACAAAATAAGTTTAGTATCATTGGATAATATCACCAATAAATCATAATTAACATTGAAGGATTTTATATAAGATGATAATTCCCTAAAATGATATCTCGAATATTTATTTTAGAAAATAATTATTTTATTTTGAAATAACATTTTCATTTTGAAATAACTTATATAATATCAAAAATTTTAAAAACAATTTAGGGATAAAAGTTATTTGAAAACACACAAATAAATATTTTATGGAAATAGGAAATCATTTAGTGTTGGTGATGGAGGGAAATTATGTTCATGTCATACATGTAAAAAAACATTCCTTTCACACTTTTTTAAATAGTCAAAAAGTACATCATTTGGAAAATAACATTGAGATATCATTTAATTTTATAAATGTATAAAATTGTTATAAATTAATTTTATCATTAATTTGAGAATTGAAAATTTTTATTGAAAGTATTTTTAGAAAACATGTATACGGATGAAGAAAGATTCTTGAACAATGAACGAGGAAAACATGTTTTCTTTAAAAACATTATTAATATATCATGAGTGAATAAATAGAGGGAAATGAAAAAGAAAAAGAAAATTTAATAAATAATCATAGTAAATTAAAATCCACTATTTTATGGATATTTTTATTGGGTTTTAATAATTGAAAACATAATCATAAATAATCCTAATAAAAAATGTGACTATGACGTAAAACCCTTAATACTTTGGAAAAATTTGAATCATAAGACCCATGAAATAAAGAAAAATATATGGATATGTAAATCACCATAAATTTCAAAATGAAAATAATAAAATGAATTCTTGATAATAATAAACACCACATAAAAGAGACAAGTGGTTAATATTACATGTGTCACATAGAAACAAAACTGAGATGAAAAATCCCTTACCTCAGGTCTTAATTCCTTAGTATGAATTTGAAACTCTTGAATAATAAATATATATTTTTTATCAAGATGTTGAAAAATAATTATCATATATATTATCCCATATATTGTTTACTTATAACCTATATCAACCCTTTATTGAATATTATTTATTAATATTATTATTTCCGGTGATATATGCTTCATTTTTCATGTATGTTTTTTTTTGGTATTTCTGGTACATGTTATTTGATCATAGTTCCATAATGTATATTTTATTAATAATCATATAAATTTTATATATATTTATTAGGAATACATATATATATATATATATATATATATATATTAATCTATTAAATTAGAGATAGAAAAATGACTTACACTGTTCAATGAGACAATATTCTATATGTAATCCTGAATGATGTCTTTACTTTTTGATGAATGGAGTGAAAGATAGGTAAGGAATATTAAATAATTCCAGCATAATTATTATATCATATAAAGTATAGAAATATTTATAAAAAACATCCTTATTTTTTGCCTTGTAAAGAAGATATTAAAAATGAATTAGATCGCATCGTGGAAGTGGTAGTCTACACGTACGCACATACGACATAACCGTTTTACAATGATTTGGAAAGTAATAAAAAAAATATGATATTATGATTAAATAAGAATAATTATATAATTAATATCATATATAATCATTATGATCTTGATAATACCCATACATAAAATATTTTAATGAAAAATAAATTATATAAATACGTGGAGACAATTAGCCAAACATATGCACAATCAATACTTTCACATTCCATTTAATTTGAAAGAAGGTGTATAATAATGGGTTTTTAATAATAATATCTATATATTATATTGAAAAAATGTAAGTATTATTTTATGATAAATTCCATAGATTTATATCAGGCAAAAAAATTAAAAGAAGGTGATCAGTTAAGGGAATTACCTCTTCTTTGAAAGAACTCATTTGGATATCCTCTTAATGAACCTAGGTTTAGTCTTTTTGAAAGTCAATACCCACTATAATTTTTATTAGGGGAGTTGAAAAGAGAATTTTATTGGGGTTTTAAATCTATAAGTCTTTAATTAGTGTATAGAAGAGGAATAAGGGGTGTCATTTTACAAAGGAGGGAAATGAAAAACATTGAATTTCAGAAAAGATTAAAATATAAAGAGGTCATTCTCAATAGAAATGAATTTAAATGGATATGAATTATAATAATGTCACTAGGGTTGAAATAAATCCATAAAATAAAATTTAGATATGTTTTTGGGTCATTTTAAATCTTATCTTCTTTATTAATCTCTTTGTAAATTAGTTTTGACCTAAGTCGTGGTAAGAAATATTTTACAGGTAAAGTGTTATGAATGTTACCATAAGTGGAAAATTACTCCTAATTATACCATGGATGACGTGTTCAACCATATTCCATTAATATGGATGATGATAATGTTTTTATTAATTTTAAATCATTTAAAAAATTATCATAAATTTTAAAATATCATTATTTCCAATTTTCATTCTATTCATTTAGTTTGGCCCAAAATATACAAAACTAAAGATTTAATTCGAATCTAATAATTTTAAAAACCACTAATATGTTAGATTTATTTATTAAAATTTTATAACACCATAACACACTCAAATTATTCTACTTCTAATTTTATGAAATTTATTTCTATTAATTGTAGAAATAGTATATTAGAGTTGTGTAAGAAATTAAGTTAATTATATAATTATTATAAATTATAAATAAATTTCCATCATTAAAATAATTTACGTATAACTAAAATAGAAAATTACATAATCATATAACTTGTTTTTGTACCTATATGAACACATAATAGATATTTTGAAGTAATAGGATGACTTTTTTTGTATTTTTGTGTGCTTTAATTACTATATAGGTCATCTTCTTAGACTAGGGTGCTGTAATTTTATTCTTTGTGTATGATGTTAATGGTCGAGTTCGCTTCATCAAATAGTAATTTTGGTTAAAAATTATAACCTTATCACTTACATTTAACCAAGATTAACAAAATATATGCTTTGTTGGAGTGATAGATTTTATCAAAATTACTATTTATATTGAGTAAACAATCAAAAGGGCTTATTTAAAAATATAAACCTACTTATTAAAAATATGGAATTAAGATTTTATGATTCAATTTATATATGTAGAAGAAATTAATTTTAAATATATGTGCTCAAAACGTGAAAGGAACCATGTTTTAGAAAAATTCATTTTTTAGCATAAAAGATGGTTTCTTATTATGCCATGCTAAGAAAAAATATTAAATTAATATTAAATATTTTATTTAATATATAATATAAAAATTTCACTAAAGACATTCAGCATTATTCGTTAATTGAATTTGTTAAAAAAATCAATTCACACCTAAAAAATATTTCATAAATAACATATTATTTAAATTTGAATGATTTTTTAAATTTTTTAATTAATTGATAACAAATTAACTCATTTTCTATGTATATAAAAATTTTATTTTCATGATTTATTTAATCTGATTCATACCCCCCATTATTATGGATGTGAGATAAACATTGTAGTAAAAATATTATTTTATTAATATATCATGGATCATTTAAACGTGGTGTTGCACGTAACAGAAGATATCATAAAAAAATATTTGAAAAGAAATATTTCATATGATCTCTAGGTGTTAAAAAAGTATAAAAATAAAATATTTTCCAAATAATTTACATAAATATTCCAGTAATTCTTTTCGAATATTATCCACAAAGAATATAATACCATACAATAAAAAAATCCAGTTCAATGAGGATCATTGTTACTATCTCATTATCAGTAGGCCACCAAACCTAAGTAGAACATGTTTAGGGGTGATAATACACTCATGAGGATATTTCATTACCACAAAATATGAGAAATAGTGCACACATTACCTTAGAAGTGGTGGTAACGGAGGAAAGAGTATATCCATAAGGATTGTTCCCTATCTTATCATTGATAATATTCAGGTTTACGACAATAGAGTCGCACAAACAGTATTTCATCTTCGTAACCATGAAAACATGCTTTGAATCAATTTTTTTTAAAGAACAACAATGGGGAAATCTATTTTCAAGTACTTCTATAAATTCAAAACATTTTTTCAAACATTATTTATTCATTTAAAAATAATTTCAAAATCCATTTCAATGGGATTTTCATAGACCACGTTTTCCAACCATTTTAGGAATCAAATTCAATGAGAAATAAATGATGTTTTTAAAGTAAAAGCCTAATTACGAAACCACCAACATAAAAACACATGGGATTAACAATTCCCATGATAAAAAATATCCATGATGAGCTAAGGATATTTGGTGGAACTATTTGAGAATTTATAATATATTTTTATTTTTAAATAAATTTGACTTCATTTATATCCTGTGTTAATTATTCATTGAGTTTAAATGAACCACGGTGTAATATTAAAATATTATTTTTTAAATACAAATAATATAACTTTACCATTAAATTAGGAAGTATGAATATTAATAATTAATTTAGGAAAATTATATAATGTTTCGAATTGATATAAATGTATTGATAATTTTTTTAAATAATCACTCAATTTTTATTAAAGACACTTATTTATAAAAAATTATGTTTTATTCAAATATGATTTTAATTTCCTACTGTGAAAAAAATATTACAATTAATTTCTCAAACATTTAGAACTCTTCTATGACATGTAAAATAATTTCTAAATCATAATATTGATATTAAATTAGGGTGGAATTTTTGGATTTTTCAGGAATCGTGTTTGGTAAGTAGTGAAAAATAAAAAATCTTATAAAAGTTTCAATTTTTGCAATAAATTAAATAACAATATTATTTTAATTTTATTTAAAATTAAAAAAATAATTATTTATAGATATGAAATAAATTTAATTTAATTTATATTATATTTATTCTGTAATTGAGAATAAGTTTATTCATAGGCTTTAAAATGCATTTTTTGAAAACTTTTTTAAAGTGCATAATGATTCATAATTTTATTTAATTAAAAATACCCATTAAAAATAATGTTTTAATTTATATTCATATATTATATATCAATAAATTATAAATTTAAATATTATTTTTAATATTAAATGAAAAAATAGTATTTATATATTAATGTTATGCTTGAAAAATAATTTATTCAAAAAACAATTGGCACGTCTATGTGTTTAATTTTAAATTAAACTCTTCCACTTCTATGAATTGAATTTGAAAAAAAGGATTCCCTATTATGAATAATAATATTTTATATTATCTAATATTTTAAACATAATTTATTATCATTATGAATAGTGAAAATAATAAAACATTATTTACCATGGTTAAGGTAAATATGGGTTTATCGAGGGTTAAACTAAAATAATAAGGGATAAAAATGATACAAAAATTTTAAAATTCATATTGGATGGTACTGATTTCAATTTATATCTTATAAGGTTAAAAAATTATCCATTTTAGATAATTTTGGATGAAAAAAAACATGGGCATAATAATTTATTCTAAAAAATTGATAATTATTCCTCTCCCACACATATAATAGGAAACCCTCTCTACTATCGTTTCCACACTTCCAAAAAACATTAGTATAGAAAATAACAAGATAATTAAATTAATTAATTCCATCCCAATATCTTAGAGGCATTTTTGACAAGAAAGTATAGCACCCCAATCCTGTTTTCCACATAATCTATTCTCAAGGTTAGTGGGTCACTAGGCCTTAGGATTGGCTCTCATTACACCAAAGGCTACCAATAGGTAGCAATTGTGTAATTAAGTTATAGTGTTTAGAATATACCCTATAATATTGATAATAATAATGGTCGACACACACACACACAGATATATATATATATATATCATAACGGAAGAAAGACCATAACCACAAAAGCATTAATATCAAATCAGTAGAAATATTAATAAAAAACGTAGTGAAAAAAATCCCAAAGGAATCATATCATTTATAGATAAATAAAAATTTCATAATAGTTCTACAAATTTTAAATTCAAGTTTCCCTATTGAATAAAACATAATTGTATATATAAAATTTCAAAAAAATGTACATCATGATGCCAAGGAAGCACCTGATCCACATCCATCTATACCATAAAAAATATGTTCATCCCTAATCACTATGATCGAGCTCTAGAGAATTGTCCCATAATTAATCTAAAAACCATAATGTTTACACACATCCCAATGGTTTTTTATTGGGTGTGATTATAAACTTAGTAGGTCACTAATAACATGTTCTTTTTATACATCCATTATTATACAGTGTATCTGTATGAATCCTGGCTTTTGTATAAGGTATTAATTCTTTATTCTTTTAGTTTTAATGAATAAATGTGGCCTTATGTGAGTACCCTTTGAGGTCATAGTTGGATTGGAGGTGTTTAGTGATTGTTCGGATCTCGAAACCAGGATTTGGAGTCTTTTTATCCTAGAGCATGGTTAGTGTAAACCATGCAAGGTATGACACATAGTTTGACTAAACTGTGGAATGATGCATAGAGGGATGGTATATGCCACACAGTTAAGAAACCTATGTAGAATGGGTAGCATGGATGTGAGGTCTTGTTTGTTGTTTTTGATGAAATTAACAAAGTCTTAGCACATAGTTTTCACACAGCCCATAAACCATACATGTAAACTATGTGGTCCCCCTTTTCCCTGCATGAACTGTGCATGCTAGGCATAAAGATTTTTAAACCATTAGTTAAAAATAAACAACCCTTATATTTTGGGTTTTTAATTAATTTTATGATTAATTATTTTTTATAACCTATATTAGTTTTTCTCTCCACATATAAAAGATTATCATTTTGATAACCCCTTTGAAGCTCTAACATGTGATTTGTTCTCGTTTCTTCATTTGTTCTCAGATTAGAGAATGGTTTGTCTTATCATATCCGCAACAGTAGCATCTACATTACTTTTTATCCATTCTTGATTCCTATGGATATCAATTTAAATATTTATATTTAATCTCTAATTCCATATTTTCCCATTCTTCAACCTTAATTCTAATTTCTCTGAAATCGGGATATATCAAGACTCGATATTGGTTGAGCACTGCACTACCGAGCTAAGGTAGGTGGTATAAACCTTTATTTTAGAATTTGGTTCTTTTTATATCCATCCTCCATTACTGCTCTTATAGGAAATGTCATAACGATGTAATTTTTGAATGTGTTACTTGGAATAGATGTGATCATCTCTATTAGGGATTCACATAGGATCCAATTTGATGCATTGGTACTCGTTTACCGAACCAAGGTCACCAATTTTGTGTACCTTGTGAAAATGCCCTGATTAATCCATGTTAAACAAACCATTGGGGGTGGTTTAGGATTGAATTGTTATAGTAATTGAATTATAAATGGAATGAAATAAATTGGATGATTAATAGAAGTGTTACCTCCATTACCAAGATAAATTATGTTGAACATGAATTGGATAACTGTTTAATTAATAAATTGTGGTGACTTAAGTGGACTTTAATAAATGAATAAAGTGGAATGGTTATGAGAATGGGTGTAATCATGGAGTGGTTTTTAATTTCTTAAGTTGTTTTGATAGCAATGGTGAATAATGGATGTGTATACCCATGTTAAATGTGTAATTGTGAATAGTGAGGAATGGGTGGGTGTATCTATGTTATATGTTGGAATGTGGATGGATTACAAGAGTGGGTAGACTCATATGTAATGAATAAAAATTGAATGGGTTGTTGTATAGATGGAATGGATGACTCTCCATGGATCTTGAACATGGTAGTGGATGCCTTAAGTGGTCTTCCTTCATGGGTCATGACTCCGTGGAATGGCTTGGTATTTGATACCCCTTGGACCTGGCTATCTTAGAATCACATATGACATTTTAGTACACAAGATCATAAAACTCTAACCACTTCTTATATAGAGTTTCAACCAAGATGCTCCTAGGACTCAACAAGAATGCACTAGATCTTAACACCTTGAATTCATCCCTTTGTGAACTACAATTCATTATACGTCAAGAAAAATAGATAAAAAATATTCTTGGTTGTAAGATAAAAACATGGGATATTTGATATGGATTCATTATACAGTATGTCTGTGTGAACATGATATTTATGGATATTTGACAAGGTCATGATACTTATTATTATTTATTAAAGCTGCCTTATTAGGAGGTAACACTTGTTTCATGGATCCTTGAGAGGCTGTTTTGGTATTAACTTTTGTTTTATACATATAAAATGGTCATTTAAAGTTACATTAATTCTTACATACCCTTGTTTAGCATTCTGCTTGTGTTGCTTCAAACTTTATAGGCATCAGGGTGGATTCCTACTAGGATCCTTATCTCACATGCAATATGAGCCTCCATGGGGCCAAAATTTATTTTATGGTTTTAGGTGATTATAGGGGAAATCACCCTAACATAGGTTAATAATTGTTTCTTTTGACCAGGGGAGCATATGACCAAGCTGAGGCTAATGATTCTACGAGAACATTTTAATATTTTGTTTTTCTTGAGACATGTACATTGTTGTATTTCTATGTACCTATTTTTTTCAATTATAGATTTATATATCATATACATCATCATATATGATACATATATGGTTATTTATTTATTCCTATCATGTTTCAGATTCTATTTTTATGATTTTTTATCTACTTCCTATACATAATGTGTTTGAATTCTGCTATGATATAATCTATTAATTGGGGGATAGTCTCCCCAATGACTCACCTAGGCCCTCATTGCTAGTCAGTAGCCTTTAACATTTGGGGAGATTCAAATGAACCCATGTGTCCAACCGGGACTGTGGAATTGTTGAGTGGAATCTTGGTCTAGGACATTACAATGTGGTATCAAAAAAGGTTTTTTTCATTTGGATTTATATTTAGTGATAATAGACATCGATAAGAATGAAATACAATTTGGTAATAATTTGTGCCTGGGAGTAGCTAACCTCTGTATGAGGAAAAGCTAATTCTCGTTGAATGGAATTGTCATTTTCTGTATTATGGCTATTAAAGTTGATTTGATTTCACCATTGGGTGCCTTACATGATTTATACAATTACTATTGATGTGATTGTGGTTCTTCTTCTGTTGAAACCAATTGATATGGGGGTATCCCATCTCATGCATAATATAGGTGCCTTGTTAGAAATCACATGTCATGCATTATGCCATGCCATTTTGGATGCATTACTTGACACATGTTGTTGTGATAGGTTTTGTGGTAACTGTTCCTACTATTGTGATAGACCACGTGCAGTGGATAGAGATGTGTGGTCATCTTTCAATTAATAATGTTTATAGACCCGTATGTATTGAAAAATGAACCACATTTTAAATTCCATTATTTAAGATAATTTGATATGTATGGATGAAATAGGAATGATGTTTTGGTTGATTGGGTGTTATGGGCCCTCATGAATTGAAACATAGTGAACACTCAGTTAAATAATTTGAACTAATTATTGTTAAATGAAAATTAAAAGGGAATATAAAGACCTACCCTAGACCAGGATTTTGAGTGGGAAATAGGAAGAGTGTCTAGTGGTTTTTTGTGGCTATTCTTTATACAGTCCTGGAATTAGGATAAGGTTGTTTGTTATGACTTGGTTTTAGGAGGGTTTTGACCTATCATATGATTTCAATATTCACGTTTTGTATCATTCTATTCTATGGCATGTGTTCAGAATTACAGAGACATGCCATCAAGAAAAAAATTAGTTGTATTTATTTAGGGAGATGATGATCACACTCTTGAGATCATGGGACATGGGATACTAGTTGATCCTCCCATAGTGCCAAATGAGCCACTGGAGGATTTTATGGACACAGGTGATGAGGAACAGTTACATTGAAGGTTTCCTTTACTATATTCAGTCTTTTCAGGGAGCACTGTACCCATCCTCGACTATGGATGAGCTAACGAGGGTGTTCTTGTAGAAGCATCTTCCCACATTTTCCCAGGATAGAGGTCTACAAGCCGCTGAGCTGTAGATAGGGATGATGTTGTCAATATTCACAAATATTGATATTCCTATTGATAAGAGGGTATTGCTTGCATAATATATGTTATGTGGAGAAGAAAATAACTAGTTGGATGTACAGAAATAGCCAGATAAGCAATGAGAGATGGGTTGGGCTGATTTCCAAACCCTCTTTTATGACTACTTCTACACCGAGAATCTGTGGGTTGGGAGGGCTAGTGAGGTTATGTATTTGGACTAGGCTGTGATTATACATATTTAATAATTGGAATGCTTCAAATATTTTTACCATTTTTCATTGAAATTTCTTATTTATGAGCTATCCAAAGTGAATCTCATCGAGGACGGTCTCTGACATGCTATCAAATCATAGGTCAATGTGTTTAGATTGAATTCAATCAATGAGATTATTAATTAGGAACTAATTAAATAGTGTAACCTTTTGAAATATATTTGAATAGAGTAGGGAAGTGATGTTTCTCAACCCAGTTGGTTTACATCTTTATTTGGAAGCTCCATTTTGAGGTCTCCTTGGAATGAGTGCAATTCAGGCTGTGAGTGAATGTAGCTCAGTGTTTTGTCGTCAATGTGGATGGTGAGTCCACATGAAGAACCACTATAACCATAACCTAGTTATGTGTTGTTCTTGTGGTAGGATGGGGCACATACATCAGTATCGTAGGACCCTTCCTTCATCTGTGAGTGGTAGGGGTCAGCTCCGACACCAGGTTCAGGAGAAGGTTCCACAGCTTTGCGTCAGGCAGGTAACTGGAGTACTTTCAGTAGATTATGTCGAGGTAGTGGTGGTTGTGGAAGAGTCATCCCAACACTAGTAACACCTACAAATCAGATTGGTCCTACTCTGGGCAGTGAGGTTGTATCATAGGGTCGTGATGTAGGCCAATTTCTATCATTACAGCATACCCCAAATGGGTAGAGTGTCAGACCATCTACAATGAGATGTACTATCCTAAAATATTATAATATTTCATCTTTTCATTTTGATAC
Organism: Viscum album; assembly: GCA_963277665.1. NCBI lineage: Eukaryota > Viridiplantae > Streptophyta > Magnoliopsida > Santalales > Viscaceae > Viscum > Viscum album. The sequence goes on from OY728164.1 coordinate 1,351,178,589, forward strand.
AACAAAATCACATTGTTTTATTTTTTCAAAAGTGTTTAAAAGCCTTGGTCTTTTTGTTTTGTCTTCTAAGAGAATCATGACTGTAGATACTCTATTTGTAATTAGAACAGATAAGGAGGACTAGTTTATTGAGTGCATCCTTGACGATTGTTAGTCTCACTTCATATGGGATCTTTATGTCCTTGAGATGATAGGGTTTGACTTCATTCACAGGATGGGAAGACCATTTTCTTATCGAGATTATGCTCACTAGTATTGAAAGATGATGGATTTTACATAAATAGATGGCGTATTATATACTCACAATGGTGATTGGGATTTCATGGGGAGATGAGATGGAATCGAGCAATGTTGGGTGGGCAGAATGATAGCCTAGGTCACTAGTTTTATTCTAGATCATCTAGGAGTTATTTAGGAGGACTTCACTCCAGTGTCTGAGTGTTATAGGGATGTCTTTCTTGATGATTTTTTTTCTTTTTTTACCTCCTTTTATAGAGGTCGATTATTCCATCGATCTAGTTCTAGGAGAAACACTGATATCTATTACTCCTTTTAAGATGGCTATGGTAAGGTTCTGGAACCTGAAGAGGTAACTTGTGAATTTGGAGGTGAATGGGTTTATTCAACCCAGAAATTCTTTGTGGGCTTCCCTAATCCTTTTTGAGATAATTTCAGATGGAAATCTTAGACTATGTTTGGATTATCAAAAACTCATCCAGCAAATGTTTAAAAACCTATATCCCTTTCCATAGATAGATGAAATGTTTGATCATCATTGAGGAGCTGAGATATTCTAAAAGATCAACTTCAGGTCCAGATATCCCCATGTGTGTGTTCGACCAACAAACATACCTCATACATCTTTCTATAGTAGGTATGGTGTATATTAATATTCTATTATACCGTTTAATATCACAAATGCACTAATTATTTTTATGTATTTGATTAATCAAGTGTTCCATCCTTACCTAGATTACTTTGTGATGATTTTTGGGGGTAATACCTTGGTGTATTATCAAAACTGACATGAACATTCCAACCATCATGAGATCATGATTAATACGTTGAGAGACCATGAGTTATATAATATGTTCACAAAGTGCCACTTTTGGATTGATCAGAATCACTTCTTATGTCACATCATCTTAGAGAAAAGAGTGTTAGCGGACCAAGATAAGGTGATATATTTAGTTAACTAGGTACAAAACATGAATGTTTTGTACATACAGAGTTTCTTGGGGCTAGCTGGTTACTAATGAATTTCATACATTAATTCTCACACTAATCAGCACCATTTACAGTCTTTAATATGATTGTGATGGTTTTATCATCATATTCTCATGAGATAACCTTTGATGAGCTAAAAAGAATGTTTACAACTACAGTAGTCTTGATATTTCTAGAGTAGGGAAAGAGCTACACTGGGTATTGTGATGCATCAAATATTGGGCTTGGATAAGTGATTATGAAAGGAGATAGGGTCATGGAATATGGGTTTCATAAGCTAACTCCAAATGAGAGGAATTATACAATTCACTAGCTTGATCTAGATAAACTTGTTCATGGGTTCCACTATTGGAGACAATATTTACCGGGGGAGCATTTTATGGTGTCCACTAACCAAAAAAGATTCATGTATATTTTTACACAATGTGATATGGATCAAAGTAAATAGAGGTGGGTGGAGTACCTACAGTAATTTGACACCGATCTTTCTCACACGCCTAGTAAAGGCAATGCAGTGGCTGATGCATTAAGAAGGAGGAATCAGAAACATGAAGTGTATAAGGCCAGTAGCGAGTTGTAGATTTTGGTGTTTCTCTCAAAGATGAGTCTACAGGTGAATAATAGTCAGGGAAAATTATTTATCATCATTATCCATAACCTATACCCTACTAGATAGAGTATGGATGGGGTAGCTATTAGATTGTGAGGTCAAAGTCCTACATGAGTTTGTGTTATGTGAGGGTCAATGTCCTGGTTGGACGGTAGGAAAGTATGATATTATTTGTATCCATAGATACATTTGGGATCCAGTGTACATACATGAGGAGATTAAGGGGGAGTTTCAGTCCTCAACATGGGTAGTTCATCCCGGAGTTTCCATGATGTACCGTGACGTCCACCATCAGGACTAGTGGAAAGGTATGAAGTGTGAGGTTATTGGTATTGTTACGAGGTATACCACTGGTAAACTGGTGAAGGTTGAACATCAATGACTGGTTAGTCTTTTCAGAAGTTACGTATTATAGAGAGGAAATAGGATGATTTTTTGAAGGATTTTGTGACTGGATTAACGATTTCACCATGAGGTAATAATTCTATGTGGGTTGTTGTGGAGAGGATCACAAAGAATTCTCATTTTCAGCTAATCTGGGAGGCCTTCAGTGCTTATGAGATTAGAAGGCAGTACATCAGTGAGATAGTATGACCACATGGGGTCCTAGGAACTATCATTTGAGATAGGGATTCCAAATTTATGTCTTATTTCTAAATGATTTTTCAGTGGGCACCGGGTACAGTGTTGCTTCTACACAAAACATACCACCCTCAGACTGATGGTCAGTCAAAGTGTATGATACAGGTGTTATAGGACACGATGCTAGCACGCACCCTGGATTTTGGGGACTCTTTAGAGAGGTGAATTACCCTAGTTGAGTTTTCCTATAATAATATTTATTAGGTTACTATATAGATGGAATATTACCAGGATTTGTATTGTAGGAAATGTTGTTCAACACTTTTCTAGTTAAAGGAAGCATTATTGGGACTAAATCACATATAGGAGACAATAGAGAAGGTATAGTTGATTCATAAGTGGATTATTATAGCACAATCTCCTCCGAAATCTTATGTTGATAATGATAGATGACCAATTGAGTTTGATGTTTGAGATCTTGTTTTGTTGAATGTTTCATTGAGGTTGGGACACATGAGAATTAGGATACAGAATAAGCACTCACCATGATATGTCGATCCATTCAGGATTATGGCGAGAGTCATTTTGGTATCCAATCAGTTACAGTTACCTTAGAGATATTGATCAATGCATGAAATCTTCCGCATATCATAGTTTTGCTGCTATCACTCAGACCCACCTAATGTTTTTCATCCAGAGGAGGATGAGTTATAGGTAAATTCATTCATCGTGGAGCATCCAATTTTTATCATTGATAGGAGTACGCTGGTTCTCCAAGGCTATTCACTTATTTTAGTATGGGTGTTTTGGAATAATGACCATTCACAAGGTGAGACTTGGGTTTGGGAGGCTGACGTACATGCTCAGTGGCAAGATTTGTTCTCAAAAAATCTTGACCACCTATTAGAGAGTAATTCAGAGATAAATTACTATAGAGGGGAATATTGTATGAACGTGGGTTTTAATATGTGGTAAGAATCTATTATTTTTCTATTTGAATTCTTAAATATGGACTTATGTGACTATCCTTTGAGGTCACCCTTATTTTTGAGTTTTTTGCGGCTTGTTCGGTGCCAGGAACCATGTTTTTTGGGGTGTTTTTATTCTAGATCATGGTTAGTAATAACCATGTAAGTCAAGTGACACAGATTAAAAAAACCATGTGGGTCTTGATAGACGGGTGGTATTGGCCACACAGTTAGGCCAACCTGCACGGAATAGACCGCACAATCATGGAGCCATGTATGCAGCTTTTGTAGACTTTAACAGTGTCATAGTCATGGTTTGAACATGTTCTATAAACATTACGAGTAAACAGTATGGATTCCCATTTTCTCTACCAAAACCATTCATAGTTGGAACATAGTTTAGTAAAACATTTTCTTAAACTGTGAAACCCATGTATTTTGTGTTTTTAATTAATTTAACGTTTAATTATTTTACTTTTTATAACCTATTTTAGGTTTTCCCTACATCGACAACATCTCAACCTTTTGAGAGGCCCTTTTAATCTCTAACATAGTATATGAGACCATATCTTCATCCAATCTACAATTTGAGTAGGTTTGTTTCATCTGATCCACCAGGGTATGATCTACATTCCATTTTAGGCATTCTTGATCCATCTAGAGATCAATTATGATATTTGTATTCATGATATTATATCAAAATATCATATCCATTGTCCATTATTCATACCCGAAACTAGGATGAAACATGACTCGATACTATATGAACACTTGATTATCAACCTAAGGCAGCTGGTCAATACATTTCTTTAGGTTTTTCTTCTTTTAATATCTATTGGCCACTATTTCTCCCACTAGATGTTTCAGCAAAACCCTGTTTTTAAAGGGGTTACTTGAAATAGATTTGATTAGATATATTAGGGATTCCCATAGGATCGGTTGTGCTGTTTTGGTACACATTTCCCAAATCAAGGTCACCCAAGGGGTGCACCATATGGATATTCCATGATTATGCTATGTTAGACAACCCAAGGGATGTGTTTTGGTATTGTCTTGTTATAGTAAGAAAATGAGAAATGTAATGAGATGAATGGGATGTTTAGGAGATGGATTTACTCCATTAACTAGATAAATTATGTTGACCATGATACAGTTAATTATTTAATGGGTCAAATGAGGCGTCTTAAATGGATTTGATTAAATATATTAAGTGGAATGGTAAAACGAGTGGGTATACTTATTTAGTGGTTGTTATTTTCATAAGTTGTTTATTTTGAAATGAGGACTAATGAGTGAGTATATCCATGTTAAATGTGCAATTTCGAATGGTGAGTGATGGGTGGCTATACCCATGTTATATTATTGAATGCGATGGATTACATGAGTGGGTAGACTCATGTGTGATGAATTAAAACCGTATGAATTGTTTGATAGATTCCATGGATGACTCTCCATGGATATTGAACATGATAGTGGATTCTTTGAGAGTTAATCATGGATGGTTCTTGATTTGATGGGATGCATTGGGCATTTCTATCCCCTGGATCTGACTTGCTTGGAGTCATGTAAGACATATCAGTATACATGATCTTTGGACTCCAACTAGTACCTATAATATATTTCCATTGAGACGATTCGGGGACATGAGGTGATTTCATTGGTTCTTAACACATAGAATTTAACCCTTCATGGTCCACACTTCATTATACTACATTCTTGTGGGATATATGATATGCTTGTTTGTACAAAAATTCTGTGGGATATTTGATTTGGATTAGTATTATCGAAAGGTCATGTGAATAGGATATGCGTGGATGTTCAACATGGTTGTGTTATTTATTATTATGTATTATATCTACCTTATTAGATGATTAATCTTGTTGTTGGGATCCTTGAGAGGATATTTGGTACAACTTCTTGCAGTAGGCATATTCCATGGGAATTAAAACATACATTACTACTTACTTACACTTCTTTAAAATACTTCCTATGCTTCCTACTAGATGTTTATCTTAGAATCTATACAAGAATCCTTTGTGACTTAAAAATATTATATGGTTGAAGGTGATACTTTGGGAAAGTTACCTAACATAGTTTATTAATCATTTATTTATAGAAAGGGAGAATAAACCCATGTTGAGGATTACGATGATATGGGTACTTTTTAGTATTATTTTTATTTTTGGATACGTGTACTATTTTTTATTCCCATGTACCTATTTTGGATTCTTTCAAGACACATTTATCATCTGCATCATTACATATAAGGAAACTCTGGTTTTTTTATTTCACTTTCAGTTACCTTCTTATTTCACTTCTTCATATATTAAAAATGTTTGAATTATTAAATGATATACTATGGTAATGAAGGAACAATCTCCCTAATGAATCACCTAGTCCATCACAACTAGTCAGCAACCTCAGGTGTTTTTGGAGATATTCTTGTGGCAATGTGGCCAACTGGGCTTAGGGAACTGTTGAAGGTTATTCAGGTCCGGGATTTTACAAAATCAATACATAAATAGATATAGGAAACTCACCCATAATAATAATTAAATCCATCCACTTATGCTCAATTTCCACAAGGGATAAATATATATGCATCTACCAATTATAAAGTGAAATTATATATCCATAGTTAGTTGTATCGAAATTTCCTTGGTATCTCAACCTCATACATGTCATAAACACCATATTCATTATGACACCACATTTGACTATAATATATTAATAGATACCTCTTTAGAATTCCCCTAAATAAATCATAAGTCCCACATATCTACGTTCAAACTCACTATCCTCTCAACAACTTCACATGATATGGAACATTGTTATCCATCCTCCAATAAAATTGGGTGATCAACCTCAAATATAATGAAAATACCTTATCCCCCAACTAAGGATCTCAAACACCATCTTCTATTTCTTCTAGGGTGATCACCTCCTCAATAACTAATTGTTAACACCATCCCCTCTACTGATATATATATATATATATGGATGAATCTACCCAAAAAGTGGTCAAACCACTTAAAATTAGTCTTATTTTTGTTCACAAAAAACCACTAGAACTATCAACAAACATTTTTCAGTGTAAATCACCAACATTTCTAGAAACACACCATCGAGAATTCTCATTTCCACATGCAAACCATGTTGCCCAAGTCCTAATTTTCAGCACCATCTGAGGTACCATTGGAAATTCCCTCAACCATATGACCTCATTTCCCTAATCCCGATGAACCATGTCACCCTAACCAAGTTATCAACATCACCCCATGTATTTTGGTCCATTCCTTCACCCCGATGAATAATTTAACCTTTGCCCGGTGATCAACGTCACTCCAAGTAACCTGATATATAGCTAACACATTCTTATAGAACTAGTATAATCATATCACATTTATTTTATTACATTTAAAAAATAGCCTAAAATGACCAATTAATCAAAATCACCACACTCTAATTAATACATATTTAATAAAGTATGTGCATTCCATTCGATATCTCACAACATTTATTACTCCTTAAAAACTAGAATTTATTAATTACGTGATTCACCTTGACAACCCACATTTTTGAATTACATAATTCACCCAAAAATATTCTTATTTCATGAAAATTATAGGAACCTCCTACCTTAGACTCATAAGTTTTCCCTCATCGAATATTGGCCAATAATTTGTGTCGTATCTAAAGAGAATATGTTTTAGACAAATGTCTATAAAATAGGTAGAATTTGTCTTATAGATTTATAATTCCATTAGGAAAGATAAATGAGTAATATCAGCAATATAATTGGAGGGATTACCCTAAGGAATCAATATCCACTGACAACACCTAAATCAACTCTCAAATAATGATAGGAGGCCAAATCCAAGGAAGAGGGGAGGAGGAGCTCCATGAAATGTTGGAGGGAGCATTGTGTATGAGAGGTGTAAAATAGGGTGAATCCTTTTAAAATAAGAGGGGTAGACGTATCATTTTTTCTATTTAAAAATGTACATAGTTATTTCATAGTTTAGAAGACCATGATCCATCCTTTCTCTACACATTGTCTAAAGGACATACACCTAACACGATTTGGCCTCATAGTTAAAAAAAGTTTCTACCAATTATGTGACTAAATATATAATCATACACTCTAATTCGTGCTTCCCTGTAATGGGATACATTATTTTACCAAACCATGCACCATAAAAAAGGATTCATGGTTTAGTTCTCAAGGTTAGTCATAAAATGATTCTTTTTTGAGTTTTCTAAAACCAGGATTTCGGATCCCCAGACACATGACAACCATCCAAACTATGAAGAAACTCACTAAAACATAAAAAATTTATAAAAATTAAGTAAAAAGGAATTAAAAGTGTTGGGAATATGGTCTAAAGGATATAATTTATGTTGGATTATCCACCATACTGAAAAATTGATGCCTACCTAAGAAATTGACCCATTAAAAATACTAGCAGTTAAAACCTCCCAATAATACGATAGTTCATCATGAGTAATGTGGAATTATCTAGATATGGTACCGAACATTACCAAATAAGATACATTATCCTCGTATACATCAGTTACTAGTCATGGTCAATTAACCTTATGGTGATTCCTACCTTAGGAATAAGCTACTCAGTAAATTCCTCACCCAAAATCAAATATTCTAATGGTTCCAGTGTCCACACCTATACATAAAAGTACTCCAATTACATACCATCATTAGTTCACCTCATTAGGATCTCAGTTATACTGTTTTCATACTTTACTCTCATTAAATCCTATATCTCATTAGATTCGCATTAGTACATGTGTTATGCATGACACCCATTCTTCCTACATCTCATCAGATGGCCAACAGTCTGACATCAAAAATATTAATCAAAATTAATCCCATATCATATATATAATTATGTATTCCCATCATAGTCCTGATTCCTATATACTATCATAACCTGGCCTGATAGGGCCCAAGCTGTGACTACCCCAGTCCCACCTCCGAAAGGATAGGGGATTGTGACCATCATTGAGTATGCATATCAATCACATGGAAGGCATTAAAATAAAATACCTATACACATTCACACATATAAAAGATCATATAATGTGGAAATTTATAACAACTAAAACCATTGGATGTATACATCTATAATCTCACAATTAGAGTGTGAAATTCAGATAATAAAAGTTTTAAAGGGGCCCAATACAAGCCCAACCAAAAACTGTAGAGTTTCCAACCTGACGAGAAAGTGAGAAATACCATCAATTGTTACCATGAAGAATAAACTTCTATCTTTCAAGCTCAATCTATTCTAGACCATCTCCATTTCGTCCGAAGATAATGTCAAGTGGGTCATCTTCTGTATAAGGCACGCCACATGTGGGAAAATTCCATGTATGTGATTGTATAAAAATACCCATAAGGACACCCCAAAATACTAAACACATATAATAAATATTATTCATCTCATGTAAAGGATATAGTAATCAATAAATAAATAAAACATATATGTACTCAGGATGGATGTCAGACCTCAATGAGGTCATAACCAAACTTCCGGCATCGAGATTTTACTCGAAGGTTCTAGGAAATGATCATTATAGGAGAACCCACTGCATGACCACTGTTATCATTGGAGATAATCTTCCAATAAGTCATGATAATTGGGCCCCACCAAATAAAAAGCACTGGTGTCTGAAGACCCTAATACATAGATAGGGGATCACACCCAAAACCAATGTGGGGGATAAAAAAACTAATCAAGATCAACCCTCTACATAGTGGTTCACATATGAATGATACCAAGAATGCTACTAAAATGGACTTCTATATGGAGGATCAACTCCCCGCACATGGAGGTCACATTGAATACACAAACCCCCCCAAGGGTATAAGAAGAAATTATAGATGATCACACTCTGGTCCCATGGCTGGACACCACACACTCTATTTAAGACAAATCCGTTAGAGGGGATCACAAACTACATATATGCATGTAATTATATACATTACCCTAAAGGGGGTGGACTAAGGAAACTCACTAAACTAATACAGGTCCAATACTGGGGAAATGAAGTGTTCTAAACACCCTAATAGGGTCTGTTGACTTATAATGGGGTTATATGGTGTTTTTATCCAACCCATGCTTTTCCTATGTGGTGATGCCTCACACTATATGTATAAAACTATATACATGATGTTTCCATGGGGAACATGGTGTGTCGACAACCACTGACATGTTTTCTATACCATATATCTATATCTGTGTACTCATGGACAACCCATGAACAACCATATGTGTCTGGCCATGTAACTTCCCATGCACTCCCGGTTACATGTTGAGCTTCCATATAGGAGTCACATAATGTGTGGTAGAAACCACACATCGTGTGATTCTTATCTTCCCCGCAGAAACCTTAACTTTACAAAAAGTGTCCCACATGGTGTGTGATCCTAAATTATATGTTGTTTAATAAGGGATTTCATAGAACCTGTACCTAGTTCTTGTGTTTCCCAAATATTTCACCTTCACGATGAATCGTGCCCAAGAACATTAGATCTGTTGTTAATCGGTGTCACTATTGGACAATCTATAATTTCTAGCCACTAGAATGGATTAAGACATCCTCCTCCATCATATTAGTTACTATATTCTACTCATTATTAGGAAATACCATCACTCTGGAAGAACTTTCATGATTTCCGATCCTCAAATAAAAACCTCAATTGCAAGCTATACTCATGGTGAAGATCTATTGCACTGAAAATTGGTAACACGATGATCAAATACCCGGTATCAATTAAAATACTGGAAAAAGAAAATAATGATTTTTATCGAGTGAAGAAATAGTGAAGAGAACCATAAAATAAAAAAAATATGAGGAATGAACCTCATAATTTTTTTGTTCACCCTCAATCCATTGTCGAAGAATTAGATGAACGAAGAGAAAATTAAACTAAAAACAATAAATCAATAAAAAATAAAATAAAATTTGGATTCATGAATCAGTTCTTATTCATGGAATTGATTCATGTTAAACTAGGGGTGAATAATGGGATTTGAATAACAAAAATCATACATACTACCTAGATTTTGAATCAATAGATGAAAAAATTGTCATGTGTTGACGTTATAATTGAGATCCAGAAACCTCAATTGCGCAATAGTCATTAATCTCGATCTGATATCTTGTCTCCAACTAAGAACTCCTCAAATGTTCCTCTCCAAAATCTCTACTCGATTTTTATGTCCATGTTTCTTACCCATAAAATTTTCCCAAGAATAAATTTTTATGCAATCTTTAGGTTTGGATTTAAATTAAATAATTAAATAAATATAATAGTTTTAATAACCTTTTTTCTGATCAAGGTGTTCAATCCTAACGAATGATGTTTATAAATATTATGTCATTCCTAGATTAAAAACCATTCTGTAAACTAAATGGTGGCATCATATTTCTGATTTAATTCCACATTTAAAAGTTATAACATATTTTTATAAAACTATATTCACATGATTCTAATATTTTTAATATATTTCAAATAACAATTTTGGGCTCACTAGGCCTTGGAATCAGATTCCGTTTTATCACATGGCACTAAAAATAATCCATATAATATTCTAAGGTAGTACAAGGAAAAATAAGATTCCTTACAGTCTCCCAACCATAAAAATTTTCTTCATGAATGGAGGAAAATATACTAAAAAGATGAAGGTATTTGTATTTCTTCTGGGTCTCTCACTCCAAGGTGATCTCCTAAAGATTCACATTCTTCCACTAGACAGAGAATAACTGAATCAATCACCCACTAAGGTTCCTCTCCTTCCATTAAATTATCTCCACCATGTACTCAATAAGGACAACATCATTATTGAGGTCCAACTCTCCCCATTCAATAACATGCAACAGGTTATCCACATACACCCTTAGATGTGACACATGGAAGATGTCATGTACCCAGTCTAACTACCCTAATAAAGCTAAGGGGTATGCCACCTTGAAAATTCCAAATAGTATCTATAATGTGCCAATAAATTATGGAGATAGATTTCCACCCTGAATAAATCTATATAATCCACATTGTGGTGAGATTCTTAAGAAAACATGATCGCCCTCCTGAAACCATATATTCCTCCTTTGTTTGTCTTTATAGGACATTTGATATCTATGCGGAGTTCTAATTTATTCATGAATGATCTAAAATTTCTCTATAGTATCCTATACTAACTTTGGGACAATGAGTGCTAACTCACATGGATCATTCCAACAAAGTGGTGATTTGTAGGGTCTCCCAGACATGGCCTCAAATGGGTCCATATTGTTGGTGGAATGGTAGCTTTTATTGTATGAAATATCTACCATGTGTAGGTTATCCTCCGAACTATTTACTAAGTCGTAAATAAAATACCACAATATTTCCTCCACGAACTGAATGTTCTTCTCAATATGGTAGTCACTTGGTGGGTAAAACTCAATGTTCAAATGAAACTAATTACTAAAGGACACACAAAATATACTCTATAATATCAATGTGAATTGATCATAATGGTTTGAAAATATCATATAGGGAACTCCATTGAGCCATTCAATCTCTTTCATGTACAGGAATCCCACACAGTCTACTGAACTCTATATATGAATATCTAAGAAGTGGGGTGGCATTGTGAGTCGATCTACAATCACCCATTTGGAATCATGTCCTATGAAAATATTTGGTTAACCCATAATGAGTTCAAAAGATATCCCATACCATATAGATTCTATCTTCTCAAGAGGTTGAGCTAAACCCACAAGAACCAACTTCTTTGACTTTATGTGTTGACATGTGATTCTTCAAGAGACAAACACTACAACAGAACTCATCATTCTGGTACACCAAAACTAACATCAAAGGTCTCAGTACATCTTTTACACACCTGGATATACCACCCAAGGGGATTTATGAAACACATCAATATATTTTCCAGTAATGTCATTCATACCATCATCCATCCACTGAAATGTATAACATTCTCCCCACATTTTTAAAATCCATCAGGTGCATGTCTAGAGGATATCTAAATATGTAAGGTTTCATAGTTGGTATGTACATTTTGAACTTCCCTAATAAATTGTAAAGGTGGTTGGGTAATAAACATTAATTTATTGTATGAAGAAACACCCTTTTCCACTATGGTAAATTGAAACAAGGCTTACAACTTTGAAACATCAACCAAAAGCAGAGAATAAGAACTCTAGCTGAGAGAATCCCCCACCACTTTCCTCTTCACAAGGGTATAGATATTTTTGATGTCATAGTTCTATAGAAATTCAATATATCATCTCTTTATTATGTTAAAATAATTCTATGATAATATATATTTGAGACTCTTATATTTAGAGTTAAAGATAAATCACTCTCACATCAGGTAGTGGCACCACATATTCAGGGAGAAGAATACCTCTTCTGGATCAATATTGTAGGTCTCACAGTTCTTATTCTATGGTATCAACTTCATGGACCCATTACTAATTAATTTCATCCAATAGGTCATAAAAAACCAATTCTTGTCTTTGAGACATCAAAAAACACTACGTACTTGAAACTCTCGTCTAGAAACCTCAAGATGGTGGTGCTCATTAACCTCTACCTCAACTACTGAAAACACTATTGGAAGTTTTCTTTCCACACAAATGAATATCCATTTTTGGAAAAACCTATCAAGGGTGTTACCACTATAGATAAATTGTTTACAATCATCCAATAGTAATATGTGAACCCAAGGAAACTCTGCACCTTGGAAACACTCTTGTGTAGCTCCCACATTTTCACTACCTCAACCATCATCAGATCCACTATCAATATTTCCCCTAATATGTAATTTACTTGGAATTTGAACTATAAAATATAGAACTACTACTATGAGAGATTCCCATATATATGATATTATTAGAGTGTTCAAAGGACCACCATCAAGTTTCTTGCATTCTCCTCCGTGAATTTTGAGTACACTTGGATATCACTGATGAAGACGAGCACACAACAGTCTAAAAAAATCTGAATGATCTAATTCGTGAGTTTAATTCACTTATAAATGGTGTTATTCATGCTAAATTGAATCCCCAAGCACTCATATTTTCCATAGATACATTTTATTTAAGTCTTCTATACACCCCCATCCCATACTCGCAGCTAGTGAGAGCCGGATCTGAGGTCAATTATCGAGAATCATCGTACACATATCAACTGATTGAAGATGCCGTCAACCCAAGATAGTGGATAGTTATTCATAAAGGTCACCAAGATCAAGAACCAATAGTCATCAGATAAACTCAATAATAGATATACCTTTTATGAGAACAACAATGGGGATGCATATGAGTGAAACACTAGGTCTCCCAAATCCTTTCTCATGTAAGTCATGTAACTATACACTAAGCCCAAGAAGCTCACACGAGACATCTGATACATGGTTATAGATATCAAGGACATATCAAAGGGTAATTAAATGAAAACATCTATCTCTTGGTGGGAGGTAAACCTAGAATGTCCTTAGGTATGACATCCTCATACTCTACCAACACTGCAGAAAAATGCTAGCCAATATCAGGTTCATGTGAGCCAACAACTGAGTAATCAGTTGCAATCTCCATTTCATGAATCTATCCTAATCCCCCAAGACTTCCTTTTTCACCACCAATAGAAAACCTCATCTCATAATTGTTGACACACCATACAAAGCACCCAAAACAATCAGTATGGGAATAAACTAGGGACATGAATTCATTTCACAAGATGACATCATAAAGCATAATAACGGATGAAAAGGGATTTCATACAAATATCTATCCTCCAAGATTCATATCACACTATTTAAAAGAGTTTAAAATTTTTGAGTCACCTCATATAGATGTCTCTAATAACATGGGTTGAGGCAAATGACCAACTGAAATCTCGATGTCAGGAACCAGAGAAGTAGAAGGAAATGAATGACTGACACCTATGTTTTTCAATATTGATTCTTTGTTATAAAATATATAGATCATAAATTGTATCATCCTTGGATCCTTAGGGTCATAGGGGTCATAAATAGTATTATTCCTCTTCCATATCCATCATCTCCCAGAACCTGGATTGGACGACCTGGTAGTAGTGGTGGTAAAAGCTAAAAATTCCGACCACCTCCTACTACTCTAATGGCCCCTATTCCACCTCCTCTACATTACTGACCTGCTTGATCATGCCTCTATCTCGTCCACATTATCTCCAAAAATATTTCATGATTAGTTGAATTATATGTTGGAAAATCCCATTCTGTATTTTCCAAACCATCATAGGAGAAACATCGCATCTCCCTCAGGTGGTACAAGCCATCCTTAAAGACTTGGACCACTAATACTATATCCTAATATCACCTCTTGATGTATATAACACACACAGATCCCTATTTTTTTTGGTCTATATAATTCAGTGGTCTTATATCATGGATTCTCACTACCATGAACCACTATTAGAGCCTACTCTTCCATGAATCTCTACACCACTATGGCTCACTCCAGTTCTCCAAAAAATCTGTAAATGAAATAAGATATCACCAAATATTTGATATATTATATTAATACTAAATCAATGTTCCATTTACTAAATAATTTATATCAAACCATATCTGTGGAGTATAATGGGCGATCAGTAAAACCATACCAAATACTCTAACATATTCTTACTTCTGGGTTGTAGATATGGATGCTTCAGGATGGACATTGATCACAATGTGGATAGATAAGACTACTATCTATGGAGATACTTGATGTCTAACTAGGAAAGAGCTATCTCATTATTCGATTGATTGAAAAAACTCCACCATATCTTATTTTATCCCTTAATTAGACTCACCAATTAGACCTCCATATGATATGTACGTGTCCTTAAATGGAAAAAAATCAAGTGACTTCCTCCAAATAGTCCTCAGCCACAGAGGGATATATTTCCCTAAAACCTGATTGGTCTCTACCTCTATAACTCATTAGTTTCAGTCAACCTATGTACATAAATATAAGAAGCTTCCATTTCTAACTACTACTCAATGTGTGGTGTTATAACTGATATTTCACCTTGAGGTAATATATCTAGTACATATCCTTGTACTGAAACCTCATCACTTGGAGGATCATCCTTATGATCACATAGTGGAATCCTGACTAGATTTTATCAACGAGGAATCCTAAAATAAACATGATATACCATTGTCAAAGAATTTTTATAGGGATATGACTCAAGAAGAACATGGAAACCAAAACCCATTCATATATGATTCATGTAATATTTTTTTCCCTACAACCAATGTCTACATGTACCGAGTGAGAAGTATTGTGATCAAATTCCTTATATATATATACATAAAGGGCCTCAACAAAACTAATGTCCCTTACATAAATGAAGAACATGAAAAACTAAATTGTATTTCAATTAAACCCAAACCAGTCACAGAAACACTAGTCCTCATGTTGAACTGACTCATCAAATACCACTTCATCAGGACCCAGCCCAATGGGCCTAAACCTCAGCTTCCCAAAGACTACCTCTAATAGGAAAAGGTCTAGCGAATAGTGCTGAGTATGTAAATCACACACTTGAGAGAAGTTAACCTAAGGTAACTATAAACATTCAGACGTCTGTAATACAATAAGATACTGTAATTTATTACAAATGAAACCAATTCATGAATATATATTTAATCCCTCAATTATAATAAAAAAGAAAGGTATTGAAAATGATAATGGGACTAAATAAAATCTAAAAGAAAACTATATAGACTCCAAAATTCTTATAAGGTGAGTACTAATATCAAATTCAACCACCCATAAAATACCTCAGCCTTTCTAGCTCAAGATGAGCTCAACCATCTCCTTGTCCTCCTAGGAAATCGTCAAATGGGTCATTATCTTCATAGGATATGACATGTGTGGGAGGAGACCATGCATGGGTTATTATAACAATACCTAGTTGGACACCCCAAAAAAACTAAACAAAAACCATCAATATTATTAATCTCATAAAAAAGGATATACCAATAAATAAATAAATAAAAACTCGATATACTCAAGAAGGACACCACACCTCCAGGAAGTCGAAACCAAACTCTCATCCACAAGATTCTACTCGTAGACTCTAGGTAATTATTGTCCTAAGAGAAAAAACACCATGATCCATGAAATAATTCGAAAAAAATCATCCAGTAACTAATTATAATTAGGTGCCACCTATGAAAACTCACTCATCTTTAAAGACCCATATACTCAAATAAGGGATCACACCCAAGACCACTAATGGATAGCACAAACACAACTAAGATCAACCCAAAATATAGGGATCATGTATAAATGATTCCATGAGCTCTATTAAAATTACCATATATATAGAGAATCAACACCTTATGCATATAGGTAACCAAAATTCCTCAAGCTCCACCTAAGGTAGTAGAAAAAATCATAGAGGATTACACATCAGTCTTATAGAGGGACACCAAAAACACTATCAGAGACTCATCCTCTATAGGGGATCACAATCAATATATGTGGACATAATTCCGCATTATAACCTAGTGTGGATGGACCATGGGAACACACTCAATCTATACTAGTCAAATAAAAGGGGAAACCAAGGGCTCCAAACACACTAAAATGTGGAATATGGAATTTCCCTCAATATTATTGCTTGTACATGTGATTTTACCTCACACTCCATGTATAATCCCAAATACATGGAGATACCATTGGGTACATGGTGTGTTTATTTCTTTTGGGACCTTGCTTAAGTTGTATGTTTATGTCCATGTTCTCCTGGTCTTCCCATGTACCACCCAAAGTACATGCCCGTGTAACTGTCTGTACCGCCTAGGTTACATATTGAGCTACTTAAGATAAGTCACATAGTTTGTGGTATGGACAACAGTTTGTGTGATTCATATCTTCATTGTGGAAACCCTAGTTTTCATAGAGTGTCTAACATGTTGTCTGATCCCATATCACACATCGTGTAATGTGAGATTTCATAGATCACACTCCTGGTTCATGTGGCACATGGATCTTCCACCTCCAATATCAATCACACCCATGAATATCATATATGGTGTTGAACATCTTTTCCAATAGGTTTTCAATGATTTCTAACCACAAAAATAGTTCTGGAAATCCACATACGACATCTGTGTCATTATGCACTACACTATAAAAAGAAATACCTTTGGTCTAGTCTCATTCCTCCATGAATCACTCATCATCATTTTCAATTATAAAATCATAACCTCAATCATATGTTGTACATTTGGTTATGATTCATTTCAAATAATAATAGTTAAACAATGATCAAATACAAGTTAATTTTTGATCTATTTTCAAAATAAAATACCAACGATGATAAAAATACGAAATGAGGGAGATGAACATAAAGAAAATATCAAGAAATAACATTTTCCATTGTTCTTTCACCCTCAATCCATTATTTAATAATTAGATGAATGAAGTGGGAATTAATCAATGAACAGTAAATGAATCATAGATAAAATCATCTTTCAATGCATGAATAAATTCGTTTTCATGGAATTAATATCTATTCTTCAAGGATATTTAATTGAATGTAAATCTCGAAAAAACATCCTACCTATAGTTTGGATCAATGGATGATGACTAATGGCCCTGAATTGATGTTGTTGACGTGATCCATGAACACTATGGGTTCAATGATAATCGTTCTTGATCTTGATTTGATGTCCTTATCTAAGATCTCTTGTATCATTCTTCTTCATCATATCCTTTAAATTTATAGGGTTATGATGATAACCCTTCAAAAAAGAATTAGAAGTGTATTTATAAGGAATTGTTAGAATAGGCTTTAACTAAATAATTAAACTAATAAAAAATAATATTTTTTTTATTCTCCTATAAAGGTGATGGGGAAAAACACTTGATGTTGATATAAATTATGTCACACATAGGGTGAAACCCATGATATAAACTCAATGATGACCACATATATTAGATTAGAGCCACTGATTAAGAGTTATTTTGTTTTTTAGGAAAATAAAAAATACATTATTTTAATATTTTTAATATATTTTAAATATCAAATTTGAGATCCCTAGGCTTCAGAATAACATGCCATCTCAGTTCGTGGAATTTAAAATAATCATTATAATACTCTAAATTAATAATGGAATAATTAGTGTCATTACACACAAATAATAAAAGTAACTCATCATACTCGATGTCCATATTAAGTGTTGAGGCCTACAAATTTTATACATATCACGAATCATACCATATGTCAATATATTAATCAGATAATAATTATTTTAGTTATTACACATGAAACTCATACACCAAAACTAGCCATGCCAAAACATAGTGAAATGACAACATTAATGGCATAACTCTAACAATCATCAGCTCCTCAACCTACTCTAAATATAATAGATCAATATCATGTGCATGGCCTAAGGCCCAACTACCAGATTCATAACCTCTGTGTAGATATATACAAGAAACCATCTATTGGCACCACTTATGGGTCTCTCTCTATCTCTCTCTCTCTCTCTTCCATGACCTTGGCATGTAGTTGAATCTTCCCTACTACATACTTGTATATATCATATTCCTACATTGGATCCAAGAATACAGCTTGATCACTAGATCCTAGCTATCTCAGATGGAAACCTACAAAACCTCTTTGGATGCCCCATCTGAGCACATGAAAGGAACTCCATTGGATACCGATCACACAGAGTCCCTACACTGCACGGCTACCCACACAAGAAGAACACCATCAATGGACCACGCCTCAGTGACCTACCTGAGTGTTTTGGATTGAATTTAGTACTTAGACACCTCATGTTCTCCCTTCCCTCTACCAGTAAAATCATCAATAAGATCAAATAACATTTTCTCCCAAATCAAATATGACCACTCTGTCAATTTTCCCTCAACAATCAGCACCAGATTCACTAAATCTGAGAACATGTTAGTCTAAAGATATTCACCTGATCCCTGATGGAATGTTTTAAACCATACTTGAATTTCTTCACCCAATAAATGTTTAAAATCACCCTATAAAGAAAAAAACGAGAATGGTATATAAAATTCACCACACAATCCATAATGAATATATCACCCTATTATTTGTTTATGAACTCACTTGCTCTGTCCACCCTCAATATCACTGGGAAGAAAATACCAAAGGACCTAACAACAAAATAATTCTATTTTTTCCACTTGTATACCAGCATAAACTTATACTTCCTAAAAACAATTTTCCAATCCCCTAAGAACAAAATTATCCACCTTCACCCTCCAATATAGGGAAGTCTCATGCTGGTCAATAATCATCTACACATACTTGATCTAGTTCCCTATTGCCTGAGTTTCACCCTCACTATGAAATAATGGTCGGTGAAGGGGCTATAACTCATGATTCAAATAAGATATGGAAGGATAAGCTTATTGAGATCTCCGTTAACAACTCTATATGACTCACACCATGACTCCCTGAGCTTCTCATCTATTGGTGTCCTAAAATATTCTATATATTATGGATGTTTTGTCTATACTAGAGACCATACCTTTGACTCATGATCAATATGATCCTCATGGTCCATATTCTAACCCTTAGGGGCCCATCCTGTTTATGACCTAGTCACACCACATATCCACTCTCCTCATTCTCCACTAAATTTTTTCTAGCTGGTATCACACTGAGGAACAAACTAAATAGTCAAAAAAATCCATAACTATATATTTATATATATCATATATAGAGAATGTTTTAGGCGATATCATAACTCACCACCCTTATACTCCCCTACGAAACCCATGTCACACGACATCTAGCCTTGCATCCCCTTCACAACCCAAATAAAAGTCATTTATCACATATCAGCTGACCCCCCAGCCTATTTCCTACCCATAATAGAGTCAGGAATCATGTATCACATATATAACGATGTCATCAATATAGGGTGGCTTGGTAGAATTACACAAAAATGATATAAATGAAAAAATGTTCAGATATTTTATAAATTGTAAAAAAATGACCCCTTTCATTTATTCCTTCCCACCATTAACATAATCAGGGCTATACATACCATATATACATCATATCCCTTAGAAATATCATCCGGAATCACATAACTAGGATAATTGTGTATAATTCCCCAAAAAATGATATTGTTGAAAAAGTAGTTTATTTTAAACTTTAAATAGCCTAACCCCTTTGATCACATTTCTGGTTCTTAATGACTATCACTAACATACACAAACATAATATGAGCCTCACTGCATACCATGATGTATAAATACTCATTCGATTCTATACCAAGACAAGAGAAAAAAATCTTAAAAACGAATAACTTCACATTTAATTGTTCCAATAAATGTGGATATAAATCAACTGTAAAACCACAAAGTATAACATTAATTTCACACCCCTAGAAACTTGGGCTATCCCCTATGCATAGGCTTTTAGGAACCCAAACATGATCTATTTACACAGTTCTGACTACATCCTATCCTCTAACCTACCATCACTAAAATAGTCTTACCAAAAAGTAAAATAAACTCTTATGATACCATTTATAGTGTCACAATCCACTAAAAGTGAAATTATTACTATGAAAAACATGTATGAAAAAACTAATAAACCAACAAGTTCAATCGGACATCAAACACTCTGGTAAATGACAAAATTATTAGAGGCCAACATAAATATATTTGACATGAACTCCCTTAATAATTTCCATGATATATTAGTTACCTTTTCATCTGGTTCATCATTGATAATATCTTAAAATTGAAAATCCAACATGTACCATTATTGAAAGAACTCCTCCACAGTTATCTTTTTCTTATTGATTCATATGGTCATAATTAAATTTTTTTGTCGATCGAAGCTCCATTATCTTCATTTGAGTCCACTAGAAATTTTCTTCCATTCATCCTTTCAATTTTATCATTATAAGAATGAATGGTAGAGTCCATTTCTAGAATCTCTTCCTCTGGGTTCATAAAAGTATCCCATGATTTTTCATTGGCCGCTACATCTGTGAGATCCTTCCCCTTGCTCCTAAATTTCATCCCTCCCTGTCGGATGTTGAGTCCAATATGGTATTCTCTAGAACCTGAGCTCCACTTACAGAATATTTTCTATCCTAAAAAGCCTTATACATCCATGTCTTACCAGAAACCAATTCCACATTCTTATTCAATGACGATTCCCATGAGTTAACCATTGTGCAAGTACACATGTCCTATCCTGATGATCTCATTATTATTATCTTTGGGGTGGTCAAATAATATTTTAGAGGTCCTGGATTTCCCCCCATTTAGACCTATAATATTTCCAGCCAACAGGTTTCCGTGCTTCCCTTTCCATGATCCAGATCGAACCAAAGCCTCATTCTCATATTCTAAACAAGTATGTGAGACCCCATATTGGTTGATTACCTCCTCTTCATTTGATTTTCTACGTCTGACATGTTTATGTTTCCATCTTGGATTGATAGTTTATCATCTTTCAAGATCCACATTTTCTTTTCCATACTCATTCATAGTCGAGTAGTGGTTATGCAACAAAGTTGGATTTGTATCCTTCCATATATGTGTGAAGACCCATATTTCTAATCTATCTATTCTCTAGTATAGTGGGCCACCTAGCCTTAGTTTCACCTCTCCATACAGAAAGGGCTACTGACTAGCAGCGAGGGTTTGATTAGTTGATAGTGAAGAAAATATACCCTATAATGATGATAATAATAATTTTACATCCATATATAACACAATAGAAGAAGGACCAAAATAGAAGAAACATGGATATTAACATAGCCAAAATATTAATAAACAATAGTAAAAAACTATCTAAAGGCATCACACCATTTGCAGATAAATATTCATGTAATATTAGTCATGAGAAATAGATATTCAAGTTAACCCATGGACAAACATATTGATATATATATTTTATCCAGAAATAATTTCTAGAACAACATTGATGTACCACCTATTACACTTCCATCTATCCCATGATATATGGATTCATCCCTAATCACTAAGGTATAGCTCGCTTTCATCTTCCCTTATCTGATCTCAAAACCATAAATTATACATGTGTCTATAGGGGATGTGTAGGGTGTGAGTATTAACATACTAGGCCACCACCAACATGATTTTATATCAATAATTGTAGATAATATGAATATGTAAATATACAAAAACAAATCATATATAATAATAATCAACTCTCTCACATTTTTCTCAAAATTCACATATGAGAGTTTTACCTCCTTCATACAACACTGGAGTGGAGAAAAATATCCATATTCATTCATATTACTAGTAGCTTGGTATATCAAACTCATACATGTCACCTAAAACCTCATGCCATTCGAAACCTCATATTCCTCTAATTGAGTAACATACATTTCATCAACATGAACATCAATACATCATAAGCCCCTCAAAACAGCATTTTAATGTCACCATAGACTCAATAACCTAACATACCCTGTCATGGGGATATCTATCCTCTAATATATAATATAACCCCATAATCAAAATAACACAACATTATAAGGCATGGTGATATCCATCCTCTAATAATCACCACCCATCAGGCACAAATATAATGGTGTGATTTATCTCCCAACTAATAGCCTCAAACACTATCTCATGTAGCTTTGTATATTGAGGAATTACATACTAAAATATGGTCAACACCATCCCCTATATAACTATGTTTGTGGAGGCCTCCACCCATAATGTGTGGTTAACACCACCTCAAAGGAGTCCCATTTATATACACATGACTCTAATGACCCTATAAACCAACAATAGTGGGTGAAAATCAGTTTCATTTCTTATGACGCACATTACAACAACCTTGTTTCCACACACAACCCACATCACCCATATATTGATAGTCAACATCATCCCTTGTCTCATGGAACAATGCCTAAAACTAATGACCTTGTCACCCTATTTGTGATGATGCATGTTTCCTCAACCAGGTGATTAACATCACCCCATGTATCTCAAGATACACCATCTACCAAATTAACAACATAACCTTAGTCCTGGTGACCAGCATCACCCAAAGAAACCTAGGAAACGACCAACATAATCCCATGATCCCAATTCAATTATATCACAATTAATTATTCAAATTAAACAACCAGCACTACTTGGCCGGTTTTTAAAAATACCGATGCCCATATTAATACATTTTATAAAAAATAGAGCATGCCAATCATCATCTCAAAACATTTATTCTAACATAAAAATAAGTATTTATTAATTAAGGTGTTCAACTAGAAAACTCATATATCTTCAGTTAATAACTCACTGAAAACACCCATATATTTAAGGGGAAATGTAGTCACCACCTATCTTTCAATCATAAGATCTCTCTCATCAAATACCGACCTCAAACATGAGCATTATTTGAAGAAAAATAATTTTTATACCAACACTCCAAAAATATAGAAAAATTGAACAGAAATATTTGAATTCTATGTGTCTAATAAATGAGAAATAGAAGAAAGAGGATTGAATGTATTACTAAGAGGTATCCATAGCTATGAAAACACCTGAATTATATGTCCAATGATGATGGGAGGATATAGCTTACGATGAGGAAAAGAGGTTCTCTATAACCTATTGGAAAGAGTGTTGTCTGTGGTAGGCCAAAAAGTGTGAGAACCCTCGTAATTAAGGATGGGGAAATTTTGAATTTTACATATTTAAAAAACCACATGGTTACCAAATGATTTGTAAAATCAAAAACTAACCATTAGGTTCTCACTATCCAAAGGAAATACACCTATCATAGTCTGGCCTCTAGGTTTGACACACCATGCATTATTCTTGTGGGTTACTCTTCATATATGAACTCCAATGAACACTTTCATTGATGGGGACAAATGGTTTCAGAAAAACATTCTCATTTTTAAAATAGGACACATGGTTTAGGGTACACAATTTTATAAACCATGCACCCACCATGATTCTCTTTCAGTCATTCATGAAATAGGGATTTCAAATCCAGACACTCTTAAGTCCCATATAAACACTTGAGTCATATCTAGAGCCTTAAACCCAATCTAAAAATGATATAAAAACACATTAAAACTCTCAGGATTAGGTGATGAGGCATATGACTTAATTTAAACTATCCACTAAACCAAGAAATCCATTTTTTACTTAGGAATGATTCCCATTAAAAAAGACAAGGCATTATAGAAATCCAATCTTGGTGAAAACCAAACAAAGTTTTCCAAAGAATAAGTATTATTCTTAACCAAGAATTTTTTTTATTCCTACCTACAAAAAATTTTATTAAAAAATTGTATGTAATATCGAAATTATCTTAAATATACTAATATGTTTTTTTTCTATGTTGTGAACAATATCCTTCTCCACCTTCCACTAAATGGGAACTGAAACGGTGGAAAGTGTGTGTGGAAAAAAACCAAATACTGAACTGACATAACTCGTTCTCCATAGAATATTCTAAATGATATAAATAATGATGTATATAGTTTATATATAAGGAGATTATGATAGAATTATACATAGTTAATTATTATATCACATATAACCTCTTACCATCCATTTTATAGAGAATATAATAATGTCACCCATGTGTACAACAGACTACCACCACATAAAGAAATGTGATTATTTTTTCACATAAAAGTTACATGAAAGGTAAAAAGGGTCAATAAAATGATTATTGTTTATATTGATGAATCCTTAATCATTCTATAAAATAAATATATGATATATTTTCTAACATAAGCATCCACATAAAAATTATATTATCATTTGTGTGTATATTGGACTACCTCCTTGGAAATAGATGTGATTTCTTATAACTAAATATACACATATATGGTATATATAAGGGTATTTAGTGAACTAGTATTTTATTTATGAAATAATTTTCACCTTCGATATTTAAAATCACAGATTCCTTCTTTCCATTAAGATCATCAAAAAATGGAAACATTTGTCATGCGTACATATAGCCTACTGTCTCTATGATTGTACCATAGTTCATTTTTCATAACCATAATTCATTTTTTTATTTAAAAATTATAAATTATGTATAAAAATGACAATTATTTATTGATTAAAATTCTTGATATTTTTAGAAAATATTTCCTTTACCTTAGTCAACATACCAAAGTGAATTGTGACATAAGAGTCATTTATTATTAAAATGTCCGATGTGAAATTATATTATTAAATAATTTAATATGAGATGGTAAAATTAAAATAATAAATAATAAAATTTAAAATAATAAATAATATAATTGGAAATAATTATTAATTAATTAAATAATTAACATAATTTTATTATTTTCAAAGATAGGGGGCACATAATATGATTCAGGCTTGAGCTAAGGGTTTCATCTAAAAAACAACTTTCTTGGAGACACATGTTCTTTTTTTTCTCTAATTTCATTTATATGGTTTATATATTTAACCTTTATATATTATGTCATGAATCATTCATAATTATTTTTAATCTAAGTTAAAATTAATTTAATTAATTAGTGGGGGGTTTCGATTCAAATGTCATCAGGGTGATATGGGTTTATGTGTCACTCTCATTTTATTTTGGATTATTTATTATTGAATTTAAATTGAAGGAAATAATTTGATCAACTTATAATAAAACTAGTAAATATTATTATACTTTGTTTATCCATGAAATTTTCATTTAAATTTACCATTTTACAATATTTAGTAATTAAGATGTTTGAGAAAATGTTTTTAAGGAAAATAGATTTTATTTCTCTCTTCGATCGAAAAAACATTCTCTTCTATGTCGATGTTTTATTTAAAGTGTTTTTTTAAATTTTACATAATCATATTTGATTTTTCAAAGTAATATTTTTCCCTTTTACATTTAAAAAGATGGTTAAAAAAGATTTTTTTTTCAAATGAGGTACTTATGAACATTTTTCTTGAAAATGTGAGAGGAATATTTGTTTTAATGTGTAAAAGATGAAAACAAATTCCACAATCATCACCATTATTTCCCTTTAATAATCAATTATAATTTGCCAAGTTTATCATCAAAAAAAAGTATCTCCACAATTTTTTTTAATTTTTGTTCTTCAAAAATTGATTTTCAAAGTTGAAAGTTTATTTTCTGTAAGAATTTGTTTTATGTTTTTAAAATTACTTATATTACTCAAAAACAACAACCGTAATTGTGATGGAAAAATTATAAATACTGTATATTTCTCTCATAAATATATTCATTTCTCAATATTCCTAACATTGAAGGGGTAATACATGTGTTATGATCATTTCTAAAATTCCTTTATTATGAAAATTCATTTGATAAAGATATGAATCAAGATTTTGAAACATATTTTATTTCTATGGGAAATATTTATATTATTACTTATGATTGATTTAATATTTGTGGCACACATAGGGAAGGAAAATATTATTATGGTTGGCCCCAAATAGTGATTCAATACATTGGTTAAATCTTTAGTCGCATGAGGTGTCATGAATGGGATTAAGGAGTAAACCTAACCCATTATGGTACATTTACCATCATGTGATTTTCTATATACATTTTGAGATGACTCTTGTTTATTTCATGTTTTGTTTTATTGAGAAATTACTATATTACCACGTTCTTATGACACCATGTTCCTTGTTTTATTCTTCCATGAGATTACTCAGGTGCCTTCTATTTTTTGATATTGTGTTATTGCTTCGAATCACATTTTATTTTTAATTATCCTGTCTATTCTTTCATTGGGATTTCAAGATCACCACTTTCTTCATTATTTTCCATAGTTTATCCTATGTTGTTTTAGGGTCTAAAATTGATTTATGATCTCACTAATGATAATAAAAAAAGGATTCCATGATTTAGTTTCTGTTGATGTACTATGATCCTAGAATTCCAAATACAGTATACCTCATGATCTTTGGGTTATAATTAATGTATATTTTTTGTAAAAAAACATGAAATAATATGTATAAGAGGACTGGGTTTTTATAGTTTGAATTATATTAAATGGTTTAGTATTTCTTTAGAACTAGGATGAGAAAACTGTATTGAGAACCATAGGGTAAGCCTATGGATAAGACTAAGTACAGAACTATATCCTAGAATCTTGGTGAAGTATAGATGGAATGGTTTTCAAGCTATTAAATATGTATCTAGATAGTGAAAGTGAATATAGTTAGGGAATATATGTACCTAGTGGTAATAACTATTAAAATGAACATCATTTTTGACTAGAGTGTTGCATAGTACACGACAATGAGCCTTACATTGCATTTAGTTTGACATTCCAGGGGGATATGTTTTGCAATTTTACAAACTCTTGACCAACCATTATAGCAGACTTGAAAAATATTGTAGCACGGAAACCCTAATAAGAATTATTACCATGGAAAACAAATATTTAACACAAGATACACATAATTCAAGATATACTCATCATTTATAAGTTATTACTCCCAATAATGTATGTTTCCCTTTTATTCATTTTTTTAGTTAATGTATTCCCAGATTTTTTTTTATTTTTTTCAATATAAGGAAATAGGAAAAATCATTCTCACAACCAATGTGATGGGAAATTTAGTTTCATTCATAATGATATGCCTAGCATAATGGTAATGGTAGTTAGAGATCCTGTCATTATTTCAAATGAGTTATCTCAAATTAAGATTAAAAACTAGAACATAATTAAATGAAAAACAAATCAAAGAAGGGAAGGATGGTGTGTTATATAAATACAAGTGTCAAATATAGAAAATTAGAAGAATATTCAATTTTACACATCTCAAAAACGTGGGAATATGCACCTCAAAAATGATTTAAAATTGAGGGGAAGATGTTTTATATATCTATATATTGGCCATAAAGCAACTAATTTCCAAGGAATTAAATTTATTAAATATGGGGAACACGATCACTATTAAATTAAATGATCCAATTAAAGGATTAATACCAAAGGTAATATGTCATGAAAATAATTAAACTAGAATTATTAAAGTGTTTAGGTGTTGTAAGTGAAAAATTATGTTATTGGAGTATTTGTATCAATGAAATAATGGTTATAAGTATAACATACAATGATTATCAAACATGTATGTTACATATTATTAATGAAAATTCAATACATTACAAAAACATGCCCTGAGGACCATAATGGTTTAGTTCATTTGATAACATGGCATATAATAATGAAATTTGGAGAAATATCATTAAGATATCACATAATGAGGACCCCCTTTAGAAATCCTACATAAAATCATTATTTATAACCTAAGGAATGGAAATGTTAGTAAATGGGAGATAATATGCTCATTAAGGGTAAACATGGAAGATAAGTAAGCATAAGTATATCAATTTATGAGAATAACATTTAAATATTATACCCTGTATATGAAAGATCATGTACATGTGTCATGGAATAAATATTGGAAGATTATAAGACATGAAACATAAGAAAATAAAAACACATGATTAATTATAGTATAAAAATGAACGAAGAACTAAAAATTGTGTCATAAACATAATCATATAATATTATGTTAATTATACCCAAAAATATATTCATATAATGTTATTCTTAGCCCGATCACCCATGTACCTACTTCAGGATTAAGATGACCTCCCATTCACCTTCATGTTTTGGTCATAGGATGACCTCTCATGTACCCTGTTATTTTGGTCTTAGGATTACATAACAGTAAATCTTCAGTTGTGGGTTTAGTATGACCTCCTACATACCCATTTTTTGTGGGATTCAGATGACTTCCCATGTACCCTTTTGTTACGGGCTTAGGATAACCTCATGTGTACCATTTAAGATCATAGAACATTTATCATTACCCATTATATTAAAGGGAGTTATAGGTCCCACCCATTATATAATGAAATCCATATATATGAATTCCACAAGAAATTAAATAATTTATATTATTATAAACCATGAAATGTAATGGTTTCATAAACATCATTCAATCATAACATAACAAGTGGAAAAGAAATGGGTTTCATAAATATATTTCAATCCTAAACATAACACAAGAATATAAATAATAGGGATATTATCCTTGAAAAAATACCCCCATTAGAACATAAGTAACATCAAATAATGTTATTGTATATTGAAAATAATTTTGAGATATCACTTGAATATACTTCATGAGGAAAATAACATTTTTTCTTTGAAAATATTTTATTTTCTCAAATTTTGGTGCAATGTTATAAGAATACATTCTATTATAAATTAAACTCATATTATTTTTAAGGAAGATTCATAGTATTAAGGTTTAATAGAGGTATAACATTCTATTCATTCTATATAAGTTAAAAAAATATTCATTTTCTATAATTTTTTCAGTAAAGTCACAAAGAGCCTTCTTTGGAAAATGAAAAGGAGATTATTTCAAACTGTTTCATAAACAGTAAAAAGTGGATAAAAAAATAATTATTTTTGGATAATATTAAAAATATATTTTATTTTTTTAGAAAAAATGTACATAGAATATAAATATTTTTCAATGGTGATTTAAAACGAAACAACCCTGATTATAGATGAAATTTTGAGATAATCACTTACCATTTTATAATCTATAGAGTTATATTCCCTATGAAAGAAATAAAATTATATTAATATTAAAATACCATATTTTTAAGAATAATACTCTTAAATAACATTCATGGTTATTATATACACCATTTAAAATAATCAAGTACTTGAAAAGGCTTGTGTTCTACCAAAATAAAAGTGAAAAAAATTATATTACCTTAATTATTGACTTACATTGTATACATTAAAAATTAGGTATAATAAATATAATTTTGTTATAAATATTCCAAATAACTATATTAATATATATATATATATTACTATATATGATTTAACCATGACTTTATATTACTCACTTATTAAAAATTCCTTTTTAAAATTATGTTTCGGGTAATAACCTCATTGTTTTTCCTTCATGTTTTGACTTTTTTATCCTCGATCCTCTTAAATAGATCACGATTTAATCATATAAAGCATGGTAAACATGATATAAATATAATATATATATTTTAATTATATATGTATTCATGTTGATTCATGAAAGTTATATATTGAAAATAAAATACACCATTCATGGAGATAGTAGACTGTACGAATGCTTAAACGCTAATTTCCTTTTATTAAAATATTAAAATAAAGTAAAATATATGATTTATTATCATTATAGAATATTTTTATGTTATATGTATCATATATATTCATAAAATATATCCTTATTACCATACATGTAAAATATAGTTGAAGAACGAATCATATCGCATCATGTAGCTAGTATGCCATACGTATGCACGAGTAGTGAAATCATTTTCCAAAATATTATTCAGTAAAAATGTATAAATGATATTTTAATTAAATAATTAAAAATATATCAAAATTTTAATATATAAGTATTAAACCCATCATAATTCTTACTCATAAAATGTAGAGTTGAAAATAAGTTGTATCTCTGTGTGGATATGGTATTCCATACATATACATAAGTGATATGTTCACTTATTTTTTCGATTGGAAAGGGGTTGTTATTATTTTATTATATATAAAATAGAAATATAGGAGTTATATAATTGTATAAAAATATAATTATTGGTTAGAGAGATTATCTCTTCTTCGAAACTAAACCTTTAGATATCACCTAATGAACTCTAGAGTTAATACTTTGGGAAGAACATATACTCTATAATGTAACTATGGATTATTAGAATAGGATTTTGAAGAGTTTTTTTGAGAAATAATTCTCGTATTGGTGATACATGATGAGAGAGGAAGTTCCCTTTTATAATAAAGGTGAGGATCACTTTTGAAAATTAATAAAAGATTAATTTGTAATATTTTCAATCTCAACCCAAATACATAAAAAAGTAAATTTATTAAAATATAAGATTTTATCAGCTTTTAATATCATCATCCAATAATTTTTATCATGTTTTGGTGGTATTTGAATCCTTATCATTTTGACTAACCCTTAATTAACCAATTTTAATTTAACATATGGTAATCGATTATTCTATGTTAAGAAGATGTAATTTTTTAAATATAAGATTTAAATTGGAAAATGATGCCTCGTATATTATATTTTAGCCCATAATTTATCACATTTTCCCTTATATATGATAATTTTTTTTACTAATTACATATAATATTGTTTTTATAAAACATCAATAGTGTCAATTTTGACTCTATTCATTATTAAAAAAATCCATAAAATAATAAAACATCAAAAAATCACTTAATACACCCATTAGATGTCATATTATCGTATAAAAGTATTTTAGAACCTAAATTAATTCAAAATATTTTTATTTTAACATTTATAATATCATTTAATTGATTGTTTCAATAATTGAACAACATATGCATCATCAATATGTAATTATTTATAATAATTATTTCATACCTAAAATTTAGAAAATAAATTCCATGATTTATAAATAATATTTATATTTATTAATAATTTTTTATCCTATAATATATTCTATTTAACCCATAATATAATCATTACACTTATTAAAATTAAGAGGGTAACATTTTTCCACGCTCTTTTATTTCAATAAAATCCAGTCATCTTCTTGGAAAAGTGTCTATTAAGTTATTAAATTTAAAGAATTATATGTTAAGGGTACAATTAACTTCATATATTAATATTTTATAATGTGTTATTATTGTTTTATAATATTTATAATATTATTGTTGCTCTTAATTACCCGGTTTACCCGAAATCAGGGTAAAAATATTACAAATGTTGGTATTATTATTGTAAAAAAGTACCTAATTAATAAATTTATACCATATTATTCCAATCAAGGAATAAATTTATCATAATTAAAATCTAATAAACTTATAAAATTAATCTCTTTGACAGAATGAGAAAACTAGTTTCTAAAGTGAAATCATTCAAAAGATTCAAATGTTTTTATATTCAAATTCATTGTTAAATTTATTACAATAACCACAATTATATTAAATAATAAAAAATATATCTATTTTTATTATAAATATAATTATGTATACAATTTAACACCATAAATTATTTTGATGTTTTTTTTTTCAATTAAAATTCAGTATTTCTCACTATTCAACAAAAAATAAAAATTATAAAACAAATTCCAATAAATAAACCAAAGTAAATTTTGGTATCCTAATTTAAAATTATAATATTATTTTGTCAAAAATAATTTTGAAATGTTTCAAAAACTACATTTAAAACAAGTGAACCATAAAAAGGGGGTAAAACTACCTTAAAATAGATACTTCTTTTTTGAGAAAAATTGGATTAATTTTTGTGTCATGCCCATGAAAAAATTATGATAAACGTTAAAAATTAAGATTAATATTATATATATATATATTAATATAATCCAATATGATTTATTTGTTTTTATATTGATATGAAACTGCCTTTCAAGTAGTTAAATAGTTTTTCAGAAAAACATTTACTTTTTAATTTGAAAAGTGGGTTTCATATGTATAATTTCATAATTTAGTTAATCCTTTTCATACCCACCACTATAAATTATATGTTATAATTTTATAGTTTAAATAATTATAATAGAAAGATGACATTTCCTATAAACTCAGTGTTGTAAGTAATGCAAGCTAATCTATTGGTGCTTGTAACACTAGACATCAATGAAATAAAATTATATTTTTCTAAAAACATATTTCATAAAAATACTAGAGTGTTACATTCTATCTCCCTTAAAATTGATTTCTACCTCAAAAATCATTGGGGGCATCAATGTTTTAATGCATGAAAGTGACATTCATATAATCCCACATCGTAAAAATGAATTTGAAAAAATCCATTAAAAAAATAATGTAAGAAACATAATGGTTACCCAATGTAACTCACAACTAGGATTCCAAATAAAAAAGCATAAGTGAAATGTGAAAATAAGAACATAGAATAGATAACTAACTATCAAGTTATGGTGGAGATTTATAGAGAGTACGGTCATTATAAGGTTAAGGAACGTAAAACCATAGACCAATTCATTCAAGAAATTGTCCTTAATATCATTATAAAGGATGATAATATGATATATTTTTTTATATCAAAAATGGAAAAAATGAATACATGATATCACCTCATATGTATAATCTTTCACTTTGTTTGTTCCTTGATCAACTTATTATTAATTTCATACTCCTTGAAATCAACTTGAAATTATAATACCTATTGAACTAGTGGGTCAAAAGATCCATAATTGGATGACTTGTTATTATATCTATTTCTTGTTATCATAAAAAAATGGGTAGAAAAAATTATCTAATAAAAATAAACATTCATATGGTTATGTAAAATGTTAATTTCTATGACCTCATAATATGGTCAACATAGACCTCATAAATGATTAATCCTATAACCCTTAGAAAACGAGAGAGTCCAAATCATCAGAAATATGGCCAATATAAATGTCAATGTTAGCTTAACATTGATCCCCCATATATCATAAATTGGATCTTTTTTCACATACCAAACATGTGAATACCATCATTACATACTCTCTTGAAACATGATAATTACCATAAATACATATTGAATATATTAATTCTGTCTTATTCCAATGATTATTGGTTATATTCCATAAATATAAATAATGCTGTAAACTTCTTCAATTATAGCATAACATGTTTTTCACCTAGTTTATAATAAATTTCATTGTAATCAGTACCATTGAATTTTAATTATCTAAACATCATTATCCTAACATCAAGAACATATTAAGGGTAATATTTCCCTTAATCGTGTTTTTTTCATTAATATAAGCATTCCATTAAATCACTTTTCTAGTCAATCTGAGCCATTCATCATATTCTTGTAAATTGTTAACAAAAAAACTAAACTAAATTATCTTTATATATAAAATAGTTATTATAACATAATTCTTGAATCCAAAGACATAAAATCATTGATTATTTCACATCATCCATATGTTATTAACTAGGTGACCTTATCCTATTTCATAATACCACTTTCCTTTCACATTTCACCTATAATATCATCATTATCAAGAATATAACCATTACTTGTACCTACTTAATGATTATATATATGAAAATTCCAATTAGGAAAAATATTTTCAAAGTTCTAATTAATTACACATTTAAGTCATTTTTCAATTAATAATACCTTAGGGAATCCTATATTCTTGTCTATTATGTTATCTGAACATTTCATTTTCCCTTTGCAGTTACATGATTTGTTTCCTTATTTTCCATATTAACAACTACTTCTTATTTCTATTAGAAATACATTTTATTAATTATTCCAAAATTTAAGCCATAAATGAATCCGAATCTTATTTCCTTCATGGTATCCATTAATATAAATATCAGTAAACTCTTTCTTTCTCTTCCTGGGTGAGTCTAATATTTGGTTAAGGTAAACATTGTTAATCATGTTTTTTAAAACTGATTAGGCATGATCATAATGTAATTCAATCTAGTGATCATACCAATCCACTAATCATCAGTAAATTTTTCTTCACATTCATCATTAAACTAGTTCATTCTAGTTCCCCCCATTGATTATTTGAACATTAATTTTTAGGAAGATATACCCCTCTTTTGAGGGAAAAAAACCACCATGAATTAATGACGTAGACAAAAAAGGCGCCAACCATCCAAAATTACATGACCATAAACAATCCATATTACATGGATAAATCCCATACTGACATCAGAAAACATTGAATCTAGTTTCCACTTTCCACCGATGTTCGACAAACTGTCCCATACATAAGTGCCCAAGCCTGTAATTAATATACATTGCCATACCTTCTCAAAATTCCAATTCCAAACAATGATGTTAAAGTGGAAACTCCTTTCCATGAACCTCATCTAGAGCATCTTCATAAATATGATCCAGTTGCATAATCCCTTGATCTACAGATCATTGAGGCAAAATCAACAACAATGCACCATGAAAAACAAAAATCCATTGATCCACAATTTATAAATCCAGTATTATAGTCTTTACGACATACACATCAGTCAAAAACACATCCAAAACCATTCAAATATAAATTATAGAATCCATCAATAAAAAAGATCCACCAACAAGAAATTATGAACAAAAAAATCCAAGAAACTTAGATAAAATATTGATTTTGGGAACCATCACCTGTTGACGTCCACGCAAACACCAAGTGCCCCAAACTCTACCAAATTCCAGCAATCCTCCTCCACTACGATTTCAATGTATTAGGATACCAATCATCCCGAAACCATGACCCCATAGTAGATTCATCCAAATGACAATCAAATAAAAAAAATAAAGAAGCCAAAACCAACACATGAACAATAGCTACCATATCTAATAAATAAAAATGATGGAAAAAATCTACGAGCCCGAAGACATTACCCCAAGATCCACAATCATTGGAAAATATCTATATCAAATCAGAACCCAAATCCTATCACCACCATCCCCTCACACTCAGAGACCTAAACAGACCACAAAAAGCACACACTAAAGAATATCCTACAACCATCAGTCGTGGAAACTTGATCTTGCCCGATGGACCACCATCACACCGCCATGAGAATCCCTATCCAACGAAGGTGGAGTGAGGAAAGATGCAATCCAGCGGTGATTGTAAATGTCAAGATGGCAGATTCTAAGTGGTCTCATGATGCCACTATAAAAGAGAAACCCCCACAGAGTTTGCCGATCAATGACGAGTTAGAGAGAAGAGCTGATCTGAGGTGAAAGGTATGAGGCGGTGACTGGGAAAAACACTAGAGTTCCAGTGCCCCTTACGGGCTCATCCCACCCACTCCATCCCTGGTTCCCCCATAAACTAAAAAATATCACATTGTGAGAAACACATATTATAGAGTAAAACCACATTAAATTGAAAAATCACTTATAGGATATCTAAATTATGAAATATTATTTAGTCTATGACACATGAGGATTATCCTTATAAAAATTCCTATACATATCCTTAGAAATATTTCTTTGGATCTCACTAATTTTTTCTCATCCTATGTAACACCCTAAGATTTTATGAGAAATATTATTTTTATTTTTGTTGATGTCTTGTGTTATACGCTACACCAAGATTATTTTGCGCTATACGCAACACCGTATTAGCTTGTAGTATATACAACACTAATCTTGGCTTGTGTTCCACACAAGAGCAACCTTCCTTGATAGCTTGTATTGTACACAATATTGAGTTTCACTAAACAACGATATCTTATTAAAATATTATATAAACTAGCCATTATGAATATTAATAATCACTTTTTGAAGTTTTATAAATTTTTTCTTTCAAAATGGACTTCATTTTTGGATTCGGAATATCAAAATTCTCCTAGGGTGAATTTTTGGTATTTTTCTAAAAACATTCATTTTAAAATGAATAGTGAAAACACTGAGTTATTGGTTAAAACTGAATTTTTATTTAAATAATAATTTATTTATCTAAATTTATTATAAATCAAAATAGATACATAATACCTATATAAATTCAATGTAATTCATTGGAGTCATTTTATAATAATTTTAGATATATAAAAATTTTATTGAACTTTTTACCATCTTTTACCCACCTCCTAGGAGCATTTGAAAATTTACATAAAACATAATTTTACTACTTCTGTGAGTTGAATATAAAAAGTTTGAGAGACATAGTTGATATCAGTAAGTAAAATGTTGATTAATGAGATGAAAATAATTTTTGGTGAATAGTAACTTTTAACTTTTATTTACCACAGTTAAAATAAATATGGTAATTAAGGGTGAAAATGATATTATTATTACCATAAAACATGTCCTAATTTTATTGGATGAGTGTAATTAGACCAGAAAAACCTTAGGAATAAAATATTACGCTTTAGGTCCACATGGATCAGATTATGACATTTATTATTATTTTTTTTAGAAGAGTTTAAATAGTTAAAATCAAAGTTTAATAAATAAAAAAATTTAAATATAGGGTTATAAATATGATAAATTCGACTCTAAATATTAATTAAAAATATAAAAATATTTCCTAAATAATGGAATTTTATTTATATTTCTTAGACATTAAATAATATATTTTATTTATGACACAATACTGATGCAGTAATTACATTATTAATGAAATATTGACATAATTGATATTATAAATACCCAAATAAATGTAATTTGAGACTTTTTATGAATTACAGTAATTTTATGTTTTAAAATAACATATTAGAGTTGGTTAGATGAATTTTTGTTGATGTAATAAATCTCTTATGAATTTAGAAAAAAACAAAATACCAAATAGTGTCAAAATTGACATAAAAGTGTTTTTATAATAAATATTATATTATTAATTTATATAATGGTTATAAAAATCTAAGGTTCTTCCAAAAGACTTATATAATAATATAAATGACATTAATGAACCAATGGGGGTTCTATTGATAGTTTATAGTAATTTTATTTACCATATAGTGTAAGAATACAAGAAGATGTAGTAAAAGTTTAATTATTTAACTTAGAGTTAAATCTAAATGATAAGGTTAAAATGTTAACCTAAACATGTCTAAAACCTATTGTTTGAGATTATTTAGACCCATAACCACCCTATACCTTAAATAAGCCACTATGGAGCCTTTATAAACCTAATATAAATTTATTATAAAATAATATTTTATGTTTTTCCTAAGGTGCCCCTCACCCCTCTTATAAAAGGGCACTCCCCTTATCTCATATTTACACCTCCAAAGCCATTTGGATCAGCAAAACCCTGACTTAATAACCTATCAACTATCCTATATTCATCCTAGAGGCCATACATTATTCAGAAAGCCAACCTAAGGATCCCTTTTGATCAAATCAAAAGGAATAACCAAGTGAAGAGGTAAATATCTCACCACCTATTTCAAGTTCCTTTCTCCTTCCACTTCCTCTTTATTTGTTGTTTCCATTCTAATATAATAAATTCAGTATCTTATATATACTGTGATGTTATTATAATAATTTTACAACCATATTAGTTATTTTATCCATCATATGAATGAAAAACTCACCACACATGCGTATGTACGACTTACCATCTCTACGTCGTGGTGTAGTTTGTTATTCAAACATTTCATCATTTGAATGGGTATAATAATGAGTATTAATGATATAAATAATAAATTTAACATTATTATGATTCTGAATATATGATATACCATCCAATTATATACTATTTTAATATCAAAAGAATGATATTGTCGCTCGTGTGTACGTATGGACTATCATCTCCACGAAAGCGATGAGATTCATTTTCCATGATTAACCATTAAAGAATGATTATAAAGTATATATAATAAATAATCATGAAATAAATTAAATAATAATGATACTGTATTTATGTACATGTATGTTTCATTTACTTAATTCCATTCAATTCAATAAGAAAACGAAATCAGCATTCATGCGTACATACGACCTACCGTCTCCATGAATGATGTATTTCCTTCCATTTATTGATCTATCATATATATTTATGTGCTGAATATATATTATATAAAATCATCTTTTACATTCTGGATTTAATTAAATAAGTATATAAGTAATAATATCAAGAATAATAAGTCTAAACACATACGATAAATGAAATGATTTTACCCAAAACGCTGCTTTAACATGGAATTTACAAAAGAACGTGTAATATAAAGTAATAAGTGAATCATATATGATATCATAAATACTATTATGGTTATTTTACAAGTCAATAATATGTTTAAAATCACTATGGAGGATTTTCAGACATGTATGGAAAAAATTGGACCTAAGGTAAGGGATAATTTTGCAATCTCATTTTTATTTGAGAGTTCTTATACGTAAGTATTTATTGGGGTTATATTTTTCATCCATGTCCATAAAATGTTATTCATAAAGTGTTTAATATTATAACATTTATTTTTAAATTAATTTTTAACCCTCTTTGACTTTTACATTGTGTTATAGAAGGAATATTTCTTTTGTTTACTATACGTGGTATTTTTTGACTTTTCCGTTGAATGTAAAAGGATAATGTTTTTCTTAACATATACTGCATGAAAAACTTTTTTTCAACTTCATAACACCTTATTTTCATAAAGATTACTCTACAATATTTCTATATTATTTTCAACAAAATCCTTTTCTTTTAAAATTTCATTGCATTTTGTGAAAAGAAAATGATTTTGAAGAAGAAAGGATATTTTCCTCAGGAAATCATTTCAAGTGTTTTATCGAAACTTTTTTCCATCTAAAATGAAAGTTTGTTTATTTTTCAAGTATAATGTCTCTATTATTTACATGGTGTTATTTTTCTTATGATGAAATGATATCCATTTGTTTTATATGGATTAAGATAAGATGGGATGATGTTTATGAAACCCATTTAATTCCTTGGGTCGTAATGAATGATTTATGTTTATTTTGTGGCACACGTAAAAACAATTTCATTATGAGATGGGTGGGACCTATATATTCCTCTAATGCATTAGGTAAATATTTATATCTCATGAGATAGACATGACTGGAATAAAAAGTAAATCCAGTTCAGTAATAGAAGGATGCAACAGAAAGTAAACCCAGTTCAGTAATGGACTTTGTCCAATATGATGGTCTTAGCAGCAATTCCTTAGCTAATATAAAAATCATAACTTGTTCTTAATGGTTTCCACAATTAGATGTATTATTTACAAGCTATTGTATCATGGTTAATGTTCCTTTATGATCTATGCCTTATGCACTGCCATGAATTATGTCATTACTCGTGTTTTTTATGTTTTATGTTCATGTTCTTACGTTCAGATTTTTAGGGATTGTTTTATGTTCTACATTTTTACCCTTACTAAGAATTTTAGCTCACCATTTTGCTGTTTTGTTTTCCCCATGATATAAGGAAAGGTTTTAGGTAAGAAAACCAATGGGGAAGATCTTTATGGGAGATGTTGAAGATCTTTCACCATGATTAGAAGATTATGTTATGAGTTTCCAAAGACACTAACCTAATATGGTCTTTGGGAATTTGTTTTTTTCATGAATGAAGTATTCTGAAAAATTAATGTAATGTCTATGTACATCAATATATGGGTTTATACAGTCAGTATCAGAGGGAAGGTTTAGTTAACCTTTGGAAACTATGATCCGAAAACATTAGTGAGATCCCTAGAGAAATTTATAAGGTATGTGTAGGGATGTCCCTATGGTTTAGTATAACTATAGGTTACATTCCTAGAATTATGTTGACGATCATGAATAAACTAGGGTAAACCAAGGGTATCATGGATTAAAGAATGTGTGATATTTTAGACAACGCATAAGTGACTTTTTATGATTATGTGGTTCCTAGTTATTTTAACTCATTATTACACCATGGTTTTTGGTTTTAGTCATTGGAGGGAACCAGAAGGAATTGGGTCAACATTGAATCAAATGGACAAATTGGTGACTATGAGCCACGAAATTTTGTAATGCCTAAAAAATGATTTTTTTTATTATTCCGAATAAGTCATCATGATATATGATTAACAAGGTGAATTATAATAGTATTAATAATTCATCAAATAAAAGGAAGACAGAATTATATGCATGTTCACATAGTGAGGATCATAGAGAAAGGAATATTGAGATTTATAATGAAAGGAAGAAGAACCTTGATGAATACATCAAACGAAGAGGGAGATGTTATCTGTGTGGAGAGAAGGGTTATAGAGTGACAAACTATTATGGAGTTCAATGTATTATCTATAGAGAACATGGGCATTACCCGACTCAATGACCTCACCTTAGAGGTTACTTCTAAATCAAGGAAGGACTTATTGCATGAAAATCATTGAAGAGGATGAATTTAATTGTTTATGTATTGGTATTCAAGAATAATGTTGTTGAGGTACTTGTATGGTATATTAGAATATCTATGTATTGGTCCATTGTGGTTTTCCAAAAGAATATGGTACCGGTAACCATGAAAAGTGATTGAAATATTTTTGGAAATCATATGATATTCACATAATGAAGGG
The DNA here is from genome assembly GCA_963277665.1 of Viscum album. Taxonomy (NCBI): domain Eukaryota; kingdom Viridiplantae; phylum Streptophyta; class Magnoliopsida; order Santalales; family Viscaceae; genus Viscum; species Viscum album. Next base: position 1,351,220,060 of record OY728164.1, read on the forward strand.
ATAAGAATAAAATATTATTTTTGATAGTATTCATGAGCTCATGATTGAGATAAGGATAAAGTGATATCATGGTTTGAGTATATAGAATTTTTGGGATTTTTTTATGTGGAAAGAGTTATCTTTTGATAGCATTCACATTTTCACTAAGGTTCTATGGTAATAAATGTTTCAAAAGAATACAAAAATAAGGTAATAACATGTTTGGAATGTGACCAACAAGATATATTTTTTGATATATGAGGGATAAATAATGGTATTCACATGCTTGTAATATGACCTTTTTAGTAATCATTATCTTTATACAATGAGTTTGTAAAAAAGTATTTTGGATAAGTCTTAAGGTTGGAATGGATTAAGTTGAACATTATATAGTATTGTTTAAGGCTATAAGTTTTTTCTTTTTTATTTCTAGAATGTCATAATAGTATAGTTTAAAAAAGGGACAACCTGCAGAACGAGCAACAACCCGTCACGTCGGACAAGGATGCGGGAATTGAACCCACAACTGAAGTGTGATAGTCCTTTATCGCCTACCACTAGCCAACATGAAGTCTCGGGTTAGTAGAATTTAGTATTATTTTATAAGTGGTATGATAAATGAAGTATAAGTCCATTTTAGGAACCATATACGATTCATCTCACTATATATGGACTTATGTATATTTAATAACTTTTTCTAACCATTTGTTTGAGACGGATGGTATGACCTATCATTCTATCGCATGATCTACTAACACTTCACAAATGAAAAATTAAACTTTAGTTATTTAAGATATTAATTTGATATTGTTCAAGTAAGCACCAACGGTGAGATTGTACCAAAATAAATTAAGTATTTCTTATAATTCAATTTTTTTCAACTTTAGGGAAATAACCTTGAAAACAAAAAATGTTATCCAAGATGGTACCTTAGATCATCACAAACTTATGGCTTTGGGATTGTTGGAGTTTTCATATCCATGTTCACTACCACTCTCCTTCAGAACATGATGGTTAGATTTCTCTTCTATATCCATATTTTCACCTATGTTCTTCTATGTGGAATCCCGGTGATGAGTTAATTTGGGAAACCCTTAAGTTTCTTTTTAAAATTAATTTTTAGTATTCCTTTTTACAATATGGGATTCTATGAATGAAACTTTCATGTAGTAAACCATTTATAACCCCGATGAATTTCGAGGGCAAAATTCATTTTAAGGGGGGTAGAATGTAACAACCCGAGATTTTATGAGAAATATATTTTTTTAATTTCATTGATGTATTGTGTTGTATGCTACACCAAGATTATCTTGAGCTATACAAAACACCGTATTATCTTTTAGTATACACAACACTATTCTTGGCTTGCGTTACATGCAAGAGAAACCTTCCTCGATAACTTGCATTGTACGCAATACCGAGTTTCCCTAAACAACAATATGTTATTAAAATATTATATACACTTGCAGTTATGAATAGTAATAACCACTTATTGAAATTTTATAAATTTAATCTTTCAAATTGGACTTAATTATTGGTTTTAGATTATAGAAACTAGTCTAGGGTAAATTTTTTGTATTTTTCAGAAAATTTTCAATTTTTGATGAATAGTGACAACACTCAGTTATTGGTTAAAATCGACATTTTATTTAAATAATAATTTATCTTATTTAAATTTATTTTAGGTCAATATAGATACATAATACCTATATAAGTTCAATGTAATTCATTGGAGTCATTTTATAATAATTTTAGATATAAAAAAATTTATTGAATTTTTACCGTCTTTTACCCACCTCCTAGGAGCATTTACAAATTTACATAAAACAAAATTTTACCACTTCTGTGAGTTGAATTTCAAAAATCTGAGAGACACAGTTGACATCAGTAAGTAAAATTTGGTTCAATGAGATGAAAGTAATTTTTCGTGAATAATAACTTTTAACTTTTATTCACCATGGTTAAAAGTAAATAGGGTAATTAAGGGTAAAAATTATATTATTATTACCCTAAAACATGTCATAATTATATTGGATAAGTATAATTCGTCCAAAAACAAACTCAGGAATAAAATATTACCCTTTAGGTTCACTTGTAATAGATTAGAAAATTTATTTTTATTTTATTTAAAGAAGAGTTAAAATAGTCAAAATCAATGTTTAATATCTAAAACATTTTTAGTATAAAGTTATTAATAATATAAATTCAACTATAATTATTCATTAAAAAGATAAAAATATTTCTTACATAATGGTATTTTATTTATATTTTTTAGACATTATATAATTTAATTTATTTATGACACAATGATGATGCAGTTATTACCTTATTAATGAAATATTAACATAATTGATATTATAAATACCCAAATAAACGTAATTTGAGAATTTTTATGAATTAAAGTAATTTTATAGGTTATTATTACATATTAGGGTAGGTTATATTAATTTTTTTTAAATTAATAATACTGTTATGAATTAATGAAAACAAAATACCAAATAGTGTCATAATTGACATAAAAGTGTTTTTAAAAAAAATATTATATTATTAATTGATATAATAGTCTTAAAAATAAATGGTTGGTCCAAAAGAATTATATAATAATATATATAACATTAATTAACCAATTGGGGTTTGATTGTAAGTTTATAGTAAGTTTATTAACCATATAGTGTAAGAATACAAGAAGACGTGATAAAAGTTAAATTATTTAACTTAGAGTTAAATCTAAATGATAAGGTTAAAATGGTAACCTAAACCTGTATAAAACCTATATTTTGAGATTATTTCAACCCATACCCACCCTATCCTTGAAATAAGTCACTTTAGAGCCATTATAAACCCAATATTGATTTATTATAAAAAATATTTTATGTTTTTTCCTAAGATGCCCCTCACCCCTCTTATAAAAGGGCACTCCCCCTTCTCTCAAATCCACACTTCCAAAGCCATTTGTCTCGGACAAAACCTACCCAAATACCCTATAAATTTTACTCCATTCATCCTAGAGGAATTACTTTAGTCAGAAATCCAACCTAAAGATCCATTTTGATCAAATCAAAAGGAAGAACCCGAAGAAGAGGTAAATATCTCACTACATATTTGAAGTTCCTTTTTTCTTACACTTCCTCATTCTTTATTGTTTACATTATAAAATAATAAATCCAGTATATTATATATACTGTGATGTTATTATAAAACTTTTACCACCATATTTGGTATTTTATCCATCCTATGAATGAAAAAGTCACCACAAGTGCGTACATACGGCATACCCTCTCCACATCGTGGTGTAGTTTGTTATTCAAACATTTCATCATTTGGATGGGTATAATAACGATTATAAGTGATATAAATAATGAATATAACATTATTATTATTTTTTATATATGATATACCATCCAATTATATATGATTTTAATATCAAAATAATGATATTGTCGCTCGTGCGTATGTACGGACTACCGTCTCTACGAACGCGATGAGATTCATTTTCCATGATTAACCATTCAAGTATTATTATAAAGTATATATAATAAATAATCATGAAATATATTACATAATAATTATACTGGATTTATGTACATATATTTTTCTTTTACTTATTTCCATTCAATTCAACAAGGCAATGAAAACAGCGTTCATGCGTACGTACGACCTACCGCCTCCATGAACGATGTATTTCCTTCCATTTATCGATCTATCATATATATTTATATGATACATATATATTATATATAAATCTTGGTTTACATTCTTGAAATAAGTAAATCCGGATATAACAAATAATATCAAGAACAACAAGTCAAAATACATACGATAAATGAAATGATTTTACTCAAAACGCTGCTTTAACATGGAATTTACAAAAGAACAGGTAATATAATGTCATAAGTGTATCATATATGATATAATAAATATTATTAAGGTTATGTTTCAAGTTAATAATTTTTTTAAACCCACTATACAAGTGTTTTGGACATGTATGGAAGAAATTGGACCTAAGGTAAGGGATAATTTTACAATCTCATTTTTATCCGAGATTGCTTATACATAAGTATTTACTGGGGTTATATTTTTCATCCATTTCCATAAAATGTTTTTCAAAAAGTGTTTAATATTCTTCCATGTATTTTTAAATTCATGTTTACCCCTATTTTACTTTTACTTTGTGTTATGTAAGGAATCTTTCTTTTTTTATCATATGTGGTACTTTTTTACTTTTCTGTTAAAAGTATGAGGAGAATGTTTTTAACTTATACGACATGACCATATTTTTACGGTTTCATAATGCATTATTTTCATGAAGATTACTATGCAATATTTCATTATTATTTTCAAAAAAAACATTTTCTTTTAAAATTTCATGGCATTTAGTGAAAAGTAAACGATTTTGAAGAAGAAAGGATATTTTCTTCAAGAATTAATTTCATGTGTTTTATAAAAATTATTTTCCATCTAAAATGACAGTATGTTTATGATTCAAGAATAATGTCTCTATTATTTACATGGTGTGATTTTTCTTATGATGAAATGATATACATTTTTTATATGGATTATGTTATTATGGGATGATTTTTATGAAACCCATTTTATTCTTTGGGTTTTGAAGAATGATTTATGTTTATTTTGTGGCACACATAAGAATGATTTCATTGTGAGATGGTTGGGACCTATATCTCCCTCCAATGCATTGGGTAAATATTTATATCTCATGTGATAGACATGGCTGGAATGGAAAGTGAATCTGGTTCAGTAATACAAGGCTGGAACGGCAAGTAAACCCGGTTCAGTAATGTGTTTTGTCCACTATTATGGTCTTGGTTGCAATCCCATGCCTAATATGGAAATAAAAACATGTGCTTAATGGTTTCCACAATTACATGTTTTATACCCATGATATTTTATAACGTTTAATGTTCTTTTATGATCTATTCCTTATTCACTAATAAGATTTATGGTATTACTTGTGATTTTGATGTTTTATGTTCATGTTCTTACGTTCAAATGTTTAGGGATTGTATTATGTTCTCCATGTTTACCCTTACTGAGCATTTGAGCTCACCCTTTTTCTGTTTCATTTTCCCCAGGTTATAAATAAAGGTTTTAGGTAAGAAACCCAAAGGGGAATATCTTTAAGGGAGATGTTAAAGACCATTCAAAATGTCTAGAAGATTATGTTCTGAGTTTCCAAAGACACTATACTAATACAGTCTTTGGGCATTTGTTTTTTTCATGTATTAAATATTCTGAAAAATTAATGTAATGTCTATGTACATCAAGATTTGGGTCTCTATATACTAGTCTCGAAAGGTTGACTAATCCTTTTCTCTGATACCAACTATAATAGTAAAATATTCTCAAACATGGATATTTCCTATTTTAGATGAATATTTATTACATTAAGAAGCACATTCCCTGTGACCATAATAGTTTAATTTCTTTTGAAACATGGAACACAATCATATAATTTGATGAAATATCTTCAACATCTCCCATAAAGATATTCCCATTCAGTACTCCTACAAAAAACCTTTCTTTAAATCCAGAGTAATGGAAATATAATAAGGGATGAGCTCAAATTCATAGTAATGGTAAACATGGAAGATATATAATAATAATAGTGGAATAAAGCTATGAAGACCATATCATAACATTTGAAGATCATACCTTCTATATCAGAGATTATATACATGCGTGATGAAATAATTATTGGAATATCATATGACATAAATCATAATAAAATAAAATCACATGATCCATGAGAGTATGAATATGTAATAATTCATTGAAATTGTGTCATACACATAAGTTTATAACATCTTATGACTATGATAACCACAAAAATATTTATAATATGTTAGGCATGGGCTAATCAATCATTTAACTACTTTTTTCTTGGGATGAATTCTCATATACCTTCTAGTTTAAACCTTAGGATGACCTCATGTATACCCTCTTATTATAGAATTAGGATGAACTCCCATGTACCCTTTTGTTGTAGGCATAGAATGACCTCCTATGTAGAATTTTGTTGTCGTCTTTGGATGACATCATTGGTTCCCTTTTTGTGGGATTGAGATGACTTATCTATAAATTTTGAGCTCATAGATCATTTTTCATTACACAATTCATTGGACGGGAGATATAGGTCCCACCTCTCAGATAATGAAAACTATGTATATGAGTTCCACAAGAACGTAAATCATTCATCATATCCAAACCTATGCTTTGAAATGTGTTCATAAATATCAATCAATCATAACATAACATGTGGAAAGGAAACAGGTTTCATAAATATCACCAAATCAAAAACATAAACAAAACATAGGAATAATAGAGATATTATACTAAAAAAATATCCCTATTGATAAAAATTCTATTTTCAATTAATATTCATTATTTATCACTATTCACAAAAAGTTAAGCATATCAAAAAAATACCAAAAATATTACCAAATATATTTTTTATATCCCTCTATAAAATAAAAATTCTTGTTTTTTAAAATATAATTTATAAAATTAAAAAAAATATTTAAAATATGTATGCCATCAAAAGGTTCCAAAACATTCTTTTTAGATATATAAAACATTTATATGTAAAAATGGATTTATTCTTATATCATGTATACAAAAACATAGGATGAATATTAAACATTATATTAATATATTATACATATATTTAATTAATATAATCGAAATTTTTTTTAATGATATAAAACACATTTCCACACATTTAAATAATTTTTTTAGTAAAACATTTCTTTTGAATTTCAAAAAAGGGGTTTTTATGTATAATTTCATTATTTTGTTAATCCTTTTTATAACCTAAATTATAACATCCAGGTTATAACTATATAGTTTAAATAATTATAATAATAAAATTATGTATCATAGAAACTTGGGTTTTTATGTAATGTTAGCTAAGATGTTCTTGAATGTTACACAAGCCACTAACAAAATAAAATTATTTTTTAAAAAAATATAATTCATTAAAATCATGGGGTGTTACAAGATGAATCAAGAAACTTCTTATGATTATTTTGTCGAAGGACTTATTTAAGTATTCTTAAGAATATATTTAATGGTAGTAATGAACAACATTGTTTATTTAATGGTATAGTTAAATATTTTTAAAAAAATATTATTGAGGAAAATATAATCTTTGCTATGTTCTTGTTGTGGAGTTAATTATAGTCGATTAGGATTTATGGATTTTGTAAAAAATAAGTGTTTTATAGAAGAATTTGGTTATGAAAATAATATTTTATGATTAATGTTATTATGAGGATGTTCATCATTTTTTTTGGGAACATTATAAGAATTATATAAATATTGTTTTTTGAAAAAAGGAAAACTGAAATATAGGGTGAAAAATCATCATATTTAGAAATGCATTGGGACATGAGCCCACAAAAAAGTGCAACAATGGTTCAACAACTACCATTGGCCTACATGTTGTCATGTTTTGTTTAAAATTGTTTTCACATCGATTATTTGAAGGTTAAATATTATGTTTATTTTGGAAATCGTATTATTGGAAAAATTCTTTTGATTTTTAAGTGAATAATAATGTTTCATATGACCAGTTAGGGTGAGTTATATTTATAACCCATATAGTTATAGTGAAGGATTATTTTGGAATTATATTATTAATTTTTTTTAGAAATTAGATAAAGGGTTTGAGATAAACATTGAGGCTAAAAAAATATCTTATAATGATATTAATGATGATATTTTAGATATTGAGCAATAAACGATGTTAAACATTTGGTTTTATTGTTTAATTTTTTTGAATATTAGTTAATTTAACTATTATCATACCTTCTACTAAGCATTTTGGTTTAGTAAGGATGATAGAAATATGTTATTATTATTATGTGGATTATGTGATCTATTATTTGTTTATTTGTTTTTTGATTTGGGCGTGAATATTTAATCATGAATACTCGTTATTTAGATCAGATGATGAGATTGTTTTGGAAATTTATTTAATGATGAAATTCAAATTATTAATTATGTATATTTACTTTTTTCTTTCTATAGATAGTAAAAGAAACCCATAAATCTAGGATAAGGATGAAAAAACAAAAACATTCTCCTATTGACTTTATATATAATTAATCAATGGTCATTTTACACATCGCAAATTTATAGTTTTGAGGTCTTTATCTTTACATTGATCGTTCCCTTTATTGAGATAAATGATATTTATAAATCTCTATAATTATTTTCCATTTTCTTTCAAGTTGATATATCAAATTTCCATAAATTTTATCAATTTTGGATGAATTTTTATGTGATGACCTTTATATTTACCTATCCATCATTTAATAAGAAATTTTATTAACCCTTATTATGATGTGTGTTTTTTGTAGAAAGAAGAATTTTTACTGTCAAACCCTTGGTTACTAAGAATAAGATCAAATTGGAAGGTCAAATTTTATTTATGTGGGGTTGAATGTAACCCCTTGATAATTTAAAATACATTTATATTCTTAAATATATTTTATTTCTTTCATTAATTTTGTTACATGAAATAATCAATTTAAAAGAACCACGATACAATTTTAAAATATGTTTCCTTCAACATGATCGATATAAAATAGCCATTAAATTAGAATGAATGAATAGTATTAATGAATTCATGAAACTAATAAAAATTCTATGATTGATATAATGTTATTGAGATATTATTTTAAAATAATCACTAAATGTTTAATTAATACATTAATTCTTTGAAAAACACATTTTAATCAAAAACTGTTTTAATTTATTTTATAGAGAATGTATTTTAATTAATTTTTGGAAATTTGGAAATGTCATTTTATGAAATTAAAATCAATTTTCTTAATAATAATATCAATAGTAATTTTTAGTTGAATTTTAGGATTTTTGGAAAATATTAATATATCACTTAATATTGAAGAAAACCAATTATTACAAAATTATCATTTATTTTTAATAAATTAAGTCCAATTATTATTTCATGTTAATTTTAAATTAAAATATTATTTATTTATATAAAATCCTATTAATTCCATTTAAATATTCATTATAATTTATTTTAGTATAATTTTATTCTTCATCATAAAAATACTTTTTTTTGAAAACTATTTTAAAATGCATAATTTTTCTTGAATTTAATTTATTTAAATAAACCCTATTGAGAAATGATTATTTTTTAATTTATACATTATATATCTATAAATTATGACATAAATTAATTTATATATAGTTATAATAAGATTATCTTATGCATGAAAATTTCACATCTTGGAAAACCAATTTTTCCCTAAATGTCTGCGAGATTAATTTAAAATTAGATTCTATAACTTCTCTGAGTTGAATTTCAAAAGAAAATACGTTTTCAATGTTAATAATTTATATTATATAATAAATTTAACTTAGTTCTGATCATAATTAATAGTGAAAACATACAATAATTAATTACCATAGTTATGGTTAAACAAGATTACTAGGGGTTAAACTAAAATAGGCAAGGGTTAATAATGACCCAAAACATTTCAAATTCCAATTTTATTATGGTATTTAGACTTTATCTCTTATAATGGTAAAAAATGGGCTATTCGAAAGCCTTTTTGAATGTATAAAATGTGGATGTAATGCTTTCTATTCAAAAATTCTAAATGTTCCCTCTCCCACAATTATAAAAGGCCAAACCCACCCCTCTCCATTCCAGACTTCTGATACCTATTAATACAAAAAAAACTGAAGAAAATATATTCCTTAATTACCTTAATGAATAACAAGATGTATATTTTGTTGGATATTAGAAGTAATAATTCATTGGTGCAAACCTAAAGAAGTTGTTTAAAGAAGTGGTATCATTCATAACCACGCGCTATGTTTTGTCTCTTATTACAAATACATAAAATAATATTAAAACAAGAATATATAAAAAATTTATTATATTAGAAATATTTTTATGTCTTTATTTTATGTTCATGAACTAATTTCATATCCTACTTCCATAAAATGGGAAACAATACTTATTAAATGTTTGTACGGAAGAGTATCCTCTAGCGAACCAACTTAATTCATATTCCCTCACCACTTATCACATCTAGACATAATGATGTATCATATTATTATAAATTATATTTATGATATAATTATTTTTTTATAATTTTTATATTTAACATATACATTCTTATGTTTCATTCTATATGTAATTTGACAATGCCGCTCATGTGTACAACAAAATACTGCCTTATAAAGTGATTTGATTCCTTTTTAACATGCGATATAAATAGATGATAACATTTATTCATTTTATTTTTATATCATATATTAATTAAAATTTAATAATTATTTAAAATAAATATTTCATATAATTTTGTACATTACCACCCATTGAATAAATGATAACGACGTTCATGTGTACAACAGACTACCTCCTCACAATGTAAGGTGATACATCAAAAATACCACATCACATGGATAGGATATGTCATGGTATTTAACAAAAGAAATTTATATTTATGATATAATTATAATAATATAGATTAAATATAACACTTACCTTCATTCCATCAATATCATAAATTTTAGGAAATGTTACTCTTGCATATGTATGACCTACCATTAGCATAATTGTAATGTAGTTCATTTTTCAAAACCATAATTCAGGGTCGGTTTTAAAAGTATCAAAAGAGTATAAGAATGATAATTACTATGTGATTAACATTATGATAATTAATAAATAATAATAACTTTTACATTATTCAACTTTCCAATATGATTTAGGACATATGATCCATTTATCGTTAAAACATCTAATATAAAATTAATTGGTTAAATAATTAAATATGACACTATAAAAAATGATTAATGAAGATTAAAATTTTCATTATGTATGTAAATAATTATGAAATTTTTCTTATTATGGATGGTAATGGATGCACATAGCGATTCTGGCTTGATGTAAGGGTTTCGTCTCAAAACATTCTTCTTTTAGACACATGTTATTTTATGAACATAATTTATTTTATATAGTGTATATTCTAAAACATTACATATTATATCATAAAGCCTTCATAATTAATGGTATTTTAATTTGACATTCATTTACTTCATTCATTTTAGTTTTATTCAAATGTTACTAAGGTGGTTTGGGTTTATGATTCAATCTCAATTTATTTAGGATTGTTTAGGATTAAACACCCATTTTAGGAAATTATATGATCATTTTATTATAAAACCCTCCAATTTTATTTTCGTTGTGTTATTCACTAACTTGTTATGTAATAATACCATTTTATCTTATTTTTACATAAAAATTATTGGATCCCACATTTTTGATACATAAATTTTCATTAAATGATAAAAAAATGAAGATATATTATTGTTTAGTCTCTTGGAAATAAGATACATAATACATGAAAAAATATATACTTATTCTAAATACAATTGAAATACATATTCATGGGTCCATCCTATGTAATATTTAGTAAATATCATAACCTAGGGGAAAAATCAATGTAATGGGATGAGCACGAATACAAATTAGATAAATAAGAAAGAGATATATAGAACATATGATCTTGAGACATATCAATAAGAACATAGGCATAATGATAAGGAAAGATCAATAGTAATATCATAATAAAAGTCACATGAATCATAACATCTAAATGTTGTTAAAAATTTTTAATGATACATTCATATTCATACCACCAAGGATTATCACGAAGGTGTCGTAAATAAAAATCACTAAGGTTATTCACCAAGATATCATAAAACTTCTCCTATATAGAGATTAAATTCGATACCAAATGCATTAGAGATCTATCAGGGTATACCCTTCCTATGTATTAATTTTATAAGAGCCCAATAGTTCACAGTAAATAATTTTGTTAATATCTTGTGGAGAAAAAATAAAATGTTTCTTATTAAAAATAATGGAATATAAAAGAGCTTAACGACATGATCATTACATTATTTTAAAGCCAAGAAATTATATATATTTTTCATATATGTTAATACCTATATTAAAATTTCATTTTATATTTATTTCAATACCCATTAAAAAGAAAATACGATTGGGTATTCAATTAAAAAGGAAAATATAATTACTCAAGTAAATGTGGAAAATTTGAGAAGAACATTTAGAAGCTAGGCGGGTAAAAAATCATGGCATTAGAAAATGGTTAAATGAGTGGTTAAAAGGGTCCCCCATTCAAAAATGACTACTAATAATGTAGTAGGACAATATAATGTGGAAAAATATATTTTCTTATAAATTGGAAGACATAACACAAAAAGGAATCTTGAATGGAACATAGATGCAATGATTTTCATTATATTGAAGAATTTTTCAAAAACATGAGGGTGGAACCTTGGGGGATTGAGGATTCCCTAAGGGGATATTTGGGGGGGAAATAACCAGAAATTCCTAGAGTATGGATAGGGAGTGAATGTAAACATAGAAATGGGTGTGCATTTATAAGATATTGGAGGAATATGTTAATAATTCCCAAATATAGGTCTTGGAAAACTAAGACTTGGGAAATGATAATCCATTGGAATACCATTGGTATTTTGTCAGGGTATTGGGAAATTAGGCCCTATTTTAGGATATTCGAATACACTATAACAAAACAACATTTTTAAATATTTATTTTGTATTGGAGAACTAAATATTATAAAATTTAATGTTAGAAAAATGAATTTTCCTTTTTATGGTTTTAGAATGTAACTTATAGTTTTCAAAACATAGTAAGATTCATTAAAATAATTAATGCTAATAAAAATGACATATTTTTTTCTTGAATTGTGTTTAATTAATTATTACATAATTATGTCATAAATATGATGTGATAAAAAATTCCAAAATAGAAAAACTGTATTTTCTACTATTCAAGATAAAATAAAATATTTTATATAATCATCATAAATTTAACCTAAACTAATTTAAACATGTTGATTCCAAAAATAAATTATCAAAAAAAATTATTTGAATATTATAATTTTAATTTTAAAATATAAAAATCCAAATTTATTATAAATAGAAAATTTTAAGGCATGACCACATTTATGGAATTTAGAAAATCACTTCTTAGGAAATTATAAATTTATTTACTCATTATTTTTTAAATAAAATTGTTTTAAAATAATATGTCATTAAAAAAATACAATTCATAATACCATTTTTTATTATAAAAATAGTGTATATTTTTTGGGAAAAAAATATGCTTTATTTACATAAAAATAAAATAAAATTATAAAATCATATGTCATTTAGGCCTATATTATATTAAGAAAAACTATTCATAAGAGGAATTGATGGAATAATAATAATATTTATAAAAATCAGTTTTCAATTTATGAAACTAATTCATAGACACAAAACCCCTTATTACAACCACATACACCCTAAGGGTCGGGTGTGCGATGGTTATAGTCTCCTGGCCTGTCTCAGATAACATTGAATAAGTGGAAATATCCACTAATTTTAACTTATACTATAGGATATTTCATTCAATTTTCACTTATTGAAGCACTACTTGGGCTTGGTAAAGGGATAACCCTAGTTATGATACCTCCCTCCCAATTTAGGACCAATGGGCTTCAAACAGAATGACTATACTAGTTGGGGCCATTAATTCTCCTATATGTATCAATTATTCTTTTTCATTACTACTTATAAGAACTAATTATTAACTAAGGGTATATTTTTAAATTTTTAAATTTATCAATGGTCATACAATGATCGAATATAAACAATCAAATTTCTCCTTACAACCAATAAATAATATATCTTTATTTCACTCAAAATTCACTCCAATTTATCTTATTGTTATATTTTCATTTTCATAAGATGATTAATGGTTTCTTATTGTTTTATTTTATATATATATAATTTTTAATAGGGTATATGATTCTCTAAATTGGGATGATCCATACTCTACCATTTTAGTTAGTCTAATTTATATTTATCTTCGGTTGTAATGTTTGGAATTTTAATTGGTTTCAGTGCTGACCAATGTATATATCATTGTTACGGAGATAAAATTTTGTTGGATTATATTTATTTTGTATAATATTATATTCACACACATTTATTCATGAAAAAATAACATTTAGAAATTATGGGTCATTATATTCTTCCCCCATTAAGAAACTGCTTCCCCAAAATTTCAACACATTATCGCAGTTGAGAAAATTTTAAGGTACTTCTATCGGATTGTCTCCTCTAATTTACACACACATAATTCATATTTAGGATTTCTGCACTACACATTGTCGAGGTTAGTAGTATTGTTTCATAGAACATTATCCTAATGGTCCAAGATCTCCATCAGTTTCTCCTTATAAGATATGTCACATTCTAGTTGTACCACCTCTAGATTCTTTATAAGTAAAGGATCATGTATGTACTTTCTCAATAGTGATAAATTGAATAGATAATGAATATGGGATAGATTTGGTTTAAGTACTATTATATAGTCCACTTCTCCTATATGGTTAATGGTTTCATAGGGGACAATGTACCTAGGGATAAACATCACTTTCTTTCAGAAAATCATGACTATCATTGATGGTGATATCTGAAGGAAAAATTATATCCAATATAAAACTCCAAGTCCCTTTGATGACTATCAGCATGGATCTGAAGTTGACTCTTAGAAACCTTTATATGTTGTTAGGTGGGAAAATTTTTTATCATCTCTTGCATAAGATTAGGCCCAACCATATTTCCTCTCCCCAACATTATCCACACAATTAGGTGTGTGATATCAATTTCCATATATATCCTCACATAGTGACATTTGATTACTTGATTGGAAGCCATTGTTGTAAGATAACACAACTAATGGGAGGTGTTGATCCCATCCTCATTTAAATTTCATTGAGAATTTTCTCATCATGTCCTCAAGTGTATGAATAGTCCGTTCAGATTGACCATCAGTTTGCGGGCGATAGGTGTCTCTAAAATTCAATTAAATATTCATAAAATGTTGAATACTACTCCATATATTTCATGTGAACTCTGGATCATGATCCAAAATGAATGAAATTGGAACCCTATTTATCCTCACCACATAATTTATTTATATCTTGTAATGTTGGTCAAGTGATAAATCTTTGTGAATAGTGATAAAATTGTTAGTCTTGGTGAGCCAATCCACTCTACACCATATCACATTATTTTGGATTTTCATGGGAGACTAGTGAAAAGGCACAAAGTGATATTGTTCCACTTTTATTTAGGTTTGGGTAGAGGTACAAAGACACCAATATGAAGTCATCTCTCTTCCTTCACATGATGATATACCAAGAACCATGGAGTGTAGTTGGCATTCTACCATTTCATATTATCCAAAAAATGAATAACCCTTAATTTCCTAATACATTTTACTACTTCTAGGATGTATAGAGAATGTAGATCTATGAGATTCACCCATCAGCTCTCTGTTTTTCTATGGGATAGATTTGACACAAATCCTTGTATGAAATTTCAATTCACCCTCTTTATAAATATTGATCTGAGGATGATTCTCGTTCATCATAGCCACTATATTCCTTTGTAACAAAGGATTTTCTCTTTAAGCATTATTGATATTCTATAGTATTGATGGTTGAGAAATCATTTTGGAAAAGGTTGATGATCTCCTTTTACTTATTATTCCCATGTCAAATTTTACTTGATCCTTGTTCAATGGATCTACCTGAATCCTCGTTACTTCCAACACAGTTGGGTCTTTCATAAGTAATACATCATCAACATTGTTTGCTATATCATGGGGATATAAAATTGAATTGTCATCATGTTTATGAAGTTACAACCATATCCTTTGTCTCGTTTTCAATTCACTGTGTGTGAAAATATTCTTCCAACTTCGGTGGTATGTTTATATATTCCATTTAAACCCATGAAGATAGTTCTACTATATGTTCTAAGAAAAAAACAACAGCTAGGTATATGTTAGGTTTAGGATAATTTTTCTCATAAGGCATTAACTATATAGATTCATAATCAATCACATTTTCATTTTTCATGTAAATGCACCTAATTCCATTCATAGATGAATCACTATAAATAACGAACCCTTAGATGAAAAAGGGTAATGTTTCCATTGGTGATTTAACACATCACTTATTCAGTTAATGGAATCATTTTTTACACCTAATTATCCTAATGAACTTTTACCCTTTTCATGTTAACTTGGTTATTGAATTATAAATTCCTTAATTTTTTTTTTAAAAACCTCATATAATATCCTAATAAACCATGTAAACATTAAATAGCATTTACTATTCTAGGATGAGGCCACTTATCTGCATCCTCTTTCTTCACATGGTCAATTGATATTCTTCAATTTATTACAATGTGTCCAAATAATGCACCTATTTGTAACTAGAATACACATTATTTGAACATTACAAAACCATTAACCATCCTTATAGTTACAAATATAACCCTTATATAATCCTCATGCTCTTCATGACATTTAGAGTATATTGAAATTTTATTGATAAAAACTACAACAAATTTATCATGGTCTTTCAAAATGAATCTTTTCATTAGATCCATAATTATAGAAAGAGAATTAGTAAAGATGAAAGGAATAACTACAAAATAATAATTTACATATCCTATTCAGAAGGAAATCCATATAATATATAATCTATTCACCCTCAATTGATAATACATAGATTAGAGGTTATACATAGAGAATAATTAATCCCAATGAAGCTAGTTAAATAATTAATCAATAATTGGTATAGGTTACTTGTTCTTTAATTTGATCCCTTTAAGTTCTCTATAATAAATTCCTAGTCACATTGATCTATCCTTTTCTTCTCAAAGAAAAATGGTGCTCCCCAAAGAGACACACTAGGTTGGATAAACGCCATTTATAGAACTTCTTGAAGTTGTTTCTTCAATTTCTCTTACATCATATTTGACATTCTACATGAAGTCTTTGATATCGTCTTGGATTAAGGTTTGAGTTAAACTAAAAACTCTACCTCACATTCAGGGGGATATACAAGTAATTGTTTCAAAAATACCTCAATGTATTCCTAAACAACAAGTACACTATCTATATTTATAAAATCATTTCCTTCTCCCTATTCACTGGTCATCTCTATAAATAAGGATACTAGAGGTGCTTATTGTCCTAGATACGGCCAAGATATATCACCTTTGAAAATTTCTATTGGTTGTGCATTCAAGAATAATAAAATTTCATTTCATCTTTAGTTGATCATTGATTTATACTTTGGGTGAATGTCCATCCAAAGTATAGTGTCAAAATCTAACATGGGAAATGACTACTAGATCTATGATGAGATTATACTTGAGAACATTAATACTAGAGTTTCAATACTCTGTTGATTCTATGATAATTCCACCAGGAGTCTTGATTGATAACTCTATGTGTAGGAGTTCAGGGATTGATTATATATTATTTAAAAACATGAATGAAATAAATTAATTGTTAGAATCATAATCAAACAATGTACTTTATTTTTTTGAGAGCACAAAAAGTGTACCAATCACCACATCATTTATAGAATCTACTTCCGTAATCATGATAGGAACATCCAAATAATTATCTCCTGGACAATTCTGAGGTAGATGGTGGTTCCCCTACATTATATTTTGATTTGTAAATTGACAAGTAATGTTCCCAATCTATCCAAACATGAATCATTGGACTTTTGGCTTGGTCATCACCATATTCCATTTTTTAGTGTTGAGAAGTATAGTAATTACCTCTCCATAATAATTTTTAGCTATATGGACATCTCTTCCACACTTTTAGCTTATTCCACTCCTATATAATCATTTACCTAGATATTTTTTTTATCATTTGTTTCATTTGGTAGTTTTCACATTCTTCCCTCATCTTCTATGATCAATGTTACTACCTGGGTGTGGATCCAGATATCTCTTCTTTCCATTCCATCCATGTGATCATTTCATCTCTCTAATCTATTGTTCAACATTTATATCACTCTAAACTATCTTATCATAGCTATAATAGTCATTATTTTAAATAATTCACCACATATGGGGTCTCAATCCACCTAAAAATCTATCAAAGTTTTCTTTATGATCAATAATGACGCTATTTGTGTATCAAGAATGTCTTCAAAATTTACTCTTATATAATAAAACGGATTAATTTTACTTCTAATTTAATTCAAGGAATTTATTATCTATTTTTTCACATTAAATGGGGAAATTACTTCTCAAACAATATTCCCCTAACCACTTAATACTCCATAGTGTCTATCTCTCTTCTTAGCTTTATGTTTTTAATTAGAGTCCACCCCTGATCGGCTTGTCTTTCTAAGAGATATAATTAGATTGTTCATTTTTCTTGTTACAAATAATAATGTACATAAAATATATTTTCTATAGATCATTTCCATTGTTCAACAATTAATGGGTTAGTAGATACACATAAATAAGGTGTTAATTTGAGACATAAAGGACTCAATAGAATGGTGTTCCATTCGCAATAAACTCGGAATATTTACCTAATTCATGTTATTTTTCATAACTCAAGTTATTTGATTCGTCATCCTCATGATGTTTTATATTCCATCATCCATCAGAATTCTGTCAGTGTGTCATCCCTTGTAGTCAAAATTTATGTGGTTCCTCATATTACCTTCTATTTTTATAAAATAATAAAAACATAGTGAGAAAAATGTTTCTTTTATGAATATTATAATTGTAATAAAATTTTTTGTCTTCAAATACCATATATAAACATGATAATAATCTCCAACAACACAAAATACATTTTTTATATATCATTAATAATTGTTAATTAAAATATTATGATTAACTAAACATATCCCATGGGAGTGTGAAGCCAAGAGTGAAGTAGCAAGGCCGGTTGTCATGCAACAATACCCATTCAAGCATTGATCGAAGTATTTATTCGGGTGTTAACCCTAGATACTTCAGTCCCATATCCAAACTCACTCGTTCATATCCATATAGGTATTTCATTACTCAGAAATAACTTACATAATACATCACTAAAATACCAAGATGTTTTTATATATTCATATTTGTACTTACGGTTATTCCTAATGATTTCCAATCCAAATTTCCATAAATAACATAACCATATTTTGATACAAACTATGTCATCACACCTTTTTTTACATAACTTTTCAATATATTATATAAAAAAGATGATGTTTAATGTTTAGTTTCTTAGAAATAATGTACATAATTCATAAAAACATAAAAAATTATTTTAAATCCTCTTAAAATACATCTTAATGTGTTCATTAATAGTTATATTTGATACATATAAGATCTTGGGGACATACATCCAAGGAAAATAGTGAGCATGAATCCTAGTAAGCGAAATAAGAAAGGGAGATGTATAATATGTGATCCTGAGATATGTCAACAATCACATAAGGCATAATGATAAGACATAATAAATATGAATATAATAATCAAAAGAAAGTGAATAATAACCTAGAAACATGGATACAACATTTAAATGATATATTCATAATCATATAACCATGGGTTATCATCAATGTGTCGTAAATAAAAATTACAAAGGTTATTCACAAAGGAATCGTACAACATGACATCTCTAGAGATTAAATTATTTACCAAATGAATTGGATGGATATCATGTCATACCCATAATATGTTCTTATATCATGTGATTAACATAGATCATAAAAAATCATTTCATTAATAACCCCCATAGAATAAAGAAAATGATTTTTATAAAAAGTTGTGGCCTAAAAAATAACATAAATACATGAACATTATGGCATTTATACCCATGAAATGATATGTGAGTTTCATATATGTGAATACCTAAATTATAAAATCTAATTTAAAATATTTTAGTGCCAACTGAAGTAAAAGTGGTTTTGGTATTCAAATAAAAATGGAAAAGAGAATTACTCTTGTAAAAGTGGAAAAAATAAGAAGAAAATTCGCCGACATGACTGGTATAAAACATGGTTTTATTAAATGGTATAATGATAAGGGAAAAGGGTTTCCCATTCGTAAAATACTATTAAAATAGTAGTTTGATTATTTAAAGTGTAAAAGAATTCATTTTTATGGAAATTTGAATACATAACACAAAATGAACCATTAATGGAAAAGAGAAGTGAATATTTCCCTTACCTGTAAGAGTTGATCCTAAAATCGGTGGGTTGATCATTGTGGGCATGAGGACACCTTGGGGTGGACTCATTGGGAATAAAAATAATAAACAATTTGTATAATATTTATTTCTAGTGAAGGAAAATTGAAAAATGGGTGGGTATGTTTAGAATAAGTGGAACAATTGCTTAATAATTTACAAATGTTGGACTTGGAAAACTTGGGTGTGAAAAATAAAAAACGATTGGATTCCCCATGGTTTATTTCATGAAATTGGAAATTAGGTTGAAATTTTTTCATATTTTAGTCTTCAAAAATATAAATTCATTTTTAAATACTTCCTTTGGCATGTAGAAGTTATGATTTTATAAAGTAACGTTTTAAAATAATATTCCATTTTAGACTTTTGGAAAGTAACTTATAGTTTTAAAAATTGAATTAATTGTATTAAAATACATAATATTAATAAAATTTCATTTTTTTTTGTCTTTTAGTGTGTTTTATTAATTATTACATAATTATAAAATAAATATAATGTTATAAAATATATTGAAACCCTAAAATTTTATTTTATTTTAACTATTCATGCCAAAATAAAATATTTTAGGAAATTCAGATAAAATCACCATAACTAAATTTCAAAATAGTGATTTTAAAAATAATTATTATTTTACCAGAAATATTATATAAATATTATAATTTTTATTTTTAAATATAAAAAACCTTATTTATTAAAAATATCACTTTTTTAGATATAATCACACTTCTGAAATTTATAAACAAAATCTAGGCCACTAAAAAATTATTTAATTAGTTATTATTTAAATAAATGTTTTTTGAAATACCATATCATTAAAAAATATATATAATGTCATTTTTTATTAAATAAATTGTGTATATTTTCTAAGAAAATTAAATTGTGTTTTATTTGCGTAAAAAACAAATTGGTATATTTATCTCAAATAGACATATGTTGTATTAGGAAAAACTATTAATAGGAGTAAATGTTGGAATAAAAAGTTTGATTTATACTAATTAATATATACATTATAAAACTAAAGCCTAGACACGTAACCCCCTACAAAAAAATATTCCTTTAATATCGATTAAAATGGCCATTATCAGTGCTATAAAATCACTAACTACCTAAGAAATATTAAAAACCATTGTCTTTTAACAGTAGAAAAAAGTGTTGATAAAGTGGCCTATTATGACTGCTTTCAAAAGTTCTGATAAATGGGCACTTTTTTAGTAGTTTTTAGAACTAATAAAGAACAACTTTATCAATTCTTTAATTTAGAACTGATAAAAGGTACCTTTATCAGCATTATAAAAGCAGTGAAAAAGGACCTATTTATCTGCTCTTTCTAGTGAAATGATAAATGACCCGTCTATCAATGATTTTTAAAGAAATGATAAAGGACTCATTTATCAGTACTTTCAAAAGTGCTGATAAAGGGGTATACTTTATTGTGTTGTAACAACACACTATAGAACTATTTCAACATGATTTATCAATACACAAAAACACCAGAAATACCACCATATATCAAAAACCCATGTACCAATATAAAATATAAGTCAAATTAAATTTAAAATATAAATACAAGAATAAATCAGTATATTATAGTCATTTCAAACATTGGTTAATACAATTACTTATGTACACATTATTACACACATTCAAAAAATCAAAGTTCCTTTTCCTTTTGATCTTGACCCCGAATCATTTTAGTATTGAAAAAAACACCCCTACTCGAGCCAAATAATTCACCCGTATATGAAAAAAAATTAAGTTAGTAATAATATAAAGAAATAAATTAACAAATGTGTTAATTTTAAACTTAAATTTGATTAATAACACAAAAATTGTGTATCAGACTGGGTTGTGGTTGATTTTAACATGTTGCATCATTTCTTGTTTGTAATCAATCATTATATGTAACACCCCCAAATTATAAAGGGTTAAATGACTAAATCAAATGACTAATGTCAACAAGTTGCACCATTCTTCAGGATCCTACCTGATTAGAACTCCATAGTTATGCATGCTTGGCCCCGAGTAGTGGTTAGGATGGGTGATCTTATGGGAAGTTACCCAGGGTCTGTGTGAGTGAGGAAAAAGTACACTAGAAAGGACATGTGTTGGCCTGTGGAGATTATCATTAATCAAATGACCCGTTCAGGAACGTTGGTGGGCCCCAGGGATGGGACCCCGTGTTTTCGGGGCAACTGCTGGAACTTGGTGGGCCAGGACCCGTCGACAATGTTAAGGCGGGGTGGTTGTGCTGTCACCAGGACCCAGTTGTCACATTTGGTATCAGAGCTGGTACTCATCCTTAAGTGTGGTGCACTGCTTGGGTTGAGATGTAGAGCCCACAACGAGGATGTTGTGCTCTAAAGGGGGCATGATTGTAACACCCCCAAATGATAATGGTTTAAAGGACTAAATGATATAACTCATGTCAACATGGGGCACATTCCTTTTTCGGAAGCCTGTCTGATTAGAACTCCATAGTTAACCATGCTTAGTCTGGAGTAGTGGTTTGGATGGGTGACCTTCTAGGATGTTACCCAGGGTGTGTGTGAGTGAGGAAAAAGCACACTAGAAAGGAAATGTGTTGGCCTGTGGGGACTATCATCAATCAAATGACCCGTTCAGGCATGAGGGTGGGCCCTAGGGTGGGGACCACGTGTCTGTGGGGAAAATGGTGATACCAGGTGGGCCAGGACCCCATGACCATGTTAAGGCGGGGTGGTTGTGCTCTCACTGGGACCCAGTTGTCACATTATATCTAAAAAATTAATTAAATAAGTATACGATAAAGCCCCAGGGGTGCATCTAAGAGGTTTCGTCATCTGATAGTCCTTGGAGATGTGATACACATTTTAAACTAAAATAAATATTCTATATTAAAAAGACATAGTTGGAGACATATTTGTCACAATATGCATTGAATTGACATATGGATAATTTGAACCCCTCTGAAATGACTTATGGATCATCTTCATAAAGTTTAAAAACAATCTGAATGTGTTTTCATAGTTTTGAGTATGTCACTTGTCTGTTTTACTAAAATATAATTTTAAACAAGAGACACACACATTGACTCATATGAATCACATCATGTATCTTTTTGAGTTAAGAAAAATTAATACAGGTCCAAAATTATATATGAAGTTATTTTCAAAACAATCTACAAAATCTGAGTGCATTTTCTCAGTTTTCAATGAGTGATACTTTTTGAACTAAATTATCATTTTTGTACTGACAATGGAAACATTGAGACCAAACAGTCACACTATATGATGTATTGAGGTTTCTATGATTCCTACATTCCACAAATGACTTCGGTATTATTTTCATAAAGTATAAAAACAATCGTAATGGGTTTTCTCAATTTTGAGTAGGCCGGTTATCCTTTTTACTAAAATTGATGTCAAATTTTAAATGAAAGATACACTTGGAGTAATATTTATCACACCGTGAATAATATTGAGGTGAGGACTATTAATAAAATTAAAAATTATTTTTGGATCAATTTTATAAAGTAGAAAAACAATCTAAATGTGTTTGTTCAGTTTTGAGTATGTCACATATCTCTTTTTATTCGAAAATGCCATTTTGAAATAGAGACAAACACTTTGACACAAAGCAATAACATCATGTGTCAGTTTTAAATGAGAATTATTCATACAAATCAAAAATAAATTATGAATCATTTTATTAAATTATTAATAAAATACAAGTGCATATGATCAGTTTTTAGTGAGTGAACCATTTTGAACTAATATTTGAAATTTAAACTGATGAAAGATACTTTGAGTCATACTGGGCACATCGTGTATCATATTAAACTGAGGAAAATTCTGAAATGTTGAAATTAAGATTATGGATCATTTCTATAATTTATCAAAACTATATTAATATATTTTCTTGGTTTTTATTAAGTCAGTTTTCCATTATACTAAAATTGATGTCAATTTTATATAAAATGACACACTTGGAGGCATACCTGTCAAATCATTCACCAGATTGATGTGAGTATAATTCATTCAAATATAAAATGTGTTATGTATCATTGTACTAAAGTATCAAATGAATATGATTGTTTTTTCTCATATTTGAGTGCGACACTTTTGTTTTTACTATGACATCATTTTAAACAAGAAACATGTATTTTGACTTATATCACTCACATCGTGTATCATTTTTATCTGAGACAGGTTCATATACATTAAAATGGACATAAAAATAATTTTCATTAATTATCAATAAAATATGAACATTTTGGATTGATTTTGAATTAGTGAATATTTTTCAACTAAACATTTTAATTAAAACTGATAATGGACACTTTGAGTCATATTATAACACCACAAAATTATCAAGTAAGAATGTTGTATTCCATAGATTCTATGAAACACAACACCAAGCACCTAAAATAATATAATATCTTAATAATTTATAATATATTTATCATTATAAAAAATTGTATATATTTTATAGCTTTCAATATAAGAAATAATGAGTAAGTGTATGTTACACAGAACAATGAGTTTCTTCAACGCCTTGCATTACATGCAAGACCAACTTTTAATTAATAAAAAATATATTATTAAAATATTATTATTTTATATAATAATATATAAAATAGGATTTATGAATATTAGTAACTATATTATGAAAATTGAAGTTTTATTTAAATATAATATGAATTCATGGGTTACCTATTAATGAGAAATGAAAACAAGAACCAATTGGATATATATATATATATATATATATAGTTATGCTTCCAATTGAGTTTTATCAGAATAAAAATAATTAATTAAAACTATTGAATTATTTTAATTAAATATACATGTTATATATTCAATAAAATAATTTTTATATTAATCCAATATATTTTAAGGGTTTAATATAAAAATAAACCCAATTTTATGAATAAAATACTATATTTTTTTTATTAAAAACATTTTACCTAATTTTAGTAGAGAACCCATTTTTAATATGTATTTTTACACATTAATTTAATTTATATTTTAAAATAAACTTCATATTTGAAATAAAAACAAAAAAATAGGTTTGTTTGAATTATTTGTATTTTTTTGAAACATTTCATTTTTTAATGATTAATTAAAAATACTAATTTTTTTATCAAAACTGCTTTTCATGTCATATATTTATAAGGAAAAATTATGTTTTATATTGGTTTTAAAATTTAAATAGATAGTAATTTTATCAATTTACCCAGTTTATCTAATTTAAGTGATTTGGATCAATTTCATTTTGAAATTGACAACAAAAACATAGAAAACATTTAGACAGTTTTACTTTAAAATCAGCATTGTTGTCCCACATGTGGGAAGAATATTAAATTTATTTTTGACAATTATATTATTAGAGTAAGGAAAAATAGATTTCATATAGGTTATAAGAAAATTTTATAATGTCTAATAAGATTAAATTTTTTTAACAAAAAGAATAGTGAAAGCAATTAAAAATAATTACAATTATTATGGTCAAATTAATCAAAATAAAGGACTAAACCATTTACTTAAGATCCCAAAGGACCTAGGAACATGTTAAAAACACATTGTATGGCCATTATTCGTTTATATAACTTCCATTATTTTGTTTTTTAATCTTTTTAATACATTCTAATGTAAAAAAATGGTAACACCTAACTTCTTATAAAAAATACCAAGTAATCCTTTTTTCTTTCCTTATAAAATGCAAAAAACACTACCATTTTTTCACAACTCTAAAACTACATATGTTAATTCATGATCTTCCCATATAGCTTCCCAAACTCCCTCCATTCAAACACAAAGCTTTTTTGGGAATAATTCGTTCTAAGGAATCATTTTTATTGGACCCTCTCAGGTTTTAATGGTTTTAATGATCACAAATCATGTAAAATCATGTATAATAATTTTAATAATTATTATTTATGTTTAAATATGTTTAATTATGATTATATTTGATCAACTATGTATTTAACACATTTTTTGTATATTCATGTTGTAAGATAGTTAAAATAGAAAAATTATCTAAGTGTGAGTCACTGACACTAAAAATTCAACTAAGACACTGATAGAAGGAATGTATCACTAATAGAAGGAATGTATCACTGGAAGAAGAAATTTCTCCCCGATAATACAAATACAATCACCGATAATTGACTCACCAATAGTACAAATGAGACACCGACAGAAGGAATGGATCACTGATAGAAAAAAATGAGTCACTAAGGCATTGATTCACTAACTCATAGAGATACTGATAGTATAAATCACCAATAGAATGACTCACACACACACACATATATATAGAATGAATCATTGACAGAAGGTGTCACAAATATAATGGCTCACCAACAGAGGAGTCGTCAATAACTGATTTAAATTTTCTTTTATTTAATATTATCTCTAACAGTCATAATTTAGTTTTTTAATGATACTGATTAAATTAATGCCTTTTGTAGAAAAAATTAATGAAAATGTTATTGTACGTTGTGAGGTATGAGGTACTTTAACATGATCATTTTCTACTAACACAAGACACCCGAAAAAATTAAAATCTTGGCTCATGAGCTGTACCGAATCAGAGAACAATAGAAAAGAGTATAAGAATAGAGATACTAGACCACACTGAAAAACACACGAAGAACTCTCATTACATCTAGTTGTGAACTAAAGGATGATTTCTATGCATCAATGTTTCAATCACCCATACATCAAACAAACACTAAGGAGAATAGTCCCATATTCATAGAAACTAGAACACAGTTCTCCAAAAAAACTCTATTTCAGTTTCTTTTTCCATAAGAGGACAAAATATTGAAATATTCTACATCCAAAGAGTCCAAAGCTACATTTCACAACCCATGGAGCCTTATAAACTCTATCACTTTTTTCCTACTCCATTATTTGAATTATTACTACCTTTTAAACAATTTGTGAATCTGTGTGTTAAACACACACTATCTCCTACACTGAACTAAAGGATACAAAATAACCTCCCACAAACATCATTTTATACTTGTTATATCCCACACCGAACTATGGTAGAGGTCCTATGGGACTTGGCTATTGTAGTTCCCACATATAACTATGGTATAGGTCAAGTGACCGAGATAGTTTTATTACTATTATGTAAACAACATTCTATGGTGTGGATCAAAGCATTATATATATACATATAAATATATATATATCATAGTGGTGGGTGGTCACCAAGTGTAGAGGACTAAGTCTCAACTAGAAAATGAATCTCTTGTTTTAATCCACTGTGTTCTCAAATTTAGTTTACTCTATTTTAACTCATATTTTATAAAACTATGTTCCACTGTGATAGTTGGTCTTGGATTATATTTTATAACTGTTTGTGTATAGTAAATTAGTTTCATAATTTATGTCAATATCTCATATTGTTATAACTGAGAACTAATAAATATTTTCTATAAATTAATTGAATAGTGATACTATTATAAATTTAATAATTTGATTAACTAGGTTCTTTTAAAAAAAATTATGGGGTTCCTTAAAATAATGTGTTTAATAGAAAATTTAATAGTAACTCATTTCACCCTCCCCCCTCTTGAGTGTCTTACTCCGACCATCATTTGGTATAAGATGAAGTTGGTTAATGTATGTTTTAAAAAAATAACTCTTATTTTAGTTTTGTTTTATATATATCTATATTTCTATTATTTCTAAATTTGTAGCTCAATAAATACATATTCCTTATTCCTTATTAGGGATAATAGATAGGAAGGTGATGATTCCAACATACCTCCCTTTTTCAATGTAACAAATAATTCCAAATAGAAAGTTAAAATAGAAATATAGTTTGAAAGTATGGGTTTTGAATTTTTGTCTTCCATTACAGATGAATATATGATTCCTACTACTTCCTGAAATACTTGGGATGAACCAGCAAAGACTGCTTATAATAATACATGAAAAGTTATGAATGCCTTATATTTTTCTTTAGGAGATGATGAATTCAATAGATTTTCAACATGTAAATATCATATGAATTTTTTTATACCATAAATTATTCTCTCAGACGAATCACTAATTCCAAATAAATGAGACTTAATAACTATACTATTAAATATGATAACATTAAGATGAAGCCTGATCATCCCATATATGATATGTATTTTAGGTTCAGTGGGAGACAATATAATGAGCTCTCTTGGGAATCCAATGGATGCCAATGAAAAAAACATGTGGCTACATAGATGTATACCCAAAATATTGAGAGGAACCTCAATATCAATTATCGAATCCTTTGATATCAGTAAGTTTTTAGTTAAGGAACTAATAGGAATGATGATGATGTATGAGTAATAATTAAAGATAAAAAAGGTGGAGGAGGATGAAACAACGCGAAAATCAGTGGATTTTAAAACCACTACTTTTATTCATACAGAAATGGAAAGGATTAAATCTCATTTTAATAGTAAAAGTATTGAAGATTCACCATCAGAATGTGAAGAGGAAATGGCTCAGTTAGATAAAAGGTTAATGAATATTTATAGATGGAATCAATTCTATAGGAAGTCCAACTACAAATGTTACTATGCTAATATGGGAAACTAGAAAAAGGATTATAAAATGAATGATAACACAAATTAAATCATTTTATGTGAATATAATAAAAGAGGACATGTAAAGTTTGACTGTCCTATATTAAAATATTAGATGAAATATGAGGACAAAGATAAGGGATAAAAGAAGAAAATGAATCCTTCCTAGAGTAGATTTGAGGATATATCCAGTGTGTTAGAATAATCACATGATGAGAAATGTGACAAAGAAAATATTTGTTTCATGAAAAATACATTTGAGGTAACCCTTGAGTCTCATGTATGAAAATATTATTATTCTCCAGATAAAATTGGTTCTGAAAATATTATTAATGAAGAAAATTTTGAATATTTGCAAATGCATGAAGATATATGCATAAATTAAAAAATATATATAATACTTTATAGAAAAAAATTCCCTTACCTATACATTAATATCCATGATTAATATAGAAAAATTGAAAAATGATCAATTTCTTATTTAAAACTATGAAAATAAATTATCCATTGAGAAATTGAAAATAGATTTAGAAAATTTTACTAATGGTACAGATATATTAGTTAAAAAACATGGTAAAATGTTTTCTCCTAAATAGACTAGCGGTATTGGCTGTCAACCTAGTAAAATAAATGTTGTCAAAACTAATTTTGTTTCTAAATCAATAAAATATAATTTTATTCCTAGTTCTGGAAATAAATTCATGTTCCAGCCATGAAATATCTTGTACTCCTTTATGTGTTTTTGAACTAAATAATTTATATTAGTCCAATACATTAAAAAATATGTATAGGAAACCCATGAAAGAAATATGTGTTCCCAAAGCTATTATTTCTAATGTTACTAGACCCACACAAATCTGGTTACCAAAATCTTTTCTTGTCTAATATGTTTTTATAGGAAATCGATTTAAGGAGATCATGTAAGTGTCTATGGTACATGGATAGTGAATGTTCAAGACACATGATATGATAATATTCATTCTCCAATAATGTTATAAATATTGATTGTGGGCATGTCACTTTTGGTGACAATGTTAGGGGAAAAATAATTGGCCTTAACCAAATTAGTAATTGTAATTCAATTTTAATTTCCAAAGTAATATTTGGGATGGATTAAAGTGAAATATACCTTTTATCTCATATTTTGGCGATGATGGTTCAAATTTTAAAATTTAAAATTATTAACAAAATGTATTTAATTATAAAAATGAGATAATATTTAATACCTTTAGAAATGGAAATGTGTATACTATAATCATAGATTCTTTAGTGTCTCAATATTTTTCTTGTTTAAGTCCTTTTCACAAAGAGTGTTGGATATGGGATATGAGATTGGGACATTGTAATACTCATTCACTTAGAAAGATTATGAGGAAAAACCTAGTTAAGCATTTAACCAAACATGAGTTTCCAAATGAAAAAGTATGTAATCCTTATCAGAAGGGTAAAAAACATAAAATACCATTCATAAAAAATTAATAAGTTTCAACTTATCAAACTCTTGAGTTGGTTCACATGGATTTATTTAGACCATATAGGGTTAGTAGTCTTAATTGGCAGCACTATATCTATGTTCTAGTGGATTAATTTTCTTCATATACTTGGAATTTTTTTCTTACTCACAAATGTGAAGCTTATTCTCATTCCATCAAGTAGCTAGAATAGTAGAAAACCTAAGTTGTATTAGAATTAAATCCATAATAAGTGACCATGGGTGTGATTTTAAAAACCATGATTTCGAATCTTTTTGCTCACAAGCTGGCTATAGTCATAACATATCTAATCCTAGGACACGCCAACTAAATGGTATCATAGAATGAATAAATTGAACCTTACAATAGATATCCCAGACTATGCTTAATGAATATGACTTACCTATCTATTTTTGGGAAAAATCTATTAGTACATCTTTTTTATATAATTAACAGAGTCTTAATTAGTCCAATTCTTAAGAGAACCACCTATAAGATACGGAATAAGAGAAAACCCAAAGTTAGTTACTTTGAAGTCTTTGGTTTTAATGTCTATATCAGTAATATCATGAAAAATTTTAAAAAAATTCATCCCAAATTGAGGAAGTAATATTTCTAGTCTATTCAATATCTAGTAAAGCCTATAGAGTATTTAATAAAATAACTAAGTGTGCAGAAGAATTTTTACATGTAAAATATGATAAAATAGATCCACATGAACCCATGAAATCCCTAGAAAATCTTGAGGTTGATAAGATCAATCTGGACATAAATGAAAAATCATATAACCCTGCTATTAATAAACCAGTTAAATCATCCAGTTCTGGAAAATTTCCAAAATCTTGTCGTGATGAACCTGAACCTTCTAATGAACCTCAAATAACAAGACCTTATTTTTCTAGACCGAAAATAACCCTTAATAACCATATTTTAGATGTTGTAGTTGGATACCAAGATAATTTGGCACAAACTATATCTTCTCTGAGAAACTAGGTTGAAATTTACTCATTTTTTGCTACAACCTGAACTTAAAAGCATTAATCATGCAATCAATGATGAATTTAGGGTAATGTGTTTGCCAAAAGAATTAAATCAGTTTAATGGAAATAATGTTTGGACACATGTAGACAAACCTAATGACACCTTGACTATAGGCACTAGACTTGTGTTTAGAGATAATGTAGATGAAGCTTTTAATATTGAACGAAATAAATCTAGATTGGTTTCGCAAAGTTATAGTCAAGAATAAGGGATTTATTACAATGTAATTTTTTCACTAGTTGCTAGACGTGAAGCCATTATAATCTTGGTTACATATGCAACACATCTAAATTTCAAGAAATATCTACTAGAAGTTAATAGTGGATTCATAAATGGGTATATAGTTGAGGATGTTATTTTTGTACAACCCCATAAATTTAAAACCATCATTTTCCAAATCATGTTTCTAAATTAAGAAAGAATTTATATCGATTAAAATAAGCTCTATGATCATGGTATGATAAACTAAGTACTTTTATTATTTCTAATGGTTTTAAAAAGGAATTACTAATCCTAATATATTTATATGAATAATTTCTAAAAATGTTCTATTTGTTCAATTTTATTAATACGATATTAATTTTGGATCATCAAAACAATCATTGTGTCTTGATTTTTCAAAAATAATGAAAAAAGAATTTGAAATTAGTTTAATGATGGAAATAAAGTTCTTTCTTGGATTTCAAATCATTCAAAATAAAGAAGTTATTTTTATAAATCAATGTAAATACAATAAATTTATTTGAAAAGGGATTGGATTTGGTAGTAGAAAAAGTAGTGATACTCCAATAAGCACCACCTATAAGTTAAATCTTAATGAAAATGGTAAGTCTGTTGATCAGTCCACTTAAATAAGAATGATTGGGTGTATACTGTACATAACCACTATCATGACTGACATCATGTTTGGTGTCTGTATATGTGCCCATTTTTATGCTAAGCCTAAAGAATCTCATATAAATTATATTAAATGAATTTTTAAATACCTCAAATATACAACCAATTTAGGATTGTTCTATCCTAGAGGACAACCTTTTGATTTAATGAGTTATTTTGATATTGTTTTTGGTGGTTTTAAGATAGGTAAAAAAGCGCACTTCTAGAACATGACACTATTTGGGACGGTCTCTAGTTTCATGGTGTAGTAAGAGTAAAAAATATGGTGCATTATCTACTGTTGAAGTGGGATCCATTATGGCTAGTTGGTGTTGTAGTTTGATTTTGTGGGTGAAACGCGCTTTACTAGACTATATATGTCAATTCATACATGTCCCTATAAACCGTGATAATACAAGTGTTATTAACATCTCTATAATCTTGTTTCTTATTCTAGAACAAATCATATGTAGGTAAGACATCACTTTTTGAGAGATAATTATCCAAAAAAGTGATATAACACTCCAGTGTATTAGCTCTAAACATCATATTACTGACATATTCACATATCCATTAGCCTCTAAAATAATTAATTATATTAATAATAAATTAAATATGATTAATTTATAAGGAACTTATATTGATAACTCTATTTAAAAAAAATAAGTGTATATGTCATCTCGACACTAAAAATGTTGTTCAAACAATTTCATAAAATAACAGACACATATGTCATGCTGAAACCAATCATGTCATACATACACATTTATGTTAACACCAACAGTGTAATGTTGATACTGTCATGTCGAAACTGACAATGTCATGCCAATATTGTCATGCTAACACTGATAGTGTCATGCTGATACGGTCTTGCT
This sequence comes from Viscum album, assembly GCA_963277665.1. Classification (NCBI taxonomy): domain Eukaryota; kingdom Viridiplantae; phylum Streptophyta; class Magnoliopsida; order Santalales; family Viscaceae; genus Viscum; species Viscum album. The sequence goes on from OY728164.1 coordinate 1,351,253,043, forward strand.
GATGCTGATAGTGTCATTCCAACACTATCATGATGACAATGGTAATTTTATGCCTATATTTTCATGCAAACATCGATAGAACCCACTATTTTATCTGTTTAATGTTTTAAACAAAATGACATTGTTTCATTTATTTAGTGAAAACTAGTTTACTAATTTACGAACACTAATTCCTTACATGTTATAAATTATAGTTGATCCACTCAACTACTCACCCTCTCATTTTACCCATACAATCTTCGGCTATTTCTCTTTTCCGTCGACCTTTCACCTTCCAACCCTCAACCAAACCATTTGAACTGGAAAAGATGTAGCACGCACTCAAAAGAGGATCTCGAGACGAGTCACAACCTACAAATAACTAGAATAGAAAATATAGTAAGTCACATATAGTCAATATAGCTCTTGAAAATCGTGTAGTAACACTAGATAAGAATGTTTTAATAGAATTTTTGTTAGAGAAAAGGTCACTCTTATTAATGGCAGTAAAAACCCAATGTTGGCTTGATTTGTTTTCAGATAATGAAAGGCCTTATTTCATTATTCTTGTCAATGAGTTCTACATAAATGCTAAATTTATTTTTAAAGGTAGTCAGGTATGATGGATCAAATTTGTAGTTAATGGAAGTAGAATTTCTTTTTCTTCAAGGAATTGGGGAGAATGCCTCAAGGTTCCACATGAAAGAATACTTGATAACTATCAGAGATTTAGTCCAAATGAATGTGAATTATTTTTCTATGAGACATCTCTGAAGGAGATAACTTGGAATGATGAGCATAGGTGACATATTACTAATACCCTAGATGGGTATATTAGAAGTTTGTTCAAGTATACTCCACACCAGATTTTCCCCACGAAGAGGACTTTGCATCCTTGAAGTACCATGATGTTTACATAGTGTACCTGCTAAAAAATGAACCAAAGTGAATCTGTGAAAATGCATTATAGTCCACATCAGTGAGATGGTAAATCACTAATGTAAGACCAATTCCATATTCTACCAAAGGATTATCTCAACCATGATGTAAGTGAAAGGATGTGTGGATGAAGGTGAATAAATTGTTTCATCTTGTAGTGTAATTTTATTGAGTAAGGAGATATTCCAGAGGATGAAAATCCATAGGAACACATGGAAGAAGGAATGGGTTGGTGGTGAAGATAGGTTTTATGATAAATTCAACCCAGTGGACCATCCTACAAGACGGGGAGATTTAGTTTATCATGGTCTAGGAAAAGAAGATGTTGGGCCTATTTATTCGGATGAGGAAGAGGATACTACTATTCATAGAGATCAAGGGTATCCTATTAATGATATAAGTGACCCTGACACCACAGAAGCTCAAAAATTTATATCCTATGGACCTCCTCATCAACCTATGGCCTTTGCTTCTTGAGGAAACAAGTCTTGGTGAAAATGGTGATGAGGAGATAGAAGTGATAGTAAGTGTGAAGTATGAGAGAAAATATAGTGGTTCAAAAAAGGATTCAGAATAATAAGAAGAAAAAGACAAATAAGAAGAAGAAGAAGTAAGATAAAGTGGTTCAGAAAGTGAAGAATAAGAAAAAGGTAGTAGATCAGGATGTGAGGAGAGGAGGATGATAGAAATAATGGAAATGATTGGGAGGATGAAAGAAGTGGAAGTAAAAATGGTTATGATCATCCTAATAATGATCAGGATGAAGCCATTGTTCTAGTTGGTAATGTAATTCAAGAACCCATTATAGACCCTCTTATTTATTCAATAGTTGATACTGAAGAAGAATCAGTGGATAAAGTTCATAGATAAGTGAAATAATAAATAATCCCTATGACTTAGTTGGTTTATGATACAAGAATATCTCAAACAGAGGAGGAATATCAAATAATAAGATATCCAGTTGAAGGGGAGCTTCAAGATAGAAGATCCAAAGCTGAGGGAAAGCATCAATATTGAAGAGTGATTCTTGAAACTTTCACCCCTTTAGATGACGAAGTTATGTCTAAATGGGTAAGAAATATTGGATATGTATTTCTTGGTTTGGACTATGAAGATTCAGATGATGAGGTTTTTGTGCCAATTCCATGATAATAAGTGGCTCAGATCCCATCATGTGACTATATCACTAATATAGATTTTGAGACTTCTAATGAAGAAATATGCTTGGTTTTCAAGGAATTTGTTCACACTCATGTTGTGTCCATACCTTCTCAAAGTGATGAGGTAAAATCATTAAAGGATTAGATTGAAGAGATGAGGCAATCTATGCACACTCATCCTGCTCCAGTTAAGGAAGTTGGTGTGAGTGAGACCGACGCATCCAAAATTTCAGAGAAGGTTATAGATGGGATTCAACCAAACATAATTTCAATAGCTGAAAATATTTTTGAGAACAATACCAATCCTTGGAATGAGACGATAAAACAGATTTCTACCATAAATTGGGTAACCTATGAGTATAAAGGATGTTTTCAAATAGTTCTTATTGATCTTAGGGAACACACCTCATCTCATGTTATTCCTTCTACCTCTACTCAGCCATGTCAATCATTGGGAAGTGAAATGGTCTGATCTATCATTCAAGAAGAGATTAAATCTATTTTTAGTGTTTCGGGTCTAGAAAGACTTATAAAAATTGAGAAGAACACTAATCATGTGCATGATATGGACAGAGTCTATACCAATGAAGCACATGGTACTCAGGAATAACTCACAAAGAGGATTAATTTTGATTTAATAATCATTTAATCTATGAATATTCTGACCAACCACTTTATGTACTTGGTAGAGAATATGATGTTTCCTCTAATTACTCATGTTTATTGGATCAAGTTAAAAATTGATATTAACAAGATTTTATAGAATAATGACTATTTTTATATGGACATTAAATAGGGTGGGGAGATAATCGAAAATTTTATATATCTTTTGAATACATATCTCTAGGTTCATAATGAAGACATAGTGGTTCAGGATGCTACACCTCTCAATCCACCTCTGACCTCTTCACCCTCTTCTGGAACCTCTATTTCACCTTAGCCTCTATCTATGTCAGTTTCCTTGTCCTTAAACCGGATCTGGCCTATCATCACAGAGCAGATCTGGCCTCTTCCTTCAACCAAACCTAACCACGCCCCTTCTGTTCCTAAATTCATTATACTTCCTCCCTTGAGAAATCATTCAAATCCTTCTATCTCTCTGCCTCTATCCACTGAACATACTGTTGATACACCTGATAATTGGAATGATACACTAGATCCCAAGTAGTAATTTGGATCACTTTTTAATAGGGCTACTTGATTGAACATTTTTTTATTCCACTTCACTGTACTATACATCCATTATAAAATTCAGTGATATCTCATTCTCATCTTTCTATTATGCCTCTTTCCTTATTGAATTTTATTTTTTAATATCTTTACTATTTTTGGTAATCCCAAAAGGGGTAGAAAAGGCAAGGTATCATTAATTTATACCTATGATTATGTATAAACATTATATGTAATTCTTATGAATATATGAAATGAGATATAACAAGTAGAATTGCTATATCATTCATCAACTGGTTTTAATTTATAAAGAAGTGATTTACGATCATTAGAGGGAAGATATTGTTGGCCCCTCTCTGGTATTAATAATCACAAATCATGTAAAGTCATCTCTAATCATTTCAATCACGTTTATTTAATTTTAAATATGTTTTATTACGATTATCTATGATCAATTTTGTATTTAACACATTATGTGTATATTCATGTTGTACTATAATTAAAACAAAAAACTTGGCGGCTATGTATGAGTCACTGACACGGACAGTTCAACTAAGACACTGATAGAAGAAATATCTCACCGATAGAAAGAATGTCTCACTAATAGAAGGATTGTCTCACCGACAGTACAAAGAGATTCACAAATAAATGAATCACCTATAGTACAATTGAGACGCTGACAGAAGGAATGACTCGTTGACAGAACAAAATGAGTCACGGATGCATTGAGTCACCAACACATGGATATACTGACAGAATGACTAATTGGAAGAATGAGTCATCTATACCTATAGAAGGAATCACTGTTAGAAGGATTCACTAACTGAATGACTCACCAATAGAGGAGTCACCGAAAAATTGTTTCAATTTTCTTTTATTTAAAATTATCTAAAATAGTTGTATTTGCGTATTTTAATTCTATTGATTAAATTAATTCTTTTTGAAGACAAAATTAATGACTGTGTAAGTGGGAAGTATGAGGAAAAAGGTACTGCAACATGCTCCTTGTCATCCATCACAAAACACCCAAAATAAGATGAAATAATTGGAGCACGAGCTAAAAACAAGTAAAGAACAATAGAAAAGAATATATGAGCATAAATACAAGACCAAGACGAAGAACTGATGAAGAAATCTCTACTAGTGTTTAACTAATGGAGTATTGTTGTGCATCAAAGAATCAATAATCCTTGAAGTAAACAAACAAAAATGAGGAGAATCCCATCTTCCTAGAAACCATAAGATAGAGCACTAGAAACACTCTGTTTTAATGTCTGTTTCCAGAAGAGGACCCAATCTTCCCATCTACTACATATAAAGCGTCCAAAGTTTAATTTCAGAACACACAAAGCCTTATAATCTATATCCCTTTGTTTTCATCCCAGTTGTGTTCATTTTTACAACATTTTGTTTAGTGTTTGCATCTATCTGTTAAACACACACTATTTCCTAGACTGAACTGACGGATACAAGATATCCTCCCACAATTATTTTTTACAACTCTTAAATCCCACATAGAATTGTGGTATAGATCATGTGTGACCTGGCTATTGTAGTTCGCATGTAGAACTGTGGTAGAGGTCAGGTGTCCTGGAAAGAGTGTATACGATTTTGTAAACCCCAATCTAGGGTATGGATCAAATCTTTATATGTATATATTTCTTGGTATCGGGTGATCACCAAGTGGATAGGACTATGTCTTGACATGAGAATGAACATCTTATTTGAATTCACTTTGTTTTTAAATTTCATTTACTCTGTTCTGTCTCATATTTTAGAAAATTGACTTTCCCTTTGATAGTTTTTGTTGGATAGTATTTATAACTATTTCATAGAAAATTAATTTCAAAAGTTATATCAAGATCTCATATTGTTATAAGTGAGAAATAATCAATCTTTTGAGAAATTAATTGAACAGTTAAACTATTATAAATTTACAACATTGATTAACTGGGCTGATTTTTTATAAATTGGGGGATACCTTCAATTTATGTTTTTTACAAAAAATTTAATAGGAACTCAATTCACCACTCATGAGTGTCATACTCCAACCAACACTTTTGGTACAAAAAAAACATAACTGATTATGGGTCAACGTCTTCTCTCAGGCTCTATAGTTTCATTTCTATTATCCATGCCTCAAATATCGTTATTCCACGATTATATAACAAAGAAAGTATCTTAAATATTCAATGATGTTTTATGTATATTGTTCTACCTACACCTACATAAACTGCATCTATTGGGTAATAAACATATTGTTTCTTTGTAAAATGAACTACCACCACACGAAAGGATGATTGTTCTTTTTTCATTTACCACCTATAATAGAGGCCATTATGATAGAAAATATAGTTATATATGTTATGTATGATGTTTATAACATATTTATGCTTCATTAATATTTATTTATAACATACCTTTATGATTTCAACATTGTGTAAATATGATAATTTTTTTGTGGAAGTATGGATTGTCCCACCCTTAAAGCGATATGACTCATTCATTCCATACATGGAACTTATAAAGGATGGTTTTAATAAAACTATGTAACATATTAAACACACACAAACAAAGATATATATATATATATATGATAATGTAATTATAATATACATATGTATCATTTATTTTTCATTATTTTAATATGACAAAGAAATTAATGCAGCGTTCATGCATACGTATGTCCTACTTTCTCCATGAATGATTTACATCATTTCTAATCTGAAAATATTATGGAAAATTATGAATACATATGTACTGAATATATAAGATAATGAAGTCTGGGTTTAAATTATTTATATCATTAAATCATGATCGAATAAATATTAACAACACGTAACAATCAAGACATACTTCATAAAACTAGGCAATTCACATCTGAAATTGCTAAAATAATGAAAGAGTGTTAAAAAGGGTAATAAAATATTAAAATAATCTAATATATAATATTATAAACCTGATTATGGTTCTGTTAAATATTATAAACTTTTTTTAAACCACTATACATTTGGATAAATACCACACAACAAAAGGAAGATTATGGAAAGTGATATCATCTCAATTTGCATTCCATTGAGACTTATTTGTTATTATGCACTAATTCACTTTTATTTTGTTTATTTACTATTATTTAATATTTTATATCATGAATCTCGTTAATATTATGATATTATATGTTTCATTTTATTATATTCATTTTTTGGATTTATTATTTAAATGTTTCAATGTGTAATGGGACACGTTGGAATGTCTAAAAAGTCATTTTCCTCGAGAACATTTCCTCATATGTCTTCAATAGAATCCAAGATAAGAGGAGGGATTCTGAACACTATGAAAAGGGGATTGAGTCAAATATGATGATGTGAATGAAGTATCTTCCAACATGTGATAACTATGTAAAGAATAACTAGGGTAATTTCTTGAAAGGTTATAGAGGTTTTTGTAACAATGGAGAAAAGTGTCACCAGACAAGAGAATGAAATGGAAGGAAGGAAAATACTATTATTCAATGTTACAACTGAATGTACATGGGGAACTCTGAAAATGAATACGATAAGTTTAAATAGAATATACCACAGAAGAATCTAATGGATCAAGGTCACACATATGTTATTGACACAGCTAAAGGGAAATTATTGATTTACTTTGGTATATTTATCTAATAAATATGTTGTAAAGCTATTTTTTCATGATTTTCTCATCATATGATTTATGAGATATGAATGTATTGTAATGTAATAATTTTTCATTAAATATTTTAGATTATATGTTGATTGGGACTGAGAAATGTTATTATGTAGATATTAAAACTTGTTGAGGGGAATACAACCCTTAATATGTTCCTAATATTGAGATAATGAAGAATAAATGATTGATTTGGACAACTGAAAAATACAGAATATTTTATTAATGAATTTTCAACAAGTGGTGTATGCAATCATTTATGGAGAGTACACCACTTTTGGATTTAAGGAATATATCAAACAATATGTGTCTTATAGAAGCAACAAGAAAGAATGCGTGTTCCCAATAAGGTTTTGTAGTGATTTGGGTTATTAACATATTTCAAGAGGATCCGTGATAAAATTTTCCACATGTTTGGAATGTGAAAATTTAGAGATTCTTCATAATGATTAATGTCTAATGATATGTTCATTTTGGAAATTCAGTACCTTTCCTTCAAAAATGATTACATCATAATTTATTAAAAATGTTTACCATTTATAAAATGCTTTATGTTAATCATTGGATGAGATTTTATATTTCAATGTATTACATCACTATATGAAGCATAATGTGTTAAGAGATGAAGTAAAAATTGTTCCAGATGTAATAAAAGGAAATGATTTTTGGTATAGAAACAAATATTTACTTATATTGTCATACAATGAAATAATTACTTAAGTATAGATTTAAAATGGTATTAAAACAAAAATATTTTCATATTGTCGTCATTTTTTATGATATAAATGTAACTTATATACACTTATGGTTTATGGTTTTGGGGTTGAAAACTTTCAAATGTACATGTTCTCTAGAACTCTCCATCAGAACTTGACTATTGTTTTATTGTTCTATATCCATGTTTCTAATTCCCACTTAAGTTCTTCTACTAGGGACCCCAGTTATGTGACCATTGTACATTCCTTTCTCTCATATTAAGAGGAGGTGTTATTAATCCTATTCCTGATATGTGGTTTTCAATATTAGTTATTTTTAAATATCAATCCCTTGATTGATGAGATAAATATAAAATTGTGATAATTAAATTTAATTATGGTGGTGAAAATGTAACACACTTAAATTCTAGAGTGAGAATAATGTATACGATAGTGTGTATAAAATGAAACAACAAGCATGTAAATGAATATAATAACCTTAGAATTGATAATGTATTTAATATTTAAACAAATTATATATATTTTATAGATTTGAATATGTGCAATAATGAGTTGTCATATGTTACATGCGTCAACAATTTTCTTCAACAACTTGCATTACACGCAAAACTGAGTTTTACTGAAAAGTAATATATTATTAAAATATAATTATTTAATATAATAAGATATAATATAGAAATTATGAATAATTCTAACTACCGTATGAGAATTTATGATTTATTTTAATATAAATTTAATTCATGGGTTACCAGTTAATGATAAATGAAAATAAGACCAAATGGATAAAAAAAGAAATATATTTATTTTTATGCTTCCAAATAAGTTTTATATTATTAAAAATAATTAATTAAAAAAATTTAATTATTTTGACAAAATATTTATGTATTTTATTCAATCAAATATTTCTGATATTCATCTAGTATATTTTATAGACTCAATATAAAATCATACCAAATTTCTTATATAAAATACAATATAGTTTTATCAAGGAATTTGTACCAACTATTAGTGGAGACCCTATTTTAAATATGAAATTTGAAACAATAATTTATTTAATTTTTGAATAAAAACATCATATTTTAATGAAAAACATAAAAATTAGATAATGGTTAATTTTTGATATTTTTTAAAAACATTTCATTTTTAATAAATAGTTTAAAATATTTTTTTAGTTCGAACATTCTTTTTCATCAAATATATTTATAAGGTTAAATTATGTTTTATAATGGATTTAAATTTCATATAGAAATTTTTTTTATCAATTAATATCATTCATGTACTTTGGACCAATTTCACTTTGAAACTAACTATATAAACATTGCAATCTTTTGAACATTATTACCATAAAAACCTGCATTATCGTCCCACTTGTAAGATGAATTTTAAATTAAATTCTGCCACTTATATGATTGGAAATTAGTAAAATTTATTAAAAATTTGGAATCATAATAATATATAATTTATAATTAAACTAACTTAGTTTGTTTACAAAAAATATTTGTGAATGTAATTAAAATTAATTACAATTATTAATGTCTAATTATTCTTAATAATAGGCTAAACCATTATCATAAAAGCTCAAATAACCAATAAACTTGTCCAAATCACAATTATTGTCCATTATTTATCTATTTACCTTCAATTATTATGTTTAATTGGTTTTTGATGAATTTTTTGTTTCAAAAAACTTAGGCACACCTAACTTCATTTCAAAAATATCAAGTGGGTCCTTTCGTCCCTTATAAAAGGCCACCACCTCTCCATATTTCTCACACATCTCAAACCACATAGGTTTGGAAAATATCTATCTATATTGACATCCAACCTCCCTACCATTGACCTTGAATCCTACATTTGAGAATAAATCCTTCCAAGGAAGCCTTTTGGTACAATCAAAATGAAGTTACCTGATTAAGAGGTAACATATTCTCTCAATCTCTCTATTTTCATTTTCATTATCCACCCCCTCAAATTTATTTATTCCATGATTATATAACAACACTATTATAACACATATAATAATATTATGTTATGTTAATGGTCCTATCTACACATACACACACCTCCATCTATTGGGTAACAAACGTACAGTTTCTATGTACAATGAACTACTGCCCAGTGAAATGATGATTGTTCATTTTTCGTTTAACACATATCATGATGGAAATTATGTTGGAAAATCTTTTTATATATGTTATATATAATAATTATAATTTCTTTATGCTTATTTAATTTCAATAAATCTGTATGATTTATTCAATGATGATATTTTTATATAGAACATTGTTCATGCATATGAGGAATTCTTTGGACTAGTAAGACATGGGTGGGGCTCGGTTATAGGTATCCCCTGGTTGAATCAGTAGTCTAATGAGATGAATAAGTTTTCCAAATTAGATAGGGTTTTAACCAACATGTTTTAAACCATATTATGAAAAGTCAAGAAGGTAAAGTTACCATATACCTAAAAAACATGATATCCAAGAATTAATAATTTCCCTCATTTAGATTTAGTTATTATTCATCTGTGAGATTTTTCATCGACATATCTATGAATACATTTCAATATGTGTTTATTGATTTAGAAGGAATAAGTTTCAAATTCATACATTTTCTTAATGATATTTCCATATATATAATTATAATGGAATGTGTTATCAGTTATTTACCTTTACAGGTTAATTTATTTTCACTGATTAATTATTTCTTTCGTATTACAGACCCTTATCAAGCATTTTAAATCGCATTTAATATGATTCCTCTCACAAGGTTATGATGAAGAAACCATTGAATAAGAATTAAAGGATTGATTTTATTTGATTTTATTTTTTATCATGTTTTTATTTTTCTATTTCACAATATATTATGTGTATCATATATGTTATATGTATTTCTAAAACTGTTAAACAGATTGGTCCTTCAAGATTTTATTCCTTGTAATTATGACAATGTAAAATATTAATGCAACAACATCAGGCTTCTGGGGTTGGGGAATTACAAATACATGGCACATCATATATCATATTTAGGTGAAGCTGATTCCTACAAGTCAAAAAGAATTATGGATAACTTTTTTCAATTATCAAATCAATCAAAATGATTTTCATTGTTTCGAGTAGATTATTGATGTCTATTTTAAATAAATAGATGCACTTTGAGTCATACTGGTCTCACTATTTTTCAGATCGTGGTATGCATGATTCCCTCGCAACTTAAAGGATTTATGGATCATTATCCTAAATTATCAAAACAATATGAATGTTTTATTATTTTCGAGTAAATCATTTTTTTTACTGAAATGCGGTTTTAAACTCTAAACTCTCACATTGAATCATACTGATCATGTCATGTGTCGGTTTTATGTGAGACAAATTTTTACACCTCATGAATTACTTCTGAATTATTTTACAAAATTATCAAGAAAATTTGAGCATTTTTGATTGGGTATCAATTAGTGAAACTTATTTAACTTAATTATTGATTATAAAATTATATAGAATCATTGAGTCATACGGGGAACATCATGCATCATATTGAGGTGTGGTTGATTATTACATGTCAAAAATTAAATATATATTGTCTCTGTAAAGTATGAAAAATTTATGAATATATTTGAATAGATTTGAGTAGGCCAGTTTTCCATTTTACCTAAATTGATATCAATTTTAAATAAAAAGACACAATTTGAGTCATACCAGTCACATAGTTCATTAAATTGAGGTGTAGAAGATTTCTATAAGTCGAAAATGACTGATGGATCTTTTTTCAAAACTATAAAAACAATCCAAATGTATTTTCTCAGTTTTGAGTATGTCACTTTTCTGTTTTTCTAAAATGTCATTTTAAACTCAAAACAAAAACATTGAATGATTCATATGACACTTTTTGAGCTAAAATATTGATTTTAAACTGATAATAACGACATTGAGTCGTACTAGTGATATCATGTATCAAATTGATATGTGGATGATTCTTATACATCATAGTTGACTTGTAGATAATTATTTTAAATTATCAAAATAATAAAAATGTGTTTTATTGGTTTTGAGTAGGCCAGTAGTCTATTTTATTATAATTGATGTCCATTTTAAATAAAAATTTGCACTTGGAGTCATACAGGTCATGCATTTCATTGTATTGATGTGAGGAAGATTCATAAAAATCCCAAATGACGTGTGGATGGTTTCTCTAAAGTATCAAAACTACCCGAATTCATTTTCTTGGTTTTCATTATGCCACCTTTCTCTTATTAAAATATCATTTTAAACTAGAAACACGTACTCTTACTCATGATAGTCACATCAAGTATAGGTTTTCTATGAGAGTGATTCATACACATCATAAATGTCCTATGAATTGTTACCCTAAATTATCAAGAAGTTCCAAGTGTGTTTGAATTTGTTTCATTGGGTGATACTTTTTAAACTATAATTAATATTTTAAACTGATAACAAACACTTTGAGTCATATAGGTAACACCTTGTATCAAATTGAGGTGTGGTTGATTCATACATGTCAAAAATGGAATAAATACCATTATCCAAAAGTATCAAAATAATATGAATATGTTTGTTCAGTTTTGAGTATGTTAGTCAACATTTCAACTAAAATTAATATCAATTATAAATAAAAATAATCACTTGGAGTCAAACCATTCATTCCTTGGTTTGGATGGAGTTTCGGCTGATTCCCACATGTACCAATGTCTCAAAAAAACTATAACTACAAATGTTACAATGATTTACATTGCATTTATTTTTCACACTTCTAACACTTGATATTGACTCAATGTTATTAGATGAAAAACCATTCTTGTTGTTGAATGTCAGAAGATAATGGGATGTTCATGTTACCATTATATCATTAGAAGTCATGACAATAACCACATAAACATCTTGTAATCCTCTGGATTTCATTGAGAAAGGTTTTTAGGCTTTGATCATTGAATCAATATGACTTCCCAAAAGATATATGAAAAAAATAATTAAGTATTACAAAAAAGTGATATAGAAATTAAATTAAAAATAGTAGACAAAATAATGAAAAAAATAAATAAATAATTATCGAGGATTTAAAATTTTATTATGGTTTTTTTCATTCTTGAAAATTTTGTTATTGTCATAATCTCAATTATAGGCTCAATGTCCAATCACTTGTGAGCAAGAGAAGCTTCTAACATAAAACCCCAACTTAGAGAATTGAATCCACATACATAAGAAAACAATTTTTTATATGAGAATTAGTAAACATAAATAAATAAATTATAAATATGAAATAATAAATTAATTCTATGGACAATTATTTTACTATTAAAACAACTTTATTTATTATTTAATTGAGTAGAGATACTGTAGTTCCTTTTCCTATAAAGTCATGAAGGTAACATCTAGACCCAACTCACCACTAAACCAGTTGCCAAACTGGTCTCCACATGACCTCAAGTGTGTATCCCCATACAGTAGAGGATTCCAATAAGTAGTGAGGGTCTATGGATAGTCATTGGGGAGACAATACCCTCATATCCTAGATTAATAATAGATAAAGGAAATAATTAGTGGATGTATTTGAATAAATGATAAAGCAGTGGAAGATAAATAACACTCATTTTATAAAACTGGCCAAATTCACTTATTTAGCACATGCGTGCATTACATGGTAATGTTACAAAATGGAAAAAATGAACAAAAAATCATTCTTTACATTCCAAAACAGAAATAAATAAACAATGACTCAAAGCTTTAAGAGTGGTCCCTCGAGCATCCCGATCTTCTGCTCAGTCCTCTGCTCATATCTCCCCAGTAAATGAAAATAACACAAACAACAACCAAATAGAATCTTCTCAGGTACCCCAGTGCAATGGTGACCTGAGTAGGGTGTGAGATATATATCTCAGTAGGTCAGGGACACTGGCGTCTACCCCAAATCTAGATATTCAATAAATAATTTAAACAGTTTCAATCATACATAATTAAAGTAAGTAGTATAGTGTATCTATTTACCCAAGTACCTACTTCACCTCTCAACTGGTGTATGAACCTGCATTATACATTTTCCATGTATACAAAATAGTCATCACACATTCATTATCAATTATAATTTATTCAAACCTCATTAATTTACATAATTCTCGTGATCTGACCTAAGCTCGATATCCCTCATATAATTCACTCACCATAGATGTCTCAATAGATCATCTATGTAAGAATAGAAATGAACAAATCTAATCTTATTCTCTGGCCTAGATAATGTGTCATAAGATATTCAATTTAATCTTTTATATACAATGTCCAAGCCCATCAACTAAAAATAGTAATTCGCTCTTGGGTCCATCCACTAATAGTGATTCACATAATACATTAATAAGTATGAACCCATTCTCATATTCAATTCAAAAATCATTATGTCTCAACGGTTTTTATTAACCAATTAATTCATTTCATGTATAACCAATTGGACCCATGGTCCAATGAAAATTAATGGGTGTATAACATCAAGTCTAGCAACCTCTTGAGTATTTGGAGCATTAGTCCTTGTCTCACAACCCATGGGTATTTGGACCATTGGTCCATGTCCCATAATATAATATTTTCATGGAAGCTAGATGTATAATTCCATGTGGAGCACCTCGTGAGTATTTGGAGCATCAATCCCTATCCCACAGCCCCTTTATCCATCAAACATATATAATTGTCATTTGGGTAGAGTGACATGTCTAACACAACCAAAAAAATCCATTAATTAATTCATAAATTTATTTATAAAATTCATTAATTAATTCAACACCTAATTAACAACATAACCCCCCCCCCCTCTTGAAATAATTATAAAAATAATTTTCCATTAAAAATTTCAATAATTAATAATTAATTATCAATTAATTATTCTCAATTATTTATCCAGGTTATTAACATGTCTAAACCCTTGCACTGAAACAGTGTTTCATCCAGGTCATTAACAATTAACATTCACATCGTAAACATTTCAAGTAAAACATGGTGAACAAGGTGCACATATTTAGTAAATATCTCATCTAGCATATCATATTTGAAAACAACTCCATCATAAACAAGATAATGCATGGAAAAATTTACATGAAACTGAAGTTATTATTGGCCAACAGTCATAACAATCAATTAATTCAAAATCATAAATTATTGCAGGAAAATTAATTAATTAAATAATTAAATAATTAAGTCATATCTATTTAAACAGTTCATCAATTTATTAAACATTTACCAATTATCATTTAATAATTAATCCATCCATTAATTATTACCAATTTCCAATTTATATTCTAAACATACCAATATATTTAATATTCTCAATATTCATTAAATTCCACAGTTTTTCCAACTCATGAATTGATAATTAAATCTTCAATTAATTACCATATTACCCATCCTCCCCATTCAAATCATTTAACTATTTGATCATATCAATTTAACCAAATGAACCATACATGATTAAAACCAACACACTATCAAGTCTTTATTTATCCTACATGACCGACATCATTTAATAACATTTAATGTGTCAAGCATCGACATATCCTATATTCGCCCAAGTAAGAACACATATGAAAAGCCAAACCACAATAATCATGATATGACATTACCACTAACCATCAGTTTATCATTAATTAGAATTTCAAGAAAACATAGTAGTTCCATAATCAAGGAAACTCACATTCTCAATTTATTTAAAAAAGCTATAATTCATAAATAATGTGATAGATATTTCGGACGCAACCTCGTGGTGGCGCCATTTTTATTCAGCAACACTTTAATGTACTTGGAGACATACAACCCACAATTGGACCACAATCACATGTGCATACAACTTCATATATATATATATGTGTGTGTGTGTGTGTGTGTGTGTCTGTGTGCACATGCACAGATTGTCTACATTGATAAAAAATCAATACATTAAAAAATTACCTAGAATCAAAGTAATAATGAACAACTCACCTCAAACATGGTACCATGGACTCATAAATAATTAGTAGGCCTTAATATAATTGGTGAAAAACAAATCACCAGGTTTGGAAGCTTACCCGAACCAACGACAACAAAAACAAAATGAGACCATCTTCCTCGCCCTTGGTGGCGGAGGCCGGATTATGGACCACTGGGTCCTATGTCAACAATAGCATATCCTAAAAATAAAGCAACCCAATGATTGAATTAAACCCAAACCTTAGGTTTTCACTAGAGAATACAGAGAAAGATAAAGGAGTCAATTGGTAGATGTGAATCATGAGTTATACGCAGAAGGAATCACTTTGACGAGGGAGACAAGATTCTGAAAGAGTTTAATAGGAATCTTTGTACATAAAGTAGAGTCTAGGAGAGGGGGTGGTGCACCTCTAGGTAATTATTTGAGGGGAGTCATACCATGGGAGTCACATGTTGAAGGAGCTCTACCTTGGTGTCATGCTGTAGCAGGGAAAGTCGCTTGAGGGTTGTGCACTACTGGAGGTCTCAAGGAGGAGGTTCGTACATAGGAGGAGGCCATAGATTCTTCTGCATCGCACATGGAGTAGGAGAAACATGGGGGGTCGTGCCACCTATAGGTCTCATCTCCCCTTTTTATTTTCATTCTACCCATTAAATTTATCCACTTAATTGAATGTAATATTTAAAATATTAATACTCATTTTATAATTATAATTATACACAATAAATACTTATCTAATAAGTGAAAAAATCCCCATTTAATTAAATACAATTATTCATTTATTATTCTCTTAATAAAAATTTCATAATTAAATATGAAACTCTTTATTTATCATTAAATTCTTTTAACACTTATTTAACTAAATAACCAAAATAATAATAACAACATCAACCTTATTATTATTATTCCAACTTTCATTTATTTAAAACCCAAACCCCCAATTTATTATAATATCATTAATATGATAAAAACACTAACCCATATCCCCTAATTTAACTGCCATAATAATATAAATTATAACATTCATAAAAATAAAATAATAAAAATCTCATTTTTATTATTTTTTAAACCTTTGATAAACCCAACACCACTATTCTTTAACAACACTTCATTAAATCTAAAACTCCTCATTTTATTAAACATTTCATTGAGAAGCTTAAAAGCCACATTAAATTCTTATAAATGATACATTCATTTAATATGCGATTAAAATCTCAAAGAATCAAAATAATTTATTACACCATATTACTAATAATAACATTATTATAATTAGAACATTTCTCTATTTAATAATAAATGTTCCTTTAAAAATTCTGAAACACTTTATTTAATTAATATGGTTATTTGATAAACCCCAAATCCACATTAATTTCTTCGACCATCATTTAATTAATTATTTATCATTAATTTAATCAAAAAACCAAAATAATAATAATAACTTCATTATTATAATTATTAAAACCCTCTTTTAATTATTCACAATCTCTCATATAATCTTATTTAATTAAATTAAATAATTTATTAAATAGGGTAAACTCAACTGGTTGGACCGCAACCGTGCACTGCCCATCCAGATGCATTAAAGTAGAATTGTCCAGATCTGGTGCTCCTGAGGCTCATCGGGAAACATGATAAAATTATAGGGTAATTATTCAAGTCTAAAAACAACACATTTAGGTGTTCCAACAATCAGAATAAAATTCGAGAGCTCAGTTAAAAAATGACCCTTTAATAAACTGGAAAAAAATCAAAAGCCTTTTTATTTTAACCTGATTAAAAAACAGGGGACTTTACAGTCTACCCACCTTAAAAACATCGTGTTTCGGAGAAGCCATTGGGAACCACTAATAAAACAACCGATCTACCATGGTAATTTAATATTACTAGAACGGGTGTGTTGTGTTCCCAACTCCAAATTCACCTTTAACCATTCATAAGCCTATTGGATAAGACTTTAAAACAAGAGCCAAATCTCCCTTTATAGTTTAAAAATCAAAACAAATCTTATATTTGAGGCCATTAGAGGGACCTTGTCAAAAAAAATAGCTGAATCTTGATCAATCAATAGAATAGGTTGGAAATTCTTCACTCTATAGATGTCACGGATCCAAAACCCACATTCTACCTTTATCTAAAAATGTGTCATTAAAACTATTCCAAAACCATATCCATGTATAACGAAGTCTTTACCCGACATCAGGAGAAATTCTCAAGTCAAGGCATTGCAAGTGTATTTTAAAAATAATTTTGCCCCAATATGAATAAATGAGTATCCAAATAAACCACGCATCTCGCATACAACCCAGATAATAACCACTTATCAAGATAAACAACATTTGGAACTTTAGAGCAGCATAAGACGGACATACAATAGTGTCTCAAAGATGAGGTCAAGATAGGGTACATGGTCATCGTATTCAGAAGAACACACTAAGATAAAACCAAGGTTATTAAGAAGATTAGTGAAACTACTACCGGAAAAAACGATTCTGAAAGATCAGCATCTCCTACTTACACGTTTACTAAAAACGATGCGACACTACTGACATTAGGATTATCCATGACGTTGAAATAAAAAATCATCCACTCACCGGCGCACTATTTCACAACACTTAATGCATGCGTGTGAAAACAAAAGTCACCATATCAAACATTGATCATAATGACAGAACATAAACCAATCAGTGTGCCATAACTACAGAGACCCAATATGTCCTCCCGAGTAGTGGGAAAAACTTACTTGAACTTCTTAGAACATTATAAGGGTACTACCTATCATGGGTTATCCCCTAAAAAACATAAATGTCGTCCCTTTCTCCTGGTAACACAAAACTGAAGTCATAAGATTCAAAATCCCCTTTTTCGTTTTATTCATTTTAGTTAATTCATTTAAACCTTTCATCATTTGAATGAATTTCAACAATCAAAATTACTTTTCACAACATGTCCCTTGGTTTTCAAAAAACTCCTTATAGAAAAAAAGGAATGTTATCACAAACATCCTCTTTACCCATTTATCATTCAGTTTTTTCCCAAATTTAAATAGGAAATTTAGCATCTAAATTCCTTTTACCAAGAAAGCGATGTTTGAGGGTTCCATTTATTCAATCTGGGTTCTTCAACAAGCAACACAACAGAAGTTCATTTCAATCAAAACTCAATAGTTTTACATTTACAACCATTTTCAAACATACTATGGTTATATAAGTTTCAAACACATGGGTGGACATCTACCTATTGATAAGGCACCCATACACCTTATCGCTAGCATTTGGATCCCATTTATAGTAGTAAACATTTATGTAACATTTTAACATTATCAGCACTTTCACACATTAAAACATATCTAGCATTTTATCATAAGCAATAACACAACAACATGATATAACATTGAAGTATAGCACAAAAAAACAAATATTCTAATAAGTATGTCATATAATAACTCAAGAATTTTATATCTATCACGAAAACACTCTATCTATGGAGGCATGCTAAAGCATATCAAAACATGGAATTGCACCCATGGAACACAATCCAAATTAGGAGGCATCCTACTAATGCAACTCCATGGCATGTTATATGCCTGAAATGTGAATCTATAAGTACCTGAGATGATGCATGTATGAAACTTCTTTTCAGTATCAGGCCACAAGAATTTTGTTTCAAAATTATAAAAATCAACAAAAAACAGAAAATACAACAGTCACTCAAGGTGAAATAATATCAACTATAATTTCAAAAAGCATGAACATCAATTCCCATCCCTGTCCAATTACTCATTTCCAGTACATTGGTAGATCAGTCCCAAGCACAACTATTAACCCAAGCACCGATACTTTCCTGGTAACCTATCTACTAAACCAAAATAGAAAGACAAAAGGGAATGAAGGAAAAAATATATCCTCTCCTTCCACTTTGTAACCTCATGAACCAGCTCACCACTAAACAGGTGGCCGGACCGGTCTCCACATGACCTCAAGTGTACCTCCCTTTATGCTAGAGTCTACCGACTAGTAGTGAGGGTCTATGGATATTCAGTGGAGAGACTATACCCTCATATCAGATTTCAATAATAGAGAATGTAAATAAATAGCGGATAGAATTGAATAAATGATATAGTAGCGAAAGACAAATAATACTCATTTTATAAAAGTGGCCAATGTCACTTATACATCAGATGCATGAATGACATGATAATGTTAGAAAAATGGGAAAAAATGAACAAATAGGATGCCTTAAAATCCAATACCGAAATAAATAAACAATGACACAAAGCCCCATGGGCGGTCTCCTTGAGCATCCCGAGCATCCGCTCATCCCTCTACTCCTATCTCCCAAGTAAATGTAAAGAGAACAACATATAACCAAATCAGATCTACTCAGGTACCCCAGTGCAATGGCGGCCTGAGTAGGGTGTGAGATATAAGTCTCAGTAGGCCAGGACCACCGGTGTCTACCCCAAATCTAGACATTCAGTAAATAATTTAAACAGTTTGAAAGCATAAACAATTAAACTGAGTAATAAAATGTAACTATATACCCTTGTACCTGCTTCAGCTCTCCAATGGTGTCTGAACCTACATTATACATTTTTCATGTATACACAAGAGTCCTCACACATTCATTTTCATTTAACATTTATTTAAAACTCATTAAATCACATAATTATCATGATCCGGCCCAATCCCGATGTCCCCCGTAAAAGTCACTCACCACAGCTATCTCTAATGACCATCTAAGTAAAAAAAGATATGACTGAATCCAAGCTTGTTCTCTAGCTTTGATAACACATCATAAGATATTCAATTTAATCTTTTATATACTATGTCCAATCCCGTCCACTAAAAATATTGATCTACTCCTAGGTATGTCCACAAACAGTGATTCTCCCAATTCATTAATAAGTCTAAACCTCTTCTCATATTTAATTCACAAATCTTTATGTCCTAATGGTTTTCATTAACATATTAATTAATTTCTTGTACAACCAATTGGACCCGCATTCCAATGTCAATTTATGGTTGTAGAACATCATGTCTAGCACCCTAGTGAGTATTTGGAGTGTCAATACTTGTCTAAAAGCCCATTGGTATTTGGGAAATTAGTCTGTATCCCATAATAGAATACTTGCATGGAAGCTGGATGTAGAATGCCATGTCTTGCACCCCATGATTATTTGGTACATCAGTCCCTACCTCACTACCAGTTTATCAATGAAACATATATATTTATCGTTGGTGTAGAGTTACATGTCTAACACCCGAAAAAACATCCATTAAATATTTTATAAATTAATTAATCCAATAAGGTAATTAATTCAACAAATAATTAACAAAATAAATCCCCTATCAAATAAATCTACACAAATTAACCATTTAAAATATCAATATTTAATAATTAATTATCAATTAATTATTCTCTATTAATAATCCCAAGTCATTAACAAGTCTAAACCCATCCACTGAAATAGTGTTTCGTCTAGGAAATTAATAATTAACATGCACTTCATAAATATCTCAAGTCAAACATGATGAACAAGGCCCGCATATTTAGTGACCATCCCACAAAGAATATCATATTTATAAACAACTCCATCCTAAAAAACATAAGGCATGTAATAATAAACATTCAACTAAAGGTATTATTTTCCAACAATCATAACAATCAATTAATTCACAATATTAAATTATTTCATGCAAATTAATTAATTCAAAAATTAATTAATTAAAACATATCTCATTAACGAGTTCATTAAATAATTAACCATTTACCAATTGTCATTTAATAAGTAATTCATCCATTAATTATTACCAATTTCTAATTTATATTCCAAACATGTCAAAATATTCAATATTCTCAATATTTTGTAAATTCCACAATTTTTCCAACTCATGACTTGATAATTAATTCTTTAATTAATTACCCTATTACCCATCATGCCATGTTCAAATCATTTAACTGTTTAATCTTATCATTTTAACCAAATCAGCAGTACATGCTTAAAACCAACACATGATCAAGTCATCATTTATATTACAAAGCCGGCATCATTTAATAAAATTAAAAGTGTCATGCATCGGAAAATTATATATCAACACCAGCAAGAAGACATATGAAAACCAAAACAAAAAAAGCATGATATGATATTACCAATAACTAGTATTTTATCTTTAATAATAATTTCATGAAAACAAAACAGTTCCATAATCAAGGAAACCCACATTCTCAATTTATTTCAAGAAGCTATAATATTTAAATAAAGTGATATATATTTGGGACTCTACCACGTGGTGGCACCATTTTTATTATGCAATGCTTTAATGTAATTGGTGGCAACCTGTCCTCCACTAGCCTATAGTCACATATAGACAAACCTTTATATATATATATATATATCTGTGTGTGAGTGTGTGTGGGGGGGATTTTCTACATTGATAAAAAATTCAATATATTAAACTGGTGCCCATAATTAATGTAGTAATGAAAAACACACCTATAACATGGTCCTGTGGACTCATAAAAAACTAACAGGCCTTAATATAACCGATGAGAAACTAAATAGTAAGTTTGAAAGATTACTCAAACCTATGGAAGAAAAAAATTTCAAGACCATCTGCCTCTCCCTTGGTGGAATATGCTGGATTATGGACCAATGTGTCCTGAGTCAACATTTGCATATCCTAAAAATAGAGTAACATGATGACCAGATTAGACCTGAACCATTGGGTTTTGGATGAGAAAACCAGGAAAGAGAGAGGAGTCAAATGGATGATGCAAAAACAGTTTATACACAGACAAACTCACCTTGAATAGGAGGACAAGATTCGTGAAGAGTCCGAGAGGAATCATTGTGCGGAAAGTGGAGTCTGGGAGAGGGGGTGTTGCGCCTCTGGGTACTGCCCAGAGGGGGTCATCCCATGGAGGTCGCTCACTATAAAAGCTCTGCTCGGGTGTCATGCTACTTCAGGGAGGGTCTTTCGAGGGTTGAAAACTCCTAGAGGTCTCAAGGAGGGGGTCGTGCATAGGAAGATGTTAGAGATTCTTCTGTGTCGCGCATGAAGGAGGAGAAACATGGGGGTTGCGCCACCTGCAGGTCACAG
Organism: Viscum album; assembly: GCA_963277665.1. NCBI lineage: Eukaryota > Viridiplantae > Streptophyta > Magnoliopsida > Santalales > Viscaceae > Viscum > Viscum album. Next base: position 1,351,275,753 of record OY728164.1, read on the forward strand.
CTCTCCTTTATATTTTCATTTTCCTCCTTAAATTAATCAACATTATTGAATGTAATAATTAAAATAATAATAATAATTTTATTATTATTATTATAATCATTAAAAACTTATCAAATAAGTGAAACACTCCCTAAATAATTAAAAATGCTTCTTCATTTATTATTCTCTTCATAAACTTTTTGTAATTAAATATGAAACTCTTTGTTGATCATTAAATTATTTTAACATTTAATTAACTTAATAAACATATAAATAATAATAACATAATCATCATTATTATTCAAACTTTAATTTATTTAATCACCAAACCCTTAATTTTTTACAATATCATTAATATGATAAAACCCAAACCCATAACCACTAATTTAATTTCTATAATAATAAAAAGTATTACATTCATAAAAATAAATAATAATATCATTATTTTTATTTTTTCAACCTACAATAAACCCAACACCAGTATTTAACAACAATTCTTCATTAAATATGAAATTACACATTTTATTAAACATTTCTTTGAGAATCTCAAAAGCCACATTAAATTCTCCTAAATGATACACTCCTTTAACATGAAATTGACATCTCAAAGCATCAAAATAATTTATTACACCATAATAATAATAATTACATTATTATTGTTATCACAAACTTACATTTAATAATATATGGTCCTTTAATAATTCTGAAACGCTTTATTTAATTTAAATGGTTCTTCGATAAACCCCAAACCCACATTAATTTTTTCAACTGTCATTTAATTAATTATTTATATTTTTTTTAATTAAATAACCAAAACAATAATAATAACATTATTATTATTATTATTAAAACTTTATTTTAATTAATCACAATCTCTCAAAAAATCTTCTTTATTTAAATTAATTAATTTATTAAATAGGTAAACTCCACAGGATGGACCGCAACCATGCACTGCCCGTGCAGATCCATTAAAGTGGTCTTTTCCAGATCTGGTGCTCCTAAGACTCATTGGGATACCAACTAAAATTATAGTGTAATTAAAAAAGTCTAAAAATGGCACCTTTAGGTGTTCCAACACTCAGAGTAAAATTCGAGAGCTCGGTTTAAAAAAAGACCCATTGATAAACCAAAACCAAATTCGAAAACCTTCGTATATTAACCGAGATAAAAACACCGGACTTTACAATGAATGATAGAAATAAATATTTTAAAATTAAAAAAATATACAAGGAATAATGAAAATTAAATTGATGTTAAATTATATAATTTTTTAGTTATATTAAAAAAGAATATAAAAAAATTACATTTACAACATCCCAAAGGGTTTACCTCATTATTGTATATTATAATGAGGGATTGGTAACGTCATCCTGTGTAGAAGAAATTGTTTACATAGTAGTCAAAAAATTAATTTAGATTAAGTTAATGTATTAGATAACATATAATATTATGAGGAAAAACATAATGTAACGCCCCGACCCCAGCTACCCAGAGCCGGTGCATTACTTCGTAACATTGGAATGATCACAAAAGATCAAGTCTCGAAATACCGATTAGATTAGTAGCCTTGGAAACACTAGATACATTCGAAAACATTACATTACATCATAAAGTGAAAAACTAAATAACAAAGTCTCCATAGTCCACACTCATATCCTCTTCTGACTATCCCTGCAGGTCATTCATAAAATACTTCTTCACATCCTAGAAAATATTAAAACATTGAAAGGGGTGAGATGAGATGCTCAGTAAGGATAACAATATTGTGGAAGCTTTCATAAATAAACATTAACATTTAAGGCAATGTATAACTAAACAAAAGCCTTATTAAACTTGAACTTCAGCATAATATGGCAAAAGTAAAATCAAATAATGTCACTTACTTACTCACATGGATATTCTACTAGACGAATAATCACATGAAATATCAATAACCGCTTTCATAATGAGGGAATGTATAATGCCGGACATTCTGAAATAGTTTGTCTAGGCCTCGGCCAATACGTCTAAAATGATTAAGGCCTCGGCCAAAACCATAAATCAAAATGGGAAAGGGCCTCAGCCAATTCCATGTCTAGTTGTCTCATGAGACCTACCGATGCATCGAGGAGCTATAGCGGGCTCCACCCATCACATATTAAGTCTAATACATTCCTCATATGAATAGGTTTAAACATAACATAAATATTCGTATTAAAACAAGCATACGAAATGTCAACAATTTCTCCATAAACTATGGATGGTATAAAAATAACACATCCACAGTCAAATATTTCACAAAATTTTCAATGGAAGTTTTGTATCATAAATCAATTTCAATTAAACTTAAAACCCATCAAAGGATGTTGACATGGATGAAATCAAAGCTATTTGAGAGAAATATCTCTCCTTTCTGAAATCATTTAAAAGTCCCATAATTATAAAATAATACATTTACTTTGAAGATATTCGTATAAGCTTGTTAGGGAAGCTTCGATGAAGTTATAATGGTGGAAAATAGCCGCACCTGCCGTATAAGTTAAAAAACATTCTTACCTTAAATTTGTCAAAAAGGTCAAAAAGTACATTGTTTGGAAAATGACGGTAAGATTCGTTTCAAAAACGTATAAGGGTATAAATGACTTTAACCCATTTTCCATTTAATAGTAAAAATGTTCTGAAATACATTTTTAAGAAACATGGATGTGGATGATAACAAGGTCCCAGTAGATATTTATGTATAAACAACCTTGGATAATGAAGAGGTTGTGAAGTAAACCCTTACCTTGTACTTTTCCTTGGTTGGGGTAGGTTAACCTCCTGTATAATGGTGAAATAATTTTTATTAAATTATACAATAATCATATACATTCATATGATATCATATATGATCTTTTAACATTGCTTTGTTAACAATATCTTAGATTTATCGTTGTTTCGGGTGTTAACTTACTCGTTTTCTTTTATATGTTTTGTTACGTAAGTCTTGTTTTTCATGGATAGGTTGTATCTTATTCATATCCAGAATGATATAATGTCCTTAAACATTATTTTTAAATCATAAAATGATAATTATACTTGAATGGATACGACAGAGAATGAATCTCATCGCGTTCGTGGAGACGGTAGTCCGTACGTACGCATGAGCGACAATATCATTATTTTGATATTAAATTAATATATAATTGGATAGTATATCATATATACAGAATCATTATCATGTTATATTTATTATTTACATGAATTACATATCATTTTTATAACCATCTAAATAATAATAAATTGAATAACAATTACACCACGACGTGGAGACGGTAAGCCGTACGTACGCACGTATGGTGACATGTCATTCAAATTATGGGTAGAATACTGAATATGGTTGTTCCATATTTATAATAACATCACAGTATATAGAAGATACTGGTGTTATAATTTTAGAATTGATATAATAAACAAAGAGGGAGTGTAAGAAGAAAGAAACTTGAAAGAGGGTAATGAAAACGTTACCTCTTCTTCGGGTTCTTCCTTTTGATTTGATCAAAATGACTCCTTAGGATGACTTTCTGACTAAAGTAAAGCTTCTAGGATGAAGGAAGAGAAGTTGGGAGAGTATTTGGGCAGAGGTTGGCCGAACCAAAAGGCTTGAAAGTGTGAATAAGGTGGTAGAGGTGGGGGCCTTTTATAAGAGGAGAGGAGGGGCTCTTTTGGAAAGATTGAAATGTTACATTATTATACAATGCATTTCGGATTCTAAAGGTCCCACACTTATATAATTCGTGGATAAGGTTATAAGGGTTCTCAATATACCCATCCAATAGTCTTTGGACAAGTTTATGCCTTGGATTTTACATTATATTTTCATTTTATTAAAATGGTTAAATAATGAGGTCATCGCTGCATCATAATGATGTCATAAATAATTTAATTTATTTAATTTTTAAAAATTATAAAAAAACTACTATGATGTAGGATATCTTTTTAGCTTTCCAATGACTATTTATAGTCAAAAATATGACTTGTATAACCCCATGTAAAAATTGTTTTAGTAAAACATTTCATTTTTGTGTTATTTTTTACTTTGACATTAAATAAAAGGCATTTATGTCATTTTCCAACTAAAGTGGCTCCATGGGGTCCCCAAGTTGACCCATGGATTTTCTTGGTCGGAAATGGCACATCCAATGAGGGTAGGACATGTGTCAAGCTCATATCATATTATTAAAACATTATTTTTACCTTAAACTACACTAATTACCTCTAATCGCGATTAAGAACTTAAAAGTTACTATTCACCAAAAAATTATTTTAATCTCATTGAACCACATTTTACTTCTTAATGACAACCATGTATGTCGGATTTTTGAAAATCAAATCACATAAGTGGTAATATTTCATTTAAACGAAAAATCAGTTATTTAACTACTACTTAGTGGTTTCACTATTCATCAAAAATTGAAGTTTTTCAGAACAATGCCAAAATTTCACCCTAAGCTATAATTGATATTCCAAATTCAAAAATGATATCTATTTTACAAAATTCCAAACATATAAGTTTCATTAATTAATTTTATAATTAATTCCCGCTGTCACAACAAATAGCGTGTTGTTAAGAAACAATTTATATCAAAAGATTGGCAATTGTTTATGTCCAATTTCAATGTTAAATTAATTCTAATGACCACCATTGGATAAAATGGTAAAAATATATTCTAATTAAAATTTAAAACAACTCAATAGTATAATTTATCACTATAAATTATTTTTATTAAAAAAGTAGTTTTAAGTATTTTTCACTATTCATAAAAAAATTAGAAGTTCTCAGAAAAATACCAAAATATCAACATAGGCTAATTTCAATATTCCAAATCCAAAAATGAAGTCCATTTTGAAATATAAAATTTCTATAATTTTATAAAGTGGTTATTACTATTCATAACGGCTGCTTTGATTAGTCGTGGTGTTTTAGAACTCAAAGTTTTGTACAATGCAAGCTATTGCATTATTGAATGAGAAGCGTATTGTGGAAGCTCGGGATGTTACATTCTCCCCTCCTTCAATAAATTGTGTCCTCGCAATTTGAAAATTTTTCTTTGAAAATAAAAGGTTGAAAAGAGAAAATACCTTTGTGGAAAACCCACATCGAAAACAAGATAAATAAATTTTAGCCTTAATAAGAGGGAAATGGAAATAAGAAAGTCACCACCAAATTATGATCTCTATAAGGAGAACATTGGTGGAAATTAGAGACATATAATTGGAGGAAAAACGTAAATATTTGTAGGGAGTGATTGAGGTCATCAATCACAACCAACTGTCAAATTGAGGGCCTCAAAGCCTTCAATCTATGTTGATTTAAAATACCATCAGTTCAACAAGACATAAGGTATTAGGATAACACATTTTTTTTGTTTTAATATCCCTTTACTAAAGTTTAAGAATTAATTTATTCATTGAATAAGAGATAGGTATATATATATTTATGCTTGACAAATAGAGTTTCAACCTTCAACTCATCTTTCACACAAAAAGATAATAGAACTAAAAAATATTATACTTATCCTAATTGTATAAGGTTCCAAATATTAACACATACCATTTAGATTAGTAAAATTATTTTGTAATAACCAGGGACTTCCTGTAGGCTAGTGGTAGGAAATAAAGGCCTATCGCACTATGGTTGTGGGTTCAATTCCTGCAGCTTTGTCCGACGCGACGGGTTATGCCGCACCCTGCAGGTTGTCCTTTTCCTAAAACTATAGTATTATAATATACCAAAAATAATCTTCATAAATTTTTTAACCTTAAACAATACTATCCAAAGATCAACTCAATCTACTCCAACCTTTAGAGTTATCACAAATACCTATATCCAGACTTTCTCTAAAAGATCTCTTAATTCCAAAATCAATTTATCAGATTCCCCAAACAAAGTAAAGTTTCTCTTATTGTCACATACTAAAAATATGATTACCTTCATCATATTAAAACCTTACTGAAACAACAAGTACTGAAGTACAATCCTTATATATATATCACATTATTCTAATAACCAAAATATAATCCATGAGTCCAAAAGCACCAATACATTAATTATTCTGCTTCAACTGTAGTAACAGCATATGATTTTCCTTGATCCCTTGGACTTTTCTGAGGTAAGTTTCCCTGACGCTTAGGACATTCATTTGCATAATTCCCCATTTCCCTACAATTGTAGCATTCAACTTTGATAGCATCTTTCTTTCCCTTGCAATCACGAGCCTGGTGACCCTTTTCTCTACATTTATAACAAACTCCCATTCCTTTTACGTAAGTACCAGGGTGATTCTTCCCACAATTATCACATAATGAAAAATCCTTCTTTCCCTTTTTCTGTTTATCTGTCTCTTGTTCAACCGTTCTCTTATTCTCTTGCTTTACTTTGTTGTCATAAGACTTAGAGAATTCTTTTTCTGTCTTGATAGCACATGAGACAATATCTTCGTATGTTGAGAAAGATTGTGATACTAAATTTCTACGGAGAAATGGATTTAACCCATCAAAGAAGCGATCAATATTACCTCTTGGGTTATGTATATAATCTGTAGCATACCTTGCCAACCTTGTAAAGTTGGCCTCATACTTTGCGACATTCTAATCCTCCTTTTGTCTCACAATCAGAAATTGCCTTTCCATATCTGCTCGATGGTCATGAGGAAAGTATTTTTCTAAGAAAATCTATTTGAACTCCCTCTATTCCATATTTGATACTTCATCATCTTCCTTTGTATTTTGAATCAATGACCACCATTGATCGGCATCTCCAGTGAGGCGATAAACTGCCATGATAACCTTCTCCCTTTCACTACTCCCCAAGGTGTGGAATATTTTCTCTAAGGAGTTTATCCATTGCTCATCTACTAACGGATTTGTACCCCCATTAAATGTTGGTGGTTGTTGCCTCATGAAGCGGTATAACATTAATCCTCCACGTTGCGGATCAGGGTGCTCCATACGAGTAAGGTTATTATTCATAACCTGAGTGAGTTGTCCCAGTATGGTAATAAGTTGATCAGCACCAGTTGTATCTCCAGATCCACAATAATTATCTTGAGCAGGAGGGAAATCCCTACACGAAGTGCGTGCATTGATACGGTTTCCATTCCTTCCACTAGGCTCCATTTCTAAACAATGGCATAAACTATTTTAGTTTATGAATTAAAATACATAATTCCATATTTGTAAAACACTTTACAAAAAATGAACTATTTATGGATATAATCCATAATCATAAAAAGGTTTTCTTTGAGGAAGTATATACTCATAACCGTTCATAGTGGTTTGTAAAGGAAACGAGAATTATCCTAATCATATCCCCCAGGAGTGTCGTAACCAAGAGTGCAGCAAGGCCCGTTGTCGTGCACCAGTTCCCTTTCGAGTCTAGATCAAAGCGGTGTTTTCGGGTTTTACCCCTAGGTACATCTGTGCCAGAGTCGCCTCTACCTGCTCGTATCCAGACAGGGATGTATTTCTCAGAAAACTCACAAAATCTCTATAATACCAAAATTCTAGGAAGTTCTTCTATACTAATCCTTAAATTCTATCTTCGGGCTATGTGATCTAATCAGAGTTTATCTAAATCTAGCTTCCAAGGTTAGTACTAAACTACCTCTGATACCAATTGTAATGCCCCGACCCCAGCTACCCAGAGCCGGTGCATTACTTCGTAACATTGGCATGATCACAAAAGATCAAGTCTCGAAAGACCGATTAGTTTAGTAGCCTTGGAAACACTAGATACATTCGCAAATGTTACATTACATCATAAAGTGAAAAACTACAATAACAAAGTCTCCATAGTCCACACTCATATCCTCTTCTGACTATCCCTGCAGGTCATTCATAAAATACTTCTTCACATCCTGGAAAATATTAAAACATTGAAAGGGGTGAGCTGAGATGCTCAGTAAGGATAACAATATTGTGGAAGATTTCATAAATAAACATTAACATTTAAGGCAATGTATAACTAAACAAAAGCCTTATTAAACTTGAACTTCAGCATAATATGGAAAAAGTAAAATCAAATAATGTCACTTACTTACTCACATGGATATTCTACTAGACGAATAATCACATGAAATATCAATTACCGCTTTCATAATGAGGGAATGTATAATACCGGACATTCTGAAACATTTTGTCAAGGCCTCGGCCAAGACGTCTAAAATGATTAAGGCCTCGGCCAAAACCATAAATCAAAATGGGAAAGGGCCTCCGCCAATTCCACGTCTAGTTGTCTCATGAGACCTACCGATGCATCGAGGAGCTATAGCGGGCTCCACCTGTCACATATTAAGTCCAATACATTCCTCATATGAATTGGTTTAAACATAACATAAATATTCGTATTAAAACTAGCATACGAAATGTCAAAAATTTCTCCATAAACTATGGATGGTATAAAAATAACACATCCACAGTCAAATATTTCACAAAATGGTCAATGGAAGTTTTGTATCATAAATCAATTTCAATTAAACTTAAAACCCATCAAAGGATGTTGACATGGATGAAATCAAAGCTATTTGAGAGAAATATCTCTCCTTTTTGAAATCATTTAAAATTCCCATAATTATAAAATAATACATTTACTTTGAATATATTCTTATAAGCTTGTTAGGGAAGCTTCGACGAAGTTATAATGGCGGAAAATAGCCGCACCCGCCGTATAAGTTAAAAAACATTCTTACCTTAAATTTGTCAAAAAGGTCAAAAAGTACATTGTTTGGAAAATGATGGTAAGATTCCTTTCAAAAATGTATAAGGGTATAAATTACTTTAACCCATTTCCATTTAATAGAAAAAATGTTTTGAAAGACATTTTTAAGAAACAAGGATGTGGATGATAATGAGGTCCCAGTAGATAATTATATATAAACAACCTTGGATAATGAAGAGGTTGTGAAGTAAAACCTTACCTTGTACTTTTCCTTGGTTGGGGTAGGTTAACCTCCTGTATAATGATGAAATAATTGTTATTAAATTATACAATAATCATATACATTCATATGATATCATATATGATCTTTTAACATTGCTTTGTTAACAATATCTTAGATTTATCATTGTTTCAGGTGTTAACTTACTCGTTTTCTTTTATATGTTTTGTTACGTAATTCTTGTTTTTCATGGATAGGTTGTATCTTATTCATATCCAGAATGATAAAATGTCCTTAAACATTATTTTTAAATCATCAAATGATAATTATACTTGAATGGATACGACGGAGAATGAATCTCATCGCGTTCGTGGAGACGGTAGTCCGTACGTACGCACGAGCGACAATATCATTATTTTGATATTAAAATAATATATAATTGGATAGTATATCATATATACAGAATCATGATCATGTTATATTTATTATTTACATGAATTACATATCATTTTTATACCCATCTAAATAATAATAAATTGAATAACAATTACACCACGACGTGGAGACAGTAAGACGTATGTACGCACGTATGGTGACATGTCATTAAAATGATGGATAGAATACTGAATATGGTTGTTCCATATTTATAATAACATCACAGTATATAGAAGATACTGGAGTTATAATTTTAGAATTGAAATAATAAACAAAGAGGGAGTGGAAGAAGAAAAAAACTTGAAAGAGGGTGATGAAAACGTTACCTCTTCTTCGGGTTCTTCCTTTTGATTTGATCAAAAGGACTCCTTAGGATGACTTTCTGACTAAAGTAAAGCTTCTAAGATGAAGGAAGAGAAGTTGGGAGAGTATTTGGGCAGAGTTTGGCCGAACCAAAAGGCTTTAAAGTGTGAATAAGGTGGTAGAGGTGGGGGCCTTTTATAAGAGGAGAGGAGGGGCTCTTTTGGAAAGATTGAAATGTTACATTATTATACAATGCTTTTAGGATTCTAAAGGTCCCACACTTATATCATTAGTGGATAAGGTGATAAGGGTTCAAAATATACCCATCCAATAGTCTTTGGACTAGTGTAAGCCTTGGATTTTACATTATCTTTTCATTTTATTAAAATCGTTAAATAATGAGGTCATCGCTGCATCATAATGATGTCATAAATAATTTAATTTATTTAATGTCTAAAAATTATAAAAAAAATACTATGATGTAGAAAATTTTTTATCTTTCCAATTACTATTTATAGTCAAAAATATGACTTGTATAACCCCTTGTTAAAATTGATTTAGTAAAACATTTCATTTTTGTGTCATTTTTTACTTTAACATTAAATAAAAGGTATTTTTGTCATTTTCCAAATAAAGTGGTTCCATGGGGTCCCCAAGTTGACCCATGGATTTTCTTGGTCTGCCATGGCACATACAATGATGGTAGGACATGTTTCAAGCTCATCTCATATTATTAAAACATTATTTTTACCTTAAACTACGCTAATTACCTCTAATCGCGATTAAGAACTTAAAAGTTACTATTCACCAAAAAATTATTTTAATCTCATTGTACCACATTTTAATTCTTAATGACAACCATGTGTGTCGGATTTTTGAAAATCAAATCACATAAGTGGTAATATTTCATTTAAACGAAAAATCAGTTATTTAACTACCACTTAGTGGTTTCACTATTCATCAAAAATTGAAGTTTTTTAGAACAATGCCAAAATTTCACCCTAAGCTATAATTGATATTCCAAATTCAAAAATGATGTCTATTTTAAAAAATTCCAAACATATAAGTTGAATTAATTAATTTTATAATTAATTCCCGCTGTCACAACAAATTGCGTGTTTTTAAGAAACAATTTATATCAAAAGATTGGCAATTGTTTATGTCCAATTTCAATGTTAAATTAATTATAATGACCACCATTGGATAAAATGGTAAAAATATATTCTAATTATACTTTAAAACAACTCAATAGTATAATTTATCACTATAAATTATTTTGATTAAAAATGTTGTTTTAAGTATTTTTCACGATTCATAAAAAAATTAGAAGTTCTCAGAAAAATACCAAAATATCAACATAGGCTAATTTCAATATTCCGAATCCAAAAATGAAGTCCATTTTGAAATATAAGAGTTCTATAATTTTATAAAGTGGTTATTACTATTCATAACAGCTACTTTGATTAGTCGCGGTGTTTTAGAACTCAAAGTTGCGTACAATGCAAGCTATTGCATTATTGAATGAGAAGCGTATTGTGGAAGCTCGGGGTGTTACACATAATATTTTAAAAAACACTTTTACCTTTTCATTGAATGCTATTTAATTTTTTAATGGTTTTAGGGATTTGGTTCCTATATTTAGAATCAGAATCCCCTCTTTGTGCCCCACTCTAAGGTACAATACATTGTCAACATTATGACCACCATTAAATGATTGTGATCTCCTAATGGAAGGGTCATCCTTGATTTATTTTTTTGTAACATGACATTTATTTTATTCACGGGTATGAAAATCAACCAATTATTGTTTGATAGATATGAGACATAAAATAAATTCACGAATCGTGATGCTGTTATGAATGGATCGCCTTTTCACCTTCCACAGTGATGTCCACCTTCACGAAACCCACTTCATCAACTTTCACTACACTCAATTTATCAACCCATTTTCAAGGGGAATTATTTACCTAAAATGTTGTATACTCTAACTCATATATCTATTTGAAAATTCCAAAATCTGACATATTTTCATAAATTGGTTTTATATACATCGAACCTGATGCTTTCATCACTTCATCAACAAGCATAACACAGTATTTTTTCATCGTACTATAGTCATCATGTTATTTTTTATAAAACATATAACCATTGATTAAAAACCCAATGTAAGATATAATATTTTCATTTAGTTCCCTAGCTATCCATTGATGTTATTCAAAAATTGAATTAATATTTTCATATAACACTTTATAAATTTGATCTCAGAACCATTCTATAAATTGTATATTATGTGTATTTGATATATATCCTTCAACCCTTTATGGATTATAATATTTAATAATTTCATTATGGGATTCAATTTATATATCAAAATCATCAATATTATGAAAATTTAAATGTTTGATTGCACTGGCTCTGCCAAGGTAGTTGTAAGAACATCTCTCCTTGAAATCCATTTTCCTATAATGTGATTACAATGATGAGACATTGGGAGACCGAAGTTTTCTAAATCTGATATTTAATCGGTACATAATTGAATAGTTTCTTCAGTAATATATATTTATGAAATACAACCTTCTATATGAGTTTGATTCTTGACATACCATTTTAGAATCTTTAGATACTATTCAATGGGTTACATCCATCTATAATGGATAGGAAAAAATAGTTTCACCTCTCTAACCTAGTGAACATTTAGGTGGACCATTATATAAAATAATTATGGTGGGAAGAACATCTATAATTCACAAAATATGACTAAAAACTCTTTAATCATTATTGGAAAGTTATTTGGGTATATAAAATTAATGAATATAGATTTGAAATAGAATATGAGTTTAGTAAATGTATGCCATAAAGTTTGAGTCAAAATCCAAAAAAATAGATTTAAAATCTTCCTTAAAACAGACAGTCATGTAATTTTAGACCTTAGAACTTCAAATTAGCCTTTAACATTACATTATTGATATTTAATGAATACCCCTGTGGAAATGTTACACTATTAATGAAAAGAATAAATTTCCATTTTTTAAATTTGGATAGAGTGTAATGTGATGGAGGAAGAAATTTACTCTTTTTACCCTCCAACTATGCTAACTCTTCCCTTATCGCCATTTCAATGTAATCCAACATTGGTTTGATTCCATAATTCATACTTATAGGAATATTTAGTGATGATCTAATAATACTATTAAATTATTTTTTTTTCTACATGCATGAAATCATGAAAATGTATGACAAACAAACACTTCTAGCATGGTATGTCAAAAAAAATTGATCTGTTCTTCCAACATGATTTTTAAATCTTATCTGAAATTTTTTACCAACCAATTTGTCAATTTGTTTTACTTTATTGTACATTTGATCACCCATTACTAGAGATAATATTTTACCCTGTTGAATAATCTCATTGAATATTGTTATCCAGGATTGGTATTTAAGTTGTTGAGGTAAAAATATATAATGTCTTAAAAACAAAAAATTCAAGGAATGTTCCAGTATAAAAGAGTATATGTGTTTTTCCCAAATGGGACACCCCAACAATCCTTTAATGATATATCCAGATAATTTTCCATGTCCAAGGATGTCATTTATCATCTCATACAACATGGCCTTCAATGTGAACTCTTCACTTCTATGAGGATCACAAATTATAACAATTATATCCCTCATAAATTTTAGATATTTGATTAATGGATCCAAATAGCCCACAATATCATTACTTGGTTGATTTGTTGTAGATATAAAGAGGGACAAGATAATGTATTTTTGATTCATCCATAACCATGGAATAATGTTATAATTTACCAACATGATGGGCCATGTACTATGACTACAACTTTTTCAACCAAAAGGATTTATTCCATCTATAGATAATGTGTGATGATAGTTACTCAGCTCATTTACAAATTCAAGATAATCATAATAAATTTTCCTCCACATAGAAGAATCTACATGATAACATAGGTTAAAATATTTAATTCATGTATATGGATTCCATGTAAACATTATCATGGTATCATAATATCAATAGAGTCTTATAAACCATGGGAGTATAGAAAAATACTATATAGATTTTAAGGTAATTGATTAATTTTTCTTGTATCAATCTATGCCACCGTTAGGGAATTTTACGAGTGATTCATGGTCCTTAAGAAAAAATATGAAATCGTTCAGGGAATCATGTAATTTTTTGTGATAATATCCATTGAACATAGAATTAATTTCACATCATATGTTCATATGTTAGTTCATTTTGTTTCTGGAATAATATAATTTGGGATAACAAGTAGTTCTATAAATCTAGTATCACTCCATCCACTGCCAACATTCATATTATATAATTTCAATACAACTCATAATGTTGTGTATTTAGTACAACTAGTATACAATGGTCTCTTATCATAACTATTTTACATATCAAATTTTTTTGGACAATCACCATATTCATCTACAATCTCCTTTTTTCCATTTCTTCTATGTGATCCCCATTATCCTTTACACTGGTACTCATATAAAATGATCCAAAAACCAAAATATCATCCCAATTGGTGCGCATGTTCAGTTTTTCTATATTTAGTGAATTATTTATAGCATTGATCTATTATATGAAAAATAAAATTTTATTCCAAATCTTCTGGACTTATTTCAATTTAATAACAACATCTTAAACATTAACAAAGGATTTGATAAGGTCTTCATGCATGCTTTGTTGCAAACATGATCAAGTCTTTAACTCCATATTCTAATGATTTTTTTCAAATGATTATCTTTAATACATTTTCTATTAATATCCATCCTACTAGGGTCATAACATATTAAATTTGTACAAAAAATAAATATATAAAAAAATATTCATTATCAAAGGTGAAAGTCATAGTTATTTCTAACAAGGGAATCCCAACATTTAATTGTTTCAAATAATTATAGTATTATTTGATGAAAATATGTAATTGAGATTAATAAAATTATTATTCCTATATGGTAGGGTTTATCTTATGAATTCATTATATGTTTAAAGTTAGAGAACTTCCAGGCTCATCATCTTATCTTCTTAACATTTATCATTTCACTTTGTTGTTTGATACACATCCTCTAATTTTTTGGACATCTACCTACTATTCATGAAATAATCTAAGGTTTTGTAATCCATGGGATTAATAATTCTCATTGAAGTGAAAGATACATAAAAATATGGGGGATTACTCTTATATAACATAATACAATTACTATTCAGGAGATGAAACTGATGAAAATGGCAATGTCTATAAAAGAGATACGGGATGAGTCTCAAGCAACAAATTGAAATATTTAATATTGATTGAAAAGAATAAAGTCTTTATTTAATCCCCTATAGAAATGAAATATAATATAGGAAATAAATTAGTAATAAGAAACCCAAATATGATAAAAAAGATTAATAAACTCGCATTCGTTCAGGTAGATGATATAAAAATGTATTGATAATTTTTTTAATAAATATATAGTAATTTAATTATACATGGATGGTAATCATAGATTCTTTGGGGTGGAACCAGTAAATGTATTCCTAAAATAATAATTACCTAAAAATAATTTCTAGTATATTTATTT
Organism: Viscum album; assembly: GCA_963277665.1. Lineage (NCBI taxonomy): Eukaryota > Viridiplantae > Streptophyta > Magnoliopsida > Santalales > Viscaceae > Viscum > Viscum album. Next base: position 1,351,290,959 of record OY728164.1, read on the forward strand.
TGATAACATCTATTCTATTTTTTGGAACAAGTTATGTAACAACCTAAGGAAGTATTACATATAATATTAATCGTATATCAAAAATTTGAAAACATCATAGGACTATTGGGATGTCATATCACCACACTGACCCATCCCAAACGATTATAGTGAGGTCATCACATCAGAACTACCCATTTGAAAGATTCTAGAGAGGCCAACTAATACACATTGACCCATCCTTGAGAATCAAGGGAGGTCCATAAAGATGTTGGAATGAAGAAATATTACACATCAAAAAGATACATCAAAGACAAGGGATAAAAAAATACCAACCCATGAAACAACATTCCCATACAAAATAGACTCTATCGGTATGGAACAAATCCCATGAGGTCACATTTTCTATGTGTACTACCCATACATAACTCATAAATATAAGTCAAATCACAAAATTAACAGATCTATAAAGAATCACTCCCCATCTAAAGTCTCTACAAAACATATATGAAAATAACTTGTCACATTAATATTCCAGGATGTAGTATCATAGGCTACCCATCTACAATCATAGAAATTAATGCATGAAAAATTATATAGCCCACGTAGAAAGGGATGAGACTTATACCATATAGTTGATTCCACTATTTATCCAATTAAAATAAATCATGATTCATTCACACTTTCACATAAATAAATATGTAGCTCAAAAATCCCCTACATTTATTTATAGGTGCAATTTATATGGAAGGAGATGATCATATCGACTAGGATAAAAGCAAAGATGGCTCATAGTATAAGTGTTTCAAAGTCTAAAATTTACAAGCATAAAAGTAGATCATCTCCACAACCAAATATCCAAAATGGCTAACTCCCCAAAATCATAGTTTCAAAAAATATCCTCTAGCACATCTAGATCCATTGATGTTTTACACCCTGAGTTCCCCAAGAGAATGTAGAGAAATATTTACATTTGAAAGAAAGTAGAGAAAGACTTATGCTTGAGCCTTGGATCATTTAAACCATTTAATAGTTCATACATTGTATTTATGCCCTAGATTTGTTCAATCCTTGATTCAAGACCTAATTCAAAATTTGATTCACTAAGGAGGATCTCTGAAATAGGATTGATTCCAGAGAAATATTTGGATATTTTGAAGGGTTCACTACTGGTTTGGATTTTTTAAGTAGATCTGAAAACTATTATCAATGATTCCAAAAAACACTCATAAAGAAATTGTAGATGCTGAAAAAGTCTGTAACTCCTAGAGGAAGTTTCGAAATGACAAAGCGAAGTCATATTCGGAATCAGAGGCCCAGTTTGGATGTAACAACCCAAAGTTTCATTAATGGGAAATCCCTATTGATCTAGTTAAATGTCTCTTTATGAAAAAAAAAATTTATAAGATGTCAACTTATTTAGTTTTATGTTAAGATTTTTGACCGTTGTTAATATAGCCGTTGAACAGTAATCACATGATTAATATAAATATAGGACATTAACAAATCCAATTTAATCAGACAAAGGAAGTGATGGCCTCATCTAGTAGAATTGCACCATATGAAGACCATTTGTCGAATCTCGAAAAAGAGGTGGCATCTTTGGGCTTCACCCTTGACCAAGCCCAGGCTGTGCTTCATCATGTCAAGCTCGAACGTGACCGTCTACGGGAAAAGTGGAAGTTGATTGAAATTACCACTCGAGCGATGTTATCCGAGCCACCCCAAGAGTCTGTCACCATCACACACCTTACCCTTAGGTCTTATGCAGCTGTTTTAAGGGGTTATGTAACAAATAAGTAGTACTATATTCATGTACATTTTTTTTAATATAATAATGAATATAATTTGAAGTCATTTTTGATACATTGTATATAGTTTTTAAAGTACAAATGGTGTTTTTAGTTATTATTTAATTAAGAAATATATTTTATTAAATTAAGGGATTTTTGAATTAAATAATATTTTAATAATATAATAATAATATTATTAAATTCATTTTTATTAAATGATCTTATAATTTTATTAATGCAATAAAAATTTATATTATGGTTTGAAAGCCATTTCTATCAAAACCCGTGTATTTTTATAAATATCGGTTTTTATTTTAAAAGTGACAATTAACATATTTAGAAAATTATTTATATAAAATAAATGTTATATTTTGAATGATATTGTCGAAATTATCCAATGGTGAATTTTTCATAACTTTCTGAGACAGTTAAATTGTTGGGTAAAAATTAAATACCGTTTAAATATATAATGTGTTTTATGACATCATAATGACCCAATAGTGATGTAATAAAATACTATAATCTTTATGTTTGGAAAATATATGTTTTAACATTAAAATAAGTTGATTTTGGGTTTGTTTGACTTACTTTTAAAAGCATTAATGGACCCCTCAAAACTTATTCAACACTTTGCCCTTTTAAATTAATTTCCATGGGAGTGTCACTCACCTCCACAGAAGCAACCTTATTATTTTAAGAAGTTCAGACTTTGGCCTTATAAAATAGTTTTTTCCTCTTCCCATTTCCAATAACCATTGGCAAAAACCATGGGATGGTTTGTGGTTTGGATTAATTTAATATAAGGGGTCCCGAACCTAAATAATAAAGAATTCCCTCACCTTTCCTATATAAACCCACCCAAGCTCCCACTTCCTCCTCACTAAAAGCCCTTGCAGTTAGTCCAACCACTTCCCTACTCTCTCTAGAATCCTACCAAGGTGACGTAAGCTCCCATGAAGCCTCTCACAAGCCGCTCTCTAGTCTTTGGAAGCACGCTTCCAAGTAAGGGGTTTTTCTTCCTTTCTCATTTTTCTCAATTTTCTTTAAGATGTATTTCCCTTTTAATTTCAATTATGAATATTGGGGTATGGTTTTGCACCTCCACCATACTTCTCTATTATTGTTTTAATTATGGGAGACCCCTTTCTCTCTCATTAAATGCCTCTCATGTACACCCATTACTATGCTGAAATTCTGAAAGGAACTTCTCTCTCTTGTTTTACATTCAAGCAATAATTTTGTATAATGAATCTAAATTCTATTACAATTGTTGGGAAATGTATCTATATGACCTCCCTACTTTCCATTACATGTAAATATGATGAGGAACACCTTTTTCTATCATCAACCATTTTTTATGAATTCTTATGTCGCGTCGTTACGCTGCTGAAATCGCACCGATTTTCTAAGTCAATGCCATTGTGTAGTGGATACCATGCCCATTTCCCCATCAAGGGTATCCACCTTTATTAACCTTTACATATTGATTACAAAGTTTCATGTACGAATTCCACATTACTTTATCGTGGAATAAATGATTATGTTTTATGATCCATGTGGCACACTTATGCATGAAATGAAATGCTTAAGAAGGGTGTTCCCTTATAGCGCTCCAATGCATTTGGTAAAGTATAGTATCATGATATTTCATGTGCAATGATGTTGAATCATGCTAATTCAAGTGCAATGGGGGTTTACTCATGCTTTATATGCAATGAGGATTTTACTCATGCTCTATGTGAAATGAGCCTTGGATCATGCTAATTCCATGTCAAGTGTTGTTGCCACATTTACATGTTATGATTATCATGCATTATCATGCCTTCATGTTCATGTTTTTTATGCACTATTGATATTCCTGTTTTCTAACATGTATTGTAATCCTCATGTTATTCCATGTGTACTCCCTTACTGGGCTTTATAGCTTACCCTTTTCTTATGCATGTCCTCAGGTTATCCCATGCAATGCTAAGTACGAGGGAATGTAGTGTTCATGTAAAGGAAGTTTTCAATAAAGATGTTATATTTCATGTTTCAATTTTTTATGTAATGATCCTAAGCCCCAAAGACACTGAACCTTTCAATCTTCTTGTTGTATCAATTGATGTTCTTTGTAATAAATCATGTTTAAGTTTATAATAAAAGAAGGGTTGTAATAGTTGGTATCAGAGGATAGGTTTGGTTATTTTTGGGATTAGGATTAGAAAACCCTAGTAAATCCATAGATACAAGACAAAGTACAATGAAAACGCCCCTAAGTTTTAGTGAGTATTGAGTAAGTGGGTTATCAAGAAAATACATCCATGTCTGGATACGAGCAGGTAGAGGCGGCTCTGGCACAAATGTATCCTATGGGTAAAACCCGAAAACACCACTTTGAGCTAGACTCAAACGGGAACTGGTGCACGACAACGTGCCTTGATGCACTCTTGGTTACGACACTCTCGGGGGATATGCTTTGGTAAATTCACAAGCTTAGTATGAACCCTTATTAAGGGAATTAAAAAAATGCCCCTAAGAATATATGTTAGAAATTAGATCATGAAAATCCTAGATTGAAGCCTATAGACTCATGAGTAAGGAAATAAATGTTTATTTATAAGTCATCAACTTTTGTCTTTGGATTAACCTTTATGTGTTACCCCTAACATTCCTTTTATTCCAGCCAATGGCCGGTAATAGGAGGACTCGGGCTAACAACCATTGTAAAGATCAGTGTGATGACTGTACTAATGATATTCCAAATTCAGTGGGAGCGGGATTCGTGAACTTTGTCACACTTCTCTCTCAGCTAACACAAGTTTGGAATAGAAACACGGTTCAAGAGGAATGTTCAACCCCCCTAAGAAATAACAAGTCGCTATCGAGGGATTCATGAGACAAAGGCCTCATACTTTTAGTGTATCATCTGATCCAATGATCGCTGAACAATGGATCAACTCAATTGAAAAGATCTTCTCCATCCTTCAATTTTCTGAACAAGAGAAGTTTCTCCTGGCTGCTTATCGTATGGAGGGTGAAGCTGATCAATAGTGGACACTAATCAAAAATACGAAGCCTGAGGAGGAGATCGAGGCGTTGTAATGAAAGGATTTCTGGAAGATGTTTTTCAATAAATATTTTCCGTGCTCCCGCTGTCTTAAGATAGAGAGGGAATTCCTTTACCTCAAGAAAAAAGATGAAGAATCTGTTGGAGCATACGAGGAAAAATTCACAAGGCTTGCACGATACGCTTCTGGCTTTGTCATTACCCCCGAATGAAAAGTTGACCGCTTCTTTGGTGGGCTGAATCCTAGCCTACAGAAAGCATTAGCGATCCGCAACTTTGACAGCTATGAGGATATTTTCTGATGTACCCTCAAAGTCGAAATGGAGATCGGGGAATCACAAAGGTATCATGGGGACAAGAAGCATAAGGAGGACTTCAATGATGGTTTTCCGATGGATAAATCCAATGGTGCTAAGAAGATCTATCACCCCACTTTCCAAAAGTGCAGAAAGAAGCACCCTAGAAATTGCCTTAAGGGGATGAGAAAATGCCTCAGGTGTGGAAGAGAAGGGAACCTAGCTGTTAACTATCAGGAAGAAAGACCCACAGCTGTGACAGAGGATAGAAACTCTCTGTTAGAACCTCAACGCATTTTTCAATGCTAAAAATGCAAAGAACCGGGTCATTTTGCAAATCAATGCCCAAATCCAAGGGTTTTCGGAGACAACCAACAACCTCCAACGCAGCAAGGAAGTTCTTTTTCCATCACTTCTGCCGAAGTGAACCCCGACAACAAAGTTGTGACAGGTATGCTAGTTATTCATTCAAGAGTAGTGAACATACTTTTTTATTCAGGTTCTATGCATTCTTTTATATCTAGAATGTTTAGTAGAACAATCCCAGTACCACCCCAAATCATGGAAGTAAAGATATCAGTGAGTATGGAAAATGGGGAAATAATTGCATCCCATGAATATAAGTCCTCCCCTGTTATAGTCTGTGGATTGAATTTTCCGGAGAACCTTGTCATACTCCCTGTAGTGGAATTTGATGCAATTCTTGGCATGGATTGGCTTTCTTTATATAGAGCCAACATAAATTGTCGGTAGAGGGAAATCACCCTCCATATGGAGAATCAACCCCCGATTCTACATAAGTGTTAGGAGGAAGATGAATCTCATTTATCTCCATCATCTCAAGCATGGATATTACTCCCTTATGAGCATGCGTATCTGGCTCAGATGATTGAGTCCAAGGAAGAAACCATCCTTGAAGAAATGCCTATTGTGAGGGAATTCACGGAAGTGTTTCCCGAGGAACTGACTGTTCTTCCTCCAAGAAGAGATGTTGAGTTCTCAATTGAACTTATTCCTAGGGTGCTACCAATATCCAAGACTCCATATAGAATGGCTGTTGTTGAGATTGAAGAGCTGAAGAAACAACTACAGGAGAATCTAGATAAAGGGTTTATACACCCAAGTGCTTCACCATGGGGTGCACCAGTCCTCTTTATTAAGAAGAAGGATGGGTGAATGCGGCTTTGAATCGATTATCATGAACTTAACAAAATCATGATAAAGAACAAGTATCCTCTCCCAAGAATTGATTACTTGTTTGATCAGCTGCATGGAGCACAATACTTCTCCAAGGTGGATTTGCGGTCAGGATATTATCAAGTAAGGGTGAAGAAGGAAGATGTCCCCAAGACTACTTTTCGTACAAGGTAAGAGCACTATGAATTCATAGTAATGCCTTTCGGACTCACCAATGCTCCAGAAATTTTCATGGACTTGATGAATAGAGTCTTTAGAGATTACCTTGAAAAATTTGTGGTAGTCTTTATAGATGATATTCTAATATATTCCAAAACCAAGGAGGATCATGAGGAGTATTTGAAAACTATAATAGAGACTTTGCGGAAGGAGAATCTCTATGCAAAGTACATCAAGTGTGAGTTCTGGGTGAAGTAGGTCTCATTCTTGGGCCATATCATCACAAGAAATGGGATATCTGTGGACCCCTCCAAAACAGATGCAATTGAGGGATGGTTGAGGCCAACATTGGTAACGGATATCCATAACTTCTTGGGGTTATCTGGATATTATCGATGATTTGTGAGGAATGTTTCACGATTGTCCAACCCTCTTACCAAGCTAACTCAAAAGGGAGTAAAGTTTACTTGGAGTGATGAATGCGAAGAATTCTTCAAGGAGTTGAAAATGAGGCTTATCACTGTACCCGTGCTCACTTTACCCACAAGTGGGGAGATTTTTGTGGTATTCAGTGATTCTTCAAAGAATGGCTTAGGATGTGTGCTGATGCAGAATGATAAAGTGATATCCTATGCCTTAAGGCAGTTGAAAATCCATGAGCGAAACTATCCAATGCATGATCTGGAGTAGTCAGCGGTGATCTTTGCCTTGAAAATCTGGCGGCATTATCTCTATGGAGAGAAATGTGAGATATATACTGACCACAAGAGTCTTAAATATATATTCACACAAAAATAGCATTATATGATCCAGAGAAGATGGATAGAGCTCATCAAGGATTATGACTATTCAATCAATTACCACACTGGGAAAGAGAACAAGGTGTCAGATGCCCTATGTAGAAAGGACACAGAAATTCTATCAATGATGAGAATTGAGAAGGATCCAATCTTCTTAGACTTGATGAAGATGAACATGGGAATCATAAAGAAGGGAACATCATCAATCCTTTCACAAATGATTGCTCAACTATCTCTTTTGGAAAGGTTAAAGGATGCTCAAAAGGATGATGTGGGAATTCAAGAAAAAGTGGGACCTATCGAAAAAGGGAAATCCTCGGAGTTTAATGTTAATGAAGAAGGAATTGTTCGGTTTGGGAAAATACTATGTGTTCCATCAAGTCCAGAGCTGAAGAAGGAACTTTTGGATGATGCACATAGTTCAAATTTCTCTATTCACCCTGGGAGCACAAAGATGTATCGAGATCTCTGAGAAAACATTTGGTGGGATAATATGACGAAGGAAATCGCTGAATATACATCAAAATGTTCGGTGTGTCAGCAAGTGAAGGAAGAGAGGCAGAAGTCTAAGGTGATGATGCAACCATTGACCATACTAGAATGGAAATGGTAAAACATCACCATGGACTTTGTCACCAGACTTCCAAGGACATCCAAAGGGAATAATGCATTCTGGGTTGTTGTGGATCATCTTGCAAAGACTGCACACTTCATTGCTATTTGGGAGGATTGCTCTTTAGATCAACAGGAACGTATATATATCAGGGAAGTGGTATGGTTGCATGGATTACCACTATCTTTTGTGTCTGAACGAGATCCAAGATTCACCTCTATGTTTTGGAAGATTATTCAATATGCTCTGAATACTGAACTGAACTTTAGTACGACCTATCATCTTCAAACTAATGGCCAATCCGAGCGGGCTATCCAATCACTTGAGAACATGTTGAGAGTATGCTCAATGTAATTTAAAGGAGGATGTGATCAACATCTTCCTCTAGTTGATTTCTCTTATAATAACAGTTTCCACTCAAGCATCCAAATGGCACCATATGAAGCCCTGTATGGGAAAAGGTGCAGAACACCGACATGTTGGGTTGAGGTCGGTGAACGTAAGCTTCTTGGACCAGAAATGGACGAAGAGGTGGTGGAGAAGGTGAAAACCATTCAGTAGCATATCAAGGCAGCCCAGAGTTGACAGAAGAGTTATACAGATAATCGTCGATGAGACCTTGCATTTAAAGTTGGAGACATGGTGTTTCTACGCATATCTCCATGGAAAAAGGTCATGAGGTTTGGAAAGAAAGGGAAGTAAAGTCTAAGGTACATCGGCCCCTTCGAGATTCTTGATCATGTTCGGGTTGTGGCCTATCAACTAGCACTTCCACCTACCATGTCCAAGGTGCATAATGTCTTTCATGTATCCCTCTTAAAGAAGTACATACCAGACCCTTCACATGTACTCTCTTCTGAGGTGGTATAATTGGAAGATGATCTTTCTTATGAGGAGAAAGCAGTGAAGATCATTGATCGTAGAGAAAAAGTTCTACGAAATAAGACAATGCCCCTCATCAAGGTTTTGTGGAGAAACCACAAGTTTTAAGAAGCAACTTGGGAATCGTAGGATATGATGAATCTGAGTTACCCACATTAGTTTTAGTGCGGGAAAAGAAAAATTTCGAGGGAGAAATTTCTTGAGGGGGGAATATTGTAACGACCCAAGGGTTCATTAATGGAAAATCCCTCTTGATCCAGTTAAATGTCTCTTTATGAAAAATATTTTTTATAAGATGTCAACTTCTTTGGTTTTATTTTAATATTTTTTACCGTTGCTAATATAGTCATTGAATAGTAATCACATGATTAGTATAAATATAGGACTAACAAATCCAATTTACTCAGACAAAGGAAGTGATGGCCTCATCCAGTATAATTTCCCCATAAAAAGCCCATTTGTTGGAGCTCGGAAAAGAGCTGGCATCTTTGGGATTTTCCCTTGACCAAGCCAAAGATGAGCTTCATCATGTCAAGCTCAAATGTGACAGTCTCTGGGAAAAGTGGATGCTGATTGAAATTACCAGTCGAGCGATGTTATCCAAGCCACCCCAAGAGTTTGTCACCATCGAACACCATACCCTCAGGTCTTATGTGGTTGTTTTAAGGGTTATGTAACAAATAAGTAGTACAATGTTCATGTACATTATTTTTGTATATAATAATGAATATAATATCTAGTCATTTTTGATACATTGTAAATAGTTTTTAATGTAAAAATGGTATTTTTAGTAATTATTTAGTTAAGAAATCTATTTTATTATAAAAAGGGATTTTTGAATTAAATAATATTTTAATAAAATAATAATATTATTATTCAATTAATTTTTATTAAATGAACTTATAATTTTATGAATGAAATTAATTTTTTTAAGGTTTGAAAGCCATTTCTGTCAAAACCTGTGAATTTTTGATAAATATTAGTTTTTATTTTAAAAGTGAAAATTAACATATTTAGAAAATTATTTAGATAAAATAAATTTTATTTTTGGAATCAGGACGTCGAAATTATCCAACGGTAAATTTTCATAATTTTCTGAGACAGTCAAATGTTTGGGTAAAAATTAAATACCGTTTAAATATATAATGTGTTTTATGACATCATAATGACCCAATAGTGATGTAATAAAATAATATAATCTTTATGTTCAAACAATATATGTTTTAACATTAAAATAATGTGATTTTGGGTTTGTTTGACTTACTTTTCAAAGAATTAATGGACCCTTCCAGACTTATTCATCACTTTGCCTTTTTAAATTAATTTACATGGGAGTGTGACTCACCTCCACATAAGAAACCTTATTATTTTAAGATGTTTGGAATTTGGCCGTATAAAATATTTTTTTCCTATTCCCTTTTCCAAAAAAACATGGGAAAAACCCATGGGATGGTTTGTGGTTTCTATTAATTTAATATAAGGGGTCCCAAACCTAAATAATAAAGAATTCCCTCACCTTTAGTATATAACCCCACACAAGCTCCCACTTCTACTCACTCAAAGCCCTTGAAGTTCGTCCAACCTCTTCCCTACTCTCTCTAGAATCCTCCCAAGGTGCCCCAAGCTCCCAAGAAGCCTCTGACAAGCCTCTCTCTAGCCTTTGGAAGCACACTTCCAAGTAAGGGTTTTTTCTTCCTCTCTCATTTTTTTCAATTTTCTTTAAGTTCTATTGCCCTTTTAATTTCAATTATGAATGTTGGGGTATGGTTTTGAACCTCCCCCATACTGCCCTATTATTGTTTAAATGATGAGAGACCCATTTCTCTCTCATTAAATGCCTCCCATGTACACCTGTTACTATGCCGAAATTCCGAAAGGAACTTCTCTCTCTTCTTTTACATTTGAGCTTTAATTTTTTATCATGAATATAAATTCCATTACAATTATTGGGACATGTATCTATATGACCTCCTTATTGTCCATTACATGTAAATATGATTAGGAACCCCTTTCTCTCTCATCAACCATTTTTATGAATTCATATGTCACGCCGTTACGCTGCCGAAATCACACCGATTTTCTAAGACAATGCCATTGTGTAGTGGATACCATGCCCATTTCTCCAACAAGGGTATCCACCTTTATTCACATTTACATATTGATTAAAATTTTTCATGTATTAATTCCACATTCTTTTATTGTGGAATAAATGATTATGTTTTATGAATCCATGTTTTAAGATCCATGTGGCACACTTATGCATGAAATGAAATGTTTAAGAAGGGTGCGCCCTTATAGTGCTCTAATGCATTGGGTAAAGTATAGTATCATGATACGCCATGTGCAATGAGTGTTGACTAATTCTAATTCAAGTGCAATGAGTTTTTACTCGTGCTTTATGTGCAACAAGGATTTTACTCATGCTTTATGTACAATGAGCCTTGGCTCATGCTAATTCCATGTTAAGTGTTGTTGCCACATTTCCATGTTATGATTATCATGCTTTATTATGCCTTTATGATCATGTTTTTTTATTCTCTATTGATATGCCTATTGTCTAACATGTATTGTACTCCTCATGTTATTCCATGTGTACTCCCTTACTGGGCTTTATAGCTCACCATTTTTTATGCATGTCCTCAGGTTATCCCATGCAATTCTATGTACGAGGGAATGTAGTGGTCATGTAAAGGATGTATTCAATAAAGATGTTATATTTCATGTTTCAATTTTTTATATAATGATCCTAAGACCCAAAGATACTAAACCTCTCGATCTTATTGTTATATCCAGTGATGTTTTATGTAATAAATCATGTTTAAGTTTGTAATAAAAGCATGGTTGTCATACCGGAGGCCCTGGAAGTAGTGCGCGAAATAAAGGATGACTTGTGCGAAATAAAGCTTTGCATGCAAAGCATCCCCAGGATTCGTGTAATCAAGCCGGTGAGGTGTGAAATTTTACGCATCTCGGTTCCTCGTGGTGAAGCTTTATGCGCTGACGGTTCCCGGCGCGGAAGATTTCACGCGCCGCCTGGATTCTGTGTCGGCCGATGCCTATAAATAGAAGGTGACACCAAATAGTATGAGGTTGAGGAATTTGAACCAGCTCTTGTATGTGTAATTGCACGTGAAATACGGTCTCTAGTTATGGTTCTTTTCCATGCCAAGTCGCCCCAGGATCCACCTTTGCGTGAGATCCCCCTGGCTTAGACTAAAGTCCATCCCCTTCGAGGTCTGCCCCTTGCGTGCAATTACTTCGTTTGCATGCAGGCCGACCAAGTCGCACACAATCCTTTCTTTGCGGGCACACCCATTCCCTTGCACACAATTCCTTATTTTGTGTGCAATCCCTTCCTTTGTGTGTCGACCCGGACTTTTTCGCGCGCTTCCCAGAATTGCGTGTTGGCCAGGTGTTTTCCACGCAGCAGCCTCAATTACACGCATGGATACCCTATTGCGCGCAAACCTGCCTTATTGTGCGTATCCTATCCTGTGTGTCGCTCATATTGCGCGCAACAGTATACAGGCTCGCACCCGCTGGTCCATTCCGTGGGGGCTGTGCCCCCACACCCACTCTCGGGGTCAGTGTCGGGTTTCGGTCCCGGCCCTCCGGGCAAGTCCCTTCGCTCTTGTCACGGACCCCCATGAAAAATGGAGAGTCGCACCACAAAGTTCTCGGGCTGGGACGTCGGGATTTTCCATTGCACCCTTATGCGCACCCACCTTCCACCTAGGGAAAACCATGATTTGAGATACTCCACTGTGCACTGCGAAACACCTTGAGTTGACATATTCCTCTTGGTTAGTTTTGTATATCGTGAGTTTAGATTCTCATCATCAATTCCCCTGGGAATAATTCTCTATCATTCAATAATAGAATGCCTCTTGTTCAAAATAAGAGATGCCTTATGCTCCAAGCATGAGATCCCATAGGTCTATCTACATGAATATAAACTGTAGTAAACTGTGTCTTCCAAACATAGGATGCCTATTATTTCAAATAAGGGATGCCTTATGCTCCAAGCATAAGATGCCTAATGCCATGATTACAGTGGAATAGTTTCATGAGCATTGGAATCCGTTCAAACATTCCATCACTCCACCTCACGCTTTGCGTGTCCTTCATTCGGATCTGTATCCACTTCCAAGTCTGGAGGGACCCCCTAACGGTATGGATGACTGAATTGTGGTCCACCTGCTGTAACAATATGGATGATAGACCTTTGTTCCACCTGTTTTCATAGTATGGATGATAGACCTTTGGTCCACCTATTGTCACAATATGGATGATTGACCTATGGTCCGCCTGCTGTCCTGAGCCAACGCCCCGAAAGTCTTTGGGAAACACTCTGAGTCAGGTCATGTGTTTTGAACATGGTCAGTGATCGACCCCTCATTTGTTTGTCCCCATTCTAGGCTAATGTGATAGGATGTTGTGTTGTGAACACGGTCAGCAGTTCTCCTCTATCTCCACGTCGCTCTCATTGTATTCCGAATGTCGGGCATGTGATTCACACTTTTCATATCCCTTTGTTCGGGCCGATTCCAACGCCCTTGGCATTATCCCGCTTGTGCACTTGCGCATAGGTGCATACCTCAACCCACCAATGAGTTGGGATGCCCTCATGGCCAGACATGAAGAAGACATCATGGGCTGCATCCACGCGTAAGTCCCATCCTTCATTGCCACTCCTTAGTGGCACCTGGGCAGCCTCCATGCATAAGCCCCATCCACCATAGCCATGCTAACGTGGACCCCACGATGGTTCGCCCTACGGACCCCCTTCACTACGACCTTGCCAATGACTTCCCTCCCATAAGGGGTAGAGTGAATTGGGCATGTAATCCCTAGGGGTGTGGAGCAAACCCACCTCGTCCAAGATGCAGGATGTTAAACTGCGAAGCACCTCGTCCTTAACACATGACATTAAACTATGGTCTGACCCCATGCTTCGCAAGCAGGGTCCCCCCATCTCGGACATTCTTTACGCCCACTCATCTCTATGGGAATGGACTGTTCCTCACATGGAATGAGATCCTCTTTTTCGGAGTGGATTTTTTCCATGGGGGAAGGGTTGCCTCAGAGCCTAAGCCCCTAGCCTCCCTTACGGAAGGATTCACCCATGCACCTCTGTACATCCCCCCGCCAAGGCCAGTGGAGTCCCTTTCATGTTGTTCTTTGTCACACCACGGGCCTCCATCCTGGAGTAATCACCGGCACCCAGGGCCTCTAACCATGCGTAAGCCCCTATTTTCTCTTTGGGCTGCTCAACGCATAAGCCCATTTCCGCTTCTCATTGACGCACCCTTTGCGACGTGATCGTCTGGTCCCTAATGCCTCTTGTTTCTCACACCGAGCATGACTCACGTGGGCTTAGAGCACACATCGACCATGACATCCTCTTTGGGCCTCCTCAGAGCGTAAGCCCCATCCCAACTAAGTACGTGGACATTGATCAGTGCTAACACAGGGTATGTAGGAAGCCCCCACGAGGTTCAAGCCCACCACCCGGTCGCTCCAACCTCACCACGTCGGTTCCCCGACCACCATGTGCTACCTTAGAGCGTGAGACCCAAATCCACTCTGGGCCACCTCAGAGCGTAAGTCCCAAATGACCTCGTCCTGCATGACGTTAAACTGTATGCCTTTGTCCCTCATGACGTTAAACTGTATGCCCTGAACTATGGGGACTTTGATCTGTGCTAATGCATGGTATGTTGGAAGCCTCCACGAGGTTCAATCCCATTGCTCAGTTGTTCGGACCCCCTTCGCGTTGGTTCACCAGCACCATTATGGGCCGCCTCAGAGCGTAAGCCCCGTATTCCCCCTCTTGCGCCGTCTCAGAGCGTAAGCCCCATGCCTCACACCCACGTCTCATCCTGACTTCCCCTCGATCCGATGTTCCATGGGAAGCTCATGCCCTAGCCCAGAGATCTTAATTCCTTTAGGCTCCAATCCATGCGTCCATTCTCATGGGTCACTTCTTCAAGTGTCCCACCTTCCCACCGTACCACCGAACTACGCAGACTTTGATTCCCTTCCATGGGGATACGTAGGAAGCGTCCATGAGGTTCAATCCCATCACTCCATCACCCATCATGATCCTTACCCGGGCCGGCACATCCCGGTGAGATCATGCCACCCAATCCCACTCCATGGTATCCGAGGAACCACCCACGTGCTGGCCCCAACATCGGTGTTCCCCCTAGGGGTCCTTCAGTATGATCCGTCTCTACAAGACGTTAAACTTGCGGCATACCCCGTGTTAAACATGGGAAGCTGAGGAAAACCTCAGATGGTACATAATTTCCCGCGTTCGATGTGGGATTCCTCAGGCATCCGCGCCCTTGAGAAGCCCTCTAAAAAGGGACAGAAGACAGACATGCCAACGACACCCAAACGTGACCACTCTCCTCACCGAAGGTTGCTGCCCCGAAAAGACCCCTTGGAGCGTCTTGACGGAAGTAGCATAATTAACTAGCATCTATGTAGATATGGTGCTGGGAACGAGCTTCACGAACCCGTCTTAATTCTATGAGGGAGACCTGGACAAGGTGACGAGCTCCGAGGAGGAATACATGGAAGGAAGAACCGACATCCCATCATCCTGGTTTCGATCAAGGAGCAGACGTCCCGGAACAAGGAATGGATGCCGCTCGCCTTTGGAAAGCAGGAATGTGGGGCAACGAGCTGCACGTCCTCACATGCATGATGGACGCACGCACGTGCACCGGTGTAAAAGCGTCGGAAACAGACATCTTCTATCAGTGCTTTAGTAATAAGTGACAATAAAGAATTTATAAATATAATTATATTTTCATTTTAAATATATATATACATAGAGTTAATATATTCTATATTAAAAATACATTTATTATAATTACAAATTTATTTTAATATATAATTAATTATTTATAATTATATAAATATTTTTTTTAAAAAAATTATATCATTAAATATTTTTATATAATTATATATATGTATATATATTTATATTTAATTAATATATATATATATATATTAAATATAATCATTATTTAAATAAATTTTTTATAAATTTAATAATTCTCTAAATATATATAATTATTTATTTATAATAAAAATAATTTTCTTAAAAAAATAATTATTTATTTATCAATATAAATTTATAAATTTCTAAATACAGTAAATGTACATTTATCAATACATTTATTAATAATTTATTTTTACAAATATTTTTTTAACATTATTAATGAATACTTAATCTTTAGTGCATGTGTGATAAAAATGAGTGAATTTGAATAAATTAAAATTAAGTACACTAACAATATTGAAAAAATAGATAATTTTTGTGTGTCAATGTTGTATATAAAGAATAATTAATTAATTATTTTTGAAATAAATGTGATACACATTTGATCTTTTTGAAATTGAAAAATCAAAACACATTCAATTATGTCAATTACTCTATGCAGCTAGTTAGTATTTTTAATTCATATAAATTTTTAATTATAAACCATTATTCACTAAATATATGACTATTTAATTTAATGGATAAATATTTTTTATTAAATAAATCATATTTATATATATATTATATATTATTTTACAAAAATTGTCAATAATTAACTAATTAAAAAAATTCATTATATTATTCTCAATTTACATATTTTTAATATTTATTTATAATATGTCTATATATTTAATATTTTCTACTTATTAGTATTTATAGTCCATATAGAGTATTGTCAATTTATTCATTTTTTTTAATAATTTTTTAATTAACAATAATTTTAATATATTTTTTAATAAACTCATTTTATTTATTAATTTAATTATTTCATTTTATTTAGAAACTTATCATTCCTAAAAAAGTGTTGATACATTATCCCTTTATGAGTGCTAAAAATAAATCCCTGATAAAGAGTACACATTATCAATGCTAAAAAAGAGTTGATAAGTGGTTACATTTATCAATGCTAAAAATAATGTGCTGATAAAGGTTACCCTTTATTAGTGCTATAAAAAATCACTGATAATGTATAATTATTTTCTATGATAAAAAAGAGATGAATAAAGGTACAATTTATCAGTGTTTTTTATCATAGATAAGTGCCAACGATGTTAAAGGTTGGTTTTGTAGTAGTGACCCCATATTACAACTGTATAATCCTTAAGGGTAAGGTGTGCGATGGTTATAGTTTCGTGGGGTGATTCATCTAACATCTATTGAGTGGTAATCTATAATAATTGTAACATCTCCCATAGGCAATTTCATTCAAGAATCAATTTTTGGCTCTCTTTATGAGCTTGGTCAAGGGAGAACCCTAATTATGATATCTCCCTCCAAAGATCTTTCAAATGGGATTCAAAAATCACGACTCAACTAATTGAGGCCATAGATTCTCTTTTCTGTATCAATTATCCTTCTTCGTTGCTACTTAAAAACTAATTATAACATTAAAATTATCAAATATGGGTACAGTTTCCAATGGACATATTGATCATTGGTCATATTAACCAATGATCATATAACGATCAAATTCCAATGGTCACAATTTCCTTTATACCATATAAATACCACTTTTTTATTTCACTCAAAATTCATTGAAATTTATCTTAATTTCATATTTTATTTTTCATAATATTTTTATTAGTTTATTATTATTTATTGTTTTCTATATCATTTTTAGTGTGGGTAATGATTCCAATATATTTGGGTGATCTGTACATTTCGTTTTTTCTGTTCTATTTTAAATTTTTTTTTCTAGTTATAATATTTAGAAGTTTAATTGGTCTCATAGATGAATAATTTAATGATAAATGATAAGGGAAAAAAATTAATGGTTTCTATTTTTTATAATATTATATAAAATAATTTAGGTAAAAATATCATTTTAAAAGTCTAGTTTGTTATAAAAATATTGAGAAATTTTAATTATGTAAAATTAATGTTATTTCTCTCTTCGGTCAAAACCTATTTCCCTTTAATGTACATTTATTATTTAAGATATTTTTTTAAAAAAATAATTAAAAATATCATATTACAATTTCATATCATTTCAAATCTTTTTCACTTTTATAGTATGGTTTTAAATGTAATATTCTAGTCATTTTTTGAACACGTCACTTCTTGAATTATTCATTTAATTGTGAAATGAATAATTGTATTATTGTGTATGCAATGAAAAGTATTTTCTTCCATCATAATCATTATTAACATTGAACAGTATTTTTTAATTTTAAATGGTTATTTTTAATGAAAAGAATTTCCACAGTGTAGCAACCCCAACCCAATAGCCTATATCTGAGGTATAATTTTTAACATACGAATAAGTTAAATATAATTCCATCCCAAAGAAAAAAATAGTTTATTTGTCTTATTAAACAAGATACATACATGTTTACAATATTAAATTTGGAAAAAAAAATTAAAACACTGATTTTTTGTAGAATAACATTATTACTTTTAGCATATCCATGCACGTCAATCATAGAACATATCACGAAATCCAGGGGAAATGAGACAATATAATGCTGACCTAAAATTCTCACTAAGGGTTTAGTATAGTGTATGTAATCATGAATAATTGAATAATAAAAAATATAAAATGGTAAATAAAATACACATTCCTTTTAATCAATAACTTGTCTATCATATTTAGATAAGTCATAATCAATATGGAAAAGTAAATAACTGATTAAAAATTCCATTTAATCAATAAATTAATAATTAAATAAATTCATATATATTATCATTGAAAAAATATCTTGGATGGTAGTAAATTAATTCTTAAATAAGTAAATTATTAATTATCAGATGTTTTGATCGCAGACATCATGATACCTACGCCATAAATACCTTTCACAATAAGGCTTAAAACTAATGGTAGAAGCCCATTTAATACAGGATTACTAACTTTCCTTGCGAGGATAATGATGACTCAAGGGATATATAATTATGGGCCCCACCAGTCACTGAATGTTTAAATCATTTTCCATATATCGAATAATAGATTCAGTTCATGAATAATATTCCATATTATCAAATATATTCATTCAACAATGAATACAAATTGTAAAATATTTCCCATGATAAAAAATATATTTTAATTTAGAAACCCTTCTGAATTTATTACATATGGTTTAAGAAAAAATATAATGAAGATAAATAATATGGATATTTAGGGTCAATTTAATGTCCATAGGAATATGAATAATTTAGGGGAATGTTAATGACAACCAAAAATTAATCAAGGAAGTAAATATCAATGTTATCCTTGATAAAATTATTATAAACCATCCATAGAATGAATATTCATGATATCAATACAACATATCCCCAGTGGTGTATAATGAAAATAAATGGTTGTTTTCATTGATGAAGATAAATATAAAAAAACATCATTATACAAATTCTTGAGGAAAATATTATTATTTTTTGAAATATATTTCTTAAACAAAAATATAACAAAATATTAAAAAAACATTTCCTTTAAAATATCCATTGAAATTTAAAAGTTATATTTTAAAACATTGATTGGTTATGATGGTAGAAAATTCCAAACATGTGGAGTATGATAAAAACAAGGATATCTTTTATTTTTTTTGTTAAATCCAAATGGGACTTATTTTGAAAAAAACAGAAAAATTGATTTCAAACTATTTTTTAATATGTCCAAATGTCTAAAAATAATATTTACTAAATAATTTTTAAAATAATGAAAAAAAAGAAAAAAATATTATATACTTTTTTTAGAAGACAATATATTTCTGACGTACATGAGAGATGACGTCCGATTTTCAATATATAAAATTATCAATAATTTTAAGTACCTATAAGATCATTGATGGTACTGTTACATAAAAATTTTCATGATAAACCATATGAAATAAATTTAAATGGATTATGAATTAATGATAAATTAATATCCATCAATGGAAATTCATGTTATAACAATCCCAATTAAAATGAGATTGTGAATTAAACCGTTGAAAGGATCTTAACATTGAAGTGATAATTATCCAATGAATGAATTATGTGGGTGAAATTTAAATCCACCTAAAACAAGTGTTTATTCAAAATAATGTAGTCAAAATCAAATACAAAAAAATCATAGAATGTAAAATATGATGATGGAGTAAAATACCACAATGAATGGAATTGTGTTATGATATACATTACAAGTTGTTAATTTTCATTTCAAATCCCCTATGATGAAATAATTAAAATTGAAACTTAAAATACCATGAATAATGAAGTATTCATGATATTACATATCAAATTAGAAGTATATTTACCATATAAAATAAATCTGTTTCATAAAATTACAATATGTGTAACATCACACCCCATTTCATCGGCTTGAGTGGGTGGTGAAATGTTACTTGGCCTTAATAGAAATCTACAAGATGAAAAATGATGGAAATAAATACTTAAGGGATTCAATTTACATGGGGAAGAATTTCCATTTGAAAATAATACACCAAATAAATGAAACATAACCCAATAGCCACTACATGATTCATGATAAAATGAAATTCAACTCAAAAATTTCATTTATAGAAAACCAACTAAAGTATACCACAATATATGACAAACTAAAATCTAGTAAACAGTGGAAAAGAAACTATCAAAACTCATATACAACAACATGAATCTAATGATCCAAATTATCCAATATCCAACTCTAGAAAATATGTCAAGAATCACTATATAGTACTAAAGATGTGTGATACTTTACCTTTTTCGATATCTCGATATATGATATCTACAAAAGCACCAAAGTGCCAAATCATGGGTGAATACTAAAACTTAGTAGGCTTTTAATGATGATTTCCAACTCATTCAACTAGGAAATAAAATGTTATAAAAATTTATATAAATATATACATAAAAGTTTTCAAAATTTGATTATATCGAAATATAAACAAAATCCGTAATAAACAATTTTCCATGGAAATATCACTAACAATTCATTGAATCATTTAATATTCTATTTTTGCATACCCATTCCATGGTTCAAAACACACCCACACATGCTTTATTTTTTGATAGTTCCATACTTATGAGCGTTCTCTCATCTAATAATATGGGCTCCCACTGATACATGCACCTGATCTAGCATCACATCCCTTATAGCCCACTGGAATACATCCCTTATTTAGGGACATGACAAATAAAAACACAAACAAACACCAGGTATGACAAATCCATTTCAAGCAAACGATTTCAAACAATTTCAAAAAAAACATCATTTTTTTAATATTTCCAAGAATTATTTCAAAAATCCATCATCTCCATATTTTAATTTAAACATTTTAAAATCATTAAACCAAATCTCTTTGTAAAACCAATTAAAATAATTCAATAATTTCAGCAAATACCAGAAACCGAAACTAACAAGGATTGATAACATACATTGCTCCAATCTTTCAAAAAATGAAGAAATTAAACCAATATGAAACAAATCCTTCATGTTCTAAATATACTAGTCAAGATTTAATCCAACTACCTTAAAAATTTTCGAGAAAATAATAAATGGTTTGAAAACGTCACGAAACTGTGTTAATAATCCACGAAACTTCCCCAGATATTTTCTCCTATCATAAAAAGGCATAAAAATCATATTTGAAATATAAATCCTTATATATACCCACAAAAATCATAGATATAATAAACTAAGAGAGAGGGAGATGTATATATATGAAAACTATCCATAATGATCATGAATTATCACATATTGTGAGAATAAGACTTAAAATCACCAAGGGAAGCTTTTGGATTGCCTCCAAATTGATGGGGAATCCTTCAATTACATTTCAGAGGATAAAATATTGAGTTAGGGCTACATATAATGAAAGACAAGGCAGTTATAGGGTATATCAAGTGAGTTCCACAATTTTAGGATGTCACTTTAGGCCCATGGGTGGTTAATGTCATGGTTATGCAAACCATATTCTAACCATGAGTAAGACACTACCTCAAGGGTGGACCTCACCCAATTGGCTCACACGGTTACCAAAATATGCTCCAAACATTCCAAAAATCACCATCTTGAGTGGCACAGTTTTCCTAGGGAGACCGCACGGTTTTGAAAATTGTGAGCCTTAATTGTGCACCTTCTCCCTAGCCCATGTATCACAATTCTTGTTTTCTTAAAAGTGTTTCATCATTTCCACTAACCATGCACCACCCATTCACCCTTATAAATTCCTGAAAACACGTCAAAATTTATCCAAAATCTCCCAAACTTCACCCATATACATTAAATAATTAAATGGATTAAATAATGGGTTACATACCATAAATATGGGGTGGTACATTCTTCCCACCATTGTCCATTCCATCCCCCGAAAATAAAAGGCCATTGATTTCCTAAAAGTTTTCTAGCCATTGATCTTTCATTTACTTCTCATGTTCCCATGTCTCTTCCTGGATCTGACCACGTTTCAACAAAACCCGCACTAGACTGTTGATTTTTCCATGCATGACTTTATCTTATTTTTCCACAATATGCACTAGCATGTACACCATGAAGAATTTGTCTATTGTTCTACATGATATCATCAGATCAAATGGTTAGGATCGGGATGATTCTTTTTCAACTGAGATATGTAAAACACATTGTGTACTGCACTGAACTGTGGTGGAAATGCATAAAAATATACTACTTCACCATCCCATTCCATAATCTCAAAAGTGTTGATGTATTGAGGATATAAATTGCCTTTCTTCCCAAAATGATAATTTCTAATCCCTAGAGAGATCTTAGATAAAACATAATCAGTCGATAAGAATGAAAAATGTAATCAATGATTATCCAAAAAAGATTTATGATGATTAAGTCATCTCCCTCCATTTCCTGGTCAAATGAAGCTCTTCTATTGTTTCTTGGACCAGGCTCATCCCAACTAGTGAAGTATCAATTGTTTCCACCAAAAAAGTGGATAATTATAAGGATGAACATGAGATGCTTCAAAAAGATCAATATTTATTGATTCCTGATAGATATTGTTATAAAATAACTCTACTAATGGAATTTTATCTTCCCATGGGCAATCAAAATTTAGTACAGAATCCTGCAACATGTCATCCAACATTGGTATCATCCTTTAGGATTTCACATCCATATGAGGATGATACATCGTGCTCATGTTCAGATGATTCCAAATGGATTTCTTTAAATACATACATAAATAAAGCATGAACCTCATATCTTTATATGCTAATATTGAAATAGGTATTCCATTCCTCTTTAGCACTTCCTAGATCTATAATTTTGAAAATTCCTCCACCATATGAGATTCATGAATAGGAATGAAATGTGTCGACTAGGTAATCCAATACACTATTACATTAATAAAAGAATGATTCTGAACCATTATTTTGATACCTATTACTAAATCGATATCCATACTCTCTTACTTCCAAAAAGTGATAACTAAAGACTATAACATACCAACTCATCATTGATGATTATATTTAACGTGATGGCATGTTAAAAATCATTAAAAAAACTCAGCCTGCTCCCATTTCATACTGATCCACCAAAACTATGATTTCAATACCTTATACATATTATGTATTTCTGGAAGAACATACAATCTTTAATGATGGTAAACATGAAGGGTTTGTTCTTGAAAAGCCATAGGTATTAACATACAATTCCGGAAACCAAACATGGAACTCTCAACCAGCTTCAATCCCTCGATGGTCTCCCCACCATTGAGTTTTGATCACATCACAACACATTACAAATCAGACTTTTACGTCTCTATAACCATCTTTAACAAACCAGGAACCACAAAAACATGAAATAAAACTAGAACATCCTATCCTTATTTACATTCCAAAAGCATGCCAGCCCTTACTGACATCATCTACCACTCAACTGATGCCTCTATATTCAACAGATCATATAACCATACACTCAATTTAAATGGCCACCAAATTTCCTTTACCTGATGTATATATCATGTCAAAGTCAAACATTTGGATAAACTCCATCCCTCTTCTTTGTCTCAGATATAAACCTCATTGTGAGAAATTATTTTTGAAGCTCTTATGATTTGTTAACACAATATGTTCATATCTAAAGAGATAATAATGTCATATCTTCAAATCAAGGACTACGAGAGATAACTCCAAATCATGTGTTGGGTTGTTCTTCTATTGAACTTGTAGCTTCCTAGAACCATAGGCAACAACATGTTCAACTTGTATGAGAAGACACCCAAACTGGATCCTAAAAACATCAAAATACACCACATACCCTTGTCCTTGTTCTAAAAACATCATGATAGGTGTTGATGTAAGATGAAGCTTATGCTCTTGAAAATATTTATATAATTCTCAATTCCACTAAGAATGGAACATTCTTCTTCTTCAAAGATTTCATTGGAGAAGCTTGTCATTACATGTCACACAAAAAGAGATGGTAATAACCTGTTAAAAAAATTTATCAACACATCACAAAGATGTTAATTGGTGGTTTAAAAGGTTTAAAAGCTTATATCTTATCTACATCCACCAAAACACCGATTTCCTAAATAAAATGACCATCAAAGTGCATCCCTTGTATGGAAAATTATAATTTTGATAGTTTGGCATATAACTATTGATCCATTAATATTCCCAACAATATCTCTCCGTGTTTCTCTAGTTCATCCAATTTCTGTGAATATACTAAATTTTCATCCATAAACACCACCATGAATGAATTTAAATATCTCTAACATATATAATTCATTAATTCCTTAATGAGTGATGTCCACTAGTTAGACCAAAAGGTATTACCATATATTCATAATGGATATATCTTCTTCAAGAATCTCTTTTCAGAATTTCATCCTTCTGAACCCAGAATTAGTGATTTCCTGATCAAAATTCAACAATATAAAACCATTGATCTCCCCTTAATTGAACAAATAGATCCTTAATTTGTTGAATTGTATACACATTCTTTATTGTGGCCTATTTAAGGTAACATCCCATTACTGATTTGTAGGAATGTTTTTGTCCCTGTTATGATTTTTCTTTTTTATTGATCGGGTAGGGTTGATAATGAATTTGGAGGATACCTATAATGGTGATTATAGATATTTATTAGAGTCTCATCATTATCCATCACTTTTTTATGCTTCCAAAGGGTTACAATCTCTGTTACTTTGTTACAAGTCATGTAATAATTTTTGGATGCAAGTGGTGAAATGATTCATGTTGTGAAGGGTACATGGCATAAAGAGCCATTAAATGTCATGAATGATTTAAATATTAGTTTTAAACATAGAGTGTCAGTTTTTTATTCAAGATGAAAATTTTTTTGGCAGTTATATAAATTAACTATTTCAAAACATGAAAGGATATTACACATCATGTATTACACTAACTACAGTTTTTTGACATGAAGTGTGCCTAATATTATCATTTCTACCTAACTACTGTTTCATCTCCCTCAACCAAAAGCCATACCCTTATGAACATTAAGAACTCCAATACTTCCACATCCTTTCATTTGGCATTCAATTTTCATGCTGCTTATAGTGTGATTCCCTGGTAAGTGTTCTCTCTTGTTCTCTATGTTTCAAGTTTTCTTCTCTGGTAATTCATATATTATCCTAAAATTGATAGATCTGCATCCCATTGTTTCATATATCACCTCTAGGTTGTGTTTTTACGTCTTCCACACCTTCCTTCTCATTGATGGGTGTCTTTTCAAGTACGTGCTTTGGAAAAAATGTAGGTGGTTTCATCCTGATTTTCCAAATTTTTTAATATTGAATTTATTGATTTATTTCAATTTGTGATTTAAATTAAATTTATAAATCGTGCATTCAACTGATTTGATAAAACATAATTATACTTAATTGGAATATTTGAAATGGTTTTTGCATGAAAACTAGAAAAAACCACAAATTTCATTGAATTTGGGTGATTTTATGGAAATTAGTTGACTGAAATTGTTTAATTGAAATTGTGGATTTGATGTAAATGATTTCAATTAAATTGACGCATTTAATCATGAAAATGAATTGTGAAATTAATGGAATTGGATCTGAATGGATTTAAAACTTGTGAAAATAGCATAAATTTTATTGATAGAAATCCAGTGGTTTTATCTTGGGAATGAAACATGTTTATTATTAAAACATGTTTTGGTTTTAAATGGTAAATTTGAGTTTTGAAATGGGAGAATGGGATTTTATTAAATATTATGTAATTAAAATAAATTTCCCATCATTGATTATATATAAATGCATGGAATCCTTAAGTGGTTGATGAGTTATTTGGACACACAATACACTTTTAGAATGTTAGAATAAATACATGTAGTGGGTCACATCTCTGATGGGAGGGTGACAAGTCTCCTCTGGCTAGTGTTAGGGGGACATGTGTACAAACATATTGCAGAGGTCACTTAGAGTGTCCAAAGCTCTATAGGCAAATATACTATTGTACCTATTTGGAAGAGGACCATGTTTCTCGCTTATTATTTATATTATATATATAAATGTATTCAAATGTTGTAAAACTACATTATATAACATTTGTATTTATATAAATTGTTTTATATAAAATTTTTATTTAAAATTTTATTTTATAAATATTCAATCAGTTTTAAATCCTTGGAATAAATTATTTTTCTATCATTTGAACTATATAGAATGATTTGTTTAAATATGCATGAAAATGAAAAACCTATTTATTATTAAAATTTAAAGAATTCATTTGGTTAACCTATTTTTGGAATCTATTATGGAATCTTTGGTGGGACCCTGCTGATATTTTTTGCTGATTCCCTACATGTTTCTTCAGGTTAGTATAGATTAACTTTTTATATGATTGAGTATGGGGAAAGGATATCTTTTGGGTGGATCTAGTTGTAAACCCTTGGTTGTAGTGATCTTTTTTCCTTAGGGGCATGGGTTGTAGTGATTTTGGATTTTTATGCCTTATTATATTTAGGTACCTTACTCCCAGTGGAGCATACATTGTTATGTATATTGCATTGTTTCTTTTTAATCCATTATACATTGTGTAAAATTCATTCCCACATGAATGTTGTACAATTATAGGTGATATTCGTTAGCCTGTGGGGTTCATGAGAGACCTTCAGGTTATTCCATGGCTGGCTTAGTTATCGGGTTACCAGGGTACCCAAGATGGTTCGTGATAAAGTGGTATCAAATGAAGCTATTGAGTTTTTTTTCCTTTAAGTCAGTTGCATTTTTGAAATAATATTGGGACATATGATGTAGTTGTGATTGAGTGCATGAACATATCTCACTATAATGAAACAAATGTCTCTAGGGGTGGTTAGGTAAAGATGTCTTATAGATTATTTATAGTTTTTTCTTTATTCTAATTTAGACATTGTAATTTCCAAATCTTATGTGTTCCATCATTTTGGAATAATTTCCCATGTTTCCCAGTTTTAGTAGGAATATAATATGTTCCTTTTTGTCTGCTGATCATTTTCTGCATCGTGCATTAGAGAAGACCTGAAAATAAAGTACAGGAAGTGGCCTCTATTAAACCACATTAATAAAATCCTATTGTAGATCCAAATCTGGTTGAGGTTATTGTGTGAACTATCCAAGAACAGGGATAGGCACCAACTATAATCCCCATTTAGGGGCCTACTATGGATCCTCAGGGGAGATGTTCTTATAAATAATGTCACGATTTCCTTCACTAGAATCCACTAGTTTTGAAAGGCTCCAGAGATCCTCAACATTCTAAAGAATTGTTGGGAATGATATGATATCTTTTGGTGTTCTTGGAGACACTTGACGTAATCATGGTGAAGTGTGCCACCTTCATGATGGAGGGAAAAAGAAAGTGATGGTGGTCCATGATGATGATGGAAAAGAAACATGATGGAATAGAGTAGGAAGACTTGAAGGTTTTTTCACTGACTAGTTCTATCTAGATTCAATGGTGTTGGCCAAGTCTATGGAGTTTTGGATGCTTTAGAAGGTGGACATAACTGAGTTTGATTATTAAAATGGCTTTTTTGAGCTGGTGCAGTTTGCACTCTAGATTATATATAATGAGAGGATGAAGGATTGATGGTTTGATTTGGGACTTCAATCAGACATTTTTTCTCATGTCTTCCTGATAATGTTTTCCACATACAATGATGTACTAGTTAGAGAGATAATTGTTGAGATGGACGTGGATGGAACATAAGGTTTATTCGAAGTTTCTTACTCTCATAGAGGTAGTGTCATTTCCTTCAACGAAAATAGGAATCATGATAATTATCATGGATTTTCATGATGGTAGGGTCATTCTAGACCTCCAATAGTTCCAGGAGGAAGTCCATTGATTTTCTACTTGTGTAGAAATCTAGGACATTCATGAAGGGTATCACGGAGGAACCCAAGAACTGTAGCTCTTGAGAGTGTTCATGACACTATTCTAGGATAACATATCTAATGTATGTAGTGGGACACGATCATTATCTCCTCATTAAACTACAGTTCAATCTGATGCTTAATGTTAAAAACAGTTCGAACCACAATTATCTAGAATAAAGAAACTTCATATAGTGGAAGAGTCTCTAGAGAAACCAGACATGGGTCTAGCCTGTAATAGGTTACATTACTATAGCTTTGTCAATAGTTACTTCTCTATTTTTTACATTTGCATCTCACTCATTTATTTCAACCCGTATAGTTAATTTGATAAATCATTCTATGGATATTTTATCTTATGCAATGGTTATTAATATACCCCTTCGTACGAGATAGAGAAGGGTCTCCATAGTCCTGCATGTGTCTTATCTCAAATAGATGTCAAGCTATCATGGAGTTTTCTTTTCCTCGACATGAAATATACTATTATGATATTCATGATATACTATATCATTTCCAATAAATGTTGGATGTATTGTTAACTTTGGGTTGTCTACCTTCACTACACCTAGCGGTGTATCCCTTTTCATTCAAGAAGTTTTGGACCCATGGTCAGGGAGATTTGGATATTCTTATCTGGTGATTGGGAACGTAATATCTATTCTTTCATTTGATTTATAGTTATAATCTATGATTGGTAGTCTCCCTCTAGCTGTCTCCAAGTTTCCAAAAAAATTTCCATAGGATTTTTTGGGTTTTACACTGATGACAGAGGTTGAGTTTTCCATTGGCTTGATTCCTGAAACATAACCAGTTTTAATTTCCATATACTAAATGGATCCAAATGAAATGAAAGTGTTGATGTCCCAATTGAATGATATACTTGAGAAAGG
Organism: Viscum album; assembly: GCA_963277665.1. Taxonomy (NCBI): domain Eukaryota; kingdom Viridiplantae; phylum Streptophyta; class Magnoliopsida; order Santalales; family Viscaceae; genus Viscum; species Viscum album. Next base: position 1,351,319,964 of record OY728164.1, read on the forward strand.
ATTCATATTCCTGAGTGTGTCACCCTAAGCAGCGATGGTTCTCTTTGATAAGAAAGTAGATGGGTCCTTTTATTATGTGTTGATTATTTAAATCTCAATAAAGTTACACTATAGAATAAATATTCATTTCTGCAGATTGATGATCTGTTTGATCAGTTTAAAGGGGATAAATGTTTTTCACAGGTCCACCTTCGATCTTGTTACCATCAATTATGGATAGTGGAATCTAAAATCAATAGAACAACCTTTTGGAGAAGGTACATCCATTATGAGTACCTTTTTATTCCCTTTGGGTTAACAAATGCTCATGTAGTTTTCATTGAATTAATCAACATGATCTTCCATGAGTGTTTGGATACCTTTGTGGTAGTCATTGTTGTAGACATCCTGATTTAATCGAAATCTAAGGAAAATCATGTGCATCATCTGAGAATAGTTCTGAGTCTTCTGAAAAATCAATGACTTCATTCCAAGAATTCAATTTGTTATTTTTTGGATTGGGAAATTAAAATTATTATAAAAATTGTGTATGAATATAGTATATTATTTGATCTTAAAAAGGTGAATTCTATTATGAATTGGTAATAACAATGAAAGGTCTTTTATATTCAATGAATCTTGGCCTTATGTTCATATTATCAAGTGTTCATGAAAGAATTATAAAACATGGGTTCTATGGTGACTTATTTGACTTGAAAGGGGATGATGTTTTCTTAGAATGATAACTGTCATAAATCTTATATTTAACAGAAAACATATTTTTAATACTACATCAGTGTTAACACTTCCAGATTTAGGGAAGGGCTATGTGGTCTTCAGTTATGCATTGTGTTTAAGAATGGGAAATTTTTTTATAAATGAAATCATGTAGTAGCTTATGGATCTCATTAACTTAGGTCATAGAAGAATAATTACCCTATGAACAACCTTCAAATAGCAGATGTGATTAATGTGTATTAGAGTTTGATGAATTAACATTATGGATAATGTTTTACCCTATTTTCAGACAAAAAAACATGAGTTATATATTCGCTTAGAAATATTTGAATCTCCGCCATAGTTGTTGGCCGCATTGGCCTCTATCATTCGATGTTCACATCACCTATACCCAAGGGAAATTGAATGTCATTTTAGATTTTTTAAGCATGAAACATCCAATCCATGCAGTGAAAGGATATTAGGAAGTGGGTAATTTGATTGATCTCATTGTACAGTTTCATACTGGAGTTCAAGAGAAAAGGGATGAGTTTCTTTATCCATCATTCATTTGATTTCTTTTGTTTATTTGATTCATCATGATCAATATCTTGATGATGAATTATGTATAATTATGGACTATTATTATGATGAGGAGGAAGTTTCCCTATGGTTGTTCTCCAAATATGGTGTTCTATTTTATGAAAAATTCTTTGTTTTGTTTTTAACTGCATGGAAGTTTGTAAAGGTGAATTTTCATAATTCCCAATGGGTTGTGATCCCAGGAAACACTAAGATATTTTATATTTTTTGTTGACAGTTCTGGTGGCTAGGCATGAGATGGGGAATTTCAATATTAGTTTGTCAGTGATATATGTTCTAGAAGGTTATGTTCGAGCACCCCAAACCTTCGTGTTTACATCAACCACTTGAAGTCCCTACTTGTATGTGGGAAGAGATATCTATATAATTTTTTCATTGGTTTCATCATAACTAGAGAATGAATAATGTTATTTGGCTTGTGATTTATAGGTTGACCATGTTGTATCACTTTATACCCATTCATGATATAACCAATTTTGAGGAGTTAGGAAATCTTATATGGAAGAGATTATTTGTTTTTATGGATTTTTGTATACAATAGTCTCTGATAGGTAACCATTGTTTACTTATCTCTTTTGGAGAGGCCCTCATAAGTCCCTAGGATCTTAGATCCATTTGATCATGGCCTACCATCTATAGTCAGATGGCCAGACATATAGAGCTATACAGATTCCTAGGGATATGATTCATGCTTCTACTCTCGACTTTGTTGGGGATTGGGATTATCACTTTCAGATGGATGAGTTTTCTTATAAAAATCGTTACTGGTCCATTATCAAAATGTAACTTTTCAAGAATTTTATTTTTTTCAATGAAAATCATCATTGTGTTGGTCATAGATTGGAGAATGTTCCTTGGTTGAAATGAGTTTGGTTCAAGAGATAAAAACAATGATTCGTATAATCCATCTAAGAATATTGAAAACAAATATATAATATATGTCTTATGCTGATTGAAACCATAATACATTGGATATTTCAATTGGTGACCAGGTCCTCTTATGTTTTTCACACTGGTTGGGTCATTTACAGTTTGGGAGGCAAGGGAATATTGATCATCATTTTGTGAGACCTTTTGATGTTTTTGAGAAGGTGGTGAATGTTTTTTATCCTTTATTACTACCAACACGGTTAATGTTGATACATAATCTATTCCCTGTATCTCATTTGATAAAGTATCTCTTTGATCCATCACATGTTTTTAGGTGGAGTGATCTTAAGATTGATGTGAAATTTTCTTTGACTAAGCAGCCAGTTAGTATAGTAGATTCTATGACAAAGGTACTATAAGGGGGGATGATACATTTGGTATGTGTGGTAGCATAATATGGTTTTGATATTCATGAGGAGTTGGAACTTGAGGCACTGGTGAGAGATTAATGACCTCATCTTTTTTGGCTCGGAAGATTTATTATTGGATTTCTGAGAACTGATATTTTATAGGGTGGGGAGGCTGTAACATCCCGTTAAAGGTATGTTTTTAACCTTGTCATGATTTTTCCCTTTTGCTGAATTTTTAGGGCTAAGAATGAATTTTGAGGATATATATATTGGTGTATCCACAGATTATTTGGAATCTCAGCTTCAACCATTCTTTTTAGTAGGCTTCCATATGGTTACAAGCCATATAACTAGGGTACACGACATGTAAATTTTTTTGGATGAATGTCTTGAAAGAATTCATGTTGTAAAGGGTACACATAATGAATAATTTATGGATCTATTTCAATATCATATAGTCCAATTTTAATTCAATGTGACATGTTTTTTTAGTTATGGAAATTAACTATTTCATGACATGAAAGGGTTTTACAAATCATGTAATAACCTGACTACAGGTTTTAAATAGGAAGTGCGACTGATAATATATTTTCTACTCCACCCAAATTTCATCTTTCTCAAAACAAATAATTCCCCAGTTGAACTTGAAGCTATAAACCCTTCCATATCCTCTCTTTTGGATTCGGATCATTATGGTGCTTCTGGTGTGATTCCTGGGTAAGTCTTATATCTCGTTCATTGTATTTATCTTTTTATCCTCCATAGGAAATTCAACAAATCATCCTGAAATTGATGGATCTATTCCTTTTTGTGTTATACCATTCCATTAGGTTGTTCTCTAATGTATTCAACACCTTTATTATCATTTATGGGTGTCTTTTTGAGTGTTTTGTTTAGGGAAAATGTAGGTGGTTCCATCCCAATTATAATTTTTTTAACCTTGAATTTCTTGAATTATTTCAATTGTTAATTTAAATTAAATTTCTCAAACTATGTTTCAATTTATTTGATAAAAACTAATTCCAGTGAATTCAGATATTTGAAATGGTTTTGGAATAAAAATTGAAAAAAACAACCAATTCCATTGAATTGGGGTGTGTTTATTTAAATTGGTCAAATTAAATTTTTCAATTTAAATTTTATATTTGATAGAAATGATTCCAATTAAATTGTTGAACTTAATTGTGAAAAAGAATTGTGAAATTGAAGGAATTGGTGTTTAATTGATTTAAAACATGAGAAAATTGGTAATGATGTTTTGATTTAAACCTAGTGGTTCTATCTTGGGTAAGAGGCACAATTTTTATTAAAACCCATTTTGGTTTTAAATAGTAAATTCGATTTTAAAATGGGAGAATTGGATTTAATTATATTTTAAGAAGCCTTAAAATAAATTTTCCATAATTGATAATGTAAGAGAACAAACAATACATATATAGTTGGTAAGTTATTTGGACACACTCTATGCTTTTACGACGTTCTAAGAAATACGTGAAACGGGTCCCATCCCCTTTGAGAGGGTAATGGGTCACCTCTAGACAGTGTTAGGGGATGTGTGTATATACATATTTTTGAGATCACTTAGAGAGTATGGTGTCTTATATATGGGAATAATATCGTACCTATTTGTCATATGACCATGTTACCCATTTGTTATTTCTATTTGAGATATAAATGTAAGAAAATGTTGTAAAAATACTTCAAAAACCTTCTGGATTTATATAAATAGTTTTATTTAAATTTATTATTTAATCCATTGTTTTGTAAATATTCAATCACTTGAAAATCCATTTCCTAAAGCATTCTTCTATCATTCAAATTGTATAGGATGGTTCATTTAAAAATGAATTAAAATGAAAAACCTATTTATTTTTAAAATTTTATTAATTCCTTTGGTAAACCTATTATTATAATATATAATTGATTTATTGTTGAGAACCTATATTGTTTTTTTGTATCATACCCTATGTGTTCTATCTGGTATTTTTAGACCATCTTATTCTAGGTTCAGGTAAGGGGAAAGAATCTATTGGAGATGGATCCAGCTGTTGAACCTTGGTTGTGGTGAGTTGTGTCCATAGAGATTTGGATTTTTTTCATATCATAGTACATAATTTGTAGTACTTTGGGAATTTTATTCCTTGTTTTATTCTGGTACATTACTCCTAGTGGAGTTTACTTTATTATGCATATTATCTTATTTCTTTTACATCCCCTTTGTTTTGTGGAAAACTGATTCCCACTTGCAAGTTATATGACGTAATGTGATAGTATCTTACCATTGAGGATCAGGAAGACGCTTTGGGATATGCTAGGGATAGCCCTATTATTAGTTTACCAGGGAACCCAAGCATGTTTTTGATATTTAATCTTTCTATACTCCACATGCAACCTTAGATATCCATCCACAGTTTTCACAAACAAGATCGGTGTTGTCTTCAGAGTGGTGATTGGCCAAATGAACACTTTGAATTAAAAAAATTCCAACTGAAATTTTAACTCCCATAATTCAATTGGGTCCATTTGATATGGTGGGAGTGAAATAAAATTGGGCCTCATATAAAGATCGATCATAAACTCCAATTCCCTTACCAGTGGTAATCTAGAGGAAGATTTAGGGAACACATCTATTAACTGAACCACCACTGCTAGGAAAATTATATTCTCAGTATATTCTATAAATTTATAATTAATTTCATCCAACTGGAAGGAAATTGTTCCCACTACTGGTTCCAACAAGCCGATTGTACCTGTCTTCTGATTTGGGTCACCTCAAAAGAGATGCTCGACGCCATCCTGAGTTGTTAAACTAACAGTTTGTGTATAACAATCAATGTCAGTCTTGAACATTTTCAACCAATATATACCTAGGATTACATTATAGAAAACCATATCCAAAACTGAGAAGATACATTTCAGTTATGCTACATCAATAGTTATAGAACATACTAGACACACAAAGGCTGAACCTTCTCTTTGGCTAAGAAAAGTTTGTTTTTTTATCAGAGAAGGAATCATCTCCACTATTAAACACAGAAAATAAACTATATGATAAGATATAAATGAATTTTATGAATCCATATAAAACATATCTTGAAAAATGTTACAATTATAATGAATCATACCTACCATCATAGATGTTCTAGACTGATCATCAATAACAACCTGATCAATTCCATATAATTGGTTACTCATAACACATTTCTCCTTATTACCCTATTGATATTTCACAACCTCTAGAGTCCTGGTATTTCAAGAATCATCATGGATAAATCTATTCTACTAATTTTAGTTGTTCTTGATACCCTCATTCCATCGAAGAATACCACTTCACTGACACATAAGAACTGTCATGAACAACTGACCTTGGAGCACTATGACAATAGCACAAAATATATGTCAAAATATTGTAGTTATGTGATTATATAATTGGCGGGGTACACATTCTATTTATATGACTTATTGAACCACCCTAAAAACATTTTCTCTTTGTATTAGGTCATGGAGAAAGGTTAATTGATCTCATGTTTTGATTCCAATGTGTTCCACCTCTCTGAGAATGGGTGTACCCATTCCTCTTGATATTAGTGTTAGAGTTTTAACCACCTTTCATGAAGAGAAATGTACAACCTACAATTTTATTTCCAATAATGATAGACATAATAAAAAAATATCTTGTTACCATCTTGACTAAATTTTTTGAAAATCCTCAATAATGATTTGAACTAATTGTTAGTTAACTTATGGCTAAGGTGTAACCACAATCTCAACAGCCTCTTCTAACTGGTACCCACGACATCTATTTGGTTCCATTTTATATACGAATAATATACATAATATTTTTTAATCTCTAGAAAAAATATGCTTACTACATCACAATTATCAAAACAATACATTCAAAAATCATCCTTTTCCAAATTAAAATAATTGTGTACACTTCACCATGCTTTTTAAAATAAAACAATTTTTAAAATTCCACAACTAGTATATTTTTAAAATCATTCAATTGATAAAAATTTAAAATTTTTGAAAAAAATACTTATTACACCAAACCATAAATCAATACTCAAAACGAGATAATCCATCCTAGTGGGAAGTCATTTCATTAATGCATGTCATTCTAGACTCATTGGCTAATCCCAGGACAATGTGATTCCAAATTCTATAAGTATATCAAAAACACTTATGTGCCAAACTCTTTGACAACATTATGTTAAGAATAAAAAACATAGATAAATATTTTAATGCTATAAATTTCATGTTCCAACAATCCAACTCCTTTCTAGGATCCTAACTCAATGAATAGGCCATGTAAATTTCTACTCCAAGACCATCAACCATAACCAATTCAAAGACCACTTGTTCAACAAGAAATTTTGAAGGACCATGTTAATTTCACTTGTAACACCCTAACCATTATCATTGTCTTGAGACAAAGGTGAGACATTAATTGTACTTAAGTGGCATCCAAAAGATTCTAAAGGAAGGAAATAAATATCTAAGGGATTCAATATATGTGCGGGAATATTTTCACTTAGAAAATAAAATAACCAACGAAACGAAACATAACCAAAAAAACACTGCAAGATGCATGATAAAATTAAATAGAACTCAAACACTTCATTTATATTAAACCAAAAAAATATTTCCAAAATAGGACACAAACTGACATCAAATAAACAACAAAAGACAAACTATCAAAACTCGAAGACAACCACAGGAATCCAAAGATCCATAAGATCCCAGCTCAAAATCTACCAAAAAACCCAAGTATTATGAAGTAATACTAATGATATGTGATACTTTTGATTTTCCCATATCTCGATAGAATATTTCTTTAAAATCACCAAAGTTCCAATGTAGGGATGCATATTAAAACACATTAAGTTTTCCCCGATGAATTCCCAACTCACTTCACTAGTATAGAAAATGTCAGTAGAATTTATATAAACAATTTACATAATCAAATTTATAAAATAATTTCTATAAAAATATAAAAAAATCCATAGTAAACATATATCCAAGGAAAGAACATAAAAAATTATTTAAATCATTTAACATTATATTTCAGCATACCCATTCAATGGTTCAAAACACACTCACACATGCATTCTTGTTTGAATGTTCCATACTCATGAGAAGTCTTGCATGCAATCACCTTATGTCTCACTAATACATGTAACAGATCATGGGTCACCACCAATGTACCCCACTACTACACATCCCTTATTCACGGGCACGATTAATATAAACTAATAAAAAACCATTTATGGAAAAACCATTTCATCAAAACCATTTCAAACATTCTCAATAAAAATTTCTTTTTTAAAAAAAATATATTAAATAAATTCATTTAAAAATTTCAAAAAATGAATATTTAAAAATAAAAATTTTAAAATCATGAAATCAATTCACTTTTCACAAACAATTACCACGATTCCACAATTTCCCAAAAAACCATAAATCATAAAAAAAGAATTCTAACATGAATTGAACAAAATTTTCATAATAAGAATCGAGAAATTAAACCAATATGAAACTAATTATTCATGTCCTAAATAAAAATTCAATAGTGAAGCCACCTACCTCAAGTGTTTTGGTGAAAAGGTTAAATGAAAAAAATATATCAAAAAACTAGGTTGAATATCCATGAACTCTCCTCATATCCCTTACTATATCATCAACAAGGCCAAATATAATCATATTTATAATCTGAAACCATAGATCTACCAACATTGGGCATAGATCTATGAAACTAAATGATAGGTAGAATCAAATATAAGAAAACAATTAAGAACAATAAAACACGATCACACACCAAGAGAATCCAACTTCAAATCAGTAATGGAAGATTTTGGATTTCCTCTAAATTGATGGTATAACCTTCTATGACCTTTAGGAGAAGAGAATATTGAGTTAGAGAATTATAGGATAAAAAAGAGGTATTTAGATGGAAAAACATGTGAGATCCACAATTTTAGGATCTCACTTTTGGCTCATTCATGGTTTGTTGTACGATTAGGAAAATCATGATCTTACCATGTGTTAACCACTTTATCAATGGTGGACCTCACATTGTTGGATCACACAGTTACCAAACTGGGAAGAAAACATTCCAAAGCTCACTGTCTTAAGTGGTATGGTTAGCCTCTGGAGTTTGTACGGATCCAAAAATCATGTGCCTTAACTATGAGCCTTCTCCTTTTCCACTATTTCATGGTGCACGGTTTCCTGCAAGTGTTACATGGTTTTTGATGACTGTGAATCGCCCTTCAACCATTATTAAATCTCCAAATCATTCCAAAATTTCTCTATACTCTACCAAAAAACCTCCATATAACTTAAATACATAAAAATCATAATGAAATTGTTACTTAATAGAAAGTGGGGGTGCTACAATATGCCTTAATGAATGGAATTTTAGATTAACTCTTGTAAAATTATCATATCATTGATGTGGGGATCAATAAATAAATTTATTATGTGTATAAATACTATTATATATGAACCAAGTGTAAATATATCATGAAATAATCAGGTTTAATTACTCATATAATTTTATCAGGATCTAATCTATAAAATAAGAGTTTTCTCTAATGAATTGAAATTGAGTTTATAAATCCCTTACCTTATGATTCATTTTGGATGTACAAGATTTAAACTCATTTACAGTGCTTATAAACATGTTATAAAACTATTGTAGAACCATATAAATATTTATAAGAGCATATATGATCCATTTATATCATATTATCAACTTCTAGTTAATAATATTTCATTGCTTTCATTGTTTTGGGTGTTAATTTCCATGGTTTTTCCTACATGTTTATTTCATTAAATATTTGATTCATAAACATATTAAATTGTCAAATAATCCTAAAAATAATAATAATTAAAAAATTATCATATTTATATATCAATAATATAACAACCATGCTCTTTATTACACACATAAACATGATTTATTACATAAAAATTCACTTAAGACAACTCTGGGGATCGAGAGGTTGAGTGTCTTGGAAAATTAAATACATTAAATAAAAACTAAGAACATAAAACCCAAAATCTTTATTGAAAACCTCTTTTACATGACCACAACATTCCATTGTACTTAGTAATGCATTGGATAACATGACGACATGCATAAGAAAAGGGTGAGCTATAAAGCCTTGTAAGGGAGTAAACAAGGCATAACATGAATAATATTGTACATGTTAGGAAATAGGTATATCAATGGAGAAAAATAGACACATGAACATAAAGTAATGATATAGTATAATTATCATATCATGGAATTGTGGCAACAACATTTAACATGATATTAGCAAGAGACAAGGCTCAATGCACATGGAGCATGAGTAAACCCTCATTGAACATTAATTATCATGATTAAACACAAATTTAACTTAAAATATGATTATACTAATCTTTACCCAATTCATTGGAGTGCTATCAGGGTTCATCCTTCTTAATCATTTCATTTCATGCATAAGTGTGCCATATAGATCATCAACATGGATTCATTAAACATCAACATTTATTCCATGATAAAGTAATGAGTAATTCCTACATGAAACTCTATAATCAATAAGTAAATGTTCATAATGTTGAATACCTTGGATAGAGAAACGGGCATGGTATTCACTATACAATAAATTTGGAATGGATAATCGTGTTGCAATTTTGACATCATAACGACGTGACATAATAATTTAAAGAAATGGTTGATGATAATGTAGGGGTATATCATCATTTTTACATGAAATGTATAGTAATTGGGTCACATAGATACTTTTTCTAATATATTTAATGGAATTTATATGTATAATATAAAATAATTTCTTGAATGTAAATGAGAAGAGAGAAATTTCTTACAAAACTTCGGTATGGTAACAGGTGTGCATGGGAGGAATTAACGAGAGAGAAAGAGATCTCCCATAATTAAGACATAAGGAGAAAATTATGGGGGAGGTTTGAAATCCTACCAAAAAAATTTTAATTTAAAATAAAAGTGTAGAACAAAATATAGAAATTTGGACAAAAATGATAAAATATGAAATCACTTACATGGAAGTGTGATCCCAATGGCTTGTGAGAGGCGTGAGAGAGGCTTCTTGAGAGATTGGGGCGCCTTGGGATGATTCTAGAGAGAGAATTTCAGGAATTGGTCTAGCTTCATATGGTTTGAGTGAAGATTAATGGGTTATTTAGTGGGTTTATACAGGTAATGAGAAGGAATTATTTATTATTTAGGTTTTGGACACCACACATTAAACGAATAAAAACCACACACCATTCCATGGTTTTTGCACATGGGTTATTCTAATGTGGATTGTAAAAAATAATTTTATAAGACCAATGTCCTAACTTATTAAATAGTATGCTTTCTTATGAGGAGGTAATTCACACTCTCAATGAAATCATTTTAAAATGATAAAATGTTTAATATGTCTTGGAGGGTCCACTAAGGCTTTTTAAAATAAATCAAAAAACAACAAAATGAAAATATTTTAGAGGTAAAAAATATATTGGCTATAATACCATTTATAGTATTTTATTATATCTCAATTGGGAAATTATGATATCGTAAAATAAATTTTATAATTAAAAAATATTTAATTTTTTACCCAAAAATTTGAGTATATCTCAAAAAATTATGAAAAATTCACTATTCGATAATTTTGACGTCCTGATTCCAAAAATAATATTCCTTTTTTATAAATATTTTTCAAAATATTTGTATTTTTAATTTTAAAAATAAAAACCTAGATTTATAGAAATATCATGGGTTTTGAAAAAAACAGCTTTCAAACCATAATAAAAATTAGAATTATATTCATAAAAAATATGATCATTTATATTTAATAAAAATTAATTTATAAATAATATTTTATTAAAATATTTTTTAAAATAAAAATCCATTAATTCATCAAAAGAGATCTCTTAATTTAATATTACCTAAAAATACTATTTTATCATTAAAAACTATTTACTACATAAAAATAAAAAAAATAATGTATAATCATTATTCTATAAAAATATAATGCACATAATCATAGTGCTAGGTTATTGTTATAAACCCCCTTATAACATCTTCATATGACCTAAGGGTAATGTGTGAGATGGTGATAGACTATTGGGGTGGCTTGGATAACATCGCACATGTGGTAATCTCTATCGACTACCACATATCCCATAGGTGGTTTAGTTCAATCATAACGTGTTGATACTCGGATTGGGATTGGTCATGAGTGATTCCTTGTGACTCTACCTTCTTTCTGAGATCCAAAAAATGGGCTTCGTATGAAGAAATTCAACTGGAATAGGTCATCACTACCTTTATCTGACTAAATTGTATTGTTAAAGCCATATATTTATAGAAATATTGTGCTCAATATTCAATGGATATATTATCAATGTTAATAATTCCTAGTGGTATTTTAAAATCCAAAAACATAATACCACAGAAGTGAATATGTTTTATATAACCATTTTATATAATAATACATTTAATCATATCAATAGTAATTTTCATTAGAAACAGTTTGGGTCATGACAATATTCCCCCTTAAGTAATTTTGCCCTAAAAATTTACTTTTTCCACACTAAAACATATAAGGGTAACTCTACTTCATCACTTCCTCTAATTCCCACATTGCTTCTTCAAACATGTGGTTTCTCCACTACACCATGACATGGGGAAATTTCTTATTTCGTAGAACTTTTTCTCTACGATCTAAGATATTAACCGACTTCTCCTCATAGGAGAGGTCATTATCCAATTGTACCACCTCTGGATTGAGTACATGTGATGGGTCAGGTATGTACTTCCTCGATAGAGATACATGGAAAGAATCATGTACTTGAGATAGGTTCGGTGGGAGTGTTAGTTGATAGGCCACTACTAAAATGCGATCATGGATCTCAAGGGATCAATGTACCTTGGAATAAGCTTTCCCTTCTTCCCAAATCTCTTAGATCTCGTCCATGGTGACATGTGGAGGAATACCATGTCTCCAACATCAAATTGTAGGTCTCATCAATGATTATCTACATAACTCTTTTTTCAACTATGAGCACATTAATGTGTTGCTGGATGGTCATAACCTTCTCCACCATTTCATTGACCATTTCGGGACCAATGATCTTTTTATCCCCAATATCATCCCAACATGTTGGTGTTTTTACCCTCCTACCATAAAGGGCTTGATAAAGTGCCATTTGAATGCATGAGTGGAAAATTTTATTGTAAGACAACTCAACCAAAGGAAGATGTTGATCCCATTTTCCTTTGAAGTCTTTTGAGCATGCTCTCAATATCTCATCAAGTGTTGCGATAGTCCGCCCAGATTGACAATCAATTTGAGGAACATAAGTCTTACTAAATTTCAACTCATTATTCAGAGCAAGTTGAAGACTCTTCCAAAACATAGGGTTGAATATTGGATCTCGATCAAATACAATAGATAGTGGTATTCCATGCAGCCTTACCACTACTTTGATATATATCTGTTCCATTTTATCCAATGTTAAATTCTATTGAATTTCAATGAAGTGGGTAGTCGTTGTAAGATGATCCAAAACAAACTAGATAGAATTGTTTTCTTTGCATGTATTCATAATTCCAGCGAAAAAGTCAATGGGGATGTTCTCCCATTTCTATGTTGGTATGGGTAATGGATGCATCATCCCCTTAGAATTATATCCCACACCCTTCACTTGCTAGCATACCAGGAACATTGGTGTATACACAGAGATCTCCTTCTTCATGTTATGCCACTAATAATACTCTCGAAGATTTCGATATATCTTTGTGTTTCTTGGGTGAATGGAGAAATTTGAACTACGTGCACCATCCAAAATTTATTTCTTTAACTTTTAATTTGATGGACCACGTAGTCATGACCCAAATCACATAATTCCTTCTTTATTAACATTTAACTTCGAGGTTTTCCATTTTCTAATAGTTTTCACTTTCTTGGGAATCCCCACATCATCCTTTTGAAAATCCATTAACCATTCCAAAAGAGAAAGTTGAGAAATAATTTTTGAAAGGATTGATGATGTTCCTTTCTTTATGATTCCCATGTCCATCCTCATCAAATCTATGATGATTTGATCCTTTTCAATTCTCATAATTTAGAGAATCACTAGGTCCATTCTAGATAGAGCATCTTCCAACTTGTTCTCTTTCCCATCGTGGTAAGGGATAGAGAATTTATTTTCTTTGATCATATCTAACCATCTATATTGGCTCATGTTCAACTCTTTCTGTGTGAATATATACTTGACGCTTTTGTGATCTATATATATATTTAACACTTCTCCCCAAAGAGGTAATGAAGCCAAATTTTCAAAGCGAAGATTTGTGCAACCAAATCCAGATCATGAGTTGGATTGTTATTCTCATGAACGTTCAATTTCCATTAAGCATAGGCAAAGTCTTTGAAATTTTTCATCAAGACACATCCCGTGAACTTCTTTGAAGCATCACTAAATACCACGAAAATTTCTCCACACGAGGGTAGTGTGACCACGGGTGTAGTGATAAGCATACTTTTCAACTCTTAAAGTTATATTCGCATTCATCACTCCATGAACACTTGACTCCCTTTAGTGTTAAATTTGTATGTGGGTTTGAAAATCATGAGAAATTTCTAAAAAATCGGTTATAATATCCTTCTTACCCCCAAGAAGCTACAAATATCAATCACTAAAGTAATCCTCGACCATTTCTCATTTGTAGGTGTCTTGGATTAATCCGTAGTTATCACATTTTTTTGTGATGATATGGCCCAAGAATGAGACTTCATTCAATCATAACTCAGACATTCTATACATTTCATAGAGATTCTTGTTTTTCAATGTCTCTAGTAATGTGTTTATATTTTCATCACAATCATCCTTGGTTTTGGAGTATATTATAATATCATCTCTAAATAATACCACAATTTTTTCAATGTAATCTATAAAGACTCTGTTCATCATGTCTATGAAGATTTCAGGAGTGTTAATGAGTCCAAAAGTAATTACTATGAATTTATAGTGCTCATACCTTGTACAAAAAAAAGTCTTGATGATATCCTCCTTCTTCATCCTTACTTGGAAATATCCTGACTGCAAATTCAACTTGGATAAGTATTGTGATACACATAGCTGACCAAACAAGTCATCTATTAAGGGAAGAGGATACTTGTTCTTTATCATGATTTCATTTAGCTCTTGATAATCAATTAAAAGGTACAATGACCCATCCTTCTTTTTGATGAAGAGGACTGGTGCACCCCATGGTGAAGCACATGAATGTATAAACCCTTTGTCTAGATTCTCCTGTAGTTGTTTCTTCATCTGCTCATGCAACGCAGTAGACACTCTATAACGATTCTTGGATATTGGAAACACCCTAGGTATAAGATCAATGGATAATTCAACATCTCTTCTAAGTGGAAGACATGGAAATTTCTCAGGAAACACTTCAGTGAATTCTCCCACAATAGGCTTGTCTTCAAGTATGGTTTCTTACTTAGACTCAAACATTTGAGAAAGATACTCGTTCTCATAGGGAAATAATATCCATGGTTGAGATGATGATGCTAATGAAGATTCATCCTCTTCCTTAAACTTGTACAGAATTGGGGGTCGATTCTCCATTTGGAGAGTCATTTCCCTCTCACTACAATTTATGTTGGCTCTATATAGGTAAATCCAATCCATGCAATGAATTTCTTCATGTTACACCATAGAGAGAATGATACAGTTTTATGGGAATTTCAAACCACAAATTGTGATAGTGGAGGAGTTAGATATATGAGATGCAATGATTTCCCCATTTTTTTCTCACCGACATCTTTACTTCCTTGATTTTTGGTGGTGTTCATTTTGTTGTTCTAAACATTCTGGATCTAAAAGAATGTGTAGTACCAAAATAAAAAAATTAAGTTCTCTATTCTCGAATGAATAACTTACTTACCCATCAACACATCATTATCATTGATTGCTTTGGTGGTAGTGATGGAAAATAATACTCTTTGCTACCTTAATGGTCGTCTATTTCATCTGAAAACCCTTGTCTTGGGGAACTGGTTTGTAAAGTTCCTTGGTTCTTTGCAGTTGAGGCAATGAACAACGCGTTGAGGGTAAAACAATGTGTTCCTATCTTATATCACAGTAGAAAGTTTTCTTGTCGGTGGTAAATTTACAGGTTCCCTTCTCTTCCACGCCTAATGTATTTCCTCATCCCCTTCACACAATTTCTAGGGTGCTTCTATCCATTCCTTTGGAAAGTGGGGTGCCAGAATTTTTTAGCACCATTGGATTTACCCATCAGACTGCCATAATTAAATTCCACCTTATTCTTCTTATCCCAATGACACCCCTAAGATTTTATGATATCCATTTTGACCTTGAGGGAACATCAGAAAATTTCCCCATTGCTCTCGAAGTCACGGATCACTATGGGTTTCTGAAGGATAGGTTTTATCCCACCAAAGAAGTAGTCAACCTTGCATTCGATGGTAATGAAAAAGATTGAGACATATCATGAAAGCCTTGTAATGTTTGCCTCATACGCTCCGATAGATTCGTCGTCTTTTTTCCATGAGGGCATGGATGTCCCCTTCCATCTTACGTCGAAGGGTGCGAAGAAAATATTTATCGATTTTTTTTTTCTGGAAATCCATCTATTCCAAAACCAAGATCTTCTCTTAGGCTTTTTATTTTTGATCAATGTACACCATTGATCAGCTTCAACCTCCATATGATAATCAGCCAGAAGAACCATCTCTTGTTCAGAACATTGAAGGATGGGAAAGATATTTTCAATGGAGTCGATACATTTTTTTTTGAAATTGAGGGATAATATGATCCATTAAAAGTAGGAGGTCTTTTTCTCAAGAATATTTCATTTGTTACTTGTTATTTCTTAGGGGGGATGAACGTTCATCATGACCCGTGTTTCCAATAAAAAAATTAGTTAACTGAGAGACTATCATGAAATAGTTCATGGTTCCCACTCCCATTGGATAGAGAATCTCATTAGTACAGTCATCACATTGATCTTCACATCAGCTGTTAGCCCGAGTCATCCTATCACCGACCATTGGCTGAAAAAAAGGAATGTTAGGGGTAACACATAAAGGGTGATCCAATGAAAAAAAGGGATAACATATAAATTACATTTATTTCCATAATTTATGAATTTATAGGCTTTAATATATGTTATCCATGATCTAATTCCCAACATATTCTCTTAGGGGTATTTTTTATTCCGTTAATAAGTGTTCATAATTTGCTTATGAATTTACCAAAGAATATTCCTTGGAGGTGACGTAACCAAAAGTGCATCAAGGCCCATAGTCAAGCACCAGTTCCCTTTTGAGTCTAGCTCAAAGCTATGTTATTGGGCTTTACCACTTGACATGGTTGTGCCAGAGCCGAATTTACTTGTTAATATCCAGATAAGGTATCATTTTCTTGATAAACAACATACTCTATACTCACCAAATTTTTTGGATTTTTTTATTATTCTAAGTCTTATCCTTATGGATTTCACTAGTGTTTTCTAATCCTAATCACAAAATAACTAAACCTATCCTATGATACCAACTATAACAACTCCCCTTTATTAAAACATAAACATGCACTTAAGATAACTCTGGGTATTGATATGTCTTCGGTCTTGGGAAATTTGGAACATTACATTACAACATGGAATATAAAACCCGACATCTTTATTGAAAACTTCTTTTACATGACCACAACATTCCTTAATACATATAATTGAAAAGGATAACATGAGAACATACATAAGAAAAGGGTGACATATAAAGTCTAGTAATAGAGTAAACAAGGAATAAAATGATGAATATAGTACATGATAGGAAATAAGAATATTAGTGTAGAACAAGAGGAACATGAACATAAAGGTATGATATAACATGATTATCATAACATGGAAATGTAGAAAAAACATTCAACATGATATTAGCATGATCCAAGGATAATTTCACATAGATCATGATTAAAAAAACATTTAACATGAATTAGAATGACTAAACCCTTATTTCACTTGATGTATCATGATAATAATATTTAACCAATGCATTAGAGCGCACTCAGGGCACACCCTTCATAATCATTTCTTTTCATGCGTAAGTGTGCCATGTAGATCATACAATATGGATTAATTAAACGTCATCATTTATTCCATGATAAAGGAATGTTTAATTCAAACATGAAACTATATAATCAATAATTAAATTTTCATAAATTTGAATACCCTTGATAGAGAAATGGGAATGTTATTTACTACACAATGACTTTGTCTTTGAGAATCGTGGTACAATTTCAGCAGCCCAATGACATGACATAAGAATTCATAAAAATTATTGATTAGAGAGAAGGGGTATCTCATTATATTTATATGAAATTTATATTAAAGAGATTATATATATACATTTCCCAACATATGTAATGGAATTTATATGCATACTATAAATGAATTGATCGAATGTAAATAAGAAGAGAAAAATTCCTTATAGAGTTTTGGCATGGTAGTAGGTGTGCATTGGAGGAATTAATGATAGAAAAAGAGGTCTCTAATCATTAAAACAAAATTATGAAAGTATGGGGGAGTTTCAAAATCATACCACAAAAGGTTTAATTGAAAATAAAAGGGTATAACAACATAAATAAATTTGGAAAAAATGAGAAAGGAAGAAATCCCTTACTTAGAAGTGTGATACCAAAGGCTTGGGAATGGTTTGAGAGAGGCTTCATGGGATCTTGGAGAGCCTTGGGAGGATTATAGATAGAGGAGGAAAGGGTTAGGTCGAGCTCCAAATAGTTTGAGTGAAGAGGAATGTGAGATTGAGTGGGTTTATATAGGAATGTAGAGGGAATTCTTTATCAACTAGGTTTTTGACATCACACATTAGACTAATCAAAACCACTGTTGGTCCAAAAATATCACTCAATAGGGGGGGTGAATTGAGTATCCATAAAAAATTTTGTTTAAAAAATATTGTTATAAGGTTTCACCAATAAATTTAAATACAACCTAGTTAATCAATGTAATACGGTTATGAAAGTATGACTGTTTAAATAACTTATTAGAAGATTGATTAATTATCAGAAATGAAAATAGTAGTTATTAATATATCTTTTGAAGATATTATAATAAGGAAAAAAATTATAACTTCTTTCCAAGATTAAAAATCAATGTAAATTTACTTAATTTTGAGTTAAACAGTAAAATAGAGAAGGCTAAATTTAAGCAGAACAGCGGATATAAAACAAGTGGTTAATTCTCAAGTTGAGACCTAATGCACTCCACTTGGTGATCACCTACCTCCAAGAATTTTATATAAATAAACATGATCCACACCCTAGATCAGGTTTAACAATAGTACACAAGACTATCCAGGTCACACGTCCTCTTCCATAGTTCTACGTGGGTACAAACTACAAGGACACACATGGACATCTTCCACACTTATCTGTGGGTAAACACAAGTGTAAAAAGATTATTGAGGAAGGATATCTTGTAAACTATAGATTAATGTAGGATACATAGTGTGTTGTTATAAAGATACACACAATGATCAAAATCTAATAAAAAGAGACACAATAGAACAAAATTGATGAGATAGGTTTTGAATTGCTTTGAGAGGTTCTGTATGAATCTTTTGAATTCTAGGATGAAGGAGATGCAGAAATCAAGTCCTTGTATAGAAAAAAAGTATCATAATTCAGCTAGATTGGTGGGTGTTCTTTGTGGTGAAGATTTCGTCCAATTTGGGATTCGAGTATGCTTTGTGTTTTCTTCAACAGTGTCGAGTTTTATGTGAAAATTATCTCTTCAAAAATTCTCTAAGTGTTTTCTTCATTGACATGCTCACACACTTGCTTCATGTTCTTACACTTTCATGTACATACTATTTCTGGGATGCACTACCCTTTTATCAAGAAGCACATCTGTTGGAGCCGACATGTTTCATGTATTCTACACCTCGTACCTCATACTATTAGGTGGCATGACTACAAATAAAAATTATTTATGTTAGTGAATTTAAAATCTTCAAATATGACCATTAGAGATTAAATTAAAAAAATAAAAAAACAGATTAAGAAATGGTGTCACAGTTGGTCTGAAAATGGTGTATCTATGAACTATTGTCTCTTTAAAATGGTGTCTGGATTGGTTGTTGTGTCTGGATGGTCACAGTGTCTGGTCACGATGTCTGGTTCCCAGTTTTTGGTTTACGGTGACTAGTTCATAGTGTTTGGTTCACAATGTTTGGTTCACCTTTTCTGGTCCACTGTCTCTGGTCACAATGTCTGGTTAATTGATTCTAGTTTACAGTGTCTGGTTCACGATGTTTGGTGTACAGTGTCTAGTTCATGGTGTCTGGGTCACAGTTTTTGGTTTACGGTGACTAGTTCATAGTGTTTGGTTCACAATGTTTGGTTCACCTTTTCTGGTCCACTGTGTCTGGTCACAATGTCTGGTTAATTGATTCTAGTTTACAGTGTCTGGTTCATGATGTTTGGTGTACAGTGTCTAGTTCATGGTGTCTGGGTCACAGTGTCTATTTCACAGTGTCAGGTTCACGGTGTCTGGTTCATGGTGTTTGGGTCATACTGCATGGGTCCCTTTCTAGAAAAACATAACTGGTGGTAGGCTAATGTTGTCTCAGACATAGCCCAATATCTGTATTCATATTTAAGCAGTGATAATCAATATATGGGTTAGATTTAATAATCTATCAAAGAAATCATTATAAATTAAATCAAAGACAGTTTATAGTAATTAAACTGAATATAGTGCACTTAAGGACTTTTGATATCTTTACAAAATAACTGTGCATTTTATGTGAGATATATTACATTATATTAACAAGGTTTATAGACTGAATAAGATTTGTGATTATTAAAACATGATTAATACATGAGGATTCCAAAAATCTCCCCATTTTTGATGAACATAAATCATGTGTATTTAGAGTGTATATTTGTTCAAACTACAAATTCCCAATGTGAAAATAACATATATAGATTTCTCCCCATTTTTGGATTATCAAAAAGAGTTAATATGAAAAGAGAATAAAAGTTCACAAGGCATTAGAGAAAAAGAGTTTCAATACAAACAGTAGACAAAAAAAATCCAACAACATTACTATCAAAAGATATTAATCACTATTCTTCATCACTTTATAGTCTTATCTTTTCCCTTAGCAACAGTATCAGAATAAGAAGCCATAGGAGCATAAGTTTAGGTAGAAGAAGGGAGTGAGATGGTTGATAGAGAAGTTAAAGGAAGACCTTCAAAGACATAAGGGGCCAATTTAGGTGTAGTAGAATACCACGGAAAATGTTCATCAAGGACTAAAGGATGATTTCACTCAAGGGCCGACTGACAGACATAGAAGTGAAGGCTAGAACAGAGGTGAAGGTAGGAAAACCAGATCTCAGAGGGCCAGTCGTAGGAGCAACAATGGAAGTACTCTTTATATAAAGATATGGCCTCAAAAGCATGATAAAATCAGCAATGACCTCCCCACCACACTGAAGGTATTTTTCAATTTCATCCTTGTTTTCCATAATCTTGTCCAACAAGTGAGTGAACTCTTTGATCTTTTGAACTTGAGTCTTAAAGGCTTGAGTAATAGGAGGAATCCTCAGATTTTCCACAAGGTATATGAAATGATTAGTCATATCAGTCTTAGAGAAGATCTAGTTGGAATAGAAGTCCACATTCTTGGAAATTTTTTGTTGAGTATCATTAACAATATTAGAATGTATTTTCATCAAATCAATAACTCTATCACTATTCTTGATAAATTTTGATAGAGATTATTTATTAAAACCAATAAGAACCACCCGGAGTTCCACTTTGACCATTGTTCAAAACAGATCACTATCTATGGAAGGTTGAGAAGATTTACTAGAGGAATTATAAGTAGTGATAGCTGAGGTAAGCTATTTTAGTTGATTGAGAACTTTTTGAAGGCACCCCTTATACTCATCAGTTAGCTTGTTAAGACCAACAACAAGATCACACATCTCTTTCACTATTTGTTTTGTTCTTTCAGATAATTTTTAGTTAATGAAGCTAAATGAAGTTTAATCAGAGAGGAAATATATGGTGGGGTTTAAGGAACAATAGTCCGAACAGGAGGAGAAGCATTCTCTGATCTCAAATTCAAAACCTTCTTCATTTCTTCAACCATACCTCTAAGAGTTTTTACTTCATCACTAAGTAGTTTTTTCTCAAATATGACATCTTGAATCTCATGAATCATTTTCGGTTGAATATTTAAAATGACTTTTTCCAATAATAGTGAAGCATCTCTCAATAAGATTTGTTACAAGAGCTGGTTGGGTATTCAGGAGCTTTTCAACCCCAGCCAAAATGGTTTCTCCAAATTCTTTTATTTCTTCTTTATTCACCAAGGTTAGAGGTTCATGTGAAGGATCAGAGATAGAAGCTAATATAGGCTCATGTTATTTGGAAGAGATATCTTTAGAATTAGATTCCATTTTCAACTAAAATATAGTAGAAAGGTCAAGACCTTTGACTCAGACTTCCTATGAGCCATTCACTTTGAAATAACTGGGGAATTTATACCATGTGTCCACTGAGCTTACATCAATCGGATTTGTCACTACAATAGATTCCAGATATGGGGGATTCTCCCCCTCAACAGGTGAATCCTTCTCAAGACTCAATGACTTAGGACCTTGATTTATTTCCACAAATTCATCCCTTATTTCTTCAATCATTTCTTTTTGATCCAATTTAAAGGCTTTCTCCATTCTCTCTTTAGTAGAATGAATTAATTTAGGTACTTGTTCCTCTAAGAGTTCCTCAAGGGTAGATTCTTACATTACAGAAAGATCGTCTCATTTATGCTCTTCTACAACAACATTTTATGTTTTAACTGCAATAGATTCTTCCCCCACATTGTGTTGTTCTTCCAAATCAGTACCATCTTTAGTAAAAAGTATTTCCTTCCCAATTACTACTTAAGTAGTAGGAGTACTATCTTCCCCATCAAGAACAGTTTCTCGAGGAGGTATAACAACCTCTTCTTCTTCTTCTTCATAATAATAATAATCAGAAACGTCATCTGGTTCCAAACCAATATCAGAAATATGATTGGGTCTTGAAGGATGTTCCAATGGATTGAACTTTTCAGAGATCCTAGCATTGTCTTCCACCCAGGAATTTTTCCAAGGATTCTAATTGATTTTCATCAAATTTATAATAACTTTTTGAAGACATAACTCATAATCCTTGACAAATTATTCATTTGGTCCAACCAATCCTTTGGAATGTAACATGGTAGAGATAAGACGAGAAAAAAATAGAGATCTTGATTGGGATGTGGTTTGGATCAATTCACACATATGGTGTATGACATACTTACAAAGTGTGATCTTATTTTAATTTTTCAGCAGATGAATTGAAAATATTTCCTGATATTTACGCACAATGAAATCACCTTTTTTGGGGAAAATCATATTTTGAATAAACATAAACAAATTTCTAGATTCTTTATCCAGTTCAGAAGTGATAGCTCTCCTCTTAGTTCCATTTCCAGTTAAAAATTTCAAGGAATATTCCAAAACAAAGAATTCACTTTGAGGTCGAGGAACTCTGTTGTAATATTTACAAATACATTCATGAGGTATCTTAAGGTAGGCTACCCATAACCTCGAAGAAAATGTGCATCTATGTCCATTTATCAAACTACTCACAACATAGCCACTTTTTGAATAAAACGATGATTGTACATACTGATAAAATTGTGAAAATATCTTTGGGTAGATAGGTCTCTCTTCCTTTGCAAACCAATCTAACAAAGCTTTCTCTTTAAATACTTTAAAAACTAGAGACTTATTTGACAGGAGCCACTTAGGGCATATCTCATTCTCAAGAATGACTATTCGGTTCACTAGATTTGGATTCAGAGGACCCTTAGGTGCTAACATTGGCGTGATCTTCTTCCTCATTGAACTATGTTTCTCAGGAGTCGATGACGAAGGAAGTTTTATCCTGGGAATTCACTGAAGTTTTGAGAGAGAGAATGATTTAATAGTTGAATAAGGGTTATTTTTTTTAGATAATAAAAGAGTGATTGAGTAAAGAACGAGTGATACATATTTTATTTTATAATTTAGGAATACCAATCGTCGCAAAAACAAAAGCATGGGAAAGAAAAAGGGTAAAATAAGTAATCACCGTGATACATGTTCTAATATATAAATAAAATATCAATGCATTCTTACGATGAGATTGTAATAGGCATTCATAGTGAGACAATGACATGTGTTTATGGTTAAACTATAACAGGTGTGATTTCTAGACCGTGTGACCATATTGTTAGAGGTAGTATCTTTCAGACAGTAACCTAGAAATATTAATTATGAGACCATAAACCTGAATAGTAAGTCTTAAGAAAGTAAAATATGAAATAATAAGATTTTTACTTAAGGATTATCATTCCTAATTCATGTATGATGTAGTCTATTCTTTTAGAATTTCATGTTTTGGTGAATATATCAGCAAGATTATATTGAGTTCCTATAAATTCCAAAGTGATATCATCCTTTTGATAATGATCTCTCCCAAAGTGATGTCATACATCAATATGATTTGTCCTATAGTGTGAAACATAATTTTTTGAGATATTAAATGCACTTGTGTAGTCAAAAATTATAGGTACATGCCTGAATTGATATCCATAATCTAGTTATGTGTGTTTCATCTACAAAAGTTTTGCACAACAACTCCCATAAGCTATGTATTCAGCTTCTGTAGTAGATAATGAAATAAAATTTTGTTTCTTACTACACCATAATACTAGTGACATGCCTAAAATGTGACATGTTCCAAAGGTTCTTTTTCTATCTAACAAATATCCACCAAAGTCATCATCAGAATAACTAACTAGTTCAAATGATTGTCCTCTAGGATAGAATAGTCCTAGATTGGGTGTATGCTTGAGGTATTTAAAAATTATCTTTACAACATTTAAATGAGACTCCTTATCATTTTATTGAAATCGATCAAACATGCACACACAAAACTTAATGTCTAGTAGACTAGCATTTATGTAGATTAAACATCCAATCAATCATCTTTAAGTGGATTGATCAACATATCATCCATCGTCTTCAAGATTCAACTTTCAAGTGGTACTCAATGGAGTGTCACTTCCTTTAGTTATATCTAATCCAAAGCGTTTTAGAAGATATCTAGTGTATTTTATTTGATATAAAATTATACCATCATTATTTTGAATGATTTTAAATCCAAGAATGAATTTTAGTTCACCCATTAAACTCATTTGAAATTCATTTTTCATCATTTTAGAAAAATCAATACATAAAGAATTCCTTAAAGATCCAAATAGAATTTCATCTACATAAATTTCAACTACTATAACATCATTGGAAATTCGTTTTATAAAAAGGGTAGGATCATCTATTCCTTTTGTAAAACCTTTAGAAATAAGAAAAGTACCCATCCTATTATTCCAAGATCTTGGACCTTATTTTAAACGATATAATAGTTTTGATAAATTATAAATATGATTTTGAAAATGAGGATTTGTAAATCCATTAGGTTTCTCAACAAATACAACCTCGGATATATACCCATTTAAGAATGCACAAGTAATATCCATTTGATATAGGTTGAAATTTAGATGTGCAGCATAAGCAAGAAGAATTCTCATGGCTTCAAGTCTAGATACTGGTGAAAATGTATCTTCATAGAATATTCCTTCTTCTTGATTATAGACTTGTGAATACAATCTATCATTCTTTATAACTATGTTACCACCTTCATATACCTTACAATGGAAGATCATTCCTCCTTCACCCATTCCAGCCTCAAAAACATTGAAACCCAAATCGGTCAACTTGCATCCCACCATAGTTAGCAGCAACCATACAATTATTATAACATTATTTAAATGAGATTCATTTGGGTTTTCTAAATACAAGCACACAAGCATACACTAATCATAATATCAGGTCGGCTAGAAGTTAAGTAAAGTAAGATTCCAATCATTCCCATATATGTGGTTTGATCAACTGATTTTCCATCCACATCAAGATCAAATGTATAAGAAGTACCCATTGGAGTTTCATTACATTCAGGGATATCCAATAAAAATCATTTTAGAAGATATCTGGTATATTTTCTTTGATTTAAAATAATACCATTCTTATTTTGAACGATTTGAAATCCAAGAATGAATTTTAGTTCACCCATTAAACTCATTTCAAATATTTTTTGCATCATTTTGGAAAATTCAACCCATAAATAATTTTTTGAGGATCCAATGATAATATCAACTACATTAATTTGAACTAATTGAACATCATTGGAAATTCGTTTAATTAAAAGGGTATGATTAGCTATACATTTTTTAAAACATTGTAAATAAGAAAAGTACTTAACCTATCATGCCAAGCTCTTGGAGCTAGTTTTAAACCATATAAAGGTTTTTATAATTTAAAAAAATGATTTGGAAAATAAGTATTTATAAAACTAGAAAGTTTATCCACAAATAAATTCTAAGCTATATACCCATTTAGGAATGCACTGTTAACGTCCATTTGATATAGCTTGAAATTTAGATGGGCATCAAAATCAAGAAGGATTCTAATGGCATCAAGTCTAGCTACTGGTGCAAAGGTCTCCTCATAGTCAATTCCCTCTTTTGACTATAGCCTTGTGCAATGAATCTAGCCTTATTTATAACTATGCTACCATCTTTATCTACCTTATTTCTAAAAACCAACTTAGTGCCTATTGTAGATGTGTCTTTAGGTCTGTCAACAAGTTTCCAAAATTTGTTCCATTAAAATTGATTAAATTCTTATTTCATATCCATCATCCAAAATTCATTATTGATAGCATCATTAATGTTTTTTGGTTCAAGTTGTGACAAGAAGAGTTGTTGTTCAACCTGATTTCTAGGAAAAGCTCTAGTTTGAGTTCCTTTGTCTAAGTCTCCTATAATATCATCTCCGGGATGGTTTTTAAGAGTTCTAACAGCTCTAGAAAAGGAATGACTAGTGATTTCAGGTTCATCAATAGGTTTAGGTTCATTGTGACATGAGTCTAAGGAATTTTTAGAACTGGAAGTTTTCATAGATTCCTTCAAAGGATGGTTTGAGGATTTTAAATTAATGTCCAGATTTGATAAATCATACTTCGGGTTCTCTAGAATGGTTTTAGGCTCATGTGGATTTGTTTCATCAAATTTGACATGGAATGATTCTTCCACACATTTAGTTATTTTATTGAATACTCTATAGACTTTACTGGGAATTGAATATCCTAAAAATATTCCTTCATCACTCTTGGATTCAAATATGTCAAGATTTTACTAAGTATTAAGGATATATAATTTTCAACCAAAAACATTGAAGTAGCTATCTTTGGGGTCTCGATTGTTCCATAACTCATTATTAGTCCTTTTAGGAATATGTCAAGTCAATACTCTATTGATTATGTAGCATGCTGTATTTATAGCTTCAGCCCAAAAATAAATAGGTAGGTTATATTCACTAAGAATTGTTCTAGAAATATTTACATGGGATCTATTTCTTCTTTATACAACTCCATTATGTTGAGGTGTTCAAGGGGAAGAGAAATTGTGACTATATAAATTTTTTGAGAAAAATGATTCCGACTCTTGATTTTCAAACTCACGGCCATGATCACTTCTAAAGGATTTAATTTTAAGTCCACTAAGATATTCTACAGACTTGTAATGTTTGGTAATGTTAGAGAAGGCTTCACTTTTGCGAGGAAGAAGAAGGTCCAAATATATCTAGAGAAGTCATCCACATGAACATAAACATAGTTCTTTCCATTTAAACTAGAACTCTAGATGATCCATAAAAATCCATGTGATCAAGTTCTAGAGGTTGAGAAGTTGACACTTCTTTCTTTGGTTTGAAGTAATTTTTTTGTTTTCCCTTTTGATAGGGATTACACATATTATCATTTGGAAACAGATGTTTGGGTAGGTCATTGACTAAGAATTTTCTAGTTATCTTTATAAGGTAGTAAAGATTACAGTTTCCTAGTCTTTTATGCCAAAGCCAAGACTCTTTATGAAATACACTTAAACATGAAGTATTTTGAGAAACTAAATAACCTTTGTTAACCAAATAAGTATTTTCATTTATTAATGCATAAAACACTAATTATTCTTTGGAATTAAAAAAAATGAAAGCATCATTTAAAGCGCGGCCTATTTTCACCTATCGACCGGTCAATGTTCTAATGCTCTACTAATGTGTATAGAATCACTCGGGTCGAATCCTCAATGATGATACTCTTTTAATGGACGAATGTTTTTAGTTGATTTTATTTTAATTGGGGGGTTTGTTTGAAGAACATAAATGAATTGATTAATGATAGGTGTTTAATTTAAAAATTTATTAAATATTAGGGTGAGTTCATCATTAGGTAGTAAGCTTGTGATATCCTTGATCTTTTCTTTATATTGCATTAAATTAACACTCATGTCACAAGTTGATGTTGATTGGAATTCCAAAGTGTTAAAGCTTTAATATAATCTTTAACATAACTAGGATTCAAATCTCAATCAGTACATTATTATGGTAGTGTATTTATGGTTTGAGTAATCCATGGAATATATTTGTTAAACAAAACAAGTCATTAATCCATGACATGCTAAGTTCAACATACACAATGTTAATTTGAAGAATATTCATTGAGAAAAATCTCTCAATCACTTTTCATACATAAATTATAACTCACCCCAATAAGATATTTACTCACCCATTGAAATTATTATTAATCTAGTAATAAGGATTATGATGATAAATTAAGAAGATAAGAAAAATAAAGGGATAAGAAAAGAGTTTGGTGTCGAACACACACACACGAATGATGTTGAGAATTAAAAATGAACATTAGATGGAATGAGAAAGAAAAAGAAGGGAAGGGGATTAAATGGTATGTAAACTATTTTAATAACATTAATATTAAACTATATATGTTTTATGAGAATACATCATATTGAAGATGAAATTTTAATTAAAATAGAATTACAAAAGAAAGAATTACAAGATTAAAACAAATAAGAACACAAAAGTAAATGAAAAAAAAGAGAGGAGGAAATGTATTCCAAGTGAAAACTTGAGTATGGAAGTTCCACCCCATCCCTTGGAATGGATTTTATCGTGCCAATATGTGCTCTTATCATCTGAAATGAAAACTCCTTTGAAGGAGAGGAGGGGATGTATTTATAGCCCAAGGAAGTGGACTGTTGGCATTCCCAATATGTCCCTCTACTTGTCTTGACGATTTGGACATTCAGAATACCAAATCTCGAGATATATTATACTTCAAAGTTGTATATAATAATTTTGGCCAAATGGTCTCCAAATTTGGATTCATTTTGACTTATAGAGCCAAATTTATGTTGGTTTGATTAAAACAAGTCAAATTGTAGATTTCAATATGTTATTTTTAGATGGCCAAAATGTGAATGGATTTTGGAATTGGAATATTACTTCAAATATGAATGATTTATTCAATAAAGTTGGCCTAAACTATCTCATATTTTACACTAAAAAATATCAGCTTGATTTTATGAATATATCAGGATACATGTAATGAATACTTTACTGATATTAATTCTGGTACAGAATGGTAGGCTAAGTTTAAATGAATTAGTTGGGCCCCTTGTATTTAGCTTTGGGAATTGAAGTTTTAATCCAAGTATCCTTAAATTTTACAAATAAATTGTGAGGATAATGAAGAAATTTTATCTTCAAGATTGATCCTAGTAATTAAATCTTTAAGGCTGATCCAGTTTCCTCATAGATTCTGTAGGCCCTCTTGTGTAGTCCATATGAGCCTTTAAATGGAATAATTGGCATATGATCTCTTCTAATGAAATGTTGAATATTGAATTAGGAATCAGAAAAAACATTAACAATACAATTTTAATCTGTAGCGTGAGAGTTATAAATAAAATACTAAACTGACATAACTGGTCTACTTCTAAAAATGCTGAAAAATTATACTTAGTATTAAAACATTAATATTTCACACAAATTCTGCACATTTAATGTAAAATGAGTATGGAGAGTATATAATAAGTCATGAAAATATTAAAAACATCAACTCCCCCATACATAGTCTTGTTCATGTCCTTACATGCAACAAATTTAAAAACATGACAAAAACGATTTTCACTCACCATCAAATATTAAAATTTTCTTTTCCCCAATCAGGGGAGGTTCAGTGTAACACCCCAACCCCAGTTACCCAGAGTCGGTGCATTATTACATTACATTGGCATGATCATAAGAAAGATCAAATCTCAAAAGACCGATTGCTTTAGTAGCCTTGGAAACACTAGATATATTCATAAAGTATTACATCATCAAGTGGAAAAATACTACAACAACATAGTCTCCATATTCCACACTCATATCCCCACATACTATCCCTGCAGGTCATTCATAACTTACTTATTTGCATCCTGGGAAAAATAAAACATAGAAAAGGGGTGAGCTCAAATTCCTAGTAAGGATAACAATATAGTGTAAACATTCAAAAATAAGCATAAACATTTAAGGCAATGTATAACTAAAACAAAAGCCTTTTAAACTTGAACTTCAACATAATATGGAAAAAGTAAAATGAAATAAAGCCATTTAATTATTCACATGGATATTATACTAATAGAATAATCACATGCAATATAAATAACCACTTTCATAATGATGGAATGCATAATGCCAGACTATCATAACCACATAGCCAAGGCCTCGTGCCAAGACTACAAATAAGATTTTGCCAAGGCCTTGTGCCAAGACACTAGTTTGTCTCATGAGACCTACCGATGCATCGATGAGCTATAGCGGGCTCCACCCATCACATATTAAGTCCAATGCATTCCCATATGAAAAGGATTAAACATAACATAAACATTCGTATTAAAACTAGCATACGAAATGTCAATACTTTCTCCATAAACCATGAATGGTATAAAAATAACACATCCAAAGTCAAACATATCACAAAACATTTAATACATTATGGAAGTTTTGTATCATAATAAATCAACTTCATATAATCATAAAATACATCAAACGATGTTGACATATATGAAATCAAAACTATTTGAGAGAAATATCTCCTTTTTTTGAAATCATTTAAAAGTCACACATTTATAAAGTAATTAAAAAGAGATTTTTTGAATCAAAGTGTCCCATACAACTTTGAAAATTTTGAAAGGAATTAACATTTTAAAAACATTCATGTCCATATAAATAAATCCTTAAAAACCATTTTTAAGACATGGAAATTAATTAAAAAGATTTAGAAAGATAAATCTTTAAAACATTTAAAATTTTGATTTTGATAAAGAGTACCTTTCCGAAATTCTTAAAATATTCATTTTGAAATCATTTAAAATTCACATAACTATAAAATAAAACATTTACTTTGAAAATATACTTGTAAGCTTGTAAGGGAATCTTTGACAATTTTATAACGGCGGTAAATAGCTACACCCATCGTATAAGTTAAAAAAACATTCTTACCTTAATTTTGTCGAAAAGGTTAAAAAGCGCCTTGTTTGGAAAACGACGGAAAGATTACTTTATAAACCTCATATAAAAATTCAAAAAAGGGTATAAATGACTATAAAATATATTCTAGTAAATAGTAAAAATGTTTTGAAATTCATTTTTAAGAAACATGGATGTGGATGATAAAGAGGTCCCAGTAGATAATTACGTATAAACAACCTCGGATAATAAAGAGACTGTGAAATAACCCTTACCTTGTACTTTTCCATGGTTGGGGTAGGTTATCCTCCTGTATAATGGTGAAATAATTGTTATTAAATTATTCAATAATCATATACATTAATATGATATCATATAGGATCTTTTAACATTGCTTTGTTAATAATATCTTAGAATTATCGTTGTTTCGGGTGTTAACTTACTCATTTTTTTTATATGTTTTGTTACATAAGCCATGTTTTTCATGGATGGGTTGTATATTATTCATATACAGAATGATATCAAGTTCCTAAACATTATTTTTAAATCATCAAATGATAATTATACTTGAATGGATACGATGGAGAATGAATCTCATCGCATTCGTGGAGACGGTAGTCCGTACGTACGCACGAGCGACAACATCATTCTTTTGATATTAAAAAAAATATAAATGGATGTTATATCATATATAAAGAATAATTAACATGTTATATTTATTATTTAAATGAGTTAAATATCATTATTATACCCATCCAAATAATAATATATTGAATAACAATTACACCACGACGTGGAGACGGTAAGTCGTACGTACGCACGTATGGTGACATGTTATTAAAAGGGTTGATAAAATACTGATTATGGATGTACCATATTTATAATAACATCACAGTATATATACGATACTGGAGTTATTATTTTAGAATGGTAACAACAAAGGAAGAAGAAGTGGAATAAGAAAGGAACATGGTAAAGTGTGGTGAAATCATTACCTCTTCTTCGGTTTCTTCCTTTTGATTTGATCAAAAGGGCTCCTTAGGATGGCTTTCGGATCAAACTAAGGCCTCTAGGTTGTATTGAGGTAAGTTGGGAGAGTATTTGGGCAGAGTTTGGCTGAACCAAATGGCTTTGAAGGTGTGAAGAAATGAGAAGGAGGAGTGCCCTTTTATAAGAGGGGTGAGGGGCACCTTTGGAAAAGCAAGAAATATTAGTTTATAAGAAATTCATATTAGGTTTCTAATGGCTACAAAGTTTATTATTAAAGGTTTAAGGTGGGTATGGGTCGAAAACAACTCAACAAATAGAATTTAGATAGGTTTGGGTACTCATATTAACATTATCATTAAGTATTAACTCTAAGTTAGTTAGTTTCACTTTTACAATGTCTCTTTGTATTTTTATATTATATGGTTAATAAACTTACTATATACATCCAAGAGACCGCCCAAGTGGTCCATTAATGATATACCTATCATGATATAAGTCCCTTGGCCGAACCTTAGATTTTTAGGAATTTAATATCAATTAATAATATAATATTTGTTTTAAAAACTCTTTTATGTCAATTTTGACACTACTCAATAGTTGGTTTTTGTGAATCTCATAACAGAATGATTACTTCGAAATAATTTATTTAAATCAATTATAACATGTTATATTAACTTATAAAATTATTTTAAATCATAAAAAGTCTCAAATTATATTTATTGGGGTATTTATAATATCAATTATTTTAAATGTTCACTATTATGGAAATTACTGCATCATCATTTTGTTAAAAATAAATTAAATTATTTAATGTCTAAAAATTATAAATAAAATATCCTTATGTAGGAAATAGTTTTTTCTTTCTAATGAATATTTAGAGTCGAAATTCCAACATATATAATACTATGTAAAAATTGTTTTTCTAAAAGATATATGCTTGTGTCATTTTTGTATTCATTTTAACTCAATTAAAATAAAGTGTCCCTATCACCTACAAGTGGCTCCATGGGGTCCCAAAATCCACCCAAAGATTCCTATGGTCGAACATGTATCAAAAAATAAGGCTAGGACACGTTTTAGGGTAATTTAGTATTATTATAATATTATTTTTTAACCCTTATTTACCGGATTTACCCTTAATCATTGTAAATAAAATAGTTACCACAGTAATTATTCAAAATGTTTAAAAATAAAAGATACCTATTTACACAATTTTAACATCCTGATTCCAAATATGGAATACATTTTTCCATATTCAAAACACAGATGTGGCAGAAATTAATTTAAAATTAATTCTCGTTGTTAAAACATAAATCATGTTTTTAAGAGATAATAACTACCAAAAGATTGATACTTGTTTATGTTCGGTTTAATTGTGAAATTAAATCCAAAGACCAAAATTGTATTAAATGGTAAAAATATATTCTAAATATACTTTAAAACCACTCAAATTCAAAATTTATCACTATTAATTATTTTGATTAAAAAAGTTGTTTTTAATTAAAATTTAGTAATTTTCACTATTCATCAAAAAATTAAAGTTACCCAAAAAGAACCAAAATTTCACCTTAGGGTAAATTCGACACTCTGAATCCAAAAATAAAGTCCATTTTAAAATATAAAATATATATAATTTTAAAAAGTAGGTATTACTATTCATAACGGCTAGTTTGATCGGTTGTGGTGTGTGTTAAAACTCGAAGTTGCGTACAACACACACTACTGTATTATTCAAAGGAAAGCATACCGTGGAAGCTTGGGATGTTTCATTTTAAATTTTTGATGTCCCCATTTAGTCAAAAAGTTTAAAACATTGTATTTAAAAAGGGTTCACTATTAAAAGTTGATAAAAGTGCAATACTGAAAATGAATTTGTTCTTTCATTATATCTAAGAAACTCATAATATGGATTCTAAAATTATAAAGATTATATAATGTTTGAAATTTAGTTAATACTATTCATAACCTCTTTTGAATGGCTTTCTTTTTGGTAATTCAGGGTGCGATTGAACTCGGTGTTGCGTGTAGTGCAAGTTATTGAATTATTTTGAAGAAATAACACACTATGAAATCTTGGGGTGTTACATTCTCCCCTCCTTCAATAAATTGTGTCCTCGCAATTTGAAATTGTTCTTCAAAAATAAAAGGTTGAAAATAGAAAATATATTTGTGGAAAAACCCACATCGGAAATTGGGTTACTAAAATTTAGTCTTAATATGAGGAAAAGAGAAATGAAAGGGTCACCACCAAATTATGATCACGATTAGGAGAACATTGGTGGAAATTAGAGACATATAATTAGAGGAAAAACATAAATATTTATAGGTAGCGATTGAGGTCATCAGTCACAAACAAGTGTAAAATTGAGGTCCTTAAATTCATCAATCTATGATGATTTGAAATACCATCGGTTCAACAAAACATATGGTATTGGGATAACCCATTTTTTGACGTTTCAAAATTTCGTAGTTGAAATCCCACATCGAAAAATAAATTAATGAGTCCTCTATTTAAAATAAAGAGTGGAAAGTATGAAGATTACCGAAAATAACACATACTAGGGTTTCATGTAGGAAAATATGGATATGGAAGAGAAATCTAACCATCAATTATCTGATTTAGAGTGGTAGAGAACATGGCTATGAAAAGGCCAACAATCCCAAAGCCATAAATTAGTGATGATTTAAGGTACCATCTAGGACAACATTTTTGTTCTAAGTTCCTTTTCTTAATTTTGAGGAATTTATTTATGAGATTGGCTATGATCATAAGGAGATATACTTACTTTATAATTAGTGTTTTATCCATTAATAAATATCTACCCCAAACTCATGTTTCACTCTAAATGATAATAGAACGTAAATTTTTTTTCTATTTATACTATTTGTACAGGGTTGTAAATGAATTTATAATTCATCTACCAGATCTTTTTAAAAAAACTACATTATTTAATCTAGGAAATCTCGTGGGTCAGTGGTAGGTGATACACCCTTGTCGCCCTTCGGTTGGGGGTTCAAGTCTCGCGGCCTTACCGGACGCGACGGATTGCAGCCCGACCTCCGGGTTGTCCTTTTATGGCAATCCAAAATAATCCAAACTAGAACTATCCAAAATACTTAAGTCCAAAATTTATAATGAAGGTAAACACAATGAAGATTATTTTTTCCACGTAATAACATTTGAACACCTTAATCATGTATTCTTTTAAAACACTGCATCATCCTAAATTATCATAAAACCTTATTGATTACATTCATGCTCCCTTATTCCATATAGAATGCTGGATATACTTCATCAATCCAAAAATGTTTTAAACCCCAACAATGATGGAATATACAAATCATTAATCAGATTCAAGGTAGCCAAGAATATCCAATATAATTTATCGAAATCAATCATGTATTATTCTAAAATCACTACCTCGGTATCAGAACTATATTATGGTTTATCGTTCTCTCAACCATATATTTTCCAAAAATTTAACCTACTATTGAGTCACTTTTCTTTTTTCCACAAAATCTCAAGTCCTTAATGAAATTGTACTGCAGTACAATCCTTATATACTCAATAATTATTATAACAAGTAAATTTTTAATACAACACTCAAATGACATAATCAACCTAAGAACTCTAATCATTCCTCTTCGTCTGTGTTAGTATCATAACTTGATTATTATCCAATAGCATCATTTACGGAATAGTCTGATGACTGGGACATAGGTTCGCGTAGTGTCCAAACTCCTTGCAAATGAAGCATTATACATTTGAAACCATTTTCTTACCCTTGAAGTCACGTACGTTGTGCCCTTTTCCTCCACACTTATAACAAACTCCCATTCCTTTCAGGCATGTTCCAGGGTGTTTCTTTCCATAGTTATCACATATTGGAAAATTCTTCTTTTCCCTCTCCCCTTTATCCATCTTTTTCACTTCCATCCTTTTCTTCTCATGATTCCCTTCAAAGCCATAGGACTCAGTAAACTCTTTACTTATCTTATCAACACATGATATTATTTTTTTCATATGATGATAATACATGCGAGACTATTTCTATTATAAATTCTGGCTTAATACCATGAAATATATGATCCTTCTTTCTCTTTGTATCATGTGCATTTCTGGTGTTCTCATTCCTTCTATTGGGCGCCATTTCTGAACAATGGCATACATTAGATTAGTTTATGAATAACAATACCTAATCCCAAACTTGTAAAACACATAACATAAATTAAATAGTTTATGGATATAATCCATAATCATAAAAATGTATACTTTGAGGAAGTATATACTCATAAACCCTTCATAATGGTTTGTAATGAAAATGAGAATTATCCTAAGCATATCCCATGGGAGTTTTGTAACCAAGAGTGCAGCAAGGCCCGTTTTCGTGCACTAGTTTCCGTTTGAGTCTAGCTCAAAGCGGTGTTTTCGGGTTTTACCCCTAGGTACATCTGTGCCAGAGCCGCCTCTACCTGCTCGTATCCAGACAGGGATGTATTGCTCAGAAAACTCACAAAATCTCTACAATACCCAAATTCTAGGAAGTTCTTCTATACTAATCCTCAAAGATCATCTTAGGTCTACGTGCTCTAATCAGAGTTTATCTAAATCTTGCTTCCAAGGTTTGTACTAAACTTCCTCTGATACCAACTGTAATTCCCCGACCCCAATTACCCAGAGTCGGTGCATTATTACATTACATTGTCATGATCATAAGAAAGATCAAATCTCGAAAGACCGATTGGTTTAGTAGCCTTGAAAACACTAGATATATTCATAAAGTATTACATCATCAAGTGGAAAATACTACAACAACATAGTGTCCATATTCCACACTCATATCCCCACATACTATCCCTGCAGGTCATTCATAACTTACTTCTTCACATCCTGTGAAAAATAAAACATAGAAAAGGGGTGAGCTCAAATGCCCAGTAAGGATAACAATATAGCGGAAACTTTCAAAAATAAGGATAAACATTTAAGGCAATGTATAACAAAAACAAAAGCCTTTTAAACTTGAACTTCAACATAGTATGTCAAAAGTAAAATGAAATAATGCCATTTACTTATTCACATGGATATTCTACTAATCAAATAATCACATAAAATATAAATAACCACTTTCATAATGATGGAATGCATAATTCCAGACTATCATAACCACATAGCCATGGCCTCGTGCCAAGACTACAAATAAGATTTTGTCAAGGCCTTGTGCTAAGACACTAGTCTGTCTCATGAGACCTACCGATGCATCGAGGAGCTATAGCGGGCTCCACCCATCACATATTAAGTCCAATGCCTTCCCATATGAAAAGGTTTAAACATAACATAAACATTCGTATTAAAACTAGCATACGAAATGTCAATACTTTCTCCATAAACCATGAATGGTATAAAAATAACACATCCATAGTCAAACATATCAGAAAACCTTCAATACATTATGGAAGTTTTGTATCATAATAAATCAACTTCATATAATCATAAAATACATCAAAGGTTGTTGAAATAGATGAAATCAAAACTATTTGAGAGAAATATCTCCTTTTTTTGAAATCATTTAAAAGTCACACATTTATAAAGGAAGTAATTAAAAAGAGATTTTTGAATCAAAGTGTTCCATACCACTATGAAACTTTTGAAAGGAATTAAAATTTTAAAAACATTCATGTCCATATAAATAAATCTTTAAAAACCATTTTGAAGACATCGAAATTAATTAAAAAGATTTAGAAAGATAAATCTTTAAAACATTTGAAATTCTGATTTTGATAAAGAGTACCTTTCCGAAATTCTTAAAATATTCATTTCGAAATCATTTAAAAGTCACATAATTATAAAATAAAACATTTACTTTGAAAATATCCTTGTAATATTGTAAGGGAATCTTTGAAAATTTTATAATGGCGGTAAATAGCTGCACCCGCTGTATAAGTTAAAAAAACATTCTTACCTTAATTTTGTCGAAAAGGTTAAAAAGCACCTTGTTTGAAAAACGACGGGAAGATTACTTTATAAACCTCTTATAAAAAGTCAAAAAAGGGTATAAATGACTTTAAACTTTATTCTAGTAAATAGTAAAAATGTTTTGAAATTCATTTTTAAGAAACATGGATGTGGATGATAAAGATGTCCCAGTAGATAATTACGTATAAACAACCTTGGATAATAAAGAGATTGTGAAATAACCCTTACCTTGTACTTTTCCGTGGTTGGGGTAGGTTAACCTCCTGTATAATGGTGAAGTAATTGTTATTAAATTATTCAATAATCATATACATTAATATGATATCATATATGATCTTTTAACATTGCTTTGTTAATAATATCTTAGAATTATCGTCATTTCGGGTGTTAACTTACACGTTTTCTTTTATATGTTTTGTTACATAAGCCATGTTTGTCATTGATAGGTTGTATATTATTCATATACAGAATGATAACAAGTTCTTAAACATTATTTTTAAATCATCAAATTATAATTATACTTGAATGGATACGATGGAGAATGAATCTCATTGCGTTCATGGAGACGGTAGTCCGTACGTACGCACGAGCGACAACATCATTCTTTTGATATTAAAAAAATATATAAATGGATGTTATATCATAAATACAGAATAATTAACATGTTTTATTTATTATTTACATGAGTTACATATCATTATTATACCCATCCAAATAATAATATATTGAATAACAATTACACCACGACGTGGAGACGGTAAGCCGTACGTACGCACGCGTGGTGACATGTTATTCAAAGGGTGGATAGAATACTGATTATGGTTGTACCATATTTATAATAACATCACAGTATATATATGATACTGGAGTAATTATTTTAGAATGGTAACAACAAAGGAAGAAGAAGTGGAAGAAGAAAGGAACTTGGAAAAAGGTGGTGAAATCACTACCTCTTCTTCGGTTTCTTCCTTTTGATTTGATCAAAAGGGATCATTAGGATGACTTTCTGATCAAACTAAGGCCTCTAGGTTGTATTGAGGGAAGTTGGGAGAGTATTTGGGCCGATATTGGCAGAACCAAAAGGCTTTGAAGGTGTGAAGAAATGAGAAGGGGGAGTGCCCTTTTATAAGAGGGGTGAGGGGCACCTTTGGAAAAGCTAGAAATATTAGTTTATAATAAATTAATATTCGGTTTCTAATGGCTACAAAGTTGATTATTAAAAGTTTAAGGTGGTTATGGGTCGAAAACAACTCAACGAATAGAATTTATACAGGTTTGGGTACTTATATTAACCTTATCTTTAAGTATTAACTCTAAGTTAGTTAGTTTCACTTTTACAACGTGTCTTTGTATTTTTATATTATATGGTTACTAAACATACCATATACATCCAAGCGACATCCAAGTGGTCCATTAATGATATAAATATCATGATATAAGTCCCTTGGACGAAACTTAGATTTTTAGGAATTTAATATCAATTAATAATATAATATTTATTTTAAAAACTCTTTTATGTCAATTTTGACACTATTAAATAGTTGATTTTTGTGAAACTCATAGAAGAATGATTACTTCCAAATAATTTAATTAAATAAATTCTAACATGTCATATTAACTTATAAAATTATTTTAATTCATAAATTGTCTCAAATTATATTTATTTGGGTATTTATAATATCAATTATTTTAAATTTTCACTATTATGGAAATTACTGCATCATCATTGTGTCATAAATAAATTAAATTATTTAATGTCTAAAAATTATAAATAAAATATCATTATGTAGGATATATTTTTATATTTCTAATGAATATTTATAGTCGGAAATCCAACATATATAACCCTATGTAAAAATTGTTTTTCTAAAAGATATATGCTTTTGTCATTTTTGTATTCATTTTAACTTAATTAAAATAAAGTGTCCCTATCACCTACAAGTGGCTCCATGGGATCCCAAAATCAACCCAAAGATGCCTATGGTCGAAAATGTATCAACCAATAAGGCTAGGACACGTTTTATGGTAATTTAGTATCATTATAATATTATTTTTTAACCCTTATTTACGGGATTTACCATTAATCATGGTAAATAAAATATTTACCGCAGTAATTATTCAAAATGTCTAAAAATAAAAGTTATATATTTACACAATTTGAACATCCTGATTACAAATATGGAACTAATTTTTCCAAATTCAAAACACAGATGTGGCAGAAATTAATTTAAAATTAATTCCCTTTGTTAAAACATAAAGCGTGTTTTTAAGAGATAATAACTATCAAAAGATTGATACTTGTTTATGTTCGGTTTAATTGAGAAATTATGTCCAATGACCAAAATTGTACTAAATGGTAAAAATATATTCTAAATATACTTTAAAACCACTAAAATTCATAATTTATCACTATTAATTATTTTGATTAAAAAATTTGTTTTTAATTAAAATTTAGTAATTTTCACTATTCATCAAAAAATTAAAGTTACCCAAAAAGTACCAAAATTTCACCTTAGGGTAAATTCGACACTCCAGATCCAAAAGTGAAGTCCATTTTAAAATATAAAATATATATAATTTCAAAAATTAGGTATTACTATTCATAACGGCTAGTTTGATCGGTTGTGGTGTGTGTTAAAACTCGAAGTTGCGTATAACACACACTACTGTATTATTCAAAGGAAAGCGTACCGTGGAAGCTTGGGATGTTTCATTTTAAATTTTTGATGTCCCCATTTAGTCAAAAAGTTTAAAACATTGTATTTAAAAAGGGTTCACTATTAAAAGTTGATAAAAGTGAAATACTGAAAATGAATTTGTGCTTGCATTATATCTAAGAAACTCATAATATGGATTCTAAAATTATAAGGATTATATAAAGTTTAAAATTTAGTTAATACTATTCATAACCTCTTTTGAATGGATTTTTTTTTGGTAAGTCGTGGTTCGATTGAACTCGGTGTTGCGTGTAGTGCAAGTTATTGAATTATTTTTAAGAAATAACACACTATGAAATCTTGGGGTGTTACATTTAGAAATTTTTTCTCATCCATATTGAATTCCACCACATGTTGTTTCTGAAAAATGTTCCAAAAATAATTCAAATTTTCATGCTCAAATTTAGAAATTGAAAATGGTGGCATAGAAAACATACTCCTTTAAAAATGATAAAATTAATTTGTGGAGGTTCACTTTATCACCAACCAAAAGTGATAAAATTAGAGTTTTAAAGAGCTATCAACTTCCAATTCTTATCCAATTTGAACAAGAATCCAGAGGTCTTTTGTAGGGGTTTTTCTGTGGATATGGGATGGTAGGAATATAATGTCCAATAGAGAGAAGAACCTAGGTAAAACACCAACATGGAAAAAGAAATGCACATATTTTTGAAATGACACATGAAATGAAATAGAAACACATATTTATGAGCGAATGAAAATGTGAAATAAGACACAAAAGTGGAAAGAAAAATGAAGTGAATGAGAAGATGTAATATTTACAAATCCCAAAACTTGTCTCAACGACATAAGAATATAATGGAAGTTTTTTTTTTCAATTTTTTTTTTCGAAAGTTGAACTTGAAACAGATCTCAAAATCATATCGCAACCCATGATTGATCTCCTCACAACACTAATTTTAATAGTTATAACCAGATTAAAGGCTGATAAATAGTGATTTTGGACTTACCCAAGACACAACCCAATTTGGTGTTGATTTTGTTAAATTTTATTTTCTTAAATACTTGTCAATAAATTTTGAACAACATGTCATAAGAATTAATAAATTCATAAACCCCACTGAAGGAAAACCTATCCCCCACAATAAAATGGATTATTTCCCTCATGTATTTGATAATATGGTTAAATATACAATGGGTACCCAAAATGAAATCCATCCCCCCTCCACACACACACTTATATTTCAAAAATAATATGCAATGAAAAATCCATGTCGATATTGGGTGGGATAAGGTATCGGGCCTGTAATGTGGCTTACAAAGAATAGGTTTTCATAGTCTCTAAGGGGCTTTAAAAAGGAGGATTAATGTATGGGAAATTTGAGTCTATTTGGCCATTATGATTCTCATGAGGTTTAGAAAATGCATCTATCATATTAATATACACTAAAGTAGGAAATTCATCTCTAAGTCCTAAAAACTCAAGACTCCCAAATGGGGGTGAAAAACACATATTTTGAAATGATGGACATAGGTAGCCTTAGCATTAAGGCAAATGGTTTTCCTCACGGTTTGGAAAAATCATTTTCCAAATCCAAAAGTGAGCATTAAAAATTTATTGGTTTCGACACAATATTATTTATCCCAATATATGATGAAAACAAAAAAAAATTAGATGAAACAATGCCTTTTAACTCCAAAAAATGGTTGGAAAAAATCTGAAAATTGGAAGGTCAGTAAGTATGACTCTTGTTTGTTCATTTGTTTTTTAATTGTTAGGTTTTTTGTGTTTTTAAATTATGCACCCACAAAAAAGAGAAAGAGTAAATAAAAATGTGATGAGGAAAGTGGTAAAAAATGATAATGAGGGAGGAAGAAGAGAGAGAGAGATAGAGATAGAGAAAGTAAAAGGGAAAGAGGTGCCCCTAGTTTGGATTTGGTTGGTTTCTATCTCCATCCAATGGTTGGTCGACTACAGAATTTGGGGATTCTATGGAAGTTGATGTGGTTCCAAAATTGTGTGATGTTACCTGAAATATAAAAATCATTATTCATCAAATGAAAAACTAAA
This sequence comes from Viscum album, assembly GCA_963277665.1. Classification (NCBI taxonomy): domain Eukaryota; kingdom Viridiplantae; phylum Streptophyta; class Magnoliopsida; order Santalales; family Viscaceae; genus Viscum; species Viscum album. The sequence goes on from OY728164.1 coordinate 1,351,362,837, forward strand.
AAGAAATTAAAAATCATAAAAGTAAAAGAAAACATCGGTATCCTCCAAAGAAGCACTGCATTTATTTGTCTATAGCTAGACAGTTCTAGTGGACTGCCCGTAGTCTGATGGTGGCCATCAAATTTTCTCAACTCCAGTGTGCTTCCATAAAATCTTTTCCTTTGGGAGGCTCAATACTTCATTGGATAATTTAATCCCTTCCTTTTTGTTTTGCTTGAAATTCATAGGGGTTGGAAAGAGAATATGACTATCCTCCCTTTCGTCTTCAATGTGAGGAATGATTTTGTCCACAATTTGATGGTTTTATATGCATGGAAATTTAGGAAGATTTCTAAATTCTAATTGTTCATTTATGTAAGGTTCAGATAACATGAAACCAGAGTATGAGATCCCAATTGTTTCTGACTCAATTATTTAATCACTTACCGATATAGAGTAATGAGGATCAGTGGTGTCATAAGACTAAATAAATTTTTTAATATCCTTTATATCAATGTTTCACACGAAAGAATGGTCAATTTCAACCTCACCAACGATCACTTTATTAATTAAGGAACAAATCGCACAACCATCACTCTCATTGGGACAAGATAAACACATTTGTTTAGGGAAAACCTCACATATAATAGAATTTTCAGAATCATAGATAGGAAATTATAAATGTTGGACAAACTGATCTGAATCAACAAATTATCATTCTACTTAACTTTCTTCATTATCATCCAAGATGGATAAGTGGAGGTCAGAGGCAAGATGAGATTCTAAAGATTTTTCAGGATCCTTTAGATCAATGGAGTTTGTATTTGTAATGTCATCATCAACTTCTGCATTTGTGACATATTTAATGAAGATGAAATATTCAGAAACTTCCCTATCAGTAGAACAAGAAGGATATGATGGATTGGGATTCAACACTCTCTTAGAGAGAGTTTCAAAGGAATTGATATAGAATGCAGACTCATTCTTTGATGGGTATCGAATGGATTAAAAAATATTAAACTTGACCTGTTGGTCACCAAATTCCTTGGATAAGATGCTAGCATAGACATCAATTTTGGTTTTAGATGTCATGAGGGAAGGTCTTCCTATAATCAGATGAGATTGGCAATAAGTTGTCTCACCTTCCATATCAAGGACATATAAGTTATCTGGGAAGATAAGATCATTGACTCGGAAAAGGACATCCTCAATTATACCCTCAGGACTGGCTGTGCTTCGATTGGATAATTGAATGAAAACACCTGTTGGATTTAAGGGACCTAGACTAAGGTTGGAGAAGATGGATTTGGTAATGACATTAATTGAGGATCCAAGGTATATGAGTGCATCATTGAAGATGGAACTTCCAATTTGGTAAGGAACCGTAAAGTTCGTGGATCATTGCAATTTATGGGAATGGACTGCGGGCTAGAAAATTTTCAAAGGTCCTAAGTTTCATCTTGTGGGTGCACAATTCCTTAGGAATCATGGAATAATTTGGAATTTGTTTAATGGAATCTAAAAGGGGAATGTTGACTTCAACACATATAAACATGTCAAGGCATTTTAGGATTGTGTTTATATGACTTCTTTGGCATAGAAATGGCTTGAGGAAAAGGAATTGGGTTCCTAAGTTGAATGGAAGGAGGTGAGGGAATGGATTCATATTCTGTTTCAAGTTTCTTTTACTTTTAATTTTCTAGGTCAACATTTACAGGGGTTGGAGGACTTTCTTTGAGGCATAGAAATTTTCTTTCCCAATATAAGTGAAATTTCACTTAAATTACACATATGGTTGGGTAATGGTTGAGCTGGTAGTTAGGAAGAATTGGATGGTTGCTGCTAACTAAGGTGGGATGCAAGTTGACCGATTTGGGTTTTAATGTTTATTTTTGCTGGAACGGGTGAAGGAGGCAAGATCGTGGTTTGGTGAAACTCGCTCTTGCATATGATGTAAGTTGACTTGGTGTGGTTTGAATTATAAGACATATAATATATCATATTTATTTAATATATTTAATATATTATATTTTATATGGTTTATATATGTCCTTTTTAATACTTGGTGTAGCATGTCAGAAACAGTATTGGATATAAGGTTATTACATTACACTTTTTGGGCGTACACATAAAGGATACAAAAAAGAGTATTATATATTATAAAAAATTATCAAGTAAAAAAATTTACATCCTATAGGTTTTATAAAAATTTTTAGTTCATTTTAAGACATATCTTTTCATTTTAACCCCACCCCCTCAGTAAACACATTTTTTACTTATCTATAGAAAATAATTTTTACCGTTTTCACTATTTTTTATAAAAACATATTAATAAATTATTAGATAACATAAATTAAGTTGATTATAATTATAAAATAATTTTTTGGAAATTACATTAACATAAGAAGAAAATTTTTATTTAAAATTAATTACACAGCCACTATGAGAAAGTGGGTTTTCAAAGAGAAAATGTTCAAAAGTTTTCAAATTTTTAATATCAAAATTAAATATGAATCTGATTAAAATAAATTAAATTGTAATTAAAGGTATATAATTTATCCAATTTTAATTTAGAAATAAATTACAATATATTTATATATTATAAATAATTTAAAATAAAATTTTCAATTAAATTTCATTAATTTACACTATTCATTAGAAAATGAAACATTTTATAAAAATACAAAAAAAAATCACTATAATATATTTTGGATATTATAATTTAAAAAAATAAATTAAATTTTATAATTTAGTTGTAAAAAATTGGTAAAAATTAATTTTAAATTATTTGTGTAAAGCACACCAAACTCGACTTTTTGAAAAAAAAATAGTTTTGTAGAAAATATTTTTATCATTTAAATGATTATTATTTTATTTTTAATAAATAGATAAACATAATTGTTATAATTTAGTAATTACTATTTACCCATGGCAAATAAATTTCTAGGTTATAATGGTATACTGTATTATGGTTCTTTTGGACACTAGGTTGCATGTTCTATAATCCAATGAAGAGATTAAATTTTATGAAATATATTTCATGGGTTGTTTAAGGTTGACATATAACTTCACATCTACTATTGATTTTTTTTTCATTTATAATTTTTGGGGTATACATAATATCTTTTGAATTATTTTTTTTCTAAAATTAATTTTCAAACCGTTATAGTTATTTTCCTCAATATTTTTTAATACTTTTAAAAGTATTTATATTCACAAGAAACATCAAACATTAATGTTATGGAATCATCATAAATACTATATATATGTATCTTACATATATACCTTTTTCACTATTTGTTAATTTTATGGGGCTAATTCCTTCCTTATGACCATTTCTCAAAAGATTCATTAATAAATATTATTTTATTATGATATGTATAAAGGCTTTGCAACTCATTAAATATCCATTAGTAATTCTTATATTCTGTCTTTTGATTAATTTAATTTATGTAGAACACATAGAACATGATCATTTTATGGTGGGTGTTCTTAGATAGCTCTCCAACATATTGGTTAAATCTTTTGTCTAATGTGGAATCATATAAGGGATTATACGGAAAACCAAATCAGTTATTGGACTTTTTTGAATGTGTGATATTATCTAGGAATTTATCCTTGACTCATGATTATTCCATTCATTATGTTTCTACCAAATTTCCTATGTTAACATTGTCCTATGATACTATTTTATTATTTTATTCTTCCATGTTATTATTCATGTTCCTTCTCTATTATGATATTTTATTATATATTTGACTCACAAGTTGTGTTTCAATATCATGTTTACTCCCTAACTGGGATTTCTTGATCACCCATTTCTTCTATGTGTTCCCATAGTTGTCCAATTTAGTATTAGGATCTCTAATGAGTTTAGGATCTAACTAAGGAAAAGAAAAAAATAATAACTACATGTTTTAGATTCCTTTTATGTACTATGAAACTATTCTTTTTAAAATAGTTAGCCTTTACGATCCTTGTGTAGTATTAATAGATATTTATTTTTCATAAACATATAATAATATGCATGAAAGTGTTGGTTTTCTATTTTAGAAATCATGAAATGATAATAAACCAAGAATTACCAAAAATATTAATCTCCGATTTATCATTTGTTGAATAAAAATAGTGAATAATATCTATTTCCACAGTGATCACTATGGAACATATAATGACCAATTGATATTATAGACAAAGAATCCTAAAACCATGATTAATATTTTTGAAATAGAATTTTATTTGGCCATTAACCTTAGATATAGAATTAAAAGACCTGATCAAAGGGTTTTTTTCATGAATAAAATGTTTGATCTAGATAAAAATTGAATAAGTATAAGAAATAGAATCATACCTATGATAAACTAGATTCAATGCCCTTATATGTGTCATGAATTATCACTAGGAGGAAAGGAATCTACAAACCTATCATATGAGTCTTCTTGATAGAGAACATATTCATTGCGGAGATAAATGATGCAATCTGGGATAGTATTAGTTTATAAATTTTTTTAGAATATTTTATTCACATCACATGTTTTAACAAATAGTGTGAAAATTTTGTTTCACCTTTTGAGCTACTGAACGAGAATCATAGTTTGGCTAGATGGTTTGAAAAAAAATTCATTGACCATGCCTAACCCCACTTCTCCATGTTGTATAGTTTATGGGTAGGCTACATGGTATTTACTAACAATTAACCTGATAGTGAACACTCCCTTGTAACTCCATTAAAAGGAACACTATTTATTAGGATGCTGTGCATGGTTTTCCCTAACCATGTTCTAACAGTTCATAGACACAAGAACCTCAAATAATCACCAAATAAAACCCAAAAATCATTAAATAATAAAAAATAGAATTTTATATAGAAGATGAATGACTGTACGAAAAATAAATATCATCTTGGGACAATTCTCTACATTACATTTTCTTCCCCATGAAAGTTGTACCGATGAAAGATGTCCCCCAAAGAGTTGAATCCACTTTAATCTCATCAAGGTCTCCCTATCCCATGACTCATAATAATTTTAACCGTCCTTACCTATAACTCAACCCAACAGTATATAAATTTCATGTAGAACCATTACATTAGGATAAAAAAACACAAATTGGATCGTCATTCTAAAAAATATCAATTTTTTAGTTGAGGTTATCCCAATTAAAAAAAGTGGGACATGAATGACTAATATATTTTTAGTGAAAATAAAGAAATGTATATGTGTATCGCTAAAAATTGAGGTGTTAAAGAAAAGAGGTGTGTTACTTTTCCTATCAGTTAAATGATATCAAACGGTGCCACATATATAATAGTAATCATTCTTTTCTTTTATAAACATCCTTCATCCTACCATAGAGTGACATTCAGGAACACCAAGTCACCAAATGAAAAATATAAAGGATGACGAATTCATTCTTAAAATGACTTATAATAGATTTTAGATATCACTACAACAACCCAAACACCAATAGATTCGATTTAGTGATTATTTTTTCTAAATTGGAATAAAATACAAGGCACCACATCCTAAAGAATCAAATAGTTTAGTTGTCTAGGGAGATTAGATACATTTATTATTCTCACATTACAACAAAAAATTGAAGTGTAATTTAATTTTTTTTTATAAAATTATCATTTATTTTATTATATCCATTACATTATATACATATCCCCTCTCCATATCATGAGGAAAGGAATACAAAATAACTGGTGAGTTTTGATACTCAGTAAGGAAAAGCATACAACAGAATCTATCATAAAATAAATAAAATAAGTAGAATATTGTAAATAAAAAAAATATAAAAATAATCCAAGTAAATAATAATAAAAACAAGAGTAAATCAATATTGTTGGTCGGAGTACAGTAATCAAGAGGGGGCGAGTTGAGTATCTATAAAAAAAATTCAAAAGTTTTCATAAAGGGTTCCCAAAAAAAATAATAAAGACCTGTTAATCAAGGTAATACAATTATGAAAGTTTGACTATTCAAATAACTTCTTAGAGGATTTATTAATTCTTAGTAATCTCGATATTAGTAATTGATATTACTTTCGAAGCTATTCTAATAAGGAAAAACAATTTTAACATCTTTCTATGTTTACCTATAAAAGTAAATCTACTAATTTCTGAATTATTAAGTAAAACAAGGAAAATTAAATTAAACAACACAGAGGATATAAAACATGTGGTTCAATCTCAAGATGAGACCTAATCCACTCCACTTGGTGATGACCTACCACCAAGCAGTTTATATTAGAAAAACATGATCGACACCCTCGATTGAGGTAAACAATAGTACGCATGACTGTCCAGGTCACATAACCTCTTCCACAATTCTTCTTGGGTATAAAATAAAATTTCACATAGGGACCTCTTACACACTTATCCATGGGAGTAAACAAGTGTAAAATGATATAAGATGAATGATATCTTGTATCCTTCAGTTTAGTGAAGGAGACAATGTATATTTTATTACAGACACACACACACACACTACTCGAAACCTAAAAAAATAAACAGAAGTGAAAAGATGATGAGATAATTCTAGAAGTGATCTAAGTGTTATTATATGAAACTCTGGACTTTTAGAATGACATAGATGCAAGAATCAAGTCATCTTGCGAGAAACAGAGTATCGAAAGTATGGTGTTATGGTTTCTAGTTAGATCTGGCATGTGTTATTTTTGGAGATCTAATTGAGAAAATGTTCTTGACTCTGATCTTTGGTATCCTAGCATTTGGATTCATGAATCCTTCATGTGTTCTTTAGATATATCTTGTTGCATGTGTCAGTTTATTTCTCAAGAATGCTTGCGCTTCTGCTGCTCTTCCACTTATTGTTTTAGGGCCATTATTTTCATTTTATTATTTGGAGTGCATGTGTTGGAGCCAACAAGTTGCATGTATTCTACACCTTGTACCTCATACTTTCATGTGTCATGTCTACAATGAAATATTTATCATGACAGTGCATTTAAAAGACTCAAATATGACTGTTAGAAATTAAATTTAAAACTACAAAACAGATTAAGAAACAGTGTCACAGACTGTCAAGAAATGGTGTCACCATGATATGGTGTCTTCTAAGTTTCCATTGAGGGGTGAGACAGTTATTATGGCATGGTTGAATAGAGATCAAAAACTGATAGCATAGATTTAGTTTTAAGATCTCAGTTTTTGGCCCTTTTCTAAACATTGAATTATGTCTTAACAAGGAACCGGTGTCACAATTTTCAACAGATTTAAAACTGGTTACAGTGTCTAGGTCATAGTATCTTGTGACGATGTCTAGGTCATAGTGTCTAGTCATGGTGTCTGGGTCACGGTGTCTAGTCACGGTGTCTGGGTAACAGTTTCTCAGACACATCCAAATATCTATAAATATACATAAGTAGTAATATTCTGATAATGAATTAAACATAATTATTCATATAAAAAATCATTATAGACCAATGTTAAATATTGTTTACAATAATTAAACATGGTTTATAGAAATTATGATCTTCGGTATGTTTATTTAAATCATAAAGAAATAGACCATCTTTACACATGACTAGAAACAGATTAATCAAGATTTTCAGGATATATAAGATTTGTGATCGTTAAAGCATGATTAAAATAAGGGGAGTTCAATAGTCTCACCCTTTTTATGATCACACGTCATGTGAGTGAGATATATATTCTTAGTGTATGTGTCTCTCCCTTAGTGTGCATTTAGAGTGCATGTCTCTCTCCCTTTTGGGATTGTCAAAATGAGTACAAAGGGAAATAAGAGAATAGACAATAATATGTCACAACAAATTGGATGGAGAAATATGTGTCATTAAAAATAGTAAACAAAAAAAAATACAAAAAATATTTCTATAAGAAGAAAATATTCACATTTCTTCATTACTGGTTGTCTTCAATTTTACCATTGGAAGCAGCATCAGGAGAAACCTCAAGAGCAGTGGTAGAAGTTGAAGAAGGAAAAGAACCAACTGACAGAGAAGGAAGAAGGAGTCCTTCAAAAATAGAATTGGCTATGGAAGGTTTGGTGGAAGACTAAGGAAAATTTTTCATAAGGATAATAGGTCTTATTTGACAAAGATCTTGAGAGACAGACATATAGGTAGAGACAAAGGCCATGGATGAGGAAGGAGGCCAACTAGGCCGCAAGGGTGTAGCTACAGGAGCCACAATTGTAGTTCTCTGCACATGAAGATAAGGCCTCAATAACATCATGAAGTTAGTAATACTCTCACGATAGTACTTCATCACTTTCTAAAATTCATCTTCGTTATCCATGAACATGTCCAACAAAGGACTGAAATCTTTCCGCTTTTGAACATGAGTATTGAAATACTGAGTGACAAGAGTTATTTTCATATTCTCTACAAGTAACTTGAAATGGTCTGTCATATCATGGTTAGAAAAAATCCAATTGAAGTAGAAATCCACCTTCTTTGTAATTTCATCCTGATCAATATTTTTAATCTTTGAATGAATTATTACCAAATCACGAAATCTATCACTATTCATGGAAAGTATAGATAGATACTATTTTTCAAATCCACTGAGTGTGTATTGATGTTCTTCCTTAGCAACCATTATGAGCATATCACTATCCAAGGAGGGTTGAGATGATTGTCTAGAGGTACTAGAAGCTATAACAGCTGAAGTACAAGACTTTAGATGATTGAAATATTTAGGTAGATGTCACTTATACTCATCAGTCAATTTTTTGATACTAATAATAAGATCACACATTTTGTGAACTATTTTCTTGTTTCTTTCAGCCACATTGTCAACTAAGGATGTTAGGTTAGGTTGAATTAGAGAGACCACATCTTGTGGAATCTGATCACTAACATCACCAATAGGATGAGAAACATGACCTGGTCTTGATTTCAACACTCTCTGCTTATCATCAACCATAGCTCTGAGAGACTTCACTTCATCACTCAGTTGTTTGTTCTCAATTATGAACTCTTGAATTTCATGAACTGTTTTTGGCTTAATCTTTCATGTGAACATTTCTAAGAATAGGGGTTCATCTCATTCACTTAGGTTTGTTATAGGAGTAGGTTGAGTGTTCATGATAATTTCAACTCTAGCCAATAAAGTAACTCATAAGGATTTCAAATCATCCTTACTCACAAAGGTAGAATATTCTTGTGAAGGTTTGGGAATAGGAGCTGAGACAGGATCAGGTTCCTTTGTAGAAATAAATTCAATAGTAGAGACCAGTTTTAATTGAATCACAATTGACAGATCTATACATTCAAAAGGGGATTCTAGGAATCATTCATATCAAAATATCTAGGGAATTTATACCATGTATCCATAATTCTTTGATCAACTGGATTAGAAATTTCAACACTTTTTAGATTATGGCGCTGCTCCCCCTCAACATGTGCATCTCTCACAGGACTAAGATATTTAGTTCGTTGATCTATTTCCAAAATTTCACCCCTAATATCCTATCCAAATTTTTTCTAGAAAACTAAAAGGATTTCTACATTGTTTCCTCAACAGATGATATAATCTTCGGAACAACCTGTTCCTCTATGTGTTACTCAAAAGCACCTTCCTTCTCAATAGAAAGTTCTTCCTCTAAAGGATCTTCCAGAATAGCCTTTTCCATTACATTAACAAAATATTATTCTTTAGATGTTGGTTATTCTTCCAAGTCAATAATTTCTTTAGGAACATGTAATTCCTTTTCAATAATGAATTGAGGAATATGTCCACTATATTCCTTATCCAAGATAGTTTTCCCTATAGGTGTAATAACCACTTATCCTTCCTCCTTAATAGTATAGTCAACAATTTTATCTAGTTCCAAACTAGGATAATAGATGTTCTTATTTATTGAAGAATGATCGATTAGGTTGAACTTTTCATAAACCATGTCATTATCTTCCACCCATGATTTTCTCCTTGTATTACAATTGAATTTCATTCTTTTGACTATAACCTTTGAGATACAAAATCATAGTCCTTAATGGCTTCTTCATCCAGTCCAAACAACCCTTTAGCATGAATAATTGTAGTGATTAACCATGAGTAGAAAAAGGATGTTGACTTTGTGGTTGTCTTTTTCAACTCACACATAAGAATTATAACATACAAACATAGGTTAATCTTGTGTCCATTATTCATAAGCAAAAAAATAAATCTTGATACTTGAGTGTAGAAAAATATCCATTTCTTGGACTAATTAGATTCTGAACAAACTTAAACAATAATCTAGTATCACCATCTTTCTCATCTTCTACATATATTCTCTTTGTTTTATTACCAGTCAAGCTTCTCAAGACTTCTTCTAAAACAAATATATCAATGGGAGGAGGAGGACCTCTCTAGTAGCACTAAAAAATTCCCTCATGTGGTATCCACATAAAAGCAGCCCATATCCTCAATGAAAAGGTGCGTCTATATCCATTGATACTACTTTTCAAAACAAAACCATCTTCTGTATCAAATGATAATTGAACAAACTGATAAAATTGAGCAACTTGATTTGGGTAAATTGGCCTTGTCTCATTTGTGAACCAATTCATCCATCCCTACTCTTTAGGTACATTAAACACTAGATACTTACATGATAGTAGCCACTTAGGGAAAATTCCCTTTTCTGGAACCACTATTCTATCAACTATGTTTAGATTCAAAGGCACTTCAGGTGCTATCTTCAGTGTTATATTCATATTATTCTTTGTATGCACTTCTCAGGAGTTGATAAGGATGGGAATTTTTTTCTAGGCATTAAACGAAGGTTAGATAGAGAGAGAGATCTAAAGGGATAAAGGAGGGATTACTGTTTGAGAGAAGAGAGCTCGGGTGATGAAAAGAGTGAAACTTATTTCATTTTTTTCATTTAGGGATATCTAGTGTCACAAATTCTAAAGAGTGGGAAATAAAAATAATAAAATAATTAATTATAGAGATACGGGATTTAATATGTAAATAAAATATAAACTTTTATTTATGGTGAGACCAGAGCAGACTTTCTTAGTGAGACCATAACAGGTTTTTACACTGAGACTACAACAGGTTTTCACAGTGAGACCATTGCAGGTTTTCATGGTGTCATCTCTACTACATGACTTTGAAACTTTACAACCATATTTTTTGAAAAATTATGTTCCAGACAGTAACCAAGAGATATTAACTGTGAGACCGTAAACATGAAACAACAGTTTTTATTTTAGTAACCTATAGAACTTTTTCTGTTTGACAGTAATCATAAGACAATGACTTGTGAGACTATAAACTATGAAAAAATAAGTTGGGAACCAGTAAACATAGTACTTAAGATTTACCATTCTCAATTCATGTATAATGTATCATATTATTTCATAATTTAATTGTTTGGTGAATATATCAGTGAGTTGATATTCAGTTCTAATGAATTTCAAAGTGATATCACATTTTTGATAATGGTCTCTCAAAAAGTGATGTCTTGCATCAATATGTTTTGTCCTAGAGTGTGAAAAAATATTTTTTGAGATGTTAATAGAACTTGTATTGTCAGAATTTATGGGTACATGCCTGAATTGATATCCATAATCTAGTAATGTTTGTTTCACCCACAAAATTTGTGCCCAACAATTACCAATAGCTATGTATTCAGCTTCAATATTAGATAATGCAATATAGTTTAATTTCTTACTACACCATGATAATAGTGACTTTCCTAAAATGAGACATGTTCATAAGGTGATCTTTCTGTCTAACATACAACCACTGAAATCAACATCATAATAGCTACCTAACTCAAAAAAATTTCCTCTACGATAGAATAGTCCTAGATTGGGTGTATGATTGAGGTATTTGAAAATTATCTTAACAGAATTTAAATGATATTCCTTTGGGTTTTCTAGATACAAGCACACATACATACACTAATCATAATATCAGACCGACTAGAATTTATGTAAAGTAAACTTCCAATCATTCCTCTATAAGTGGTTTGATCAACTGATTTTCCATCTTCATCAAGATCAAATGTATAATAAGTACCCATTGGAGTTTCATTACATTCCGGGATATCCAAGCCAAATCGTTTTAGAAGATCTCTGGTATATATTCTTTGATTCAAAATAATACCATCCTTATTTTGAAAGATTTGAAATCCAAGAACGAATTTTAGTTTACCCATTAAACTCATTTCAATTTTTTTTGAAACATTTTAGAAAATTAAACACACAAAGATTTTTTTGAGGATCCAATGATAATATCATATACATTAATTTGAACTAATAAAACATCATTGGAAATTCATTTCATTAAAATGGTAGGATCAAAAATACATTTTTTAAAACATTGTAAATAAGAAAAGTACTTAACATATCATACGAAGCTCTTGGAGCTAGTTTTATGCCATATAAAGCTTTTGATAATTTAAAAACATGATTTGTAAAATAAGGATTTATAAAACTAGGGGGTTTATCAATAAATACATTCTCATATATATACGCATTTAGGAATGCACTCTTAACATGCATTTGTTATATCTTGAAATTTAGATGGGCAGCATAAGCAAGAAGGATTCTGATTACATCAAGTCCAGTTACTGGTTCAAAGGTCTCTTCATAGTCAATTACCTCTTCTTGACTATAGCCTTGTGAAACCAATATAGCCTTATTTATAACTATGTTACCATTTTTATCTACATTATTTCTAAAAACCAACTTAGTGTTTATGGTAAATGTGTCTTTAGGTCTGTCAACAGGTTTCCAAACATTGTTCCATTCAAACTGATTATGTTCTTCGTTCATATCCATCACCAAAAATTCATTATTGATAGAATCATTAATTTTTTTAGGTTCAAGTTGTCACAAGAATACTTGATGTTCAACCTGATTTCTAAGATAATCTCTAGTTTTAGTTCCTTTGTCTAAGTCTCCTACAATATCAACTAAGGGATGGTTCTTAAGAGTTCTAAAAGCTCTGGAAAATGGAGAACTAGTGACTTCAGGTTCATCAATAGGTTTAGGTTCACTGTGACATGAGTCTAAGGAATTTTTAGATCTGGAAGTTTTCATAGATTCCTTCATAGGATGGTTTGAGGATTTTAAATTAATTTGCAGATTTGATAAATCATCCTTCAGGTTCGCTAGAATGGTTTTAGGATCATGTAGATTTGTTTCATCAAATTTTACATGGAGAGATTCTTCCACAAATTTAGATCTTTTATTGAACACTCTAGAAGATTTAATGAAAATTGAATATCCAAAAAATATTCTTTCATCACTCTTGGATTCAAATTTGTCAAGATTGTCCTTAGTATTAACGATATTGAATTTGCAACAAAAAACATTGAAGTAGCTAAATTTTCATTTTCGATTGTTCCATATCTCATTAAGCATCCTTTTAAGAATAAGTCAAGTTAATACTCTATTGATTATGTAGAATTCTGTATTTACAGTTTCAGCCCAATAATAAATAGGTAGGTCATATTCACTAAGCACTGTTCTAGAAATATCTAGTAGGGTTCTATTTCATATTTCTACAACTAAATTCTGTTGAGGTTTTCTAGAGGCATAGAAATTGTGACTATAACCATTTTGTGATAAAAATGATTCAAACTCTTGATTTTAAAACCCACGGCCATGATCACTTATAAAGGATTTAATTTTAAGTTCACTAAGATATTCTACAGACTTGGCATATTTGGTAAAGTTAGAGAAGGAATCACTTTTGGGAGGTATAAATAAGGTAAAAATATATCTAGGGAAGTCATCCACATGAACATAAACATAGTGCTTCCCATTAAAACTAGAAACTCTAGATGATCCATACAAATCAATGGGAACAAATTCTAGAGGTTGAGAAGTTGACATTTCTTTCTTTGGTTTGAAGGAAATTTTGTGTTGTTTTCCCTTTTGACAGGGATTACACACTTTATCATTTGGAAACTCATGTTTGGGTAGTTCATTGACTAAGAATTTTCTAGTTATATTTCTAAGGTAGTGAAGATTACAATGTCCTATTCTTCTATGCCAAAGCCAAGAATATTTATGAAATACACTTAAAAATGAAGTGTCTTGAGAAACTAAATAACCTATGTTAACCGAATAAAAATTTTCATTTATTAATGCAGCAAACACTTATTATTCTTTGGAATTAAAAAATTGCAAGCATCATTGAAAGCGCGGAAAATTTTCTCCTATCGATCAGTCAATGTTCTGATACTCTGGTAATATGTATAGCATCACTATTGTTGAATCCTCGGTGATGATACTCTTTTAATAGTCAAATGTTTTTAGTAGATTTTATTTTAATTGGGTGGGTTTTTTTTCAGCACTTAAATGAAGTAATTAATGATATGTGTTTAATTTAACAATTTGTTAATGATTGGGGTGAATTCATCATTAGGTATTTAAGCTCGTGATACCCTTGAGCTTTGCTTTATATTTCATTAAATTAACACTCATGTCACAAGTTGATGTTGATTGGAATTCAGAAGTGTTAATGCTTTAATCCAAGCCTTAACTTAACTAGGATTATAATCTCAATCATTACTTTATTATGGTAGTGTATTTATGGTTCCCATAATCCATGGAATCCATATGTTGAATAAAACAATTAATTAATCCATGACATGCTAAGTTCAACATACACAATGTTATTTTGAAGAATATTCATTGAGCAAAAGCTCTCACTCACATATAATACCTAAATTATAACTCACCCCAATGAGAGATTTACTCAACTATTGAAATGATTAGTAATCTGGTTATAATGATTTTGATGATAAACTAAGAAGATAATAAAATAAAGGGATAAGAAAAGAGTTTGGCGTTGAACACACACGCACGAACGATGTTGATAATTAAAAATTAACTTTAGATTGAACGAGAAAGAAAAATAAAGGAAGGGGTTTAAATGGTATTTATACTAATTTAAGAACATTAATATTAAACTACAAAGTTTGATGAGAATACAAGATACTGAAGATGAAACATGCATTAAAATAGAATTACAAAAGAAAGACTTACAAGATTACAACAATGAAGAACACAAAAGTAAATGAAAACAAAGAGAGGAGGAAAGGTCTTCCAAGTGAAAACATGAGTATGTAAGGTCCTCTGAAGCACTTGGAAAGGATTTTATCGTGGAAATATGTGCTCCTATCTTCTTAAAAGTCAACTCCTTTGAAGGAGAGGAGGGGGGTGTATTTATAGCCCAAGGAAGTTGACTGTTGGCATTCCAAATCTGTTCATCCACTTGTCTCGACGATTTGGACATACAGATAGCCAAATCTCGAGATATCTTCTTCTTTAAAGTTGTATATAATAATGTTGGCCAACATATCTCAAAATTTTGAGTTAGTTGAACTTATGGAGCCAAGGTTATGTTGGTTTTACTAAAAACAAGTCAAACTTTCCATTTCAATATATGATTTTTAGATGGCCAAAATGTGAATTGATTTTAGAATGGGAAGATTCATTCAAATACGAATGATTTATTCAACAAAGTTGGCCTAAAAGATCATCTTTTTCACATAGAAAAAGCGCAGCTTGATTTCACACAGAAAAAGTGCAGCTTGATTTCAAAATAAAATTTGCAAAAATTCCTCTATAGTTTAATTATTAATTACCAATACCTAAATACGTCACCCATTTTATTTCAAAATAGTCCCTTTCTTAGTCTATGGGTTATACTTTAGAATAAATAACTGACTTTGGTAATTTTCAGGATCCCCACATCCAAGAAAATGAACTATAAATGGATCCTTACGATGAGATTTATTTCCTTCTATCACACTCTTTACTTTTTCTTATAAATTCATTACATTATGTATTTATTTTACATAAATAAATAATTTTTTCATTCCATTGAAATTCACAGTGGAATTGTTCCAAATTTATGACATGAAGAAAATCAATCCTTATATCCTCTATGATCTCCATCACTCAAACCCTTATCTAACTCCATCCTTCTATTATTTAGTGTGATCAAGAGCTCTTTAATCATACTTCAAGATAACTGATTTAGAAAAATAAAAATATCATTTACTCTAGTCATCATCCCATTAAGATTCTCAAAGTAACCACCTTTTCCTTCATAATAAATGTTATCATGATTCCTTCAGGTTCTCGTAACAGACTAAACCAAATAATATCTGTGTGAGGGACAATAATACTATTATAAAAACAATAGAATTATTTAATGGATGTAAAAATCATGAAACCATATTTTTAATCTAATATGACTTAGGTTTAACCTTGGTAATTCATTTTTTTTATCTATCAAAATCCATCATATTGGCTTAAAAGAAAATTGTGAATTATCCTATGTATATCCAACGTGAGTGTCAAACTAGGTGCATAGTAAGGAATGTTGTCATTAACTAAGTGAAAATTGGGGCAAGCCCAATATTCCCTTTTCAAAATTATTATCCCTTGGTACATTTTTTCTAGAACCACATCCACTTGTAGTATCTAGACAGAGATATATTTCAATTAACAACCATATAATCTCTACCCTACCAAAACATTAGGATGTAATTCTATACTTATACACAAAATATATCATAGGGTTATGATCATTAATTTAAGATTCCATAAATAGAGTTCCCAACATATCTACTAAATATTATTTGATAACAACTGTAGTGACAGCGACACCGGTATACCATAGCTGGTATCTACTTTATTACATTGGAAAAATATAAAGACAATCAAATCACAAATAACAAAATAGTTTCGTAGTCTTGGAAGACTATATAGATATATGATTCCCATGTTATATTAGAAAACGAAAATTAATGTAAATTTATTTTCTAGATAAAAGATTATTCCCTCTAGAATATACTTGCAGATCAATAAGAGTTCACTTAAATGAATCATGGGGAAATGAGAGAAAATACGTGTGATATAAAATACTCAGTAAGAGTTACGTTCAATTGAATCTATAATTAATCAATAAAGAATAATCAATATGAAAAGTTAAATAACTAATACTTCATTCCACTTAATTAAAAACATAGCCATCATAATTCAATAACGCATAACCAATATTGAAAAAATAAAAAATGAAAATATATTCTATTTCATCAATAAACTGAGAATTAAATGCATAATGATATAATATAATCATGAAAATATCATGGATAATAATAAATGAATTCTAAATGATGGAAATTATTACTTATTATACATCATGATCTCAAGAATCATGATACCTCTCCCATTAAGTCCTTTCACAATATGGTTTAAAACTATTGGTAGATACTTGCTTAATGAATGCTTACTAATTCAACTCAAGATAATATTGATGCAATGAGGTCCAATATGATTCCAGGACCCTCCCATCACTACATATCCAATTAATTCCTTATATACAGAATAATCGATTTCATTGATGAATATTCTTCCTTATCATCAAATGTCTATATTGATTAAAGAATAATGTATTACTAATATTTCACTACATAAATAAAATAAATTTCAATGTAGAACACCATATGTAAAAATGATACACAGTTTAAGAAATTAACATATCTATGATAAGTAATATGGTTATTTGTGGGAAATTTAATGTCCATTGTAAAGTTAACAATTCAAGGGAATGTTACTTACTATAAAAAGGAATCATGGAAGTAAATGTTAATATATTACTTTTTTAAAATGATGATAAAACATTCATATAACTAATAAGAATATTATCAATAAAATATAACCCAACTGTAGCATAACAAAAATAATTTTATTTTTTCATTGATGTATATAAATACAATAAAAATTCCACTAGATACATTCTTATGGAAAATATCATTTTTTGACTTTGAAAAATTATTTTAAATGGAATGTTCAACAAATATTTTGAAAATATTTTTTTAATGAGAAATTAAAATATATAATGTATTTTTTATAAAATTTATTGGTCATGAAGACATGAAATTTCATTCATGTCAACTGTGATAAAACAAATATTCTATTCATATTTTTGATAAAATTCAAAAGGGACGTATTTTGAAAAAAAATAAATTTCCATTCAAAAAAATTAAAATGTAAAAATGAGTGAAAATTTCATTGATAAATCATTTTATAACGGTTATTTTTTGTTGTATTTTTATGGAAACATCGATTTCAAAGTAAATGGATTTCGGTTGAAGAGAGAAATAAAATAAAATTTTTATAAACATCATTTCTCAATCATCATAAGTACCAATGATTGGGAAAATATTACAATTACATGAAGATTATAATGAGTAACCATAGGAGAATAAAAAGAAATTGTTTACTAAAAAATGATCCAATGATATTCTATATTGATATTCAATGTATAAACAATCCCGATTAAAATGAGGTTGTGAAATAGAAACTTTGAAAGGTAATAAGGTTAAGTAATAATTAATCAATTAATGACTATGTGCATCACATATAAATCCACATAAAATAGGTGGATATAAAATTTAATTTATTCAAATTTCAATACATACAAAGTCACTTAATATTAAAGACAGTAAAGAAGTAATATATCCCAATGAAAGGAATTAGATTATGAAATTCATTACCACCTATTAATTTTAATTCTAATTCCAACTATATGGAATTATTAAAATTGTAACATAAAATACCATTAATAATACATAATTATTTATATTACATGTCAAAGGGGTTGTATTTACACCCCATAAAATAAAATAGAAGCAAAACAATATAGCACACCTCAATGAAGGGAACTTGATATGAAGTCCCTTACAATGATCATATCATTGATGTGAGGATAAGTAAATTAATCGATTATGTGTAAAAAATATAAATACATATAACAAATTATAAATACAAAAAAAAAAATCAAATTTAATTAATCACATAATATTATAATGACACATTAAATGAAGTAGAGGTTTAACCCAATTAATGGAAATTGAGTTAGGAAATACCTTACCTCACACTCCCTTAAGTTTGAATGTGATTTAACCTCATGTATAGTGGTTACAAAAAATTAATAACCTATAATAGAACCATATTTATATTTATAATGTCATACTTGATCCTTTTTAACATCGTATCACTTTTATATTGGTAATATTTCATTATTTTCATTTTCTGGCAGTTAATTAACTTGTTTTCTCATGCATGTTTGGTCATGAATGATTTGGTTCATTTATATGTTTTTTATTTCTATCATATACATAATAATAATTGTGAAATAACTATATTATTTATATATCAATAATTATTTCAAAACCTATCACGAATGAAATTTATGAAAATTGGAGTATGTTACGATCCTCGAGGCGGTATGTCGTATGTATGCATGACTAATGTTTCCATTTTTAATCAATCATTATGTAAAGGTGGTAAGTAATATTTTTTTATTGAATAATATTAAAAATAAAATTAATACCACACTATTTATTTAAATGTAATTATATATATAATCCATGTGGTTGGGTTGTGAGAAGAGAGTCACAACCCTTCCTAAAGGCGGTTGTCCACACGTACACTAACGATGGTATCACCATTCAGTTAGTGAAAAGGTAAGAAATAAAATTATAAATTTTCTTTTAATAATGACACATATGTCATTAGTATCATAAATATTTCATGTATATTACATATATTTTTTTTCAAATTATCCTTATTTTCTTACATGTAAATAGTTATTTAAAAACAAATCACATCATTGTGTAAGGTGGTAGTTCTCTATACACATGAGTGAATTTATTGTATCCCCTACAAAATAAAAGTTAAATAGATATATATGATATAATTACCCTATATATATAATTATGTTGATGATATAACATATATAATTTATATCCATCATCATACCCAACTGTGATAGGTGAAAATGAAAAGAATATTGGCATCGGTTTGTGAGGTGGTTGTCTCCTGTATACACAAATGAGGTTTAATTAACTATTTGATAAAAGTGGGGGTGTTTGTAGGTCCTTAACATAACATTAAAAAACATAGTATATGTAATATAATAAGGCTATTGTATCATTATTGTGTTATTACTATTATGATAGGAAGGGTAAGAAAAGAAATAAGAACACTCAAGGAAGAACATTACCTCTTATTCAGGTAACCACATTAAGATTTCACAAAAATCCACCCTAGGTTGGATTTATGCCAAAAAATAAGGCTTCTATCAGGAGGGGATTGAATTTTAGAATTTACTTCATTAGGTATTGTATAAACCAAAAGGGTTTGATGTTGTGAAGAAGAAATTAGAGGGGGGAAAACCTATAAGGGAGGTGATTGGCATAATTGTAATATTTGATAAGAGAAAGGTGTACCCATGTTTTTTACATATATAATGTTGAAAACTGAAAATATATAGGATGGATTTGGTGTCTTCTATCAAATACATTTGAATGATTACATGAAGTCAAATATAGAAGGAACGAGAGCTTAATAGTCTTGGTAAACTAGATACATACAAAAAAAGAATCCACTAATTGAAACAAATATTTTTACCATATTTCTAAAAAAATAACTTCATGGGTAACAATATTACATTTAGTGAATACCTACATATCATTCATAGTATTCTTTTTGGTTACCCGGGGAATGAAACATAACAAGGTTGAGTTTAAATTCTCATTTTGGAAAAAAAATATTGCAGATGTAATAAACAATCAATGAAAATAGTCATTATGGAAAGGTAAATAATTGAAAAAACAAGATATATTATTAGTAAACTGAATGTAAGTGTATAAAAAATATTTCATGGTAATAACTAGGATGGAATTCCATATAAACAACAAGATATGTCAAAATAAATATAGAAATGTATGAAACTAAAACACTTGTCATCTAAATAAATAAAAATGAAATGTATCTGTAGTAATGTTGACACTAAATCTCAATGATGAAAAATAACTAAAACTAATATGAGATGAATTTTTTATTATTAGACTCCATGGTTCCAAGGTAAATGGGCACTTTTTCATCAAGACCATTCACAAGATACTCTAAAAAATATCGGGTAAAACTTTATTTATGTCATATTACCAAATAACTCATCCCATGATACTATCTATGCATTGATGGGTATCTATAACTAGGTCACATCAATGTCGTAATATCCTAAAAAATACCTCATATATCAATAATCAATTTAACAATGTTCCTTATCTAATATCCTTATGAAGTAATAGATATGTATTTATTAATATTTACCCAAATAATCGAATACAATTCTATTTAAACTCTGTATAATAATGATATATAATTTGGTTAATGAACATATTAATGATAAATGATAGTGGAATTGAAATGTTTAAAGATCATAGTAAATTGAATACTTTTAGTGGAGAAAAGAAATCAATAAAGTGATTGTGAATATTATCATTGGCCAAATCAATCATAAACCATCAAGTGGAAGATTAAGGCTGGTATCAATAGAACATGCCCCATGTGGAGTAAAATAAAGGGATTTAGTTGTTTATGAATGGAAATATTATAAAAATATATTTCAAAAACATTACTGAGGATAATATCATTTTTATAAACATTTTATAAAAACAATTTCATTGATAATAACATTAAAAAAATTCATTAAAATTAAAAAATTTAAACCAGAAAATTAATTTTATTAATACTAATTATGGGTAAATATGTACATTCTATAAAAGAACCTGATTTTCTCATGGTAAAATGTAGAAAATTTCTTGGTCAGAAAGTGACAGGAAGAATACATTGAAAAAATTGGTTAAACAAAAAGATATTGAAAATAAATTTACCAAATCATTTTAAAAATACTTTTTATGTATTTTAGTAAAACATTGTTTTAAAAAAAATAGGTTCTCCAACTAAAGAGAGAAATGATATTGGGTTTTCATAAAAACATGTTATAAAACAACGTGAGTACCAATGAGTGGGAAAATGGTAAAAATATAAGAAAATGTTCATGAATAAAAATAGAAGAATAAAAGTATTTATTGAAAAACTGTTATTTAAATTCCTCAAATAAAAACTCCGTTGAAAGATTATTTGTATTATTTTTTTGAGAATAATTATTATTATTTTCAAAGTTTCCCATACCACATTGAAAAATTTTAAATCATAATCCTCATGAAGGAATAAAATTAAATGAACATTATATTATTATGTGTTCAAGGATATTAATGACATTCTTGTAAAAGGGTAGAATATACACCATATAAAATAAACTAAGTTCATAATAATAAATATGTCTCAATGAAATTTAAATTGAGACAAAATACCATACCTTGTGTTTCCTTTTAGGTGAACATACATTAAATTTTAGTACAATAGTTTTAAAAATGGTACTAAATTATTTTTTAACCATTTTAATACTTATGATATCATAAACGATCCTCTTATAATATCTTATTATTTTTTTAATTAGCTTTCATTATTTTATCTATTTCGTGCGTTAATTTCCAAGTCTTTCGAGTATGTTTTAACACATTATTTATTGTTCATATTAAATATACCTTGTTTCATCATCTAAATAGTGTAAAAAATGATTTTAATATCACATATATCGATTATATATGAATATATAATAAATCATAAATATTGGAGATGAGAAATTTAATTCATCATTCATGGAGACGGTAAGTCATACGTACAAATGAGTGCTACTTCCATTTCATTATTGTATTTTAAAGTAATAAAAAGAAAATTATTTTTATATACATGGCTTTTATAATTTCATTCAAATATGTATATATCATATTTCTTATATTTTTATTAAAATTATCCTTAATATGTTCCATGTTTTATGTGGATGAATCAAATCACTTTGTGGGGGTCATAGTCCACACATTCTCAAATGATGTAATCATATTAATGAAAAAGGGAAAGTATTAAATGTATGTGTTAATATATGATTAAACAAGTTTAAATACATAATAAATATTACAAATAACATATATAAATAGTTTTTCCATCATAATTTCCACCATGACAAATGGTAAAGGAAAAATAAACAATTTTCGTTTCATGAGGTAGTAGTTCACCGTACATAAATACAGTACACTCGTTACCCATTTGATTGATGTGTGTGTAAGTTTAGGTAGAACCCTTAGCATAAAAACATTGTATAATGAGTATTCTATTTTTTTATACAAGAATATAATATTAAGAGTTATGGGGTGGAAGAAAAAATATAAAACTATAAAGCTTAAGTAAAGATGTTACCTCTTAATCCGGTAACTTCTTTTGGTTTGTAGAAAAATGATTCTTTCAATGGGTTCAATCAATAATAGAGTTTAAAATGTCTAGGTTAGGGATTTTAGAATCTATTTGGATGATCTTGGTTGAACCTACATTTTTCTAGAGGTGTGAGTAATAGGGAGATGGGGTAGCCTTTTTCTTGGAGGAAAAGGATTCAATTGGTATTTTTTAAAATAAGTTAGCTGTACCCATATTTTTACACAAAAAATTATTAAAAAACCAAAAACAAAACACATTAATGAATGGTTAATGGACTAATTATGGCCATTAATGGGTTTTTTACAAGTTTTTAGGTAATTTGGGCCTCTAAGTTAATGTTTTAGTCCTTTATTGATGTAACACCCCAGGATTTCGGAGTGTGTTATTTCTTAAAAATAATTCAATAACTTGCACTACACGCAACACCGAGTTCAATCACACCATTAAAAGAGGTCATGAATAGTATTAACTACATTTTGAACTTTATATAATCCTTATAATTTTAGAATCCCTATTATGAGTTTCTTAGTCATAATGCAAGAACAAATTCATTTTCAGTATTTCACTTTTATCAACTTCTAATAGTTTAACCTTTTTAAATACAATATTTTAAACTTTTTGACTAAATGGAGACATCAAAAAATTTAAAATGAAACATCCCAAGAGTCCACGGTACGCTTTCCTTTGGATAAAACAGTAGCGTGTGTTGTACGCAACTTCGAGTTCTAACACACCGTAACCAATCAAACTAGTTGTTATGAATAGTAATACCTACTTTTTGAAGTTATATATATTTTATATTTTAAAATGGACTTCATTTTTGGATTCGGAATATCAAATTTACCTAAGGTGAAATTTTGGTACTTTTCGGATAACTTTCATATTTTGATGAATAGTGAAAATTACTAAATTTTAATTAAAAACAACTTTTTTAATCAAAATAATTAATAGTGATAAATTATGAATTTGAGTGGTTTTAAAGTATATTTAGAATATATTTTTACTATTTAATATAATGTTGGTCATTGGACATAATTTTACAATTAAACCGAACATAAACAAGTGTCAATCTTTTGATAATTATTATCTCTTAAAAACACGCTTTTTGTTTTGACAGCGGGAATTAATTTTAAATTAATTTCTGCCACTTCTGTGTTTAGAATTTAGGAAAATGGATTCCATATTTGGAATCAGGATGTTCAAATTGTGTAAATAGGTAACTTTTATTTTTAGACATTTTGAATAATTACTGCGGTAAATATTTTATTTACCATGGTTAAGGGTAAATCCGGTAAATAAGGGTTAAAAAAATAATATTATAATAATACTAAATTACCCTAAAACGTGTCTTAACACTATTGGTTGATAAATGGTCGACCATGGGCATCTTTGTGTCTATTTTGGGACCCCATGGATCCACTTGTAAGTGATAATGACACATTATATTAATAAAGTTAAAATAAAAATAAAAATGGCATAAGCTTACATCTTTTAGAAGAACAATTTTTACATAGGGTTATACATGTTGGATTTTCGATTATAAATATTCATTAGAAAGATAAAAAGATTTCCTACATAATTATAGTTTATTTATAATTTTTAGACATTATATAATTTATTTTATTTATGACACAATGATGATGCAGTAATTACTAAAATAGTAAAAAATAAAAATAATTGATCTTATAAATACCCAAATAATTATAATATGAAACTTTTAATGAATTAAAATAATTTTCTATGATAATATGATATATTAGGATTGATTTAATTGACTTTTTTCGAAGTAATCAATCTGTTAGGAGTTTCACAAAAATCAACTATTGAATAGTGTCAAAATTGACATAAAAGAGTTCTTAAAACAAATATTATATTATTAATTGATATTAAATTCCTAAAAATCTAAGGTTCGGCCAAGAGACTTATATCATGATAGGTTCCTCATTAATGGACCACTTGGGGGTCGCTTGGATGTATATAGTAAGTTTATTAACCATATTATATAAAAATACAAAGAGACATTGTAAAAGTGAAACTAATTAACTTAGAGTTAATACTTAAAGATAAGGTTAATATAAGTACCCAAACCCGTCTAAATTCTATTGTTTGAGTGTTTTTCGACCTATCCCCACCTTAACCTTTGAATAGTCAACTTTGGAGCCATTAGAAACCGAATATGAATTTATTATAAATTAATATTTCTAGCTTTTCCAAAGGTGCCCCTCACCCCTCTTATAAAAGGGCACTCCTCCTTCTCATTTCTTCACACCTTCAAAGCCTTTTGGTTCGGCCAAACTCTGCCCAAATACTCTCCCAACATCCCTCACTACAACCTAGAGGCCTTAGTTTGATCAGAAAGCCAACCTAAGGAGCCCTTTTGATCAAATCAAAAGGAAGAACCCGAAGAAGAGGTAATGATTTCACCACGCTTTTCCAAGTTCCTTTCTTCTTCCACTTCCTCTTTCTTTGTTCTTACCATTCTAAAATAATAACTCCAGTATCTTACATATACTGTGATGTTATTATAAATATGGTACAACCATATTCAGTATTCTATCCACCCTTTGAATAACATGTCACCATACGTGCGTACGTACGGCTTACCGTCTCCACGTCGTGGTGTAATTGTTATTCAATATATTATTATTTGGATGGGTATAATAATGATGTGTAACTCATGTAAATAATAAATATAACATGTTAATGATTCTGTATATATGATATAACATCCATTTATATATTATTTTAATATCAAAAGAATGATATTGTCGCTCGTGCGTACGTACGGACTACCGTCTCCACGAACGCGATGAGATTCATTCTCCATCGTATCCATTCAAGTATAATTATCATTTGATGATTTAAAAATGATGTTTATGGACTGTATAGCATTCTGTATATGAATAAAATACAACAACCATGGCTTATGTAACAAAACATATAAAAGAAAATGAGTAAGTTAACTCCCGAAACGACGATAATTCTAAGATATTATTAACAAATCAATGTTAAAAGATCATATATGATATCATATTAATATATATGATTCTTGTATAATTTAATAACAACTATTTCACCATTATACAGGAGGTTAACCTACCCCAACCAAGGAAAAGTACAAGGTAAGGTTTATTTCACAATCTCTTCTTTATCCGAGGTTGTTTATACGTAATAATCTACTGGGATCTCGTTATCATCCACATCCATGTTTCTTCAAAATGTATTTCAAAACATTTTTACTATTTACAAGAATATGGGTTGAAGTCATTTATACCCTTTTTTGACTTTTTATAAGAGGTTTACAAAGGAATCTTTCCGTCGTTTTCAAAACAAGGTCCTTTTTAACCTTTTCGACAGAATTGAGGTAAGAATGTTTTTTTAACTTATACGGCGGGTGCGGTTATTTTACGCCGTTATAAAATCTTCAAAGCTTGCCTTACAAGATTATAAGAATATTTTCAAAGAAAATGTTTTATTTTATATGGATCTTAAATGATTTCAAAATAAAAGGAGATATTTCTTTTAAAAGAATTTTGATTTCATCTATGTCAACATCCTTTGATGGATTTTAAGATTATTTGAAGTTGATTTATTATGATACAAAACTTCTATATTGTATTGAAGGTTTTGTGATATGTTTGACTGTGGATGTGCTATTTTATACCATACATAGTTTATGGTGAAAGTATTGACATTTCGTATGCTAGTTTTAATACGAATGTTTATGTTATGTTTAAACCTTTTCATATGGGAATGCATTGGACTTAATAAGTGACGGGTGGAGCCCGCTATAGCTCCTCGATGCATCGGTAGGTCTCATGAGACAAACTAGTGTCTTGGCACAAGGCCTTGACAAAATCTTATTTGTAGTCTTGGCACGAGGCCTTGGCTATGTGGTTATGATAGTCTGGCATTATGCATTCCAACATTATTAAAGTGGTTATTGATATTGCATGTGATTATTCGATTAGTAGAATATCCATGTGAACAAGTAAATGGCATTATTTCATTTTACTTTTGCCATACTATGTTGAAGTTCAATTTTAAAAGGCTTTTGTTTTAGTAATTCATTGCCTTAAATGTTTATGCTTATTTTGAATGTTCCGCTATATTGTTATCCTTACTGGGCATTTGAGCTCACCCCTTTTCTATGTTTTATTTTTCCCAGGTAGTGAAGAAGTAATTTATGAATGACTTGCAGGGATATTATGAGGGGTTAATAGTGTGGATATGAAGACTTTGTTGTTGTAGTAGTTTTTCACTTTGAAATGTAATGTAAAACTTTATGATTATATCTAGTGTTTCCAAGGCTACTAAACCAATCGGTCTTTCGAGATTTGATCTTTCTTGTGATCATGCCAATGTTATGTAATTATTGCATCGACTCTGGGTAGCTGGGGTCGGGGCGTTACAGTTGGTATCAGAGGAAGTTTAGTACAGACCTTGGAAGCTAGATTTAGATAAACTCTGATTAGAGCACATAGACCTAAGATGAACTTTGAGGATTAGTATAGAAGAACTTCCTAGAATTTTGGTATTGTAGAGATTTTGTGAGTTTTCCGAGAAATACATCCCTGTCTGGATACGAGCAGGTAGAGGCGGCTCTGGCACAGATGTACCTAGGGGTAAAACCCGAAAACACCGCTTTGAGCTAGACTCGAACGGGAACTGGTGCACGACAACGGGCCTTGCTGCACTCTTGGTTACGACACTCCCGGGGGATATGCTTAGGATAACTCTCATTTTCTTTACAAATCATTTTGAAGGGATTATGAGTATATACTTCCTCAAAGAAAACATTCTTATGGTTATGGATTATATCCATAAATAGTTCAATTTATGTTAGGTGTTTTATAAGTATGGGATTATGTATTTTGATTCATAAACTGATCTAGTTTATGCCATTGTTTAGAAATGGCGCCCAGTAGAAGGAATGAGAACTCCAGAAATGCACATGATCCAAAGAGAAGGAAGGATCATATCTTTCATGGTCTTAAGCTAGAATTTATAAGAGAAATAGTCTCCCATGTATTATCATCATATGAAGAAATAATATCATGTGTTGATAAGATAAGTAAAGAGTTTACTGAGTCCTATGGCTTTTAAGGGAAGCAAGAGAAGAAAAGGATGGAAGAGAGAAAGATGGATAAATGGAAGAGGGAAAAGAATAATTTTCCCATATGTGGTAACTGTGGAAAGAAACACCCTGGAACTTGCCTAAAAGGAATGGTAGTTTGTTATAAGTGTGGAGGAAAAGGGCACAAAGTACGTGACTGCAAGGGTAAGAAAATGGTTTCAAATGTACAATGCTTCGTTTGCAAGGAGTTTGGACACTACACGAACCTATGTTCCAGTCATCAGACTATGCCGCAAATGATGCTATTGGATAATAATCAAGTTATGATACTACCACAGATGAAGAGGAATGATTAGAGTTCTTATGTTGATTATGTCAATTGAGTGTTGTATCAACAATGTACTTGTTATAATGATTATGGAGTATATAAGGATTGTACTGTAGTACTATTTCATTAAGGACTTGAGATTATGTGGAACAAAGAAAAGTGACTCAATAGCAGGATAAATTTTTGGAAAATATATGGTTGAGAGAATGATAAACCATAATATAGTTCTGATACTGAGGTAGTGATTTTGGAATAATATGTGATTGTTTTGGATAAATTATATTGGATATTCTTGACTACCTTGGAACTGATTAATGATTTGTATATTCCATCATTGTTGGGGTTTAAAACATTTTTGGATTAATGAAGTATATCCAGCATTCTATATGGAATAAGGGAGCATGAATGTAATCAATAAGGAATATGGTAATACATGATGAAGGTATTCATATGCTATTACTGGGTAAAAAGGATCTATATTATGTTTACCTTCCTTATGAATGTTGGACTGTGAGTTTGGACAGAAGTATTTTGGATAGTTCTAGTTTGGATTATTTTGGATTGCCATAAAAGGACAACCCGGAGGTCGGGCGGCAACCCGTCGCGTCCGGCAAGGCTGCGAGACTTGAACCCGCAACCAAAGGGCGACAAGGGTGTATCACCTACCACTATCCCACGAGATGTCCTGGATTAAATAAAGTAGTTTTTTAAAAGATCTGGTAGATGAATTATAAATTCGTTTATTTTGGAACCCTCTATGAATAGTATAAATAGAATTTTTTTTACGAGTGAATGATGAGTTTTGGTAAAAATTTATTAATGGATAAAACTCTAATTATAAACTAAGTATATCTCCTTATTATCTTATCCAATCTCATAAATAAATTCCTCAACATTAATAATAGAAACTTAGAACAAAAATGTTGTCCTAGATGGTACCTTAAATCATCACAAATTTATGGCTTTGGGATTGTTGGCCTTTTCATAGCCATGTTCTCTACCACTCTCCATCAGATAATTGATGGCTAGATTTTTCTTCCATATCCATATTTTCTTACATGGAACCCTAGTATGTGTTATTTTCGGTAATCTTCATACTTTCGACTCTTTATTTTAAATAGAGGCCTCGTTAATTCATTTTTTGATGTGGGATTTCAACTAAGATATTTTGAAACGTCAAAAATGTGTTATCCCAATACCCTATATTTTGTTGAACCGATGGTACTTCAAATCATCATAGATTGATGAGTTTAAGGACCTCAATTATACACTTGTTTGTGATTGATGACCTCAATCACTACCTATAAATATTTACGTTTTTCCTCCGATTATATGTCTCTAATTTCCACCAATGTTCTCCTAATCGAGATCATAATTTGGTGGTGACCCTTTAATTTCTCTTTTCCTCATATTAAGACTAAATTTTAGTAACCCAATTTCCAATGTGGGTTTTTCCACAAATATATTTTCTACTTTCAACCTTTTATCTTCGAAGAACAATTTCAAATTGCGAGGACGCAATTTATTGAAGGAGGGGAGAATGTAACACCCCAGGATTTCGGAGTGTGTTATTTCTTAAAAATAATTCAATAACTTGCACTACACGCAACACCGAGTTCAATCACACCATTAAAAGAGGTCATGAATAGTATTAACTACATTTTGAACTTTATATAATCCTTATAATTTTAGAATCCCTATTATGATTTTCTTAGTCATAATGCAAGAACAAATTCATTTTCAGTATTTCACTTTTATCAACTTCTAATAGTGAAACCTTTTTAAATACAATATTTTAAACTTTTTGACTAAATGGAGACATCAAAAAATTTAAAATGAAACATCCCAAGCGTCCACGGTACGCTTTCCTTTGGATAAAACAGTAGCGTGTGTTGTACGCAACTTCGAGTTCTAACACACCGTAACCAATCAAACTAGTTGTTATGAATAGTAATACCTACTTTTTGAAGTTATATATATTTTATATTTTAAAATGGACTTCATTTTTGGATTCGGAATATCAAATTTAGCCTAAGGTGAAATTTTGGTACTTTTCGGATAACTTTCATATTTTGATGAATAGTGAAAATTACTAAATTTTAATTAAAAACAACTTTTTTAATCAAAATAATTAATAGTGATAAATTATGAATTTGAGTGGTTTTAAAGTATATTTAGAATATATTTTTACTATTTAATATAATGTTGGTCATTGGACATAATTTTACAATTAAACCGAACATAAACAAGTGTCAATCTTTTGATAATTATTATCTCTTAAAAACACGCTTTTTGTTTTGACAGCGGGAATTAATTTTAAATTAATTTCTGCCACTTCTGTGTTTAGAATTTAGGAAAATGGATTTCATATTTGGAATCAGGATGTTCAAATTGTGTAAATAGGTAACTTTTATTTTTAGACATTTTGAATAATTACTGCGGTAAATATTTTATTTACCATGGTTAAGGGTAAATCCGGTAAATAAGGGTTAAAAAAATAATATTATAATAATACTAAATTACCCTAAAACGTGTCTTAACCCTATTGGTTGATAAATGGTCGACCATGGGCATCTTTGTGTCTATTTTGGGACCCCATGGATCCACTTGTAAGTGATAATGACACATTATATTAATAAAGTTAAAATAAAAATAAAAATGGCATAAGCTTACATCTTTTAGAAGAACAATTTTTACATAGGGTTATACATGTTGGATTTTCGATTATAAATATTCATTAGAAATCTAAAAAGATTTCATACATAATGATATTTTATTTATAATTTTTAGACATTATATAATTTATTTTATTTATGACACAATGATGATGCAGTAATTACTAAAGTAGTGAAAAATAAAAATAATTGATCTTATAAATACCCAAATAATTATAATATGAAACTTTTAATGAATTAAATTAATTTTATATGATAATATGATATATTAGGATTGATTTAATTGACTTTTTTCGAAGTAATCAATCTGTTAGGAGTTTCACAAAAATCAACTATTGAATAGTGTCAAAATTGACATAAAAGAGTTCTTAAAACAAATATTATATTATTAATTGATATTAAATTCCTAAAAATCTAAGGTTCGGCCAAGAGACTTATATTATGATAGGTTCCTCATTAATGGACCACTTGGGGGTCGCTTGGATGTATATAGTAAGTTTATTAACCATATTATATAAAAATACAAAGAGACATTGTAAAAGTGAAACTAATTAACTTAGAGTTAATACTTAAAGATAAGGTTAATATAAGTACCCAAACCCGTCTAAATTCTATTGGTTGAGTGTTTTTCGACCTATCCCCACCTTAACCTTTGAATAATCAACTTTGGAGCCATTAGAAACCGAATATGAATTTATTATAAATTAATATTTCTAGCTTTTCCAAAGGTGCCCCTCACCCCTCTTATAAAAGGGAACTCCTCCTTCTCATTTCTTCACACCTTCAAAGCCTTTTGGTTCGGCCAAACTCTGCCCAAATACTCTCCCAACATCCCTCACTACAACCTAGAGGCCTTAGTTTGATCAGAAAGCCAACCTAAGGAGCCCTTTTGATCAAATCAAAAGGAAGAACCCGAAGAAGAGGTAATGATTTCACCACGCTTTTCCAAGTTCCTTTCTTCTTCCACTTCCTCTTTCTTTGTTCTTACCATTCTAAAATAATAACTCCAGTATCTTACATATACTGTGATGTTATTATAAATATGGTACAACCATATTCAGTATTCTATCCACCCTTTGAATAACATGTCACCATACGTGCGTACGTACGGCTTACCATCTCCACGTCGTGGTGTAATTGTTATTCAATATATTATTATTTGGATGGGTATAATAATGATGTGTAACTCATGTAAATAATAAATATAACATGTTAATGATTCTGTATATATGATATAACATCCATTTATATATTATTTTAATATCAAAAGAATGATATTGTCGCTCGTGCGTACGTACGGACTACCGTCTCCACGAACGCGATGAGATTCATTCTCCATCGTATCCATTCAAGTATAATTATCATTTGATGATTTAAAAATGATGTTTATGGACTGTATATCATTCTGGATATGAATAAGATACAACAACCATGGCTTATGTAACAAAACATATAAAAGAAAATGAGTTAGTTAACTCCCGAAACGACGATAATTCTAAGATATTATTAACAAATCAATGTTAAAAGATCATATATGATATCATATTAATATATATGATTCTTGTATAATTTAATAACAACTATTTCACCATTATACAGGAGGTTAACCTACCCCAACCAAGGAAAAGTACAAGGTAAGGGTTATTTCACAATCTCTTCTTTATCCGAGGTTGTTTATACGTAATAATCTACTGGGATCTCGTTATCATCCACATCCATGTTTCTTCAAAATGTATTTCAAAACATTTTTACTATTTACAAGAATATGGGTTAAAGTCATTTATACCCTTTTTTGACTTTTTATAAGAGGTTTACAAAGTAATCTTTCCGTCGTTTTCAAAACAAGGTCCTTTTTAACCTTTTCGACAGAATTGAGGTAAGAATGTTTTTTTTAACTTATACGGCGGGTGCGGTTATTTTACGCCGTTATAAAATCTTCAAAGCTTGCCTTACAAGATTATAAGAATATTTTCAAAGAAAATTTTTTATTTTATATGGATCTTAAATGATTTCAAAATAAAAGGAGATATTTCTTTTAAAAGAATTTTGATTTCATCTATGTCAACATCCTTTGATGGATTTTAAGATTATTTGAAGTTGATTTATTATGATACAAAACTTCTATATTGTATTGAAGGTTTTGTGATATGTTTGACTGTGGATGTGCTATTTTATACCATACATAGTTTATGGTGAAAGTATTGACATTTCGTATGCTAGTTTTAATACGAATGTTTATGTTATGTTTAAACCTTTTCATATGGGAATGCATTGGACTTAATAAGTGACGGGTGGAGCCCGCTATAGATCCTCGATGCATCGGTAGGTCTCATGAGACAAACTAGTGTCTTGGCACAAGGCCTTGACAAAATCTTATTTGTAGTCTTGGCACGAGGCCTTGGCTATGTGGTTATGATAGTCTAGCATTATGCATTCCAACATTATGAAAGTGGTTATTGATATTGCATGTGATTATTCGATTAGTAGAATATCCATGTGAACAAGTAAATGGCATTATTTCATTTTACTTTTGCCATACTATGTTGAAGTTCAATTTTAAAAGGCTTTTGTTTTAGTAATTCATTGCCTTAAATGTTTATGCTTATTTTGAATGTTCCGCTATATTGTTATCCTTACTGGGCATTTGAGCTCACCCCTTTTCTATGTTTTATTTTTCCCAGGTAGTGAAGAAGTAATTTATGAATGACTTGCAGGGATATTATGAGGGGTTAATAGTGTGGATATGAAGACTTTGTTGTTGTAGTAGTTTTTCACTTTGAAATGTAATGTAAAACTTTATGATTATATCTAGTGTTTCCAAGGCTACTAAACCAATCGGTCTTTCGAGATTTGATCTTTCTTGTGATCATGCCAATGTTATGTAATTATTGCACCGACTCTGGGTAGCTGGGGTCGGGGCGTTACAATTGAGCTTAATATTGCCTTAATAATTGTAATTAATTTGTATCACATACACCAATAATTTTGGTAAGAAATAAATTCTGAATTATTATACAACATGAGTCATTTTGTTTCCAAATATGGTATCGTTTTTTTCCAAATTCTTATCATAGAATTGGAAGATACTGTTTTTATATTTAATCCCACAGATGGGACGACAATGTAGGTTTTTAGAGTAAAAATGTCCGGAAGATTTCTATGTTTTTATAATAAATTCCAAATTCCAAATTCCATCCAAAGGAATAAATGTTACTAATTAATAAAAATATTATCTAATTAATCTTTTGAACCCATTAAATGTATAATTTAACCTCTTAAATAAATAAGATGAAAAATCAATTTTCAACTAAAATTCAGTATTTTTAACTATTCATTAAAAAACTTAAATGCATGAGAAAAATAACAAAAACTTACCCAAACAATATTATTATATTTAAATTTCAAATATGAGTCATGTTTTGACATAATAAGTTAATTAATGTTTCATAATTCAGGTAAATAATGGGTTCTCTATTAAGATGCAGTAAAAGTTTTGTTATAAAAACATAGGTTTTATGTGGAAAATATAGATTGTTCTTATCTTATGCCTATAAAAATTAATTTATGCATAAAAATAAAACATTTATTGGAAATATAACATATATAAATGATTAAAATCATTCAATAATTGTAATTATTTGTGTCTATTAAGAAAAAAACTCTTTTGGAATAATAATAATAATAATAATTTTTGTCTAATTCATTCTTATTTTCCATTAAATTAATTATAAACTAATTGTTGTCGCCAAAATATGGAATGGAAATAATGGGATAAAAAGAAGCCACGTACGCTGCCTCGCAATGCTCCAAAGCGAAGCTCCCCCGAGCATCGCGGCCCCTCGAAGCACAGGAGGCGGTAACGCTCCGCGAATGGCCTGACCTTCACGAGCCCGCCCCGAAGAACCCGCCGCCCCTTCGCGCCGCATGAATTCTGCTTCATGGCACCCCTTGCCTATTAATACTGGGCTCCCCCCTGAGTCCAGAGGATGGACAATCCGACCTTTTGGCTTCTCAACTCAAAAATCACGAAGCACCCTTCACCCCGGGAATCATGAGCCTTGCGAGGTATTTTTACTTCGCGAGATGCCTTTGCCTCATCTCGTTTTGAGCCCCTATTCTGAGATGGATTCCCTTCATGAATCCCAAGGGAATTCGCGAAGGAGGTGGATACCCAAGGGAACCCGGGCTTCCGCGGAGCTTTTATGCTTCGCGAAACACCCATCTTGTACTAGTGATCCCAATGCCAAGGCAGGGTCGCTGCATATCACGAAGCACACTGCTTTGCAGTACCTTGATTCGCGAGGCACCTCTGCTTCGCGAGGTAGTGCTCCGCGAATACTATTCCACTTCGTGAAGTACCCCCCATTCACACCTATTCCCCATGCTATGGACAAGGCACTCCACTTCGCGATGAAAAATCCTTTTCATGGAAATTACTCTTCCCGTGCGACCCTCCAGGTTTTCACTATGTGATTTCAGTGTCCCATGGACAACACCACTCTTAGCGTTGCTTAGCCTAATTCTTCTTCACATAGGCATGATAACAGCTATTGCTTATTCGCATAGCCACGCTAAAGTGGACCCCTCCATGGTTCGCTCTGCGGCCCCACTTGACCACGGCCTTACTAGTACCTTCCCTCCCCCAAGGAGCAGACAGTGCCGTTCATGTAAGTCCTAGGGGTGCAAAGTGAACCCGCCTCATCCAAGATGCATGACGTTAAACTGCCAAGAACTTTTTCCTCAACACATGACGTTAAACTGTGATCTAACCCCACACCTCGAATGCAAGGTCCCACCATCTCGGACATTCTTTATGCTACTCGTCTCCATGGGAATGGAATTACCTACTCCATAGGGTATGATATCCTCTTTATCGGAGCGGCGTATGTCCACGGGAGAAGGGCGACCACCTTGGTGTAATCCCCCTAGCCCCTCTTGCGGAAGGTTTCACCCATGCACCTCCGTACTTCCCCACATCCAAGGTCAGTGGAGGGCGTGATAGGGAACAAGGTACCTTCCATCATTGGTCCCAAATACCTCTCCCGCTGCGCTTTGCCGCACTTTGGGCCTCCATCCTAGAGTAAGTCCCAGCACCATGGGCCACCTAACGCGTAATCCCCTCTTCATTTCTCACGGACGCACCCTTCCCGATGTGATCATCATGTTTCTACTACCTCTTGTTTCTCACACCGAGCATGACTCACGTGGTCTTAGAGTAAGCATTGGCCATGACAACATACCATCCAGCATGACGTTAAACTGTATGCCTCTGTCCAGCATGACGTTAAACTGTATTTCTCGTCCAGCCTGACGTTAAACTGCACATCCATTTGAACTATAAGGTATTTGATACATGTGAATGCATGGTACATAGGAAGCCTCCACGAGGTTCAAGCCCACCATTCATTTCTTCACGTCAGGTTCCACCCTCGTCTCGCATGATGTTAAACTGCATTCCAGTCCAACAGAAATCTATTGTGACCAACCCGAACTATAAGGACTTTGATCCATGTCAAGGTATGGTACGTAGGAAGTCTTCCTGAGGATCAAGACAACCACCATCAGACCATGGTCCACCTCCATGTCAGTTCACTGATGATACGCATCGGACCAAGGTCCACCTTCACGTCAGTTCGCTGACGATACCCATTGGACCCACGGGTTCACCTTCACGTCGGTTCGCCGATGAAGCCATTTTTAACTATGAGGTCTTTGATCAATGTCATGGAATGGTACGTAGGAAGCCTCCCAGAGGTTCAATCACACCACCTGTTGGTCACCCTGACCCTCTTCACGTCAGTTCACCAACACCTTGGTAGCCTAGTGTGTAATCCCCACACCATCTGGACCAAGGTCCTCGCTCGCGTCGGTTCGCCGACACACCATTTTGAACTATGAGGTCCTTGATCAATGTCACGACATGGTACGTAGGAAGCCTCCCAGTGGTTCAAGCCCACCACCTGTTGGTCACCCCGACCCTCTTCATGTCAGTTCACCAACACCTGGGTAGCCTAGTTTGTAAACCCCACACCATCTGGACCACGGTCCTCGCTCGCGTCGGTTCGCTGACAAACCATTAGGATCTACGAGGTCTTTGATCCATGTAAAGGCATGGTATTTACGAATCCTTCACGAGGTTCAAGCCCATCACCCGGTCATTCCGACCCCATTCATGTCGGTTCACCCCCATCCCGCATGACGTTAAACTGTATTCCACACCTCATTTGAACTATGTGGTCTTTGATCCAGGTCAAGGCATGGTACGTAGGAAGCCTCCATGAGGTTCAAGCCCATCACCAGTGGACCCCCCAGGATCACCTTCACGTCGGTCTGTTGACAATACCCATCGGGCCAAGGTCCACCTTCACGTCGGCTCACCGGAACCATCTCGAACTATAGAGACTTTGATTCCCTACCATGGGGATACGTAGGAGGTCTCTTCGAGGTTCAAGCCCAACTTTACTGTCGCCTTTGCGATGGTCCCATTTCATTCCCCCACCACTTCATTCATCCATCCATCATCGACGCTGATTCTTACCCGGACCGCCATATCGTGGCGAGATCATGCCATTCCGCTCCTCTTCGAAGCATTCGGGAAGCCGCCCATGGGCTGACCCCAATATCGGCATCCCTTCAAGAGAAATTCCTCAATCCGATCCTTTCCATCTAAAGCTCTGATCGGGCCGATCCATCTCCATTGGACATTAATCCTACGACATACCCTGTGTTAATCATAAGAAGCTGAGGAAAACCTCAGATATATGCCTATGGCATATAATTCCTCGTGCTCGATGTGGGATGCCTCAGGATTCCACGCCCTCAAGAAGCCCTGTGACAAGGGACAAAAGACAGACACGCCAATTCCCCAACGTCCAGACACTCTACTGATGCCTCGACGTGACTACTCCCCCGACTGAAGGTTGCTGCCCTGACCGGACCCTTTGGAATGTCCTAAAAGAACCAGTGTAATTAACCAGCATCCATGGAAACATGGCACTGGTAAGAGTTTCACGAACAACGTATTAAATCTATGAGGGAGACCCGGACTAGGTGATGAGTTCCGAGGAGGAATCACGGAAGGAAGAACCGACATCCCATTATCCCGGTTTCGATCAAGGAGTAGATGTCCCTGAATAAAGAGGAAATTCCACCTGCCTTTGGAAAGCGGGAATGTATGGCGACAGCAGCGCGTCCTCCACAGACGGATGTACGCACCCCGGTGAAAGCGTCGAAAACAGAAATGGTGAACCTGATGTAAAATTATTCTCCTCAATGTGGAGATTAGTAGCGTTCGAGACACCAGTAGAATGACGTGTCACCGAATCCAGATATCCGGCGTCGGGTCCCGCCAAGAAAATAATGGGCTTGGCGTGACGCTCACTGGAAGGTGGGGCAGTATAACGTGGGGAATTCCATTCTGCAACATGTTGTCGTGGATCCCTCTTACCGACATGGAGGATGGAATGACGTTGGGGCACTGGTTGGCACTCCTTTTCTTCACAGTGCTAATGAGTTGATCTCTCCGTTTCCCAGGAACCAGGTTGCTGCTATGGAGACACGATCACCACCCGCTCACCTATGCAGGGGTCGGGGAAATACCAGCACAACTGCCCTGCATGGCACCACTGCCACCACGACGGCCTCTACATCCGTGAATACGGGGCGCCCACGTCCCATCTCCCTGTCAGAGATCATCCAGCCAAGGGTGATCAACAACCTTGTACGCAGGTACGAGGAGGAAGGGGTCATCCCAACTCAGGTATGGCCCGCCTGGACTTGGAGGCATCCAGGCCCCACTGTCAACACCACCCTCAAAGGCCACGTAGGGAGCCCCTGCTCCCCACCCCAATGTTCAATCGTTTTGGGAGCTTGTCTCTGCAACTCCTCGACAACTCCTCGACTTACAATGATGAGGCGGGTGATGTCCAGCGCGGCCCGTTTAGAGTCCCAATCTAGGGGTTCCAGGCAAGGGCTCCCATCCAGATGTGTCAGCATCACCGACCAGTTTTTCAAAAAGAGCAGGTAGGTTTTTCCCCTGCACCACCTGCGCCAGCTCGTCTGACCCAGGGTCAACGTCAGGCCCGAGCTGAGGACGCTCATCAAGGGGCGTCAATTTCATCAACTACTATGGCCCGAGCCACGACGTGCATCATTAAGTCCCTGCACACACTGAGCAGGGGAACTTCTTCACCCGATCAGGACCGAGGCTCCAACCGCCCCATGGGCAGGTCGTGTTTGCTCGCGGGGTTGCAGGCCTGAGTGGTGATCGCCCCGAACCAATTTTCAGTAATGTCACCCCTTACGGAGGGCCTCCCCGTACCACCATTCCACAGAGCGTGGGCCTTCCCTGCTTCGAAGCTCATCAAGGAGGTATGCCTCGTGCTACCCCATTCCCAAAGGAAGACCTTCCCCGTAGCAGTGACGCTCGGCACGGGAACCTCTCCCGCGCCCACCATATAGGGTATGGAGTCCCTCCTCCTACCCTCGACCGTCGATGTGAAGGAACTGCCCATCCGGTCCCTCTCCAATGTGGGGGTCCTCCCTATGTCCTCTCTGCAACTGGCGAAGGTCCTCCTCGCCCCAGCAACTCGAGGAGTGAAGGTCAGCCTCGATCCACCTGCACCGACCATGGAGGTCCTCCCCATGCTCCTTCCGGTTCCAACAGAGGTTCCACCCACATGGGTGTTGTCCATGGAGGTCCTCCCCATGTACCCTTTGAAATTTCCCTCGGTTCCCCTCACACTGCGGCTATCTCAAGCGGGGGCCCTCTCCGCCATGGCGCCAGCGCCGCCCTGAGACAACATGTTGAGAATCAACCTTGTCCTGAAGAGCCATCTAGGGGCAGGAGAGCGGGTCGTCGACGCCATGAGAAGATCCATGGGAAGGGACAAGTGGAGGTCAAACCAGCCCATTTCTTAGATTCTTAAATGAAATTCTACTCAGCGATGGAGCCTTCTCCCCGCTCCTCTGTGTCAAGGGCTGGGGTAGGAATGAGGCGCGTAAGCCTCATTCTCCCAGAATGCGAAGTCCACCAGATCCCCGCCTCTCTCCGCAGGTACATCCAGGATGAAGAAATTTTCGAAATTCCATAGGTCCCGACCGTGAAATCACCTCCGTCGTCACCATAATCGCCCTCCACCTCTACCAGAGATCACAGAGAGCTATTTTGGGGACCAACAACGGTAGAGAAAGGGCATGACCTATCACCAGCGACCGCAATTCCTGTGCCAGAAGCTGTGACCATCAGCCCATCGTATCGTGATATCGTGGTCAGGTCACCACACTCTTTAGAGGATGGCTCGGAATTCGGCATCCAGTCAGCTCGTTCGTCATATTCTCCGCCGCCAAGTTTACTATCTCAGTAGTCCGCCTCGGTAACGCTACCGGTCCTTCAGCAGCCTCTGGTTGACGAGTAGGGAAATACGAGGCCAGACCCTGAGTCCGAGCCCAGGAGCACGTTGGAACTCTCAAGCACTCCGACCCGTCTACCTCTGTACAGAAGACAGATGAAGATCGCGAGAGGCCACATTGCGCCAACATCTTGTGGAATAGAAGAGGCTGGTTGATGAACTCATGGCCGAGCGTGCTACAGAATGGCGACCCGACAATGGTAATCCAAAGCCATGGAAACAGGGCCCGGAACAATTTCCCCCCAGCGAGATGCCTCTGGGAAACCCTGATCATGCTGCTTCTGCAGACAGGGCAGAATCCAGAGCCCACAGCAAGAGGGCGCAATAGGTCTCTCCAAACCCTCCTGAACGACGGGGCAATTTGAGGAATCTAGCCTGGGTTCCCCCAGTATCCCCACAGGCCATTCCGCCAGTCGCCCCACG
The DNA here is from genome assembly GCA_963277665.1 of Viscum album. NCBI lineage: Eukaryota > Viridiplantae > Streptophyta > Magnoliopsida > Santalales > Viscaceae > Viscum > Viscum album. The sequence goes on from OY728164.1 coordinate 1,351,403,865, forward strand.
AGCTGCGGAAGCCATCTACCATGTCAAAGAACCCAGAAATGCACTTGTGATTAGGGATCCCCATCAAGACAGGGACCCCCACCTGGATGATCTTATAGCGGCAGTCATCGCCCACCTCGAAGCGTTGGAAATGCGGCAGGTGGCAGTCCCACCGGATGGCAAGCCATATCCCGCATGGGTGGATGATATGGCTGCCCCCCCCCCCCCCCCCCCGAGTTCTGGTAACCCCACTTTATCACCCTTCAATGGGATAGGGGACCTGCCGCAGCACTTGACCCATTTTTCTTCTAGGTGTGGCCCCATGCTGGGGACTCCAGCCCAGCAAGAAGCGGCTAAGCATCGATGTTTTGTGCAGACATTGGAGGGCCCCGCATTCATCTGGTACAACCAGCTCTCTATCGGGTCAGTGACCGGTTGGAAGGATCTTCGCCGACAGTTCCTGTACCAGTTCATCTCCACCATGCGAAAGACCAGCATCACAGACCTCTTCAAGTGCAAGAAAATGCCTGATGAGCGAGTCACAGACTTCATTGCCCGGTGGAAGGGGCTTACATACTCCCTCGATATGCCACTGACTCAAAAGAAATTTCTGACAATGTGTGTAGGGAATGTTTAAATGGAGCTGGTACCTTCCCTGATTATCCAGAACTACCCTGGAGCGTTCTGGGATCTCACAGATAAGGCTCAGCGCCTTGAGGAGGCTCTGCAACAGGCTAGTTAGGCACGTTTGTGGCACCCTGTGATCCCATCCAGGAGGGCTGCCAGAGCCGAACCCACCGCGGTGGCCCAAATAGAAGCCCCCAGGAAGCTGGAATTACTGCCAGCGGCACCAGCCCCGTAACCCCACAGAGGTCCTCCACCTCAAGCGTAGGCTCCTGCCCAGCAGCGGCCGCCTCAGAATCGACAAGCTCCCCCGCACAATGCGCCACCACCACCTAGGTGAGACAATCAGGCACCGCCTCCTCGGCAGACCCCTCCGGCCCCTCGTCAAGTCCAGGCCCCTAGGACCCCCTATCAGGAAAAAAAGGCACCAGACTTATTCGTTCAATGAGAATCAGGTCCCAGGCTACTTCTGAAGTGCTCTAGAGTAAGGGATTGTGCACCTACTCGAGTGCAGAAGGTGGGTAGAGGCGAATCTCACCAATCACCTCAACTACTGCCCTTATCATCGGATTCTGGGGCACACCCTCAAGCAATGATATGTGTATAAAGACTGGATTTAAGACCAGGTAGACAACAACAAAGTCAGGTTGGGCCCTACACCAACACAAGTAGTGGGTGTCTTTGTATGGTCAGAGATCGGTAGCGACAGCGAAGGAAAGTGGCAGCAGGTTCCCAGCCGTGGGTCCCAGAAATACGACGACTGGATGGCTCGAAAAACCGTCGCTCGTGCCCATGGTATCATCCGAGCATGCCTGAATCATCCGGAGCCTTCATAGGAAGTATCTGGTACCTTTTCATCGACCTCACAGCCGACCTCTTCCCAAAAGGGCAAGCAACGACGACGCAAGAAGAAGAAATGAACTCCACCACTGTCGTCGTCATCCTGCACTCTTGGCGAATTTATGCCCCCTGAAATGGGGATTCCTCCCAGAATCTGCCCGGTGATGGATGACTCATTGAGCGACAGCCAGGGGTATGCTTTGGTTAACACTGTGGAGCTGGTAAAGCCCTATATGGCTCCCGACGAGGGGGAACACCAGGAGAAACTCCCCAATGTTCCCAGCCGACATCAATATCAGTGGAACCGCAGCCACAACGGTTGTCGAGGCACATTAGTGGGCACTTTCAGTTAGGCCGTGCATGCTACTGAAACCAGATAGCAGGCTCAACATAGAGCTTAGCACGCACAAGCTCATCTGATGCCCTCATCTTTACCTCCACCGTCGTTTGTGCTACTACATCAGGCAGAATTGCCTCGTCCGTATCACAGTCAGTCTTGTCCAGCTACAATCTAATCTCTGATGTCTGATCCTAATCTGGCGGCTACTCTTTAGGCTTAAACTAGTAGGCACTGGGATGTACCTAGCACTAGCCAACTGCTGGTTCAACCCGCAAGACCTACTATGCCTCCAACTGCAGAACAACCTTCTGTAGGCAGAGGCTCATGCTTGGCATGAAAGTATGATGTCCTAAAGCACCTGTCTGGCATTCCAGCAAGGCTTTCTATCCTTGAGGCCCTTTTCCTATCGTTTGAAATGCGTGAAGAACTTGCCGAGGCCTTAAGGATCCCCCTTCAGTTTGAGATGTAGGTAGCAGCTGTGGAAGCCTTCAATGATGAGTCAATTGAGAATGCCGAATTCTAGGCAGTTATCTCGATCTCTGGTGAAGATGAGGACCCTCCCATACAGGGGCATATTCTCCCAATATAAATCACTTGCCACTTCAATGGCGTGGAATTCCACCGCTACCTCGTTGACATGGGTTCCAGGATCAACCTAATCCTGACTCGGACACTGTGAAGGCTAGGTCTGTCTGAATATGATTTAACTCCCTCCGACCTCAGAATCCAGGGATACGACAAGACCGAGCAATCCCCAGTTGGCAAGATCCACCTGAAGACCCAGTTCAGTGGCCTAATTACCAGCACCGAGTTCAGGGTTGTCTCCCTGGACACTGCCTACAATGCATTGATGGGTAGGCCATGGCTCCATCTACACGCAGCAGTCCCTTCGTCGTATCACAAGTGCCTCAAATACTCCCTCAATGGTTGAGTAGGCGTGCTCCCAGGAGATGCGTCTCCTTTCACCTCTTGTGAAGCCCGCTATCTGGATGTCGATTATTACAAGAGCAAGGATAAGAAAATCCTAGTAAGTGAGGATGAACCTGCCCCAGTCGCAAGTGATCCATGGGAAGGCCTAGATGATGCCTACATCTTCCCGATCCATCGATTGGAGGCCACGACCCCGGACATGGGGTAGTGTTTCGTTGTTTCGGGTACGCAAGGAAGTCATGTTCCCATGCCCAAGAGACGATGGGAAATCACCTCGTAATCCTACACCAAACATGATCAAGTGATCCTGGAGCCTCCTACCCCTGTGCGGTACCAGCATGTCAAGCTTATGACAACGGCAGTATGTCATATGTGTCTCTTCTGCTGGGCTGGAATCAACCGACTCAGGCCGACGCATCACCACTGTTTTGATGTCATCAAACATGGCCCCTTAGGCTGAAGGCCAGATGGGATAGGATCGACTGCCTTCATTGATATAGTCTTAGTGGCGAGTGGGTCTCCTGATATGGTGGCCACTGCTGCCCAAGCTGGCACCAGCTGCCCGTCAGCTCCCATTGCGGAAAACCCCTCCACGGGTGGAGAGGAAGATCTGGGGGATGCTCCCCAACCTTTGAGGAAGCTGTATCTACCACGGTTGATGAGCTGGTACAGATGAACCTTGGTAGCGCGGCATATCTGAGACCCACATTGATCAGTGCATCCATGTCCCCCGAGGAGCAGCAGCGGTACGTAGACTTTCTCAAACAACACTGTGATGTGTTTTCCTGGAGTTACAGTGAGATGCCAGGACTAGATCCTCAGGTAACCGTTCACCGCCTCAGCCTCCCGTCAAACCATGGTGGGTTTAGGCAGCCTCCCATAATGATGCACCCTTCTCATGGTGCTATTGTTGAGGCCGATGTTGACAAGCTTATCAAATCCAACTTCATCAAGGAAGTCTAGTACCCCAAGTGGCTTTCCTACATTATGCCAGTCAGGAAGAAGAATGGGTCGATCAGAGTCTGCATCGACTTCCGCGACCTCAATCGCCACTGCCCAAAGGATGACTTTACCCTCCCGGTGACGGAGTTATTGATTGATGTGACACGAGGGTTCCAACCTCTCTCTTTCATGGATGGGTATTCCGGGTACAAACAGATCCGGATGGCCCTTAAGGACGAGGAATCCACCACCTTCTGGGCTCCCCAAGGTACCATTTGCTACCAAGTTATGCCCTTCGGCCTGAAAAATGCAGGTGCCACTTATCAGAGGGCCATGCATCGCATATTCAGGCTGATTCTCGGGATGCTGGTGGAATTCTACGTGGATGACCTAGTGGTCAAATCGCGCCAGCGCCAGGACCATATCAAAGAACTTGAGAAAGTGTTTGGTTTCTTCCATTCCCACCACCTGAAGATGAACCCATTGAAGTGTGACTTCAAGGTCACCTATGGGGAGTTTCTTGGCTTTGTTGTTAGATACTGGGGCATTGAGATCAACCCATAGAAGATCAATTCCATCAGCCAAATGCCTCCCCTGAGCAACATTCGGGAACGTCGAGGTCTCAAAGTCCACTTAGCCTATATATGCCGATTCATCGCGAATCTGGCCAGCAAATGCAATCCCTTTTCCTAGATCATGAAGAAGGGCGCCACATACGAATGGGATGAAGAGTGTCGGGCCGTCTTTAAAGAAATCAAGAAGTATCTGCTCCAACCTACGGTTTTGATACCACCCGTCTCCGTAAAGCCGGTCGTCCTTTACGTGACCACCCTGGAATGGTCCCTCGGCGAACATCTTGCCCAGAAGAATAATGAGGGTATAGAGAACAGTCTCTACTATCTCAGCCACATGCTTCTCTATACGGAGATCAGATACTACCCTATCGAAAAGAGCTACCATGCACTCGTTTTTGCCGTACAAAAGTTGTGGCATTACCTGCAGCACCATAAAGTACAATTGGTCTCTCGGGTAGACCCACTGAAGTACATCCTGAACTGCCCCATGTTGACTGACTGACTAGCGCAGTGGGCAGTGATGCTCCAGTAGTTTGACATTAGGTTCATGCCTCAGAAGGCCATCGAAGTACAAGCATTGGCATACTTTTTAGCTGCCCATCCAACCCCAGTAGATCAGTCCCTGGACCTAGATTTTCCTGATGAGATGATCCTCTCAGTCAATCATGTTGTCTCATTTTGGCAAATTCACTTCGACAATACCTCCTGGTGCCCCCACCGGTAGGAGGCTGAATGATCCTAAGCTCAACATAGTGGTCCTGGGTATCGTCTTCATCACCCCGGCGCAAGCCGTCCTGCCATACTCGTTCTTGTTGTCAGAAGGTTGTACCAACAATGAGGCAGAGTACCAGGATCTCATCACTGGCCTCAAGTTGGCCCTCGAGACCGATGTGCCCCATCTACATGTGAGAGGAGATTTCGAGCTGGTAATCGAGTAGGTAAATGGTGACGATTTCATCGGGAATCCAGAGCTTGTACCATTGTTGGAGTGCACCCTCCGTCTAATGGCCCAGGTCTCTTCTCGAACAGAGGTTACCCATGTACCTCGGTCATAGAACGATCGAGCAGACGCCTTGGATGGCTTAACTACATCGCTCACAGAACATTAGAAAGCTGATTTGATCATACAAGTGGCACACTGGAGAGTCATTGCCCCCATCACCCAAGAGGACAATGACGGTCTGTGGGTAAGTCATCTCACTGCCGGACCCTCTACGTCAGGGGTCCCAGGTTCATCAGACACAGTGGTTGATGCTAATCCTGACTGGAGGGCACCTTTTGTTGAGTATCTCCAAAATGGTTTCCTCCCGGACGAACGGGCCTAGCGTGACCGAATCCGATGCCGCGCGCTGCAATTTACTCTCCAGAGTGGTCCTAGTCTTGAGAAAATCTTCTATAAGCGGAGCTTCGATGGAATCCTCCTCCATTGCATTCAAGGAGTCAAGATTTCATAGGTTATGCAAGAGGTTCACGTCGGTTCCTTCGATGCCCACCAGGCAGGGCCCAAGCTATCCCATCAAATCCGGAGGTTGGGGTACTTCTGGCCCTCTATGGTCCATGATTGTATCAAGTTTTCCAAGAGATGCCATGCGTTCCAAGTTCATGCCAACATCCGGCATCGGCCGCTGGAGCCTCTCCACTCCACCAAGTACTCTTGGCCGTTTGCTGTTTGGGGACTCGATGTAGTGTGACCATATCCACCGGTGACATCTCGCCAGTGTAGGTTAATCCTAACTACTACAGATTTCTTTTCCAAGTGGGCAGAGGCAGTTCCACTCAAAGAGGTCAATGCTCGTTCCATCGTCAACTTTGTGAGCTCCAATATCATCCACCAGTTTGGGGTCCCTCACGCTGTCCTCACCGATAACGACACCATCTTCTGAGTGGATGAGCAGAAAAAATTGTATGCGAAGTACAATATCCGTTCGAACCATACCTCCTGCTATCATGCACATACAAACGGATAGATCGAGGCGTTCAACAAAACCCTCTCTAACATTCTGTAGACAATGGTTGGTCCGAACAAGAAAAGTAGTCCGGACAAGCTCCCCAACGCCCTCTGGGCTTATCGGACTACGACTCGCAACTCCACCCAGGGGACCCCATATTCCCTGGTGTATGGGGATGAGGCCGTCCTACCCATTGAGATCTAGCTTCCATCATTACGCACTACAGTCTATGACTAGTAGGCGCCAGTTGAGGTGGAAAAAATCCATCTAGATGAATTAAAAGCACTGGACGAGAACATGCTTTGTGCCCTGCACAAGCTGGAAAGGCATCAGAATAAGATAGCAAGGGCCTTCAACAAGAAGGCCCGCCTTCATTATTTTCTACAGGGCGACCTAGTGTTGGCCCTTCAAGCCCCAATGATCCCCGGTAGGAAACCTCCCAAGCTAGATCCCAAATGGGAAGGGTCATACGTCATCCATAAGGTTTACCCCAATGGGGAATACTCCTTGGAGACCACAAATAGTGAGAGCATACATTCTCCCACCAACACAAAGTTCCTCAAGAAGTACTTTTCTTAAGCTTCACATGGTCCTGCACGACCTTAAACTGCATCGTCATCCTGCAAGACGATAAACTGAAAAATGATCTGAGATCTATGACCATAAACTAAGATCTCCCCCCATCCTTACTGCAAGAAGTTATACTGCAATCCAGTCAAGCCTTCCTGACCGAGCCTCAGCCTCAAGCCCCTTGGCTTTCGTCGACTCAGGATCTCTTATGGGATTTTACCATATGGTGTGGGATACGTCCCCATTCACGTCGGGTTACCCCCCATACCTATCCCCAAATGAGATGCATATCTTTTCAAGCACGCCATTAAACTGCGCTTCAAGAACTATGTGTGGCCTGATTCCCATCCTAATGGGATACGTAGGAATGCTCGGACGCCTCATATTGAGCCCAGCCCTGAGCTCTTCTCTTCCACTGCCCCCTGGGTATAGTTTCCTTGTAGGATCCTTGCATGATTAGGAGTAAGATTTCTTAGCCTCGCTCGTACAAGGATTATAAGGGTTTCACCATGTGCCCACTCCCATTCTTCTATCTTCCCACGTCCTTAACGCATGACGTTAAACTGCATGGCCTTCAAGAACTATGTATGGCTTGATTCCCATCCTAATGGGATATATAGGAATTCCCAGACATTTTGTCTATTGGCCCAGCCCAAAAGCCAAAAATATTCCCCTCGGGTCAAGACATTTGGAAGGATGTACACTTTTTCCCATTTCACATCGAGCAAGCCTCGACCCGGCTGCACGTCCCCCTGGAGATGTTCGCCTCTTTCATGGATGGATACAGTTATGCTTCACCCACTCCTTGACTGGGATTCCATCATCTTTCACACCCGTAGGGACCTCCAAGAACAACCTGGATACAATTCCAAAGGGCTCTCCTAACAACATGGGCCGACGCCCCCAAGGGTTTCCGAGAAACAAGCCAATACAAGTCACACGTTGCGAATTTGGTCAATTGTCAATGCTCATTTGTTGCTCCCGTATCAAGTCACCATAGGAAAACTGTGTTTCGAACATGGTCAACATTGTCCTGGATCTTCGGGTCCACCCCAAGATGTCCCAATCATTGAGTGCAGTGATTCGTTCTACCCCATCCTGAAGTGAAAAACATCCCTCCAGGTGGCGCCAACAGTCGGGTCCATGGCCCCGATTCTCTTATAAGGGATGTACAACGTGGTATAGTATTACGTCCTCTTTTGCGTCGGGTTACTTTTCATGACGTACACCTCCCCAGATGAGATATAGTTATCTCTTTCCCCGTCCTCATTGCAAGACGTTAAACTTCAAATTGGGCAGGCCTTCCTGACCGAGGCTTAGCCTCAGGCCCCTTGGCCTCTCTGGGCCCCCGGCCCTCATCCTCACTGCAAGACGTTAAACTGCAAGCCAGTCAGGCCTTCTTGACTGAGGCCTACCCTCAGGCCCCTTGGCCTTTTCGGGCCCCTTGGCCCAGATTCTTTCCTATAGAACTGTGCAGTATGGTGTGTGATTATTCATTACCCGCCGCACCATACACCTCCTTTTTAGGATATTCTACCCCCGGGGCATCCCTTCAGAACTATGTATGGCTTGATTCCCATCCTTATGGGATACGTAGGATCACCTGAATGTCTAGGTTTTGAGTCCATCCCCACCTCTTTGGAATCTCTATCCCACCTCGGCTCCACGACCTACTCTTCCTCCATGAGGGGATTATGTGGTGTGGTGTGGGATTATTCCCTTATTCATGTTGGTCTTGTAATGACCACGCCATGTACCTATCCTTCTCAAGCTGTTTTGTCAACTCTTTCCGATAGTTCACCAATGTGCCTAAGGGTACTGTGTTTTATTACCTGGAATGTCAAACTTTACTCGGACACATCCGTACTTGCTTTCCAAGCTTTGTGTATCCCTTCATCAGGGCTTCAATAATCTTTCACACCCAGAGGGACCCCCAAGAATGACTTGGATACAATGTCCAAGGGCTCTCCTGCCGTTATGGGCCAATTCCCCCAAGGGTATCGGACAACAAATCAATAAAAATACCACGTTGCAAATATGGTTAGCATTCAATGCTCATTTATTGTCCCCACCTCAGGCTAATGCGATATGGTGACTGTTTTCCACCACAGTTAACAGTTTTCCTCTATCTCTATGCCAATTCCATTAATCCCACAATGTTGGTTACACAATTTGCATCCTTCTCCAGCCTCATCATGTCCAAGTAGAGTCTCAAAACTCTTGGTACTATTCCTCTGTGCACGTCTGCGTGTTGGGGGAACAAAGCTGTGTCAAAGGTGTCATTCGAGGCTCTTCACAGACTCCCCCTAGTTGGATGTTTCAGGTATTCCAATAAGGATCTTCCCCCTTGTTTCCTACACCATGTTTAACTCACATGGGCTTAGGGATTGGGTTGAGGTATCTGCTTACCTATAAAGTTGTCATCCACTCATGGTCCGAGCTCTAAAGACAATAAACTAAGATCTCCCAAGAACTACGTCTGGCTTGATTTCTGTCCTCATTGGATATGTAGGAATGCCCAGACCTCCTATGATTGGGTCCAGTTTGAGTTCAGCATCCTGCCTTCAGAACCCTTACTACGGGATTATATGGTGTGGTGTGGGATTATGTTCTCATTCACGTCGGTTGTGTCGCACGACACCATACACATTCCCCACCTAGCATCGTCTCTGCTACGTCTGCACTTCATGATGTTAAAATGCATGATTTGTCCTATAATACGAACCTAGACTATGAAATTATCATCCTGGGCACACGATAAAAAACAACACTGCATTGTGATGACCTCATTGTAGAGGACATCACATTGGGTATTAGTAATGCACCATGCCATTTGTCAATTCTTATCATGTCTGGATTATTGTGGTGACACCAGGTCTTGCAACCCTAGGCACGTCGCTTCACAAAAATAAACCACCACCTTCAAGGACAAACAAGATTTATCAAATTCTGCTTCTTTTAGTGCAAGGGTCCACGCCCGCACTCCCCTTTTTCCCTGGCACTAGTACCTTACCGTGCCACCCTGCAGAACTACGTACTGCTTGGTCCCCATCCCCATGGGGTATGTAAGAATGCCTTGGCACTTTTCTTCAGGCTCATCTCAACTCTCATTTTCAGTCCATTGACCTAAAACCTCTCCCAAGGGGGTTATGAAGTATGGTATGGGATTATGTCGTCATCCACGTCGGGTCTGGTAATTACCCACCACATGACTTCTGTGTTTCCTCCCACCCATGGTCTGAATTCTACGACCCTAAACTAAGATCTCCGTATTGTAACGGACTCTGCTCCCTCTATCTAATACGTCTCGTTGTCAGATTCAGATGTGTTTTGACAAAGAGCCTAAAGTGTGGGATTTTCATAGGGACATTCCCCTCATCCCTTGACCAAGTTTCGTGAGCTCGCTATTTGGATCCTAATCCTCTTCCACATCCAAAAGGACTCTTATACGACATGGATTCTAGGCTTAAGGGCCCTCCATGGAAGTTAGGCCTAAGGGCTCCCCTATCGTTTCGGGCCAATGTCCCTACAGATCTCTAACAACATTTTTGACATGGTCCCGTGTTTCGAACATGGTCAACGTTCAACCCTCATTTGTCTGTCCCCATTCTACGCTAATGCGATATGGATACTTTGTTTCCGCCTCGGTTAACAGTTATCCTCTATCGTCATGACGTCGTCATTGTGATCCAAATCTCGAGCATCATGATTCACACATTTCCACTTCCTCATGTTCAGGTGGAATTCCAACATGCTCGACTCTATCTCTCCGCGCATCTAGGTGTTCCACATGGTCGTGTTTGTGTTTTTGGGCTGGTATTCACTGAGCATCCCTTCTCCCTAACCTGCCCCCTTCTGTGTTGGGAAATTCCCACCACTACTTCTTGTTTCCCACACTAAGCACGACTCACGTGGGCTTAGTAGTTTTGGCAAGATGTGTACCAATGCGGCCAGGCTTCTTATCATCCCGTATGACATTAAACTGCGCTCTTCAGAACTACGTATGGCTTGATTCCCATCCTCATGGGGTACGTAGGAATGCCTGACCGCTCTGCTTTAGGCCCAGTTTAATCCTCACTCTTAGTCCCTCGGCCTAGAGTGTTTCCTCCGGGGGTACGTGGTGTGATTTGGTCCCCAAGTCCTCATTCACGTCGGTTTCATAACTACCACACCATATTCTCCCAAGGATCTTCTCTTTCACTCCACATCCTATCGTATGATGTTAAACTACAGGAGTCAATATGTCCTCAACGCATGACACTAAACTGCGGTTCTACCCTAAACAAGTTCAGGATGCCCCGTGTTCATCATGGGATGCACGAGAGCCTCTACCAGAGAGGATTTCACTGGCCAGTGTTGGTCTATGACTACACTTTGCATCTAGAACTACGTGTGGCTTGATTTCCATACTCATGGGATATGTAGCGACACACATGTATTTTTCCTAGGGTCCAGCCCATAGGAATCATTAATCATATCCTTTCCCATTCCGGCCCCCTGGCTGGACCCCTCGCTAGAGAGGCCCTATCCCAAAGAAGGAAGGATCCATAACCAAACCAATGCACCCATCTAGCGTACTCCCACCACGGTAGTGTAATTTTATGAGTGTTGGATTCTGTTCGGACAAACCATCACTCCATATTCCACGCTTTGTGTACCCCTTATTTCTGACCCTCGTCCCCTTTCATGTCTGAAGGGACCCCCTAATGGCCTGGTCCCATGCCGCATCGGCTCTCCTACCATCCGGGGCCAACGTTCCGGAAGACTGGTCATGTTTGGAAGGTCCCCCTAACAATATGGATGCTCGACCTAGGGTCTGCCAACTGTCCTGAGCCAACATCCCGAAGGATTGACCGACAACATTTGTGACTTGGTCCCGTGTTTTGAACATGGTCAATGGTTGACCCTCATTTGTTGTCCCCATTTCAGGTTAACGCAGTAAGGATATCATTTCTACACCACGTTTAATGATTGTACTTTATTATCACACCATCCCCATAGTTTTCTGAATCTTGGTCATCGTAATTCACGCTTCCCATTTCCATCTGTTCGGACTGATTTCAGCGCCCATGGCGTTGCACCGTTCATACATGAGGGCACGCTGAAGAAACAGTAATTTGGCTATTTTGAGAACTTATTTCTCTAGCCAATCCTCTCCCATCTTTCAGAAATCCGGACTGGTTATCCAAACCCTGGATGCCCAAATCTTGGTTTCCACTCCTATGTTGGATGGGACGAGAAGGCAACTATCTTCTGATTCTCATGTCAGGAATGACCCACATGAGCTTGGGGAATTATCGTTGAACGTCCCGCAAACATCATAGGGATGTAATGAACCGATTTAAATAGTGTAAATCATGCATGCAACGACATTCAAAACAAATAAGGAAGAAATCGAAGCATGAAAGTACCATTAAATGGTTTGTAATTTGTTATAGTACCCGGGGGTCAACTCCCCCAATGGACCGGCTGACCCCGTCAAAAGAGTGTTGCAGCTCCACAACCCTCCGACTTGTGGTGTCCAAGACTTTCTACCACTGACTCAGCTCCCACTCCTCCTCTACAACAGCAGGGTGCAGTTCATCGGCCTTTGCCCTGGCCATCTCTATGTCAGCCTAAATGGCAACCATCTTTCAAGAATCCTGCCTCATATGCTCCTCTTCCTCGGCCAGCTGGGCCTTCAACCATGATATCAGCTCAGATTGTGTATTAAGATATGCTGAATTCTCATCCGCCCAGGTCTGCAGCTGTTGGACCTCGCTTGCAGCCTCTTGGAGCTGCTTGATGTTTGTCACCTTCCTCCGCTGCCAGCCCACGCGGAGCCTGCGATCGTACTCCCGGATCTTCTTGGCTATGAGATCTCGGATGAGCGCATGAGGACGTTGGGCATCCACGCCCCCAGTGCACAGTTCACGCAGCTGTGATCGAAGTCAATCCATTTCGTTCAGCCATAGAGCTTGGGGGTGTCCTTGATGAAGTGTCTGATTAGCTTCCACAATCGGCGGTGGACTATGCTGTTGTCTTCCTTGTCAGAGGCTATTTCGTCCCAGTCTGCGCGATAGGCAGGCTCGTATGCAGGATATGCCCGTAGGAAGTCCTCAGCAGGATCTGCATCTGGTGTTGAATCCAGCGCGACATCTGGCGCCAGAGCAGGCATGACAGTACTAGGGTCGGCCGATTGATGCTCATCATCAGACTCCACCTCAATAATTTCAAGCACGACCCTGCTGGTGGTCCCGCCGATGAAAGTGTGTGTTGCAGATTAGGGAGATGGGGGACTATCTCCACCATCACCGGCATGCCCCTAGGAGGGATGTAGCCATACATCCCGACCATCCTTGTCGCAACAGCCCATGCCAGTCGAAGAACTTTATGACAGAGAGGGACACAAACATTAGTTGGCACAATCTACATATGAAAACAATGAATCTAGTAGAGGAAACATACAGAGATCGATCTCCTGGTACTGCTCTTGAGTCGATGCTGATGGTACCCCAAGGTGTGGCCCTCCATATACTATTGGAAGGTCTGGAGATTCATGGGGATCCACCTCGGGTGCTCTGGTCCCACCAGACGCAGAACTGGACGTAGTCGTAGGCGCGAGTTCTGAAAGTCCTGCATCATTACCCGCTAAGGAGTGAGAGAGAGGTCTGCATACGAGTTCTTCCTGCATAGTGCAAACATCGGTAAGAAATCCAGGATAACCTGAGAACGGACCATGAGGAAAGAGGCTTGGGATGCTTCCTCGAGAACCTTTGTGAAATTATTCGAATCTGAGTATTGGTCTCCAACTTCACCCTCCTCTAACGGGCTCCCTCCGCGGGCCTCATCCTCCCGAGAGGAGTCCTCTGATTCTTCCAGCATGTGGAAGAGATTCCTCAAGTCAGTGGCTGATAGCTGTGGCGGAACCGTCCAATGAAATAATACCCTCACCTAGTCTGTCATTGGGTGTGGGATGCCACTTGAGTGAACGTAGTCCTCTAGCTCGACCAAATATTGCTCCTCATCCACCAGAGACGCCACAAAACTAGCCCGGACTGGGCCTATGCCTGGAAGAACCCTCTCGTGACGATTTAGGAGTTCCCACACCTCAGCCAGACTGAGGAGTTGCTGGTTGAATTCCCAAATGTCCCAAGACTCTGGGAATATGGCATCCTCTGGCATTTCAATATGATGCAACCGCTTACTTGGAGCCTGAGCGGATATCCTGTGAAATCCACTCAGCAGATGCCCCTTCGGATGGCTACGCTCTTCTGGAATCACCGGGTCCGCCGCTGCGGCCACACCCTCGGCCGGTGCTGGTCTTTCCGCCACGGCAGCCCCGCCACAGTGAGAGGCCCTTGCTACCCTCCAACCCCAACCTCGGGATAGTGGAGGCCCGCCGTCACCATCCTGAATAGTTGGATGCTTCATCTTCTCCCCCAGATAAGCAGCCTCCCAGCTAATGGCATACTCTCTCACCAATCCGAATGCGGCAGTGGATGGAGGCAATGAAATTCGCATCGTTTCGTCTTCCCGCATGAACAAGAGCCACAACTATGTCATCACACATAGGTTCTCCTCGTGACGCACCTCCCAGTAGACCTACGGGGTCAGCCGTTGGAGGCACCGGATTTTCCTCGCAAACCGATGTGGGGTGTACGGTTCATAGAGCGACTCAGAATCCACTCGTGCCACCAAAACTCCGCCTCGAAAGGCCAGGAGATAATCCCGATGCTGTTATGTTCCCTGCCCATCATCAGTAAGTATCCCCATCGGCAATGGGAATGGGTGGAAGTTAATCTCATCTGCCCTCCACACCCGGTTCAACACTATCGGCACAATTAGTTTGAATAGGAAGCTCTCGGATGCATTCATAATGGAGGGGCAAAAGTTTGATCCCGGTGGAGAAATAGGGTTTGGATACTCATAGATCCCCCTAATGTGCTCCACAATCCACTAATATAAGAGGTGGAAGGGCTTGCATATCCTTGGTGGCTTTTTTCCCCCGCTAACATGCCATAGCATCCTGTATAGCTTGGCGAGCATTGGAATCCCCATATTGACCCGTTGTCCCATGACCAGCTTGGATGCCATGATAAACGAGTTGGGTCGCACCCCCCATGCTGGTATCCCTCACCGGTAGGATCCAACCACAGATAAGGGCTGTGATGAATGCCGCCAGCCTAACTATTGGCTGTTGTTCAGTGCTGACACTGAAACCCCAAGTCTTCCAATGGTTGTCCTGTAAGACCTGCCAATACGAGTGCTCCTTACCCTGTTGAGCCACCTTCGGGCAAGTTTGAGGCCTCGGAGGGAACTCTCGATTCTCTGGGAAATTCAGAAACCTCTTGAACCACTTATTAAAGTGGATAACTCTCACTGCTTCCTTGTCCTCTCCGGGGACCAATGCCATCAGTGCCGACACCAGTCGCAACATCTGCTCCATATCCTCCTATGCGCTCATGATGGGGAGGAACTCATCATACATGGCTCCCAAGATCGGGACCCCCAAAATCTAATGGACATCCCACAGACTGATTCCCACCTCCCCATGGTGCAAGGGAAAAGTATTGGTCCTAGATGACCATCTGCTCAGCAGCACCAGCATCAGCTGTTTCGGTTGGTAAATGTGGAATTGGGAGGCCCATGCCGCCTCATACAAACCCACTCTCCTCAGTTCGGCCCCAAACTCCTCACATGAGGCTCCTACCCAGTAGGCCCATGCCCAGTCATTGGTGAAGTTTCCACCCTGGCGCAGGTCCCACTCATCGGACCACCCCTTCTTCAAATCCTGAAAATCCACCTTCACCATGGTATGGTACTGAGGAGGGGACGTCTCCGGTTGTAGTGGCATCCCGTCAATATTGTACACATGGTTGTTGAGACAGTCGGTGGTGACAGGTGTGATGTCCCCCCATGCATGACCATCGACCGCCCTGAACCAATGGCGCTGACATGGCATGCTCCTGAACCAGAAAGTTGGTTCGTCCCTACTCACCTTAGGGATGAAGACATCATCCCTCAGCCCGAATCCATACAAGTGTAGCTTCTTCAACTGTGGATAGTTCTTCTGACCCTCTGATAGCAGTTTTGTCAAAGAAGTATGGTCTGAGTGGCTTCGGACCATCTCCCCAAGGCCCGGATAGTTGGCCATCTCATCCCTCTAGGCGGCGTCTGGAAGCACCCCCAATACAGCTTCTCGAGGGGCCATTTCGGTTTCGGCACTCCGAAAATAATCTCTTCAGGATGGATCACGAAGCTTGATCGTGAAGATCTCTCACGAATCTCGGGTGCAAAACCAATCTGCGGAGTCTTTCCTAGGCCGACAAATAGAAGTTCACTTGGCGTGGTCGCGGAGTCGGAGACTCGCGGGTCCCCGCAAAGCTCGATTCACTTGGAGGAGACGCGGAGTACGTGGAGCTTCGTGAAGTCGTGAGCACAAAAAGATAAAAGTCACGAGAGTACAAAAGAGAGTTCAACCCCCCTATTTATAGGCAGCGACCCCGGAGCTTTGCGGTGCGCCCCGCCTGTGCAGAGCATCGTGGCGCGTCTGGACCGTACAGCCACTGTCAGCACCGTGGGCCCCTTTGAGAGGCCGCATTGCGAACCGCTGATAATTTTGGAAATTTTACCTCATTATTTGACCCTTCATCCCTCCATGGATCCATGTATGAGGGGGCATTTGTTGGCGCCAAAATATGGAATGGAAAGAAGAGGCAAAAAAGAAGGCCCGCACGCTACCTCGCAAAGCTCCCCCTGAGCATCGTGGACCCGTGAAGCATAGGAGGTAGTAATTCTCCGCGAACGGCCTGACGTTTGTGAGCCCGCCGTGAAGCATAAGAGGTGGTAACACTTCACGAAGGGCCTGACGTTCGTGAGCCCGCCACGAAGCACCCGCCGCCCCATCATGTTGGATGAGTTCTGCATCACGGTGCCCCTTTCCTATAAATACTGGGCTCCCCCTGAGTCCAGAGGATGGACAATCCGACCTTTCAGATTCTCAACTCCCGAATCATGAAGCACCCTTCACCCTGGGAATCATGAGCTCCACGAGGTATTTTTACTTCATGAGATGCCTTCTCCTCATCTAGTTTTGAGCCCCTATTCCAAGAGGGATGCCCTTCGCGAAGCCCAAGGTCATTCGCGGAGGAGGGGGATTCCAAAGGGATCCCGGGCTACTACAGAGAGTTTATGCTTTGCGAAACACCCATCCTGTACTTGTGATCCCCATGCCAAGGTAGGGTCGCTGCATATCGCAAAGCACACTGCTTCGCAGCACCTTACTTCACGAGGCACCTCTGCTTCGCGAGGCAGTGCTCTGCGAATACTATTCCACTTCACGAAGCACCCCCCATTCCCACCTATGCCCCATGATAAGGCCAAGGCACTCCACTTCGTGAAGCACACTCCTTTTCTTGGAAATTCCTCTTCCCGTGCGACCCTCCAGGTTTGCACAATGTGATTTCAATGTCTTGTGGACAACACCACTTGTAGTGTTTCTTTGCCTAATGGATCTTCGCATAGGCACGCTAAAGGCTATTGCTTCTTCATATAGCCACGCTAATGTGGACCCCCTGATGGTTCACTCTACGACCCCCCTTGACCACGGCCTTACTGGTACCTTCCCTACCCCAAGGAGAAGAGGGTGCCAGTCATGTAAGTCCTAGGGGTGCAGAGTGAACCCGCCTCGTCCAAGCTACAGGATGTTAAACTGCCAAGCACTTCGTCCTCAACACATGACATTAAACTGTGATCTGACCCCACGCCTCGAACGTAGGGTCCCCCCGTCTCGGACATTATTTTCACTACTCGTCTCCACGGGAATGGAATCACCCGCTCCATAGGGGATGATATCTTCCTTATCGGAGCGGCGTATGTCCGCGGGAGAAAGGAAACCACCTTGGTGTAAGCCCCATAGCCCCTCTTGTAAAAGGTTGCACCCATGCACCTCCGTACATCCCCACTTCCAAGGTCAGTGGAGGGTGCGATAGGGAACAAGGCACCTTCCATCATTGGTCCCAAATCCCTCTCCCGTTGTGCTTTGCCGCACTTTGGGCCTCCATCTTGGAGTAAGTCCCAACACCATGGGCCACCTAACGCATAAGCCCCTCTTTGTTTCTCACATACACACCCTTCGCGACATGATCATCAATTCTCTGCTGCCTCTTGTATCTCACACCGAGCATGAATCACATGGGATTAGAGTAAGCATTGGCCATGACAACATCCCTTCTAGCATGACGTTAAACTGTATGCCCCTGTCCAGCATGACGTTTAATTGTATGTCTCATCCAAAATGACTTTAAACTGCACATCCATTTGAACTACGAGGTCTTTGATCCATTTCAAGGCATGGTACGTAGGAAGCCTCCTTGTGGTTCAATCCCACCTGTCATTTATTCACGTCAAGTTCCACCCTCGTCCCGTATGACGTTAAACTGCATTCCAGTCCAATGGAAAGCTGTTGTGACTGACCCGAACTACGAGGACTTTGATCCATGTCAATGCATGGTACGTAGGATGCCTTCCTAAGGATCAATCGAACCACCATAGAACCAAGGTCCACCTCCACGTCGGTTCACTGACGATAAGCATCGGACCAAGGTCCACCTTCACATCAGTTCACTGACGATACCCATTGGACCCCTGGGTTGACCTTCATGTCGGTTCACCGACGAAGCCATTTTTAACTATGAGGTATTTGATCCATGTCACGGTATGGTATGTAGGAAGCCTCCCAGAGGTTCAAGCCCACCACCTGTTGGTCACCCCGATCCTCTTCACATTAGTTCACCAACACCTGGGCAGCCTAGTGTGTAAGCCCCACACCATCTGGACCAAGGTCCCCGCTCGCGTCGGTTCACCGACACCCCATTTTGAACTATGAGGTCTTTGATCTATGTCACGACATGGTACGTAGGAAGACTCCCGGAGTTTCAAGCCCACCAGCTATTGGTCACCCCGACCCTCTTCACGTCAGTTCACCGACACCAAGGTAACCTAGTGTGTAAGCCCCACACCATCTGGACCAAGGTCCTTGCTTTCATCGGTTCGCCGACACACCATTATGAACTACGAGGCATTTTATCAATGTCAAGGCATAGTACGTGGGAATCCTTCACGAGGTTGAATCCCATCACCCAGTCATTCCAACCTCATTCACGTCGGTTCACCCCTGTCCTGCATGGCGTTAACCTGTATTCCACACCTCATTTGATCTATGTGGTCTTTGATCCATGTCAAGGAATGGTACGTAGGAAGCCTCCCCGAGGTTCAAGACCATCACCGGTGGGCCCCCCGGGTTCACCTTCACGTCAGTCTGCTGACGATACCCATCGGGCCAAGTTCCACCTACATGTCGGCTCACTGGCACCATCCTGAACTACGCAAACTTTGATTCCCTACCATGGGGATATGTAGGAGGTCTCTTCAAGGCTCAAGCCCAACTTTACTGTCACCCTTGTGATGGTCCCGTTTCATTCCCCATCCACTTCATTCATCCATCCATCGTCCACCCTGATTCCTACCCGGACTGCCATATCCCGTCGTGATCATGCCATTCTGCTCCTCTTCACAGCATTTGGGAATCCGCCCATGGGCTGGCCCCGATATCGGCATCCCTTCAAGGTAAATTCCTCAATCTAATCCATTCCTTCTAATGCTCTAATCGGACCGATCCGTCTCCATTGGATGTTAAACTTGCGGCATACCATGTGTTAAACATAGGAAGATGAGTAAAACCTCTGATATATGCCTATGGCATATAGTTCCCCACGCTCGATGTGGGATGCCTTGGGCTTCCACGCCTTCGAGAAGCCCTGTGACAAGGGAAAAAAGACAGACACGCCAGTTCCCTAGCGTTCAGACACGCTACTGATGCCTCAACGTGACTACTCCCTCGAATGAAGGTTGCTTCCCTGACCGAACCCTTTGGAATGTCCTGACAGAATCATTGTAATTAACCGGCATCCATGGAAACATGGTACTGGGAAGAGTTTCATAAACAACGTATTAAATCTATGAGGGAGACCCAGACTAGGTGACGAGTTCCGAAGAGGAATACATAGAAGGAAGAACTGACATCCCATCATCCCGGTTTCGATCAAGGAGCAGACTTCCCTGAATAAGGAGCGAATGCCGCCCGCCTTTGGAAAGCGGGAATGCGGGGCAACAGCAGCGCGTCCTCCACAGACGGATGTTCTTGCCCCAGAAAAAGCATCAGAAACACCAATGAATTAATTTTATATTTATATAAACCATAAATATTCATAATTTACATAATACTATTCATAACCTCTATCATAAATTCTAGATTATATCATAATATATTAAAAAATAATATTTTTATAATATAATATCGTTTGGTGAAACTCAGGCTTATGTGTGATGTAGGGAAACTAATTGTGGTGTGCATTACAATCCATAGAATATATAATACTTATTTAAGATATTACATATATAGTAATGTGTCTGGTTATTATACTCACATTTTTTACACTTGGGGTTGCATGTCATAAACACTATTGAATAAATGGTTTTTACTTTGTATTTTTAGGGACTCACATTCTCCCCACCTTATTTAAATTTAGCACTCAAAATTAAATCTCAATCATGGTGGTAAATTTTTGATACATTCAATGTTTGGAATACCACATATTGAGAAGGGTTCATATGTCATCCTTTATAAAATAGAGAATGTAATGTACAATGTTTACATGGACTACAATGTAACTAGGACTCTAAGTATGATAACATCATTGGGAATTAGAGATATGTTCTAGGAGGTAATAAATTAATATTTAAAAAAGGGAATGAGAGAGTCATTAAAAAAATTTAATGATTAATAAAATTTTGAGGTCCTAAAAGATATAAATTTGTGATGATAAATAAGACCATCAATTTAATGTATTTTAAGGTATCAGAGAAAAATTTTATTTGTAAATCATTTTCAATATATTTGGTTACTATTTTACTGACCAAGAGTATAAGGAAATATTCTTACTTTATAGGATCAAATTTTATTTGAATAATATTAAATTTTGGTTATTCTTAGATAAAATTAATTTTAATCCCTTTAAACCTAGAAATTAATTAGAAATAATTATTTTTACTTAAAATACATTGATTTAAATTTAATGGACTGTAAGGCCTATGAAAGAGTGAAAATCTAACTGTTTGTAATTAAATATCTTTCAAAACTAATATGGTTTAGAGATTAATCTCTAATCCTCAAAATTTATATTTTTGGTTCATAATTAACGTTTATTCATTATATATTTTAACTAAAAACCGTGAAAAATTTACCATGACATTGTGTAGGAAAGTGGTTGGTGTGAAACCATTATCATCCTTCGGTCCTGGATTCAAGACCCACATCCTTTTCAGATTGGATAGGTTTTCACCCAGATTATAGCTCATCCAAATTAATATAATTTACAAAATAAATATGATGGACATCCTTGAAATAATTTTAATCCCTAAAAATAATTTTAACTAAGGTTTTAAATTTAATCTCAATACATAAATAATTTACCTATTTATTTTCCACATTGGTCCTTTGTTGGTCTAGGGTTTACCCATAATATAATTTACAAGATTTCTAAATCATGACTCGTTATATTCAATATAAATCACATTTGGTTTATCTTAGGTTACCAATTTTCAAAATCATTTCTAATTGTTTGTAAAGAAAATATGAATTTTCGTAATTATATAGCCCAACAATGTCAATAAGGATCCATAGTAAGGCACATTTTCATGTACCAGGATACCCCTAATTAGGCTCAAAACACCTTGTCATAGTCGTTTAACCTAGGTATATATGATCCATACTCACGTCCAATTGTAGTAATCAGAAAGTTATGGATCTCTAGTAAGACCCATATATCTTTACTTTAACAAAATTCTAGGATATTCTTATATATTAACCAAAAATTATATCTTGTAACTATTTTATTTTACCAATGTTTTCCTAAATATAGCTCCCATTGTTTCTAGAAAACATCCTTTGAAACCAACTATAGTGACCTAACCCCAAATAGGCTGGATCTAGTGTCTACTATCAATTATGTTGGCATGATTGTGGGGAATCAAATCATGAAGGAACAAGAGTTTAGTTGTCTTGGTAAACTAGATAAATACATGATAAATGAATAAACTAATTACAACACATATTTTTTCCTTCTTTCTAAATAAATAACTTTGAGGCTAACGTTATTCCATCTACAAAATCCCTGAGTAACACCCATAGTATGGTTATTGGATTATTATTGAAGGATATAATAAGTGTGATCTCAAATTTTCAGTAAGAGAAAATTATAGAGGAAGTAAAAAAATAATCAATAAGAATAGTTAATATGGAAATTTAAATAACTAGACCCACATAACATGTAATCGGTAAACAGAATGGAAGTATAAAAAAATATGATAGGGTAATAACTAGAAACACATACCATCTAAATAAATAGATAATTCAAAATAAATTTGTAAAGGTAGAAACAAAAAAACATTCCATCTAAATAACTAAAATTGAAATTTATCCATAGATATGTTAATGAAAAATCTCATGGATGAATAATAATTACAAATAATGTGAGGGAAATGCTAGATTATTGGATGCTATGTTTCATATGTACATGTTACCTTTACCATCAAGGAATTTCAAAAAAATGATTATAAAATATCGGGTAAATACCAATCTAAGGAGGTTATCCAAATGACTCATCCCATGAGACTATTGATGCATCAAGGGGATATGTACAACTGGGTACCACCCATATCGTACAAGTCCAATGAATTCCCCATATATCCAATATTCGATTTCATAATGTGCCTTATAAAACAGTCATATAGAGTAAGAGATATATATTTATTAATATTTACACAAATAATCATATAACTTTCAAATTTGTAACATCTCGGTTCCGGGTGCTGCCCAAAGGTGCCTCGTACCTGGTTTGTCATAGGGCCTCAAGTGAATTTCTCTAAACTCTAGAGGCTAATGACTATAATAAAGGGCCTATGATAGAGGGTGTACTATGACCACATTGCCAGAGTAACGTATTTGAAAAAATTGGTATACAATTGTGGAACCAGTAATAACATGTAGTAAGTAAATAGCAGAAGACTAAAAGAAATAAACAAATGGAGCACATATATAAATTATGCATGATACATATGTCTAGGAAAGCATCCAAACATGTCAAAATGCAATAATACAGTACTAAATCAAAGTACAAAGAACAAAAATTAACACCAATAGCATCGCAAGCCTCATTTGGTCCCATGCTCTCCAGATCCATTGCAATAAAGTACCTGAACTAGAAAAGTGATTTACCTTATCTATACCTGCAACGACATAATCAGTTTGGGCCCAAAAGCCTAAACCAAACAGGGTGTGAGATGAATCCCAATTGGAAAATATCCAAATATTTGTGCCTAATAGTTGGGGAACATATATGGAAAGCAATAAGAAAAATAATGAAATAAACAAGTATGTTCTCAATAGTAAATGATCCTATAGTTTCAATTTCATTCATTTACATTCATCAATTATTCAACCTAAAGAAAACAAAAAACCTTATGGGACATTCTCATAGCTTATCCCCTCTGGTTCAACCAATCAGTCTCTTTTAACCTTTTGGGTAAGTTCTCATAGCCTAACCCCTTTGGTTAAACTTATACACGGATATTAGGACCTCATAGTTAGCTCACACTGTCTAACCTCTTTTGTCTCATTCAAACAAAGACGCTCTAAGAAATCACTCACCGTCAATTCCCCATAAATAATTTTAACGATATACTACATAAACACTGTGGAAGCACTCATCATGAATTCCCCCTGTGGTCTGGTAACGATAAATATAGAATCTCTGATGGAGAAATCAACATCAATCCTTTCTATGGTCTCAAAGTATGATAACAAAATAACAGACACTATGGGGAATCCCTTAACATCAATCCCCCCTATGGTCTCACTACAACAGGTTCCCTCTACCTTGTGTAAAGTAATCGTGCAAAAAAGATGTTCAGCAGCCAAAGTAAACCTAAAAGTACTTCCTGGTGAAAAAGGTATAAGGAATACCACAAAATTAGATAAAATTACTCTATCTTAACAATACTAGGCATGGAAAGCCAGCAGCATAATGGGAAAAGCTAGAAAAAATGGACAATATCAAAAAAAAATCATGGGAAACACATCCATAATATTAAAAATAACCCTATTCACAATCAATCAACCTCTACTCAGGAACACAAGACATAACGGACTTTAACATGGCTAAAATCTTGAAACACGCAATACCCCATTCTAGGGTACTAGCACTTTTGCACATAAAATTCAAAGACTAACTACGAAATGGAACACGACACCTACATCAGCTTTCTATGATTGATATACTCCATCATCAGCACTTGAATTGACCACGAACATGCTACATCTACAAAAATGTCCAAAATGTAAAACTAATGATATATCATGAGAGGGGATAAATCAAGTCATGATGTTCTAGAAGAAGGAAGTACTCACCCTTGGAATTCCAACAAAACTGACAAAGTTCGATTCAGATAATGGACTGCGAGTCGGAAGCCCTGAGAAGATTCTTCAATATCTGTCGCTCATAGATGTGACAGGTCTAGAGGAAGAGGTTTCCGTTAATTTGACGTGACTCCGGTCTGATATAACAATTTAAAATAAAAGAACAGAGTGTTTCATTTCAAAGTACATGTGTGTACTTTATTTAACTGGCCTCTACTTTAGGATGCCTATAGGTCACCCCACACGGCCATGTACCTGGCCGTTACACGGCCTGTACAAGGTCAACCATGGAAACTGGGTACATATCATGTACTCTAAAGTACACAATTTTTACTCCATAAATTTCTAGATTCTCCTCTTTTCCTCAAAAACACCATAAAATAAAAACCCATACCTAAAACACAGATCAAGGTTCTTAAAAAATTAAACACAATATAATAATGATTTATGATTTATGAAATTAATATATCCATGATAAATAATGGTGGAAATTCAATGTTCAATGATAAGAGAAAATTTAAAATTTCAAGGGGATAAAAGAAATCATGGAAGTGAATTTTAATACTATAATTGGACAAATCAATCACAAACCATCCAAAGGAATATTAATTATGGTATCAATAAAACCTTCTCCATGTGGAGTAAAATAAAGGGTTTTTGTGGTCAATGAATAAATATATTTTAAAAATACCCTTTAAAAACATTCTTTAGGAAAATATCATTTATAATCCTTTTGAAAAAAAATTATTTTTAAATAACTTTAAAAAACATTTTCTTTAAAAATTATACATATAAACATGAAAAATTATCTTTTCATGAATGAAAATAGGTAAATTTATACATTTCGTAAAAGAACATTCAATTTTTAGGTTAAAAGGTTATAAAAATGAATAGTTCAGGAAGGGATATGATGATTCCATTAAAACAATTTGTAAATGAAAAAATAGGTGAAATTTATTTACCAACTAATTAAAAAAAATTGAAAACATTTTATTAAAACGTGGTTTTTAGATGAAAATAGGTTCTCCCACTAAATATAGAAATGAAGTCGTGTTTTCAGAAAAACATTTTCTAAAATAGCTTGATTACCAAAGAGTGAAAAATTATACAAATACATGAAAAAATTATGGAATAAATTGAGTATAATTAAATCATTTATTTGACAATGGTAATTTAACTTCCTCAAATATAAATACCATATAAATAATTTCACTATTATTTTTTAGGAATATAATCTTTGAAATTTTTAAGCAGTCCCATACCACTTTAAAACATCTTAAATCAAAATCCACATGAATGAATAAAATTGAATAAATGTTATAATATTATGAGATCAATTATATTCATTATATATAATTTAAAAGGGTATTTTAACCACCGTGTAAAATAATCTAGGTGAATAACAACAAATAAACCTCAATAGAATGTAAATTGAGGTGAAATCCATTACCTTCTATTTCTTTTCCAAAGAACACCCTTAAGCAAAATATATAATAGCATAAAACAAGTTAATAACTTGTTTTATAACCATATTAATACTTATGATATCATATATTATCCTCTTATAATATCTTATAACCTATTTGTTAATAACCTTTCATTATTTTGACCATTTCAACTGTTAATCGCCTCGTTTGTCAAGTATGTTTTAACTTGTTATTTTTTATTCTGAATAAATATAACAAGGTTTCATCCCCCAATGAATTTAAAACCTGATTTAAATTCCATATATATATTTTATATATGTATCTATAATAAACCATAATATTTGGAGATAATAAATTGAATTCACTATTTATGGAGACGGTAAGTTTTACATATGCAAGAATAGTACTTAATTTTTTTATCATATTTTAAAATAACAAAAAGTAAATTATATTTATATACATTCATATTATAATTCCATTACCATATTTATGTAATATATTTCATATATATTTATTAAAATTATACTTAATATTTTCCATATTTAGTATGAATGAATCACATCTCTTGAAGGGGGCGGTCTTCTACACTTCTTCAAAAGACGTTGTCATATTAACATAAAATGGAATGTTTTAAATGAAGGTGTTATAAAATGATTAAATAAGTAAAAATAACTAATAAATATCATATAAAAAATATATAAATATATTTTCCCACATAATGGCCACCATGAAGGTGGTAATGTAAAAATGAACAATCATCGTTTTGTGAGGTTGTAGTTCATCGTACACAGAAACAATATGTTGTTACCCTTTAGATGGATGTGTGTGTATGTTTAGGTGTAAGAAATCACATAAAAAGGACTAGTATATTTCGGATATTTATATTATTATTCAAATATTAAATAATAATATTTTATGGGTTAGATAATTGAAATGAAACTTGAATTCTTGAAGAATGATGTTATCTCCTAATCGGGTAACTTCTTTCGGTTTCTTCCTAAAGGCTTCTATGGATGTATTTCATTGAAATCAGAGAGTTAAATGTATAATTGAATTATTTTTGGAAGCTATTTCAGAAGATATTAACCTAACCTTTGTGGTTTTAGAGTTGTGAGTAACATGGAGAGGTGGCGACTATTTATAAAGGAGGAAAATCACTCACATGGTATTTATAAAAAGAAGTAAAATGCACCAACTTTTTTTAACTAAAAATCCTAAAAAATGCAGCAAACCATACAAATTTAAGTTTATTGACCCAATTATGGCCAAAAACTGGATTTTTGACATGTTTATGTGTCATTTGGTCCTCGAAGTTAAGGGTTTAATCTTTTAACATACTTAATTTTGCCTTTATAGTTTTGATTATTTATAATTACATTCACTAATAATTTTAGTTAAAATAAAAGTTGGATTAACTAAAAATTATAAAATATAATTATTTAAAATATTTAATCCATTTATTCAGATTCCAATCATGGACATTGTAATAATTCTTTTAAATTTAATCCTGTAGGTGGGATGACAATGTAGGTTTTTAAAGAAAAAATGTCTCAAAAATTGGTATGTTTTTATACTCAAATTGAAAGTTAAATTGATTCCAATGACATAAATTTTATTAATTGATAAAAAATTTATTTAATTAAAAATTTATTCCAATTTAATTTAAAATATATCCTTATAAATAAATTTGATGAAAATGTGGTTTTGAACTAAAATTCAGTATTTTTAACAATTCATTAAAAATTGAAATGTTTCAAAAAAATATAAAACATTAACCCTAACCTAATTTTTATGTTTATCATTAAAATATGATATTTATTTTTACATATTAAATCAATTAATGTTTTAAAATAAAGAATAAAAATGGGTTCACAATTAAAAGGTTGTAAAAAAACTTCATAAAAATCAAGGTTGTTATGTGAAAAATAGAGTTTGTTCTTATCTTATGCATATCAAACATAATGGATGAATATAAAAAAAAATATTTTATTGAATATATAACATACATATTTTATTATAATCATTAAAAAATTGTAATTAATTATTCATACTATGACAAAAATCCTTTGGATGCATAAAAATAATAATACTTGTTAATATATCACATTTAAATCTTATTTGTGTTTCTCTTTAATTTGAATCCAATGAATAAATTCTATATTTATATATAACATAAATATCTAAAATTTATATCATAATATTCAGTAAATCTAACATAACAACTAGGTTATACAATATTATATTTAATAAAAATATATTTTTTAATATATCGTTATTGATGAAACTCACTCTTGCATGTGATGCAAGCTGACTCAGTGTGGTGTGAATTAAAAGACATAAAATATATATTATTTATTTAATATATTTTATATATTTTATTTTATCTGGTTTCTATATATCCTTTTTATTACTTGGTGTAGTGTGTCATAAACACTATTGAATATAGGGTACCTACATTACATTTTCATGGAATCACACATAAAGGATCCAAAATAGGGTATTATATATTATAACACATTATCAAGTAAATATATTTACATCCTATAGATTTTATAAAAATTTCTAGGTCATTTTTAACCATATCATTTAATTTTAACCCGACCCCTCAGTAACTTTTTTTACGCAACTATAGAAAATAATTTTTATCATTTTCAATATTTTTTATAAAAACATAACAATAAATTATTAGATAATATAAATTAATATTACTCAAATTATAAAATAATTTTTTCAAAATTCTATTCACATAAAAAGAAATTTTTTATTTAAAATTAATCCCACATCTATGATGAGAAAGCGGGATTTCAAAGAGAAAATGTTCAAAAGTTTTCAATGTTTTTATATCAAAATTAAATATGAATCTTATTAAATTAAACTAAATTGTAATAATAGGTATATAATTTATCAAATTTTAATTTAAAAATAAATTACAATATAATTGTATATTATAAATAATATAAAATAAAAGTTTCATTTAAGTTTCAATAATTTGAACTATTCATTAGAAAATGAAACATTTTATAAAAATACAAAAAAATAACCATAATAAATTTGGATATTATAATTTAAAAAAATAAATTAAATTTTAAAAATTTGTTTTAAAAAATTTGTAAAAATTAATTTTATATTATTTGTGTAATGTGTGCCAAACTCGACTTTTGAAAAAAAATAGTTTTGTAGAAATTTTTTTATCATTTAAATGATTATTATTTTACTTTTAATAAATAGATAAACAAAATTTTTATAATTTAGTTATTACTATTCACACACACCAAATAAATTTCTAGGTTATAATGTTATACTATAGTATGGTTCTTTTGGACACCAGGTTGCAAGTTCTATAATCCATTGAAGAGATTAAATTTTATGAAATATATTTCATGGGTTGTTTAAGGTTGATGTATAATTTCACATCTACTATTGAATTTTTTTCCTTTTATAATTTGTGGGGTACAGACAATATTGTATGAATTATTTTTTTTCAAAAATTAATTTTCAAAGCATTATGGTTATTTTCCTCAATATTTATTTAATAATTTTAAAAGTTTTTATATTCACAAGACACATCAAAAATTAATGTTTTGGAATCTTTATAAATACTATATTTATGTATCTTAAATATATACCTTTTTAACTATTCTTTAATTTTGTGGGGGTAATTCACTCCTTATGACCATTTCTCAAATGATTAATTAATAAATATTATTTTATAATTATATGAATAATGATTTTACAACTAATTAAATTTCCATTGGTAATTCTTATGTTATGCCTTTTGATTAATTTACTTTATGTGGAACACATAGATCATGATCATTTTATGGTTTGTGTTCTTAGATAGAGCTTTAACACATTGGTTAAATCTTTAGTCTAATGTGTCATCATGTAAGGGATTATACAGAAAACCAAATCAGTTATTAGACTTTTACGACTATGTGATATTATCTAGGAATTTATCCTTGACTCATGATTATTCCATTATTTATGTTTTTCTAACAAATTTCCTATGTTACCTTGATCCTATGATTCTATTTTATTATTTTATTCTTCCATGTGATTACTCATATTATTTTTCTATTATGATATCTTATTATATATTTGACTCACATGTTATGTTTAAATATCATGTTTATTCCCTAAATGGGATTTCTTGATCACCCATTTCTTCTATGTGTTCCCATAGTTGTTCAATTTAGTTTTAGGATCTCTAATGAGTTTAGGATCTAACTATGAAAAAGAAAAATAATAACAATTACATGTTTTAGTTTCCTTTGAGGAAGCATGAACCATTTATTTTTAAAACAGTTGGCATTTACGATCCATGTGTAGTATTAATAGATATTTATTTTTAATAATCATATAATAATATAAATTAAAGGCTTGGTTTTCTATTTTAGAAATAATGAAATGATAATAAACCAAAAATTACCAAAAATATTAATCTCCCATTTATCATTTTTTAAAAAACAATAGTGAATAAAATATATTTCCATATTCATAACTATGGAACATACAATGACTAGTTAATATTCTAGAGAACGAATCCTAAAACCATGATGAATATTTGTGAAACACAATTTTATTATGCAATTAGCCTTAGATATAGCATCAAAAGACCTGATCAAAGGGTTTTTTTTTCCATGAATAAAATGTTTGATCTAGAAAAAAATTGAATATGGATATGAAATAGAATCCTATTTATGATAAACTTGATTCAAATCCCATATATGTGTCATTAATGATCGATAGGAGGAAAGGAATCTACAAACCTCTCATATGAGTCTTCTTGATGGAGAAAATATTCTTTAGAGAGAAAAATGATGTAATTTTGGTTAGTATTAGTTCATAAATTTTTTTATAATAATTAATTCACATCACATGTTTTAACAAACAGTGTGAAAATTTTGTTTCACCTTCTTAGCTAGTGGAGGAGCATCCTAGTTTGGGCAGATGGTTTGAAAAAAATTCCCTTGACCATGCCTTACCCCACTTCTCCATGTTGTACCGTGTATGGGTAGGCTACATGGTATTTACTAACAATGAACTTGATAGTGAAAATTCTTTTGTAACTCCATTAAAAGGAACAATATTTACTAGGATGGTGTGCATGGTTTTCCCTAACCATGTTCTAACGGTTTATAGACACAATAACATCAAATAATCTCCAAATAAAACCCAGAAAACATTACATAATATAAAACTGATTTTTATTAAGAAGATGAATGACTGTACCAAAAATAAATATCATCATGGGACAATTTTCTACATTTTCTTCACCATGAAAGTTATACCGATGAAAGATGTCCCCCAAAGAGATGAGTCCACTTCAACCTCATCAGGGTCTCCCAATCCCAAGACTCATAATAATTTTAACCATCCATACTTATAACTAAACCCAACAGTATATAAATTTCATGTAGAACCATTACATTAGAATAAAAAATCCCAAATTGGATCGTCATTCAAACAAATATCAGTTTTCTAGTTGAGGCCATCCCAATTATGAATGTGGGACATGCATGACTAATACATTTTTAGGGAAAATAAAGTAATGTATTTGTGTATCACAAAAAATTGAGGTGTTAAAGAAAAGAGGTATGTTACTTGTCCTAGAAGTTCAATGATATCAAATGGTCCCACATATATAATAGAAATGTTACTTTTCTTTCATAAACATCCTTTATCCTACCATAAAGAGACTTTCATGAACACCTACTCACCAAATAAAAAATATAAAGCATGATGAATTCATTCTAAAAATGACTTATAATAGATTTTGGATACCACTATAACAACCCAAACACCAATTACTTTGATTTAGTGATTTTTTTCTAAATTGGAACAAAATAAAAGGTGCCACATCCTTAAGGATCAAATATTTTACTTGTCTAGGGAGATTATATACATTTAGGATTCTCACATTATAACAAAAAAAATTAATGTAATTTATTTTTTTTATAAAATTATTATTTATTTTATTATATCCATTAAACTATGTAAAAATCCCCTCTCTATATCATAAGGAAATGAATACATAATAAATGGTGAGTTTTGATGCTCAGTAAGGAAAAGTGTACAATAGAATACATCATAAAATAAATAAATACGAAAAATATTGTAAATATAAAAAATATAAAAATAATCCATGTAAATAATATGCATAAAGGGGATTAAATAAATAGTGTTGGATGGAGTAGAGTAATCAAGAGTTGGGGAATTGATTATCTATAAAAAAATTAAATGTTTTTTTAAAAGGTTCCCTAAAAAATTAATACATCCCAGTTAATCAAGGTAATATAGTTATGAAAGTTTGACTATTCAAATAACTTCTCAGAAGATTTATTAATTCTCATTAATCTTGATATTAGTCATTGATATTACTTTTGAAGCTATTTTAATAAGGAAAAACAATTATAACATCATTCCAATATTACCTATCAAAGTAAATCTATTGATATCTCAATTATAAAGTAAAACAAAAAAATAAAT
Source organism: Viscum album (assembly GCA_963277665.1). Lineage (NCBI taxonomy): Eukaryota > Viridiplantae > Streptophyta > Magnoliopsida > Santalales > Viscaceae > Viscum > Viscum album. The sequence goes on from OY728164.1 coordinate 1,351,436,048, forward strand.
TAAACAACACAAATGATATAAAACAAGTGGTTCAGTCTCAAGATAAGACCTAATCCACTCTACTTGGTGATGACCTTCCACGAAGCAGTATATATTAGAAAATCATGATCCACACCCTGGATTGGGGTAAACAATAGTACACATGACTGTCCAGGTCACATAACCTCTTCCACAGTTCTTCGTGGGTATAAAATACCATGTCACACATGGGCCTCATCCACACTTATCTGTGGGAGAAAAGAAGTGTAAAAAGATATGAGGAGAAGGATATCTTTTATCCTTCAGTTTAGTGAAGGATACAATGTATATTTTAATACAGTCACACACACACACTGCTCGAAATCTAAAAACAATACACAAATGGGAAAATATGATGAGATAATTCTACAAGTTCTCTATGTGTTATTCTATGCAACTCTGGACTTTTAGGATGAAGTAGATGCAAGAATCGAGTCCCCTTGCGAGAAACAGAGTATCAAATGTATGGTGTTATGGTTTCTAGTTAGATATAGATCGTGGTATTTATAGAGATCTTATTGCGAAGATATTATTGACTCTGATCTTTGTTATCCTAGCATTTGGAATCGTGAATACTTCAAGTGTTCTGCAGATGTATCTTGTTGCATGTGTCAGTTTTTTTCTCAAAACTGCTTCTGCTTCTACGGCTCTTCCACATCTTGTTTCAGGGCCATGATTTTCATTTTATTATTTGGATTGCATGTGTTGGATCCAGAAAGATGTATTTATTCTACACCTTGTACCTCGTACTTTCTGGTGACATGTCTACAAAGAAATATTTATCATGTCAGTGATTTTAAAAGACTCAAATATGACAGTTAGAAGTTAAATTCAAAACTACAAAATAGATTAAGGAACAGTGTCACAGTCTGTTTGGAATTGGAGTCACATGAAAATGGTGTCACCAAAAAATGGTGTATTCTTATTTTCCTTTGAGTGGCGAGAGAGTTATGACGGCATGGTTGTATAGAGACTAGAAACCAGTTGCATAGATTCAGTTTTAAGATCACAGTGTTTGAACCTTTTCTAAACAACAAATTGTGTCTTAACAAGGAACCAGTGTCATAGTTTTCAACCGATCTGAAACTGGATAGAGTGTCTAGGTCATAGTGTCTTGTCACGATGTCTGGGTCATTGTGTCTGGTCATGGTGTCTGGATCACAATGTCTAGTCATGGTTTCCGGGTCACAGATTCTCAAACATAGCCAAATATCTATAAATATACTTTAGTAGTAATATTCACAGAATGAATTAAACTTAATTATTCATAAAACAAATCATTATACACAAATGTTAAATATAGTTTACAATAATAAACCATGATTTATATCAATTAAGATCTTGGGCATGTTTATTTAAAGCATAAAGAAAAAGACCATCTTTACACATGACTGGAAACAGATTAATCAAGATTTGTAGGATATACAGGATTTGTGATCATTAAAACACAATTAAAATAAGAGGAGTTTAAAAATATCACCATTTTGTTTATCACGCATCATGTGAGTGTGATATATGTTCTTAGTGTATGTGTTTCTCCCTTAGTGTGCATTTAGAGTGCGTGTATCTCTCTTTTTGGGATTGTCAAAATTGGTACAACAGGAAATAATAGAACAGACAATAATATCTCACAACACACTGGACGGAGAAAGATGTGTCTTTAAAAACAGTAAATAAAAAAATACAAAAATATCCCTATCAGAAAATTGTATTCACATTTCTTCAGCACTGGTTGTCTTCACTTTTACCTTACCAGCAGCATCAGGAGAAGCCACGATTAAAGTTATAGAAGTTGAAGAAGGAAGAGAATCAACTGACAGAGAAGGAAGAGGGAGTCCTTCAAAAATAAAAGGGGATAAGGAAGGTTTGGTGGAAGAATAAAGAAAATTTTGGTTAAGGATAGTATGTATTATTTGGCTCAGATCTAGAGAGACAGACATAGATGTAGAGACAAAGGCAATAGATGAGGAAGGAGGCCAACTAGGCCGCAAGGGTGCAGCTGCAAGAGCCACAATAGCAATTCTCTACACATTAAGATAAGGCCTTAATAACTTGAAGAAGTTAGTAATAATCTCACCACTAAACTTCATCACTTTCTCAAAGTTATCTTTGTTCTCCATGAACTTGTCCAACAACGGGGTGAAATCTTTCTGCTTTCAAACTTAATTTTTGAAATATTGAGTGACAAGAGTTATTTTCAGATTCTCTACAAGGTACTTGAAATGATTTGTCATATCATGGTTAGAAAAAGTCCAATTGAAGTATAAATCCACCTTCATTTTAATTTCATCCTGATCATTATTTTTAATCTTTTAGTGAATTATTAACAAATCAAGAACTCTGTCATTATTCTTGGAAACCATAGATAGATACTCTTTTTCAAATCCACTGAGCACGGATTGATGTTCTTCCTTGACAACCGTTCTAAGAAAATCACTATCCAAGTTGGTTTGAGATGACTGTCCAGAGGTACTAGAGGCTGTAACAGCTAATGTATAAGGCGTTAGTTGATTTAAATATTTAGGTAGATATCATTTATACTCATCAATCAATTTGTTGATTCTAATAATAAGATCACACATTTCTTAAACTATTTTCTTATTTCTTTTAGCCACATTTTGAGCTAAATATATTAGGTGAGGTTGAATTAGAGAGACCACTTCTTATGGAATCTGATCACTAACATCCTTAATAGGATGAGAAACATGACTTGGTCTTGATTTCAACATTCTATTCATATCTTTAACCATATCTCTGAAAGACTTCACTTCATCACTCAGTTGTTTGTTCTCAATTCTGAACTCTTGAATTTCCTGAAACATTTTTTGTTGAATCTACCATATGTACTTTTCTAACAACAGGGCTTCATCTCATTATGTTAGGTTTGTTATAGGAGTAGGTTGAGTGTTCATGATAATTTCAACTCCAGCCAATAAAGTATCTCAAAAGGATTTCAAATCATCCTTACTCACTATGGTAGAATATTCTTGTGAAGGTTCGGGAATAGAAGCTGAGACATGCTCATGTTCCTTTGTAGATATAAATTCAAAAGTAGAGACCAGTTCCAATTGAAACACAATAGACAGATCGATACATTCAAAAGAGGCTTCTGGGAATCATTCATATCAAAATATCTATGGAATTTATACCATGTATCCATAATTCATTGATCAACTGGATTAGGAATTTCAACACTTTCCAGATTAAGGCGCTGCTCCCCCTCAACATGTGCATCTCTCACAGGACTAAGAGATTTAGTTCGTTGATCTATTTCCAAAATTTCACCCCCAATATCCTATCCCATTTTTTTTCTAGAAAACTGAAAGTATTTCTCCATTCTTTTTTCAATATATAGAATAATCTCTAGAACAACTTTTTCCTCTTTGTTTTCCTCAAAATAAGCTTCTTTCTCTATAGAAAGTTCTTCTTCTATATGATCTTCCAGAACAACCTTTTCTATTACATTAAGAAAAGATTCTTCTTTAGAAGTTGGTTATTCTTCCAAATCAACAATTTATTAGGGAACATGTACTTCCTTCTCAATAACGAATTGAGGAACGAGTCCATTATCTTCCTTATCCAATATAGTTTCCCCTATAGGTTCAGGAACCACTTCTCCTTCCTCCTCAACAGGATAGTCAACAATTTTATCTGGTTACAAACTAGGATAATAGATGTTATTAGTTATTGAATAATTATCGATTAGGTTGATCTTTTCATAAACCCTTTCATTATCCTCCACCACTAATTTTCTCCACGGATCCCAACTGATTTTCATTCTTTTGACTATAACCTTTTAGATACAAAATTCATAGTCCTTAATGAATTTTTCATCCAATCCAAAAAACCCTTTAGCATGAAGCATTGCAGTGATTAACCATGAGTAGAAAAATGAGTTTGATGTTGAGGTTGTCTTTTTCAACTCACACATAATAATTATAACATACTTACATAGGTTAATCGTGTGTCCATTCTTCATAAGCTGTATCAAAAAGACATCTTGATACTTGAGTGTAGAAAAATCTCATTTTCTTGGACTAATCAAATTCTGAACAAACTTAAACAATAATCTAGTATCACCATCTTTCTCAGTAGCAATAGTACTTCTCGTTGTCTTATTAATAGTCAAGCTTCCCAAGACTTCTTATAAAAAAAGATATGAATGGGAGGAGGAGGACCTCTCTAGTAGCCCTAAAATATTCCCTAATGTGGTATCCATATAGAAGAATCTCATATCCTCAATGAAAAGGTACTTCTATTTCCATTAATCATACTTCTCACAACAAAACCATATTCTGTATCAAATGATAATTGAAATAACTGATAAAACTGAGTAACTAGATTTGGCTAAATTGGCCTTGTCTCATTTGTGAACCAATCAAGCCATCCCCTCTCATTTAGTACATTCAACACTAGAGACTTACATGACTGCATCCAGTTAGGGAAAATTTTCTTTTTCGAGAACCACTATTATATCAACTATGTTTGAATTCAAAGTAACTTCGGGAGCTATCTTCTGTGATATTTTCATCATCTTCTTGGTATGCACTTCTCAAAAGTTGATGAGGATGGGAATTTCATTGTGGGAATTCAACGAAGGTCAGAGAGAGAGAGAACTAAAGGGATGAAAGAGGGATTATGGTTTGAGAGAAGAGATCTCAGGTGATGAAAAGAGTGAATCTTCATTCATTTTTATCATTTAGGGAAATCAATTGTCGCAAATTCAAAAGAGTGGGACAGAAAAAGAATGAAATAATTAATTAAAGAAATACTGGTTTAAATATGTAAATAAAACGAAAATTTTTATTTATGGTGAGATTGAAACAGACTTTCTCAGTGAGACCGTAAAATTTTTTCACACTTAGACCATAATAGGTTTTCACAGTGAGACCGTTGCTGGTTTTCATGGTGTCATCTCTACTGCGTGACTGGGAAACTTTATGGCCATATTGTTGGAAAAGTTATGTTCTAGACAGTAACCGAGATATAGTAACTGTGAGACTGTAAACATGAAACAACAAATTTTATTTACGTAACCTATAGAACTTAAAATATTAGATAGTAATCGTAAGACAATTACTTGTGAGATTGTAAACTATGAAAAAAAAGTTGGGAACTAGTACACATAGTTCTTACGATTTATCATTCTCAATTCATGTATGATGTAACCTATTATTTCAGAATTTAATGGTTTTGTGAATATATTAGTGAGCTGATATTCAGTTCTAATGAATTTGAAAGTGATATCACATTTTTGATAATGGTCTTTCAAAAATTGATGTCTTACATCAATATGTTTTTTCCTAGAGTGTGAAAAGGGATTTTTTTAGATGTTAATAGCCATTTTATTTTCAAAATTTATGGGCACATGCCTGAATTGATATCCATAATCTAGAAATGTTTGTTTGATCCACAACAGTTGTGCCCAACAACTACCAGTAGCTATGTATTCCGCTTCAGCATTAGATAATGCAATATAGTTTTGTTTCTTACTACACCATGATAATAGTGACTTGCCTAAAAAGAGATATGTTCACAAGGTTCTCTTTCTATCTATCTTACAACCACCAAAATAAGCATCAGAGTAGCTAACTAACTCAAACAATTGTCCCCTACAATAGAACAGTCCGATATTGGGTGAACGCTTGAGATATTTGAAAATTCTTTTAGCAGCATTTTAATGAGATTCATTTGGGTTTTCTAGATACATGAACACATACATACACTAATCATAATATCAGGCCAGATAGAAGTTTAGTAAAGTATGCTTCCAATCATTCCCATATAATTGGTTTGATCAAATGATTTTCCATTTTCATCAAGATCAAACTTATAATAAGTACCCATTGGAGTTTCATTAAATTCAGGGATATCCAAGCCAAATCATTTTAGAGTATATCTGGTATATTTTCTTTGATTTAAAATAATATCATCCTTATATTGAATGATTTGAAATCCACGAATGAATTTTAGTTCACCCATTAAACTCATTTCAATTTTTTTGCGTCAATTTGGAAAATTCAACACATAAAAGATTTTTTTGAGGATCCAATGATTATATCATCTACATTAATATGAACTAATAATACATCATTAGAAATTCATTTAACTAAAATGATAGGATCAGCTATACGTTTTTTTTAAAACATTGTAAATAAGAAAAGTACATAACATACATACCAAGCTCTTGGATCTAGTTTTAAACCATATAAAGTTTTTCAAAATTTAAAAACATGATTTGGATAATAATGATTTATAAAAATAGGGGGTTTATCAACAAATACATTCTCAGCTATATACCCATTTAGAAATGTACTCTTAATATCCATTTGATATAGCTTAAAATTTATATGGTCAATATAAGCAAGAAGGATTCTGATGGCATCAAGTCTTGCTACTGGTGCAAGGGTCTCTTCATAGTCAAATCCCTCTTCTTGAATATAGCCTTGTTCAACCAATCTAGCCTTATTAATAACTATGTTACCATCTTTATCTACCTTATTTCTAAAATCCCACTTAGTGCTTATGGTAAATGTGTCTTTAGGTCTGTCAACAAGTTTCCAAACTTTGTTCCATTCAAATTGATTATGTTCTTCTTGCAAATCAACGCCCAAAATTCAACATTGATAGAATCATTAATGTTTGTAGGTTTAAGTTTTGATAAGAATATTTTATGTTCAACCTGATTTCTAAGAGAAGATATAGTTTGAGTTCCTTTGTCTAAGTCTCCTATAACATCATCTAAAGGATGGTTTTTAAGAGTTATATGAGCTCTAGAAAATGAAGGACTAGTGAATTTTGGTTCATCAATAGGTTTGGTATCATTATGAATTGAATCTAAATAATTTCCAAAACTTTAAGTTTTCATATATTCCTTTACATTATGGTCATAGTATTTTGAATTGATTTCCAGATTTGACACATCATCATGCGAGTTCTATAGAGTAGTCTTTGGCTTATATCGATTTGTCCCATCGAACATGACATGGAATGATTCTTCCAAATATTTAGTTTTTTTTAGACACTCTGTAGTATTTACTAGAGATTGGATATCCTAGAAATATTCCATCATCAATCTTGGATGAAAATATGTCAATATTTAACTTAGTATTAAGGATATAGACTATGCAACTAAAAACATTGAAATATCTTACTTTGGGTTTTCAATTGTTCCATAAGTCATATAGAGATCTTTTATGAATAGGTCTAATCAACACTCTATTAATAATATAGCATACTGTATTTACTACTTCTGTCAAAAAATAAATAGGTAAGTCATATTCACTAAGTATGGTTCTATAAATCTTTTATAAGGTTATATTTCTTCTTTCTAAAACTCCATATTGTTGAGGTGTTATATGGGCAGAGAAATTATGAATATATCCATTTTGTGAAAATAAGGATTCAAACTATTGATTTTAAAATTCACAACCATGATCAATTCTTAAGGAATTAATTCTAACTCCACTAATATTTTCTACAGTTTTTTCATATTTTGTGAAATGAGAGCAGGAATCACTTTTGTGAGCAAAAAAAGTCCATGTATATCTAGAAAGGTCATCTATAAGAACATAAAAATAGTGCTTCCCTTTTAAAATAGGATCTCTAGATGGTAAAAAAATACATGGGATTTAGTTCGAGATGTTGATCAGTTGACACATATTTCTTTGGTTTGAAGTAAATTTTTTGTTGTTTTCCCTTTTGAGAAGGATTACACACATTATCATTTGGAAACTAAAGTTTGGGTAGGCCATTGACTAAGCTCCTTCTAGTTATCATTATAAGGTTATGAATATCACAATGTCCTAGTCTCATATGCCAAAGCCAAGAAACTTTGTGAAATACACTTAAACATGCAACATTTTGAGAAACTAATGACTCTAAGTTAATAGAGTATACAATTTCATTTCTTAATAAAGAAAACAGTAATTTATTTTTAGAAATAAAAAAATTGGAAGTATCATTTTCAAATTTAACATGAAATCCATCATCACATAGTTGTGAAATACTAAGCATATTATATTTCAATCCATCAAAAAAAGTAAATTTGAAATTAAAAATGAGTTAGAGTTACCGATTTGGCCAAGGACAATGATTTTTTCCTTTGGCATTCTCACCCAAGGTGACATGTCCACCACCATTTTTTATTATGTTCTTGAAGCAAGATTACTCTACTGTCATGTGTCTTGAACACCCACTGTCCAAGTACCATAATATTTTACCGAAGCTCCTTAAGCAGTTTTCTTATGAAATAGTAAAATCAAAACAGACTTTGGTACCCATATTTTTTTGGATCCAATAATATTAGTGACTAGTGCTTTAGGAACACACATCTTCCTCATAGGTTTCCTATAATAATTATTTGATGTGAAAGAAAAATAAACTCTATTTGGTACAAAAAAGAATGAAATAGTAGAGGGTGTATCATAATTTGAACTAGATGAATGTTTTTCAGAACTAAGATTAAAGATTAATGTCCTAGATTTAGATACAAAATTGGTTCTTCCAAAATTTCATTTACCAAGTTGATAGCTAATACCAGTAGTATATTTAAGATAAATCTATTTACCTAGGATTTATAACAAAGTATTTTTACCGTTAGTATACCTTTCAAGGTCCTTTTTAAATAGCTCATTTGATAGATTTAGTTCAATGATTTCTTTGAGTAATTGAATATTTTTCTACTTTTCAATAGTAAGTTCAGATTTAATAGTTGAGGTAAGAGAATATTAATTCATTAAAGACTTTTATTTATATATTAGTTCAATACATATCTATTCAAAAATATTTCAGTACTCAAACATTTCATCTTTACACATATTCTCAGTGTCAATTCCATCTCTAGATTAACATGAATTATGTATAAGATATTTCAGTGTTACCTCAGACATGTTTCCCATAAAACAAATATTGGCTTTGTTATCCTGTGCATCATGTAAAGATTCTTAGTCACATGATCTGTCATCGTAAGAACTACAAATTTTTTTCATTGCATTTTTATACTTTCTATATTTTCCGTCATATTTCTTTTTGTACTTGACATTAAAATAGTCCGCCTTTACTTTTCCCTCTTGCTTACATTCATAGTATAACATCTCATCTGACTTGTCACATCTTTTCTAATCTTTATTCCAGCTTCCCTTTTGATCATATTCTCCTTTGAAGTTAGGATTTCTGAAAAAAATTATCTTCTTCAAAAATCTCTTAAACCATCTTGCTAATTGATTCATCTCTTCATCACTATCATTTGATGATTTTTCAGTGCTAGAACATTCAATAGAGAATTCCAATTTCCCTTTTTATTTGTGTTTAGAGGTGGTGGTATTTAATGAAAAAAATTGTCTTTTGGGGTCATCCTCATCTTCCTTGTTGACTTTCAGCTCCTCTTTAGACATAATTTGTTTTGAAATGAGTTCTTTTATAGGTAATTTCTAATGACGCATGATTCTCTAATAGAGACAGGGGTTCCTCTCCATCTATCAAGTGGGAATTTGAGAATCCTTATGATTTTTTATTTGGCAGTAACATCTGTTCCAGGAAAAATCATTATGATGAAAATTTCATTGAACATGAGATACATGCCAGCAATGGGCTCATCAGGTTTCATTTTAAAGTTTTCATATTCAAAAGTATAAGTATTAAGTCTCATTTATTTCACAGCAGAATTTTTTTCATGTGAAACAGACAATGAATCTCAAATTTCATGGGCAGTTGTACATGACGAAATTCTTTTAAATTATTTTTCTCTTAAATAACAACATATAGTATTCATGTATTTTCAATTTTTATTATAGGAATTCTTGGTCGGGTCATCCCAAGTTATTCTATCAGTAGAAGTAATCTTATACTCATCTATATTGGAAGACCAAATTTCAAAACCCAAACTTACTGAATGAATTTTCATTTTAATTTTCCATTGGTCTTAATTGGTTTCATTAAAGAATGGTGTTCTGTTTGTTGCAGCACCTTCCAGTCTATTATCCATAATAATGAAATAATGTGAAATAACTATAAGTATAGAATTAACATAAATTTACAGATCATTAATTTATAACTAAAATAACATTTTAATAGGTTCAAAAAACAGAGTCATAATAAATTCCTTTGATACCAAATGTTGGTTAGAGTAGAGTACTAAAGAGGGGGTCTCATTGAGTATCTATAAAAATTTCTAATTGAAAGGTTTTCTTAAAAAGGTTCCAAAAAAAATACCGCCCAGTTAATCAAGGTCATATAGTTATGAATGTTTTACTGTTCAAATAACTTCCGAGAAGATTTATTATTTCTTAGTAATTCCCATATCAATTATTGATTTTACATTGGAAGATATCCTAATAAGGAAGAACAATTATAAATTCATTCCAATATTAATAATCAATGTAAATCTTGTGATTTCTGAATTATATGGTAAAACAGAGAAAAATAAATTAAATAACACAACTAATATAAAACTAGTGGTTCAGTCTCAAGTTGATACCTATTCCACTCCACTCGTTGATCACCTATCACCAAGAATTTTATATTAAAAAAACATGATACACACCCTGGATAGAGGTAAATAATAATGCATATGACACTCTAGGTCACACAACCTTTTCCACTGTTCTTTGTGGGTATAAACTATCAGGTCACACATGGATATGATGATTCCATTAAAAATAATTGTAAATGAAATAATAGGTGAAATTTCATTACCAACTCATTTAAAAAAATTGAAAACATTTTATTAAAACATGTATTTTAGATGAAAATAGGTTCTCCCACTAAAGAGAGAAATGAAGTTGTGTTTTCAGAAAAACATTTTTTAAAATATCTTGAGTACCAAAGAGTGAAAAAATGATACAAATATATGAAAAAATAATGGAATAACTAGAGTATTATTAAATAATTTATTTAAAAATTGGAATTTAACCACCTTAAATGTAACTACTATATAAATATTTTCACTATTATTTTTTAGGAATATAATCTTTAAAAATTTTAAGCAGTCCCAAACCACTTTAAATTTTTTAAATCGAAATCCACATGATTGAATAAAATTTAATAAAGGTTATAATATTATGAGATCAATTATATTAATTATATATAATTTATAATGGTATTTTAACCACAGTGTAAACGAATCTAGGTGAATAACAACAAATAAACCTCAATAGAATGTAAATTGTGGTGGAATCCCTGACCTTGTATTTCCTTTCAGGAGAACACCCTTAAACATAATATATAATAGCTTAAAACAAGTTAATAACTTGTTTTATAATCATACTAATACTTATCATATCATATATGATCCTCTTATAATTTGTTATAACTCATTTGTTAATAACCATTCATTATTTTGACCATTTCAGTTGTTAATCGCCTTGTTTGTCATGTATGTTTTAACTTGTTATTTTTTCTTCTGAATAAATATAATAAGGTTTCATACTATAATGAATTTAAAACCTGATTTAAATTCCATATATATCTTATATATATATATATCTATAATGAACCATAATATTTGGAGATAATAAATTGAATTCACTGTTTATGGAGACGGTAAGTTTTACATATAAAGAATAGTAATTAATTTTCTTTATCATATTTTAAAATAACAAAAATTAAATGATATGTATATACATTCACATTATAATTCCATTACCATATTTACATAATATATTTCACGCATTTTTATTAAAATTATAATTAATATGTTGTATATTTAGTATGAATGAATCACATCACTTGAAGGGGGTGGTCTTCCACACTTCTTCAAAAGACATTGTCATATAAACCTAAAATGGAATGTTTTAAATGTTGGAGTTATAAAAGGATTATACAAGTAAAAATAACTAATAAATATCATATAAAAAATATATAAATATATTTCCCCACATAATGGCCACCATAACGGTGGTAATGTAAAAATGAATAATCATCATTTCGTGAGGTTGTAGTTCATCATACACAGAAACAATATGTTTGTTACCCTCTAGATGGATGTGTGTGTATGTTTAGGTGGAATAAATCACAAAAAAGTACTAGTATATTTAGGATATTTATGTTTTTATTCAATTATTTAATAATAATCTTTTTTGGGATGTATAATTGAAATAAGACCTGAATTCTTGAAGAATGATGTTATCCCTTAATCGGGTAACTTCTTTAGGATTCTTCCCAATGGCTTCCATGGATGGATTTCATTGAAATCAGAGAGTTAAATGTATAATTGAGGTATTTTGGGAATCTATTTGTGAAGATATTAACCTAACCTTAGTGGTTTTAGAGTTGTGAGTAACATGGGGAGGTGGCAACCACTTATAAAGGAGGAAAAGGACTCACTTGGTATTTATAAAAAGAAGTTAAATGCACCAAATGTTTTACCTAAAAATCCTAAAAATAGAATGAAACCATAAAAATTTAAGTTTATTGGAACAATTATGGCAAAAAAATATATTTTTGACATGTTTATGGGTCATTTGGTCCTCTTAGTTATGGGTTTAATCTTTTAACATGCTTAATATTTCCTTTATAGCTGTAATTAATTTTAAATACTTTCACTTATAATTTTAGATAAAATCAGAGTTATATTCACTAAAAATTAGAAAATATTATTATTTAAAATATTTAATCCATTTATTCAGATTCCAATCATGGAAATTGTAATAATTCTTTTAAATTTAATCCTGGAGGCGGGATGACAATACAGGTTTTTAAAGAAAAAATGTCCCAAAGATTGGTATGTTTTTATAATCAAATTGAAAGTTAAATTGATTCCAATGACATAAATTTTATTAATTGTTAAAAAATTTATTTAATTAAACATTTATTACAATTTAGTTTAAAATATATCATTATAAATAAATTTGATGAAAATGTAGTATTAAACAAAAATTCAGTATTTTTAACAATTCATTAAAAATTGAAATATTTCAGAAAAATATAAAACATTAACCCTAACATAATTTTTATGTTTATCATTAAAATATGTTTTTTATTTTTACATATTAAATCAAATAAGGTTTCAAAATAAAGTATAAAAATGGGTTCACTAATAAAAGGCTGTAAAATTACTTTCATAAAAATCTAGGTTTTTATGTGTAAAATAGAGTTTGTTCTTATCTAATGCCTATCAAACAAAATGGATGAATATAAATAGATATTTTATTGAATATATAACACATATATTTTATTAAAATCATTCAATAATTGTAAATAATTATTTTTACTAAGAAAAAAATCCTTTGGATGCATAATAATAGTAATACTTGTTTTTATATCAAATTTGGATCTTATTTTTGTTTCTCTTTAATTGGAATCCAATGAATAAATTTTATATTTATATATACCATAAATATCTAAAATTTGTATCATAATATTCAATACATCTAACATAACAACTAGGTTATACCATATTATATTTAATAAAAATATATTTTTTAATATATCGTTGTTTGGTGAAACTCGCTCTTGCATGTGATGCAAGCTGACTCGGTGTGGTGTGAATTAAAAGAAATAGAGTATATCATATTTATTTAATATATTTTATATATTTTATTTTATCTGGTTTTTATATATCCTTTTTAATACTTGGTGTAGCGTGTCATAAACAGTATTGAATACAGGGTTCTTACATTACATTTTCGCGGGGCATCACACATAAAGGATCCATAATAGAGTATTATATATTATAACACATTATAAAGTAAAAATATTTACATCCTATGGATTTTATAAAAAAACGTAGGTCATTTTAAAAAATATTTTTTCATTTTAACCCCACCCCCTCAGTAAACAAATTTTTTACTTAAGTGTAGGAAATAATTTTTACCGTTTTCACTATTTTTTATAAAAACATATTAATAAATTATTAGATAATATAAATTAAGTTTATTCAAATTATAAAATAATTTTTTCGAAATTCCATTCACATAAGAAGAGAATTTTTATTTAAAATTAATCCCACATCCACTATGAGAAAGCGGGTTTTCAAAGAGAAAATGATCAAAAGTTTTCAATGTTTTTATAGCAAAATTAAATATAAATCTGATTAAATTAAACTAAATTGTAATAATAGGTATATAATTTATCCAATTTTAATTTAAAAAGAAATTACAATATAATTATATATTATGAATATATTAAAATAAAATTTTTAGTTAAATTTCATTAATTTCCACTATTCATCAGAAAATGAAACATTTTATAAAAATACAAAAAAATCACCATAATAAATTTTGGATATTATAATTTAAAAAAATGGGTAAAAATTGATTTTATATTATTTGCGTAAAGCGCACCAAACTTGACTTTTTGAAAAAAAATAGTTTTGTAGAAATTTTTTTTATCATTTAAATAATTGTTATTTTATTTTAAATAAATAGATAAACATAATTTTTATAATTTAGTTATTACTATTCACGCATGCCAAATAAATTTCAAGGTTATAATGGTGTACTATATTGTGGTTCTTTTGGACACCAGGTTGCTTGTTCTATAGTCCATTGAAGAGATTAACTTTTATGAAATATATTTCATGGGTTGTTTAAGGTTGATGTATAATTTCACATATACTATTAAATTTTTTGTCTTTTATAATTTGTGGGGTACACACAATATTGTATGAATTATTGTTTTTCAAAAACTAATTTTCAAATCGTAATGGTTATTTTCCTCAATATTTATTTAATAATTTTAAAAGTATTTATATTCAAAAGAAACATCGAAAAATAATGTTTTGGAATCTTTATAAATACTATATATATGTATCTTACATATATACCTTTTTTCACAATTCTTTAATTTTGTGGGGGTAATTCATTATTCATGACCATTCTCAAGTGATTAATTAATAAATATTATTTTATAATGATATGAATAAAGGTTTTGAAATTAATTAAATTTCCATTGGTAATTCTTATGTTCTGCCTTTTGATTAATTTACATTATGTGGAACACATAGATCATGAGCATTTTATGGTTGGTGTTCTTAGATACCTCTCTAACACATTGGTTTAATATTTAGTCTAATGTGGCATCATGTAAGGGATTATATAGATAAACAAATCAGTTGTTAGACTTTTACGACTATGTGATATTATCTAGGAATTTATCCTTGACTCATGATTATTCCATTCTTTATGTCTCTACCAAATTTCCTATGTTACCCTGATCCTATGATACTTTTTATTATTTTATTCTTCCATGTGATTACTCATGTTCCTTTTCGATTATGATATATTATTATATATTTGACTCACAAGTTATGTTTCAATATCATGTTTATTCCATAAATTGGATTTCTTGATCACCCATTTCTTATATATGTTCCCATAGTTGTTCAATTTTGTTTTAGGATCTCTAATGAGTTGAGGATCTAACTACGGAATAGAGAAAAAATAACAATTACATGTTTTAGTTTCCTTTGTTGTACAGTGAACCTATTATTTTTAAAACAGATGGCCTTTACGATCCTTGTGTAGTATTAATAGATATTTATTTTTAATAATCATATAATAATATGTATAAAAGGGTTGGTTATCTATTTTTGAAATCATGAAATGATAATAAACCAGAAATTACCAAAAATATTAATCTCCAATTTATCATTTGTTGAATAAAAATAGTGAATAAAATCGTTTTCCACAATGATCACTATGGAACATGAAATGACGAATTAATATTCTAGTCAACGAATCCTAAAACCATGATGAATATTTGTGAAACAGAATTTCATTATGCAATTATTCTTAGATATAGCATCAAAATACCTGATAAAAGGGTTTTTTTCATGAATAAAATGTTTTATCTAGAAAAAAATTGAATATGGATAAGAAATAGAATTATATTTATGTTAAACTAGATTCAAAGCCCTTAGAAATGTCTTGAATGATCAATAGGAGGAAAGGAATCTACAAACCTCTCATATGAGTCTTCTTGATGGAGAACATATTCCTTGGAGAGAATAATGATGAAATTTGGGTTAGTATTAGTTCATAATTTTTTTAGAATATTTAATTCAAAACACGTGTTTTAAAAATTAGTGTGAAAATTATGTTTCACCTTCTGAGCTACTGGAGGAGCATCACAGTTTGGCCAGATGGATTGAATTTTTTTTCCTTGACCATGACTTACCCTGCTTCTCTATGTTGTATGGTGTATGGGTAGGCTACATGGTATTTACTAACAATGAAACTGATAGTTAACACTCTTTTGTAACTCCATTAAAAGGAACACTTTTTACTAGGATGGTGTGCATGGTTTCCCCTAACCATGTTCTAATAGTTCATAGACACAAGAACCTCAAATAAACTCCAAATAAAACCCAAAAAACATTAAATAATATACAGATAGAATTTTATAAAGAATATTAATGACTATACCAAAAATAAATATCAGCATGGGACAATTATCTACATTTTATTCACCATGAAAGTTTTACCGATGAATGATGTCCCCTAAAGAGTTGTGTCCACATCAACCTCATCAAGGTCTCCATATCCCATGACTCATAATAATTTTAACCATCCTTACCTATAACTTAACCCAATAGTATATAAATTTCATATAGAACCATTACAATAGAATAAATAAAACCCAAATTGGATCTTCATTCAAAAAAGTATAACTTTTCTAGTTGAGTTCATCCCAATTAAGAATGTGGGACATGCCTAACAAATACATTTTTAGAGAAAATAAAGGAATGTATTTGTGTATCGCTAAAAATTGAGGGGTTAAAGAAAAGAGGTATGTTACTTGTCCTAGCAGTTCAATAATATCAAACGGTACCACATATATAATAGTAATATTACTTTTATTTTATAAACATCCTTTATCCTACCATAGAGAGACTTTCAAGAACATCCAGTCACCAAATAAAAAAGATAAAGTATGAAGAATTCATTCTAAAAATGACTTATAATAGATTTTAGATATCACTATAACAACCCAAACACCAATAGCTTAGATTTAGTGATTATTTTTCTAAATTGAAACAAAATAAAAGGTGCCACATCCTAAAGTATCAAATAATTCAGTTGTCTAGGGAGATTATATACATTTAGAATTCCCACATTATAACAAAAAATTATAACGTAATTTAATTTTTATTATAAAATTATTTTTTATTTTATTATATCCATTAAATTATTTATAGATCCCATCTCTATATCATGGGGAAAAGAATACATAATAAATGGTGAGTTTTGATGCTCAGTAAGGAAAAGTGTATAATAGAATACATCATAACATAAATAAAATAAGAAGAATATTGTAAATATAAAAAATATAAAAATAATCCAACTAAATAACACACCTAAAGGGGAGTAAATAAATAGTGTTGGACGAAGTAGAGAAATCAAGAGTGGGTGAATTGAGTTTCTATAAAAAAAAATTCAAAATCCATCTTAAAAGAATCCCAAAAAATTATTACAGCCCTGTTAATCAAGGTAATACAGTTATGAAAGTTTGAATATTCAAATAACTTCTCAGAAGATTTATTAATTCTCAATAATCTCTATATTAGTTATTGATATTACTTTTGAAGCTATTCTAATAAGGAAAAACAATTATAACCTCTTTCTAAGATTACCTATTAAAGTAAATCTACTGATTTCTCAATTATAAAGTAAAAAAAATTAAACAACACAAAGGATATAAAACATGTTGTTTAGTGTCAAGCTAAGACCAAATCCACTCCACTTGGTGATGACCTTCCACCAAGCGGTTTATATTAGAAAAACATGTTCCACAACCTCGATTGGGGTAAACAACAGTACACATGACTGTCCAGGTCACATAAACTCTTCCACAGTTCTTCATGGTCATAAAATAACATGTCACACAGGGAACTCTTCCAAACTTATCTATGTGAGTATACAAGTTCAAAAAGGTATGAGAAGAAGGATATCATGTATCCTTCAGTTTAGTGAAGAAGAAAATGTATATTTTAATACAGTCACACACACACACTGCTCGAAATCTAAAAACAATACACAAAAGAGAAAATATGATGAGATAATTCTAGAAGTTCTCTAAGTGTTATTTTATGCTACTATAGACTTTTAGGATGAAGAATATGCAAGAATCGAGTCCCCTTGGGAGAAATATTGAATCAAATGTACGGTGTTATGGTTTCAATTTACATCTAGATTGTGTTATTTATGGAGATCTTATTGCAAAGATTTCTCGAAACTGATATTTGTTATCCTAGCATTTGGATTCGTGAATCCTTCAAGTGTTCTTCAGATGTATCTTGTTGCATGTGTCGGTTTTTTTCTCAAGAATGCTTGCACTTCTGCGGCTCTTCCACTTCTTGTTTCAGGGCCATGCTTTTCATTTTATTATTTGGAGTGCATGTGTCGGAGCCAACAAGATGTATGTATTCTGCACCTTTTACCTCGTACTTTCTAGTGATATGTCTACCAAGAAATATTTATCATGTGAGTGCATTTAAAAGACTCAAATATGGCAGTTAGAAATTAAATTCAAAACTACAAAATAGATTAAGGAACAGTGTCACAGTCTGTCTGGAAATGGTGTCACATGAAAATGGTGTCACCAAAAAATGGTTTCTTCTTATATGCCTTTGAGTGGTGAGATAGTTATTATGACATGGTTGTACAGAGACCAGAAACCCATAGCATAGATGCAGTTTTAAGATCACGGTGTTTGGCCCTTTTCTAAACATTTAATTGTGTCTTAACAAGGAACCAGTGTCACAATTTTCAACTGATTTGAAACTGGTTAGAGTGATTGGGTCATAGATTCTTGTCACGATGTCTAGTTCAGAGTGTCTGGTCATGGTGTCTGGGTCACAATGTCTGGTCATGGTGTCTGGGTCACAGTTTTTCAGACATAGCCAAATATATGAAAATATACATAAGTAGTAATATTCACAGAATGAATTAAACTTAACTATTCATAAAAAAATCATTATAGACCAATGTTAAATATAGTTTACAATAATAAAACATGATTTATATCAATTAAGATCTTGGGTATGTTTATTTAAAGCATAAAGAAACATACCATCTTTACACATGGATGTAAACAGATTAATCAAGATTTGCAGGATATATAGGATTTCTGATCATTAAAACATGATTAAAATAGGAGGAGTTCAAAAATATCACCCTTTTGATGATCACACATCATGTGAGTGAGATATATGTTCTTAGTGTATGTTTTTCTCCCATAGTGTGCATTTAGAGTGCATGTATGTCACTTTTTTGGGATTGTTAAAAAGCATACAAAGGGAAATAATAGAATAGACAATAATATTTTACAACACACTGGATGAAGAAATTTGTGTCATTATAAATAGTAAAAAAACAAATAAAAAATTATCCCTATCAGAAAATTGTATTCACATTTCTTCAGCACTGGTTTTCTTCACTTTTACCTTCCCAGCAGCATTAAGAGAATCCACGGGTGTAGTGGTAGAAGTTGAAGAAGGAAGAGAACCAACTGACAGAGAAGGAAGTGGGAGTCCTTTAAAAATATAAAGGGATAAGGAAGGTTTGGTAGAATACTAAAGAAAATTTTGGTTAAGGATAATAGGTCTTATTTGGCTCAGATCTTGAGTGACAGACATAGAGGTAGATACAAAGGCAATGGACGAGGAAGGAGGCCAACTAGGCCTCATGGGTGTAGCTATAGGAGCCATAATAGAAACGCTCTACACATAAAGACAAGGCCTTAATAACTTGAAGAAGTTAGTAATAATCTCACCACAACACTTCATCACTTTCTCAAAGTTATCATTGTCTTCCATGACCATGTCCAACAATGGAGTGAAATCTTTATGCTTTTTGAACTTGATTTTTGAAATATTGAGTGACAAGAGTTATTTTTAGATTCTCTACAAGGTACTTGAAATGGTTTGTCATATCATGGTTAGAAAAAGTCTAATTGAAGTAGAAATCCACCTTCATTTTAATTTCATCTTGATCATTATTTTTAATCTTGTAGGGAATTCTTACCAAATCAAGAACTCTGTCATTATTTGTGGAAACCATAGATAGATACTCTTTTTCAAATCCACTAAGCGCAGATTGATGTTCTTCCTTGACAACCGTTCTAAGAGGATCACTATCCAAGGAGGGTTGAGATGACTGTCTAGAGGTACTAGAAGTTGTAATAGTTGATGTACAAGACATTAGTTGATTTAAATATTTAGGTAGATATCACTTATACTCATCAGTCAATTTGTTGATACTAATAATTAGATCACACATTTCTTGAACTATTTTCTTATTTTTTTCTGCCACATTGTTTGCTAATGATGTTAGGTTAGGTTGAATTAGAGAGACCACTTCTTGTGGAATCAGATCAGCAACATCCTCAATAGGATGAGAAACATGACCTGGTCTTGATTTCAACAATCTATTCATATCTCTAAACATAGCTCTGAGAGACTTCACTTCATAACTCAGTTGTTTGTTCTCAATTCATAACTCCTTAATTTCATGAAACGTTTTGGTTGAATCTACCATATGAACTTTTTTAACAACTGGGATTCATCTCATTCACTTAGTTTTCTTATAGGAGTAGGTTGAGTGTTCATGATAATTTCAACTCCATCCAATAAAGTATCTCAAAAGGATTTAAAATCATCCTTACTCACTAAGGTAGAATATTCTTGTGAAGGATTGGGAACAAGAGATGAGACAAGATCATGTTCCTTTGTAGACAGAAATTCAAGAGTAGAGACCAGTTCCAATTGAAAAACAATAGGCAGATCTATATATTCAAAAGTGGCTTCTAGGAATCATTCATATCAAAATATCTAGGGAATTTATACCATTTATCAATAATGCTTTGATCAACAAGATTAGGAATTTCAACACTTTCCAGATTAGGGCACTGCTCCCCCTCAACATGTGCATCTCTCAGAGGACTAAGAGATTTAGTTCGTTAATATATTTCCAAAATTTCATCCACAATATCCTATCCCATTTTTTTTAGAATACTGAAAGGCTTTATCCATTCATTCCTCAATAGATGGAATAATCTCTGGATCAAATTATTCCTCTATGTGTTCCCCAAAAGAAGCTTCATTCTCTATAGAATGTTATTCTTTTAAATGATCTTCTAGAACAGCCTTTTCCATTACATTAATAAAAGATTCTTCTTTAGAAGTTGTTTATTCTTCCAAATCAACAATTTATTTTTGAACATGTACTTCCTTCTCAATAATTAAGTGAGGAACAAGTCCACATTCTTCCATATCCAAGATAGTTTACCATATAGGTGCAAGAACCACTACTCCTTCCTCCTCAACAGGATAGTCAACAATTTTATTTGGATCCAAACTATGATAATATATTTTATTAGTTCTTGAAGAATGATCGATTAGGATGAACTTTTCAAAAACCCTTTTATTATCCTCCACCCCTGATTTTCTCCACGGATTCCAACTGATATTCATTCTTTTGACTATAACCTTTGAGATACAAAATTCATAGTCCTTAATGACTTCATCAACCAATCCAAAATCCCTTTAGCATGAAGCATTGCAGTGATTAACTATGAGTACAAAATGAGGTCAATGTTGAGGTTTTCTTTATCAACTCACACATAATAATTATAACATACTTACATAGGTTAATCATGTGCCCGTTCTCCACAAGTTGTATCAAAAATACATTTTGATACTTGAGTGTAGGAAAATCTCCTTTTCCTGGACTAATCAGATTCTAAACTAACTTAAACAATAATCTAGTATCACCGTCTTACTTAGTATCAATAGTAATTCTCTTTGTTTTATTACCTATCAAGCTTTCCAATACTTATTATAAAACAAAGATATCAATGGGAGGAGGATGACCTCTCTAGTAGCCCTCAAAAATTTCCTCATGTGTTATCCATATAAACATAGCCCATATCCTCAATGAAAAGGTACGTCTATATCCATTAATCCTAATTCTCACAACAAAACCATATTCTGTATCAAATGATAACTGAAAGAACTGATAAAAATAAGAAACTAGATTTGGATAAATTGGCCTTGTCTCATTTGTGAACCAATCCAGCCATCCCTTCTCTTTTAGTACATTATACAATAGAGACTTACTTGACAGCAAATACTTATGGCAAATTTTCTTTTTTTGGAACCACTATTCTATCAACTATGTTTGGATTCAAAGAAACCTCGGGAGCTATCTTCAGTGCTATTTTCATCATCTTCTTTGTATACACTTCTTAGGAGTTGATGAGGATGGGCATTTCATTCTGGGAATTCAGAAAAGGTCAGAGAGAGAGAGAGAACTAAAGGGATGAAAGAGGGATTACAGTTTGAGAGAAGAGAGCTCAGGTGATGAAAAGAGTGAATCTTATTTCATTTTTATCCTTTAGGGATATCGAGTGTCGCAAATTCAAAAGAGTGGGAAAGAAGAGGAATAAAATAATTAATTATAGAGATATACGCTTTAATATGTAAATAATACAAAAATGTTTATTTATTGTGAGACCGAAACAGACATTCTCATTGAGACCGTAACATGTTTTCACACTGAGACCATAACAGGTTTTCACATTGAGACCGTTGCAGGTTATTATGGTGTCATATCTACTACATGACTGGGAAACTTTATGTCCATATTGTTTGAAAAAGTATGTTCCAGACAGTAACTGAGAGATAGTAACTGTGAGACCGTAAACATGAAACAACAACTTTTAGGTCAGTAACCTATAGAACATAAACTGTTAGATAGTAATTATAAGACTATGAATTGTGATACTGTAAACTGTGAAAAAATAATTTGGGAACCAGTAAACATTGTTCTTAAGATTTATCATTCTCAATTCATGTATGATGTAACCTATTATTTCAGAATTTAATGGTTTGGTGAATATATTAGTGAGCTGATATTCAATTATAAATAATTTCAAAGTGATATCACATTTTTGTTAATGGTCTCCCAAAAATTGATGTCTTAAATAAATATGTTTTTTCATAGAGTGTGAAACGGGATTTTTTTAGATGTTAATAGCACTTGTATTTTCACAATTTAGGGGTACATGCCTGAATTGATATCCATAATCCAGTAATGTTTGTTTCATCCACAACAGTTGTGCCCAACAGCTACCAGTAGCTATCTATTCAGCTTTAACATTAGATAATGCAATATAGTTTTGTTTCTTACTACACCATGATAATAGTGACTTTCCTAAAATGAGTTATGTTCACAAGGTTCTCTTTCTATCTAACATAAAACCACCTAAATCGACATCAGAATAGCTAACTAACTCAAAAAATTGTCCTCTACGATAGAACAGTCAGAGATTGGGTATATGCTTGAGGTATTTGAAAATTCTCTTAGCAGTATTTAAATGAGATTCCTTTGGGTTTTCTAGATACAAGCACACATACATACACTAATCATAATATCAAGACGGCTAGAACTTATGTAAAGTAAGCTTCCAATCATTCCCATATAATTGGTTTGACCAACTGATTTTCCATCTTCATCAAGATCAAATGTATAATAAGTACCCATTGGAGTTTCATTACATTCAGGGATATCCAAGCCAAATCATTTTAGAAGATCTCTGGCATATTTTCTATGATTTAAAAAAATAGAATCTTTATTTTGACAGAATTGAAATCCAAGAATTAATTCAGTTTACCCATTAAACTCATTTCAAATTTTTTTTGCATCAATTTGGAAATTTCGACACATAAATAATTTTTTGAGGATCCAATGATAATATCATCTACAATAATTTTAACTAATAAAACATCATTAGAAAATCATTTAATTAAAAGGGTAGGATCAGGTATACATTTTTTGAAACATTTTAAATAAGAAAAGTACAGAACCTATCATACCAAGATATTGGAGCTAGTTTTAAAACATATAATCCTTTTGATAATTTAAAAACATGATTTGGATAATAAGGATTTATAAAACTATGGGGTTTATCAACAAATAAATTCTCAGCTATGTACCCATTTAGGACTGTACTCTTAACATTCATTTTATATAGATTTAATTTTAGATGGGAAACATAAGCATGAAGGATTCTGATGGCATCAAGTCTATCTTGTAACACCCCAAGCTTCTACGGTACGTTTCCCTTCGAATAATGTGATAGCGTGTGTTGTACGCAACACCGAGTTCTAACACACCATAACTAATCAAACTAGCCGTTATGAATAGTAATACCTACTTTTTGAAATTATATATATTTTATATTTGAAAATGGACTTCATTTTTGGATTCGGAATATCGAATTTAGCCTAGGGTGAAATTTTGGTACATTTCGGATAACTTTCATATTTTGATGAATAGTGAAAATTACTAAATTTTAATTAAAAACAACTTTTTTAATCAAATTAATTACTAGTGATAAATTATGAATTTGAGTGGTTTTAAAGTATATTTAGAATATATTTTTACCATTTAATATAATTTTGGTCATTGGACATAATTTTACAATTAAACCGAACATAAACAAGTGTCAATCTTTTGATAGTTATTATCTCTTAAAAACACGCTTTTTGTTTTAACAGCGGGAATTAATTTTAAATTAATTTCTGTCACTTCTGTGTTTTGAATTTAGGAAAATGGATTCCATATTTGGAATCAGGATGTTCAAATTGTGTAAATAGGTAACTTTTATTTTTAGACATTTTGAATAGTTACTGTGGTAAATATTTTATTTACCATGGTTAAAGGGTAAATCCGGTAAATAAGGGTTAAAAAATAATATTATAATAATAAAAAATTACCCTAAAACGTGTCCTAACCTTATTGGTGGACACATACCCGACCATGGGCATCCTTGGGTCAATTTGGGGACCCCTTGGAGCCACTTGTATGTGGTAGGGACACTTTATATTAATAAAGTTAAAATAAAAATAAAAATGGCATAAGCTTACATCTTTTAGAAGAACAATTTTTACATAGGGTTATACATGTTGGATTTTCGATTATAAATATTCATTAGAAAGATAAAAAGATTTCCTACATAATGATATTTTACTTATAATTTTTAGACATTAAATAATTTATTTTATTTATGACACAATGATGATGCAGTAATTACTATAATAGTGAAAAATTAAAATAAGTGATATTATAAATACCCAAATAAATATAATATGAAACTTTTAATGAATTAAACTAATTTTCTAGGATAATATGATATATTAGTATTGATTTAATTGACTTTTTCCGAAGTAATAAATCTGTTATGAGTTTCAAAAAAATCAACTAATGAATAGTGTCAAAATTGACATAAAAGAATTCTTAAAACAAATATTATATTATTAATTGATATTAAATTCCTAAAAATCTAAGGTTCGGCCAAGAGACTTATATCATGATAGGTTAATCATTAATGGACCACTTGGGGGTCTCTTGGATGTATATAGTAAGTTTATTAACCATAATATATAAAAATACAAAGAGACATTGTAAAAGTGAAACTAATTAACTTAGAGTTAATACTTAAAGATAAGGTTAATATAAGTACCCAAACCTGTCTAAATTCTATTGGATGAGTTGTTTTCGACCTATCCCCACCTCATCCTTTGAATAGTCAACTTTGGAGCCTTTAGAAACCGAATATGAATTTATTATAAATTAATATTTCTAGCTTTTCCAAAGGTGCCCCTCACCCCTCTTATAAAAGGGCACTCCTCCTTCTCATTTCTTCACACCTTAAAAGCCTTTTGGTTCGGACAAACTCTGCCCAAATAATCTCACAACATCCCTCACTACAACCTAGAGGCCTTAGTTTGATCAGAAAGCCAACCTAAGGAGCCCTTTTGATCAAATCAAAAGGAAGAACCCGAAGAAGAGGTAATGATTTCACCACCCTTTTCTAAGTTCATTTCTTCTTCCACTTCTTCTTCCTTTGTTCTTACCATTATGAAATAATAACTCCAGTATCTCACATATACTGTGATGTTATTATAAATATGGTACAATCATATTCAGTATTCTATCCACCCTTTGAATAACATGTCACCATACGTGCGTACGTACGGCTTACCGTCTCCACGTCGTGGTGTAATTGTTATTCAATATAATATTATTTGGATGGGTATAATAATGATGTGTAACTCATGTAAATAATAAATATAACATGTTAATGATTCTGTATATATTATATACCATCCATTTATATATTATTTTAATATCAAAAGAATGATATTGTCGCTCGTGCGTACGTACGGACTACCGTCTCCACGAACGCGATGAGATTCATTCTCCATCGTAACCATTAAAGCGTAATTATCATTTTATGATTTAAAAATGATGTTTAAGGACTTGATATCATTCTGGATATGAATAATATACAACCTATCCTTTACAAACATGTCTTACGTAACAAAACATATGAAAGAAAACAAGTAAGTTAACACCCGAAACAACGATAATACTAAGATATTATTATCAAATCAATATTAAAAGATCATATATGATATCATATTAATGTATATGATTCTTGTATAATTTAATAACAATTATTTCACCATTATACAGGAGGTTAACCTACCACAACCAAGGAAAAGTACAAGGTAAGGGTTATTTCACAATCTCTTCATTATCCGAGGTTGTATTATACGTAATAATCTACTGGGATCTCTTTATCATCCACATCCATGTTTCTTCGAAATGTTTTTCAAAACATTTTTACTATTTACAAGAATATGGGTTAAAGTCATTTATACCCTTGTTTGACTTTTTATAAGAGGTTTATAAAGGAATCTTTCCGTCGTTTTCAAAACAAGGTCCTTTTTAACCTTTTCGACAGAATTGAGGTAAGAATGTTTTTTTTAACTTATACGGCGGGTGCGGTTATTTTCCGCCGTTATAAAATCGTCGAAGCTTCCCATACAAGCTTATAAGAATATTTTCAAAGAAAATGTTTTATTTTATATGGATCTTAAATGATTTCAAAATAAAAGGAGATATTTCTTTAAAAAGAATTTTGATTTCATCTATGTCAACATCCTTTGATGGATTTTAAGATTATTTGAAGTTGATTTATTATGATACAAAACTTCTATATTGTATTGAAGGTTTTGTGATATGTTTGACTGTGGATGTGCTATTTTTATACCATTCATAGTTTATTGTGAAAGTATTGACATTTCGTATGCTAGTTTTAATACGAATGTTTATGTTATGTTTAAACCTTTTCATATGGGAATGCATTGGACTTAATAAGTGACGGGTGGAGCCCGCTATAGCTCCTCGATGCATCGGTAGGTCTCATGAGACAAACTAGTGTCTTGGCACAAGGCCTTGACAAAATCTTATTTGTAGTCTTGGCACGAGGCCTTGACTATGTGGTTATGATAGTCTGGCATTATGCATTCCAACATTATGAAAGTGGTTATTGATTTTGCATGTGATTATTCGATTAGTAGAATATCCATGTGAGTAAGTAAATGGCATTATTTCATTTTATTTATTCCATACCATGTTGAAAGTTCATGTTTGAAAGGCTTTTGTTTTAGTTATACATTGCCTTAAAAGTTTATTCTTATTTATGAAAGTTTCCGCTATATTGTTATCCTTACTGGGCATTTGAGCTCACCCCTTTTCTATGTTTTATTTTTTCCCAGGAAGTGAAGAAGTAAGTTATGAATGACCTGCAGAGATATTATGTGGGGATATGAGTGTGGATTATGGAGACAATATGTTGTTTTAGTAGTTTTTCGTTTAATGATGTAATGTAAAACTTATGAATATATCTAGTGTTTCCAAGGCTACTAAACCAATCGGTCTTTCGGGATTTGATCTTTCTTGTGATCATGCCAATGTTATGTAATTAATGCACCGACTCTGGGTAGCTGGGGTCGGGGCGTTACAGTTGGTATCAGAGGAAGTTTAGTACAAACCTTGGAAGCTAGATTTAGATAAACTCTGATTAGAGCACGTAGACCTAAGATGAACTTTGAGGATTAGTATAGAAGAACTTCCTAGAATTTTGGTATTGTAGAGATTTTGTGAGTTTTCCGAGCAATACATCCCTGTCTGGATACGAGCAGGTAGAGGCGGCTCTGGCACAGATGTACCTAGGGGTAAAACCCGAAAACACCGCTTTGAGCTAGACTCGAACGGGAACTGGTGCACGACAACGGGCCTTGCTGCACTCTTGGTTACGACACTCCCGGGGGATATGCTTAGGATAACTCTCACTATCTTTACAAATCATTATGAAGGGTTTATGAGTATATACTTCCTCAAAGAAAACATTTTTATGATTATGGATTATATCCATAAATAGTTCAATTTATGTTAAGTGTTTTATAAGTATGGGATTATGTATTTTGATGCATAAACTGATCTAGTTTATGCCATTTTTTTAGAAATGGCACCTAGTGGAAGAAATGGAAACCGTATCAATGCACGCACTCCATGTAGGGATTGCCCTCCTGCTCAAGATAATTATAGTGGGGCTGGTGATGCAACTGGTGCTGATCAGCTAATCACCGTACTGGGACAACTTACTCAGGTTATGAATAATAACCTTACCCGTATGGAGCACCCTGATCCGCAGCGTGGAGGATCAATGTTAGATCGATTCATGAGACAACAACCACCAATGTTCAATGGGAGTACAAATCCCTTAGTAGCTGAGCAATGGATATTTTCCCTAGAGAAAATATTTCAGGCTTTGGGGAGTAGTGAAAGGGAAAAAGTTACCATGGCAGTTTACCGCCTCACTAGAGATGCTGATCAATGGTGGTCATTGATTCAAAACATGAAGGAAGATGATGAAGTATCAAACATGGAATGGAGGGAGTTCAAAGATCTGTTTTTAGAAAAATACTTTCCTCGCGACCATCGAGCAGATATGGAAAGGCAATTTTTGAGTCTGAGACAAAAGGAGGATGATAATGTCACAAAGTATGAGGCTAACTTTACAAGGTTAGCGAGGTACGCTGGTGATTATATTTGCAACCCAAGAAGTAAGATTGATCGTTTCTTTGATGGGTTAAAACCATTTCTCCGTCGAGCATTAGTCTCACAATCCTTTTCATCGTACGAAGACATTGTCTCATGTGCTATCAAGACCGAAAAGGAATTCTCTAAGTCTTATGACTTTAAAGCAAAGCAAGAGAAGAAGAGACCTGCTGATCAATCTGGGAATGGAAATAAGGGGAAGAAGGGAAAGGTTGAATATCCATCTTGTGGTAAGTGCGGGAAGAAACACCCCGGTGCTTGCCTGAAGGGAATGGGAGTCTGTTACAAGTGTGGGGAAAAAGGCCACCAAGCTCATGATTGCAAGGGGAAGAAGGAAGCTACCAACGTTCAGTGCTACAATTGCAGGGAGATGGGGCATTATGCAAATGCATGTCCTAAGCGTCAGGAGAACTTACCTCAGAAAAGGCCAAGGGATCAAGGCCAGGCTTATGCTATCACTACTGCTGAGGTAGATACTCCGAAAGACGTGGTGGCAGGTAATTTAATGGTTTCCTCAAGTTTAGCAAATGCATTATTTGATTCTGGATCATCGCATTGTTTCATATCTTCCCAGTTTGCTAAGAAAATTAGATATTTCCAATTTGATTTAATAAGGGAGTTGTCAGTTAAAACTCCTAAGGGAAGTATCGTTGCAACAAAGTTTTGTGAATCAGTCCCCATTAGAGCACATAAATTTTCTTTATCTGCTGATTTCATCGTCATACCTATGATTGAGTTTGATATAATCCTCGGTATGGACTGGCTTTCGGACTATGATGCGAAGATTTATTGTAAGAAGAAAGAGGTTACGATTCTCGATGATAATGATAAGGAACACCTTATTTTTAGAGCAGAATCGTCACCACCTAATTCTTATTTAGACCCACCCCCAGTAGCTCAACATAATTCAATTATTGGGGAGGAAGAGAATGAAGTAACTATCGGTGAGGAAAGGAATGTTCAAATAGAGGGTGTACCTGTTGTGAAAGAATTTGTAGATGTATTTCCGGAAGATTTACCTGGACATCCTCCAGAACGAGAAGTTGAGTTTTCCATTGATTTGATTCCTGGATCAAGGCCTATATCGAAGACCCCTTATAGAATGGCCACTGTAGAGCTAGTCGAACTAAAGAAACAACTAGAGGAATTGAGTAATAAGGGATTTATTCGCCCTAGTGTTTCTCCATGGGGAGCCCCTGTTCTTTTTGTTAAAAAGAAAGATGGATCTATGAGGTTATGTATTGACTACAGGGAGATCAATGCTATAACGATAAAGAACAAGTATCCCCTACCTCGTATTGATGATTTATTTGACCAACTGCATGGAGCTCAATACTTTTCAAAGATTGACCTTCGATCTGGATACCATCAGTTGTGTGTGAAGAAGGAAGACATTCCGAAAACAGCATTTCGAACCAGGTACGGGCATTACGAGTTTACTGTAATGCCGTTTGGATTGACCAATGCACCCTCTGTATTCATGGATCTGATGAATAGAGTTTTCAAGGAGTATCTCGATGAATTTGTGGTAGTATTTATTGATGATATATTGGTATACTCCAAAACCTATGAAGATCATGAAAATCACTTGCGCATTATCTTGAAGACTCTGAGGAGGCATGAATTATATGGAAAGTTTAGCAAGTGTGAATTCTGGCTTCAGGAGATTTCTTTTCTTGGACATATTGTCTCTAAAGATGGAATATCTGTTGATCCTTCTAAGACCAAGGCAATCCAAGAATGGCCAGCACCTACGAGTATAACTGAGGTACGTAGTTTTATTGGTTTGGCAGGTTATTATCGACGTTTCGTCCAGAATTTTGCCCGATTGGCAAACCCATTAACGAAGCTCACACGTAAAGGGGTTAAATTTGTTTGGACAAAAGAGTGTGAAGAATGTTTCGAAGAACTGAAGAGAAGATTAGTCAATGCTCCTATATTGACTCTACCATCGGGGAATGATGGGTTCGTTATTTATAGTGATGTATCAAAGAAAGGACTTGGCTGTGTCCTTATGCAGAATGATAGAGTTATTGCCTATGCATCACGACAGTTGAAAATTCATGAACAAAACTATCCTACTCATGATCTTGAGTTAGCAGCTGTGATCTTTGCTTTGAAGATATGGAGGCACTACCTCTATGGTGAAAAATGTGAGATTTATACTGATCACAAGAGTTTGAAGTATATTTTCTCACAAAAAGAACTCAACATGAGGCAAAGGAGATGGCTTGAATTACTCAAGGATTATGATTGTACGATACACTACCACCCGGGGAAGGCAAACAAGGTGGCAGATGCTTTGAGCAGAAAAGACCATGGAGTTTTGAACATGATGAGAATTGAAAGGGATCCAATTTTCATGGATCTAGTGAAGATGGACATGGGAATAACCAGGGAAGGTGAAACATCAATGCTTTTTCAAATGGTTGCCAAACCATCTTTACTAGAAAGGATTAAGAGTTCTCAGACCGATGATGAAGAATTTCAGAAGAAGATTAAAGCTGTGAATGATGGGAGATTGAGAGACTTTGTGTATGAAGATGGAACTTTGAAATTTGGAAAGAGACTTTGTGTTCCCAATATACCTGATCTAAAAAGGGAATTGCTGGATGATGCTCATAGTTCCAATTTCTCTATACACCCTGGGAGCACCAAAATGTATAGAGATTTGAAGGAACATTTTTGGTGGGACAACATGAAGAGGGAGATTGCTGATTTTGTATCAAGATGTATGGTTTGTCAACAAGTGAAAGCTGGAAGGCAACAGCCTGGAGGAGTCATGAAACCTCTTCCCATACCGGAGTGGAAATGGGACAATATTACGATGGACTTTGTCATGGGGCTACCAAAGACTTCTAGAAGGAACGATGCAATATGGGTTATTGTTGATCGTCTTACCAAGTCAGCACATTTTCTTGCTATAAGAGAAGATCTACCCCTGGAACGTCTAGCAAGACTATACATTAATGAAGTTGTGAGACTTCATGGTGTACCCCTATCGATTGTTTCTGATCGTGATCCCCGTTTTACTTCAAGATTCTGGAAAAGTCTTCAGAAATCCCTGGATACTGAACTTCATTTGAGCACTGCTTACCACCCTCAGACAGACGGACAATCAGAACGGACTATTCAAACCTTAGAAGACATGTTGAGATCTTGCTCACTTGATTTTCAGGGTATGTGGGATCAATATTTACCTCTGGTAGAATTTTCCTATAACAATAGCTTCCATTCGAGTATTCAGATGGCACCATATGAAGCGTTATACGGAAAGAGATGTCGTACACCAACCTGTTGGGATGACGTTGGTGAAAGAAAACTTGTAGGCCCAGAACTGGTGGAGGAAACGGTGGAAAAGGTGAAGGTAATCCAAAATCACATCAAAGCAGCTCAAAGTAGGCAGAAGAGCTATGCCGATAATCGAAGGAAGGATTTGGAATTTCAAGTCGGTGATCATGTTTTCCTGAAGGTATCTCCGTGGAAGGGAGTCATACGTTTTGGTAAGAAAGGTAAATTGAGTCCCAGGTACATCGGACCTTTCGAAATTCTAGAACGAATTGGGGCTGTAGCTTACCGATTGGCAATGCCGCCAAGTCTCTCCAAAGTTCACGATGTGTTCCACGTATCTCTGTTGAGAAAATACATGCCTGACCCAACGCATGTACTCACCTATGAGGAATTAGAACTGGAACCGGATCTGTCTTATTGTGAAGAGCCCGTCAGGATTCTTGATACAAGAGAACAAGTACTGAGAAACCGAACGACGCGTCTGGTAAAAGTTTTGTGGAGAAATCATAAGATGGAAGAGGCAACGTGGGAACCCGAGGAACTTATGATGAAGAACCACCCGAGTCTTTTTATGCAGTAATACCCTAGAAATTGTGAGGACGCAATTATTTGAAGGAGGGGAGAATGTAACACCCCAAGCTTCTACGGTACGTTTCCCTTCGAATAATGTGATAGCGTGTGTTGTACGCAACACCGAGTTCTAACACACCATAACTAATCAAACTAGCCGTTATGAATAGTAATACCTACTTTTTGAAATTATATATATTTTATATTTGAAAATGGACTTCATTTTTGGATTCGGAATATCGAATTTAGCCTAGGGTGAAATTTTGGTACATTTCGGATAACTTTCATATTTTGATGAATAGTGAAAATTACTAAATTTTAATTAAAAACAACTTTTTTAATCAAATTAATTACTAGTGATAAATTATGAATTTGAGTGGTTTTAAAGTATATTTAGAATATATTTTTACCATTTAATATAATTTTGGTCATTGGACATAATTTTACAATTAAACCGAACATAAACAAGTGTCAATCTTTTGATAGTTATTATCTCTTAAAAACACGCTTTTTGTTTTAACAGCGGGAATTAATTTTAAATTAATTTCTGCCACTTCTGTGTTTTGAATTTAGGAAAATGGATTCCATATTTGGAATCAGGATGTTCAAATTGTGTAAATAGGTAACTTTTATTTTTAGACATTTTGAATAGTTACTGTGGTAAATATTTTATTTACCATGGTTAAAGGGTAAATCCGGTAAATAAGGGTTAAAAAATAATATTATAATAATACAAAATTACCCTAAAACGTGTCATAACCTTATTGGTGGACACATACCCGACCATGGGCATCCTTGGGTCAATTTGGGGACCCCTTGGAGCCACTTGTATGTGGTAGGGACACTTTATATTAATAAAGTTAAAATAAAAATAAAAATGGCATAAGCTTACATCTTTTAGAAGAACAATTTTTACATAGGGTTATACATGTTGGATTTTCGATTATAAATATTCATTAGAAATCTAAAAAGATTTCCTACATAATGATATTTTACTTATAATTTTTAGACATTAAATAATTTATTTTATTTATGACACAATGATGATGCAGTAATTACTATAATAGTGAAAAATTAAAATAAGTGATATTATAAATACCCAAATAAATATAATATGAACCTTTTAATGAATTAAACTAATTTTCTAGGATAATATGATATATTAGGATTGATTTAATTGACTTTGTTCGAAGTAATAAATCTGTTATGAGTTTCAAAAAAATCAACTAATGAATAGTGTCAAAATTGACATAAAAGAATTCTTAAAACAAATATTATATTATTAATTGATATTAAATTCCTAAAAATCTAAGGTTCGGCCAAGAGACTTATATCATGATAGGTTAATCATTAATGGACCACTTGGGGGTCTCTTGGATGTATATAGTAAGTTTATTAACCATAATATATAAAAATACAAAGAGACATTGTAAAAGTGAAACTAATTAACTTAGAGTTAATACTTAAAGATAAGGTTAATATAAGTACCCAAACCTGTCTAAATTCTATTGGATGAGTTGTTTTCGACCTATCCCCACCTCATCCTTTGAATAGTCAACTTTGGAGCCTTTAGAAACCGAATATTAATTTATTATAAATTAATATTTCTAGCTTTTCCAAAGGTGCCCCTCACCCCTCTTATAAAAGGGCACTCCTCCTTCTCATTTCTTCACACCTTCAAAGCCTTTTGGTTCGGACAAACTCTGCCCAAATAATCTCCCAACATCCCTCACTACAACCTAGAGGCCTTAGTTTGATCAGAAAGCCAACCTAAGGAGCCCTTTTGATCAAATCAAAAGGAAGAACCCGAAGAAGAGGTAATGATTTCACCACCCTTTTCTAAGTTCATTTCTTCTTCCACTTCTTCTTCCTTTGTTCTTACCATTCTGAAATAATAACTCCAGTATCTCACATATACTGTGATGTTATTATAAATATGGTACAATCATATTCAGTATTCTATCCACCCTTTGAATAACATGTCACCATACGTGCGTACGTACGGCTTACCGTCTCCACGTCGTGGTGTAATTGTTATTCAATATAATATTATTTGGATGGGTATAATAATGATGTGTAACTCATGTAAATAATAAATATAACATGTTAATGATTCTGTATATATTATATACCATCCATTTATATATTATTTTAATATCAAAAGAATGATATTGTCGCTCGTGCGTACGTACGGACTACCGTCTCCACGAACGCGATGAGATTCATTCTCCATCGTAACCATTAAAGCGTAATTATCATTTTATGATTTAAAAATGATGTTTAAGGACTTGATATCATTCTGGATATGAATAATATACAACCTATCCTTTACAAACATGTCTTACGTAACAAAACATATGAAAGAAAACAAGTAAGTTAACACCCGAAACAACGATAATACTAAGATATTATTATCAAATCAATATTAAAAGATCATATATGATATCATATTAATGTATATGATTCTTGTATAATTTAATAACAATTATTTCACCATTATACAGGAGGTTAACCTACCACAACCACGGAAAAGTACAAGGTAAGGGTTATTTCACAATCTCTTCATTATCCGAGGTTGTATTATACGTAATAATCTACTGGGATCTCTTTATCATCCACATCCATGTTTCTTCGAAATGTTTTTCAAAACATTTTTACTATTTACAAGAATATGGGTTAAAGTCATTTATACCCTTGTTTGACTTTTTATAAGAGGTTTATAAAGGAATCTTTCCGTCGTTTTCAAAACAAGGTCCTTTTTAACCTTTTCGACAGAATTGAGGTAAGAATGTTTTTTTTAACTTATACGGCGGGTGCGGTTATTTTCCGCCGTTATAAAATCTTCGAAGCTTCCCATACAAGCTTATAAGAATATTTTCAAAGAAAATGTTTTATTTTATATGGATCTTAAATGATTTCAAAATAAAAGGAGATATTTCTTTAAAAAGAATTTTGATTTCATCTATGTCAACATCCTTTGATGGATTTTAAGATTATTTGAAGTTGATTTATTATGATACAAAACTTCTATATTGTATTGAAGGTTTTGTGATATGTTTGACTGTGGATGTGCTATTTTTATACCATTCATAGTTTATTGTGAAAGTATTGACATTTCGTATGCTAGTTTTAATACGAATGTTTGTGTTATGTTTAAACCTTTTCATATGGGAATGCATTGGACTTAATAAGTGACGGGTGGAGCCCGCTATAGCTCCTCGATGCATCGGTAGGTCTCATGATACAAACTAGTGTCTTGGCACAAGGCCTTGACAAAATCTTATTTGTAGTCTTGGCACGAGGCCTTGACTATGTGGTTATGATAGTCTGGCATTATGCATTCCAACATTATGAAAGTGGTTATTGATTTTGCATGTGATTATTCGATTAGTAGAATATCCATGTGAGTAAGTAAATGGCATTATTTCATTTTATTTATGCCATACCATGTTGAAAGTTCATGTTTGAAAGGCTTTTGTTTTAGTTATACATTGCCTTAAAAGTTTATTCTTATTTATGAAAGTTTCCGCTATATTGTTATCCTTACTGGGCATTTGAGCTCACCCCTTTTCTATGTTTTATTTTTTCCCAGGAAGTGAAGAAGTAAGTTATGAATGACCTGCAGAGATATTATGTGGGGATATGAGTGTGGATTATGGAGACAATATGTTGTTTTAGTAGTTTTTCGTTTAATGATGTAATGTAAAACTTATGAATATATCTAGTGTTTCCAAGGCTACTAAACCAATCGGTCTTTCGGGATTTGATCTTTCTTGTGATCATGCCAATGTTATGTAATTAATGCACCGACTCTGGGTAGCTGGGGTCGGGGCGTTACATAGCTACTGGTGAAAAATGCCTCTTCATAGTCAATTCCCTCTTCTTGACTATAGCCTTGTGCGACCAATCTAGTGTTATTTATAACTATGTTACCATCTTTATCTAACTTATTTCTAAAATCCCACTTAGTGATTATGGTAAATTTGTCTTTAGGTCTGTCAACAAGTTTCCAAACTTTATTCCACTCAAACTGATTAAGTTCTTCTTGCATAGCCATCACCCAAAATTCATCATTGATAGAATCCTTAATGTTTTTAAGTTTACGTTTTGATAAGAATACTTGATGTTCAACCTGATTTCTAAGAGAAGCTCTAGTTTGAGTTCCTTTGTCTAAGTCTCCTACAACATCATTTAAAGGATGGTTTTTAAGAGTTCTAAGATCTCTAGAAAAGGAAGGACTAGTGAATTTCGGATCATCAACAGGTTTGGTTTCATTATGAATTGAATCTGAATAATTTCCAGAACATGAAGTTTTCATATATTCCATTACATTATTGTCATAGGATTTGGAATTTATTTCCAGATTTGACACGTCATCATGCGAGTTCTCTAGAGTGGTCTTTGTCTCATATCGATCTGCCTCATCAAACTTGATATGGAATAATTCTTCCACATATTTAGTTTTTTTGTTAGACACTATGTAGTATTTACTAGAGATTGAATATCATAAAAATATTCCTTCATCAATCTTGGATGAAAATATGTTAAGATTGTCCTTAGTATTAAGTATATAGACTATGAAAACAAAAAAATTGAAGTATCTTACTTTGGGTTTTCAATTGTTCCATAAGTCATATAGAGATATTTTAAGAATAGGTCTAATCAATACTCTATTAATAATATAGCATGCTGTATTTACTACTTCAGTAAAAAATTAAATAGGTATGTCATATTCACTATGTATGATTCTATAAATCTTTTGTAAGGTTTTATTTACTCTTTATAAAACTCTATATTGTTGAGGTGTTCTATGGTAAGAGAAATTATAAATATATCCATTTTGTGAAAAAAAGGATTCAAACTCTTGATTTTGAAATTCACAACCATGATCAATTCTTAAGGATTTACTTCTAAATCCACTAATATTTTCTATAGTTTTTGCATATTTTGTGAAATGAGAGCAGGCTTCACTTTTGTGAGTAAAAAAAATCCATGTATATCTAGAAAGGTCATCTACTAGAACATAAAAATAGTGCTTCCCATTGAAACTAAGATCTCTTGATGGTAAAAAAATACATGGGATTTAGTTTGAGATATTGATAAGTTGACACATATTTATTTGGTTTGAAGAAAATTTTTTGTTGTTTTCCCTTTTGACAAGGATTACACACATTATCATTTGGAAACTCATGTTTGGGTAGGCCTTTGACTATGCTCTTTATAATTATCATTCTAAGGGTATGAATATCACAGTTTCCTAGTATCTTATGCCAAAGCAAAGACACTTTGTGAAATACACTTAAACATGAATCATTTTGAGAAACTAATCACTCTATGTTAATAGAGTATACATTTTCATTTCTTAATGCAGAAAACACTAATTTGTTTTTAGAATCAACAAAAATGGAAGCATTATTTTAAAATTTAACATGAAATCCACCATCAAATAGTTGTGAAATATTGAGTAGATTATATTTAAATCCATCAAAAAAGTACATTTGAAATTAAAACTGAGTTAGAGTTACCGATTTGGCCAAGGAAAATGATTTTTTACTTTGGAATTCTCACCCATGGGGACATGTCCACCGCCAATTTTTATTAAGTTCATGAGGCACGATTACTCTACTATCATGTTTCTTGAACGCCCACTATCCAAGTACCATAATATTTTACTGAAGCTCTTTAAGTAGTTTTCTTACAAATTAGTAAAATCAAAACTGACTTTGGTACCCATATTTTTTTGGATCTAGTAATATTAGTGACTAGTGCTTTAGGAACCCACATCTGCCTCATAGGTTTCCTATAATAATTATGTGATGTGAAAGAAAAATAAACTCTATTTGGTCCAAGAAAGAATGAAATAGTAGTGGGTGTATCATAACTTGACTAGATGAATGTTTTTCAGAACTAAGAGTAAAGTTGTATGTCCTAGATTTAGATACAAAATTGGTTCTTCCAAAATTTCTTTTACCAGGTTGATAGCTAATACCAGTAGTATATTTAAGGGAAATCTATTTACCTAGGATTTGTACAAAAGTATCTTTACCATTAGTATACCATTCAAGGTCCTTTTTCAGAAGCTCATTAGATAGATTTAGTTCAATGTTTTCTTTGAGTAATTGAACATTTTTCTCCTTTTCAATAGTATGTTTAGATTTAGTAGTTGAGGTAAGAGAATATTATTGCTTTAAAGACTTGTATTTATCTATTAGTTCAATAAATATATATTCAAACATATTTCAGTACTCAAACATTTCATCTTTAGAAATATTCTCATTGTCAATTACATCTCTAGAATAATAGGAATTATGTATAGGAGATTCTAGTGTTACCTCCGAAATTTTTTCCATATAACAGATATTGTCTTTGTTATCATGTGCATCATGTAATGATTATGAGTCACATGATCTATCCTCATAAGAACTCCACATTGTTTTCATTACCTTTTTATACTTTCTATCTTTTCCTTCATCTTTCTTTTTTCACTTGAGCTTCAAATAGTCAGCCATTACTTTTACATTATGCTTACATTCATAGCATATCATTTCATCAGACTTGTCACATCTTTTCCAAAATTCTTCCAGCTTCCCTTTCGATCATATCTTCCTATGAAGTTAGGATTTCTGAAAAAATTTATCTTCTTGTAAAATCTTTTAAACGATCTTGCTAATTGATTCATCTCTTCATCACTGTCATGTGATGATTTTTCAGTTCTAGAACATTCTATAGATAATTCCAATTTCTCTTTTTCTTTTTGTTTAGAGGTGGTGGTCTTTAATGCAAAAAATTGTAGTTTGGGGTCATCCTCATCTTCCATGTTGACTTTCAGCTCCTCTTCAGACATAATTAGTTTCTTAATGAGTTCATTATAGGTAATTTCTAATGTCGTATGAATCTCTAATAGAGACATAGGTTCCTCTCCATCTATCAAGTAAGAATATGAGAATCCTCGTGATTTTTTCATTAGAAGTAACATCTCTTCCAGGAGAAATCATTGTGCTGAAAATTTCATTGAACCTGAGATACATGTCAGAAATAGGCTCATCTGGTTTCATTTTAATGTTATCATATTTAAAAGTATAAGTATTAAGTCTCATTTATTTCATAGTATAATTTTTTTTCATGTGAAACAGACAAAGAATCTCAAATTTTCAGGGGCAGTTGTACATGAAGAAATTATTTTAAATGCTTCACCTCCTAAAGAACAATATAAAGTAGTCATGGATTTTCAATTTTTATTGTAGGCAGTCTTGGTCAGGTCATCCCAAGTTATTCTATCAGTAGAAGGAATTTTATACTCATATATAATTGAAGACCAAATTTCAAAACACATACTTGCTGAATGAATTTTCTTTTTAATTTTCAATTGGTCATAATTGGTTTCATTAATGAATGGTGGTCTGTTTGTTGCAGCACCTTCCAGTCTATTATCTATAATAATGAAATACTGTGAAATAGCTAGAAATATAGAATTAACATAAATTTTCAAATCATTAATTTATAACTAAAATCACATTTTAATAGGTTCAAAAACAGAGTCGTAATGAACTCCTTTGATACCAAATGTTGGTCAGAGTAGAGTACTAAAGAGGGGGGCTCATTGAGTATATATAAAAATTTCTAAATGACATGTTTTCTTAAAAGGTTTCCACAAAAAATACAGCCCAGTTAATCAAGGTAATACTGTTATGAATATTTTACTATTAAAATAACTTCCTAGAAGATTTATTAATTCTTAGTAATTTACATATCAATTGTTGATATTTCATTGGAAGATATCCTAATAAGGCAGAACAATTATAAATTCATTCCAATATTAATAATCAAAGAAAATCTTGTGATTTCAGAATTATATGGTAAAACAGAGAAAAATAAATTAAATAACACAATTGACATAAAACTAGTGGTTCAGTCTCAAGTTGAGACCTATTCCACTCCACTCAGTGATCACCTATCACCAAGAATTTTATATTAAAAAACATGATCCACACCCTGTATAGGGGTAAACAATAGTGAAAATGACACTCTTAGTCACACAACCTCTTCTACTATTCTTTGTGGGTATAAATTATCAGGCCACAGAGGGATATAATGATTCCATTAAAAAATTATAAATGAAAAAATAGATGAAATTTCTTTACCAACTCCTTTAAAAAAATTGAAAACATTTTATTAAAACATGGTTTTTAGATGAAAATGGGTTCTCCCACTAAAGAGATATATGAAGGCGTGTTTTCAGAAAAACATTTTCTAAAAAAGCTTGAGTACCAAAGAGTGAAAAAATGATACAAATACATGAAAACATCATGGAATAACTACATTAGAATTAAATCATTCATTTAAATATAGTAATTTAACTCCCTCAACTATAAATACAATATAAATATTTTCACTATTATTTTTTAGGAATATAATTTTTAAAAATTTTAAGATGTCTCATACCACATTAAAGCTTTTTAAATCAAAATCCACATGAATAATTAACGTTGAATGAAGATTATAATATTATGAGAAAAATTATATTCATTATATATAATTTAAAAGGGTATTTTAACAACCGTGTAAACGAATCTAGGTGAATAACAATAAATAAACTTCAATAGAATGTAAATTGAGGTGAAATCCCTTACCTTATATTTCCTTTCGGGAGAATACCCTTAAACATAATATATAATAGCTTAAAATAAGTTAATAACTTGGTTTATTACCATATTAGTAATTATGATATCATATATGATCCCCTTATAATATCTTATAACCCATTTGTTAATAACCTTTCATTATTTTGACCATTTCATCTGTTAATCGCCTCATTTGTCAAGTTTGTTTTAACTTGTTATTTTTTCTTCTGAATAAATATATCATGGTTTGATCCCCTAATAATTTTAAAACCTGATTTAAATTCCATATATATCATATAAATATATATCTATAATAAACCATAATATTTGGAGATAATAAATTGAATTCACTATTTATAGAGATGGTAAGTTTAACATATGCAAGAATAGTACTTGATTTTTTTATCATATTTTAAAATAACAAAAAGTAAATGATATGTATATACATGCACATTATAATTCCATTACCATATTTATATAATAAATTTCATATATTTTTATTAACATTAAACTTACTATGTTCCATATTTAGTATGAATGAATCACATCCCTTAAAGGGGGGTGGTCTTCCACACTTCTTCAAAAGACATTTTCATATTAGCGAAAAATGGAATGTTTTAAATGTAGGTGTTATAAAAGGACTAAATAAGTAAAAATAACTAATAAATATCATATAAAAAATATATAAATAAATTTCCCCACATAATGGCCACCATGATGGTGGTAATGTAAAAATGAACAATCATTGTTTTGTGAGGTTGTAGT
This sequence comes from Viscum album, assembly GCA_963277665.1. Lineage (NCBI taxonomy): Eukaryota > Viridiplantae > Streptophyta > Magnoliopsida > Santalales > Viscaceae > Viscum > Viscum album. The sequence continues at coordinate 1,351,478,226 of OY728164.1, forward strand.
TCATCGTACATAGAAAAAATATGTTTGTTACTCTTTAGATGGATGTGTGTGTAAGTTTAGGGGGAAGAAATCACATAAACAGTACTTTTATATTTAGGATATTTATATTATTATTAAAATATTGAATAATAATATTTTATGGGTTGTATAATTGAATTAAAACCTTAATTCTTGAAGAATGGTGCTATCTCTTAATCGGGTAACTTCTTTCGGTTTCTTACCAAAGGATTCCATGGATGGATTTAATTGAAATAAGATAGTTAAAGGTATAATTGAGGTATTTTTAGAAGCTATTTGAGAAGATATTAACCTAACCATAGTGGTTTTAGAGTTGTGAGTAACATGGAGAGGTGGCGACCATTTATAATGGAGGAAAATGACTCACTTGGTATTTATAAAAAGAAGTTAAATGCACCAACATTTTTACCTATAAATTTTAAAAATAGCATAAAACCATAAAAATTTAAGTTTATTGGCCCAATTATGGCCAAAAACTGGATTTTTGACTTGTTTATGGGTCATTTGGTTCTCTAAGTTATGGGTTTAATCTTTTAAAATGCTTAATTTTGCCTTTATAGCTGTGATTAATTTTAACTACTTTCACTTATAATTTTAGTTAAAATCAATGTTGGGTTCGCTAAAAATTAGAAAATATTAACATTTTAAATATTTAATCCATTTATTCAGATTCCAATCATGGACATTGTAATAATTCTTTTAAATTTAATCCTAGAGGTGGGATGATAATGCAGGTTTTTAATGAAAAAATGTCTCAAAGATTGGTATGTTTTTATACTCAATTTGAAATTTAAATTGATACCAATGGCATAAATTTTATTAATTGTTAAAAAAATTATTTAATTAAACATTTATTCCAATTTAATTTAAAATATATCATTATAAGTAAATTTTATAAAAATGTAGTTTGGAACTAAAATTCAGTATTTTTAACAATTCATAAAAAATTGAAATGCTTCAGAAATATATAAAACATTAACCCTAAAATAATTTTTATTTTTATCATTAAAATATGATTTTTATTTTTACATATTAAATCAATTAATGTTTCAAAATAAAGAATAAAAATGGGTTCACTATTAAAAGGATGTAAAATTATCTTCATAAAAATCTAGGTTTTTATGTGAAAAATAGATTTTGTTCTTATCTTATGCCTATCAATCATAATGTATGAATAAAAAAAGATATTTTATTGAATATATATCATATATATTTTATTAAAATCATTCAATAATTGTAATAATCATTTTTACTAAGGCAAAAATCCTTTGGATGCATAATAATAATAACACTTGTTTTTATATCAAATTTTGATCTTATTTTTGTTTCTCTTTAATTGGAATCCAATGAATAAATTATATATTTATATATACCATAAATATATAAAATCTGTATCATAATATTCAGTACATATAACATAACAACTAGGTTATACCATATTATATTTAAAAAATATAAATTTTTTAATATATCGTTGTTTGGTGAAACTCGCTCTGGCATGTGATGCAAGCTAACTCGGTGTGGTGTGAATTACAAGACATAGAGTATATCATATTTATTTAATATATTTTATTTTATCTGGTTTCTATATATCCTTTTTAATACTTGGTGTAGCGTGTCATAAACACTATTGAATACAGGGTTCTTACATTACATTTTCGAGGCATCACACATAAAGGATCCAAAATAGAGTATTATATATTATAACACATTATCAAGTAAAATAATTTACATCCTATAAACTTTATAAAATATTTTAGGTCATTTTAAACTATATCTTTTCATTTTAAACCCACCCCCTCAGTAAACAGATTTTTTACTTAACTCTAGAAAATAATTTTTTTTCATTTTCACTATTTTTTATAAAAACATATTAATAAATTATTAGTTAATAGAAATTATGTTTAGTACAATTATAAAATAATATTTTCATAATTCTATTCACATAAGAAGAAATTTTTTTATTTAAAATTAATCCCACAACCACTATATGGAAGTGGGGTTTCAAAGATAAAATGTTCAAAAGTTTCATTGTTTTTATATCAAAATTAAATATGAAACTGATTAAATTAAACTAAATTGTAAAAATAGGTATATAATTTATCCAATTTTAATTTAAAAAGATATTACAATATGATTATATATTATAAAAAATTTAAAATAAAAGTTTCAGTTAAATTTCATTAATTTCCACTACTCATCAGAAGATGAAACATTTTATAAAAATACAAAAAATCACCATAATAAATTTTGGATATTATAATTTTAAAAAATAAAATAAAATATATAAATTTGTTTTAAAAAATTGGTTAAAATTAATTTTATATTATTTGTGTAAAGCGCGCCAAACTCGACTTTTTGAAAAAAATAATAGTTTTGTAGAAATTTTTTTTATAATTTAAATGATTATTATTTTATTTTTAATATATAGATAAACATAATTTTTATAATTTAGTTATTACTATTCACACACACCAAATAAATTTCTAGGTTATAATGGTATACTATATTATGGTTCTTTTGGACACCATGATGCATGTTCTATAATCCATTGAAGAGATTAAATTTTATGAAATATATTTCATGGGTTGTTTATTGTTGATGTATAATTTCACATCTACTATTGAATATTTTTTCTTTTATAATTTGTGGGGTACACACAATATTGTATGAATTATTGTTTTTCAAAAATTAATTTTCAAAGTATTATGGTTATTTTTCTCAATATTTATTTAATAATTTTAAAAGTATTTATATTAACAAGAAACATCAAACATTAATGTTTTTGAATCTTTATAAATACTATATATATGTATCTTACATATATACCTTTTTCACTATTCTTTAATATTGTGGGGGTAATTCATTCCTTATGACCATTTCTCAAATGATTAATTAATAAATATTATTTTATAATGATATAAATAAAAGTTTTGAAACTAATTAAATTTCCATTGGTAATTCTTATGTTTTTCCTTTTGATTAATTTACTTTATGTGGAACACATAGATCAGTAGCATTTTATGGTGGGTGTTCTTAGATAGCGCTCCAACACATTGGTCAAATCTTTAGTCTAATGTGGCATCATTTAATGGATTATACAGAAAACCAAATCAGTTATTAGACTTTTACAACTCTGTGATATTATCTAGGAATTTATCCTTGACTCATGATTACTTCATTCTTTATGATTCTACCAAATTTCCTATGTTACCCTGATCCTATGATACTATTTTATTATTTTATTCTTCCATGTGATTACTCATGTTCCTTCTCTATTATGATATCTTATTATATATTGGACTCACAAGTTATGTTTCAATATCATGTTTATTCCATAAATGGGATTTCTGGATCACCCATTTCTCTATGTGTTCCCATAGTTGTTCAATTTAGTTTTAGGATCTCTAATGAGTTTAGGGTCTAACTATGAAAAAGAAAAAAAATAACAATTACATGTTTTAGTTTCCTTTGAGGAATCATGAACCATTTATTTTTAAAACAGTTGGAATTTACGATCCATGTGTAGTATTAATAGATATTTATTTTTAATAATCATATAATAATATGCATGAAAGGGTTGGTTTTCTATTTTAGAAATCCTGAAATGATAATAAACCAAAAATTACCAAAAATATTGATCTGCAATTTATCATTTGTTGAAACAAATAGTGAATAAAATCTATTTCAACAATGATCACTATGGAACATATAATAACAAATTAATATTCTAGACAACGAATCTTAAAACCCTGATGAATGTTTGTGAAACACAATTTTATTATGCAATTATCCTTAGTTATAGCATCAAAAGACCTAATCAACGGGTTTTTTTCATGAATAAAATGTTTGATCTAGAAACAAATTTAATATGGATAAGAAATAGAATCATATTTATGATAAACTATATTCCAAGCCCTTAGATGAGTCATGAATGATCAATATGAGGAAATAAATCTACAAACCTATCATATGAGTCTTCTTGATGGAGAACATATTCCTTGAAGAGAAGAATGATGCAATCTGGGTTAGTATTAGTTAATAATTTTTTTTAGAATATTTGATTCACATCACATGTTTTAATAAATAGTGTGCAAATTTGGTTTAACCTTCTGGGCTACTAGAGGACCATCATAGTTAGGCCAGATGGTTTTAATTTTTTTTTCCTTGACCATGCCTTATCCCACTTCTCCATGTTGTACTGTTTATGGGTTGGCTACATGGTATTTACTAACAATGAACCTGATAGTGAAAACTCTTTTGTAACTCTATTAAAAAGAACACTATTTACTAGGATGGTGCGAATGGTTTTCCCTAACCATATTCTTACAGTTCATAGACACAATAACCTCAGATAACCTCCAAATAAAACCCAAAAAACATTAAATAATATACAAACAGAATTTTATAAAGAAGATGAACGACTGTACCAAAAATAAATATCAGATGGGACAATTCTCTATATTTTCTTCACCATGAGAGTTTTACCGATGAAAGATGTCCCCCAAAGAGTTGATTCCACTTCAACCTCATCAAGGTCTCCCTATCCCATGACTCATAATAATTTTACCCATACATACCTATAACTCAAAATTACAGTATATAAATTTCATGTAGAACAATTACATTATAATTAAAACCCAAATTGGATCATCATTCAAAAAATATCAGTTTTCTAGTTGAGGTCATCCCAATTAAAAATGTGGGACATGCATGACTAATACATTTTTAGAGAAAATAAAGGAATGTATTTGTGTATCGCTAAAAATTGAGTTGTTAAAGAAAAGAGGTATGTTACTTGTCCTAGCAGTTCAATGATATCTAATGGTCCCACATATATAATAGTAATTTTACTTTTCTTTTATAAAAATCCTTTATCCTACCATAGAGAGACTTTCAAGAACACCTAGTCACCAAATAAAAAAATATAAAGTATGATGAATTCATTCTAAAAATGACATATAATAGATTTTAGATATCACTATAACAACCCAAACACCAATAGAATAGATTTAGTGGTTATTTTTCTAAATTGGAACAAAACAAAAGGCGCCACATCCTAAAGGATCAAATATTGTAGTTGTCTAGGGAGATTATATAAATTTAATATTCTAACATTATAACAAAAAATTGTAATGTAATTTAATTTTTTTTATAAAATTATTTTTTATTTTATTATATCCAATAAATTATGTATATATCCCCTCTCCATATCATGGGGAAAGAAATACACAATAAATTTTGAGTTTTGATGCTTAGTAAGAAAAAGCGTACAATAGAATACATCATAAAATATATAAAATAAGAAGAATGTTGTAAATATAAAAAATATAAAAATAATCCAAGTAAATAATATGCATAAAGGGGAGTAAATCAATAGTGTTGGATGGAGTAGAGTAATAAAGAGTGGGTGAATTGAGTATCTATAAAAAATATGAAAAGTTTTCTTAAAAGGTTCCCTAAAAAATTAATACAGCCCAGTTAATCAAGGTAATACAGTTATGAAAGTTTGACTATTTAAATAACTTCTCAGAAGATATATTAATTCTCAGTAATCTCGATATTAGTTATTAATATTACTTTTGAAGCTATTATAATAAGTAAAAACAATTATAACATATTTCCAAGATTACCTATTAAAGTAAATCTACTGATATCTTAATTATAAAGTAAAACAAAAAAATTAAATTAAACAACACAAAGAATATAAAACATGTGGTTCAGTCTCAAGCTAAGACCTAATCCACTCCACTTGGTGATGACCTTCCACCAAGCAGTTTATTTTAGAAAAACATGATCCACACCCTGGATCGGGGTAAACAACAGTACACATGACCGTCCAAGTCACATAACCTCTTCCAAAGTTCTTCATGGGTATAAAATACCATGTCACACAGGGACCTCTTCCACACTTATCCGTGGGAGTAAACAAGTGTAAAAAGATATGATAAGAAGGATATCTTGTATCCTTCAGTTTAGAGAAGGATACAATGTATATTTTAATAAATTCACACACACACACACTGCTAGAATGATAAAAACAATACACAAAAGATAAAATATGATGAGAAAATTCTAGAAGTGCTCTAAGTGTTATTGTATGCAAGTTTGGACTTTTAGGATGAAGTAGATGCAAGAATCGAGTCCCCTTGTGACAAAAAGTGTATCAAATGTATGATGTTATGGTTTCTAGTTAGATCTGGCTCGTGTTCAATATGGAGATATTATTGAGAAGATATTATTGACTCTAATCTTTGGTATCCTAGAATTTTGATTCGTGAATCCTTCATGTGTTCATCAGATGTAACTTGTTGCATGTGTCAGTTTTTTTCTCAAGAATGCTTTGGCTTCTACGACTCTTCCACTTCTTGTTTTAGGGCCATGCTTTTCATTTTATTATTTGGAGTGCATGTGTTAGAGCCAACAAGATTTATGTATTATTCACCTTGTACCTCGTACTTTCTAGTTAAATGTCTACAATGAAATATTTATCATGTTAGTGCATTTAAAAGACTCAAATATGACCGTTAGAAATTAAATTCAAAACTACAAATAAGATTAAGGAACAGTGTCACAGTCTGTCTGGAAATGGTGTCACATGAAAATGGTGTCACCAAAAAATGGTGTTTTTTTATTTTCCTTTGAGTGGTGAGATAGTTATGATGTCACGGTTGTGTAGAGACCAGAAACCAGTAGCATAGATGCAGTTTTAAGGTCACAATGTTTGGCCCTTTTCTAATCATTGAATTTTGTCTTAATAATGAACCAGTGTCACAGTTTTCAACCGATTTGAAACTGGTTATAGTGTCTGGGTCACAGTGTCTTGTCATGATGTCTGGGTCATAGTGTCTGGTCACGATGTCTGGGTCACAATGTTGGTCATGGTGTCTGGGTCACAGTTTCTCAGACATAGCCAAATATCTGTAAATATACTTAAGTAGTAATATTCACAGAATGAATTAAACATAATTATTCATAAAAAAAATCATTATAGACCAATGTTAAATATAGTTTACAATAATAAAACATGATTTATATCAATTAAGATCTTGGGTATGTTTATTTAAAGCATAAATAAATAGACCATCTTTACACATGACTGGAAACAGATTAATCAAGATTTGCAGGATATATAGGATTTGTGATCATTAAAACACGATTAAAATAGGAGGAGTTCAAAAATATCACCCTTTTCATGATCACACATCATGTGAGTGAGATATATATTCTTAGTCTATGCGTCTCTCCCTTAGTGTGCATTTAGAGTGCATGTATCTCTCTTTTTTGGGATTGTCAAAATCAGTATAAATGGAAATAATAGAATAGACAATAATATGTCACAACACACTGGAAAGAGAAAGATGTGTCATTAAAAATAGTAAAAAAACACAAAAATATCCCTATCATAAAATTGTATTCACATTTCTTCAGCACTGGTTGTCTTCACTTTTACCTTTCCAGTAGCATCAGGAGAAGCCACAGGAGAAGTGGTAGATATAGAAGAAGGAAGAGAACCAACTGATAGAGAAGGAAGAGGGAGTCCTTCAAAAATAAAAGGGGCTAAGGAAGGTTTGGTGGAAGACTAAAGAAAATTATGGTCAAGTATAATAGGTCTCATTTGACTTAGATCTTGAGAGATTGACATAAAGGTAGAGAAAAAGGCAATGGATGAATAAGGTGGCCAACTAGGCCATAATGGTGCTGCTGTAGGATCCACAATAGCAATGCTCTACAAATGAAGATAAGGCCTTAATAACTTGAAGAAGTTAGAAATAATCTCACCACAACACTTCATCACTTTCCCAAATTTATCTTTGTTCTCCATGAACATGTCCAACAATGGAGTGAAATATTTCTACTTTCAAACTTGATTTTTGAAATATTGAGTGACAAGAGTTATTTTGAGATTCTCTACAATGTACTTGAAATGGTTTGTCATATCATGGTTAGAAAAATTCCAATTGAATTAGAAATCCACCTTCCTTTTAATTTCATCATGATCTTTATTTTTAATCTTTTAGTGAATTCTTACCAAATCAAGAACTCTATCATTATTCTTGGAAACCATAGATAGATACTCTTTGTCAAATCCATTGAGCGCAGATTGATGTTCTTCCTTGACAACTGTTCTAAGAAGATCACTATCCAAGGAGGGTTGAGATGACTGTCTAAAGGTACTAGAATATGTAACAGCTAAAATACAATACTTTAGTTGATTTAAATCGTTAGGTAGATATCACTTATACTCATCATTCAATTTTTTGATACAAATAATAAGATTACACATTTCTTGAAATATTTTCTTATTTATTTTAGCCACATTATAAGCTAAATATGTTAGGTTAGGTTGAATTAGAGAGGACACTTCTTGTTTAATCTGATCACTAACATCCTCTATAAGATAAGAAACATGACCTGGTCTTGATTTCAACACTCTATTCATATCTTTAACCATATCTCTGAGAGACATCACTTCATTACTCAATTGTTTGTTCTCAATTCTGAACTCTTGAATTTCATGAAACTTTTTTAGTTGAATCTACTATATGAAATTTTCTAACAACAGATCTTCATCTCATTCACTTAGGTTTGTTATAAGAGTAGGTTGAGTGTTCATGAGAATTTCAACTCTAGCCAATAAAGTATTTCAAAAGGATTTCAAATCATCCTTACTCACTAAGGTAGAATATTCTTGTGAATGTTCAGGAATAGGATCTGAGACAGGCTCAGGTTTCTATATAGACATAAATTCAAGAGTAGAGACCAGTTCCAATTGAAACAAAATAGACAAGTCTATACATTCAGAAGAGGCTTCTGGGAATCATTCATATCAAAATATCTAGTGAATTTATACCATTTATCCATAATGCTTTGATCAACTAGATTAAGAATTTCAACACTTTCCAGATTAGGGTGTTTCTCGCCTTGAATATGTGCATCTCTCACTGGACTAATAGATTTAGTTCGTTGATATATTTCCGAAATTTCATCCCCAATATCCTATCCCATTTTTTTCTAGAAAACGGAATGGATTTCTCCATTATTTCCTCAACAAATGGAATAATCTCTGGAACAACATGTTTCTCTATGTGTTCCCCAAAATCAGCTTCATTATTTACAGAATGTTCTTCATCTAAATGATCTTCCAAAACTGCCTTTTCCATTACATTAAGAAAATATTCTTCTTTAGAAGTTGGTTATTCTTCCTAATCAAAAATTTATTTAGGAACATATACTTCCTTCTAAATAATGAAATGAGGAATAAATCAACTGTATTCCTTATCCAAGATAATTTCCCCTATAGGTGAAAGAACCACTTCTCCTTCCTCCTCAATAGGATAGTCAATAATTTTATCTGGTTCCAAACTAGGTTAATAGATGTTATTAGTTCTTGAATAATTATTGATTAGGTTGAACTTTTCAAAAACCCTGTCATTATCCTCCACCCCAGATTTGCTCCATGGATTCCTGCTGATTTTCATTCTTTTGACTATAACCTTTGATATAAAAAATTCATAGTCCTTAATGAATTCTTCATCCAATCCAAAAAACCCATTAGCAAGAGGAATTGCAGTGATTAACCATGATTAGAAAAATGAGATTGACTTTGAGGTTGTATTTATCAACTCACACATAAGAATTATAACATACTTACAAAGCTTAATAATGTGTCCAATATTCATAAGCTATATAAAAGACACATCTTGATACTTGAGTTTAGAAGAATATCCTTTTCTTGGACTAATCAAATTCTGAACAAACTTAAACAATAATCTATTATCACCATCTTGCTTAGTAGCAATAGTACATATCTTTTTTTATTACCAGTCATGCTTCCCAAGACTTCTTATAAAACAAAGATATCAATGGGAGGAGGAGGACCTCTCTAGTAGCCCTAAAAAATTCCCTCATGTGGTATCTATATAAAATCAACCCATATCCTCAATGAAAAGGTACTTCTATATCCATTAATCCTACTCTCACAACAAAACCATATTATGTATCAAATGATAATTGAACACACTGAAAAAACTAAGCAACTAGATTTGAATAAATTGGCCTTGTCTCATTTTTGAACCAATCCAGCCATCCCTTCTCTTTTAGTACATTCAACACTAGAGACTTACATGACAACAACCACTTATGAAAAATTTTCTTTTTCTGGAACCACTATTCTTCAACTGTGTTTGGATTCAAAGTAACTTCAGGAGCTATATTCAGTTCTATTTTCATGATCTTCTTTGTATGCACTTCTCAGGAGTTGATTAGGATGGGAATTTAATTCTGGGAATTCAACGAAGGTCAGAGAGAGAGAGAGAGAGAACTAAAGGGATGAAAGAGGGATTACAGTTTGAGAGAATAGAGCTCTGGTGGTGAAAAGAGTGAATCTTATTTCATTTATATATTTAGGGATATCGAGTGTCAAAAATTAAAAAGAGTGGGAAGTAAAAAAGAATACAATAATTATTTATAGCGATACAGGTTTTAATATGTAAATAAAATGAAATTTTTTATTTACGATGAGACCGAAACAGACTTTCTCAGTGATACCATAACAAGTTTTCACACTGCGACCGTAACAGGTTTTCATGGTGAGACTGTTGCACGTTTTCATGGTGTCATCTCTACTACATGACTGGAAAACTTTATGGACATATCGTTTGAAAATTTATGTCCCAGACAGTAACCGAGAGATATTAACTATGAGACCGTAAACATGAAACAACAACTTTTTTGCCTGTAACCTATAGAACTTAAAATGTTAGATAGTAATCGTAAGACAATGACTTGTGAGACAGTAAAATGTGAAAAAATAAGTTGGGAACTAGTACACATAGTTCTTAAGATTTATCATTCTCAATTCATGTATGATGTAACCTATTACTTCTGAATTTAATGGTTTGGTGAATATATTAGTGAGATGATATTCAGTTCTAATGAATTTCAAAGTGATATCACATTTTTGATAATGGTCTCTCAAAAATTGATGTATTACATCAATATGTTTTTTCCTAGAGTGTGAAAAAGTATTTTTTTACATGTTAATAGCACTTGTATTTTATCAATTTATGGGTACATGCCTGAATTGATATCCATAATCTAGTAATGTTTGTTTCATCCCCAACAGTTGTGCCCAACAGCTACCCATAGCTATGTATTCAACTTCAACATTAGATAATGAAATATAGTTTTGTTTCTTACTACACTGTGATAATAGGGACTTGACTAAAAAGAGATATGTTCACAAGGTTCTCTTTCTATCTAACATATAACCACCTAAATCAGCATCAGAATAGCTAACTAACACAAACAATTCTCCTCTACGATAGAACAGTCTGAGATTGGGTGTATTCTTGAGGTATTTCCAAATTATCATAAAAACATTTAAATTAGATTCCTTTGGGTTTTCTAGATACAAGCACACATACATACATTAATCATAATATGAGGCCGACTATAATTTATGTAATGTAAGCTTTCAATCATTCCTATATAAGGGGTTTTATCAACTGATTTTCCATCTTCATCAAGATCAAACGTATAATAAGTACCCATTAGAGTTACATTACATTCAAGGATATCCAAGACAAATCATTTTAGAAGATCTCTAGTATATTTTCTTTGATTTAAAATAATAGCATCCATATTTTGAAAGATTTTAAATCCAAGAATGAATTTTAGTTCACCCATTAAAGTCATTTCAAATTTTTTTGCATCAATTTGGAAAATTCAAAACCTAAATAATTTTTGGAGGATCCAATGATAATATCATCTAAAATAATTTGAACTAATAAAACTTCATCAAAAATTAATTTAATTAAAAGGGTAGGATTAGCTATACTTTTTTCAAAACAATTTAAATAAGAAAAGTACATAACCTATCATACCAAGCTCTTAGAGCTAGTTTTAAACCGTATAAAGATTTTGATAATTTAAAAACATGATTTGGAAAATAAGGATTTATAAAACTAGGGAATTTATCAACAAATACATTCTCAGCTATATACCCATTTAGGAATGCACTCTTAACATCCATTTGATATATCTCGAAATTTAGATGGTCAACATAACCAAGAAGGATTCTGATGGCATCAAGTCTAGATACTGGTGCAAAGGTCTCTTCATAGTCAATTCCCTCTTCTTTACTATAGACATGTGAAACCAATCTAGCCTTATTTGTAACTATGTTACCATCTTTATCTACCTTATTTCTAAAATCCCACTTAGTGCTTATGGTAAATGAGTCTTTAGGTCTATCCAAAAGTTTCCAAACATTGTTCCATTCAAACTGATTAAGTTCTTCTTACAAATCCATCACCCAAAATTCATCATTGATAGCATCATTAATGTTTTTAGGTTTAAGTTGTGATAATAATACTTGATGTTCCACCGGATTTCTAGGAGAAGCTCTAGTTGGAGTTCCTTTGTCTAAGTCTCCTAAAACATTATCTAAAGGATGTTTTTTAAGAGTTGTAAGAGCTCTAGAAAACGAAGGACTATTGAATTCTGGTTCATCAATAGGTTTGGTTTCATTATGAAAGGAATTTGAATAATTTCTAGAACTTGAAGTTTTCATAGATTCCTTTACATGATGGTCATAGGATTTTGAATTTATTTCTAGATTTGACACAACATCATGATAGTTCTCTAGAGTGGTCTTTGGTTCATATCAATCTGTCTCATCAAGCTTGACATGGAATGATTCTTCCACACATTTAGTTTTTTATTAGACACTCTATAGTATTTACTAGAGATTGAATATCCTAGAAATATTCCTTCATCAATATTGGATGCAAATATGTCAAGATTATTTTTAGTATTAAGGATATAAACTATGCAACCAAAAACATTGAAGTAGCTTACTTTGGGATTTCAATTGTTCCATAAGTCATATAGAGATATTTTAAGAACAGTTCTAATCAAAAATATATTAATAATATAACATGTTGTATTTACTGCTTCTGTCAAAAAATAAATACTTAAGTCATATTCACTATGTATGGTTCTATAAATAATTTGTAAGCTTCCATTTTGTCTTTCTATAACTCCATATTGTTGAGGTGTTCTATGGCCAGAGAAATTATGAATATATCCATTTTGTGAAAAAAGGATTCAAACTCTTGATTTTGAAATTCACAACCATGATCAATTCCTAAGAATTTAATTCTAACACAACTAATATTTTCTACAGTTTTTGCATATTTTGTGAAATGAGAGCAGGCTTCACTTTTTTGAGCAAAAAAATGTCCATGTATATCTAAAAAGGTCATCTGCAAGAACATAAACATAGTGATTCCCATTTAATCTAGGATATATAGATGGTAAAAAACTCCATGGGATCTATTTTGAGATGTTGATAAGTTGACACATATTTCTTCAGTTTGAAGGAAATTTTTCATTGTTTTCCCTTTTGGCAAGAATTACACACTTTATCATTTGGAAACTCATGTTTGGGTAGGCCTTTGACTAAGATCCTTATAGTTATCATTCTAAGGGTATGAATATCACAGTGTCCTAGTCTCCTATGCCAAATCCATGACACTTTGTGAAATATTGTAACGCCCCGACCCCAGCTACCCAGAGTCGGTGCATTACTTCGTAACATTGGCATGATCACAAAAGATCAAGTCTCGAAAGGCCGATTAGTTTAGTAGCCTTGGAATCACTAGATACATTCATAAACGTTACATTATATCATAAAGTGAAAAACTAATAACAAAGTCTTCATAGTCCACACTCATAGCCTCTTCTGACTATCCCTGCAGGTCATTCCTAAAATACTTCTTCACATCCTGGAAAATATTAAAACATTGAAAGGGGTGAGCTCAGATGCTCAGTAAGGATAATAATAATGCGGAAGCTTTCATAAATAATCATTAAGAATTAAGGAAATGTATAAATAAAACAAAATCCTTTTAAACATGAACTTCAATATAATATGGCAAAAGTAAAATGAGATAATTCCATTCACTTCTTCACATGGATATTCTACTGGTCGAATAATCACATGCAATAACAATAACAACTTTCATAATGAGGGAATGTATAATGCCGGACATTCTGAAACATTTTGTCAAGGCCTCAGCCAAGACGTCTAAAATGATTAAGGCCTCGGCCAAAACCATAAATCAAATTGGGAAAGGGCCTCGGCCAATTCCACATCTATTTGTCTCATGAGACCTACCGATGCATCGAGGAGCTATAGCGGGCTCCTCCCGTCACTTATTAAGTCCAATACATTCCTCATATGAATAGGTTTAAACATATCATAAACCATAACATAATCGTATCACATAAAACATGCATAAAGGATACATAACATTTCCACATTTCAATCACAAGATATCAATACAACACATTGATATAATAAAAAAACTTTCTAAACCATTTTCAATACCAAAATAAAAGAAAGTTAAAACTTTGTATTTATTTTTCATTAAAAAAAGTGATGGTTTGTAGAGGAAGCCGAAACTCAAATAATGGTCATGGCGGCGGAGAAGTCGTTGTCACCGCATACGTACGACAAAAACATTCCATTTTGTCGTTTAGTAAATGCTTCTTATAAAAAAGATTCCTTTTGAATAAACGTAAAATTCAAAGTGGTTTATACACCGTATAAAAGAAATTTGTGTATAAAACCAAATATGCCTCAATGAAAGAAGATTGAGACGAAGTCCTTAAAAAGATCATTTTTAAAATAAAATAGATCTATTATGTGTATTCACTATAGGTACACATAAAGAACGTAAAAATAAAAAAATGACATAATAATATCATGACATAATTTGAAAGTAGGAGATTAACCCAAAGAATTGAAGTTGGGTTAAGAAGTTCCCTTACCTTGCGTCCTGTCCTGACTCGACCGTTCTTTAACCTCCTGAATAATAAACTAGAGTTAATTTATATTTACTTAAGAACATTTTTCATGTTCATTATTCCTTTTATATCCCTTATTACCATGTTATGAACATTATTTAATTATTTAAGTTAATAACGGTCGTTTTGTCGATCTTTGGTAACTTGAGTCAACAATAAACTTCTTATAATTACAAGTTGTTCATGTGGTAGAATATCCATTATATCCAGAATTATATTCATGATTTAGATGTCATATATATCTTATATATCCAGTATATACATTCATTTATAATATTACGTAACATTTAGAGGTAAGAAATGAAATGCACCGTTCATGGAGACGGTAAGCCGTACGTACGCATGAACGCTACTTTCATTTCAATTTCATATTTAATGGAACTAAATCATAATGATATAAATGTATAATATAATTCCATTATAATATAGTGTATAATACCATTTACTTAATCCTTTATACATCCCACATATGGCATTAACGATTCAAATCACTTTGAGGGGGCGGTAGTCCGCACTTCCTAAAATGAAATTATCGCGTTTTACCCATAATGGAAATCATAAAGTATGCCATAAATGAGAAATACAGAAGCATAAGTAAAACATAAACATATTATATATCATATATAAAAATAGTGACATCTTAATGGCCACCTTTGAAGGTGTTATATGAGTGTTGAACAATCATCGTTTCGTGAGGCAGAAATTCGCCATCCACAGAAACTGTATGTTCTTTAACCATTAGATGTAGGTGTGTGTAAGTGTAGCTAGAATAAATCTTATAACAACATCCTAGTATATTGAGGATACTGTTGTTGTTACAAAAGAAATGAATGAAAATAGTTTATGGGTTTGGAGAAGAAAATCAAAACAAAACAACATTAGAGAAGACATTACCTCAAAATCGGGTAACTCTTTTTGATTTGAGCCAAAGGCTTACTTGAGAAGAGTTATGCCCAAAGTGAGGCTTCTAGGAGTAATAGAGGGATGTTGGGAGAGTATTTGGGCAGAGGTTGGCCGAGCCAAATGGCTTGAAGGTGTGAATAAGGTGGGAGAGGTGGGGGCCTTTTATAAGTGGAGAGGAGGGGCTCTTTTGGAAAGATTGAAATGTTACATTATTATACCATGCTTTTCGGATTGTAAAGGTCCCACACTTATATAATTCGTGTCTAAGGTGATTAGGGTTCAAAATATCTTCATCCAATAGGCTTTGGACAAGTGTAAGCCTTGTATTTTGCATTATCTTCTCATTTTATTTAAATCGTTAAATAATGAGGTCATCGCTACATCATAATGATGTCATAAATAATTTAATTTATTTAATGTCTAAAAATTATAGAAATACTACTATGATATAGTAAATCTTTTTAGATATCTAATGAATATTTATAATCAAAATTTGGACTTGTGTAACCCCACGTAAAAATTGTTTTAGTAAAACATTTTATGTTTGTGTCATTTTTTACTTTAACATTAAATAAAAGGTGTTTATGTCATTTTCTAACTAAAGTGGCTCCATGGGGTCCCCAAGTTGACCCATGGGTTGTCTTGGTCGGACATGACTCATCCAATAGAGTAGGACAAGTTTCATGCTCATCTCATATTATAAAAACATTATTTGTACCTTAAACTACACTAATTACCTCTAATCGCGATTAAGAACTTAAAAGTTACTATTCACCAAAAAATTATTTTAATCTCATTGAACCACATTTTACTTCTTAATGACAACCATGTATGTCGGATTTTTGAAAATCAAATCACAGAAGTGGTAATATTTCATTTATACGAAAAATCAGTTATTTAACTACCACTTAGTGGTTTCACTATTCATCAAAAATTTAAGTTTTTCAGAACAATGCCAAAATTTCACCCTAAGCTATAATTGATATTCCAAATTCAAAAATGATGTCTATTTTACAAAATTCCAAACATATAAGTTGCATTAATTAATTTTATAATTAATTCCCGCTGTCACAACAAATAGTGTGTTTTTAAGAAACAATTTATATCAAAAGATTGGCAATTGTTTATGTCCAATTTCAATGTCAAATTAATTCTAATGACCAACATTGGATAAAATGGTAAAAATATATTCTAATTATACTTTAAAACCACTAAATATTATAATTTATCACTATAAATTTTTTTTATTAAAAAAGTTGTTTTTAAGTATTTTTCACTATTCATAAAAATTTAGAAGTTCTCAGAAAAATACCAAAAATTCAACATAGGCTAATTTCAATATTCCGAATCCAAAAATGATGTCCATTTTGATAAATAAAATTTATAAAATTTCAAAAAGTAGGTATTACTATTCACAACGGCTAGTTTAATTAGTTGTGGTGTGTGTTAGAGCTCGAGGTTGCGTACAACACACGCTATTGCATTATTCGAAGGGAAACGTACAGTGGAAGCTGGGGGTGTTACAAATACACTTAAACATGAATCATTTTGAGAAACTAACAACTCTAAGTTAATAGAGTATAAATTTTCATTTCTTAATGTAGAAAACACTAATTTATTTTTAGAATTACAAAAATTTGGTAGCATTATTTTCAAATTTAAAATGAAATCCATCATCACATAGTTGTTAAATACTAAGTAGATTATATTTCAATCCATCAAAAAAAGAAAATTTGAAATTAAGAATGAGTTTGAGATACCGATTTGGACAAGGAAAATGATTTTTTCCTTTGGCATTCTCACCCTAGGTACATGTCCACCGCCAATTTTTATTATTTTCCTGAAGCATGATTACTCTACTGTCATGTGTCTTGAACACCCACTGTCAAAGTACCATAATCTTTTACCAATGTTCTTTAAGCAGTTTTCCTAAAAAATAGTAAAATCAAAACAGACTTTGGTACCCATATTTTTTTGGATCCAGTAATATTAGTGACTAGTCCTTTAGGAACCCACATCTGCCTCATCGGTTTCATATAATAATAATGTGATGTCAAAGAAAAATAAACACTATTTGGTCCAGAAAATCATGAAATAGAAGAGGGTGTATCATAATTTGAACAATATGAGTGTTTTTCAGAACTAAGAGTAAAGTTGTATGTCATAGATTTAGATACAAAATTGGTTCTTTTAAAATTTCTTTTACCAGGTTGATAGCTAATACCAGTAGTATATTTAAGATAAATCTATTTACCTAGGATTTGTACCAATGTATCTTTACCATTACTATACCTTTAAAGGTCCTTTTCCAATAGCTCATTAGATAGATTTAGTTCAATGTTGCTTTGAGTAATTGAACATTTTTATCCTTTTCGATAGTAAGTTCAGATTTAATAGTTGAGGTAAGAGAATATTATTTCTTTAAAGACTAGAATTTATCTATTAGTTCAATACATATCTATTCAAACATATTTCAGTACTCAAACATTTAATCATTAGACATATTCTCAGAGTCAATTCCGTCTCTAGATTAACATGAATTATGTATAAGAGAATTCAGTGTTACCTCAGAAATTTTTTCCATAAATCACATATCGGCTTTGTTATCCTGTGCATCATGTAAAGATTCTAAGTCACATGATCTGTCCTCATAAGAACTCCACAATGTTTTCATTACCTTTCTACACTTTCTATTGTTTCCCCCATATTTCATTTGGTAATTGAGCTTCAAATAGTCAGCCTTTACTTTTCACTTTTTCTTGCATTCATAGCATAACATCTCATCAGACTTGTCACAGATTTTCTAATATTTCTTCCATCTTCCCTTTCGATCATATCTTCCTTTGATGTTAGGATTTATGAAAATTTTTATCTTCTTGTAATATCTCTTAAACCATCTTGTTAATTGATTCATCTCTTAATCACTATCATGTGATGATTTTTCAGTGCTAGAACATTCTATAAAGAATTCCAATTTCCCTTCTTCATTATGTTTAGAGGTGGTGGTCTTTAATGCAAAAAAAATATCTTTTGGGGTAATCCTCATCTTCCTTGTTGACTTTCATCTCTTCTTCAGACATCATTAGTTTTGCAACGACTTCTTTTATAGGTAATTTATAATGTCACATGAAACTATAATAGAGAGAGTTTCCTCTCCATCTATCAAGTACGAATTTGAGAATCCTCATGATTTTTTCTTTGGCAGCAACATCTCTTCCTGGAGAAATCATTGTGTCAAAAATTTCATTGAAACCTGAGATACATGTCATAATAGGCTCATCGGGTTTCATTTTAATGTTATCATATTATAAAGTATAAGTATTAAGTCTCATTTATTTCACAGTAGATTTTTTTTCATGTGAAACAGACAAAGAATCTCAAATTTCGGGGGCAGTTGTACATGATGAAATTCTTTTAAATTCCTCATCTCTTAAAGAAAAATATACATTATTTGTGGATTTTCAATTTTTATTATAGGAAATATTGGTCGGGTCATCCCAAGTTTTTCTATCAGTAGAAGAAATCTTATACTCAACTATAATTGAAGAAAAAATTTCAAAACCCATACTTGCTGAATGAATTTTCATTTTAAATTTTCCATTGGTCATAATTGGTTTCATTAAAGAATGGTGGTTTATTTTTTATAGAACCTTCCAGTCTATTATCCATAATAATGAAATATTGTGAAATAGATAGAAATATAGAATTAACATAAATTTATAGATCATTAATTTACAACTAAAATCACATTTTAATAGGTTCAAAACAGAGTAGTAAAAAACTCCATTGATACCAAATGTTGGTCAGAGTAGATTACTAAAGAGGGGGGCTCATTTATTATCAATAATAATTTCTAATTAAAAGTTTTTCTTAAAACGGTTCCACAAATAATATAGCACAGTTAATCAAGGTAATAGGGTTATGAAATTTTTACTATTCAAATAACTTCCTAGAAGATTTATTAATTCTCAGTAATTTCAATATCAATTATTGATATTACTTTGGAAGATAATCTAATAAGTCAGAACAATTATAAATTCATTCCAATATTAACAATCAAAGTAAATCTTTTGATTTATGAATTATATGGTAAAATAGAGAAAAATAAATTAAATAACACAAATGATATAAAACTAGTGGTTCAGTCTCTAGTTGATTCCTATTCCACTCCACTCAGTGATCACCTATCACTATGCATTTTATATTTAAAAAACATTATCCAAACCCTAGATAGGGGTAAAAAATAGTGCATATGACTCTCTAGGTCACACAACCTCTTCCACTGTTCTTTGTGGGTATAAACTATCAGGTCACATAGGGACATCTTCCACACTTATACGTTAGAGTAAACATGTGAAAAAAGATACGAGAGGATGTATATCTTGTATCCTTCAGTTTAGTACAGGAGATTGTGTGTGTTTTAATACAGACACACACACTACTCAAAAGCTAAAAACAACACAGAATAGAGAAGATATGATTATATTTAGTTATAAGTGCTCTGATTGTTATTCTATGTAGCTCTGGACTTCTAGGATGAAGAAGAGGTAAGAAATGGATCCTCTTGTAAGAAACAGAGTATCGAAAGTTTGGTGCTCTAGTTTCCAGTTCGACCAAGCTTGTGTTCTTCATGGAGTTTTTATTGAAAATTTGTTCCTAACTCTGATCTATGGTATACCAGATTTTTTATTCTTTAATGCATCATGTGTTCTTCATATGTATCTTGTTCTATGTGTCAGTTCTTTTCTCAAGAATGCTTGCGCTTCTGCTTCTCTTCTACTTCTTGTTCTAGGGCCAGGCTTTTCTTTTTATTCTTGGAGTGCATGTGTTAGAGATGATAGGAAACATGTATTCTGAACCTCGAACCTTGTATTGTAAGGTGACATATCCACAATGAAATTATAATTATGTTAGTTCATTTAAAATATTGAAATATGACAGTTATAAATTAAATTGAAAACGACAAAAATAGATTAAAGAATGTTGTATCTGTCTGTCTGGAAGCTGTGTCACATAGAAATGGTGTCACCACGAAACAATGTCTTATTATTTACATTTTACTATTGAGATGTTTATGATGGCATGATTTTATTGATATCAAGAAGCAATTGCACATATGTGGTGTTAGGATCACAGTGTTTGGTCCTTTTCCAAACATCAAATAGTGTCTTAACAAGGAATCGATGTCATAGTTTTAAACAAATATAAAACTAGTTACGGTGTCTGGGTCACAGTGTCTGGTCACGGTGTCTGGTCACGGGGTCTGGTCATGGTGTTGGGGTCACAGGTTCTGGTCATGGTGTCTGGGTCATAGTGTCTCATCACAGTGCTTACGCACACATACATTTTTTCATCTCTATGAAAAGAATAATTCATTTCTCTATCTAGTAGGAAACAATTTCCTTGAAATGAACTATTAGAATATTAAAGTAAAATTTCAAAGTAAAGAGTAAGCATGATGATAGGAAATATCATTTGTGTAGTGAATGCTAAAAAAATATTTCATTAACACCATTGGTAAAAAAAGTTCCTTACACGAAAGAGAGAGAAAGATTCATTTAGAATTATTTTATAAAATGTAGAAGGGGTAAAAATGACGCTAATAAATCATTTTATAATAGTAAAATCAAATATGAAAAAAAATTTATATATAATGTTTACATGAACAAAAAATAATCTCAGTTGAATAAAAAAATAAATTCATCTTTATTAAAAACAATCAATGGATCATTTTGAGTTCTCAATAATCATAAAATGAAAATAATAAATGAAAAATATTGAAATAATAAATTTATAAAAAAATTATGGGGTTCTATAAAAAAATATAATATAATTTTTATAATAGTAAAACATAAACAATCTTGAATAAGGACAATATTGTGAAATAATACTCGTATATCATGTCTGAATTGCATTATATGGTATAAATAAAACCATGTAATATAATTATGATAGGTTTATATGCTATTTGAAACAATATTTTTGGGTTAACCTCTTTATTATATATTTTTATCATTTACTATGGTAATGAATTTTTCACTATTAAAGTGTTATAAGTTTACTAAGAATATGTAAATTGGATAATAAATGGCCCTAAGATGAAATTAGAGACCATTTATCATCATAATTTTCCACTTTCGATATTTTTTGGATTTTTAAATAATTTAATAAAATATTATCTAAAATAGAATATTATTAATGTTATTTTGATTCTATTCATTAAATTTGACACTAATGTCAGGAATACATTTATTGATTTATAATATAATTTATTTAAACATAAATAAAACATTATTATTAACAGTAAAACAATTTTTATAAAACTATTTATTATAAAAACAAATTAAGTGGAAATTATAAAATAATATTAATTATGTTAACTAAAATTATGGATTCTATTTTTCCAAATTCAATCTTTATATGTTTAATAAATTTGTATTATAATAATATCTGAAATTTTTATTAAGATAGTTTTTTGAAAAAATCTTTCTCAACTATAATTGTATTTTTTACTGAGATTAAGTCTGATAAAAAAGGTTTAAACTGAGTTATTTATTAAAAATATAAACTAATTGAATTTTAAAACAAATTAAAATCAAAATTATTTGTCTAAAAGTCATAAAGCTAGAAAAATATTTACAAAATTACAGATATTCTCACTATTATACCATAAAAATATATTTATAAAATTAAAAAAAATCTCTCTAAGATAAATCTAATATGATTATTTCAAAAATAATATAAATTTCAAAAATAATAGTTTAAATTTAAAATAATAATTACAATTCTCGTTCACAAAATGGAATAAAACCGGTTTTTGAGAAAACATATTTCGGAAGTATAAAATGAACATAATGAAAATTGAGTAAATATTTATTATTACATAATATTGTTTTTATATTATATATATATTTTTTCATAATTAGGTTAATATTATTCATATTTTTTAATCCAATAACTATACAATATCTATCAAATTAAATTTTAATATTTTAATTGTATGTTCCAGTTCATTTAAAACTTAGTGTTGCATGTTATGCATGATATCGATCGTAGTAAACTAAATTTTGATGTTTTTACAGTAACCAGACACTAATAAACCAATTGGGTTGTTTCCATTTTACGCTAATCCAAAAAAAAATCCAACCATGGAAACATCGCCGACCATAGACTAATAGTCTGGAGAACTGTAAGGATAAAAATACAAATAAATAAAAGGTTTCATTATAATGGAAGAATAGTCAGTATTATTTTAAGAAACTTTTACCAACTATAAACCTTGATCCTATGAGCCTTTTATGACCAAGACACAATCATGAATCATATCTTTTAGAATCTCATTTTTTGATTATTTTTTACCATATTTATGAGGATTATATGTTGTAATAATCATGAATGGAGTGCTTCTTTCTGCTTGGAAGCCCTTACAAAACTGTTAGGACAAATAATGATTCTTATTTTAGATAATTCCAAAAAGGAATACCAAGAAGCCACATATCTTATCTTAAATATAAAACATTCATTATCCCTCCACTTGTGTGTCTTTCATGGATCAGTATGAAATGAGTTGATTAGGTAAACTAATAAATCACCACCAAGATAGAACTCATGCTATGGTATGTTTGAGGAATATAACTAATGAAATCCATCAAAATTTCCCTCCAAATCCTTATTGGTATTTCGATTTGATGAAGTAACCTCGATGTATTATGGTTCCCAACCATAATATATAGGATTATATAACAATGAGATAAATAATTGGATATTTCACATTTCATTCAAGGTCACAATAATTAATGCTAATTGTTATATAAATCTATAGGTGATTGAGTGTACCACCCATAGTGAATGATGATAAATCCCTACATGGACTTTCTTATAGAATAATAAAAATATATCAGTTCTTGAAGAAAATGATATATAGTGAAGAAATTGAAAACCCAATAATTCTCTTCCACTAAATAAGGTGTCCTTAACAATCCAAAATTCATCATCTGATTATTCCTACAAAAAAATCATATTTTGGATAGATTATGTCAAAAGTAAATTTTTTAAATCATTACCAAAATCCCCTTCTAAAACTCCAAATTTCATTTTTCAAAAGTGTCCCATAAAATTTTATTCATCCTTTACCTCCTTCTTACCCTGATAAGGTAAATACATATTGTGAGAATTAGTAAATACATTAAATTACAATGTGTATAAAAAATGAAAAAGGAGAACAATTTTTGTTATTAAAATTAATGTATCTATCAAATTTTAAATTTATTTTGAGAAAATAAGTCACCAAAATATTTATAATAATATTACATAGTAATCATCTCCCTATAATGATAGTGCTTCCAACTATTGTGGGTATAGATAACCGTTGTGAGATCCAAATCATAAGTGGGATAAATCCTATCA
Source organism: Viscum album (assembly GCA_963277665.1). NCBI lineage: Eukaryota > Viridiplantae > Streptophyta > Magnoliopsida > Santalales > Viscaceae > Viscum > Viscum album. Next base: position 1,351,502,430 of record OY728164.1, read on the forward strand.
TGAGTTCAATACTAGCATGATTGACACATTCATGTCATGGTGTATGGGGATAAAATATTTACTATGTTAAAATGCATAATAGTGATTAACCTAGGTTGTCTCTAGAGAGGAACATGAATCAATCAAGCTGTTAAATAAATATTAGAGGAAGAAGTGAGGTTGTTTTCAATGAAATAGTTTTCTTTTGAATAGACAAGAAATAAACTAAAAAAGGAATGAAATTAAGATCGAATTTATAAAACAAGTTATTGAAAACTATTATATGAGATGGTGACTAGGTCTGGTTCAGTATTTAAATTTTTATTCAATCATAGTTCAAATCATCCCATTTTCTTCTCCTAAGTCGATAAAATTGAGAATCCACAATAGTTTCTTCCCACTCCCTTGGTCAAATAATAATGTTGAGAATAAACCTTAATAAAATATCATATTGGTGTACTATCCTTCCATTGTGTTATATAGTTTTAACGAATACCCTCAATTGACTTACACAATTTCCAATCGGGTCTTGTTTGTCCCAAACAACCAAGAACGTTCACTACTCCTCACACACATATCAGAGATCACCATGTACTTCAATAGTAAGACCTCATTTATTCCATTGTATATTGACCAGAACTTAGTGGAGGTATAAATACATCATTTACCAAATCATTAAACATAACTGAATATAAAATACAATATAATTGTTAATGATAATAAAAACTACTATAAGAAATTGAAACCGATTTTGCAAAAAAGAGAAAATGATCTTAAAACATTATGTGAAAGAACTCATGAATTATAAAATTAAAAACCACTACTCCCCCAATCATAGATACGTTTACCCAATAATGGTAAGTTTAATTTAAAATAAGGGGGATTAATAATTAAATACAAAACTATGATGAATAAAAGAGAGAAATCAGAGAACATAAATTTTTTCCCTCTAGAATTTTTCATCTCGAAGATTTATTATGTTCATCTTACCGTACGACCCAAAATCATAGGGGTATCTTGTTATAATATATTTTTGAATGATTTTTTCTATCATCCCTAAATATTTCAAAGCCTTTATACAGGTTTAAATAATGATATGGCTGAATCAAGGAACACTGCATTTCAAGATAACAAATATTGTTTCTCCCACTCCACATGGACTCTCTCCAAATATGCCTTAATGATATCCATAATTTGTTAATTATCATTTGAACCACTAATTTTGAGTCCTATGTCGAAACAAAATAGAATCCTATCATTTTACGTTTGGTAATATGAGATATGACTAATTTAATAAGGTGGGGTCTATTGTACTGTCCAGAAATATTTCTCTACTTTTCTGAATTTTCCAGGACATTGTGTGTAGAGTTGGGTCTAGGTACAGAATACAACGATGGATCCCATGAGTAAGGAAATCCTAAAAAATAATAATTTAATGGATCCAAATTATTAATGTTATAATCAAAAAACAGAATCCCTAGAAGGCTATGAATTTTTAGAATTAAGTAATTTTCACAATTAAGCCAAAAATTTACCAAAACACTAAAATGATGCAAATATACTCAAATTAACTAATTATAAGGGATTAAATCTTTTAAAAACATATTAAAAATAAGGAAAATATTAACTCTATCAATTCCTCCACACTTAGCACTAGGACTCCAAGATGAGTAAACATCAAAATCATATAAGGGAAATTTTAAACACATATCCATAAGATCCACCAATTTCACAACAAGAAACAAAATATATCATTCCTCATAAAAATATTATTACTTCTTCTCAAACCATACCATTCATTATATTTACACTTTATTTCTCATTTCATGCACATAATACCCTAATTTAACATGCATTTCCTCTCATCACATAAATGTCAGTTTTCATTCAATGATGTATTTCCCATCCAATAGTTATAAAAGGGTCCCCATTGTATTGATAAATCCCAACATCTCTACCTAATGTGAGTGAAGGACTTATGTTTATCATGAATAAATTTCAGGGTTTTTATATGGTATTCGGTTGGTTGGATTTAGATGAAAAAATTTATGTGGTTGAATGAGGAGGGATTGGCTCTTTTTGAAGTAAAATTTCATTATTATAATTTTCACCCAAGTATGGTCTCGTCCTCACTCACCTTAGTAGAAAATTAGATCTGTCCTCATGAAATCACAAGGAATGTTCACATAGTTCATCATTTGAGTAGAAAACAATTTCATCTTCTCCAATATTATTTTTCCTAAAATATCTATAAAAGGAACAAATTTCAATCTCCATTAGAAGCCCCAGAAATAAATAGTTTCTCATATCTTTAATGATCAAGAAAGGGAAAATATTTGAAAATAATGATTTTTTTCAGCAACATGAAAATATATTAAAATTTTTATTTTCACCCAATGTATCTCCAAAAAAGGTAGAACAATACAAAACATCTTCACCCACACTTATGTTTAACTAGATCGTGGAATTTAAATTAATGTGTTTATTGGATAGGGAAAATTGGATTATAATCTATCTAACCTAATAGGTTGTTCATGGATTCTAAGGGTCACAAGTATTAAATTTATAAGTTAGGACAAAATAATAAGGATTCATTGGAAAATGGGTCTTAAAACCAAATAAATTTATTAATCATTTAAAACACTAATACCTAAATCCCTCTTGTTTTTATACGAATAAATCAAATTTTGGTTATGTAAAGCCTGATTTGGTTCTTTCAAGAAGTGAGGTGAATGTAAAAAACATGAAAAAAAATGTTTTAGAAGCCTCAAAATAAATTTATTTCATGGATATAGATAGTGATATGTGGAATCAGATTTAAAAATCAAGGCAATTTTCATTAAATTTATAATGATTTGAACTTGAAAAAAAGAAATTTCCACATTCATTTAAGCTCAGTTTCATAGATAAAATTTTTCCGTCATGGAAAAAGGTTTTAAAAATATCAATGATAATAATTTATTATCTAATGTTACAAAAAGTAACAAAATTGAAAAAATAAACACCTGAAATTTGAAAAAACACACAATTTTTTAAAAAAAATGAAAAAACAATAAATTTAAATACTAAAATATAATAGTTCCCTCCCCTGAAGTTAAATAAAGCAGTGTCCACAATTCATTCAAACATAATTAACTTATAAGTATGATATTTTTCTGAAACAGAATAGGAATGAAATTAAAAATAAGAGGTACAACCTTACTTATTAGTAGTGAAACATTGAATTAAGCTTCAAAGTGTTTCATACTTAAAACATGCAAGAAATATAACAAAAGAAAACATAAGATATTTATAGAAATAAAAAATAGAAATTGGATGAGAAAAGAAGGATAGATCATGGTTTAATACCCTAAGTGGTCCTTGGGTATTCACATCCTCTAGATGGGTAGTTTCAGTTGGTTATCACCAAAATTAAGATAGTTTGAATTTCTTTTTGATGAACCAACCAAAAAGTTTTCTTTACATCACGAACCTCATCTTTTTTGTTGATGAAACCATTGGAATAGTTCACCAAATCCACCCATAGAACAATATGATATAACATTCTTGGTGGTGTAGAACAAAGAATGGTTTCTCCATTTTCATGGATTCTACTTACACAACATCTTCTTTATTAATTTCTTTCTCAATGTAGGCTACATCAATGGAATTATCAAAGGGAACATCATATTGTAATTCTATTAGAACAAAATTAATACATGAAGTGTCAATATCAAATTCTTCCATCTCAAAGTAATAATCTTGTGTCTACTTTCCTTCAATAAATTACACTTTGGCCTCCTTTTGAACTCCCTCAAGTAAACATTCCATCTATTTGGGGAGCTTTATATGTTCCTTATTGGGAGAATCTACTTTTTCTTCATTATCCACCAAAGATATACAAGTGTTGGTTGAATCTGAAATTTTAAAACAAGGAGAATTAGTACTCAATTCATCTTTTATAAAATCTCAATGAAATAAGTTTATAAAAATATCATAACACTTAATTAGATTTCCATCAATTTTCTCTTTAGTGGGAAGTTCCCCGAGGAGTAGAGTGGTACTAGATAGAGGTAGGTAGCTAGGCTCCTCCATCTTTTCATTGAATTCCACCTCTTTGGTGGTGTCTTCCTTCAATGATTATGGCTATTCTACTTTGTATGGAATTGAGGGATCAATCAATTCATCACACTGATTCCAAAATCCATGCAGATCTCTTTTAATCTTCCACACATAGTTGAGTAGGAAATTTTTCTATCTTAGCCTCCTCAGTTTTTTTTCTCAGGTTCTAGTTTCTCCATCAATGCACATACATATTCAAATTCTAGTTCTACTTTTCCCTCCAGTTGTTCTATGTCATTTAAATGTTCATTTATATGAATTATATAATAATTAGCCTCATATAATTGTTCCACATGAAGGTAATTGTTCCATTAATTAATAAAATAATCATTTGAAAACATCACAGGAAAATATTTTTTATGATACTTTTTTATTTGGAAATAGTTATATAACTTCAATTATATTGTTGGCATTGAATCCATGGAAATAGTGTCATGTTTTGACGCATGAATATCATAAAGTGTGTAAAAAACATTATTTAAAAATATAAAATGCACAATGGTGATTAAACTAGGTTTTATCCAGAGGGAGTGCACAAAAATCAAGCTGTCACATTAAAATTAGAGAACGATGTCAGGTTGTTTTCTTGAAATTTTTTGTTTTTAAAAAGAAAATAAATAAACTAAAAAAAGGAAAGAAATTAAGAACAAATTTATAAAACATATGATTGAAAACATTTATATGAGATGGTGATTAGTTCATGGCCATTTTTCAAGTGTAATTATTTCATTGTTCAAATCATCTAATTCTTTTTTGACTAAGTCGATAAAAGTGAGATTCCAAAATTTCTTCATATCACTCCCTTGGTCAATTAATAATGTTGATAATAAACCTTACTAAAATATCTAAATTGTCTACTCTCCATCCATTATGTGATAGAGTTGAAGCGAATACCCACAATTAATATAGGAAATTTCAAATCTGGTATTGTTTATCGTAAACATTAAAGAATGTCCACTTCTCCTCACACACGTATCAACGATCGCCAAGTAATTCACCAAAAATCCCTGATTTATTCCCTCGTAAATAGACTAGAACATTGTGGAGGGAGAAATTTATCATTAACCCAATCAGTTAAAATAACATAATCTAAAATAAAATAAAATCATATATTTTAATAAAAACTATTATAAGAAATTAAAACAATCACTACGGGAAAAATCACTATTTGTGACGGGTTATTTGCGATGGGGAAAGTAGCCCGTCGCAAATAATTGGTTATTTGCAACGAGATTTCGTCTCCTGTCGCAAATAGTTTGGCGTGACTTGCGTGACAAACCGCGTGGCTTGCCCACCAAAATGCACAGGTGTATTTGTGACGGGTCTTGTTGCAAATACCTGGCGGCGGTCAATACGTTTTTGCGACGGGATGTCGTCTCATCGCAAGGTCGTCAGGTACTATTTGCGACGGGACCCGTCGCAAATAACCTTTGAACCGCTGAATGTAATTAATGTGGACGAGCGTAATTGCGACGGGCCCCATCACAAATACCACCATTTGTGACGGGAAGCATGTCGCTAATAATCCCGTCGCAACTAATCTAACCTATATATACCCCCATCCGTTTTTCCCAAATCATTCAGATCTTTCTCTCACTTTCTCTTCATTCTTCAGTTTCATAGAGAAATTTTCTTTTAGTTGAAGTTTTGTATACGAGAGCAATTCGAGGGCGTCAATATCTTTAGAATATTAATGTTTAAGGTATTTAAATTTTATTTTTTTATTTTTTTTATTTATTTATTTTTATTTTAAATGTTGTTTATTAGTTCTAATTTAATTATATTTCAATTGATTTTTATTTATATTTAGTTTTATTGAGAAATTGAAATTGTTAGTTATAATTATAAATAATTAGTTATAGTTAATATTAATTAGATATAATTGGGAATAATAGATACAATTAGGAATAAATAGATATAATTAGGAATAAATAGATATAATTAGGTATAAACAGATATAATTAGAAATAAATAGATATAATTAGGAATAAATCGATATAATTAGGAATAAATAGATATAATTAAGAATTAATAGATATAATTAGGAATAAATATATATAATTAGGAATAAGTACTAATAATTATGTATAATTAGTAATAATTATGTATAATTAGTAATAATTATGTATAATTAGTAATAATTAAGTATAATTAGTAATAATTAAGTATAATTAGTAATAATTAGTAATAATTTGGTATAATTAGTAATAATTAGGAATAATTAGTAATAATTAGGAATAATTAGTAATAATTAGGAATAATTATTAATAATTAAGAATAACTAGAAATAATTAGGAATAATAAGTAATAATTTGGAATAATTATTAATAATTAGCTATAATTAGTAATAGTTAGCTATAATTAGTAATAAATAGCTATAATTAGTAATAATTAGCTATAATTACTAATAATTAGCTATAATTAGTAATAATTAGCCATATTTAGAAATAATTAAATATAATTAGCTATAATTAGCTATAATTAGCTATAATTAGCTATAATTAGCTATAATTTTCTATAACTAGCTATAATTAGCTATAATTAGGAATAATTAGGAATAAATATGTATAATTAAGAATAATTAGGAATAATTAGGAATAATTAGGTATAATTAATAATAATTAGGTATAATTAGGTATAATTAGGAATAAGTAGGTGTAATTAGGAATAATTAGGTATAATTAGGAATAATTAATAATAATTATGAATAACTAAGAATAATTAGGGATAATTAGGAATAATTACAAATAATTTGGAATAATTAGGAACAATTAGGAAAAATTAGGAAAAATTAGTGATAATTATGAATAATTATGAATAATTAGGAATAATTAGGAATAACTAGCAACAAATAGATATAATTAGCAATAAATAGATATAATTAGCAATAAATAGATATAATTAGCAATAAATAGAAATAATTAGCAATAATTAGTAATAATTAGCAATAATTAGCAATAATTAGCAATAGTTAGCAATAATTAGCAATAATTAGATATAATTAGCAATAATTAGATATAATAAGAAATAATTAGATATAATTAGAAATAATTAGATATAATTAGAAATAATTAGATATAATTAGCAATAATCAGATATAATTAGCAATAATTAGTAATAATTTGCAATAATTAGTAATAATTAGTAATAATTAGTAATAATTTGTAATAATTAGTAATAATTAGTAATAAAAAATTATACAATCAATATTTATGAAAAAACAGTATTAATATTATTAAAATAATAAAAAAATTATAAAATATTAAAAGTATCGAAATTCACAATTGGATTTGCTATATTCTTAACATGTTAAAATCTAAAAGGGTCTCCAATTGTTAGGTCATGCACAATAAAACGTTTGTGTCAGCAAGTCCAATGTAAACTCTATAATTATCCTCGAATGGTTGAACAACTTGCAAGTAGTGTTGCAACCGGACAAACAAAGTCATACCCTTCTTATCTAGAAGAATTATCTCACATGAAACTTTACAGAGACTATTCTTCCTTGAAAATTTAAGGGAAAAATAATGACATCCCCTCAAATATTTAAGGAAGAATGATCTATGTAAAGTTTCATATGAGATGATTTTTAGAGATGAGAACGTCATTAATTTGGTCATCCTATTGCAACACTACTTGCGAGGTGATCAACCATGTAAGTACAATTATAGAGTTTACATTGGACATGATTGGCACAAACTTTTTATTACCCATGACTTGACAATTGACGACCCTTTGAGATTTGAACATGTTAAGAATAGAAAAAAGACTGTTGTTAATATTGATAATTTTAATATTTTATAATTTTTTTTAATAATCTTAATATTTTAATTTAATAAATATTGATAATATAATTTTTTTATTACTAGTAATTAGTAAACAAAATCTGTTGGGATAATGAAGGGAAAATTTGTAATCATCTCCACAACGATGATTACCAAATTTTCTTTCATTATTCATGCAGTTTTCCTTCTGCTATATATTGCTAAGTATTGCTAAATTAGTAATAATTAGTAATAAATTGTAATAATTAGTAACAATTAGTAATAATTTGTAATAATTAGCAGTAATTAGGAATAATTCGGAATAATTCGGAATAATTCGGAATAATTAACAATAATTAGCAATAATTATCAATAATAAGATTCAGAAAGACGCAATTAAATGAGTTTTCGGACAAAAGAGTAGCTGTCAATCAACTAGAAATTATGTCGCCCTTAATTAATGATAATTATTAAGTAGTTGAAATTATTTATCTTCTTTTTCAGATAGTGTTTTTATAATTTCAAACTATTCAAAAACAGTAATGATTTTATATTTTATGTAGAAACATATGGAACAAGTAAGTCGACATTAGTCATTATTAGATGATCGAGCTTGGATAAATCTGTGCGCAAATCCAAATGGTTCTAGTTTAAATCATGTATATATTGAGGGTGTTGAAGATTTCTAAGAATTTGCATCATCAAAACCAGAATATGTTTCCGTAGGAACAATTAAGTGTCCTTGAAAAAAAATGTGCTTTGAGAATGTTTGACACATTTGACAAGGTTGGGGGACATCCCTTGTTGCTTGGTCTTCAACCAGATTATGTTTTTTGGTATAAACACGGTGAACGTAGTTCCAAAGAAGATCCTAATAACTTGATTCTGGATCCATCACCATTTCAAAATTTAGTATATGATGTTGTAGTTCCATCTGTGCAACAAACTAAAACTAACGATGATATTGATTTAACTCCTGATTTGGTACCATCATAATTTTATGAGTTGTTGAGGCCTGCTGAGGATGCATTATATCCTGGTTGCAAGATAAGAAAATTAGAAGCGATTGAAAAAATTATGGCTATTAAATCAGATAATGCAATGTCAAACAACTTTTTTGATCAGATATATTCTTTGGTTAAAACACAATTACCTGAAGGAAATGTGATACCTGCAAAGTACTATGAGAGCAAGAGGCTGATTCGTAATTTGGGCCTTATTTATCAGAAAATTCATGCATGTCCAAATGATTTCATCTTATATTCTGGCGAAAATGAGTCATTGGATAATTTTCCCACATGTGGACAATCGAGGTATAAAGAAGCGCAACCAGGGAAGTCTAGATCGATTCTAGTAAAATAGTTGACATATTTCCCCCTTATACCCAGGATGCAATGTTTATTTATATCTCAGAACACAGGGTTAATGATGTCATGGCACAAAAACATGATTTCAACTGATAAAATCTTGAATCTTTCATCTGATGGGGATTCATGGAATTATTTTGATCGTCTACATCCGTCTTTTTCTATAGAATCCCGAGACGTGGGATTGGGTCTTTCCACTGATGGTTTTTTCCATTTGTTTCTTATGGTAGTCAGCATTCATGTTGTCATATCTTTATAACTCCGCACAATTTTCATCCATGGATGTTGATGAAGGAGCCTTATATCTTTTTGACTCTATTAATCCCAAGAAATTCGAAAAAGAATATTGATTTTTTTGAAACCATTGATTGATGAGTTAAATGCATTGTGTAGTGATGGTATTAATACATATGATGTTGCTGCGAAAAAAAATCATATTAAAAGCTGTGTTGATGTGTACTATTAGTGACTTTCTGGAATATGGCATGTTATCTGGTTGGAGTACACATGGTCCGAAATCATGTCCTTACTATATGAAAGAAAACGAATCCTTTATGCTGGTCAATGGAAAAAACCCTACTATTTTGATTGTCACTGTAGGTTTCTTCCAACTGATCATCCTTTTCAAAGGAACAAACATCATTTCAGAAAAGGTACAATTAAAAGGGATGAACCTCTAAAGATTATCTCAGGTACAGAGTTAAAATTAGTTGTATTTTCATTACCCCCATCGCATTTGGACCAATAGTAAACCAATAAAAAATTCATGTCTTTAGGAAAGAACATTATTGGATAAAATGGAGCAATATTTGGGATCTTCTTTATTGGTCTGATTTTTTGGTCCACCACATGTTGGATGTTATGCATATTGAGAAGAACTGTTTTGATATTTTATTTCATACAATTTTGGATACACTAGGTAAGACCAAAGATACTGTAAAGGCATGATTAGATCTTGCCCAAATTTGTAGGCGACCAGATCTTGAATTATTTCAAAATGTCAGATCATAGAGGTTAATGAAGCCAAAATCAGCTTATACACTGTCCAAAGAGAGTCTCTTATTATTTTTTCAGTGGAATGCAGATTTGAGACTTCCATATAGATATGATTCTAATTTTGGCAGATGTGTTAAGAATGGTTATATTACTGGATTAAAAATTCATCATTGTCATGTTATAATGGAAAGACTTATGCCGATTGGATTCAAAGGTTTGTTGAATTCTATGATTTGGGATTCGATAACAGACAAATCATATTTTTTTCGAGACATTTGTGCATCGACAATAGACTACAATGTGCTATGAAAACTAGCAGAAGATATTGTTGTAATTATATATAAACTAGAAAAAATATTTCCACCGACTTTATTTGACTCAATAGAACATCTGATATTACATTTTCCACATGAAGATAAATGCGGAGGTCTAGTACAGTTTTGATGGATGTACCCATTTGAGTGATTCATGCATAAATTGAAGAAAAAAACGTAAAAAAGCATCAGTTGAAGTCTCATTTTTTGATGTTTATTTGAAAAAGGAAATTTCTTTTTTATGCTCTCATTATTTTGAATCTCAATATCCCTCAAAACAGAATCACATGGGAAGAAATGAGGGGAATGTTAATGATGAAATGGACAATCAGTTAACAATTTTTAATCATCGAAATCTTGGTTTCGGTGGAGTTCATGAATGATGGCTTTTAGATGACGAACATCACCGAGCTCATACATACGTTTTTCTCAACTATGAATAAATGACATCATTTTTCCTGTGAATTCTTCTATCACTTATTCTATAATTTAAGTTATAGTATTAAAACTTATTTTATTTTATGTTATATGATAATCATATCAAGAAAAAACTTACACAAATTAAAGCAGCTGCTCTTGAAGAACGAAGACAAAAAATTTATTAATGGTTTCGAGAACTGGTAACATAAATTCTTGATGGTTTAATATCAATTCTGTTTATTATATATTATATGGATAATTTTTTTACAAATTTTAAGGTGTCTTAATATGCTGATAAAATTGATAAGAGACTGTGTATATTGAGTAACCCACCATCCAAAATGGTTAAATCATATAATGCTTATGTGGTGAATGGTTTTCGATTTCATACACATGCATACGGTGAATCAAAAAAACAATGAATAATGGAGTTTTCTTGAGAGGATCACATCGCTGAGAAAATGAAGTTGAATTTTATGGAATTTTTGATGAAATTATTGAGTAATGTTATCTAGGAAAGAATTACATAACAACGATTAAATTATGATGGTTGGATACTGAGAGAGGTTTGCATGTTCATCAGACTCATGGAATTGTCGATATAAAATATAAATGTCTTCTTGCAGTAAGTGAACCATTTTTACTGGCTCAACAGGCACATAAAATTTATTATGCAAAGTACTATGCTACTTCAAGAGAATTGAGAGATTGGTGGAGCATAATAAAAATGAAATCTCAGGAAAATCAGTTTACTCAAACTGAATGTGGTTCTACTAATGTAGAAGGAATTGAAATTTTTCAAGAGATGACTCAAAATCCATACGATTCACAAAGAGACATGATTATCGACGATGACACCCCATAATTAAGGATCGATGGTGATGAAGATGTTAATGATGTTACAAATTAATTTGAAATGACAAGAGAGGCTGGAACTAAAACTCATATGGATATTGATGATTCTGAGGAGAAATATTAAGACATTGACATTGACAGCTATGGAGAAGAGGATGAAGATGAACATTGGCACAGTAAAATGCTGGTTATAATCATAACTAATATATATCTATATATAATAGTTATTTTCAACTATCATCCAATAAAAATCATCTTATGATTCAGATTGAATATGATCTATTGTGTAAGTTAGAGGAGGCTGAGCTACCTATGGATGATAAGGATGTGGTATCAGTGGACCCTCAGTCTACTGGTGGTTCAAGAGGTCCACAGAGGGGGCGCGGTCTTGCACGACTGATGATTCCTTACCCTATCCTCGAGCGACGTCCACATCTTGGTTTCGATCCACGAATACGGAGGTATGGTAACCTGTATATTTTAGTTAGATTTCATTAATTTGTTTATATATATACTAATTGTTTGATTATTTATTCCTTTTTCACAATTTTCAGCATGTAGCTACAGGACAGGGGAGCGCTATATTGCACAATTATTTTTCTCAGCCAGGGATCACATGGTAACAGATTCCCATTGATGTGCAACATGACATGTTCCAGCATTGGCTGGTACGCAAATTAATAATATTTATTTTGAAATTTATTTTATTAAGAACTTGATATTATAAATTCTTTTTAGGGTTTATGGCATCCTATCGATGATTGCATGCACCACGTTATCCATGCGGCATGGCAGATTTCTATGCATGACCGTTTTCGCCAGTTTATGCAAAATTTGAAAAGGACAGCCATAAAGAAAGCAGGGGTGATGGAATTTTTTAAGTCGTGTAGATCCCACCGACCAGAGTATATTTCATCTCACGTTTGGGATGGATTATGTTTACACTGGTTGGGTGGTGGATTTCAGAAGTGATCTTCAGTGGGACGATAGAACTGGGGGAGACAGGAGGTGACACATTGAGCTGGTAGCCATACATTCAGTTCGCATAGAGAGCATCTAGTAAGTATATTTTTAAAAAAAAATTATATAACTTTAAATATAAATAGATTATTTTATATTTTTGTAGGTAGTCGAGCATCCCGATATTATGGAGTTCGACGTTTATCGGAGGATGTACAGTGATCTAGCTACTGGAGAGAGATTAGAGGTTATCGCTAGAGTCATATTGTGGTTAGTATTATTTTTTCAGTTTAAAAATTAACTACATATAATATTTTGACAATTTTAATTTTAAATTGGAATTGAAGGAGTCATATGAGGCTGCGACCTCTCAGACACAGGCTAAGGGTTAGGACGAGATGGCTGAGCAGACTAGTGCTCACCATTTCGATGAGGTGGCATAGATGTAGGTGACTCTATATGGATTTGAGAAGGGCGGAGTAGTTGGAATCGGCTCTCATTTGACACATGGTACTTATTATGGTACTGCATCGATGTCGACGTCTAACTCAAGAGGAGATCGTGGAGAGGCATCATCTTGTGGCTCACAGAATCAGGAGAAGTTGCGAGCTCAGGCTAAGCATATAGAGACTTTATAGAATCGGAAATAAGAGATGTGTAAGTGGCAGCAGCAGCAAGAGCAGCATTACGAGGAGCAGATGCATCGATGGTAGCAACAGCATCATGAGCAGATGGATTACATGTACAGTCTGACTCATAGTTTAGGGATGGAGTTTGTAACGACCCGAAATTTTGAATAAATCTTGTTTCCTAATTTCATGTGTTATTTTTTATACTCAAAAAAATGTTTTATTTGATAAACATGATTATAAATAAAATGAGACCATTGGTTTTTGAGTGTTATATGACCATCGGTCAATATGACCACCGTGAACAAAATGTTTTGATTATTGTCTCTATATTTAAGTAATCTTGGTTAATTATTATAGAAAGAAGATTTGATGGCCTCACCTAGTAGCCTTGGGCCGATCGAAGCCCATCTAACAGAGATTGGGAAGGAGGTAGCACCATTGGGCTTTGCTCTTGACCAAATCCAAGCCGAACTTCATCATGTGAAGATAGAACGGAATCGCCTTCGCGAGAAGTTCAAACTGATAGAAATTACTACTCGGGCAATGTTGACTGAGCCGCCCCAAAATTCTATCACCCTAGAACACCTTACTCTTAGGTCCTATGCTGGTATTATAAGGGGTTATGTAACGAGACCGTAATTGCCTTGTGTAATCTTTTTTTTTAAATAAAAATTTGGATTTCTTCTTATGATGATGTTTATGAATTTTCAAATGACCGGATAAATATTGTATGCATATTTTTGATGAATTTTAGAAAAAGGATATTTTAAAAATGGTTGTGTAAACCTTAAATAATTAAAAATGTGTAATGATTTTCGAAAAATGGTCTTCTACAATTATGTTCAGTACGAAATTTAGAGTCTAATAAGATCAACTTGATTTTTGATGAATAGTAAATTATGAATAGTGATTTTATGATTAGGATTAGTAATATGACCAAATGGATTAGTAATCTCACTTAAAGAAAGTTTTAAAATAATCTAGGCACCTTGATTAAGTAATGTTATTCAATAAAATAGTTAAATAACGGTTTCATTAATTATTATTCAAGTATTAGTTTTTTCGGGTGAATAGTGTTTTTTAATTAAAAATTTAATTAAAAATAATTAGAAAATTATTTTTATAAAAATGACTTTATTTTTGAACTCAGAGCATCGATATTATGTTATGGTAATTTTTGGGGTTTTTTTCTGAAAAAAATGAATTTTCGATGAATAGTGTTTTTATTTAAAAATTAAATTAAAAATATTTAGAAAATTATTTTTATAAAATGGAGTTCGTATTTGTAATCAGAGCGTTGATATTTGGTTAAGGTGAAATTTTGGGATTATTCTGAGAAAGTTGAATTTTTGATGAATAGTGAAAATACAGTTTTTAAGTTACGGGTGTTTAATGACATCATTAAATGATGTATTAAGTTTGTAATCAATATGTTCGAATTATGAATAGTGAGATAAGGTATGAGGTGTCCGAAGTGTCCAATACCATGGGCAAATACCATGGGCAAGCCCATGGTTTTGCCAAAACCACTAATGAGGTGTCCCTTTGCCATTAATGCCTTGTCCTCTCACTTTCCCTATAAATACCAAGCCATCCTCTCATCCATTCGACTCCCCACTCTTTCCCAACGAAGTTCTGGTCTCATTACCTCCCAAGGAGTCCTCCCAAGGTTCCCCCAAGCCCTCAAGGTCCCAACCTTTGAGGTTTAAGAGTTACATTTTAAGGTAAGGGATCCGACCCCTCTCTTTCTTTTCAAGTGATCTCTTTTATGTCATTCCTTTTATGCTCCATGTTATTATTTTGGAGGATGTTCTTTTATACTCCTCTTACTGCCCTTTTTATGTTCATATGATGAAATACCCCCTCTTACTCTCATCATTTCGTTTTAAGAAAGTTTAAGTGGCGCCGTTAGGCTACCGAATTTTCAAGGGATTCATTCACCTCTCTCTTTTTCAAAGTTCTACTTTCATGTCAAGTCTTTCAAGTTCATTTTAATTATTTTGGGGTATGATCTCTATATTTATCATACTGGTCTTTTATGATCACATGATGAGAGACCCCATTTGATCTCTTCAATTCAGTATTTTGATGTCTTAAGTGGCGCCGTTAGGCTGCTGAATTTTTAAGTGGTTCTTCACCCTTCTCGTTTTGAAGTTCTACTTTCATGTCAATTCTTTCAAGTTCCTTTATATTATGTTGGGGTATGATATCTATATCTATCATACTGGACTCTTATGTTCATATGATGAGAGACCCTATTTGACCTTGTCAATTCAATTTTGTTGAAGTTTAAGTGATGCCGTTAGGCTGCCGAATTTTCACAAGAGAAATCTTGTTTTGTTTTCTTCCTTTCATGTTCTTCATTTCATATGGTATATTTTCAAATTTCATTACCATGTTCATAAATCCCTTATATTTTGTCCCTCTAATGTATGATGGGTCATTTATGAATGTTTGACCCATGTCCCCTATTTTCTCAATGTTTTCTAAAACCTTGTAACATAGCCGTTATGCTGCAGAATTTTCCCCCTCAAAATGCCTCTCTTTTTTCTCAAAAATTATTTTATGTTATAAAGTGAATACTCAAAGATCTTATTTCTACAAGGGTATTCACATATATATCAAAATTTTCCATTTTAAATTCTGGGATTTACATACATGAGACCCGCTTCCCTTTCCGTGGGTTTAAAGTGCCGTAAAGATCATGTCATTAAAGCAGTTTTTAAAATGTTATGATTATGAAATGAAACCCATTTATTTTATGCTATATGGGTTATTTATGAAATGTTTGATGATGATATATGTGGCTCACATGATAATAAAGGCAAATTTAAGGGTGCGCCCTGATAGCGCTCCAATGCATTGGGTAAAGACTTAATCTCTAGAGATGACCATTTTAACGACGCCTTGGTGAATAACCTTGGTAATTTTTTTAACGACACCTTGGGGATGGACCTTGGTGAAACGAAACGATTGCCAATATTAAATGTTGCAGCCACATCTTCAAGTTATGAAAATGTTTTATTTTTATTATGATATGCCTCATGATTTCATTTTCATGCCTTAAAGTTCTTTTCATGACTTTATTGATGTATCCCAAGTTCATATGTAAAATGTTTCACTTGTTTCCCTTGCTCGGCCTTCTGCTCACCCTTTCTTTTGATGTATGTCCCCAGGTTATGAGATTCAGTAATGAGCCTAGGGTGAACATGAGGAGAAGCCTTTCAAGTGTTTAAGAAGAATGTTTTTTTTGTTTCAGGTTTTATGTTCCTTGTTTCCAAGACACTAAACCTTAAAGATCCTCAGTTCCGTGTAATGGAATGAAAGTTATGTTATAAAAATACGGGATGCTATAGTTGGTATCAAAGGATGGTTTAGTTATTTGTGGAAATTAGGATATGAAAACTCTAGGAGGAACCCTATAGAAAAGTTTAATATAGGAAATCTTCCTGGTATTTTGGTGAGTATTGAGTAAGGGGTTGCCAAGGAAAGACATCCCTGTCTGGATACAAGCAGGTAGAGGTGGCTCTGGCACAAATGTACATAGGGGTAAAACCCGAAAACACCGCTTTGAGATAGACTCGAACGGGAACTGGTACACGACAACGGGCCTTGCTGCACTATAGGTTACGACACTCCTGGGGGATATGCTTTGGTAAATTCATAAGCTTGGTATGAACCATTATTAAAGGAACAAAGATAAAATAAAATAAAGATTCACATAAGAATATATGATCATGGATAACCTAGATGGGAACCTAGGGGATCACAAGTTAGGGTATACTTTTCTTCTACAAGTTATCCTTATATGCTTTAAGTTCCTTTTCATGATTATTGGTTAAGTATTTAAGCCTCTAATTATACTTTATCTTCTTAGTTAATGGTGGGAAATGGAATAACGTGTCCCAACAACCAATGTGATAGGAAATGCGACAATTTCCATATTAATATGTCAGAGTTGATTAGGGGATTAAAAGATGATTATTATTTTGGAAGGCGTTCACTATTTTGGGGACCCTATATGATCGAGGTAAATAGATTACTATAGTATTTTCATTGAGGAGTAAGGTTGACTTATATTTTGAAGAATTGATGAATTTAAGGTGGACTTATAGTAATTTAGGTTACTTTTGGGAATGATTAACCTATCTTGGGTAAAATATGTTTAGGTTAGCTACTTTTGTTATAAGATGTTAGGAGTGGTTGATGTTGTCTGGAGATGAACAATGAAGTTGTTTTGGAAGACTATGTTATCAAATCCTTCTTGTATTTGGGTTTGAATCTTAGTTTGGTTTATTTTGAGGAATTTTAAGGACCGTTATTTATGGAGTGGTCTATGATGAACGTTGGGTAGTACCATGGAACTTTGAAGATTTAAAAGTAGGTTATATTCCTATGGGATTCTTTCTTTTTGAAGAGTTGTTTTACCTTAACCTTTCTGTTTTTGGGATAATGTTTAAAGATAGAAGAAATAGATAGTTAATCTTTTGTAGATTATGTGATTCGATAGAAGATGATTCTTGTGCTTTTATGAGACCAAGTGTTTTTGAATTCTCATCATTTGGAGAAAAGATTAGTGTTGGTAGGGACTTGTTAAAGGATGAAACTCTACTTGAAGGTAGGTATATTTTCTTATGTTTTTGTTCAATGTAGTAAATGAAATCCTCAAAATTATGAAAAGAAACGTAAAACAAAAATGTTGTTGGTTTACGTTTCCTACTAGGTAATCAAAGACCGTTTACACACATCATAAGTTTGGGATTTTCTCATGGTTAACTTTCTCCTAATCATGTTCTCTATCACTCTCTCTCAGAACTGACCCTTTGTTTTTTCCTCCATGTCCATGTTTTTCTACATGGAACCTGAGTGTGGGTTAACTCGGGTGGCCTTTGTACTTCCTTTTCTTTCTTTTAAAGTAATGGTGTTACTGAATCTTTTTCCGATGTGGGACTTTCAATGAAATTTCAAAACCCAATTTAAAAAAATTGCGAGGACGCAATTTCTTAAGGGGGGAAGATTGTAACGACCCGAAATTTTGAATAAATCTTGTTTCCTAATTTCATGTGTTATTTTTTATACTAAAAAAAATGTTTTATTTGATAAACATGATTATAAATAAAATGAGACCATTGGTTTTTGGGTGTTATATGACCATCGGTCAATATGACCACCGTGAACAAAATGTTTTGATTATTGTCTCTATATTTAAGTAATCTTGGTTAATTATTATAGAAAGAAGATTTGATGGCCTCACCTAGTAGCCTTGGGCCGATCGAAGCCCATCTAACAGAGATTGGGAAGGAGGTAGCACCATTGGGCTTTGCTCTGGAGCAAATCCAAGACGAACTTCATCATGTGAAGATAGAACGGAATCGCCTTCGCGAGAAGTTCAAACTGATAGAAATTACTACTCGGGCAATGTTGACTGAGCCGCCCCAAAATTCTATCACCCTAGCACACCTTACTCTTAGGTCCTATGCTGGTATTATAAGGGGTTATGTAACGAGACCGTAATTGCCTTGTGTAATCTTTTTTTTTTAAATAAAAATTTGGATTTCTTCTTATGATGATGTTTATGAATTTTCAAATGACCGGATAAATATTGTATGCATATTTTTGATGAATTTTAGAAAAAGGATATTTTAAAAATGGTTGTGTAAACCTTAAATAATTAAAAATGTGTAATGATTTTCGAAAAATGGTCTTCTACAATTATGTTCAGTACGAAATTTAGAGTCTAATAAGATCAACTTGATTTTTGATGAATAGTAAATTATGAATAGTGATTTTATGATTAGGATTAGTAATATGACCAAATGGATTAGTAATCTCACTTAAAGAAAGTTTTAAAATAATCTAGGCACCTTGATTAAGTAATGTTATTCAATAAAATAGTTAAATAACGGTTTCATTAATTATTATTCAAGTATTAGTTTTTTCGGGTGAATAGTGTTTTTTAATTAAAAATTTAATTAAAAATAATTAGAAAATTATTTTTATAAAAATGACTTTATTTTTGAACTCAGAGCATCGATATTATGTTATGGTAATTTTTGGGGTTTTTTTCTGAAAAAAATGAATTTTCGATGAATAGTGTTTTTATTTAAAAATTAAATTAAAAATATTTAGAAAATTATTTTTATAAAATGGAGTTCATATTTGTAATCAGAGCGTTGATATTTGGTTAAGGTGAAATTTTGGGACTATTCTGAGAAAGTTGAATTTTTGATGAATAGTGAAAATACAGTTTTTAAGTTACGGGTGTTTAATGACATCATTAAATGATGTATTAAGTTTGTAATCAATATGTTCGAATTATGAATAGTGAGATAAGGTATGAGGTGTCCGAAGTGGCCAATACCATGGGCAAATACCATGGGCAAGCCCATGGTTTTGCCAAAACCACTAATGAGGTGTCCCTTTGCCATTAATGCCTTGTCCCCTCACTTTCCCTATAAATACCAAGCCATCCTCTCATCCATTCGACTCCCCACTCTTTCCCAACGAAGTTCTGGTCTCATTACCTCCCAAGGAGTCCTCCCAAGGTGCCCCCAAGCCCTCAAGGTCCCAACCTTTGAGGTTTAAGAGTTACATTTTAAGGTAAGGGATCCGACCCCTCTCTTTCTTTTCAAGTGATCTCTTTTATGTCATTCCTTTTATGCTCCATGTTATTATTTTGGAGGATGTTCTTTTATACTCCTCTTACTGCCCTTTTTATGTTCATATGATGAAAGACCCCCTCTTACTCTCATCATTTCGTTTTAAGAAAGTTTAAGTGGCGCCGTTAGGCTGCCAAATTTTCAAGGGATTCATTCACCTCTCTCTTTTTCAAAGTTCTACTTTCATGTCAAGTCTTTCAAGTTCATTTTTATTATTTTGGGGTATGATCTCTATATTTATCATACTGGTCTTTTATGATCACATGATGAGAGACCCCATTTGATCTCTTCAATTCAGTATTTTGATGTCTTAAGTGGCGCCGTTAGGCTGCCGAATTTTTAAGTGGTTCTTCACCCTTCTCGTTTTGAAGTTCTACTTTCATGTCAATTCTTTCAAGTTCCTTTATATTATGTTGGGGTATGATCTCTATATCTATCATACTGGACTCTTATGTTCATATTATGAGAGACCCTATTTGACCTTGTCAATTCAATTTTGTTGAAGTTTAAGTGATGCCGTTAGGCTGCCGAATTTTCACAAGAGAAATCTTGTTTTGTTTTCTTCCTTTCATGTTCTTCATTTCATATGGTATATTTTAAAATTTCATTACCATGTTCATAAATCCCTTATATTTTGTCCCTCTAATGTATTATGGGTCATTTATGAATGTTTGACCCATGTCCCCTATTTTCTCAATGTTTTCTAAAACCTTGTAACATAGCCGTTATGCTGCAGAGTTTTTCCCCTCAAAATGCCTCTCTTTTTTCTCAAAAATTATTTTATGTTATAAAGCGAATACTCAAAGCTCTTATTTCTAAAAGGGTATTCACATATATATCAAAATGTTCCATTTTAAATTCTGGGATTTACATACATGAGACCCGCTTCCCTTTCCGTGGGTTTAAAGTGCCGTAAAGATCATGTGATTAAAGCAGTTTTTAAAATGTTATGATTATGAAATGAAACCCATTTATTTTATGCTATATGGGTTATTTATGAAATGTTTGATGATGATATATGTGGCTCACATGATAATAAAGGCAAATTTAAGGGTGCTCCCTGATAGCGCTCCAATGCATTGGGTAAAGACTTAATCTCTAGAGATGACCATTTTAACGACGCCTTGGTGAATAACCTTGGTAATTTTTTTAACGACACCTTGGGGATGGACCTTGGTGAAACGAAATGATTGCCAATATTAAATGTTGCAGCCACATATTCAAGTTATGAAAAAGTTTTATTTTTATTATGATATGCCTCATGATTTCATTTTCATGCCTTAAAGTTCTTTTCATGACTTTATTGATGTATCCCAAGTTCATATGTAAAATGTTTCACTTGTTTACCTTGCTGGGCCTTCTGCTCACCCTTTCTTTTGATGTATGTCCCCAGGTTATGAGATTCAGTAATGAGCCTAGGGTGAACATGATGATAAGCCTTTCAAGTGTTTAAGAATAATTATTTATGTTGTTTTCATGTTTTAAGTTCCTGGTTTCCAAGACACTAAACCTTAAAGATCCTCGGTTTTGTAAAATGTAATTAAAGTTTATGTGATCAAAAGGTGGGATGCTATAGAGTTTCCTCCACCAGCTCCTTCATCTCCTCCACCTCCTCCTGAAGACGACCCCCCCAATGATTTTTTATGTTATAAACATTTGAATTTAACATTGTAATATGGATTATTTACATTTTCTGTCTTTTATATTGTGGAAAATATTACAGAATTTAATTTTTATTTTATTTTTTAATTTTTTTATTTTTTTGTGAATAAGGGGAATTTTAATATTTTTTATTTTTTTATTGTTTTAATAATAGAAATATTATTTTTTCATTAATCATAATTTTATTAAATTTTATTTTTTAAAAATTTAATTTATTATTTGGGACGGGAAAATTTGCGACGGGGTCCCGTTGCAAATAGTTTGACTAAATATTTTTATAATCATATTTGTGACTGTACTACTTGACCATCAAAAATAATTTGTTGCGACGGGCCCATTGTATAAAGTGTTATATATATATATATATTCCGATAGGACGAGAGACCATCGCAAATAGTTTTTCCGACAGGCCTGTCGTGAAAACGTTTATGTATATATAATACATATAATAGGAAGCATATTTGTGACGATGATGTTTCCCATCGCAAATAACATTTTTTGCGTTGTGTCCGTCACAAATACATGTATTTACGACTGCATTTTATGAAAAGGGATATTTGCGATGGGGCCCCGTCGCTAAAGCCTACTTGTGATGGTATCCCGTCGCAAATATGCCATCGCAATTATTAATAATTCTAATAGTTCATTTTCACAAAAGTGAGAAAATGTTGTTAAAAATTTTAGTGAAAAAACTGATGAATTAAAAAATGTAAAACCACACCCTCCCCAATAACAAATATGTTTAACCCAAAAAGCTAAGGGTAATTTTGAATTAGGGGGAATAATAATTCATTACAAAACTAAGAGGAATAAAAGTGAGTAAACAAAGAACATAAATTTTTATCCTACAGAATTTACCTTCTAGAACATTGCCTCTATTATTCCCACCTTATAGCTGAAACTCATAGGGTTATCTTCTTATAAGATGTTTTAATGATGTTTTATATCTACCATAAATATTTAAAAGTGTTTTTATAGGTGTAAAGAACGATATGGCCGAATCAATGATCATTAGTATTTTTTGATGCCAAAAAATGATTCACCCACTCCACTTGGACTTACTAGAAAGATGCCTTAATGAGATCCTTGATTTGGGAAATTTAATGTAAATATTAACTTTTGAGTCCTTTGAAAAAAACAATTTGAGTCACATCATTTGAAGGTAGGTAATATGGGATATAACTAATTTAATATGGTGGGGTCCATTCTCCCAGCCAGAAATATTTCTTCACATGATTTAGTTTTCTAGTCCATTATTTGGAATTGAGTTTGCATCCAAAATAAAGATATAAAGCCCACTAGAAGGTGAATATTAAAAAAATTGACCAACTTAATTTAGATCCTAAATGTAAAATGTATCCCCAAAAATAGAAGCTCGAGAAAACTGCGACTTTTTCAGAATTAGGCGAATTTTATAATTAAGCCCAATATTCACTAAAAATGCTGAAATGATAAAAATATACTAAAATTGACTAATTGGGAGGTATTAGATCATTTTTAATACTAATGAAATATAATGAAAATATTAACTCTATCAATGATCCATAATAACCTATGTGATCTGCCTATATCAGAATTTATCTCAAATCTATACTTATAGCATCACAGTAAACCACACCACCTTGACTGTCCTATGGTTATATCGAAATTAGTGCAGACATGAAATGTCTCATCAATTCATAAAAATATTATTGAAACATTTAATCCCACAAGAATATCACCCCTCATAGGTCATAGTGATCATTTAGTTGCATGATTCCTGAAATCCTTAATGAACCACTCATAATATCCTACCAAACCTAGGAATCCAGTTTTCTTGAAATAATTATTGGGTTTTCCCATGACATTGCTAATATATCTTTTTTAGGATCAAATAATATACCATTTTCTAAGATAATGTGCCCCAATAACATAAAATCGAAAATCCAAAATTTTCACTTTGAATGTTTTTCATAAAGATGGTGACCAGTCAGAATTACCAATATATTCTCTAAACAAAACACATGATTTTATTCGGTCTTAGAGTTCATGAGGATGTGATCTATGAATGCCAAAAAAATGTTCACAGAAACTCATGGATAATATACTTTACTATGTCTATCAATACTACAAGATTATTTGGTAGGAAAAATTAATATAACAATGTACCTGAAGAGTCTATACATAGTTCTAAATAAATCCTCTGGAATACCAAACGTCTTAAATATGAGATGGTTATAACTATACCAGAGATAAATTATGGAAAACCACATTTACTATTTTTACTAGTAAAAAATCATCAATGAGAGTGAAGATATATTCTTCCTTGACCATTACATGATTGATCTTCTGATAATTAATGCATAAAAAATAGTTCAACTCGCCTTCATGGTAATAAGTATGAGGACTACCAAGGTGAAACACATATAAATATAAATCCCTTCACCATCAAATCATCTAAATGATTTTCAGCTCATTTAATTCCATTGGAGACATATGATATGACAATGTTGATATTGGATTTATTTTGGGCATTATTTGAGTTGAGAACTCCACCTCAAATTCCGGAGGCAAAAATGAGAAGTCATTTGGAAGAAAACGAAACGAATAATTGACTAATGGAGGAAGGATAAAACATATATATTCATATTACTAGTCAAGTGTCGAAAAAACAACAACTCAACATGTTTTACAAAAGATGTCCCTGTTTCGGTGCAGATGTGCGTCGGGTTTCTGTTCCGACGCTGTTCCGCCAGGACGCGTTCGCGCGTGCCCCCGTCGACCCGAGGGGATGGGCGCGCGGCTTGTGGCCCCGCAGTCCCGCTTTCCAAAGGCGGGCGGCATCCGTCCCTTATTCAGGGGCGTCTTCTCCTTGATCGAAACCGGGATGATGGGATGTAGGCTCCTCCTTCCGTGGACGTCTCCTCGGAACTCGTTGCCTAATCCGGGTCTACCTCATAGATTTAAGACGTGCTCGTGAATCTCGTTCCCGGCGCCATGTCTCCATGGACACCGGTTAATTACGCTGCTTCCGTCCGGACGCTCCAAGGAGTCTGGTCGGGGCAGCAACCTGCGGTGAGGAGACCGGGTAGCTCTGGGTGTTGGGCGTGTGTCTTAACACTGCGGCTCTGCATGTCTGCCTTCCGTCCCTAATAGGGCTTCTCGAAGGCATGATGGCCTGAGGCATCCCGCACTGGGTGCGGGGAACTGCGTTACCTGAGGTTTTCCTCATCTTCCCATGTTTAACACGGGGTATGCCGCGAGTTTAACGTCCAGCGGGGACGACATCAGACTGATCAACACGAGAAGTGGATCAGGTGACAGAACCCCTTGTGGGGAACCTCCGACGCTGGGGCCAGCACATGGGCGGCTTCCCGAGTGAAGTGGAGTGGAATGAAATGGCATGACCCCACCGGGATGTGGTGGCCCGGGTAAGGATCAGGATGGATGATGGAGTGAAGAGCTTGGACCCCGTAGAGGCTTCCTACATACCGCGCGTTAGCGCGGATCAAAGTCAACGTAGTTCGGATATACAGTTTAACGTCATGCTGGACGTCGGCAAGTCGACTCACGAAGAGGTCGAGGCTGCCGGGCGGAGGATTGAACCGAACCACCTCGCACAGAGGGGGATGGAACGGCCGGGTGGATCACAGTTTCACGTCATGCTGGACGCTGAAAAGAGAAAATAGAAAAAAGTGCAGTGGGGATGCACAATGGAGATACACACGTGCAGTCTCCCACAGGGGCGGATTCATAGGTGAATCGACGTAAGTGTGAACCCGGGAGGGGTCCACTGATGGACGATCCGACGTGAATACGACCGGGACGACCAGGTGGTGGGCTTGAACCTCGGAGAGGCTTCCTACGTACCCTGTTTAGGAGACAGGGATCAAAGTCCACGTAGTTCATTCTGTCAGGACTTACGCACTGAGGCAGCCCGGATGCGGCAAAGATCAGTTGGAGAGGGACTTGGGCCGAAGGTGAGAGACCCCGATCCCTGTCACGCCCTCTACTGGCTTCGGCAGTGGGGAAGCACAATGGAGATACACATGCGCAGTCCCCCACAAGGAACTAGGGGTTAGTAATACCCTACCCCCGTGGGCGAAGGCCACTCCAATCCTGACATCCCTGCAGAGACGAGTGGGTGGGGGCCACATCCAAACCGGGAGGGGGACCCTGCGTGCGAGGCACGGGATCGGGTGATGCAGACGGTTTAACGTCTTGTCGGACGAAGTATAGTTTAACATCGTGTGTTGAGGACGAAGCGGACGGTTTAACGTCTTTCCGGACGAAGTACAGTTCAACGTCGTGTGTTGAGGACGAAGATGCTGGGCAGTTTAACGTCTTGCAGCGCGGACGAGGTGCAGTTTAGTGTCATGCAGGACGAATGCCGAACAGTTTAACGTCTTGTAGCTCGGACAAATTATGGTTTAACGTCATGTTGGACGAAGATGCTTGGCAGTTTAACGTCTTGCAGCGTGGACGATATGCTAGGCAGTTTAACGTCGTGCAGCTTGGACGTGGTACAGTTTAACGTCATGTTGGACGAAACACTTGGCAGTTTAACGTCTTGCCGCGCGGACGTGTGTGGTGCCGCCGATGGGTCTGTGTCACTTCGTGCGAGCCTAGGGGGCCGCACGGGAAGACAACGCACAGTGCAGGTACCCAGGATGAGGATCATCGGGTGCCACGCAGGCGGGTACCCTCAGGGGGGTCAAAGGGGGCGACTCCGGCAGATTGCGCGCAAAAGAGGAGCTTGGCGCGCAATACCGCGGGTCGGTGCGCAATTGGACGGGCTGGCGCGCAATTCGGACGGGCTGGCGCGCAACTCGGCCAGCGCTTTGCGCGCGGAAGAAGGAGATTGCGCGCACCGGGATTCGGATAGTGCCCGGGGGCAACGGCTCATTCCTTAACGAATGGACACTTTGAAAGGGGGGGGGGGTGCGCGCAATCGGGCTGGATTGCGCGCACCCGGGGGAAATTGTGCGCAAGAGGCTTCTTTTGCGCGCGAAGGCCTTTGGGTGAAGATTTAGTTCAAAAGAAAGGAGCCAAAGGGATTGCGCGCGAAGGCGAACCCCGAGGCTTTCTTGCGTGAAAGAAAGGATGTTACCTGAAGATCGGCATTGCGCGCGGAAGGGGTTGGATTGCCCGAACGAGCGACTCTTCAAATTCCAGCAACCTCCAAAACGTCGGGGGTCGCCTTATATTTATAGGCAACCCCGGGCGCGGAATCAGGTTCGCCGGCGCGGAATTTCCTTCGCGGGCGCGGAATCGGGCCCGGCGCGCAAGGGAGTCACGCGGGCCACGGGCGCGCAAAATTGCGCGCCGGCCCAGTGCATTGCGCGCATCCCGGGAGGTTTGCGCGAGGCACTACAACTTTGCGCACAGGTCTCCAAAATTCCTCGCAAGGCCTCCGGGCCCTCCGAAACGTGCTTGGGACTCCAAATACAACCTAGCTTTCCGCATCCGGAGCTTTGTTTGGGAACAACGGACTTTTACGGCGTCTACAAAAGCCCCCCCTCGGAATCTGATCGGCGAGAGGTCGCAACGATCGGGTTCCGAGGGAGACGCCGGAATGCCGAAGTCCTGGGTGGCGCGGGACTGTGGCGCGCAAAAAAGGGTGTCGGGCGCGAAATTCACTGTCGCAGTCGCGCAAAGCACATCCCGCACAGCGCGGACACCTGGCCTCGCCTATAAATAGGGGCCCTGGGTCCCCCCACACCGTACACCGGCCTTCCGCGCGATAAGCATCTAAGCTCTCGTGCGCGAAATTGCCCTTTCCGGCGCGGAATTCACCTGCTCGTCGCGCAAACCTTCCGGATTTCGGCCTGTTTTTGCGCGAACACCCGGGGTTTTACGCGACAGACTTCCCAATTGCGCGCCGTCCACTAGGATTGCGCGCCAACTCTCAAACTTCTCTACCAGCCTCTTCCGATTCCGCATGCCTCATCCCTTAACCCACACGACTCCCGGAGCTTCTGAGATGGCCGCGAATCGATGGAATGAGGGGGATGCCGCCATTCGCAAAGCTGAGATGGCGGTGAACGAGGAGGTCTACGGAGCCAAGGAGATTGTTTCTAGCAATCAATCCTTGTTCGACTTGCTGATGCCGGCCCAGAAGACATATCCGCTGTCGTACAACCTGCCGATCTGGAACTTTGGCATCCTAGATGAGGTTCCGGTGCCAGGGTTCGAGGTTGATGCGCCACGGACCTGGGTGACTCGGGAGGACGAGCTTCCCCGCTATAACATCACCAACAATGGGCATCCTGCCAGGGAGACCAGGCACTTATATGTCTATGTCCTGAACCCGAGGACGCGAACCATCGTCCGGAGTGAGCCTACTGCGGAGAACACTCCAGCCCTCTACTCGATCACATATCGCCAGAGTGTCACTGATGACACCAAGGGCTGGCTGAAGGACTGGGACTTGCGGTCTGGGGGCAATTTCACCAGTGAGTGGGCCTGGGCGTTCTGGGTACGCCACACCTGCGATCACTTCGCGGAAGAGCTGCGTTACATCGGCCTGTTTGAGGCGGTGTGGACGTCGCAGTTCCACTTCTACCAGCAGTCCGAGCTCCGGCCGGAGCTGTTCACCCGCTGGTCCCCGGATACCAACACCTTCCATCTTTACCATGGGGAGGTTAGCATCGGTCTCTGGGACATCCACCGCATCGGAGGTATCCCGCTGGAGGGCTACCAATACGATGAGTTCCTGCCCTCGAAGAACATCAGGGAAGACAGGTCATGGACTCCCATTCTGACATGGCATCTACTTGACCTGGCTACGTAGCGGCTCGGGATCAAGGACTTTCACAAGGACATAGCCTACAAGGAGTGGTTCGGCCAGTTCTTGGAGCATGACCCAGCGGTCAAGATGCCAGGCAGGGGGAAGCGGTGCCCGACCGCGGCTCAGAGGAGCCGGAACGGGTCGTACTGGCGGGTCCTGGAGACGGGCGACTACCGCTCCTGGGGGTACCGCATCATCGAGGCCCGGGACCCAAATGTCCGGTACGCGGCGTTCCTGGCCGCCTTTCTGAGTGGGTGGCTCCTGCCAGTGCGGGACGCGAGAATGGGCGTCCGCCCGACGACACTGGCGATGGCGGGCGCCATGGCCACCAATAAAAGATATAACCTCGTGGTCCCGGTGCTGGCTAAGCTGTACGCCGTCCTGGGACGCATCTCGCGAGGGGGGTCGCCACGAAGGATCTGTGGGCCCTTTCAATTCTTCCACGGCTGGGTGGCTGCTCGCCTTGGTGGGTACACGTTTCCAAACGCCATCAATCCTCCGGGCAACGGCCTGCGACCCTCCCTGCTGAACATCGCAGGGGTCGCTCCAATGACCCTGAATGAGGAGGGCGTGAGGATTCGGATTGGAAATCATGCCAATTTCAACTTCAGCCCGTTCCCCACTCCCGTTGGCCAGATGATCGACAATGGGCAGGGTCCGCTGGAGCAGCACGAATACTTCCTGAACATGCGGGGCGGGGTGCTCGTGGCTCGGATCGACGGGAAGGTGATCTGTGAGCCCTACGTACCAACCCGATTCGCCAGGCAGTTCGGGTGCCTTCAACGGATGCCGAAGAGGGTATTCACTGCTGTCCGGGAGGAGACGAACCCTTGCATCCTTCTCCAGATGTGGCTGATGTTTGCCGCTTTCGGCTCTAGCGACGTCATCACTCTCCCTCCTACCGGGGTCGACGCAGGCTTGGCAACCGAGTACGCCGAACACTGGGCCATCGCGTACCCCGAGGGGCTTCTACGGAAGCCAGTTCGGCGGCTCGAAGTCACCCGTGCGGAGACCGGGCGTCAAGGAAGGAGGTGAGGCGCCGTCACGCGGGGGAGAACGGAGGCGCGCCAAGCAGTGGAGCCGGTGCGAGCAGGGACTTCGGCGGCAGGCACATCGCAGGCTGCCGCCACGGCCTCGGCGCCCAGAGAGGGGGCACGTGCGGCGGTCGAAGAGCGGCCCGGGAAGCAGGTAAGGCGTCTGCTCGAACCCTCCCACGATGAAGTCTTCCCGGCGCTGTGGTCGGCCTGGATGACCCTGCGGCAGTCGCTGGGGACCGAAATCATCTGGCAGAAGATAACCAGCGAAGGAATCCATCTGCCAGAGGTCGGGCGCCTCCAGGTCGCCGACAGGGTGAACTTCCACCGGCGGTATGCGTATCTGACGGCCATGGACGAGTACGCGCGCCAACGTGGTCAGCGTGCGGAGCCGTCCCTTCTGGTGAAGGTGATGCTCGGTCTAGAGCCTGCTCCAGAACAGATGCCGCCGGAGGAAGATGACAGTAACGACGACTTCGAGGAAGAGGAGGAGATAGGGGAGGATGAAGGCTCCGAGGGAAGGTCCCATCAGGGGAGCCCGCGGGAGAGCGGCGAGGTGGCCGGCTCCGACAATGTCGATATCACCGAGCTCCTCGAGGTCCGCTTCTATCCCTACTCAACCTGCTTCGTCCATTCTCTTATGCAGCTTCTAACCCATTTCCTCACCTTCCTCAGGAGTGCACGGATGTTGGTCAGGCATCCTCAGTAGGAGTAGGAGAGGCGCCAGCAGGACAAGGCGGGGGCCAGACACCCATCATTGAATTGACAAGCGCTGAAGGGTCCCCTGCTGCAATTGCTCTTGCGGCGGTCGGGATAGCGGAAGATGGCGCTTTGGATTCCCGTAAGTCTCCTTACCTTACGGTCGGTGCTTGCCGTTGACGATCTGTGACTAACCATGGCATGCCTTCCGCAGTTATCTCAACACTGGAGGCTCGTCGGGCTGCCGAACCCAGGCCATCCATGAGTGGACTGGTGGCAGACATGCCGCCTGCTCCGGAACAGACTTCCCACACCGAGCCGGCCCCACCAACTGCTGATCAAGGGGCTGCGGACGCCGGCGGTGCTGCCATCGGAGAGAGGTCGGGGGCTGACGAGGGTATCAATGCCGCTGGGGCAAGAGAAGAAGGTCGCCTAGATGATGGGGAACCTATCCCCCGTGAGGAAATCCCAGGGGCGGACCCCGCAGCAGACCTGCTGGCTGCCTTCCCTACCTACCGGCCTACCGACCTCGAGGAGATGGACGACTCGGACGCGGAGGCGGTCGAGGAGAGCCGGATAACGCGACGCAGGGGGTGGAAGTGCATCCAGCGCTTCCTCAAGCGAGACCCATCGAAGTGGCTGGGGCGCATGGGATCACTTCAAACCTGGCTGCGCTTCCTGTGTGCCGGGGGAGCTGATGCTCAATGCCTCCATCTGACGGTCTGTGATTTCATGGCCAAAAAGATGCGCGAGAGCCGCCGGCGTGCCGACGTCGCACAATGTCGGGACATGTCGGAGAACACGCGGGTGCTCCTCGCGGCGGAGCAGGAAGTCCGGCATCTCGAAGGGCAGGCGGCAGAGAAGGAGGCCTTCGTCGCAACGTGCACCGAGCTTGTGGAGCAACTAGCAGCCCAGCTGGTTGACGCCCAGGTACAGTTGACGGAGGTGGGCCAACAGATGGTCACACTCCAAGTCGAGCGGGAGCGTGCGCAGGCCAGGATCGGCGAGCTGTGTGATGCGACCGCCGACGAGGAGAGGGCACGCAGAGAGCGAGAAGCAGCCCTGGAGGCCGCCAGCCAAAGGGTAGCGGCGTTAGAAAGACTTATTCAGCACGCTAATCCCTAGGGGCTTTGTTTTTGCCACTCCCAGAACATCTGCTTCCGCTACTCAATACTTCGATCCATTTGTATGAACCAATATATTTATCTGCATCTTTTGGCTTAACATGCTCAACCACCATTCATTGTCTCGCGGGAGCGTTAACCAAGCTTCAGGCATCCACAATTGGGCCTGGATTTCTAAAGAAAAGAGGGAGATCATTCCTAGGAAAGGAGACCTCAGACCTAATCAATGTATCATCCCCCCAACTTGTTCCGACACACGAGCGGGACAACGCTAGGGGCGTTAAGATTTTATCCGAACATAGGGAAATGAGAAAGGGTGAATCGCGTGTCCCGAATTCAGAAATCCATGACGGTCGGCCTTCCAGGAAATGCCCAAGACGGCAAGAGGACAATGGATCAATCGACCATACTACTGCGATAGACGGACCGAAGTTCATCATTCATATTGCAGGAGGCGGATCACATGTCATCATCAATGCCACTTTGGGGGTTCCTTCAGGCACAAGGGTGGAAATCCAGATCAACAGGGCATGCGAAGCGTGGGGCGAAGTGACGATTTGTTCGGACAGAATCTAACGCTCTCAAAATTGCGCCACCGTGGGGAAAGCGTATTAGGCGGATGCACTAATCTAGTCGTGAATCACCCCAATTATCAGACAGAACCTCTTTGATGAGGAAACTGTCGCTTCCCATCATTGCAATGGGGCATCCAGAGTTGGATCGGGGAGAATATCACAACTGCACCACTCTACCAGAAGCCAGGCCAGACGGCCGGTGACGAGGAGGGGCGGGACTTAGCGATCCCTGAGGCTGGGCCCGAGTTGAGATGCCCGGGCGTTCCTACGTACTCCATCAGGCTGGAGATCAAGCCACACGTAGTTTTGAAAGTGCAGTTTTAACGTCATGAGGGACGTAGAACCCCGTTTGGGGAGATCTTAGTTTAAGGTCGTAGAGCTTGGACCATAGGGGTAGATCTTAGTTTATGGTCTTAGAGCTCGGAACATAAGAACCTCAAAGCACGCCACATCGTGGTCCCATCCCCTGTATATGCGAAGATGCACTAAGGGATAGTGCCAAAAGTGTCGAGGTTTCGCCTGGTCAGAATGGGAGGTGGAAAACGTAATGTGAATCATGCGGCCATTCACTCAAGGAATGGGGGCACCGGCATAACAATATGGGAGTACTTCCCACCGTGGCGGAAAAGCAGCATCAATATCGCACTGACCGTTGATGGAATGAGGCAGCAAACGAGCATCAACCGCTCAAGCGCAGGATTCATATAGATTTGCTGCCCGAGGCCCTTGGGGGAACCAGCCCGAGTCGGTGGGAGAGCACTGAGGCATTGTGTCCAGACAGCTCACGGGGGCTCCACCCAGGGCGTAGGCGATGGGTCCGAATGAAAGGGAGCACGAAGCCTGAAATGTGGAAGAAACCTGACCAAGCTGAACCTGACCCTCCTGGCAATAAACCAGAGTACTCTTGACACCGGTGGACCACTGCAAGGGGTCGAGGGACACGCCTTGAGGGTGACCCGAAGGCGGTGGATTCCCCGGAGAAGGGGGAATCTCTAAGAGGTGGGGGGATGGACCCGAAGTTTCAAACATCCGGGCGTTCCTACGTATCCCATAATAATGGGAATCAAGCCACACGTAGTTCTTGAAGCGCGGTGCAACACAATCGGGCACCAGCGCAGGGAGGGGTGCGGGTCTGACCCTCGCACCCAGAAGAAGCGACATTTGATATTTCTTGTTTGTCCTTAAAGGTGGATGGTTTTTCTTTGTGCGGCGACATGCCTGTGATTAAGAAATACCTAGCGTCGCCATAATAATCAAGCCATGAAAGGTATTGACAAATGGCGTGGTTATTAACCAGTGCCCAACGTGAGTGTCCCCTGAGGGGAACATCACGATGCAGTGCCGTTTCTCGTCGGGCGGCCAAGACGATCACAGTTTACGGTCGTATGGTAAGACCAGAACACAGTTTAAGGTCGTGTGGTTCGGACCATGGAGGAATCCGCTTATTGCGATATGGAAGACCCAGCGGAGGTGGGAACATACCCAGCCCTGCGGTCACGCACGATTCCAGGAGAAGGATCCTGGGATAGGGGCCTGCGTATGTCCATCACCCGAGGGGAAGAGATGCTAGCCTCCAGTTATACTGGGCCCAGAGCGCGATTGTTCGGGCGACTCCTTCCTCCTTATGGGGACGAGGGTCCAGCTACACATGGCCCTTAGGGAGGACATCAGCATATATCCTTGGTGCTCAGATCATGGGAGCCTCGACAGACACCATTACCCTGGTTGGTCTGCCTAACGTGTAAAGGTGTACTGAAGGTCAGTATGAAGAGAGTGTCGAGATTCCACTACAACGCACAGAGGCGGAGTGTGATGAGGACTGCGCAACCAATGTTCAGAGCCTGAAAGAGCCGACATGGCGATCAAGGATGTCGCTGACCATATTCGCAACACAACATCCGATCGCGTCAGCCTAGGATGGGGAAAGCAAACGAGCATCAACCGCTCAAGCGCAGGATTCATATCGATTTGCGGCCCAGGACCAGCCGGTAAATCGACCCGGAGCGGTAGGAGAGCACTGAGGCATCGTACCCAAACCGCTAACGAGGATCCCTTTGAGTGAAGGCTCGAACAAGAGGAAGCGCGAGGCCCGACAAGCAACACAGGACTTGTCGGGATTGAATCCGACACTACGGGTCATAGACCGAAGTACCCAAAACATGTTAACAGATCATCGGAAAGGGTCGGAGGACTCACCCTAAGAGCAACCAAAAGACGGCAGATCCCCGTGATCAACCAAGAGACGGGGCTGGACCTGAAACACAAGCGTCCAGGCGGTCCTACGTATCCCATAAGGATGGGAATCAAGCCGTACGTAGTTCTTGAGAGGCAGTTTAACGTCATGCAGGACGATGAGGGGTGTGAGGTAGTCCCACACACGGGGGGAGGCGTATGGCGTGGCCAGTAGACCAACGTGAATGAGGACATAATCCCCCGCTCATGCCACACGCCTCGCACAAAAAGGAGGGGAACTGGGGCCAGAGGCCCAACGTGGGATAGAGATTCCTGGGAAATGGGGCTGGGCCTGAAACATGGATGTCCAGGCGGTCCTACGTATCCCATTAGGATGGGAATCAAGCCGCATGTAGTTCTTGAAGTGCAGTTTAGCGTCATGCAAGACGAAAAAAGAAAAGGGGGGAGCTGAAGGCATCCCCAAACGTGGGGGGCGTACAGCGTGGCGAGCAAACCGACGTGCATGAAGGCATAGCCCCGCGTTCACACCATACGCCGCATACCCAGAGGCAACTGGGCCAAGGGCCCGAGATGGGATGGAAATTCCCGAAGGATGGGGTTGGGCCTGAAACATGAATGTTCAGGCGGTCCTACGTATCCCATAAGGATGGGAATCAAGCCGCACGTAGTTCTTGAGGGGCAGTTTAACGTCATGCAGGACGAAGACGCTTGGCAGTTTAACGTCTTGCAGTGCGGACGTGGTACAGTTTAACGTCATGTTGGACGAATGCTGAACAGTTTAGCGTCTTGTAGCTTGGACGAAGTACAATTTAACATCGTGTTGGACGAAACACTTGGCAGTTTAATGTCTTGCAGCGCGGACGAAGTACAGTTTAACATCGTGTTGGACGAAGATGCTTGGCAGTTTAACGTCTTGTCGCGCAGACGAATGTGCGCTCAGGCAAAGTACTGCTTGAGGAACCTAGCGTTGGTAGGCGGAGTGACACGCTCACCATCCATAGTTGCTAGGGAGTACGCGCCATTGGGATAGACCTTGTGGACAAAAAATGGTCCCTCTCACTTGGGCTCCAACTTGGGTGGCTTCCTACCGGGGATCATTGGCGCTCTTAGGGCCAGTACTAGGTCACCCTGCAGGAAGGAGCGGAGGCGAACCTTCTTATTGAAAGCTCGAGCCATTCTGCTTTGATGCCTCTCCAAGTTGTGCAAAGCGCGAAGCCTATTCTCATCCAGTGCTTCCAACTCGACTAGACGGGCTTCAGCAGCTCTGTCCGGCACTTGCTGGTCATAGACCGCAGTGCGCAAGGATGGTAACTGGATCTCGATGGGCAGGACGGCCTCAGCTCCATACACCAGGGAATAAGGGTTCATCTGGGTGGAATTGCGAGTCGTCGTCCGATAAGCCCAGAGGGAATTGGGGAGCTTGTCCAGCCAACTCTTCTTGTTCTGACCAACCATCTTTTGCCGAATGTTAGAGAGGGTTTTGTTAAACGCCTCGATCTATCCATTCGCCTGTGTATGATAGCGAGATGTATGGTTCGAGCGAATGTTGTACTTGGCGTACAACTTCTTCAACTCGGCTGCTCGGAAATTGGCTCCGTTATCCGTGAGGATAGCGTGAGGCACTCCAAATCGATAAATGATGTTGGAGGTCACGAAGTCAGCGATCGAGCAGGATTTGACCTCTCTGAGCGGAATCGCCTCTGCCCATTTGGAGAAGAAGTCCGTGGCGGTCAGAATGAACCGGCACTGGCGAGCCGTCGCCAGCGGGTAAGGTCCCACAACGTCCAGACCCCAGACTGCAAAGGCCATAAATACCTAGTGGTATGGAGAGGCTCCGGCGGCCGATGCACAAAGTTTGCATGAACCTGGCACGCATGGCACCTCCTGGCATACTCGATGCAGTCATGGATCATGGAGGGCCAGAAGTATCCCAACCTCCGAATCTGGTGGGACAGCTTCGGCCCAGTCTGGTGGGCACCACATGAACCAGCATGAACCTCTTGCATGACTCGTGGGATCTCAACTCCTTGAAGGAAATGGAGGAGAACACCATCAAATCCGCGCCTATAGAGGATCTTCTCTAGGCCGGGACTGCTCTGAAGGACAAACTGCGATGCGCGGCGTCAAACTCGCTCGCGCTCGGCCCGATCCGACGGGAGAATGCCATGTTGGAGGTACTCAACCAAAGGCGCCCACCAATCAGGGGCTGATTCGACTGCCATATCTGGGGTACTCGGGGCTCCGGGCACAGGGGCAACCGTGGTGAGATTACTTACCGACGGGCCGCGATCTCCCTCCGGGGTAACGGGGGCGATGAGCCTGCGGTGCGTCACGCGGACGATCAGGTTGTCCTATTCAGGCTCTGCAAGTGACGTAGCAAGGCTGGCCAAAGCATCTGCTCGACCGTTCTGCGACCGGGGAATATGGACAATTTCTGGCCGAGAAGGGAACTGGGCCATCAGAAGGAGGGTGCACTCCAGCAATGGCACAAGTTCTGGCTTCCTAACAACATAGTCCCCATTGATCTTCTTAACGACCAGCTCGGAGTCCCCTTTCACACACATATGGGGCACGTCGATCTCGAGAGCCAACTCGAGGCCAGTGATGAGGGCATGGTATTCCGCCTCATTGTTGGTACAGCCCTCTGACAACAGGAAAGAGTATGGCAGCACGGCTCGCTCCGGGGTAATGAAGACGATACCCAATCCCACTCTGTTGAGCTTAGGATTATCGAGTCTTCTACCGTTGGGGCTCCGGGAGGCACCGTCAAAGTGCATCTGCCAGCATGGATCGGCATGATCGACCGAGAGGATGGCCTCATCAGGAAAGCCTAGATCCAGCGGCTGATCCACAGAGGTCGGGTGAGCAGCCAGAAAGTATGCCAATGCTTGCCCTTTGATGGCCTTCTAAGACACATACCTGATGTCGAACTGCTGGAGAATCACAGCCCACCGCGCTAGACGGCCAGTCAACATAGGCCGGCTCAGGATATATTTCAACGGGTCTACCCGAGAAACCAACTGTACCTCGTGGTGCTGCAAGTAGTGCCGTAATTTATGTACGGCAAATACGAGCGCCAGGCAGCTCTTCTCGATGGGGGAATACCTAACTTCCACATCGAGGAGCATGCGACTGAGGTAATAGAGGCTATTCTCTGTTCCCTCGTTGTTCTTCTGGGCGAGAAGGGCACCAAGGGACCATTCCAGGGCGGTCACATAAAGGACCAGCGGCTTCCCGGATGCAGGCGGCATCAGAACCGGAGGTTGAAGCAGGTACTGCTTGATTTCCTCAAAATCGGTCTGACACTCTTTATCCCATACATAGGTGGCACCTTTCTTCATGAGCCGAGAAAAGGGCTTACACTTGCCGGCCAGATTCGCGATGAATCGGCGTATATAGGCTAAGTGGCCTTGGAACCCTTGTAGTTCCCGGATGTTACCTGGGGGAGGCATCTGGCTAATCGCCCTGATCTTCTCTGGGTCGATCTCAATACCCCGGTACCTTACCACAAAGCCAAGAAACTTCCCGGAGGTGACCCCAAAGGCACACTTCAACGGGTTCATCTTCAGGCAGCGAGACCGGAGGAAGACGAACACTTTCTCAAGATCTTTGAGATGGTCCTGACGCTGACACGATTTGACCACCGAGTCGTCTACGTAGCATTCCACCAGTGTGCCGAGGATTGGCTTGAATATGTGGTGCATCGCCTATTGATAGGTGGCACCTGCATTCTTCAGGCCGAAAGGCATGACCTGGTAACAAAAGATACCTTGAGGGTCCCTGAAGGCAGTGAACTCCTCATCCTCAGGGGCCATCCGGATTTGGTTGTATCCGGAGTATCCTTCCATGAAGGAGAGGGCTTGGAACCCTGCCGTGGCGTCAATCAATAGCTCTGTCACTGGAAGGGAAAAATAATCCTTCGGACAGTGGCGGTTGAGATCTCGAAAGTCGATGCAGACTCTGATCTGCCCGTTCTTCTTCCTGACCGGCACAATGTTGGCCATCCATTTGGGGTACTGGACTTCTCTCATGAAGTTGGCTTTGATAAGCTTGTCAACTTCGGCCTCAACCATGGCACCGTGGAATGGGTGCATCTTCCTGGGAGGCTGCTTGAACCCGCGATGGTTCGCCGGGAGACCAAGGCGGTGGACGATTACCTGAGGATCTAGCCCCGACATCTCATCATAGCCCCAAGCGAACACATCACGGTGCTGTCTGAGGAAGTCCACGTACTGCTGCCGCTCCTCAGAGGGCATGTCGGCACTGACCAATGTGGGTCTTGGATCTGCTTCGGTTCCAAGGTTCACTTGTACTAACTCATTGACCGTGGCAGAGACGCCCTCCTCAAAAGCTGGGGGTGCATCTTCCACGTCCTCTCCACTCAGGGGGGGATCGTCAACGGGAGAGACTGCGCTGGGAACTGCATTGGGGCTACCAGATCCTGCTGGGCCGCTGGTGCTGGCACGGGCGGTCGCGGTCATCTCATCAGGAGACTCATAGGCCGTCGAGACCATGGCTACATCCAACCGATGGATCGGGAGGACGTAAGCGTCATCCAAACTTGCCCAGGGATCACCTGAAACAGCGACAGGCTCAACCTCACCTACCAGGATCTGCTTGTCCTTGCTCTTGTAATAGTCCGCGTCCAGGTAGCGGGCTTCACATGAGGCAAAAGGAGAGGCATCTCCCTGAAGCACGCCTACTCGATCGTTAATGGAGTATTTGAGGCATTGGTGGTATGATGAGGGAACCGCCGCATGAAGGTGGAGCCATGGCCTGCCCATCAACGCGTTATACGCAGTGTCCTGAGAGACTACCATAAATTCGGTGTTGGCAACCAGGTCACCGAACTGGGTCTTCAAACGTGTCTTGCTGACCAGAGTTTGCTCAGTGCGGTCGTACCCCTGGATCCTGAGGTCGGAGGGAATCAAGTCATCCTCAGACAACCCCAATCTCCGGAGCGTCCGAGTGGGAATCAAGTTAATCCCGGACCCCGTGTCGACAAGACAGCGTCGGACTTCAAGACCATTGAACTGGCCAGTGACATACAGCGGACGACTGTGCCCCTGTATAGGAGGGTCTTCATCCTTACCAGAGAACGAGATAACTGCCTGACATTCGGCGTCCTCAATCGTTTCGGCGTGAAAGGCCTCTACAGCCGCAACCTCGGTCTCAAACTGGAGGGGGATTTTCAGGGCTTCAGCGAGCGCCTCGCGCATATCAGGTGACATGCGCAGAGCCTCAAGGATGGAGAGTCTCGCTGGGATGTCGGCCAAGTGCTTCAGGACATCATACTTTTTTGCCAAGCGCGAGCCCCTGGTTGCAAGAGGTTGCTCTGCGGTTGGAGGCATGACGGGCCTTGCCGGATGGACCGGCAGCCGACTGGTGCTTGGCGCATCTCGCTGTTCATCGGTTGAAGCCCGGGAAGTAGTCACCGTATTGGGGTCAGGAGGCCGGGATGGACTCGTGGCAGGGCAGAGCTGATCGCGACTCGGCTGAGGCGGTTCTGCCTGGTCCCACACCACAAACAGTGGCGGAGGCGAATCCGTCATCCCCGTATGGGGGGGCTGCGCACGTTGAGCTCGGTTTTGAGCCTGCTGCCTAGTCTCAGTGGCGTGCACGGCCTGGCTGGAGGTACCACCTGCTGTGCCCCGGCGACTCCTGTTGTTGCGGTTCCTCCGACAGTGGCGACGACCGGGGACACTAGGGAGGTCCACCTGGTGTTCTTCAACGGAGGGGACCGAAAAGGGATTTACCAGCTCGACGGTATTAACCGAAGCGTACCCAACACTGTCATCGGACGAATCATCCATCACCGGGCGGATCCGAGGAGGGGCCCCCATCTCCAGGGGCATGAAATCGCCGAGAGTGCGGGATAGTGGTGGAACTGGCGGGGCGCGCTCTTCCTTCTTGCGTCGCCGCCGTTTTCTCTTCTCGGAAGAGGCAGGCTGGGATGACGATGCCGAAGCAGCACCCGCAGATTCTGGGGGCTCGGGCTGATTCAAGCGTGCACGGATGATTCCATGGGAGCGAATGATCGTCTTGCGGGCCATCTAGTGATTATACTTCTGGGATCCGCGGTCGGAGACCAGCTGCCATTCATCCTCATTGCCACTATCGTCATATGATCCCACGAACACGCCCGCCACTTGTGCTGGAGCTGGGCCCAACCTGATTACATTGTTGTTAATCTGGTCTTGGAGCCAGTCCTTAAACACATAGCACCGCTGGATGGTGTGCCCCAGGGCCCGATGGTAAGGGCAATAGCGGGGGTTATCCGTGAGATGTGCCTCCTCTGGCCTCCAACACTCAGGCAGTCGCACAATCCTCTGCTCCAGGGCGCTCCGGAAATAACCGGGGACCTGATCCTCGTGAAATGAGTAAGTCAGGTATCGCAGGCCCCTGGGAGCGTGGTCTTGATGAGGGGCTGGAGGGGCCTGCCGAGGAGGTGGACCCTGATTATCTCGCCTGGGTTGTGGCGGTACATTACGCGGAGGGGCCGGCCGGTTCTGGGGCTGCCGCTGCTGGGCCGGGAACTGAGCCCGTGGAGGCGGATTCCTGTGAGGCTGTGGAGCTGGCCTCGCCGGCAGCAGATCCAACGGCCTGGGGGCCTCTATCTGGGCAACAGCAGCAGGCTCAGCCCTGCTGACTCTCCTTGCAGGAATCATAGGAGGCAGCGGGTGTGCCTGACTGGCCTGTTGCAGGGCTTCCTCAAGACGTTTAGCTTTGTCTGAGAAGTCCCTGAACCCTCCGGGGTAATTCTGAGTGATCAAGGAAGGGACTAGCTCGGTCTTGACGTTCCCGACGCACATTGTCAGCAACTGCTCCTGAGTCAATGGCATGTCAAGGGAATACGTGAAACCCTTCCATCGGGCGACGAAGTCCGCGACTCACTCATCAGGCCTCTTCTTGCACTTGAAGAGGTCTGTGATACTCGTCTTCCGGGTCGTGGAACTGAACTGGTAGAGGAATTGTCTACGAAGGTCCTCCCAGCTAGTTATCGACCCGATGGGGAGCTGGCTGTACCAGACAAATGTTGGCCCTTCCAGTGTCTGGACAAAGCAGCGAAGCTTAGCGGCCTCTTGCTGCGCCGGAGTTCCCAACATAGGCCCGCACCTCAAGTTGAAATGGGCCAAATGCTGTGGCGGATCTCCAGTCCCGTTGAAGGGGGCGAAAGTGGGGTTCCCGAATCCCGGAGGTGCCGGCATGTCATCCACCCATGCTGGGTATGGCTTGCCGTCCGGTGGGATCGCCACTTGCAGAGTCTCCAAGGATTCCAAGAGGGCAATGAGTGCCTCCATCGGATCGTCCGGACATGGGTTCCAGTCCTGGCGAGGATCTCTAACCACGAGCGCATTGCACGGCCCTTCAATCGGGTCGTCGACCAGGTCGTCGAACTCGGCAGATCGTGGGATAGTGGGCGGAGCGGCCCTTGGGGCAGCGGGAGGAATCTGACCGGGGTATCTCAGGTAGTCACGCCGCTCGGGAGGGTGTGGTGAAACATACTGCACTCTCTAGCCATAAGCAATGGC
The DNA here is from genome assembly GCA_963277665.1 of Viscum album. NCBI lineage: Eukaryota > Viridiplantae > Streptophyta > Magnoliopsida > Santalales > Viscaceae > Viscum > Viscum album. The sequence goes on from OY728164.1 coordinate 1,351,544,065, forward strand.
CTCTCCCCTGTCGGCGAACACGGCGTAATCACGGTTGCCCGGGAGAGTCTCGTCGAGGAGTGGTTGTTCCTGTCCCTGCTGTCCTGGCCTAGGATCACCGTAGTCAGGCCGCTGTTCTGCAGCGCGCTCGGCGAGGAGCTGGTCAACTAGCTTCTTCTGCTCGGCGAGCTGTTGACGTAGCATAGCCTTCTCGGGATCCTCATCCGCCCTCTGCATGGAGGCATATGGGTCGGCGGGCTTTATAGCCCCGCCGTGCTCTTTACCTTTGCTGACGTTTCGGCTCAACGTCAGTGCTTCTGTGGGCGTTGGGAGACCCAGGAGGTTCCTCTGGTGACGAGTAACTCTCACCGATGGATCCAACAACGGCTTGTCTTCGGGGGGAGAGCCCCCGTCGAGAAGTTCCAAGCCGTTCCCCTCTCCCGACAGGTCAGCCATATTGACCGTTTCCGTCCCTGGGGATGTACCCGCAGGGCCACCCAGTGAATCGGGCTGTCGGCGAATCGCACTGAAGCCTAGGGTAGCATACTTCCCCCATCCACGGATATACACGTGGGGGGTGGCTCCCTCGATAACCTTGAGGAGTACTTGAAAACACTCAACACATCGTTGTTGGAGGGCCTCGTGGTGCCCAAATGACCCGGGGTGCCGAACCGCGGGGAGCGTGGCCAGGTCAACTTGACGGCACTGCTCACCAATATCCTCCAGGTGTGCTTGACTCCCGGGATATGGCATTTGTAGGCGGTGAAGACGGGAGTGAGTCTCCCGGAGAGTTCGGCAGAAGCATTCGAACTCATCCAGGGTGAGTTATTCGGGTGCATCAAAGTCCGGTCCTGCGACTGGCCAAAAATTCTCAGGGAAGTGGCCCTCTGCAAGGACGGTCCAAAAGCTCCACGACTCAAACTCGGGACCCAGGCCTCCTTGGTCCTCTTCAACGACTGGGAATGGATGGGGAACCGGCAGTGGTGCCGAGGCGGGCCGACGGGCTGGCCGGTGGTGAATACGGCGAGCAGGCCAATTGGCCTCCATATCCCGTGCCGCCCCCTGAGGGTGGCGGTGCCCCATCTACCACATCACGATAGGAAGGGCCGGCGAGCGAACATCCTTCCGTAGCGTCGGTGCTCGCCGAGGGTGCACTAGATCGTGGTTCGACCGTCGGTCCCCAGAAAAAGTCTCCGGCTTCTCCGATCGAGGAAGAAGGCGCTTCCAGAGGGGCCGGTACCAGCCGCAAGCTTGATCCTTGGGGGTCTACCAGGCCCTCGCTACTCCGGATATACCTTCGGAGAGAAGCGGGGATCATATCGATCTCGCTCTCCGGAAGTACGAGGCTGACGTGCTGCATTCCTACCCCTGCCCCTGACTGGCGGGATCGGGGGGAGGGCTCTATCGCCGAATCATACTCCGCCTCTGTATCAGAGAAACGAACCGGTCAGATCTCTGTCCGGAATTCCCTAACATTCTTCCCTCGACGTCGACGCCTTGACCTCCTTCCCCTGGGTGGTTCTTCGGGGCGTGGCTGATCTCTGTCCTGTCATCCTCCGGCCGCACCGGTGTTGGGGACAAGAGGACTGGAAACCAAGGTGCGAGGAGCACCGGGACAGATATCAAAGGGGACACGGGGAGAGATGCTTCCGGGCAGGCCTCCGGGCCGGGATCGGGAGGTGGGATGACCCATGCCTCTTGGATCGGCCACACGGAGTAGACCCTGTTGGCGAATAGCGCTACCGCGAGGTGGTCCGCGGTGGCCATTGCCTGTACCAGCAACTGGGAGAGTCAACCCAACCTACCTTTGGGGCGGTCGGGGCCTCGATCCAGGTCGGGTATAGAAGTGCCCCTGCTCAGGATGCGCAGGGGCCTGGTGACTGAAGCCGGCAGGGGCTTGAGCCAACGCTGCCGCTGTTGCTAGGGCCCCAAGGTGGGCATCCTCTTCCGCTCGTGCCCGACGTTGGCGTCGGGACAGACGAGTTGGGATGAGCGACGCGGGTAGGTGGAGAGCCTGTTCTTCGACTTGAGAGGCCTGGCGGCGATGTCGCCGTGGCCTGACAGGAGCCCTTATCGCGGATCCCTGGAGCGAATCCCGGATAGGGTGGTCCCGGGCATCTTCCACCTCATCCGCATAGGGGAAGGAGCTGTCGGAGCGTTCCGGGGATAAACTCCCGAAGCAGTTGGACATCAAGGTAGGCAGCGGTGCCTCCCTGCGCGGCCCTCGGGGGCGGCGTTGGTGGCGAGGTGCAGCTTTCTCAAGGTCTAGGCGAGCCATGTCCCTGGTGGGGATGACTCCCTCTTCCTCATATCTCTGCACCAAGTTGTTGATCACCCTTCTCTGGATGACCTCCGAGGGGGAGAGAGGGCGTGGTTTCCCCGTAGCTGCGGCTGCTGGGACGGCTGTGGAACGGGCGGGACCGCACGGAGTAGCCGCGTCGGTGTTTCCGCTACCCCTGCGCCAGTGGGCGGGTGGCGATCGGGCACTGGATTGGGCGACTTGATTCCTGAAAGCAGGGAGAGAAACCCATTAACACTGACAGGAAAAGGAATCGACAACCAACCATTAGTGCCACGACGCCTTCCATGGGGGGAACCCAGGCCATCGACGTCGTGAGACAGAGTGCCCGATTTCCCTTCCCCAGCCCCTGGCGGGTTCCGTGCCCCAGTGTTGAATGCTTGGCCGGGCAACATGCTGGTCTTCCAACACCTCTGAAAGCAATCGGTCTTCGTATTGAGGAGAAGAGATTCACGTCGGGTTCACCATTTTTCTGTTTCGGTGCGGATGTGCGTCAGGTTTCTGTTCCGACGCTGTTCCGCCAGGACGTGTTCGCGCGTGCGCCCGTCGACCCGAGGGGATGGCCGCGCGGCTTGTGGCCCCACAGTCCCGCTTTCCAAAGGCGGGCGGCATCCGTCCCTTATTCAGGGGCGTCTGCTCCTTGATCGAAACCGGGATGATGGGATGTCGGCTCCTCCTTCCGTGGACTTCTCCTCGGAACTCGTTGCCTAATCCGGGTCTCCCTCATAGATTTAAGATGTTCTCGTGAATCTCATTCCCGGCGCCATGTCTCCTTGGACACCGGTTAATTACGCTGCTTTCGTCCGGACGCTCCAAGGAGTCTGGTCGGGGCAGCAACCTGTGGTGAGGAGACCGGGTAGCTCTGGGTGTTGGGGGCATGTCTTAACACTGCGGCTCTGCATGTCTGCCTTCCGTCCCTAATAGGGCTTCTTGAAGGCATGATGGACTGAGGCATCCCGCGCTGGGTGCGGGGAACTGCGTTACCTGAGGTTTTCCTCAGCTTCCCATGTTTAACACGGGGTATTCCGCGAGTTTAACGTCCAGCGGGGACGACATGAGACTGATCAACACGAGAAGTGGATCAGGTGACAGAACCCCTTGTGGGGAACCTCGGACACTGGGGCCAGCACATGGGCAGCTTCCCGAGTGAAGTGGAGTGGAATGAAATGGCATGACCCCACCGGGATGTGGCGGCCCGGGTAAGGATCAGGATGGATGATGGGGTGAAGAGCTTGGACCCCGTAGAGGCTTCCTACGTACCGCGCGTTAGCGCGGATCAAAGTCAACGTAGTTCGGATATACAGTTTAACGTCATGCTGGACGTCGGCAAGCCGACTCACGAAGAGGTCGAGGCTGCCGGGCGGAGGATTGAACCGAACCACCTCGCACAGAGGGGGATGGAACGGCCGGGTGGATCACAGTTTCACGTCATGCTGGACGCTGAAAAGAGAAAATAGAAAAAAGGGCAGTGGGGAAGCACAATGGAGATACACACGTGCAGTCTCCCACAGTGGCGGATTCATAGGTGAATCGACGCAAGTGTGAACCCGGGAGGGGTCCACTGATGGACGATCCGACGTGAATACGACCGGGACGACCAGGTGGTGGGCTTGAACCTCGGAGAGGCTTCCTACGTACCCTGTTTAGGAGACAGGGATCAAAGTCCACGTAGTTCATTCTGTCAGGACTTACGCACTGAGGCAGCCCGGATGCGGCAAAGCTCAGTTGGAGAGGGACTTGGGCCGAAGGTGAGAGACCCCGATCTCTGTCGTGCCCTCTACTGGCTTCGGCAGTGGGGAAGCACAATGGAGATACACATGCACAGTCCCCCACAAGGAACTAGGGGTTAGTAATACCCTACCCCCGTGGGCGAAAGCCACTCCAATCCTGACATCCCTGCAGAGACGAGCGGGTGGGGGCCACATCCAAACCGGGAGGGGGACCCTGCGTGCGAGGCACGAGATCGGGTGATGCGGACGGTTTAACGTCTTGCCGGACGAAGTACAGTTTAACGTCGTGTGTTGAGGACGAAGCAGATGGTTTAACGTCTTGCTGGACGAAGTACAGTTTAACGTCGTGTGTTGAGGACGAAGTTGCTTGGCAGTTTAACGTCTTGCAATGCGGACGAGGTGCAGTTTAGTGTCATGCAGGACGAATGCCGAACAGTTTAACGTCTTGTAGCTCGGACGAAGTACGGTTTAACGTCATGTTGGACGAAGATGCTTGGCAGTTTAACATCTTGCAGCGCAGATGATATGCTAGGCAGTTTAACGTCGTGCAGCTTGGACGTGGTACAGTTTAACGTCATGTTGGACGAAACACTTGGTAGTTTAACGTCTTGCCGCGCGGACGTGTGTGGTGCCGCCGATGGGTCCGTGTCACTTCGCGCGAGCCTAGGGGGCCGCACGGGAAGACAACGCACAGTGCGGGCACCCAGGATGAGGATCATTGGGTGCCACACAGGCGGGTACCCTCAGGGGGGTCAAAGGGGGCGACTCCGGCAGATTGCGCGCAAAAGAGGAGCTTGGCGCGCAATACCGCTTGTTGGCGCGCAATTGGATGGGCCGACGCGCAATTCGGACGGACTGGCGCGCAACTCGGCCAGTGCTTTGGCGCGGAAGAAGGAGATTGCGTGCACCGGGCTTCGGATAGCGCGCGGGGGCAACAGATCATTCCTTAACGAATGGCCACTTTGAAAGGGGGGGGGGGGTGCGCGCAATCGGGCTGGATTGCGCGCACCCGGGGGCAATTGCGCGCAAGAGGCTTCTTTTGCGCGCGAAGGCCTTTGGGTGAAGAGTTAGTTCAAAAGAAAGGAGCCAAAGGGATTGCGCGCGAAGGCGAACCCCGAGGCTTTCTTGCGTGAAAGAAAGGAGGTTACCTGAAGATCGGCATTGCGCGCAGAAGGGGTTGGATTGCGCGAACGAGCGACTCTTCAAATTCCGGCAACCTCCAAAACGTCGGGGGTCACCTTATATTTATAGGCTACCCCGGGCGCGGAATCTGGTTCGCCGGCGCGGAATTTCCTTCGCGGGCGCGGAATCGGGCCCGGCGCGCAAGGGAGTCGCGCGGGCCACGGGCGCGCAAAATTGCGCGCCGGGCCAGCGCATTGCGCCCATCCCGGGAGGTTTGCGCGCGGCACTACAACTTTGCGCGCAGGTCTCCAAAATTCCGCGCAAGGCCTCCGGGCCCTCCGAAACGTACTTGGGACTCCAAATACAACCTCGCTTTCCACATCCGGAGCTTTGTTTGGGAACAACGTACTTTTCCGGCGTCTACAGTCCCCACTCAACTGGAACTTAGATACCATTATACCTTATTGTATATTGGAGTACCCATCAAAAGAGGTGATAGACACCCTCCAATCATAATAAAAGATATGATACTTGTGTGTGATTGGCCAATCCATCCTAATAATTAAATTGAATTAGTCTATGTTTAGAACAATTAAGTCCCAGACCATATATAGGTCACACATAATGATAAAGAACAAGAGTAAACTAAAAAGTTTTCCATTCTATATTTTTAGTCTTAAACAATTCCATAATGAATGTAAAGATTTACATTAGATATTTTATAAGTTCCACAATAAGATAAAACATAAATGAGCCTGTATCAAAAAAATAATACATTAATGAAAAAAACATAAATGGTACCTCTCAAGGTCGCAAGACCCATATCCGCATATATTAATAACACCTCAACTCTATATAATATCTTCATTTTATATGCTTATGGCTCAATCCTTGAATTTCATAAATCATCTAGTTGAATATATGATCATCTAATTGAAAATTATTTTTTAAAAAAGGGATACGAACATAGAACCTGCAAAAACATCTGAATGTCCCACTAGTTCCCACACGAGTTAAAATTCTTAGATGGAAAGGGAAAACATTTATTCTTGTGTCTTGTCTTGCCACATTGATAACATGTTAAGCCACATGATGATGATGATTATGGTTGAGGAAGAGACCTAATAGAAGAACCATCACTATTTCTTCATTGAAAATAACTCCAATTCCTCTTACCCTTGAAATAACCACTAGTTTTACCACTGGGGGAAATATAAACTCTTGTTAATCCAGAAATACCATACAGGTCTAGTTCTTCCATTAATTATCTATCCAACACATCATTATATCTGCTCATAATTAAAATGAAGACATTTGATTATAAATTAGTATGAAGACCCAAATGAAATTGCAGTGTCTTTATCTACACATTAGACACAACCTATAAAGAAAACATGGAGATATTGATGATGTGATTACTGTAATCTAACACATGCATACTCTTATGGTACTGAATGATAAACTATAAAGATTTCATAATGATCACTAATTTAGGGTATAATTTATTTTCGTAAAATTTCAATGAAGTCCTTTCACTCAATGACCTAATTATTCTTATCTAAAAAAATGCTCCAACACATTCTACAGAAATATTCAAGATTGAAAATAGTGCACTTCACTTTGAAAGATTCAGGAGTCTCTTGGAACTCAAAATTTCATTCGTGATTTATGAACTAGTTCTACACCACCCAAGGATCATTCATCCCATGGAATGGATATGGTTTATGGAGAATAAATTATTGGGTATGGTTCATGTCCTCAACTCTTTATGGGTTTTCTTCTTTAAATTGAACATGGGTAGCTTCCACACCTTTTTTCATATTTCAACCCATGTGAATGATTACAATAATCATATTCTAATCAGGTGGTGGGTTTCTATTCCATAGCTGATTGGAGAAACCTTATTGAGGAAAATAAAAAGTCCTCTCAAGGGAACAGTCTATACTATAATATTGACTTTATTAACAGCTTTATTTCTCCCTCCCTAGAAAAAAGTGATAATAAAGGTTGATTTTATCAACACTAAAGAAGCACTATTAAAGTGAATCATTTATCATTACTCAAAAAAAGAACAAAAAAAAAGATAACCATTGTGAGTACCTTTTTAGCACTGATAAATGGTAACCTTTTTTAGAGTTTTTTCTAGCACTAGAAAATGACGTCTTTATCTACAGTAGTTGAAACACGAATATAATTATGGCTTGAGTCCCTCCTTGAAAATGCGAATGACAATCCACTGTTTTTATACCATTCTACAACATCAGGGTTTCAAAATCCTACTGCAGGGATGAGCTCCTACATAGACATTCTACACACCTCTATATGCATGTGCTGACAAGTACAGACCCGCACAGGCCTCAGACCACCCTATTCTTTTTGTAGGCTTTTGCCACTTTCTATTCTGGTGGCCTTCCCGTTTGGGTTGCATAAATGGGTAGACCATCATGTTGGGGGACAATTGAGTTAATAAATCTTTTATAATTAAATTTATATTTTATGTGAAAATATATACCGATATATATGAATATATTAAACATTAATATCACTATATATTTATTTTGAATATTTATTATTATTTATTCTATTTTTTATAATACATTCTTATTTCCTATATAAAAAGAGAGATATATATATATAAACATATATTAAATAATATATATATATATATATATATATATATAAATTTCATATTTTCATATTAATGTTTTATTTTTAAAAAATTTATTTGATTGATATTTTATTAAAAATCATTTAGAATTTTTATTTATATTTATTAGCTTATTTATAATTAAATTTATATTTCATATATAATCATATATATGTATATATATATATATCAATATATATTAAAAATTTATATATATTAATACATATATATACATATAAATATACATTGACATATATTAATAAATAGTATATTGATTATTTAATTAAATATTAATAAATTACAGACAAAATATAATATATATAATTAAATAAGTAATACAATATTTTTAATTAATATAAATGAAAAAATTTATTAAATATGTAATCTAAAAATTAAATAATTAATATACTGTTTATTATTGTGTATATATATATATTTTTTTATTTTTTATACTAATTAACATTTAAATAATTAAATTTCTAACAAATTTTTTAGCATTTGATGTTTCTGATGTAGTTGTAATATATATAATTAATACTTATTCATTTTTTATTTTAACATATATTCATGTAGGTTTAGGAGCAATACCGGGCGAAGCCACATTTTTTTCTAATAAAATTTATGAAATTTAATATATATTTATAGATTTAAATATTATATTTATTATATATGTAAAATTAAATATTTAATATACTCTTTATAATTAATTAAAATGAATAAAATTATTAAATAATTAATACACTAATTAAAGTATTAACATACTACTTATTGTTATATTTTAATTAAATATTTAATATATTAAATATTTTTTAATATACTAATTAAATTATTAATAATCTATTTATTCTTATATATAAATATAATTTATTTTTTTAATAATATTATATATATAAATAAGTTATAAAAAGTATATTAATTTTTTATTAAAAATATATATAATTAAAGTTCACTAACTTTTAATATGAATTCAATTAATATATTTTATTAATTGATAATGATAAGTGTGTACTTAATTTTTCTATAATTTACTTTTAAAAAAATAAATATTATTTTAATATTTGTTTATTTATTCATTTTATTGTTTTTTATAAATAATTATTCATTAAAAAAGTTATTATTTCCTAAAAAAGTATATCATTTTTATTTTTTCATTTTTAAATATCTATATAATTTTTTCCATATTTCAATATTTATTTATACATGCCTGTTCATTATAATTTAATATTTTTAATATGCCTGTAATTTATATAATCAAAATGTATTCATTCCCTTGTTAATAGATTATTTATAGAAATTAATTAAAATATGTGTATATAATTAAAAAACATAATATATTAATATTTTATTTCAAAAATTATATAATATTTAATTGAATACAATTATTTGAATATATATTTATATATATATGTTAAATAAATTAAAATATATGCATATGTATAAGTATGTGTATTTAAGTGTATGTGTGTATATGTTTTTTTGTATATGTGTGTATAGATGTGTATGTGTACAAATGTATGTCTACAAGGTGTTAGTGTATGTATCTACACATGTTTATTTATTAATTCAATATTACATATTCTATTTTATTATCTATCCATTTTTAGTATTTTTGTAATTATTCATTTTTAATATTTTTCAATTTTTAATATAATTTTATTCTAATTTATTTAGTGTTTATAAATCTGTGTTTGTGTTTAATTTGATTTCATTTAATTTAATTTGATTTAATTTAATTATTAATATTTTTATAGTTAATATAGTTAATTTTTAATACATCTATTATTTATATAATTAATATCATTTATTTATTCATATTCTATATTTTTTTGTGTTACTAATTCATGTAAATATTACAAATATAAATTTTATTTTTTTGAAATTTTTTTGATATTAATTAATTATTTATTATTATATACTCTTTAATAATGTAAAAATTATATTTATTCTTTTTTTAATGTTTATTTATAAATATATTTATTTTCTACAGATGTAATACTTTCATTATGATTATAATTTATTTGAATAACATTTAATCATGTTTTTATTAACTTTTAGCATTTATAATATTCTTGAGATTTATATAATTAATCTATTTAAAAGATTTTGTTAATCCTTAATTAAATTAAATATTAAATTTTGTAATTATAAATATATATAGTTTTTTAGAAAATTATTCAAAAAACTATAAATAAATAAATATATAATTAGATTATTATAAAATTATAATAAATATATTAAAATAATAAACAAAATTTTGATATGAAAAATTGTACAAACAGAAGAAAATGGTCCTAAACATTTATTTAATGTGAATGAAAATGATAACGATAAAAAGAGCATGTAGGTTCATACATAGGTACATTCCCTCATCCAGATAAGAAAACTATGGGTCTTAAAAATCATGATAATTCCCATTATCATAATTGGAATCATCATCATCTGCATCAGTTTCTCACTCTGACTGTGAATTTCTTTGATTGAAGATCCCATAGATCCTCTCCTTGGACCTTTCTTTCTCCAGAGTGTGTTGGATCATTAATTCAATGGATGATGGCCTAATAGACACATTCCTTGGTATACAATAATAATCCTTCCAAGACCACATTTTGGAGGACCCAATGTAAAACTATCATTGAAGACCATCATTCCCATATCTTTTAAAACAACATCCTTAAATGAAACTAGATCACTGCTACCTATAGATTTGAGATGTGTGGTTTCTATCAGAACCATTCTCTTTTCCTTGTCACTTCCATCATCCCAAAAATTACCCCATTTAGCATACATTCATGAATAACTAAAGACACTTTGAATCACTAGAAGACAATCTACACTATACTGAACATTATATTTCCTAATAATATCTTTCTATAGAACATTCCTAGAAAATTATGCAACTAGTGTTTTCATAATACAACCTTGATCATCATTTGGTGAAGAAGAACACCCAAAAGAACACAAATAACTTCATCTACAAACTATACCACACCACTATTTTGCATTGCATCCTGAATAATGACTTTCATGACAATAAAATTAGAGATTCCAACATAATGAATAGGTTCAGATGCAATATCACTAAAACAACAATCTGGTTCTTCATTTCCAGCAGTACTCTCACTAATGACATTCTCATACTTCTATTTAGGATTGAAAAATGAACATGTATCCTCCAATGATGTTCTGGTCTACTACTGATTCATCACCAATGATTAATTTTTTTACATCCCATCTTCTTGATTTCAAGGATACATATCTGGATATTAAGCTTCTTACTTCCTAGGATTCTATGGTAATGACATCCCATATTTCCTAGATAAATTTCTCTTACCATTACCATCACTTTTTTTTGAAGGATTCCCTATCAAACACAAAAAAAAATACATACTTTCCTCTTGAATTTATCAACCCCATGACCAAAAAATTATCCATTTTAGTATAACTCATGACATTATTCTTACACAACACTGATTTGTATATCATTTGTTTGAGTAGTATGAGTTACAATGATATTAATATTGGAACTAAAATCAATTTCAAACAATATCCCAAAAAAGTGTCCATACCTAACATGTTCTATCTTTATATTCAGTAGAATCCGAATGCTAATGGTAGCGGAAATTCCATTCAATAATTTTGGATGTTCTTAAATCCACTTGAGACCATGCAACATAATCCAAAACTATTCAAAAGTATTCCTGGCCCTAAACAAATTAAAATATATCATCCATTCGTAGATATAAAGTGATATTGGATTATAAATCAATGAACAAGAGGGTCACACATAGATCTAAGCTTCATCAATTTTGAAAAAGAAGTATAAGAAATAACCTCCTCATGTAATACACTTCCAATAAAAAAACCCACATAAAAGAGATCCTATGAACATGAACCTCAAGTTTCCATGGATTCTACCCTTTGGGAAGAAAAACCATAATAGATACCAAGATCTTACCCAATGCACAGATAAAACATTTCATTATCAGAACTAAATTTTTTTCTCTAAAAATGAGTTTTTCCTCACAAATGTTTTTTTTTATAAATAGGCTTTTAATGAGATCTTACTATTTTAGCATGGATAAATCTACTCTTTATTAACAATTCTTTGAAATCACTCATAAAATACATCTTCATATTTTTAATAGAACCCTAAAACAGTCATATTTTACACCATTCTGGATCTTATGGAACTAAATCCTTGCCATCACTTTCTCTCGATCATTTCTAATGAATCAAAACTTTTAATTTCCAATATATGTGATCACATATTATTTGTTTCTCCACCTCAAAGATCATTTCTAGTTTTTAGTTTTTTTCAAATTGACTTAATCTATCATATATTGATAATTATTTGGATGCATATGTGTAAAATCATATCTAACATTCATGGTATCGTTTCCTTTTCATCTTTCAATGTTTTTACCATCTTTTATCTCTTTCGATGATTCAACATCTCATATGATGTGGTTATGAATTGTGTTTCCTAAAATTATTTGTGCAGTTCATTGTCTTGTTTCCTTCTAAAACCAAGAGACACATATAATATAATACATTAGTATAATATTCATTAATAAAAGTTTACCATTAAAAATAATTATATTAACAAATATATATTATTTGATTCTCAATTTAAATCCTTTTTATTGTACTATAGAAGGTAATGTGTTATTAGTTTTAGAGGAGTAAAAAATAATGCCATCAAACTAAATTTCAATTGGAGAAAACTATAATTTATTTTGAAAACATGTTTTTACCTTGTGTATTTTATTTTTAGAGACCATTAGAGTATCATAATTCAATATTTTATTCCTTTTATGAATCCAAAATAAAATAAATATGGTTCATTAGGGACTTAATATCATTTTGATATTGCAAGAGAGTTTATTTCATGATTCAATAATAAAGGGGATATTCAAATTTATTTTTACTAATATTATTAATTTTATAATATCATTATCAATATTGTATGAATTATTGTTATAGTAATATGTTATTAATTATTATTATTTTGTAATTATTTTATTTGAATTCATGTTAATTTTTTAAAAGAAATAGAGTATGTGTATTTTGTATATAAAATATAATTATTTTTAACCTAAAAAATATGTTCAATGTTTAATTTTATATTTATTATTTACTATTTACATGGAACCTAAATATTATTTTCTATCTCATTAAATCAAAACGCATGTTTTATGATTCAAGACATATGTTTAATTTTCATTTTTTTCTAAAATCACCACTTGATAAAAATGTTCTACACATTATTAAGTTATAAGATTTGTTTTCTATTAAATTATTAATATAATTTATTATATTAGTAAAAAATATATATTAATAGTGTATTTTTTGATACATAACATGAATTTTATAAATAATGAACTTTTTTTAATAATAGAAAGTCTTTGTTCTCTATATTTTGATAGAATATTTTCACAATATACCATTATTTTTCCTATAATTTTTGTTTTCTATATTTTAAAGTATATTCTATATAGTATATTATTATATAATAAAAAAGTTTAAAATTATACATATTATATTATCCTATTTTGGGTTATATAACATATATTTTTTGAATAAAGTTTTAATAAGGTTTCATATGGATTAAAAAAATTTGATAAAAAATTGAACTCTCATGTTTTATAATGTCATATTTCTTACTTATTAGAGTGTTGACCTTGAATAATAAAAATTAACTTTTTTTATCATTGGTATAGAATAATTTATTTTATTCCCTAACATATGATAAAAAACATATCATTCCTTAAATGGACTCACTTGAACTTTAGTCTATTGTGAAAGAGTTTTCTACATTTAGGTGTTTTTTCTATAAAAAAATTCTATAGAATATTTATTTATATTTATTGATATTATTTCAATTAAATTATTTAGTCCCTATTTTGGGAATAAATTTTTTCTAATTAAATAATCCCTTTGACTAACATTAGTATCGTTCTTTACCCCCATGTTTTATTAAATACCCCATTTTTATTGACGAAGTGCATTATTTATCCAAAATTCAAAATCCATCCGTAAACAAAATTATTTTATTTTAATAATAAATGGATGATTATGGATGCATGTTATTCTTTTGAGCTTCATTTTTTTAAGGAAAAATATTTTCTATATATGAGTATATTAATATTAGTGAGGTGAGACACTTTTCTTCTCTTATTTTTTCTTTTTTCATTTTCTTATTAGTTTAAAAATTCTTGAAATATCAATATCAGGTCCTATTAAAAGCAAGGTTCAAGTAGAAATGTTGATTTCATTTTTGAATTAAAAAGAGTTCTAATGGGGTTGGGTCTTGAAAATTTGGTTTATTTGGTTAAATTCATAGTTATTTTTACGTATATTATTGTTTGAGACATGAAGTGAAAGTCTCAAAATTTTATAAATTCAACTTTTTAGGAAAAATCATCTGATAAATGGTATTATTTTGTGATAAAAATTTCTTGGGAGATTTCATTATTAGAATTATAAAAAATAAACACCACTATGAAACTTAAAATTCAAGGTATTGTGACTTTTCTTTGGTAAATATTGATATTCAGAAAATATTTTTTTAGATTAATTTTATTATATAGTTACCTTACATATGAGGGTTGAACAAAGAATAATTCAGTCCTGGTTTGAGGTGTGTGGGGATAAATAATTTTTCTCTACTAATTTATGACATTATTTATTTTCATTAAACCATTTAAATAGTATTATTTTTATTTTGAGCTATTGTGTATCATTATGAATAGTTTGAGTGAGACCCATAAAAATATCATTTTTAAAATATATTTATATAAAAACATACTATATTTGATGAGAGATGATGAATTTTATAATTTTTATTATAATTTCTCATAACTATACATGTGGTATGGATTTTATTAAGAATGATATTTTGTATATACATATCAGGGTTTTGACTACTATATGTGAGAGATAGATTATAGTGATGTGTATCATTATTAGAGGTGGAATTATAATTTCATGGATATCAGTAATGTGAAATCCATGCTATGTATTATTTGAATTTTTTTTATTTGAAATCTTATTTTGTGTTTTTAAGGAAATTTAATACTAATTTTGTATATCATATGATATGTGAAATATATATATAAGATTGATTACTATAATATTTATGAAATTAAGTGTCATTACTGGGTTATAGTGAAAATATTTTTTTTCGTATTCATACAATAAGTGTCCTTGAATAATATATATAAAAATAGAGTAACATGAAAGCCAAAGTATCTTCTGTCATTAAAAATATTTTCATGCATTTATTTCATGAAATTCCAAGCTCCTTGACCCTGTGTCAAAATCTAATGATTACTTGTCATTGTATGTTATAGAGAATGATGATTATATAACACATTTGAAACCTAAGTCCCAATTAAATTAAAACTAGGAAAAAGAATTTCCATGGGAATTCTTCCATCCAATAATAATTAATTTTTTTTACATATATATATATTACCATTTTTTTCCAACACAACATCAAATCGACAACCTGGAACAATACCCATATGTTCGGCCAAATTACATTCTTTTCATGTCAACCTTATTTAAAATGATATTCTATTAGGAATCATAACCGATAATATTCAAATCCAGTGTTTCCATTATTAAAATTTTCTACAACATTGTCATTTCATTACGAATATCTCATGCACATTAATTTATTTATTGTAAAAGAATAAATATCTTTTGAACCCGATAGGATGAGTGTGATTCAAAAATTGATGAATTTTAATCATATGTCCAAATATAATTAAAATTGTGTTAAAGAGTTCAATAAATTTTCAATATATAATAAATATGAATCTTCTCAATTGATTTTTCATCATTTACATTATTTTTTTCAAGAAAAATTTGTTTGTAATAGTTTGAAGAATAATTTATTTTGAATAGAAAAAATCATAGATATAAATTTTGTTTAAAAAAATAGGAAAACTGAGTGTGCACACATATTGGGATTATATTTTGTCTTATAGATCAATTGATATAAATACCAGTATAAATGATTATGATGATCTAATGGAAGAAATGAAAATGGTAATTAATGATGACCTTCATTATTGTCCAACTTTTTATAGAAATTAAATATATTTAATAAGTGAACATTTTACACTGGTTGTAATAAATATATAATATTTTTAGTTTTATTAATGTTATATAATTTTAAATATGGAAGCTAATGGATTGACACAATATTTATAGAACTACTTATTCACATGAATGATATGCAACCTATATAAAATGAACACCCTTGTCAAACATATGATGTTAAATGATTTCTATGTCCAATGGTAAAAAACCATAAAAAATAAATCCTCATAAAAATGATTTCATATGTTTTTTCAAGGAATTTGAATCACTTATAAAATTTTCTACATGTGGTTTGAATCAATACAAGGATGATGAGCGATGTCCATCTAAAATTTTATGTTATTTTCCAATCGTTCTGTGGTTTGGAAAACTACATAGATATAAAGAAACTGTTACACAATTGAAATAAAATATAGATAAAATAATTACATATAGGAAACTACATTATCTAGTAGACTGACCTCATTGGATGAAAATTTATTATGACTATACTGAATTTGGAAAAAAGTAAATAAACTTCTATCTTTTGTTATATACAGATTTAATAAATCCTTTTGTTTTAAAATGTAGAACTCGTAGTATATGTCATGTGATATTGGTAAACTATATCTTCCCGTCATTTTAATGAATGAGGAAAAAATAAATTATATTTTATCAACTTATATCTTGAAGAAAACAACCTATTAATAAAACTTATGTATATTTGGTTACATTTATCAAAGTTGTAAAATTGAGTTGAGATATATGTGTTACAATTTATAAATCCCATAGATGAAAATAATTCCCATTGAGGGCTATTTTCCATGGAACAATAAATGAAATTTTTACTTATGGAAAATTTTCAGGCTATAGGATTAAATGAATGTTTGGGCGTCCTATTTATAAAAAATGGGATCTCTAAGTTCGGTTGAAACATTCCTCGATGATTTTTTTAAGCCATTATAAATTATTTACATTTGTGACATAAATACCAATAATGGAAAACAAAATTTTATGTGAATAATGAATAATGAAAAAAATAATCTTTAGTAATGGGTGATCAACTATTTTATAAGGTAGAAGATATTGATCCTATTTTTAGTAAACTATTTTAAAAATGCTAATGAAATTATTTTTGAAAAAGAGATCAATGTTATTTTAATTACAATGTCAGAATTTTTAATATGTAAAACATTTTCATGATTCCCAACATGAATAAAATTTTTTATTTGATAGTATTACTATCATGTCAGTATATTTTCATTAATAAATAGAAGATGGAATCAAGGATAATTTGTACATGATTGACCTGAGGATAAGGGATGTGTTGTCACCGATGAAGGGTTAAATTCATAATTTTATTCCTTTAGTGGCATATTCCTTACCCATATATAGAAAATTAAAATTTTTATTTTTTTAATAGTTTAAACATACCATAGCGTTATAAATAAAATATCAACAATCTCATTTCAAATAATAATTTCAAGTTAAAAGACCTAAAGTTTCATTAATTTCTTTGTTTATGCTAGATTCGATGATTGTCATTATATTTTGAATTCTACATAAAAATTTATGATATATATTAATGAAGCTCTACTTCAATTTAAAATACATATGTAGTAATGTTGCAGACCTGAATATGTTTCTAATAATGAATAAATAATTTTTATTACAATTTTGTGAATTATAGATGTTCTTCCAACCAACATTCTTTGATATAATGGTCCACATGATTTCCAACTTTGTTACAGAGGTTCAACTATGTGTTCATGTCCATTACATATATATATACCCCCAATAATGATATATGGATATTTTGATGGTGAATTTCATAATCAAAGACAGTAAGAAGGTTGTATTTTAGAAAAATATATTGTTAATGAAGTCGTTGAATTCAATACTAGATTCTTATCAGATGATAATAGCATCAGTCTCCCAAAGTCTCCTCACATTGGATGCCTTCTACGTCATGTTATCTCTAGAAGAGATATTGATATAATTATTCACATAGAGAGATATAAATTTCCCCTTTTCATTTAACATAATAGTGATGATTTTGATCCATACATTGAATAATAAAATCATATTTTTATACATTTGAATCCATCATGGGATGAAGGATGGATATAAAAAACACATAAAAAAGTTTATATGATGGTTCCAATATCATATTAACATGGATTTATCCTAAAATAAGAATTTAATTACAAAAAAATTATATTAATATATTGGGGTCCAAATGAATTTTGTTTTCTTAAAATTATTTTGTAATTAATGGTTATATGTTCTATAAAAATGAACATTATACCACAATATGAAGAAAAATTGTTAAGTTACACTTGTGGTAGAAGTGACAGACATATCTAGTTTGAGGGATATAAATTTAATATATGAAATTATTTAACATTTCATCATCATCAAATAGATATACCTGTTGAATTATAAAACATTTCAAGTGAATAATTCCCAATGAAAATTGGTTGATAAGAATAGGAATTTGATGAAATGGGATTTTTGATGGACAATTTTTGTGTGTAAGGTATAATGAAGAGAAAGTCATAATTTTATTACTACAATTTAAGGAATTTAATGTCTCATATACATTAAACATGAATTTGACAATTTTAATGTTGGTTACAAAAGAAACTCCATGATCGGAAGAAAATTCAATTGAAGATGACCCCTTAATTAAGAAATTATGTGCATGGTGTCTTATACATTATAGGATACCATAAAAATATTATTTGGATTCTCAATAGATGATCCAAATACCTCTAACCATTAAAATAAATAATGATATTTCAATGAGTATGATAATGTTTTTTTAATATATTATACATTTCGTCAAGATATTATGTGTTTTATACTATATTAAAAAAATATTAAATAAATGTTTGACTACTCCTGGCGATAATGAATTCTAAACATGATTTTGTTACTAATATCAGGGAAGAACATATAGTTGATAATGAAAATTTAAAATTAATTTGAGATCAGAAAAAAGATTATGACAAAAGTAATAACGACATTGCATCATTGTGTTGACTAAAATTATAAGGTTATAAAAATTAATGTTTTATAGAATCAATGTGCCTAGCCTATTAAAAAAACAATTCCATGTTCTTTATTTATATTGGGGTCATAATAAGCATGAATGTAAAAAATTGATATAGATTCATGGTACGTTTTTCTTCCTTGTAACAAGAGAACCCCTTTTGGAAGATATCAAGTTAATGTAATGATATAATTTATCAATTTTACTAATAAAATATATAATGAAACATTTATTAAACATGAATTATTCATTGAAGATTTAATTAATTTAATATGAATACCATAATAAATTTTTCTTAGTGGCCACTCAAAAATACCATGGATGGTTTCATACACTTCTTACCAAGTTACATCTTAGGGATGTTGATAGAAAATTAATGCTCAACCTAGTAGTTAGTTTTGAACAAATTATAAAGAAAGAAACATGGAATGATTTTATTAGTCTTCATGATGAGAAATAATTTCCAGTGCATTATACACTACTGAAAAAATGACATATACTCACTATTCAAAACTATGGGTATAGTCCCTAAAAACATAGGAATAGTCTATACCCATGGTTTTCGAAACCATGGGAAGTTGAAGCATCTATATATCTCCACATATTATACCAATTGTTTTCCAAACTGTAGGTAATGGTTATTTCCTCCGTGTTATAACCATATACCCACTGTTTTAAAACTGTGGTTATAGGTTTTCTGAGAAATTCGGGCACGAATTTCGATCTCATGACCTCCTCCTCTAACACAGAGTGTCTTAACACTCTAGCTACATAACTCTTCGATATATATATATATTTATATATTTAAATATATTATTCTAAACCATTGGTATAAGCGGGAAATGTGTGTGAATATGTGTTCCGATAAAAAAATGTTTGGTCCGGTGATCTTTTTTTTATCCCATAACACTGGAAAGATATACCCTTTGTTGGTAAAAACATGGGTATAAATCCTCAAAAAACAACCCTATGCCTAAATTGTTTTAAAAATGGTGAGTATATGTCTCAAAAATCATCTTTATACCCATATTGTTTCCTAAGCCATGGGTATAAGCTCCCATAATATACTTATGCCCACAGTTTTCCCAAAACCATAGTTATAAGCCCATTTTCCAGAAGTGATAGTTTATAATATATTATTTGAAATTATTTATTTTGTCTTATTTTATTTATAAATATTAATTTATGAAATTAAAAGGAGTGGTGAAAATAAATAACATGTATCAAAACCAACGTACCCCTATTTCCAAGCAGTGATGAGGTATTCTTCCCTAGAAAAGATAATGGCATGTATTCTAAATTTATAATAAAAATTATATGTCAAGTGGAACAAAAAATGTCCCTTTTTTATAAATGAAAATTTGTGAATCAAAATATAATGCCTCTTACATCCCACATCATGTTATATAGAAGGAAAAAATACAACATGTAGTGAAACAGATAACAACATATGAATAACCAAATAACCCCACTATATCAAAGGTTATTCATTGCCCTCAACCAAATACCTATCATAGGGAAATAAATGTTACAATTACTCATTATCCTGAATGTGAATCAATAAATATCTGATATATTTATATATCTAAAATTATATTTGGTAATGTTCTATGTGTTTTATATATATAAAAACCCATGAAACCACCTTGTTTTGAGTTTTGTGGGGTATAATATACTGTGATACATTGAAGACAACAAATAACTGAAAAATGATTACATCATAGTGGGGATTAAATTATCTCAAGATAGAATAGATGATTTTCTATTTCCACTTGATAATAATGATATTAAAATGGCCAATGATGCTATTTTAACATTCATATTATTAAATATGATTATATATAGATTTATATGTTATTTCCCTAATAGATTTTTTCAAATTATAAACAAATAAAAGTTGATAAAAAAAGGTCTAATGTGAGGTATGGTATAACATATGTATAAAACAAATAGGAAATGGAATGTCCAGTCAAGATAATATAGTTAATCAACAATGAAAACAAATGGGAATTCTGGGTGTACCACCTCGACACTAGTTCCACTTAGGCATATATTAGCCATTAAATTTCATATAGAAGCCACATTAAAAGGTGTATATTTGGGCTAATATCAATATGATGAACAAGAATTAGGCTATTTCATTATAGAAATTCCTCTTTTGAGAGTATAAATAGGGTTATGATGTTTGAATGGAAAAGAGTCTTAGTTTTGAATTTATACATTACGTATACTTTTATAATCCATTATTACAAAGAATTATCTATTATGCTCATAAATGTTAATAACTATTCATATTTTCTATATGTGTTTTATTACTATTATATAAATCGAAAACCTAATAAAGCATAGTTTGGATTAATTATCCTATATCATCTCAACAAGATATTTTTCTAGGGTTGAAATAAATTGAAAAGAAAAAAAACTAAACTACATAAGGATTTTTTGAATAAAATAAAAAAATAAAGACTCTTGTTAATTTCTATAATGTAGGGGTAAAAATATGAAATCTATTAATTTAAAAAATATATTTTTTTCCCATAATTTATTTAGATAATTTTGTTTCAAAGTATTAGATGCTGGTCTCAATCAATTTAGATACCCTAAATATTTATTTTTTTGGATCCATTACATGTATTTACATCAAACAAATAAAACAAGATGTGTATTGTGAATTTTTAATGCACTTTAATCACTATTATATAGATAAACATCAAATAATATGTTTCAGTTTTTTTAATAAAAAATTTATTATAATATGGTGATCTATAAATATAGTCTAAATCATGGTTTGGGTTTCGACATTAAACATATAAAGGCTACAAATTTCTTCATACATAAATATATTCAGTTATATATAGAATTATTAACTCACAAAAGACATTTCTATGTAATTTTTTTTCAAAGTATCTATAGTTTCTAAAGAAATATAATAAAACTGACTATGGATATTACATTTGAATATTTATGTAAGATATCCTAAATGATTAAAATAATTAAATCTCTGAAGAAGAAATTTGTTAATATAATTATAATTCTATTTAAAAATATTTTATAATCAGTTTTTTGTATATATTTTCTTAGTACTACCAAGATTTCCAACAATATACATACTTAAAAGAAGAAGTATATTTTTTTAGTGATGAGTGGGAAGAGTACATTTTTCCAAACTATTCATCAACATAAAATTTGGGTGATTTCCTATTACATTAGTGATCTAGTACATGCGATAAACATAAAAATATATTTCGGATATGAATAATTAGTATCTAAATGCATATATATTATTTTTGAGATTTTTATCAAAGGAAAAATATAATTGAATAAATAAATTTCATTAGAAATGAATAGGTAGAATATATGGTGTTAGAATGTATATGAAAATCATGAAGAGGTGAAACTACTACATATTTAGTTATTTTTCCTATGATTTTACAAATTTATCAGTTAATTTCATTATAATATTTATCTAATAATTATTTTTTAAAATTTTCATATTAGTTCAAAAACACACATCACATACCCAAAACCATCAAAACCTATTCATACTGTTTTCAAAATTTATTACAGTGTCCATAAGTCATTTTTTACATGTAGTAATTAAAAGCACATCAAACCGACAAACGATGTGGTCTTTATGATTCAATGTGCATGTTTGCAATTAAAATGTGTACTTTTAGTTTGAAACACCTATTATATAGAAAAAATTATTTGAACTAGATCAAATTGTTTTAAAACATTACAAAATGATAAATAGTACATTTTTGATATATTGTAATTGACAATTAAAGAATCTAACGCACGATGTGGTCAGTATGACTAAAAGTGCATGTTTTCAATACAAAAGTGTAATTTTAGTTTAAAGCATGCATCAAATATCTATATATAAAAATGTAATATTATTTTAAAGAATTACTAAAATAATGAATGACTAATTAGTTTTGTTTATGAATCAATAAAACATAAATAAAACACCAGATGTGGTCAATATGACATGATGTGAATACTTTAAATAAAGAAGATCCATTTTCGATTAAACCACATCACAAACATATAGAAAATGATATTGGTTTGTTTTCAAACTTTAGAAAAAACATACATAATTTGTTTTTCCAATGTTGGAATTGATATAATCCCAATCTGACATGCATTGTGGTTAGTATGACTTGAAGTACAAATTTTCAATATAAAAGTGAAATTTTATTTTAAAACACACATCAAGTAACCAAAACCAAGAAATTTATCATAGATTATTTTCAAATAATATGAAAATTATCCATAATTCATTTGTGACATTTAGGAATTGGAATCACACCAATCCAACACTAGAAGTGGGTTTTTGTGGCTCGAATTGATTTTTTTCACTATAAAGGTTTCATTTATGTTTTAAACACTTATCCAATAGAAAAAAATAATAAAAATAATCCATATTTTATTTTAAATTATAAAATTATAAAAAAAATTAATTTTTGACATGTTGGAATCAACTGCACATTAATAAAACACCCGATGTAATTGGTATGACTCAATGTTCATTTTTTTAATAAATAAGTGCCATTTTGTTTTAAATAATGCATCAAATATCCATAAATGAGAAAAATATTAAATAATTTTTTTTCAAAATTCTAGATAAGGATCCATAATTCATTTTCTATTTTTTAGGAATTGATCATACACCCATCTGACACATGATTTGGCTAGTATGACATAAAGTACATGTTTCCAATATAAAATTGTCATTTTCATAAAGCACACATCAAATAGAGATAACACATAAAAATGATTTGATTGATTTAAAAAATTTAGATTATTGTCCATAATTTATTTTTAACATGTATGAATCAACTACATATCAATCTGACACATGACATGATTCATATAACTCGAAGTGTGTTTTTTCAATATTATGGTGTCATTTTAGTTTAAAATTCATATAATATACAAATCCAATAAAATGATCTCATATTGTCTCCAGAAATTAGGAAAATGATAAATAATTATTTTTAGACTTGTATAAATTGTCTACACATCAATCTTATACCTCATGTGTTCAGTATGACTCAAAGTGTTAATTTTCCGTAAAGAATTATCATTTTAGTTTGAAACATGCGTCACACCACCAAAACTAATAAAATGATCTCATGTCATCATAAGTCATTAGGATAATGACCCATAACTCATTTTTTGATGTGTAGGAGCTAATAGTACCCCAATATTCTAGAATATGTGGTTGGTACGACTCTATGTACATGTTTTGAGTTCTAAACTGTTATTTTAGCATAAAAACACATAGAATAGCCAAAACCAAGGATAAAATATTGGATTGTTTTAAACAGTACTAAAATAGTCTATAATTTATTTTTGTCATGTAATAATCTACCACACATAAATCCAACACAAGATGTGAATGATATGACTCAAATTGTGTGTTTTTAAAATAAAGGTGTCATTTCAGTTTTAAAACATAAAATGTAAAAAACTTAGAAAATGAGAATATATTATTATAATACTATAATAAAATGATCAATAATTCATTTGTGATGTATAAGAATCGATCACAAATCAATACAGATCCTAATGTGGTTGGTATGGATCATAGTGTGTGTTGACAATAAATAAGATCCATTTTAATTTAAAACCCACATCAATTAGTCAATGATGAGTAGAAGAGTACAGATTGATTTAAATAATTTTTAAGGTGAACCATAATTCATCTTTTTTCTTTGGAATTGACTGTTTTTCAAATCTGAAACACAATGTTTTTGGTATGACCCGAATCACATCTTTTCAATATAAAAGTATCAATTTACATTAAAACATAGATCAAATATCCAGGATTATAAAATGATCGGGTACTATTTTCATGCATTTGGAAAATATTCCTTAATTATATTTAATATATATGAATCAACCACACATCAATCTAACAAAGTATTTGTCCATTATGACTCAATGTGTGTGATTTGAATATAAAGATTAAATTTCAGTTTAAAACACACTTCACTAGAAAAAACCCAAGAAAATGAGCTCAGATTGTTTTAAATCCTTGAAAAAATGATTAAAAAATAATTTTTTATGTGTAAAAATTGACCACACATAAATAAAAAACATGACGTGATCATTATGTCTCGATATACGTGTTTTTAATAATGAATTTTTATTTTATTTAAAAAGTCTTATAACATCTCCAAAACTGAGAAAATGATATCAGATTGATTTCAAAATTTATTAAAATAGTTTATAATTAATTTTTCATGTATATGAATTGAACACGTGTCAATAAAAATAAATTACATGGTTTGTATTAATCAATGTATGTCTTTTCAATATAAAAGTTTCATTTTAGATTAAAATAAACATAAAATTTCCATAATAGAGAAAAAAATCAATTTATTATAAAAAATTATAAAAAGAACCATAATTCATTTGTGATGTGTAATAATAAACCTCACATAAATATGACACATGATGTGATAAATATGGCTTTAAGGGAGTGCTTTTAATATTAAGGATCCTTTTTGTTTAAAACACATGTCACATAGCCAAAAATGATTAAAAGAGCTCGTATTATATTCAAAATATAATAAAGAGATCAATATTTCATTTGTCATCTGTAAAAATTGACCACATATCTGTTTTCCATAAGATGTGCTTTGTATGACTTGAAATGCATTTTTTCAGTTCAAAAGAGTCGTTTGAGTTTAAAATGCGTATTATAGGAAAATATGATCATACTAATATCATTTTTTTCTTATCATATTTATTAATTTATTTAATTAATTTATTTGTAATCTTTTTCTGACACTTATTGTTATTATTTTAATTTATATAATTCTTAATGATGAAAAAAATAGTGTGCCATTTGAATGCTTTCTCTCATAAAGTGAGTGATGTTGAATTGGATCACATCTATAGTATGTTTTTCTATCCCCAAATATGTGATCCAATTCATTGGAACAATATTTTAAAAAAACTAGAAATATAATGACATTCAAGAATTAACCACAACTATCTTAGGTACATGGTGTTCTTAATATGACTCTAATTATATGATTTTAGTTTAAAATTGACACTTTGTGATTATGTTATTTCATTATAGTGTTGCAAAAAAAATTTATCAAATATTAGTGAATTATTTTTCTTGATATGGGATCATTTTTTTATAATCTAATAGCATGTTTTGGGGTTATGTTCTAAAGAAAAAGGAATATTGATGTTTATGAATATCCAGGATAAATTATAATCACTGATGTAATTGAACTAACCCATTTGTGGAATGTATATAATATAGTGTATTTTTCTTGAATTTGGGTTGTAATTCTTATTTCAATTAAATTCTGTATTTTTTATTCCTATATTATCTATTTATCCCTTTTTTGCTACTTTAGTGTGATGTAATTTTAAAAGCATAGTATAATATAATTCCACTTTATCAGTGCTAGTAATGAAGTGTATAAAGATACATTTCATCAATGCTACAAATAGAACCGGTAATGTGTGCCTTTATCACTACTAAAAATCACTTTTAAAGGACACCCTTTATTAGTTATTTTTTACACAATGATAAATGGTCCCTTTATCAATTCTATATGAAAGATATGATAAATGATATCCTTTATCAACACTTAAAGAAGAGATAATAAACGCCCATGGATTTTAATGGTTCTGTGATTGTCAATGCTTTTTGTGTGCTAAGAAGTCCCTAATTTAGCACCATTAGAGGCCTTATTTATAGTTGTGGCTGATACAATTGAAATAAACAAAGTGACCCAAGAACGTATGATCCATGCTTTAGTTCTATTTTTTATAACATAATAGATCTATTATTATCATGATAATGACAAAAAGAATTAGTAGGATTAAAACTCTCATAATTCTAAAAGAAAAATTTCACAAAAACCCATAGTAACATAAGGCTCATCATGATGAGGGGTTACTGGACACTCACTCACAATATGCACCTTAAGTCCCTACATTCCAATATCATATCCCCTAATATGTCCTAATATTTATACCAATAATAGAAATAGGTTACCCTATATTTAATACCAATTTCCCCTAAACCAACCTTGATTACCCAAGTATCTGTTACAAAAACCGATCTTGACATATCTCGACATACAATCTGGATCCACAGGGGATGATGACTAGTGCCTTGGAATCAATAAAAAAAATAAACATGGGAATTTTTATCCATAGAGAAACTAAAAAATATATTGATGAATGATACATTATAAACTCATTATGCCTACATAAAAAAGTAAGAAGTAAAATAAAAAATAACACATTCCATTAAAAAAATAGAAACCATTAAACTGAAAACATCCAATAACCAAATTCACAATACATAATGTCTTTTCCAAACTCATATACCATGAAAATAAAAAAAAAACTTGAAACAACCTTGTGGTGACTTTCCATGTCTTGCATTAGATAAAACATTTTCTATATACATGTATTGGTGTATCTAAGGTCTGAGAAAATGATCTCATATGGATCCAAACATTTATTTTCAAACATGGATTTATAAAATCATATAATTATACTTGAACATTTTAATTACATCAAATGAGTTATAGTTTAACACAAAACATAGTCAAATAACTCATTTCACAATGCTAATGAAAACCAATAATTTTTTTTTCTAAATCATTTCCACAGACATTCAAAACATTATTTTCAAATAATTTCATCGTATAAAATATTACCATGATATAAATTTTTTTTGGTCAATGTGTATCATGGTAATGATATAAATATTAGTATCCCACATGGGGAACACATTATACTAGTATAATATATATTGGGGTCTTACTATGCTCATAATACTAGCTCCATGCCATTACATAGAAAATATCATGAACACATTACCATTATAGAAATGGTCCAGGGGGAAAGGGTTCATCCCCGAGGTTGGATAGAAAATAAATCAATGATCACATAATGGTTGGACACATTAATGTCACACAAAGGGTATTTTATCATTGAATCCTTATAAAACATTCATTGAAACTATTTCTATAAACAACACCAGGAGATAAATCCATTATCACAAGCGTTGAAAACCATAAGACATTGTATCAAACATTTCTCTTTCCTTTAGAACCCATTAAAAATCCACTTTAATGATATTTAAACAAAAAACAATCTCAAACCATTTTAGAAACCAATTTTAATGTGAATGAAATCATGCATTAAATAATAAATCCAAATCCTTAAACCAAATACCAAGATACACTTGTAATTAACAACACCCATAGATTAGATTAAGAAAAGATGGTATGAGAATCTTAAGAATCCATAAAAGATAATAAAATAATAATTCTCAACTAATGATATCATATTAATCATATATTTAACAATGGGAAGGAAATGAATCACTTACCATAATGATTACCAATGAAATTATAATGAACAATGATGATTATAGATAATTAATCCAAAAAATGTTAGATCTATTAAAAAACTCATTAAATAATTCCAAAATATTTGTTCTATAATTGAAAACCCCTATCTTAGGTTATGTTCAAGATGATAATGATGGATCTATAAGAAGAAGGAATAAAAAAAGTAACATGATCATACAATTGTAAAACTAGATCTAAAACCCTTAGATACATCAAGAATGATAACTGGGTGGGAAGGAATATTTAATATATCAAAGAGGAGTCTCATTGGAAGAGATATTATTCCGTTAAAATAATAGTTAGTAAATTGTGGTGAGTATTGGGTATTAAAATGAAACTTATTAATGATAAATTCATGTCACATGGTATGGAGACATGGGTTATCAAATTTTACTCCAACCGTGAACCCCCTATTGGTGATATGAATGAGCTAAACGGTTTACCACATCGATTGAAAAAACATTATCCAACCATGGATGACACCATTTTTCATGCAAAAAAGTTAGAGGGTTTGATGATTGGTTTGAACCAATTTTGAACCTAATAGTGTTTCCTCCTTTGGAAATTAAACATAATGTTCATGGTTTCCTATGATGACCCACATGGTTTTCCATAACTTTGTGATAATATTTAATAGTTATAAAAAGAACTAAAATTATAAAAAAATCTACCCAAAATAACCTCAGAGAAGACCCAATGAAAAGATGATTGAAATAAAATAAATATTGTACCTAAAAGCAACATTGTGATGTGATAATTATCCCCACCATACTACTTTATTGACCTTGAAAGGTTACTCAAATAATGATAGCCCCAAAAAGGTTGACGTCAATAAGAATCTCACATATATGTATCTTGGGAAATAGAAAAAGGCATTTATTAAACACAAATCAAGGGTATAAATATTCTATAAAGAACCTTTAATTGAGAATCAACAACATGATAAGGACACTCATTCATGGACATAACAGTTTATATGTTGAGGTTCCCCCAATTCATAGCATAAGATGGATTCAAATGATATGTTTTGAGTTCATATACATGAAAGAAGTTGTCGATAAAAAGCAATTTTGGGGGTAAATCTATGAGATAAATAACCTTTCTATGATGTTTAATGAAATAAAATTTATCCACAGACCTAGGAACAAGATTCCCTTACTTTTTCCAACATCGTTGACCCAACCAGGGAGATACTTTCACAAACACATTATGCCCAACCAATAACTCCAAATAATGATAACATCATTCCCTAAAAGGTTTATACCATCATTGAGCATCCACTAAAATATATATAACCAGTAGGATCATCATTGTTGTCTCATGAAACAATCTTGGCCCATCCAATGAATCTTATCTAACCTCAGACTAATAGATATAATAACATTAGGAATAAACATAAAAAGCGTTAAAAGGTAAAATTATGGTGGATAATTGGAAATTTTATCATAATAAAATATCACTATCCTGAATTGGATATCCCATTTCTCCAACCACAAATTTTAGACCCCATAAATCTGATTTTCCTTCTTTTTGTATTTATAAATTCTTTTCCATCTATTTTATATAATTTCATATAATTATATATCAGTTGTTTATTCCAATCACCTATGACTTCCAAGACTCATGAATGAATAATATCTTCTATAATATGGTATTATATTTTTGTCTAATAATATGTCTATAGGTGATTGGTTGTGCTCAGCTTCATTTGAGTTCCCATTGACTTATAAAGGACCTTCAAAAACATTTTGTATTATTATATTCCTAAATAGAGATATTGGGTGAATGAATACCATGAATCCTTTTAATATATTTTATATAAAACATATCTATGTTTTCCACAATAGTAGTGTCATGAATTGATATAAAATAAATTGATTTGGTTAATTGATCGATCACCACCATGATGTAATTATCACATTATATTTATAAGGTAAACCAAAAAATAAATTTATCCAAATTTCATTCCATATCCATTTAGGAATCAGGAGAGGTTGAAGAAACCCAAAAATCATTAAGTGATAAAACATAATCTACATTTCATTATAAAAAAGAAATACATAGTAAGATATGTATCATTTCATAGAAAGAAACCAAAAATGAAATTTCATGTCATTGAATATATTTGTCGTTCTAAGGTTTATTGACTAATAAGAATGAAGAAAATCTCTATATTATATATATCTTTTGAAGAGATGAATCATGCTCGATTTTAGGTATTCTTTTTCCCCATTTTGTGGGTTTTTTGTTTGGGTTTTATATTAGATATATTTGGGTAAAAATATGATGAAATTATAAAGAATAACAGAAGTTCATGGGTGGAAAATGGTTTTCCCAAACTGTGTTCCATGGACCCGCAAACCATGAAACCCCTCACAAAGAGGGATTGAATGGATAAAAATCAATTTTTCAAGCTTTGAAACAATAACCTTGAAATCATTCACAATTTTTAATAAACCAAAGAATTAGATCTATAATTTCATAAACCCAGCATACTAACCCCCTATTGACCCAAGGTCACCCATAATTAGATTCTCTCAATTTCTAAGGATTATATACAGATTCCTAAGGCTTATGAACTCCATTTTTCATGATTGAAAGTCACGATTGAAGATCTACAACTATTCCTATAAGAATATATTATCATGTGTGTTTTCCTTATACTGTCCTATATCACCATCATATTTTGTATGGATGTTGTCCACATTTTATTAGATATACATCAAGTTTTTTATCATAAATATCTAGGATTTATGGTTTTAGATCTTGGGTTTCTAGATTTTTATTCATTTGATTTTGGAACAAGCTTTCATATCATGATTTTTTAATAATCAGTTTCTTGATAGTTCCACATGAATTTTTAATTTTCATGTTAGAACCAAGTATGTCCCTTTCTAGAAATTGATTATGGGTTGTGTTTTTTGACAATACTTGCATAGATGATTAGGGAGTTTCCAATATGAGTTGTCTTATAGTTATGTTTGATAATTATGTTGAAAGTGTTGTTATTTACTATTGTTTTCCAAATTTTTTTGCCTCAAAATGGGAATTTTATTTTGCGACAGATTAAGGTTTTATGGAATGGTTTCTATATATAATGGTATGAAGACCATTATGGAATGTTCACAGACCACATATTAGGTACATATAACGGTGAGGAAAAATAGAAAAGGTGTGATTTTCGTATAAAAGTGCTACGCATACCGCAGAAAAAGAATAGTTCACAAGAAAATTATGGTTCACAGTATGAGGAAGGAAAACGTTTCATAAGATTGTTCATCAATTTTAAAAATGAGGTAGTGATTTGTGACATTGCGAAGGGAGATAGATGGTATGTTGACCGCGTAGGGAAAACAGTTCGCAGAATGAGTAGTTTGTAGGGACGGATATATGACATAAAATGTTTATGTAAAACAAATTAGTGAGATTTTATGGTCTAATTTCAAATATAAGTGTCTCTAATCCTCTTCACTCAGTGAATGTGATTATGATTATAAATGCGGGAGGAATTCAACGATGTCCAGAGTGGTTTTTGGGAAGAAAAAATAGTGAAAGAGAAGAGGTTTTCAATGAGGATTCTATGAAATGAGAAGTGATTCATGGAGATAGTCCATGTAAGGATTTTTGTAGGGCACAATATCTTGTAAAAGAAAATGGTTTGCAGAAGAGGTGATGATTTTCAGAAGAAGAAATAATAGTCAAAGAAGGTATGGTTCGTGTAATAAGGGATGGTCTATAAAGTAATAAGTGGTCTATGAAAAAGATACGATACGATGAGGCAGAGGCAGTCCATGGAGGAGAAGTGGCCCATGATGCTCTCATGGTAAATAGTGAAACATAGTTAATAAAGGAAGAAACACAATTCATAGGGGAATCTTGCAATTCATAGAGGGATATATTAAGAACTAACAATGTCCTGAAAACTGAATTACATATGTGGTCAGAAATGAGACTTCAATAGATAATATGTCAATTATTGGGGATCAATAATTTAATGAAAATTATGGGACCTACGTATCCAAAAATTTGGTTTGGATCCTTCCCAATGTAGTCCAAAAGTGGGAGTCAATAGAAGTGTTCTAAGGGAAACAGAGTGTTTTCCTTAAAACATTGTAAAGGAATTGTGCTCATTACGGGGTGATTGTTTCTAAACTCTTGTACTCCAAAAATTATAAATATTAGTGGATTTAGGTACAACCAAAACATTGTTAGCATATGATCCTTAGACAATCTTTTAGTGGTGATCCATATAAAATTAATGTCTTACCTCTTTGCATGTGATTGTTTTTTGTTTACTAATTGTTATCATCAGACTAATTAAAATGGTTACTACCAACATGGAAATAATAACCATTATATGTGAAGAAAAAATTGACACCTGGATTCACCCCTCCCTTCTTAGGGTGTTCTGGGGTCCTTCATTTCATTAGTGTGTATTAGTAAATAACTTCAAGGTAGGTGGTATATTATTCATATCCCAATAGTCTTGATTTCAATTATGAGTATGAAATTATAGATTTTTTTGGACAATTACTAATTTAGTTTATTTGATTTAATTAATTAATTTTTAAAATGAATTAATTAAGGGATTTTAAAATTTAGTATATTGAGATTTTGAATTGAATAATTTTTTGTTGAATTAATTATGAGACAATGGTATTGTGAATTGAATAATTAACTATTGAAGTAATTATTGGTTTTTGGTATTTATAATTGATTAATTAATTGTTCAAATAATTACTATAGATTATTAAGTTTATAAAATTGTTAGAAATGGATTAATTAATTGTTAAATTAATTAATGGGTTATTGTTATTGTGGTATTGAATCAGCTAATTGATGAATTCATTTATTTATTTTTGTGTTTATAAAATCGATTGTGCTAGATTAATTAATTTTTGAATTAATTAATTGGAAGTGTTTTGAATACTCAATTGTTTGAAATAGATTAAATAATTTTTTAAATAATTAATGGAATTTTGTGATAGATAAATTTTATATTGTGATACTTATGTGTTTTTGATATTCTTGTGTTGGATGGGATCAGCTACATCCAAATCCCATAGTGTTAAATTGATTGATAAAAATGTCTGGGACATGGCCTATTGCTCCCAAATCCAATAGTGATAAATTGATTGATTAACATGTTTGGTACATGGTCAGTTGCATCCAAATCCAATAGTGATAAATTTATTGATAAAAGTGTGTCGTACGTGGTCATTAGCTTATAAATACCATAGTGATATTTTTTTTGATAAATGGGTGTGGGACATAGTGTATTTCTCTAAAAATCACATGGTGTCCTAGGCATGGTGACCTTGAATAAAAATGTGGGAACCAAATCATGGTCCCAATTAGACTTATTATAAATTAAAATGAAAATAAATTGAATAGAAAATAACAAGTGTTATAATGAATTGTGTATTTAATATGTGATATAGTTCAAACATTGGCATGGGCCAAAATAGGTATTGTAGTTCGAGTGTCCTCCAAAACACAGAGTTTTATGTTGTTAAATAATGTTTAATTGAATAAATTTAAATTGTTTAATTTTATTAAATTTTATTCTATATATAACTAGATATAATATTATTGATAGTATATTGATATAGAAACTGTTGGTGGTGTCCTACAAAGTTTGACACAAACCCTACTCAATCTTCTTGATCAGTACTAGAATAGATTTCATGGCTGCAAGACATAATAAGGGAATGGGAATATGTTATATGGAAGAGTTAGGATGTGGCATGGATAAGGGAGCTATATTTGGTGTTAGGACCCACATTGATGTTTTCAGTGTATTTACATTTGTGTTTTTATTTTTACACTTTACACGTACTTTTACATTGCATATATACTGTTCAGTTTTGATACTGTATTTCAATATTTTTGTCATCTTTTGATATTTTTATGATTGTGGTTATACCATTTGGTTATTTTTTTATTTCTATTGGATTATTACTCTAATAAAGAGTGAATAGTCTCCCCATGATTGATATTAGACCCACACTGCTAGTCGGTAACCGCTTCCGTTTGGGGAGGTATGCCCATGGTCATGTATTAGACCATGTTGGGGAACCAGTGTGTGGTACATGGGATGGTATGTTACAAAGTTGTATCACGGAATGATTTTAATTTATTTTTTCTCATCTTACTATTTTGAGAAATCTAGATAGGAAATACCCAGTAATCCATTTCAGTATTCTGTTATTTTCACATGGCCATTGAGTTTAGTTGTAGGCAAGGAAATTCCCATGTGTTAGGGTGAGGTTACACACCATATTCCCAACATACATGTCATGTACTTTTATATGATTCATCTACATTTTCTGTATCCTTCTTCTAGATTAATTTTTAGGAAAATGTTTAGCACATCCTAAGTGGTTTTCATTATAGAATACAATAGTGTCCATTATAATGGTAGAAGAGATAAAACATTAGTTAATGCATGCCAGATATTTTTTTCGATGCTTTTCCTATGATAGTTATCCGGTGTGATCTTCATAGCGTTACCTGGGTTAGAAACCCCCATGTTTCACTAGGGATTAGGTCCCCATACTCATTATTTATTGGGTAGGTAAACCCACTTCCTACTCAGTGTGATGGTACAATATATATATAGTGGAACCCCCTCCCTTTAAGATTTGGAGGGTAGATGGCCTTCCACTGGAAACTCGACTATGGAGCATAGTAGAGAGTTTTTGGCGCTCTACACTAATTCTTGGGAGGATACAAAGATGAATATAAATGTGATATTTTTTTACCTTGGTTGTGACAAATAGTTTAAAGGAGTGGTCCATACACCCTATTTCTCATAAGTTTTCATATGATTCTTGGATTGTATATGAGATTGTTGGAGATGAACGATGAGTCAACATTCTTAGTTGGTATGTGAACATGCAGATCACCTTTATCCCTCTCTTATGATTCTATGTATGAATATCTATTCAGTTATCCTAACATTCCATATTTTGGGGATAAGCTAAGAATTACATTTTATTTCCTCCTTTTTTGGTTCTTGGGCCCCTTGCTCAGTATTTATACACTCATCCCTGCATTGGATTTTCCCACACATGTTTTGTCTTATACAATTGACAAGAATACCCGAAGTGATATCAATGTAACTAGTTTTTTTGAAGAATTAAAGATAATGGTTTCATCCATGTTCGGTGGTTATCCTTAGAGATTTTCAAATGGTTATATTATATCATTCCTTTTAGTCTATTGTATTTATATTGGGATTTATTTTTCTGTTTGGGCGTGCGTTTTTCCCCTTCATAATTTTTTACTACATTGTTGTACTCGAATGTTTTCTTGGAGGTCATTTCAATCATGAATTACACTACTAGAGTATACATATTTATTATCTCATCACTATTTAATTGAGATGGTTTGGTTCATGTGTATAAATCTATATGTCAAGGAATTCAATTTAAATATTTATTTCCTAGTTCTTTTCACAAGCACCTAGATTATTTGGGGTATGATTGGGATTATCACATTTGTCTTATCACCAATTAGGTAACACCCAGTGATCCAGATCATGAATGTGTGGTATCAAAAGTGTTCATTACACTTTTTAGTGTAAGAGTAGGGCCTTAAAGGGGAGAATTGGTTTTCTAAAATAAGGTACTGGTGATGAAGAGTCTCGCGTATGGTTCTCAGGCCAGGGAACCAAGTGTTGGTGTGGCCGTGAACATATCGATTTTCAAGGACACTGACTACATGCTTATCGAAAATTCATACTGAGGATTAAGTTATAGGGAACTAATCTTACAAGTATATTGTAGAATTGGGTCCTTTTAATTCCATTTCCTTCTATAGTTAGCTCCCAAAATATAATTATCTAGTTATTGTTTGTTTAAATAAAATTCAAGATCCCTCTATGATGATAGTTAGCTAGGATGTTAATACATGACTGTGATGATGATTCATTGAGTGATACAAACTCTTTTCAGGAAAAATTCAGGATATATTTTCCCTAGGGAGGGATGTAGTTGTTCCACCTCAAGTGGTTTAGTGCGTGGATCCACCTCCAGCAGTTCGAGTGGACAGTGAACCACCAGTTGGATAGCCGATATCTCCAGAAGGATAGGATGATGATGAAAATTTGATCAATGAAATTAATGAGTTATAATGATAGTTATCATTGAGGTTTCATGGATTTTTTATCACCGGCAAGATGAGGATTGGATCGAGGTGGTGTTCCATGATTTCAGGATTGTTTAGACCATGATTAATCAAATGGTTGTGCTTGTGGCTAGTATTCATCTTCGAGAAGTAGGTCATTGGTGGAGTCTAATCACACAAATAGATGAATAGGTCACACTATCATTGATATACTACTAGAAAATGTTCCATGATTAGTGATACCCCTTGAGATTATACTATGTGTCGATACTAAATCTTTTTGAAAAGTAGTAGGGTGATAAAATTGATAATGAGTGCACTATAAGGTTTACCAACATCAAGAGTTACTCCCTCTATATGGTGTGATATGGATACTTCAGAGAATTTAGTTTTTAGAAGAGTAATCATGGATACATTCATTCTAGTGTATCCTTTTTATTCCTATATGTGTATTGTAGAGTGTTAGAATATGATATAGTTATAGAGAGATTTCTAGTAGTGGGTTGTCAATTGGTTATAGATGGAAGTGGTCATCATGAGTCTTAGTTTTATATATCCTCTAGAAGAATTTAGTTGTTAGGATCTTGGAAAAAAATATGCCTCCATTCTTGGACACAGTCACATGGGTCTACAATGCATGATTCACATAAATGATCCAGTCAAATAGGTGAGGGGTGATTCTATCCATGGGATGAGTGAGGTCAAATGGATTTTTATTTCCTAAACTCATGTGATGACGAAAAAGGTGGGTAGAGGATGTACCGCTATGGTAGAGGCATATCCATGACAAGGGATCTAATATGCATGGTTCAGATAGCCCCTAGAAGGTAGTGCTGACATAGGATCAGGACTGTAATCACAGGGAGGAGGATCTAGTGGAGGATAAAGCTACATGATACTTTCAACAACACCACTCAGTTACCCATGTTAGGCCTAGAGGGATGGATGTCAAGGAAACAG
Source organism: Viscum album (assembly GCA_963277665.1). Classification (NCBI taxonomy): domain Eukaryota; kingdom Viridiplantae; phylum Streptophyta; class Magnoliopsida; order Santalales; family Viscaceae; genus Viscum; species Viscum album. The sequence goes on from OY728164.1 coordinate 1,351,581,479, forward strand.
GTATTTGTAGGATATTGAGACATATGATCTGGCTGCACAAGAGATGATTTGAGTTACGATTTTCTTCTTTTAGACTCTCTCTCAGGTACATATATACAAATGTGTGAGTCATTCATTCTTCTCCATATCCCTCATATGAGAGGAAAATCTTCCAGTTGAGTCATTATCTCGTAAGCTGTGGCTGGAGGTTCTTATAGAAAGTGGTTCTTGTTTTTCACACTTTTTATTGTAGTGTGAGTTGGCATTTAGTGGAGTTAGATTCTCAGCAGACCTCCTAGTCGTCATGATAAAACCATATGAAGTCATCTTGGGGGTGTAATAGTTGTCCTTGGTTCATTAATAAATATATATTCAACATAGGATAGTTTTTTTCCTTCATGTGTATGGGACAATATTCACCTTATTGGGTTAGCTAAATTTTATGGATAAGTGGGTAGGGCTCACATGTATAAATCTGAAACCTTTTACTCATTTGATAGCATTAATAGATTTTTTTTAAAGGGGATATTTATGATTTTGTCTCCTAGATATAGTGGAGGATTATATGGATTTCTTTGCCATATTTTTTTTGGACTACCAATAATGAATTTCATGTACTTATGAATCTACTTAAAACCAATGATTGAACTAATACAATCTAAAACTTATCGGATGCCCCCACAAAGCTATTGGAGTTGAGGAAATAATTTGAAGTCCTTTGAGATAAAGGTTTTATTTGAACATGGTTGTCCACCTAGGAAAATCCATTTCTGTTTAGGAAAACTATGGATGAGATCTTGATTCTTTTTATTGGTTTTCATCATATAAATTAGGTAATGATAAATAAAAATAACCCCTTACCATAGATTGATGAATTTTTCAGCTAGTTGAAAGGTGAGAGTTGGTTACCAAATATCAGTCTCATTTATAGAAACCAATGTTTGTGGATTTGAAAATAATATATTCATAAGATATAATAATGATGTCTCTATGTACATTATGAGTTCTTGGTGATGAATATTGGAGTGAATAATTCACCCACTGTGTTCAGGGATCTTACGAATATGATATTCTAGGAATATTTTTAAAGGTTTGTAGATGTATTTATTTCTTATTTTATAATTCTATTTATGGAATAGGTACAGCATGTTGAGAATTTAAGGATTGTCCAAGACTTTCTCTATGAGAGCTAACACTATGGTGATCTCTTGAAGAGGATGTTTTTTATTTGTGAAGTTCAATTTCTTTTGAATCACATCTCTGAGCATGTTTTAGATGTGGACCCATTGATGTCTAATATAGTTATCTCTTTAGAACCAGAAAAAATAATTTTATATGTGTAGATTTTTCTTAGGTTGGTAAGGTACTATATTTTGTTCATAGAAAAAACATTTCTATGATGGTAACCCATTTCAATGAATTAACCTGGAAAGGGAATTAATTTTTGTAGGCTGATCATTGTTAAATATCCTTCAGGGCATTGAGTTTGGGGTTGATCAGTGCTTTTATATTGAGACTATTAGATGAGGGAAATGAATTTGTGGTGTTTTTTGATGAATTTGGAGTGAGGATCGGTTTCATACTAATTAAGATGATTTCATTGATATCATATAAGTTGAGGTAGTTTAAATACCATGTTCAGAACTATGTGACTCACAATATATAATTGTTATCATCAGGCTTCACTCTGATGATGTGTATGGACTATCTTCTTGGTGAGTTTTTTGTTTACTTAGTACAGAAATGAATTGGGTACATATTATTTTAAGGATATGTTAACTCGATATAGATGATTTTGTTGGATTTCGTGTAGAACTATGACAATGAGATAGTATATAGTCATAGGAAGGGAAATATGGTTCCAAAATCCCATTACATTACATCTTTTTCTTGCTTGTTGGATGATCCATATTAGTATTTAGTTTTGTTCACTAGTGTAGAAAATGCATTTATTGACAGTTTTTTTCATTTTCACATTGGTTATTTAGTGTCTATATTAATGTAGACATTGTAAATATTTCATTAACATCGCTTTAAAAATGGTAGTTGTAACTAAATTTATGAATTGGTTTTTACGTCAGTTAATAGATTATTGTCCTGATAAACCCATGAAGAATGGTTTTTTCAGATCGTATTTCTTATAAGAAACATGAAAAATGAAATGAAAAAGGGCCTTTTCATGTTAGTTAACTAATAACCAATGAGGAAAAAGGATTTTTGACATTGGTTAACTAATAACTATCATGAAAAACCACCGACATTGGATTTTTCAGATCAATTATAAAATAAAACGTGTGAAAAAGACTTTTTTTAAACAATTTCTTTTCAAATATCCAATCTGCAACCAACGAAAACAAAAAATATACATAAGACCATCGGAATAAGCATCAAAAACATGAAAATAAAATTTATAATTAAAACACTGAAAATGAAAATATATAATAAAAATATATTAAAAATCAACTAGACAAGTAAAATGATTTTTCCAATTCAACTTGTAAGTGTCTCAACTCTTCTGCACTACAAGGATAAGGGTCATAAAGAAGATATATATTTAAAGGGAAAAAATTAATATGTATTGTGAATAAAACTATTGAAATATTAAGGGTATTTTACAATGAAATCTGACCTACTGGAACATCATAACTATCCCAATTGAAATTATTTCATACATAAATAAAAACACATGATATACACATTATTTTACACCATCATGTTTATGAAAAATTGGTTTAAATGATTTTTTAAATTAAAAATATCATTATTAAGTCATATATAAAAAATTATCTATTTGAAAATGAAAAATCACCTTTAATTTTACATATGTGATCATATAAATCATTTTATTTATGTTCTCTAGAAAGAAATTCTATCCCCTATAAGAAAATTATATGAATAAAAAAAATTAAAATTAATTATAGTATAAAAAGGTTTTATGAAATTAAAATATACAATTGCAATTCAAACATAAAACTTTATCTCACTTCACCATGGAGAGAGCTTAACAAATAATGTGCCTTCTTCCTTGTACATAAAAAACCTAACATCCAATGTCCACTGAAATAAAATAAAATTTAACATTAGTCCTTATTATGTTAGAAGATATATTTTTTGAGATACAGGTTTCATACTATTGATGTTATGGAAACCAACGAACTTGAATAATTACATCCTTATGAAATTTTTCTGCAGTATAAAATGTTCTTTCTATTTCAGTCATTTTCATAGCTACAAGTGAAATTATCTATGGGTCCAGAAATCAATATATATCTGACATTTCATACTCCGTACGCATTGTATAAAGATACCTAAAACAAAAAGCCATGATTATAAATTTTCAATAATTTAAATGCATGGAAATATTTATGTTAAGAATTATATGGAAAAAACATTCATCATGTTGATCCCAACTGGTTTTTAGTTACAAGATACATGATTTCATTTTTCAAAACTTCCAGAGTCATTGCACACCCCCAAAAAAAGCCTCTATTGGAATCTCATAAACACATGATTTTTTAATATATTTCAAATCTATCAAGACTATTAGAATTTTTATCTGAAGTCATAACACTTTTTAAATATTGTAGTCAAAAAAGTATTTATTAACTTTAAAGTATTCCTATTAAAAAATTGAAAAATATACAAACATTAAAATGTTAAAAAAATATAGTAATTAAATAAATGATAAAATATACACATACTTCTATGGATATATTTCCCAAAAGTCTAGATGGACAAACTAAAAAGTGAAAAATACTTTGTCAAAATATAATTTACTCATCTTTAGGTAATGGTTATCCAGATGATATTTCTATAATATCTTGTATTGTATCCCTACGATTACTTATATCAAACTATTGATGATGAATTGTATCTATAATATAAAATGTCATCCCATATGCAATTATATGATGTGATAGATAATCAAAATATTACTCAAAATAATGGGAATGTTTTGGAGGAGGGTGTAGGAGTTGGATAAGGGGTGGGGTCTAGTGGCAAAGGTGTAAGAGTGAGAGATGATGGCAGAGGTGGAAGAGTGGGAACTATAGTCTAAAAATATCATTGTATGTCTACAAAAATCAATTGTTCTGAACCTTTGATCTTATCCTCCATGGTTACACAAATATTCTGAACATGATCCTCTAAGGATATTTTTTATAAACACCCTCCATTTTTTAATCTGATGAACATGGAGACCCTTTTTTTCACCACGAATCCCATCATATATCCTTATACAAGATGCATGTCTTTGACGATTATGAAGACTATAGCTAAAATATCCTATATACCCTCATCTAAAGAGACCACATATGTGTGGTTCTCCTCAAGAGAATATTTTATGAATTATTTGAAAAAACATTATGAATAAAAATATATAAATAATTTTAGTAACATAAATAAAAATAATTTATCCATCTTACAATCGTCTCAGTTACAATCCTTTACTCTTTGGTAAGATAATGTCCCCTTTTTTCATCTAGCTTCCTTTCTATTTAGCATGTATATCTGAGGGGTGGAGGGGTAACCTCTATACATATTGATGACACGATTCATAGTTTTTGAAATTTTCACCCATCACTTCATCTTTAAAAAACATATACCCTCCCTAGGATAAAGTATGAGTGCATACATTTCTATATTGGAACTCTTGATGAGATCCCCCCAATTGCTATAAATTAAGAATAATGATATCACTAATAAATCATTAAAAACATCATTAATATAAAAAATATCTAAAGGAATCATCACACTTAGCGTAATTGATTATTTTCATACAAATTAAACAAATTTATTTCATGTGTATTCATATATAAAGGGATATATATCACATTTATTATGGTTTTTACTATACCCGAAAAAAATATATTGTGAGGGTTGATTGGAAATCCCTCCATCTCCTTGTAGCCAATAATAAATATTTCCTTCCAACTCATTCAGTTTCAAGTGTATCATATATCAAGTGATATGAATTGAGAATTAATATATTATTATAAAAATTTCATGATAAATAAAATAATAACAATCTTTCTTACCAAAATGGTCTCCCAAAAGTGATATAGTTTCACGTTTTCAATTGTTCGACAATCATCAATCAAATATAAAAGTCTTGAATTATTTTTATTAGGAAATCGTGGAATATCATTACCATAAAAGTAATCTATTATCGTTTATTCATAAAAATGGTCAAAAAATAAATTTAGAAAACATGTGCTACACTTTCTACTAACCATCAAAGCATTGATTTTCAATATTGGTGTAGATGTATCCTGAAAATATGGATGTGGCTCACTAAGAGGATCATTTTTACGTTCCTCCAAAGTGGTTTGATAATGAAAATCTATTGAAGTATATTGTGGATCAATTGATTGATCTATCATTGTAATAAAAATTAATGAAAAATAAATTAGTACATAAATATAAACACTCCCTAATTATAATACTAATGTAAATAAAAAATAAAAAATTGTCCAAAAAAGTAATGTAAATCTAACTTTATTGATTTTTATTCATATTGGTTATATTTAAATAAAACGATAACAACATTAATGAGTTATAATATATCTTTTAAATTAATGAAATAATTCCAAAAATGGTGTTGGTAGTAATAATGATCCCACATAATAAATCATTTTTCACACAAAAAATAATATTTTTTCAATATACTCTTATAAAACATTTTGATTTTTTCTAATCATATTAGATTTAAAATATATTTTTTGTAAAAAAATCAATTAATAGATAAGTTATTTAAGGGTACAAATGGTGTACTAAACAAAAATAAACAAATATAATAAAAAAATTAATATATTAGTTAAAATATTTGTTTAAATAAAAAAAATAATACAATCTCAAATATTTTATAAAATTTAGAAAATTAAATGAAAAATAAACATATAATACCTATAATATTATGAATTTACTAATTGATATTTTCCCAAATTCATTAATCATAATTATTCAATATGGAACAAACCATTTCTACGAAATTCTCATCAATATTATCTGATAATATTTCCATGTAATTAGGGATCTCAAATAAATCATCACCATCATCATGTTTATCATCACTGATATACTATTTTTCCTTATAAAAAAATTCACAACTACATAATGTATTATTCAATAACTAAAAAAATTTCATGTGTTTTCATTATAGAAGGATCTGTTGTGTACTCCAATCTATTCAGATTGACAAGTTTCATTAAACATTCATCTTAATGGGAACTTGTGTTTTGAATATACAATTTGTAGTTAAATACAATAACAATAAATTTAATTTAATCAATATCCCAAGTTTCATTTATGACTCTATAATATGCATTTGATATAGAAATTGGTTGTTTCTATATAGCACTATAAATATCAATTGCTATTATGAACACCAATACACTACTATTCTGAAAAGCACATCAATTATCCTAATCTTTCTTATCAAATTTATAATCCTTAATGTCATACAAGGACCATACTACTATATTTAAACTTGGACCACCCACTAAACATCTCAATGTCTCTAATTTATCTAAACTATATAGACCAATCTCATTAAACCATAGAAATTATTTTTGTTATGATCATTCAAAATCTATATATCATTCTTATTTGGATAACATTTCTTCAACATATTAATATGAAAGTATGTATATTTTAAATAATCTTCTATGTGATTCATGATGTATAAATTTTCCTTCTTTATCTATTCACTAGTTAATGACTGTACGTTCAACCCACGTATCCCCTTTAACCAATAATTAACTTGTTCTTGGAGAGATAGAGGAAGCCCAATGTTCTAAACAATAGAAAAATAGCTTTTAAAAAAACTTTTAAACCTCCTAAAAAATATACTTCTCAACCATGGAGGCTTCAGGTTGATATGGATTATTAACACACCCCTTCAATATCATCATTTACCATTAAAAAGGATACATACAACATTGATATACAGGCTTGAAATGCATTATTCTGACAAAAAATGGAAAATTAATTCACTATTATATCAAAAAAAGATTTGGGAACCTATATCCCCAGCAAAAAAATGTTAGAAACATATTTCCTGTAATAATTTATAAAGGAATTTAGATCATTCAACTTATTAAAAATTGAATAGAAAATATAACACACATTTAGGATAGTCATTCTAATGTAGATGAGAAATATTACATGTAGTGAAACTAGTACGAGCTATTGCATCATGAAGTGGAAATAATTATATTTCATTCCTATGAAATTCAGATCCTTTAAATACAAACAAATTACATTTGAAGAATAATAATTTGGTACATTGATATCCTGAAGACACTGAGAAAAATGAATTTTCCCCCTCTTGGATAATGTATGAAATGAAAAGGGAAAGAATGTGTTTCTAGTTATTAAAATATCATATTATATAAACACTTTCCTCTTAGTTTATTTATTATATGGCCTATCAGTTCAGTTATTTACCATTTAATAAATATTATTCTCATTGATTAATTATTAATTCCTCTATATTTTTCCCTTACTAAGAATTTGAGCCCACCATTTTTATGTTTCATTCCCTAGAAATAAAAGAAGCATATTAAGAATGATGTGTAGAGGTTTACTAGATGAAATAATTTATCCTTGAAGTAATTTATTTTTTAATAAGAAACAAATAAGTTATATTTAGTTTATTATATTCTTTTGTATGTATCTAGTTTTTCAAGACTACTAACATCTCTATACTCTTGGATTCAATTCCATGTAATCATGATAATGTAATTGATAGAGGACTCCAACTCAAGGCTATCTCAGGCCGGGTCACTACATTTATACGCACATATAAAAAAATACCACTCTATTCAAGAATTTCACATATTGGTTATTTCCATAGTTTTCAAAAGGAGAAAATATCTTCAACATTTTTTATTAATTTACAGATCATATTTTTTAGGGTATTAGGTAACCTACTAACTAACTGCATGGCCAAAAGGCCTTAATTATTTTTTATTTTTTATAATCAACTTTTCAAGGGATAAATTGGAACACTTACAAGTCCTAGTGGCTTAGAGACAATTTCATGACCTGTAGATCTTATAGGAAGTAAACCAAATAAGACAACATGAATCTTCTCCTCCCCATCACATGTTATTATATCATTATTCCATCTTCGCAATGAAAGTCGGTTATCTGTCTTGTGGAGAGCTTCATAGGACTAGTACCGATGGCAACGACATACCCTTTAATTCTTCTAATTATGGTTATCACTTCTTTGGTGGAAGCGCCTTCTTTGGATTCTCATCTATAGCCTTTTCTCTTATATTTTGACCGGTACATTTGTATATTCATGTGTACCAAAGGACTTGGGGTTGCCCAATGGCCTTGGTGTAGCCCAAAGGCCTTGAGAGACTACAAGCTCGAAGGCCTTGGGTGGCCTGAAAGCCTTGATGGACACGAGGACCGAACTGGGGGACCCAAAGGCCCAGATGGATGAATAGTTCTAGTTCAAATAATAGCAAACAATGCCTGATATAGTTTTTTCTATAGTACCTACTACAGTGTCTGCTACTGTACTTCTTCAGTAACCCAGAAATATGTCCCCACCTAGATCGGATCTCAAGTCTTTTGAATGCGCATTCTTATTCCTCACTAACTGGGTTAAGGCTCAAGTGCATTAGGATACCTATTCATCTAATGATATCCTTTAAAGATATAGGATCTAGAAAACCCATTATCTGTTTTGATGGAACAAAAAAATATTTAATCATATGATGAAAAATTTAAGGAAACTAGTTCCCCCTTGGGGTCAGACTTAAGTCCTTAAATGAAATGATAAACACTACAATCCATGTATTATATACAATCCTTTGAATAACTAGATAACCTTGTATATGTGTCCTCATACACTGCATTAGTTTTTTCTTAATTTTTCAATATTACCAGTAATTTTCTCTATATTTCATTTAATTTTTCATGAGGGAAATGTTAATTGAAGAATTCCTCCTTAAATATCTCCTACTATGAGAGTTCAATTTTTTTACCCTCTTTAGTATTCTAGATCAATGACTATAATTTATCAGCATATAGTTTGAGAAAATAAATAAAATAATCCAAACAATTTACATTTAATCACATACCAATGCCATAAATATCTTTTCGAGAGACTTAATCCATTACTAATATACCATTGTATTAACATTTTCAGGAAATTATTGAGGTTTTGATCACATAAAATAACCCAATATATGAATTTCATGTCATGGAACATCTCATTTCTCCATATTTATATGTTTATTAGACATAAAATGGGTTAAAATCCTATGTATGGTAATGATATTTCTTTCCTAAAAGCTATATTATTTTGTTTGCTCAGTGGGGAAATCCTTACATTGCCCACAATAATTGACTTGCTTCCTTCAATTTGGCACCATGACTAAATAATAGAAAAATTGTGTTAGTTTGAAATCATATTGAATATTGATCCATAAAAATCACACTAATGTATAAAATGTTTCTAATACTATTGGGTATTACCTTATTTTTCATCTTATCTATGTTTATTTAGAAATAAAGTCCCCAATTTTTCTATTAAATTTACTCTAATACCAACTATCACAACCCAAATTCCAATATCTTCATGTTCGTAATTAAATTATTACATGGGAATAAATTCAAGATTAAAATCCAAAATGACCAAATATTTTAATTTTTTTTGAAAACCGAATTACATATGTGATATTTATTTTACATTGTAAATTGATAATGAAACAAAAAACATAACAAACCAAAATGATCAGAATCATTGAAAATTTATTCAAAGGACTCACCATCATAACCTTTTAAAGGAAAAATATTAAGTGTGATCCCAAATGCTTATTAATGTTCAAATACAACAGAAGTAATAATGATTCAATGTGATTGATCAATATGGAAAGGTAAATAATTGGAAACACATTCCATTAAATCTATAAACTCATATTGGAATACATCCATAGATTCTGTCATTGTGAAAATATCATGGATAACAATAATTGATTACAGAGCGAATCAATGATTAACTATTATAAAACATGTCTCCCAGGACAATAGAAACTTTTCTGTCAATAACTTTAATAATACATTTTAAAACAATCTAGGTGAAACCCCATTAGTTTATGTTAACCAACTAATTCTTCCCATGAGACTACTGATGCATTGAGAGGATTGCATTAACTTATCACCATCTTTTTAATTTCATTTCCAAGTAATTATTTATATATTTTATTATCATTTTAATTCATTCAAAAAAATAAAAATATCTATATTGAGTAGAATATATAGATTTAACATCATTTCCCCTATTAATCATATTAATTTTAACGTAAACAACGTATGTAAAAATGGTATACAACATAGACTATAATCATATCCATAACAAAAGAAATATACATATTTAAGGAAAAATAATCTATCTTTGATTTATTATCATAAATGAATTATTTTTTAATTTATACCACACCTATAAATGAGTTGGTTAATAATAAAAAATTAGTCTGATGGGAATATAAGTTGAGACAAAATCTTTAGTTCTTGCTTCCTTTTTGTTTAACACTCTTTGAGCTATTATATAATTGTTCTAGAAATGATATTAAATTTATTATGAAACAAAATAATTTTTATCATATCATGTATAATGTTATTATAGTATCTTATTACTGTATGTAAATAATATTACATTAATTTCACTATTCTTCGTCTTAATTGAATATTTTTTCGAGCATGTGTTAACTTCTTATTTTTTGTATTCATGTTTTTTCATTCAAGGTTTCATCATATATATAATGTTAACTATAAAGTATATATCATATATTTTCAATATAAATGTGTTTAGTGTAATCCATAGTATTTAGTTATAGGAGATGAGATGAATTGTATATAGAGATGGAAGGTCATATGTACGCATGAACGCTGCTTCTGTTTTTGTATAATATTAAAAGAATGAAAAGTAAATGTAATTTTTTTACTATAATTCAAGTATATTTTTATGCCATGTATATCACATATGTTTTTTTAAACCCATACATAATATATTCCATATAATGTGTGAATGAACCACGTCACTTTAAGGAGGAGGTAGTCCACATATCCAAAAACAATGTTATCGTAATCACAAAACATGGAAATAATAAATTTATATGTTAAATAATAATTCTAGAAGTTTATCTATAGTATAAATATGAATAATTATTTATATTATCTATAAATACATCACTATTCTCATCCATGAATGGTTGTAATGGAATAACGAATGACATCAGTTCTCATTTCGGTAGTCCGTCGTACACATGAATGATGATTGTGTATCCCTTTGATGGAATTGGGTAAAGTATTAGGTAGTATCCTATATATAAAAAAATATAAATATATTTAACATATTTATGTTGTTATATAATCATGATATAATTATAATTAATGGGGTGGAGAAATAAATAAAACTAATGTGTTCATTGAAGTGTGTTTACTCTTCTTCGACGAAAATCATTGAGTTCTCTTCTTAAAGGGTATAGTGTTTGAGGGTATAAGACCTCAAATACAAGTATAAATATTTTTTAGAAGAGTAATGGTAAGATTTTTTTCATTCTAAAAGGCTCAATGTGAAGTGAATATATTAATTAAGGAGTTTTCATTTATAGTTGTAGTAAGTGACACTTTTGTAAATTCAATAAATATTTAATTAATATAAATTTATTATTTATTAAAAATGGTTCTAAAAGGGGTTATTTAGAATATAAGATATTATGGGTCTAAATAATTTCATAAAATATTTTTTTTATATTTTTATGTAACATTATTACCCTTATATATTGGTTTCAACCCATATTTAATCCCCTAAACTCTTTCCTTGACAACATGGATTTTTCTTATTTGAGGTTTAATATAGTGAATATAAAATTCCAAAACACCCATAGATGGATTATTTATTTAATTAAAAACCTTATAATAATCATTTTTTCTAATTTAATATATTTCAGAATTTTAAATCATTTAATAAAAAAATATTTTCTTTCAAATATTATTAATGTCAATTTTGACATTGTTTATTACTTTGACTTTTAAAATAACAATAAAATTTGCTATCATCAAAAAAATTAATACACCCTTATCATGTGAATTTAATCTATAAAATTATTAGATATTATTAAATATCTCAAATAATATTTATTTTTACTATTTTGATATTATTTATTTTATATTTCCATGAATAAAATTATTATTACATCACTATTGTAAAAATATTTAAAGTAATTATATTTTAACTAAAAATAAAAAATAAAATTCAATGATGAAGATAAAACATTTATATTTCAAAATTAAAATTTATATTTGAATATTGCCTCTAGATTATCCATGTATAAAATTATATAGTTCTTAAAATCATTTGTATGACATCATAGACTTTTCATTAAATAAAATATTATAAACATCATAGTCACATCCAAGTGCCTCCCAAAGGTTATAATTTATATACATCGATAATTATAGAAAACCAATACAACAAAATTAAATCAGGTGATAGGTTAACTTTCCAGTCCCTATCATTTTATTTTTAACCTATGTTACATAATTTACAATTTATCATGCTAAAAAAATCACTAACGTCACAATTAATATTGGAAAAAAATTTAAAGAAACCGATTTAAATAATTTGGAACTTATTTTTAAAAATATCTAATCTATTTTTCCAGATTTATTTCGCATAATTGAAAGTTTTTAATCACAAATTAGTCGCACAGATGTGATGAGAAGGTGATCTTTTAAAGTGAAAATGCACAAAAAATTGAAATGTTTTTATATCCAAATTCAATATAGAAATTATTAAATGAACTAAATTAAATTAATATCATTATAAATTATATAAATTATAAATAAATTTAATATAAAATTTAATTTAACATTATTAATTATTTATATGAAAAGTTATTTTTTAATGAAAATTCAGTATTTTCACTATTCATCAAAAAATGTTACATATCCCAAAATAAAATAAAATTCCCCCGAGGTAATTTTGACAATCATATTTCCAAATTTAAGTTTATTTTTTAAAATATTATTTATCAATGTTCCCAAAAAAAATTTAGGTTGAGTGTTCCATTAAAAGGAGACAAAATTTTCTTTATAAAAATATAGCTTTTATGGGAAAAATTGTATTTATTGTTAATTGATTACTATAAAAATTTATTTTATGAATATAAAAAAATGATTGAGTATTTAATTTAGAAATATAATAATGTATTTCATACTATGAATTCCCATAAATATAATGGTTGTGTTATAATAATATTTCATTATTTTTTGAATATGGGTATTTCAAGCAATGTATAGTGTCGAAGAGATTAATTAAAAAAGATAAAAACCCTAAAATCATGGGGTGTTATTTTATATTTCATGGGTGATAATTTTAATAAATCTCATTAGGTTCTATGATATTCTATATTCATGAGATTATATTTTAATATCCCATTATTGGATCCTAGGACTATTTTTGTAGGAATGAGAGTCTTAGGTATAGTGGTGTCGGGTAAGATAGGTGTAGGTCCCTTCAATGATAGAGAATAGCCTCTTGAGAAGGGATTAGAGGATTAGTGTGTTCCATGATAGGGATAAAACCTATGATGATTGATGATGTGTGACCTTAAAGGTTTGATTATTATTTAAGGTGTGATATATCAACTATAAAAGATATGATATATGACCAACGTTTATATTTTGAGAATTTTCTGGATGGCATAGAATTATATATATATAAGGGTATTGGTGAGATATTGTATGGGATAATCTTTGGTTTAAAGGGACTGAGTTTTGATAAATAATATGGAGAGGACTGGATAAAACTATTGATACAATGGTGATATTGGTTATACAGTTTATAAGAAAACCTTGGGGTGTTGTATACATAATTTTTTCATTGAGTACACACAGATATTGGTTAAAATCACTAGTAAATACCATCACAGTTGAAGTGAGGATTACAAGATGTCTGGAATGTTGTTCATGTGAAACAAAGATACTATAGATGAGATTTTAATCTAAATATAAATTATTTATGAGACATTCTTTGAGACAAAATGTTCAATATAAATTTACTATCACCTTAGTGTGTAGCTAGTGAACTTTTGGGTTGACATGTGGTGCCCTAGTTTTACGGTAAAGTTGTTCTTCGTTATGTGTATATTTTATATCTAATGGGTTGTATGACCTTACCATGAGTGTTATTTTTATAGATAGACCATACCTTTAGTCATAGGATATTAGTTAGGTTTTGAATATCACCACATTTGTGTGATTGGGGAAGGGTTGTGATCCATTATGTAACATCCCCTAAGTGAGTGGGGATGGATAGGGACATATTTTTAAATTTATCCTGAGATGGGATGGTGTGGGTATATAATGTGTTAACTCCCCTGAGAGAGAATAGTTTGGGTACATGATATGTGATACCTTATTTAGGGGTGGGGTGGGGGTTCAAAGAATATATGTACAACCACTATGAATGTGGGGCGTGGTTTGAGTTACGATATAACTTTTCAAGTGATGAGAATGATGGTTTTGGTGTAGTTGTGAGAACACTACTATCTAAAAGTGTTTGGTTTGGGAACTTATGATTTACCTTCTATATTCCTTTGGGTATGGTTTGATATTTTATGTGAACCCTACCTAGAGTCTTTGGGTATGGTTTAGGTGAAGGTTATAGGCCGCTACCTTGAGGAAGTAGTTTGAGGTGGAGGTTTGGTAAGACACCATAACCATCATCATTGAGAATGGGATGGGACGTGGTCTTGAAACATACCTTTAATGTTTGGGTATATGTTTGTATTATTGGATGAGGTGACTTCTTTTCTATAATAGGTGAATTTATGCGTTATTATGTTCCATAGTTTCCTGGTTCACCTATGATGATTTCATGAATATTCTTTTTTGATAATTTTTTTGGATATTTATTTCCCTTAAGAATAAACATGTGTATTATGGGGTATATTAGGGAAACTTGGTAAGACCCTACAAATATGTACTTGATATAGCCTTCATGGGAATCATTTTATGTATACAAAACTTGTGTTTATTATGAATCTCTAAGAACATGTTGTGATGTGGATTGGGTTGGACCAGCTCAAAGGAAATTGGAGACTAAATTAAGGTGAGGTGAGGTATAGTATTGGAGCCATCTCATAACTTAATTAATTATTTTATTCCATAAATTATAACGGTAAAGTGGGTTAAAAATTATAATTTTCTCTTGAATTATTATACTACATTTTTATAAAACTAATTTGGTTTATTTATTATTTTTAATTTTTTTTATAGATATAGTTTGGTTAGAAATTGGTTATTAATAATTAAAATATTTAGGAAATTCTCTCCATAATATATGATTTAGTACCTATCCACTAGTTGATAGACTCTGATATATGGGGAGGCACACTTTATGTCAACTGATGCACTAACTAGGATAATATGGAGTAATTTTTTCAATCTATCACAATGTAAATTGTATCTAATCTCATAGAAATTTATTCCCCCATAATTATGGATTGGTTTTATGAATATTTTTTAAAACAATTCATGTAATATTTTATTTATGAGATGCGGGTCATTATAAATATTTTTTTATTCAATCATACTTAACTACTTGAATTTTTCTCTTACATGGCCATACAAAATTCCAAAACTCATATTCACACCATCTTTTTAACCCATTAAATATATGATATTCCCATAAAATATAACAAATTATCTCAACAAAAATTTCAATAAAATTTTAATACTTATGTAATTATAATGCTAATAAATACAACATTACATCTAAAATATTTTTTTTCTGAAATCTCCCAATTGGATTTATTTGAAACTCCAAAAAGTAATAGTAATCCATAAATTTTTATGAAATGAATTTATCTTCATATAATATTCTAGGATAATGAATAATTTTTGGGAAAAATTTATCACTCATAGATAATATATTTTGGCCTTTTGAACTTTATATTATACCCCATAATCAACCAATAAATTTTTTCCTCTTTAAATAATTGAATTGAATTTTTATTCCTTAATACAAGTGTCATATAATCAGGACTCTTCCTACCACATTTAGTTTATAATTAAATGAATTTATGGGGAAATAAAAATTAGAACATAAGATAGAGGGAAAGGATTAACATCCATTTTCATCAATTTCCATAAAAACATTTCCCTTGTTAAAGCCATTATAAAATATCAATAATCAGATTTAGTTTGGAAATATATTCTGGCCTCACACATCCTTTTTCAACATTATCATTAATATATTGATTTTTTATATAAATATGTATTTATTTTTTGTTTTTCATGTAATTTTTAATATATTTACATCACCTGATTATCACAACCAATTTCAACAGTTTTTAAATATCCATTGCCAAATTTTTAACTATTCAAACAACCTAATCATAGGTGTACATGGTAATATATTAAATATATACTCAACCTATTTAGTACAAAGGATATCATAATTTGTCTTCTTCAAGGCCAAAATCATACAACATTTACACATGAAAATGTACCTCTATAATTATTTTGTATCCTTAAGATTTATTATACAGTCACATTGTTGTGGGAAAATTAAAAATTCTATTCAACATCCTAAATAAATATATAATTCATATTCTCATTGATTTATCTTTGAATTATTTTAGAATAATTTATCTTCGATTATTTTGGATCACTCTAAAACTATATACCCAAAGTACCTATATTGAAATTTTCATTCCTATATTATGTGAGATATAAAGTTTTTCAAATAATTCTATGGAATTTTTTTATTCACACAATAGACTACATCAACCCAAATTAGCATTACACTGTCATTCATCGGTGTGGAAAATTTTTTAAAGTCCTCTAGAGAAATTTATTTTATAATTCCAAGGAATATTTTTTTTGGTGATTTGTAAATATATATTTTTTACTACAAATTTTATAATCTTAAAATAAATATCTCTCTATAAATTGACATCCTAAAATAGATATTTTTTTTATATAAAATCATCAAATAAATAAAAAAATTTATCTAAAAAACTATTTCATAATTATCAAAATAAAAAATTGGAGTATGTATACTCAATTATATTACCTAAAAGTTATTTTGGACATTTATAGTGATGAAATTCAGAATTTTCTAAAATCTCTCATTTATTAAAAACCATGATTTTGGAGACTATTTAAAACGATAATGATATTTCTTCAATATTTTGACTATTATAGCACTATTATAAATGATAAATCAATTTTTTTACTCAAGGAACACATTTTCATCATCATCTTAATTCAATAATATATATTTCATAACCTTTTGATAAACATTGTATTCATTTTTTACTAATATATCCAAGAAAATTATAATTGTCTAAAATCTTGTAAGATGTGAACATGTTTCAACAAAATCAATTCTTTTAAAGTGAGAGTAGAATTTTCTTCCCAATATATAATTTTATATTACATCCTCATCTTTATCAGTATGCATGCTTATGAAAACCCTACTAGTTCTAATGATGTTTATTTGATTTGGTCTTGGAACAATATCCCATGTAGATATTGTTTTTCTATATATTGTTTCTACTAATTCAACACATTTTCCCACTCTTTGTGTTCAATATATTTATGAACATACAATGTATAAACATCAGAATCTAGAACTCTTCATTTCTCAAATCTCATTCATCTTAATTTCTATATTTTATACATTGGATTCATGAGGGTATATTTACAATCATCAAGTTTTTACAACCTATTAATTTTTATCATTGTTTGTACAACCAGATGTATCACTAGTATTTTCTAAAACAACATTAATATTGTTTTCTTCATGTCCAACCTATTATTCAATAAAAATTTGAATTCAGTATGACATCTTCATCAGATTTTTCAAAATTTTCCTAATATATCTCACTCAAATATGGTTTATTTTAATTTATTTTCATATATTAAAAGTATAATATCTTATTCATTACCTTCAATCAATATTCATTACCTCTCATATTAGATAAATTATGAATAAAAATATCTTCTACATCACTCTCATTATTCTTTCTTGGATATACAAATTGTTTTCGTCAGGAAACATCTACACAAAATTTAAAGTACTTACCTAATGGTTTACTCTTGTATTGCATCTCCTATGATTTCATATATAATTCATGTCTTGGAATAAATTTATTTTTAGTGATAACTGAAGTTGAAATAAAATTTCTAAAAAAAAATATCTAGAGATTGAATTAAAATAGAATATTCCTTCTAATCAATACAGGAAATATAATATTTTTCTCTACAAATACATTCTATTGTATTGTGTATAGAGTAATGTATTCATATTCAATACTTTGTTTAGAGAGATATAATTGAAATTCAATACAATTATAGTTCCTATCAATATATATTCTCATATTGATTAAAAATAAACCAACATATTTTTCAACATATCTCTTATTGATTTCAAACATTTCCGTTACATCTAATTCAAAAAGTGTTACATGAATACATAAATGGAACCAGATTTAAATTTCCAGAAGACCTTAGGAATACCACCCAATTTTTAGTGGCTCGCATAAACATCACAGGACAAAAAAAGCATAAGTGACACTCTTCACTATATATATAATGGATTATCAATTATGTTATGTACTTATATGTGGAATGAATAACCTCAAAATTTCGTTATAAAAAATATAAATGGCCAAAATCAAAGGTGAGTGAGAGTGTGGGGTGATACAGAAATGGATAACAGAACGCAAACATGTATCACAAAACATTAATGTGGACAATATTTCAAAATTATGTTCAATGGATTCAAAACATTATCGAAAGACCATATCTACAAAAAATTGGTGACTGAAAAATCCTATACACCCATAATAGTGCTCTACAGTGTTAAAACTCTCTAAATGGACATTTCAGATATCCCATGTGCATCTAGATAAACTAAGTAGAACAAAAAATAAACCATATAATGAATCAAACTCACTCAATTAGTGGGATGAACATCTATATTAATGTTCATTTCCTTTAACAAGATTATACATTGATGAATTTTCAGTCAGTAAAGGAGGGACTTATGCAGGGTGTGAGTATAAAAAAATAGCATGTGGTCACCACCCAACCCATAATAACCTATCAAAAGATAGTGTGTACTCTATTAAAAATAAAAAACTATATAAATAGTTGTATAGTGATCATATATCCTTTAAAAGAGTTTAATTATATCCATTTACATTTTAAATTAACTCCCTAAGAATACAGGGTCTATACATTCATATTTAATTTGATCCACATATTCAGTTCTCAAAAAATAAATCAAGACATCCAATATGAGTGGTATAAATTTACATATAAATAGTGCACACAAATAAAGATATCCACTTATGAATGTAGAATTATAGTTATGCAACCCAAAAGATATATATTAACCTTAGATAGAAATGGAAAAAATATAACTCATCCTATGGAATATGATAATTTGACATCCCAAACTTTTATAAATTGAATTTCTTTTTAATGACTAAATGCCTTATTTTTTAAAAGATATTTGAAAAAAATGTGCAAAACATCAGATATTTTAGACTAATTATAAAATATAGAATGTCATATTTAAAAAAACAGTAATAATCATAGTCATCAAAAAAATTTCCATTGAATAGTTAATATTAAAAATAGAAAATACTAAGGGTTATTGTAAATTACATTTTACACATATAGATCCAAATATGACCTCAACCTAGAGTACCATATCCTATGAAGGTAAATTATCATATCTTTTTATTAATATTTAATACCTAGGATATTCCCTGAATAATCCCAATATAATATTCGAAAACAAAATTTGAAAAGAATTTTTTATGGGATGAGATCAAGATTATCAAGATCATGGCCCAAATCAAGTTCTATGAACCACCTTAAGATACTACATAGTCAAACACCTTACCCTTAGGACAGACTCTGGCATAATTTGAAGTTATGTATATGGAACCTAGTAACCTGAATATATATATTTTTCTTTTTAATTAAATAATTAATATATTTTTCTTTTTTTAATATTACATTAAAAATGATTATATAATAAGTTTTATTAAAATTATATATTTATATGAAGAAATAAAGATTTTATTTTTGGGAATTATACACTCTCAATTAAGACTCATTTGATAATTTCTATATGTTTTCAAATAAATGTTATTTTAATTAAATAATCTTGATAAATATTATTAAATTAAAAATAAATGAAGATATAATTTAATGAATTCCAATGTAATTTTTATAAGTTTTAAAAAGTTATTAATATCATAAAAACATGTATTTTATAAGGAATTTTTATTTTAATTTATACATGATTTTTGGGATAAAATATATATTTTCCTTGAGATGAGTACATCAGAATTATCCAATGGTGAATTTTTCATAATTTTTCATGTTATTTAAATATTTCATTAAAAATGCATTATAGTTTAATTATAAAATCTATATTATGAAATCATCATCATCATTGTTCATTTATTATTAAAGGGGAGAAAAAAAAATAGGGATAATGGAACAAAAAAGTTATACGGGAGCCTAAAATAATGGAGGCTGAGGGAATCCCCTTTAATGAGGATTTCACACTTAGGTTTTAGCTGGTATGGGTTATAGAAACATGTGGAGCCCGAACCATGCACCACAAGATTTTCCCGATATTCATCCACCTTGTTTCCCTCACGCCATGTGTGGCTCAAGAGATTGTTGTGAGAGGGAAGGATATTTCACTTTTTATGGGGTAAGAGATAGACTAGGGGTATTTTCAACACCTTGCAAAGAGTAAAAAAGGATCAAAGAGTCCATTTATCCCTCTTCGATGATTATTCCCCCTTGCTTTCAAAGAAGGAATCCAGAGAGAAATGTGAGGTCTTCAGTCTGGAGGGATGAACCTTGGCCAATATAGACTGTGAAATCCATCACCATGGGGCCCTAGGAGTCCCGAACCACCCTGTCACCCCTCATGACACCCGTAGAGATAGAGTCATCTGTATTGAGATTCAGAATCGATATAGGAGGATGTCACCGAACCCAATGGCCACTAGGAATACCAACTGCAGGCTAAAGATGGAGAGAAGGGGAGAGAATCGGAAGAGAAGGATCCACCCACCAATTATTGAGACATCTGATCAAATCGAGTAAAAGGTTGCGAGCATGAGTGAAGATGACAGTGGTAGATGAACCAATACCCTCAAATCTGCCTTTGCTTCTGGCTTTCCAGATGTACCAGATACCGGCATAAAGAATAAAGGATCCATAAATTCTCTCCACACTCCTGTCTCCTGATCCGTGACACCAGAAGCAAAAGAAAGAGGATTCTAGCAAAGAGAGAGAATAAATGAGAGTATCCAACAAGGATTTTCCAGACCTCTTGTTCCCACTCTCCTTCAAAATACATGTGCTCACTGCTCTGCTGGTTGGGGACATTGCAACAAATACATCTAGATGGAAAGGAAACTCCACATTTCTTGATGTTTTCATCAATGGAAACAATATCATGTATAACCCCCCACAGGAGGATGTTATATTTCATTAATATTTTCTTGGTCCAAAAAAGATCTTTCCAATGATGATCTAGTATTTGAGGTAATAGATCACGACGATCATACTTTGAAGATAAGGATCCCGAACATGATGGGGTACAAAACAATTTTTGGGATTTGCTGAGATGTCTATGAGATTAAAGACATCATGATGTTCCTTGTTGAGAAATGCCTTGATGAATTCCTGAAATCAGTTGGCCTCTTCAAATGAAATGTTATAAGATGGACAACCAGAGAAGCCAAGAGGAGTTCCCAGCCTGTTGTCAAGCTGGATAGACACATTACCTTTCCCAATGGTCCACCAGACACGGGGTTGGACTGCGAAGAATAATGAAATGAGAAATGAAATAAAGGGGGAACTGTTACTATTCTCACTCAGAACAACATCCTCCAGAGTTCCGCCCATGGTCTTACACCATAAGGACCACTGTTCATGATGCTCCCAAGCCATCTTTGTGTGAAGATAGAGGATGGTATCCATGAGGATATGGACATTGACCCCCCCTTCTTGAATTGGTCTCACCATCTTTTCCCATCACACCCATTCATGCTTCCCCTCAGCCTGAGCATCATAGATTAAATGAGAAATCACATTTTAAATCTTATAAATTACCCATTTGAGTGCTTTGATATAGGAAAGGGCATGAACAGAGGTGAAAAGAAGAACACTGTTAACAAGGGTGATCCGACCTCTATACAACAGTAATTTGTTTTTATAGTTGGGAAATCTCTCTTTAATCTGGCACACAATGAAGTCGAGATTTTGGATATGAAGATGATGGGGGAGACATGGTTTCCCACATATCTTTTGGCTAAATTACCCTATTGGATGCCTAGATGGATTCAAATGGATGTAACGTGAGATGAGGTTCATCCCCTATAGATAAAGAGGTTACTCTTGATTTTTTGGTAAATTTTCTGGTCCAATGGAAGTACTCCTCCAATACATGGATCAACCCCAAGATAGATTTTTTGGAAGTGTTAAGGAAGAAGAGGGTTTCATCAGCAAGAATAATGCAGGAGATGGATGGAGCTATTCCTTTTTTTTATACGGGAGAATGTTACTACTGGAAAAACAATGATGAATATGGCAACTGTGGATTTATTGGGAGAGAATGAATAGATTCAGAGAGATAGGATCCCCTTTTCTAAAGCCCCATGTAGCCTTAAAAAATCCATGTGATTTTTCCATGAAATTAATTGAAAACCATGTAGAGCTGAAAAAACGGAAGAAGAGATCAGGTACCTGAGGAGAGAATCCCATACCTGAGAGGACCATATAGATGAATCCCTATTTGACTTAGTCAAAGACATTATACATATCGAGTTAAATGGTTAGGTTAGATCCAAGAACCTTGGTTTTAATGTCACAAATCATCTTTTGTGCCAAGGCTATCACTCCCTATATCATGCGGCCCCTCACAAATCCATGTGGTTCCAAAAAATCCAACGAGGTAAGTGAGCCGTGAGTTTCTAATTAATGATAAAATCTAGGACCTTGTAAGCAATGTTTCATAAGAAAATAGGATTATAGTGGTGAATCAAGTAGGCGTGTTTCATCTTAGGAAGAAGGACCAGGGATGTGGTGCTTTCCAATTTGGGTAAACGTCCACCCCGAAAAAAGTTTTGGATGACAGTAGTAAGGTCATATTTAATCACCTCCCAAGAATCTCTGTAGATGGAACCTAGAAAATAATCTGGTCTAGTAGAGCTATCAACCTTGAGCTACATGATTTCATTTTGACCATCAGCTTTAGCCTGTAAGGTTTCCATTTTCCCCATTGATCTGGAAAGAAACTTGGGCAGCAATGGTCTCTATAAAGCCCGCATCGCCACCCGGGTAACCATCAGGCATGTAGGGATTAGGACCGGCCAAAATATCTTTTAAGTGAGAGTGAGAGAGGCTCCTCAACATGTCTCCCTCATTCAGGATCATCCAATATTGCATTAAGATTATTAAATGAACCAAACGCTTCCTTTATTTGATACATTCATGTAAAAAAGATGTGTTTCGGTCCCCTTCCTCCAACTATCTAATCATCTCTTTCTCCCTTTTTAGCTTCTCCTGATAGGGGATCATTTCATTGAGAATAGCCTTTTTTTGGAAATATTTTTTATGGTTCGCTCATCCCAAGTGCCCTTCAGAATTTTTTCAAGATGATTGATCTTATGCATGGATTCAACCATATCTCTGCTAGATTGAAGAGGAGAGTTGGACCAGTCTTGGAGCCTATCGTTGAGTTTTATGAGTTTATTGTGAAATTCAACCCAAAAACTCCCTGGGATGGGCGCGTGCCACAGATTGCTGACCACATTGAGAAAAATATGAAGACTAGCCTACTACAGAATGTATCTGAAGGGATCATGCCTCGACTGACCAACCGATATAGTGAGAATAATCAAGGAGTGGTCAGAAAAACCATGCACCATGTGACAAACTTGAGTGTCTGGAAATAGAGATATCGCTTGCATGTTGTCCCTAAACTAGTCGATGTGACACTACGAATGACATGATCCTCATTGGTTGTTTCAACATGTGAATTTGTCTCTATATAACCCAAGGTCTAAAATCCTTCTCTCTGCCATAAATTTAGTGAATTCCATGCTTTCATTTCTATGGAAAGGGCATATCATTTTCTTCTCCTCCGAGTTCATAATAAAATTAAAATTCCCTCCCAGGAACCAAGGGTAGCTTCCTGGGATGAAAAGAGATAATTCCTACCAAAGGGCCTTGCATTGATGAGTGTCATAACTCCCATAGATGAAATAAGTGAATAACTCTCCTCATTAAAAGTGACATCTATGGTAACTTGTTGATCACCATATTGAATGAGATTATCTATAATGCTTCAGTTCCATATGATCCAAATGTGTTTATTGGTTTTCTCCGCATGAGTGTACTCATGCTTTGAGATCCTTTTAGAGAAGTTGGCATTTATGGAGTAGTTTTTCTTATTCTCAATGATTGAAATGACATTGACCCTATGCTGGTGAATAGAAGTTGATAGGATGTCAGTTTTCACTCGATCACCAATGACATGAGCATTCCATATGATCAAAGGAATCATTGAGAATGAATCGTTCAAACATTGGCCGTAGAACTCATGGCCTTTGAGGAGCTAGCATGGGAGGTGACTAAATTTATTTTAGCTTGAGCCCTTGTGCATCTACCTGCACCATAAGGGGAAGACGTGAAATAGGAGGATGGGGTTTTTGGAACCAGGGGAGACTTGGATCATGGATGTGCTGAGGAATTTGGGGATAAGGGTTAGGATTTCTAGTCTCTCAGATGGGAGACATAAGGAGTAGAGGGGGAGGAGGAAAATAAAGGAGAGGAGGGGGGTAGAGGAAGGAGAGAATGGGGTGGTGGAAGGAGAGAGGGAGGAGACAGATAAGCCAAATAAAAAAAAGGCATGTGTCTTCCAGGGAGGAGGGCAACAAGGAGAAGGGAGAGCTTGGAGGGGGGCTAAGAGGGGGGGCGGAGATTCTAAAAACGGTCTCAAGATGCAAGAACCATTTGAGAATTAAAGAGGGGAAGCCATTGAAAATATCTGGGATTGAAGGATGGGATTGGAACATGGAGGAGAGGGACATTTCCTCACTCATGGTAACCAGTGAAAAGGGAGGTGAAAGAACCAGCAGAGAGACTAGGGAGGGCACCTCGAGATAAGAGATCGATACCCCACACAAAGACTGGGTCTAAGTATATTCATGGCCTTATAAGTGGACGGTCGATGATTTAGATCCCTGGGTTTCCATTTTAAAACCATGGTGACCGCCATAAAGACAGATCTACACACGTAGATAAAGTAACCTTGAAGCCAGCAGGAAGAACCGAATCATAGAAACACCAGATATGAGATGAGTTTCAACCATCATAAGGAGTCTTAACAGCCTAAATGGGTTGTAATAAATGAAATAAATTCATACATGACCAAATATATTTTTTACCATTAAAATAATTATTTTTTATGTCATGTAATTTATTTTTTAATCATTTAATAAATAATCCAAAACCTATATTATATTTTGTGGGTTTAAAATAAATTATTTATAAACATAGCTTTCTACAACATCAACTGGGATACTATTTTAATATGGTAAGTTATTTTAATTATAAAATTTGGAAAACCACTTCTATTTGGAAGGAAACATGGGAAAATACATGGTATGGTCTATGCTTATGATTATTTTATAACATAGATTCCAAAATTAATTTTAGAAATTAATAAAGAAATCTAATCTAGTTTTATATAAATACCCTCCCAGCCTCTCACTACCCTTAATTAAAAACTTGATTCTCAATAATTTAGTTTCTTTATACCCCTCTAAATCCCTCCCAATATTCTTCCAGGATCATCAGAAGATCTTTCCTATATTTTAGAAGTGACATTGCATGGTAAATAACTCCCTCTATTATTTTTGTTTCAAGTACTTTATTTGTACTACGCAAATTATATTTTTATTTTTCATATTTTGAATGTTTTTTACATATCCATTTACTTTTATTATGTTTCATTATTAATTAAATACCAAATTTCACTATCATTCACCCTATCCATAAACCATGTTGTACACTCGTTATCTTGTCAAAATCATCCAATGATTTTAAATTCCAAACATTTATGTACTAAACACCCATACCTATTTAAACTCAAGGATTTTCAACTAGTTGGAGATATCCTTTATTTATTAGATACTTCCATATATGTAACCCAAAAACTTTACTTTTTTGGTTAAAATAATGGAAGGTTCTCATGTGGTGTATGACCTATGTGAAAAAAATGCAGTTCATGATATGAATGTGATAGGTGGTTTGAGAATTATATAGCCCAAAATTCATAGTTTAATTTTTTTACCTCGTTATATTTTTTTTGTGCATGGTATGTTATTTTAGTCACACTATGTTAAGATATATTTTAGTTTTTCATTAACGTTTTCTAATAGTTTTGTGTTTTATGTTGTTTCCATAATCATATGTTGACATGATGTTATCATCATATATCATGATTAAATAATCATTTATATGACTCCTAAGCATTTTATGTAACATTTATATACCTCCTTACTAACAAGTATTACTTTCAACATGTTATTCTTTGATTATTACCATAATAGTATTTATATCTCACCACATTTTTTTGTAAATCACAATGTTATCCTAGGAAGTCTTAAAAGTTCAATTCGATATTAGGGAGTGTTATAGGACTTATAAATAAGTTTTTATATCCTTATTTCATGTCATTATATTAAGACTATAATTTCCCAAATACACTATGATAATCCATATTTTAGGATCATATTATTGGTTTCTTTATGTAATATACCTTGAATTAGTGTTTATGAATGTTAGGACTTAGAATTGTTAGCATTAGAGAACGTTCTAGTTGTTATTAGGGATTATGATTATAAATAATTACAGAGAGCCTTATGGTAAGATTAAAAATTGGAAAATAACCCAAATTATGGAAATTTATTGAGTACATTATTTCCATGAACCAAAATCCTTGGTTTGATACTATATGTGGGTGTGGTTATGGAAACATTGTACGTAGGGGTAATAACAAAAAATGGGTGCATTGGTAACTGAATCTATCATCACATAGTCCACAACAAAGTAGTCTTACTGTATATATTTTTTATAATTAATTTATTTTAATCTATATATTTATGGGTTTATATATGTTAATTTATATAATATTAATTTATTATTGTTGAGAATCATGGAAGTTATTTATTTTTCGTGAATTCTTTTCGGGACTGACATTTTTAGAAGTATGAAAGAAAATATAAAAATTGATGAAAGAACATAGTTTTTAGGGAGCTTTGAAGTAGTGAGGAATGAAAAAGAAAAAAAAGAATATGTGGCCAATTAATGAATAAAAATAAAATAGCAGTGGTTCTGAAATATCAAAACAAAGAATCCGAGAAAAATGGAATTCTGGAGCTATAAACACACATTACATGGTGTGAGTTTTCAAGATGTGAACAATTTATAGGCTATAGATAAGAGGAAATTAGCAGTTTGTGAATAGTTAATGGCTCATACATTACACCTCATGTAATCTTTTCATGACGTGTATATCTTTTCCTCAAGAGAAAAAAATATTTATTTCTAGAGTATCTTTGACGGGGTTTTTATTTTGACTATTCAAAATGGAAATTAAATATTGGATTTCTCCTATGGGAATCCATGGGATGTTTCTATGCCTATATATATTGGATCCTAACATGATTAAAGGAATTAAATTTTATTCTTGAGGCATAACCATTGGGAGGATTTCGCAGGGATATGAGTCACTGTTCTTCATAGGTTGGTTCTTATTCGTGATTTTTTCATTATTTTAAGAAACATTGAATGATTTCTAGTTTTACTCTAATCTATTTTCATTCTTAATTAACTTTCTCTATCATTCATACATTACTTAATTCTTAATTTTTTCATAGATGAAGGTGTTTTTAATTGATTTTCGGGTGTTTTAATTGTTTATTATATTTATTTATAATTTTTTAATTTTTATATCAAGCATGCCACAAATTTTTCTAATTTAATAAATTACATTATGTTTGGATAATACACTAAGTGTTAGGGGTCATGATTAAGGTTATTTATGATCTTAATAAATTCATAAATTGAACCTTGGTGACCATATGTCTAGTAATTATGTTAATAGTAATTTTTCATTACATTGTGTTTCACTACCATGATGAAGGGAGGTGTAATTGAATGAAATTAACATAATTGTATTTGAGTAGGACAACAAACCTTAGATTATGATGAATTAATCAATGAATCTAAGTTTAATAGAACTACTATATTAGATATACTATGATTAAGAGATAGTCACGAGATAGGTAGACCTGATTGGTTTAATCAGAAACAATTGGCAACCCTTTCACTGGGTCACACCCTAAGGCATAACACTCTACCAAATTTGATTTAGGGTTATATTTTTTCGTTTACCCTAAAATTTACCCCAATCCTTCTTGTATTTCTTCATATATTTTATTTATTTAATTCATTTAATTTAATTAATAAAAATAAAATAAAATTGAAAATGGAGAGATATGACCATTGCTTATGAATTATCATACAGGTTCCCCACTCTCAATGGGTTCAAACATGTACTTCCACCTTACTATGACTTTGTAGTTAGTATTTTTTAGGATAAAATATTATTTTTTTTATAAATATTAGAAATAAATACATGCTTTGGTTCTGTCATTTGGAATTCAAAGTGGACATTCTTTGTTAAAATCACAATCTGTTTGTGAATAATAATTATGTGGACAAAAAATTACCATTAAATATTATGTTAGGTAATAGGAAAGGCATAAAATAGAATTACACACAGAAATACAATGTTTAAGGAATATTTATCAGTGATGTGTGTACCCTTTAATGTTTATATTTTCAATTTTATATATTTAATATTTTAAAAATTCTCATCCCTAATTGTTTTCATTCCTTTAATAAATGGTTGAAATTGGAAAAAAAAATAAACACCCAATGTGATGGGAAATTCCAAAATTATGTTCCAATCGAAAATAGTGTAGGATTCGAGATAATCACAACCATACATACTCATTTAAATCAATTATATACGAAGAAAAAAACTAGTGTAAAATCCCACATCCCCATAAGAAATATAATGTTTTAATTGAGACATTTATGATACAAAGTCCTTCAACTTTTATTGTTTTTTTATCTCTTAATCACAGAACAATGGTAGAACTCCCTTGAAAAAATCATCCCCATCATTCAGTGATTCCATTTAGAGATGTTTGTGTAGTATGTTTATCATTTAGTGGGGGGATATGACAAATGGTGGATGTTGTTCAAAAATATTAAGCCCGAAGAAAGGATCGATGCAATGTAGTTGAAATAATTCCAGAATAAAGAATTCAATAAATATGTTACTTTCACTCTCTGACTAAAAATAGAGAGGGTATTTCTTAGCCTCAAGAAAAAGGATAAAAAATATATTGGTTTATAAAATCTTAAAATCATAGTAATTTCATGATATGCCTCAAACATTTTCATCGACTCGAAAAGTATAGTCAGACTCTAGTTTAGTGGGATGAGATCGGTCTATGAAAAATATTGGAAATTCAAGACATTGTTAGCTATGTGAAAATTTCCAATATGCCATAAAAATTGAAAAATTAGATCAAGGAATCTCATGATTCTCATGGGTTAGAGGATAGGGATTGGAGAATAGAGTTTAGTTTTGGAAGTGTCATGGACATATATAATGGGGGGGGGGGGAATTCCAACATCAAACATATCAAAAGACTGTGAATAAGAATACTAGAAATTTCTTGAAGGGAGAATAGGAATTATTTAGGTGTGGGAAGGAACAGAAAACTAGCTATAGAATGTTTATAACAGAAACACATGAATATTATATAATAAAGGAATGTAAAATTCACCAATAATCAAATTTTATTATGTTTCAACTATAAATAATAAGGACATTATGTGAATCAATGCACTATGTTAAGGGTTTTTATGGCGACTAATTCCAAAAACCTCCAATGCATGGAGGGAATAATTAATATTATCCAATAACCACCATAAAGGTTGATACTAAAAATTATGTAGTAATAGGTAAAGTGGTTATTCATTAAATAATTGAAAAAAAATATTCTATTTTGGTGTTATGCATTATTTCATATCACACTAGTTTAACAGTACTACTCCAAAAAAACCTCAAATAATGGATGTAGTGTAACGTCCCAGATCTGGAACGCACAACACGAGTGCCCCGAACCCGGTTGGTCACATGAACCCAAGTGCATTTCCCAAAACGCCGGAGGCTTACGACAAGCAGTGTGGGCCCAGGTTTGATAGTGGGGAAACTATGCCCTCATTTTTTAAAGTGTAGCGAAGTGAACAAATTATACAACATAAAACAGCGGAAGTAGTAAACAATATGAACTAGAAAGGAACAACTGTAGTAAAAGATAACCAACAATTATATATAATGATGCAGCATGTCACAATTTCTATGAAAGCAGGGAAAAAAGGATACACTGCAATACAATACAATACAACTCAAAATACAATCACAGAAAAACAAAACAGAACAGTGCAACAGGAACTCAGCAGCATTGCAAGCCTAAGATCAGTCCCATGCTCTTCTACTCCTCTGCAACAATCATATACCTATATAGGGACCCTTTCCCTGATCGACACCTGAATCAATATAGTCCATTTGGGCTGAAGACATGACCCAAACATGGTGTGAGAAATAAATCCCAGTAGGCAACCACCAAAGGCCCTTTCCCAACTGTCAGTGAAAATGTTCAACAACAGTGTGCAATAATAAATTAAAGTAAACTATTAAGTACTCAAAGTTACTATCACCACTAGTTACCTTTCCATTTTTCTATTCTTTTATCAATTCAATATAATTTAATTCTAAGCTAATCAGAACCATTCCCTTAGGATAATTAGAACCATTCCCTCAGGCTAAATGTAACCATGCCCTTAGGCTAATATAGTCATTCCCTCAGGCCAAATATCACCATCCCCTCAATCTAATATTGTAATTCCCTCATTATAAATATCACCACGCCCTCAGGATAATATAGTCATGCCCTCAGGCTAAATATCACCACGCCCTCAGGCTAATATAGTCATGCCCTCAGGCTGAATATCACCACGACCTCTGTAACGACCCAAACTATTTCAATGGAAAAAATACCTTCTTATATTTATGTCATAAAAACAAAAAATAATGAACTAATAAGTGATAAGTGACCTTTAAACATAATTTTGTCACCCCTATGTTTGGAATTTTAAAAACCCGACATACACGGTTGTGTTCAAGATATTTTTTGGAGTCTAATGAAACAAAAATAATTTTTGGTGAATAGTAACATACCCTTATGAATAGTAACCTACCCTTATGAATAGTACTATGACCTTTATGAATAGTAAATAGGAGTTACATTACCTATGAAAAATAAAATAAAATTTAGACATCATAGAAAGTGACAATTTGACCTTAGTAAACAATTTTGGTATTTTATAAGTCATAAATAATTAATTATAATTAATTAATTAATTTAAAAGAATATTTATTCCCCTGAAATGTGTTCATAAAGTATTGAATCAATGTCTAATAGTTTTTAGATAAGAACCTACGTAATTTTTGAAAGAACTACAAAATCAGTTTTAATTTTAAAAACTTTTTTTAAGTAAATTATGATTTTAATTAAATATTAAATTATTAATATATAGAAAATTATTTTTAAAAAATGGACTTCATTTTTCGATTCTACTCGTCGAAAAATGGTTGGGGTAAATTTTTGGTATTTTTCTGAGAAACATGAAATTTTGGTGAATAATTGAATACATTAATTTACCATATAAATACATTTTAATTAAAACCCACTATTCCTAACATCACAAGTGATGTAAGCACCCAAATCCCGAACTCACATGCCTTATTTACTATTCTGGGTCATCCAATAATCACTATTCCTTGTCTTAGGTGTAATTAATAAATTAATCAATTTTATATTAAGGAAACCCCTCTCCTCTCCACTATAAAAGCCACCCTTCACTCCCTCTTTTTCTCACACCTCTCAAGCTCCAAGCCTTCTCTAAACTCTGCCCAAACACATTCCTTAGCCCCTCCCCCACGTACAAGAGCTTCTGGTCTCATCAACAGACCAAGCATAGGCCCTTAAGGAGGTTCTCAAGAGGAGGATTCTAAAGGTAATTTCTCTACCTCTTCTCCTTTAATTTTCCTTTCAAGTTCAAGTTCCTTTCTTGATCTCTTCCAACCTATCTTCTTCAAAATTGTTTTGTAACTCCATTATTATACATATAATGCAATATTATTATTCTAATGGTTTATTATATCACCCCACACCCTTTCCGTCTTCCTTTTATTTTATTAAAGAGAACGTTGTTCATAAGGTGTTAAATTTATCACCTTTAAAAACGACATGTTCTCTTCTTCCATTTCTACCTTCAATCTGGTCATGAAATCATTTTTATGGTTGAACCAGAATATTTTATATCTATTATGTTCTATTTTAAGTTCTGGAAACAACCTATGGCCATATTACTAAGTGAAAAGTTAAAACGAGTTCGTTGTGATCCAAAAAAAGCTCAAATTAACCCAAATAATCATCATTTAATTCTTATCTAATGATTCGTCCACATGGATCTAATATAACTCCTTATAAAATCATTCAAGATTATTAAATATCATTAATAAAATGTAATATCAGTTCGTTATTTTTACCCATGATCTACCCTAACATCAATTTAAGAATACAAGTGGACCGCTCAAGAAAACCATGAAAACGAACATCCCCGATCAATGTTTTTAAACTCTATAAGTCATCCAAAGGAACATAATATGAAATAATGAAACCATAATGAACCCTATTAATGTATAAAAGGTTATGTAATTTCTAATTAATTAATATAATGTCATTATATAGGACATTAAAGAGGAGGAGGCATTCGAGTACAAGGTAAGGGGAAATCTCGAACCCAATTTTTCTTCCTTCAGGTTCTCCCTCTTTCACTCCATTTTTGATATGGTTACTCCTAAAAAATAATTTTTTCATCATTTAATTTACTTTTCTATGATATACATGTTTGTCACTGGTTTTTATGTCCATCAAAATGTTTTCCAAAAGAACTCTTCTTTCAAGATTTCACCTTTTGCCTCTCATTCAAGGTTGATGGTTCTTATATCAAGTATGTCGTTCCCTATTTATTTTGGGAACCCAAAGCTTATGAATGTGTTATTATGAGATTAAAACCATTCCATTCCATGGGTTATTTATGTACATGTTTTATATGTGTTCTATGTGGAAAGTATGATAATGATAATGCTATGATGTGACGGGTGCGCCCAGAATTGTAGAGCGCAATATGAATGTTTATATGTGACGGGTGCACCCGGAATTATATAGTGCTCCAATGCATTGGGTAAAGTGATGAATCTCATGAGTAAATGTGAAATGATGTGTGAACAAGATTCTATCTTGGTTCACAAATATGTGTGGTATTTAACCACTAATACATGATGTTTCATTTTTATGCATTGCCACATTTCAAATCTTTTATTTATGCTCCTCTCATGTTCATGATCATTTTCATATGTCATGATTATGCTCACCCCATGATATATTGTTCTTATCTATCCTCTTACTAGGATTTTATCTCACCCCTTTTGATGTATACCCTCATGTGGATTCATGTACTAAAGAGAGGACAAGTGCCACTAAGAAGTTAGGGAAGAAGAAATTAAATAAATGTTTATGGTTCATGTTGTATTTGTTATGTGTGGTCCTATTTTTCCAAAGACACTAAACCTTGGGATCCTCTATGTGTAATACTATTATGTTGTCTATCTTTGAAATGATTTAATATTAATGAAAGAAAAGGCTAGGTCACTATAGTTGGTATCAGTGGAAAGGTTTAGTTAATTTGGGAATTAAGATTAGTAAACCCTAGAGAAAACCTCTAGCATGAGAATAAGTACAAATATGTACACAAGAATATTTACCTAGGGATCCCATATGTTATGTTTTTGGTATAATTGTTTAAATGAATAAGTTATTCATGACTTGTTTACATATGTTTTGTTCTAACCTTTTCTATTTTAGAAAAAGGTGGGAACCAGGAGAAATCAGGCCAAAAACTCTTACGACAGCCAATGCAATGATTGCCCGAATGAAATCCCCAATGATTTTAGAGGTGGAGTTCAAAACTTCATGGAAATACTTAACCAATTATCTCGGGTTATGAATAATAACCATAATAATGGGGAACTCCCTCCTTCACCGAAGAGGGAGAAACTAGCTATTGAATGTTTTATGCGGCAATGACCACCGACGTTTTTTGGATCTTCCGATCCACTAGCTGTAGAACAGTGGGTCAACTCCATGGAGAAGATCTTTTCTGTTCTTCACAGTTTCGAGACGGAGAAGGTGAATCTATCAATTTATCATCTAGATGGAGAAGCCGATCAATGGTGGGCTTTGATTAAGAACACCAAGCTGAGGGAAGAAATTGATGAGATAGAATGGGAAGACTTTAAGATAATGATTCTTAATAAGTACTTCCCATGAACACTTCGCACGAAGATGGAGAGAGAATTCATAGAGCTCAAGCAAAAAGAAGGATAATCTGTCACAACCTATGAAGCAAATTTCACAAGGCTCGCAAGGTTTTCTTTGAGTTTTATTCTCACTAATGATTGAAAAATTGATATATTCTTTAGTGGATTAAAACCACATCTTTGAAAGGCTCTTGTAATTTGATACTTTGGGAGTTATGAAGAAGTTGTTCGGTGGGCTCTCAAAGTGGAGATGGAATTTGGGGAATGGTCCCATGGATATGGTGAAAAGAAAAGAAAGATGGAGTTTCAAGCTATTGGATCTAGTGACCAAGGTGGGAAAAAAATCGATGACCCACATGCCAAAAATGAGGGAAGTTGCACCATGGGAACTGCCTCAAAGGTACGGGGAAATGCTTTAAGTGTGGGAAATAAGGACACCAAGATCACGAGTCTTGAAAAGGAATGAAAAGGAAGGATAATGTAGCCGATGAAAGGAGAGAACCACTCATTGTTCAATGCTACAACTGTAGGGAGCTAGGGAACTATTCAAAACAGTGCACTAAACCTCGAGCTCTCGAGGTTAATCAGCACCAAAAACCACCAAATCCAAAGGAACAAGGGAAGGCTTATGCCATCACTACTGCGGAGGTGGAACATTATAATGAAGTTAGACAAGGTACACTTCCTATTCACTCAAGAATGGAAAAAGTATTATTTGACTATAGTTCTACACATTCCTTTATATCTTTCAAGTTTTCTAGAACTATAGAATCAAAGACCCGAAACCTTGAAGTAGAGATATCTGTAAAAACACCAAGTGGTGCAATCATTGCAACCCATGTGTTTGACACTTCTTCTATTGACGTATGTGGGAAGATTCTTCCGGAAAATCTCGTAATACTTCCCTTGGTGGAATTCGACGCTATAATGGGAATATATTGGCTCTCGTTATATAGAGCACATATCATTTGTCGGGAAAAGGAAATATATTTTCATATTACGAACCATCCCATGCTCCTCTACAAATGAAAGGAAGGTCATGAATATACTTTGAAAAACCCTTCAATGGTGTGGGTGTTGATCCCCTATGAAGAAGCATACCTCACCCAAATCGTTGAGTCGAAGGAAAGTTCCAACCTTGAGGAAATGCCCATCGTGAGGGAATACAGAGATGTATTTCTCGAAGAGTTACCCAGAATTCCCCCGGATCATGAGGTAGAGTTCTCAATTGAACTCATACATGGAGCTACTCCTATCTCGTAGTGTCCCTATATGATGGATCCTATCAAACTGGAGGAGTTAAAGAAGCAGCTATAAGAGAATCTGGACAAAGGGTTCATATGCCCTAGTGCATCACCTTGGGGTGCGCCAGTGCTCTTTGTAAAGAAGAAGGATGGAACCATGCGGATGTGTATCGATTATCGGGAACTCAACAAGATCACCATAAAGAACAAGTATCCTCTCTCAAGGATTGATGACTTGTTCAACCAGTTATGAGGAACTCAATACTTTACAAAGGTGGATCTTCGTTTTGGATATCATCAAGTAAATGCGAAGAAGGTTGTTTTACAGAAGACTACCTTCCGTACAAGGAATGGGCACTATGAGTTTTGGTGATGCCCTTCGGACTTACTAATGCCCCTGCAATCTTCATGGATTTGATGAATAGAGTCTTTAGACATTACCTTGACAAATTTATGGTAGTGTTTATCGATGATATTCTCATCTACTCCAAGAGCAAGGAGGAACATTAAGAATATCTAAGACTTGTGTTGGCGACATTGAGAAAGGAGAATTTGTACGCCAAGTTCATAAATTGTGACTTTTGGATGAATCAAGTCACGTTCTTGGGATTTCTGATCACAAGAGAGGGAATTTTTGTGGACCCTTCAAAGACAAAAGCGATTGAGGAATGGCCCAGGCCCTCTAGTGTCACAGAAATCCGTAGTGTTCTTGGATTAGCTGGGTACTATATATGTTTTGTGAGAAACTTCTCATGATTGTCAAGCCCGCTAACTAAGTTAACAAGGAAAGGGGTAAAGTATGTATGGATAGAAGAATGTGAGGGAAGCTTCAAGGAGCTATAGAGAAGGATAATCACTACACCTGTACTCACAGTACTGAAAAGTGGAGAAGGTTTTGTGATATATAGTGATGCTTCAAAGAAAGGCTTGGGTTGTTTACACATGCAAAATGATAATGTGATAGCCTACGCCTCACGACAGTTGAAGATCCATGAGCAGAACTACCCGATGCATGATCTAGAGCTGGCAGGCGTGATTTTTTGCCTTGAAAATCTGGCGGCACAACCTTTATGGCAAGAAGTGTGACATTTACACTGAAAACAAGAGCCTAAGGTATATATTCACACAAAAGGAGCTCAACATGCGTCAAAGGAGATGGTTAGATCTAATCAAGGATTACGAATGCTCAATTATCTATCATCCTGGAAAGCCAAACAAGGTAGATGATGCACTAAGTAGAAAAGAACCTACTACTCTATCCATGTTGAGGATTGAGAAAGACCCTATCTTCTTGGATTTTCAAAGGATGGATTTGGAAATCATAAGGGTAGGGGATACATCCTACCTTGCCCAAATGATTGCACAACCATCCATCCAAGAGAAGATTAAGGAAGCACGAAGGGATGATGTGGAGATACAAAAGAGGGTGAATTCAGTAAAGGAAGGGAAATTGCAAGTGTTTTATATCGATGATGATGGTGCGATTCAATTTGGAACGCGGATTTTCGTGCCTTCATCACCCGGGATAAAGAAGGAGCTATTGGATAATGCTCATAGCTCAACTTTCTCTATCCATCCTGGAAGTACCAAGATGTATCGTGATCTCTGAGAACACTTATGGTGGGATAACATGAAGAAGGAGATTGTGGAATATATATAAAGGTGCTTGGTATGTCAACAAGTTAAAGTTGAGCGACAAAAGTCCAAAGGTATGATGCAGCCATTGCCTATACCCATGTAGAAATGGGCAAATGTTACTATGGACTTTGTCACGGGTCTCCCAAACACGTCAAAGGGAAATAATGCAATATGGGTTGTGGTTGATCGAATCACTAAGACTCTCCATTTTATCGCTATTTAGAAAGACCTCTCACTTGAACAACTTGCAAGGATATATGTGAAAGAGGTGGTGAGATTGCATGGTGTTCCACTCTTAATTGTAACTGACCGTGATCCAAGTTTCACATATAAGTTCTAGAGGATCCTTCAACATGCTCTGAGTACTAAATTAAATTTCAACACAGCTTATCACCCCCAAACTGATGGCCAGTCGGAAAAGACTATTCAGAAACTTGAAGATATGCTAAGAGCCTACTCTCTTGAATTCAATGTTTGTTGGGATTAGAATCTCCCATTGGTTGAGTTCTCATACAACAATAGCTTCCACTCGAGTATTTAGATGGCTCCGTATGAATCTCTATATGGGAAGCGATGTAGAACTCCAACCTATTGGGATGAAGTTGAAGAACGAAAGATACTTGGTCCCAATCTTGTTCCTTAGATGACAGAGAAGGTTCAAGTCATCCAGAAACACATCAAAGCTACTCAAAGATGGCAAAAGAGCTATGATGAAAACCGTCAAAGGGACTTAGAGTTCGACGTTAGAGATAAAGTCTTCCTTAGAATATCTCCATGTAAGAGAGTCATGAGATTTGGGAAGAAAGGCAAGCTAATCCCAAGGTACATTGGCCTCTTTGAGATCCTTGACCTTATTGGAGCCGTGGCCTATCATCTGGAACTTCCACTGAATATGGCTCAAGTTCATGATGTGTTTCATGTATCACTACTGAGGAAGTACATACCAGACCCCTCTCATGTACTAAACTCAGAGGTGGTGCCGCTGAAAGATGATCTCTCCTATGAGGAGCAGCCGGTAAAAATTTTGGACCGAAGTGATAAGGTTCTATGCAACAATAAAAACTACCTTGTATAAGTGTTTTGTAGGAACCATAAGTTTGAGGAAGCAACTTGGGAACCAGAAGAGGCAATGAAAGAGAAGTACCCTCACCTGTTTGTGTAAAGTGAAATTTTGGGGGCAAAATTTCTTAAGGGGGGAAGAATGTAATGACCCAAAGTATTTCAATGGAAAATTCCCTTCTTATATATATGACATAAAAATACAAAATAATGAACTACTAAGTGATAAGTGACCTTTAAACATAATTTTTTCACCCCTATGTTTGGAATTTTAAAAATCTGACATACATGGTTGTGTTCAAGATAGTTTTTGGAGTCTAATGAAAAAAAATGGTGAATAGTAACCTACCCTTATGAATAGTAACCTACCCTTATGAATAGTAATATGACCCTTATGAATAGTAAATAAGAGTAACATTACCTATGAATAATAAAATAAAATTTAGACATCTTAGAAAGTGACAATTTGACCTTAGTAAACGTTTTTGGTATGTTATAAGTCAAAAATAATTAATTATAATTAATTATTTAATTTAAAATAATATTTATTCCCCTGAAATGTATTCATAATTTATTGATTCAATGTATAATTGTTTTTAGATAAGACCCTATGTAATTTTTGAAAGAACTACAAAATCAGTTTTAATTTTAAAAACTTTTTTATTTAAATTATGATTTTAATTAAATATTAAATTAATAATATTTAGAAAATTGTTTTTGAAAAATGGACTTCTTTTTTGGATTCTACACGTCAAAAAATGGTTGGGGTAAATCTTTGGTATTTTTCTGAGAAACTTGATTTTTTTGTGAATAATAGAATACATTAATTTACCATATAAATACATTTTAATTAAAACCCCTATTCCTGACATCACAAGTGATGAAAGCACCCAAATCCCGAACTCACATGCCTTGTTTACTATTCTTGGTCATCCAAGACACACTATTCCTTTTCTTAGGTGAAATTAATAAATTAATCCATTTTATATTAAGGAAACCCCTCTCCCCTCCACTATAAAATCCACCCTTCCCTCCCTCTTTTCCTCACTACTCTCTAGCTCCAAGCCTTCTCTAAACTCTGGAAAAACACCTTCCCTATCCCCTCCCCCACTTCCAAGAGCTTATGGTCTCATAAAAAGACCATGCTTAGGCCCTTAAGGAGGTTCTCAAGAGGAGGATTCTAAAGGTAATTTCTCTCCCTCTTCTCCTTTAATTTTCCTTTCATGTTCAAGTTCATTTCTTGATCTCTCCCTACCAATATTCTTCCAAAATGTCTTATAACTCCATTATTATACATATAATTTAATCTTATGATTCTAATGGTATATTATATCACCCCAAAACCTTTCTCTCTTCCTTTTATTTTATTAAATACAACGTTGTTCATGAGGTGTTAAATTTATCACCTTCAAAAACGACATGTTCTCTTCTTCCATTTATACCTTCAATCTGGTCATAAAACCATTTTTATGGTTGAACCAGAATATTTTATATGTATTATGTTCTATTTTAAGTTCTGGAAATAAACTATGTCCATATTACTAAGTGAAAAGTGAAAATGAGTTCGTTGTGATCCAAAAACCGCTCAAATTAACCCAAATAATCTTCATTTAATTCTTATCTAATGATTCGTCCACATGTATCTAATATAACTCATTGTAAAATCATTCAAGCTTCTATAATATCATTAATAATAGGTAATATCAGTTATGTATGTTTACCCATGATCTACCCAAACATCAATTTTAGAATACAAGTGGACCGCTCAAGAAAACCATGAAAACGAACATCCCCAATCAATGTTTTTAAACTCTATAAGTCATACAAAGGAACATAATATGAAATAATGAAACCAGAATGATCCCTATTAATGTATATGAGGTTCTGGAATTTCTAACTAATGAATATAATTTCATTATACAGGACATTAAAGAGAAGGAGGCATTCGAGTACAAGGTAAGGGGAAATCTTGAACCCAATTTTTCTTCCTTCGGGTTCTCCCTCTTTCACTCCATTTTTGATATGGTTACTCCTCAAAGATCATTTTTTGATCATTTCCTGTACTTTTCATGGATATACATGTTTGTCACTGGTTTTTTTGTCCATCAAAATGTTTTCCAAAATAAATCTTCTTTCAAGATCTCACCTTTTACCTATCATTCAAGGTTGATGGTTCTTGTATCAAGTATGTTGTTCCCTCTTTCTTTTGGGAACCCAAATATTATGAATGTGTTATTATGAGATAAAACCCATTCCATTCCATGGGTTATTTATGTATATGTTTGATATGTGTTCTATGTGGCAAGCATGATAATGATAATGTTATGATGTGATGGGTGCTCCCGGAATTATATAGCGCTCCAATGCATTGGGTAAAGTGATGAATCTCATCAGTAAATGTGAAATGATGTGTGAACAAGATGATAGCTTGGTCCAAAAATATGTGTGGTAGTTTACCACTAAGTCATGATGTTTCATTTTTATTCATTGCCACATTTCAAGTCTTTTATTTATGCTCCTCTCATGTTCATGATCATTTTCCTATGTCATGATTATGCTCACCCCATGATATATTATTCTTATCTATCATTTTACTGGGCTTTTAGCTCATCCCTTTTGAAGTATATCCTTAGGTGGATACATGTACTAAAGAGAGGACTAGTTCCACTAAGAAGCTAGTGAAGAAGAAATTACATAAATGTTTGTGGTTGATGTTGTATTTATTATGTGTGGTCCTAGTTTTCCCAAGACACTAACCCTCTGGATCCTCTATGTGTAATACTATTATGTTGTTTATCTTTTAAATGATGTAATATTAATGAAAGAAAGGGTCGGGTCACTATAACCTCAGGCTAATATAATCATGCACTTAGGCGCTAGTAACCGGGCCAATCCCAATGCATAACAAAAAAATTTATACCAAATTTCCTCTCAAGAAAACATTAAACAAGAAATAATCACGGTATACCCTCGGGTATTCTGGCCAAACAGCTAAGAAAAGGAAGGCACCCACGGGGTGGCCCTAGATCCAAGCAGTGATCCCAAACAGCACTTTTAATTTATCATTAGTTTATCTATACAATTCTAGATATCTTATCAGCAAGGTATTCATCCATTACGATATCCTAAACATGGGTTCGTAGCACAAAAACACACAAAAATCAACACAACAGTTGGAATGAACACCAGACCACATACCTTGATCTCCCCTGATTGATATACACGAACGACGCCTCCCAAATTGTCCATGAATGATGTAGATTTGGGATAAAAGTTCCCACATTCAACCTCAAACAACATTACATAGAAATATAATTGGTAAGAAAGGATCTAGGAGATGGTAGAGCTTACCCGTGCGGTTCAAAGGAGATCGACGGTGTAGGAATCGGGTTCCCGGTGTGTG
Source organism: Viscum album (assembly GCA_963277665.1). Classification (NCBI taxonomy): domain Eukaryota; kingdom Viridiplantae; phylum Streptophyta; class Magnoliopsida; order Santalales; family Viscaceae; genus Viscum; species Viscum album. The sequence continues at coordinate 1,351,623,474 of OY728164.1, forward strand.
GTCAAGAGATCTTCCAAGTTCCGGCTGTCTCTCTCGTGCTCCAAATGAACCCACTACCTCCTCTACCAAAAAAGGAGGATACTGCCCATTTTAAGTGAAAAGACAATCTACAGGGTGTGTACTCTCATGTACATGATGTGTACTTTTCATTTTTTAAGTTGTTCCTCTGGCGGATTCTTTCCACCGCAACACTGTTCATCCGTTGACTTGAGTATATGTCATGTATTCTTTATTACATGGCGTGTACTATCGCTCTGCTGGCATCTACCTTTACTTTCTTACTGTTCACATATCGGCTGATTATATGGCATTTAAATACTAAGTACACGGTGTGTAGTCAGTTTTTACTCCCTTCATCGCCGACATGCCAACACGCCCTGTGTACTCATCCCACATGACTAAAGTACACATCATGTGGAAAAGTACATGGAGTGTACCCAAAAAATTTGGTATTTTTTCCCAATTTCCTTATTTTCCAAAAAACTCTTAAGTGAAAGGGAAAAGTAGAAACCCGTACCTCAAAAATAAGAACTGGGTTCTTACAAACTTCCCCCCTTAAATAAATTTTCCCATGAATTACCCTTCCAAGGGTAGTGAAGATATAGCTGTGAACAACTCTGGCCACTGAGCATGTACGTCGGTCTCCCGCTCCTAGGTTTTGTCCTTCACTCGGCAATGATGCCATAACACCCGAATGAGGGGAATCGACTGACCTCGGAGAACCATCGTGCTCCTATCAACAGTACGAATCAGATGCTCATCAAAGGATGCATCAACCTGATGCTCGACCTCCTCAGGCTAAAAAATGTGAGATGGTTCTAAATGATAGTGGCGCAACTGAGATACATGGAAGACGTCGTGCAAGGTCCATTACATCTGTGGTAACTAAAACCGGTAGGCAACCGACCCGACTTTCTCTAGAATTTCAAACAACCCCACATACCTCATCAAAAGTTTACCCAGTCTCATGATCTTCCTATGTCCCAAACTCGGTGAAACACGCAAGAAAACCTAATCCCTGACCATGAACTCCAATGGGCGTCTGCGACGATCAGCATAAGATTTTTGAAGAGACTATGTAGTATACATCTTCTTCTAAATCAACTGGACCTGCTCAGAAGTCTCCCACATAAGACATGGTCTTAGTTAAGCTGCCTCACTTGCCTCCATCTAGCACAAAATTATTCAGCATGGCCTACCATATAAGTCCTTGTAAGGTTACATCTCAATAATTTCCTGAAAATTATTATTATTGGAAAACTCGACCAGGGGTATATGCTTCTCCCAAGAGACCCCAATGTCTAGGATGCATGCACGCAGCATGTCCTCTAGCACCTGTATCATACGCTCTGACTGGCCATCAGTCTGAGGGTGATATGCTCTGCTCAGAAGCACCTATCTACGCAGTACCCTCTAAAAACTCTACAAGAAATGAGTTGTAAAGCAGGAATCCCTATCTGAAATGATAGAACGAGTAACCCCATGAAGAAGTACAATACCTCCGAGATAAAACAATCCGAGCTCATCGACAATCTAGGTCTATTTGATTGGAAAAAAGTGAGCTACCTTCGTAAGTCTATCCACAAAAACCCCATGACGCCAATGCCTCGATATGACCTCAGCAACCCAGTCCCAAAATCTATCGTGACATCATCACATTTCCACTCCGGGATGGCTAACTGTTGTAACAGTCCAGCTGGCCTCTGATTCTCCGCCTTCACCTACTGACAGGTGGAATATCTCGTAACAAAACTAGATATTTCTCTTTCTTTGGAAGTATCAGGACTGGTGCTGATGCCAACCTACCATTCATCTGCTGAAAGGAAATCTCTCATGCTTCTAGGCAAACGAACTTCACACCCTTCTTAGTCAAACTTGTCAATGGTGCTACTAAGCAGGAGAGGTCCAGTATAAAACACATGTTGTAACCAGCCATCCCCAAGAAACTCCATATCTCAAACACGTTCTTAGGCTACTCCCAGAAAACTACATCTCTCACCTTCTCTAGGTCTACCGTAACTCCTGCCTCTGAGATAATATGACCGAGGAAGTGAATTTGGGCCATCCAAAAGTGGCACTTTGAGAGCTTATCATATAGCTTATGCTCTCTTAGTGTACTCTGCACGACCTCGAGATGGTTTGCATGGTCGTGTCGAGTGTGAGTGTACACCAAGATATCATCCATGAAGACTAACATGAAAGAATCCAAATATGGGTGGAACACATGATTCATCAATGCCATCAAAACTGCTGGTGCGTTTGTGATTCCAAATGGCATGACCAAGTACTCATAGAGACCGTATCTACTCTGAAATGCTATAAGCGATATTTCTAATGGTCTCACGTGCAACTTATTATATCCGGATCTCAAGTCAATCTTTGAGAACACTCGTTCTCCTCTAAGTTGATCAAAAATATCATCAATACTCGGTAGCGGATATCGGTTCTTAACAGTCAACTAGTTCAGCTTTCGTTATTCTACACAGAGTTAAAGGGTATTGTCTGCCTTCTTTGAAAAAATGACCGGCGAACCCCAAGGACAAGTACTAGGTGGGATGAAACCCATTGACTAAAACTCCACTAGATTCCATTTTTTATCCTATAACTCATGTGCAGCCATTCTATAAGGAAGAATGGACATTGGTGTCACTCCTGGAACAATCTCAACAGAGATATCGACCTCACTCTCCGGAGGTGGACTTGAAAAGTAATCCTAGAAGACATCCCTGAAACGATCAGCCACTGGAGGGAAATCCATCTGACAAGTTCCCTGATCATACAGATATAAACATGAAATCTAGGATGTGAATCCACGTCGCCCACAATGCTCTGGTCCCGCTTGGCTTGTTGAGACATCCCATTCACCCTTGTATAGGAACTCTTCGCCCTCTGGTGAAGTGAAATTCACCCAGTGATGATAGCAGTCTACAAAGGCTTGAAAGGGAACCAACTTTTCCATCCTAAGAATGAGAACATAAGCTTTTATCTCTAAGACATTGAGGTCCCATAGAAAGTGACGCCCAACAACTTCAAGGGGGCACTCCTTGCACTGACTCACACCTTCCTTCCTCACTCCCAATAGTGTGTCTAGCATCATGTTATCAGAAGATGAAGAAAAAAATAGCCCAAGGCTCTCTACAATGGCCACATATATAAATCTATGTGTAGAAACAGTATCGATAAGTGAGGAAGATAGAACAGAAGCATCTAGAATAGTATCTCTGACAGTGGAAGGTCCAAGATCCTGCTCATGTTGGGTCTGTTGCACTGCATATGCCTGCCCAGTTCCTCGGCCCTGCGACACAGCTTGGATACCCTGAGATGACCCAACCTACTCCCTCTAAGATCCTGTTGTCTGGATACCATGTCCATGACAACCTTCTCAGCCTACATGCCCTCACGCATTCTAATTGCCTGACTGGTAAGAAGATGTTGGTCCTACTCTTACATGCGGAGTCTACCGAGAACCCCTCTAACTAGCCAATGGTACAAACACCTTGAAGAAACGCTTTATATGACCCATCTTGCCACATGCTCTTCACTCCACTGGGTCACAGGGACACTGAGGTCTCTTTTTCCCATCTATACTACACTGGTAGCACATTATGGTGCCAACTGAAGTGTTCCTCTGGCTAGTACTTCCACCATGATAGAAATATGTCTGCCTTATCCTCTTGCCGATGGAAATAGTACTAGAAACTGGTGTCAAACCACCTTGGCCCACACCACTAGCTTCCCGTATGTTCCACTCAGAAATAAGTGCCTGGTTCACAATAGTATGTACTTTAGGCAACCTGAAAATCTTTACCAGCGCTTGGATGTCATATCGATGACCATCTTCAAAGCGTTGATCCCTCAATGCATCATTTCCCACCAGAACGGGTGAAAAATAGAGAACCTTGGTGAAGCGGGAAGAATAATCCATCACGGACATGGAGGCCTACTGCAGATTCATGAACTCTCAAGCTTGATCTACTTTCAGCATCTCCGAAAAGATGAATTCATAGGAGGCTATCTAAAAATCTTCCCACACCATGTCTCGGTGATACTCAGACTGGGTGGTAACATCCCACCACGTCTTTGCAGAATTGTGCAGCACGTATGTAGCAAGCTTGACACTTCACCTAGGAGGTGTCTCTAGATGATCAAAAATCATCTGAATAGAACTCATCCAAGACTCCATAGCCTATGGTCCGCCATCCACGGAAAATGTTGGCAGATGCTACAACTGGAATATACGAGTCAACTCTGCCATAGATGTGGCAGTCGGCGATGCTCCCTAGATGGTCTGCATAAACCACATGAAGCCTTCACAGAACTGTGCATCTGTGCCTATGTCCGGTATAATGGCTGGCAGTGCATCTGGATATGCTAGAGGATCCATCGGTATCCCGTGGCCTACTGTCTCTGGTGTATAATTGTTATCTCTCTCCTAGAGAAAAACTTGTAGTCATCTTGGTAGTATGACTCTATTAGGCCAAACACTCACCTTAGTCTAAGATTATCAAGGAATAAGAACCGAAAGCGTAAAAAGGGAACAAGGAATAGAAAACTTTCACGTTTTAAAAAACAAGACTACACTGAATGTATAATAACAACACGACATGTTTCCTCAAGTCTTCCACATGGGCATGTACTCTACCAACCATGGTCGTGTAGCACCCGAAACACACAGTGTTTTGTCCCCACACACGGCATGTACTTGAATTTTCATCCCCTACCTGAGTCCTTCTACAGAGCTAGGTCACATGGCTCTTCTAAAACCACCCTACACGGTATGTCCCATAGGAACACAGAGTGTACTCTACAAGCTTTCACCAGCCCATGTTGTTGGTGACATGTCCTATGTACCTAGGTCACACTATACGACGTGTTCCTATAAGACACAGTGTGTACAAAGAATCCCCAGACTGACCTGTGTGGTTAGTGACATGGCTCGGTACCTGGGTCAGACTACAAATCATTTTCAAGGAAGACCCGACGTGTATGGCTTAAGGTTTCGTCAACCGTGTTGTTAGTTACATAGTCGGACATCAGATAAACACTAAACGGTGTGTACAACCCATGCATGGAGTGTGCCACCAAAACATTCATATCCCATGTTTCTACCCACATGGCATGTGACATGGTAAGAGACCACACGTTGTGTACTTAGGTTACACAGCATGTACTAAATTTTTTTCTTTCATTTCTTCCCGAAAAGAAGAACACACGACCTGTGTGCATAGAACTACACAACATGTATCCTGGGTTTTCTGGACAGTAAGCCTCAGTTACTACTCCAGAACCCAGAAAATGTTGAAACAAACACCTAAGTTCCAAATCCCGATCCGTGAGGGCCCATACTCCCCACGAATCAATGCTTGGAATCTTATACATGTTATATCAAAGTAAACTCATAAATGATCCACCAAATTCCAATTATTGAGGGCCCATAATCCTCAAAAACCAATGTTTTGCGTTCATTCTATCAAAATATCACACAACAATACCCTATCAAATAGTATGTATTTATCATAGAAGTTATCACAACAACATGTTTTTCTAGCACAACAACTATCACAACAATATGCAGTTTCTAATGCACCTACACGGCATGGAAACTATGAATGACATGTGATTTCTAGAATGTGCCTAAATGATGTATGAGATGGAATACCCTCATATCATAGGGTTGAAACTAAAAATAACCCATGTATAAAATATAAATAGCTCACAACAAGTGTGTCACCCAATGGTGAAAATCAAATCAACCGTAAAATTTAAAAAATCCGAAAAATTACAATTAACCAGGTAGTTTGGATTTTTCCTATACATAGGTCAACTACTTTCGGGAACAGATTATTACCAAATAACTATTTCCATCCTATCCCTGGATATAGGCTCCAAATAGTAAGTCAAGAGAAAAAACTCCTCTGATACTACTTTGTAACGTCCCTGATCTAGAACCCACACAACGGGTGCCCCAAACATGGTTGGTCACATGAACTCAAGTGAATTTCCCAAAACACCAGAGGCAGCCGACTAGCAGAGAGGGACCATGTCTGATAGTGGGGAAACTATGCCCCCATTTGTCAAACTGTAGTGCAGCGGAACAAATATACAACATACAATAGTGGAAGCAGTAAACAATATGAACTATAAATGAACAACTGATGTAACAGATAAAAAAATTTATAAATAATGATGCATCATGTCACTATTTCTATGAAAGCATCCAAAACAGGATACACTACAATACAATACAATACAACTCAAAATACAAGTACAGTAAAACAAAATAGAATAGTGCAATAGGAACTCAGCAGCATTGCAAGGAAAAGCTCGGTCCCAAGCTCTCTTACTCATCTGTAACAATCACGTACCTGTATAGGGACCCTTTCCCTGATCTACACCTGTAGCAATACAGTCTGTTTGGGCCAAAGACATGACCCAAATAGGGTGTGAGAAAAAAATCATAGTAGGCAACCACCAAAGGCCCATGCCCAACTGTCAGTGAAAATGTGCAACAACAGTGTGCAATAATAAAATGTAGTAAAATAGTAAGTAATCAAAGTAACTATCACCAATAGTTACATTTCCATTTTAATATTTTCTAACAATTCAACATAATTTAATTCTAAGCTAATCAGAACCATGCCCTTAGGCTAATCAAGACCCTGACCTCAGGAAAAATGTAACCATGCCCTCAGGATAATACAGTCATGACCTCAGGATAAATATCACCACGCCCTCTGGCTAATATAGTAATGCTCTCAAGAAAAATATCAATATGACCTCAGACTAATATAGTCATTCCCTCAAGATAAATATCACCAAGACCTAAGGCAAAATATCACCCCTCCCTCAGGCTAATATATCTATTCCCTCAGGCACAAGTAACCGGGCATAACCCAATGCATAATAAGAAATTTTATACCAAATTTCCTCTTAAGAAAACTTTAAATAGGTAATAATCACGATATACCCTCGGGTTTCCAGGCCAAACGAAAAAACAGAGGAACGCACACATGGGGTGGCCCAAGATCCAAGCAGTGATCCCAATGATTAGTTTTAATTTTTCATTGGATTATCTATACAATTCTAGATATCTTATCAGCAACAGAATCAGCAATACGATACCCCAAACATGGTTTCATAGCACAATGGTACAAAAAAATCAACCCAGCAGTTTGAATGAACACCATACCACTTACCTCAATTTCCCCTGATCGATATACGCGAACAACGCCTCCCAAATCATCCGTTAATGACATAGATCTGGGATAAACATTCTCACATTCAACCACAAATAACTTTACATCAAAAAAGAATTGGTAAGAAATGATCTAGGGGAAGGGAGATCTTATCTGTGTGGTTCAAAAGAGATCAACGGCGTAGGAATCAGGTTCCCAGTGTGCGGTTGGGAGATCTTCCACGGTCTGGCCGTCTCTCCCTTGCTCCAAACAAACCCAATAACTCCTCTTCCAAAAGAGGAGGCTACTACCCCTTTTAAGAAAATAAACAAACTACATGGCATGAACACTCACGTACAAGGCCTGTAATTTTCATTTTTTAAATTGTTCCTCTGGCAGCTTCCTTCAATCGCGGCATTGTTCATCTATCGACATGAGTACACAACATGAATTTTTTATTACACAGCATGTACTGTTGCTCTGCTAGCAGGTGCCTCCACTGACTTACTTTTCTCCTGCTGACTGATTACACGACATGTGAATACTAAGTACAGGTTGTGTAGTATGCTTTTACACCCTTCATCACTGACAGGCCTAAATTCCCTCTGTATTCATCCCACATGGCCAAAATACACGGCATGTGGAAAAGTGCATGACATGTACCCATAAAATTTAGGATTTTCCCCATTTTCCATATTTTCTCAAAAAAAAATCTTAAGGGAAAGGGAAAATAATAAACTTGTACCTCAAAAATAAGAACATGGTTCTTATATGTAGAGCTATGAGGGAAAACAAAAAATGTGGTAATTATTTCATCCAATGTATATAACTTATCCTCTATCCATATTTTGAGGTTTAACTTCTTATATAACCTTATGATAATCCATTTAGTAGAGTTTTATGAAATTATATTTTTAAATTTGGGTTCCTTATAAAGTGACAACATAAATTTTCTTGAGAAGGAAATCATCCTCCAAATCTTGAATCACCCTATGATTCTAAAAAAGTGCAAGGAAGAGGATGAATCTACATTGGTATCATCATCATCATAATGGATATTTTTTTATTATGTGAAATAATATATAGCTCAATTGATTATGACAAATTTAAAGATCAACATTGATGACATGCCCATTATAAAGGAATATGATAATGTATTTCTTGATGAATATTCTTGTCATTATTCAAGATATGATGTTGATTTATTAATAAAGATTATACCCATGTCGTTGAAAATATCCTAGACTATATATTTAATATATGCCTTTGAACATTAAGAAATGAAGAAGAAAAATATGGAGGATATAAATAAAGGGTTTTTACACTGAAGTGATTCATTATGGGGTACCCCAATCCTTTTAAATAGGAAGTAATATTGGTAAAAATGTTTCTACACTGATTAATGTGACCTCAAATAGTGCATGACAAAGAATATATATCGTCCACCATTGATTGATAACCTGATCTATCAGATACATGAAGCACAATACTTATCTATGGTTAATATTTAGCTGGGATATTATCTAGTAATGATGATGAATTAAGAGATCCCCAAAAATAATTTTTATACATGGTACATGCAAGACAAGATCATAATTATTCTATTTTGACTATCTAATGCTCTTGCAATCTTCTTGTAAATAATGAATAGAGACTTTAGCGATTACATTGATAAATTTTTGGTAGTATCTGTAAACACTATTATCATTTAATTTGAATGAATGTAGGAATATAAGGATAATTTAAACACTGTACAGATGTCCTTGTGAATGGAAATGATATATGTGTATCACTATAAATGAGATTTTTGAATTTAAAATTTATCATTATTAGGGAATGTTATAACAAACAAATGTTTATACATAGTTCCTTTAAAAAAATACATTTAAATTTAGACAAGACAAATTTATAAGATATATATCTATAGTTTACTTTCATTATGTGGGTACTATAATTAATTTTTGGGAAATTTATCATAAGTTTCAATGCAAAAAAAACAAGACTAAATTGAAAGGGGAGAAGTTGGACATGAATCATGAATGTGGGGAGATATTTAAAGAGTTAAATAATTGGATAATCATATCACCTATACTCAGGAAACCCACCACTACGGAATGATTTCTGATCTATAGTGATGCATCCAAATAGAGATTAAAATTTTTACTCATTAAAGAATAAAAAGTGATAGAATATGATTCCCTCTTATTAAAAACCCATGATATGTACTACCGAATTCATGATATAGAGTTTGAAATAGTGAGTTTTTTTGTTATGGATTTTGAGACATTATCTATATGTGGATAAGTGTGACATATATAAAGATCATAAAAACCTCATGTATATATTCAAAAAAAGCAGTTTACTATACCACAATGAAGATAGTTATACTTGATCGAGGATTATTATTTTTAATTCCATTACCATCTTGTAAAGGTGAAAAATTTGGTAGATGATCTTTGTATAAAGAATCATGCAACCCTATCACTAATGAGGATTGAAAGTGATCCAATATTCTATAACCTTAAAAGGAATTAAATGAAAATCATAAGATAAAATGTATCCTACCTTAACCAAATTACGTATTAAACATCCATTGTTTATTGTATCATGGAGGGAAAAATGAAAAATTAGTGCTAGAAAAAAGGTACTGAATATTAATGAGTTCAAATTTTCTAAATATGAATTTATATGTTATGTAATCTATATAGGTGTACCTTAATTACCATAACTATGGAGGGATCATCTAGATTATGTGAATAGATCACCCATATCTATTTATCAGGGAAACACTACGATATGAAGATATTTGAATAAGACCATCTGGTGGGATAATATAAAGAGAAAGATTGTATTATTTTAATCTCAATGCTTGGTATGCCAAAAATCATTTATGAATTAAAATAGACTATTTATGTGATGAATTAGTTTCCCATAAAATTATAGAAATGGAAAAACATTAACATGAATCTCATCATAGGAGCCATCATGACATTAAGGTAAGTAACACAATATGAATGGATTTCAACCACTATAAAATGTCATCACATTTTTTCTATCATAGACTATTTCTATGTAGAACAACTCTCTGTGATATAAATTAGAGATGGGTTATGAATACATGTTAGGCTACTCGATGTTGTACCTAATTGAGGTTTGAGGTTTACCTTGAGGATCATGATAAAACTTCAACAATAATTTGATACAAAACTATGTTCTAGTACTACATATAACCATCAAAAGTATGGTTAGTCTTAGAGAACCATCCAATATCTAGAGTATATGAAAATATCATGTTCAATGTATTTCAAATGGTGTTGGGATTATAACTATCCCCCAATAGAGTTATCATACAATAGTAGTTTCTATTTTCTATTTAAAATTGAAGCTTATAAGGTTCTGTATGTGAAGTAATGTAAAACTCAAGAATGATGGGAGAAATTTATAGAGATAGATATAGGGATGATGATGAGAACTGATCTTATCCAATAGATGAAATAAAATGTATAATCCAATTAACATCATGTGAAAATCGGCAATGGTTGATAGAACATATATGTAGACAATCATCGATGAGTCCTAGAGTTTGAGGTTAGAGATAAGGTGTTCCTTCATATATCACTATACAATAAATTTATCTGGGTTTTGAGGAATCGAATGATTATTTCAAGAAAAATATTCCCCATTGAGATCCTTAATCCCATTAGAGATATAAAATATTTACTTCCACTCCCACATAAGCTATGTCACGTACTTGATGTATTCTATTTATCCTTCTTGAGGAAGTACATAGTCAACCCCACAAATATAATGAATCTACATGTGGAAATACAGGAGAATTATTTTTCATATGAGGGTCATCTTGTGAGTATCTTCTATCATAGAGATCAATATATAGAAAACAAGACAACTAACTATGTTAAGGTGTGGTGGTGGAACCACATGTTTGGGGAAGAAATATAGGAACTGGGAGAGATAATGAAACATAAGTACCTTAATCTTAATTAGTATATATGGTGAAATTTCAAGGGATAAATTTTTGAAGGGGGAAGAATATAATTCCATAATATTTTATTAATGAAATTCCATTTTCCCTACATAAATTCTATATTAATATACATAGTTATCAAAAAAACATGCACAATTTTGATTATTTTGGAAAAATTATAAAATATATCATATTAGATTTAAAAATAATTTTAATCATATTTACCATTGATGATTTAGTCATTATGAATTAATTATTAAGAATATTATTTATTAGGGGTTATTATAATGTCCAATTTACCTGGATGGAAGATTTCATGACCTCAACTAGCTTGTCTATATCTTATGAAGCCCATTTATCATAGATTCTATGGAAGATGAGATTATTGGTATTTTCCCTTGACCAAGTCCAATCCCTGATTCAATAACCAATTCTTGAGAAAAAACACTTCTGGAAAAATATAAATCCTATCAAGATCCTAACCCAAACAATCTTTTCTGAACCACCTAAAGAAAGGTCGACTATCTCAAATGTTACCCTTAGGATGTAAGCCAGCTTAATAAGGGTTTATATATATAGACCCTAATAATGTGATTTTTTATATTTTACATTTTAATTAAATAATGAGTATATCCATCCATATTATTCTGACCTTATAAATGTGTTTATAATGACTTTGATAAAAATTAGATCATGATACAATGAAATCAAAATTTAATTTTTAGAAAATATATACTCTATATTAAGTCCTAATTTTTATAAGTTCATGAATTTTTAAATTATATTTTACTTTAAGTTAATAATATTATTAAATATTTTTTTATATTGAATTACTATATAATTTTATTAAGAATATTGTGATTTTCATATTGGAATAAAAGTTTTAAAAATCATTAAAGTTGTATTTTATAGTAAATAAGGATTTTAATTTGTAATTTGAAAACTAATAAAACAATTATTTGGATAAAATATATATTATTTTTGAAATCATCACATAAAAATTATCATTTAGTGATATTTTTTTTAAAATCCAACACAATCGATTTTTTCAGCAAAAATTAAAAACTGTATAAATAAACGGTTCGTATGATGACATCAAAATAGAACTAAAGTAATATAATTAATTAAATAAAAGGAATCAACAACCAAATATATATTCCAAATTTATAATAATTAGTTTTTAAATTTCCTTTGTTAATTTTATTGTCCATTAATGAATCCTTCGAAGAATATGATATATTTTATGGATTTTAAATCAATTATTTTTTGATATGTCTCACTTCCACATAACCCATGATGTTAATTTAGTATGGTATATTTTTTCCTTATAAAATATTTAAAATCAATCATATTTGGTGAAATCCATAGAAAAAAATAATTATAATGGTATAGTTTTTTATTAGTTTATCATGTAGAGCTCAAACCAATGTCCAGAAAGTAATAAATAAGCCCCCTCTCTTTTCCTATAAATTTCCATCCAAAATCCCACTCATCTTTAATAAAAATAAAATTTCAAATGATTTTATTAGGAATATACATCTTTATATAAATCCCAAGTTGTTACCTTTCTCTTATGAATCATCTACCAAGATTTTAGAAGGACACTCTTTAGGTATGGGAAACCCTCCTCTTCTTTTTATTTCAGGTAAATTCTATGTACTAAAAACTTTTGATTTCTAATTTTCCATGTTGAAATGTTTAGTTAAATACCATTAATTTCTTTATATTTTCAATTTAATGATATGTTACCTTTCACTCACATTTTCCCCTTCCTTAAACATTTATATATACCTATTATGCTGCTAAAATTATCAATCGATTTTCCATTCCAAACATTTCTATAATGAAAAACTATCCCCATTTCTAATCAAGGGTGTTCACCTAGTTACACATATCATTAATTTATTAGGAATTTGAATTTATGTACAACACTCCATAATATTTTGGTATGAAGTGATGAATTGTGTTCTTTTTTTGTATAATCTATGTGGCGTACTAATGCATGTACATGTAATGAATGTGATGGGAGGGACTAAATTATATATCCCTACAATGAATTGGGAAAAGATTATATCTCCTTTGATGAAATGTATAATTCATGGGACTTTATCCTATGAACACTTTTTAAGGATGTATTTTTGGTTTTCTATAACTTAATATTATAATTTCACCTTTTATATTATTACCATATTCATATTTTTATTGATGTTATAATATTATATAACACTATGATGATCATGTTTCTTATTCTCACCCATTTTATGTCACACTAATATGCCTCTTAAAAACATTTATTACTCTAATTGTGATATTCATTGATTATTATCATACTGGGATTTATATCTCACCCCATTTTTATATATATCCCTAGGTTATCCTATATAATTTTAGATGTTAAAAAACTCATAGGTAATGTTATGTGATTTTTGAATAATGTTATCATATCCCAATTTCATGTTATTATGTTATGTATCTATTTACCAAAATATACTAAGAATTCAATATTTTAGTATTTTATTACTATTTTATTTATATAATAAATGATGCATTAATATTGATTGTATATATGAGTTCTTATACATAATATAGATTATGAGTCGTGGTATTGTGAGATCATCCTTCTATATTATCTAATATATAAAAAAAATCAATGCCTCACTCCTATCCTAATAATTTATCCAATAAATAGTTAATGGGTAACTTATTAAGATCATATTCAAAAATATATAAAAATTGTATGTGTGGAAAGGGTAGATACTATAATTCCAAATGTTAAAAAATAATATTAGAAAATATGCATTGAATGTAAATTAAGAATTCAATTTAACATATATAGTATTATAACCAATGGATGGTAAAAACCTCTAAAAATCCTCTGTGAATATAAATAACAAACAATATACATTCCAATAAAAACTATAAATAAATTACAATAACCAAAATAAGTCATAATAATATACTTTTGGTGACCAAATATATGAGAATAATTGGTCCATTTTACTAATGATTTAAGTAAAATAATTGATTAATTTTTAACACTCAAATTTAATTCTTTCACATACCCCTAAGATATTATAAAGCTATATATTTATTTTTGGGATAAAATTAAGGTGTTTATATATTTTTTAGAAAATATCACCTTGATTTCCCACTAAGAAAAGTGATACCACAAAAATCCCCATAAAACCACCTTAAAAGATTAAAATTAATTCAACCCGTTTTAAATAATTATAATATATACTTAAATGAGAAACCATGGAAATATAATTAATCCATAGTGGTTAAAAAATAATTATAGTGAGGATATTTGGAATCAAAAATATTTGAGAGTATTTTTCAAAACCTTGATGAGAAATAGGAATAATTATATAATAATTATTATATATTAAAATATGGTGTAGGATTTGAAGGAGATGAGGCCCCATTCATTGATAAAATATTTAGCATCCCAATGGAACCTCCAAAAGAAATGATTGAAGGAGGATACCCTTAGGATGGAGGGGAGATTATATGTTTCTATAGGGAAGCCTAAAATAGGGTAAATAAAGATAAAAAAATATCTACCCAATATGAAAAGATTAATTTCAGCGGTAAAAGAAGAAAATTTCGTTTTTAAAATTGAATTATATCGATGATACTATTAGTTAATCTATGCTAATTCGTGTTTCATGATAGAACAACCTATAGAAGTTGTTTTCCATTAGGTATAAGGTACTAATCCATCAGGTACTACATTCTTGCTACGTCACACCCCACCCTATTTTTTATTAACTCCACCTAAAACCCCTTGGGATAAAATTTTACTTAACAAAATTATAAAAGAGTTGAAAAGACCAATAACAATAGTGGATCTAAAATCTAGAGGTTCAATATCCTTATAACATTCCAACTATCAAAATATTTGTCTCTCTGATTTATTTGACCGATATAATGAGTGAATAACTCTAGAAATATTACATTCAAATTAGCCTTTATCTTGTTGGTCTACTCTTAAATATTCCTATGATACCACTATACTCAAAAAAATGAAATTATTTACCCCCCATAAAACCATTATTCTATAGTTTATAATTTATATTGGAAGATCCATAGAGTATGTGTTATTCTCATACTCAACATCATCATAAAAAATAACATGTGAAGGGCTAAGGGCATACTTTCTCAGCTAATATTCAAGAAATGTTTAATTGATGGTGATTAATTGAAGAGTTTTTAATGATAATAAACAAATTACACATATCACTATAGTATCTAAGAAAGAACTATATATCAATGGGTAAGATTAACCTTCTTTCCTATTCATTATTGACGAAATATCTATTCACCCAATGAATGAAATGATCACTAACACCGAATTTTAACGGAAGGATATTACAATTATTGTATGACTTTTGAAAAAAATAGTTGTAATAGGACCCTTACTAATAATTTTCACATTCACTATTATCACTTAGATGATGCTACCAATGACCATACATGAATATCATATCCCTATCCAATAAAATAAATAATTAAAAGGTCACCTATATAAAGAATAAATAGGTACCATATAAATAATATACTAGTTTCTATTGTTGTAAGAGAATTACTCCATATAGGTGAATCATCCAAAATACACTAGAATTTAGTATCAATGTTTATAGAATATCCTCCATTATATGAATTATTTTTCTGGATTATCTATATATCTATGGGTGAACGTTAATACTAAACATTTCTTATTAACCCAATTCCTATTGATTTTGTTTCAAGAGCCTAGATTTATGCATTTGATCTCTATTTTAGGCAATACTGGTTGGTATTACATGAATCCTTATACTCTCTATGAGATATATCTTTATAAAATATTTATTAAAGAGCCTTCATTGAATGTAATGAAGTAAAATTTCTTGTTGAAATGATATATGATCACACATACAAAGTCTCAACCACTCAACTATTGAAATAAATTAGTCAAAATTTCCATAGTAATCTCATCCTACTTCTATTTTAAGTGTGAAGGTTGTTTAAAAATCCTCAATGGCCTCTAGTCCACATCATTTACCTTTTGGTATGTAAAACAAATAGAAACATGTCCTGCAGAATCTATTTTCATATTATGGTACCCGATTTGGAAATGGAAATGAAGACAAATATTCATTCTCACAAGATTAATATCCCATCTTGAATCCTGACACTCCTTCATCACAAATTACCTCATAATAGTATGAAATATTTTCTTACATGGACATTGGGGGACAATGATGTATTTTGTAACCAATCATCAAGTATCTCTAAACCATCAAGTCTATCTTGAATAGTGAAATAATTCATCTATGATATATTTGAATCATTAACATTTTTCAAATGAAAAGACACATGGTTTATATAAAAAAAATTAGATTATAATATGATCCTAGAAAACTTCATGGAGAAATTTAGAAATAGGGTGCATCAGCATCTATTCATCATTTTTCAATATCACCATTAAGGGATAAAAATTTAATCTAAGATAATATATAAAATATGTTATCTTACAGTGGGAATATTGAATATTTAAATCAAATATTAAAAAGTATTCACCAAAATTTCATTCACTGATATTCAAGTCTTATTGTGAAATAATATATTTTATGTTATTTTGGTCTTTAAACACCGCGAATCGTTCTATATATAGGTGGTTCATCCATTATATCAATGAATGAATAATAAGATCCACATCTAAATCACATGTAATGTACATCCATTAACTGTTATGTAGCTATCTTGAATAATATTCCACCACTTGATGATATATGATAATAACACATGCCTGGATGACTGAGGAATCATCAAATTAAACCTAAAATCCTTGAACTAGATAATAATCATTAAGAATTGAAGATGAGATTATAAGATTCCTAAACTCATGAAATATTGACTTAATTTAGCTTAGAAAAAATGAATAAAACACCTTTATTATTTAATTCCTTCATTTGTGTTGCATTCTTGGAGACTCTGAGAATAAAGTTGTGATAATACAATACAATCCAAAAAACATTGAATCTTGATATCATTGGTTGGGAAATATTAAAAATTCACCAAATTGAATTTCTTAGGATTCATAGAAATACCATCATAAGATATGAAATGCTCAAGGGACATGACAACTCAAATCTAGAAGGAACATTTAGAGAATATAGAACATAAAAAAAGTTTCCATTAATATAGATAGAATGACATGTAGATGTAGACCATTATCAATATGTTTTATTGAATATATAGTGATATAATATATAAATACCAATAAATATGTTCACAGATTTGAATGAGAAATATTACTAATTAAGACCATAAACATAGAAATAGTTTTCATTAGGGAAAAATTCATTACCATATATTCAAAATGCCCATACTGGATTTACTAAACAATATTAGAAACATCCACTCTCTTAAATTCAAGTTAATAGTAACATGAATTAATTTGTATATCTTGGAACTACCTGTTAAGATTAAATTTATAGAAAAGATCATAAATTCAAGGTAAAGGGTAGCAGTTGATGATTTGGTTTTAGAGTAGTTTTTCATAATTTGAACCCTTGAATAGACTTCCATCATTATATAAAAGAGAAAAGAAGAAACCTAAGGAGAATTACATAGTCAGATAAAGTATTTATTTCTAATCACCACTATCCAGGCCTTTAAATTCCTATACATTGAAAAATATATGATGATATTGAAAAATATTTATTAGTTTTATTTGAGGAACCAAATTAGTAATAAAACCTAATTTATACTTTGGTATAAGTTAAAAAAGGCCTTTAGAGAATACATAATGATACAAGTACACTATAAGAGGTAATACATGTTAATTCTTGGCCTTCTGTTCTCTAAGAACAATATTGTAAATCGGTTGTATGAATTATCACATTGTTCCATATTAAAACTTACACAAGATGCATATAACTCCCACTCTCCATAGAGAGTGTATTAAATACCAATAAGCGATGTGAAAGGTATTATTTTGTTATAGTAGTTAGTTAAATATCCTAATTATGAAAACTAATCTGTTTGCATGATAGTGATAAAGGATTCTATGTAATGATTAATGTGATCTCAAACATACAAGAATGATAGTAATACCATTACACAAAATGTTCATTTCCTGTCATTCTCTATTATCATCTATAAAGTAGTATAGTGAATCATATAATAAAGTATGTATACCACTTCAAGCTAGAAAATAAATGATAAATAGTAAAATATAAAATAATTGTAAGTAGTTATACCAATAAAGAATGTGATAAAATATTTTATAAAGGGATATTACACCAAACATTAGAATGCCTAGTTCTATAATTGGTTATTGGTTACTCAATGGTATACCCTCAACCATCATCCCCATACTGATCAATAGGGGTGATTCCGAATGTATTAGACTACACTAAAAATAACATGTCATTGTTTCCATATCATACACCATAACCATTATAAATCTACATATCATTATGGGTTGTGAATTTTATAAAGAAATTGATTTTTTGTTCCCAAAGGAGAAAATGTTTTAAAAATAGGAATTTGAGATGGGTTTCTAAGTGTTGTAAAATATAAAGGAGATGTTTTTGGATAGGGTTAGAGGATAGAGAGTGGTATCTGGTGACTAAGAAATTTTAATGTTCTTCATGTTGAATTTTTTTTAAAATGTTTTACTATTGTAAATAGTCACGACATTAGTAATGAAAAAAATGAAATTCCTTGAGATATATACATGTATTACCTTATATGAAAATCGTATTTATTAATATGTCATATTCAAAACAAAATACTAAATAGAATAATGTTAAATTAAAATTATTGGTAAAAATTAATATACTACGATTTAATAATATTCAAGCCAATAAATTAACACTCATTGGTAAATACTATGAAATAAGGTTAAGAACACTTTACATTTAAATGGGTTATTTTGTAGATAATGTAGTTTTTTTATTTTTTATTTTCATTTAAAATATACATTTAAGAATTGTATAATTTTAATATTATTTAATGACACTCATTCTAAATTACACATTTCAAAATTAGCCTAGGTTGAATTTTTTGGATTTTTTTTTGAAAATACATATTTTTGGGTGACCAGTGAAAATTATTGATTTTTCAAATATAGTCAATTTTATGATATTATAATGAAAGAGTAATAAATTGATATTTGTTAAATCCATTTTTATGGAATATTTATATATTTAATAATTTGTATATTTAATTTAAAATTATTATTTTTCACAATGAAATCTATGTTTATCATTTTTGGAAATCTAAGTAATGTTTTTATTCAAATTAAAATAGTTGTTGGTTATTCTCTTTTCATAAAGTATTCATAACATCCATTTCAGAATTGATTTGGTTTGAATGTAAAATATAAAACATCAAATTAAATTTAATCTAATTAATTGTATCTAAATAATATTTATACATGATTTCGGAATGAAATCTTTTTTGTTCATAAAAATGGTAATTTTGTTAAAAAGAATTTATAGCATTACACATACATGATTTAAAAAAATATTACCACTTCAAGATAATTAATTTTTTAATATGGATCCAATATTTCTAATGATAAATTTAAAATTATTAAATGATTCCAACATCAATTTTTTTTATAATGAATAGTTACCAAGGTAAAATATTATCCTCAATGTAAGGGTTAAATGGATTTAAAAGGTTATACACTGAGAAATAAGGGTTGAAATAAATCAAAATATTATCCAAATATGATTTTATGAATGAATATAGAGCATAAAAAATCCCATTTTTTTAAATATGACTAAATTACATCTGAATTTAATTATAAATATATTTATTATATGTTAACGTACTTAATATTTATAATGGTTCCACTCCCATCATTTAGAAAAGGATACCATATATCTTCACTCATACACAATTATTTATCACCCTATATCTAACAATACCAACTCAAATCAATTCTATAATTTCCTCAGCAAATATTAGAAGGCTATTTCTCAAGGAAAAAATATTAGAATGTTTTAGGAGAAATCAAAAGAGGGATATTCAAGGCGGTAGTATGAGTATTACTAAAATACATTGTAAATTATTTATACTCATTTCTATTTTAAAATTTTCTAAACCATGATAAAATAAAATAATAAGTTTATTCAATAAATTCATATTATATAATATTTATGAAAGAACTATTTATTACATTATTTATATCCAGTGGAAAATGAAAACGTCACTTGTGAAAATGTTCACAATACCGCCTTCATGAGGTGATGTATTTCATTTTACATCACTACCTCGAATGCATTTTTATAAATATATATTTAAAGAATATAATTTAAACATATAAAATAAGTATTTATCTAAAAATATAATGTATTATCTAATTTATTACCCACCCATCAATTGGAAAATGAAAATGACACTCACAAATTCAAGAAAACAACCACCTCCAAGAACAACACTCTTTATTTTTCATTAATATATCCCATGGATGGAATTAAGGATGAATTAAATTGATTTATATTATATTTATAAAATTATAAATGTTTTTAATGTTTATATTGTAAATATATAATAACATGTTCCTTTTCATTCAACTATTGTAATGTGTTCTTGTTTTGTAAATTTTATCACCATTATGAACATTGTTATAAAAGAATGATTAGGATTTTTTTCACTAGTAATATTATTAAAAGTATATTATTTTAGTATTTAATCCTAATTTTGGAGTCCTAATGTTTATAAATAATATTGATCAATAAATTAAAATCTTATATAAATTAGTTAGTCACCAAAAAAGTATTTTTAAGCATTCTATTTAATTTTTAAGCATAAGTTTTATAATGTGATTATAAAACTAAAAGAATATGTTTAACTCATGATTTACATATTTATGAACATTATTATTCTGATTAAAAAATAATTTTATTCCAGGAATGAAACTACTAAATCCCAACATGCATAGAAAACTGAATAGTTAATAAAAAAATTATTGATTTTACGAAACAATTACTAATATGTGGGTAATAAGATATTCTCTTGGAATGGTATATTGTAAAATTTTAATTAGTATAGTTCTTTTATATATTTAAAATATATTTAAATTAATTATAGTGGTGGTTAATGTGTGGATAATGAAATTTTGTACATGTGGTAAGAGTTTACTCATATAAATCTCCATTCATAGAGATGTGTTATATATTCATTAAATTCTTTATATTGTGTAATTTATATACATACCTTTATTTTTAAGAATTTTTGATGAAAATTATATTAATTTAAATTTAAATATTATTTCCATTATTTTAAGATGTTTTGATTCAGAGATTATTAATGTTATAGGCATTTATGTTATAATGTCACATTTTATGGGGAATGATTATAAATTAATTTACATTGGGGGAATTTTATGTTATTTTATTAATTAAACCAATATATAATAATGTTATTGGAGATTTTTTAGGGTTTAATTCATAATTTTCCTATTTTGGAAATCAAAATATTTGTTAATTTTTTTATGGAAAACTAACATTATTTATCTTTTTCGGTCGGAAATAGTTTTATTCCAAGCCCGTGTTATTCAAAATTTTGATGCCCCAACCCCAGAAGCCTAGATTATGGGAATTATTACATAACATTTTCATGATCACAGAAGATCAGGTCTCGAAAACCAATTAGTTTAGTACCCCGGGAAATACTAGATACATTATGAGGTTTTCATTACATCATAAAATGGAAAACTACTACAAAATGGTTTCCATAGACAATACTGAGATACAATAGTCTATCCCTATAGTTTAGTCATAATATAATTCTTCAGATCTTTGGGAAAATAAAACATAGAAATGGGTGATCTCAGATGCTCAGTAAGGATAACAATATATCATAAACTTTCATAAATAAGCATAAACATTTAAGGCAATGTATAGAACTAAAACAAAATTCTTTGAAACATAAAATTCATCATAAAATTTCCAATATAATTAAAAATAATTCCATTTACTTACTGATATAGTCATTCTACTAGTCGAATAATCACATGCAATATCAATAGCCACATTCATAATGATTGAATGCATAATGCTAGACTTTCATAACCAAATAGTCAAGGCCTTATGCCAAGGCAATAAATAAGATTTTGTCAAGGCCTTGTGACAAGACACTAGTTTGCCTCTTGATACCTACCGATGCATCGAGGAGCTATACCGGGCTCCACCCATCACTTACTAATTCTAATGCATTCCTCATCTAAAAAGGTCTAAACATAACATAAAAATTCGTATTAAAACTCGCATATGAAATGTCAATACTTTAACCATAAACCATGAATGGTATGAAATAAAATATCCATAGTCAAACATATCACAAAACCTTCAACACAATATGGAAGTTCTGTATCATAATAAATCAACTTCAAAAAAATTTAAAATCCATCAAATGATGTTGACATAGATGAAATCAAAACCTTTTTTAGAGAAATATCTCTTTTTTATTTTGAAATCATTTAAAAGTATCATAATTATAAATGAAAAAATACATATTTAAAAATATTCTTATAACCTTTTAAGGGAAGCTTTGATGATGTTATAATGGTAGATAATATCCGCACCCTCTGTATAAGTTAAAAAAAGACATTCTTACCTTAATTTTGTTGAAAATGTTATAAAAGTCCTTGTTTGGAAAATGGCGGAATGATTCCTTTTAAACAAATCATATAAAAAGTCAACTGATGGTATAAATGACTTTATCCCATTGTCTACTAAATAGTAAAAATATTTTTGAATACATTTTAAAGAAACAAGGATGTGGATGATAAAGAGGTCCCAGTAGATACTTACATAAAAACAACCTCGGATAATAAAGAGATTATGAAATTAACCTTTACCTTATAATTTTCCATGGTTAAGTGTAGTTTAACCTCCTATATAATTTTGAAATAATTGTTATTAAATTATACAAGAATCATATACATTAATATGATATCATATATGATATTTTAACATTGAATTATTAATAATATATTAGTATTGTCGTTGTTTCGGGTGTTAATGGATTCATTTTCCATTATATTCTTTGTTATGTGAGTGATATGTGTTATGGATGGGATGTATCATATTCAAATCCAGAATTATATCAAGTCTTTAAACATTATTTTTAATCATCTAATGAAAATTAGTCTTGAATGGATAGGATGGAGAATTAATTTCACCGCATTCGTGGAGACGGTAATCCGTATGTACGCACAAGCGACAATATAATTCTTTTAATATTAAAATAATATATAATTGGATGTTATATCATATATAAAGAATAATTATCATGGTATATTCATTATTTACATCAATTACACAACATTTTTAAACCTATCAAAATATTAATGTATTGAATTAAAATTACACAACGACGTGGAGACGTTAAGTCGTACGTAGGCACCTATGGTGACATGTCACTCAAAGGATGGATAGAATATTGAATTTGGTTGTACCATATTTATAATAACATCAATGTATATATAATATACTTGATATATTATTTTCTAATGGATAGAATAAAGAAAAAGGAATTGGAAGAAGAAAGAAACTTGAAGGAGGTGAAGAAATATTTACCTCTTCTTCAGGTTCTTTCTTTTGATTTGATCTAAAGGGCTCCTTAGGTTGGCATTATGACTAAAGGAAGGCCTATTGGATGAATTTAGGATTGTTTAGAGGGTATTTGGGAAGATTTTTTCTGATCCAAATGTCTTTGAAGGTGTGAATTAGAGAGAAGGGGGAGTTCCCTTTTATAAGAGGGGTGAGGGGCACCTTAGGAAAAACGAGAAATATTATTTTATAATTAAATAATTTTCGGTTTTTAATGGCTCCAAAATGGATTATTTAAATAATAAGGTGGGTGTGGGTCGATAAATACTCATCCAATATGTTTTAGATAGGTTTGGGTCACTATATTAACATTATCTTTTAGATTTAACTCTTATTTAAATAGTTTGACATTTACCATGGTTCATTGTATTTTTAAATTATATGGTTAATAAACTTATTATATACTTCCAAGCGATCACCAAGTAGTAAATTAATGATAAAAATATCATTATATAAGTATTTTTTCCAAACCATAGATTTTGAAGAATATAATAGCAATTAATAATATAATATTTTTTTTTTAAAAACTCTTTTATGTCAATTTTAACACTATTTGGTATTTTGTTTTTTTATAAATTCATAACAGCATTATTACTTCAAAAATAATTCATCTAACCAAACATAATATGTCATATTGACCTATAAAATTAGTTTAATTCAAAAATAATCCTCAAAATCCATTTATTTTGATATTTATAATATCAATTATGTTAATATTTCATAAATTAAGTAATTGTCACATCATCGTTGTGTCATAAATAAATTAAATTATTTAATGTCTAAAAAATATAAATAAAATACAATTATCTAGGAAAACATTTTTTCTTTCTAATGAATATTTATTTTCTAATTTATCTTATCTATTACCCTATATTAAAAATGTTTTAGTTATTAAACTTTGATTTTAACTCTCTTAACTATTCTTTGAATTTAATAATAATAAATGTCCTAATGTAATCCAAGTGGGTCAAAGGAGTTCATATTTTATTCCTAAGGTTATTTTTCGTCTAATTATACTTATCAAATAGAATTAGGATATGTGTTAGGGTAATAATAATATCATTTTTACCCTTAATTACCCTATTAACTTTTAACTGTGGTAAATAAAAGTAAAAAAAATGATATTCACCAAAAATTATTTTCATATTATTGAACCAAAATTTACTTACTAACATCAACCTTTTCTCTCAAATTTTTGAAATTACACTCAGAGAAGAGGTAAAATCATTTTTTATGTTAATTTGAAAATTCTCCTAGGAGGTGGGTAAAAGACGGTAAAAAGTTAAATAAAATTTTTATATATATAAAATTATTTTAAAATAACTCCAATGAATTAAATTGAAATTATATAGGTATTATGTATCTATTTTCACCTAAAATAAATTTAAATAAAATAAATTATTATTTAAATAAAAATTTGTTTTTAAACTATAACTCAGTGTTTTTCACTATTCATAAATAATTGAATGTTTTCAAAAAAATAAAAAAAATTCACCCTAAGCTAATTTCGATATTTTGAATCCAAAAATGAAGTCCATTTTGACAGATAAAATTTATAATATTTCAAAAGTAGGTATTACTATTCACAACAGCTAGTTTGATTGGTTGTGGTGTGTTAGAACTCGAAGTTGCATACAACACATACGACTATATTATTCAAGGAGAAGCGTACCATGGAATCATGTAGTGTTACATTCTCCCCGCCTTCAAATAATTTCATCCTCAAAATTTCTAGAATATTACTACCTAAAATGACTCAGGTGGTTCATGATCATAAGTTCCTCAGGTTCCCACATTGCCTCTTCCATCTTATGGTTTCCCCATAGAACATTTACTAGAAGAGTCGTCCGGTTTATCAGCACTTGTTCTCTTGTATCAAGAACCATGACCTTATCTTCACAATAGGATAGATCTGGTTCTAGTTCTAATTCCTCATAGATGAGTACATGCGTTGGGTCAGACATTTATTTTCTCAATAGTGAAACGTGGAACACATCATTGACTTTGGGGAGTCTTGGAGGCATTTGCAAACGGTATGCTACAGCCCCAATTCGTTCTAGAATTTCGAATGGTCCAATGTACCTAGAAATCAATTTACCCTTCTTACCGAAATGTATAACACCCTTCCATGGAGATACCTTCAAGAAAACATGATCACCTACCTGAAATTCCAAATCCTTCCTTCGACTGTCAGCATAGCTCTTCTGCCTACTTTGAGATGTCTTGATGTGGTTTTAGATTACCTTCACCTTTTCCATCATTTCCTCCACAAGTTCTGGGCCTGTGAGTTTTCATTCGCCGATATCATCCCAACAGGTTGGTGTGCGACATCTATTTCTATATAACACTTCATATGTACTACAAAAAATGACTTATACCAACAGAAATGTAGTGAAAGATAATATATCTATTGGTAAAAATGAGCAATTCCAACAGATATTAAGTTTATTGGTATTAATTTTAAGCACCAACATTTATTTTTACCAACAGATCTATCTATTGGCATCGATCATTTAAGGCCAACAAATCATTTACCAATATTTAAATCTATTTCTTTATCACACTATTTCCAAAAAAAATTTACCGACCCTTAAATCTATTATTAATAATAACCATTACCAGCAAATCATTTATCATCAATAAAATCTATTAAATAAACCATTCAATTATAATAACCAATTAAAAAAAACCAATTTTTTTTATATAGATTATTATTTTTATGACCAAAGTCAAAATTTAATGTTTTATTAAAAATATATCTTTAATTGATTTTAATTTTCAATTATCTCAAAGTGTCAATAGAGATTATATTTTATAATGATTTTCATTTAATAAACATTCAAATTCTATATATAAAAAATTTAAATCATTATAATATTTGAATTATATAAAAATAATAAATATTAACATGATAATAAATAAAAAATTAATAAACATAATTGAAATATAAGTAATAAATAATTGATATAAAACATAAATGAAATTTATAAACATAATTGAAATTTTATTTTATAATATAAAACAAATATATTAATTTTTGTAAAATTTAATATTTATTATAAAACAATAAATTAAGTAATTAGTAACATATTGAAATTTTATTTTTTAGCCATATTTTTTCATGTATTTAATTTTATTATATATTACATATATTTAATTTTACAAAATTATTATTTGTTTTCAATCCATAGAGATTATGCGATCCTATTAAATTCACCCCGCACGCACGCTCGATCTCCCGCGTTCCTGAATCATCACCGCAAGGGTTTCATCCGCTTCAATCCACCCCAAGAAGCATTGAAATCATCTTCTTCCAGTTCCATCCATGATCTGGTGAGTGTCACCGACTCCCTTTCTTCTCCTCCAATACGTACTCCTGAAGCCTTATCGTTTCCCCCTCTTCTCCTCACAAGCAGCACCAAAATCTTCTTCTAATTTCCATGATTTCATCATCCCCTCTCCCATAAGCTATCTGGAACCCTGATCTTCCATCATATCCTCAACTCTTCCATGACCAATCATTAACTCGGCCTTCCTCTAGTGTATTCAACCCTCCAAATTGAATGGATTGAAACCCTAATCAGTCGGATTCCTCTAATTAACTTCCGGTTATGTAAGGTTGATTGAAAATCCATCTCTTTACCTTGAAAAGATTTCCATCTCAAACTTTCCTCCTTTAGTCAGTCCCAAATCCCTCAAACTCCTCAAAATACCTGATATGTTTGTAGCTGATGGTTTACTATTTTCTGATGTAGATGAAAATAAGCTTTTTTTTCAGGGTTTCTGTATAATTCGAGATGTCTACCTCATCGATCCATAGCCAACAGGATACCAGAAGCGATGCTAATAAGGTCATGGAGTTCCGACCAGCCAATTCCAAGACCCATGTCCAGGATAAGGGTACCCACAGATTACCTTTACACCTATTTTAGTCTTGGAGATTCATTTTCACTTATTTTTATTGCACAATATACGAACACATTAGGGTTTCACATGTCTGGATTCACCATTTAAGGATTCATGTTGTTCAAATCATCAACTGAACCCACATTCTAGTGTTATAGGTGCCTTCATTGCCTAAATTTCATTGCATCACTTAAACCCACATCCTTCCCCAAATCCCTCAACCACTTCTTTTTTTCATTTTAATGTTTTTCTATATCATTGTTTTAATTCTCTACTAACCATGCACATTTTATTAAATTTTTAATTTTATTTTTTTTGTTTATGTATTTTCTCTAAATTTTATCTATCATTGTCATTTGATCATTAAATTCACACATCAACAGCTCACAAACTATCATGGTTCCTTGCTTCACAAGATCCAATTTCGTGGTGGTTTGATTTTTGATCTTTGTCTATTTAGGTGTTTGTTCTTGTGAGTCCCCTAGGATATTTTTAATTATGATTTTACATAGGTTGCAGGTTTATTACATTCAAATTTACTTAGCATTTGTACTGGTGATGTGATTTCATGACCTTACCGGTATGCTTTCATTCATTTGGAAATAACCATAGATTCATTCAAATCAGGGATTTGATTTATATGAAATATGGTTTTGGTAAATTACATGTGTTTTTTGAGTTATTTTGCATTGTTTTCTCGACACTAACTTGTTGAGATGCATTCAAATAAGGGGTCCTCTACTAAATCTACACCCTCTAAATACTTTAGAATCAACTACCATGGATGGATGGAGATCTCGAATGGGACCAAAAAAAAACTCAAAATAAATTGAATACAAACAAAACATATTAGTTGGATGAATTGGACTCTTCTAGAAACCACAAAATGAAATATATAAATTTCACCTCATATTCATGTTCAATATGTCACCATTTGTACAATCTAACTACTTAAAAACTCTTTTGATATTCATGTGGATGACTGGTTTTTTGTTGTATCCAGATAAGGCTTCTTCATGGTCTTTACTGAGATAACTATGATAAGATGGTCACCAGAGACATTGTAATATGAGGAAGAACAAGATGATGTTGTATAATTCAATTGAGGTATATTATATTTCTTTAAATTAATTTAAAATGATAAAATATTATGTTTTTTTAGAAATAGAATGTTTTATACAAATTTTCATTAAATTTTTTATGAAATAGAATAGTCTATTCTACTACTATTAATTTAAGAGGAAAAAACAAAACAACATTCCCATTAATTCACCTTAAACTCTTGAAAAATTCAGCTTAACATTTAACAAACCAAATGCTCTAATTTTTAAACCAAACAACTCCTAAGTAGTTTTCAGAAATTCCAACATTTTTTTTGAATAATTTTTAAAAGACCACCACACGGCGCAACCACTAGGCTGCGCCTATGGGGATAAATTCTAGCACTTATTATAACTAATTATTTACTTAAAATGGTTTAAAATTCATTATTATCATCAAGAAATCATTAACAAGGATTCTAATAATTCTAACATAGTATTTCAACGCATGTCAATGTTTAAATACATAGTAGTTTTCATGTTTTGCACAACAGGAATCATGTTACTTTCAATAACCAATAACCACCCCTTATGAGTATATTTCAGAAATTCCAACACTTATTACAACTATTTATTTGTTTAAAATAATTTAAAATTAAATATGATCATCAAGAAAACATTACCAAGACTTTGAACAACAATAAAATGTTAAATAGTGACATTGATGCATCGTCATGTAGTAGTGTTATTTAACAAGTATGAAGTGGGTTACCAAACTATGATAACCCCTATGATTTTTCCTACAATGTATCATTTTTATGGGGATAAAGTGTTCCCCTTATGTAGTAGACCCCACACTCCCCTATTGGATGTATGTTCTTAATTTAAATCCCTTTTATCATTCTGTTTTAATGATTTTAAAAAATTACTTATTTTAAAACCTATTAATAAAATGACTGATGATTTCCCACACAAATGGTGCTTTACTTGCACCACCTATTCCCCACATTACAACGACTTTGGTTTACTCTTGTATTGCCTATACCGTCATAGTGACATCTGGAATATGATTCTCCCTTATGAATTATAATAGAAGTAATATTTCTCACTACCCATATATAGAGGTGAATATGTTCAGTTAGGGAATAAATAAATGGAACTATGAATGAGATGCTGATGTGGGATACCAAAACACTCTAGTTGTGATTATTATCCCAAATCCAAAAAACCAAAAATAATCACTTGAGCTTTAAGTGTAAAGAGAATAAATACTGAAGAAATGTACAACTAAATATGTGATTTCTGCTACCTAACCTTGAAGAGAAATCCTATTAGAAATGATGCTGCTGAAGACCAACTATGAAGGACTAGTGTATGTTGGTGAGCATTGAGGTCGCTATTCTAGCATAGGATGAAATCATCAGAATGGTGCCACGTCAATTTATAAGAAAACATGATATGTTGCTTGATATGATATATCATTAGGTCTATAGAAGAAGTTGTATGCCTTGAAAGATAATTATCATTACACTCTATACTAGCGGTGTCCAGTAGGGTGATAGTATGGTACTACATTAGGGTGATGGTATGGCATGGAATGATTAGTTGACTCTTGATACTCAAGGCTGGCTGCTTCCATCATCATTGTCATCACCTTTAGGTAGATTTAAATTCATAACGCACTATTTTATATCTTCAATAAAAAATTGTTGATTCTTAGAGCACATTGAAAAAGATATACTTCTTTAACCTTTGGGGATTTCCAATCTCTCTAGATTCCATGGTAATTTTGTGATTGAAGTTTTACTTCATGATATAGTAGAATATAGATCTAATTCTATAGCTTTGACATCATTTCAATACCTGAATTTAACACCATCAATGAATTAAAACTTTTCATTTTATTGATCTTTAGTTCCTTAGGGCTATGTTATTTTACTATTGGCTTTTGACTGACTCTATTTTCCTTTTAACTAAGTTGGCTTTTGTTTATCTTGGATTTTTTACTCATTCCTTTGGACTAAAAACTTTTTAATTTCCATTTTATGTATTTTAATCCTTTAGTTTTAATTTTAAAAGATTTTTAATTTCCCTTTTAACTTTCCTTTTTCTAATTTGGTTTCATTTCATGCTGATTTTGTACTGATTTGAGTCTTCCATTTAACTTTTTTTAATACTTTTTCCACCATTAAATATATATATCCAAGAATGTATGATCAGATCCTTCATGTTGAATTTTCTACTTTTTCTTATATACACATTTGATTCGAAGAGTTAATTATTTGACACTTTAAAAGGATCTAGGTGAATGACAATGAAATAACACACTTATATCATGGTCATCATGCCTTTAATATTATATATTTTTTATGAGTTTCTCTCAACTAAATATTTCACCTTCAGGCTATTAAAAAAGAAGACACTTTTTAAGGTCATTATGCATTCAGAATAAGTGAAACTACTTCTATTTGGTTTTATGTTTGAAAATTATGCTACCTGTAGCAATTTTATTTCTAATTATCATTATTTTCTATTCATTCCCTTACTATATTAATTTTTTATTACTTATGTAATTCTTATTCTATAATGGAAAGTATGAAAAATGATCGTTCTTATGTTGGCTTCTTATTCAGTAAAATTAGATTGTGATCCTGGGTTATATATAACCATAATGAGAGGTTCTTCTGAAAGGCAACACTTTTTTAGGCCATTATGCATTCACAAAAAATAAAACTACTTCTACATGGTTTGAGGTATGAAAAATGTGTTTGCTGAACAATTGTATTTCTAATTTTCGTTTTTATTCTTTCCCTCAATCTCTTCATTTTTTAACTTCTATAATTCTTATTCTATAATTTCAGGTATGAAGTCAGATTCTCTTGATCTCTTCAATAGACGAATTAGTTTGTTTGGACACATCAAGAAAATATAATTAGCTTTTATGATGTTTGTTTTTCTACACCTTTCTATGTTATTTTTGAGAGTTGGAATTATATATATCTACACAAAACTTATGTATGTTCTGTATGTATGTATAAAAACATCTAGGATATCTATATTTATAGTAAAATGTGTGAACTCCACTATACATGTCAAATTCTCCATTTTAATCCATAATCATCAATCCAGTCGTGATGTCCTTTTAAGGTGTTTGCAAAACTCTTAGATTGTGAGAAAATTACTGCACATAAAATTATTTGAATGTCTCTATTATAGTACATAAACTTATGCCTCGAGGATATAATTTTCTCCCACTGTCTCATGGTTAACATGAGGGTATTGAGTTAAAGAGTGATTTCCCCATATTATAACATTCTTAACATCAGAAACATCAACACCCAATCTCTCAGAGATCTGTCAAAGTGCCAGGTTATGATATAGTATAGTAACGCATGTAATGCTTTTTTCAGGGATAGATGGTGCAAATTTGTAAGGATTAGTGGATTAGTATTCGTAGGATTAGCAATGACTACAACCTTGCAGTTTGGTGCGGCATACTTTTCAAGAGTAGAAGGTAAATTGATACATTTTTTAACACCGCAACTTTCCTTTCCATGCCTTACTTCCTAGGGAATTAACTAACCATAACAGAAATTTTTACTCCCTTGCATGCCTCACCCACATCATTTGTATCTACAACACCCTTCAGTAGTGGGAAGGCAGCATACATCAAATCCATTTTCACCCCATTAAACAACTCTGAAGCAATCTCAATATCAACCACATGGAGCATCGTCGGATGGTCTGCACCCAGCATCACCCCTCTTGAAATAATTGGGAAAAGAGAATAACCAATTTAGCCTACAGGTAGGGGAGGATGTTCAAAGCCATGGATGTGTTGATAAGAAATCTAAGAGAGGTATATCCCTTATGGTTCACTACTTCGCGAGCGACCCAGTAAACGTGCACCATGTCAGTTACAATAATGGCTAGGGGTAAAGAACCATGTGGGCACATCCACCCTATACTGTTTATAGATGTTAACAGTTTCACACTTTATAAATGGTTTTCTAAGAGAATAATACATCAAAATAAAAATTGTATGTATCTAGTTTCCAGTTTTGAATATTAAGTTATTGGTTTTAAATTTCGAATTTTAAATATCATGTTCTTGAATTTGAAGATGAATTTTTTAATTCTTATATTTGAATTTTGAATATCATGTTTATGATCTTGAATCTCGAGGTCATATAATCTTGTTTATTTCATTTCAAATATTTATTGAATACTTTTTATTGTAAATATGAAGCCTCCAATATCAATATTTACAAATAGAAGTATCTAATATTTTAATTACGGGTACTAATTTTTAGATTCTAGTATCAATTTTCTGATACTATATCATGTTTTCAATTCTGGTTTTTATTTTTATAGTTTTATCAAATTTTTACTTGGTATCAAACATTTCATATCCAAAACAAATGAAAGTTTTGGTCTATGATATTAGTAGATTTATCTCTTGACATTTTAAGACATTATATTTCATTTTTGATTGAATCTCAATATCATTTATGATGGAGATACTATAACATGTTTATATTTTGAGTTAATGTCACTCTTAATTGAAATTAGGTTCATTCTCAATGGTTTGTGGCCATAAGTTATATGTCACTATTAATTGAAATTAGTGATTGTGATTTTTTTATTGCAGGTTTAGCTTGGTGGACCCGATGTTGGAGGTGGATAGAATGATGCAATTGGAGGGGGCTATTATTAAATGGGAATATGTGATGTCACCAGATTCTTGATATGTAAATAGGGATGATGAAAAATGCTCCCTATAAAAGTCATTTTTTATACCTCTTTATATTTTGGTTTCAATTCATGTAGATATTCTACAATGATTTGAGTTGGAGTTGGCTCGGTGGTCCTGAGACATGGATAAGTTGTCGGTCCCTGGTGTGGCATGGATGAGCAGGATCTGGCTCACTGGTCTAAGGTCATAGATGGGTTGCTGGTGATCGCTAGACCTTGGTGTGGTATGGATGGATGGTGCTGGCATGGGTGGTGGAGGGGTCATCGTGGGGTGGTTGTGTGTGTTGGGGGGATGAATTATGTATTGATGGGTGTGATGGATCTGATAGGGGATGAATTTTGTATTGATTCTCTTTTTATTAAATTTATTTATTAATAAAATTACTTTTTTTCTTATAATATTCATCATGTGTCAAAATTTTCATTATTTTTAATAATGAAAACAGATGAATTATATATGATAAATTAATAAATATAATATGAATTTGAACTGGAAATAAAAATTTATAATTTTTATTCAAATGTAATTTATAAACTATTATTATATGTTTGTAATATTATTACCAACAGAATAATTTGTCATTAGAATATGTTGCTAAACATTTTAACCAACATATATATTATCTGTTGGTATTATTATAATTGCAATATAATGATTTTATCTGTCGCAAAAACATTTAGCTACAGAGTTTTTGCCGACATTTTAGTGACAAAGACACATATTTTGGTAAAACATATTACCAACAGAAAAAGTACTTTTACCAATAGATGCTCCCCTGTTGAAAGAAGTGAAACATTTTTTAGTTATGGTTCCATTTGAATACTTGAATGGATGATATTGTTATAGGAAAATTCTACCCGAGGGAAATATTGATCCCACATACGTTGAAAGTCGACTGATCATGATTTCATCATGTCCTATAAAGTTTGAATAGTCTGTTCTGATTATCCATCCGTTTCGGGGTGGTAGGTAGAGCTCAAATAAAGTTTAGTATCCTGGGATTTCTAAATACTTTTCCAGAATCTTGATGTAAAATGGGGATGAAAATCAGAAAAAATCGATATTGTTACTCCATGAAGTCTTATAACTTCATTAATATATAGTCAAGCTAAACATTCAAGTGGTAAATCTTCCCTTATAGCAAAAAAATGTGCTGACTTTGTAAGATGATCAAAAATGACCTATATTGCATCATTCCTTCTAAGAGTCTTTGGTAATCCCATGGAAAAGTCCATCATAATATTTTTCCATTTCAACTCAGGTATGGGAAGAGTATTTATGACTCCTCCAGGCTGTCTCCTTCTAGCTATTACTTGTTGAAAAACCATACATCTTGACACAAAATGAGAAATCTCCCTCTTCATGTTGTCCCACCAAAAATTCTCCTTCAAATCTCTATATATCTTAGTGCTACCAGGGTGTATAAAGAAATTGGAACTATGAGCATCATCCATCAATTCCCTTTTTAGATCAGGTATATCGGGAACAAAAAGTCTCTTCCCAAATTTGAAAACTCCATATTCATACACAAAGTCACTCAATCTTTCATTATTCACAGCGTTAATCTTCTTTTGAAACTCTTTATCACTGGTCTGAGAACACTTTATCATTTCTAGTAAATATGGTGTGGAAACTATTTGAAAAAGCATTGATGTTTTACCTTCCATGGTTATTCCCATATACATCTTTTCTAGATCCATGTATATAAGATCCTTTTAAATTCTCATTTTGTTCAAAACTCCCTGATCCTTTCTACTCAAAGCATCTTCCACCTAATTTGCCTTCCCTAGGTGGTAGTGTATAGTGAAATCATAATCCTTGAGTAGTTCAAGCCATCTACTTTGCCTTAGGTTGAGTTCTTTCTATGAGAAAATATACTTCAAACTCTTGTGATCTGTATATATCTCACATTTTTCCCCATAGAGATAGTGTCTCCAAATTGTCAAATAAAAGATTACAGCTTCTAAATCACGATCATGAGTAGGATTGTTTTTCTCATGATTTTTTTGCTATCGAGATGCATAGGCAATAACCCTATCATTCTGCATAAGGACACAACCAAGTCCTTTCTTTGAAGCATCACTATAAATAACAAACCCATCATTCTACGATGGTAGAGTCAATATAAGAGCAATGACTAATCATCTATTAAGTTTGTCAAAACATTCTTCAAAATCGTTTTCCCAAATAAATTTAACCCCTTTTCATGTGAGCGTTGTTAATGGGTTAGACAATCTGGCAAAATTCTAGACGAAACGTCGATAATAACCCACTAAACCAATAAAACTGCATACCTCAGTTATACTCATTGGTGGTAGCCATTCTAGGATTGCCTTGGTTTTAGAAGGATGAATAGAGATTGCATACTTAGAGACAATATGGCCAAGAAAATAAATCTCCTGAATCCAGAATTCACACATTCTAAACTTCCCATATAACTCATTACTTCTAAGAGTCTTCAGGATAATGAGCAAGTGATTTTCATGATTTTTGTAGGTTTTGGATTATACCAAGATATCATCAATAAATACCACTACAAAGTCATCAAGATATTATTTGAAAAATCTATTCATTATATCCATGAAGACAGAGGGTGAATTAGTCCGTCCAAAAGGCATTACTGTAAACTCATAATGCCTATACTTAGTTAGAAACGTTTTCTTCAGAATGTATTCCTTCTTTATGCACAACTGATGGTATCCAGATCAAAGGTCAATCTTTGAAAAGTATTGAGATCCATGTAGTTGGTCAAATAAATCATCAATTAATGGTAGGGGATACTTTTTATTATTCTTATAGCATTGATCAACCTGTATTCAATGCACAACCTCCTAGATCCATCTTTCTTCTTAACAAAAAGGAAAAGGGCTCCCCATAGAGAAACACTAGGTAGAATAAATACTGTGTTACTCAATTCCTCTAGTTGTTTCTATAGTTCCACTAATTCCACAGTGGCCATTCTAGAAGGGGTCTTCAATATGGGCCTTGATCCAGGAATTAAATCAATGGAAAACTCAATTTATCATTCTGGAGGATGTCCAGGTAAATATTCTAGAAACACATCAACATATTCTTGCACAATAGGTACATCTTCTATTTGAACATTCTTTTCCTCACCCATAGTTGATTCATTATCTTCTTCCCCAATAATTGAAGTTACTTGATCTACTGAGGGTGGATCTAGATAAGAATTATGTGGTGACGATTGTCCAATAAATATAAGGTGTTCTTTATCATCGTCTTCAAAAATAGTAACGTCATTCTTCTTACAATAAATTTTTGCATCATGGTCTAAAATCCAATCCATACCAAGGATTATATAAAATTAAATCATGGGTATGATGTTGAGATCCAAAGATAAAGAACATCTATATTCCCTACTGTGGACTGATTCACAAAACATTGTTTCAATTGTACTTCACATAAGAGTTTTTACCAACAAATCCCTTATTAAATAAAATTATAAATATCTAATTTTCATAGAAAACTCAAAAGATATGAAACAATGTGATGATCCAGAATCAAATAAAGCATTTTCTAAGCATGAGGAAACCATTAAATTCCCTGTCATCACATCTTTCAGAGATTTAACCTCATCAGTAGTGATAAAATAAGCTTGGCCTTGATCCCTTGACCTTATCTGAGGTATGTTACCCTGATGTCTAGGACATTCATTCGCATAATTCCCCCTTTCTCTACAATTGTAGCATTCAATATCGACAGCCTCTTTCTTCCTCTTGCAATCACGAGCTTGGTGGCCTTTTTCACCACACTTGTAACAGACTCCCATTCCCTTCATGCAAGTACCCCGGTGTTTCTTCCCATATTTACTGCAATATGGATATTCAACTTTTCCCTTCTTCCCCTTATTTCCATTTCCAGAGTGTTCAACAGATCTCTTCTTCTCTTGCTTTACTTTATATTTTTAAGACTTAGAGAATTCTTTTTCTGTCTTGATAGCACATGAGATAACATCTTCGTACGATGAGAAGGATTGTAAGAACAATGCTCGATGGAGAATTGGTTTTAACTCATAAAATAAATGATCAATATTACTTCTTCAGTTATGTATATAATCTGCAGCATGCCTCGCTAACCTTTTAAATTTTACTTCATACTTTGTGACATTCTCATCATCCATTTTCCTCAGACTCAGAAATTGCATTTCCATATCCACTCGATGGTCACGAGGAAAATATTTTTCTAATAAATGTTTTTTAAACTCCCTCCATTCCATATTTGATACTTCATCATATTCCTTTTTGTTTTGAATTGATGACCACCAATGATCAGCATCTTCAATGAGGCGGTTAACTGCCATGAAAACTTTTTCCTTCTCGCTACTCCCCAAGGTGTGAAATATTTTTTCTAAGGAATTTATCTATTTCTATACTACTAGTGAATTTGTACTCCCATTGAATGTTGGTGGTTGTTTCCTCATGAAGCGATCAAACATTGATCCTCCATGCTGTAGATCAGGGTGCTCCATACGGGTAGGGATATTATTCATAACCTAAGGGAGTTGTCCCAGTATGGTGATTAGCTAATCAGCACTAGTTGAATCACCAGATCCATTATAATTATCTTGAGCAGGAGGGAAATCCCTACATGGAGTGAGTGCATTGATATGGATTCCATTCCTTCCACTAGCCTCCATTTATAAACAATGGCATAATA
Organism: Viscum album; assembly: GCA_963277665.1. Taxonomy (NCBI): domain Eukaryota; kingdom Viridiplantae; phylum Streptophyta; class Magnoliopsida; order Santalales; family Viscaceae; genus Viscum; species Viscum album. The sequence continues at coordinate 1,351,661,630 of OY728164.1, forward strand.
TATATTAGTTTATGAATCAAATCACATAATTCTAAACTTGTAAAAAACTTAACATAAACTGAACAGTTTATGGATATAATCCAAAATCATAAAAATGTTTTCTTTGAGGAATGATATACTCATAAACCCTTCATAATTGTTTTTAATGAAAATGATAATTAAACAAAGAATATCCCTTGGAAGTGTCATAACCAAGAGTGCAGTAAGGCCCATTGTCATGGACTAGTTCCCGTTTGAGTCTAGCTCAAAGTGGTGTTTTCTGGTTTTACCCCTAGGTACATCTATGCCAGAGCCACCACTACCTTCTCATATCCAGATAGGGATGCATTTCTTATAAAACTCACAAAATATCTACAATACCAAAATTCTTGGAATTTCTTATATACTAATCCTCAGAGTCTATCTTAGGGCTATGCGCTCTAATCAGAGTTTATCTAAATCTAGTTTCCAAGGTTTGTACTAAAAACCCTCTGATACCAACTGTAACACCCCAACCTAAGAAGCCTAGAGTTGATGCATTATTACCTAACATTGGTATGCTCACAAAAGATCATGTCTCGAAAGACCGATTAGTTTAGAAGCCTTGGAAATACTAGATACATTCATAAGGATTAAATTACATCATAAAATGGAAAACTACCTCCACATGGTTTCCATAGACAACACAGAGATCCCATAGAATATCCTTTTAGGTTAGTCATAATATACTTATTCGCATACTAGGAAAAATAAGACATAGAAAGGGGTGATCTCAGATGCTCAGTAAGGATAACAATATTGTGGAAACTTTCATAAATAAGCATATACATTTAAGGAAACTTATAGAACTAAAAAAATCCTTTTCAACATAAACTTCATCATAATATGGCCAATATAAATCCAAATAATGACAATTACTTACTCAAATGGACATTCTACTAGTCTAATAATCACATGCAATATCAATAGGCACTTTCATAACGATGGAATGCATAATGCCAGACATTCATAACCACATAGTGAAGGCCTTGTGCCGAGACTACAAATAAGATTTCGGTAAGGCCTTGTTCCAAGACACTATTTTGTCTCATGATACCTACAAATGCATTAATGATCTATATAGGGCTCCACCCATCACTTACTAAGTCCAATGCATTGCTCATATGAAAATGTTTAAACATAACATAATCATTCTTATTAAAACTAGCATATAAAATTTTAATACATTATCAATAAACCTTGAATGGTATGAAATGATACATCCATAGACGAATATATCACAAAACCTTCAATACAATTTGGATGTTTTTTTATCATAATAAATCAACCTCAAACAATCATAAAATCCACTAAAGGATGTTGACATAGATGAAATCAAAACCTTTTTTAGAGATATATCTCTGTTTATTTTGAAATCATTTAAAATTCAAGTAATTATAAAAAAAACATTTATATTTCAAAATATTCTTATAATATTGTAAGTGAAGCTTTGATGATGTTATAATGGCAGAAAATAGCCACACCCACTGTATAAGTTAAAAAAATACATTCTTACCTTAATCTTGTCGAAAAGGTTATAAAAGACCTTGTCTGGAAAATGAAGGAAGGATTCCTTTAAAAAACATATTATAAAAAGTAAAATGAGGGTATAAATGACTTTATACCATATTTTAGTAAATATTAAAAATGTTTCGAAATACATTTTTAAGAATCATGGATGTGGATGATAAAGAGGTCCCAATATATACTTATGTAAAAATGACCTTGGATAATAAAGATATTGTGAAATTAACCCTTACCTTATACTTTTCCTTGGTTGAGGGTAGGATAACCTCCTTTATAATGGTTAAATAATTTTTATTAAATTATACATGAATCATATACATTAATATGATATAATATATAATCATTTGACATTTCTTTATTAATAATATCTTAGTATTATCGTTGTTTCGGGTCTTAACGGATTCATTTTCCTTTATATTCTTTGTTATGTGAGTGATATTTATTATGGATGGGATGTATCTTATTAAAATATAGAATGATATAAAGTATTTAAAGATTATTTTTAATCAACTAATGAAAATTAGTCTTGAATGGATACGATGTGGAATGAATTTCATCACGTTCCTGGAGATGGTAATCTGTACGTATGCACGGACGACAATATCATTATTTTGATATTAAAATAATATATAATTCGATGTTATATCATATATACAGATTAATTATAATTTTATATTTATTATTTACATTAATTACACTTCATTATTATACCCATCCAAAAAATAATGTATTGAATAACAATTACACCATGACGTGGAGATGGAAAGCCGTACGTACACACGTATGGTGACATGTCATTCAAAGGATGCATAGAATAATGAATTTGGTTGTAACATATTTATTATAATATCACATTATATATAATATACTATACATATTATTTTAGAGTGGAAACAACAAATAAAAATAATGTGGAAGAAAAAAGGAACTTGAAAGAGGTGATGAAATATTTATCTCTTATTCGGGTTCTTTCTTTTGATTTGATAAAAAGGGCTCCTTAGGTTGGCTTTATGACTAAAGTAAGGCCTCTAAAATGAAGGGAGGATAGTTGAAAGGGTATTTGGTCAGAGTTTTTCCAAGGAAAATTGCTTTGAAGGTGGGAATTAGAGAGAATATTGAGTTCCCTTTTATAAGAGGGGTGAGGGGCGCCTTAGGAAAATCTTGAAATTTTATTTTATAATAAAATAATTTTTGGATTCCAATATCTCTAAAATGTATTATTTAATGGTTAATGTGGGAATGGGTCTAAAACTACTCAACTAATAGGTTTTAAATTGGTTTGGGTCAATATATTAACTTTATCTTTTATATTAAACTATTAGTTAAATAATTTGACATTTACCATGTCTCTTTGTATTTTTATATTATATGGTTAATAAACATACTATATACATAAAAAATAACCCCAAGGGGTTAATTAATGATAAAAATATAATTATATAAGTCATTTGGCCCAGCCTTATATTTTTATAAATATAATATTCATTAATAATATAATATTTTAAAAAAAACTCTTTTGTGTCAATTTTGACACTATTTGGTATTTTGTTTTTTCTAAATTCATAAAAACATTATTTTTTCAAACACAATTCATATAACCAACCCTAATATGTCATATTGAACTAGAAAATTATTTTAATTTATAAAAAGTATCAGATTACATTTATTTGTATATTTATAATATCAATTATTTTAATATTTCATTAATTAAGTAATTACTGCATCATCATTGTGTCATAAATAAATTAAATTATTTAACGTCTAAAAATTATTAATAAAATAAAATTATCTAGTAAATCATTTTATATTTCTAATTAATATTTATTCTCTAATTTATCTTATATTTAACCCTATATTAATAATGTTATATTTATTAAACATTGATTTTAACTCTTTTAACTATTCTTTGATTTAAATAATAATAAATGAACTAATCTATTCCAGGTGGACCAAATAGGTTCATACATTATTAATAAGGTTTTTTTGGTCGAATTAAACAAATACAATAGAATTAGGACATGTGTTAGGGTATTAATAACATCATTTTTACCCTTAATTACCCTATTTAATTTGAACCGTGATAAATAAAAGTAAAAGTTACTATTTACCAAAAATTATTTTAATCTTATTGAACAACATTTTACTTACTGATATCAACCGTGTCTCTTGGATTTTTTAAATTCCACTCATGAATGTGGTAAAATTATGTTTTATGTTAATTTGAAAATTCTCCTAGGAGGTGGGTAGAAGACGGTGAAAATTTTAATAATTTTTTTAAATATCTAAGTTAATTATAAACTATCTCCAATGAATTAAATTGAACTTATATTGGTATTATTTATATATTTTGACCAAAAATAAATTTAAATAAAATAAATTATTATTTAAATAAAAATTTGGTTTTAAACTATATCTCAGTGTTTTTCACTATTTATCAAAAATTGAATGTTTTAAGAAAAATACCAAAAATTCACCCTAAGATAATTTCAATATTCTGAATCCAAAAATGAAGTCCATTTTGAATGATAAAATTTATTAAATTTTAATAAGTGGGTATTACTATTCATAATGGCTTGTTTGATTGGTTGTGGTGTGTTAGAACTCAAAGTTGTGTACAACTCAAGCTACTATATTATTCGAAGAGAAGCGTACCACAGAAGCTTGGGGTAATACAAAAATGTTTCATGAATGTCATTTAATATATATGATATATTTTATAATGATAGTTTCAGATATTTTTTCCATTATTATAAAATTTATAAAAAAGAATATGTACATTTTTTTTCAAATAGGATATATTTTATATTTTACAAATGTTTGAATAGAATATTATTTACATTTACTAAATTAATGATCATTTCCACAATAATATTCATTATTTAATTAAAATACTAATTTATATGTTTCAATGTTTTTAAAAAGAATATATTATTCTTCTTATTCTATGAATTTTTAGTTTTTAATAGATTCCCAAATAAATAGATGTTTTCTCATATATTTCGAAGCATATTTATATTTCATTTATAATAGTAATTTTCCACTTCATTAAAATACTTTAAGGAATTTTATTATTCAATAGGAATATAATAAAATGATAAAATACATATTCATTACCTATATGGATTATGTTTATATGGTGACAAGATACTTATTTGACCAATTTCTTTTCCATGGGATAAGAAATGATGAAATTAAAAATATTACTATGATCTTTTTTAATATAGATGTTTTTTTTCATTATGTTATGAGTGGGACCTATATTTTATATTCCTATGATTCATAATATAAATATTGGTATCTCATGACATAATATGATTGTGTATGGGCATTTAACCAAATATACAATTGGATTATTTCTACTATGTTTGTGTGAATGAGGAGTAAAGCCAATTTACTAGGGTACTTCATCAACTATAATATTTTCTAATGTGGGAATTGACAAATTAAATGACTTTATATTCTTATATTTATGAAACAAACTTATGTCTTATTGTTATGATTTCCACTCATAATTCATGGTTAATTTTTGAATACCCATCACTCTTTTGTGTTGTTTATTTTGTAAAAAATATTATTTGTAATGACTCATAATTTATGTTATATAACTTATTATGTACGTTCTTGTAAGTTATAATGATTTTATCCCACATATATGGTCATTTTATTCCCTCTTATGAACATTGATAGATAATTTCTATACTAACACATACAATGTGTTTAAGATCACTTTTATTATGTTTCCAGTTTAACATGTTATGAAGAATTTTATAATGTAAAATATATCTAGAAGCATATATTGTGTGTAGAAAATTATAGGATATTATTAAGACTTATTACACTGTAATATGTTTTTGGAATAATAGTACACAATACAATTCGATAATAATGTGATCAATTTTCTTCTGTGACGGGTTTTCCCCCATAATCTACAACAATAAAGTTAAATTTGTGTTATGTATATAAGTGAATCAGTATTTTTTATTGATATTTTAATTATGTAAGTCTATGTTTGGGATTAATATGTTTGTACCAAATCCATTATGTAAAGAACAATGTTCCTAGTGCCAAATATTGGGGTGTGGGACTCCTGTTATCTCCATTGTTATCTGAGAAATTTTTTATATACCTTTAGATATTATAATGTTATTAAATTATAATTATTTAGTATATTTGGAAACCCCTAAAGGTTAATATTTCATATTCATGTCATATTTTGAAATTCATCAATATTCTTAACGTTTTATATGTGGTGAATAATTATGGTTGTTTTTAGATGAGTCAAACAATTTGAATAGAATATGACATGGTTAATGATGTCATATAATTTATTCTACATATATAGTTTATTATTGTATCTTTTTACATACTCATGATAAATATTTTATGTTTTTGTAAATGAATTAAACAATAAAGAACCATGTTTACAATGGATGTGAAGGAGAAATTTTTGGTTGTCTACTTGTGTACCCAATCATGATTGTGGATGGAGTTAAAAATATTGTTTTCATTACTAACTAGTTATATAGACATGTGATTTATGAAAACAAAAAACAATATAATTCATATCATGACAAATAATTGAAAACTTTGTTTTTATATAATCTAATTAGATAGACATCATGACTTTAAAATGACTCAACATTAAATGTTTCATGATTATGGAAACAATAATCTAGGTAAATGTCATAGAGTATCTATAAAAAAATTTATGTTTTTAAAATTTATTAATAAATAAAAAAACATTGATTAAAAATGAAGTTCTCAGTTATCTTTATTGAGGGGCATAATTTCATTCCTAAGGTATCAAATAAATGTTTTAAATATGGATAATATGGTCATTATGAAGGATTTTGAATGATTAATGTGTCTACACATCGGTTTATAAGATTTATAATATAGAGATATTTTATTTATGGATTGATAATATTTATTATTTATTATATTTTTATATGTATATATTCATTTTTTACGTATCATGTAATTATATTCAATGGTGACTAAATATACGTAACCTACCTTACACATTACATAACTTTAAATTTAAAGTCAAAGATTCATTTTATCACATATGAGGTTCATTACAATTTAATATTTAAGATATTTTAGACAACACCCTTTCTTAGATAAATATTAGAAATAAAATGGATTTTCCATCTTAGTACCCATTTTTTAAAAAATATAATACTTTTATGATAGAATACGATTTATTTTCTTGACATATTTTTACCAATCTCATATTGACCCCAACCTTGTACTTATCCATCCTTAAAACCAGGTGGAAAACATTTTAAAACCTTGTAAGAGAACAAAAAACATATTAAGATATAAAAAAATGAAAGAAATCATTAGTCCATGAATACATAAAAAAATTACTTTTCCAAAACATTTATTTTTCAAAATAAACAATTTCATACCAAAAAACTCTAATTCTCTGCTTAAATATTTTCTTAGAACATCAGTAAGAATTATTCAATGAAAATTAAAAATCATAAATTTTTATTTGGATTCATGAAAAAAACATGAATAAGTTTTCAAAATGTTTTACTTTACACATTTAATAATTAATATATACTTTTCTTTAAATATAATATCATCATATTTCCTTTGTAAATCATAATATTTATATAAAAATTCCATGAAATCATAGATTAATAATTTATATATATTGGGATATCATTTTCCATATCGCACTTAATTATAGATAAACCAATAGTTTCTACTTCCATATCCATCACATTATAGGGCTATTAGAGACCCATCCATCCTTGGATTATAAAAAAATCACCCTCCTTAGTTAATAACACAATCATGAGTCCTTTGATAATAATTCAACCACCCATCACAATAATAATTCCAACTAATATTAACATATTCATAACACATATAAACTGTCAATTTCCATCTTTATACTCGTATAAATATTTTTTTTCACCCATAAGAAACATTTACAAATATTGAAATACCCATTCAGTTTTAATTAATATAAAATAAAATTAAACTTGGAGAAGATGGTGTTTATTTAAGAAAACAAGGAATCTTGTAATGGAATATAGAAAAAAAATTATTTTTACAGTACTAAAAAAAGTCATTATCTCTTTTTACATTAAAATATAACATTCTTTTTGAGTTTTTTATAATGAATGAAAAAATGTTATATATAACGATTCCATTTTAAAAAACTGAATGAATTAGAAAATATCCTTTATAATTTTTTAATGTCTACATAAAATCATCAATAATTTTTTTTTATATTATAGACATGTAAAAAATTAGTTTGTTAAGAGATATTAAGAGATGATGCTTTTAAAAGATATTCCCTTACCTTGATTCCAACTGGTCACATATGTTATTTATATTCCAAAATAATAAACTTTTGTTAATTTTTTACATTATGAATAACCCTTTAAAATTTATCATTCCTTTTATTTTTTTGTTAACATTTTATATTTAATTACTTAATCAATTATGCTTGCATCGAATGTTTTGACGATATTTAGACAATATGATAAAATGGACTTTGTTAGAATGAATATGCTGAATGATGTGAGTATTATGTCATCATTAGTTTAAAAATATTGATAAAATTATTATTCTTATAATTAATTCATACTTTTTAAACTAATCATGAAATAAGGTTATAATGAATAAAATGTGTTAGAATCACAAAGTGGTTAGGTTTTACATACACATGGGTAATGATTCCATTTTTCCGCTATCATTTTGGAGACTATCTAAGTATTATTTCATATTTCCATAATTTTAATAATTTGTAAAAAACCTTATTTTTTATTTCTATATATTACATATGTCGTCATTTTTATTTAGCGATGAAAAAGAAATCACATTGTTTCATAGAGGAGTTAATCCATACGTACAGAAAGATGACATTTTCATTTTTAGTGAATGGTAATTCAATAAATTAAATTATATTTTATCATTCCATAATGATAAATTTTTCATGAAAATAATATATGTAAATTAATTGTATCAACACAACCATCCATCGGTGGAGTTAACGAAAAAATAATTACATCAGTTTGCTAGGTGGTAGTCCTTTGTACACACGAACGATGGTTTTGTTTTTTATTTGATGAGGTAAAGGATGTACATATGTTATGAAATTTAAAAAAAATCCTATTATATTTTATATACTCTTATTATTATTACATAATGCGTGATGAAAGTTTTATGTATTTATAAAAAAACAAAAATTCTTGGTTATGTATTATAACTCTTATTCAAAAAACCCCTTAAGGATACCCCAACATCTTTAGTAGGCTGCTTTTATTATAAAAAAGGACTGTATGAAATGTTTAGGGATTTTATGAACGTTTTTTTATAGTTATTAACCGAATAAAATAGGTCTTTAACTATGTATAAAAGAGAAGAACAAGTTCCCTTTTTTATTAGAGGTGAGGGGTATTCTTGGAATTTATTAAAATGGTAAATTAAAAGAAATTTATTTACATAATTTAATGTATGAAAATACATAATATTAGAATATAATATGACATTTATTTTCAATACTTCTATAAAATAAAATTTAGAAAAATTTTATGGATTTTTGAACCATTATCTTTTGGTTTTAACCTGATTTACCCTTTTGACAATTACAGTGGTAGTAAATATTTTACTCTTTTGGGGTCATGAATGTTTCTATATAGGAAAACATGGATAATAAATAGAATTTTTTATTTTCAAAAATAACCCAATAACTTGACCAATCATAGGATATATTTTAGTTTTAAAACATTAAATAAAATAGTATTTTTATAAAATATAATTAATGTCAATTTTCTAACAAATCATTTAATTTAATATTTAAAACTAAGAGAAAAATAATATATTTGGATTCAATTCAATAAAAGATACATAATATGTCATTATTTATCTATAAAAGTCATGAAATATAACAATTAATTTAAATCATAATACTTTTACAAGATTTAGTTCTGATATTTTATCTCTATATATTTCATAAATATTGTATTAGAATTGTGTTGGAATTTATGGTAATTAATTCATCAATAAAAATCATAAATAAATTTCCTTGATATATAAAAATTAGTTATACTAACTTTAATTTGTAAAACTAAACACACACTCTTATTATCCTTATTTCATATATTTAATAATAATAAAATAAATAGATTGAAATTTTTAACATTCCATTACATATAACATTATCAATTTATAAATACAGTACTTATGAAAATGGGTTATATATAAAATATTTTGAATGATTATTGAAAAAATATAGTCATAAATTGAATTTAAATAATGTTTTAGGGTTACTTGGTAATCCTTATCAGATTATTTTTAAACTTAATTAACCCATTTCTCCTTTACTAGGGTAATAATTTTAATTATAATTACTATTCATACTAAATAAAAATAAATGGGACATATTTATATAATTTTAACATCCTCACTCAAAATATAGAATGTATTTTTCAATATTTGATACATATATAATATAAATTCAAATTCAAATTTACACTAGGAAAATGTGATGAAAAATAGATTTCTAGAAAAATTTCTTACTTATTACAAAATTGGGTTTATAATAAATTAATGTTAAAAATTTGTTCCCAAAAATAATAATTTGCAAATTTTTAATCAAAATTAAATATTTATATTTTAAAAATATTCCAAAATATAATTTTCCTTCATAAATAATATAAAATAAAATGTAGTTTATAATAAAAATCAATAATTTTTAGAATTAAATGTCAAGTCAATCTTTTAGGAAAAATATAAAAATTGAACCATAAACTTGTTTTGATATTTTTATATCCAAAATAATAAACATTTTTTAAAGAAAAATTTGTAAAAAATTAATAAATTTGTTATAAAAATCACTTACAAAAATAAATAAATACCATTTATGAAGGAAACAAAATTTTGTAGAATAAAATGTATTTTCTAAAAATTGTGTGATTATTTCATAAGAATAAATTAGTACATTTTTATTGATTATTATCTCTATATATATTTCATTATTCAGTTAATATTAATAATATCATCCAATTCAAAGGAAATTTTATAATTTTCGTATTTAAATAAAAATATTTTTTTGATTCATTAATGATCATTATTTCGTGTCGTACACACTATCGAACATAATGTCCTTTTAAAATCTTGGAGTGTTACATACCCCCATTAGAAAATTTGGTCACCAAAATTTTATCTTGATCATTATAATGAATTGTTTACACTATAAATAAACATTTTATTAAATTCAATAACATGAAAATCGTTAATAAAACTTCCTCTTCAAAATAGGGAACGCGAAATATGAAGTTCATCTCAAATAACACATGACTAGGATTCCAAATTGGAAAACATTAGTGGTAAGTGATAATATAGAAATGGAAGAAATTAATAATTTACAAATAATTATGGAGATTCATACAGATCATTGATCACATGAATGTGAATGATCATGATAATGTCAATTATCACAAAAATATAAACCAAAAAGTCATGAAAAAAACAAAATAATAAAAAATAAATATAATTGGATAATATTTTTGTTCCAATATCAATTTTCTAGAGTTTAGGATTTATTTAGCATCTAAAATAGTAACATAAATAAATATACTTTCCTAATAAGTATAATATAGTCCTTTAATAATTTTTCACCATAATCTCATACTTTCTTTAAAATTATGTGTACTAAAAATGAAACTTTTATTGAAAAAGAAATAAAATAAACATATAATAGATTACATATTTCGTGAAGAGGGAAATAAATATTCATCTTATATTTATATATTAACCAAATCAAAAAAAATTATCTCATGGTAAGCTAATTTATAAAAATGAATAAACCTTCATATGATGAAATAGAACATTAACTACAAAACCCTAAAAAACCCAATTTTCAACATAGATCATTAGATATATAACTAAACATTATAATTATTCAAAAAATTTAAGGAAAATATGGAAACACAAAAATTATAAGGATTTGGCCACGATTTCATTCAAGAATAATTTATCATTTGTTTGTAATTACCATTAGTAACTCATAAAGTCATATACACAAAAAACTATACTCTAATTATATAATCTCAAAAATATGGAATTAATTTCAATAACTAAACATAATCACCATAAATACACATTGAAATCATATATGCTTCATAAATTTAATTCAACCATTATTCCTAAAATAAATTCCAATAATGTTTTCTTCCATTAATCATATAGGCTTCGCAAAATAGTATTCATAATCACCTCACCACTAAATCACTTCTCAATGGCATGGTTATCCCTATAATAAAAAATTTGTCCTCAAAATCATCTAAAACATTATTTTTCACATATTCTATAATAAATAAATATTGTACTAACCAATAAATCTTGTAGATCATGGGTAGGCATTTCACCCTTATCTCCCTTCAGTTATGGGGTTTTTCCCCACAAAGTTTATAAATTTTATGAGTTTCCATTATTACTATAACTATATCAATATAATTTGTATATTGTTACAAAAAATAATGACCATCCTCAAAAAAATAATTTATCATTAAATCGGATTTTAACATCAAAATTGTTCTATATGTTTCATTTTTTAAAAGAATCAAATAATATTAACTGACCATAAACTCGAACATATTAACTCAAATGTTTATATATCCCCTTATGATATGTCCTTAAATGAGTGTCTATAATTTTATTAACCTTTTTTATACACCAATTTTTAAAGGCCCCAATTTCCTCAAACATATGTTTCAAAATTTTCAAAACAAAATATACTATATAATGTTTCATAATTCTCATTATTTTTATAATATATCATAATATCATTAATAAACACATACATAATTAAACTTATTTTCTAAACTAATAACCATTTGTTTCATCTTATCCAATTATATTAAATATGTCCACATGATTCTTCAATAAAAATTTAATATTGATTGATATTTCAAAAATAATTCATAACATAAATGTAGACATCAGAGTCTTCTATTATGTTGTTGATATTCCCTTTACCTTCCAAATGAGATCCATTTCTCTAAAATAATTATGTGTGTGGTTATATTTACCTTTCCAAATGAGATTGATGATATGATATATTGAAAGAAAATAAATGTGATTCTATGATCCACAAGAAATTTGGGTAAATGAAATTGTGTTTGATATATCTAATATTTTCATGCATGTGATTTGTATTTTTAAAAACATTTCAAAAACATTTCAACAATATTTTCCCATGATATTGTTTATTAAATCATTTTTAAGGGAAAAAAGGTTTTATGATATAATTTTCCATTAATAATGATAAACTATATTTAATCAATAAAAAATAACACCATTAAAACATTTAATTAATTATTTCATATTTAATTAAAAATGGTTTATAATTGACAGTACCCTTAGAAATTCTACAACACCGTAACCATTAAATCCTCAAAAATAGACTAATAACACTAAAATTAAAGAATTTTTTAACCTTAATGGTTATCTCATACCATTCCTCTTATATCCTAAAAATGGAAATATTATTCTTATTAAATCATCCTTCACGTTAAATCAATTGGTTACATGTACCTCATCTCGAATAATCAAATCTAAAAATATCATTAATCACCTCAAAATTCATCACATTAAACCTATAAAGTGGTTTCTAATCCATTGAAATTTTGGGAAACCATTAAATAATAAAAACATGATGGTATATGTAGCTCAGATGAAATAATCCTAATATATAAAGTAGTCTAAACCATTACTCTAGTATCGTCTATAGGTACCCATCATTAAACATTACATAAACCAAAATTTTATGCCAATATTTCATTTTCAATTTTTTTTCTGTCTTTATTGTTTATAATTTTAGAGAATTAGGACATAAACTATACATAAATACATATTACTACAAAATGTTTTCACTTTCACATAGTTTCATTTTTCCCACAAAACAAAACATTTAAGATAAAACAAGTTTCCTTTTCATGAAATATCATCACAATTTACAACAAAACCACATCTGTGTCCCTAATCATCCTTAAAAACACATGAACAAACATTATCAAAAATGGGATGAACATAAAAAACCTAGTAAAGGATATTAAAAAATAAATTCATTTTTACTTAATGAATAATTATACAAAAAAATTTGAAAAAAATTTATTTGGCTTAAAATAAAAAATTTATTACCTTTGAAATAATATCATCTAATAAATGATTTTCATTAAAAATTTCCAAGTAAATGTTTAATTAAAATCAATATTAGTAATGGTTTATTTTAATTCATATAAATAATAATAACTTATTAAAAAATTATACATTCCACATTTATGAAGTAATGGATAATATACTTTAGAAATTTGATCATAATATTACCGAGAAAATCATCATATTTCTATAAAAACCTTTAAAAAGAATAGATAAATAATGTAGGTATCTTTTGATATAATTTTCCATATATCTATTCAATACTTATTAATCAATATGATCAACCACCATAATAAATTCATTGTAGGGATATCAATGTAAAATTGAGAGATTTAAGAATACAAAAATATATTTGGTAGTGTATTAGACATGAAACACAGAGATTAAATGGTCCTATATATATAAATTTTATAAACTAGACATTAATTTTTTCAGTATGAACATTATTAACTAATTTATGAAATATATATTTATATATAGATTTAATAAAAAATAGAAATTATTGATAAATTATTATTAAAAAATAAATCAATTTTTAGTAATGCAATTTTCTTCTTCAAAAATATTTTTCCTTCAAAATTAATGTTTTATTGATTTTCAGGAAAAATATTATAAATGTGTTTTGAAAATTTTTGAAAAATATTTGAAAAAATTAACTTACATTTAAATGAATAATATTGAAATTTTATTATCCATAAATTGTTTTATTTTTAAGAAAAAAATAAATTTTTAGGGAATAATGAAACTAGTGATTTATGTAAAAATGTAATTTATGTACAATAAATTAAGAAATTAAAAAGTAATATTATGTTTTGAATATAAATTAATTTAAAATATATATTATTAAGTTATATTAAAGCCATTTAATTTTTATTTATCTTTATATTGGAATTTAGTGCATGCTCTTCATTGGGTTTTGAAATTGTATTTTTAAGATAGTTTTAATGTGCATAATATTTATCATTATTAATTAATTAAAAACAACTAAAGTAGGGTTATTTATATTAAATTTATATATTAACAAAATTTTTATATTAATTTATATTCATTGAATAATTATTATTAGTCATAGGATTAATATAAAATCATATTTTCCTTGAGAAATTCACATGTTGGAAACCAGGATACTGTCTCGTCTGCGGGTTTAATTTTTAATTTTATTTACCCTCATATGTGTTATTAATTATGTAAAATTGATTAAATATTTATAATAATAATAATTTATATATCATTATAAGATAAGATTATTTATTTTTTATAACTAATAGTGAAAATAGTACAAATTAATTACTATAGTTGAAGTAAAAATGGTTTTACTAGGGGATTAAACTAAAAAGAATATTGTCAAAATAAACTAAAAACTCTTATAAAAACACTTTTATGGGAGTATAAACTAATTTTACTGTCTGAGGATACATATTTAACTATTTTGGATCATTGTGGAATCTGAAAACCATGGGTACACCTTTTTCTTTTCAATAATTACAATTGTGCCACTCACCTCACTCATAAAGGGTCACCATCTCTACTATCTTATTCACACAATCAAACCATTTTGGTTAGTAAAATAACTAAAAAAATCACTTAAAAACTTACATATTATAATCCTAGAGATCTTTTTTCATAAACCCACTCTAGGAATACATTATCTATATTTGAAAAGTGGTGGTCTAATAATTGGTAAAATCGATAACTATGTTTTTTTGTTATATCTCTTATTTCACCACATAGAAATATTATTAATTTGTTATTATATAACAACACTAGTATGTAATATATACTAAGCTATTATTATGTTCTGGTAATGAACTATATCCATTTCTCTACCCTCAAATGGGAAATTAAAATGTTCCTTGGGTGTACAACAGACTACCACCTTCTGAATAGATGTGACACGTTTCCATCGAAACCTCTCATACTTGAGTATGATTATGGATATAAAATATATATTATATTCATAATATAATTACTCATATAGATAAATTTATCATATATGAATTTTTTATTTTCCATTTATAATGGGATATCATATTGTCACTCATGTGCATGGTAGATTGCCGCCTTGCAAAGTGATGTGATTCATTTTTAACTAATGTGTTTCACAAATGGTAAAAGGATAAAGGTAATGAATATATTTTATATAAGGGTCATAATTATAATATTAATTACATATATATAATTTTTAAATTAAATAATATCATTTTTTAGAATGAAAAATGAAGGTATCATTCATGTACGAGTGGACTACCAAAATTATGAAGATATTTGGCTCTCTTTTCATCACCACGCCACATAAAAGATATATATAAATATATTTAATTAACTTATTTTTTTTAATATTATCAACATAAGAATATAAAATATTGAATACCATATTTTAATAATGATCATTGAATAATTGAAGCATAACACATATGTACCTACAACCTACAGTCTCCATGATCATAATGAAGTTCATTTTTTCATAACCATTTTCCATGATTGGTTTTAAAATTATAGTTTATAAATAAATATAAAATTTGTTTCCTGATTATTATTTCCTATCTATTTTAATAATTACCTCTTGGACCATGATGAAAACAGTGAATTGGTTTTGAAAAAATATAATGAGCATCCATAAAATAGATAACACGGAATTAACTAATTATATATTTAAATATGTCACAAAAAATTAATATAATTGATTTAAATATATGGTATTAAACATGGTAAATTTTTCAAGTAACCAAATAATTTATTTAATCATATTATATAGATGTTAATGTATATACAAGGAATTTTTGAACTTGTGGAATGGGTTTTTCCTATATTACTTTTACTTTTATTATACATAGGACTAATTCACCTTTTTTATTTTTTGGTTGTATATACTAAGAATTTTGAATGTAATATCATCAATAAAACATAAATTATGGTATTTTATGTTTGAATTTTAATTATTTCATCTAGAATAATTTGACTTGAATGTTACCAAGTGGTAAAGGACATGTTTGCTCATCTAGATTTCATTTAGTTATAACTCTATTACATAGAAATTTTAATGATTTTATTGTGTTTGAATTGATATCAAAATTGTTTTATTATATATTTACACATTCATTTTTTTTATTTAAAAATATTACACATAATCATGCAATTGATAAAATATCTATTCAATGATAAGATCTTTGTAAGGGTTATTCGTCTCAAAATATCTTTCCTTCGAATATATGTTGATTTCATGAACATAACACAGTTAATGAGGATTATATATTTATTATTTGACATGATATATCATGAATATCTTTATTTTATTGATATTTAAAGTGTAATGTGATGTTATTCTATAAGGCAGTTTATGATTGATGTGTCCCAATAGCGACAATGGCTTCATATTAAAATCTCATTTCCTTCAAGATTTATTATATTCAAGTAAATATATAAGGAAATAATGAAAAGATATTTTTTTAACAATATATATTTTATTCCAATTTGGATACAAATGTGGTTCAGTTGTTTTATTTCCACTTCCTCCCTTATTTAATGAATAAATATTTGCAAATGTCTTATTATGTGATACTGATCATGTATCATATTTTTAATTTTGTTTCATTCTCTTTTACATCCATAGTTTCAAAAAAGTTTTAAACAATGTTCTATAAAAATAATTAATGATTTCTTAATGTTATTTGGCATGGTATTAGTCCTTTTTTTCAAAGGTTTTAAAATGATTATTTTTAATGTTTTCTAAATGGTTCACTTTTGACTCCCTTTTTCAAAATGTTTTCAAGGAATGTTTATTTTTATATTTATGAAATGAATGGATTTTCCACCATCATAGCCATTATTTTCATTATAACATATTTTATATGTTTCCAACATTTTTTCTAAATAAAAATATTTTCACAATGTTTTTTAAATATTTAGTTATCAAAAGTGATTTTCAAAATGAAAAAATTATTTTAATCAAAAATGTATTTATAGGTATTTTAATGTTATTTAAATTCATCAATGATAGAAACCCATGATATCACATATAAATTATTAAGGATATTTTATATTGATACAGTACTTATTCTTTCTCTCGATTGATTATATTAATGTCATGAAACTCATTTTTTATCAATGGGATAATCACATTTCAAAGAGATTGTTATAGAGCACATTTTTTTCCAATAGTTAATCATTTTTTAAATAGATTATTATGGAAGCCACTTATTTTCCATGGGTTAATCACATTTCAAATATATGTTATAGAACACATTTATTTTCCATGGTTTAGTAATTTTTGAAAACAATTGGTATTTACCCCATTTATTTTCCAAAGGATAATTAGGGTTCCAAGAAATTTTCTTGGAACCCATTTTTTTTCATGGGTTAATAAAGTTATTAAAATAAAAATGTTATTTTAAATGAATTTTAGATAAAATTAATTCACTAGAAACTTTATTAATGATACCAATATTGATAATTGTTTGTAATGATGGTAGATTTTGTTATAAACCATGGATGGTCATTTCTATTGTAAAACATGGATGAGTGGTTGTGATATTACCCATGGATGTGTAGTTCCATGATAATCCAAGGATGTGTGGGTAAATTATATCCCTCCAATCATTGTATAATAAAGATAAAGATGTCAGCCATAATGTTTATTTCATTTATAAGAGTTATATAATGATAATGTTTCCACGATACCAGTAAGTCTTATATATTATAGTTATGGGTTTATAATGTTTCTTATGATCATGATTGATATCAGATGGATCCTTATTATTAATTCCGATTACTCCAACCATTGTTAAAGAGATGATTTTTTTCTATGTTTTATGATCCTTGTACTTATCGGTATGAATATTATTACGTAATACTAATTCACTTTAATTATGTCAACATTCCCTTATACTCTTCTTATTAAACTTGGTGAAATTCAACTATTAATTCTTACACGTACCCTAATAGATAATTTTAGATAAAATCTTTTTGTGTTCTATTTTCCACATGTCATAAATATTGAGTTTAAATGAATTATGTCTACAAGGGTTTACTATAGATTTTTATTATGACAAAATGATGAGTATGTAAATATGGGCATTGTGGGAGATGATGTTCATTATAATGAACAGTGTTTCTATGACTCCATGATGTTAAAATTATATCTTAATTATATATAACTTTAAACCTAAACGGTACTTGAGAATTTAAGTGATAAAATATTTTACAATTTATGTTGAATGTTTTTGATTGAGAATATTGGGTAACATTCCATTGTATGTGTAAGAACTCAGATATTGTAACACCCCAAGCTTCCACGGTACGTTTCCCTTCGAATAATGCAATAGCGTCTGTTGTACGCAGCATCGAACTCTAACACACACCACAAATAATTAAACTAGCCATTGTGAATATTAATACCTAATTTTTGAAATTTTATAAATTTTATTTATCAAAATGGACTTCATTTTTGGATTCGGAATATCAAAATTAGCCTATGTTGAATTTTTGGTATTTTTCTGAGAACTTCTAAATTTTTATGAATAGTGAAAAATACTTAAAAACAACTTTTTTAATCAAAATAATTTATAGTGATAAATTATAATATTTAGTGGTTTTAAAGTATAATTATAATATATTTTTACCATTTTATCCAATGGTGGTAATTAGAATTAATTTAACATTGAAATTGGACATAAACAATTGCCAATCTTTTGATATAAATTGTTTCTTAAAAACACGCTATTTGTTGTAACAGCATGAATTAATTATAAAATTAATTAATGCAACTTATAGGTTTGGAATTTTTTAAAATATACATCATTTTTGCATTCAGAATATCAATTATAGCTTAGGGTGAAATTTTGGCCTTATTCTGAAAAACATCAATTTTTGATGAATAGTAAAACCACTAAGGGGTTGTTAAAAACTGATTTTTCGTTAAAATGAAATATTAACACTTATGTGATTTGATATTAAAAAATACAACATATATGGTTGTAATTAAGAAGTAAAATGTGGTTCAATGAGATTAAAATAATTTTTTGGTGAATAGTAACTTTTAAGTTCTTAATCGCGATTAGAGGTAATTAGTGTAGTTTAAGGTAAAAATAATTTTTTAATAATATGAGATGAGCTTGAAACTTCTCCTACTCATATTGGATGAGTCATGGCCGACCAAGACAACCCATGGGTCAACTTGGGGACCCCATGGAGCCACTTTGGTTGGAAAATGACATTAATATATATTTATTTAATGTTAAAATTAAATTGACACAAACATGAGTTGTTTTACAAAAACAGTTTTTAAGTGGGGTTACACAAGTACAAATTTTGACTATAAATATTCATTAGAAAGATGAAAAGATTTCCTACATCATAGTATTTTTTTTATAATTTTTAGACATTAAATAAATTAAATTATTTATGACATCATTATGATGCAGTGATGACCTCATTATTTAACGATTTTAATAAAATGAAAAGATAATGTAAACTCCAAGGCATAAACTTGTACAAAGACTATTGGAAGGGTATATTTAGAACCCTTATAACATTATCCACGAATTATATAAGTGTGGGGCCTTTAGAATCCGAAAAGCATTTTATAATAATGTAACATTTCAATCTTTCCAAAAGAGCCCCTCCTCTCCTCTTATAAAAGGCCCCCACATCTACCACCTTATTCACACTTTCAAGCCTTTTGGTTCGGCCAACCTCTACCCAAATACTCTCCCAACTTCTCTTCCTTCATCATGGAAGCTTTACTTTAGTCATAAAGACATCCTAAAGAGTCCTTTTGATCAAATCAAAAGGAATGAACCCGAAGAAGAGGTAACGTTTTCATCACCCTCTTTCAAGTTTATTTCTTCTTCCACTCCCTCTTTGTTTATTATTTAAATTCTAAAATTATAACTCTAGTATCTTCTATATACTGGGATGTTATTATAAATATGGAACAACCATATTCAGTATTCTACCCATAATTTGAATGACATGTCACCATACGTGCGTACGTACGGCTTACCGTCTCCACGTCGTGGTGTAATTGTTATTCAATTTATTATTATTTAGATGGGTATAAAAATGATATGTAATTCATGTAAATAATAAATATAACATGATAATTATTCTTTATATATGATATAATATCCAATTATATATTATTTTAATATCAAAATAATGATATTGTCGCTCGTGCGTACGTACGGACTACCGTCTCCACGAACGCGATGAGATTCATTCTCCGTCGTATCCATTCAAGTATAATTATCATTTGATGATTTAAAAAAATAATGTTTAAGGACATTATATCATTCTGGATATGAATAATATACAACCTATCCATGAAAAACACGACTTACGTAACAAAACTTATAAAAGAAAACGAGTAAGTTAACACCCGAAACAACGATAAATCTAAGATATTGTTAACAAAGAAATGTTAAAAGATCATATATGATATCATATGAATGTATATGATTCTTGTATAATTTAATAACAATTATTTCACCATTAGACAGGAGGTTAACCTACCCCAACCAAGGAAAAGTACAAGGTAAGGTTTTACTTCACAACCTATTCATTATCCAAGGTTGTTTATACATAATTATCTACTTGGACCTCGTTATCATCCACATCCATGTTTCTTAAAAATGTCTTTCAAAATTTTTTAATATTAAATGGAAAATGGGTTAAAGTCATTTATACCCATATAAGTTTTTGAAAGGAATCTTACCGTCATTTTCCAAACAATGTACTTTTTGACCTTTTTGACAAATTTAAGGTAAGAATGTTTTTTAACTTATACGGCGGGTGCAACTATTTTCCGCCATTATAACTTCATCGAAGCTTCCCTAACAAGATTATATGAATATCTTCAAAGTAAATGTATTATTTTATAATTATGGGACTTTTAAATGATTTCAAAAAGGAGAGATATTTCTCTCAAATAGCTTTGATTTCATCCATGTCAACATCCTTTGATGGGTTTTAAGTTTAATTGAAATTGATTTATGATAAAAAACTTCCATTGAACATTTTGTGAAATATTTGACTGTGGATGTGTTATTTTTATACCATCAATAGTTTATGGAGAAATTGTTGACATTTCGTATGCTAGTTTTAATACGAATATTTATGTTATGTTTAAACCTATTCATATGAGGAATGTATTGGACTTAATATGTGACGGGTGGAGCCCGCTATAGCTCCTCGATGCATCGGTAGGTCTCAGGAGACAACTAGACGTGGAATTGGCCGAGGCCCTTTCCCAATTTGATTTATGGTTTTGGCCGAGGCCTTAATCATTTTAGACGTCTTGGCCGAGGCCTTGACCAAATGTTTCAGAATGTCTGGCATTATACATTCCCTCATTATGAAAGTGGTTATTGATATTTCATGTGATTATTCGTCTAGTAGAATATCCATGTGAGTAAGTAATGGAATTATTTTATTTTACTTTTGCCATATTATGATGAAGTTAAAGTTCAATAAGGCTTTTGTTTTAGTTATACATTGCCTTAAATGCTTATGTTTTCTTATGAAAGATTCCGCTATATTGTTATCCATACAGAGCATTTGAGCTCACCCCTTTCAATGTTTTATTTTTCCCAGGATGTGAAGAAGTGTATTATGACTGTCTTGCAAGAATAGTCAGTGAGGATATGAGTGTGTACTAGGGAGACCATGTTATTGTTGTTTTCATTTTTTTTATGATGTTATGTGATGTTTATGAATGTATCTAGTGTTTCCAAGGCTACTAAACTAATCGGTCTTTCGAGACTTGATCTTTTTTGATCATGCCAATGTTTCGAAGTGATGCACCGACTCTGGGTAGCTAGGGTCGGGGCGTTACAGTTGGTATCAGAGGAAGTTTAGTACAAACCTTGGATTCTAGATTTAGACAAACTCTGATTAGAGTACGTAGACCTAAGATGAACTTTGAGGATTAGTATAGAAGAACTTCTTAAAAATTTTGGTATTGTAGATATTTTGTGAGTTTTCCAAGCAATACATCCCTGTCTGGATACGAGCAGGTAGAGGCGGCTCTCGCACAGATGTACCTAGGGGTAAAACCCGAAAACACCGCTTTGAGCTAGACTTGAACCGGAACTGGTGCACGACAACGGGCCTTGCTGCACTCTTGGTTACGACACTCCCGGGGGATATGCTTAGGATAATTCCCATTTTCTTTACAAACCACTATGAAGGGTTACGAGTATATACTTCCTCAAAGAATTTTTTTTTATAATTATGGATTATATCCATAATTAGTTGAATTTATGTTAAGTGTTTTACAAGTATAGAATTATGTATTTTGATTCATAAACTAATCCAGTTTATGCCATTATTTAGAAATGGCGCCTAGTGGAAGGAATGGAAACTGTATCAATGCACGCACTCCATGTAGGGATTGCCCTCCTGCTCAAGATAATTATGGTGGAGCTAGTGATACAACTGGTGCTGATCAGCTTCTCACCGTACTGGGACAACTCACGCAGGTTATGAATAATAACCTTACTCGTATGGAGCACCCTGGTCCGCAACGTGGAGGATCAATGCTAGACCGTTTCATGAGGCAACAACCACCAACATTCAATGGGAGTACAAATCCTATAGTAGCTGAGCAATGGATAAATTCCTTAGAGAAAATAATCCATGCCTTGGGGAGTAGTGAAAGGGAGAAAGTTGTCATGGTAGTTTACCTCCTCACTGGAGATGCCGATCAATGGTGGTCACTAATTCAAAACACAAAGGAAGATGATGAATTAACAAACATGGAATGTCAGGAGTTCAAAGAGCTATTCTTAGAAAAATACTTTCCTCGAGACCATCGAGCGGATATGGAAAAGGCAATTTCTGAGTCTGAGGCAGAAGGAGGATGAGAATGTCGCAAAGTATGAGGCTAACTTTACAAGGTTAGCGAGGTATGCTGCAGATTACATACGTAACCCAAGGAGTAAGACTGATCATTTCTTTGATGGGTTAAAACCATTTCTCTGTCGAGCTTTAGTATCAAAAACCTTCTCTTCATACGAAGGTATTGTCTCGTGCGCTATCAAGACAGAAAAGGAATTCTCTAAGTCTTATGACTTTAAATCAAAGCAAGATAAGAAGAGATCCGCTGAAAACTCTGGGAAAGGAAATAAGGAAACATGGAAGAAGGGTAGAAATGAATTTCCACCCTATGATAATTGTGGTAGGAAGCACCCTGGTTCCAGTCTAAAAGGAAAAGGAGTATGTTATAAGTGTGGTGAAAAAGGCCACCAAGCTCATGAATGCAAGGGAAAGAAAGCGGCTGTCAACGTGGAATGTTATAATTGTAGAGAGAAGGGACATTATGCAAATGAATGTCCTAAGCATCAGGGGAACTTACCTTAGAAGAGGCCAAGGGATCAAGGCCAGTTTTATGCTATCACTACTGCTGAGGTGGACGCTCTGAAAGCCGTGATGGCAGGTAATTTAATGGTTTCCTCAAGTTTAGCAAATTCATTATTTGATTCTATATCATCGCATTGTTTCATATCTTCCCAGTTTTCTAAGAAAATTAGATATTTTCAATTTGATTTAACAAGGGAGTTGTCGGTCAAAACCCCTAAGGGAAGTATTGTTGCAACAAAGTTTTGTCGATTAGTTCCCATTAGAGCAC
The DNA here is from genome assembly GCA_963277665.1 of Viscum album. Lineage (NCBI taxonomy): Eukaryota > Viridiplantae > Streptophyta > Magnoliopsida > Santalales > Viscaceae > Viscum > Viscum album. Next base: position 1,351,685,985 of record OY728164.1, read on the forward strand.
CTAAATGTTCTTTACCTGCTGATCTCATCATCATACCCATGACTGAATTTGATATAATCCTCGGTATGGATTGGCTTTCGGACCATGATGCAAAAATTTATTATAAGAGGACAGAGGTTACGATTCATGATGACGATGATAAGGAACACCTTATCTTTAGAGCAGAATCGTCGCCACATAATTCTTATCTAGATCCACCCCCAGTAGCTCAACTAAATTCAATTATTGGGGAGGAAGAGAAGGAAATTACTGAGGATGAGGAAAGGAATATTCAAATAGAGGATGTACCTATTGTGAGAAAATATGTTGATGTGTTTCCGGAAGATTTACCTGGACATCCTCCAGAACAAGAAGTTAAGTTTTCCATTGTTTTAATTCCTGGATCAAGGCCCATATCGAAGACCCCTTATAGAATGGCCACTGTGGAATTAGTTGAAATAAAGAAACAACTAGAGGAATTGAGTAATAAGGTATTTATTCTCCTTAGTGTTTCTCCTTGGGGAGCCCCTGTTCTTTTTGTTAAGAAGAAAGACGGATCTATGAGGTTGTGAATTGACTATATGGAGATCAACGGTATAACAATAAAGAATAAGTATCCCCTACCTCGCATTGATGATTTGTTTAAACAACTGCATGGAGTTCAATACTTTTCAAAGATTGACCATCGGTCTGGATACCATCAGTTGTGTGTGAAGAAGGAAGACGTTCCAAAGACAACATTTCGAACAAGGTACGGGCATTACGAGTTTACAGTAATGCCTTTTGGATTGACTAATGCACCCTCTATTTTCATGGATCTAATGAATAGAGTTTTCAAGGAATATCTTGATGACTTTGTAGTGGTATTTATTGATGATATCTTGGTATGCTCCAAAAGCCACGAAGATCATGAAAATCACTTACGCATTATCCTGAAGACTCTTAGAAGACATGAATTATATGGGAAATTTAGCAAGTGTGAATTCTGGCATCATGAGATTTCTTTTCTTGGCCATATTTTCTCTAAGGATGGAATTTCCGTTGATCCTTCTAAAACCAAGGCAATCCAAGAATGGCCAGCACCGACAAGTATAACTGAGGTACGCAGTTTTATTGGTTTAGCAGGTTATTATCGACGTGTCGTCCAGAATTTTGATAGATTGGCTAACCCATTGACAAAGCTCACACGTAAAGGGATTAAATTTGTCTGGAAAAAAGAGTGTGAAGAATGTTTTGAAGAACTAAAGAGAATATTAGTCAATACCCCTGTATTGACTCTACCATCGGGTAATGATGGGTTTTTTATTTATAGTGATGCATCGAAGAAAGGACTTGGTTGTGTCCTTATGCAGAATGATAAGGTCATTGCCTATGCATCACGACAGCTAAAAATTCATGAGCAAAACTATCCTACTCATGATATTGAGTTAGCAGCTGTGATCTTTGCTTTAAATATAGGGATACATTACCTCTATGGTGAAAAATGTGAGATTTATACTGATCACAAGAGTTTGAAGTATATTTTCACACAAAAAGAACTCAACATGAGGAAAAGGCGATGGCTTGAACTACTCAAGGATTATGATTGCACGATACATTACCACCCGGGGAAGGCAAACAAGGTGGAAGATGCTTTGAGTAGAAAAGACAATGGAGTTTTGAATGTGATGAGAATTGAAAGGGATCCAATTTTCTTGGATCTAGTGAAGATGGACATGGGAATAACTAGGGAAGGTGAAACATCAATTCTTATTCAAATGGTTGCCAAACCATCATTACTAGAAAGTATTAAGAGTTCTCAGACCAATGATGAAGAATTTCAGAAGAAGATTAAAGATGTGAATGATGGAAGATTGAGGGACTCTGTGTATAAGGATGGAATTTTGAAATTCGAGAAGAGACTTTGTGTTCCCGATATACCTGATCTAAAAAGGGAATTGCTGGATGATGCTCATAGTTCCAACTTCTCTATACACCATGGGAGCAACAAAATGTATAGAGATTTGAAGGAACATTTTTGGTGGGACAATATGAAGAGGGATATTGTTGATTTTGTGTCGAGGTGTATGGTTTGTCAACAAGTGAAAGCTGGAAGGCAACATCCTGGTGGAGTATTGCAACCTCTTCCCATACCTGAGTGGAAATGGGATAATATTACGATGGAATTTGTCATGGGACTACCAAAGACTCCTAGAAGGAATAATGAAATATGGGTCATTGTTGATCGACTTACTATGTCAGCACATTTTCTGCCTATACGGGAGGATCTACCACTTGAACGTCTAGAAAGACTATATATTAATGATGTTGTAAGACTTCATGGAGTACCCCTATCGATTGTTTCTGATCGTGATCCTCGTTTTACTTCAAGATTTTGGAAAAGTATTCAAAAGGCCTTGGATACTGAACATTGTTTCAGCACTTCCTATCACCCTCAAACAGATGGACAATCAGAACGGACTATTCAAACCTTAGAAAAAACAATGGAAAAGGTGAAGGTAATCCAAAACCACATCAAATCAGCTCAAAGTAGGCAGAAGAGCTATGCCGATAACAGAAGAAAGGTTTTGGAATTTCTGGTGGGAGATCATGTTTTCCTAAAGGTATCTCCATGGAAGGGAGTTATACATTTTGGTAAGAAGGGTAAGTTGAGTCCCAGGTACATCGGACCTTTCGAAATTCTAGATCGTATTGGGGCTGTAGCTTATCATTTGGCGATGCCGCCAAATCTCTCCAAAGTTCACGATGTTTTCCACATATCGCTATTGAGAAAATACATGCCCGACCCAACACATGTACTTACCTATGAGGAATTAGAACAGGAACCCGATCTATCTTATTGCGAAGAGACCATCAGAATTCTTGATGTGAGGGAGCAGGTGCTGAGAAACCGGACGACTCGTCTGGTAAAGGTTTTGTGGAGAAATCATAAAATGGAAGAGGCAACGTGGGAACCTGAGGAACTTATGATGAAGAACCACCTGAGTCTTTTTATGCAGTAATACCCTAGAAATTGCGAGGACGCAATTATTTGAAAGTGGGTAGAATGTAACACCCCAAGCTTCCACGGTACGTTTCCCTTCGAATAATGCAATAGCGTGTGTTGTACGTAACCTCGAGCTCTAACACACACCACAAATAACTAAACTAGCCGTTGTGAATAGTAATACCTACTTTTTTAAATTTTATAAATTTTATTTATCAAAATGGACTTCATTTTTGGATTCGGAATATCGAAATTAGCCTATGTTGAATTTTTGGTATTTTTCTGAGAACTTCTAAATTTTTATGAATAGTGAAAAATACTTAAAAACAACTTTTTTAATCAAAATAATTTATAGTGATAAATTATACTATTTATTGGTTTTAAAGTATAATTATAATATATTTTTACCATTTTATCCAATGGTGGTCATTAGAATTAATTTAACATTGAAATTGGACATAAACAATTGCCAATCTTTTGATATAAATTGTTTCTTAAAAACACGCTATTTGTTGTAACAGCGTGAATTAATTATAAAATTAATTAATGCAACTTATATGTTTGAAATTTTTTAAAATGGACATCATTTTTGAATTTGGAATATCAGTTATAGCTTAGGGTGAAATTTTGGCCTTATTCTGAAAAACTTCAATTTTTGATGAATAGTGAAACCACTAAGTGGTTGTTAAAAACTGATTTTTCGTTAAAATGAAATATTACCACTTCTGTGATTTGATTTTAAGAAATCCGACATACATGGTTGTCATTAAGAAGTAAAATGTGGTTCAATGAGATTAAAATAATTTTTTGGTGAATAGTAACTTTTAAGTTCTTAATCGCGATTAGAGGTAATTAGTGTAGTTTAAGGTAAAAATAATGTTTTAATAATATGAGATGAGCTTGAAACTTGTCCTACTTCTATTGGATGAGTCATGGCCGACCAAGAAAACCCATGGGTCAACTTGGGGACCCGATGGAGCCACTTTGGTTGGAAAATGACATTAATATATATTTATTTAATGTTAAAATTAAATTGACACAATCATGAGTTGTTTTACAAAAACAGTTTTTAAGTGGGGTTACACAAGTCCAAATTTTGACTATAAATATTCATTAGAAAGATAAAAATATTTCCTAAATCATAGTAGTTTTTTATAATTTTTAGACATTAAATAAATTATATTATTTATGACATCAATATGATGCAGCGATGACCTCATTATTTAACGATTTTAATAAAATGAAAAGATAATGTAAACTCCAAGGCTTACACTTGTCCAAAGACTATTGGATAGGTATATTTCGAACCCTTATAACCTTATACACGAATTATATAAGTTTGGGACCTTTAGAATCCGAAAAGCATTGTATAATAATGTAACATTTCAATCATTCCAAAAGAGCCCCTCCTCTCCTCTTATAAAAGGCCCCCACCTCTACCACCTTATTCACACTTTCAAGCCTTTTGGTTCGGCCAAACTATGCCCAAATACTCTCCCAAATTCTCTTCCTTCATCCTAGAAGCTTTACTTTAGTCAGAAAGTCATCCTATGGAGTCCTTTTGATCAAATCAAAAGAAAGAACCCGAAGAAGAGGTAACGTTTTCATCACCCTCTTTCAAGTTTCCTTCTTCTTCCACTCCCTCTTTGTTTATTATTTCAATTCTAAAATTATAAATCCAGTATCTTCTATATACTGTGATGTTATTATAAATATGGAACAACCATATTCAGTATTCTACCCATCATTTGAATGACATGTCACCATACGTGCGTACGTACGGCTTACCATCTCCACGTCGTGGTGTAATTGTTATTCAATTTATTATTATTTAGATGGGTATAAAAATGATATGTAATTCATGTAAATAATAAATATAACATGATAATGATTCTGTATATATGATATACTATCCAATTATATATTATTTTAATATCAAATTAATGATATTGTCGCTCGTGCGTACGTACGGACTACCGTCTCCACGAACGCGATGAGATTCATTCTTCGTCGTATCCATTCAAGTATAATTATCACTTGATGATTTAAAAAAATAATGTTTAAGGACATGATATCATTCTGGATATGAATAAGATACAACCTATCCATGAAAAACACGACTTACGTAACAAAACATATAAAAGAAAACGAGTAAGTTAACACCTGAAACAACGATAAATCTAAGATATTGTTAACAAAGCAATGTTAAAAGATCATCTATGATATCATATGAATGTATATGATTCTTGTATAATTTAATAACAATTATTTCACCATTATACAGGAGGTTAACCTACCCCAACCAAGGAAAAGTACAAGGTAAGGGTTTACTTCACAACCTCTTCATTATCCAAGGTTGTTTATACATAATTATCTACTGGGACTTCGTTATCATCCACATCCATGTTTCTTAAAAATGTCTTTCAAAAAAAATTTACTATTAAATGGAAAATGGGTTAAAGTCATTTATACCCTTATACGTTTTTGAAAGTAATCTTACCGTCGTTTTCCAAACAATGTACTTTTTGACCTTTTTGACAAATTTAAGGTAAGAATGTTTTTTAACTTATACGGCGGGTGCGGCTATTTTCTGCCATTATAACTTCGTCGAAGCTTCCCTAACAATCTTATAAGATTATATTCAATGTAAATTTATTATTTTATAATTATGGGACTTTTAAATGATTTCAAAAAGGAGAGATATTTCTCTCAAATAGATTTGATTTCATCCATGTCAACATCCTTTGATGGGTTTTAAGTTTAATTGAAATTGATTTATGATACAAAACTTCCATTGAACATTTTGTGAAATATTTTACTGTGGATGTGTGATTTTTATACCATCCATAGTTTATGGAGAAATTGTTGATATTTCGTATGCTAGTTTTAATACGAATATTTATGTTATGTTTAAACCTATTCATATGAGGAATGTATTGGACTTAATATGTGACGGGTGGAGCCCGCTATAGCTCCTCAATGCATCGGTAGGTCTCACGAGGCAACTAGACGTGGAATTGGCCGAGGCCCTTTCCCAATTTGATTTATGGTTTTGGCCGAGGCCTTAATCACTTTAGACGTCTTGGCCGAGGCCTTGACAAAATGTTTCAGAATGTCTGGCATTATACATTCCCTCATTATGAAAGTGGTTATTGATATTTCATGTGATTATTCGTCTAGTAGAATATCCATGTGAGTAAGTAATGGCATTATTTTATTTTACTTTTTCCATATTATGCTGAAGTTCAAGTTAAATAAGGCTTTTTTTAGTTATACATTGCCTTAAATGCTTATGTTTTCTTATGAAAGATTCTGCTATATTTTTATCCTTACGGAGCATTTGAGCTCACCCCTTTCAATGTTTTATTTTTCCCAGGATGTGAAGAAGTGTATTATGACTGACTTGCAAGAATAGTCAGTGAGGATATGAGTGTGGACTAGGGAGACCATGTTATTGTAGTTTTCATTTTTTTTATGATGTAATGTAATGTTTATGAATGTATCTAGTGTGAGACATTATCTTTTGTGATCATGCCAATGTTACGAAGTGATGCACCGACTCTGGGTAGCTAGGGTCGGGGCGTTACAGATATTCCTTTCAGGTATGGATCATGATTTTTCTTGTACTTGAGAAAAAGAGGAATTTCATGAAATTCATGGAGTACATTCCATGTAACGGCCGAGTACATGGTCGTGTGGGTTGACATAGAGACCACCTAAAGTGGGGCCCAGTAAAGGCATATACACGACGTGTACTTTTAAAGAAAACACTATGTATTTTTTTTGCTAAATTGTACCGGGGTCACGTCTAATTCATAGGCAACACTTCATCTAATTTCTTCTTTCCCAGGAGCAACCGAAGATCGAGATTCTTCTCCAATCCGAAATCAATCATTCGTTATTTAATTCAACCACCATCAATTATGTTAGAATCACTATGGTGAGTTATTCTTTCTTCTAGAGTCTCATATTATTATTTCTTCTTGTTCAAGATATATCCTTGGTATAGATTATTATGATATTTTTTTTATATATGGAATTCTAAATTGATTCAAAGGATGGGTTTCATCTACAAAAAATGTATAAAAACGAGGTAGGTGGTTTGTGCCTTTCTATAGATCGTCCATGAATTATATGTGCCAAATTACTCAGTACCATAGCTTAGAGTATTGTGTGTTTAGGGAATTTAATCCTTTAATGTCTGATATGCCTTGATTTCTTGATTTGGGTCTCTTTATTGATAATAGGGTTTATTTACCTAACTATGGATGCGTTTTCCCATGTTTAAACTAATTATGGCCATTGGGTCTAGTATTTCCTATTAGGATGCTCTGTTTCCATGCCTAGTGATTTTAGGATGGAGTGATTTTATCTGAATTGTGACATGATTTTTAGTTGTTTAGACAAGTAGTATATTGGGATTTACTTTGGATGCTTGATATCGTTTGGGCACAATTTACTTACACATGGATGTGGGAACTTGGTGTAGTTAGACCATAGGAGAAATGTATGCTGATGGTTCTCCCAAAGTGTCTATTATACTTTCTCGTTGTGATACCGTGGGGGGGGGGGGTGGATGCAATTGCTCCCTCAGAGTGTATGTATTTCCACATTGTGAGACCATAGGGGGAATTGGACGTTGAGTGCTTCCCCAGAGTTCGTGTACTTTACCATTACGAGACAACTAGGGAAATTTATGGTGATTTATTCCTTAGAGAGTCTTTGTTAAGCTCAACCAAAGTGGTTCAACTTGAGAACATCCCAGATGGATTATTGAGATTGTTTGGTTGTTTATTTAATAAATGTAAATGAATGTAGTTGAAATTTTAGGATTGTTTACTTTTGAGTACATTCTTTTTTATTACATTTTTCTGCATATTGCTTTCCATATATATATTCACTAATAGTTAGTTATAGATCATTGGGTGGTTCCCTAATAGAATTCATCCCACACCATATTTGGGTCATTATTTTGGCCCAAACAAATTATATTTTTGTAATTATAGATAAGGGAATGTGCCCATTTATTTCAGGTACTTGATTTCCATGGAGCTGGAGATCATGGGACCATGCTGAGGCTTGAGATGCTGGTGGATTTATTGACATGTTTTCCTTTGTACCTTGGTTTAGAAATGAATTCTAGTATTTTGACTAGTTTGGTTGTTTTCATAAACATATGTGACATGGATCATTTTTATATGTGCTCTATTTGTTTATCTACTTGCAGTCTTATGAGGATTGTTATTGCATGTTGTTATTACTTCTTACACTATTGTTATCTATTTATTTATGTTGTGTTAGTCTGCAAATGGTGGGTATAGTTTCCCCACTATCACACCTAAGGCCCTCACTAATAGTTGGAAACCTTTGGAATTCCTAGAAATGAACTTGAGGCCATGTGACCAACCAGGATAGGGGAACCTCTATGTGGCACCTAGAACCGTTGAGTAACAAAGTGGTATCAATGGAATTATATTCTTCATTGACTTACTATTTGGATCATATAGTTAGGGATATGAAGGAATAGGTAGTTTTGTTATAATATTTTTCCGAGAGTAGCTATCTTGTGAAGAGGGAAAAGGTAATTTTCCTCGATTATTGAAATTTTCTTGGTTTTGAAATTATTACGGTTTATTTTATTTCATCATTGGTTGATTCACATGCTTTTGTGATGTTATCATCGATAATATTGATGTTATATTATAGTTTCAAGACGATGAGATGAGGGTATTCTATACCATGCATCATATAGGATCATTCTAGAGATAACATGTCATACATTCTTGTCATGCCATTTAGGGTGAATTACTGATTGCGTGTTGTTGTGATTGGTGTAGATCTAGAGATGCATTATGTTGTGATAGATTCATTGATATAATACCTTCTATTTTATAGGGTATTGTTTTGTGTAAGAATTTTTTTGAATGGGTGCCAAACTTTGGTCCTTGGGGGGTTATTCCCCCACATGGACCATAATTTGGTTGATCATGTGTTGCATGCACTGTTATACATGTTATGTGACATGAATATGATTCTATGATTTGATTTGTTGGGAGTATGGGCCCTCATGGATCAGAATTCAGCACTTTAATGTTTGTTTCAGTGTTTTTATGGGTTCTGGAGTAGTTTATAAGGCTTACTGTCCAAAAAACCCAGAATACACGGTGTGTATGGATGAATACATGCTATGTATACTTTTTTTCCAGAAGGAACTATGTTTCCTAAGTAAATTAAATTTACTATAAATAAACGTTGCGTAATCCTTGACTATGTGGCTTTCTGTGTGGGTAGGTACATGGGGTTGGGAAACCATTAGTGGAATTCATCATGTTTTGGAAGTACATGCCCTGTTGTAGAGGACATGTGTCTAGTCATGTGACTAATGACACGGGTGGATGAAGTCTTTCTAGTACACGCCGTTTCGGGCATAAACATGTTATGTAGAGTCATTCGTGTCTTTGACCATGTGAGTAATGACACAAGCGGTTGAAACATAATCTGTACATGTCATGTTTGGAATAAACATGAAGTGTAGTTTATTTCTAGGATAAAATCATGTGGTTTATCCATGTAGTGGAACTTGGGATGGGGGAAAGGATTCATGTACACACCGTGTAAATGGAGAACATGTCATCTGTATGGGATATTACATGACTAGTTTTGGGAAAAGTACACACACATGTAAAGACTGAAGGGAACACACCATGTAGGGGTTATACACGTCGTGTATCCATGTTCTAAAGAAAGTGAATTCTTAAGTTATCTTGTTCCTTTATTTCACTTTTAATTTTTTGTCCTTGATATTCTTGAACTAAGGTGTGTGCTTGACCTTGCATAGTCATGTCACCGCGACGTCCTATGGTTGTACTCCAGATTTAGGGAAATAATCAGACACCAAACATGGTAGATCAAGGACTACCTGTAGATCATCCCATTGTGACTATCTTGGAACCATCCATTATCATGGATACAGGTGCCGATGCATAGTTCTGAGAAGGCTTCATGAGGTAATGCAATCCTTCCAGGGAGCGTCTCATCCTACCCTGTCTATAGCTGAACTGATGTGGGTCTTTTAGCAGCAGCAGCCTCTTACTTTCTTAGGGGATGGAGGACCTCACACTGCAGAGTCATGGTTAGAATTCATGTTATCAATCTTCGAGCATATGGATATGCCTATAGAGTGGAGGGGGAATCCCTCTACTTATATTCTTCATGATTCAGCCAAGAGATGGTGGGATGTGATCTCATAGGTGGGACGCCAGCATGTCATGTCTTGGAATGAGTTATTGCATTCCTTATATGATTAATTCTACCTAGATACTTTGAGGGTTGATCAATCATGAGAGTTCATGAGTTTGGAGCAGGGTACTCTCTCCATCTTGGAGTATTCATCTCACTTCACAATGCTTCAGCACTACACACCAATTCTAGGGGGTGATGAGTTATTTCTGGCAAAGAAGTCTGTGGATGGTCTCAAGAATCACATCTGATCTTAGGTGAACATCTTTGGGTTGACTTCCATAACTTTCATTGTCAACTAGGTTCTGATCACAGAGCGCAATCTGAGGGATTTTAGGGTTGTAATCTAGGGTGGATTGGCATCTAGAGTTATTACCCCTCTGAATGAAATTAAGAAGTTCCACAGTGAGAATACACATGGAGATATGAGTAGGCAGAATACTTCCTCTGCTGGCAAGGTGGTGTGCTACGAGTGTGGGAAGATCCAGAATATGAAGTCATGTTGCCTGAGAGAGCCAATGGATTGCCGATCTTGTAGCAAGATGTGTTATATTCAGAGTTTCTATCTTATTTTATCACCATCATCTGGTGATAGTGATTCTATTTCAAATCATTGTACCTAAATAGGACCACCAGTCCCACATTAGACTAGGGGCTAGAACTCTTCAGGCCATTCGGGCTGAGGTGGAGGTCAAGGATGTAGTGGTCAAACAAAGGGTTTTCGATAGCCTTAGGTTGGATCAGATCATGGATCTCCGTCAGATTCATAGGGCTACTGTAAAGGACATGATTTTTCAATAGAGTATATTCAACTACAACAGGATCCTGAAACCTCAATAGTTAGAGGTAGGATTCTAGTTGCTTTATTTTTTGCTTTTTCACTTTTCAATGTAGGGGATTCCCACAGTTTCTTATTTTTCACTTTTGTGGAGAGCCTTGGGCTCTGTATCATTACATATACTAATATCTTGATGTTACACACTCCATTGGGGACTGTAACAACTATAGTATGTTAGTGCAAAGAGTTCCCTCTTGAGGTTGGTGTGTGAGACTTCTTATGGATCCTTTATGTCATAGAGATGATGGTCTACGACATCATTCTCAGAATAGACTGGTTAGTTTTCATCAAGGAAATTCTCTATTGCAATCATCATAGGGTGAGTTTCCCATCACCAGAGGGAAGATAATTTCTTTATAAGGGTGAATATGATGTCCAGGAGAGTGGAGTGGGACCTGAGCATCATGGGTTGGGTGGAGATACAGACCAGATTGTTAAATTGTATTTGGATGACTAGGGAACATCAAAGATGAACTTTCCTCTAGTGGTGGATCTTTTCATGGATGTCTCTCTAGAGGACTTTTCTGGTTTTCCATCAGAGCGAGAATTAGACTTTTCTATTGAACTTGTTCTAGGAGCAGCACCGATGTCCATTCCTCCTTATAGGATGGCTACACCACAGTTAAAAGAGTTACATGAAAAGGGTTTCATCTGACCCAATACTTCTCCATGGAGTTTTCCTATCCTTTTTGTAAAGAAGGCAGACAGTACCATCAAACATTTTGTGGATTGTCAGCTGTTGAACCAGTTGAATGTCAAGAATTGGTTTCCCTTGATGAGGATGGATGATATCTTTGATAAGCTTCATGGAGCCCTGGTTTTCATGAAGAACGACTTCAGATCTGGTTATCATCAGTTGTGTGTCAGACCATCTGATATACCACTTACAGCCTTTCAGAGAATCTATGGTCTATATGAATACGTTGTTATATTGTTCAATCTCAATAATGCGCCTCCAGTTTTCATGGCACTGATGAACCTAGTGTTTTATCCATACACGTATTCCTTTTTGGTGGTTTTCATGGATAATATCTTGGAGTAATCTCACACTCAAAATTACCATGTTACCCATCTTGAGATCATTTTGAGTACACTGAGAGAGCATCAATTATATTCTATGCTCTTCAAATAACACTTTTGGATGGATTGGACTCACTTCTGGTGTCATGTTATCTCAGAGACAAGGGTATCTATATACCTAGATAAATTGAGATATTTAGTTTACTAGGAACATACGAAGAACATATTTTAGGTACATAGTTCTCTTGGGATGGATAGTTACTACAGATGTTTCATACCTGACTTTTCATGCTTAGCTATGCCTCTAACGGGCCTGATTAAGAAGGGTGTGATGTACCTATCGTCATATTCTTGTGTGTCATCCTTTCAAGAGATGATAGAGAGGTTGACTTCAGCACTGATACTATTTTTTCTAGATCTATACATGATCTATACAGTTTATTATGATGCATCGGGTATCGGTTTGGGAGAATTTCTTATATAGGGGGAAGGAGTCGTTGCATACGAGTCTTGGTTATTGAGGCCACACGACAGAAATTACTCAACGAAATATCTCATGTTGGAAATAATTGTTCATGCTTTGTGCTATTAGATATATTATATTTTGGGAGATAATTTTGTTGTTTTCACTGACCACAAAAGTCTCAAGTACACCTTCACACCATGTGATCTTAACGTGAGATAGCAAAGCGGGGTTAAATACCTTCATTACTTTGATTTTGAAATTTTCTATATGCCTATGAAAGACAACGCAGTGGCTGATTCATTGAGAAAGAGGACTCATATAGAAGAATTTTGAGAGGCTATTAGTGAGTGGAAGCTTTTGGGTCGGTTCTATGAGATGCATTTCGAGGTGCACGACAGACAGAGACATATGTTTCTTTCTTCTATAGTGGTTACCTCTACTCTATTAGAGAGAGTGTGAATTAAGTATATATCATATGCAGAAGGCCTAGTAGAGTGGGATATTGTGTTAGGAGAAGACACTATTCCTAGATGGACTTTAGGTGAAGAAAAGATCTTACACTTCCATTGACGTGTATGTGTGTCAGTAGACATACACGAGGAGCTGATGTGGGATTTTCATTTTTCATCTTCGGAAGTTCATCCTTATATCACCAAGATGTATTGAGATCTACCCTGTTAGTATTGGTATCCATGTATGAAGAGGGATATTGTGGGATTTGTGATGAGGTGTTCCACGTATTAGTTAATGAAGGTAGAGCATCAGGGACCAGTAGGGATTTCACAGTAGTTACACATTTCTGAGTGAAAGTGTAATGATGTCATGACAGACTTCATGATAGGTTATCTTAGATCACCTCAAGAGAGTGATGCAGATTGGGTTTTCATTGATAGAAACATGAAGGATTCACATTTCATACCAATCAAGGAGACCTTCATTGTTGATTAGTTGGGAAGGTTGTACATCCAAGAGATTTTACATTTTCATGGGGTTCTCCACTCCATTGTTTCAGAAATGGAAGCCCATTTTACTTCTTGAGTCTTGAAGGGACTATAGAGGGATTTGGGTACATGGGTACTTCTATGTACAGCTTAACATTACCAGTCATATGGCCAGTCCGAGCATACGTTAAAAGTGCTGGAATACATGATTTGAGCAAGCATCCTAGATTTTGGAGGTTCTTGTGAGAAGCACAAAAATCAAGTTGTGTTTTCTTACAATAATATATTTCAGGAAACTATTTAGATATAACCTTATGAGGCATTTTATGGTATGTCATTTTGATCACCCCTTTGTTGGCTGGAGGTAGGAGAGGTAGCTATATTGGGACCTCATCTTGTCTAGGAGACCACAGAGCATGTGGAGTTGAATTGGAAGAGGATGGCTATTGAACAATCATGATAGAAGTATTTTTCTGATTGACAGAGACGAACTCAAGAGTTTGAGGTTGGAGATCAGGTTTTCATATGTTTCACACTGAGGTTAGGACACCATAGGATTATGAGACAATGAAATATTTCCACAAGATATATCAGTCTGTTTGTGGTTTTGGAGAGAGTTGGACCGATTTCCTATTAGTTGTTGTTACCTCAGAGGTAGTAGGAAATTCATGACATATTACACGTTTCTTAGTTATGAAATTACTTCTCAAAACCATCTCATGTTTTTCAACCTGAGGAGGATGAGTTGGAGGTGGAAGCCTACTTCGAGGATCATGCTATCTATATTGCTGATCGAATCGTGGAGGTTCACTATGGTCATTCTGTTCCTATGGTATGGAGGCTATGGAAGTACCATTGATTACAATATGAGACTTGGGAGGGGAGTTGGATGTGAGATCATAGGGGCTGGAGTTGTTCAAATATTCTTCTTCTTAAACTTTTTAAGGAAATTCTGGGAAAATTTCTATTAAGGGGTGGGGGGGAAGTTTGTAACAATCTAGATCATCCATTATGGAATGGATCATGATTTCTATTTTTTTTGAGAAAAATAGCCAAATATAGAAATTTAAGGAGTATATGTCATGTAATTAGGAGTACATGCTACCTACCTTGTTCCCAGAGGGAGCCTTGTACTGGGCATGTAACAGCCGAGTACATGGCCATGTGGTGTGACCTAGAGACTGCCTAAAGTGTGGCATAGTAAAGGAATATACATGTCTTTTATTTTAAAGAACATTCCATGTTTTTAAATTTTTACTTGATAAATCGTACAGGGTCGCATCTTGCTCACAGAAAACACTTCTTCTAATGTCGCTTCACCCAGAAGCGACTGAAGATCATGATTCTTCTCTAAGATCCCAATCGACTATATTTTCATGAATTTAATCATTTTTGATTACATTGGAATATCTATGGTTATTTATTCCTTTATATAGAGTCTTATATTATTATTTCTCCTCTTTTGTAAGATATCCTTGGTTGACCATTTTTGATGTTTTTGTATATCTACAACGTTATAAGTCAATTAAAAGTCTGGGGTTCAACAATAACTATCATATAATATAGAGGTAGGTGGTTTTTTCCATTTGGTAGATCTTCCTTGAATTATATGTGCAAAAGATCTCAATATTTTATCTTAGGATATTTCGGTTTTAAGGAATTTAACCCTTTAATGCATGTTATGCCTTGATTTCATGAGTTAGGGCTCTTGTTTGAGAATAGGGTTTAATTATATTACTATGTATGTTTTTCCCATGTTTGAACTAATTTCGAGGGTTGTGTCTAGTTTTTCCTATTAGGCTACTCTGTTTCAACTCCTAGTGCTTTTAGGATGGATTAATTTTATCTATATTACTTATTCCATGCTTTGTAGCTATTTAGACAAGTAGTATATTGTGATTTAATTTTCTTGTTGGATATCATTTGTGAATGATTGACTTGCACAGGGATGTGTGAACCTGGTGTAGTTAGACCATAGGGTAAATGAACACTGGGGGATTTCTTGTAGTGTCTTCTATACTTTCACGTTGCGAGACCATAAGGGGGTGGACCTGAGTTCTCCCTTAGAGTTTTAGTTGTTTGGAGTTGCAAGACAACTAGGGAATTGGACATTGAGTGCTTCCCTAGAGTGTCTGTAGTTTACTATTATGAGACCACAAGGTATAATTGACGGTCAGTGCTTCCTCAGAGAGTCTTTGTTGTGTTGAACCAAAGGGGTTAAACTATGGGAACTTCCCAAATGGTTGCATGAGATTCTGTGGTTGTTTATTTAATAAATTTAAATGAATGTAGTTGAAACTGTAAGATTGTTTACGTTTGAGTACTTCTTTGTTTATTACTTTGTTTCGCATATTGCCTGGCATATATTTATTCACTGACTATTAGGCATAGATCTTTGGGTGGTTTCCTACAAGAACTCATCTCATAGCCGGTTTGGGTCATTCTTTCAGCCCAAATAGATTAAATTTTTTTAGGTATAGACAAGGTAAATCACCCATTTACATCAGGTATTTGATTCTTATAGAGATAGAGAGCATGGGACCAATATCACACATGCGATGCTACGATAGTTATTTACTTATTTTTCTTTATACCTTGGTTTAATACTATATTCCAGCATTTTGACTTGTTTAGAAATTTTCCTAGACATACGTTACATGAAACATTTGTATATGTGCTCTAGTTTTTATCTACTGGCAGTCTTCTGTTATTTACTATTGCATGTTATTATTACTACTTCTTATATTGTTATCTATTTATTTCTGCAATGTTAATCTACAAATGAGGTCATTGTTTCCCCACTATCACACCTAAGGCCCTTGCTACTAGTTGGTAGCCTCTAAAGTTTGTGGAAATGCGCTTAAGGCCGTGTGACCAACCTAGTACAAGACACCATTCGGTGTCACTATGAACTGGTACATTATAGTATAAAACATGAAAATGTAAATTTTCTATTTTCAATGATAAATTTGAGAGTGTGGCTTTGGGGATTGTATAAATAATATAAGAGAAAAGGTTTAGATAACTTTGGAGATTATGATGTTTTTATGTGAGGTAAAAATCCAAGTTATTGATACCTTATTAGGTCTATAATATTAGGGCTGATCATATTTTAAATATTTTAAACACCCTTTTTGGTTTTAAATTATCAGATCTTATGGTGATTATTGAAATTTTAGGAGATGTTTTGTTAGGTTGAAGTATAAGTAATGATTTTGTTTAAAATGAGGTTATCATTTACATTTTATATAAATATTTTTATAACCATTAGATTTTATGTGATCCTCTATATTTAGGTAATTATTGGAACAGTTTTTTTATCATATACATAACCATGCGATTGAAAATTGATTTGGTGACTAAGTGATTAATGTTATTGGAAAAAGAGATCATCATATTTTTGCTCTCATAATATTAAAGATATAATATATTCGTTGTGGTTAAAACACTATTTAATGTTGATTTAATTTATTTAATTTTTTTAAATAGGGTTTTTTATTGATTTATTTGGTTTTAATATTGGGTATTACTGTTGAATTTTAGAGATTAATGTATTATTTCATTAAATGAATGTTTATTCATTATATGAATGATATTACCATGTGTTGTCCTCTTTGGTTTTATTTAATTTTGATGAAAATATTCATAGATTGATTATAAATTTAATAGTTATGTGATATTTAGAATATGATTTATGTGCATCAGGAATGATAAATAATTTCATCACGCTTGTTTATCATTTGGATTAAAATATTAGATTATGGTGGGAATTGATAAAATGATTTAATTATACTGATCACGTAATTATATTTACATATTCTATAATTATATATATTAAATAAATTCTTCAACTCTTGTAAAATGATCATGAAATAAAATTCTGTCATTTTATAATCATTTATAATGAAATCAATTTCCTCTTAAAAAGCTATTTTTGTTTTATTTTTTGGTGTAAATTTCTATTGATCAGTTGCATTAAGTTACTGAATGATCTCTATAATTAACCATGATTATTTATTCTTTTATTTCATGTAAAAATATGCAATTCTCATCTATTTTCTCCTATGTGGAAACCAAGTATGTGTTATTTGAGATAACCATTATATATTCTTTTATCACTTATCAGGAGGATATTTTATTAACCATTTTTAAGATTTGAGTTAAAAATTGTATTCTAAAATCTAAATCATTATATTACTGACATTATGTTAACATTTTTGGGAAAAATTTTATTAAATGGGAGTGGATTTAACCAATAGAGATTTTAGAATATAAAATAATGTTTGATAGTGTATTCTACATGAAACATTGAGATTTAATGTCCTACGATATTTATAATTGTTATAACCAAGACATTAAATTTTTTTGTATGAATAATGTTAATTACTTTATAAAATATGAATATATATATTTATATATATTTATTTTAAACTAAATATAATTTATTTACAAATTTTTAATAAACAAAAAATAAATTTTTAGTAAAATAAATTTATTCTTCAAAAATATATTTTTATCAAAAATAATATCACTTTCCTTTCATGAAAAGTATTATAAATAATTTTTAGAAAATATATAAAATTTAATTCTTTAAATTAAAATAATTTTTTTAAATTTCAATATCTATATTTACATTAGGTTAAATTTTTAATTTTTCACAAAATATTGATTTCTCAGTGAAAAGTGAGAAATACCAATCTTTGTAAAAATGCACTTTCTTTTAAGAAAATAAAAATATTTAAAACTATAATTATGTTTTGACTATAATTTAAATTAAAATAAATATTATTTAGTTATATTTAAACATCTTAATTTAATTTTAATTAATGTTTTTTTATATTTTATTATAATTTTGTCTATTTTATTAAAAACGCGATTTTTCTTAAAATTGTTTCAATGTGCATAATGTTTATCCATTTTATTTAATTAAAAACCCATAATAAGAGATTATTTAAATTAAATTTATAGATTATATATCATTATATAATTAATTTATTTTAAAACAATAATTTATACTAGTCATAGAGCCAATAAAAATCATCTTTTCCTTGAAAGTTTTACTTTTGAAAACCCATTTTTTCATTGTTAATAATTGTTTAATTATAAATATGAATTTTCATTTTCTCTAAATTGAATTAGAAAAAAGGTATTATATATTATTAATCATAATAGTTTATATTTCTTAATTAGGTAAACATAATTTTTTAACATAATGAATTGTGAAAATAGATAAAATTAATTTCTAAGGTTAGTGTAAAAATTGTTTGAGCAGTGGTTAAACTAAATATGTAATGGTGAAAATAACATAAAAATATGTATAAAAAATATTATTTTGAAATATTAATAACTTATAAGGTATTATATTAAATAAATTCATGCTTTTGATCCTTTTTGAAATGTGTAAAAGGTGGGTATTCAATTTTCATTTTTAAAATTACAAGTGTGCCACTCACATCACTTATAAAATTACTCCTCAAATCCTTTCTAATGTACATCTTAAAAACATTTTTATTCATTAAAAGACAAAATAAATAACTTCCTAACTTCCATACCCTCATATTTGAATTATTTTTTCTTTATAAATACATTCTATTGAAACATTATGTATAATCCAAATGAGGTTGTTCGAGGAGAGGTAAAACTCCTAACAATTCATTTTTTATTTATCTTTCCACCTCCTTAAAATATTTTTATTTTATGATTATATAAAAAAAAATTATATACCATAGAAATGTATTTTATTATGATAATTTAATAATCTATATCCATATCCTCTTGTCTCATATGGGAATCAGTAATATCACTCGTGTGTACACTAGACTACTGCCTCACAATCTAATATACCATTTTTTCCATACGCACCTCCCACGGTTGGGCATGATGATGGATCTATATAATATATATGATATAAATAAAATATTTTTACCTCTTTATCCCAATTATAATATATGAATTTTTTATTTTCCATTGCATATGTGGTATGATAGAATTTATTGTGTGTACGATGGATGACTACCACTCAAAACTATTTGATTCGTTTTCGATAATACATTACATAATAGAAAATAATGATATATTTCATAAATTTATGAGTTATAAATAAATAATTATGAAATAAATGAAATATTTATCATTCTTAAATGATAATAAATAATTTCTCTCTTATGCTAAATAAATGATAACATCGTTCGTGTACGTGTGGACTACCGAAAACACGATGTGATATGACTCTCTTTACATCACCAAACCAGATGAATTATAAATTTATATTTATTTAAAAAATAATATGTTTTTTGTGATAATATTACCATTATTGAGTGTTAAAATAATACATACCTTCTTTCCATAATGATAATTGAATAATGGAAATGTTATTGATGTGTACGTAGGACCTACCATCTACATGATCATAATATAGCACATTTTTTCAGACTTGTTTTCATTATTATATATAAAAGTTAAATTGATGAATACATATAATAATTATTTCATTAATATTATTTTGGATATGTTGAAATACAAACCTATTTGACCATGGTGAGCACACTGAACCTGTTTTGAGATAATGAATGGAGTGTCCTCAAAACACTAGATTTGGACTTATATAAATAAATATTTAAATATAAAATTAAAAATAAATAATATAAATAATTTCAGTACATTTTATTAAAACTAAAAAAAATTCTCAAGAAATCAAATAATTTATGTAAGCTTATTATACATGAGTTAATGGACATAAAAGTATTGTCTAGACTCAAGGTAATTGTTTTTCACATCTCTCTTTTACTTCGGTGAGAAATATGTATTATTCATCACTTGTTTTTATTGTTTGGACTATATACTTTCAATTTTCATGTAATATAATAAATCCTTCATACATAGTGTTATTTGATATTTCAATTTAAATTATTTCATGTAATGGGATTTGACTAGATTATTACGTGGTAGTTCAGGATTTCTTCAATTAGTTTCCTATCGTTGGGTTATAACTCTTTTCTATTGACTTTTTTTATTATATAATTATGTATAAATTTTTATATAATATATTTTTATTTAATTATCATTTTTGTTCTGGACTTAAATTTATTACATATAATGAATCAATTTATTAATTATAAATTTAATTATATAGTCATTGTAAGGTTTATTTCCCTAATATTCTATTTCTTTGAGACATATTTTGATGTTATTCACAAACTCCTTTAATGATTGTTATATAAATCTATGATGACATGTAATATCCTGAATTTCACTACATTCATGATATTTATTGTATCATTTTATGTTATTCTATAATGGGGCTTACGATTTAAGAGATACCAAAGTGGGGAAGGCATTATGCTACAATATCCATTATTTCAAGATTATTTGTAATCGGGATTATTTTGGAATAAGTAATGTGATGTTATATCCTTGAACCACATATATTTTATTCTCCTCTAGTTATGAATGTAGTTTAAATTTTTTATTTTCTTTTCCTCCATTATTGATTGAATAAATTTTAAAAAAATGATTTTTATGTTATACTGATTATGTATATTATGTTTTTATTACGTATCTTTCTCATCCATATCAATATTTTGTAAAATATTTTCAAACAAATTCACTAAAAAAATGATTTCCTAAATATATTTTATGTTGTCTTTGACATTATTTTAAAATGCTTTAAAATAAAATTTCTTAACATTTTCCCAATGGACCCATATTGACTCCCTATTACAAGATGTTTTGATAGAATATTAATTTTTAAAATTTACAATATGAATAGATGTCCCTGTCATCATGGGAATTATTTTATTTTAAAATTCATTTATATATTTCAATGGTTTCTTTTAAATAAATTTATTTTTATAATTTTTTGTGAATTTTATGTTTTGGAAAAACAATATCTAAATGGTTAGGTTATTTTTATAAAAAAATATTTTAATGATATTTTAATGGTATTTAAATTCATCAATGAAATAAAACTATGATTATACATACAATAAAATGACGATATTTTTTTTAAACCATCTTTATTCTTTCTCTGGATGGATTATGATAATGATATGGAAAGCACATATTTTTTCTAGAACCTATTTATTTTTTGTGGGATAATCATGACTCAAAGATATTTTTATGGAAACCATTTATTTTATATTTGTTAATCATATTTGAACAACATTGTTATGAAATCCATTCTATTATCATCGGTTAATCAAGTTTCAAATAGATTTTTATTGAGACCGTTTCTTTTCCATGGAGTATTCATATTTTGAAATGATTTTTCTGGAACCCTTTTTTTTACATGGGTTAATCATGTTTGGAAAAAAATGTTATTTCAATGAGTTTATGAAGAAATGAATACTCTATGTTCTTAATCATGATACGACTATCATACATTTTTTAGAATGATCAGTGGTCCCATTATTAACCAAATGATGGGTGGTTACATTATAAACCAAGGATGAGTTGTTATGTTATTATCCAAGGATGAGTGATTCTAAGATTTACCTTTGAAGGTTTGTTCCATTATAACCCTCCTATGTATTGGGTACTCTAGTGATAGATTTCATCCATATTGGTTATTTTATTTGTAAAAGTGATATGATGAAAAATTTACTATTATACTAATTAGTTTTATATAATCTTTCTATGTGTTTATAATGAGTGTTATGATAAATATTTATATCATATGGTTCATGATTATTTATTCCGATGAATCTTGGATTTTTAAAGCGTTATACCATGTTTTCATGTTTTATGATATAGGTATTAAGGGGTATTAATATTATTATGTTATACTTGTGAACAATGATTTTGTTATAACCACTTATCCTCTTATTGTGATCCCTAGTTACATTAAATTATTAATTCTTATGGTTATCCATATGAATCGTTCGAGATCACCTTTCTTATGTTTCATTTTCCCCATGTTATAATGATTTTGGTTTAATGAATTATCTCAATAATGTTTTTATATGGATTATGTATATTACCTAATGTGTAATATAAACATATGGTTTTAGCATGTGATGATGTTCCTAAATATGAACCAGTTATTTATGAATCCATGATGTAAAGAGAATGTACTAATTCTCTAATACTCTAAAACTAAAAGGTACATTATAAGGTAAGTTAACCAACATTTTATTTCTTATGTTTTAATTTTTCGACGGTGAATGTTTGTTCACATTTATAAGTATCAAATCAAGAAATGTAAATTTTTTATTTTAAATGACATATCCTAGAGTGTGGGTTTAGGTTTGTAATAATCAAGAAAACATGATTTCATGGTTTATATCTGAATAAACCATCCTTTGTTTATAAATTATCCACCCATCCTTGGTTTATAAGAGATTAATCCATTTTCAAAATAATCTTCATGTACCATATCATAATCATAACACATAAAAGAATGAAATTTCCATCATTACACTCTTAAAAATATTCCAAGCATTTATAAAAAACTGTTTCAGTTATGGAAATATCCATTACATTTTAAAATAATTTTTAATAATAAATAAACATTTATAAATAGGGTTTATCTTTCATGAAAACAAGGAATATTGTAAAGGATGCTTCAAATATAATAATGGATATGGTAGTGGAAAAGTTTTTTTCTCTATATTCATTGAAATGGAATATTTATTTTGATTTCTTTTAAAAAAAGTAAAAATATTAAAAAAAATCCTTGAGAAAAAAGTTAAATGAAAGAAAAAAAGTCTATTATAGTTATTTTATGTAATTATAAATATATCAATAAAATAATATTTAAAATATGGACTTGAAAGAAAAATAATTAGAGGAAAACATTAAAATATTATGATTTAAAATAAATTTCCATTAGATTTATTAAGACTCATCACAAATATTCATCATTTTCCAAAATAATAAACTTATGTTAAATATTTACATTCATAATATCCATTTCAGTTTTATTGTTCCTTTCAATTATTTTTTATCATTTAATATTTTTAACACCATAGAAATTTCAACATTATAATGTCTTTTTTTATATTTATAATAATCCAAATAAATATTGATCATATGTTAAGATTAAATATATAAAATTAAATAAAAAACTAAAAAATAAATATAATAAATTAAATTAATTTATATTATTCAAAAAATAATTCCTTCAATATGAATAATGATACATTAAATTCATTTATTAATTATGATTTTATGAAAATTTTATAGTTTTCAAAACAAATGATAAGTCATCATTTTCAAAAAAATTATTTTTGATTTTAAATTAATCTTCCAAATTAGAAAAAAATACTATTTATATATATAAATATGGTATTAATTTCTATAATATAATATTTTCATATATATATATATATATATAGTTTTATTGAGTTAAATATTTTAATAACAAAATACATTTCAATGTTACATTTATTTTAAAAGTAAAAAAATTATGAGAATGAAATATTTTTATTAAATGAAAAATTATAAACTATGAACATGAATAAATACTTGGAATATTTCTTTTAGTATAAATTAAGAATCCTTAAGTAATATAAATTATTGAAAGAAAATCATATATTCAAAAGTATGAATATTTAAATGAATATTTTTATTATTATTATAATTAAGGAATATTAATTAAATATTCATTAAAAAAATATAAATGATTCATAATGATTAAATTCACTTGAATTAAATGAAATTTTAATTTATGTATTAAATTTAATGAATTTTATAATATTATTTTTAATATTATAAATTAAAATGTGTAAATTTATTTTGATATAAAAGACTAAACTTTTATTAAAAATAATTTTATGAAAAAATGATTAAAAAACAAGATAAAAGGAATCTGATTAGGGGAGTCGACCCATTGTCGGGTATCTAAAATCAATGGTTTAATTATTTTTGCAAGGGATAGAGGTAAGATTAAGGGATCAATTGCATGTGAAGGAGATCTGAGTGAGGTTTGACCATATTAAGAGAATTAGTGAGGACCAAGAAGCTCAACATGATGGAAACATGGTGGCAGTTCATTATTTTACCCTTCGGGGAGTCATAGTTCCCCTATATTGTTTGACTAATAGTGAATAAATAAGAATTCTTAGTACTGAAAGAGTTTCAAACTCTAATGGACTTTGTCTCCTTCTTCCTCTTATTTTTAGATTATCAGAAAATACAAGGTAGGTCTGTGTATTTATTTCAAGTTTTTTCAAGTTATTAATAAAACTATTCAATATTTTCTTTTTTTCTCTCCCTAAACTAAATGTTAGATGTACTTGTTTATTGTTGTATACTTCTCTTCCTTTGTCCACCTTTTTTAATTTAGGGGAAATATTCAATGTCGGTATTAATTGAATATTTATTTGAGTTGGCATGTTATGAATACAGTTTTATTCTTTCATCGAGTGTAATCAAAAAAATCTTTGTTTGTATATATAATTATTTATTTTCTTATTTATTCAGTTCATTAATTGTATAAATTTATATTTTTTTGAGTTTTAGACCGAAACATAACAAGAAAAACATTTCTTTTATTTTCTTTTAATTATTTTGTCCTTTGGATAATAAATATGGTTGTTGAGTAGTTTTAGGAGTGAAATGATCTTCTTTTAAGCTCAAGAAATATATATCTTTCCACAAGATTCATTTATATTTGTTGTTTATATCTATATTTGTTGTGCATAGAGGTAGGAAATGGAGTTCTAGAAAGGCTATGATTCCCTTTCTTTGTTCTTTGTTTTGTTGTTTGGTGATTCTTGGAGACAATGAGAGAGAGAGGGAGAAAATTAAAGGAAGAATGAAATAAGAATAAGAAACTAGTTATCCTTAGAAAACATTTAATTGTGTCCAAGAATTGTCATTAACTGGCATGATTTCTAATTTATTTTATGGTAAGGGGAACGTTTTCAACAATTTATTTTTTAAAAATAATGTTATGATAACGAAATTGTTATTTTTATTATATTAAATTGTTCCATGAATTTATTTTTATATAAATATTATTTTTATAAGTGTGATACATATTTTTCCTAAATTGTTTTTATAAAATTCTTAATATAGAATTTCTTGAAAGTATTATTTTTACAATGAGATTTTATATATTAAAGGAGCATATTTTAATTTTAATTCTTTTATTTTTTTAATAAATTTATTTCAAAATATTATATGCGTAAGGGAACAATATAGTTATTTTGAATGAATCTATTATTTTGTTTAGAACTAAAATTTTATTATCTTCTGTTTTGAAGTAAATTTTATTTATTAAAGCCTCTATTATCTAGTTTTTAATTTCGGTGAATTTCAATCCTAATAGAAGAAATTTCCGAATTTTATATTTGCATACGATATTTCATGGAATTTTTCATAGAATAAATTGTTCAATTTTATGTTGTTTATCATTATTTATTTTAAATTTAATTAATTATTTAAAATTATGGTTTTTATGTGACGAGTTTTTTGAAATGTGGATTATCAATGGTGGGGGTTTTAAATTTTTTTTCTTATATGAAAATAGTTCATATCTATATTTTGGAGATTTTTTTAATTGATTGATAACGAATGTTCTTTAATGTTTTTTCATAAAAATTAAATTCATAAGTTGGGTAACAAAGGATATGATGGGAAATGGGGTGTAAACCCATGACCTCAAATGAAATTTTCATACATGTGATATTTTTTTATGGCAATATGGTTTTCATAAGATCTCTAAAAAATAAGTTAATTCTTTAAGAAGAATTATTATTTTCAAATGATTTCTTAACAGGAAATAAAAATGTTTTTGAAAGTGTATTTTTGATATGATAAGTATTTTCAAAACATTTTGAAAATTATTTTTTATATCAAATATATATATTTTATAAAAAAGGTTTTATAGTATTATTCAAATAAATATTTATAAAAGTGGTTATCCTTGGTTTTAAAGCCTCTTTATTGTAAATTTTATTCTAATCCCACATTTTAAATATTTTTCATAGTTCTTTTAGATTTTTTAATATGGATGGATTTGATTATTGATTTAGCACATGTAAATAACATTATATGTTTTTTTAGCTTTGTTAAATTGTATAGTTTTTTTTCAATTCTCCCAAACCTATGCCAAAAAAGTCCCTTGAATGTGTAAATAACTTTGTATTTATAAGTTTTTTTATATAAAAAAATCACACATTATCTTTTGCATTGAATCTGGATGTGAAGTTTTGGGTACTTATAGTTGTTATCGGAATGATGATCTAGATATTTTTTGATATTAGGCATCTCATTTTGAGGATAACCCTAAGATATAAAACATTATTTTCAACATCAAGGCAATTAAGTTATATTTTGGATTATAGAAGTCTATTCATTCTAATTAAATGGATGGGAATTTAAAATATTTTAGCTATGATGCATGAATTGCAAGGGTGAAATTATTTTGGGAGGGGGATGTATTGTCATAAAAATTTTAACATTATTAAGCCTTTTTT
Source organism: Viscum album (assembly GCA_963277665.1). NCBI lineage: Eukaryota > Viridiplantae > Streptophyta > Magnoliopsida > Santalales > Viscaceae > Viscum > Viscum album. The sequence goes on from OY728164.1 coordinate 1,351,712,875, forward strand.
AAATTTCAATAAATAAAAAATAGATTATATGATAAGAATAATTATCTAAAATTAAATTACAATAATTAAAAATTAATATTAAGAATATAATTACTTGGTATTTATTTATTTATATATAATAATTTTATTATAAATTATTATATATTAAAGTGTTTTTTCAATTATTATTTTATAAATTTTTTTTTTCATAATTTATGATACATCCTAATTTTCCAAAAAATAATATTTAAATATAAATAACTATTGAAAATTATAAATAAATATAATATATATATGCTATTATTTGGTTTTTAATAATACTTAATATAAATATATTTACATTAGTTTTTTTGTAAATATAAATATTTCAATAAAAAATAAATTTATATCAAAGGGTTTTTTGAAAAGTAAAACAATATGAGAATAAAATATATGTTCATAAAAAAAAATAATTAATTTTGAACATGCTTAAATATTTCTAATATATGTTTTAAGTATATATTTTGAATCTTCATGTAATATATGTTATTTACAAAAAAAATATTGAATATTCAAAAGTATGAAAATTTATGTTAATATGTTTTATTATTATTTTAAAGAATAAATGTTAATAAAATATCTTTTATAAAAGATAAAAATCATATATATTGTTTAAATTCTTATATATTAATTTACCTTTAAAATTATTAATTAAAGGTGATGTATTTTATAATATAATTTATGAAATTATAAATCATAATGTGTAAATTTGATTTTATAAAAAAATATAATATTATTAATTACCAAATTTTTAAAAATGAATAAAACTAATGAAAGGGGATATAATATGTTGAGATGAAATATTTTGGGGTGTCTAAAATAGAGGGCTTAATTTCATTCGGTAGGGATCAAGGAATGTTGAAGGGATCTACTTCTCATGAAGGATATTTGAGAGCAGTTCGACCATGGTAATGGTAGTTGTGAAGATTGGGGTGATCAATATGAATGAAGAAAGGATTGAATGTCCCAAAGGAATTATTTTTTATTAATTTTGATAACCCCCATTCAAAGGATAAGGGGTAACCCTTACAAGGCTGATAGGCTTATATATTACATGACCCGTAGGTCTTGGGAATTATACAGACTATACTTGGAACTCCTCCTCCCAGCTACTTCATCTCGATATCAGCTCTCCACCTTTGCATGGCTATTTGGCTAGGATTCCCATGCAAGCACATGCCAGTCCCAATGGTAATTCCTTACCCTCTCTTTCTGAAAAATCCACTTAGATTCGTCTCTATTGAATGCGCTTTCTTTGATCCCTATCCAGAATCTTCTTTTTATAGAGTTTGTCTAATCACTTAAGCACCATTTAAGGTGTCCCGAAGGCCCTAAGGTGTCTCGATGGCCTTGAGGTGGCCTGAAGGCCCTGAGGTGGTCCAAAAGCCTTACTAGCCAAAAGTCCTTGGGTGGCCCGAAGGATTTAAAGGACCTGAATGCCTATGGGTATCAATCTCATATGGATTTAGCCACCTTCATCTTCAATATTTTATATTTGTAGAAAAAACGTAGGTGCACGTATTTATTTCTTATTTTGTTTTTTGTGTATTTAAAAACCTATTAATATTTTTGTTAATTTCTCTCCCTTGATTGAATGGTGTCAGTCCTTCTATTTTGTTCAATATTTTTCTTTTTCCCATCCTCATGGTTTAAATCAGAAACTATATTCAATGTTGGTATTAATTGGAAACCAATATTGGTTGTCCTATTTTCAATCTAATTTTAGCTTCCCTAAAATGTATAAACTACATCATTAACCACATATATAATTATTTATTTTCTTATTTTCATGATTCATTCATTGTATAATCCTGTTTTTGGTTGAGTTGCAGATTAGAGTAGAATATAAAAAAAAATTATTTATTTATTTTACTATATTAGGCTTAAAAAAATGAAAATGGTTGTTGAGAAGTTTGGGAACTGATGTCATCTTATTCTCATATCTATAAATTTTAATACAATCAAAACCTACATTTATATTTGTTGAGGATACATATATTTTATATACGAAGCGGTAGAAAAGGGAGTTCTGGAGAGGAAGTGATTCCCTTTTTTTGTTTTGTGTTTTCTTGTTTGAGGATTATGAGAGACAACAAGAGAGAGTGAGAGAGAGAGAGAAATAGTGAGAGATAAATAATAGAAAAATGAAATAAAAAAATTATATCATCATCTAATATATATTTGAGTCCAAGTATTGTACTAGGCATAATGATATCAATTATAATTTCACATAAGGGGAAAATGTTTAAATATTTGTTTTTAAAAAATTGTATTATAATAATTGATTAGATATTTCAATTATATTGATTTATTCCATAAATTTATGTAATTCATAAAAATTGTTATTAGAGGTGTTATATAAATATTTTCTAAAAATATATATTTTTAAAATCCTAAGTGAAGAATTTTTCACAATTATTATTTTTATAGTAGGAATTTATCATTTAAAGAAACATATTTTATTTTCAAACATTTAATTACTTTTATAAAGTTAACTGATTCAGAAACCCCTTTTAGGTATGGAAAAATATTAGTTATTTTGGATAATGATATTATTTTGTTTTAATTTAGTGTTTTAATATCTTTTTTTTAAAGAAAATTAGATTCATCAAATCTATGTAATGTGGTTTTTAATTTCAATAAATTTCATGAATATTAGAAGAGGTGGACATATTAAATATTTTTACATGAAATTACATTCATTATTTTATTGGAATTAATTGTTTATTTTTAATGTGTTTATGTTTATCTGTTTTAAATGTATGTAATCATTTTGAAATTTTTATTTCTCTTATGGGTTTTGTGAAAACTTATATATCACTGTTGGGATGTACTAAAAGTATTTTCTACTATGAAAATGTTCTATGTATATATTTTGGAATAAATTTTTAGCATTTTCCATGAGCAAGGGGATCTTTAAACTGTTTTCATCTAAAATAAATTTTCATGTGGGTATCAAATAGGTTAATAAGGAAAGGGGAGTGAATCCATTACCTCATGGGACATTATCCTACCATTGAGATTACTTTTTTCCACATGGTTTTCATGGGTTTTTCTTAGTATCAGTATAATCTATAAAAAGAATTACAATTTTTAATGATTTTTTAAGGATAAATCCATATGTTTTTAAGAGTATTTTTCAAATGATATGTATTTTTTAAAAAATTATTGAAATTATTTTGTATATCATATATTTATATTTGGTATAAATGGATAAATAGTAATTATAAAGTAAATATTTATTAAATTGATTCTTACTGGTTTAAAAACCTCTTACTAGGAAATTTAATACTTAAACAATGTTTTAAATATTTTTCATATGTCTTTTAGAAGTTCTCTAATAGATGGATTTGATTATGTATTTAGCGCATGGATAGAGAATTAGTTTTTTTAGTTATTTTTGTACAACATTACTAAATTGTATATTGTTTTCAACTTATCCTGAACCAAGATGGGAAATCATCCATTAAAGTATAAATCATTGTGTACAATTTAGTTTTTTTTAAATAAAAACATTACAAAGTATTTTTAGTAGTGAACCCAGAAGCGCATATTTTGGTCTATATAGTTGGTACCATATTGGCTGTGTAGAACACATTGGATATTTGACATTTTGTATGTTGGAAAATATAATATATAACAAAAATTCGACATCTACATATTTAAGTTCCCTTAGGATTATAAGATTCCAGTCATTCTAATTCTGAAGACATAAATTATAAATTTCTTTAGGTATGATTAACAAATTGTGAGTGTGAAATTTTTTTGGGGGTGGAGCTGTAACATCACAAAAATTTAATTTTAATAAATATTATTTTATAATTTAAATAAATCAAAATAATTCATGATTATATTTTAACATTAAATATTGAAAATTAAATAATAATACATAAAAAATATTTCTAAAAAATTAAATTGTATATTTTTTAAAAAAATACATTTACTATAAATGATGAAATATTAATTTGTTTTAACAATTGTTATTTTATAAAAAACATATAGTTCTCATAACATATGAAAAATTATTATTTAAAAAAATAAGATCTTAATTTAAATTAATGCTAAAAATTATAAAAAAAATACTATTTTGTTTGGATATAAATATAGAATTATTTTGTTTTAAATAATATTTTAATATTAATGTATTTATTTTATTATTTTTGTAGAAATGAATATTTTAATATCAAAATATTCTAAATTAAATGGTGATTTAAAAATTAAAACAATAATGAGAATGAAATATGCATATTAGAAGAATTATAATAAATTATGAACATGGTTACAAATTTTGAATATAGGTTTTAAGTAGTGATACTGAAACATTATGGAATATAATATATTGAAAAGAAAATTTGAATATTCTTAGTTATTAATAATTAATTCAATATACATTACTACTGTTTTAAGGAATGAAAATTAATATAATTGTAATAAAAAATTTATAAATGATTTATAATTATTATTTTTATATAAATTAATTTACATTTAAAATTATTAATTAAAGGTTATTTATTTTCTAATAAAATTTATGAAATTATAAATTAAAATGTGTATAATTGTTTTTATTAAAACATAATAACATATTGTTCAAAAAATGATTAAAATGATTAAAATTTGGTAAAAGGGGATTCGATAAGGGTATTCGTCCACTATTAGAGAGGTTAAAATGAATGGTTGCATTTTTTCGGGAGGGATCAAGCCAAATTGAAGGGATTTAATAATAGAAAAAGAATATCCAATCACGGGATGATCACGATAATGGTAGTTTCAGTGATCGAGATTCTCGCTATGAAGGTGGCATAGAAACTATACCTTATGCCGACGTTCAGGGAGCCTTGTTTCTATTGTGAATTAGACCCAATAAAAAATCGAGAGGAGTTTTGAATTTTGAAGGGTTTTGAACTCTAATGAATTGAGATGCCTTATTCCTCATGTTTTCCATTTGCTGAAAATTAAAGTTCAGTGCATGTATTTATTTCTAGTTTTTCTTGTTATAAAAAAATATATTCTTCATTTACTTTAATTTTCTCTCTCAATTTAACATCAATATTTTTTATCTACTGATATACATTTTTCTTCTTTACAACATCCTTATTTAATTATATGGTTGTATTAAATTTGGGTTTGAATTTGAAATTGATTATCATTATATTTTTATCAATTTAGTTTTCTTCTTCCTTTAAGTGAAATAACATCATCATCGGTCACATATGTAATTATTTATTTAATAATTTTCATGATTCATACAATGTAAACAATAATATTCAATTGGTATGTTGAATAGAATATAATAGGAAACAAATTACACTTTTTTATTTCCTTTTTTTGGCCTTTGGAAAATAAAAATAGTTGTGGAGGAGTTTGATAAGAAAAATCATCATCTTCTCATCTCAATAAATATAAATCTTTCTAAACCATAGATTACAATTTTTTAGTATATATATATATATATATTGTGCAGAGAGGTAGAAAAGGGAGTTATTCCATGTAAATGATTTCATTTTCTTTGTTCATTATTTCTTATCTTAGGAGTATCTTAGAAAGTTAGAGAAAGAGGAAAAAAAGTGAATAATTAAAGACGATGAAGATTCTAGATTTCATTATAAAACATATAAGTGAGTCCAAGCATTGTTAATAAGAACCATGAGTTAAATTATATTTTATGTTTTGGGGAATACTTTCAAACATTTATTTTTACAAGGTATATTATCATAATGTATTAGTTATTTTGATTATGTAAAATTATACACTAAATTTATGTTTTTGAAAATATTCTTATTATATATTTTATATATATTTTTTCAAAAATTAAATTTTTTAAAAATTGTTAGTTGGGAATATATTATATGTATTATTTTTACAACATGATTTTATATTTTCAAGAAAAATATTTTATTTTAAAACATTTTTTTATTTTCATAAAATTAATTTATTTCAAATCCCATTTTGTATAAGGTTACATATTATGTACTATGAATAATGTTAATATATTTTTTTAAAAAAAAATGTTTTATTATATTTAAATTTTATGGAAATAGGATATATTAAAGTCATTGTTATATAATTTTTAATTTATATAAGTTTCATGAAAATTAGAATAAATCATCATATTTGATAATTGAACATGACATTTCATGAATTTTTTTAATAGAATAATTTTTTTAATTTTATTTGGTTTAGATTTATGATTTATAAATGTAAGCAATTTTTTAGAAATAGAAATTTCTCATATGTGTTTTTTGAAAAGTGGTTTTCTGAAGCTAGAATGTTATAAAATTATTTTTTATGAACATAATTCAATTATATATTTTGGAAATGGTTTAATAGATTGTGATTTAGAAAGTCATATCATTAAAATAATTTATTAAAAATTAAATTTGGGACTTGGGTGTCAAATGAGTTGGTGGTAAATGTGAAGGGAAACCATGAACTCACCACATATTCTCCTACCATTGATATTGCTTGTGGGAACAAAGTTTTCATAGGATATTCCAATAGAAATTTAATCCATAAAAATAATTATTATTTTTAAGATGAAGTATAAAAAGTTCAAGACGTAATCAAAGAAAAGAATATGCATATAGAAATGTATATTTTTTTATATTCATACAGAGTGAAAGAATTCCATAAATATAGGAAAAATGGTTTTAGAAACCAAAATGTTGTCCTATTATAATCATTTTTGATTATATAAATTACCTTTACTCACATCTATGGTTTATAGTCTTATGGGATACAACTTTCAGTTGAACTTGTTCTCTAGCACTCTCTATTAGAACATGATGGTCAGATTTTTCTTCCACATCCATGTATCAATTTCCACCTATGTTCTTATATAAGGGAACATTGTTATTTGACAACTGTTCATTCCTTTCTCTCTTATTAAGAATATGTGGTATTAACCCTTTTTATGATTTGGTTCTTTGAATAATAGTTTATTTTAAATCCCATGATTACTAAGATCAGTTTTAAATTACAAGGATGCAATTTAATTAAGGTGAGGATAATGTCACACCACTGTGAATTACAATATTTTCAATTTAGATTAATTTTTTTTAAATTCTTTATACACAATGTTAATCTTATGATACATACGACCCTGAATTAGCTTGTGTTATACACATGACAGAGTTTTTCCACCTTTTAATAGAGAAACTAATTTAAAACTATATTTTTACCTCTTTATGAATTCTATTTTTAAAAATAAAACATATTTTTTTGAATTCAAAATGTCAAAATTATCTTATGGTAAATATTTTGGATTTTTTGGGGAAACGCCATTTTTTGATGAATAGTGAAAATTAATGTAATTTAGTCAAATAGCCTTATTGATTAAATAATTATTATATATAATTTATAAATTATATTTTTTTTAGAATAAAAATATATCAATTATACATATATTTATACAATCATGTTCATTATAATTAACTTTAATTTCAAATTGAATATAAAAAATGTAAAAAATTTGTGAACGTTTTTCTACTATAAAGACCCATTTTTCGCCCCATCTGTGGGATTAGAATTAATCTTAATGCTCCCACTTATGTGATTAGAACTGGTAAAATCCTACATACATAGATTTATTTTGTATGATATTGTGGTCTAATAAGATCAACTTATTTTTTGTTTGGACTAAAATGATTTGTGAATGTTATTAAAAATAATTATGGTGACTAAGGGATGATTAAGCTTAATAAGGGACTAAACCTTCATATTAAGGAACAAATAACTGGGACACTTTTCTAAAATCCTTTTGTTACAAAAATTTTACCATTTACCCACATGGTTAAAAATATATGCGTTATTGGGATATTATTAAATGTAAGTTCCCTATATAAAATGGTAAGTAAGGAAAAAGACAAAAAGGGAATATTCCTTACCATTAAAATTTATAAAACACTGGGATGTGTAAAAACATCATAATTTTAGTTATATATATCCTTTTGAATGATATATGGGTTATTTTTAGCATAATAAACTGGAAATAATTTTTAGGAATGGTTTTTGTAATTAAAATTCTTATGAATCGTCAATGTGGTGATTATTTATTTAATAATTAACTAAAATAAATGATAATATAGATGTTAAAAGTGAAGATAATTGATTTAATTATTGTAATTTTTATATTAATATATCATGTTAAACAAATGTAAACAGAATATATTTTAATTAAAATATAAGATTTATAATTTAATATTAAAATAAAATAAATAATTTCAAAGTTGATATTATCGTTAATTTATAATAAATAAATAATATTAAATGATTTAAAATTAATAAAAATAATATATTCTAAAAAGTAACATGTAAGTGTTAATATATATTTTATATATTTTATATTAATTTAATAATAAATCTTTTATAACTAACATATTGACCCATATTATGTAAATATTTTGTAAACACGGTCCGAGATCAATCAGTGTTTTAATGCGTCACATGCGCTTATTTTAAAATTAATTTACATAACACATTGAAATTTTATTTTATAAATTTGATATAGAATTCATAATTCACTAGATCCATATTTTCTAAAAAATCAAACTTTAATTTATTCTTAAAGGTTAAATTAATTAGATTCGAAAACTAGATGCATTAATAAAAAACAATATATTAAAATTGAGGAATCATAGAAGTTAAGGAACCAATTTAATAAAATGAACATATTTTTTCATGGGTGAGGTTTTTATATACTATTATTCTCCATTAATCCATTATTTTCCCATTTGTTATGCTCTTTAGTTAAGATAAACCACCCATTATTGAATATAATTTTGTATTTACAAAAGTTTCACTCCCCCATCCCTATAAAAGGCCACCGCCTCTACCAATTACTCAAAAATCTAAACCCTCTTATGCTTGGAGAATCCTGACCAAAATTTCGTCTTAACAACCCTCATCATGACTTATAAGCCTCTATTTTGTCAGAAATAAATCCAATGAATTTTTTGGTATACACCAAAAGAAGTTATCTAATTAAGAGGTAACACCTTCTCTCAAGATATGTAGTTTCATTTCACTTATACTCTCACCATACTCTTATTATTATATTATTTCTAGAAACTAAAGTATAATAAATACACTAGGATTTTTTTATATTATTATTTTTACCTACACTTACACACGCCTCTATCTAATGGGCAACCAATATATTGTTTTTGTGTACTGTGAAATAATGCCTCACAAAACAATGATTGTTCAACATTCCCTAACACCACTCATAGAGGCCATTATGATGGAAAATATATTAATATATAATATATATTTCATTTATAATTTATTTATTATTCTATAATTTTTATTTATAACATACATTTATTCTTCCATCATGTGTAAATTCGATAATTTTCTTTAAGGAAGTGTGGACTACTACCCTCTCAAAGCGATATAACTCGTACATGCCATACATAGAACATATAAAAGTTTTTTATAATAAAAAAATGAAACATATATAACATAGATATGATAGTATAAATTATAAAATATATATTTATCATTAAGTTTTAATTCTTTTATTTCAACAAATAAATGAATGTATCATTCATGTGTATGTACGCCCTACCGTCTCCATGAACAGTTCACTTCATTTATAATCTCCAAATGTTATGGACTATTATAAATACATATTAATGGAATATATATGATAATTCAGTCTTGGTTTATATTATTTTTATGATGAAATAGTGATATATTTAATAAGAAAAACAAATAATTGGACAAAACGTACTTGAGAAAACTAGACAATTAACACCCAAAATAGTCCAAATAATGAATGAGTGTTAACAAAAGGGTAATGAAATACATTAAAAAGTTAATATATGATATTATAAACCATATTTTGGTTATGTTATTAGTAAGGAACATATTTTATTCCATTATAAAATAGGATAAAGAACACACAACAAAAATAAGGTTAAGGTAAGGGATTTTATCTGACTTTTTAAATATATGAGATTAATATCATATCTACTTCTCAATTGTTTTGTGTTCCATACATACTTCCCATTTTGTTATACTATATCATGAATCCTATTATTATCATGAATTTTTTATCTTAAATTGATTTCATACTCATCTGTATATTATTATTTAAATGATACATATTGGTGTGGGAGACTTTGGAATATGAAAATAGTATTCTCCTCAAATGTTCTTAATCTCAGTTCCTTTTTTGATTGTTAACATACCTTGAAGAACTAAAATTATTGTATTTTTTTTGAAATATAATGGAATATACATACTTTTATATAATGGATATTAGCAATTCTTAATCTATATACCATTATCATATGGTAATTACTTTAACAATTATGTTATCATTGGGGGGTTATTGATATATCTTTATATCTCATTCAATAAAGATATTTGATAAGACATATTATTTATTTTGTTTATTAAGTATAAGGAATTATTTGGAATATCCATGATGTAAAGATAAAAAAAATTATATACCTCATCGATGCATCAGCCAGTTCTCATGAGACAAATAATTTGGCTAAATTAAATATGATTCTATCCTTGTTTTAAACAATCTTATGAAAGATCTTGATAGTAATAGGTTTTCATGTGCCTGAGAAATGAAGTCTAATAATAAAGAAGTTTCCCTCATTTATTATTAATCATTATTTATCCATGATATTTTTTGTTTATATATCTGTGGAAGTAGAACATTCTCTATTTATTGATTTATGGCTTATGTTTCAGTTTATTTCATGCCACATTATTTATGCCATATCATGTTATTTTTATTGAAACTTTACTCAGTTTTATACCTTTATGTATAGATTTATTTATTATTGCTTTTTTTTGTACATACCCTTATAGAGAATTTTATCTCACCCTTATTATGTTTCATTCCACATGTTATGAATAAGATAACTTTAAATAATCATTCAAGGATGGATTTTATTTCAGTTTTTTGTGTAACATGTTTTATTCTTTTTTCCCAATGTATTGGGGGTATTATGTTCGTAATCTGGATTTCCATTACTACTAAACTGAATGGTCATTTGGGATTTTATTCCTTATAGTAATCCCAATGTAATATAATAATGCACCGACTCTAGGCTTCTAGGGTTGGGTCACTAAAAGCATTATTTTATCTATTTAACCTCTGACAATCACATTTTTACATTAACTGTAGTAATTAGTTTTTAATATTTTAAATATTAATTATGGTAAAAAATTTATTTGAAATTAGTATAAAATATAAATAATTCACATTATAAATATAGATTAAATTTCCCCATATTAAATTTAATGATCTGGAAAAATCTAATTTCATATTAATCCAGTAGATGTGACGAAAAACTAGGTTTTTAAATAGAAAACATCCTACAATTTACAAGGGTTTTATATCAAATTTATGTATGAAAATTATTCTAATAACCTAACATAGATTAATTGATATCAACTTTTACTACTTCTACTTTAAAACTAACTCAACATATAATTTTATATTATAAATAATTTATAAAAAAGTTTGTTTTGAATTAGAATTTACTATTATTCAATATTCATAAAAAAATGAAACTTTTTAGAACAAATCCAAAAAATTAACACTAGGATAATTTTTGAAATTATCATTTTAAAATATTAGTTTATTTTTTTAAAATAAATTCTCTAAATTTGAAAAAATATGGTTTTTAATCATTTAAAAAGTCAAGACTAAATCATCTTTTAGAAATAAAACTATTTTCTGAGGTAATATTATTTTTATTTTAAATAATTATTATTTTACTTATAATCAATGGATAAATATTAAACGTGTTTAAACTATATACTTTCATAAAGTAGTTAATTCTATTTATACCTTCTACTCTAATGGCTTGGTTATAACTATCATATCATAATATTAATATTACATTGTTGTTTTGTAAGAATCGTTCATGTATGAAATGTATGATTTTAAGGAAACTCATTTTTTCATGTAATGCAAGCTAAACATAATGTTTCATGTAATATATTATATAAACTACAATTTTATTCTTTTTTAATTTCATTTTGTTACAATATTAATGAAATATTATATTATGTTTAGTCTAAAGTATCTCATCTAAAAATATTTGGACAAGTTTAGTTTATGTCGAAAACCTTATCGTGTTGTTTTAACCATTTTTAACCCTTTTTAAAAATTACCACAATATCAAATATTTATCATTTAGGGGTCATGAAAGCTACTATAAAAGAATAATTGTAAAATTAATGGATCATGGATGATATTTTTAACCAAATCCATGTCACTTTTTTGAAAATCTAGTTTTGGAGTATTAAACCATTTAAAAGAATATCATTCATTACAAAATGACATTACACTCAATTTTGGTACTATTCATTTAATTTGGGAATTAAACCACAATAAAATAATGGAATTCTAATACATTTCATTAAAACCTCTCTAGTATTTCATTTTATTCTAAAATAATCATGGAAAACAAAAAATAATTCAAATTATATTATTTCTTGCACTTTTTAAAATATATTATTTTATTAATTTAATAATTGAATAAATATTGTACACGAATTTTATAAAAATTTAAGGTAATTATTTCATAACTAAAAATTATAATTAAATTACATTTATAAATAAAAATAATTTATCCTTCAGTTTAATTTTTTTAACTGAATATACATTTTTTATTTATGTAAAAATTTAAAATATAATAAAACTATGAGAATAAGTTTTTGGACATTAATTTACATAAAATATTATCATGGTTTAAATCATGGGAATATAATAAAAAAGAACACATATTATACTTTTTAGTGATTATGATAGAAAATATAATTATATTATAAATATAAGATAAGTTTTAGGTTTAGTTTTTAATCCTTATCAAATTATTTTTACCCTTAATTAATGAATTTTACCTTAAACAAGGTAAGAAAATTTTTGATAATTAATATTCATACTGAATACAAATAAAAAGGAAATATTTAAAAAATTTAAAATTGATGATTCCGAATTCTGGATAAATTTTTAAAGAACCAAAACTCTTAAGTGTAATTATATTAAATAAAACTAAATCGAAAAAACATGATGGAAAATAGTTTAAAAAAAATGCTATTTTAAGTACAAAACAGTTTTTAAACTAAATTAAAATATAAGATTCATGAAAAACAATATAATTGGATTATTTTCAATAAAATTTTCCTATATAAATTTTTAAACTAATTTAAAATAATATTTTACTATTCAAAATCATTATATAAAAATATATTTTTCAATAAAAATTAATATTTTCCTCTATTTATTAAAAAGTAAAATTTTTTAGAAAAATATCAAAATTTCACTATAAAATATTTTTGATATTATGAGTTAAAAAATGATATAAATTTTATCAAATAAAATTTCTAATAGTTTCATAAATTTATCATAATATTATCAAATAATAAACAATTAATAAAAAAATTAAGAATAAAAGGAATTTTCTAAAAATTTAGTACTTATATTGTAAGAATTAATTTGTAATTTTTTATTGATTATGGCCTTTATATATATTTCATAATTTATTTTTTCCAATAATAAACTAAAATTTAATGAATTTTTTATAATGATCAAATTTAAATAATTATATTTTGTGGTTCATTCAGTCTAGGTGTTGCATGTCATTAACATTATCAAGCAAAATTTCCTTATTTTATAATACTTTTGATTTATATTAATGTTATTTTTTGAGAAATTTATTATGTTTTAATATATTGCTAATATATATGTAACCATTAGGTTATCTTGTTCTTCACTTTGAAGGTTGTCTTATAATGATGTTATCATATTGGGGATAATAATATAAGGTAAATATAACCCTTACGGTTAAAACGATCTTTCATGTTGAAGTAATTAGGGTTAATTTGTTATAAGTATTATTATATCATGGAGAAATATGTTATATGGTATAGATAACATTTGAATGAAATTTTATTAGTCTATTTTTTGGTCAAACATTGTTTAACAAATTTTACTACATTAGAAATATTTTATAATTAAGGTAAACAAAATATTTTTGGATGTAATTTTATTTTCTGTTAAATGGTTGATATTAATTGAGGATAAAAGATTGAATAACTTTTCGAAGAATATATTTTTATATTTTGGAACTATGGATATTCAGGTAGTTTGTAAAATATATTACTATGATTTATAGAATATTTTACTAGGGCATAAACATTTTTGGTATATGAATTTATGAGTGATTAATGTTGTTTGGAGATAATTGATAAGTATAATTTGGAAGAAAATGTAACCAAATAATTCAAATCATTGGGATTCAATTATGGTTTATAATATTTTGAAGAGTCATATGGTTGGTTATTTTTAGGATGATTTATGTTGAATAATAATAGTTATTTTTTATGACCCGTCCCCCGGGCCCTATGTCGTAACTTCCCCAAGCCCACCTTCCATAGGCCACGGGCTGGCGACTAGCACCAAAGGAGTAAATCCCTATAACTGGGAAGGCATTGCCTTTATAAAACTTAATCACACACACAACCAGAGTACAAGCGGAAGAAAACACTAAGTAAAGCAGTATAACAAGTGAACTGAAAATACAAAGGGGCTGGAAATACAAGCCCAAAAGAAAGGTATAACTACAACCAAAATTAAAGTACAACTGAAAAGACAAACAATTTAATGGTGAAGCAACTCCTGGATTGTCTTCTGGGATCCTACCTGAAGGGTAGGTACAGATGTCAACCTCAGCACTCCGCGTCTATCGGTCTACTCCATGTGTCATCATGCCGTGTTTCTACCTTCCTGTACCGTCTAGTCCTCGTACACTCTTCCTCGATCAGCGATGTCCGTCGTCTGCATCCAACAAAACGAGGTACGGGCATAGCCCGTGCAGGGGTGAGTATTACGATACTCAATAGGGACCTCGAGACCTTCAAGGTCTCACTAAATCCAACAAGGATAAACCAAAATGAAATATCTCACCAGATAACCTTTACTTAGGTATATGCCCATACATATACCTAAGTTATCAAGTAATCCATCTTAATCATGAGGAAAACACAAAGTTCATTTACTCAGCCCAAACTAGGATTTTAATTATCGAAACCAAAACTGCTCGAAAAATCCTCCTCTATCGATTATAGTGGCCATGTCACGACTCGGAGGCACTATACACTAACCATAGACAGCTGAGGTACTCCTCCTATCGAGCACTGTAGGTCTGCTGCCAAATAACGGGTGTTCCGTTTGCTGTGGGTCTGCCACTAAATACCGAGTGCTCCCCCTAATAGTCGTCAGAGGTAATCCTCATGTCGAGTACTGTGGTTTGGATACCAACTACCAGGTGCTCTATGCACCTTCGGTCTGCCGCCAAATACCGGGCCCTCCATCCACTGGGATAATCGAATCACTCCGAGTCGAATCGGGCAAGCAGTCATCAGGTCTACATCAACTAGGTCTCCGCACTCCATATGCTCTTCTCTGGTAGGGTCCTCTCCATGAGCTAATGGTCGTTTCTTCCAAGTGTAACGATGTCCCACATATAAGTAATACAAAAAACCACCCCGTCATTGGTGTCTCAACGCAACAGACAACGCATCAATCGGACGCCCGGTCTGTGAGTTATAAGCTTTTCCATTCCAGAGGCCCGGTTGGTTCTTAAGATAAAACTGACCTGACCATACTCCAAATATATCCAAACCTCAAGTGGATTATACCAAAATAATCTTCACATCATGAGGAATCCAACGTAGTTGACGGCACATCAATCGGACGTCCGGTCCTCATGTTATAAATGTTTCCGCTCTGAGGGCCCGGTTGGTTTTGGGTTCGAACCAACCCAGCCATACACAAACTTTTCCAAAACCTTGAGTGTAATATACCGAAACTACCATCTCGATCCAAGGAATCCTACACAACTGATGGTGTGTCGATCGAAGGTACATAGCTCATGATATGGCCATTTAACCGATAACGGTCCGAAAATAGGGGGTCTGGGCCCGGTCCCACCCGGCCCAAAACACACTGGGTCGGCCCGAACCGACACTACTAGAAAAATACCCTATACCAATGGTTTGGAACCACTGGTATAGGCCCCCAAACCTTTGGTATAGGCTATACCAATGGTTTGGAGGATCGTTGGCATGTAAGCCGTGAAAATAGGTCTATACCAACGGATTTGAAAACCGTTGGTATAAGTAATATGAAAATCTATACCAACGGTTCTAAAAACCATTGGTATATGTATTTCAAAAAAAATCCGACAGGATTTGATCCCAGGACCTCTAGGTTATAATTAAATGACTTAACCACTAACCTCACATTACTTTTCTGAACATAATTTCTTAAATATATATATGTATTGTTATAATAATTTTATATTTTGATTTATATAATGTTATCGATAAGAAGATTTGATAAAAAAGAGAAGGACCTATACCAACGGTTCTGGCCAAACTGTTGGTATAGGGGGGACCTATTCCAACGGTTTAGCCAAACCGTTGGTATAGGGTCTCTATAATGGACTTATCCCAACAGTTTGGCCAAAACCGTTGGTATAGGTCCACTATAACAAACCTATACCAACGGTTTGGCCAAACCGTTGGTATTGGTTCCCCCTATACCAACGGTTTGTCCAAAAAGGTTGGTATAGGTCCATATAAGTGACCTATACGAACGGTTTTGGAAAAACCGTTGGTATATGTCCAAATTAATGAACTATACCAACAGTTTGGCCAAAACCATTGGTAAAAGTCATATTTCCAGTAGTGTGGGTCGACCCGAATCGGGTCTGGGATCGGCCCGGTTGTGTGCGGCCCGACTCGGTTGGCACGGCCCGGCCCTGCCGGTGCGGCACAGCCCAGCTGGCACGGTCCGGCCCGACCAACGCAGCGCGACCTGCGTGGCCCGCCCTGGCCCGGCTGGTGGGGGGGGGGGGTGCGGGATCAGCTAGCGATGGGAAATTAAGTCTCGTCTCCCGGTTTTCTGGAATGGCGAAGCCATTCTGGTTTTTAATCAGCCGTCGTGGCTAAGCTGCGGCGATCTGGTCCAGCGGCGCGCCGCCGACAGCACCTTCTGCGGACCATCGGTCGTTCTCCGGTGGTCCGATTTGCCCGTTGTCTGCGCCTGTGGATTTCTCGGGACCCGTTCTTCTTTGCGACAACTTCCATATGCCGTTTCGGTCTCGTTTCATAGTTTCCCATTAATATGTGCACAAACAAACAATCTGCGAAGGGTCCTGTGTGTTCTTCGTCCTGATCCCACCGCGTTAGAAGTTTTCAAACAAAATTTAAAAATTAAAACTCAAACCAAAACCAAAGAAACAACCCCGCATCCAACCCGCATGTACGAGTGATCCGCGGATCAACCGGCAGAGGTTGGTCTGCGCTCCTTGTTCATCCTCAAAAAGGTAAGGATAAATTCAGAACAATTCCCCTACCTCAATAATTGATGGGGTACGTCGGGCATCACTGAGGATGGCGTCGTGGGGTGAGGTTTCATAGACGTCGTCGGTGTGCGCCTGAGGAGGAAGGGATGTATCCTCTCTTATCACGGAGAAGAGAAAGGGTGGCGCATCATCATTATTCGTGGAACCAACGTTCTTCGTCGAAGAAATCGTTGTTCTTCATCGGAGGGCGATGTTCTTCAAAAACTCAATAGCTCTCCCAATCCTCCTAAGTAAAACAAAATCCATCCTCCCCATAAAATAATAGGCTCCTCCAATTATTTTATTACACATGAAATTTAAATTTCAAAATTTCAAATCACCTCATTAATTAAATGTGTTGAAAATTAATTAAAGAGAGGGAGAGGAAAGATCCTCATTATTTAAATGAGTTGGCATTTAATTAAATAGAGGGAGAGGAAAAATCCTCACTAATTAAATGTGTTGGAATTTAATTTAAGAGAGGGATAGGAAATATCCTTATTAATTAAATGCATTGTCATGGATTAATGGAGTGAGGGAGGTGGATAGAATGAAAATTAAAGGGGGTTTCCAAATTAAATTGGGGGTTTAAGGAGTTCAAAGGAAAAATAAATCCTTGGGTCTCATACGGGCCCCACCTCTCTAACATCCCCACTTGGGTAGTTAGGTGGTTGTGGGTCCCACCCTTAACTACTCATGGAAGAAATTAACCTCTTTAGATAAGTAATAAAATTGTTCCAACAATTTTATTTTCTTCTTAATTAAACCCCAAAAATCAACATCTCCTCTCGTGAAAATGCAACTACGGTAATGGTCCACTTAAACAATTACCGACGCTATGAGTTCATTGGTGCCCTCAGATTTCAATTCCGAGAACCGGTTTAGAAGATAGAAAACCCCGCTCGTTCGTTCACTAAACGTACCTAAACTTAACATCAAAAATTGATTCCTGACACACTGGGCCTCAGAATCAAGTGCCGTTAGAAACCACAAACTCATAAAATTCCATATAAATTAAGAAAAAAATTTACTTGAAATTTTAGTTTCTTTACATTATTGTTGATGTTTTGAAGATTAATATTTTATTTCTTCTTATAAATGTTTATTAAAATTTAAATGATCTTATCTTGTGCCATACATATTTAATTTGGTTAATGTATAAAAATATATGGAGTAATATATCATCCTTTTAAATAAATAATAATTTATTAAATTTTATTTTTATTACATTTTTTAAATGAAAATGTATTCTTCATGGTCATTTATTTTTGGAATATGAGACGAATTGGAGGTGTAAAACTATATGAAATATGAGTAAAGAATGAAATTAAATTATGATATGAAAAGAATCATGTATGTATGTTTTTATTTATTCATTGTCTCAATGGTAAAATAATTCCCTAGACATATTTAAGATTAAAATAAATTTAACAAGTCTTATACAGATGATATCACTAAATAATCAATGAAATATTTCTAGAATTCATTCATCAGTATGAGTCTTATAATGGTAAATAAATGATTCAATAAATATTTAGGAATTGAAAATTTTCCCAGTTTAAAAAAAAGTTAATAATTATTATAAAAATTAATAGAATTGGATTATAGTTCATTTCATTAAACTATTTTATATTTTTCTTACACTACCAATTCCTTCTCATTATCTACTTTTTAAGTTTATGTTATTTTAACAGACCAAACTTAGTCAACTATACTATACACCTAAGACATCTTTCACATAGTGAGGTAAATAAATAAAACAAGACAATTCTTATATAAAATAGATCATGACATACAACCAGAGTGATATCATAAAGAATAAGATACAACCAGATTTATAAATTCAAAAAATCACTGGATAAATGAAATATTATAAATAAATAGAGCCCAATAAGCCTCTATATGTCTAGTAGTCACCACCAAACCACCCTACTATAGAGCAACATACCAAAGGTCAAACTAAAATGCTAAAAGATGTCATTTTCCCTATATTTATCCTATAATACAATATAAACAACCACCCCAATGGTAAAATTATAGTGTGATCACAAATCATAATATGATACTACCATAGATTCTACACAAATCCTAAACACAAGAATTCAATAGATCATGATTAAAAAAAGTTTAAAAATTATTTTTATCAATCCAGACCATTTAAAAATCAGTTTCTATTTGGTTTTCATAATATCCTTCCAAATTTTATAACCAAAAAAATGACTAGTAAAAGTTATATAAATAGTAAATCATGTCCATAAATAAGGAGGTAAGCATATAAACACATGTCCATGAAATAAAATATCATGTGAAGCAATGTCATACAACCTTATTATATAAACCCATGAGCAGAAATCCATGATAAAACGATCATAAAATAAAAAACGATACATGATAAATAATTGATTATTGGGCCCTAGCATGTAGGAAAAACGTATTAGACACTCAAGATCGTAATTAATCATAATATTGGATCCACATAATATTGAGTCATGCAGAAATTCATTAATATCCAAAAGGTTACCACCTAGTGGTTCCACAGACACTAAGACTACATGTATATCTTTCCCAATGTACCTAGGGTTCCCAAATTTTCACATGTTAAAATAAATTTCAAAACCATGTTTACAATTTTATAAAAAAAAATCAAATCCAATATAATCAACTTCAATGTTTGAAAAAACAATTTCTAAATCCAAAAAATCCATTTTCAATGGAGATCCCTTTTTGAAAACATTTTCCATTCCAAGAAAACCTTTTTATCCACATATCATTTAAATTATATTAACAAAACAATGGAATATCCAAATCATAATAAAAAATTGATTTAATTAATAAATTTTATACAAATCCCAACCTTAAACTGGTAAAAACCTATCTTCCTTCAACAAAGATGATTGGAAACCATAAGAATATCCTTCAAAATCCATGTTACATTAAGAAAATAAAATTTATCAATATAAAACACTATAAAATAAAAAATACAAAACATAATTGTAGCTGAATGAATAACCTCAACCAATGGATATAATGACTAGTGGGTATTCATACTTGGAGGAATTAACCATTACACGACCATGATAAATCATTTTAAAAATGATCTTAAAGTGTTTCAGGTCTCCAAAATCTCCCATGAAAGTATGTATGTCATGACGGAGAAGATATTACAAAGTATGGACTGGTAATTCAGCCAAGAAACACCCCAAAAGTCCAAATTGTTACATTTACCTAGTGTGTAATCCTATTACACATCATATAATCCATAAAATGAAAATACACTGAAAACACTGTTTCATTTTATTAAAAATATTATTTTTTATAGCACCCAATGTGAACTTGTTAGATTATTTGTAAACCACTCACCCTATGTATCTAGTTTATAGAATATTCTTGGTGAACATTACAAAGTATGTAACCCATTTAAATGGCATTTAATAATAGATAAGACTAAAAAATGTACCGTTTTAAGAAGAAAAACTCAACAATCACACTGTAGGAATTCTCTGAACATGGGAATAATCTTTTAATGTTTTTTAATTGTTTATGAATGGACTACATTAATTAATATTTAAATAAATCCCTAAACATTGTGTCACTTTCTCTAGAAAATGTATTGTATCCCTATGAATCCCATCAATGAACACAAATAAGTAATAAAAAAAGATTATACAAGGGACTATCTAAAAATCATAACGGGGTGTTACAATGTCTCCATAATAAACACATTCTTCCCCTAGAAGGCCCTTTGATTCATAGACTCAAAGAAAGAGAAGGTCACTTAATCCTAATCAAAATTTACTCTCATATGTATTGAGGTTATGTTGTATGCACTAACACAGTACCCAGACTGGTGGAATTGTATTATTTCATAGTACCTTTTCTCAGTGATCCATACCATGAACTGAATACTCAACCACGGTGGTGTGAGCCTCATATTCTGCATCCTCCCAAATAATCACATGGGAAGGACCTAGTATATACGTTCTAATATGGTATACTTGAAACACATCATGGATAGATGTCAAACAATATGAAAATATCACCTAATAGGACACTCTTTATAGTCTTCCAATTATCTCAAAGGGGTACACAAACAACCCTAAAAACCTTCCCTACATACCCAATCGATGATGTCCTATGTGAGGTGAAACTCTTAGAAAAATTCAATCACCATTATAAAGCTCTAGTGGTTGATGATGATGATCGCCATAAGATGTATGAGAAATCTATGTCTTGATCAATATCATCTAGATCAACTACATGTCATGAACCCATCCCTCCAAAGATTCCCATCTAGAGCTAGCAATGAAGAAAGGGAGATAATGACCCCATGAGTCCCACCTCTAGTATGCCTTGAGGTGGTGAATAGTACCAAGGGTATGAAGATCTCACATTGTAGGAGGAATTAACCTTTATAAGAAAACAAGATCATGATATATGATGTATCAAACTCAAAACAACTTCAATACATATAAAAAATGACAAAAATTCACCCCACTTGCCTCTTTAAAAATAAAACTCTTATAAATGCAATAAACCCCCCAAGTTAGGTTCCAAAGGAAATGATATGAAGCGACAAAACAACTATTTTAATTCTTGATATATTATTTCTAAGCATGGACCACGTATTCCTCCTAGAAACATGAAAGAAATTATATACATAGGGTGTAAATACAAGTACATTCAGTAAGAAATACCAAATTTTCTCATACACAAGTGAGAGAAGAATACTAATGATCCTATGAGAAAATAGTAGAACCATCAACAACTAACTAGGCATACTAACGATCCCCACCTCACCGAGGCACACTCACCAAATAACAAAAGTCATGTAAAGTAATATAGTAGGAAAATCAATGATAGGGTAACCTACACCACTTTCCCATTGATTAGTCACTCTCACATCCTAAGGAAAAAAATCATATTGATCACACCTATTCCAAAATTACCACATCATAACCATTTCTCACACACCAGGGAATCACTGCTAGTCCAGTCACCTAGGAAAATGAATATCATCTCATCCCACTCGTAGAATCCTGGGCGAAACATCACATGACATCCCACATGTAGATACCAAGCCCTCATACCACATCACATCTCGAAACCACCTAGGAAAGAACAACTCCTCTCATCCTGAATACACCTAGGAAAACACAACACATATCATCTTGAAGACACCTAGGAAAAACATTACCCTCACGCACATAGACCCGAAAAACCATAATCTTATCGAAGAATCATGGGATATCACCACCTAAAATAGGGGACATCGAAGAGTAGGTGGTCATCCATTAATCCTCCCACCTGGAGGTTTGGGAAGGACACCATCCCTTTTGATGATGGGGGTGTTCATAAAATAGTGCTCAACTATGGTGTGGTGCATATAGAAATTACATGGATAATCCAAGTAATACATATAGATAATAAGTACACAGCCCAACTTATGGGTTATGAACCTACAACCATCCCACAACACTACCAACCTTGTTGAAACCTTTAAAGGAATAACCACATAATAATTCGTTACTTAAATCATACTCTCAACCAATTCTTTAAACTAATTTTTCTTTTTTATTAAAATAATTAATTTATTCCACCACTATATGGGAAACTACCAAGCACAATACATAGCAAGCCACATAGAAAGTCACATAGGGGAAGAAGAACCATGGTAAATTAACCAAATCCATATTTCCTATATGTTTAACACCCACTCATATCATAATGAAAAACAATCCTAAAACATGATTTGAAGCATTGTTCATGCTAATTTTGGAAAAACTCTGGTGAATTTCCCATATTAACCCCAACCATCAACATTATTCAAAGTCATTCCACCCAATCCATTATATCAGCTGATAAAATTTCCATCTCACAGCCACACCCATCAATACCTCCCATCGCATCAACTCTTGGTATTATGAAATAATCACATATGATACATCCATACACCCTCCCTATATGATACAGAAATAAAAGAGAGACGAAGGGTTACCAACATTAAAGAACTGACGATCATCACATCCTTTTTGCATCGAAGAAAGGGGTGTTCAAGCAATATGAAAAGCCTCCAGGAAAAAACATGATCCAAAAAGGTGAATCACAACAGCATGGCTGCTTGAGGAAGAGGGGTTCAGGGCGCTCCAAAAGAAATCATGAGTGGACAATGAACAATGGATATTAACTTTAGAAAGGCTAAATCCAACATCAACAGGAGAAAGGGGTTTTAAAATGCCTTAAAGGTAGATCTTGACGAAGACCACACCATTTGAATGCCAAAGAATGATTTAGTTTTTTAGACGATAGATATAATTTTAAATGGATCAAAAACATTAAATATGTTATTAAACACATTTCACATGAATGAAAACATTAATGGGACTAAACTGAAAAAATTAAAAATTCTAGAATTTTGAGAAATTGTAGAAAAATAGTCACTGGTAAATGAGTCACCGGTGCGAGCTACCACTAAATTTGGTACCAGTGATGAGCTACTCGAGTGAGTCACCATTCGGTGATCTACTAGTAAGGGCTACTTGTGAACGACTCACTATTATACGATCTACTAGTGGATGAGATTTTGGTGAAAAGAAACTAGTGTGATTCTTCTTTTTGTGAGATTTTGGTACGAGCTACCGGTGAAAGAATCACCCTTAGATGAACTACTGGTGGATGAGTCACCATTAGGTGACTCCTCATTATATGACTAACCACTGGAGACATACCATCAAAACCTATAGTCGTGATTCACTGGTGATATTCACCATTCTGACTCACTGTTCCTAACTCACCAGTCATGACCCACTGGTCCTGACTCACCATTAGAAAAACTAAATTTTTCAAAAACTCTTGAAATGAGCCACCATGACCTCCAAGAATACATCAAAAACTGAAATTTTCAGTGTAGTGGAATAGAGTGGTCCAACACATTAGACTAGATAACATTCAAAATATTTTCTCCCTCAAGAATTTAAATCTAAACCCAATAGGAAAAGTGGGGTCCGAACAACCACCCTGTGTGATACCTTTAAAATAACATTATACACATAGATCACTCCTAACAAAAAAATCATCAATGTTCAATGATGAACTACATTATGTTTTTGGAAAGTTGGAGTGAAACCTCAATCTCCAAGAACACCTACTCCAAAATCAACTAACCCAACTGACCAGAATGTACACCACATTGGCACAACAACCACACTATCTATACATGTGAACCAGGTAATTCCATTATATATGTAAAAATACAATCCACTATGAAAGGAATTGACTCACCTGCTCTAGGAGGTCCAAGATGCATGTTGTCAACATGATTTACAACTTCTTGATAGTCGGTTCTATTTTCCCATCAGTCTAAAGGTGTAAGGCAGTGCATTGGCATAAATGAGTTCCAAAAGCATGATGTAATCCCAAACAGACTCATGAGGTAAAACATGAGTCCTAATTTTAAATAGTGGATCTTGAGACTCTATTAAAATATGCCACCTCATCCACATAACTCCTTGATAAGAAATCCACTACGCCTAAATTGTTAATCTCATAGAAGTGAGTAGAGTTCGTCAATCGATCCACTACTTCCTAGATAGAATCATATATTTTTCTATTCCCTAGGAAAACATATGATGAAATAAACATATATTTCATACCAATTATAATGGGGAAATCAATAGGCTACAACAAACCACTAGGATCATAGTGCTCATCCCCCACCTACTGGCACACTAAACGCATCACCAGAAACTCTATTAATACTTGTTTCATCCTGGGCCACCAAAAAAGTTCCCTCAATCCATGGTACTTCTTGGAATCACTTGGGTGCATCCTTAGTGGTGATATATGAATATCATATAGTTATCCATCATGCATCACCACTAGAAAAAACATCCTCCCATGAAACAACATCTAATTTGGACTATCTCTCGACCATCCCTCTAGAGCATCTAGATGGTCATTGTGATTGCACATAACCTATACCTCTGAGACACCCCACTGAGAATCCACCTACTAAATCAGAGAGGAATGCACCATTTTTTTGAAACAAATAGACTTTGTCTCCATCTATTCCTGTATCAAAGTGCATGAATGCTAATTCCTTTATCACATTCCATACATCCATACATTCCCAAACTACCTCCTTCTGTGAATTATATCTCAATGCATTAGCCACAATATTCCCATATCCTATGGTGTAGGAGATCACAAAGTCATATCCATAAAAGAAACACCATCCACCTCCACTTTCACAAGTTCAGTTATCACTTGGAAATGATAAACCCAAAAATCTTATGATCCATAAAGACCACAATGCACTCCCCAACGAGGTAATGTCACCAAAATTTCAATACAAAAAATGACTGCTACTAGCTCCAGGTCATGGGATTAATAGTTAAATTCATGATAATGTAACTACCCATACATAGAAGAGATCACTATTCGATGTTTCATTAAGACAAATCCCAATCCCAAATAGAAAGAATCAAAAAAACACCTCAAACATTACACATTCCTTTGGAAACCGGAGAACTAGAACACTAACCAACATCCCCTTAATATTTTTGAACTCTACATGTAACTAATTGCAGCACACAAAAATCATGGTTCTTTTTGTTCAGATCTTCCAACAGAGCTTCAAATCAAGAAAAATAGGGTAAAATATCCGGTAATATCCAACTAGAGTGATAAAACGATGAATCTATAACAAATTATTTGGTGATTCCCAAGAAACATAAGCCTATTCATTTTATGGGTCTAATACGATACCGTTCAGTGACACCACAATCCAAATTAAGTGCACCTCTCACATCCAGAAAATACAACTGGATAACATTCTATAGAGATGGTGGCAATGAAGAAACTTTTAGTTAGTTCTATGATTCTATTCATCCCCCCCTATGATTTCGAGTTTATAAATATGTCATTGATGTATATGATGATGATCTGGTATTAGAACTCATGAAAGATGGTGTTCATAAGCCCCATGATCACAGCTAGCATGTTCATAACACCGAATAACAAGACTAAAAACTTGAAGTTCCCATTCTTGAATTTGAAATCATTATTTAGAATATTTCCCTCCATCACCAACAAATGGTGATATCCATACCACGTATTGATCACAGGAAAATAACATTATCCTCTTAGATAGTCAAAAGGATTGTTTCTCATTGGGAGAGTGTAACGATTCTTGACCATCACGGGATTCAACCTCTGGTAGCCTATGAACAACCTCATACAACTATCTACATTCTTTATAAACAACACCAGAGCACCCCAGAGAGACACTATGGTTCAGATAAATCCCTTCTCAATCAGTTCATCAATATGAATCCCCATATCTTGCAACACAGAAGGTTCTATTCGATAAAGATCCATTGAAACAGTACAATCCCCATGATGTATGTCTATCCCAAAATCAACACCATGTCAGGGGGTAGTGTCACAACCTCTTAAAGGAAAACATTGAAGAACTCCCGAAAAACTATTGGAATATTCACTTTCTCAGCATTCACTAATCCTTATGAAAAATCAACTAACAAGGAAAGAAGAGGCTCTACACGGAAACTTCCCACCTTACAACTCCACTCACCCATGAAATCCACACATCGTCTATCCATGTCTAAAAACATAAATCTTCTCTGGAAACTATTGATAATGGAATTCAATGAATAAAAAAATAGATAATGAGAATGAAATTTTATGGTTTCATATGTAGAAATAAGAGATCTCCACGGGACGGATGTCATCCCATCAATAGTCTACATCCTTAGGACATATCAAATTAGCTGGCCTGACCTCAGACTGGTTTACTCAAACCCTTGGGTACACGAGGCCTCTCTACATCTATTCCCAAATCATGGGAAAGACTAGGTGTAGCAAAGGAGTGAGATGCTCCATAATCAAACAAAGTACAAGCAATGGATCTTAACATGTTTCTCGTACCTCTGATGATCTCTAGCCTTGCTGGAATTAATGCCTCTACAGTGTGTAACTCACCAAGACACGCTTTTATGACCCTCTTCTTGTGACCACCTCTATGACCATTCTTGGGTTGAGGTCCCTAAGGAACACTCTAAGATCAGCCTCTACCTAGTCAATCTTATCTTAGTGGAGCATGTGCATGTTGTCCCTGCTGCTGAAATGGCCTAGCTGAAAACTACTACTGATGCTAGCACAGAACACAAGAACCTCCACCAAACCGAGCTCGAATGGACATTGGGATTTGGTTCCGAATATTCCCACATACTCCAAAAAAGAAACACATCTTTCCTAAACCTATAGGAAAGGCACGAGGACCATAAGGTCAAAATAGAACCTACAATGGATGAATACCTACTGGTTGAAACCTTGAAGGACCTGGAACCTGAGAAATTCTAAGGGTAACCTTTATATTTGAAAAACTTTTTAGCACCCATCTCATAATATACCTCCTCACGACTGCAACCACTCAATTATGTCATCCCTATTCCGTACCACCAAGTATTTTGGCATCGTAAAGGCAGTAACCACATACTAAATATATGGTTGAAGTTACTCTTCATGATGCCACCCAAAAACTCCTAATAGGGAATGATATCCATATAAAAATTAAGGAGAACCTTGAACATGATCCCCATATTTTTTTTATCGACATACTCCCATGTTGGAGGGGGAGTAACTCCTGCCTCTTCTTAGCCTTCATGGTTGATGAAAGTAATTCTTCAGGAAGCACCTTCTCAAAGTCGACCCACAGAATATTTGCCTCCTTCCTCACCCCAAGGTACATCATCTACCATTGATGTGAAGATCCCCATATCTGAAACACTTACAAATAAATGTATTACTATGTCGGTGACCATATCAAATTGAAGGTGATTTCAAGATTATTGACCCGGCTCTCTGTCTCCATGTCTGAAACACAACCTTCATACATTCCCAAGGTCTTTCATTGGAAATAATGCAACATACACTTCTATTTATTTCCCTCCTCCATTGGATAAACCCTCCAACAATCAAATGGATCGACCTGTTGTGCCACAACTTCCCAAGCCATAAGCCGATGAGGACCGAGATACATGGATGGAAATTGAACATGGAATTACTATGCCTGATTAGAATGTAATTTTATTTAAGACTAATTTTAAATCATTTAAATAAACTTTTTATACATTTAAAATTTCCCAAAATAACCCAATTCATAAAAAAATAGAAGTCATTATGATGTGTGTACCATTCCTAGGGTATCTTCTCTGAAAATGGCATAACCTCACTTGGTTATTCGGTAGGCTCAGAGTCCATGTGTCAGATCACATAGGAGGCTTAAATCTAGTGTCCTATCCAGTCTTCCGTGGACTATGTCATATACCCTGATCACCTGACATAGTCTCCCAACCAACCCATACAATCCTCAGTATTCCTAACTCTAAACTCCATCCTATCTCTCACCCATCACTTTGATACCAATCTATCATGACCCACTCCCTCCAATGATGCACATCCTATATCTTATATCATTGGGAGAAACGGATTTTAAAAATCATTAAAGTTGGATCATGACCATGATAATGTTGTTTGGATGTCAAAGGAACTTTCAGGGTTTTAGATGATAAATACAATTTGAAATATCTCTAAAAACCATTAGATATGGTATTAAACTCATTTCATGTAAAATAAAATGTCAAGGAGGAAAAACATGAAAAACTATAGAATTATAGAATTTTGAAAAACTGTTGAAAAAGTGTCACCGGGGGATGAGTCTTTGGTGAGAGCTATCAATTTCTGATCTACCGGTGGATGATCTACCAATGATGATCTATCGATGTAAGTCAAAGTTTTGTGAGCTACTAGTATGAGCTATTGTTGGATGAATCCTCGTCAGAAAAGCTACTGGTGGTTGAATCATTGTTGGGTGACTCTATGGTGGGTGACTCAAAACTAGAGACCTACCGCCGTGAGTCATTGGTGCAAGTCACCATTTTCACTCAATGATCCTGACTCACCGGTCCTATCCCACCAGTCATAACTCACCATTTAAGAAACATAATTTTTTGAAAACATTTTAAATGAGTCACTGTAACCTCCTTGAACACTTCAAAAATTAAATTTTCACAATGTAATGGACCGGAGAGGTCCAAGACATTACACTACACCATATCCATTATCTCCAGAATGATACTTGGACCATCCAGTGATTAATCTCCCAACATTTCCTAGTATATGGGAGACGTAAATGGATAAAAATACTAACAATCAACGAGAGCCATTGTAATCAAGGACTAATAACTTATGTTAGAGTAAAAGTCAATGAGATGAAAATGATTTTCTGCACAACCTCTATAATTAAGCAAACAAACTTGGATCATATCCTCAAGAACCTGGTTATTCCTCTATCTATCTCTCTCTATCCATCCATCGGTGGATGATATGACATGCTCAATCAAATCTAAGAACCCATGACCTCCTTCAAACCATTCCAAAACATGGAATTGAACCAAATATCCCTTTTAAGTACATATATATATATATTGAACCCCTTGAATTCTGACTATATTTTGGCCATACAAGTCCCCATGTTGATCTAAATTCATTATCTCATTGATAAAGAGAAAATTAATAAATTTCATTATTTAATTAATGAATAAGAAAATAAAATCATTCCCATGAGAGGTGGTGGGAAAAAATGATGAAATCCATAGAAATATCATCCTAATTACATTATGTAATGCATAAGGGCTAGAAAAGAACTACAAGATCTATGTTTTTCTACCATAATCTTATAACAACTATGCCACCAGGATAGAAAATCTGAAATTGTCCTCTAAATTCCATACCACCAAAACCAAAGCCTCAACTCATGATATATCACGGTATCCCGAGGTAGCAAGGACCAACAAGACTAGTGTAACTGTCTAATATGTCCAGCCTCATGGAAAACCGAACAACATACCGACCTAGAAAGAAAAAAGTTCCACTTTGATACAGATACCACTCACCCAATGTCTCCCCACTATAAAGGCTTTTAGTGAAACATCGATTTTCAGGGTACATAACCTGCTTGATTTAGAATCACTCATCTAAAGATGAGTCTGCATTCATTGAAACCGAGAACACATATCTACCAACCTCTTACACTCCCAATATGATATCATCAAAAAATCATATCAAAGACCATTTTTCAAGTGATCCAATCATTACTTGTGTTGATAAATTTCTTCTTAATGCATCAAAGAACCAAATTCCATTTCCCCAGAGCCTATAAATTATCAAAATTAATAGTCTGAAAATAATATACACATCATCTTAGTCCCATGTTTAGATACCTATGACTAAAAATATATCTCATTCTCTTATGATCATAATACACTTTAAATAGAACCCCAAAGAGATAGTGTTGCTAAATCTTTAGTCTATTCCCAACTATTTACAAATCAATGTCACGAGTGGGTTAGTTATTTTTGTTATGAACAAAATATCATGATCCATAAGCCACTACCCGGTTCCCCTCCATCAAGACACATCCCAAACCCATTCCAAAAGCATAAAAGAATATAACATAGCCCAAACTACATTCTGAAATAATGAAAACTGGTGAAAAATAAAACCTCATCTTCATCTCCAAAAAATATATTTGGTACTGGCCATTCCACTAAAGCGTGAAACCCATAAAGGATAAAGAAGTCATTTAATATCAGATATTATAGAAATCTTGAATAAACTCTCTATAGTAGCCATGAATACCCAAGAATATTTATATCTCAAATGCATTTATTAGATAATCCTTGGACATAACTACATGTATATTTTTAGGATCCAGTGATACACACCTCTAAGATGTCAAGAACAAGAAAGATTTCACATTCCTAATCCAAAAATCTCATTTGGGAATCTTACCAAATATATTTTGTTCCTTCATGGTTATAAGAATGATATAAAAAAGGATTATGTTATCCTCTTATACATTTTAGTAATCCAAGATATCATCAATAAACACATCCACAAAATAGTCCCTGAATTGATGAAAAATATTGATCATAAAATAAATGAACACCATTGGATAATTAGTGAAATCGAAGAGAATATCCAGAAACATAAAATGACCATACAGTCATATGAATTCTATCATAGGTATAATATTTTCTTAACTCTAAATTGGTGGTCTGTAACTGTAGGTCAATATTTGAAAACTAACATGTATCTACAATGTTTTCCAAAAAGATCATATATTTTAGGAAAGGGATATTTTTTCTTAAGGGTTACATGATTTAACTTCTCAATGTTAATAAAAATTATAAGGCTTTAATATTAATTTTTTTAAAAGAGGAAAGGTGAATCCCATAGTGAAATGTTATGATTAATAAATCCTATAGCCTCTATGTTCTCAAGATGGATGTGACATTTTTTAATCAGCATTTTCCATTCGATAAGATGGAATAGAAATGGGTACCATACAAGGGAAAATATAAATAGAAAACTCTGCCTTCCTCTTAGTGGTAAACTAGAATAATCATCTGGAAAGTCCTTGGGTATGCACTCCCCACATCTGGATTTCAACCTCCTAAACAAGGCTAAACTATATCAAGAAACACCTCTAACAACATAAATGATATTACCTTATCATAAAGAATAATATGCTCTATCCTTCTCAATCAAGAGTCCCACTCACCCTAAAATACATGAGTTACCTCATCTCTAGTTATAAACTATATCCATCAGTGATAAAGGTATATATTGGTCTTAGTAATCATAACCCCATCCCTGATGATAATAAATTAAATGATTTTAATGTCATAAACCATTAAGTCTTATTCCACCATAATGTTTGTTATCATCACTCAACACATGGGACACTTGAAACCTTGTTCAGACCTCTACCCTAATGGTGTGGAAAGATCCAACAATTATGATAGGTGTTACCAATGAAGTCCTAACTTGAAAACTAAAATTGATTATATAAAATAGTGTGTATAACATTTATTAAATAAATGTATCACCATAGAATATAAGATAATCATTTTACCTCTAACAGTAGTAGGACATATATCATAAAACTCTTGAAAATATTAGGATCCTTTGTACAGTTAGGCCTAGTATGACACGACCCCAAAACTGATAGAAAAAAACCTATTGTGATACTATTTAATCCTCTAAAACCATACTTTAAAAGAACTGACCACCATTATAATTACTTTTAAAGATAGAAAATACACTAGGGATAACAATTACACCAACTAAAACTCTTCCCAAACCTATCTTCCTAGCTATTTATGCCTCATCCAAAGCTGTTTTGTTATCCACCTCTACAAAATTCAAAAAGAACTATAGAATAAACATCAACCTAATACCATTCTTAATTCCTAACTCAAACCACCAAGCCATTAATTACTCAATAGTAAAAAATTTATGGTTCCAGATGAATTGACTCATTAAAATATGTAGAACACTCTAGAACAATATATTCCTACTCAAAGGTCAGAATATCTGGATTCTTTTCTAAACCTAAAATATCATGTTAATACTTCTGATTAAGTATATTCCTGAAATAATACCATGTAAGGTCCTTGTGAAGAATATGTTTCAAAATATATCCCCAATATATTATTCCATGTCCCTAAATCATGTACATGGAAAAACCCGCTTGAAAGTATTTAGGAGCCTTCATGTAATTAAAGATCCTAGCAAACTGTTGAAGCTACTCATAAGATCCATACTATCTTTCATCCCCATAGATGATGAGTGGATGTGAATTTGTAAACTGAAAATCATGATCCACCACATGTCTTGGCTTCCCAATGCCCACTTAACCCAGAGTCTGAATGGAAAAAATTATAGTTTCAACTAAAAAAGGGTCTACTGGTGGATTCTTTGGAAGAACCAATATTGTAGATTCCTCTCATGGATTTGGAAGAGATATTATTAGAGGAATTGTATAATGAACACAGGATAATGACCAATTGGATCATGTGAACATTCCAAAAATATTTGGAAAACTTAAAAATGAAAAAAAAATATAAACAACTAGAATTTAAATTATCTAAGAACTATCATCAAAGAAAGAAATTTACAAAGAGGAATAGATAAAATTAAGTAAGATTTTTATATTGTTCAATCAAATGACCCCAAACCCTAAGTATCAAACCTGATAAATTTCCCAAACCACCAATGTTTAATCAAGTTTTGTAACAGAAGTGTCATGGTGGGGACCCTTTTCTGCACATACTATCAAAATTCTAACTTTCCTAACTCTTGTCTACAAAAGACACAAAACCAAACTCTAGTAGTGTTAACACAAATTAGGATGAGCCTTAACTTTGATACCAAATTGTAACAAACAAACCCAGTTCAACCAAACCTTACACCCAACCCAACCATAACATGGTGTACTAAAGTTAGAAAACATAGAATGTCTTCTATAAAATGGATCGATACGTACCACTAAAATATAATGAGGAAGAAAATGATACAACCAGATCCATAAATCCAATAATGACTAGATAAACCTAAAAGTATCAATAAACCATCACCAATAGGCCTCCATGTGACCCATAGTCACAACCAAACCACCATGTTATCAAGGAAAAGGCCAATGGTGAAGTTAACATGCTACATGATTCCATTTACTTTACCATTATCATGAAATAAAACATCTACAACAACTAAAATGGACACAATTGTGTGTGAGAACATTGCCCAGTATGATTCAACAATAGATTCAAACAATATCTTAACGTAATAATGAAATAGTTATAGCTTAAAAATGATTTCAAAAATCATTATCATAAATACAAGACATTTAATAATCATTTTACCTTTGGTTCTCAAAAATACATTCGTATTCTCAAACATGAAATATGAACAATATATGTGAAAAAAATAAGAATGCATATCAATAAATCATTGTTAAGAACATAAAAACCTATCCATGAAATAACCTGTCATGTGAAGCTATGTGATACAATGTCATAAAGAAAACCCAAGACAATAAATCCATGATAAAAAATCATTTGATAAATAACAATAAATGAAAAATAACCTCATATTGTGCCCTATATTATGGTAAAATACAAACTACACATCCAACATCCTAAACATGAATAATGTTGGATCCAAAAAACATCATGTTCAGAAAAAGTCCATTGATATCCATAAGATTTCCTCCTAGTGGTGTCACACACACTATGGTAGCCCATGTATATTTAAAAATATATCCACAGTTCCAAATCTTCCACTAATCAATATACCTTTCAAAACCATGCTCATAATTTTATAAAACATATTAAAATCCATGAAAATCATATTTTGTGTTTGAAAAAAATTCCCAAATCATGAAAATATATATATTTGTTTTTGAAAGTATTTCATTTCTAAAAAAAAATTTTAAGCACATATCAATAAAATTATAGGAACAATCTAGAGGACTATTCCATGAAGCGCAAGTAATTAATTTCATTAACACATTCTATAGAAACATCAACCTAAAATAATTAGATTCATATATCCCTTCGATAATAGTGATTAGAAACAATGGGAATAGAACTAAAAAGAAAAGTCATGCAAAAAAACAAAAAATGGTTGATATAAAATAGTATCTGGTAACAAATATAAAACCTAATCATAGAAAATTAATAACCACATAAAAATGAAATAATAAATAGGAGGGGTGATTTCTCAAATAAATGAACCACAATCGTAAGAGTGAGCAATCACTGAATGAAATGATGTAGAGGGGTCGAAAGTCTCCAATATCACCCATAAAAAGATTATAGATGAAGAGGGGGAAGGGATTACAATGTATGGACTCAGAATTTGGCTGAGGAGATCCCTAAAATTATGAATCGTTACATTTACAAGATGTGTAATCACATTACACATTCAATAATCCACAGTACTCAGGTATGCAAAAAAAAACCCATCACTTTTTTATTAAAAACCAGATTTTTTTGTAGATTACATTAACATGATACATGGCATGTAGCCCACTCACATTTTGTATACATTTAATGTAATGTTCTTAGAGAATATTAAATGTATTTTAACCCATTTAAATGGTGTGTAATCTCCCAAAAGAATAAAAAATGTACCAATTTAAGCATAAAAACTAAAAACCCTCACTCCAGGAATTCTCCTTACATTAGAGGAACCCCATTATGTCTTTGAAATATTTAAATCAAGACTCCATTAAATAAAATAAACATACATCCTTGAACTATAGTTCATTTTACACAAAAAAGGCTCTCCACCCCCGAGAAGCTTGCTAACACACCCAAATAATGATGAAAAATCCTTAAAAAAGGTGTAATTCAAAAGCATAATGAGTTGTTACAAGTATTATGGATCCCTTTAAAAATGAATGTTTTCAAATTCATATTTAGCTTATTTAAATTTATTATGAATATTATTTAAACCTTATGCATCAGACCCAATATAAAAATTGTGAGGATTCAGTTTATTTAATGGGGTACTCTTGCTCACAATTAGTTTTATATATATTACCTTATATAAATATCTTATTAAATATCATGTGATATACAAAAATTAGACTAATTTGAATAAATTATTTTTAAATTTAATGGTAAAAATTAATAAATTATAATTATATAAGTTTTAAAAAATTAAATTTACAGTCATTGGTAAATTATATGATATAATGTAATGAACGATTTATGTTTAAAACTCTCAATTTTATATATAAAATTTATTTTTTAATTTTTTTATTTTAATTAAGAGGATCGATTGAAATAATTTTTTATTCATTATACAGGCTCTATTTAATGAGGAATTTTAGTTTTTTTAAACGTTGATTTTTAATGGAATATTGAAAAATAAGAATTTTACCAATACTGTGATTTTTATACTATAATCATGATTTAAAAATGAAATGAAAATTAATACTATTTTTTTATACAAAATATATTTTTAATTTTAGATATAATTTATTTTAAATTGTATTGTGGATGTTAGAAATCCATTTTTGACATTTTGAATATCTATATACTTGTATAAATCAAATAAAAACAATTTTTTTTCAACATTAATAATCTGGTAATAATATTCATTTCTAATTTTTTTAGAATAATATAATACACATTATATTATATTTATTCCAATAAACCCCAATGTAATGAACATATACATCATTTGGTATGAAATCATTCATTAGCCAGAAGACGGATTTTTTTGTAAAAATTCTTTTTCAATCCACTATGCATTCTTGTTTTAAAATTATCATTAATCGAATATAGATATTTAATATTGGAAAATGGATTCAATATTTGGAATCCTGATGTTCAAATTTGGAAATGAGTTCAATTTAATTTTATGTTATTGGGAACAATGATCGTGGTAAAGGTTCATCACTACAGGAAGAGTTAGAAGGGTTACAGAATTGAGTTAAACTAAGATACAATTATTCAAATATCTATAAAACAAGTATAGATACGATTAGATAAGGGTATTTAGATAATAAATTAGGATATATTCAAAATTATACTAATGTGGGGCCACTTTCCTCAAGAAATAGAATTATTATATTTTAATATTCTTTAAAAAAATTTAGGGTTCCACTCTTCTAACTTATAAAAGTGAACCCCTATCCTTACTCCTACACAAACTTTGAACACCCAACCTCTACACAAACCTACACAAATATATCCTAAAATTTCATCCTCAAAACATATAGGTGGTTGACTCACCAAAAGTAAAACCTTATATTTACTAAGGTGTAAATCAAAGGATGATATATAAGGAGAATGATTATTTCCTAACTAAATTATATAATATTTATTTCATCTTTTACTTTATTTGAAAATATTTATACTACAATGCCCTCTATTTTTGGAATATTTTTTTTAGCTAAATTATTACAATGGTTCATATTTTCTCATAAAAATAGATGAATTAAAATGTCATGTGACATATTAGAGGAATATAATTAATATAATTTATTAAAAATAAAACCCTTATTAATTAAAATTATTTCAATGAATTAAAAATTCATAAAAAATATTAATATGAAAAAATATATATTAAAATCAAATTTTATAATGAAAGATTTTTTTATATATATAGTTTATTTTCATAAAAAACTTCTTAAATTCATTAATTTTAGATTTAAAATATTTCCACCGTTTTTTGGTTATAGATGAATGTATTATCTTAGGAGAAAATTTTTGAGATTTTTTTTTAAAAAAATTGGTGAATAAATTAAAATTAATAATTTGGGTAAAACATTTTATTTTAATATATTATAATAATAATGTAACACCAATTTTTTTTCCAAAACATACCTCTATTAAAAATTCTTTTTCATTTAATTTACTAAACCTATGCGTTACATTTTGGAAAATAATCTAATATTTTAGTCTAAATACATTATTTTATTCTCTTATATTAATCTTTTTTCATCACTTTTTGAATATAATCAAAAGAAATTAATTTCATATTTGAGATAAAAAATTAGGTGTTATTCAATAATTTTAATATTATATTTAATAAAAAAATTAGATAACTATGATTAAAGTAAATTACTATGATAAAGGTAAAATTATTATTTATAAAAATTGTTTATTTAGTTTACTGTAATTTATATCTTATATATTAATTTATTAAATCTTCAATAATTAAACTAAAAATATTTTTATACGATTCTATTTATATATTAACACATATTGAATTTTTAATCAATACAATATAAGGACATGAATACTTAATGAACAAGAATTAGTCTTTCTACAAATGAAAGATTTTCATTACACTATTTATTTTAATTTAAAAGCTAATTTTATAATATTTAAAATCTTAATTGGGTTATGTTTGGAATAAATTAATATTTATCATATTAAGATACTATCAGATGGAATATTTTATATTATTATTAAATCAATCATTATTTTTGTCAAAGCTTTCTAGCATGGTGTATATATAAAATTACAATAGTAAAAATCTATGAATAGATCAATTTAAACATTTTTAAAACATGTGTTAAAATGGGTTATATGGGATTTATTGACCTTATTTCACCCCAAAATATATTATTTCTCATTTTTGGAACCATTGGCCCTTGGATAGTATCATTCAATTATTGAAAAATAATGGGCATTAACAAAAGTATCATTTCTTCACTTAAAAAATTGGATCTCTTTGACTCTCAAAAAGTTTCAAATACCCTTTGAAATTTCCATGATATAACAAAAACTTCACGTATATGATAATTTAATTTCACAAGTTCTTGTTTTTGGGCACCAAAAGATATCTTATTCCCTTGAAATAAAAGGATATTTTCAACAAAATGTGCAAGGCCCAAATGATTAGAGTACATAATCTTCATACCTTTATTATTAATAATTACATTGAAAACATATAAAAAACAATTTAATATAAGGAAATTAGTGTCATTTCTTTACAAAATTGTTATTTTCATAAGGTTATAACTTCCATTTATTTCTATCTATCCACATAATAATACAATTTATGGTCGATCGTGCATTTTTCCTATATACCACATCCAGAAAGGGATGTCTTCCACTTTCTCCACTGACCATATTCACTATTTATAAAAATTTAATTAAAAAATAAATGTGAAACATAAAATTTAATATTTATTTTTATGTAACAAATCATAATAAACTTATATTCCCTTCCATTCATTGGAACCTGAAACTGGTAACTACCCGTTATGCAGTCTACCACATCCACAAAATAATAGTATTTTTAACTATATTTATATTTTATATCCAAAACTAATAAAATACGATACAAAACCATTATAAAATATGTGTATTTAGTTCTTATTTTTTTTAATGAAATTATTTCATCACAAATAATTAATTATCTGTAGTTGACCATTGAATTATAGTGTGTTCATGTTGGGGTTTATTTAACCACGTACATTAATGACACTATACAACACTACAATGTATGAATATAGAAACTTAAATATAATTATGATGACACATTAATTATACAATAAGTATTTTTTTCATGGTTTAGGGAATGTTATATTATATATTTGACTTATTATTAAAATATTTTCCTTAGTTTCTAGAAGTTTAAAAAATGCTTACCATGATTCCATTTCAATGAAATATAACTAATACACTTATTAAATGATATTTGATTGTTACAAATAAATACTAGTTATAAATTCCATTAATATAAGAAATATATTAATTATTAACATGTTTTTAAGGATTGGTTATCCAAATGAACAACATAAAACACACATAGTACCACTAATATTTCTAACACGCTTGGTAAAAAAAATAAGAATTAACTGACTAATAAATTCATAGTAAATAGAAATAAATAATTTATCTAATTGATATTAAATATTAATATGATTATTAAATTGAATACCATTATACCATTTTTTTATATAGGATCATATAATGCATCTGAAAAATTAGTGAAACATTTTATTGGATTCTTTATCTCGAATTTACTGATCCATTGTCTATTTATATCTTGATTATAGTACATTACATGTTGTTAAATATTCTATTACATGTTAATTCCATCATGTGGTTTTGACTAAAAAGTTACCCAACCTATTTTAGTTTCATTGAATCAGTTTTTTTATGTTATAGTATTTCTTACATGAATATACTATTCTAGAATTCATTGATCTATAAGATCCATAATATAATCTTGTATTTACTGTTCTTCTCTGGATAAGTTACATTTCATAATAATTATCTACATATTTTATTATATGCTTCCTCATATAATTTAATAATGTTGGTAAGAATAATTGGAATTCTTACCATGTAATTTTTTCTTTCATGTCCATGTTTTCCTTAATAAAATAATAATATTTTTTCTCTTTTATGTTCTTCATATTTTCAATTTACCACTCTTTAAAAATTAAAGTATTTCAATATTTCTCACATATTGATTTTTCGTATAAATGGACTAAACTACTAATAAG
Organism: Viscum album; assembly: GCA_963277665.1. Classification (NCBI taxonomy): domain Eukaryota; kingdom Viridiplantae; phylum Streptophyta; class Magnoliopsida; order Santalales; family Viscaceae; genus Viscum; species Viscum album. The sequence goes on from OY728164.1 coordinate 1,351,753,174, forward strand.
GTCATTTCCCATTATTATTTTTATCACCATATTTATTATATTTATTTTTTTCTATCATTTAAATGAATCTTTTTTGAAAATTTTTTCTAATATAGTTTTAATTCTTCCATTTCCCTTCTCAAAAATGTTTTGCGAGTAATTAAAATTATTTTGTAAAAGTTTTTTGGAAATTTTGTGTATTTTTACATATTTTTAACTCCATGGTAAATCTCTCTGGAATTGATGCTTTGATCTCACTTTGTATTTCATTATGATATGACTACTTTTTGTAAAATGAGATTATTGATGTCCAATGATTTTTTTATGCTCATGTTAATTTTTTTTGGAAATTTTAAGTTATGCATTCTTTTTCTATGGTTATATTAATATTTTACAATAATTGATTTTATGTGGTACACATATATAAGGATAATGATGGTTGAACTCTTATATTTCCCTCCAATACATTTGTTAGGGTTTTATATCACACGATATAATAATTTTCATCACAAAACCAATTTGTATTATCATGGTTTGTGAGAATGTTTGTGAACCTGATGTGGTTAATAAAGGTTGACAATACTCTGCATGAACTCAATGAAAGTATGCTAGGGTCAAAAGATTAATCTTATAACTGATGTTGTTAGCTAGGTTTCCAATTTTATGGTTTCATATACATATGAATATGACTATTTCTCTTTCATTTGCATGTGATTATACATTTTTTCTTGTGGTTAATGTATCATGATTCTTTACACATTCTCAAGGGTATATTTTTGTTCATTTTAGATTACAGGTCCTTCAATCCCGATTTATAAAAAATTATTATTTTTTCATTACATTTTAATAAGTTATTTATCATATTATTATGTAATCCCCTATTCTTATGATCAGTCCCATAATGAAATGTTGATAAGTACTCCCTTACTAGTCATTTGAGCTCACACCATTATAGTGATTTCATTTCTGATGCTATGAATATGAGTATAACATTTGAGGATTCTAGAAGGGAGTTAAGTGTTATATGATTATAGAGAAATAAAAACAATATACAAAAGTAATTCACATATAAAGATAATCCTAAAATACAATAAACAATTATTTTTTAATATTATGTGATTATAATAATATGGAATGTATAAATTTTAGAAATATATGTATTTTTATATTGGGTCATCTCATTTATTATCAAATCTAATGTATAGAGAATTTAGTTTTACTATAAAAATATGGAGTGTGGGTTTGGGAATCTATAGTAGTTATCAGGGTTGGGTTTAGTATTTTTTGGATTATATTGTATATTTGAGAATTTTCATGATATAACATAAGTGAAACACCTTTAGACAATTTTACGGGATATGACTTAGTATATGATATAATGATGATGTCTTGGTAATGTTGAGATTATGGTATTATTTTTACAATTACATACATATATATATAATGGAATGTGAATGTGGTTGTGGAATAGATACTTATAGGGGTAATCATTTTGAGAAATATTGTTTTACTATCAACTCAACCCTCCAGCTTGTGTGGGATGAGTGGGAATAAATTTGAACACCAGGATAGAAAATCTCATGGAATATTCATTGTAAAATTACATTATCCATATAATCCCTTCCAAAAGAAATATTTTTCTATGGAATTACATTAAGGAATAGGAACCGACCTAACCAAATTATAACATTATCGAACAAAGATTGATTTAGGGTGAACATAATGTTATTTTGATGGTTTGGGAGAGAAATATATTTCTAGATTGACTATTCATGAGATTATTTATTGAAAGTATCATATATTGTTAATATTTATCACTGATGGTTTACCTTTTTTGTTTTAGAAATGTTCAGAGATAATAAGATCTAATTTAGTAATGGATGTGATGAGCAATACAGTAATTTTACTAATTCACAACCTTGTCAGATATATGATCCTGTTGAAAATATGGTTGGTATGCTCCCAAAAATGTCTCATTTTTTGTTTTGTATCATGTATCCTTCGAAACAGCTTAACACACTAATGAAAAAAGGATGCAATTTCATAGAATATCTTTTGAAAATGATGACAAAGGAAATAAGATCCAAAATACTCCATGAATGTGGGAAGAATCACCTCTAGAATTGTCTCAATTGAATAATTATATGTTTTAAATATAGAATGTCTGTACATATAGAAAAAAACTAAGTAGAAAAATTAAAAATTTAGTTAACATAATGGAAGGAAATAAATTTCATCAAACATACCACTATTAGTTAATTGTGTGGAACATGTGAATTATGAAATTCAATTTCACAATACACATTCTTATAAGGATGAAGTGAATCAATAACCTCCTAGACTAGGTGAAAAGGGAATATCTGATCAAATTATTACTTTTCAAATGGATCATGATAATGAAGTATTGAAAGTAAAATTCACCCTTTAGATAGATGACCAGAAGTATCACAGAACCCTCATTTATCTTCAAAAGTATATGAAGGCTATAATATTTGATAAATATAGCTCATGTTATTTGGAAAAATTTTCCATCATTCACCTTACATGAAAAAAATATTACAAGATATCATAATCTTATTATATACTTCTAAAACATGATTGATCAGGGGAAATATTTGATCATTTTAATAAAAAAGAAATATATCCAATAATAATTTATTTTGATAATAAAATATGTGAATTTAACATATTTTTATAACGGAATGATCATAAAAGGACCTAAAATCCAATATACTACCATAATAGATCGTGAACATCGAGCAATAAATTTTTTCTATTATTACAAGACTAATTATAATATTTTCAACAAAACATATTATTTTAAAAACTCATGTAAAATTTTATCTAATGGTTTCTTTAAAACAAGTCCATAATGTTATTTCAAAACTTTTTGTTCAAATTCCACTATCACATATAACAATCTATTGTATCTTACACTACTTTCCACATGGTTCTCATATTTTTTAATTAGAAGAATAATTTTTATAATTTAAAATCCATGTGATGAATTGCAACAACTCATGGACCTGCCAGGATACACCTATAAGTCTCTAAAATCAACAAATAAAATTTATAACCTAGTTATTTTCATTTTATATGGTTTTTTTCTTGGATCACTAATGTATTTATCTAACTAAATAAGAAAAACTTTCTTAAATGGTTTTAATATTTTCCATCTTTTTAGGAAATCATGATTCTATGAGTCATACCCATGTTACTTAGTAAGATATTTAATTAGAAGTCATATTTATATTCATGAATATATTATGAACATTGTTATCAGTTTCATTTGTATGAGAAAAGAATTTCAATATGGAAATTTATTTAAGGGGGTAAAATGTAACATATCATTATTTTAGAATATATTTTCCCTTAAATTTAAATTATTTTTGATAAAAAATTTCACCCAAAACACCATAAAAACATGAGAATCAATATATTAGATAATGATTTTTTTTTAAATTGTAATAATATAAAACATATAGTTAATATAATTAGTATGATCAACTATAAATGCATATAAAATTTGATTAAGAAAAAATAAATTATTAAAATGGATTTTTTTAGTTAAAGAAAATTTTAATTTAATAATATTCTTACATTCAAAAGATAAATATATAAATACATGAATTATGATTTTAAAATATTAATGTTATTTTTTGGATTAAGAATTTCAATATTATCTTAGAATTAATTTTTGCTATGTTTTTCTAAAATAAAATTTGTTTAGGTGGATAGTGTAACAACATTGATTTTGTTAATACAACCACTTTTATGAAATTATCATATTACAAGAATGGATGTATTTTTTTAAAAAAATTATCAATATATATATATATAACATTGAATTCATTTAATCCATGTCTAACTTTTGGGAAACTTAATTACAACATCACACTAAAAATTATTTTTATTCTCTTATATAAAAAATTAGTTTTCATCCCTTATTTAAATTCAGTCTATCACTGTGGATTTAGTATTTGAATATGGAAAGTATTTTTTAGTAGATAAGAAAATCATTTTTAACCATTAATATGAAATTACAAAGATTAATGTTAATTACTAATATAATGATGAAATAGTATGTTTTCAATGAATTGATTTATTAGCATTATGTTATTTGTATTTAAAAGGTTAAATTAATATATGATAAATAATGAATCTATCATGAAATTTAAACACATATACAGATTTATTAACACATATGAAATTTTAAATTAGTACTTAATTTGGTTAGGAACACATAATAAACAAGGAGAAATGTTTCTACAAAAAACTGGTTTTATTTAAATTATATGTTTTAATTCAGAAGAAAATTTTATAATATTTGAAAATTAAATTTTATTAAATGGGTATGAAAATAACATCCATCACATAAAATTTATTTAATATGGGTTATTTTATATTTTTAGTAAATCATAAAATACTATGGTAAAAACTAGTCATCGTGATATAATCAAAATGATTTTCAATGTAAAGAATACTTGAATAAGTTACATGAAATATATTTTAAAAAATTTCAAAAGGATATATAGAGTCTTGATCAAAATTATATCACCCTATACAAAATTATAGCTCACTTTTGGAATCATCCATTCTTTCATAGTGTCATTCGATTATTGAAAAATAATTATTGATAAAAAAAGTTACAAGTTTTTCACTTATAAAAGGGGATTACTTCATCTAAGTAATAGTTACACATAACATTATATATAAATTTGGAAAAATACCCTATATTGATATATTATACGTTACTTTTATTTCCTAAACCCCTTTATCACCATAGGCTATCCGATAACCTTCATTGTTCATGATGGTTTTCAAGATAATGTTTATGGTCCTAAAATGAGAATTACATAATCATTTTCTATTTATTTTAAACATTTTTCTACCATAACAATCGTAACCCTATTAATATAATAAATTTGTAATCATTATTATACTTTAGTAATATTATGTTAATGTAATAACCATTGTTTATTCCTTCTTTTCCACTTATAGAAACAAAATAATGTGAATTGTGCAATTCTAGGAACTACCACCTCCAAGAATTTCTATCTTCAATTTTTCACCACCAACTCTATTTTCTAATTATAAGGATTAAATTGAATAGTAAATGTGAAATATATAATATATTTATTCTAATTATGAGGATAATTATAATGTGAATATGTTTCATCTCATTTTTGGGGAAATCAATACATTAATAATGTATTGTGTGTACTACTACCTCTATGAAATAAAATTTCTCATTTTCCGTATAACTTTTTATTATTTATCCAATACTCAAAAAATATAACTCAAAAACATAATAATGTAAAACCAATATCATTAATATTATTTGATAATTATATTATATCAATATAAATAATTTATTAACCAGATTCACAAATCAAATTATATAATGTTCATCTTTGGGTTGGTTTATGTACCCACATGAAAGATGCTATAAAATCTATCATGGGTGAATATCAAAACAAAAATTATAATATTATTTTAATTTTATAATAAAATAATTTTTATTTCTCAAGGATATATTAATTATTTAAAGTATTATTAAAATATATTTTCAAATTCCTTAAGTTAAAAAAATCACTTGAAACTATTTCTTATTTCATAACACATAACTATGATTTTTTTTGAATAATAGAAGGAATTTATATGGAATGTTAATTTATCTATTTCATTGACATAAATTTTAAAGGAATGATGAACATTGTATCAAATAATTTTTACCAAAATTAACATAAAAAAACATGTGTTAAACCATTAATATTACTTAATCGTGATGGTAAAGAAATATAGTTTAAATAACTAATATATTCTAAAAATTGGTGATAAATAAAGTATATAAAAGGTAATATATTAGAATATTTATATTAAATATAATATATCTGTATTTATTATTTATAATAGATCTTATATTGCTTTAGGAATAATGGTGAAACAAGGTAGGGGTTATTTGTCTCAAATTTCAATTCCTTGACAAGTGTTTGTGTTATACACCACTTTTTCTTTTTTATAGTGAATTTTTTGTTCCATTTTATTTATAAAAAATAATTATATTATATTTCATCATATTAAATGTTATATTATAATTTAATCATCTCATGTTGTTTTAACTCAAAAATTTTAAAATAACATTAAGTGTTTCATTGACTTGATTTTTGATTCATCGGACATAGTGTTTCTAACATTAATATACAATTCAAGAATTCTTTTTCATAGAATGTATGTAATTTATATTATTTTTTTTCACTGGTAAATCACATATCACAATAATTAGACACCTATTTGATAATGTTATTTCTGAATGAAATGTATAACATTCATAAGAATAACTCTGATTCTTATAGGTGCATATTTTCTTCTTTATCCAAGATTTTACTATTGCAATTTTATTTAATAATGACATCTAAAAAAGTATTACATTTTATATTCAAAATAATTTTTTACCTACTTTATGAAGATAAATTATTAAAACATTTCTTTGGCGCATTTTTTTAAATAGCCTAAAAGTTTAATAAAGGAATTTATTTACATTATTTATGACTCCAGATTTATAAGTTTATTTTATTTTTGGGATAATTTACATAAAACCCATTAGATTTTGTTTTCTAGGATTATTCTATTTCTTTACTCAATAATTATTTTTCAAAATTATTGTTCACTATATCCTTTATGTCAATTAATAAATACTTTTATGATAACATATGTCATATCACATTTATTTTCCCTCTAAAGTATATCACTAATGATGTGATGTTTTTATCACTATTTATATTTTATTTTTATGTGATTCCTTTCAGAAAATGAAAATTTTGATGTCATCATATTTCTTCAGTTCATGTTATGTGATGTTTGAATTTTTTTTGTCTCGTTTCATTACTCAATGTGTACTTTAAGAATTGTAAATGATTGATTTTAAGTGGAAAAAATGTGTAAGGATGCCGAAAAGTTGGGTTATATAAAAACATTCAATGCATTTTTTAATCACTTATATCTCATTAGAAAAAAATGAAGAGTTTTAACCCTATGTGGATTAGGTAGGTTTATAAGATTTAGTGTGAACCCGATGCAAGTTAGTAAGGTTCAAAAGACAGAGAGTGAACCTGAGATGGATTATCTAGGTTCACAAGATTGTACATGTGACTTATGTGGTTAGAAAGGTTCATAATTTTATGGTTATAAAAAATTATGATTATGAAATATTTCTTTGTTATATTCCAATGATCATTCTTCTTAAGTAATATTTAATGTCTTGTGATTCTACACACTTTTTCTAGGGAATTTATTTGTTCATTTATTGTTATGTGTATTTATTTCACGATTTATTGCCAAATATTATTTTTATATGATATTTTTTATAAGATATTTATCCCATGATCAGGTTTTAATATATTATATTGGTAAAAACCTTGATGAAGTATTGAATGTTATCTCAAATCTAATGATTAATATCACCCCTTTCTTATCATTCAATTCCAAAGGTTATGAGGATGAGTATAAAAAATGATGAGTCTAAAAGGGAGCCCAATGCTGTTTTTTATGGAGAAATTTTCACAATTATCATAAAATATGTATCTTTTTAGATTATCCTAAAAGACACTAAAATATCCATTATATGGAGGGTTTTATTATTGTGATACGAAATTCTAAAATTTTATAAATATATGTGTGTTTATCATGGGTCGTCTAAATTATTATCAAATATTTTGTAGAAAGAATATGTTTTTAGTAGTGAACCTAGGAGTGTGGGTCCGTGGTGGTGGTGCTTTGTATATGACCCCCTATTCGAAATTCTATAAAAAAATACCTAATCTCTTTGATACACACTATATAAACGATGATATTACTATAATTTATTAACAAAATAAATAATTATTATTTCACCTCTTACTTCCCAAATATATTTGTAGGTTTAAATACTTATAGAGTTAGGATATGTCATTAACTAATAAATCCAATCAAATAGACATTATTCTCCATGATACTATAAAATGGTTAATCTATTAAAACTTTTCATCATCGACCAACTTTTATCAGAAGAAGATATATTATTATACATTCCATATATAATACTTTTCTACGTAAACTTGGGAAATGGATGAAAAAGAAGAGTTCAACTTAAATTATCAGTATATGAAAATATGAAGTTGTTATAATCATAGACTAAACATCGCATAAATATTAAGGTTGGAATATGTAATAATAATAATGAAATAGTCAACAGAATTAGAGAGCATAATATAACCATGTATTGAAAAAAATCACATGGATAAAAATAAATTAATTTTTAGAAAAGTAATTCATAATGGTATAAATTTATTCATACCATCAAGGCCTCATCTAACACATAATTATTTTTGTCAAGGCCATATCCAATCCATTATTATTATACTCCGGACCAATGTCAAGACATCTTGGTGAATTAGAATGTAATCACCAAATAAAAAAATTGTCTCACGAGACCCACATTTTCATCAAAAGGATATATAATTTCGAGCCCCAACTATCACTTTCTTTTGTACTATTCAATCATCATATGTTATAATGGGTAAATAATGCCTCATCCATATTTCAAATAATAATTTATGTTAGATGAGAAATATGTGAAATTCCTATACTTTCCCTTATGTTAATAAAATGGAGATTATGATAAAAAATAATCTCGAGTAAGAAATTGGATGGTTAAAAACATCATAATTAACTGTCATGAGTAATTTACAAGAAACTATATCATAATAAAAAACATATGTACTTTTATAAGGTCCTTAATAAATAAATATAATTAAGTTATATATAATATTCCTTCAAACTAATATTTTATATATCAAACAGTAAACATCTTAGTCAATAATTTCCCAAATAATGCAATGGAAATCATCTTAGATAACACTCATCAACAATATAATGAAATATAGAGTGTTCATAGAGGAATTTAATTAGAAGGGAAATCATGAATATATAAGTGATTAATTGAGAAAAATAATGCATTTAATATATCATTCTTATGATAGAAATAAAAATATCATAATATATCAATAAAAATATGAAGGATTGTTGTAAAATAATATATTTATAGTGTAAAAAGGGGAATTCATAAGGTTGTTTTCATTGATGAAAAACATCCTTCAAAAAAATTATTCAATTGGTATTACACAATAATAGATAAATAGTCACATTGTTTGATTTCACTAGATCAATACCAATATATATATATATATATATATATATTACACTAAATCATTTAATATAAATCGCATTAGTTTAAATACCTTTGAATATAAAAATGACAATATAAGTGAAAACCTAATAGATTTGGGAAAAGATTTTTTACTATAGAATAAAATAAAAACAAACATCTCACTCTAAAAAGTATCTTCTAAAAAGGAGATGATAAATATTTTCATTACATTTACATTAAAAGATAATTGACAAAAAAGTTGACGTAAAAAATAAATATTTTAATATTTTAAATTTTGATCCAAATATAAATCTTTTTATTATAGAAGGGTCCTTTTAAATATGTTAAACCTACCCCTATTGAAAACCCAAATAATAAAAACTATAATAAAATGTTCTTTCTATGTAGTCCTCATTTTCCGAAATAAGATTATGAAATACCAAATAATAAATTATTTGAATTTCAGAACCAAATAATATAATAAAAATTTTCAAGATTATGTTTTGAAATAATATAAAATATATTTTATCCATAAACATCCATTAGAGGTATCAAACATTATAAGGTAATAAATATTTGACAATGATTTATGTGAAATTAATCGATGAAAATAATAAGAGAATATAGAATAATATAATACAAGGTAGAATGGGTGTATTGAACCAATGAGGGATACTATTTGAATGATCATCAAAATATCTCTACTATTGGAATATGGATCATTCCCTATCCCCATAGTCTTGTGATAGTAACCTATGAATCAGAGAGAATGTGATTGGAAATGTTTACCCTAAAATCCATGAACAAAATCAGATAAATGAAAAAATGAAATCCAACTAAACTGAGATATCCTAAAGTATAATATATAAGGACCATAACTACGCATCATCCAAATTCATGAGAAAAAACCATTAATAAATTAACATATAAAATCTATGTGATAAGTAGATCACATGATCCACCAATAACCACCAACTCCCAAGTCTAGTTACATAATTACACCCACTAATACTAACTGATACTTTAACTTTTACTTGGATTGAGTTTAAGATAATCTGAAAATTCCAAACATCAAATCATGGGCTTGGGAAACCAATCCCATTATTATTTGTCCAAGTCATTTCTTAATTAATCCCATATCAAATAAATGAAAATTATAAATTTTATAAAATCATTGAATGGAAATATTTTCACAACACATGTCAAAACATTCATTCCAAAATAATTCTACGGATTGTTAAAACAATTAAAAAACTATATTTCTATCAAATTAGACATGATTATAAAAAATTTTCAATAAATTATGATGATGTATTTATATCAAAAATAACATGATGTAAAAATTTCAGAACATTATCATGTCAAATAATTTTTTAATTTAGGACCATGGTTAAGGGAACTAGAGGTAGATTTATATTTGGATTAACAAAAAACATAGTGAAGTCTGACCTACTACACACACATTGCTATGATTTGGCCTTAGTAAATAGTCATATGTCTAGGGAAATCATACAACATTAAAAATTACTAATATCTTTTCCTTCTTGTAGTTTATTTTTTTCATCATCAATATATCATTACATAGTCCTAATAGATTCCTAAAATTTCTTCTTCCTGGTTAAATACTCAATCTATCATGTGCATAATGAGAAAAATTATAGAGACCTGAAGCTTAACATACATGGACAATACATTACTTTTGCAGAATACTAAATACATAACAAAAACAGACACATAAGAATCGTAATCATTTAGTGTCTTTGGAAACTCTTAATATAGTCTTCTAATCCTATTGAAAGATCTTCGACAACTCCCATAACGATCTTCCCCTTTTTGTTCCCATACCTAAAACATTTCTTTATTTCTTGGGGAAAATAAAACATAAAAAGGGTGAGCTCAAATGCTCAGTAATGGAAAACATAGATAACATAAAACAATCCATAAACATTTGAAAGCAAAAACTTGAACATGAAATTTAGACATCAAAATCTTGAGCAAAGACATAAATCGTGGATGTACGTAAGGAATAAATCATAATGGAACATCAACCATGATAAAATATAATGGGAATAAAACATGTAGTTGTGTCAACCATTCAGCACATGATATGATTTCCATAGTAGCCAAGGCATTACTGCTAAGACAATTTTGGTGGACAAAGTCCCTTTCTGAATCGAGTTCACTCCTCATTTCAGTCCTAAAACATTGAACCAGATTAACTTACCATTATAGCCATGTCTATCTAATGAGATATAAATCTTTACCCAATGCATTGGAGGGAGATATAGGTCCCACACATCTCATAATTAAATCATCATTACTTGTGCCACAAAATAAACATAAATCATTCATCATAACCCAAAGAATAAAATGGGTTTAATAAACATCATCCAATCATCACATAATCCATATAAAACAAATGGATATTTCATCATAAGAAAAGATAAATCATTTAAATCATATAGACATTATACTTTAAACATAGACATATGAAATAATTTCATCTTATATGGAAAATGGTTTTGATAAAACACTGGAAATGAATTCTTGAGGAAAATATCCTTTCTTCTTCAAAATCAATTTCTTTTCACAAAATGTCATGAAATTTTTAAAATAAAGAGATTTTTTTGAAAATAGTCATGATATATTATGGAGGAAGTTTCATGAAAATAAGGCTTTATAAAACCATAAAAATCCTTTCATGCACTATATGTTAAAAAAACAATCTCCTTCTACTTTAGTCGGAAAAATAAAAAAGTATCTCATAATGTAAACAAAAGAAAGATTCCTTACATACCATGTAGTAAAATAAAAAATGGTTAAAAAGTAAATTAAACATACATAAAAACAATTTTAAAAAACATGGACATGGATGATAACAATAACCCTAGTAAATACTTACGAATAAACAATCTCGGATAAGAAGGAGATTGGAAAGGTTATCACTTACCATAGGTCTGATATGCTTCGTACATATCAAAACCTCCTATATAATGATTTAAATAATTTCATTGACTTATTGAAGAATCATATGCATTGTTATGATATCATATATGGTTCACATATGACTTTATATTACCCGTTATTTTGTAAATCTCATGTTAAAGGAGCGTTTTGGGTAAAATCATCTTATTTATCATACATGTTTGGACTTATTGTTATTGATGTTATTGTTACTTATATCATAATTTACTTACATCCATAATGTAAATCATGATATATATATCATATATATTCATTATATATTCAGAATATATAAGTATTTATAATAGTACATAACATATGGAGGTAAGAAATGAAATGCACCGTTCATGGAGAAGGTAAACCGTACGTACACATGAAAGCTACATTCATTTCTATTTATTATTTTAATTGAATTAAAACATAATAATACATAGTTATATTATAATTATAGTATAATATCATATATAATATCATTAAATCCATCCTTTATACATCCCATATAAGGCATTAACGAATGACATCACTTTGAGGGGGCGGTAGTCCACACTTCCTCAAATGAGATTATCGTATTTACCAACAATGGAAACAATAGAGGTTTGATATAATTGGGAATTAAAGAAGCATAATGAAATCATAATCATAATATATATCATATATAAATACAGTTCCATCATAATGGCCACCGTGAGAGGCAGTAGGAGAAAATCGAACAATCATTGTTTCGTGAGGCGTTAGTTTGCCATCACAGAAACATTATGATATTCATCCATTAAATGGAGGTGTCTGTAATTGTAGTTCTAATACTTTTCATAACAACATCCTAGTATTTTTATTATACTTGTGTTGTCAAGAAATAAAGGATTAAAAAGAGTTTAGGGGTTGGAGATGTAGAATAAAAGAAAACAACTTAAGAGAAACTATTACCTTTAATTTTGGTAACATCCATTGGATTGAACCAAAATTACTTCTTGGAGTGTCTTTTGTCTAATTTAAGGATTAAATGGGGAGTATAGGGATGATTGGAGCTTAGTTGGGTAGAGTTTGGATGATCCAAAAGGCCTGAGAGGTGTGAGGAATTGCATAGGGGTGGTCTCCTTTTATAATGGAGAGGAGGGGCTCTTTAAGAAAGTGTGAAAACATTATTTTATTATAAACATATCATCAGTTTCAAGAGGTCAAAAACACATTAATGCCGAATATAATATGACTCATATTCGTAATAAAATCATCCGATAGAAATTGGACAGGTTTTGGAAGATATTTTAATCATTATAATCTTATTTATTTAAATCATTTATTAATGAGGTAAATACTACATGATTTTTGTGTCTTAAATAATTTTATTTATATGATATCTAAAAATTATAAACAAATACCAAGATATGGGAAATCGTTTTAGCTTTTCAATTAATATTTATAGTCGAAAAAATAATTTATATAGCCCCTTATAAAAATTAATTACTAAAGGATTTTTGTTAATGCCAATTTTGTCTTTACATTAAATTAATTAATCTAATGTGTCATTGTCTTTCATAAGTGGCTCTATGGGGTCCCAAAATCGACCCAAGGATTCTAATGGTCTGAAATTAATCATCCAATAAGATTTGGACAAGTGTTAAGGTAATTTTGAATTATTATAATACTCTTTTAACCTTGAATTACCCTATTTACTATTAATCGTAGTAAATAAAAGTAAAAAGTTACTATTCACCAAAAATTATTTTTATCAAATTGAACCATATTTTACTCCTTGATATTAACCGTGTCTCACGGAATTTCAAAATTCAAATCACAGAAGTGGTAAAATTATGTTTTATGAACAATTGCAAAAGCTCCTAGGAGGTGGGCAAAAGACGGTGAAAAGTTCAATACAATTTTTATAAATCTAAAATTTTTATAAAATGAATCCAATGAATTTCATTGAACATATATAAGTATTATGTATCTATTTTGACTTAAAATAAATTTAAATCATATAAATGATTATTTAAATAAAAAGTCGGTTTTAACCAAAAACTCAGTGTTTTCACTATTTATAAAAAATTGATGTTTTTCAGAAAAATAACAAAAATTCATCCTAAGCTATATTTGATATTCTGAATTCAAAAATTATGTCTATTTTTCCAAATTCAAAACATTTAAGTGGCATTAATTAATTTTAAAAGTAATTCCCGTTATCAAAACAAATAGTGTGTTTTTAAGAAACAATAACTATCAATACATCATCACTTTTTTATGTCCAATTTCAAAGTGAAATTAATTACGATGACCAAAATTGGATTAAATGGTAAAAATCTATTATAATAACACTTTAAAACCAATTAATAATTTAATCTATCCATATAAATTATTGCGATGAAAAATGTTGTTTTTAATTTAAATATAGCGTGTTTTTACTAATCATCAAAATATGAAGGTTATCAGAATAATATGAAAATTTTATCCAAATTAAATTTTTATATCCTGATTCCATGTAAGAATTTTATTTTGTCAAATTTAACTTATAAACATGTCAAAAACTATATTTAAAGTGTGTACTCCATTAAAAGGCGACAAAACTGCATTTTTTTAAAAATACTTATTTTACCCGAAAAAATTATTTTGTTCTCATACCATGTTCTAGAAAATATGTATGATGAATAATAATGTTATAAAATTAAAAATTTAGTCAATACTATTCATAATGGCTATTCCATAATAATATTATAACCATATATCGTTGTTTAGTGAAACTCAGTATTGTGTACTACACATGCTATCGAGGAAGGTCGTGATTGTGTGTAATGCAAGCCAAGTCAAGGTTGTGTGTGATGCAAGACTCCTTCATTGTTTCGTATAACAAAATCCAACCATATTTCATTTATACATTGAATATATATATATATACACTCAATGTTGCGTAGAATAACTATTATCAAAATTGTGTGTAACATGATCCAAGAATAATGTTGCGTATAATGCAAGCTAATACGGTGTTGCGTATAGCACAAGGTAATCTTGGTGTAGTGTACAACAGAAGACATCAATGAAATTGAAAAATATTTTTCATAAAATCTCAGGGTGTTACATTCTACCCCCCTTAAAATGAATTTTTCCATCAAAATTCATCAGGGTTATAAATCGTTTACTATTCAAAAAAACCCACATCGTAAAAAGGAATACTAAAACTTGATTTTAAAAACTAAAGTATGAAACGTAACGATTACCCAAAGTAAATCATCACTGGGTTTCCATATAAGAGAACATAGGTGAAAATATGGATATGGAATAAAAATCTAACCATCATGTTCTGATGGAGAGTGGTAGAGAACATGGCTATGAAAAAGCCAAAAATCACAAAGCCATAAATTTTTGATGATCTATGGTACCATCTGATTCGTCGGATATGAGGGCACTAGGACAAAAAAAAATTTGGTTTTCAATATCATTTCCCTAAAGTTGATGAATTAAAAGAAATACTTACATGATTTTGGTACAATCTCAATGTTGTTCGTGCCTTGAACAATTTCCACTTCATCTCTTTAAGAAATGAATTTGAATTTGTTATTCATGAAGTGTTTGCAGATCATGCGATAGAATGATAAGTCATCCCATCTGTTTCTATCCTAAAAAGGTTATCATAAGTTATTAAATATACATAATTCCATATATGGGGAGATAAATCATATATGATTCCAACAATGGACTTATACTTCATCTATCATTCCACATAATAAAATAAAACTTGTTTATACTAACCTGGGACTTCTTGTAGGCCAGTGGTAGGTAATAAAGGAATGTCGCACTTCAGTTGTGGGTTCGATTCCCATAACCTTGTCCGACGCAATGGGTTGTTTCCCATCCTGCAGGTTGTCCTTTTTCTAAAATTACATCATTATGACATTCCATCGATAATATAGAAAACAGTTATATCCTTAAACAATACTAACTTATGTCCAACATAATCCATTTCAAATCTTTAGGCTTATCCAAAATACTTATGTCTAAGCTTATAGTATAAAGAAAACAATTACTAGAAATGTCATCTACCGAGCATGTGAATACCATCATTTATCCCTGATATATCTTGTTGATCACATTCCAATCATGTGAATACCTTAATCATGTATTCTCTTGAAAAATGAATACCCATTAAACCTTAGTGAAAACATGAATGATGTAAAAAATTTAACACTTTCCACATTCCAAAATCCAAACAATTATATATACTCAAACCATGATACCACTTAATCATTATATAAATAATGATCTCATGAATACTATCAAACATATTAGTTTCTATTTATCCCTTCATTATGCGCATATCATCTGCTTTCCAAAAATATTTCAATCACTTTTCATGGTTACTGATGCCATATTCTTATGGAAAACCACAATGGACCAATACATAGATATTCCAAAATTCCACAATACCATAAATGAGCATCCATGATACTATTTTGAAATCCCATTACATAAACACTTAATCATTACACAACATCATTTTCATACTCAACATCACAAATAGTGATCACACGAGGCTTCCCTTTATCCTTTTCTTTAATATGTTGCTCACGTTGATCATCATTAACCCGTGGATTAAGGAATTTATTAGCATAATGCCCCATTTCCTTGAACATGATGCATTGAAGTGTTGGTGGAGAGTTCTTTGTAGTCTTTTCTCTATTCACACTTAAAGCATTTTCTAGTACCTTTTAGGCAATCTCCACCATCCTTCTTTCCACACTATGAGCATAAAGAATCATTCAACTTCTTTTCACCGTTGTTCTGAGATTTCTTCTTGAACTCCATCTTTTGTTTCTTGTCAAAACCATGAGATGGATATGTTACACCAACTTCCAGTTCTACCTTGATAGCACAACACAGAATTTTTTCATAGCTACTTAAGTCTCTTATAGCTAATTCCCTTCAGAGACTTGGTTTTAAGCCACTGAAAAATCGATCAACTTTACTTTCAGGTTGGATGTTGAAGCCATATGCATACCTTGCATGTCTTGTAAAATTCGCTTCGTATATACCAACAGATTCATTATCCTTATAATTAAGCTCAAGAAACTCCTTTTCCATCTTTGTTCGAAGAATACGAGGGAAGTACTTACTGAAAAACAAGTTCTTGAACTCATCCCATCCCATGGACTCGATTTCATCTCTTTGACTCGTATTCTTGATTATATTCCACCATTGATCAACATCACCTTCCAAACGATATACTGCTAAGATGACTTTATCATGTTCAAAACATTGTAGAACTGAAAATTTCATTTCAGTGGTACTGATCCATTTTTCAGCCACTAATGGATCAGAAGACCCGATGAATGAAGGTGGATGTTGCCTCATGAAGGATTCAACAGAATGATGCTCCTTTATCTGCTCATTTTGAAGTACAGAATGAATCATAGCTTGTGTAAGTATAGAAATAATATTGTGCACACCATCTCCCATGACATGGGTTTGGTCAGGAGAATAGTCATTTCATTTTCCATTACATTGATCGACATGGTTCCTTCAGGTTCCAGCCATCGTCTAAAACCCAAATAAATAATAGTGTGAGAGGCAAATACCATGTTAGGGAAAAAAACATAATAAAGGTGGAGTAACTTCAATATCTATCTTCTTAGGTTTAATTCTAAGATTGTCAGCGCAATTCTAGGAATATAACCTATACGTATACTTAACATTAGGGACATCCCTAGACGTACCTTAGAAATATCTCTAGGGATTTCACTAAATTTTTCGCATCCTAGATTCCAAAGGTTAACTAAACATTTCCTTTGATACCAACTGTAGATACCCAATTCTTGACATACATGGCAATATATTACTTTTGCAGAATACTTAACACATAACAAAAACAGAACCACAAGGATCGTAATAGTTTAGTGTCTTTGGAAACTCTGAATATAATCTTCTAATCCTATTGAAAGATCTTAGGCAACTCCCATAACGATGTTCCCCTTTTTATTCCTTACCTAAAACCTTTCGTTATTTCCTAGGGAAAATAATACATAAAAAGGGTGATCTCAAATGGTCAGTAAGGGAAAACATAGAGAATATAAAACAGTCCATAAACATTTGAAAGCAAAAACTTGAACATGAAATTTAAACATCAAAATCTTGAGCAAAGACATAAATTGTGGAAGTACGTAAGGAATAAATTATAATGGAACATCAACCATGATAAAATATAATGGGAATACAAAATGTAATTGTGGAAACCATTCAGCACATGTTATGATTTCCATAGTATCCAAGGCATTACTGCCAGGACCATCTTAGTGGACAAAGTCCCTTTCTGAATCGAGTTCACTCCTTGTTTCTGTCCTGAAACACTGATCCAGATTAACATACCGTTCTATCCATGTCTATATCATGAGATATAAATCTTTACCCAATGCATTTAAGGGAGATATAGGTCCCACCCATCTCATAATGAAATCATTCTTACTTGTGCCACAAAATAAACATAAATCATTCATCATAACCCAAAGAATAAAATGGGTTTCATAAACATCATCAAATAATCAAATAATCCATATAAAACAAATGGATATTTCATCATAAGAAAAGTTAAACCATTTAAATCATAGATACATGATACTTGAAACATATATATGAAATAATTTCATCTTAGATGGAAAATGGTTTTGATAAAACACTTGAAATTAATTCTTGAGGAAAATATCCATTCTTCTTCAAAATCAATCTCTTTTCAAAAAAACGTCATGCAATTTTTTAAAGAAAGAGATATTTTTCAAAATAGTCATGAAATATTTTTGAGGAAGCTTCATGAAAATAAGGCTTTATAAAACCGTAAAAATCCTTTCATGGAATATACGTTAAAAAATCAATCTCCTCCTACTTTTGTCGGAAAAGTCAAAAAGTACCTTGTAATGTAAACAAAAGAAAGATTCCTTACATACCATGTAGTAAAATACAAAATGGGTAAAAAGAACATTAAACATACATAAAAACACTTTTAGAAAACATGGACATGGATGATAACAATAACCCTAGTAAATACTTACGAATAAACAATCTTGGATAAGAACGATATTGGAAATGTTATCCCTTACCTTAGGTCTGATATACTTCATATATATCCGAACCTCCTGTATAATGATTTATATAATGTCATTGACTTATTACAGAATCATATTCATTTTATGATATCATATATGGTTCACTTATGACTTTATATTACCTGTTCTCTTGTAAATATCAGGTTAAAGCAACGTTTTGGGTAAAATCATCTTATTTATCGTACGTGTTTGGACATGTTGTTATTGATGTTATTATTACTTATATCAGGAATTTACTTACTTTTAGAATGTAAATAATGATCTATATATCATATATATTCGTTATATATCCAGCATATACATGTATTTATAATATTACATAACATATGGAGGTAAGAAATGAAATGCACCATTCATGGAGACGGTAAACCGTACGTACACATGAACGATACTTTCATTTCTATTTATTATTTTAATTGAAATGCACCGTTCATGGACATGGTAGTCCGCACTTCCTCAAATGATATTATCGTATTTACCAACTATGGTAACCATAAAAGATTGATATAATTGGGAATTGAAGAAGCATAAGGAAATCATAAAAATAATATATATCATATATAAATATAGTTCTATCATAATGGCCACCATGAGAGGTGGTAGGAGAAAATCGAACAATCATCGTTTCGTGAGATGTTAGTTTTCCATCACAAAAACATAATGTTCTTCATCCATTAGATGGAGGTATGTGTAAGTGTAGTTCTCATACTTCTCATAATAACATCCTAGTATTTTGAGGATACTGGTGTTGTCACAAAAGAAAGGATTAAAAAGAGTTTAGGGGTTGGAGAAGTAGAATAAAAGAAAACCACTTAAGAGAAACTATTACCTTTAATTTTGGTAACTTCCTTTGGTTCGAACCAAAAGGACTTATCGGAGTGTCTTTTGTATAATTTAAGGCTTCAAGGGGGGTGATAGGGATGTTTGGAGCTTAGTTGGGTAGATTTTATATGAGCCAAAAGGCTTGAGTGGTTTGAGGAATTGCATAGGAGTGTTCTCCTTTTATAAGGGAGAGGAAGGGCTCTTCAGGAAAGTGTGAAAACATTATTTTATTATAAACTTATCTTCGGTTTCAAGAGATCCTAAACACATTAATGTCGAAGATAATATGTCTCATATTCTAAATAAAATCATCCAATAGCAATTGGACATGTTTTGGATGATATTTTAATCATTATAATCTTATTTATTTAAATAATTTATTAATGAGGTAAGTACTGCATCATTGTTGTGTCATAAAGAATTTAATTTATTTGATGTCTAAAAATTATAAAACAAATAAAAATATGTAGGAAATCTTTTTATCTTTCCAATTAATATTTATAGTTGAAAAGATATTTTATATAGCCTCTTATAAAAATTAATTACTAAAGGATTTTTGTTAATGCCAATTTTGTCTTTACATTAAATTAATTAATCTAATGTGTCATTTTCTTTCATAACTAGCTCCCTGGGGTCCAAAAATATACCCAAGGATGCCCATGGTCGGACATTACTCATAAAATAAGATTTTTACAAGTCTTAATGTAATTTTGAATTATTATAATATTCTTCTAACCTTGAATTACCTTATTTACTTTTAATCGTGGTAAATAAAACTAAAAAGTTACTATTCACAAAAAATTATTTTTATCTAATTTAACCAAATTTTACTCCTTGATATAAAGTGTGTCTCTCGGAATTTCAAAATTCAACTCACAGAAGCGGTAAAATTATGTTTTATGAACAATTGCAAAAGCTCCTAGGAGGTGGGTAAAAGACGGTGAAAAGTTAAATACAATTTTTATAAATCTATAATTATTATAAAATGACTCTAATGAATTTAATTGAACATATATAAGTATTATGTATCTATTTTGACTTAAAATAAATTTAAATCAAATAAATGATGATTTAAATAAAAAGTATGTTTTAACCAAAAACTCTGTGTTTTCACTATTCATAAAAATTGATGATTTTCAGAAAAATACCAAAAATTTATCCTAAGCAATATTTGATATTATGAATTAAAAAATCATGCCTATTTTTCCAAATTCAAAACATAGAAGTGGAATTAATTAATTTTAAATTTAATTCTCGTTATCAAAACAAATAGTGTGTTTTTAAGAAACAATAACTTTGAAAAGATCATCACTTGTTTATGTCTAATTTCAAAGTAAAATTAATTCCAATGACCAAAATTGGATTAAATTGTAATAATATATTCTAATTACACATTAAAACCAATTAATAAGATAATATAGCCATATAAATTATTGTGATGAAAAAATTTGTTTTTAATTAAAATATAGCATGTTTTTACTATTCATCAAAATATGAAAGTTATCAGAATATTATGAAAATTTTATCCAAATTAAATTTTTATATCCTGATTCCATGTAATAATTTTATTTTGTCAAATTAAAATAATAAACATGTCAAAAACTAGATTTAATGTGCATGCACCATCAAAAGGCAGCAAAAATGCATTTTTTTTAAAATATTTATTTTACCCGAAAAATTTATTTTGTTCTCATACCATGTTCTAGAAAATATGTAAGATGGATAATAATGTTATAAAATTAAAAATTTAATTAATAATATTCATAATGGCGAGTCCATAATAATATTATTACCATATATCATTGTTTATTGAAACTCGATATTGCGTACTACACACGTTATCGAGGAAGGTCACGATTGCGTGTAATACAAGCCAAGTCAGGGTTGCGTGTGACACAAGACTCCTTCGGTGTTTCATAAAAGAAAATCCAACCATATTTCATTTATACATTGAATATATATATATGTATATATACACTCAATGTTGCATAGAATAACTACTATAAAAATTTTCTATAACATGATCCTAGAATAGTATTGCGTATACTGCAAGCTAATACGGTGTTGCATATAGAGCAAGGTAATAATGGTGTATCTTACAAAACAAGACATCAATGAATTTGAAAAATATTTTTCATAAAATCTCAGGGTGTTACAAAAATTATAGGGATGTAATTTATTTCAATAAATCATAATCATTCAAATTAATAATTCAATATTTCATTTCAAATCATCTCTAAGTTTAGGTTTCAAAATATTCCTTTTTTTCAAAAACCAACATCAAATTGTTTGAATAAAACACACTTTCCATTTATTTCAAATACAAACAAAAATTGGTTTTTGTCAAAAACTAAATCCATTCCACTAAAGAACTAATATTATAAGTTCATTATAAAATATTGAAACTTCAAATATTTTACATCAAATAAGGAAAATTTTCTTGAAATCACACTTTATTTTAAAAACCATTTCAATGGAATTTCACCACACACACATTATAATTTTAATATTATTTATTAAAGAATAAAATATTTCATAGAAATTAAATAAAAAATTCAGTTTATATTATGAATTAAATAGGGGTATGAATATATTTTAATTTCTTTTTTTTAAAACCTAAAATAATGAATAATTATAAAACAAATAATGTGGAATCTACAATAGAAATAGGAGTATTTCCATGCCCTATGATCAGAGAATACAACAAAAAACACTTCTAATCACCAAGTATCTAGATTCCCTATATATCTCTTGAATAGATAATATTAAACGAAATAATAAGGGTTCATATCATTTTAAAAGAATAACTAGTATTTCAGTTCACATATTTAAAACCCCAAATGAAAAACACTATTTAATTCTCTTATTTATTAAATTATTTAATGTGAATGATCTAAAAAAAATTAAAATATGAGCATTTAATCTATTTAAAAATTTATATCTAAGATTTTGTAATGTTAACATCATAAAAATGATTTACAGGGTCGATTTATAGGAATAATAATTGAAAAAACATCGAATATATTTTTTCGATGAAGAGTGATGGGTATGGGAAAAAATTTTCTACCCTTGCACTAACAATTTTTATCGCACATAAGTTCTTCGTTACCCTTACAAAACCAATTAAAATTTAGTCATACCCTTTCATAATATAATGATTAATGAGCTGACCTTTGCATAAATCTTTCATACCTTTATGAATGTAAATAAAACATTGGACTATCTTTCTAAAACCATTAATAAAAACATGATAAAATTACATAGAAAAAGTAATTACCCTCATAAAAGAAATTAATTTCGTGGGTTTCTATAAAAAATGATTGTTAAACCTTATTCAATGGATACCTACCCTTATATTAGCCTTATTAAAATTTTGTTGCCCTTATGCAGTTTAAATATTAACTATATGGGGAATATAGAAAACAAGAGATTACCTTATGATACTCACCTAAAAATAGTTTTACCCTTATTCAGTGACTTACTTACCCTTAAAAAATACCCAATAACTCACATTCTTAAATGTAGGATGCCTTTACCCCTACATAGAGGGTTACCCTTACCTAGATCCAGCATTATCCTATAGCTTATAGAAAATGTGAGTTATGATTACAAAAATAATATAAAAAATATCTCTACCATTAACTAAGTACCTATTTAACTTTAGGAGACTCAAAAAAACTCACCTATATAAAGGTGGGATGCCTTTATCCCACCAAATACCCCATACCCTATATAAGGATATGAATTAAATTATAAATATTTTATATCTATTTTAACATCATTATAAAAGTGGATCCAAAGTTTATTAAAGTCTAGGAGGATTTAAAACACCTAAAATACTCTCAAAACAAAAAATAAAACATTATACACCAATAGACAGACCTAAAATAAAATATCATCATATTAAATTTTCATATAAATAAGGCTTTATACCCCTATAAATATTTAAAGACATTTATCGATCATGATTCGTGATAGAAGAAAACTAAAGATACATAATAGAACCAGAAACATTGAAATGAATCTGAATATTCAAAATATTGTAAAAGATAACTAGAAGGGATTCCAAAAAATATAATAGAATAAAACCAGAATAGATATTGAATTTCCCAAGGGTTCAATCTAGAAAATTGGAATTCAAATAAAAACCATTGAAATGGATTAAGATAGGATGAGAAACTATCCAATGATGGTTCATCAAGAGTCTACCCATATAAACCAAGAAACATGAATTATCTACTCAACAATATGAAAGGAACTATTAAAATCCAATGAAACATAAAAAACCATAGATGAAAACAAAAATAAACATTTTGTGGTAAAAAAAGTCCAAAACAAAATATCATTTCGAGAAATAGAAACCCAAATGTTATGAAAAAACACAAATATAAAAATTCAAAATTCATCAATAAGAAACATTCCTTATTAGAAACAATATATTCTAGTCCCATGTCAAGTGACGGTTACTGAGAACCACATTCCAAAATCACTAGATTCTTGTAATTCAAATAAAAACCTCATGCAATCAAAGATATTTACTTCTAGTCACCCCTAGACTTATCCATTATCAAATATGATCATCAAGATATGGAACCCTAAATCTAGTGTTGGGTTTGACTAAACATGAATGAAAATAAGAATTACCATTATTTAAGAATGTGCATTTACAAACAAACCTCAATCCTATAAGGGATCATCAAAGAATAATCTAGAAAAAATAACACAAAAATATCATCTCTAAAGAACCTAAGACTACCCAAAGTGAAAATAATTTTCACAAATAGAAGAATATATATCCTTATTTGGATATAAATTAGAATGTAATGTTCAAGATATAGAAAAAATAAATTGAAAATACGAGTTTTACAAATCATGAAAAGAAATTATCATGAAATAGAAAGGGAACACATATAATATTAGAAACAGAATATTGGTTATCTACCCACATTTTTAATTTACCTGATAACATCACTTATCTAATGCAACCCATCAAAAATTTGGAAATCTGAATAATCTTAATGAAAATTATTAATCCATATAATAATATTCACACATATCTAATATAGATTTCACAAAATGTTTCTGTAAAACAAACATCATAATTAGTGAGAAATCCGAGAATTATAATAATTATTCTATATTTTACATGGTCTATAAGAGGAAAAGAACTACAAGCTAAAAACTCAACCAACCTTTAATATTACATCAAGATCAAAAGATTGACCAACATTAACTTCTACTAGTTTCTGATCCATTGCATGAGAGGATTCACTCTGAGGCCTATATTTGTAGTCTTGTTTTAGTAAAGATTATACATGCACATTAGGGATGTTATCAGCTGATAATTTATGACTAGATAAAACCTAGTAGATCCTAAAAAAAGACCTAGAAGGGAATAATAAAAAAAGCTTTTAAGTGGATTCTTAAAATTTCATTTCATATGACCTAACTTTCTACAATAGATGAAATCCAATTTATTCTTCCAATGGGAATCTAGAGAGTAAAAATATAATGGAATTTTAATTCCTTGTTTCATGGGGTCTGATATTACACACTTACTTCTCGACATGCTTTATCTTCCTCTACTATATCTATAAATATGAGAAATTGACAATGTATTTGGTTATCTTTTCATTTTTTCTTCAAACATGAATTAATGTATCATAACTCTATCATATGATTCAGAAATAAGAGGAAGCATATATTTTGATAGATTTGGTTGAAGAAATTTTTGGAAGCACGATGACTTTAGAGAGTTATAAATGGATAAATGAAGTGATATAATAATATATTTAAAAATTGTGAGAATACTCTGACACAATTTATTTTTCTTTAGGGGAGACTTAAAATCCCATAGTGTTTGACACACTCAATAAACATTTAATGAAATCACAGAAAAAATTCCTTAAAAGCTACCCATGAATGGTATTTTTTTGACTTATCCTAAGTAATAGACATCTACAACTTCAAAACAATGCTCTTGAGAATTATAGTTGAAAAATCAACCTTAAACTATTCTCAAAATTCAATCATAGTGATGATATCCTCCACCATACTCAGTCACTTTACTAATTTAAAATAATCCTATTGTGAAAATAGGTTTGGAGGTTTCAAGATTATAAATCCAAGGATGTGATCATCAATCTTGGCTATCTAAAGAATAATATATTATCTGGAGTATGAATCCAAAATAATAACTATTTCAATATAATATTAATCCATAAAAGTAGACGTTTAATCTGATTTGGGGTGTACACTAAGATGTTCACTTCATAAATTCCTTTTAAATAATGTTCACTACATTTATTTAAGAGTTATTTTAGTAAATTATACTTCAAGAAATAATCTCCCATCCATAAACCACAATTATAACACATTGAAAACTTTTTGAAGAAAAAACTGGTTTCTAGTTTTGAAATAATTTTATAAATTATGATTTATAACTTTTTAAACCTAACTATATAAAATATTTCAGTTATGATTTTTATAAACCACATGATAAATATAAAAATATATATAACTCTAAACCTTTCACAAAATTATCAACAAGATTTAAAAAAAAAAATTTAAAAGAAAAATATTTTTGAAAGACCAAAATTACTATTTTGAATTAAAAAAAGTTCACAGATCTATGAAATTTACAACTATTTTACAAAAATCATAAGGACATTATTTTAAATTATTTTTGAAAGAAACTAAATTAAAAAAAAATCCTATAAAAAATTTGTCAAAAATAATCATAAATAGAAAAACCCAATTTATAAAAAAACAAAAACATTCTAGAAAAAGTAGTTCTGCATGAATTGGACACAAGATTTGGAAAACCATTTTCTAATGTTATTTACATCATTGAGAGTCAACAATATCTATATTTATATACTACATATGGTTTTGTAAAACATGAATAGTACCGTGCACCTATTTGAATTTTCCATTAAATACCATTCTTTTACAAAAAATTGATGAACTCAAAACGTCATTCAGAAGAGCATCAAAAACTCTAAATGGTCTCAACATCATTTGAAAAATGATCTCAAAATAAAAATGTACTCATCCTAGAAAACCCTATAAACCCAAGATTTGTCTTGTATGGGTGATGATCGAAGATTTTCTTCTAACCGACTAATTTAATTCCGACATTCATACCTCCACACTATAAGAAATCCCCAAAAATTATATAATATGATACCATTTGTAAAAAAATCATTCCATGAAACCATTTTTAATGTTATATAATCAACTTTTATATATCTGACTTATGTTTTATTTCATTCCACTATTTATCAAATTGTTTTGTGGTAGGTGTAAGAAATAATTTCTCTCTCATTCTCTCTGATGCTCGAGTTCATGTAACCAACTCATGGGGATTGAGAATTACATTTGGGATAATAGTGAAATGATTTGAGGGTTAGTTTAAATGGTCTACTAGGTCAGTTCATTATAATGTTTCCATCTTACATGAAATAAGTCTAAGATGATGATTATAACTGATTAAATGAATGTTGATTTACAAAATATATACTACTGTGGTGACAATTGAATTAATATAAAATTGAATAATGTAATATGAATTTTCATAGAATATCCTATGAAATACAAAATAAATATGATAAAAATAGATAAATAGGGATGAAATAAACAATATAATGATAACATGGTTCATAAAATGTATTATGGATCAATAAATCATAATTGAGACCAACAAAAACCTTGGTTTTTATCCTAGATCTCACAAACATCTTCTAAACTATAATATAAAAAACTTAACAATATTAATGATTTATTTTTGAAAATTACCCATATGTTTTCCATTTGTAATCCTCATTTAGGATCATTCATTGTAATAATTCTTGTTAGTTATTACCTATTTTCAATATTGGGTGCATGTAATCTTCCTAGTTTTTAACTATCTTCATAAAGCATTATTGGTATTAATTATTATTATGATGCTCAACATAAATAGATAAATAATGGTACATAAATATATTTTCCATAATATTTATAAAGTTATAATTTCATTACATCTTAGTTTTACTTAAAATTCATGAAGGTGAAATCGACCATGATCAATTTTTTGTGATTCTATATGAAAAAAAATGTATTTTCTTAATTAATGATTTAAATAAAAATATCACCTTTATAGAGAAACAATAATTATTATTTTCATATTTATAACATATTATACTATTAATTATGTTTTAATATGTAATTAATGATATATATTAATTGAATATCCCATGAATTAGTTTAAACTGACCTAGACATGAACATACAATACTTAACGGATGATTATGTTAGGGTTCAGTTGTAATATAATTGTACCAAAATAATAATGATATTATTTTTTTTCGTGTGATATATCATAATGGGACATTAATATAATAATTAATGATAGATATAAAAATATTATATAATATGAATAAAATGATTTTTTCTTAGTACGCTTGTTAAAAATGATTGAATTAATAATAACCCATTGTGGATGATATAATTAATTGTTTTAAAATTTATATACCAAAACCAAAATAATAACATAAAAATAACATTTATTCATTAAAATAATTCTTTTCAAAATACATTAAAGGTGGTGAAGTAAAACTAACAGATTTTTTATTGGTGTGGTAGTCCACACAAACGTGTGAATTACATTATCAATTTTTGGGGAATATGGAAAACATTTTTAATGGTTATTACCATAGAATAATAAAATTAGGTATATATAATATTGATTTACTTAAATATATATTAGAATAATATAATTGTAATGGTATTTTATAAAATAAATATGGTTAGAGACAATTATTTATTGTTATAATAGCATTGAGTTTTCCTTCGAAAGTATATTAGATAGTGAGGGATTAGGATAATATTTTGTGACCAGAAGCTCAAGTAGGAGGTATCAGATTCCAGGGGTTGAAAAAGTTTGAGTTTTCCCTGAGTATCTGAATTTCTTGAATGTTATTTAATTTTTAGTTAGATGAACATTCGATAAAAGGGGAGTGGATTTTTTTAAATTACCCATATATTTTTTATATTGAGGATACATAATTAGGGAAAGTGACTCCAATATTGATAAAAAATTGTTTGATGAAAAGATAAGATCAATAAATCTCACA
The DNA here is from genome assembly GCA_963277665.1 of Viscum album. NCBI lineage: Eukaryota > Viridiplantae > Streptophyta > Magnoliopsida > Santalales > Viscaceae > Viscum > Viscum album. The sequence goes on from OY728164.1 coordinate 1,351,782,321, forward strand.
AACACACATTTTAAAAATACAAACATGTTTTAACATTTTGCACATGGTAAACTCCTTTAAACCTTACTTTTCAGTAACTTTGATAACTATTTTTACATAAGTAATTTATCTTTTGTACATAAACATAAAACTCTCATCATTAAATGGTTTAGAACTATTAATTCCTTATTTGAAATCGATTTTATGTAGTACAATTTATAAATGTGAAAAAATTAATTTTATAATAATAAATATGTAATGTATTAAAAATAATATCTTTAGAAATTTATTTGTTTTTTAAAAAATATAAAATGTAGTATTCTACACTATAATAAATTTTTTTAGATTTATTTTTTCAATTATAAAATAAAAAATAATTGTGGAAAAACTATTCAAATATTTTAATGCCATACTCACATATTACTAGTGTATTTTAATCATGATATTTCTAAAAATAGTACGTTTCACATTTCACTATAAAATGAACCTCATTGAATGATCCCAAACTTTCTTCTTAAGAAAATATTAATATGGTGGGTAAAAATTGTTCACTTATAATAAATCAATTTCTAATATTAAAGAATTTAACTTTAAAATTAAATTATGAAATAAATTTGAAAATAATTTTATCATGAAAATGACATTTATAATGGATTATTTTCTTCTTATTATTTCATATCATTTAATAATTAGTGCATCAAAATTATTCATATCTACATGTATTGCCAGAAATTATTCAAATTTTTTTTTAAAAAATTATTAATATTAAAATGAATTTTTATGAAAAAATAATCTCTAACCATAAAATGATTTGATTAGTGTATTCAGATATTCCAATTGATCTCAAATCATATTAAATGAACAATGGATATAACATCTATAAATATTTCAGAAATCCATCACTCATATTCATTACAAGAAATTAAACTTATTGGTTTTAGTTTCCATGCTTAAATATTTATATTTTCCAAAATTATATTAGAGTTTTGTTTATGTTCAATGTTATGTGTAGATGAAGCTATCAAACACACTGAATTATTTAAATATATAAATATAGAAAATTATGGAGGTTTTATACCCCTCTCCATTCCCCAAATATATTCTTTTCTCATAATATATCTCATAATAGATATGTAATTTTAATTTGGAGCTCATAATTTACTATATACTACTAGATGTTCATGGGATTATTTGTGATGGGTAGTGTAAATTATCTTTGAAAAAATATAATACCTTTATAAGGGGAGAAAACCCATTCTTAATTTCACATATAATTAAACTATGGGAATATGTGTTGGCTCTATAAGGATTATCTTCCAACAATCCATGAGAATTATTTAATAATAATCATACCACCATATTTTTTTATGTTAAACTCAATATAGAATAGTTTGTAAAAATATATATGACACATGACATCAACAAATCTATAGTGAAAATTTACTATCCAAAATATTTTAAATAGTTATATAAGATTTTCCTTTTTTCCTTAGTTCTGGGTAATTATTTCCCGCTCCATACCTTATATTGGGAAATTGAGTAACATAATTCTTAATTCAAGGTATCTCCTAAGGATGTTTTCAGAGATGAAATAAAATCTTATAAAATAATTCTTTGAATGGTGTCGAATATGAACAGATCAAGAAGTGAATTATTTTAAGTCATGAGTTCATATATATATATATATATATTAGATAATAATCCATATAAAATAAATACCTTGAGTAAAAAACCTTTTTAATATGAAAATGAAAATAGAGATGAAACATTGAAGGGATTTTAGAAATTATTTTTAACATTAACATTAAAAAACATATATATAACATTTAAATGTAAAATTTGAAAAGGGTAAGTGTAATATTTTTAAATATATTATTTTTAAATTTAATATCAAATAATAGATTATTAAAAGATAAATAATGTTTTCTATATGAAATTTGGAGCCCAAAATAAAAAAAAGATTATGAAAGGGGATTTTTTTAATACTTTGATATTAATATTATACAATTCCCATTTTTTGAATGTATTGATAATAACCTATTCATATTAAAAAATCATATTCCTATTAATGTTTATAAAATAGAATAAAATATAATTCTAGGGTATGATAACCCAAGAATGGAAGAACAATATTCAATAAGAAACTTTATATCTCAAAGTAAGTATATTTCGGGTATCGACAAACCTTATAGGAAACATACTCTGAGAAATATGAAATATTCAACAAGGATTTATGTCATATGAATTAAAATACATAGTATACAATTGGGGAATACCACATAATACAATCAAGTTTCTAATTTTCCAAACATATATGATGTTCATGTAAGAAAACAATCATAACTCAAGGAAAAAAGGTTTTGATACCCCATATTCAAACTATTGGGGTAATAGTTGAAGTTATATCCATTGCAAGAAGGGAATAAAATACATCATCGTATATCAAAAGACATAAAAATAATTAAAAAAATACATCCATTGGATGTAAATGCACCATATAAGGGAGACATGCTCTATAAAATGTATTATTTCTTAGAGGATTAGAATTAAGACCAATAAGGCCCATATATTTCATCATGGATTTCATTAACTAACTATAAACACATGTATAAAAATCATTTCTATAATAATACCCACTATTATAAATTTACTAATTTATTTTCCATTTATACTCTTATTTTATAATCATTCTCTCTATGAACTTTTGTAAGTTATTACCTATTTTCAATATCGTGTTTAAGTAATCCTGATCATTTTGAATTAGTTTCATACAATAGTGTTAGGATTGATTATTGATACAAATTTCATCACCTTGAACTCATTAATGTTCCTTTAATGTGTTTTCTATGATATTTAAAAAGTTAATATTTACTTTAATGGTTGTTTCTTTTATAATCCATGATTTTGAAATCAAACATGATCATTTTTCTGTGATTCATAAGGAATAAATGGTTTATTTAATTGATGAGACTAACAAAAATTTCATCATAGTATAACTATGTAAAATAATAATTTAAATATTTATATATTGTTATAGCAGTAATTAAGTTCCCATTTATATCCATGACCTAAATATATATCATCGTTCAAGTACATGGTTAAATGGCCCCAAACATGATCATACCAAGAATAATAGATTTTTATGTTGTGGTTTAGTTGAAATATCTTTATAACAGAAGCATAATGATATTATATAAAATTTATTAGTGTGATATACAATAATTTAATGGATATAAGATATTAATTAATGGATTTGTAAATATTATAAAATATGAATATAAATATTTTTCTCCTAGAACACTTGTTTTAACCATTGAATTAACAATGATCATTTTTGGATCTTATCATTAATAGGTTATCCAATTTATCATAGAATAACATTAATTATATCATAAAATTAATAGTTATTCATTAAATCAATTCTTAGTAAAATCAATTAATGATGGTGATGGAAAATGAACATGATAGTTTGTGGAGAAAGAAGTCCAAAAATACACAAAAATAATGTTTTTATTTTTCATAAGGGAAGAAGAGAAATACGGTTAATTGTTATTATATTAGAGTAATAAAATTTAATCTATAACCAATATTCATTTCATTAATGCAATATATTAAAATTCTAATTTAAAATGTTAGTTATAAATAACAGATTTAAGGAAAATTGATTACTTGCATTAAGAACTTTGAGTTTTCATTAGATAATTCCATGTATAAGGATGTTATGGGGTAATAAATTGTAAATAAACTCTCATGGTATAGGAGAAATATTATTGGTGAAGGAAAAATGGAATTATTTAGGTGGAAATTGAACACCATGACTGCTATTTATTGGGTGGTGGGAAACCATTTAATATGATAGAAGGGATGTATTTTTTGTAGAAAAACATAAATTTTTAATAATAGAAAGTAAATCTAAATAAAAATAGATGTAAAATATTGAAATAATGGAATGATTAATCTATAATGTTGATAAAGGAATCAAACACACATTAGCATAAATTGTTTTAACATGTTATAGCCTATTTTCACACAATAAAACACTTTTGAAACAAATTTACTCTTACCACAGTAACTAGTTTTCATTGAAATAATTTATAATTTTTTTTATAAAAATAAAATTTTATATATTATAAAATTTAAAATTAATGATTATAATTTTGATATCAATTTTTTTTATCAAATTTTCAAAAGTGATCAAAATTCATTTTAAGATAATAAATGTATAGTGTATTAAAAAAAATCATCAGGAAAATATTACATAAGTTCTAAACTCTCAGATAAAAGTTGTAGAAAAGAATTAATATTTCTGGATTTATACTATCATATTTAAAATACATATTTATATTAGAATGCAGTCTAGAAGTTTTTATGATATACTTACATACTAATAAAGTCAATAAGTAACAATATTTTTGAAAATGATATATTTCAATTTTCACCTTAAAATAAATATTTTTAGAAAGTATAAAAATTTTAAATATATATTTTTTTACTATGATGGATCCAAAAATAATGATCATTTTTATTAATTTTAATTAGAAAATATTAAATTATTTCTTTTAAATGAAATATTAAAATATTACAGAACCCTTTTTTAAAGGAAAATTACTATTTTGAACATAATATATTATACTTATTTTCAATCATACACTTATTAGGGACAAAAAATTATTAATATAAATATGTATTACAATAAATAACACATATGTTTATTGTGAAAAAATTAATCATTCAAAAATTAATTTTATTTATTAAAATTCATATCTAATCTTTAAATGATCTTATCTGTCCATTTATTTATATAGATCGAATTTCATTTAAATTAAATGTATCATTTATTTTCTATCTATAAATTTTTCAAAAGTGGTTATGTTTATTATTTCACACAAATTAAAAATAATGGATTAAAAATTCATGAATTAATATATTTATTATATTCAAATATATCTCAATTTCTATTATATTTTGTTATGCATTTGGGGTAAGCTATCGAACACATTAAATTATATAATGATAATAATACATTAAAATCTGTGTGTGTTATAGGGTAACTATAATTCCTACTAAAACATAATAACATCTGTATATTTATTGTACACATATTTTATTTTGTTGATGAGAGATCTATTTTCTTTTTCATTTCCATCCAATGGAAGATTAAAATATCACTCATGCATATATGTTGAATATCGCCTCCATTAAGTTATGTATTTTTTTCATTACCTCTTAATTTTTTTTATAAATGTTAATTTAATAGATATTTATTAAATTTATAATATAATTATAATTCATAACTGATAATATATTATCATCCTTTTACCCACTCAACCATTAAAAAAATGAAAATGTCACTCATGTGTGTGTGAAGTTGGACACCTACAAGAATAATGCATTTCATATTAATTAATAGATCAAAAGTATGGTAATAAAGATATATTTAATGGTTAAATATTATGTTTATTAAATTATTAATAAATTTGTAAATTTATATTATCATTATATATTTACTTTTACATACTTATTTAATTGTTCTAACGTGTTCTTGTTTTGGTCGGTTTTATCACCTATATTAAAATTTTTATAATTATTATGTCATGGAGGATTAAGGAATTTTATTTATAGGTAATATTATTTATAATTACTAATTAATGGTTTTTTCCTAATTCTGGATTTTTAATATTAAAATAATATATTTACCTATAAATATATTTCATTTCGTATTTCAATATTAACTAATAAAGTGAATTTTTAAGAATTCCTAGAAAAAAATTACCATTACTTCAAAAAAGTGATTATGAATCATAATATTTATTTAAAACTAATCATTCAAATATTAATGCAAATTATATAGATGATGAAATAGTGAATGTGGTGGAAGTACTGAAACATCCAAATCAAAACACTCATGGAAAATTAAATATTTATCACATAAATATCTTTTTAAAAAATTAAAATCTATTAAGAGTGTGATATAAAATTATTAGGGAATGATAAATAGTAATATTTGAAGGAATATAATGCAATTAAATATTTATAATAAGGGTATATCTATTATACAAAAGGTTAAATCGAATACCAAATCATCCATGACTTTAGGTAAGGGTTTCTTCATCTCAATATTCCTTTAGATGTGTTCTATATACAAAAAAATTCCTTATTTTAGGTGACATATATACTAACCATGAATTTATTTTATAATTTTTTTCAGGAAAAATATAGGGATTTATGAATCTATTTGGCGTACTTTTTTTCAGGTGGTTTTCAATCTAAAAATAAAACTTTTGTGATTGATTAGGTTTTAATATATCTTTTTGTGAGGATGGTTTCTATTCCAATTGACCTTGGAGGAATTATTTGTTCTTTCACTCCTAAACATCATGTATATTATTTTTCTTTTTTTATTTCAATTTTTTTTTCATATTCTGCTTTAGTACTCAAAAATATAGAATATATGTTTTTAAGATGAACTAACCTTACTAATAATTTTTTGTTGGCAATATTTTTTTCATGTTAATTTTTGTTAAAATATTTCAAGAATTATCCTTTTTGTACTAAAATTATTTTTTAAATTCATTTTCATATATATTTTACATTCTTTTAAATGGTATAAAAATGATTCTTTACTAATTTTTTCATATGGATTATATTTTTATTTGTACATAACTATGAAAAATAGAATTTTATAATCATTTAATTTCTGAATTAATCATTCCACTATCATATCTATTTTTTATTATAAATCATCCTTTTCATGTTTCTATGGACTTACAAATAATTTACTATTGCAAATTCTCTATGATTTTTTAGTTTTTAAGAATTTTAAAAATATAAAAGAAGTATTATCAAATTATATTTCTAATGATTTTGTAAATGTATTTTTTATCTATGTCAATATCATTTAAAGATTCATTTGATTCTATTGGGATATAAAAGAATTATACCATCTATATTATTCATGTAGATTTTTTATGAGTACATGATGAATAAATCATTATGAAACCCATATATTTTCCACAGGGTATACAATTATGAAATTATAAATGTTCATATGATATTGTTGAACATATTTGTATGGTTTCTAGTACCTAAATATTGGATTTGAAGTTATATTTTTATCCAATTAATTGGGTAAAAATTTGTATCTCGTGGGATGATATTAAAGAGAATATGTAGTGAACCTCATAATCTATTGGACTCTGTATAATATGTTTGTTGAAATTGGGATTGAACCCAATATACTATGGTATTTTTTCCACTTTGATAGCTTTTTCAGAGTCCCTTGAATGAGGAAATGATTTTTTATAATTATTTTCATGAAATAAACATGTCTTTTTCTTATTATATGAATTTATATTTCTTGATTTATTATTGATCATTTTTTACACTTATGGATCAAGTATTTTTTTTCAAAATGTCTTATACCATGACTCATGAATTATGTTCTTTCACTTGTTATATATTGTTTTGTATGTTATAATCACATTTTCATACCCATATGATCATCATATACACATTATGATCTTTGAATCAAAATTTCAACATGTTCCCTTACTGTGTGTTTGAGTTTATCCTTCTTATGTATCTACTTCATTATGTTATTAAGAATGTTTTTATGGAAACACGTTTATAATCATATCACGTTTCAATATTTATTTGGGATTTGTTGGATGATTAATATGAAATAATTAGTTCATATAATAATGGAGAAATTAAAATTTTAAGAAAATAACATTTGGTTTTTATGTAATGGGGTTTTCCAACTTCTCTAAAACTCTAATCCAAAAAAACGTTTATTATTATATAAGTTTCTCATTATTTTTAATTGATATTTTAATTAGGGATTTTTTTAATGTGATGCGAGAATCTCATGCATAAATATTAATTCATTTTTTTTATATTAAATGAATCTAATAAAAATAAAATCCAAAAAACCATAAAGGCATGGTATATTTAAAGATTAGATATAGAATCATATTATTTCATTAGATGTCTTTAAAATCCCCAAATATTTTCTTCTGAAAGAGATCAATTCTCATAAATACTCTACATAAAATATTTATTTATAACCTAGGGAAAGAAAACATAATAATGGGTGATATAAGTTGATCATTAAGGGTAAATATATGAAATATAAATAAATTATTATATATGAGAATAATATAAGATTAATTTTATGATAACATGGTTATCCCACATGAAATTTAGACCCCATTAATTTGTGATATTTAGTCAAGAATCAGAGTATAATGATTTTTAATAATAAAAGGCTTAAGTCCTAATAATGAAGAACCCTCAATAATAAATGATGATCTATAAGAACATATCCTTAGAATAAGATATTTGTTTTTCAAAAACCCAAAATAAAGTCAAATAATTTCGTTTTTCAAGGATCATTATAAATATAATCATAGTAAATTCGGTTTACTCCATGTTCCTTTATTTCATTATTCATGGTTCACTCCCAACACTATCATAAGAGGAATTTTCACTTACAGAACAACGTTCACTCCCTAATAATCTGAATTTATATACACATTTTTGGATATTCTTTCCTAAGTTTAACAATTTCTTATTCAATAATTCACTGGGTTTTGGTTTGTTGATTTAGGAATTAAGAAGTATGTACTCAAAGGAATAAATTCTAAACATTGAGAGATTTACATGTCATGAGAGGATTACACCCTGTGTAATCCTCATTCACCCGATCCTTATAGACCAAGGCCTATCCAGTAACAAATTACATGATATGATTAATTAACAAGATGTGTAGTAACATTATACATCATGGAAATTTAAAATTATAATTCTCACTGAATTTACACATTGTGTAGAATGTATAAGACATTAATCACATAAATGATTTATAGAGTTTACATGATGTAAAAAAAGATAGAGATCCCACCTAGTCAATGATACATCTTAAGAAATATGAAATATTCAATATTCTTGGAGAATATTTTAGATTTAGTGTACATGACATGTAAATTATTAATGTCATATACAAGTCAAGAAATAATACATATAAATTGAATAGATGATATACATTATTTACCTTCCATATAACTCTCCTTCCTATAAATATTTTGTTGGTGATCAAAAAACATATGCATTTTTTCCATATATTTTTATCTCATTTCTCATTTCATATTCCCTTTTTTCATTATAAACATATATTTAATTCATTTAAATTCTTATTTAATAAAATCCTTTTTTGTTTTTTGATTCTTCAACAATTCTAAAAATCATTTCAATTTCATTTCCATTGTGATGCCCATTTCATAACTGATTAAATTTAAATATAGAAACCTAAACTTCTACTCATTTATTATTCATTCATAGTATTTTTTTTGATTAGTTATTACTTGTTTTAATTTTGGGTTTTATATTTCTAAATTTTTTCATGATTATACTCAGAATGTTTTATCTCCATTTTATTTTGATCAACACTATCATGTGTGGCTAATTCTCCTAGTGTAAGGGATCAAGAGTAGGGAGATATTGGAGCCTATTGAGTCCATAAATTGAACCTTTGTAACCCTATTGATATTAATTAGGTTAAAATCAAATTTTCATAAAATTATATTGAACAAACATTAACATGCGAGGTGCAATTGAATGATCCTAACCTTACTAGAGTTTAGAATGCAATGACCAATATCATGTGATGTATTATTTCATTTGAGCTATGTGTAATGCATATATGTTGTTTTATATACCTGGGAAAAGGAATAGATGCAGTGTAGGTAGATCCAATTGGTTTGAAAATAACCAATTGGTAACCCTTGCACCACTTTGCAACCTATGGCAGAAGAATATCTCATGCTAGATTTAGGATAATTCTTTCATAATGCCCTAAAATTGACCCAGATAGGATCCTTGTATGCTTATCTAAATCCAAGATACATAATTCTAGAAAAATAAAAACTTCATGGGTATACGGGAGGAATATTTTTATTGGGTTTTAATTGAAAGGTTTCTTCTCCTCCATTTTTTGAAATGGATTTGACCCCATACTTTTGATTTGAAACACCTTATAAGTAAGTGTAGTTTGGGAACAAGAAATGTCTAATTTCATCATTCCTAGAGTAATCAACAGATTCTTTTAGGCATATCATTTTATGGTGTTGTTTCTGGGGGATAATTTTTCCTAGAAATAGTAGCCTTCAGATCATAGACTGGATTACATCACCTCCCCCTATTTTAACATTTTCTCCATTATATGTGCATGTGTCCTCTCTCTTTTTCATCAACTAGTTCATGTGGCAGGGCCCTCTAAATTAATCAGGTATCATAATGATCAAGAACTAATTTTATTTGATCCCTAAATCCATTGATCAATAGTTTCATGCCACTTCTTCACCATGTCTAATCGTAGTAATCTTTTACAGCCTAACCAATAAAATATTCAATATGTTCCACATTTCAATAAAGGGGAGAAACCCTTTATACAAGAGTGAACCATTATGGATTACGAATTTCCATCCATAACTGGTTTTTTGACTACAATTTTGAACCCTTATATTTAGTCACACATCATTTGGTTTAAGATTTTGACTCATCCACATCATCCAGGACATGGTTGAATTCAATGGACTTCTAAGTGAAGACCCCCATGATCATATTTCTAATTTTATTTAGGATTACGATAAATACTAAATACAGGTAATTTCATATGATGTAATTATAATTTTTGTATTACTCTTATCCTTTTATGATGGGTTCAAGGATCATCTCAAAATCAATGTTCCTGAGTAAATCATCACTCATGATGACCATGCCATGAAATTATGATAAAAATACTTCCCACAATGATAAACTTGTATTATTAAGAGTTAAATTCAAAACCCTTACCATGGATTATGGAGTATTATTTTGGGATGTTTGGGACTCATTCATGGAATTTTCTTCAAAATGCACACATCATGGAAATGATTTCTATCTACAACTACAAACCTTTCATCACAGCCTCTAACTGGCTTCCTATATAATACTGGAAGTAGCTGCTAAGGATTCACGGTTATGAAAACATATTTTGTCAATGAAATTATATAAAATATCTCAAAAAATTATATTATATGTTATAGTGGTCAATGAAAACCTCGGTGTGAAATATAGAAAGTTGGAGAGAGAGTACTTTCTTCACAACACAAGTAAAATCCCTTACATGGATGATTGATTAATTTTAGTTACCCGCTCTACCACAACCACCTACATCCCCTTTTATAGAAATTCAAACATGTGAAATGTGTGTATGTATGCACCAATATAAGGTTTTTTGAGTAGTAATAGAAGAACCAAAATACCAATATTGCAATTACATCAACTAAAATCATTATAGACAACAATTCTATCAACCCTAACAATACCAAAAACCATGATACTACTAGAAGAGACCATCTTTTTAGGGGGAAAAACAATCACTGCTATTTTAAAAATAAGAGGGGCCAAGAACCTCAAATAAATCATGTACCACCTTGGTTTCTACATCATAATGTGTCTACTAAAACCCATCAAGGAATACCATATCATTACATTCCCCATATAGCTTAGTAGCAACTCTTGATAGCTCCTCAATTACCACCACAATAATCCCTACTTCTAAAGAATAATATTAAAAATAATGATTATGGATTTTTTTTCAAAAATAGGATCAAAGGATGACCAACCATGATAATGGTTTGAAAATCCAAATATCTTCCGTCCCAAACCATGAGAATCAAATGGTTCAAATTTCCAAGACATTTTTTGGATGACTACCTAGTACGTTTCTTGGTAACACTAAGATAAAACATGGAGAAGAGGAGAATATAGTGGTTCATGTCAGTGGGAAAGTGATATACCTTCATAAACCATTAAATGATGAATACAATAGTCCTAAGGAACCAATTAAACATGAAACCTTCATCAGTTAGGATGAAACCAATAAAATAAATAATACTTCTTGGGAAAAAAAATATAGAGCCAGAAGCTATTGAAAAATTATGGATAAAACATCATCCTTAAAATGAAGAATTTTATATTGGTCAGACAGCTTACAACCCCCCTTAACTTCTCAAAAATAATGTGGAAACTCAGCATTGAAGGAAAATATTTGAAGCTTTTTTAAATTTATAAAAAATTAGACATCATTATCCCCTTCATTGAAGCCATCACTCAGATTCTATCATATTCCAAATTCTTAAAAGAATTTTTTTCCAAAAATAGGAAGAAGAAATGATGGTAATTAATTTTATCAAATAAAGAATTATATATTGATTTTCATGATAATATTACCCTAATATAAGAGACACTCGTATCTCCTAAATTTCATGAACTATATGGTATTGCAACATCAAAGAGAATTATGTGATTTAGTCACAAGATTCAATCTTATGTCGACGGGAATATTTCAAAATCTAGGTCTCTATGAACTAATACCATCAAGTGTGGGATTAAAAATTACTATTCAATCATTAAATAACCCTTAGGTACTTATTAAGAATATCTTAGCCAATGTTGGAAAATTAAACTATCCTACAAATTTAGATATATTTGACATTGATGAAGAATGAGATGTTCCTATTATTCATGAATGAAAATTTCATTCAACTAGGGTGGAACTAATTTATGTAAATCAATAATGAATGCTTTTTTGTGTAGGTAATTAACATGTCATTTTTGAAATAGAAATTTTTTCAATGAAAAAAACATGACACATTCGATAGTGAATCTATCTATATTACTAAAGAGGGAGATGAGTGTAACACAATAAAAGATGATAGATAGATCATATCATTTTATGAAGATGAAGGAAATGATCATGAGGATTTACATTACTTTGAAAAATGGAAAAGTGAAAATATCTCACCATTTATATCATTAATCATCAAGAAACAAACTTTGGAACTAAAATATCTATGCTGTGTAGTTAAATACTCATTCCTTTTAACTAAATCTTTACATCTAGTCATTATATGCTTAGAGATGATGATAATACAATAGGAAATATTGATTACATTCTTAAAAATTCTTATGAAATCAATCTTGTGGGTAGTTGTGGACATTAAAGGGATCGCCCACAATATTTACCCACAAGATATTAATGGATAAATGTATCAAATCCAACCCCAATTCCCATTGGTTACTCACCCCACTAATAAAAAGAGATATTAAGAAACATGTATTGAAAATTCTCATCACCGAATTAATTTTTCCAATCATAAATAGAGAACGAGTGATTCCTCAACAATTTGTTCCAAATACGGGTGAACTAAATATTTTGAAACAAAAATGAAAAATATATATTCCCTACTCAAACCATCACTGCATGGTGAGTATGTACTGATTATTTAAACCTCAACACAACAACTTAAACAGATGATTTCTTATTATCTTTTATAGAACAAACTCTACAAAGACCATAAGGGCCTGAATTATAGTTTTTCTTGATAGATATATAGGATAAAATCAAATTTTATTCAATCCATATGACTTCTCCAAAACTATATTCACTTATCCCTTGGTAACATTCCTCTATAGATGTATTCAACTTGGTATTGGCAGTGAATAAGTGATTTGTCAATGGTGCATGAAATATATATTCCATGATATGTCAGAGATGTTTGTAGAAATCTTTTTTGGATGAATTATTGGTATATGTTAAATATTTTGAGTTTTGAGAAAATAATTTAGACTGAGTCTGACAATGATGTGAAGAAAATTTTCTAGTATTAAACTAATAAAAATTTAACTTCATAATCCAAAGAGGAATAGACCTCAAATATAAAATCTCAAATAAATTCATGGATCATGATCCAGTGAAAAAATTTAATAAAATTTTTACGTAGTTCTATAACAACAAAAGGAATAAGGAGGTTTTGGACCACACATGTTTCTACTACCACTTAGAAAAATAATTTTTAAATGTAACCTATACATTGAAATTGTTATTATTCAAAGAAACTACATTCAATTTCTGTGAATTGTGTCAAAAGGAATTCAATATCCTAATGAAAATTTTGGTGGCCACTCCAGTAATCATTTCACAATATTGGGATAAGGATAATCAAATTGATGTGTGAAACTAGTGACATCACTATTTCATCTGTATTAGTATAGATATTTAGACATATAGTTTTTTTCCATTTAATATGTCAATCAAACATTTAATGATTCTCAACTAAATTATATGACAAAAAAGATCTTATGGAAATCATATACGTGTTTTAAATTTTTTTCTCATGCCTCGTTCTATCCTGAGTAGTTGTTTACACTAATCATGAAGAATTTAAATATCAATTGAGTAAAAAGGATTCCCAACTATGACTGATATGATGGATCCAACTAATAAAAGAGTTTGATATCCTAATAAAATATAACAAAAGGACTGAGAACATTATTACTGATTATTTATCTAGACTTCCATTTCCCATCATTAAGGATGAAAGTAATCATGACATCGAGGATTAGTTCCCCCATGGAACCATGTTCATAAGAAATACCCATGACCGACCAGTGTTTTTGGATATTGAAAATTATATATCCATAGGAAAATCTAACCAAACTTCAATTATTATGATAGAATGGTATTTTTTGTCCAAAATACACATTTATACTAGGATTTTCCAATATATTTTATGCCATGTATGGACTGATTAATGCAGTCCTACTTTCCATAAGACAAAATAAAAGGTGTAATCAACATGTGTCCTACAAAACTGAAAGGAGGTCATCATGGAACTAAATGTACAATGGAAAAAATCCTTTGAATCTCGTTATTTTAATGCAAGCATCATCCATTTGTAAAAAACATTCATATAATCTATGATCACTTCCAATATGTAGTCACTATATGGAATATAAATTAAATGCCTCAAATTATTATCATATAAATCAATTCCATTTATGTATATAAAATTTATTTTATATGAAAATTATTTAATTATCATGGAAAATTTTATATCATTCTCAGTGTTGAATACATCTCAAAATGGGTAGAATCTGAGGTGACCACTCATGAATCTAAGAAAAATGGTCAGGATTTTTATAAATAAAAACATCCTATCAATGCTTATATTACCCTGATTAGTCATTAGTTATCATGGACAAAAATTTAAAAATAACATTGTGAAGTTACTTCATTGAAATTATAGAATTATTTATAACATTGGACCTCCCTACCAACAGTAAAAAAGTGGGCAATTCAAATTGTCAGGTAGGGAAATTTAAAAAACCATGAGATAAAATTCAACACAATTATATAGGACTAGAGTATCAAACTGGATTACACACTTTTGGAATATTGCATAGACATAAGAATCTCATAAAAACTACTATGTTTTTAGTTTTTTAAAAAAATTCATGCCATCTATCGGTGGAATTCGAGCACTTCTCTTATTGGGAAATAAAGAAATTGTAACTGGATTATCAAAAAATGTGAAAGTAAGAATGATCTAAATATACAAGCTATATGAAATTAGAAAGGATTTCTATAATAAATTGATTTTTTTTTAACAAAATGAAAACAAAATTACACATTAGATATTCACACCATGAAAAAAAGTATTATTGCTCAATTATCTATTGAAATCATTCCTAAAAAATATGAAATCTTAATGGTCATGTCCTTACAAATTTTCTTATGGTTTTATAAATTGAATAAACTAAAATTTAAAAATACATATTACCACCATTCAAGGATAATAGGAAAAGGTTATATATATTCCAAGATCCATTCCCTGAGGGCTACGTTGTTACACTAAAATATTCGTGAACTGAAAAAGTTTCAACCTCTCAAAATTAAATGAATAACTAACTAGGAAGAAACCATAGGTATATATGATAGTCAAGAATAGGTTAGTTTAGTCTTTAAGATGGTTAATAATTATAGGAAGCATTTCAAAAGGGCCTGGCCTAAAAGGGGATATAATTTTATAATAACATGTCATATATCCTATACAGAATATGTAAATATCAAAGCTCAAATAAATATTGGTTTTATAAATCTTATAATGAGTACAAGGTTTATAATTCTTGGGTTTCTTTGAAATTTCATTAACACTTGGTTCATGTCACCCACTTCACCTCCTACACATGACCCCTCTATTTTCACACCTCCTCATACTCTACCCTCTATCATACAACCCATTGTTCTCCTCCAACCTGAGACTCATCCTACTACATAAAACCTTTTAACAGGTACCTAACCAAAAAATTGTACCTCTCATACCCAACACAGGCTTGAGCATGATAACATGCCTCTTCCACCAAAATTTTAGAGTAATTTTCCTCCAACACCCATAAAACCTTCCACTTTCTCTTCCACCTCCACCTCGTCTCCTTCGTCCACATAAGATGACTCCAATTATTCATCTAGTGGGTAGTAGGGAACTGCCTACCCAAACATCCATACAAGCCTTCACTTCTGATCACCAAAGCTCTATGTCAGCTTGATCCATCACTAGGTGAAGCTGATAAGGACCTACAAAGCCATGGACCTCATTCTGCATGAGTGGATCCAGATTCACTTGGATTTACTTGACCCCATTGGATGGTTGGCCTCTTACCCATTACTCAGCTGCATGAAGAGGCCTTTAGGGAGATCTTCCCTAACTTATCATCCTACTTCAAGATGACCATCAACCCTGTCAGATTTAGAAATGGAGTAAGTTCATGGGAGTGACCCTTTGTGACGTTGTTGTTGGTCTTAGAATTTATTATTCTCACATAAGCACCTCCCTGGTTTCTTTGAACCTATAAAATGATCCAAATAAAGAAGGTACTTCATGTAATTAGGAAATGATAGATGAAGACCCATAGAGACTATACAATATTCATATGATGATGAGAACCCAGCTCTGAGATGTTACCCTTTGTATCCTTCACCAGGACCTAGATCATTCCGGGATGTCCTGAGTTGATGCTCATGGGAGTTTGATCCAAATTGATGTGATCGTACTTTCACCAGCCATGGGTGGATCAGCTGTCAACATGGCCCAACATTTTTCTTTGTCCAACCTATCCCAAGAAAGGAGGATCAAGGTATACTGATAGAGGTATGTTTCCTTACCCATCTATCCCTGAATATAGACACCTTCAATTTTTCTTGTCTTGACCCCTCCCTTAGATATATGGAGAGTATTTGGAACCTTTTTCTCCACAATATGGTGGTTTTGAGGAAGAGGAAAAGTATCTATTAGTGGGAACTATTATACATTGAGGATGGTTATGGGGAACTAGCCTAGCATGCAGCCAACCTATCCCCACCTTCCCATGCCCTAATATCAACCAACGGTACTCCTACCCATACCAATGAATCTAAAATTAATCTCACTACCATACCACCCACTACCACTACCATTACCCTTCCTCCATCTCATTCCACAATATCAACCACTAGTACTCCTACCTATACCAATGAATCCAAGAATACTCCCACGACTATACCACCCACTACCACTACCATTACCCTTCCTCAATCTAAAACCCACCACCCATTCCCATGGATCTCTTCCTATTTCTCTAGACCATCTTGGAGAACCCGTGATAAATTTATTTCTATCTCCAGGTTCCATTCTCTAACACATATCACTCAACCACCTCCCGCCGCCCCTCCATCGTCACCTTCATCATCCTACCCACACCCACCTGCTGCTCCAACTTCTATAAATTTACCCACACCAGCTCCATTCTTAGCTGATCTACCTTCTGATCTCACCAAACCTTCTTCACATCATGTTTATCTTTTGTAGCAGTCCTGATGGGGCATGAGCTCCATCATTCCATCTCCATCGCAGGTTTTTCTGATCAATCCATCTTCCAGACATATGGAGTTTATCTAGATCAGCACCTTCCCTCCTCTATCATCTACTTATCTAGATACCAACACCACATTATATATAGTGGAATTTGATCCTCCCTCCCATTCCACAATTGACGAGATCGATTTGGGGGAGCTTCTCCAAACCCCCATTATTGGGTAGGGGAATTTTGATATAAAGTTTTATGAGTATTATTTGAACATTTAGTCTTATCTTTATCCACTACCCTAATTTAATATATCATGTGCCCACTTTTCTAGTAATTATATTCCCTTTTATACAAATGTTTCTTTCCTCATATGTATATATATATATATATATAAATTTATATATATGGGATGTAATTTATTTTGGATATACTTCTTGTTTTTTTCAAAAATAAATTATTTCATGCATGTATAGCTCGGCTGCCTATTCTATGATCCCTACCAGGATGGCCAAGATATCCTCTAATCTCCCACATGATATCTATTAGTATACTACTAACCTATAAATATATGTTTCGGTTTCCATTCTACATATCATTATATAGAAGGATAATCCACCATAATGATCATGGAAGGTATTCCTACCACATGAGCTTCATGGTCAATACCTTTCTCATGTGGATGTCCCACCAAACTTCCATGTGATATTGATGATACTACAACTAGTTCCTATAGGAAAAAGTATACCTCTGAGCAGATAAAAAACATTAACTAATTCCTTTTTCTATTCTTATGGATGATAATATCATTCTTAGATATTTATTGGTGGTAGCCCATATGTTTTTCATTTTATTTCATTTATTTCATAGGAATTATGTTTTCCCTTTACAAGAATTTTCGTTTCTAGGTCATTTGAAACACAATTTTAATCAAATTTTTTCATTTATCAAAGCCATTTTCCATTACTATAAATTGGGTTCATTTACCTATATTTTTTTTATAAATTTGTTAACCCTATGGATGAATATTTTATCTAGTTCATATTTGTTTTCCAACAACTTTTACAATTATACGAAGATATAATCACCATTTAAGTATTTTCCCAATGGAATGACATTCTTTATAGAGATCTCCCAATTCCCCATTTCCAATTCCTAAAATTATATTTCATTTTTTTCCATACTATACTTTATTTCTCTTCCATGGTCATTTCTAGAACAATGTAGACACTATCTCTTATTATGTGTGGGTGATTCTTTCATGATATTTATAGTTTAAATCTATTTTTAGTCCTGTTTAGATTTTTTTTCATGACCACTAATTTGAGTAATTTAAATCAAATTCAATGTTCATGATATTAATTTTTATTGAAATAATATTTTATTTTATACCCCGAGGGATTTCTAATAATTTTATATAATCTCATACCCAAAAGGATTCTAGAGCCATGATCTTAATATCTTATATGAGAATATTTATTGACAAAAACTAGGGGAATGTAAATCTATCAAAAACTGCATTTAGATCTTATTGAGGATATGATTAATAAAATAATCTTTTAAAATAATTAACTAAATATCTATTAATCCTTTTTTCTCAAGACCCACCTATACATATGTCTTTCTTTAGAAAATAGTATCCATGAATAACCTTGTTAGGATAGATTTGTTTCAAGAATATTATTCCTTCTTACACAGATTATTGTGTATTGATCATGTGTGGGGAAATTTTCATATCGACCATAAATAGGATATTGATACTGATGGGACATATGATAACACATTCCCCAGATTTATATGATATGGTTCAACATGGCTACTATAATTTTAAATGTTCTGCATGTTCCTTCTTAAAAAGTAAAAAAACAGATATTGGGTTGTGTAATCAGAAGGTAAAAATCACCATTACCATACCAAAGAATCCTATGATAGATCAAATGTTGTTTGGTGGTGGATTTATAACCTATCACGGAAAATATTTTATAATATACATATAAATTAAAACAATGGAACATGAGACATTCTTGATAGTGACTTGAAACATTCTTTGTCCGAATTCTAGCTGTTTAGAGCATGGACACATTTTTTCTTGGTGGGGATAAATCATTAAAAAATTCATTATTTTCATGAATTATACATTAGATATTACACTCCTCTTGGATAATTTTTTATCACTTTCCCACTAACCAACAACCTTAGAATCTTTTAATGATTATTATTGAATCCCTCATAATTTAATTTGTATTTTACTTTACAATATAAAGATGATATATTCAATGAAAACCTATGGTTAGGATGATGCCTTTTCTGTGTGATAAACACACCTATTTTATTTCACCTTGAGTGATTTGAGAATTTTTTTGTGAGGTAAATTGAAAAATAGTTATAGTTATGAGTTACTACTATGAAATTATAAATAATTGAAGAAAGAATATGAATAATGAACTAAAATAAACTGAATGACTAATTTTTAATACATGATTGATTTTAGAGTACTAAAAGTTTCCACTTGCACATAGTTTTTCTTCTATATTCTAATTCATGTTTCTTTGTTTTAAAATTGTTTCATTTGAAATACCTATTGAGATACATTTTTCTAAAGGATTTGTAATTGTTAAGGTGTGGGGTAATTTGATAAGATGAATATATATAAACATTTTGGATAAATTTATCTAAGTATTAAAAATATTTTATTCAATAATGAACAAGGTTTTGGTTTGTTTTCATAGGAATTAGGAATATTGAACTCAAATTAACAAATGATGAAAATTTGAAAAAACAAGTTTTACATGCACTGAAAGGATTAAATTATGTGTATTCCTTATTCATAGATTCCCTACAGAACATATAATAACATTTGAGGAATTAAAGGATGTGATGAATTTATATGACACGTAATTACATTACACATCGTGATATTTTCAATTTCCAATTCCCATTGAATTTATAGAGTGTGAAAAAAGTACGATATGTGAATCACATACCTGACGCATAGAATTTACACAATGTGAAAAAGATCAAGATCCCATGTAGTCAATGATAAAGCATACATAATCTTCTAGATAAAAGTTTCTTGAAAGATATTTTTTATCTAAAGTACATGATGTTAAAATCATTCACATCATGTATAATTCAAGACATAATCCACTTAAATAAAATACATGGCATGAATTCTTTACACATAGTATAAATTATTCCTATGAATATTTGGGTGATGCCTTACATATAAAAGGAATTAAACCCTATTTTTTCCTCATTTACTCATTTTTATTATCCATTTTCATTTCAAAATCTTTTCTAATTCATTTCTTAATTTATTTTATCAAATACTTTTGTGTTTTTGAACACTTTTCATTAATTTAAAAAATGGTTTCAATTTTTTTTATGTTGTGATACCTTTTTCAACACTGATTGTCATTCTAATTCAATAATTACATTGTTCTTAATTATTTCTTTATTCAAAATATATTTTTTATTGATTCAAATTTATTTTAATTTTTTATATCATATTTCAAAATATTTACCTAATTATGCTGAGATTGTTTTATATTCTTTTGTTTTTTATCAACACCATTATGCACAGAAAATCTTATTAGGGTGTGGTGTAAAGAGTAGGTGTTTTTTATATACTAATAAATTGATAACATTGACCTGGGTAATGCTTAGTATATTAATTGGGTTAAATTTTTTTTAACACATTCTATTGCATAGACCTAACCATGAAAGGTGAAATTGAATTAACCTGACAAAATAGTATTTCTATAGAATATGACCTTTAGCCTATGGAAAATTCTTTTTATTTTTTGAAGCTAATAATAGTTCCTCTAGGTTTTTGGATATATTGGGACCAAGATATAGTTATAGTATACATATATCCAATTAGTATTACCATAACCAACTGGTCACACCATCACCATATTATATCTGAAGCCTTAGTATTATCCCAACATATTTTTAGGATTATATTTTTCCTAATTACCTGATTTTGACAATGATCCCTTCTTGTTTTCCAAATATAAATCAAAGTTATATAATTCGAGAAAAACCAAACTAAAATTTTAAACATGAGTAATCCTTATATAGAGTTTGAGTAACTAGGTTTTTCATCTACTAGTTATCCCTATGGGTTCAGCCCTATACATCTACTTTACTATGCCTTAGTAGTATATGGAGCCTGGGAACAATAAATATTTAATTTGATCACACCCAAAGAAATCAATAATTCCTTTTAATCACATCAAACCCAAAACCAAATTTCTTTTTTACACCCTCCTTATAATTTATGTTTTTTCTAATTTATGGAGGTGTGTAGAGTATGAGTGCATGCTACCGTTTTTATTGATCTAGAGAATTATTGGATACAAGTGGTGGAATCTCACTCCAGGATATGTTATCTATTCTGATATATTATTAGTAACTAATATTATATTAATTCATAACATCATACCATCACCCTCATATAAATCAGTGGAAAACTCTACTGGATCCTATCTATTCTATTCAAAATTTTCTATATCTTCTTTATCTACCATAGAAAGCTCAAAAGTCAGTAAATAAAAATAATCCATGTAGTGAGTTTGATTTTTCAAATGAATTATTGAAAATATGTAGATAATAGAATCTTGAGTTTTTAATCTACCTAAAAAAATTAGTGTTTATTACTCCCCCATGATTTCCCTAGATAGGTACATGGATTGGTTAGACAATTGGTAATATTTTATTATAGACTCAACTTCCTATATTTTTATTCTATTGTATGAGTGAAATATAGAACATTTTTTTTATTTTACCAATTTTTAGATATCTGTAAAGTATCAAGATAGTTTGGTATTGAACGATCATCTTCTAATATAGAGCATTGAGGTACTATGATTTATGATCTTTTTTAATTTCTATAATAAACTCCACGAATTCATCCTCCCGGAAAATAATTTCTTAAACTCCATATATCTGTTGCAAAATATTCTTAGCAATTTAACTAATCTTATATAGTCACATCAATTAAGATTCTATATTTTATATGAATTTTTTGATATTTTATTTTTTTAGATATTTTCACTAATAAACAACAAATCTATTAATAAAAGTGTACCTCCAAAAAAATAGATCCAAACTGAAACCATTTCAAATAGATTTCTATCACAATAGAATTTATAATCCAGTGAATGTAAAAAATATTCTACCCATTGGTTTTCTCTTGAGGATGAACAAAATTCCCTTCCAGAAGACATATGATTTATTATTATTTACAAAATAATAAGAAAACTCAAATGAAAGGGCTCATACATATAGTAGAATGATAGAAATAATTGTAATGTGGAAATCAAATGCACTCAATGTGACTATAGAAAATAATGATTCACTCCCTCGATTAGTGATTATTATTTTATTACCTATCATATTCCAATTAATCTCATCCTCAATAAATGGTCAAATTTCACCATATTCATGAGCATCTATCATTGATATTTTGTTAATGAGAATTCATAGTTCAACCATATACTCTATAGATTACAACACAACCACCCTTTTAAAGTTAAAATAATAACATAATGATTAATCAGGATAGTATCCTACTTGATCCCCTAATAATAAACCATATCCATTAATAACTCATCCATTAAGGATTAACCATATTACAATATATCTGAGTGAAGAAGTAGACATTAATGATTCAGTTTTAAAGATATTATAAAGGAACAATAATGAAGCACTATTAGTAAAATCTATTACCAAAACACCCAGTAAGATTCTAGATTTTCCATAAGGTGTGTTTTACTTACAATTTAGTTTAAGCCCTTTATACTAGTCAATTAAGTGGTTTCCCAAGTACTTAAGAAAGTTCAGGGGTGTTTCGGGGGTTTAGGACATGAATGAGGATCAAAAGGCGTGTTATGGTCAAGCTACATGGTTTTTGAACGGTTAGTTAAAACCGTGTTGAATTATCAGGAAACTGTGTGAAAGGAGGTTTTCGAATAGAAGCCTCCGTACGGTTTGTGCACAGTGTTTCAAAACGTGCTGGTAAACCGTGTGGCCTAGAAACATTTAAAAAAATAAAAAAAAAATCCATTATGGGGTTCTTATAAATAACTCGGGATTTTCTTCCTCCTCGTCTCTTGAGACCCTAGGAATGAACCAAATCTCTTAAGTGATTCTAAGGAACAATATTCCTCATCATATGTTTGTTTAGAGTGTTGTTGGTTACGGATTGAAGATCTAGGTAAGGCTACACCCCTCCTTTCTTTTTTTCTTGATTTGGGTTGGAATATATCTCTTATCATCTTATGATGCTCTCAAAACATTTTTTAGTGTGTTTTTTGTTAAGGCTTCATGGGTTGATTGAATTGGGATCTAAGGATTCGGTTGACAGTGTGTTCTCCAATAGATTCAAGGTAGGTGGTTTACAAATTATACCCCTGGATTTTGTGTTGATTTGTGCATGTAGGTTATTTATTCATTCCCTGTTTTGATGAGTTCTTGGATGTATTGAGGTGATGTGATGTTTGGGTGTCTATGAAATTAATTTACTCCTATTGATCCCAATGGGATGCAAGGAGGATGACTCGACCAAATTAGGGCCACCCATGGGGTGTGATGATATTCCCCAAACATTGAGTTACCTATGTAAGTGTATATCGTTGTGTGAGAACATAGAGACCATGATGAATATGTTTATATTCTATAAGGATGTGAAATTGTGGTTTTAGTAATACACATTGGTTGGGTAATATTGAATGAGGTTGTTTGGTTGGCATGAAAAAGGGTTAACTTGAGTAATGGTAAAATGCAAGGGGATTAGCATATTACTTAAATATACATAGCAGGATAGGCATGGGAAATGGGAAATGGGGATAAATTATTAGGTAATATAAATGATAAATGTGTTAATGGATTGATGAAAAATTTTAATTTCCAATTAATTGTTATTTTTCTGATGTTAGAAATGGTGTTGGTTATGCTTGTTGTGATATGTTTGATTGCGGGGAATGATAAATAAACACGAGCACATGGATTTTTATAGTGGGGTATTTTCTTGAGGTTCTACACCCATGGGTTGAGTTTTACTGAGTATCTAGATCCACCTCAAAATGCATGGGTTAGGGAAGGTTATGGAGTTGTATTCCACTAATGGTTTGTTTCCACCCAGATTGGGGCTTCGAGGTGAGGATTATGAGGTTGTTTTAATGTTATGACTAGTGATATAGGGCTTGATTTTATTCCCATATTCGTGAGAACATTGAATATTAATAATGTATTGAACACATTAAATTGGTATATTAATCCACAAAGTGCTTATGTAATGACCAAAAACTCATTGGTAATATAGTTTTAAGGCACATAGTCTAGAATAGCCTATTGAAAGGTTTTTCTTTACATTCCTTTATTTATCACTTTCATGCACTCTGTGATTTTTCTGTATATTTTGGTAGACACCGCTGGTGGTGGCCTACTGAGTTATAATGTCACTACTCGAGCCACTATTGGGTACTTAAGCAGATTACTAGCTTACAGGTCAGGACAAGGGAAAGGTCCCTATGCGAGGGACTTGAGTTGGACATGGGACATGTTGTGTGAGGTTCTAGACATGGAGTCTAGACCATTTTGGGGATTCATCTATTTTCGTTATTTTGGGGTTTTTTTGACTTGACAATGTAGCACGACATGATATATTTAATATTGTATATGGTTGTACCCAATTTTGGAAATTGGTTATTTATGCATGTTATTGATTTTTCATTTTTGTTTCCTCTATTTAAGCAATTTTTTAATGTGTACTACTATCATAAAGAGGTTATAGTCTCCCTATGTATCCTATTAGACCCTTGCCGATAGTTGACAACCTGTGGTGTATGGGGAGGCATGCTTGAGTTCATGTGGCGACCCGGCTCGGGGCACCGATTTAGTGGATCCTAGGACAGGGACGTTACGAAGTGGTATCAAAGAAGTTATTTTCTCTTTATTACTATTTGGGGATGGTATACCGGATGTTAGGAAAGCTTCATCCCATGGTAATTATCTCATTATTAGGAATATCTAACCCATTTATGGGGGAAAACCCAAGTCACCCTAGGAGGGTACTACTATTCTTGTTGTGTGGTGTTATATTTGATGATATTCATACCATTGGTTGATGCACATGTTGTGTGATATGATGGTTTTCTAATAATTATATGATGTCAGTAAATGTATTAGGTAGTAAATTCATGCATCATTCTAGGATCCTATGTATGAAAGTGATGTACATCATGATAGACACACACATGTGATGGGAGTGAAGGATAAAATGGTTAGGATGTATATGTTTTCATTAAATTAATTAAATTGTGGCTAATTAGATGGTATGAATGGGTAAAAAGTAAAGTGAAAATGTCAAGTAGTAAGTATAAAATGGTTCTTAACATGCAATAAAAAGTTTATTAACATGTTGTAAGAGTAAATTTTGATATTGAAATGGTTTTTAATCAATGTAAAGGATAAGTCTTGTAACCATATAAATTTGATACCCATGTTAAATATGTCCTATGGATAGATGGCTAGAGGTAGTGATCTGGCTGAAAGTGGGATCCTTTGGGTAGTGTATGTGAGCTAGTTTGGTTATGGAAAGTGATGAGTCTACCTATTTTCATTTCTATTTCTAAAATTTTTATTGTTTCATTCTAAAACTCATGTTTGGGAATTTTAGAGAAACGATGCCATGAAGGTGTGTTCCGGTTAGGCAACATGAGGATGTTTTTGAGAATGCTCCTCAAATAGTGGTGTAGGATAACATTGTGATACCAGAAAATAGGGAAGAGCAGTTTTGTGAGAATGTTGCTCGATTTATACAGATGATGGTATGAGACCTAAGATGGATTGTACAGAGAATGGTTGATCTGACAAGAGTGTTTCAGCTGCAACACCCTCTGACCATTAATAGATAGAGTGGGCCCGAAGGATTAGAGTTCTCGACAGAGTCCATCCAAACTATTCATGACCATCTAGAGACTCCTCTCAAATAATGATTCAGGTTAGTAGCCTATATACTAAGGGGACAAGAAAAGCATTGGTGGGACATCATGGTTCAAACAGATCAGGCTGAAAGAATGATGTGGAAGGATTTTCTTGAGATGTTTATTGAGAACTTCTTCCCAAAACCTTATGGTAGGAGAAAGATGCATATTGTATGTGGTTGACTCAGGGGACAATGTCAGTAATAGACTATGCCAGTTTTTTCAACAATTTGAGATGCTTCGTTCTGATGATGATAGGACATGAGGGAGTTGTGGCCAAATTCTTCTTGGATATACTGAGACATGAGATCAGGTCTCTGGTGAATATCGTTCATCTAAAAAGGTTTTTTGTGGCGGTATACCAAGCCCTTATCTCAGTGGGGAACCTAAAGGGATCTTCTTGTAGTGAACATGTGGTGGAAGATGTTGAGTAAGTGGTATGACTTCCAGTAGTAGGAAGCGATATTTTGGAACCATTCATTATGGGGGAAGTTCACAGAACTGTTAGAAGAGGGGGTCATCTTCTCAAGGTGGTGACCAAGTATTTTATTATCATTGTGGAGGGCTAGGGCACAAACGTGACCAATTTCCCCACCCACTGGTCGAGTACTGAGTGTGCGGCAGGTTAGGCAATGTGCATAAGTTCTTCAGGAACCCATGATTTTCAGGTAATAATGGAGGTTAAAGGTACCCGTTGAGCATAAGAGGGGGTCATTTACCTCGTATCGTGCAGGAAGTGGGAGATCCACAGGTTGTACTGGTAGAGGTGGTGGATGTGGAACTTTGGGGCAAGATCATCCTTACCAATAGAGTAGTGCAGTGCAACATACTCAAGCTAGAGCCCAGGGTAAGGGGCAGGTCATGTCCATGCAGTTTAGGATATACCAAAATGTTGTGAGGTAGGACCATCAACTATTCGAGGTACGATTCTTATAGCTTTCACTCTATCTAGTGCTTTATCAGATATAGGTGCTACACATTACTTTATTTTTTCTTAGTTCACAGTTGTGTTAGGCTTGACCATAGAGACTACATATGGGATAATGTAGAATGATACTACATTAGGGGTATGAGTTGAGGACATTAGGAAGTGTCTGAGTTTTGGTGTAGAGATTGGTGGCTATTTTTTTAGGAATTTTCTGTCCTCTAGATGTATGGGTTTGAACAAATATTTTGGATGGATTATTTTGTGTATCAAGCACATATCAACTATTAATGATTTTGGGTAACATTCTCATCTCTCAATTGTATCACTTATGTCCTTCTTGGTGATTGGGATATTCGAGTGGGATGCGCAGCACCGCTAAGCCAATAGTTGGGAGAACTCACAGCCCATGTTGCACGCCTTATGATGGATGATGGGGAGAAACTTTAGCCAGTAGTCCCTTTTATTGTAAAAAATTATTAGATGTGTTTCCTAAGGACTTCTCATGGTTACCACCAGAGAGATATGTCGAGTACACAATCGATTCGTTTTTTGGAGCGGAGATAGTTTCCATTCCACCCCATCAAATGGAACCAACAAAGCTCTATGAATTGAATGTTCAGTTAGAGGAATTGGAGAAAAGGGGGTTTATATGTCCTAGAACATCAACTTGTGGATATCCAGTGTTATTTTCTAAGAAGGATAACAGATCACTAAGGCTATGTGTCGATTATAGAAAGTTGAACCAGATGATGGTTATGAACCGATACCCTCTACCTAGAATTGATTATCTTTTGGACCATCTCAGAGGTTCCTTGGTGTTTTCTAAGATCGATTTGAGATCAGGATACCATCAGTTAAGGGTGAGACCTTCTCACATACCACTAACATCTTTATGAAGTAGGTATGTGTTTTATGAATTTATGGTGATTCCATTTGGATTGACCAATGCACTGGCTTTGTGCTTCGCCTTAATGAACCATATATTTCACCTGTAACTTGATCAGTTTGTAGTTGTCTTCATTGATGACATATAGGTGTATTCCACAACTCATGATGATCATGCCATACATATTTAAATCTTCTTTAGTACATTAGGAAAGCATAGGCTTTATGCCAATCTATCAATGTGTCACTTTTGGATTGATGAGGTGTACTTTATGGGACACATTATTTCTGATTCAGGTGTGTCAGTGGATCCAGAAAAGATGTTGTCTATGGTTTCTTGGGAGCATCCCATTAATGTCTCTAATATAAAGAGTTTTCTATGTATTTTTGGTTATTATCGAAGGCTTATTAGAGATTTCTCTTGGTTGGAAGCACCGCTCACAGTCCTAACCAAGAAGGGGTTATGTTTTCTTGGTCAGAGGCTTGTGAGAATGATTTTCAGAAACTAAAGAAGCAGTTAACCACTCCATCGATGTTGATCATACCCAAACCAGGTAAGAGGTATACCTTGTTTTGTGATGCGTCTGATGTTGGACTTGGGGTATTATTGATGTAGGATGATTAGGTATTAGCTTATGGGTTGAGTTATTTAAGGCTGCATGAAAGGAATTATCGTACTCATGACCTAGAGCTATCTACTATGGTTCATGCCTTAATGTGTTAGAGGCATTACTTGTTGGGAGAACCCTATATGGAATTCACCAACCATTAAAGTATCTAATACATCTTATCATAGCAGGATTTCAGTCTTTGACATTAAAGGTGGTTTGAGTACCTACAGTATATTGATTTTCAGTTGGTGTGTACACCAGGGAAATGGAATAGTTTCATCGATGCTCTGAACCAGAATGCTTAGAATCAGGTACTTTTGGAATCCAGTTTAGAGGTGGTGATGATGGCCTAATTTCATGATATGAATTTGGTGGTATAGGATGGGCATGGTTAGATGACCCTTGAATCTATAGAAATTGAATCCCAACTTCTCAGCCGACTTAAAAAGAGTAAGTTGGTGGATCTGAAGTATATGGCTATGAAAGAAAATCTTAAATGCGGGGATCCACCTTCATGTTGGACATTTGGTGTTGATGGAGTTTCTTATGTTCATGGTCATTTTGTGGTGTCAGTAGATTTATATGAGATATTGATGGATAGGTTTTAGACACAAAAGTGGGAAGTGCATCCAAGATTGACTAAGATGTATAGTGATCTTCATATGCAGTTTTGGTGGCCAAGAATAAAGAAAGATGTTGTGAGTTTTGTGGCACGATGCCTTACCTATCAACAGGTGAAGGTTGAACATCAGCATCTAGGTGGGTTGTTTTAGTAATTTTCTATTCTATAGTGGAAGTGCAATGAATTCATAATGGACTTTCGAGTGGGGATTCTAAGGATGCCTTGGAAGAATGATGAAATTTAGTAGGTGGTAGATCGGCTGACAAAAGTGTCCCATTTATTTCCAATTCAAGAGACCTATACAGTCGACCTATTGGGGGAATTGTATGTTCGAGAAATAGTACAGTTTCATGGTGTGCTGAGAACCATAGTTTCAGATCATGATATATGATTTACCTCTTGATTATGGAGGCGAATACAGAAGGAACTTTTTACTCATGTTTTTTTAGTATTGTTTACCACCCACATTCTAGCAAGAAGTTAGAGAGTACAATTTAGGTATTATAATACATGTTGAGAGCATGTGTATTGTATATCAGTGGTTCCTAGGAAATGAATTTCTCGCTTGTCGATTTTTCTTACAACAATGTCTTTCAGGCTACAATTCAGATGGCACCTTTTGAGGCACCTTTTGTGGGACCATGCAAATCTTTGTTGTGTTAGTTAGAGGACGGAGATTCTGAGCTTTCTAGACTATGTCATGTGTAGGAGACTTCATGGAAGGTTCATTTAATTCAAAAGCATATGGAAATATCTTAGAGTAGGAAAAAGTAAAATGCAGATCAGCGTCGTAGACTACTTGAGTTTGTGGTGGTTGATAGTGTGTTTCTTCAAGTGTCACCAAGTTAGGTCACTAGCGAATTCAGAATCAGGGAGAGTTGGCACCAAGATATGTTGGTCAATTTGAGATTATAGAGAGGGTATAGCCTATGGAATTCTGATTGGGTCATCTATAGCAGTATAGTGGGATTCATGATTTTTTTCATGTTGCACGACTTCAACAGTATCACCCTGATCTTTTTCATGTGATAAATGCCAAGTATATCAAGCTTGATACTGATGCATCTTTTCAATAGCACCCAGTTATTATTGTGGATCATAGAGAGAATGTTTTTTGGGGAAAATTTGTGCCTTTAGTTAGTGTTCTACAATAGCATAGTTACATTCGGGAGGAAACATGGGAGTAGGAATCTGGCATCCGGTCCTAGTGGTGTGACCACTTTGATTCAGAAACCAGATGATGCTCGAAAAAAGTGGCTTTAGGATATGATGTCATAATGTGGGGAGGGGTAAGGTATGTTTTCCTTACATTTTAGTTTAATCTTATTATTTTGGTCGGTTAAGTGTTTTACCAAGTCTTTAAGAATGATCAAGTGTGTTTTGGGGGTATGGGACACGAAAAAGGATGAAAAAGGGGGTTTGGGGCATGTTGCGTAGTTTGCACACAGTTTGGGAAAACCATGTGTAATTTTCTAGAAATCGTGTGAAAGAAGGATTTCTGGACAATAGCCTATGTATGGTTTGCGAACAGTTTGGAAAACAGTGTTGGTAAACCATGTGGCCCAGAAAAGTTTAAAATTTAAAAAAAATGCTATTACGGGATTTTTCCTCCCAACTCGGTATTTCTCTCCTCCTCTTCTCTTTAAAGCCTAGGAAAGAATCAAAGATCCCAAGAGCTTTCAAGGATCTTCCTCCCTCATCTTAGGTCCATTTATAGTGTCTTTTGTTCTGGATTGTAGATCATGGTATGTTTAAACCCTTCTTTCTTCTTTTTCTTGATTTGGGTTGTCATCTCTCTCTTATCTTCTTCCAAAAATTTCATACCCTTCTTTTTTAGTGAGGTTTAGGTGTAGAATTCACAAGTTGATTGAATCTATATCTAAGGCTTCGGTTGAGAGTGTGTTTTTCAAAATATTCAAGGTATGTGGTCGACAAATTATATCCCATGTATTTTTTGTATATTTGTGGATGTAAGGCCTTTATTATTTCCCTTTATTGATGAGTTCTTGATTCCATTGGTGTGATGTGATATTTGGGTGTATAAACAATCAATTAAACCCCTCAAGAAACCCATGGGATGCAAGGAGGAGGAATCAACCAAATTGTGGCGACCCATGTGTGTGCTGATATTCTTTGAACTTACAATTATCTAAGTAAGAGTAAGCCATTGTATTAGAACACAAATTCCTTGATGAATATGTTAATATGCATTAGGGATGAGATGTGGGGTTTTTGTAATACACTTAGGTTGGGTAATGTCCTATGAGGTTTTTTAGTTGGCATGAAAAAGGGTTAACTAGAGTAATGGGAAAATGCTAGGGGATTAGCTTATTACATGAATATACTTTACAAGATAGGCATGTGAAATAGGAAATGAGGATAAAGGGTTAAGTAATATAAATGATGAATGTGTTATTGTATTGCGAACAAAATTTAATTTCCCAATAATTGATATTTTTCATGTTTAAAATGATGTTGTTTATTCTTGTTGTGATGTGGTTGATTATGGTGAATGACAAATAAGCATGTGCACATGGCTTGGTAGAGTGGTGTATTGACATGAGGCTCTACGCCCATGGGTCAAGTAGGGATGAGAATCTTGCTCCACCCATAAATGATTGGGTTAGGGAAGGGAACGAAGATCTATTCCCCTTATGGTTGCTTTCCAACTGAACTGAGGCTTCAAGGTAAGGATAATGACGTTGTTATAATTTGATGCCAATTGATATATGTCTTGATTTTATTCCCATTTGATTGATAACATTGAATATTCATAATCCATTGAACGCATGAAAAGTGTATATTAAACCGTCAAGTGCCTAAGCGATGATCCCGAACTTGGTGGTAATATAGTTTAAGGAACGTAGTCTAGAATGGGCTATTAAACTGTTTATCTTTACTTACCATTATATCTCACTTGCATGCATTATCCTCTTTTGCTAGGTATTTTGTAGACTCCATTAGTAGTGGCCTACTGTGTTATACTCACACCCTGATTGGGCTGCCAATAGATACCTGGGCATATTTCGTGCTTGGAGGTCAGGAAAAGGGGAAGGGCTCTATATTAGGGTGTTGAGTTGGACATGGACCACGTTGGGTGAGGTTCCCGACATAGATTCCGGACCATTTTAGGGAATCTTATGTATTCCTTATTTTGGGGTTTTTATCAATTAAAACTATAGAATGAAATGATATTTTTATTATTGTATATTGTTGTACCAAGTTTTTTAAATTGGTTATTTATGCAAGTTTTTGATTGTTCTTTTTTTTCGTAATTTAAACTATTTTCTAATGTGGATTACTCTAGTAGATAGGGTATAGTCTTCCCACATATCATATTAGACCCTTACCTCTAGTGGGAAACCTCTAGTGTTTGAGGAGGTGTGCTTGAGGTCATGTGGCGACAAAGATCTAGGCACTGGTTTAGTGGAACTTGGGTCGGGGACGTTACATATCCTTAGTCATAATATTTATATGTTGATTAAAAAATTGGATGTTTAATTATGTTAGAATATAAAAACACCTATCTTGAATAATTTTTATGTTTATATCTTTATTATATTAGAGGTATATTTAAAAAATATGAAATAATAAGAGGAAAAGGTATAAACATCTGTATTGTATTGAATTAAAGTAAGACAATATAGAATAATAATAAATATAATTTTTTTGGAGATTGGAAACTCTATTAACAATGACATAGTTCCCCTTAACTAGACACAATTGAGATGTTCAATGGTTTTTGTCCTAGGAAAAAAATATTGATGTATATAGTTTATATTTGGAAATTCCCCCTCTTGAGTTCCTTTAAGTACCTTCAGTAAGATTCAAAATTATTCTCCTTAACTCTTTTATTCTTTAATCGCATTATTATTGGTTCCCTCCTGGAGCTATGATTAAAAAACATGGAAAAATATTATATTAATTTCTTAATATATCTAAGTTGAATGAATGAAAATATACCATATCATATGACCTCTGATTATTGGCTACCATATGAATTGGTGATTAATGATTAAAAAGTTTATAGTTCTTAAAAATGGTTTTTTCATTATCTTACTGTATTAACATTATTTTTATTTGAAAATAAAATGAATTCATTATAGTATATTAGTGAGTAATATTTTTAGTATTGTGGGTAACTAGGGTTAAATCCATGGAAATGGTTCTAAAAAGTAATTCACTAAAACCACGTTGAAGGGTTTAGTTCCATTTTGGATTTATGTTCCTGTTAATGTAGTTACATTTTTAAAATAGTTTGTCTCTCATGTAAAATGATAATTTCCTATGGATCCTCAGTTCACATATTATAATTTATAAAATATTATTAAAACTAAAATTATATGGGTGATATGAATTATCGATCTTATGAAATAAATTAAAAATTAATATGAAATTCATACAAAATGATGTGAGAGGAAATGCAGTTCTTTTTATTTTTTTCACTATCACAATCTAACTAATACCATACTCACCCAATTTGTACAACCCCATCATATTTATGAGAAATTATCTGTAATGTTTTGATGATTTTAATGCTTAGTTCACCCATGAATCCTCAAGTATAAAATAAAACCACCTCTTTTAATGGAAACCAATAATATAATCCTCAAACAATAAATTCCCATGTGGAATTACCAAAGGATAAATCACCTTCATTCATCACTCAACAACCATGAATCCTTTATACGAAAATATACATTATAATTAAATTGTAAATTTATATTTTAGTTGGAGAAGGAAATGGGGAATTAATAATAATAAAGTCACTTTCACCGACCTCGACTACAATAACTCTCAGAATTTTCCTTGTTAGAAATTGGTAATAAAAATAAATTCATAATGACTAAGGAATATAATGGAACCATTAAAATAGATAACCTATGGTTAATTATCCATGATCATGGGGTTGAGTTCACTGACAAGTAAAAATTCTAATAAAAATAAACACGACCTTATATATTCAATAGAATAAACCTAGGAAATCAAAACAAAAGAATAAATATAAATAAACTCAATATTTGGAACCCAAAATAAAATGTCACATTTCCCATTAAAAAACATGATTGATATGATGGAAGGTTTTTCTATTTGTTTTCAATTTTTCCTCATGGACAACATATGTTGGGACATGCTTCGATGTGATTTTCTTCAAAAATATTCCCTAACCATCTTGATTTTTCTTCTAAGATCACTTATACTAACTTCAGAAAATCATTTTGTCCCACATTCATCTATGAGGAGATAACATGGAAGTATCTTAGATATATTTTATGATTTTTCATTGCTAAATTAAGAAAAATAATCTTTTTCATATTACCTCACATGCATGGATTCTGTGTGTATTGGTAACAAATATCACATCCTCCATTGTTGATCATGAATTTTTTTGATTGTTTTGGAATGCTCACATGGTTTGATAAGATTGGTGTATATGATCATCATGAATATATATTTTTATTGAAACTAAATATATTGAGATACATTCTGAATTTAGTGCTAATAATATGATAACCACAAAGAGTGTCTCTATGATGTTATAATAATCATCTTCATCATGGGTGATGATATATCCAATCATAATAATGAGTATATCTTCCTCATTAATCGTAGGTTACAACATAAAGGGTGGTATTACCATTGTAATTTCTCATATGTAGCTACAGTCCCATGCCTATTAATCTCACATAACATATATGTCAAGCTAAGATACTCTTTCATAGACTTTTTTAATGTGAGTTTTTTATATACATGACTAGTTTTATCTTCCATAACAATTACCAAATCTCACAAAATATCATTAAATATAAATATAAATATTTTTTTATTTATTTATTACACTTATATAACCTATTTATGTATTGAGTTATTCCTACATATCAATGGAGACATAGCTCCTTTTATCTCTATGGTGAATGATTTAATCTTACATCGGAGTTTTGAACCTATATTTAATCACACATAGTAGTTGTATATTTATACATGACCAATATTAGGGAGTTTATTTTACTGCACAAATATTCTAGGGGAGTTTCATTTATGTATCCATGGTTTCAAGGGAATTACCATTTAATAGTTAGTTTTAAATGGATTTACTCATATGTAACTTTCCTACTTCATCTTCTCTTCCTTATACAAATTAAATTTAATTGAATTAATGTATGGACTAGAAATTTTATCATTAAATATTAATAATTTCATTTGTATAAGGGAATTAGTCCATTTTTATTATCAAACCTAAAATAAACTACTATGTGGAAATATTATTTTTACCTAGATACTATGAAAATTAATTTGATATGTTAAATGAATTACAAAGAAAAAGTTTGTAAAATATGTGTTTCCTCACTCACAAAACCAATATATTGTTTCCCTCTTGGGATATATCTACAATTAAGTAAATATGAAAAAAAAAATCAAAGTTTCTATTTAACTCTTATTTTCCATCCGTATACCATCTATATTATGTTATGATTTTAAATCCCTTTTCTTTATTCTCATGAAATTACATTCAATATAATTTACCTATCCATGAACATGTATACCAACATTACATAAAAATGCATCTCTCAATATCAAGAAATTTATTTTCTAAAAAATTATTCTTTTCTTAGGAATATGAATATATTTTATATGTTTCCAATGTGAATATATCTCCACCCAAAGAGTAAGGATGTGATTATTCTAAAATTCATTGGATTGGTTGTGTTGGGGCCATATGATTGTAGTTTTTTGTTCAAAAAATTTATTGAAATGGCTTTTTTGTTCTCTTAAAACCAAATTATAATATAACATCCTAAACCCACACATCTGTATTTGGTGCTAAAACATGATGTGTATTTTTAATAAACAATAACTAAAAAATATATAGTTATTTATAAAAATAAGAACCTTTTTCATTCTAGGTTCTGGAAAATTAGTTTATGTCTTAAAATTTTTCAAAGTTAAAGTAAAATAAAACAAAATGTCTACTGCGCTTCCACTTGCTAACTCCAAAAGCACAAATGTATGAATTAGAGATTCTATGATTCCTATGAAAAACGTTTCAAACAAGATATACAAATTTATTTTCCTAGTAAGGTGTTTTAAAATACTTGAAATGCCTTTTTGGAAATATTTCTTTGAAAATACCATTGAGAAATTCCATGGAAATTATTTAGAAAAGAGTATAAAATTATATTCTAAATACCTTTTGAAAACATAATTGAAGTTATTAATGCTTGGAAATACTATACAAATTTCGTAATTACATACCCAAAAAATTGATTTAAATAATGTAGTGATTTTTTAGAAAAAATAAGTATGTTGTTGAAAAAAACAATATAGAATCTTAGAACATTGAAGGTTATCATGGGCCTACCCACTTGTCCAGGGATGGGTTCACTCCCCAATTCCCTTCTAGATTTACAAAATTAAATTTTTTAATTTTATGAAATCATTTTACACTTGATTTATATATATACATACACTTTCTACTGAAGTTTCTACATTTAAAATATGAAAAAAAATTAATCATTTTATATGTGTATATAAATACATATATATATATATATACATTCACAAGAACACATATACCAGATTCAAAATAATTATATGTCATGTCGACTTGTCTTTTCCAGATATTAGATTCATTTTCATTCATATTTTCAAATCACGAAATAATCTATAAAAAATCATTAATGAAAAAGAATTGTTTATCCATACAACATACATATCTATTAATAATATGTACTAGTGAATTTTTGACACATCATTAGCTAAGATGAGGTATATATCTTTTAAATAAAATCCATGATTTTATATACACTTTTCAGACATGACATTATCGTTTTTTTATTTAAAAATAACTAACATAAATTTTTAAATTAAATTAATAAATTTTATTTTAAATATTAATAATGAAATTGTTATATAAGATCCTTATTTTTCTTCCAAAAATAATAATATCATAACATTAAAATGATAATATCTTCATTAAGTCAAATACAAAATGGTATTTCATTGAAATTAACCACATAGAAATAATTAAAAAAAATACCTTTTGAAAATAATTATATAAAATATAAACAATCAATTCCTTATAAAAACACAAAGAAATATAATTTTAAATTCAATAATTATAATATTTTCTTAGAAAAAAATATAAATTAAGGTAAATGAATAACTAAAAATAAATGATAACATATAAAAAAACAAAAATGTTTCGACAAAGAAACAATATCTGACTCATGTATAACTTATACATAACCATATATTAAAATATGAATATAATTTGAAAAAATATAATTTTAACAAACAAATCACTTAATGTATATATTTAATAAAACATTATATTTTTGAAATATTTTCTATTTTAAATTAATATTATTAATAATTATTACATTCTCATCGGATGAGTTTACATTTTCATTTTAAAGTTGATGAAACATTCTGTATAAAGAAATTCATTTTGAAAACACTCTGGATCAAGAAGAAGTTTGCATCATAAAATAATATAAGAGAGAAAATGCATTAAAACACAATAGAAGATATCACAAATAAAAATAATCCCCTAAAGTAATGAAATTTAAAATAAATAAGTATTTTGAAAATAAAAATTTCCACTTACCTTTGATTGATCCATAGTAAACTTCATTGCATTACCCAATCCCTTCGTGCAAAACATAAATCATCACTTTAGAATATATATACAATTAGTAGTATGGATTCTATCTTAATAGACTCTATAATAGTCTAAAAATATATTTTATATTATTTTTTCATAGATATGTTAAGTGATTACATTTCTAGAATGATGAGATTCTCATATATATATTTTTAAATGATCTAATGTCTAAATAGTGGACATTAAAGAGGTTTTGTATTTGATCTGATACTGAAAACAGATGAGAAGATTCAGTGTATTTAAATAAGCATAATTAATGTAAGGGAATTGCCAAACGTAATCATTAAAAATTATGAACATGTTATTTTCATATTTTAATACAATATATTAAAATAAACAATGGATACGAATAGAATGCTGATTGAATCTAGAAACAGGACAACCGGTATTATTGAAGATAGTAATAAATTAATTCACACTGACATCGAGTTCATGAAATTCAAAACTCCATAGGACCAACAAACATTGATGAAAGAAATAAGTGGATAAAATTTACAAGATAGGGCACAATTAAGCTAATTTTTAGAAGATTCTTTCATTAAACACATACATGTTTATGTGAACAATAAGAACAAGATAGACCTAACTCACTAAAGACTGAAACCATAACTGCGATGGAACTCCATGAAGTTTCTCTAATCCACTTCATTGTCACCTAGATCATCGGTAGCTGACCACACACTATAGCCAGAGATCTATGCTCAATCTCTTAGTTCACGACTCTATGAATGTCTTGAAACTCATATGGGACATAGTCTCTCCTTCAGTGTGCTTGACCCTCACTCATCCTGAATTTCCCTCTCGAATCCAAACTAGAACCCTACTGCTCCGCCTATTGGATTCTTTATTTCTACTTAGACAGACCCACAATCAAGGTTCCCCCCTTATTTAATGATATATCAATTTATTATATTTTATTTATTAATTAAAATTTTTAAATTTTTAAAAACAAAAAATTATATATATATATCTTCCTTTAAAATAAAAATATCAATATATTACTTTATGTTATTTTTATTAGTTTTATTATATTTATGATTACATAAATTTATTATTTATTATAAATATAATCTAGTTTTATTCAGAATAAAATTTATAGAAATAAATTTCATTAATTTTATCATTAATTGTTTTTATTTATTAAAATAATATATTAAAAAATATTATTTCATGAAAACTATATTTTCCTAAAAGAATAGTTAATATATGTTATCTTCATACATTATAATAAAAAAGTGACAATTTAAAAACTAATTAATGCAAAAAAAAAATTCATTTTGATTAAATGGAATCACATAGTTTTATAAAATATATATAATAACATTATTTATTTAAATTATAATTGATATATTAATTACTTAATTATTCTTGAATGTTACATTCTCACCCATAAAGGAAGTGTTTCCTCCTTAACAAGGCTTTAGAAAATTATGAATTTCAATATTCAGAATTAGAAATACTAGAGCTCTAAATGGACATAATTATCTAAAAGATAGAGAAATTCTATCATGAAAAATTATTTTCCGAAAAAGATAATTATTAATCTATAAAGTAGTCTAGACCATTCCTTTGATACCAATTATAACATCTCGAACTCGTGCTTCAAGGTACGTTGCTAAAAATGTTGTTTATTTTTTTATAAACAATAATCTAAAAATACAGTGTACATTATTCAAAATAGGACCTTTTCTTTTCTAGGATATGGAAAATTAGACTAAATCATACAATTTATCAGAGTTAAAGTAAAATAAAACAATATTCCTTCTACGCCTCCATGCACTGACTCCAAAAGCATCAATGTACGAATTAGAGATTGTGTGATTCTGTGAAAAATATTTCAATTAGGGGATGATCATTTAATTTCCTAGTACGTTGTTTTAAAATCATTGATATACTTTTTAGTAATTAATTATTTAAAACTAAAATTTATAAATTCTTTTTAAATTCTTTAGATAATATCATAAAAATACTTTTCGAAATACCTTTTGAAAACATAATTGAAATTATTTAGGTATTGAAATACTATAACACTTCTTAAATTACATACATACAAAAAATTTCATTAAATATAATCCAATGATTTTTTAGAAAACATTAATCATGCTTTTGGAAAAAAAAATTGGGTAATTAGAACATTAAAGGCTATCATGGGCCTACCCTCCAATCGAGGGATGGGTTCACACCCCAATTCCATACCATTTTTGCAACATTCAATTTCTAGGTTTCATAAAAAAAATAAGATTTCATTATATATATATAGTGTACTGTAGTTTCAAAATTTAAACCATGAAAACCCTATTAATAAATTTATAAGTTTATATATATATATATATATATATATACTTTCACAAGAACACATCTATCAAATTTGAATTAATTAAATCTCACGTTGACTGGTATTTTCATGATATGAGAGTAATTTCCATCCATATTTTCCATTAATGAAACATTATTTTAAAAAAAATTCTACAAAAGATTTTTTTATTCAGAACACATAAATATATATTAATAATAAATACTAGTGTTTTTTTAACATGTCAAGAGCTATGATGACGACCATATATGATAAATGGAATCCATTATTTTATATCCACTTTTCACACTTGACATGTATTCTGTATTTACATATAAATAATTAACATAAAATGTTAACATAAATTTATAAATTTTATTTTAAATATTAATAATAAAATTACATATATAATATCATTATTTTTCTCCCAAAAATAAAAATCTCATAACATTAAAAATGAAAATATCTTCAATATGTCAAAACTAAAATGTAACATCCTTGAAATTAATCATATATAAATAATTATAAGTTCCCTTTTGAAAAAACTATAAGATAAAAATTAAACATATTATACATTATGAAAAACCAAAAAACATAATTCTAAAATAAATAATTCTAATATTTTCTAAGAAGAAAATATAAATTAATGTAAATAAATTACTAAAAATAAATACTCCCTTACAAATAAAAAAATATGTTTTGATTAAAAAAATTGATACTCATATATAATTTATATATAACAATATATTAAAAAATGTAAGTAATTTGAAAAAAAATATGATATGAAAAAAAAAATCCATTAATATAAAAATTTATTAAAACTTTAGATTGTTGAATTATTTTATTTATAAAATCAATATTAATATACACACATACCTTCTCAAGGTTGGAGTTTAGATTTTATTTTAAAATTTGATGAAACATTTTTCTGTAAAAATAAAATCATTTAGAAAATTATTTGGATAAAGAAAGATTTTTCATCATAAAATCATAGAAGTGAGAAACAATATTAAAATACCATAAAATAAATCAAAAATAAAAATAATCCCCATAATGATATAAAATATCAAATAATAAAATATTTTTAAAACACAAATTTTTCCTTAACATTGGAAGAACCATAGTAGACCGTCATGCACTACCCAAGAACAATGTGAAAAACAACAAGAACAACTTTAGAATATATATAAAATGAGCAGTGTAGATACTATTTAAATTGACTCTCAAATTGTCTAAAAATATATTTTATATCATGTTGCCTTAGATATGTTAAGTTCTTGGATTTCATGAAAATTGGGATGATTTTATAAATATTTTTAAATGACAAAATTTGTAAGAATACGACATAAAATGGGTTTTAAATTTTGAGTTGATGATTAAAATATATGAGCACGTTCAGTTTATTTGAAAAAGGATAATTAATGAAATTGAATTTCCAAATTTAATCGTTTCAAAATTATTCACATGTATTTTTCAGATTTTAATATAATTGATAAAAATAAACAATGGATACGAAAAAAATCATGATGGAATCATGAAATAAGAAAACTTGTATTTTTTATAATGGAATCAAATTAATTCTTGCTGACATTGAGTTCAAGAAATAAAATAATCAAAAGGACCATCATACATTGATGAAAGATAGAAGTGGATGAAATCAACAATATATGTCACTATTAATATGATTTCCAAAACATTCTATAATTTAAACACAAATATATGTTCTGATCTAGAAAACCTGAAAAAAATAGAATTACCTCACAAATGACCAAAATTATAACCATGATGGACCACCATGAAATTGCTTGGATACACTTCG
Organism: Viscum album; assembly: GCA_963277665.1. NCBI lineage: Eukaryota > Viridiplantae > Streptophyta > Magnoliopsida > Santalales > Viscaceae > Viscum > Viscum album. Next base: position 1,351,824,837 of record OY728164.1, read on the forward strand.
ACATTTCCAGGTTCATCGATGTTATTCGATGACCTCGAGCACATGATCCACACTTGATCTCTTGGTCTGAGACTCCAAAAACAAGTTCAACTGCAGATGAGACAAAGTCTCTCCCTTGATGCACTCGAACCTCACTAAACCTACATTTCACTCCTAAATGTGCCTTCTCAGCCTACAAGTTCAATGTTTTCTACTTGAATAGTCCCGTAAAGCTGATTTACCATTTATTTATTAATATATCAATTCATGGTATTTTTTTCTACAAATTATAAATTTTATAAAAAAACTTATATATTCCTTTATGATAAAAATAATAATAATATATTACTTTATGATTAAAAATATATTAATTTTAATTATTATAATTAATCTAATTCTTTTTACATTTTATTCAAAATTTTATTTAACATAAATATAATTTATTTTAATTCAAAAAAGAATTTACAATACTATATAACTTTAATATTAGTATTTAATATTTTTATTTTTAAAAAATTATATTAAAAAATATTATTTCAAGAATACTATATTTTCATTAATGAGTATTTAATATATATTATTTTAATATTTGATCAAAAAAAGTGACAATTTAAAAAATAATTAAAGTAAACATATTTAATTTTTATTAAAGGCAATCACATAGATTTATAAAAGATATTTTATAACATTATTTATTTAAATTATAGTTAATTTATTATTTAATTAAAATTTTAGGGATGTTAGATAATGAATTATAATAAATGAAAATTTGGAAATTGATCCTTCTCTTCATCCCTCAAATGTATCCCCAATGAGAATATTTCTATACAATTTTATGGTAATTCATATATCAACAACAATCAAGATGATTAATAAATACACTTTTCTATTTTTTCTTATTGAGGAGAAAGGGGTGAAAATTGAATACATTTTATGTAATTCAATTCATTCCATTTTTTGTGATTAGGATGATGAGTCATTAAAATGGAATAATGAGAAATAAAACCTCATCACCATTTTTTATGACATTTTTTTTAATTTTATCAATTTTAGATAAAAATAGTGAAAATTTTAATTACAAATATATAGTGACTTATTTTATCCTACTAAATGGAAACACAACCTTGAAATATCCCCAAAAAGAAACTCTTTCAAAAATGATTTCCACGAACAACCACACCCAAACTTGTCATAAATTTTAAATCATGAAATAAAATACCACAATATAGGTGGGAAGGTAATTATCTAATAATATAGCTCTTATAAATTTATTAATTGTCAATAAATCATGTAAAACGTAATATTAGGTGTATTTTCGGATCAATATAGTGATTTAAAGGGGAATTGAATTAATAAAATCTTACCGACTTAAAAAAATCCATAACTCAAAAAATTTTTAATAATTCAAAACAAGAGTTCTAGATTATAAATCATGTATCAATATTTCTGGAAGTATATAAATGTTGGAAAATGTAAAGAGGGTATAGAAACCTCTTAAAGAAGTTATTGTTTATATTGGGATATTTTTTCATTATATGGATATCTCAATGAACCAAAATTAATTACAAAAATAAAAATAGTATCATAATCAAAAAAATTAATCAAATTAATTATCAATTTTAATTTCAATAAAATATCCAAAATTTAATCAACCAGACAAAATTTACAGCAATGTTCAAAAAATCTTATTTATCAGATAAAAAGAAAAACAAAAAAAGTAGATCCCCAATCAAAAAAATGAGATAAACTCTCTTGAACACGTATTATGTAACTAAAAAATTTAATCTCAACATTTTTAGGATGAATATTGAATATAGGGAATGGAACAAACAAGGTGGAGTAATAAATATAACTCAGTAATTATATTGTTATAGAATTTTTTAGATGATCTTTATTGAAACCCAAAGTAGTGTTAATATTGAATTAACAAAATATAATCCTTATAAAAACATTACTAAAAATGGAAAATGAATTGAAAAGGGGACTTGGTTTAACTTCCAATGTAGGTATGGGGTTGATTTTACCTCTAACTAGGCAGTTCCATCTATAGTCCCTGATCTAAAGGGGTGTGTTATTTATGCGGTATTTCCCACAACACATTCATTTCTCCAGTGCTCTTTATTTTTTATAGTATTTTGGAATCCCCATGCATAGATTACATCATGTACCCCTTCATGAAATAATAGATCATCTAGAATTATGGGTGTGTGATTAAGATTAATGACTTATATTTTCTTCTTTATCTAGAAAAATGGTTTATACTACTGGTTTAATTATCACTCAATGATTTGAATTCTCTTATTATTCATATTAAATAATAAATTATATATTTTCTATAAATTATTATAATCACCCTCATGTGCACTAGTGGAGAACTCAACTAGGTCCTCCATCATCTCTTTAAACCCAACCACTTACTCTATAGCCTTATCTCTTTCATCCTTTAGTGAATACTATAAAATAATTGAATAAGACGAATAAAAGTAGTGAGTACGAGTTTTCAAGTAAATTTTAGAAAAATTACCAAAATGAAATATAGAGTTCTATCATAACCTCCAATAATTTTAGTTTATACATCATTATACCCTATAAATTCCCCAAATGGATACTTGGATTGTTTGGGGTGTTCTAATATTTCAGTAGTACTGAAATAATATGGACCCTTTCACCTTTCATAGGGGGAAAAGTACTGGTAATATTGGTTCTTTCATAACATGTTTTAATTTTGTAATGTATTTATATTACTCAGTTTGATACATAGCAATATATTCTTGGTATTTTGATTCATGGCCTTATTTTATTTATATATAATAATCTATTAATACCTTCTCCATATAAATTTATTTTAAAACTCAACTTCTCTATTGGTAAAGAACGTAATTATTTCACTAAAATGGGATGGCAGGATCAACACAGATTAAATATTCTCTAATTTTTTTATAAATTTATTTTCTTATATTTTTATTTATAGACAAATAAAAATTCAGTACAAATAAGTATTCATCCATAGTATTAATTTCAATAAGTGATTCACATAAACAATTTCAAGGGTTTAGTGATACTTTTTAACTTAAATTCTTATGATTCAAACAACGGTTTTAGACACACGTTCTCACTTAAAGAGAACCATTATTTCATACTAAATCACTTTTCAATTATTATTATATATAAAATTTGTGAGAACCCAAATGATTAGGGTGAGGTAGATGGTAGAATGAAATAAAAAATTAAATATCCAAATGTAATTCACATAAAATAATATTAAAAATAAAGGAGACTCTTCTAATACTAGTTCTGATGATTTCACACACACTCAAACTCAATTTAATATCATCCTCGCCAAATCTTCACACAGTACCATATGAATGAAAATCTCTAATTGTTATTTTCATGATATCAATATCCTATTAACCTAAGGACCCATGAGTGAACAATATGCCTACCTACATTATAAGAAACCAATAAGACTATAACCAATTTAGTTATTAACCTATTTGAAACCCAAGTAAATAATAGAATCCATTCATCACTCAACCACCTTGTCTCCAACTTATGCCAACATAAAAATATAAAAGAAGGGAAGTTATTTGTTTGGTGATAGAAGGAAATGTAAATCTAAATACAAATATAGAATTGTGCCCAATATACACTACTAATACTCTTTGAATCCTTGAACATAGTACTTGATAAAATAGTTTAAATCTTATGGACTTGGTTATATTATATAATAGATCCTAGAAAAATCTTCATGTTACCTCTCCATAAACATGGATGTAATTTCGACATATGTGAAAATAAAATTAAATGATGAGAAGAATGGAAAAAAATTATATTCGACATAATTAATGTTGCAAATTAAAATAAAACTATAAACCCAATTAATCCTAATATTACGATCCTATATCACAATGACACAGTTCCCTAGGATAGTGTATATTTATTAATTCATTCACATGAGTCTCTTTAAAAACCTTACCTCAACATCACTGTTTTTATCCTTGGTTCCCTCATTTTTTATTAATAATATACATTTCCTTTCATGGGATATAATGATATCATTTTGAAGAATCTCAAAGTAATTTAGTTATTTAGATAAACATAATGAATGAAAATATTACTTTACAAATGACCCCACATGTATGGTTATAACATATATCACTGATAAATCCTTAGACGTTCATTATTATTCACAAATGTATTTGACTATTACCAATGTGGTTCTTTTAAATTTTCATTATATCATTTTAGTATATCGGTGTTTATTATGATCTATCACATGGGGACCTTGGTTTGATCCTTGTAAATAGCATAGAAAAGTGATGTTAAAAACCTTATCGAATGATCTAGGGACACATTAAATTTTTTTCCAATGAATACAAAAAGGGATATAACCTTGAGGATGACCATATTACCTATTAAAGATCTTGTTACTTATAATTATTTTCAAAAGAATATAAAAAATCAAATTAGAGTGGTGATATAGAGGGTATATGAAATGATAGAATTGAAATTTAATAATATAATGAAAATATAATGTTAAAAAATAAATGAGATTCAACCTATATTTGTTCTAATGACCTAATTTACAATAAAATGATATTAATACAATCATCAATCAACACTTACACTCCACCATATGCTTGAAAATCTCTCACTAATTTAGTTTGATAATGTTAATGAATTTTTCTCCAAACACACATCGAATGTGAAATACGTAATCCTCCTTCATGGAAAACAAATAAGATTATCCTCCATCTCGATATTAACCTAATATCCCCTATAAATTTCAACATATATTCATCACTTAGTCATTTTGGATCCACCATATGCCAAGAAAACTGGGCGACGGATGGAAATTGGATGATTCAGTAATTGAAGGAAATTTGAAATGAATAATAATTAATGAATGGTTATAAACATCCACTCCTATAACTCCCTTAGTTCTGAGATATTGAAGTTAATAATATAATTTAAATCATAAAGACACAAGAATCTCATATAACCTCACCTATAGAAAGTATTTGGTTAAACCTAAATGATCATTGAGGTATATTTTACATATAGAAAATAATTATAAGAAACATGAAAATCTATATTTGATAGAATATATATATATAATTGCATTAAATTGATATGTATACCAAATTCAAAGATTGGAAACCTGAATTAAAGTGTAAGAGTTCCCATTAAATCATATGTTCGAGATACTTGAGTTGTTTTCTCTATATTCATATGTGATACAAGTGGAATGTGTAGGATCATTTATATTTCCACATGGTATTCTTTAAGAATATTCCTTCAACTTCATGATTTCTCTCCTTTAATTTCTTCTTATTTCATCCAATGATCATTTTTACCATCAAGGATTTCATAAGAGAGTAAATGGTACTCTCTCAAGTCCATTTTCATATCAGGAATAACATAGTGAAAATAATATTCCATTTGATATGTATTCGCAAGAATGAATTCAAAATACATTGGTGATGAATGCCATGACATTCATTACTCATCAAATGGTTCACTAAATATCTCCAAGAGTGCCTAATATTTTTTGACTAGTGCACTAGACTTTAATGAGGATGGGTTATCCTTGAAATAGTATTCTCTATGATATGTTTCGAAGGTAGTGTTTCTTGTGTGATATTAACATACAATGTCATCATGATTGAATAGGTAGAGCCTTAATATTGGGTGATGAAATCTCCTATAATATGAAATGGAATGCATTTATCTATAATAGTTGATAATGATGTGAATCATGTAATTCCCCTGGGAATTACTCATACGTATTGTATTTTCAATTCCATAAACTCTTAAACAACTTCCACATCTACATTATCCACTTATACATATCCTTCACATATGTATGAGTTATTTCGACACAAGCCTAGATTATTTTTCTTTTCATAATATTTAATATCACTTAAAATCATAGTACTCTAATTCAATATTTCGTATATATTGTTAAGACATTAATATAACGTGTATTTCCATAATTTTTTTAAATATCATTTGGGGTCTGGCTCACTCCAATCATGTAACAAAGCATTTAATCCCTCATAGTGTATATACAGTAGGGAATAAAATTACATAATGGTTATTTATTCAAACACAAATGGTGTTTTAGAATATATTCTTATATAATATTTTTTGTAATGATGTTACTCAAACATGGCCAATTCCTCTTATATAGTAGCTATAAAATGAATTTACATTTATGTAACTATCATGACTGAATTCTCTTCCTCATGTATATGAGAAAATCATAAATAAAATTCAATATATGAAATTTAGAAAATAATATTAATAATATCCATAAAATTATAGAATTTGGAAAATATTATAATAAATTCCAAAAGAAACTAATATATTCAAAATGTGATTTTTACCTAGGTATTGTCAAAATAAGGGTAATATAATCAATAAAATTTAATAAAAAATATTTTAAATATATATATGTGTCTTATAAGTAACAAATTAATTTATGGGTTTGGAAGATATGATTTATTAAATTATTATTCAAATTTTTTGCTTTAAATTTTTAATAATGTTAATGGAAAACATGGCATACCAACTCCCTTTTATTATGAAAATATCTAGTAGGAAAATAACATATATGTAGGTATAAGTTCCCCTTATCTTATGAAATACATATTTTATCTATAATGACTTTTGTGTATTATTTATTACTGTATCTGACTCTATCCTCTTTTATTTATATATTTTGATTAGTTTTTATCTTTTTATAACATATCCTAATTATTTATAATTTTTGTTATACATATAGGTAATTTTGGGTTGTTACCTTTGTTTTCAATGACTTGATATGTTTTGTTATTTTGGACACCCTAAAAGTATTTTTCATATTTATTCATGGATTGTCTAGGTTTTCTTGATTTTATCCTAAATGATCCTTAATAATGGGGATATCCATGTTAGTGGCCCTGATATGAAGTTTGGGTGAATATAATTGAAAAGGAAAGAGAGTGTGTGATATTATTAGAATATAAATTATATATAATAGTTTTGTAAGGTATTGGTTTACTTAATGTGTATATATTATTAAATGATAAATTTTTTATATAAATGGACCTTTTTAATTGTCTTTTAGGAAAGATTCTATGGATTATTTGAATAATGGTAAAGTGGTGGTCCTGAAATCCCTCATAACTAAAAATTATTTTTGCAATAAAAACATGGTTTTCAAAAACTATTTTTTTCAAATGTGTTACAAAAAACCCTTTAATCATGTCTATTATAAATAAATACATTATTTTGATATTTTTCATTTTTTCCCTATTATAGTTGAAACTATTATAAATAGATTATTCCTTGTTTGATAGGGAAATTTTAGTTGATCTGTGTTAATTATCAATATCCTAGTTTTACTTGTGTTTTCTTACTGGGTTAAAATGATTTATGTCATTATCTTATCAACCATTAATTGAAAATGAGAGTGTTAATGTTAATAAATTGTTGATGTTATAATCATAATAATGTTGATTGAAAACTATTTGAATATTTTATTTTCGGTATTGTTATAAAAGGTTTTTACATGTATATAGGACATTAATAATGCTTATTATGCCTTATATTATTATACCCATAGGATATAATTACTTATTAATTTTAGTTATATTACAATACATGTTAAGAAGATAATAAATATGTTTTTTATAGTGATAGGACAATGGTTTGGGGAAAATGTACCCTCTTTACCCACAGGCATGTGCACAAGCTATATGTTAAATATAAGTATATACATATATGGAATGTGTATTGTTGGGAACAACATAGAATTAAAAACTATTATGGTGGATAAGTACTACAGGTTCCAAAATCAGTAATTAATATACATTGTTATGGTGAATAGTGTTGAAGGTTCCCCCTCAAGTTATAAACATTTACTATTATTTATCGATATAGAGGTGCCTTGGGAACTTATTATTTAATACTTAATAGACAATTATTTTCACATGGTGGATATGTTATTCCCATGATTGATAGTTATGCACCATTTTACAAGTACATAATCAATTAATGGTTTCTCTATTATTTATTTCAAGAATGTATTGATGCTATTTTTCATCCTCTGGTAGGCATATGGGTTATCTATTATAATCATTTTTAATGTGTTGTAACTTGTGCATCATTAATACACCCTATCTGGAGGTGAATTAGGGTGATATGTAAAGTTATTATAACCTTTAAAACAAATTGGATCTTGTATTGACATTGGAAGAAAAAATTTAATCTATATTATAGGAATAATAAAATTTTAAAACAATAAAAATCATTGAAACATGATTTTACAAGGTTCACTTATAATGGTATACTTACACAGAGCACACACTAGAATAAAATGGGGATCTCCACATCATCTATCAAGTTATATGTCGATATAAACATTCTAAATATGTTTTCACATTGTATATTGTAAACTTAGATGGTATGTGGTATTTGACATTGGTTTTTGAAACACAATTTTAGAAATTAGTCAATAAATATTTGATGGAAGTGTTTTTTCATATAATTTATTATATAACTTATGTGAAAACCCCTTTATCACCATTGTTGTTTAAAATTTCTCACATGGTAAAAATTATTTCATATCGGTTATAGCCTAAATAATATTCATTAATTAATTTCAATAGTTATTACTCACATAAATTAAAATTCAAGATACATTTTGAAGATAATTGTTGAAACTAAATGATATCATTAAATATAAATTTAAAGTGTCGACTCTAACTCGATGATCATTGTAATTTCCTTTAATCCAATATAATCTTTTTATATTAATATTCCATTTTGGAAATAAACCATGAAGAAACTAATTAAATTAATGGAGAGTCATTTAAAACTATAGTAAATGAATATCATGTGCAATATTCATATTTTTAACTTGGTTAGAAGAATAAATATTCATCATAAGAAAATAAATCCTCAATAAATAAAAAAAATTATGATAAATAATAATTTAAAATTTTATCATTCATATGATAAATATAAATACCATAAACAAATCATTTAAATGAGAATTAGTGGAAGGATGAAATGGAAAAATATATGAGGAGAACAAAAATAATGAAATAGGGATCATGAATTCTTGTATAGGTTTCTTGATAAAGTGTCCCATTTAATCATAAATTACTATTTGGATTTTTAAAATTGGAATTCATAATATGAAAAACATGTCGAATCACTGTGTGGGAAGTGAAATTTTAGTTTAAAATTATTATTTAATTAACTAATGTTAAAAACTCTCTTCCGGGTTTTTTTTAACATCAGTTTCTCTATAACCAAGAAAAAAACTTGTTTTCATGTCAGTTAGTATAGAGCTTATGTTACAACCCACTAGGAAAATTTATTTATTTTCTATTATCTAAATATCCAATATTGAAAACTTTTAAACATTGGTAATTTATTAAGTGACATCAAAACACTAATTTTAAATCCTTCCTTTGTACTAGATACATCTTAATAACGTATTCAAATTCTAATTCACCACTACATAAATAATATGAGATTTAGGATAATATCATTCCTTATTTAAGTTCAATGGATGCTCTCTCTCTATTCCATTCAATTATTTCCTGAGGTTTATAAAGATATAATCGACCCATAGGATGAACTCAAAAAGATATCAGTTAAATATTTATCAAAATATTGTAATATTATTTCATAATGAATGTTCAATAATCACTTTCCTTTCATCAATTACATACATCTTAATATAAACTTTCAATCTTATTGGACAATGTTTCTCAAATTGATCATAATTCACCTTGGAATTCCTAGAATTAAATGAACTTTAGTACTGATTTCATGTGTTCAAATCTTCATGAACTATAATTTTCTTTTTGGTGTGTAATCAACCATTCTCTATGTAGAAATTGGAATTATATTACAAAATAATGTTCAAATTTAAAATACAAAATTTAAAAAATAATTTATTTTTAATTATGTAAAATCCATCCATTAGAACAACTCTGTATAGATATCTATTAAATAAATACAAATTTGTTGTCATTAATTTCTTAAATAACTATCAACCTGTCTTGATATTAGAACATGATAATATCAATGTGAATTATTTAAAATCGATAAATCACGGCATGACATACTAATTTATGGTATGATATCACAATTTCAATTTCATATTTCTATAACTATTAGATGATTCATAGCATGGAAATAACCTTCATGGTGTATGCCTTATTTCAGTTCTAGCTATCCAGAATCTTCTAAAATAATAGTCCTAAAGAATTTTCAGATTAGGAATTCATGGAATGAGTCCTTCATTTGTAATTTGTTTTCATGAAAGTACCATTCCATAAATATTTTTCAATGGGCTGAGTACCAAATATACTATGAAAATAAAATCAACCCAATTCTTCTTCTTATTGAAACTTTAATGTCATTTCATGTAATAAAAAACTACATAACCACTAAATATCTAGAAAAAATCCTTTATCACAACATGTAACAAAAAACATCAAATGTTGAAAAAGTAAAATATCTTACACAATACATGAATGACTCCTCTTACACATGAGGGGACTTTTTCGATATCCATTTATCAATATGGTCAAAACATGATGAAAAATCTCCTAGTATAAATTATTTTTATGATTTTTCTTATGGAAGGTTATAGAAATTTAATTTATTTTTTATTTTTCTAATTTAACATCATTCATGAGAAAATGCATGGAATCCCAAAATGTTCTACCATTTTCTTAATATTTACATAATCTCCTCCATTTACTTGAACGCATATTTTTATAAATTAATAATGCTTCAAGAACCGTAAAATGGTTTAAAAACAATATCCAATTGAAAAAAATCAAAAATTACAACATGTAGTTGAACCAATATCTAACTTTTGATTTCATTCTAATTTTTTTTAATTTCATAGGTTTAATTATATTAATGTTCATCAGTAGCATTTGGATAGAATTATAATCAATCTCCCGATATAGAATAGCATTCTCCCCTTGTAACACACCAATATTTTATGATATATTTGTTTTTAAATAAATTTAATCTCTTCGATATCTTGTGACACACATAACCGCATTTCTAAATGAACCATAATATAGTATACCGTTACAACATATCCATTAAATTAGTTTTATGAATAATAATAAACAAATTTTATAAATATAAATAAATGTTTTAGATAAAATAAATACATTTTTAATAAATACTTTATTTGAATCAAAAAATTATCCTTTCCTCAAAATAGATTCAATTTATTTTTGAAAGAAAATAATATAATTAAATATTACCAATTTCATAAAATATATTTTCAAATTTTACCTTCATTTTTGAAATAATAATTTAGAAATTATTTTTTATTTTATAAATGATGGTTTCCTTAAAATATTACATTTTAAACAAATAGTGAAAATATATATATTTTTATTAAAAATATCCATTCATTTAAAGTATTTAAAAAGTTACATTTTATTTTAAAAATGTTTTAAAAGTAAAATTAGTTCATTTATACTAACAATAATTAAATTAATTTTATTGTAATTAATTAAATTCTGAATTTGGATATAAATTTTTTTATACTTATGAAATACTTTTCTTTAGAATATAGCTTTTTGACATGTTTGTTTCGTTTATTTAAAATTATATTATACCTAATATGTGAATTGAATTTTTATAAAATGGAATATATAGTTTAAATAATCATAATTAATATTTATTAATATGTTCGACTTATTTTTTGGTCATAATGATTAGTCAAATGACTAAAAATATGTTATCTTGGTTAAGGATAAAGTAGGTTAATTGTGGGTTAAACAAAAAAGATAAGGCTAAAAATAACATAAAAATGTGTTTAAATTATATTTTATATCCATATTTCAACCCAATGTCATATAATATTTTTCAATGGTCTATTTAGTAACAATTTTGTGTGAATAAGATGTTGACATATTTTATTCTTTTCAAGAATTACAGTATATCATCTCTCCTACTTAAAATGGGACACCCCTAATACTCTTCACTCCATACTATAAGAAACTTTTACCTCATCCAATGCCTTTAAAATAAATTCCATTAATGTGTAAACATGACCTAGATTGCCTCGTATGATTATAAAACCATCTTAGGAAGTATTTAGGCATAAACCTAAAGTGGTTTCCAAATAAAATTGTATAGTTATTAGCCATGAATTTTCTTTTTATTTATTATTTTAATTCTGTAAAGTATACTTAAAATATTTTTAAATAATAACAAAATTATATTTCATATATATTTTTTAATATTTTAATATAATATCATATATCAATCTCCTCTTCCAAAAAATTGGAATCTAAATTTTCGATCATGTGTAAAAAGTACAATTATACCATAAACTGATGTAATTTTTTATTCTTCATTTTCACACATGAATGTATATAATGATATATTTATTGTACTTATATTATACTTATGAAATAATTAAACTTTTATAACTATAATATCACATCTACCTTCTAGCTATCTAATCTATTAGAAAATGGTAAAGTCGCTCATGCATATAGTAAGAACCTGATTATTCTTTTGAGGTATGAATCATTTTGTTTCTGTTTATTTTTTATGAAAATTAGTAAACGAGGTTACATACTGACTCCAAGACTTACAAGGCTGGTTTTTGTGATTAAAATTCATGTATTTTCTAGTACACACAGTGTAGTCATCCCGAGTAGTGGATGTATATGGTTTGTAAGGGAAGTCAGTAGAAGGGGATGGTTTTGGTATATACACGGTGTGTAGTCTACTAGTACACACTAAGTAGTTTTATTTTTTTTTCTTTTCATTAACTCGAGAAGTAGCATCATCTCTTGTATTTTGGATAGAGGTCTTGCCTTGTTTCGATAACCAGCTGCGCCGGACCACAATTCTTCTCTTGTTTGTTCGTCCGAACACTGATTTGATCATCGTGAGAGGCATTTAAACCCAATCAATAATCTCTTTACTATTCTTGTGCAATTTTTTGTGATTTATTCGCTCAAAACAGTTATCATGCCATGATAATTTTAAAAAAATTACAGATCTACTTCATTCGAGCTAGAATTAGAGGTCGACGCTGGATGATGAGGCTCGTATGAGTATGAGGTTGGTGGTCTTGTTCCTTTGGTGAATTGTTATGATGTTTCTATATACTAGATTGTTGTGTTCCCATATTTGGGGTGACTTTTAATTTATAATTTACCCGTATTGTTTCCTATTGTATTTTAGTTAATCTAATATTTTTTTAAAATTTTGAATGTGGTTTTTTACCTTGATTAAGGGCCAACCCATGGGTATGTTTCCCATGGAATGTCTATTTATATCTGTTTGGGTGAAGTTGACTATGAGTAATGCATTTTTTATCTTATTGGGTGGTCAAGTATGAATTAAATTTATAATTTAATATCAATTGTGATAAATAATGATTGAATTGATTAAGTTTTTTGGATGAGTGATTTTCATTTTTTCCCATGTAATGACTATGCCTGTTTGAGAATGTTTGGAATGTTTTTCTACAATTGTGAACCTACCCACGTGAGTTAGGTTATCCTAAGGTCCTGTAATGGTATATATTACTTAATAGGAATGTTATATAAATTGGTCCCATGTCATTGATTTATAATCATGTCCATGTTATATTTTAATTCCAATGTTTTTTCTTTGTATATGAATTGTTCCCATGTGATTGATTGATGTTAAACCAACTGATAATTTAATTCACATGTGTTCCATGTTATATGATATTTTTCCACATGAATTAATATGATAAATCCATTTATTAGTTTATTTTATATTTGGATTCATGTATAGAATGATTAAGAAGGGGTGATTTGCAATGGGCGAGCCATAGTCCCAGTTAAAAGACAAGGTCAGACTCATGTGACTAATTGAACTCTATTTATACCTTGGGGGAATTATGGTATTTTTTAAAAGTCCATGTATGATATATAGAGGTAATTATATAAGGGATGTGAGTGAGGCATGAGAGAGTGGTTAGGTTCGTTGAGGATTTTGTAAAATTCTAAGCAAACCTTGGATCCATTAAGGGATACCAAGGATGGGCTCAATTGGAATATGATTAAATGTTTTTATGTCACGAGATAAATGTTACGTATAAGGGGAATTGTCATTCCTAGGTCGGGCCATGAGAATTTTACATAATTAAAGGAAATTGAATAATAAAATAGATGAATTAGGATGTGTTTTCCAAACCAAAGAACAATATTGGATTTGTTCTTCACTTATACTTGTTTACATTGTATTCTAAGACATCTTTTGTGCTTTCATTTCAGTTCCCACTATTTACTACTATCACTATTGTACACTGCTTCTTATATACACCCACTGAAATATCAGAACATACCTTTGGTGGTTCCCTACTGGGATCTAGTCTCACACCCAGTTTGGGTCATTATTTTGGGCCCAAAAAGATTATATTATTATAGGTGTTTATTACAGAAAGCACCCTTGTACATAGATTTGATTTTTTACTTAGGATAAATAGAACATGGGACCGAGCTGAGTCTTATAATGCTTCTTAGAATCCATTGTTTCTTTTCTTCTTTTGGAACATATATTGTGGAATATTATAGTGTACCTATTTTAAATGTTATCTTAGAACATAGAATGCTTCATCATCATTTATATGCAATGATTCTTTGTTATTTGTGTTATTAGTCTCCTATTTTTTATTTCTATTGAATGGTATTATTTCTTCTATTATTAAATCATTATTATATCTGATGTGTTATACTATTCTAATGATGGAATAGTCTCCCCACTATCACTCATAAGCCATCACTACTGGTTGGCAGCCTCTAGAATTTAGGGAGATCGATTTAGGGAATGTGGCCAACTGGGTATGGGGCACCTTTGGGTAGCATCCAGATATGGGAAGTTGCAATTATATTTTGAAAACTACAGCCACGAAGTGATGTGATTTGTTTTACATTTTATTTTGAAATGGATGGTAACAAGTATTTATTTGATAAATATTTATTATATATATTATATAATTATTATTATAGAAAATTTGAATAACTATTTACTTTTGGGACTATGTTTTATGGATAAGTAAGAAGAGTTTTTCTTTTGTAGATTATTTTTTATTCAAAGAAGATAAATCAACTCACTTTGTAAAGGGCTTGTAAAAACAGATAATGCATTAATGATATGTATTTCTAAAATATAATAAGTTTGGAGAACTTTTGATGCAAGACTTATGGAGGAAAGGGAGAGTAAAGGTACTTCTAGTCATATTTAGTTTTGATTGGAAGGAAATATTCTAGTGGAAGAGAGGGAAGGTTCAGTACTATCTATTGAGAATATGAAGATTCCAAATGTGTTTGTTCAAAGACTATAAATCACAGTAGATATGTTTCATGATGAAAGTAGTTGTTTGTTCAATAATAAAGATGACAATGAAGAAGCACTGGTGTTCTTGACAAATAATTTTTTAAGGTGGGGATGTTTCCCAATGTTTTCCAACATTTTTGGGCTGAAAATCGAGAGATAGAGAAATATGATTATGTCAAACAATGTTGTGGACAAGTTTGAAGAAGTTTTGTTCTGTTGCGCTCAAGTCCGGATTCGAGGACATAAGATCAAAAAATTTCAAAGTCATGAAGTGAAAGAATGATTCAAAAATTGTACGAATGATGTGGTTGGTGCGAAAGAGACTTACATGTTAGGGTTTTTGCGCAGCGCATTAGGGTTTTTGTGCATGCAGGTCAATGAGGCCAATAAATAAGAGGTGACCCCTATCATTTTTTATGCTAGATAGTTATATAAATCCCATCCTCTAAAGAATGGATAAATTTTATGTAAATGGATTTACATGAAATAAATAAAGTTGTGTGAAATAAGAGATTTTCACTCAATATTAAAGTTGTGTGCAAGAGGTGTTTCATAACAAAAGTCAAATCTTGCACGGGAGGCATTAAAGTTTCATGCAAGACACTTAAAAGGTTGTGTGAATGATTTTAATTCGGCATAAGTAGTATGTTGTGTTCAAGGTAGTTCTTACCATCTTTTAGGTAGGAAAGAGAATAATGGTTTTGAAACACCTAACTGTGAAAGCTGATTAAAAAGCACTTAAATATTCTTTTTCCCTTATTTGTGCTAAGAGGGTGCACACACGCTTGAGGATTGTTTTCAAAGTCCTACATGAGTGTAAGGGTATACCCTACTTATTGTATTAGACATCAAAGGATTGTTTTCTAGTTGATTGTGTGGTACTAGATTATTTATGTACCATACCAAGGACATAAATACTCTTGTTGAGTAGGGAACAATGAAAATATTGTGTTCATATAGTTGTGTGTGTTCAGGAGGTAATAATGTATTTAAGAGGTGAAGGTTTTTTCCAAAATAAAGGAAACATAAAAGAAAAATATATCACTGATTCACCCCTTCCCCCTCTAAGTGATACTTTGATCCTGACTGGGTAACTTCATTTACCTTTATTTTGTTCCATTTCTCAAAAAAATGAATTCATGGTTCATTCTTATGTACATCCTACCATCTCCATGAATGGAGTAATTCATTTTTCTATTTATAAAATTTATGGAATAATATATATATATATATAATTAAAATAAATGATATTTATATCATAATTATAATTATGGAGACGATCGAAACATGGTCAATAGGTAAGGTCTAGAACTACCAAACCAAATCATAGATGAAAATGAAGCAGTTATTACATGAACTATTTATTTTATCAAATAATTGTTAATAAATAGGTGATAAATTATTATAGGTAAATATTATAAGGTATGATATATGTGATTATGCTTCTGAAATTTATGTATGATAAATATTTTTTTATTACAAAATTGGTTTTGATTGATACGAAGGAAATCAAGCCTCAGGTAAGGGTTTATTTCACAATCTCTTCATTATTTGGGATTATTTATATTTAAGGATTTACAAAGAGTATTACTTTATATTTCTATCATAAAACAAATTTAATTTCCTCTTCTATGGTAATCTCTATAAAATAAAATTTTCTATTTTTTTCTCTCTTTAACTACTCTAGATACAAAAATAATTATTTTAAGGAAAACAACCTTTTATTTTCTACTTGGTCTTAAATCTTTGTCTTCTATGACCACATTTTACATAAAATGTAAAACATAATATTTTAAAAATTACCCAATGATTTATTCATGATAACTTTACCCATGTATTATTTTTTACAAATGTTTAAAAATAATTATTCTAGTTATTTTCAGAATGAGGTACCTTTTGACCATTTTCGAAAATGTGTGAAATGAATATGTTTTAAAAAAATATGACATGAAAAAAAATCCCACCTTTATAAAAATTCATTAAATTGGAGATTATGTTTTAATTTTACATGGTTACTTTCAAATAAATTGTTTTCTTTAATTTTTATGAATATGTTTTGACATTAAATAGGTGATTTCAATGTGAAAAGTGTTTTTTCCTCCTAAAATTCCCAAGTGATATTTTTAGATGTATTTTCATCTATGTCAATAACCTTTTATGGGTCTTATTGTAAGGATATAATCTTATAATAACATCCATCATATTTTCATGGTTGGTTTACGATGAAATTTACTTAGGAATGCATTGATATTTCATATCATAGTTCTTATAATATGAAATTATAATGATTTTTAAGGCATGTTTAATAAGTTGTATTGTTTATTCATGTTATAAATTTATTTGATTTATTATGTGAAATGTAGGGATAGAAATTAAATAGTTCCTTAATGCATTGGTATGTTTTATGAGACAAACTATATTGGGTATTTGGCAGAGGTATTACCCATTTATGTAATACATATTTGTACATTCCCTTGATGGTATGTATTGGATGTCAAGGATTATGAATTCCTTCATTATGAAATTAGTTAATGTTGTACATGCTATTTTCTAATTAGTAATGGTATCCATATATAATTTTCATTTTCATTGATTATATTTATGTAATTATTTTATTATAATTTAACTTTTCCATATTATTCATTCTTTATTTTATTCTATTGTAAGCATACCCTGACTGAGCATATGTTCTCAGCCTATTATTATTCTCCCTTTACACAAGAATCTAGGATATGTATAATGTAAAGACTTAGATTTTTTCATGTAATGTTTTTAAATATTTGGGAATATTATGAGTTTGTGAAAATTGGCAGTGTGTGATTCTGAGGCCCAGAGTGCCCATAATAAATTTCTGAATATTTTTTCAGTACGTTCAGTAAACATGTGAGTGGGTTTTTGTAACGTTTGAACTGGTGCATAGAATTGAAATATGACGGCACCGTTTAAATCGCAGTTCTGATATTCGCTTAAGGAAATATTCACCTCGACCGCAGTAGGTTATGGATGAAAGTTAATTTTTGTCCTTTTTTATGAGAGGAAAAAAATCTAGATTTATTTTATTTTTGAAATTTAATCCTCCCAATTTGTTTATGGTGGTGGGGACCACCCTACCTTGAAAACTCCAGATTTTGAATTCAGTGGTGGGGACCACCCAACCCTTGAACTCCCTCTTTAATGGGGGGGGGGGGGTAACTATTGGTTTTTTTTCAATTAATTGTGAAAACATCAAATTAATTAACATGTTAACTCTGAGAAAATTAATAAACAAAATTTAATAGGTTTGGTCCTCATTTTCTTTAGTTTGGGGGGAACTGTTGGCCAAGGGGGAATTGGAAGAGAATCTTGGTGGAGGTTCTTGCTGGACGTAACCCCCTTAGAGGAATAACTCTTCTCCTTCGACGAATATTTTTCCAATGAAGAACTCTGTCGAAGGATCTCCAATGAGGAACATCTTCGATGACGATGAATCCATGTCAGTCTTTACCTCTTCTCACCGACCTCAATGAATCTTCGAGGTAGTGATTGTTATTTTTGTATACCCCTTACCTCATTCTTTTCGTTCTTCTTGAATTAAGAATAACTATACTGTTTTCTATAGTTCTAACATGGAAGGTGCGGTCCAAATGAACACGGCCCGACCCCTCCGCAACCTTTATGGATTTTGGTGTTCTTCAGGGATTCTTTTTGGGTTGAGCTAATCCCGTCCGTGGGGGTCTTGAATCGATGGTGACATCCCGATATGAGTGTGGGTGTCTTCGGAATGAATATCGGTCCACCAAGGTGCACCCGGTGGCCCGAGGAACATCGCCAGTGACCAGTGCCGGTAGGGCTCTGATGTGGTGGTCGACACTCCTGTCGGTTGCGATGACAGCGGCGGCAAGACCACACGGCCAGAGGAGGTCTGCGGCCCATCGGTCGCAGTGGAGAAAGGGTGGCGGCCAACCAAATGTTGGGGGTTGCACCGCACGTCCACTCTACCAGGTTTGCAGGGGCCCCAACACGAGGCTGTGACGGCAAGGGGTTGTTCGGCTCGTTGTCGGTCACTGGAGGTGGTGCGGTGTGCGACCGCACTATGGAGGTGGGCTGGCTGTCCGGCCAGTCGAGGAACCGAGTGGGACACCCAGGTCCCGCATGCCAGCCACCGATGGCACATGACACCGGCCCTTTGGACATCCAACCCAAATGGCTTGGCCGTTCGGGGTACCCAGTGGGCGCCTCCCCCATGGGAGGAGGCAATGGCGGACCCCGTCGGGGGGTCGCCCAGCCGCAGGCCTAGCTGCGCTGGCGGGCCGGGCCGGACCCAGCATTCCAGGCCAGGCCGGACCCAACAGGCCAATTCCAATCCCACGTGACGGGTCAGACCTAGGGTCGGACTCAAGTTGGCCCAGGCCGGGTCATGTCGGGTCGGTCTGACCGGGTCGGGCCGGACTTAGACCAGCTTTGGCCCTTTTCTGCTCTTTCGACCAATACTTGAGTAACGAGTGTCCATTTGATGAACCATCTGCCGCACCAGAAACCATGGATCAATATGTTCCTTTTGGTTTACCCCACTTGAGCTTTGAATAAATTTGGGGTACAGCTGGGTTGGATCGAACATGAATCCAACTGAGCCCTCTGGACTAAAAAGGACAATAACTTACTGACCAGGTGTCTGTTTGATGTACCATCTATTGTGTTGAGACCCATGTTACATGGTGTTACATTGGGGATACTTCTTCCTGGGAATTCATGGAACTTAGAATATAGACCTCTGTCTTGATTATCAGACCCTCCCAGAATCCAGTGAGAATAGTGCGAGAACCTTGTGGCTGGTTGTAACATGAAAAAGGTATCCTATGTGGGTCTATGCCTTGGGACCCTACATGGGTATGTACTTTGGGATCTTATGTGAGTCAGTTTTCTAGGATCCCACATAAGTCTACTCGAGGAATCCACGTAAAACTACTCTAGGATCCTACTTGGGTCTAATGATTTAGGATCCTATGTGTGTCTGCCTCTCAATAGAGTAAGATGATTCAGTTGTTAAATCTAATCATCATTACTACCATACCTAAGTTATAACTGGTGTGATATGAGTTCTAATATTTTTGGTGAAACCATTTGGGTTCTTCTCTTTGTCGTTACCTAGGAGGTACTCACACATGTGGTGTTACCTTCACGGTACTTCTTTCTTCGTGGACAATTGTGCTTTTGGCTCAGGAGATGGAGCTCTCTGTAATCTTTAAACCATAGGTGTATGTATGAGAATAAACCTATCTAAGGATGGTTGTTACTTTGTACCTTGATATTGTACACTTACTTTTGAGGTTTATTGTTTGTGGATTCTGGGAGACCTTCAGGGGTCTTAGGGTACCTATTGAGTATTGTTATACTCACCCCTGCACGGGCTATGCCCGCACCTTGTTGTGTTTGGTTTAGGTGATGGATAGTTCTGACATAGGATGGGGTTACCAAGACTATATGTAGCTCAGAGGTGGAATGTAGATGAGATGTACCACAAAGATGACTGTTTGAGAGCTGCACCTACCCTTTAGGTAGGATCCTTGGTGGGTGTTCAGAGGAGTTGTTTTCTATTTTACATGTACTTTTCAGTTTACTTGTACATTATAGTTGGGTTTTATTCCAGATCATTTTACTTCTTGTACTCACCATGTTTACTATATAGTTTTACTTGGAGCATATATCCTGCTTTGTGTTTAGTTGTGTCAGTTTATAGGTTATAAAAGAAATATCTTCCCGTATTTAGGGAATTCTCCTTTTTGTGCTGGTTGCCAGCCCCTGGCCTAAGAAGGCGGGCCTGGGGTAGTCACGACACGGGCCCCAAGGGAAGGGTCATGAAAAATTGGTATCAGAGGAGTCAGTTATACTGTAGAATATTGGACTCTGATATTTTAATGGAAATAGTGTCAAGTGTTATGAGTGTGGTTATTAGTTTAGGGAATCCAATGTTGGTGCGGTGGCCAACGTATCTGTACACAAGGACCCTGAATTCTGATTTCCAACATAGTACACAAATTCACTGATTTCATGTGTGTTTTGAAATCTTTTCTTTGTGATCTCTTTGAGTTATCTTACCAGGTATAACTTATGGACCGTGGAACACCAGTTTCTTTTTTGTATGCCTCTACATAGATATAAAGCACATGTTTTGTGTAGATCATGTTTTGATAGCCCACCAAGAGATGTGGCCTTGGTGTGGGGCCCTTTTTTCAGTTGAGGCACCAGCGGAGCCACCAAAATTACCATTAACCATTGATCCCCTGATGCCACCAGCCCCAACAAGAGAGAGTGCACACCTCTTCAGCACATTGTATGAGTTCCAATACCAGAGGCCACCCAGGTTCAGGGGTGAGACGGACCCACTGGCGGCTAAGGATTAGCTGGAGGCCATGGTGAGAGTCTTCCGACTAGTAGGGACACAAGCTGATCTCATGGTGATCCTTGTCGCCAGTCTTCTATAGGTAGTAGTAGGAAGATGTTGTAGCTTGATTCTTTAGGTTCACAAAGATGTGACACTTCTCTAGGTGGACATATAGAGCCGGTTTTGGGAAGAGTGTGTCCTAGTGACCCTTTTCGCAGTGCGCATACAGGAGCTTCTTCCTCTGTAGTAGGGAAGCATGACTGTGCCTCAGTACTCTGTGAGATTCCTCAAACTCTCACGCTACTCCACTAATATGGTGTGGGGCCCAATATTCAAGGCCCAGACCTTCGAGCAGGGACTCAGGTGGGAGATCAGTGATTTTATGATTTCTCTTAGCATCCCGATGTAGGTGAGGGTGTTAGAGTGAACCCTCATAGTGGAGATTTTTCATACTGAGTAGTCACCAGTAGCGAGACCCACCCCCAGGCATCACGTAGCGATGTCTTATATAGATAGCAGTAGACAAATTTCCCAGAGGTTCAAGAGGACCATACCTATAGTTGAATGACCACAGGATTCAGGGTCGATTGTTCGGGCCACCCGAGTCAGAGCTATTCATGGGAGGAGCAGGCAGTGTTACGCATGAGGTGGGTAGGGTCACATGGCTCGTGATTTCCCGACCCGCCATATGGATGATTGGAAAATGGTCTAAGGACCACCCATGTATAGAAAGAGGTTTGACTGAGGAGGTACGTAGAGAGCAGGTGGACGTGGTAGAGGAGCTGGTCTTGCAGCTGGCGGTGGGCAACGATTTGAGGTGTTATCACCACCACCACTAGGTGGTCTACCCCGATCACAAAGAGCAGGTGGATAGGGGTGAGCTCAGCTCCAGTCAGCTAAGGCCTACGACCACGGTGCTTAGGAGATGATACGAGGTATGATCTGTGTCTACTCCAACCTTTCTATAGTACTTATAGATAGAGGGTCCATTCATTATTTTATTGCCACTACCCTCGTTCAGAGCTCAGGGATTTTGGTGAAGTCGTTGGCTAGATCTTTACGACTAGAGACTTCTACGTTAGAGGATTCTATAATTACACACTGATGTCGGTAGTTTAATCTTACTCTAAGAGGTGAGAGCATCGGCTAGGATCTTCTGGTAGCGGCATCGAGGCCTTATGATGTCATATTGGGTATGTATTGGTTTTCTATAGTTCATTCCCAGATTGACTAAATTAGGTGAAAATTGTAGTGTATTTATAAGGATGGGACTAGGTTTACCTTCACAGGTGAGAAAAGAGCCTTTACAGTACATGATGGACTTACCTGGAGGAGTGTGTAGTCGATAACTCTTAATTTGGCTAGACTTATCCTCAAAGATGTTGATGTGGAGAGTTTGAGCTATCCTATAGTGGTGGACCAGACCATGGATGTCTTCACTGATGATGTTTCGGGTATACCTCTCCACCAGGAGGTGGAATTTTACATTGAATTGTACCCGAGGATGGCACTGATATCTACACCAGCGTATCAGATGGATCCTACAAAGGTTCGTGAGCTACAATTACAACTATATGACTTATGGGGGATCCAAGAGGTTCACATTCTAAGACATGTCATCTCAGAGGGTGCAGTTGCAGTGGATCCAGCGAAGATTGAGGCGGTACTTGATTTGGAGCGAGCCAAGAGTGTGACGGAGGTATGTAGTTTTTTGGGATTGGTCGTATACTATTGAAGATTTATGCCAGATTTCTCCAGAGTTGTATCACCTTTATCAGTGTTTATGAATAAGGGGAAACTCTTCATGTGGTCAGAGAGATGCCAATAGATTTTTCAGGAGCTGAGGAAGAGGGTGACTAGTTCCCTCATCTTCAAGCTTCCAGATGAGGGTGTATGGTACGTAGTCTACTGTGATGCATTAGGGAATGATCTCAGATGTGTCCCGATGTAGGAGTGAGTAATTATCACATATAGATCTCGACAGTTGAGACAGCATGAGCAGAACTATGCTACCCCTGAAAATGAGTTAGCAGCGGTGGTCTTCACTTTAAGGTTGTGGTGACACTATCTGATGGGTGAGCGTTTTATGGTCTACTTTGTTCCCTAGAGTCTCAGGTATATCTTCTCCCAGATGGACCTGAACCTGAGACAAAAATGTTGGCTTCAGTTCCTCCAAGACTATGACTTCAAGATAGTCTATACTCTTATGAAGTGGAATGTTTTTGTAGATGCACTCAGTAAAAGTTTTTCTATAAAGCTGCTAGGCGAGGTGATGGAGAAAATGGACACTTTCCAGATAACCATTGTAGATCAAGATGGAGCAGATTTTCTTCAGTCTCTTATGGTCACTCCCCCACTCTTTCTATGAGTTAGGGAGGCACTACGTGGGGACATAGACTGCGAGGCTCAACATGGTCAAAAATCACAGGACAGACACTTGATGGATTTTATGAAGGTGGGTAGGACGACATTTATTTTAGAGGACGTACCATGGTACCAGTGTCTCTTCTGTAGGAAATGTTGAGAGAGTTATACACATCCCCTCTAGCGGTACATACAGGAGTGGCGAAGATTTACTAGGACATCTAAAGACAACACTAGTGGCTGGGAATGAAGAAAGTTGTAGTAGTGTTTGACTCTCGGTACCTCATTTTCAGCAAGTATAGGCAGAGCATCAGGTACTAGTAGGCTTAGTTCAGTCTTTTGAGGTCCCAGTGTGGAAGTGCGATGGAATATCCATGGACTTTGTGATAGGATTTCCATGTACATCTAGGGGTCATGATTCTATCTAGGTGATCATTGACCGACTCACCATGTCGGCCCACTTCCTACCGATCAAAGAGCCAGGTTCAGTAGAGAGCATGGGATGCCACTATGTGTAAGAGATTGTGTAGTTACATAGAGTAGATTGGACGATCATCACTGATAATGATGCACGTCTCACTTCTCTACTATGAAAGGGGTTTAAAGAGGATTTTGGGACGCAGCTTCATTTGAGCACCACCTTTAATCCTCATACGGATGGCCAGACTTAGTAGACCATTCAAACCCTTGAGGACATGCTATGTGCTTGCGTCCTTGATTTCAGTCTCAACTGGGAGGATCACATTCCCTTTTTGGAGAATTCATACAACAAAAGCTACAAGTCCACCATTGGGATAACACCATTCTAGGATTTGTACGACTGACCATGTAGATCAACTTTGTGATGGACTAACCTAGGGGAGTCAGCACTCGTGGGACCAGAGATCGTACGGGCTACCACGAAGAAGGTGCAAATCATCCAGGAGCAGATGAAGACTAAAAAGAGTATTCATAAGTATTATACTGACAGGAGATAGAAACCTTTGGAGTTTGAGGATGGTGACCACCTATTTCTATGGGCCTCACTCCGTTGAGGTTTTCAGAGATTTGGTCAGGGTGGACAGTTATCTCTGAGGTTCATCAGACCCTTTTAGGTCCTCAGTAGAGTTGGTGAGGTGGATTACCGCCTATCGCTTCCCACTCAGTTGCACCAAGTTCATAAAGTTTTTCATGTATCCCAGCTGATGAGATACTATCATGATACTACACTTATCATTGACTATGGCGAGTTGTACATTGACGATGGGGCAATGTTTACGGAGATTCTAGTAGAGATTGAGGGTCGAAAGGAGCGGGTCCTTCATGGGTGGTCAATACCTCTAGTGCACGTTCACTGGAAGCGCAAGAACCATCAAGAGAGCACATTGGAGTAGGAGGCTCAGATACGTGCTCAGTACCCCAACTAGTTTCCATGTTTTATGTTGTGGCTTTCGGGGATGCAAAGCCCTGAGGTGGGGAGAATGTAATGACCTGGATTTTTTAGGTAATTTTTTTAATTATATGGGAATATTATGAGTCCATGAAAATTGACGGTTCATGATTCTGAGGCCTAGAGGTCCCAAAATGAATTTATGAAAAAACATTTGGAACATTCAGTAAATGTGGGGGTGGGTTTTGTAACTTTTGAACCGGTGCTCAGAATTGAAATCTAAGGGCACCGTTGAACTCGCAGAGACAATATTCTCTTATAGAAACCTTCACCTCAACCACAGTAGATCGAGGGTGAATGTTATTTTTTGTGAATTTCAAGGGAGAAAATAAAATAAACTAGATTTATTTTATTTTTTAAATTTAATCCTCCCAAATTGTTTTTGGTGGTGGGGACCACCCAAGCCTAAAAACTCCAGATTTTGAATTCGGTGGTGGGGACCACCCAACCCATGAACTCCCTCTTTAATGAAAGAGATAGCTCTTGGTTTCTTTTGAAATTAATTGTAACAACATCAAATTAATTAAAGTTCCAACTCTAATTAAATTAATAAATATAATTTAATAGGTTGGCTCCTAATTTTCAGGAGTTTGGGGAAAAGTGTTGGAAAATGGAGAATTGGAGATGAAGCTTGGATGATGATATTGATGGAGAAAACGCACATAGAGGAATAACTCTACTCATTCGATGATCATTTCTCTAATGAAGAACTCCGTTGAAGGATCTCCAATGAGGAACATCTTCAACGACCACGAACCGATGTCTGTCTTTCCCTCTCTTCACCGACGTCAATGAATCTTTGATGTAGGGATTGTTGTTTTCGTGTACCCCTTACCTTGTTCTTGTAATTATTCTTGATTTAAGAATAACTATGTTCCATGGTACCATTCTAACATGGAGGGTACAGACCAAATGAACACGACCCGACCCCTCCACAATCTTTATGGATTTCTGTTTTCTTTGAATCTTTTGTTCAGATTGAGAGAGTCCCGACCTTGGTGGTCTTTAATCTATGGTCACGTTCCGAGATGAGTGGGGGAGTCATCAGAATGATGATCGGGCCACCGGGGCTCACCTGGTCACCCGAGGAATGCCGTCGGTGACCAGTGCCGATGACCAGCACTGTTAGGGATCTAGAGTGGTAGTCGGCACTCCGGCCGGCCGCGATGACGGCGGAGGCACGATCGCACCGCCGGAGGAGGTCCATGGCCCATCGGCTGTGGAGGAGATTGGGCAGCAACCGGCGCACGGCCGGTGGTGTGAAGGGGGTGGTGCATGCATCTGCACCGCTGGGATTGTAGGGGCCGTGTCATGAGGTCATGGAGGTAGGGGGTTGTCTTACTGCTGGCCTCCAGAGGTGGCACTATGTGCAACCCCGCCGTGGAGGTGGGCTAGCCGTTCATCCAGCCAAGGAGCCAAGAGGGACCCCCCGGGTCCCATGTGCGAGCCGCCGACGCCACGTGGCACTGGCTGGTTTTCCATCAAACCCGAATAGTTGGGCTGTTCGGGGTACCCAGGGGGTGCCTCCCCTTCTTAGTTGGCTTTGGAAGACCCCACTGTAGGGCCGCCTAGCTGTGGGTCGCGCCGGCAGGCCAGCCCGTGCCGGCATGCCCGACTGAACCCATTGGGCTGGGCCAGACACAATTGGTCTGGCCAAACCCTAATGGGTCAGGCTGGGCTAGAAACAGCGGGCTGGGTCAGATCCCTTGGGCTAGGTCAGGCCCAGGGCTGGACTAGGATTGGCCCAGGCCGGGTCGGGCTAGGTCGGACCAGACCCGGACCACCTTCAACCCCTTTCCGCTATTTCATCCATAACTTGATCTATGGGTGTCTGTTTGTAAAACCTTCTACGACTCTAGAATAATTGAATTGATAAGGTCCTGTTGGTATTCCCCATTTTAGTTTTGGATAATGTTGTGGTATGGCCAAGTTGGATCGAACACGGATCTAACCAGGCCCTCGAGAATAAAAATTCCAATAACTTTTGGACCAGGCATCCGTTTGACGCGCTGTCTATTTCAATGAGACCCCTATTACGTGAAGGTCCATTGGGAATAAATATTCATTGGACTTCCTCATAGTTGGATTATTCACATGTGGCTTGAGGAGAGGACCCTCCCAGAATCAAGTGGGCTTTGTGCGGGAACCCTGTGGCTGGCGGTAACATGAGAATGGGATCCTATGTGGGTCTGTACCTTGGCATCCTACGTGGGTCTATGCTTTGGGATTCTATGTGGGTATGTGTTCCACGATCCCACATGGATCCACTCTATGAATCCTTGTGTGACTACTCTAGGATCATACATGGGTTTTTTATACTATGATCATACGTGGGTCTGATGATTTAAGATCCTACGTGTGTCTGCCTCTCACCAGAGTAAGATGATTTAGTAGTTTCATCTAATCCTCATTTCTACCATACCTAAGTTATACCTAGTGTGAGTTGAGTTCTAATATTTGTGTTGAAACCATTATGGTTCTTCTCTATGTGGTTACCTAAGAGGTACTCACCTGTGTGGTGTTACCTTCATTGTACTTCATCCTTCATTGACAGTTGGGCTTTTGGCTCAGGAGATGGAGGTCAGTGTAATCTTGACAACTTAGGTATATGTATGGGCATACACCTATGTAAGGATGGTTTTTTACTTCATACCTTGATATTTTACTCTTACATTTGAGGTTTATCATTTTTGGATTCTTAGAGACCTTTGGGGGTCTCAGGGTCCCTATTGAGTATCATTATACTCACAATTGCACGGGCTATGCCCACACATTGTTGTGTTTGGTGAAGACAACAAATAGTGCTGATTGAGGATGAGGGTACCAGGACTGGAGGTATGTTGGAGGTGGACATTTGATTATGTGTACCATAAAGACGACCATTCGATAGTTTTTTATACCCTTTAGGTATGATCCTTTGTGGGTGTTCACAGGAGCAATTTTCAGTTTTACTTGTACATTTCAGTTTACTTGTACATTACAGTTGGGGTTGTATTCTGGTAGTTTTTACTTCTTTTACACACACTGTTTACTATTTAGTTTTACTTTGATATTTTATCCTTCTATGTGTTTAGTTGTGTGAGTTTACAGGTTATAAAGGCAATGCCTTCCCATATTTAGGGAATACTCCTTTTGATGCTATTCGCCAACCCCTAGCCTATGGAAATCGAGCTTGAGGTAGCCACAGCATGGACCTCGAGTGATGGGTAGTGACATATAATGATTGATATTTCTATATATGATCATTATAATAATGGTTTTCTTAAATAAAAGTCGATGTTTTATTTTCTTTCAAATGGAATGTGAAATATGCGTATAAATCTAGTTTTATAAGGCTACTAAACTATCTAGACCTTTGGGATTCAGTTCCTTTTATCTAGTTCCAATGTAATAAATTTAATATCCTCTATATTCTACTTGGATTAGAATCTTTAAAGTTGGTATTTGCGGAATTTTAGTAGATGATTTTGGAAATTCATTTATGAAAAATTTTATTAAGGAATATAACCCTATAACTGACATTGAGGTTAATTCTATGTGTAGGATAACATCAAAATGTTTCTGGAAAGTAGTTATTATGTGGTTTTTAAAAAAAATCATCCCTTCATAGACACTACAAGTGGATGCAGTTTTGGAATAGATTTACCTAAGATTAATTACCTCTAGAAGAGTTGGTTTGAGCATACCTTGAACACTATTCAGGTGCACGATGAGTGTTGCATTACTATGCACCTATTTTTATACTCCTAGGGTATTTTCTTCCTGTAATTAAAATTTTAATTTCAAACCACTCTAAATTATTTGAAAATATTTTTATTATTTGAGAATATTTCCAAAGAAAACATGTTTATGATTTATTAGATTAGTTGTGCACAAGTTTTTTAATTAATGTTATGAGTTTCTCATATTCTAAAATTATACATTATGATTCATAATTTAATGATCTAATATAGCGAATTGTATTTCTTATGAAAATTTCCTAGTAGAAGAAATTAAAATTACATCAATTCAGGTAATCCATGTATGCATTTCCCTCCTGGGAAGGATAATGAAGCTAGACCTGGAGTAGAAGTGGAAGATGGACAAATTATAAATATATTGGGGTAGTTGAATATTGTTATTATTAAAAACCTTACCCGTATATAGCATAAATTTGTTTTTAAATAAGATTTAATAATGTGATCCATCTTCATGCATCAAAAACCTCCATCATTCAACATTATTACAAATCTATTTGTGTCTAAGAAAAACTATACTTCCATAGTGAATATATTTCTTACATTAGGAACTAATGATATATAGAATGATATCATGAATGGTTATTAACTATCAGGGGATGATGATTTATGGTGACCATTTATTCAATCCACTAAGGATGAGGAGGAAATAAAAATCATTGAGTAGAAGTATTTTAAGGAGATTTTAGAGAAAATATTATTTCATCATAAACAATCAGTGGATATATAGTGATGATTCTTGAGTCTAAGACAAAAGAAATATGAAAATATGTGTATGTTTGAAGCTCAATTTACAATTTTATCTATTCATGTTTTGAATTATATATATAATAAAAAGATAAATATTTACCATTTATTTGATATGATTAATACAATCCTTCGAAGGGAACTAGACTCTAATAAATTCTCATCATATGAGAATGTAATATCATATTATATAATGATAGAGAAATATAATATAATTATTTTGGGTTTCAAGGAAAAACATATAAGAAGAGTACATCATAGTTTAAAATTTATAATAGGGAGAAGAAAAAGGGGATTTTTTCTATCATGTGATAATTGTGTAATGAATCACCTTGGTAAATGTCTCAAAGGAAAATGACTTTTCTTCAAGTGTGTAGAAAAATTCCCTCATGAATATGAGTTCGAAGGAAAGGGGTAATCCATAAAATTAAATATGATTTATCTACTTTGAGATGGGAAACTATTCCACCCAATGAGAAAAGTTTCAAGGAATCATAATAAAAAAGTACCCAAGGGTATAAGGAAAAACATTAAAAATTATTGTGGATGATTTTAATGATCCTATAAAATTTTGTGAAAGGTATACCTATCATTCACTCTAGTATTAAAAATGTTTTTTTGATTCAGGATCTAAAATCTCTTTTATCTGTAAAGAATTATCTAATGGTATCACATAATGGCCTCTATAATTAGATATTGATTTGGCAATGAAAACTCCTAACAGTATGATGACTACATCTTAAATATATAACTTTTTTATGGTATAATTTTGTGAGATGGTTCTTCCTATGAATCTTGTTAATAATTATATAGTTTAATTTGAAATATTTTATTATAGATTTAAACACTCTAGAGAACATATATGTTACCATATAGGGAAAGTCACATTTAATATTTTGAATCAACCTCCAATCATCTATCAGTGTGAGGATAACCCCTAATACCCAATGAAAATTACTTCTATCATATGGGTTATTCTAACTATTTTTAAAGGGATATTTATGTCATACATACAGGGATAAAATAAATATTGAAAATGTTCATATTATTCAAGAATGTGAAGATGTATTTCTAAAGGACCCTCCCACTCTTTCCTCAAAATGTGATGTTGAGTTTTCAATAGAATTCAAACTATGTGAAACACCTATTTCAAAGACTACATATAAAATTTTCCATATTGAGTTATAGGAATTGAAAAAAACACTCCAGGAAAATATACATGAGTGATCATTTAGCCTAGTAATTCTCTATAGTGTGTAGCTATTTGTTTTGATAAGAAGAAAGATGGTTTAATGTGTATTTTCATTTATTTACAGGAACATAACAAGACCACAATCAGGAAAATGCATTTTATAACCCATATAGATTATTTGTTTGATTAACCATGAGGAGATCCATATTTTTTCATGATTTATCATTGATTTGTGTATAATTATCTGCAAATCAAGGAGTATATACCCAATGTAACCTTACATATGAGGTATGGTCATTATGAATTTAAATTAATTCCATATTTCCTTACCAATTCTCCTAATATCATCATTCATTTAATTTATATAGTCATTAGATATTACCTTGATCAGTTTTTGGTAGTACTTATAGATGATATTCTTATATATTAAAAGAGTATTTAAAATCATAAAGATCATTTGATAATTGTGTTGAACACCCTATGAAAGGAGTCCTTATATAATAAATATAGCAAGTGTGAATTTTGACCTCAAAAGTTTTCATCCATAAGTCATAAAATATCATGTGAGGGTCTATCATTGGATCCTTAAAAGATATAATTTATCAAGAAATTTCCTTGAATAACCATAAAAAATTTGTAGTTTTATTGGGTTGGATCGATACTGCCAATAAATTGTGATCCATATATCATGAATATCTAATCCACCCACAAAGTTTACTTGGAATGGGGTTAAGTTATTATGGATAGGTGAGTGTGAAGACAGTTTCAAGGAATTGATTAGAAGATTGATCATTGAAATTGTTCATAAATTAAATTATAGTAGAGAATCGTTTTTTATCTTTATTGATGCATCAAAGAAGGGAATGGTATGTTTCCTTAGGCAGAATAAAATGGTGATATCATATTATTGTCACCAATTAAAAAATTCATGCAATAAATTATCTCACTCGTGATTTAGAGTTGGTAGTGGTAATTTTTTCATTGAATATATAGAGGCATTATCTGTATGGTGAATGGTTTGATATATATAATAATAGTATAATCTTGATGTATATTTTTAAATAAAGTTTTTTGAATATGTTACAAAGAATATGGTTTGATTTGATCTAATATAATGATTTTATCAATATATAACAACCCTAGGAAAGTAAAAAATTTGGAATATGCTCTGAGTTATATAGATCATTCAAGATTATCTATGTTCAAAATCACAAAAGATCCAATATTTATAGATTTTCATGGTATAGATCTAGAAATATTGATGTAATGGTAAAAATCATATCTTAATAAAATGGGTTCTTATGTAAGGATTAAAGAGCTGTATAAGGATGATATGAACCTATATTATAAGGTCATAAATGTTCCAAATATCATCCTAGATTGTGATGGAATGATAAATTTCAAGAACCATGATGATTAACACTATATACCATACATGAATAAGGATCTATTTGATTAATCTCAATGTTCATCATTATATATAAATCAATAATTAAAAAGATGTATAAAGATCAAAAATAGTATTTATGGTGGGATAACATGATGATATATGTTAAGAATTATTTATCTAATTGCCTAATAGTTCAGTATGTTAATGTTGAGAGACTAAAATATAAGGGGACATTAGAACACTTACCCATACTGGAGTGGAAAACAGAATACATCACCATGGAGTTTGTCTTCTTACTCACCAAAACATGAAAAGGATATAATGTTATTTGGTTTGAAGTTGACCACATTATAAAATAATCAACCTTCATTACAATTAGAGAAGATGTATACCTTGATCATTTACTTATAATATACATTAATGAAGTGTTAAGGTTTCATGGAGTTTCAAATTCTATTATATCTGATGAGGATCCCAGGTTTACCTCAATGTTTTGGAAAATTCATCAATGAGTTTTGGATATAAAAATTGAGTTTTAATGTCACATATCATCCTTAGACAGATGGTTTATCTAATTGGACCATTAAACCTCCATAATCCATGTAGTGATATTTATCTATGGGTTTAAAATTTATTAGGGATAAACACCTGCCTTTGGTGGAATTTTCTTATAATGATATCTTCCTCTTAAGCATTCAGATGGATCCTTATGAATACCTATATAAAATAAAGTTTCGAACTCCAATGTGTTAGGTTGAGGTTATTGAATGAAATATTTAGGGAAGAAATGTATTCTAATAAGCTATATATAAGGTTATATCCATTCATGAGAATAGTAATTATCCTTAGAGTTGAGAAAAATGTTATGTTGACAATCATCGATGCGATTAAGATCTTGAAGTTGGTGAAAAAGTATTTCTATGAATATACCCCTAGAAAAAGGTAATAAGATTTTGAAATAATGGAAAGATGATCCCGAGGTATGTTTTCCCCATCGATATTATTGATCAAGCAGGGACGATAGATTATCAATTTTCACATCCAACAAACATCCCTCGTGTTCACAATGTGTTCCATGTATCTCTCATATGGAAGTAGAAAATATGATTCTTCATATGTAGTAAATTCAGATGTCAGGACAACAGAGAATGATATATCTTATAATGAAAAAATTGTTGATATTCTAGATCATAGAAAGAAAATTTTATTAAAAGGACCACATAATTGGTTTTAATATTATGGTGAAACCATAAACTCCAGGAAGCAATATGTGAACATGAGGATGTGATAAGATAGAAGTATCCATTGCTATTTGTATCATAGTGATGGAATTTTTTGAATAAAATTCAATTTAAGGGTGATATAATATTACAACCTCATATTGTATGATATATTTATTATTAAATAAATTTAGTATCTTCAATAGGTTCTAATACACGCAACCCTAAAGTTAAATTATCTGTAATACAACATACTAGTAAAAAATATTTATTAAATTTTATTTATTAATAAAAATAACCACATTTTAAAAATTTGTTTAACGGTTTTATAAAATCAAAATATATTTTTAATAAATCCTTTATTTGAATCAGAAAATAGTACTTTTTCTATTAAGTATTTTGTATTTTTTTTCATTATAATAATATAATTAATTTTTACCATTTTTATATAATTTATTTTTAAAAAATAATATTAATTATTAAAATCAACATGTCAAAATTATCTTAGAGTTAGTTTTTGAATTTTTTTTAAAAATATTGTTTTTTATATGAATAGACAAAAATACTACTTTTTATTAAAACATTATCTATCTGTTTATAGAATTTACAAAGATACATTTTATATTAATGTTTTTTAATTAATTTTAGTTCATTTTTAATACAACTAATTAAAATTATTTCATTGGAATCAATTTTGTGTTTAATTTTTATATAAAGTATTTTTGAACATAAGAAACCTTTTTCATTGAAAATCCACTTTTTATAATGTTTATGGGAAAATTTTCAAATAAAATGATGAAACATCTAGGAAATTAATGTGATAATATGGATTCTATATTTTTAATTAGAAAAATTAATTTAATGTATTAAGGTAAAAACAATTTTTTTCATAATGAATGGCGAAAAATGTAAAGAAAACTTTTACAATGGTTAAGGTTAAAACATATTTATTGGGGTTAAAATAAATAGATAAAGGTCACGATAACCTAAAAAGAAGTAAAAAATATATTTTATGTAAATATTTACACCCTATATCATCTAATATTTTGTAATTATCCATTATTTATCTAATTGGTGTGAATAAGACATTAATATATTTTATTCTTTTCAAATATTCCATGTGTGTCCTCTCCTACACTTATAAAAGCACACACCCTCTCTTCACCTCACCACACTTAAAGAAAATTTTTCTTAAAATAACTATCCTATATACCTTAATTAACACCCTAAAAATGAATTAGGGTAAATTTTTTCATTATGAAACCATTCTTGGATGGATTTATGTATAAACCAAAAGTGGTTATTCGAAGAAGTTGTATAGATCTTAACTATGTGTTTTTATTTTATTCTTCTTATACCACCATAATGTCATATTAAAATTTTATGAAATAATTACACAAGTTCCTTACATATACTAATGTATTATTATGTTAATTTAATAACCCATATCCACCCCCTTCAATAAAATGGGAAATTAAATTGTCGATCATGTGTATGGTGGACAGTGACCTCATTAACCAATTTAATTCATTTTCAATCACCGCCTGCCACAAATAGATATGAAGATTTATTTAATATATATATATATATATATATTATTTTTGAAATATTTGTACTTAACTAATTTTAATATAAAATTGACCTTGTTAACTTCTAATCTATTGGAATACGATAATGTTTCTCATGCACACGTGTGGACTACCACCTCCACAAAGCGTTGTGATTAATTTTTAATTTAATTTTGTATTAGAAAGTAATAAGAATATATATAATGAATATATATGATATATATGATATAATAATTATTATAGAACCTTTAATTAGTATTTAATTTTATTTTTTCCTATCTGTCAAAAAAATAGAGTTCATGCATATGTATGACCTACAATCTCCATGAACGATGTAATTCATTTTTCCATCTCTAACATTTTTAGATTAGACTAAATGATTATGTAATGAATGTATATTAAATTTATATATTGATTATAATTATAGATATTATGGAACTATGAACAATGTAAAAGGACCAAAACAAATGATCCAAAACATACATAAAAAATATAGTCGTTATTACCCAAAATAGTGATTTTAAAAAAAGAATTATTAATAAGCACATGATAAATGATTATAAGTAGTTCCTATATTGTATGATATATTTGTGTATAGGTATGAAATTTATTTAGAATAAATATATATTTATTATCTAGGAGGTTAAGACACATAAGATGTTAGTCAAGCCTTAGGAAATGGTTTATTTCACAATCACATCATTCTTTAGGTTTGTTCACCTATAAGTCTACATTGGTAGTATTATTTGATATTTATTTCCTAAAACAATTAATTTTACTCTACAGTGTTTGTTTATTTAAATCACATATTTTACATTAATTTTACTCTCTTTAATTACTTAATATATAAAAATAAAATTTTTCTATAAAACTAATCATGTATTTTCTACTCAGTCTGGAATCTTTCACTTCTATTTCTGTATTTTTGTGAAAATTCATAAAGATAATTTTTTATTATTTTAAAATAATTTATTAAATATATCTTTCATCTAGGAAATATTTATTATAATTTTTTTGAAAGTAATCATAAATTCATATTTTGAATTTGGTGCATTTTGACCTTTTAGTATAAGTGGGAAAAGAATGTATTTTTAAAATTGTGTAAAAAGAATGAAATTACCTGCCATCATAATCACTAATTCATTTGAAAAATACTTTAAAGTTTTTTTATGTTTCCTTTCAAAAGAAAATATTTCTTTAATATTTAGGGAATACATTAGGCTTAAAATAAGTGATTTCTATGTGAAAGGGGTATTTCACTATATAGTTTTTCTAGTTATGTTTTGGAAAGTATTTAACCTATGTAGACAACCTTATTTGAAAATTATACTAAGGATATAATCTAATGATACCATCAACCATATTTCCCTGGATGTTTATGGTCAGTTTGATAAGGAAGAGTATTGGTATTCCATATGCTAGTTCTTACAATGAATTCATTTATTGGTTTTTAAGGAATATTGATTAAGTTGTATTGTTTTTTCATATGATGAATATATATGAGTTATTAAGTAATGGGTAGGGCCCATAATTACATAGACCCTTAATGCATCAATTTTTCATATGAGATAAACTAGATATTGTTTTCAGTTGAGATTGTACCAATTTATGTAAGATGTATTCACATAAGGCCTCTATGGTAAGGTTTATATGTCTAATAATATGTATTACATCATTATAAAACAAGTTATTGATGTCAGTAAGATTATTTTATTAGTTATTATGTTCATAGATATTTTTTAATCCCATATGATAATTTCTATTTAATTATTTAATAATCATTTATTTATATCATATTATTCATGCCTTATTATCTTTCATTATACGCATACCATTAATGAGTATTTGATCTCACCCCTTTCTCATGTTTCCCTTCCGATAGATTGGAATAAGTGTATTTTAATTTATATGTAGGGATTTTATAAAGGGAATAATGGTGTTCTGAAGGATAATAATATTTTTTATTTTAGGTTTACAAATTTATTGTTATATTAAATTATGTATCATGTTTTCCAATAATACTATACTATTTATTCCTTCATTATATGGTTACATATATCCAATTTCAATGTAATAAAATTTCTACTAGCTCCGGGGTACTTGGGATTGGGTATTTATATTCCATATATACATTATCATTATTAATATTAGTACTCCCTCTCTATCAAAATTCAATATAGATTTTTCACCAAAATAGATAAAAAAATATAAAGTATTTTTCTAATTAAGTTCAAATCATGTTAATATATTTTTTACACTATCACTATTTAAAATCCTAATAACGGATATTTTACTAATAATTAATACAATGTTAGTAAAATATTTATGCAGGAAATAGAAAGAATAATTAACATTATAATGTCCAAAACTAATTTTTTTAATCATTTTACTGGATCCCAAATTCCCTTGGACAATGACTCCTCTATCTTATGGAACTCAATCAATGTAAAATTCTTATAAACAAAAATAATATCCAAATATAAAATTAAATATAATGTAGAGAGTAGTAAAATGAACTTCTTTAGTTTGTGTGAATTGGTTGAACTATTGGGCTCAACCAATTACTATTAAATACAATTGTATTGAGTGGCTTAGTAAATATATTTACTATTTGGAGTAGTGTTCCAATATATTTATTCATCAAAACATTATTATCCACCTTCTTCTTTATAATGTGGTGATGGACTTAAATGTAATTTATGTGAGAGTATTAAATTGTTTCCCTTTTTAATTTTAAAAATCTTTTTTTCATGCTGAATTAGATTTGGATGTTGTTCAATTTCACCAAGATCTTCCAATTGTAACTTCATTCATATAAGTTATATATAAACTTTGGGGGCTGAAAAATTATAACACCCCAAGGTTTTAAAAGTAAATTTAAACGAATTAAAAATTGGTTTAAGTATATTATTATAAATACAACTAAACTAAATGTTCCTACTTCTATGTTTTGAATTTCCAAAAATGGACATACACAGTTGTAGTCAGTAAGGTATTTAGAGTCTGATAAAACCAACATAATTTTTTGTGAATAGTATCATACCCTTATGAATAGTAATGTTACCCTTATGAATAATAGAACACTCTTATGAATAGTAACCCCACCTATGATAGTATAGATATATTATTTAATTGAAGTTATGATATAACCATATCTTAGAATAAGTAAATGAATGTTTTAAAATTATTTTTTTGAAAAAAAATATTATTTTAATTTAAAATTTAATTAATTTTATTTAGAAAAATATTTTAAAACAATGGAGTTCATATTTGAATTCCACACATCAAATAATGGTTATGGTATATTTTTGGTATTTTTCGGAAATACTTGAATTTTTTGTGAATACTAAAATACGATAATTTACGATAAATACTAAATACATGAATTATGATGTCATATGTTGATGTATGGATTATATAAGAACATTATCTCAAAATCACATAAACTCTTTAATTTTTTTGGTCATGTAATCATAACTATTTATTTTCTTCTAAAAAATAATAAAATAATGATTAAAATAATGTAAAACATCTCCTCTCCCCCACTATAAAACTACTCATTCCCCCCTCTTCCTCCGACACCCTTCAAGGCTTGATCCTTTCTTAAGTTGTTCTAAATACTCCTATAAAGACTCTTCCCCAACTCCAAGACCTTCTAGTATCACCGAAAGGCCAAAACCAAGGGCCATAAGAAGTATCTCAAAGAGAAGAGATCGGGAGGAGGTTTAAACATGTTTGTGCGCGGTTGAACCTGAGGAAATATATCCTCTCTTACTCAGTTTTATTCAAGAATCACTTTATGTTATGATCATTAATTTTAAATTCTTAATAATGATGTTTGTTTTCAAACCTCTCCCATACTAACCTTATGATATATTAATTATGATCCACATCATTTATATCTCACCATGACCTCCCTTGTACATCCATTAACATGCCAAAATTTAGTAAGTGGATTCTAAACCCAATTCCCATTCTTTGGGTTAACCATCATCTTAATTGGTTTTTATAATGCTATGATGACTTATGAAATATAATTTGATTATATTACATTTTATTATGTGTGCTTAACGTATATATA
Source organism: Viscum album (assembly GCA_963277665.1). Classification (NCBI taxonomy): domain Eukaryota; kingdom Viridiplantae; phylum Streptophyta; class Magnoliopsida; order Santalales; family Viscaceae; genus Viscum; species Viscum album. The sequence continues at coordinate 1,351,864,268 of OY728164.1, forward strand.
CATTATCTATCCTCTCTTCAATGTTAAGGTATTTGTAATGAATATTCCTCTTAAAATCCTTTTAGATGTCTACATTATGAAATCCAAAGAAATTATTCATTTTTTTATTTCATGAGTGTTCTCTTATTACTTTATAATATTTCAATCCAATAGTATCTTCATTATATGTTTTATAGTTATTTTTGAATAAGTAGGTTTTCATTATTTTGGGTGTGTAGTGTTTATGTTCTAAGAGTGATTTTTACGAAAAAAATGGGATTTTAAAATGTGAATGTGTTTTTCTCAAGGGTGTAAATGAGTTACGAATTGATTTATTCGTGATTTGTTCTTTGGAAATTATTTATTTTGGGTTGATTCCATTATAGATCAGGATATGATGGGTGATCCCTATTATAGATCATGATATGTTCGGTTGAGCATATTATATCTCATGATATGTTGGGTTGAGCCCATTATAGCTCAATATGTGATGGGTGAGCCCCATTATAGCTCTCTAATGCATTGGGTACTCTATATATGGAAGTTTTAAAAAAGGTTATTCCATGTGTAAGGGTGAATTTAAGAGTGATATGGTAAATATTCCCCAAGGAAACTACATGATGTTTCAATGTATATGAGTCTTCATGATTATGGGTTTTATTGGTTTTTATGCTATCACATGGAATATGATTGATTTATTTATATCCATGACTGAGTTGTATACTCATACTATGTTTTTAAAATGTTTTTTCACAGGATATAAGGATGGGTAAGAGAAAGAAGGGAGTCGTGATGTTTGATATGAACTGTTTTCAAAGAAATCATGTTTTACGTTTTAATAATTAATATTATAAAAAAGGATACTTTTTTAGTGGTATACTCTTTCTATGAATGTGGTATTTTATGTTTGTAAGATATCCTAATTCTCTAAAATTATAAACCCAAAAAGTTCCTAAATGTTTAATAATAAATTTTCTTCTCTAAAATTCAGGATTAAGTATCATTTTAAGGATGTGTCCTTAAAGTTTGTATCAGAGGATGGTTAAAATAACTTTCAGGGTTAGGATAATGTTAACAGAATACCATAAATGATTTTTACTCTATGGTTAATTTGAAAAGTTATAAAATTTAATGATTATCATGTTTCATCTTCAAAAATATGTCTGTTCAAGAATGATTTTCTGTAAAAGAAATGAGGACGCTGAAGTAGGAAGGCACCAAGAGGTTGATGTCTGTATGAATCTGCAGCTTGGAATGGTGGGAATCGAACTCGAGTAGTTTGTGAAAGAAATAGATCAGTTTACTATATAAATAAATGGTGTGGTATCCATTCTATATAGAAACATAATTTACCACGATGGAACGTGTCTTTTATGGATGATTTTATGAGGCAGCATCCTACAGTATTCAGTGGAGTTATAGATCCAGTCATAGTCGAATGATGGATAGACACCCTTGAAAAGATATTTTATTTCATGGGATGTTCAGAATGTCAAAAGGTAAAACTAGCCCTTTATCATTTAGGAGGGGAATACAATCAATGGTTCTCTCTGGTTAAGAATAAAAGAGAAATAGATGACATTGGAAATCTGGAATGGGATTATTTTAAGAGTCTTTTTCTAGAAAAATATTTTCCCAAAACTATTCAACTCATAATGGAGAAAAAATTCCAAGAATTAAAGCAGAAAGATGATGATTTTTTGGCATCATATGAAGCCAATGTTACATGATTTTCTATGCATATACTAGATTTTACATGGGATTTTGGTTATAAAATTCATAAATTTTACTCTAGTTTAAAACCATTTTTGCGAAGAGTTTTGGATTCACGAGAGTTTAAAATATATAAGAAAATTCATAGTTGTGGTAAAAATGTGGACATGAAGTTTTCTGACATGTATGTTCCTTATATTGAAAACAATAAGAACTAGTTAGGTTTGAAGGCTTTGGGGAAGAATTTTCCCATGAAATATTAAGGTAAGAAAATAAATTTCCCTTCTTTTGAAAAGTGTAGTAAAAGACATCCTAGTGAGTGTCTTGTTTGTTTTTGGAAATGCTACGGATGTGGAATGTTTGGACACATGTCTCATGAGTGTAAGGAAAGTGATCCAAAAATTAATGAGATGTCGATGGTGAGATGTTTAACTGTAAGGAATTGGGTTATTTTGCTAATTCTTGTCTGAAGATAGTCACTTAGGTGGGAAATCAACAAGATTATAAGATGGAGAGTTTTAAAAAATCATTTGCAACCACTTCAATAGATGTTGAGCTATAAAATGAGGTGGATTTAGGTAAATTTTTTATTATTATATATTTTTTCAATGTGGTGTTTGATTTGGGTTTTACACATTCCTTCATTTTTGAGAATTTTTTGGAAAAATTGGGAAATAAACTTCATGAAAGGAAACCATAACTCATGGTAAAAATACCTGGAGAAAATATTGTGTAAAAAAAACTATAAGATTCTACCTATCTTTCTCTGTGGAAATAGTTTACTCAAAATCCTTTTTATTTATATTCTATTAGAGTATGATGTTATTATGGGTATGGAATGGATTTATTTTTATAACGCTAAGGTATATTGTAAAGGAAAAGAATTTTTTTTCAAAAATAATTTCAATTTGGTTACAATAATGAAGTCATACCACTGATAATATAATAGTAATCTAAGAAAATGATAAAAAATTGAAATTAAAGTTACCTTGATCATATTTTATAGGAAAAGGGAACTATCTAGATTGATGATATTCCAGTGGTAAATGAATAAATGGATGTTTTTCCAAATGATTTTGTTGTTGTTATTTCTGATCGATTGGTTGATTTTTCCATTGACTTACATCCAAATGCAAAGATAATTTCTAAACCCCCTTATCGAATGTCCCAAATGGATCTTCTGGAATAAAAATGTTAGTTGCATGAATTGTTAGATAAAGGCTTAATCTGACCTAGAACTTCACCATGGATTGTTATGGTCTTATATGTTAAGAATAAAGATGGTTCAATGAGAATTTCCATCGATTATAGAGATTTGAATAACAATACTATTAAAAAAAGTATCATTTACATCATATCAATGATTTGTTTGATCAGATCTAGGGAGAACAGTATTTTTTGAAGGTTGACCTAAGGTTTGGGTACCATTATTTGAAATTAATGGATAGAGACATCCTGAAGACTATGTTCTATACTAGATATTGTCTTTATGAATTTTCAGGTATGACTTTTGGGTTAACTAATGCATCTTTTTTATTCATGAATCTTATAAATAGAATATATCATGAATTCTTGGATATGTTTGTGTTTGTGTTTATTAATGACGTTATAGTTATTTTAAAATTAAATAGAAGCATGAAAAATATCTAAGGGTTGTTTTGAAAATAATAAAAGAAAATACAATGTATCAAAAATTCAGAAAATGTGATTGTTTGTTGCAATTGATCTCTTTTCTTGGGAACATTGTAAATAAGGATGGAAGAACAGTTGATCCTTCCCAACCAAATCGTGTTGATGAATGGAAAAGACCTAAAAATATTACAAATAATCATATTTTTCATAGATTATCTGGTTAAAACTGATGATTTTTTAAAAACATTTCATGATTATTTAGACTGCTAACAATGTTTACACGAAAAGGTGTTAAATTTTTTGTACATAAGAATGTGATGTTTCTTTATATGAACTGAAGAAGAAATTGTAGAATGCTTTAGTTTGGGCATTTCATTATAGAAATGGTGATTTTTTCATCATCACTAATTTTTATTTTAAGGGAATTGGTTGTGTTCTGATGCAAAATTATCAGGTAATTACTAATGCTTCCAGAAAATTATAACTACTTGAGTTAAATTATCCCACACAAGATTCAGAATTGGAATCTGTGGTTTTTGTGTTGAAAATTTTGAGGTATATTCTTGTGTGGATTAAAATGTAAAATATATACTGACCATAAAAGGTTGAAGTATATATTTACTTAGAAGGAATTAAACATGAGACCTGGAAGATGGTTGGAAATAATATAGGATTATGATTGCACAATTCATTACCATCCTAGGAAAGCAAACAGAGTGGTTGATGCATTGAGTAGGAAAAATAATTCAACATTAATCATGATATGTTTAGAATGTGATCCTTTGGTAAATGATTTGATAAACATTGGCTTGGAATTTTTCAGTGCAAGAAATTTTTCTTTTTTGATTCAGGTTTCTGTGTAGTCGTCTTTTTTGGACAGAATAAAGAAAGCATAGAAGGCAGATAGAGAGCTATAGAAAAAGGTAGAATTGGTTTTAATGGGTATGTTTTCAAAAATTAAACATGATAATGATTTTTTTATCTGGAAAAGGGTTATGTCTACCTTATGATTCTCAGTTTAAGAAATAATTGTTATGTGAAGCTCACAGTTCGCCATTTTCAGTTCATCCTGGAAGTGCAAAGATGTACATAGACCTTGGAGAGTATTACATGTGGGATGGAATGAAAAGGGATATTTCAAATTTTACCATGAAATGTTAGACATGTCAACAGGTTATGGTAGAGTGGGTGTTTCTGAAGAGGATTCTTTATCCTTTACCAGTGCCAGAGTGGAAATGGGAAAAAATGTCTATGGACTTTGTTGTGGGACTACCGAAGACATCTCAATATAAAAATGCAATTTCGGTTGTTGTTGACCGAATGAATAAATCTTTACTATTTATTTCTATTCGAGATATAATGACTATGGATCATCTCTCAGGATTGTAACTTAAGGAGATTGTGAGGTTACATGGAGTGCCTCTCTCCATTGTATCTAATTGAGATCCCAGTTTCACTTATAATCTTGGGAAGGGCCTTCAAGAGTTGTTGGGAATGAATTATATTTCAATTAATATTTTCATCCTCAATCAGATGGGAAGTTATAATGAATGATTCAGACATTGGAGGATATCCTTCGTGCTTTTTCAATGGATTACTTGGGAACATGGGATCAACATCTTTCATTAGATGTTTTTTCTTATAATAATAGGTTTCATTGGAGTATAAAAATGGATCCTTTTGAGGATTTTTATGGGAAGACGTGTCAGACTCTAGTATTTTGGGATGAATTTGGTGATAAAAAGTTTATGGGGACAAAATTAGTAGTGGAAGTGGCTGATAAAGTGAAGATGATCCAGCAGCACATGAGGATAGCTCAGAGTAGGTAGAAAATTTATGCAGATAACAGATGGAATAACTTCACTTTCAAGGAAGGTGGCCATGTTTTCATTAAAATCAATCCTTGGAAAAGTGTGATAAGTTTTTTTAAGAAAAAAAATATATGTATGTGGTTCATCTGTCTTTCTAAACTCTTCGGAAAAGTTGGGCTAGTTACATACAAATAACATTTCCTCTAAGTTTGTCTAAACTGCACAGTTTTTTTATCATGTTTTGATGTTGAGAAAGTATGTTCTATATTTATCTCATGTACTAGACCCAAAACCAATTTAGGTAGAAGAGAACCTTACTTATGAAGGGAGACCATTTCTTATTCTTGATTATAGAGAGAAATTATTTTGGAATAATTTAATCTACCATATAATGATTTTGTGGAGAAACCACATGTTATAAAAATCAACATGGGAATATAAAAATGCTATGAGGGAAGTCACCCTCACTTGTTTAATAAATAAATAAAATTTTGAGGCTGAAATTTCCAATAGCTGGGGATAATGTAACACCCCTAGGTTTTTAAAAGTAAACTGAAATGAATGGAACATTGTTTTATGTAGATGGCTATAATTAGCACTAAATTAAATTTTCCCACTTCTATGTTTTGAATTTTAAAAAATGGACATACACAGTTGAAATCAGTATGTTATTTAGAGTTTGATAAGACAAACAAAATTTTGGTTGAATAGTAACATACCCTTATAAATAGTAACATAACCTTATGAAAATTAACCTTACCTATGATATTATACATATAAGATTTAATTGAAGTTATTATATACCCATATCTTGGAATAAGTAACTTAATGATATAAAATTGTTGTTTTTGGGATAAAATATTATTTTATTTAAAAATTAAATTAATCATATTTATAAAAAAATTCCAAAAATGGAGTTCATTTTTGATTTCTAAACATCAAAAATGGTTATGGTGATTTTTTGGTATTTTTTTGAAATACATGAATTTTTGGAGAATAGTAAAATACGATAATTTATGATTAACGCTAAATACAAGAATTATGATTTCATATACTGATGTATAACTTATATAAGACTATTATCTCAAACGTACATGACTCTTAACTATGTTTTCTCTTGTAATATTAAATATTACTTGTCTTGTGGAAAAATAAAAAATAATGAATAAAATAATGTAAAAATCATCCTCTCCTCCACTATAAAATCCACCAACTTCCCCCTCTTCCACGCACACCTCTCAAGCCTTAATCCTTTCCTAAGTTCTGCCAAATAATCTTCTCAATCCCCTTCCCCACATCCAAGACCTACTGGTCTAACCAAAAGAACAAAACCAAGGGCTTTATGATAGATCTCAACGAGAAGAGATCAAGAAGAGGTTTAAACACGTTTGAGGGAAGTCAAACCCGAGGTAAGGAATCCTCTATTACTCACATTTATTCAAGAATCACCCCTATATTATGCTCTTTAATTTTCAATTCCTAATGATGGTGTATATTTTTTTACCTACCCCATACTACCCTTATGATATATTAATGATGAGATACCCCATTTCTATCTCATTAATCCCTCTCATGTACATCCATTACTATGACCAAATTTCATAAGTGGAGTCTAAACCCAATTCCCATTATTTGGGTTAACCATGAACATTAATCATTTTCATCATGGTAATATGAATTGTGAAATGTAATTTGATTATATTATGTTCTATTATGTTAAATTGTAGTTTATATACATAATCAATTCAGTATTCAATGATAAGGTGTTTTTAAAGAACATTCCTCTTAAAATCCTTTTAGATGTCTCTATTATGAAATCAAAAGAGATTGTTTCTTTATTTATTTCATGAGTTTTCTCTTATTATTTAATGATGTTTTAATACTATATTATCTCCATTATCTATTTTATAGTTATGTTTTAATGATAAGTCTTTCATTATTTTGTGTGTGTAGTGTTTATGTTCTAAGAATGATTTTTATGAAAAAAGGAGTTTTAAATGTGAATGTGTTTTTGAAAGGGTGTAAATGAGTTATGAAGTTCTTTATTCATTATATATTACATGGACATTATTTAAGTTTGGTTGATCCCATTATAGCTCAATATATGATGGTTGATCGCCATTATAACTCTTGATATGTTGGGTTGATCCCATTGCTACTCAAGATATGTTCGGCTGAGCCCATTATAACTAAACATATGATGGGTGAGAACCATTATAGCTCTCCAATAAATCAGGTGCTCAAGATATGGAAGTTGAACAAAAGGTTATTCAATGTGTAATGGTGAATGTAATAGTGTTAGGGTAAATATGTCCCAAGTCATCTTCATGATGTTTCTATGCATATGAGTTTGTATAATTATGGGTTTCATTTGTTTTTATGATATCACTTGACTAAAAATTTCTTTCTTTGTATCCCTTACTATGTTTTATACTCATCCCATTTTTTAAATGGGTTTTCATAGTATATAAGAATAGGTAAGAGAAATAAGGGAGTCGTGATGTTTGATATGGAGTGTTGTCAAAGAAATCATGTTTAAAGTTTTAATGTTTACTCTTTTGAAAAAAATGGATTCTATTTCTAGTTGTATCCTCTTTATATGAATGTGGTATCTTATGTATGTAATATAACCTAATTATCTAAAAATATAAACCCAAAAATTTCCTCAATGTCAAATAACTTATGTTCTTGACTAAAATTCAAGATTAAGTAACGTTTTAAGGCAGGGTCCTTATAAATATACTTTATATCTATTGTACTCAAAGAAACAAAATATTATTTCTTATTCATCAAGGAAACACATTTTTTATAATGTAACATTATTCTCAATTTTTTTATTTTTTATTCATAATATTATTTTCCCACTCTCGAGTATAATAATCCATAAAAACTAATTTATATATAATCACTAAAAAAAATTAATCATATAGTATTCCCTACATTTTTTATATAATTATATTCAATTTCAATAGGTTATCTTCTATAAGACAACTCTAGAACCAGTGCTCCATGAATTTAGTATATGAAATTTCAGGCCTAGTTCAAATATGAGAAATTAAACTATTAATTACTATTTTATCCAATTTTATGTCTACTTTATCATTTTCTCTATAATTTATATGTTTTGTTCTAACTAAAATTGGATTTAAAACTATCTTTTACTCTTCCATTCTAAATTTCTCTTACACTTCCTTCATACATTTTACCAATAAGATTAATATAATTTCTTTTTTTTGTTTTATGTGAAGAAGTAGAATGTAATTCGATATTCTAATAAAAGAATTATCCAATTCTAAACTCATTGATTTGATAATAATTTTAACAAATTTATATTAATTTACATTAAATATGATGTCATCAAACTTCACTATCACCATAAACTATTCTTCCTTGAGAATTTCCATATATCGTTTATGGACAAGACATCATATTTTTAATATATATTTCATAGAAAATAGTCCAATCATGTATACAAAGAATGGGGTGATTAAATTAGTACATAAATATACTTTCCAAACCTAAACACATTTTAATCATAATTTCTAATAGAAATTCAAACAAATTACTCTATGTAAAAATATTCACTCTAAACTCTATGTAAATAATATTCTTCATGTACATTTTGATTGACTTAAGCATTCATTAAACTATAAGATCTAGGAAAAGTCATATAGACACTAATAATATCACTAGTGTGAATGAGTCTTCAACATCAATCATCAATAAAATTACTAACTTTTAGATACAATCTATGATTTGTTTTGAATCACTCTACAATTTTCATTAAGATTCTTTTTGAAAGCCCTATTTTATTCCAATTACATAATCACATCATGGTCTATCCATAGGCTCCCATGTTTAATTCATGATTATTTCTTCTAACTCTTCATTCATATATTTTACCAGTGATTATACCTTTTGTAATTAATTAAATTAATTTGGTTTTATCTATGATCATAGAGGAGAATTATCAATTCTCATCATCCTATGAGTCATTATTAGATAACATTTATCTCAAATAATATTAACTGGATCAACCTCATATCTATTATTTCTTTACTGAATGATAGGTATACTTTCTTCTTCAAGTTTTTCTTGGACTAATTTAATTTCATATTATCAATCAATCTGAGTTTTTTAGATTCTCTTGAATATAAATGTATTCTTCATCTTCATTAAATAGTTGTATAAGAAAAATATTTCAACAATTATATTCAGCCTCATATTTGACCACATTCACATAACTTCACTCAAATATATTATTATGACTTTTATTGAAACACATATAGGCCTCTCCCATTTATTTTTATTCTTGGAAAATATCTTCACCTATTGTGTCACTATATTTTCCCTGAATTACATTTTTTCTTTAAATAAATCCATTTCATCCAAATAATTTTAGATAATTCATTATTGTAAGACATACATGACAAATTTATATGGAATATACAATCACACCCACTACATCATTATTAGGTATTGATATCTTATTTTTTGGATTCATGTTTAATACATTCTCTTTTGGTTGGTATACATTTGAAAGCATGCATTTTTTGAATAAAATATTACTACAATGATTTTTCATGGTTAGGGGAAGTCATGTGGACACTATAAAGCATGGTATTAAAACTAGTTAGAGAAATTTCATAATGTTTTTTATGTTTTCCCAAACTGTGCAGGTTACATATGCAGCCATACAACTAAGAGAGCCAATGGTGACCCTCACGGTTACAGAATGTCTGAAAAACCATCATGCCTCTTTCCATTACACCAATATGATCTACTTAATTCCAGGGAAAAATTTATTAAAGAATTTTTGTTTACTTATTCTTGATTCAATGAATTATGTTCATCCTCTATATTATTATCTAGTACATTCCATTCTTTTCCATTGTGAAGTGCCCAGATCAGTGTGAATCACTGAGAGGGGGAGGGGGTGAATCAGTGATCCTTTAAAACTTTTTACTAATTGATTATTTATCAATTAAACCTCTATGGCTGGTTAAAGCCTCGATCCACTCTTCTTGTATCTCTCACCTTTCCACGAATGATGCAGTAAATGTAAAGGCACTGGACACAAGGATTTACAAGGTTCGGCACCAAAGGCCTACGTCCTTGCCATGTTGGTTATACACCCCAACATGGTTTCTTCCATTATAATCTGTTAGTATTACAATGGTCGATACAGAGTCCCACTGTATCTCTCCTAAGTCCCATAGGAGGGTCTTTATACTGCGTCTCACAGTGTTACCAGAGTCCCACTGGCCTGCTCCAGAATCCCACTGAAGACTTCTCCCACCCTGAGTCTCACAGGGGGCTTCTCCTGGCTCCTCGAGTCACACGAGTAGCTCTTCTTCTTGTTCAGCTCTTCAAGTATCTTCAGCAGCCTGGGATAAAGACTGCTGGCCTTTCTCTCTTCTTCTGTTCACTTGTGATGAACATGACTCCTCGTCTTCCTCAGGATTTATCCCCTTCTTCTCAGGATGACCTGGCTTCTCTCTTCAAGAAACTTCAACAAACTCTGATAAGGTTAGTTGGTCTTGCTCAACTACTGAAAACGCAGGCAGCTGATGTCTTTAACTTCAGTCTGGATTCAGTCTCACTTCAAAACAACTTCATGCACTGAGTGCATGGCAACTCTGCTTCTTCATGCACAGACTGCATGTCCTCTCAAATTCTTCAAGAACTTCCGGTCTTGGTCAACTCAGATGCACACAGCCTGATTTAGCTTTGTTCACGTGTGCACGTGCATGCATGCAAGCATGCAATCCCCTTTTTCTCCTTGGTGTGATAAACCCACAATGGGTGTAAATACTTTTAGCACACACACCTTCTTCCTTCTTCACACTTTTTTCTTTTTGTTTACACACTCACAAATGTGTTGTTCTTTAGTGTGGGTCTTGTTCTTCTTCAAAGTGTGCACATCACTTTGTACACACTAAGGTTCGACCTCTATTCTTCGCACACACAACTTCTTCACTTTGGCACACACTTGAGTGATTTCTTCTTTGTTGTGGCCTACACTTCATTTCTTGCACACACCCAAGGCTACGACCTCTTTGTTATTTTTCACACACAAGCCGTAGGTATGTAATGGCCTTCCTCCTTTGCACACACACAAATCTTGGTGTAGTTCTTTGCTGAAGCCTCGGTCAATTCCTTCTTTGTGCACACACTTAGCCAAAGGCACTTCCACTTGTCTTGCACAAACAAGTTGTGGTGGCCTTCTTGTTTTTCACACACCAGCCGTAGGGCCTTCCTCCTTCACTTGGCACACAAGCACAAGTCTCGGGTCTTCCACCTTTGCACACCCACTGCCCGAATATCCAATGAAGGCGCTCAAAGGGTTGTGGCCTTTCTCCTCTACACAACTGCCGCGCAAGCCTCAAGATTCAAGGGTGCGCAGGCCACAAGACACCTCAGCCGCGGGGCACGCAAGTGCCTTGGTGCACAAAGGTGCGCAAGGTGCACTGCCGCGGGGTGCGCAAGTGCAACACCCGCGGGCACTTCCTCCTCCTGCACAAGTATGCGGGCAGTGAGGGTGCCAAACCTCGAGCGCGCAAATTCAAGCGGCTCAGGATCTTCCTGATGCGCAAGTGAGGCACACAGGGGACTCCTTCGAAGCCTCAGGTGGCTCCGGAACAAACTGTCGCGCAAGTGGGATGCGCGGGGCACAAATCTTCGCAAAGCATAGGGTGCTCGCGGGACACTCTTCAAATATTCAGCAAGCGTTTCAAGTGCCTCGGCCTCTCTTTTTATAGGCAGAGTTATGCCAAATCTTTCGCATGAGATATCTCTCGAATTCCCAAAATTCTCGGGTTTTCATGATTTTCTAAATCTTGATATTTCCTCTATTTCAACGCGGGTTCTTTCCCTTTGTTTTTCTCCTCCACGTGCATGCGACTTAGAACGCATGCACGGCCTTCGTCTCTTCTATCCCATGCAAAACACGAACTCACCGAAGCCTCGGCAACTTAGTTTTGCCTCGGCCTTGTTCGAAATCTCCCAAACATTGCTTGCATGCCTATTTTCTTACATGATCGTGTTCGTTACGTCGAGACGAACCCAATGGATCCTTCAGCTCGAACAATGGTGGCTGGGAACTCGAAATCCAGTGCTCGGAGGCCCACTGGTTCAGCGGGGACGTCGCGGGTGCCTCAGTCAAGCTCGAGGAAAGAGACGACTCGCAGGCCGTTGGATCAGATCTTTGGACGGCCGCGATCAGAAGATCTCACACGGGATTGATCGTGCGGTCGAGATCTGGCGCGCGATCAATCGAGCGGCCAGGATTCGCTCCCGGTGAAAATTGCACGTCCCACATCGAAACGGCGCGCGGTTTTTCCGCGGTTTATCACCCATCTCCTGCCACAACCCCTCGATTGAACTTCCAACCCTCTCGGTGTCGCCCCGCACCGAGTTCTTCTTGCGGGCGCGCTCTTGCGCCCACCCCTGCCACTCCGGCGCGCGCTATGCGCCCTCTATGCACCTTCGGGCGCGAGCTCTTTCGACCATGCTGCGCAGGACCTGATCCCCTGCGTGGCCCCGGCTTACACACGGCCGCGGCCTCTCGGGCTGGCCCCATGGGATCCCCTTGGTCGTGGTGACCTAGTCCCACATGTGCCTTGGGTTGAACCCTTAAGGCTGGCCCTTGGTGGCTTATTTTTTGCTTAAGTATAGAACATGTCCTTTGTGTAAAAACAAAGTGACCAAGTTCAAATGCCAAATGCCAAATGCCTCCTCCTCTATTCTTCTTATCTTCTCTTCTTCATTTGAATTCCTCCAATTCTTCCTCAACATTTAATCTTCACTTAGGAGTGAAATTCTTGAAGGTTCATCATCAACTCTTCTTCTTCAACCGAACTCTTGAATCACAAAAATTCTTCAATAAACTACATTGATCTAATCAGAGATCAAGTTGGATCTTCTTCATGTTCACATGCACTAAGTGATAGTGCATGGAATTCTTTAGCTCACTTCATCCACTTAGAAGTTGTGGATGGCTCTCTTCATCTCCTCATGCATTGTCAGTACAATACATGGTGTTCCAACAATGTTGTGACATTGTATCTACTTAATACATGTTCTTGAAACTTAATGATCATCTCAACAATCGTCTGATATAATGATGATGCTCCATCATCATCCATTCTTCAAGTGGTGTAACTTAGTATCATCTTGAAACAAGTATTGAAACATTAAGATCAGTTCTACAATCGTCTGATATTCATAGAGAATGTTTCAACCACAACATCCTATGTCACTTAGTGAATCTCCTAAGTGACATGCCTCTAAGTACCATGGTCATTCTCCTTCATCACCATCACCATCACATCCTTTTTCATTCACATCTTGACATTCCTTGGCATCCATTCATTCCATGACAACATCATGCCGCATTGACAACAAATGCAACACAGTGCATTTCAATCTCCCCCTTTGTATTTGTTGTCAATACACTTCTTCAGCACATATGAATGAGTCAATATGTGTGTGCCAATATTTTCTCCCCCTTATTGGCAATAAAATGCAAAGGTGTGGTGTGGTTCTCTTCAAAAATATCTCTTCCTCCCTTCGAATAGCATCTTCTTGAAAATCACTAAGAGAGGGATGATGTCACATGTTCTCTTTAGCAAAGAACCTTTAGTAAATCATCTCTAAGTCTACTTGGGCTAACCCGGTGTAGAAAACAAGAGTGATGTAACCAAGTAACTCAATGATATCCATTATTCACTGTACATGTGAGATCATGCTTCAGGGGTTTGAGATTTTTCAGATATAACAATGAATTTGCTAAATCCTGCACAACTTCACAAAACTCATTAGAAAGTTCAGGTTCAACGATAAAGCTTCCCCTCTCAACCATTTGTCTTCAATCAATAATCCCCCTTAATTGTCATGATGAATACAATTAAGAAACAAGGGATGAAAGTATGATTGGAATACCTTCACTTTTCTCAAGATGGTATTAAATATCAGAATCCCATCTTCTACAGATTGGCTCCCCCTTAAGGGGTGCACTCCATTCTTTCCAAACCATCCTCCAGTTGAGAATGATCATCATCTTCAATTCCCTGTAATGTTAGCACATGTAAATACAAGTGATTAGGGAATAAGATGGAACCTCCTTGGTTCATCAATGTGAACAACAAGGTTGAGAAGATTCTCTCAACCGAGATGTCCCATTTTCACCATTCTTCACACTGGCACATTTGATCTTCAATGGTGTTTGTGCTGGTGTGGATCTCAACACCTCTTTAACTTCTTTGTGTGTGAATCCTGTATTTCTAGGTGCCTTCTGAGCACTAGAGTCTCATAGTGCAATCTTCATTCTTTTGAAGAAACCCTTCTGAGCTGGAATGAATATCATGCATTTATCACAATATGTCCAGCTTGATTGCACCTCACACACAGAACTTGATCTTCATGTGAAATCTTCTTCTTCCCTTTTGCCTTAGCAATTGCCAGTGCTTCAACTTCAGCTCTTTGTAGTTCTCTGGAAAGTTGCAACTGATTAGGCCATATGACTAGTAAGTCACTTGGAAGTGTGTCCTTAGTTCTGGATATTCCACATGGTTCTTTTGATGCTGTTAAGCTACCTTTCTTAGGCAACTTATTTTCAATCAATCCCTTATGCTTCTTCTGGATTGATTGTCCTTTTGCGTCCAGTCTGCTTTTATTGATTTCCATGGCTTGTTTACAAAGATCCATGGTATGCCCTTTCTTTCCACAGTAGAAGAATTTCTTCCTGGTGGTCCTTCTGGATACATCACCCTTCTTGGATTTAGACTCCAAGGTCTTCTCTTCCTTTTTCATACTCTTCTTGGGAGCATCTTCCAATTTCTTATGTTTGCTTCCCAAGGATTCTTTCTGAGCCAGGTTCTGTGATCTTTTCTTCTTTACAGCTTTGGATACAGTTGGAGATTGACATGTATCATTCTTTTGACCACTTTTGCAACCATCCCAGATGTTGTCAAGTAATTCAAATCTATTTGCAGTAAACAGATGTCTCTGGACCTGTGGATGCTGCTTCTTTTCTTCTGGCTTGCTCCCCCTAGGCATGGGCTTCCTCTGTGCTTTGGAATTCAGTGGATTGTACCAACAATCCTTTGCATAATGCCCATACTTGTTACAACACCAACATTGACCCACAAATCTTGAATTTTTGATTCCTTCTGATTGTAGGGTACTTGTCTTGAATTGTTGTGCTGCTTCAGGAGAGCTTTCTTTCTTCATTGTCTTCATCCATACTTGTTTGGAATTATTCTTCCATCCTGCACTTTTTGTGGGAACACAATTAGAAGCATTAGTACAAGATGGTATGGATGGTACCTTATTTTTAGAAGATGTTGCCCTTTAATTTGAGGATGTCTTAATTTTAGAATCATCCTTCTCAAAGCTCACTTGAGTGCAAACATTTCTTCTTCCAGCTGTCTAGGAGGCTTTGGCTTTGGGTGATTGCTGATTTTTCAATATCACCTCTAATTCTAAACACTTCATGTTAAGGGAGTTATTCTCATCCTCAACAGTTCTTAGCTTTCCTTCCCATTTATCTTCCAGCTATTTCATCTGGTCTTCATGCACCTTATTCATTTCAAGCAGTGAGTTGTCAAGCTCCTTCACAAATTTGACTTTGTCTTCGAGTTGAGCATCTCTGACATTCATTGACACTTTATGCCTCTTTTCCAGTGCATGCAAAACTTATTTAACCATTATCATAAAAAAATCTTTCTCAGAAATGCTTCTTTACAATTCTTCAGTAGTGTCTTCATATCATTCATTGCAAAGAGAAACGGTTTCATCTTTAGCCTTCACTAGCTTTCTAAGAGTGTTGGTTATGCCAACCCTTTTAGCCAACTGATCTTCCATTGTATTGGCTTCTTCTTCTAGCTGTAATTTTTCTTCTTGAAGATCAAGGATGCCTGTAGCTATACACATTGCCACTTCCTTGGGGACTATCTTCTGAAGATATTCGATTGCACTTTGAAGATCTTTCATTATTCCAACTTCATCACAGCTAGGACAGGCTTTCTTCATCTTCTTGTCCTGTTTCTTCATTCTATTTTTAAGAGTCTTGGCAGATATCTCCATTTGAGGTCGGTCACTCATTTCCTCAAATCTGCACTTCATAAAGACTCCCTTGGATCTTTTTGAGGTAACCTCCCTTTGATAACAATTGAAGTGCCCAGATCAGTTTGAATCACTGAGAGGGGGAGGGGGTGAATCAGTGATCCTTTAAAACTTTTTACTAATTGATTCTTTATCAATTAAACCTCTATGGCTGGTTAAAGCCTCGATCCACTCTTCTTATATCTCTCACCTTTCCACGAATGATGCAGTAAATGTAAAGGCACTGGACACAAGGATTTACAAGGTTCGGTACCAAAGGCCTACGTCCTTTCCATGTTGGTTATACACCCCAACATGGTTTCTTCCATTACAATCTGTTAGTATTACAATGGTCGATACAGAGTCCCACTGTATCTCTCCTGAGTCCCACAGGAGGGTCTTTATACTACGTCTCACAGTGTTACCAGAGTCCCACTGGCCTGCTCCAGAATCCCACTGAAGACTTCTTCCACCCTGAGTCTCACAGGGGGCTTCTCCTGGCTCCTCGAGTCACATGAGTAGCTCTTCTTCTTGTTCAGCTCTTCAAGTATCTTCAGCAGCCTGGGATAAAGACTACTGGCCTTGATCTCTTCTTCTGTTCACTTGTGATGAACAGGACTCCTCGTCTTGCTCAGGATTTATCTCCTTCTTCTCAGGATGACCTGGCTTCTCTCTTCAAGAAACTTCAACAACCTCTGATAAGGTTAGTTGGTCTTGCTCAACTACTGAAAACTCAGGCAGCTGATGTCTTTAACTTCAGTCTGGATTCAGTCTCACTTCAAAACAACTTCATGCACTGAGTGCATGGAAACTCTGCTTCTTCATGCACAGACTGCATGTCCTCTCAAATTCTTCAAGAACTTCCGGTCTTGGTCAACTCAGATGCACACAGCCTGATTTAGCTTTGTTCACGTGTGCACGTGCATGCATGCAAGCATGCACTCCCCTTTTTCTGCTTGGTGTGATAAACCCACAATGGGTGTAAATACTTTTAGCACACACACCTTCTTCCTTCTTCACACTTTGTTCTTTTTGTTCACACACTCACAAATGTGTTGTTCTTTAGTGTGGGTCTTGTTCTTCTTAAAAGTGTGCACATCACTTTGTACACACTAAGGTTCGGCCTCTACTCTTCGCACACACAACTTCTTCACTTTGGCACACACTTGAGTGAGTTCTTCTTTGTTGTGGCCTACACTTCATTTCTTGCACACACCCAAGGCTACGACCTCTTTGTTATTTTGCACACACAAGCCGTAGGTATGTAATGGCCTTCCTCCTTTGCACACACACAAATCTTGGTGTAGTTCTTTGTTCAAGCCTCGGCCAATTCCTTCTTTGTGCACAAACTTAGCCAAAGTCACTTCCGCTTGTCTTTCACACACATGTTGTGGTGGCCTTCTTGTTTTGTACACACCATCCGTAGGGCCTTCCTCCTTCACTTGGCACACAAGCACAAGTCTCGGGTCTTCCACCTTTGCACACCCACTGCCCGAATATCCAATGAAGGCGCTCAAGGGGTTGTGGCCTTTCTCCTCTTCACAACTGCCGCGCAAGCCTCAAGATTCAAGGGCGCGCAGACCACAAGACACCTCAGCCGCGGGGCACGCAAGTGCCTTGGTGCACAAAGGCGTGCAAGGTGCACTGCCACGGTGCGCGCAAGTGAAACACCCGCGGGCACTTCCTCCTGTCGCACAAGTATGCGGGCAGTGAGGGTGCCAATCCTCGAGCGCGCAAATTCAAGTGGCTCAGGATCTTCCTGATGCGCAATTGAGGCGCACAGGGGACTCCTTCAAAGCCTCAGGTGGCTCCGGAACAAACTGCCGCGCAAGTCGGATGCGCTGGGCTCAAATCTTCGCAAAGCACAGGATGCTCGCGGGACACTCTTCAAATATTCAGCAAGCGTTTCAAGCGCCTCGGCCTCTCTTTTTATAGGCATAGGTATGCCAAATCTTTCACGTGATATATCTCTCAAATTCCCGAAATTCTCGGGTTTTCAAGATTTTCTAAATCTTGATATTTCCTCTGTTTCAACGCGGGTTCTTTCCCTTTGTTTTTCTCCTCCACGTGCATGCGACTTAGAACACATGCACGGCCTTCGTCTCTTCTATCCCATGCAAAACACGAACTCACCGAAGCCTCGACAACTTCGTTTTTCCTCGGCCTTGTTCGAAATCTCCCAAACATTGCATGCATTCCTATTTTCTTGCATGATCGTGTTCGTTACGTCGAGACGAACCCAATGGATCCTTCAGCTCGAACAACGGTGGCCGGGAACTCGAAATCCAGTGCTCGGAGGCCCACTGGTTCAGCGGGGACGTCACGGGTGCCTCGGTCAAGCTCGAGGAAGGAGACGACTCGTAGGCCGTTGGATCAGATCTTTGGACGGCCACGATCAGAATATCTCGCGCGGGATTGATCGTGTGGTCGAGATCTGGCGCGTGATCAATCGAGCGGCCATGATTCTCTCCCGGTGAAAATTGCGCGTCCCACATCGAAACGGCGTGCGGTTTTTCCGCGGTTTATCACCCAGCTCATGCCGCAACCCGACGATTGAACTTCCAACCCTCTCAGTGCCGCCCCGCACCGAGTTCTTCTTTCGGGCGCGCTCTTGCGCCCACCCCTGCCACTCGGGTGCGCGCTATGCGCCCTCTATGCACCTTCGGGCGCGCGCTCTTGCGCCCATGCTGCGCAGGACCTGAGCCCTGCGTGGCCCCGGCTTACACATGACCGCGGCCTCTTGGGCTGCCCCCATGGGATCCCCTTGGGCGTGGTGACCTCGTCCCACATGTGCCTTGGGTTGAACCCTTAAGGCTGGCCCTTGGTGGCTTATTTTTTGCTTAAGTATAGAACATATCCTTTGTGTAAAAACAAAGTGACCAAGTTCAAATGCCAAATGCCAAATGCCTCCTCCTCTATTCTTCTTATCTTCTCTTCTTCATTTGAATTCCTCCAATTCTTCCTCAACATTTAATCTTCACTTAGGAGTGAAATTCTTGAAGGTTCATCATCAACTCTTCTTCTTCAACCGAACTCTTGAATCACATAAATTCTTTAATAAACTTCATTGATCTAATCAGAGATCAAGTTGGATCTTCTTCATGTTCACATGCACTAAGTGATAGTGCATGGACTTCTTTAGCTCACTTCATCCACTTAGAAGTTGTGGATGGCTCTCTTCATATCCTCATGCATTGTCAGTACAATGCATGGTGTTCAAACAATGTTGTGACATTGTATCTACTTAATACAAGTTCTTGAAACTTAATGATCAGCTCAGCAATCGTCTGATATAATGATGATGCTCCATCATCATCCATTCTTAAAGTGGTGTAACTTAGTATCATCTTGATAAAAGTATTGAAACATTAAGATCAGTTCTACAATCGTCTGATATTCATATAGAATGTTTCAACCACAACATCCTATGTCACTTACTGAATCTCCTAAGTGACATGCCTCTAAGTACCATGGTCATTCTCCTTCATCACCATCACCATCACATCCTTTGTCATTCACATATTGACATTCCTTGACATCCATTCATTCCATGACAACATCATGCCGCATTGACAACAAATGCAACACAGTGCATTTCACATTGATTTATCACTTATGTAAGGTCAAGGTGAAAAAACTCACATATCAGATGATTCTTATGTATTAGATTTTAATGTTTGTGGTTTGTGGTTTTATATTTACTCTTTAAGGTACCCCTTGTCATTGTAAATATATTTCCCCCATAAGAGGGTAATTTCCCTCCATTTCTTTGTTTTTTACTTGGTTAGTGGTTGGTCGTTTAATTTTTGACTATTTTTTTAATAAATATTCATTATTTATATGATTAATAAATTTTTTTCAGAATACTAGTATGATAAAGGATCACAGAGACAAAGTGGATGATCCCATACTTATAGAATTTTATTATAATGCATAGCTTGAAGGTTAAAATCTATATACCATAGATTTATATCTAGATATTATTTCCCCTAAAGAGAAGTTCCATTTCTATGAAATTTGTAAATAAAGTGTGGCAGTGCATGTTCCCAAAGATTCTACTAGATCAAGGAAGAATTTCATACAATTACTCAATTCAGACACTAATATTTATTTCTTAGTCTTTAATGTTCCATACACTAGTAGGGTTATGAATAAGAGTTTTATTTATCCTGTATCATTCAACTAGGATGTGATTGATGAAATATTATATTTTTCAATGTACTCAATTATTATGCATGTTATGGTTCTCAAAGGGGAGTGGCCTTGTAAATTTGGTTATCTCACCAAAAGAATCATAATGGTTTTTGGATTTTATGACTGGAGAATGAAAATAATTGGGATAAGGTACTATCATGTTTTCTCCTCTAATGATTGTAAAAGGATAGTTTGGAGTTTTGGCTTGGTTTTATAGATTACTAGTCTTTTGGGAATAAAATATTGTGAATAAAAAATTGAGCATATGAATGTTTGTAATTCTGATGAACAGATTTGGATTCTAATTTTCGAGTTAAATTAGTTGTATTTTCACCTAATGATTCTCCATGACATTTCATCCTCGGTATGATAGGAAGAATATGAACCTAAGGTTTTGGAATTTTTGGTGGATTCTTATAGATATAAATATAGATTTCTTAATAATAGAAGAGGTTGTTCTAATGACCTGAGATGATAGTATCAATCATGAAATAAAATATTAAGGGAAGATAAAAATTTTCCCAAATGGTTATTTTTTTGTACATTTGACCACTGAATGTAATAGGGATGTGATATACTCATTGTGTAAATTAATGGGTCATTGAGAGGATAATTTTAGGAAGAAGAAAGAAAAGTTAAAAACCTTGAAAGGCATGAATTCCATTTCAGAGAATCAAACCTCCAAACATGGTGATGGTGGTATACTCATTAAGTTCATCCTTTATAAAATAACTTCTCGTAAAGGAAAAAATTCTCCAATTATTATTGGTCATCTATAGTTCTCTTGTGTTTTAATTGAGAAGAAGACTATTTGTGTGCTGATTGGGGATATGAAGGTAGAGGGGGTATCAATTAAGAAGACCGTTCCATATGGTGGTGTTCTATTGTTGACTAAGGATGATCTTTCTAGGATATAGGCTGGACTAGTTATATATTCTTTTCTCCCTCAATTCTATGGTATGGACAGTGACCCTATTATCATGGTGCCTTTAAATTCTAATGTCTCTTAAGAGTGTTCTTATGTATGAGAAGAAATGAATTATCCATGGAATGATTCTTATAACTAGCCTATGTTTCCATATGGACATTTCACTCCATTGTATTCCTCCAAGGCTAGAAGACAAATTCGGACAATGTGCATTCCCCCTAAAATTTTTAAACCATCCAATCTGTTCACACCTCAAAATGGTGACTCAAGGACTGATACTGTAAATGATCCTCAATAAAATGAAGTGCCTCAAGAAACTGGAGCACCCTAAGACATTGAAGGACATTAATATACAGATCAGTTTGAGATAAAAAATGATGATGGGGGGAAGTAAATTGACGATTTATCCAATAAAGAAAAAATGACCCAACGTAAAGGGAATATGAAGAAAGATATGACCCAACATGAATATCCACTAACAATAAAAAAATACTCTATAAAATAAAACTCTTTTATTACAGTCTCCAAGGGATGGATAATTCCCCCATGTTCACAAACATTAATAATTTTATTTTGACAAATAATCCCCATTTAATTGGGATTTTTGAGCCATAAATTATGTATGATAGGTGGAGCTCCATCAATTGGGAAACTGTTGGATATAGTTTTCTCTCTCATAGTTCTCATAATAATGGAATGGATATTTTTTTATTTTTCATGAATGATAATTTCTTGCTTCTCTCTTATAATATAGGTCCCCAATATATCATATTACCCCTTCTTTCACAAGGATCCAATATCATTGTTTCTTTTTTTATGAATGTGTGTCATATATAATCATAAGAGAGATGTGGATGGAAATTTTTATGCCATTCAATAATATGAATCACAAGTGGAATCTCATTGGGGACTTTAATAATGTATTGTTACCTAAAAATAAAACTCGATCCAAATTTCCAAGATTGGACTCTCATCAGTTCTCTATGATCATTGATTTGGGAAGCCTTATTGAGGCCCCAATTTAATGGAATGACATCACTTGGATAAGTACAATCTTAGTGGAAATAAGGATAGTAATATTTGTAGATGGATTTTTTAGGTTAACGATGGACGTGGCTTGGTTTGGGGTATCACGTTTTTCCCTTCATAGGATTCAATCAAATCACAATCCGTTTATTATTAAGGTATGTATACAGAATCCATGAGAATCTCCCTCTATTTCAGAATTAATAATGGTTGTCTGGTTATCCCTGGATATAGGAAAATTTTACAGTCGGTGGGGGAAATTGGTTATCAAGCAATCACTCTTCATTTCATGTCATGAAGAATATAATCCATAAAGGGAGATTTAAGTGTTTGTAGTAAAAAAACATTTTTCATATGTGATGAGGATATCAAAGATGTTATGAATATGCTTAGAGGAAACCAGATTTCTACTCAAACCCCTGATACCCCTTTAATGGAGGAATTGAATGCCTTATCCTAGATGAATGATCATCTAATAATTAAGGAAAGTATGAGTAAAAATAAATTAAATGTTAGATGATTATAAAGTGGTTATAAAAACACCATGATTTTCTAGAGAATAAATAAGGAGAAAAGAATCATTGTTCAATTCCCTCAGTATCAATGAATGATTATTTACATCTAAAAATGAAATATATAATGAAATTATTGGTTACTTTCAAAGACTTTATTATGATAATGGATTTGAAATTAAAAAAAAGATATGAATGATAACAACCCATATTTCTTGGGAGCATAATAAAACTAAGGCCCCATTTATATTCTATCTGAATATGATGTCAGAACAACTATATTTTAACAAATAATTGATATTGTTGAAGGTCCATATGGGTTTACGTTATATTTCTTCATGTTATATTGGGAAAATATTCAAAAGGATATAATTAATGTGGTTAAAGAGTTCTATACTAATACTCACATGCCTCATGGGTTAAACTCTAAATTTATTACTCTTGTTTCTGAACAAGATAATGTCATTGATATCAATGATTTTACGCTAGTTTCAATTGGGATCAACCTTCCTAAAATACTCATCAATATTATTTCCATTATATTGGTTAAATTGGTAAATAATATCATTACTAAAAATCATTTTGGGGTTTTCACAGGTAATAAGATTAAAAATCATCTCTTCATCTCATCGAAGAGTGTTAATCTCATATAGATGAATCAAAAGATTAAAATTTTTCATGGGAAATATATATATTCAAAGTCATTAATAATCTAAAATAGAGTATTGTTTTTTGATGTTATTAACTTTTTTTCTTCTCTATGGATTTTAATAAAATAATATACACTATTCTTAGTGTTGAAGCCTCTACATCCATATCAACGGTTCCCCAAGAGGCTTCCTCTAATTCTCCATGGTATTTATGTAGGGTGATCTCTTTTTAGACAACCCATTTACCCTGGTTTAAGACCATTTCTGCAGATGTGTGAATAACATGGTAAATATTTGAATTTTCAAACAAATAAAATATTTGAGAGGTATTTTAACACTATGAAATTAGTTATATGATGATGATATTCTTATTATTTGGTAGGATAACAAGAAAAAAACTACTATCAATGTCACTTTGGACTATTATAAATATGTGGTTATGTAAGCAATAAGATTTAATAAATAATCTATTATGTTTGGAAATGGAAAATCAATGAAAATTAACAATATTATTATTAGAATTCATTGTTTCAAGAGGGTATTTATTTCTTTTATCGATGTTTAAGTTCCCATCTTCTAGGGTTTGATTAGAAGCTTTTATCCTGAAGACCCATTTTTT
The DNA here is from genome assembly GCA_963277665.1 of Viscum album. Taxonomy (NCBI): domain Eukaryota; kingdom Viridiplantae; phylum Streptophyta; class Magnoliopsida; order Santalales; family Viscaceae; genus Viscum; species Viscum album. Next base: position 1,351,888,438 of record OY728164.1, read on the forward strand.
AATTCATAATAATATTGTCAAATGGAAGGTTAAATCAATGTCTCGGGTGGGAAGGGTTTTTGTGATCAAATAATTGATCACATCCATGTTTTTATACTCGTTTTATATTTATAGATGGCACATAAGAATTATTAGGAACTCCAAGGTATGATCAAGAATATAATTTTTATTAGGGTGGTTTATGAAAGAAAATCATCAAAAATTCATGGAAGGATTTTATAAATAAAAAGGATATGATTGTTATTTCTATAAAGGATCTCAAAAATTTATTGACTCCATTAAAAAAAACCACGTAGAATCTATTCACATCAAATGATCCTTATATTGAATTTTTGTATAGAATATTTAAAGAAAGGATGAGGAATGGTTACTCTTATTATATATTATATTCTACATGGCCAGCTATTAATAAATATTACAATGTCCCAATGATCTACTGAAAATTAATTCTCTCCAAGCAGTCCAATCTCAATTGTTGAATTCATTATATAGAAAAAAACTCATGTGGAAGGCATGATTATTTCACTCAAGATAATTAATATTTCTATTTCTGATTTATTTTTAAAGAAAAAATGAAAATATATGATTGTTCCCACTCAAGTATCCTTTGGAATTAAGAGTTATCCCTTTTTTGAAAGGTAAATTCTCATATGGACTTAGACAGGAAGTGGGAATTCCAACAAATAGTGTTTTATAAGATGAATAGTATGTGAGGTATCAGTACAACATGTTCGATCAATTCTTTCAGGACACCGTTAATCCATCCTTCTAGAGCAATTCTACTCTAGAAAATCTCAAAAAATGGACTTCTTATACAAGATCGAATATATCTAGCTTGAATTCAGTTGGAGTTATAATGCGATCTATATATAGGAGATGTGGAAAATATTTACCATGTTTTCGATGATTTACCCTTAATTTTTAGGTTGCATGAGTACATTCAGGGATTTTTGTGTGTTTATTGACAGAATTACCCATTTGGAGCAACTAATATTCACTATTAAGGTTAAAGGATATTTTTTAGTAAGAAGGATGACAACATACTGTTGGTAGTTGCAAAATTTATGTTTTCTTACACCTAGATATCCATAAATGATGCCTTGTTTGAGAATCACAAACTCATTGTTCATGAATTAAGAATGGCTATTCAAGAGGACTTCTTCACCACATGTCATACTCAATTAGGTTCCAGGAATAACTATTTATTTTATATTAATATTTTCAGAATTCATGGTGTGCCTATCAGAGAAAGAAGAGCAGTTGGTTTCAAATTAATTCATTAGATTCCTCTAATTAGTCCATGGATTAAGGTGATTTTTGGTACTATTTTCCTTGGTGTTCTAGGCTCTTCAGGCTATGGTGAGGTCTTTGACACCCATTAGGGTTTTTTGAAATGATATTTCTTAGATTATATTGGCATTGTGACCACGTATGAGGCTATGTTATGGTATTTGATATGTGTTATAAAATATTTCATTCATCATAATTGGAATCATCTTTGGTTTGAGTCTAATTCTTAGCTAGTTATTAATGCTATCAAATCATGTTCCATAAGTGTACCTTAGAGGGTTTTGTGTCAATGCACAGAATGTATTCATGTCACTGGAAAACTCAATCATAGGATTTCTTAAGAAATCTAGGAAAACAACTATGTTTCTTATGCTTTGTCAAAGAGTGATATTATTGAGATGAGCTCTATGTGGTGATTCTTGATTTTTAGATTTTTCTCATCACTAATTGATGAGGATATTCGGGGTGTTACCCATTCATTATTCTTTAACAATTTCTTTTCATGTTGGAATCTTTACTACTAGATTTAAGAGATTGTTTTGAAGTGGATTCTTCTTGGTCCTGAGATTTTTCATTATAAATATTTTTCACAATAATTATATCATTGTTATAAATGTATTTATTGGTGGTTCCATATCCTATGGTTATTTCAAAATATTCTTCAATTTTTGTTTGAATAAAAGTCGTTTAAATTTCATTTTTTTAGTAATGATATTTGGAAAAGGTCTGTGGTCTACATATGAATATCCTTTTTAAATGGAATGTGATACATTTGAAATGGGTAAATAATAATGTAACTGAGGTTTTTTATGGGGGGATGACTAGGATAACTATACCATTTTGTATTACATACCACTAAATAAACATATTAGTCCTGGATAAAGGTCATGGTTTTATATATCAGAAACAACACACCATTAGAATAACTCATATGTCCCTTTTTTATTGTTGTATGTGAAGTCAGGGGATTGGTGACACCATACCTCATGGAGAAGTCTTGACCACCTTATTTGTTTTTACATGCTCTTGGATTAACCTTCATCTCCCAAGATAATATATAGACCTAGACTTCTAATAACTGTAGATAACTTTGGAACTCCCATTGTACATATTTATGAAAATTAATAAATTATTAGTGATGCTTCATTATTTATAAAATCCTCAATCTTGTTACATGTTTTCTTGATTCCTAAAGATAAATATGTAGTCTCATATAGTTTATTTCAAACAAGAAATCTTATGATTATATAACAAGGGTAACTCTTGGCACAATTTGTGCGATCCTACTTGGATACTATTTATCACTCCATACATACACCCAATGTGTGTGTATGGACCTTGGTTTGAAAGATTCATGTAATGTTAATGTTCCATATAGAGTTGGAATGTACTCTTATTAGTGGATCTTGGGATGGTGATAGTGACAGTGGGAAATGACCCCTATATCACACATCGATGGGTGGATTTTTTTTGTTCATTTATATTTATTGTATCACCTAATTGGAATCCATCCCATTGTTTTTAATTTGGATAAATATGTGGTTTATTATTTTGAATCCCCTTTTTCCATATTTTTTGGATGATAATTTTGTTAAAGATTATTTTTTATCTTTCTATTTTTGGTTTATTAGAATATTAATGGATCCATGTAAATTTCTATTTGTCTGTAATACTCTTGGAGCATGACATTCCATGTTATGTAAATGTCATGTTGGGATCATGGATTAGATACTAGTGGGGATTATTAAATTAACCTCATTCCTAAGGTATTTTTTATTCTAAGGAACTTGTTGCTAGCCCATGGGGATTGGGAATTACCTTCAGGTATTTCTATAAGTCATTTCGTGTTTTTTATTCACGGGTGAAACATATTGGTTCCTAAAAAATGGTATCCGAGCTTTGCTTCAGGTACTATGTTTTTTTGGAAGTCGAGATAAAATGGAGACAGATTGTCTGGGATGAAGTAATATGTTTTAAAAGGTTTCTATAAAACACTCTTATTGACCACCCTTGAGTTTCTAGTGAATACTATAAATGTGTTTTTCTTTTTGATTTTTTTACTCTTCCTTTTTAGGTAAGGTGACAGGGTCATGGACCTTTCCCACATTCCTAGTTTCATAGAGGGTTTTGGTTTTTTATATCCCATTTATTTATATTTTATTTTAAAATTTAATAAAGTTTAATGTATTTAATTCATTATATATTATTGGTTTTTGTGGTTTTTCTCTTTCATTAGTTTTATGTGGTACCATGAACCCTCAAAAGAGACCATTGAATCCTGTAAAGGCTGATAAAAATGGCTTTATGTGATAAAATCAACTATTTTATCCTAATTTAATTGAGGTATAGGTTCGAGTTGTTCAAACTATAGACTATAGAACGAGTTCTATCCAATGTCTATCAAAGTACGTAGATTAGATTACTAGGATGGTTCATACTCTGAATTTACTCAACTATAATCCTCCCTACTTCTAAATATGTAATTATTCTCATGATTCTAGTGTTTGGTTGAAAAATATTATGATGACTTTAGATTTTATTGAGACACTATCTTCCGTTAAGGTGAATTATGTTTAAATTATTATTTAATGACCCAATAAGAGATATTGGGACTCAATTTTTATAGAAAATCTGTATGATTACTTTGAATAAAAGGATCTCTTGGTGATCATCACTAAACAATTTTATATGGACATGAAGAAACTAAGAATGTATTAAGGGTTTTTAATATATAATATTTTTATAGAACAATCATGGAGTATGAAAAAAATCATTGGTCATGTTCATTTGATAATAGATCTAGTACATAATGAATAATTGAATGTCTATGATGTTTGAAATGGGTCTCCAATACACATTCGATCTCAGGCCTTTATTTTACATATCCAGATATATGATAAGGTTTTAGAACATGTGATAATATAAAATATTGATCGAGAAGGAAATCATGTAACACTATTGTACCTCCTCCATTGGGTGGGATTTTTAGTGGACCTTTTGAGAAGAAATAGAAACATGATGAGCAAGAAATGATGGGTATTGGTGGCTACAGGCACCCATTTTAGTTTAAAGTATTATTTTATTTTGTGGGGGTCTATTAATTTTTATTAATGTAGAAGATATGGGAATACAAGGATATAATACTAATATATCCCAAATTATTTTCCACTCTTATAAGAATTTAGGCTAATTTTAGTGGTTTTTCAAGGTTATCCCCTCTATATGTAGTGGTATAGGTTCATCAGCACCCATTATATCCATGGTTATTTTAGATTACTCTATGGGAAAGAGACTCTAATATAAGTTTTTTGATTCAGGATTGGTTTATTTTACGGTCGGAGTTAGAAAAGGTAAAAAACCTTTGCTCGAAGTGGACCCAAGAATTAGACTAATAGTAGGAAATTTAATACATTAGATCCAACTCCCATGGAATCTATGATATGTTCAATGACCATAAGAGGTACCATACTTATTTCATTATCTACATTGACTGTTTTATTTGATACTAGTTATTCTCACTCATTTTTCACTACTAATGTTTTTTAGTTGTTAAATCTTCTTTTGGGTATCATTCCATAAGTTATGAATATTTCTATACACTTGGTAAGAATAAAGAATAAGGATCTCGGTGACCTTCATTCATTATTTCTATCACATAAGTGGATAATTCATGGGAGTTACTTATTCAAAATATAATTTCTTTTAACCTCATTATTGGGATGAAATAGATGGTTCCCTTCAAGGATCGTGTTTATTTCTATGTGTTAAGGGTGTCCTTTAAATATCTTGATGGGATTACCACATTTTTTAAAGATATTAGGACCTACATTCAAGAAGACCAGGACTTAAAAAATCCTAAATTGGGAGACCTATCATGTCATATTATAACTTGATTTACAAAAATTGATGAAGGTAATCATGGAGATGAAATTCCACTTATCAAATATGAGTTTTCGTTTTTGTTCCTAGATGAATTATTAGTCTACCCCTAGAACAAGAATTCATGTTTTCAATCAACTTCGCATCTATATATCCTCTTTTTTTCTTACCCTGAATTCACATGGAACCAGTAGAATTGAAATATTTGAAGACTAATCTTTATTAAATTGTATATGTAGGATTTTTCCATGAGATAATGTCCCCTAAGGCCTCTCTAGTTCCCTTTTTCATAATTAAGATGGGACCCTTTTCTTATGTTTTTATTTTCAAAAGTATAATTAGGTATTTTTTAAATAAATAAACATTTATATATATTGATAAACACTTTAATTAGTTGAGAAAAGATTGGTGGTTTTTAAATATCAAGATCTTCTCATGGTTTTACCAAGTCAATGTGATGGAATTTGATGTACCCAAGATGAAATTTAGGAGTAGGTGTGGTAATTTCAAGTACCTTTTGATACATTTTTTGTTTAATAATTATATAGTGGGATTTATGGAAGTAATGAATGTGGTATTCCCATAATATCTATATTAAATAATTATTGTAATTTTGGATGACATCTTAATATATTACAAAACAATGGAGGACCATGAGAATCATATATGGACATTGATGGGAACCTTGTGAGACTATCACCTCTATTACAAACCATTAATTGTAAACTAAAAGATTCATAAACTAATTTTTTGTAGGGAATGTGGTTTCCAAAAAAGGAATATTGGAATATCCCAACAAGCTGAAGGTCATTATTTCTTATGTAGTGAAAAAAAATGTCTTTGAAATTTAATTTCTTTTGGACTGGACAGTTTCAATGAAGGATTTATTAGGAATATCTTTTTTTAACTCAAATTTCATAATTCTCACTTAGAAGGGGATCATGTTTTTGTGATTTCTCATTTTTAGGACTCATTTGATGTGTTGAAGAAAAAATTTGGCATCAAACCCATTATTGACCCTTCCAGAAGTGAATCTCATCTATATGGTTTATTGTGATACCTCTAGAATAGGTTTGGGTTTTGTTTTAATGTATGGATATAATGTGGTATCCCATGAATCATAGTAGGTTTTAACACTTAGTAATAACTATCCAATACATAAACATGATTGATCTACTTTAATCTATATGCTCAAATTCTAGTAGTTATATCTAATGTTGGAGAAGTTTTAAATTTTATATAATAATAAAAAACTAGGATTATTTCCTCAAAAATTTAAATAAACCATATCTAGAGGAATTAGCTTGATTATTTCAATAAATTCGATTCTAACCACACTTATATTCCAAGTAAGGGTAATGATGTTGTGAATTACATTATTCCGTTGCTTATTTCATAGTTTCTAAAATAGAATAGAAAGTAGTGAATCATAAGGGTCTCTGGGTTGTGTTGTGCTGAAAGGTAAAATAGAAGAAAAATGTTATTTTTCTTTGATATTTTTATTTCACTCAAACCTTAATAGAGATCATTTACAAAGAAAAGGAAGAGAATATAATGTGTCAAAATATCATTTGAAATTTATATGATGGGGAAACCAATGAATGTTGGTTATTCTCTCCATGTGGTACTTGTTGTTTTATGAGAAATCTCATTGTTCCATAATCAGAAAGGAAGGTGGTTAATGAAGGATTTCCATTGGTCTTAGATGGTTTTATATCCTGGTTCAACAAAGATATATTACAATATTAAGTAGTGGTACTGGTGGTCGAGAATGAGGGAAACTATTGGAGACTTGCTGTTGTGGTGTTCCAATTATAAGTAGGTAAAATTCCATACACCAATGACCCTCTTGATCGATTCATCCTATTTACATTACTACCTAAAATTGGGATAATGTTTCATTGGGATTAATTATTACATTAACTCATACCAATTGGGTATTGAATGATATTTTTGTTGTGATCAAATAATTTACCCACCACCCCTAATTTATGCCCATCAAATAGACAATAAAGGTAGAGGATCTTGGTAGGTTATTTGTGCATAAATTATTGAGATTTCATTGTGTATAATCTATCAACATATCTAACCGAGGCCCAAAAAATACATATTTATTTTGAAAAGGCCTCTAAGAGGCAATGAGTTATTAGTTGAAGCCATACAGAACTTATAATTCCTAAACAGATGGGATAATAAGATGTAAAATTTAGATTCCAAATACTTTATTCTGATACTTTTTATCCACTTTTAGGGTTTATGGGATACATACATATGAGTAGTTGTGTTTTCATATAATACTTTTCTGATTTAAAAATATTGATGGCCCCATTCAATGATCTTTTTTCCAACTATTTCATTTTCCTCTATTCCTGATAGAAGAAGGTGAGACTTATTTTGTGGGGTATAAACTTGTCTAGAGATAACCAAAATATTTTATCCATTTCATATAATTTAGAAACTATTTAAAAATATCATTAATATTATTTCAAACAAATTCATTACCCCCAATATTGTTTGGTAGGTGAATAGGTGTTTCAAAGAGTATCACCCAGTTTGGGTCACCAATGACAAGGGAAGTAAGTATAGCTCAATCCAAGGTATGTTGGTCTATTTTAGATCACTCTAATATTCATGATTTTTTCTTATAGGTTGTATTTTCCATTCTATATAATGTAAATTCATATCATATCCCATATTTCTCAATTAAATAAAGAGAAATATGATCCACATTATGTGACTCTGTTAAAAAATTTTGAATAGGATCTGGGAATCTCAATTACTAAGAAAACAGTTCAGGTATTTTATTTCCATGATAAAATTCTCCATGAAAATTATTTTTTTATTTTTAATTATAGAATCATGGATGTTATTGTCACGAAATTTTGGGATTACTTTCTCGTTTTAAGGGGAAAATAGAAATTTTTTTGGATAATGTATCAAGTTGAATTTTTTATGGAAAAAGTGATATGATGATGTGAATTTTAATATAAATGATATCACTTTCATGTATAGATCACATAATTATTGAATTTATCATTTATTATTTCCTTTTTGAGTGGTTCACTTTTTTTTTAAACTATCATATTTCATAGTTTTATGTTTAGTGGAAACCATGTAACAGCCATGTAATAAGGTATGATATGATAATAAAGGAATTTATCATTTTTGTTTCATGGTTTTACAAAATTTATAGTTCCTCCTCAAAACCCCACCCCCATGTGAGGCAATGGTGACCCTTGTGGGTATTACACAATTTGAAAACCCATTTGGTCAACCCATGTGGTTTGCCTATAAAAATAATAAAATTAAATAACCTCTTTTAAACCTTTATTTAAACTCCTCTGACCATAATTTTTCCTTCCCCTTGACCCAGGGACCACCTTCCCTCACTAGAAGCCTCTCTCATTTATTTTAATGCGCGATTTCATGAGGAGTTTTTTATTGGTTTCTTCATGATTAACTCATGTAAGTGCCTTCTATTCACTCATATAAGTTACTTCCACAATTTTACTTGAATTTATCTCCTCCAAAAGTTCATGGTAACCAACCATTCATGTTGATCAATTATTATGTATTGATTTTTTATGTTTATGGTTTGGTTTTGACTCTCTAAGAGCCCCTTTTCCATTTTTAATAGATTTCCACCAAAAGGGAGTCGTTTCCAGTAGTATCAAAGAGTTTAGATTATTTAATGGTTGTTTGATACACATCTTTGTATTATTTTATGAAAAAATCAATCAAGATATGATTTATAAATGGTATTTAAATTAATTAAATTTTTTTACAATATTAATAATGGATAATGTTATAAATCATGGTTAATTAAAAATATTATTCTAGTAATTTGAGAAGGAAAGTGGTTTTAAAGGTGTTATTTAGAATTCATAAATATAAATGGATGTTTGGATATTAATGGGAAACCTTTTTAAATGGAATAATATATGTTCTAAATGGGTAAATCATAAGGTAAACCATGTATCAATGGTGGGAAGGCTAGATTAAGTGTATCTTTTAGATTATATAACACCAAATAACTATATCAGACATAGATGAAGGTTGTGGTTTCATGGATGGTTAGAACTATATAACTATGATTGGTAATGTACTCTGTAGTGGTTGGTTAGATTTGGTTTCATGGGATCCGAGAAACTATGTTATTATATCGAGGCATGTCATCCTTAATGGTTTTTTTGCACATGTGGAGTGACCTTTGACTCACAAGTTTATATGTGGTCCATGATTTCCCATACTAATAGATAAATTAGAGGTATTCATTTTTAAATGTTTATGAAAATGGTCACATTAATTTTATAGGTTTCTCATTTATAAAATAATCATGTTAGGTAAATGTTTTCTTTTTTATTAATGTTAAATCATTTCTTTCATATAGTTTATTTTAATCTACCATTATTTTTTTTATCTAACAATGTTAAATCATAGAACACATAGTGGGATACTTATAGGATGATATTTTACACCACTTTAAATATATATAAATTAAATAAATATTGTATAGTAATTAAAACATTATTCAAAAATATGCCTAATCTCCATACTTGTTTACTGCCTTTGGAAACATGGAAACACAAACACTAGTACACAAGTGAGATAAATTATCCCACAGTATGTTCTTCTTGACCATAACCCTCCTTAGACATATAAAAAATAATACATATCTTCATAAACATGGGAAGGGAATATAAAAATGAGTGATCATGATTGATCAAATAGGGAAAACATGGGATATATGTAAGAATAATCGTAAGCATAAAGGTTTTAGAACATGATCATCAAAAATAGAAGATCATACCCATCATATAAAATATCATATGCATGAATCCTAGAATAATTATTTGAAGTTCATAAAACATTAAACATAATGAAATTAATAACATATTCTATGAAAACATAACATAAAAATAAATCATTGAATTTTTTAAGACAAATAAGTATATAAATTGATTTTGTTAGTAGCCGAAGATTTTTTTCCAGGGCCATATTTGTATAATTGGTTCACTTGCCATTCTATAATGGTAGACATGGTTCAATCACATTTATATCATAGAAGAACAATTTCACTCCTCATGAAATCTTGGTATTCATTGTTCATTCCCTTGGCCATATTAGTAGTTACAGTTCACTCCCAAAAACACCTTAGTTTATCACATACGATATAAATCATTACCTAATTCATTTTAGGGATATATAGGTCCCACACATCTAATAATTAAATCATAAATAAATATTATACAATATCATAAACATTCATATCATAACCCATGAAATAAAGTGGGTATCGTAAATATTTAATCATATCATAACATTTGGAAAAAGATATAGGTTTTATAATAATTTAATTAAAAGAATTACCTATGAAAATAAATTAGATTCATTGATATATAATCCATTAAAGAGAAATTTGTTTCCTAAAACTTCTTCCAATTAATGAGAAATATATTTCATGAACATAGAATCGGTGAAAGAGAAACAGATTTGAGAAACATATTACTCGTGAACGTGAAACCGGTGTCATAAGCATCATTCCAAAAAAACATTAACCATTCTAGGAAAAATATGAATTGATAATTTGGATAATTTACCATAAGGTAATGGGTAAAATAAATGGAATTCATATTATATTGAAATTTATTTTGGAATATATTTTTAAAACATTTCATGAAGATGATATCCTTTCTACTTTGAAAAACACTTTTTAAAACCTAAAAAAAATTAAGCCCCTTTTCATTTGATAATGTATTTAAAGAAAAAAATAATTTAAACCCATAAAAAATGTTAATAATAAATTATAATTTAAGACCAAATTAATATTTCATTTTAAAATCATCTTTGAAAACATTTCTAAAACCATTGTTTTTGAAATAAAACATATTTCTGACTGAAAATAGATATAAGGTCAGGTTTTCATAAAATTTATTTATTAAATATCATAAAAAATTATGGAAAATGTTAATAAAACATTTAAATATAAATAATAACCAAAAGAGAATATAAATAATAATTTTTCTTGAAATATGCATCATATGATTTTATAAATGAAAGTATAATCATAAACGATCCTGATAAATGATTACATTGTTTTAATAAACTCCTACCACATAGAAACATGGGATAATAATATCGATGTATGAAAATGGAATTAAATGAAACTTAAATTATAAGTAAAATAATTATATTCCTGATATAATATGTCAAATGGAATCATATACACCTTGAAAAATAATATAGGTGCAAAAAAACTATGTCTCATAGAAAGAAAATTGAGACAAAATTATCATACTGATTTGTTAACATTAGACACATAAAATCCATGAAATAAATACAATATAATGTAATTATAAATAACCATAAATATAAGAATATTAATCTTGTAATACATTCATGGTTAGTATATATACCATAAAAAATAAATTAGTGTTGTTTAAGGTATAAATCTCTTCGAAATAAAGAGTGAGATGAAATTTCTATTACATTTTGTATTGAATCTAATCATACTCATACAAAATTCCATAATAATAAATATAATTTCATTATATATCAATAATAGAACCATATTATTATATATAATACCATATATGTTCTTATTATTACTTTATATTAATCACTTTCTAACTATTTCATGTTAAGGTTACGCTTCGGGTAATATTCTCTTTGTTTTTCGCATGTCTTTTAATTTGTTATATCATGGGTGCTCATACATATATCCCAATTCATAGAATTTAAACCATGATATAAATATAATATATATTCATTAATTTTTTTAATAATCTATTTAATATATATGTATGAAATGGAATACACTGATTATGTATATGGAAGGCTATATATGTGGATGAACGTTGTTTCCATTTTATTGTCATATTAAAAGAAAGAAAAAATAATATATATATATATATATATATATATAATAACATTAATTTAAATTTATTATTTCATATATATCATATTATTTCACTAAAAACATCCTTAATACATTACATTTAGGGTGTTAACGAATGACACGGTAGTCCACACTTCCTCAAATGATATTATCGTATTTACATAAAACGAGAAGTGTAGAGATATGTGTCATAAAATAATTATAGAAGACTAAAGACAATATAATTACCATACGTATATTATATAAATAGTGTTTACATCAACATTTACAACCATTAATGGTGTTAAAGGAAAAATGAGCAGTCATCATTTCATGAGTTGGTAGTTTTTCATACACATAAACAGTATGTTCAATACCCATTAGATGGAAGTGTGTGTTAGTATAGGTTGAACCATTATAATAAAAACATATAAGTATATGTAGGATAATAGTTCTATTTTATAATAATAAAATAATGGGATTTTAAGGGGTGGATAATGAAAATAATATAAAGGATCTTGAGGTGGGATGTTTCCCCTTCTTTGGGAAACACCTTTTGGTTTTCACCAAAGGGATTCCATGGATTATTTTATGCACAAAAGAAGGATTAAAGGATGAATTTAGGTTTTTTGCTAGATCTATTAGGAATATATTATCTAAAAATATTGGGATTTAGCGGTGTAATAAAGTGTTATAGGTGGTGGCCTTTTATAGGGGAGGAAAAGACTCACTTGGTATTTTTTCAAATCAAGTTAGCTATAACCACATTTTTACTGAAAAAAGTTCATCCAAAACCATAAAAACTCTATAATGGAAGGTTTATTTCCATATAATGTTCATAAAAGTTGTTTCAGACAAGTTGAAAGGTTATTTGGGACCTTAAATTTAAATTTCAGTTCCTTATTAAGCTTAATTTTACCTTAATCAATGTAATTATTTTTAGTTACTTTCACAAATATTTTTGGTCAAAACCTAAGTTGGCCATATTATAAATTAGAATTTATGATTATTAAAAATTAGGGACCTATGTTTCCAAATTATTATCACATATTTTTCATAAATTAAATTAAAATTAATCCCATTTATGGGACAAAAATGCGGGTTTTTAAAGTAAAAATTTATGAAAAGTTTGCTAAGATTTTATATCAAATTTCAATGTAAAATTGGTTGAACTACCATAATGGGATTAATTTATAATGATATGATCTAATTAATCTTTAAAACAATATTAAAAACACTTTTTCATTATAAATAAATTAGATTAAAAAGCATTTTGGATGTAAAATTCAATATTGTTCATTATTCATCTTGAAATGAATTTTCTCATATATATCCAAAAAAATTCACTCTAATATATTTTTTTCATTCATAATCCAAAAATGAAAATTATATTATAAAATTATAATTCTAATATTTTAAAAAATTAATTTTTATTCTTTTTCACATAAGAACATAAAGTGGTGTTCATTTCAGAAAATAGTATTTTTGAAGATATAAATTATTTTCCAAAAAGAATATTTTTAGTTATAAATATGTATTATTTATATCATAAAATTTAAATAATATTTTAAATGTAGTTATTACTATTTTTATTACTAGCTTTAATGAATAGGTTATAAATATATCGTTTAAATAATTATAACAAAAAAATATGTTTCGTAGAAACTCAATGTTGTGTGTCAAGTACTCCAGGTCATTGTTGTGTGTAACATACATTAATTCAGTTCCAAGTGAAAGTAATGTTTCTCTTAGTGAAATTCAAGAAATAAATGAAAATTAATTCACTCTAAAAATAATTTCCATAAAAACTCAGGGTGTTACATTGTAACCAACATAAAATGAATTCCTCCCTCAAAATTCATCTTTCGGTTAAAAAAATGAGCATACAAATGCTTCATCATATACTCAAGTTCTCATTTATCTTCCTCTTACTATGGATTTCTCCAAAAACATTTACAAAGTGAGTTGTCCTATTTTGAAGAAGTTTTTATGTATGATCCAAAATTTCAAATGGATATTCCACATATAAAATATCCCACTCTAGCAGTATTACAAATGATTTTAGTACATGTTAAGGGTTAGGTATGTACTCTTTGAGTAGAGATTCATGAAAAATATCATGGACTTGATATATTTTTTTGATAAAGTTACAAGTGATAGGCTACCATCATGATATGATCATGAATCTCAACGGGGGCTACATACATAGTGATTTTATTCCCATTATTCTTGAATACCAAAACCATATTTCAGTGTGAGATTCATAGATAACCCTTTTCAGAAACATCAAATTCTAGATCAAACTATTTGTTATCATTAAAAAATTTATGCTGACTCTGAGTTACCTTGATATGATGGTGAATGGTTCTAACATTCGTTACCATTTCTTCAGTAATCTCATGTCCCAATAAATTTGTTTCTCCAACTTCATCCCAGCATGTTAGAGCTCTATATTTTGTCCCATATATGGATTCATAAATTTCCATTTGAATTCTTGAGTGAAATCTAGTTTTGAAATAAAAATAAACTCGAGGAATTTGTTGATCCCATATACTATTGAAATCCATAAAACAAAGCCTCCACATATCCTCTATGGTTTTAATTGATCGTTCAAACTGACCATTTTCCTAAGGATGATAAGTATTGATGAAACTCAAGTTTATATCAGCTTAGTGCAAAAGTATTTACCATAACATGTAAGTAAACCTTAGATCTTGATCCAATATAATATGGTGTGGTACTCCATTGAACACTACGACTTCTTTAATATATATCTAAGAAAGATGAGCCAGAGAGAATAACTCATTGATATAAATGAAGTGTAATGAGTTTTTCAGGAAACAAAATACCAACCATATATCATTAAACCCTTTAGAGTTTTTGGGTAGTAAAAACAATCCATAGTGATGTTCTCTAATTTCTATTATAGTTTGTGTAATCGATGAAAAATCACTGTATTATTTTTTATTTCAACTATAACTTTATGGAATACAATTAAATGAGATAAAAACTATGGGTTACTTATCTTCATTCCATTCGACCATGAGTATTCTTTAAAACCCATGGACATATTTATACTTCTAGGATGAATAGAGAATGAATAACTCTGAGCTTCCTATAATTACACCTTCTTCAAAACTGGTTTGGAAGTATCCCATAAATGAATCTTGAACGTTATAATTCTATACTAATAAAGGTCATACTCAAAAACATTTCTGACCTAGTTTTTTAGCTCTGAATCATCCTTCTATGCCTCCTTAATCATCACTTTGATAGAGGGTTGTAAATTTATTTGATAAAGAGATATTTTTTTCCATCCCATAATTAATCCTAGATCCATCCATTTCAAATCGTGAAATATTCGTTCTTCTATGATCCTCATCATGGATAATCTAGAATGATCATTTTTCCTCAAAGCACCATCCACCCTGTTTGCTCTCCCTAGGTGGTAATGTATTATGTAGTCAAAATCCTTTATCAACTCTAACCATATTCTTTAGAGCATTTTCAACTCCTTCTATGTGAATATATATTTCATAATTTTATGATTGGTATATATATCACAATTTTTCTGTAAAGATAATTCTTCCTTTTTTATAATGAACAAATTACCCCAGCTAACTCCAAATGATGAGTGGGGAAATTTTTCTCATGAATCATAAACTTATACGAGGAATAAGTGATAACTATGTTATTATACATAAGAACAAATCCTAATCCCTTGTTGTATTCATCACTATAGATTACAACCCCTTATCTACTATAGGGTAATGTATGTACATGTGTATTGACTAGTCTTCGCTTTAGTTACTTGAAATTTTCATCATATTCATCAGTCTAGAAAAACTGGACACCAATCTGACTTAACATTGTAAGAGTATTAGATAGTCATGATAAATTAACCAAAAATTATTGATAATATCTACCTAAATAATAAAATCTATGGATCTCAATCACCATGGTTGGTCCAGGAAATCATTCAATAGAATTCATCCTTGATGGGTCAACAGTTATACCATCTCTTAAGATTATGTGACCGAAAAAAGAAATCATTTTCAGACAGAATTCACAATTTACAGATTTTTTTTTAATTTCTCATTATTTAGGGGATTTAATACAATTATCAAGTGGTTTAAATTCTCTTTCGTTCACTTTTAATAGAAAATATTTTTATCTATAAAGACTACCACAAACTAATTGATGTAATCTTTAAAGACTCTGTTCATAGAATCCATGAAGATTATAGGGGAATTTGTAAAACCAAAATGCATCAATATATATTCATAACATCCATATTGTAACGCCTCGACGCCAGTTACCCAGAGTCGGTGAATTATTACATAACATTGGCATGATCACAAGAAAGATCAAATCTCGAAAGACTGAATGGTTTAGTAGCCTTGGAAACACTATATATATTCATAAAGTTTTACATTACATCATAAAGTGAAAAACTACTACAACAACATAATGTCTCCATATTCCCCACTATTATCTCCTCATAATATCCCTGCAAGTCATTCATAACTTAATTCGTCACATCCTGGGAAAAATAAAACACAGAAAAGGGGTGAGCTCAAATGCCCAGTAAGGATAACAATATAGTGGAAACTTTCCAAAATAAGCATAAACATTTAAGGAAATGTATAACTAAAACAAAATCCTTTTAAACTTGAACTTCAACATAGTATGGAAAAAGTAAAATTAAATAATTCCATTTACTTATTCACATGGATATTCTACTAATCGAATAATCACATGCAATATCAATAACCACTTTCATAATAATGGAATGCATAATGCCAGACTATCATAACTACATAGCCAAGGCCTCGTGCCAAGACTACAAATAAGATTTTGCCAAGGCCTTATGCCAAGACACTAGTTTGTCTCATGAGACCTACCGATGCATCGAGGAGCTATAGCGGGCTCCACCTGTCACATATTAAGTCCAATGCATTCTCATATGAAAAGGATTAAACATAACATAAACATTCGTATTAAAACTAGCATATGAAATGTTAATACTTTCACCATAAACTAGAATGGTATAAAAATAGCACATCCACAGTCAAACATATCACAAAACCTTCAATACAATATCGAAGTTTTGTATCATAATAAATCAACTTCAAATAATCATAAAATCCATCAAAGTATGTTTACATAGATGAAATCAAAACTATTTGAGAGAAATATCTCTTTTTTTGAAATCATTTAAAAGTCACACATTTATAAAGGAAGTAATTAAAAAGAGATTTTTGAATCAAAGTTTCCCATACCACTTTGAATCTTTTGAAAGGAATTAACATTTTAAAAACATTCATGTCCATAAAAATAAATACTTAAAAACTATTTTGAAGACATGGACATTAATTAAAAAGATTTAGAAAGATAAATCTTTAAAACATTTAAAATTCTGATTTTGATAAAGAGTACCCTTCCGAAATTTTTAAAATATTCATTTTGAAATCATTTAAAAGTCACATAATTATAAAATAAAACATTTACATTGAAAATATATTTGTAAGCTTGTAAGGGAAGCTTTGAAAATATTATAAAGGAGGTAAATAGACACACCCGCCGTATAAGTTAAACAAACATTCTTACCTTAATTTTGTCGAAAAGGTTAAAAAGAACCTTGTTTGGAAATCGACAGAAATATTTCTTTATAAACATTTTATAAAAAGTCAAACAAGGGTATAAATGACTTTTTCCCATATTATAGTAAATAGTGACAATGTTTTTAAATTCATTTTTAAGAAACGTGGATGTGGATGATAAATAGATCCCAGTAGATAATTACGTATAAACAACCTCAGATAACGAAGAGATTGTGAAATAAACCCTTACCTTTCACTTTTCCTTGGATGGTGTAGGTTAAACTCCTCTATAATGGTGAAATAATTTTTATTAAATTATTCAATAATCATATACATTAATATGATATCATATATGATCTTTTAACATTGGTTTGTTAATAATATCTTAGAATTATCGTCGTTTCGGGTGTTAACTTACTCGTTTTATTTTATATGTTTTGTTATGTAAGACATGTTTGTAATGGATAGGTTGTATCTCATTAATATCCTGAATGATATCAAGTCCTCAGATACTATTATTAATAATCAAATGTGAATTATACTTGAATCGATACGATGGAGAATGAATCTCATCGCGTTCGTGGAGACGGTTGTCTGTACGTACGCACGAGCAATAATATCATTCTTTTGATATTAAAATATTATATAAATGGATGGTATATCATATATATAGAATCCTTATCATGTTATATTTATTATTTAAATGAGTTACACATCATTATTCTACCCATCCAAATAATAATTTATTGAATAACAATTACACCACGACGTGGGGACGTTAAGCCATACGTACGCATGTATGGTGACATGTTATTCAAAGGAGGGATAGAATAGTGAATATGGTTGTACCATATTTATAATAACATCACAGTATATATATGATACTGGAGTTTTTATTTTATAATGGTAACAACAACGAAAGAAGAAGTGGAAGAAGAAAGGATCATGAAAAAGGGTGGTGAAATCATTACCTCTTCTTCGGGTTCTTCCTTTTGATTTGATCAAAAAAGCACCAAAGGTTGGCTTTCTGAACAAACTAAGGCCTCTAAGTTGTAGTGAGGGAATTTGGGAGAGTATTTGGGCAGAGTTTTTCCGAACCAAAAAGCTTTGAAGGTGTGATGAAATGAGAAGGAGGAGTGCCCTTTTATAAGAGGGGTGAGGGGCACCTTTGGAAAAGCTAGAAATATTAATTTATAATAAATTCATATTCGGTTTATAATGGCTACAAAGTGGATTATTTAAAATTTTAGGTGA
This sequence comes from Viscum album, assembly GCA_963277665.1. Taxonomy (NCBI): domain Eukaryota; kingdom Viridiplantae; phylum Streptophyta; class Magnoliopsida; order Santalales; family Viscaceae; genus Viscum; species Viscum album. The sequence continues at coordinate 1,351,907,341 of OY728164.1, forward strand.
GGATGGGTCGAAAGAAACTCATCCAATATAATTTAGACAGGTTTGGGTACTTATATTAACCTTATCTTTAAGTATTAACTCTAAGTTAATTAGTTTTACTTTTACAATATCTCTTTGTATTTTTATATTATATGGTTAATAAACATACCATATACATCCAAGCGACCCCCAATTGGTCCATTAATGATACACCTATCATGATATAAGTCTCTTGTCCGATCATTAGATTTTTAGGAATTTAATATCAATTAATAATATAATATGTGTTTTAAAAACACTTTTATGTCAATTTTGACACTATTCAATAGTTGATTTTTATAAAACTCATAACAGAATGATTACTTCGAAAAAAATTAATAAACTCAATCCTAATATGTAATAGTATCCTAGAAAATTATTTTAATTAATTAAAAGTATCAAATTATATTTATTTGGGTATTATAATATCAATTATTTTAAATTTTCACTATTATGGTCATTACTGCATCATCATTGTCTCATAAATAAATTACATTATTTAATCTCTAAAAATTATAAATAAACTATAATTAGGTAAGAAATATTTTTAACTTTATAATTAATATTTACAATCAAAAATACAACATATATAACCCTATGTAGATATTGTTTTTCTAAAAGATATATGCTTGTGTCATTTTTGTATTCATTTTAACTTAATTAAAATAAAGTGTCCCTATCACCTACAAGTGGCTCCATGGGGTCCCAAAATCGACCCAAAGATGCCTATTGTTGAACATGTATCAACCAATAAGGTTAGGACACGTTTTTAGGTAATTTAGTATTATTATAATATTATTTTTTAACCCTTATTTACCGGATTTACCCTTAACCATGGTAAATAAAATATTTACCGCAGTAATTATTCAAAATGCCTAAAAATAAATGTTACCTATTGACACAATTTGAACATCCTGATTCCAAATATGGAATCCATTTTTCCAAATTCAAAACACAGAATTGGCAGAAATTAATTTAAAATTAATTCCCGTTGTTAAAACAAAAAACGTGTTTTTAAGAGATAATAACTATCAAAAGATTGACACTTGTTTATGTCCGGTTTAATTGTAAAATTATGTCCAATGACCAAAATTATATTAAATGGTAAAAATATATTCTAAATATACTTTAAAACCACTCAAATTCATAATTTATCACTATTAATTATTTTGATTAAAAAAGTGGGTTTTAATTAAAATTTAGTAATTTTCACTATTCATCAAAATATTAAAGTTATCCGAAAAGTACCAAAATTTCACCTTAGGATAAATTAGACACTCCGAATCCAAAAATGAAGTCCATTTTGAAATATAAAATATATATAATTTCTAAAATTAGGTATTACTATTCATAACGACTAGTTTTATCGGTTGTGGTGTGTGTTAGAATTCGAAGTTGCGTACAACACACACTACTGTATTATTCAAAGGAAAGTGTACCGTGGAAGCTTGGGATGTTTCATTTTAAATTTTTGATGTCCCCATTTAGTCAAAAAGTTTAAAATATTGTATTTAAAAAGGGTTCACTATTAAAAGTTGATAAAAGTGCAATAATGAAAATGAATTTGTTCTTGCATTATATCTAAGAAACTCATAATATGGATTCTAAAATTATAAGGATTATATAAAGTTTAAAATTTAGTTAATACTATTCATAACCTCTTTTGAACGTCTTTTTTTGTAAGTCATGGTGTGCTTTAACTCAGTGTTTCCTGTAGTGCATGTTATGGAATTATTTTGAAGAAATAACACATTATGAAATCTTGGGGTGTTACATTCTCCCCTCCTTCAATAAATTGCGTCCTCTCAATTTGAAATTGTTCTTTGAAAATAAAAGGTTAAAAATAAAAAAAATATCTTTGTGGGAAAACCCACATCGGAAATTGGGTTACTAAAATTTAGTCTTAATATGAGGAAAAGAGAAATGAAAGGGTCACCACAAAATTATGATCTCGATTAGGAGAACATTGGTGGAAATTAGAGACATATAATTGGAGGAAAAATGTAAATATTTATAGGTAGTGATTGAGGTCATCAATCACAAACAAGTGTAAAATTGAGTTCCTTAAATTCATCAATCTATGATGATTTGAAATACCATCGGTTCAACAAAACATAGGGTATTATGATAACACATTTTTGGTTTTAGGATTCCTTAAATAAATTATATGAATTAATTACTTCATAGAATAAGAGGAGAAGAAAAAATATATTCTTGACAAGTAGAGTTCCATCCTTTAACTAAATTCTACCACAAACTCATCTTTCACTGTAAAAAAATATTCTATTTATCCAATTCGTATAGGGTTCCAAAAAACTAATTTATAATTCATCTACCAGATATTTTAAAAAACTATATTATTTAATCTCAGACATCAAGTGGTTCAGTGGTAGGTGATACACCCTTGTCGCCCTTCGGTTGTGGGTTCAAGTCTCGTGGCCTTGCTGGACACGACGGGTTGCCGCCCGACCTCCGGGTTGTCCTTTTATGGCAATCCAAAATAATCCAAACTAGAACTATCCAAAATACTTCAGTCCAAAATTTATAAGGAAGGTAAACACAATAAAGATCCTTTTTTCTGCATAATAACATGTGAACATCTTCATCATGTATTCATTTAAAACACTGCAACATCCTGAATTACCATAAAACCTTATTGATTACATTCATGATCCCTTATTTCTTAAAGAATAATAGATAAACTCCTTCAATCCAAAAATGTTTTAAACCAAAACAATGATGGAATATACAAATCATTAATCAGTTTCAAGGTATTCAAGAATATCCAATATAATTTATCCAAATCAATCATGTATTATTCCAAAATCACTACCTTGGTATCAGAACTATATTATGGATTATCATTCTCTCAACCATATATTTTCCAAAAATTTATCCTGCTATTGAGTCACTGTTTTTTGTTCCACACAATCTCATGTCCATAATGAAATAGTACTGCAGTACAATACTTATATACTCCATAATTATTATAACAAGTACATTGTTGATACAACACTTAATTGACATAATCAACATAATAACTCTAATCATTCCACTTCATTTGTGGTAGTATCATAACATGATTATTATCCAATAGCATCATTTGCGACATAGTCTGATGACTGGGACATAGGTTCGCATAGTGTCCAAACTCCTTGGAAATGAAGCATTGTACATTTGAAACCATTTTCTTACCCTTGTAGTCACGTACTTTGTGCCCTTTTCCTCCACACTTATAACAAACTCCCATTCCTTTCAGGAAAGTTCCAGGGTGTTTCTTCCCACAGTTATCACATATGAGAAAATTATTCTTTTCCATCTTCCCTTTATCCATCTTTCTCTCTTCCATCCTTTTCTTCTCTTGCTTCCCTTCAAAGCCATAGGACTCAGTAAACTCTTTACTTATCTTATCAACACATGATATTATTTATTCATATGATGATAATACATGGGAGACTATTTCTCTTATAAATTCTGGATTATGGCCATGAAAGATATGATCCTTCTTTCTCTTTGGATCATGTGCATTGCTGGAGTTATCATTCCTTCTACTGGGCGCCATTTCTAAACAATGGAATACACTAGATTAGTTTATGAATAACAATACCTAATCCCAAACATGTAAAACACATAACATAAATTAAATAGTTTATGGATATAATCCATAATCATAAAAATGTCTCCTTTGAGGAAGTATATACTCATAAACCCTTAACAATGGTTTGTAAAGAAAATTAGAATTATCCTAAGCATATCCCCCGGGAGTGTCGTAACCAAGAGTGCAGCAAGGCCCGTTCTCATGCACCAGTTCCCGTTCGAGTCTAGCTCAAAGCGGTGTTTTTGGGTTTTACCCCTAGGTACATCTGTGCCAGAGCCGCCTCTACCTGCTCGTATCCAGATAGGGATGTATTGCTTGGAAAATTCACAAAATCTCTACAATACCAAAATTCTAGGAAGTTCTTCTATAATAATCCTCAAGGTGCATCTTAGGTCTATGTGCTCTAATCAGAGTTTATCTAAATTTTGCTTCCAAGGTTTATACTAAACTTCCTCTGATACCAACTGTAACGCCCCGACCCCAGTTACCCAGAGTCGGTGCATTATTACATAACATTGGCATGATCACAAGAAAGATAAAATCTCGAAAGACCGATTGGTTTATTAGCCTTGGAAACAATAGATATATTCATAATGTTTTACATTACATCATAAAGTGAAAAACTACTACAACAACATAATGTCTCCATATTCCACACTATTATCTCCTCATAATATCCCTGCAGGTCATTCATAACTTACTTCATCACATCCTGTGAAAAATAAAACACAGAAAAGGGGTGAGCTCAAATGCCCAGTAAGGATAACAATATAGTGGAAACTTTCCAAAATAAGCACAAACATTTAAGTCAATTTATAACAAAAGAAAAAGCCTTTTAAATTTGAACTTCAACATAGTATGGCAAAAGTAAAATGAAATAATGCCATTTACTTATTCACATGGATATTCTACTAATCGAATAATCACATGAAATATCAATAACCACTTTCATAATTATGGAATGCATAATGCCAGACTATCATAACCACATAGCCAAGGCCTCGTGCCAAGACTACAAATAAGATTTTTCCAAGGCCTTGTTCCAAGACACTAGTCTGTCTCATGAGACATACCAATGCATCGAGGAGCTATAGTGGGCTCCACCCGTCACATATTAAGTCCAATGCATTCCCATATGAAAAGGTTTAAACATAACATAAACATTCTTATTATAACTAGCATACGAAATGTCAATCCTTTCACCATAAACTATGAATGGTATAAAAATAGCACATCCACAGTCAACCATATCACAAAACCTTCAATACAATATAGAAGTTTTGTATCATAATAAATCAACTTCAAATAAGTGTAAAATCCATCAATGGATGTTGACATAGATTAAATCAAAACTATTTCAGAGAAATATCTCTTTTTTTGAAATCATTTAAAAGTCACACATTTATAAAGGAAGTAATTAAAAAGAGATTTTTGAATCAAAGTGTCCCATACAACTTTGAAACTTTTGAAAGGAATTAACATTTTAAAAACATTCATGTCCATATAAATAAATCCTTAAAAACCATTTTGAAGACATGGACATTAATTAAAAATATTTAGAAAGATAAATCTTTAAAACATTTAAAATTCTGATTTGGATAAAGAGTACCCTTCCGAAATTCTTAAAATATTCATTTTGAAATCATTTAAAAGTCACATAACTATAAAATAAAACATTTACTTTGAAAATATCCTTGTAAGCTTGTAAAGGAATCTTTGACAATTTTATAACGGTGGTAAATAGCCACACCCGCGGTATAAGTTAAAAAAAACATTTGTACCTTAATTTTGTTGAAAAGGTTAAAAAGAACCTTGTTTGGAAAACGACAGAAATATTCCTTTATAAACCTTTTATAAAAAGTCAAACAAGGGTATAAATGACTTTAACCCATATTTTAGTAAATAGTGAAAATGTTTTGAAATTTATTTTTGAGAAACGTGGATGTGGATGATAAATAGATCCCAGTAGATAATTACGTATAAACAACCTCGGATAATGAAGAGATTGTGAAATAAACCCTTACCTTGCTCTTTTCCTTGGATTGGGTAGGTTAACCTCCTATATAATGTTGAAATAATTGTTATTAAATTATTCAATAATCATATACATTAATATGATATCATATATGATCTTTTAACATTGCTTTGTTAATAATATCTTAGAATTATCGTCGTTTCGGGTGTTAACTTACTTGTTTTATTTTATATGTTTTATTATGTAAGCCATGTTTGTAATGGATAGTTTGTATCTCATCCATATCTAGAATTATATCAAGTCCTTAGATACTATTATTAATAATCAAATGAGAATTATACTTGAATGGATACGATGGGGAATGAATCTCATCGCGTTCATGGAGACGGTTGTCCGTACGTACGCACGAGCGATAATATCATTCTTTTGATATTAAAATAATATATAATTGGATGGTATATCATATATAAAGAATCCTTATCATGTTATATTTATTATTTACATGAGTTACACATCATTATTATACCCATCCAAATAATAATTTATTGAATAACAATTACACCACGACGTGGAGACAGTAAGCCGTACGTACGCACATATGGTGACATGTTATTCAAAGGATGGATAGAATAGTGAATATGGTTGTACCATATTTATAATAACATCACAGTATATATATGATACTGGATTTATTATTTTAGAATGGTAACAACAACGGAAGAAGAAGTGGAAGAAGAAAGGAACTTGAAAAAGGGTGGTGAAATCATTACCTCTTCTTCGGGTTCTTCCTTTTGATTTGATCAAAAAAGCACCAAAGGTTGGCTTTATGATCAAACTAAGGCCTATAGGTTGTAGTGAGGGAAGTTGGGAGAGTATTTGGGTAGAGTTTAGCTGAACCAAAAGGCTTTGAAGGTGTGAAGAAATGAGAAGGAGGAGTGCCTTTTATAAGAGGGGTGAGGGGAACCTTTGGAAAAGCTAGAAATATTAATTTATAATAAATTCATATTCGGTTTCTAATGGATCCAAAGTGGATTATTTAAATGTTAAGGTGGATATGGGTCGAAAACCACTCATCCAATATAATTTAGACAGTTTTGGGTACTTATATTAATCTTATCTTTAAGTATTAACTCTAAGTTAATTAGTTTCACTTTTACAATATCTCTTTGTATTTTTATATTATACGGTTAATAAACTTACCATATACATCCAAGCGACCCCCAAGTGGTCCATTAATGATACACCTATCATGATATAAGTCTCTTGTCCAAACATTAGATTTTTAGGAATTTAATATCAATTAATAATATAATATTTGTTTTAAAAACTCTTTTATGTCAATTTTGACACTATTCAATAGTTGATTTTTGTGAAACTCATAACAGAATGATTACTTCGAAAAAAATTAATTAAATCAATCCTAATATGTCATAGTATCCTAGAAAATTATTTTAATTCATTAAAAGTCTCAAAATATATTTATTTGGGTATTTATAATATGAATTATTTTAAATTTTCACTATTATGGTAATTACTGCATCATCATTCTCTCATAAAGTTTTACATTACATCATAAAGTGAAAAACTAATACAACAACATAATGTCTCCATAGTCCACAATATTATCTCCTCATAATATCCCTATAGGTCATTCATAACTTACTTCTTTACATCCTGGGAAAAATAAAACATATAAAAGGGGTGAGAGCAAATGCCTAGTAAGGATAACAATATAGTGGAAACTTTTCAAAATAAGCTTAAACATTTAAGGCAATGTATAACTAAAACAAAAGCCGTTTAAACTTGAACTTCAATATAGTATGGAAAAAGTAAAATGAAATAATGTCATTTACTTATTCACATGGATATTCTACTAATCGAATAATCACATGCAATATCAATAACCACTTTCATAATGATGGAATGCATAATGCAAGACTATCATAACCACACAGACAAGGCCTCGTGCCAAGACTACAAATAAGATTTTGCCAAGGCCTTGTGCCAAGACACTAGTTTGTCTCATGAGACCTACCGATGCATCGAGGAGCTATAGTGGGCTCCACCCGTCACATATTAAGTCCAATGCATTCCCATATGAAAAGGTTTAAACATAACATAAACATTCGTATTAAAACTATCATACGAAATGTCAATACTTTAACCATAAACTATGAATGGTATAAAAATAGCACATCCACAGTCAAACATATCACAAAACCTTCAATACAATATAGATGTTTTGTATCATAATAAATCAACTTCAAATAATCTTAAAATCCATCAAAGGATGTTGACATAGATGAAATCAAAACTATTTGAGAGAAATATCTCTTTTTTTGAAATCATTTAAAAGTCACACATTTATAAAGGAAGTAATTAAAAAGAGATTTTTTAATCAAAGAGTCCCATACCACTTTGAAACTTTTGAAAGGAATAAAAATTTTAAAATCATTCAAGCCCATATAAATAAATCCTTAAAAACCATTTTAAAGAGATGGACATTAATTAAAAAGATTTAGAAAGATAAATATTTAAAATATTTAAAATTTTGATTTTGATAAAGAGTACCCTTCCGAAATTCTTAAAATATTAATTTTGAAATCATTTAAAAGTCACATAATTATGAAATAAAACATTTACTTTGAAAATATCCTTGTAAGTATGTAAGGGAAGCTTTGAAAATTTTATAATGGTGGTAAATAGCCACACCCGCCGTATAAGTTAAAAAAACATTCTTACCTTAATTTTGTCAAAAAGGTTAAAAATAACCTTGTTTGGAAAACGACGGAAATATTCCTTTATAAACCTCTTATAAAAATTCAAACAAGGGTATAAATGACTTTAACCCATATTATAGTAAATAGTGAAATTTTTTTGAAATTCATTTTTAAGAAACGTGGATGTGGATGATAAATAGATCCCAGTAGATAATTACGTATAAACAACCTCGGATAATGAAGAGATTGTGAAATAAACCCTTACCTTGCACTTTTCCTTGGATGGGGTAGGTTAACCTCTTTTATAATGGTGAAATAATTGTTATTAAATTATTCAATAATCATATACATTAATATGATATCATATATGATCTTTTAACATTGCTTTGTTAATAATATCTTAGAATTATCATCGTTTCGGGTGTTAACTTACTCGTTTTATTTTATATGTTTTATTATGTAAGACATGTTTGTAATGGATAGGTTGTATCTCATTCATATCCAGAATGATATCAAGTTCTTAGATACTATTGTTAATAATCAAATGAGAATTATACTTGAATGGATACGATGGAGATTGAATCTCATCGCGTTCCTGGAGACGGTTGTCCGTACGTACGCACGACCGATAATATCATTCTTTTGATATTAAAATAATATATAATTGGATGGTATATCATATATAAAGAATCCTTATCATGTTATATTTATTATTTACATGAGTTACACATCATTATTATACCCATCCAAATAATAATTTATTAAATAACAACTACACCACGACGTGGAGACGGTAAGCCCTACGTACGCACGTATGGTGACATGTTATTAAAAGGATGGATAAAATAGTGAATATGGTTGTACCATATTTATAATAACATCACAGTATATATATATGATACTGGAGTTATTATTTTATAATGGTAACAACAATGGAAGAAGAAGTGGAAGAAGAAAGGAACTTGAAAAAGGGTGGTGAAATCATTACATCTTCTTTGGGTTATTCCTTTTGATTTGATCAAAAGGGCACCTTAGGTTGGCTTTCTGATCCAAATAAGGCCTCTAAGTTGTATTTAGGGAAGTTGGGAGAGTATTTGGGCAGAGTTTGGCCGAACCAAAAGGCTTTGAAGGTGTGAAGAAATGAGAAGGAGGAGTGCCCTTTTATAAGTGGGGTGAGGGGCACCTTTGGAAAAGCTAGAAATATTAATTTATAATAAATTTATATTCGGTTTCTAATGTCTCAAAAGTGGATTATTTAAATGTTAAGGTGGGGATGGGTCGAAAACCACTCAACCAATAGAATTTAGACATGTTTGGGTACTTATATTAACCTTATCTTTAAGTATTAACTCTAAGTTAATTAGTTTCACTTTTACAATATCTCTTTGTATTTTTATATTATATGGTTAATAAACATGCCATATACATCCAAAATACCCACAAGTAGTCCATTAATGAAACACATATCATGATATAAGTCTCTAGGCCGAACCTTAGATTTTTAGGAATTTAATATCAATTATTAATATAATATTTGTTTTAAAAACTCTTTTATGTCAATTTTGACACTATTCAATAGTTTATTTTTGTGAAACTCATAACAGAATGATTACTTCGAAAAAAATTAATTAAATCAATCCTAATATGTCATATTATCCTAGAAAATTATTTTAATTCATTAAAAGTCTCAAAATATATTTATTTGGGTATTTATAATATCAATTATTTTAAATCCTCACTTTTATGGTAATTACTGCATCATCATTGTCTCATAAATAAATTAAATTATTTAATCTATAAAAATTATAAATAAACTATAATTATGTAGAACATATTTTCATCTTTCTAATGAATATTTACAATCAAAAATACAACATATATAACCCTATGTAAAAATTGTTTTTCTAAAATATATATGTTTGTGTCATTTTTGTATTCATTTTAACTTAATTAAAATAAAGTGTCCCTATCACCTAAAAGTGGCTCCATGGGGTCCCAAAATAGACCTAAATATGCCTATGGTCGAACATGTATCAAACAATAATGTTAGGACACATTTTAGGGTAATTTAGTATTATTATAATATTAGTTTTTAACCCTTATTTACCAAATTTACCCTTAACCATGGTAAATAAAATATTTACCGCGGTAATTATTCAAAATGCCTAAAAATAAATGTTACATAATTACACAATTTGAACATCCTGATTCCAAATATGGAATCCATTTTTCTAAATTCAAAACACATAAGTGGCAGAAATTAATTTAAAATTAATTCCCGTTGTTAAAACAAAAAGCGTGTTTTTAAGAGATAATAACTATCAAAAGATTGACACTTGTTTATGTCTGGTTTAATTGTAAAATTATGTACAATTAACAACATTATATTAAATGGTAAAAATATATTCTAAATATACTTCAAAACCACTCAAATTCATAATTTATCACTATTAATTATTTTGATTAAAAAAGTTGTTTTTAATTAAAATTTAGTAATTTTCACTATTCATCAATATATTAAAGTTATCCGAAAAGTACCAAAAGTTCACCTTATGATAAATTAGACACTCAGAATCCAAAAATGAATTCCATTTTTAAATATAAAATATATATAATTTCAAAAATTAGGTATTACTATTCATAACGGCTAGTTTTATCGGTTGTGGTGTGTGTTAGAATTCGAAGTTGCGTAAAACACACACTACTATATTATTCAAAGGAAAGAGTACCGTGGAAGCTTGGGATGTTTCATTTTAAATTTTTGATGTCCCCATTTAGTCAAAATGTTTAAAATATTGTATTTAAAAAGGGTTTACTATTAAAATATGATAAAAGTGCAATACTGAAAATGAATTTGTTCTTGCATTATATCTAAGAAACTCATAATATGGATTCTAAAATTGTAAGGATTATATAAAGTTTAACATTTAGTAAATACTATTCATAACCTCTTTTGAACGGCTTGTTTGGTATGTCATTGTGCGCTTTAACTCAGTGTTGCGTGTAGTGCAAGTTATTGAATTATTTTGAAGAAATAACACACTATGAAATCTTGGGGTGTTACTCACACCTTTTATGTAATTATATATTGGGTATATTCTATTTCTTTACTCGCAATTGATGATATCCCAAATGTATGTCAATCTTGGAAAAGGATTGACCTCCTTGTAGTTGATCAAATAATTCATCAATACAGGGAAGATCATACTTGTTCATGACTGTGATCTTGTTAAACTCTTGAAATTCAATACCAAGTCACATTTATCCAATTAAAAGTTTTTCAAAAAGAATAGTTTCAGTCTAAGGGTGCATAGTTGATCGAATGAATCCCTTATTATGGTTTTCTTAGTGTATCTTTCTCAATTCCTTCAACTCAATTTGTTCCATTCAATAAGGAGTATTTAAAATTTATGTGGAACATTGTATGATTTCTTCTCAAAACTACACTAAACTCTTCGGTGAAATTCCAGACAAATCTTATAAAATGACATCCATAAATTCCTGAAAAATAGGCATATCATTTATGTTGAATTTCCCTGACATAATTTGAGATAAATAACTCTTCTAAATTGAAATTATGACTCATACATTGGGATTAATCTCCATTAGACGTTCATACTTATCATGAAATTGAGGGATGATAATAGGAGGGTTTGAAATATCAAATGCAAGTCCCATCCTCAACAATTGATGTGGTATTTAGGAATAGATATCCAATGGATGCCTAAAATTACATCAAATTCAACCAAAGAAAGAATGAAATGATTTTTAGGTATCATATTCCCAAAAATGTCAATTGTATAGGAATCATAGAATTGGGATTCAGTAAACATACCATTAGAGGTTTTCACTTCTAATTACAGAAATAGTCATTTTGAAGGAATCTTAAAAACCTCAACAAATTCTTTATATATGAAGGAGTGGTTAGATCCAAAATCAAATAAGTTATTATAAGTTCAAGAGTGGATGGTACATGATTCTTTCACCACATCATTATCAAACCCCTCTTTAGAAATAGATATTGTATTATTTATCCCCTTATCCCTCATATTAATGGGTTTCTCACATCGATCATCAACATTATCTGTTGTATTTGGGAAGTGGTTAAAATAATTCCCATTCTCCTTACATATGTAGAACTGAAGTGGGGGAGGTGTGTTCTATGCCACTTTTTTCTCCATTTTAATTATTGGATATCTTATTCCCATAACTTTGGGGATCAGATGGTTAATGTCCTTCCCATACACACTTAAAACATTTATTAGATCCCTTAAATAATTTTATTTATTCTTCCTCCAACACATAGATCATAAAAGAAAGAACTCGTTCTCTTTATCAGGGTTATATTTCACAATCAACTCTATCTTCTTTTTCTTATCAAAACAATGATGTAGATAAATGAACCCAACCCCACTTTCAACATTTATTACACAATTCACAATGTATTCGTAAAATCTATATTCTCTTATGGACAACACCATTAGGAGACACCCCTTTAACCCACTGAGGAACTTTCTAGCATTATTTTTAGGTTGGATGTCAATTCATTAATTGTACCATGTAAGTAATGTAAAATAATCATCCTAGGTACCAATATCTCCATCATTTCATTTCATCAACACATGAAAATCTTTCTCTATAATGGTATGAGAAATCCAAAGAATATACTTATTTAAAAATAAGTTTTTGAAGTCATCCCAATCCATAGATTCAATCTCATCTTGCTACCTCGTATTATTGATTAGATTCCAATACTAGTCTTCTTTTCCTTCTAACAGATAAATAGCTAGAATGACTTTCTCATGATTTGAATACTGGAGAATAGATAAAAACTTTTCATTGGTAACATACCATCATTTAGCAACAATTAGATCATAAGACCCTCTTAAAGAAGGTAGAAGTTCCTTCATGAAATTATCATCAGAATTTTGTTACTTCCATTACTCATTTAGAAGGACATCATGATTCATAGCATGATAGATTTGGGTGAGTATTACAAACTGATTTTTCATTCAAGCTACCATATCATTTAATTTCTTAGGAGGAAAATAATTTCATTTTTCATCTCAATCACCATTAACATAGTTACTTTGGGTTCTAGCCATTGAATAAAGCCAAAAAAACATAGAGTAAGAAACAAGTATCATAGTTGGAACAACATAATTTTGAAAAATAACTTATATGATGTATAAATAAGTAAACCATTCACAGTCCTTGAATCCTTAGGTTTATCCATGGTTAATCATATCCAACATCTATTTCAATCCTTCATGATGTTTTGTGAGGATTTTTTAATTCCCAAATCATATCCCTCACGAGTGTCAAACCAGGTGTGTAGAAAGTCATGATGTCATGTACCGGGTTAGGATTAGTTTGGACCAAAAAATAATTTGGAATTGTTACTTCTAGGTACATCTATGATAGAGTCACATCCACCTATATTATCTTGACATGGATTTAATTCTAGGAACCTAGTCATTCTATACATTACCAAAATTATAGGGAACTTTCCTATAATTTTTTTATACTTATACTTATTCATAGAAATAACCTTATGGATCTCACTATGGTTTTCAAATCCTATATTCCAAAGGATAATCAAACCGTTTCAATAATACCAACTATAGAGACCCTCATAACACATAAAAATCATTACATGGCTTTTTTAGAATACTTAAAATATTATATGAATAAACTCCCAATGATTATACATGTCTAGTGCGGTTGTAGACATGGAAACATAAACACTAGTACATAAATGAGAAAACTTATCTCCCACTTGTTTCAACTTTATTATGACCCATCCCAAAGGGCCCCATTCCAGGAATACTACATGATCGCCTCCAATTGAACAGGGGCTAGAAATGAGCACCAAGTAAGAATATCCCACAAATGGGACAAATTTTCTTAAGTAAATGTACTCTTGCACACATATCCATGCCAAAAAATCTGAAATGTAAAGGAAATAAGTAAAAAAATCATGAAATCCACTATATCCCATACACAGAGTACAACAATGAAAGTACTATAATGTAAATAGGGAATAATAATCCCTATTTAAAATAAAATAGTCTTTATCAACAAGTCCAACCTGTAATGTAAGAGCTTCTGGGATTATCATCAGAAACGATGCTGGAACACACCTTAGCATGTCTGTTCTCACAAGGAACCTCCTGGTCCTGGTCTTCTTGGAACTCTACCAAAGATGTGATCTTCCGCACAATACAAGAAACATCAAAGAAAAGAACATATAGAGGTGAGTAAAACAATACTCATGGGGACACACCGAAACCACAAAGGAATACCACAAAGTAAATATCATAAAGGGAATACCCCACTGAAATACCACAAAAGAATTCCACAAAGTAAATACCACAAAATTATACCAAATTGTATATACAATGAAGGAATACCACAAAGGAATACCAAAATGTAATGCATAGTAAGCTTGTAACATATATATGTATATAAAAAATATAGAAATAAAAATCATATATACTATATCCAATAAGACACATAGTCTCAAGAAGACACATAGTCTCCATACGACACACAATATCGATAAGACACGCTATTTCTATAAGACACATAGTCTCTTAGTCACAGCAAACCACATAAATGTTTTCTTTAAGCGTGTACATTTCGGCAGAATCTCACTCCTCAATCCATTTGGTCTTATGAACACTCTAAAAAAATTCCACTTTGGAAATCTCAAAAGAATTGTCTCATTGCAAGGGTTAGAAAACTATATATGTATCATCAAACAGACATTTGGTTTGAAAGTTATGTCCATTTGAAAATTTTAAAAGGGGTTTCACTAATTCGTGGACCGACCAAGGTGGTCAACTGTGGTGGTCAACTACATGATAGCTCGGTCAACCTTGGCCCCATCCAGCCGCCTGAGTCCAACTATACCCACTGGCCCCGGCCCACCCTACTGGGCCTGACCCACCTCACTAGCCCAGGCTAGCTCGATCACCCGTCCCGGTATACATTTCGAGTGGGTCTAGCTCATGTGGTTTCCCGTGGAGACTGCCTCTGGTTCACGTGGCCACCACGTTGTATCCCACATGCCATTGGATGCATAATTCTATTGTACATCGTTGTTTGCTACCAGCCTTGTTGTCCACCAGTGCCATTCATTTTGTTGTCCATTGTTATTACCCTATTACCCCAATTTCTAGATCGAAAACACCTCTGTGATCCCTGAGTCCCAAGCTACACAGATTTGGCCTAAATGTTTTTTTTCCTTCAATCCACGGGTCTAATCATGTTCAGAGCCTCTTAGTAATTTGAACCACGATCATGAGAATCAAATGGTAAAAAACACTGAGAATGGGTGAGAATAATCACAAGAATTCCTAAAAAATGGACTTTTCCCTTTGTACATTTTTCCTCGATTAGTTCTTGTCAAAAAGATGAATGAAGAGGATAAACTAATTTCCTGCTAATTCGATAGTAATAACCCATCCCGCAACAACGATTGAACCATGGATCAATCAATTTTTGTATTGAACTGCGTTTATCATTGAAATACAGAAAGTAAAATATAAAACATAAATCAAACAACCTACTAGGGATATGGATCATTCATAATCAATTATTGATTACCATTGGTGATCTATCAAGAATTATCTCTGATCTCAGTGCTTGTAATTCTCTGTCAAGATAATTCTCCAAAGATTCTCTCTAGAGCCTCTAGTAAATTTACATAGTTACAACCTTAACTATGGGTCCATGCCTAGTTCTTCATTTAATATAAAAATAATCATTGGGTCGATCTAAATTTTAAATAAAATAAACTCACAGTTCATTTTATTAATTAAAATGTCCAAATACTATTTTCCACCATCAACCCACATCGGCCAATGATAGGCACCATATAGGGAAATCACCACCTTTTGAACTCAATGGTGGTCTCATATTTCTATTATGAGTCATAGTTCATGATTTGTTAGGATTTTAAAATAAAATACTTTTATTCAATTATTTTATTTACGGTTACATCCTTGGTGAATTTTTCTTGAGATGACCCTTGCTCACCAAAGTTAGGTTGTTCCTAGTCTGAAACCACTATTAGGAACTCAAAGGTGCCCTCATTTTATTGATCCGAGAAGCTATTTAAAAGTTATTTTTCCTTTTCAAGTATTTATCACATTCGTGCTATTAAAAACACATCATTTTCAAAGAATTGTTCTAGGAACACTGGGCCTCAGAATTACACGTTTTCTCAGTGTCTGGTCTAGGAATTTTCCCAAATAATATCTAAAAAATGTTAGGAAACACTGAGTCATTACATTCTCCCCAAACATAGGTATTTACACCCCTAAAAATACAAAATAAGGGCTACACAAAAAAATGAGGGTACTAAGCATGAATCTGCACCTCCCTCTCCCATGTGCTCTCCTCGAGAATCCCATGCTGCCACCTAACATGTACTATAGGAATAGACCACCCAAAAAATACCATCTCAGGTAGATCCTAAATCTCTACTGGGTACTCAGCAAAATATGCCCCATCATCTATGTCCACCACACCCTATTCAATGTTATGCGATTGTTCATGCACATACCTCCTCAGTTGTGACACATGGAAGACATTGTCTACCCGCTCTAACAACATATGTAGAGCCAACCGGTACTCCACCATGCCAAATCTACATTGTATCAGGAATGGTCTAATGAACCTCAGAGATAGAATCCCTCCCTAGACAAATATTTATAATTCGTATCATGGTGAGACTCGTAAGAACACAAGGGCTCTTTCCTCAAACTCAAATGGCCGCCATCATCTATTATCATAAGACTTTTTAAGTCTCTGTATAGTCTTCATATTCTCATCAATGATTTTCACCTTATCTGTAGTCACCAGTACTAACTTCATTCCCATGATTGCTGAGTCTTCTAGGTCCATCCAATAATGTGCTGACCTGTAGGGTCACCCCGTACAAGGCCTGGAATGGTTCCATGCTGATGGTGGAATGGTGGATGTTGTTTTATTAAAACTCAACCATGGGTAGGTGATCCTCCCAACTATGGCCAATATCTAACTTTCATGTCCATAGCATGTCCTCCAAGACCTATATGGTCCGATCTATCTAGTCATCCTTCAATGAGTAAAATGTTGTGGTCAAGCATAACTGAGTCTCAAATTCCTCCTGCAATCCCATGTAAAACTGGGATGTCAAGAGAGATTCATGATCTTAGACTATCATCGATGGAACTCCATGGATTCGAACTATGTTCTACATGTAGAGGCTCCCAAATCTCTCTACTAAACTCTACTCCATAGTATGTAGGAAGTGGGTCAAGTTTGGGACTCTGTTAATGATCAACTAGATAGTATTGTGTCCCTTATACTTATGTCGTAAAAATTTCCTGAAGTACATTGATATCCCATCCCAATTAATTCTATCACCTCGAGGGGTTGATTCAAACCCATAGGAACTTGGTGCTTTACCTTCACCTAATGACAAGTGAGTTATAGATAAATAAACAATGCAAATACCTTCTTCATCATTGGCCACCAAAACTGACGTTGGAGGTCCTGGTACATCTTTTCCACACCTAGATGTACCGCTGAAGGGGATGTATGGAACTCCCTCATAAACTCCTCCTATAATTCCACCAATACTACTATGTGCATTCTAAAAATAACTATTTTCTCCCCATTATTCTAATAACTATCAGGGGAATTCCCTTTCGGAATTTGATCACATAAAGTCTCGTAGTCAGAATCCCCATGCTGTGCCTCTGTGGATCTTTATAAGAGTGAAGGGGTAACAACCATCAACTAGAGGTAAGATGATCCATCCCCATCCATAAATAATATCTACATTGAGGCTAACTACTCTAATTCTCTGTTCAGAAACTACGGATTGGATCTTCTGATGATAGCATCTCACACTATGTTCCCCTTCCCAAGAGTATAGAAAATCTCAAAGTCATGGCCCTGAAGGTACTCTATACATCACCTCTGTCTCATGTTCTTATCCTTAAAGGAGAATATATACTTGAGAATATTGTGGTTAGAGTATTTGATAAACTTATCGCACATTAGGTAGTGTCGCCGCATCATTAATGAAAAGACTACAACTGTTTACTAAAAATGATGGGTCACATAGTTCTGCTCTTATGGTCTCAACTAAAATGAACAATATGAATTATTCACATTCCAATGAATTATGAAACAAACAATTTTAGTTTATAATGCATCATATTACATGACATACTCAGTACCCTCCTCTAGTAATCTCAAGATGTGAGAGCTCAAAAATATCTCCCTGAACTGTGAAATAAACTCCTAACACAAATCCATCCACATTAAAGGTTTTCCATTTCATGTAAAATCTTTCAATGATGTGGCCACTTTGGAAAAGTCTGGTACAACCCTCTGATAGTACCCATCCAAACCAAGGTAACTCTACAGCTTAGTAACACTCTTGTGTGGCTCCCAAGTAAGCACCGCCATATTCACTGGATTAACAACAACTCCATCATCTTAAATAATATTTCTTAGAAAAAAAAATTTCCTAAATATAGAATGAACACTTTGAGAGCATCTCATAAATATAGTTCTCCCATAGTGTGTCCAATACTGTCCTCAAGTGTCTTGAATTCTTCTCTTCGAATGATGAGTACACTAGGATGTCATCAATGAAGACCACCACAAACATGTTTTTGTAAGGCTGAAAGATCCAATTAATGAGTCTCATGATCAGTAATGGGGAATTATTCACACCAAACAACATCACCATGTACTCATAGTGGATGTAACTACATCTGAATTTTTTCTTTAGTATGTCCTCATCTTGTACTTATAGCTCTTGATAGCCAGATCTAAGGTAAATCTTTAAGGACCATTGCACCCCTTTCAACTGATCAAAGAGGTCATCTATCCTAAGGAGTGGATACATATTCTTAGCAGTCACCTAGTTCAAGCATTAGAAGTACACACATCACCTAATAATTTTGTCTTACTTCATGGAGAATAAAACTAGGGTTTCCCATGGTGAAACACTAGGTCTCACAAAATCCTTCTTCTGTAAGTCCTCTAACTATACCCTCACCTCACGAAGCTCTGCAGAAGCCATTTGATATGCATGTGTAGATATTGGAATCATCCTATAGTATAGATCAATGTATTAGGCTACCTCTATGTGGTAAAAAAATTATAGAACATCCTCAATAAATATTTCCTCATACTCCTCCACTAATATAGGAAATTGAGGACTCATATCATCCACTACACTGAGGGTGAGGTTAGCCAACTGATTAGTAATCAGTGGTACCCTATTATGTGTGAGTCTGTCCTATGTTGCATGCACTTAATTTTTACCAACAAAGTAAAACCTTGTCCCATCGCTACAATCAAATGACACTCTATGCCTAAAACATTCAACCCGAACATAAACTGTGGAAAGCCAGTTCATACCAAAAATGACGTCGTAAGACAACGACACCACTACCATGTGATCCCAAACAAAAGTCTTGCCTCCAAGAGTAAGTTCACACAATCAGCACTAGTTTTTTATCATTAAATCTCTTACTTTAGAAGTCTGTAAGCATAAGGGTTGAGTAAACGGTTCAACCGAAATATCCGAGTCTCAAACATGGTTCATGGGAAAAAAGAATGATTGGAAAATGTGTCTATAGAAACCACAAAAAAGGTGGAAAAGACACAAATAATATTTCTAATAATCCTTGGATCCTCATGGTTATAAGCCTCAATTTCCTATAGCTGGCCTCTTCCCTACCCACTTTCTCCCTAATCCTATTGTGAACTAACAGGGGGTGTTTCTAGTAATACCCCGAACCTCTAACCACCTCATATCAACCTTCCAACAACCCTTTCATGTATTCTACCCTATAGAACCCCCAGATCCTTCTTTTGCCTCTATCATGGTGTCCTCTCGATCATCTCTTGACTGGTTGTATGATGGGTCGGGAAATTTGGTTCCATATGTCCCGTCCTGGGGCATGATTGACATATCCAGCCCCTTAGGTGACTTGTTCTACCTTGGGAGGCTCTAACCACTAATCTTGTGTACAAGGATAATTTCCTAAATCACCAAACCTGATTGTGTACCTGATATTTTGATTAGCTACCTATTGTCTAGGTATCAACTACATGGTGCCTACTGGTAGCTCCCACTACTAGTGTATTTTCCACTAGAAATATCTACACTAGCATGGCTCACTCAAGTACCACACCATAAGTAATAATACTATGTTATATCCTAGATTTCATGATCTCCCGACATAAGCCCTTCTCAATGGTATGATCCCTGAAGAACAAGTTTTATACCATATACATGGAGAAACAAAAAAGATCTATAAATATCACCGAATACTCTACCGTAGTCTTACTTCCCTAATGCGAATGGAGAAGATCAGGTAAATGAACTGATCACAACATATCAAGAAATAACTCTTATCTGAAGACATATTTGATTTCTTCCTAGGAGAGAGTCATATGATCATGTGTATGGGTCACTATTCTCTACTGTTTCCCCATAGAGCCCTAAAAAAGACTGGTGGAAAAGACTTTCATCTAGTTAGATGGTTTCCTCATAAGGCGGAAGACATTAGTAACTTCCTCCAGCTAATCCAAAACTTCTCCTTGGTCTAGCTCACCACGAAACCATGGATGTCACTTCATTTGAAACTAATGCAATGCACTCCATCTACGTTCATCCTTTGTTGGTAGTGCTGACTGTAAATACTGCTCGACGAGTGATGTTATAGATGGTAAACTACCCATAGGTTCTATCTTTAGTACAACACATATATAGATACCTCTTTTATATGTAGATCATCCTCATGATCACACAATGTAATATTAGTTGGCTTTCTAAGTGGAGGCATCTTGTAATAAAACAAGATGCACCATGGTCTAAATAGTATATCTGTAGAGTGGACTCAATAAGTACATGGAAGACACAATACATTCTCGTATGATGAATGTGCCATTATTTTCCATCATACTAGTGTTTTTATAATTTTATTCAAAAAGATGGTTCCCATAGTCCTAGTGTATTGGTACATCAACCACCTCACTAACACTCAATTCCCTATCTTGAAAGACGGACTCAAAACACATAACATTGTTTCCCCAACCAACCTTATAGTCTCCCTCTCCTAAATTGTAACCAACATCCTCTGTTACCACTCTATCATGACTATACCTTGAGGGGACTATGTTGTGACTACACCAAGCCTACCTCCAATAGGGAAAGGGTTGGTGACTAGCATCGAGTGAGAATATCTGACAAATTGGAGGAAATTTCGTACTTAAATATACACATGCACACATCTCCAATAAAAAATGATGAAATGTAAAATCATTATGTAAAAAAATTCATGAAAACCACTATATCCCACAACCAGTGTACAAGAGTGAAAAAACTAGAAAGTAAACAGTTCTAAAACATTCCATGTTTAAAATAAAATACTATGAAGTCACATGTCCCTCCTATTAATTAAGAGGTACTAGGATTTTCATTGAAAAATAAGCTGGAACACACATTGAACTATATAGTCTCACAAAGAACCTCCTGGTCCTGGTATACCTGGAACTCCATAGAAGAGACAATCATCTTCACAAGACCCAACATGTGCAGATAAAGCCCATGTAGGGGTGAGTAAAATAATACAAAGTAGGACACCCCAAAAGAAAAAAGGAATAACACAAAGGAAATAACATAAAGGAAATACCATAATGGAATACCACAAAGTAATTCCAAATAGGAAATACCATGATGGAAAACCACAATGTAAATACCACGAACAATACCTTTAAGGAATACAATAAAATAATGTATAGTCATCTCTACACAGATATATGTCTATAATAAATATATCTAGAACATCTAGATATACACAATAAAATAAGAAAAACAGTCTCAAAACGACGCATAGTATCCATAAGACACACAGTCTCCATTAGACACATAGTCTCCATAAGACACATAGTCTATGTAAGACACATAGTCTCTGTAAGATACACAGTCTCAAGATCACAGCCAGCCACATAAATGGTTGTTCAAAGTGCTCTCATTCTAGGGGAACTCACTCCTCAATCCATTAGGCTATTCGAAAACTCCAAAAAAAACCCACATATGATATTTAAAAAAGATTATCTCATCGTTAGGGTCCCAAAACTATAGATTTCTCATCGAAAGTCTTATCGGTTTGAATGTTATGTAAGTTTGAACTCTTTTGGAGGGGATTCACAGGGCCATGGACAACCATGGGGGTCGGCTGTCGTGGTAAACCATTATAGTCAAAATTCCCATAGCATCTCAATTGATTGTAGATCATGGTTGACTTCAATGTTCAATAATGGCCAAGTCCATCCTCTCAGGTCCGACCCAGGTCTAACTCAACCCACCAGGTTCGACCCGGCCCACCAGGTTGACCCGTCCCAGTAAACCCGACCAGATCCAGATGGGCCAAACCCCATCGTTATCCCCGCATATGATGTCATCCCATCTTTCTCATCTGATGTAGTCTACTTGATGGGTCGGTCTGGCTCACGCGGTCACCCACAGTGACTGCTACATATTTTCATGGTCACCCCACTTTGTCATGTAGACATTGGCAGCCACTGCTTACACCAGCGATGGATGCCCTTACTTCTTCAGTCCTCTGTTCTTCCTCTGGTGCTCCAATATCTGAAGATAAAACACCTATGTGATCTATAGATCCTGAGCTATAATGATCCATCCTCTTTTTTCATGCCTCAAATCAAGTTGTATTCATTGTTTGGAGCCTCTTGGAAAGTCGATTCGCGATCCTGAGGACCCAACAACGAAGAAATCCAATTATTAGGGAGAGAAAAAACAAGAAATCATAAAGAGAAAACATTGGCCTTTTTCTTATCATCCTCTATTTGTTCTCATTAGAAGTTTAAATGAAGAGGGTAAACTAATCTCTTAATAATCTCATGAAAATAACACATCCAACAACAAAAATTTAACTACAGATCAATCTATTTGTGGATTGACTAGTGCTTTTCATGTAAATAAGGGATGATGAAATGATATCGGAAATCAAATTCCCTACCTAGTATATAGATCATTCTCTATCTAGGATTGATTGTGATTGGTAATCCTTCAAGAATGATATCTGATCCCAGTGTTTGTCATTTCTACCGAGACAATTCTCCAATGATTCCCTCTAGGGATTCAATGGAAATTCCAGGGTTATTAGCCTAACCATGGATCCCTTCCTACCTCTTCATTTAATATAAGTAGATTTTATGAATTGACCGAACATTATAATAAAATAAAATCACATTTTATTTTATTCATTACAATGTCCTAAAACTATTTTTCCCTACGGACCCACACCAGCCGATGTTAGGCATCTCCTAGGGATAAAACCACATTAAAAACTCAACAGTGGTTTAATATTTTCTATCCAAATCACCATTCATAAGTTATTAGGATTGAAAAAACATTTAACTATTTTATTTATAGTTATTACCTTGGTTACTATCACTTCAGATGACATGGGTCAACCAATGTTAGGTCTAGCCTATGATAAATATGTCATTCTGAGCCCAATAGTCCCCTCAGATTTCTAATATTGACACCCAATTAAAATGTATCACACTTTTTTAGAAAATCCTCACGTGTATTCTTTTAATAACTTATCATTTTTCAACAAATTTTACTAGACACACCAGTCCTCAAAATCACAAGTCTTCCTAGCACCTAGTCTCGGAATATTCCAAAATAATTTATAAATAAAAAATCAATAAAATATTATTCATTATATTCTTAACTAGAAACCTTATTAGTCATACGAACCATAATACATATCTTAATGTCCTAGGTAAAGAAACATAAAAAGTGGTGATATCATATGCTCATTAATGGTTTACAAGGGAGATATGTAAGAATAATAATAAGAATAAGGTTATGAGAACATGATCATGAAAATAGAATATCATACCCTAAATTTCAAAGAACATATGCATGAGTCATGAAATAATGTTTGGAATTTCATAAGAAAATAATAATGAGGAAACAAATAACATAATCCATGAAATAATAACATAGAAATAAAACATGGAATTATATAATGTACATAGTCATATAAAATGATTTTATATTAGTCAAGACATTGCTTATAAGGCCATCTTCGTAGCATTGGTTCACTCCCCATACCATCTTGGTAGTCACGGTTCACAACCATCCCCAAATTACTAAATTTATTTCACTCCTCATACCATCTAGGTTGTTATGGTTCACTCTCATTCCCATCATAGTAGTCATTGTTCACTACCAACACTATCTCAATCTATATCATGAGATATAAATATTTTCCCATTGCATTGGAGGAAGATATACGTCCCACCCATCTCAAACTTAAATCATACATAATTGTTCCACATGATCATAAAAATTCATATCATAAACCACGATATTAAATGGGCATCATAAACTTGTAATCATATCATAACCTATGGAAAAAGATACAGGTCTCATTATTATTTCATCAAATGCATAAATTTTGAAAAGAAATGGGTTTCATAGACATATAACCCATTGAATAAAATTTTATTTCATAAATATTGGACCCATGAAAGATTAATAGATCTAATAAACATAGATCCTGTGAAATAGAAACAAATCTCATAAACATATAACCTGTGAAATTAAAATGGGTGTTATAGAAATCATTCTATCAAAACATAAACCATTCGAGAAAGAATATTAATGAAAATTTTGAACAATTTAAAATAAGGTAGTGGAAAAAATAAATGGATCTCATCATATATGGAAAATAATTTTGGAATATCTCTTTAAATTATTTCTTTAAGAAGATATCTTTTCTACTTTGAAAAACACTTTTTAAAATATAAAACATTTTTGAAAACTAATTTACTTTGAAAATATATTTTAAACTTATAAAGAAATATTTGAAAACCTTAAAACATTATTAGAATATATTTTTCATGAAAATAATCTCAAAATATATATTCCAAATATTTTTTAAAACATTTTTCCAACCATGGTTTTTGAAATAAAACATATTTTTGACCAAAAAGAGAAATAAGGACATGTTTTCATAAAAAAATAATTTTATTTAATATATTAAGAACAAAAGAGTGGTAAATTGGTTCTAAAACAATAATATATCATTAAAACCCATAGTAGAATAAAAATAATTACTATCTTGATAGTTGTATAATAGGATTTCAATAATAAAATCATAATCACAAACAATCCAAAAAAATAATGAGATTCTTTCAATAAACTATTACCACATGGTAACTTGGGATCATACTCTCAATGTAATAAATATTAATTGAAATAAGATTAAAATGTTATTAAAATAATTATATTCATGATATACAATTTAAAAGTTAATAATACACACCATGAAAAATAATTTACATGTATAACAGAACATGAGTCTCAAGAAACCAAATTGATAAAAAAACAATCTTACCGATTTGGTAACCATTGAAACATAATACCAATGAAATAAATTTCATATAATGGATATTTAAATACCCATAAATTTTTTAATATGAATCATGGAATTAATTCATGGACTGTATATATACAACACAATATAAATCAGTTTTGTCTAAGGCATCTATCTCATGGAAATAAAAAATGAGATGAAATTTTCATTACATTATGTCTTGAATCTCATCATACCGGCACAAAATTATTGTATAATTAATATTATTGTATTATAAATATTTTATATAACCATATTATTATTTATAATACCATATATGTTTTATTATGACTTTATATTACCCTCATTTTAACAATATCTTGTTAAGATTACACTTCGGGTAATATTCTCTTTAATTTTTGCATGTGTCCTAATTTATTATATCTCTTGTCCATATACATATATCATGATTTAAATAATTTAAAAAATGATATAAATATAATTTAAATTCATTATATTTTTATTATAATAATCTATAGATTACATAATTTTGAAATGGAATACACCGTTCATGGAGACGGTTAGCCTTACGTACGCATGAACATTATTTCCCTTTTATTATTGTATTGAACGAAATAAAAAAAATGAAATAGATGTGTATAATATCATTAAATTAGAATTATTATGTCATATATATCATATATTTTCACTAGAAACATCATTAATACATTCCATGTATTGTGTTAATGATTCAAATTACTTTAAGGGGTGATAGTCAACACCTCCTCAAACTACATTATCTTATGTACACAAAATCGAAATTATAATGATATGTGTTGTAAAATAATAAATTAACATTAAATACATAATAATAATCACATAAATAATATATATAAATTGATTTTACTTACTAATTCCCAACCATTAATGGTGGAAAATGAGAAATGAACAATCATCATTTCGTGAGGCGATAGTTCTCTGTACACATAAATAGTATGTTTGTTACCCATTAGATGGAAGTTTGTGTAAGTGTATATATAAAACTTATAATAACAACATCTTAGTATATTTTGGATACTTGTTTGTTTTTATAATCAAGGAATAAGTACAGTGTAGGTGTGAGAATGAATATTAGATAAAGGATCCTAAGGAAGGATGTTACCTCTTCTTTATGTAACTCCTTTTGGTTTTCACTAAATGGATTACTTTGATTGATTTATTAAACAAGGGTGGATTAAATAAGTATGTTAGGGGTTTTGGGAGGTGTTTCGGTGAGATATTGGTCGAACCAATGTCATTTTAGAGGTGTGAGGAACGGTGAGATGTGGTGGCCTTTATAGAGGAGTAAAATGACTCACGTGGTATTTTTTAAAACAGGTTAGGTGTACAATAATTATTATCAACATAAAGTCATAAAAAACAAACTAAATACAATAATGGGAGGTTAAGATATAATTAATTTCTATCCAAATGATTTTTAAAATGTTTCTAGGTTATTTTATCCTTAATATTAATGTTTGGTCCCGTAATAAGATTAATTTAACCTTAATCGTTGTAATTAATTTTAATTACTTTCAAAATAATCTTGGTAAATATATAATTTGAACATATTAGACATTATAATTTATGAGTATTACAAATTTTTTATCAATGATTCAAAATTATAATAATGTAATTGTAAGAAATTAATTTAAAGTTAATCCTATAAACAGGACGACAATACGGGTCTTTAAAGTAAAAATGATTAAAATTTTTCTATGTTTTTCTAACCAATTTCAAAATGAAATTCATTCCAATGAACTAAATTAAATTAATTGATAAAAATATTATATAATTAAAATTGAAAAAAAATTAATATATTATTTACCCTCATAAATAAATTATATGAAAAATAAAAATTTAATTAAAATTTAGTATTTTCACTACTCATCAAAAAAAGTAGATTCTCATAAATTTCCCAGAAGATCGGAATAAGATAATTTAGACATTATAAATTCAAAAATAATGTTTATTTTATCAAATTAAATTTCTAATTTGTCTAAAATTAATTTTATTATATTTCAAACAAGGACATTAAAAAGATTTTCATTTGAGATACTATTATTTTTAAACATATAAAGACTTTACCAGAAAATAAAATTTTCACTATTAATTTATTATATTTATATAAAAAAATTATTATTTAATATGTTAAAATTATTTATAACCATTAATATAACTAATTTTAAGAGATAGGTTATAATTATGTTATTTAAATAGTTATAACAAAAAAAGATTTTCTGTAGAAACTCAGTGTTGTGTGTAACATATGCCATGTTAGTGATTTTTGTGACATAAACCAAGTATTCTTCTTATAAAAGTAATGTTTGTATTAGTTCAATTCAACACATCAATGAAAATTAATTCATTTGAAAAAAAAGTCCATAAATACTTATTGTGTTAGAAGTCCATTGTTTCTTACACTCTAAATACACCCAAAGTGTGTATGTAGACCATGTTACGACTGATATAGGTAAATAAAAGGAATAATATGGAGGTTTTGGGTATTATTTATATTTTATCTCCTATTATTGATGGTTAATTCAGGGTAATTGACCCTCATTTCACATAGATATGTGTAGCATTATGTTTTTTTGTGTGTTTGTTGAACTGTATTGTATCATCTATTCAGCATCCATCCTGTCTATTTTGTATTTTTTTTACATATATGGATCCTCTTTCTGACTACATTTTTAGGAAAAATTTTATTGATGAATATTTCAGGGTTTATTGTTTCACTTACTTATTTTTAGATACTATTATGTTATGGTATATTTATAATCTATTATTTTGTTTATAATACTCTTCTTAGAGTTGTTCGGTGATTCATTATAAAACAATATTCCAATGGTGTGTTATTTTAATGAATAATAAATTTTCTCTAGATTTTGAGAATCATAAATTCCATCCCAGCCCTACCACAGATCAACTTAGGTGCCAAGTTCTAGGGTGGAAAAGTGGGTTCATGAAATCTTATGAAGTCATGGACAGATTAATAATTTATTTTTAGTATAAACATCCACTTTCACCAAATTATTTTATTTATTAGTGTAATATGTCACTTTTTACAAATAATTTATTTATCATTTTTTTCAGTAAATGGATTCATCATTCTAAAACACAATTCTATTGGGTTGTTCTCACCAAAAATACTTCATGTTTAATTCCATTATTTTCAGTGTAATTTTCAACCACTTCAAATGTATAATCTGCGCCATTTTTTATCTTATGATATACATAGTTTCCCTATTTTGGTTTTTTTATATTCATCAAAAAATTTCTTTTCAATTAAATACATTTTTCAATAATCACAAGAATAAGTAAAAACCAATTTTTCTATAATCATAAACAAATTATATAAATAACCACTCACATTAAGTTCTATATTGAAAAAATTGGACCAATATGTATTGGTGTGGATTATATTTAGAAAACCTAACACTACCTTCACCATTAGAAGATTCATATTTCAAACTACCTTTATCCATATACAAGAATCAGAAATATTTTCCTCATCTCACTTTATATTAGAAATATCATTTTTATCTTTGAACATGGAAAATTTCTCCATTGTTTTTTATTAATCTAGACACTCCTACGGTACCAGAATATTTATTTTACTTACACTATTCTAAGATAAGTATTCTATTTTATATCTACCTAATGTAGATTTTTGTTTCTCCTCCAACCACTCATAAGTGAATTTGAATCCATTAGTTTGATACTACAGTCCTTCCAATAAAATATAGTATGCATGCATGAGTCACAATGTGGATTTACTCTTAATAAATTCTGATTAACTATATTAACATAGAAGAATTTAGTATAACTTAATTCAGCACATTCCAATTCGGTCTTCCCACTTTATTGATTCTTTAATGCTCCATTAATTCCAAAACACACTATTTTATCAACTATACCACTTACATTCTTCATTTAATTCAAATTATATATCATATTATATGGACACCCACTATCCAAAAATGTAGGTTTTACTATTCTTTGATGCATCCATGGAAATTTCATCCAAATTTTCCAACTAAATATTCATTCATTCCTTTTGATATATTCCCAAAAGGGTTGATAATTATATTAATCCCTTTTCATTTACATCATCATAATAAATATTTTTGAGTTATTATTCCTTATGAGGGGTAAACATATATGCCAAATGGATTTGATTGGATATTCTTGAATCCACTTTCTGTTGAATTCATAAGAATACGTAACACTTTTTTTACAAATATGTTGGTTTATTCCTATAACACAAGTAATTAAAAAATCACTAATAAAAATTATATCTATTCTAATATTAATGATATGTTATAACTCTCCCTTTCAAATATTAAACTGCTTATCATATTAAATAACATTCATCTTAACCTGAATTGGACATAGTGTAGGTATGAAAACCATAGAAATGACACATCACTAATGAAAATATCTTGTTCTTTTCAATTCTGGACATAACTTTATCTTTTTTATAAATCCTTCATTGTTTATAAATTTTTGATGATTAAGACACTTCTACTTGAATATTATTTACTTTTAACTTCATATTTTATTATCTATTTTTTGATGTAGCAACCTCATAATCAATATAATTTTTACCCTTAAAATAATGACTTCGATCACTAGGAAATTACTATAATGTTTTTATTCCTTAGTTGGGCCTTTCTTTGAAAAATTTATCTATGAATTTCCCAAATATATGATATTTATTTTAACCATATATTTTAATCTCTAATTCAGGATTATTTCCTAAGGATATAAATTCCTCCTAAAATGATTATATTTTATTAACTTCATCCTTGATAGACACATTAATATCTTGAATGATTATATTATATTCATGAATCCTTAATTTATAATTTTTTGATTCTTCAGACATCACATGATTCATTTCTAATTCTTCCAATACCTTTTCAACATTATTAACTTATACTTTATGTTAATTAGAATAAAGAAAACATTAATGAAAGAAACATACAATATTCTAATTAATCATTATGTGTAGGTTAGGATCTTTAAGATCCCCTTCCAATTATACTATGAGATGTTGAACTCCCTCCAACTGGTCATTCTCTTCAACAAAAATTTTAGTCTCATATATTGAATAAATCATTTCATCTTTTACATTTGAGAAAAATCCAATCTTAATGGATCATTTTCATGACCCAACCCAAGATGGGGCTCGATCAGCAATAACCCCAATCACCCATCCATAGTTCAGGGGGTGGAGACATGTATTGAAGGAATAAGTAATATTGGGAGGCTTTTCCAAAAATATATATACACACACACACATCCATATCGAATTATAAGTATAGAAAGAATAAAAGAAAATAAAGAAAAAAATGCTATGGGAATAACCATGCATCCAAATAATTTTTCTAGTATAAGAGTACGGTAGTGTAAATTGAAAATTAAAGGTTCCAAATACATTCCCAATCAAATGTAGTTCCCAAACTGACAAAATTGGAAAAGTACTACTACTAGTAGATTCTATCTCCTAAATACTAATCTATGACCACCATACATGGTTCAAAGTTCTAGGTATCCCTCATATCCTCTAAATTCACCACAGACCTATTTGTAATCTTCATAAGACACAACATGTGATGTCAAATCCCATACATGTAGAGTATATACATTCCTAGTAGGATTCTTTAAAAGATGATGGTGGAGCAGTAAGAGATATAACATGAGAGAAAGAAAGTAGGTTGTAAATACAATCAAAGGGAATATCTCAAACCAAACCAATAGTTAATGTAACCCCATCCAAACATATGGTCTCAACATGGTGAGTAGACAAACAACAAATCAAGTCCTCGTCACCAATTTTAGGAGAGCAGACTTAGCTAAACATGATAAACTAGACATGGAAGGCATGTGGCACACCTTCTACATCTTCACCTCTCATGGAAATAGAGTAACCAAATACAAGGGTATGGATACTAAAAAAATATATATTAATATATATTCTAAATTTAAAGAATCTCAAATGATAGAGTAAGGGGATCTCTATATCATATCTCTTCCAAGGAAGAAGAGTTGATAATAGTTCCAAAATTCCATGAATGACTCCTTGAATCTCACATGTCTTTATATAAGTAATTGTCTATGCCAAACCATGCCTTAACACTATGTTTCACAATCGATGGGGCCGAAACAAAATGTATATGACCCAAGACCTAGTGTGTTGGGGGGTTCCACGCTTTAATTATTCATAGAGGACCGTCACACATACTGATGGGGGTTCCACTCTACTGCTATAAATAATTCTTCCATATCCAATAAGAGGTTCCACTAGGTTGGTATAAGACCTGCACCAAAGCTGATAGAGGGGTTACACTCTATAGGTTGAGGAACCCCACCTTGGTGTGATAAGGTGGTTTAACTATAGTCATTGAGGACCCCAAAACTACCTAGTATGGGGTTCCACTTGGAAGTAACTATAGTGGAACTGTTCCCAAGCTGATAGTCAGATCCACTCTATAAGTTGTGGACCCATGTATAGGATTAATACTGGGGTTCCACTCTATCCATCAAGGACCCCAACCCTACTCAGTATGGTATTCCACTTAGAAGGTCAAGGAACGATACCCATGCTGATGGGGGGGGGGGCTCTCTAGTCATCAAGGACCCTCGCCCCACTGGGTATGGAGTTCCACTCTTAAGGTATTTGTAGAGGACATGCGATAATGATAATAGGGGAACCATTTTAAAAAGAATACTCTGGTGATGCTGCAACATCAGTGTCATCTTTGAGCATCATCTAAAATAGTGTCATTCCATGAACATTTCAAACCATATCATAAAATCTAATTCTAAGGAAAACATCACATTATACATGGAGAAGAACTCAAGATATGATACTTGAATGGCCAAATCATAGTACAAACAAATATTATACATAACCATGATGTTTTCATAGAGTAAACTAAGAGGTACAT
Organism: Viscum album; assembly: GCA_963277665.1. Classification (NCBI taxonomy): domain Eukaryota; kingdom Viridiplantae; phylum Streptophyta; class Magnoliopsida; order Santalales; family Viscaceae; genus Viscum; species Viscum album. Next base: position 1,351,940,067 of record OY728164.1, read on the forward strand.
GGAATGTTAGGGGACCCACATGACATGTGGCCCCGCTCCACTACCTGGTCGTGTCCCTAGTCAACACACAGATCCAAACCCATGTGGGGTGGTGTAGCATGTAGTTTTTATACATAGAATGTCCTTGTACTTGAGTTCCATACCATTAAACCATGTTCATGTACATGAACTGACCTTGTGTCTATGTAATTATGTACGTGTAATGTTTCTTCACACGAGGGGCCACCCGTGTTATCTGACCATGTCCATGTACTCTGATATATGATTGTGAGCCTAGCCATGTTATCTAACAAAAATTCCTTCCTATTTGACACATCGCATGGATAATCCACCTATGGATGGGGTATATGGACTATAGGAGAACTACACACCTATTCATCCTTATTTTTTCCAAAAACCATAGCCTCCACACTTACGGTAATATACACCATGTGTTCATCCACGTACATGGTGTATAGTGGGGTTTTTCATAGACTATAATATCTGATTTATATTCCTCAATTAAAGAGACATTTCTTTGATTTCATACCTATATCCATCCAAAATGATTAGATCTAGCATAACTCAATAGATTCTAGCCCTCCAGTAGCGGGAAATCCAATTCCAATCACCCATAGGGGTTGCATCATTCAACCTATATAGCTTGATCCCTTTTGATGTTGACTATTTTTTAACTAGTCATTTGAATGATCAACCACATCTCAAAAAATCCCAAATATGATCCAATTTCATTGATCCATGCCTCGTTCATTGATCCGTTAGTATTCTAGGGGTCTCATCAAGCTCTGTACCACACCAAAATAATGAACTAGGACCACAAGGTCCTAATACTGATTAACTCAAAGAAACTTTTAGGGAATGGTGCCACAAAAAAGTTTTAACCATTATTGGACAAGATTTATTGTTCAACGATCAATAATGGTGATACTAGGGTTAGACATCAAAAAAATTCTCAATTTATACTAATATATGGGTGTATTCTTAGGCTATAATTAGCACAGATCGATATAATGGACAAATATTATTAATCAGTTTATGACAAAAGGGCATAAAACTAAAATTGATGATTCATACATGGAGATTTGATCGCTAATCATTGATGAACACATCCACCAATGATTGAAGGAATTTGATGTGTTCACAATGTCATGATCTAATCTAATCCATCATTTTATCATCATCCAATGGGATCTTTCACTCAAGGAGGCTATTGAAGCTATGTAATTCTCCCAATATTTATTCGACTATCCCTAAAGGACTCACAATGGAAGTTTATATATATAAATTTTGTTATTTTGAAATGAATGAATGAATGAATTAATTAATTAATCACATCAATGTACCTCCAATGGGAAATATGTCCAAATTCCCCATGACAACCTATTTCGGGTCATGCGTAGGGTAAAAACCATGTTCTAGAATTATCTTTAGACTTTGATTTCTGTTCTGTACTTTTATTTATGAGCTATTCCATTTTCATTAAGAAACCAAACTATTCTAATATAATATATTTTTTAATTTTTTTTATAAAATTATTTATTGACACACCAGGCCTCAGAATCACATGTTATCTCATTTGATAGCTCTATAATATATATAGAAATATCTCTACATCTTAAACACAAAAATATGTGTCCATACATCATTCCCTCCTTCAAGATGTTCATTTTGGAAAAGATAAAATAAACAAAAAACTCTGGATACTAATCCTGCACTTGGATGTCCCACTCCCCAGAACTCTCATGAAAGTTCATGTGTTATCAAAAAACGTTAACCAATTGGAAGGCCCATCCATGCAGGTTCCTCTCCTATCAATCCTTGATCCCAATCGAGTGATCCATAAAGGTGGATCCATCTTTGATTTCTATCTCAACCAAGTAGATGACACACATAGGGTCATACATGTATTTACTCAGTTGGAATACATGTAATATGTTGTGCACCCGATCCACCTATGGGGGTAAGTTAAGGTAGTAGGTAACCTCACCAACCCATATCATGATCTTGAACTGTCCGTTAAAGCATCGAGAATGCTTCCCTCCCTAACTGAACCTCATCAATCCTTATTTGTGGGTAGAATCTTAGGGAAATGTGGTATCCCTACTCAAACCCCAATGTCCTATGATGGTTTTCTATGTAATATTTCTTTCATCTCTAGGACATCATCATCCACTCACAGATGACCTATAATTTATCTGTTGTCCCCTACACAATGTATTGTCCCATAATAATTGTCTCTTCAATCTCTTTCAATCACAAGGGTGACCTATAAGGTCTTTCATACAATGCCTCAAATGGTGTCATGCCAATAATAGAGTTATAGTTATTGTTGTATGAAAACTCTACCATGGGAAGGTGATCCTCCTTAACCAATCCAAAGTCCAATATGAAATCCCCTATCATATTCTGCAACACATGGATAGTGCACACAATCTACTCATCGGTATGGGGTGAAAGGTCGTACTCAACCTCATTTGTGTCTCGAATGAATAATATAGGCCTCTCTACAAATGTGATTTAAACCACACATCAGATTGGAGACATCTTTAGAGGGGCCCCATGGGGGTGAGAAATCTCACTTATGTAAAACTACCCCAAAATCTCTACCGAACGTTGTTCCCTTATAACAAGGAGGTTTTCCGACATTTTGAGTCAATCAATTATCACCCAGATAGAATCATTCCCCTTCGTTGTGCATGAAATCCCTATCAAAAAGTCCATGGATATTTTGTCCCACTTACACTGTGGGATCTCAAGGGGATGTAGTAAACCTATGGGGAACATGGTTCTCATCCTTCACCTGCAGGTAGATGAGGCACCGAGAGACATACTCATCTATGCTTCATCTCATGTTGGACTGAAATTTTATTTGATGAAGGTCTGTGTACATCTTCCCCACATAGGGGTGTATATATTGGGAATATGTGTGGAATGCTCTCATCACCTCCTCCTATAATTTTACTGGTACCATATTTTATCCCTAAAAAGAATGAAATGATTTCACCCTTCATAATAAAAATATGGTGAGTTGTCTATAGATATGTGATCACATATGACCTCACAGTTGGTGTCACCCATTTGGGTATCTTTGACATTCTTAAGAAGCGGAGGAGTCAACACCATCAACTATAGAAAATTTTTACCCTTCCACTACATGAAGGTCGGCTGAATCGAAGACTCCAGAACTATGTAAGAATGGGACTGCCTTTAAAGGGATAATTCTACTGAGTTTTCTTCCCTAATGTATACACTATCTAGAAGTCATAGTTATACGAGAACTACAATCAGTTCCATTTTATTATGCTCAAATACCATTGTGTGAAGACATACATATGATTTAATGGTATTAGTAATCCAAGAAGTAGACTCCTAGAAGATATTCCCTCCATATCATGAGGGAGAATTCTACCACTCGCATATTTATGTCAAGATTTTGATAAATCCACCTATGGGGTGTCAATTTCCTAAACTCATATGTGATTAATTTGTAATTCTACATCAACACATAGTTGATCCCAGCTTCTCAAGCATCATAATACACTATGTATCCTTCAACCTCCTCTATTAGTATCAATACACGAGCACTCATTATCCTTAGACACAACTCATCAAAGTTTTGGTAAATGGATTCCCTTTCAACATTATGGTGGTCAATGGGGATACAATTCTTGATATGTATTCCACAAACCTCTTATAGTAACCTTCAATGCTAGGAAAGATATGCACCTATGATATGCTCTTGGGTAGTTCCCCTAAGACTACTACATTGATCTTCACTAGGTACATGCCTAAACCATGATAAAAAATGAAAAACCCCATAAATTAAACCTCGTTAATATATAACTAGAACATTGAGATATTTCCATAAAGTTGGTTCTATTGAAGTAAATAAAGAACCATTCTTATGTTCTATGCATGTTCTATCTCTAATGGTGAGTAGATGAGTATTTCATCGATGAACATAGAAAAAATTTGATCCATGTACATCTAGAAGACTTGGTATAAGGCCCCAAACATAAACATTACTTAATCTTGAGTTATTAAAAGAATTAACATTGAGGATTTTTACAGGTTTAGTGTTTTAGAGAATCAGATCCTAAATCATTCATTACATTCCACATTTAAACAAGGTGGTTAGATAAAAGACAATATTCACTTCTCCCATAAAAGGAAACATATTTAAAATAAAATATGGATTCTTTCTTGAAACATCCTCTAAATAATAATCACATCATGTACCTTTCCCTTGACCTATGAAAAACATTTCAAAAACATGGGATGAGTATAAAAATCTCAATAAGGGATATAAAAATATGAAAAGAAAACCTTAGTCCACGTATACATTAGAATCATTGAAAACATACTTTACTCATAATCATAATCACTTTAACATAACTCATGAAATCATAAGGTTTATGAATAACTCAATGAAAACAGAAGACATAAAGGTAACTTGAGTCATTCATAACATTCTTACGTAGAGAGTAACACTCATGGTTACATTTGGAATACCCATCACAGTATATTACTCAAATATCTTTGGGGAAACCTTAGAATTTCACTCCTATGCATTACCCATGCATTGGAGAGCTATATCGGGCACACTCGCCCTTATTTTATCATGGAACCACCCGTCTTCATAAACAATTCCCAAGAACCATAACATAATCGTATCAAATAAATCATGCATAAAGGAAACATAACATTTACACATTTAAATAACAAGATATTAAAAACACGTTGATATAATAAAAACATTATCAAAACCATTTTCAATACCAAAATAAAATTAAATTAAAACATTGTATTTATTTAAAAATAAGTTATTGCTTGTAGAAGAAGCCGAAACTCAAATAAGGGTCACGGTGGCGGAGAAGTCATTGTTACTGCATACGTAAGACATAAACATTCCCTTTTTTCATTTAGTAAAATACTTTTTATAAAAAGATTCCTTTTGAATAAAAGTAAAAGTCAAATGGGTTTATACTCTATGTAAAAGGATTTTTTGTATAAAACAAAATATTCCTCAATGAAAGGAGATTGAGATGAAGTCCCTTACGTCGTTCCCGACTTGACTCGATCGTTGTTTAATCTCCTGAACAATAAACTAGAGTTAATTTATACATTCATAAGAACATTTTTCAAGTAAATTATTCCTTTTATAACACTTATTAACATGTTATTAACATTATTTAATTATTTATGTTAATAACGGTCATTTTGTTGATCATTGGTACTTGAGTCAAAAATAAACTTCTTATAATTACAAGATGTTCATATTGTAAAATATCCACTATATCCAGAATTATATTCATGATGTATATATAATATATATCATATATATCATGTATATACATGAAATTATAATATTACATAACATTTAGAGATAAGAAATGAAATGCACCGTTCATGGAGACGGTAAGTCGTACGTACGCATGAACGCTGCTTTCATTTATATTTAGTATTTAATGGAGTGAAATCATAATTATATAAAGGTATATTATAATTCCAGTATAATATCATATATAATATCATTAATTCCATCCATTATATGTCCCACATATTTCATTAACGATTAAATCACTTTGAAGGGGCGGTAGTCCCCACTTTCTAAAATTAAATTATCACGTTTACCCACAATGGAAACCATAAAGGTATTCCATAAATGAAAAATATAGAAGCATAAGGAAAACATAAACATAATATATATCATATATAAATATAGTGACATCTTAATGGCCACCATGAATGGTGTAAAAATAAGATTGAACAATCATCATTTCATGAGGCAGTAATTCGCCACTCACAGAAACAGTATGTTCTTTAACCATTAGACAGAGGTGTGGGTGAGTGTAAATAAAATAAATCTCATAAAAAAAATCCTACTATATTTAATATACTGGTTTTGTTACAAATTAAATGAATAAAAAGTGTTTAGGTGGTTAGAGAAGAAAAATAAAACAAAAGAACATAAGAGAAGACATTACCTTTATATCGGGTAACTCCCCTTGGTTTGAACCAAAAGGGTTTCTTGAAGATCTTTCTGCCTATGTTAAGGCTTCTAAGATTAATAAAGGGATGTGTAGAGATAAACTGAGCAGATATTGTCTGACCCAATGGCTTGAGAGGTGTGGGTATGGTGGTAGAGGTGGGGGCCTTTTATAAGAGGGAGGATGGGAACTCTTAGAAAGTCATGAAATGTTACTTTATTATAAAATGATTTTCAGATTTTAAAGGTCCCACAATGATATATTTATAGGATATGGTGATAAGGGTTCTATATCCACCATACATTAAATTTTTGACAAGTTTAAGTCTTATATTTTTCAATATCTTTTCATTTTATTTAAATCGTTCATTAAGGAGGTAATCATTGCATCATCATGGTGACATAAATAAATTTATTTATTGAATGTCAAAAAATTATTTATAATATACCATGATGTAGGGAACATTTTTAGCTTTCTAATTACTATTTATATTCTAAATGATCATTTATGTAGACAAAATTAAAATTGTTTCACTTAGATGTTACATACTTTTGTTATATTTATCTTTCTTTAAAAATAAAAAGATAAAATGCCAATATCACACAAAAGGGATTACATAGGGTCCCAAAGATGGCACAAGGAATACCATGGTTGAACATGACACAACCAATAGAATTATGACACATTTTGGGGTCATTTTATGTTTTTATGATATTATCTTATTACCCTTAACTACCCGATTACTAATTAATCACGATAATTAAAGATAATTACCATCATTACTATTCATAATGTCCAAAAACAAGAGTCTCAATTACATAATTTGGAACTTCTGATTCCAAATATTTAATCCATTTTACCAAATTTTAAACACAGAAATTGTAGTAATAAATTTGAAGATAATTCTCATTGTCAAAACAAGTAGCGGGTTTTTTAGAAACAATATCTATCAAAATTTTGACACTAGTTTATTCACAATTCCAAAGAGAAATTAATTACAACGACCAAAATTGGATTAAATGGTAAAAATATATTATAATTAAACTTTAAAACAAAATAAAAGGACAATCTATCCATATAATTAAATTAGATGAAAAGGCATTTTTGAAGTAAAATGTAGTATTTTTCACAATTCATTAAAAAAATGAACATTGTCAGAAATATACCAATAATTTATCCAAAGTAAATTCAATGTCCCAATCCCAAAGAATAAGTTTATTTTGAAAAATAGAGCTTATAAAATTTTCAAAAGTTTTATTTAAAAAAGGTTTTCCATCAAAAGGTGGTAAAACGATCTTTTAAAAAATATTAGAGAATTCTATGCTTAAGATTGGATTTATTCTCATTTTAAGCCTATAAAACACTATATAATTCATAAATAGACATAGATATGAAAATCCTTATTTCTTTACTTACTTGGGATGTTACATCCTTCCCCCTTTTGAAAATTGTGTCCCCATAATTTATTTACTTATCGAATAAGTGGGGGTATTTGTCCCTCATTGCATTTTCAGATTCCCATTTGCCTCTTCAATCATGTGGGTTTTTCCACAAAACCTTTACTTAATGAATCACCATATTCCGTAATACTTTCTCCCTATGGTCAATAATCTGGACCGGTTGTTCCTCATAAGATAGGTTCTCTTCCAGCTAAACTACCTCTGGACTCAAAATTTGAGATGGATCTGGCATGTACATCCTTAACATTGAAACATGAAAAACATTGTGTACTTGAGTTAAACTCAGAGGTAAAGACACTCAGTATGCAACTGATACAACTCTCTCAATAATTTCATATGGTCCAATGAACCTTGGACTCAGCATTCCTTTCTTACCAAATCGCATCACAATTTTCCATGGTGAAACTTTGAGGAAGACATGATCACCTACCTCAAAAAAGAGATCCTTCCTCCTATTGTCTGCATATCTTTTCTGCCTACTCTGAGTTGTTCTCATTTTTTTCTGTATCATTTGAACTTTTTCTGCCAAATATTCTACCAATTATGGTCCCATAAACTTCCTTTCACCCACTTCATCCAAAAAATATGGAGTTGGACACCACTTCATATATAATGCCTCAAATAGTGCCATCTGTAAACTGGAATGAAAACTGTTATTATAAGAAAACTCAACCAAAGAAAGATGTAGGTCACAACTTCCCTGATAATCTATCGAACAAGCACGTAGCATATCCTCCAAAGTCAGAATTGTTCGTTCTGACTGCCCATCTGATTGAGGATGAAAAGATTTACTAAAATTTAATTCAGTACCCAATGACTTTTGAAGGACTTTCTAAAAGTTAAAAGTAAACCTGGGATCACGATCAGATACAATGGAGAGGGGAACTCCATGTAACCTGAATACCTCTTTAAGATACAAATGATAAAGTTGATCTAGGGAACAAGTATCTCGTATAACAAGGAAGTGGGAAGATTTAGTCAAGTGATCAATAATAACCCAGATCATATTATTAGCTCGAGGTGTCTTCGGCAACCCCAAAATGAAGTCCATGGATATATTCTCCCATTTCCACTCTAGAACTGTTAAAGCTGAATAATCCCTTTCAGTAACTACGGATCTTATTTAACCTGTTGACAATTCAAACACTTCATAGAAAAATCAGCAATATCTCTTTTCATTACATCCCACCAGTAATACTCCTTAAGATCTCTATACATCTTAGTACTGCCAGGATGAACTAAAAACAGGGAACTATGAGATTCATATAAGAACTATCTCTTATACTATGAATCACAAGTCACACACAATCTCTTCCCAAATAACAAAACACAATCATTATCAATGTCGAATTTAGGTAACATATCCTTCTGAACCAGCTCTACCTTTTTCTGCAACTCACTATCTTGCTTTTGAGCTTTCTTAATTCTGTCTGATAGAGATGATCTCACTGACACCTGAAACAAAACAGAAGAACATCCTGCACCAAAAAATTCCATGCCAAGGTTAATCAAATTCTTAACCAAAGGATCACTTTCAGAATGTAACATGGTTAATGAAGCATTACTTTTTCAACTCAAAGCATTAGCGACTTTATTTGATTTTCTCAAATGGTAAAGAATTGTACAATCATAATTCATGATTAATTCTAGCCACCTCCTCTATCTCATGTTCAATTATTTCTGAGTGAATATATACTTTCAACTTTTGTGATTAGTATATATTTCACACATTACACCGTAAAAATGATGCCTCCAAATTTTTAAAGCAAAAACAACAGCAGCTAAATCCAAATCATGTGTAGAGTAATTTACCTCAGGAGTTTTAAACTGCGTGAAGCAGAAGCAATTACCTGATCATTCTGCATTAGGATGCAACCAATTACTTTCAATGAAGCATCACTGTAGATAACAAACTCACCATTCCTTGATGGTAGTTCCAAAACTCGAACATTCACCAATCTTATTTTCAACTATTGAAAACTATCATCACATTCTTTTGTCCAAATAAACTTAACACCTTTCCGAGTTAGCTTAGTCATTAGACTAGATAACCAAGAAAATATTTTAAAAAACCTTCGGTAATAGCCTGCCAAACCAAGAAAACTATGATTCTCGGTAACATTTGTGGGTCTTGGCCATTACTCAACAACATTTTTTTGCAGGATCAATAGTTATTCCATCTTTAGAAACAATGTGACCAAGGAAAGAACTTTGTTGCAACCAAAACTCACACTTTTTGAATTTCCCATACAATTTATTTTCTTTTAAGGTTTGCAAAATAACCCTTAAATGACTTTCATGCTCCTCCTTACTTTCATAAAACAACAAAATATCATCAATGAAAACAACCACAAACTTATCCAAGAACTCATGGAAAATTCTATTCATATGGTCCATGAATACAGCAGGTGCATAGGTTAACCCAAAAAGAATTACTAAAAATCATAATGACCATATCTTATACGAAAAATATTCTTCAGAATATCTACTTCCATTACCTTCAACTATTGGTACCCCGACCTCAGGTCAATCTTTGAAAAATACTAAGCTCCCAAGAGCTGATCAAAAAATCATCGATATGAGGCAAAGGATATTTGTTCTTAACAGTGATGTTATTAAAGGCTCTATAATCAATGTAAAGTCCCATTGAACCATCTTTCTTTTTAACAAATAAGACAGGAGCACCCCATGGTGATGTGCTAGGTCGAATGAAACCTTTCCTTAATAAATCCTGCAATTTCTCATTCAACTATAAAAGTTCAATTTGATCCATTCGATAAGGGGGTTTTGAAATTGGATTAGCATCAGGAACTAAGTCAACAGTAAATTAAAATTCCCGATCTAGTATTATTCCAGGAAACTCATCAGGAAAAACATTAGGATACTCATTTACCACTGGCACATCATTAATCTAAACGGTTCCTTTGTTTTCAACAATATCTGCAAAGTAACATTCATTTCCATATTTTACAAGTTTCTCATCCTCTTGATATGTTATCAATATTAAGGGTTAATTCTTGTACCCAAACTGAAAGTCTTTCTGAAAATAAACTTATTTAGCTCTAAAATCAATCTTAGCATGGTAAACAGAGAGACAATCCATACCTAGGATAACATAAATCTCTACTAGAGGTAATGAAATAATTTTTTAAAGTAGGTTATTTCCACGGATAAGGATATGAAGATTATTATAAATTCATTTTGCCTCAACATTTCCCCCAGGTGTTTTTACCTCAAGGTCATGAGTCATTTCTTGAGATGGAATTCCCAATTTACAAGAAAATTTTTCAGAGATGAAAGATAGTGTAGACCCTGAATCAAATAACACATTGGCATAATCTAAAAAAACAAACAAAGTTCTCGATAACACATCATTTGATGGCCCAACATCTGTTGAAGTAGTTGCAAAGGATTTTACCACACCATTATGCTTGTAGTCTAAATGCTTCCCATCGTTTGAGCTCTTTGTCGAACACTTGTTTGAATAATGATCCATCTCATTGCACTTGAAACATTTCACTAACTGTAAATAAAAGTTGGTCTTACCACCACCCTGATCTTTTTCAGTGCAATCACGAGCCTTATGTCCCATCTTACCACATGGGTAACACTTTCAAGAATTCTAAAGACATTCCCCAGTATGAATTTTACCACATTTATCCCAAACTGAAAACTTTGTTTTCTTACCATCAGACCTTTTTGAAGGATTCTTTCCTTTCTCCTGCCACCTCGATCTCTTCTTATGTTGGTTGTTATAGAACACTTGATCATCAGAAAACTCCATTTCCACCTTCTCCACACATCGAACAAGATTTTCATAACTCTTGAACTCATGATAAGCTAAAGACCTTCGATATTTTGGCTTTAATCCTGAGTAAAAATGATTGATTTTACTATCAATGTCTCAGATAAAATTTGGAGCATACCATTCCAATTGAGTGAACATTTCTTCATATTAAGCCACTCAGTCATCCTCTTGCCTCAATTCCAAGAATTGTTTTTCCATCCTAATTCGAATAGCCTTATGAAAATATTTCTCAAGAAACAAACCATTGAATTAATCCCTGTCAAGAGCATCAATCTCATCAGCATCCCTGATATTTTTAACCATCAACCACCACAGATCTTTTTCACCCTCCAAACGGAAAATAGCAAGACTAACCTTTTGATTGTATGAACACCCCATGAAATCGAAAATATTCTCTAGTGCTTTAATCTGCAATTCTGCTAGCACATGATTAGATGATCCTCTAAATGATGGGGGATGTTTCCTCATGAAATTTTCCATCACTAACATGTTCATTTTTAGTTGATCTTGCAGATATTGTGCATGGATACCAACACAATTTATTGCTTGATTCAACTGTTCCATTACTGGAACAAACTGTTCAGTTCCAATTCCGACCATCTCAAGATGCTGATTCAGAAGGTCATTTCCTTCTTCATGCCTTCCTAGCACAACTTCCATGTTTCCTTTGCGGAAACCCATTTTGAAAAAACATGTATTAGATGAAGGAACATGATAATATTTAAATTCTATATCATTTCAATTTGACCATAAAAAAAATTATTTTTGGATAATTATTTAATAGAATTACAACTCCTAAAGTTATCTAAACCTCCCTTTGATAACATCTATATGGACCCTGCCTTAAACAAAACTTAATCTTGAGTTATTACACGAATACATATTGAGGATCTTTTCAGGTTTAGAGTTTTAGATAATTAGATCATAAATCATGCATTACATTCCACATTTAAACAAGGTGGTTGCATAAAATACAATATTCACATTTACCATCAACGGAAACATATTTAAAATAAAACATGGATTCTTTCTTGAAACTTCCTCAAAAATATCATCACATCATGTACCGTTACCTTGACTTGTGGAAAACATTTCAAAAACTTGGGATGAGCATAAAAAGCTCAATAAGGGATATAAAAATATGGAAAGAAAACCTTAGTCCATGTATACATAAGAATCATTGAAAACATAATTTACTCATAAACATAATCACTTTAACATACCTCATGAAATCATAAGGTTTATGAATAACTCATATAAAACATAAGAAATAAAGGTAACTTGAGGCATCCATAACATTCTTATGTAGGGAGTAACCCTCATGGTTACATTTGGAATACCCATCACAGTATATTCCCTAAATATCTTCAGAGAAACCTTAGCATTTAACTCCTTCGCCTTACCCAATGAATTTGAGATCTATATCAGGCTCACCCGCCCTTTTTTTATCATGGAACCACCCATCTTCATAAACAATTCCCAAGAACAATAACAAAATCATATCACATAAAACATTCATAAAGGAAACATAACATTTACACATTTCAATAACAAGATATCAAAAACACATTGATATAATAAAAACATTATCAAAACCATTTTCACTACCAAAATAAAAGAAATGTAAAACATAGTATTTATTTAAAAAAAATTATGGCTTGTAGAGGAAGCTGAAACTCAAGTAATGGTCACGGCGGCGGAGAAGTCTTTGTCACTGCATACGTAAGATAAAAACATTCCCTTTTGTCATTTTGTAAAATGCTTCATATAAAAAGATTCATTTTGAATAAAAGTAAAATTAAAATGTGTATATACTCCGTGTAAAAGAAACTTGTTTATAAAACAAAATATGCCTCAAATAAAGGAGATTGAGACGATGTCCTTTACCTCGTGTCTGACTTGACTCGATCGTTCTTTAATCTCCTGAATAATAAACTAGAGTTAATTTCTAATTTCTTAAGAACCATATTCAACTTCATTATTCCTTTTATATCACTTATTACCATGTTATAAACATTATGTAATTATTTATGTTAATAACGGTCGTTTTGTCGATCTTTGGTACTTGAGTCAAAAATAAACTTCTTAAAATGACAAGTTGTTAATGTTATAAATTATACATTATATATATAATTATATTCATGATGTAGATATCATATATATCACATATATCCAGTATATACATTCATTTATAATATTACATAACATTTATAGGTAAGAAATGAAATGCACCGTTCATGGAGACAGTAAGTCATACGTACGCATGAACGCTACTTTCATTTCTATTTCGTATTTAATGGAGTGAAATCATAATGATATAAAGGTATATTATAATTCCAGTATAATATCATATATAATATCATTAACTATATCATTTATACGTCCCACATATGGCATTAACGATTCAAATCACTTTGAGGGGGCGGTAGTCCGCACTTCCTAAAATGAAATTATCATGTTTACCTATAATGGAAACCATAAAGTTGTGCCATAAATGAAAAATATAGAAGAATAAGGAAAACATAAACATAATATGTATCATATATGCATATAGTGACATCTTAATGTCCACCATGAAATGTTTTAAAAGAAGACTGAACAATAATCGTTTCATGAGGCAGTAATTCGCCACTCACATAAATAGTATGTTCTTTAACCATTAGAAAGAGGTGTGTGTAAGTGTAAATCAAATCCTTCTCATAAAAAAATTATAGTATATTTAAGATACTGTTTTTGTTACAAAATAAAGGAATAAAAAGAGTTGATGGGGTTCAAGAAGAAAAATAAAACAAAATAACATAAGAGAAGACATTACCTTTATATCGGGTAACTCCCCTTGGTTTGAACAAAAAAAGATTCTTGAAGAGATTTCTGCCTTAGGTAAGGATTCTCGGATGAAGATAGGGGTGTGATGTAACACCCCGAGCTTCCACGATACGCTTCTCATTCAATAATGCAATAGCTTGCATTGAACGCAACTTTGAGTTCTAAAACACCGCGACTAATCAAAGTAGCCGTTATGAATAGTAATAACCACTTTTTAAAATTATAGAAATTTTATATTTCAAAATGGACTTCATTTTTGTATTCGTAATATCGAAATTAGCCTATGTTGAATTTTTGGTATTTTTCTGAGAAATTCTAATTTTTTATGAATAGTGAAAAATACTTAAAAACAACTTTTTTAATCAAAATAATTTATACTGATAAATTATACTATTTAGTGGTTTTAAGTTATAATTAGAAAATATTTTTACCATTTTATCCAATGGTGGTCATTAGAATTAATTTAACATTGAAATTGGACATAAACAATTGCCAATCTTTTGATATAAATTGTTTCTTAAAAACACGCTATTTGTTGTGACAGCGGGAATTAATTATAAAATTAATTAATGAAACTTATATGTTTGTAATTTTGTAAAATAGACATCATTTTTGAATTAGGAATATCAATTATAGCTTAGGGTGAAATTTTGGCATTGTTCTGAAAAACTTCAATTTTTGATGAATAGTGAAACCACTAAGTGGTAGTTAAATAACTGATTTTTCGTTTAAATGAAATATTACCACTTCTGTGATTTGATTTTCAAAAATCCGACATACATGGTTGTCATTAAGAAGTAAAATGTGGTTCAATGAGATTAAAATAATTTTTTGGTGAATAGTAACTTTTAAGTTCTTGATCGCGATTAGAGGTAATTAGTGTAGTTTAAGGTAAAAATAATATTTTAATAATATGAGATGAGCTTCAAACTTGTCCTACTCATATTGTATGAGTCATGGCCGACCAATACAACCCATGGGTCAACTTGGGGACCCCATGGAGCCACTTTAGTTAGAAAATGACATAAACACCTTTTATTTAATGTTAAAGTAAAAAATGACACAAACATAAAATGTTTTACTAAAACAATTTTTACGTGGGGTTACACAAGTCCAAATTTTGATTATAAATATTCATTAGAAAGATAAAAAGATTTCCTACATCATAGTATTTTTATTATAAAATTTAGACATTAAATAAATTAAATTATTTATGACATTATTATGATGCAGCGATGACATCATTATTTGACGATTTAAATAAAATGAAATTATAATGAAAAATATAAAACTTACACATGGCCAAAACCAATTGGATGAGTGGATTTCGAAGCCTTATCACCTTATCCACGAATTATATCAATGTGGGACCTTTTAAAACCGAAACACATTTTCAAATAAAGTAATGTTTCTTTACTTTCCAAAAGTGCCCCTCCTCTCCACTTATAAAAGGCCCCCACCTCTCCCACCTCATTTACACTTTCAAGCCTTTTGGCTCAGCCAACATCTGCCCAAATACTCTCCCAACATTCCTTCCTTACTCATAGAAGCCTCACTTTGGGCAGAACTCTTCCCAAGGAAGCCTTTGGCTCAAATCAAAAAGAGTTACCCGATTTTGAGGTAATGTCTTCTCTAATTTTGTTTTGTTTTATTTTTCTTCTCCAACCCCTAAACTCTTTTTATTCATTTCTTTTGTAACAACACCAGTATCCTCAATATACTATGATGTTGTTATAAGAAGTATTCGATCTACACTTACACACACCTACATCTAATGGTTAAATAACATACGGTTTCTGTGGATGGCGAAATTCTGCCTCACGAAATGATGATTGTTCAACACTCATATAACACCTTAAAAGGTGGCCATTAAGATGTCACTACTTTTATATATGATATATAATATGTTTATGTTTTACTTATGCTTCTGTATTTCTCATTTATGGCATACTTTATGATTTCCATTATGGGTAAAACGCGATAATTTCATTTTAGGAAGTGCGGACTACCGCCCCCTCAAAGTGATTTGAATCGTTAATGCCATATGTGGGATGTTTAAAGGATGGAGTAAATGGTATTATACACTATATTATACTGGAATTATATTATACATTTATATCATTATGATTTAGTTCCATTAAATATGAAATTGAAATGAAAGTAGCGTTCATGCGTACGTACGGCTTACCGTCTCCATGAACGGTGCATTTCGTTTCTTACCTCTAAATGTTACGTAATATTATAACTGAATGTATATACTGGATATATAAGATATATATGACATCTAAATCATGAATATAATTCTGGATTTAATGGATATTCTACCACATGAACAACTTTTAATTATAAGAAGTTTATTGTTGACTCAAGTTACCAAAGATCGACAAAACGACCATTATTAACTTAAATAATTACATAACGTTCATAACATCGTAATAAGTGATATAAAAAGGATAATGAGATTAAAAATGGTTCTTAATAAGTTATATATTAACTCTAGTTTATTATTCAGGAGGTTAAATAACGGTTGAGTCAAGTCGGACACGAGGTAAGGGAATTTCTTAACCCAACTTCCATTCTTTGGGTTAATCTCCTACATTCAAATTATGTAATTATATTATTATGTCTTATTTTGTATTTTTACTTTCTTTATGTGTACCTATAGTGAATACACATAATATATCTATTTTATTTTAAAAATGATCTTTGTAAGGGACTTCGTCTCAATCTCCTTTCATTGAGGCATATTTTATTTTATACACAACTTTCTTTTATACGGTGTATAAAGCCCTTTGACTTTTACGTTTATTCAAAAGGAATATTTTTTATACGAAGCGTTTACTAAACGACAAAAGGGAATGTTTTTGTCGTACTTATGCGGCGACAACGACTTCTCCGCCGTCGTGACCGTTATTTGAGTTTCGGCTTCCTCTACAAGCCATACCTTCTTTTTAAAAGAAAAATAAATACCATGTTTTACTTTTCATTTATTTTGGTATTGAAAATGGTTTTGAAAGTGTTTTATTAAATCAATGTGTTGTATTGATATCTTGTGATTGAAATGTGGAAATGTTATGTTTCCTTTATGCATGTTTTATGTGATACGATTATGTTATGGTTTATGAGATGTTTAAACCTGTTCATATGAGGAATGTATTGGACTTAATAAGTGACGGGTGGAGCCCGCTATAGCTCCTCGATGCATCGGTAGGTCTCATGAGACAACTAGACGTGGAATTGGCTGAGGCCCTTTCCCAATTTGATTTATGGTTTTGGCCGAGGCCTTAATCATTTTAGACTTCTTGGCCGAGGCCTTGACAAAATGTTTCAGAATGTCCGGCATTATACATTCCCTCATTATGAAAGTGGTTATTGATATTTCATGTGATTATTCGACCACTAGAATATCCATGTGAGTAAGTAAATGGCATTATTTCTATTTACTTTTGCCATATTATGCTAAAGTTCAAGTTTAAAAGGATTTTGTTTTAGTTATACATTGCTTTAAATTTTTATGTTTATTTATGAAAGCTTTCGCAATATTGTTATCCTTACTGAGCATCTGAGCTCACCCCTTTAAATGTTTTAATATTTTCCAGGATGTGAAGATGTATTTTATGAATGACCTGCAGGGATTGTCAAAAGAGGATATGAGTGTGGACTATGGAGACTTTGTTATTGTAGTTTTTCACTTTATGATGTAATGTAACGTTTACGAATGTATCTAGTGTTTCCAAGGCTACTAAACTAATCGGTATTTCGAGACATGATCTTTTGTGATCATGCCAATGTTACGAAGTAATGCACCGGCACTGGGTAGCTGGGGTCGGGGCGTTACAGTTGGTATCAGAGGCAGTTTAGTACTAACCTTGGAAGCTAGATTTAGATAAACTCTGATTAGAGCACATAGCCCAAAGATAGACTTTGAGGATTAGTATAGAAAAGTTTCCTAGAATTTTGTTATTGTAAGAGATTTTGTGAGTTTTCCGATCAATACATCCCTGTCTGGATACGAGCAGGTAGAGGCGGCTCTGGCACAGATATACCTAGGGGTAAAACCCGAAAACACCGCTTTGAGCTAGACTCGAACGGGAACTGGTGCACGACAACGGGCCTTGCTGCACTCTTGGTTACGACACTCCCGGGGGATATGCTTAGGATAATTCTCATTTTCATTACAAACCACTATGAAGGGTTATGAGTATATACTTCCTCAAAGGAAACATTTCTTTTTATGATTATGGATTATATCCATAAATAGTTCAATTTATGTAAAGTATTTTACAAATATGGAATTATGTATTTTATTTCATAAACTAATCTAGTTTATGCAATTGTTTAGAAATGGCGCCTAGTGGAAGAAATGGAGACCGTATCAATGCACGCACTCCATGTAGGGATTGCCCTCCTTCTCAAGATAATTATAGTGGGGCTGGTGATGCAACTGGTGCCGATCAGCTAATCACCATACTGGGACAACTTACTCAGGTTATGAATAATAACCTTACTCGTATGGAGCACCCTGATCCGCAACGTGGAGGATCAATGCTAGACCGTTTCATGAGGCAACAACCACCAACCTTCAATGGGGGTACAAATCCGTTAGTAGCTGAGCAATGGATAAACTCTTTAGAGAAAATATTCCATGCCTTGGGGAGTAGCGAAAGGGAGAAGGTTGTCATGGCAGTTTACCGCCTCACTGGAGATGCCGATCAGTGGTGGTCGCTGATTCAAAACACAAAGTAAGATGATGACGTATCGAATATGGAATGGAGGGAGTTAAAAGATCTGTTTTTAGAAAAATATTTTCCTCGTGACCATCGAGCAGATATGGAAAGGCAATTTCTGAGTTTGAGGTAGAAGGAGGATGAGAATGTCGCAAAGTATGAGGCTAACTTTACAAGGTTAGCAAGGCATGCTGCCGATTATATACGTAACCCAAGGAGTAATATTGATCGTTTCTTTGATGGGTTAAAACCATTTCTCCATCGAGCTTTAGTATCACAATCCTTCTCATCATACGAAGATATTGTCTCATGTGCTATCAAGACAGAAAAGGAATTCTCTAAGTCTTATGACAACAAAGTAAAGCAAGAGAAGAAGAGAACGGTGGAACAAGAGACAGATAAAGGGAAAAAGGGAAAGAAGGATTTTCCATTATGTGATAATTGTGGGAAGAATCACCTTGGTACTTGCCTAAAAGGAATGGGAGTTTGTTATTAATGTGGAGAAAAGGGTCACCAGGCTCGTGATTGCAAGGGAAAGAAAGATGCTATCAAAGTTGAATGCTACAAATGTAGAGAAATGAGTCATTATGCAAATGAATGTCCTAAGCGTCAGGGAAACTTACCTCAGAAAAGGCCAAGGGATCAAGGACAATCTTATGCTGTGACTACAGTTGAAGCGGAATAATTATTTTATTTGTGTTTTTGGTCTCAAGAACTAGATTATGGTTATAAGAATAATGTGATATATATAAGGATTGTACTGCAGTACTTGTTGATTTCATTAAGGTTTTAATATGATTAAGGTAATCATATTTTTAGTATGTGACAATAAGAGAAACTTTACTTTGTTTTGGGAATCTGATAAATTGATTTTGGAATTTAGAGACCTTTTAGAGAAAGTCTGGACGGAGGTATTTTGGATAACTATTAAGGTTGGAATGGATTAAGTTGAACTTTGGATAGTATTGTTTAAGGTTAAAAAATTTATGAAGATTATTTTTGGAATATTATGATACTATAGTTTTAGGAAAAGGACAACCTGCAGGGTGGGGCATAACCCGTCGCGTCGGACAAAGCTGGAGGAATCAAACCCACAATCATAGTGCGATAGGCCTTTATTTCCTACCACTAGCCTACAGGAAGTCCCCGGTTATTACAATATAATTTTACTAATCTAAATGGTATGTGTTAACATTTGGAACCTTATACAATTAGGATAATAATAATATTTTTGAGTTCTATTATCTTTTTGAGTGAAAGATGAGTTAAAGGTTGAAACACTAATTGTCAAGCATAAATATATATATACCTATCTCTTATTCAATGAATAAATTAATTCTTAAACTTTAGTAAAGGGATATTAAAACAAAAAATGTGTTATCCTAATACCTTATGTCTTGTTGAACTGATGATATTTTAAATCAACATAGATTAAAGGCTTTGAGGCCCTCAATTTGACAGTTGATTGTGATTGATGACCTCAATCACTCCCTACAAATATTTACGTTTTTCCTCCAATTATATGTCTCTAATTGCCACCAATGTTCTCCTTATCGAGATCATAATTTGGTGGTGACTTTCTTATTTCCATTTCCCTCTTATTAAGGCTAAATTTTATTAACCTTATTTCCGATGTGGGTTTTCCAAAAAGGTATTTTCTCTTTTCAACCTTTTATTTTCAAAGAAAAATTTCAAATTGCGAGGACGCAATTTATTGAAGGAGGGGAGAATGTAACACCCCGAGCTTCCACGATACGCTTCTCATTCAATAATGCAATAGCTTGCATTGAACGTAACTTCGAGTTCTAAAACACCGCGACTAATCAAAGTAGCCGTTATGAATAGTAATAACCACTTTTTAAAATTATAGAAATTTTATATTTCAAAATGGACTTCATTTTTGTATTCGTAATATCGAAATTATCCTATGTTGAATTTTTGGTATTTTTCTGAGAACTTCTAATTTTTTATGAATAGTGAAAAATACTTAAAGACAACTTTTTTAATCAAAATAATTTATACTGATAAATTATACTATTTAGTGGTTTTAAGTTATAATTAGAAAATATTTTTACCATTTTATCCAATGGTGGTCATTAGAATTAATTTAACATTGAAATTGGACATAAACAATTGCCAATCTTTTGATATAAATTGTTTCTTAAAAACACGCTATTTGTTGTGATAGCGGGAATTAATTATAAAATTAATTAATGCAACTTATATGTTTGGAATTTTGTAAAATAGACATCATTTTTTAATTCGGAATATCAATTATAGCTTAGGGTGAAATTTTGGCATTGTTCT
Organism: Viscum album; assembly: GCA_963277665.1. Taxonomy (NCBI): domain Eukaryota; kingdom Viridiplantae; phylum Streptophyta; class Magnoliopsida; order Santalales; family Viscaceae; genus Viscum; species Viscum album. Next base: position 1,351,961,185 of record OY728164.1, read on the forward strand.
GAAAAACTTCAATTTTTGATGAATAGTGAAACCACTCAGTGGTAGTTAAATAACTGATTTTTCGTTTAAATGAAATATTACCACTTCTGTGATTTGATTTTCAAAAATCCGACATACATGGTTGTCATTAAGAAGTAAAATGTGGTTCAATGAGATTAAAATAATATTTTGGTGAATAGTAACTTTTAAGTTCTTAATCGCGATTAGAGGTAATTAGTGTAGTTTAAGGTAAAAATAATGTTTTAATAATATGAGATGAGCTTGACACTTGTCCTACTCATATTGGATGAGTCATGGCCGACCAAGACAACCCATGGGTCAACTTGGGGACCCCATGGAGCCACTTTAGTTAGAAAATGACATAAACACCTTTTATTTAATGTTAAAGTAAAAAATGACACAAACATAAAATGTTTTACTAAAACAATTTTTACGTGGGGTTACACAAGTCCACATTTTGATTATAAATATTCATTAGAAAGATAAAAATATTTCCTACATCATAGTATTTTTATTATAAATTTTAGACATTAAATAAATTAAATTATTTATGACATTATTATGATGCAGCGATGACATCATTATTTGACGATTTAAATAAAATGAAATTATAATGAAAAATCTAAAACTTACACATGGACAAAACCAATTGGATGAGTGGATTTCGAAGCCTTATCACCTTATCCACGAATTATATCAATTTGGGACCTTTTAAAACCGAAACACATTTTCAAATAAAGTAATATTTCTTTACTTTCCAAAAGTGCCCCTCCTCTCCACTTATAAAAGGCCCCCACCTCTCACACCTCATTTACACTTTCAAGCCATTTGGCTCGGCCAAACTCTGCCCAACTACTCTCCCAACATTCCTACCTTACTCCTAAAAGCCTCACTTTGGGCAGAACTCTTCCCAAGGAAGCCTTTGGCTCAAATCAAAAAGAGTTACCCGATTTTGAGGTAATGTCTTCTCTAATTTTGTTTTGTTTTATTTTTCTTCTCCAACCCCCTAAACTCTTTTTATTCATTTCTTTTGTAACAACACCAGTATCCTCAATATACTAGGATGTTTTTATAAGAATTATTCGAGCTACACTTACACACACCTACATCTAATGGTTAAAGAACATACGGTTTCTGTGGATGGCGAATTTCTGCCTCACGAAACGATGATTGTTCAACACTCATATAACACCTTCAAAGGTGGCCATTAAGATGTCACTACTTTTATATATGATATATAATATGTTTATGTTTTACTTATGCTTCTGTATTTTTCATTTATGGCATACTTTATGATTTCCATTATGGGTAAAACGCGATAATTTCATTTTAGGAAGTGCGGACTACCGCCCCCTCAAAGTGATTTGAATCGTTAATGCCATATGTGGGATGTATAAAGGATGGAGTAAATGGTATTATACACTATATTATACTGGAATTATATTATACATTTATATCATTATTATTTAGTTCCATTAAATATGAAATTGAAATGAAAGTAGCGTTCATGCGTACGTACGGCTTACCGTCTCCATGAACAGTGCATTTCGTTTCTTACCTCTAAATGTTACGTAATATTATAACTGAATGTATATACTGGATATATAAGATATATATGACATATAAATCATGAATATAATTCTGGATATAATGGATATTCTACCACATGAACAACTTGTAATTATAAGAAGTTTATTGTTGACTCAAGTTACCAAAGATCGACAAAACGACCATTATTAACTTAAATAATTACATAATGTTCATAACATTGTAATAAGTGATATAAAAAGGATAATGAAATTAAAAATGGTTCTTAATATGTTATATATTAACTCTAGTTTATTATTCAGGAGGTTAAAGAACGGTTGAGTCAAGTAGGACACGAGGTAAGGGAATTTCTTAACCCAACTTCCATTCTTTGGGTTAATCTCCTACTTTCAAATTATGTCATTATATTATTATGTCTTATTTTGTATTTTTACTTTCTTTATGTGTACCTATAGTGAATACACATAATATATCTATTTTATTTTAAAAATGATCTTTGTAAAGGACTTCGTCTCAATCTCCTTTCATTGAGGCATATTTTATTTTATACACAACTTTCTTTTATACGGTGTATAAAGCCCTTTGACTTTTACGTTTATTCAAAAGGAATATTTTTTATACGAAGCGTTTACTAAACGACAAAAGGGAATGTTTTTGTCGTACGTATGCGGCGACAACTACTTCTCCACCGTCGTGACCGTTATTTGAGTTTCGGCTTCCTCTACAAGCCATACCTTCTTTTTAAAAGAAAAATAAATACCATGTTTTACTTTTCATTTATTTTGGTATTGAAAATGGTTTTGAAAGTGTTTTATTATATCACTGTGTTTTATTGATATCTTGTGATTGAAATGTGGAAATGTTATGTTTCCTTTATGCATGTTTTATGTGATACGATTATGTTATGGTTTATGAGATGTTTAAACCTGTTCATATGAGGAATGTATTGGACTTAATAAGTGACGGGTGGAGCCCGCTATAGCTCCTCGATGCATCGGTAGGTCTCATGAGACAACTAGACGTGGAATTGGCCGAGGCCCTTTCCCAATTTGATTTATGGTTTTGGCCGAGTCCTTAATCATTTTAGACGTCTTGGCCGAGGCCTTGAAAAAATGTTTCAGAAGGTCCGACATTATACATTCCCTCATTATGAAAGTGGTTATTGATATTTCATGTGATTATTCGACCACTAGAATATCCATGTGAGTAAGTAAATGGCATTATTTCATTTTACTTTTGCCATATTATGCTAAAGTTCAAGTTTAAAAGGCTTTTGTTTTAGTTATACATTGCCTTAGATTTTTATGTTTATTTATGAAAGCTTCCGCAATATTGTTATCCTTACTGAGCATCTGAGCTTACCCCTTTCAATGTTTTAATATTTTCCCGGATGTGAAGAAGTATTTTATGAATGACCTGCAGGGATTGTCAGAAGAGGATATGAGTGTGGACTATGGAGACTTTGTTATTGTAGTTTTTCACTTTATGATGTAATGTAACGTTTACGAATGTATCTAGTGTTTCCAAGGATACTAAACTAATCGGTCTTTCGAGACATGATCTTTTGTGATCATGCCAATGTTACGAAGTAATGCACCGGCACTGGGTAGCTGGGGTCGGGGCGTTACATGTGAAGTGACAAAATTAGTAGATTTTGGTAGATCCAATGGCTTAAGAGGTGTGGGTAAGGTGGTAGAGGTGGGGGCCTTTTATTAGAGGGAGGAGGGGAACTCTTGGAAAGTTATGAAATGTTTCTTTATTATAAAATGAGTTTCAGATTTTAAGGGTACAAAAATGATATATTTCTAGGATAATGTGATAAGTGTTCTATATCCACCCATCCAATAAGTTTTTTACAAGTGTAAGTCTTATATGTTACATTATCTTTTCATTTTATTTAAATCATTCATTAATGATGTAATCACTGCATCATCATCGTGTCATCAATAAATTTATTTATATAATGCATAAAAATTATAAAACATATACCATGATGTATAAAATATTTTTAGCTTTCCAATTACTTTTTTATAGTCTAAGATATCATTTATGTAGAAAAATTTAAATTGTTTTACTTAGGTGTTACATACTTTTTTGATATTTAAATTTCTATAAAAATAAAAAGATAAAATGTCACTATCATTGAAAAGGGAATCCATGGGGTCCAAAAGTTGGCACAAGGAATCCCATGGTTGGAAATGACACAACCAGTATCATTTTACCACATTTTGGGGTCATTTTATATTATTATGATATTATTTTATTACCCTTAACTACCCGATTACTAATTAATCACGATAATTAAAGATAATTACTGTAGTTACTATTCATAATGTCCAAAAAACAATAGAGTCTTAATTAAATAATTTTGACCTTATGATTGCAAATATAGAATCTATTTTACCCAATTCCAAACACATAAATTGTAGTAATTAATTTAAAAATAATTCTCGTTGTCAAAACAAATAGCAGTGTATTTAGAAACAATATCTATCAAAAGTTTGATACTTGTTTATGAAAAATTCCAAAGTGAAATTAATTAAAATGACCAACATCGGATTAAATCATAAAAATATATTCTAATTAAACTTTAAAAACAATTAAAAGAAAAATATATCCATATAATTAAATTAGTTGAAAAGGCAGTTTTGAAGTAAAATCCAGTATTTTTCAATATTCATTAAAAAAATGAACATTGTCAGAAAAAACCAGAAATTTATCCGAAGTAAATTTCAATATCCCAATCCTAAAGAATAAGTTTATTTTGACAAATATATCTTATTAAATTGTTAAAATTTTTATTCAAAAAAGGTTTTCTATCAAAAGGTGGTAAAACAGTCTTTTAAAAAATATTTGAGAATTCTATGCTTAAGATTGGATTTATTCTCATTTTACACCTCTAAAACACTATCTAATTCATTAATGGACATAGATATGAAAATCCATAATTATTTACTTACTTGGGATGTTACATTAGGTTTATCAAATACATAAACATGGTCAAGTTATTCATCAAACCAATGGGAATCAATAGGGTCTCATAATTTTCATTGAAATTTTTTAATTCCATATTTGTGGTATCAGCCTCGCAAACCCTCAACTGGTGGTAGCAGGACCAGAGATCGATCTTTGAGAACTATATCATGCCTCAAAACTGGAAAAATAAGTCATAAATCCATGATTTAGGGTATATTTTCTTTATCTTGGAATAGTTCAAGTGATGATAAACCATACAAAGCCACAATCCTTTATTCACATATTTCTTTAAAAGCACTGGAGATGCCTAGGAGGACACACTAGGTATGATGAAACCTTCTCTATATGGTCCTCTAAATACAACCATAACATTTATAGCATGATAGGGACAATAAATCATGCCATAGAATATATCATAGTTTTTTGGGATGAAATTCATTTAAAAACGCCTTCTCCTACCACAGAGGTAGCCCTAGAATGTCCTCAGCCATGAATTATATACAATCCTTTTATACTAAATGAATCCAGATGCCTGAAGAAACATTTTCACCAAGGGACATACTCACTATATAATGTGTAGTTTTATGTAGATTCCTACTCACAAAATCCACTCATTGCTTCCTGGGATCTCTCTCTCTCTCTCTAGAAAATTATAATCTCACCCCATTGGTGAGAAGGAATCTAACTCATCTACGGTTATAGTTAATCTAGGATCAGGTAATGGACAATCAATCCATACCCAATATAACAACACAGGGACCCATCGTGATGACCAAAAGGTATCATGTGAACCTTTATCCACCAAGCGATAACTCACTCTACTAGAAAATAAAGGTTACAAAAGAAGTGATTCATGTAGGAACATCAATGCGAAGCTGATGTGATAACGCCTCAACTGGGAGCTCTGTCTCTCACACCATGAGTATATAAATAAATAAATGACTGGAACATGTATTTACTAGTACCAAAGAAAGATTATAAAACACAGAGATCATACCTCTGATCCTTACATGTGCTATGTGGTCACAAGCATCCAGAGCTTGTAACTATATGTTTCCCAAACCGCTAGCTCCCAGAGCCGGACATGAGCTACCTAGGGGTGGTGTATAAACGATATCATATCATCTTCCACCACCCATATCTTCTCCTACTCTTATTCTATCTCCTACTACTTGGGGACCACTATACCCTCCCCTAAGAGATATGTGGTCATGATGCTTTATTTACTATGGTTGTCTATCAGCTATCTGCATGTACCTCTCAGCACATATGGTCAGGGAATCTCACTCTATGTGATCTCACCTATAAAAAATAACGAACCACCCCTCTCTCATATTCCCTAGACCTATTAAATTCCCCTAACCACATGCCTTATTTCGATCATGGGGAGGTCTCCTACACCAAGATCTTGGTGCATGGTATCTTCTAGCTACTGCAGACGACTCATCCTCATGGTACACACTTCTAGCACTAGTTGTATGGACTCCCACTTATTGAAATATCACTTACACTAGGGATCCATCCAACTCCCTGACATGGGGGGGATTCACAATTGAACCGTGGTGGAATAGATTTCTCTTCATAGTCCCTATTCAAAATTATATTATTGGAAGTGTATATCCTGAATCATGTCAACAGAGTACCACATAAGGTATGCGAACCTTACTACATAATCAAAAAACATCATCCCTCCCCGTGGAAACTCCAGTAGCTTCTGTATCATAATAGATCATAAATAGTAGGGTTAGTACTCCCCATGGGATAGTTTCTAGATGTTGTTCTATGAGAGTGTCGACTTATCATTTATTTTCATATAAAATCTCTATGCCCAGCTAGCTACTCTAGGGAAAAGGATAGATTCTTATGTAACAACTGAATGTGTTGAGGCCTCAACAAGATTGAAGACACGGACCACCAACTCAATCCAATCATCTACTTACAAAGTATTTTTCTCACTGTGTAACTTATTTCCCTCTTGAATAATGAACCTCACTTTTCATAAATTAAAATCACCTCACATTTGTTGAATACTTGAAACATTATACAAACAGACACCCAATGATTGTACTAGTCTAGTGCCTTTTGGTAACATGGAAACATAAATGCTGGTACGAAAGTGAGCTAAATTATTTCCCACGTGGTTCTTCATGAGTAGAACCCTTCTTAGACACATAAAACATAATAGATATATTCATAACCTTGGGACAGAAACCGACAAAGGAGTGAGCTAAGATTCTCAGTAGGGTTTGACGTGACGGTGATTACTCAGTGTATTATTGTGGGAGTCCCTCCGCTCACCCCTCTCCGTCCTCCAGGACCACTTCCCCCTTCTAGGTTGGTCGGGTGTGATGATCCATATGAGGTTTTGGGTGTGTGGTGCGTTGTGGTGGTGGGTTCCTGGTGGTTTAGGCAATGAGATTCTAGTTTGTGTGGCGAAGTGGTGATTGAAAATGGTTGAGTTGGTGGCGCGGCAAGGCTTACTGTGGAGAAGATATATTCAAGTTGTTTGTATCATTTGGTTCCGATGGATGCTTCTCATTAAGGTTTCAATCTGCTTTAAAGGTTATGTCGATGACGAGATGGTTCAAGTTCTGTGATTGTGTTCCGATGTTGCGGAGGGATGACAGTCGGTGGGTTTCGTAAGGGGGTGCGGTTGAAGGCATCTTGCTACTTATGTTCTTTGTTTCCAAATACATTTTCATAGAGATTGGACAGAGGTGATTGAGGAGGTATGATGATGTTTTTTTATTTTTGATTTTTGAAAATTGTCTTTTGGTGGTGGATGAAGCTATTGTGGAAATGATGACTATGACGGGAAGATGGAAATGTTGATTTTTTTTATATGAATTGGGTGGCCTTCAGCTTTTTGAATCTAGTCATGGTGTTTAATGACTACTTGTTTTTGAAATATAGAATTTTTATGTTTTGAATTTTTAATTGTGCGGTTACATCTGACCGTAAAGTGGATTTTAGAAAATTAAAAAATAGATTTGGGAGGCATAATCAGGAGCATTGTGGTATGTGACTGTAATCAAGGCAATATATGATCATAAAATAAATATCATAAGATCAGAAATATGAATGATGGAATAAATCATTGTAGTTCATAAAACATGAATCACTAGGAAAAAAAGAACATAATCCATGAAAACATATCATAGGAACAATACATGGAATTATAGAATACATAAACATGTGATATCATTCTCAATAAGTCAAGATAAATTGCTCTAACCAATCAAGGAACATTTTGGGAACTACATATACTAGGTGGGACCCACCTCCATTCCAAGTCATAGTTCTTTCCTTTTAAGGGACCATTCTTTCCATCTTCACATAGTGGATTGGGTTTTCCCATCTTCAATCTTCATGGTGACTTCACCTATTGGGCGGGACACACCACTATCCCCAATCGTAGTCCTTTCCTTATAAGGGCTAGAGTTTCCCTATCTTCCCATAGTGGATCAGGCCCAAAGAATTGATCCCCATAATTATATCATGATATATAAATATTTACCCAATGCATTGGTTTGATATACAGGTCCCACCCATCTAATAATAAAATAATTCATATATATTTCACAAGATTATAAAACATCCATCATATCATGACCCATAAAAAGAGATAGGTTTTATAAACATACTATCCTAATCCCATGAAATGAAATTGGTAATAATAACTTTTCATCACATCATAACCTATGAATGGAGATAGGTTTCATAATTATTTCATGAAATCATAACCTGTGAAATGAAGTGGGGTTAAAAAGAATATAATCTAAGGATGATAAACAGGTTTCATAAGCATCATTCCATCAAAACAAAAAACATTAATGAAATAATATGAATGGAACCTTTGGATAATTTCCCAGAAGGGAAAAAGTAACATCCTAAAATTTCATCTTAGATGGAAAATAACATGGAATGATATTTAGAAAATATTTCCTGAGTAAAATATCATTTCCTACTTGAAAAAGGATCCATAAAATTAAATAAACTTTTGAAATCCAATTTCATTAAAATAAACATGAAAACTGGTAAATGAATATTTAAAAATATTTCTGATACCTTTTTCTATGAAAACATATAAAAAGAGCCTGAAATAGTTTTGAAGACCAATTTCCTTGAAATCAAATAAATAAAGTATGAAAATGTATTTAAAATTTTTTTCCTTCAAAATATATATAAGAATCTTGAAAATGAATTGAAAATAAAATTATTTTATAATACACAGAAAATTTTTAATGGAATATTTAAAATAATAAAACGTTATTAAAATTAATTTTCCATAAAAATGATCTTAAATGATCATCTTTGAAAACATTTTTGAAATCATGGTTCTTATAGTTTCGGGTATGTGTCTCAAAGAAGGGAAATTGAGTCAGAACTACTTTTCTGATTTGGTAACTCTTAACACATAAACCCTATAAAAGAGAGATCATATTATGGATATTAAAATACCCATAAAATTAACTAGAAAAATCATAGAATATATTCATGGAATGTAGAGTCCCCACACAAAATATATGGGTTGTGAATATGGATTAAATCTCATAGAAATAAAAGTGAGACTAGAAATCCTCAAACATTATGTCTTGACTCTTGATGTACTTATTCAAACCTCATGTATAATAAATATAAGTTTATTATACTAAACCAGATTACTATATATAATACCATCTATGATTTTAAAATGAATTTATATTACCCAATCCTTAAAAATTATATGTTAAGGTTTCACTTCGGGTAATATCCACCTTGTTCATGGCATGTGTCTTAATTTGTTATATTTAGGGTCCGTATACATATATCATGTTTCCAAGAATGTGGAAAATTATATAAATTTCATGTATATTAATTTTATTTTAATTACAATAACACATATGATATAGAATTATTAAATGGAATACACTGTTCATAGAGACGGTTGGTCGTGTGTACGTATGAAAGATGTTTCTGTTTAATTTTTGTATTGAAATGATGAAATTAAATGAAATATATATACCTATATATGTATATAAATCATTATTACCATACAATTATTATAAATTATCTATCATATGTTTTTACTAAACCCATCCTTATTTCATTCGTTTTTGTGTGTGAACGAATCACATCACATTGTGGGGGCGGTAGTCCACACTTCCTCAAACGAAATTTTCATATTTACAAAAAAATGTAAAGTATAAAGATATATGTTGTAAAATAATAACAAAAGTGTAAAGACATAATATATATCATATATATAATACATAGATATATTTTACATCATAATACTCACTCTAAGAGGTTTTAATGTAAAATGAACAATCGCCATTTTGTGTGGCGGTACTTCGTCATACACATAATCAATGTGTTCGTTACCCATTATATTGATGTGTTTGTAAGTGTTGGTCTAGACATTTTCATTACAACATATTAGTATATTGAGGGTATTTTAGTTGTTAAATCAGAATTGAATAAGGATAATTTAAAGAGTTGGGAAATAAAATAAAATAAAGGTGTTTGAGGAAGGGTGTTACCACTGCAAAAGAACTGTAATTTTACACCGCTTTTAGGGAGTTGTTTCAAAACATCACTAAATTTTAAATTTTGCGACGTTCTAGAAATATGCTGCTAAATCAGCAATGTTTCCAAAAAAATTTCCCTAAATTAGCGATGTCTCCTACAGAATTTTGCAAAATTAGCGACATTTTGTGTAAAACATCATTAAATAAGTGACGTTTACTAAAATGCACTACTAAATCTGTGACGTTTCCTAGAAACTGTCGCAAAATTATCAATGTTTCCAAAAAATCATTGCAAAATTTGCAATGTTTCCTAAAAGGAATTTCTAAATTAACAATGTTTCTTGAATAGCATCGCTAAATTATCGACCATATGTATATATATATATATATATATTAATTTATTTAAATAATTACACATATATAAAAAGATATACATATATATATGCTTATATATACACACACATAAATAAATTTATATATATAGTGTAACATATATATTTCAAATTTAGTCATGTTCTTATGAAAATATGTTTATTTTAGTGACATTTTTACGAGTATTTTAAAACATAGATAATTATATATATATATATATATATATATATTCATATACATGCGTATATTTACACACACATACACACAAATATATATATATATAAACACACAAATAGACACACATATATATAATATAAATATATAAATATTCATAAAATCTAAAGGTAAATATATATATATAAACATAAAATATAAACAAATATACATTATATAAAACATAAACACATATATATATATAACACAAACAAATATATATAATATTAACATATATATAATTAGAAAATATAAACATATACATATACATATATATAATACAAAACATATCTATAATATAAATATAATGTAATTTAAGCATATATATAAACATATATATTAATATATGTGTATTAATATATAACATATATATATTAATATAATATATATATATATATAATTTTAAATTTTAAATAATGAAATGTATTCATATATATATATAACATAAACATATAGATAAACATAAAGCATAAAATAAAAAATATAAACATATATATATATGTATATATTAATATATGTGTACTAATATAATATATATATATATATACGTATAAATTTAAATTTGAAATATAGAAATGTATATGTATATATCTAACATAATATAATTATATATTTTAAATTTATTTACCTTTTTAAGAAAATATGAATATTTTAGGGACATTTTCTGCAGCGTTTTAAAAAGTGGCTAATTATATATATACACACACAAAAAGAGAGAGAGACAAAGAGAGAGGCATATATATTTATACACAAACACACATATATAAATATATAATATATAAAAAATATAAAAAATATATTTATATAAAATATAAACATATACATGTACATATAATATAATATAATGATATATGTAAAATAAAACACACACATATATATATTAATATATTTATATTAATATATGTGTATTAATATATTTATATTAATATATGTATATTAATAAATTTATATTAATATATGTATGTTATTATATGTATATTAATTTTAATAAATATATATAGATAAATTAATAAAATAAATACAATTATTAATAAAATATATATGACTATTTACTAACATATCAATTGGTTTTGTTGGAGGATTGTTTAATAGGGAGGCAAGAGGTTTGTGCTTGATCCATCGTGGCTTCTATTTTTCATTTGGGATTTAGATTATTAGCATACTCGGGCAACGATGGTAAAAGACGAGTGATGTTGATACTAAGGAGGGGGAGCATAGGAGGGGTGAGGGGGTTACGATTGGTAGGGTACTGGATGGGGTTGTAGGGATGAGAGTGGTATCGAAGATAGGGTACTAGATGTAAGTAGGGTGGGACGGGGCTGGAAGGGGTGGTACGGGATGGGAGCGGGTGTGGCACTGGTGGGGTTCAATATATATATATATACATATATAATTTTACATTCAAAAAAGATATAAATAGATATAAATTTTCATACCATTTTTAAAAATACAAAAAATGACCAACATTTTAAAATGTTATCATTTTAGAAACATTTATTTACTGATATGTCTAGAAAATGTCAGAAAACGGGTTCTCCCTATTTAGAAACGTTTCAAAACATTACTAATTTAATGACAGTTACAATCTTCTCCAATTGGTGATGTTTTAAAACATCGGTAACTTAACGAGGTCTTAAAAGGTCAGAAAATTAGAGATGCATCATTTTGATAGGTTTTTAAGAAATTTGGATATATTAATAAATGATGTTTTAAAATGTCGCTAATTTAAAAAAAACATATCTAATTAGATTTTTTTATGTACCTCTTAATCGGGTAAATTCTTTTGGTGTTCACCAAAGGACTTATTTGGAAGGTTTTATGCCCAAATGGAGGCATCTTGGAGGGAGGAAGGGATTCTGGGAAATTCATTTGGAAGATCATTATTGAGCAAAATAGGTTGTAGAGGTGTGAATAATGGGTTGAAGTTGTGGCCTTTTAAATGGATGTGAGGGGATATAATAGGCATTTTTTAAAATATGTTAGGCGTTCCCATGATTGTACTTAAAAAAATTCTTACCAAATCAAAAAATAATAATGGAAGTTTTACGGATGTAATAGGTCCATAAAATGTATTTTGTACAAGTGGATAAGACATTTGAGTCCCTTAGGTTTTAGATTTATTCCCTTGTTAAGCATAATTTTACCTTAATAATTGTAATTAATTATAACTTCATTAAATAATATTTTTTGTCAAAAAAAATGTTTACCTTATTAAACATTATATATTATGATTATTAAAAATATGGAATCCATTTTTATGAATTATAAACACATAATTAGTAAAAATTAATTTAATATTAATCCCAAAGACGGGACACCACTGCTATTTTTTAATGAAAAAATGATCAAATGTTTTCTATGTTTTTATATCCAATTTCAATGTGAAATTGGTTCCTATGACCTACATTGGACTAATTGATAAAAATTTGATCTAACTAAATTTTAAAAAAATATATTATTTAACTATATAAATAAATTATAAGAAAAAGTAGTTTTGAATTAAAATTCTGTATTTTAACTATTCATCAAAAATGATGTTTCTTATAAAAATTCCAAAAAAATCACCCTAATATAATTTTGATATTATAAATTAAAAAATTAATTTTATTTTATAAAATTAAATTTATAAATAGTTCTATAATTCATTTTATTTTTTTCAGATTAGGACATGAAAATTAGTTCATTTGTGAAAATTGTATTTTAAAATAATTAATGAATTTACCAAAATTATATTTTTCATTATAAATATTTCTTAATTATATAAAATTATTTTAAAAAATTATTTTATAAGTATTTATTAATATTCATATTACTATGTTTAGTGTCTAGGATATAACTATCTCATTCAAATAATTATAACAATAAAATGATGTTTCGTAGAAACCCAATGATGCATGTTAAGTACACCATGTCAGTTTCATGTGTCGATCAAGACAAGTTGGTGTCATGTGAATGGAATTATTTACTATGTTTCAAGTAAGACGTCAATGAAAATTAATTTATTTGAAAAAAATGTCCATAAAAACTCATGTTGTAACATTTTACGCCCCTTAAAATGAATTTTTCCCTCGATGTTCATCATTCTGGTTAAAAAAAAATAAGGATACTTATACTTCATCATATCATTAACTAACCACATAGCTTCCTCTAACTAATGATTTTTAGAAAAAAATTGACCAGGCTAGTGGTTTTGATTCATCGAACATTTTTTCGTACGATCTTGAAGTTCAACTAGTAGTTCCTCATAAGAAATATCATTTTCCAGCGGCACGACCTCTGAGTTTATTACATATAAAGGGTTAGGTACATAATTCCTTCAAAGAGATACACGCAACAATCATGTTCTTGAGAGAGATTTGGAGAATATTCCATGTGATATGCTATTGTCTTGATATGATCAATAATTTCAAATTTCCTGATATACCTTGGGCTTAGTTTCCCTTTATTCTCAAATATCACAACCTTCTTCTAATTTGATATTCGTAGAAACACCTTTTCACCATCTTCAAATTCCTGATATCTTCATCTATTAGAAGCAAAAAATTTCTACCAAATTTTATTTTTGTTGATATTCTACTAAATAGATCTAACATTCTCTACCATTTCATCAACAATCTCAGGTCTTAATATCTTTCATTCTCCAACTTTATCCTAGAATGTCAGAGCTATACATTTCATCCCATATAGGGATTAATAGTATTCCATATATATCCTTAAGTAAATGATATTTTAGTAAGAAAAATAAACTAGAAGAAGGTGTTAATACCAACCATCTTTGAAATCCAAAAAAAATCATTATATACTCATGTGTTTGAATTGTTCTTTCCAACTGCCTATCAATATGAGGATGAAAAGCAGTGCTAAAACTCAATTCCTTATCATTTTCATGCGAAATAAATTTCTAGAACTTAGAGGTAACCCTCATATTATTGTATAATATAGCAGAATGTGGTTCTCTATGAAACCTTACCACTTCCTTAATGTATATCTAGGAAATATGATCCAGAGAGAAGTGTTCTCCTATAGAGATGAAGTTTACTAACATTTTTAAGGTCATAAACTACCATCTATATAGAATTAAACCCATTATAGGTTTTGGGGAGTCCAATGAAAAATCCATATGAATTTTATTCCATTTCCATTCTAGTATGGGTAATGGATGAAACATCACTTTAGACCTTTTCTTTTAGATATAACTTACTAGAATACCTAGCACGAAGATACAAGCTCTGCAATATCTGTATACATGCCATCCAAAAAGTTGTATTCTATGAAATACTTATTATCTTAGTACTTTTAGGAGGATAAGATAATGAATAACTGTGATACCCCTATAATCGAGCCTTCTTCAAATCTGGTAAGGAAGGAACACATACACAGTTCTTAAACCTTATCATTCCATCCTGATCAAGGTTAAACTAAGGAACATTTTAACTTTTTTTTTGCATCTCTACATCTTCCTTCTCCTCCTTAAACATCACCTGGATAGATTTTTGAACATTGATTTGATAAAGATAATATTTTTTATCTTCCTTAAGGATTTCTAGATCCATCCTTTGAAAATTCACAAATATTTTATGTATTGTGATTGCTATCATGTATAAGCTATCATTATCCTTTCAACTCATGGAATCATCCACCTTGTTCACTTTAACAGGGTGTTAATGTATTGAGTAGTCATAATACATTATCAACTCTAACCAACTTCTCAAGATCATGTTCAACTCCTTATATGTGAATATATATTTCATATTTTTATGACAAGTATATATATAACTCTTCTCTTTATAATGATATTACCTCCATGTCTTTAATGAAAAAAATATTTTTGCTAACTCCAAATCACAAGTTGGTAAATTTTTCTCAATAATACTTAACTGACGTGATGAATAAGTGGTAACCATGTTATTATTTATAAGAACACATCCCAATCCCTTATTGGATTCATCACTATTGAATATATACCCTTCTACACAACATGGTAATGTAAGAACAGGTGTGTAGATCACCCTTATCTACATTTCCCTGAATGTTTCCTCACATTCATCATTCTAAAAAAACATGTCACCATTCTGAGTTAACTTGGTCATAGGATTATATGGCCATAAAAATATCCTTAAGCTATCGATAATATCCCGGTAAACCATGAATTCTATGGATCTCAGCCACCGAGATTATTCTAGGCAAGAGTTTAATATCCATCATCATTGATGAATATACTTCTATACCATATCTTGAGATTACTTAACCCAAAAATGAAACCTTTTTTATATAGAATTAAAAAAATTTAATTTTTTCATATAGTTTCTACTTCTATAGGGTACTTACTACATTTCCAAAGTTGTGCTTAGGCTCTTTATTTCTCTTTAAATAGATAAGAATATCATCTATAAATACTAAAATAAACTGATTAAGGTAATACCTGAAGAATCGATTCATTAAATACATGATGATATAAGGGGAATTAGTAAGGCCAAAATGGATTTATATATATTCATATTGTCCATAAATTGTAGGGATTTCCATCTTGGGTATATCATCCTTCTTGACCATTAATTGATGATATCCATAATGAAGGTCAGTTAGGGAAAAGTATTGAGCTCCACGCAACTGATCAAATTAGTAATAAATATGGGGAAGAGGATACCTATTCTTGATTGTGGTCTTTTTCAAATCTCAAAAATCAACACAGATTCGGATTGACCAATAATTATTTTTCATAAAAAGAACGGGTGAACCACAAGGTGACACATTTGACCAAATGAATCCCATTTCAAGGTTTTATTGGAGCATCTTATCCAATTCATACATCTCAATTGGTCCATTCTAAAGGGAGTATTTGAAATTGGTGTGAAACCAGTTATCACTTCTATTGAGAACTCAACATCACATTTTGGGGGAAGGATAGGAAACTCTTTTGTAAAGGCATCCAAAAATTCC
Organism: Viscum album; assembly: GCA_963277665.1. Taxonomy (NCBI): domain Eukaryota; kingdom Viridiplantae; phylum Streptophyta; class Magnoliopsida; order Santalales; family Viscaceae; genus Viscum; species Viscum album. Next base: position 1,351,977,744 of record OY728164.1, read on the forward strand.
CATACAATAGGCATATCATCAATTTTAATTTTACCCCTACTCATTTGAGATAAAAAAACCCATTGAATGGGAATTAATACCCATACACTCTACGAAATCTCCACAAAAAGTTCATACTTATCCTCTCATTTATGGAATCTAATAGGAGGGTTTTAAATTTCAATCATAACTTCCCTTACATGAAATTTGATGTGGTATTTATCCATAGAATCCCAATCCATCCCCACAACGACGTAAAATTCCACCTATGGAATAATGATAATACTTTAAGGATACACATTCCCACAAATTCCAACCAGAGAGGAGTTGTGGACTTGAGATAAAATAATCATACCATTATGGGTTTGAACAGCTAATTCCCCATCTACTAGTTTTTGTGAAATATTAATATCCTTATAAAATTATTTAGATATGAAAGAAATGGATATATATATATATATATAATAAAATAAGACATTAATTGTTCTATAGTGGATGGTAAGTGTACCATTCACCATGTTGTTATTGCACCCATCATCAGAAGTAGTGATCCCATGAGATTTCCCTTTTTCCATTGGTTTAATAGGATTCTAACATCGATTTTCATCATTAGCCCTTGGGTTTGGGGACTAGATATCCTAATTCCTTTTCTATTTAAATATAAATAATTATAGTGTGTGATGTTTATTCTATGTAGATTTTCCTCTATTTTCATCATTTTCCAACTTCTTCCTATAAGTGTGGAAATAAATTTCCTCAAATAATTCCATTATTCATTTCAAACACTTATTAGAACCCATAAGACAATTCTTTTCATGATTATTTCCCCACATTGAGTATAAAAAGAGGATCATCTTTCAATTTTCATGGTTTTTAGATTTTCCTTTGAACTCCATGTTCTTTTTCTTATTAAAACCATGTGATTGATATGTAACTTCAACATCTATTTCAACATTGATTGCACAACACGCAATATCCTCATAGCTGTAAAAGTCTCTTATGGCCAACGCCCTTATGAGACTTGGCTTTAAGCCAATAAATAACTTATCAATTTTACATTTAGGTTAGATGATAATTCAAAAATAATACCTCACATGTATTATTAATTTTTCTCATAGGTACCAATAGATTCACCATCCTTTTTATTAAAATCAATGTACTAACTTTCCATCTTTGAATGAAGAAAATAAGGAATGTAATTATTGAAGAATAATTTCTTGAACTCAACCCAATCCACAGATTCAATTTCATCTTAATTATTCGTATTCATAATTAGAGTCCACCACTGGTCTTATTATCCTTCTAAAATATAATCATATTGAGTGAAATTATCATGATCTGAACACTAGAGAATGAAGAATATCTTTTCAGTGGTATTGATCCAATGTTACACAATAAGTGGATCCGAAAATGAACTGAAAGATGGTGGATGTTTCCTTGTGATGGAGTCAACAGAACATTGTTCCCACCTTTTTTCAATAGGAAGATCAGCATGATTTATAACTTAATAAATCTATTGAGCATAAAAATGAGATTTTTTCTTATAGCTCCCATATAATTCAGATTCTCAGGAAATTGATCATTACATTGTCTGTTGAAATAACCATTAGCGTGGTTCCTTTGGGTTCTGTCCATTGACTAAAACCACAAAGCATATAGTAAAAAACATTTATGAAAGTGGGGAACCACATAATCATAAAAAAATATATATTATATCTAAATTATGACAACCCATTTAATATTGGACACAATAGGTTTATCATAGGTTATTCATTACCAACTTATTTTTAAATCCTTTACGATGGTTCATGAAGAGTTTTTTGAATTCCAAAAGAATATCCACCGAGAGTGTCAAACTAGGTGTCCAGTAAGGCTAATTATCATATATCAGGTTACACAGAGTCTAGAATGACAGAACATAACATAGTTGTTAATCCTAGGTACATCAATTACAAAGCCACATCCACTTGTAAAATCTAGAAAGGGATGTATTCCTAGAAAACCACACACTCTATCCTCTACCAAATTACCTAGAAATTTTCCAATACATTTCATTATTGTAAGACTTATCCATAGACATATCCTTAGGTTTATCACTATGGTTTTCTCATTCTATATTACAAAGGTAAACTGTACATTTTCTTTGATTCCAACTATAGTGAACCTTACTTTTCATACATTAACATTACCTAAATTTTTTTGGAAAACGTAAAACATTATACTAACATATTCCTAAATACCATACAAGTCTAGTGACATTGGAAACGTTGAATCATAATAACCGGTACATAAGTGAGCTACGTTATCTCCAACTAGGTTCTTCATGACTAAAACCCTTCTTAGACACATATATTATAATACATATCTTCAAAAACTAGGTAAGGAAAAATAATAAAGGGTGATCTTTGATGCTATGTATGTGTAAACAAAGGAGGCATGTAAGCATAAACATGGGAATAGGTGTATGTGATCATGATCATAAAATTAGAATATCATACCTTGAATATTATAATATTATAAACATGAATCGTGACATAAATATTGTCAGTTTAGAAGAAATAAATCACAAATAAATAAAGAACATAATCCATGAAAACATATCATATGCATAATATATGGAATTGTGGAATTCATAAACATCTGAGATACATTATCTCCAACTAGGTTCTTGATGACTATTACCCTTATTAGAAACATCAAAAATAATAAATATATTCATATCCTAGGGAAAGAAACATAAAAAGGGGTGAGATAAAATTCTCAGTAAGGGTACACAAGGGAGAAATGCATGAATAAATATGAGCATCTAGTTATGTGAATGTGAATAAAATAGTTGAAGATCTTAACCTTAATATCATAATATTAGAAACATGAATAATGAAATATTTCTTGGAAGTTCATAAGATAAGAATCATATGGTAATAATGAACATAATCAATGAAAAAAATTCCTTAGGAATAAGACATGGGATTATGGCATACATAAACAAGGGATATAATTCCCTATAATTAAAGACACATTGTTTGAAAAAATCAAGAATCTTTTTGGAATCTAAACCTACTGGGAGGGACACACAACCATCCCTAGTCACATTCCTCTCCGGGTAAGCGATCATTATTATCATCTTCCCATAATGGATTGGGTTCCCCGTCTTCCATCTTCATGGTGACTACACCTACTAGGTAGATCACACCACCATCCCTATTCACAATACTTTCCTTATAAGGGATTGAGTTTCCACATCATCCCATTGGGGATCAAGCCCATCACTTGGATTCCCATAATTATCTCATGAGGTGTAAATATTTACCTAATGATTTAAAGGGAGATATAGGTCCCACCCATATTATAATAAAATCATTCATAAATGTTCCACGAGATTATAAAAGATTCATTATATCATGACCCATATAAAGAGATTGGTTTTATAAACATATTATCATAATAGCATGAAATGAAATGGGTAAAAATAACTTTTCTTCACATAATAACTTATGGAAAAGAGATAGGTTTTATAACTGTTTCATGAAATCATAACATGTGACAAGAAGTGGGGTTCAAAATCATATAAGATTTGGAAGGGAAATGAGATTCATAATCATCATTCAATAAAAAATTAAACTATTAATGAAATAATATTAATGGATCTGTTGGATAATTTCCTATAGAGGAATGAGTAATGTCAAAGTATTTTATATTAGATGGAAAATAACTTGGAATTTTTTTAAACATTACATGAGTAAAATATTAATTCATCTTTCAAAAAGGATCTTTAAAACATAAAACCTTTTGAAACCCATTTTCTTGAAAATAAACATGAAAATATATAATGAAAACTTTTAAAACATTTTATAACCCTTTTACTATGAATAAATATAAAATGTTCTTGAAAACGTTTTGAAAACCATTTTCCAAAAAAAATAATCTTGAAAACATTTAGAAATCCATTTATTTGAAAATGGAATGAAAATTTTTAAATAATGCTTAAAAACTATAAATTATTTTTAAAAGTTATATTTTTCTTTAAAATGAGCATAAAATATATTTTTGAAAACATTTTTTTAAAACATGGTTCTTGATGTTCCTAGAATGTTTCTTAAATAATGAAAATTGAGACAAAACTACTTCTATGATTTGGTAACTCAGGAAACATAATTCCCTTGAAACGGAGATCAAAAAATGGATATATAAATTACCATAAATTTAATTATATTAATATTAGAATATATTCATGGTTAGTATAATTACCACATAAAAGAGATGAGTAGTGAATAAGGTGTAAATATCAAAAAAATTAATGTAAGACCAGAAATGCAACTACCTTGTGTCTTGAATCCCATTGTACTCATTCAAACCTCTTGTATAATAAAAATATGTTTTTTATAAAAAACCATATTATTATATCTAATACAATATATGGTTTTATTTTGAATATATACTACCTTCTTTTTTATAATTTTATGTTAAGGATTCACTTCGTTTATATCCTGTTTGTTCATTTCATGTGTCTTAATTTGTTATGTCTTTGGTCATTATACATATATCATGATTTCGAGAATGTAAAAAATGATATAAATATTATTTATATTTATATGTGTATTAGAATAATCTATATAATATATATTTATGAAATTTAATACACCATTCATGGAGATGGTAGGTCATACGTACGCATGAACGCTCTTTCCGTTTATTTGTCGTATTGAAAGGAAAAAAGTAAATGACATATATATATATATCTTTATTCTCGTATAATCATCATATAATATCTATAATATTTGTCCATTAAAACCATCCTTATAATATTACATGTAGTGTTTGAATAAATCACATCGCTTTGAGTGAGCGGTTGGCTACACTTCCTCAAATGAAATTATCATATTTTCACAAAATGGAAAGTATAAAGATATGTATTTTAAAAGAATAAAAGAATATTTGAGACATAAAATTTATCATATATAAATAGAGATTACATCATAATTCTCTCCATGATAGGCGGTAAAGGAAAACCGACAATCATCATTGTGTGAGGCAGTAGTTCACCGTACACATAAACAGTATGTTTGTTACCCATCAGATGGAAGTGTGTGTAATTATATATCGAAACATTAGTGTAAAAAATTATTAGTATATTAAAGATAACAGTGATGTTAAATAATCTTGGAATAAATATAATATAAATAGTTTAGAAATAAAATAAAATAAATGATCTAGAGGGAGGGTGTTACCTCTTAATCGGGTAACACCTTTTGGTTTTTACCAAAGGGATTCCTTGGAAGGTTTTCTTCTAAAAGGAATAATTCAAGTACAAAGGGAGGGATGCTGGGAAGTGTATTGGTTAGATCATGTCCAACATAATAGGCATTAGAGGTGTGAAAATGGGTAGAGGTGGTGCCCTTTTTTAGGTAATGGAGGGGACATACTTGGCATTTTTTAAAACAAGTAAGGTGTAACAATGTTTCTACCTAAAAAAGTCATAAATAATAAAAAAATAATGGAATGTTTAGGGCCAAAATATTTCCATAGAATGGGTTTTTTAAAATTTTCAAGGAAATTTAGGTTCTTAAGTTTACAATTTTCCCCTTTTTTATATTAATTATACCTTAATAGCTGCAAATAATTTTACCTATATTTTCTATTTTTTGGTAAAAAACATTGTTCAAATTATTAGACATTATAAATTATGATTATTCAAAATATAAAATAAATTTTTCCATAATCCAAAAACATAAGTGTCAGAAATTAATTTAAAATTAATCCAAAATAAGGAATAACACTATTAGTTTTTAAAGTATAAATTGATCAAAAGTTTGATACATTTTTATAACCAATTTCAATGTCAAATTGGTTACAGTGACCAAAATTGGGCTAATTGATAAAAATATTATATATTTTAACATTAAAAAGAAATTAAAATATAATTTAAATATATAAATAAATTAGGTTAAAAGAAGTTTTAAATTAAAATTCTGTATTTTTCACTATTCTCTAAAAATTAAGACTCTCATAAAAAATTCCAAATATTCACCCAAAGCTAATTTCGACATTCTAAATTAAAAAATGAAGTTTATTTTATCAAATGAAATTCCTTAAAGTGTATATAATGAAATTTAATATTTTTTACAGAAGGAAATGAAAATCATCTCATTTTAGAAAATAGTTTTTTTAAATATATAAAGAAATTACCAAAATTATATTTTTCATTATAAACATGTTATAATTATATAAAAATATTTTAAGAAATGTTTGAAATGTTTTTCTTACTATGAATATTACAATTTTTAACATCCTGGTTATAACTACCTCATTTAGATAATTATAACCATAAAATTGGTGTTGTAGAAATTTCGTGTCATGTGTAACATACACCATATCAATTGTTTTGTGTAGTGTGAGCCTAGTCATTTCCATGTGAAAGAAATGTTAAACTTAGTGTAGTGTAAGCCATCAATGAAAATTAATTCATTAGAAAAAAAAAATCCATAAAAACTCTGGGATTTACATCTGGCGCAGGAACTCACAGAGTGTGATAAGCGTATGTGCATCCTTATCCTACTCTATTGGGACAATATACTACCCAATATATGGAGCTTTTGTCGCCTACCCACCTATATAGTGAAGCCCAAAGGATGAATTTTGATCTAAGGCCTCTTTACTCATTGGATTTCCATTACAAACTAGAGTAATCATCCTTGAAAGCTATTTTCATGATGGAATAGAGAGATTTATTAAGACATACCACGGTCAAATGAAATATATATGTATATATAACAACAATTGGGAGCAGACTAAAGAAGGATAGTCAAAGAATCAATGCTATATGATGATAGTACAATTAATCTCTATAACCAATTTCTTGTTATATAGTGTCAAAAACTGATAGTCAAGGTCCTAGTGAATGGATACCTTAGCATCCCACAACATCACTAGATTCCTTGTACTAAGAGTCACAATCATGAAACATTGACAACTGTCCCTAAACACAACCAAGTCCTCTTAAGGGGACTACTCCAAAATATATCCCAAGGAATGAACTACTCTGATACCAGTCTATCAATACCCGACCAAAGATGGGGATTCAGATGCACATACCCCAAGCCGACCTCAATAGGCTTGGGGGTGTGAAAAGAACTAAAGACATAGCTAACATGGGTAAACATTTTCCTATGTCCCCATATGCACACACACATCTATCTCAATGTAAAAGTTGATAGGGAGTAAAAGTACAAGAATAAAAATCTAAGAGAACAGCCATGCATGAAAACCCTCTAGATAGTATTAGAGTATGGTTTTTTTGACTGAAAAGTAAAGGGTAAAATACACACCAAATAAGAAATAGGTACAAACCTAAAAAAATAGGAAAAGTAAACTACAAAGAGACCCCATCTCTTGAATCCAAATCTATTTCCACCGTACATGGTCCAATGTACATTGTGTCTCTGAGTTCAACTAATGTCACTACATACCTATCTATCACCTGTATAATACATGACACATGAAAACAAAGCCCATAAAGGGGTGAGTATATACAAGCATAGTAGGATTATCTGAAATCTGATGGGGTAGTGGTAAGAGATACAATAGGAAAAAAAAGAAATTATGTTCAAGATAATGTCAAATAGAACATTTTAACCCAATCAAATGGTGTAAGTAGGATCGTACAATAATTAAAGGTGCAAAATAGTCAGTATATGAACAAAACATCAATTATTTTCAACCTATTGAACGAGATTAGACTTATCCAGCCATGAGAAACTAGGCACGAAAAGCTCGTGGCATACCCCACTCAAGAGCATCAATCTCATCCGCGTCCATGATATTTTTAACCATCGACCACCACTGATCTGCTTCACCCTCCAAACGGTAAACAACAAGACTAAAATTTTGATTGTCTAAAAACCCCATGACATCAAAAATATTCTCCAGTGCTTTCATCCACCCTTCAGCTAGCACAGGGTTAGATGAACCTTTGAATGATAGGGGATGTTGCCTCATGAAATTTTCCCCCACAAACATGTTCCTCTACGGTTGATCTAGCTGATCTCATGCATGGATACCACCACCATTTATCGCTTGATTCAGCTATTCCATTACTGCAACAAACTGTTCAGTTCCAATTCCGACCATCTCAGGATGCTGATTCGGAAGTTTATTTCATTCTGCATGCCTTCCTAGCACTGCTTCCCAGTTTTCCCTACAGAAAACCATTCTGAACAATCATGTCTTAGATGAAGAAATAGGGTAATCTTCAAATTATATATCATTTCAATTCGACCATAAAAAAATATTTTTGCATAATCATTTAATAAAATTATAACTCCTAAAGTTATCTAAACTGACCTATAATACCTACTAAAAGGCCCCAATCTTAAACATTACTTAATCTTGAGTTATTACAAGAATTCACATTGAGGATCTTTTCGGGTTTATAGTTTTAGAGAATTAGATCATAAATCATGCACTACATTCCACATTTAAACAAGGTGGTTACATAAAAGACAATATTCAATTTTCCCATCAACGAAAACGTATTTAAAATAAAACATGGATTCTTTCTTGACACTTCCTTGAAATTATCATCACATCATGTAACATTCCCTTGACCTTTGAAAAACATTTCAAAAACATGGGATGAGCATAAAAATCTTAGTAAGGTATATAAAAATATGGAAATAAAACCTTAGTCCATGTATACATAAGAATAATTAAAAACATACTTTACTCATAAACATAAGCACTTTAACATACCTCATGAAATCATATGTTTTATGAATAACTCATAGAAAAAATAATACATAAAGGTAACTTGATGCATTCATAACATTCTTATTTAGGGCGTAACCCTCATGGTTACGTTTGGAATACCCATCACAGTATATTCCTTAAATATCTTCAGAGAAACCTTAGCGTTTAACTCCTTCGCGTTACCTAATGCATTAGAGAGCTATCTCAGGCTCACTACCCCTTAGTTTATCATGGAACCACCCGTCTTAATAACCAATTCCCAAGAACCATAACATAATCGTATCACATAAAACATGCATAAAGGAAACATAAAATTTCCACATTTCAATCACAAGATACCAAAAACACATATAATCAAAATATTATCAAAACCATTTTCAATAACAAAAGAAAATTAAAACATGGTATTTATTTTCCATTTAAAAAAATTTATGGCTTGTAGAGGAAGCTGAAACTCAAATTATGGTCACTGTGGTGGAGAAGTCATTGTCGCCGCATACGTAAGACAAAAACATTCCATTTTGACATTTAGTAAAACGCTTTTTGTAAAAAGATTCCTTTTGAATTAAAAGTCAAAAGGGTTTATTATACAACTAATAAAATAAGTCCGTATATAAATTAAGTATGCCTCAACGAAATGAGATTGAGACGAAGTTCCTTACCTCGTGTCCGACTTGACTCGATCATTATTTAATCTCCTGAATAATAAAATAGAGTTAATTTCTACTTTCTTAAGAACCTTTTTCATGTCCATTATTCCTTTTATATCACTTATTACCATGTTATGAAGATTATCTAATTATTTATGTTACTAATGGTTTTTTGTCGATCTGTGGTACTTGAGTAAAAAATAAACTTCTTACAATTACAAGTTGTTCATGTGGTAAAATATCCATTATATGTAGAATTATATTCATGATATAGATATCATATATATCATATATATCATATATATCCAGTATATACATGAATTTATAATATTACAAAATATTTAGAGGTAATAGATGAAATGCACCATTCATGGAGACGATAAGCCGTACGTACGCATGAACGCTACTTTCATTTCTTTTTTTTGTATTTAATGGAATTAAATCATAATGATATAAAGGTATATTATAATTCCAATATGATATCATATGTAATACTATTAAATCCAGCCTTTATACATCTCACATATGGAATTAATGTATCAAATCACGTTGGGGGGCGGTAGTCCGCTCTTCCTAAAATGAAATTATCGCATTTACCCATAATGAAAACCATAAATATATGCCATAAATGAATAATACAGAAGAATAAGGAAAATATAAACATAATATATATCATATATAAATATAGTGACATATTAATGGCCACCATGAATGGTGTTAGGAGAAGATTGAACAATTATCATTTCGTGAGGCAGTAATTCGCCACTCACAGAAACAGTATGTTCTTTAACCATTAGACAGAGGTGTGGGTAAGTGTAAATAAAATACATCTCATAAAAAATCCTATTATATTGAATATACTAGTTTTGTTACAAAATAGGGGAATAAAAAGAGTTTAGGGTGTTGGAGAAGAAAAATAAAACAAAAGAACATAAGAGAAGACATTACCTTTAAATCGGGTAACTCTCCTTGGTTTGAACCACAAGGGTTTCTTGGAGTGCTTTATGCCTAAGGTAAGGCTTCTATGATAAAGAGAGGTATGTGGAGAGATAAAAGGAGCAGAGTTTGGCCGAGCCAATGGCCTGAGATGTGAGTTTAAGGTGCGTAGAGTTGGGGGGCCTTTTATAAGAGGGAGGAGGGGCACTCTTGGAATGTCATGAAATGTTACCTTATTATAAAATGAGTTTCAGATTTTAAAGGTCCCACAATGATATATTTCGAGGATAAGGTGCTAAGGGTTTGATATCCACCCATACAATAGGTTTTTGAAAAGTTTAAGTCTTAGATATAACATTTTCTTTTCATTTTATTTAAATTATTCATTAGTGAGGTAATCACTGCATCATCATGGTGTCATAAATAAATTTATTTATTTAATGTCTAAAAATTATAAAAAATTATACCATGATGTAGGAAATATTTTAATATTTCCAATAAATATTTATAGTCTAATATATCATTTATGTAGACAAAATTAAATTTATTTTACTTAGGTGTTACATACTTTTGTTATATTTAACTTTCTTTAAAAATAAAAAGATAAAATGTCACTATCACACTAAAGGGATTCCATGGGGTCCCAAAGTTGGAAAAAGGCATCACATGGTCAGCAATGACACGAACAGTAGCATTATAACACACTTTGGGGTCATTTTATATTATTATTATTTTATTTTATTACCCTTAACTACCCAATTACTAATTTATCACAATAATTAAAGATAATTACCGTCGTTACTATTCATAATGTCCAAAAAAAAGAGTCTTAATTGCATAATTTGGACCTTCTGATTCCAAATATGGAATCCATTTCACCAAATTCCAAACATATAAATTACAGTAATTAATTTAAAAATAATTCCTGTTGTTAAAACAATTAGCGGGTTTTTTAGAAACAATATCTCTCAAAAATTTGACACTTGTTTATGCCCAATTCCAAAGTTAAATGAATTAAAATGACCTAAATTGGATTAAATTGTAAAAATATATTCTAATTAAATTGTAAAACCAATTAAAAATATAATCTATCCATATAATAAAATTATATGAGAAAGCATTTTTGAAGTAAAATGCAGTATTTTTCACTATTCATTAATAAATGAACATTGTCAGAAAAATACCAAGAATTTATCAAAAGTAAATTTCAATGTCCCGACTCAAAAGAATAAGTTTATTTTGCAAAATAGTGATTATAAAATTGTCAAAAGATATATTTAAAAATGGTTCTCCATCAAAAGGTGGTAAAATAATCTTTTCAAAAGATATTAGAGTATTATATGCTTATAATTGGAATTATTCTCATTTTAAGCTTCTAAAACACTATCTAATTAATAAATAGACACTGATGTAAAAATCTATTATTCTTTGATTACATGGGATGTTATAGTATGCATCCACTTCCTACTCAACCACCTCGGGTTGGAAAACATGAGACGAGTTTGAAAAGTAACATTAAAGCTGAGAAATGTGGAAGACGTCATGCATAACTCGGTACCTCTGAGGTAACTGAAACCGATAGGAAATCGAACTAACTCTCTCCAACACCTCAAAAAGACCAAAGTACCTCGGTGAAAGCTTACCCTGTCTCATAATCCTCTTGTTTCCCAAAATCAGTTTCAAACGCAGGGAAACCCAATCCCCGACCTCGAACTGCAGAGGTCATCTCCGCTGATCATCATAAGACTTATTTCGAGACTGCATAGTAGCCATCCTCTTCCGAATCAACTCTATATGCTCTATGGTCTCCTAAAAAAGATGAGGTCCCCACAAAGCTGCCTCTCCTGCCTCCAACAAACATAAGGGTGATCAGTATGGCCTACCATACAAAGCCTCATAAGGTTCCATCTGAATATTTTTCTTGAAAACTATTATTGTAGGAAAACTCCACAAGAGGTATATGCTTCTCACCAGAACCTCTAAAATCCAGAATTCATGCTCGGAGCATATCCTGAAGCACCTAAATCGTATGCTTGGACTGGCCATCTGTCTGGGGGTGGTAAGTTGTATTCAAAAGTACATGTGTACCCAACACCTTCTGAAGCCCATGCCAGACCCGAGAAGTAAAACATGCATCCCTATCTAAAAAGATGGAGTGTGGAACTCCATGAAGATGTATAATCTATCGGATGTACAACCATCCCAACTCTTCAACATTGAAGGTCTCTTTAATCAGAAAGAAGTGAGCAACCTTCATAATCCTGCCAATGACAACCCATACTACATCATTCCTTTGAGGCGACCTTATAAAACTGGTCACGAACTCCATCGCGACATCATTCCACTTCCACTCGAGAATGGGTAACTGATGTAAACGCCTTGCTGGTCACTGATGCTCCTCCTTCACCTGCTGACAAGTGGAACACCTCATGAAGAAACCAACAACGTCACTCTTCATACCTGGAAACCAATACTGACGGTGTAGATCACAATAAATCTTGGTGACAGTAGGATGAACTACCCAAACTCAGGAAGTCCTGAATCATCTCCTCGCATATATCTGCCGACACCCATATGCAGCCCTGGAAACGCAAGATCTCATCCTCAACTATGGTTCATCCAGGAATAGGGTCCTCTCTTGAAACACTCTCCCTTAGGTCTATGACTTCAGAATCTATTAGCTACTTCATTCGAACTCGATCTAGAAGAGTTGAGGTAACAACTACAGAAGATAGAAATGTTTTCCCTTGTCTGTCATGCACCTCCAATTGCATCTGAGATAACAGAGCCATAAGTTGACACTCATTGATGGCCTCCTAAACTACATGTATTTGAGTCCTCCTTCTCAATGGATCAGCCACATCATTGCTCTTCCAAGGTGTATAGGAGAGCTTAAAGTCAAAGGATGGTAGGTACTCAACCCACCTTCGCTGGCTTAAATTTAGATCACACTTAGTGAACATGTACTTGTGACTTTTGTGGTCAGTGAAAACCACAAAATTCTCCCCCAGAAGATAATGTCTCAAACAACGTAGGCCATGAGCAACAGCTACCAACTCTAGATCGTGTGTCGGTTAATTCCTCTCATGTTGTCTCAAATGTCGAGACTCGTGCGCAACGACTCCATCTCCCTACATAAGAACAGCTCCTAGCCTAATACCTGAAGCATCACAATACAAAGTACAGCTCTTTCCCTGCTCTAGAAAGACTTGTATCTATTCTGAAGTAAACCTCCATTTTAGCTCCTAAAAGGCTGACTCACAAGAATCTGACCATAAGAACATTGCACCCTTCTTAGTCAGACCTATCAGCGGTGCTACTAAAAATCAATAGTTTTTTATGAAACGTTTGTACTATCCAACTATCCCTATAGAAATATGCACCCCAAAGAAGTTCTTCAGCTGCTTCCAGGAATCCACATCTCTCACATTCTCTTATTCTACTGATACTCATGCCTCTAAGATAATATAACCCAAGAAGTGAAACCGATCCATCCAAAATCTACACATTAGGAACCTAGCATATAACTGATGATCCCTTAGTGTACTCAAAATGATCTCAAGATGGATAGCATGGTCATGTCAAGTGTGAGAGTACACAAATATATCTTCCATGAAAACAACCATGAAGGAATCCAAGTATGGATAGAACACTCAGTTCATCAGTGCCATGAAAACTACAGGCGCGTTTGTGAGACCGAATGGCATACCCATATACTCATATAGACCATACCTACTCTGGAAGGTTGTAAGCGGTATATCAGATGGTCAAACGTGCAACTGTTGATAACCGGGCCTCATGTCAATCTTTGAGAACACCCGGGCTCCTCGAAGATGATCAAAGAGATCATCAATCCCTGTTAAAGGATATCGGTTCTTGACCGTCAACTGGTTAAAATTCTGATAATCCACGCAAAGACTGAGGGTGCCATATGCCTTTTCGCAAATAGGACAGGCAAACCCCCAGAAGAATTACAGGGTCGGATGAAAACATTTTCCAACAAATCCTCCAACTATTTCTTGAGCATCTGCAACTCTAGTGTAGCCATCCTATAAGGAGGAATGGACACCAGTTCTTCTCCTGGCACAATCTCAATTGAGAAGTCTACCTCACGCTCCGGTGGAAAACCTGAGAAGTCCTTTGGAAAGACATCCTTGAAACAATCCACCACTAAAGGAAAGTCAATCTGAAAAGTCCCCTAGTCATCCATATATATACTATAAATCTGGGCTATAACTCCTCCCAACCCATGATGCTGTGGACCTGCTCTGCTCTCCTGGACATCCCATTCGTCCCTATAAAGAAAGGATTCACCTTCTGGTGATGTGAAACTCTCTCTGCAATGATAAGAGTAGATGAATTCCTGGAATAGAACTAACCAGTCTATCCCAAGAATAAAATAATATAATTTCATCTCTAAGACATAGAGGTCCCATAAAAAGTGACATCCACCAACCTATAGAGGGAACTCCCTGCACTGATGTACAATAGCCATTCTAGTCCCCAACAGAGTTTCTAGCATCAAGATATCAGCAGAGGAAAATATACAGAGACCAAGGCTCTCCATAATAGTGATAGAGATAAAGCTATGGGAATCCCCTATATCAAAAAGAGAATAAGCTAAAACTAAGGCAACTAAGATCGTACCTCGAACTGTAGAGGGTCTGGGATCCTGCTCCTATTGGGTCTGCTCCACTACAAATGTCTGGCCTAAGTCATGGCCCTGTGACCCTATCTGACCGCTCTGAGGTGATCCACCCTGCTGTCACTGAAGAACCGGTGACTGAATGCCATGGCCATGACCTCCACTTCAGCCCGAACAGCCGGAAGAACTCTAGTTCCCAGACTGGTGAGAAACTGGTGGTGCTGCTTTTGAACGAGGAGTCATAGAAGAACCCCTGTCACAAGCTGCTAGTGAGAAGAACTGACAAAAAAACTGAAGGTGACCCATCTTTCCGTAAGATCATCACTCCAATGGGTCTCTTGAGGAACGTGGCCTCGTATGCCCACTCTTCCCACACTGGTATCACACCACCTGGCTACCAAAATATGCATCCTGCCTACTCTGATCTCCTCGTGTAGACTCCCTGCGGCAGTTCTTGCTATATGTAGGACAAAAACTAACTCTGGATGCCGAACCTCCCTAGATCACAGCTCCAGAATCTCTAATATTTCTCACTGTAATCAATTCTTGGTTGACGATAGAAGATATCAAAGTTAACCTGAAGATGGTTACCTGTGATCAGATGTCATGCGTCAGACCATCCTCAATCATCCATGCAAGGAACAACTCATCACCTCCTAGAATAGGCATGAAACCCTGCAACTCTGTGAACTGAGAGGAATACTCCATAATAGAAAGATTACCCTACTCCAGACTCATGAACTCTCGGGCTCAATCATCCCTCAAGGTCTCCGGATATCTTTAATCATAGAAGATGCACCGAAACTCATCCCATGCCATATTATACTGGCGTCTCTCCTGTGAGATCACATCCCACCACCTATTTGCGGAGTCTCAATGAATGTAGGTAGAAAGCCTCACCCTCTTCTCTAGAGGTATCTTCATATGCCCTAAAATCGTCGGTGTGGCTTCTATCCATGACTTTGCAGCCTGCGGTCCTCTATCCTCTGAGAAAGTAGGAGGATGCTACTACTAAAAGACCATCATCAATTCTTCCATTGATAGGGTAGGAGGTGGTACTCCCTGAATGGTCTACATCATCCTCAAAAAGCCTTCTCTAAACTGTGCATCAGCACCGGTATCAGGTATAACTGTTGGTTCCATGACAGGCACAATAGAAGGATCTGCATGAAGTCCCATGATTAGCCATATCTAGCATCTGATCACTTCCCTGTAACTGGTGGAAAACTGGAGGTCATCTCTGTGACATGACTCTACAAGGTCAAAAGCATACCTTAGGTCATGATTAACTGGTACTGAAACATAGAATTGTAATAAGGGAATAGGAGAAAGAAAGCATTCAAGTTTAACAAAACATGACTACACGATGTGTACAATTCCTACATGGCGTGTTCCTTTAATCCATTCACATGGGTGTGTACTTCTGCTAAAACTATTTATATAACACCCCTAACACACAACGTGTTCTCCTAACTCACAGAATGAACTTGAATACTCTTACCCTGCATGAGCCCTTCTACATAGTTAAGCCACACAATTCTCCTATTAAAAGACTACATGGCATGTTTAATGTAGGCATGGTGTTTACTAGTCAAGCCTCACCTGTCCCGTGTTGTTTGTGACATGGCCTAACACACAACTCACACTAACTGTCATGTTCTAGATAGACATGGTCTGTTCATGAAAGGATAACACCAACCCGTGTTGTTAGTTACACGGTTGGGTACCTTGGTCAGACTACACAGCGTGTTCCATACTGACACGGTGTTTATATCTTATGTTTTATCTGTTCATGTTGTTAGTTACACGGGCAGATGCAGGATTAATTCTACACGGTGTGATCAAAAGATACATGATATATTCCCATAATAAATTCCTTATCCCATGTTTCTTCCCACATGGCTTATGACACGGTTAGAGACTACATGGCGTGTATATAAAGTACACCGCGTGTACTTAAAAAAAAGTTTCTTCCCGAACAGAAGAACACACAGCATGTCGTCAAAACTACACAGCATGTATTCCGGTTTTTTCCAAATAGTAAGCCTCAGAAACTATTCTAGAGCCCAAAAAACACTGAAATGAACATTTATAGTGCCAAATTCCAATCCATGAGGTCCCATACTCCTGGTGAATCAAATCATGGCATCTTATACATGTTATAACAAGGCAATGATCCACCAAATTCCAGTCCATGAGGGCCCATAACACCTCAAGAACCAATTTTTGGCATTCAATCAAGAAAAACCTTACACAAAAAATACCCTATAAAATATAAGATATTCTTATCAAGGAATCTATCACACCAACATGCATATTCTACAAAATATCTCTCACAACAATGTGAAATCACTAATGAATCCTAGATGACAAGGAAAGAGTGCATGACATGAGAGTTCTAACAAGTGCCTATATAATGCATGAGATGGAATACCCTCATTTCATTGAGTTTTGATTGAAATAGAACCCCAATAATGACAACAGTAATTACAAAAAACATGTGAGTCACCCAACGGTGAAAATAAAATCAACCGTAAACATGAAAAACTAGAAAAAATGTAATAAACAAGGTAGATTGGATTTTCCATGTACACGGGTTAGCTACTCTTAGACACATCTTATTACCAACTACCTATTACTTTTAATCCCTATCTAAAGGCTCCAAATAGTAAGTCAAGAGAAAAAACCCCGCTTTGATACCACTCTGTAAAGTCTCAGTTTCGGAAGCCACCCAGAGGCGCTCTGTACCTGATTGGTCATATGGCCTAAAGCACATTTCCCAAAATGTTACAGGCTACCGACTAGCAGTGATGACCTAGGGTGTGATAGTGGGGGAAACTATTCCCTCATTGGTAAAGTAACACATCAGAAGTAAACAACATGCAATAGCAGAAGAAATAAATCTCCCACAATAGTGAATAGTAGAAGACTGGAATAATAACAACTGGAGCATATATATATATATATATATATATATAATTATGTATTATACATATGTCTAGGAATGCATCCAAATAAGTCACAATGCTGGAAATAAATACAATGCTAAACCAAAGTACCAAAGAAAAGATAAACAGCTCCTCAGCATCGCAAGCCTAAGCTTGGTCCCATGCTCTCCAGCTCCACAACATGTCATGTACCTAAAGTAGAAGGGAATTTTCCCATATCTATACATGTAGAAAAATAATCTGTTTGGGGCGAAAAGCATGACCCAAACAGGGTGTGAGACTGAATCCCAGTAGGTAAACATCTGAAGATCTGTTCCTAATAGTCAGTGAATATATGGAAGTTAAAGGTAAGAAATAAGTAAACAAGAATGTACTCAACAGTAAACAATCCACAGTTTCAATATCAAGAAACAACAAAACAAATAGATAAACACAAATAGGTAACCCTCTGGGATGTACTCACAGCCATCCCCTCTTGTCCTACCTAAGAAGTGCAAGCAACCCTCTGGGCAGTGAACTTGGCCTAGCCCCTATGTTTTAGTCATAGAATTCATAAAGACTCTCTGAGGAATCACTCATAGTCAATTACCGTTATATTCTAAGGTAGTCTGGAACTCTCTGAGGAAGCTCACCTGATTAATGCCCCTAATATCCCTAAGGTAAATAACTCTTTGAGGAATCTCACTAGGTCAATTCCCCTTATAGTATAGAGTAATCAAGGTAACTCAAAGTAAAACAAAGACACTCTGAGGAAGCTCGCACGGTCAATGCCACTTATTATCTAAAGCAGTCAAGGACTCTCTGAGGAAGCTCACTCGATCAATTCCCCTTATATCCCCAAGTGGTCCTAGGCACTCTGAAGAAGCTCACTCGGTCAATTCCCCTTATAACCTACTACCCTAGGTTCTCACAGCCCGATTTAGGTCAACGATCATAGCAATGAAATATGGCTAGAGTAAACCTATAGAACTACTTGGCTAATTAGTCTACAACATATTGTACATGTAAAAGCATGAATATTCAACTCTACAACTCTAGGAATGGAAAATAGGCAAGGCGGCCAAACAGGACCAAACGGTTGTAAATAGAGCATGCCTGGGAAAAACATCCAAAGCATATAAAGTCAAAACTATTCACATCCATTTAACCTATACTCAAGCATACAAGCGTTGAAGGAAATCCACATGGGTAAAATGGTAAATAAGCATTACCCCGTTCAAGGGTATGGGTGGAATTTGCACATAATACTCAAATACATTGAATGGAAAGGCACAAACCACCTTCCTTGGTGTTAGGAGATAACTATATGCAAACCTCAAAGCTTGAATCACCTTAGAACGCCGAAGATCTACAAAAACATCTAAACCGTTAATAAGTGGATAACCTGAGGAAGATGAAAAATTGAAAAATGGTGCACTAGGATAAGGAAGAGATTACTGAGGCGATCCCAATGCAATCGACACCGGTCGAATCGATGATTGAACGGAGGCTTAGGGGCCCAGAGAAGGATTGCGGTTGTACGGGAGCTCTTGGCCAAACTAGACCTAGAAGAATCATGTTCTGGCGATTAGACGTGAACCCTATCCATTTAATGAAAAAAAGAAAGTACACGGCTAATAAATTTGATGTACACCATGTGTACTCACCATTTCCAAACTCCGCTTTAAGTAGCCTCCAAACCACCCTCACACAGCCATGTGTGTGGCCATGACACGGCCAGTACATGACCTCCTGTTGCAAAGCAGTACATGGTGTGTACTCATAAAGTACACAATGTGTACTTCAAAAATTTCTAGAACTCCCCCTTTTTCTCAGAAATTTCCAGTAGAAGAAAACATACCAGAAAAAGATTCTGGTTCTTACACTTTAGTGGTAAACCTTGTCAATAAACACAACACCCAAACACTTGGTCCGTATGCATTATACACAACACTGAGATTTAGCAAACCATGATATATTATACTTATATTTATTTAAATGAAACTATTATAACCTATAAAATAAACCTAGAAATATGAATAGTAATAGATAATGTTTAAATAATTTTTATAATTTTTTATTATTAATAAAATATACTAATAGAAAAGGACTTAATTTCCCATAAAGTCTTTATGTGTATTGATAATAGTATTTTCTCAAAAAAATGTGGTTTTTATATTGATTTATTAATAATTATAAAATTAATATTTTAAACTATAGAAAAATAGATAAAATAAACATAATTATAGAAATAATAATTTGAAAATTGTCCTAGGGTTAATTTTTGGCATTTTTCAGAAAATTTCCATTTTTTATTCACAGTACAAAATTATTAAAATTTTAATTATAAATATCCTTCAAATTTAAATTAATTATAATATTAATTTATAGTTTTAATTATTTTTCAAGTAATATTAGTTCAATTATACATCCATTAATCCAATTTTTTCATTGGATTAAATTTTATATTTATTTTCTAAATTAAATAATTTCAAACATTTGAACATTTTCTCTTTAAAACCCTAATTTTTTGTCGAATTTGCCGGATAAATTTGAAATTATATTTTTCCACATCCTTGAAAAGAATTTTAAATAAAGGATTCCATATTTTGAATCAGCATAAATTATATTATCAAATAAGGAATCATAATTTCAGACTAAAATGGATACTAAATATATAAAAAATTATTCAACGTGGTTAAGGTAAAATTGTATTTACTTGGTGTTAAACTAAATAGATAAAGATTACAATGAACTATAAACTTTTTGAAAATATATTTTTTGAAAAAATGTGGACCTTATATAGTTTAATGTTATAATTTGAGACATTTTGGACCCTTTTGGTGTGTGAAAAACGTGGGTACATGTTCTTTAAAAAAAATAAAAGTGTGCCACACACCTCACATATAAAAGCCATCCCATATCTTCCCTTATTAAAACCATAAAAACATTTATGGTTCAAAAAATTCATTCCCAAATAACTTATCAAATTTCATCCATAAAAACTAGAAGAATTATTTAGTACATAAAGATATCTTAGGAAGGTTATTGCTGAAAAACCTAAAGAGGACACCTCAAGAAGAGGTGACATTCATCAACGAGCATTTTTTATTTATTCATACAACACCTTAATTAATTATTATACAATTATGATATAGTGACCTCAGTATCTTCTATATAATTATATTTTGTTATCTTTATTTTATTACCTACAAAAATCTCCACATCTATCAAATGGGTTATAAAATCATTTTTCCTGTGTACGATAGACTAGAGCCTCATGAACAAATGCCATTTATTTTCAAATTACCACATATCAATGATGGGAATAATGAAGGATTTATTCTGTATATGTGATATTAAGAATATTAATATATTTATGGAATTATTATGTCACACATACCATCATAATCTCAATTTTTTGGGAATATGATAATGTTTGTCATGTGTATGAAGACTACCGCCTCATAAAGCGATGTGATTTTTTAAAACATTACATGCTAGGTATTAAGGATGAATTTAATAAAATACTTGATATATATGACATAACAATTATTATAGAATTATAATACATCATATAATATACTTTTTTCAATCGGAAATTAAAATGGATACAACGTTCTTGTATATGTATAGCCTACTTCTCAATAAATGATGTATTTCATTTTCTATCACTAAAATTTATCTACAATTATAAGTACATATATACTTAATATATATAATATTTATATCATGGTTAAAATTCTGGAGATGTTGAATCCATATAAACTATATGACAATTTATAATTAATAAACTGTATTTAATAATATCAATTTATTAAAATACTATTTTTCTTAAAAATTCATTAATTAATAAAAATAAATCAATTAATTGATCATGAATATTACCCAAAAATACAATTTTTCTAATTACCCAAGATTAACGTACAAGAAAATTACATTTATTTTGTGTACTACATAATACATTACACAAAATATATGCCCAAATATCGTATTAGTTTAGTGGATTTCTAAAGTCGGAACAAAATCTTATAACTTGGTGAATGATCTTAAATATCTCCCATTAAAATCTTCCCCTTTTTATTTTCCTACCTAAAACCTTTTTTTATATCTTTGGAAAAATAAAACATAAAAAGGGTGAGCTCAAATGCTCAGTAAGGGTAAACATGGAGAACAAAAAACAAACCATAATCATTTGAACGTAAAAACATCAACATAAAATTTGAACATCAAAATCATGAGTCATGAAATAAATCTTGGCAGTTTGTATGTCATAGATCATAAAGTAACATTAAACATGATAAAATAGCATTGGTATAAAACATGGAATTATGGAAACAAATAAGCACATTATATGGTTTCCATAGAATCCAAGGCATTGTTTCTAAGAACATCATACTGGAAAAAGTCCATTATTGAACCAGTTTTACATTCCATTCAATGAATTTATACCGAACTAGATTTACTTATTATTCTAGCCATGTATTACTGAACCTGATTTACATTCCCTTTTAGCCCTAAATTACTAAACTGGATTTATTTTCATTCCAATTATTTTTATCTCATGAGATTTAAATCTTTACATAGTTCATTGGAGGGAGATACAGGTCTCATACTTCTCATAATAGAATCACTCTTAAATGTTCCACAAAAACAAAAATCATTGATCATAGCGTAACCCAAGAAATAAAATGGGTTTTCTTAAACATAATTCTATTATAACATAACACATATAAAATACCATTATATCATTAAAACAATCAAATAATAGTAATAATATGGATAGAAACATAAAACTATTTAAATAGTGTCATCTTAGATGTAAAATAATTTCGATAAACCACTTGTGCTTAATTCTTGAGGAAAATATCAGTTCTTCTTCAAAAAAAAATTTTCACAAAATACCATGAAATTTAAAAGAAATTAATTTAGTTGATAATAAAATTGAAGTAATTTAGATGAAGATTCATGGAAATAAGGATTTATGAACATTTAAAAACCCATTAATTCTATGAAAGATAAAAAAACATTATCGTATTTTTATCGAAAAATTCAGGTAATCAAAAGAAATATTCCTTCCATACCATGCTAAAATTCCAAAATAGGTAAAAATGAATTTAAACATATATATAATAATAAATAATATTACATGAAAACATATTTTGAAAACATGTACATGGAAGATAACTATAACCCTAGTAAATAATTACATATAAATAATCTCGGATAAAAAAATGAGATTGCAAAATTATCCCTTACCATAGATCTTATTACATCTATATGTGTCCAAAACTTCTATATAGTGGGTTTAACAATATTATTAAATGTTAAAAGAACCATAAAATTATTTATTCTATCATATATGATTCACTTACGACATTTTATTACCCGTTCATTTGTTAATTCCATATTAAAGAAATGTTTTGGGTAATAATCATTTTATTAATCATATGTGTTTTGAATTTTTATTCTTGATATTGTTACTTATATCATTATTTAATTACATCCCAAATTTTTAACATGATTTATATATCACATATATTCAATATATAAAGGTTTATTTAATATAGATAAATTAAATGGAATACACCGTTCATGGAGATGGTAGGTCGTACGTACGCATGAATGTTGTTTTCATTTCTTTATTAAAATGAATGAAAGTAAGTAAATGACACATATATATATATCCATTAGATTTATTATTTAAAATATTTCATGATTATTTATTATATATACTTTATAATAATTCTTTAACGATTAACGTGGAGAATGAATCTCATCGCGTCGTGAACACGGTAATTCGTACGTACGGACGAGCGATGATATTGTTCCCATAACCGTTCAATGGTATTAAAGTGGATGGTGTATAATATCTCAGATTTAGTATCATGTTATAATAATTATATATAGTTATTATGTACACCATTATAACCATCCATGTATGGTGGTAGTGAAAAATAGATTACACCACGGCATGGAGACCGCAAGTTGTACGTACACATTCGTGGGGATTTCATTTTTCGTATGATGGATAGATGGTGAAATAGTGTTCTTTTATTTTTATAATAACATATCATTATATGAGTGATTGTGAAACCCTGAGATTTTATGAAAAATATTATTTTAATTTCATTGATGTCTTGTGTTGTACACTACACCAAGATTACCTTGTGCTATACGCAACACTGTATTAGCTTGCAGTATACGCAACACTATTCTTGGATCGTGTTACACACAATTTCAAGTTTGTTTCTACGCAACATTGAGTGTATATATATATATATATATATTCAATGTATAAAATAAATATGGTTTGATATTGTTATATTCAACAACAAAGGAGTCTTTCACAACACGCAACCCTGACTTGGCTTGCATTACACGCAATAGTGACCTTCCTCGATAGCATGTGTAGTACGCAATATCGGGTTTCACTAAACAACGATATATTGTTATAATATTATTATGGACTAGCCGTTATGAATAGTATCAAATAAATTTTTAATTTTATAACATTATTATTCATCTTACACACTTTCTAGAACATGGTATGAGAACAAAATCAATTTTTCGAGTAAAATTAGTATTTTTCAAAAAATGCAGTTTTGTCGCCTTTTGATGGCGCACCCACTTTAAATCTAGTTTTTGACATGTTTATAATTTAAATTTGACAAAATAAAATTATTCCTTGGAATCAGGATATAAAAATTTATTTTTGATAAATTTTTCATATTATTTTGATAACATTCATATTTTGATGAATACTAAAAACACGCTATATTTTAATTAAAAACAACTTTTTTCATTGCAATAATTTATATAAATATATTATATTTTTAATTGGTTTTAAAGTTTAATTAGAATATATTTTTACCATTTAATCCAATTTTGGTCATTTGAATTAATTTCACTTTGAAATTGGACATAAACAAGTGATGATCTTTTGATAGTTATTGTTTCTTAAAAGCACGCTATTTTTTCGATAACGGGAATTACTTTTAAAATTAATTAATGCCACTTCTATGTTTTTAATTTGAAAAAATAGACATCATTTTTTAATTTGGAATATAAAATATATCTTCGGCTGAATTTTTGGTAATTTTCTGAAAAACATCAATTTTTGATGAATAGTGAAAACACTGAGTTTTTGGTTAAAACTGACTTTATATTTAAATAATAATTTATTTTATTTAAATTTATTTTAGTTAAAAATAGGTACATAATACTTATATAAGTTCAATGAAATTAATTGGAGTAATTTTATAATAATTTTAGATTTATAAAAATTCAATTGAACTTTTCACCGTCTTTTACCCACCTCCTAGGAGCTTTTGCAATTGTTCATAAAACATAATTTTACCGCTTCTGTGAGTTGAATTTCAAAAATATGAGAGACATGGTTAATATCAAAGAGTAATATGTGTTTAAATTAGATGAAAATAGTTTTTGGTGAATAGTAACTTTTAACTTTTATTTACCACGGTTAAAATTAAATAGGGTAATTAACGGTTAAAAGAATATTATAATAATTCAAAATTAACTTAACACTTGTCCAAACCTTCTTTTATATGTAATGGCCTACCATGGGCATCCTTGGGTTGATTTTGGGACCCCATGGAGCCACTTATGAAAGACAATGACACATTAGATTAATTAATTTAATGTAAAGACAAAATTGGCATTAACAAAAATATTTTATTAATTAATTTTTATAAGTGGATATATAAATTATCGTCTCTACTATAAATATTCATTGGAAATATAATATGATTTCCTACATGTTGGTATTTTGTTTATAATTTTTAGACATCATATATATTAAATTATTTATGACACAATAATGATATAGTATTTACCTCATTAATAAATAATTTAAATAAATAAGATTATAATGATTAAAATATTATCCAAAACCTGTACAATTCCTCTTGGATGATTTTATATCGAATACGAGTCATCTTATCTTTGAAATAAATGTGTTTTGTACCTTTTTAACCAAAGATAAGTTTATAATAAAATAATGTTTTCACACTTTCCAAAAGAGCCCCTCCTCTCCCTTATAAAAGGAGGTCACTTCTATGAAATTCCTCACACCTCTAAAACTTTTTGGCTCATCCAAAATCTTCCCAACAAAGCTTTCTAAATCCCTCTCCTCCCCCTAGAAGCATTACATTAGTCAGAAGGCACTTCAAAAAGGCCTTTTGGTTCAAACCAAAGGAAGTTACCCAAATTAAAGGCAATAGTTTCTCTTAGGTTGTTTTCTTTTATCCTAATTATCCAATCCCTATACTCTTTTTTATCCTTTCATTTGTGACAACACCAGTATCCTTAAAATACTAGGATTCTGTTATGAGAAGGATTATAACCACACTTGCACACACCTACATCTAATGGATGAAGAACATAATGTTTCTGTGGATGGCAAACTAATGCCTCACGAAACGATGATTGTTCGATTTTCTCCTACCGCCTCTCATGGTGGACATTATGATGGAACTATATTTATATATGATATATATTATGTTTATGATTTTATTATGATTCTTTACTTCCCAATTATATCAAGACTTTATGGTTTCCATAGTGGGTAAATACGGTGATCTCATTTGAGGAAGTACGGACTACCGCCCCCTCAAAGTGATGTGATTCGTTAATGCCTTATGTGAGATGTATAAAGGATGGAGTTAATTATATTATATATGATATTATACTGGAATTATAATATATCTATTTCATTAAAATAATAAATAGAAATTAAAGTAGCGTTCATGCGTATGTACGGCTTACCGTCTCCATAAACAGTGCATTTCATTTCTTACCTCCATATGTTATGTACTATTATAAATACATGTATATTCTGGATATATAATCAATATATATGATATATAAATCCTTATTTACATTCTTGAAGTAATTAAATCATGATATAAGCAATAATAAAATCATGAACAACAATTCCAAACACGTACGATAAATAAGATGATTTTACCCAAAACGCTGCTTTAACATGGGATTTACCAAAGAACGGGTAATATAAAGTCATAAGTGAACCATATATGATATCATAACAATGAATATGATTATTTAATAAGTCAATGATATTATTTAAATCATTATACAGGAGGCTTGGATACGTACGAAGCATATCAGACCTAAGGTAAGGGACAATTATTCCAATCTCATTCTTATCTGAGATTATTTATTCATAAGTATTTACAGGGGTTATATTTATCATCCATATCCCTGTTTTCTAAAAATGGTTTCATGTATGTTTAAAGTTTTTTTTACCCATTTTTGACTTTTATTACATGGTATGTAAGGAATATTTCTTTTATTTACGTTACGAGGTACTTTTTTGACTTTTCCAGAAAAAGTATGAGAAGAATGTTTCTTTAACTTATACAGAATGAAAGGATTTTTATGGTTTTATAAAGCCTTATTTTCATTAAGCTTCCTCCAAAATATTTCATGACTATTTAAAAAAAATCTATTTCTTTTAAAATTGCATGACGTTTTGTGAAAAGAAATTGATTTTGAAGAAGAAAGGATATTTTCCTCAAGAATTCATTTCAAGTGTTTTGTCAAAACCATTTTTCCATCTAAGATGGAATTATTTCATATGTGTATGTTTCAAGTATAATTTCTCTATGTTTTATATGGTTTCACTTTTCTTATGATGAAATGATATCCATTTGTTTTATATGGATTATGCTATGATGGGATGATGTTTGTGAAACCCACTTTATTCTTTGGGTTATGATGAATGATTTATGTTTATGTTGTAGCACATGTAATAATGATTTCATTATGATATGGGTGGGACCTATATCTCCCTCCAATGCATTGGGTAAAGATTTATATCTCATGAGATAGACCTGGCTAGAATGGAAAGTAAATCTGGTTTAGTAATACAGGGCTGGAACTGCAAGTAACCCGGTTCCGTAAGGGACTTTGTCCACTAAGATGGTCTTGGTAGCAATGTCGTGGATACTATAGAAATCATATCATGTGATTAATGTTTTTCCACAATTACATGTTCTATTCCCATGCTATTTTATCATGATTAATGTTTCTTTATGATCTATGCCTTATGTACTGCCATGTTTTATGTCATTTCCCATGATTTTGATGTTTAAACATTATGTTCATGTTTTTAAGTTCAAATGTATGTGATTTTTTTTATTTTATACATGCTTACCCTTACTGAGAATTTTATCTCACCCTTTATATGTTTTCTTTTCCCCAGGATTTAAAGAAAGGTTTTAGGTAAGAAAAAAATGGTGAAGATCTTTATGGGAGATGTTGAAGATCTTTCACCATGATTAGAAGATTATTTTTCCGAGTTTCCAAAGACACCAAAATATTACAGTCTTTGTCTGTCTATTTTTGTAATGTATTAAGTATTCCGCAAAAGTAATGTAATGTCCATTTATGCCAATCTTCGGGCCTCTACAGTTGGTATTAGAGGAAAGGTTTAGTTAACCTTTTGAAACTAGGATGCAAAAACTATACTGCGAACCCTATAAATATTTCTAAGTTCTGTCTAGGGATGTCCCTAAGGTTAGGTATAAGTATAGATTATAGTCCTAGAATTATGGTACCAATATTAGAATTAAACCTAAGATGTTAGATATTGAAGATACTCTCCCTTTATTATGTTGTTTTCCCTAGCATGATTTTTTCCACTCACACTATTCTTTTTGGGTTTTAGATGATGGATGGAACCCAAAGGAACTATGTTGATCAATGTAATGGAAAATGCAATGATTGTCCTTCTGAACAACCAAATGTGATGGGAGTTGGAGTACAAAATCTTATTGTTATACTTACACAAGCTATGAATCATTCTGGACTTCCAAATGAGCAGAGAAGTGAACAATATTCTATTGAGTCTTTCATGAGGAAACGTCCCCCTTCTTTCAGTGGGTCTTCTAATCCACATGTTTTTGAACAATGGATCAGTACCATTGAAAAGATATTTTCCATACTTCGTTGTTTAGAACATGAAAAAGTCATTCTGGATATTTACCGATTAGAAGGGGAAGCAGATCAATGGTCGACATTAATGAAAATTACAAGGCCCCAAGGTGAAATTGAATCCATGGAATGGGATGAGTTCAAGAACTTATTTTTCAATAAGTACTTCCCTCATATTCTTTGATCAAATATAGAAAAGGGGTTTCGTGAGCTTAAACAAAAGGATGACGAATTTTTTAGTATATACGAAGCGAATTTTACAAGGCCTGTAAGGTATGCATTGGGCTTTATCATCCAACCTGAAAGTAAAGTTGATTGATTCCTCAATGGCTTAAAACCAAGTCATCGAAGGGAATTAGCTATAAGAGACTTCAGTAGTTATGAAGAAATTGTTCATTGTGCTATCAAGGTAGAACTGGATGTTGGTGTTACATATCCATCTCATAGTTTTGACAAGAAACGAAAGATGGAGGTCAAGGAGAAATTTTAGAACAATGGTGAAAAGATGATGAATGTTTCTTTATGATCAATGTGTGGAAAGAAGCATGGTGGAGATTGTCTTAAAGGGACTAGAAAATGTTTTAATTGTGGAAAAGAAGTTCATCGAGTAGTTGATTGTTGAAGTAATGGGAACAAGGTTTCTAATGAAGTGAATAAAGAAAAGACTATATAGAACTCTCCACCAACACTTCAATGCTTCAAGTGCAAGGAAATGGGGCATTATGCTAATAAATTCCCTAATCCACGGGTTAATGATGATCAACATGAGCAACCTCTTAAGGAAACTGATAAAGGGAAGTCTCATGTGATCACTATATGTGATTTTGAGTATGAAAATGATGATGTGTACTGATTAAGTGTTTATGTAATGTGATTTCAAAATAGTATCATGGAATCTCATTTATGGAATTGTGGAATTTTGGAATATCTATGTATTGGTCTATTGTGGTTTTCAATAATTTTATGGTACTGGTAACCATGAAAGGTGATTCAAATATTTTGGAAAGCAGATGATATTCATATAATGAAGGGATAAGGAGAAAATAAATAGTTTGATAGTATTCATGAACACATGATTGATATAAGGACAAAGTGATATCATTGTTTGAGTATATAGAATTTTTGGGATTTTGGTATGTGGAAAGAGTTACCTTTTGACAGCATTCATGTTTTCACTAAGGTTCAATGGGTATTCATTTTTCAAGAGAATACATGATTAAGGAATTCACATGATTGGAATGTGACAAACAAGATATATGAGGGATAAATGATGGTATTAACATGCTTGTTATATGACCTTTTTAGTAATTGTTCCCTTTATACTATGAGTTTGGAAATAAGTATTTTGGATAAGCCTAAAGATTTGAATGGATTATGTTGAACATAAGTTTGTATTGTTTAAGGCTTGAAATTTGTTTTTTGATATTATTGATAGAATGTTATAATAGTATAGTTTTAGAAAAAGGACAACCCGTAGGATGGGAAACAACCCGTCGTGTTGGACAAGGCTGTGGGAATCGAACCCACAACCAAAGTGCGACAGGCCTTTATCGCCTACCGCTGGCCTATAAGAAGTCCCTGGTTAGTAGAAACTAGTTTTATTATATTAAGTGGTATGATAGATTAAGTATAAGTCCATTTTTTGGAACCATATACGATTAATCTCACCACAGATGGACTTATATATATATATATCTTTTGCTAACCTTATGTTTGAGAAAGATGGAATGACCTATCATTCTATCACATGATCTACTAACACTTCACAGTAGACAAATTCAACTTCATTTATTTAAGAGATGAAGTTGAAATTATTTAACGCACAAACAACGGTGAGATTGGTCCGAAATAATGTAAGTACTCTTCTAATTCAAATTCTTCAACTTTAGGGAAATGACCGTAAAAGCAAAAATGTTGTCCTAGTACTCTTATATCTGATGAATCAGATTGTACCTTAGATCATCAAAAATCTATGGCTTTGTGATTGTTGGATTTTTTATAGCCCTATTCTCTACCACTCTCCATCAGAACATGATGGTTAGATTTTTCTTCCATATCCATCTTTTCACCTATGTTCTCCTATGTGGAAACCCAGTTATTAGTTAATTTGGGTAATAGTTACATTTAATACTTTAGTTTTTTAAGATAGGTTTTGGTATTCGCTTTTTACGATGTGGGTTTCTATTAAAGAAACATTCAAGTATTAAACCATTTATAACCCCGATGAAATTCGACGGAAAAATTCATTTTAAGGGAGGTAGAATGTAACACCCTGAGATTTTATGAAAAATATTATTTTAATTCCATTGATGTCTTGTGTTGTACGCTACACAAATATTTCCTTGCTCTATACGCAACACCATATTAGCTTGCAGTACACGCAACACTATTCTTGGATCGTGTTACACACAACTTCAAGTTTTTTTCTATGTAACATTGAGTGTATATATATATATATATTCAATGTATAAATGAAATATGGTTGTATTTTGTTATACTCAACAACAAAAGAGTCTTGCACAACATGCAACCCTGACTTGGCTTGCATTACATGCAATCGCGACCTTCCTCGATAGCGTGTGTAGTACGCAATACCGGGTTTCACTAAACAACGATATATTTTTATAATATTATTATGGACTAGCCGTTATGAATAGTATAATCTAAATTTTTAATTTTATAATAATATTATTCATCTTACACATTTTCTAGAACATGGTATGAGAACAAAATCAATTTTTCGTGTAAAATAAGTATTTTGAAAAAAATGCAGTTTTGCCACCTTTTGATGGCGCACCCAAATTAAATATAGTTTTTGACATGTTTATAAGTTAAATTTGAAAAAATAGAATTATTCCTTGGAATCAGGATATAAAAATTTAATTTGGATGAGTTTTTCATATTATTCTGATAACTCTCATATTTTAATGAATAGTAAAAACACACTATATTTTAATTAAAAAAAATTAATTGCAATAATTTATATGGCTAGATTATCTTTTTAATTTTTTTAAAGTGTAATTAGAATATATTTTTACCATTTAATCCAATGTTGGTCATTGGAATTAATTTCACTTTGAAATTGGGCATAAACAAGTGACGATCTTTTGATAGTTATTGTTTCATAAAAGCATGCTATTTGGTTTGATAATGGGAATTACTTTCAAAATTAATTAATTCCACTTCTATGTTTTGTATTTGGAAAAATAGACAACATTTTTGAATTCATAATATCAAATATATCTTAGGATGAATTTTTGGTATTTTTCTGAAAAACTTCAATTTTTGATGAATAGTGAAAACACTGAGTTTTTGGTTAAAACCGACTTTTTTATTTAAATAATCATTTATTTGATTTAAATTTATTTTATGTCAAAATAGGTACATAATACTTATATAATTTCAATGAAATTCATTGGAGTATTTTTATAAAATTTTTAGATCTATAAAAATTGTATTGAACTTTTCATTGTCTTTTACCCACCTCCTAAGAGCTTTTGCAATTGTTCATAAAACATAATTTTACCGTTTATGTGAGTTGAATTTCAAAAATCTGAGAGACACAGTTAATATCAAGGAGTAAATTGTGGTTCAATAAGATGAAAATAATTTTTGGTGAATAGTAACTTTTTACTTTTATTTACCATGGTTAAAAGTAAATAGGGTAATTCAAGGTTAAAAGAATATTATAATAATTCAAAATTACCTTAACACTTGTCCAAACCTTATTGGATGAGTAATTTCTGACCATGGGCATCCTTGGGTAGATTTTGGGACCCCATGGAGCCTCTTATGAAAGACAATGACACATTAGATTAATTAATTTAATGTAAAGACAAAATTGGCATTAATAAAAATATTTTAGTAATTAATTTTTATAAGGGGATATATAATTTATCTTTTTGACTATAAATATTCATTGGAAAGATAAAACTATTTAATACATGTTGGTGTTTTTTTTATAATTTTTAGGCATCAAATAAATTAAATTTTTTACGACACAATAATGATGCAGTATTTACCTCATTAATAAATGATTTAAATAAATATGATTATAATGATTAAAATAGTATCCAAAACCTTTCCAATTCCTATTGGATGATTTTATTTCGAATCGTATTCATCTTATCTTATACATTAATGTGTTTTGGACCTCTTTAAACCGAAGATAAGTTTATAATGAAATAATGTTTTCACACTTTCCTAAAGATCCCCTCCTCTCCCTTATAAAAGGAGACCACTTATATTAAATTACTCACACCTCTCTAACCTTTTGGCTCATCCAAACTCTGCCCAAATAATCTCCCTACATCCCTCTCCTACTCCTAAAAGCCTTACATTAGTCAGAAGGCACTTCAATACATCCTTTTGGTTTAAACCAAAGGAAGTTACCGAAATTAAAGGTAATAGTTTCTCTTAAGTTGTTTTCTTTTATTCTACTTCTCCAACCCCTAACCTCATTTTTATCCTTTATTTTGTGACAAAAACCATATCCTCAAAATAATATAATATTGTTATGAGATGGATTAGAACTACACTTACAAACACCTCCATCTAATGGATGAAGAACATAATGTTTCTGTGGATAGAAAACTAACGCCTCCCGAAACGATGATTGTTCGATTTTCTCTTACTGCCTCTCATGGTGGAAATTATGATGGTAATATATTTATATATAATATATATTATTTTTATGATTTTATTATGCTTCTTCACTTCCCAATTATATCAATCTTTTATTGTTTCCATGGTTGGTAAATACAATGATCTCATTTGAGGAAGTGCGGACAACCTCCCCCTCAAAGTGATATGATTCGTTAATGCCTTAGGTGGGATGTATAAAGGATGGAGTTAATGATATTATATATGATATTATACTGTAATTATAATATACCTATTCCATTAAAATAATAAATAGAAATGAAAGTATCGTTCATGCGTACGTACGGCTTACCGTCTCCATGAACGGTGCATTTCATTTCTTACCTCCATATGTTATGTACTATTATAAATACAAGTATATACTTGATATATAATGAATATATATGATATATAAATCATGATTTACATTTTTGAAGTAATTAAATCATGATAAAAGTGATAATAACATCAAGAACAACAATTCCAAACATGTACGATAAATAAGATGATTTTACCCCAAACGTTGCTTTAACATGGGATTTACAAAAGAACGGGTAATATAAAGTCATAAGTGAACCATATATGATATCATAACAATGAATATGATTCTTTAATAAGTCAATGACATTATTTAAATCATTATACAGGAGTTTCGGATAAATACAAAGCATATCGGACCTAAGGTAAGGTACAATTATTCCAATCTCATTCTTATCCGAGATTATTTATTCATAAGTATTTACTAGGGTTATATTTATCATCTACGCCCTTGTCTTCTAAAAATGGTTTCATGTATGTTTAAATTAGTTTTTACCCATTTTTGACTTTTAGTACATGGTATGTAAGGAATATTTCTTTTGTTTAGGTTACGAGTTACTTTTTTGACTTTTCCGGCAAAAGTACAAGAAGAATGTTCTTTTAACTTATACGGCATGAAAGGATTTTTATGGTTTTATAAAGCCTTATTTTCATTAAGCTTACTCCAAAATATTTCATGACTATATTCAACAAAATCTCTTTCTTTTAAAATTTCATGACGTTTTGTGAAAAGAAATTGATTTTGATGAAGAAATGATATTTTCCTCAAGAATTCATTTCAAGTGTTTTATCAAAACAATTTTTCCATCTAAGATAATATTATTTCATATGTGTATGTTTCAAGTATAATGTCTCTATGATTTACATGGTTTCACTTTTCTTATGATGAAATGATATCCATTTGTTTTATATAGATTATGTTATGATGGGATGATGTTTGTGAAACCCACTTTATTCTTTGGGTTATGATGAATGATTTATGTTTATGTTATTGAACACGTAGGAATGATTTCATTATGAGATGGTTGGGACCTATATCTCCCTCCAATTCATTGGGTAAAAATTTATATCTCATGAGATAGACATGGATGGAATGGAAATTAAATCTGGTTCTGTAATACAGGGCTGGAATGGCATGTAAAACTGGTTCAGTAAGGGACTTTATCCACTAAGATGGTCTTGGAAGCAATGCCTTGGCTACTATGTAAATCTATCATGTGATTAATGTTTTTCTACAATTACATGTTTTATTCCCATTCAATTTTATCATGATTAATGTTTCCTTATGATCTATTCCTTATGTACTGCCATGTTTAATGTCATTGCCCAATATTTTGATGTTTAAACATTATGTTCATGTTTTTAAGTTCAAATATATATGATTTGTTTTATTTTATCCATGCATACCCATATTGAGAATTTTAGATCAGCCTCTATATGATTTATTTTCCCCAAGATTTAAATAAATGTTTTAGGTAAGAATACAAAAGGTGAAGATCTCTATGGGAGATGTTGAAGATTTTTCACCGCGATTAGAAGATTATTTTTCCGAGTTTCCAAAGACACTAAACTATTATAGTCCTTGTTTGTCTGTTTTTGTTATGTATTATGTATTCTACAAAAGTAATGTAGTGTCCATGTATGTCAAGCTTCGGTCCTCTATAGTGATACTGATGTTATTATTTTATAATGAAACAACTAAATAAGAGGAACTAGAAGAAGAAACAAATTTGAATGAATCGGTAGAAGAGATTAACTCTTCCTCGACATGCCTCCTTTAAATATCCTCTTAGGGAACTATAGTTTTTCATTGGAGAAGAAAAAACCTCTATAATGTTACTAGGAAATTTGGGAAGAGAAATTTGTGGGGTTTGGCTGATCATGAAGGCTCAAAATGGTGTGAATATGAGATGGAGGAGGTTTCCTTTTATAAGATAGGAGAGTAGAACGTTAAGAAACTCTCAAAATGTTAATTTTTTTAAAAAAATGGGTTTCAGTTTAAAAATGTCCACAAGACCTTTAACTCGGAGTAATGATGTGTATTGTTCTAAATTCTTTCAACCAATAGTTTTTAGACAATTTTAGGTCTCAAATTTTACCTTATCTTTTCGCTTTAACCCTTAGTTAAATAATTTAGCACTTACCAGGTATTCTTGTATATACATACTATATGGTTAATATATTTACAATAAAATGCTAATAAAAATTAAAATGGATAATTAATGACACGGTAAACATTATCTAAGTCATTTTTATGAATCATATATTTTTAAAACTATCATATCATTTAATAAAATATTAATTATTTTAAAAACCCATTTATGCCAATTTTTAAACAATTCATATCATGTCATTTTAAAAATCAGTAACAAGTAAATTATTTTGAAAAAAATTCATTAATTCAAATATAACATGTCCAACTCATACATAAAATTCTTTCATGGCATAAAAAGGTTTAAAATAAATTTATTTTAATATTTATAATCACATTTATTTGAATAATTCATTAATAAGGTAATCACTACCTCATCATTGTGTCATAAATAAATAAATTTATATGGTATCTAGAAATTATACATAAAATAATATGATATAGTAAATAGTCTTAGATTTCTAATTACTATTTATAGAAATATTTATCAGTTATATAACACTATATTATAATTAATTTAGTAAATTATATATGTTTCTGTTATAATTATCTTTACTTTAAATTAATTTTTATAAAATGTCATTTTCACATATAAGTGACTCCATGGGGTCACAAAATCGACAAATGGATTCTTATTGTTTAAATATCTCATCCATTAGGATTAAGACACATTTTAGGGTAGTTTTATGTTATTAAGTTGTTATTGTTTTTACTCTTATTTTCGAGATTTACCCTTTAACCATGGTAATAAAAATAATTACCATAGTTTCTATTAAAAATTCAAAAAAATAAAAGTATCCAATTAACATAATTTGGACCTACTTATTCCAAATATAGAATCCATTTTTCAAAATTCAAAACACAGATGTTGTAGTTATTTATTTAAAATTAACCCCATTTTTTAAATGAGAAAAGGAGTTTTAAAAGTTAAAACATTACAAAAGATTGAAATGTTTTTACCTATGAATTCAATGTAAAATTAATCATAATCACATAAATTATATTAAATGGTAAAAATATATTCTATTTATACTTTGAAACCATTCAATGTTATAAATTGACCATATATTATCTCGATGAAAAAAAATTAATTAATATTTTATGTATTTTTACAATTCATCAAAACATGAAAGTTATCAGAAAAATATCCAAAATTCATCCTAAGAAAAATTTTATATCCCACTTCTAATGAATAATTTTAGTTTTTCAAATTGAACTTATAAACATTTCAACAACTAGACATAAAATTGGTGCACCATCAAAAGGTGGTAAAACTACATTTTTAGAAAAATACTTCTTTTATCTGAAAAATTGATTTTGTTCTTATATCATGTTCTAGAAAAAGTTTAAGATGAATTAAAATATTATATAAAATTTAAAATTTGGATAATACTATTTATAATGGAAAGTTTATATCCCATTAAATAAAAATATTTTAATAATATATCTTTTTTATTGAAACTCAGTATCACATACAATGCAAACTATTGAGGAAGTTCACTATTGCGTGTAACGCAATCCAAGTCATTATTGGGTGTAGTGAAATATTTCTTTGTTTTTGTGCATAACATAATCTAAACTTATTTCATTTATAAAATGAAAAATATCTATACTTAGTGTTGCATTAAATGAATTCAATCAAAAGAACATGAAATTGTGTGCAACACAAGCCAAGAATATGATTGTGTGTATTGCAAGATAATATAGTGTTATATATAGTGCAAGCTAATTTTAGTGTAGCATATAACATAAGAAATAAAAAAAGAATATATCTCATAAAAGTTTTTGGTGTTACAATTTTCACCACTTAAATTGAATTTCTCCCTTGAAATTCTTTGGGGTTATAAACGGTTTCCTACTTGAAAGTTTCTTTCATGGAAACCCACATCGTAAAAAATGATTACAAAAACACCATTGAATAAAGGAATTTCAAAAACATAATGGTTACCTAAAGTGACTCATTACTGGGTTTCCACCTAGGTGAACATAGGTGGGAAGTGAAAACATAGTTATGGAATATAAATCTAACCATCTTGTTTTGATGGATTGTGATAGTGAATAAGGCTTGAAAAAAGATAACTAATAGAAAGCCATAAATCTGTGATGATATAATGAACCATCTAATTCATCGGATAACAAGTTACTACGATAAATTTATTGGTTTTCAGGATCCTTTTACTAATTTTATAAATGTTTTCATTAGAATATATACTTACTTTCTTTTGGTATAATTTAATTGTTGTTTGTGCCTTGAACAATTTCGACTTCGTCTCTTATTTAAAGAAATGAAGTTGACTTTTTCATTATTAATGTGTTATCAGATCATGCGAAAGAATAATAGGACATTCCATATATCTCAACAAAAAAAATTTCACGGGTAATTCAAATATACATAAGGCCACCTATAGTAAGATAATACAAACATCAACCAGAATATAACATATATAATCCTTCTAAAACCTAAAAATATAAAACATTAGAAAGTGGTTAACTAAATAAACATAATGTTTTTCTCCCATATTCTAATTTGGATGTTCTTGGTTGTCACATTCCAAACATGTGAATACCTTAATCATGTATTCTTTTAAAACATGATAATAACATGATTTATCGTATAACCCCAGTAAAAACATGCATTATGTCAAAATTAACTCTTTCCACACACCCAAAATCCAAAAAATTCTATATAATCAAACCATGATATCACTTTCTTCCTTCTATCAATCATGAGGTCATTAATACTATCAAGCATCTTATTATCTCCTTATCCCTTCATTATGTGCATATCATGTAACTTCAAAAAATATCAGAATAACCTTTCATGGTTATTGGTACCATTAAACATATACATTAAAATGCTTAAGGAAATGAATTAATGTAACAATCCTTAGATGTTTCTTTATTCCATAGTACCATAAAATTACTTATAAAAAATTAATATTGATGATCATTTAATCATTCCACTACCTTCTTAAACCATTTACCGAGCTTTATCATTTTATTCCTTAACACTTCTTTTATCTCACATATCATTTGAAGTCTCTTCATCATCAGTAACATTAATACTACCCATACGACCATGTTGATTCTCTTCATGATAATTTCCCTTAGTGAATCGATTTTCATAATTCCCATAAATTCCACATTTAAAACATTTAACCATAGTTTATGTCTTAGAAATACTATTATCCTTGTCTATTATGTTAACTGAACCTTTTCCTTTGAAATTACTGGATTTGGGTCTTTCTTTTACACACCAAAATCATCTATCAGTTCCTTAGAAAAATTCTCTTTTATGCCTTTTCCCTCATGATGTACATGAGGATAATTTAAGTTTTATTCCTCTAGGATCATCATGAAACTCCACCTCTCTCTTATTAGTTAGGTCATCAAACTTACCAAAGTTGAGATTATTGATCATATTATGAGATTGATGATTAGGAATAATAATGAAATTTGTACTTCAAAATCCCATTTCATTTGGCTACTCATGAATAATATCATTAAATTTTCCATCACATTCTAAATTTACACAAATACTCCTATTTCTATCCATTTCCTAAAACCTAAAAAGAATAGTGTGATAGGAAAAAATCATACTAGGAAAACAATATAATCATGGGAGAGTACTTTAAATATCTAATATATTAGGTTTATTCCTTTGTTATTCATGTTCATTACCATAATTCTAGGACTGTATCCTATAGTTATACTTACCCAGAGGGACATCCTTTGACATTCCTTAGAAATATCTCTAGGGATATCACAAAAGTTATGGCATCCTATCATCCATAGTTTAACTAAACCTTCACTCTCATACGAAATATAACGAACAAAGATTGATGTATATGAGCATTACATTTCTTTTTCATAATACTAAATACATTACAGAAAATATATACCCAAATACCGTATTAGTTTAGTGTCTTTGGAAAATCAAAATCTTATAACATGGTGAATTATCTTCAACATCTCCCATAACGATCTTCCCTTTTTTGTTTTCCTATCTAAAACCCTTCTTTAAATTCTATGGAAAAGAATAAATAAAAATGGTGACCTAAAATGATCAGTAAGGGTATACATGGAGGAAAAAAACAAACCATAAACATTTCAATGTAAAAACAAGAGCATAAAGTTTAAACTTCAAAATCATGAGTCCTGAAATAAATATTGTAAGTTCATAAGGCATAGATCATAAAGAAACATTATACATGATAAAATAGCATTAGTATAAAACTTGTAATTGTGGAAAACAAATAATAACATAATATTATTTTCATATTAGCCAAGGCATTGTTTCCAAGACCATCATAGTGGAAAAAGTCCAATACTAAACTGGGTTTACATTCCATTCCAACCATGTATTACTGAACTGGATTTACTTGTCAATCCATCCATATATTAGTGAACCAGATTTACTTGTCATTCCAGCCCTATATTACTGATACAAATTTATTTTTCATTCCATTAATGTCTATCTCATTAGATTTAAATCTTTACCCAATGCATTGGAGGGAGATATAGGTCCCACCCATCTCATAATTCAATCATTCTTACATGTTTCAAAAAAAAACATAAATCATTCTTCAAGGCATAACCCAAGAAATAAAATGGGTTTTCTTAAACATCATTCCATCATTACATAATCTATATAAAATACCATTACATCATTATAATAATCAAATAAAATTAATAATAGGGATAGAAACAAAACATTGTTTTATGAGTGTCCTATTAGATGGAAAATAATTTTGATAAACCACTTGAGCTTAATTCTTGGGGAAAATATCCTTTATTCTTTAAAAACATTTTATTTTATCTAAATGACCCAAAAATTTAAAAGAAAATAATTTAGTTTAAAATAAAAAATAAATCATGTAGCGGAATATTCATGGAAAGAGCGTGTTATGAATATGTAAAAAAAATTCATGCTTTATAACTTAAAAAAACATTATCCTCATATTTTTACTGGAAAAGTCAAAAAGTACCCTGTATGGTAAACAAAAGAAATATTCTTTCTATACCATGTAATAAAATTTAATAATGGTTAAAAATTAATTTAAAAAAACAAAGAATAATAGTAATAATTATATGAATGCATGTTTAGAAAACATGGACATGGATGAAAAATATATCCCCAATAAATAATTACGTATAAACAATCGCGGATAAAAAATGTGACTACAAAATTATCCCTTACCTTAGGTATGATTTATTCCATATGCGTCTAAAACTAATGAATAATGGGATTAAACATATTATTAACTTGTAACAGAACCATAATAATATTTATTATATAATATATTATTCACTTATAACTTTATATTACCTGTTCGTTTGTCAATTCCATGTTAAAGCAACGTTTTGGGTAATTCATTTTATTTTTCATTCGTGTTTTGAATTTTTATTCTTGATATTATTACTTATATAATCATTTAATTACTTCCAAAATGTAAAACATGATATATATATTATATATATTCATTATATATATATAATAGATAGATAAATGAAATGGAATACACCGTTCATGGAAATGGTGGGTTGTATGTATGATTGGACGATGTTTTCGTTTCCTTATTGAATTGAATGGAAGTAAGTAAATGAAATATATATATACATAAATCCAGAATAATAATTATATAATATATTCCATGATTATTTATTATATATACTTTATAATCATTCTTTAATTGTTAACTTGTAGAACAAATATCATCGCGTCGTGAAGACGATAGGTTGTACGTACGCACGAGCGATGATTTCTTTCCCGTAATTGTTTAATGGTATTGAAGTGGGTGGGGTATAATATATCCTAATTATTATATAGTAATAATAAAAAAATATAGTTATTATTTACACCAATATACCCGTCCACGTAAGGTGGTGGTGAAAAACAGATTACACCACGGCGTGGAGACGGTAAGTCGAACAAACACACATGCGGTGATTTCATTTTTAGTAGGATGGATAGAAGGTGAAATAGTTTTGTTTTATTTTTATAATAAAATATAATTATATGAGTTATACTAAAGTTATAAATTTATAATTAAATAACTAATTAATATGAATTAGAAGAAGAAATAAATTTGATAGAATCGATAGAAGAGATTACCTCTTCCGCAACGTGCCTCCTTTAAGTTTCCACATAAGGAACTAGAGTTGGTTTTTTGGAAAGAACAACACCTCTATAATGTAACTATTGAAGATGAGAAAATAAATGGGTCTAGTTTGGAAAATATTTAAGTATCAAAATCGAGTAAAGAGTAGAGGTAGGAGGTTCCCGTTTATAAGAGAGGAGAGGGGCACTTTAGGAAACTCTCAAAATAATAATTTATTACAAAATTATTTTCAGTTTCAAATGGTCGAAAACATATTTAATTATAAGGTAATATTATTAATGTTCTTAATCCTCTAAAAATATAGGTTTTATACATGTTTAGGTCTCAAATGTAACTATATCATTTCAGTTTTACCCTCTCTTAACTACTTTAACTCTTATCATGTCATCTTGTATATTCATACTATATGGTTAATATAGTTACTATAAAATGGAAATAAAACCTAAAATTGTTAATTAATGACATGTTAATAATTATTTAATTAGTTTTTTCCAATATTATATTTTTAGGGCTATTATATCATGTAATAAAATAGTATTTGTTTTAAAAACTCACTTATGTGGATTTTTATACTATTCCTATCATGACTTTTTAAAAATCCATAACAACATTATTCATTTGAAAAAACTACATTATATAAAATATAAAAATTCATAATCTTCCATAAAATATTTTTTATGGCATAAAATGGTTCTAAATAAATTTATTTTAATATTTATAAACTCATTTATTTAAATCATTCATTAATAAGGTAATCACTACGCCATCATTGTGTCTTAAATAAATAAATGTATTTGGGGTCTAAAAATTATAAAAAAATACCATGATGTATTAAATTTTCCTAGCTTTGTAATTACTATTTATATACATATATATCAGTTATATAATCCTATATTAAAATCAATTTACTAAAAAAAATATGTTTACGTTATAATTATCATTACTTTAAATTAATTCTTATAAAATTTAATTTTCTCATCCTTTTGAATCCATCGTGTCTCAAAATCAACCCAACGATGACCATGGTTGGAAATATCTAATCCAACAGAATTAAGACACGTTTTAGGGTAGTTTTATATTATTAAATTATTATTTATTACCCTTATTTAAAATATTTAACCTTTAACCGTGGTAATAAAAATATTTATTAAATTTACTATTTATAAGGCCAAAAAAAGTCTCCTATTAACATAATCTAGACCGACTAATTCCAAATATGGAAGCCATTTTTTAAAATTCAAAATATAGAGGTTGTAATAATTAATTTAAATTTAATCCTATTGTTGGTATGAGAAAACAATTTTTAAAAGTAAAAAACCATACAAAAGATAAAAATGTGTTTACCTATGAATTCAATGTAAAGTTAATGATAATGACATAAATTGTATTAAATTGTAAAATAATATTCAATTTATACTTTAAAACGATTCAATATTATAATCTATCCGTATAATTTATCTCTATGAAAAAGTTGTTTTTAATTTAAATTTAGCGTATTTTTATTATTCATCAAAACAAGAAAGTTATCATAAAAATATGAAAATTTCATCTAATGTAAAATTTTATATCCATATTCTAAATAATAAGTTTTATTTTTCAAATTGAACTTATAAAAGTTTAAAAAACTTTATTTAAAATGGGTGCACTATCAAAAGGCTGTAAAACTATATTTTTTTAAAAAATCTTCTTTTATAAAAAATTGATTATGTTCTCATATAATGTTCTAGAAAATGTCATAAATTAATTATAATGTCATATAAAATTTAAAATATGTTTAATAATATTCATAAAAGCTAGATTATATCTCAAAAATTAATAATATTTTAATAATATATCATTGTTTAGTGAAACTCGGTATCGCATACAACGCAAGCTATCGAGGAAGGTATGTTATGCATGTTTCTCAGTCCTAGTAAGTGTTGTTTGTTGTGAAATCTTCCTATAGTGTTGATTATAACATAATCCAAATGTTATTTCATTTATACATTGATCAAAATCAATACCCAGTGTTATGTGAAATGAGTTCTATCAAAAGAACATGAAATTGTGTGCAACACAAGCCAAGAATACTGTTACATATACTAAAAGTTAATACGGTGTTTTTTATAGTGCAAGATAATCTTGGTATAGTGTATAAAATAAGACATTAAGGAAATTAAAAGAATCTATCTCATAAAATCTCAGGGTGTTACAATTTGTATATAATTGAACAAAAACATAATCATTTAAGAAGTGACAATAAAAAATAATAATAAATTAATTATTCTATAAAATTTAAATATTATTATTATTGTGGTATCAATACATATCCCTTTATTATTCTTCCGTACACCATAAGAGTAAAGTTTATAGTGGTAATACTTTCATGGGTCCGTTTGGTGAGCAGGGACCGGGTCATTCTCTTGATGAGGTCGAATGTAACGACTCAAACATTAATTAATGGAAATTTTTATTCATCAAATTAAATGTCTTATTATAGTTATATAAAATTTGAACATCATTGGTTTTATTTTTCTAGGTTTTAAAATACCGTTATAAATTGTGACCGTTTCTAATAAAGTCGTTGAACAGTGATCACATGATTTTTAAAAATATAGGGCTTTAACAAATCCAATTTACTTAGACAAAGATGTTATGGCATCATCCAGTAGACTTACCCTATACGAAGCCCATTTATCGAAGCATATAAAGGAGGTGGCATCATTGGGATTTTCTCTGGACCAAGCCCAAGTGGAGCTTGAAC
The DNA here is from genome assembly GCA_963277665.1 of Viscum album. NCBI lineage: Eukaryota > Viridiplantae > Streptophyta > Magnoliopsida > Santalales > Viscaceae > Viscum > Viscum album. The sequence goes on from OY728164.1 coordinate 1,352,022,579, forward strand.
ACGTTAAGCTTGAGCGGAACTAACAACACGAGAAGCCGAAGTTAATAGAGATTACCAACTGAGCGATGTTATCTGAGCCACCCCAAGAGTCTGTCACCATCACACACCTTACCCTTCGGTCTTATGCGGGTTTTTAAGGGGTTATGTAAAAAAACCCTAGCACTATGACTATGAAAATTATTTTTCAATAATGAATGTGCATTCATTTTATTATTGTTACTTTGTAAATAGTTTTTAAAGCACAAATAGTATTTTTAGTTAATATTCGACTAATAAATATATTTTTATGAATTAATAGATTTTTGAATTAAATAACATTTTAATAAAATATTATTATTATTACTAAATTACTATTTATTAAATTTAAATTATCATATAATTTTAGGAATGCAATTGTAATTTTTATTAAGGTTTGAAAGTTGTTTTTGTCAAAACTCATGAATTTTCAATAAATATTGGTTTTTTATTTTAAAAATAAAAATTCACATATTTTTAAAATTATTTAGATAAAATTTATATTATTTTTGGAATCAGGATGTTGAAATTATCGAATGGGGAATTTCTCATAATTTTCTCAGACAGTTGAATTTTTGGGTAAAAATTAAATACCATTAAAATATATAATGTGTTTTCTGACATCATAATGACCCAATACTGAAGTAATAAAATAATATAAACATTATGTTTGGCCAATATATTTTTTTACATGAAATTAATGTGATTTTGGATTTGTTTGATTTATTTTGAAAAGATTTAGTGGACCCTTCAAGGCTTATAAAACATTTTGTATTTATAAATTGTTTTCTTTGAGAGTGTCACTCACCTCCACATACGAAAACCTATTATTTTAAGAATTTAGGCCATTGGTATCATAAAATATTCTTTTCCAAACCCCTTTGAAAAAAACATGGGCAAAAACCATGTGTTGGTGTGTGGTTTTGATTAGTTTAATGTGTGGTGTCCCAAACCTAAATAATAAAGAATTCCCTCTCCTTTCCTATATAAACCCACCCAAACTCCCACTTCCTATTCACTCAAATACTTTTTAGTTCCAAAAAAACCCTTACCTCTTCGCTCTAGAATCCACAAAAGGTGCCCCAATCTCTCAATAATCCTCTCTCAAGCCTCTCCCATGCTTTTGGGATCACACTTCCATGTAAGGGATTCCTACCTTTCTCTTCTTATATATGTTTCTTAATATTGTTATGACATTTTATTTTCGTGTATAAAAGTTAGGGTATGATTTATCACCTTCCCCATACTACCCTCTTTATGTTGGAATGATGTGATACCCCTCTCTCTCTTATTTAATTCCTCTCATATACACCGGTTACCATACCGAAATTCTGTGAGGGATTTATCTCTCCTCTTTTACATCCAAGTAATTATTTTGTATTATGCATCTAAATTCAATTACATTTGAGGGGAAATGTATATATATGACCCCAATACATTCCAATTCATGTAAATATGATGATAAACTATTTTCTCTCTCATCGTCCATTTTCATGAATCCTTATGTCACGATGTTATGCTGCTGAAATTGCGTCATGTTTTTCCATGCCAATATCATTGTGTAGTGAATACCATACCCATGTCTCTATAAAGGGTATTCACATTTACGCACATATACATATTTAATAGTACATTCACATATTTATTCCACATTACTTAATCGTGGAATAACTTATGATGTTGATTGATTCCATGTTATATGATCCATGTGGCACACTTATGTATGAAATGAAATGTTGAAGAAGGGTGTGCCCTGATAGTGCTCCATTGCACTGGGTAAAGTATAGTATCATGATATGTCATGTGTAATGGGTTTTTACTAATGAATCTTCAAGTGCACCTAGGGTATACTCGTGCTTCATGTGAAATGAGGTTTTACTCATTCTTCATGTGCAATGAGCCTTGGCTCATGCTAATTCAATGTTAAGTGTTGTTGCCACATTTCCATGTTATGATTATCATGCTTTTTCATGACTTTAGGTTCATGTTTCTCTTGTTCTCAATTAATATGCCTTTTGTCTAACATGTATTATACTCCTCATGTTATTCCATGTTTATTCCCTTGCTAGGATTTATAGCTCACCCTTTTCTTATTCATGTCCTCAGGTTATCCCATGAAATGATGAGTATGAGGGAATGTAGTGGTCATGTAAAGGAAGTTTTCAATAGAAATGTTGTATTTCATGTTTCATGTTTTTTTGTAATGATCCCAATCTCCAAAGACACTAGACCTCACGATCTTCTATGTTTTATCAAGAAAAGAGTTTATGTAATAAATCATGTTTTAATGTGTAATAAAGAACATGGTTGTTATAGTTGGTATCAGAAGATAGGTTTAGTTATTTTTGAGATTTGGATTAGAAAACCCTATTGAATACGTAGAGACAAGAATAAGTATAATAAAAACATCCCTAAGTATTAGTGAGTATTAAGTATGTTTTTTATCAAGAAAATACATCCATGTCTGGATACGAGTAGGTAGAGGCGGCTCTGGCACAGATGTATCATAGGGGTAAAACCTAAAAACACCGCTTGGAGTAAACTCAAACGGGAACTAGTGAATGACAACGGGCCTTGCTGAAATCTTGGTTATGAAAATCCTAGGGGATATGCTTTAGTAGATTCATAAGCTTAGTATAAACCATTATTAAGGGATTTAAAAAAAATTCCCCTAAGAATATATGTTAGAAATTATATCATGAATAGCCTAGATTGAAGCCTATAGACTCATAAGTTAAGAAAATAAAAGTTAATTATATGTCATTAGTTTGTCCTTGGATTTCCCTTTACGTGTTACCCCTAACATTTCTTTTATTCTAGCCAGTGACCGGTAACAAGAGGACATAGACTAACAACTGATGTGAAGATCAATCCAATGAGTTTTCTAATGAGATCCCCAATCTGATGGGAGCGAGAATCAAAAACTTTTTCATGCTTCTCTCTTTCAGTTAACTCAATCTTTAAATAGAAGCATGGGTCAAAAGGAACACTCAACCCCCCTAATAATGAATAAGTCTCTATCTAGAGCTTCATGAGACAAAGTACTCCTACTTTTAATGGATCATTCAATCCCTCAATCACTGAAAAATGGATCAACTCCTTTAAAAATATCATCTACATCCTTCAATTTTATGAACAAGAGAGGGTTCTTCTGTCTGCTTATCATATGGAGGGTGAAGTTGATCAATGGATGGAATTGATAAAAAATATGAATCCATAGGAGGAGATCACGGAATTTGAATGGAAGGATTTCTAGAAGATGTTTTTTAATAAATATTTTCCAAGCACCCTCCGACTTAAGATGGAAAGGGACTTCCTTGACCTTAAGAAAAAAGGTGATGAATCCATCATAGTGTACGAGACAAACATTACAATGCTTGCATGATATGATTCCGGCTTTGTCGTTACCCCTGAATGCAAGGTTCACCACTTCTTTGGTGGGCTGAAACCTAGCCTACAGAATGTGCTGGTTATCTGTGACTTCGATAGCTATGGTGAAATTGTCTGATGGGACCTCAAGGTCGAAATAGAGATATAATAATCTTAGGGGTATCCTAGAGATAAGAAGCATAAGGTGTACTTCAATTATGGTGGTCCGATTGATTAATCCAATGGTGCTAAGATGATCCAGCACCCCACTTACCAAAGATGTAGAAAGATGCACCCCAGATATTTCTAGAAGGGGATGAGGAAATGATTTAGGTGTAGAAAAGAATGGAACAAAGATGTTAACTAATGAAAAGGGAAAACTGCAGCTGCAACAGAGGAGAGGAATGCTCCATTATAATTTCAACGTGTTGTTCATTGCTTCAACTACAAGGAACCATCGAATCTTGCAAATCAGTTCCCTAAGCCAAGGGTTTTCGGAGGCAACCAACAACCTACAAGGTAGCAAGGGAGATATTTTTCCATCACTACTATAAAAGTGATCCCTGACAATGAAGTGGTGATAGTTATGCTAGTTATTAATTCAAGAATAGCGAATATACTTTTTGATTAAAGTTCTATGCATTCTTTTATATTTTGAAGGTATAGTAGAACAATCCCAAAACCACAACAAATCATAGAACTAATGATGTCGGTGAGTACGACAAATGGTGAAATCATTACATCCCATGAATATAAATCCTCCCCTGTATTAATTTCCCAGAGAACCTCTTCATACTTCTTCTAGTGGAATTTTATGCAATTCTCGGCATGGATTGGCTTAACTTATATAGAGCCAACATAAATTGCTGTGATAGGGAAATCACTCTCTATGTGGAGAATTGACTCCCGATTCTGTACAAGTTCAATGAGGAAGATGAACCTTCTTTTGCTCCATCATCTAAAGCATGGATATTACTACCCTCTAAGCATGCGTATCTAGCTCAGATGATTGAAACTAAGGAGGAAACCATCCTTGAATACATTCCTATTGTGAGGGAATTTGCTGAAGTGTTTCCTGAGGAATTTCCATGTCTTTCTCCTAGAAAATATGTTTAATTATTAGTTGATATTATACCTAGGGTATTAAAAATATACAAGACTCTTTAAATAATGGTTGTTGTGGAAATTTAGGAGCTAAAGAAACAACTACATGAGAATCTAGATAAAGGGTTTATATGCCCAAGTGCTTCACCATGGGGTGCACCAGTCCTCTTCGTCAAGAAGAATGATGTGTCAATGCGCCTTTGCATCGATTATCATGAGCTTAACAAAATCACGATAAGGAACAATTATCCTCTCCCACGAATTGATGACTTGTCCCATCAGCTGCATGGAGCACAATACATCTCCAAGGTGGATTTTCGGTAAGGATATTATCAAGTACTGGTGAAGAAGTAAAATATCCCCAAGACTGCTTTTCGTAGAAGATACGAGCACTATGAATTCATAGTAATGCCTCTAGGACTCACTAATGCTCCAGAAATCTTCATGAACATGGTGAATTGAGTCCTTAGAGATTACCTCAACAAATTTTTGGTAGTCTTTATATATGATATTCTAATATACTCCAAAACCAAGGAGGATTATGAGAAGCATCTAAGAACTATACAATAGACCTTAAGTATGTATATTCTCTTTGAAAAGTACATAACGTGTGTGTTCTGGTTGAAGAAGATCTCATTGTTTGGCTATATCCTCGAAAGCAATGGGATATCTGTGGATCCCTCAAAAATGGATGCAATTGAGGGATGGTCGAGGACAACATCAGTAACGGATATCCGTAGCTTCTTAGGGTTAACTGGATATTATCGACGATTTGTGAGAATTTTTTTATGATTGTTCAAACCTCCTACCAAGATAAATAAGAAGAGAGAAAAGTTTTCTTGGAGGGATTAATGAGAAGAAATCATCAAGGAGATAAAAAGGAGGCTCATCACTACGCTCGTTCTCACATTACCCACAAGTGGAGAAATTTTGTGGTATTTAGTGATGCTTTGAAGAAGGCCCTGGGCTGTGTGTTGATGAAAAATGACAATGTAATTCCCTATGCTTCAAGGCAATTGAAAGATCATGAGTAGAATTATCCAACACAAGAACTGGAGTCGGTTGTGGTGATCTTCACTTTAAAACTTTGGCAGCATTATATATTTGGGGATAAGTGTGAAATATATAAAAACCACAAAATCTTCAAGTATATATTCACATAGAAAGAGTTGAACATGCGTGAACAAAGATGGTTAGAGCTGATCAAAGACTATGACTACTCAATCCATTACCACCCTAGGAAATAAAACAAGGTGGAAGATGATATAAGTATAAAGTAACTGGTGATTCTTTAACTGATGAGAATTGATAAGGATCCAATCTTCTTTGACATTATGAATATGGACATGGGAATCATAAAGAAGGGAACATCATCAATCCTTTCACAAATTATTTCTCAACTATCACTTTTGGAAGGGTTAAAGGATGCTCAAAAGGATGATGTGGGAATTCAGAAGAAGGTGGAAGCTATCAAAAAAATTTAAATCCTTGGTGTTCAATGTTAATGAAAAATGAATTGTGAGACTTGTGAAAATACTATGTGTTCCATCAATTTCAAGGTTGAATAAGGAACTTTTGGATGATCCACATAGTTGAAATTTCTCTATTCTCTCAGAAAAAACAAAGATGTATTGAGATATCTGAGATAATTATTTGTGTGATAATATGAAGAAGGAGATCGCTGAATTTACATCATAGTGCCTAGTGTGTTAGCAAGTTAAGGCTAGGAGACATAAGTCTAAGGGAATGATGCAACCATTAACCATACCAGCATGGAAGTGGGAGAACCTAACCATGGACTTTTTGCCCAAACGTCCAAAGACATCCAAAGGCAATAATGAAATATAGGTTGTTGTAGATCTTCTTACAAATTCTGCAAACTCCATTTCAATTTGGGAGGATTACTTATTGGATCAACTTGAAGAGATATATATCAGAGATTTAGTAAGGTTGCATGGGGTACCACAATCGACTGTATCTGATCGAGATATAAGATTCACATCTATGTTTTGGAAGTGTCTTCAAAATGCTCTGGATAGTGAGCTGAACATTAGTACAACTTATCATCTTCAAAATGATGTCCAATCCGAGTAGACTGTCCAAACACTTGAGGAAATGTTGAGAGCATTCTAAATGGACATCAAAGGAGGATGGGACCAACATCTTCTATCTGTTGAATTCTCCTATAATAACAGTTTCCACTTGAGCATCCAACTGGCACCTTATGAATCCATGTATGGGAAGAGGTGTAGAAAAACTTCATGTTGGGATGAAGTCAGTGAGCGTAAGATAATAGGATAAGAAATGATTGACGAAATGGTTGAGAATGTTAAAACCATTCAACAACATATCAAAGCAGCCCAGAGTTGGCAGAAGAGTTATGCAGATAACTATGGATAATATCTTGAGTTAAAAGTTGGAGAGATGGTATTTCTATGCATATCTCCATGGAAGAAGGTCATGAGGTTTGGAAAGAAAGAGAAGTTAAGTCCTAGGTACACAGGCCCCTTCAAGATTCTTGATCGTGTTGGGGATGTGGCCAATCAATAAAAATTCCACCTACCATGGACAAAGTACATGCTGTATTTCATGTATCCATGTTGATGAATTACATACCAAACCCTTCACATGTACTCTCTTCAGAGGTAGTACAGTTGTAGGATGATCTTTCTTACGAGGAGTAACCAGTGAAAATCTTAGATCGTGGAGAAAAAGTTCTATGAAATTAGGCAATTCCCCTCATCAAGGTGTTGTGGAAAAACCACAAGTTTGAAGAAGCGACATGAGAATCAGAGGAAATGATGAACCAGAGTTACCCACAACTGTTCTTGTGTGGGAAATGGAAATTTTGAGGGCGAAATTTCTTAAGGGGTTAAGACAGTAACGACCCAAACATTCATTAATGTAAATTCCTCTTGATCAAATTAAATGTCTTATTATGGTTAAATAAAATGTGAAATTCATTGGTTTTATGTTTCTGAATTTTAAAATACCATTATGAATTGTTATCGTTTCTAATATATTCGGTGAACAGTGATCACATGATTTGTATAAATATAGGGCTCTAACAATTCCAATTTACTCAGAAAAGGAAGTGATGGCCTCATCTAGTAGACTTTCCCCATACGAAGCCCATTTTTCATATCTCAAAAAAGAGGTGGTGTCGTTGGGATTCTATCTTCACCAAGCCCATGCAGAGCTTGAACACTTTAATCCTGAGCGGAACTGACTACAGGAGAAGTGGAAGTTAATAGAGATTACCACCCAAGAAATGTTATCCAAGCCACCTCAAGAGTCTATCACCATCACACACTATACCCTTCAGTCTTATGTGGGTGTTACAAGGGGTTATGTAACATGACCCTAGCACTATGACTATGTACATTATTTTTGAAAAATAATATGCATTCATTTTATTATTATTACATTGTAAATAGTTTTTAAAGCACAAACAATATTTTTTGTTAATATTCGACTAAGAAATATATTTTGATGAAATAATGGATTTTTGAATTAAATAATATTTTAATAAAATATTATTATTATTAAATTGATTTTTATTAAATATAAATTATCGTATAATTTTATGAATGCAAGAGTGATTTTTATTAAGGTTTGAAAGTTGGTTTATTCAAAACCCAGGAATTTTCAATAAATATCGGTTCATATTTTAAAAGTAAAAAATCACATATTTAGAAATTATTTAGATTAAATGAATATTATTTTTTGAATCAAGTTATTGAAATTATCCAACAGTGAATTTTTCAGGATTTTCTGAGACAGTTGAATTTTTGGGTAAAAATTAAATATCGTTTAAATAAATAATGTGATTTATGACATCATAATGACCCAATAGTGATGTGATAAAATAATATAAACATTATGTTCATCCAATATATATTTTTGAATTAAAGTAATCTGATTTTGGGTTTGTTTTATTTATTTTACAAATCTTTAGTGGACACTTCAAGGCTTATAAAACATTTGGACTTTTTAAATTGTTTTCCTTGAGAGTGTGACTCACCTCCACATAAGCAAACCTATTATTTTAATAATTTAGGCCATTGGGATGATAAAATATTTTTTCCCCTCCCCTTTGGAAAATACCATGGGTGAAAACCATGGGCTGGTTTGTGGTTTTGATTAGGTTAATGTGTGGTGTCCCAAACCTAAATAATAAAGAATTCCCGCACGTTTCCTATATAAACCCTCCCAAGCTCCCACTTCCTCTTCACTGAAAGTATTTGGAGTTTGACCAAACCCTTCCCTGCTATCTCTATAATACCCCCAAGGTACTTCAATCTCCCATTAATCATCTCTCAATCCCCTCACATGCTTTTTTTATCGCACTTCCAATTTAGGGATTCCTACCTTTCTCCTTTTATCCATGTTTCTTAATATTGTTACGCCCTTTTATTTCCTTGTATAAATGTTGGGGTATGATTTGGAACCTTCCTCGTACTGCCCTATTTTTTGGAATGAGAAGATAGCCCTCTCTCATTAAATTCCTTCCATGTACATGTGTTACCATACCACAATTCCATGAGTGATTTCTCTCTCCTCTTTTACATCAAAGTAATAATTTTGTATTATGAAGCTAAATTATATTATGTTTATTGGGACATGTATATATATGTACATGTTACTGTCCAATTCAAGTACATATGATGAGACACTATTTTCTCTCTCATCAACCATTTTCATGAATCCTTATTTCACGTTGTTATGCTGCCAAAATAGCACTGCATTTTTCCAAGACAAGATCATTGTGTAGTGAATACCATACCCATGTATCTATCAAGGGTATTAACCTTTATGCACATTTAAATATTCAATGGTACTTTCATATATTTATTCCATATTACTTAATCTTGGAATAAATTATGATTTTGATTGATTCTATGTTATATGATTCATGTGGCACCCTTATTCATGAAATGAAATGTTTAAGAAGGGTGTGCCCTGATAGTGCTCCAATGCATTGGGTAACTTTTAGTGTTATGATACATAATGTGAAATGGGTGTTGACTCATACTAATTCATATGAAATTAGGGTTTACTCATTCTTCATGGGTAATGAGGTTTTCCTCATGCTCCATGTGCAATGAGCCTTGGATCATACTAATTCCATGTTAAGTGTTGTTGCCACAATTCCATGTTATGATTATCATGTGTTGTCATGAATTTATGTTCATGTTTATCTTGTGCTACATTGATAAGACTATTTCCTACCATTTATTTTATTCCTCATTTTATTCAATTTTTATTCCCTTATTAGTCTTTATAGCACACCCTTTTCTTTTCCATGTCCTCAAGTTATCCCATACAATGCTATGTACGAGGGACTGTAGTGGTCATGCAAAGAATGTTTCAATAGAGATGTTGTATTTAATGTTTTAAGTTGTTATTTAATGATCCTAATCACCAAATACACTAGTTTTCTCAATATTCCATGTTTTATCAAGTGAAGAGTTTGTGTAATGAATTATGATTTAGTGTGTAATAAAGAACATGGTTGTTATATCGAAATTATACCATAAATGGTTTTTTCTCGTGCTTATGTTTTGGGATCTCAACATGGGCTTGGTTAAGGGAAAATACTAGTTATGTTATCTCCCTCATAAGCACTAAAAATTAGCTTTATAGGTTCCAATCCTACTATATGAGTTCATCACTTCCTTTGTATGTGTCATTTGGATTTCTTAAAGCCCTTTATTTATATTAATCATGTGATCATTGTTTAATAGCTGTATTAGAAATTGAAATATTCATAACATTCTTTAAAATACAAAGATATAACTAATAAAGTGAATGTTTTTTCTATATCCATGTTACGTGATAATACGTTTTTCTAAATCACAAATGAAATTTCATTTATAAAAGTTTGAGTCGTTACAACCATAATATTATTACTTTCAGTCTTATTTTCTAGCCTTTTTTTATAAAATCATTATTCTTTTATCTTTGAGTAATATCCAAGACATATTAATTCAACTCCTCATCCTTAATTTTATTTGATTTTGTCCACTTTGAGAATAAATTATTTTCACAAAAACACATTTTATTATTTGAGAGTACATTCATTTTTTTACCACATTTCATATGGAACACTATCATCCTTTTCTTATATAAATTCATTATTGGAGATGTAAACCACTACTAAAACCACTTCATTTCAATATAATTCATGACGATAATTTTCAATAAAAATAGTTCATGCCATGTTGTTGACTATAGAATCTATTCTTTCCATAACCCCAACATCTGGGGTGTTCTAACATTTGATACGAGATTGTTGGATTCTAGGATTTTCTATATATTCATTAATATGATTATTTGTGAATTTATTTCCAATACTATTTTGATACTTTTGAATCATCCAACCAAACATATTTTGATCTATCATCTGATATGTGTGATAAATCTATATACATTGGTCTTCTACGCCATAGGCATAATCCATTCCTTTCTACTATAAAAATTTAATAACATTACATAAGATGTTCTTCCATTTATTTCTTTTCATGAAATTATACCACAAATTTCCTTGTTAACAATATTAAGAATCCTTGATCCTTTATATTCATGTACCTATAGGACTAAAACAAAATATTCCATTTTTTACATGAATTAGATGTTTGAGTGTGATCATATGTGAGATGGGGAAAATCAGGATCTATATTTCTCTTCACCAACCTCTCCAGAGATGATTAGTTCAAATGGAAAATTCATTTATTCGATAGAAAACTCATCACTTATTTAGATAGTATACATAAATTTTCTTCTCTAACAAGGTATATATTTCCGATGGTTGTTCTTACATGGATAGTGAATAACCCATCTATAGATTTTATAGTAAAATCCTTCGAACTAAAATCCATAACATGTATATTATCACACCATTGGATAACATTGAGAAGATTATGACTTAGCCCATTAAATAAGATAACATCAAATTCCTTGGGATAGTTCCTCCAATAATTTATTTTCCTGAACCAATAATATTAAAACCCTCATCATTACCAAAAAAATACCATTTTTATAATGCATGAAGTTTAAAAAGATGACTTCATATCTACACATATGTGATGTTATTCCACTATCTAATATCTGCGAGATAGAATCTTCTACTACTTTTATATGTATATAAGTTACATTATCTTATTTTATATTCCCCTCATGACCCATGTTGTTAATGACTATGCCTTCCCAAAAGTTGGTTCCACAGTCACTTATTATACTTGAAAATAGAAAATCTATTACAAGTCACTAAAGTTTTGGATAATTTTTTCGATATCTACATTATTAAAATTGAATGTGGTATATATTAAAATTTTTTGATACATTAATCATAATAATATTCAAAATTTCTATTCCATTCATAAAAACAGAAATATACATAAAAATAAAAGGAATAATCAAAAAAATTCTAGGTTTTTTGGGATGATGTTGCTCTTATATGGACCATTTAGTAATATAACACACATAGTAATTATGTCCCAATCTACTATAAAAAAACATATAACTCTATATGTATAAGAGTTATCCAATGAAAAATTATTTTTTCATTTCTACTATTTTGATGATCTATATTCTTCATAAGAATTAGTGTTTTTGGTTTTGGGACAAGAATATAGTTTCATTTGTTTTTTAATCACTATTCCCTAGGAACATGCATGTGTTCCTTATAAATAATTACTTTGGCCTAAAAAGATGATGAATCTTTTTATCTTTTCATCATTTTGAGTGTTAATAACCATTCTTTATATTCACACTTCCATAATCAATTTAAAAATTATTCATCCATCTCCTAAATTATCTTAACTCCATCATTGATATTTTCATATAAACCATTGATGATTATTATTTTTTAATTAATTTTATTCCTCAGTTCAACATCTTCCCTAAATTTTCTAAACATAAAAATCAATTTTTTTGTCAATTTCAAACATTAGCTATAAATTTTATTCTTCATAATGTTGCATTTAGATATTGAAATCCTAAACCATTTAATTATTCTTATTATCATTTTCTAGCCACACATCATTTTATTTTAGGGATACTTCATGTTTTACCTAAAGATCACACCTTCTAAATACTCTTTTATTCACATCATCACAATCATTATTTCTTTGCTTTTTTCAATAGCCATTAAAACACATTCATCTTTACATTTCTCAACTTATTCCACCTCTCTTTCCCAGAAATTATCTTATTCTTGAGAGAGAAGATTTATTATTTTAACATACCACCATTTATAATTATCTATACCATTTTTTTCATGTTAGTTTAATCTCTAGTATCATATTCTTCATAGTTTCTATAAAATTTGGTTGTGATGTGTCCCACATTTCCAAACAAGAAAGGGAGTGGTCACCCTTTAAGATTAATTTTACAATTTAAATATTAGATTAAATAATTGAAATTATCTCATCAACTTCATCGACTATTTTACTTTACATGATTGATATTTTTTTTATTTAATTAAAATATACTCTTAAGTTCTTTTCATTGTTCGCATATTATTTTCTTTATTTCACATTTCAAAATACACCAAAGTGATATGAAAGAAATTTTATTTTTGATCATTGTGTTATATAATAAAATCATCAGAATTGAAAGATATAGTAAGTATTATCATGATAATATTCATAATATTTTCATCCTTGAGGTCTTCACCAAGACCTTGTAAATATTCAAAAAGAAAATTAATTTGATTGAAAAAGGTACCCAACGTTTCATTTGAGTTCATTCTAAAATATTCATACTTCATCCACAGAACCTGTAACATTCCCCCAAAACCATTGAATCGCATTCATTAATTTTTAGAAGTTTTTCCCAAAAAACATGACAGGTTTTAGAAGACATTTTTTTGGTAAAAATATGATTAAAAAGAGTACTTCCCAAGAAATTTATGCCTTTAACATGTATTTCCAATTATCAATGGTCTCTTTCCATTATGGCTCCTCCTTCAAAATCTATAATTATTAAATATATTTTTTTAGGGTAAACATCCACACCGAAGTGCAAAATCCAATTTTTTTTTAAAAAAAATCGAGAGAAACTATGTTCAATAGTGTATAATATAGGTTACACAGAGCATAAATGAACAATGAAATGTTATTATATAAATTTTAACATTATAAAACATCCATTAAATTGGAATAAATGAATATAATGAACAACATTGTGAAATATATAATGGTCATAGTCATTAATTAGTTCTTTTTAAATAATCAATCTATTTTTTAGTTACAACATTTTCTTCTTCAACAAAATGTATTTTTTTTCCAAAATGGGTTTTCTTGCTTTTTATGAGAGAATATTATAATTAATTTATATAATTTTTATTTTTTTTAAGAAAGGAAATTTTTTAACATATAATGAATATTTTAAAATTTTTTGAAAGTATTTATTTTTTTAAGAATTTTAAAATATACTTATTTTTATCGAAAATTTTATTTTATTTTAAAGTATTTACAAAGTCCAATTATGTTTTTGATTAGTTTAACATTTTCAATAGTTAATTTTGATTTAAAAGAATATAATTATGGGTTTTTAATTGATTATATAATAGAATTCATTATAAAATAACTTTTAATATTTAAAAAAACTTTTTTTGAAAAATTATTTTTCATTTCGTTTTGATAGTTTATTATTAAAAATATTAAAAAAATTGTTCTTTAAATTTTAAAAATTGTATCCAATATTCTAAATCATTGTTTCTAAAATTATTAAATATTTCTATTTTATTTTGGTTATAAGTAATAGTAACCATAATAATTTTTATTACCAAGATAAAGGTTAAATGATGTAAGTAAGATTAAAAATTAAATGATAAGAACTATTAAATGAAAAAAAACATTAATATATATTATTTTATGAGTTATTTTTATCCATAGTCACCCATTTTTAAGTTATATTACCTTTTATATCCATTATTTAGAGATTATGACCTTTATAGTATTTTATTTAATGAGAAGTCAAACATGTCACACTCTTGTTTTTAATAATTGTAATATTTTCATTATGGTCTTATATGTTGAATATATTATAATATAAATAGTATTTTGAAATATAAAACATTTATCTTCAACATAAAAATTTAGTTTTTATTTTTTGGGATGAAATAATTGACTTAAATTCTTGAACAATGGAGATACAACAATTATTGAATTAATGGAAAAAACCAATAAATGATATTAAAAATATTAAAATAAATATAATTTACATTAATTAATATAATATAATAACTTTATTGATGATATTGATATTTTTAGGATATAATAGGAATGTTGGTTAAAATTTTACATTTTTTCTTCATGTTTTTAGAGTTATAGTAATGAATAGTATCCAATTTGGAAATAATTTTATTTTATGGAATTCATATTTTATTAAATTATTTTAAAATCATTAAAAATATTAAATAAGTAATATGGGAGAAAATATGTTTGAAAATTTCATCAATCGTTCATTTATAGGCTATTTATACGCATTTATATCTAGAAATGGATTTATTATATTTTAATATTGTGAGAACCTCCAAAAGTTCCCCTCACCACAATTGTCATGAACCCTCCCTAGATGCCTATGTCATGACTAAACTAAGCCCTCCTTCCATAGGCTAGGGGCTGGTGATTAGCACTGGAATGGATTATCCCTAAAATCGGAAGGCATTACCTTTTTTAACCTGTACAGACTCACAGTCCAATAACACGACAAGAAGCAACCATTAAGTAAAATGCTGCAGTAAAAAGTGTGCTGAATGTAAAGGGGCCGGAATACAAGCCCACCTACAAAAGTACATGTAAAACTAAAAGTAACGATACAAATGAAAAAGGTAAAACAACTCTTGGTTCATCCCCTGAGGATCCTACCTGAAGGGTAGGTATAGATCACCTCCAAAAAAATCAAAATCCACCCATATCCCCCGCGTACTGCCTGATCATGGATCCCTCAAATCTCATCCCATCTGCTCGTTGTCTGCACAAGACACAACAAGGTTCGGGCGAAGCCCATGTAGGGGTGAGTATAACAATACCCAATAGAGACCCCGAGACCCCTGAACGTCTATCAGAATTCCACAAAGTAAAACCAAAAAGCATGATCTCAATAACAAAACACAAGTAATATACAAAGCTCAAATAGACTATCAACACAAACCAGGTTTTCAGTGAAGTATAGAAGTACATATGATTATTCACGAAGCTGGATCATCTTATTCTATCAAGAGGCACTACTGATGACCATACGAAGTCTAACCCACACAAGAATGATAAGTACTAACTCCTAAAATGACCCACATATGATCTGGTCCTCCCATAATTGATAGGTAACTAACCCCCGTAATGACCCACACAGGATCTAACCCACACAGGATTGGTTTGCGCTGACCCGCACAGGATCGCTGAGCATTGACCCACACAGGATCTGACCCACACAGGACTAGTATGCACTCACCCACAAAGGATTGCTAAGCGCTGACCCACATAGGATCAGTATGCGCTGACCCACACATGATCTATGAGCGTTGAACGCCGTATGATCTGTCTCCAGCCTCCGCCACACTGCCAACCACTGGATTCCTCGCACCTGATGTGCTCGAGTTCCATAGAATCATCCCCCAAGATATTAGTCGTACCACGACTTTCACTAAGAACCCCAAATGAGTAACCCAAAAGACCACAATGTCGTAAGGGTTCCAACACAACAGATTGTGCATCAATAGAACGACTGGTCTGTGAGTTATAGGCATTTTAGTTCCAGGGGTCCCTGTTGGATTTGGGTTCGATCCAACCATGCCATAATCCAACTATCCCCAAAAAGTAACTAGAGTATACCAAAAAGGACCATCTTGATCCAAGTGTCCCAATGCTTCACATGGTTCATAAAACAGACACTCGGTTCCCAAAATATGGCCCTTTATTTGATTTTGGGCCCAGTTTGGCATGGGTCCAGTCCGACCTAGTAGGACCAACCCGACCCAAACTGGACTAGGATAGGATGTGGCAGGCTCATCCCACTAGGCCAAGGTCTGTCCCGTCCCGAAAGGGGGTGGCCCGACTCGTATAAGGCGGCCCACAAAGTGGCACACCGGCCCACAAGGGCCAGCCTGGGACGGCATCGACCGGCTCAGGCAGTGGGCCAGCCATAATGGATTTCTAACCGGCCTGAGTTAGGGCGCAATCAAGCCTACCCGACACGGTGGGTTGGATCCCCCGGTCTCCTGAACTCTCAAACGGCCCGGAGGCTGTTTGGTTTGTGAAGCGGCGGCGCGGCTTGGGCACCGTGGAACCCACCAGAGGTGCGGGTTTGGACTCTATCATGGCTTCAGCCGTAGTTTCATGTCCACCAGTGGTGTGATGGTCGTGCCACCTCCTACTCCCTAACATGCTTGTAATGTCGCCTCCTACTTTTTGGCATTACATTGGTTGTGCCACCCCTCCTTCTACTGCCGACCAAAGCGTTGGTTGCCTCCTCTGTCCTCCATGGCTGACGATCCGCATCCCTCTGCTCACCAGTGGCACATGACAGCACGCTGCACCTCCTTCACATCCACCTCTTCCGGTGTGTGTCGACGCGCTATTCCCAACTTAGATGGTTGGTTTCACCGCGCTGGTGGTCTTTCATGGAGGCACAAGGATAGAAAGATAGCGGAGGGTTTGGGCCATGTTCGCTAGGCCCGCTCCCTCCATGTTAGCTTGTAAACATGAGGGGGGTGAAGGGATTAATAAATTATTAGGATTTAAATCAAGATAAACCCCAGAATGATACACTGCAACAACCTCCCACAAAAACTAATTAATCATAGATCAACCTGTAAGTTGGTTGTCCTACGTTCATTGTATTATTCCAAAATGGGGAAGGGGAAATCATTTAAAATGATTAAATGAATAATACCCTATCTCTTAAAAATATTTTATAATGCCTGCTCTTGAAGGTGGGTTGAGTTCTTTATTTCCGAAATAGGTTCCCAATGACGCTGCTCGTACGTCGCCCTTCGGTTAGTGGTTTGGTGTCACCTGTCACCTCCCACTGGGATCGGCTCCAACCTCCAAAGTTCTGGTGTCACGGGGCTCCTTTAGCACTTTTTTCTTGGCGAATCTATGTCGGTACCTCTACCCATGATCCATATATATAAAAGAGGATGAGGGTAATTAATTTCATGGGGAATTAGTGGGGGTTCATAAATTAGAAACCTTCCTAATTCCACAACAACATTTTTACTTAGGATTGGCAGGTTAAGCCATTTATTGGCATGACACATTTCTGGCCCCACAAATTTCTTGTCCATTGGAGGATATGAAATAAAATAATAAAATTATTTTATTTCATTTATTTTAAAAATTCACAAAACATAACTTTTTCTCCGGACCTTCTGTGGTCAAAATAAAGTCTCCCTTAAGAAAATGCCAGCACTGTGGATTCAACGGTACCCTCGGATTTTTAATCCAAGTGACAGTTCAAAAGTTAGAAAATGCCACCCATACATTTACTGAACGTACCATAAAAATGTTCAATAAATTATTTACAATCACCCTCGACCCACGATGGTCAAGGTTCAGATTATTTTAAGGAGAACAAGCCCCAACAAACTCAACTATACCCTCAGATTTTGAATCTGAGATACCGTTTAGATGTTATGGATTTTACAAAAAAATAATTGTCAATTAATTATTTTATTTGTGGAAAAAAAAAATTCAATGGTGGCCTACGCCGACCAATGTTAGTATCAGCCTAAGGAAAGCATACCCTCACAAAGTAGTGCCCCCACATTTTAATCACAAAGACCACTCCTACTAACTCTAGGTCATGGGTAGTATAGTTCTGCACCTATTTTCCCAACTACTATGAGCCATATGTGATAACTCCCTGCTCCTGCATCAGGGAACATCCTAGTCTAGTCCCTGATGCATTTTATTATACTACATACCCAACACCCTTTTCTAGTAGCCTCAAGATGGGGGAACTCATCAGTCTATGTCTCAGCTTCTAAAATCTCTTCGTTCACTTCTCCATCCACATGAAAGGCTCCCACTTCTTTGTCAAATATTAAAAGGGTGCCGCTACCTTGGATTAGTTGGGTACAAATCTCTGGTAGTACCCGACCAAAGCATAAGTTCCTCTCCCTTTGTGGAGGAAATCCTGGAAACATATTTCGAAAAGATGTCCCCACACTCTACCACTCTTTTTGGGAACTCAAAACTCAAAACTCCTTCTACCACAAGGGTAAGGATAGCCGACTCAAGAGTGATCGGCTGCACCCTCTTATGCATGTGTTTATCCTATGCTTCCCGGGTTTCCTTTTTTACTGACCAATGAAAACCACATTCTAACGTTATAGATAAACCATAACCATTTTCCTAATATAGTCAATCTGAGTATGAACTATGGATGACCATTCCATACCCAAACTAACATTGTAAGGCCTCCCCACTACCACCATGAGGTTCCAAGAAAAACCCTTACCTCAAGGGTTAGATCACACCATCAACATAACAATGATTATCGAGTCTCCTCCCAAAGGTATCTCTAGACGTAAGGGTCAAGTCTTCGGTTTAACCGGAAACTCGAGGTCTTGAACAAGATTCATGGTAAGAAGTAATGACTAATACTTATGTCTATTAATACAATAGCTATTAGTAGACATAGAACTTACCTTGACTCTTTCTAGGAGGCCTTGGGTCACATTCCTTGAAAACATGCAGCTAGTCCCTTCCCCTTTCCTCGAGCTACCTGAGCCTGGTGGGGACCACATTGAGTTGGTGGTTGTAACATGTCAAAATGTATACCACCTCATACTACTCTCCTAGCTCTACTTCCACATTTTCTGCCCTGAAAATTCATTTGTACCTATCAATTCCTCTTCTCGAAACATTTTACCTACCCTGGTCTCTGAGATTGGCGTCAGTTTCCAGCTTTCCCACTATTAACATTCACTAGATGCATCCACTCAACCAAAGAACATTCAAACACAAAGCTTATCTCTAACACCTAAACATATGTAGGAATTCATAGAGGAATAATGATGGATTGGATGTTCCTAAACACACCTGGCTCAGAGGTCCGAGCCCTGAAGCACAGCCCGTAATGTATTCATCGAGTACTTGGGATGGTCGGTACACGTCGATGAATGCTCAGCTACCGACATGTCATCCTACCAAAGCTGTAGGAGCTCTAGGTAACTCTCACCCCTTATCAATTTATGGAAAGATAACCCCTTTTCTGAGGAAGGTTCTCAAGCTTGTCCATAGAAAAGTCACCTCTTTGTGAGATCAGGGTAACTTAAACCATGTCATTGTCCTGCTGAACAACATATAAGGCTCCTTACCAGGACCATCATCTAATCAACTGGTGCACTGGCTAGATGAAAACTTGAACACCTCCTCAAGTCAACACTTGGACGCCTCTGATTCTGGATCTCCTTGGAACCTGTGGGGTATCTAATTCTAAAACATGTGTTAGGAACTAAGCCTAAAAGTGTCCTCTACCAGTACCACTGGTTGTAACTGCTGACCAATGGTCAGTGGTATAGTTGGCACACTACCCATGGGTTCTATCTTGGGTAACGGTCCATGTATCGAAGTATCATCACCATGCAGACCATCCTCACGGTCACGCACTGAAAAGGACAAGCAGCTAGGATCACCATCTGACCTGTTGTTGTCCCAAATAGGCAGAAAAATATAGCCACAGCTTCCAGTTAGTCCTCAGCTGCCTGGGGATCTGTCTCGCCTCAAAACCCTGAAGGCCTCTACTGCTGGAACTCATGCAATGCACTCAGTAAGCATGCACCATCTTCCAGTGCAGCTGGTGTTAACTACTTCCCAATGGGTTGTGGTGCTGCTAGTACACCACCTAATGGTGCCAACATAGTAAGAGGGCCCTACACAGGAGCCTCATTACTCGGTGGGCCTTCATAGCGTACTCTCTTAGTAATCCTAGCTGGCTGTCTACACGGTGGAATTATGATAAAGAATAGGTGATCCAGTTTCATTAAGTTATACTTGGTGAGCTGACTCCAAAGAAATCAGAAAAATAAAATAAAAAACACACACGTAATTATTGTTTTCGCGTGTTGAGTCGGAAATCAGAATTCAGGGTCCTAGTGTATGGATACGTTTTTCACTACACCAACACTAGATTTCCCAAACTAAAAACCACACTCATAACACTTAACACTATTGAAACACAGAAAATATCAGATCCCTAGTTCTTCATAAGAATCGAATCCTCTGATACCACTTTGTCACGACCCGTCCCTCAGGGCCTGTGCCATGACTACCCCAATCCCGCCTTCGATAGGCCATGGTAGGGGGACTAGAACCGAAAAGGAATATCCCTAAAATGATAAGGCATTTCCTTTTTTAACCAGTACAGACACATAGTCCAACAACATGACAAGAATAAACCACTAGGTAAACTGTTGTTGCAAAAAGAGTGTTGAAAGTAAAGGGGACAGAATAGAATCCCAACTATAAAAGTACAAGTACAACTGAATGGTATGATACAACTAAAAAAGTAAAAACAACTCCTGGGTTGTCCTCTAAGGATCCTACCTGAAGGGTAGGTATAGACCACCTCCACATTACTCCATGTCTGCCCATCTCCCCCATGTACCACCCAGTCCTGGCTCCCTCAAAACTCAGCCCGACTGCTCGTCATCTGCAAAAGACACAACAAGGTGCGGGCGAAGCCCATGTAGGGGTGAGTATAACGATACCCAGTAGGGACCCCGAGACCCCTAATGGTCTCTCAGAATTCCATAAAGAAAAACCAAAAATCAAGATCTCAATCACAATTCACAAGCAATAGACACAGCTCAAATAGATTCTCATCTCAAACCAGGTTTTTAGTGAAGTATACAAGTACATATGATTAGTCACGAAGATAGATCATCTTATTATATCAAGACGCACTGCTGCTGACCATATGGAGTATGAAATGCATAGGATCGATAGGTACTAACCCCCACAATGACCCACAGAGGATCTGATCTGCCCCGCATCGATAGGTAACTAACCCCCGTAATGACCCACACAGGATCTGACCCACGTAAGATTGGTTTGTGCTGACCCACACAGGATCGCTGAGTGCTAACCCACACAGGATTTGACTCACATTGGATTGGTATGTGTTTACCCACACAAGATAGCTTTGCACTGACTGACACAAGATCTGACCCATGTAGGCTCTATATGCACCAACCCACACAGGATCACTGAGTGCTGAACTCCGTATGATCTGTCTCCAACATCCTCCTCAATACCAGCCACTGGATTCCTCGCACACCATGCACTCGAATTCTATAGAATCCGCCCTCAAGATATCAGTCATACCTCGACCATTACTAAGAACCAAAAAGGAGTAACCTGAAGGGCCTCCATGTCGTAATGGTTTCAATGCGACATATCATGCATCAATCAGACGCCCGGTCTGTGAGTTATAAGCGTTTTAGTTTCAGGGGCCCGGTTGGATTTGGGTTCAATCCAACCCATTCATACTCCAATTGTCTCCAATACTCAAGTGGAGTATACCAAAAAGGACCATCTCGATCCATGTATCCCAGTGCCGTAGATGGTTCATCAAACTAACGCTTGATTCCCATGATATGGCCCTTTATGTGATTTTGGCCACATTTGGGCCCGGGTTTGGTCCGACACGGTCGGACCGACCCGACCCAACCCAGTATTGGTTGGGCTGTGGAGGGCTCAGCCCACAAGGGGGCAGCTAGAAAAGGGCAGCCCAAACCATATAGGGTGGCCCGCAAAGGGGCGGTCCGACCCATAAGGGGGCGGCCTGCTAGGGCTGCTTCCTACTTGGGCGGTAGCCCGCTTTGGCAGTGGCCCAACCATGGTAGAGTGTGGACCGGATTGAGGTAGGGTGCAGTCCGACCAAGTCGATGCGGGGGGTGTGACCCCCCAGTCTCTCGAACTCCTAAATGGCCTGAAGGCCATTTGTTTTGTGAAGTTGGGGTGTCGCGTGGGCGCTGCTCATCTGCTGTGAATCCTGTCCAAGTCACATGTTTAGCCTCTGTCACAGCTTCGGCCACAGATTCTTGTCTGTCGGTGGTGCACTTGTCACGCCACCTCCTACTCTCTAGTGGCATGTTGGTCGCACCGCCACTCTTTCCACGGCCGACCAAGTGTCGGCCGCCTCTTTCGTCCACCGCGACTGGGGATCTGCGACCCTCTGCTCACCAGCAGTGCGTAACAGTGTGTCGTGCCTTCTTCATGGCTAGTCGGTGCTAGTTGCTCCGATGACGGCCATGTCTTTGTGCCGCGAACTCCTCTTGTGGTGTGCACTGACATTTTATTCCCAACTTAGCCTGTCGGGGTAGCCATGTTGGCGGTCTTCCATGGAGGCGTAAGGATAACCAGATGGTGGAGGGTTCAGGCTGGGTTCGTTAGGCCAACACCCTCTACATTGGCTCATAAACATGAGGTTGATTAAGGGTTTAATAAAATCTTGGGATTTAAATCTAGATAAATCCTGAAAAGATACCCCGCAACAACCTCCCACGAAAACGAATGAATGAGGGATCAACCTGTTAGTCAGTTGACCCACGTTATTCATATTATTCAAGAATGGGGAAGGGGAAATCATTTAAAACGCATAAATTAATAAACCCCCTACCTTGTAAACTCGTTGGAGAACATCCACACTTGAAGGTGGGTTATGTTCTTTATTCCCGCAACAGGTTCCCAAAGACGCCGCTCGTACATTGCCCTTCGGTTCGTGGTTCGGTGTCACTAGTCACCTCCAGTTGGGATCGGCTCCATCCACTAAGGGTCTGACGTCGTGGAGCTCCTTCTGCACTTCATTGCGTTGAGAAGCTGTTCCAGTACCCCTCCTCGTGCTCTATATATATAGACGAGGGGGAGGGTAAGTAACGACGTGGGGAATTAATGGGGGATCATAAATTATAAACCTTCTTAATTCCCCAATAATGTTGTTACTTAAGATTGGCAGGTCAAACCATTCATTGGATTGACACGTCACTGGCCCCACACTTTTCTTGTCCGTTGGAGGATATGAAATAAAATAATAAAATTATTTCATTTCATTTATTTTAAAAAGTCTCAAAACTTATATTTTTCTCCTTATTTATTGTGGTTAATGTAAAGTCTCCCTTAAGAGAATCCTAGTGCTGAAAATTCAATGGTTCCCTTATATTTTCAATTCGAGCACCAGTTCAAATGTCATAAAACACCACCCATACGTTTACTGAACGTACCTTAAAAAAAGATCAATAAATTAATTACATTCACCCTGGACCCACAACGGTTGAGATTAGGCTATTCCTAATATGAAAATTCCCTAACGAACTCAATGGTTCCCTCAGATTTTTATTCCGAGTTACCGATTAGAAGTTATGGATTTTAAAATAAAATAATTTTTCACTTAATTATTTTATTTACAGCCAAAAACTGACATTCCTTGGTGGCCCATGCCAGCCAACATTAGTATCAGCTTAAGAAAAGTATACCCTCACATGTTCAGTGGTGGTCTCGCTTTTTCAATCCAAGTTACCATTCATGAGTTATAAGAATTTGAGAAATAAAATAATTTTTATTTAATTATTTTATTTTCAGTTATTCCATTTTTGGGTTTTCTCACCATAAGGCTACGCCCACTAAAATTTATTCACACCTAGGGTAAAACTACTATCTTTAACTCAACGGTTCCCTCAGATTTCTGATCCTGGAAACTATTTAAGACTTATTCTACTTTTTCAGGAAAACTGCTAACTCATGATAATTAAAGCTTAACAAAACTTCGACGTATCATTTCGGGCACTTTGGGCCTCGGAATTGCACGCCGTCAAATTTTGCAGTCTCGAAATAATTCCATATATTTAAAAAAAATATACATAATTTCTAGGACATTGCCAAAATTATAAAAGGGTGCCTCTTTCTTCACATATTTATAATACATTAATCTCTATATCTAGACCATAATCTTATAATTTCTCTTCTAAACATCCAAATTTCTATATTGTGGTTCTAACCCTTCCAAAATACATACCCTGGGTCCCTTAAGGGAAGTTATAAAGGACCTCATTCATACAAAAAGGTAATCACCATTATCAACTATTTAAAATTTATTTCTTCTTCTACCTCCTCAAAATATGCTAAAAAATAAAATATCAAACCAATGTCATCTATATACTGATATGTTATGATGGTTATGTGACAATAATATTCCACTATTTATTCATCCTATGAAAAATGAAAGCACCACACATGTGTATGAATGACTTACCATGTTCACAAAGTGGTGTAATTCATTATTCATCAAAACTATACATGGATGGTAATAATGATGTAAATAATGGAGATATATGATACATATTACTAGATATTGATTCTTTAAAATTAATATATCATCCCTTTGTCCACTGTTTCACCATTAAGGTAATGATATCATTGCTTGTGTGTGTATATGGATTACCATCGCCAAAAATCGATGCGACTCATTTTATATATACAAAATTCAATAATGGTTAAAAAATGTTTTTCAATAATTAAAAATTATACTTATATCTTTAATAAAAATTTTAGGTGATCATTCTATATCTAATTTAATTGAACAGAAACTTACATGAAGAAACACGCATGGAAATATGATTCACTTAACACCTAATACAATTGTAATAATAAAATATTATTAATGATTGGGTGGTAAGAGGTAATATAAAGATTTTATAAGATATAATAAATATGGAAAAGGTTAGATTATAAATTAATAACATGATTTAAACCATTATATATCATGTTAACTCGCGTTCAACTAAATGAACATGTAGTGTGACAGATCTTTCCAAACCTCCATATTTCCTTTCTATTACACATTCTATCTATTTAACAATATTTATGTTAATTTTTCTTATATAATACTATAAAATTAAATGTTTATAAACCAAAAAATTTATCAATATCAATTCATATTTACATTATGGGTAATTTCATGTTTTAAAATTTTCTTTCTTCAATTCATCCTAATAAGAAATCCCGATTAAAAGGAACTTCTATGTTTCTCACTCATTTTAATGTACCATCCATTAAATGTTTTAAGCCTTCGATATTTTTCTAAAATCAATGTTATTATCATGAAAAACAATTTTATTTAATTTCTAGTTTTATGAAAATAATTATTCCTTCATCCTATTTAAAAACTCTTTATTCATTACTATAAAACCACACTTCAGTGGCACATTTATAATGTTACCTAACTACTCTTTTTAATGTTTAGAATTTAGTTGGAAAAATTATTCTTGATCTATTACTATTTTTCCCTTATGAGTGGATAATAATTAATAAAATCTCATCTATCATGGATATCGTTCTTATGAATCCTATGGTAATACCTTATGGCTTGATTAGGATGACCACTTCTTTCCATGGGTAACCCTTTTGTTTATCCCATGTGATTGATTCTTTTTGGGGAGTACATACGCATGAACTTTTTATTATGGGTGTGTATAGATATTTCATCATTTAATTGGGAAATATTTTACTATAATTTTATGTTATGTATGGGATTGGGGAGTAAACCTAATATCTTATTGAATTCTTTCTACCTTGTGATATAGTTTTTGGTGTTATCCTTGAATCATGTTTATTTCATGATATATGTTACTCCAATATTACTATTTTTCACTCAACATATTATTAAATTTTCTAAATGATATGACACTAAGTTTTTTTTATATTTCTTCCATTTATGTATTCAAGTAATGCCTTCTGACTCATGTGATATGCTTCAGTCTCATGTTTATTCCCATGCTGGTATTTTTATCTCATCATTTTAGTTTATGTGTTCCCAAAGGTATCATATGAAGTTTTTTGATCTCAAAGGGTGTTAGTATATCATTATGAATACTAATAAAAATATTTTTTATTCTAGTTTCATTTTTTCTAATTATGTACTAAGTCTTCAAAAGAGACTATATTTTTCAATCCTTGGATTGTATTTCATGGATAATTAATCCTAAAATCTTGTAATCACATGTGTAGAGGGCTTGGGTTTCTATAGTTGGTATCAGA
This sequence comes from Viscum album, assembly GCA_963277665.1. NCBI lineage: Eukaryota > Viridiplantae > Streptophyta > Magnoliopsida > Santalales > Viscaceae > Viscum > Viscum album. The sequence continues at coordinate 1,352,049,116 of OY728164.1, forward strand.
GGATGGTTGAGTTATTATTGGGGATTATGGGTAGAAAAAATTAGTAATAAACCTTTCAATAATTCTATCACCATGTATAACAAATATTGAAACATAGGGAATCATAAGTTATGATATACATTTCAATTATCAGTTTGCCCTTTTATATTCATATTTAAATGTTTTATATTCTATTTATCTACGTATTCAATCCCTGGTGATTTTTTTAGTTAATGTCTATAAATAGGAGAACCAATGATAAAACCCAATATCATAGTAAATATGATGATTTCCCTAATGATATTACAAACCAGATGGGAATGGGAGCTCAGAACCTCATGAATGTACTAACACAGCAAGCTCAAGTTATGAATAATAACATGAATTGTATACAATACCCCCTTATCCTATGTAAGATCACGTTTTGGATGAATCCTTTATGTAAAAAATTCCACCTAAATTTATTGGATTTTTTGGTCCTCTAATCATAGAACAATGGATTGACTCTATTGAGAAGATATTTTATGTCCTACAATTCTCAGAAGAAGAGAATGTCGTGCTGGTGGTCTACCGTTTCGATGGGGAAAATTATTGGTGATGGAAATTGATAAAAAAACACTAAGCCTAAAGAGTAACATTATTCTATGTAATGGTAAGGATTCAATATAATAATTTTCAATAAATATTTTCCCCAAACTCTCTATCATAATATAGAGTTGTATTTCCTTGAATTTAATAAAATGGAAGATGAGTTTATCAGAAAGTGTGAGGTAAACATTACAAGGATATCATAATACACCTCTATCATTTTCATACACACATAAATTATAGTGGATCTCTTATTTATTGAATTAAATTTGATTCTATGAAAAAAATGGTGATTATATACTTTAACAACTATGAGGAAATTTCTCATTGTGTTGTTCAGGATGAGATTGAAATTGTAGACTCTCGATGGACTTGTGGGATTAGAGATAAAAGAGAAAAATAGAATTTAATATGGAATAACCAAAAAATAAATCCCATTTAGAAAAGAAAACTCAACATCCCATGTGTTAAAACTGTGGGAAGAATCATCTTGATAACTATCTAATGGGGCCCAAGAGATGCTTCAAATTAGGAAAAGAGGGGCATCATGATTATATTTTCTGAAAGGATATTAAGAATCCGAAAAAAAATTAGATGATTAAAGGAAGTTTCATATCCACACTTTTCATTTTTTAAAGTGTTTCAACATCAATGAACAAGGGAACTATGCTATTCAATTCCCTATTCCAATGGTTGTTGGAGACAGTCAATGAAAACAAACTCTAATAAAGAATGTAAGGGGATATCCTAACACTAATCCTATGGTGGATCTCAAAAATGATGTAGTTAAAGGTTCAAAGATTATTAATTCAATAATAAATAACATTATTTTGTATTATTTTTAAAAACATAATTTCATGTATTTAAAGTTTCGTAGATCTATTGAAACAGCTCATAAAATTTGGGAATAGATTTTTCTATAAGAATATTGAATGGGGAAATTATTGCATCTAAAGTGTATAAATTATACATGGTTAATGTTTGTGGACTGAACCTCACAAAAAATATCATCTTACATAATTTTCTACAGATTGATTCTATTTTGGGATTGGATTGGAAATCATTAAACAAATCCAACATAAAATATTGGGAGAGGGAGATTACTCTTCACATCACAAGGAATCCTCTAATTATATATAAGTGTAAGGTAGAGGATTAATATCATTTCTAATCATAAAATAAAATGTGGATAGTGTTGTCTTATATGAAATAATATCTAACTCAATAGATGCAGTAAAGGGAGATAACTATGCTTGAGGTAATTCCCATAGTAAGAGACTACACCGATGTATTCCCCAAAGAATTTCCTTATCTTCATCCAGACTGAGAGGTTGAGTTCTCAATTGAACTTAGACCTGGATCTCTACCCATATAAAATTATCTTTATAGGATAGAAACCATTGATTTGGAGTAATTGAACCACAAGTAACAAGATAATCTGGATAATGGTTTCATGCACTTGACTACATCATCGTGGGGTGTTCATATCTTCTTGATCAAGTAAAAGGATGGATTTATGAACTTATGAATTTATTATCATGAACTTAAAAAATTAATATAAAGAAAATATATCATCTTTAATGGAATTATTACTTGTTTTATCAACTATTTGGGGCCAATTATTTCTCTATGGCGGACCTTCAGTCAGGATATCACCAATTAAATGTGAAGAAAGAAGTCATTACCAACACTCCCTTTAGAATGAGGTATGGACACTATTATTTCATAGTGATTCCCATAAAACTCACTAATGCTCCATTTATTTTCATGTAATTGAAGAATATAGTCTTTAGAGACTACGTTATCAAATTTTTGGTAGTCTTTATAGATGATATTTTAATATACTCTAAAAAAGAAGAGGAGCGTGAGGAGAATTTGAATACTATGATAATGACATTGTGAGGGGAGATACTAGATGAAAAATGAAATAATGTGAGTTATAGATAGAGTATGTATCATTATTTTTGTATTTTTATCACAACAAAATGAATATATTTGGACACTTATAAGAAAAAGGCAATTGAGGAGCAGCCTAACCTAGTATCTGTAATGGAGATTGGTAGTTTCATTAATCTAGATTGGTATTATGAACAATTTATGAGGAAATTATCATGATTTTAAAACCAAATAACCACAATGTCTCAGAAGGGAGTGGTGTTTTTCTATACCAGTGAATTTGAAGACTATTTCAAAGAACTAAAAAACAGGTTTATCACCGCACTAGTATAAACACTACCCACAAGTAGAGAAATCGTAATGGTATGAAAAAATGCATCAAATAAGGGATTTGGATTTTATTGATGTAAAATGTAAATTTGATAGACGATACAAAAAGGAATATGAAATTTCGTGATAAAATTACCACACCCATGATCTAGAGTTATTGGATTTTATCTTCGCATAAAAAATATCACAACATTATCTCTCTGGGGAGAAGTGTGAGATATATACTTTTCATAAGAGCCTCAAATATACATTCACATAGAAATAGATTAATATATACCATAGATGATTCAATGATCTTATCATGGATTATGAATACTTAATAAACTATTATCCTTGTAAAGAAAATAACTTGGAAGATGATCTAAGTGGAAAGGATCATGCAAGATTATCGACAATGATAATTGAGAAGGATCCAGTATTCTTCGACATATAAAGGATAGAAATGGAAATCATAAGGTAGGTAAAATCACCATTTTTATCTCAAATGTTTTCTCAACAATCCCTTATAGATAGGATATATGATTCTTAAATAAATTATGAGAAAATTCATTAGAATATGGAATATATCAGAATCAGTAAATCCTTGGATTTTAGGATTTATGAGGAAGGAGTGGTATGATTTTAGTAACAACTTTGTGAACCAACAAATCCTGAAATAAAGGATGATATTTTGAGTTGTTTAAATAGCTCAACCTCTTCCATCCACCTAGGAGGACAAAGAAATATCGAGATCTCTGAGGGAACTCTTGGTGAGACAATATGAAGAAGTGATTTCTAAATATCCGTCAATTTGACTCGCATGTCAGTAAGTAAAGGTGGAAGGAAAAATTACAAGGGGTTTATGCAAACATTTACTAAGACTATATGGAAATGGGAAAACATAATAATGGAATTTGTAACTAGAATTAAAAATATATCCATAAGAAGCAATGAAATATGGGTTTTTGTGGTTCTTCTTAAAAATACATATCACCGTATTTCAATTTTATTGTATATGTAATATGGTCAACTTACACTGATATACACCATAGAAGTGGTGAGGCCACATGGATTACCATAATCTTTTGTATCTGATATATATTTGAGATTTATGTCCATGTTCTAGAATTGTCTCTAATATTCTTTGAACATTGAGTTAAACTTAAATATAGATTATCACCATGAAACTAATTGCATGTCTGAGTGGAATATTCAGACACTTGAAGACATGTAGAGAGAATTCTTAATTGACATGCAAACAACATCTTCCACCGGTCCAGTTCTCTTAACAAAATAATTTCCACTCAATCATCCAAATGGATCTATATGATGCACTTTAATAGAATAGATGTAGAAAAACTATATAATAGGATTATTTCAGTGAACATAAGCTACTGATACCTAAAATGGTCGATTAAATGATAAAAAAGGAGATGACCATTTAGTAACATGTCAGGGCTACCAAAAGTTGATAGAAGAGGTATGAAGACAATTGTCGATGTGGATTAGAGTTTGAGGTTTAAGATAATGTATTCCTACACATATCTCCATTTTATTGAGTTGACATACTTGGGGGGAAGTAAAATTTAGGTCATAGGTTTATTGACCCCTTTTAGATTCTTGATCACGTAAGAGCTATTGAATGTCAAATAGTACTTCTACAAACCTTGTCTTAAGTACATAATGTATTTTACATATCCATCCAGAGGAAGAATAAATTACTCACATTTGAAAATTTTATAGGTGGTATAGTTAAAATATGATCCCACTTATAAATAGAATACGAGGAATATATTCAACCATTGAGATAATTTTCTACGCAACAATACCACTCAAAAAGTTAAAGTATTATGGAGGAACCAAAAAAACAAAGAGGTATGGGATTTAGAGGAATTGATGAAGGAGAAGTACCATCACCTTTTTTTACATTAGTATGTAAAACAATTTTTTAGGAAAAAATTTCATATGTGTGGAATAATGTAACATCATATGATTGTTTTTTAAAAAAGTGATATAAAATGTTCGATGGCATAAAAGATATGAAATATTAAAATTAAACGAACAAAAAAAATATTGTTTAAATGCAATGAATAAAAACATGCCATAAAATTAGAGATAATGAATAGTATTAAACACATTATGAGATATATAATGTTCATTATTATTAATTCATTCATTTTAAATAAGAACTCTAATTTCTAGAAAATTCATTTTATTCAACAAAAAATTACCTTTTTCCCAAATGGTTTTTCATTATTTTTATGAGTGAATATTATAATTAATTTTGTGGAATTTTTTAAAATTTATTTGAATAAATTAATTTCATTTTATCTTATATTAGATATTTTAGAATTTTCAAAATATATTGTTTTTTAAGGAAAAGTGAAAAAAGATATTTTTTAAAACAATATTTTATTTTAAGTTATTTATAACTAAATTTATGTTTTTCATTAGTTTATTATTTTAATTAGTTATATATTAATAAAAATAATCCAATTATTGTTTTTAAATTAATTTTATACATCAATTTTGTATAAAAACATTTTATATTTATAAAGGGAATTTTTCTGAAAAACTATTTTACATTATGTTTCGCCTGTTTAATTTTAAATTAATTTCAACTAATTTTCTATTTTTAATTTTTAAAAATTGATAAAATATTTGTAATTATTGTTTAAAAATATATGATATATTTAAATTTTATTTTTTATTAATGAATATTAACTATAGTAATTTCTATTACCATAGTAAAGGGTAAATCGGGTAATTTTGGTTGAAAATAAAATGATAAGAACTATTAAGTTACCACAAAACATGAAAATAATTTATTAGATGAGTTATTTTATTCTGTAGTCATAAATATTTCATTCATATTTCATTCTATTGACAAATGGGTGAGATTATGACCTTATTGGTGTTTTATTTAACGAATAGTCAAAAATTTCACACTCTTGTTTTTAACAAGTGTATTATTTTTAATATGAAGATACCAAGAGGATATTTGAAACTATAAATAATATTTAGAAAGATAAAATATTTATATTAAACATTATATATATTTTTTAACATTTATGGAAGAAATAATTACCTTAAAATCAAACACTAAATTAATGATGTAATTATTTAATTAATGGAAAATTAAACAAATTAGATTAAGAATTTTAAAATAAATATAATTTTATATATTTAATCTGATCCATGAATTTTATATTTGATACTGATATTTTTATGATATATTAAAATAGTTGGTTTTCATTTTAGTTGTTGTAGAAATGTTTTTAAAGTCAATGTAATGAATTGTAACAAATTTCACAAAAATGATATTTTATGGAATTAATACTTTATTAAATTATATAAAAACTGTAAATATAATAAATAAGAACATTTAGGATAATATATGGTCAAAAAATTCATCCCTTATTTATTTATATTAATTTTTAAGAATTTGTATCTATAGTAGTCTAATTATATTTTAAAATTTTGTGAAGTTCCAAAAGAGCCCCTCACCTAAAATTTAAAATGGAACCCCTTACTTCACTTAATTACACCAATTTGAGAAATATTTATCAACCCTAAATGGGTATTTTGTCTTATAAACATAGAAAATTATGTTCTTTGGGTTCTATCCCTTCCATATAAAACATGCCCTAGGTCCTTTAAGAGATGTTATAAAGGAGCTCCTTTGTAGAAGAAGCAATTGTCATTACCAACTCTTTCAAATTTCTATCTTCTTCAAACTCCTCTTAGTATGTTATACACAAACTAAAATAATAAATATATATATAATATATATATATATATATATTCAGATGTTATTATGATTATGATATAAGAATATTCCACCTTTTATCCATCCTATTATAAATAGAAGCATCGTACGTGCATACATACGGCTTACTGTCTCCACGTAGAAGTTCCACTCATTTTTCATCACCACTTTACTTGGAAAGTTATAATTCAGGAAATAATATATATATATATATATATATATGAAACTAATTACATTATATTGGTTCTATAAAATTAATATTTCATTGATTTATCTACCTATTCACCATTAAGGTAATGATATTGTCACTTGTTCATACGTACGACCACCCATCTTCATGAAGTGATTAAACTAAAGGGTGGTAAGTGTTTATATAAGGATTATATTCCATAAAATAAATATTAATATGGTTATATAATATACTAATTACATGATTTATACCATTATATAGGAAGTTAAACTATGTTCATATAAAGTAATTAACAATGTAAGTGATTTCTCTGAACCTCCATATTTCCTTTAGATTATGATTTATCTATCTTTGCCTCAATTTATCTCTTCATTATTATTATATAAATATCTTATATTATATGTATATATATATCAATAATATTTAAGTATCTGAGTTCACCTTTCATCAATGGGTAACTAAATGTTTTAAAAGGATATATTCTCAATTCCCCTCCATAAGAAAACCAGATTAAAGGGAACTTCACCATTTCATACCAATTTTCAAGTACACTACGTAAAATAATTTAGGCCTACAAATTCTTTCTAAATTCACTCAATTAATTAGAAAAAACAATTTTAGTTCATTCCTGGTTGTACACAAACAATTATTCTTTCATCCTCATTGAGAACTCTTTATTCATTTCCCTAAAACAACCCATAAGTGGAACATTTCAACTATTACCTAACCACTAATTTTAATGTATTAATTTTATCTAGACAATATTATGGATGATATATTATTATTATTCCTTTATTAATAACCCATAATGATTTAAATACATTATTTCATGGATACAATTGTTAGACACAATTTTGTTATGCCTTATGACATTATTACGATAACCTTTTCTTTCCATGGGTAACTAGTATGTTTATTAATTATTTTTTATTATTTATATGGAACACATATACATGAACATATTATTATGGGTGTGCCTAAATATCATTCTAATTTATTGTGACATGATTTATTCTCATGAACACACCCTATCTAGTAAAGGGTATTTCTTTCTGATAGTAATATTGTGTGTGGATGAAGACTTTCAATGATCCAATCCCTTTATTTAGGACTTTTTACTTTTGAATAGTGAGAAATGAGAAATTTGTTACGCTGATCTATTAAGAGATATATTTTTCGTATGATCTGAGGTAGATTCTCTCCACATTGTACATGGTGTATGATTTTTTGGGGAAGATAATAATTTTTTATTGGTCAAGTATTGTGGTTGGATATACTGAGTGATTTTAGAGTATCGAGATTAGAATGATCCACAGGTGATGGGGAATTAGTTAGTTTCTAAGACTCATTTTTATATATGGTTTAGTATGTACTGACCTGATGGAGATTTTTTCTTTGATCTTCTTATATAGCATGGTGATTTTTTAGGGGGTAATGATTCCTTTATCAAACTCATGATGGGACTATTATACCATGGATGGGTGTTGATCTGTTTCCTAATATGGATTTTATCAAATGTTTTTACATTTCTATGAGGGGGGATGGTCTTGATCAAGTGCGCATTGAGGACCATTATTTTGTAAAGTTTTTTCTCGTATTTTTTGTAATGACATTATTTCATGATCAATGTCTCAAATGAGGAATTTAGAGGAATATATTCTGAGTTTTCATCATGATTTCATGAAACATGACTTACAAAAATGTCATTGGATTAAGTGTTTAAAATTTTGGAATTTTGGTATAGATTCACCATTATTTGGAGATAAGGTCATATTTTGACCTTAATGAAATCATAGAGGTTCCATATATAGGCTTCTAAATTTAGTTCATGGATGTTAGGTTTCTACCCATTGATTAACATTTTATCATAGAAACGAATTATTTTAAAAACTATATTCCCAAGATCACAATCCACAAATAAAATTAAAGCATAAACTATAGATAAATAAAATATTACACTTGTGTAACTCACAACAATGATTCCTCTACTAAATCATGATCATCAAATGATGTGGATGATAATGATCACAAAAGGGTTACCAAAGGATACCCCCTTTCTATAGGTTTCTATGGGTGTGAAATAATCATACATCATACATCATACGAATGGGAATTCAATTCCATTCTTGATGTTTTTACATGTTTTATGAAAAGAAAGAAGAGATTAGAGCTTAGGGTTGGGGAGTTTAATCCAAGCATTCACACACACCTCTACTATTAAACTTATAATAGTAGGGTTTTTATAGAAACTGAGGATACCCCTTTGTCCTTATGTGTATTAACTCATCTAATGTGTTGCATGAGTCATTAACATAATCAATTCATACATCATATAAATTTTACCCCTTCCTTATTTTATCAATTATAAAACTATTTTAGGGATATCATATGTTTTCGGGACATCCAAAAATTATACCTCATTGTTTTTCCATATGATCAAAGGTGGAAGTAGCATCACCTGCATACTATAATACATAAATGACAATTTATTCTTAATATTTTTCTCAAGGACATAAAAATGGTAATGTAATATCAAGGACATAGTCACCATGAATTTCATAACAAAAAATATTGGATTTATGGAGTATTAATTTAAATTCAAATGTTGTAAACATTCTTCTTGTAGTCACAACTAACAATCAAGGAATTGGTAGTGGAGTTTTTTCTGGGGTAAACTGCCAGTGAAAATCTAGTATATGAGTTATACTAAAGTTACCACTTTATAATTAAACAACTAATTAATAGGAAGTTTAATAAGAAATAAATTAGAATGAATCGGTAGAAGAGATTACCTCTTCCTCAACATGCCTCCTTTATGTTTCCACATAAGGCACTAGAGTTGGTTTTTTGAGAAGAACAACACCTATATAATGTAACTAGTGAAGAAGATAAGATAAATGGTTCTGGTTTGGATGAGCATTAAGTATCAAAATGGAGTGAAGAGGAGAGGTGGGAGGTTCCCTTTTATAAGAGAGGAGAGGGGATCTTTAGGAAACTCTCAAAATATTAATTTGTTACAAAATTATTTTCAGTTTAAAAAGATTCAAAACACATTTAATTAGAAGGTAAAACTAGTAATGTTCTGAATCCTTTAAAAATATAGGTTTTATACATGTTTAGTTATCAAATGTAACCTTATCATTTCACTTTTACCATAAGTTAACTAATTTAACTATTATCATTTATTCATGTATATTCATACTAAATGGATAATATAGTTACTATAAAATGACAATAGAACCTAAAATGGTTCATTAATGACATGCTCAACATTATCTAAGTAATTTTTCCAAATCTTATTTATTTAGGACTATTATATCATTTAATAAAATAGTATCTGTTTTAGAAACTCACTTTTGTCGATTTTTATACTATTCGTATCATGAATTTTTAAAAATCCATAAAAACCTTATTAATATGAAAAAAATACATTAATTAAAATATAAAAATTCATAATCATCCATAAAATTTTTTGTATGGCATAAAATGGTTCAATATAAATTTATTTTAATATTTATAATCTCGTTTAATGAAATCATTCATAAATAAGGTATTCACTACATCATTATTGTGTCATAAATCAATAAATGTATTTAGGGTCTCAAAATTATAGAAAATACCATGATGTAGTAAATTTTCTTAGATTTCTAATTACTATTTATAGACATATATATCTGTTGTATAATCCTATATTAAAATCTATTCAGCAAAAAAATATGTTTAGGCTATAATTATCTTTACTTTAAATTAATTCTTATAAAATGTCATTTTCACATCCATGTGAATCTATGGGGTCCCAAAATCAACCCAAGGATGACCATGGTCAAAAATATCTAATCCAATAGAATTACGACACATTTTAGTGTAGTTTTATATTATTAAATTATTATTTATTACCCTTATTTACCATATTTACCCATTAACCGTGGTAATAAAAATAATTACCAAAGTTACTATTCATATGGCCAAAAAAAAGTCTCCTATTAACATAATATGGACTTAATAATTATAAATATGGAATTAATTTTTCAATATTCAAAATATAGAGGTTGTAATAATTTTGTAAATTTAATCCTATTGTTGAAATGAGAAATCGGGTTTTACAAGTAAAAAGCATTACAAAAGATAGAAATGTGTTTACCTATGAAGTCAATGTGAAATTAATGATACTGACATAAATTGTATTAAATTTTAAAATAATATTCTATTTATACCTTGAAACCACTAAATATTATAATTTATCCATATAAATTATCTTGATGAAAAAGTTGTTTTTAATTTAAATTTAGCGTATTTTTACTATTCATCAAAACGAGAAAGTTATCATAAAAATATAAAAAATTCATATAAAATAAAATTTTATATCCATCTTCCAAATAAGAAGATTTATTTTTCAAACTGAACTTATAAACGTGTCAAAACATGATTTAAAATGGGTGCACCATCAAAAGGATGCAAAACTGCATTTTTTAAAAAATACTTCTTTTTATAATTTTTTTTTATTATGTTCCCATATCTTGTTCTAGAAAATGTGTAAAATTAATTATAATGTTATATAAAATTCAAAATATGGTTAATAATATTCATAAAGGCTATCTTGTATCTCACAAATTAATAATATTTTAATAATATATCGTTGTTTAGTGAAACTCGGTATCCTATACAAAATAAGCTATCGAGGAAGGTCTGTCATGCATGTAACTCATGACTAGTAAGTGTTGTTTTTTAAAGCTTATTATAGTGTTGATTCTAACATAATCCAAACTTATTTCATTTATACAATGAACAAAATCTATACCCAGTGTTGTGTGAAATGAGTTCTATCAAAAGAACATGAAATTGTGTGCAACACAAGACAAGAATACTATTACATATACTAAAAGTTAATACAGTGTTTCATGTTGTGCATGATAATCTTGGTGTTGTTTGTAACATAATACATCAAGTAAATTAAAAGAATCTATCTCATAAAATCTCGGGGTGTTACAATTTGTGTATAATTGAACAAAAAATAAAATCATTTAAAAGGTGACAATAACAAAATGAAAATTAATTAATTATTCCATAAAATATAAATATTCACATTATTATGGTATCAATACATATCCCTTTATTATACTGGCATACACCATAAGAGTAAGGTTAACAGTGGTGAGACTTTCAGGGGTCTGTTTGGCGACCGGGGATTGGGTCATTCTCTTGATGAGCTCGAATGTAACGACCCAAACATTCATTAATGGAAATTTATCTTAATATAATTAAATTTCCTATTATGGTTATATAAAATGTGAAAATCATTGGTTTTATGTTTCAGGATTTTAAAATACCGTTATGAATTCTGACCATTGATAATATAGTTGCTCAACAGTGATCACATGATTTGTATAAATATAGGGCTTTAACAAATCCAATTTACTCAGACAAAGGAAGTTACGGCCTCATCTAGTAGACTTACTATGTATGCAGACCATTTATCAAGCCTCATAAAGGAGGTTTCATCATTGGGGTTCTCTAGAGACTAAGCCCAAGTCGATATTGAACACGTTAATCTTGAGCGGAACTGACTATGGGAGAAGTCGAAGTTAATAGAGATTACCAATTGAGCGATGTTATCCGAGCCACCCCAAGAGTCTGTCACCATCGCACACCTTACCCTTTGGTCTTATGCGGGTTTTATAAGGTGTTATGTAACATGACCCTAGCACTATGAATATGAACATTATTTTTGTATGAAGAATGTGCATTCATTTTATTATTGTTACATTGTAAGTAGTTTTTAAACCACAAATAGTATTTTTAGTTAATATTCGACTAAAAAATTTATTTTTATGAATTAATAGATTTTTTAATTAAATAATATTTTAATAAAATATCATTATTATTATTAAATTAATTTTTATTAAATTTAAATTATCCTATAATTTTAGGAATGCAATTGTAATTTTTATTAATGTTTCAAAGTTGTTTTTGTCCAAACTAATGAATTTTCAATAAATATTGGTTTTTTATTTTTAAAAAAATTCAAATATTTATAAAATTATATAGATAAAATTAATATTATTTTTGGAATTAGGATGTCGAAATTATCCAATGGTGAATTTTTCATAATTTTCTCAGACAGTTGAATTTTTGGGTAAAAATTAAATAACATTTAAATATATTTTGTGTTTTATAAAATCATAATTACCCAATAGAGATGTAATAAAATAAAATAAAAAAAATTTCTGCAAATAGATTTTTTACCATTAAGTTAATTTGATTTTGGGTTTGTTTGATTTATTTAACAAAGATTTAGTGGACCCTTCAGAGCTTATAAAACATTTTGCCTTTTTAAATTGTTTTCATTGAGAGTGTCACTCACGTCCACATAATAAAACCTATTATTTTAAGAACATAGGCCATTAGCCTCATAAAATATCGTTTTCCACACCCCTTTGTAAAAAACCATGGGCCAAAACAACAGGATGGTGTGTGGTTTTGATTAGTTTAATGAGTGGTGTCCCAAACCCAAATAATAAATAATTCCCTCTCCTTTCTTATATAAACCCACCCAAACTCCCACTTCCTCTTCACTCAAAGATTTTTTAGTTCCACAAAAACCTTCAATTCCCTCTCTATATTCCCCACAAGGTGCCCCAATCTCTCAAGAATCCTCTCTCAAGACTCTACCAAGCTTTTGGGATCGCACTTCCATGTAAGAGATTCCTACCTTTCTCTTTTTATCTATGTTTCTTAATATTGTTATGCCTTATTATTTTCATGCATAAAAGTTGAGGTATAATTTATCACCTTCCCCATACATCCCTCTTTATGTTTCAATGATGTGAGACCCCTCTCTCTCATTTAATTCCTCCCATGTACACCCGTTACCATACCGAAATTCCGTGAGGGATTTCTTTATCATCTTTTATATCCAAGTAATTATTTTGTATTATGCATCTTAATTCCATTAAATTTGTTGGGACATGTATCTCTATGACCCCCATACTGTCCAATTCATGTACATATGATGATAAACACTTTTCTCTCTCATCTACCATTTTCATGAATCCTTATGTCACGTCGTTATCCTTTTGAAATTACGTCGTGTTTTTCCAAGACAATATCATTGCGTAGTGGATACCATACCCATGTCTCTATCAAGGGTATTGACCATTATACACATATACATATTAAAGATTACTTTCATGTATTTATTCCAAATTACTTAATCATGGAATAACTTATGATGTTGATTGATTCCAAGTTATATGATCCATGTGGAACACTTATATATGAAATGAAATGTTTAAGAAGGGTGTGCCCTGATAGTGCTCCAATGCATTGGGTAAAGTATAGTATCATGATACGTCATGTGTAATGGGTATTGAATAATGAAAATTCAAGTACAACTAGGTTTTACTCATGCTTCATGTGCAATGAGGGTTTACTCATTCTTCATGGGCAATGAGCCTTGGATCATTCTAAATCCTTGTTAAGTGTTGTTGCCACATTTCCAAGTTATGATTATCTAGAATTATCATGCCTTTATGTTCATGTTTCTCTTGTGCTCCATCAATATTCCTATTTTCTGACATGTATTGTATTCCTCATGTTATTCCATGTTTATTACCTTGTAAGGATTTATAGCTCACCCTTTTCTTATGCGTGTCCTCAGGTTATCCCATGGAATGCTAAGTAAGAGGGAATGTAGTGGTCATTTCAAGGAAGTTTTCAATAAAGATGTTGTATTTCATGTATAAATTTTTTATGTAATGATCCTAATCCCCAAAGACATTAGACCTCTTGATCATCTATGTCGTATCATGTAAAGGGTTTATATAATAAATCATGTTTTATTGTGTAATAAAGAACATGGTTGTTATAGTTGGTATAAGAAGATTTGTTTAGTTATTTTTGGGATTTGGATTAGAAAACCATAATGAAGACTTGGAGATAACAATAAGTATAATAAAAATATCCCTAAGTATTGATGAGTATTGAGTAAGTGGTTTATCCCAAAAATACATCCATGTCTGCATACGAGTAGGTAGAGGCGGCTCTGTCAAAGATGTATCATAGGGGTAAAACATGAAAACACCACGTAGAGCTAGACTCGAACGGAAACAAGTGTATAAAAACGGGCCTTGCTTCACTCTTGGTTATGACACTACTAGGGGATATTATTTGGTAGATTCATAATCTTAGTATAAAACATTATTAATGGATTTAAAAAAATCCCCTAAGAATATATGTTCGAAAGTATATCATGAATAGCATAGATTGAAGCCAATGGCTTCAAAAGTTAAGGAAATAAAAGTTATTTATATGTCATCAATTTTTACTCGGATTACCCTTTATGTGTTTCCCCTAATATTCCTTTTATTCTAATCATTGGCCAGTAATAGGAGGACACATGCTAACAACCCATGTGAAGATCAACTTGGTGATTGTTCTAATGAGATCCCCAGTCTGATGGGAGTGAGAATCACAAATTTTGTCATGATTCTCTCTCAGTTAACTCAATATTTGAATAGAAACATGGGTAAAAAAGAACATTCAACCCCCCCCCCCTATGAATTAACAAGTCTATATTGAGAGCTTCATGAGACAAAGGCCTCCTACTTTTAATGGATTATTCACTCCCTCAATCACCGAACAATGGATCAAATCCCATAAAAATATCTTCCTAATATTTCAATTTTCCGAAAAAGAGAAGGTTCTTCTATTTTCTTATCGTTTGGAGGGTAAAGCTGATCAATGGAGGACATTGATAAAAAATATGAAGCCATAGGAGGATATTGAAGCATTTTAATGGAAGGATTTCTAGAAGATGTTTTTTAATAAATATTTTCGGCGCACCCTCCAGCTTAAGATAGAAAGGGACTTCCTTTAAATTAAGCAAAAAGATGATTAATCCATCAGAGCATATGAGAAAATCATCACATGGCTTGCACGATACGTTTCCAGCTTTGTCTTTACCCCCGAATACAAGGATTACTGCTTCTTTGGTGGGCTAAAACCTAGCCTACAGAAAGCGCTGGCTATCTGTGAGTTTGACAACTATGATGAAATTATGTGATGTTCCCTAAAGGTTGAAATAGAGATATAATAATCTTAGGGGTTCCATGGGGATAAGAAGCATAAGGTTGACTTCAATTCTGGTGGTCTGATTGATAAATCCAATGCTGCTAAGATGATCCAGCACCCCACTTTCCAAAGGTGCAGAAAGAAGCACCCTAGAAATTTCCTGAAGGGGATGAGGAAATGATTTAAGTGTGTAAAAGAGGGGAACCAAGATGTTATCTGCTGACAATAAAAAACTGCAGCTGCAACAAAGGAGAGGAATGCTCCATTAAAATTTCAACACATTGTTCATTTCATCAACTACAAAGAACCATGACATCTTTCAAATCAGTTAACTAAGCAAAGGGTTTTAGAGGCAACCAACAACCTCCAAAGAAGTAAGGGAGAGGTTTTTCCATCACTACTTCCAAATTGAACCCTGAAAATGAAGTGGTGACAATTACTCTAGCTATTCATTCAAGAATAGCTAATATACTTTTTGATTCAGGTTCTACGCATTCTTTTATGTCCTAAAAGTATAGTAGAATATTCCCATCACCACCACAAATCATTGAAGTAAAGATGTCGGTGAGTAAGAAAAATGGGGAAAGCATTACATCCCATGAATATAACTCCTCCCCTATCATAATTTCCTAGAGAACCTCATCATACTCCCTCTAGTGAAATTTTATGCAATTATCACCATGGATTGGATTTCCTTATATAGATCCATCATAAATTGTTGTGAAAGGGAATCGGTATCTATGTGGAGAATCGACCCCCGATTCTGTACAAGTGCAAGGAGGAAGATGAATCTTGTTTATCTCCATCATCTAAAGCCTTGATATTACTGCCCTATGAGCACGCGTATCTAGCTCATATGATTGAAACTAAGGATGAAACCATCCTTGAAGACAAGCCTATTGTGAGGGAATTTGATGAAGTGTTTCTTGAGGAATTACCAAGTCTTCCTCCTACAAGAGATGTAGAATTCTCAATTTATATTATACTTAGGGTATTACAAATATCCAAGACTCCTTATAGAATTATTGTTGTGGAGCTTGAGGCGTTGAGGGAACAACTACAGATGAATCTGGATAAAGGGTTTATATGCCCAAGTGCTTCACCATGGGGTGCACCAGTCCTCTTCAACAAGAAGAAGGATGTGTCAATGTGCCTTTAAATCGATTATCATGAGCTTAACAAAATCATGATAAAGAACATGTATCCTATCCCATGAATTGATGACTTGTTCGATCAGCTGTTTGGAGCACAATACTTCTCCAAGTTGGATCTGTGGTCGGGATATTATCAAGTAAGGGTGAAGAAGGAAGATATCCCCAAGACAAGTTTTAGTACAAGATACGAACACTATGAATTCATAGTAATGCTTTTAGGACTCACTAATTCTCCAGTAATATTCATGAACATGGTGAATAGAGTCTTTATAGATTACCTCAACAAATTTGTGGTAGTCTTTATATATGATATTCTAATATACACCAAAACCAAGGAGGATCATGAGAAGCATCTAAGAACTGTACAAGAGACTATACGGATGTAGATTATCTATGAAAAGTACAAAAAGTGTGAGTTCTGGTTGAAGGAGTTCTCATTCTTTATCCATATCATCACAAGCAATGGGATATCATTGGATCCCTCCAAAAAAGATGCAATTGTGGGATGACTGAGGCCAACATCGGTAACAGATATCCGTAGATTCTTGGGGTTAGATGGATATTATCGACTATTTGTGAGAAATTTCTCATGATTGTCCAAACCTCTCACCAAGATAACTAGGGAGTAATGTTTTCTTGGAGTGATGAATGTGAATAAATCCTTTAAGAGATAAAAATGAGTCTTATCACTGTGCCCATTCTCACTATACCCATAAGTGGATAAATTGTTTTGGTATTTAGTGATGCTTCGAAGAAGGGCATGGGCATTGTGTTGATGAAAAATGAAAATGTCATTGCCTATGCTTCAAGGTGATTGAAATTTCATGAGTAGAATTATCCAACACATGATCTGGAGTTGGATAAGGTGATCTTCACTTTAAAAATTTGGTGGCATTATCTCTTTGGGGAGAAGTTTGAAATATATACGAACCACAAATGCCTCAAGTATATATTCACACAGAAAGAGTTGAACATGTGCCGAAGAAAATGGTTAGAGCTGATCAAAGACTATGACTGCTCAATCCATTACTAGTCTATGAAGGAAAACAAGGTGTCAAATGCTCTAAGTAGAAAGGACCCAGTGATTCTATCATTGATGATAATTTAAAAGGATCCAATCTTTATAGACTTGGTGAATATGGACATGAGAATCATAAAGAAGGGAACATCATCAATCCTTTCACCAATGATTGCTTGACCATATCTTTTAGAAAGGTTAAAGGATGCTTAAAAGGATGATGTGGTAATTCAGAAGAAAGTGGAAGCTATCAAAAAATTGAAATCCTTGGAGTTAAATGTTAATGAAAAAGGAATTGTGGGATTTGGAAAAAGACTATGTGTTCAATCAAGTTGAGAGTTGAAGAAGGAACTTTTGGATGATGCACATAGTTAAAATTTCTCTATTCACCCAAGAAACACTAATTTGTATTGAGATATCTGAGAGAATTATTGGTGGTATAATATGAATAAGGAGATCACTGAATTTACCTCAAAGTTCCTTGTGTGTTAGCAAGTGAAGGTCGAGAGACAAAAGTATAAGGGGATGATGCAACCATTACCCATACCATCATTGAAGTGGGAGAACATCACCATGTACCTTTTCACTAAACTTATGATGACATCCAATGGAAACAATGAAATATGGGTTGTTGTGGATCATCTTAAAAATTCTATACACTTCATTGCAATTTGGGAGGATTCCTCATTGGATCAACTGGCATGGATATATATCAAAGATGTAGTAAGGCTGCATGGGGCACCACAATCTTCTGTATCCGATTGAGATCCAAGATTGAAATCTATGTTTTGGAAGAGTCTTCAACATGCTCTAGATACTGAGCTGAACATCAGTACATCTTATCATCTTCAAAATGATGGCCAATCCGAGCAAACTGTTCAAACACTTGAGGACATGTTGATAGCATGCTCAATGGACTTAAAGGAGGATGGGACCAACATATTCCATCTGTTGAATTCTCCTACAATAACAGTTTCCACTCGAGCCTCCAAATGGAACCTTATGAAGCTCTGTGTGGGAAGAGGTGTAGAAGCTCGGCATGTTGGGATGAAGTCAGTGAGTGTAAGTTGCTAGGACTAGAAATGATTGAAAAAATGGTTTAGAATAGGAAAACCATTCAACAGCATATCAAAGCAGCCCAGAGTTGGCAGAAGAGTTATGCAGATTACCATTGACAATACCATGAGTTAAAATTTGGATACATGGTATTTCTATGCATATCTCCAGGGAATAAGGTCATGAGGTTTGGAAAGAAAGAGAACTTATTTCCTAGGTACATCAGCCCCTTCAAGATTCTTGATCGTGTTGGGGTTGTGGCCTATCGACTATAACTTCCACCTACTATTGCCAAAGTACATGATGTCTTTCATGTATCCTTCTTAAAGAAGTACATACCAAACCCTTCACATGTACTCTCTTAAGAGGTAGTACAATGAGAGGATGATCTTTCTTACGAGGAGTAACCAATGAAAATATTATATCATGGAGAAAAAGTTCTACGAAATAAGGTAATTCCCCTCCTCAAGGTGTTGTGGAAAATCCAAAAGTTTGAAGAAGAGACATGGGAATTAGAGGAAATGATGAAGCAGAGTTACCCACATCTATTTTAGTCTGGGAAAAGGAAATTTCGAGGGTGAAATTTTTTAAGGGGGTGAGATTGTAACTAACCAAAATTTCATTAATGTAAATTCCTCTTGATCTAATTAAATTTCTTATTATGGTTAAATAAAATGTGAAATTCATTGGTTTTATGTTTCTGAATTTTATAACATCTTTATGAATTGTGATCGTTGCTAATATAATCATTGAACAATTATCACATGATTTGTATAAATATAAGTATCTAACAATTAAAATTTACTCAGACAAAAGAAGTTATGGTATAGCATCCCGCCATTTTATTACATAAAATTTCATTACATTTTACAAACAAAGGATCTTTAAAGTATAGTGTCTTGGAAATTAGGAACATAAAACATGAGAACAACATAAAACATTCTTCTAAACCACTTTTAAGGATTCTTTATTGATCTTCCTAAGTTTATTAAAGCATCTCATAACCTGTGAGCATATATCAAAGGAAAGGGTTAGCAGAAGGCCCAGTAAGGGAAACAAGAGAAACATTTTACATGTGAACTTTAGATACATCCATAATGTCATGATAACTTTAAGGTATGAGAAAGATATCATGGGGAATATCATAATAAAAATAACTTGTTTCATAACATGAAGATGAGGCTGCAAAATTTAACATAGAAAATCATTTTAGTATCACCATGTTCCATCCCCCAGGTGTCATTAAAAAAATCACCAAGGTTATTCCCCAAGGTATAGTTAAAATGGACATCTCTAGAGATTAAGTCTTTACCCAATGAATTGGAGCACCATCAGGGGGCACGCTTAATTTGTCTTTATTATCAAGTGATCCACATATACCATCATCAATAATTTCATAAATAACCCATATAGCATAAATTAAATGGGTTTCATTTCATAGTCATAACATTTTAAAAACTGCTTTAGAGATGTGATCTTTATGTCACTTTAAACCCACAGAAAAAGAAACAGGGTCTCATGTATGTAAATACCAGAATTTAAAATAGAATATTTTGATATATATTTGAATACCTCTGTAGAATAAATTGTTTTGATTATTCACTTAATAAAATAAAAGAATTTGAGAAAAAGAGAGAGACATTTTGAGATGAAAATTCGGCAGCATAACGGCTATGTTGCAGGGTTTTAGAAAACCGTGAAAAGAGAGGGGACATGGGTCACCCACTCATTAATGATCCATAAAATAGTATAGGGACATAATATAAAGGATATAATAACATGGTATTGATATTTGAAGGACATACAATATGAAATGAAAAAAAATGAAAGGAAGATAAAAATAGGATTTCTCTTATGAAAAATTCGGCAACCTAACAGCGTCACTAAAAACATCAAAAAAATGAATTGATGAGATTAAATAGAGTCTCTAATAATATGAACCTAAAATTATAGTATGATGAATATATATATAATACCCCAACATGGAAAAAATTAACTTGAAAGACTTGACATGAAAGTAGAACTTTGAAAATGGGAAGAGTGAAAGAATCCCTAAAAAAATTCGGCTGCCTAACGGTGCAACTTAAAACTTATTAAAATGAATTGATGAGATCAAGAGGGGGTCTCTAATCATATGAAAATAAAAAAGGACAGTTGTATGAATATAATATAACACCCCCAACATAATAACATGGAGATTAAAATAAATGACATAAAGGAGAATACATGAAAAGAACGAGAGAGCTAGGATCCCTTACTGTGAAGAGTAACTTAAAAAGCTTGAAGGTAGGGACCTTTGGGGCTTGGGGGTACCTTGGGAGGACTAATTGGGAGGTAAATAGACCATAAATTTGTGGGGGAGGATTTTTAAATTAAATTAATGAGAGAAAGTATTGGTATTTAAAGGATAAGTGAGGGGACAATGCATTAATTGCCAAGGGACACCTCATCAGTGGTATTGGCAAAACCATGGGCTAAACCATGGTATTATCCCATGGTATTGACCATTTGGGAAACCTCACACCTTATCTTACTATTCATAAGTCTACCAGAATTGTTTCATAATTATTACATCCTTAATGATGTCATTAAACACCCAAAACTCAAAATCGGTATTTTCACTAAACACCTAAAATTCAACTTTCTCAGAAAAATCCCAAAATTTCACCTTAACAAAATATTGATGATCTGATTTCAAAAATGAACTCAATTTTATGAAAATAATTTTCTTAATATTTTTAATTTAATTTTTAAATAAAAACACTATTCACTGAAAATTCAATTGTTTTAGAAAAATCCCAAAATTTCACCTTAACTAAATATCGATGCTCTGATTTCAAAAATGAACTCCATTTTATGAAAATAATTTTCTAAATATTTTTAACTTAATTTTTTAAATAAAAACACTATTCACCCTAAAAAACTAATTCATAACCAGAAATATCTGAAACATTTAATTACCTATTTTATTGAATCACATTACTTAATCAAGGTGCTGAAATTGTGTTAATTCTTTCTTAAGTGAAGTTACTTAATCTATTTGGTCGCATTACTAATAATAAGCATAACATCACTATTCATAGTTTACTATTCATCAAAAATTATGTTGATCTTATTAGACTCTAACTTTCTTACTGAACATAACTATAGAAGACCATTTTTTCAAAATCATTAAACATTATAAATTATTTCAGGATTAAATAAATATTTTAAAAATATCCTTTTTCTAAAATTCATCAATAATATGCTTACTATATTTATCCAGACATTAGAAAATTCACAAACTTCATCGTAAGAATAAATCACAATTTTTATTTAAATCAAAGAATAACAGAAGGCAGTTACAGTCTCGTTACATAGCCCCTTATAAAACCAGCATATGACCTAAGAGTAACGTGTGCTAGGGTGATAGAATCTTGGGGCGGCTTGGCCAACATTTCCCGAGTAATGATTTCTATAAGATTGAACTTCTCACGAAGGTGATTTCGTTCCATCTTCACATGATGAAGTTCGGCTTGGGTTTGGTCCAGAGAAAAGACCAAAGGTGCTACCTCCTTCCCGAGTTCTGTCAGATGGTCTTCCATCAACTCGAGACTACTGGATGGGGCCATCAAATCTTCATTCTATATTATTTAATCAAGATCACTTGTATTTATAGACAATAATCGCAACATTTAGTTTCCAACATTCTTATTTACCAAGGTTCAAATAACAATCTAAACCCAACGGTCTTATTTTAATTATCCATATTTTATTAAATGATAGAGTTTTGTTGAGTATAAAATAAAATAACACACAAAGTTAGGAAATAAAATTTAGTCCAAATTTCGATTCTATAAAAAATTCCCCCCTTAAGAAATTGCATCCCCACAATTTTAAATTTGGGCTTGGAAATTTCGTTGAAAGTCCCACATCAGAAAAGAGTCAGTAAAACTATTACATTAAAAGAAAGATAGGGAGGTACAATGGTAACCTGAGTTAACCCATACTAGGATTCCATGTAGGAAAAATGGATATGAAAGATAAAACAAAGGGTCAAGTTCTGATGGAGAGTGATAGAAAACATTATTTGTAGAAAATTAACCATAAGAAGATCGCAAACTAAAGATGTGTTAAATGGTCTTTGATTACCCAGTAGGAAACATAGACCAACAACGTTTTTGTTTTATGATCCTTTACATAATTTTAAGGAATTAATTTACTAAATTGAATAAAAAGATAAGGAAATATATTTACCTTAAAGTATAGTTTTATCCCTTAATAAGTTTCCACCAAGAATAATCTTTTCTCCAAACAAAGATCATTCAGAAATACTTGGTCTCATCAAAAGCTCAAGAATCATCTTCTAGAGAATTACATAATCCACAAAATAATAACTATATTTTCCCCCTATCTTTAGTCAATAACTAAAACTAAAAATGTTAGTACGAGATCATATAATCCCCAAAAAGGATAATCCTATATAAAAAGAAATTTGACTATTAATCTCAAAAATTCAGAAAAAGTACCAAAAGTTCAAGAAATACCATTAAATACACAACCATCCTTAAAATTCATTAGAATAGTCCAAACTAAGATTGGAACCCAACACTCAGAAGGATTTAATCACACAGTCTTCCCCAATAAATCTAAACATTTATCTCTAAATAACATTGTATACTATTAATGTATCCTACTAAAGTGTAATTAACCAATTCACATATTCTCTATGCTAGGTTTATCATTTTCTAGAAATAAAACAAATCACCAAATGTACACAATAAATACATAAATTCATACAAAAAAATAAAATTCAACCATTCCTCAAATTAAATTTTGTAGTATTTTATTACCCTTAGGCATATAGTACTCAAAAAGAGAAAACATCGTCCAAAAAAACCTTTATCATTTAATCACCAAATCATTTTCCTATACAAAGGATACCCATTTGATAAAACATAAGTTTCCAAAATAAACTTATTCTTGATCCATAAAAATAGAAGGTGCATTAGTCATTCCGAAAGGCATAACAACAACTCATAATTACCTTATCTTGATTGGAAGGATGTTTTTGGAATATCATCATTATTCACATTCAATTGATGATAACCAGAACGTAGATCAATCATAGAGAAGAATTGAGTCCCATGAAGTTGGTCAAATAAGTCATAAATTCTTGGAAGAAAGTATTTTTTCTTCATTGTGATCCCATTTAGTTCTCCATAATCAATGCATAGCTGCATCAATCTATCCTTCTTCTTCACAAAGAGGACTGGTGCTCCCCAAGGAGACACACTTGTTCGAATAAACCCATTCTCCAAAATATCTCAGAGTTGTTTCTTTAATTCCTCTAGCTCAACATTTTCCATACTATAGGGGGTCTTTGACATCGGATGAGATCCAGGTATGAGTTCAATGGAGAACTCTACCTCTCTTTCTAGGAGAGGTCTGGGTAACTCCTCAGGAAATACATCAATGTATTCCTAGATGATGGGGAAATTTTCTAAAAGAATAAATCCTTCGTGAGAAACTTATTTCATTTTTGAATATTTTAACTAAAAATGATTTGATGTCTTAAAAATTCATGCTTAGATAAATTACATTTTTTTTGTAATTCCATCATAATGATTCATAAAAAGCTTGCGATTAACCAAACATATCCCCTGGGAGTGTCGTAACCAAGAGTGTAGCAAGGCCCATTGTCGTTTACCAGTTCCCGTTTGATTCTAGATCAATGTGGTGTTTTCAGGTTATACCCCTATGTACATCTGTGCTAGATCCACCTCTACCTGCTCGTATCCAGACATGGATGTATTTTCTTGATATAAAAATTACTCAATACTCACCAAAATACAAGGAAGATTTCCTATATTTAAACTTTTCTATAGGGTTCTTCCTAAAGTTTTCATATACTAATTTCCATAAATAACTAAACTATACTTTGATACCAACTATAGCATCCCGCCTTTTTATTAGATAACATTTCATTACATTTTACAAACAGAGGATCATTAAAGTCTAGTGTCGTTGAAATTTGGAACCTAAAACATGAGAACAACATAAAAAATTCTTCTAAACCACTTGTTAGGAATCTTCATTGTTCATCCTAAGTTCATTAAAGCATCTCATAACCTGGGAGCATACATCAAAGGAATGGGTGAGAAGCAGGCCCAGTAAGGGAAACAAGAGAAACATTTTACATGCGAACTTAAGATACATCAATAAAGTCATGATAACTTTAAGGCATGAGAAAGAGATCATGAGGCATATCATAATAAAAATAACTTGTTTTGTAACATGAAGATGTCTCTACCCCATTTAACATATAAAATCATTTCCGTATCACCAAGGTCCATCCCCAAGGTGTCATTAAAAAAATTACGAGGGTTATTCACCAAGGTATTGTTAAAATGGTCATCTCTAGAGATTAAGTCTTTACCCAATGCATTGGAACACTATCAGGGGAACCCTTAATTTTCCTTTATTATCTTTTTAGCCACATATTAAATCTTAAATCATTTCATAAATAACCCATATATCATAAAAGAAATGGGTTTCATTTCATAGTCATAACATTTTAAAAACTGCTTTGAAGACGTGATCTTTATGTCACTTTAAACCCATAGAAAATGAAAGAGGGTATCATGTTTGTAAATCCCAGAATTTGAAATAGAACATTTTGATATATATGTTAATACCTCTGTATAATAAAGAGTTTTTAGTATTCACTTAATAAAATAAAAGAATTTCAGGAAAAGAGAGAGACATTTTGAGAAGAAAATTCGGCAGGATAACAGCTATGTTGCAGGGTTTTAGAAAACATTGAAAAGAGAGGGGAAATAGGTCACCCACTCATAAATTATACATAAAATAGTATAGGGACAGAATATAAAGTATATAAGAACATGGTAATAAAATTCAAATGATATACCATATGAAATGAAAATCTTTAAAGTAAGACAAAAATAAGATTTCTCTTATGAAAAATTCGGCAGCCTAGCAGCGTCACTTAAAGCATCATAAAAATGAATTGATGAGATTAAACAGGGTATCTCATCAAGTGAACCTAAAAGGATAGTATGATGAATATAGAGATCATACCCCAACCTGGAAAAAAGGAACAACAAATACTTGACATGAAATTAGAACTTTGAAAATAGGAAGAGTGAAAGAATCCCTTACAAAAATTCAGCAGCATAACGGCACCACTTAAAAATTCTTAAAATGAATTGATGAGAAAAATAGGGGGTCCCTCATAATATGAACATAAAGATGAAAGTATGATGAATATAATATAACATCCCCAACATAATAACATGGAGCTTAAAATAAATGACATAAAAGAGAATAAATGAAAAGAAAGAGAGAGGTAGGATCCCTTACCTTGAAGAGTAACTTCAAAAAGCTTGAAGGTAAGGACCTTGGGGGCTTGAGGTTACCTTGGGAGGACTACATGGGAGGTAAAGAGACCATAAATTCGTTGGGGACGATTTTTAAATGAAATGAATGAGGGAAAGGAATGGTATTTAAAAGAGAAGTGAGGGGACAAAGCATTAATTGCCAAGGGACACCTCATCGGTGGTATTAGAAAAATCATGGGCTTGCCCATGGTATTTTCCCATGGTATTGGCCACTTGGGACACCTAATACCTTATCTTACTATTCATAAGTCTACCAGAATTATTGCATAATTATTACATCCTTAATGATGTAATTAAACACCAGATACCCAAAAACTGTATTTTCACTATTCACCGAAAATTCAACATTCTCAGAAAAATCCCAAAATTTCACCTAAACCAAATATTGATGCTCTGATTTCAAAAATAAAATCCATTTCATGAAAATAATTTTCTAAATATTTTTAATTTAATTTTTAAAAAAAACACTATTCACTGAAAATTCAACTATTTCAGAAAAATCCCAAAATTTTACCTTAACCAAATATTGATGCTCTGATTTCAAAAATGAACTCCATTTTATGAAAATAATTTTCTAAATATTTTTAATTTAATTTTTTAAATAAAAAACTATTCACCTGAAAAAACTAATACATAAACAATAATTTCTAAAACAGTTATTTACCTATTTTATTTAATCGCATTACTTAATCTGGGTCCTTAAATTGTATTAATACTTTCTTAAGTGAAGTTACTTAATCCATTTGGTCACATTACTAATCATAAGAATAAAATCACTATTCATAATTTACTATTCATCCAAAATTAAGTTGATCTTATTAGACTCTAAATTTTATACGGAACATAATTGTAGAAGACCATTTTTTTGAAAATCAATACACATTATTATTTATTTAAGGTTTACATAAATATTTTTAAAATATCCTTTTTAGAAAATTCATCAATAATATGCATACTATATTTATCTGAACATTTGAAAATTCAAAAACATCATCATAAGAAGAAATCACATTATTTATTTAAATCAAAGGATTACACAAGTCAGTTACGGTCTCGTTACATAGCCCCTTATAAAACCAGCATAGGACCTAAGAGTAAGGTGTGCTAAGGTGATAGAATCTTGGTGCAGCTCAGCCAAAATTGCCCGAGTAGTGATTTCTGTCAGCTTGAACTTCTCGTGAGGGCGATTCTTTTCTAGCTTCACACGATGAAGTTTGGCTTGGGTTTGGTCCAGAGCAAAGCCCAAAGGTGCTACCTCCTTCACAAGTTCTGTCAGATGGGCTTCGATCGGCCTGAGACTACTGGATGGGGCCATCGAATCATCTTTCTATATTAATTAATCAAGATCACTTGTATTTATAGACAATAATTGCAACATTTAGTTTCTAATGGTATTATTTACCAAGGGTCATATAACAATCGCAACCCAACAGTCTTATTTTAATTATACTCATTTTATTAAATGAAATAGTTTTGTTTATTATAAAATAAAATAACACACAAAATTAGGAAACAAAATTTATTCCAAATTTCGGGTCATTACAGATGGCCTCATCCAGTATACATGCCCCGTACAAAGCCCATTTTTTGGAGCCCTAAAAGGAGGTGGCATCATTGTCATTTTCTCTTGACCAAGCCCAAGTCGAGCTTGAACACGTTAAGGTTGAGCAGAACCGACTACGGGAGATGTGGAATTTAATAGAGATTACCACATGAGCGATGTTATCCAAGACACATCAAGAGTCTATCACCATCGCACACCTTACCCTTCGGACTTATGTAGGTGTTACAAGGGTTTATGTAACAAGACCTTAGAACTATGATTATGTACATTATTTTTGAATAAATAATGTGCATTAATTTTATTATTATTACTTTGTAAATAGTTTTTAAAGCACAAATAGTATTTTTAGTTCATATTAGACTAAGAAATATATTTTGAGAAATTAATGGATTTTGGAATTAAATAATATTTTAATAAAAGATTATTATTATTGAATTAATTTTTATTAAATACAAATTATCATATAATTTTATGAATGCAATAGTGATTTTTATTAAGGTTTGAAAGCTATTTTTGTCAAGACCCAGGAATTTTCAATAAATATCAGTTCTTATTTTAAAAGTAAAAAATCACATTTTTAGAAAATTATTTAGATAAAATGAATATTATTTTTGGAATCAGGACATTGAAATTATCTAACAGTTATTTTTTCATAATTTTCTGAGACAGTTGAATTTTTTGGGTAAAGATTAAATATCATTTAAATATATAATGTGATTTATGACATCATAATGACTCAATAGTGATTTAATAATATAATGTAAACATTATGTTCAAATAATACATATTTTATAAATAAAACAATCTGATTTTGGTTTTTTTATTTATTTTACAAAGCTTTAGTGGACCCTTCAAGGCTTATAAAACATTTTGTATTTTTAAATTATTATCCTTGAGAGTGTGACTCACCTCCACATAAGTAAACCTATTATTTTATGAATTTAGTCCATTGGGATCAATTTTTTTTCTCCACTCCCCTTTGGTAAAAACCATGGGGAAAACCATGGACTGGTTTGTGATTTTGATTAGTTTAATGTGTGGTGTCCCAAACCTAAATAATAAAGAATTCTCGCTCCTTTCCTATATAAACCCACCCAAGTTCCCACATCCTATTCACTAAAATCCTTTGGAGTTAGACCAAACCCTGCCCTCCTCTCTATATAATCCCCCCATGGTGCCTCAATCTCCCATTATTCATCTCTCAATCCTCTCACATGCTTTTGGTATCACACTTCCCAATAAGGGATTCCTACCTTTCTCTTTTTATCCAAGTTTCTTAATATTTTAATGCCGTTTTATTTCCAAGTATAAATGTTGGGGTATGATTTCACACCTTCCCCATACTTCCCCCTTTTTTTGGAATGAGGAGATACCCCTCTCTCTCTCATTAAATTCCTCCCATGTACACCTGTTTTCATACCAAAATTCTCTGAGATATTTCTCTCTCCTCTTTTACATCCAAGTAATTCTCTTGTATTATGCAGCTAAATTCCATTAGGTTTGTTGGGAAATGTATCTATATGATCCCCTTACTATCCAATTCATGTACATATGATGAGACACCATTTTCTCGCTCATCAACCATTTTCAGTAATCCTTATGTCACGTCGTTATGCTGCCGAAATTGCACCACGTTTTACCAAGCCAAGATCATTGTGCAGTGAATTCCATACTCATGTCTCTATCAAGGGTATTTCACTTGATGCACATTCACATATTTAATGGTAATTTCATGTATTTATTCCATATTACTTAATCTTGTAATAACTTATGATTTTTATTGATTCTATGTTATATGATTCATGTGGCACGCTTATGCATGAAATGAAATGTTTAAGAAGGGTGTTCCCTGATAGCACTCCAGTGCATTGGGAAATGTTTAGTATCATGATACCTAATGTTCAATGGGTGTTGACTCAAGATAATTCAAGTGAAATGAGGTTTTAATCATGCTTCATGGGCAATGAGGGTTTACTCATGCTCCATGTGCAATGAGCCTTGGCTCTAGCTAATTCCATGTTTAGTGTTGTTGCCACATTTCCATTTTATGATTATCATGCATTATAATGCCTTTATATTCATGTTTTTCTTCTGCTCCATTGATAATCCTATTTCATAACATGTATTTTATTCCTCATGTTATTCCATGTTTATTCCATTATTGGTCTTTATAGCTCACCCTTTTCTTATGCATGTCCTCAGGTTATCCGATACAATGCTAAGTATGAGGGAATGTAGTGGTCATGTAAAGGAATTTTTCAATAGAGATGTTGTATTTCATGTTTTAAGTTTTTATGTAATGATCCTAAGCCCCAAATACACTATAGATCTTGATATTCCATGTTTTATCAAGTGAATAGTTTATGTAATAAATCATGATTAATGTGTAATAAAGAATAGAGTTGTTATATCGAAATTCTCCCATAAATGGTTTTGCTCGTGCTTATGTTTTGGGATCTCAACTTGGCCTTGGTTAAGAAAAAATCTTAGATATGTTTTTTCCCTCATAAGCTCTAAAAAATGAGCTTCATAGGGTCCAATACTTCTATATGAGGTCATCACTACCTCTGTATGTATCATTTAGATTTCTTAAAGCCCTTTATTTATATTAACCATGTGATAATTGTTTAACAGCTATGTTAGAAATTGAAATATTCATAACGTTCTTTTAAATCCAAATATATAACTGATGAAGTTAATGTGTTTTCTATAAACATATTACATAATAATACATTTTTCTAAATCAAAAATGGAAACCTCATTTATAAAATTTCGAGTCGTTATAACCACAATATTATTACTTTCAGTCTTATTTTCTAGCATTTTTTATAAAATCATTATTCTTTTCTCTTTTATTAATATCCAAAAGATTTACTTCAACTCCACATCCTTAGTTTTATTTTAATTCTTCCAATTAGAGAATAAATTATTTTCACGAAAACACTTTTTAGTATTTGGGAGTACATTCATTTCCGTACCACATTTCATATGGTGCATTGTCATCCTTTTCTTATATAAATTCACTTTTGGATATGTAAACTATTACTAGAACTACTTCATTTCAATATAATTCATGAAGATACTTTTCAATAAATATATTTCATGCCATGTTGTGGACTATAAAATCTCTTCTTTCCATAACCCCAATTTCTAGGGTGTTCTGATATTTGATACCAGATTGTTGGATTCTATGATTTTCTATATGGTCTTTAATTTGATTATTTGTGAATTTAGTGCCATTATTGGTTTGGGAATTCTGAATCCTCCAACGAACCAAATTTTGATTTATCCTATGATATATGTAATAAATCTATATAAATTGGCCTTCTACACCATAGGAATAATCCATGACATTCTTCTATAAACATTTATTGACATTACATAATATGTTCTACCATTTGTTTCTTTGCATGAAATTGTACCATAAATTTCCTTGTGAAAAATATTAAGAAACCTTGATCCTTTATCTTCATTTACCTATAGGACTTAAAAGTAATCTTCCATTTTTTACGTGAATCAGATGTTTGAGTGTGATCATATGTGAGATGGGGAAAATCATGAGCTCTATTTCTCTTCACCAACCTCTCTAAAGATGATTAGTTCAAATGGACATGTCATTTATTCCATAGACAATTATTCACTTATTTAGACAGTATACAGAAATTTTCTTCTCTAACAAGGTATATATTTCCCATGGTTATTATTCCTTGGATAATGAATAAACCATCTATAACTTTTATAGTAAAATCCTTCGGACTAAAATCCATAGCATGTATATCATCACACAATTGGATAACACTGATAAGATTATGAATTAGACCATTAAATAAGAGAACCTAAATTTACCTGGGATCTTTCCTCCAATAATTTATTTTCCCAAACCAATAATATTAAAACCTTTGTCATTACCAAAACAAACAATACCATTTTTATAATGAATGAAGTTTAAAATAAGGGATTTATTTCTACTCATATGTGATGTTATTCCACTGTCTAATATCTGTGAGATAGAATCTTCTAATACCTATATGGAGATATAAGTTACATTATCTTCATTATATCTTCCTCTCATCACCCATGTTGTCAATGAATATGCCTTCACAAAAGTTGGTTCCACAGTCACTTCTTATTCTTGTAAATAGGAAATCTATTACAAGTCACTAATCTTTTGGATAATGTTTTTCAATATCTACTTTGTTAAAATTGAAGGTGGTATATCTTAAACATTTTTCATAATTTATCACAATAATTTTCAAAATTCTTATACCATTCCTAAAAACAGAAATATACATAAAAATAAAAGGAATAATCAAAAATTAGTCTAGGATGTTTGGGATGATGTTGCTCATATATAGACCATTTAGTAATATAACACACATAGTATGTATATCCCAACCTTCTATAAAAAAACATATAAATCTATATGTACAATATTTATCCATGGAAAAATTATTTTCTTCATATATACTATTTTGATGATATGTATTCTTCATAAGAATTAGTGTTTGTGGTTTTGAGACAAGAATATATTTTCCTTTGTTTTTTAATCACTATTACCAAGGAACATGAATGTGTTCCTCATAAATAATTACTTTGGCCTAAAAATATGATGAATCTTTTTATCTTTTCATCATTTTGAGTGTTAGTAATCATTCTTGATATTCACACTTTCATAATCAATATAAAAATATTCATCCATATCTTAAATTATCTTAACTCTATCATTGATATTTTAATATAAAACATTGATGATTATGATTTTTTCATTACTTTTATTCCTCAGTTCAAGATCCTTCCCTAAATTTTCTAAACATAAAAATAAATTTTTTGTTCAATTTCAAACATTATCTATATATTCTCTTCTTCATAATGTTGCATTTAGATATTGGAATCATGCACCATTTAATTATTCTTATTATCATTTTCTATCCACATATCATTTTATTTTAGGAATACCTCATATTTTACCTAAAGAACATACCTTCTAAAAACACGTTTATTCACATCATC
Organism: Viscum album; assembly: GCA_963277665.1. NCBI lineage: Eukaryota > Viridiplantae > Streptophyta > Magnoliopsida > Santalales > Viscaceae > Viscum > Viscum album. The sequence continues at coordinate 1,352,082,118 of OY728164.1, forward strand.
ACAATCATCACAATCCTTATTTCTTTGTTTTTTTAAACATCCATTAAAACACATTCCTATTTACATTTTTCAACTTCTTCCACCTCTCTTTCCCAAAAACTATCTTATTATTTATAGATAATATTTATTCTTTTAATTTACCACCATTTAGAATTATCTATACCATTTTTTTATTTTCATGTTAGGTTTATCTCTAGTATCATATTCTTGATAGTTTTTATAAAATTTGGTTGTGATGTGTCCCACATTTCCAAACAAGGAAGGGAATGGTTACCCTTTAAGATTCATTCTACTATTTAAATATGTGAGTAAATAATTGAAATTATCTCATCAACTTCATCGACTTTTTAACATTACATGATTGAGATTTTATTTATTGAATTAAAATATACCCCTAAGTGCTTTCCATTATTCACATATCATTTTCATTATTTTACATTTCAAAATACAGCTAAGTGATATGAAAGCAATTTTATTTTTGATCATTTTATTATATAATCAAATCTTCTTAATTGAAACATATAGTAAGTATTATCATGATAATATTTAAAATATTTTCATCATTGAGGTCTTCACCAAGACCTTGTAAATCTTAAAAAAAATTATTTGATTGAAAAATATCTCAAACGTGTCATTATAGTTCATTCTAAAATATTCCTACTTCATACACAGAACCTGTAACTTGCCCCCAAAACCATTTAATCTCCATCATTAATTTTTAGTAGTTTTTCCCACATAACATTATAGGTTTTAAAAGACATTTTATTAGAGAAAATATGATTAAAAATAGTACTTCCCAAGGAATTTATGTCTTTAACATCTATATCTAATTATCAATCATCTCTTTCCATTAAGGATCCTCTTTCAAAATCTACCATTATTAAATAGATGGTTTTAGTGTAAACATCCATACCCAAGTGCATATTCCAAATATTTTTTTAAAAAAAATATAGAGAAACTATGTTCAATTGTGTATATGATACGTCACACAAAGCATAGATGAACAATGAAATGTTATTATTTAAATGATAACATTATATAACATCCATTAAATTGGTATAAATGAATAAAAAGGACAATATTATGAAATAAATAATGTTCATATACATTAATTAGTTATTTTTAAATAATCACTCTATTTTTTAGAGAAAACATTTTATTCTTCAAAAAAATATTTTATTTAAAAATGGGTTTTCTTTATTTTTATGAGAGAATATTAGAATTAATTTTTAAAATTTTTATTTTTTTATGAAGAAAGGAAATTTTTTTATCATATAATTAATGTTTTTAAATTTTTAAAAGTATTTATTTTTTAAGAAATTTTAAAAAATACTTATTTTTATTGAATATTGTATTTTATTTTAAAGTATTTACAAAGTCCAATTATTTTTTTGATCACTTTAAAATTTTCAGTAGTTAATTTTGATTTGAATGAATCTAATTGTGGGTTTTTAATTGATTTTATACTAGAATTCATTATAAAAAACTTTTTATATTTCAAAACGACATTTTTTGAAAAATTATTTTTCATTTCATTTTGATAGTATATTATTAAAATAAATTAAAAAAAATTGTGTTTTGAATTTTAAAAATTAAATTCAATATTTTAAATCACCATTTCTAAAATGATTATATATTTCTATTATATTTTGGTTATAAGTAATAGTAACCATAATAATTTTTATTACCAAGATAAAGGTTAAATGATGTAATTAAGCTTAAAAATTAAATGATAAGAACTATTAAATGAAAACAACATTAATATATTTTATTTCCTGAGTTATTTTTATACATAGTCATCTATTTTTCAGTTATATTACCTTTTATGTCCATTTTCGAGAGATTATGACCATTATAGTATTTTATTTAATGAAAATCCAAACATGTCACACTCTTGTTTTTAATAATTGTAATATTTTAATTATAGCCTTATATATAGAATATATTATAATATAAATATTATTTTGAAATATAAAACATTTATCTTCATCACAAAAATTTATTTTTTATTTTTTTGGATGAAATAATTGACTTAAATTCTTGAACAATGTAGATACAACAATTATTGAATTAATGGAAAAATCAACTAAATGGTATTAAAAGTATTAAAATGAATATAATTTGGCTGAATTAATAACATATAATAACTTTATTGATGATATAGAAATTTTTTACGATATAATAGTAAATTTGGTTAAAATTTTACATTTTTTCTTCATGTTTTTAGAGTCATAATAATGAATAGTATCAAATTTGGAAATAATTATATTTTATGGAATTAATATTTTATTAAATTATTTTAAAATAATTAAAATAATAAATAATTTATATGGGATAAAATATGCTTGAAAATTTCATCGATTGTTCATTTATAGGCATTTATCTCTAGAATAGTCTTACTATATTTTAATATTGTGAGAACCTCCAAAATTTCCCCTCACCATAATTGTCATGACCCGTCCCTTGGGGCCCGTTCCATGACTACCCCAAGCCCACCTTCCATAGGCTAGGGGCTGGCGATTAGCACTAGAAAGGCATAACCCTAAAATGGGAAGTCATTGCCTTTTTTAACCAATAGAGACAAACAGTCCAGGAACACGACAAGAAGCAACCACTAAGTAAACTACTTCGGTAAAAAGAGTGCTGAAAATAAAGGGGATGGAATACAAGACCAACTATAAAGGTACAAGTACTACTGAAAGGAACGATACAACTGAAAAAGGGAAAACCAGTCCTAGGTCATCCCCCAAGGATCCTACTTGAAGGGTAGGTACATATCGCCTACATAACACTCCACATCTACCCGTATCCCCCTCTTACCGCCCGATCATGGATCCCTCAAATCTCAGCCCATCTGCTCGTCATCTACACAAGACACAACAAGTTTTGAGCGAATCCCGTGTAGGGGTGAGTATAAAAATACCCAGTAACGACCCCAAGACCCCTGAAGGTCTCTCATAATTCGAAAATGTAAAACCAAAAAGATCGATCTCAATCACAAAGAACAAGCAATAAACACAGCACAAATAGAGTCTCAACAAACCCAGATTTTCAGTGAGGTATAGAAGTACAGATGATTAGTTACGAAGATCGAACATCTTATTCTATCAAGAGACACTAATACTGAACATACAGAGTCTAACCCACATAATAACGATTGGTACTAACCCCTAAAATGACCCACACATGATCTGATCCTCCCAGAATTGATAGGTAACTAAGCCTCATAATGACCCACATTGGATCTGACCCACACAAGATCGGTATGCACTGACCCACACAGGATCCCTGAGCGTTGACCCACATAGTATCTAACCCACACATGAATGGTATGTGCTGACCCACACATGATTACTATGCAGTGACCCAAATAGGATCTCACCCCCATAGGATCGGTATGTACTGACCCACGTAGGATCTATGAGTGTTGAACTCCGTATGATCTGTCTCCAACCTCTGCCTCACTACTATCCACTGGATTCCTTGCACACGGTGCAGTCTAGTTCTGTAGAATCTGCCCTCGATATATCGGTCATACCTCGACTATCGCTAAGACTGAAAATGAGAAACCCAAAGGACTGTCATGTCATAAGGGTTCCAACGCGATAGATGGTGCGTCAATCGAATGCTCGGTCTGTGAGTTATAAGAGTTTTAGTTATGGGGGGCCTGTTGGATTTGGGATCGATCTAACCAGGCTGTACTCCATCAGTCTCCAAAAGGAAAATAGAGTATACCAAAAATGACCATCTCGGTCCAAGTGTCCAGTGTTACACACGGTTCATCAAATGGATGCTCGTTTCCCAAGATATAGACCTTTATGTGATTTTTGGACCTAGTTTGGCCTGGATCCGGTCTGGCCCGGTCAGACCAACATGACCAAACCTTATCTAGGATAGGGTATGGTGGGCTTAGCTGGCCGGGCCACGGTCTGGCCCGGCCCGCAAGGGGGTGGCCGGACCCATATAAGGCAGTCGGCAAAGTAGAGGCCTGACCCTCAAGGGCCTACCTGGGAGGGTGGATACTGGCTCGAGCAGTGGCCCGACCGCAATGGAGTGAGGACCGGCTGGAGGTGGGGCGTAATCGGGCCTATCTGATGCGGTGGTTGGGACCCCCAGTATCCCAAACACCTGAACGGATCAGAGGTCGTTCGGTTTGCAAAGCGGCGGCGATGCCTGGGCGTCGATCAGTCACCACGGAACCCACCAGAGGTGCGGTTTTGGCGTCCATCATTGATTCGGCCGTGGTTTATTGTCTGCCAGTGGCCCGCTATTCATGCCTCCTCATACTCGCCGATGTTCTTGTCTCACCGCCTCCTGCTTTCCGGCAGCACATTGGTCACACCACCCCTCCTTCTGTGGTCGACCGAAGCATTGGTTGCCTCCTCTGTCCTCCATGGCTGATGAGCCACAACCCTCTGCGCACCGGCAGCACGTGACAGCATGTCGTTCCTCCTCTGTGACCACCTCTTGTAGTGTGCATCAACGTGTTATTCCCAACGAGTTCGGTTGGTGTCACCGCACTTGTGGTATTCAATGGAGGCACAAGGATAGAAAGATAGCGGATGGTTCGGGGCGGGTTCTCTAAGCCCACGGCCTCCACGTTAGCTCATAAACATGAGGGGGTATTAAGGTTTTAATAAAATATTGTGATTTAAATCAAGATAAACCCCCGAAAAGATACCCCGCAACAACCTGCCGCAAAAACTAATGAATCACAGATCAACCCGTAAGTTGGTTGACCTTCGTTCTTCGTATTATTCCAGAACAAGGAAGGGGAAATCATTTAAAATGCATAAACGAATAAACCCCTACCTCATAAACCTATTGTAGAACATCTTCTGTTGAAGGTGGGTTGAGTTCTTTGTTCCTGCAATAGGATCCCAATGACATTGTTGGTACATCACCCTTTGGTTCGTGGTTTGGTGTCACCTGTCACCTTCTGCCGGGATCATCTCCATCGTCCAAAGGTTAGGTGTCATGGTGCTCCTTTAGCACTTCGTTTTAGGGAGATGCTATGTCGGTACCTCTGCCCAAGCTCCTTATATATAGAATAGGAGTAGGGTAGGTAACGACGTGGGGAATTAATGGAGGCTTATAAATTAAAAACCTTTGTAATTCCACAATAGCATCATTACTTAGGATTGGCAGGTCAAGCCATTTATTAGATCGACACATCACTAGCCCCATAATTTGGTTTCCCATTGGAGGATATGAAATAAAATAATAAAATTCTTTTATTTCATTTTTTAAAAAATTCACAAAACATAACTTTTTCTCCAGACCTTCTACGGTGAAAATAATGTCTCCCTTAAGAAAATCCCAGCACAATGGATTCAACAGTTCCCTAAGATTTTTAATCCAAGCACCGGTTCAAAAGATAGAAAATGTCTCCCATTCGTTTACTGAACGTACCATAATAAAGTTCAATAAATTAATTATGTCCACCCACAACCCACGATGGTCGAGGTTAGGATTCTTTTAAAGAGAACAAGACCCAACGAACTCAATTGTTCCCTCGGATGTTCAATCCATGTTAGGGTATAGAAGTTATAGATTTTACAATAAAATAATTTTCAATTAATTATTTTATTTATGGCCAAAAACTAACTTTCACTGGTGGCCCATGCAAGCCAATGTTAGTATCATCCTAAGGAAATAATACCCTCACAAGTTTAGTGGTGGCCTCATATTTTCAATCTGAGTTACCTTTCGTTAGTAATAATAATTTTAAAAAATAAATTAATTTTTATTTAATTATTTCATTTACGGTTATTCCATTTTTTGGTTTTCTCCCCATAAGCCTATTCCAACTAAACATAAGTTGCAACTAGGGTATACCCGCTATCCTAAACGCAATGGTGCCCTTGGATTTCTGAATCGAGAAACCCTTTAATAGTTATTCCAATTTTTCAGGGAAACTGCTTACACGCGCTAATTAAAGATTAACAAAACATTGATGGATCATTCTGGGCACTCTAGGCCTCGGAATCATGTGTTGTCAGATTTCACAATCTTGAAATAATTACATATAATTAAAAAAAATATACAAACATTCCGGGACATTAAATTCTCCACACCTTAGGGATTTACGTCCCTGAAAGCCAAAACGAATGTAAAAAAACAAATGAGGGTAATGAACACAAATCTGAGCCTCCCGCTCCTATGTGATCATCTAGAGGTCCTCGTGCTGCCATCGAACTTGCACTAGAGGGATCGACCATTCATGAAGGACTAACTCATGTAGATCCTCTATCTCCACCGAGAACATCGTAAATTCCACCCCATCATCAATGTTCAACTTTACCTAGTCGATAACTTGCAATATATCATGCATGCATCTCCTAAACTGTGACACATGGATAACATTATGTACCTGGTGCATCTATGGGGAACTAGATAGATTGTACGCCACCTTTCCCACTCTTCTAAGAATGTAGAATGGTCCGATGAACCTCATAGAAATTTTGTCGCCCCTGCCAAACCTTTTTAATCCTCATAGGGGTGAGACCCATAGGATGACATGGTCTCCCTCCTCGGACCCCAAGGGTCTACATATCTAGTCATCATAAGATTTATTCTAGCTCTGTACAGTTTTCACTTGTTAAAAATTGAGGCATCAATATACAAACTCTGCCACTACTTCTTCTTCCCTGGCCACCAGTACAGACAACGGAGGTTCCGGTACATCTTCACCAATCCAAGATGTACTGTTAATGGGGAAGTATGGAACTCCCTCAACACCTCCTCCCAAAATTTCACTAGTACCATGGTGTGTCCTCTAAAGAGAACGAAGTGCTCCCCACCTTCAAGAAATATTTTAGGAGGTTCTACTGAGGATATCTGAGCACATCGAGCCTTATAGTCAATGTACCCAAGCAGTGCCTCCCGAACTCACTAAAGAATTGTGGTAGTGACAGTCATAGACTGATGGTATGATGCTCCCTCTTTATTCATAAAGGATATCTGCAATGCGAATAGCTGCTCCGATACCTCACTCAGTAACTATAGACCAGACATCCTACTGTGTGTGTCTGCTACAACGTTCCCCTTCCTAGAAGTATATACATTCTCGAAGTCATAGTCCTATAGGAACTCTAGAAATCCTCATTGTCCCAAGTTCAGGTCCTTCTATGAGAAGATAAACTTAAGAATATTGTGATCAAAGTAAATAGTAAAACATTCTCCCATTAAGTAGTGCTGCCACATCTTCATCGAAAAGACCACTACTACTAACTCTAGGTCATGGGTAGCGTAGTTATGCTCCTGTTTTCACAACTATTATGATCCCTAGGCGATCACTTCCTGCTCCTCCATTAAGGAACTACCTATTCTAGTACCTGATGCGTTTTAGTGTACTATATACCCAACACCCTCTTCTGGTAGCCTCAAAATGGGGGCACTTGTCAGTCTATGTCTTAGCTTCTGAAAGCTCTTCTGTCACTTCTCCATCCACATGAAAGGCTCCCACTTCTTCATCAAAGCTGACAGAGGTGCTGCTACCCTAGAGAAGTCAGGTAAAAATCTCTGGTAGTACCTAACCAAAGTAGAAGTTCCTCTCGATCGTGGAGGAAATCCTGGAAACATATTTTGAAGAGATGTCCCCACACTCTACCACTCCTTTTGGGAACTGAAAACTCAAAACTCCTGATTCCATGAGGGTAAGGCTAGCTGACTCAAGAGTGATCGGTTTCACCCTCCTATGCATGAGTTTATCCTATGCTTCTTGAGTTTCCTTTTTCACTGACCAAGGAAAACCCCATTCCAACGTTGTAGATAAACCAAAACCTTTTTCATAATATATTCAATCTGAGTATGAACTGTGGATGACCAGTCCATACCCAAACTAACATTGTAATGTCTCTCCACTACCACCAAGAGGTTCCAAAAAAACTCTCACCTCAAGGGTTAGATCACACCATCGACGTAACTGTGATTATCGAGTATCCTCCCAAAGGTATCTCTAGATGTAAGGGTCAAATCTTAAATTTAACCGGAATCTCGAGGTCTTGAACAAGATTCATGGTAAGAAGGAATGATTAGAACCCATGTCTATTAAGATGGTAGCTATTAGTAGATAGAAAACGTACCTTGAATCATTCCTGGTGCCCATGGGTCGCATTCCTTGACCACATGAAGCTACTCCCTTCCCCTTTCCTCCAGCTGCCTGAGCCTAGTGGGGACCACATTGAGGTGGTGGTTGTAACATGTCAAGATGTATACCACCACATACTACTCTCCTAGCTTCACTTCAACATTTTCTTCCCTGCAGATTCATCTGTCCCTATCAGTTCCTCTTCCCGAAACATTTTACCATCCCAGGTCTCTGAGACAGGCGTCAGTTTCCGGCTTTCCCACTCTTAACATTCACTAGATGAATCCACTCAGCCAAAGAACATTCAACCAAAAAGGTTCTCTCTAACACCCAAACATATGTAGGAATGCATAGAGGAATATTATTTGATTTGATGTTCCAAAACACACCTCGCTCGGAGGTTCGAGCCCTGAATCATAGCCTGTAATTTATTCATCGAGTACCTGGGATGGTCGGTAAGCCTCGATGAATACTCAGCTACTGACATGTCATCTTAATAAAGCTGTAAAAGCTTTAGAGAAATCTCATCCCTTATCACTTTATGGAATGATATCCCCTTCTCTGAGGAAGGTTATCAAGCATGTCCATAGAAAAGTCACCTCTTTGGGAGGTCAAGGTAACCTAAAACTTGTCATCTTCCTACTGAGCAATGTATAAGGCTCTCTACCCGGACCACCATCTGATTGAATGGTGCGATAGCTAGATGGAAACTTGAACACCTCCTGAAGTTAGTCCTTAGATTCCTATGAGTCCGGCTCTCCTCAGAACCTGAGGGTTATCTGATGCTAAAACATGTGTTAGGAACTAATCCTACAAGTGTCCTCTACCAGTACTGTCTATTTTAACTGCTGACCAACGGTTAGTGATATAGCTGGCACACTACCCGTAGGTGCTATCTTGGGTAACGGTCCATATATCAAATTATCAACACCATGCATACCATCCTCATGTACATGCACTGATAAGGACTAGCATCTAGGATCACCATCTGACCAGCTGTTGTCCCAACTAGGCAGAAAAATCTAGCCACATCCTCCATCTAGTTCTCAACTTCCTGGGGATCTGTCTCACCTTGAAACCTTAGAGGCCTCTTCCACTGAAAATCATGAAATGCACTTAGTTTTCATGCACCATCCACCAGTGCAGTTGGGGGTAACTTCTTCCCAACGGGTGGTGGTGGTGTTAGTACACCACCTAATGGTGCCAACATAGTAAGGAATCCCTCCACTGGAGCCTCGTCGCTCGGTGGGCCATCATCATGTACTCTCTTAGGAATCCTAGATGGCTATCTACATGGTGGCATCCTCATATGGAATAGATGATCCACTTTAATTAATTTATACTTAGTGAGATGACTCCAAAGATATTGAAAAACAACTTTTCAAAAACACACGTAATTAGTGTTTTCATGTGTTGAGTAAGAAATCAGAACTCAGGGTCCTGGTTTATGGATACGTCATTTACCAAACCAAAAATGGATTCCCCAAACTGAAAACCACACTCATACCAATTAACACTATTGAAACAGAGAAAATATCAGAGACCTAGTTCTTCGGTAGAATCAAATCCTCTAATACCACTTTGTCACGACCCATCCCTCGGGGTATGTGGCGTGACTACCCCAAGCCCACCTTCTATAGGTCAGGGTATAGAGACTAGAACTTGAAAGTAATATCGCTAAAACGAGAAGGAATTGCCTTTTCTAACCTATACAGACACACAGTCCAAGAAAATGACAAGAATCAACCACTAAGTAAACTGTTGTAGAAAAAAGAGTGTTGAAAGTAAAGGGGACGGAATACAATCCCACCTATAAAAGTACATGTACAACTAAAAGGTAAGATACACTAAAAAATAAAAAACAACTCATGGGTTGTCCTCCTAGGATCATACATGAAGGGTAGGTACATATCGCCTCCACATCACTCCACGTCTTCCCGTCTCCCCCACGTACCACCCAGTCCTGTCTCCCTCAAACCTCAGCCCGACTGCTCTTCATCTGCACAAGATAGAACAAGGTGGGGGCGAAGCCCATGTAGGGGTGAGTATAACAATACTCAGTAGGGACCCCATGACTTCCAAAGGTCTCTCATAATTCCATAAAGGAAAACCAAAAAGCATGACCTCAATCACAATGGACGAGCAATAGATACAACTCAAATAGAGTCTCAGCTCAAACCAGGTTTTAGTGAAGTATGCAAGTACAGATGATTAGTAACGAAGATAGATCATCTTATTATATCAAGAGGCACTACTTCGGACCATACGAAGTGTGACCCACACAGGATAGATAGGTACTAACCCCCAAAATGACCCACAGAGTATCTGATCTGCCCGAGATTGATAGGTAACTAACCCCCGCAATGACCCACACAAGATCTGAACCACATCGAATCGATATGCGCAGCCCCACACAGGATCGATGAGTGCTAACCCACATAGGATCTGACCCATAGTGTATCGGTAGGTGTTGAACCACACAAGATATCTTAGCACTGACCCACACAATATCCGACCCACATAGTCTCTATATTCACTGACCCACACCGGATCGTTGAGCGCTGAACTCCGTATGTTCTGTCTCCAACCTCCGCCTCACTGTCAGCCATTGGATTTCTCACACTCGGTGCACTCAAGTTCGCTAGAATCTTCCCTCTAGATATTGGTCATACCTCGACTATTAATTAGCTCAAAAATCGAGGAACCCAAATGACAGCCAAGTTGTAAGGGTTCCAATGCGACATATGGTGCGTCAATCGGGCACCCAGTCTGTGAGTTATAAGCATTTTAGTTTCGGGGGCCTGGTTAGATTTGTGTTCGATCCAACCAGGTCATACTCCAAATGTCTCCAATACTCAAGTGGAGTATACCAAAAGTACCATCTCGATCCAAGTGTCCCATCATCATAGACGGTTCATCAAACAGATGTCTGATTCCCATGATATGGCACTTTATGTGATTTTGGTCCCAGGTTTGGTCTGACCCGGTCCGACCGACCCGACCCAACCCAGTTTTGGCTGGGCTGTGGTGGGCTTGGCCCAAAAGGGGGTGGTTTGGAAAGTGCGGCCAGAACCATATAGGGTGGACCACAAAGGGGCGTCCTGGCCTGCAAAGGGGCGTCTCGGCCCACAAGGGGGCAGCCTGATAGGGCAGCTGCCTGCTTGGGCGGCAGCCCGCTTCGGCGGCGGCATGACCGCGATGGAGTGCGGACCTGCTTGAGGTGGGGTGCTGTCTGACCTAGTCGACACGGGGGGTGTGACGCCCCGGTCTCCCGATCTCCCGAACAGCCCGAAGGCCATTTGGTTTGCGAAGTGGAAGCACCGCGTGAGCACCACTCTGTCGCCACAAAACCTGTCGAAGTCACTGGTTCACCCTCTGCCGCGGCTTTGGCCCTGGCTTCTTGTCCGCTGGTGGTGCACTGGTCATGTCGTCTCCTACTCTCTATTCGCATGTTGGTCGCACCACCCCTCCTTATGTGGCCGACCGAAGCACCGGCCACCTCCTCCGTCAGCCGCGACTGACGATCCACGACCCTCTGCTCACCGGCGGTGCGTAACGGTGTGTCATGCTTTTTTCAGGGCCAACTAGTGCCGAATTCTCTGATGATGGCCACATATTTGTGTCATGACCTCCTCTTGCGGCGTTCACCGACACTCTATTCCCAACATAGTCGGTCGGGGTAGCCATGCTAGCGGACTTCCATGGAGGCGCAAGGATAGCAAGATAGCGGAGGGTTTGGGCAGGGTTCATTAGGCCAGCGCCCTCTGCGTTGGCTCGTAAACATGAGGGAGGTTAAGGGTTTAATAATATCTTGGGATTTAAATATATATAAATCCTAAAAAGATACCCCACAAAAACCTCCTGCAAAACCGAATGAATGAGGGATCGACCTATTAGTCGGTTGACCCACGTTCTTCATATTATTCTAGAATGGGGAAGGGGAAGTCATTTAAAATGCATAAACGAATAAACCCCCTACCTCGTAAACTCATTGTAGAACATCCGCACTTGAAGGTGGGTCATGTTATTCATTCCCGAAATAGGTTCCCAACAATTTTGCTCATACGTTTCCCTTCGGTTCGTGGTTCGGTGTCACTCGTCACCTCTTGCTGGGATTGGCTCCATCCACTAAGGGTCTGACATCATGGTGCTCCTTCAGCACTTCATTGTATGGTGAATCGATGCTGGTACCCCTAATCAAGCTCCATATATATAGGTGAGGGGAGGGTAAGTAATGATGTGGGGAATTAATGGGGGCTCTTAAATTAGAAACCATCTCAATTCCCCGATGACATTGTTACTTAAGATTGGCAGGTCAAACCATTTATTTGATTGACACATCACTGGACCCAAACTTTTCTTGTCTGTTGGGGGATATGAAATAAAATAATAAAATTATTTCATTTCATTTCTTTTAAAAAGTCACAAAATATAACTTTTTCTCCGGACCTACTGTGGTTAATGTAAACTCTCCCTTAAGCGAATCCCAGTGCTGTGGATTCAGCGGTGCCATCAGATTTTTAATCCAAGAACCAGTTCAAATTTTATAAAACACAACCCATGCATTTTCTAAACCTACCTTAAAAAAAGAAAAATAAATTAATTATGTTCACCCTTGACCCACACCAGTCGAGGTTGGGCTCTAACTAAGGAGAAAACGTCCTAAAGAACTCAATGGTACCATCAGATTTTCAATCCGAGTTACCATTTAGAAGTTATGGATTTTAAAATAAAATAATTGTCACTTAATTATTTTATTTATGGCCAAAAACTGACATTCCTTGGTGTCATGTGCCAGCCAATGTTAGTATCAGCCTAAGAAAAGCATACCCTCACATGTTCAGCAATGTTGTTGGTTTTTCAATCCAAATTACCATTCATGAGTTTAAGAATTTGAAAAATAAAATATTTTTTATTTAATTATTTTATTTTAGGCTATGCCATTTTCAAGTTTTCTCACCAGAAGGTTGCACCCACTAAACTTAAGTCGCACCTAGGGTAAAACCACTATCCTAAACTCAAAGGTGCCCTCAGATTTCTAATCCTAGAAACCCTTAAAGAGTTAATCTACTTTTTTAGGAAAAATTCTTACTCGTGCTAATTAAATCTTAACAAAACTTTGACGGATAATTTTGGGCATTCTGGGCCTCGGAATCATGTGCCGTTAGATTATTCAGTCTAGAAATAATTCTATATTATTAAAAAAATACATAAATTCTAGTAAATTACCACAATTTTAAATGGTTTCCCCTTTCTTCACATATTTACAAGACACTGATCCCTATATCTAGACCCTGATCTTAAAATTTCTCTTCTAAACATCCTAATTTTTGTATTGTGGTTATAAACCATCCAAAATACCTACCCTAGGTCCCTTAAGGGATGTTATAAAGGACGTCATTCGTACAAAAAGGTAATCACCTTTATTGACTATTTAAAATTTATTTTTTCTTCTACCTCCTCAAAATATGTTAAAAAAATAAAATATCAAAACCAATGTCATCTATATACAGATATGTTATTATGGTTATGTGAAAATAATATTCCACCTTTTATCCATCCTATGATAAGTGAAAGCACCAAACATGTGTGTGAACGACTTACCGTGTCCACATAGCGGTGTAATTCATTATTCATCAAAACTATACATAGATGGTAATAATGATGTAAATAATGGATATATATGATACTTATTACTAGATATTGATTCTTTAAAATTAATATATCATCCCTTTGTCCATTGATTCACCATTAAGGTAATGATATAATTGCTTGTGTGCGTATATGGATTACCATCACCAAAAATTGATGCGACTCTTTTTACATATACAAAATTAAATCATGGTTAATTTTTTTTTTCAATAATTAAATATTATACTTATATCTTTAATAACATTTTTTAGGTGATCAATCTATATCTAATTTAAATGAACCGAATCTTTCATGGAAAACACGCATGGAAAATGATTTAGTTAACACCTAAAACAATTTTAATAATAATATATTATTCATGATTGGGTGGTAAGAGGTAATATAAAGATTATATAACATATAATAAATATGGACATGGTTAGACTATAAATTAATAACAGGATTTAAACAATTATATATCATGTTAACTCGCGTTCAACTAAATGAACGTGTACTGTGACAGATATCTCCAAACCTCCATATTTCCTTTCTGTTACGCATTCTATCTCTTTAACAAAATTTATATCTTCATTTTTCTTATATAATACTATAAAATTCCTTATTTATAAATCAAAAAATTACCAATCTCAATTCATCTTTACATTATGGTTAATTACATTTTTTAAAATGTTCCCTCTTTAATTCATCCTAATAAGAAAACCTGATTAAAGGGAACTTCTCTGTTTCTCACTCATTTTAATGTACCATCCATTAAATGATTTAATCCACCAATATTTTTCTAAAATCAATAATATTATCATGAAAAACTATTTTATTTAATTTATAGTTTTATTAAAATAATTATTCATTAATCCTCTTTAAAAACACTTTATTCATTTCCATAAAACCACACTTTAGTGGCCCATTTATAATGTCACCTAACTACTCTTTTTAATGTTTTGAATTTAGTTGGAAAAAATTATTCTTGATATATTACTATTTTTACTTTATGATTGGATAATAATTAATAAAATCTCATCTATCATGGATATCATACTTATACACCCTATGGTTATACCTTATGGCTTGATTAGGATTCCCACTTCGTTCCATGGGTAACCCTTTTGTTTATCCCTTGTGATTGATTCTTTATGGAGAGAACATACTCATGAACTTTTTATTATGGGTATGTCTAGATATTTCATCATTTAGTTGGGAAATATTTTACTCTAACAATATGTTATGTATGGGATTAGGGAGTAAACCTAATTTCTTATTGGACTCCTTCCACCACGTGATATAGTTTTTGGATTTAGCCTTGAATCATGTTTATGTCATGATATATATTACTAAAAAATTAATATTTTACCCTAAACATATTATTACATTTTCTACATGATATGTCACTACATTTTTTTAGATATATTCCTTTTATGTTTCCTTGTTATTCCATATGACTCATGTGATATGCTTCAGTCTCATGTTTATTCCCGTGCTAGGGTTTTTATGTCATCATTTTAGTCTATGTGTTCCCAAAGTTATCATATGAAGTTGTTTGAGCTCAAAGGGTGTTAGTATCTCATTATGAGTACTAATAAAAATATGTTTTATTCTAGTGTCATTTTTTATAATTATGTACCTAGCCTTCATAATAGACTATAATTTTCTATATTGGTTTGTATTTCATTAATAATTAATCCTAAAATCATGTAATCATATGTGTAGAGGGCTTGAGTTTCTATAGATGGTAACAAAGGGTGGTTGAGTTATCATTGGGGATTATGGATTAAAAACATTAGTAAGAACACTTGGGATAATTCTATCACCATTTATAACATATATTCAAACATAGGGAATCATAACATAGAATATACATTTCCTTTATCAATTTTTCCTTCTCTATTCATATTTTAATTTTTTATATTCTAATTATCTACGTATTCAATCCCTGGTGATTTTTTCAGTTAATTTCTATAAATATAATAACTAATGATGAAACCCAATATCATAGTAAATGTGATGATTTCCCAAATGATATTCCAAACCATATGGGAATGGGAGCTCAAGAACCTCATGAAAGTACAGGAAAAAGAAGCCCAAGTTATGAATAATAACATGAATTGTAAACAATACCCTCTTATCCTATGTAAGATCACATTATGGTTGAATACTTCATGCAAAAAATTCCTCCTATATTTAATGGATTTTTTCAGTCCTCTCATCACAGAACAATGGATTGACTCTATTCAGAACACATTTTATGTTCTAAAATTCTCAAAAGAAGAGAATTTCGTGTTGGTGGTCTACCGTTTCGATGGGGAAATTTATTGGTGATGGAAATTGATAAAAAAGTGTAAGTCTAAATAGTAACTTTATTCTATGTAATGGTTAGGATTCAATATAATAATTTTCAATAAATTTTTTCCCCAAACTATCCATCATAATATAGAGATGGATTTCCTTGAATTGAATAAAATAGAAGATGAGTCTATCAGAAAGTGTGAGGAAAACATTACAAGGATAACATAATACACCTATATCTTTTTAAAAAACACAAAAATCAGGGTGGATTTGTTATTTATTGAATTAAATTTTATTCTATGAAATAAATTGTGATTATATACTTTAAAAACTATGAGGAAATTTCTCATTGTGTTGTTAAGGATGAGATTAAAATTGTAGACTCCCGATAGACTCATGAGATTAGAGATAAAAGAGAAAAGTAGAATTTAATATGGCATAACCAAAAAATAAATCCCAAGTATGAAAGAAAACTCAACATCCCATGTGTCAAAACTTTGGGAAGAATCATCCTGATAACTATCTAACGAGAGCCCGGAGATGCTTCAAATTAGAAAAAGAGGGGAATCATGATAATCTTTTCTGAAAGGATATGAAGAATCTGAAAAAGTATAAGAATAAAGGAAGTTTCATATCCACACATATCTTTTTTTATAGAGTTTCAACTTCAAGGAACAAGGGAAATATCCTATCCAATTCCCTATGCCAAGGTTTTTTGGAGGTAGTCAGTGAAAACAAACTCTAACAAAGAAAGGGGATATACTAACACTAATCCTATGGTGGATCTCAAAAATGATGTAGTTAAATGTCCATTGATTATTAATTCAATAACCAATTACAGAATTTATGATTCTTTTTATAAACATTATTTCATGTATTTAATGTTTAGTAGATCTATTCAAACACCTCATAAAATTTGGGAAAGGAGTTTTCTACAAGAATAGTGAATGGGGAAATTATTACATCTAAAGTATATAAATTCTCCATGGTAAATGTTTGTGGACTGAACCTCCCAAAAAATCTCATCTTACATCATTTTCTAAAGATTTATTCTATGTTGGTCTTGTATTTTAAATATTTATATAAATTCAACATAAACTATTGGGAGAGGAAGATCACTCTTCACATCTCAAGGAATCATCTAATTATATATATGTGTAAGGAAGAAGATGAATTTCCATTATTATCATAAACTAAATTGTGGATAGTGTTTTCTTATAAGAAATAATATCTAACTCAATAGATTCAGTAATAGGAGATGACTATGCTTGAGGGAATTCCCATAGTAAGGGACTACACCGATGTATTCCCTAAATAATTTCCTTATCTTCATCCAAACTGGGATGTTGAGTTATCAATTGAACTTAGACATGGATATCTACCCATATAAAATTATCATTATAGGATAGACACCATTGATTTGGAATAATTTAACAATAAGTTACAAGATAATCTAGATAATGGTATCATGCTACCAACTACATCATCGTGGTGTGTTCCTATCTTCTTGATCAAGAAAAAGGATGGATTTATGAACTTACTAATTTATTATCATGAACATAAAAAATGAAGATAAATAAAATATACCATCTTCCTTGGATTTATTACTTGTTTTATTAACTATTTGGGGCCAATTATTTCTCTATGGTGGAACTTCAGTCGGGATATCACCAATTAAATGTGAAGAAGGAAGTCATTACCAACACTCCCTTTAGAATGAGGTATGGACACTATGAGTTCATAGTGATTCCCATAAAACTCACTAATTCTCCATATATTTTCAAGGAATTGATGAATATAGTCTTCAAATATTACCTTATCAAATTTTTGATAGTCTTTATAGATGATATTTTAATATACACTAAAAAATAAGAGGAGCGTGAGGAGAATTTGAATACTATTATAAAGACTTTATAAGGGGGAACTAGATGAAAAATACAATAGTATGAGTTATATATAGAGTATGTATTATTCTTTTGGTATTTTTATCACAATAAAAGGGATATATTTGGACCCTTATATGAAAAAGGATACTGAGGAGCAGCCCATGATAGTATCTATAATATATATTATTAGTTTCCTCAATCTAGATAGGTATTATGAACAATATATGAGAAACTTATCATGATTTTAAAGCCCACTAACCATAATGAATCATAAGGGAGTAGTGTTTTTCTATACCATTGGATCTGATGACTGTTTCAAAGAACTAAAAAAGAGGTTTATCACTACACTAGTATAAACATTACCCACAATTAGGGAAATCATAATGGTAAGAAAAAATGCATCAAATAAGGGATTAGGATTTTTATTAATGTAAAATGTTAAGTTGATAGCCTACACAACAAGGAATCCGAAATTTCAGGATAAAATTATCACACCCATGATCTGGAGTTATTAGATTTGATCTTTACATAAAAAATATCACAACATTATCTCTCTGGGGAGAATTGTGAGATATATACTATTCATAAGAGCCTCAAATATATATTCACATAGAAATAGATTAATATATACCATAGAAGATTCAATGATCTTATCATGGATTATGACAGCTCAATGAACTATTATCCTTGTAAAGAAAATAACTTGGATGATGATCTAAGTGTAAAGGATCATGCAACATTATCGACAATGAGAATTGAAAAGGATCCAGTATTCTTAGACATTTAAAGTACAAAAAATGGAAATCATAAGGTAAGTAACATCACCATTCTTATCTCAAATGTTTTCTCAACAATCCCTTATATAGAGGAAAAAATATTCTTAAATAAATTATGAGAAAATTCATTATAAGTTGGAATATATCAGAATTGGTAAATCCTTGGATTTCAGGATTTATGAGGAAGGATTGGTATGATTTGAGTAACAAGTTTGTGAACCATAAAATCTTGAAATAAAGGGTGATATTTTTAGTGATTTAAATAGCTCTGTCTTCTCCATCCACCCAGGAAGACAAAGAAATATCAATATCTCTGAGGGAACTCTTGGTGGGACAATATGAAAAATTGATTTCTAAATATGCGTCAATGTGACTGGTAAGTCAGTAAGTAAAGGTGGAAGGAAAAATTACGAGGGGTGTATGCAAACATTTACTAAGCCTATATGGAAATGGAAAAACATAACCATGGAATCTGGAACAAGAATTACAAAGACCTCCATAAGAAGTAATGCAATATGGTTTTTTGTGGTTCTTCTTAAAAATACATATCACATAATTTTAATGTTATAGTATATGTCACTTGGTCAAATTACATTTATATACACCATAGAAGTGGTGAGGCCACATGGATTACCATTATCTTTTCTATCTGATATATATCTGAGATTTACATCCATGTTCTGGAACAGTATCTAATATTCTCTGAACATTGAGTTCAAATTAAATATAGATTATCACCCTCAAACTAATTCCATGTCTGAGTGGACTATTCAAACACTGGAAGACATGTTGAGAGAATTATTAATTAACATTAAAGGAGGATGTTATCAACATCTTCCACTGGTCAAGTTCTCTTAACAAAATAATTTCCACTAAATCATCCATATGGATCTATATGATGTGATTTAAAATAATAGATGTAGAAAAAATAAATAATAGGATGATTTCAGTGAACATAAGCTACTGATACCTAAAATTTTCGATTAAATGGTAGAAAAGGTGATGACCATTTAGTAAAATTTCAGGGCTAACAAAAGTCGATAGAAGAGGCATGAAGACAATCGTCGATGTGGATTAGAGTTTGAGGTTTGAGATAAGGTATTCCTACACATATCACCATTGTATTGAGTTGAGATATTTTGGAGGAAGTAAAATATAGGCCATAGGTTCATTGGCCCCTTTTAGATTCTTGATTGTGTCAGAGTTATGGAATTTCAAATAGTACTTCTACAAACCCTGTCTTAAGTACATAATGTATTTTACATATCCATCCAGAGGAAGAATATTCTAAATTCCCCACATTTAAAAAATTTATAGGTGGTATAGTCGGAATATTATACCCCTTATAAATAGAATATGGGGAATATATTCAACCATAGAGATAATTTTCTACACAACAATATGACTCACCAAGTAAAATTATTATGGAGAAACCACAAAAACAAAGAGGTATGGGAATTAGAGGAAGTGATGAAGGAGAACTACCATCACCTTTTTTACCTTAGTATGTAAAAAAAAATTAGGAAGAAATTTCATTTGTGTGGAATAATGTAACATCATATGATTGTTTTTTAAAAAAGAGAAATAAAATGTTTGATGGCGTAAAAGATATGCAATATTGAGATAAAACGAACAAAAAAATTATTATTTAAATGTGATGAATAACACCTTTCCATAAAATTGGAGAGAATGAATAATATTAAACACATTATGAGATATAGAATGTTCATTATTATTAATTAATTCATTTTGAATACAAACTCGAATTTTTAGAAAATTCGTTTTATTCATAAAAATTTGCCTTTTTCCAAAATGGAATTTCATTATTTTTATGAGTGAATATTATAATTAATTTTGTGAATTTTTATAAAATTTATTTGAATCCGTAAATTTCATTTTATTTTATTTTTGATATTGTAGAATGTTCCAAATATATGGTTTTTTAAGGAAAAATGAAAAAAGAGATTTTTTGAAACAATGTTTTATTTTAAGGTATTTATAAGAAAATTTTTTTATTCATTAGTTTAATATTATAATTATTTATATATTAATTAAAATAATCCAATTATTCTTTAAAATGGATTTTATAAATCAATTTAGTATAAAAACATTTTATATTTATAATGGCCATTTTTCTGAAAAACTATTTTCCCTTGTGTTTCGCCTGTTTACTTGTAAATTAATTTCGACTAATTATCTATTTTTATTTTTAAAAAATTGATAAAATATTTTTAATTTTTGTTTAAAAATATATTAAATATTTTCATTTTATTTTTTATTAATTAATTTTAACTATAATAATTTTTATTACCATAGCAAAGTGTAAATCGGGTAATTTTGGTTGAAAATAAAATGATAAGAACTATTAAGTTACCACAAAACATGAAAATAATTTATTGGATGTGTTATTTTCTTCCATAGTCATAAATATTTCATAAATATTTCATTCAATTGACACATGGGTGAGATTATGACCTCTTTAGTGTTTTATTTAATGAAAAGTCAAACATTTCACACTCTTTGTTTTTAACAAGTATATTATTTTTAATATGAAGATACCTAGAGGATATTTTAAACTATAAATAATATTTAGAAAGATAAAATATTTATATTAATCATTATATATATTTTTTAATTTTTAGAGAAGAAATAATTACCTTAAATTCACACACAACATTAATGCAGTAATTATTTAATTATTCGAAAGTTAAACAAATTGTATTAAGAATTTTAAAATAAATATAATTTATACATTTAATGTGATCCATGAATTTTATATTTGATAATGATATTTTTATGATATATTAAAATAGTTGGTTTTAATTTTTGTTGTTGTACATATGTTTTTAATGTCAATGTAATGAATTGTAACAAATTTCACAAAAATGATATTTTATGGAATTAACACTTTATTAAAATATATGAAAACTGTAAATATATTAAATAAGCACATTTAGGATAATATATGGTCAAAAAATTCATTTCTTATTTATTTATATTGTATTTTGAATAATTGGTATCTATAGTAGTATAATTATATTTTAATCTTTTTTGAAGTTCCGAAAGTGCCCCTCGCCTAAATTTTAAAATGGAACCCCTTCCTTCACTTAATTACACCAATTTGAGAAATATTTATCAACCCAAAATGGGTAATTTATCTTATAAACCTAGTTATTTATGATCTTTGGGTTCTATCCCTTCCAAAAAAACATACCCTAGGCCCTTTAAGATATGTTATAAAGGAGCTCCTTTGTAGAAGAGGCAATTGTCATTACCAACTCTTTCAAATTTATTTCTTCTTCAAACTCCACTTAATATGTTATACACATACAAAAATAACAAAAATAATATCATATACATATATATATTGATATATTATTATGATTCTGATACAAGAATGTCCCACCTTTTATCTATCCTATTAAAAATAAAAGCATCATACATGCATACATACTGCTTATTGTCTCCACGTAGCAGTGAAAATCAATTTTCATCACCACTTTACTTGTAAAGTTATAATTCTATAAATAACAGATATATATGAAAATAATTACATTATATTGGTTCTATAAAATTAATATTTCATTGATTTATCTACCCATTCACCATTAAGGTAATTATATTGTCACTCATGCGTACGTATGACCACCCATCTCCATGATGTGATGAAACTAAAGGGTGGTAAGTGTTTATATAAGTATTATATTCAATAAAATAAATATGAATATGACTATATAATATACTAATAACATGATTTAGACTATTATATAGGAAGTTAAACCTTGTTCATATAAATGAACGAGCAATGTAAGGGATCTCTCTGAACCTCCATATTTCCTTTAGATTATGCTTTCTCTCTCTTTGCCTCAATTTATCTCTTTATAATTATTATATAATTATATTATATTATATATATATATATATACCATTAATATTTACATATCTCAGTTCACCTTTCATCAATGGGTAACTCAATGTTTTAAAAGGCTCTCTTATCAATTCCCCTCCATAAGAAAACCTGATTAAAGGGAACTACACTATTTCTTAGAAATTTTCAAGAACACTACGTAAAACAATTTAAGCCTCCAAATTCTTTCGAAATTCACTCAATTTTTCAGAAAAAACAATTTTAGTTCATTCCTGGTTGTATACAAACAATTATTAATTCATCCTCATTGAGAACGCTTTATTCGTTTCCCTAAAACAATCCTTAAGTGGAAAATTTCTAGTGTTACCTAACCACTCATTTTAATGTATTAATTTTATTTGGAAACGATTATGGATGATATATTATTATTTTTCCTTTATTAAAAAGCCATAATGACTTAAATACATTATTTACTGGATACCATTGTTAGAAGCAATTTAGATATGCCTTATTACATTATTACGATACCCATTTCTTTCCATGGGTATCCCTTATGTTTATTCAATATTTTTTATTATTTAAATGGAACACATTTTCTTGGACATATTTTGATGGGTGTGACTGAATATATTCTAATTAATTGGGACATGTTTTATTCTCATGAACACACCCTAACTAGTGAAGGGTATTACTTTCTAATAGTAATATTGTGTATGGAGGAAGACTTTCAACAATCCAATCCCATTATTTAGTACTTTTTACTTTTGAATAGTGAGAAATATGGAATTTTTTACACTGATCTATTAAGAGATATCTTTGTCGTATGATCTAAGGAAACTTCTCTCCACATTGTACATGGTGTATGATTTTTTGGGGAAGATAATAATATTTTGTTGGTCGAGTATTTTGGTTGGATATAGTGAGTGATTTCAGATGATCGAGATTAGAATGATCCTCAAGTGATGGGTAATTACTTAGTGTCTAAGACTCATTTTTCTATATTGTTTAGTATGTACTGATCTAATGATGATTCTTTATTTTATCTTATTATATGGCACAATGATTTTTTAGGGGGAAATGAATCCTTTATCAAGCTCATGATGGGAAAATTATACCATGGTTAGAGGTTTATCCCTTTCCTAATATGGATTTTATCAAATGTTTTTGACATTTCCACTAGGGGTGGGCTTATCAAGTGAGAATTGAGGACCATGATTTTGGTAATGTTTTTTTCTTATATGTTTAGTAATGACATTATTTCTTGATCCATGACTCAAATGAGGAATTTTTAAGAATAAATTCTGAGTTTTTGTCATGATTTCATGAAACATGACTTACAAAAATGTCATTGGGTTAAGTGTTGAAAAATTTGAAATTTTGGTAGAGATTCAGCTTTATTGTGAGATAAGGTTATATTTTCACCTTAAGGAAATCATAGAGGTTCCATATATGGGCTTCCAAGTTGAGTTCATTGATGTTAGGTTTCTAACCATTGATTAACATTGTATAATAGAAACAAAAGTGTTTTAAAAAATATATTCCCAAGATCACCATCCACAAATAAAATTAACGCATAAAATATAGATAAAGAAAATTTTACACTTGTGTAACTGACACCAATGATTCCTTTACTAAATCTTGATCTTTAAATGATGTGGATGATAATGATAAAAAAAGGGTTACCAAAGGATAAACCCTTTCTATAGGTTTCTATGGGTGTGAAATAATCAAACATCATACAAATGGGACTTCACTTCCATTCATGATGTGTTTGAATATTGTATGGAAAGAAAGAAGATATTAGAGAATAGGCTTGGGGAGTTTTATCTAATAATTCACACACACCTCTACTATTCATCGTATAATAGTAGGGTTTATATAGAAAATGAGGACACTCCTTAGTCCTTATGTGTATTAACTCATCTAATGTGTTTCATGAGGTAATACCATAGTCAATTCATACATCATATAAATTTTAACCCTTTATTATTTTATCAAATATAAAACTATTTTAAGGATATCCTATGTTTTCAGAACATCAAAAAATTAACCCTTATTGTTTTTCCATATGATCAAAGGTGGAAGTAGCATCAACTGCATACTATAAAACATAAGTGACAATTTATTCTTAATCCTTTTCTCAAGGTCATAACAATTGTTACATAATATCAAGGACATAGTCACCGGAAATTTCATAATAAGAAATATTGGATTTATGGAGTATTAATTTAAATTGAAATGTTGTAAACATACTTGTTGTATTACCAACTAACTATCAAGGAGTTGTTAGTGGAGTTTTTTCTGGGTAATACTTCCAATGAAAATCCAGTCACCCAAGCTTTTGATAAAACCTCTTGAAATTTACCTTGTGGGTCTACTAAATGTTTTCATGTAGTATTGTAGAGAAAAACCAAACCTCTAAAAGTTCTCACTATCCACCATAGAAATGTGTACCTAAATTATTACGTCAAATTCACCCTACCTACCACAAAATTTCAACCTTACATTCACAAAAAAATAGAATCACTTAATGAAAAATAAATACACATCACATAAATACATAAACAAAGGAAATAAACATAGGGGATTAACATACATTAGACATGTTTTACTATGTGTATGGGGGAAACACTACTACTCTCTTTAAAATCACTACAATTTGAAGAATACAAAAAAACATATTACAAGGAATATGAATTTATAACTTTATGTCTCATAGTATAATTTGAACAATGTAATATTTATAATTATGATGCACTTTTTGGGTTGAGGATGTACTATTCCCATATATAATTCCTTCCTTTTTATAAGAAATCCAGAAAGTCATCTAGGTTCCATGACCATCCCACATTCATATAAGACCCTCCAAATGGAATTTTACTATTGATCATTAATAACCATGTTGACCACAATCACATTCATCAGTAAAAATTCTAGAGATTTCATTATAGAATCGTTTTTATCACTAATAATAATAGAACTTGTGACTTTATTAGTGGGAATGAACTTTATAGGATATTTACATCATTGAAAGATATTTTATTTCCACTATATGCACATTGAGCAATGAAATAATTTGATGATTGAAATTCTAGTGCCCTAAATCCAGTGAATCAAAATCCAATGGATGAACATACAATTATTTGAAACTAGATTTCACTTCCCAAAAATCTCCCACAAGAAGAATTGTTTCTAGAAATAAACATTATCAAACCTATAGTAAACTAATTACTTTATTTATATTTATTCTCTACCTCCTTTTGCACACCCTATCACCATAGATTCATGATTCTGGATCAGAATTTCATGAGATAATCTTATAGTTAACATGTTTATCTAATTATTGTCACTATCCATCTTCTATAGACCTTACTCATTTCGCCACACTATGTTTATGATCAAATGATTCTTCACGTAAACATTATTTATACAAGAATGAAATATTGTACTCTAGTCCAACTGAATTGCACTATAAATGTCAGTAAATAAAATTCATCATATCATAGTTCTTCTAAGTTCTTTTAGTTAACTAGATTAACTCCTTCACTACTTTTTTTGAAGCTATATATTCTAAATTTATTATATTTAAGTTAATAATACTATATGGTCATGACATCCAAATAATTTACGTTGTGTCGTAATTTTCTATGAATCCAGTTTTAAAATACCAGTGTTGAAATCATCAATAAATTCCAACTCATAAAATTCATATCTTGATCTTCCTAATGTTTCTTTTTGGGGTTGGACATAAATCTACTCACAACTCCCATGAAAAATTGTATGTTTGGTAATGTAAGAATCATATCATGTATTAAAATTTCAGAAACTAAAGTGTATGGAACATTTTTCGTCATTTTAATCTCATCTTCTCTTCCTGGTGCTTGTATCATGGTTAATATAATGTGTTTTGAAATAGGGGTTGAGACTACCGTGCATCCAGCTAACCCAAATTTTTCAACAATCTTAAAAATGAAGTCCCTTTGGGATAATACTAATGTTTTGGTTATATTATACTTTTTAATCTTTATTTACATTATTTTATTATCTTTCAAATTATCATAGATTTCAAAACATCAGAAGAATTTTCACAATAATTTTTAATTCTTCTCTTCATATGGTCCAGCGAGAATCATGACAGTGATGTAAAATAGAATTATGAGGAAAGTATCACAATCCAATTATTCTAGTAATAATAATGATCCCCATTTCACTTCTCAAATCCTTATTCGGACAGAAATGTTTTGAATTTGTGATTCCACTTTCTTTGTTATTGCTTCAATAGATACAAGATTTTTTTTGAATTTATATACCAAATTATGGTTCTCAACTATTGTGATTCCTATTGGTTACTAAATGTAAATTTATGCCTATAACAATTCATAAATGATAGTTGTTTTGTAACACCCCAAGCTTCCACGGTACGCTTCTCTTTGAATAATGTGATAGCGTGTGTTGTACGCAACACCGAGTTCTAACACACCATAACCAATCAAACTAGCTGTTATGAATAGTAATACCTACTTTTTGAAATTATACATATTTTATATTTTAAAATGGACTTCATTTTTGGATTCGGAATATCGAATTTAGCCTAAGGTGAAATTTTGGTACTCTTCAGATAACTTTAATATTTTGATGAATAGTGAAAATTACTATATTTTAATTAAAAACAACTTTTTTAATCGAAATAATTTATAGTGATTAATTAAGAATTTGAGTGGTTTTCAAGTATATTTAGAATATATTTTTACCATTTAATACAATTTTGGTCATTGTACATAATTTCACAATTAAACCGAACATAAACAATTATCAATCTTTTTATAGTTATTATATTTTAAAAACACGCTTTTTGTTTTAACAGCAGAAATTAATTTTAAATTAATTTCTGCCACTTCTATGTATTGAATTTGGAAAAATGGATTCCATATTTATAATGAGAATATTAATATTGTGTAAATAGGTAACTTTTATTTTTAGACATTTTGAATAATTACTTCGCTAAATATTTTATTTACCATGGTTAAGGGTAAATCTGGTAAATAAGGGTTAAAAAATAATATTATAATAATACTAAATTACCCTAAAACGTGTCCTAACCTTATTGGTTGATACATGTACGACCATAGGCATATTTGGGTCGATTTTGTGACCCCATGGAGCCACTTTTAGGTGATAGGGACACTTTATTTTAATTAATTTAAAATGAATACAAAAATGACACAAGCATATATCTTATAGAAAAACAATTTTTACATAGGGTTATATATGTTGGATTTCCAACTATAAATATTCATTAGAAATCTAATAATATTTTTTACGTAATGATATTTTATTTTTTAATTTTGAGACATTAAATAATTAAATTTATTTATGACACAATGATGATGCAGTAATTACCATAATAGTGAAAAATTCAAATAATTGATATTATAAATACCCAAATAAATATAATTTGAGAATTTTATTTAATTAAACTAATTTTCTAGGTTAATATGACATATTATGATTGATTTAATTAACTTTTTTTGAAGTAATCATTCTGTTATGAGTTTCAAAAAAATCAACTATTGAATAGTGTCAAAATTGACATAAAAGAGTTTTTAAAACAAATATTATATTATTAATTGATATTAAATTCCTAAAAATCTAAGGTTCGGCCAAGAGACTTATATCATGATAGGTGTATCATTAATGGACCACTTGGGGGGTCGATTGGATGTATATAGTATGTTTATTAACTATATAATATAAAAATACAAAGTGACATGGTAAATGTCAAAATAATTAACTAAGAGTTAATACTTAAAGATAAGGTTAATATAGTAACCCAGACCTGTCTAAATTCTATTGGTTGATTTTTTTTGACCCATACCAACGTTAGCATTTAAATAATCAAATTTGGAGCCATTAGAAACCGAATATGAATTTATTATAAATTAATATTTCTAGCTTTTCCAAAGGTGCCCCTCACCCCTCTTATAAAAGGGCACTCTTCCTTCTCATTTCATAACACCTTCAAAGCCTTTTGGTTTGGCCAAACTCTGCCCAAATACTCTTTCAACTTCCCTCAATACAACATAGAGGCCTTATTTTGATCATAAATCCAACCTAAGGAGGCCTTTTGATCAAATAAAAACTAAGAACCCGAAGAAGAGGTAAAGATTTCACCACCCTTTTCCAAGTTCCTTTCTTCTTCCACTTCTTCTTTCTTTGTTATTACCATTATAAAATAATAACTCCAGTATCATATATATACTGTGATGTTATTATAAATATGTTACAACCATATTCAGTATTCTATACACCCTTTGAATAACATGTCACTATATGTGCGTACGTACGGCTTACCGTCTCCACGTCGTGGTGTAATTGTTATTCAATATATTATTATTTGGATGGGTATAATAATGATTTTTAACTCATGTAAATAATAAATATAAAATTTTAATTATTCTGTATATATGATATACCATCAATTTATATATTATTTTAATATCAAAAGAATGATATTGTCACTCGTGCGTACGTATGGACTACCGTCTCCACGAACGCGATGAGATTCATTCTCCATCGTATCCATTCAATTATAATTATCATTTGATGATTTAAAAATAATGTATAAGGACTTGATATCATTCTTTATAGGAATAATATACAACCTATCCATGAAAAACATGTCTTATGTAACAAAACATATAAAAGAAAACGAGTAAGTTAACACCCGAAACGACGATAATACAAAGATATTATTAACAAAACAATGTTAAAAGATCATATGTCACGACCCCATCCCCACAAAGTGTACCCCTCCTGGGCCGACAATGTGAGAAGGGAGATAATGACCCCCGAGTCCCGCCTTCAGTAGGCCCCGGGTTGGCGACTAGCACCGAGGGTATAATACACACACTAATGGGAGGCATTAGCCTCTAAGAGAACACATTAGAAGAGAGAGATAGAATAGACTCCAACCAACTCCATCTCATAACTGAAATATAAAAGAAATTCAAGTACATATATGAAATGTCATGCAAAAGTACTACAACTGAAATGGAAAACTAAAGGTACCCAAAATAATGTAAAACGGCAGCGACCACAAGCCCGAACAACTCCTCCTCCAACCGCAAGCTAGTAGTAACCAACTTGATCTCCAACCTGCTCCAAGTGACCTGAAAAACAGTTTATATGTACATAGGGTGAGTATAACAGTATACTCAGTAGGATCCTCCCCAAGCCTCTCATGCAAAAGTAAAGAAAGCATGTTAAAGCCCAGTGAACAACAATTGAAACTAACTCGTCACCTAAATAGGTATTCTATGTTCCCAACCTCACCATGGCTACTCTCACCAAGTGACGCATACAAGAATATAACATATAGTAAAGAATATCAAGGGTACCCTACTACTACTTCCCCACTGGTTTTCCGCTTTGCCCCAACGACATACGTCCTGTGCATCTCTCTCCAAGGCATGCCCGCAGACACCTGGGCTAAGCTCCACAATCTGCACCTCGTGCACCACATAGGCTTACCCGCAGACACCTGGGCGAAGCACCACACCATCCTCACAACCAAAAGTAACCAGGTAGTTTCCGGGAGCCACCACAGCCCACATAACGTGTATCATACATCGGGTATAATACCTCAAGCCCTTACAGCCCATACTCCGAGTAAGGATCCTCAAGCCATCATAGCCTATACACATTACACCTATAGTAGTCCATAGGATACTATATCCATAATATATGTGTGTGAATAACCACAAGCAATTACAGCCCTCTACACACATATATGGGGTAACTAACCGCTGTTCCTCATGGAACAAGTATCTACCAAGAGAAAAGAGCGGGGCCAAAGGGGTAGTCAGCCATTCAACCTCCCATCAGAATGTTGGGGAAAACACCCCCCCAGGGCTCAAAATACCTGGGGTGTCAGTTTCCCTTACCGACAAGGTGGAGTAGCGTATAGAAACACAAAAAGTAAAGAATATATATGTAACTCACATCCACACTATGGGCATTACCTAGTCTTAGATACAACTGCAGCTAACGTCTCTCAGACTCCAGGCTGCTACTTCAAAGAATAGGTATCCTATAAGCACACAAACATTTGAAGAGCTTTATTAGATTACTCCATTCTCATTTTATCAGTTCCACTTTACGTTAATTTAATTCTTTAGACATTAATTAAGAATGAAAAATTCTACATTAAACTGAATTGGCATCACATTCAAAAACTTCTCCTTTTTAGGATTCACATCACCTTTAAATTCCAGTATCTCCATCCCCATGTATTTGTACCATTTAATCAAACATTCATTACAGAATTACTTTTCCATATTCCCAAGCATTCTAGAAAATCATCCTATGCTTCTAAACACAAAGGAGGCTCAACACGGTGAGTAGATATACTACCCGTCGAGTCTTTGCCACCTATAGAAAGAGCATAGACCAATTTTCCATCGAGAGGCTAAACACGGAAAGCACGTGGCATACCCCGCGCGTCTTCGCCTCCTTTGGAAGAAGGGTAGCAAGACCAACTGCCTTGAGCAGTGGGGAAAAGCAAAGCAGATTAACATTCAATGAAAACCACAAGCATCCAGCAACTGCATCCATCCCATTCCATCAACCCTAGTGTCCTCCCCGACACCCACATGCATAACTGATGCATATCGCCACTCTAGGCGTCATCCACTTCCATAACCACAAGGCCTCCATGCCTCCACATATCACAACAGCCATCCAGGCTCACATCACAGCACAAGAAGTAGAAAAACAACAATCACAACCATGGGCTCTTGACCCTTTAGCAAACAAGAGGGTAACTCAAAACCCCTTTCGAAATTCCCACATAATCTATTCTTTAATCCATATTGAATTGACAGATTTGTTATTCGTAGGTTCCAATCATGGATACCTAATCAGCAAGCTATCACAATTAAATAACCATGCTTCCTTCCCTAATTTGATTATCCTCAAATTAGAACAACTACAACAACGTCAATAACCAGATTAATTTACACGCCTCTTTATCTTTAGCCAATTAATTATCAATTAATTCCAGCTTTACGTTCATTATCAATTTCTATCATGAACGAACAACAAATAAAAGAAAACATAGATATCACTGTTTCTAGGAAAACATGAGGCAAACCATTACCACGGTATAAAGAAACATTATACGATCAACCAATTCTTTTAATCCGGTTCAAGTATTTAATTAGGTCAATTTCATTGTGATCCAGAAGGATAAATCATGTTAATTATATGATTGCACATATACAATTAGAGAAGCCATGAATCGCCTACCTCAAATAGTTCCTCACATTCTTTATCCACACAACAGGTCACGATCCTCCCCTCACGACAACTGCATCCACCGGAGGATGCTTCTGTACGACAGTACCAACCAACCCCAAGAAAACCCATTAGAATCTTGGAAATTACATGGTATAATTATGGAAAGTATGATAGGAGAAGATGAACCCCAAATAACGACGATAAAACATACCTTATATCAAAGATTGATCGACAGGGCTCGGTTGCATCCAAAACAGAGCAGAACCAATCCTAGGAGGAAAGATTGATTATGCAACTCCTACGGAAATAATTGAAAGGTTCTAGTGACTCTTTGTTCAGAACAAAGGAAAGGAACAAGGTAGAATGATATCTCTTCCCTTTTTGAAGATTTAATGGGGCGACAGTTTAAGATCCGGTTAATTCTCCATTAAAAACGGATCGCATTAACCCACACGGTTTGACCAAGTAAAACATTCCAAGACTTACGAATAATTAATATAGGATTTATGGCATTTGAATCGCCCTTAAGAGTCCATAAAATAAGGCTTTAAATGTATTTTACATCGAAGGAAATGTCAAAAGGGGCAAAACCGTAGGAGTTTGGAAAAACTGTTCACCCACTGTTACTGTACATGAAACCGATCTGTGAAACCGATATGTGAAACGGATCTGTCACACCGATCTGTGAAACCGATCTGTGAAACCGATCTGTGAAACTGATCTGTGAAACTGATCTGTCACACCGATCTGTGAAACTGATCTGTCACACCAATCTGTGAAACCGATCTGTGAAACCGATATATGAAACCGATCTGTGAAACTGATCTGTGAAATCGATCTGTGAAACCAATCTGTCAGACCGATCTGTGAAACCGATCTGTCACACCGATCTGTGAAAATGATCTGTCACACCAATCTGTGAAACCGATCTGTCAGACCGATCTGTAAAACCGATCTGTCACACCGATTAGTGAAACTGATCTGTCAGACCGATCTGTGAAACCGATCTGTCACACCGATCTGTGAAACCGATCTCTCACACCGATCTGTGAAACCGATCTGTCACACCGATCTGTGAAACTGGTCTGTCACACCGATCTGTGAAACCAATCTGTCAGATCGATCTGTGAAACCGATCTGTCACACCAATCTGTCACACCGATCTATGAAACTGATCTGTCACACCGATCTGTGAAACCGATCTATCAGACTGATCTGTGAAACCGATCTGTCACACCGATCAGTGAAACCGATCTGTCAGACCGATCTGTGAAACCGATCTGTCAGACCGATCTGTGAAACCGATCTGTCACACCGATCAGTGAAACCTATCTGTCACACCGATCGGTGAGACCGATCTGTTACTATTCATAAAACTGGAAACACTATTCACAGAACTGGAAAAATTGGCAAAGTGTTGGGGATAAGTCCCCTTGACCTCCCAGAACACCTCTAACACCAACATTTCACAAAGTAATGGACCAGAGAGGTCTGGGCCATTACATTAGATACCTCTCAAAACATTCTCGTCCTTGAGAATTAAAAACCAACCCAGAAGAAAAGAGGATCCAAACAACCACCCCATAAGATACCTCTCAGGGGAAAACCACCATGAGTTGTTCAAAAGCTGGAACAAAACTACGACATCCGAGAGTATGGAAACAATGAATCCATATCCAAAAAATTCAAACATAACATCACATAAAAGGTACATAAATAAAACATGAAAGGCCTAACCATAAAGTAAACATCATTACATGAAAAGAGTTAAACATTAAACAACTCTGGGTACTGAGCACGTATCTGTGACTCACGCTCCCATGTACTCTCCTCCATGCCACCGTGTCGCCACAAGACATGAACTAATGGGATAGGATGCCCACGCAACACCTTCTCCTTGTGGTCTTGGATCTCCACAGGTCGCTCCTCGAAGGTTGCATCATCATCAATATCGATCTCACCCCAGTCGATAACATGATATTCATCATGAAGGTAACGACGGAGCTGTGATACATGGAAAACATCATGTATCCGACTCATCTGAGGGGGAAGTGCTACTCGATATGCCATAGCTCCAACACGAGCTAACACCTTGAAAGGCCCAACAAACCGGG
This sequence comes from Viscum album, assembly GCA_963277665.1. Lineage (NCBI taxonomy): Eukaryota > Viridiplantae > Streptophyta > Magnoliopsida > Santalales > Viscaceae > Viscum > Viscum album. The sequence continues at coordinate 1,352,116,083 of OY728164.1, forward strand.
GAGAAATCTTACTTCCATGACCAAACCTTCGCTTCCCACGACGGGGAGTCACCTTTAGAAACACATGATCCCCAACATTAAACTATACGGGTCTCCTTCTTTGTTCAGCATATGATTTCTGATGATCCTGTGCCATCTTCATCCTCTCACGAATCACCTGAACCATCTCTGTTGTATTCTGCACTAGTTCCGGTCCGAGAATTGCTGACTCTCTGACCCCAGTCGAGCACAACGGAGAACGGCATGGCCGGCCATACAAGGATTCAAATGGAACCATACCGATGGTAGAGTGAAAACTATTATTGTAAGAAAACTCTACCAATGTTAAGTGCTTCATCAATGAACCTCCAAAATCAAGAACACAAGAGAGCAACATGTCTTCAAGATTCTGGATGGTTCGCTCTGTCTGACCATTTGTTTGAGGATGAAAAGCAGTGCTAAGGCATAATTGAGAACTAAAAGCATGCTGGAGACCTTTCCACACCCTAAAGGTAAAACGAGGATCTCGATCAGAAATGATCGTCTTAGGAACTCCGTGAAGCCTCACCACCTCCTCCAGATACTGCCTCGACAAAACCTCCACTGAGCTCGACTCCTTGATTGCTATGAAGTGGGCCGATTTAGTTAAATGATCCACTACCACTCATATAGCATCATGTCCTCCTGGAGCTCGAGGTAAACCTGTAACAAAGTCCATTGAGATGTCCTCCCACTTCCACTAAGGAATCTTTAATGGCTGGAGAAGACCACCAGGAACACGGTGTTCGGCCTTCACCCTCTGACAGACTAAACATCGAGACAAAAACTCTACCACTGCACGCTTCAGCCCAGGCCACCAAAACTGACTCCTCAAGGATCGGTACATCTTTGTCACACCAGGATGTTCTGCTAAGGGTGAGCTATGGAACTCTCGAAGAACCGTCTCACGCATCTCCAAGGGAACAAAAAGCCTGCCATGATATAACACTCGGTGTAGTTCATCCTCCGACCAACCATCAAGGGCCTCTCCACAAACAACTCTGTCTCTCCAAACTTCCACCTCTGGATCACCCAAATGAGACTCTTCCACCTTCTGCATCAGAGATGACTGCACCGTCATCTGGAAAAGACAACCTCTACCTCCAACCTCTTCCATATCAAGATGTAATGCTAACAGTTCCTCCATTACTCTCCAAGAATCACCGGATTCACGCACAGCATCACTACGTTACTTTTGGCTCAACGCATCAGCAACAAACTTTCCCTTCCCAGGTGTATACTATATTTCGAATTCGTATTACTGCAAGAACTCCATCCATCGACGCTGTCGCAAGTTCAAGTCCCGCGGAGAGAAAACATACCTCAAATTCTTATGATCGGTGAAAACCTCAAAGCACTCGCCGATGAGGTAATGTCTCCACAACTTCAGCTCAAACACCACGGCTGCCAACTCAAGATCATGGGTGGCATAGTTGTGTTCATGGGGACGCAATTGTTGGGACCCATAAGAAACAACTGACCTTTGTTTCATAAATACACAACCTAGCCCCAGATGTGACACATCGCAGAAGACGTCAACTGGACTCTCTCAGCTGGAAGACAAAGAACAGGAGCACTTACCAACTTCTCCTTTAGATACTCGAATGCTGCCTGACACTGATCAGTCCACATGAATGCTTGATCCCTCCTGGTCAAAGCTGTTAGAGGAGTCACAACCCGTGAGAAATTTGCTACGAACCTCCTGTAATAGCCTGCGAGACCAAGGAAACTTCGCACCTCTGACACTGTCTTGGGGGATTCCCAAGACACTACTGCTTCTATCATTGATGGATCCACAACTACTCCTTGTTGGGACACAACATGCCCCAAGAAACGGACTTCTCGAGTCCTAAACTCACACTTTGACAACTTCCCAAACAGCCGATGTTGGCGAAGAACTCCCAAAACGGCTCGTAGATGCTCTGCATGCTCTTCTTCAGATGTGGAGTACACAAGGATGTCATCGATGAAAACCACAACAAACTTGTCCAGGAATTCATGGAATACGGCATTCATCAACCCCAGGAAAACAGCTGGATCATTCGTCACGCCAAATGGCATTACAACAAACTCATAATGCCCATGACATCAACGGAATGCAGTCTTCGGGATATCCTCATCCTTTACATGCATTTGATGATATCCTGACTGCAATTCGATCTTTGAGAACCAACTTGCACCCTTGAATTGATCAAATAAGTCATCAATCCGCGGAATAGGATAGCGGTTCTTTATTGTCACTTTTTTTAAGCAACGATAATCGACACAAAACCTTAAACTGTCGTCGGCCTTCTTCAAGAACAAGACTGGTGCACCCCATGGAGACACACTTGGTCGAACAAAACCGCACTTCAACAGATCATCAAGCTGTATACGTAGCTCTCGTAACTCAGAAGGGGCCATTCTATACGGAGTCATAGAGATAGGAGATGCTCCTAGCTGTAGCTCGATCCCAAACTCAATCTCTCGTCGAGGGGGTAATGCTGCAACCTCTTCGGGAAATACATTAGGGTACTCCTCCACAACCCTAGGAAACGCCAACTACTCAACCTCCGAAGAAGATAGCATCATCTCAGCCATCATGGATGATAAGGGTGAAACCTGCCTATAACCCATTCGAGGATCTCACTCACCAGCAAACACCACTGTTTCTCCATCTGCATCGAAGAAGATGACCTCCTTCCGGAAGCAATCCACAATAGCCTGCACCAAATACAACCAATCCATGCCAACGATGACATCATATGGTTGTATTTGTAAACATAGGAAATCTCCCCAAGAGCGGTTCTTCCCCAACACTAGCTCACAGTCTCTACATACTTCAAACAAGCTAGCTCGACCTCCAACTGGCGTACTCAACGCCAAGGGCACTGGAAGCCTCTCTACCTCAAGTCCCAAAGTGTGGACAAGGGCAGGGGATATAAAGGAGTGTGTCGCTCCTGAATCAAACAAGGCATACACCATGGTAGAAAACAAGCAAAGAGTACCTCGAACGACATCTGGCTCGCCTGGGGCTGGCAACGCTAGAGCACGAAGATGACCACGACCACCTCCACGACCTCTCTGACCCTGATGATGACCACCACCACGGCCACACTCTGCTCTCTGAGGACGGGGAGCATCATGGGGCTGTCCTCTGCCTGCTCCATCTACCCTTGGGTGATCTAAAGCTGGTGCAACTTGCTGCTGCTGCCTCGGCTGGAACTGCCTCAATGGAGGAACCTGGAGCGGAGCACCCGGTGCACGATAACTGCTCTGAAAAGTCGGGCACTCCCGCTGCTGATGACCACGACCACCACAAGAAAAACAAGCGCCTGATCCCTTGGCATAGGCCTGAGAGTTTCTGCCTCTGGAGAAACGAGATGGGAAGGGCTGGGACCTACCCCCAGGTGACCAGAAACTCTTCTGTCCTGGAAACCGGGAACCCTGGACCACAACTTTGCTTCATGAGGAATCATGACGATTCCCCTCTCGTGACGATCCAGTCCTTGCCAAAGTCCTCTCAACAAACTCTACCCTCGCCAGCACCTCAAGATATGTCTTCAGCATAAATGGGGTGACCTGGCGCTGGATCTCTGGACGCAAATCCTCCTCGAAATGCCTCGCCCTGGCCTCATCATCTGGTAACAGGTCTGAAGCATATCGTAGAAGGTTCCTGAAACGGATTCCAAACTCTCGAACACTGGTGCTCCCCTGTCGAAGGGTGAGAAGCTCCTGGAGACTGGACGCCTTCACAGTCGATGAAAGAAACTCGACTCTAAACCTGTCTCGAAACTCCTCCCATGAGATCACTGACTCATCGCGATCCCCAAGGAACAAGAACCACCACTGCCTCGCTGCTCCACGCAGCATCGTCACAACCAAGGACACCCAGTGTTCCTTCTGAGCACGACCCCCTCCCCACAAAGTGTACCCCTCCTGGGCCAACAATGTGAGAAGGGAGATAATGACCCTCGAGTCCCGCCTCCAGTAGGCCCCGGGTTGGCGACTAGCACCGAGGGTATAATACACACACAAATGGGAGGCATTACCCTCCAAGAGAACACATTAGAAGAGAGAGATAGAATAGACTCCAACAAACTCCATCTCATAACTGAAATATAAAAGAAATCCAAGTACATATATGAAATTTCATGAAAAAGTACTACAAATGAAAGGGAAAACTAAAGGTACCCAAAAGAAAGTAAAACGGCAGCAACCACAAGCCCGAACAACTCCTACTCCAACCGCAAGCTAGTAGTAACCAGCTTGATCTCCAACCTGCTCCAAGTGACCTGAAAAATAGTTTATATGTACATAGGGTGAGTATAACAGTATACTCAGTAGGATCCTCCCCAAGCCTCTCGTGCAAAAGTAAATAAAGCATGCTAAAGCCCAGTGAACAACAAGTGAAACTAACTCGTCACCTAAACAGGTATACTATGTTCCCAACCTCACCATGGCAACTCTCGCCAAGTAACGCATACAAGAATATAACATATAGTAATGAATATCAAGGGTACCCTGCTACTACTTCCCCACTGGTTTGCCGCTTTGCCCCAATGACATACGTCATGTACATCTCTCTCCAAGGCTTCCCCGCAGACACCTGGGCTAAGCTCCAAAATCTGCACCTCGTGCACCACATAGGCTTGCCCGCAGACACCTGGGCTAAGCACCACACCATCCTCACAACCAAAAGTAACCAGGTAGTTTCCGGGAGCCACCACAGGCCGCATAACATGTATCATACATCGGGTATAATACCACAAGCCATTACAGCCCATACTCTGAGTAAGGATCCTCAAGCCATCATAGCCTATACACATTACACCTATAGTAGTCCATAGGATACTATATCCAGAATATATGTGTGTGAATAACCACAAGCCATTACATCCCTCTACACACATATATGGGGTAACTAACCATTGTTCCTCATGGGACAAGTATCTACCAAGAGAAGAGAGCGGGGCCAAAGGGTGTAGTCATCCATTCAACCTCCCATCAGAATGTTGGGGAAAACACCCCCCCCCCCAGGGCTTAGAATCCCCGGGGTGTCATTTTCCCTTACCGACAAGGTGGAGTAGCATATAGAAACACAAAAATTACAGAATATATATGTAACTCACATCCACACTATGGGCATTACATAGTCTTAGATACAACTGCAGCTAACGTCTCTCAGACTCCAGGCTGCTACTTCAAAGACTAGGTATCCTATAAGCACACAAACATTTGAAGAGCTTTATTAGATTACTCCATTCTCATTTTATCAGTTCCGTTCTACGTTAATTTAATTATTTAAACATTAATTAAGAATGAACAATTCCACATTAAACTGAATTGGAATCACATTCAAAAAATGCTCCTTTTTTAGGATTCACATCACCTTTAAATTCCAGTATCTCCATCCCCGTGGTTTTTTTACCATTTAATCAAACATTCATTACAGAATTACTTTTCCATATTCCCAAGCATTCTAGAAAAGCATCCTATGCTTCTAAAAACAAAGGAGACTCAACACGGTGAGTAGATATACTACTCGTCGAGTCTTTGCCGCCTATAGAAAGAGCATAGACCCATTTTCCTTCAAGAGGCTAAACACGGAAAGCACATGGAATACACCGCGCGTCTTCGCCTCCTTCGGAAGAAGGGTAGAAAGACCAGCTACCTTGAGCAGTGGGGAAAAGCAAAGCAGATTAAAATTCAAAGAAAACCACAAGCATCCAGCAACCGCATCCATCCCATTCCATCACCCCTAGTGTCCTCCCCAACACCCACATGCATAACTGATGCATATCGCCACTCTAGGCGTCATCCACTACCATAACCACAAGGCCTCCATGCCTCCACATATCACAACAGCCATCCAGGCTCACATCACAGCACAAGCAGCAGAAAAACAACAATCACAACCATGGGCTCTTGACCCTTTAGCAAACAAGAGGGTAACTCAGAACCCCTTTAGAAATTCCCACATAATCTATTCTTTAATCCATATTGAATTGACAGATTTGTTATTCGTAGGTTCCAATCACGGATACCTAATCAGCAAGCTATCACTATTAAATAACCATGCTTCCTTCCCTAATTTGATTATCCTCAAATTAGAACAACTACAAAAAAGTCAATAACCAGATTAATTTACATGCCTCTTTATCTTTAGCCAATTAATTATCAATTCATTCCGTCTTTACGTTCATTATAAATTTCTATCATGAACGAACAAAAAATCAAAGAAAACATAGATATCACTGTATCTAGGAAAACATGAGGCAAACCGTTACCACGGTTTAAAGAAACATTATACGATCAACTTATTCTTTTAATCCGGTTCAAGTATTTAATTAGGTCAATTTAATTGTGATCCAGAAGGATAAATCATGCTAATTATACGATTGCACATATACAATTAGAGAATCCATGAATCCCCTTCCTCAAACAGTTCCTCACGTTCTTTATCCACACAACAGGTCACGATCCTCCCCTCGCGACAACTGCATCCACCAGAGGATGCTGCGGTACGACAGTACCAACCAACCCCAAGAAAACCCATTAGAATCTTGGAAATTACATGGTATAATTATGGAAAGGAGGATATGAGAAGATGAACCCCAAAGAACGATGATACAACATACCTTATATCGAAGATTGATCGACAGGGCTCGGTTGCATCCAAAACAGAGCAGAACCAATCCTAGGAGAAAAGATTGATTGTGAAACTCCTATAGAAAGAATTGAAAGGTTCTAGCGCCTCTTTGTTGAGAACAAAGGGAAGGAACAAGGGAGAATGATATCTCGTCCCTTTTTGAAGATTTAATGGGGCGACAGTTTAAGATCCGGTTAATTCTCCATTAAAAACGGATCGCATTAACCCACAAGGTTTGACCAAGTAAAACATTCCAAGCCTTAGGAATAATTAATATAGGATTTATGTCATTTGAATCGCCCTTAAGAGTCCTTAAAATAAGGCTTTAAATGTATTTTACGTCAAAGGAAACGTCAAAAGGGGAAAAACTGTAGGAGTCTAGAAACACTGTTCACCCACTGTTACTGTACATGAAACCGATCTGTGAAACCGATCTATGAAACCAATATGTGAAACTGATCTGTGAAACCGATCTGTCACACCGATCTGTGAAACCGATCTGTGAAACTGATCTGTCACACTGATCTGTGAAACCGATCTGTGAAACCGATCTGTGAAACTGATCTGTGAAACTGATCTGTCACACCGATCTGTGAAACCGATCTGTGAAACTGATCTGTCACACCAATCTGTGAAACAGATCTGTGAAACCGATCTGTGAAACTGATCTGTGAAACCGATCTGTGAAACCGATATGTGAAACCGATATGTGAAACCAATCTGTCAAACCGATCTGTGAAACCGATCTGTCACACCGATCTGTGAAACCGATCTGTCACACCGATCTGTGAAACTGATCTGTCAGACCGATCTCTGAAACCGATCTGTCACACCGATCAGTGAAACCGATCTGTCAGACCGATCTATGAAACCGATCTGTCACACCGATCTGTGAAACCGATCTATCACACCGATCTGTGAAACTGATCTGTCACACTGATCTGTGAAACCGATCTTTCAGACCGATCTGTGAAACCGATCTGTCACACCGATCTGTGAAACCGATCTGTCACACCGATCTGTGAAACTGATCTGTCACACCGATCTGTGAAACCGATCTCTCAGACTGATCTATGAAACCGATCTGTCACACCGATCAGTTAAATCGATCTGTCAGACCGATCTGTGAAACCGATCTGTCAGACCGATCTGTGAAACCGATCTGTCACACCGATCAGTGAAACCGATCTATCAGACCGATCGGTGAGACCGATCTATTACTGTTCATAAAACTGGAAACACTGTTCACAGAACATGAAAAATTGGCAAAGTGTTGGGGATAAGTCCCCTTGACCTCCCAAAACACCTCCAACACCAACATTTCACAAAGTAATAGACCGGAGAGGTCCAGGCCATTACATCATATATGATATCATATGAATGTATATGATTCTTGTATAATTTAATAACAATTATTTCACTATTATACTAGAGGTTAACCTACCCCAACCAAGGAAAAGTACAATGTAAGTGGTTTTCATCTTACTTTTTATTCTCGTGAGATTCATGCCATATTTCCACCATTACCTTTTGTGTGGTGTATGTACTACCCATAATTATATTATTTGTGTAAAAAACTTTAATTTATGTGTATTTAAATATTCATTGTATGATACCTCTTTCATGGGTTGTACATTTCGTAAGTTACCAAATTGGTAAGGGTTATTTCACAATCTCTTCATTATCAGAAGTTGTTTATGCATAATATTCTACTGGGATCTCTTTATCATCCACATCCATGTTTCTTAAAAATGAATTTAAAAACATTTTTACTATTTACTAGAATATGGGTTAAAGTCATTTATACCCTTGTTTTACTTTTTATAAGAGGTTTATAAAGGAATCTTTCCGTCGTTTTCCAAACAAGGTGTTTTTAACCTTTTCGACAAAATTAAGGTAAGAATGTTTTTTTAACTTATACGGTGGGTGCGGCTATTTTCCACCGTTATAAAATCATCGAAGCTTCCCTTACAAGCTTATAAGAATATTTTCAAAGAAAATGTTTTATTTCATAAATACAAGACTCTTAAATGATTTCAAAATAGAAAGAGATATTTCTCTAAAAAGAGTTTTGATTTCATCTATGTCAACATCCTTTGATGGATTTTACACTTATTTGAAGTTTATTTATTATGATACAAAACTTCTGTATTGTATTGAAGGTTTTGTGATATGTTTGACTGTGGATGTGCTATTTTTATACCGTTCATAGTTTATGGTGAATGTATTGCCATTTCGTATGCTAGTATTAATACGAATGTTTATGTTATGTTTAAACCTTTTCATATGGGAATTCATTGGACTTAATATGTGACGGGTGGAGCTTCCTATAGCTCCTCAATGCATCAGAATGTCTCATGAGACAAACTAGTGTCTCGGCACAAGGCCTTGACAAAATATAATTTGTAGTCTTGGCACGAGGCCTTGGCTATGTGGTTATGATAGTCTGGCATTATGCATTCCATCATTATGAAAGTGGTTTTTGATATTGTATGTGATTATTCAATTAGTATAATATCCATGTGAATAAGTAAATGGAATTATTTCATTTTATTTTTGCCATACTATGTTGAAGTTCAAGTTTAAAATGCTTTTTTTAGTTATACATTGCCTTAAATGTTTATTCTTATTTATGAAAGTTTCCGCTATATTGTTATCCATACTGGGAATTTGAGCTCACCCCTTTTCTATGTTTTATTTTTCCCAGGGTATGAAGAAGTAAATTATGAATGACCTAAAGGGATAGTATGTGGGGATATGAGTGTGGAATATAAAGAAAAGATGTTGTTTTAGTTTTCATTTTTATGATGTAATGTAAGACTTATGAATATAAATAGTGTTTCCAAGGCTACTAAACCAATCGGTCTTTCGATATTTGATCATTCTTGTGATCATGCCAATGTTATATAATAATGCACCGACTCTAGGTAACTGGGGTCGGGGCATTATAGTTGGTATCAGAGGAAGTTTAGTACAAACCATGGAAGCTAGATTTAGATAAACTCTGATTAGAGCACGTAGACCTAAGATGAACTTTGAGGATTAGTATAGAAGAACTTCCTAGAATTTTGGTATTGTATATATTTTGTGAGTTTTCCGAGCAATACATCCCTGTCTGGATACGAGCAGGTAGAGGCGGCTCTCGCATAGATGTACCTAGGGGTAAAACCCAAAAACACCGCTTTGAGCTAGACTCGAATGGGAACTGGTGCATGACAATGGGCCTTGATGCACTCTTGGTTACGACACTCCCGAGGGATATGCTTAGGATAACTCTCATTTTCTTTAAAAATCATTATGAAGGGTTTATGATTATATACTTCCTCAAAGAAAACATTTTTATGATTATGGATTATATCCATAAATAGTTCAATTTATGCTAAGTGTTCTATAAGTATAGGATTATGTATTATGATTCATAAACTTATCTAGTTTATGCCATTGTTGAGAAATGGCACCTAGTGGAAGAAATGGAAACCATATCAATGCACGCACTCCATGTAGGGATTTCCCTCCTACTCAAGATAATTATAGTGGAGCTAGTGATGCATCGAAGAAAGGACTTGGTTGTGTCCTTATGCAGAATGATAGGGTTATTTCCTATACATCACGACAGTTAAAAATTCATTAACAAAACTATCCTACTCATGATCTCGAGTTAGCAGCTGTGATCTTTGCTTTGAAGATATGGAGGCACTACCTCTATGGTGAAAATTGTGAGATTTATACTAATCACAAGAGTTTGAAGTATATTTTCTCACAAAAAGAACTCAACATGAGGCAAAGGAGATGGCTTGAATTACTCAAGGATTATGATTGCATGATACACTACCACCCGGGGAGAGCAAACAAGGTGGAAGATGCTTTGAGCAGAAAATACCATGGAGTTTTGAACATGATGAGAATTGAAAGGGATCCAATTTTTATGGATCTATTGAAGATGGACATGGGAATAACCAGGGAAGGAGAAACATCAATGCTTTTTCAAATGGTTGCCAAACCATCTTTACTAGAAATGATTAAGAGTTATCAGACTAATGATGGATAATTTCAAAAGAATATTAAAGCTGTGAATGATGGGAGATTGGGAGACTTTGTGTATGAAAATGGAATTTTGAATTTCGGGAAGAGGCTTTGTGTTCCCTATATACCTGATATAAAAAGGGAATTGTTGGATGATGCTTATAGTTCCAATTTCTCTATACACCCTAGGAGCACCAAAATGTATAGATATTTGAAGGAACATTTTTGGTGGGACAATACGAAGAGGGAGATTGCTGATTTTGTGTAAAGATGTATGGTTTGTCAACAAGTGAAAGCTGGAAGGCAACACCCTGGAGGATTCATGCAACCTCTTCCTATACCGGAGTGGAAATGGGACAATATTACGATGGACTTTGTCATGGGGCTACCAAAGACTCCTAGAAAGAACGATACAATATGGGTCATTATTGATCATCTTACCAAGTCAGCACATTTTCTTGCTATAAGAGAAGATCTACCACAGGAATGTATAGCAATACTATATATTAATGAAGTTGTGAGACATCATAAAGTACCCATATTGATTGTTTCCGATCGTGATCCCCGTTTTACTTCAAGATTCAGGAAGAGTCTTCAGAAATCCCTGGATACTGAACTTCATTTGACCACTACCTAGCACCCTCAGACAGATGGACAATCAGAACGAACTATTAAAACCTTAGAAGACATGTTGAGATCCTGCTCACTTGACTTTCAGGGTGTGTGGGATCAATATTTACATTTGGTATAATTTTCCTATAACAATTGCTTCCATTCGAGTATTCAGATGGCACCATATAAAGCGTTATACGGAAAGAGATGTCACACACCAACCTATTGGGATGAAGTTGGTGAAAGAAAACTTATAGGTCTAGAACTGGTGGAGGAAACGATAGAAAAGGTGAAGGTAATCCAAAATCACATCAATGCAGCTCAAAGTAGGCAGAAGAGCTATGTCGATAATCAAAGGAAGGATTTGGAATTTCAAGTCGTTGATCATGTTTTCCTGAAGGTATCTCCATGGAAGGGAGTCATAGGTTCTGGTAAGAAAGGTAAATTGAGTCCCAGGTACATTAGACCTTTCGAAACTCTAGAACGAATTGGGGTTGTAGCTTACCGATTGGCAATACCGCCAAGTCTCTCCAAAGTTCACGATGTGTTCTATGTATCTCTGTTGAGGAAATACATGCCTTACCCAACGCATGTACTCACCTATGAGGAGTTAGAACTGGAACACGATCTGTCTTATTGTGAAGAGCCCGTTAGGATTCTTGATATGAGAGAACAAGTACTGAGAAACCGAACGACACGTCTGGTAAAAGTTTTGTGGAGAAACCATAAGATAGAAGAGAGAACGTGGGAACCCGAGGAACTTATGATGAAGAACCACCCGAGTCATTTCCTGCGATAATATTCTAGAAATTTTGATGAAGAAATTATTTGAATGAGGGGAGAATGTAACACCCCAAGCTTCCACGGTACGCTTCTCTTTGAATAATGTGATAGCGTGTGTTGTACGCAACACCGAGTTCTAACACACCATAACCAATCAAACTAGCTGTTATGAATAGTAATACCTACTTTTTGAAATTATATATATTTTATATTTCAAAATGGACTTCATTTTTGGATTCGGAATATTGAATTTAGCATAAGGTGAAATTTTGGTACTCTTCGGATAACTTTAATATTTTTATGAATAGTGAAAATTACTAAATTTTAATTAAAAACAACTTTTTTAATCGAAATAATTTATAGTGATAAATTAGGAATTTGAGTGGTTTTAAAGTATATTTAGAATATATTTTTAAAATTTAATACAATGTTGGTCATTGGACATAATTTCACAATTAAACCGAACATAAACAAGTACCAATCTTTTGATAGTTATTATATCTTAAAAACACGCTTTTTGTTTTAACAACGGGAATTAATTTTAAATTAATTTCTGCCACTTTTGTGTTTTGAATTTGGAAAAATGGATTCCATATTTAGAATCAGGATTTTAAAACTGTGTAAATAGGTAACTTTTATTTTTAGACATTTTGAATAATTACTTTGGTAAATATTTTATTACCATGGTTAAGGGTAAATCCGGTAAATAAGGTTTAAAAAATAATATTATAAGAATACTAAATTACCCTAAAACATGCACTAACCTTATTGGTTGATGCATGTTCGACCATAGGCATCTTTGGGTCGATTTAGGGACCCCATGAAGCCACTGGTAGGTGATAGGGACACTTTATTTTAATTAAGTTAAAATGAATACAAAAATTACACAAGCATATATCTTTTAGAAAAACAATTTTTACAGAGGGTTATATATGTTGGATTTTCGACTATAAATATTAATTGGAAATATAATAATATTTCCGACATAATTATATTTTATTTATAAATTTTAGACATTAAATGATTTAATTTATTTATGACACAATGATGATGCAGTAATTACCATAATAGTGACCAATTAAAATAATTGATATTATAAATACCCAAATAAATATAATTTGAGACTTTTATTGAATTAAACTAACTTTCTAGGTTAATATGACATCTTATTATTGATTTAATTAACTTATTTCGAAGTAATCATTCTGTTATGAGTTTCAAAAAAATCAACTATTGAATAGTGTCAAAATTGACATAAAAGAGTTTTTAAAACAAATTTTATATTATTAATTGATATTAAATTCCAAAAAATCTAAGGTTCGGCCAGGAGACTTATATAATGATAGGTGTATCATTAATGGACCACTTGGGGGGTCTCTTGGATGTATATAGTATGTTTATTAACTATATAATATAAAAATACAAAGTGACATGGTAAATGTCAAACTAATTAACTAAGAGTTAATACTTAAATATAAGGTTAATATAGTAACAAAAACCTATCTAAATTCTATTGGTTGATTTTTTTTAGACCCATACCCACCTTAACCTTTAAATAATAAACTTTGGAGCCATTAGAAACTGAATATGAATTTATTATAAATTAATATTTCTAGATTTTCCAAAGGTGCCCCTCACCCCTCTTATAAAAGGGCACTCTTCCTTCTCATTTCTTCACACCTTAAAAGCCTTTTGGTTCGGCCAGACTCTACCCAAATACTCTCTAAACTTCTCTCACTACAACCTAGAGACCTTTTTTTGATCAGAAAGCCAACCTATGGAGCCCTTTTGATCAAATAAAAAGGAAGAACCCGAAGAAGAGGTAATGATTTCACCACCCTTTTCCATGTTCCTTTCTTCTTCCACTTCTTCTTTCTTGTTATTACCATTATAAAATAATAACTCCAGTATCATATATATATTTCGATGTTATTATAAATATGGTAAAACCATATTCAGTATTCTATTCACCCTTTGAATAACATGTCACCATATGTGTGTACGTACGGCTTACCATCTCCATGTCGTGGTGTAATTGTTATTCAATATATTATTATTTGGATGGGTATAATAATGATTTGTAACTCATTTAATAATAAATATAACAAGTTAATGATTCTTAATATATTATATACCATCCATTTATATATTATTTTAATATCAAAAGAATGATATTGTCGCTCGTGCGTACGTACGGACTACCGTCTCCACAAACGCGATGAGATTCATTCTCCATCGTATCCATTCAAGTATAATTATCATTTGATGATTTAAAAATAATGTTTAAGGGCTTGATATAATTCTGTATATGAATAATATAAAACCTATCCATGACAAACATGGCTTATCTAACAAAACATATAAAAGAAAATGAGTAAGTTAACACCCGAAATGACGATAATACTAAGATATTATTAACAAAGCAATGTTAAAAGATCATATATGATATCATATAAATGTATATGATAATTGTATAATTTAATAACAATTATTTCAATATTATATAGGAGGTTAACCTACCCCAACCAAGGAAAAGTACAAGGTAAGGGGTTTTCATCTCACTCCTTATTCCCATGAGATTCATGCCATATTTCCACCATTACCTTTTGTGTGGTGTATGTACTGCCCATTATTATATTCTTTGTGTAATACACTTTAATTTATGTGTATTTACATATTCATTGTATGATACCTCTTTCATTGGTTGTACATTTCGTATGTTACCAAATTGGTAAGGGTTATTTCACAATCTCTTCATTATCCGAGGTTGTTTATACGTAATAATCTACTGGGATCTCTTTATCATCCACATCCATGTTTCTTAAAATTGAATTTGAAAACATTTTTACTATTTACTATAATATGGGTTAAAGTAATTTATACCCTTTTTTGAATTTTTATAAGAGGTTTATAAAGGAATCTTTCCGTCATTTTCCAAACAAGGTTCTTTTTAACCTTTTTAACAAAATTAAGGTAAGAATGTTTTTTTTAACTTATACGTCAGGTGCGGCTATTTTCGGCCGTTATAAAATCGTCGAAGCTTCCCTTACAACCTTATAAGAATATTTTCAAATAAAATGTTTTATTTCATAAATATAAGACTCTTAAATGTTTTCAAAATAGAAAGAGATATTTCTCTAAAAAGAGTTTTGATTTCATATATGTCAACATCCTTTGATGGATTTTATGCTTATTTGAAGTTGATTTATTATGATACAAAACTTCTATATTGTATTGAAGGTTTTGTGATATGTTTGACTATGGATGTGCTATTTTTATACCGTTCATAGTTTATGGTGAAAGTATTGAAATTTTGTATGTTAGTTTTAATACGAATGTTTATGTTATGTTTAAACCTTTTCATATGGGAATGCATTAGACTTAATATGTGACGGGTGGAGCCCGCTATAGCTCCTCGATGCATCGGTAGGTCTCATGAGAAAAACTAGTGTCTTGGCATAAGGCCTTGACAAAATCTTATTTATATTCATGGCACGAGGCCTTGGCTATGTTGTTATGATAGTCTGGCATTATGAATTCCATCATTATGATAGTGGTTATTGATATTGCATGTGATTATTAGATTAATAGAATATCCATGTTAATAAGTAAATGGAATTATTTCATTTTATTTTTGCCATAATATGTTGAAGTTAAAGTTTAAAAGGCTTTTGTTTTAGTTATACATTCCCTTAAATGTTTATTCTTATCTATGAATGTTTCCGCTATATTGTTATCCTTACTGAGCATTTGAGCTCACCCCTTTTCTATGTTTTATTTTTCCTAGGGTATGAAGAAGTAAATTATTAATGACCTGTAGGGATAGTATGTGGGGATATGAGTGTGGAATATGAAGAAAATATGTTGTTGTAGTTTTCTTTTTTATGATGTCATGTAAGACTTATGAATATATCTAGTGTTTCCAAGGCTACTAAACCAATCGGTCTTTCGATGTTTGATCCTTCTTGTGATCATGACAATTTTTTGTAATAATGCACCGACTCTAGGTAACTACGGTCGGGGCGTTACATGTTTTAACATGTATATACTTTTATTATAGATTGTGTGATATTACCATACTTATCACTGCCCATATATTTTAATATTTTATTGTTATTGAAAAAATATATGAGAAATCAATTTATTCCTTCTATTGAAATCCCTTTACCATAAGAAATTTTTTGTAACTTTTTTCCACCACCATGTTCCTTAATCTAGTAAAACCACTTATTTTCATGTTCCCTTTTCCCTTTGAGAAGTTCATATATCTTTTAATACATATTTAACTTTAATTAAACCATCTATTCATCCTTATCAGACTCTAATAGTTTTGACTCACTAAGTGATTCCACTTCTTTCAGTCATTTTGGATTCTCTACATCTAGTAAGATTATTATGTTCATGTTATCCCAAAATTTTTTAAATAGACTTCTATCTCAAGTTGATTTTTTTATCAAATTAGTCACTTTTTATATTTCTACTAGTACATGTACTTCTGATACTCTGAATTTCATAGTTATATCATTCTATAATCCCACTCAAGCATTAGCTGCTCTTGATGTATCCGGTTGATCTTCAATTTGTCTTAATCTTAAAATTATAAATTTATCAATATTTGCATCTTATTTTTCTTGAAATTTTGAACTTCTTGTAACCTTACTTTGATCAACTCAAATTTCATGGTTGATTTTCTTCAAATTTTTTCAGTGAAGAGTTATAATCCTTGTATAAAAATGGGTCGTTCAAGATAAAATATATACTTATGGTGACTTTTTTCCTTTCATCATCCTACAATAGATACTGAAAATGTTTATCTCTATAACCAATTTTTTTTATATTTACCCTGGCTTCTAACAATATTTAGAATCTTTATGAATATATTCTATGCAACCAAATATTTTAGGATATTGAATTTCCATTATATTATCAAAACATAGATGCTTCAAAATTTCATGATAAATGATCAATACTGGAATTTTGTTGGCTAAGTATACTATTTTTTTGACTTATTATATCTAAATAACCTTATACATTCTCTAGTGAACTCACATACCTCAATCTTTCTCAATAGATTGTTGAATTGTTTTTTTATCAAATCTAATTTTCTATTGTGTTCTTGGAATCATATTCTCATTCTTTATTCTATTTTTTCTAAAGAGGTTTCAAATGTTCTATCTGGTGTTGTCACCATCATTGTCTATTTATATGTAGTTTAACTTCTAACAACTTTCTCTTAATACTAATTCTTTCCACTAGAAAAGGCCTAAAAACCATCATACTTATGTTTTGAAAATTAAATCAATTATTTTTCAGTTCTATCATCAATAAAGGTTAAAAAATAATTTATATCATCAAGGTAATGAATGTGGATAGGTCACAAAAAATTTAAGTATATAGGATCCAATTTTTGGACTCTAGGTTTCTGAACATCAAAGTTGAAATTTACTCTTATTTGTTTTTCCAAAATACAATATTCACACTTTCAAATTCTAGTGTGATAAAGATTCAGTATTCTGTTTTCTTATTTGACATCCATTATCCTCTCAGTGAGGTGACCAAACCTACAATCCATACTTCAAGATCAATGAAAATTATTCTTCAAATAAAGGAAAAACATTTAGAAATTCCAGTAAATTAGAGAGTGCTATATTTATCACCTACTTCCCTACTAGGGAACCCAAGGTAACATTTCATAACCCATTGAAAAAGGTATTATTGTATTGAGACTTATCAACATTACAAATGGAAATATTTTTTTTACACAGACCAAGAATATTTCATACATCCACTAACTTTAAGGATCCTCCATTATTCATCCAATTGTTAAAATCACATTTTTAAACAATTTATAATTATTCATCATCCTCTAGATGAAATTTTCCAAACTTCTTCGATGCATTTTTGAACAGGCATTCTTGTTCACCCGTTGAGTAAAACAATTTCTAGAGTCAATCACCCAATATTTTACCAGTGTGTTAACAAATAAAAACATTTTTTTTCATCATATGGGACCATGACCATCAAAAATTCTCTAACTCTATCTTGAATCTTATCATACATTGGTTTATTTTTGAATTTCAGATGGGGTCATTGTACCATTCTAGTAGTACTAAGGTAACTAAAAGATTATTCCTGAATATCCAACCACCTAAGATCTTTATTCAAGATAAAATTAAAACTATCATCAAACACCAATTATATATTTTTGGATGGAGTTACTAACAATAGTAAGGATAGAATCCCATCTTTATAGAAGTAAAGTTAAAATAAAAGATTCATGTACATAATCCATTAATGTAACCCTCACTACATTTAGTAGAATTTGGATCATATTAATATCATTAATGAGATATTATTATGGTATTTATAGTGACCTAGTCCATTTAAACATATTTTTACATGGTTTTTAACAAAAACATATATTAACTACAACCCAAAGATAATGGGCCATAGTGCCTTTAGAAGACTAGGATCATAATATATCAAAGTGAGGCTAATTTGTTTTGTTTTATTTTCTATAATGATCTCCTAAATACTTTCAATATCTTAAAATTTTTTGGGATAACCTTCTGAGTACGTAGAAAAAATTGGTGACCTAAAATTCCTTGTAAGGGAATAAAAATGAAAAGGAAACCTAACATGTGAGTAAAATATATAATGTGATATTATAAAATAGAAGGCTCAAGGTTAATCCAATGGGAGAATAACATAAATAACTTGGTATCATAAGATCATGGTATCATAGAAAATGTAGAAGAAATATATAATAAGACATAAACATGATTTAAGGCTAATTGCCTACTCAATATCACATGGGGGAAAAAGTCTCATAATGCATTTGGTTTACTCTATAATCCAATAAAATATGTCTCTTACAACAAAAAAGATATCCCAATGCATTAGATCACTGTCTAGGAACATACATCATAAAATTTTCATGATATATATTTCACAAAAGGGATTTAATCATACGACATAAACATAATAATTACCCATTGAAACAATTGGGGTTCATAATCTTCTCTCATATCGTAATAGAAATACATTAAATAATAAATGAATTTGAAAGATTCACATAACACATGGATTATAATATAAAATTTAAGGGATAATAATCCAGGTATATATGTGAAATACATATATAAATATTTTAAAAATAAATCCTTAACAAAAACTTCTTTCATCATTGATGAAAGTATCTTTAAATTATTGCATGAAATACTTCTTAAGAAAAATAAATTCCATTTTCATTTTGAAATCACTTCTTAAAATGTTTAAACTAATTAAAAACATTTAGAAAACATTTTCCATAAAAATAAACATGGAAAATTAAAAATTAATTTCCATATATTCTATAGTTCGTGATGGTGGGAAAATCTATTTATGCAGTTTAGGTTAAAATAAACATTCTATTTACATCATTACAGAAAGGTTTAAAAGTATCCCCTTTAGAAAATGTAAAGAATATACCTTTAAAAACGTTGAGTAAAAATTAAAATATGTGTCAGAATGTATTTAATAAATAAATATTGGAATGTTAATGATATATTTGAAATATATTTTTATAGAACATGGATATGGAAGGAAAATGATTTTTTACTAAAAAGAGAAATGATGTCATATTTTAAAAAAAAATATACATCATTTTTAGTAAAAAAGAGAGGAAAATGGTAATATTACATGAAAATTCAATGAATAAATAGATTATAATAAAATTAAATGGGTTTATTATATAATTATTAAATATATTCATATAACATAAATTCAAGCATAAAATATAATGATTAAAATTAGATTGAAACATAAGCCATTACTGATTTAAAAACTTATTAATCATATATCCCATGAATGAAGTAAATTAACTGTAAATTAAAATATAATTAATAATGAAATAATAATTATACAATATGTAATGAGCTATTATATACACTATTTGAGAAAAATGAGGTGCCTAAAATAATATGGGTCTCAGAGAAGGATGTTTTGAGCCAGAACACTTTCCTTAAGTCTAGGGTTTTTCATGCATGTATTTTATCAAATTTATAGTATGTTTATATAAATTTGTTTTTTTGTAATAAAAATGACTGTTATTAATATCTTATACTTAAACCATTCACATAATTTACTTTAGTGATGTGTTTAATTAAACAATCAGTAATGTCAATGTCGAGTGTTTTGAGGACACTTGATTCAAAATTTCAAAATGAAACTGGTGTATTAACCATGGAAAAGGGGTAACTGTTCGATCATATCTTGAATAATAATGATGAAATAATTATCATTTTTATACATAAATAATCTTTTTAAAATAACCATGAATTGTGTGTATTAAAAATGAAAATTGTTACAATCATGGATATGGTATGTCGTACACATGCTTGTTTAATGTTATTTTTTTCAAACATCATGATGTAAGGATGATAATTGTTATTTTTAATTCCTAAATTGATAATAATATATTAAAAATAATATTATTAAATAAAATAAAATTTAATATACTATTCATGTAATGTTGTAATAGAAAAAGGAATCATGTTATTTTGCGAGGCGGTAGTCCACCATACACACAAAGAACATTGTCATTTTTTCATGGATGGTAATGTATGAAATTATATGATATATTACATCTAAAAAAATTCTTAATATTTCTTGAATTAAATATTTAAATATTAATTCTGTCATCATGAACATCCGTGAAAATAAATGACGGAAAAATTTACATCGGTTTGTGAGGTGGTAGTCCGCCGTACATTTGAACGATGGGTTCGCTTCCCATTTTATGAAAGAGGAGATAGATAAATAATATGAAATAAAAAAAATTTAAATAAATAATTATCGTGTTATTATATTATAATTTTCAATACATAATTTATTTTTGAAAAGCAATAAGTAAAAATAAGGAGCTTGGTGAAGATGATTACCTTCGCTTAAAAGAACCTCCTTTGGATCTGTTATTAAAGACCATGGGGTTTATCTTTTAGGAAGAAAAGTATCCCATGAATGTGTATAAATATTTTTTTAATATTTTTGAAATATTTTTATTTATAAAAATGACTTTAGAAGAGTGATGTAGTGAGGGTAGGGGGTGAACTTTTATAATTGAGGAGGGGTGACATTTTTGTAAATACCTAAAACTCTTCAATAATGGGAGGTCACTCCCAAAATAAGTGCCTAAAAAATTAAATATTAATATATTATAGGAGGTTTAAGTATAAAACACACCTATTAAAATAAAAATAAACATTTTTTAGAAATTTTATTCTCTTTACATTTAAGGTCACTCCCATTTACGAGTTTAATTGTTTGCCATCCTAAATATTTTTTTACTGTGTTTAATATTAATTATGAAACAAATTTACTTTAACCTTATTATATAATATAAATAATTATGGTTTCAAATATTTAATGCATTTTATCAAATTAATTCATATAATTTTCAATATTTAATTTAAAATAAAACCTACAAGCACGGTGAGAAGTTTTCTGAGAAATGTATTTTTCAATGAAAACATGATCATATATTAACTGTATGAATAGTAATAATCATTATATAAATTTAAATTCACAATTATGTAAATAAAATATATAAATTCAATTTAAATTATTCTTCATTAGGGGATATTTTATTTAATTAAAATGGAAAATAATTATTAACATTAAATGAGTTTTTAGAAAACAAAATATGTTTTTAAGCCTAAAAAAATTATTCTAAAATACAGTTAAAATATTATTTTAATATAATATGTTAAAATATTTATAAATAAATTATACTTATGTCAACATAAATCAAATTTAAATAATAATTGGACTTTTGAATTTCTTGGTTTTTAAAAAAGAAGTGATAGTTTTACAAAAAATTGTATTTTTCACTATTCATTAAAAAACAATATTTTCTAGAAAAAAAACAATAAATGACCAACTAGGTTAAATTTTATATGAGTATATAGAAATAAAGTTAAATTTAAGAACAACATTTTTAAAAATTTATATAAATTAATTATAATATCCTCTTACAAAAAAATATAAATCACTTTTGAATAAAAAGTATATTTTAGAAAATCCGGTGCTTATTTCCTATGTATTTAAAAATAAATTTATATTTTTTATAAGCTTTATATGTATTTCATAAATTATTTAATCTTATTAATACCCAAAAATTCAATGTATTTTTTATAACAATCATATTTAAATAAAAACATTTTAATAACACATCATGGTTCATTTAGTCTCAGTGATGTGTGTTATATATGATAATGAACATTGTGTTATTTTAAAATCTATGGGGGTTACATTGTACCACCTTAAATAAATTGTGACCTCTGAATGTGAAATTGTTCTTAGTAATCAATATTTTGGAATTTCAAAATTTCATTTATGAAAACCCATTTCATAAAAATACTTAATAATATATCCTCTTAAAAGATGTAAAGGAAATAAAAGGGTCACTTGGAATAACACATGAATAGGTTTCTATGCAAGATAACATTAGTGGTAAGTGAAAATATAGACATGTAAAAAAAGAAAAAATAATTATGGAGACAGGTAGATATCATTGATCATGAAAAATTGAATGATAAATATAACGATAACAACCACAAAACCATAAATCTTGTATGAAATATTTGACTATTGACTCATAAGATATGATGGTAAAAGTGTAAAATTTTGGTATCAAGATCCTTTTCCTGGATTTGATGTATTTTGTTACTATCTATATAGAGAATACTAAAAAATATACTTACATTATATCTTCTTTATTTCATAAAAATAATTCATTCATTCATTGTGCTTTGATCAATATACAATCCACCTCTTACTCTAAGGAATGAATTTACAATATAAAACATTTTCATTCTTAGAGCACCAAAATTAACTTTTAACATATCATACAATTCATAAAAGAATAACATCTATTCATCCTATCATTATTAATAAAATTATTAGAACAAAGTTAGATAATACCCCAAATGAATATGAATAAATTAATTTCCAATATTCAACAGTAAAACCAAAGGTTTAACATTGATAATTACTTAAATAAATAACCAAATATCCCAAAAAACTCAATAAACACAACATGAAATAAAGATTTAAACTCAAAGGTTATCTCATACCCATCAAATTAAACCTCCCAAAACATAATAGCATTATTCTCAAATAATCATTTATGTTAAACCTAATGTTTATATATATATATATATATATATATATATATATTTACCCGATAAAACATTTCTTAATTTATCATTAATCACCTAAAAATCATACACAATAAAAAAAATATTTGATCCTATATTATGGTTCCCAAAATTAACATAAAATTCATCCACCAAATAATTTAAGTAAAAAATAATACTAACCAATAAATTATGTTGGCTAGTGGTAAGCATTTCACCCTTATCGCCCTTTAGTTGTTGGTTCAATCACAACAATCATTATGGATAAGAAGAGTTGTTTCCCAACATAAGGGCTTTCCAATTCATAAAACTATATTAAAATAATTCTTATAACACTCCCGAAATAAAATTATAAAAATTATAAAAATAAGATCAATGATCAGATGATTTTTTAACCACTAATTTTTTCTGTACAACAAATTTATCCCCAAAAAATAAAATTGTCTTAATTTGTTATAGTTAACTCAACAAAAATAACATATCAAAGATTATCCTTTCCTAAATTAGTTGATTTTAATAAAATATCACCTTATGATTAAATCAAATTTCTATGTTTTTTGTTCCATTCATCATATAATTTCAAAAACTTAAGTAAAATCTACTATAGAACAATCCTTATAAGCTTCATGATTCATATAACCAACATACCATTGATAAAAATACATCAAAAATATGATTCTAGAGTTTCCACACCTAAACAATAAAATCATTCCCCATCAATTATTGTATAACAATGTCTCTTAGTAATTTAACATTGTAATATGGTATTGACTTTTATAGTGACCAAGTTACCGGCATCTATGATATTGAACCCTAGTGGTGCCTTAAGTTGAACTTTATTTCCCTATTACCTGGAATCATTATTTATATTTTAAAATTATCTACGTTGTGGACTAATTTCCAACAAATAATGAATATTTTAGTTTCTTCAATTCAATTTACAAGGTGTTTCTTCCCACATTGTTAACATGTAGAAAATGAAATATTCTTTTTTCACTATCATTAACACTTGAACATCCACAATAGGTTTCCATTCTCTTATTTGATGAACATTATAGTTAAAATACATTCTATTTGTTAATCATAATTTTATATATATCATTTAGAATGATAATATGATATATAATGTATATTCATGTTAGGTTTGGATTCTATTTATGGAAATCCTTACATTTCACATCACATCATTTGTTGTAATGATTTGTCTTAGGTACCATAATTAACTAAAAATAGTAAAGGATACAATATTAGAATTCATTAAAACAAAAAATGGGAAACCTATAAACCTAGAAGGGATAACTTATAAATGATAATTATATCCTAAATTTTGTGTCTTTAGGTTACTATCTAGGTTCATTAGGGTAATGTTTCCTAATATCTTTTCTAACCTAACTAATTGTTCAAGTATTTCATAGTGGTTCATATATAGTTTTGTGAGTTTCAAAATCATATCCACTGATAATGTAAAACTATGTGTGTAGAAAGGACCATTGTTGTGGACCAGGTGATGATTAACTCCCGCTCAATACATGATTTTTGGAGTTATTACCCCTAGGTATAACGCTTCTAGATACACATACACATGTGATTTCTAGATAGGTATATAATTTATTAGAACCCACACACTATACTCTTCACCTAAATTAAAGGATATTTTTTATATGAATTCATATCCTTATACTTATACCAATGGTTCTCACTAAATTATTATAGTAAAATATCCCAAAAATATCTAGAACTTTCTTGGAGACCAAATGTGGTGACCTAATACATTTATATATATTATTACTTGATTCTTAGCATAAAAATATATTAATTACAACCCAAAGATCATGAGGAAAATATATTTGGATGACTATGTTCACAATACATCCATGGGAGGCTAAAATAAAACTTATTTATTTTTTCTCCATATTGATCTCTTTAATCCGATATAGTTCATAAGATTTCATGGGATAATATGGGGGATACATAGAAAAAGGGTTTGTTTAAAAATATCATTAAGAGAATAAACATGACAACGAAACATAGACTTTCAGTTTAAGGTATAACTTGATATCATAAAATATAAGGCTCCAGCGTAAACACATGGGGAAATAACTTAAACAACATGGTATCATAATATTATCAAATCCTAGTAAATGTGGAAGAAATATACAACACGACATAAATAGGAGTAGAGTCTAACTTCTGAGACAATATCAATTGGAGGAAAAATTCCCATAATTGATTATGTTTACTCCCTAATCTCTTAGATGATGTATGGTTAGACTAAAAAAATTACACAATGAATTGGAGTTCAATATGGAAGTACCCATTATAAAAATTTCATGATTATGTGTTCTGAAAGTGGGAATAAATCCAAAGGCATAAACATAAGAATTTCCCACAGAAAGAAATAGGTTTCATAATATTGTCTCATATCATAAGCAAATCTGATTTCATAATAAAGGAATTTTAAGGCTGAATATAAGGCATGTATTATCCCATCAATGTAAAAGATAATAATTTGGTTATATATGTGTGAGACATATATACATAATTTATAAGAAATCCATATCAATAAAGGATTCCATCATTCATGAAAATTAATTTAAAATATTATATGGAACTCTTCTTGAGAAAAAGAATATTCCATTTTCATTTTGACATAAATTCATAAAAATCTAAAAAAATCAAAAATATTATGGAAAATAGTTTCTTAAAAAAGTAAATGTGTAAAATTATGAAGGAACCATAAAATAGTTTAGTGGTAATGATGATTGGTAATTCAATATATATGGTACCAGTAAAAACGAAACATTCCTTTTACACTATTGTAAAAAGAAAAAATGGTCCTCTTTCAAAAAAATGACAATAATAATAATTTAAAAAAAAGTCAAACATTTGAATAAATTTATTAAAAAATATTTTCGGGAAAGATAAAATGTTCCTGAAAATATTTTTAGAAAACATGGATATGGAAGAAAATTTATTTTTAGTCAAAGAGTGAAATGAAGTCATATTTTTTAAAAAAACAATTCACTAGTCATTTTAAGTATAATAGATAGAAAAATATCTTAAAAAATTAATTCAATAATAAACAATCCTGATTAAAATGAGATTGAAACATAAACCATTACCAATTTGGTAAATTTTGAATCATAACACCCATAAATAAACTAAGTGAATTGAAACATAAAATATAATTCAGTATGTATTATTTATGATATAATATGTAAATTGGTAGTATATACACAATTTAAAATATATTTTGTGCATAGAAGAACTTGAGTCTCAATGAAGAATGCTTTTAGATGAAACCCTTACCATGAGTCTAGGATTTGTCATGTAGGTATATTACATAAATTATATTAAAAATATATCAATTATTTGTTTTCTTAAAAAACTATTCTAGTTATAAAACCTTATTCTTAAACCATTAAATTTTTTCTATTATAATGATATGTTTAATTATATAATTAGTTATGTTCACATCAGGTGTTTTGAGGACGCTCAGTTCTTAATTTAATAAGGATATTAGTGCATTGACCTTGTTCAAAGGGGTAATTATTACATCATATCTATAATAATAATAATGAAATAATTATTCTTTTATACATAAATTATAATTTATTAAATAACCATGAATTTGGGTTATAAAAAACAAACTAAATTATAATCACGGAGACGGTAGGTCGTACATACACATATTTAACATTCAAATTTTTCAACGATCATGTTAAAATGATGATAATTGTTATTCTAACATTAAATAATTATAATAATTTCATAAATATGATCTTATTTCATTAAATAAACTTAAATATACCATCCATATGATGAGATAATAAAAAATTTATCGCATTGTTTCTTAAAGCGATAGTCCTCCATACACATGAACATCGTTATCATTTTTTCATGGATGTAAAGGTAAGAAAGTTTATGATATATCAGTTTTATATAATGATTAATATTTCAATAATATCATATATAAATATTAAATGTATCCTCAGAAAAATTTGTGAGAGGCGATGATGAAAATGTTATTTCATTGGTTTGTGAGGCGATAGTCCACCGTACAGAAGAACGATGGTTTCACTTCCCATTTCATATAAGTGAAGAAAAATAAATATTCTTCCCTAAAAATAATTAAATATTAGTATATATCAAATGTTGATATTATTTTATTATAATTTTAATGACATAATTGAATGTGTAAAAAAGACACATAAAAATTATGAAGATTGGTGAAGATGATTACCTTTTATTAGAATAACCCCCTTTAGGTATATTATTAAGGACCCTGTTGTTGGAATTTTGGGAAGTCCAGAAGTTCTAGAATTTATATACAGATTTTAGGGATAATTTTTTTTACAAGTTTGTTTGAATCCAGATATATTTATTGGTGTGAATAAGTGAGGATAGAGGGTTTCACATTTATAAATTAAGATAAGTGACATGTTTGTAGATACCTGAAACTATGTAAAAATTGGAACTTACTCCCACGAAATGTGCCTCCATAATTAATAAATGATGGATTAGAGGAGAAATAAGGATGTTAAACACTTATATAACGAAAAAATAAATATTTTTAAACATGTTATCCTCTTTACCACAAAGGTCACTCAATTTTACCATTTTAATTTTTACCATGGAAACTATTTTTTACTATTTTACTATTTATTGTGACAAAAAATTAACTTGAACTTATTATATAGTATAAATTATAATAATTCAAAACATGGAATCAATTTTTTAAAATTAAATTTAGAGAATTATCAAAATGTAATCCAAAATTAAACCCTCAAGTGGGACAAATATCATTTTTCTGAAGAAAACAAATATTTTTCAATGAAAATATGATCTTATATTAACTATTTGAATAGTACTCATCATTATATGAAAAAAAAAATCCACAAATATAAATATATGATCTATAAATTTCATTTAAATCATTCCTCATTAGGGGTAATTTTTATTAATTACAATGGAGAAACAGTATGCACTTTAAAACAGTTTTCAAAAAAATATGTTTTTAAGCCTAAAAATAAACCTAACTAAAATCCTGTATTTTTTTAAAAAAAGTGTAGATCCCAATGTACCAATCCCATTTTTTAAAAAATGTAAAAATTTCCCAAATTATGTGGCATATGAAAAGGCATCAACATCCTTAATCATAAAAAATCAAACACACTATTCTAAATATGAGTATCCATGCTCATATGTGAAGCTCTTCACTACATGACTCCTCCAACAATTTTTTAACCATTAATTCCTTAGATTAACTCCCATAAAAAAGTAGTAAAATACACCCTATTTGACAACCCAAGTGAAACTTCTTTCTATTTGGGAGGGGGGACAATATATAGAAGACACCAAGATCCAATTTCAGGAAAGACATACTCTTCTCCACAACATTTGAATACTCAAAAGTAGAAAGAACAAAATAAGAGCATGGTTTGTGTCAATAATCAGAAGATAACCATCATTATAAAAGAATGAAAATTAATCACCATAAAAAAATCTACTACTATAAATTTGGGAGAGCACCGAAACCTTCCATCATGAAATTTTTCTAAGGAAAATATTTATCCAGCCTTCTGCAATTGAAAATGCTTTGGAGTATAAGAAAATGGTCAAAATATCAATTTAAATCTCTCTAAACAAATATCCTAAAAACCTTAATAATAGAACATGTCCTACCAATACAAGTAGTCAGAACATCTCTTTTGTTTATCATCAACTATTGTGGAATAGAAAACATAAAAAACCATGTTACCTAAGGAAAAACAATGGAAATACCACAAGGAATAGAATCACCATTAGTAAAATTTGTACATTTTTTAGTCCATCCAAAATATAATTTTTAGAAAACATATACTATTAACACTGCAAACCAATAGTATTGGATGAAAAAAAATCTAAAGCAATGCCTCCAATGATGTCTGCCTATAGAAACTCTCAGCAGCCTCAAGGATCACACCTTTGTCAGCAAGTTGGTGAGAAAACATGAAAAGATGATTTAAATGTTATTAATTGGTTTAAATACAAATAAATAATAATTATGTAAATTCTAAATCAAATTATAATAATAATGATACTCTTATGATTCTTAATTTATTAAAAAGAATTTAAAATTTTACAAAAAAGGCATTTTCAACTATCCATTGAAAATTCAATAATTTATGAAATATCTAAAAGTGCCACCCTAGTTAAATTTTTATATGATGATTTCAAAAACAATATCCATTTTTTGAAATATATTTTCTAAAATTTATAGAAATTAATTATAATATTTTCTCACAAAAATAAAAATAATCTTTTCTAAAGAAAATATATTTTTTAAAAAATTGTTTGCTTATTTCATGCATTTATAAATTTGTTTCTATTTATTATAAATTTTATATGTATTTAATAAATTAGTTAATAATATTCATACTCTAAAACATAGTTTCTTGGTTGTAATAGTCATATTTAAATAAAAATATTTTAATATTTCATAGTTCTTTAATATCATTTTTGTGTATTATATACACTATTGAACATAGTGTTCTTTTAAAATCATAGGGTTTCAAAGTCATCCTTATAACAACCTTAAGTTGAAAAAAGGAAACACCATGAAAACCTTGTTAAGTTTAATTTTTTTCATACATATCCCTTAAAACCATCATAAATTATGATACTGGTTTCTTGTTATAAATGTTGAATGAAATATTTTATGTTAGAGGAATTATTAACAATGATAAATCCTTTCTATCTAGCTTTTCCAATCTATATTCTCCATTGTTTCAGAATTGAATTATTTTAGTTGAAATTCTATATATCTTTGTGGATGAGATAATTCTGTATCAGAATCCTACATAAGTAGAAATTTGTGACATCAAATTATTGAATTGAATCTCCCCTTCATCTTATTGCATGCTTGAGAAATGTAATGTGTTTTGATTGAATATTAAACCTTAAACTAATACCACTTATTGGGTATAAAAGGAAAATTAAAACCTGACCCCCATTATTTTGATAAATCAACCTAAAAATTACGTACCTATCCACTAGAAGTTCACATATAGTAGTGCGAAAAAACTAATCCAATAAAAGTTTCACATCACCCCCACAACTAAGTTTACTAGAAGTAAGAATTCAAAGGAACCCTACACATCACACAAAACCATCTTTCCATGCACACATGATCCATACATAGAAACATTCAATTCAATAGAAGTATATGTTAGAGAAATAAATAAAGACAGAAAATGAACACAAGGGATTAACAAGCTTCGAAGAATTTTTCTTACATGATTGGGAGAAATACTTCTTCATTATTTCATTCCACTAGAAGTAAAAGAATAAAAATAACTAACAACACATACAATAAAAAATAATCATAAGGACTAGGACCTCATAACTCTTTGAATCATGGTAAACATTGAACATTATATTATATTTAGAATCATGATGCTATTTTTTATAAGATTTATTATTCTCATTAGGTCTATTTATTTTATAAGAAATTCATCTGGTCTTTTAGGTTCCATTTTTATCCCATATTCATGGATAGTCTCTTAAATATAATGTCAATATTTATTTTTTGTAACATCACTAACCTTAACAGCTTTCATTTGTAATCCTTCTAGAGGAATCATTCTAGATTTTTCTAGACATTAGGACTCAATAGATTGAAAAAACAAGTGGATGGTACTTCTACTACTAGGAGAGATTAAACCGTTAATGCTTGTACCCTAATATAAGAAATAATATGGTTACTAAAATTCTAGTGCCTTTAATTTGGTGAATTAAATTTTTATGGATGAACATATGGTGATCTAAAATCAAAATTAACTTCCCAATATCTGAGTGGTTTGATATTCATTGGAGTTGGAAGATATGTCAATCCTCTCCCACAATATTCCCTTGGGATAGTGATTAATCATCATGGAATGCTAATTATAAAAAATGAGGTATGATGCATATAAGATATGGATATGTTTATACATAAATAATATTAAATCAATGAATGATTCATATTCATTCCTCATAGATTATTTTTTCATTTGATGTCAGCATGAACTATTCTCCCTAAATTGAATGTTTGAGAGTTAGAGATTCTAGTGGAACCTCGGGCCTAACCATGTATGATTAGAGAACATCCATTGATGATGAAAATTATTCACTCACTCTCATCTAGTGACGTGAATCTATACATGGTGTAGAAAGAGGTCATTTTAGATATTTCTCATAGTGTTAGATCCAAAATCATGGAATAGTGATTTTTCTTTATATATTTAAAGCCATTAAAGATGAAAATGTGTTACTAGTGAAAAAGTGGTAAGGTATTTGATGTTTTTAGAAATGGATTATATGTCCAAATAGTATAATAGTATCATGAGTTTCTTTCTTTAGAGTAATGTTTCATGCATGAAGGAAAAGTGGCACATAACTTCAGTTGATATTGGGGGCCCCATACTTAACCCTTTTATGAGACAAAACAATGGAGGTGAGGTTAATTTAGTATTCATATGTGATCAGTTGTTAAAATGTGATTGACTTGAAGGGGTTTCAAAAAATTTGGGTTTATATTTCCCTTTTTCTTGGTGGGTAGTGTTATTTTCCTTGTGCTCATTTTTAATATTGTAATAGACAGTCTATGTTAATAACACCTTAGTAAATCATATTCCTTGCTATGGAATTATTAAAGATTCATTATAGGTGAACCTAACCTATGGAAACCCATTTAGATTTATGTCTAAGGAGTTATTATCCAAGGGTATTGGGTTTTGATCAGTCGGATAGTTGTTACTATGGGGTCTTGAGCCCAAGGAGTAGGGTTGTTGGAGTAGTTAGAACTATCCACTTCAGAATGTGGTAGACTAGTCCACCTGATGGGAATTAGTGTTTTTTGGAATTTTAATTAGTTTGTGTTTTTATAAAGATTATAATAAGTATCTTTCATTAAATAGTGACAACAACAGAACCAAACTCTCTTGATACGGATTGAAAACCTTTTGGAGATCGACATACTGATTGATAATTTCTAAATGTTTTGGTATGGATGCTTATGAATAATACAAATATCACCTGGGATTTTTGAGCTAGTGACATAGGTTCCCATGCATTATGGTAAATAAATGATGGTGGAGTTGATTTCATATTAGTATATCTTAGTTTTTAACAACCCTTATAGTGTCTGTGCGGAAGTTTTTGAAGTGCTCATTATTATGTATAGGATATATGGGTTGTTCTAATATTTTAACCATCATGAATGGTCATTAAAGGTGGGAAGATAGGTTCTAACAATATTTTTATCTTCTATTATTTACCATTTTGGATGTGAATTTATGGTTTGTGGTTACATTTCATTCCATGTGGTGGGATGAATTTTGAATGAGAGAATTTGTTGGGTGTTGAGTCTTGTATAGAATCCCATAGATGAGGTGCATATTTTTGTTAAGGTATGTCTTTAGATGAGATAGTTCTAATAGAATCATTAAGGATAAAGTATGTTACTTTAATTTTTTATAGTTTACCGAGTTCACTTAGGGTTTGACTCCCTAAAACTGAGGATATGTTTATAAGGGAGTGTTGTTTTCTAAATGAGGTTCTGTGAGTTTTTTTAGTTACCACAGCCCATTTTTTCATGTCTAGGGAAAACATGGTTTTAATATGGGAGTATGTAGTGATATGGATTTATACCAATCAATTATTTGTTTAGTTTTGAGATTTTTTATCCCCAATACCTCTTCAGAGTTTTAAAAATGGATTTAAAATAGTATGCGACCACAGAAATATTCTCTGATGGTTTCAATTGATCATAGATTAATATATTTAACTATCCTGGATTAGATTTAGTGAATTAATGATATTTATATGTTTTATGGGATCTTTAATAATTTATAATTAAATAAATATTACTACCATAACTCATATGGTAATTGAAGAACTTGATTTTTACTATTTGGACTTCAAAATATTTGTAAGGTAAATTCTAGATGAAAATATGAGAGAGTACTAAATTATGGGTACGACGAGTCCTTGAAAATAATATTATATGTATAAAAATATTATTTTCATTTCATTAATTTTTATTTCATTAAATTATAATTTTCCATGAAAATGAGTTATTTGATGGCAAATATCGACCCTTCCCTATTTCGATGTCCCTCTCCTTCATTAAAAATAGTCGACCATCCCCACAACGACTTCCCCCTCCAACCCCATGCCTACCATTGGTCAGTTTTTGCCCCTATTTTGAAGACACTTCTTTATAATTAAATTATAATATTTATTTAACTAAATATGAACTAATATAATCAGTTTTTTTGGTATCTAGGATTAGGAATTAAAACCCCACCAGAATAATAAACATGTGGCCCCATTGAAACGTGATTAATAGCAACCCAAACCTAATTTAATTGAATCATGTATGAACCATTCCAGCTAATCATGTATCCATTTCCATATATACCCAAATTTTGAATAATGGATCCTCTATTTTGGTTTTCGAATCACATACCATTAAACATTATGGTATATGGATTTATCCATAGTCATCTTATTGAACATAATTTTTGAGACACAACAACAATGATATGGCCTGATTATCGTTTACTTTATCTTTCATCTCAATAATTTTTTTACCATTTCTCTAATATATCACTCTCTTTATCATATGAAAGAAGGACTATCGATGCCCCCCAAGGTTAGTTGGGGTGGTGAAGGTTGATTGTGGTTTGGGACATAGTCATGAGGTCAATTCCCTAGACCAGCAACTTTTGCTGCAAACCATTTTTTTCATTTTCAAAATGCTAATTAAAGGAAAGCAGGATACTATACAATTCAAACAAAATTCTCATTCAATTCAAATTAAAACTTCAAAAAACCTCATCACCATCTGGGATCCCATGAAACTCGAGTCGAGTTCCTGCCTCATGTCACAGAGCGTCTGCCTCGAGTCACACACGCATCACATCAAAAATCCATTCTTATCACCTCCCCATCATCACCCTGCCAGAGAGACCCACCAGAAACCATATCACCGTCAATTCCATCTTCATTGTTTTCAACTCCATCATTCACCGTCGATCCATCCAATAACTATATCACTACCATCATAAGCTCATCAATAGGTTAATACCCATAATCAACCAACACAAATAGAAAATAGAACACGAATAGCATAAAAATGATTCATTAGTCTTCGTAACCTAATCTTGGAGATCTGAAACGAAACCAAAGTATAGTGACGAAGAATCATACACACAGTAGACTAAAATCCTCAACCAGGTCACAAAAACAACCATACATCACTGACGAGAACCCATTGTATGTCGCCACTCCAGCTCCAAAACTTCATACAGAACAAACATCCCATGTTTCATCAAATCACCAATGGTTGCACAGAAAGCCAATTCCAAACATGCATCAACCTCAAGATAAACATATTATTAGATCTGAAGATCTAAAAAATCAACACCAGATCATAGAAACATCAAGAGGAAACCATCAAAATTGCACAAATAGATCAAAATGAACCCGCATATCCCAATCCAAATACAACTGCAAAAAAAGGAAATCAGAAGATATCACCAGACGCCGGAAGAAAGTCTCACCGCACATATCCCATCGCTGCCATCTAGTACACACTTGGAGCCCATGAAAAATCACCCACTATGCACACCGTAGGCAAGGAGGATCCCCCAGGATGCGGGAACTCAGAGCTCAAACCCAGAAAATCATCACACAGCTATGGGTGCCCTATATTGTTTTATGTATCACTTTTTGTTATACCAAATTTTTAAAAAAGGAAGGGTTGTTGGTCCTAGTTATGGTTTGGAATGGTGTGGGATTTAGCTTTGTGTACATGTATTCTTCATAAAACTTGGGATTAAAGATCCATTGACGACATTTGTTGAGGAAAAATCATGAAGAACATGTGATACTCAATTCCAACATGTTGCATAGGACTCACGACTCATCAAGTGATTCCATTTAATTAGTCAATTAATAAAGGAATGATATCAATCCATATCACATATTCTACAAAGGAATATAAAATCCAATTTATTTTTTATGTAGAACAAAAAAATGTGGTTTGATTGTCCACTTAATACTGTTTATGAGTTATTATAGTTATATATTTTATTCTATATTGGTTAGAAAATTAAGGATTTTTGGTGTGATATTTGTGGTTGTACTAGGGTCATACTCTCGTTGAATTTTCTATCATTTCAAGGTGTGTTCATCCATTTTCTATCTATATATTGGGTCAGTACCCCCCCCCCACCCCAACACCTTGAGCTCAATACTATATTTTTGTTGATGGTACTTACCCATCTTGGAGCTCATGTTATGTGTGGTCCACTACCCGAGGAAAGTACTCTATCATATAATTAAGAACCCATTGACAAGGCATGATACCCCTATTATTGATCAAAATAGTTTGTGTTGGGATATTGTCTTTAGGGTTTTAGATTCATAGATCTATGATCAAACATTAATTCATAGATGACAATGATAGATGAGATATCTTTCTATGATATGGTTCTTCTATCCAGGTGTTCGATACTCCCTCAACAGTATCAGATTTCTTAGAGAAGAATGATTCCCCAATTATTATTCCTTTGAGGATTCAAGGGTTCTTGGGAATTAGTAATTTAGATTCTTGATCTATGGTAAGATATTGATAGACCATAGGGAGTAATACTTCCTTAACTACCATGCATTCATAGAGATGATGAATCACTCTCTTATCGATTTAGATAGTGGTGTGGACGTTGTAGAGGTTGATCAATGCTTATTTCCTTGGTTTTATGACTACTTAAAACAATATGGGATTCATTATAGACGAGATGTATGAATGGATATCATCTTTAAACATTCAATATATTTTCATACTCCAAGAATCCCTACATTCTTTTGAGGGGGGTTCATTTAGGGTCAGGGTTTATATTATTGGTAAATTCCTTGTATCCTTGAAAATTTTATAACAACACATAATTTCAGTAAATACTTTTCCAAAATTAAAAATATGTTGGGTATCCTGTCTTACATGAAACTATAATCTAATACTATGATACTATAAAATAAAATTATATTACATAAACATTTTTTATAGCCATTAAATACGTGGGTTTCATTAAGAAGTAACCATCTTATGAAAACTATGTAAAAAGAAATAATTAAATAAAGTTCATTATATGCTTGAAATTAATGTTAAAAAATGGTTTTTACACATTAAGTTCACCAATATGAAAATTAATTTTTACCACCATTAAAATTTTACTAAATAAAATGTATTTTATATTTGGAATTGATGGGTCCAAATTATATAAAAAGTCACATTTCATTTTCAATCATAAGAAAAATATTACTGGGATAAATGTTCATTAATATAATAATTATAAAATTTTTATTTTAAATGATTTGTTTAATTAACATTGTTTATTTTTTATCTATTATATTTAGAATATTTAATGGTTAAAATACTATTTCAATATGAGAAATAGTGTTTCTATATATAATATGTTTTAATTTAAAAGTTTATTTTCTTATTTTTAAAATTTAAATTCAAAAACAATTAAGGTAAATGTTATGTTCAAAACACTAAAATTTGGTTCTATGTGTTATCTTATATTTTTATTAAAATATAAATTACTTAGTTAAAAACTAGTTCTCATGGTAAAAAGCTAAAATGGTAAAGTGTAAAAATATAATGTTAAAATACTCAAAAAAATATTTAACACATGTGTAAAATTGAATGGTTGAGGATTCAATGACAAAAAACCCTATAAAATCAATTATGTACCACTTTTCAATCCATTGACCCTGGAATAGTGTCATGATATCATTGGGATGTAATGAATATTTAAAAAAATGTCATTTTATTCCATATATAAATGGGGATAATTTCCAACATTACAATGTTACACTCCCCCATTGAAATTTTATTGAAATAATACCAAATTTATATCTCCTAAATTTTTACCGTACTTCTTTAAACCATTGGTCTCCAGAAGTTCTCTTAATACCTTCATTTCCAAGAGGACTTTCAAGAGAATGTTCAAGCTCTCTACATGACTAATACATAATCAAACATTTCTTATTAATATCAATCATGCAAATATTATATATCTATGAAATTATTTTTTACAAAATATGGTCATGGCCTGAAATTTTATTATACTAATGTGATATCACTTTTTTACCTTCCTCTAAAACCATTCCAAATATGAATTCATTATCATGTTTTTGAGTGAACTTCCGCCTCCATGAACAACTAGTTCTATTTTTTATAATATCGTTTCATGGATGGTAAAAAGAGTTATTAAATGAAAAAATATATTAATTATAACATGATAAATATTCCTAAATTAAAATTATTATATTTTAATTCCTTCTTCTATTCCATGATAAATTAGAGCATCGTCTGGGTATTTTCAAATTACCCCCTTTAGGAAACGACACCATTAATTTTTCATTACAAA
This sequence comes from Viscum album, assembly GCA_963277665.1. NCBI lineage: Eukaryota > Viridiplantae > Streptophyta > Magnoliopsida > Santalales > Viscaceae > Viscum > Viscum album. The sequence goes on from OY728164.1 coordinate 1,352,153,789, forward strand.
CTAACATGGATTACCATAAAAATTCATATAATGTATAAAAGTTATATTTATGAGACTATTATTATTATGGAATGATATTATTTTATAATCTACATGTAATATTTTAAATAAACACTTATAGTAAATTTAACCACATTAAATGAACATATCGAGGGACCATTTTTAATTTTATTCCATTTTGGAATCCTATGTAATAGTATATATTTTGTAGTTATGGAATAATAAATGAAGTAAATACCTTTAATTTTTGATATTATGAAACTATTCTAAAACCCCTTTGACAATATTTGACATACCGTTGGAGTTACAGAGAAATTATACAATCAACCCCAAGTGACCAACATATGTGAAAACATTATAATAAATATATAAAAACTGATATTTAATGGATATTTTGATCTAAAATATAGATTATTACATTTATTAATAAGATATTTATTATACATAATTTTTATTATTTAGGAAGCTAGGTGCAGACACATAACAAATTTGTACATCAGATAAGGGATCTTCTAAACCACAGTCATTACTTTTGAGTTACATATTCTCTTTCTTTTTTTCCATTTTCCTTAATATTTTTCTCATTTAGTTATTAAATATTATTTATATATTTTTATTACATATATATTTATAATTTTTACTTTACCATTTTTTGGGGATAAATCATTTTTAATGTTCCCTTTACACTACCCCCTTTTATGTAAACTCGGTTTATAGTAAATTCCCTATATATTATTTAATGTCAAGTACCACCCCATAAAATGTTCTAACCGTTAATATCTTTTGAAAAAAACATAATTTTTTTATTAAAAACCAAACTAGTTCAATTTTGGTTTAATGTAAAATAATAATTTTTTTCCTATTTAAAATATTGTTTTCTCATTTAAAAAATCATCACCTGGGTGGATCATTTTTTTCATTATCATTATTTATTAAAAATTGGAACTTTATGTTCAATAAATATGCTTATTTATGAAAATATTAATATAAAAGATGATTTTATTCCTTTTTATCTTGATAATACTTATGATATAGCCTTCAATTATTCTTTGATAAAAGATTATTAAACCTATTTATTTCTCATGCTTATGCTTTATATATTGTTTCATTTCCTTATGTGGCACAATTATGAATGTGCATATTATGCGTTTAATTATGAAATATATGTGATAATATATATATATATATCCCTAAAATTAAGTGGGTAAACTTTCCATCTAAAGAGATAATATTGAATAGAATGTGGAGTAAACTTAATTAACTATGGAACTCTATGCACTATGTTTATTGGAATGGGGAGTGAACCCAATCCATTATTGTACTTTTTTAACTATAATAGTCTTATAAGTGAGAATTTTAAAATTATTTTGACATAATGTTATATGTTTTTAACATATATTTATTATTTCATGAACATATGATATCATATTCCATTAGTCCATCTTTCCATGCTTATGTGAATTATCTTTTTGATATCATGTTATTCCTCTAAAGTTATATGTGTTATCTCACATTTATTATTTACATTGTTTATTATCTTACATGTATTTAAAATCAACCTTTTCCTTATGAATTTTCCATAAGGTATCATGTATTTCTTTAGAATACATATATAAGTTAAGATCACTATGTGTAGTTTTAAAAAAAAATATAAAGTAATTTTGGTTTAAGATTATGCAGTTATGTGTTTAATATCCCAATACACTTGAACTCCAAATATTTATATTGTAGATGTTAAAAAAACTATGTTAAAAATCATAAAATAAAATGTGATTAAGGCTTGGGTTTCTATAGATAATATCAAAATAATGTCTATTTATTTTAAGGATTATGACTGGAGAATATTAGTGAAAATTCTAATGATAAGTCTAAGTACATGATAAAAACTAGAAAATTTGGTAAGGTTTTGATTATATATATATATATTATAGCAATTACATTAATCAATAGATATAGGAACGTGTGTGTGGATGTAGCATTGACACAACTAGGGGTTATCACCCTAAAAAGGGTTGGATGTGTGTTAACATTAGCATCACTTAGTGTTGGATAGGGAGGCCTAATTTTACACACCTAGACAGAAAATTCTAAGGTATATGTTCTAGATAATTCATATTCTATTTAAAACCCATTATGAATGATTTGAATATAGTGTTAGTTTGTAGAACATAATAGGAAACAGACCATATATTACCATTATTGAGACCTATAAATTATTAATATAAGGTATATATGTCATTTATGTGTTATTATTTCTATGTTTATAGTTTCTCTTATATATGATGTCACCCCTAAATTTATTTTATTTTATAAAATTGATTGGAATAAAAGAAAAAATTACAAAAATATATGAAATGGAAAATGTTAGTATTTCTCTAATGAAATATGTAAAATGATCAGATCATGATTCAATAAAATAATTATATTATTGAAAAATATATCTCATGTTTTTAATACAAAAATGAATCATATAGAACACCCTTCGAGAGAGAAATTAGAAGTTCCATCCTTTATGCAATAGAGACCTAAAAATATTATTGGATATTCTAATCACATAATCATTATACAATGGATTATCTCCATTGAGATGATATTGTCTATCCTTTAATACTTTAAGAAATAGTAGTTCATATTGGTTGTTTATAATCTTAGGGGAGAATTTGATTAGTGGTGGACACTGATCTCGAATACTAAGCCCATCTATGATATAAAATTTAATGAGTGGGATGAATTCAAGAAGATATTTATAAATAAATATTTTCCTCGCCCTCTTCATCTTATAATAGAGAGGGAATATCTTTCACTCAAGTAAAATTGGAAAAATTTATCATGTCTTATGGGATAATATTCATAATTCTTGAATGATATTCCACTATTTGTGTCATTAACACCAAAAGTAAAATCAATCACTTCTTTAGCGATTTAAATATGTGTTTATGAAGAGTGTTGGTAATTTGAGACTTTTACAACTATGAGGAAGTTTCTCTACGTTTCATCAAATTTCAAATATATATTGTTGATTCTCAGTAATCTCATGGGTCTGGATAAAAGGAGAAGATAGTAGATTTTGATTCTAGGGGATCATCTGATAGATATCATTATTGTAAGAAGACCCGACACCCCACATGTGAAATGTGGGGAAGATTCATCCTAGAAACAAAATTAAGGGGACTATAAAATATTTCCATTGTGGAAAGAAGGGGTATCCTTATAATGATTATAAAATAAATATAATTCCAATAAAATTGAGGGAAATTTTTTTTGATCAATCCTTATCCTACAGTAGACTATTTGAAATACAACGAACATTGTCCTTATACAATCTAATACACTAAACCACAAGTTGTTAATGGTTACCCATGATAACAACCTCTTAGATTAAGCGCTAAATGGTTTTATTATGATATTACTACTTTAAATGTTTATCAAGACAATAACATGTTGATAGTTATGCTAGTTATTCATTAAATACTATTAAATATTTTATTTTATTATAGTTATATGAATTATTTTATATCATCCATATTTATTAAAACTATTAAATCTCCATAAAAATCTATAGGCTAAACTATCAGTGAAAAAATGGGGAAATTGTTGCATCATTGGTATATAAATCCTCCTTTGTGAACCATTGTTTGATGAATTTCCCATTAAACCTTATAACACTTCCATTGGTGTAACTCAATGTTATATAGGGAATGAAATTGTTATCTCTATATAGAGCCCAAATCAACTGCTAATATAAGGAAATCACTTTCCTTATCTTAGATTAACATATGATTATATACAGGTGTAAGGGGGGATGAATCTCCTATGTAATATTCTTTATATTTTTGGATATTGTTTCCTTATGAGAAAAATTATCTAGCTCAACTAATTGAAAAAAATGAGAGGACCACCCTTTAACATATTCTCATTATAAGGAAATATAATGATGTATTCCCCAATATATTTTATTGGTCCTCCTCCAATCTGATAGATTGAGTTTTCAATAGATAACATACCAAGATCCCTATCAATATACAAGACTCCTTATAGAATAGATTACATTGAATTGAAGAAATTAAATAATAATTTTCAAGAGAAAATAGATAGGGGCTTCAATAATTAGAGTGGCTTTCCATGGGGTTCAACAGTCTTCCTTTTGAAAAAAAATGTTGGGTCAATGCATCCTCACATTGATTACTGTGAGCTTAATAAAATCATGATCAAGAAAAACTATCTTATAGCCCATATTGATGATATTTTTGATCAAGCCATAAGATATCAGTACTTCTCAATGATTTACCTTTGATATGGGTATCATTAGTTAATGGTCAAAATGGATGCTATTTGAAAGAAAACTTTTCACACAAAGTATGGAAACATTTAACTTATTGTGATTCTATTTGATATTAAAACTTCTACCACCATATTTATGAATATAATTAATAGTGTCTTTTGAGAAAAATTTGATATATTTTTGGTTTTCTTCATAATATATATTTCCATATCTTCCAAGATTAAGGAAGAATATGATGACCATTTGAGAATTTAATTGGTGTCCTAAAGTAATGATAATATATATGCCAAGTATAAGAAATGTGAATTATGTTTTTATAAATTATCATTATTAGGATATTTTATAACTAGTGAGGATGTATATTTGAACACATTGATAGATGTAATTTAATAATGGTTGAGGCCAACCTTAGTTATATAATCCCTTCTTTTATTACATAACTTTACTTGAAATCTTACAAATAAAGGATCTTTTAAAGTTTAGTGTCTTGTAAAAAAGTTATATAAAACATGAAAAAATAGAACATTATTTTATTACATATGAAATGATTGTCCAAGGTTGATACTAATTAAATTTATTACATCTCATAACCTTGGGACATATATCAATATAAAGGGTGGGTAAAAGTCCCAATAAGGGAAAACAAGTGAAAGAGTTTACATGTGAACATGAGCAATATCAATAATAAAATGAGGAATATTATAATGGAATAATAAATAGGATTATCAGAATAGTAATATCTTGAATCATAATGTGAAATTGTGGGTTAAAAAATTTATTTATACCTTCATAATCATATCACCAAGGTCAATCCCCTAGGGGTAATAAAAATTACCAAGGTTATTCACCAAGGTATTGTAAAATGTGTCATCTCTAGAGATTAATTTCATTACCCAATGAATTGGAGAGATATGAGGGCATACCATCAATATTTATTTATTTTCATGTGAGACATATAGATCATAATAAAAAAATTCATAAATAACCCATAGATAATAGAATATTTGGGTTTCAAATAAAAATCATGGTGTTTTAAAAAGATATTAAAAACATGATCATTGTATTATTCCCAACCCACAGAAAGGGAATGATAGTTTTATGTATGTAAGTTACAGAATCATATAAATTATTTTTATTTCTTGATGAATATCCTGGTAAATTAAATAGTACTAGGTATTCACATAATGAAATTAATGAATTTCTTAGAAAAAGAGAGATATTTTGATACGAAAATTATACAACATATCGAGTATGAAACATGGTTTTATAAAACATTAAAAAGATAGGATATAGGGGTAAAAAATTCATAAACTACTCATAATACATTATAGGGAAATAATAAAATAGAAATAATAACATGGTACATAAATTTTAAATACATACCACAAAAATAGAACTTGATAGAAAAAGAGAAGTTAGAAATTACCTTACATTGATGAGTAACTTCTAAAACATAAATACTGAGAACTTAAGGGATTAAAGAAACCTTTTGAGGACCCCATGGGAGGTAATATTATCATGAAATCATGGAGAATGATTTTTTAATGAAAGGATACGATGAAATGGGTGGGTATTTACAGTAAAAGAGAAGGTGCTTTTTTATTACTTTTAATAGACACCTCATTAGTGGTATTTACAAAACCATGGGCTTTCCCATGTTATTTTCCCATGGTATTGGCCACATGAGACACCTAATATCATATTTTCATCCACAATATTCTAGTATCATATTATCTTCCTCAATACATCATTATGAAGTAGTTATGATGTCATTAAACCTACCAAAAACTCACAATTGTATTTTTACTATTCATAAAAAATTCTACTATTTCAGAAAAATCCCAAAAATTCACCCTAGCCCTTTTTTGACATGTAGAATTAAAAAATGAACCACATTTTATAAAAATGAATTTTATTTTAAAAATAAATTAAATAAATAATATACTAATAACTAACTAGTAATTTCCAAAACATTTATTTACTTATACTATGATATAATTATATTACATTACCATTTAAGATAAATAAAATATATTTATAGTTCCTTAAGTGAAGTTACAATTCCATTGGGAAAATTAATATTCATAAGGGTAACATTTCTATTCTAATGGTTCATGTAACTATTCAGCAAAAAATTACGTTTATCTTATTAGACTCTAAATATCTTACTAATTGAAACAATGTATGTTTGTTTTTCAAAAATAATTTCACATAATAAATTATTTAATAATTATTGTTAAAAAAATATTTTTTTCTATTCATCAAAAAAATAATATTAATCCAATATTATTCATTAAAAAATTAATAACTCTTGGAAAAATAGAAAAAATTTACCCTAGATTAATTTTGATATTTTAAATTCAAAAATGATTTTTATTTTACCATAATAATTATCTATATATGAGAAATCTCTTAAAAGTACAATTTTTTATATTTAAATTAATTTATCAAGTGTCTCTCAATTAAACCAAAATTTTATTAAGAAAATCAATTCTTAAAATATAAATTATGAAAGAAAATTTTTTTTAAAACAAATTAATCAAATTATAAGTATCTTGGGCCTCAACACATAACCCCTTAAAACACCTGCATACGACTTAAGAGTAAGGTGTGAGATGGTGATAGAATCTTGCGGTGGCTCAGATAACATCTCATGAGTGGTAATCTCCACTAACATGAAATTCTCTCAAAGGATATTTTATTAAATCTTAGCATGTTTAAGCTCAGCTTTTCCTTGGTCTAAGGTGAAGCCTATGGATGTTGCCTTCTTCCCAAGATCTGATAAATGGGCTTCGTATGGCCCGAGTATACTGGATGATGCCATAGACTTTTCTATCTACATTAATTTTCCATTATTAATTAAATTTATAAAAAATAATTATAACATTAAAATGTATTATTGTTTCCAATGTTCATATTAACAAACATTTATATAATGGTCAAAAACTGATGGTCACATTCATTTATACTCATATATTTTTTTATTATGACATAATAAAACATACATTTTCATGAAAAAAAATATTATTCAATATTTTTTGTCATTACATTCTCCCCCCTTATGAAATTTATTCCATGAAATTTCAACGTGTACCCTTAGAAGAAAAAAGGTGGGGGTACTTTTGTGAAATACTCTCTTTGAGTTCCCAAGTGGCTTCCTTATATTTGTTGTTCCTCAACAACACTTTAATAAGGCGGGTAGTCTTGTTTCACAGAACCATGTCTCTACAATCCAGTATCTCCAGTGACTACACCTCATAAGAGAAGTCATGTTCTAATTGTACCACCTCTAGATTTAGTACATGTGAAGGGTTAGGTATGTACTTCCTTAGGAGGGATGCATGGAATACATCCTGAACTTGAGCTTTCTTTAGAGGATGTGAAAGTTGATTTTTCACTGCTCCTATGCGATTAAGGATTTCATTTGGGCCAATGTACATGGATTTGATCTTCTTGTTCTTTCCAAACCACATGACTCTCTTCCATGGAGAAATTTAAAGGAAGACCTTGTCACCAATATGAAAATCAAATTCCATCTAATGGTTTTCAGTATAGCTCTTTTCCCGAATCTATGGAGAATTAATGTGTTGTTGGATGGTATGAAACTTTTTCATCATATCTTGCATAAGATTAGGCCCATGAAGATTTACATCACCATATTCATTCCAACAATTAGGTTTTCTACATCTTTTCCCATGTAGATCTTCATATGGAACCATTTGAAGTAATGATTGGAATATTTTCTTGTAAGATAACTCAAATAATGGGTAATGTTGTACTCATAAACTTTTAAATTACATTGAGCATGTTCCCAGCATGTCCTTGAGTGTATGAATAGTCTTTTCATATTGGCCATCAGTTTGGGGGTGATAGGCCACACTGAAATCTAATTCGGTACATATATAATGTTGAAGACTTATCTAGAATTTTTAAGTGAACCTTGGATCGCTATTAGATATGATAGAAAGTGGAACTCCATGCTGTCTTACCCCTTCATCCATGTAAATCCTGGAATTTTGATCAAGAGATAAATCTTCTATAATCTAGATAAAATGGGAATAATTTGTTACATGGTCCACTATAACCCATATCACATTTTTTCCTTTGGATGTTCTCTTGAGACTAGTGACAAAGTCCATAGTGATATTGTCCCACTTTCATGCTGGTATAGGTAGTGGTTGTAATACCCATTTAGAAAGTTATTGATTTTCCTTCACATCCTTAGATACCAAACACCTTGTAGTGTAGTCAGCAATAATCATTTTTAGATTATCCCTCCAATAATGGTCATGAGGGTCCCTATAACTTTTTGTGCTTTTAGGATGTATAGATAAAGTAGATTTATAAGCTTTATCCATCAGTTCCTTCTTTATTTCTTGAGTAGATGGAAAACATAGTCTATTAGAAAATTTCATTACACCTTCTTGACCAATATTGAACTCAAGAAACATCCCATCATTCAAAGAATAAGTCTTATTATGTAATAGAGGATCTTCTTTTTGATCTTTCTTGATATTCTTTATTAATGATGGTTGATGGATCAATTGAGATAGGGTTGTTTATGTAGCTTCCCTTATGAATCCCATTTCTAGTTTTACTAGGTCATTAATCAAATGATCTCTTTGAATCCTCATCATTTCCATCATAATATTGTTTTCAAACATAATTTATCAATTACTTTGTTTGATCTTCTGGGATGATAATGAATTGAGAAATCATAGTATTTAAGAAGTTCCATCGATCTCCTTTATCTCATGTTCAATTAATTTTTCATGAAAATATACATAAAACATTGATGGTATATGTATATATAACACTTATCCATATAAATATAGTGCCTCCATATCTTGATAGAAAAATCAATTATAGCCAACTAAAGATCATTCATAGGATAATTCTTCTCATGAGGCTTCAATTGTAAAAATTCATAAGCAATCACCTTGTCATTTTTCATGAGCTCGCACCCAAACATTTTAGAGAAGAATCTCTAAAAAATAACAAATCCTTATTTGATTTAGGGTAGATATTACATGGTTTAAGTAACCAATCTCTTATTCAGCTCCTAGAAACTTTCTTCACACTCATTTTTCTAGGTGAACTTTCCCCCTTTTTGAGTTTACTTATTTAATAGATTATAATTTCATGAATTTTTCCCAAACCTTCTATTATATCCCACTAATCCTTGGAAACTATGAATCTCAGTAACTATTTTAGGATGAGGACACTCCTATATTTCCTTTTTCATTGTAGGGTCAATAGAGATTCCTTCAATGGTTACAATGTGCTGCAAGAAAGAAACATGATGTAACAAAAAATCACACATGCTAAAATTTATAAATAACCTCTCCCTCCTTAGAGTTTTCAATATAACCCTTAAATGATCATCATGATCCTATAATATTTTTTAATATATCATAATATCATCAATAAAAACTACCACAATGTTATCAAGGTACTCTTTAATGAATATATTCATCAAATCTGTAAAAATAGAAGGTGAATTAGTCAATAAAAAGGGCATAACAATATAGTCATAATGCCAATATCATGATCAGAATGTGGTCATTGCAATATCATTTTTATTCACCCTTAGTTGATGATAACCATATCAAATTTTAGTCTTTGATAAGAACTAAGCCCCATGAAGCGGGTCGAATAAATCATAAATTTTTGGAAATGGGTACTTGTCCATTATTGTGATCCTGTTCAGTTCATTATAATCAATGCATAAAAACATTGGTCCATCCTTCTCCTTCACAAAGATAAAATGTGCTCCCCAAGGAGACACACTTTTATGGACAAACCCCCTCTCCAAAATATATTGGGGTTGCTTCTTTAATTATTCCATCTCTGCTTTCTCTATTCTATACGAGGTTTTTGAAATCAACTTGGATCTATGAAAAAGTTCAGTGGAGAACTCTACCTCTCTTTCTTTGGGAGGTCCAGTTTACTCCTTAGTAAATACGTAAGTGTATTCCAGAATGATGGGGACATTATCTATCCTTATACTCTAATTTCCTTCTTCTTCACCGATCAACTCCATAAAGAAGGATATATGAGGTGCTTTTAGACAAAGATAAAGTCAAGATATCTCTCCTTGGAAGATAACTCTTGGTTTTCCATTCAATACTACAGATATATCCTTACTTATACAATTGATCTTAGAATTGTACATTTAGAGACAATCCATCCTTAGAATATTATTGAGTAACATCATGGGAATAACTTCTAGAGTAACAATAATATTGTTCTCACGTCATTAAATACTATAGTTTTTAAACACTTTTGATTCTTGGATAATACCTCCAAGATTATTGACTGATAACTCTACTTTTATCAGTTTTGGAAATGATTATATATTCTTTGAAAATGTGGAAGAAATAAAGGAATGCATAGAACCAGAATCAAACAAAGTACTTGCTAGTTTTGAGAAAACACCAAGTGTACCTGCCACCACATCATTTTGGGCTTCAAATTCATCCATCGTGATAGAAAAATCACAACCTTTCACCCTTGTCCTATGCTGAGGCTGATGGTGATTCCACTCCAGTGCCCTCGGATTCAGACATTGTTTATAAAAGTTCCCAAGCTATCAACACTTGATGCATTGGACTTTAATTAGGGCATGCACCATCTTCCCTTTGTTGTCAGTGTTGGGAAGTGGGGGCTTCATAGCGACCCTACCTTTTCTTACATTACTATTACATAATTTTAAATATAAAAAACATAATAGTATTACACATAGAGGATCTAAAGGTTTAGTGTCTTGGGAAAACTAGGACCATACTTAACAATTACAACATCAAGCATAAACATTTATTTAATTTCTTCTTCTCTAGATTCTTATTGGAATTTGACATCTCCTTAGTACATGTATCCACTTAAAGATATAAATCAAAAGGGGTGATCTAGAAGCCTAGTAAGAGGATATATAAGAACAATATAACATGGGGTGATCATAAAAATAACATGGTAAAAAGATCATGAACATGAGAGGAAGTATAAATAAAAGGCATGAAATGTAGAAATACATAAAAATGAAACATCATGTCTTAGTGGTTAACTACCACACATACTTGTGAGACAAGATATAATCTTGTTCACACATCATTTAACATTTAATAATTATATTCATCACTTTACCCAATTCATTGGAGAATTGTATAATTTCGGTCTCACCTAGCACACTCAAACATTCATGTTGCTCTATATAATTCTGGGCGCACCCGTCACATCATAACATTATCATCATCATGCTTGCCACATGGAACAAATATCAAAATTTAACATAACTAAAAATTAAAATGAATTGGTTACATCTCATAATAAAACATTCATAAACATTGGGTTCCCAAAACAAAGAGGTAATAACATACTTTATACAAGAACCATCAAGCTTGAATGAGAAGTAAAAAAGAGAGTTCTTAAAAGAAGAGTTCTTTTGGAAAACATTTTTCTTGACATAAACAGTAGTGATAAACATGTATATCCCATAAAAAAATTAAAATGATGAAAAAATTATCTTTAAGGAGTAACCATGTCAAAAATGGAGTGAAAGAGGGAGAACCCGAAGGATGAAAGTTAGGTTCAAGAATTTCCCCTTACCTTGTATCTGAATGCTTCCTTCCATTTAATGTTCTGTATAATGACATTATATTAACTAATAATAAATCCAGAACCTTGTTAAAATTAATATGGTTCATTATGGTTTCATTAAGTGATATTATGTTCCATTGGATGATTTGTAGATTTTAAAAACATTATTCAGTAATGTTTGTTTTTATGGTTTTATTGAGTGATTCACTTGTATTCTTAAATTGAAGTTTGGGTAGAACATGGTTAAACATCCAGAACTAATATTACATGTTATTAATAATATTACAGGATATTGAATGATCTTATAATGAATTATATTAGATCCATGTGGATGAATCATTAGATAAGAATTAAATGAATATTGTTTGGGTTAATTTGGGCGGTTTTTCGATCACAATGAACTTGTTTTAATTTATCACTGGGTAATATGTAAATAAGTTATTTATAGACCTTTAAATAGGATATAATACATATAGACTATTCTGGTTTATCCATAAAAATGGTTTCATGACCAGATCTGAAGGTAGAAATGGAAGAAGAAAGCATGTCGTTCTTGAAGGAGATAAATTAACACCTCACGAACAACGTTCTCTTTAATAAGATAAAAGGAAGAGGGAAAGGGGGTTGGATGATATAATATCCCATTATCATCATAACATTCCACTATATGTATAATAATATGGTTAAAATACCATTTAGATGAAGATAGGTCCGGAGATATCAAGAAATGAACTTGAACTTGAAAGGAGAATAAAGGAGAAGATGGAGAGAAATTACCTCTTAAATCTTCCTCTTGAGATCCTCCTTAAAGAACCTAGGCTCAGTCTTTTGATGAGAAAAAAAGCTCTTGAACGTGGGAGAGGGTATAGGGAGGATTTTTGGGTAGAATTTAGTGAAGTCTTGGATCTTGAGAGGTGTTCGGAAATGAGGGTGTGAAGGGTGGTTTTTATAGTGGAGGGGAGATGGGTTTCCTTAATATAAAATTCATTATATTATTAATTTCCCCTAATACAAAGAATAGTGAGTCTTGAATGACCAAGAATAGTAATTTTATCTTGTGATCCCAAACGAAGTGGGATTACGTCAGCAGAAAATCACACATGGCTCTATAATTAGCTTATTTAGCTTATTTTTGTAAATTACGGTATTTCACTATTCATCAAAAATTAAAGTATTACAGAAAAATAAAAAAAAATACCCAACCATTTTTCGACATGTGGAATCCATAAATGAAGTCCATTTTTCAAAAATATTTTTCTAAATATTATTAATTTAATATTTAATTAAAATAATAATTTACATAAAAAATAATTTTTAAAATTTAAAACTTATTTTATTGTGCTTTAAAATATTACTTAGGGTCTTATAAAATTATCTAAAAATCCTAATACATTGATTCAATAATTTATGAGCACATTTTAGGAAAAAAATTATTATAAATTAATTAATTAATTATAATTAATTATTAAAGACTTACAGAATACCAAAATGTTTACTAAGGTCAAATTATCACTTTCTAATATGGCTCAATTTTATTTAATTATTCATCGATAAGGTTACTCTTATGATGGATGATTTACTATTCATAAGGGTCATATTAATGTTCATAAGGGTATGTTACTATTAATAAGGGTTGGTTACTATTCACTAAAAATTATTTTGGTTTTATTAGACTCCAAAAATAATCTTGAACCCAACGATGTATGTCAGATTTTCAAAATTCCATACACAGTAGTGACAAACTTATTTTTATAGGTAACTTAACACTTAGTAGTTCATTATGCTACGTTTTTAGGTGATTTTATGACTTAATTATAAGAAGGTAATTTCCATTGAAAAACAATGGTTCGTTACATTCTTCCCCCCTTAAGAAATTTCACCCCCGAAATTTCACATTACACAAACAGGTGAGGGTGTTTCTCCTTCATTGCCTCTTCTGATTCCCAAGTTGCTTCCTCAAACTTATTTTTCCTCCACAACACTTTGACAAGATGGGTTGTCTTGTTGCGTAGAACCATATCTCTCCGATCCAGAATCTTTACTGGCTGCTCCTCATTTGAGAGATCATCTTCCAACTGCACCACCTCTAAGTTTAGTACATGTGAGGGGTCTGTTATGTACTTCCTCAGTAGTGATACATGAAACACATCATAAACTTGATCCATATTCGGTGTAAGTGCAAGACAATAGACCACAGATTCTATGCGGTCGAGGATCCAAATGGGGATAATATATCTTAGGCTTAGCTTCCCTTTCTTATCTAATCACATGACTCTCTTCTATGGAGTTATTCGAAGGAGGACTTTATCTCCAACATCGAACTCCAAATCCCTTCGACGGTTGTCAGCAAAGCTCTTTTTCCGACTTGGAGATGATTTGATCTGTTTCTGAATGACTTGAACCTTCTCTATCATCTCTTGAACAAGATCAGGTCCAAGTATCTTTCTTTCTCCAACTTCATCCCAACAGGTTGGAGTTCTACATCACTTTCCATACAGAGCTTCATATACAGCCATCTGAATACTCGAGTGGAAGCTATTATTTTATGAAAACTCAACAAATGGGAGATATTGATCCCATCCACCTTGGAATTCTAGAGAGCAGGCCCTTAGCATATCTTCAAGCATCTGAATATTCCTTTCAGATTGGTCATCAGTTTGGGGGTGATTGGTCGTGCTGAAATTTAATTCAGTACTCAAAGCATGTTGAAGGATCCTCCATAATTTAGATGTGAACCTTGGATCACGGTGAGAGACAATTGAGAGTGGAAAACCGTGCAATCTCACCACTTTCTTCACATATATCTTTGTATGTTGTTCAAGCGAGAGATCTTCTCGAATAGCGATAAAATCAGAAGACTTGGTGAGTCGGTCAACCACAACCCATATTGCATTATTTCCCTTCGAAGTCTTCGAGAGACCCATGACAAAGTCCATAGTAACATTTTCTATTTTCTACATGGGTATAGGCAATGGATGCATCATACCTTTGGACTTTTTTCACTCAACTTTAACATGCTGAAATACCAAGCACCTTGATATATATTCCTTAATCTATTTCCTCATGTTATACCACTAGATGTGTTCTTGGAGATCATGGTACATATTGGTACACCCAGTATGGATAGAAAATTTTGATCTATGTGCATTATCCAATAGCTATTTCTTTATACCAGATGATGAAGGCACACAAAACCGCATTCCAATCTGAGTCACACCATCATCGTCGATATGGAACAATGGAAGCTTCCCTTCCATTACTGCATTCACCCTCTTTTGTATCTCTACATCATCCCTTTGTGCTTCTTTAATCATCTCCAGGATGGATGGTTGCGCAATAATTTGGGCAAGGTAAGACGCATCCCCTGTCCTTATGATTTCCAAATCCATTCGTTGCATATCCAAGAAGATAGGGTCTTTCTCAATCCACAACATGGATAGAGTAGCAGGTTCTTTTCTTCTTAGAGCATCAGCTACATTGTTCAACTTTCCAGGATGATAGTGAATAGAGTAATTGTAATCCTTGATTAGCTCTAACCATCTCCTTTGACGCATGTTGATCTCCTTTTGTGTGAATATATACTTTAGGCTCTAGTGGTTGGTGTATATGTCAAACTTTTTACCATAAAGGTAGTGCCGCCAGATTTTCAAGGCAAAAATCACGGATGTCAACTCCATATCATGTGTCGAGTAGTTCTTCTCATGGATCTTCAACTGTCATGAGGCATAGGCTATCACATTATCATTTTGAATGAGTACTCAACCCAAGACTTTTTTTGCAAGCATCACTGTATATCACAAAACCTTCTCCAATTTTTGATAGTGTGAGTACAGGTGTAGTGATCAACCCTCTCTTTAGCTCCTTGAAGCTTCCCACACATTCTTCCGTCTAGACATACTTTACCCCTTTCCTTGTAAACATAGTTAGCGGGCTTGACAATCATGATAGGTTTTTCACAAAACATTGGTAGTACCTAGCTAATCCAAGAAAACTGCGTATTTTTGAGACACTAGAGGGCCTGGGACATTCTTCAATCGCCTTTAGTTTTTTAAGGATCCATAGAAATTCCCGCACTGGTGATCACATATCCCAAGAATGTGACTTGCTTCATCCAAAAGTCACGCTTTATGAACTTGGCGTACAACTTCTACTTTATTAATGTCACCAAAACAATTCTTAGATGTTCTTCATGTTCCTACTTTCTCTTGGAGTAGATGAGAATATCATCGATAAACACTACCAAAAATTTGTAGAGGTAATGTCTAAAGACACTATACATAAAATCCATGAATATTGCAGGGGTATTAGTAAGTCCAAAGGGCATCACCAAAAACTCATAGTGCCCATACCTTGGGAGAGGATACTTGTTCTTTATGGTGATCTTATTGAGTTCCCGATAATCAATACACAGTTTCATTGTTCCATCCTTCTTCTTCAAAAAGAGAACTGGTGCACCACAAGGTGATGCACTAGGGCGTATGAACCCATTTCCCAAATGCTCTTACAACTGCTTCTTTAACTCCTCCAGTTTGATAGGATCCATCCTATAGGGACACTTTGAGATAGGAGTAGCTTCGGGTATGAGTTCAATTGAGAACTATACCTCAAGATCCAGGGGGAATTCTGGGTAACTCTTCAGGAAATACATCTTCATATACCCTTACTATGGGCATTTCTGCAAGTTCGGAACTATCTTTCAACTCAACCATTTGGGAGAGGTATGCTTCTTCCTAGGGAATAAACACCCAAACCATTGTAAGATTTTTCAAAAAAGATTCATGATCTTCCATGCATTTGTAGAGGAGCATGGGATGGTTCAGAATATAAAAAGATATTTCCTTTTCCCGACAGCTGATATGTGCTCTATATAACGAGAGCCAATCCATTCCCATTATAGCGTCGAATTCCACCAAAGGAAGTATTAAAAGATTTGTTGGAAGAATCTTACCACATATGCCAATAGGAGAGGATTCAAACAATTGGGTTGCAATGATTTCACCAATGACGGTTTTTATAGATATCTCTAGTTCAAGGTGTTGGGGATTCTATTCTATAGTTCTAGAAAACTAGCAAGATATAAAGGAATGCGTTGAACCAGAATCAAATAAGAATATTTTCATTCTTTAGTGAATAGGAAGTGTACCTTGTATGACTTCATTATCATGCTCCACCTCCGTAGTAGTGATGACAAAAGCCTTCCCTTGTTACTCTGGATTTGGTGGCTGCTGACACTGATTACTCTTAAGAACTAATGGTTTAGTACACTGGTTTACATAGTGACCTAGCTCCCTACTGTTGTATCATTGAACCATGAGTGGTTCTCTCCTTTCATTGTCTACATTCTCCTTCCTTTTCAAGTCTTCTCAACACTCTTTAGCATGATTTCCTTCTTTCCCACACTTGAAGAATTTCTCCATCCCTTTAAGGCAGTTCCCATGGTGAAACTTTCCACATTTTTTGCATGTAGGTCGTTTAGTTTTCTTCCCACCTTTATCATTAGATCCACCAGCTTGAAACTCCATCTTTCATTTATTATCACCACAGCCATGGGACCATTCTTAAAACTCCATATCTACTTTGAGATCACACTGAACAACTTCTTTATAACTCCCAAAGTATCGAATTTCAAGATCCTTTTGAAGGTGTAGTATTAATCCACTAAAGAATCTATTAATTTTTCTATCATTGTTGATAATAAAACATGAAGCGTACCTTGAAATACTTGTGAAATTTGATTCATAGGTTGTCACAGATTCTACTTATTTTTTCTTGAGATCAATGAATTCTCTCTCTATCTTCGTAGAAAGAGTTCATGGGAAGTACTTATTAAGAAACATTTTCTTAATGTCTTCCCATTCCATCTCTCCAATTTCCTCTCTTGGCTTGGTGTTCTTAATCAAAGACCATCATTTATTGGCTTCTCCATCTAGACAATAAATGGCTAGAGTCACCTCATCCATCTCAAAACAGTGAAGCACAGATGAGATCTTCTCTATGGATTTGACCCACTATTCCACAACTAGTGGATCGGAAGATCCACTAAACGTCGGTGGTCGTTGCTGCATAAAACGTTTGATATCCAGTTACCCCCTCTTTGATGAAGGAGGTCATTCCCCATTATTATGGTTGTTGTTCATAACCTGAGATAATTGGGTAAGAATCACCATGATGTTTTTAACTCCACCTCCCAAATCATTGGGGAAGTCATTCGGGAAATCATTGCATTGGTCCTCACATGAGTTTTTGGCCTGATTTGTCATAGTTCCCACCATTTTCTAAAATAGAAAAGGCAAGAACAAAACATAAGTAAACAAGTCATGAATAACTTGTTCATTTAAAAAATATATACTAAAATCATAACATATGGGCTCCCTATATAAATATACTTGTGTGCATATTTTTACTTAGTCTCATGCTAGAGGTTTTCTCTAGGGTTCACTAATCCTAATTCCCAAATTAACTAAACTGTTCCTATGATACCAAATATAGCGACCCTACATTTTCTTACATTAATATTACATCATTTTAAATATAAACAAAATTACAGTACTACACATAGAGTATAAAAAGGTTTAGTGTCTTGGAAAAACTAGGACCATACATAACAATTATAACATCAAGCATAAACATTTATTTAATTTCTTCTTCTCTAGCTTCTTATTAGAATTTGACCTCTCCATAGTATATGTAGCCACCTGAGGATATACATAAAAAGGGGTGATATAGAAGTCTAGTAAAAGGAATGATAAGAACAATATAGCATGGGGTGAGCATAAAAATAACATCGAAAAGAGATCATGAACATGAGAGGAAGCGTAAATATAAGACTTGAAATGTGCCAATACAAAAAAATAAAACATCATGTCTTAGTGGTTAACTATCGAACATACTTGTGAAACACGATAGAATCTTGTTCACACATCATTTGACATTTACTCATGAGAGTCATAACTTTACCCAATGCATTGTAGCACTGTATAATTCTAGGCGCACTCGTCACACTCAAACATTCATGTTGCGCTATATAATTCTGGGCGCACCCGTCACATCTTAACATTATCATCATCATGATCCCCACATGGAACATATACCAAAAGATAACATAACTAACCCATATAATTTAATGGGTTAAATCTCATAATAACACATTCATAAACTTTGGGTTACCAAAATAAAGAGGGAATAACATACTTTATACAAGAACCATCAACCTTGAATGAGAAGTAAAAGGTGAGTTCTTAAAAGAAGAGTTATTTTGGAAAAAAATTGGTTTGACATAAATATTATTGGTAAAAATGTATATGCTAGAAAAGGAAAGAAAATTATGAACAAATTCTTTTTAATGAGTAACCATATCAAAAATTGAGTGAAAGAGGGAGAATCTGAAGGATGAAAGTTAGGTTCGAGAATCTCCCCTCACCGTGTATCTGAATGCTTTCTACTCTTTAATGTCCTGTATAATGAAATTATATTCATTAATTAGAAATCAATAAAAAAATTTACATTAATATGTTTCATTATGGTTTCATTAAGTGATTTTATGTGCCTTTGGATGAGTTACAGAGTTTAAAAACATTATTCGGGAATGTTTTTTTTGTTTTCTTGATTGATTCACTTGTATTCTTAAATTAAAGTTGGGATAGAACATGGGTAAAGATACAGAAATGATATTAAATGTTTTTAATGATGTTAAAATATATTTATTAACTTTATAATGAATTATATTATATCCATGTGGATGAATCGTTAGATAAGAATTAAATGAAGATTGTTTGGGTTAATTTGGGCAGTTTTTCGTTCACAATGATCTTGTTTTAAACTATCACTTAGTAATATGAACATAAGTTATTTCCAGAACTTCAAATAGGATAAAATACATATAAAATATTCTGTTTCAACCATTAAAATGGTTTCCTGACCAGATCTGAAGTTAGAAATGGAATAAGAAAGCATGTCGTTCATGAAGGTGATAAATTAACACCTCATGAACAACTTTCTCTTTAAAAAAATAAAAGGAAGAGGGAAAGGGTGTTGGATGATATAATATTTCATTAGCATCATAAAATAATAGTAGATTTATAATAATGGAGGTAAAATACCATTTAGATGAAGATAGGTGGAAAGAGATCAAGAAATGAACATGAACTTGAAATAAGATTAAAGTAGAAGAGGGAGAGAAATTACCTCTTAAATCTTCCTCTTGAGTTCCTCCTTAAAGAAGCTGGGATTGGACTTTTTATGAGACCAGAATCTATTTAACATGGGAGAGGGTCTAGGGAAGATGTTTCGGAATAGTTTAGATATGTATTGGAGCTTTGGAGGTGTGAGTAAATGAGGGTGTGATGGGTGGTTTTTATAGTGGAGGGGAGAGGGGTTTCAATAATATAAAATTCATTAGATTATTAATTTCCCCTAATACAAGGAGTGGTGAGTCTTGAAGGACCACGAATATTTATTTTATCATGTGATCCCAAACCAAGTGGACTTACATCAGCAGAATATCACACATGACTCTATAATTAGCTTATTTAGCTTATTTTTGTAAATTACGGTATTTCGCTATTCATCAAAAATTCAAGTATTTCAGAAAAATCCCAAAACTTTACCCCACCAATTTTTCAACTTTTGGAATATATAAATGAATTAAATTTTAAAAAATTAATTTTCTAATTATTATTAATTTATTTTTTAATTAAAATCATAATTTACTTAAAAATAGTGTTTAAAATTTAAAACTAATTTTATAGTGCTTTCAAAAATTACGTAGGGTATTATAAAATTATCTAAAAATTATAAGACATTTATTAGATAATTTATGAATAAATTTTAGGAAAATAAATTTTATTTTAAATTAATTGATGAATTATAATTAATTATTTATGACTTAAAAAATACCAAAATGTTTACAAAGGTCAAATCGTCACTTTCTAATATGTCTAAATTTTATTTAATTATTCATGGGTAAGGTTACTCTTATATTGGATTATTTACTATTAATAAGGGTCATATTAATATTCATAAGGTTATGTTACTATTCATACAGGTTGGTTACTATTCACCAAATATTATTTTGGTTTTATAAGACTCCAAAAATCATCTTGAACACAACCGTGTATGTCAGATTTTAAAAATTCCAAACATAGAAGTGAAGAACATATTTTTAAAGGTCACATATCACGTAATATTTCATTATGTTTTGTTTTCATGTGATTTTATGACATGATTATAAGAAGGTAATTTCCATTGAAAATCTTTGGGTATTTATAGGCTTCACCTCACTAAAAAAATTCTATGTAATATGGCCATCTCTTCCACACTTTTATCACTTCCTGCTCCCAAGAAGGTAGTCCATCAAATTATTCTCCCAAAATATATTTCACATGGGATGTTTCACTTTTCTTCCACCTCTTCCCTGATCATATATTCTACCCAAGATTTTCTCTGTTTATCTCTTCTCTTCATTGGATTTATGGGACCACTACATCTCCCCAAACTCTAGTTTGACTTTCATTACACTTCGTACAATTTCCCCAAAGCTGTTATAGTCTTGTTTGGCTAAATTATTTTTTAGATGAGGTCTTATTCCACCAAATAATGTATCAAAATTCCTATTAGGATACATGAAAAATCTAGATGTGTGACAATAAATACTTATGAAGTTGAACTTGTAGCTTCTCATAGATTCATTCTCCTTTTTCTTTAGCTCAATAAATTCCATCTCCATTCTCATTCTCATAGAATGAGGGTAATACGTATTTATGAAGAACCATTTGAAATCTTCCCACTATATAGCCTCAATGTACCCTCTTTGCAACATATTTTTAATAATATCCCTCCTCTAATCAGCTTCTCTCTCTAAGTGGTAAATATCCAGGGTGAGTTTCTCTTATTCTGAACTACGAAGTTCAGAAAAGATAATTTCTATAGAGCTTATCCACTATTCCAAAATCTATTGGTCGGTAGATCCACGGAATGATGGTGGATGTTGACGTATAAAGGACTCAATGGAATATTTTTCCCTTGTTGGTGAAATCATTCTCTTAGATTGATTCATGTTATTTCACATCACATAAGTCATTTGATTCATCCTTCTCATGACATTTTCCATTCTAGCTTCCATTGGAGGACCATCAATTCATGGTCCGTTGTGGTCACCATTTGCATGGTTCCTCCTATTTCTTTTCATTTTCTAAAAGAAGAAAACAATATTGAGAAACATGTATCATTTAATAATCTTATAACTCTAATGTATTTTTTTGTCTTAAAAATTATTCTTAAACATGGTGTTAATTGTCCACAATTACATTTTCTATAAATCCATCATAATGTTCCATAATATGATTGTTATTAACCAAACATATCCCCTATGAGTGTCAACCTAAGAGTGTAGCAATTCTCATTGTCATGAACCAGATCCATTTGATTCTAGCTCAAAGTGGTGTTTTAGAGTTTTCCCCCTTGATACCTCAGCTCCATAGCCACATCCACGTGTTCGTTTCTAGACATGAATTTATTTATTCGCAAACCACTTACATAGTATTACACCAAAATACCAGAATTTTTTACTCTATTTAATCTTTTATATAGGGTTCTTTCAGAAAAATTCATATTTTAATTTCCACAAAAAACTAAACATTACTTTGATACCAACTTTGGAATCCCATGTTTTTATTAGATAACTCTACATGATATTTTACAATTAGAGGATCTTTTACAGTTTAGTGCCTTGGAAAATATGTATATAATAAATTAATACTTAAAACCTTCATATATTCCACATTAAATTCATCTTCAAGGTTAATACTATGTACATTTCATTCTTCTCATAACCTGGGGACATAAGTCAATAGAAAGGGTGAGCTGAAGGCCCAATAAGGGAAAACAAGTGAAATAGTTTACATGTGAACCAAAGAAATATCAATAAGAACATGAGCAATATTATCAATGAATGATAAAGATGCATAAAATAATAATAATTCCTTGAATAATAACATGCTAATGTGGCTAAAAATTTAATTTAGACATTCATAAGGATATCACCATGGTCCATCCCTAAGTGGTAAAAATATAGTACCAAGGTTATTCACCATGGTATGATAAAACATATCATCACTAAAGTAAAATTTGTTTACCCAATGAATTGTAGTGATATCAAGGAACACATTTAATATGTATTAATTTTTATGTGATCTACATATATCATAATCAAAAATTTCATAAATAACCCATATACAGTAAAATAAGTGGGTTCCATATCAAAATCATGGCATTTTAAAAAAGTTCATAAAAACATGATCATTATGTCATTTGTAACCCATGAAAAGGAATGAGGTTGTTATGGAAGTAAATTCCAGAATATTATTATTAATTTTTATTTATATATTAATAACCTTAGAAATGAAATATTTTTTAGTATTCTAATTAATAAAATAAAAGAATTTTGTGAGAAAAAGAGGGAGATTTTGAGATGAAAATTCTGCAGCATAACAGGTCTGAATCATGGTTTTATAAAATATTATAAAGATATGAGAAAGGATTCACCCATTCATAAAAGTCTGAAAATACATTATAGGTAAAGAATGAAATATAAATAATAATATAATATGTAAATTTGAACGATATTCCACATAAAGGAGAACATGAAAGCAAAAGAGATGTTGGGAATTCCCTTACCTTGATGAGTAACTTCCAAAACTCAAAGATTGAGACCTTGGGGGCTTAAGGTCACCATGGGAGGAATCCTTAAGAGGTAATACTTTCAGAACATCATAGATAATTATTTTTCATTGATATTAAAAAATTTAATGAGTGGGTATTTATAGTAAAAGAGGGGGAGTTTTTTATTAATATCAAAGGACACCTCATTAGTGGTAATTGAAAACCCATGGGCTTTCTCATGGTATTTTCCATTGGTATTGGCCATTTGGGACACCTAATATCATATTTTAATCCAAAAGAGTCCAATAGAATATTATCTTCCACATTACACCATTATTCCATAGTTACGATGTCATTAAACATACCGAAAATACAAAATTGTATTTTTACTATTCATCGAAAATACAACTATTTCAGAAAAATCCCAAAAAATCACCATTACCATTTTTCGACTTGTTGAATTAAAAAATGAACTCCATTTTAGAAAAATAAATTTAATTTTAAATTAAATAAAATATTAATACTTAATTAATAATTTATAAAACATCTATTTACTTATACTATGATATAATTATATCACATTAAAATTTAAGATTACTAAAATATATTTATACTTCCATAGGTAATATTACTATTCCATAGGTAAAATTAATATTCATAAGGGTAACATTACTATTCCAAAGGGTCAATTTAATGTTCTCCAAAAAAATTATGTTGAATATATTATACTCTAAATATCTTACCAGTTGAAACTGTATATGTATGTTTCTCAAAAATCATTTCATATAATCAATTTTTTAATAATTTGTTAAATAAGTATATTTTTTACAATTAATAAAAAATAATTCATGAAAATAATTTATTTATCAAATATTATTCATCAAAAAATATAATATTCTTATAAAACTACTAAAAATTTATCATAGATTAATTTTTGTATTCAAAATTCCAAAATGATATTAATTTTATGATAATAATTCTCTAAGTATGAGAAATAAATAAAAAGGGATATTATTAACTTCTACAATTAAATTATCAAATTTTTCTCAATTTTTTTTAAGAATGTCTATTATTAAGATAGAAATGATGAAATATAATTTATTTTAAAACAAAGGGATTACATTTTAAGTATCTAGGGCCTCAACACATAACCCCTTAAAACATCCACATATGACTTAAGGGTAAGGTGTGCGATGGTTATATACTCTTGGGGTGGCTCAAATAACATCAACCAAGTGGTAATCTCTACTAACTTGAACATCTCTTTTATGAAATTTTGTTAAATCTTAACATTTTGAAGCATGGATTGGTATTTATCCAAAGTAAATCCTTGTAATGCTACCTCATTCCCAAGCTCTAAAAAATGGGATTCATATGGCCCGAGTCTACTGAATGAGTCTATTGACTCTACTTTCTGCATTAATTATCCGCGATCATTTCTATTTATAAAAAATAATTATAAAATTAAAATTTTTTATTGTTTCTAATAGTTATATTAACTAATGGTCATATAATTGTCAAAACCCAATGGTCAAATTTCATTTATACTTATATATTTTTACTGATTATCACATACTAAAACCAACATTTTCAAAAAACAAACTATAATTCAACATTTTGTCTCGTTACATTAGTTGCATAGATTCAATGTTTTGTTAGGTTATATGGTTGTTTTGTTAGAAATATCTTATGATTTTCCAATCATCTATCAATGTTTATGTACATGTGAATGTATTTTCTATCGAAAATTTTTTGAGTAAATGTTTGTGGAGATTTATAAGAGATTGGTAACAACACCTATATATACACTACCCTATAGTAGATAAGGTCTTTTAGTATACAAATATGTTTAATTAATGGGTTTGGGAGGAATTATTATTAAAAAACGGGGATTTATTAGGAATTATATAAATTAATGTATCATGAGAAAAACTACCAATCACATTATTTAAAGTTAGTGGAGATATACTTTGCATTGAAAATTTGGTGACACCATCTCTATAATGAGAAATGTGATACTTATACATAACACAAGAACTTCTCATAAATATTCACAAAAAATGTGATGAACGTGTGCCAAATTTAGTGGTTAGAATTGATCAAATACTATAATTTCTCCATTAACTACCACCCTTGGAATAAAAAAAAGTACGATGATGCTATGAGTAGGAAATATCATTCTAATTTGTCTTTGATGGGGATTCAAAAATATTCAATACTCATACATTTGAAATTGATGAATTTTGAAGTAATAAGTGAAATATAGGAATCCTATATTTCCAAAGTCATGACTCAACCATCAATTCATGAAAGGATATAAGAGGAGCATAAATATGATATAAAGCTATAGAAAAATGTTTTTAGTATTCTGGGGTTCAATTCTAATAAATATAGAGTTATAAATTAAAGAACAGAGATATGTGTCCCATAAAAACAAAAAATGGGGGTAAATTTTGGATGATTCATATAGATAATCCTTATTTATTAATCCATGAATCATGAAGATGTATAAAAATATAAGGAAAAACTTATGCTGGGATGACATGAAGAGGAAGATTGCAATATACAAATCACGATGCATGGTATGCTATCAAGTTATGGTTGAACGATAGAACCCTCAGTGGATGATGCAACCATTACCCATACTAATATATAAATGGGAAAAATCACCATGGATTTTGTCTTAGGATACCCTATAATAACTAATGGACATAATTTTGTCACATCATGGCCTAGGAACCACTAAAATGGAGCCTCAAACTGATGGGAAACATGGAATCAAGCACACCTCCCCGTATGCTAGAGGTTATCTACTAAAAGTGAGGGTCTAATAAAGGTGAGATTTCAAGAATATAACCTCTTGATCAGAAATAAAATAGCAGAATCATAGATATAATATATTAATAGTGGTAGATAATAATAACTTCATGAACTGACCTATGAAAAATAATTATCCATGCATGAACATCTTGATTCATAAATACAAATATTCATCACACAATGGGTAATACAATAAATAGGTATATGATAACAAAATAAAAAAAATAAAACAATATAACTCTAAAATTCATCCCAAGTATGTGCTCAAACACTACTCCCAATCCCCCATGTCTTGTCTTAGTCTATTATTCTAAAACAACCTAGAGCACAGTCCAACACCAAACTTGCAATTAGGATCTATGTCTGGGTACCCAGCAGTGGCCTTAATAGTGTGTGAGATATAATTAGAAGGCCATTGCCAAACAATTATAATGGAAACCAGTCTGTGGGTATAAAATAAAGCAATATATAGGTGTAATAAATAAATCAGTAAATAATAAATATACCCGAGTCATTCCCAGGTTCCTCAAAAGACACCTACCCAACCATATCTTATTTGACCTAAGACATAATCTCTTTGATAATTCCATCATGTATGTATATATATATATATCTCTCTTTGTGTGTGTGTGTATGTGTGTGAGTCTGTGTAATGATATACATACACCAGTAAAGAATTGAGACATGAGACCAAGGAATCCAGAAAATAATAATATAATAAGTTTCAAACATTAAATAAAAGTCAATATTCTCAATGGAAAGGGATTTCAGGCCCAATGATATCAAATTAAATGATAAGGGAATTCATGCCCCAAAGTTAATATAAAAGTAAGGGCAAGTTATTCCCAAAAATCATATATAAAATAAGGTACACCTTGGAAAATAGTTTCAAATTAATGATAAGGAACATCTATCCCAGTATCCAAATAAATTATGTGAATAATCATGTCCAACATCTAATATTAAGGGGATGTGAAGTGTCATGTCTAGAACTTCACATAACCAAGGATGAATAACCAATACCCATGGTTTAATAACAGTTATCAAGAATTTAATTTTATACAATATTATAATACAAGAAAATGATATATATATATATATATATGTATATATTTCACATTTCTCAAAATCAAATTTAGTCAAGTGAATAAATCATAATTCAACAAGGGCTAAGTGAATTGTCCAACAATTTATATTTGATGAAAAAAATAGGTCGTGAGAGAAGTCCATGCCAAAAATATGATTCATTATTATCATTTCATTTTCTAATTTGAATATTAATGTCAGAGAGTTCTATGTGTATACACAAGAAATATTATGTTAGAATTAAAAATAAATAAAGAAAGAGTTTATACATAAATGATTAAGGACCAAATATGGTATTCAACCATTTAACATTTAATTTAATTCAAATATATATTCCATTAAAAAGTGGAAGGTTAAACACACCTCAATTTATCCATATATATAAAAAGGGTCCACTAATCAAGTGGGTGTATCAAACCCATATAAAAATTCATTCCACTCTACTTATCATTTCACTTGTGTGTGAAAAAGAAACAAGATTTTCTCACGAAAATTTAGACTTGGGATAAGTTTAATTCCTTTCCATTCAGCAATTCATCGTGATTCATTTGAAAACCCAATAATTTGGAGACAAGGCATCGTGCCTAGAAGGTGGTTTGATCATACATGTAGTAATAAATTAATAATTTATTTTATTAAACAATCCCAAACAGATGGTACTAGTCAATGTAGATGAAATTTGGAAATTTCAACGGTTGATATGTGTCTCTAAAACAAGTGCTAACAAACATAATTAAAATATTTCATACTTTTATAAAAACACATGGAAACATCAGCATGAAGAATATCAATGCATTTTATAAATATAAATAATTTAATGTAAAAAATATATAGATCACATACTTCATGCATAGGAAGCACCATTCATCTATTATTGTCCTTTGATTAGGGATAGAATTATAGATATCAAAATAATAGAAAAACTTCATGAAAATTGGGCTTATAAGATAACATGGAATTATTAACTGATATTGTAATAGAAAATAAGAACATAATGAGGAACCAAAGGGTTACCATTATATATGAAACATGAGGAATGGTGGTCAAATCATAAGTCATATATGTTAGATCTATACAAACCTATAGAATGAGGAGGAGATGGGAGCTTGATTTGATTCCTAGCATGGGATAAATGAAGAAAATAATAAAGGAGGAAAAGGATAAACAAGGTAGGGGAAATGGTCTCTTAAATCCCCTTTTAATGATCCACACATTTTGGCATCACAGTTAGGATATTTATGCAATGCCACTATCCAAAGGGAAACCCCCTCACATGGGTAGGAGTACGGTTAAGAAAAATCCATGAAATCCATCTTAACCCCCACAGAAATTTATTACAGAGACTTCACATGGAAATTCAGCCTTAGGTTCATGGTTTGAAAACCCCCCTGTGACTCCCTCTCAAGTTCACTTGGTTTCCTTGGACATTTCTCTTTATTTAGAAAAAATTTGTCCCTTAACAAAACAAGTTGAAAAGTTGGGCTGCATGGTTAATAAAACCCGTTTGGAAACTTTGTTCCTTTGGATATCCATTCCAAAACATCCATTTTAAATCATGATCCTTATGGATGCTCAAAAAAACATATTATCCACCTTTCATAACTTATTAAACACCTAAAACCCTCTTTTTTCATGTTTCAACTTTTTGAATTCTATTATGAATCTAGGTTTAATATTTTGCATTTTCACCAAATGAAAATCACAAAATCCATTGTAAATTTCAGCATGTATAAAACAAAGGATATTAAAATATACCAAACATATAATTTATTATCCCCAAAAATCCCTGGTGAATAATGAAAAAATCACCCAATCTACTTAGGTTATGAGTTTCCACTCAAATGGTCTCATTGCATTTCTGAATGCCTGATGTGCCTATAAGAATCACTTGTGCATACAATGTTTGTAAGACCAAAACTACCTTCAAATATCATATCTATATAAAAAAATCATGATGATACTTATATGAGAATTTCTAACCTAAGATAAAATCACACTATCAACTTTTTCACCAAGCCCCTAATTGTTCTCCCCACAATAATTTTTAGATTTTCTGTAACTAATTATGAGTCATTATACACCCACTATAAGAATTGCCTCTTGAAACACATCCATATTGTACTAATGAACCCCCCAAATCATTTAACAAATTACACATGAGATAACTGCATTTGTTCCATTATTTTATCGAAAAGGTTGAATCCCAAATGACATCACTAGACTATCTGCAACAACTTTTCCTTCAAAGAGAACAACTGACCATTAAATTGCACCAGTATCATATCAAAAAGATGCTTGATATGGTTCCCTACTGACAATATATAAAGAGTATAATAATCTCAAGTCAAACCACCTCTATTCATATAATTTAATTAACTCTCTACTTTAATAGATGGCGCATCACCAAAACCAGATTTCAAAATCCTTTATCCGAAGGTGTATTGAGATTTTTCTTATCATGTTCACCAAAACCTATACTCAACATCTAGGTATATATCTAGGATGAACCATCCCTGGTTCAAAATCATCATCAATATATAACCCAAGCATTAGTGAATACCTGATCTAGAACCCTTTTATTGTTTCAAATTGTCTTAGGTCTAAATCATATACCTATATTCCACCATGACTATATTTAAAACTACACCTTGAATTTTCCAATAAAACCAATAGTACGTGGTTCCATAATAATTGAATCATCTGAAAGAAAAACAATCATCACACAATCAGTCTTAATGTTATATGACCCTTCTCACATAAGGGTTTCCCTCCAATGATCAACATACCTTTCCCCACCAAAGGAGAATCCTTATCATCAAAAAATGAAATGAAAATCTAATTACCACATCCCATGCTTCATCAATTCCCAAACATAACAACTAACATGGATAAGAACCTACTCATCCCCAAGGACTAAGGAAATTTTTTCTATCACCATGTCCTACCTCTTAATAAAGGTTCTCATGGAGTTTATTGATTCACAACTCACAATGATGTCATCATCCTCAACAAAAAACGGTGTACTATGCACCATCTAGCTTATATAAAACCTCCCCTTGAAAAAACAATCTTATAATTTCTACATCAACGGAATAATATATTTAGGTAGCTGAGCATATGGAAAATACATATTTAGTGTGCTCAGGATGATTCCAATATATTGAGAATGATTACCTCCAATCTAGTAGTACAATAAGATTCCATAGATAGGCGTGTACCACTCACATTATCCACACTTCATCAGAACATGTTATACATGACTTTAACCAACTCCTAACACCATGTATCTTGAAAATTTGTGTCTAGGTACAACCACATACAACCATATAACAACACCCAATTTACTCTCAAATTATCCCTCATCACTATGAACATTCCTCAAATTCACCCAAAGCTTCAGGTCACCATGCCCACAAACATAATTATTAGAAGATGTAAAACGTCATCCCTTACTCAACCACTCACTAACATTCAATTTTAATATTTAACCACTTATAATTAGTTTGAACTATAATTTCCATGCATGATATGGGTGCATCCTATACCACCTAGTTCAAATCGAGACTCATTCTCCCACAAGCCATCCATCAACAATATCAAGTTGACCATGCTACACTACACATCATTATTAATGTGTCAAGAGATCCCATGGAACTACTCTTAAATAATAAAGTACCCTACATGTTCCATGAATTATAAAAAAATCTCCCACATCGCATAATAATTTCATAGATTAATGATCTGGCCATCTAACCACTATTCAACTGGGTTGAACATCTGAACAATCCTTCCCATTGAATCGAGTCTCAATACATGAGAACCATTTATGCTTCCTTGAAAACATTATCCATAACCATTCCAATACTAAAAAACCTAATAACCTTCAATGAATTAGCTTTAAAATGAGCATAAAACTAAGATCATTTCCTTTAATTCATTCATAAACCCTAGTCTAATCTCACTCATAGGTTTCTCTTGATCAAACCAAACACATCAGACTCATCAAGGTCTGATCCACAATAGAGGGTTTCCTTGTTTTCCACCCAATCCTAGAAATAAACATCAAAACAAGGACACTAGTTATGTCAGACCTAATGTATCTCACATGAGAACCATATCCTTTTAAAGAGGTTCTATTACATAGCATCTATTTCACCAGTAAACTCTTCCAAAATAAGTGAAATTGAAGGCTAGTAGGGACTCATCAATATATTAGGGTTATAACCTATCAAACATAATTGTAATAGAATAAACTTCCCAGAATCACCCTACTAAGACATAATCCACTTTGAGAATAATCATTGGGAAGTTCTCTATGGTGGTTAAAAACAATTTTAGGGATAATGGGATGAAACTCACTAGATATCTATATATTGTAATACCCCATTGAGGTTCAAATTTCAATATAACCACCCATTTAACTGGGGTTTCTTTTTTTCATCTATGATTCATAACCAAATAAACCAGATTAGATGGATATATCGTATTTTTCTTATAGTATTGACTAAAAATCCTACTAGTTTCCCATTTCCAATGTTCTACCACAACAGGATAACCCCTCAAATAAGAAAAAAGAATAAACATTTATACTAGATCTATCCCTAAAATAATCAATAGGCATTACTGCCTAACCAATAGGTTCAAGAAATAAAATAATAGAATCTAAGTGATACCTATGGAAAACACTCACATTACAATTCAAATCATCTCTCAAGTACCAATAGAGATACCCATTAAATGAGGATTATTTTTTATCAACACAACCCAAAGGTATTAATCCACCTCTATTCCTCAACATAGATGTGCCATAAACATTTAATAGTCTTATATATATTCAATGTCATGTATGAGTGATAAGGAAATCACTATAAAACTGTACTTGTCACTTTATCTAGCTGACTCTATACAAAACTAAAAATAATTGTGTCATAATTTATTTTCAAATTATTATTTATCCAAGGATCTCAATATCTTGGTTTAAAAAGTTCAATTTTTAGAAAAAATATAAAAAAAATATATGTTGTAATTTGAATTTTAATTAACCAACACCTCATATCAATAAATATAAATATCCATAAAAAGGTATTATATCAATTAACTAGAATTAGTTTAGTAAGACTTCACCATACATTTATATGTATCCCCATATAAAAAGTTTTTTAATCTTTAAATAACTTTCCAATATTACATAATCATACCCCCAAGGGGTTTAATACAAGGAATAATGAAGTAAAGTCAATATATTAGGGTCCCATCATAATATCCTTAGTTTAGTTATATGGTAAGATATTGCAAACTAATGGATTCAACACTCTATAAATTAAAATTTTAATACCATTCAAGTGCAACCTATAATAGTTTAAATTTGAAAACTACCTTAATGGGTTTATCTCATAAGCATATGATTATTAAAATCACCTAAAATGGCTGACATGAGTATAAGAATATTCATTTATATAGATAAATATTCTAGAGTTATCAATGTACAAACCTTTATTACATATAATTAACACCTTATTTTACAAACATCCAATTTATTCAATAATTTCTAGCTTAGTAGTTTATACATTTATATATCATGGTTCAGTTCTATTTATATTCTATTCCCAAGTTATAAGTTCATATTCCATATAATTTGAAATTGAAATTTCATGGAACTGCAACTAGTATCAAACCATTTCATTTATTTGATAAATTTTAGGCTGATAAAATGGAACTCCACCATCAAGCTATATGGGAAACATTTTTTAGGATGATGTAGGAACTTTATTTAACCAACCATATATCATTCCATTACTATGGGGTGAAAAAATATCTCTTAAACACAAAATATAGGTAGATAACTTCTAGGTCAATAAACTCATCATGTATAATATTTATATAACCTATATACAATATTACTATGGTATTAATGGTGTTAAACCATAGGTAATGTAAAGACCAAACCCCAATTTCCCAGATCTGGTGCCTTATTACATTACATTGGCATGACTGCATGATAGTTGTATCCCAAAGGAATCAAAAGTTTATTAGATTTGGAAATATAGATACGTACAAAATTTCAACATTAAAACATGAAATGAAAAACAAAAAATAAGTTCTATTGGGAACATCCACCACTTTAAGATTATCCTTGCAAGTCAATCATAATATACCTTTTCATGTCCTAGGAAAAAGAAACATTAGAAAGGGGTGATCTAAATTGCTCAATAAGGGTAATAAATACAATTTAGGATATCATAAACATAAACATTAGGCATGGTTAATAACTAAAAACAAATTCCTTTAAAAATAAAAAACTTGGACACATTATGGAAGGAATAAGAGTTGAGTAAATAATTCCATAATAAATCATAATCCAATTTATTCTAATAGTCAAATAACCCCATGAACATTCCATTTCTAGTTTCACAATGAGGTAAATGAATATTCCGGACATTTTAAAGAATTCTGTCAAGGCCTCATCCAAGACATCTAAAAATGATTAAGGCCTCGTCCAAAACCATATCTATAAATGGGCAAGGCCTCAGCCAAGTCCATGTCTATTTATCACATGAGACCTACCGATGCATAGAGGGTCTATAGAGGGACCCACCCATCACATAATAAGTCTAATTAATTCCTCATATGAATGGGTATAAACATAAACAACATATATATTCAAATTGAAACTTACATATGAAATGTAAATAAATTTCCTAAAAATTAAGCATAAACACTAACCATTCGGAGTAAATTAGTAAATGGATTTAAGATAGCACGTCCATAGAAAAAATACTCAAAACCCATTAAATTAAATATGGTATATGATATCATAAAATATTAAATCCAATAATAATAATAATAATCAATGTGATCATTAGAATAGATGAATATACTCTTATAAAATCATCAGTTTCTTCTTGAGATAAATACTCTTTTATTTTAAAAAGAAGTGTTATTTGGGAAAAGTATTTGTATAAAAGCATAATTTAATTAAGAAAGTATTTTCATAATAAAATGAGTGATTTTAGAATGATAATGGTTTATAAAAACCTATTATAGAGTTCCCTTGAAAATAGGTAAAAATTTGAGAAATCCCATTGAAACGGGATTGTATTTTGGAATGAATTTTGAATGTTACTTCTAAAACATGTGACTCCCATAAAATAAAGAAGGATTATGGTTTTTACACATAAATATAGCATTAACACTGAATACATTAGGTGTAAATAAGAATATTTAATAATTTTATTGATCTTAAGAGTGACAAAAAGTAACCCAAATGAAAATGGGGGTTCGGGTAGGAAAACCCTTACCTTAAGTCTGAATGTTCTGCTCTTGACCTTGTGGTCTTGGAATATTAAATTAGACTCATTAATAAATTCATTAAGAACATATTATAAATGTATTTAGTTTATCATAATTTTTTTAGTTCATTCACGTCCTTATATATAAGTAATAACATTGAATGTCGTCGTTTCAGAGCATTCGTTTTCTTGAATTTTGCAATCGATTCACTTATTTTTTAAAAATAGAGTTCATGTAGAATTGATGTAAAACTCTAGAATTTAATTTAAACTCTATTTATGAACATAAATAGGTGTTAATGGTAATTTATATCATTTTATTACATGTAACGAGGATGAACCATTAGAATAAATATTAATGACAATCATTTAGATTATTTTAGTGGTATTTTGATTATTAGGAACCAGTTTGGTGATGTGATTTAATATTATGTACATATAATGGTTCTTGAATATTAAATAGGTTATAGAATATATATTATAGCCTTTTCAACCATAAAAAATGGATTTGTGACCTGTAATGAAGGTTAAATTGAAGAATTAATCTTCGTCATCAATGAAGGTTGTAAATTGGTACCTCATAGAGAATGATTTCATTTATAAAATAAAAGAGAGAGATTAAAGATATTGATGATGAGTCTTTCATTCACATGATATAATTATAGTATGTAGATGATAATGGAGTGATCATGGTCATTTGAAAAGAGGAGGTGAGGATAGGATAACAAAATAAAGGAAACATGAAATGAAATTGAAAGAAATAGAATGTGAATTTACCTCTTGAATCTACCTCCTTGAGAATCTCTTTAAGGGAAGGGTTTGTGGTCTTTTGGAAAGAACTAGAGCTCCTGGACGTGAGGAGTGACTAGGTATGGGTATTTGGGCAGAACTTTTAGAATCTTCAAGGATTACAGGAGGGAAGAGAATAGGGAGTGAGGTGGGGAGGGGGGTTATAGTAGAGGAGAGAAGGGTTTTCCCATTATTTTACTCATTATTTTATTATTTTTCCAAATACAACCAATAGTACTGATTCTTGTGACCAAGATAGTAATATATGCATGTTAGTTCAAACCATGTGTTCTTACATCAGAAATTATTCTAGGAATAGTGAATTTAACTAATAATGTATGTACATAGTAAATTACCTTATTTTACTATTTATCAAAAAATTTGAGTATTTCTGAAAAATCCGAAAAATTAACCCAAAAACTTTTTTGACATGTATAAATCAAAAATGAAATCCGTTTTTTGAAAATATTTTTCTGAATATCATTAATTTAATTTTTAAATAAAATCAAAATTTATTTGAAAAATAATAATTTTAAATTTATATTTTGTTTTATATCCCCTTGAAAAATTAATCAAGATCTCATAATCCTATAACCTTAAGACAATGAAATAATAATAACATTTACTATTCACAAGGTTTGTATTAGTATTCATATTACTATTCATAAGGGTTTGTTACTATTCACCAAATATTATGTTTGCCCTATCAGACTCCAAATATCTTACTGAATGCAACTCTATAAGTCAGTTTTTTGAAATTCAAATCACAGAGGTGGAAATATTATGTTTACTGACTAGGTTATTACATATTGGTGTTTTGTAGAGACTTAGTGTTTCATGGATTAAATATGAAATTTATTTGTCGAATCTTGGGGTGTTACATTATCCCCTCATTACAAGAATTTCATCCACCAAATTACCAGAATGTACCTTAGACTGAGATTTTGGTAGTTCTTCATCATAAGTACCTTAGGCTTCCATGATTCCTCTTCAATTATAGGATTTTCCACAGTATCATTACTAGTCGAGTTGTAAGATTCCTCAACACTTGTTATTTAGTGATCAGAATCCTAATATGCTCCTCTTTTTAATATAGGTCATGTTCCAATTCTATACCTTCAGAAGTGAGGACATGTGTTGGGTCTTGCATGTACTTTATCAGAAATGAGACATGGAACACATTGTGTACTTTATAAAGGCTTTTTGGAATATAAAAAAGATATGAAAATTCCCCAATTCTCTCTAGAATTTAAAAAAGGGCCCATGTACCTAGGGCCCAGTTTCCCTTTCTCAGGAGATCTAATAACACGCTTCCAGGGAGATACTTTTAAGAAAACATGATCTCCTACTTGGAACTACAAATCCTTCCTTTTATTATCAGAATATATTTTTTGTCTACTTTGAGCTACTTTGGTATGGCCTTGAATATCCTTTACATTTACTATTGTTTCCTTTACATGCTTTGATCCCACAAGCCTCCTTTCTCCATCTTCATCCCAATAAGTTGGTGTATGAAATCTCCTTCCATTCAATTCTTTATATAGTGAAATTTGAATACTTGAATGAAAACTATTATTGTAGGAAAACTCAACTAAATGAAAATATTAAACCCACATACCTTGAAAGTCAACTGAACATGATCTCAACATGTCCCCTATGGTTTGGAACGTCCTTTCTAATTGCCCGTCAGTTTTTGGCTGATAAGCAGTACTCAATTGAAGCTCAGTATCCAAATATTTCGAAATGTTTTTCCATAATTTCGATGTAAATCATTGATTATGATAAGAAACAATTGAGAGAGGTTTTCCATGAAGTCTCACAAATTCATTGATATAGAGTCATGTTAGGCACTGTAGTGGAAAATCCTCCCTTATAGCGAGTAAAGGTGCAGATTTCATAAGTCAATCAATAATTACCCATATCAAATCATTATTCCTTGGAGTTTTGGGTAATCCATGGAAAAAATCCATGGTGATGTCATCCCATTTCTGTGTAGAAATAGGTAGAGGTTTCATGACTCCTCTAGGATATTTTAATTTGTCCTTTACTTGTTGACAGACTTGACATCTTGATACATAATCAGAAATTTACTACATCATGTTGTCCAAATAGAAATTTTCATTCAAAACTCTATACATTTTAGTGATCCCAAGTGGTATAGAGAAACTTGAGCTATGATAATCATAAAATAACTCCTTTTTCAACTCAGGTATAGAGGGAACATGTAATCTCTTCCCAAATTTTAGAATTCCATATTCGCACGCAATGTCTGTCAACTTCCCTAATTTCATAGCATTAATCTTCTTTTTAATATTCTCACAATCAGACTGTAAAGATTTGATTATTTCCAATAAATATGGTTGGGAAACCATTTTAAAAATTAGTTATGTTTCACCTTTCTTTGATAATCCCCAAATCCATCCTCACTATATCCACGTACAAGGGATCCTTTTCAATCCTCATTTGTGGAGAACTCCAGGATCCTTCCTACTCAATGCATCTGCTACCTTATTTTCCTTTCTTTTGTGGTAGTTAATGGTACAATCATAATCCTTAAGTAGTTCAAGTCATCACTTTTTCCTCATGTTGAGTTCTTTTTTGTGATAATATATACTTCAAACTCTTGTGATCTATATATATCTCATATATTTCACCATAGAGATAATGTCTCTATATTTTTAAAGAAAATATCACAATAGATAACTCAAGATCATGAGTTGGATAGTTTTTTTTCATGAATTTTTAACTTCTTTGATGCATAGGAAATAACTCTATCATTCGGCATAAGGACACAACCAAGTCCTTTATTTGATGCATCAATATATATCACAAACCCATCATTCCTCGGTGGTAGGGTTAGGATCAAGGAATTCACTTATCTCCTCTTAAATTCATCAAAATAGTCCTCACATTATTTTTTATAATCTGACCTAACCCCTTTATGTGTAAGCCTGGTAATTGGGTTAGATAAACAGGAGATGTTCTAAACGAAATGCCTATAATAAATTTATAATCTTCTAAAACTATGTACCTCAGTTATGTTTGTTGGATTAGGCCATTCTTCAATAGCCTTTTTCATCATTATATCACTATATATTCTGTCCATAGAGAAAATGTGTCCAAGAAAGGAAACTAATTGAATCCAAAATCCACACTTTCTAAACATCCCATATAATTAATTTTTTCTAAGAGTCTTTAGAATATTGTGCAAGTGATTTTCATGATCTTCGTAGATTTTAGAGTATACCAAAATATCATCAATAAATACCACCACAAATACATCAAGATATTCCTTGAAAAATCTATTCATTAGATCCCTAAAAACATAGGATGGATTAGTCAATCCAAAATAAATTACCCTAAACTCATAATTCCCATACATGGTTTGAAATACTATCTTCAGGATATCTTCTTTCTTCACATGCAACTGATGATATCTAGATCAAAGATCATCCTTTGAAAAATATTATGATCCATGAATTTGATCAAATAAATCATAAATTCGAGGTAAGGGATACTTTTTTTTATTATTATTGCATTTATATTCCTGTAGTTAATGCACAACCTCATAGATTCATATTTCTTCTTAACGAAAAGAAAAGGGGCTCCCCAGAGAGAAACAATGGAGAAAATAAATACTTTATCACTCAATTCCTCTCATTGTATCTTCAGTTCCACTAATTCCATAGTGTTCATTCTATAAGTGGTCTTTTGATATTGTCCTTGAATCAGAAATCAAGTCAATGGAAAACTCAATTTCCCGCTCTGGAGGATGTCCTGGTAAATCCTCTAGAAACACATCATCATTTTTGTAACAACAACTATGTCCTCTATTTTAACATTTTTTCCTCACCCATAGTTATTAAATTACCTTACGCAAAATAATTGAATTTAGTAGAGATATTGGGGGTGGATCTAAATGTTAATTAGATGGTGATGTTTCTGATCTAAAGATAACAGATTCCACATCATCCTAAAAAATGGTAAACTCCTTCTAATTGCAATAAATTTTTTCATCATGGTTCAAAATCCAATACATACTAACGATTATATCATAGTCATTCATGGGCTTGAAAATAAAATCATATGATAATGTATGTTTATATGCCATAATGGGGACTACCTGACACAAACTTATTCCAGTGATACTTCCCTTAAGAGTTTTGACTAATAACTCCCTTATTAAATCAAATAGGAAATATCGATTTTTTTGGAAAATAGGGAAGATATGAAAGAATTTGGTGATCAGGAATCAAAAACAAATCATTTAATAAGTTTGAAAAAATGATTAATGTACCTGCAACCATGTCATTAGGAACATAAATATCAGTTTTTGTGGTAGCATAAGCTTTTCCCTTATCCATTGTCAATTTCTAAGGCATGTTTCCTTGAATATTTGGACAATCATTAGAATAGTGTCCAATCTCCATAAAATTATAGAATTTAACATTAATATCTTTTTTTACCCTTTCAAACATGATCATGATGGCTTTTATATCCTCACTTATAGCACAACACTTTTCCCTTTAAGCAGGCACCAAGGTGTTTCCTTCCATAATTATCACAGGGTGGAATGTCAAATCTTCCCTTATTCCCAATTTACATATCTCTATTTACAAAATTTTTAGAAACCCTCTTCTTTTCTTTCGTTCCTTTAATTTCATAAGGCTTATAAAAATCCATTTCAATCTTGATAGCACATGAGACTATATCATCGTATGATGAGAAAGTTTGGCAGGCCAGTGCCCACCGGAGGAATGGTTTTAGGCCATAAAATAATTGATAAATATTACTACATGGATTATGTATATATCCCAAGGCATTCCTTTCTAAACTTGTAAAGTTAGCTTCATACTTTGCGACATTATCCTCTTCCTTTTGTATCAAATTCAGAATCTAAATTTTCATATCTTCTTGTTGTTCATGAGGAAATTATTTCTCTAGTAAAAGTTATTTAAATTCACTTCATTACATGATTTATATCTATTCGTAATCCTTTGTGTTTTTAATTAGTTACCACCATTGATATGCATCTCCCAACAAACGATAAACTATCATTACAACGTTCTCCCTTTCGTTACTTCCCAAGGTAAGGAATATCTTCTAAAAGTAATTTATCCAATGCTCCTCTAAGAATAGGTTTATACTCCCATTAAATGATGGAGGTCATTATAATATAAACTGATATAGAATATCTCCTCTACCTTATGGCTTTTTAATCTTCGTAAATGTAAGGTTATTGTTCATAACCTGAGTAAATTGTCCCGGTGTAGTTATAAGTTTCTCTGCACCAGTTTGAGCTCCAAAGCCAACATCGTTATCTTGCACAGGAGGGAAATCCCTGAATCGGATACATGCATTAATACAGTTTTCATTCCTTTCACTAGGCTCCATTTCTAAAAAATAGAATACACTATACTTGGTTATGAATCAAAATTTTTAATCTCAACCTTGAAAAATACTCGGAAAAAAATTGAAATCATATGCATGGCTATTCCTATAATCACAAACATGGTTTCTTTGAGGGAAAAAATTAAATTTAAATCCTTTATAATGGATTGTAAAGAAAATGTGAATTGTCCTTATCATATCCCCCAGGAATGTAAAAGAAAGTGCACAGTAAGGACCATTTTCATGTACCAGGATACCTTGAGTCAAGCCCAAAACTCTTTGTCATTGTTTTCACTCTTGGGTACATCTATGCCAGAACCACGTCCACATGAAGTATCCAAAAAGAAATGAATTTGCAGGAATGATCTGCATAATCTTTTTCTTGTATGTTTATCCTCAACTATTATCTTAGGGAATTGTTCCCTAATCAACATTTTTTAAATGTAATTTTTAATTTTTCTACTAAACTTCCTTTGATACCAACTGTAATGACCCAACCCCAGTTTCCCAGAGCCCGTGCCTTATTACATTACATTGGCATGATTACAAAAAATTTGTATCCCAAAGAAACAAAAGGTATAGTATGTTTGGAAATCAAGATACATACATAAGTTCAACATTACAACTTGAAATTAAAAACAACAAATACATTTTGTTGGGAACATCAACCCTTTTAAGATTATCCCTGCAAGTCAATCATAATATACCTCTTCATGTCCTGGGAAAAGGAAATATAAGAAAGGGGTGATCTCAAATGCTCAGTAAGGGCATACAAAACAATGGAAGATATCATAATCATAAACATTAGGCATGGTGAATAACTAAAAATGCATGCCTTTAAAAATATTAATCTTTAAGAAATTATGGAAGTAATAAGAGATGATTAAATAATTCCATAATAAAGAATAATCATGTGTATTATACTTGTCTAATAACCTCATGATATTTCAATTTCTAATTTCATAATGAGGGAAATTCATATGCCATACATTTTGAAACATTCTTTCAAGGATGTGGCCAAGACATCTAAACATGATTAAGGCCTCAGCCAAAACCATATATAAAAATGGGAAAGGCCTCGACCAAGCCCATATCTATTGGTCTCATAAGACCTACTAATGCCTCAAAGGGCTATAGAAGGACCCACCTATCACATAATAATTCCAATGAATTTATCATATGAATGGGGATAAATATAAACAACATATACATTCATATTGAAACTAATATATGAAATGTAAATAAGTTTCCCTAATCATTAAGCATAAACACTTACCATTCAGAATAAATTAGTGAATGGTTTTAAGATAGCACATCCACAGGAAAAATAATCATAAACAATTTAATTAAACATAGTAGATGATATCATAAAATATAAATCCTAATAGTACATAAGAATCCATAATAGATTTTGAAATATATGAATATACTCTTATAAAATCATCAACTAATTCTTAAGATAAATACTCTTCGATTGGAAAAATAATAGTTATTTTTGAAAAGTCTATGCATAAAACCATAACGAAATTAAAATAGTATATTTTTAATAAAATGAGTGATTTTTTAAATACAATGCTATCTAAAAATAGATTATAGAGTTCCCTTGAAACTAGGTAAGAATTTGAGAAATTCCCATGAAACGAGCTTGTATTTCAGAAATAATATTGAATGTTCCTTTTAAAATGGGTGAATCACATAAATTCAATAAGTATTGTGGTTTGTAGACATAAATATAGAATTAAAATAGAATTTTTGGGGACTACATAATAATATTTAACAATTTAATTTAGATTAAGAGAGACAAAGAGTAACCCGAAAGAAAATTGAGGTTCGGGTAGGAAAACCATTACCTTAAGTATGAATGTTCTGATATTTCCCTTGTGGTCCTAGAATATGAAATCTGACTCATTAATAACTTAATTCAGAACCTATTAGAAATTTATTTAGTTTATCATAAATTTTTAGTTCATTTTATTCCTTATTGATAAGTTATAATATTGAATTACGTCATTCTAGAGTGTTCGTTTTCATGATTTTCATAATTGGTTCACTTGTTTTAATGTAATGGAGTTTATGTGAAATCAATGTAAATATGTATAATTAAATTTAAAAATCATTTATAAAAATTCATAGGTATTAATGGTAATTTATATCATTTGGTTACATGGAATGAGGATGAATCACTAGATGAAATATTAATGACAACCACGTATATTAATTTAGCGGTGTTTTTATTATTAGGAACTATTTTGGTCGTATGAT
Organism: Viscum album; assembly: GCA_963277665.1. NCBI lineage: Eukaryota > Viridiplantae > Streptophyta > Magnoliopsida > Santalales > Viscaceae > Viscum > Viscum album. The sequence goes on from OY728164.1 coordinate 1,352,196,962, forward strand.
TTAATATTATGCACATATACTTGTTAATAAATATTAAATAGGTTATAATACATATATCATAGCCTGGTTCAACCAAAAAAATGGTTTTATGACCATTTTTGTAGGTGAAATTGTAGAATGAAACTTCATCAGCCACGAAGGTTGTAAATTGGCACCTCGCGAACGATGATTTCGTATATAAATGAGAGAGAGTGTAAGGATATTGAAGATGATTCTAACATTTATACGATATAATTATAGTATATATATGATAATGGAGTTATCGTGTTCATTTTGATAGAGGAGGCGAGGAGTGGATAAAAAAATAAAGGAAACTTGAAATGAAATTGAACGAAATAGAATGTGAATGTACCTCTTGAATCCACCTCCTTGAGAATCTCTTTTTAAGGAAAGATTTTTTGGTCATTTGGAATATAAAAGAGATCTTGGATGTGGGAGTGACTGGGTAATTATATTTGGGTAGAGCTTTGAGGAGCTTCAAGGCTTAGAGGAGTGAAGAGAAGATGGAGTGAGGGGGGTTTTGTAGTAGAGGGGAGGATGGTTTTCCAATTATTTTACTCATTATTTTATTATTTTTCCTAAGACAACCAGTAGTATTGATTATTGTGACCAAGAATAGTAATATTTGTATGTGAGTTAGAAACAATTTTGCTTATATCATCCATTATTCTAGGAATAGTGAATTTAACTGATAATGTATATATACAGTAAATTACTGTAATTTACTATTCATCAAAAATTCGAGTATTTCTGAAAATTTCCAAATATTCTGCCTAACAATTTTTCGAATTGTAGAATTCAAAGATGAACTCATTTGTTTTATAATAATTTTATAAATATTATTAATTTTATTTTTAAATAAAATTATAATATATTTGAAAAAATAATAATTTTAAATCTATATTTTGTTTTATATCACCTTGAAAAATTAATCAAGATCTCATTATCCTATAACATTGAGACAATAAAATAATAATATGATTTAATATTCATAAGTTTCATATTTCTATTCATAAAGGTATGTTTCTATTCACCAAAAATTATGTTTGTCCTATCAGACTATAAATATCATACTGCACACAACCGTGTAAGTTAGTTGTTTGAAATTCAAATCATAAACATGAGAAAATTGTGTTTACTGGAAAGGTTATAAAAAAGTGGTGTTTTGTAAAGGCATAATGTTTCATTCATTCAGTATTAAATTCATGTGCTAAATCTTAGGGGGTTAAAGGTAAGGACTAAGTTATTTTGAACTTGACTTAAAAAACATAAAACTAGAAAAAAACAAAAAGAAAATAATTAAAATAGTGATAATGCTAAAATGATAGATGGAAATGGAAAAAGTGAATGATATACAGAGAGAGAGAGAGAGACAATAATTGTATGATATTAGAGAGATCATACTATCATGGATTGATTAATATATTTTCTTTTCATACACCTGTTAACCACAATTGAATTTGTAATGAAGAAAAGGGTGTTGATCCACTAAGCTCTTTCTTTAATGGATCAACACAACTCTTAAATCATTCCATAGAAGTGATCTTTAGATCCTCTCTAGAGAATTAAAATTCTTTTAATGGATAAGATAATGTTAAAATTTTCCATTTTCAGTATAATGGTAAAAATTCAATGGCTAAATGAATGTTATTGTCACTTTTTGTTACATGGAATATCGGAGAAATAATGTTCATTAAGAGAATAATATAGATTTCTGAGATAAAAGTACATTGATGTAAGTATGAAGTGTAAGAGTATAACATATTAAGAAATTCAAGTCATAAAAATATGATTCACCTATTAAAATTAGATACACATACTAAGAAAAACATAAACAAAATGAATAGAATGAAAGAGTTGAAGGATCATCTCTTGCATGATTTTTTCTTTAAGCTTCAACTCTCGATCTAATTCATGCTCTTAGATCAGCTGAAATTTATGTTCTATGTCTCCTAGTAAATGAATTGTGGATGATAGAGGTGTGAGGATGTATTATAAAATGTATTAGTTGAATGGTAATTCCATGGAGTGCAAGTATAGGATGAATCTGTAATGAAAGGAATAGATGATTGATCTGTGGTTTCCCCTTGGCTTTCGATCGTTCTAGAATGTGTTTTTATGATCCCTCTTTTGTATCCCTCCTATGTTAAGAAAAAATATCTTTTCTTCTAGATTATTCTATCTCTCTCCCACATGGGATGCCTTGAGTTTCATGTCCCTAGTTACCATTATATCTCTAAGTGAGTGCAACAATACATTTTTAATAGAATCCCTTATTTACATGATCTTTAGGGAGTTTATGCCCCTTATGCACACAATATTAATTAAAAAAATAAAATAATTAATGTTAAAATATTATAGTTATTCTATAATAAATATATATAACCAATATAAAAATAATATAGATATATATAAACTTATTATATAAATATAAATATATGCAATTATTATATATATATACGATAATTAAAATATATACATATATTTAAATTCTGATTAATATTAAAAGTATATACACAAATGATATAAATCTATAATTAAATAACAAAATTTATATATTAATATAAATTTCATTATTATTAATAAGTTTAAAAGTAAAATAATTATTTAAAAAAATATATTATTTATTTAATAAATAAATGTGATAATAGTTATTATTAAACTAATTATATATTATTATTTTTATTATATATTTTTAAAATTATAAGGATAATGAGGGGATTGTTCGAGTGAGAAGAGGAGGATGGGGGTTTGGGTTGTAGAGGAGTAGGGTTACTCGAATCGGTTCATGGGTGTGCGGTGATAAGGGGGACTCATTATAGTACCATCAGTGATTTTGGTAAGGAATTGATTTGTGAATCAATGGTGGTTCAGCTTTGAAAGATGGGGTGTTGTCTTGCGGTGGTCCAGAAGGTAGGGGGATTTCGATTAGTGGTTTGTGGTTTATCTTAATCCTCCATGGTGGTAGTAGGAGTCTGAAATCTGACATTGGAGGTGGCTTTGTAAAAATAAACATCCAATGGTTCTTGGGTATTAAATGGCACGACCAAGGGTTCTACATGTGTGGAAGGGTCCAAATATTGCCACTGACTTCAGATCCAGTGAGCCAACAGAGTACCAATTCACTTATTTATGGAATTTTATGTTTTTAAATTTAAAAATTATTCTCCAATTACAGCATGAGTTCTTTATTTGATTCTAGTTCTTTGTTGTTCTGTGGTGGGATAGAGGATGGCATAAGCTATGAATCTCAATACCACCATTATAGAATCAGTGGTGGTGGGTTGGATGGAGCGGTGGATCATAGTAATGAAAGGATGATCAATGGAGGGTCAGGCTAATGGTGACTCAGGGAGTCACTGTTTAATAGAGGAGGTGTGGCGAAGGGTTTGGGGTGAAACATTGAGTGATAAAACACTGTTGGGTTAAATTCCAATGGTGGGTTGGGGTGACAACAATATTACGACATCATTGGGTGATGGCGTGTAGTGGCTAATGTTGGTTTGAGAGGGCTGATCTGGTGGTGGGTGAAAGGAATAGTGACTCACTTGAGTCACTATTCGATGTCTGGTGGTGACTCATGGTGTAATCATTGGAAATACTAGTGGTGACTCATAGATTCACCGTTGGACAATGCTTCAAATTAAAGAAAAATTAATTTTGTGAGAAACAATTACAAAATAAAAAAACTCATGAAATATTAAACAACAAAGTACGATTAATTAAATTTCAAATAAAAAATGAATTAAATTAAAAATATTAAAAAATATTAAATATTAATTTAATATTAACTAATTAATTAATTGAAATATAGAATTAAATTAATTTAAACATAATAAATATCAAATTATATACAAATGAATAAATTATAAAAAGTAAAAAATTATTAAAAGAAATAAAAATTTCATAATCTGAAAGAAAGATTGATTTCATAATTAATTAAATGAATTAATTAATTAAAATAACTAATTGAAAGACAATTAAATTAGAAATAATCACATGAAAATTTAATTGAATAAAAGAATAAATAAAATAGTTATTTTGAAAGAAAAAAATAAAAAATTAAAGAATTAAAATAAAGAGATTGAAAAATTATAATTTAAATAAAAAATGAATAAAAAATGGAAGTAAAATAAATTAATTTATTAAGTTTAAAAAATTATAAATTACTCAAATGATCCATAAAATTAATATTTTGTAAAAAAATGACAATTTTACCCATTTAAATTAAAACTAACTACCTTTGAAAATTATTAAAAAAATAATTTATTTCAATAATAACAAGCGAATTAATGGTACAAAATGATGTGGAAAAGAGAACACAAAATCATTAACATCAAACTATCTCGTACATAAATATTTATTCTTCCTCAAAGAAATGAATTCTTTTTGGAATCTATAAAATAGAACAAAATTATTTATCACATTCAGTTCAAAATAAGTATGTTGAGACTTCCAAACCAGAGGCACAAGACCTGATCATGCTTTTTAAGGATGCTAAAAATTGGTCCTTCCTAAATTCAATTACATATAAAAAATCAAGATCTCATTGAATCAACCACCATTAAATATGGCATTCATCCTATATAAATCTTCTACAACATTACATCAATTATAATTCAATTTCTAATTAAAAAAGTGCTAACATGTAAGATAAAGTGGAATTAAAATCTTAACAAAAGTAAACTTCAATTATCACTTTCTCTTATGTTCCTGTAAATTAAAAGTCAATTTTTAAGTCACGATATTAATACAATGAAAATGATTTTAATATAAGTTAATTTTATCCTTCTTCATCTGAGTTAAAAATTCCCCTCACCTTAATGAGCTCATTTTTTACCACTAGGCAATCTATCTTTTATAATGTTTATAATTTTTTATATTTTTACCAATCCATGTAATGTAAAAATCACAATGAAAATGAAATTATTTGATATGTGTATAGAGAATACACACACACCTAGTTCCTAGAGTCTCTGATGTTCACCATTTGATCCCATTTTAAAATTTTACTCCAGTTTCATTGGACTTATTAGACTACCACTTGATTTCTCTCTCTAATGTGATTAATTATCTTATTAAATGATGAGACCGATAATTTATAGATAAAACATCTAGTTTTCATAATTCATGATCATATTTACACATAAATATATATAATCTCACTATCTTCTATAGTTCCAAAATAGATAATCCAAAACAACAGTGTGCTGCTCTACTCAGAAATAATATATCCTTAATTTTTTCAGACTTAGTGGGACCTTCAACAACCAAAAGTAATTTTCCACTAGGAAATATGGAATTGATATTCATATTTAAGCCTAATAACCCTAATATTATGATAAAATTGAATTTGTTTTATATAATTTGATGAAAATTTGAAAAAATTTGACCTTTTTTTTCAGAAAAAATTAATAGGGAATTGATTTGACCAAAATTTCAGCAAAACATCACAGAAAGACCCATCTACCCCAAACATAAAACTCAACAATGTCCTCGTTTTTTAATCCTATGGGGGAGATAGTTAAGTTCAAATCAGATGGGAATTTAGTAGTAAAAATATTTTGAAGGGGTATTAATGATGTTCAATAATTGTTTTCCACACAAAAAAGAAAAAAGGAAACAAGAAAAAAATATACAAAATAAACTCCACCATCCACCACCAGTATATCAAGCATATTTGTTTTGGAAATAATGTCAAGATTATGGTTATTATAAATAGAAATATTTATTTTTAAATCATCTCAAGTAGGAGCATGAGGAACAATTTTGTACAGAAATAGATGACTGAAAATGAAAATAGTGGTTGTAAGTACATCTTACAATGAAGTTAAAAATAATTTTAAACTCACTAGATTTTAACAAGATAACACCCAATCATGAAAAATATTCAAAATTTACATAAGAAATCAATGGTACTTCCCCACACATAAGACTTACCAGTAAGAAATAATAATTCAAATATTTAAATTTTTTTGAATTAAAAACAATACTTCCTTGAGTGTGGATTCTTTTAATTTTTAAATTCATCCAAATGAAGCCTCACTTTTTATATATTTATCATGATATCTATCTGTTCAGTTCAAGTCCCTACACATGTAAAAAAATTACATTGGACTTAAAGAACTAAATTTCAATGTAAAACTCAATGAATGAGTGAGTAGGGAATGATATCATGTGTTCCTCAACTAGTAGCTTCCTTTTATAATGGATGTTCTAAATGAAGATTCCATTGGTAAAAATTCCCACATCCAACCATAACCATTAGACCACATATACCTCATGAAAACTATAAACATGAAACAAATAGACATCAATCAATAGAAAAAATATGTTAATGAAATTTAAAAATTATGGTTCACCGATATAGGGAGACACAGAACTGAGCAAGGAGAATTAATTCAACCATAAAATTAAAGTAGAAATTATGAAAATCATGGGTTGTCTCCCATGCCACACTAGGTTTAAAATCCCCAGGCATAATTTATTACCCTAAATATTTCTAACCATGATCATTCAATGGGTATGTATTATTAATGTTTTGGACTTCAATATTATATAAGGGGATGATAGCAGGATCTCCCAATACATTTACATCTTCAGTAGCAAGCAAAATTCTCCAAAACACATCCCACACAATAAGTGTTTATAGATTTTCTAGGTTAGTTTGGTTTCTAAAACCCACAACCTAGATGAAAAAAATTTAAACATCAACCCATAAAAATCATCTAACTAATGAAATATCATTCCCTAGATACCTCTACACTTAGATGATGGAAATAACCACGAAACAGAATAAAATCCCACAACAACCTCCTCATAATTTCTAAAAAATAATCCCAAAACCTCTAAAAAATTAGAAAACTCATAACACTACCATTTGAAGGAATCATGCTCAACCTCTAATAGATATTTCAAAATTTCCATTGGGGACTCAAATGATGTTAAGCTTTCATGTTCTTGTTTGGATTCATCACACAAATCTTAAACCTGGAAATGTAAGAAGGTTCCAAGGAAATAAACTTGTTCGTTGAGGAAATCATGATGTATTTCAATATGTTTCCACCAAGAACTTTATCTAGATTCAATAAATTTTAAATAGTCAGCTTCACAATCAAAAATTTCATAAATAGGTAGATATAGTTAAGTAGAAATTGTGACTCACACTCTAGAATGGGTTCTAGGGAATGAATTTCCTCATAAATAGATTAGTGGGGGGAGAAAACATCAACCAATTAAAAAATTTCAATGGGATGGGAATACTTATCTTTGTGACCACAATTGGGAATCAACCATACTCATCATGGACCTAAATTTTGAAACATGAATTCTCAGAAACATCTATCAAGTCACAACTAAACTCATTCTTGAGTTTTTTAAAGACGAAAATATCCTCCATATCATCCACAACTTGGATTATATGTTTCCCTTTTGACACATCAATGATAGATCCTCTAGTATCAAGGAAGGGTCGACTTAATATGATTGGGATCTTTTAATCACTTTCTATATAAAAAATTAAAACATTTAGGGGTTGTTTTAGTTTTTATGCACTCCCTAATAGGTTATCCACACTTCCATTGGTGTGTGTAAGTGACCTATCACAAGTTGTAGAGAAACTGTTGTTGGTTTGAAATCCCTAAGACCTAGCTTCTTTAATAAGAAGTAAGTAATAATATTATTACTCACTCCTAAATACACTACTAGAAAAACTACCTATACCCACAGTTCAAACCGTGGGTATAGCCCCCAAAACTGTGGGTATAGCCTATACCCACGGTTTTGGGAACCGTGCGATGGAATGGCGTCGGTATAGGGGTCTTAGCATATACCCACAGTTTTGGAGAACCGTGTGTATAGGGGAGTCAAAGTGTGCCACATCCCTATTCCAGTGTGGCACACAACAGACCCCATGGTTTTCAAATAGTGGGGTATTTAAATTCAAAAAATAGCGCACAGGGGGATTTGAACCTGCACTGCACGCCTCGCCTCATGGATGCTCCCCACCAAGAGACCAACCAAGTGATGACTTTTCATTTTTTTTATATACCTACATCTATGTATATATATTAATATAATCCACGTGGTATTTAAATTCAAAAAACGTAGAGAATGGGATTTGAACCCACGTCACACAGTACGCCTTACGGCCGCACCTGCCCAAGGGACCAACCGACCTATAATATTTATTTGATATATTGGAATACATCTACGTATATATAATAATATAATCTGTGTTTTGAAAAATGATAAAAACAGAAACTGAACCCATGACCTACCACACCCACGAAAAGGGTTTACCAACCTATCTAAATAATGTTTGTAAATATATGTTTAAATTTATGTAAATATATTAATCTAAACCGTGAAAAAATGTCATCCTGCAAATTTCTTTTTCATGTCCTCCCTAATTTTCTTTCCTCTCCATAATGCAGAAAATCTATACCCACGGTTCTGGAGAACTGTGGGTATAGGTCTTTAAAAAACTGCAATACCAATGGTTTTCAATAACCGTCAGTATATGTCTTCAGAAAATACCCTATACCCATGGTTTTCTCCAAAACTGTGGGTATAGGACTTAGAAGAAAACTATACCCACGGTTTTTGGCACAACCGTGGGTATAGGTTCACATATTATCCCTATACCCACGGTTTCAGAAAACCGTGGGTATAGGCCTATTTTATAGTAGTGATAACATATACAATTCATTGAACCTCCTCCTTTTATTTTGCATTGAATAACAAAGTTTTTATTGTCCTTCAACTTAGGGGAATATTCCTTTTCAAAACTACAGTGAAATCCTCATTGAGATTTATTGTATCCAATTTCTTCCAATATTTTTTTGTTTTTTAGGAACATCATGGGGCCATTGAAGTATTATGGTATTTTATCCAAGTATTATATAAATATAATTTCAATTCTGAAGGTTTTAGTCATTTTTAGAAACCTCTGGTATTCAAGTTCATTACTCCTTTTCACTCTATCAAAGGAGGGAATCGGGGGAATAATGTTTTTAAATGGTTTGATTTCTCACATTCCCATCAAAAGCGACATTCTTCAAGAGCTTACATAAAGGTGGATCTTCAGATGTAAGTATAGGACCATCCTTAGATGCTCTGCATGATCATCATCCAATCAAATGTAAATGAGTTTGTGATCAATTAATACAACAAAAAATTAGTCTGTGTATGTCTAGAAGATCTGATTCTTCAAATCCATAAACAAAATGGGGGAATTCATCACTCCAAAAGTCATCACTAGGAACTCATAGTGTCTGTAGAGACATCAGAATAATTCCTTCATAATATTATCCTTGTGAACCCTAAAGTCGTGGTAGTTGTAACTAAGATCTATATTCAATAACCAACATGTCCCCCACAACTAGTTAAAGATATCATTAATCAATGGCTAGGAGTACTGTTTATTTATTTTTACCTTGTTCAAGTGATGATAATCGACGAAAAGCCTTGATATATCATTATATTTTTTTATAATGACATTGTATCTTCCCATGGGGACACACTATATCTAATAAATACCTTCTCTTGATGTTCCTATAACTATACCCTCAACTCAATGATCTCAGTATGGGCCATCTAAATGTCACAGAAGATATTAGTGTTGTACCATGGTGAAATTAAATGTAAAAGTATATATAACTCCACAAAGGATATCCAAGAATATACTCAGGTTAGACTTCTATAAATTAACCCACTACCAAAGGAATCCATTTCACTAAAGTTCTCGTTATTCCATGGAAAAAACAAGATAACTGATGGGTGTTGGGTTGTATCTTTCGGACCACATGACCCACTCACCATGCTATATGCCCTATCTAACCCACAATGGAGAATCTCATCCTATCTATCCAAAGGCATCTAACTCATATTTGATGAAAATAAATATGGGATAAAATCGTGGAAAACCATTCTATACCTAATATTATATCGTATGTTTTCATCGTGATTACCAAGAGGACCTATGCAAATATCTCTCCACCAAGTAATATGTAGAACTACCAAAAGAAATGTGATATTGGAGAAGCATTACCCATTGGTACCTTTAGACATTTTTTTGGGATAAATTATCGATTCCTCGCTCTATAGATTACACCAAGAATATAAAGATGAAAGAATTACTTTAAACTATATCTACTAGTACTGGGGAAATATTATAATAAATACAGATCATACCTTGGATCATCTCATGTGTAGTCTAGTCATAGCCCCCCCTAGTTGGAAACATCCGAAGACCCCGATTTCTTACTCCCAAATCCTAGTGTGTGCATCCTGGTGGTGGTGGAAGTATTTGTAACATCATCCTATGCCAACTATTCATCCCTCTGGAATGGATCTTTCTCCTCTTCCAGCACCACCTCACTGAGGTTTTCTCTATCCATGTCTGGGAGATCCATGATTACAATGATGAATCTACCATGATGGTCCATCCACGGTCTACATGTCCTTTTCAGCATGATGAGTTGGAATATCACGATCCAAGTGTTCTCATCCATCACAAGCATAGAATCACTCCTCTATGGGATTACCAGATCCTCTATGTGACCCAATATCTGAAAACCCATGTTTCTAATTCAAGTAATGAGTATACCTATAATTTTGGTTCCTTAATATCTAACACCTTTTGGATTCTGCAAACAATTTAGCCACTTCATGTCCATCAGTGGCACTAACTACAAATCATCCCTCTACTAGGAGGACCTCAGTCACCAGATCCCACTCTAGCACTCTAGAATATGGGGGTAGGAATAGGGATAACACATTATCTCAAATGTCTCTCCATAGACGCTACAAAATCATCCTCCCTTGTAATAATATGTCTCAATTTATATCAAGGGAGTATCTTCTGACGTCACTAAACATAATTGTATAATAAACTTCTATCATACTACCCTACTTCAGCTAGATAATCTCTTAAAACTGATCAAATCAAAAGAACGAGTGGTAATACTCCTCATGAAAACACTACTATAACTCAAACCATGAGAGAATCATATCATCAGGGGTTTGTGTCACCAAACTCCACTAGTGCCTGGCTAATAAATGCAAAATTCTAGCTTCCAATGCAATAATTTGACCAATGGGGTTCCACATGAGCTTGAATACTCATATCACTGACTCAATTCATTCCTCTAGCGCATGTGGATCTATCTCGTAGAAAAACCTATGAGGTTTATGATGTCGGAACACATAGAGTATGATGAAACTATGAATATCCTTATCCTGAACTCCTTGTACTAGATGTTTCGCAATAGGTGTGGGTGATTACCCTATCTACAAGGAGGAAAAATTTCATGGGATGGCTCTTTAACTAAGGCATAGTCACTCGTTAGATTGTCATCATAATTATAAATTGGTAACCTGGCTAGATATCTTTTCATAGGCCTACTGAAAGTGATTAAGATATACCACAACAAGATGAGAATATATATATATATATATATATATATTAGGATATCACTCAAGAAGTATAGTCAAAATACTCAATCCTATATGATGCTTGTACCATTTTTTCCTTTAACTAACGTCACGATGCGTCGAGGTGACAAAAAGGTAGTCAGAACCCTGGTGAATGGATACATCGACCAAATCACCAATATTAGGCTCCTCGACTTGAATGCTTGACTCAAGAAACATTGAAATTATTGAACTAAGTCCCAACCAATTCCTCATATGGGGAAAACACCAAACACTATCCCATGGAATGAACTGATCTGATACAACTCTATGATGAATTGACCCACTGAGGCTCGTTTGGATGATGTAATTACAATCTGTGGTAACCCCAATCCCACATTTAAAGGGATTGGGGATAGTGACAAGTGCTAAGAAGGAATAAAATAAAATGGGTGTCCTTTTCCTAAAATACCTATATATACTCACCCATCCATCTCCATGAAACTTTGTATAAGAATATAAAAACGGTTATAACATCTAGAAGAATCCATGCATGCAATAAACTTAGAGAATACAGTAGAGTAAAAAATAATATAACCAAAGTATAAAGTGTAAAAATACCTGAACAATGAGAAATGTTGTCCCAACTAAACAAAAAATGGAATAAAATAAAGCTGAGAGATCCTAACTCTTGATCTATAAGCCTTACTACTATACATGATCAATACATATAGTTATCACTATACTCCCACAAAGTAAGCACTTCTTTTTTTCATCTTCAAAAGACATGACACATGTGGGAAACCCCATGAATGGGTGTGTATAGATATACGTAGTAGAACACACTAAAAATTGAAGAGGGATTAATTGAAAGATAAAATAGAAGTTAATACCAACCTAAAGTAAATGAGGAACCAAACCCAATGCATATATACAAATATTCTCATAAAGAAACCCATATGGGAGATAAAGGGGATATCTATCTCATAGATCATCCAAGGTTGATGAGTCTAGTATTTAGATCCAAAATTCCATCATTGATTCTAAAAAAATGCAACTTAACCAAAAAAACATGTGGTCTGGCTCAATCCTCAGTACTGAACTCCATAGATGAGGGGTCCATAAAACTTGTGGAGGAATTGAACTCAGTCTAATCTTGGTGACAGGGGAGTACCACACTATTGATAGAGGATGAAAACCTAGTGTAAGGGAATACTGTCTCTATTGATAATGAGTATGGGGATCTGTCCCCTGCTTGAACATGGGAGGTCTACCCCTATCATCAATTTGACGATCATATCCTTATAAATACCATCATCAATCAACGCCTAAATAAGATTCATGCTCATAGAACCTCTCATCATATCTTATATTCCCCAATGAACGATACCATAATGGTCTACATGGAAAAACACTTTGGATGGGCTACTCATGGGGCAAAATATGATTCCCAAAGAAAAAGATGTAAGAAGTCAAATTTTCTAGGAGAAGCATATGGTCTGTATAGGGGTTTACATTGTGTGTAACCCCACATCATTTCCAAGACATGTTCTCCTAAAGAAAATTCTTAAAAACCATGTTATCATACATGATGTGTCTCAGTCACTCATGTACTTCCCATGTGCTCTTAAACATGCCTGTGGCTATGCTTGGGTTTTGGACCATACCCTTGTACTCCTAATATACACAGTGTGTTTTCCCCCATGGGTTCCTAGGAATCTGTAGCTAGTATACAACCTAGATTCCTTGTTTGGGTAACATATAATGTGGGTCCAAGAACAAAACATTTGATCCTTAACTCGATTAAAAACCTTATCCACTCAGAGATCTGAAGAACAAAACATGTGTTCTTTAAAACTACACAGCGTATTGTCACATTAAATGCTGAACCCTCATATTATTCTTTAGGTTTACATATCCATTACCATAAATTCATATCTCACCATTTGACCACCCAATATTGAAGGATATCACCTCTAGCCTTCATTTTTTACCTTTGGTGAAAGAACTATAATCTAACAATCTTTTCGAATCCTCTACACATCTCATTTGCCTACCATCATGCATTTCTAATCATGGATCCAAGATCCAAAAACTATCTACTTTAATATATCCCAATCTATCTAAAAAACACCAATTCGTTCATCATGCACACAACCACTAGGAATTCAGAGGTTTGATCAAGCTCAAACCCTCCCAGAAAATGTTGAATCAAGAACTAGTGGTCCAATGATGTAGAACAAAAGAGTGGGTGGGGGAAACGATAAGAAAAAATGTATAACCACCATTTTCCAAGAGATCATAGAGATAGGTGATATAAATGGGATATCTAGGGCGAGATCAAGATAAACCAATAGTTAATTAAATTAAAAATTTATTTCATATACCAGGGTCTTCAGAATGATCATATAATTTCATATCAAATGTAGATAAGAATCCATGCTTTATCAATTTAACTAGGAGGGAAAAACATAATTTATTAGTGTTACCTAAATTTGGATTGATCATTGGTGAAGAATTAATTTTATATTGATAGAGAAGACCTGCCACGTTCACTTCCTCTCATGCTACCTCGTTCTGATAAACTATTGTCCATCTATGTGATTCTCCAATGAATAATATACAAATATCCACTCAATTCTCCTAAGGTTTATGTGGCTAACACTAGAGAATTTTTATAATTAAGAATAAATAAAAAACCTAGGTCGTGGACATTTTAAATAATATAAATAATTTTAAATATTTAATTTAACCAATTGCATAACCAAGGATTGCCTCAACCGAACATTCAGTGCCGACCAAACTTATGTTGCACGTAGGGTAAACCCCATATTCTGGAATCAATCGTAGTCTTAGATTTATGAACTGAGTATCCAATTGGGGGTTGTTACATTATTTTAGGAAAACTACAGACACTTGATATTGTTTTTGTATATATATATATATATAATAATTTTATAATATCTATGTCAGGATCATCGAGAAATAGAATATCACTCCATCTCAACATTAATTACTAAAAAAATTCCTTAATATGTTCTAACATCTTTTAAGAAAAAAGTAGAGTCATTTCATGGTCAGCTAAGGCAATGACCTATTGTTTGTAATTACTATTTTTGGTATCTTCTTATGGACCCTAGGGTTGGTCTTTTGGGGATACCATCACTTCTATAATGTGTATATAGATGTTGGGAAGTGAAATGGGCAGGGGATGGTTAGGACAGAAGGCCAAATTCAGTGTAAAGATGAAAAAGGTATGGGTTTCCTTTTATAAATAGGGGAGCAGACACACTTTCAGTTTAATAAAAGAATAAAATATTATAGTGTAATTATTAAGAAAAATTCGTTAAAATGGATAGATATTAAAAGTTTTGATAGGATTTGGTTTTAATCCCATCAACCAAAAGAATTTTTATAGGTCTAAGTGATATTTTGAATCTTATCTTTTGGTTTAATTCCATAATTAACTCATTTTAACTTTAACAACTATAATGATTTTTTAACTCTAAATGAGTTATAATTTTACTTGTAAGGTAAATATTGACTCGTAAATATATAAGGGAAAAATATTTGGACCATATATTATCCCATGTGTCCTCTTTCAATATTTAAATTATTTCTAAATAATTTAATAATTTATTTTCCATAATATAATTACTGTAAACATTGAAAATATTAATTTAATTTAAAATAAAATACCTAAAAAATAAGGAATTCAAATATAATCATTCAAAATAACACTGGTATACTATAATAATCTATAAATTTAAAATTATTCAAATTATATAATTTTACTATTTTTAAAATCCGTTAATTTTTTAAAATTAATTTTATGAAATATCCTATCAATGTTTCATGAGGATTAAATGTAATTATATAATTATTAAAAATTATACATAAATTTCCATTATGGAAATAATTTAATTATGATAAAAATATACATTTATATTCATTCACATCCTATTTTTTTCCCTATATGAACACATAATACATTTTAAAAATTAAGAGAATGACATTTTGTATTTTTCATTATTTTAAATATGATTTAGTTATTTTTAATAGAAAAGTTTCCCTTAAACAATTTAATTTTGAGACTATGTTTATAAGGGTATAATTTAATTCTTCCATTAAGAATTAATATGAAACATTATGGACTTATTATTTAGTTTCTACATAGATTAAACTTGTTTATCTTTTACTCTGGGGATAAATTTTACCACAATTACTATTCATAATGTCTAAAATTAAAAGGGTCCTATTTAATAAAGTGAAACTCCTAATTACAAATTTGTATTCCATTTTATCAAATTCAATATCTATAAAAGGTAGAAATTAATTTTCAAATAATTTCACGCAGCATGATGAAACCTGTATTTTGAAAAATACTATTTTTAAGCATAAAACTAGATCTATTCTTATCCTATGCAGAGTGAAAATATTGGATGAATGTTAAAAATATATATTGAGTATATAATATATATATTTAATTAAAATTATTCGCTAATTTTGATTGATTAAATTTATTAACATAAAAATATGTTGCGAAAAGAAAAATAGTTTTTCTGAAAAAAAATTACATTATTTCAATTGATTTTTTTAATTTCATTTATTATTAATTTATAACCAATGAATTTTTTTTATATATGTAAACCATAAATTTTCATAATTTATTTTGTATTATTCATACATGGTAACCCCACTTCTAGGTGGTAAATATCAAATTATATTTTAATAGAAGATCATGGTTCGTTTAAACTCATTGATGCATGTAACACAAACTATCAAAAAATTAAAATTTATTAAATATAAATATACTTAAAAATATAGAGGTGTTACAAATTTTCACCAGCAATTCAGTGAAATTATATATGTTCTTCTATAATATGGTAATTTTATCTATTTTACGTATTTGTTTCATATTTCAATTTTTTTCTTGTTCATTTCACATTTTTAAATTATTGAAATGACTTTATAAATTTATATTATTTATATATAACCTTTGAGAAGCTTTTTTCATTATTTTAAACACGTTTTATGAAAATAAATTGGAGTTTTATCTTCACACATGAAGCATAGAACTTGAAACTCAAAAAATCATTATTATTATTTTATGTTATTTTCTTCTAATATATTGTTTTTAAATTAATATTAGTTAATATTAAACATGTTGAAACTTGTTTTAATATTTTTAAGGTACTTTTACTAATTTATTAATATTATCTTAATTTTACTGCTTATTTTAAAAGGAATGTTTTTGAATTTCATATTTCAAATTCAAACTTTTAATTATCATGGGATATGTTATTAACCTATTGTTGTGGAAAATGTTTAAATTTTTTAACCTGAATATAAAATTGTTCTAAATTATCCCTTTTTATTTTAAATTATTTTTATTGAAAAGTTTATTATTAAAAGGTAATATCATTCAGTCCCACTCTCTAATAATATAGTATTATTCTTTTTAAATTTTAAATATTTCTAATGGCTTTCATGAGACCTATTTAGTTATGGTAGCCTTGTATAATCCACTTGTTGGACTAAAAGGATTATTATTGGAGATATAAAATTATGGCATGAGGAGTAAAAATGAATTTAATTGACAAAACATTGTTCATACTCCGTGAAATTTTCAGTGATCTTTTATACTATGTTTAATGGTGTTGGATAACCTCTCAAGGAACAAAAAACATATTTGATTTATACCACTTGATGAGACAAGATGATAAACACTCAATAACCAATATATATATTTTATTCTTATTCTATATATTTAATTTTGGTTTCTTAAGTCTGTAACACATGTTCACATACTTCATGTTCTTTCACTTTCTATATATTATTTTTTCTTACAAAATCATTGGTTATCTTTGGGTTGTAACTTTGAGATTATAAATTCAAGACTATGTGGATTGTGGCTACTAGATTAATATGACAATATTGTTCAAATTGTAAATCAAAGTATCTAAAATCAGGGTTATAATTTGGTTGTGAATGCCCAAAAGAATTCACGTGTATTTTGGTTATTCATCGACAAGAAAAAGTAGGTTGTAATCAGGTTATGATTCCCATTAAAAATTCTTATTTGTGGACAACATATCTCTCATTATGTATAGAGTTATAATAGTATAGTAGGTCTAATTAAGACCAAACTATTATAAAAAAGTACTTGTGTTCTTTATTTTATTTTCAACTTATAATTAACATTTATAATAATTAATTTAAATAATTAATCCAACGATTTAATTTTTTTAATCCATCATATTGACACCCCCTCTAAGAAATATTTCATCTCTTATCCAACCTAACATTTGGTATTATATGGTGTCCCATTTATGAATTTTTGGTTAAGCTCTATTTTTTATTTACTAATACTAAACAATTGGTATCAATGTTTCTTACATTTAGATTTTATCCAATCCTTCTAAATTATTTCTTTATCCTAATGTTTTTAAATTATATTATAATATGTGACTACCTTTTCCTAGACATAATGTTCTAAGGATAAGGATCAAATATTAAGTCATGAATGAACGTAAATAAGTGAAGTATTCACCAGAAACAATCTCAATTTTATAGAAAATGTTAGAGTTACTAGAACTCCTTAATGGAGGCATACCTCAAACAGGTAAGCATTGAACACATATTAGTCACAGAAAAATCATACAAGCTACTATAAGATGACTTGAATACCCTTACTAGAAACAACACAACTAGATATGTTTTAAATTAAAAAGTTGTGGATATTTTATATTATTATATTAACATAAATATTTTTATTTATTTTTATGAATTGAATAAGTATCTTGATATCTATAAGATTCTACAAGTTACTCACCATTTATTTGAAAAACTGATTAAAACCAAACTCAGATTATTTCAAGCAGAGTGCCAATATTTCAAGATGGTTGGAAATAAAATAATAAATCAAATGTTCTAATGAGTCCCAAGAATTCTAAATGAAATGAATTCCCTTAGAGAAACGTTGGTCAACCTTAAAACTTTTTAAAATGCATTGAGAGATATACCCAGGAAATGGAATGTAATTAAGGTTTTCATTGATGAAATTATAAACTTCAAAGAATATACACTGGATTAACTCATTGAATAATTGTTACAGTACGAACATGAGTTGAAAAATACCAGGGAAAAAAGGATTATAAGAAGAAAGGTATTGAAATCACATATAAATTTTATTTATAACTCCTCTAATTCTAAATCATAAGAAATTGAAAAATGAGACATTTGGAATATATGAAAAGGTATTTGTAATTTGATGAAGTGAAAGAAAAGTTCAAAAAGTCACCAAGTAAAGATCAATAGAATTATTAAAAAGAAATATTAATACATATAGACTGTATGTAACTAGTTATGAATATAGAAAAAAGGGGCATATCAAACCAGACTATCCAAAGTTGATGCAATAATGGAGAGATAAGAAAGAAATAATGGATTGAAATGTGATTATCATTCTGTATGAAGTTTCACCAAATAATATGATTAAAGTGATAATTCCAAAAGTGAGAAAGAATCAACCAGCCTGTGATCGATGGAAACAAATATTAATTAGATTGATAATGATTCTAATTTTAGGATTATTCCAATAGAAATGGTTTTAACTTGGATGAATTGTATAAATAAAATGAGAATCTAAAAAAATATGTTTTAAGAGTTACTGAATTATATAAATAATTAAATGTATAAAATAAGAGGCTTTTTAGGAAGGTAAGAAAGTTAATAAGTAGAATAATTCTTTCAAGGAATAAATAAGAAATTCTACCACATGTTCTAAAGTTATGATCTATCATTATTTTGAGTTTATTTAGAAGGATAATGATAATTTATAAAGGAAGTTATAATCATAAAAAATTTATTTTATCTACTTTTCATTATAGAAAGGAAAAATATAAAAATAGGGTGGATATGATGAAACCAAATAATTATAAAACTAGTTTTTCATATAATCCATGGATTCATAAGTTATATAAGAATAATTTTTCTAAATGTTCTACTGTAAAGGTTTCTTCTAAAACATGATTTTAATGTTGTATTTAGGGACATTATGCTAATTAATTTTCTCTAAGATTTCCTAAATCTCTTGGTTATACCATGAATTTTATTTGAAATAATTTATGTACTAAATTACCTTATAATAATTTTTTTAAATCTCTTTGGGTACCTAAGAAATCTATTTATAACCCAGTTGGGCCCAAAATAATATGGGTACCAAAAATGTCAACTTCTTGATTTTTGTGGGAAAATGTCTTGGATGTCTCAATAACTACAAATGGTACATGGATAGGTTATTCTTGATACATGACTTGTTACCTACTAATTTTCCTCTCTTATACCAAATGAGATGGATGCTTTTTCACTATTGGAGATAACTTTAAAGTCACGGTTAAAGGATTTGGTGAAGCAGGTATTTCAATTTTTTTAAATTTATATTGTTTTATACCTTTATGGATTAGAACATTGGTTAATTTGTATTTAATAAATATGAGATGATGTTATGTATGTTAGATTTTAAGATAATATAAGTTTAGTTTTTAAAAATATAAATGTATCATTTTATTCTAATATAGAACATAAAATTTATTCCATTAATTTATCTTATATATCAAATCAAAATATTGTGTTGTAGAATATAAAAATATACATATTCATTAAATAGACTTAAACACGCTTAATGAATATAGTTTACCAAAATATTTTTTTAATCTATTTTTTATGATTCAAATGTTTTGAATAGATTTTATGTTAGGCCTTTTTTTTAGTAAAACCTTTTATGAATTGTTTAATAATAGTAAACCAAAGATCTGTTATTTTAAATTTTTTTAGTTATACAGTTTTTTTCTTGAATATAATAGATAATTTACAAAAGTTTGATTCTAAAAGTGATGGAGGTATTTTTTTTATTATTGTTAAAATAATTCTTATAGAGTTTATAATAATTATTTTATAACTATTGAAGATTATATACATATAAAGTTTCATGAATCTAGTGATGTTACAAAATATGTTTTGTAAAATATTAATAATGATTTTAGGGGTTTTAATTTTGTAAAACAAAAACCTCTAGACAATTAATCCATTGAGGAGGATAAAATGTTTCTCAATCAAATCCTAGAGATTGTAGGAGTTCCAAATATAATTCCATTGACAATGTTATTAGTAATTTTTTCTATAAAATGAGTACTAGAAGTTAGGTTTAAACTTTTTTTCAAACTGTAATTTTGTTTTCGATCATGTTACTAATAATGTCGATGATGATTTAAATGATAATAAATGTATTTTTTCTATAAAATATAGGAATAATTGATTTTTTTAGAAATTAAATTTTTTCTATAGTTGAATTATCTGAGGATAATTAGTAAATTGGAACATGATGAATATTTAAAAAATTATGGATAAATTAGGATAGATTTTTAAAAATAATTATAGGCTTGTTTCACAAGGATAATCTCAATGAGAAGTTATATACTTTAAAGATTAATTTTCAACCATTTCTAGGTTATAGGATATTAGAATAATGTTTTATTTTACTTTTTTCATGGTTTCAAATTTTATTAAATGGATGTTAAAAGTTCTTTATTAAATAGTTATACTACTAAAAAAGCTTATGCTTCTCAACCCCCTAGTTTTTAATATTAATAAATTCTTAATCATGATTTTAAATTAGCTATATATTTGTATGGTCTCAAAAAAGAACCTCATGATTAGTATGAGAAAATTACTTTGTTTCTATTTAATAATGGTTCTAAGAACGGTATTTTTATCATACTATTTCTATTAAAATAATTTCTAATGATATTTTAATTTTAAAATTTTATATTGATGATATATTTTTTTCTACTAATTAATTTATTTGTAATGATTTTTATACATTGAGGTCATTTGATATATACATGGGATTCATGATAAAATAAAAGTTCTTTCTTGGACATCCAATTTCTATCAGGAAAGATGGATTCTTTCTTAATTGATCTATGTATGCTAAGGAGTTGGTCAAAACGTTTTATCTCAGTTCATGTAAGTCTATGAGAACTCCTATGAGTACTAATTATAAATTATATTTAAATAATTCTAGTAAATCTGTAGATATTAATGTTTTAATAGGCAAGATAGGTATCTTGATTTAATTAACTACATCTTTACCCAATATCATGATTAGTATTTTATATATATATATAAGATTTACAGATGATCTTAATGAGATTAAAATTAATGATATTAAAAGAATTATTAGATATATTAATGGAATGGTTAACTCTTGTTTTTTTATCTTAAATATAATTGTTTTGATTTACTATACTATTCTAACTCTGATTTTGGAGGCTGTGTAATTGATTTAAAAATAACATTAGTTGAATATAATTTTCATGGAAAAAAGATAATTTCTTGGTCTTATAATAAGTAATTATATGTTTCTCTATCAACTTTAGAAACTAAGTATACCTCTTCTTCCAGTTATAATGCTCAATGTTTATGGATTCAGAAAACCTTTTGTGATTTTATTATTTATCGTGAATAATTATCTATTTATTGTGAAAACACATCTAAAATTTTTATTTCCAAAAAATACTTGATGGAATTATAGAATAAATAATAGATATATTAGATTTTATTTTATTATAGATTATTTGAATAAGGGTGATATTTTTTGTGATATATGTATTCCAAGAATTATCTTACAGAAATATCTACTAATCCATTATATTTTTCACAGTATGAAAAGTAAATAAATTTTACCATATCATATTGGAAGAATAATTATTTTATCTTTGCATACATTTAAGGGGAGTTTATTTTTTTGATATCCATATGATATGAGATAATATGTTCTCTAATATATTTATTTATTTTTAATTAAAATGGGTTAGTAATTTCTTTTTCTCCTAATATTTGTTTGATATTTATTTTTTTATATTTACAAAAATGTGGAGAATGTTTAGTTTTGGTTCTGTAATAACAAAGAATATTATTTGTGCATTTAATTGCATGTATTTATGTTTTGTTTGATTATAAATTCATTTATTCATGTTTAATGTTTTCATAAATTTAAATATTTAGTGTTTTGTATATTTTATATCACTTGTGTTAATGTTTTTTACTATACCCACATAGCCAATTTTCCTATACAATATTTTATAACTATATACCATTTAAGTTCGTAATATGTTTCAATTTTAATTCTAAAAAAATTATATAATGTGTTTTGTGTTTTTTATTATCAAATATGAAGATAAATTAATCATTAAAAACTAAACACTGTTCATTTTTTAATATTGGATGATTTTAAACGTCACATAATTATTAAATACTAATAAATTTTTGTTTTAATATTTAAATATATAATACCATTGAAATGATAATAGATTTTTAAATTCATAAATATCATAAATGATGGATCTATTTTCCCATATGAGTCTCTCTAAATCTCAGAGTTCTCTTTTCTAGATTTTTCGGTGGCCCAGTCTATTATTGGATTCTTTTTATCCCTCAATTTTATATTAGATGAATGATTTTATACTGGTTGTTTCGTTTTTGTATCTATTTGAACAATGTTTCCCTTGGGAATTGTCCCCCCCATGGTATGACTTTTTTTCTCTCTACATGGCGGGGTTCATAGTCATCCTTTTTATCAATAATGTTTTATTTTATTATTATATTGATGGTTAAGATGTATTTTATTAGTGGTGGGTCAGTATTAGGTCTTTTCAAGTCTTGAAAATGGGTGTCACTTTAGTATAGGGTGGCTTCCTTATATCGTAATGTGGCATTGGGCTATCACCCTAGACCCAATGGTGACCATGAGCATCAACAACCGCAACCCCTCAATGTAGTGAAACATCAGAGTGATCTATTGGGGTTTGATTTCTTTGAGTAGTTATTTTTTCTATTATTTGGGTTTCAAAAAAAATTAGATGGTATGAATTTGGTAGCATTAAATTTTTTAACCTAGAAGTCGACTACGATGTTATGATGATAATTCAGATTCACCATGATGGACGCTCTTTGGAAAATATGGTTCTGTTGTGATTGAGTATATTGTTAACATCACTATGAATTTTCTCAATGGAGATTTATTCCCTATTTTTAGTTATAGGGAGTAGTTTTTTTATATGTTTGATGACTATGCCTATGATCTTGGATGTTTTTTTGACATAGTTTCTGGGCATTATTTATGATGATGAAGTTCCTAACTATGTGAACTGATGAAGACAATAGTGATTAGTCATGATGGAATTTTTTATTCGATCGACCTGACCTAATGTGACATGGTGGAAAGGACACCGAGGTAAGACTTATCTATCTTGAGCTAATAGATAGGAATCTTACGAGAGAGGAATTCTTCTTATATACACTATAATTTAACATTATAAATTTGATTTATGTAATTTTTTAGTTTCTAGTTGTTCTCAATAGGGTTTAAATTTTACTTTATAGTGGTTGTTTTTTTGATGTTTCACATTTAACCAATGAAATTGTTTTTTAAAATTATCAAAAACATGTATTTGGAGGTCTGCCTCTCTGAAACATTTAACAATTCATTTTGAATTATTAGTAAATATAAAATTACCACATTTAAATTTATATAATGATATAAAACTTTATGAATCACATGTAAATTGATTAGCATGTACACTATCCCTATACTAATTTTCCATTTTGAAGCATAAAAAAATATCCTACAAAGACATATCTTAGATAGTTTTGGTACTCATGAAAACATGGGTCTAATCAGGTTTGAATAATTTTTTATAATAGCCTATAAAAATTTCAGAAAATTATTTATGGTTAACATAGAGGATAAGGATTTAGAAATAAATACTTTTATTTTACAATATATTTTTTAAATATCATGGAAAATCACAAGAATAATGTCCCCTCATTATAAATTTAAAACAAGTAATAATTGAAAAACATCCATTAAAATTTTTACAAAAAAGTCTTATAAATCCAAGGTATTTGTATATTATATCAAAATCAGGTTTTATTACTATAGAATTTAGATAAATTTATCATTTTATTACAATATGTTCTTCTTCAAACAAATCTTTATAAATATTATAAAAACCCTTTATTTCATACAAAACAATTAAATAATTTTGAAGATAAACAATATAAGAGTGTTGAAAAACCAAGATCTAAAGGATTTGTATCTTGGGAATCATAGAACCAAACATAACATTTACATAATAAAATATAAACAATATTCAATTCATTATTCTTTACCTTTGCATTGGCCCTTGTTTTATCCTTAGTATAATTAATCACGTGAGGATATACATCAAAAAAAGGGGTGTTCTAAAAGCCTAATAAGAGGATATATAAGAACATGAATAAATTTAATATGAATGAAGATAATCATTATAATAATAACATAAGCACTGGATCATATTTATAACCGTGATAGGATACATTAGGTAATGTCATGGAATGTGGAAATGCATAAAAATGAAACATCATGTCTTAATGGTTTGTATGACACATAGTTTTGAATAAAGCTAACATCTATTAACACATAACATATATCAATCTTTATGAAACCATCATTGTGAACAAATATAGAATCATATTTATGAATATTTTACATTATATCCTAAGATACATAAAATTATCCAATGCATTGGAGTACTATATAATTCTAGGTGAACCCATGACATCATAACATTTACATAAACATGAATTCCACATAGAACGTATACCAATATTTTCCATAAAATAACCCATGTAAAGGAAATTTTTAACGTAAGAATATCATAATGAATACATTAATGAATAAAAATTCAGGTTCCCAAAATAAAAAACGGAATAAAATAATTTTTATAAGAATCAATCAATCTTGAGTGAAGAAGAAACAATCTCAATAGAATTAAAAGATTTTTTTTTAGAAATAAGAGTTCTTTTGGAAAAATATTTTCATTTTTTAAAAAATAAGATAGGAACGTGCATATCCCAAAAAATTAAAAGGGAAGGAAAATGAAATTATATGTTTGGAGTATTGAAATACAACCATACTAAAATTTTGAATGAAATATTAATAACCTAGAGAAAGGAAATTAGGTTTTAGAATCCCCTTGACTTATGTCTGAATTCACTATTCACATTAATATCCCGGATAACAAATTTTATTATTTAATTAATTGATAAATAAATAATTAAAAATTTATTTTATTCATTATAATTTTATTATGTTCTTTCATAGCCATTTTGATGATTTATAGTGTTCTATTTCATCATTTTGGGTGTTCATTTTCTTAGTCTTCAGGATCTATTCACTTGTATATATGTATCGATGATCATGTAAAAAGGGAATAATTATCCAGAACTAAAATTATATGATATTAATTAAATTACAGAAGTTTAATTGGTATTATATATTATTATTTTCTATATATTAGGATAATTAATTAGATAAAAAGTTTATGATAATTATTTAGGTTAATGTTTTTGGTTTTTAATCACCACAGACTCATTTTATTTTAACATTTAGTATTATTTAAATATGTTTTTTACAAAAAATAAAAAATGTCACAAATTAAGTTTTAAAAATTTATTCAACTATAAAAATGGTTTTATTACTGTCCTTGAAGGTAGTGAAGGAAAATAAAAACTTTTCTTCCTCAAATGGGATAAATCAACACCTCACGGACGATGTTTTCATTTTTGGAATAAAAGAGGAGAACAGGTTCAATGATGGATTATTCTATTAACATTATAAAATTAAATTATATATAATATAATACAGTTAAAATTCCACTTGTAGAAGGTTAGATCAGGAGATAATAATAAAATATAAAAATAAACTAAAAGAAAGATGATTTTACCTCTTGAATTCTTATTCTTGAGAACCCCCTTATGGATATTTGATTTTTTTGAGATCAAAGTATACACAATTTTTGGTATGGAATTGAGAATATTATTGGGTATAAATTTTACAATATTCAATTCTTCTGAGTTGTGATAATACGAGATGGTGTGGGGTGATATTTCTAGTGTAGGAGAGGGGGTTTTTTTTATTTTAATCATTTGTTAATATTTTGGCCTAAGATTATGAATAGTATTAAAATAATCAATAAATATATTAAAATAATGATTTAGAGTTATATATTATGGTCTTTGATCATTAATACATCATCTATGACTAAATAATTCATGTATTTGTTAAATATCACAAATTACCATATTTCATTATTCACCAAAAAAATCAATTATTTAGAAAAATACAAAACAAATCACCATGTCCATTTTTTATGGGTAGAATTCAAAAATGAACTCTATTTTAAGAAATTAATTTTATAAATATTATAAATTTAATTTGTAATTAAAATTATCATTTAATTGAAAAATACAGATTTTAAAATTTTAACTGATTTTATAACACATTAAAAAATTAATTAGGGTTGCATAAAATTATCTTATAATAATAAGACAAAAAATTTAATTTATAAATACATATTATAAAATTAAATTTTATATTAAATTATATTATTAAATATTTATGACATAAAAACATACCAACACTTAATTTATCATTTTTAAAACATTTATTTACTTATTCCATGAAGTAAATAGTTCCAATGTTAATTATTAAGATACCTAATTTGTATTTATACGTTCATAGGCGAGGTTACTATTATATTGGTTTTATTTCTATTAATAAGGTTCATATTACTGTTCCAAATTTCATATTACAATTTCATTATTATAAGTTCCTTAACTTCTATAAATACCTATCATTTAATTAATTATTCATTTATAATGTTTGTATAGAGTTATCTAACTGATTTTAATGGATTTAAACTATATAACATAATTATAAGAAGTTAAATTTCTTCGATAAAATTTGGGGTGGTTACATTCTTCCCCCCTTATGAAATTTTACCCTTGAAATTTCATTTTACATAGATAGGTGATGTTATTTCTACCTCATCAATTTATTCGGTTCCCATTTTGCCTCATTGTACTTATGGTTCTTATATAGTACTTAGACCAGGTGAGTAGTCTTGTAGTGTATAAATTTATCTCTATGGCCCAATATCTTTAATGGTTTCTCCTTATAAAAGAGATCATTTTTCAACTATTCCACCTTTGGATTCAGTACATGTGAGGGATTTGGTATGTACTTCTTAAAAAGGGATATGTGGAATACAACGTGTACTTAAAACATGGTAGGTGGAAGTGCTATTTGATAGGTTAGAACTCTAATAAAACCAAGAATCTTGAAGGGGATTATATACATGGGACTCATCATTTCTTTCTTCCCAAATCGCATGATTCTCTTCCATGGAGATATGAGGATGAATTCTATGTACCCAATCTCATACTAGTTTTGTTGACAACTTTCTGCATAGTTCTTCTATCGAATTTGGGATTTCATGATGTCTTAATTAATGGATTTCACCTTCTCCACCATTTATTTCACCATTTCAGGTCCTAGTATCTTACTTCCACACAATTAATCATATAATTATGGAGTTCTACATATATTCCCAGGAAGGGATTTATATGGAGCCACATAGATGCTCAAGTGGAAACTATGGTTGTAAGAGAAATCAACCATAGGAAGATGATGGTCACATCCTCTATGGAAATAAATATAGACTGCTTTCATCATGTCATCCATTGTCTAAATAGTCCACTTATATTTTCCATTAATATTATGATGATAATCCGTACGGAAGTTTTTCGCAGTTTTTAGATCATTTTGGAGACTTTTTCTGAACATGGAGGTGAATATTATATCTCGATCAGATATGATCGATAGTGGTACTCCATGCATTCTTACCAAGTTTTTAATTTATATATGTGCAAGTTTATTTAGTGATAAGTCCTCTATAATAAGTATAAAGTGATATTTACTTATTAGAAAATCCAAAACAACCCATATAGCATTATATTATATGGACGTCTTCGGATGATTGGTGAAAAAGTCTACAATGATTATTTCCATTTCCAAGTTGTTTTGGGTAATGTTTTCATCTTCACCTTGGATTTTTTACTTTCATCCTTTACTTTCTGACTTACTGGTAACTTTCATATATATTCAGTGATCTCGTTCTTCATATTTTCCCACCAATAGTTCTCTTGGATATCTCGATTCATATTTTTTCTTCTTGGGTGAAGACAAAAGGTTGATCTATGCACGTCACTAAAAATTTATTACTTTATTAATGAATTGGATTCTATACATAGTCATAACCCAAATCTAACAACTCCTTCCTCATCTATTTTTAACTCTGAGGATTTCTCCTTCTTGTAGATTCCACCTTCTTCTGAATTTTCATATCATTTCTTTGATAATATTTTATTATATCCATGAGGGTTGTTAGAGAAATAATTTGAGAAAAGGATTCAAGATGTTACTTCCTTAATTATTCACATGTCCATCATTTTAAAATCTAATAATATTTTATCCTTATCAATTCTCATAATTGATAATTTTGCAAGATCCATTATACTTAGAGAATTTACTACTTTATTATCATTCCCCGGATTGTAGTGTATGGAGCAGTCATAATCTTTGATGAGATCTAACCTCTTCACTAGATCATATTAATCTTCTTCTATGTGAATATATATTTGATCATATTATGATCATTACATATTTCAAAATTCTTCCCATATAGATAGTTTTTCCATATTTTCACTGAAAATATCACATCTACCAAATCTAGATCATGTTTGGGATAGTTTTGATCATGAATTTTCAACTACCTTAAGGTGTAGGATATCAATTTATAGGTTTTTATAACTAAACATTTTAATACCTTATTTGAAACTTCATTGTACACCAAAAATAGTTCCACACATGTTAGAAGTGTGAGTACTATTGTGGTGATAAGCATATTTTTCAACTCTTTCAAGAAGTATTCACATTCACCAATACCTAAAAACTTTTCTCTCATCCATTTAATCTAGGTTAGTGGGTCTAAAAATCATAATAAGTCTTTGACTAATCATCATTAATACCCAGCTTGACCAAGGAAACTACAGACTTCCGTTACAGATGTTCTTTAGGGCTACTCTTCAATTCCATTTTCTTGGAAGGATCCACAAATATTCCCTTACTAGAGATAACATGACGCAAATATGTAACTTCTTTTACACATAACTCACATTTAATAGTATTTAAATAATTTTTCTCTCATCCTAAAGTCTTTATCACAATATTAAAATGCTCCTAATGTTCCCCTATCTATTGGAATATATTAGAATATCATCTAGAAAGACTACCACCATTTTTTAGGTAATCTCTAATGACTCTATTCATTATGTCAACCGATATTTCTATAGAATTAATGAGTCCAAGAGACATCACTATGAAATCATAGTGGTTATATCTTTATCTAAATGTAGTCTTAGGAATATCTTCCTTTTTCAACTTTAATTGGTGATATCCTGACTGAATATCCACCTTAAAGAAATACTTGGCCCCATATTGTTGATCGAACAATTCATCTATCCATGGAAAGGGATAATTTTTCATTGTTGTTATTTTTTGATATCATGATAATCAATTTATAGATGCATCGATCCATCCTTCTTCTTGAAGAAGAGTACTAGCTCGCCCCATAATGAACCACTCTAGTGTATAAACCTCTTGTCCAGGTTATATTGTAACTACTTATTCAGTTACTCCAACTCAATAGTGAAAATTTTATAAGGTATCTTAGATAGAGTAAGAGAATGAGGAATAAGTTCAATTGATAAATCAGCCACTCATTCAAGAGGAAGACAAGGAAATTCTTTAGGGAACACATCAATGTTTTCCCTCATAATAGGAATCTCTAAGAGCATGATTATCTCTAATGTATTAATCATTTGAGCTAGATATACATTCTCATAGGGAAATAATTTTCATGACTGAGATAAATATTCTGAAGGAGATTCATCCTCCTCTTTACACTTATACAGAATTGTCGGATTCCTTGAGATGTGAACATTTATCTCCCTTTCATAATAGTTAATGTTGGATTTAGATAAAGATATCCAATCCATTCCCAAAATAGAATCAAACTCCACAAAAAGAAGTTAGATAATATTTTTTGAGAGGTTAGGCCCACAATATTTAACTGGGGAGGAGTTATATACTTTGGATTAAAAAAATTCCCCATTTTCTATTCACACAGATAAATCAACCTCCATATTTTAGGTCGTGTTTGAATTGTTATAATAAACTTTCATGATATGAAACAATGAATAGATCCATAATCAAATAGTTTTCTCACTATTATTGAATGAATAACTATCATACCAATAACCACATCATTGTCAAGCTCCACATCAATGGTATTAATGACATAATCATTCACTTGAACCTTTGGGATTGGAGGCTGCTGATGTTGATTACCCTCGAGTACTTTGGGTTTAGTGCACTAGATTACATAGTTCCATTGATCTCTAAAGTTAAATCATTTGAACATGGTTTTTTCTCTCTTTTACAAAATTATATTATACATATTCTTCATTTTATCTAACATTCATAAGACTAGATTCCTTCTCTCCCACACATGAATCATTTCCTTATCCTTTTGAGGCAATTCCCATGACACTCCTTCCCAAATTTTTGAAATGTGAGAGGTTGAGATTTATTTTCACCTCTGTAATTAGATCCACCATCATAAAACTCTATTAATTTCTTATCACCATATCCATGGGACCATTCTCTAAACTCCATCTCAAATTTGAAATCACATCAAATAGCCTCTTCATAACTCCAAAAGACTAGATTAGATAGAGCCTTTCTAAGGTTTACATTTAAACAACTAAAGAATATATTTATTTTTATGTCATTATTGATAAAAAAATTCAAGTAGTAACTTATAGGACTTGTGAATTTTGATTCATAATCTATGACATATTCACCTTCCTTTTTCATCATCTCTAAGAATACAATCTCCATTTTTGTATTAATAGTTTGACATAAATACTTGTTAAGAAATATTTTCTTAAAGTCTTCCAACTCCATCTCTTAAATTTTTTCATTCAGATTAGTTTTATTAATCAAATCCCAACATTGATCGACCTCCCCATCTAAAAGAGAAATGATCAAAGTTACCTTATATATCTTAAAATATTGAAGTAGATAAAATATCTTCTACATCTAGTTAATCCATTGTTCCATGAGTAGAGGATTTGAAGATCCACTAAACATCTATGGGTTTTCCCACATAAAATTCCAGATATCCAGTTTCACTTTCTTCGGTGTAGGTGAATGTTCCACATTATTTATGTTATTTTTTATAGAATAAGACAATTGGGTAAGAACTATAATCAAATTTTGAACTCCACCTCCCAAGGAGATGGGGATTTCATTTAGGCATTCAATATATTATTCCTCACAAGGTTTATTGGCATGGTTTCTTTTATTTCACATAATTTTATAACATATAGAAGGCTTGAGAAATACATAAACCAACAATTCATAAATAAATAATTAATTCCATCATGAAATGAACTCTAATGATATATCTTGTGGGATCCCTCTGTATAGAAATTTTGTAAAACAATGCTTCTTGGGTGGTTATATATACCTAGCCTCATGCTAAGGGTTTTCATTAATGTTCTCAAATACTAATTAAATAATTAACTAAACTGTGCTCCAATTCCAACTATAGCGACCCTACTTTTCTTAAATTATTATTACGTCATTTTAAAGATAAAAATTATAATATTGTTAAAAAACCATGTTCCAATTGTTTTGTGACTTGGAAAAATTAGCACCAAACGTAAAATTTATATTATAAAAAATAAAAATTATTTAATTAATTCTTCTCTTACTTATTATTGGGCCACATTTTCTTCTTATCACAAGTAATCATTTAAGGATGTACATCCAAGAAAGGGGTGATCTAAAAGCCATGTAAGAGTATAGATCAGAACATGAATCTATATAACATGGGTGAGAATAATCCTTATGATCATAACATATTCTTGGGATCATCATCATAACCATTAGAAGAAGAATTAGGTAATTTCATGGAATTTGTAATTGCATAAAAATGAAAAATCATGTCTTAATGTTCAAAACCACACATAGTTGTGAACAAATATTTCATCATGTTCATGCATACCATATGTACATAATTATAACATCATAATTATGAAAAAATATAGAATATTTTTCATGAATGTAGAACATTATATCATGATATAAAACATATTACCCAATGATTTAGAGTACTATATAATTTTGGGTGCACTCGTCACATCATAACATTTACACAATCATTCATCCCACATAGAAAGAATAAAAATCTTTTCTATAATATAACCCATGGAAAGGAAATGGGTTTCATGAGAATTTAATAATTTATACTTCCATGAAAAAAAATTGGGTTTCTCAAAATAATAAGGGAATAAAATACATTGGGTAATAATCATTAATCTAGAGTGGAGAAGAAACAATCTCAATATATGTAAAAGATGTGTTTTTTTAAAGAAGAGTTATTTTGGAAAAATCATTGCATTTGTTAAAAAATCAAATATGAACAGATATATCCTAGAAATGGAAATAAAATGACTATATAACTATATTTTAAGAATATTAAATTAACATCCATACTGAAATTTGGCATGAAGGAAGAATAATCAAAATAAAGGGAATTGGTTTGGAAAATCCCCTTACCTTTTGTCTGAAAGATTTCATTACATTAATATCCTAGAAAACAAAATTAAATTAATTAATTAATAAATCCAGAACCTATTATACACGTATTTTAGTCTGTATAATTTTACTAAGATCTTTTATGAAAATTTTAATGAGTTATACTGTTCAATTTCATTATTCATGAGTGTTCATTTTCTTGGTCTTTAGGATTTGTTAACTTGTATACATGTACGGAAGAACATTTAAAATGTGGATAATTATAAAGAACTAAAATTATATGTTATTAATGATCTTAATGTGGTTTAATTTTTATTATATTTTTTACCATATCTAAGGATCATTTGTTAGATAAAAAGTTAATGGTAATCATTTAGGTTAATTTTGGCGGTTATCAATCACAACAGACTCGTTTTGATTTATCATTTAGTTTTATGTTAATATGTTAGCTTCAAAACATAAAAGGATTATAACATAAATTTTAAAATCATTTTTAACCATAGTAATGATTTTATTACCAATATTGAATGTGATGAAGGAAAATGGAAACTTCTCGTCCTGAAAGGATAAATCAACACCACACAAAAAACGTTTTCATTTTAAGAATAAAATGGAGAGGATAAAAAAAAGATCGATGATAGATTATTCCATTGACATGATAAGATAAAAATATATATAATATACTATAGTTATCAATGCAATTTTATAAGGGGATATAATGAGATAATAAAAAATTAAAATAAAATGAAAATAAATTAAAAGAAATGAATGATGATTTTACCTCCTTAATTATTCTCCTTGAGAACCTCCATAAAGAGTTTGGTTTTGGAATTTTTTTGATACCAAATTATTCTGGATGTGGGGGAGGGTCTTGAGAAGAGTATTGGGTATAAATAGTTCAAGCATCATGGCTTTGTAGGTGTTAGTAGAAATGGTGGAGAGGGGTGGTATTTATAGTGGAGGAGAGGTGTGTTTTTTTATTATTTTATTCAATTGTTTTATATTTTTGTTCAAGACTATGAATATTTTAAAACATATGAATAAATATAATAAAATAATAATGGAGAGTTTGATATTGTGGGATTACATTATCCACACATCATCTATGACTCAATAATTCATGTATTTTTTAAATACAGTAAAATACTGTATTTCACTATTCACGAAAAAATCATCTATTTTAGAAAAATCAGAAAAATTAACCCTAATAAATTTTCAATATGTAGAGTTAAATAATGAACTCCATTTTTTGAAAATTATTTTCTAAAAAGGATAAATATAATTTTAAATTAAAATCATCATTTGATTAAAAATGATGATTTTTAAATTATAACTTATTTTGTAACACATTGAAAAATTAATTAAGGTGACAATAAATAATCTTATAATCATACAAGAAAATATTAATTTATGAATACATTTTATAAAAATAAATTTTATATTAAATTTTTTAATTAAATATTTATGACTAACATAAATACGAACACTTAATTTATCATTTCTAAAATATTTATTTAATTATTCCCTGAAATAATTACATCATATTTTCTTTCACAAGATAGATAAATTTTATTTTTACTTTCATAGGTGAGGTTACTATTTTATTGGTAGAATTACTATTCTTAATTTTCATATAACTATTCTAATAGTCAAGTTACCCTTTCATTGGTATGGGTTTATTAACATCAATAAATACCTCTAATATATTTAATTCTTTATTTATAATGTTTGTATTATTTTATCTATGTGATATTATGTGATTTATAAAATACAACATAATTATAATAAGGAAAATTTCATTGGTAAAATACTTTGTTATTACAGATCTATCTTTAAAAATTAATCTTCTTTTTTGAGTTTTCATTTTCATCTAGAGTAGATTTAAATTTTTTTCCTCTACCTCATTATTTTTTAGGAAGGTAATATTTGATTTAAATATTTTCCTTTTATAATATTTCTAAATATACCTAAATTTTATCATTAAAAATTGAATCATTATTCATTACCATTTCATTTTCCTCAAGCGTGGTCTTTTTTCCTTAACAAGTTTTTTATACTTATTTCTATATTCCTTGGGTATATTTGAAATTTTAAATTTATCATCGTGTGATATTTAAATCTCATCATATAATTTATCCATTGTATATTATTTAAAATTAGAATCATAAGATTCATTTTTATGAAAAATTATTTAATTTGAAGAATACATTTAAAAAAAATCTTCCCAATCATTTCCATAACTGGATTCTTCATTTCAATATGAGTCTTAAATAAAGCCCCATCAATTAACAAGATGTCTATTTTACTTATTATACTTATTTCTTCCATTTCCTTTAATTTTTGAGCACTCAAGTTTTATATTTACCATTGTTATTAACTCATATAATATTACTTATGGAACATAATTAAAATTACCTTTTCGGTTTGATAATGACTAGGGATAGAATAATATATTTTTTCCTCCTATAATATCCCATTATTTCTTTTGAATTTTCTTTGGTAATATGATCAACTTCATCACTATAATTTCCCTAAAACTTATATTTTAAAGAGTAAGTGGTAACATTATTTTTTTGATTTCTGGAAAATTCCTTTTTCCTCTACTCAATTAGTCACCAACTATATTTTTTAATTATAAACCAAATTGAAATTAAGAACCAATAATCACATCAAGTGTGTATTTTTTAATATTCATACTCTCAAAAATTTATGATTTCCTAGAAATCTATTTTTTAAGAATATCTTCGAGAACTCTTTCAACATGAACTATATTTTCCAGATATTCTCTTAAATTATTTATTCCATTCATAATTCTAGTTAATATATGAAATAATTTATTTAAAATTTCTTTCTAAACCATTTAAAAATCTTTTTATTCTTATTTTATCATACCAATATTAGTTATAATTAGTCTAATAGAACTGTAATGAGTTTATTTCAATATCCTTAAGATGTAATCTATATTTTTACAAGATGAAATATGATTGATTAAATTTCATTTAATATCATAATAAATTTTGTTCATGATATTATAATTAAGAACATATTTCAAAGAATCATCACCTGAGAGTATATTAGGATCATCCCCAAGGAGTTTATATGATTTTACCATGGTTTTCGAATGCGAAATACATAGTTGTTTCAAATTTCTTTCATATAAACATGAAAATAACAAAAATTATTACCATAGATTAATTGTTGTATTTTTTGAGAACAACCATCATTTAAACTTGTTCATAACATCTTAAGTAGATATTTTCCTTATGTGGTTAATTCTAGGATATGCTGGAAAAAAATATATAAATAAAATAGAACTAACTATCTCTTGAAGGTATATAATCTCATGCCAATTTTTTCCCATTACACATTATGTTTGAATAGTCATGATGGGATGAGTTTTCTTTCTTATAAAAATTTAATGAATTATCAGAGTTATTATAATTATTCAATAAAAAAACAAAAAAATAAACATAGTAATTTGTATTGTAGTATTTTTTTCAATGTGATCCTGCATCTAATCTTCACCCTTTTGATGTGAGAGTATGGAACAAATTAAATAACAAGATAAATTTTCTAAGTATTAAAACCTTTTACAATTAATTTTATACACCATGTGTCACAATGAAATATCATTACTTTTTCTCACCTAAAGGCACACACCCTGAAATTTCCTCTTAAAGTATAGGAATAACCATTCATTCCTTGATCCAGCTCAAGGAACAATTGTATCTCTTCCCATTTACCATATATGAATCAAATATAATTATTCCTTTTTTAACCTAGAGGCACACCTTATATGAAATTTTTGTTGGGGTATAATAACACTAACACCAATGCCTTGTTTTTATATGAAAAATCAAAAACTACAAATATCACACACATAATTAATTTAGAAGGAATTTAACACTGTAAAGGATATTTGAACAAATAAAATCTTTAATATAAAGGCATCAATTTTCACTTTAGTACAAAAAAATAAGTACGTTATATATTCTCCATGTCAATGTTTCGTAATATGTGTTCCCAAAAATTTATAGTTCAAGTATCCTCAAAACCTATTTGTAATATTGTATTGGATCTTTAAAACTATATTTATAGATTTTATTCATGCATGTCATCATAAATGAATAGATAATTGAAAGAATATCCATTTTAGTTTATCATTTCCAATGGCCCCATATTTTATGTCCCAAAGATAATGAACTACTTCAGGGTTGGAAGTAGCTTTGATGATCTATACAACTAAAAAAATATCAATTAAACTAAATAGATTGGAAATTTTCATACAATAGTATACATTTCATAATTATCAATATTAAAGTCCTTTAAATACTCCTATAAAACATGTAATTCTAACTCTTTATATTTCAAACAATTGAAATTTGACGCTTTTAAATTCTGAGACTATAGCTTGAATATTTACCTCTTGATTAGAATTTAACTTTTAATAAAATACATCTGAATATATTGTTATAGAATTTAAATAATTAACAACTAGTTCTGAAAAAATTTAACAAATTAAATCAGTCAATATCAATATAAACCAAATAAAAATACATAAAGATATACAAAATGGATCATAATTTTAATTTTATAAAAAAGTGTGAATTCATATGAATCATGTACAACTTTTTCATACGACATTTCATCAAATGGATTTGATTGACTTTTACTAAAATTGCATGACAATGAATTTTTTAGACTTTAAGTCTAAATCGTATGAATTTTATATGATCATATGGATTTATAATATGTGAATTATTTATTTTATAGGACTTCATGTTTTTTCTGTATGAATTTGAAAAATATATGACATTGAATTTAATTTTATTTAAATTTAAAAATCATAATAATTTCAATTCCACTTCGTATGAAATCAAGAAAAATGTATGAATTTGAAAAAAAATTATGAGAGTTAAATTATATGAAAAAAATATGACATTGAAATAAATTTCATATAAATTTGAAAAAATACATTTGACTTCATAAATAAAAATTTTTATTATTTTTTGACATTGAGACAATAAATAGAACATATGACATTGTTAGTACGAGATAACAAATCATAAAAAGATGATTTTTTTTGTTTAAAATCAGTTTATAAGAAACATAAAATACGTAAAGAAACTAATAATTTAATAATTAAATGATTAAAAAACTAAATTTAATTTAAAATGATACATTTCTTGAAAAATTACTTTGAGATTTAATTTTTTTCTTAAACTCATGTTAATGGAAATAAAATAATCATTTTCATAATTATCAAAACTCAATTAAGATAATTGTAAAGGATCCACTAAATATAATAGGACATCAATTTGATAATATTTACATGCATGTTAGGTTGAGAGAACATGTGTATTTCTTGGTGAGGTTATTAATAACATTACTAATAGAGTAATGGTGACCTGAATATCTCATCTCTAATAGCAGGTGAGAACCTTATTAGGGCTTGGATTCTGGGTATTTCATCTATATAGTGATAAAAAGGAACTTAGTTGTTTGGTTTTCATGTCACCCTTATGTTATATACTATAAATATTGATGCATATGATTTGTTAAATGATAATAAGAAGTATAGATAGAGCTCAAGGGATATTTTACCTTATGTCCCTTGTGAGTTCAATGTGGAGTTTTTTTAATTTTTAGGATGAAAGGGTTATATTTTCAACATTTTGTGGAATTTTAGGATACTCATTAAAATGGTGGGGATATCAATTCTCTTATAGTAGATACATTAGTTAATAAATAATTTAAATTTTTTTATTAATAATTCAATGTTTCACTTTGTTCGAGAAATGATAGGTGACCTATGGATAGGGAAGGTGTTGAATGAGAAATATTTATATTACTTGTGTAATGTTAGATTATGTGGGACTTGATCCATTACCTTGTAATGATCTTGTTAGGGTCATCTCTATAGATAATTTGACTATCCAGAAATAGAAGTCCAAATTAAAGTTATGGAAAAAATAATGCTTTCTGGACTTGTTTTTTTATTTATGCTGTATAGATTTTTGGATCTATTTGAATATAAAAAATCATTTTTGGGTTGTATTAACATAATTTATGAGGTTTTTTTATATATTTTTTGTTTTTTGGTCTCATATTTTTTTTCTTTTCATGGATTTAAATTTTAAAAGTGGGTATAAATTAGTAACCATGGTTTTTCCTCAAAAAGGACTGAACTTTTTATTTAGAATCATAAATTTAATCCCATAAAATTGGATAAATTTTAATTTTACCTAGTAAATAACCTCAAAAATATTTTTTGGTAGGTTCATTGATCTTGGGATATTATGTTTACCCTTATGAGTAATTTCACTAATGTTATAGGAAAATTTATATTTAAGTGGTATTTAATGATTACTTAATAAATATATTATTATACTACTCATTTGAATGTTAATATATCCTTAATGAATCCCAAAATATAAATTTATCACCTATACATGGAGTTTTATCTAGGGGATATGTAATACATATTTAGGCATCTGACCTTGGGCCAAGACCATCTTGTGATTTTAATTAAAACTCATGATTGACCAAATTAATCTCTTATAAATTAATGGTTAGACTTTATATCCAGGGAGATAAAAAAAATTTATAAAAAAACTATATGAGAAGATATTGGAAATCAAAGAGACTGTTCTTTGAGGAACTTTAGGATGGTGGTAAGAGTTAGCATAGACTTCAATGATTGATGACCCAAACATGACGTTGGAATAATTATTTTTTCTAATTATCCATTTTTAATGAATTTTATATAAATTTTATGGTTTTTAATTCTATTATTTATTTCCTGATTCACATGCCCATATATTTTAGTAAACAATTTACCTATTTTATTTTATGGATGGTATAGAAATCGATGAATAATTTTTGATAGATAATGTATGATGGATGAGACTATAAGGCTTAGTCACCAGACTCCCCTTCCATCCCATGTCCTATATTCCTTCTCCCCCCTTCTATATTCTGGCATGTGGACAGCATCCCCTTACTAGATCCATGATTTGGGCTGGCCAAAACACCTTGATTACTAGTATCTCCCTCTACCTCTCTCCCTCTATCTTTTCATCTCTCTCTTTATTGTGAATTAATTATGGGGTATCCATCCCTATTAGTGGTTGGTGTTAGTAATTTTTAGAAAATAGTGGTGTGGTTGAGGATATGGTGGACATGGGAGCAAAAATCAAGAAGAAATTATATAACACACTATAACATAAAAATCCCATAATTACATGATTTATAACTTGGGTTGTACTTTATTAAATTTCTAGAATATTTTCAATTTTTTATTTTAGGTAATTAAGAAAAAGTAATAAATATAAAACCTTTACAATAAAAAGTATAAACTTACACTAAATGTTTAATTTATTCCACAAAAAAATAGGATTATTAAATTTAAACTCATTTCACATTAAAAACATGTTCTCTTCTTGTAATAAGGGTCATCCTAGTGGAAATTTGTACCTTTACATAGTTCACAGTAATCATTAAGACCTGTGAAATGTTTTTTTAAACTTGGTACATGTATAAAAAGTTTATTAAATGATATAAAAAGAAATAAAAACCATTATTCCTTTAAAAAACAAAAATATCTATATCAATGTTCTATTTATCATAATAATCTTGTAGCTCAAAATTATAACTTAATTACTCTTTAAATAAACTTCTCTACCTAAATATTTTTATAAAAAACTATAAAGGTGAAATAAAAATCCAAAAGTGTTTTTTTAAAACATGAAAAAATTTCCTTGAAAACAAATCATTCATCCTTACAATGATTGTAAAATTTCTTTTTAATAATAATATCATTTTTATATCTAATTAAATCAATATATTTCTATAAAAATACACTTACATGTTTATCATTTAATATATTCAAGGTTAAAAATATAAATAATCACATGGATAACAATAATTAATCTCATTATAATGTAATGCATCATTATAGACATCATGATATTATCATTATATTCTCATTCCAAGACATTAAAAACCTTACCACCATGTCCTTATGCCCAAAAATTTTACATGCCATCATGGAATTGTCCCAAAATATTTTATATATTTTCAAGGCCTTGTGTTAATACATTTTCATTTTATGGGTTGAAATACATAGAGAAATATCCATATTTTATTATATCATGATACATATTGATGCATTGAGGGGATATCTGTAATTGGACCCCTCCTATTACTTATATATTTCAAGTTCATTCCTCATATATAGAATCAATAATATAATACATAATCAATATTCCATGATAATGAACCTTTTAATTTGAAAATAAATATCCTATAAAATGTTGATATTTTTCCCAAATCAATAAAATAGAACAATATAATCATAATACATCTAGATAAATATGGTGTATGGTATCATTTAGAGAATATCACAAATTATGCATTAAATAATTTAATTTATTTTTTCATAGTTGAAAAATAATTTTATAAAAGCATTAGAATAATTCTCTAAAAAATAGGAGAAGACGTCCTTTTCTTTTGGTATCTATTATAACTTCATAAAACAATAGTAAAATGATTTTTTTAAACTATATAAACATATAGAGTAATATTGATAATGAATTATGTCTTTGATTATGGGAAAATTTGGTTATTTGATAAATGATAAAAAATATTATTTTTTATACTTTTGTAGAAAATTTCAGAATAAGACATATATGAAATATTTAATAGATTTATTTTAAAATTATGGTAAATAAAGTAAAAAGTAGTTGAATATGAATTTAAAAAATATTTTAAAAATAAGTAATATTATTATTGATCCATTTAAAATAACATGGAAAAGTAATAAAATATTTTAAAACATTTATAATATTTTTTTAATGAAAATTATATTACCACTTTGGTAACATTTGAATCAAATGATCGTTGAAGGAGGGATCCTAAAAATGATTTTAAAACCACTTTAATTTCAATAAATTAATGTTGAAACATATCAATATGGTATTATATACAAAACATAAAAGAAAACATGTGGTGAACATGGAATTAGACTCAATAAAAGTAAATTGAGAATAGAATTACCTTATCTCAAGTTCGACTCACCACATATGCTCCTTAACTACTATATAATAAACATAGGTTAATTATTTAATTTATTGAGAACCTTTTTTAGGCTTATACCCTTATCTTAATCCATTTTTATACTGTTTATTACAATGCATTATGTATTTTCTAAATTGATTAAGTTTATGTCAAATATTATGAGGATGTTCAGTTCATAATCTTAAAACAATATTGATAGGTTAACCGTGGTAAATGAGTCATTATTGAATCATATATAGAATATTAATATTTAAATAATAATCATTTTTAAACATTAAATTCAATTTTATAACCATCCAAGAAATGTGTACCTAAAACTGAATCACACAACTTTATGGTGGTGGTGGTCCACATGTACATACAGACGACATTTTCATTTTCCAATGGATAGAAGGGTAAAAAGGTAAGTAATATATTATATTTATATAATCAAAATTATTCCATTAATATCATATATATTCATTAAATCAATATTAATAACCATATTCATTATTTTGTGATAAAAAACACATCACTTTCTAGAGGTGGTAGTCTACACATACACGTGAGGGATGTTTTCATTTCCCATATGATGAAAAAGAAGATAATAAAGTTTTTGTAATTAGAATAATGAAATTTAAGTATATTTAAGATATAAATGATTTTATATTATATTGTTTGTGGAATAGTTTAAAGAGTTAAAATAATAAATAAACATGAAAACACTTAGTTAAGATTTATACCTCTTCTTTGGAAAAAAAATGCTTGGTATACACCTGAATCCATCTAGGTTTGTATTTTGGTGATACTAGAACCACTATGTCATGTAGAGGAATTTTGTTAAGTGTTATCTCCAAAATTTACACTAATCGGTCATTATAGTATAGGTAGGAATGAAATACCTATATTCCTAAGAAGAAACCTAAAGACATACATTCTATAGGGATATTTGGATTTAGAGTGGACAACTATTTAATTTTAGTGGATTTTAAGAATAAATGTATTAATTTAAATAAATAAAAAACAATAAAAAATATTTAAATTAAATGAATCAATAAATATGATTCTATCCTAGGTTTTCTCTATGGCTAGATTGGATGTATTTGTTTTCATAGAAAATTTTGGATAACTGATTCAAGATGTATCAAAAACCTAGATACATACCCAACATAGTTCACTAATTTAGTCCCTACACAATTAAATTTATAAACACCAATTAATTAATACGATCTATTTAATGGTATCTCTAAGTAATTGGATTGTAAAATCACTTAGAACACGCCATCATTAATGTTTGTTAACATGTGTATGAAAGGAACTCATCAAATGGAACTCGTAAAGTAATGAACTAATTTAAATATTAAGTCACATGAAATTACATGAAATCCATAAACACAAAACTCCCTAGTATTAAACCATATAATTTTTAGCCTTCCATTAATGAAATTGTCTCAATGGAATACAAAATTCAACTTAAAGAAACAGGATTGGAGTACTGAAAATAATTAAATAACAAACACTCTATCGTTGTGTGGTGAATTTCAAAAACATTGGTGTAAGTAAATTTAAAACATGATTAAATGGTATAAATGTGTTAATAAAATTGATATAGCATAGAATAATCATAACTTTTATTAAGAAAATATAGTGATCTAAACAACTTATATGAGAGAAATTGACAAGCTATTAGAAAATGTCAATGTGACATCTTAATCGAAAGAAAAACATGAACTCCCAATTATATAAACATAACCAACTTAACTAGAAATTTTAGAATCCAAGGTTTGATAATCCATAATTAAATTTCATAATATTTAATTATGATAGTAAAAGGAGAGTGAGGAAAAAATGAAATTAGACTTCTCT
This sequence comes from Viscum album, assembly GCA_963277665.1. Taxonomy (NCBI): domain Eukaryota; kingdom Viridiplantae; phylum Streptophyta; class Magnoliopsida; order Santalales; family Viscaceae; genus Viscum; species Viscum album. The sequence goes on from OY728164.1 coordinate 1,352,240,913, forward strand.
TCTTTGACCACACAAATCAGACCAGATTTATCACCCTTTAGACATCAAATTTTGACTTTTAATCAGAAATATTTTGGGAATTTCATATAATATAAATCTTTTAAACAAATTTCCTCTAATTCTTTTTGATATTTAATCCCAATTTTATATTCCATTTGGAAGTTATGATTAAATTAAATTTCTAACTATATGGTCCTTGAAATTTTTCCAATAATTTAATGTCCAATTTGACCCTCTAGATCACCAAGAAAAACATAATTAGTTCAATTCATAGTTGAATGAAAAAGAAACCTATTATTTTTTATTTATAAATTTAAAATTTGATCATTATTAGGATTTAATTTTCATCTCCACATTTATTTCTTGGGCATAATTTCCATAAATTTCTTCATTCATTCCAAAAAACGTTCATATCTCATTATGAATAAACCATTAATCATAAAAGAAAAAATGTTACAAGAAAACATATAAATAATGTCCCAAAATATGAAATTAAAATAATTAAAATAATTTATTCCACAACCTGATGAATAAATTGGGAAAAATCGATTCACATTAAATATGAATTGCACAATGATGTAAAATGTGGTTCAAATCAAAAAATGAACTTAAATAAGGAATTATGAACATTGAATCCCTTTAATATTAAAATATAAAAATTCAATAATATCATATTTTAGTGGCTAATCAAACCCCCCAAATTGAGTTTTTCTTGTACTGATAAAAGTTTTTCTCAAAAATATGAAAATTTAATTTCCTTTTTCAAAAATATGTAAACATTCAATCATCACCAAAAGATATGATGTAAAAAAATCATGAATCCTATCAAAATAATTTAACAAAATTTTGGTTCATAAGAATGTACCAAGAAAAATCTTATTCCTTTTTTCAAATTTATCTTTACATTTCATCCAATTTTAGATGAGCATGAGGATGTGTTGTGAGTCACAATATACATGGGGTTCATTTTCTTATTCAAGAGGAAAATTTGAAGCACTAAGTCGGAATCACATTAAACATTATGATTATTACATAATTTTATTTTTTTATTTCCATAATAGATATGAAAATACCAAATCCAAGAAATAAAACTATTGATTCATGATCCCCAAGTACCAAACAAAAAAAAAATCAACTATGTTCTCTATAATAAATATGTAAATCCTAGATATGGGCATGAAAACTATGGATTCATGATCCCCATGTGTTAAATTCCATACATTTGGAAAAAAACATTTCTTTACATGGCCTTTTTTCATTTTCTATTGGATATAATAATTAAAAATTAAGTGTCCCCAAACACTATTCTATAATTAAAGGGACCAAAGAACTAACACTTGCACCCAAAATCTAGTGGATGTGAATTGTGAAATTTTGATTAAATGGATAAATAAGTAAATGTTGAAAAATTACATCATACAACCATTCCAAAAAAATTATTCCCATGAACCTAAACATGCATACAGACTAGAATCAAGGCATTCATAATCATTAGACCTTCAGTTTTCATGTTTCACAATGTAAATTAAAACATGGAAAGATAATGCATCTAAAGTTTTTAGAAAATCCAAAAAAAATCTCATATTTTTTCTCCCTCTAAAATAGAATGTCACTTTACCTGGTGTTTATTTAGAATACATAAGAGAGTTATGAATTAGGAATAAAGTTGTTGAGAATGTGATTTTAAATTAAATCATGGTAAAAATCCCCTGGTTTGAATTTTATAACCCATAAATATGTAATTGAACACATCATATTCATGTCACAAGTTGACTCTTTATGGATTATTTAAGGTTAGGTTTGAATTTTGAAAGGTATTTGTTTCATTTAAAAATACTAAATTTTATAACCTATTAAATATCACACTCAATAAACATTAGATAACATTGAAAATGCCAAGGTTTTCTATAAAAAATTCATTGCATAAGTCAGGTTTCCACTTGTAAATTACCTAGTTTAAAGTCGTTTTCATGACATAGACCCCATAACATAACCAATTATGACTTTTAACATCCTAAAGATACTCTTCATCACCCCTCCCATTAAATTTTTATTTAGAATTTAGGGTTGTTTGGGAGTTTTAGAATCTGATACAAGAAAATTTCTCAATGTCTCAGTGAATGGGATTATCCCATGAATATTAAAAATGGTCAATCCAATTAATTTTCTAGTATTTATGAATACATCATGGATGATTTTTACATCATTATATTTGATAGTGGATGAATATATAACCAACATGATTTGACTATACCCTATTAAGTAATCCTTGAGAGAGAAGTGAAGGAAATTGAATTCTAGCTCATGTTGGATAACACATTCACATAAGGGTCAAGACACTAAATCATTATCAGTTTCAATTTATTAACATATCATCAGAATAGGTTCATTTTTAACTATTGTTTTAAACACCATAATGTCTAAATGAGTGTAATGAATGGTCATGGAATCAAATTTTTTTATTTATACAAAGGATAAATTTAGTGGTGATCTTGAAAAATCTATACCAGATCCATTTAAAATAGATTCTATCCATGGATACAAGTTTCCCTGAGGTGAATAAAAAAGCATAATTTCCTCTTAATTTAAACACCATAAATAAATTACCACTTTCTCCTCAGGTTAACATTCTAAATTACCTAACCAATTCACCTCATTAGATTATTCTGATTTCTTATATTCTATGGTTGGATAGTGAATATTTTCCTATGGTTTTTTAGCCTCTTATGGTTTGGAAATCATTACTTTTGGTTTTTAATTATTCATCCCACTCATTTAAATATTCATAGATTATAGTTATTCATAAAATATTTGTGGGTAACAATATTCTTCAATCAATGATGAAAAAAGGAAAACTGAAGTGGGAATGGGTGCTATAACCATTTCAATACATCTAATATCTACTCCTAATAATGAAACATTTAAAGTTTTTCTCTCTATTTTTTGACATAGATTCTTAGCTAATGGTTTTGTATTATGTTGGATTAAGAGTTGTTATAAATTTTTTATTCCATGTGTATAATTATATTATTATAATTGAACAGAATGATGTTCAGATTGGCCTTGTTATAATTGAAACTCATTATAGTTTTGAATATTTTGTGGCAAATATGAGTTAAAAACATTAAAATTCATTCATATAATGGTTATAACACCAATATAAAATAAGATTCCATTATGTATAACACTTGGTGTGGGATAGTAAATGTATGTAGTACTTCCTGATGTTTGAATTTGTTCAAAATGGCCTTCCATTGGAGTGAAATTAGGGGTTATAATAGAGAAGTGTGGTGAGAATAAGATGTGAGTGACTGAGGTAAATTACTTAGGTCCATGGAAACAATGAACCAATTTTGTCTCACCCAAATTTACCCTATTGGTAGAAGCGATCATTATAGTACTTGTAGGGGTTAAATCTATATAGACTTAAAAAAAGACCTAAAGACACATACCTTCTATAGATTGTGATTTGTAAATGAAGTGGAAAACTATTCTACTTTTGTATATTTTTTGAAAAAATTAATTTATTTTAATAAATGAAACTCAATACACAAATATTTATATATTAAATAAATTAATAAATATAATTAGATCCTCATTTTCCCCATGGGCTATATTGGATGTATTTTTCTTCTTATAAAATTTCATATCACTAATTTAAGTTCCATCTAAACAATGAGATAATTCCCCAACATCATTCCCCAATTTAATCCCTATAAAATTACATAGCTATTCACTAATGAATTAATCAAATCACTTTAATGGAAACACTAAGGAATTTTATCATACAATCACTCAAAATGTTTCATTTTTAATGTTAGCGAAGATGAAGAAGAAAATAACTCATTATATAGAACTCTTAAAATAATGAATTAATATAAATATTTATGTGAAATTAATAAAATTCAATACACCTCTATGAAACTCCCTATTATCAACCGAAAAAATGGATATAATTCTATTTATTCAAATATCTCAATAAAACATGGAAGTTGACTTAATCTATTGAGATAGAAGAAGTGAAATTAAGGAAATAATGAAAACTCCACCGTTTTGTGATGAATGTCAAAACATTTGGTGTAAATAAATTAAAAAATCGATTTAATGGAATAAAAATGTTAATAAAAAGTATATAAAAATTTAATAATATGAAAATTAATTAATAAACTATTATTATCCAAACTAATTACATGAGAGAAATTTAACAAGTGGTTATAAAATGACAGTGTGACATTATAATTGAATGAAAAACATGAACTCCCAAATACCATCACCACCACCACAATAAATATAAATTTTAGGAGACTATGTTCGATTTAGCATAAATAAATTTCATCCCATTTAATAATAATATTAATAGGAGGGCCATAAAAAAGTAGTGTAGAATGTTCAACATTGACGACAAAAATTAGACAAGATTTATCAAAATTTTTTACATGAAAATTTGAATATAAAAGATTCTTGTTGGGTATTATAAGAGAAATATTTTATTAAAGAATATTTTCTAATTCTTATAGAATATAAAGAGTAATTTTACATTCCATTCATAAGTTATGATTACATTTAGGATCTGACATTATGGATCTTAAAATTGGGTCCATAATTTAAACTTCAACTTTGGTTGCCTGGATCACCTTGAAAACTTTTTAATTATCTCTGGTCATAGTTTAATTAAATGTTTCCAAAAAACATCTATATCTAATGTTAAAATTTAATATTTATTTGGATTTAATTATAGGATTCATATTCATTTGATGGGCATAAAACCCAATTTTTATTGTGTCAAAAATTCTGCATTCATGGAAAAAAATGTCTATCTCCCATTAGGAATCATCAATTGATCGTAAAAGAAAAAATGTTCCAAAAAATTGAACAATAATATCCTGCAACATAAAACTAAAAAAATTAAAACAATTTATTTCATAGTTATATGTTTAATTGGGTCTAAATTGATACACTTTAAACATGAATTCTACAAATATGTGAAGTAAGGTTCAAATAAAAAATGAACTAAAACTATTGTTTTGGAACATTGAATCATTTGAATATTATAATATAAAAATAAATATTATCAAATGTTAGTGTTTATTTATTAAGGGATTATTTGGGTCTGGGTTGATCTAAATTTCTTAGTTGGTGTAAGAAATAGGGGAGGGGAGTTGACTTTTTTACAAGTGATGTGGGTAATAATCATGTAAATACATGAAATATTAATATGTAATTTTAGTATAACACATGTAAAATGGATCCAAATTTCCAAAAATTCTAAAATAAGGAATATTGGGTTGAAATAAATTTGTTACGTGAAATTTATACATGTTTAAGTATCATTTTGTACCTTATCTCTTAGTTTAACCCAATCGTTAACCATTTTAACCATATCGATTTTAAAATATTTTTCAATTTCTAAGGGTCATGAATATATAAGCCCATATTTTTCATATATAAATATCACATATTATTATATGAATATTCATTAAATAATATTAAGATCCATTCCATTATCTTATACTTTGAGTGACTTTGGAAATGTGGATACATAAACAACTTGTTCATAAGAAATATAAATCATTTCCAACTAAGTTATTGACAACTATATCCCTTATTATATATATAATACTTAAAAAATTTCTTCAAAACATGAGGAACAAAATCATATGAAATAGTAAGATTTGATTCCCAATAAGGGTAATCAAGGGAGATAATAATGATTACTTAAACATAACAAGAGAATAAGGGTATGAGAAAATTATAATAACATTTGATAACCCCACTATACATATAATAGATTGTAATAATGAGTAATGGAATAATACATGGAATTTCATAAGACATAATTCATAAATGAGTCAAATAACATGATCCATGAGATCATAACACTGTCATATCACATAGGATTTTGGCATACACATAAATAATGAAAATAATTTCCTTGGTCAAGGATCGCCCTCAATAGCATCATAGTAGATTGGGTTCATTGCCCAGTATATAATTTAATTAGCCAAGGATCACTCCCAATAATATCATATTAGACACAGTCTCATTATGAACTATATTCACTCCATATTAAAATGCTTATTATCTCATGAAATATCCATTTTTACCTAATGCATGGGAGGGATATATATTTCTAGGCCCCCCAATCATGGAATGTAAATCATACATATGTGTGAAAAAATGATCATAAAACATTAATCATAGAATACCCCATGGAAAGGAAATGAGTTTTATAAAAATTTCATTAAATTACCATAGAAAAACTAGAAGAAAATAACCAGGTTTATTAATTCTTTCATTATAACATAGTTAACATGTGGAAAGAAACAGGTTTCATAAAATCACTCTTAAATAAGCATCACTATAATAAATACAGTGACTAAAATTGGATGGTATCATTGGATCATGTCACTAGAAATAATAATTAACATCAAATAATTTTATAATAGATGAATAATTTCTTTAAAAGATTACTAGAAATATTTCATGAGGAAAGTACCTTTTCATTTTGAGAACATTTCATTAAAAGATAATAATTTACAAATAATTTCATTAAAAATAAATATGGAAAACTATTAATGAAGCATTAAAACATTAAGAACTCCTAATGGTAGGAAATTCTGTTCATTCTATGTATGTTAAAATAACTATTCTTGTCACATTTGAAGAAAAAATTCAAAAGTACCATGTTCCTAAAACAACAATAAGATTCCTTTTAAACAATTTTGAAAAAAAATGATCATATCTAAAACTTACATTAAAATTCATATGAAAATGTTATAATAATTCTTGATATTTTAGAAAACAAGGACATAGATGAAAAAGGATTATTGGTCGAAGATAGAAATAAAAGGGTATTTCATTAAAAATATTCTTTTGAATTCTAAAATACTTATTGAGAAAAAAATTAGAGGAAAACTAATAATATCCAGAATAAATATAGGATAATAAAATTAATGATATTATTAAGAGGTAGATCATGAAATTCTTTCATCGGAATCATAATAAAAAATATCCTCGTTAATTAATGAGATTATATCATATACCCCTTACCACATTAGTAACATTTCAATCATAATCCCCATGAAATAATAACTTAAAATGAACAAATGAATACCCTAAAAATTATATTCATGATATAACATGTTAAAGGGGTTGTATATAAACCTCATAAAGGAATATAGGTTCAAAACATAACATATGTCCGAATGTTGAAAATTCAAGATGTTAAACCCTTAACTCAAGATTCAATTTCATGGAAATCAATTTAAATTTCCTTATAATAAATTTAAATATGTTATAATTCTTCATAAAAATATCATATATCTTCCAGTTTTATCATTTCAATCCTTATTTATTAATAATTTCTTTTTAAATCACAATTTCTATGTGTTAACTATTTCATTTTTCATGAGAATTTCGGTTCAGTAGTTCTGGTCCTTGTACATTGATCATGGTTTCATCATATTTATAATTATAATAATTATACAAATATTGTATATATTTATTATATATATACTCATCCATGATGTATAGATATAGAATATAAATGGCACCGTTCATGGAGATGGTATGCTATGCATACACATGGATTCTATTTTCATTTTTTGATGGAGGGAATAAAAGAAAGTTAAATTGTAATTCAACTTTAAAGAATAATTATTATATAATAAATATCATGTTGATTCCCTAAATCTATATTTTTTACCATCCATTTAAATCAGAAATGAAAAATGAATCATATCTCTTTGTGGAGGTGGTAGTCCAAAAGTATGCAAGAGTGACGTTGTAATTTTCCAACAGATTAAAAGGTAAGAAGGTAGGTATAATATTATATTTTCAGAACCATAATTATTTTATAATCATTTTATATAAAATTTAAACCCATCATAATAACCATCTATCAAATATTGTGATAAAAATTATATTTATCACTATGTGGGGGAGGTAGTCCACATGTATGCTTGGGCAATACTTTTACTTCCCGTTTGATGGAATAGAGGGTGGATAGTTTTAGATACATAATCATAATAAGTTTTAGGTATATTTAGTATAATTATGTTATTATTTTATTATTAATATGGTGTATTTAGTGGAGTTTGAAGAAGAAATAAATTGAAAGTGGTCAGGTAAGATGATTACCTCTTCTTTAGTATGCCTCCTTTAGATCCTTTCTTAAAAACACTAGGAATTGTATTTTTAGTATGAAAAAACCTCTAATTCATGTATAAATATGTTTATAAGATATCTGGTTATGTTTTTTAAAATCTATAAACCTCAATGTTGTGTAATTAAGGGAAAGTAGAGGTGTCCTTTTATAAGTGGGAGACATGACACATTTGGAATTACTAAAAAGAGTAAAATATAATTTCATTCATTCTCAATAAAAATAATTCCAAATGGATATATATTTTAAATAAAAATTGTATAAGGTCTAAAGAAACTAAAAAATAAATATTATATAGGTTTTTGTGTCATTTTAAAGCATATATTTTGGTTTAACCCCTTCATCATATGGTTTTAACCATACCTATAGTAATGACTTCTTCAATCTACAAGGGTCATAATTTAACATCAATTTACAAATTATCTCATAAATGTAAATGTAATGAAATTTTAAAACATATATAACCCTAATTTACCTATTCAAATATTTTTATGATTTAACATAATTTAATAAAATATTATTTTTCATAAATTATTAATAAAGTAATTTTTGAAACTATTCATTTACATTAACTTTAAAGTTATCCAAATAGTTATGAAATTATAATATAAATGTTTAACCCATCCCTATATATATATATATATAATATATAGAAATATTAATTCATCCAAATTGTATTATTTTAAATATTTTAAAAATCATTTGTTTTATTTTTCTATTAATTGAATAAATATTTTTTCGACATTACCTTTGAATTTTAGGTATTTATTCTACTAATAAAAATTATTAATAAATTATATTGATAAAAAATTAATCATTATTTGAAATATACATTTATAACATAACATATTTTTTTATACTAAAGAAAAAAATAAAAAATCATTAGTCTCAAGAGAGAGAAATTGTGGAATTTTCTTTACACAGAAAAATATAAACTTAATTATCTAGATATAATGTCAACAAAATTCATAAATTCATATAAAGTATTTGTATGGTAGAATTTATTCCATCCAATAAAATATGATAAAGTATTAGGTTGATTTTAGGTCTTCATCTCATTTTTAACCATGTTTTACCCATTTTACCCTTATTAAGGTGATAAATATTTATCATTGTTACTATCCATAATGACCAAACAGATAATGGCCATATTCATAAAATTTGAACTAATAAATTCTAAATATGGTATTAATTTCTCAATATTCAATCTTCATAATTGGAATAAATCAATTTTAATATAACTGTGTAAAATACAATAAAAACATTTTTTAGAAAAATACATTATTACGAATAAAATCGATCTTATATCAAAATCATGAATATTACAAATTAAAATGGAATAAATTTTATTATTTTAAATAAAATTTATAATATTTAACTTTATTTCCAAATAAAAAATATAATGGGACTTATAAATTACTTTATTTTATGAACATAAATGATAGTAATTGAAAAATCTGTATTTTTCTCTTTTCACTGAAAAATCAATAATTTTAGAAAAATACCAAAATTTAACACGATGTTAATTATAATATTATAGTTTCAAAAGAATATTTTTATACAATAATATAGATATTCTAAAATTTTAATAAATTAATTATAATTTCCACACACAAAATGAATTAATATTTTTGAATAAAAAGCCTTTTTGAAGTATAAAATGAAATTAATAAAATTGAGTGCTTTTTTCTAAGAATTAATAAATGTATTTTTATTAATTTTGACCCTTATACATATATTTCATAATTTTGTTACTCATATTAATAGTCACCAATTCATCGGATATGTTATAATAGTCACATATATATAATAATATTTTCATAATATATTTCAGTTCTCTTACAGATTTGTGTTGCGTGTTAAGCCAACTATTGAACTTATTATTATTTTAAACTAAGTTTTTTAGTTATGAAAATTTACCCCTTAAAAAAATTACCCCCTCAAAATTTTATATCAATAATCAAATATTCAGTATTTGAATATACCTTTATTGAAAACACACATCACACCCAAGGATAATAAAACATATTATAAAAGGATAATGTGGGAAACATAAATGTTATATAAAATATCACATAATAATATTCCCAAATAAGGATAATAGTGGTGGTAGGTTATATTATATACATGGAGGAGAAACCAATCATCAAAGGGTTAACAAATAGTGATAAATAACATGTTCATGAGAAAGTTAATGACCACAAATCCATAAATCTGTGATGGGTGAACAGATCATTAATTCACTAGAAATGGATGAATCATGATAAAATATTTGTTTCAATATACTTTTCATATAGTCTGAAAAATTATTTACAATATATACTAATAACATAAAGAAATATACTTACGTGATAAGTATAATTTCACCCTTCAATCAATCTTCACCATAATATCATATTTTTTTCCCAAATAATGGGTATTCAAAATGAATTTTCCAGGCATGTTTCACTAAAATAAACTTCATAATACACAAAATGGATATCAAGATATTCATTTTACAATTAAATATTAACTAAAAATAAATGTTTTGGATAAGTTAAGCTAATGTACAAAATTAATAATAATTTATTTGATCAAATAATGCATTTAAATATAAAATTTGAGAACTAATAAAAAATATTCCACATATATTATTTCTTAAATAACCCTAAATCCCAAATAACATCAATAACCTCAACATTAAATAATTTATTAGTCACGAAGGTGATATCATGCCTTTAAAATTACATCTCCAAAAATTCAATTTCATTCTATAGACTAATCTATCATATTAAATCACACGTTAAAAAAAGATAATATATAACTTAACACAATGAAGCATCTCCCAAAATATCATTAATCACCATGAAAAAACACAATATAATATTTTAATGTTGTAAAATTTACCAACGTATAATAAATAAAATTTTAAGATTAACATGAATGGTAATCCTTAGCATATCCATAAATATCTCTGAAAATATACCATTTTCATTGAATTACCTGCAATACCACCAAGATTATTTATATCCAACTATCCAATTGACCAGAATTTACATAATAAAAAATTAAATACTTAGCCAAAGGTTTATTTAAAATTCAATATATTATAATTCCTAAAACCCCTATAATGATTCAAATCACCTCAAAATCCCATCACATAAAATATGAAAATTATAAGGCCCCAGCCTTAAAACTTACTTAATCTTGAGTTATTACAAGATTACACATTGAGGATCTTTTCAGGTTTAGAGTTTTAGAGAATTAGATCATAAAACTTGCATTACATTCCACATTTAAAAAAAGTGGTTACATAAAGATAGTATTAATTTTTTCCCATCAATGAAAACATATTTAAAATAAAACATGGATTCTTTCTTGACACTTCCTTGACACTATCATCATATAATGTACCTTTCCCTTGACCTGTGAAAAACATTTCAAAAAAACTTGGGATGAGCATAAAAATATCAGTAAGGGATATAAAAATATAGAAAGGAAACATGAGTACATTTATACATAAGAATTAATGAAATCATAATTTACTCATAAAACATAAGCACTTTAACATACCTCATAAAATCATGAATAAATCATGGAAATCATAGGACATAAAGGTAACTTGAGGCATTCATAACATTCTTACGTAGGGAGTAACCCTCTTGGTTACGTTTGGAATACCCATCACAGTATATTCCCTAAATCTCTTCAGAGAAACCTTAACGTTTCACTCCTTTGCGTTACCCAATGCATTGGAGAGCTATATCAGGCTCACCTGCCCTTAGTTTATCACGGAACCACCCGTCTTCATAACAATTCCCAAGAACCATAACATAATCGTACCACATAATACATGCATAAAGGAAACATAACATTTCCGCATTTCAATCATAAGATATCAATAAAACACATTGATATAAAAAACCTTATGAAAACCATTTTCAATACCAAAATAAAAGAAAAGTAAAACGTGGTATTAATTTTTCTTTTAAAAATAAGGTATGTCTTTTAGAGGAATCTGAAACTCAAATAATGGTCACAGCGGCGGAGAATTCATTGTCACCGCATACGTATGACAAAAACATTCCCTTTTTTCGTTTTTTAAAATGCTTTGTATAAAAAAGATTCCTTTTGGATAAACTTAAAATTCAAAGGTTCTTATACACCATATAATAGTAGGTTGTGTATAAAACAAAATATGCCTCAATGAATGGAGATTGAGACGAAGTCCCTTACAAAGACGGTATCCTTGGTTTAAGGATAAATCAATTACATAATTATGTGTCACAAATGAATACACCAAATACAAGTGGATATTAAGTGTAAAACAATCAGAGGTTATTCACACATATTCATATAATGTCATATTCAAGGAGTACAAGTTTATCCCAAAGAATCAAATTTGGGTTAAGAAGTTCCCTTGCAAAAATTTGACAGCCTAACGACGTCACTACAAAATTCAGAAAATGAGTTGATGAGAGATAAAAAGGGTATCTCACTACATGGACATAAAATTTAAATCAATAAGGATATAGAAGAACATATCCCAACATAATAGTATGTGAATTAAAAGACATAACAAAAGAAGACTTTTTAAAAGAGGAGGGTGAAAGGTTCCCTTACCGACATGGGTATCTTTCGTGACATGCCCCCCGTGAAAGAAGGATAGTACAACATTGATGTAAATAATAATAAATGAAATTATATTACACAATTAGTAAAATAATTTTCAGTACACACACCACTCAAAGTAAATTGTGGCAAATGTAGCATAAATCTCACGAGAATAAAAGTGAGATAAAAAAATCACTTACGAAAACTCAGCAGCCTAACGGCGCCACTTAAAACATACAAAAATGGATTGATAAGATCAAATAGGGTCTCTCATCATATTAACATAAAGTTTACAGAAATAGGAATATAAAGTAACATCCCCCAACATAACAAAGAGGAGATTAAAATAAGTGACATAAAGGAGAGTACTTAAAAAGAAAGAGAGAGGTTAGATCTCTTACGAAAATTCGGCAGCCTAACGGTGCCACTCAAAACTTACAAAATGGATTGATGAGATAGAATAGGTTCTCTCATCATATTAACATAAAAATTACATTAGGATTAATATAAAATAACATCCTAATCATAAGAAAGATGATCTTAAAAGGAATGACAAAAAAGACTGTACTTAAAAAAAGGGAGGAGTCGGATCCCTTACCTCAAGTCCGACTTGTCTTGTTTGTTTCATTATATTCCTGAATAATAAACTTTGGTCAACTTAAAATTGCCTAAGGAACACCTTTATAGATTATTATTCAGTTCATATCACATATTATAATGTTATAATAATTGTTTAATAATGTTAGTTCATATCAGACCTTTTTGCCGATGTTTGGTACATAAGTCAAAAATGAACTTGTTTGAAAAATGATTTCCCATGTAGTTATAAGTAAATAATTTCCAGAATATTATTAATTATTAAAATATCATATATATCCAGTGCATATTCATATTATACTATTCCATATCATTTGGAGATAAAAAACGAAAAGCACCGTTCATGGAGACGGTAGGCCATACGTACGCATGAATGCTACTTTCATTTTTTTTCTTTGTCATATTAAGGGAATTAAAAATAAATAATATATCTATATATTATAATTCCATTATAATATATATGTTATATAGGTCACATATGTTCATTAATTTAATTCTTTATACATTCCATGTATTGCATGTACGAGTCACATCACTTGAGGGGGCGGTAGTCCACACTTCCTCATATGAAATTATCGCATTTACACAACATGAAAAGAATAAAGGTATGGTTTAAATATAAAATAAAGAAGCATATAGTAAACATAAATACCATATATATCATATATAAAATACAGTGACATCATAATGGCCACCTTTACAGGTGTTAAAAGAATATTGAACAATCATCGTTTCGTGGGGCAGAAAATCGCCAACCACAGAAACAGAATGTTCTTTAAACATTAGATGAAGGTGTGTGTAAGTGTAGCTCGAATACTTCTTATAAAAACATCCTAGTATATTTAAGATACTGTATTTGTTACAAAATAAATGAATAAAAAGAGTTTAGGGGGTTGGAGAAGAAAAATTAAACAAAAGGACACAAGTGAAGACATTACCTTAAAATCAGGTAACTCCCATTGGTTTGAGCTCAAAGGCTTACTTGGGAAGACTTCTGCCCAAATTGAGGCTTCAAGGAGTTATAGAAGGATGTAGAAAGACAAAATGGTCAAATTTTGGCCGAGCTAAAGGCTTTGGAAGTGTGGGTAAGGAGGTATAGGTGGGGGCCTTTTATAAGAGGAGAGGAGGGGCACTCTTGGAAAGTAAAGAAATGTTCCTTTATTTTAGAATGAGTTTCGGATTTTAATGGTCCCACATTGATGTGTTTCTAGGATAAGGTGATAAGGGTTTGAAATCCACCCATCCAATAGGTTTTGGACATGTTTTGGTCTTATATTTTATATTATCATTCCATTTTATTTAAATCGTTAAATAATGAGGTCATCGCTGCATCATCATGATGTCATAAATAATTTAATTTGTTTAATGTCTAAAAATTATAAAAAACTACTATTTTGTAGTAAATATTTTTATATTTCCAATGATTATATATATTCAAAAATCTGACTTGTATAACCCCATGTAAAAATTGTTTTAGTAAAACATCTCATGTTTGTGTCATTTTTTACTTTAACATTAAATAAAAAGGTATTTATGTCATTTTCCAACCAAAGTGGCTCCATGGGGTCCCCAAGTTTAAACATGGATTTTCTTGGTCTTCCATGACACATACAATGAGGGTAGGACATGTGTATAGGTCATTTCATTTTATTAAAACATTATTCTTACCTTAAACTACACTAATTACCTCTAATCGCGATTAAAAACTTTATAAGTTACTATTCACCAAAAAAATAATTTTAATCCCATTGAACCACATTTTACTTCTTAATGACATCCATGTATTTTGGATTTTTAAAATTCAAAACAAAAAGGTGGAAAATTTTCATTTAAACAGAAAATCAGTTTTTATAAGTACCACTTAGTGGTTTCACTATTCATCAAAAATTGAAGTTTTTCAAAAAATTACCAAAAATTCACCCTAAGATATATTTGATATTCCAAATTCAAAAATGATGTCTATTTTAAAAAATTCAAAACATATATGTTTCATTAATAAATTTAATAATTAATTCCCGCTGTCAAAACAAATGGCGTGTTTTTATGAAACAAAATGTATCAAAAGATTGACACTAGTTTATGTCTGATTTCAAAGTGCAATTAATTCAAACGACCACTATTGGATTAAATGGTAAAAATATATTCTAATTTAACTTTAAACCCAATTCAAAAGATAATATAATCATGTAAATAAGTTATATTAAAAAGAGGTTTTGAATTAAAATACAACATTTCTCACTATTCATTAAAAATTGAACTTTTTCAGAAAAATACCAAAACTTTACACAAAGTAAATTTTGATGTCCCGATTATAAAGAAGAATTTTATTTTGTCAAATATAACACATAAAATTGTCAAATAGTTGATTTAAAAGAGGTTCTCCATCAAAAGGCGATTAATCGACCTTTTAAATAATATTAGAATGTTTACGCTTAAAATTGGATTCATTCGCATTTTTAATCCTCTAACATTTATTGTAAAAAGTAAAAATATTTAACAAACATATATAATCATTTTGTAGTTAGTTCTGTTCATTCCCTCCATTACAACGGCTAGGTGTTAACTACTATTTAAAATAATATTATTCTATTATTAGAGTGCAATGTAAGATTCCCAAGAAACTCGTTGTTGTGTGTTGGGTATGCCATCGAGCATAGTGTCCCCTTTAAAGTCATATTAATATTTTATTCACAAATATGGATAAATGTGAAAATTTCATACTCTTTATTTACCTGGGGTGTTACATCCTTCCTCCCTTTTGGGAATTGCGTCCTCGCAATTTTAAAACGTGGCTTGGAAACTTGATTGAAAATCCCACATCGGAACAAGAGTTAGTAAAACAATCACTTTAAAATAAAGGAAGATACGTACAGAGGTCACCCGAGCTAACCCATACTAGGATTCCATATAAGAAAACATGGACATAGAGGAGAAAACATATGGTCATGTTCTGATGGATAGTGATAGAAAACATGTTTAGGAGAAAGTTAACCACAACAAAATCACAAACTTGTGATGGGTTAAATGGTATTTGATTCCCCAGTTGGAAAAGTTAATAGACAACATTTTTGTTTTAAGTTACTTTTTATTAAGGAATTTATTCATAAGGAAACATAATCACTTATCATGTTGACTTCCAACTTTTATTAGATTCCTTACAAAAACTCATATTTTCTCCAAAAGACGAGTATTTAGGAAGACTTGTTCACATTAAGAGTACTGTAATCAACTTCTAGAGAATCACCTAATCCACAAAAGAGAACTATATACTTCCCATGTCTTTAGACATTAACCAAAACCAAAACTAAAAAGGTTAGTACAAGATCAGATAATCCAGAAAAGGATAACCCTTTATAAAAAGAAAATATATTCTTAATCTCCAAAATTTGTCCAACAAAACCCAAAGTTCAGTGAGGACCATTCGATAAACAATTTGTCCATAAAATTCTTCAAAGTAAACCAAACTAATATTGAAACCCAAATATTTGAAGGATTTAGTAACATAGTCTTCCAAGTTAAATCGTAACATTTATCTCCAAACAACATCAGTTGCTCTTAATGTCTCGTATTGAAAAGTAATTAACCTAATCACATATCCTCTATGATAGGTTAATAAATTTCCATAGATAACCCAAAATAAACTTACTATTAATTCATAAAATCATCTAACTAAAAAGAATCAGTCAAACTAACCCGAGACTTCACGTAGTCCAGTGGTAGGCGATAAATACCTGTCGCACTTTGGTTGTGGGTTCGATTCCCATAGCTTTGTCCAACGCGACGAGTTGTCACACGGTCTGCTTGTTTTCCTTTTTCCAAAACTATATAATTCTTAAAAAATTCCACAAAAAGAGATAAAATCATCAAAAATAATATTAACATATTTTAAACTAAAGTTTATCTCATGCCTTTCATTTTCCATCATAACATATAATAACCCATAATTACCTCAAAAGCAAGGATCATATAAACTCTAATGGTTACCTTTATAATTATTACCTGAACTTCCACATCGATTGGCCATCTCGTACATGATGCATTACCAAACATACCAAGGTTCAAGTGGTTGATCATGACTCCTTGATAGCTGGTTTAGAACAACCACGAGTTTCCTCATTGAATCCCCCATTTCATCCAGTCTCTTAATCATAGAACCACCATAGTTTCCTTCAAACCTATTGTCAATTTGGTGCCTGCTAGATCCATCCATTCACTAAAAACAGAAATGTCAGTGTGAGTATATCAACAAAACCATCATGTACTAATGAGTAAGATAAACACTAAGATATACTTACTCATTCACTTTATCTAAAACTAGGACTCTTTCTGAAATCCTAACCATTATGGTAATGTCACTTATGCTTAAAGAGTAACCTAACCTCTAAAGTTATCTAAACTATCCTCTGATACCAACTAAAAGGCCCTAGCCTTAAACCTTACTTAATCTTGAGTTATTACAAGATTACACATTGAGGATCCTTTCAGTTTTAGAGTTTTAGAGAATTAAATCATAAAACATGCATTACATTCCACATTTAAACAAAGTGGTTACATAAAGATAGTATTCATTTTTTCCCATCAACAAAAACATATTTAAAATAAAACATGGATTCTTTCTTGACACTTCCTTGACACTATCATCATATCATGTACCATTCCCTTGACCTCTGAAAATCATTTCAAAAAAACTTGGGATGAGCATAAAAAGCTCAGTAAGGGATATAAAAATATGGAAAGGAAACATGAGTACATATATACATAAGAATCAATGAAATCATACTTTACTCATAAAACATAAGCACTTTAACATACATCATCAAATCATGAATAAATCATGGATATCATAAGACATAAAGGTAACTTGAGGCATTCATAACATTCTTACGTAGGGAGTAACCCTCTTGGTTACGTTTGGAATACCCATCACAGTATATTCCCTAAATATCTTCGAAGAAACCTTAACGTTTCACTCCTTCACATTACCCAATGCATTGGAGAGCTATATCGGGCTCACCCGCCCTTAGTTTATCACAGAACCACCTGTCTTCATAATAATTCCCAAGAACCATAACATAATTGTACCACATAATACATGCATAAAGGAAACATAACATTTCCACATTTCAATCAAAAGATATAAATAAAACACATTGATATAAAAAACCTTATGAAAACCATTTTAAATACCAAAATAAAAGAAAATTAAAACATGGTATTTATTTTTCTTTTAAAAAGAAGGTATTTCTTGTAGAGGAATCCGAAACTCAAATAATGGTCACAGCGGCGGAGAAGTCATTGTCACCGCATACGTATGACAAAAACATTCCCTTTTGTCGTTTTGTAAAATGCATCATATAAAAAAGATTCCTTTTGGATAAACGTAAAATTCAAAGGGGTTTACAAACCATATAAAAGTGGGTTGTGTATAAAATAGAATATGCCTTAATGAAAGGAGATTGAGACGAAGTCCCTTACGAAGACGGTATCCTTGGTTTAAAGATAAATCAATTACATAATTATGTGTGACAAACAAATACCCCAAATATAAGTCGATATTAAGTGTAAAATAATCAGATGTTATTCAAACATATTCATAGAACTACATATTCAAGGAGTACAAGTTTATCCCATAGAATCAAATTTGGGTTAAGAAGTTCCCTTGCAAAAATTTGACAGCCTAACGGCGTAACTACAAAATTCAGAAAATGAGTTGATGAGAGATAAAAAGGGTATCTCATCACATGGATATAAAATTTAAATCAATAAGGATATATAAGAACATATCCCAACATAATAGTATGTGAATTAAAAGACATAACAAAAGAAGTCTTTTTAAAAGATGAGGGTGAAAGGTTCCCTTACCGACATGGGTATCTTTCGAAACATGCACCCCGTGAAAGAAGGACAATACAACATTGATGTAAATACTCATAAATGAAATTATATTACACAATGAGTTAAATAATGATCAGTACACACACCACTCAAAGTAAATTGTGGCAAATGTAGCATAAATCTCACGGGAATAAAAGTGAGATGAAAAATCCCTTATGAAAACTCGCCAGCCTAACGGCGCCACTTAAAACTTACAAAAATGGATTGATGAGATCAAATAGCATCTCTCATCATATTAACATAAAGTTTACAGAAATAGGAATATAAAATAACATCCCCCAACATAACAAAGAAGAGCTTAAAATAAGTTACATAAAGGAGAGTACTTAAAAAGAAAGAGAGAGGTTAGATCTCTTACGAAAATTCGGCAGCCTAACGGCGCCACTCAAAACTTCCAAAATGGATTGATGAGAGAGAATAGGTTCTCTCATCATATTAACATAAAAATTAAAGTAGGAGTTATATAAAATAACATCCCAATCATAAGAACTATGAGCTTAAAAGAAATGACATAAAAGAGTGTACTTAAAAAAAGAGAGGAGTCAGATCCCTTACATCAAGTCCGACTTGTCTTGTTCATTTCTTTATATTCCTAAATAATAAACTTTGGTCAACTTAAAACTTCTTAAGGACCACCTTTATAGATTATTATTCAGTTCATATCTAATATTATAATGTCATAATAATTGATTAATAATGTTAGTTCATATCAGACATTTTTTCTGATGTTTGGTACAAAAGTCAAAAATGAACTTGTTTGAAAAATGATTGCCCATGTAGTTATAAGTAAATAATTTCCAGAATAGTATTAATTATTAAAATATCATATATATCAAGTACATACTCATTTTATAATATTCCATATCATTTGGAGATAAAAAACGAAAAGCACCATTCATGGAGACGGTAGACCGTACGTACGCATGAACGCTACTTTCATTTTTTTCTTTGTCATATTAATGGAATTAAAAATAAATGATATAAATATATTATAATTCCAGTATAATATATATGTTATATAGGTCACATATGTTCATTAATTTCATTCTTTATACATTCCATGTATTGCATGTACGAGTCACATCACTTGAGGGGGCGGTAGTCCACACTTCCTCATATGAAATTATCACATTTACTCAACATGAAAAGAATAAAGGTATGGTTTAAATATAAAATACAGAAGAATATAATAAACATAAATACCATATATATCATATATAGAATACAGTGACATCATAATGGCCACCTTTAAAGGTGTTAAAAGAATATTGAACAATCATCGTTTCGTGAGGCAGAAAATCGCCAACCACAGAAACAGTATGTTCATTAACCATTAGATGAAGGTGTCTGTAAGTGTAGCTCTAATACTTCTTATAACAAATTCCTAGTATATTTACGATACTGGAGTTGTTACAAAAGAAATGAATAAAAAGAGTTTAGGGGGTTGGAGAAGCAAAATTAAACAAAAGGACACAAGTGAAAACATTACTTTAAAATCGGGTAACTCCCATTGGTTTGAGCTCAAAGGCTTCCTTGGGAAGACTTCTTTCCAATGTGAGGCTTCAAGGAGTTATAGAGGGATGTGGAGAGACAAAATGGGCAGGTTTTGGCCGAGACAAAGGCTTTGTAAGTGTGGGTAAGGAGGTAGAGGTGGGGGCCTTTTATAAGAGGAGAGAAGGGGCACTCTTTGAATGTAAAGAAATGTTACTTTATTTTAGAATGCGTTTCAGATTTTAATGGTCCCACATTGATGTGTTTCGAAGATTTGGTGATAAGGGTTCTAAATCCACCCATCCAATACGTTTTGAACATGTTTTGGTCTTAGATTTTACATTATCTTTCCATTTTATTTAAATCGTTAAATAATGAGGTCATCGCTGCATCATCATGATGTCATAAATAATTTAATTTATTTAATGTCTAAAAATTATAAAAAAACTACTATTATGTATTAAATATTTTTATCTTTCCAATTATTATTTATAGTCAAAAATCTGACTTGTATAACCCCATGTAAAAATTATTTTAGTAAAACATCTCATGTTTGTGTCATTTTTTACATTAACATTAAATAAAAAGGTATTTATGTCATTTTCCAACCAAAGTGGCTCCATGGGGTCCCCAAATTGACCCATGGATTGTCTTGGTCGGCCATGAAACATCAAATGAGGTTAGGAAATGTGTCTATGTCATTTCATTTTATTAAAACATTATTCTTACCTTAAACTACACTAATTACCTCTAATCGCGATTAAAAACTTAATAAGTTACTATTCACCAAAAAAATTATTTTAATACCATTGAACCACATTTTACTTCTTAATGACAACCATGTATGTCGGATTTTTGAGATTCTAAACACAAAGGTGGAAAATTTTCATTTAAATGGAAAATCAGTTTTTATAAGTACCACTTAGTGGTTTCACTATTCATAAAAAATTGAAGTTTTCAGAAAATTACCAAAAATTCACCCTAAGATATATTTGATATTCCGAATTCAAAAATGATGTCTATTTTACAAAATTCAAAACATATAAGTTGCATTAATTAATTTAATAATTAATTCTCGCTGTCAAAATAAATAGTGTGTTTTTATGAAACAAAATGTATCAAAATATTGACACTAGTTTAAGCCCGATTTCAAAGTGAAATTAATCCCAACGACCACTATTGGATTAAATTGTAAAAATATATTATAATTTAACTTTAAAACCAATTCAAAAGATAATCTAATCATTTAAATAAATTATATTAAAAAGTGGTTTTGAATTAAAATACAACATTTTTCACTATTCCTTAAAAATTGAACTTTTTCGGAAAAATACCAAAAATTTACACAAAGTAAATTTTGATGTCCCCGATTCTAAAGAATAATTTTATTTTGTCAAATATAACACATAAAATTGTCAAAAAGTGTATTTAAAAGAGGTTCTCCATCAAAAGGTGGTTAATCGACCTTTTAAAGAATATTAGAATGTTTACGCTTAAAATTGGATTCATTCACATTTTTAATCCTCTAACATTTATTGTAAAAAGTAAAAATATTTAACAAACATATATAATCATTTTATAGTTAGTTCTGTTCATTCCCACCATTACAACGGCTAGGCGTTAACTACTATTTAAAATAATATTATTTTATTATTAGAGTGCAACGTAAGATTCCCAAGAAACTCATTGTTGTGTGTTGGGTACGCCATCGAGCATAGTGTCCCCTTTAAAGTCATATTAATATTTTATTCACAAATATGGATAAATGTGAAAATGTCATACTCTTTGTTTACCTGGGGTGTTACAAAAATGGGTGTTATTCTTTTGAACTTATGATCAACCATAAATTTATAAACACATGATGGTATCCATAAATCTTAATTTAACACCATATGAAAACACATATAATTCAAATAATTAATCCTATCCAATCCCCTTAAAAAATTATAGCCTACAAAATATATTCGGTAATTCCAAAAATGACATATACATCATTAGAGATAACCTAAATCACTTTCTTCATCAAATAACTAAAACATTTCAGATTTACCAATACTATCCCTTATAATTCATCAATTTCAATCATATCTTTATGATAATTAAACATTATTAACAAAACATTAGATAAATATAAAGTTTTATCATTCATTTAATCTTGTGTTCTCTAAAAATATCACCTTACCAATAAATCACCTTTCTTGGTTGTTAGTACCATTCGACATATTTTTTCGAATACTTAAATAAAACTATTATGAAAAAATCCATAGATGTTTCATGATTCTTATAAACATAATATCATTACTATAACACTTCTTATCAGGACCCATCCTTAGGGCGCGTTCTGTGACTACCCCAATCCCGCCTTCCATAGGCCAGGGGCTGGCGACTAGCACCAAAGGCGTAAATCTCGATAAAAGGGAAGGAATTTCCTTTATATAAGTAAAGAAATACAACAGAGTATGCATGCTGAAGTAATCACTAAGTAAACTGACTACAAAAGTATGTGCTGAAAAGTATATGGGCCAAAATACAAACCCAACTGAAAGTTTAGTACAACTGAAAAGAAAGTACAGCAGCGGTAAAGTAAATCAGCAACCACCGAGTCATCCTCCAGCTATCCCACCTGAAGGGTGGGTACAGATTGTCTCCTCATCTCCTCAGGTCCGGCCATTCACTTCGTGTACGTCCTTCCTGATAGTCCACCTCTAGGTACCATCCTTCTCCACAATCCTCAACCACGATTAGCGTTGTTCGTTGTCTACAACCAACACAATGTAGTGCGGGCATAGCCCGTGCATGGGTGAGTATACGATACTCAGTAGGGACCCTGAGACCCCTGAAGGTCTCCCAGAATCCACAAAGGATAAACCACAAAGGAAAGATACAAACATGAAGTATCAACAAACTCTACTTAGGTATATGACCATACATATACCTAAGTCACCAATTCCAGTTCGGATCCAACTCACGAGCCCAAGTACAACCCAGTCCACACAGGAAAGCACAACCCAATCCACACAGGAAAGCACAACACAGTCCACACATAAAAGCAAGAAAATCATATCGATGATAATGACTGAAAATCAAGACTCATATCACATAGGTATACTACTCACGAAGAGGGGTGGAGATGATAGATGTAGCCTCTGAATCATCTCCCCTACCGAACCCACATAGGATCCAAATATCGAAGTCATCGCTGCCAAACCCACGTAGGATTCTAGTACAGTAACCATCGTTGTCGAACCCACGTAGGATCCAAGTATAGTCGTCATCACTGCCGAACCCAAAGAGGATCCAAGTACAGTCATCCTCACTGCCGAACCCATGTAGGATCCAAGTACATTTTCCATCATCGTCACTATCACAGCCATCTCTAGGGTTCCCGCACACAGCACACTAGATTCTGGGAGGGTCCCCTCTTCGAGTCAAAAGGGGTGGATAGATCAACCGTCATGAAGACTAGAGTTAATGTATCCCATAGTTCTGTCCCACGTCATAGAGGAAAACCAAGAAAAATGCCCCCAAGTCACGGAGAACAAGACAACCAAGCCATTTTCCTAATGTACACGATGTGTAGGTTAGTGATACAAGCTGTGTCATCAGACACTGGGTACTGCCTATGTGAAACAGCCCATGTCATGGGGATTGTCGTGTAAAATGTAAGTGCACGACATGTGGTATGGTTACATGTTGTGTCTTCAGTCCCCGGGTACTGTCTGTGTACCACATCCTGTGTCGAAGGGCTGTTCATGTAAAAAGTAAGTACACAACGTGTGGTATAGTTACCCGCCGTGTCCAAACTTCTGAGGCCAGCTCCGTGCACGCTGGCCATGCCTGGCCGTGTGGTGGAGTACTTGCCCGTGTACTCCACCCCGTGTCCGTGTATTCTCGGAATACATGCCGAGTCATCAGGAACCCACTTCTGCCAAGGTGAAGGTATTACACACTATGCCTCTTGGCCGTGTGATTCTGCTCGTGTTTTTGTATCTCCCAGATTACATTTCGAGCCTCGCGAAGCCACTTCTGCCTTTTAATGAAGATAATACACACCGTGCCTCGTGGCTGTGTATTTCTGTCCCTGTCTGTGTATTTTCGTTGAATTCATGCCATGTCCATCGAAGTCTCCTCTGTCAAACTGTGTGGAAAATACATGACGTGTGACCAGTGTAACACGTCATGTGTCACTTCTTTTGATGTCTGTCACTTTTGCTGCTGAAGGCTTGTACTACACGGCATGTTCTTTGGAAGTACATGACGTGTATTCTAGAATTTTCTAGAAACGACGCCTCTGGCCAGCACACCTCCCGAGGCATCCATCCTTTGTTCTGAAGATCCGTTTGCTATAAAACTCCCATTCCTAGGTCGTCCCGATGTTCCGAGGCCGTTTCCGATGTTTTCGGGCCTCCGATCAGCTCTGAAAACTTACCTTGATTCACCGCTCAAGAACGGTTGGAGAACACCATAAAATAAGAACAGGGGAGGAATTGGACCATGTTAGTTTGGTCTGGTTCCTTCCGCATTAGTTTGATAGAAAAAGGTTTAGAGAGAACCAATAACATGGAAGGGAAAACAACATTGCTCATTCATAAACACACCCCTACCTCGAAGGAAGTTTGCAGTTGTCCAATGCCGCAGACGTTGGGGTTGTTTCCATCGTCGTCGATGTCTCCTCCCTTGTCATGAAGGATAAAGAGGATGGAGAAATCCAGAACCGCCGAGTCGACATTCTTCATCAGAGAAATAGCTTTCTTCGTCAAAGTGGAGAAGTTCTTCACCAGAGAATATGAAGTTCTTCAAAAAAAATGTGCTCTCTCTCCCCAAATTCTCTCACAAAACCAAGAACTAACCAAATAAAATAAGCCCTTCCCTTATTTTATTATTTTTCCATGGAATTCAAAAACTCAAAATTCAAACCAAAACACTTCATTAATTAAACATGAGTTGTCTAATTAATTAGGTGTTATGTTGGAAAGAATTAAAGTGGGGAATGTGAGGAGAGGAGAAGTCACCCACTTAATGGGGGAGTTAGATGAGGTTTAAGGAATGTGGAGGGGTGGGGTTCGTGTGGGCCCCACCTCAAAAATATCCTAACATGTGTAGTTAGGGTCTTGTGGGTGCCACCCCGACTACCCCATATAGGATATAACCATCCTACGATAAGAATAAAATTTGAACCACACATTTTATTCACTTTTTATTTAATCCCCTATTTTTAAACAACTCCTCCCGAGAAAACTCGTCCTCGATAAAGATCTTATTAAGCAAAATCTGGCGCTGCGAGTTCATCGGTTCCCTTGGATTTCAATTCCGAGCATCGGTTCAAATGATAGAGAAACCAGATCATTTGTTCACTAAACGTACCCGAGCTAATCATCATAAATTGATTCCGGGCACACTGGGCCTCAGAATCAAGTGTTGTCAGAAACTGCGTACTTGTAAAATCCCAAAGAATTTAAGAAAAAAATTTCCATGAAATTTACAGGTCTTTACATTACTCCCACCTCAGGGATTTACATCCCCATAAAGATATAGCACAAACTAGGGGAACAAATGTGGGTACTGAGCACGCATCTGAGCATCCTCCTCCCATGTGCTCTCCTGGAGGTTTTCATGCTGCCACCTGATTCGCACTAGAGGAATCAACCATCTATGTAGGTCCTGCTCCTGTCGATCCTCAATATCCACTGGGACCTCCACTAAATTTTCCCCATTATCGATGTCCAGCTCTACATGATTGATGATATGCGTCGGGTCGTGCACATATCTCCTCAGCTGAGATACATGGAAGATGTTGTGCACCCGATGTAACTGAGGTGGAAGATCCAGACAATAAGCCACCTCACCTATCCTATTGAGAACCTGGAATGGTCAGATGAAGCGCAGAGATAACTTTCTGCCCCGACCAAATCTTTATAATCCACGTCGAGGTGAGTCCTGTAAGAAAACATGGTCGCCATCCTTGAACTCTAGTGGTCTCTGCCTCCTGTTAGCATAGGAGTTCTGTCAGCTCTGGGCAGTCCTCATCCGCTCGTGGATGATCTCCACCTTCTCTTTCATGGCCTGGACCATCTCTGGTCCTACAAGTGCTGACTCCCCAGGGTCTGTCCAGCATAGAGGAGATCTGCAAGGTCAGTCGTACAATGCCTCGTATAGTGCCATCACGATGGTGGAGTGGTGGCGGTTGTTGTACACAAACTCCACCAAGGTTAGGTGATCCTCCTAGCTGCGAAAAAATTCAAGGACACATGCACGGAGCATGTCCTCGAGAGTCTGAATGGTCCCCTCTGTCTAACCATCCGTCTGTGGGTGAAAGGCGGTGCTCAGGTGTAGCTGTTTCCTAAATGCCTCCTGCAACCCCTTCCAAAGCCAGGAAGAAAAGAGTGTGTCTCGATCGGAGACGATAGACGATGGTACACCATGAAGTCGTATAATCTTCTGAATGTAGAGCTATCCCAAGCTCTCCACTGAGCCCTGCTCTTTGATAGGTAAGAAGTGGGACGACTTGGTGAGTCTGTCTATGATCACCCAGATGGAGTTGTGTCCTCTAGAAGTGAGTGGAAGCCTTGTCACGAAATCCATAGATATCATGTCCCACTTCCACTCTGTGACCTCCAAGGTCTGTACCAAGTCTGCTGGTACTTGGTGCTCCGCCTTCTCCTGCTGGAATGTGAGGAATCATGAAATGAACACTGCCACAGACTTCTCCATGCACGGACACCAGTGCTGTCGTCTGAGGTCCTGGTACATCTTTGTTACTCTAGGATGTACCGCTAGAGGGGAAGTGTGAAACTCCCTCAACACCTCCTCCCATAATGTAACTGATACCATGGTACGTCCCCTGAAAATGATGATGTGATCTCCACCTATAGAAAATACATCAGGTGTTTTCCCTGTGGAAATATGAGCACGTCACATTTCATAGTCAACGTCCCCACGTTGTGCCTCTTTGACCCATTAAAGAAGTGGTGGAGTGACTGTGAGTGACTGTAGAAAGGCTTCCCCATCTCTATCCACGAAGGATATCTGCAACGCAGCTAGCTGCTTCGTCACCTCTATATGTAGCTGAATGTCTGACCTCCTACTAAGAGTATCAGCTACTATGTTTTCCATCCTAGGAGTATAGACTATCTCAAAGTCATAGTCCTGGAGAAACTCAATCCATCAACGCTATCTCGGGTTCAGGTCCTTTTTTGAGAATATATACCTGAGACTTTGGTGGTCATAGTAGACTGTAAAGTGCTTGCCCATTAGATAGTACCGCCACATCTTCAAGGTGAAGACCACTACTACTAACTCCAGGTCATGGGTAGCATAGTTCTGCTCGTGTTACCTTAACTGTCGTGAACCATAGGCGATCACTGCCCGCTCCTGCATCAGGACACACCCAGGTCCAGTCCCTGATGCATCGCAGTAAACTACGTACCCTACTCCCTCCTCTGGTAGCCTCAAGATGGGTCCACTGGTCAATCTATGTCTTAGCTCCTGGATTCTCTATTGACATCTTTCTAACCACACGATGGGTTTCCCTTTCTTCGTCAAAGCTGAAAGTTGGGTTGCAACTCTTGAGAAGTCTAACACAAATCTCTGATAGTACCCTTCAAGACCTAGGAAAATCTGCACCTCATCACGCTCCTGGGTGGATCCCAAGCTAACACTGCCTCGATCTTTGCAGGATCCACTGCAACTACCGCCTCAGAGATGACGTCCCCACGAATTGGACCTCTTGAATATAGAACTGACAATTTGAGAGCTTACCATAAAGTTGGTTCTCTCGGAGTGTATCCAGTACAACCCTAAAGTGTTAGGCGTGCTACTCCTTAGTAGTCGAGTAAATCAATATGCTGTCGATGAAGACTATGACAAATCGATCGAGGTAAGGCTGGAATATCCTGTTCATGAGACTCATGAACACTTCTGGAGCATTGGTTATGCCAAAACGTATAACCAAGAACTCATAGTGGCCATACCGACACCTGAAGGCTGTCTTCGGCACATCCTCGTCTCGAAGTCTGAGTTGATGATAACCTGACCTGAGGTCTATCTTCAAGAACCAACATGCTCCCTTGAGCTGATCGAAGAGGTCATCAATCCTCGAAAGTGGATACTTTTTCTTCACAGTCACCTGGTTCAGGCAACGGTAGTCAACACACATTTGCAAGCTCTCGTTCGCCTTCTTAGCGAACAAAATCGGGGAAGCCCAGGGTGAAACACTGGGTCTGATTAATCCCTTTCCTTGCAAGTCATCCAGCTATACCCATAGCTCTCGAAGCTCAGCAGGAGCCATCCAATATGATGGAGTAGATATCGGGGCTTTCCCCAGGTATAGGTCAATATAGAATTCTACCTCTCTGTGAGGAGGTAGTCCTGGAACGTCATCAGGAAAAACGTCCGCATACTGATCCACCACAATAGGAAAATTCGGACTCTGCACGTCAAATTCTCTTAGGATGATACTAGCCAACTGATGAGTGATCGGTTGTCCTCTCTTCTATGTGAGTCCATCTTGTGCTGCAAAGGCTCCATTCTCACCGGTGAAGGTGAACCTCCTCCCATAGGTGTGGACACATCGCACCTTGTGCCAAATATAGTCGATCGGAGCATGGACCGTAGATAACCAATCCATGCCCAAGATGACGTCGTAAGGCCTTGACGCCGCTACAAGAAGATCCCACCCGAAGCTCTCGCCTCCTAGAGTAAGCTCACACTGCTGGCACCAGTGCATAATCGTCGAGTATGCTTCCATAGGAGTCTCTAACCGTAATGATCGAGCCAACGGCTCCGTCGGAATTTCCGAGCTCCAAACAAGTGCAGCGGCAATGAAAGAATGACTCGCTCCTATGTCTATAAAAACTGCAGCAAGGGTGGAGTAGACACAGATAGTACCTCGAATCATCTTAGGTGTGCCCTGGTTATATGCCTATACTGCCTAAAGCTGAGCCTGCCTCTGTCTGCCGACTCTCTGTGGTCAGGGTGGACCTCCTGGTGGTGGTGGTGGTAGAGCCTCAAAGCATCGCCCACCACCCGGTGCTCGGCCAACTCCTCTGCCTCGTCCGCCTGCTCCCTACGGACCGCCACGGTCAAACATCTGCCTCTTCCTAGGTGGTCCATCAACCGTATACTGCTCCTCTGCAAGGAGGGTCGGGCAGTCACGAGCCATGTGGCCCTGCCCACCGCATGCATAGCATTGTTTTTCTACCGAATGATGGGATCTGCTGCATGTGCCCCATACCTCCAAACCAGTATCCTAAGGTCGTCCACCTGATGGTTGGGTCTTCTTGGACCTCTACGACATCTATCTAATGTCGGATATAGAATACTCCGCTACGTGCTGCCCTGCAGTAGGCCTCGCTACTGGCGTAGGCTCAGTAAGGAATCTCTCTACAAGTAAGGCTCTCTCCAGTACTCCTTCTTGCATCGGATTACTGAAGGAGATCATCGATGCCCTGATCTCATGACTCAGTCCCTGCACGAAGGACCGGGCCCAGAAGAATTGGTCTCGTACCTTGTTTGTGGAGTAGCACGAGAGATCAGTAAATCTCACCGAGTACTGGGCTACTGACATGTTGCCCTACCGCAGCTGTAGTAACTCCTGGATGCACACCGCACGGAGGGTGGCTGAAACGAACTCTGAGTGAAAAAGGATCTCGAAGTCAAACCAAAGTAGAGATGCCTCATTGTGCACCTAGAGAATCAGGATCCACAATCTACCGGTTTCCGCGTGCAAGAGACTCACCGCAAAGATCACCATGAGATCTGCTGGTGTCCCTACCAATATGAAGACTCAAACGATTACCTCCATCTAGTCCTCGGCTGCCTGAGGGTCCGTCTCCCTGTGGAACCTAGGCGAGCTCTGATGCTGAAACTCTTGCAGTGCACTCAGGCGACGTGCACCATCATTTTCTAGGGCTGGTGGCATAAGTGACTCGGTGGGTAGAGGTACTGCTGGTGCCTCCGCTGTAATGGGGCCCTGCACCGAGGCCTCGTCACTCGGTAGGATGTCGTCTCGCACAAAACTCAGAACCCAAGCTGGCTACCATCATGGGGCTATCCTGAAAAGAAACAGGTGTGCCACCATTAATACAGTATACCTGGTGAGATGACACAAAGTAATCACAATGAAAACTTTTGAAACACACATGCAATCAATGTTTTCATGCACTGAGTTGGAAATCAGAAGTCAAGGTCCTGGTGTATGGATACGTCGGTCGCTGCACCAACACTGGACTCCCTAGACTGATAAACATACTCAATACCCCAAACACTATTTCATCACACAGAATAAATTATCAGTGTCCTATGTTATGCGATAGAATCGACTCCTCTGATACCAATTTGTCACGACCCGTCCTCGGGGCCCGTGATATGACTACCCAAGCCCGACTTCCATAGGCCAGGGGCTGGCGAAGAACCAAAGGCATAAATCCCAATAAAAGGGAAGGCATTTCCTTTGTATAAGTGAAGAAATACAACAGAGTGTGCAAGATGAAGTAAACACTAAGTAAACTGAGTACAAAAGTAAGTGCTGAAAAGTAAATGGGCCAGAATACAAACCCAAATGAAAGTTCAGAACAACTAAAAAGAATGTACAGAAGCGGTAAAGTAAATCAGCAACCACTGAGTCGTCCTCCGTCTATCCCACCTGAAAGGTGGGTATAGATGGTCTCCTCAGCTCCTCGAGTCCAGTCGTTCGCTCCATGTATGTCCCGCCTGATAGTCCACCTCTGGGTACTGTCTCGCTCCACAAGCCTCAACCACGATCAGCGTTGCACATTTTCTACAACGAACACAATGTAGTGTGGGCATAGCCCGTGCAGGGGTGAGTATACGATACTTAGTAGGGACCCTGATACCCCCGAAGGTCTCCCAGAATCTACAAAGGGTAAACCAAAAAGGAAATATACAAACATGAAGTATCAACCAACTCTACTTAGTTATATGCCCATACATATACCTAAGTCATCAATTCCAGTTCAGCTCCAACTCATGAGCCCAAGTACAGCCCAGTCCACATAGGAAAGCACAACCCAATCCACACAGGAAAGAACAACTCAATCGACACAGGAAAGAAAGACAATCATATTGATGATAATGACAGAAAATCAAGACTCAGCTCACATAGTTATACTACTCACGAAGAGGGGTAGAGATGATAGATGTAGCCTCTGAATCATCTCCCCTGCCGAACCCACGTAGGATACAAAAACCGAAGTCATCGATGTCGAACCCACGTAGGATCCTAGTATAGTAACCATCGTTGTTGAACCCACGTAGGATCCAAGTACAGTCGTCATCACTGTCGAACCCATGGAGGATCCATGTACAGTCATCCCCACTACCGAACCCACGTAGGATCCAATTACAGTCGCCATCGTCGGCATAGTTGCAGCCAACTCTAGGGTTCCCGCACACAGAACACTCGATTCCGGGAGGGTCTGTTCCTCGAGTCAAAAGGGGTGGATACATAAACTATCACGAAGAATAGAGTTAATGTATCATGTAGTTGTGTCCCACGTCATAGGGGAAAACCATGCAAAACATGTCCAAGTCACGGAGAACAAGACAACCAAGCCGTTTTCCTAAAGTACACGGCGTGTAGGTAAGTGATACACACCGTGTCATCAGACACCGGGTATTGCCCATGTGAAACGACCTGTGTCATGGGGCTGGTCATGTAAAAAGTAAGTACCCAGTGTGTGGTATGGTTACATGATGTGTCTTCAGTCCTCGGGTACTATCTGTGTACCACAGCCCGTGTTGAAGGGTTGATTGTGTAAAAAGTAAGTACACAGCGTGTGGTATGGTTACATGTCGTGTCCAAACATCTGAGGTCGGATCTGTGTACGCTGGCCATGCATGGCCGTGTGGTGGAGTACCTGCCCATGTACTTCACCCCATGTCCATCAATTCTCGGAATACACGCTAAGTCCTCACGAAGCCACTTCTGCCAAGGTGAAGGTACTATGCGTCGTGCCTCTTGGCCGTGTGATTCTGCCCGTGTTCGTGTATCTCCTGGATTACACATCGAGCCTCGTGAAGCTGCTTCTGCCTTTTAATGAAGATAATACATGTCGTGCCTCATGGCCATGTATTTCGGTCTATGTTTGTGTATGTCCCTTGAATACACGTCATGTCCATCGAAGTCTCCTCTGTCAAACTATGTGGACAGTACACGCAGTGTGACCGGTGTCACATGACGTGTGTCACTTATTCTTTTGTTTGTTACTTCTTCCGCTGAACGCTTGTACTAAACGGCGTGTGCTTTGGAAGGACACGTCGTGTATTCTAGAATTTTCCAGAAACGACGCCTCTGGCCATCATGCCTCCCGAGGTGTTCGTCCTTTGTTCTGATGATCTGTTTGCTACAAAACTCCCGTTCCTAGGTCATCTCGATGTTTCGAGGCCATTTCTAAGTTTTCGGGCCTCCAATCGGCTCTGAAAACTTTCCTTGATTCACCGCTAAAGAACGGTTGGAGAACACCATACAATAAGAACGGCGAAGGAATCGGACCGTGTTAGTTTGGTCTGGTTCCTTCCGCATTAGTTTGATAGAAAAAGGTTTAGATAGAACCAATAACATGGAAGGTAAAACAATGTTTCTCATTCATAAACACACCCCTACCTCGATGGAAGTTTTCTGTTGTCAAGATCCACAGACATTGGCGTCATTTTCGTTGTTGGCAGCGTCTCCTCCCTTATCGCGATGGAAGAAGAGGATAGAGAAAATTGGAACCGATGAGTCGAAGTTATTTATCGGAGAATTAGTGTTCTTCGTCGAAGTGTAGAAGTTCTTCACTGGAGAAGATGAAGTTCTTCAAAAAAAGAAAAGAGATCTCTCTCCCCAAATTCTCTAACACAACCAAGAACTAATAAAATAAAATAAGGCCTTCCATTATTTTATTATTTTTCCATGAAATTCAAAAACTCAAAATTCAAATAAAAACACTTCATTAATTAAACATGAGTTGTCTAATTAATTAGGTGTTATATTGGAAAGAATTAAAGTGGGTAAGGTGAGGAGAGGATAAGTTACCCACTTAATGGGGGAGTTAGAGGATTCTTAAGAATTGTGAAGGGGTGGGGATCGTGTGGGCCCCACCTCACAAATATCCTAACATGGATATTTAGGGTCTTGTGGGTGCCACCCTAACTACCCCATTTAGGATATAAGGATCCTAAGATAAGAATAGAATTTGTACTACACATTTTATTCACTTTTTATTTAATCCCCTATTTTTAAACAACTCCTCCTGAGCAAACGCATCCTCAATAAAGGTCCTCTTAAGCAAAATATAGCGTTGTGAGTTCATCGGTGCCCTCATATTTCAATTCTGAGCATGGTTCAAAAGATATAAAACCCACTCATTAGTTCACAAAATATACCCGAGCTAAAATTCAGAAATTGTTTCCGGGCACACCGGGCCTCAGAATCAAGTGTCGTCAGAAACTACGTACTCGTAAAATCCAATAGAATTTAAGAAAAAAATTTCCTCGAAATTTACGGGTCTTTACACTTCTACAACATAATTATTTAATACTAATACATAAAAACATTAATACTTTCACTTAAACGGTCAGAAAAACATATGCCTTTTATTGGTAAGTGAGTTAACCCTTAGATTAGAGCATTAAATAGGATAATTACCAATTTCCACACATATAAGACACTTAATTCCTCAGTAATTAATTTTTCTATGAACTTTATTTCCATATAGAAATCATTTTCCCCTTCCTTCGTTATATTATCCTAGGTTCTAAATCCCACATTATTGACCTAGGTAAAATTTAAATTTCATTCCTATATGGTCATTACCACATGAACTTTCATAAAAGTACATCTTCCTCTTATTTGAAATTTTAGGAAACTCACCCAAGTTTATTATTTTAAATCATATATCACAAAATATTTTTAGGAATAATCATAGGGTTTCATCTTTTAGTTCCTATTTCATTTATTTCCCCATGAGGATAATCATTTCATTATCTACTATGTTGATCATTAACATGGAACCTCCAAGTTCCATACATTGCCTAAAAACAAAAACCATAGTGTGAGAAACAATAATCATTGTGATATATCCTGAAAATTAATTTATAGAATATAAAAATTGAGACACCTTCTTTCCAATATATGACACCATATGTTTAACCTAGGTCATTCATGTTTATCATCTATTCAAATCCTTTATAATAGTTTATAAAAAAAAATTGAATTAAACTAAGAAGATTCCTCCGGAGTGTCAAAACATGTGCATAGTATGGTCACACTCACCATGCACTATAATGGCTGTAAATATATACTCAAACAACTCTTTTCAAGGTTATTACCCCTATATTAATCGGATACAAAACCATTCCCCCTTGTGGTATCCGTACATTTATTATTTTCTATTAAAACCATATAATCGATATCTTTCCAAAACATTGGGATAGAATCATATACATAGGATTATACCAATTGTTTTAACCAAATTTCTCTAATCCAAATATCCAAATATTTACCAAACCCAACTTTGATACTAACTATAGTGGCCCATACATTTCATTTATAAATATCACATATCATTTGATGAATATTCATCACATAAAAATCCTATCCACACTATAATCTTATAGTTTTAGGATTTTGGAAACATGGATATATAAAAAACATTGTTGTAAGAGATATAAATCATCTCCAACTATTTTGTTCCTAACTGGAACCACTTTTTCATATCATTCAGAAAACCATTCATCATAACATAGGGAAAATAAACATAGGAACAGGTGAGCTCTAATTCTCAATAAGGTTAAAAAAGGGAGTTATCAATTATCAATTAAACCTAACATGAGGATAGGGGTATGATAACATGATAAAAACATTTGGAAACCCCTCCCTATATACCATAGATCATAATCTTGAGTCATGGAAAAAACATGAATCATAAATAAATAAAATAACACTATCTATGATTGCATAACATTGGAATAAAACATAATTCGGTTGCATATGAAAAAGAATAGAAAATCATGTCCTTATTTAAGGCTCACAACCACCAATATCATATTGTATTTGTTTCACCCCACATTCCATCATATCCTTAGTCAAATTTTACATTGATGTCTATCATTGTTGACAAATTCCCTCACCAAACTGAGTTCATTTCCCATTCTAGTCATTATTTTCCCATGAGATATATATCTTTTCCTAATTCATTAAAGGGTTATGTTATTCTGAGACCACCCATAAAATAAGGAAAGTCATATACATTTTTACCATATGATCATAAAACAATCATCATTATATAATCCTTTTATAGGAATAAAGTTTCATAAACTTTTC
Source organism: Viscum album (assembly GCA_963277665.1). Classification (NCBI taxonomy): domain Eukaryota; kingdom Viridiplantae; phylum Streptophyta; class Magnoliopsida; order Santalales; family Viscaceae; genus Viscum; species Viscum album. The sequence continues at coordinate 1,352,276,975 of OY728164.1, forward strand.
GTTATTTCGTCATAGAATACCCTATGGAAAAGAAATGGGTTTCTTAAATGTTTCTTTGTAACCTTATTTACCTATGGAAAGAAATGAGTTTTATAAAATAATTATTAAATCATCATCCTCACAGTCCATAAAAATAATAAAATTGGATGGTATCAATAGATCATATCCCCATAAAATCATAAGTGGCATCAAAGGATTTTATTATAAATTGTTTTAAAAAAATACATGGATTATTTTTTGAGGAAAATACCCTTTTACATTAAAATAAATTCATTAAAATACAAAATTTCCCAAATATTTTATAAAATAGTTTATTTGAAAAAAAACAAGTAAAATTGTAATGTAATCTTCAAATCATTGAGTCATCCTGGTGGTGTGAAATTTTATTCATGTCATGTATGCTTAAAAAGTTTCCCTTCACATTTTCAGTAAAAACTCAATAGAACCATGTTCAAAAAATGACAAGAATATTAATTTTAAACCATTTTTAAAAATTAAATCATGTGTAAAAATAACATTAAAAATCATAGTATAATTTTATAAACATTATTCAAAACATTTTTAGAAAACATGTACATGGAAAAAAGTATTTTTTCTGAAGAGTGAAATAAATTCAGTTTTCCAAAAAAATATTATTTTAGTAACATGAATAATTATGATAGTAAAATTAAAGGAAAAGGTAAAATATAAATACAATAAATATACGATGATAAAACTCATGATATTTAAGAGAGTTAAATCATTAAATTATATCATCATAAACATAATCATAAACAATCTGATAAATAATGAGATTATAACATAAAACCCTTACAGCATTTGTAACTTCTGAACCATAATCCCTTTGAAAGAATAAATTAAAATGGAACATTAAATACCATAAAAAATTATATTCATGATATAACATATAAATGTTGTTTTATATACATGTCATAAATGATTATTGGTGCATTGCATAACATATATCCCAATGAAGACAATTCGAGATGAAAAAACCCTTTCCTCGAGTACGACTTGATTTGAATGAGTTTTAACATCCTTTATACTAAATTTAAATTTATTATATTTATATAAAATATTAATTATATAAAATATAAATATATAATCGAAAAAAAACATTTCAACAACCATTTATTAATTTTTTTTATTAAAATCATTGTTTCTAGGTGTTAACTATTTGTTTTTCACAACAATTTTGGTTTGGTAGTTCTGGTTATTATACCTTGATCATAGTTCCATAATTCAAAAAAATAATCATGATATAAATATAATATTTGTCCATTATATATATATTCATCCATATATTATAGAGAAAAAAATTATTTACATCGTTCATAGAGATGGTAGGTCATATGTACGCAAGAATATTGTTTCAACATTTTGATAGATTGAATTAAAAAAGTACAAATATTTCACCTTTAAAAAATAATTATTATGTCATATATATCATATTTATTCATTAAATATATCATTTTTACTATTTATTAAATGAAAAAAATGATAAATAGAATCGCATTGCAGTGTGAAGGTTGTAATCCACACATACTTACGAGAAACATTACGATTTTCCATTAAAATGGAAGATAAGAGTAAAGATATGATATTATTATTAAATAAGAATAATTTTTTCATAAATATAATATATAAACTTTAAACCCATCATAATAACCATCCATGAAATATGCTGATGGAAAATTAGTTGTATATCTAGGTAGAGGTTATAGTCCACACGAACGCATGAGCGATACTTTCACTTCCAATTTGATGGTATAAGTGGTGGATAATAGTTGTTACATAATAATAATAACATTTAAGTATAATTAATATACTTAAGTTATTAATTTATTATTCATACCCCAGATTAGAGTAAGTAGAAGAAGAAGAAAATTGAAAGTGTCTGGGTAAGATGATTACCTCTTCTTCGGCAGGCCTCCTTTAGATCCTTTTTTAATGACCCTTGGAATGGTATTTTAATAAGAAAATCACCTATAATTCATGTATGTGGAAGTTTATAAGTGATTTTTGTATGGGTAGTTTGATCTATAAGGCTAAAAGTGTTGTAAATAATATAAAGGATGGGTGTCCATTTATAAGTTGGTAAGAGGACACACATGGAATTATAGAAAAGATTAAAATATAATTAAGTCATTATCAATAAGAATTATTTCAAATGGATATATATTCATATAAAATGATAAAAATGTATAAATATAATCATAAAATTAAATTTAAATATATTTTTTTCATTTTAAACATTATATTTTAGTTTAATCCCTTCGTTAACTGATTTTATCCTTGACTGCGGTAATGATGTTTTCAATCTTAAAGGGTTATAATTTAACATATAATCTAAAAATTATCACATAAATTCCCATGTTATGACCTTTTTAAAACATTATATTCTTATATGTCCTATTTAATTACTTTAATGATTTTAACATAATTTAATAAAAAATTATTTTTCATAAAATATCATTAATGTCATTTTTTATACTATTAATTTACATAGACTTTAAAGACATCAATATAGTTGTGTAATTTGAATATAAAACATTAAAGCATCATCAATGTGTTATGTTTATCTATAAAATTCATAAAACACAATAATTCAACCAAATTTTATTAATTTCAATATTTTTAAAATCATTTTTTATTTTTCTATTAATTGAATAAATATCGTGTGCGTATTGCGTAAGCATTTAAGGTAATTATTAAATTAATATAACAATTAAATAAATTTCCATGATAAAAAAATTAATTCCTATTTCAAATAAATATTTATAACTAAAATTATCCTCTTTTTATCTTTGTTAAAAATTTAGAGATATTTTATTCAAGAGAGTGAGATTTTCATGTTTTCATTAGTTAGAATAATTTATATTTTATTATTAAAAGAAACATTCACAAAATGACATATATTAGATTTTCTAATGTCTATGGTTGAAATAAATCCATCCAATGAGATAACATAATGTGTTGGGTTGATTTTGAGACCTTATCTCATGGTTTTAACTCTATTTTTCCCATTTTACCCTTACCGATGTGATAAATATTTATCACAATTACTATTCATAATGGATAAAAATAAAAGGTCCCTATTTAAAAAATTTAAACATCATGATTCAAAATATGGTTTAAATTTTTCAATATTGAAACTGTATAATTTTGAGAAATCAATTTTAAAATAAATGTGTAAAACTTAATGAAAAACATTTTTTAGAAAAATGTGTTTTTAAGCATAAAAATTAACTTAAATAAAAATCATGACCATTTAAATTTAAACTAGAATTAATAATAATATTATGAATAAAATTGGTAATATATCACCTTAATACCTAAATAACTATAATGGGACTTTTTAATTACTTTATTTTAAAAAAATAAATAATCTTATTTGAGAAATCATTATTTTTCACTATTAACAGAAAATCAATCATTTTAGAAAAATACCAAAATTTCACCCTAAGTGAATTCTGATATACTAGTTTCAAAAATTATTTTTATTTTATAAAATAAAATTTCTTAGAGTGGAATAAATTAATTTAAATTTCCTTACAGAAAGATCAATAAGAATCATTTTTTAATAAAATTTTGTTTTGATGTATAAAATGACTTTAGTGAAAATCAAGTTCTTATTTATTAAGAATTAATAAATACATTTGTATTGAGTAGGACCAATATATATATATATCATTATAAAATTAATCATATTCATATCCACCAATTCTATAGCTATGTTATAATGGTTATATTTAAATATTAACATTTTTATAATATAGCTTGATTCGATTAAATTGTATTATTGAGGCTATCGAGCATATTATTTTTGTAAACTAAATTCTTAGGGTTTTACAATGAAAAAGAATTAAAAATTATTAAAATGGATCATACATGGGCTATTAATGATATCCTAAACAATTTCTCATCTAATTGAGTTATGATACATTTTTTATGATTTTTTTAATGATTTAAAAATAATTTTTAAACATTAATTACTATTTAATGTCATTTCTAGTACTATTCACAAATATTGACTTTAAAGGCATCAAAATAAAAATATATTTTCAATATAAAAGTATTAACCAGTACTTAACCTTTAAAAATATCAATAAAATTCTTGGTACATCATAACTAACCCAAAACATATTATTTTTAATATTTTTATATTTATTTACATGATTTTTCTACTACATTCACATGCACTACATTGGCTCTGTGAGAAAATTATAGGTAATTATACCATAACTATAAATTAAAAATAAATTACTATCATAAATATAGTTTATTAATCATAATTTTTTCTATATATATTCATTAATATATCATTTTTTATCTATATCCATATCATGACAACATAAAAAGTGAGTGAGAGTAACATTTTTTAATTTATCATTACATAAAATATCATAATGGCCATAATCATAATATGGTGGAAATTGATTTTAATATTTTATAATTTATTATGATTATGGGTTAATTATAGAAATTGAAATATTTTAAACCATGTATTTGAGAGATTTCAAAGCCTTATCCACTATTTTTAACCTCGGTTAAATCATTTCACCCTTTATCGTGATGATAAACATTTACCATGGTTACTATTTATTATTACTAAAATTGAAATGGACCTTGTTAAATAAATTCAATATTTTTATTCCAAATATGTAATCCATTTTTTAAAGTTTTAAATTCAAAATTGGTAAAAGAATAATTTTAATATTAGTGCATGGAACACAATGACAAAAAGTTTTCTAAATTTTTTTTAACCATAAAAATGAGCTTATACCAAAATCTACTATAATTTCAATTCAAATGGAATAATTTTATTATTATTTTTATATGAAATTTAAGTGACTCTATGACAAATCCAAAATCAAATAGAACAATTAAATTACTTTTATTAAAAGTAATGAAATGACACATTGAAAAATATGAATATGTATTATTCATCCAAAAATCAACCATTGTTCAAAAATACCAAAAATTATATTTTTATTATTTTTACATTATGATGTCAAAAATTATTTCCATTTTATCAAATAAAATTTCTAAAATTAGAATAAATTGATCATTATATTCATGCCTAAAAATTCAATAAAAACAATTTTTGAAGAAAATGTAATTTCAAATTATAAAATTAATTTATACTTATTCTTTTTCTAGTAACCACCATTTGATGAATATTAATTCATTTTACTAAATACGGGATATATATATTTCATTAAAATAATTCATCTATATTTATTGACTTAGTTAATTTTGATTAAAATAATTTGAGCATATAAATTAGTTTTCTGAAAAATATCTCATTTAAATTTTTATGATCTTAGTTAGAATTTTCTTTTTATTACCTAGGAATTAATATATATTTTTTAATAAAGCTAAAATTTACTACAGAAATTTCTTAATGTTGTTACACCTGTTCATGCAAGCCTGTAAAGATCTGGTTTTTCTTTGTAGGACTTAGAAATATTTCAATATATATTTCCAGAGCCAGGCGCTAAGGTGGCATGCGATTTTGCGACCCAGTGTACTTAGAATTAATTTTATAAAAATATTAAAAATATTTTATATATCATACACATTGTTTCTTAAATAAAATGGGCCACATCTTAAATGTAATCTCATATTAGAAATTTGAGATGACGGTTGAGTCTGAAATGCATTCTTCACCCCACTCAAGACCTAAAATAGGTCGATGTAGTACATTATAAAACCTTGCATGTTGGTGGTACTTTTAGTGGATAAAATAGTTGATTAAATAAATTCATTAATTTTCATAACCTAAACTGAAATCCAATAAGAATCTTGTAAATAAAATATTCTCAGTTTTATCCTCATAAATTGGGATCTGTCGAAAGCTTCTTCTTCCTCCTTCCATTAGTGAATCAAATTAGATGACAATGAAACTCTAGATTAGAGAGGATCCGGACATGATGAACACAATGAATTCATTAAATGATTATAAATATCCTTATTCAACAACAAAAAATCCAAACTCTAGGTAGGACTAATCAAGTTTTGGTTTAATCCGTTTTTATTTAAATTCATTGAGTATATTGATCCCTTTCTTGTATCTACTCCAATTCCAGCCCCAGCATGCACCTGTGTATCAATTAAATTGTATTATTTAAATTTTTCTAACCGTGAATATCCCCATTCTTGTTTTTTCTTTATGAACAATTGGAAAAGATATTTAAACCATTTTTCTTATTCCTTTCCCCCTTAATTGCTTCATCTTATTTGTTGGTTGGACCTCGCGGTCCCTATTCTACATCGTTGGGTAGTACCGACCCTAATCAGATCACCAAAATCATGAAAAAATCACAAGAGAGGGTCAAATCAAAGATTTTGAAACATATCTAGTATTTTATGAGTTGTGGATGTTTACTTTGATGATTGGAGTTCAAAAAATTTGAATCAATATGGATTGTCACATGCGTTGTGTGGGAGGAATCTACGGTATCTCATAGTTTTAAACCATATTTGAGTTTGCAACCACCAGAGGTATAAAATATGTTTAAAAATTATAGATAATATATTTTTTTGGATGATTTAGATCCAAATTTGAAGTAGATATGTAGTATTTGAGGCATAGATCACAGATCAGAGTTTCTATGAAAATTGTAAACCCACACTATGTACAATGATTGACACACTCTGTGTATCCCCTTTGCAAGGGTTTTGGAAATTTATAAGGATGGCATGATCTTTAGTCCTCCTACACATTGTGTACCACCTTCTCTATGTGGATGATACATGTCATAGAGCACATGTCCATGAACAAGACATGATCCCAAGTACACAAAAATGGCCAAATAACACAGGATTCTCCCCGTGTGAAGGAAAATGTAACGTACCAAAGTACAAGAACATGGCTTGAGTACATAGACATGGACAAAATGACAAGGCACGGTCCAGGATTGTTTGGACACTCTATTTAGTCTGCTTGTACAATGTGTACTTTTACATGGATCTAGAGTTATGTGATGTCTAGGTACACGACTAGATAGTGGAGATAGACAACACGCCATGTGGTTCCTCTAACACACTTTTTTCCACTAAGATCCCTTTAAAGAAACTCCAAGGTTATGCATCTCCTTTCTTTGGACTTTCATTTTTTTTCTATGAGTAGCCTATCCAAAACAAATTCCATGTAGAACACTATAGATCCCTTGGTTGGGGATTTCATGATATGTTGTGGAATCTTCTAGGCATGAAATTTATTAAGGAAATTTCCAAATATGGAAGTGATCATACATGATCACCAAAGACTTCCTATAGAGTGTAACCCCATGAATCACTAGGGAGTGGCTCCTATACAGTTACTTATTGAGTGGAACCCCTATTGGATAGTGTGTGGGTCCTCGATGACCAGAGTGGAACCCCCAACAATGTTGTTGCAGGTCCTTCACATATACATTTATAACGGAACCCCTGGATTCACTACGGTGTGGATCCTCTACTTGGAGATTGTGGCCCCTTTACTAGGTGTCATAGCGATGAGGCATGATTTGACATGCACGGTTACTTATGAGCTGATGTGTGAGATAATGGGAATTGTTGAAGGACTTTTGGAACTCTTGGAAAAACTTCTTCTTTGGATAAACTATGAGATGGAGATCCCCTTTGTCTTTCATTTTGGCTTCCATTACAAAGAATATATATATACATATATATATATATATATATTCTTGTTTCTATGAAATTGGATTTGGTTACTCTCCTTCCATTGGTTGGAAAGATACAGAGAGTGTTCCACATGCTTCCCATGTGTATATTCTCATGGTTAGATGATTCTTCCTTATTCTTATAGGCTGAAAAGAATCATCATTTTGTTCATTTACACACTGTCTTGATCCCCTTGTGTTTAGACTGTGTCACTCTCTATTTGTTTGGGTTGAGCTATTCTCTCTCACTATATCCTATGTCAGGTTTACCATTTATTGTCTTTCTGTTCTTTTTTTATCTTTTACTACTCCCATTTAGTTTTCATAGTATCATACTGGGTATGTATATACTTAACCCTAAATGATATTTTCCCACATGTGTCGTGTATTAATAAGAAGATGGATAGGTTAAAAGTGACTTTAGAGAAGCTTAGGGATACAAGGTACATTGAAATGTGCATAGAGGATGCATCTTGGAGATTAGTATATGGGCTCTCTTAGTAGTCTATTTTTCCAATTTTGTTTATCCCATGACATATTTATGGTTTGGAATGTATTTTCCCATTTTAGGTTCATTTTCCACTATCGTAAACTTATACACCCTAGAGGTTATGCATGTTTGGTTTAATTTTTAGTTGATTCATATTTTTATTGTTATTCCTTTGCACTTATGCATTGAGATGGTTGGGTGTGCTCATATAGGTAATTATCAAAATGCCTCCCATTTACGATATGCCTTTCTACAGTTTTCTCCACCTCTTATCCTATGAAAGTAGTCTTGGGTAGTTGTGGCTAAATCCCCAGTTAGGTTCAGGTCAAGAAAGATTGGTATAAAAGTAGTTAATTCCATGGGACTTTGTCTATAATAGTCCCCTTATGAGGATTTAGTTGGGATTAAGTTAAAAGATTCAATTGCTTTCAAGTGTATCTCTCAAGACATGAAATCTAGTGATGGTATAGATGGTTATCTTTTCCATTCACCAATACCATAACTGCCTACTTTTCAGCTTAGCATACAGAGACATTAGTTGAAGGGATCAATGGTACCTGAATTATAATGGATTGCGTCATTTACTATCATTTATTTTCTACCCATTTATATATATATATATCATCGAACCACATTACGTCTTAATAAATATTAGGATGGCTTCATGATGACTGATATCCAGGATACCAGTTCTGGATCATGATGATGATCTGACATGTGATAAGGCCTTATTTAAGGGTCCATTCCATGAGGTTCTTCCTCCCAGTGTATAGGTAGTATCACCTCCACCTATGGAGTAGAGGATCATCCCAGTAGATCATTCTATGGATGCGCATAGGCTTAGCACTCTCCATGAGTTCAAGCACCAATGGCTATTGAGGCTCCATGGTGATCCAAATCCTCAAGAATCTATGGATTAGATAAATTTGGAGATTCATGTTTTTAGAATCATCCAAACATCGATGGATTAGGGTTTTGCACATTCATTAATCCTTTCACATGTAGGATATGGGTGATGGTGATTCTTTGTTACATAAATGCATGATTAGTTGACACCTTCATTGCCTGACTTCCAGTAAATGTTTGGTGTGGTGTATTAACCCTCTTCTTTTCACTTAGTTCATATCCAAGATATTATGGAATTATAGTAGGTAGGAATGAAAGTGGTAGAGTATGTAGTAAGGTTCACAGACCTTACATGGTATTCCCTTTACATGATATGGGATGGATAAATCTGAGCACAGAATTTTGAGCAGGTACTTAGTAGAGAGATTTGTCTCAGCATAGTGACTTTGTGAATCCCCACATATGTTCGTGTGCTAGAATGGGAATGAGTGGTATAGTTATTTCTATAATAGGGATACTAGGAAGTTGGAGGTGGAAGTGGGAACCATAGAGATGAGTCATCTGAAGTAGCTAGTAGATGTCCAGCATCGGGATTTCGGTGTAGGATACCTCCCAGTGATCAGACTAAGACTCGTGGTCATGGGAAGTATAGAGATATAGGGAATCCCAAATAGGAGCGGTGATTTTCTTGTGATGGGTGAGGTCACATGGTATGATACAAACCAACTAGATATGCTGAGTAGCGAAGGAAAATAGTTGATAGACCGCCATGGTAGAGGCAGCACCGTGATCAGGGATCTCCTAGGCGAGGACAGGGTGGTCCCCATGGAGGAAGAGTTAGAAGAGGTGTAGGAGGATCTATGTGTGGTGGAATATTTTATGAGATCCTTCCACCACCACAACAAGGTGTCCCACGCCAGGAACTAGTAGTTTGAGGTAATGGTACCAGATAGTTTCCAGCTTTAGAGGATTATTCCCCCACATCACATGATATGATTGGAGTTCTGATATTGGTTTTTTGTAAAATTTATATAGTATTACTAGACACAGGTTTTATTCATTTCTTCATCATTTTACTCCTGGTAAAAAAGATGGGGCTCCCAATGGAGGCATTATCTCAACATCTAATTCATGACGTTTCTATAAAGAACACTTGTTCTATATCTTTTATTTACCAAATGTGTGAGTTATTTCCTAGTAGAGAAATGATTATGTGAGACCTTTTGTTCATCACGATTGAACTCTATGATTTCATCCTAGTAATGGATTTTTTTTATGATCCAGAGCAAAATTGACCATGACTGTAGATGATTCAGATGTCTTAACATTGATCTGATGAGATTCACCTTTATGAGAAAGAGGGATGTCATGGTAGGGTGAGTAGTCTCTATGAGTAGTAGGCTACAACCCATCACCCGTCAGTTGGCGAGTACAACCCTTGGTGTAGTAAGCTCTTCCAGAATCAAGATTCCTTCAAATTTAGAGGATTTTATGGAAGTATTCCATGAGAATGTTCTTGGAATACCTTTGAGGAAAGAGATGGATTTTTCTATTGATTTTGATCCCGGAACCACTCCAATATCGTTTATAGAATATTGGATGGCCCCTACTGAGTTTCAGGAGCTGCAATTATAGTTGGAGGACCTTCAAGAGATGGGTTTCATTGGACACAATGTGTCCCCCTTGGAAGATCTACTTTTGTTCCTAAAAATGGTTGATGGGAGATTATGGATTTGAATCTATTATCGTCTTCTAAACCAATCCATGATAAAGAACAAGAACATGTTTCTAAGGATCAACAACCTCTTTGACTAATTTCGAGGTGCTAGATGGTTATCGATGATTGATATCTCATCTGGCTACCCCCAGTTGAGGGTTCATGATGATGATATTCCAAATATGACATTCCAATGTCGCTATGAACATTATGAGTTCCTAGTGATTCCATTTGGTGTGAATAATTCCCCCTCCTTGTATGAATTTTATGAACCATGTCTTTTAAACATAGTAATACTAGATTATGTTCATATACATTGATGACACACCCATCTACTCTGCATCAGAGGAGGAGCATGAAGATCACTTAAGGATGGTTCTATATTTTCTTTCAGATAACCAACATTCTGGGAAACTCTCTATGTGTTAGTTCTGGATTCATGAGGTTCACTTTTTTTGGCGTATCATTCATGAACATGGTTTGAATATGGGACTAGTGAAGATCGATGAAGTTCCTTCTTGGAATCCACATAAGAATGTGTCATAGGTTTGGATCTCTCTTGGATAGGAGGTGTACTGCAAGAGGTTTATGTAAAACATATCCCGAATGGTAGCTCCTTTGAACTCCCTAGAGCAGAAAGGGAGTTTTTTTACCTACTCTGAGTAGTTCTAGAGGCCCTTAGAGCATTTTAGGATGAGTTTTAAGATTTATCCTATGTTGATACTATCTAAGGGAGGTGTATAGTATGTAGTTTATTATGATACCTCTGGATATGGGCTTGGATGTGTGTTGATGCAGAAGCAGGAATTCATGACATATGGGTCGAGATAGTTGAGACCCCTAGAGCATAACAACATGAATTGCATCCTAGAGATGGAAGAGGTAGTATTTTCCATGATGATTTATAGTAACTACATTATGGAGGAGAACATTATGATTTACTTGGACAATTAGAGTCTCATTTATGTATTCACATAGAACAACGTGAACTCAATACAATGGAAATTGTTGAAGTTTATACTGGACTATCACTTTAAGATAGTATATATACAAGGTAAGGGAAACACAGTGGCATATGTCCTTAATAGTAAATCCAAGGATCTTTTAGTGTATGATTCTTTAGAATAGTTGGTATCCTTCAGATGACCTTGGTGGAGTAGGAGGTTATTGATTTTCTACTGTCTATAGTGTTGACTACATCACATCTTTAGCGTGTGAGGGAGTCCCACCTGGGGGAAAATTATTTTGAGGTCTTACATGACCAAATATCCATAAATAATTCACCATATTGATATTATAGAGGAGGTAATCACATCATCTTTTTCTAGGAATGGACAATGGTTCTATTCATGATGTGGGAGGTGGGGATGTGAGAGTTCCACTCTTCTCCCCTAGCAATACATCCTGGTGTATGGAAGATATACAAATACCTTTAGTGGTAGTTCGTTGGTTCAACATGAGATGGTGTGTAGCTCAGTTCATCTATTTGTGCCACACAAGTTTGCAGGTGAAGGGTGAGCACCATGTTATGGCAGGGTTGTTGAAACACCTTGATATCTCTGAGTGGGAATAGGATGAAATATACAGGGAATTTATTACAAGGATTATGTGGATATTGAAGTTCCATGACACCATCTGGGAGATAACTAACTGACTCAAAAAGTTGGTACACATCCTTTATATCATGGAGTATAGTTCAGTGGAGATTTTTGGGGTTGTTTTATATATAGGAAATCATTCTCTTTCATGGGGTTCCCAAGAAGATTGTCTCTTATCATGAAACAAAGTTTAGGTCATGATTACGGAGAGGACTTCAGGATAAATTCAGGAAGAAAATGAGGATGAGAACAACCTTTCCCCCAATACTGATGGGAAGAACAAGTGCACTATCCAAGTGTGGGAGCATGTGTTGAGGGCATGCATTTTAGACTTTATTCGGAGATGGGAGGATCACTCTCTATCAATAGGGTTTGAATACAACAACATATACCAATATACCATCGACATGGCACCTTTTGAGGCCATTTATAGGAGACATTGGAGGTATCCCCCATTTTGGATAGAGATCTATGAGACATATATTGTGGTCCCAGAAATGGGGTAGGTGACAATGAAGAATGTATATCTCATCAATGAGGTGATGAGGAAGATCCAGAGTAGAAAATAATCTTATGAAAATCATCATCATAGGACCTTGGAGTTCAAGAAGGTAGAAAATGTTTTCAATAGAGTATCCCCATGATGAGTATTTTGGAGTTTTAGTTAGGGAGGAATGATATCCCCAAGGATCATAAGTTCATTAGAGATAGTTCATAGGGTTGGAAAGGTTTCCTACCATCTCACCCTACCCCCATATATGGAGAAGGTTCACAACGTCTTACGAATGTTTAAAATGAGGAACGACGTGCAATACCCTACAGACGGCATAAACAAGGGTGAGATGGAAATTGAGGATACATCCAACTTTGTGGGGAACCAAATGGTGATTGAGGATCTATAGGATAATACCCTGTGTAGATGGTTTATCCCTTAGGTTCATATGTTGTGTAGGTATTTGAATTTGGAGCAAAGTTCCTGGTAGCAGGAGAGCTAGATGCGGGTTCAGTGTCCCATGTTGTTTAGTTTTTCTATTTGTGGAAAAATGAATGAGGGAATGATGTAGAGACATAGTTTTTCATTGAAAGACTTTGATGTTTTTCTATATATATTTCTAAAGGTATAAGCTAAGACGACATACGATTATGATGCCTTGTATGCCAGAAATTCAATTTATAAAAATATTAAATACAGTTTATAATAAATGTCTTTATATTCTTAAAGAATACGTGATAAATATTAAAATTAATCTCAGATCATAAATCCAAGAACATGTTGAGTTTGAAATGTGTTGTTTACCCTAGGCATGACCTAAAATTGTCTAGTTTAGGGCATTCAAACACCTCACCTGTTTGAGGCATGTTTAGTGGATAAGTAAATAAATTAAATAAATAAAATTTTTTAACCTAAATTGAAATTATATAAGAATAATTCCATGGATATATTCTTAGTGTTAGCCTCATTATATTGGGATCTATTGATACTTTCTCCATCCATTTTCCATTGGCGAATCAAATTGAGTGATGATGAAACTCTAGATCGGAGTAGGTCAGGATGAAACCGACATGAAGGATTCCTTAAATAATTATAAAGAACATTATTCAATGAAGAACAATCCAAATTCCTAGTAGTAATCATAATTATTTGTTTTACACCATTTTTTATTAAATTGATTAATCAGATCAATCACCTTCTTAGATCTGTGCAAATTGCATCTTTGGAATGTGCATGTATGTCGATTAAATTGGATTATTTAAATTGTATTCAAACCATAGATATCCTTGTTCTTTATAATTTGAAATTAATTATTGACAATTATCTTTAAAAAAAATTCTTGGTCCTTCCACCTCAATTTCTATGAATTCATCACTAGTTGGACCCCACGATCCCAGTTTAATGTTGTCAGGTGATACCGAGCTTGACAGGACCCCCAAAACTGAAATGGATTCGCGAGTGAGATATGAATCGATGAATCAATCATATATTTTGGATAGTTTTGAGTCATGGATTTTTGTTTCTATGATTGTAGATCGAGAAATTGAAGCTGAACAGATTAGGTTGTGTGCGGTATGGGAGGTGCGAGCTAGATCACACGGTTTTCAGCTGGAATTGATATTTTAGCCACTGAAGGTCCAAAACCCACTATTTGATGCAAGATCCACTATTTTTGTGAGGATTTAAATCTAAAATTGAAGCATTGAGGATATATTTGAGGTGTAGATCATGGATCTGAGTTTCTATGAAAAACCATACTATATACTATGTACTATGAAGAACACACAATGTGTAGCCCCTTGGCTAGGGTTTTGGAAATTTTTATGGATGGCATGAAGTTTGGTACTACCACACACCATAGACAAACTTATTCTTGTGGATGAGCCCTTTGATGGGTCACACGTCCATATACATTCAATGTTCATAGGTGTACAGAGACAACTATAGCACACTGATGACACCCTATTTGAAGAAACATGTCATTTACCAAAGTACACAGACATGGCTTGAGTAAACAGACACAGCTAGAAGGAGACAACCTAGTCCTAGATTGTTTGGACACACCATGTAGTCCACTTGCACCGTGTGTACTTATCCATAGATTCAGAGCCTTGTGCTGTCCAAGGACATGGATATGTGATGGAGCGAGACCACATGATGTGTATGTCCCCTCACACACTATGTACCTCTTGGTTCCTTTTTTGTAAAATTAAATGTTCTTTATCTCCTTCATTTTTTGGCTTTTGAGTAGACTATCCCGAGTTTTTTTCCCTTGCAGAACATGATGGTTCCCTTGATTGTGGATTTTTAGATACGATGTGTAAATTTCCAAGAACAAAACTTATTAAGGTAATTCCAGATGGTGGTAGTTATCATATGGGATCATCTGATACATTATATAAAGTGTAACGCCCATGACGCGCTGGGGAGTAGGTTCTCTACAGTTATAAACTAAGTGGAACCCCTATCGGAGAGGGCACGAGTCCTCAATAACCAGAGTGGATCCCCCTTCATCCTAGGCATGGTTCCTATATAGATACTTATAATGTGGAACCACCCTAATTCACTAAGATGTGGGTAATCTACATGGATACTATGGCCCCTCAACTATATGGTAGTGTGACGAGGTGTGGTTGACTTACATGGTTACTTTTGAGGTGGTGCATGAGATGATGGGAATCATTGACAAACTTTTAGAACTATTGGAGACTCTTCTTCATGGGATGAGTTGTGAGATAGTGATCTCATTTCTATATGATTTGGGATTCATTTAATGAGAATATATATTTATATATATTTATATATATATATATATATATTCTCTTATATCCATTATTTTGTATTTTGTTACTCTCCTTCCACAGGTTATGAAAATGCACAAGGTATGACACATGCTTTCTTTGTTTAATTTATCAGGGTGGGATAAGTATACTATCCTACTATATGTTAAAAAGACTCAATGTGTAGTTCATCTGCACACTATGTTGAGCCCCTTCTTTTTAGAAAAGGTTACTCTCTCATGGTTTAAGTGGAGCAGTTCTATTTCACTATATCAATCATCCTATGTACTATATACTATATTTGGATTCATATTGTTTCTCTTAGTACTCCCCCTTTAGATTTTATGGTGTCCTACTAGATATGTATATACACACCCCTTTGTGGGATTTTCCCACACGTGTTGTGTCTTATGCAGATGAGGTACATGTTAGAATTGACTTTCAAGGAGCTTATTGATACTTGGTACTAAGGACCATGTTCGGGGGTCACATCTTAAAAATCAGAAGTTGGGATATCTCAATAGTTTACTTTTCCATTTTTTTAGGTTGGGATATATTTCCGGTTGGGTATGTATTTTTCTCCTTTACTTTTCATTTTTCACTATCGTACTCTTGTACACCCTAGAGGTTATGCATAATTTGGTTACTTTCTAGTTCTTGCATCATATTATTATTATTCCTCTGAACATATGCATTGAGATGGTAGAGTGTGTTCATATAGGTACAAAGGAAAATACCCCTCATTTAGGATATTCCTTTTGAAGATTCTCTCCACCCCTAGCCTATGAAGGTAGGATTAGGGTAGTTACAGCTCAATCCCCAGTTAGTGTTGGGTTGTGAAATATTGTTGGCATAACAGGTCATTCCATGAGATGTTGTATGGAGTGATCCTATTATGAGGATATGGTTGGGTTTAGGGAAATGGTATGAAAGAGTTTCGAGTGTGGCTCTCTAACTAGGGAATTTAGTGATGGTGTGGGAGGTAGATGTATCCATTCACCAGGACCTTGACTACCCACTTGTTGACTCGTAATACTGAGAAATTAGTGGCATAGATATGTGGTACATTCATCATATAGGATATATTATTTGAATTTCCTTATTGAGTTAGCTACCCATTTCATATTTATATATTCTCATTTAAATATGGTACATCATGATAAATCTCATGAAACCTCCAAAAAGTTATTGAGCCATGATTTAGGTTCTAGTTCATGATAAGGATTTGATGAGTGATGAGGCTAGAGTTTAGGTTCCTTCCCACAAGATTCTTACTCTAGGTGGAAAGGTAGAAACATCTCCACCTATCATGTAGCAGATCATCCCAACAAAGCGGGTTGATAATGCACCCAGGATTCGCACGCTCTATGAGTTCTTGCACCATAGGACGCTGAGGTTCCATGGTGATAAAGATCATCAGAAATAAGATGATTTGATAGATTCAATGGTTCATGTTTTTCAAAATCATCTAAACACTGACAGATCAGCTGGTCGAACTTCATTTATCCATTTCCATGAAGTACCTGGGAGTTGGTGAATCCTTATTATGTATATGCACGATGATTTGAGACTCTCATGTACTGACTTCTATCATCTATTTTATGGGAAATAATTCCCCTCTTATTTGTGCTCATTTCAGATCCATGAGATTCTAGAGATGTATTTGGGGTATAATGATGGATTAGTTTGCAGTGAGATTGAAAGACCTTATGCGGTACTGCCTTTACATGAGATGGGATAGATACTTCCAAGAATACAAGTTTGAGAAGGGAATCCACAGAGATATAAATTTCATTGTTGTTGCCATGTTTATCCCCACCTATGTTGGAGTGCTAGAGCAGGCACTAGTGATAGATAGATTTCTAGGAGAGGGACTCCAAATAGATTGATATGGAAATGGGGACCATATAGCTGAGTTGTCTACAACAGCTAGCATACACCAAGATCCATTATTTCAACACAGGAGAACTCCCCATGATCATACTCAAACACATTTTCATGGGAAGCATAGAGGTATAAGTAATCCTAGAGAGGGGTGGTGATTTTCTTATGATGGGCTAGGTCACATAGCATGATACTATTCATCCAGACTTGTTAACCATCAGAGGAAAATAATTGATAGACCTCCATGACAGAGCCAGCACCATGATCAGGGATCTCCCAGGTGAGGGAAAGGTTCTCCATAGAGTTTAAAATCTTGAAGAGTAATAGGAGGAGCTATGAGTGGGGGAAGATTCCATGAGATCCTTCCACCCCGACCACTAGACTGCCCACTTCAGACTTAGAGAGAAGTCTATTTGGGCTGCAAACAACTGAAGGATCTGGAGAATTATGCCATAATAGTTCATGAGATGATCATAGGTATCATGTGTCTGTTTTCTACTCATAATTAATTACTTGGAGACACTAGTTCTACTCATTCATTCATCTCATTACTACTAATGCGAGAGATGGATCTCCTAGTTGAGGCACTAGCCCAAAATCTTCATCTTGAGGTTTCTATAGGGAACATTTCTTCTCTATATTTATCTAATGTTAGTGTGAGATATCTCTTGGTGGAGAGAAGTTCACATTGGACCTTTTGGTCATCATGATGAAATAGTATGATGTCATTGTGGGTATGAATTTTTTTTTCTATGGTCCAGGACCAAGTTGACTATAGCTACAGTTGAGTCATATATCTACAAACTAATGGGATGAGATTTATTTTTATGGTAATGATGGATATCATAGTGAGATGACTGAGTTCTATGAGTAAGAGGGTGAAACTAATAATCCATATTTGGGTGAGTGTATCCCCTAGTGCAGTAGCCTCTTCAGGTATCTTGATTCCTTTAGTTATGGAAGATTATATGAACATCTTCTCTGAGGATGCTATGAGACTACCTCTGAGGAAAAAGTGGTAGTTTTTATTTATTTCTATCTCATTACCACTCTAATATCTTCTATGTCATATCAGATGGCTCGTGCTGATCATAGGAAGTTTCGGTTGTTGTTGGAGGAACTTTAAGAGAAGGGTTTTATCAGACCCAATGTGCCCCTTGGGAATATCCAGTATTTCTATTGAAAAAATTTGATGGAAACTTTCATATTTTCAAGGATTGTCATCACTTTAACCAAGCCCCTATAATGAAAAAGTGACATTTCCAATGATTGATGACCTTTATGACAATTTTCAATAAATGAGATTGTTCTCAATGATAGATCTCTAGTCTAGCTATAACCAGTTTTGGGTTTGCAAGGATGATATTCTAAAGCTGGAATTTCTCTATCTCTAAAAATAATATATGTTCTTAGTGATACACTTTATTATGTCAAATTCTACCTCCATGTTTATGGATTTGATAAACCAGGTCTTCCATCTATACAAGGACCAATTTTTGTTCACCTTCATCAATGAAATACTCATCAACTCTACATAAGAGGAGGATCACGCAAAGCACTTAAGGATGGTCCTAGATATTTTTCAAGAGAACCAGCTTTATGGTAATATCCTGAAGTTATAGTTCTGAATTAATGAGGTTCACATTCTAGGGCTTGTCATTTCTGAGAATGGTTTTTTCATCGTCCCAATGAAGATTGATGTAGTGATTTCTTGGGACCCACCCAATTACGTGTCAGAAGTTTGGAGCTTTCTTGTCTTAGATGAGTACTATAGGAGGTTTATGGTATAAATTTCTAGAATTACATCCTATTTTACTTCTCTTGTATGGAAGGGGAAGTTGTTTACTTGGTCTGAGAAGTTCCAAAGGGCCATCAAGGAGTTTTGGTTGAGGTTGATGAGTGTTTCTATGTTGAGAATACCATAGAAATATTTTTTGTAGGCAATGTATTGTGATTCCTCAAGAAGATGGGCTTGATTTTGTGTTGATGCAGTGGTATGCATTCATCACATATGGGTTGAGGCAGTTGAAACCCCATGAGTAGAACTATGTGACTCACAACATTGAGCTGACATCAGTTGTATTTCCTTGAGGATGTGGAGGAACTACATTCTAGGGGTTCATTTTGTGGTTTACATAGACCATCAGAGTCTCATGTACATCTTCACACATAGATACATGGAAATGAAAAAGTGGCACTTGTTGAGGTTCCTAGAGGAAAATAAATTATACATAGTCTATACTTATGGGAAGGGAAACATAGTAGTAGATTACCGTTGTTGTAAGTACAAGGATCACTTAGTGCATTAGGCTTTAGAGAAGTTGACATCCTTACAGGTGACCTTGGTGGAGCATGGGGTACAAATTTTCTATAGTCGATGGTGTTGACTCCTCTGTTACTCGAGTGTGTGGGAGAGTCCCATCTACAAGACATTGACTGTGAGGTCCTACAAGAGCATGTATCAATGGGTAATTCACTATATGGATATTTTGAAGGAGTAAATCATGTCATCTTTATTCAGGTACGGACAATGGATCCAATTAAAATGTGTGAGGTGGTGATGGGAGAGTTTCACACTTCTCCCCTATATGCACATCCCAGTGTAGGGAATTTGAATAGAGACATTAAAAATCATATTTGGTGGGATGAAATGATATGAATCATTGTTATGTTTTCCTCTTGGTGCATTAAATATCAGCATGTGAAGTCTGACCACCAAATATCGGTGGGGATTTTGCATCCCCTTTAGTTCTTGAAGTGGAAATGGGATGGAATATCCATGGAATTTGTTATATAGCCTCTACAAACAGAGAAGGTCTGTAAAACCATATGGTTGATAGATGAACAACTCAGAAAGTCATAACACTTACTTTCTATCAGGGAGTAGAGTTCGGTGGAGAGTTTGGGGAAGTTTTACGTGTGGGGGGACATTCAACTTCGTGGGGTGACCTCGATGACTGTCTCTGATCATGGCATGTGGTTTACATCATGATTTTGGAGAGGACTTTATAGGGATTTCGAGACCCAAATGAGGATGTGTACAAATTTTCACCCCCATAATGATGGGTAGACATAGAACACTATACATGTGTTGGAGGATATGCTAAGGGAATGAATTTTAGACTTCGGATGAAGCTAGGTGGATCACATTCATGTGCTTGATTTTTCATACAACAACAAAAACCACTCTACCATCAATATGAAACCTTTTGAGGCCCTATATGGGAGACCTGTTAGGTCACCCTAAGCTCGATAGAGATCCATGTGACATCTCTTGTGGTCTTGGAGATATTTCTAGTGTTAATAGATAAGGTCTAGGTCTTATATGAGAAGATGAGGAAAACCTAGAGCATGTAGAAATATTACGTAGATCATCATCATAGGCCCTTGGAGATCCAGAAGGGAGACCAAATTTTACTAAGAGTCTCCCCATTATGAGGATTGAAGAGGTTTGGTCATGGAGGGAAATATATACCTACTGTTCATCTGGTCATTCAATATTGTGAATAGGGTTGGCGAGATTTCATACCACTCAACGTACCCCTATAGCTGGAGCAGGTGCATGACATCTTTTATGTGTCACAACTGATGAAATACATACATCACCCCACCCAATTCATCGATTGGGTCAAGCTGGACATAGAGGATTATTCCACTATTAAGGATCACTTGGTGGAGATCGAGGATCAATGGGAGAGGACCATATATGTACATACTATCCCCTTGGTTCACATGTTGTGGAAACACGAGAATGTCAAAGTAATTTTCTATGAGTGGGAGAGTTAGAGACAGGCTCAGTATCTCGAGTTGATTTTTTTTGATGAAATGATTCATGTGGGGAATGATTTAGAGACCTCTTTTTTCTTGTAATACTTTGAAATATTTCTATATATATTTGCAGAGCCTTAAGTTGAGACGGTGTTTGATTCTGAGACCTGATGTTCCCAAAATTATTTTTATAAAAATATTAATTATATTTCACAATACGTGTACAAAGTTTCATAAATAAAATGGGATAAATATAAAAGGTTATCATGGGATAGATATTTAAGACTACAGCTGAGTCCAAAATGTTTTGTTTACCCTAGGCCCGACCTAAAATAGGATGGCACAGGGCATTCTGACACCTCCCCCATTGGTTGTCCATTTAGAGGAAAATTTAATTAATTATTATTTTTTGACCACAACTAATAATATATAAGAATAATCCACAGATATATTCCTATGTTTATCCTCATAATCCTTGGATCTTTTGAGAGCTTCTCCTTCCTCCTTCCATTGGATAATCAAATCTGGTGACAAGAAGACTCCAGGTCAGAGGATATTGAGATGAAAAAAATGTAACGACTTATTTCAATCAATAGAAGGCATGTTATTCAAATAAAAATGATCCCAAATCTAGGTATTATATGTTAATTTTTTTATTTACACCCTTTTTATTAAATTTATTGTGTATATCAAACCCTTTCTTAGATCCCAACCAATTAAATCATTTACATGCACCCGTGTATTGATTAAATTTGAATATATCAATTATTTTCTAACATTTGGAAATCCTTGTTCTTTATAGTTGTCCAAGAATAGTTAGAAACTATCTATAAACCATTGTTCTTGTGCATTTCCCTGTAAATTTCTACATGTTATTCATAGGTTGGACCCTGCAGTACCAGTTTGATGTTGTCAGGTAGTATCGACCACGATTGAACCCCTAAAATCACAACAGATTCAAGAAAGAGGGACATATTTGATGAATCAGATACATATATGAGATGGTTGTGAGTTTTTGATTTTTTTTGTGATTGTAGATCAATAAATCAAATCTAGTTTTATTAGGGAATTTGCGGTGTGGGTGGATCATCCAGGATCACATGGTTTTCAACCAAATTTGTGTTTCCAACCATAGAAGGGATGAAATCGTCCATCTAATGTTGGATCCAATATTTTTATGTTGATTTATGAATTAAATTGAAGTGTGAAGGTCATATTTGAAGTATATATCATAGATTTATGTTATTGTGATAAACCTGACTACATGTCACGTGTCGTGATGAACACATAGAGTATAGCCCCTTGGCTAGGGTTTTATAAATTTATAAGGATAGAATGATTTTTTCTCATCCAACAAACCATGGACCACCTTCTCCATGTGGATGAGTTTTGAAATCGAGCACACGGCTAGAAAAATTCCATGTTCCCAAGTACATTGGTAGAACCAGAGCACATCGGTACACCCCATGGGAAGCAACACGCCATGTACCAAAGCACATAGTCATGGACTGAGTACAAAAACATGGACAAAGGACGTGAACCAACCCTGAATAGTTTGGAAATGACGTCTAGTCCACCTACATGACATGTACTTCCATATAGATTGTCATTAATGTGTCGTACAAGGACATGCACAAGTGGGGGATTGGGACCACATACCATGCAGTTCCCCTCACACATTGTGTACCCATTGGTTCCTTTTGAATAAACTTCATGGTTCTATATCTCCTTCGATTTCACTCAGATTTTTTCTTGCGAGTGTCTTATCCTATGTTTTTTTCATGTAGAAGGTGATTCTTCACTTGGTCGTGGCATTCAAGATTAGATATGGAATTCTCTAGGCATAGTTCTTATTAAGGTGATGAATGAAAATGAGATTGATCAGATGAGATCACCAGAGAATTCATATAGAGTGGAACCCACCTGACAAACTAGGGTATGAGTCCTCTATAGTTACATTCCATGTGGAACCCACCTATTGGATAGGATATGAGTCCTCGATGACCAGAGTAGAAACTGAATCAGAATGGGCGCATGTTATCCATGGATACATTCTACGTTGACCTCCTATGACACACAAGGGTGTAGGTACTCTACTTGGATATTGTGTCCCCTCGACTATACAACATAGTGATGAGGTGTGGTTTGACTTGAACTATTACTTTTAACATGACGCGTGAGATGCTGGGAATAATTGATGGAATTTTGTAACTCTATGAGACCCTTTTTCATAGGCTCAACTGGGAGATTTAGATCCCCTTTATCACTCATTTTATATTATTTGATTGAGAATATATATATATTTATATATGTATATTCTCAAATATCCTTACCTTTGGATTTGGTTTCTCTCCATCCATGGGTTGCAAAAATGCACAAGATATGCCATGTGATTTCCAGGTTTAACTTCTCATGATTGGATGAGTCTAATCTCTTCCTATAGGTGGAAAATACTCAACATTTTTTTATCTAGAAATCGTGTTAATCCCCTTCTGTTTAGAAGAGGTTATTCTCTCTTGGTTTGGTTTTAACTATTCCCTTTCATTGTATCTTGCATCTTGTATACTATCTATTATCTTTTTATTCATATTCTATCTCTTACTTCTCCCCCTTCAACATTAGATTAATCCTATTCGGTATGTATATACTCACCCCTTCATATGATTTTACCACACGTCTCATATCTTATGAAGATGATGGACAGGTCCATGATGACTTTTGAGGAGTTTAGGGATACATGTAACATTGGACTATGTTTGATAGTCCCAACTTGTAGAGAAATATTTGGGTTGCCTCTAAAATTTACATTTCCATATTTTTCAGGTTGGGACATATTTATGGATGGTGATGTATTTTTTCCCTTTTACTTTTCTACTTTCACAGTCGTACTCTTATACACCCTAGAGGGTATGCATGATTGGTTTACTTTATAGATGTTGCATCTTTTTATTATTATTACACTCCACTTCTCCATTGAGATGGTCAGTGTGTGCATACTGGTACTTAAGAAAAGTCATCCCAGTTAGGATATGACTTTTAGTGCATGGTTCCACCCCCATACCTATAGAGGCAAGCTTGGGGTAGTTGTAGCTCGCACCTTGGTTAAGGTTGGGTCATGAAACTACCAATTCAACAACTAGTTCATAATAGTTATGTTTTAAAATTAGTATATCATAGTATATTTTAAGCTATAGTATTGTGTGTGTTGTAGGAAAGAAATTTTTTTGTTATTTTTCAAATAAATCCTCATGAAGTTATAACCTCTTTAAATAGATTTCATCATCACAATTTTAATTTTATTTTCTCAAAATGAATTTTTCATAACTTAGTAATAAAATAAAATATAGATTCTATCATGAAATTTAATTTCTAAGGAAATATCAGAAAACATATTATTTTAGAAAAGGATATACATATATATGGCTCATACTTCTATATGTGTCTAAAAGTTTACCTTTATTGTCTAGTGTAACTTTCTACATATGACTTGATAGATTTGATAGATTATTTTATCATCTAGATGAATATTTTAAAAAAATATACTTACTTGATAACTTTCCACTACTTAAGTGTAATTTCATCCTTCATTTGTGATTCTATAAATTTCCAGTACTGTATCATATCTTACTCAGAAAAATGAATACTTAATGTGATTTTTCAAGTTTGATGCACTAATTTTTTTAGAGAATTGATCATGGGATCCCTAAAAGTTTGAAAATTTATTTCTCCTATTTTATTTCATTAATAAAAAAAGGTTATCAATGGTTAAGATAATATACAATATGAATAAATCTTCAAATTATGAAGTTGTACATTAATCTCCAAAACCTAAACAATAACACCCATAATTGATCTTAAATCATTACATAAATAACTAACCTTAAATATCTTCAAAACATGCATGACCAAGTTCAAACACAAAAAAATAGAAATATTTGATGACATATTCTTTTACAATCAATATAAAATTTAACTTTACACAACATCAGTAACTCATAAATCCACATACAAATTTTGTTTATTTCTTAATCATGTAATCTAAAACATAATCTAAAAGAAACCATAAATAGATTGAATCACCATGAAGTCATAATAAATAATATTTGAAACCAAAATAAAACTCAAACTTTATTCATTAAGAAAAATTCCATATTAGCCCAAAATATTTCCTTTTACAGTAATCATATACTGTTCCCAACATAGAGAACTTCTTCAAAAATAACTTCAATCACTAAGATACCAAATCACTTTTAAATTTTATGGTCATCTATATGATAAAACCTATGTTCCAAAATTTAATAACCCTATTATCCCAATTAACCATAATTACCTCAATATAAAAGACAATATTAATCCTAAATGTAATCAATATATTTCAAATTGTATTAAAAAAAATATAAAAGAATTCAAACTCAAATAAAATTTTCACTAATACACAAGATAAATTTAAGGGTAACATATACATCAATCATCTATTAAAACTCAATAAATGTATCCCAATGTACTCCCATAACAAAAATAATTAAAAATCACACTTTTATTTAATATTATAATAATTCATAAATTTATAAATAAACACCTCTACATCATAACCCTAATATATTATATATAGAAACTTCAGTCACCCTTCAGAAATAGTTAATCAGGATCATTCATCTTATTCGTTAATACTTCATTCCTATAACAAAAATTTTAAATCATTCCCTATGAATTATAAATCTAAATATAATCATGTGTCCTTCATTAAAAAAATTTAAAATATTAAAATAACACACAAATTTTATATTTTAATCCCATTTCTTTTATATTTTTTTAAATGACTATGATAAACATTTATTTTATAATATTTTAATATTATTAAGGGTATTTCCACCTTGGGAAATGATTTACATAATGATTATAATCCCCACTATTGAAACACCTTCCTATTCCTCTAAGGCAATTCTATATAAGCTTATTCAGTCATTCATGATGCTTAAGATGTTGGATCTTTTAACCTTTATGATATTTATCACCTAATTCCATGAAACGCTAATTTTATCTTATTTGGAACATTAAGAAACTGACCTAGGTTTATGTTGTTAATCATAACTCGTAATATTTAGTTATGAGTTACGATAATATTTTTCACTCCAAGTCCTATTTCTTTTGATTTATTATTCATAAAACCACTTCATTGTCCTTCACATCCATTTTTAGATAGGTTTGAGTTGGTTCCATCCATTTACTAAAACCAAAAAATAGTGTGAGTATACAAAATAAAATTATAATAAACCATCTTTTGAGGATTATAGGGACTCAAATATCACTACTAGAAATAGGGATTATCTAACTCTATCTAAAAGTTCAGTTAAATACCCCCCTTTGTCAGCACTATAAAAAGTATTTATAAAGCACCCCATTTAACAGCGCTAAAAAAGCATTGAACCCCCCCCCCCCAGTCAGTTCTTTTTTTGAAGCACTGGTAAATAACCCCCCCTATTAGCACTTATTTTTAGTTTATATGATATATGGTATATTTTAAAACAAAATATATTTCATTAAAAATAATTTATAAATATATAAATTTATTTTTATTGGTATAAATATAATATATATTTTTAAACTATGTTTTAGAAAAAGTAAATAGGAATTTTCACTTAATATAATATATATTTAGTGAAAATGGATTATATAAGAATTAAAAAATTGTTTTTAATCAATAAATTTCTAATTATTATTTATTAATAGTCATTTAATATCAATTGGAAATATAAAAGAAACAAAAAATTATTAATAGATCAAAAATAAGTTGAAAAAATAACTCGAACTTCAAAATAGTTAAAAATATATATCTGGGTGTCTATTTTGCCTCTACCATATATCAAATCAAGGAAAATGATGAGATCTATGGTTTTAGTGATATAGGTAATCCTTTTTCGTGTTTTTTAGGACCAAAAAAGCACACAAGTCCTCAAAAACCAAGATTCTATTCAGGGTACCCCAATTTTTTAACATTTGATGGAATTCCAACCTCATTTAAGGGTGTATTTTTTCCCGTTTTCAGTGGGGAATGAATTAATTTTCAGGTATTACATTCATATTGATTTTATGGTCTTGAAATTTTATCATTTCAAAATGTAGTTTTTTTTATAATTAAATATATAAGTTATTTTATTTACTTAAAATAAATCACTTATATAAATTCATATATAAACATATATATATATAGAAATATATTTAAGAAAATATAAAATAAATATTTATTATTCATTTTATTTAAAGAAAAAACCCTTCCATTTTATTTACCTTGTTAAAATTCCTTCATATGTATATATAATAATTATATAAACATATTTGAATGTATTAATAAACACACACACATATATATTTGTATTCTAATATATATAACTGAATATTAGTATATAATATATTTAAAATAAATATAATTGTGTATATATATATCACACATTTAAAAATATATACAAATAAATAGAACGGTCATTAAATATACAACAAAATATGCATGCCATAGTGGTAAAGAGAATTCATTTGCATAAGGGGGTTCCTAGGATCGAATCTAGGAAAGCACAATTATTTAGTGTAACCTTATAGAGTTGATAAAAGGTATTCAGGGTACATGATGTTGGCTCAATAGTGTAAATATCTGAGAAAGGGGGTTATAAGTGATGAGAAAGAGGTCGGAGTCTGTGAAAAATTATTATTATTTCCATATTTGTAATATTTCTTTTCCAAGTATTGTTAATTGGAAACCTTTAATAGCACTAAAAATAGTTCTATAAGGGCACCATTTAACATCGCAAAAAATTTTTGTTAAAGGCGCCCTTCAACATCACTAAAAAAATCATTGTTAAAGGAAACCTTTAATAGTAAAAATAACATGATAAAGGGTTCCTTTACCATTGATTTTTCTAGCATTTCTAAAGTGTTCCTTTAACAGATCTTTTTTAGAACTTTAAATACCCCCCACCAACATCGCTCAAAATATCAACAATTTTTAAGTGTGGATAAAAACCTTTACAAGAACTGTTAAATATTCGATTTGAAGTAGAGTATGTTTAATCTTGTCGTCTTATATTCAATAACCATAATTATACATAGAATATCATCCTTTAAGGTTATATAATAATTCTAACTTATGTTTAAATAATATCCTATCATATAAAGTTATCTAAACATTTATTTTTATAAAAACTATTAGGACCTGTAACATAAACATCCAAAAAATATATAATTTATAACAATGGTTGTAATTTCATAATTTTCATGGATATTTTCAGTTTTTTATTTTTGATAATTAAGAAAATATATAAAATAAAAAACCCTTAAAATAAAAATTAGACACTTCCACTTAATGTCAATTTTTATTCCACAACAATAGGATTCTTAAATTTAAATTCTTGTCAAATTTAAAATATGTTTTCTTATTTTAGGATGGATCACCATTTTAGAAAGATATATGTTACTATAGTTCATACTAACCCTTAAAACATATAAAAAACATTTTAAAACTTGGAATGAACACAAAAATCATAATAAGGGGTTCCATAATAAAAGAGACTCATTTGTCCAATGTTTTTCAAAAAAAGCATATGTTAACAATCATAATTCATAAGTGATTCTAGGAAAACATTAAATCATTTTCTTGATAAAAAACCATTCATCCTTAAAAGATATATAATTTATTTAAAATCAAAATCTCATTTTCTTATATTATTAAATCAAAATATATCTATAAAACTCATAAAACACTTAAACATGTAATGTATCCACATCTAATAATATAAATAATCACATGGATAAAAATAATTAATTTCATAATAATGGAATGCATAATATTAGAAATCACGATCTTTTCATCAAATCCTCATTCTATGATTTTATATTCCTTTTTATTAGGTCTTTTCTCCCATAAATTTTACATACTATCAAGGCCTTGTGTCAATACATTTTATATACCATCAAGGCCTTGTTCCAAGACATTGTTATTGTTTGGGATAACATACACTGAGTAATACCCATTCATTTTTTGTCTCATGGAACTTATTTATACACCCTTAACTCACATATTCCCAATACATTCCTCCTATATTTAATCAATAATATAACACATAATCAATATGAATTGATTATAAACATTAGTATTTTGAATCACTTGAATACAAAATGTTAATATTTCCCCAGTCTATAAAATAGAAAAACATTATAATAATCTATCTAGAGAAATAATTTGGATGGTATCATTGATATAATATCCCAATTTATGATTTAAATACATTAAAATATGTTTAAATGGATGAAAAATAGTTTTATAAAATCACTAGAATTATTATTTGACAAATAAGAGAAAACATCTGTTTCATTTGGTGTCTTCTAAAAATTTCCATAAAAATAAAAAAGGTAATTCTTTAAAAAACACTATAAACATGTATATTGGGATTTTAAATGAATAATGGATATGTTGGAAGGAAAATATGGTCATTTGGTAATGTTACAAAATGTTCTTTTTTACTCTTGTAAAAAAATCAAAATAAACCATTTGGTAAAATGTGAAAAGATTCATTTTCGAACCTTGGTAAAGAAAGTAAATAGAATTTGAAAATGAATTTTAACAAAATTTAAAGCATAAGTATGAACATTTATGGAAAATTTAAAATAACATTGACATGGAGGGAAAATATTTTAAGACATTTAAAATAATGTTTTGAAGATAAATCTATTACCACTTTGGTAACATTTGAATGAAAATATTATTGAAGGAGAGAACACAAAAATGATTTGTAAATTTAAATAATTTAAGTAAATTAATAATAAAATAAATCCATATGGAAGTATATAGATCACCTAAAATAAAGAATTTGGTAAACATGGCATGAGTCTTCATGAAACGAAATTGTGATGGCAAATCTATTACCCCGAGTCCAACTCACAACTAAAATTATTTAACTAAGGTGTAATAAAATTATATTAATTATTTAAATTCTTATGAATCTTTTTCATGTTTTCCCTTATCATAATAACTATTATTTTATTTATTACCATTCTTTATATAGATATTAAATTGATTAAGTTCATATCAAACGTTTTGATGACGTTCGATTTATAATCCCATAATGATGTTGGACGGTTAAACATGGAAAAAGGTATCACTATTCCATAATATACAGAATATTAATCAATAAATAATTATAATTTTTATAAATTATATAAAATTTAAAAACCATCCTTGAAAGTAAAATAGTAAAAAAGGAATCACATTGCTTCGTGGAGGCGGTAGTCCACACATATGCATGGTCGATGTTATCATTTTCTAACAGATAGAACAATAACAAGGGAAAAAATCTATTATATTTAAATAATCATAATTATTTAATGAATATTATATATATTAACAAAATCCATCATAATAACCAACCTTATGAGTTGGTTATGAAAAACGAGACACATCGTATCGTGGAGATGGGAGTTCGCACGTTCGCAAAAGCGATGTTTTCATTTTTCATGTGATTGAAAAGGAGATAATAAAGGGTTTGAAATTATAATAATAACAGTAATGTGTATTTAATATATTTATTTTATCATATTATGATGTTTATGTAATATTTTATGGCGGTTTAAGAATAAATAAACATGAAATCACTTGGTTAAGAGTTGTACATCTTTTTTTTTTGGAAAACCTCATTTGTATTACACCTTATGCCCTATAGGACAGAATTTTTGGGATAAAAGAACCTATTGAACATGGGGAGGAAGTTTGGGAAGGTATTTTGGTATACCTTTATTGTTATAAATTTATCAATATGTGTGAGGAAGAAAAGAGAGGAAGTTCCCTTTTATAAGTGAGGTGGGTGGAAATCTGGTAAATACATTAAATATTAATATATAATATATGTATAACCCATGTAAAATAGATCAAAGATGACATATTATCTAAGATAATAAGTATAAGGTTGAAATAAATTAATCCTATAAAATTTATACATGTTTATGTGGCATTTTGATCCTTATATCTTAGTTTAACTACCTCAATAACCCTTTTATCTTTAGTCATGGTACAAAATTTTCAATCTCTATAGGTTGTTAAAGTAATTTTAAAAATATCAAGTTGAATATAAATGTAAAATACATTATATACTAGATAAGTTTCCATAAAATTGAGTTATGATTCGATTTTTTTATAAGTATTTAAAAATAAATTTTAATCATAAAATAACATTTAGAGTCATTTTCATGACTGTTCAAAAACATAGAATTTAAAGAAATGACAATAGAAATATAATTAGAATATAAACACTTTAAATAAAACTTATCAATTTTATTTATCTATAAAATTCATGTAATATTATAATTCACCCAAAAAGTGTGACTTATAATTTTTTTTGAAATCATTAACTTGATTTATCTACTGCTTGCATAAGAAGTACATCGGCATTGCATAAAAATTCTAGGTAATTATACCATAAAAAACTAAAAAAATTACTATCATAAAAAGTGATTATTATTCATAAATTTATCATCTATATTCATTCATATATCATTTCCATCATTATCAATTTCATGAAAACAAAATAATTGAGAGAGAGTGACATTTTGTAATTACCCTTTACATAAAATATTATAAATGTCATAATCAGAAGAAAGTGGAAAAATTTATATATTTTATAATTTAAGATGATTATGGATGATATATAAGAATCCAATTATATTAATTAATGTTTTGAGAAATTTTTAAGCCTTATCCCTTAATTCCATACTCAATCAACCCATTTTACCCTTTATCCTGGGGAAAACTATTACCATGGTTACTGTTAATTTTGAAAAAAAATTAAATAGAACTTATTACATAATTAAAATATATTTATTCAATATTTAGAATCCATATTAAATGATATAACTTACTAAAGTGGTAATAATTTTTTGAAACACAATATAAAACTATTTTTAGAAAAATACTTTTTTTAGAATAAAAATTATTTTATACAAAAATAAATATAGTGTTGATATCTATGACATTAATTAGATTGTCTTTAATATTATTGAAATATTTTTTCTTAAAAACAAATTTAAAACCAAATTAAATATTGAAATTACATTGATTAAAATTAAATAGGTTAATGTTTTTATAGAATCAGTATTTTCACCATTCATCCAAAATCCACATTTTTAGAAAAATCCAAAAATATTTATCTTAAGATTATTTTAAAAAGATGATTTTAAAAATTATTTCCATTTTATAAAATAAAATTTCTAAAAGTGTTTTTAATTATTTATAATATCCTTGCATAATAATTAATAAAATCCATTTTTAAAGAAAATGTATTTTAAAAATATAGAATGAATTTATACTTATTCATTATCCATGACCGACCATTATATGAATTTTAATTTATCTTTTTAAGTATAAGATATATAAATATCATTTTAATCAATAATTTATAGTAATTAACATAATTTATTTTGATAATAATACTTTCCACATATAAATCAATTTTCTAAAAAATATATACTTTAATCTTATATGATCTTATTCAAAACTGAGTTTTTTACTAGGAATTAATTTTTACATTTCAATTAATGATTTTATTGAATATATTTCATAATTTGGTTACTCATTCTTATAATCGTTAATTCAATGGATTGATTATAATGATGAGGTTATAATAATAATAGTTTAATGATATATCGATGTTTGTTTTAAGTTCATTAATTTTTGTTGTAGATGCAATTGAGCATAATATTATTTTTCAGTTAAATCATATGATGTTATGCATACGATGATAGTGGTGGGTAGTTGAGCATTGGATTAGTGTGTGGGTAGTAGTAGGTTAGTAGAATTTGTTTTCTTCTTCATCATTATGGCAAGGGATGTATAAGAGGTAGGGTAAAATAAGATTCCATTCATAATAATCCAATTGACCATGATCAACCACCCACTACATGGAAGGTGATGCGACTCAATATGTTGGTCTCACCCATTATGTGTGGTTTGGTAGTGTTCCTAGGATTACCTAGTCTAGGTGACATAGGGTATCCCAATGCCTTATCCTTCCCTACGTTTAGATCAGGTTCCACACTTGGGTTGGGAATATTAGTTCAACCTGGCCCTGTTGGTGAATGTGCTAACTGATACCACAAACCTCCCTTCTAGATGACCCATGAGGAGAAGATTAGTACCCTCACTAGGAATAGCACCAAACTGAATTGACTCCACCCAAACAAAGCTTGAGAGGGGCACAAAAAATTCATTTCATGATGATGAACCTCATTGGACTTGTCTCCCTATCCTATTACACCACTTAGTGAACCCAGAGGCCATAACTTGGAAAAATTATTCTCTATTGTGTCGTTTTTAACAACTTCCTCACCCTATATTGGTGTCAAGTAATTAAATATCCCACATAGATTTATTTTCCACATAAAATTTGATTGTGTGATTCATTTTCTCACCTAAGGACATTTATATAGATATATGGGTTTATTTAGTTCCCTATAGTCCTAGGGACTATAATGGGGTTCAGGTATGACATTCTAAGTAGGTGCAGGGTTCGATACTCCCCTATAAATATACTAATAACAGAGCATAGGTCTCTTATATTCATTGTAGAGTATTAGACTTCCCCAGGTATCAAGTAATGGGTACTCCCTAATATATCTTTGAAAATTTAGGATCCTTAAATAGATAAAGGATAGTAATAAATGTAGGAATATATGGTAAAGTTTTTCAAGGTGATCTAGATATATACAAGAATATAAGATCTTTATAGATCAACTTAAGACCTATGTGGGTTTTTTCCAAACAACATTGGTTGGGGTTCCTGAATGTATCTTTGAGAAGGAATGTTAGAGAATTTAATCATTCCCCATTAGTAAATATATGTCTTAGAGACTAGAATAGACCATGGAATGTTTCAAATTCAGTTTAATAATAAAACTCATGGGACTAATAAAGTAACTAGTGATTTATTATCTACTTAGGAGTATACACAGTTGTTATCTCACCAAAACCTCATCTTTAATGACTATGAGATAGAGATTGGTGTGGGATTAGGGTTTGGTAGTCCCCTAGGTAAGTAATCATTAATGGGGTGTGATCTTTCCCTTATACTGATGGAGTTGGTACTTACCCAATGTTTAGGGCCCGAGTTAACTATTTTTTCATGGGTTCTTCGTTAATCCATATGTTTTCACATTATTGACTAGGTTTTATTCCATCTAATATATAGTGGTGTAGAGAAATCCCCCATAGGAAGGTGTCTAGACCCTTATCTGTGGGATCAGTACTCTCTCAGTCAATGTGTTTTCTTGGTGTGGTGTGGGTACCCCACTATGATTAGGCATTTAATGCAGGGATATATGTGAGGACCCATAACTAGCCCTCTTGGTAAAATTCATTATTACAGGGAAACTAAAATGCTAGTTTCACTATAAAAGATATGAAAATATCTGTGTTTTCTTAAAATGTTTCTACTTTTAATTTTATCCATGTATTTATAAAAATATGTCTAATTTTTCCATAAATTTTATCCATGTTTTAAATGAATATAATTTTTATTTTAGCGTCTCTCTTCCTAAAAAAGGATAATTTAGTCTCATTTTAACATGTGGGTAATTTTAAATTTACCCATGTTTTTATCTAATGTGGCTAATTTTTCCCACATTTTTAGATGTTTTTTAAATCATGCCTTCATTTTAATAAAACTTCATTTCATAAAAATTTAGACAGTTTTAAATTTAGCCATGTTCTTTTAAAATTTGGGTAATTTTTTTTCTTTTTTTATAAATAATAAAACTAAATATAAAAGTTAAATTTAATATATATATGTGTGTGTGTGTCTTTGTAAATAATATTTGTTTGTGTGTGTGTGTGAAAATATATCATTCACCTATTACATTTAACTCATGGTCATGAACACATATGATTTTATAAACAGAATTGTTCCAGATTCCCTTTATTATGAAAAAAACTAGACAATATGGGATCAGGAAAAAAATACTCTCATCACATGAATACATGACACAAAAACAAATGTCGCATGCTAAGATGTTGTATAATAGAAGCCTGAGTGTGGATACTCTCAATATGAAGACCCTCCCAATCAATTCATCCACATCCATGCTCTTTAACTCTTGTATAACTACCCCTTACATATGTTTTTTCATGTTTGGAGGGACCACCAGAGTCTATTGAGTTCACAATGTCTTCTAAGTCACCCCTCATGTTATTTTCATGAGATTTATATTTTTATGAGAAGTCACAAAGTAAATCCACATTACTTTCACAAACCATCCCCATGGGATATCCTTCACTCTTGACAAGCTCTTTCCCATCAACATTTTTAACTATCCACTTAGGTGTATAAACATCACAATTCATACCCTTGAAAGTGAATGAATGGGAATCCTTGATCTTCTTCCCTTCTTCGACTCTGAAGGACCAAAAAAATTATTAAAAATCATAAATTTGCATCCTTGATTTATCTATGCATCCCATGGGTTCAAAAATATTTTCCTCCCATGTAAAATGTTAATCAAAATCAGCATTCACTTTCAATTAAAAATATTATTGATCCTCATCATCACCAGCAAGGGGATGATCATCCTCTACATCAACCCATTTGTATTTATCTCATTCAAAAACCTATACAAACTCATCTAGGTCCTTCACTTTTCTATCATGAGAATGGTTCCTCCTAAGAGATCTATCATGGAATCCTATCAGATTCAATATAGGATGAGGTGACACCACCTAACAAAGAGAAGGAGTCTTTAGAACCCTTTGAGGTAAAAAAACCATAACCACTAACATTCCCAAAGACTATGCCTTTCCTGCTCCTGTAAGATTACTGATCTTTCTATAGCTGAGAATTAGTATATAATTGAGTCTCTCATTCCAGGATAGATTCCCCATTCTTATTGTTAGGTTGTTCTTCAAAACCTACAACAAAGACGTCCAAAAAAGAGGCCTCAAAATCAATATCCTTTCCTTTTTAATACTTGGGTATTATGTATCTTGTTTCTCATCAAGACCCAATGACTGCACTCCAGTGGAAGAGTATATGGGCCAAAATTGATTCCCTAGAACATCTATAGTGTCAAATAACTCCCTATTCATTTGAATATACTTAACTAAGGAAGAAGAACCATCCCTTTTAGAAGCATCTTAACCTAGGGATTCGGTAGGTCCAACACTATAACATTCTATCAAATAAGGTGGGTGTTGTTAAATATTTAAAAAACATTCAGTCTCACTGAAAAACCATTTAGCTTCTCTATACTATGGTTCAATTTATCCATAATTCTGAAAACCACCTTTAGGGATGTATTTCATGTTCCTATTATTTTTTAGGCGTAAATTTTCATTATACCATACAGCATAGAAAAAAATATATCACATATCTCTTATAATATAAAATGTCATCAAAAATTATATTACAATCTATACACAACTAGGGGACATTTTCATACTCAATTCATAGATAAAATTAATCTAAGTCAATAGAATGAAGCCCTATATTAAATATAGTAGAACACGGGTCGAATTCCACTAAAAAGATAGCATAGTGCTAAGATATGGACAATTCTATTTATTTTTTAATTTTAATAGAGTCACCAATGGCCATTACAATGTAATATAAAATCTTAGGATTCCCAATAATTTAATATAAATCATATACCTTTACCCAAATTTGAACAAAGGTGTTGATTACATCCAGTGGATTGAAATTACACACTCATTCCTAGATCTGTAATATACCTTGCTTGAGGGAAATCATTCCAAGACCCCATGTAGTAATATTCAATTCTTCCATGGGAAATAAAATATGGAAGAAACATTAGCACATAAAGACCCATTTCTAATTTTCAAAACACTATATATATAAAAAATAACATGTCCAGCACTCCAATTCATCACGATTTAGATCCCATCGGCAAAATAAGATGCCCAATAATGTAGTTATTACCTATCTCTAAACATTATGATCTGGCATCTGGATCAGCATTTACATGGGAAACATTGCCTTTTTTATAGAGTCCACTAGTTATATAGCCTTTTTAGAGACACAAATATTGACTAGCTTTATTTTGATAGATTGAAGCAGGCATAGTAATCCCACCATGAGCAATCTTTAGATCTTCTATCCGAGCAGCAACATCTTTTTAAGAGTCAAATCACCCTTGGCCTAGAATGAATTCATCCATATAGTTGATAGATAAAAGTTCCATGGAGGTTGAACCATAATCGCTATCAAGGTTTAGAGATAAATTCTCTTAAGCAATGGAATCCTTCTTTGTCCCAAACACATATGTTAATATAACATTAAAAATAACATAAGTGAATAATATATATATATATATATATATATATATATCATATATAAAAGTATTTCATAGCATTATAAATTTCATTTATATAAAATTAACACACACACACCCAAATACATGCAAATATACCAATAGAGACAAATGTTGGTTAAAACACAATTACAATTAATTAACAATTAAACAAATGATCATTAATAGTAAATGATTAAATATATGAATAACTATATAATTATATTAAAAATTATAGATTACATATAAACACACACACACACCCATGTTTTTTGACTATTTTTTTATATTATTTTTATAAAATAAAAAAATTGAAAAATATATTATGGTTATAAATATTTCGCAAAATTGGCTCTAAACACTCCTCATGGATGTTTTTTTAATTATTCTTTTTTTTTATTATGTTTTGTGTGTGTGTAAATATATATATACAAGTTTAAAAAATATGTATTATAATCATTAATAATAAATAATCAATTAATTAAAATAATTTATAAATAAAGAACATATAGTAAATACCATCTTAAATTTAAAATTTATTAATTAATAATATCATTTAAATAATCCTAAATTAATGACATAAATAAAAAATTATAATAGAAATAGTAATAATAATAATTATGTTATCAACTAATACCACAACTAATATAATTAATATTTAATACAAAAAATAATATAATTATAAATTATTATTAATATATTTTATAATTAATCTAATTAACTAAATTAATTTATAGTTGACAATTAATAATAAATATAGTTAATAGTTAATTGATGATGTAATCAGAAGTGGCGTCGCCAATGTGGTGCCAGTGAGAAGACATAAATGAGAGGGGATGGTGGTTGTAGGCCAAGTTGCAAGCGAGACGACATAGGTGACGGGAAGGACATGTGGACTGGTTCATGGGATCAGCGGTGAATTTGTTATGGATAACGAATGATAGTCGGGTTCCATCATTGTATGTGGCAAACGAAGGGCAATCCAAGTGGATGGTGGCTCGGGAATTATTAGCCTCGGCCTTGGCTACAAGTCTCAAGTGGTGATGTGGGTGACAACTATGGTGGGCTAGGTAAGGTGGGAGGGTGAAAACAAAAACCCTACAGGTTTTGGTTGTCATGGTTTTGGAAACCATTGGGCCTACATGCCATGTACTAAAAATAAATTTTACTTGTTGGTTGGGCTATTCCCTTGGGGGGTAATGACCTACCTTTCCATCCTTCCTGCATGGTGTGTGTGTGTGTGTTTTTATGTACTGTAACCCCAAGAAACTAATATATATAAAGTTAATAGTTAATAATTAATTTAAAATTTATATAACAATTGAAAGAAAATTAACTGGTAAGGGGGAAAGTAATCAATTTTCTGAAACAAAGACATCCCTCTTATTATAAAGTAATTGACATAAAATTTAATTAATAATATAACTAATATAATTATAAATAATACATACTTAATTAATTTTATTAATTTATATATAAAATTATTACTTTAAATAAAATTTTAAAATATAATTATCTAATTAATAATATGTTTTAAATAATTTGTAATTGATAATATAACTAAGAAATGATAATGTAAATAATAATAATAATTAAGTAATGTATATAGTTTATAAATAATAAATACAACAATGACAGGTTTATGATGGGAGCTTTCCTCTCTTTGAAACAATGGTGATAATGGTACTCTTCAATGGATTCCCCACATGTTATCCCTTTGGTAAAAGATTATCTCTTCCATGTGAGATTTGAGAGATATAAGACATTCTATATGGACAATAAGAGCAAGAATTTTAATCATGGTAAATTTTCATCTGATTCATTGCACTTAAGGTCCAATTGCTCCTTCTCAATCTTCAAAAAATCCATTTATAGAGGATATTGACATAAAGGGAATGTATCACAGGTGGAAGGTAATCTGGATACGATCCTGGTGAGGCTGGTGGAATGTAAACATTCTATTTTTGCTCGAATCATTTTTCCAAAGGGCTCTAAGCCAAGAAGAATTGGAGACTTGTCTGATAGTCTCTCAGAAATATATGGATTTTTATATTGGAAAACAGTTCCTTTATGTTGAGTATTTTTTCACCTTCTCTTTCACTCTATGTGATAAACGACCAAATCAAAGTGATTTAGATCGGTGTCACTCAAGATGAGTATTCTTGACATTTGGGAGTGAGATTCCACTTCAAACCATTCGAGGTAAGTAATTAATTAATTTAAATTTGGGTTAAAACAAGTGGCCTAAACTAGATGTTATGGAACTCTTTGATTATATATGATATTTCCCAAGCTATCAACATCCACATAAAAAAGGATATGGAGACAGAATTAGCCAAGTTCAGGCATTATGATAACATCTTGGTTGAGTTAAATTTCATTTTAACTCTTGTAGATAAAGTTTTCCTTGCAATATAATATGAGGAATTTGAATTGGGTATTGAATATGAGAAAATACCTTGATTCTTTATCGACGAAAATAAAATTGATCATTTTAGTCTGAATTGCAGAAGGTCTTTAGTTTTCTCTTTCTTCTAATCCAGATTCCATGAGGAACAACAATGATCAAGGAAATAAATGTGTTTGAAACCACCTATTTCCATTCCACATGATGGTGTACAGGACAAAAAATAAGGGGTCGTGTTTCAAGTGGTAAATGTGTTTGTCAATGTTTCTACTAGAGATATTATCTCTCCAATAGATAACACCTATCATGAATTGAGGGATCTCTCGTAGCTCTCTCTTGATACAGTTTCAGGGGGCCCTCCAACCCAGTTGAGGATTAACTCCATTAAATCTGATTTAAGTGTGGGTCATCAAAATTCTGTTGAGGTTATGGATTCCACATATCCTTAAGTGAAGAATGTAGTTTACAATCATGGATAGGTGGATATTAGGTTAAGGGTTGAAATTGTGGAAGATGGGCTAGATGGGTATGATATCTCTATTAAAGAAGTAAGGGAATAGAATTTGGATGACCATCAAATCCTAAAAGAACTGATGATATCATCAAGAACTAGAAATTGAAAAAATCAGTGAAGGGAAAATTCAAAAATCAACATCTGTTGTTAAAAACTATATAAATTCATGGAAATTGTGTTATAGGGTGATCAATAGATGTGTATAACAAAAACATAGTTTTAGTAGGCTTCTCCGTCTAAAAATCGGATTGATTCTACCAATATCGAGATGTTGGTTTCTTATCATGCTACCAGTGATGTCTGTTACTCTATGAAGGGGACAACCTTATATGGTCTGAATGGCAGAAGTTATTTGGATGTGGTAGGTTCCCCTCCTTCTTTCTAGAGCTTTGATTTCAATTTGTATCACATTTATTATTGTGACACGTCTTTTGTTTCCAACAACCGTACAAAGGTTCATTGATATAGTGGTTTGGATGGAAATAAAGAATCTTCATCCACAAAAAAATATCTTTGGATTTGGTAGGTTCTCCTCCTAATATCCAGGTTGTGATTCCAAATCATCTTAAGTTAATAAATATTCTTGTTTCCCTAACAACAAGGCGGAGGCCTATAGAGTAAATGGTTCAGAAAGAAATAAAGGATATTTATTCATGTTTTCGATGGATACACTAGTGAAAAAAATCTTTTTAACATTGGTTTTTTGGGATTTTTTATGTTATCTACTATCCTCCATTATTAAAGGAGATGTTTTAGATATGTCTTTATCATTAATTAAAAAAATGGACCCTTTAAATGTTACATGGATCTTGGTTTTCACATTGGTTTTCAGGGATATGATGTAATAAACCTCCATGATGGGGTGTTTTTTATATCATTTATTTAATATCCTTCATAAAAAATGATATTTACCATTGGTTTCTATATATTCGATGTAGGAAATCTTCAACATGATGATTTATATGTCTGTTATTTAATAACCAATTTAAAAACCCTTTTTCAAGATGCTTCTTACATAAATGACTTGAAAAATCATCGATATGAAGGATTTTTTACATTGGATATAAAATAAATAATATAAAAAACTATTTTACACGTCAATTATTTAGAAAAAAACATGAGAAAACATTATCATAGTTTTCTAACATCGTTTATAAAATAACTGATGTGTAATTTATTTTTAAATCCAATATTTTAATTAAAACTTTATCTCCACTTCCGACCAAAACAAAAAACAGACAGAAACAAGTTGAAATAGAAATAGTAGAAAAAAACTAGAAAATACACATTTACAATTAAAACATTCAAAATTACAATATTAACAAAAAAACTAAAATCCAACCAAAACAACTAGAAAATACACATTTAAAATTACAACACTCAGAATTACAATGTTAACTAAAAAAACAAAAATCCAACCAAACCTATAAAATGATTTTCCCATTAAACTTATAAGTGTGTGTGATATTTTTAACTATAAAGAAGAGAGTCATCAAAATTAGAAAAATTAAATGTAAATTATTTATCATGTATTATTAATAAAACAAAATAAATATTAAGGAATAATTTATAAGTAAATATAACCTGATTGAACTTCGTAACTGTCCCATTTTTAATTACTGCATATATAAATCATAAAACAAAATGTCTTCATTATTTGATTCATTCTTGCTTATGAAAATAATTTTTAAATTATTTTTTCAAAACATAATAATATTTTAATGTAATATATCCAAAATATACTAATTATAAATGAAAAATCACCTTTACTTTTACATATTTGATCTTGGTTCTATTTTTCTTTTTTGTATATTGAAATAAATTTCATCCCCTATTAGAAAATAATATTAATGAAATAAATTTAATGTTAATTATAATATAAAAAACTATAAATAAATTTCAAAATTTTGTTCCAATATATTCTTAACATTTTATCACACATCGCCATGGATAGAGAATATCAAGTAAAGTGACTTCTCCCTTGGACAAAAAACACCTAACATCCAATTTTCATTGATATAAAAAAAATTAATGTTACTGTTTATTATGTAAAAATATAAATAAAACTTTGTGAGATATATGTTTCATACCACTCAAGATTAAGAAATATCTAGCACTGAGTAATTATATATTGCCCAAATCATTCCACAATTTACATTGTTCTTTATTCTTCACTCATTATTCGCGCTTTAGGTGAAATGAATAGCGGGTCCATAATCCCATATACAACTATCTTTTCATTATCATCACACATTTTATAAGGACACCTAATTCAAAATAGACATAAGTATAAATTTTCAATAAATTTAATGCAGGGAATGATTTATCTTAATACATACATGGAAAAAACATGCATCATCTTGATTCCCAACTTATCTCTAGTTAAAGTCTCTATGATATCATTTTTCAAAATCCACATAGTCATTGCATTCCCACATACATTATCTTCCATGGGAATATCATAAACACCCAACAAAAAATTTGAATATCTTGAAAATCTGTCCATAATACTAGATTCTATATATGAATGCATTTCCCTTTTTATCTCTTGTTGGATATACATTATTTCCTTACCTTTAATGTATTCAATTAAATAAATAGATAAATATATAAACCTTAAAATGTTAAAACAGATTTAATACAAAAATGAAATAAAATATAAAATACACACATTCCTCTATGTTAATATGTTACAGAAGTCTCGATAGAAAAACTAAAAAGTGGATGATACTTTGTCTAACTGTCCTAACCTCATATTTATATAACATTACTCCAGCTGATATATCTATAATATCCTATATAGTGACCCTATGATTCTCTATCTCTAACTATTGATGATAAATGGTATCTCCAATATAATATATCATCCCATATGAAAAAATATGATAATGAGGATCGTCATTATAT
Source organism: Viscum album (assembly GCA_963277665.1). Lineage (NCBI taxonomy): Eukaryota > Viridiplantae > Streptophyta > Magnoliopsida > Santalales > Viscaceae > Viscum > Viscum album. Next base: position 1,352,320,381 of record OY728164.1, read on the forward strand.
AACTCACAATATTGAGGATGTTGTAGAGTAGGGGTATAGGAGTTGGATAAAAAGTGGGGTCTGTAGGGGGATGTGGAGGAGTGGGATCTTCTAGTGGAGGTGGTGGAGTGGGATTTGTAGTCTATAATTGTCTCTGTATATATGAAAACATTGTTTTTACTGAATCTATGATCTTATCCTCCATTATCAAATTAATATTCTGAACTTCAGCCTCTAAAGATTTTATTTTTTATAAATATCCTTCATTGTAAAACCTGAAGAATGTGGAAACACTTTTATCATCGATACACCTTCTATGTATCCTCGTACACAACCAGGGTGTTTGTGCTTTTACAATTCTATAGATAAAATATCTTACCTCCCCTCACGTATAAAGAATCCCTTGTTCTCTGCTCCTCAAGAGAATACTTTATGAATTATTTGATAAAATATGTAATGATTCAAAATATATAAGGAATTTAATTAACATAAATAAATAAATAAATATTTTAAACATCTTACAATACTCTCAGCTACAAATCTCTATTCGTTGGTAAGATATATCACTTTTTTCTTATCTGATCCCTCTTTTATTTTTCATATCTTACTGGGGGGATAAAGGGAAAACATCTCCCGTTCTTGAAGAATCAGCACATACATTTTCTTTAAATTTTCAGCCATTATTTGTTCTTACAAATAATGTATACCCACCTTGAGATAATGTATGATGGTATGTGTTTCTATATTATATCTCCAAATGAGATCTCCATGATTAATTTAAATTAAGAATAAGTAATCAATAATAAGATCATTAATATAAGAAAAATTTTAAAAGTTTACATTACACTTTCCAAAAATTATTCTTTTCTTCTACATTAAAAAAATTGTTCCCATGTGTCTTCATATATAAAAGTATATATATCTCCTAGAATACGATGTTTCTTATTCCAAAAAAGGAAATCATATGTGATATTTGACTTGAAATCCCTCCATATCATATTATCCAATGATAAAAAAAATTCTTGACTCCTTCAGTATTAAGTATATCATATATCATTTGATAAGATGGGGGAAACATATATTACTATAAAAAATTCAAGATTGACAAAATAATAATAAACAAGATTACCAAAATGGTCCCTCAAAACTGAGATAGTGTTACTTTTTCAACACTTCTCCAATCATTAATCAAATTAAGGAATTTAATTTAATCCAGAAATGATAAAAGACTCTAGAATTTTTTTTATTAGGACCTCTTGGAATATTATTATCATCATAGTATATCCCTATCCTCTGGTCCAAGCTATGAGAAACTGATAATTTGCGTAAACGTGTTATTCCATATTTACCAACCCTCAAACTCTTCTTTGGCTCTGTAGGTGGTTATGACTCCTGTAATGAGATATGGGTATCATCAAGAGGAGAATGTGAATGTTCCTCCCAAATGGTATGAGTATTTTCACCTCTAGAAGTATGTGGTTGATCTTCTGATTTATCTGTCATTATCCTTCAAATAAAAGAAACAAACAATTAGTACAAAAATATAAAAATTCTAATATTACAATACTAATTTAAATAAAAAAATGAAAAATTATGAAACAAAAACTAAACTAAATTAAACTTAACCCATTATTAATCCTATTTTTTATAGTTAACTAAAATGATAAAAACAATACTGATATATGAAATTTCATGTAAATTAATGAAAACAAATCAAAAAAATAGTGTTGGAATATTAAAAATGGCCCAACCTGATAAATCAATTTTTTTAAAAAAATTAAATATATTTTTAATAAAATATTATAAAATATTTTTTTATTTATCATATTAGTTATAAAATAATTTTATGCCAATGAAGATAATAAATAGATAATTTATGTAAGGTTAAACATGTTAAAATAAAAAAAATAAACAAATATTGAAAAAACATTTTAACTTATTAGTTTTAATACATGTTCTAATAAAGAAAATAAAATTAACATATCTAACATTTTATGAAATATATAAAAGTAAACAAGAAATGAAAAAATGTTTCTAGTAATATTAGGAACTTACTAAAGGATTGTTTTCCCAAATTCATTTTCCATGATTATTCCATATGGCAAAAATCATGTCTACGATGTGCACATCATTAATATCTTTTAATATTTCCATAAAAGTAGGGATATCACAAAAATCCAAATCTTCATCAAGTTCATCATTATCAATATATTGTTTTTTCCTTATAAAACAATTTTCCACTACATATCAGATTGATCAAGAGCATAGAAAATTTGATTTCCAAGTGTTTCCATTATAAAAGGATTAGTTGTGTCTTCCAATCTATTTAGATTAACAAGTTTCATTCCAAATTCATCATGTATAACATTGTTTTTACTAATAAACCATTTGATGTTAAAAACTAGAACATTATATTTAATTCAATGAACCTTCCATATTTCTTCAAGGACTCCATAATATGAACTTGATGCATAAATTGAGGTTTTTCCTTTAGAACTCAAAAAAATAATTTCTTCTAAAAACACTAATAAAATACTATTATGAATAGAGCTTCTATTGTCCTAATCTTTTGTATGAAATTTATATCCATTAATTTCATACCAATACCTTGTTATCACATTTAAACATAGGCAACCAACTAACCATCATAATGTTTTTTATGCATCTGATCTACTAAAAATGGTCATTTAACCAATGGTAAAAAATTATTATGCTCATTCAAAATCCACATATCTTTCTTCAATGGATGACATTGCTTCATAAGATTAATATGAAATGTAATATATGGTTGAGAATCATCTATGTCATTAATTATTTATAAATTTACCTTCTATATCTATTCACCTAACAAAGAAAATAATATCAATCCATAAATTCCCTTTCCCCCAAAATTAACACGATCATGGTGAGGTGGATTCAAACCAATATGATCTACCAAATACAATTAGATTGTAAAAAACTCTCAAACCTATTCATAAATATACTTTTAAAGAATGTAGGATTCTAATTTATATTAATTCCTTAAATACACCTACAATATCTTCATATACCTTCCAAAAGGATACATCCAACATACATATAAAATTTCACAAATCTTTCATTCTCAAACCAAATGAACACTTAAATTCACCATTATATCAAAAAAATAGAGGAAAATACATTTCTAATTCAAAAAGTATTGAAATTTATTCATTTTCAAAAATGTTCAAAGAATTTTAATCAATCACTTTATTATAATTTGAATTTAAAAAATAACACAACTTCATGATATTCATTCTGACATAGATAAGAAATATTCCTTAAAATGAAATATGTATAATTTATTGCATCATGACGTGACAATCCTAAGATTTCATACATGTCAACTTCAAATCCTTTAAAGAGATAAACTTTTTAACATTTGATGAATAACCCTCTGGCACTTTGATATCATGAAGATGCTAAAAAGTTAATTTTCTCTCCCTTTGATAATTTATGACAATATGGGGGAAGAAATGTATATCTTCCATAAAGACTGGGAGCTAACTCCAAACATATTCCCACTAACAGAAAGTCTAATCTTGTATTCAATCCATTCATAGTATTTCCTTTAATATCTAACAATGTTCTAATCAAACTGTCATAGATATTATTCTGCACATGCATGAAATCAAATTTATGTTTCACCTCATGAAATCTCCAATATGATAGCTCCAAAAATATTGACTATTTCTTCCAAATATGTCTATTATTACCAGATTTATGATTCCTTACAATTAATACATCAAGGGTTTTCACCCTTTAAGAATAATGATCAATGGATAAATGTTTTTGAGAAATATCAAATTCTTGTGATCCATTGAATGGATTTTTAATCTTATATAAGAGTAACCCATAAAAAAAACTTTTGATGACCCATGAATACTATTTTTCTCCAATTATGTAATTGATAGTATGAATTCTGTTGTTCATAAATTGGACTTGATTTATGCCCCTTGACACTATATCTAGAAAATTTTCCATTTGATGGGAATTAATTTATAATTAACATAATCATTTTATGTATTTGAAAATATTTGATTTCATATAAATCATACACCATAATACCATCCACCCATAAGAGTTTCAAATCATCAATTAATTGTAACAAGAAAACATTAATATCATTTTTGGTTTGTTTTGGACATGAGATCATTAAATTCAACATGAATTTATATGTGATAATCAAGCTTCTATATGGATTAATTCCATCTATTTATAGTTGATATCTGAGATTTCTAACTTCATTTCCAAATTTAGGAAATTACTGATCAATTTTCTTCAACTGTAGAAATTAGCTAGATATCTTAATTTTCAATAGTATATCAGTTCAGTTGCATTCAATCATAGCATTTTTTCATCATGTGAATTTGAAAGTAAATGTTTCAAATGAGGAATTATAGGAAGCTTACAAATTTCCTTGGTAGGGGTCTCTGTAACTTCTAAATAAGCATGTAATTTTTCTTTCAACTTATATCATGATGTGCCAAATTTAGGACACTTTGAAAAAACTCATATTCCTTCCTATATAGCACACAATCATTTGGGCCGGAATATATTTTTTAGTACCCTAATCCCATCAGACATAATATTTTCTTCACATTATAATATTAACAAGGAAGATAATTAACTTTTGGAAGAATATAGTTCATAAATTATAGAAAATCATTAAAAATGTTGTCACTCTGACGAGGCTTCTCCTTCGAGTTAATTAGTCTTAACAGTGATGATAAAATGTCTATTCTATACAACCTTGACACAATAGTTTTTCATCATCACCATATAGATTCTCAATTGTTGGTTATTTATCAATTTCATTTTCTTCCATACAATGAACCATTTCTCCAATTTTATCTAATTTATCATCTTGAAAAGCATAATCATCATTAGATCAAAAAAATTTCCCAGTTTCACTTTTCCAAAATCCATGAGTTATAACTCAAATTAAAACCATCACAAATTAAATGATCATTGATCCCTCTACTTTCGAACTTCATTATATTTAATAATTTCAAACATGGATAGAAAAACATGTCATTGTTTCGGACATTTCATTTTGGAAATTCCAAAAAAGTATCCACACCTTCCCTAGATTTATCAATTACTCGAAATGCAGTAATTTATCTTTGACTCATTATTATCTAAAACAAATATAAAAAATATCTTTTTTTTAAATATTTTGGTGATAAAAGTGATCATAAATTTATCAAGTCGAACCTCCTTTATATTTATATCAAATATTTCATCATTTGAAAGTAAAAAAACTTTTAAATTTAAATATATATATGCATATTTGAAAAGTATAATTAAAAATTTTAAAAAATTATCGAATATAAGTTTAAATATAATTAAAAAATTGTATCTAAACCACTAATAAAAATACAGAAAAAAATTGTAGTGACTCTAATTAATTATATAACATATAATAAGGATTTTAGGATAATTATGAATACTTCATGAGTTATTTAAATAATCATGAAATTAATATATATAATAGCAATTATATATAATGAATGTAGATAACCAAATGTTCCACGAGATATATAACATATGTTTAGTCACTAACATTTTCCCCCAAGTTGTTATATGTTTTCTATTAGTCAACAAGTAATATGAATAATGAGAAGCATCTATCGTTATATAACAAATCCTCAAGGATTATATGAGGTAACCAAAATAAGGGATTTGTAATATTTCATAACAGTGCACATTCAAAATGAAAATTAATATAATTAACTAAGGGATTGAAAAGAATTTACATTACACCAAACTAAAATCATGGTTTATTATATGAAAGTCTGATTTAATACTACATAAAATATCAATAAGCATCTGTAAAACAATTTTGTGAAAACAATCTTCCATACAATAGAAACACCAGAACAATAAGATATAATTCCAAAATTTATGATCCAACATATAACATTAAAATGTAATGAAATTCACACATTTCCACTTAAATCAATGGAAAACTAAGGCATATGAAGATGGTAATCTGAGATTAGTGAGGATCATATCTATATACAAATGTGAAATAATGATATCGAAGAAACCTGATTAGTAATGTTTGAGTAAACGTAGTCGAAAAAATCGGGATAGGGCACCCGCGACATTGAACGACTGAAATCCTATGAGAATCGATGTGTGAGACTTACTTGAGAGTTGAGATATGAGAATATAGAATGCATACAATGGATCAACAGATTGTGAGGATGTATAATGAAGTAAAACCTAGATTTCAAGCCATGGGATCGAAAAAACAAGATTAGGGTTTCCTTGTGTGAGAGAGACATGTTTTCTTTTGCATGATCGAATAACACACAAATCAATCAAATTGCAAATTCATAAAATTTTCAAAGGATTATCAAATCGTTTATATAATAACCATCATGACAAAGTATTTTTTTTCTAGATTTTTTACATTGGATAAATAATAACAAACATCAATAATCCAATTTAACACATTAGATAAAAAGTAATTGACGAGATAAAGAAAATTTAAATGCCTTTAAATGTCAATTATTGTATAACTGATGTGTTAAATCTGCTTTACCATATCAGTTATTGTATAATATATGTAAAAATGTGTGGTACTTTCTTTTTCATGTTGGTTCTCTAATAACTTATGTGAAAAGGCTATACAAATGGCTTTTTTACGGCTGTTATAAATAACCAGCCTTATAAAGCCGATGTGAAAAAAACATTTTATTCTAGTGATAATTAAGAATTCAAATTGGTTTCTTTTAGGAATTAAATATCAAATTTTGACCATGGATAATATACTTATGGAGTCTCTTTAAGGGACATGGATTTGGTTCCTTATATATTACCTCTTCAAATAGAGCCTTCATTAAGCACAGGCAGGCATATTGTTTATGTTCTTCCTGGAGATTCAGGTGGCTCTACAACCAAAAATTCATAGGGAATGGGAAGCCCAATTAAGGAATAGTTGTCTACTACAAACCTCTCTGTAGTTCATGACATGGTCAATAAAGGTGAAAATGAATATCATATAGAAGAGGTTCAAGAGATCTCCCCAAAGATGCAGTCTCGGGCCTCAGATCACTTGAAAGTAAATGATAATATGCATGATGGTGGATAATAAGTTGATGTTGTCTAGATTTCCACATAGATAGAACCTAAATAGATTTTGATTGATGACCAATTAAAGAGGTTGGAGGTGCAATCAAATGCTAAAAATTCTGATTCGGATGAAACTAAAAATGAAAGAATATTGTAACAAGCAAAAACATTGAAGAGAGGCTGACATCAAAGTGGTTGAGGTTGTGGGAATATGTGAGAACTATTTTATTGGAATTTACTATGTGATGAGAGCACAAGAATGGTATTAATATTTGAGAAAAACTAGGTCTTTGGTTGTACATTGATGTGGGATGTTTTTCATGTCTAGCCCCATTATTTCATTTCTCTATTTTCCTATTTTTAATAAAGGTTCTTTATTCCAACCTTTTCAAAAACATAAGGATTGTATTTATCAACTAATAAATTAACTAATATAATTATTATGATTAGAAATTATTAATTTTATAGATAACAATTAATATAATGAACTGAGTTAATTCATATTAAGAATTAAGAATTAATATAACTAATAGTAAATATTTAATTAATAATAATATAATAAAAAATAATTTTAATAATTTTAATTAATTTTAATTAATAAATAGTTTATAATTATAATTAATTGATAATATAATATAATTTATTATTATTAATTAATATTTAATTGTTAATTGAAAGTTATTAGTTAATAATTAACATAATTACTAATTAAAATAATCAATGTGTCGTAATTATTAAATATGACATAATAAATTATTCAATATATGTTAATATTAATAGCCCCTCACTCGAAAACCTTGATTTATTTATTATTTCTGTATAATTCCCTTTTTAACGTGGTCTAAATAGAACTCTAACATGGTGGAGAGGATTTATTTATATGTCTCTTATGTTGGGAGGCACAAAGGCCTTTAAGATAATTATTTAGATTAATTAATTAGTTTTATTCAATAATTAATTTCATTATACTAATTAATTATATTAAATTAATTATTAACGTTTAATAATTAATTATATTTAATAATTATTCAATATAAATAATTAATTATATTAACTGTTAATTGTGTTGAATAATTATTAAATATAACAAATTATTAACTTTTAATTAATTAATTACATTTTTTATTATTAATTAATTAATTAATTTTACTAAAAACCTAATTTTAACATGTTACATAATTTTATTATACCAATTATTAACAATTAATTATTAATTATTATCCTATTATATTATATTAATTAATTATATTGAAAAAATAATTATATTATAACAATAAATTTTAATATAATGATTATTAAAAATAATAATTATTTATAATGAATAATTAATTATGTTGAAACATTTTTATATATAATTAATTATTATGTAAAGACCCGTAAAATTCAAGGGAAATTTTTTCTTAATTTTCTTTGAAATTTTACAAGAGCGCGGTTTCTGACGGCACCTGATTCCGAGGCCCGGTGTGCCCGGAATCAATTTCCGAAGTTTGGCTCGGGTAAGTTCAGTGAACGAATGAGTGAGAATTTCTAACTTTTGAACTGGTTCCCGGAATCGAATTCCGAGGGCACCGATGAACTCACACCGCCGATTTTCGCTTAAGGAGACCTTTTCCGAAGTTGCGTTTTATGCGGAATGAATGTTAGATTTGGGGAAGTTAAATGAAGTAAAATAAATTGTGGAAACACAATTTATTTTTATCCATGTTGGTTATATCCTCCCAAAGGGAGTTAGAGGTGGGACCCACATCCACTTAACCTCCCTTGAGAGGATTAAGTGAGGTAGGTCCCACATGAACCCTAACTCTTCAACTCCCCTTTAAACTCCCAATAACTCCACTCTTTTAATTTTTGACGACTTGTGTTATTAATTAAGAAGAGTTACTTAATTTCAAACTTTTGAAAATCAAAGTGGATTGGATGTGTAAATAAAATAATTCTTAGACTTATTTTATTTTGGTTAGTATCCTTTTCCACCTTGAGAGGATTTGGGAAGCTCTCTCCATCTTCTTCAACCTTGACGAAGAACACGAAGAACACTTAGGCTCCGACGAAGAACGTTGTCACCATAAGAAGAGAAAGGCGTGTCGTCTCTTCTCTTCTTCACAGCCGGTGTGTTTCCGAAGATCAACGACGCTGCTTCTTTCAATCTTCTTCCCGTGTCAACGAAAGGAGACGCCACTTCCTCCTCATGCTTTCTCCGTCAGCTTACGAAGCTTCTCCAGTGACACTACCTCTTCAGACGTACCTCGACGTCAACGGAATCAACGTTCGATTCCCGCAATGCCCGACCTCCGCAACTCTTGCCTTCTGCGGCTCGTTGACATGCTCCGCTCTTGAAACTGAGGTAGGGGATTGTTGTTATTTTATTACATTATTCCTGTTCTTGATTCTAGCATGTCGAACTTCGAGATTATTCGACTAATTGTTATCGCTTAACGAGAGGGGGTCGGACCGCACAAACACGGTCTAAACCCCTCCTTGTTCTAGTTTGTTCCTTTGTGAATGGAACGGGATGGCGTGGTGCCATCGCACCACGCGGGAATCACGACAAATATTGCGCGGCGCCGTCGCGCCGTGCCGTGGAATGAAATTCAAGAAAGAAACGCCGTCGCGCCGCGTTGAAGGAAATTGAAGGCACCGCGGCCGGAGCGGGGCCGCGGTGGAGGGGCTCAGTGTCGTCGCACCGCGCCGGACGACAAAGACTGCGGCCGGTTCCGGGCCGTGCGGAACAAGGTGACCGGCGGCCAGCCGGGCCGCTGGTGTCGGAAGCCGTAAGAGGACCGGCCTTTGCCGGTCCTGTTGAGGAGGTGCCGGCCGGCCAGGTCGGGGCGGCCGGTATTGGGGAAGGCTGCGGGAATTAAATTCCCCTGGCCAGCAAATAATGGCACCCCATTAAGTGGGGGGGCGCGGTTACAAAGGGGGGGCAAGCACCCCCCGTTTTTCCAATCAGCTCGGCCGAAGGCCGAGCTGGCAGCAAGCCCAGCGCGCTGCGTCCAGCCGGACCGGCGCCTGGCCGGTCCGCCAGGCCGGGCCGCGCCGCGCCCCTCCAGGCTGGGCCCACCCTGTCCGGGGCGGGTCGACCCGGTTCGGGCCAGCCGGGGGGTCTCGGGCCGGGTCGGCCCGGGCCCGAAACCCCCGATACCGAACTACTTAGGTTCAAATGCCCATATCTCGGGCTACGTACCTCCAAAAGATGTGTCGTCAGCGGCGATGTGATCCTTGGATGAAGACGGTCATTTCAGTATATCGCACTCAAGGTTTAGTAATACTTTGAGTTCATCAGGGTTGGTTCGTACACGAAACCAACCGGGCACTCGGAGCGGAAACGCTCATATCTTGAGCTACGGACATCCGATTGACGTGTCGTCGGCTTTGTTGAGTTCCTCTTAGTGAGACGGATCTTTTGGCATACTCCGCCCGAGGTTTGGACGCAGGTGGAGTACGGTCGGGTTGGTTTTGCCTTAAAAACCAACAGAGCCCCTGGAACGGAAAAGCCAATAACTCTCAGACCGGGCGTCTGATTGACACGTCGTCTGTTGCGTTGAGTTCCTGTTGACGATACGGAACTTTTAGATACATCAACTCTGGACATTGTGACAGTTGATGTATCAGCCTCTCGGCTCCTGGAGCGAACCCTCCCAAATGAGCTTGCTGTGTGCGGGAACCCTAGAGTTGGCTGCGACTGCTACTATGACTGCGACGACGACTGTGCAAAGATCCTCAGTGGATTTGATGTCGATGACTACAGCACTCAGTGATCCTGTGTGGATCAGTGCTACCGATCATGTGCGGGTCTGATCCTATTTGGGTCAGCGCTCAGAGGTCCTGTGTGAACCAACGCCTACAGATCCTGTGTGGGTCCGATCCTGTGTGGGTCTTTGCAGGGGTTAGTACCTATCGATCCTTTGTGGGTCCGACGACTTAGATGGATCAGTGATCATCTCTATCGTCTTTCGAAAAGTATACCTGTGTGAGCTGAATCCTTTTTACCTTCTTGTGTGGATTGTGTTGTGATATCCTGTGTGGATTACGTTTTTCTTTCCTGTGTGGAATACGTATACTTTCCTGTGTGGACAGATTTGTACTCGGGCTCGGAGGTTGGAGCGTATTGGAATTGATGACTTAGGTATATGTATGGGCATATACCTAAGCAGTGTCAGTTGTTACTTCGTGATTGTATCTTTCTTTTGTGGTTTATCCTTTATGGATTTTGGGAGACCTTCAGGGGTCTCGGGGTCCCTATTGAGTAACTTATACTCACCCCTGCACGGGCTATGCCCGCACTACGTTGTGTTGGTTGCAGACGACGGACAGCGTTGATCGTGGTTGAGGCTCGCAGAGCAGAACGGTACCTGGAGGTGGAGCACTGGGCGGGACGTGCTCGGAGCGGACGGCGGGACCCGAGGAGCAGTGGAGCTATCTGTACCCACCCTTCAGGTGGGATTTCCAGTGGACAGCTCGGTGTAGCGGCTTTTACATTAGAGTTGTTGTTTTCCCTTTCGAGTTGTACTTTACTTTCAGTTTGGGTTTGTATACTGGCCCATTTACTTTTCCGCACTTTAAGTTGTACTTTGTTTTTACTTAGTGTTTACTATTTCGCTTGCTTACTCTTTGGTGCTTGTTTACTTTACAAAGGCAATGTCTTCCCTTTTTACCGGGATTTACGTCTTGGTGGTAGTCGCCAGCCCCTGACCTATGGAAGGCGGGCTTGGGGTAGTCACGGCACGGGCCCCGAGGACGGGTCGTGACAAATTGGTATCAGAGGCGTTCGGTTCTACCGCGAACTCTGATCTTTTCTATGTGAATCAATATTGTTTAGCATATTGAGTGTGGTTATCAGTCCAGGGAGTCCAGTGTTGGTGCGGCGGCCGACGTATTCGTACACGAGGACCCTGACTTCTGATTTCCGACTTAATGCATGAAAACATTGATTGCGTGTGTGTTTCAATGTTTTCTTTGTGATTACTTTATATCAGCTCACCAGGTATACTATTCTGACCGTGTTGCACCTGTTTCTTTTTCAAGATGGACCCACGACGGCAGCCAGCTAGGGTTCCGAGAGTCGAGCGTGACGATAACCCACCGAGCGACCAGGCCTCAGTGCAGGGCCCTTTGTCAGTAGTGGCATCGGCGGTAGCTTTACCTGCCGAGCCCCCGATACTTCCAGCACCAGCCGCTGATGATGCACGTTGCCTCAGCGCACTGCATGAGTTTCAGTGCCAGCGACTGCCCAGATTTCATGGGGAGACGGACCCCCAGGCAGCCGAGGACTGGCTGGAGGCAGTCGTACGAGTTTTTAGGCTAGTGAGGACACCAGCAGACCTCATGGTGATCCTCGCTATGAGCCTACTGCAAGCAGCAGCGGGCCGATGGTGGAGATTGATGCTCCAGGTGCATGATGAGGCATCACTACTTTGGATGGACTTTGAGAGCCTCTTCCGCTTGGAGTTCGTCCCTGCCACCCTCCGTGCGGTGCGCATTCAGGAGCTTCTTCAGCTGCGGCAGGGCAGCATGACGGTCTCCCAGTACTCGGCAAGATTTACCAATCTCTCGCAATACTCGACCGACATGGTACGGGACCCATTCTTCCAGGCCGGGACCTTTGAGCAGGGTTTGAGACACGAGATCAGGGCATCACTGATCTCCCTCAGCATTCCGACTCATACAGGAGTACTGGAGCGGGCCCTTTTGATCGAGAGCTTTATTGCTGAGACTACACCAGCGCCGAGACCCACCGCAGGGCGACACGTGGCAGAGTCTTCTGCAGCAGGCAGTCGACGGATGACTCAGGGGTCTAGGCAGACCAGACCCTTAGGCAGACGACCTCAAGACACTGGCCTAGTAGTGCGGGGCACACAGCACGGAGCCAGTCTTTCGAGAGGCAGACATTGCTACTCGTGCGGCGGGCAGGGCCACAGGGCTCGTGACTGCCCGAACCGCCGTGCCGAGGAGCAGAAAACGGTTGAGGGACCACCGAGGCAGATGCAGAGGGTCGACTGTGGCGGTCCGCATGGAGGAGGCAGACGAGGCAGGGGAGCTGGCCGAGCAGAAGGTGGTGGGCGACGCTTTGAGGCTCTACCACCACCACCACCATGAGGTCCACCCCGACCATAGGGAGCTGGCGGGCAGAGACAGGCACAGCTCCAGGCAGTAGAGGCCTACGACCACAGCACGCCCGAGATGATTTGATGTACTATCTGTGTCTATTCCACCCTTTCTGTAGTACTTCTAGACACAGGATCGAGTCACTCTTTCATAGCCGCTTCCCTTGTTCGGAGCTCGGAGATTCCGACAGAGTCGTTGGCTCGATCCTTACGGATAGAGACTCCTACGGGAGCAGACTCGACGATTACGCACTGGTTTCGGTAGTGTGAGCTTACTCTAGGAGGCGAGATCTTAGGCTGGGATCTTCTTGTAGCAGCATCGAGGCCTTACGACGTCATCTTGGGCATGGATTGGTTATCTACGGTCCATGCACAGATTGACTGTTTTAGGCACAAGGTGCGATGTGTACGCACTGACGGGAGCAGGTTCACCTTCACCGGCGAGAAGGGAGCCTTTGCAACACAGGATGGACTTTCGCAGAGGAGAGGACAGCCCATCACTCATCAATTGGCTAGCCTCATCCTAGGAGCAGTTGACGTGCGGAGTCCTGGTTTTCCTGCAGTGGTGGATCAGTTTGCGAACGTTTTCCCCGACGACGTTCCAGGGTTACCTCCTCGCAGAGAGGTAGACTTTTATATTGACCTGTACCCCGGGACAGCCCCGATATCGACTCCAGCATATCGGATGGCCCCCGCCGAGCTTCGAGAGCTATGGGTACAGTTGGAGGACTTGCAGGGCAAGGGGTTCATCTGACCCAGTGTTTCACCCTGGGCTTCCCCGATTTTGTTCGCCAAGAAGGCGGACGGGAGCTTGCGACTGTGTGTCGACTATCGTCGCCTGAACCAGGTGACAGTGAGGAACAAGTATCCGCTACCAAGGATTGATGACCTCTTTGATCAGCTCAAGGGAGCACGGTGGTTCTCGAAGATAGACCTCAGGTCAGGCTATCATCAGCTCAGAGTTAGAGAAGAGGACGTGTAGAAGACGACCTTCAGATGTCGGTATGGACACTATAAGTTCTTGGTTATGGCATTCGGCATAACCAATGCTCTAATAGTGTTCATGGCCCTCATTAACAGGATCTTTCAGCCATACCTCGATCGATTTGTTGTGGTCTTCATCGAAGACATTTTGATTTACTCGACGACTGAGGAGGAGCACACCTACCACTTACGGGTTGTACTAGACACACTCCGAGAGCACCAGATTTATGGTAATCTCTCGAAGTGTCAGTTCTGGATATGTGAGGTCCACTTCTTGAGACACGTCATCTCTGAGGTGGGAGTTGCAGTGGATCCTGCAAAGATCGAGGCAGTGTTATCTTGGGAGCCACCCAGGAGCATGACGGAGGTTCAGAGTTTCTTGGGATTAGCTGGATACTATCGGAGATTCGTGCCAGACTTCTCCAGAGTTGCGGCACCACTCTCAGCTTTGACGAAGAAGGGGAAACCCTTCGTGTGGTCAGACAGATGTCAGCAGAGCTTCCAGGAGCTGAGATAGAGATTGACCAGTGCACCAATCTTGAGTTTGCCTGAGGAGGGAGTAGGGTGCGTAGTCTACTGCGATGCATCAGGGACCGGACTCGGTTGTGTCCTGATGCAGGAGTGGGCAGTGATCACCTATGGATCACGTCAGTTGAGGCCGCATGAGCAGAACTACGCTACCCATGACCTGGAGTTAGCAGCAATGGTCTTCGCTCTGAAGACATGGTGACACTATCTGATGGGCGAGTTCTTTACAGTCTTTTCTGATCATCAGAGTCTCAGGTATATCTTCTCGCAGAAGGACCTGAACCTGAGACAGCGGCGATGGCTCGAGTTCCTCCAGGACTATGACTTTGAGATATTCTATACTCCTGGGAAGGGGAACGTAGTAGCTCATGCCCTCACCAGGAGGACGGGCATTCAACTACTTGAGGAGGCGACAGAGCAGCTAGCCTCTTTGCAGATATCCTTCGTGGATAGAGATGGAACAGCCTTCCTTCAGTCTCTCACAGTCACTCCTCCACTTCTACAGCGAGTCAGAGAGGCATAGTGAGGGGACACTGACTGTGAGACGCGGCGTGCACAGATATCCTCAAGCCAGGCACCTGATGGTTTCTCCTTTGGAGCAGAGCATGACATCCTTTTCAGAGGACGTACCATGGTACCAGTTTCTTTACAAGAGGAGGTGCTGAGAGAGTTTCACACTTCTCCTTTGGTGGTACATCCCGGAGTGGTGAAGATGTACCAGGATCTCAGACGACAGCACTAGTGGCTGGGCATGAAGAAGGTTGTGGCTGAGTTCGTTTCTCGATGCATCACCTGACAGCAGGTGAAGGCTGAGAATCAGGTACCAACAGGCTTGGTACAGCCCTTGGAGGTTCCAGAGTGGAAGTGGGACGGCATATCTATGGACTTCGTGACTGGACTTCCACTCACTTCCAGAGGTCACGACTCCATCTGGGTGATTGTTGACCGACTCACCAAGTCGGCTCACTTCTTACCCATCAGAGAGAAGGGCTCAGTGGAGAGCTTGGGACGACTTTACGTTCAGAAGATTGTATGGCTTCACGGTGTTCCATCATCTATCGTCTCCGATCGAGATGCTCTCTTTACTTCCCGGCTTTGGAAGGGGTTGCAGGAGGCATTTGGGATGCAACTACGTCTGATCACAGCCTTTCACCCTCAGACGGATGATCAGACGGAGAGGACCATTCAGACTCTCGAGGACATGCTCCGTGCATGTGTCCTCAACTTTGGTCATAGCTGGGAGGACCACCTACCCTTGGTAGAGTTTGCGTACAACAACAGTTATCACTCCACCATCGGGATGGCACCATACGAGGCGTTGTACGGCCGACCTTGTAGATCTCCTTTGTACCGGACAGACCCTGGGGAGTCAGCACTTGTGGGACCAGAGATGGTCTAGGCCACGACAGAGAAGGTCCAGATCATCCAGGAGTGGATGAGGACAGCTCAGAGCCGGCATAAGTCATACGCTGACAGGAGGCGGAGGCCACTAGAGTTCTAGTATGGCGACCACGTCTTCTTGTGGGTCTCACCTCAACGTGGTATACGGAGATTTGGCCTAGCTGGAAAGTTATCTCCGCTCTTCATCGGACCATTCCAGGTCCTCAGCAGGATAGGCGAGGTGTCTTATCGCCTGGCTCTACCACCTCAGTTGCACCGGGTGCACGACGTCTTCCATTTATCTCAGCTGAGGAGATACGGGCACGACCCGATGCACATCATTGACCATGGGGAGCTTGACGTTGACGATGGGGCGTCTTTTACGGAGGTTCCGGTGGAGATGAAGGATCGATAGGAGTGGGTCCTACATGGACGATTGATTCCTCTAGTGCACATCAGATGGTAGCACGGGAATCTCCAGGAGAGCACTTGGGAGCGGGAGGCTCAGATGCGTGCTCAGTACCCTCATTTGTTTCCCTAGTTTTGATGTATCTTTACAGGGACGTAAATCCCTGAGGTGGGAGTAATGTAAAGACCCGTAAAATTCAAAGGAAATTTTTTCTTAATTTTCTTTGGAATTTTACAAGAGCGTGGTTTCTGACGGCACCTGATTCCGAGGCCCGGTGTGCCCAGAATCAATTTCTGAAGTTTGGATCGGGTACGTTCAGTGAACGAACGATCGGGAATTTCAAACTTTTGAACCGGTGCCTGGAATCGAATTCCGAGGGCACCGATGAACTCGCAGCTCCGATTTTCGCTAAAGGAGACCTTTTCCGAAGTTGCGTTTTATGCGGAATGAAAGTTAGTTTTGGGGAAGTTAAATGAAGTTAAATAAATTGTGGAAAGACAATTTATTTTTATCCATGTTGGTTATATCCTCCCAAAGGGAGTTAGACGTGGGACCCACATCCAATTAACCTCCCTTGAGAGGATTAAGTGAGGTAGGGCCCACATGAACCCTAACTCTTCAACTCCCCTGTAAACTCCCAATAACTCGACACTTTTAATTTTTGACAACTTGTGTTATTAATTAAGAAGAGTTACATAATTTCAAACTTTTGAAAATCAAAGTGGATTGGATGTGTGAATAAAATAAGGCTTAGACTTATTTTATTTTGGTTAGTATCCTTTGCCACCTTGAGAGGATTTGGGAAGCTCTCTCCATCTTCTTCAACCTTGACGAAGAACACGAAGAACACTTAGGCTCCGACGAAGAATGAAGTCACCATAAGAAGAGAAAGACGTGTCGTCTCTTCTCTTCTTCATAGCCGGTGTGTTTCCGAAGATCGACGACGCCGCTTCTTTCGATCTTCTTCCTATGTCAACGAAAGGAGACGCTGCTTCCTCCTCAAGCTTTCTCCGTCAGCTTACAAAGCTTCTCCAGTGACGCTACCTCTTCGGACGTACCTCGACGTCAACAGAATCAACGTTCGATTCCCACGACGCCCGACCTCCGCGACGCTTGTCTTCCGCGGCTTGTTGACGTGCTCCGCTCTTGAAACCGAGGTAGGGGATTGTTGTTATTTTATTGCATTATTCCCATTCTTGATTCTAGCATGTCGAACTTCGAGATTATTCGACTAATTTTTATCACGTAATGAGAGGGGGCCGGACCACACAAACACGGCCTAACCCCCTCCTTGTTCATGTTTCTTCCTTTGTGAATGGAATGGGATGGCGTGGTGCCGTCGCACCACGCGGGAATCATGGAAAATATTTTGTGGCGCCGTCGCGCCGCGCCTTGGAAAGAAATTCAAGAACGCGACGCCGTCGCGCCGCGTTGAAGGAAATTGAAGGCGCCGCGGCCAGAACGGGGCCGCGGTGGAGGGGCGCGGTGCCGTCGCACCGCGCCGAATGACAAAGTTCGCGGACGGTTCTGGGCCGTGGCCGAACAAGGTGATCGGCGGTCAGCCGGGCCGCCGGTGTCGGAATCCGGAAGAGGACCGGCCTTTGCCTGTCCTGTTGAGGAGGAGTCGGCCGGTAATGGGGAAGGCCGGGGGAATTAAATTCCCCCGGACAGCAAATAACGGCCCCCCATTAAGAGGGGGGGGCGCGGTTACAAAGGGGGGGGGGAAGCGCCCCCCGTTTTTCCAATCAGCTCTGCCGAAGGCCGAGCTGGCAGCGCGCCCAGCGCGCTGCGTCCAGCCGGACCAGCGCCCGGCCGGTCTGCCAGGCCAGGTCGGGCCGCGCCGGGCCGGGCCAACCTTGTCTGGGGCGGTTCGACCCGGTTCGGGCCAGCCGGGGGGTCTCGGGCCGGGTCGGCCCGGGCCCGAAACCCCCGATACCGAACTGCTTAGGTTCAAATGCCCATATCTTGGCCTACGGACCTCCAAACGACGCACCGTCAGCGGCGATGAGATCATTGGATCGAGAAGGTCGTTTCGGTATATTGCACTCAAGGTTTTGGAATACTTTGAGTTCGTCCGGGTTGGTTCGTACATGAAACCAACCGGGCCCTTGGAGCGGAAACGCTCATATCTTGAGCTACGAACGTCCGATTGACATTTCGTCAGCTTTGTTGAGTTACTCTTAGTGAGACGGATCTTTTGGCATACTCCGCCCGAGGTTTGGACGCAGGTGGAGTATGGTCGGGTTGGTTTTTCCTTAAAAACTAACCGGGCCCCTGGAACGGAAAAGCCAATAACTCTCAGACCGAGCGTCCGATTGACGCACCGTCTGTTGCGTTGAGTTCCTGTTGACGATACGGAACTTTTGGATACATCAACTTTGGACTTTGTGACAGTTGATGTATCAGCCTCTCGGCTCCTGGAGCAGACCCTCCCAAACAAGCTTGCTGTGTGCGGGAACCCTAGAGCTGGCTGCGACTGCTACTGTGACTGCGACGACGACTATGCAGAGATCCTCAGTGGATTCGACGAAGACAACTACAACACTCAGTGATCCTGTGTGGATCAGTGCTACCGATCCTGTGTGGGTCTGATCCTATGTGGGTCTGATCCTGTGTGGGTCAGCGCTCAGCGGTCCTGTGTGAACCAGCGCCTACAGATCCTATGTGGGTCCGATCCTGTGTGGGTCTTTGCGGGGGTTAGTACCTATCGATCCTTTGGGAGTCCGATGACTTAGATGGATCAGTGATCATCTCTATCGTCTTTCGAAGAAGTATACCTGTGTGAGCTGAATCCTGTTTACCTTCCTGTGTGGATTGTGTTGTGATATCCTGTGTGTATTACGTTTTGCTTTCCTGTGTGGAATACGTATACTTTCCTGTGTGGACTGAGTTGTACTTGGGCTCGGAGGTTGGAGCGTATTGGAATTGATGACTTAGGTATATGTATGGGAATATACCTAAGCAGTGTCGGTTGTTACTTCGTGATTGTATCTTTCTTTTTTGGTTTGTCCTTTTTAGATTTTGGGAGACCTTCGGGGGTCTTGGGGTCCCTACTGAGTAACTTATACTCACCCCTGCACGGGCTATGCTCGCACTACGTTGTGTTGGTTGCAGACGACGGACAGCGTCGATCGTGGTTGAGGCTCACAGAGCAAGACGGTACATGGAGGTGGACCACTGGGCAGGACGTGCTTGGAGCGGACGGTGGGACCCGAGGAGCAGTGGAGCTATCTGTACCCACCCTTCAGGTGGGATTTCCAGTGGACAGCTCGGTGTAGCGGCTTTTACTTTACAGTTGTTGTTTTCCCTTTCGAGTTGTACTTTACTTTCAGTTTGGGATTGTATACTGTCCCATTTACTTTTTCGCACCTTCAGTTGTACTCTGCTTTTACTTAGTGTTTACTATTCCACTTGCTTACTCTGTGGTGCTTGTTTACTTTACAAAGTCAATGCCTTCCCTTTTTACCGGGATTTACGCCTTGGTGCTAGTTGCCAGCCCCTGGCCTATGGAAGGCCGGCTTGGGGTAGTCACAGCATGGGCCCCGAGGACGGGTCGTGAAATATTAAAAAATAATTAACTAATTAATAATATTGAATAATTAATTATATTATATTATATTAACTATTCAATAGTTTTTTTGTTTTTTTGGAGTAAAAGGGGCCACTAAGCCAGAATTTGTTTTTTTACTAGTAACTAATTATATATTTTTAATATTAACTATATTAACTAATTAATTAATAATTTTATATATTAATTACTAAATAAATAATTATATTTAAAAATTAATTATTTTATATTAAATTAATTATTAGGAATTGATAATTAATTACTATGAGTAATTAATTATATAAATTAATTATATTACATTAATTACTAGCTCTTAATAATTATATTAATTACTCATTATTAATTACTTATTAGTGATTATTAATTATATTTTATTATATTAACCATCAATTGTAATTATTAACTATTTATTATTTACTATTAATTACAATTATTTTACCTATTAATTATTATATTTTAATTAATTTAAAATTAATTATTAATTATACTGATTGTTAATTTTTTAAATATTAACTGATTAATTTCATTGAATTAATTATTAACTATATAATTATTTATTTCTAATTATAATAATTATATTTCTATTTGATAACTTAATTGTTATTTTTTATTTATATTATAATTTATTAGCCATATTCTCAATTTTTAATTATTTAAATTATATTATTAGTTTATTTATTTCATTTTTTAAGATGTTATTTACATTAATTTAATTAATTATGTATTATCAATGATTATATTATTTATTATTTATTATTTATTACAATAATTATTTTACTGACTAATATATATACATAAATATATATACACGTACATAACAAAAGGTAACAGAAAACATTATTTTTTTTAAAAAAACGGTAATGAAAAGAGAACCTCATTCACTCTACCTTAAGAAACCCAAAGTAAGAATTTTAAACCTAGTTCACATGACCAACCATGAGAGGGGAATTTGAAAATATTTAATAAATTAAATTTAATATTACAAATTTATAATTCATTTACATGCATTTATAGAAACACACAAACAAATTGGAGTCGACTTAGTGGTGGTTGACATGGACAGGAATCAGGAGGGATCAACGCACATGACCTTTCATAAGCAAGAAATATGAAAAAATGTAATTAAATAAATTTAATATTAAAAATTAAAATTTCAATTATCCAAGTTTATAGAAACATATTAGTAGTCAGTTGTCACCATAGTGGGGTAGGTCTTTGTGCAACTTGACATGGGTGGGAATTAGTAGGGATTGACGTGCATGACCATTCCTGATCAAGAAACATTATATATGCAATAATTGTATATGTATATCAATATTCATAAATTATTATTTTAAATAAAATTGATATTATTTTTTATTTAGATGACCTTTATATATTTAGAAGAATACTTTTCATATAAATATGTTTACAAATATATATTTATAAAATTAAATTTTAATATTTGAAAATATATAAAATATATATTTATTTTTATATATTTTATTATAAATAAAACTACACTATGAAAAATGATAAAAATTTAAAACCATAATATCATTATGAATGTAATACCTAATAATAAATTTAGACAGATAAAAAATCCATTAAGACCCCTTAAACGATGCTGAAATTCCATCGACTATTAAAAAATTAGGATACGATGACTAAAAAATCAATTTTTTTAGCCTTATAGACCGTTTTTTACCTTGAAAAATGTGACCAGGTTTTTATATAGTCATTTGTGCCTAAATCGCATCGTATGCATCAATTTAATATGTTTTAGAGCCCAAATAGATGCTCGGATCAAAAGTTATAGTTGTTTGATATTTGAGCCACATTTTTATCTTATTTTAGATTGTTTTTTAATTTTATGGTTTTCTCAATCTTTATATTGTTATTAAATGACTATTACTCACTAATAATTAATAAAGTATTCATTCATATTATTTATGAAATTATTTTATTATCTATTTTTAACTAAATATCTTATATGTTATGTGTAAATGCGTATTTAGACTTATATAAATCATATTTTATAAATTATATATTATTTATATCAATATCAATATATTTATATATTAATATGTGATTTTTAATGATAAATATTTTTTTCGAAATATACATTTTTTCAGTACTAAAAAAGCGCTAATAAAGGAGTAATTTTATTAGTGTTCTTGTTATCGTTGATAAAAGCACTTTTTTAATAGTGTTTCTTAGCATTGATAAATGTACCTCCTTTATTAGTGCTTTTTTAGCACTCTTAAAACGTAGTGATGTGTAAATATGATTACATGGTAGTGGATATGGATTTATATATGTACATTCTCTCCCCTAGTTATACCACCTATCTTCTTACATGTCTTGAGGTGGGTGGTTATTCAAGCCATGTCTTAGATATGTGACAAAATTCTATTTTTCTCTTTGAGTTTTTGAGGCATACTAATAAGTATCTTTATACTCACTCCTAAATTTGGTCACATATTTATTATATTATAATTATGATGGATAGTTAGGTGGTGATCGCAGTGGACATGGTGTTAGAAGAGTATGATCATGGTGGTTCTCAAAAATAATGAATGAATGCATGGTTTGTGTTGGGAGCTACGTGTCGAGGAGTCTCCAATATTTTACAATTTTTCTGGGTTAGTTTGCTTTTGGGAAATTGAAATTATATCATTTACCTTCCATCATGGTATTTCTTTTGTCATATTATGTGGATGATTAACATGTGTCATGTTTATTTTAGTTATTTTTTTGGGAACCTTTAGGATTTTTTTAAAAATTGTATTTATTGAAAACTACCCTATTTGTAAGAGAAAGTTTTTTTATTTTAGAATCAGAACCATATTCATCATAATGAATATTCATCGTAATGAATATTCATCAGACTCAGAGTATCATATTCATCTTAATCAGGTTCAGATCATCAGATCCAAAAGAACTAGAGGTATAATTTGTTGATTTCTGGAAATTTACCTTCTTCATAATCAGAGAAATAAAGAAGTTACTGAGTTATAAATACAAAAGTTTCTAAGTGAAGAATTATTATTATTGCTGAAGAGTTTTGGAAGAAGATTTTGAATTCAAGAGTTAGAAATATTTCATACATTATAAACAAAATAAAACGATGCTTTTTTAGTCATAAAGTTCTCACAAATCATGAATACTCTCATGATAAATGATTTGGAAGAAATGGTGGAGAGGTTTATTGAATTTCAGAATTACAGAATTAGAATTCCATATTAATTGGTATTTCATCATAATGGGAATTCCATCATAATGAGAATTCAATCGTAATGATATTCAGAAGAAATATAATTCCTAATTAAATGATAACAAAATAGAATTTATAATGAGGTGAGAATGAAACATATTTGTAATGATCCATGAATGAAATAGAAATCATAATGAGTTGAGTAGGAAATAAAAATTGTAATCAGCTGAGAAGAAAAGAGACTCATAATGAGATGAGATGGAAATAAAAATCATAATGATCTGGGTAGGAAACAGATTCAGAATGAGATTATCATAAAGAAGACTCAAAAATAAAACCCCAGAAGTAATATGAAGAATTGAAGAGGTCAGACATGAAATTCATTTTTGCATAAATCTCATATAAATAAAAGGACAATCGAAGAAGTCAAAGTTATTGTTTAAATGAGAGAGTTTTGCGGAGTTTTGAAATATTAGTAAGTGGGGAATTCTTTCAAGTTCCACACATGTGTTTTCTAAGTCACATATAGATACTTGCTCAGATATTTTATAAATTATATATTTTTCATGCAAGAGGAAAAGGAGGAGCACTGAAGAAATCTTGTAAAAGTCATTTCTGGCAAAATATCTCATGGGGAGGATCAGACAGCTAAATATTTTTACCATTTCAAGCATTTGATCAGAGTTATAGTTTTGAATATTTATAATGGGTTCATCATAATGAGTACATCATATTAAGAGAATCGAATCCAGACTCATCGTTTTGAGAGAATCAGATCCAAACACATCATATTATGAGAATCCAATCCAAAATCATTGTATAGAGGGAATCATATTTAGACTCATTAGATTGAGATAATTAAAACAAGACAAATTAGACTGAGGTTTCAAACTGAGAAATTTTGGAGAATTTTCAATAAAGTATTTATTCTTCTGGTTGTCTCAAATTGTTTTATAAGAAGACATTGTAAACTAATGGGAGTTAGTATAATATTTTCTATTAGAATATGGAAGGTTTCTAATGGGAGATGGCATAAGTTGAATTCACATATTCATAATAGTGGACTTCTATTGACTCGTAGGAGTGCCTATGAAAAGGATGTAGGTTCTCACATTTAGGACAAACCTTGTAAATCGTAGGTGCATTAATTTGTTTCCAACTTTTTCATGTAGTATTTTTTACAAAAAGATGATAAGGAAATAAATCTTAATAGGTTGTATGGGTTATGTCTCTAATTTTTTTAAATCTTATAAAAATTAAACAACTAAATCAACCCCCCATCTTAGTTGTTATGTGATCCTATGGAACATCAATTGGTATTAGAGGGAAGGTTTCATTGTTTAGTTATTATAATGGATAATATTAATTCTATCAATAGTATAGTAATTCATACATTTTATGAAAAAAATTATTATGGATATAAAAATAAAATTATTTGTTATCTCCTATCTCTAGGCCTGAAATTTGTTAACGCTGATAATATTGGTTTTCCACCTATATAGAAACATGATCCTATGGGATTTGCAGATAATAGAAATATATAAGTTGATTAAAAGGCTATAAATGAAATTCTTATTCTTTTATCAGAGAATGTTTATTAGAATTTAATGGGACTCAATACTTCAAATGATATGTGGGAAAAGTTGGAAAGTCTTTTTGAAGGTAATTCTATTGTTAAAGATGAAAAACTAAAAATATGGCATAGTAAGTATAAAGTCATAATAATGAGAGGTGAAGAAATAATTGATGAATACTTTACCATGGTAAATGAAATTATTTTCAACATCATATGATTTAGAGATCTCTTATAAGATTATATAATATTGAAAAATTTTATGAGAAACTATCTGGACATGTTTAATTTTAAAATTTCTTCTACAGAAAATATGGATGATTTTTCTCTTGATAAATTCTATAAATTTATTATTTCTTAAGAAATGAGGAAATCTCCAATGTTTAAAAATAAGATGAAAGATAAAATGGATTTCGAAACTATGAGAATGATGAAAATCCAAGATTTTGAATAAGATGGTCCTTCTGAGTTAAAAGAAAATTGGGATGATTAGTTGAATGGAAAACTCATTTCTCTTATATCTAATAGCTATCGAAGCGGAAGAGGAAAGTTTGGATCTAAAAATCCTTTCAAATTTTTTGAGTGTGGTCTAATAGGACACATTTCCAAAAATTTCTCCAAGATGAAAGTTGGAGAATATCAAGATTCGTTCAATGAAAAACTTCAATGGATGAAGTTTACTACAAATTATAATGAAGAATAGTCATCCAAAAAATAAAAGAAGAAATTTAATTGAAATAAAAGAATTATGTTGAGTAAAAAAGTTGAATCATACTTAATTGAAAACAGTTCTTCTGAATATGAATGTTTGAAAAATTCAGAACCATCATTTCAAAATATTGAGAAAACAAAAGCTTCCTCAGAGAGTGAAGAAGGTGGTGAGGAATCTTAAAGATCATATCAGCTCTAAATTGAAATTTTTTCATGTCTTGAGAAAAAACTCTCCAAATAGAAATTAGATTAAGGAATAAATATTACAAAAAATATACTGATGGAAGAAAATATGTCATCATGTATAGGGAAGAATACATTCAATAGATCTTAAGTTACAAAAATGGAATTGATAAACAAGGAAAAATGATTGAAGATCTCAATATGAAGGTCGAAACTAAAGAAGAATAAGTTACCAGGTTTCAGTCAAAACAACATAAGTCCAAATGTACCTAGATTAAGATGAATGAAAATTTCAAAAAAATATTTGGTGGTAAATTATGATACATTTAAAGTTAATGATAGGGGTCAATACGAGAATTATGTGAAATATTATCTTACCAAAAATAATGTTAAATCTCATTCTTTTAACATTTAAGGTTCTATAGAAATTATGAAGAAATCATGGGTGGATAAAGGATGTGAGAAAACTAGAAAATTTACTAAATAAGAAAAATCACTCAAAATAAAGGATAGTCCATGTCTTTAGTATGTTAAAGATGAAAGAACTTACCAACATCAACAAAGTTTCTATAGATAAATATCTTTCTTGACTAAAAAATAAATATTTGATGTCTATTTATAGTTTTTTTGGAATGTATGGGAGTATATTTTATGACAACTGGCACTACATATCTCTATAAGGAAGAATATTAGATTAATGAGGAATAAATAATGGAATTAGAATTAGTAAATATCATAACATACAGAAAGTTGAAAAGGTGAATTATCATGATATTATAAACATTTCAAAAAAATCATTTTGAATGTTTGGATGAAGGTTTTGTATGATATGATCATGTTTTTCATCATGATGAAAGATGTGTGACACTACATCTAGAAAAAGTTTCATATGATTGAAAAAAAGGTAGCTGAAAAAAAGATTGTTGAAGACATATCTTTTTTTGTTGAGATAGATTTGAAAGCATGTAAAAGGAACAAACCATGGATACTTGATAGTGGTTACTATTTATGTAACAACCCAACCTCTCTAGGTTGGATCTGGTGCATTAATTATGATATTGGAATGGTTATAAAGAATGAAAAATCCCGAAGGAATGATCATTTTATTAGTCTTTAAGAAACTAGATACATAGATGTAACACAAATTACATTAAAAAAGGTAACAAGATACAATACATAACAAACTAAAAACAGTGACCACATGAACTCAATAAATGAAATTCTCTTCATCACCTATAGAAGGTAAACAGTGAAATGGGGCTGCTAAAATGCTTAGTAAGGGTTACAAATATCATAATAATGAATACAATAATAAGTGAATCATAATCAATCTGATATAATCAATATGGCATGAGGAATAAATGAAAAACTCATGCCATTAATAAACTGTGATTGAAAATGCATCCATATATTTTGTCATAGTGAAAACCTCATGGATAATAATAATAATTACTAATGAATAAAGATAATTCTTATTAATTTAACATCATGTATCGAGCACATTAAACCATAATATCGTAAAAACGATTTAGTTCTATTGGTAGAAACCCGTCTGATTTTTGGAAACAAACTCGAAGGGTTTGTCGCCAACTGATTTGTCTCATGAGACCTACCGATGCATCAAGGGGTCGTAGTGGTCCCCACCCACCACTTAATTTCCAAATAATTCTTTATAAATTGATTCAATACAAGAGAAATATGCCTTTTCAATATTCGTATAGAGTAGAGTATACAGATTAATCAATATTTACATAATTAAAATAACTTTCCAAATAAACACCATATGTAAAATAGTACATGGTTTATACAAAAACATACCCATGATATAAGATTATTTATATTAAATATAAATATAATTTCAAATAAAAAGTGATCTCAAATGGGCAGTAGTTACACCAAAAAATAATTATTAGGTTCACAATAGAAAGTTAGTCACAACAAAATAGTAGTTGAGACAAAGTCTCTTACCTCAATGTAATTTGTTGAATCATATGACCAGAACTTAATAACCCTAAAATGAATCATTAAATAAAAAGATTATAATAATAATCATGTTATTATATATCAAATTTGATTACACATATACCACATACAAGAAATAAGTGGCGAACAATGAAAATTTCACAGAAATGAAAGTGAGATGAGAAACCTCTTACAAACATTTTGGCATGGTAACGAGTGTTATTACAAGGGATTAATGAGAGTTATTAGGGTATTCTGTTATTTATATGTCCCATGTGAAGTATGGGTAAGTTTCAAAAACATACCCCATCATTAGGAATTAGAAATAAAATAGCACAACATAGGGGAGATTCTTGAACAAAAGTGAGATAGAGGATCCCTTACAGTATGCTTGAAGGTGTTCTTGACTTGTTATTTAAGACCTGAATAAACAAATTAGGCTTGTTAATTCATAATTCCAGAACCTCTTATATATGTAAATTATTTATTATAACCCTTTTTAGTTTATTCAAGGCCTTTTTGATTAGTTATAAGGTTCAATTTCATTGTTCGGGCACGTTTGTTTACTTGGTTTTAAATGATCAGTTCACTTATATTCAAGTTCGGATAAATATATAAGATAGATGTGGTTGTCCAGAAATGAAGTTATATTCTATTAGTTAACATCCAAGATATTAAATGGTTTTAAATTTAATTTGGTTACTTATAATGAAGTGGAATTATTATATATATAACCTTAGTGACAACCGTTTTGGATAAATGATGGGTTTGATTACAATGAATATGTTTTGATTTATAACTTAATTACATTTGTACAAAAGTATTACAGAACTAAAAATAGGATATATTACATTTATAATAATCTGGTTCAACCATAACACAAATGGTTTCATGAACAGAATTAATGATTATAATAGAAATTGATAAACAGTTGTCCTTGAATGTGCTAAATTAGCACATCTCAAATGGTGCAATCATTTATTTAAAATAAATGGTGGGGAAAGAATAAAAGGTAATGAAATATACCATTACCATTAAAACATTCCATTACATGTATGTTATTGTATTTATCATACTATTAAGGTGAGAAAAGAAACAAAATGAAAAGAACTTAAAAGAATTGAAAGAATTGGAAAGAGAATTTACCTCTTTAGACTTCCTCCTTTGAGAACCTCTTAAGGGGAGATGTTTTGGTATTTTGAAGAGGTTAGGAGATTTTGGACGTGGGGGAGGATCTTGTGGAGAGACTTGGGTAGAATATTGGTATGGCACAAGGCTTGAGTGTTGTGAGATGAAGAGGGATTGAGGGGTGCTTTATATAGTGGAGGGGAGAGGAGTTTTCTGAATATTATAATCATTAATTTATTATTTCCTCTAAATACAACCAATAGTGAGCATTACAGGACCAAGAACAGTAATATATGTATGTTAATTTGAACCAATTTGGCTTACATTATCATATCATCATCAATGACTCAATTAATCCATTATTTAGCATTTATTGTGAATTATCAGATTTTACTATTCATAAAAAATTCAAGTATTACAAAAAAATCCCAAAAATTCACCCAAACCATTTTTCAATGTATAGAATTCAAAAATGAAATCAATTTTTCCAGAATAATTTTCTAAATATGATTAATTGAATATTTAATTAAAATAATTATTTAATCGAAAAATATAAACACTTTAAATTTTCATCTTCATTTTTACGGTGCCTAAACACATTTATACACTCAATGGTATGGATATCATTCATAAGAGTCATATTACTATTCATAAGGGTATGTTACTATTCATAAGGGTAGGTTACTATTCATAAGGGTAGGATACTATTCATTGAAAATTGATTTTTCCTTTTCGGACTCCGAACAACTTACTGATCGCAACCATGTATGTCAGATTTTTGAAATTCACATCATAGAAGTGACAAAATTAGGTTTACATGGTTATTTTATGGATATCTCCAATAAGTAACCATGTTTTGTTCTATATAGGCTCAATAATTCATGAAATATATGCTATAACTAGAATTTATTTAAGATAAACATACCATGAAGTGTTTGGGGTGCTACATTATTCCCTCCTTCAGAAATTTCATCCTCGAAATTTTATGTATAAAGCCCACAAAAAAGATTTGGGTGGTTCTTTTTCATGAAATCCTTTGGTTCCCATGTTGCTTCCTCTATATTCTGGTTCTTCCAAAGAACCTTTACTAGACAAGTTGTGTGATTTCTCAACATCAGCTCCCTTATGTCAAGAATCCCAACTGGCTTTTCATAGTTTGACAAATCAGGTTTCAGTTAAATATCTTCATAATTGAGTACATGTGTTGGGTATGGCATGTATTTCTTCTACAATGATGCATGGAACACATCATGGAATATGGAGATATTTGGTGGCATTACTAAATGGTAAGCTACTGCTCCTATTCTTTCCAGAATTTCAAATGGTCTGATATACCTGGGGCTTAGTTTCCCTTTCTTACCGAACCTTAAGACACCCTTCCATAGAGATACTTTCAGAAATACATGATCTCCCACTTGAAATTCCAATTCCATTCTTTGGTTGTCAGCATAAATATTCTACCTACTTTGGGATACTTTAATATGGGTTTGTATTGTATTCACCTTTACAGTAGTCTCTTCAATAAGTTCTGGGCCTATAAGTTTCCTCTCACCAACTTTGTCCCAACAAGTTGTAGTTCGACATCTCTTTCCTTATAATGCTTTATATGGAGCCATTTGAATACTAGAATGGAAACTATTATTGTAGGAAAATTAAACCAAAGGAAAGTATTGATCCCACATACATTGGAAGTTAAGAAATCAGGACCACATCATGTCTTCTAAAGTTTGAATAGTCCTTTAAGACTATCCATCATTTTGGGGGTGATAAGTAGTACATATATGAATCTCATTATTAAAAGCCTTATAGAAACTTTTCCAGAATTTTGATGTAAACCGGGGATCTCGATCAGACACAATCGATAGAAGTGCACCATGAAGTCTTAAAACTTCATTAATATAAAGTCTTTCCAAGTGCTCAAGTGGAAAATCCTCTCTTATAGTAAGGAAATGTGCTGATTTTGTGAGACGATCAACAATTACCCATATTGCATTGTTCCTTCTAGGTGTCCTTGGTAGTCCGATGAAAAAATATATCATAATGTTATCCCACTTCCACATAATAATAGGTAGAGGTTGTATCACTACTTTGGTATGTTGTCTCTCTTCCTTCACTTGTTGACAAACTAGACATCTTGACACGTAGTCAGCAATTTCCCACTTCATATTATCCCACCAAAAATATTCTCTCAGATCTCTATACATCTTGGTGCAACCCTGTTGTATAAATAAATTGGAGCTAGGAGCATCATCTAATAGTTCCCTTTTTATCTTAGGTATTGATGGAACACATAACCTCTTCCAAAATTTTAGAACTCCTTCTTCATACACGAAGTCAGCCAGTCTCCCATCCTTAACTGCATTAATTTTCTTGTGCAGATTCTCATCATCGGATTGAGATCTTTTTATATTGTCTAGAAAATAAGGTTTAGTAATAATATGAAAGATGAGCGATGTTTCCCCTTCCTTAACAATTCCCATATCCATCTTCAGTAGATCCATGAATATAGGATCTCTTTCAATCCTCATTTGAGTCATAAGGCCTTGATCATTCCTACTTAATGCATCTTCCACCTTATTTGCCTTTCCTGGGTGGTAGTGTATTGAAAAATCATAATCATTGAGTAACTCAAGCCATCTCCTTTGCCTCGTGTTGAGTTCTTTTAGTGTGAAAAAGTATTTCAAACTCTTGTGGTCCATATAAATCTCACATATTTCTCTGTAGAGATAATGTGTCCATATTTTTAGAGCAAAGATTATGGATACTAACTCAAGATCATTAGTTGGATAATTTTTCTCATGGGTGCTCAATTTTCTTGATGCATAAGAAATAACATTATTGTTTTGCATAAGAACGCAGCACAACCCATTCTTTGATGCATCGTTGTGTATCACAAATCCATCACTTCCAGATTGAAGAGTCAAAATTTGAGCATTGATGAATCTTCCATTCAATTATTCGAAGCATTATATACATTATTCTATCCATAGAAACTTAACTCCTTTACGTGTGATCTTAGTTAGAGGGTTAGCCAGTCGGGCGAAATTATGAACGAAACACTGATAGTAACCTACTAAGCCAATAAAACTACGTACCTCGGTTATGTTTTCTGGCATTGGCCAATCTTGTATTTCCTTTGTCTTTACAGGATCAACTAGGATTCCATCCTTAGAGACAATATGGCCTAGAAAAGAAACTGATTGATGCCAGAATTCACACTTGCTAAACTTACCATATAATTTATTTCTTCTAAGTGTTCTCAAAATAATCCTCAAGTGATTCTCATGGTCTTCATAGATTTTTGATTATACAAGGATATCATTGATGAATACCACAACAAAGTTATCATGATATTCCTTGATAACTCTATTCATTAAATCCATAAAAACAGAGGAAGCATTTGTCAGTCTGAAAGGTATCACTATAAACTCGTAATGCCCATACCTGGTTAGAAATGTTTTCTTAGGAATATCTTCCTTCCTCACACGCAGGTAATGATATCTGAATCAAAGGTCAATATTTTAAAAGTACTAATCTCCATTAAGTTGATCAAATAAATCATCAATCTGAGGAAGATGATACTTATTCTTTATTTTGATATCAATGATTTCCCTATAATCAAAGCATAGCTTCATATATCCATCTTTCTTTTTGACCAACAAGACCAGGTCTCCCCATGGAGAAACACTAGGTTGAATAAATCCATTATCATTCAACTCCTCTAGTTGTTTCCTTATCTCCACTAACTCCAAAGTGGCCATTCTATAGGGGTTCTTTGATATAGGTCTTGCACCTCGAATTAAGTCAATGGAAAACACAATTTTCTGCTCTGGAGGATGTCCCGGTAAATCCTTTGAAACCACATCAATGTATTCTCTCACTATATGCACGTCTTCAATTTGAATATTTATTTCCTCACTAATAGATATTGGGTTCTCTTACGCTCCAAGAATTTCATTCAAAATAGCTACTAGGTGTGGTTCTAGATAAGAATCAGATGGTTAGGTCTCTGCTCTAAAGATAAGAGATTCTACACCATTTTCAAAAATTGTAACTTCCTTTTTCTTGAAATAAATTATCGCATTATAATTTGACAGCCAATATTTACTGATAATTATATCAAATTTAGTCTTTGGTATGATGATAATGTTAGCAACTAAAGCACGTTGTGGTGTCTGGAGGGGGAGTAATTGACATGTCTTTGTTGTAATGATACATCCCATGGGAGTGTCATAACCAAGAGTGCAACAAGTCCTGTTGCGTGTACCAAGATACCCTGGGTCAAACTCGAAATTCCATGTCGGAGCTTTTACTACTAGGTACCTCTATGCCAGAGCCACCTATACCTGTTCGTATCTAGAAAAGGATGTAATTTCTAGAAGGATTCACATAATCTATTCCGTAACAAAATTTCAGGATATTCCTGTACGTTTGTCCTGAAATACTACCTTAGGGTTTTGTTCCCTATAATAAATTTACCACTCTAGTTTTCATGTTTTATACTAAACTTCCTCTGATACCAACTGTAACACTCTGACCCTTCTAGGATGGAGATGGTGCATTACTTGTGATATTGGAATGGTTAGAAGAAATGAAAAATCCCGAAGGAATGATCAGTTTAGTAGTATTGAAGAAACTACATACATAGATGTAACACAAATTACATTGAAAAAGTTTATAAGATACAATACATAACAAACTAAAAACTATGACCACATGAACTCAATAAATGACATTATCTTCATCACCTGTTGAAGGTAAATAATGAAAGGGTTGAGATCAAACACTCATTAAGGGTTACTAATAGCAGAAGCATCGATACAATAACAAGTGAATCATAATCAATCTGACATAATCAATATGTCATGGTGAATAAATGAAAAACTCGTGCCATTAATAAACTGTGAATGAAACTGCATCCGTAGATTTTTTCAGAGTGAAAACCTCATGGATAATAATAATAACTGATAATGAATAAAGATAATGATTATTAATTGGATGTCATGTATCTGGAACACAAAACCATAATACCATAAAAACGGTTTAGTTCTATGGGTAGAAACCCATCCGATTTTTGGAAACAAACTCGAAGGGTTTGTTGTTAACTTATTTGTCTCATGAGACCTACCGAGGCATCGAGGGGCTTTAGCAGGCCCCACCCGCCACTTCATGTCCAAATAATTCATTATAAATTGATTCAATACCAAATAATTATTCCTTTTCAATATCCTAATAGAGTAGAGTACATAGATTAATCAATATTTCCATAAGTAAAATAACATTCCAAATAAACACCACATGTAAAATGGTATACGGTTTAGACAAAAACATACCCATGATATGAGATTATGGTTATTTAATATAAATATTATTTCAAATGAAAATTGATCTCAAATGGGCTGTAGTTACACCACATAAGGATTATTAGGTGCACAATACAATGTTAGTCACAACAAAATAGTAGTTGAGACAAAGCCTCTTACCTAAATGTAATCGGTGAAATCATATGACCAGAACTTAATAACCCCAAAAATGAATCATTGAGTAACATGATAATAAGTAAAATCATGTTATTATATTTCAAATTTCAGTACACATATACCACAAACAAGATATAAGTAGCGAACAATGAAAATCTCAAAAAAATGAAAGTGAGATGAGAAACCCCTTACAAACATTTTGGCATGGTAACGAGTGTTAATGCGAGGGATTAATGAGAGGTATAGGGGTATTCCATTATTTATATGTCACAAGGGTAGTATGGGGAAGGTTAGATAACATACCCCATCATTAGTAATTAAAAATAAAATAGCATAACATTGGGGATATTCTTGAACAAAAGTGAGATAGAGGATCCATTATCTTATGCTTGAAGGTGTTCTTGACTTATTATTTAAGACCTGAATAAACAAATTAGGATTATTAATCCATAATTAAAGAACATCTTCTATATGTAAATGATTTATTATAACCCTTTTTAGTTCATTAAAGGCTTTTTTTATTAGTTATAAGGTTCAATTTCATTGTTCATGCTCTTTTTTTTACTTGGTTTTAAATAATCATTTCACTTATATTCAAGTTACGATAAATATATAAGATAGATGTGGTTGTCCAGAAATTAAGTTATATTCTATTTTTGAACATCCATAATATTACAAGGTTTTAAATTTAATTTGGTTACCTAGAGTGAAGTCAAATTATTATATATATATATATATATAACCTTAGTGACAACCGTTTTGGCTAAACGGTGGGTTTGATTACAATGAACATGTTTTGATTTTTAACTTAATACCATTTTTACAAAGGGATTAATGAACTAAAAATAGTATATATTACATATATAATAATCTGGTTCAACAATAACACAAATGGTTTCATGACCAAAATTAAATATTATAATAGAAATTGACAAACTGCTGTCCTTGAATGTGCTAAATTAGCACATCTCAAACGGTGCTTTCATTTCTTTCAAATAAATCGTGGGGAAAGGAGAGATGGTAATAAAATATACCATTAGCATGGAAAACTTCCATTACTTTAATGTTACTATATTTATCATACTATTATGGTGAGTAAAGAAACAAAAAGAAAATAACTTAAAAGAATTGAAGGAATTGGAAAGAGGAATTTACCTCTTGAGACTTCCTCCTTTGAGAACCTCTTAAGGGGAGAGGTTTTGGTATTATGAAGAGGCTATGCGATTTTGGAAGTTGTGGAGGATCTTGGGGAGAGACTTGGGCCGAATATTGTCAAGGCACAAGGCTTGAGTGGTGTGAGAGGAAGAGGGGGTGAGGGGTTCTTTATATAGTGGAGGGGAGAAGAGTTTTCTTAATATTATAATCATTAATTTATTATTTCCTCTCAAAACAACCAATAGTGAGTATTACATGACCAAAAACCGCAATATATCTATGTGACTTATAATTGGTCTTAAATCAGCAGATCATCATCAATGACTCAATTAATCCATTATTTAGAATTTATTGTGAATTATCATATTTTACTATTCATAAAAAATTCAAGTATTTCAGAAAAATCCCAAAAATTCACCCTAACCATTTTTTAATATTTAGAATCGAAAAATGAAGTCTATTTTTCAAAAATAATTTTCTAAATATTATTAATTAAATATTTAATTAAAATCATTATTTAATCAAAAAAATATAAACACTTAAAATTTTCATCTTCATTTTTAAGGTTCCTAAACTCATTTATACACTCAATGGTATGGATACCATTCATAAGAGTCATATTAATATTTATAAGGGTAAATTACTATTCATAAGGGTAGGTTACTATTCATAAGGGCAGGTTACTATTCACCAAAAAATGATTTTTCCTTTTCAGACTCCAAACAACTTACCGATCGCAACCATGTATGTCATATTTTTGAAATTCACATCATTGAAGTGAAAAAATTTGGCTTACATGTTTATTTTATGGATATCTCCTATATGTAACCATGTTTTGTTCCATATAGGCTCAATGAATAATGAAATATAGGCTATAACTAGACTGTATTTAAGAGAAACATACCATGAAGTGTTTGGGGTACTACAATTTTTATATGATAGGTGATATAAAAATATTGGAACATGTGGAAAGTCAAGATGGAGGAGTAGTTTAATTTGGTAATGATAGTTCTTTGCAAATCATAGGAATCAGAAGAACAACTGAGATTGAAGTGGAAAAGAAAAAATATAAAGAATAATTATTTGTTGATTGGAAAAAACAAAACATGCAGAGTATAAGTCAACATTCTAATGATGGTAAAGAATTTCTTTTTGGAAAATATTTGTGTTTCATCAAAAGTTTGTAAGAGCGAATAGTTGTTACAAAAGGATAAATAACTAGTGGGAATCTCTCCCAAATAGAAGAATTCACCAAATCCTATTACTTGATAATGGAAGATGAAAACAATTTGTGTAACTAAATACATATACACCTTGGATAGAAAATTATAAAGAAACTTTCTAAAGTTGTTGCAATTAGAAATATTCCATAATTTAAAAGAAGAGATGAAGATGTTTGTATTACTTGAATTAAAGGAAATATGACTAACAAAAGTCAATAAAGAGTTGAGATTCAATCTATAAGACCACTTGAGCTTATTAATTCCAATTTATGTGGGTTAATGAGACATCAATAAATAAAAAGGATATTTATAATTTATCACTTTTATTGATGATTTTACTCAGATTACAAGAATCAGGTTTATGAATCACAGTTCAGAGGCTATTGAAATGTTCTAATTCGTTAGATAAGATGTTGAGAAATAAATTGGGGATTATATAAAG
The DNA here is from genome assembly GCA_963277665.1 of Viscum album. Taxonomy (NCBI): domain Eukaryota; kingdom Viridiplantae; phylum Streptophyta; class Magnoliopsida; order Santalales; family Viscaceae; genus Viscum; species Viscum album. Next base: position 1,352,357,487 of record OY728164.1, read on the forward strand.
AATATGGGAATAGATAATGGACCGAATTCAAAAGAAATGATTTGGAATCATATCTGGTAAAACATGTTATCAAACATCATTATAGTGCTCTATATACTCCACAACAAAATGGAGTATTATAACGAAATAATTGATGTTTGGTGGAAATTGGAAAAAGTATGTTATTAGAATACAATATTTAAAAATTCTATTAGAGAGAGGTTATTTTTAGTTACTATACATATTCAAAATAGATTACTTTTTAGAATAAAAACCAACATGAATCCTTATGAAATGTGGTATAACAAAAACTATTCCTTCAAATACATCAATGTTTTTGGAATTCCATGTTTTCTCAAAATCAATAGTATAGATTTGGGAAATTGTGATGAGAATTATGAGGAAAGAAATTTTATGGGTTATTCATGAAATCGAAGAAGTTATAAACGTTGAAAAAAAACATTTACAAAATTTGGTGGACTCATATTATGTGAAGGTAATTAAAAATAAAAGTTCATTAAGAAATGTTTTTGAGAATGCTGAGGATAAAATAGATATTTTCAACAATAGTGGAATTAATTAAAAAAAGTATTATGATTTTGAAAAATCATGTGATGAGGAAACTTCAAATGTGAAGGAATCATTGAAATTTCTAACCATACAAAAACATGTCAAATACAAAAAAAAATTATTGGGAGTTAGAAGGCATTGGTATAGACTAGAAGGAAGTTGCGATTAGAAAATAAAACTTCACTTATCTCAAAAGATGAATCACAATCAATTTCAGAGGCAATTCAACACAAACAATTGGTTGATTCTATGACTTAAGAGTGTGATCATATTAAGAGGAATGAAACATGGGAACTTGTTCCCTACACATAAAATAAAAATTTTATTAGAACCAATTGGGTTTATAGAATCAAATTGAATGAGCATAGAGTATTTTCAAGAAACAAAGAAAGTCTTGTTTGTAAAGGATATTAATAGATAGAAGGTTTGGATTTTAATGAAAACAATTCCCATTTTTCAAGGATAAATACTATTTGAATATTTCTTATACTGGATACTCATTGCAATTAAAAATCTTATCAGATGGATTTAAAGACATCTTTCTTAAATTTTGAGGTTGAGGAATATGTTTACATTGAACAAACTTCTGGGATTCTACATTATGAGGATGAAAACAATGTTTTTAAATTGAATAAATATTTTTATGGGATGAAACAAGCTCCACGTGCTTAGTATTAAAAACCTTACAATTGTTTGATAATGTTTAACTTTTATAAATGAAAAGATGATAGAAACTTATATATATAATATTTTGAGTCCATAACACTAATTTTAATTGTTTATTTGGATGATATAATTTTTCATTGGGATAGAGAAGATTCCTATAAAACATTTTCTGAAGAAATGAAGAAGAATTTTGAAATTTCAGTGTTGGGAGAATTGACATTCTTCATTTCCTTACAAGTTTAACAAAAAGAAAAATATATTTTCTTCTCTCAGAAGAAGTATGTCAGGGAATTGCTAAAGATGTTTGGGGTGGAATAATCCAAAGATGATTCAACCCCAATTTTAGTGGGAACAGAATTAAGTAAAGATGAATCCGAAACAAGTGTGAATTATAATTAATTTCAGAAGATAATAGGTAGTCTTCATTACCTTGTAGCCTCAAGGCCAGATATTGTTTATCTTATGACTTTGTGTGATAGGTACCAAAGTAATCCAAAATAACCACATATTTTAGTAGAAATGTGGATTCTGAGATATGTCAAATGGGCAGGTTCATGGGGGTTTTTATACAAAATAAATATTGAGATGAAGATTCTTGATTATAATGATTCTGATTGGGATGGAGATTCTAATGATATAAAATCAACATCAGGAGGATCATTTTTCTTGGGTGAATGTTGTGTGAGTTGGTATAGTAAGAAAAAATGTTCATCAAATTTGAGGAAACAAAAATCTGAATATGTTGTATCTACCCAGTCTTGTACTCAAATGATGTGGATGATATTTCAGCTGGAAGATTTGAAAGTAAAAGTTTCTAAACCATTGAAGGTACTTTATGATAGTAAGAGTGCAATTTATATTTCTAAAAATCATGTCCAAAATTAAATATCAAACACATTTATATAAATATTTACTTTATAAAATATAATGTTGATGATAGAGAAGTTTTATTGGAATTCATTTCAACAAAATATTATATTTTTGATATCAATACAAAATAAGTGCTTAAAGAGTGGTTTGTGGAATTTAGGTTTGAACTTCATGTTCATACTCCACCAATTTATTCCTGAACCTCATAAAGAATAACCCCCACCATGCTTTAGAATATGTTGAAAAATGGTGAGAGAAAGAAACAACTTTTTACTTTGTATGAAATATTTACATATCATTTTTTATGAAACTAAAGTTGTTGTTATCATAAAATTGGGGAGAGAAAAAGAAAAGTGAAAGAGAAAGATAAGAGTAGGGGGATCTTATCTTTACATGTTCACAAATTTTTTTTACCACCATGGGATTTAATTCCATTAAAATTTTACATTATCCAATAGTGTGGTGTCAAGAAACACTCTTTTGAGAATCTCTTCGTTTTTATAAAATTTTAAAAAACATGATTTGTTTACAAAAGTTGAGTTGTGAAGAAATTATGAGAGTTGGAAAAGTTGATAAAAATGGTTTTCACAAATACAAATTGGGAGATTGAAGAACCTTTTTCATAAATTGATTTTAATTTTTTTTTTGTATTTGTTGAAAACTAACCTCTTCATAAAATAATGTTTTTGTAATTCATGATTTAACCCCATATCCATTATAGTGAAGATTCATCAAACTCAGAGTATCGTATTCATATTCATCAATTTTAGATCATCATATCCAAAATAATTGAAGAAATTTTTTATTGATGGAAATTCACATTTTCTGTAATCATAAAAAGAAAAACCTTTTTGAGTTAGAATTAAAAAAAATTCTAAGTGATGAAGTTGTATTATTACTGAAGAGTTTTGAAAGAGGATTGCGAATTTAGGTTATAATGTTTTTCTAATTTCTAAAAAAAATAAGACGATTATTTTCTGGTCATAATGTTCTAAAAAATCATGAAAACAATCATGATAAATGATTTTGATGAAATGGTGGATATGTTTGAAGAATTTCAGAGTTACAGAATAGGAAATCCATTGTAATGGAAACTACATCATAATGGGATTTCCAAAATAATGTGAAAATCCATCATAATGGGAACTCTATCATAATGTGCTGAAGAGGAAAAAAAATTTTTAATGAGATGAGAATAAAATAGAATCCATATTGAGGTGAGAAGGAAAAAAATTCCAAATGACCTGAGAAGGAAACAGAATTCGTAATGAGCTGAGAATGAAATAGATTCATAACTAGATGATATTGAAACATAAATTGTAATGAGATGAGAAGGAAATAGAAATCATAATGTGATGATAATGAAACATATTCATAATTAACTAAGAAGGAAATTAAAATCATAATGTGATGAGAAGGAAATAGATTCATAATGAGATTATTACAAAAAAAGACTCAAAAAGAGAATTCTTGAAATTATATAAAGAATTGAAGGTGTCAAATTTGAAATTAAATTTTTTATAAATCTCATAGATATCTAAAGAGTATTTATGAAGTTAAATTTGAAGTTTAAATGCAATAAATTTTTGGAGTTTTGAAATTTAAGGAAGTGGGGAATGTTTTCAATTTTACAAATTTTGTTTTATCAATCGCCTATAAATACTTCTTCAGATCATTCGTTCATTATAGATTTTACACACATTTAACAAGTAGGATCAATGAATAAGTCAAGAGAAAATAATCTTCTTCCATATATATCATGAGGTAGATCAGACAGATGAATATTTATTTACTAGTTTGATCATTTGAGCAGAGTTTGAGTTTTTAATATGGAGAAATGGTTCATCATATTGAGTTCATTGTATTGAAAGAATCAGAACCAGACTCATCATATGGATAGAATCGTATAAAGACTCATATTATTATGAAAATCCGATCATGACTCATTGTATTTAGATAATTAGATCTAGACTCATCAAATTAATAAAATTGGATCTAGCCAAATTGGGTTGAGGATTCAGACTGAGCAATTGTGGAGCATTTTTAACAATGTCTTTATTATTTTGTTTGGATTCATTGTTTTATAATAAAACAATTTAAACTAATGGGAGCCATTATAATATTTCCAATCAGGATATGTAAGGTGTCTAATGGGAGTTGGAACAAGTTTTATACACTTTCATAATAGTGGGTTTTCATAGACCCTTGGGAGTGGATATAGTAAGGATGTAGGTTCCCACATTGAGATCGGACCCTATAAAAATTTAATTCTTTACTTCCATTCATACTTTTTCATGCGTGATTATTTACTAACTGATGATAAATAAATAAATATTAACTGGTTTTAGGGGTTATGTTTCTAAATTTTTTGAATATTAAAAAAAGTGAACAACAGATTAAATCCCCCATATCAATTGTTATTTGATCATTTGAAATATTGTTTTTATTATCTAGATTGCAGTGTTATTATATCATGTGTGGATATATATATCTATTGTAGGTTAATTAGGATAAGGTATCTTATATTGTGTGATATGCATACTTAGTGCTAGTCACTAGTCTTTGGCCCATCATATGGTAGCTTGGGCTCACACACTTTACCTAACCACTAGCCCAAGAGAAGTCTAGATGGTTCGGGTCATGTCGGTCACCCCAATTATTTGAAAATTTTATTTAAGTAATCATGGGTCTTTTATTGGGTTTTATACTCCCTCGACTAACTCACATACTTTGGTGATGTTTGCGTCACCCACTTTAGTTTCAGAGAGGTGAAATTGTTTTCATAGAACTAGGCATTATGGGTATTTTGAATCATGCAATATACTTGATATAAATTTCTTCTTATGAAAGATGGACATGTTCAATCCATGTTATAGCATTGGGAATTTACACCATCCTCGATTGTTAAAAATTTTAATACAAATTTGAGTTCAGAGTTCTTGGGATTTCCATTAGATTATAGTTTATTTATCATTTAATGCTTTCCTTGTCACCCCTATATGGTATGTTTTCCCAAGATTGTTATTTCTATATAAATAATTGATTTTTCAATACTATTATTAAAGAAAATGAAGTTGTAGGACACGGTGATTAGTGGGTATTGGAGGTGATGTCTACTTTTGGTATTCATGTGAGGAGTTCTTATGATGTTGGGGAGTCTTTCAAATTTCTTTAAGTTTATAAATTCTTTGGGATATTGGCCTCTCAAATTTGTTTCAAAATTCAAATTATTACATGTCATATTGATTTAGATTATTGGTTTCACTTACCTGAAAAATATAATGCAGTTTGTCTAGTATTTCATTTTTTTTATTGGTTTTATTTGAGATATATAGATATGTCGTTTATTGTAGATTCATAAGGATAAGGCCTCCCATGTGTGATATGATTTATTAGTGTATATTTCTATCACATATCCTATTGAATATGGGATGGGTTGTATAAATAGATTAAATAACAACTTAGGTGAGGCTATGAAGTTTTGGGATATTCCAAAACAAGTTTCCACCTACACATTAAGCATGATTTAAAATCATTGTTAACAACACTATTAGATTATCCTCTTAAAATATCTATTTTAACCTTTGTATTTATAGTGGTTATATATGATTTTATAACATTTTTAATCATTAAATTCATTTGGAAAATTATTTATTAAATATTAAAAATTAACGATCTTATGAAATTATTCTTCACTCATATCAGTGAAGGTTTTGTGGCATAGAAGAAGTGGTTGATCCAATTCCAGAAAATGGATACCATCAGTTTCATTAGATAAATCCTCAAGAACTATCTGATATTAAATTTAATATATTCTAAGAGAGTATCTTTTTCAAATAAAATTTATAATTAATTTATGAATTTTAATTAAATTACTTGATAATTATTTACTTATTGATGAATTTGGTTTCCCTTTTTGTCATATAATTATTAAAATGAATAATCCAAAGTATAATCCATTTTGTTGTATCCATAAATAATCCATAAATCTTTAAACATTACCAATTGAACTTTGAGTGTTTTGTGGAGGTATAAATCGTCTTACATCATTCACCATTGATCATAATGAGGATCCCTCCATGATTAAATAATTCATCCTTGTTATCTCTGTCTTGAGAAGTGGTAAGAGGGTGATCAACTCTTATTCTTGAGAGTGTTCTCTTTAGTCTTGAGAGAATTCTCTTAGGGAAATATTTTTTTCACGATAATTCACTTAACATAGAAAATAATATATATTTGGTTATATAATTAGGGTCAAATAACTAGTTATTATACAAAGTCCCTTCACTAAAATTATTATTCTATATAATCTCCATGTCAAGTAATAATAAAATTAATATTTTTATTTAATTTCATTCGCTAACTCACAGATATTTAAATATAATTTCTTAAATAAATAAATATTTATTTATTTCAATAATATTAAATAAAACACATCATTTTTATTTATTACCTTTACTCATCCAGTCAACCCTCATTGAAATTTATTGAATAATGAATAATAAATATTTATTTAAATAAATAAATATAATTATATTTTTAAATAAATAAATAAATAAATATTTTATCAATAAACAGGAGAATAAATATTTATTTATTAAACTTACGTATATTTAAAATTGAAATAACCACTGATTGAATTTATGTGATCCATCTAACCTGAATAATTATTATTCTTCCTTCTTGAGAATAATATTTATTTTTATACTAAATTTAAATAGGATTTAATTTAGATTTTTGATAAACTTAGTGTGTGGCTATCTATGCATTATTATCAATGGAATTAGGTGGTCTTACCTAAAGTCCATGGATATCATCTGACAACATATCAAGGCACCCCAAGTGAAATAAATTAATGTCACAATTAAAATAATATTATATGAATGTTTACTAAGTAATATAATCCCTTTTTCTTAATATATCATCAAGAATGTTGCATATTTGGGCCATAATTCTATATTATTGGAAATATTTATTTGAATCTATAAAATGGAACCGCCAATAAACTATGATGAACATGGAATAAATAAAATGGCTTTATTACAATCAAAATTACCTAAGATATCATCTTCTGGTATGGGAATGACCAAAATTATCTTAACTAATTCAGTTAATGTCATATCACTTTTTTCAAACCCAATGTATCCTACTTCACCATGAGCATATATCATCATACTTTTCAAAAATAATTCAATGTATATGAGTAATTAAATACATTAATAATAATTTTATTTCTAAAAACAAATACACACATCCATATATAATAATATACAATGAAATATATAACATGTGGAATTTATAGTGACCCAATCCTTTTACACATTTAAACAGGGAGGGGGAAGGGCCCCTTTTTTATTAAAACAGTCACCCATCTTGTTATTTTGTGGAGAGGGATCCCAATACATGTCCTTTAAAAGCATGGTGGGTATTATATCCCAACAATATGGACCTAAGTCTAATGCTCGTAGACTCATTAAACCATCCAAAATAGACCTATGCCTTCACCCAACACGATCATACATGTACAATCCTTGATCTATGCAAGACCCGCATCTCAAACCACACCATTTCACTACTATATATTTTCCTTATGAATTACTTCTAACCCATGAATAAATTTCATCATATTCACATGCTCACAACACACTATCTCAACCAACCTTACTACGATGTCCACTTTTGGTACACACCTCATGATACTAAATAATTACCCAATCAATTGGATTCCGGGAATACCCATCATAACGTGTTCATGATTATGTGTGACACAAAATTAAAATCAATCATAAGTCATAAACTTAGTAATTACCAATGGGGATAAAATTGGTTTCATAATCATGTCTTATATAATAATCAGATTAAATTTTATAATCATGTAATTTGAGATATGAAAATAAGGAATGTATTACTCCCATCATATTAAGATTGAATAAGGTATGAATATGTTTTAGACACATATATACACAATTTAGAATAAATATATATCATCAAAGGTTTCCATCCTTTATGAAAATGACCTTAAAATATAAAATGGTATACTTCTTGAGAAAAATGACCTTTTCACTTTGAAATCACATCATGAAAATTAAAAAATTTTAAAAATATAATAAAAATAATTTTATTTAAAAAAACATGAAATATTATATAGAAATCTGAAAATAATATATTTTTCATGATGGTGGTTAATTCCATACGTTCTATATAAGTTAAAAAACATTCCATTTACCCTATTGTAAAAAGGATAAAAAGTATCCCAATGAAAAAATGATAAGAATATTCCTTCCAAAACATTTTATAAAAAGTAAAAAATGGGTTAAAATGTCTTTAATAATTTTTATAATGTTAAAAAAATTCTTACATTTTTTTTATAAAACATGGATATATAAGAAAAAGGATTTTCGACTCAAAGGATAAATGAATTTTTCTTTTCATAAAAATAAATTATTTATAAATTTAAATATAAAGGAGAGAAAATGGCGATATTACATGAAAAATTTATGAAAAAAGGGATAAAAAATTTAAATTTTTTATTATAAAATTATCAAATAATTTCTTATATCATAAATTCAAGTATAAACAATCCCAGATAGAAACATAAACCCTTATCACTTTGGTAACTTTTGAATCATAAATCCCATGAATGAATTAAATGAATTGTATCATAAAATATAATTAAGTATAAATGATTCATAATATAACATGTAAATGGTTATTTTATACACCATTTAAAAAAATTAGCTTTATAAAAGAACATGTGTATCAAAGAATGATGTTTTGAGACGAAATCCTTACTTCGAGTCCAAACTTTTCCATGTGTATATTTTATCTCGTGTATAATAAACATATAAAAATTATTTTTTTACTTAATAAATGTTTCATAGTTAAATAACTTATAATTAAACCATTATATTTATTTATTTTAAGGATCTATTTAATTAATTAATCAATTTTTTTGACATCGTGTTTTTTGAGGTTTCTCAGTTCATAATTTCAAAACGACATTGATTTGTTGAATGTGGTCAAAGAGGTAAATTTCAAATAATTTATAGAATAATAATAATTAAATAATTATCATTTTTATATATAAATTATAATTTCACTAATAACCATGAATTATGGTTATGAAAAAATAAATTATGTTACAATCATGGAGACGGTAGGTCATACGTACGTATGTGCATCATTTCCATTTTTCAACAACCATGATGGAAAGAAGGTTAATATTATTTTATCCTTTGTTAATGAAAATACTATAATAAATATTATATTATTTATTTAAATAACCTTACATGTATCATCCATGTGACATGGTAGAAAATGATGCACATCACATCGTGAGGGGGTTGTCTATCATACAGATGAAATACGTTATCATTTTTCAATGGATGGTAAGGTAAGAAGGTATATGATATGTCAATTCTATAGAATTATTATTATTTCATTAATATAATACATAAATATTAAAATCCATCATTGTTAATATCCATGAGAGGATATGATATAAAATTAATTACATCAGTTTGTGAGGTTGTAGTCTGCCACACACACTAATAATGGTTTAGTTTCCTATTTGATGGAAGAGGAGAGGGATTTATATTTTTAAATTAATATAATAATATCATAGTATGTAGAATATAATTATGTTATTTTATAATTAGGATTGATTAATATTTTAATGATTTGGAAGAATAAATAAAACAAATATTCTTGATAAAGAATGATACCTCTTCTTCGGACCACTTTCTTAGGACAATACCTAAAGTCCTCCTAGATTGGATCTTTCATCAAAAAAAGGATTCTATGAAATGGTTATGGAATTAATAAAGGTATTTCTGTAGGTATTTTATAAGAAAAAAACACTTGATGTTTGTAAAGGGGAGGAGTGGAGGTTCTCTTTTATAAGTGAGAGTGAGTGTAATTTTTGTAAAAACGCAAAACTAATGGGAAGTCACTCTCTAGACTAGTACCTCAAAATTGATAAATAATGGATTTTATGTGTGAAATTTTTAATAGAAACCTAAAAAAATCAAAAATAAATATGTTTCAAACAATTTACTCCTTTTAAAAATTTAGTTTAATCACTGGTAAAATGGTCTTAACATTAACTGTGGTATCATATGTTTTAATATTTTTACTATTTATTATGGAAAAAAATAAGTATAAATTATTTAATAATATTAATTATGATAATCGAAAATATTCAATACATTTTATAAAATTCAATTCAAATAATTTTCAAACGGTAATTTAAAATTAAGCCTGCAAAACATGTCAAATACTGGTTTTCAAGAAATGTATTTTTTAAGAAAAATATGATCTTACTTTAACTATATTATTAGTAATTATAATTATATAAAATTTAATTAATATAACTATATATAATATATATATATTCCATTTATATAATTCCACCTTGGGGTTATTTAACTTAACTTAAACAGAATATCATTATGAACTTTTAATTAGTTTTCAAAAAAATGTATTATTAAGCCTAAAAATAAATTTATACTAAAATCCAATATAATGGTCACTTAAATGCAATTAATTGGATTATATATAAATACTGAATAATAATTTTAATTTTAAATCAATTTAAAATAATACTTCTACTTATAAATTACTTAATTAATTAAAATAAATGACTCTTTAAAAAATGACATTTTTTAATATTCACTGAAAATTTAATATTTCTCAAAAAAATACCAAAATATCACTAAAATTTAATATTTATTTTTATGTGAAAAATTTATTTTCAATTTTTAAACTGCCATTTCTAAAAGATCCAAAAATAAATATTTAAATTTTAAAACAAAAAGAAATAAAATAATTTTGAAAAAAACTTGATTTTGTTGAATAAAACATCTTTATTAAATTTTGCGTAATTATTTATTAAGAACATATAAATAATTTGTTTTGGAAGGTAATTTAAAAATATTTCATAAATTAGTTATTCCTATTCATACCAACCGACTTAACAGCTAGGTTATAATAGTCATATATAAATAATAATATTTTAATAGCATGCCACAAATCATTTAATCTTAGTGTTGAATATTGTATAAACTATGGAACAAAGTGTTATTTGGAAATATAAGTATGTAAAATTTAACCCCCATAAATATATTTTTTCCTCACAATATTAACTTGTTATCAGTAACTAAGGGGTTTACATTTGAAAATTCCCTTTTTGGATAAATCAAATTGTAAATAGGGTTATTGAAACTTCATTTTGAAAGAGGGAAATGAAAATATGAAGGTCGTATGGAATAACACGTGCCTAGATTTTAAAGTATTAGAACATTTTTGAGAAGTGAAAATATAGATATGAAATAAAAACATAAATAAGTATGAAGATTGATAGGTCATTGATTACAAGAAAGTAAATGATCAAGAGAGTTAACAACCAAAAAACCCGAAATCGGTGATCAATTAAAAGACCATTGATTCAACAAATATAAAGGTAATATGATAACATTTCGTTTCCAAGATACTTTTCCTAAATTTGAGGGATTATTTTACTATCAAGATAGAGAACACTATAAAATATACATGATATATTTTTATTCGATAAACAAAATTTCATCATTTCTTTGTTCTCGATCAATTTATACTTCACCTCTTACTATAAGGAATTAATATCCAATAGAAATTTTTTTATGAATAAAGAACTAAAATTAACATTTGATAGATCAATGGATCAATAAAATTGTTACAATATATTCCCCCTATTTTTATTAAAACCAAAATGGTTAGCATAAAGTATGTTATTACCCAAAATGAATATGAATATATTAATCTCAAAAAATAAATAAAACTAAGGATTTAACATTGATCATTCTCTAAATAAATAACCCTATATACCAAATAATATAAATAAACTCAACATGAAATAAGTTTTTAGCCTCAAAGGTTATCTCATATACTTCAATATACATCTCCAAAAACAAAATAGCATTATTCCAAAGTAATAATTTATGTTAAAATTAATATATATATATATATATATATATCTCATAAACCAATAAAAAGTTTCACAAATTATCATCAATCACCTCAAAATAATAAAAATTAAAAAATATTTGATCCTTTAATATGATTTCTAAAATCAATTTAAAATTTATCTACCGAATAATTTAAGTAAAAAAATACCATTCTAACCACTACATTACAAAGGCCAGTGGTAGGGACTACAACCTTGTTACCCTTCGGTTGTAGGTTCAAGTCCAACTACCTTTCTAGGTATGATTATTTATCACCCAACATGTGGGTCTTACTTTTTAATAAAACTATATTTATATAATTTCTAAAACATTCCCAAAAATATGATTAACATCCCCAAAATAACATTAATCATCAAATAACTTTTTAAAAAATAAACTATTTTATACAATTTATTTTTCCAAAAAATCAAATAATATTAATTGACTATAATTACATTAAAATCAATAACATATCAAATATTATTCTTTCTTAAATAGTGTGTTCATCCATAAAATATCACCTTAACATTTAATAACCTTTTTAATTTGATAGATTTTATATATTCACTCAAATCCTTAAATAAAAAATTCTATAGAACAATCCTTAGAATCTTCATGATTCTTATAACCTACATATGATTGATAGAAATAATTCAACAAAAGGATTATCCAGTTTCAACACCTAAACACTTTAATAATTCCAATTAAATTATTTTAATAGCATATGACCTTTGAAATTAATAATTTGATTAGATAATTGACCTGGATAATTACCAAGTTCCCCATATCCATGACATTAAATTGTTAATGGTGCCTTAGGTTGAACTTTATTCCCTATATCTTGTTAATCATACTATTCATTTTTATTCAACAATTTTCTCATTTGTGGTAACCTTTACAAAAAATAAATCAACTTTTAGTTCATTTAATGAATCTTCCATCGTGTCAATTCCAACATTTTTTAAATATCAGAAATTGAATCTTCTTTTATTTATCATCATTAACCCATAAAATTCTATAATACACCGTCCTTCTCTTATTTTATATGCATGGAAATTCAACTATATTCTGGTAGTTAATTATAATTCGCGATAAATCATTTTTCAAGATCAAATGATGTATAACATCCATTCCCATTAGGTTAAGAATCTTTTTAGGGAAATTATTACATTTCCTATCATATTGGTCATTGGAATGCTCTCTCTAATTTCCCATTATTAACTAAAAATAATAAAATAAACAAGAAGAAAATATATTAACATTCAAAAGGGGAAGCTTATAAAACTAAAATAAAAAACATATAATTGATAAGTGAATCCTGAATTATGCTTATATAAGTTTAAATCTATGTTATCAATGGAAACATTTCCTTTTAGATTTTCTATCCTAACAATTTTTTTATGTCCTTTGTAATGGTTCATAAATAGTTTTGTGAATTTCAAATTCATAACACTGAGTATTTTCAAACCAGATGTGTCGCAAGGCCTGTTTTTATACACCAGGTTATGATTTAGTTCATCAAAATGAAAACATTCCATAGTTGTCACACCTAAGTACAACTATTCGAGAGCCACATCCACTTGTAGTATCCATCCAGGGATTAAATTTCTTATAACCCACTCACTTTATACTTGACCAAAATTTAGAGATATTTTTTAATACTTATCCTAATCCTTATACTTATATCTAGGGAACTAACTAAATAATTCTAGTCCTAACCCCCCAAAATAACTAGACCTTGGCCTGATACTAACTATAGGAACCTAAGACTTTTCCGCATATTATTACAATATTTTTAAAATAAAAATCCATTAATTACAACCCAAAGATGACGAGGGATAGTGTCTTTTTAAATACTAGGTTCATAATACATCAATTTGAGACTAATATAAAACATTTTATTTTATTTTCCATAATCAGATCCTAATTCCTTTCAAGCTCCTAAACAACATGGGATAACCTAGAAAATACATAGAAAAATGGGGAGAGATAAAAAATCTAGATAGGTAATAAACATGATAAAGAATAATAACATCTTAGTAAAAATATGAACATGATATCATAAGGTATAAGTATCTAGTTTAATTTTATGGGATTATAACATAAAAACATGGTATTTTGATATCACAGAATCATATAAAATGTGGAAAAAACATATAACATAATATAAACATGAGTCAAGGATATCTTCATAGACAATACCACATGATGGAGAAAGTCCCATTATATATTAGGTTTTCTACATAATCCCATACATGATGAATCATGAGATTAAATTTTTACCAAATGCATTTGAGCACTATTTGGTCCACCCATCATAACATTTTCATAATAAAATGAAATTTTATATTGAAGGAATTTGAATGATAAAAATATTGAATGTATTACCCCATAAAAGTAAGGTATAATAAGCTAGTAAAATATGTTAGAGATTTATATTTATATAATTTATAATTAATCCATAACATCATAGGTTGACTTCATTGATGAAAATGTATTTAATATATTATTTTTAATACTTATTGAGAAAAATACCCTTTTACATTGAAATCACATCTTCAAATTTTTTACATTTTAAAAATATTATAGAAAACATTTTACTTAAATACCCATAAAAATTATAAATTAATATTCAAATAATTGTGTGGTCATGATTTTGGGTAATTATATACATACCATATAAGTTAAAAAAATTCCTTTCGCACTTTTTTAAAAAGGTTGAAAATTATGTCGTTTGAAAAATGAAAAGAAGATTTCTTTTAAAAATTTATTTAAAGCATAAAAAAATGGGTAAAAATATATTTAATAAATAATTTTTATAATGTTAAAAAAAATTTTAAAAATATTTTTAGAAAACATGGGTATGGAAGAAAAAAGATTTTCGACCGAAGGGAGAAATAAAAGCTAACTTTTCTTAAAAAAACATTTCTTGTTAATTTTAAGTATAAAAGAGAGGAAAATGGTACTAAAACTTGAAAATTTCATGAATAAATAGATTATTATAAAATTACAGTGTTTTATTATAAAATTATTAAATAATTTCCTACAATAAAAATTCATACATAAATAATCCTAATTAAAATGAGATTGAGACATAAACCCTTACCGCTTTGTTAATTTATGAAATATATCTCCCATGAATGATTTAAATTAATTGAAATATAAAATATAAATTGTTATTAATTATAGATATATAATATGTCGATTTTAATTATATACACTATTTAAAAGAAATTAGTCCCATAAAAGAACATGTGTCTTAATGAATGTTGTTTTCAGACAAAACCCTTACCTCAAGTCCAGATGTTATCATATATATCTTTTATATATTGTATAATGAAATTATATAATATTTTTATAAATAAAAATTTACAAGTTTAATACGTTACACTTAATACATTTAGTTAATTTATTTTAATGACATTTTTAGTTACTTAATCAGTTATGTCCACGTCTTATGTTTTTAGGACACCTAATTTATAATTTCAAAATGATATCGGTGTATTAATCGTAGTAAATGAGAACATTATTCCATCATATAATGAATAAAAATTATGATATATTTATCATTTTTATAAATAAATTATGCTTTTAAAAATATCAATGAATTATGGTGATGAAAAATGAAATACGTTATAATCATGGAGATGGTAGGTCGTATTTACGCATGTATAACATTTCCATTTTCCATCAATCATGATTAAAAGAAGTTATGTGTTATTTTATACTTAAACAATGATAATAATATCATAAATATCAATTTATTTATTTAAATTCACTTACATATATCATCTATATGGCGCGGTAAAAAATGAGTCAAATCATTTCGTGACACGGTATTCCATCGTACACACGAACGACATTATCATTTGTCAATGAATGGTAAGTTAAGAATTTATTTGATATAGTAACATTATATAATTATAATTATGTTATGAATACCTAATTAAATAATAAACCCATCATCATGAATAATCACAAGAGGTGATGATGGATAATGAATTACATCTGCACTACTGAAAATCCGGCCATTACCGACCGCCATTGGCGGTCGCTAATGGCCTTTAGCGGCCGCTGTTGCCTCGTCGCTAGAGGCTTTCAGCGACCGCCAATGGCGGTCGCTATAGAAGGCCGGCAGATCGGCCTTCAGCGACCGCTTGGCGGTCGCTGAAGCCCTCTGAAGGGCACCCTATAACGACCGCCTATGGCGGTCGGTAGTGTAGAATCAATTTTTTTTAAAAATTTTTTTTATTGAATTGAATATATATATATATATATATATATATTCATATATATACTATTAAATACAATATTTTAAATATATATATATATATATATAATATTTTAAATGTTTTAATATATATATAATATATATATAATATCAAATAATTATGCTATAATAATTTAAAAACATCGATTCAAGAAATAATCTCATTTCAGGTCTTTCGGAGCACGTTTGCTCCGAATGGGACCGCCGCACGCTGTTTTGGTGTTTTATGGCACCGGAAACACGTTTCCGGCCGCCGCGGTCAAACGGAACCTTCGAATGAGGTGCCGTCTAGCCGACCATTTCAAAATTCATGCCTCGGATGTTGTCGTATGGTTTCGTGGCATTCGGTGGTCGTTCGGGTGGTTTTGACCCCCCAACGCGCCATTTCAGCGCGCGCCGCGCTGCTGAAAAGGACACAATCGGACGTGCCGCACGCACCGCACGTCTGCTGGATGTGCGGCCTCCTCCTACATCTCAGGAATAATATTTCTATCGTTCCCGTGTGGTTTCAGGTCTTTCGGAGCATGTTCGCTCCGAATGGGACCGCCGCACGCCGTTTTGGTGTTTTGTGGCGCCGGAAACGCGTTTCTGGCCGCCGCGGTCACACCGCACCTCCGAATGAGGTGTCGTCTGGCCGACCATTTCACAATTCACGCCCCTGATGTTGTTGTATGGTTTCGTGGCATTCGGAGGTCGTTCGGGTGGTTTTAACCCCCCAACGCGCCATTTCAGCGCGCGCCGCGCTGCTGAAAAGGACACAATCGGACGTGCCGCGCGCAACGTGCGTCCGATGGAGATGAGACCTCCTCCTGCATCTCAGGAATAATATTTATATCGTTCCCGTGCGGTTTCAGGTCTTTCGGAGCACGTTTGCTCCGAATGGGACCGCCGCACGCCGTTTTGGTGTTTAATGACGCCGGAAATGCGTTTCTGGTTGCCACGGTCACACGGCACCTCCGAATGAGGTGCCGTCTGTCCAACCATTTCACAATTCATGCCCCGGATGTTTTCGTACGGTTTCGTGGCATTCGGAGGTCGTTCTGGTGGTTTTGACCCCCCAACGCACCATTTCAGCGTGCGCCGCGCTGCTAAAAAGGACACAATCGGACGTGCCGCGCGCACCGCACGTCCGATGGACGTGTGGCCTCCTCCAGCATCTTAGGAATAATATTTCTATCGTTCCCGTGCGGTTTCAGGTCTTTCGGAGCACGTTTGCTCCGAATGGGACCGCTGCACGCCGTTTTGGTGTTTAATGGTTCCGGAAACGCGTTTCCGGCCGCCGTGGTCACACGGCACCTCCGAATGAGGTGCCGTCTGGCCGGCCATTTCAAAATTCACGCCTCGGATGTTTTCCTACGGTTTTGTGGCATTCGGAGGTCGTTCGGGTGGTTTTGACCCCCCAACGCGCCATTTCAGCGCGCGCCCCGCTGCTGAAAAGGACACAATCGGACGTGCCGTGCGCACCGCACATCCGATGGACGTGCGGCCTCCTCCTGCGTCTCAGGAATAATATTTCTATCGTTCTCGTGCGGTTTCAGGTCTATCGGAGCACGTTTGCTCCGAATGGGACCGCCGCACGCCGTTTTGGTGTTTTATGGCGCCGGAAACGCATTTCCGGCCGCCGCGGTCACACGGAACCTCCGAATGAGGTGCCGTCTGGCCGACCATTTCAAAATTCACGCCCCGGATATTGTCATACGGTTTCGTGGCATTCGGAGGTCGTTCGGGTGGTGTTGACCCCCCAACGCGCCATTTCAGCGCACGCCGCGCTGCTGAAAAGGACACAATCGGACGTGTCGTGCGCACCGCACGTCCGCTGGACGTGATGACTCCTCCTGAATCTCAGGAATAATATTTCTATCATTCTCGTGCGGTTTCAGGTCTTTCGGAGCACGTTTGCTCCGAATGGGACCGCCGCACGCCGTTTTGGTGTTTTATGGCGTCGGAAACGCGTTTCCGGCCGCCACGGTCACACGGCACCTTCGAATGAGGTGCCGTCTGGCCGACCATTTCACAATTCACGCCCCGGATGTTGTCGTACGGTTTTGTGGCATTCGGAGGTCGTTCGGGTGGTTTTGACCCCCCAACGCGCCATTTCAGCGCGCGCCGCGCTGCTGAAAAGGACACAATCGGACGTGCCGCGCGCACCGCACGTCCGATGGACGTGCGCCCTCCTCCTTCATCTCAGGAATAATATTTCTATCGTTCCCGTGCGGTTTCAGGTCTTTTGGACCACGTTTGCTCCGAATGGGACCGCCGCACGCCGTTTTGGTGTTTAATGGCACCGGAAACACCTTTACGGCCGCCGCGGTCACACGGAACCTCCGAATGAGGTGCCGTCTGGCCGACCATTTCACAATTCACTCCCCGGATGTTGTCGTACAGTTTCGTGGAATTCGGAGGTCATTCAGGTGGTTTTGACCCCCCAACGCGCCATTTCAACGCGCGCCGCGCTGCTGAAAAGGACACAATCGGACGTGTCGTGCGCACCGCACGTCCGATGGACGTGCGGCCTCCTCCTACATCTCAGGAATAATATTTCTATCGTTTCCATGCGGTTTCAGGTCTTTCGGAGCAAGTTTTCTCCGAATGGGACCGCCGCACGCCGTTTTGGTGTTTAATGGCGCCGAAAACGCGTTTCCGGCCGCCGCGGTCACACAGCACCTCCGAATGAGGTTCTGTCTGGCCGGGCATTTCAAAATTCACGCCCCGGATGTTGTCGTACGGTTTCGTGGCATTCGGAGGTCGTTCGGGTGGTTTTGACCCCCCAAAGCGCCATTTCAGCGCGCGCCGCGCTGCTGAAAAGGATACAATCGGACGTGCCGCGCGCACCGCACGTCCGATGGACATGCGGCCTCCTCCTGTATCTCAGGAATAATATTTCTATCAATCCCGTGCGGTTTCAGGTCTTTCGGAGCACGTTTTCTCTGAATGGGACCGCCGCAAACCGTTTTGGTGTTTAATGGCGCCGGAAACGCGTTTCCGGCCGCTGCGGTCACACGGAACCTCCGAATGAGGTTCCGTCTGACCGACCATTTCACAATTCATGCCCCGGATGTTGTCGTACGGTTTCGTGGAATTCGGAGGTCATTCGGGTGGTTTTGACCCCCCAACGCGCCATTTCAGCGCGCGCCGCGCTGCTGAAAAGGACACAATCGGACGTGCCGCGCGCACCGCACGTCCAATGGACGTGAGGCCTCCTCCTGCATCTCAGGAATAATATTTCTATCATTCCCGTGCGGTTTCAGGTCTTTCGGAGCACATTTACTTCGAATGGGACCGCCGAACGCCGTTTTGGTGTTTAATGGCGCCGGAAACGCGTTTCCGGCCGCCGCGGTCACAAAGCACCTCCGAATTAGGTGTCGTCTGGCCGACCATTTCACAATTCATGCCCCTGATGTTTTCGTACGGTTTCGTGGCATTCGGAGGTCGTTCGGGTGGTTTTGACCCCCCAACGCGTCATTTCAGCGCGCGCCGCGCTGTTGAAAAGGACACAATCGGACGTGCCGCGCGCACCGCACGTCCGATGGACGTGCGGCCTCCTCCTGCATCTCAAGAATAATATTTCTATCGTTTCCGTGTGGTTTCAGTTCGTTCGGAGCACGTTTGCTCTGAATGAGACCGCCGCACGCCGTTTTGGTG
This sequence comes from Viscum album, assembly GCA_963277665.1. Taxonomy (NCBI): domain Eukaryota; kingdom Viridiplantae; phylum Streptophyta; class Magnoliopsida; order Santalales; family Viscaceae; genus Viscum; species Viscum album. The sequence goes on from OY728164.1 coordinate 1,352,377,464, forward strand.
TTTTGTGGCGCCGGAAACGCGTTTCCGGCCGCCGCGGTCACACGGCACCTCCGAATGAGGTGCCGTCTTGCCGGCCATTTCACAATTCACGCCCCGGATGTTGTCGTACGGTTTCGTGGCATTCGGAGGTCGTTCGGGTAGTTTTGACCCCCCAACGCGCCATTTCAGTGCGCGCCGCGCTGCTGAAAAGGACACAATCGGACGTGCCGCGCGTACCGCACATCTGATGGACGTGCGGCCTCCTCCTGCATCTCAGGAATAATATTTCTATCGTTCCCATGCGGTTTCAGGTCATTCGGAGCACGTTTGCTCCGAATAGGACCGCCGCACGCCGTTTTGGTGTTTTATGGCGCCGGAAACGCGTTTCTGGCCGCCGCGGTCACACGGCACCTCCGAATGAGGTTCCTTCTGTCCGACCATTTCACAATTTACGCCCCGGATGTTTTCGTACGGTTTCGTGGCATTCAGAAGTCGTTTGGGTGGTTTTGACCCCCCAACGCGCCATTTCAGTGCGCGCCGCGCTGCTGAAAAGAACACAATCGGACGTGTCGCGCACACCGCACGTCCGATGGACGTGCGGCCTCCTCCTGCATCTCAGGAGTAATATTTCTATCGTTCCCGTGCGGTTTCAGGTCGTTCGGAGCACGTTTTCTCCGAATGGGACCGCCGCACGCCGTTTTGGTGTTTTATGGCGCCGGAAACGCATTTCCAGCCGCCGCGGTCACACGGAACCTCCGAATGAGGTGTCGTCTGGCCAACCATTTTACAATTCACGCCCTGCATGTTTTCGTACGGTTTCGTGGCATTCGGAGGTCGTTCGGGTGGTTTTGACCCCCCAACGCGCCATTTCAGCGCGCGCCGCGCTGCTGAAAAAGAACACAATCGGACGTGTCGCGTGCACCGCATGTCCGATGGACGTGCAGCCTCCTCCTAAATCTCAGGAATAATATTTCTATTGTTCCCGTGCAGTTTCAGGTCTTTCGGAGCACGTTTGCTCCGAATTGGACCGTCGCATGCCGTTTTGGTGTTTTATGGCGCCGGAAATGCGTTTCCGGCTGCCGCGGTCACACGGCACCTCCGAATGAGGTTCCGTCTGGCCGACCATTTCACAATTCACGCCCCGGATGTTGTCGTACGGTTTCGTGGCATTCGGAGGTCGTTCGGGTGGTTTTGACCCCCCAACGCACCATTTAAGCGCGCGTCGCGCTGCTGAAAAGGACACAATCGGACGTGCCGCACGCACCGCACGTCCGATGAACGTGCGGCCTCCTCCTACATCTCAGGAACAATATTTCTATCGTTCCCGTGCGGTTTTAGGTCGTTCGGAGCACGTTTGCTACGAATGGGACCGCCACACGCCGTTTTGGTGTTTTGTGGCGCCGGAAACGCGTTTCCTGCGGCTGCGGTCACACAGCACCTCCGAATGAGGTGCCGTCTGGCCGAACATTTCACAATTCACGCCCCGGATGTTTTTGTACGGTTTCGTGGCATTTGGAGGTCGTTCGGGTGGTTTTGACCCCCCAACGCGCCATTTCAGCGCGCGCTGCGCTGCTGAAAAGACACAATCGGACGTGCGGGGGTGCGGGGGGCTGTATGGGGGTGGCGGGGGGCAGTACGGGGGTGCGAGGGGTTGTACGGTGGTGCGGGGGGGGGGGGGGGGGGGGGCTGTACGGGGGTGCGGGGGGCTGTACGGGGGTGCAGGGGGGCTGTACGGGGGTGCGGGGGGACTGTACGGGGGTGGTAGGGGAAGTACGGGGGTGCGGGGGGCAGTACGGGGGTGCGGGGGGCAGTACGGGGGTGCGGGGGGCTGTACGGGGGTGCGGGGGGGGGGGGGGGGGCTGTACGGGGGTGCGGGGGGGGGGGGGGGGGGGGGGGGCTGTACGGGGGTGCGGGAAGGCTGTACGGGGGTGCGGGGGGCTGTACCGGGGTGCGGGGGGGGGGGGGGGGGGGGGCTGTACCGGGGTGCGGGGGGCTGTACGGGGGTGGCGGGGGGCAGTACGGGGGTGCGGGGGGCAGTACGGGGGTGCAGGGGGTAGTACGGGGGTTCGAGGGTTGTATGGGGGTGCGGGGGGGCTGTACGGGGGTGCGGGGGGGCTGTACGGGGGTGCGGGGGGCTGTACGGGGGTGCGAGGGGGGGGGGGGGCTGTACGTGGGTGCAGGGGGCTGTACGGGGGCGGCGGGGGGCAGTACGGGGGTGCGGGGGGCAGTACGGGGGTGCGGGGGGTTGTACGGGGGTGCGGGGGGGCTGTACGGGGGTGCGGGGGGGTTGTACGAGGGTGCGGGGGGCTGTACGGGGGTGCAGGGGGCTCTCCGGGGGTGCAAAGGCCATCCTATTGATTACAAAAGTAAAAAAATAAAAGTGATAACATCTAATTAATACATATTTCTTTTATCGATACCATACAGAAATTTATAAAAAATATATTGGATAATACATAATCTATAATATCAGATTTATTGATCTGTTGGAATTAGTTCAACTTTTTCAAATGTAGAATCATTCAAGATTATCTGATCAGAAACTCAATATGTGTATAAAATATTTAAAAGACCCCCATGGATGGTAATAATGCATTACTTAAATGAATAAATACAGTACATCAATGTCAACCCTACCAGTAAAAACAAAAAACATATCTCGTGAATATATGGTGCGTCACGCGTTCTCATCAATGCTACCTCATTCTGGTGGGCCAGGTGCCTACAAAAAATAAACATTATAAATATATTAATAACAAAAATAATTTAAATTAAATAAATAAATACAGTATATACCTGCGTCGTATGATCCCCTGTACCATCAGCTCGACGCACATATTCCCGCAGTGCTCTAACCTCAGTTGTCAATTGCGCATTTGTCTCCTCGGAAGCGCGCAGCCGTGCCTCAAAATCTGACATCTGATGTGTCATATGAGCAACAGCAGGACCGACAACCGCAGCGCGTGACACTACAGAATGAGGAATCCCTGCTCCATAGGTCAAACTATAGCCATGCCCGTCCCGACCAATAATGCGATGAAAGATCTCATCCCGTCGCATGGGAAGCTGTCGCTGGTCCTCTGGCAGATGTTCTAACTCAGCTTCAAATTGAGCCTGTGAAATATTTAAATATATATAAATATATATATATATGTTAATATATAGATTTATGTAATTATTGGTAAGTATAGACACTTACTATCAATGCTGCAACCTCTCGATCATTGCGATCATGAGTCCTTATCCACACCGACATTTTATCAGTTGCTGCACCTTGCCCTCGCAACTGTATATTAAAAGAATATAAACACAAAACCATATTAATTAATAAATTAAAAAATGAATAATATATACCTCATGTCGGATCTGAGACACGTGACGAGTCCCGAGCCTGTGAGCTGGTCCCTGCAACGCTCGATTCTCCGAATGGCGTGTTGACACCTCCTACATTCAATTCATTCAAATTTCAAACAAATCACATATTCTTGAAAATATATATACAGCAAAATAATTAATATACAAACCGCAACACCCTCAGTAGACTAATATGCAACCAAGTCATGCCACTGATCCGGGAGGACACCTCTCGGGACTTTTTCCAAAATGTCAAGGGCACCCACATTTGGTACCCAGTGGTCCCTCTTCACTTTGCCTTTATAATCTTTCCACATCTTACGGCATTTGCTCATACACACGGGCCGAAACTCTTCAGGGCATACTTTCAAATTTTTCTATAAAGAAAATCATCAAACATATTAGTATTCTTTATAAATAGAAAATAAAGTAAAATTATTTTCTTACCTGAACCTCCCTCCATAGACGATCTAATGTGTCCTGAGGGATAGAAGACCAATCACGCGTGGTCAATGGAAATCGATGTGGGTCACGTATGATATGACCCAGCTGACGAATAAATGCCGGGGCATTCGGTCCCACGGGATGAAATACCTCATCAAATGAAACATCTATCATCGTGTTGGAATTCCATGATAATATGCCACGACCAGGGCCTCTCCTGCGAGAGGAAGAAGCAGCCGAGTCTGATCCTTTTGAAAACAATTTTATATATAAATTGACAAATGTTATTAAGTCAATTACATAAAAAATATAGACAATGACATTCAAACATGCCTCGACCTTGAGACGTAGATGCCTCAGATGGATGATGTGGATCTTCTGCCTCTTCCCCTGACATGTCTGCAGTCATAGAAAATATCAGTAATGAGTCCAAAGTGTTTAAAAGATAAATTGGATTGTTCTTAATAAATCAAACTTGTACAACTGTTAATCAAACAAAAAATGGATTGAATAATTAGTTGTGAATGAATTTTAAAAAATCAGAAAGTTAATCAACCTAAATATTTATGACTGAATTAACTTACAAAAGTGAGGATTAAAACTTATAAGGATTTATAAAATGATTAGATAATTTATGATATCCTAGGACATTCTACTGAATAGCGGGAAAACAATTATACCTTTCATTAAGCATGCAAATCGACCGTTTCTCCTTCAACAGCCGCTCTGACCCAATAAATATCTTCTTCATGTTGAACTACAGTATGTTGATCAAGTTGTTGGTAAACAAACGGAACAGTCTCGGGTTCATCTTATTCAAATAAAAACACTCCTCGCCGAGACATTTTGACAACAACTTGCCAACTTGGATCCAAAGGCAAAGTAACGAAGAATACTTGTTCCGCTTGTGATGTCAAAATGAAAGGTTCATTCTCAACTCGTTCATTATTTCTGTATAACATATAGTTAAAATTCACCAATGAAAACTGATATTGATCGACTTTACATCCACGCACTGGATCAACCCAATTACACTTTAACAATATGTACTTCAAAACGTGTGTGTATACAACTTCAATGATGTCTATCAATTGACCATAGTAATAACCAGAATCAACAAAGGGACAACCGATGCCACTGTTTTGTGTTGCTCGTTTGTCGTCAACATCTTTAATGCGAAATCGAAAACCATTAGCATCAATAGCTTTATAACGACGAGCCGTTATAGATGGACCCTCAGCCAGTTGGATAAATACTTCAGGTAGCGTGGGGTCCCCTAACTCCCTCATCTTACGAACCTACATAATTTATAAAAATCAATACTGATATATGCAGAAAGAATTAGTTTAATACTTCACTCATAATGAAAATCAATTTATACATACATAATCCTTGAACCAATCATGAAATGTCGCATAATGAGATTGTTGAATTTGCAACTCAGTCGCACGATGCATCTCTTCTTTTATCTCATTAATGTGTTTCCTGCAAATGATTACGAGATGTTTAAAAGATCAACTTATGCAAACAAAACATGTAAAAGTAATACAAGCACATTGATAAGATACTTACTGCATTAATGGTGCAACTGATGGAGTATTGAACAAGATATATCGATGTGCTTGTATCCACTCGATGTTGTCCATATCAAATGTGGTTCCTTCTCCAACTGAACCATCATGAATCCGAGAGGGCTTATCTAATATTGTTTCAACATCCGTAAGATATTCTGCACAAAAGGTAGTACACTCATCCATCAAATAAACAATGGCTATTGATGCCTCTGGACGAGCTCTGTTGCGTACAAATCTTTTCAATGTACTCAAATACCGTTCAATAGGATACATCCACCTGAATTGCACTGGACCAGCAGCCATTACTTCATCAGTTAGGTGCACTGTCAAGTGAACCATAACATCGAAAAATGAGGGGGGGGGGAATAGTTTCTCAAAGTGACAAAGCGTAAGTACAATTCGGTCCTGCAAACTTTTTAATCACTCATTCGTTGATTTCTTAACAAAGCTGTCTAAAAAAATTACTCATCTCAATCAAGGGCTGAACAACATTGGGGGATAAACAATCACAAATTGCGATTGGAATCAACTGCTGAAGTAATATGTGATTGTCACGACTTTTCAACCCTTGCAATGTCTTGCTCGTCAGATTCACACACATTGAAATATTAGAAGAGTAACCATCAGGCACCTTGACCGTCTTCAAAATGGAAAGAAATGTCTCTTTCTCCTCTGTAGTCATCGAATACTGTGCAGCAGGAATATATGCCTTGTTTCCCTCAGCTAACTGTAAATGCAACTTTTTCCTTAAACCCATTTCTTCCAAATCACGGCGTGCATTAACATGGTCCTTTGACTTTCCACTGACACCTAAAATGGTCCACAATATGTTATCACAAACATTTTTTTCAATGTGCATGACATCCAAATTATGCCTCAACATGTTAGTTTTCCAATACGAAAGACTATAAAAAATACTTTTCTTTTTCCAATTGTGACTGCGCTGCCTACCCGCAGCATGAATATTACGTACTGGAGGAGCCACCAAATCCTGAATTTCATATACCGTGCGGATGTTTTCTTCCTCAATCTGCTATAACATTTCGACTCCTGTCATCATCTTTGGTGCTGGGCTGAACTCTCTAGAACCATCAAATGCCACTCTGTCCTTTCTGAACCTGTGCTGGGGAGGGAGAAAACGCATGTGACCCATGTATTCCCATTTCTTGGAATGTTTAAGCCATACAGATTTTTTACTTTTATTGCAACAAGGGAAAGAAAATTCCCCTTTCGTACTCCAGCCTGATAAATTTGCATAAGCTGGGAAGTCGTTGATTGTCCACAATAAAGCAGCATGTAGTTTGAACATTTCATTCATTTCGCAGTCATAAGTCATCACACCATCGCCCCAAAATTCATTCAACTCATCAATCAATGGCTGAAGGTAAACATCAATCTTATCCCCCGGACTTTTAGGTCCATCAATAAGAGTGGAAAGTAATATAAATTGTTGCTTCATACAAAGACACGGAGGAAGATTATATAGAACCAACACCATGGGCCATGTGCTATGAGTTGCACCAACCATAGACTTGAATGGATTGAAACCATCTGCTGCCAATCCCAATCGGACATTACGAACATCTTTAGGAAAGTTGGGATGTCTCTTATCAAAATCCTTCCATGCATGAGAGTCTGCCGGGTGGGTTAACATGTCACTTTCATGAACTCTTTCTACATGCCATCTCATTAAATTAGAAACTTTAGATGACATAAAAAATCTTTTCAATCTCGGTTTAAGGGGAAAGTAACAAATTTTCTTTACGGAAATCGGTTTCCCCTGTATCGCAATCTCACTTTGATGAGTCTTATTTCCCCTATTCTCTTTCCACCTGGAAGCGCCACAAACCGTACAAATATCCAAATGAGCAGTTTCATTTCTAAACAACATACAATTGTTTGCACATGCATCTATAGTCTCATATGTAAAACCTAAGTTCACTGTCAACTTACGAGCATAGTAATACGACTCAGGAATCTTAGCGTCGACAGGAAGAACTTTTTTCAATAAAACCAAAAGCATGTCGAATGATGTGTCTGACCAATTATTCAAAGTCTTCAAATGCAACAACTCCACGATAAACGACAGTTTATTGTAAGAAGTACATCCAGGATATAATTCTGTTTTCACATCATCAAGTACTTCATAAAACCTCCTCGAATCACGATCTGCACCAGAGCGAAGATTTATCTCACCGGTCTCAAGATTCTGGATGTCAATGCCTTCAGGATCAAACCCACGTACCATTTCAGTAAGCATTTCATGCATTGGATCAGTCATCCTTGCATCAACATCCATCTGAGCTGCATCTGTATTTTGACAACGAACATATTCTTCTCCATGACGAGTCCAACTCTTATAATTTTTCAGAAATCCATTAAAGAAAAGGTGCTCCCTCACAGTATCTCGTGTGAATTGATATCTGTTAGCACATTTTCTACATGGACAACTAATATAGTCACTTTCAAATCCTCTCGTGAAGTCAATAAACTGCATAATTCCATTGAAATATTCTCTAGACGTTCGATTTGGAAGATCAATCCAACTCTTATCCATAATAATATCTGTATAACAAACATTTACACAATACTTATTACATTTACATTTTTCAAATCAACTATATTCAAAATAAATATTAACCATTTGTTTATGAACCATTGATAAAATAATAATGTAACTGAAAGCTCATGTTACCTGATTGAGCTACAAACCTGAAAGGTAGGGGAGCCGAAGGCGGTGCTACGAGGGAGAGGAGGCAGCGAAGGGGAGCCGGAGCCAAAGGCGGTGCGGCAAGGGAGGGGACGGGAGGCGGCGGCGGCGGGGAGCTGGAGGAGAGGAGGCGGTGAGGGGACGGGGGACGGGCAGCGAGGGGGGTGACCGGGGTCGGGGGGGGGGGGGGGGGGGGGGGCTGTCCGAGGTGCGGGGAGGGGTGTCCGGGGTGTCGGGGGCCTGTCAGGGGTGCGGGCAGGGGTGTTCGGGGTGCGGGGGTGTCCGGGGTGCAGGGGGGGCTGTCTGGGGTGCAGGGGGGCTGTCGGGGGTGTGGGGTGGGGTGTCCGGGGTGCGGGGGGGCTGTCCGGGTTCGAAGGGGGGGTGTCCGAGTGCGGGGGGGGGGGGGGGGGGGTGTCCGGGGTGCGGGGGGGGGGGGGGGCTGTCCAGGTTTGGAGGGGGGTTTCCGAGTGCAGGGGGGGCTATCCGGGGTGTGGGAAGGCGTCCGGGGTGCGGGGGGGCGGTCCGGAGTGCACGAGGGGGGGGGGCTGTCCGGTGTGCGGGGAGGCGTCCGGGGTGCGGGGGGCGGTCCAGAGTGCACGGCGGGGGCTTTCCGGGGTGCGAGTGCTGTCCGGGGTGGGGGAGGAGGGCCGAGAGGCCGGAGGCCGGCGGCCGGAGGCCCGAGGGCGGCGGCCGGAGGGCAGACAGCGAGGGAGGGTGGGCGGCGGGGGAGGGTGGGCGGCGGGGGAGGGCGGGCGGCGGGGGAGGCCGGGCGGCGGGGGGGGGGGGGGGAGGGAGGGCGGCGAGGGAGGGAGGGGGTTAGGGCGGTGATCGGGGGAGATCGGGGTCGAGGGGGCGCGGGGGGGGGGGGGGCAGAAGCCCCCCTTTTTTTATGTAGGTTAGCGACTGCCATTGGCAGTCGCTATTGGTTAGCTATAACGACCGCCAATGGCGGTCGCCCGAGTCTGGGGGGCTTCAATGCCCCCTTTTCTAGTAGTGAGCTGTTTGGGAGGCGGAAGTCTGTTGTACACATGAATGATGATTTGGTTTCACATTTCATGGAAGTGGGGGAATTTAGGTTATTCCATTAACATAATAACATCATATTATATCGTATATACATAAGTAATTTTGTCACAAATATTTAGTATATATTAATGAGTTTTAAGGTGAAATAAAACAAAGATGCTCGATTAAGAACAATACCTCTTATTTGGATCACTTCTTTATGATTATACCTAAAGCCTTCCTATATTAGATTTATGATGCATCCAAGGATTATATAAAGTGCGGAGGTAAGTAATTATGGTATCTAGGAAGGAATATTAAAAAACCAATATGATTTTGAATTATGTAAATTCTAAGATAGGAGGTTCCCTTTTATAAGTGAGAGGGAGTGGAATTTTTTTAAATACCTAAAAATATTGAGTTATTGGAATTAAATCCCAATAAATGTTCTAAAGAATAGATAAATATGAGAACCACTAATTTAATTATTCTACCCATCCTAAAACCTACAAGTGGTATCTAAGGGGTCAAATAATTATTTATAATTATTTAAAGATCATTGTTGATTTATGATTTTTTAATTTAGGTTTTCAATTCATGTTTAATCAGTAGTTTAATCTAAATCATGAGATATGGTTATTCCTACTTAATTTCTCATAGATATAATCAAGGATATTAATATTATGATTAAACAAATAGGGTAACTCATCTGGAGGTTCCATGTTTTCAAGCCGAAATACACTGCACTATACACCGTGTAACTGGAGTTATATGGCGTGTAGTCATGTTCAATGCATTAGAATTGATTCAGAAATTAATTCATGATTATGAATTAATTACACCATGGGTTGACCAGAACATAATGGAACATGGTCAACTATATTACATGCCGTGTAGCCTATGTATAGAGTGTGTAGTACCTTTGATTCAAAGTCAGGACATTTATTTCAATACACGGCCAACCTGACTAGTGACTTTGTATTTTTGGATTTCACAGAGAGTGTATATCATTACACATGTCATGTACTATAGTTTCCAATGTTTGATTCACCTGACGAGTCCCTATGTGTGTACCTTGGAGAGACGGTGAGAGATATACATGTCGTTTAACTCGAATGCATTCGTTTTCTACTTATACCATGTTATGTAGATTTAAAATTTATTTATTTTACTACATAAACCGTGAGACATGTGTGTGTGTGTGGTCGTAATGATATAACATTCCATTTGATAGGTTTTAATATATATAAATATTTAAATGTTTAATTAATGACATTGTGATGTTCATATCTATATTTCATGTATGAGTCATGTTACAAGTTGTTACTCTACATGCATTTAAGCATAACATGTGACCAAAAAGTCATTTAATTCATGTAGTAATGTGTGAAGTATAGGTTGTGAAAGTACGTGATCAGTCATGTATTACATATGTCACGAGTGTAGAACATTATAGGATTATAATACATGACGGGAAGATTCATACTAGTATTCACTGTGTTTCCTCCAAGGTACATTTATGTACACAATAAATTTAAAATAAATTTATTTAAAAATATTTAAAATTATAATTGATGATAATCTCAAATAAATTCAGATGATAATTAAGATAAAATAATTGATTAATTAAAGATAAAAGTTAATTTATTTGATCAGGATTTATCTTAAATAAAACAATTAATAAGTGAATTCCAGTTTTATTTAATGCTTAAATCATTACAAGTATACGGGTGATTATGATCTAGATGAGACCTTTTTATATGATTGATTTTGTTTAATTTATTATTATATCAAATTGTTGGAATTTATGCCTTCTCTCCTCTTATTATATAGGGCCTATGTGGCCATGGTTTATTTTATGTAAACCAATTTTTTCCATCACCTCTATGTGATTTAAAGGTCATATTAAAAGGGCGGATATACTATTCTAGTGGAGGTGGTTCAAGTTCCGAGCCTAGGAAAAACCAATCCATTGAGAAACATTGGGGGATAGGTGGAGAGTTGCAACATGAAACTTAATTGAATCATGCTATTTTTTCCCTGCATCAATGGTTAGTTTATCAACCACTTGTAAAATCTCATGATCATGCCACTTTAATATTTTTTGTCTCTCAGTTTCATAGTTATTTCATTATGAAAGTTTGTTCATGATCACATAAATTAATGAAATTAACAAGAATGAAAGATAGAACTAAAATATGTTATCTTATGTATAAATATTATCTAACACATAGTTAATCACATCATTATATCTAGTTAATATTATTAAACACGTGATAAAGATAATAATTGGAAATTTACACATAAAAGATAAAATCCCTCAATTATATATATTATGTTGGTACACTCTTCCATTATTTCAGTTAAAATCAAACCATAGTTCAATGTTCATAACCAACCCATGTTGGGGTGCTTTCAATTATCAGGGAATTTTAAATAGATTTTTTGGGTCAACATAACTTATTTCAAATCAAGGCTTGACTTCCCAAGAAGTACTTGGTGGATCTGGGAGGAAAAGGTTGAGGAAATTCAATTAAGGATTTCAGGATCGGGGAGTCCACTCAACAGATCACAGAATTGTGAATTAATGTAGTTGGTATTTGTAATTCCTACCTAAAACCATTCATGTTTCTTGAAAATCCCATGATGTGGTAATGATAAGGGGAATATGGATCATTACTTCAAGAATTTCCAAGCAATAGGATATTCAGTTTCCAATGGTGAGGTATTATGGGTTTCGATAAAATATTTGTAGATTAATAATTATAATATTTATTTATTTTTCTAAAATTTATTATATAAAGTATAAAAAATATTCATATCTCATTTTTTAGAAATGGAACTAAAATTACATCAACCATATCATTGTAATACATACCTGAGAAGAAAAACCTTATCAATGAAAAAAAATCCACAAATGGAAAATGCACACATATATCATCCTTTACCATGAAAGGAAATTGTATGTGATGGAAGAATATTTTCCAGTTTCCTGTAGTAATGGGGAAAGTAATGAGGAATTATCTCTCTATGATAAACATCTAAATGATTCTATAGATGTTCTGTGTTTCATTCAATCAACCATTTACAATGTGATTTTGAAGAAATGTTAGGATATGGATGCAAATATCATGATTTCTCACCTGGAGGATCTCTATCAAAATAAGGAGAGACAAGAGAGGTACGAGATATCTAATGATTGTTTAAAAATAATCCTGGAGATTCTATGAAATATGGGCCTCATGTATTCAACATTATTGGTAACATTTAGCGCATAGATTTTTTAGGGATTAAATTCCCAGATTATTTTTGTACAGATCTCATACTTTCATCACAGTGCAAGACCTTCTCCAACATCATTATTGATAACAATATGATCAATAATGAGAATATTCATTCAAGAACATATTACTTTAATTATCCAAGTGGATAAGTACATGGGGTGTTACAAACCAATTATCCTTATAGTGAATAAGAAAAGGAAGAACAAGGAAAAGGGGCCCAATACTAATAAAAATTATAATGCTCCCGATAACCATCCTTCCTAGAAGAATCATATCCAGAGTCAGGGAAATGAAATGAAGGCAGTATGTTTTGCATGTGGTAATTCATTCTGCTAGAAAATAAAATTCACCCATAAGAAAGGGGAATCTAAATATGCATTTGTTATCAATTTTAATTTTTCAATATATGTACATTGGGTGTTATATAAATATTGTGGAGACCATATCAGTATCCAAATATTGAAACAAATTAGATTCAGAAATATTTCCATAGGATATTTGGATCTATGAGTGGTTAATGAAGCGAGGTCGGCTGCTCTGGCCATTAGTGGCTACCACCTGTCATTTCTAGTGGGAATGATTTTGGTTATGAAATATTTTTATTATGTACCAAAAATTAACAAAAACCTAATTTATGTATCATGCCTAAATACATTTGCGTTTATTTTAATATTTGGAAATATTTTTTTCCTTTTATAAGGAAAGACATATGTTATGGTATACAACATTTAAATAATCTAATTTATGTATTAAATTATGAAAACCATGTTTTAGAAATCGATAACAAATCTTGTTCACACGGCTCATACAACACCCATCTTTGGTTTCACCATCTAGGTCATGTAAATGAGAATCGTCTGATAATGATCTATCAAGATGGGTATTTATAATCTTCTAAGATAAAAACACTTGTATTATGTCATGCTTATTTACAAGGAAAATTGTCCAAACCACCATTTTATGGATAGGGTGAAAGGGACATGGAGATTCTAGGATTGGTATACACTAATGTGTGTGGACCATTTCTTGTATAATATAGAGGTGGATATTCTTACTTCATAACTTTTACAAATTACTTGAGTAGGTATTGATATATCTACTTGATGAGGTATAAGTTTGAATCCATTGATAAATTTAATGAATTCAAGAATAAAGTATAAAATCAACTTGGTAAGAATATAAAGAAACATTAATGGGATTGAGGGGGTAAATATCTTAAACAAGAGTTCATCGACCTTTTATGGGATTTTTGGGATTCTATGTCAACTCACTCCACCATATACATCATAGTGTAATGGTGTTAGTGAATAGAGTAACATTACCTTGTTAGTCATGGGAAGTTCTATTATGATTTATAGAGATCTTCCATTATACTTATGGGGATATTCATTACAAACTGAGGAATAAAAATTAAACAGAGTTCCAACTAAAGAAGAAAATGGAATTCCCTTAGAGCTATAGAGTTGTGAGAAACCCATTTTTCACACACACATATATAGGGTTGTGAGATGTTTTTAAAGAATTCTCGAGAAACATACTAGCACCCTAGGGAATAAATTTTATCATTATAGAGAATCTCAATGAAATAAAGGGATTATACCTATAAAACCCCTCATAAAGTAAAATTATTATCACTAGAAAAGTGGTCTTTCTTCAGAAGGATCACCTCCTCAAAAAGGATAGAGGGGGAAAGATGTACTTCCACGAAGTTGATGCTCAAGATATAAAAAAGTTTGAATAGGAAGAAATTCCACATGTCCCTATATAAGAATTAGTTCATGAAACACACACACTTTGTAAGAGAATAATATATGTTATAGAACCAGATATATTTAGTTCTCTAGTCACTAAGGTTGGTGAATCTTTATTGGTTGATAATGATGAACCTCTACCCTATTAATAGGAATTAAGAAGATCAAAATATGAAATATGCGAAGAATCCTTGAATTCTAAAATGGATTCCATGTATCATAACCAAGTTTGTGCTACAGTCGATGCATCAGTTGATGTAAATCATATTGGATGGAAATGGGAATTCAAAATGAAACTGGACATGGAAGGTAAAGTAAATAATTATAAATCAAGGCTAGTTATAAAGGGTTTAAACATCATCAAGTAATTGAATTAAATGAAACCATTTTACTAGTTTTCATTTTTAAATATATTATAATTATACTTTATATAAAAACTTACCAAGACTATGGGATTTGGAAGATGGATGTCAAAACTAAATTCCTTTTTGGGAACCTTAAAAAAGGTGTCTATTGGAAAAAACCTGAAGGGTTTTTGACTTCAGGTAATGCCAAAAAGATTTTCATGTTGTAGAAATCAATAAATGGATTGAATAAAGAATCTATGTTATGGAACATTTGAATTGAAGAATCCATAAAAGAATTTTATTTCATTAAGAATAAATGTGATCTGTGTATTTATAAGCTGTTTAGTGACAATGTGGTTGTTATCCTTGTAGTATATGTTGATGACTTATTACTTATTGTAATTAAAAAAACATCCTACATTATGTTGATTAATGGTTAAAAAAGCATTTATCCATGATGGAATTAGGTGAAATAACCTATATAATACGGATCAAGATCATTCGTGATAGATCCAATAGGATTCATGGACTAAGTCAAAGTGCATATGTTGAACAAATACTATAGAAATTTTGTATGAACAATCCAAGAGGGGATTGGTTCCATTGTTGAATGGTTAATATATTTCTAATAAAAAGTATCCTCTAACACAATAAGAGAAAGAGAGAATGAGTAGGATTTCATACACTTCAGTGATAGGATCTTTCAGGTATACCGTGTTTGTACTATAATTGATGTTGCATATGCACAAAAAATTGTAGGAATATGTAAAGAAGATATTAGAGAATAAAATTGGACAACTATAAAAGATATCCTTAACTATCTGAGAAAAACAAAGGATATGTTCCTGGTTAATGGAGGAGACTAGGATATGGTCATCAGAGGTCATATTGATGTTAGTTTTTAGACAGATCAGAGTGATATGAAGTCACAGTTAGGATATTTTTTATGTCTCAATGGAAGATATGTGAGATAGAAGAGTTCAAAGTTGCAATTTTTTGCTGATTTAATAGTGTATTCTCAGTATATAATGTTTTTTATGTATCCAAGAATGAAATTTGGATTAATATCTTTTTCTAGGAGCATGATTTCATACCTAGAAATAAAGAACTCATCACATTTTATTTTCATAACACTACAGTAGTGGCTCTTGCAAAATATCCAAGGTCACACCAATGAACAAAGAAAATACTCTAGATGTATCACCCCTTAAGGGTTTTCTATCACAAGAGTGAAGTTGTAGTATTTATATTACCCATAGAAGATAACATGGTGGACCCCTTGACTAAAGGAATATCTCAAAAGAAGCTTGAGTATTATATGAGAGCTAGCAGATATATGGTTTTTTGCAGTTGGATCTAGTGCAAGTGGGGGTCTATTAGAGTTGGTTCTCTAGAAACATCTTCTATGTACTTTATGATATCTTTCATTCATAGTTTTGAATATTAAAAACCTATTTATCACATTGTGATTGTTCTTATTAGTGAAATAGTTTGTGATGATTTCCTAAGAGTAGTTATCACACTAAAAGGTTAGAGTAGTTCCCCACTATACTGAGAACCCAAAAGTGTTGCGATGTTGTCCTTGAATAAATGTTATATAGCACGATGATATCATTTGAGGGTCAAAAATGATACAGGCTATCATGAGTGGAGATTCATGGAACTTTGAGGCACCTTCTCATGGTGTACGCCCTTAGTGATATCTAGTTGGATATAACGAGAACAAGACCCACTAGGAGAAAGTCCACATTTATATGTGTCATTGGTTGTTCCTATATGTGGATGTGCGTATTGGTCCTTAGACTTTAATATTATTATTAATGAGTATTATGATCTATGCGCTTAGAAGTATTATGAAAAACCAAGATAACATATGTTCACGGGGAAGTAGGATATGGTGGGTGTGTCATGAGTAATATTTCATTAATGAATAATGTGAGAACTGATATTCCCTTTTTTCATTAATAAAAGGTCATATCTCAAGCCCATTGATGGAAATGATATATCATAAATACATCCATGTCCATGGTGTTTTAAATGAAGGTTCATTATATGAGAAGTCAAAGAAAGAGACAATTATCATATCGGTCAGTAGCACTAGCATGAAACTTGCTTGGTTAGAGATATCAAGATGAAGGGATTATATTATACAGTTAGTGTCTGTCTGAGGTATCATCTCATTAAGACATTAACTATTTTCACTAGGGTTTCCTTGGAATGTTACTAGAAGCTGACCTTCAACTTTTTCCTGCTTCAACTAATGCCACTAAGAAATAGGTCTAGACAGTTACACACTAAGTGTGTCCAAAATCACAGTTAAATAATATATTATTATTTATTATTTAAGAGGTTGAATAAATACTATTCCCATATGTGGTTTAATAATTATTCATGTATTCTTGATCACATACAAATATTTATTTAATATTTAGTGAATATAATATTTATTTATTTATTAGTGAATAATATAGTAGAATTTTTTAATAAATAAATAGACATTATTCATGGATCGATAAATATTGTGGAGGAATGTCAGACTGTATTAATTGATATGGTGGGAAATAGAAAATATTTAACATTATTTAATTAAATAACATTTATTTTTAATTCATCAGTTAATTTCATATTTATAAATGAAAATATTATTATTATTATTTGACATGGGTATTTATAGTATAAAATAAATAATTAAATTCACTTGTGCAACTATTTTATTTTAACCCTACAAATATAAACAACAAATTATTTTATTTTCTCAAGAGAGCCAATTCATTTTTTCTTGATTGTGAAAACTAGATTTGGAGAATCCTCTCATCCCTATAGAGATACCTTCTCAAACAGAGCTCCCTATAAGGGAGAGAAATCCTCCTCTAATTGATCAAGGAGTAAAATTTGGGAGTAGTTCTTGAAGTGATAAATGGTGGATGACACAAGAATTAGGATCTTCCATGATTTCACATAGAGATTCCTTCAATCATGTTTTGAGATTCATGGAACATATGTGGATCACCACTAGAGGAAATCTATACTTGGTTTCTATAATTCAATGATGTTGGACAACATATATTCCCCTGGATTCATCAATTAAGAAAGAATCTCTTAAAGGTAATTCTTTATTTAATTAAATTAATTCTAAATAACATGTGATGATCCTATCTATGTTTCTAATATTATTACCTATTTTTTGTTTATTTGATTCAATTTTTTGGATCATGACGTTCAACATCATATAGATCTCTGATTGAAAACTGATTGTGGGAAAATAAAAATCCAGGCATTGCCCATCGCACACTTTTATTGTGCCCAGAACCTATAGGGGTGAATTATTGATATCTTTTTCTTTTAGGATTACTTGTTTTTGAGACAACCTTATTTTCCTCTTAATAAATTATCACTTTTTAGGGAAAACAATCATTGACACATATATAGGAAGAGAATAATTTACAAGGTTCACTACCCAATAAGTGGAGCTATGTCCATGGTATGGTTTGAAAAAAATACAATACCACCCAATCCATAAGAAAAAATCCATTTATGTGTATAAAAAAAGTAGGATATACCCTTAAAATTGTGTTGCACTATCTTCAATACAATAGTGCATGTGCTTAAATTAGCATAAAATTATGTAATATAAGTTTGTCTAACAAGTTAACAAACATTCACCAATTGATTCAAAACAAGATACTATGTTGCCTTGTCAAATTTCACAAATATGATCTTCAAAAAAAATATTCAGTTTCCTAAAAAGCTGCATATAAGAACATATTTGGACTTTATAATGATACTCACTATTAAACCTCATTCTAATTCCCCAGTTCAATTGTTTAGTTTGATAATACAAGTCAACCAAAATACCCTTGAAACAATTTTGAACTGCTTCTGCCTCAGTTCAGAAATCAAAGTCTGATTTTCTGGTCTGATGATCTATTCGGATATGAAAATCAATTTAATATGATCTTCCTTATTCTTATTCTTATTTCTGGAAAACTTTTTCAAAAATTTTCAATCAGGAAACTACTTTTCTCTAGAAACATTCATCACTCCACCTTTTAACTTCACCTGTGAATGGTATATGTGTTAGAAAGTATGAAGTAATATCATCTTTTTTTTGGTGCACCAAAATTGGTTTAGTCCATATTCTAAATTTTTTACCACTTAACCAAATTTATAGAAACTTCGATTTCTATAAACATTTCAGATCCATATTTTAATTCTTCAGCAATTCCCAACTATTCTCATTTATTCTTGATCCTTATCAAATATTCTAAAAATTTCAGCACTCTTTAGACATTCTAAACATCCTTCAATCTAATTCCATTTGCCTTTCATATTTATTCATTATGATGAAGTCAAAATATTCTTCATTACATTTATTTTCATCAACTAATGAATAAAACTTTGAAACTATTCTACAAAAAATAATGTTTTACTTAATTAGAATATTATTTATATTCCCTTAAAAAATGTAGTCATAATTTCTAAAGCATCCTACACTTCCTCAAAACACATCAACACTAGATTTAAACTCTTCAAATAAATTTTCAGAACCACTTTGATAATACTCTTAAAAAAAATTTCAAACAATTATATATTCTTCTTCTTTTCCTCAAACTGATGATCATACATCTAATGAAGTCCAACATATGATGACTTTTATTTGTGTTCACACCCAATTGATGGGTCTCTATTTTATTCTGATGAATTATAGTCACCTCTATTATGATATTCAGTACCTCATGTTTTTGGATATCTCTTTACCCACTTGAAAAAAACATACCAGAGCTCTTCTTTCTTTTTTGACCTAATTGAAAAACCATTCAACCTAATGAAAGTGTTTGACTATATTGTTGACCTTTATTTGGTTGATCAGTCAATTATTTCCATCCATTAATTAGTCCCAATAAACTCTTATTTCTTTTATTTTTCATTAGTCCCAAAAATTCCCAATAAAAACAATTCTTCCTTTCATTCCCTTTTGCAATCATCATTACATCTAATGATCAGTTTCAAGATTACTCCGATGGATTGGTGGCACACTGCATCTGATATACATGTATCTGTAAAAAATTCATTACCAATATCTTCCCCCAAATATTTGTATCTTTTAGGCTATTAGTATGAATAAAAACTAGAATCTGCATCTTCTCTCATTTTGAAAAAATATAAAAACCTTCAAAAAATTATATATACAGGGATTTCACATCGATGATCTAATAAAGAAATGATTTGGATTCTAAAATATCATTTTTCCACAAACTTATTCTTATATCATTACTTCCTCATGACTTTGAGAATTTTTAGTATTGACATAGAATCATATGACTTGTATTGGGATGTATTGTAACCTCTCTTCCATCCAACAAATTCTTTATTTCCAACTGATCCTTAATACGATTAGAATCACATGTTCTCCCCTTTCACTCATAAGGATTGCATCATAAGTATTTCATATTACTTATGATATTTGAGAATTAAAAATATTAAATCATCAAAAAATTACATTGGATCCATTCAGACTCTGATACTTTTCTTCATTTTGATTTAGCCTTTCATTTAAAACCCAAGGTGAGTATGATGAACCTTTTCTTGATGAAGACATCTTCACAAACTATCATACATTCTCATTATTTTCTCATCTAGTTTTATTAATTATGATGGTGAGTATGATCATCCAAAAATTTACAAAGTGAATTGTTTTATTTTCATTCACAACAAAAGATAATACTTTTATAACAAACTTCTTCTAGCTTCGAAAAACAACTTGGTCCCAATAATCCCCCAAAAGATTTTATTGTCAAATGAGGTTTATAAATAACTAAACTTTGTAACCTCAAGATATGGATCACTTTTCAATAATTATAAGCCTATGTGAGCTAACTCATTATAGGAAAAAATAATAAGTAATAGAAAAACCATGTAGTCAAAAACTAGTAACTTGTGAAACATATTCAACTTTTATTTGCACCTTTCTTCACATATTTCACATACCTATAAATAAATGTTTCCAACTACCACTCCAAAAAACTATTAGAATAGTTCAAACATTTACATGTTGAGTTAACAGATTACCCACAACTCCCCCAACATACATGCTTCCTTAAAAGGTTTAGCACATATCAATTGATAGATTTATGAAATAATTCTCCCCATTGAAAAAACATTCTATAGACTAGATGAGAGATCTGACATGAACACATACATCAACTATGATGATAAAGAGGTTGGACACCCATGTTTCACCTCATTATAAAAAATATTCCTTGAATAAAGGTTTTGTGAATATATCACAAAGGTGTTCCAATATAGGAATGTACTCCAGCTTTAATTCATTATTCTCCACATGCTCTTTGATGAAATTATATTTAATATCAATATGTTTATAATTAAAATGTTGTACCATATTTATTTTAAGTTTCATGGACCATTTATTATCATAACCCAAGAGGAATGGTAACTCCACTTCTAATGGTAATTCCTCAAATTGAGTCCTCGTCCACATGAATTAAGTACATGCTTGATTTGTGAAACTATACTCAACATTAGCAATGCTAAGTGTTACTAGATTTTGATTCCTTATTTTGAAACAATCACAAATTTTTCCTAGAAGGAAAACTCCACGAGATGTGGATCTTCTATCATCAAAATTTCCTTCCCAGTTATTATCTGAATACCAAAACAAGTCAATACTTTATATAAAATCGCACATGATTTCAAAATTTGTTATTACTTTGATTTATTTGGTAGTTATTTTTCTAGCCAATATATGTGATTATTTTTAAGCACTCAGAAATATTTCACATTAGGTAAACACATAAAATATTTCGGGCCTTAAGATAATATAATATAAAAAACATCCAATCATATTCTGAAACGCTTTAAGACCAATGTCCCTACCTTCTCCATCTTTAGTCATCTTGGTTCCCACTAAAATTGGTGTAGAAACCAGTTTAGAATTTTCCACACCAAACTTCTTAATATTTTATTAGCATAAATTTCTTAGGAAATAAATATGTTTTTCTTCTTTTTTGAGTTTTGTAAACCAAGAGTGTATTTCATTTCACCGAGCATGGAAATCTCAAACCACTTTTTTATCTCTTTAGAAACTCTTTCACAAGTTCTTTCGTCATTTTCAAAAACTATACTCTCATCAAAATAAAAAATTATATTGAGGGAAAATTGTGATTTTATTTGATGTAAAGATTACTTTCAACCCTTCCTTTCTTAAAACACAAATTTCTTAAGAAAGCATCCAATTTGGAACACCATGAACTCAATGCTTTTTTTAGAACATAAAATGATTTATTCAACTTTCACACATAACTTTTATACTTCCCACAAATAAGTCCACATGGTTATTTGATATAAACATCCTCATTAATATTTTCATTCAAAAATTCAGATTTCACAACCATCTGAAAAAAAAATTATCTTTATTGTATACTAATATTAAGAATGATTCTGATTGTTTCTAACCTTTACAGCAGAGAAAAAGTCTTATTAAAATCAATTCCTTAAATCTATGAGTAATCTTTTCACACTAACATTTCTTTATTTCTTATCACATCACCATCCTTATTCATCTTGTTCCAGAAAACCCACATTTTACCAATAAAAAAAGTTTCATTTGGTTTAGGCACGAATTATCAAGTATCATTATTTTCCATCTGATCTAGCTCTTTATTAATATAATAAACCCATTCTAGATTCTCAAAATCTCCATTCACATAATTCAGTTTAATATTTGAATATAAGAAATTATGTATAATAGTTTTTTATCTTATTCTTATTTGAACCTTTTCATGTTGATCACTAATTATGTTTTGAGCTTACACTTGCTTCCTCAGTCTAGAAGGATATTTTCAAGATTGTTTCTCATTAGTAAAAATAGTTGAGTCATATTATTCTTATTGAACATGATTAAAATTGTTTTCATACTTATCAAACTTTTTAACAAAAATTATTTCATCCTACTTATAATAATTATATATATGAGTTTTTTGAGAATCTTACTCAACTTTTTAAGTGACTTTCACATAAAGAGATTCCACTAATCTTATTATCTATTTGTTGAAACATTTGTATCTACTTAATTCTGGAGAATATCCAAGAAAAATTTCATATTCATTTCTCTGGTAAAACTTTACAAGGTTTCCACCTTTCTTGTTCATGATGTATGGACTACCAAAAACTCTTAATTTTTTCAGAATTGTATTTTTCTTATAAAAATTCATATGAAGTAATATCAAAATTTTTCCTATAGAAACATCAGTTTTTTAATATAAATAGTAGTAATCATGGATTTCCTACAAATATAATGAGAGAGACTATGTTCAAGTAAAACAATTCATCCCATTTCAAGCAAACTTCTATTTTTCCTTACAACAGTACCATTTTATTGGGGAGTTTAGGATGTGTTGAACTCATACCAAACTAAATTCTTCTAAAGATAACTTTAAAATTAATTATTCTTATATTCTTAACCAATTTTTGTTCTAGAATTAATTACTATATACTCAAATTCCTTCAATGATTTCCTCCTAAAACATTTAAACATTTTTAGAGCATCTCACTTATTTTTCATATACATAAAACAATTAATGTGGGTAAAGTAATAAATGAAATAAATGAATTACTTATCTAAAAGAGTTTATTTTTTTCTCATTTGACCACATATATATGAATGAATAAGTTCTAGGGGTCTTTTTGAACAAATGAAAAGTTTATATTACATATATTTTGTAATATTTTATTTCTGAAAAATAGTGAAACACCAATCCATTTTTCTTAACATATATAGAATACCATATATAGTGTCTCACATTGATAATTTGATCATGTTTCTCTGAAACATATATACCATCCTTTTATAACACAACTAATTTTCTTCCACAATGATTAATTAACATGAGTTTTAAACCTCAATAACTTTGAATAATTTTCCTTTTGTATATTTTCCTCCTTTAACTATCTTCCCATCTTCCTCTATTTTCACAACAAACCCATCTTTTTTGAAAGCATATTTGTTTCCTTCATCATAATCTTATGAAATACATAGTAGGATTTTTTTCAACCCATCAATGAATAAATTTTTCTTGAACTTAGCTTGTATTCCCCAATAATAGAATATCCAACACATTTTATTCTATGGGATTAATCATTGCCAAAAGTCAATGTTCCTTATTTGATATCTTTTACAATCTTTAAAAACATTGTGTTTCTTATCGTATGAGAAGAAATCCTACTATCCAAGATCCAATTTCATCCTCCTTATTTATCTTTGAGTGAGGTTTCAACAACAATAGCTTTTTCATTCCATTTATTTGTCTTCACATCAAGATTCTGAGAATTGATAAAAACTTTTTTCTATTATAAAAAAACAATACATCATTTTTCAAGTTTTCTAGGATACTCACATATTTCAAAAATAGATTCCTATTGCTAGAACCTATTTTCAACTTTCACCCTAACCTTCTTTGTTTTTTCAAAACATCCTTCTGATAAATCATCCTTTGATAGTATTGATTCCCTATAAAATATTTCCTTTTCAAATTTGTGGAATAGTGGTAATATTTTTCATTAAACCAACACATATTTTCTATATGACCAAATCCACTACAATACGAGATGTATCCATAGAAAGAATATTTTCCACTGCAAATTTCATACAATACAAAGTTGTGAGAATGTTTCTGAGAAACCATCTTATCATTCTTGTCATAACATTATTAACCACCATCCATTCTATTATCAACCAGAATCTTCTTTTTCATCATAGTTTTCTTTTCATCCTTATCAGAACTAGAAGTAATAGAATCCTTTTCAGAATAATAATTTTTATAAACTTCTAAATTCTCCACTTTTCTTGTGTTGGCCACATACATAACTTTCCCTGCTTTCTTTTTCTCATAAACAATTTCACATTTCTTCTTAACCTATCAAGGTAACTTTTGATCCTTATCAGGTTTACCCTTTCTAGAGCATTCATTAACTATAGAAATAAAGTTATTGAATCTTATAACTCTCTATTCATCTTTATAAATTTTTTCATGGAATATTTACAAATCATATTTTTTTTATTTCAACTTAACTTTTACATGTTCATTGTGTTTATTTTCATTCTCAGTTGAATTATTCAAATCCTCAATCAATTCTACAATATTAACATTATCCTCAGAAAAACTATTATTGATTATTTTCTAAAGATTTATCATTCTTCAGATTTATGATTTCTTTATTAATACTCCAAATATTTATCTTTCATTATTTCAATTATTCTTTAAGATTAAATTCTAATAGAGTTTCTTATTATTTAGAACTGTTGCTACCAAATTCTCTATTATTAACTACTACAACAATATTATTCTCTCTAGTATTCTCAATAGGCATTTTATTTTCATCTTCTCTCTATTTTTATTCATAATATTTAGATAAGAAAATTCTCGTTCTGGGTTTGGAGAATATTTAATCTTTCCCTTTGAATAAT
The DNA here is from genome assembly GCA_963277665.1 of Viscum album. NCBI lineage: Eukaryota > Viridiplantae > Streptophyta > Magnoliopsida > Santalales > Viscaceae > Viscum > Viscum album. The sequence goes on from OY728164.1 coordinate 1,352,402,395, forward strand.
ATTTATCCTCAGCACCATGATTCTTCAATAATTTTCTCCGCCTTCTTTCATCTCCATAATTATTCTCTTATTTCTTTCTATGAGGACAATTAGACATAAAGTTTCTAACATATCCACATTTAGAAGACATCACTAGAAGTTTCCCTTCATAATTTCATATACCTATTTTCACATTTTTATAAAACAAGGATAAAAATTCATCATTATTTTTACAAACCTCATCTTCAGAATCAGAGTCAACAACTTCTTCCCCTTCAATAGCATTCATAGACTTTACTTACTTGGAAAACTTATATTACATTTCTATATTAAATTTTATTTTTCCTTCTATTTATTTCTCCCTTATCATTTCATAAGTGATGATATTACTATAAAAAACATCTAGAGATAATTTTTTTGGATATTTATCTTCTAATGATGAAACATTGGCATCAAACATTTCAGGAAGAATTATCAAGATATTTTCAAAAATAGAGGAACCTTTAAAATTTTTACCAACACATATAATAGTTATAAAAATTTAATTAAACATAGTAAATAAGTCACTAGTAGATTTATTCTCACCCATTTTCTGATATTCATACATTATCCTCTAAATTCGTAAATTTTACTTATTCAATTTTTATTTCATTCCTAAATGTTATTCAAATTAACCCAAATACCTTTGGAAGTGAAAATACACTTCACCCTTAAAAATAACTTTTAGAAAGTGATGAGGGTATGTTATTCTTATCTCTTACATCATTATAAATATTCTTCCTTTTAATAAATGAAAGAGTAACTTTTTCCATAATTTAAGGAAATATATTTGTTGTAACTCTAAGAATAGCATACCCAAGAGACATAAGATAAAGAAAAATTCAATCTTTCTTGATATGATTGTTCATAACATAGAAGACCAGAATCCCCTTACTGTTCACAAAATTCAGATTCTCCATCACAACATATCTTTTAAAAACATTATTATAGTTTAAACAAAGGGAACCTTTTCTATGATACAAACATAGATTTTCTAGGAAAGGTAATTATATCGCTAAGAGGGGGATGGTATGAATCAATGATATATTTTTAGTTTAAGTTTGCTTCCTTTTAAAATAATCTTTATATCTTGTTAAAGAGTAATCACTCCACTAAAAAAATCACACATTTATAGGAACATATGAATTTACAAGGTTTACTACCTAAAAATAGTAGGTACGTCCTTGGTATGGTAGGGAAACAATCCAATATCACACAATCCAATATAAAACAATCCTTTTATGTGAATACAAAAAGAAGGATACACCATTACACTTGTGTAGAAATGTGTTCAATAAAAAATGCATGGGATTTAAGTGGAATGAAATGATGTAATACATGTTTGTGTAAACATTTAGAAAACTTTCACCAATTTATTCAAAACAAGTTACTGTACTACCTTGTAAAATTTCAAAAATATGATATTCAAGAGAATTATCCACTTTCCTACCCAACAACATGTAATAACTCCTTTGGACATCATAATGACACTAATTCTGATTACCCATTTCAATTCCCAAGTTTGAATACTTATTCTAATAATATAAGTTTTATAGAATACGACTAAAACCATTACGAAGTTCTTATACCTTAGTCCAGAAGTCACTGTTTGATTTTCCAATTCGATGATCTTGTCCAAAATGATAATTATCTGAATATGATCTTCATTCCTTCCTTATTCTTCTTTTTATATCCTAAAAACTTCCTCAGAAATGCTCAATTAAGAAGCACATTCTCTCTATAAACATTCATCACTCTTCCTTCTCTCTTCACCTTTGAATAATACTTGTTTTAGAAAGTACAAAGTACTCTCCTCCATTTATAGGTGTATAAAAGTGCATTAGGTTGGATTCTGAATAGTTTTCATGCTAAAAAAAATTTCTTGAAACCTCAATTTATCCATACATTTTGGATACATCTTTTACTTCTTCAGTGCTTCTCAACTATTCATGTTTCTTGTCAAACCTTCTTGAATCTTCAAATAATTTCATCTTCCTTCAATATTTTAAAACATTATTCATTCAGAATCTGATTTTCTTTCTGATTTCTTCATTATGATAAATTTGGAAGATTCTTCATTACATTTCTCCGCATAAACTAAAAAAATCATTTAAACCATTATGAAAAAAACATTTTTTCTACTTATTTAGAAATTTATATACTTTCTTTTCCAAAAATTTATTCACAACTTTGTAAGATTCTTGAACTTCCTTAGAAACAGTTCAATACTAGCTTCAAAAACGTCAAAAAAATTTCAAGACCCCATTTTACAATACTCTTAAAAACTCTTAAATCAAATATATTATTCTAATTTTCCTTAGACTGGTGATCCTCCATCTGAGGAAGTCCATCATCTGATGACATTTTTCGATGTCTACTTCTAATTAATCATTCTCTGTGTCATTATGATGAATCAGTGTCACCTCCATTCCGATAGTCGAAAACTCGTTTTTTTATATATCTTTAACAAGTCAATAAAGAAATATCATAGAAATTATTTTCACCATTAACTAATCTAAATACAATTTAACCTAATAAATGTGGATGACAACATTGTTGATCTTTATCTGGTTGATCGGTCTTTTATTTCCATCCACAAATTGATCCCAATAAAGTATTCTTTTTTTCTTTTTTATTGGTCCCAAAAATTTCAAACAAAAACATTTATACCTCTAATTCCCTTTTGAAACTGTCAATATGTCTGGTGATCAGTGTCTATATTACTCTGATGGATTAGTGTCCTGTCGCATCTGACAGATTGGTATCAAAAGAAATTTTTTCCATAACAATATATTCCTCTAAATATTTATATCTTGTGGTTTATTAGAATATCTTAAAACTATCATATTCATATTCACATGTTCAAACAAAACATCACATCCTTAAAACAGTTCTGTGTTATATGATCTCACGCTGATGGACTGAGAGCAGAAAGCATTGGCTTCAACAACTTCCTTCTTCCACAAACTTCTTCTTATATCATGACTTCCTCATGACTTTTAGAATGTTTAGGATTAGAATACTATTTTATGACTTAAATTTTGGATTATTGTCACTTACCTTCCTTAAAAACACTTATTTATTTCCAAAAAAACCTCAATATGATTGGCAACATTTTTTTACCCCTTTCATTAATAAGGCTTGCATCACGAGTTTTTCAGAAGACTTATGCTATTTGAGAATTTCAAAATAGTAAATCATCGTTATGTTTACATCATAGCCATTCAAACTCAGATATTTTCCTCATTTCAATTCATTATTTCATTTCAAATCCAATGTGCGCCCGATGAACCTTTTCTTCCTGAAACATCTTCACAAACTATCAGAAATTATCAATCATTTTGTGCCCGATCATCTTGATTACGATGGCGAGTCTTGGCATCCAAAACATTACAAAGTGAATTAACTTCATTGACAACAAAAGAAAATACATCCAGCACAAACTTCTTCCTACTTACAAAAAACTTCTTTCCAACATGGTCCCAACATATTTTATATTTAATCACTTTAGTAACATTTCAGTGTATGTGCCATGACATAGTATATGTATCAACTTAGATTTATCTTGTTGGATCCCAGTCCAAATAATGTTGCCTAATTCACCTACATCCTTCAAAGGGAATCATTTGTTGAACTATGTATTAATTGAATTAAAGACTGGTATCTCATTTCTCTACAGTAATATATCATCAATATATACTACAATGAAAATGATTCCACACCCACTAATCCTCTTATGGACACAATGTTTGTAACCATTATTTTTGACGCTAAATTGTACTATAGACTTATAAAAACAATTTTCCATGACATGGAATCTTGGTTCAACTCATAAATGAATATCTAAAACATTGATATCATATTGGAATACATTGGATTAAGAAACCCTACTAGTTGTGTCATATAGATTTATTTTATAGGGTTCCCATTCAGGAAGGATATTTTGATATCCATTTTCAAAATTTCATAATCATAATAAGCTAACATGGAAAGAAATTTTTTAATGTATTTCAGTATAGATACTGGTAAAAAGGTATATTTATATTCTATTACTAGAAAACCCTTAAAACCTTTAACAACATTCCATTCCTTATAAATACTAAAATTACCTTCAGTGTCTATTTTCTTCTTGAAAACCTATTTTCACCAAAGAATATTCACATCCACTAAAGGATTTAACAAAACTCTAAAATTGTTTTTGTATATAGAATACATCATAAAATTTCTATGATATCCTTCACTTGATAATTTTGAGTTGCTTATAGATTCGTTATAGGATAGAGGTTCATCATTATGAACTAATAATGATCCATAAACCTTAGTGACAAGAGAACCATCTCCTTAGTTCACTAACCTCACTAGTACTCATATGCATTAGTTGTGTCTTCAAAAAAACCTCATTTCTAGGCATTTATTGAATTTGTTCCTATAAAAACTCTTTTGTATCTTGATCCTTGACTTTATCAAAGACGATCTTACTCTAACTATCTCTTTTATGGATTTGATCCCTATCAGTAGTGGTGGCATATCAATCAACCATGGTCATTTTATATAATGGGTAATATAGATAATATATTTTATTTTCCTTAGAATATTATATAAAGATATACTTAGTACCTCAGGGTGTATGTTTTTTCAAAAATATATACTTAAAAAATGCTTCACATCCCCACACTCATGTTTGTAACAAAACAGGCTTATTTTGTAACAACCCCAACTCTAGTAACCTAGAGCCATCGTCTAATTTTTTACATTGGTAAAAGATAAAAAGGATATAATCCCAAATGAATAATCATTTTAGTTGTATTGAAGAAAAAATACATACATGATTACCAAATAACATTGGAAATATAAAATACATATCAAAAAAACATCCTTGCATCCTTGATGTGATTCACAACATATCTCTTCATATCATGGGGAAGTTAAAATAAATAAATTGTGGCATTAGATTATAAATAAGAGTTAGAAATATTATAATATATCATGAATCAATAATTTATAATAAATTTGCAAATATAAATAACTAAAACTATATTCCATTTAATCAATAACATGAGCGTGAAATGAATCTAAGAATAATATCAATCCAATAATCTCATGAATAATAATAAATGAATCCTCAATTAAGAAAAAGCACAATATTTTTCATCATGATCTCATAAATCATGAAATATATAGAATTTAGATCTTATTCTAATACATTTTAATAAATGGGTAGGTATACACCAAAAACCCATTTGATTTGGCCAACTAATTTGTCTCATTAGACCTATCAATGAATCAAAGGGATATCTATAACCATACCCCACCAATCATTTAATTTCCAATGAATTACTCATATATTTAATGCTCAATTCAATTTATAAAAAATATTTCTTATCAACAAATATCTGTATTGTGTAAATAATATGGATTTATCACGGTTTTCCCCATTCAATCAAATTACTTTAAAAGAAAATAACTTATAAAGAAATGATATGTGGTTTAAGAAATAAGCATATCCATGATAAAAAAATTTATATTTAATAGAAAATTAATTTTCATTTATCATATGAAACTTATTTTTTCCAGGGAAATTTAATATCCAAAAAATAATCAAGAGATAAGAGATGACCATCAGAAAAGTAGATTTTGTAGAAAAATAAATTATTTTAAATATCTGAAATGAAACATTTCACATAAGTTTTCATAAATATTTTTCTGTTGAAAAAATATTTAAACCATATATAAGAATATAAAGGGTGTAAAATAGTTATGGTAATGGGATAATTTGTTAGAGTCATATACATTAAAAAAACTTTATTTTGGACATTTTGTAAAGCAAATATATAAAAATTATTTTATAAAACATTCTAAATATTCCATTAAAACATTTTAAAAAAGTAAATTAAAAAATAAAATTTCCCTAATAAATCTCTTGATTATATAAATTTACTTTTTAAAACATTTTTAAAAAAATAGACATCGAAGAAAAATATACCCGATCAAAAAGAAAAATAAGATTGACTCTTATCTTAAATTTTTATTCTATTAATTCAATTGAAGAAGAGATAATATGTTGAAAAAAATATGGAAACTACTTAAGTATCTATATGATAATAAAATATATATAGGTTTTATAAATGATGTATTATGATAATCTTTCAATGAAGACTAAGGAAATCCCAAAAAAGATGAGATTTCCAAATGAATCCTTATCATTATGGTTACTGTTAAATGGTATCCCCTAGAAATAATAAACATGAATTGAAAAATTAATCACCATAAATGAATAGTTATTCATGTTAAATATATCAATGGGGAAGTATGTATACCAAATAAACATAAATAGGTGTATAATATCAAATATGACTTAATTGAATAGAAATTGAGAAAAAATACATTACAAAGAAAAATAATTGAAGTGAGAAATAGTCAAGGATTTCATTTTGTGTGAGAAATATAAATACAAAAAAAAAAATAAGAGGAAAAATAACATAATAAAATTGCAGTTAATTTCACACATATCCATGCAGTAGCATAGTCAATTAAGTGCAAGTGTAACCCAATGAATGAAAAATGAGTAAAGAAGCCCCTTACCACTTCTTAATTTTCCAGTCAAATACACACAGATGAAATAATTTAAATTGAAACATAAAATAACTTTAATTATAAATTATTCATGATATATTATGAAAACATAATTATATTCACCAAATAAATTTAATTGGCAAATAACATTAAAATATTCCTCAATGAAATGAAATTGAGATGAAATGTCTTACCTTAGGTACAACTCACCACATATGTTATTTATCTTCCATAATAATAGTATTATGTTAATTATTAACTTTTTAAATAACCTTTTTCATTTTATTTTATTCCATGTTATATTTAATTACATAATCAATTAAGTTCATGTCATACATTTTGACTATATTCAGTTCATATTTCTAAATAGAATTTGGTAAGTTGACTATAGTAAAATGTTAATTATTCCATAATATCTATAAAAAGATCATGAAATAATTATAATTTCTAAATAAAAATTTACTTTTATAATCACCCATGGAATATGGTTATGGAAAATAAACTACGTTACGATCATTGAGACGGTAAGTTGTACGTACTCATGACTAACGTTTTAATTTTGTAATGGTCATGATGGAAAGAAGTTAATAATATTATATTATACTTATATAATGATAATTATATAGTAAATATAATATTATTTCTTTAAATACACTTATATATTTTATACATGGGTTGTGGTGATGAAAAACAAATCACATCACTTTTTGGAGGTGGTAGTCCACACGTACGCACAAACGACATTATCATTTTTTAGTGAGTAAAAATTTAGAAACATATATGATAAATTAATATAATATAATTATAAGTTTTTAATTAATATAATATTTTTACTTTAAATCCATAATTATAATATTTTGTGACAAGGAGTGATGGAAAATGAATTACATCAGTTTGCGAGGTGGTAGTTCATTGTACACAAGATCAATAGTTTTGTTTCACATTTGTTGGTATAAAGAGATGGATATAGTTTATGACACTAACATAATAAAATATTATTATTTGTGAGATATGTTTTTTATTATATCATTATGGTTTGAAAATATTTGAAAGATTTGTAAGGAGAAATGAAACAAAAATGCTTGGTTAAGAATTATACCTCTTATACGGACAATCTTCCTTGCTTTACAACTTAATCCCTATAAGGTTGGTATTGTAACTAAAAAATAAATATATAATTTGGTTAAGGATTTTATATAGTTACATGGATATATATTGGATGACTGAAATTGTTCTTAATGAGTGAAGATAAAGAAGATGGAGTTTCCTCTTATAAGTGAGGGGAGGGGCACTTTTGGAATTTCTATAAATTATTGAATTAATGTAAATTATTTCTCATGGATCAATGGATAAAAAATGAAATATATAGAATACTGGATGATAATTTTTATAAATTATATCTTCCTAAAAAATTCGACGATTTTATACTATTTTTTAAGATTTTATTTTTGTTTTAACCCCTTATTACACTTTTTGACAATTACAGAGATAACAAAGTTTTTTACTCTTTAGGGGATAAGATAGTTACTATAAAATAAAAATTAGCTCATAAATAGACCATTGTTGATATTTTCAACAATATAAAAATAATTTTTCAATATATTATATTTTTAGTAATTTTAAAAAATTTAATAAATTGTTATTTATTATAAAATATCATCAATGTCAATTTTGGTACAATTCATTTACTTTCAATTTAATAACATCAAAACAACAAGAGAATTCCAAAATAATAAATTAAAACATACCTAGAATTTCATATTTATCTAACAAAATCTTGTATCATATTAAGTCGTTAAAATTATATTACTTTTACCATTTTTTAAATAATTTTTTTTATTTTTAAATTAGTTGAATAAATTATGTTTCGGTGTTGCATAAGAATTTAAGGTAATTATTTCTTCCTTAGAAATTAAAATTAAATTACCATGATAAAAATAATGATTTATATTTCAAATAATTATTTATAATCTAACATTTAATTATTTCCCCCTATCATAAAATATTATAGAAATTAAAAACCAAGAAATGAATCTTTTTTTATATATAAAATAATAGATATGTCAAAATCATGGCTAAATGAAAACAAATGTGATACATTAATGCCTTTAATGATTTTTTAAAACATATATTCATAAAATAAAATTAATTCAAGTGTTATGGTATGTTTTAGTCATTATAATGTTTTTTTAACATTAATTATCCCATTTTACATTTACCATCGTAACAAAAATTTATTATGATTACTATTCATATTAAATATAAAATGAACTTATTTACTAAATTTGGAAATTATGATACAATTTTGGAATCCATATTTCAAGATTCAATTTGTAGAAGAGATGTAATTTAATTTTTAATTAAACTCACAAAGCATGATGAAAAGCGGTTTTTCAAGAAAATGTATTTTTTGAGGAAAATATGATCTTACACTAACTATATGACTAGTAATATTATTTTTTTGAATTTAAATTCATATATATATAATATTAATTTAATTTAAATCATTACTCATTATGGGGTTATTTTAATTACTTTAAATGGAAAAACATTATTCACTTAAAAATAGTTTTCAGAAAAAATATGTGTTTTAAGCATAAAAATAGATTTATACCAAAATATTGAAAGTTTCTCATAAAAATTAATTTAAATGGATTTTTTTAAATAAAATGGATTATATGTCACTTTAATATCAAATTTTAAATATAATTATAATTGAAATAATTTTATTTAATGAATAAAAATCATATTTATACAAAAAACAATATTGTCCAGTATTCACTAAAAAAAATATTTTCAAAAAAATATTTAATAACCACTTTAAGAAAATTTTGAAAATATGAATTCAAAATATGATAACATTTTTATAAAATACCATTACTATAACTGGTAGAAATTTATTATATTATACTCTTACAAAAGAAATAAAAACCATTTTTTAAGAGAGCGTATTTTTTTAAGCATAAAATGACTTTACTAAAAATTTATTACTTATTTGTTATTCATTAATCAAGAAATAATTATCATATAAAACATTTAGAGATATTTTATTAATATTATTATTCTTATATATACCACCAATTTTATTGGCTAGATTGTAACAGTCACATTTAAAAAATAATATTTAAATAGTATATCATGGTTCATTTAAACTCAGTTTTGTCTATGACACAAATTATCAAAGAACTAAGATTTATATTAAGAAAATAATTTGGAATTTTAGGGTACTATATTATACCCCCATTAAATAAATTTAATCCTCTAAATTTGATCATGATCATGGTAATAATGGGTTGGACATTTAAAAACAAATTTGTTAAAAAACCCACATCATAAAAATGGTTTATAAAACATCCTCTTAAAAGAGGGAAAAGTATATATGAAGGTTATATATAATAACAAAAAACAAGGTTTCCAAATATGATAACATTAGTGGGAAGTGAAAATGTAGACATAGAGAAGAAAACTAATGCCCATGGTCTAAAATAGAGTTATATAGAACATGGTTAGGAGATTGTTAATAACCACATAACCATAAATCTATGTGGTTTGAAAAAGAACCATTGATTTATCAGAAATTCTTGTAGTGTCATGAAATTTTTTATTCAGTATCACTTTATCATAGTTTAGTAATTCCTTTACCATCTATCATTATAACATATAGAAATGTACTTACTTGAAAATTATAATTTCATCATTTAATAAATTTTAACCACAATCTCATTTTTTCTGAAAACTATTAGTATTCAAGTTGTTTTTTTTTCATTCTCATAGAACCAAAATCAACTTCTAATAGGTCACATAATTCCGAAAAATTATAATATTTTATTCCTCTTATCTATAAACATTCACAAAAACCAAAATGGTTAGCGTATGTTAAGATAACTCCTATAATAAATAAACCCTCATATGAAAAAGTAGTACTTTAATCTCAATAATTTAACCATAAAACCAATGGTTTAAATAGATCATTATGTAAATAAATCACACTATATCCCAAATAACCCTAATAACCTCAAAATTAAATAATTTTTTATCCTAAAATTTCATCTAATACCCTTCATCTTATACCTCCCTAAACATAATAGCATTTTTCCCAAATAATCCCATAAGTTAAAACTAATAGTTATATATACCTTATCCCAAAAACATATTCCAAAATATCATTAATCACTTAAAAATAAAAAAATTCCAATAATAGATTTCTAGAAATAAGTTTTATATTTATCTATCAATCAATTTAAGTAAAAACAATTTTTCACTTACCAAGATATCACATGGGCTAGTGGTAGGTACTACACCGATGTCACCCTTTGGATGTGGTATCAAACCCCACGAAATTTCTAGATATTAAGGGTTGTTTTCAAGTCCATGGGTTTCCCTTTTTTTAAAAATATATTAATATATTTCCTATATCATTCCCAAAAATATGTTAAAAATCCTAAATAATAACATTAATCCCTAAATAACTTTTTAACCACTAAGGTTTTCTATATACTGTTTTTTGTAAAATAAAATAATCTTAATTGATTATCATTACCTTGATATTATCCCTAAATTTTATTAATAACTTTATCCTTTTTCCATAAAAAATTATTATTCCAAAAATAACATTTTCACTAAAACACAAGTTACACATAAGTGTTACATGTACCTTAAAAATCTAATAAAACTCAAAAAATGTATTCAAGGTACTTTCATCACAAAAAATATCAGAAGAGGAATATGTTCCTTTAAAACTATAATCAACCATAGAGTTATTAACACATTATGGTTGGTGGTAAATTTTTATTCATTTTATCCTATTTAGTTAAATTCTTATTCTCCTAAGAGTGTACCATAGTGGAAAAACATAGGGTCAATCAGAAATAGGCCGCTTACAACACGCAGCCTTTCTATTGTCATTATTATTATTCATATAATATTAAAATAAATTATATAATATATATGGGGGGTTTTAAATTTTTTAAATATTAATAAAATATAAATATATAAACATATGAAAATAAAAAACACTAATAAAATGAAAAAAAATACATAGAGATGTTAGTGGACAAAAATCATTGCACTTTGGGTTTCATGGCGGTGTTATCATAGTTATTCAAAATATTTCCTAATTATTTTACTCAATTTAGAGATCCAAACATTTCACTCTACACAATCTCATTTCAATGGTATTACCTTACACTGAGACCTTTGAATGTATGAGTAATCTCTTTCACATCAACACCCAAGACAAACTCTACCATTTGGATGACTTATATATCAACAGGAAGGAAAATGAGTGAATGAGGAGGAATAAAAAAATAGTAGGTAATGTGGGGTGAACACTCACCAAATTCATTTTAAACACTAATTATTCCTTAAAATAAAACATGAGAAATCATTAATGTTCAATAATCTCAAATTCCACCACATCCCCACTCAAACAACAGGGATGATCATTTTTTCACCAACATGGAGTTGAGAGCACGGTGGAAAAAGCAAAAAATAAGAAAAGAAAAGAAATGTAAGAAGAATATAAATAAAAATCAAAGATAAAATGATGTATATTAAAAATATAAAGACAATTTAAAATAAAAAAACTCATCCTTATCCCCTGAAAATGGATATATCAGGAAATGGGATAAGGGACACATATTTATAGGGGGAAGAGGTGAATAATTCATAATAAAAACATTTAATCCAAAAGTTTTTGTGTGGATGTGTAGTTATATAACCTCATTTATAATAGGTTTCTCCATTAATTTTATTCCATAATGTCTCCTAAATTTACCCTCAAAATCTTAGGATTATTTTCCATTGGAAGATGGAGTTATGTATTTAATATTTAAATTAATGTTTTCTAGTTGATAATTCTAGAATTCTTTATCCAATTTAAAATGTCCAGTGGTCCTCTTAATAAATTTAAACCCCCATAAAATTCATTGGTGTAACGTTTATATGAATCATATTTCATATAAAATTTTAATCACATAATTTGGAGATTTTTATCCCGAGTTATTCATTTGTTAAGGAGGTGGGTTTCACACTATCAACCCGAAAAATTCTTCAACTTGATTGACTTTTTTAGGCATATAGATGCTAGAATCATACCCTAGTTCATAATCCAGGGTTTAAGGAAATAAATCAATTATTTTAAAGAAAAATGATACAATAAATTTGTAATTATATTTTAAAATAAATTACCAGACCACCATTGTGATAAAAATCTCTTAAAAATCAAAAATTAACCCATTTTTGCATTTATGCTCAAAATACAACTAAAACGGAAAAATGTGACAACGTACCATTAAATTACAATATGTTGGTTTTAAAAAAAATTAATTAAATAAGAAAATATATTAAGATATTGGATTTATAAATCCCCAACACATAACCATTTCACTCCCAAGAAACTATCATATATTCAATTCAAAATTTACACAGCAATCAAAAATGAGAAAGCATCAATGGACATATCCAAAACAGAATTCAATCACATCTCTTTTATGAAATAAAATTCCCTATAATTTTCATTTCTAATATTTAAATTTGTTCAACCTCATAAATAAATTCATGTCCCAATCTCAACCTACCTCACATTGAAATTTATGTCACTCTTCACTCAAGAGAAATAAATTCAAAGTTATGCTCATACTTGAAAGTTGCATGTATCACCATAGGCTTGTAACAATTATCATTTTTAAAAATCATGAAACATAAAAATTAATTTAATAATGAGGGATTTAATTAACGTTCCAAATGACTCTATGTATTAGGGTTGGTGGGAAAATGATTAAAATAATTTAAGGCCAGAAATTGGAGGTTTGACTCTTATGTACAATGCATGAATAATCAAGTGAAAATACAAGATGAACCTAACTCAAATTCCCTTGATAATGTAAAACAAAGAACCGCCCCATATTTTTTACATGATAAATAAGTCAATCAGTTATTAAAAATAATGATATCATCCAATTTCTCCCCATTTTTTTCAAATCTCCAGAAAGGCATATCTTTAATTTATCTTTTTTTTTCTTTGGAATTTAATTGTGTGAAATGAATAAAGAACACTAAAATGATGACCCAATCCCAATTTTCTCATAATAATCATCCCAAAATGAATTCACACACATTTCACCACCCAAAAATTATACACATTCAAAATAATTCACATGAAAGGCCCTTCCCCCACACTCAAACTTCAAATATCGATGAAAAAATACAAAGAGTGCATGTAGGAAAGGATAAATTGGCTTGTAATGTGGCTTAAACCTATAATGAAATTCATGGTATCAATGTTATAATGAATTATATATGTAAAGTTTGTTCTAAAGATAATATTTTTCTATCCAAATTAGTTCCTCAATCATATTAAAAACATTCCATGACATCCAAAGCTTTGAAAGGGAAAAATCATATATTATGGTTCTCACAAAAAAATCAATGTGTCCCTAAAGAATGTGTGGGTATTGGAAAGAATATTCAAAATGGTTTATAATACCTCACAGGAATAGAAAAATATTTTCATTTAGTGTTTCATGGATATAAATTTCAAAAATCAGTCAAACTCAAAAATATTCCTAAAACCCCAATTCAATGAAATTTTTTTCACATTAACAGTCATTTAAAATCCATTCTTTTCAAAAAAAATCATTTTAATTATCTCAAAATAAATTCAAGTTTTAAAAGTGATAGGAATATTCATTTAATCTTACGTTTCCTAAAAAAATTAAAAATAGAAAGAAAGAAAGCACACAAAAACAACTAAGCATGTTGAAACTACTTCATACTTAAATTTCACTACCCTTCATTTGAGCTCATAGAAATATGAATAAGGGAAGAAAAAATTAGGAGAAGAAAATATAAAAACTGGGTTTATTTTACAATGGTATCGATGGGTTAACCTCTTAGAAACTACCACTTGACCAAGAAAGCATGAACTAAAGAAAAACATAAGAAAAATAAAGGAAACAAAATATAAATTTAAATGAAAAGGGATAATGCTTGGTTTTATACCAAGAAGGTGCAAGGTGTTGACAACCCCTAGTCAAGAAATTGAAACAGGTTAACCCCAATCTGAAGGTGGATGGGGTTTTTTGCTTAGAAACCACAAAAATTTATTCCTAGAAACATCCTTCTGCATATGAGAGGAGTGAGAACCCCCAAAGAAAATAAAGATAGACCCAACCCACAAGAAATAATAAAAATATAATTTTAATTATATAGGAGGTGAGAAAATAAAATAGGGGTGCCCTCTATTTTTTCCATCAAAATGAGTCATGTCCAACAATGGTAGAGATAGTATACATGGATGTGATTTCTCTTATATTTTGGGATTATTAGATGATTCTTCATTGATTTCGTTTATTTTACCATCATACGTATTTGCACCCATGTAAATCTCGACATACTCCCCCATTCTCTCCTCAACATGAGCACCTTATTCTCATTCTTATTCTTCTTCCATTAACTACAATAGTGGTTTTGAGTCTAAAAAATCAATACAAGGGAGATTATTAGATTAAAATTTATAATTAATGAAATTTGAATGAAAATACTGACCATATATTAAATCTAACTCCGAAATTTTAGCTTCAAACTCCTCTCCTTCAAGCAAGTTAGCTGGGAATGCATTTATTGGAGAGGGAAATGGATCTTCACATTTTTCTTCAACATATGAAATTTATTCATGAAATTTAGGTGGAACAAAAATTTCATTCTATTCAACATGTATTTTTTGTTGATCCATCTATAAGACTTTAACTTCTTCATCTTCGGTGGCCATTAATGTCATCATCTTGATTTCTTTTCGAGAACAATGAAATTCTCTTGAAGAATCAAGGCATTTTTTCCACTTGCATCTTCAGTATCTCTTCCTAGCTTGGATCATCATAAAAGTTATCAACAGGTCAATAATAATCGCCATAAAAATAAATATTGTCCAATGAAATGAAAATATGAAATAAACCACTTTTTTCGTTTTTTTAATTATTATTTTTTGAATATTTATTTTATTTTATTTTATTTTTGGTTTTTTAGGAAAAAATGGGTTCAAGTGCTTTGCCTCCCTGAAAACAACACCAAATTTATGTTGAGGATTTTATTCATATCACCCTATTTAATAAAATTATTATTCTCCTAAGAGTACCATAGTGGCACATCCTAAGTTCGGCCACAAGGAGTCTGCTTACCACACAGAGTCTTTCTATTGTAACTATTATTATTTATTTAATATAAAACAAACTTATATAATATATATGGGGGGTTTTAAATTTTTGAATATTAATATATTATAAATATATAAATATATAAATATACCAAACACAAAAAAAATGGATAAAAGACACAAAGATGTTAGTGGACGAAAATCGTTGCTCTCGGGGTTTCATGGTGGTGTTATCATTATTTTTTAGAATAGTTTCTCATTATTTTACACAATGTAGAGATACAAACCTCTCACTATATGCACACTCATTTGAATGGTGTTACCCAACACCAAAACCTCTGAATGTAGGAGTAATATCTTCCACATAAACACCTAATAAAAACTCCACTGTTTGAATGACTTAGATATCAATGGGAATGTTAATGAGTGAATGTGTAGGAGGAGAAAAATAGTAGGGAAACTGGGGAGACCACTCACTAAAATCATTTTAACCACTTTTCATTCCTTAGAAGAAAACATGATAAGTTATTAAGGTTCAATAAACTCAAATTCCACCACTTCTCAAACAATAGAGATTATTAGTTTTCCAGAAACATGGAGTTGAAAGCATGGTGGGAGAAACACAAAATAAAAAAAAGAGAAATGGAAGAAGAATATAAATGAAGAAGAAAGATAAACTAATGTATATTAAAAATATAATGAACAATTAAAATAAAAAAACTCAACCTTAGCCCCAGAAAATGGCTATATCATGAAATTCTAGAAGGAACACACATTTATAGGAAGAAGGGGTGAATAATTAACACTCAAAACATTTAATCCAAAACTTTCCATGTGGATGTGACATTAAATGGACTAATTTGTAATAGGTGTCTTCATGAATGATGTTCAATAATGTATCTTAAGTTCACCCTAAAAATTTCAGCCTACGTTTCTATTTTAATAGGGGGTTATATATTTAATATTAAGGTTGAATTTTTATTTATGATAATTACAGAATTATTTATCCAATTTAAAACATCCAAAGGTACTATTAATGAGTTAAAACCCCCATAAAATTTATTTTTAGAATTATTATATGAGTAATATTTAATGTAAATTTATAATAACATCAATCAGGGATGCATATTCTGAGTTATGCATCCATTATGGAGGTGGGGTTCATGTTGTCCATCTGAACAATTCTTCAACTTGGTTGATTTTTTTTCATCTAGATTCTCAAATTATCCCCTAGTCCAAAAGACAATGTTTGAAGGAAATAAATCATGGATTTCAAAAAAAAGTAATCACTCAATTTGGAATTATGTTTTAAAATAAATGAATAAAAAAATCTTTTGATAAAAATCTTTTAAAAATACAGAACTAAGTCATTTTTTCATTTCAGCTCGAAATACAGCTAAAACATAAAAATGTGACAATTTCCCGTTAAATTACAATATGGGGGGTTTAAAAACACTGAATTAAATAAGAAAAAATATTAAAATATTGTCTTTATCAGTACCCCACACTTAACCATTGCACTCATGCCTAATTATCATATATTCTAATCAAAATTAACACAATAATCAAGAATGTGAAATAATCAATGGTCATATACAAAACAGAATTCCATCATGTCTCTTATACGAAATACAATTCCCTATCAATTTAATTAATATGATTTAAATTTTTTCTACCACATTAATCTATACATGGCCGAATAAAAACCTACCTCACATTTAATTTTATGCCACTCTTCACTCAAGATAAATTAATTCTAGAGTTATGCTCAAACTTGAATGTTCCATGTATCACCATAGGCTTGTAAAACATCTATTTTCTCAATAGCGTGAAACAAGAAAATGAATTCAATAATGATGGATTTAATTAAATTTTCAAATGAATCTATTTATTTAGATAGGTGGGAAATTTATTAAAACAATTTAAGTCCAGAAATAGAAGGGTTGACTCTTAAGTACAATGCATGAATAATCAAGTGAAAATACAAAACAAACCTCACTCAAATCCCCTAGAGAACGTGAAACATAGCACCAAACCCTTTTCTTTGACATGATACATGAGTCAATATATGAATAAAAAAAATTATATCATCTAATTTCTCCTCTCTCTTTTTGTAAAGCTCCAAAAAGGCATAAATTTATTTTATCTGTTTTTTTATTTTATTTATTTTATTTTTTTAGAAGATAATTGGATGTAATGAATAAAGAACAATGAAATAATGACTCAAGCCAAATGTTCTCATATTACATAGAACAAAATGATGTCACATATCTCACACCACCAAAAAATGATACACGTCCCAATGAATACACACGAAAGGCCCTTCCCCACACTCAAACTTGAAATATCCATGAAAAAATACGAAGAGAGCAGGTTGGTAAGGATAAATCAGCTTGTAATTTGGCTTAAACATGAAAGAAAATTAATGGAATATAAGGGTTAGTAAAGGATATATATAAATTCGGGTCTCATGATAATATTTGTAGCCAAAGTAGTGCCTCACTCATAATAAAATCATTCCATGACATCCAAATCTTTGAAAGAGAAAAAATCTTAAATACTAATTCTCACACAAAATCCAAGTTTACCTCAAGAAAGTGTGTTTATTATAAAGAAGATTTTAAAATGGTTTAGAATACCTCACAAGATAGGGAAAAAAATTTTAGTCAGTGTTTCATGGGCATGAATTTCTAAAATCATTCAAACTCATAAAAACATATAAAAATTCAATTCAATGAGAAAAAATTCACATAAAAAATCATTTAAAATCTATTTTTTCAAACATAATTTTAGTTCTCTAAAAAATCAATTCAGGTGTAACAAGTGATCAGAATATTTGTTTAACAATAAGGTTCTTAAGAATATTACAAAAAAAAATAAAGTACACAAAAACAACTATGTAGGTCAAAACTCCCCCACACTTAAATTT
The DNA here is from genome assembly GCA_963277665.1 of Viscum album. Classification (NCBI taxonomy): domain Eukaryota; kingdom Viridiplantae; phylum Streptophyta; class Magnoliopsida; order Santalales; family Viscaceae; genus Viscum; species Viscum album. The sequence continues at coordinate 1,352,421,066 of OY728164.1, forward strand.
CACTACCCTTCACATCAGCTCATCGAAATATAAATAAGGGAATAAAAACTAAAGATAATAGAAGATACAACTAGAGTTTATTTACCAGTGACAACCATATGTTAAGATCCTCTAAACTACTACTCAGCATAAAAATAAATAAATTAGGAAAAAATAAAGAAAACAAAATAGATTGGGGAAATAAATGTGATAATTCTTGGTTTGACCCCCCCCCCCAGCCCCCCCCAGCCCCCCCCCCCCCCCGACCCCCACCCCCAAAAAGGTGCTAGTTGTTTACTACCCCTAGTCAAGAAGTTTTGGTGGGTTAGAACCAATCTGAAGGTGGATTGGGTTTCATGATTATAAATTTCCAAAATTTATTTCTCCCAACATTCATGAGTCGATGAGATGAGTGAGAACTACCAAGGAAAATAAAGACAGACCCAACCCCCAAGAAATAATAAAAATAGAATATTTAGTAGAGAGGGGATGGAAAAGAAAATAGGGGTGCTCCATGTTTTTCTCATCCAGAGGAGTGGTGTCCACTGATGGTAGAGATAGTTGACTGGGAAGTGACTTATCTTATTTTTTTGGGATAAATAGATGATTTCTCATTTATTTGTTATATTGTACAATCATACTCATTTACACTAGTGTACATCTCGACATGCTCGTCCATTATCTCATCAACATGAGCACCTTATTATTCTACTTCTTCTAGATACTACAAAAGTGGTGTTGAGTCTATAAAATCATTTAAATGAAGATTATTATATTTCAATTCATAATTAATTAAATTTTAAAGAAAATATTTATAATAAATTAAATCTCCCTAAAAAAATTTAGCTTCATACTTCTTTTTTTCAACCAAGTCAGCTAGGACTGCATTTTTTGGAGAGGGAAATGAATCTTATATTTTTGCTTCAACATCGCCAATTTCATCATGAAATGTAGTTGTAATAATAGTTCTATTCTCTTAATCATATATTTTTTGTTTTTCAATCCATAAGAATTTAACTTCTTCAACTTTGAAGGCCAGTAATGCCATCATCTTGGTTTCTTTTTTGAGAACATTGAAATTCTCATGAAGAAACAAGGCATTTATACCACTTGAATCTTTAATATCGATTCCATGACAGTCTAATAATAAAATTTATCAACAGAAAATAATAATTACCATAAAAATCCATCTTTTCTGAAGAAATAAAAAATATGCAACAAATTTTTTTTTTAGTTTTTTTTTTGAATTTTTTTGGATTTTTATGAAAAACAATAGGCACAAGTGCTTGGCCTCCCTAGAAATGGTTACAATTTGATGGTATGGATTTTATTAATTCTACCATATTCAATTAAATTCTTATTTTCCTAAGAGTTTACCATAGTGTCATAACCTAGGTTCGATCATAAGGAGGCCGCTTACAACACACAGTCTTTCTAATGTCACTATTATTATTTATCTAATATAAAGATAACTTATATAATATATATGGGGGGGTTTGAAATTTGAGAAATATTAATATAATATAAATATATAAATATATGAAATTATAAAACATACAAAATAGAGAAAAGACACAAAGATTCTTTTGGATGAAAATTTTTCCTCTCAGGGTCTCATGGTGAAGTTATCATTGTTATTAAAAATATTTCCTCATTATTTTACTCAATGTAGAGATCCAAACCATTCACTCTACACCCTATCATTTGAATGGTTTTGACCTACACCAATACCTCTGAATATAGGAGTAATATTTTCCACATCAACACCAAATCCAAACTCCACCATTTGAATGAATGATATGTTAATGGGAAGGAAAATGAGTGAATAAGGAGGATGAACACAATAGTAGGAAAATTTTGGAGACTGCTCACCAAAAACATTTTAACCACTACTGATTACTTATAATAAAACATGATAAATAATTAATTTTAAATAAAATCAAATTCTACCACTTCCCCCTTCAAAAAATGGTGGTGATTAGTTTTCCACAAACATGGAGTTGAAATCACGGTGGGAGAAACACAAAATAAGAAGAGAAGGGAAATATAAGAAAAAAATAAATGAAGAAGAATGATAAAATAATGTATATTAGAAATATAAAAAAAATTAAAATAATAATACTTTTATTTATCCCATAAAAATGGAAATTTCATGAAATGGGAGAAGGGACACAAATTTATAGGGAGAAGGGGGAAAGAATTAACACTCAAATCATTTAATTCAAACATTACCACGTGTACGTGCCATTAAATGGCTTCATTTGTAATAGTTTTCCTTGTTAGTATTATTCCATAATTTCTATTATGTTCACCCAAAATATTTCAGCATTGTTTTCCAGAGTAATAGGGAGTTATGGATTTAATATTGATGTTGACTTTTTCTGGCTGAGAATTCCAAAATTCTTTATCCAATTTTTAATGTTAAATGGCTCTCTTAATAATATCAAACCCCCACCCCCCATAAAATTAATTGGTGGAACATGTATATGAATATTGTTTCATACAAATTTCTAATCATATCAATCTAAGATGTGTAGCCTGAGTTATGCATCCACTATAGAGGTGGGGACCATGCTGTCCATCCGAACAATTCTTTAACTTGATTGATTTTTTGGGCATTTAGATTCTCAAATTAGCACCTAGTCTAGAAGACAATGTTTAAGGAAATAAATCAAGTATTTCAAAATAATCACTCAATTTAGAATTATATTTTAAAATAAATGACCAAACTACCCTTGGGATTAAAATCTATTAAAAACCAGAATTAATCTATTTTTGTATTTAAGCCCAAAATATGACTAAAATCAAAAAATGTGACAATTTCCCATCAAATTAAAATATGGTGGGTTTAAAAATTCTGAATTAAATAAGAAAATATATGAAAATATTGGATATATCAATATCCCACACTTGAACATTTCACTCTCAAGAAAGTTTCATATATTCAAATCAAAATTCACACAATAATCAAAAATGAGAAAACATCAATGGTAATATCAAAAATAGAATTCCATCATGTAACTTCTATGAAATAAAATTCCTTATAATTTTCATTATTAAGATTTAAATTTCTTCTACCACATAAATACATCCATGGAAAAATAAAAACCTACCTCACATTGAATTTTATGTCACCCTTCGCTCAATAGAAATTAATTCTAGAGTTATGTTCATACTCTAAAGTTGCATGTATCAACCTAGGATTGTACAGATTCTCATTTCTCCACAGCATGAAACAAGAAAATAAATTTAATCATGATGTCATTAATAAAAGGTTCAAATAAATCTTTGTCTTAGGGTTAGTGGAAAAATTATTAAAAGAATTTAAGGCGATAAACATGAGGTTTGAATCTGAAGTACAATGCAGTAATAATGAAGTGAAAATACAGGTGGAACCTCACTCAAATACCCTTGGGAATGTGAAACATAGTACCATCCCCTTTTTTGTGACATGATACATGAGACAATCGGTGATTATGAATAATTATATCATCTAACTTCTCCACCTTTTTTGAAAATATCCTAAAAGGCACGTCTTTATTTTATCTTTTTTTTTGTTTTTTTTTTGAAAGATAAATGGAAGAAATGAATAAAGAACAATAAAATGATGACTCAATCCCAATTTTCTCTTAATAATCAGCCCAAAATGATGTAACACGCCTCATACCACCCAAAAATTATACACATCCCAAATAACGCACACGAAAGTCCATTCCCCTGCACTCGAACTTGAAATATCCAAGAAAAAATACAAAGAGTGCCTATAGGTAAGGACAAATTGGCTTGTAATATGGCTTAAACCTATAAGGAAATTCATAGAATCTGAGGAATAACTAAAAATATATGTAAAGGTGGGTATCATGATAAAATTTGGTATCCAAAGTAGTGCTTAAATCATATTAAAAACATTCCATGACATCCAAAGCATTAAAAGAGAAAAGATCACAAATTCTGGTACTCACCCAAATTTCAAGTTTCCCTCAAGAAATTGTGGGTATTAGAAAGAATATTTCAAAAATTGTTCAGAATACCCCATAGGAATGGAAAAATATTTTGAGTTAGTGTTTCATGGGGATGATTTTAAAAAATCAATCAAACTAATAAAAATGCTTAAAAATACAATTCAATAAATAGGTTTTCACATCAAAAGTCATTTAAAATCTATTTTTTCAAAAATCATTTTAATTATCCCAAAATAAATTCAAGTGTAAAAAGTGATAAAAATATTAATTTAAGCTCTAGGTTCCTATGAAAGTAAAAAAAAGAAATAAAGGACAAAAAAAATTAAAAGCTCCACCACACATAAATTTCACTACCCTTATTTTCGACTCATCAAAATAAAAATAAGGGAAGAAAACTAAAGAGAAGGAATGATACAACCTAAGTTTGTTTTCTAATTACATCTGTGTGTTAAGCTTCTAGAAAATTCCAATCGACCTATAAATAATTAAATAAATAAAAACATAAGAAAAAATAAATAAAACAAAATATAAATTGGAAATAAAATGTATAATGCTTGGTTTGACCCCCTAAGGAGGTACTAGGTGTTTACTTCCCCTTATCAAGTAGTTGCAGCAGGTTAACCCCAATCCAAAGGTGGATGGGGTTTAATTCTTAAAAACCAAAAAAAATTATTTATCCCAACATCCATCAGTAGATGAGAGGAGTGAGAACCCCCAAAGAAAATAAAGACTGACCCAACCCCCAAGAAAGAATAAAAATATAATTTTAGGTATATAGGAGGTGTGAAAGGAAAATAGGGGTGCTACCTGATTTGTTCATATGGATAAGAGGTGTCCACTAATGGTATAGATAGTAGAATAGGATGTAAATTATCTTCTGTTCTGGGATTATCATATGATTCCTCACTGATTTCTTGTATTGTACTATCATCATCGTTTGTACTAGTGTACATATCGACATGTTCCTCCATTCTCTCCTCAACATGAGCACCTTCCTCTTCTTCTTCTTCCAGAGCTTTCAGTAGAGGGGTTGAGTATAAGAAATAAATATAAGGTAGATTATTATATTTAATTTCATAATTAATGAAATTTGAATTAAAATTTTGTTCATAAATTAAATCTCCCTAAGAAATTTTAGCTTCATACTCCTTTTCTTCAAGCAGGTTAGCTGAGAATGCATTTGTTGTAGAGGGAAATGTATCTTAAAGTTTTTCTTCAATATCACCAATTTTATCATGAAATGTAGTTCAAACAATATTTTCATCCTCTTCACCTTTTATTTGTTGTCATTCCATCCATAATACTTTAACATCTTCAACTTCGATGGCCAACAATTCCATTATATTTCTTTCGTTTTCGAGATCATTGAAATTCTCTTGAAGCATCAAGGAATTTTGTTCCACATGCATCTTCAATATATCTTCCCTACTAGGTTCTTCATAAAAGTTATTAGTAGGTAAATAATAATCACCATGAAAATCCATCTTGGCCAATGAAATTAATTATATAATAAAAATCACTTTTTTAGTTTTATTATTATTATTATTATTTTGAATATTTTTTTAATTTTTTTAGGGTTTTTTATGAAAAATAATGGGTGAAAGTTCATGGAATCTCCGAAAATAGTTACAAATTATAGTAAGTATTTTAGTCATTTTAACTTATTCAATTAAATTCTTATTCTCTTAAGAGTGTACCATATTGGTATAACCTAGGGTCGATCACAAGGTGGCTACTTACAATAGACAGTCTGTATATTGTCATAATTATTATTTTTCTAATGTGGAAATAACTAATATAATATATATAGGGGGTTTAAAAATTATGAAATATAAATATATAAATATATGAGAATAAAAAATGTAAAGAAAATGGAAAAAAGACACAAATATGTTTGGGGATGAAAACTATTTCTCTTGGGGGTTCATGGTGGTGTTATCATTGTTATTCATAATTATTTTTTCATTATTTTACTCAATGTAGAGATCCAAACATTTAACTATAAACCCTCTCATTTGAATTGTATTACCCTACACAAATAACTCTGAATATAGGATTAATCTCTTACACATCAACAACCTATACAAACTCCACCGTTTGAATGGCTCAGATATCAATGGGAAGGAAATGAGTGAATGAGGAGGAAAAAACAATAGTATAGAAAGTGGGGTGACCACTCACCCAAATAATATTAACCACTACTGATTATTTAGAATAATATATGAGAAAGCATTAATGTTTAATAAACTAAAATTCAACCACTTTACCTATTGAACAAAAGTGATGATTTTTTTTCCACAAACACGGAGTTGAAAGCATGGTGGGAGAAACACAAAATAAGAAAAAAAGAAAAATGAAAGAAGGATACAAATGAAGAAGAAATATAATCTAATGTATATTAAAAATATAAAGAAAATTTAGAATAAAAAAACTCAAACTTATCCTCTAAAAATGGCTATATCATGAAAGTTTCCACGGTACACATGTTTATAGGGAAAAGCGGTGAATAATTCCCTCTCAAAACTATTAATCCAAATGTTTCCACATTAATGGGCCATTAAATAGAATAATTTTCATTTATATCTTAATGAATGCTGTTCTATAATTTCTCCTATGTTAACCCTAAATATTTCAATATCATTGGGCATAATAATATAGATTTATGGATTTAATATTGATGTTGACTTTTTATGGTCCAGAATTCCAGAATTCTTTATCAAATTTAAAACGTCCAATGGCCCTCTTAATGAGTTCAAACCCCCTTAAAATTCATTTTTGGGACACTTATATTAATCCTATTTCATTTCCATTTGGAATAACATCAATTGGAGATGTGTATCCCATGTTATGCATCTGTTATTGATGTGGGGTCCATGTTGTCTGCTCCAACAATTCTTCAACTTGATTGATGTTTTTGGGTATATAGATGCTTGAATCAGCCCCTATTCCAAAATAAAAAGTTAAAGGAAATAAATCAAGTATTTTATAAAAATCACTCCATTTGAAATTTTATTTTAAAATAAAAGACCAAAATACCCGTGTGATAAAAATCTTTTAAAATTCCAAAATTAAGCCATTATTGTATTTAAGCACAAAATACGACTAAAACATAAAAATATGAAAAATTCTCATTAAATTTAAATATCGTGGGTTTAAAAACATTGAATTACATAATAAAATATATGAAAATATATTATTTAACAATGTTACCAAAAAATATTAAACTATCCTCATCTAAATCATAAACATAGTGAATTTAAGAAATTTTATTAAAGTTTATCATAGGTATATGTTCCTTAATTTATGTTTTTATTAAATATAGTTCCTATATTTTATAATTAAATTATATTGATACCAACTATAAAAATTCCAAATCTATTAACCTAGATCCAAACTCTATTTTATTATATTGGTATAAGATATAAAGGATATTATCTCAAAGGGCCGATCAATTTCGTAATCTTAAATATCCTAAAATAACATTATTCCCATATTAAATTGGAAATATTAAATACATAGTATAAAATAATTCATGCATCCTTAATATTATTCATAACATCCTTCTTTATATCTTAAGGAAAAAATAAAAAAAGGTGACCTCAAATGCCCAGTAAGAGTTATGTACAACAGAAACTATCAGGAATCAATAAGGCATAATTAGTATGAAAAGGTAAATAATTTAAAACATATTCCATTTAATCAATAAATTGAACACATAATGAATCCAGGGATAGTATCAATATATTAATATCATGTATAATAATTACAAAATTCGCAATGAAGGAAACACATAATATTGGATTTCAGGATCTCAAACATCATGATATCTATATAGTTAATACCTTATGCTATGATAGTTTAAATGATGGGTAGGTATACCCCAAAAACATATTTAATTTAGCCAACTGATTTACCTCATGAGACATATTGATGCATCTTGGGGATATCTATTACTGGTCCCCACATATCACTTCATTTCTAAAGCATTTATCATATATTGAATATTCAATTCAATCTATAGACAATATTCCTTGTAAATAAATATCCATTTTGAGTAAATAATGTGGACTTATCATTTTTTTTTCAGTAAACCAAATAACATTCAAAGTAAAAATTATATTTCTAGAAATTATATATTGTTTAATAAATAAGATAACTGTGATAAATAATATAGATTTTTAAGGTAAATTTAATTTCCAATGATCACTATAATTTCAATGTTTCAACGGAAAGATAATGTCTAAAAAATAATCAAAAGATGAGATGTGAACATCAAAAAAGTATATTTTTTAGTAAAATTAATTATTATAAATAATGGAAATTAAACATTTAAAATATTTATTTCATAAATAGTGTTCATTTTATAAAATCATTTATATCTTATCAAATAAGATAAAGGGGTTAAATTGGTTATGGAAATGAGAAAATCTGTTAATGTTGTAGGCATTAAAAAATCATTCATTTTTAATTTTGTTAAAAAAATTCAAAAAAATCTGAAAAAAAATAAATATTATTTTAAAACATTTTAAGAAAATAATTTATAACTTAAAATTTCATTAATAATTCATTTGAGTAAATAAAATGACCTCAATTCGCGAGGCGGTAGTCCATCATACACATGATCGATGGTTCTATTTCCCACTTGATGGTAGAAGAATATGGATACAAGTTATACCATTTACAAAATAACATCCAATATATGGATGATTCTTATATTATTGTATCATTATGGTTGAATAATATTGGCAGGAGGTGGAAAAATAAATAAAACAAAAACACAAGGTTAAGAATTATACCTCTTCTTCAAAAAATATCACTTACCTTACACATAAACCCTCTAGGATTGGTATTTTTCCAAATAAAATACCTCTAGAATTATGTTAGGGAATTTAAGAAGTTAATGGGTAGGTAATGGATGAAAAATAATGGTTCTTGAAGTGTGAAGAAAATGGTAGAGGAGATTTCCTTTTATAAGTGTGGGGAGGAGAACTTTTGGAATTTCATATAGTATTAAATTAATCCAAATTATTATTCATTAAAAATGGATAAAAAAATATATATTTAGAATATAGGATGATTATGGTCCTAAATAATATAATTAAATAAAAAAAATCAACTTTATACTCTGTTTTACCATTATCATTTTGTTTTAACCCCTATTACCCTTTTTGACAATTACAGAGATAGTGATGTTCTTTACTCTTAGTGGTTAATATATTTATGATAAAATGATAATTGGACCATAAATGGACATGTTTAATATATTAAACCATATCAAAATTATTTTTCCAAATATAGTATTTTTATGAATTCTAAATCAATTAATAAATTATTATTTACTATAAAATATCATTAATGTTAGTTTTTGAACTATTCATTTACTTTGACTTTAATAATATAAAAACAAAAGTATGATTTGAATATATTCGATTAAATCTTACCTAACCTGTTATATTTATCTAAAAAATTACATAGAACAATTCTTCATTCAAATGATATTACTTTTAATATTTTTAAAATCATTTATTTTATTTTTATCTTAATTGAATGAATGTTGTGTCGACATTACATGAGAATTTAATTTAATCCTTTCATCTCTAAAAAAATAAATTAAATTACCATGCTAAATATAAGTTATATTTCAAATAACTATTTATAATTGAACATAATTTGTTTTTATCCATTTAACAAAATATTATAACAATTTAAAGTAAGAAAGTGACATTTTTTACATTTCATTATATTAAAATTTATAAATGTCAAAATCTTGTCTAAATAAAAAAAGGGCTTATATTATAATTTTTTATTAATATGGATGAAAAATACCCATAAAATAAAATAAATACTATTTCGAATGTTTTTAATTCATTATCATATTATTTTAAAAACAATTAACACATTTTACCTTTATCATGATTACAAAAACTTACTTTGATTAATATTCAGAGTGACTAAAATAAAAGATAACTATTTAAAAAAATTGGACCCCATGATCCCAAATATATAATCCATATTTTAATATTCTATTTATATAAGTGATAAAATTTTATGTAAAATTAACCTCTCAAACTATTATGAAAATTAGTTTTTGAGGAAAATTCATTTTTCAAGAAAAAGATCACATTATATTAACTCTATGAAAAATAATCTTCATTGTATGAATTTAAATTTATATATAAATTTATATAATATATAAATTTTATTTAAACCATTCCTCATTAGTGGTAATTTTAATTAATTCAAATGGAACACATTATTCAATTAAAAATAGTTCTCAACTAAAATAAGTTTTCAGCATAAAAATATATTTATACTGAAATATTGAAAATTTATAATTAAAATTTAATTATTTATATTATTATAGATAAATTGGATCATATGATACATAAATACCAAATCCAAAATATAATTGGACTTTAAAACACTTGATTAAATGAAAATAAGTGACAGTTTTACAAAAGACATAAATGTCGGTATTCCCTGAAAACCCAATATTTTGCAAAAAATTCAAAAACATCACCCTAAAATAATTTTCATATGATTATTTTAAAAATTATACAATATTTATAAAATAAAATTACTAAATGTAGAGTAAATTAATTATATTATTCAAAATAAAATACATTTATTGAATAAAATGTATTTTTGAATCATAAAACAACTTTACTAAAAAATGAGTACTTATTTATTATGAATTAATTATTACATATAGATTATACAAAAGATTTAGATATATTTTTCATAATATGGTTACAATTAATCATATAGCTAATTTAAATACCTAGGTTATAATAGTCATGTTTAAATAATATTATTTTAATGTTATATCGATGTTCATTTAAAATCAGTGTTGTGTATGACACAAGATATCAGATAAATAAGATTTATTTCCAATTAATATATTCTAAAATCTTAGGCTACTCTGTTTTTTCATACTAAATCTTGTATGGAATGAAATTTTCTTCTTTAGTTTACACTTGATTTATTTTTTGTGCAACAATATATAATGTAAGTCCCCAAAATGATAATGGAAGACCTACATGACTCATCTTCAACCACTCCATGAATTCCATTATAGTGTATAAGGATGAGTGAGTTGATATAGTATCCCAATATCTCCTATATATTTGATTAAATATTGTTTAAGATAATATCTGCCTTAGTTTAAGTGAAGTTTCATTATATTTTTATCCATATAATTCTATACTTCATTCTTTAACTCTTTAAGATTATCAAAGGATCTAGAAATAATCATCATTAAGTAGAAAAATCCATATCTACCAAAGTATTTAGTAAAAGTTATAACGTAAAATTATCCTCCCTTATTTTAACTATAAATGTCACAACCTGTCCTCGGGGCCCATGTCGTGACTACCCTAAGCCCGCCTTCCATAGGCCAGGGGATAGAGACTAGCACCAAAGGCGTAAATCTTGATAAAAAGGGAAGGCATTGCCTTTATAAAAGTAATTAAACACAACAGAGTATGCAACAGAAGAAAGTACTAAGTAAAACTGAGTACAAAAGTATGTGCTGAAAAGTAAATAGGGCCAGTATACAAACCCAACTGTAAAGTATAGTACAACTGAAAAACTAGTACAACTACATTAAAGTAAAACAGCAACCACTGAGTCTTCCTCTGGGAATACCACCTGAAGGGTGGGTACAGATGGCCTCCTCAGCACCTCGAGTCCGGTCGTCCGCTTCGTGTACATCTCGTCTAGTGGTCCACCTCCGGGTACCGTCCATCTCCACAAGCCTTCACCTCGATAATTGTTATCTGTCGTCTGTATCCAACACAACATATTGTGGGCATAGCCCGTGCATGGTTGAGTATAGGATACTCAGAAGGGACCCTGAGACCCTTGAAGGTCTCCCAGAATCCACAAAGGATAAACCAAAAAAGGAAAGATACAATCATGAAGTATCAAAAAACCCTACTTAGGTATATGACCATATATATACCTAAGTTATCAATCACAGTTTGGTGCCAACTCTCTAGCCCAAGAACAACCCAGTCCACACAAGAAAAAGTCAATCACATCAATGATAATAATTGAAAATAAAGACTCAGCTCACATAGGTATACATCTTTTGTATAGCGATAGAGATGACCATATGTAGTCGCTGATTCATCTAATATGTCAGAACCACGTAGGATACTAGACCAGCTAAGCTGTCGGACCCACATAGGATACTAGACCAGCTACTCTGTTGGACCCACTCATGATAGTAGTATAAAAATCAAACTATCGGACCCACTTAGGATACAAGAACAGTAGTCATAGATGTCAAACCCACGGAGGATTCCAGTACAGTAGTTGTCACGGCCGAACCCACAGAGGATTTCAGTAATTTTGTCGTCGCTGCCAAACCCACGGAGGATTCCAGTATAGTAGTCGTCGATGTTAAACCCACGGAGGATTCCAGTACAGTTGTTGTCATCGCCTAACCCATGGAGGACTCTAGTACGGTAGACGTCACTGTCGAACCCACGGAGGATTCTAGTACAGTAGTCTTCGCTGTCGAACCCACAGAGGATTCTAGTACAGTTTTCATCGTCACCGAACCCACGAAGGATTCCAGTATGTTAGATATCACTGTAGAACCCACGGAGGATTTTAGTACAGTAGTCTTCGTAGTCGCAGCCAGCTCTATGGTTCCCACACACAGCACACTCGATTCCGGGAGGTTCTACTCCTCAAGAAAAGGGTTAGATACATCAACTATCACGAAGTCCAAAGTTGATGTATTTCGAAGTTACGTCTCATCAAAAGGAACCCAATGCGATAGACGGCGCGTCAATCAGACGCCCGATCTGAGAGATATTGGCTTTTCCGTTCCAGGGGCCCGGTTGGAATTACGCTCATTCCAAACCCGGTCATCTTCCAAAGTTGTCCAAAAATCATTTAGAGTATCGCAAAAGGACCATCTCATCATGAGGATCACAGTTCCATGGAGGGCGCGTCGATCGGACGTGCGGTCTTAAAGTTATTCACGTTTAAGTGAAATGGGCCCAGCCCATCAAGCCCAGTGGGCTGGCGGGTCGGCCCGACCTGGTTCGGTGGGTCCGACCCAGCAGTGGGGTCGGCCCAACCTGGTGGAGCACGGCCCGGCCCGGTGGGGCGCGGCCCAGCCCGGCTGGCCGAGAAACGCCGGGTGGCGCGTCCCCCTGGTCTCCTGAACTAGAGGGACTGAGCGGCGCCACCCCTCCAATCCGGCCAGAAGAAACCGGTCGGTCTTCCTGGTGCGAGCGGCCTGCACGGGTGGGCCGCGGTTCTCCCGCCCGGCACCTACGGGTGTCGCGGCCTCCTTCAACCTAGCCAGTAGGCAGTCAGCCGGCTCACTGCCGAAGTGTCCCGTGGAAGATGTGTCGTGGTCCTCCACAACGCGGCACCCCTTGTGGCACCGCAGTCTCCATGTCCGGCCGGCTACGGCCGGCCAGTTCTTCCGCAGCGCGGCGCCCTCATGGCACCGCGGTTTCTTCGGCCCGGCTGGCTTTATCCGGCCGGTTTTTCTTCGGCCGAGCGGCCCACGGATGTGGGCCATGGTTTCCTTCATGTGGCTGGTGGGCTATCGTTGCCACCTCCATTCACCACCATCTCCCATTACCACTGCCAATTTATTCAAGAATCATCGGAGGGTCATCGGGCCATGTTCGTTCGGCACGCGCCCTCTGCTTTAGGCGATATCAATTGGATGAAAACAATAAAAGCATTCACCAAGGACAGAATATAATTTCAGTCACTTAAAATTATATCAAACCCCCTACCTCGATAATTGACGTCGCACGTTGTCGAGCTGTGGAAGACGAGCGCCGCGGTAGTCGGGCGTTGCAGAAGACGGTGTTGCGAAGAACGGTGCCATCCCTTCATCGTTGGAAGTTGTTGTTGTAGGCGACATTCCTCATGAGCGGTGTCTTCTCCCTTGATGCAGAGGAAGAAGAAAGGATTAAGGCGTTCCCCATGAGTGTCACCTCACGTTCTTGCCTCGGTCATTGAGAGAATATCATTCCTCGTGTTCTTCATCGGTGAGAGATGAAGCTCTCCTCCAATTCTCCAAAGGATCCCCACCAAATATTTTCCAAGACAATATTTTAGAAAGGATTTCCCTGAAAAAATAGAATTTCCATGCAATTCAAAACAATTAAAAAGAATTTATTACCCACAAATTAATTAATGAAGTCATTAATTAATTGTGTTGGCATACTTAATGAGAGGGAGGTGGAGAGTTTAAAATTTAAAAAGAGATGATTTGTCAAATTAAATGAAGGGGAGTTAATGGGGGTTTAAGGGAAGTTGAAGGGTTAGGGGCTCTTGTGGGCCCCACTAGACATTATCCTCTCATGAGAGGTTATGTGGGGGTGGGCCCCACTACCAACCTCCCTTTGGAGATTATAACCACCCACCAAATAGAAATATCTAATTAATATTTTTATTTATTTAAACAACAAACCCCAAAAATTAACTTCCACTCTCAACAAAACGCAACAGCAGTAATGGTCTCCTTAAGCGAATACTGATGTTGTGAGTTCATCAGTGTCCTCATATTTCAATTCTGATCACTGGTTCAAAATATATAAAATCCCAAATGTACATTTACTTAACATACAAAAAAAAATAGTTTAGAAAATTATTAACAGCCACCCTAGACCCCCTTGCGGTCGAGCTTGGCTCTACCTAGGTGAAACACGGCCCAACGAACCCAACGGTACCCTTGGATTTCTAATCCGAGTTACTGTTTAAAAGTTATGAATTTTACAATAAAATGATTTTCACATAATTATTTTATTTGCGGCCAAAAACTAACTTTCTCTGGTGGCCCTCGCCGACCCAAGTTAGTATCTTCTTAAAGAAATATTACCCTCACAAGTTTAGCAGTGGTCTGAGATTTTTAATCTAAGTTACCGTTTGTGATTTATAAATATTTGAAAAATAAAATAACTTTATTTGATTATTTTATTTATGGTTATTCCATTTTCGGGTGTTCTCACAAGAGGCTCGCGCTGACTAAACTTAAGTCACTCCTAGGGTATACCTACCATCCTAAGCACAACAGTGGCCTTGGATTTCTAATCCGAGTAACCATTTAATAGTTATCCCACTCTTTTAGGAAAACTACATACGTGTGTTAATTTAAGCTTAACAAAAATTCAATAGATCATTTCTGGCACTCCGGGCCTCGGAATCGTGCGCCGTTAGAAACTAAGGAATCGTAAAATTCTAAAGAATTTAAGAAAAAAAATTCCTTGAACTTTCTGGGTCTTTACATTACTCCCACCTCAGGACTTTATGTCCCCATAAAGCTACAACATACACTAGGTAAACAAAAGTGGGTACTGAGCACGCATCTGAGCCTCCTGCTCTCATGTGCTTTCCGGGAGGTTCTCGTGCTGCCAGCGAACGTTCGCCAGAGAAATCAACAGTCTACGTAGGACTCGCTCCTGTCGATCCTCGATCTCCATCGGGACCACTGTGAATATCACCCTGTCATCGATGTCTAGCTCCCCGTTATCGATGATGTGGGATGGGTCGTGCACGTATCTCCTCAACTGAGATACGTGGAAGACATCGTACACCTGGTGCAACTGAGGTCGAAGGGACAAGTGATAGGCCACCTATCCTACTCTATTGAGGACCTGGAATGGCCCGATAAAAGGCAGAGATAACTTGCAGCCTCGGCCAAATCTCTATAGACCCCATCGAGGTGAGACCCTTAAGAAGACGTGGTCGCCATGCTCGAACTCCAGTGGTCCCCATCTCGAATCGGCATAGGAAATATGTCTACTTTGTTCAGTCTTCATCCGCTCCTGGATGATCTGCACCTTCTCTGTCATAGCCTGATGATGGGAACACTAGTCAACCTCTGCCTCATCTCCTGAGAGCTCTGTTGGCATCTATCTGACCAAACGAAAGGTTGCCCCTTCTTCGTCAAAGCTGACAGTGGTGCTGCAACTCTGGAGAAGTCTGGCACAAAGGTAAGTCTGGCCGACTTCTGAGTGATCGACTACACCCTCTTATGCATTATTCCATTCTTTTCTGCCTGAGTTTTCATCTTCGATGACCAAGGAAAACATCATCCTAACGTTGTAGATAAACCACAACCTTTTTCCTAATACAGTCAATCTATGTATAAACTGTGGTTTCTCAGTCCGTACCCAAATTAACATCATAAGGCCTCGATGCTGCCGCCAAGAGGTTCCAAGTGAAACTCTCGCCTCAAGGGTCAGATCACACTATTGGCGTAAGTGTGATTATCGAGTCTCCTCCCAAATGTATCTCTAGACATGAGGGTCAAGTCAACAGCTTAACTGGAAAGTCTAGGTCTAGGACAAGATTCGTGGATGGAAGGAATGATTGGTACCTATGTCTATTGATATGGCAGTTAGTAGTAGACACGTACCTCAAATCATTCATAGAGCCCTTGGGTCACACTCCTTGACTGCAAGCAGCTACTCTCTTCCCCTGCCCTCTAGCTCCATGAGCCTAGCGGGGACTACAAAGGCGGGTGGTTATAACATGTCGAAATATTCACCACCTCATGCTGCTCTCCAAGATTTGCTTCCACGTTTGCTTCCTTGAAGATTCATATGTCCTTAACACTTCCTCTTCACAAAACATTTTACACACTCAAGTGTCTAATATTGACATTAGTTTCATGATTTCCAACTATTAACATTCACTGGTTGTATCCGCTCAGCCAATGAACATTCAACCACAAAGGTTCTGTCAAGAACCCTAACACAAGTAAGAATGCATAGAGGAAAAAGTATTGGCTCAGATATCCTTAAACACACCTCGTTCAGAGGTCTGAGCACTAAATCACTAATCAAATCATATTCATCGAGTACCATAAAAGATTGGTATACCTCTATGAATACATAGCTACCGACACATCATCCTGTCGAAGCTGTATAAGCTCAAGAAAACTCTTGTCCACCTCCTCAAGATAATCCTTAGCCGCCTATGGGTCGGACTCACCTCGTAACTTGAGGGATATCTGGTTATAAAACATATGTAAGTCACTAAGCCTATAAGTGTCCTCTACCAGTACCACCAGTAGTGTTTTCTGATCAACATGAAGTGATATAGTTGGCATACTGCCCGAAGATACCATCTCAGAAAATGGTCCATGTACCAAAACATCATCATTATGCGGACCATCCGCATCCTCACTCACTGAAAAAGACTAGTATCTAAGATCAACATATGCTCTAGTAGTGTCTCAACTAGGAAGAAAACTCCAGTAAATGCCTCCATCCAGTCCTTTGCTGCCTGGGAATCTGTCTCGCCTCGAACCTCGAAGGCCATAGCTGCTAGAAATCGTGCAACGTGCTCTGTTGGCATGCACCGTCTGCTTGTACGGATGGTGGCATCAGCTTCCCAACAGGTGGTGGTTCTGCTGGTACACCACCCAAAGGTGCCAACATAGTAAGTGGGCCCTACACCAGAGCCTCGTCACTCGGTGGGCCATCATCATGTACTCTCTCTCGGGAACCCTAGCTGGCTGTCTTTACAGCAGCATCCTGATAAGGAACAGGTGTGGAACAGTCAGTAATTTATACCTGGTGAGCTAACTCAAAGATACCACAATGGAAACTCTTGAAATAGATAGGCAATCAGTGTTTCCGTGCACCATGTCGGAAATCAGATGTTAGGGTCCTCGTGTATGGATACGTCGACCACCGCACCAACACTAGACTCCCTAGATTGAAAACCATACGCAATACTCTTAACACTATTGTTTCACAGAAAAGAATGATCAGAGACCTGAGTTCTGTGGTAGAACTGACTCCACTGATACCAACTTGTCACGACCCATCCTTGGGGCCCATGTCGTGACTACCCGAAACCCGCCTTCTATAGGCCAGGGGCTGGAGACTAGTAACAAAGGCGTAAATCCTGATAAAAAGTGAAGGAATTCCCTTTATAAAAGTAATCAAACACAACAGAGTACGCAACAGAAGAAAGTAATAAGTAAAACTGAGTACAAAAGTATGTGCTGAAAAGTAAATGGGCCAGTATACAAACCCAACTGTAAAGTACAGTACAACTGAAAATCTAGTACAACTTGAGTAATGTAAAATAGAAAGCACTGAGTCGTCCTCTGAGAATCCCACCTAAAGGGTGGGTACATATGGCCTCCTCAACACCTCAGGTCTGGCTGTCTACTCCGTGTACGTCTCGCCATGTGGTCCACCTCCGGGTACCATCCAGATCCACAAGCCTCCACCTTGATCAATCATATACATCATCTGCATCCAACACAACGTAGTATGGGCATAACTCGTGCAGGGGTGAGTATATGATACTCAGTAGGGACCCTGAGACCCTTGAAGGTCTCCCAGAATCCATGAAGGATAAACCAAAAAAGGAAAGATACAATCACAAACTGTTAAACAACCCTACGTAGGTATATTCCCATACAAATACCTAAGTTATAAATCACAGTTTGGCTCCAACTCTCGAGCCCAAGCACAACCCAGTCCACACAGGAAAATAATTCAATCACTTTGATGATAATGATTGAAAATAAAGATTCATCTCACACAGGTATACTTCTTTCGTATAGCGATATAGATGATTAGATGTATTCACTGATTCATCTAAGCTATCAGACCCACATAGGATACTAGACCAGCTAAGATGTCGGACCCACGTAGGATACTAGACCATCTACTTTGTCGGACCCACTCAGGATAGTAGTACAGAAGTCAAACTGTGGACCCACTTAGGATACAAGAACAGTAGTAATCGTTGTTGAACCCACGGAGGATTCCAGTACAGTAGTCATCGCTGCCGAACCCACGGAGGATTCTAGTACAGTAGTAATCGCTGCCGAACCCACGGAGGATTCCAGTATAGTAGTCATCACTGTCGAACCCACGGAAGATTCCAGTACAGTTGTCATTATCGTCGAACCCACGGAGGATTCCAGTACGGTAGACATCGTTGTCGAACCAATGGAGGATTCTAGTACAGTAGTCGTCACTGTCGAACCCACGTAGGATTCCAGTATAGTTGTCGTCATTGTCGAACCCACGGTGGATTCCTGTACGGTAGACGTCGCTTTCAAACCCATGGAGGATTCTAGTACAGTAGTCGTCGTAGTTGCAACCAGCTTTAGGGTTCCCACATACAGCACACTCGATTCTGGGAGGTTCCACTCCTCGAGCAAAGGGTTAGATAAATCAACTATCTCTAAGTCTAGAGTTAATGTATCCCAAAGTTACATCTCGTCAAAAGGAACCCAACGCGACAGACGGCGCGTCAATCAGACGCCCGATCTGAGAGATATTGGCTTTTCCGTTCTAGGGGCCCGGTTAGAATTACTCTCGTTCCAAACCCAACAATTTTCCAAATTTGACCAAAACTTGCTTAGAGTATCACAAAAGGTTGGTCTCGTCTCGAGGATCCCAGTGCAGCAGACGGCGCGTCGATCGGACGCGCGATCTTAATGTTGTTCACGTTTAAGTGAAACGGGACCGACTCGTCAAGCTTAGTAGGCTGGCGGGTCGGCCTGACCTGGTTCGACAGGTCCGACCCTGCAGGGGGAGCGGCCTGGCCAGGTGTAGCATGGCCTGGCCTGGTGGTTCGGGGCCCGGCCTGGCCCGGTGGTTCGGGGCCCGGCCTGGCAGGGAGCGGCCCGTGGCGCGGACCGTCCCTGCGTGGCGTGGCCCGGCCCGGCGTGGCGCGGCCCGGCCCTCAGTGGCACGGCCTGGCCCGACATGGTACGGCCCAGCCCGGCGGGGCGCGGCCCGACCTGGCTGGCCGAGCGATGCGGGGGGGGGGGGGAAGGGGGGGCGGCCCTCCAGTTTCCCGAACCGGAGGCACCGAGCAGCGTCGCCCCTCCAATCCGGTCGGCCTAAGTCGGCCGGTCTTCCCGGTGCGAATGACCCGCACGGTTGGGCCGCAGTTCTCCCACGCAGCACCTGTGGGTGCCGCGACCTCCTTCAACCTAGCTGGCTCACCGCTGAAGTGGCCCGCGGAAGGTGGGTCTCAGTCCTCCGCAACGCGGCACCCCTTATGGCGTTGCAGTCTCCATGTCCGGCCTGCTACATTCGGTCGGTTCTTCCACAACGCGACGCCCTCGTGGCGCCGCAGTTCCTTCGGCCCGGCCAGCTTTAGCTGGCCGGTTCTTCTTCGGCCGAGCGGCCCGCAGATGCAGGTCGCGGTTTCCTTCACATGGTCGGTGCGCGGCCACCGCCTCCGGTCGTCGCCGCCTCCATTTTCCACCACCTCCCGTTTCCACCACCAATTTATTAAATAATCATCTGAGGGTCGTTAGGCCGTGTTTGTTCGGCCCACGCCCTCCGCATTAGGCGATATCAATTGTCTGAAAACAATACAATCATTCACCAATGAAAAAATATAATATCATTCACTTGAAATTATATCAAACCCCCTACCTCGATAATTGACGTCGCACGTCGTCGATCCGCGGAAGATGAGCGTCGCAGTAGTCAGGCATCACTAAATACGGCATTGCGGAGAACGGTGTCATCCCATCAACATTGGAAGCCATTATCGTAGATGATGTTCCTCATGTGTGGTGTCTTCTCCCTCGACATAGAGGAAGAAGAAAGGATGAAGGCATTCCTCACGAGCGTCGCCTCACGTTCTTGCCTCAGTCATCGAGAGAATATTGTTCCCCACGTTCTTCGTTGGTGAGGGATGAAGCTCTCCTCCAATTCTCCAAAGGCTCCCCACCAAATATTTTCCAAGACAATATTTTAGAAAGGCCTTCCCCAATAAAATAGAATTTCCATGCAATTCAAAACAATTCAAAAGAATTGATTACCCACAAATTAATTAATGAAGTCATTAATTAATTGTGTTGGCATACTTAATGAGATGGAGGTGGAGAGTTTAAAATTCAAAAAGAGAGGAGTTGTCAAATTAAATAAAGGGGAGTTAATGGGGGTTTAAGGGAAGTTGAAAGGTTAGGGGCTCGTGTGGGCCCTGCCACACATTATCCTCTCATGAGATGTTATGTGGGGGTGGGCCCCACTACCAACCTCCCTTTGGAGATTATAACCACCCACCAAATAAAAATATCTAATTCATATTTTTATTTATTTAAACTATAAACCTCAAAAATTAACTTCCACTCTCGAAAAAACACAACTACGGTAAAGGTCTCCTTAAGCGAATACCAGCACTGTGAGTTCATCGATGTCCTCATATTTAAATTCTGAGCACTGGTTCAAAAGATATAAAATCCCTAATGTATGTTTACTGAACGTACCCAAAAAAATGTTCGGAAAATTTTTAACAGCCACCCTAGACCCACTATGGTCGAGGTTAGGCTTTTCCTAGGTGAAACACGGCCCAAAGAACCCAACAGTAACCTCAGATTTCTAATCCGAGTTACCGTTTAAAAGTTATGAATTTTACAATAAAATAATTGTCACTAAATTATTTTATTTACAGCCAAAAACTAACTTTCTCTAGTGGCCCTCGCGGACCCAAGATAGTATCTGCTTAAAAAAAGCAAACCCTCATGAGTTCAGTGGTGGTCTCAGATTTTTAATCTGATTTACTGTTTGTGAGTTATAATAATTTGAATAATAATATAACTTTATTTAATTATTTTATTTACGGTTATGCCATTTTCGGGTTTTCTCACAGGAGGCTCGCACCAACTAAAATTATGTCATGCCTAGGGTAAACCCGCCATCTTGAGCACAACAATGGCCTCAGATTTATGATTCGGTTAACCATTTAAGATTTATTCCACTATTTTAAGAATACAGTATACGCAAATTAATTTATGTTCAGAAAAACTTTGACGGGTCATTTTGGGCACTCCGGGACTCAGAATCGCGCGACGTCAGAAACTGCGGACTCATAAAATTCCAAATATTTTACGAAAAAAATTACATGAAATTTTCAAGTATTTACATTACCCCCACCTCAGGGCTTTATGTCCCCGTAAAGCTACAACATACACTAGGTAAATAAAAGTGGGTACTGAGCACACATCTGAGCCTCCCGCTCCCATGTTCTCTCCTGGAGGTTCTCGTGCTGCCAGCAAACGCGCACTAGAGGAATCGACCGTCCATGTAGGACCCACTCTTCTCGATCCTTGATCTCCACCGGGACCTCCATGAATGTTGCCTCGTCATCGATATCCATCTCCCCTTGATCGATGATGTGGGATGGATCATGCAGGTATCTCCTCAGCTGAGATATGTGGAACATTTCGTGCACCCGGTGCAACTGAGGTGGAAGGGCCAGGCGGTAGGCCACCTCTCCTACTCTAATGAGGACCTGGAATGGCCTGATAAATCATGGAGATAACTTGCTACCTCAGACAATTCTCTGTAGACCCCGTCTAGGTGAGACCCGTAAGAAGACGTGGTTGCCATCATTGAACTCCAGTGGTCTGCACCTTCTTTGTCGTAGCCTAAATATGGGTGCACTAGTCAACCTCTGCCTCATCTCTTAAAAGCTATGTTGGAATCTATCTGACCAAACGAAAGGTTTACCCTTCTTCGTCAAAGATGATAGTGGTGCTGCAAATCTAGAGAAGTCTGGCACAAAGGTAAGTCTGACCGACTCCTAAGTGATCGACGGAATCCTATTATGCATGATTCCATTCTGTGCTGCCTGAGTTTTCCTCTTCGCCGACCAAGGAAAACTTCATCCCAATGTTGTAAATAAACCACAACCTTTTTGCCTAACACAGTCAATCTGTGTATGAACTGTGGTTGCCCAGTCCATACCCAAATTAACGTCATAATGCCTCGACGCTGACACCAAGAGGTTCCAACCGAAACTCTCACCTCAAGGGTTAGATCACACCATCGGCATAAGTGTGATTATCGAGTCTCCTCCCAAAGGTATCTCCAGACATGAGGTTTAAGTCAACGTCTTAACTGGAAACTCTAGGTCTAGAACAAGATTCGTGGAAGGAAATGTCTATTGATACGACATTTAGTAGTAGACACATACCTCAAATCATTCTTAGAGCCCTTGGTTCACACTTCTTGAGTGCATGCAGCTTCTCTCTTCCCCTTCCCTAAAGCTCCATGAGCCTAGAGGGGACTCCAAAGGTGGGTGGTTGTAACATGTCGAAATGTTCACCACCTCATGCTGCTCTCCTAGATTTTCTTCCACATCTACTGCCTTGAAAATTCATCTGTCCTTAACACTTCCTCTTCACAAAACATTTTACACACTCAAGTCTCTAATACTAATGTCAGTTTCATGCTTTCCAATTGTTCACATCCACTGGCTGTATCTGCTCATCCAATGAACATTCAACCACAAAGGTTCTCTCTATCACCCTAACACAAGTAGGAATGCATAGAGGAAAAAGTGATGGATAAAATATCCTTAAACACACCTCGCTCTTAGGTCTAAGCTCTAAAGTACTAATCAAATAATATTAATTGAGTACCAGGAAAGATCGGTATACCTCTATGAATACTCAGCTACCGACACGTCATCCTGCCGAACCTGTATAAGCTCTAGAAAACTCGCATCCACCTCCTCAAGCTAATCCTTAGACTCCTGTGGGTCAGGATCACCTCAAAACATGGGATATCTGGTGCTGAAACATATGTAAGGCACTAAGCTTACAAGTTTCCTCTAACAGTACCATCGGTAGTGTCTGCTGACCAACGTGCAGTGATATAGTTGGCGCACTGCCAGAAGATACCATCTCAGAAAATGGTCCAATTATCGAAACTTCATTATTATGTGGACCATCCGCAAGGTCACTCCTTGAAAAATACTAGTAGCTAAGATCAATATCTACTATACTAGTGTCTCAACTAGGAGGAAAACTCTAGTAATCGCCTCCATCCAGTCCTCTACTGCCTGGGAATCTGTCTCGCCTCGAACCATGGAGGCCACTGCTGCTGGAACTCGTGTTGCGTCCTCTATCGACGTGCACCATCTTCTTGTACGAATGGTGGCATCTGCTGCCCAACAGGTGGTGGTTCTGCTAGTACACCACCCGAAGGTGCGAACATAGTAAGAGGGCCATGCAACGGAGCCTCCTCGCTCGGTAGGTTGTCATCATGTACTCTCTCTCGGGAACCCTAGATAGTTGTATTCGTAGCGGCATCCCGATAAGGAATAGGTGTGCCACCATCAGTAATTTATACCTAGTGATCTGACTCAAAGAGTCCACAAAGGAAAATCTTGAAACACACACGCAATCAGGGTTTCTATGCACCATGTTGGAAATCAGAGGTTAGGGTCCTGGTGTATGGATACGTCAGCCGCCGCACCAACACTGGACTCTCTGGATTGAAGACCATACTCAATACTCTTAACACTATTGTTTCACAAAAAATAATGATCAGAGTTTTGAGTTCTATATTAGAACTGACTCCTCTGATACAAATTTTTCACGACCCGTCCTCAGGGCTCGTGTTGTGACTACCCCTAGCCTGCCTTCCATAGGCCAGGGGCTGGCGACTAGCACCAAAGGCCTAAATCCTAATAAAAAAGTGAAGGAATTGCCTTTATAAAAGTAATCAAACACAACAAAGTACGCAACAGAAGAAAATACTAAGTAAAACTGAGTACAAAAGTATGTGTTGAAAAGTAAATGGGCCAGTATACAAACCCAATTGTAAAGTACAGTACAACTGAAAAACTAGTACAACTACAATAAAGTAAAACAGCAACCACTGATTCATCCTCTAGGAATCCCACCTAAAGGGTGGGTACAGATGGCCTCCTCAGCACCTCAGGTCTGGTCGTACGCTCCATGTAAGTCTCGCCAAGTGGTCCACCTCCGGGTACCGACCAGCTCCACAAGCCTCCAACTAGATCAGTGTTATCTGTCGTCTGCATCCAACACAACATAGTGTGGGCATATCCTCATCAGGGGTGAGTATACAATACTCAGTAGGGACCCCGAGACCCTTGAATGTCTCCTAGAATCCATGAAGGATAAACCACCAAAGTAAAGATACAATCACGAAGTATCAAACAACCCTACTTAGGTATTTGGCCATACATATACCTAAGTTATCAATCACAGTTTGGCTCCAACTCTTAAGCCCAAGCACAACCCAGTCCACATAGGAAAACAATTTAATCACATCGATGATAATGATTGAAAATAAAGACTCAGCTCACATAGGTATACATCTTTCATATAGCGATAGAGATGATCAGATGTAGTCACTGATTCATCTAAGTTATCAGACCCACGTAGGATACTAAACCAGCTAAGCTGTCGGACCCACGTAGGATACTAGACCAGCTAATCTGTCAGACCTACTCAGGATAGTAGTACAGAAGTCGAACTGTTGGACCCACTTAGGATATAAGAATAATTGTCATTGTTGTCAAACCCACAGAGGATTCCAGTACAGTAGTCGTCGCTGCCGAACCCAAGGATTATTCCAGTGCAGTAGTCATCACTGCCAAACCCAGGGGGATTATAGTATAGTAGTCATCGATGTCGAACCCACGGAGGATTCCAGTAAAATTTTCATCTTCGCCGACCCCACAGAGGATTCCAGTACGGTAGACGTCGCTGTCGAACCCACGGAGGATTCGAGTATAGTAGTCATCGTTGTCGAAACCACAGAGGATTCTAGTATAGTTTTTTTCATCATCGAACCCACATAGGTTTCCAGTATGTTAGACATCGTTGTCGAACCCACAGAAGATTCTAGTATAGTAATCATCACAGTGGCAGCCAGCTCTAGGGTTCCCACACACAGCACACTCAATTCCAGGAGCTTCCGCTCCTCAACCAAAGGGTTTGATACATCAACTATCATGAATTCCAGAGTTTATGTATCCCGATGTTCCGTCTCGTAAAAAAGAACCCTACGCGATAGACGGCGTGTCAATCGGACGTCCGGTCTGAGAGATATTGGTTTTTTTCGTTCCAGGGGCCCAGTAGGATTTACGCTCATTCCAAACCCAGCCATTTTCCAAAGTTGTCCAGAACTCACTTAGAATATCTCAAAAGGACCCTCTCGTCATGAGGATCCTAGTGACACTAACGGCACATCGATCGGATACACGGTCTTAAAGTTATTCGCGTTTAAGTGAAATGGGCCTGGCCCGTCAAGCCCAGTGGGCTGGCGGGTCAGCCCGACCTAATTCGGCAAGTCCGACCTGGTAGAGGGGTCCGCCCAGCCCGGGGAGGCGAGGCCCAGCCTGTCGTGGCGCATCCTGGTCCGCGGATGGATGCAGCTCATCCCTACTGGACAAGCGATGCGGGTGGGGCGCGGCCCCCCAGTTTCTCGAACCGGAGGCGCCGTGTGGCGCCGCCCCTCCAATCCGGTCGGCCGAAGCCATCCGGTCTTCCCGGTGTGAGTGGCCCGCATGGGCAGGCCGCGGTTCTCCTGCATGGAACCTACGAGTGTCACGGCCTCCTTCAACCCATCTAACAGGCGGCCAGTTGTATCACCGACGAAGCAGCTTGCGGAAGGCGGGTCGCGGTCCTCCGCAGCGTGGTGCCCCTTGTGGCGCCGCGGTCTCCATGTCCAGCCGGTTCTTCCATAGCGCAGCGCCCTCATGGAACCACGGTTCCTTCGGACCGTCTGGCTTTAGCAGCCCAGTTCTTCCTCTGCGGGCCGCAGTTTCCATCATGTGGTCGGTGCGCGGTTGCCACCTCCGGTCGCCGCTGCCTTCGTTCGCCACCACCTCCCGTTGCCACCACAAATTTATTCAAGAATCATCGGAGGGTTGTTGGGCCGTGTTCGTTCGTCATGTGCCCTCCACATTAGGCGATATCAATTGGTAGAAAACAATAAAAGCATTCTCCAAGGATGGAATATAATTTCATTCACTTAAAATTATATGAAACCCCCTACATCGATAATTGACGTCGCACGTCGTTGAGCTGCGGAGGATGTGCGTCGCAGTAGTCAGGCGTCGTGGAAGACGGCGTTGCGTAGAACAGTGTCATCCCGTCAACAGTGGAAGTCTTTGTCGTAGACGACGTTCCTCGTGAGTGTTGTCTTCTCCCTTGATGCAGAGGAAGAAGAAAGGATGAAGGTGTTTCGCACGAGCATCGCCTCACATTCTTACCTCGGTCATCGAGAGAATATCATTCCTCACATTCTTCATTGGTGAGGTACGAAGCTCTCCTCTAATTATCCAAAGGCTCCCCACCATATAATTTCCAAGACAATATTTTAGAAAGGCTTTCCCTGATAAAATATAATTTTCATGCAATTCAAAACAATTCAAAAGAATTGATTACCCACAAATTAATTAATGAAGTCATTAATTAAATGTGTTGGCATACTTAATGAGAGGGAGGTGGAGTGTTTAAAACTCAAAAAGAGAGGAGTTGTCAAATTAAATGAAGGGGAGTTAATGGGGGTTTAAGGGATGTTGAAAGGTTAGGGGCTCATGTGGGCCCCACCACACATTATCCTCTCATGAGATGTTATGTGGGGGCGGGCCCCACTACCAACCTCCCTTTGGAGATTATAACCACCCACCAAATAAAAATATTTAATTCATATTTTTATTTATTTAAACAATAAACCCCAAAAATTAACTTCCACTATCGACAAAATGCAACTTTGGTAAAGGTCTCCTTAAGCGAATACCGACGCTACGAGTTCATCAGTGTCCTCAGATTTTAATTCTGAGCACCGGTTGAAAAGATATAAAATCCCAAATGTACGTTTATTGAACTACCCAAAAAAATGTTCGGAAAATTATTAACAGCCACCCTAGACCCACTGTGGTCGAGTTTAGGCTCTGACTAGGTGATAAACGGCCC
This sequence comes from Viscum album, assembly GCA_963277665.1. NCBI lineage: Eukaryota > Viridiplantae > Streptophyta > Magnoliopsida > Santalales > Viscaceae > Viscum > Viscum album. The sequence continues at coordinate 1,352,448,726 of OY728164.1, forward strand.
AACGAACCCAACGGTACCCTCATATTTCTAGTCTGAGTTACCATTTAAAAGTTCTGAATTTTACAATAAAATAATTGTCAAATAATTATTTTATTTGCGGCCAAAAACTAACTTTCTCTGGTGGCCCTCACTGACCCAAGTTAATATCTGCTTAAAAAAATATTACCCTCACGAGTTCAGTGGTGGTCTCAGATTTTTAATCTGAGTTACCATTTGTGAGTTATAAGCATTTGAAAAATAAAATAACTTTATTTAATTATTTTATTTATGGTTATTCCATTTTCGGGTTTTCTCATGGGAGGCTCACCCCGACTAAACTTATGTCACACCTCAGGTAAACCCGCCATCCTGAGCGCAATAGTTGCCTCATATTTCTGATCCAAGTAACCGTTTAAGAGTTATTCTACTTTTTCAGGAAAACTACATACGCTTGTTAATTTAAACTTAACAAAACTTTGACAGATCATTTTGGGCACTCTGGGCCTCAGAATCACGCGCCGTTAGAAACTGTGGACCCGTAAAATTACACAGAATTTAGGAAAAAAAATTTCCTTGAAATATTCAGGTCTTTACAATAAAATTTCCTCACATATCTGTATGAACTAATTGAAGAGGTTTTGTGGCCTTATCACCCTTTACACTAAATGGATCTTTGGTCATTTTACCTTGTAAACAATAGTGACATATATCAAGTGGTTTTAGTTAAAATAATCTTAATTCCCTTCCTAGTATATATTTTTTAAATAATTATTGTTAACATGAACAAGCCACTAATTCTATAAATTGGTGTGATATGAATCATGTGAACTTGATTTAGTGTCAATTTACAACAGTTGGTTTTCGTATTCAGTTATATAAAAACTATTATTAAAATATTTCAAACCATAACATACATTATCATTATAAAAATAGAAACTATTATTTCCTAACATGAAAATAAATACATACATATCTAATATTCACATGAATATGATGTTTCCAATTACACAGGGGACAAAATTAAAATTATTTAATGCTAGAATTAAATCTCTTTGCAAAGTAAGATGGTAGTCTTCATTATCCAATGTATCCATTATGGCTCCATTGGAAACTCAAAGATCCAACTCACCTCTAGAAACCTTGCTGAATCTATATACTTCCTATATTTTGATGAAAATGTGAGCACTTGAAGCTTTATCTAATACCCAATTTATAAAAATGAAACATTATGTTAAATTATGAACACACATGAATCCACCCATTGATTCTTCACTTAGGTGAATTTTTTCTTTGATTGGACTTTCTTGAAACATGAAAAACAAACTAGGTATTATTACTTTTCTCACCCCTTGATCACACTCCTCTAGTTCAGGTGGTGCGAAAGTGTCTTAGACTCAATGTTTGTCTAGGGTCCTTTCACATTTCCCTTCCTCTTGTCCAACATAAATAAAAAATGTTATTCATGATTTATATCCTTATCTATCTACTGAATTAGATTCAGTATATCAAGGAGAATCTTCTCAATATTATTTATATTAAGATTCATGATAAAACTACGAAATCCTTAAATAATTGGTGAATGAATGAATTCTTCACAAAATTATTTGGGTATCATGGAACCCAAAATTTTTAGAAGCACTATATAACCATTAATCATGACTACATGAGGCCTAAATAGTGGACATTATCCAAGTTTTCATTTAAATAGTTCCTTAAGGATCTCATGACTCTTTTCTAGACTTCTCTTAATAAAGATCGTGGATATGGGAAACATGGTGTATTCATCCATGTCTTCATATAGCTTCTAGACCTCACTAATGATGGAAAATAACAAGAGGCATTAGACGTCCAATTCTTCATATATATGTTACCATAAGATGGTTTATCCTCCCCAAATTTCTATTTATAATGCTATTTAGAAATTTAGGACTCCAACATGTAAAACATATACTCTTAGAGTGGTATGGTGTTCATGTTCTTATACCAATCCTTTAAGTTCACACCAATCATGAATTTTCTTTCTCAAATATTGATCACATGGATAATTTCATGGTCATATGAATTTATATTTTCTACAAAAATTAAAATAATTTTTTTAATAATTTTCTTGATTACCAAACGTTGTGATGTAATAAATTTTTTTTTTAGTATCTCACTATTTTATCAAATCCCAATATCTCTTACAAATGGATTCAATGTATCATGTCATATATATATTTCAGTCGCAAGGATCTATATTTCCCTTCCCATAACCCAAACTATGTCCATGAAAATTATTTTATGATATTTAGGTAGGAAGTCTTGAAATCTGTATAAACTAAATCTTCCTTAATCTACTGAGTAAACTACCCAATACTAAAATTGTCATTGAAATTTCCTCAACACTTTTCTCCAAATTTTATTTAATGTAATATTTCCATTAAACTCACTAATTATTTAAAATTCAACCCTTTATCTTTGGTAGGATTCCTCAATAATTGAATGTGACCCCAACTATGGTTGTATATAAACATAAAATATAAAATTTTATGTTTGAAAAAATATTTACATGTGGTAATTTATTTATCTTATGCTCAAATATTCATTACATTATCATTTTACATTATTTTTAATATTATGTGAATTATACAAATTTTATTTACCATTTCTTGGTAACATAATTTATTTATAACCCATTTATTTTATTTTATCTTAGCATGCTTGTTATTTATTAAATTTATGTTACTATGTTTAATCATAAAATAAACATTCAGTATACAAATAAATAACTATGCACAAGATAAATAAAATAAACCAGGGCATGATCACGAGTTTTCACTACTGGTCAGTTTATCAAGTAGGTAATAAAATAACCCTTATCCCCAGGGTAATAACTCTTTAATCCAAGCTAGGATTGAGTTGTAGCATTTCACCTTAACCAATATATCTCCTTGGTTGGTTTCACATTAGTTCAATTTGGAACCATCTCCTCATACATAAGAGGTCCTTCCTTTAAATTTTCTTACTCACTTATAGGTCAATGGAACCATGGGTTTAGGGTTATATAATTAAAACCATAGGAACATAGGACCATACGTAATAAGTAGGAAGGGATGATTCTAAAATAATCATATTTAATTTAATAAAAATTTTATCATAAAAAATTATGCAATAAAAATTTGAATTAAATAGAAAACAAACCTACATAGTTCGACCAAGTTCATGATCATCCACACACATAATGAATACACCTTTAAACTATCTAAAATAAATTTGAATGCATTCATTATTAGTATAATATTCTCAAACTAATAATTTTTAATATTATTAATTAGTTCATTAATTTTATTAATTATCTATCTGAACAACCATTTAAATTCAAATCAACTATAATTTTAATTAAATTAAATTAAATATTTTTAATTATAATTATTTAAGTACATAGAGTATACTTGAGGTGGAACAATTTATACCCTTTTATTTATGCTTAAACCCATTAATATATTTTAAATATTGCACAACTTGTTTCCTCCCTTGAAACGACATGTGAGTATCATTGCATATATTTCTTATCATATATAGTGTACTTACATGGGAAGTATACCTTTAATAAATGTCATGATATACTTGACATGTGGTTTTGTATGTCAATCCACATAGTCTACAAGGAATTAGAGCTAAAACTTACCCAGAGTAAAATCCATGTAGAAATCTATCACATGAAATGTACAAACAGCTACACTCCTTTTATTTTGGTTTTATTTAATTAATTAACCCTCTCTATATTTCTACTCACATAACATACTGGTTTTGACATGCTCCTTGTGTCATTTGTCCTAAATTACACAACATGTACAACCAGCTACACAGCATGGAATTCATTAGTTCCGACCCAAAATAAACTCCTAGGTACTTTTCATCTATTTTACGTGGTTTATTATTCATTAAACATTGTGTATAACCCACTATAGACCATGAATTTCTTTCAATTTGTCATGTCACTCCGCTGACATTCATTATACGGTGCATATTAATTGCATGCCTCAAACTTTGACTGCATGACTTCCACAATTCATGTTGGGAAAACCCATGTGGGTTTACTTGTAATGTATGATAGATAAAAATTATGTAAAATCTATTATATCATGTTCCAAATGGAATCCATCACATGTCGTTTCATGAAACCACATACTGAAGCCGCACACAATGTGTTATGGTTTGCATGGATTGTCCTTGTGTGGTTGAACATGGGTACACAATGTGTATATTTTGGTTACATTCCATGTTTTTTTGTCATGTATCCACAATCTTTGGCACCTATAAATGATATATTTTACATTTTCAATCTATTTTTTTATAACTATTGGTCATATGAAATCTAAAAATATTAATATCTTAACTTACAGACTAAAGAAAAAATCAAATTGGGAAAATAAAAATAAAAATGAATAATTTATCAATGATTAATAAATAATTATAAATTAATATGTGACCTCTATAATACCAATTGATGGTTTAGAGGCACAACTGATATAGGTGGACCTATTCCCAATAATTATTTCTTCTGTTTCTTCGAATAAATCCTTATCAATAGAAGATAGAAACACTAAAATATTCTAATAGATGATATTTTTCAAATGTAATTTAGAATTAATTTAGGAATAATAATTACCTAGCTTAATAATGCATTCTTCATTGATGAATTTGGTTGAGCTTCTTATCATTCCATCTTTTTAATGGAGGATCCAAATTAGAATCACTCTAGCGGTATCCACATGTGATCCACAAATATAAAAACATTACAAATGGAAGTATAAGTGTAAGTGTTGAGGCACCAATCGTGTTGTGTTATTCACCATCAATCATAATGGGAACCCCTTTAATCTTTAAGTATTATTCCTTATTCTATATGTCTTGATAAATAGTAAGAGGATGATCAACTCTCATTCTTGAGAGTGTTGTTGAGAGATCTCTCTTTGGTCTTAATATAATTTTATTAAGAGGATATTTTGTTAACAATAAGTCATTTAACATAGAATATAATATAAATAGGGTAATATACTTAGGTTTAGATAATTAGTTATTAAAAAATCCCTTAACTAATTTCTTTGTTCTAAGTAAACCCAATTTTGAATAATAATAATATTATTATTATTATTTCATGGTGTGTACTAACTCAAAAATATTTAAAAAAATTCTTGGATAAATAAATCAATATTTAGTTAATTTATATTAAATAAAATATATCATTTACATCAAAGCCTTTAACATAGACTATCAATACTACTCGAAATTTATCAAACCTTGAATAATAAATATTTATTTAAATAAATTAATATCATTATAATATTTAATACATAAATAAATAAAATAAATATTAACTAGGAGGTGAATAAATATTTATTTATTATTAAACTAATGTATTTATCAGTCTGAAATAACTGGTGATTGAATTTATATGACAACATAACCCAAATAATATTTATTCCTTTGTCTTAAGAATATAATCTATTCTATATAAAAATTAAATAAATTAGAACTCATATTCCAGAAATGCATAGTGTGTGAACCTATAGAACTCTTTATTACAACAATTAGATAATATTTTTGGAAGGAATAGATATGTATCTAGAGACATATCATGGTACCCATAGAGAATGATATTAGTGTCAAAGTTACAATAACCTCTTAAGAACATTTACCATGTAATATCATCCCTTTATCTCATTATCTCATCAAGAATGTTTGATAAAAGTGTCATCACCATTTATTCGTGAATATATTTCTTTTAATCTATAAAATGAACTCATCAATAAACATCCATGGCCTTAAAATTAGCCATAAAATATTATTTCAATCAAAAGGTCCTGAGATATCATCATCCAAATATAAAAGGGAGAAATCCTTTCTTCATTTATTCAATCAATGTAATTTCAATTTTTATACAACCAACATATCTTACTTATCTGTATGAATATATCATCACAATTTTCGAAAGTACAAAAAATTATGTGATTATTGATATACATTAAAAAAATCTCAAATATAAGGACCAATACACATGTCAATAGATACAAATATCCAATGACACATATAACATGTTTAATTTTTATTGGTGGGTTTATCCTTATACCCTCCCATATTGGAGATTAATAAGTGTGAAACTTAAAGAGAAGAATACTAATATGACTATGAGAATCCAAAAACTAATAATAAAAACATCATCTGTATACTATTAGAAGATTTCATCTAGAAAATGGGGCATATGTTTTAGAATACTTTCATATCATTTATAGGTTATCATCATTGTGAGTAATCACTATGACTATTTGATGCGACCAATACTGTAAGGACATTATCAAATTTACTTAAGATAGAATAAAACTCAACACATTATTTTATATTTATTGATATTCATTTCTTTTAATATACTAGTAATTAAAAGTAAACTGTATTTTTTTCTGGGGAAGAACTACTAACAATTAGATAAAGATCAATATATAATAATGATTTTTCTCATGGTATTTATTTGAGATCAATTTATTTTTCAATTTTAATATAGGGATAAACTTTTCATCACAGTGATAATCAGTAAAAAAAATTCAATATAACTCCCCTCATCATTTTAAGATATTTTATAACTGATTGAGATTCAAATCCAATATAAATCTATAATCGTCTTTAGGGTCCCATTTTTTCTCATTATAGTGCTGTTAATACAATATATACAGAAAAACAATTCCTTACATGTGAATAATTTAGCTTGTGGATGTAATACAATTATAATGAGTCATATTTATAATAATTTTATTATTTAATTTGAATCTATTTTTTGTATGAAAAACTGAATATCCCCATGCTAAACTTGGGAATTTATTTTTCATGAGAAGTGGGTCGGTGATAATTTATAATCACTTTATAAATTATAAATAGAAAATTTTGAGTGTGTACATGAGAACCAAGATTACCAATAATTACATCAATAAATAAATAATAATTAGTAAAAGAATATGATGAATGTTTAATAATATTAACAAGAAAAATATACTTGATTGTATAATTTAGAAATTGAGACCTTACTCTAATTTTATAGGACAGAAATCTCAAAAACTCAAAGTTACAAGTTAATAATAAAAAAATGAAACTATATATTATACACATTAATAAAAATCCAAAAAAATACCTTAATAGCCCACATGATGTAACTACTATAGATAGTGCTTCTAAAAGAACTAGAACCCACTTTTAACAGCGCTAAAAAGTACTGTTAATCACAGCGAAGATAAAGGGGGCCTTTATCAGCACTTGAAATAGCATTGATAAATTCCTAACTTCATGTGATTTTCTTTTTATATAAAAAAAATACCACTAGAAACTGCACAATGCACACACACCACCTGCACAAAACAACACCTACATAGCACACACAAGAACAATGCAATGTACACAACAATGCACACAAGAACAAATAAGCACATATAAGGGTTTGGAAAACAATTCTATATACATTTCAAACAATTTTATATATAATTACATTTTCAATTATCCAATAAATAGTTAAAAGAATTATTGTTTCTTCTTCTGACATCTGTGAACCCCTCTCAAAAATGTACTTCTAAGGTATTAGTTTTAGAACAGATTGTCCCAACTCAAGAAAAAGGTGGCACCAATATAATAAAAAAAATTTATGTTAGTAATACAATAAATAAATAAATAAAACATTAATATGAAAGAATAAATAAATAAAATGTGAGTTTTTAATAAAAAGGACACATTTAGAGTTATAAAATTTACATCGTATGTCGTATTGAGGTGGTGTTTATTCCTACACATCACAAATGAGTTATAGATCATTGTTCTAAAATATAAAAACAATCTGAATGATTTTTATTGGTTTTGAGTATGTCCCTTATTCTTTTACTAAAATTAATATCAAATTTAAATAACACATTTGGATTTATACTGGTCACGTCATTCTTCTAATTGAGGTTTCGTTGATTCTGACATGTTACAAATGATTCATGGACCATTGTTCTAAAGTATTAAAAAAATCTGAATGCATTTGCTCAGATTTCAGTATTTTGGTTGTGTTTTTTTACTAAAATATCATTCCAAATTGGAAACACACATTTTGTGTCATAACAGTCACATCTTGAATTAGTTGAAGGTGATACTGTTGCATACACATCATGAAGGACATGTGAATATCTCTCCAAAATTATGAAGATAATCGAAGGGTGTTTTCTTCGTTTTTAGCAAGTGAATTTTTTTGAGATAAAATGTCAATTTTAAACTGATAAAAGTAACTTTTAGACTTACTAGTCACACCATGCATCATATTGATTTTCAGTTGATTCAAACACATCAAAAATGACTCCTATATCATTGTCTTAAAGTATCAAAACAATCCAAATTTGTGTTCACGGTTTTAGTATATCACATGTTCTTTCTACTTAAATTAATGTAAATTTTAATTAAAAACACATTTTTGTTTGTACTAGTTACATTGTTAATCATATTTAGGTGTGGTTGATTCATAAATGTCAAAAATGACTCTTGTATCATTGTTCTAAATTATCATAACAATCCAAATGTGATTTCTCTTTTTTTAGTGTGTCAGTTGTGTTTTTTTTACTAAAATATCATTTCAAACCAAAAACATTATTTTTGAGTCATGCTGGTCACATCGAGCATTGGTTTAATGTGAGACTAATTTATACAAATTAAAAATGACATATGAATAATTGTACTAAATTATGAATTCAATTGGAAAGAATTTTCTTGGTTTTTTGTGAGTGACACATTATGAGATAAAATGTAAATTTTAAACTGATAACAGACACTTTTTGTCATACCGGTCACATCATGCAATAGATTGAGGTGTGGTTGATTACTATACATAATAGAAATGACTCATGGGTCGTTTTCCTAAATTATAAAAACTATCTGAATGTGTTTTCTCAGTTTTTAGTATGTCACTTGTTCTTTTTTACATAAATTAATGTCAATTTTAAATAAAAAGACACATTTGAATTTATATCAGTCACATCGTGTTTTTTATTAGGGTGGGTTTTATTTTTAAACATAAAAAAGGACTCTTGTATCATTTTTATAAATTATAAAAATAACAAGAAGGAATTTTCTTGGTTTTCAGTATGCTATTTGTGTTTTTTTATTAAAATTAATGTCAATTTTAAATAAAAAGAGACACTTTGAGTCATACCGGTTGCACTGTGCATCAGATTGGGGTGTGGTTGACACCTACATGTCAAAAATAACTTATATATAGTTTACCAAATATATAAAAACAATATAAATTCATTTTTTAGTTTTTAGTATGTCAGTTGTGTTTTTTTACTAAAATAGCTTTTCAAACTAGAAACAAGCAGTTTGAGTCATATCGTTTGCATCGTGTGTCAGTTTGACATGATAATGCTTCATACACATAAAAAAGAATATATGAATCATTTTAATAAATTATTAATACAATTAGATTGAGGTTTTTTAGTTTTCATTGAGTGACACATTTTGAGCTAAAATGCCAATTTTAAACTAATAATTGACACTTTCTATCGTATCGATCACACCATTCATCTAATTGATGTGTGGTTGATTCCTAAATATCAAAAATGAGTGGTGGATAGTTTTATTAATTTATAAAAACAATCCAAATATTTATTATTAGTTTTTAGTATGTAACTTTTTTTGCTAAATTTATTGTTAATTTAATATAAAAATACACACTTAAAGTCATAATATTGACATTGTGTGTCGTATTTAGGTGTGGTTGATTATTACATATCACAAATTCCTTATGGATTGTTTTCCTAAAGTATTAAATCAATCATAATGTTTTTTCTCATTTTTCAGTATGTCACTTGTTTTTTACTTAATATATTGTGAATTTTAAATAAAAAAAGACACTTTGAGTCATACCGATCACATCTTTATGCTATTTATACACATTCTTCTATCAGGTATACATCCCATTCGTTTTTAAAAAAACCTATATCATCTTGTGAATATGAGTATTTTTTCAGTCATGGTAGTACTGAAAAAATATAAATGCACAAAGGATTAATAAATATTTTAAATGAAATAGTAATTAATTTCAAAAATACCTCTTTAGGGATTTTGGTTTTTTCATGGAATATGATCTATTTCATAAATTTACAATCATAATAATCATATCCTTTATAGTTTTTTTTTCAGACACTGTAGAAACATTGAGAAAAATAGTTAATTTTTTAATGTGTTTGGATAGTGAAATCTTATTATATATACCCCGATACTTATCTAGTCGTAGTACTTTTGATGTTTCTTGTTCTTTTCCTCTGGTCATATTCCATTATGTATATGATATTCACACACCACAATATCATAATAAAATCCTCATTAAAAGATAATATAAATTATATAACTATATGTTTAGTTCTAAAATGTTGGATGTAGTGTATTGCAAATTCACAGATTCCATCATGTGTGGCTGTTTTGTTGGATATCCACGCATTGAATCAAGTAAAAAGTTATTGGAGTATCCAAATTGACTATAATAAGAATCTAATGCTCCCTAAGAACACAAAAAATAATAATTAATGAAATAAATTAAAATATAATTTATATGATTAAATTGTAGAGTTTTTCCCCTTCATCGTTGGTATTAAGAATATTATGTCATGTGTAATTTTACTATTAAATGATTTAAGTAGGCCTTCTACTATTTAACCCCTTTATTGGATTCTATTTTTTTTATTCTGTAGAGGTGATGTGAGGACTAAAGAATCCAATTTTGTGTTTATGGGGAAATCCCATCAATTTTGGTTCATAAATTTTCTTACAAAAGATGTGAAATGTATTTAGTCATAGTTATCATAGTATATCAGCTTTTGGAAAATCAAATCATGCAAACATACCTCATGTATACATTTACAACTGAGCCACCAAGCCAATCATACTCCAGGATTTCACTTACATTGTCAATAAAAATGAAATATGTATCTTCTCCTATGTACATATTTTCACCAAAAACAATTGTATGAGTACCATCATCTTTCAACATTATATTCACATGAACCTAAAATGATAATAAATGTGGATATAGAACGGGTAGGTTTAAGGTGCTTTCGGTAGATCGTTTCAATTGGTTCATTGATCCTTGAGATACTTTTGAGAATTTCTTTCTTTTCACCCCCTTCCCTGTGTCCATCTATAATTACATTCATCAGTTAAAACCTTTTTTCATAAAATATTAAAGTTTTATCACGAAAAATAAATTGGAAATGAATACCTCTTTATAGATATGTATTTTTTATAAGAAATGATGGAAATGTGATAAATGTTCTAGTAGATTGTTCAACATTATTAATATCATCATCATCATTATTTTGAATAGGTAACTCGGTGCTTGGATCATGGTCTATGTTAATCAACACTTCGACACGGCCTGTTGGAAGTGGTCTGTTTTGTAGCATGGCATTATAGATATTGAACACTTTATCCCTCTCTACAAGGTGATGGGTGGGTGTTGATAGATATAAATCACATCCATTATAACCATGTATAATACTAGTATAGGAAATGTATCAGTTTCTATCTGATTCAAAATTCATAGGAACAATTATTAGAACCTTGATTAACTCATCTAAGATAGGTTTTTTAGGGGAATGCCTCACCTCAAAGCTGGTGAGGGTGGGGAAAGATCTTCATGCACTGGTTGTTCTTGAGTTATTTCTTCTCTTTTCCCCGCACCATAAATTTTTTATGATCTATCAAATCTATTTCCTTTTTTCTTCAAAGATATATAATATTTATCCCATCAATATCATTTCTTCACTTTGATCATCCTCTTATTTTTTTCTTAAAAAATATTCAGGTTGTCACCCCAAAACTCATACCTTTGACACGACCATACTTTTCTGGCTGCTTCAGGGCCACCGAAAGTATATCTACATCGAGTGTGGATGTTTCTAATTATTGTGACTTTTCAGATAAAATATATAGTAAAATAAGTATTCATTGTTATATAATTTCGATTTAAATCAAAACAAATATTTATTATGTCATAATTACACATGCTTCCCATACTTTTTTGAGTTTTTATCTATTAGTATCCCATATTTATTTACATGCACCTCCTTCCATAGCACATGGAATGGTATGGAAGTGACTTTGGATTTGTATTCATCAATCTAAATATAAACAGATGAACATAGATATGGTGTTTTTTATGTCACATAAATATATTATGGTATATTTAAAATACGTGACACTTTTTTTCAAGTGATGTGTACCCCATCCTTGCTTTATGGTAGGGGTAAGCAGGTTTTTCTTCTCATTCCTTATTTTCAACACTCGTTTGTTGTTTCATAAATAAAAAACCTATCAATTAAATTGGTGAATATGCGTATTGTTTAAAAATGTATTACCAAACACAATGTACCTGAAAAGACATCTCTACACAATGGATAGTAAATGTATCCCACAGTCCTTGGGTTATCATGTGTGCATAATGTAGAGGTGGGTGTGGGTTTATTTTCCCTTCAGCATCATTATGATAATATCTCATTAAAATTGTGAAAAGCCTCTATGAATCCTTCCATCATCCCTTAATATATTGTCCTTCTGTGAGTCATCTACTATAAAAGCACTCTACAAGGGATGATAAAGAGTAAGTCAATGTTTCCTTTTTTTTTATTTTTTAGTAAATTGATAAAATTATATCATAATGTTACCATAATATATCCCCATATTAGTATCTTAATCCTGGTAACAATTTGGTTTCATGAAAATACATCAGTTGACACATGTTTTCAAGTGACAATTCCAATATAACTACTGAACATGCCCTTGTTTGGCTTAACATATTGGCCCTGCTTATTCCATATGACCTCGTATTTGATGCCTTTCACTCTTTCCTTAATAATTTTTGCTAACACTATCAAAATAAGGTGATCCTATTTTTTCTACCCCACTAGTCTTTTGTTGCCTACTATTTCCTCGGTTTCAACATCATTAATATGCTTCTATGGAGTGCTAGCATCGGCATGTGTAGATGGTAGTTGTACCTATGCACTGGGAGCAGCAGCAACAGGTTGAGAAACATGTTGGTCCTCTGCACTATGAGAAATAGTATGTTGAGAGACCTATTGTTCCTCTACACTATGAGCAACAGCAGGTTGAGAGACATGTTGTTCCTCTGCACTGTGAGAAGCACGAGGTTGAGAGACCAGTTTGCCTTGGGATTGGAAGTGTCATCACATGTAGAAGTATTTATCTGCAGAAGTGTTTTAACATTTAATTTAGATTACATAAAAGTAGTAAGGAATAGATAATTACATAAGGTAAAATGATGTATATTACAAAATAATATAACCTAATTATTGAACTCTATTTTTTTAAAGGCTAAAGGGATTTTACCCCTCTCTCAACTATCAAAATACCTTCATTATGGTCTCTTGTGACATATAAAACATTTTCTACATTGGGACCACTGTGAAATGTTTGCTACGCCCTAATGAAAGGGTCATCATCCATTGAATTTTCATCTGAACCTTTATTGGTTTTGGTCGACAACAGAACAACAAACCTGTTTTGGTTTGCAGGATTTGGAACATAAAATACATGTACTTCCTATGATACAATTATAAATGGTTCATTTTTTGTACCCTTCCTTACTGAAATAAACATTCACAAATCCCAACTCATCTATTTTATAATCACTCCTATTATCAACCCACTTGAATTGAAAATTTGGCACTTGTAATTTCATATAATCCAACTCCCATATTTTTTTGATGATGCCAAAGTATGACATATTCTCATAAATTGGATTTCTGTCCTTAACACCGTCAACATGCATCACTTTATCCACAATGGTTTCTCCACTATTATTTATGGTACTATCTTTATTATTTTCATTAGTATATAATGTATAACCTTTAATTATATAAGTATTATAAGATAATACATACACACTTGGCCCTCTAGCTAGCCATCAAATTCATTTTGGAATTGAATCTAGATTTTCTTCTGACTCCTTAAATATATAGTTTTGAAAACATCCCATAAACTGTCGATTATGTGTATTTGATATCCATTTTTCATCCCATGATATATTGAAATTCCTAAGAATTTATTTTTGGGGTTTCACATATGTGTCAACCTCTAAACTGTTATGAAAAACATAAGGGTGGGCCTACTTCTAATCTATAATATTGATTATGACAACCTATCTTCTAGAAATTATTTCACCCACAGTCGCCCAATGTGATGATATTTAAGTAGACCAATGCTTTCAAAAAAATTCGGTTATTCGGTATATAATTCAATGGCTTCCGCGAAAATATATTACTCCATAATAAAACCCTCTAGCTAACATCAATTACTGGCATACGCTTTCAAAGTCTTCATATACCATTCAATGGGGTACATCCATCTATTGTGTATAGGATGACAAATCCAAATATCTCCCTCCAAGTGAACCATAAAATGAACCATAATATCGAATAATGTCGATGGGAAGAACATTTCCAATTTATATATTATGGCATAAATTTCTCTATCCATACTCAGCAATTTTTTCAGGTTATAACATTTCTATATATATCATTGAAGAAGAAATGAAGCTTTGTTAATTTATAACATGCATTCTTAGAAAAAAATCAATGTAAAGAAATAGGAATTAGATAATTCATCAAAACATGGATGTCATGTGATTTCATACCCTTTAACATTAAATTATTTATTAACACGATGTTCATGATATTTGATGAATACCCCTCTAGAACCTTTATGCCATTCAAGAAGATAAAAAATCGATATATGTCCAACCTAGAAAGAGTGTAAGTAGTTAGAGGAATGAAATTTTATTTTTAAACCTTCACTGGCAGTAACTCTTCTCAAATTTCCATGTAAACCATGCCCAAACAAGACTTAATTCCATCATTTGTTTTGTCTGGTTCATTTTGAAACGTATCGATGACACTATAACATATATTTTTTCAACATGAATAAAATAAAGAATGTTTTTTACGTAAAAAAAATATAGTATAGGAATTCCAAAAAAATTGATCACTTCTTCCAGCTTATTTTCATAAGGTTTTTAAAAAAAATTCTTTAACAAAAGTAGTGTCCACGTCTTTTACATTCTCAAACAATTGATCACCTATTTGGGGAGATGGTTGTACATTCTTCTAAAATTCCATCAAATGATGTATTCCAAGATCAGTACTTATATCATCAGGGTAGAAATTTTTGATGTACTAGAAACATGGTTTTTGATGAATGTTTCGACCTAATTAACTGTGTACCCTATTCATAGATGGGACACCGATGGTTTCCTTTAATTATATATCTGAACAAATTTTCATAAGCATTAAAGTCATTTATCATCCTGTAAAACATGGATATCAACATGAAATCATTATTTCTATAAAAAATAATACAATGTAACACATGAATCCCACAATAATTTCAAATCCTCGTTCAATGGAGTCAAATATACATCAATATCATTACCGAGTTGTTTTAGTACTGATATAATCCTATATAGAAAGATGTGTTTTCATTTCATGCATAACCATGGTGGAAAGTTTTAATTTACCAACATTATTAGCCATGTACTATGAGTACAGGTTTGAAAACCAAAATGATTCACTCCATCGGTAGATAACGCAAGACGAAGATTTCTCGGATCATTTCCAAAATCAAAATACTCATGATCAATTCTTTTCTACTAAGGAGAGTCTTACAACTGATGTAGTTTACCATCTTTATTTCTTCTGTTTGTGTGCCATTTCAATTTCAATATAGTCTCCTCACTTCCTTATAGGCACCTAAACCTTTGAATGATTGGAAAGTACCATAAAACTTTTGTAGGACTGAATTCATATTTCTTTTATTGAGAAGAAACACACTTTTGGAATTCTATAAGTGATTTTTGGTCCTTCAAAAATAGTATACAGTCATTCGGGCAGGTGTGTATTCTTTTATAGATCATACTCATCGAGCATAGCATTCGTTTGGCATTGTAATT
Source organism: Viscum album (assembly GCA_963277665.1). NCBI lineage: Eukaryota > Viridiplantae > Streptophyta > Magnoliopsida > Santalales > Viscaceae > Viscum > Viscum album. Next base: position 1,352,464,717 of record OY728164.1, read on the forward strand.
TTGGCTTGGGATCGCATTATCTTCTGAGAATATTTCATTCAAGAAAGAATTTAATTCTGTAAAACTATTGTTGTAACATCCCAAGTAAGTAATGAATAATAGATATTTTTATCTATGTCTATTAATGATTAAGATACTGTTTTAGAGGCTTAAAATGAAAATAAATCCAATCTTAAGCATGGAATACACTAATATTCTTAAAAGATTGTTTTACTGCCTTATGATGGAAAACCCTTTTTAAATATATCTTTTGACAATTTTATAAACTATGTTTGTCAAAATAAACTTATTCTTTATGATTGGAACATCAAAATTTACTTTGTGTGAATTTTTGGTATTTTTCTGACAATGTTCATTTTTTAATGAATAGTGAAAAATACTGCATTTTACATCAAAAATGATTTTTAATCTAATTTATTTATATGATTATATTATCTTTTGAATTAGTTTTAAAGTTAAATTAGTATATATTTTTACCATTTTATCCAATGGTGGTCATTGGAATCAATTTCACTTTGAAATTAGACTTAAACTGGTGTCAATCTTTTGATACTTATTGTTTTATAAAAACACGCTATTTGCTCTAGCAGCGGGAATTAATTATTAAATTAATTAATGTGACTTAAGTGATTTGAATTTTGTAAAATAGACTTCATTTTTGAATTCGGAATATCAAATATAGCTTAGGGTGAATTTTTGGTAATTTTCTGAAAAACTTCCATATTTGATGAATAGTGAAACCACTAAGTGGTACTTATAAAAACTGATTTTCCATTTAAATGAAATTTTGCCATCATTGTGTTTTGAATTTCAAAAATCCTACATACATGGTTGTCATTAAGAAGTAAAATGTGGTTCAATGAGATTATAATAATTTTTTGGTGAATAGTAACTTATTAAGTTTTTAATCGCGATTAGTGGTAATTAGTGTAGTTTAAGGTAAAAATAATGCTTTAATAAAATAAGATGAGCTTGACACATGTCCTACCCTCATTTTTTGTGTCATGGCCGACCAATACAAGTCATGGGTCAACTTGGGGACCCCATGGATCCACTTTGGTTGGGAAATGACATAAATAACTTTTTATTTAATATAAAAGTAAAAAATGACACAAACATAATATGTTTTACGAAAACAATTTTTACATGGGGATATAAAGATAATATTTTTGATTATAAATAGTCATTGGAAATCTAAAAAGATTTCCTACATCATAGTATTTTTTTTATAATTTTTAGACTTTAAATAAATTAAATTATTTATGACATCATGATGATGCAGCGATGACCTCATTATTTAACGATTTAAATAAAATGGAAAGATAATGAAAAATCTAAAACCTACACATGGCCAAAACCAATTGTATGAGTGGATTTAGAAGACTTATCACCTTATCCTTGAATTATAGAAATGTGGGACCTTTTGAATCCGAAGCTCTTTTTAAAATAAAGTAACTTATCTTTACATTCCAAAAGTTCCCCTCCTCTCCTCTTATAAAAGGCCCCCACCTCTACCTCATTTCACACACTCCTAAAGCCTTTGTCTCAGCCAACCCCTACCCATTTACTCTCTACACATCCCTCTCCTCATCCTAGAGGATTCCCTTTTGGCATAATCCTTTCAAAGGAATCCTTTAGGCTCAAATCAAAAGGAGTTACACTTTTAAAGGTAATTCATTCTCTCATGTTCGTTTGTTTTATTTTGCTTATCCAACCCCCTAAACTATTTTTATTTACTTATTTTGAAACAACAACAGTATCTTCAATATACTAGGATGTTGTTATAAGATTTATTTGAGCTAAACTCTCACACAACTACATCAAATGGTTAAAGAACATATAGTTTCCGTGGATGGAGAAATTCTGCCACCCGAAACAATGATTGTTCAATACTCATTTAACACCTTCAAAGGTGGCCATTATGATGTCACTATTTTTATATATGATATATAATATGTTTATGTTTTCCTTAAGCTTCTGTTTTTTTTCATTTTGGGCATAACTTTATTGTTTCCATTATGGGTAAACATGATATCTTCATTTTAGGAAGTGCGGACTACCGCCCCCTGAAAGTGATTTGATTCGTTAATACCATATGTGGGATGTGTAAAGGATAAAGTTAATGATATTATATATGTTGTTATACTGGAATTATAATATACTCTTATATCATTATTATTCCATTCCAGAAAATACGAAATAGAAATGGAAGTAGCGTTCATGCGTACGTACGGCTTACCGTCTCCATGAACGGTGCATTTCATTTTTTACCTCTAAATGTGATGTAATATTATAAATGCATGTATATGCTGAATATATATGATATATATGTTATCCAAATCATTAATATAATTCTGGATATAACTAAACATTGACCAAATTAACAACATGTAAGTGTAAGAAGTATATTTTTGACTTAAGAACCAAATACCGGAAAAATGAACATTATTAACTTAAAAGATTGCATGATGTTCATAACATGGTATAAAAGGAATAATGAACTTGAAAAAGGTTCATAATCAAGTAGAGATTAACTCAAGTTTATTATTCAGGAGATTAAAGAACGGCCGGGTCAAGTCGGATATGAGGTATGGGACTTCCTCTCAATCTCCTTTCATTGAGGCATATTTTATTTTATACACAACATTCTTTTATACGGTGTATAAATCCCTTTAACTTTTACGCTTATTCAAAAGGAATATTTTTTATACGAAGAATTTACTAAACGATAAAAGGGAATGTTTTTGTCGTACGTATGCGGCGACAACGACTTCTTCGCCGTCGTGACCGTTATTTGAGTTTCGGCTTCCTCTACAAGACATACCTTCTTTTTAAAAGAAAAATAAATACCATGTTTTACTTTTCTTTTATTTTGGTATTGAAAATGGTTTTCACAATGTTTTTTGTGTTGTATTGATATCTTGTGATTGAAATGTGGAAATTTTATGTTTCCTTTATGCATGTTTTATGTGATACGATTATGTTATGGTTCTTGGGCATTATTATGAAGACGGGTGGTTCAGTGATAAACTAAGGGCGGGTGAGCCCGATATATCTCTCCAATGCATTGGGTAACGTGAAGGAGTGAAACGTTAAGGTTTCTATGAAGAGATTTAGGGAATATACTGTGATGGGTATTCCAAACGTAACCAAGAGGGTTACTCCCTACGTAAGAATGTTATGAATGTCTCAAGTTACCTTTATGTCTTATGATTTCTATGATTTATTCATGATTTGATGAGGTATGTTAAAGTGCTTATGTTTTATGGGTAAAGTATGATCTCATCCTTATGTATATATGTACCCATGTTTCCTTTACATATTTTTATATCCCTTACTGTGCTTTTTATGCTCATCCCAAGTTTTTTTGAAATGTTTTTCACATGTCAAGGGAAAGGTACATGATATGATGATAGTGTCAAGGAAGTGACAAGAAAGAATCCATGTTTATTTTAAATATGTTTCCATTGATGGGAATGAAGAATACTATCTTTATGTAACCACTTTGTTTATATGTGGAATGTATTGCAAGTTTTATGATCTAATTCTCTAAAACTCTAAACCTGAAAAGATCCTCAACGTGTAATCTTGTGATAACTCAAGATTAAGTAAGGTTTAAGGCTGGGGCCTTATAGTTGGTATCAAAGGTCGGTTTAGATAAATTTAGGAGTTAAAATTCTATTAAATTATTATCCAAAAATATTTTTTTTGAAATGATATAGCATTTGAAGATTACCATGTTGCTTCATCTAAGACATGTTTGTTCAGAATGTTTTTCCGCAGAGGAAATAGGGAAGCAGTGCTAGGAAGGCATACAGAAGGAAATAACCTTCCGAATCAGCATCCAGAAATGGTCGGAATTGGAACTGAACAGTTTGTTGCAGTAATGGCGCAGTTGACTCAAGCGATAAATGGTGGTGGTATCTATGAACGAGATCAGCCAGATCAACCGCAGAGGAACATGTCAGTGGTGGAACATTTCATGAGGCAACATCCCCCATCATTCAGAGGATCATCTGACCATGTGCTATCTGAAGGGTGGATTAAAGCACTAGAGAAGATTTTTGATGTCATGGGGTGTTCAGACAATCAAAAGGTTAGTCTTGCTATTTACCGTTTGGAGGGTGAAGCGGATCAGTGGTGGTCTATGGTTAAAAATATCAGGGACGCCGATGAGATTGATGCTCTTGACTGGGATGAATTCAAAGGTATGTTTCTTGAGAAGTATTTTCCTAAGGCTGTTCGACTTAGGATGGAAAAACAATTCTTGGAATTGAGGAAAGAGGAAGACTCAGTGGCTGCCTATGAATAAAGGTTCACTCGATTGGCAAGGTATGCTCCAAATTTTATCCGAGACCTTGATAGTAAAATCAATCGTTTTTACTCAGGATTAAAGCCAAAATATCGAAGGGAATTAGCTTCTCGTGAGTTTAAAAGTTATGAAAAGCTTGTTCGATGTGCTGAGAAGGTGGAAATGGAGTTTTCCGATGACCAAGTGTTCTATAACAACCAGCAGAAGAAGAGACCGAGGTGGCAGGAGAAAGGTAAGAATTCTTCAAAAAAGTCTGATGGTAAGAGAACTAAGTTTCCAGTTTGTGATAAATGTGGAAAAAGGCATGCTGGGGAATGTCTTCTGAATTCTGGAAAGTAATACCGATGTGGTAAGATGGGACATAAGGCTCGTGATTGCACTGAAAAGGATCAAGGTGAAGGTAAGAACAAATTTGATTTACAATTAGTGAAATGTTATAAGTGCAATGAGATGGGTCAATATGAAAACGAGTGTCCGACAAAGAGCTTGAGTGATGGGAAGCAGTTCGACTACAAGCAGAAAGGGGTGGTAAAATCCTTTGCAACTACTTCAGCAGATGTCAGGCCATCAAATGAAGTTGTATCAGGTACTTTGTTTGTTTTTTCAGATTATGCCAGTGTGTTGTTTGATTCAGGGTCTACACATTCTTTCATCTCTGAAACCTTTTCTAGTAAAACGGGAATACCATCTCAAGAAATGACTCCTGAACTTTTGGTAAAAACACCTGGGGGAAATGTTGAGGCAAAAAGAATTTATAAGAATCTTCCTATCCTTATCTGTGGAAAGAACCTACTTGCAAACCTTATTGTTCTACCTCTAGTAGAGTTTGATGTTATCCTGGGTATGGATTGGCTCTCTATTTACCATGCTAAGATTGACTGTAGAGCTAAAGAAGTTTCTTTTCAGAAAGACTTTCAGTTTGTGTACAAGAATGAACCCTTACTATTGATAACTTATCAAGAGGCCGAGAAACTTGTAAAAGATGGAAATGAATGTTACCTTGTACACGTCGTTGAAAATAAATGAACTGTTCGGATTAATGATGTGCTAGTGGTAAATGAGTATCCTGATGTTTTTCCTAATGAGTTGCCTGGAATAATACCAGATCGGGAAGTTGAGTTTACTGTTGACTTAGTTCCTAATGCTAAGCCAATTTCAAAACCCCCTTATCGAATGGCACAAATTGAACTTTTAGAGTTGAAGGAGCAATTGCAAGATTTATTAGAGAAAGGTTTCATTAGACCTATCACATCACCATGGGGTGATCCTGTTTTATTTTTTAAAAAGAAATATGGTTCTATGAGACTTTCCATTGATTATAGAGCTTTGAATAACATCACTGTTAAGAACAAATATCCTTTGCCTCATATTGATGATTTGTTTGATCAGCTCCAGGGAGCTCAGTTTTTTTCAAAGATTGACCTGAGATTGGGGTACCATCAGCTGAAGGTAAAAGAGGCAGATATTCCGAAGACCGCGTTTTGTACGAGATATGGCCATTATGAATTTGTAGTAAAGCCTTTTGGGCTAACCAATGCACCTGCTGTATTCATGGACTTAATGAATAGAATTTTCCATGAGTTCTTCGATAAGTTTGTGGTGGTTTTCATTGATGATATTTTGGTGTTTTATAAAAGTAAAGAGAAGCATGAAAGACATTTAAGGGTTATCTTGCAAACCTTAAAAGAAAAGAAACTGTATGGGAAATTCAGCAAGTGTGAGTTTTGGTTGCAACAAATTTCTTTCCTTGGTCACATTGTTTCTAAATATGGAATAACTGTTGATCCTGCAAAAACAAAAGTTGTGGAAGAATGGCCAAGACCCACAAATGTAACCGAGATTCGTAGCTTCCTTAGTTTGGCAGGCTATTACCGAAGGTTTGTTAGAAATTTTTCACGGTTATCTAGTCCAATGACTAATCTAACTCGGAAGGGTGTTAAGTTTATCTGGACAAAAGAATGTGATGACTGTTTTCAGGAATTGAAAAGAAGATTGGTGAATGCTCCAGTTTTGGAACTACCTTCCAGGAATGGTGAGTTGGTTATATACAGTGATGCTTCATTGAAAGGACTTGGTTGTGTCCTAATGCAGAATGATCAGGTAATTGCTTATGCTTCATGACAGTTGGAAACTCATGAGGTAAATTACCCTACACATGATTTGGAATTAGCTGCTGTTGTTTTTGCTTTAAAAATTTGGAGGCATCATTTGTATGGAGTAAAGTGTGAAATATATACCGATCACAAAAGTTTAAAGTATATATTCACTCAGAAAGAGTTAAACTTGAGACAGAGGATATGGCTAGAATTAATCGAGGATTATGATTGTACAATTCATTACCATCTGGGAAAAGCAAATAAAGTGGCTGATTCTTTGAGTCGAAAAAGTAATGCTTCATTAACAATGTTGCGTTTGGAACGTGATCCTTTGGTTAAGGATTTTATGAACTTTGGCATAGAAGTTGTTGGTGCAGGAAGTCCTTCTGTTTTATTTCAGGTATTAGTGAGATCTTCTCTATCAGATAGAATCAAGCAAGCACAGAAGCAAGACAGTGAGTTCCAGAAAAAGATAGAGCTAGTTCAGAAAGGTAAGTTGCCTGAATTCAACATTGATAATGATTGTGTTTTGAGATTTGGGAAGAGATTTTGTGTGCCTTGTGATTCACAGTTGAAGAGAGAGTTGTTATGTGAAGCTCATAGTTCTCCGTTTTCAGTTCATCCGGGTAGTACTAAGATGTACAGAGATCTGCGGGAGTATTACTGGTGGGATGGAATGAAAAGAGATATTGATGATTTTACTGTGAAGTGTTTGACTTGTCAGTAGGTTAAAGAAGAGTGGCAGTTACTGAAAGGGATGCTTCAGCCTTTACCAGTGCCAGAGTGGAAATGGGAGAATATATCCATGGACTTTGTTGTTGGATTACTGAAGACATATCGAGGTAATAATGCAATCTGGGTTATTGTTGATCGCTTGACCAAATCTGCTCATTTCCTTGCTATACGAGATACTTTCTCTCTTGATCAACTTTCCCGTTTGTATATTAAAGAGAGTCAGGTTACAAGGAGTTCCTCTCTCCATTGTATCGGATCGTGATCCCAGGTTTACTTCGAACTATTGGAAAGGCCTTCAGAAGTAATTGGGTACTGAATTAAATTTTAGTACAGCTTTTCATCCTCAATCAGATGGGCAGTCAGAACGAACAATTCATACATTGGAGGATATGCTACGAGCTTGTTCTATGGATTATCAGGGAAGTTGGGACCAACATCTTTCTTTGGTTGAATTTTCATATAATAACAGTTTTCATTCCAGTATACAGATGGCACCATTTCAAGAATTATATGGGAAGCGGTGTTGAACACCAGCTTTCTGGGATGAAGTGGGTGAAAGGAAGTTGATGGGACCAGAATTGGTAGAAGAGATGGCAGAAAAAGTTCATCTGATTCAGAAACACATGAGAACAGCTCAGAGCAGGCAGAAGAGTTATGCGGATAACCAGAGGAAGGATCCATCTTTCGAGGTAGGTGATCATGTTTTTCTCAAGGTTTCTCCTTGGAAAAGTGTGATGAGATTTGGTAAGAAAGGAAAGCTGAGTCCAAGGTTTATTGGACCATATGAAATTCTGGAGAGAGTTGGATCAGTTGCATACCGAGTGGCTTTACCTCTGAGTTTATCTCAGGTACACAATGTTTTTCACGTTTCGATGTTGAGAAAGTATATGCCAGATCCATCTCATGTTTTGAGTCCAGAGGTAGTTCAGCTGGAAGAGAACCTATCTTATGAGGAACAACCGGTCCAGATTATTGACCACAGATAGCAAGTGTTACGGAATAAGGTGATTCACCAGGTAAAGGTTTTGTGGAAAAAACACATGATTGAAGAGGCAACATAGGAATCTGAAAATGCAATGAGGGATAAGTACCCCCATTTATTCGATAAGTAAATAAATTACGGGGACACAATTTTCTAAAGGGGGGAAGGATGTAACATCCCAAGTAAGTAATGAATAATAGATATTTTTATCTATGTCTATTAATGATTAAGATAGTGTTTTAGAGGCTTAAAATGAAAATAAGTCCAATCTTAAGCATGGAATACACTAATATTCTTAAAAGATTGTTTTACTGCCTTATGATGGAAAACCCTTTTTAAATCTATCTTTTGAAAATTTTATAAACTATGTTTGTCAAAATAAACTTATTCTTTATTATTGGAACATCAAAATTTACTTTGTGTGAATTTTTGGTATTTTTCTGACAATGTTCATTTTTTAATGAATAGTGAAAAATACTGCATTTTACATCAAAAATGCCTTTTAATCTAATTTATTTATATTATTAGATTATCTTTTGAATTATTTTTAAAGTTAAATTATAATATATTTTTACCATTTTATCCAATGGTGGTCATTGGAATCAATTTCACTTTGAAATTAGACTTAAACTGGTGTCAATATTTTGATACTTATTGTTTTATAAAAACACACTATTTGCTCTGGCAGTGGGAATTAATTATTAAATTAATTAATGTGACTTATATGATTTGAATTTTGTAAAATAGACTTCATTTTTTAATTTGGAATATCAAATATAGCTTAGGGTGAATTTTTGATAATTTTCTGAAAAACTTCAATTTTTGATGAATAGTGAAACCACTAAGTGGTACTTATAAAAACTGATTTTCCTTTTAAATGAAATTTTTCCATCATTGTTTTTTGAATTTCAAAAATCCGACATACATGTTTTTCATTAAGAAGTAAAATGTGGTTCAATGAGATTATAATAATTTTTTGGTGAATAGTAACTTATTAAGTTTTTAATCGCGATTAGTGGTAATTAGTGTAGTTTAAGGTAAAAATAATGCTTTAATAAAATAATATGAGCTTTACACATGTCCTACCCTCATTGTTTGTGTCATGGCCGACAAAGACAAGCCATGGGTCAACTTGGGGACCCCATGGATCCAGTTTGGTTGGGAAATGACATAAATAACTTTTTATTTAATATAAAAGTAAAAATGACACAAACATAATATGTTTTACGAAAACAATTTTTACATGGGAATATAAAGATCAGATTTTTTATTATAAATAGTCATTGGAAATATAAAAAGCTTTCCTACATCATAGTATTTTTTTTATAATTTTTAGACTTTAAATAAATTAAATTATTTATGACATCATGATGATGCAGCGATGACCTCATTATTTAACGATTTAAATAAAATGGAAAGATAATGAAAAATCTAAAACCTACACATGGCCAAAACCAATTGGATGAGTGTATTTCGAAGCCTTATCACCTTATCCTTGAATTATAGCAATGTGGGACCTTTTGAATCCGAAACTCTTTTTAAAATAAAGTAACTTATCTTTACTTTAAAAAAGTGCCCCTCCTCTCCTCTTATAAAAGGCCCCCACCTCTACCTCATTTCACACACTCCTCAAGCCTTTGGCTCGGCCAACCCCTGCCCATTTACTCTCTCCACATCCCTCTCCTCATCCTAGAAGATTCCCTTTGGCCAGAATCCTTTCAAAGGAAGCCTTTAGGCTCAAATCAAAATGAGTTACACTTTTAAAGGTAATTCATTCTCTCATGTTCATTTGTTTTATTTTGCTTCTCCAACCCCCTAAAATCTTTTTATTTACTTCTTTTGTAACAACACCAGTATATTAAATATACTAGGATGTTGTTATAAGATTTATTTTAGCTAAACTCTCACACAACTACATCAAATGGTTAAAGAACATACGGTTTCCGTGGATGGTGAAATTCTGCCTCCCGAAACGATGATTGTTCAACACTCATTTAACACCTTCAAAGGTGGCCATTATGATGTCACTATTTTTATATATGATATATAATATGTTTATGTTTTCCTTAAGCTTCTGTTTTTTTCATTTTGGGCATACCTTTATGTTTTCCATTATGGGTAAACACGATATCTTCATTTTAGGAAGTGCGGACTACCACCCCCTGAAAGTGATTTGATTCGTTAATACCATATGTGGGATGTGTAAAGGATAAAGTTAATGATATTATATATGTTGTTATACTGGAATTATAATATACTCTTATATCATTATGATTCCATTCCAGAAAATATGAAATAGAAATGGAAGTAGCGTTCATGCGTACGTACGGCTTACCGTCTCCATGAACGGTGCATTTCATTTCTTACCTCTAAATGTGATGTAATATTATAAATGCATGTATATTCTGAATATATATTATATATATGTTATCCAAATCATTAATATCATTCTGGATATAATGAACCTTTGACCAAATTAACAACATGTAAGTGTAAGAAGTCTATTTTTGACTTAAGAACCAAATACCGGCAAAATGAACATTATTAACTTAAAAGATTGCATGATGTTAATAACATGGTATAAAAGGAATAATGAACTTGAAAAAGGTTCATAATCAAGTAGAGATTAACTCATGTTTATTATTCAGAAGATTAAAGAACGGTCGGGTCAAGTCAGATACCAGGTATGGGACTTCGTCTCAATCTCCTTTCATTGAGGCATATTTTATTTTATACATAACTTTCTTTTATACTGTGTATAAACCCCTTTGAATTTTACGTTTATTCAAAAGGAATATTTTTTATGAGAAGCGTTTACTAAACGACAAAAGAAAATGTTTTTGTCGTACGTATGCGGCGACAATGACTTCTCCGCCGTCGTGACCGTTATTTGAGTTTCGGCTTCCTCTACAAGCCATACCTTCTTTTTAAAAGAAAAATAATTACCATGTTTTACTTTTCTTTTATTTTGGTATTGAAAATGGTTTTCACAATGTTTTTTGTGTTGTATTGATATCTTGTGATTGAAATGTGGAAATGTTATGTTTCCTTTATGCATGTTTTATGTGATACGATTATGTTATGGTTCTTGGGCATTATTATGAAGACGGGTGGTTCCGTGATAATCTAAGGGCGTGTGAGCCCGATATAGCTCTCCAATGCATTGGGTAACGCGAAGGAGTGAAACGTTAAGGTTTCTCCGAAGAGATTTAGGTAATATACTGTGATGGGTATTCCAAACGTAACCAAGAGGGTTACTCCCTTCGTAAGAATGTTATGAATGCCTCAAGTTACCTTTATGTCTTATGATTTCTATGATTTATTCATGATTTCATGAGGTATGTTAAAGTGCTTGTGTTTTATGGGTAAAGTATGATCTCATCCTTATGTATATTTGTACCCATGTTTCCTTTCCATATTTTTATATCCCTTACTGAGCTTTTTATGCTCATCCCAAGTTTTTTTGAAATGTTTTTCACAGGTCAAGGGAAAGGTACATGATATGATGATAGTGTCAAGGAAGTGTCAAGAAATAATCCATGTTTATTTTAAATATGTTTCCATTGATGGGAATGAAGAATACTATCTTTATGTAACCACTTTGTTTATATGTGGAATATAGTGCAAGTTTTATGATCTAATTCTCTAAAAATCTAAACCTGAAAAGATCATCAACGTGTAATCTTGTGATAACTCAAGATTATGTAAGGTTTACGGCTGGGGCCTTATACTTTTCACTCCGTCTATTGATTTCATTCAAATTATATAGCTTCAGTTTAGATGAAAATGCTGTATATTTTGTACAACCACCATAAAAAGGCATCTTTTCACAACTCTAACTATTCAAACAATTTTGGGCAATCATGAAGTTAATTTTCAAATATCCTTGTCACTTCAATATGATCTTCATAATCATTCACATCTATAATTATATCCTCAATACAATCTTCTTTATTGTCCAAATTTGTAATCATATCAGATTATCCATAAAATTTACTATTATCCTAACCACTAGCTACATTCACTTTTTCCCCATGTTTATTCAAATATTTATAACTTTGATCTATTCGATGATAGATCAAGTGTTCTTCCAACTCCTCTATACTAACTTATCATGAATAACAACAAAATTAACATAGAAAAGGGATTTGAGAAGGGTCATATGCATGATATTTTTCAAACTTTATAAACCCTTTCACTCCATATCCATGTTCTTTTATCAAAAGATTAACATCCATACATTCTTTGTTCATATCCATCCTATTTGATTTTATGATATTAGTAGTTAAAAAAATAAATACACAAAATATTGATATAATGTAATGGTTTTCCTAATTCTATAAAAATCTAAACATAATTGATTATGGAAGAACTACCGTTCAAACGTCCATTGAAAACTGTTTAAAAATCACACTTAAAATCCCATTAAAAATCAACCATTTACACAAAATACTCTTTAAAATAACACACCCTTTTTAAAATAAATCAATCAATTCTAAACATACTTTCACAAAACCACAATTCCTTTTTTTAAACATTAAAGGAAAATTCATGACCCAATAATCTTAATCATTTAAAATGAGATATAACCCTCTAAGAAACATTTCAAAACACATGATTCATTTCAAAAGATACACTTAGTCATTTTAATAGATACATAGATCCCAAGAGAGGAACTGTAAAAAATATACATAGAAAAAACCTCGATTCATCCCAAATTAATCAGTGTTGTATGATTCTATCACATTATTCCTATGGTTGGTGTAATAATAATAATTACCATAAGAATTTTATATTTTTATTCATACCATTGGATATCCCTTATCCATGCTTCCATTGTCAAGTTAATTATCCTTCACCACAACACTAGAGTCCCAACGAATATGTTCTATAGTCAGTTACCACACTCACAACCATGAAACACTTCTGTTCCAGTTTTCTAAAAACATTTAATTATCCCAAGGATCATTGGATCACACAAAATAAATTAGTTTTACACCCTAAGAACAATGTATATGTATCTCACATGAAGTAATATTAGTTACTTCCTTTATAAATACACTTGAGAAAAACTATAAGCATGAACCAGACTACTAGATCCAGAGTGCTCCCAAAAATACACTTCTTAAGCCCAATGTATCCACATGCCTACCCAAAAAGGTGTATTTTTATATAATTATATCTTGATGATAGAAGACCCTTATAGGCCAAATAAATGTGATGATTAGGAAAACTCATCCAATCCCCTGACAAATATTAGTCCCCCCAACTCCAACTATCAGACCTGATAGATAACACCTAGTAGGAATTTCCCCATCTCTTCTATGGGGGTTTGGAACACATTCTCCAAAACATGAACCTTAAAGAGTGTCAAGAAAATCTATGATAATGCTGAAAATTGGAAAAGATATTACAAGATATAAGCTAAAAGATGCATAAAGTAAGCTAAGGAAACATTTTAGAAAGAAAGCAAAAAAGGTCAATGAAGAATGGAAAAGAAATAGAAGATGAGTGGTTGGTTAGTGAGGAAGAACCACTAAAATATAAACCACTACTATCCTTTCAAGGGAGTGAAATTACATGAGAGTACAATGATAATTAAGATAGATTTTTATATTTGATTAATAAATAATAAATTAACATATCATTTGTTGAGGATATAGTGAACTTTTCTATGTATACAAAATTTATGAATGAAATGGTTTATAAAAAGATAAATCTAATGGAATCGGGTATCATAACCTTGATGTGGAATTGTTCTATTTTTGTATGAAGAATCCTATTGAACAAGTAATGTGATATCATTATCTTTTCCATTCTGATTAATATTGGGACTAATGATTTTGGTCCGACATTGAGTGGATTATGAGTTGGTGTGAATGTAATGTCTTACTATATATTTAAAATCAGGGAATTGAGAGATATTAGTCCTACTTGAGATATGATTTATCTTGTAAATACTATATTCTGGTGTCCACTAAGTTTTCTTGAGGATTTCATTTTGAAGATGTAAAAGTTGAAATTCCTAGTGAACTTTATTTTGATAGACTTGAAAAAATAGAAGGTTCTTAAAATCTTATGAGGACTGTACCCATAAATAGTAGGTAATTGATATAAGTTCAAAGTTTGGAGTTATTATTTAGAGTTAGTAGAGTATAGGTGATGTTCAATATCCATTGGACAATTAAAAGTTTGAATAATAAAGTAGATAAGTATGGAGAATGTAGATTACATGTACTTGAGGATGCTACTATACCTGGAAAATTATTTTATGTAGAAATATTAGTTAATAATTATGTCGGTGAAAAAAATGTAAGGAGCTAAAAAAATGTTATTGTAGATACTTTATACAACTAAACCATTATTTTCAGTGAAATCACACATAGAAAAGAATATGTCATGTCAATAATAAATTCTTATAATGATACATCGTAATGGTCCTTTTAAAAATAATCCAAGATCCAAAACCCTTAAATCATAATATTCAAACTAAAGAGTATCACCCAAGGTGAAGTCATACAACAGTAAAAATGGAAACAAAGGGCAACAATACCATCTCCCTGGTAACTTGGACTTCCCATCAAAAAAATTTTCATGATGCACTAGTATAAGGTATGTCATATATTGTGAAACATCCCTAATCCACTTAACTAATAATTCCACAACTCATAAAAAAGATAGGAATTAATACCATTTGTTCATGAACCAGAATGGGTATACCAAACCTATCACTCGATCTAGCGTGAGACAAAACCTCTAGAACCCCTCCTCGTATGTTAGAGCCTACCAAATACTCATGAGGGAATAAATTAATATGTTGGAGAGAATATTTCATTGGATCATAGTGCAGTAATAGTTAAAACAAGGACAACCTATATGAAATTAATTTAGTACGCAAATAAAGACCACCAACAGTCATGATTTTCAATGGGGCCTTTAGCTTATACAATTCACAACATCACCATTATTACCATATTTTAATAACATGAGAAATGGATGAGAAAGAGGAGAAAACTCACCATATAGGTGTGGTTCAATGCATGGAGGAGGCGTGTTCATGGTGGATGAGAGGCATGCGGTGGAGGAGAGGAATGCGACAAAGGAGTCCTCCAGGAGAGGAGAGGTGAATGGAAAAGGAGAGGCATGCGGGGAATATTGGTTTGTAGTGGAGGAAATTCCAGAGGTGGAGGAGTCAACGACAGAGGAGAGGCGTGTGGTGGAGGAGTCCTCCAGTAGAGGAGAGGCGCACAGGGGAGGATTCCTCCATTGAAGGAGAGGCGCGCGATGGAGGATAGTCACACGATGGAGGAGAGTTGCGCAGCGGAAGAGAGGCGTACAGGGAAGGTGGGTTCACAGTAGAGGATTCAGCGAGATAGGAGGAGCAGGAGGAGGTGGTGGTGGTGGTGGTAGAGATAAGCTTCCGTGAGAGATTGAGGGGTGTGGGGAAGGAGGAGAAAGTTAGGGTTTCCTTATAAAACTTGGTGAACCTTTTATCAATGATAGTTAAAAATCAATGTTAAAGGTATTTTTTATTAGCGCTAAAAAAGGACAAATAAAGATATAATGTTAGTAATTTATTTATATTCTTATATATATTTATAAAATTATATACATGATAAATATATATTTATCTTTATAAAATTATAATTTAAATAATTATGAAATTATAAGAAATATACTTATTATATTTTTAATATTAGAAATATATTTAATAAATATATTAATTATATATGTTTATAAGATTATATATGTATATAACTATGTTTCTTTTAATTTTATAATTATTTATATGAATATATATTTATTTATAATTATAATCATAAATGAATATTTATTTATTTATTTATTTATTTTAAATGATTCTAAAATTATAACAAATTTAAACTTCTAATATTTATAATTTTATTAATATATATACTTAATATATTCATTATAATTTTATAATTATTTAAATATATTTTTATTTATTGATAACTATAAATATAAATATTTTAATTTATTTCTCAATATTTCTATATACTTTTAAATATATTTAGAAATATATTTATATAATTATATATAAAATTATATATGAAAATAGTAAATATATTTTTTATGAATTGATAATTACTTAAATAAATATATATTCATTTCTATTTATAACTAATATATATATATATATATATGTTTATTTGTAATTAAACATTATGATAAATTAATTATTTATAGTTTTAATTATTAATATATATATATATAATTATAAAATTAAAACAAATATATTTATAATTTTATAAATACATATAATTAATATATTTATTATAATTTTTTAATTATTTAAATATACCTACAGTTCTTTAGAATTATATTTACAACTATTTGTATTTATTTATAGATATTTGCATAGATATATATATAATTGACATATTTATTATAATTATTTAAATATTTAAATATATATCTATGTTTATTTAAAAATTATAATTATATATATTTGCATTTATTTATAAATATTTGTATATATTTATTTAATTATATATTTATAACTTTATAAGTAGTATAATGAATATATTTATTATATTTTTATAATTATTTACATAGATATATCTGTATATAATTATATATTTATATATATATTTATTTATTTCAATTTTATAATCATTTAAATATATATATATATAGTTATAATTATAATTACAAATAAATATACATAAAAAATATTTAAATATAATTAAAATTTAGTAATTATAAATATAATAAATATATTTATTATTTAAATAGAATTAATGTAATTTTATAAGTATTGAAATCATAATATAGTATATATGTGGGTAACATGCATGAAGTAATCATATACACCTAGTAAAATATATATAATAAAAAATGATCCTTCAATAAACAACATACATAATAAGAAGATTGTAATGTATAAATGAACATTCATGATGATACATAACATATATGCATGCACGATCAATATATTTATTGACCAAATTCATTAGAAACACACATATATTTAATTATAATCTTTGAAATACTTTTTTTGAAATATTATATATATGTTTTCAATTATTAAAAAATATATTAATTATAAACAAGAATTTTTTATTTAATGAATAAAAATAAACATCATTTTTTAATATAAATATAATAATTGTACATAAATTATTTTTAAAAACTTTTATCATAGCTTAAAATAGCACTGATAAATGTACATTTTAGCAATGCTAATAAAAGAACTCATGAATGTGTACCCTTTATTAGCACTTTTTTAGCGTTGATAAAGGTTACATTTATGAATGCTTTTAGCTTGCGTTGATAACCCCCCCCCCCCCCCCCCCCCGCCTCCACCCCTTTATCTGTACTTTAGGCTTAGTGCTGATAAAATGAGGCGCTTATCTTGCCCCATTTTTGTGGTAGTGTGGATGAATTGGGCTATGTATTTAATAATGAATTCTTTCAAACAACAAAGGTAATTCAATACCAACTTTTGATGGTGATGGTATTATAATAAATTTTCCTTGAAAACAACTACTATATGGGAAATAATTAATAATGAGAACCTTTTTTGTTAATTTATAGGTTATAATGAAAACATTTAATAAATATTTTATAATTATTGATCTTAGACAACACAAACAATCATATATTACAATCAATGCATCATGGTCGATGAACATCTATTTTACCATATTTGATTTGATTATAGTACATGTTAGAGTAGTTTCTCTATAATCAATGAGAGATTATACACTTTCATTACTATATCATGTATATATTGTGGTATATACAACTAAATAATTACCGTAATAGTGTTATTAATTCTTTAAACTAACATGACCCAGCCGACTGGGGCTCTCTTGGGCCAGTAGTTATGTTGTGTGTGTCCCCCCAAGCCTATCTCTAATAATATAGGGGTTATTTAATAAAAAAATGATCCATATCACACATGGGGGGCCTTAAGAAAATTAACTTATAGCAAAAAACTTATCTTTAGATCCCAAATAAACCAACAAACATTATTGAAATATGTTAACTATAGAATATAATATATTAAATTGATGTCAAACATCTATAATAGCATGAAAAGGGAAAATAATAAATATAAATGAAAATATAAGAGACCAATATCTTAATGTAGATATAGATCTAAATTAACTAGAATAGAGAAATCCTCTTCGTACCTTCTCCAAATATTAACAATAAAAGTATTCATCATCATTGAGTACCACTAAGAACCAACATGGGTAACTCCACATTCTCCATGATCACCCATATACTATTAATCATCTACATAGATACAACATGTGTGGGTCAATTTCCCATGTGGTGGTGAGTATAAAAATCCTTATTTGGATTTTGTGAAAACAAAATATAGAGATCTAAACAACTAATTATCTAAAAATCAAGGATAAGGACAATGAAATACCAAATATTCTTTAAGGAGAAAGAACCAAGGGAAATGGTAATTTCTTGATCTTCACAAACTATATCTATAAAATTAGCATACATAGTTAAATAGGGATACCCAATATATCATAAGACCCAAAATATCTCCACTAAGCAGCTTTTTGATAACCATGTTGCCACTATAACTCAGTAGTTGGGAAGTTGTGACTCATCAAGGTATGTGTGTTGGTCAAGGGAGTATTGTACCCATGTGAAGTACCCAAACTTCTTTACATAAATCATGTTGATTCAAGTATTACTAGCTACATGGATGGAGGCCATACACCTCATCTTATGGGGGAGTTCATTACCCTACCATTCATGTGGGGGACTTGTACCTTGTTGTGGATTTAGTGATCAAGGTAGTACCTAACCCCATTATCCATATGAAGTTTCGTCACCTTAGGTCCATAGGTGAGTACTAAAATATATATCTTATGTAGGTGAATTAATCCCAATTATTAGTAAATTTTTAGGGTATTAATGAACCCTGTGACTGCTCTAATCGTCCCACTAAACCCCAATTTTCATTATTCTTGTCCTAAGGATGTAATTCAGTAAATCTACAATAAGGGGTGAATTAAAGGATTAAAATTTGACTAATAATTTTATGGACCTAATTTTTTATAGTTGATTGGATTTAAAAAATATCGATAAATTCAAAGATCAGAGTGAAAATAGTGACGTAGTGGAAATATAAACTATAAGAAAAACTATAATCATAACTAAAATAAAGTTTTTAGACGTTTATAAAAATCTAAAAGAAGAAATCAAAATTGTTGAAATTGAAAATCTAAACACACCAAAAATAAAAAAAATAATACATAATAATCTTATAGAAAATACATGGATCAATAGTTAAGAAACCAAATACATATTTAAAAGAATATTATAAAACCACATGGTTTAAACATAGTGGTAATAAAGTATGTAAACATGACTTTAAGAATCCATAATTTTAAACCTATTAGAATACATTCTCTATTTTAAAACCTATCGAAATATCTATCTTCATATCCCCAGAATCCCCTTACATGACGTATCAGTTGTTATAGTTTTCTACTCCTAAACCCTATGTCTTTATATCCTAAAAAACCCTCGATAACATAGTATTGATAAATCCTCTATCTACATATCCCCCAAATCCCACGATCAAAAATTATTAGTAAATGAACAATTCAAATAGAAATGCTAGGATCTATATAATAATTCCTCACCAGTTTTATCTCTTAATAAGCACTCAAAAAAGAAATTCAATTCGAAGTATATAGATTTATTAATTTTTTGAGTACTTCATGTGATAATAATCTTCCTTGAGTTCTTGTGTTTTATGTTCTTATGATTCTCAATGTTATGGTTCTATTTACATACATCATTATTGTAACAAGCTCGAATGGTTTAATTCTGTAAATATTTTAGTCAATTGTAACTGTATTAGTAGTAGATTCACAATATTATGATGATATCAACATTTTTTATTACACACTAATGATTTAATCTATAGTTTCTATATCTATTTTGGATTTGGTGAAATAAATCTATAAAAAATGTTTATACTGCCAAATTTTCACAAAAATTATTAGGATCTTTGTGTTTAAATTACAAAAACTTCATTCTAAAAAATCTCAACCACTAAAATAGAACACAATTTTAATCATGTTCATGTGTAGCGTATTGTATTTTCAATAAAAATAAACCAAGAAAGTGTTTGACTCAACAATATATCCATTTTTAAAAGGACAAAACACATAAGGAAAATTGAACAGTTCATCTGAAATTGACTGAAAAATTCTTTTATATTATTCATAAAGTGAATTAATTATTATTTTATTTTGTTCTAAATGCCTCAGAATAAACTCATTAGAATAAAATTATTAGTAATATACCATATAATGATAAAATATCATAATATTAAAATGTATCTCTCTTTAATATTAACTTTCATAATTTTTTATAGATCTCTTCCCCTTGGTGTTTTTCAAAAAAGAATATAAAGTTAAGTATATTAGGTAGAAATATTTCATATACATGATAAAAGAAAAGAGCATACAATTTTAAATAGATAAGAATACATTAAATAGGAAATGAAAATAAAAAATTAGAAATTTAATTCTTTTTGGAACTATCTGGTCATATGTTTTAGTAGATTCAGATACTTCTGCAGCTCTTCAAATCTTCAATAGATTATTTTAACATGGTTAATGTAATCAAATTTTTCAACAACAATTCTGTTTTGACCATGAGTTATTATCTAAAAATATCATATATGATGTGTTCATATATTTAACTTCATCTTCTCTATGAAAATTTCAGATCTCATATTGAATTTATTAATAATATTCGAATACTTTATAAATTACGAAATTTTGACCTCCACCTTCTTCATCGTTTTTCTATAATAGTGCTTGAGTTTCATATGATTCTCTTACTATTTTGTAGGTAGGAAATTTGAGCATCATGAATAAACTTTTGGGATTATTCTATTAATATCTTAAGTTGTTGTTTCTATTGAAATTAATTTCATTATAGAATAGTGAAGTAAAGATATAAGGAATTAGGCATGATAGCAACTCTTGGGAATTTAGTCCATATATAGGAATTTGAGATTATTTTTGTGACATCCTAACTTGGGTTCCACTCAAAAGTTCCCTAAACTAATTGTCTATATGGCCTCAAGTGCACCTCTCTATATGATAGATGTTGTTAACATATATTGAGGGCCTAGGGTGTGTTCATGGGTAGATTATTCCCTCTAGTCAGATTATAACAATGGTGAAACAGAAAGATAAATAGAGGAATCATATCAATAATCGAAAATAATATGAGAGAATGAATAAACATCCAATCACTAGATAACAATAAAAAGTAAAATACTGGACCATATAAAAAATTTGATGATGTCATGTCTCTACAAAATAGGGAAACATGTATACTTGGAAGCAGACATTCAATATAGTATGTGAAATACAAAAGGAACAAAAAGGACAAAATCTATCCAATCATCCTGAGCTCTATACAGGTTATCATATACCAATATCTCATCCCAAGTCATGCAAGAAGTAAAACAGCCACGAGTGGATGCTTCCCCTTATCTATGACTTCAAGCATACAGTATGCTTGGGTACCATCAGCAGCCCATATAGGGTTTTATGTAAATGAAGTAGGTCAGCACCAATGAAATCTATAAATATCCAGTCGAAGTATATAAAATGGAAGTGAAAAAATATAATAATTACAAGTAGTAATAATAAATGTAAATGGGTCATCCTTGGTTCCTAAATAAAACCAGCCTAACACTACCTCCTTTGGCTCATGTGAGAATATCTGTGAACACGTAATCAAGTGTATACACATATATGGACTACATACATAGTGATGTCTACAACCATATATGTGGATACTCCCACCATTCTAGATCCAAGGTGTAACTCGTACATCCATATGTTTTAGCATGCCTATCATAATTATCAAGGGTTATAATGCCATGTATCACAATAGTAAGGGACTTCATTCCCAATTTCATAGTTGTAAGTGACTCGATGCCTAGTATCACAAGATTAAGGGTATCCATGATCAGTATCATAATAGTAAGAGGCACCATGCCCAATATCACAATATTGTCGGATTTCATAACTAGTGTCACAAGAGTAAGGTTCTCCATTCCCAATATCATTGTAATAGGGATTCCATTACCATATCATAAAAATAGGGGACATTGTGCCCAATATCATAAGTATATGGGATTCCATGTTCAGTATCATAGTAAGGGACATCATTCTCGGTATCACAGTATAGGTTTGTCATTCATGTGTCGCATATAGGGACACCATGCATGTATCACAATAGTATAAGGGAATCCATTCCCATATAAATGTATATAACATGTATAAGGTTCATTATTCTTATATACCATAATTAACAAGGTTCACTAGGCCCACACATCATATAAGTGATAAGTAATCATTGTCTTTAAGATATACCAATGAATAATTCATAAATCATTAACATTTAATAATTACAAGGGTGTAACTATTGTTCCATTGGATTGGGTGACATGGGCATACCACTCACCACCATTCAATACATCATAAATTAATAAGTTTGTTCGATTTTCTATATAAAAATGATTATCCATTTCATTAATGTTATCACAATATAGAATCCATTCCAAAGCATTTAGATGATGGTTAAACATTTAATTATTTTTAACCACATTGGAAAAGTGATCAGCATACTACAAGGTGTGTTCGTCACTGAAGGGGAAATAAATGTTCCATAAGGTTCTAAATTAAGGAAACCATTTAAAGGCAATTAATGTTTGGGGAAACACATGGTGAAACTGATATAAAACACAACCAAAAATACTATAATGCATCTCACCTTTGAGGGATAAATACTAGAACACCTAATGTATGCCAATAGAGGGGAACTTATCCAGTATTGGCCTTTTGTTTAGTCTAGATCATATGTAATCGGTAAGATAGATGAACACCCTAAAAATATGGCATAAGATACTACACAAAGATAAATCCATTGAGTAGAAGATAAATAAATAAAGGAAAAAATTGAATGAAGAACATACCTATGTCCATCCAACATTATAGAAAGATTTGAAATCAGAGGTTAGATTGGGAAACATAAAAAAATACTAGCATTAGGCATTCTTATGTGCTTCTGTATAAAAGATAAGGGAGGGTGAGGTTATTTCCAAAACTAGTTAGTCCCTTCAAACTATTCTAAAAATGAAGTCTGGAATTTATATGGCATGTATATTATTTACACATCATGTAATTTATGGGAGCCATAGTCCTAGAAAAAAACCTTTACATGGTATGAATAGTCTAGGCCAGGACATTACACATCATGTAATGGTTATAAACCATGTATTCCAATTAGAATTCATGTAATTGGCCTACATATTGCCTTTATATTTCCTACAACCCTCTTCTTAAAATAACCCAACTAACCCAGAACATAGATTTATGGTTTAATCCAAAAAAGATAACTTAAAAAAGAGTTTAACCAAAAATAAAATACTCTATACATGATAAGAAAAAATGGGTTATTATAGTATCCCCCCTAATTGAAATTATCCTGAGTTTTCCTTCCAAGGGTGGCAGAACACTTTCTAAGAACAACTATGGCCATTGGTCACATACATTTTCCTCCCCCTCCCAAGTATTGTACTATACCAGGATGTGCTACCATAACACTCGTACTAAAGGGATAGACCAACCATGGAGAAAATTCATGTTCTAGTTGATAATGTATATAGGATACTCCTCAAAAGAATCATTGACATCTAGATCAACATCCTTGGGATAAAATATATGAGATGGGTCGGCATGATAATTGTGAATCTATGAAATATTGAAGACGTTGTGCATAGAAGAGTGCCTTTGAGGTAGTAGAAAATGATAGGCTACTGGCCCAAATGTCTCAAAAATATAAAAATTCCTAACATAATGAGGAACCATTTCCCTTTCCTTTGTATCCATCTATACCTTTACATTGGTGATACCTGTAAGAAAACTCGATCCCTACCCTAAACAATAGAGGTCATCGATGGTGATTAACATAAGATTTTTTACTATAGTGAGTGGAAAAAATCTTCTTCCTGATTAGATAAACCTATCCTGAAGTCTCCTAAACGTTACCGAGACCCAGTAGCACTACATATCTAGCCTCTAACCAACACAATGGTGAACAATATGACCTACCATATAGGGCGTCATAGAGATCCATCTAAATCATCACCTGAAAATTGTTATTGTAGGAAAACTTGGTGAGATGGATATGATTCTCCACAGAACTACTCAAATCATGGATGCATTCTTGGAGCACGTACTCTAACACCTGTATAGTCTATTCTTATTGGCTATCAATCAGAGGGATATAAGTTTTTCTTAGAATAATCTATGTACCCATAGATATTTGTAACCCATTTCAAAGCCTCGATGTGAAATGAGTGTCTCTATATGAAAATATAGTAAGATGTTCCCCATCTGGCCATAAAATCTAATGGATGTACTATCTTCCTAGCTCATCAACTAGAAAATTATCCTATATATAAAGGAGGTGATCTACTTTTATCAGTCAATCTATAACTACCCAAACCGCATCACTTCCTTGAGGTGACTATGTTAAGCTGATGAAAAAATCCATTAAAACAACCTTCCATTTTCATTATGGGACTGCTAATGAATGTAGAAATATAACAATCCAATGGTGCTCCAAATTCACCTACTGATAGGTGGAACAACTTATGATAAAACATACTAGATGACATTTCATCTTTGGTCACAAATACTATTGGAGGATATAAGGATACTTCTTAGAGATACCTAGGCGAACTCCCCAATGTGAAGCAATTGAATCAGACATCAACTCCTATCTCATATATAATGGAATACAGATACACCCATGTATTCACATGATTTCGTCACCATTTATATAACAATCCAAAGTTGATTCTTCACCATAAAAACTCTCTCGTAGGACTAATCCCCCGGGATCCAAAAACTACATTGTATTCCCTCTCTTCAGAAGTGAAGAGGCCACTAATATTGATGTAAGTACTAAATTTCCATGATTTCCCTACACATAAGTGTGCATATCAAAAAACATATCCATAATTTTCTACTTGATACTAGACTCTTGGACCATCTATATCTAGGACCTCCTACTCGGTGCATCAGAAATTTCATTTTCCTTCTTTGGAGTATAGGTTAGCTTGAATTAAAAGGAATACATATTTTCATACCATTATCACTACCTAATATTCAAGACACACTATGTAAAAATATACCTGATTATTTTTTGGTCTGTTAATACTAAAAAATTCTCTCCCAATAGTTCATACCACCAAAAATGAAAGGGATATACAACAACGACTAACTCAAGATCACGTGTTAGGTAATTCTGTTCATGAGGCCTCAACTACTATGAACTATTTGCAACGAATCTATCTTCCTACATTAGAACTATTCCTATCCTAATACATGATTCATCACAATAGACTATATAGATTCTTCTAGGATCTAAAATATTTAGGGTTGGGACTGAATTTATTCTTCCTTTCATTAACTAAATGGCGGTCTCATAGGATTCAGACCATATAAGTGTCACAACCTTCTTAGTCAAGCCTGTAATAGGTCATTCTAAGCATGTTAATTCCTTTAAAACAATTCTTAGAATATCCATCTAGCCCCAAGAAACTTTTAATATCAATGATGTTCTTGGGATACTCTAAGGTAACCACAACTCTCACATTCTATAGGTCAAATAAAACTCTTTCTTATGAGAGAACAAGGCCCAGGAGGTGAACCTTATAGACCCAGAAGTGAAATTTAATGAGAATATCATACAATTGTTTCTCTCCCAGTATATTCAAAATTATGTCAATAAGTGTGGATTCGTCACTTTGAGTATGATAATACACCAAGATGTCATCTACTAAGACCACCAAAAAGGAATATAAATAGGGATGTAAAACCATATTCATCAAAGAATTTGTGATGATAACAACATTAGTATTACCAAATTGTATAATGAGATACTCATATAAATGGTACTAACTATAGAATTCCATATGTGGAATATTCAAAGGCCTGAATTGAGCCTGATGATAACCTAGTCTCTAGTTAAGACTTTTAGATTACCCTTTCTCCTCTTAGATGGTAAAAAACATAATCTACCTGAGGTATGAGATACTAGTTCTTTACTATAAGATGATTTAAATTCTTGTAATCCTTGTAAATCCAGATGGTTCCAAATGCATTCTTGGTGAAAAGGATCTATGAACCTCAGGGAGAAGTATTATTCCATATAAAACATTTGGCCTCAAAATCCTCTAGCTACCTCTTAATCTCTTGAAACTCTATTGTATCCATCCTATAGGGAGGAATTTATACTATTAAAACTCTAGGAACTAGCTTGATAGTAAACTCTACCTCTGTCTTAGGAGGTATTTTGGAAATGTTTTCAGGGGAAAACCCCCTAAATCGATCAACTATATGAAGGAACTCAGTATAATTTATCCTCTAGTTATTTATATAAAATATTGCAATCTAGACAGTAATTCCACCTATCCATAGATTCTCTAGTCCATCTCTACCTTCAAAAACATCTCATTCACCCTTGTGAATAAAAGTATCTCCATCTCATGATGTAAACAATACCCTTCTATGATATAAATCTATATAGGTGTGATAAAGAACCAACCAGTCCATCCAAAAAATGATATCAAAGCCTTTCATCTCAAGGATGAGTAGGATCCATAAGAACCAATAGATTCCTACCTCAAGAGGATAGTCCTTCAACTGGAATATACACACTAAATGTACACCCAAAGGTCTATCAACTAAAATAACACCACTTGAGTACTCAACAAGAATGCCAAGGCTTTCCACAATAGGTACATATATGATGGAAAGGGATTCAACTATATTTAAAAAGGTATAAATGACCGTATAGGTTACTAGAATAGTATGTCAACCAATATATGTCAGGACACCCTTCTCTTATGGTATAAGCTACACTAATTAGATATGGCTTGATCCCCAGTCATGTGTTGTTCCCTGACTACATGGATCATGTCTGCTCTATTGGCACTATATATCTAAAGCTTGGATACCATGACCAAAATCTCCTCCAATTCATATACAAAAAGTTGTGCTATAGAAACCTTCCTAGTGAGGTGCTATTGAAACTTCTCATTATGGTAGAGCTATTACAGATCATCTCCCACTCAGCATAGATGTGTTGATTTTTTCTAAACATTGTAGATTCCCCAATATTCCACAGCTTTGGACCTCGATGGGGTGTATGGGACACTAGGGTTATTAGGCTCTAAATTCCTACACTAGTGACATACCACAGAACTATCATTGGGTTTCATCTAGCTACTGTTGCTCGTACACAAAATCTCAAAGTGTCACTTATGACTGCTAGTCGAACCACTACTCTACCTAGGTTATAAACCACTTTCGATCACACCATTAACTTACCTCAGGTACCGTTAAATGATGAGGGGACAAGTTCTCTATATGAGATATGGTATTCAAACATAAAATATTTATTTGACAATTAATAGGATGTCTTATACCATTGTCAAATCATCTCACTTCCACTATCTCATCAGTCGTATAGATGGGCACAAAGCACTAAAGCTCTATAAAATTAGTTGAATAATCTATAATTATCACAAAACCATTCTTCAAATTCATAAACTCCATAGAAAAATCATCCATTTAGGTATTAGGGAATAAATAGTCATAAAATCACAATTGAAAATCCCTCCAAGTCACATTCTACCACTAATCTTCCTGATTCAAAATACCACACCAAAACTGGGAGGATCCTCAAATAATGTATGTAGTAAGTTTCAATATCCTCTTAGTAGGTGTCTCCAAATGCTAGAAAATATACAAAATCATTTTGAGATACAGATTTTTAGATTTTGGTATGACATCCCCTCAAAACAGGGGAAGATGTTGCTGAGTCAACTCTCCCATAGAAGGGGAAGAGCACGGAGCTCCCTGTATGATCTACATAAACCATAGAAAATCTCATCAGAATCTAGAATCATAGATCACATTGGTAATAGGAATAGGTGAAAGAGGTGGAACTATGTGAGGTATCACTAGTGGATCAAGGCCCACCGCCTCTAGAGCATGGTCTTTACCACCCTCTTTGCATATGAATAGAGGACATTGTCATGGTATATATCTAAAAATTATAAATGCAAACCTAAGATACAATTTTAACAGTGATCAAAATACTATATACATGAATAGGGTAGGTATAATCCATCATATATATTAATTTCTCCCCTCTAATAGCTCAAAGATTCATCTCTGAGAGATTACAATTTTACATAGAACACAAGATACACTACATATTTCCTACTACTAAGGTCGGGTATTGGTTAAGCTCTGTGTGTTTCAATTTCCATATCATTTTAAATTCACATTTATATTTTCATTTATTGTTAGATGATTGAACCTAATGGTTCACCACTTTTGATCCATAAGGACCCATACACCTTATAAAATAAATTTTGGTATGCATTTAATCCAACCCATAACATATTATAGTCAATATTACTAATGGTTCATGAATCAATTATCCATAATTGAATTTATAGCATTTCTTCTATAGACTAAGAAGAAAAACATAGTTTAGGTTCTGGAAGTCACTCTAAGTACAAATTATGTTTCTCAATTTCTGATAAGAATCAGTAGCCAATAACAATTCTATTTGTATCCATCAAATCATTAATATCAATCGCATGTAATGAAACCAACAAAAGTTTCCTATATGGCATGGAATATCCATGGCATGTGAATTTTAACAGGTTCCTAAAATGATGAATGATAGATTCTTCCTTTACCTCATCTCATCGGGATAATTATAAAAGGTATATCTTATCATATAAATAATAACATCATAATTCAAGTGAATCACCAAACTGTGGAATCCAATCAACTAAAATAGGTATAAAAATGAACAAAAATTCCTTATTCTAGGAAAATCTTTATTATTCCAAATGTGGGTTAGCTACTCCCGTGAACGACTTATAACTAAGTCCCAAAGCATTGATAATCTCTTTTCTATTGTATCAATATAGTAAGGTAATAACAAAAATATATGATACCAATTTGTGACATCCGAACCTAGGTTCCACTTATAAGTTCCCCAAAATAGTGGGTCGCATGGCCTCATAATGACCTCCCCATATTCTAGAGGATTATTAAAAACCATGAGGGCCTAGGGTGTGTCCCTAGGGATACTATTTCCTATGTCTAGAGTAAAACAATAGTTAAATATATAGATAAATAACAAAAGGATATAAATTATGTAAAAGATAGTGGAATAAACAATAAACATCCAAGAACTAGATAATAATCAATATAAGTAGATTGAATCATATAAAAAAGATGATGATGTCATGCATGTATATTATAGGGAAAACATGTATACATGGAATCAGGAAGTCAATACCGTACATGATATACTAAAGGAACAAAAGGGCCAAAATCTATCTAAGAATCTCGACTCCAACACAATCATATTCTAAAAATATATCATCATATTTCATGAGATAATTCATGTATCCACAAGTGGATTATTCCCCTTATCTACGCCTGCAAGAATACAGTGTTCTCGGGTACCATCAATAGCCCAGATAGGGTGTGATATAAACTCAGTAGTTCACCGCCAATGACATCTATAAATATCTAGTAAGTGTATATAATATAGAATTGTTTAGATATAATAATGATAATAAATAATATTAACTATAAATGGGGTGGCCTTGGTTCATGAAGGGTAACAGGATGACACTAATTGATTCAGCTCATGCTGGAATATCTCTGAACAAGTAACCAATTGTATACACATATATGGAATGTATACATAGCAACATCTACAACCATATATATTCCTAATTCCACCAACCTAGACCTGAGATGTAAATCAAAAAGATACATGATGTAGTGTGATTATCAAAAGTATCAAGGGTCACAATCCTGGTATCACAAGAGTAAGGGACTCCATAACTAGTATCATAGTAGTAATGGATGTCATGTCTAATATTACAAGAGTAAGGGTCACCATGTCTTGTATCATAAGATTATGGGATAACAAGACCAGTATTATAGTATTAAGGGACTCCATGCCTAGTATGACTAGAGTAAGGGTCTCTATGCCCAGTATCATAATCATAGGGACACCATGCTCATAACACAAGAATAGGGTGGTCCATTCCCAGTATCACAATTATAGGGGATTCCATTCCCATTATCAAAGTAAGAGACATTATTCCCAGATTCCATGCCCATATAAATGTATATAACATGAATAAGGGTCTTCATTCCCATCTACCATAATTTACAGGGATCTCTATTCCCATAAATCATAATAGTGACAAGTAATCATTGGATTTAATATAAGCTAACTCATAATTCATAACTCATTAAAATTTAATAATTAAATTGTCATAACCATTAATTTATTTAATTGTGTGACATGGGAATACCACTAACCACTATTTAATACATCTTAAATTGATTAGTGTATTGTACATTCCATACCATAATGATTATCCATTTCAATAATGTTGTCATAATACAGAAGACCAGACAATCCATTTAAATGATGGTTGAATTTTTGATCAATTATAGCCACATTTTCAAAGTAACTGACATTGTGAAATAGGTGTATACCATTTAAGGGGACAAAATAAGGTTATAAGGTTGTCAATTAAGGTTCAAATTTAAAGGAGGATTAAATTTTGGGGCAACACATGGTGAAACCGGCGTGCGACACAAAAACAAATATTATAAATCTTCTCCACATTGAAGGATAAATACTAGACAACCCACTATAAGCCTATGGCGGATCACTAATCTTGTATTATCATTTGGTTTGGTCGAGATTAGAAGAAAATGGAAACGCATATGAATGACCTAAAAATAGGGCATATAACACTGCACCAAGATAACTCCATTGAGGAGAAGAGAAACTAAGAACAATATAGGATGAATGAATAACATACCGAAGTGCATCCATCATGATAGATAGATCTAAAATAATGGTTCATGTTTAGAAAAGACACCAAATCCATGATTTAGGCTTCCTTTGGTACTCCTGTGTAATAGATAATATAGGGGTGAGATTCTATCATAAAAATGGAGGCCCTACCTTATAATTTAAAAACTGAAGTCAAGAATTCACATGGTTTGTAAATTATTTACACATCATGTAATGATCGGAATCCACCCAAAAAAACCCTCAACATTATGTGAAAGATTCTATATATTCCATAACACATCGTGTAATGGTTACACATTGTGTATTAATATTACACATTATGTAACCAGCCTATAGCCAGCCGCTATCCCTCTTACTTCCCTCTTCCCAAAAAAACACGGGCCATGACTTGGCTTTAGGGTCCAAGCCAAAAATATAAATTAAACAAGAGTTTGACCAGAAATAAAAGAATATGTACCAAATAAAAAAACTAGGTTCTTACAACTACCATCCAAAAAGTTTTCAATTATTGTATGAGTGGTCCAAAATGATTATCACATTAATGTATGGCCAAAAAATATAAAACATAAATTATTTATAAGAATTAAATTTATATTTTCTTCATATAAAAATATATCTTACCTTTTGGAAAAATGTAATCATAAAAAAATATAATAATAAGCACTCCCCCTTTAAAAATTATTTCAAGAAAATGAATAACAACTAAAGTAATATTATAATTTAGAAATCGAATCCTATTATTTTTATATTTATAGATATCTTATAGAAGTTTATAGAATCTATATATGATATTAATGTTGAATTTTACTCCTATTAAAATATTATCAAGTCCTTTCTTGTTAACCCATAACTTTCTTTGGATACATAATTATTGAAATAAATAACTGAAAACCCAATGAAATAAAAAATAAAAACTAAATAAATTCAAATGAAAATTAGATGAAATAAAAAATATTTCCTCCCTCATTCAAGAAGCTACTCAATGTTAGGATATTGGATGAACAAAAACTTAATTAATGATAACTATTGGTTGATCATTCCCAAAATATTTTTAATATATTAAAACCTCTTAAAATTTAAATTTAAAATTTTCAATAAGATGTTTTTTAGTTATTATAAATCCATGAATTATATCACCTTTTTGTGTGTGATTAATAAAAAAATAGTGTCTTACATCTATATGTTTTGATCCTAAGTGATGATCTATGTTCCTGGAATGTGATATATAACTATTATTATCATAATTAATTGGATTTATAGTGAAACTCAAACCAGAACCCACGAGTGTGTGTTGCATCCACAATACATGAGCATGATAGATTCTGGTTTCTATATATTCAACATTAGCAGTAGAAAGTGTTACATGATGTTTCTTCATTCTGGTCAAAGGGACTAAATTTTCTCCTTAGAAATGACATATTCTAGTAGTACTTTTCCTATATAATCCAAATCCTTTAAATTCAGAATCTGATTAACTGTTATGAACAAAATAATTTCCATTAGAATAAAATAAACCAAGTTCTTATTTTACATTAACGTATTTGAAAATATGTTTTACGAATTTTAACTGTAATTCCTTCATAATTTCTTAAAATCTTACACATAATCATATGAAAAACATTTAGTATACTAAAATTCCTATAAGATATAGTAAACTTTTGATCATTCTTTTATATAGTTTTTGATCTACTGATTTACGAGATTTATCATGGTTTCGTTTTATCGGATTTTATACCAAATTAGTTATACTAGTTGTATTTTAAAAAAAATTTATCAAATATTTAAAGTATTTATACTAAGATAATATATATCCTTTTAGTATTTAATAAATTTTAAAAAAAAGTAAAAAAATTGAGTTCACTCATCATGCTAATTTCAATATCATTTTTCATTAGTTCTAAAAAAATATAAAAACCATATTTTTCAGTTGAACCAAAAATAATTCCATTGAAAAAAACTTTAAAAATGATTATGTCTTTAAAAAATTTATTTATAAAAAATATTTGTATCAATATTTTAAAAAAAATTGAATTAAATATCTATTAAGTATATCATATCATGATTTTGGGGATTACATAAGTCCATAGAGTTCTTTAGTAAGTTTAAATTAATTTTCCCCCAATTTAATGCCTTTAAAACATGAATGTTTGTCATTATAAACTTTCTCTTGAATGTTTCAATTAAGAAAAGAACTTTTAATGTAAATTTTCAATAAAATTAAATTCATATGTTCTAAAAATTCTACTTATATTCATATAGGTTCTAATATTGATACTAGTGAAAAGGTTTCACCATAATATTCGACTTCCTTGTGAAAATAACCCTTAGCAACTTGTCATGATTTATTCTTAATTATTGTTCCCTTTTCACCACATATTTTTGTGAATACCAATTTTACTCAAGTTACTAGTAGATCTTTAGGTTATTAAACTAAGTTCCAAACTTGATTTCTTTTAAACTAATCGAGTTATTATTGCATAGACCTTATTTAACCTGTATAACCTAAGGTATCATCAACCATTTTAGATTTGAATAATGATAAGAATTAAAGATGTTCAAATTGATTTCATAAGGAATTTTTAGTTTAACTGAGTTGACTTACATCACCTATAATATTATTGATAGAAAAATTCCTTAAGATCTACTTGTTTTTAAGTTAGGTGGTAAGATGAACATCAACTATCGATATACATATCTCATTGAAGTAATTCCAAAATATTGAAAATTTCATGAAATTGCTTCTAAAGGATTTAGTATCAGTACTTGAGATTAAAATTATGGTAAAATAATAGGATTTTTTTCAAATAAATCATTCATAGGATAAACTTATGAAGGTTTTAAAAAAAATAAAAGGAATAGTTTTTTCAAACATTAAAAGAACTATTTATTCAACAACATTTTTTATTTTATTAAAAACTCTATAAACCATATTAGTTGTAGAATAACTAATAAAAATTACATCATCAATGTTAGGATCAAATTTATGTAATTTATCTTTAGTATTTAAAATAAATACTTTTCTCCCAAAGACTCTAAAGTAGAATGTTTTGGATTTCATTTTGTCCAAAACTCATAAAGAGTATTATTAAGAAAAGAACTAATGAAAACACAATTTATAGTATAAAAAGTTGTACTAACTATTTCATCCAAAAAGTTATACAAAAAATACTCACTTAGAAAAGTTTTAGTAATTTATTGAATAATTATACTCCTTTGTTCAATATATACTATTTTTATAAGGTGATATATATGGTGAAAAATTATGAGTAATACCTTACTTAATACAAAAATATTCAAAATAGGTGTTTATAAAATCCCCACCAGTATCACTCTATGCTGAAATAGAAGTTAGGTTTTCCAAATTTAAAATTAAATTACATAAACCATAAAATTTTTAAGATCATTGGATTTAAATTTGAGAAAATAAAACCATGTAAATTTATTGTAATTATCAACTTATACATACACATATTGTTTGCCTAAAATAATTATAGTATGTGTAGGATCAAATAAATCAATGTGTACTAAATTTAAAGATTCATAAGTTGAGTCAACACTTTTAGGTTTTAAACTAGACTTATGTTTATTAATAAATTCATATGTATCACATACATTGGTTATATTAATCTTAAGTCTTGGTAGATCCCTATAATATCCTTTCCTATAGTGTTTGGATAATGTATTGATGTTATTATGACCAAATAGACTATTCCACAACTATGATAGATCTTTAGATAAATAAGGTAAATTATGATGAATTAATTCCTCTATCTCATGTGTGTATGAATTCTAATTCCAATTAGCAGATAATATGAATGTATCATCTAAAAAATTAAAAATAAATGTCCCATTCGTGAAATTTACATGATAACCATCATCTAATAATTGACTAATTTGGATAAGGTTGTTCTTTATACCGAAAACAAATAAAACATTCGATGTAAATGTTTTTTTTTGAAAAGAAACATCGCAGATTTTGATGATTTTACCCCATGCATTGTCACTAAAAGTGACTCATCATTAATTAAACCTTTTAAAATTATGGAAGTTTTATTTATCATCTGTTATGTGTCGAGAAAAACCCCTATACATGCACACTATTGGTATAAAACCTATTTTTCTCGACAAATATAAAATTAATTTCATGGAACCCCAACTTTCTTGTTTCTGGTTACATTAGAAAAAAAGGTTTTAGGATCCTATATCAACATAAATACTCTATTTTGAACAATTAATAGTTATTTCATAATAAATTCTTTATCAATTTTTTTTGAAATTTATCATAAGAAAACAAATTGTTCTAGTGACCTCCCCTTTGAAATTTAGGGAAAAAAGTTTCACTTTTAGGTAAAAAGTTGTTTGATTGGAAATGAGATTTATCAAAAGAAATTTAAAATCCATTATTAGTTATAGAGAGGATTATCTTCTATACATTTTATCAAAATTTAATTTAGAAAATTTAAAGTTAGATAGATGTTTCTTTAAAATACTAAAATTATATTTCAATTTAAAAATGTAATTTTGATCTTATGAATTTGATTCTAAATTATATTTAAAAAATAAATTTAATGTTTTTTTAAAATTTATGATTTTAACATTGAAATTATCTTATTATATTTAATAAGACTAATTTAAGAAAAATAATAGTTATTTTTCAACATCTAATTTCTGTTTTAAATGATATTAATATATTTATCAATCTCATCAAGTATTTTTAAATCTTCCTCATATTTTGATGAATTGTGTTATTCATATTTTGATTAATTTTATATTTCAACATCATCTTCATAAGTAAAAGTAAATTTAGAATTAAGAGTTAAATTTATCAAGGATTCATCAGTTACCTTATTCGTGAGATATTTTTATCATTTGTAAAATATGTATAAAATCCTATAATGTTCTAATTTTCATTTCCATTATATTTCAATGAAATATTAAAAGACGTGTCACCCAAAATTACACTTTATATCTCTAAATATTTCTTGATTTTTTCCCTTTTTTAGAATATTTTTTTGAATTTTTTCTTTTCCTCTTTGAGTTAGGACAATCTAGTCTAATATTGCATGTCTTCTTACATTTATAGAATATCACATCTAAAGAAACCTTTTTATTATGCTACCTTTTTTGTCTTTCCAATGATTTTATTAGTGATTCTTGTTACCAAAAATATAATACATATTTCTAGAAATATGGGAAAGACCATTCTCAATATTATATAAATAACTTTAATCTAAATACTTATATTTATTACCTAAAACATGAGATTTAGATGTAATAATATAAGTTGTAAAAGTACATAAAGTAGTATTACCATAAGTAGAAGAAAATTATGCACCATTGTTCTTCTTATCTTTCTCAACATATGTCTCCATCCTACTCACATACTGCATTAATGTGTTGATTAATTCATGTATACTTAACATAGTCAAATATTTAGTTCCATCTATGGATATTCTCTTTTACTCCCACTCATCCATAATTATATTGATAATATTTTCAATAGTTTTACATCCTAATATATCTTTATTTACCAAATATTATAAAATATTTATGATAGTAATAAAATATTGATGCAATTGTGTTAATGTATCTCTAGGAAGAAAATCGATGGATCAATAATACACTCTTACCATATCACTTTGTATTTCTAAAAAAAATAGATGTTTCAAAGTGGGTAATCTCCAGTTTTTAAAAAATTCTTTTTGAAATTTCTCAAGAGAATATCAATATATAAATTTATATAGTTATAAGAATTGTAATTCAATATTTAATATATGGTTAACATAAAATTATATCTTTTCTTCTTGAGAAAAATGAAAAATCACTTTCCCTTGAACTCTATAACTCTCAGTCATCAAGATAATGTTGTAAACTTCTATATTAATAATAAAATTCATCATATGATCAAATGATTAATCATAATTTACTCAATCAAAAATATGTGGTTTTTTTAGATATAAATTTTCATGTGTTCCTACTGAAAAACCAGTCATCAAAAAGAAAACATTCCCTTACCAACATAGCCAGTGTAAGGAAATTGAGAAGAAAATATAATGAACTAGAGAATATTAAAATAAAAATTTAGAAAAAAGTAGATATTTTATCTAAGATGAACTATTCTACTAAATATTTAATACAGGTAATCTATAATAGGGTGGTGAATTTTATTTTTTCAATTTATCTAATAATTTTCTAGTGCTCAAATTTTAATGTTCACTAGATTTATAAGATACCAATCAATTCAAAGATCATAGAAAAATTATTAAACAAAAATATAATATAATATATAAAAAATACAATAAGAATAGTGGGAAAAATTAACAGTTTATGAAATTATGAGAGTGGAAATCAAAAAAAGGAATTGAAAATTTAAACATAGAGGTAATTCAAAAATGAAAATAAAAAAAATTCAAAAACAGTGCTACGAGTATTTTTTATGAAACCAGATACTAATTTACAATGATATTATAAAACTATATGATTTGACCTTAGTACTAAGTAATTATATAGACCTGACATTAGTTACCCCTAGTGTTAATCCTTTTTGAAGGTACTCCTAATTTTAATACATATCAAAAGGTATATCTTCTTATCTCCAAAATACATCAAATTAACCTATCAATAAGAATATATTTCTATCCCTAAAAATCATTTTTCATATCCATAGAAGTGCTCTATCATCAAGTATTGGTAAATCCTTTGTCTTCTTATCCGTAGATTCTCTTGATCATGTAGGATTAGTAAATGAAAAATTAAATGATTAATACTAAGAGATTTATAATAAATCCTCATAAAAGGAAGCTCTTATTAAGACCTCAAAAAGTAAAATAATCATAAGAACACTGAGTTAACAATTTATTGATGAATTCAAGTGATTGTAAGCTCTATAGATTTCTCAACATTTCCATTATACAAATTCTTGAGGTTTTTTCTCTATTTAAAGACATAATTGTAACAAAATAAAATGGTAAAATTAAATAAATCTCAGAGTCAGTTGTAACTTTATCTATTGTAGATTCTCTATATTTTAATGATATTAGTGTTATTATTTATCTATGGATGAGTCAATCTAGAATACCGACATCACATTTGAATCTAGCTAATGTAATCGGTTAGGAATGTTTAGACTATTGTATTTTTATAATCCTTGTTAATATCTCTAGAATTACAGTTACTAAAAATTCATTCTTAATAATATTTTGAGATAAAAAAAGATTTTGTTAAATCATGTACGTGTGTAGTGTATTTTGATTTATAAAATAAAGAAATAAAGTGAGTCATTGAATCAAAAATACATATAGATATAATATAATCAATCCACCAATAAATTATTTTAAATTTATTTAGGTGGTAAAAATGATTGAACCATCAAGTTATTCATTAAAAAAAATCTTAGAATAGAGTACTCAGTTTTCCAATTTTAATACTCAGGTGAAAATATGTGAATAAAACCTTAATGTATGTGTACTAGGATACATAGTGGGACATAGGGGCATGTATTATGGTGCTATGAATTTGATTGAGAATTATTATGAGGTTTTTTAATGCTAATGTATGGGTAGGGAATGGAATGTGGTTTTTTTCTCCCCTATTAAGTTCAGGATGGGTCATTGCAGACCCGAACCATGGTCTCAATACCCTACCTAGATATTTAAGGCAAGCTACTCAGAGTGTGTGGATAACTAGAAAATACCTTCCCAAACACACCTCAGGAAATATGAGGAGATTCTAGTCTATGTTTTGGTTCATTATAGGTCTAGGGTAGTATTGAATCACTAGTTGGCATGTCCTATCAATCTTCCCTGCTTTTCATTCTATGTGATGGGTGGGGAAACCATTTATCCTTGATTAACCTAATATTAAAGGTGAAACATTAATCCTTATATACCTTGAAGAAAACCTAATCATAACCATACATGATACCACAGTCAAATGTCTCTTGACCCATACCACTACCAACTTTTCATCCCCACACACTTTCATCCTCTATGAGGGCCTATTGTGATTTTTTGTCTAGTCAAATCATGTGAGAAAAAGGGGGAAAGTACAATACTTAGGGGGAGATAGGTAAAAATGGTTAGGTTTATTGGTTCAAAGTTATTTTTTACCAACAACTTGGCCTAGTATAACCATACTATATTGGTTCAGGTAATATAAGGGTAAGTGATCGGTGGAGGCCAACAATTACTCAACCACCCGATCTTATTCAGCAATATGAATTATCTGTGAACATCATGAAATTACATGCTTTTATTAATAATAATTAAAAATGAAAACATTCAAAAGTATTACCATAAAAAAACATGAAAATTATAATAAGTATTTAAACTTTAGGAAGAATGGAACAAGAATATATATAATAGTTTCCTACCTTAATGTAGATTTGTTATTTCCATGAGATCTAGCTTTTCTCCAATCATTCTGTTCTATCCTCCTTGAAGAACAAGAACTCAAAATATTATATATTGATTACTTGAAAATTAAACTGCCCTAATTATAGATATTAAGTAGTCATTTAATTTCCCAATAATAAAAATATTATAAACACCTTAAATATTCCCAATATAGGGTGTATATCCCAAACATGAATTACACCTCTCTTGGCCAAAACCCCATGTCATGTAAAAAACTAAGGTTAAAAATTTTATATCTAGTTCTCTATTTATGAGATATTAATGATTCATCACATTGATGCTCATGGTGTTTAAAATATTATTGTTTTAAACATAAAATATATATTGACAAGTTGAAATGATAATGAAAATAAACCAACCAAGGGATATCTTTATTAAATATTAATAAAAAATTGCTAAGTATTTGAAAAAATTCTATTTCACCGCATCTTCCACAGAGTCAACAATTTTTAACCTGAAAAGTGTTTCTCAATAAAAAAATTGAGGGTACCAAGCTCAAATTTGAATATCTCACTCCCATGATATCTCATGAAGATTCCCATGTTCCCATAAGATACACACTAAGGGTACCGCCCACCCACAAAGGGTCTCCTCGATGTCCTGAATGCCCCTATTAATATTTTTTTACTAATCATGAATATATATCCTTATATGTTACTCATGGAAGATGTTATTTACTCAATATAACTATAGAGTTAACGTCATGAAATAAGAAGTTGCACCAACAATAGACAGGATCAATAAACAATAAATAAACCTTAAGGAGGGATCGCTTATCCAACCAAACTTGCTCAAAAAATACCATAGAGACACATTCAAGAACCCATGGTTTCCTTTATCTTTTTTTGTAGTACTTATGATCAATTCAATCTATACTCATATTCTCTTGGATGACATACAACTTCTCTATCATCAACAACTCTATCTATCCCAATAAACTCTGACTCACCTATTTCTATCCCACAAAGGGGATACAAAAAAATATATCTGATATAGGTCCTCAAAAGATACCATATATATAATAATGTGGTAGTTACTATTGGATGTGAACTATGCTGATAGTTTTTGATCATCCAAGATCCAATAAAAATCAACCGTACAAGTATAAAACATGTATTTAAGAATATGAATAATCATCTCAGTCTATACACCTATTTAAGGATAAAATGTTGCACATAACAAAAATTGGGTTCTAAATAATTCTTATAAACCCCTCCTCAACATGGAACGAATTGAGAATCTCATTCAAAAATGACCATCAAGTACACTCCATAAAGCCATATGATCTCATCCATGCACTAGTGTCCCAAACACTCTACAAAACACCAATCTAAATTGGGGAATAAATGGGATGAATTGTATGGTCATTCAATGATCACTGAGAAATCAACATAACCCTCATAAAATTTTCAATTCATGTTATATTGTCTATCTATATTCAATAACAATTCAATAGTGGAACCATGAGAGGCTAGATCAAACCAAGCATAGAACCTCATGTTGTTCCATCCCTCATTGATTGTTAAGGCACCAAGACACGAACTCTACAATGCTTCCATGCATACTAAGAAACCAATATTGAATCTGATGATCCTATAAATCATTACAATTTATAAATTCATCATTAATGGGTAAGTTTGAATTTTGGTCAGTACCTCCTTATGCAGCCTAATTATAAATGTTTTCATCTCTTGGAAAAGGATGACATAGACCTTACCTTCAAAAAATCTATCACTTATGCCACTTGGGAATATCTAGTCATAAAATATATCTCAATTTATATCTCCAAGTTGGGACTCTCGTTCTTGATGATGAAATAAGGGGGTCGCCCCCATTAATAAAAGTTTAGCAATATCTCTCTTTTCCATAATAACCAACTATATTAAGGATAATTGCTCAATCATATTGCAAACTTAAAATAACTCATTCAACACATGATCTTGATATTTTTGAATTAGGTAATTAAAATTATAAATAATCTCAATGTCATAATCTTATAGTAACTCTATCCATCAATAATACCTCAAGTTGATATATGACTAGGGGAAATATACCTAAAACTATTGTTATTACTATAGAACAAAAATTTCTTATTTATAAAGTTAATACCTATATATCTTCAAGGAAACACTTATATTATGATCTCTAATTCATGGTTTTCATTGTTTTATCGTGAGATATCAAATATCTAGACCGATAAGCAATCATCACCTCCCTCAGAATCAAATTACTTCTAAGTCCAGTATCAAATGCATCAGAAATCACTATATACTAAAATTATTCCTCTAAAAACCATAGAATAATAGTATTATTCAATCATTTATTTAGATCATCAAAATAAATATTCCATCAATTTTACTATATAAATGTATTCCATTTTTTGTTTAGGGAAATCATGGGAGCTACAATTCGGGAGAATCATTCCACAAAACTCGAGTAATATTCCACATACTCATTATCATGATGATCCTAAGTTATCATAAGAATGATTATTTTGGGATGAAATTTTTTTTCACCTTATACAGTGATTCTCTATAAGAAATAGTCTTCCCAAATACAAAATTTACACTATAATAGTTTCCCATATATTTGAGGCACTTGGAGAATGTTTAGGATAACCATCAAATGCTCATCCTTATACAGAATAAAGAGAGATATTACAGATTTTGTATATCTATTCTTGGTATATCAGCAAGTTAAGTATAAAAGACAAAATACTAAGGGTATGTTATATTCATTACCCATACCATAATGTAAATCTTAAAACATCACCATTGATTTTTTCATAAAACTCCCCAAAGCATATAAAGGAAATAATGCTATATGGATTGTAGTCAATAGCCTTACAAAGTAAATATACATAATCTTCATCCAAGAATATTTATATTTGGATAAAATTTCTATGATATATATTAATGAAGTGTTAAGGTTTCA
Organism: Viscum album; assembly: GCA_963277665.1. NCBI lineage: Eukaryota > Viridiplantae > Streptophyta > Magnoliopsida > Santalales > Viscaceae > Viscum > Viscum album. The sequence goes on from OY728164.1 coordinate 1,352,507,170, forward strand.
TGGTGTGACGTATTCTATTGTATTTAATTGGGATATGAGGTTTACCTCGAAGTTTTGGATCAGTCTTTAGTAGGATTTGAATACATAGCTGAATTTCAACACTATGTATCATCCTCATATAGATGGTAAGTCTGAGATAAGAATTCAAAACATATAATATTTTCTTATATCTTGTTCTATGGATTTAAATAGTGGTTGGTATCAACACCTTCCTCTGTTAAAGTTTTTCTGTAATAATAGCTTTACATCGAGCATTTATATGGCTTCTTATGAAGACATCTATGGAAATAAGTGTATAACTCCAACATGATGAGATGAAGTTAAAGAGAAATAAATCTATTAATAATTAAGAATTTTGAGGTAATGTAAGAGATATTAAGACCCATTTAACCTCACATAAAGTTAACTCAAATTCGATGTAAAATTTATGCTGACAACCATCGATGTGATTTTAAGTTTGAAGTTAGTGAGAAGGATTTCCGACAAATTTCTCTATGGAATCATGTTATGATATTTGAAAAGAAAGGAAAGATGAAACCTAGGTATATTTTTCCTTTTTAGATTCTTGATCAAGTATGGATGTTTTCTTATCAATTTTCACTTCCACCGAACCTATCTCAAGTCCATGATGTGTTCCATATATCTATCCTTATAAAATACATGCCCAATCCTTCAAATGTAATAAAATTATTGATCATAACACAGGATCACGATATTTTATATTAATAAAAAACTATGGATATTTTATATCATAAGGAGAAATTTATATGAAATAATACCACTCACTAGAATAATGTTTTGTGGAAAACCCACTAAGTCGTAGAAGTTACATGGGAACAAGAGGATATGATAAGGTAAGAGAATCCTTAGTTGTTTGTATCAAAGTGACCTAATTTTATGAGAAAAAATCATTTTTAGGGGGAATAATATAAGAACCCAATATTTAATGAAACATATTTTTTTCAAATAGATTTAATTTCTTTGATAGATTTTGTTACACGTAACATCGAGTTTTAATGAACTGCGATATAATATTAATATTGTTGTTTAAAATGATCATTATAACCCATAAGTTAAAGTTGGTGTTCTTAATAGTTAAAAACACATTTTAAAATTTATTTATAATGGTTTTATATAAATAAAACATATTTATAAAAAAGTACATAATTTTTAACAAAGCCTTCATATGCTTTGAAAATACAATTTCTCAAAAAAATGCTTTTTATTTTTTTTTTGTGAAAAAAATTAAGAATATTTTTCCACATTTAAGAAATTTATTTTGAAAAATTGAAAAAAAAATTTCTAAAAAACATTTTATAATTATCATATAGTGAATTTTTTATAGTTTTCAGAAAAGATTAATTTTCTATGAATAGTGAAAAATATTGATTTTTATGGAAAATTACCTTTTTGTTATGATGATAAATTTTATTTTAAAATATTTTTAAAGTATAATTAGATCAATAAAATAATTATTAATCTGAATTATATAATTTCAAGAAATTTTAGGTTCAATTTTGATATAAAAATGTCTTATAAATATAAAAATGTTTTTCTTTTAAAGACTACTATTTCATCATGTCATCAGGGTTAATTTTAAATTAACTTATACCACTTATATGAATATAATTATGAAAAATGAATTTCATTATTTGAATCATCATGATTAATAATATATAATATGTTCAACTTAATGTTTTCACAATTAATAGTAAATATAGTAAAAAATAATTACCACAATTAAGTTTAAAACGAGTTTACTGAGGGATTAAAATAAAAATATATCGATTAAAATGAACTAAACACTTATTAAAATACTTCTTTATTTCCATATTTAGACCTTATATCATATTTTATTTGATAATAATACATTTTCAATCCTTTTTTCATGTGTAAAATGTGGTTATAACTTTTTTCCATTTAAAAATTCCAAGTGTGTGGTCCCACAGTTATCAAAGGGAACCCACTATCATCTTCAATTAAACTCCCTAAGCCTTTAGGTTCATCCCATACCTACCCAAATATATTATTTTCTTATATACCCACTTCCAATAGGCCTTATTTTGATTATTAATCCTTCCTAAGAAGGATTTTGGAGCAAATCTAAGAAGGTTGTCCGAAGAAGAGGTATCATTCTCAACTGAGAATTTTTATTTAATTTCTTCTTCCACCTCCTTAAATTCATCTCAAAAAATGCTGATATAATAAAATAAGTATATAAAATATATTTATATTTTATTATTTTAGTTTCATAACCTATATCATTCTCATTCTCCGAAAAATAGAAAATGAAACTGTCGATCGTGTGTACGATGAACTACCACCTTACGAACAGATGTAATTCATTTTCCATCACCACATTTTACGGATGGTTATAATGATGGATGTAACATAGGAATATGATATTTATTTAATAATTATACTTTTTAAATTATTCAATAATATATAACTTATTATCCTTTAATCTATTGAAAAATGATAACATCGCTCGTGCGTACATGTGGACTACCACCTCCACGAAGTGATGTGATACATTTTTTATTTTATTTTAAACTAAATGGTAATGAGGGTATAATTAATGAATAGATATGATATATATTATATACAAATTATTTTTTAAATGTGAATTATTATTTACCTTTCTTTAGTTTTTTCCATCAAGAAAATGGAAATCGTGATCATGCATTCATATAGCCTATCATCTCCATAAACGATTTAATATTTTATATCTCTAAATTTTATAGATAAGTATAAATATATATATAATTAATATATATGATATTTATATAATTTATAAAATTATTTAAATTATTTTATAATGATCAGAGTAAAAGGACCAAAAATACAAAATTAAAACATACATGAAAAATGAAGAAGTTATTACCCCAAACGTGAATTTAATAAAGAAAAGTTTAATAAAGATGTAGTAAAAGTTCATAAGTAAATTAGATATGGTTTGATATATATGGCTATAATTAATAAATATATTTAAAATTAACGTATATTTATTATATAGTATTTTCAAATGTTTATGAAGAAATCTAGGACTTGAGGTAATGGATTTTCTTCTTACTTTAATTTTCATAGGAAATAAGCCATATTCACTACTTATTTATTTATTATGGTGTATGTTATGACCATTAATTTATTAAATGATTATTATTATGAAAATTATGTTCATTTACATATAAATATAATTTTATTCCTTCCATGGGTCATATTATTTAAACATTATAAATGTTTTAAAGGTTTTATATTACAATCTCTTTGTTTATCGAGATTGTTTTTGATTATGCTTCTGATGATTAAATATTATGATATATCTCCCAAGAAACTAATATATTTTCTTATCCTATAGTTATTTATATATAATACATGTTTCCTTTTAATTTTTATCACCATAAGTACTTAATATACTAATAATTGTTTTAATAAAAATCTGTTTTATTTCTCTCTTCGGTAAAAAATCCTTTTTTCTATATCTATACTTTCTAGAATTCTTTAAAAGAAAGATTTTAAAATTATACATTTATGTTTTGAAGAGTTTTTTACCCATTTATTAATTTTTATTAAATGGTTTAAAAGGAATCAATTTTCCATTTTTCAGACTAGCCTCTTTTGACATTTTACCAGAAACATTATAGAAATATTTGTTTTAACGTGCACGACATGAACAATATTTCCCACCATAATGGCTACAAAATAACTTAATTTTTACTTTTCAAATTTACAAGGTTATTTTAAAATAAAAATTGTTATTTAATATTTTGGAAATATTTATATTTTAAATAAGTGATTTGAAAATGAAAATTATATTTTTATTAAGAATGTTTTAGTGATCTTCTTATAGAATTTACATTTATCAACTTAAAAAAAATTTGTTTCTTATTCCTTACTTAGGATTTGATCCAATGATACCTTCCTTATCCTTTATTGGTATGGATTATGATAATAATTATAATATGATTGTGAAGCTAGTTTCTTTTCCATAGGATATGTTGTGGTAAAAATTTTATGAAACCCATTTATTTTTCATAGGTTATGGTATGATGAATGTTGTATGATCTTGAGGAAAAAAATTTAAATCTTGATGGGTGGGTATAATATCCCCCGCTAATTCATTGGGTAATGATTAATGTTCTATGAGATCAAACGGTACACATGAGGTTGTCTCAATCCCAAAACAAGGTACACTGGAGGTTAGCCCAATCTGAAAATAGGTTAAATGGGAGGTTATCCCATGTCCAAAAGAGGGTACATGGGAGGTTATCCCAAGACCAAAATAGGGTAAACAAGAAGTTATACTAGGCCTTAAGTAGAAAAATGTGTGGTTAGATTGAGCCAAACAAGTTATGAATGTCTCGGTTTCCATCCATAAAATAATATTTCCCATGCTTATGTGCATGCCACAAATCCATATCTTATGCCAATGTTGTGATCTCTTTGCTTGTGTTATTTGATTATATTATAATTTATGTCTATTAACTACCAATATTTATTCTATGTATCATGTTTATGATCTATGATTTTTAGGGTGTGGTTTTTAAATATTTTTCTCATGTTCTTATATTATCATGCTTATGCTATGTTGGTATCACCCTTCTTTACCCTTATTGGGAATATAAGCTCTCCCTTTGTTATGTTTTCTTTCTCTATGTTATAAAGAAATGTATTATTTATGATATGAATAAGAAGGGTTGTAGTTATGGGAGAATATGTATCTCAGTTATGAACCAATTTTTTATGTATCCATGTTTCCAAAGGAATTAAACCTATATGATCTTGGCAAGGATCATCTTTTCATATAATGAATATTTATCTATTAAGATTAAATATCTATGTATGAAAAGTATGGGTCACTACAGTTTGTGTGTGTGTGTGTGTATATATATATATTATATATATGTGGGTGTTTTATACATGTTTATAGACAATATATTCACACATACACACATGCACACATGCACACATACACACATACATACATACTTACTTACATACATACATACACGCATACACACATACATAAAAATATACCTATATATATAAGTTTTATACAATGTGTGTGTAACAGTATTTGTGTGTGTGTCTGTATATAATATTTATGTATATATAATATATTTATATTATTTTTATACAAGTTATAAATATGTATATATAATTTTATATTGTGCTTCAAATATATATATATATATATTTATATATTATACATTTATGTTTGTGTGTGTGTCCTTGTGTGTGTGTGTGTATTTTATATAGTTTATGTGTGTGTGTGTTTATAAATTTTATGTATATATATTATTTAGATAATATGTATATTATTTTTGTGGATGTGATTATTTTTAATTATATGTATATATGTATGTAAGTCATATATATATATATATAATATTTATACTTTTTTGACTGAAATTGGATGAATATGAATCAAAAAATGGATGGATGTTAATTATATAACCCATGAGTATGATGTTTTTAAAACTTGTAATGTACAATGATAATTAACCTTATTGAATCATGTGTTCATGTCTACATTTTTTTATTCATGGAAAATTATTCCAACTAAATTGGATGAACATTGGATCTATTGTGGAATTAATTAGAGTTTTAAATTTTATACCAAACATATATAAATAGTTATATCTAGAGAATGTAATGATAAAACTTTATATGAATTATTGTATATTGGTGTAAGAGTATATTATGATGTAGATCAAATTAATGAAATGAAAATGGTGGTTAAAGATAAACCAATATATTGTCCAAAAATATTTGAGAAATTGATGAAATGTGAAAATATTCCCTTATTTGATGTTAATATGAAATATACAACGCTATCGGCAATACTAAAACTATATAACTTTAAAGTAGGAAATGGATGGAGTGACTCCAAAATTATAGATCTATACTCTCTATTTAATTATATTCTTTGTGATAAAAATATTCTTCCTTATCAAAAATATATAGCTAAATTAATGTTATTTTTTATGTGTATGAGCTATGAAAAAAAAATACATGTTTTCCAAAAAAATATATTAATTTAGAAAGGGTATTATCTTATATAGAAATTTACCAATGTTGATTCAACTCTATATAAGAAAAATAAATAAATTATATCAAAATGTTATATTATTTCTATTCATTCCAAGATTTTAAGGATTGTATGGAAGTTTTTAAGTTTAAATTAGTTGATGTTCCTTATGGATAAACCCATTTAAGATTCTAAAATATGGAATCCAACATATGATCCTCAATAAAAGATAATTTCAAATTATTATCCTTAATTTGGGACAAATTCATGAAAATTTATTCTTGTTTTTTTTATGGATGAAAATAATCTCTACGGTGTATAGAGAGACACTCACAACACTTGGTAAATTATACTGGTAAATTATAATTTACCACTATGCTTATACATGAACAGAAAGTACATTATGTTTTCTTTTCTTAATCTAGGTTCGATATGATATATAACATTCTTATTTTTAATAATTTATTAGGGTATTATATTAATGTATTGTTTGGGTGACTTGTCTATGATGATGGTACATGCTCACTTAGATTGAAACTTGATATGAAGACTATGTTATTTTGACATAAAATGATTTTATCTCGATGACATTGATACTAATCATGGATGAAAACATTTGACTAGAACTCATAATAAGGTATTTCAACTTCTTTTTAAATAGGAGAATCATCTATTTATAGTTTAAATGATTTTATCAATGTTATTTTTAAAACATCCATTAAAAACATTCCAAAAGTGGGTTAGAAAAAGTGGTAAATTTTTTAAATTTTATTTAGTTGAAGAGATTATATGTGATAAATCTTCTAATCATCATAAATATGAATAAAAATATATGTGATAATATAATTAACATGTAACTAATATACAATGGAAGACCAATGATGGTATTAAAGAATAGTTAAATATAATTGAAATATGAATTAGGAAATAGTTGCTTTCGATGAATAAGTGGAGGTGATGTTTTTTTCCTCAAATTGCACACATTATTTATAGAAAATATATATTTTAGTTTTGAAACATTTTAAATGGTAAAAATGTCTTATAGAGGTATTCATAAAATATTAATAATGTTGTATCAATAAAGTTTCTAAAGCTAAAAGGATCAAAATAAAATAAATGATATGTTTTGATTTAAGATTTTATGCTCAATTAAATATGATACATATTGATGAAAAATAATCCACCGTTTCAAGAAAATTAATTAGAATATTATACATTAATCAAAATGTCTCATGATATCACCTTCCATTTGAGGAAAGAACAAATACTTTCTTGATTTATTAAATCAATGTATATCTCCTATGACTCACCCAAAAAATACTACTTCACTATGAACATATATCATCATGTTTTTCAATAATATGTCAATGTATATGATTCATGATATTCATTATTAATAATCTCAAGTCTATGAACCAATACACACATCTATTTGTTGGAATATCCAAGGACACATATAACATATGAAATTATTATTGGAATAGTTATCCATATAACCTTCTATATTAGAGAATACTATGTGAGAATATTAATGATAAGTAGCCTCATATTCTTACGATAATCCAAAACATAATTTTAAAAACATAATATGTGTCTTTTTATAATATTTCATTTATACTATAGGACATATGTTTTATAATACTTTGGTATCATTACATGGTTCTCATCATTGCGAGTAACCTCTATAACCTTTTGATGAAAAAAAATATTTGAAGGAAATTATCATATTAATGTTATGAAAAATAAAACTCATCATTTGATATGATATATTCTGATATTAATATCATTTAATATATGAGTAACCAAAAGTGAAATGTAAGTTAGTTCTATGTAACAACCTCTAACAACTATTTTAAGATTGAGATATAATAACGATTTTCTCTACCGTATTTCTTTTAATGTTTATTTATTTTTACTTTTTAATATAGAGATAATCTTTTCATAAAAACTATAATCAATAAATATTTCAATAAATATATATCCCCCTATTGTTTGATAATAATTTATAACTTGGAAAGATTCAAATACAACATAAATCACATACCTTATTCAGGGCCCCATTGTTTTTTCGTTGTGGGGGTGATAATATAATATGTAAGGAAAAATATTTCTTTAAATGTGTAGTATTTTTTATGGAAAAAATATGTTTTTAATGAATGATATTTATTATAATTTTTTTGTTTAAATTTAACTAGTTTTGTTATATGAAAAAATATATGTCCCCTTGACAAGCATGTAAATTTATTTCTCATGAGAAGTGGTTTGATAATAATTTATAATCACCTCATAAATTATTCATCTATCCCATTTTGAGTATGAAAATGAGAAAAAAGATGCTAAATAATTACATTAATTGATACATAATAATTATTTAAAGCATGTGATGGATGTTTAAAAATATTATCAAGAAAATATACTTGATTAAATCTAAGAATTAATCCCTTAATCAAATTATTTTGGATATAAATATAAAAAGCACTATGTTTTAAATTAATATTAAAAGCATGTAGAACATGATAGTATAAACATTAATTAAAATAATAAAATACATAAATAGTTCACATGAAATATGAAATAGGCCACATATTTAACCATGAATTATTTTTAATAACATAGGGAATTAAATAGCAAATTTAAATAGTGATGGTATTATATTCACTTTCCTTGAGAATGAAAATTATATGGGAAATAATTAGGAATAAGAACCTTTTTTATTAATTAATATATGATCATTCATAAATTCTCTATGTTCTTATACTTATTAATCCTAGGTAACCCGACTGATCATGTTATATAAATAGTGTATCGGGTTTTATAATCATTTAGCTTACCATATTTGATTTAATAATAGTGCATGCTAGAGTAGATAAAGTAGACTCAATTAGAGATCCTGGACTTTTATTATCATATCAGGTATATTTATATATATATATATATATAATTTAGATAATTACCACAATGGTGTTATTATAATTAAATACTAACACATCCCCGCCCACTGGGGGCAGACCTGGGTTTGTAGTTAAGACTTGTGTTTCTCCCCAATAAAAACTCTAATAGGATAGGTATTGTTTAATATCATTAAAGAGGAATATAACACAGGGGAGGCCTTATCCCAATGAGCCTACAATATAACACATTTCTCCACATCCATAATAAAAACAAGAAAATTAATTGAAATATATTAATTATAGATTAAAATATATTAAACTAACCCCAAATATCTATAACAATGCGAGAGAGAAAAATATTAAAATAAATGAAAATAAAAGTTATCAATATATTAAAGTAAATATAAACATAGAAAACTAGAATGGGGAACTCCCCTTCACACCTTCTCTTAAAAGTGAAACTGGAAGTTTCCATTATCATTGAGTACGACTAAGAATTTACTCTGCTAACTTCACATCCTATATTATCTCCTTTGAACTATACATCATCTACACAAACACAACATGTGTGGTTTGATTGACCATGTGGGGATGAATATAAAAATACTCATCTAGATTACCTAAAAACACAAAACAGTGGATTGAATAACTAATTATCTAAAAAATAATGATAAGGACACAGAAATCCCAAATATTCTTTAAGGATAATGAACCCAAGGAAATATGGAATCCTTGACCATCACAAATCATATATATAAAGGTCACATATATAGGTAAATAGGGATATCCAATAAATCATAAGACCTATAATATCTACACTACTGAGCTTCCTGTTAACCATGTCACATCTATAACTCAGTAATGGGGAATCCATGCCTCTTCAATGAAAGTGTATTGATCAAGGTATTACTATCCCTATGTGGATGACATACAAATCTTTAAGGAACACATGTTGATTTAGGGAGTATGAATTCCATGGATAGAGGCCTCACTTCTCATCTCATGGGGAAATTCCTTACCACATCATCCATGCTGGGGAATCATGCCTTCTTGTGCATGTAGTGATCAAGGTAGTACCTAACCCCATAATTAATATGAAGGTTCATCACCCAATATCCATGGTGGAGTGCTAAAATCAATAAAATGTGTAGGGGAATTTAGACCTATTTTTAGTACATTTATAGGGGTATTGAACCACTTTCTACTCTCATCATCTAGATCAAACCCAATTTTCATCCTTGTTTTCCCAAAGATGTAATGTGGTTAATATACAATAGGGGTGAATCTACAGTTTTAAAACCTAAAAAAATTAGCCCTAATTTTTTTAAGTTTACTCGATTTAAAAAATATCGATCAATTTAATGATCATGGTAAAAATAGTTCACACAAATAGAAATATAAACTTTATGGATTACACTAAGCATAGTGGTAATATGTTTTTAGAGGTTTAGGAAAATCTAAAAGAAGAAATCAAGATATCAGAAATTAAAATTTTAAACATTGTGTTAATTAGAAAATGTTTACTTAAGAATTTTTAAAACAATACATGAAGTATCGTTTAAGAAAAAAATATTCCTTTAAAAGGATATTATAGAACCACATTCTTTAACCTTAGTGGTAAGGAATTTTATAGACCTAAATTTAGGTTTACATGATTTTAAACATGTCAGAATATATTTTATATTTTAGTGCCTATAGAAAGATATGTATTCTTATCACTAGAATCCATTAACTTAACATATCAGTAGGTATAATGTTCTATCCTTAAAAACTCTATTTACTATCCTCAAAATCCCTCAATTAACAGGATTGGTAAATCCACATTCTTATTACCCCCAAACACCCTTGATCATACATTATTAGTAAATGAAATGCTGTAAGAAAAATACTAGGATATTTATAATAAATCCTCACAATGTTTTTCTCTTAATAAGTACTATGAAATTAAAATAATAAAAACTACACATATTTAATATGTTTTTAAATAATACAATTTATTGTAAGATTTATTGTGTTGTCAATTGGTTTTTTATTTTAATGGTCAAGGTTATGAATCTATTTATATAAATCATTGTAACAATCTCCAATTGTTTAATTCTATAAATATCATAGTCATTTTTAATTGTGTCTGTAGTTTATTTTCTATCTTATGATGATATTATAATTTTTATTTATCTACTTATGGTTTAAAATAGCACTACTACATCCCTTTTGAATTCAGTGAATGAAATTTTTCAAGAATGTTTAGACTATCATATTTTCAAACACCTTATTAAACTCTATGGAATTTTAGTTACTATAAATGCACATGCGCCTCAGTCCAGTTGGTGAGGACTCCTTAAGTGCATCCAGAAGACCTTGGATCAAATCCAGGAGGAGGATACTTTCTGGACAATAGCAGTACTGTATCAAGCACTGTAGTAGTACTGTAGCAGGAACTGCTTAGTACTGTAGTAGGAACTACACAGTATTGTAGCAGGAACTGTATCAGGCATTGTTTGGCATTGTAGAATCCAGGAATATTCCCCCATTTGGACATTCGGACCACCGATTTGGTCCTCAAGTCCTTTAAGGCCTTCGATCCACCCAAGACTTCAAGTCACCCCGGACTTTGGGTCAGTGAGTCCTTCAAGCCACCTCAAGGCCTTTGAGCCACCTTAAGTGAAGATACATACCAGATAACCTACAAGGAACAAGCTTCAGAAGGAGGAGGAGAAAGGAGCTTTCACGAGTGCAGAAGCTAAACATATTTCCAGAATGAAAGTCTACAGAACCTACCATCGGTACAAGGTTGTGCATGCATGAGAAAGCCTAGACGAACATCCATGCAAAGGTGGAGAGCTGATTTCACAATGAAGATGCTGGGGAGGAGAAGTTCCAAGTAGTTAGTCTGGGTTGTATGTAATGTTTGAAGCCTGCGGGCAATGAATTCCTATAAGGCCTATGGGCCAAGTAATACTGACACCTACAGGCCTTGTAAGGGTTCCAACTTACAACTTGAAAGGTGGATTATCAAAAATCATTAAAAAAAATAAAGGCATTCGGTCCATTGGATGGATAGTTACTATAAATTCATTATGAATAATAACAATAACTAAAAAAACATATGTTAAGTCACATTCATATATAATGTAGTGTGATTTCCAAAAAAATAAAGGTATTCTTTGAATAAATAATGTTCCCCTTTTTTAAAATCATAAAAAAATATAAGTAAAATTGCACAGTTCAACCGAAATTTCTCATGTGGACTCTCATTATGTGAATTACTCCCTCTATTATTTTTCTATAAACACTTCATAATAAACTCATCAGAATGAACTCATTAGTAACATACAAGATATGTGACAAAACTCCATAATATTAAAATGTATCTTCTTTAATATATATATATATATATTGTTTTTCTTTTCAACACAACAAAAATGTTTTCCAATCTAATTATATCTTCTTATATGATGAGTTCGTATGTTGAAATTCATCTTCAACACTGGTATTTCAAATCTCATTATAAATTTATTCATAATAGTAAATAACATTATACATTATAAAGCATTAAACATCACCTTCTTGACCATTGTTTGATGAGAGTGCTTCAGCTGCATCTGGTGATCTTACTATTTTGGAAGATAAAACTTTGAACTTCAAATATAGCCTTTTGGTCTTCTTTTGATAATGTATCACAAATATTCTTTCATTGAAATTAATTTCACCATATAATATACATCTAAAGATATAGGAAATTAGGTATGACTAAAATCCTTGAGATTACAATACTTATATTGTCATTTTAGATTGTTATCATCCAAAAAAATATTTATTGTATGAATGGTTCAAAATTATTCTCACAAAAATATTTGGTTGAAACATATATTGTATAAATTATTTTTTATAATTAAATTTATAATTTATTCATACAAAATTATCGATTACCATATGGTAAAATTTAATTATAAAATAAATTTAATAAAAAAAACCCTATAAAATTTTATTCTATAAAATTAATAAGAACTAATGAAATTTTACCTTTTAGAAATTTAATTCCATTGGTATTACATTTATAAATATATTATGAAAGTTCATAAAATCAGTATATTATGATAATATTGAATTTTATTCTTATTAAAATATTAATAACCATATTCTTTTTAACTCATTACTTTCATTGGATGTAAGATGGATGAAATGAAAAATTCAAAATTCAATTAAAGAAAAATGAAATCTTAATGAAATAAAATTAAAAAGATGATGAAATAAAAATGTATTCACCTCAGTCAATAATTATTTCAATTTTTGAAATTTGTTTGAAGGTTAATTGAATTTATGATTACTTTAGGTTGATCATTCCCATATTCTGTTTAATATATTCAAACATATTATAATTTAATGGTTTTTTTAAAAAATATGAAGCAAATTTTTAGTCCTGATAATGTATATAATTATATCTCCTTTTTGTGTGTAATCCTTATGAAAATTCAATCTTACATCTATGTGTTTTGATCTTGCGTGATGTGATGGGTTTTTAGACAAAGATATTGATCTTGTTTTATCAAAATGGATTAAAGTTTGGGTGAAACTCAAAAAACCCCATGATTGTGTTTTTAATCCATATCACTTGAGCTCAACAGCCTCCAACTAATACATATTAAAATTATGTAGTGGAAAGTGATACATAATGTTTATTCTTGATTAGAAATGAGACTAAAGATTCTCCTAATAAATTTAATGCTTTAGAAGTAATTTTTTTTCTAATCCATTGTCTTCAAATTCAATTTCTAATAATATTTTAAGGAAAAAATCATTTCCAATTGAATAAAATAAACTAAGTTTTTATGTTCCTTTAAAGTAAATGAAAATATGTTTTACTGATTTTATATGAAATTCCTTCAAATATTATTGAAATATAACACATAAACATTCCAAAAACATAATATCTGGTTGAATTTATAAAAGATATAAAAAACTTTTTTATCATACTTCAATTTATTTTTTAAACTATTTATTCACCAATTTCTTCAAGGTCAAGTTCCATAGTATTCTCAATCTATGTAGTTATACTATATTCATTTTCAAATAAAAAACATTGTAGTAAATCTTTAATATATTTATTTTGAGTTAATATATTTCTTTCTAGTTTTTGATAAATTTGAAAATCAAGGAAAAAATTGAGTCCAACCATCATGGTTATTTCAAAATCATTTTTCATTAGTTTAGAAAAGATATCAAAAATATAATTTTTGAGTTAAAAAAATTATTTCATTGAAATAAGTTTGAATAATGGTGGTTTTTTAAGAATTATTTATTAAAAAATTTGGATGAGAACTTCCTTTAAAAAATCATTTTCAATTAAATATTTGGCAAGTATATCATATCAAGCTCTTGGAGAATTCTTAAGTCCATAGTGTTATTTGTTAATTTTAAATAGATTTATCGGAAACATAATATCTTTTAAATCAAGATTATCATTTAATATAACCTTCTTATTGAATGTATCTATTAGAAAAGAAATCTTTCCATCAATTTGAAATAAATTAATATTAAGAAGTCTTGAAAAGGATAGTAAAATCTAGACATATTATAATGTTGATACAGCGAAAATGTTTCACCATAATATTTGGCTTCCTCTTGACAATAACCATTAGCAAAAATTCTTTGTTTATTATTACATGTATTTAAATTTTTAAAACTTTTTTAATGGCACATTTCACTCCAATTATTGATAGATTTTCACATCATTCAACTTAGGTCGAAACATGATTCCTTTCAAAATTGATTGAGTTCTTCTCGGATAGACCTTATCCAGCTTTCTTTTCTAAAGACATCATCAATCATTTTAGTTTTTAATTTTTATTATAATTCATGATTCTCACATTCATTTCTTTAAAAACACTTAGTTGTAACTAGTTAACTTACATCGAAAATAATATAATCAGTAGGATGATTCATTAATATTGATAAGTTTAAGGTAAGGTGTAAATTTCATTATCAACTATTGAATATAAACATTTCATTGAAGAAAATTCAGAAATTGAAAATCCAATGATCACGCATCTAAAGGGTTTAGTATCCTAAATTTACATTCAAATTTTGATAGAATAATAGGAGTGTTTTCAAAAAAAACATCCAATGGATAAACTTATGGATATTTTATGTAAAAAAGTACATGTATCATCAACGTGAATAATTTATTCGAAAACATATGTTATTTTATTAAAAACTCTATATGACTTACTATTTTTAGAATAAAAAATAAAAATTCCTTCATTATATTTATGGTAAAACATATATAATTTATCTTTAGTATTTTAGATGAATACATTACACCTAAAGACTATTATGTAAGATTTATTTCACTTCCCTATTGTCCACATTTTCAAATGATTTTATTAAGAATGTCTTTGAGGAAAACCAAATCTATAGTATAATGACAAATACTCACTACATTATCCCAAAAATGTCTTGTAATAGAATACTCACTTAGAAAAGTTAGAGAAATTTCATGAATAATTATATTTCTTCATTCAACTAAACCATTTTTATATGTTGTTATAGGTGCTAAAACATTATGAGTTATACATTTATTACATCAAAAATATTCCAAATAAGATTTTACAAATTCACCACCATGATCACTCCAGGCAGTCTTCAAAGGTAGGTTGTTCTCATTTAAAATGGAATTAAAAAAAATTAAAATTATTTATATCTTCATATTTCCATGTGAGATCTCAAACCCATAAAAATATAGTTTAATTGTTAACTAAAACATACCTATAATGTTTTCCTCAAATACTTCCAGTTTTTATAGGACCAAATAAATCCTTCTGAACTAACTATAAAGCATAAAAATTTGAGACTTCACTTTTATGTTTAAAATTATAATACTGTCACTTACTAAATTGATAATGTTTATAAACATTGGTATTATTTACTTAAGTTTTAGTATATCTTTAGTGTGTCCTTTACTAGTGACTTTGGCTAGATTTTGGAAGTTACAGTGACCTAATATCCTATTCAAGAACCATGATATTTCATCATTTTCACTTAAACAAGTAAAATTTTGATGAATTATGTCTTATAATTTATGTTTTTATACATTATCAAGCCTATTGATCGACGGTATAAAAGTTCCTCTAAAAAATTTAACAATACATCTTCCTTTCCTGTTGTTTTGAAGATATCACTCATTGCATAATTGACTAATGTTGATAGGGTTGTTCTTAAGACCTAAAACATAAAAAAATGAAATTAATTTTTTTTAGAAAAGAAACCTTATCAATTCTGATGATCTCACCCAATACATTGTATCTAAAAGTGATTACACCTTGATTTAAATTTTTTAAAATTCTAAAAGTCGGACTTCTATCTTGTTATGTGTTAAAAACAAAAACTTTCCATGTACCATTTTTTTGACTTCTTGTACTGAACCTATTTTCTAGTAAATTATAAAATTATGATCTTATTACCGAAACATTATTAGTTACATTTATATTAGAAAACACAATTTTAGCAACCTTAATCTACCCAAATCCTCTATTTCGAACAAAGTATTGTTCTTTAATAATAAATAATTTATCAAAACCAAAATATTGAACTTAATTTAAATAAAAAAATTATTCCAATGAACTCCTATTTTACATTTAGTAAAAATAGATTCACTTTTAGGTATAGAGAAGTTTAGTTGGAAAAGTGTTTTATTGAAAGTAAAAAAAACTATATTATAAGTTACAAAGGGTCTAATGTTTTATACATTTTATCAAATTTTTATTTTCCAGATGTAAATTTATTTAGATGATTCTCAACACTTCTAACTTTAGATTTCAATTTAATAATGAAATTATGATCATCTGAATTTTATTTTGAATTAGATTTTGAGACTAATTCAAATAAATGTTTTGAAACATAGAAAGTAAACATTTAAATTGTATTTTTATATTTAATAAAACTATTTTTAGAAAATCACATTTATTTTTCAATAACTTATTTTTATTTTTAATGAGATGATTATATCTAGCCATAATATCAAAAGTGTGTAAAGATTCCTCATCTTTTGATGAAATAACCTTTCCTCTTTTGATTAATTTTTTATTTAATAATCCAAAAATGTTAAATAATTATCCTCAGTAGTAAAAGAAGATTTATAATCAAGAGTTAAACTTTTTGAATATTCAGTAGTTTCCTTATCCATGGAGAATTTTTCATATTTCAAAAAAATAGCATAGAATCCAATGATATCCTGATTTCAATTTCTACTTTCTTTTAATGAACTATTAGAAGATGAATTACCTATAGTTTCCCTTCATGCCTCTAAATCATTAAAGTTATTATTACATTTACTTTAAGAATATATTTTTTACTTTTTATCTTTCCTATTCATGTTAGGAAAATCTAGTCTGAAATTGAATATCTTTATACATTCCTAGAATATAACATTTGAAAGTTCCTTCTTATTTTTTATACCTTTTCTATATTTCCTATGAGTATGTCAGTTATTCTTATTACTGACTAGATTATTCAACCTTCTATAAATATATGAAATCACATTCTCACTATCATTTATACTGCTTCAATATGAATGCTTTCATCTATTCTATGAAACTTAATATTTTTGTGTGTTCGTATAATAAGTAAAGGCACCAAAAGTAGAATTACTAGAAGTAGACACAAATATTGTATCATTTTATATCTTCTCTTTCTTAAAATATCTCTCTATCCTACACTTATATTAAACTAATATACTCATTAAGTCATCTACAATTATTTTAGTAAAACTTTTAGTGTCATGTATGGATTTTCTCTTCGAATCAGTCATCCACCAATATATAAATAATATTTTCGATAAGTTGATCTTCTAGAAAATCTTTATCACCCAATGTTTTCAAAGTATTTATGTTATACAGAAAATTTTTATTAATTTTTGTTATCATTTCTTTATAAATTAGATCAAAGTCTTGATAATACACTCTCAACATAGCTCTTTGTGTTTCCAAAACCATGGAAATGGGAAATCTCTATTTTTTACAAAATATGTTTTCTATTTAACTATAGGTTATATAGATATAGATGTTGTTAGTCATAATCATAGTAATGTACTATAAATTTTATGGTTTGCCTGTATTTAAATATTTTATTATCAAGAAAAATTAACAATCGCTTTATCTAGAACATTTTAGCTCTCAGTCATCATGGTGATGTTTTCAACTATAGTGTTAATAAAAAAAGACATCATACATTCATACTGGTAATCATAATATTCTCTATAAAAAAATTGGTGAATTTTTTAGATTTAAATTCTCAAGTGTTTATTTTCGAAAACCAAACATAAAAAAGTTTTATTTTCTCTACCAACAAAGTATATGTAATGAAACTTATTTGAAAATCCAAATAACTAGTGGAAATTGAAATGAAAATTTAGAACCTAGAAGTATTTTTATTTGATACCAAATGTTTTCCCAAATATGTAATCTAGTTAATCTATGAGTGGGTGGTAATTTTTTGTTTCCAAATTTAACTAACAATTTTCTAGCCCTTGATTTTTAAATTTGAATGGATTTATGAAATAATGATCAATTTAAATATTAGATTAAAAATTATCCATGTAGTAAAAATATCAACTATGTAAAATATAATAATCACAACAGAAATATATATATTTTGGATTTTTATAAAATTCAGACAGAGTAATGGTAATTAAAAAATGAATACAATAGAAGTTTAAAAAATTCATAGAATTTTGATTAATAAACTAAATACTCCTTCAAAAGGATATTATAAAGACATATGGATTAAACTTAGAGGTAAGTAATTATGTAGACCTTATTATAGGTATCCTTAATTGTAATACTTTCAAAAGTTATTCCTTATTATAAAACCAGTGAGAAGTCCCATCTTCCTATTCCCAGAAGACTTCAACTTATCCTATCAATTGGTATAGTGTTATTTCCCCAAATACTTAATCTTCATATACCTAGAATCAATAAATCAGGTAGGATCGATAAATCATCTATCTTTCTATCCCTAAAATCCCTCAATTATGTAGGATTAGTAAAGAACAATTACAATAAAAATACTAAGAGCTTTATAATAAAGCCTCACATGAGGTATACTCAGTAAAAACTCTTAAATTAAAACAATTGGATGTTCACTTAGTTTATAAGGTATTCATGATTTCAATCAATTGTAAGATTTACCGAGTTCTCAACATATATTTTCATTTAAAACTCGAGGTTAAAACTCAATTTATAGATGTAATTAAAAAACTCTAATGGTAGAATTACATAAATATCATAGTTAATTCTAATTGTATCAGCAGTATTTTTTCTATATTCTGATGATCTTAGTGATTTTCTTTATCTACCTATGTGTTAATATAGAACTGCAATAAAACTTTTGAATATAGGGGATATAATCGGCCAAGAATGTTTTGACCATAGGATTTTTACAAACCTTATTAAGCTTTCTTATATTTTAGTTATTATAAATTCATTCTTCAAAATCAAAATAATAAAAAATAAATATTTAGCTAAATAAAATTAATATGTCGTCTATTGTTATTACTAAAAACATAAAGAAAGTGATCCTTTGAATCAAAAATACTTAGAACGATAATATAATAAAACTAAACATAAAAAATATTGATTTTATTTATATGGTAAAAATGATTGACCCAATATGTTCTTTAAGGAAAAATGATCAAAATAAAGTTCGTTTTTATCTAATTTTTAAACTCAAGGGAAAATATATTATGAACACCCAAATAGATATGTACAAATCCACATATATTCCCCTAGGGTTGTATGATATAAAGATATGAATATGAAGGAGAATAATTCTATAGTTTATGAATTCCCATCCATGGGTAGGGAATGGAATGGGGTTTCATGTTCACCCCTATTAAGTTTGGGTTGGGTCAATATGGACTTGACATGTTTTCTCACTACCCTTCCCAACTATTTAGGGTTAGTTTCTCAAATAGAGATGTCAAATAGTAGAGGCCTACCTGCATAGCCCTCCTAATTATTGAATATATTTTAATATATGTGGTGTCCCGTTATAGGGGTATGATAGTTTTGGGCCACTAATGGGGATTGTCCCATCACTCATCTCTATTTTTCTTAATATGTAGTTGTTGTAACAATCTTTAATCCATGATAAACCTTAAAAATGGTGAAAAATTAATCCTTATCCCCATTATAAAAACCCTAATGATATTCATACATGCTTCTATCACTCATACCACCACAATTATATATCCTTTTACATCTCTCTATGTTATCTGGTTGCACCACCTTTCATTGTCTGGATAAGCCACCTACACCATTCCAATTACTACATCATGTTGTACATTCCATACGAATATATCAACCAATACTACCCATCAAAAACTTCCCCTTTCTGATTTTTCATCCCAATGTTTTCTTATCCACCTCACCTATTACCAAATTAATCGATATTTTAAAGTCTAATGTCACTTAACCCATTCTACTTCAACCTTTTCCATCCTCATCCCCTACCAACCATCATAAATTCATATGGAGATTTTTTATCTAGTCACGTAAAAAAAGTTAAAGGGGTAAAGGTAAATATCGAGGGGGTAGAAATTGTTGGGTGGCATGGTCTGATATTATAGACCACCAACAACTCAATCTGGTGGTGCCTTACTTTTCCATGTGATGTGATATAAGGGTAGGGTATATGTGGTGGCCAACAATTAATCAACCAACAAATATTTACCTTCAATATCAATTATCTGAAAACATCATGAAAATTATAGGATTTGATAATAATAATTAAGAAATGAAGACATTCAAAAGTATTTCCATAATGAAGCATGAAAAATATAATAAGTCTTTCAAATTCTAGAAGAATAGAGTAATAAAATACATAAATGTTTCTTATATTAGTGTAAATTCATTATTTCCATGAGATCCACCTCTTCTATGATGATTTTTTGGCTCCCCATCAAATGAAAAGAACCTAAAATATTCTATAGGTATTATTTTATAAGTTAATAACCCTAATTAGAGAGATTAAGGAGGTATTTGAAGACCCAACACAACAAATATTTTAAACACTTGAAACTACCCCAATATAGGGTTTTTAACACAAACATGAATTGAACCTCTCCTGGATGAACCCCAGCATCATGTAAAAATATAAGGTGTGGTATTTTTCGTCATTTTATATGTTTAAGAGATATTTACTATTCATTACATTCATTCTCATGGGGGTGAAATATTATATTTTAAAATATTTAACATTTATTAAGATACTGAAACACCAAATAATGTAAAGTAACCATGTGATCACTTTATTAAATATTGTAAAATATAAAAAGGGTGTAAAAAAATCTAGGCCACTAAATCCTCTATGTGATCAAGTATTTTCATCCAGAAAAGTATTTTTTACTAAAAAATATTAGGGTCATAATATCACATTTTATTTTTTCCGTTCCCCTGGGATCTCCAATATATTCCCATGTTGCCATATTATTAAAAAAATGGTATCACCCTCCCTCAATGGGTCTCCTTAGTGTATAGATTTCCTCGATCAAATTTTTTTTATTCATCATACACAAATCTCCTTATATGTGACTGACAGAGGACGTTATTTACTGAATCTGAATATATAGCAAATTTTAAAAAACAAACAACTTCACATACACTGCAAAGGAATAGCAAACACATTATATACTTTGAGGGTATCTTGATTGACCAATTGAACCTCATCAAACCATGTCATAGATAAAAATTCAAGAAGACACAGTGGACTTTACATTTGATCTTTGTATAACTTTTCATCACTTATATCTATATTCATACACTCTTAGATCACCTACACATTCTGTATTTTCAATGACATTGTATTTTTTCTTATAAATGATGACATTCCAATATCTATCCCACAAAGGGGATTCTTTCATGGCCTCCCATTTATGTCTTGAAATGGTATCATATATCTAATGGATTGTTAGATATTTTTGTATGTGAACTTCACTACTAGTATTTGATCATCCCATATCTAATTTAAATCAATCACACAATCATTAAATATGTATTCAAGATCATGAATAGTCCTCTTAGTCTAGTTGTATACCCGAGCATACACCGTCTCAAAAAACTGCAACTGGGTTCTAAAATATTCCTACAAACCCCTTTCCCATAAGGACATGAATTGAGAATATTATTTATAAATGATCATTAAGGTCACTCCATGAAACCGTACAATCTCACCCATGTAAAAATGTATCGATCACTTTTCCATACTTTGAATTTGAATAGGGAGGAAATGGGGAGACTTGTTCAGTAGTTCAATGATGACTTAGGAATTATCATAACCCTCCTATAAATATATAATTCATATTAAAATGTTTACTGATATCCCATCCCACCTCAATAGTGGAACCTTGGGAGGTTGGTTTAAAGTGACTATATAACCTAATTCTCTTCCTTCCCTCACTTTTTATTAAGGTACCAATACATGATCTCTAAAATAATAATCCTTATTCTTTTCGACAAATACTAACTCTTTAGATACTGTAAATATTTCTAATTATTGAATGTATCACTAAGGAGTAAGTGTGATTTTCCATTAATATCTCCTCATTCAACCTATCCAGAACCATTTTATTCCCCTAGAAGAAAATGACGTTCTCCCTACTTATGAAAAATATATCAAGTATATTGCTTGTGAATATTTATTCATGTAACATCTATCAATTTATATATCTAATTTGGGACTCCATTACATGATGAAGAAGTGTGGCGGGTACCACTATCAATAAAAGGTAAGAAACATCTTCCTTTTCCATCATGAACAAATACATTTAGGATAACTACTCTATAATACTCCACTCCTCAAATAACTCATTCCTTAGAAATTATTGATATTTATTACTAAATACATCAACCACCACACTTAACTTATTAGGAGTATAAATAATCTAAAAGTCATAATCTTATAGTAACTCTATCTGTCACTTCTATCATAAGGCGATATCTGACTTAGAGATAATATACCTAAAACTCTTGTGATTATTATAGAACAGAAATCACTCATTTATATGGTAATTCCTCCATGTATTCAAGTAAAAAACTACTATAATGGGCTTCAAGACATGGTTTGCATTATTTTTCCCATGAAATATAAACTAACTAGACATATAATTTATCTCTGCCAACCTAAACAGAAAAACACTTCCAAGGCTAGATCTAGGGGCATCACAAATCATTACATACTTAGACCATTCATCTATAACCCATAGAATATGATCACTATTCAACCATCATAATAAATCCTCAAAATAATTCTATTATTGATTGGACTATATAAAGGGATTCCCCTTTTGCGTAAGGGAAATCTTGGGATCTAAAATCCTAGTTAATTCTTCCACAAAACTCTAGTAGTATCCCACACACTCAAGAATGTTATACAACTCAAACTCATTCTTATTAGAATGATAAGTGATCACAATAGCAGTTATTGTTGGTTCAAATCTAAATCCACCTTATAAGATCATGTGACATAGGAAATAATCATCCAAAAAAATTACACTTTAAGTGTTTAATATATAGTTTCGGATCATAGAGAAATTTTATGATAACCCTCAAATACTGTCCATGTTCCACCTATGACTTAGAATAGATAAGTATTTCATTGATGAAAAACACCATGAATTTATCCTAGAATAGAAAAAAGGTGTGATTTATTTGCCCTTTGAATACGGATGAGGAGCTGATCATGAAAAAAAGAATAAATGGAAATTCATAATACCTATAGTCAAACTTGAATACCTTCTTTGTAATTTGATCATCAGAAAATTGAACCTTGTGATATATGGACCCGAGGTAGATCTTTGAGAATGACATAGGTCCCATTATCTATTTAATGAGTTCATTGATCCTATGTAGTGAGTATTTATTTAAGAAAATCACTAGGCTTAGGTAGTGATAGTCAATACAGTGCCTCTAGACCCCATCAACCTTATTGGGGAAAAAATTATAGATGCATAGGGAGACAATATAGGCTTGATAAAAACATTTTCTAAAATCTCTTATAGCTATACCTTTAACTCTCTAAGCTTGGGAAATTCCATATAAAACGATATTTATGATAATAATTTGATCCTCATATGAAAATAGGTATATATATATTGATCTATTAATGATTAGGAAATTTTTGGATGACTTCTAAAAAGATTATATTTACTCCTACATAATTTTAAGAATATGATCCTCTTACAAATCTACTATATCCAAAGAAAAAGTCACCAACTAGTGAGTGATCGGCTATAACTTTTTACATGTATTCCCAATTCATCCTGGTAGATAATCCTATACACTCATGAAATATATCCTTGATCCATAAACTCGATAGAAAGCCACTCTCTGATGAAAATAGTCTATTTACACACAGACTGAAGATAGATAACACATTAAAAGGATGGTGTCATGGTAATTCATTACACAAATGAAGAGGTCTCATGGAAACTACTCTACACTAAGTTAAATCTATAACCATTAATAGTTTTGGGAGAGGATGTGGTCACCTATGATAGGATTCCTCAAAAATATAGGTTAGGAAAGGGCTATACTATAATATATAACTCTTACACCAATGATACAATATTAAAATAATAGATCATACTGATGTGTAAAATTTTGAGTTTCAATGTTTAAAAAATGAAAATAATAATTTTAACCATGTTTAGTGTTAGCTAGTAAAATACCTATATGGTGTGTATTTTCCTGCAACCCTTGCTACAAAAATCCAAATCCTAGAGAGGTAAACCTAAATTTAGATTTAATATAAGTGGATCAATGACCCACACACTTATATCTTCTATTACCTTCTCTCTAGTTACTCTTCATAGTCACCTCCAACAAGGAAACATTAACTATTATTGAGAGGTTGCTGATATTTCCACTACCTCCAACATAAATTTTTTCCAGTATACCAACCTAACATCCATTATATATATGCCTGATTATATGACTTAGATCTATATGACCACATAATATACACACATAGAAAATATTATCTCCCTCCTTGATCAACCTTATATGAGACTCTCCTATCATTGGTACCTAAGACTAGGATCATGTATTCATATTTTTGTGATGAAAAAATTATAATACATTTCATAAATAGTATTTTGGTGATAAATCTACCCTAAGGAAACCAAAACCTAACAGAATCCATATCTGCATCTCCCTAAAGAGATTGTAACCACCAATGCTTTCTATAGAAATTATATCTAAGGGGCGATTCATAGAATAATAAACAGATCTTGAATCTACCTTAGGAGACCTCACTCAAAAAATTTATCTCACAATAACCCATTAAAATAATTGTCCCAATAGTGTTATGTGAAGTTTATTAACCTCAATATATACTCAATTATAGTCATGATTACCTATTAAATATCAAATATCCCATATAACTGAAAAAATATTTAGATTTACTGGGTAGTACTCCATAAAGTTATGCCCATACTCTAACTATGGTTGATTATCCTCATCAAGGGTCTTCATATTCAAATTACTCCAACGAGTCACTATTATATAGAGGAGACTAGATTTTATAACCTACACCTATGTAGAGGATATCTGAACCAAGTATAACTCCCAATTCATTGCCTATAACCAGTCCTCAATGAATTTTGGAACAAGATCACTTTGGAACCAAGTTGGTATCTATTACTAAAAATCATACAATATAATCATCCTATATAACATATCATCCTTATCAACTAAAAACATCATATTATTAGCAGGTACAGGTATATCTCATACCTAATAGGTGGAGGGTCTAGCTATTATCCAATAAGAATAAGGTTTGTTCATTACTTTATTTGTAAAGACACCTCCATGGGGACCAAAATCAAACCCTAATAATTTAACTGATCATAAGAAGGACCATTAAAACGTGTACTAGTTATATATAGTGTTCTATCATATATTTGAAACTAATTACATAAGATCATTAAAGAACATATATGTGAGCTAACTCAAGAAGGATATAATAA
Organism: Viscum album; assembly: GCA_963277665.1. Classification (NCBI taxonomy): domain Eukaryota; kingdom Viridiplantae; phylum Streptophyta; class Magnoliopsida; order Santalales; family Viscaceae; genus Viscum; species Viscum album. The sequence continues at coordinate 1,352,533,112 of OY728164.1, forward strand.
TTTAACAACCTAATAATACAAAATTCATGTACTATCCTTTCCATACCCAACAAATGAATCTTCAGTATTCCAAATTTGCTAACAAGTTATCATAGCATGAATGAAAGAAAGTATACTTTCTATCAAAATCATTGAGTTTTATAGTCTAAAAACTAAATTCAAGACTTCCTAAAACCATTTTCTAAACTTCCCAAACTAACATTATACGTCTTATATCTCTAAAATCCATCCATAGGACTCACAACCCCTTTGATACCACCATGACATGACCAGACCATTAATTTATTTAGTTGGGTCAGCTATTAAGACGATTGTTCCACCCTAATGCCACCTTTAATAGGATAAGGGTTGGTGACTAGTACCAATAAATCATATAATACATGGGAGTCCATAGCTTGATGAACATATAAGAAAACACACATCTCCACAACCCAAGGAAAACCAATAAAAACAAATTAAATATCCTAATTATAGAATAAAATTCATGTCACAAATTGAAAACATCCATAACAGTAAAAAAATGAAAGCTCTGGAAATAAATGAAAATATAAGAGGCTAATGGACCTAAAAAATAAGGGGGATTCTTTTTCACACCAACACAATACATGAACACTAATAGTGGTCATTACCACCAAGCGCCAATAATCACACACTTTGATAACTCCATGTCCTTCCTATTCTCTCCTAAAATATCCATTATCATTGTAGAAAAAACATGTGTGGGTGGATTAACCAACCATTTGTGAGTAAAAAAACCAGGTGGATTCCAAAAAACAACAAATAAGGGACCAATTGACTAGATAAATCAGAATTAAGGATAAATAAAAATAAAGTTCAAATATGATTTAAGGATAAAGAACATAGGGATATAGGAAGGTCCTAATCGTCATAGCCTAGCTCCAAAAAGGTTGTATTCATAAGAAAATAAGGATTACTAGAAAATCATATGACCCATAATATATAAACTACCTATCTTATTGATAACAATGTAACTTCTCTAACTTAGTAGTGGGGGACTCAGGCCTTATAAAGGAAATCGTGTCGATAGATGGTCTAATGACCCTATGTGGAGGGAAACCTGTCTAGGAAAGAACATTAATTTAGGGAGTAATGACCCCATAGATGGAAGAACCACACCCTATATAATGGGGTATTCCTTACCCCATCAGTCAAGTGGTGGGCCACACCATGTTATAAAATTTTAGACTGAGATAATAATAAAATCCATTAATAATATATAAGTCCCATGCCTTAGGTCTATAGGGTATTAAAAACTCTATAATATTTTTGGGAGAACTATTCTATATCATCATTATTACACTAAGTGAGTATTGAACCATGTGTCTACTCTGATAATCTCACAGGAACCCTATTGTCATCCCTAGGAAGATAAATTAATTAAAATTCCTAAAATTCCACATAAATGGACATGGGTGGAAAAGAAGATTGTGGAATTATTTTATAAATGAAAAAATAATTACAATTTACTAATATCTAATAAAATTATGAAACTATAGAAAAAATATAAAGGAAAACCCAAATGGGAAAGCACAATGTCGCATGGAATCCCCATGGGATTCTATGTGGTGTTATAAATGTAAGGGTGAATTAACCTAGGGTGATTTGATACCCCCACATAGGTAGGGGAATGGTTAGTGGTTCCATGAAACCCCATGATAACTCTAGGTTAGGTTCATATGAAACTAACTTTGGGCCTTGCAACTCTGGATGACAATTTATGTTGGGCACCTGAGAGGGGGAATCCATACAAAAGGGGTCATCCTACATTACCCTTAGGCTACCTATTAGAGGATAGACTACGTAGCGGCCCAAGAACCCCTAATATGATTCTAGATATAATTTACAATATTTTAGAGCTACCTGGCCTCATGACCAAGCTATGAAATTTCAGGGTTAGATTTATGTGGTGTTAGGAAAGTGTTATCCCATTGGTGGTCTTTGTTTATTGGTCTACCCCACTCCTTCCACCACAAATAAGTACTACTAATCATTGATCCTAAACTGATATAATGACCAAGGTGAAACCCTTATCCTCATTTACCTTGGAGAAACCCTATTTTCAATATCCAAGATTCCACTATTCATACCACTATTGTGATAGACTTCCATTATTCCACCATGCATCATCTAGACACACTATCCCAAACCATCTAGACAAGTCACCATCATTGTTATTGTTACCATTCCATGTCACAAACACCACACAAACAAATCCAACGATGAAACCCCTTGTGAAGTACCCCATACCAATTTACCATCCATACTACCTCTATTATTTCTACTACTATCACTAATCCACCACTTCCCAATGCCACTTGGCCAAATCCACCATCTCCTTCACCATAATTTCCTACTATAATCCACCATGATGGATGGAAATTCTTCATCATCTATTCATATTAAAATGAGAAATATTGGGAAGGGAAAGTTTAATGGGAGAGAGTGGGATTAGTGTTTAGGGACACTAGAAACATTCCATGGTATGACACTATCTTAAACTAGCTATTTGGGACTCACAAGATAAGGTTAAGGTGAGTTTGGTGGTAAAAAATCCCTAAGACACTTGATCTTAATCCTCAATATAGATTCTATATTAATGTAATGAAAATTATTTGGTGTTCATAATAATAAAAAAACAATTACAATTATTTCCATAACAAAACAAGTACACAAGTACATGGGATCTAACTTTATAAATAATATAGTAAGAAAAAACATAAAAGTGCCATATCTCAATCAAGATTCTTTATTTCCAAGATATACACCATCACTCCAATGGTTCTTTCAGATCATCATCAAGTAATGTAAACCACTAATATTATCTGTGGTATATATGAAAATATTCTAAATTTATTTAGGTAGATTAAAGAGATATTTAAAGTCCCAATGAGATGAATATTTTAAACATTAGAAATGAGCTTGGTTTAGGGCCAAAATCTAATAAATTAATAAAAACACTCAAAGATGAAATCTCTTTTCCCAATAAAAATATTTTTGATGGATTTTAAATTAAAGGATTTGTTTTAGATATACAAATTATTCATCTAATTTTCACAAACATAAGATAAAAATATTATATTTCAGAATATTTAAAAATATTCAAGATCATTTAACATAAAATAAAAAAATATCCATGCGATCACTTAATTAAATATTTTTAAATATATCTAATGGGTTCAATAAAAAATCATATGTTTCTAAAAACACTATATGGTAATATAATTATATTATTTTCCATATCAAACTATTATAGTAGATCCATATTATAATTACAATCTCAAACACACATCTTATGGTCTAAACAAATCAACCTAATGGAAAATAAGTTATATATGATTATAAGGTGTTGTAGGTTAATAATTATTGAGTATTAATCTATTAAAGATGAAAATTATTGATGTTATAGTATGGAAAATAATGAGTAACATCCTATTAATGGAGACACCACATGTTTTCACATGTTATCTTTATTCCTCCCTATGAGTATGTGTATTAATCTCTTAACTTGATATCATTATCATTGTATCCTATAAATTGTGTAACAATATATATGATGAAAATCATGATATTTTATGTTTTTAGTGAGGTAGATTCCATAAGGTGTTTTGTGAATGGTATGACATTGATTGAATTATCAAGATTGGATATGTCTCTTCTTTATATTGTAAGAAAATATTTACAGTTCTTTTCTATGGATAATATATCTCTTATAAGATCCATATAAATAGTAATTGAAATAAATTCCATATAAGATAATAAAATAAAGATATATCAAGAATGAAAATATGATGACATAACTTATTTAACTTACATGATGATATATCATTTTGAAAATGTATTATAATATAAGATTTAAGGAATTAATTAATATAAATTATCCTTATATATTTAGGGGTCATGATTTGATACTATATATTAATATTGGTTTATTTTCTACAATCACTACTATTAAGATAGGTTCATAGAGGTTCATACACAATGTGTATCCAATATTATATAAATTCAGTCAAATAAATGTTAACAATGGAGTTGTTCACTGATCAAGGGTTGGTGTCCACTTGAATGTGAATGATTAAAAGTGGAAAAAATTAATAAAAATTTTAATTATTAGTTATTAAATTTTATATTAATGTTAAATGAATTAATTTTTGAATGTCTTTTCACGTTATTTAAATTAATAATAAATTAATGAAAAATGTTATTTTTTGAATAATCTTTATGCATTAAAGGTTTGTTAAATTAAATTAGGTGGAATCAAGTTTATTTAATGGTTTATATTATATAACATTATATGTTTAAGTGTTTCAAGTGTATTTTTAAAAGTTTTTAGTATTTAAGAAAATTTTAATAACACTTAATAAGAGTTTTGGTTTATTTTTAGAGTTAATTTTAGTTAATAACTATGAAAAAATTAATAATATCTAACTCATGAATAAATATGTATTTAACTACCAAAATTTTTAGAGAAACCTTGGTTAATGAATTTAAATCACCTATAGTCATTCTATCAAGTTTAGTGCGAGGAAGAAGAGAGTGAAACAACTAAAAATAAATTTACCCTTCTCAAATCAACTTTATGTAATTATGCTAATTATATAAACATAGAGAAGAAATCCAATATTTCATAGTAGAATAATAAAATTTGATATCAATGACTATCATCTTATGGAGTATTTTTGGGTATTTTTGGATGGATTCATGATTATATATTTTGAGTGAATTTGAACTATCGATGAGAAGAACATTAGTAGATCATGGAAAAATGATCAAGGTATAATTTATTTATTTTCACCATTTTTGAGATTTAAAATTTATGTATAGATTACTTGGGAGAGTCTCAATTCTTATGGGTTTGACATGATATTAGGGAAAAAATATGGTTGTAAACATTTGAAAAAAACTAACATTTAATTATTTCACTTTTTCATTATTCCTTTAATTGATATCAAAGTTATTATACACAATATAAGTAAACAATTATGGCCTAATATGTCATAGTTTATTTGAAGTGTTTTTATATAGTCCTATTAGTTTATATAGTGATTAAATCAGAATTTGAATAGTTGGGTTTTGAATATAAGAAAAGAGAAATACTCTGCATCTCTAATGAGAATCTAACTCACATCTACACTCAATGGTATGGAATAAGGTCACATCAAATGGAAGAAAGAGAAAATAAAATTAATATTATTATTTCATAAAAAATATATATAGTTGAGTGGTTGACCATGCATGGCTAGTAGGGGTTGGTGTCATCTTGAATTACCCTCATCCGCCCCTTTGAAATGAGTAATGGATATTCACCCACAATTATTAGTGGGTGCAGGACAACCTAGGAGAATCAAATGGAGTAATTATGGTTAAGGTTAATGAAACATCTATAGTGAAGATTCACAACAAGAATTTATAAAATTAAGATGGATTCCAACCATCAAAATAATTATTTTTTATTTTTATTAATAATTTTTGATACATATCAATAATAAAAAATGTATCATGTGAAATCACGTCATAATTATAAAAACAATGTAGTGGATCGTTCCAAATAATAATCAGAAAGGTATTATTAGATATGGTAATCACAATCAAAAAATATATTGATGATAATAAACAGTAATGATTTAACCATCACAAAAAAATTATATCGTATTTTTTTTGTACAGATAAATCATCATGAAAAAAAACTTCACCATAGTTTTTTGTAATGGATTTAACCACCATTGATAGTTATTAGTGATAGGTTATCTGTAATAAAAAATAAAAAAAGTATTTTGGATTGGAATATTCATAAAAAATCCATCAAAAATAAAAAAAATTAAATATATTAAAATTAATTACATAACTAGAAATTTACAAAAAAAATATTTATTATATTCTAGATTTATACAGTAGTGATTAATAAAAAAATCACTATGATGGGTGGATCCAATAGTTTAAATAGATTCATGTGGTGTCAGTCAAGTCAACTATATCCCATGACCTCATTTTAGACATTGTATATATTAAATAATTTGTTGAATTTTCTTTAGGTGATGTTGTTTCTCCTCTTCCAACCCTATAGACAACCTAGGAATGGTCTCATCCTAATATCCCAGTATTTGTTCATACTGTATAGTATAAAAGGATGAAAACCATACTTTAATTACTTTTGAGGTGGTCAATGATGACTCTAACATCCTGACCCAAACCACTGGGTCAGAGCAGGGTGTTACATGACCTCATGCATCCCTCCTCAAATACAAGAGGGTTTCAACTAGTAATGGGGGTCTATGTATTATAGTGAGGAGACTATACCCTCTATACCATGTTATCGAGTTGGATAATAAATAATAATAACATGATAGTAAATTTGAAAAAATAAATGTGACATAAATAACATAAATAACTAGATCTTGATATGGTAAGTCAACCCTAAGTATGTAAAACTAATAAAATAAAGTCTTTGGGTACACCAGATCTCAACCTATATTAATGATTTCTCCATGCTCTACTGCTTATAAATCTACCATAGGGGCCTTTTCCTTCACTGGGTCTCTCATGAAATCAACTAGTGCATTGAAATAGCCAAGTAGGGTGTGAGTATAAGAATAAGTAGGACCCCACCAATGCATCCTTACTTGGTGTTCTCAAGTATAAAAAGTTTATTCTATAATAACAATAAATGTGACAATCATAAACACACAATCCCAAACCAAGAGTTATTATTATAACCAAGCCTCCACCAAACCTCAGATTGTACCAACTTCGTCTCTATATTGTAATTATAATCATGGAATACCTCAAGGGGCATAGATTAATGCATGGTTCTTGGAATCCATCTATGAATATACCGACACATGGAACAAGGAATCCATATTTCAGTGTTAGTAAGATTATGGACTATTAATACACTTAGAATAAATATCTCGACAATGTAAAGGCATCATTTTATGGACTAACTAGTGGATCATAATATAGACTCATGTCATGGGTCACACTCATAATCTGTCATGCTCCCATGATGCCTCATTTCAGGACACCAAGCAGTCTGGTTCCTCAGATCATAAAATCATACCTTCATGCCCTTAACAAGCTATCTCAGCTCAAGCCACTAGGACATCATGTCCCATACCCTTTGATCAGGTCCATCATTAGCATCATCATGATCAACTCACACTCTTCCACTAAAGGATTCATACCACATGATATTCCACTTATCTTAAGTTCCAAACACTGCCTCCAAGGAAATGAAAAAACATACATCACAGAGTAAGTATACTAGAAAGGTGCATCAATTCATCATTCGTATATAGTATTAATATAATAGCATGTGAACACATTAAATGTGGAAAGAGGCATACTAATATCACCAATGGAAAATATATGTCATAATGTAAGTCATGGTCTATACACACACCCACATACGATCACAATCTATCATAGTATAAAGATATTCCAACATAAATAATCATCATGAAAATATGTGTAAACAAGTGACCGTGAAGAAGAAAACATCCTACCTTAAATTTTATTATTCCAACTAAAATTATAAACTTCCATGTGTGGTTCGATAACTAGAGTGGAAACGAAAATAATCCAGAAAACCTCCTGGTAGGTCTTATAATCATAGTTGCCAGAATATTAATGATTGAGGTACATCAAAGGTTCCTAGAACTAAAACTAGCTATTTTATTTCACAAATAAATAAAATATCAAATGTAATGGTACTTTATATCTCTAGGAAAATTTTCAAATTATCATTTTTGGCCAATGCATGTGCTCACAATATTCTCTTCAAGAATAATTATAAACCCACATTAGATAAATTATATCCCTGAATTATTTCAAGAACACATATGGTATTACTTATAATTATTATTTAATAACAAAAAAATTATCCTTGTAAAAATTATAAGTATCCTCTGATATTTTGATAGCTTTATCAAATTATAATTCTAATATAACTATCTTTATATAATTTTTATAATTATCCTCTAATAATTTTCCATACAAATTATGTTTTAAAAATTATCTTATGATAATTTATTTCTATAAATTATCATTTGATAATTTTTTGAAATTATCCTTTAACAATTCTTGATAATTATTTTTTATAACTCATGTAATTTACCTTTTGTTATTCATATCAATCATCATTCAAAAATTTCAATAAATTATTCTTTATTAATTCCTTGAAATTTTCTTTGATAATTTTTTTTAAAAATTATCCTTCTATAATTTAATGAAATTATTTATTGATAATATGAGATTTATCATTTTAATTTATATTTCATTTATTTGAATAATTTTAGAAATAAGAGAAAATATGAAAATAAATTAAAACCACATATGTGTATCACATAGATGAGGAAAAAACATCTTGGTGCGCACTGTGAACATGAAAAGGAGGCTGAATAAGAACATTGGATGTTCTTCAATCATGTGAAAAGGAGTCTCAATGTCACTTGGACTCAATGGGATCAACCAGAATCAATAAAAGAATAATTTTTTTATAAAGAACCCAATATTTCATTATTGAGTCCCAGAATTATAACACCCAATTTAATTTTTGATTCAACATCAAATTGAATGTGGAGTCGTTAATTCTACCCCATTAAGTATTTTTAATATTTTATTTGGTCAAAATGGATGATTTAATAAGGTTTTGAAATGGTGGCTAGTTGGAAATAGAGTTAGGGAATGTGGTGTGGGTGGAGGAATAATAAAAAAACATATCAATTTAATAAATAAAAATATTAATAATAAAACATTAAATAAGTTACTATTGCATGCGATGTTACCAAATGCCCAACACATAAAATTTTTATGCCATTCCTAGGGTAAAACTTATATCATAAACCTAAGAGTTTCTTTAAATTTCTCATAAAAGAAACCTTTTGGGAGATATTTCATTATTTTTGGAAAAAATATTATAAAAATATTAAATAACATACCATTCCGTGAAATGTTACAAAATACCCAATGCGTACAAATTTTATATCACACCTAGGGTAATCCACATATCTGAGACCTAATTATGGTATCGTATTTCTCATAAAAGACACTATTTGAGAGATATTTCATTAGTTTTTGAAAATATAAAAAACACCCTCGTGTGCGATGTTACAAAAAATCTGATGTGCACAAATGTTATATCACGCCTCGGGTAAAACTTACATCATGAAGAAAATAGTGATCTCTAAATTCCAATATGATACATAATTTGATAGATATTACATTATTTAGGAAAAATTAAATCATGTGTAATATAATATATTTTATATTTTTATTCAATTAGTGTAGAGTCCCTATAGCCACCCAAATACCCTACTAACTTAGAAACTAACTCGAAAAATATTTCATAGAATATTTAAAGGTGTTAAATGGGATATTATGCTTATTTAAATGATTTAAATTATTTATTAAGTGATTTTTTATTCAAAATTTACATTTCCACAAAAATACTCTTAATTTATTAAAAATTGGGTTTTTGTTATCATTAAAAAAATTAGATATTACTATTCTCCCCCAATATCGAGTTTTTTTTCCTCGAGAAGTAACACTAGTGGTATTGCTCACACAACTCATGACACTGATCTCAAATATCAGACTCCCACTATCACGTCTTTGTAATAGGAAGAATATTAGGAACATAAATAGATCATATTCTATCTATGGGATCATATAAGGTTCTCCTAGGAGTCTAACCTTAACCTAAGTTATACCCCTCATAGAACTAACCATAGTCTCCATCCATAGATTTTATTCATAGTAAAAATATATATACTCACTCAAAAACATGCTTAGATCAAATATTTCAATTCTATTAAACATATATTAGAACAACATGGAAACATAGATATATCAGACAAATAGAAACTATATTTAATAGATAACAGGGTCAATGTATTTAATTAAAGAACAAATATACTACATAATATATATATATATATATATGGAAGGTGAACCTATGTTCTTATTCATGACACATGAATGTACATGAAATCTCATAAATCACATATAAACAACATGTGCATCACCCAAAGTGAATTTAGTAAACTATTACTGAAAACCATAAATTCCCACCTTTCATGGAAACTCAGAGGTCTACTATATATTGTGGTATATATACTATCATAGTTCCCCTAACCAATTACCAACTATCATAACTCTTATAACACCCAGAAATTATAATATAATAGAATTTTATTCAATAGCTTGTATGACATGAAACACCAAGCAGAGAATGAAAAATAACATCCCAAGACATTATGATATATTTAATATTTTAAATAAAATAAATTTATTCTATCGGTTTAGATCCACACAATATTGAGTTATATTGTGTTTCTCGAAATAATGAGTTTCTTTTATAGCTTTCATTACATGTAAGACTTTGTATTACTGAAGAACAATATACTATTAACATTTTTATTTAATTTAATAGTTATAACCCAACCATTAAATTAGAGGGTATGAATAGGATTAAATAACGTATAAAAATAGATTTTTTTTTAAAAAAAATGAATTCATTGGTTACCAATTATCTATAAATGAATATAAAAAACAATCAAAAATATAGAAACAAATTTTATAAAAAAACTATCTTTATATGAGAAAGGAATTTTATATTTATAAATTAAATTAATTAATATTATGGGATATTATTAATAAAATTAATATATTTTATATTAAATAAAATTATTATACATTCAGATAATATAATTTATTGGCTTAAGAAAAGAATAAATCTAATTTTATGCATAAAAAGATGTATTTTTCTAAAGGCAATTTTTTCTCTTTTTAATGACACACTTGGTTTAAAATTAAATTTTGACACTTTTATAAATTTTATTTTAAAAATTAGATTTAATTTTTAAAATAATAATTTCAAAATTTTATTATGGAGTATATTTGTTATTTTTTGGAGACGTTTCATTTTTTGATGAATAATGAAGAATACAGAAATTTAATTGAAAACTAAATTTTCGTTTAAATAATTTTGATGGTTAAATTATTTTTAAAATGGTTTTAAAGTTTAATTATTTAAATAATAAATCCATTATTCCAATTTAATTCATTGGAATCATTTTCATATTTAATTAGGACATAAAAACATTTGAATCTTTTGAACATTTTCACTTTAAAAACCTGCTTTCGCATCCCATATGGGGGATTAATTTTAAATTAATTTTTTCCACATAAAGGAATTTAATTTTTAAAAATTGATTATATATTCTACATAATAAAAATTTAAAATTTCAAATATGGATAATTTAATTTTTTACCAAAGTGATTGTTGAAAATTACTAAAAATTAATTAAAATGATTAAAAGAAAAATGAATTTACTAAGGGACAAGACTTTAAACGTAAGGGTCCAAATAACCTAGAAACTTTTACAAAACCAATTTTATGGAAATATTTAGAAATTATACATTATATTATTTATAATGGTAAATTATTGTATCCAATTTACATGAAATAAATTGGGATCGCACAATAATTTAGAAAAATATCGAGTTTGTCACCTCCCCTTCTTATAAAAGGCCACCTCCTCTCCTCTCCACTTCACACCATCAAACCAAATTTTTCATCAAATAAAAAAAACACTTCCAAAATTCCTTACCCTCATACTAAAATCCTAAATTTTTTCATAAAGAAAACCTTCGAAGATTTTAGTTCAAACCTAAAGTTGATATCTGAAGAAGAGGTAATTATCTTCTAAAAGCATTTTTATTTTATTTCCTTCTCCACCTAATCCAATTATTATTATTAAATGAAAATATAATAATATAAATATCTAAAATATAATTCGTTTTTTATGTTAAGGTTATATCTTTTAAATTCACACTCTTAAATCAAATGGGTTACGAAACCATTGTTCCTGTGTACCGCAGACTACGCCTTATGAATCGATCTCATCAGTTCTTCCATTACCACCTTTCATGGTTGGAAATAATGATTTATTTATAGATTATATATGATATTTATGATATTTATAATTTTTATTATGATTCATTAATTATTATATAACTCATACCTTCACGCCTTCCATTTTGTGGGAATACGATAATGTCGCACGTGTGTATGACGGACTACTGTCCCGCAAAGCAATGTGATTCGTTCACAATTTTCATTAAATGTATTAAGTATGACCATAAAAAAATATGTGATATATATGACATAAAAATTATATTTTAATGATAATATAAATATATATAATTTAATTTTCTTTCTCTAAATATGACTTGAAAATGGAATCATCGTTCATATGTATGTACAGCCTACCATCTCCATGAATGGTCTATTTCATTTCCTATCACTAAATTTTATGGGATACTATAAATACATATATACTAAATATATATTATATTTAAATAATTTTTTACATTATAGATATGATAAAATCATGATCTATGTAGGAGGAACAAAAAATTACATGTCAAAATATACTAAAAAACAAGGAAATTAACACCCAAATCAATGAAAATAATGAATGGTTTTTAACGAACGGGTGATAATATATTACAAATGATGATAAATGATATCATAGATATTAACATGGTTATATATTAAGTAAATAAGATTATTAAAACAATTATACATTCGATTAGAGAGTGTTCAACCAAAAAGAAGCATAAGGTAAAGGATTTCTTAACTTAATTTCCATCCATTGGGTTAAAATTATACTTCATTGATTATGTCACATTAATATAATGTGTCTAATGATATTTTGTTATGATATTTTTTATTTAAACTTCTTTATGTGTATTTACAGTGTATAAACATAATCTATTCATTTATTTAATCTTACTTAAATGTTATGATCATTTGAAGTGTTCATTTATCCATCTCATTCTAACTTAAATTTTTTATTCTTGAATATCAATTGAATGATATTACTTGAAAATTTTATAATAAACCCTTATAATTTATTATAATATTTTAATTAATGAAATATTTCAAGTAATTTTACCATTTTCCACTTGTTTATTATTTAGAATGTTTTAGAAAAAATTTCATGAAAATCCAACTTCATTTCTCTCTTTAGTCTGAAATATGTTTTCTTCCAAAATCATGTTTTCTAAAAATGTTATAAAGATTGTTTTAACCTTTTAAAATGATTTATAAAATTAATTTTCACCCATTTTTACTCTTTAAAAAGTATTTTCAAAAGAATCAATGTGTATTTATAAAAAAAATTCAAGTTTTTATATTTCTGAAAAAGTGAATGTAAAGTTTTTTTTAACTTGTACGACATGACCAGAATTTCTAGAAATCATGAACACTAAAATGTTTTCAATATTATTTTATCTATTTCAAAATTTATTTTCCAAGGAACTCATTTTCAATTTTTTTCATAAATTTTAGTTTTTAAAAGTGGTTTTAAAATAATAGGGTTTTCAAAATGTTTTTAAAAATGAAAAGGAAATTCTCCTCAAGTTTTTGTTAATATATTTTTTTGGTATTTCTCTTCATAAATTAAAATAAACCTTTATTTTTACTCCAATTGGGATATTTTGTATTGATTTCATCCTTATTATTTATATGGATAGTTTATTATTTCTTTTACCATGGATAGTATTTAAATTCACTTCTATGATTAATTTTTTAAATCCAATTGAAATATTCACTTTCTTCTGATTATTTGACATTAAATTTCCCCCTAAATATCCATATTATTTATCATGGATATGATTATTTCTTAAATTAGATCTCATTTCTGTATATGTTGTTTTTCTTTGAATGTTATTTGTTTGACTAGTGAAAATATTGGTAAATCGGTATCCTTTACTCAATACAGATATTTTATGTTTAGGAATATTTATTCATTAATTAACTAGATTATTGGATATATGAGGAATACTTTGTACATGTATGACATAGGTTGGGGAATGTTTAGAGTAAACCCATTGATGCAACGGTTGTCTCATGGGAAGAAATCAAATTTCCATAAACCCTTCATGTATGTAACAAAATATGTTTAAATTATCTTGTAAAAGGTATTGAAAGTAGTATGATAAAATGTCTCATGAATGGTATGGAAGGTAAAGGCTTCATGTTCCTAGGAAAAATTATGTCCCATAATTTATCATTTCCAACATTCATAATTCATTAATTATTATCCATGAGATCTTCACAATGATAAAATCTATGGATATACTTTATTCTTAGTTATTGATTAAATGGAATTACTTTTCTATTATTTACCTTTCCATATTGATTCTTCCTTATCTCACCCTGATATTCAAGTTATATAAATGGAATGTGTGATTAGTTATTTACCTTTACATGTTGATTATGCTCATTGATTCATTATTCATTTTTTGTATGTAACCCTTAATGATCATTTGATCTCACCAATATTTTTATCCTTTCCCCATAATTCCATGATGTTTACTATTAATGATATACTAGGATACACTAGATAAAATAAAGTTACCCTCGAAAAAAATATTTTTTTACAATTGTGTATTCAAATATAATTGAAGACTCAGGATTGTATCTAGTTTAATATTACTACTAAATTGATCGGTCCTTTGTGATGTGATTCTTTGTATATTATGAAAATGTAATAGTATTTGGCACCATCTTCAGTCTTCTAGGGTCAAGGTCACTATAGTTGGTATCAGATGAAGTTTAGTAGCAACCATTGAAAGTATATTTAGGAAAATATTAATTAAGATCATAACCCTATGATAGACTTTGTGGACGATTATACAAGAACATCCAAACATTTTGTTAAGGTATATATTATGTGGTTTTCCTTTGTAATATATATCTATCTATATAATAAAAGTATATGTGGTTCTGCCATAGATGTACCTAGGGGTAATATCTCTGAAAAGGTCACATCTTTCATGACTCGAGCATAACCTGATACTCGATAACTAGCCTTACTGTACGCTTAGTATGAAATTCCTAAGGGATATTCTTAAGATAATTCACACATTATTTACAAACCATTATTAGGTATTTTGAATACATAATGAAAATTAATGAATTAGGATAAACCCTAGAGAAAGGAAGAAATTATCTTTTAATAAAATAGATAAATTTTTTTTGTAAAATTATTTTACCAATGGTATTTGGTTATAATAATTATGAAAAATCTAAAGACCGTAAAATTTTAGAAGAGTATATGTCTTCATTAACTTAAGATTTATAAATACCATCATGTTTTTCACTTTAAAGTTGATCATAAGTTCATAGTATTAAACACCATTTTTAGGTTTTTTGTGATGGGAGTCTACCATGAATAAAAAAATTATGGAAAAAAATATTGAAAGTATATATTTAAGTGTAAAAGTTATTTAAGGAATAATGCCTTTAAATTTTATAAACATATGATAAATGATTTGATATCATTTTGTGTTAATATGATCATTAATGAAATTTTAATAATAGTTAAATAATATTTTTATACTTTTAAAAAAACCTTATTAAATTCATATCCGATGAATTAGATCATATTTTAAATCATCACAAATTTATGGTTTTGGGACCCTTAACTTTCCATTGATCATTTGTTTTCTTATGATCAATTACCACAATTAAAATCTATAAATATTTACACTTTTCCTCAATGTTATTATCTTCACTTTCCACTAATATTATCTTAACATGAAACCTAGTTAGGTGTTATTCTATATGACCTTGGTACTTCCCTTTCTCTCTTATTAAGAGAATGTCTTATTAACCATTATACGATGTGGGTTTTTTTAAAAATAATATTTAAAAATGTCAAACCCTTTAATTCTAAGATCAAGTTAAATTTTTGAAGAGGAAATTTATTTATGGTAGGGGGAATGTAATACCCCAAAATCCTAAAAGAATAACATTTTATTCAATAGCATGTATGATAATAAACACCAAGCGTAGAAAGGAATATAACATACAAACATATTATGATATATAAACTATTTTAAATAAATTAAATCTATTATATAAATTTCAATTCATGTAATACTGTGTTATCTATTGTTTCACAGAACAATGATTTTCTTTTATATCGTGAATTAAACGAAAGACATGGTTTTACAGAACAATAATATACAATTAATATTATTATTTAATTTAATATTTTTAACATAGCCATTAAATTAGAGGGTATGCATAGTATTAAAAAAACTTATGAAAATATATGGGTTTCATACAAATAAAATGAATTCATTGGTTACCAATTATCTAGAAATGAAAATAAAAACCAATTAAATATAAGAGAAATGTTTTTATAAAAACTATTTTTTCACCAATGGTGTTTTATCATAACAAATTAAATTAATTACTATTATAAGATATTATTAATGAAATATATATATTATTCATTAAATAAAATCATATTTTATTAATCCAATATATTTGATAGGAATAATATAAGAACAAATCAAATTTTATGCATAAAAAGAAGTCTTTTTCTAAAGGTGGTTTTGCAGCCTTTTAATTGAAAATTTGTTTTAAAACTAAATTTTGAAAATTTTATAAATTTTATTTGAAAAAATAATCTTTATTTTTTAGATAATAATTTCAAATTTTTCATAGTGTTTATTTTTTTTATTTTTTTTAGAATTTTCATTTTTTTGATGAATAGTGAAAATTATTGACTTTAAATTTAAAACTGACTTTTCATTTAAATAATTTAGATTGATAAATTATAAATAAAATATATTTTAAAGTTAAATTAGTTCAATTATACATAAATTAATATAATTTATTTAATTTTAATCATTTTCTTATGGAATTCTAATATAAAAACATTTTAAACTTTTGAACAATTTCACTTAGAAGACCTTGTTTCTCTTCCCGTTTATGGGATTAATTTTAAATTACTTTTTTTTGACTTATTTGGATTGAATTTATAAAAATTAATTCCATATTTTGAAAAGTCATAATTTATATTTTATAATAAGTCAAAAATAATTTTTTTCCCAAAGTGATTAGTAAAAATATTTAAAACTAATTACTGCGATTGGGAGAAAACAAGTTTACCAATAGACTAATATTTAAACTTAATGGGACCAATAACGTAGAAACATATCAAAAAACCATTTTAGGGAAATATATATACCTTATAAATTATATTATTGATTTTTTTATATTATTTGAACCACTTTACATCATGAAAATGTGGGATCACTCAATATTTTTCAAAAATACCAATTGTGTCCTCTCCCCCACTTATAAAAGGTCAGCCACTATACTCTCCACTTCACACATTAAAACCACTTTGTTTTGTAAAATACCTACCCCAATAACTTTCAAAATTAACTCTCATAATCTTATAATCATTATTTTGTGCATAAAGAAACCCTTTTAAGGTTTTTGTGAAAATCTTAAGAGGATACCTGAAGAAGAGGTAATGTACTTCTACAAGTGTTTTTATTTTATTTCCTTCTCCACCTCATTAAATTATTATTATTAAATTATCATATGATATCATTAGTATATTCCATATAATGATATATTTTTACGTTAATGGTATAACCTAAAACATCACACACTTCCATCAAATGGGTTACGCCGTCATCATTTGTGTGTATATCTAACAACCGCCCCACGAACCGATGTCACTCGTTCTTCCATTACCACCTTTCGTGTTTGGATATAATGATGGATTTTTAGTTTATATATGATATTAATTATATTTATGATTTTATTTGATTTTATAATTTTTATGTCACACATAACTTTGTTCTTTTTATTCTATGGGAATATGATAATGTAACATGTGTGTATGACGGATGACCGCCTCGTTAAGCGATTTGATTTGTTCACGCATTTCATGGAATGTATTAAGGATGGGTTTAATAAATATATGTGATATATATGAAATAAATATGAAACTTTAAGGATAATATAAATATATATCATGTACTTCTCTTTCTCTCAATATAACAAGAAAATGGAAATAATGTTCATGTGTACGTAAAACCTACTATCTCTATGAATAGTGTATCTTGTTTCCTATCACTAAATTTTATGGATTAATATAAATAAAAATTTATGGAATATATATGGTTTTAAAATCATGTTTTACATTCTAGATATGATTGAATCATAATATGAAAAATAGGAATAAAAAATAAAATTCAAAACAAACTTGTAAAACAAAGAAATTAGAACCTAAAATAATGAAAATAATGAATGGTTATTAAGAAATTGGTGATAAGATGTTATCAAATTATTTATATGATATAATAAATATTAATATGGTTTTTCAATAAGTTAATAACATGAAAAAAAAAATTATAAAGTATGTTAAATAGTTTCAAACTAAAAAGAAGCATAAATTATGGGATTTCTTAACTCAATTTCAACTCATTGGTTTAAACATCTACTTCATCGATTATGTAATGATAATATTATGTGTGTATTTAATTTTGATAAGATTATGTTTTATTTGAAATTTTTTATTTGTATTTATAATGGGTACACTTAATCAATTCGTTTATCAATTCTTACTTCAATGTTATGACCATTTTAAGGGTTTATTTCAGAATCTTATTCTAATCGAGTTTGGTTAATATTGAATATCAGTTAAAGTAAATTACTTCAAAATTTCATAAAAACCCCATGAATTTTCATATAATATGGTTATTAATTAACTCCTTAAAATAATAGTACCATTTTCACACTCATTGGTACTTAAAAGTTTTTGGAAAATGTTTTCAAGAAAATCCTACTTTATTTCTCTCTTCAGTTCGAAATAGGTTCTCCTTTAAAACCATGTTTTATAAAAATGTTTTGAAAAATATTTTTATCTTTTAAAAATTATTTATAAATTTAATTTTCACTGATTTTTTATTTTTTATTTTTTTCAAAGGAATTTTTATGTATTTTTAAAAAAAAATGCCCGTTTGGATTTTACTGAAAGAGGGAAAGGAAACATTATTTTAACATGTATGAAATTAAGAAAATTTCCATCCATAGTGACCACTGTGTTTTTTAAAATATTATTTTATAATTTTTAAAGCTTGTTTTTAAAGAAAATCATTTTCAAAATTTTTTATGAAATTTTAGGTTTTAAAAGTGATTTTCAAATAAAATAGTTTTCAAAATGTTTTTTCAAAATGAAAATGATATTTCCCTAAATAATGTTTTTTAAAGGACTTTTTATTGAATTTATATTCTTCAATGAAAATAATAATTATTTTTACTCCACTTGGGATATATTGTATTGATACCATCCATATTATTCCTCTGGATGGTTTATGATTTTTTTGCTCTAGATAGTATTGCAATTAAATTCCTTGATTATTTATTATAGCCCCATTGAAATAGTTACTTTATTGTGATAATTAGAAATTAAATTCCCCCTAAATGTCTATATTATTAATCATGGATATTATTATTTATTAAATTTTACTCACTTCTACATACAGTGGTTTACTTTGAAATTTATTAAATTAAATGGGGAAATTTTTAATAAATATATATCCTTTAATCAATTTGAATATTTGATGTTAATTAATATTTATTAATCAATTAAATATATTATTAGATATATATGGACTTATTTGAATAGGTATAAAATGATTTCAGACCATTTAATGTAATCCACTCGATGCATTGATAGTCTCATGGGATGAAATCAGTTGTCTACAAAGCCTTCACATTTGTAACGAAGTAGTTTTAAACATCACTATGAAAGGTATTGATAGTAGTATATTAAACCATTTTATGAAAGGTATTTATGGTAAAGGCTTCATGTGATTGGGAAACATGGCATCCAATAATTAATAATTGACTTTATTTAGAATTCATTTATTATTACCCATTAAATTTTCCCAATGATAAAATCAATGGATACATTTCATTCATAGTTTTTGATTAAATTGAATGAGGTTTAAGTTATTTATATATCCATATTGGTTCTTCCTTATCTAAATATTATATTAAAGTTATTTAAATTTTATATGTCTTCAATTATTTACCTTTCCCTTTTATTGTGCTCATTTATTCAATATTCCTTCCATCACACTTAATCCTTACTGAGAATTTGATCTCACTATTTTTATTTTTTCCTTACCTAGGATTCCATTATGTTTACTGTGACTAATATATAGGGATATGTAATATGGAAAAAAATTGTGAAAAATTTTATTTTGTAAATTGTTTATTGAAATGTAATATAAGACTCATGTTTCAATCTATTTTACCAAGAGTAAAAAACTGATCGATCCTTCATTATGTGATTTACTGTATTGTATTATAATATAATGGTAGAAGGTACATTCTCCATGCTTCTAGGTTCAAATTCACTATATCTCTTTTCTACTCAATCCCAAATCAAGAAAAAGAAAAGAAAATGTTTTTGAATCTTGGTGGTCTGATGTTATTTTGTAACAACTCCACCCAAACCACTTAGTCAGAGTGAGGTGATATGTGACATTTTATGTGCCTCCCCATAAACTAGAGGGTATCAAATATCAGTGAGGATCTATGTCGTATAGTGGGAATACTATACCCTTTTTATGATGTCATTGATCAAGATAATAATTAATAATAATAGGAGAATGAATAAATAATCAGAGCAAATGAAAAAAAAATATTACATTCAAAACATAAATAACTGGATCTTTGTGTGGTAATACAATATATTGTATGTAAATTAGATAAAAGAAAGACTTTAGTTCCATAGGATTTCATCCTCATACACTTCCATCTCCATAATCCACTACTTATCCATCTACCATAGATCCATTTCCCTTCATTGGGTCTCTCATGAAATCCAAAATCACATCGATATGCATGAGTATGGTATGAGTAAATGAATGAGTAGGAAACCAAAAATGTGTTATTACCTAGTTTCCTCAATTATAACAAGTATATTCCATAATAATAATAATTTTTTTATGTGTAAACAAACAATCCAAAACTAAGTAGTAGTGTGCTAACCAAGCCACCATCGAAACCCTGATTGTACCTTCTTTAGATCCATTCCATAAATATAATCATGGAATGTATCAAGGAACATGGACCAACGTATGGAACTTAGAACCCATATCTGAATGGACCAGCAGATGGTGCTCAGAATCCATCTCTAAGTGTCTCGAAGAGTATGGACCAGTAATACACTTGGAATCCAAATATCGAGAATGGTATGGAATCAAGTCACAGACCAAATCATAGCATATATTTCATACATATTTTATGGGTTATGCACATAATCATTCACGTTTATATGATAATTTGGGTTAGGACACCAATCCATGATGTCCCTGAAGTTATGCCCCCATACAATCATGCCCCTAATGCACTGCCTCGGGTAAGGCCTCTAGGTCGTCATTCTACATACCCTGTGATCACGTCCATCGTAATTTTCATCATGATTAGTTCACACTACCCTACCAATTGATGTATACTATATGATGATCCACCTATCTCATTTACCATACCCAAGCTATAAGGAAATGGTAAAATACATCATTTTGTAATTTTACATAGATGGTATATCACTACATCATGAGTGTATAGTAGCAGTATAACATCATGTGAACACATTATATATAAAAAGAGGAATATTAATATCACTCATGGAAAACATATTTCCCAAAAATATTTCATGGTATACAAACACACCCCCATGAAATCACAATAAATCATGGTATGAAGTTATGATAACATAAATAACCATCTTGAAAACATGCTCAAATGGGATCCCAAGAGGTAAGAAAAATCCTGCCTCAAATTTTTTGATGTCAATGAAATTTATAAAATAACAAGGTTGGTTAGATTGCCATATTGAAAACTTCAACAATAAATATAACATCATCGTGTGCCTTATTATCATATTTTTCATCATGTTGATGCTTGAGGTACCATAAGGGTTCTTAGAAAAAAAAGATATTTTATTTCACAAAGAAATAAAATATCAATTATTATTATGCTTTCTATCTACAGGATAACTTCTTAAATGTTTTTTTAGTCCAATTAATTCACTCACAATATTCTAATCAAGAATAATTATAAACCCACATTTGATAATATATACCTAAATTATTTTGAGAACACATGTGGTATTACTTATAATTATAATCCAATAAAACCAAATTTATCCTTGGAAAAAGAATAAATATCCTCGGATAATTTGATATCATTGTCAGATCATAATTCCCTTATAATTATCCTTGGATAATTTTTATAATTATCTTAAAATAAATTTCCATACAAATTATATTTTCATAGTTATATTATGATAATTTATTTGAAAAAATTATCCTTTGATAATTTGATGTAATTATCCTTTAATAATTATTGAAAATTATTTTAGATAATTTTCTTAATTTCCCTTTAATAATTTAACACAATTATCATTAGAAAATTTCAATAATTTTACCTTTGTTAATTCCTTTAAATTATCTTTGATAAAAAAATACATATTTTAAATTGACATTTTAGTTTAATTATTTCTTGATTAATATGAGTTTTTTCATTTTTATTTATATTTTATTTTTTTATACATTTATAAGGGAAAAAAGTAAAATAAATTAAAACCGCATATACACACCACGTATGAGAGAAGAAAAATAGTCTAGTACATAGTAAGAATAATAATAGAATACTGATTTAGATCTTCAGATGGTATTAAATCATGTGAAAAGGTGTCTCATTATTGAATAGACTCAATGGGATTGACTGAAATCAATAGAAGAAAGATTCCGTTATAAAGAACCCAAAATCACAGTATTTGAATCCAAAAATTAAAACACCCAATTTATTCACGATTCAATCTAAAATTGAATGTACCATCTTTAATTATTCCCCATTAAGTATTTATTAGTTTTAACATGTAGAAATAGTTAATTTATGACGTTTTTGAAATGGAGACCATTCAAAAATAGAGGTAGGGAATGTGGTGTGGGTAGGGAAGAATACAGGAAAAATTAATAAATTTAATAAATTTAATAAATTAAAATAATAATAATTAAACATTAAAAAAGTTACCATCACATGTGATGATACCAAACACTTGAACCACAGAAATTTTATGTCACACTTAGGGTAAGCTCAGTATCCTATACCTAACGATGATATCAAATTTCTCATACCGACCACCATTTGAGAGATATTTCTTTATTTTTTGAAAATTTATATAAAATAAGTTACTAATCCATGGGATTTTATCAAACGTCTTCCATGCACAAATTTTATGTGATTCCTAGGGTAAAACCCACATACCAAACCTAACAGTGGTCTCAGATTTCTCATATAATACAGAATTTAGGAGATATTTCATTATTTTTGTTAAAATTATAAAAACTTGTTAAATAAATTACCTTCACGTGTGATGTTACCAAACATATTATGCGCACAAATTCTATAACATAACTAGGGTAAACCTGGTATCCCATAAATTATAGTGATTTTATATTTCCCATATGAGACACAATTTGGGAGATATTCCATTATTTGGAAAAAAACAGCACATGTGCAATATAATGTATTTAATATTTTTATTCTATCTAAATTGAGGCTCTATGATCCCCAAAATAAAATTCTTACTCAATTGATATATCTAAAAATATTCCTTATAATATTTCAAGGTTTTAACTGAGATTTTACCCTTACATAAATCTTTTAAATTATTTACTAAGTAATATTTGTTTTGAAAAAATTAATTTTCACATAAAAATAATCATAATTTATTAACAAAAAAAGGTTTTTTATTATAATTAAAAAATTGTGATATTATAATAACCATCTTTGTAGTTCCATAATAATTGTTTGACCTCATTTGAGGACTAATACTGATCACCTAATATTTTCCAATATTAGTCACCCTGAGTTGTGACTCCTCCTAAAAGTGTGAATGGTCTTGTCTTTTTTCCATCATCATCCCCATATTAGGCCTCTTCCTAACTCTACCTCATTTTATCCTTTGATGAATACATCTCCTATTAAATTTTAGTTATAAAAAAACATAAATATATTTATTTAATTCAAAAAAAGAAGAAATGCACACCATAATCTTCTAATATCTCTAACTAATAACCTATCTACTTATATAATATATATATATATACTATTATACAAAATTAATTCCATAAAATAAGGATAAATAATATTGTGAATAAATTAAACAAATAAATTTAGTATATAAATACAAAAAAAAATTGTATGAGTAACAAACAATGTTACTTACCATGACCAATGATATTGACTAAAAGTATAACTTTACTTTCTAGGATTCATAGCCAACCATACCTAACTTTAAACACCATTATATGGTCTCCAATTGAAATATTTATCTACCTAATAAAAATAATCCCCCTTATATACCTTTTAGGGAATGTAGTTTAGTTGATTATCCATACAATAATCGTCTAAAATAGTCATGTATGCTCTTGTTGTATATTTCCTCAGATATTATAAAAAATTGATAATGATGATCATACATGTAAGACTCATATGCCTCCCTGATGGAGGATCTTATGGATCCCTTAATAGGAAAACATAATTAATTGAATCATGTCTAAAATTAATTATATTTTAATCAAAATTTATTTATATACTGGTCAATGGTTGAACATGTGATGATTCATGTCAATGGGAACCTGATCCAATGACAACCAAACATTTGAAAAATAGTTCTATGTATTATGGATGCCTATCCAATGGGTAGATATTAAAAATCTATGAAAATAACTATGAATAGTACATTCAAACAAATAATTAATGAAATAAATTAATGATAATTACAGAAAAAGTCATCTTACTTTCTTAAATGAGTATAAAAATCAAAATTTAGTTCTCAGGAACAAAGTTTGAATATTCAATCTGGTAGGGCCTTGAACCCCCTTAGATGGTCCAATTACAGCATCCCCTCTATGTGGAATAGATGTATAAAAAGGAGGGTCATCATTGAGTATGGGATCTCTTGTCATGCAATGAATAATATCATTCAATTAGACTCCAGTCATATTAAACATAATATATAAATAATATTTAACATTATTAATTAGAAATATTTTAATAAAAATGAAAAATAATTTTTAACATATTTAAAATAATTAATATATATTTATTATAGTTTTATTTACATTTGAAACAATTTTTTTTGCATCATTATCCTTATATTTATCAAGACCATTGTCATTATATTCTTCTTTATCACTATTAATTTTTATAACATAGTTATTGTATTCGACTTCTATTTTCAAAAATTTATTAATAGATACATTACAAAAAAAATTATCATTTTTGGGCCATAATTGAAATGTATTATGAATAATAATTCTATCTATTTGATATTGATCTATATTAGGCGATGTCACTTGAAAATTTCCAAATTTGAATAACTTTTTAGGACCACTTCGATTTCAAATAAATTGAGTGTCATGATATTTCATTTTGATTACATTATAAAAAATCAATCAAATATATTATAGAAGTACTATAATGTATAAAATAAAATATAGGTTCTTGATATATTAATTTAATTGGTTCATTTGATGCAAGATAACCTTTATGTTTTATATAAATAGATCAACATTATGGATCAATATGTAGTATCAAACCAATAAAACCTAAACTATGTATCATAGTTTAATCTCAATTGATTTAGTATGATTATTTTATCCAACATACCAAATAATTAAATTTTACTTTCTCTCCAATGTCTTCCTTTTAAAAAAGCAACATTATTCATTGATTTCTTTGACTTTCCACCTCTGTGTGTATGAAATAGAAATCCATTAACCACATAAATATAAAAACATTTGATAAACTAATATGATCATGTACATAGTGTACATAATTTAATATTAATTCTATTTGAATATATTAAGAAAATAACTAATGATTAACAATCACCATAATATATTATGCAATCATTTGAACATTGGTAAATAAATTTCTAAATAAAACCTTGATAATTCACAAGATATTTAATTTCATAAAAATTTTATGGAAATTTATTGTCATTTGGAAAAACATATTTAACCATGATAAGTATTATATTAAGAAAAATCATTGATATTCCAAAATCTGATTTAATAGACCTTAATTTCATAACTAATTATAATTAACTGATCTTGCATATAGAAATTTTTAATAAATAATAAAAATGAGATTATTTAAAATGAAAAAAAAATCATCATTTTTTATTTTCATTTTATTAAAAACATTACCCGATAGTATCATTAATAATATTTTGAAATTATAATTGATCAACAATAAAAAAACAGAACTTTTCACTGAATAAATTTCACCATATTGATACGAAAAATATACTCTAATCTAAAACCAAAAAATAATAAATGAAATCCAATGGTATCAAAACTTTCATATCTCGTAACATCACATTTCCTAAAATTTCACTCAATCATACATTCTTAAATTAATTCTATATTTGATTACCCAAATATAATAAATTCATAAAAAAATATTCACATAGATGGGATTTATACCATAAGAATATAAATTCTTTTTATAATATATCCAACTAAGATCTCCATTTTCCTAGAACTTTATTTATTAATTTTGTTTCTTTCTCAAATTTTTTAAGTTATGATGATAAATTGTCACTAGATTTAACCCTAACAGGCCCCCTTCCCCCTTTTTCCCTTATCTACTCAGGTCGGTGCTTTCAGCTAAGTTAACTAATTTATATTGTAACATCCCAAGTAAGTAATGAGTAATAGATATTTTTATCTATGCCTATTAATGAATTAGATAGTGTTTTAGAGGCTTAAAATGAAAATAAATACAATCTTATGCATGGAATACACTAATATTCTTAAAAGATTGTTTTACTGCCTTTTGATGGAAAACCTTTTTTAAATCTATCTTTTGATAGTTTTATAAGATATGTTTGTCAAAATTATCTTATTCTTTATGATTGGGACATCAAAATTTACTTTGTGTGAATTTTTGGTATTTTTCAGACAACGTTCATTTTTTAATGAATAGTGAAAAATACTGCATTTTACATCAAAACTGATTTTTAATATAATTTATTTATATGATTAGATTATCTTTTGAATTGGTTTTGAAGTGAAATTAGAATATATTTTTACCATTTAATCCAATGGTGGTCATTGGAATCAATTTCACTTTGAAATTGGACTTAAACCGGTGCCAATCTTTTGATACTTATTGTTTCATAAAAACACGCTATTTGTCATGACAGCGGGAATTAATTATTAAATTAATTAATGGGACTTATATGTTTTTAATTTTTTAAAAATAGACTTCATTTTTGAATTCGGAATATCAAATATATCTTAGGGTGAATTTTTGGTATTTTTCTGAAAAACTTCAATTTTTGATGAATAGTGAAACCACTAAGTGGTACTTATAAAAACTGATTTTTCGTTTAAATGAAATTTTACCACTTCTATGTTTTGAATTTCAAAAATCTGACATACATGGTTGTCATTAAGAAGTAAAATGTGGTTCAATGAGATTAAAATAATTTTTTGGTGAATAGTAACTCTTAAGTTCTTAATCGCGATTAGAGGTAATTAGTGTAGTTTAAGGTAAAAATAATGCTTTAATAAAATGAGATGAGCTTGAAACATGTCCTACCCTCATTTGATGTGTCATGGCCGACCAAGAAAATCCATGGGTCAACTTGGGGACCCCATGGAGCCACTTTGGTTGGGAAATGACATAAATAACTTTTTATTTAATGTAAAAGTAAAAATGACACAAACATGAGATGTTTTACTAAAACAATTTTTACATGGGGTTATAAAAATCATATTTTTGATTATAAATATTAATTGGAAAGATAAAAATATTTCCTACATAATAGTATTTTTTTCATAATTTTTAGACTTTAAATAAATTAAATTATTTATGACATCATGATGATGCAGCGATGACCTCATTATTTAACGATTTAAATAAAATGGAATGATAATGTAAAATATAAGACCTACACATGGACAAAACCTATTGTATGGGTGGATTTCTAACACTTATCACCTTATCCTTGAAACACATCAATGTTGGACCTCTTAAATCCGAATACCATTTTAAAATAAAGTGACTTTTCTTTACCTTCCAAGAGTGCCCCTCCTCTCCTCTTATAAAAGGCCCCCACCTATACCTCCTTACCCACACTCCCAAAGCCTTTGGCTCGGCTAACCCCTGACCATTTTGTCTCTCCACATCCCTCTCTTACTCCTTGAAGCCTCACGTTGGGCAGAAGTCTTCCCAAGGAAGCCTTTGACCTCAAATCTAAGAGAGTTACCCGATTTTAAGGTAATGTCTTCTTTTGAGTCCTTTTGTTTGATTTTGCTTCTCCAACCCCCTAAACTCTTTTTATTCTTTTATTTTGTAACAACTCCAGTATCCTAAGTATACTAGGATGTTTTTATAAGAAGGATTAGAGCTACACTTACACACACATACATCTAATGGTTAAAGGACATACTGTTTCCGTGGATGGTGAATTTATGCCTCCCGAAACGATGATTGTTCAACATTATTTTAACACCTTAAAAGGTGGCCATTAATATGTCACTATATTTATATATGGTATATAATATGTTTATGTTTTCCTTAAGCTTCTGTATTATTTATTTTGCGCATTCCTTTATGGTTTCCATTATGGGTAAACACGATATCTTCATTTAAGGATGTGCGGACTATCGTCCCCTCAAAGTGATTTGATTCATTAAATACCATATGTGGGACGTATAAATGATGGAACTATGATATTATATATGATATTATACTGGAATTATAATATACCTTTATATCATTATGATTCCATTCAATAAAATACGAAATATAAATGAAAGTAGCGTTCATGCGTACGTACGGCTTACCGTCTCCATGAACGGTGCATTTCATTTCTTACCTCTAAATGATTATGTAATATTATAAAATGCATGTATATAATGGATATATATGATATATACATCATGATTATAATTCTGGATATAATGGATACATGAACAACTTGTAATTATAAAGGGTTTATTTTTTACTCAAGTACCAATGATCGTTAAAACGACAGTTATTAACTTAAATAATTACATAGTGTTAATGACATGGAAATAAGTGATATAAAAGGAATAATGAACTTGAAAAAGGTTCTTAATCAAGTATAAATTAACTTAAGTTTATTATTCAGGACATTAAAGAACGATCGAGTCAATTCGGACCCGAGATATGGGACTTCGTCTCAATCTCCTTTCATTGAGGCATATTTTGTTTTATACACAACCTTCTTTTATACAGTGTATAAACCCTGTTGACTTTTACATTTATTAAAAAGAGAATATTTTTTATAAAAAGCGTTTACTAAACGAAAAAAGGGAATGTTTTTGTTGTACGTATGCAGTGACAACGACTTCTCCGCCGCAGTGACCACTATTTGAGTTTCGGCTTCCTCTACAAGCCATACCTTCTTTTTAAAAGAAAAATAAATACCATGTTTTACTTTTCTTTTATTTTGGTATTGAAAATGGTTTTCATAATGTTTTTATATCATTGTGTTGTACTGATATCTTGTGATTGAAAGGTGGAAATGTTATGTTTCCTTTATGCATGTTTTATGTGATACGATTATGTTGAGGTTCTTGGGAATTATTGTAAAGACGGGTGGTTCCGTGATAAACTAAGGGCGGGTGACCCTGATATAGCTCTCCAATGCATTGTGTAACGCGAAGGAGTGAAATGTTAAGATTTCTCCGAAGAGATTTAGGGAATATACTGTGATGGGTATTCCAAACGTAACCAAGAGGGTTACTCCCTACGTAAGAATTTTATGAATGCCTCAAGTTACCTTTATGTCTTATGATTTCTATGATTTATTCATGATTTGATGAGGTATGTTAAAGTGCTTATGTTTTATGGGTAAATTATGATTTCATTCTTATGTATATATGTACCCATGTTTCCTTTCCATATTTTTATATCCCTTACTGAGCTTTTTATGATCATCCCAAGTTTTTTGAAATGTTTTTCACAGGTCAAGGGAAAGGTACATGATATGATGATAGTGTCAAGGAAGTGTCAAGAAAGAATCTATGTTTTATTTTAAATATGTTTCCATTTATGGGAAAGAAGAATACTATCTTTATGTAACCACTTTGTTTATATGTGGAATGAAATGAAAGTTTTATGATCTAATTCTCTAAAACTCTAAACCCGAAAAGATCCTCAATGTGTAATCTTGTAATAACTCAAGATTAAGTAAGGTTTAAGGCTGGGGCCTTATAGTTGGTATCAGAGGTCGGTTTAGATAACTTTAGGAGTTAGAATTCTATTAAATGATTATCCAAAAATATTTTTTTTATGGTCAAATTGAAGTGATATAGTATTTGAAGATTACCATGTTGCTTCATCTAAGACATGTTTGTTCAGAATGGTTTTCCGCAGAGGAAACAGGGAAGTAGTGCTAGGAAGGCATGCAGAAGGAAATAACCTTCCGAATCAGCATCCTGAGATGGTCAGAATTGGAACTGAACAGTTTGTTGCAGTAATGGCGCAGTTGACTCAAGCGATAAATGGCGGTGGTATCCATACACGAGATCAGCCAGATCAACTGCAGAGGAACATGTCAGTGGTGGAACATTTCATGAGGCAACATCCTCCATCATTCAGAGGATCATCTGACCCTGTGCTAGCTGAAGGGTGTATTAAAGCACTAGAGAAGATTTTTGATGTCATGGGGTGTTCAGAAAATCAAAA
This sequence comes from Viscum album, assembly GCA_963277665.1. Classification (NCBI taxonomy): domain Eukaryota; kingdom Viridiplantae; phylum Streptophyta; class Magnoliopsida; order Santalales; family Viscaceae; genus Viscum; species Viscum album. Next base: position 1,352,563,764 of record OY728164.1, read on the forward strand.
GGTTAGTCTTGTTATTTATCATTTGGAGGGTGAAGCAGATCAGTGGTGGTTGATGGTTAAAAATATCAGGGACGCTGATGAGATTGATGCTCTCGACTGGGATGAATTCAAAGGTATGTTTCTTGAGAAGTATTTTCCTAAGGCTGTTTGACTTAGGATGGAAAAGAAATTCTTGGAATTGAGGCAAGAGGAAGACTCAGTGGCTGCCTATGAAGAAAGGTTCACTTGATTGGCAAGGTATGCTCCAAATTTTATCTGAGACCTTGATCGTAAAATCAATCATTTTTACTAAGGATTAAAGCCAAAATATCGAAGGTCATTAGCTTCTCGTGAGTTTAAAAGTTATGAAAAGCTTTTTGGATGTGCTGAGAATGTGGAAATGGAGTTTTTCGATGATCAAGTGTTCTATAACAACCAACAGAAGAAGAGACCGAGGTGGCAGGAGAAAGGTAAGAATTCTTTAAAAAAGTCTAACGGTAAGAAAACTAAGTTTCTAGTTTGTGATAAATGTGGCAAAAGGCATGCTGGGGAATGTCTTCTGAATTCTGTAAAGTGCTATCAATGTGGTAATATGGGACATAAGGCTCGTGATTGCACTAAAAAAGATCAAGGTGAAGGTAAGACCAAATTTGATTTATAGTTAGTGAAATGTTATAAGTGTAATGAGATGGGTTACTATGAAAACAAGTGTCTGACAAAGATCTTGGGTGATGGGAAGCAGTTAGACTACAAGCAGAAAGGGGTGGTGAAATCCTTTGCAACAACTTCAGCAGATGTCGGACCATCAAATGAAGTTGTATCAGGTACTTTGTTTGTTTTTTCAGATTATTCCAGTGTGTTGTTTGATTTTGGGTCTACACATTCTTTCATCTCTGGAACCTTTTCTAGTAAAATGGGAATACCATCTCAAGAAATGACTCCTGAACTTTTGGTAAAAACACCTGGGGGAAATGTTGAGGCAAAAAGAATTTATAAGAATCTTCCTATCCTTATCTGTGGAAAGAACCTACTTGAAAACCTTATTGTTCTACCTCTAGTAGAGTTTGATGTTATCCTGGGTATGGATTGGCTCTTTATTTACCATGATAAGATTGACTGTAGAGCTAAAGAAGTTTCTTTTTAGAAAGACTTTTAGTTTGTGTACAAGAATGAACCCTTACTGTTGATAACTTATCAAGAGGCCAAGAAACTTGTAAAAGATGGAAATGAATGTTACCTTCCACACATCATTGAAAATAAAGGAACTGTTCAGATTAATGATGTGCTAGTGGTAAATGAGTATCCTAATGTTTTTCCTGATGAGTTGCTTGGAATAATACCAGATTGGGAAGTTGAGTTTACTGTTGAATTATTTCCTGATGCTAAGACAATTTCAAAACCCCCTTATCGAATGGCTCAAATTGAACTTTTAGAGTTGAAGGAGAAATTGAAGATTTATTAGAGAAAGGTTTCATGCGACCTAGCACGTCACCATGGGGTGCTCCTGTTATATTTGTTAAAAAGAAAGATGGTTCTATGAGACTTTTCATTGATTATAGAGCCTTTAATAACATCACTGTTAAGAACAAATATCCTTTGCCTCATATCGATGATTTGTTTGATCAGCTTCAGGGAGCTCAGTTTTTTTCAAAGATTGACCTGAGATTGGGGTACCATCAGCTGAAGGTAAAAGAGGCAGATATTCCGAAGACCGCGTTTTGTACGAGATATGGCCATTATGAATTTGTAGTAAATCCTTTTGGGCTAACCAATGCACCTACTGTATTCATGGACTTAATGAATAGAATTTTCCATGAGTTCTTGGATAAGTTTGTGGTGGTTTTCATTGATGATATTTTGGTGTTTTATAAAAGTAAAGAGGAGCATGAAAGACATTTAAGGGTTATCTTGCAAACCTTAAAAGAAAAGAAACTGTATGGGAAATTCAGCAAGTGTGAGTTTTGGTTGCAACAAATTTCTTTCCTTGGTCACATTGTTTCTAAATATGGAATAACTGTTGATCCTGCAAAAACAAAAGTTGTGGAAGAATGGCCAAGACCCACAAATGTAACCAAGATTCGTAGCTTCCTTAGTTTTTCAGGCTATTACCGAAGGTTTGTTAGAAATTTTTCACAGTTATCTAGTCCAATGACTAATCTAACTTGGAAGGGTGTTAAGTTTATCTGGACAAAAGAATGTGATGACTGTTTTCAGGAATTGAAAAGAAGATTGGTGAATGCTCCAGTTTTGGAACTACCTTCCAGGAATGGTGAGTTGGTTATATACAGTGATGCTTCATTGAAAGGACTTGGTTGTGTCCTAATGCAGAATGATCAGGTAATTGCTTATGCTTCATGACAGTTGGAAACTCATGAGGTAAATTACCCTACACATGATTTGGAATTAGCTGCTGTTGTTTTTGCTTTAAAAATTTAGAGGCATCATTTGTATGGAGTAAAGTGTGAAATATATACCGATCACAAAAGTTTAAAGTATATATTCACTCAGAAAGAGTTAAACTTGAGACAGAGGAGATGGCTAGAATTAATCAAGGATTATGATTGTACAATTCATTACCATCTGGGAAAAGCAAATAAAGTGGATGATTCTTTGAGTCGAAAAAGTAATGCTTCATTAACAATGTTGCGTTTGGAACGTGATCCTTTGGTTAAGGATTTGATGAACTTTGGCATAGAAGTTGTTGGTGCAGGAAGTCCTTCTGTTTTATTTCAGGTATTAGTGAGATCTTCTCTATCAGATAGAATCAAGCAAGCACAGAAGCAAGACAGTGAGTTCCAGAAAAAGGTAGAGCTAGTTCAGAAAGGTAAGTTTCCTGAATTCATCATTGATAATGATTGTGTTTTGAGATTTGGGAAGAGATTTTGTGTGCCTTGTGATTCACAGTTGAAGAGAGAGTTGTTATGTGAAGCTCATAGTTCTCCGTTTTCAGTTCATCCGGGTAGTACTAAGATGTACAGAGATCTGCGGGAGTATTACTGGTGGGATGGAATGAAAAGAGATATTGATGATTTTACTGTGAAGTGTTTGACTTGTCAGCAGGTTAAAGCAGAGTGGCAGTTACTGAAAGGGATGCTTCAGCCTTTACCAGTGCCAGAGTGGAAATGGGAGAATATATCCATGGACTTTGTTGTTGGATTACTGAAGACATATCGAGGTAATAATGCAATCTGGGTTATTGTTGATCGCTTGACCAAATCTGCTCATTTCCTTGCTATACTAGATACTTTCTCTCTTGATCAAATTTCCCGTTTGTATCTTAAAGAGAGTCAGGTTACAAGGAGTTCCTCTCTCCATTGTATCGGATCGTGATCCCAGGTTTACTTCGAACTATTGGAAAGGCCTTCAGAAGTCGTTGGGTACTGAATTAAATTTTAGTACAGCTTTTCATCCTCAATCAGATGGGCAGTCAGAACGAACAATTCATACATTGGAGGATATGCTACGAGCTTGTTCTATGGATTATCAGGGAAGTTGGGACCAACGTCTTTCTTTGGTTGAATTTTCATATAATAACAGTTTTCATTCCAGTATACAGATGGCACCATTTCAGGCATTATATGGGAAGCGGTGTTGAACACCAACTTTCTGGGATGAAGTGGGTGAAAGGAAGTTGATGGGACCAGAATTGGTAGAAGAGATGGCAGAAAAAGTTCAGCCGATTCAGAAACACATGAGAACAGCTCAGAGCAGGCAGAAGAGTTATGCGGATAACCGGAGGAAGGATCCATCTTTCGAGGTAGGTGATCTTGTTTTTCTCAAGGTTTCTCCTTGGAAAAGTGTGATGAGATTTGGTAAGAAAGGAAAGCTGAGTCCAAGGTTTATTGGACCATATGAAATTCTGGAGAGAGTTGGATCAGTTGCATACCGAGTGGCTTTACCTCTGAGTTTATCTCAGGTACACAATGTTTTTCACGTTTCGATGTTGAGAAAGTATATGCCAGATCCATCTCATGTTTTGAGTCCAGAGGTAGTTCAGCTGGAAGAGAACCTATCTTATGAGGAACAACCGGTCCAGATTCTTGACCACAGATAGCAAGTGTTACGGAATAAGGTGATTCACCAGGTAAAGGTTTTGTGGAAAAAACACATGATTGAAGAGGCAACATAGGAATCTGAAAATGCAATGAGGGATAAGTACCCTCATTTATTCGATAAGTAAATAAATTACGGGGACACAATTTTCTAAAGGGGGGAAGGATGTAACATCCCAAGTAAGTAATGAATAATAGATATTTTTATCTATGTCTATTAATGATTAAGATAGTGTTTTAGAGGCTTAAAATGAAAATAAGTCCAATCTTAAGCATGGAATACACTAATATTCTTAAAAGATTGTTTTACTGCCTTATGATGGAAAACCCTTTTTAAATCTATCTTTTGACAATTTTATAAACTATGTTTGTCAAAATAAACTTATTCTTTATGATTGGAACATCAAAATTTACTTTGTGTGAATTTTTGGTATTTTTCTGACAATGTTCATTTTTTAATGAATAGTGAAAAATACTGCATTTTACATCAAAAATGCCTTTTAATCTAATTTATTTATATTATTAGATTATCTTTTGAATTATTTTGAAAGTTAAATTATAATATATTTTTACCATTTTATCCAATGGTGGTCATTGGAATCAATTTCACTTTGAAATTAGACTTAAACTGGTGTCAATATTTTGATACTTATTGTTTTATAAAAACACACTATTTGCTCTGGCAGTGGGAATTAATTATTAAATTAATTAATGTGACTTATATGATTTGAATTTTGTAAAATAGACTTCATTTTTTAATTCGGAATATCAAATATATCTTAGGGTGAATTTTTGGTAATTTTCTGAAAAACTTCAATTTTTGATGAATAGTGAAACCACTAAGTGGTACTTATAAAAACTGATTTTCCTTTTAAATGAAATTTTTCCATCATTGTTTTTTGAATTTCAAAAATCCGACATACATGTTTGTCATTAAGATGTAAAATGTGGTTCAATGAGATTATAATAATTTTTTGGTGAATAGTAACTTATTAAGTTTTTAATCGCGATTAGTGGTAATTAGTGTAGTTTAAGGTAAAAATAATGCTTTAATAAAATAAGATGAGCTTGACACATGTCCTACCCTCATTGTTTGTGTCATGGCCGACAAAGACAAGCCATGGGTCAACTTGGGGACCCCATGGATCCACTTTGGTTGGGAAATGACATAAATAACTTTTTATTTAATATAAAAGTAAAAATGACACAAACATAATATGTTTTACGAAAACAATTTTTACATGGGAATATAAAGATCAGATTTTTTATTATAAATAGTCATTGGAAATCTAAAAAGCTTTCCTACATCATAGTATTTTTTCTATAATTTTTAGACTTTAAATAAATTAAATTATTTATGACATCATGATGATGCAGCGATGACCTCATTATTTAACGATTTAAATAAAATGGAAAGATAATGAAAAATCTAAAACCTACACATGGCCAAAACCAATTGGATGAGTGTATTTCGAAGACTTATCACCTTATCCTTGAATTATAGCAATGTGGGACCTTTTTAATCCGAAACTCTTTTTAAAATAAAGTATCTTATCTTTACTTTAAAAAAGTGCCCCTCCTCTCCTCTTATAAAAGGCCCCCACCTCTACCTCATTTCACACACTCCTCAAGCCTTTGGCTCGGCCAACCCCTGCCCATTTACTCTCTCCACATCCCTCTCCTCATCCTAGAGGATTCCCTTTGGGCAGAATCCTTTCAAAGGAAGCCTTTAGGCTCAAATCAAAATGAGTTACACTTTTAAAGGTAATTCATTCTCTCATGTTCATTTGTTTTATTTTGCTTCTCCAACCCCCTAAAATCTTTTTATTTACTTCTTTTGTAACAACACCAGTATATTAAATATACTAGGATGTTGTTATAAGATTTATTTTAGCTAAACTCTCACACAACTACATCAAATGGTTAATGAACATACGGTTTCCGTGGATGGTGAAATTCTGCCTCCCGAAACGATGATTGTTCAACACTCATTTAACACCTTCAAAGGTAGCCATTATGATGTCACTATTTTTATATATGATATATAATATGTTTATGTTTTCCTTAAGCTTCTGTTTTTTTCATTTTGGGCATACCTTTATGTTTTCCATTATGGGTAAACACGATATCTTCATTTTAGGAAGTGCGGACTACCACCCCTTGAAAGTGATTTGATTCGTTAATACCATATGTGGGATGTGTAAAGGATAAAGTTAATGATATTATATATGTTGTTATACTGGAATTATAATATACTCTTATATCATTATGATTCCATTCCAGAAAATATGAAATAGAAATGGAAGTAGCGTTCATGCGTACGTACGGCTTACCGTCTCCATGAACGGTGCATTTCATTTCTTACCTCTAAATGTGATGTAATATTATAAATGCATGTATATGCTGAATATATATTATATATATGTTATCCAAATCATTAATATCATTCTGGATATAATGAACCTTTGACCAAATTAACAACATGTAAGTGTAAGAAGTCTATTTTTGACTTAAGAACCAAATACCGACAAAATGAACATTATTAACTTAAAAGATTGCATGATGTTAATAACATGGTATAAAAGGAATAATGAACTTGAAAAAGGTTCATAATCAAGTAGAGATTAACTCATGTTTATTATTCAGAAGATTAAAGAACGGTCGGGTCAAGTCAGATACCAGGTATGGGACTTCGTCTCAATCCCCTTTCATTGAGGCATATTTTATTTTATACATAACTTTCTTTTATACTGTGTATAAACCCCTTTGACTTTTACGTTTATTCAAAAGGAATATTTTTTATGAGAAGCGTTTACTAAACGACAAAAGAAAATTTTTTTTGTCGTACGTATGCGGCGACAATGACTTCTCCGCCGTCGTGACCGTTATTTGAGTTTCGGCTTCCTCTACAAGCCATACCTTCTTTTTAAAATAAAAATAAATACCATGTTTTACTTTTCTTTTATTTTGGTATTGAAAATGGTTTTCACAATGTTTTTTGTGTTGTATTGATATCTTGTGATTGAAATGTGGAAATGTTATGTTTCCTTTATGCATGTTTTATGTGATACGATTATGTTATGGTTCTTGGGCATTATTATGAAGACGGGTGGTTCCGTGATAATCTAAGGGCGTGTGAGCCTGATATAGCTCTCCAATGCATTGGGTAACGTGAAGGAGTGAAACGTTATGGTTTCTCCGAAGAGATTTAGGGAATATACTATGATGGGTATTCCAAACGTAACCAAGAGGGTTACTCCCTTCGTAAGAATGTTATGAATGCCTCAAGTTACCTTTATGTCTTATGATTTCTATGATTTATTCATGATTTGATGAGGTATGTTAAAGTGCTTGTGTTTTATGGGTAAAGTATGATCTCATCCTTATGTATATTTGTACCCATGTTTCCTTTCCATATTTTTATATCCCTTACTGAGCTTTTTATGCTCATCCCAAGTTTTTTTGAAATGTTTTTCACAGGTCAAGGGAAAGGTACATGATATGATGATAGTGTCAAGGAAGTGTCAAGAAATAATCCATGTTTATTTTAAATATGTTTCCATTGATGGGAATGAAGAATACTATCTTTATGTAACCACTTTGTTTATATGTGGAATATTGTGCAAGTTTTATGATCTAATTCTCTAAAACTCTAAACCTGAAAAGATCCTCAACATGTAATCTTGTGATAACTCAAGATTATGTAAGGTTTACGGCTGGGGCCTTATAATTTTCACTCCGTCTATTGATTTCATTCAAATTATATAGCTTCAGTTTAGATGAAAATGCTGTATATTTTGTACAACCACCATAAAAAGGCATCTTTTCACAACTCTAACTATTCAAACAATTTTGGGCAATCATGAAGTTAATTTTCAAATATCCTTGTCACTTCAATATGATCTTCATAATCATTCACATCTATAATTATATCCTCAATACAATCTTCTTTATTGTCCACATTTGTAATCATATCAGATTATCCATAAAATTTACTATTATCCTAACCACTAGCTACATTCACTTTTTCCCCATGTTTATTCAAATATTTATAACTTTGATCTATTCGATGATAGATCAAGTGTTCTTCCAACTCCTCTATACTAACTTATCATGAATAACAACAAAATTAACATAGAAAAGGGATTTGAGAAGGGTCATATGCATGATATTTTTCAAACTTTATAAACCCTTTCACTCCATATCCATGTTCTTTTATCAAAAGATTAACATCCATACATTCTTTGTTCATATCCATCCTATTTGATTTTATGATTTTAGTAGTTAAAAAAATAAATACACAAAATATTGATATAATGTAATGGTTTTCCTAATTCTATAAAAATCTAAACATAATTGATTATGGAAGAACTACCGTTCAAACGTCCATTGAAAACTGTTTAAAAATCACACTTAAAATCCCATTAAAAATCAACCATTTACACAAAATACTCTTTAAAATAACACACCCTTTTTAAAATAAATCAATCAATTCTAAACATACTTTCACAAAACCACAATTCCTTTTTTTAAACATTAAAGGAAAATTCATGACCCAAAAATCTTAATCATTTAAAATGAGATATAACCCTCTAAGAAACATTTCAAAACACATGATTCATTTCAAAAGATACACTTAGTCATTTTAATAGATACATAGATCCCAAGAGAGGAACTGTAAAAAATATACATAGAAAAAACCTCGATTCATCCCAAATTAATCAGTGTTGTATGATTCTATCACATTATTCCTATGGTTGGTGTAATAATAATAATTACCATAAGAATTTTATATTTTTATTCCTACCATTGGATATCCCTTATCCATGCTTCCATTGTCAGGTTAATTATCCTTCACCACAACACTAGAGTCCCAACGAATATGTTCTATAGTCAGTTACCACACTCACAACCATGAAACACTTCTGTTCCAGTTTTCTAAAAACATTTAATTATCCCAAGGATCATTGGATCACACAAAATAAATTAGTTTTACACCCTAAGAACAATGTATATGTATCTCACATGAAGTAATATTAGTTACTTCCTTTATAAATACACTTGAGAAAAACTATAAGCATGAACCAGACTACTAGATCCAGAGTGCTCCCAAAAATACACTTCTTAAGCCCAATGTATCCACATGCCTACCCAAAAAGGTGTATTTTTATATAATTATATCTTGATGATAGAAGACCCTTATAGGCCAAATAAATGTGATGATTAGGAAAACTCATCCAATCCCCTGACAAATATTAGTCCCCCCAACTCCAACTATCAGACCTGATAGATAACACCTAGTAGGAATTTCCCCATCTCCTCTATGGGGGTTTGGAACACATTCTCCAAAACATGAACCTCAAAGAGTGTCAAGAAAATCTATGATAATGCTGAAAATTGGAAAAGATATTACAAGATATAAGCTAAAAGATGCATAAAGTAATCTAAGGAAACATTTTAGAAAGAAAGCAAAAAAGGTCAATGAAGAATGGAAAAGAAATAGAAGATGAGTGGTTGGTTAGTGAGGAAGAACCACTAAAATATAAACCACTACTAACCTTTCAAGGGAGTGAAATTACATGAGAGTACAATGATAATTAAGATAGATTTTTATATTTGATTAATAAATAATAAATTAACATATCATTTGTTGAGGATATAGTGAACTTTTATATGTATACAAAATTTATGAATGAAATGGTTTAAAAAAAGATAAATCTAATGGAATCGGGTATCATAACCTTGATGTGGAATTGTTCTATTTTTGTATGAAGAATCCTATTGAACAAGTAATGTGATATCATTATCTTTTCCATTCTGATTAATATTGGGACTAATGATTTTGGTCCGACATTGAGTGGATTATGAGTTGGTGTGAATGTAATGTCTTACTATATATTTAAAATCAGGGAATTGAGAGATATTAGTCCTACTTGAGATATGATTTATCTTGTAAATACTATATTCTGGTATCCACTAAGTTTTCTTGAGGATTTCATTTTGAAGATGTAAAAGTTGAAATTCCTAGTGAACTTTATTTTGATAGACTTGAAAAAATAGAAGGTTCTTAAAATCTTATGAGGACTGTACCCATAAATAGTAGGTAATTGATATAAGTTCAAAGTTTGGAGTTATTATTTAGAGTTAGTAGAGTATAGGTGATGTTCAATATCCATCGGACAATTAAAAGTTTGGATAATAAAGTAGATAAGTATGGAGAATGTAGATTACATGTACTTGAGGATGCTACTATACCTGGAAAATTATTTTATGTAGAAATATTAGTTAATAATTATGTCGGTGAAAAAAATGTAAGGAGCTAAAAAATGTTATTGTAGATACTTTATACAACTAAACCATTATTTTTAGTGAAATCACACATAGAAAAGAATATGTCATGTCAATAATAAATTCTTATAATGATACATCGTAATGGTCCTTTTAAAAATAATCCAAGATCCAAAACCCTTAAATCATAATATTCAAACTAAAGAGTATCACCCAAGGTGAAGTCATACAACAGTAAAAATGGAAACAAAGGGAAACAATACCATCTCCCCGGTAACTTGGACTTCCCATCAAAAAAAATTTCATGATGCACTAGTATGAGGTATGTCATATATTGTGACACATCCCTAATCCACTTAACTAATAATTCCACAACTCATAAAAAAGATAGGAATTAATACCATTTGTTCATGAACCAGAATGGGTATACCAAACCTATCACTCGATCTAGCGTGAGACAAAACCTCTAGAACCCCTCCTCGTATGTTAGAGCCTACCAAATACTCATGAGGGAATAAATTAATATGTTGGAGAGAATATTTCATTGGATCATAGTGCAGTAATAGTTAAAACAAGGACAACCTATATGAAATTAATTTAGTACGCAAATAAAGACCACCAACAGTCATGATTTTCAATGGGGCCTTTAGCTTATACAATTCACAACATCACCATTATTACCATATTTTAATAACATGAGAAATGGATGAGAAAGAGGAGAAAACTCACCATATAGGTGTGGTTCAATGCATGGAGGAGGCTTGTTCATGGTGGATGAGAGGCATGCGGTGGAGGAGAGGAATGCGACAAAGGAGTCCTCCAGGAGAGGAGAGGTGAATGGAAAAGGAGAGGCATGTGGGGAATATTGGTTTGTAGGGGAGGAAATTCCAGAGGTGGAGGAGTCAACGACAGAGGAGAGGCGTGTGGTGGAGGAGTCCTCCAGTAGAGGAGAGGCGCACAGGGGAGGATTCCTCCATTGAAGGAGAGGCGCACGATGGAGGATAGTCGCGCGATGGAGGAGAGTTGCGCAGCGGAAGAGAGGCGTACAGGGAAGGTGGGTTCACAGTAGAGGATTCAGCGAGATAGGAGGAGCAGGAGGAGGTGGTGGTGGTGGTGGTAGAGATAAGCTTCCGTGAGAGATTGAGGGGTGTGGGGAAGGAGGAGAAAGTTAGGGTTTCCTTATAAAACTTGGTGAACCTTTTATCAATGATAGTTAAAAATCAATGTTAAAGGTATTTTTTATTAGCGCTAAAAAAGAACAAATAAAGATATAATGTTAGTAATTTATTTATATTCTTATATATATTTATAAAATTATATACATGATAAATATATATTTATCTTTATAAAATTATAATTTAAATAATTATGAAATTATAAGAAATATACTTATTATATTTTTAATATTAGAAATATATTTAATAAATATATTAATTATATATGTTTATAAGATTATATATGTATATAACTATGTTTCTTTTAATTTTATAATTATTTATATGAATATATATTTATTTATAATTATAATCATAAATGAATATTTATTTATTTATTTATTTATTTTAAATGATTCTAAAATTATAACAAATTTAAACTTCTAATATTTATAATTTTATTAATATATATACTTAATATATTCATTATAATTTTATAATTATTTAAATATATTTTTATTTATTGATAACTATAAATATAAATATTTTAATTTATTTCTCAATATTTCTATATACTTTTAAATATATTTAGAAATATATTTATATAATTATATATAAAATTATATATGAAAATAGTAAATATATTTTTTATGAATTGATAATTACTTAAATAAATATATATTCATTTCTATTTATAACTAATATATATATATATATATATATGTTTATTTGTAATTGAAAATTATGATAAATTAATTATTTATAGTTTTAATTATTAATATATATATATATATAATTATAAAATTAAAACAAATATATTTATAATTTTATAAATACATATAATTAATATATTTATTATAATTTTTTAATTATTTAAATATACCTACAGTTCTTTAGAATTATATTTACAACTATTTGTATTTATTTATAGATATTTGCATAGATATATATATAATTGACATATTTATTATAATTATTTAAATATTTAAATATATATCTATGTTTATTTAAAAATTATAATTATATATATTTGCATTTATTTATAAATATTTGTATATATTTATTTAATTATATATTTATAACTTTATAAGTAGTATAATGAATATATTTATTATATTTTTATAATTATTTACATAGATATATCTGTATATAATTATATATTTATATATATATTTATTTATTTCAATTTTATAATCATTTAAATATATATATATATAGTTATAATTATAATTACAAATAAATATACATAAAAAATATTTAAATATAATTAAAATTTAGTAATTATAAATATAATAAATATATTTATTATTTAAATAGAATTAATGTAATTTTATAAGTATTGAAATCATAATATAGTATATATATGGGTAACATGCATGAAGTAATCATATACACCTAGTAAAATATACATAATAAAAAATGATCCTTCAATAAACAACATACATAATAAGAAGATTGTAATGTATAAATGAACATTCATGATGATACATAACATATATGCATGCACGATCAATATATTTATTGACCAAATTCATTAGAAACACACATATATTTAATTATAATCTTTGAAATACTTTTTTTAAAATATTATATATATGTTTTCAATTATTAAAAAATATATTAATTATAAACAAGAATTTTTTATTTAATGAATAAAAATAAACATCATTTTTTAATATAAATATAATAATTGTACATAAATTATTTTTAAAAACTTTTATCATAGCTTAAAATAGCACTGATAAATGTACATTTTAGCAATGCTAATAAAAGAACTCATGAATGTGTACCCTTTATTAGCACTTTTTTAGCGTTGATAAAGGTTACATTTATGAATGCTTTTAGCTTGCGTTGATAACCCCCCCCCCGCCTCCACCCCTTTATCTGTACTTTAGGCTTAGTGCTGATAAAATGAGGCGCTTCTCTTGCCCCATTTTTGTGGTAGTGTGGATGAATTGGGCTATGTATTTAATAATGAATTCTTTCAAACAACAAAGGTAATTCAATACCAACTTTTGATGGTGATGGTATTATAATAAATTTTCCTTGAAAACAACTACTATATGGGAAATAATTAATAATGAGAACCTTTTTTGTTAATTTATAGATTATAATGAAAACATTTAATAAATATTTTATAATTATTGATCTTAGACAACACAAACAATCATATATTACAATCAATGCATCATGGTCGATGAACATCTATTTTACCATATTTGATTTGATTATAGTACATGTTAGAGTAGTTTCTCTATAATCAATGAGAGATTATACACTTTCATTACTATATCATGTATATATTGTGGTATATACAACTAAATAATTACCGTAATAGTGTTATTAATTCTTTAAACTAACATGACCCAGCCGACTGGGGCTCTCTTGGGCCAGTAGTTATGTTGTGCGTGTCCCCCCAAGCCTATCTCTAATAATATAGGGGTTATTTAATAAAAAAAATGATCCATATCACACATGGGGGGCCTTAAGAAAATTAACTTATAGCAAAAAACTTATCTTTAGATCCCAAATAAACCAACAAACATTATTGAAATATGTTAACTATAGAATATAATATATTAAATTGATGTCAAACATCTATAATAGCATGAAAAGGGAAAATAATAAATATAAATGAAAATATAAGAGACCAATATCTTAATGTAGATATAGATCTAAATTAACTAGAATAGAGAAATCCTCTTCGTACCTTCTCCAAATATTAACAATAAAAGTATTCATCATCATTGAGTACCACTAAGAACCAACATGGGTAACTCCACATTCTCCATGATCACCCATATACTATTAATCATCTACATAGATACAACATGTGTGGGTCAATTTCCCATGTGGTGGTGAGTATAAAAATCCTTATTTGGATTTTTTGAAAACAAAATATAGAGATCTAAACAACTAATTATCTAAAAATCAAGGATAAGGACAAAGAAATACCAAATATTCTTTAAGGAGAAAGAACCAAGGGAAATGGTAATTTCTTGATCTTCACAAACTATATCTATAAAATTAGCATACATAGTTAAATAGGGATACCCAATATATCATAAGACCCAAAATATCTCCACTAAGCAGCTTTTTGATAACCATGTTGCCACTATAACTCAGTAGTTGGGAAGTTGTGACTCATCAAGGTATGTGTGTTAGTCAAGGGAGTATTGTACCCATGTGAAGTACCCAAACTTCTTTACATAAATCATGTTGATTCAAGTATTACTAGCTACATGGATGGAGGCCATACACCTCATCTTATGGGGGAGTTCATTACCCTACCATTCATGTGGGGGACTTGTACCTTGTTGTGGATTTAGTGATCAAGGTGGTACCTAACCCCATGATCCATATGAAGTTTCATCACCTTAGGTCCATAGGTGAGTACTAAAATATATATCTTATGTAGGTGAATTAATCCCAATTATTAGTAAATTTTTAGGGTATTAATGAACCCTGTGACTGCTCTAATCGTCCCACTAAACCCCAATTTTCATTATTCTTGTCCTAAGGATGTAATTCATTAAATCTACAATAAGGGGTGAATTAAAGGTTTAAAATTTGACTAATAATTTTATGGACCTAATTTTTTATAGTTGATTGGATTTAAAAAATATCGATAAATTCAAAGATCAGAGTGAAAATAGTGACGTAGTGGAAATATAAACTATAAGAAAAACTATAATCATAACTAAAATAAAGTTTTTAGACGTTTATAGAAATCTAAAAGAAGAAATCAAAATTGTTGAAATTGAAAATCTAAACACACCAAAAATAAAAAAAATAATACATAATAATCTTATAGACAATACATGGATCAATATTTAAGAAACCAAATACATATTTAAAAGAATATTATAAAACCACATGGTTTAAACATAGTGGTAATAAAGTATGTAAACATGACTTTAAGAATCCATAATTTTAAACCTATTAGAATATATTCTCTATTTTAAAACCTATCGAAATATCTATCTTCATATCCCCAGAATCCCCTTACATGACGTATCAGTTGTTATAGTTTTCTACTCCTAAACCCTATGTCTTTATATCCTCAAAAACCCTCGATAACATAGTATTGATAAATCCTCTATCTACATATCCCCCAAATCCCACGATCAAAAATGATTAGTAAATGAACAATTCAAATAGAAATGCTAGGATCTATATAATAATTCCTCACCAGTTTTATCTCTTAATAAGCACTCAAAAAAGAAATTCAATTCGAAGTATATAGATTTATTAATTTTTTGAGTACTTCATGTGATAATAATCTTCCTTGAGTTCTTGTGTTTTATGTTCTTATGATTCTCAATGTTATGGTTCTATTTACATACATCATTATTGTAACAAGATCGAATGGTTTAATTCTGTAAATATTTTAGTCAATTGTAACTGTATTAGTAGTAGATTCACAATATTATGATGATATCAACATTTTTTATTACGCACTAATGATTTAATCTATAGTTTCTATATCTATTTTGGAATTGGTGAAATAAATCTATAAAAAATGTTTATACTGCCAAATTTTCACAAAAATTATTAGGATCTTTGTGTTTAAATTACAAAAACTTCATTCTAAAAAATCTCAACCACTAAAATAGAACACAATTTTAATCATGTTCATGTGTAGCGTATTGTATTTTCAATAAAAATAAACCAAGAAAGTGTTTGACTCAACAATATATCCATTTTTAAAAGGACAAAACACATAAGGAAAATTGAACAGTTCATCTGAAATTGACTGAAAAATTCTTATATATTATTCATAAAGTGAATTAATTATTATTTTATTTTGTTCTAAATGCCTCAGAATAAACTCATTAGAATAAAATTATTAGTAATATACCAGATAATGATAAAATATCATAATATTAAAATGTATCTCTCTTTAATATTAACTTTCATAATTTTTTATAGATCTCTTCCCCTTGGTGTTTTTCAAAAAAGAATATAAAGTTAAGTATATTAGGTAGAAATATTTCATATACATGATAAAAGAAAAGAGCATACAATTTTAAATAGATAAGAATACATTAAATAGGAAATGAAAATAAAAAATTAGAAATTTAATTCTTTTTGGAACTATCTGGTCATATGTTTTAGTAGATTCAGATACTTCTGCAGCTCTTCATATCTTCAATAGATTATTTTAACATGGTTAATGTAATCAAATTTTTCAACAACAATTCTGTTTTGACCATGAGTTATTATCTAAAAATATCATATATGATGTGTTCATATATTTAACTTCATCTTCTCTATGAAAATTTCAGATCTCATATTGAATTTATTAATAATATTCGAATACTTTATAAATTACGAAATTTTGACCTCCACCTTCTTCATCGTTTTTCTATAATAGTGCTTGAGTTTCATATGATTCTCTTACTATTTTGTAGGTAGGAAATTTGAGCATCATGAATAAACTTTTGGGATTATTCTATTAATATCTTAAGTTGTTGTTTCTATTGAAATTAATTTCATTATAGAATAGTGAAGTAAAGATATAAGGAATTAGGCATGATAGCAACTCTTGGGAATTTAGTCCATATATAGGAATTTGAGATTATTTTTGTGACATCCTAACTTGGGATCCACTCAAAAGTTCCCTAAACTAATTGTCTATATGGCCTCAAGTGCACCTCTCTATATGATAGATGTTGTTAACATATATTGAGGGCCTAGGGTGTGTTCATGGGTAGATTATTCCCTCTAGTCAGATTTTAACAATGGTGAAACATAAAGATAAATAGAGGAATAATATCAATAATCGAAAATAATATGAGAGAATGAATAAACATCCAATCACTAGATAACAATAAAAAGTAAAATACTGGACCATATAAAAAATTTGATGATGTCATGTCTCTACAAAATAGGGAAACATGTATACCTGGAAGCAGACATTCAACATAGTATGTGAAATACAAAAGGAACAAAAAGGACAAAATCTATCCAATCATCCTGAGCTCTATACAGGTTATCATATACCAATATCTCATCCCAAGTCATGCAAGAAGTAAAACAGCCATGAGTGGATGCTTCCCCTTATCTATGACTTCAAGCATACAGTATGCTTGGGTACCATCAGCATCCCATATAGGGTTTTATGTAAATGAAGTAGGTCAGCACCAATGAAATCTATAAATATCCAGTCGAAGTATATAAAATGGAAGTGAACAAATATAATAATTACAAGTAGTAATAATAAATGTAAATGGGTCATCCTTGGTTCCTAAATAAAACCAGCCTAACACTACCTCCTTTGGCTCATGTGAGAATATCTGTGAACACGTAATCAAGTGTATACACATATATGGACTACATACATAGTGATGTCTACAACCATATATGTGGATACTCCCACCATTCTAGATCCAAGGTGTAACTCGTCCATCCATATGTTTTAGCATGCCTATCATAATTATCAAGGGTTATAATGCCATGTATCACAATAGTAAGGGACTTCATTCCCAATTTCATAGTTGTAAGTGACTCGATGCCTAGTATCACAAGATTAAGGGTATCCATGATCAGTATCATAATAGTAAGAGGCACCATGCCCAATATCACAATATTGTCGGATTTCATAACTAGTGTCACAAGAGTAAGGTTCTCCATTCCCAATATCATTGTAATAGGGATTCCATTACCATATCATAAAAATAGGGGACATTGTGCCCAATATCATAAGTATATGGGATTCCATGTTCAGTATCATAGTAAGGGACATCATTCTCGGTATCACAGTATAGGTTTGTCATTCATGTGTCACATATAGGGACACCATGCATGTATCACAATAGTATAAGGGAATCCATTCCCATATAAATGTATATAACATGTATAAGGTTCATTATTCTTATATACCATAATTAACAAGGTTCACTAGGCCCACACATCATATAAGTGATAAGTAATCATTGTCTTTAAGATATACCAATGAATAATTCATAAATCATTAAGATTTAATAATTACAAGGGTGTAACTATTGTTCCATTGGATTGGGTGACATGGGCATACCACTCACCACCATTCAATACATCATAAATTGATAAGTTTGTTCGATTTTCTATATAAAAACGATTATCCATTTCATTAATGTTATCACAATATAGAATCCATTCCAAATCATTTAGATGATGGTTAAACATTTAATTATTTTTAACCACATTGGAAAAGTGATCAGCATACTACAAGGTGTGTTCGTCACTGAAGGGGAAATAAATGTTCCATAAGGTTCTAAATTAAGGAAACCATTTAAAGGCAATTAAAGTTTGGGGAAACACATGGTGAAACTGACATAAAACACAACCAAAAATACTATAATGCATCTCACCTTTGAGGGATAAATACTAGAACACCTAATGTATGCCAATAGAGGGGAACTTATCCAGTATTGGCCTTTTGTTTAGTCTAGATCATATGTAATTGGTAATATAGATGAACACCCTAAAAATATGGCATAAGATACTACACAAAGATAAATCCATTGAGTAGAAGATAAATAAATAAAGGAAAAAATTGAATGAAGAACTTACCTATGTCTATCCAACATTATAGAAAGATTTGAAATCAGAGGTTAGATTGGGAAACATAAAAAATCCTAGCATTAGGCATTCTTATGTGCTTCTGTATAAAAGATAAGGGAGGGTGAGGTTATTTCCAAAACTAGTTAGTCCCTTCAAACTATTCTAAAAATGAAGTCTGGAATTTATATGGCATGTATATTATTTACACATCATGTAATTTATGGGAGCCATAGTCCTAGAAAAAAACCTTTACATGGTATGAATAGTCTAGGCCAGGACATTACACATCATGTAATGGTTATAAACCATGTATTCCAATTATAATTCATGTAATTGGCCTACATATTGCCTTTAGATTTCCTACAACCCTCTTCTTAAAATAACCCAACTAACCCAGAACTTAGATTTAGGGTTTAATCCAAAAAAGAGAACTTAAAAAAGAGTTTAACCAAAAATAAAATACTCTATACATGATAAGAAAAAATGGGTTATTATAGTATCCCCCCTAATTGAAATTATCCTGAGTTTTCCTTCCAAGGGTGGCAGAACACTTTCTAAGAACAACTATGGCCATTGGTCACATACATTTTCCTCCCCCTCCCAAGTATTGTACTATACCAGGATGTGCTACCATAACACTCGTACTAAAGGGATAGACCAACCATGGAGAAAATTCATGTTCTAGTTGATAATGTATATAGGATACTCCTCAAAAGAATCATTGACATCTAGATCAACATCCTTGGGATAAAATATATGAGATGGGTCGGCATGATAATTGTGAATCTATGAAATATTGAAGACGTTGTGCATAGAAGAGTGCCTTTGAGGTAGTAGAAAATGATAGGCTACTGGCCCAAATGTCTCAAAAATATAAAAATTCCTAACATAATGAGGAACCATTTCCCTTTCCTTTGTATCCATCTATACCTTTACATTGGTGATACCTGTAAGAAAACTCGATCCCTACCCTAAACAATAGAGGTCATCGATGGTGATTAACATAAGATTTTTTACTATAGTGAGTGGAAAAAATCTGCTTCCTGATTAGATAAACCTATCCTGAAGTCTCCTAAAAGTTACCGAGACCCAGTAGCACTACATATCTAGCCTCTAACCAACACAATGGTGAACAATATGACCTACCATATAGGGCGTCATAGAGATCCATCTAAATCATCACCTGAAAATTGTTATTGTAGGAAAACTTGGTGAGATGGATATGATTCTCCACAGAACTACTCAAATCATGGATGCATTCTTGGAGCACGTACTCTAACACCTGTATAGTCTATTCTTATTGGCTATCAATCAGAGGGATATAAGTTTTTCTTAGAATAATCTATGTACCCATAGATATTTGTAACCCATTTCAAAGCCTCGATGTGAAATGAGTGTCTCTATATGAAAATATAGTAAGATGTTCCCCATATGGCCATAAAATCTAATGGATGTACTATCTTCCTAGCTCATCAACTAGAAAATTATCCTATATATAAAGGAAGTGATCTACTTTTATCAGTCAATCTATAACTACCCAAACTGCATCACTTCCTTGAGGTGACTATGTTAAGCTGATGAAAAAATCCATTAAAACAACCTTCCATTTTTATTATGGGACTGCTAATGAATGTAGAAATATAACAATCCAATGGTGCTCCAAATTCACCTACTGATAGGTGGAACAACTTATGATAAAACATACTAGATGACATTTCATCTTTGGTCACAAATACTATTGGAGGATATAAGGATACTTCTTAGAGATACCTAGGCGAACTCCCCAATGTGAAGCAATTGAATCAGACATCAACTCCTATCTCATATATAATGGAATACAGATACACCCATGTATTCACATGATTTCATCACCATTTATATAACAATCCAAAGTTGGTTCTTCACCATAAAAACTCTCTCGTAGGACTAATCCCCCGGGATCCAAAAACTACATTGTCTTCCCTCTCTTCAGAAGTGAAGAGGCCACTAATATTGATGTAAGTACTAAATTTCCATGATTTCCCTACACATAAGTGTGTATATAAAAAAACATATCCATAATTTTCTACTTGATACTAGACTCTTGGACCATCTATATCTAGGCCCTCCTACTCGGTGCATCAGAAATTTCATTTCCCTTCTTTGGAGTATAGGTTAGCTTGAATTAAAAGGAATACATATTTTCATACCATTATCACTACCTAATATTCAAGACACATTATGTAAAAATATACCTGATTATTTTTTGGTCTGTTAATACTAAAAAATTCTCTCCCAATAGTTCATACCACCAAAAATGAAAGGGATATACAACAACGACTAACTCAAGATCATGTGTTAGGTAATTCTGTTCATGAGGCCTCAACTACTATGAACTATTTGCAAGGAATCTATCTTCCTACATTAGAACTATTCCTATCCTAATACATGATTCATCAAAATAGACTATATAGATTCTTCTAGGATCTAAAATATTTAGGGTTGGGACTGAATTTATTCTTCCTTTCATTAACTAAATGGTGGTCTCATAGGATTCAGACCATATAAGTGTCACAACCTTCTTAGTCAAGCCTGTAATAGGTCATTATAAGCATGGTAATTCCTTTAAAACAATTCTTAGAATATCCATCTAGCCCCAAGAAACTTTTAATATCAATGATGTTCTTGGGATACTCTAAGGTAACCACAACTCTCACATTCTATAGGTCAAATAAAACTCCTTCTTATGAGAGAACAAGGCCCAGGAGGTGAACCTTATAGACCCAGAAGTGAAATTTAATGAGAATATCATACAATTGTTTCTCTCCCAGTATATTCAAAATTATGTCAATAAGTGTGGATTGGTCACTTTGAGTATGATAATACACCAAGATGTCATCTACTAAGACCACCAAAAAGGAATATAAATAGGGATGTAAAACCATATTCATCAAAGAATTTGTGATGATAACAACATTAGTATTACCAAATTGTATAATGAGATACTCATATAAATGGTATTAACTATAGAATTCCATATGTGGAATATTCAAAGGCCTGAATTGAGCCTGATGATAACCTAGTCTCAGTTAAGACTTTTAGATTACCCTTTCTCCTCTTAGATGGTAAAAAACATAATCTACCTGAGGTATGAGATACTAGTTCTTTACTATAAGATGATTTAAATTCTTGTAATCCTTGTAAATCCAGATGGTTCCAAATACATTCTTGGTGAAAAGGATCTATGAACCTCAGGGAGAAGTATTATTCCATATAAAACATTTGGCCTCAAAATCCTCTAGCTACCTCTTGATCTCTTGAAACTCTATTGTATCCATCCTGTAGGGAGGAATTTATACTATTAAAACTCTAGGAACTAGCTTGATAGTAAACTCTACCTCTGTCTTAGGAGGTATTTTGGAAATGTTTTCAGGGGAAAACCCCCTAAATCGATCAACTATATGAAGGAACTCAGTATAATTTATCCTCTAGTTATTTATATAAAATATTTCAATCTAGACAGTAATTCCACCTATCCATAGATTCTCTAGTCCATCTCTACCTTCAAAAACATCTCATTCACCCTTGTGAATAAAAGTATCTCCATCTCATGATGTAAACAATACCCTTCTATGATATAAATCTATATAGGTGTGATAAAGAACCAACCAGTCCATCCCAAAAATGATATCAAAGCCTTTCATCTCAAGGATGAGTAGGATCCATAAGAACCAATAGATTCCTACCTCAAGAGGATAGTCCTTCAACTGGAATATACACCCTAAATGTACACCCAAAGGTCTATCAACTAAAATAACACCACTTGAGTACTCAACAAGAATGCCAAGGCTTTCCACAATAGGTACATATATGATGGAAAGGGATTCAACTATATTTAAAAAGGTATAAATGACCGTATAGGTTACTAGAATAGTATGTCAACCAATATATGTCAGGACACCCTTCTCTTATGGTATAAGCTACACTAATTAGATATGGCTTGATCCCCAGTCATGTGTTGTGCCCTGACTACATGGATCATGTCTGCTCTATTGGCACTATATATCTAAAGCTTGGATACCATGACCAAAATCTCCTCCAATTCATATACAAAAAGTTGTGCTATAGAAACCTTCCTAGTGAGGTGCTATTGAAACTTCTCATTATGGTAGAGCTATTACAGATCATCTCCCACTCAGCATAGATGTGTTGATTTTTTCTAAACATTATAGATTCCCCAATATTCCACAGCTTTGGACCTCGATGGGGTGTATGGGACACTAGGGTTATTAGGCTCTAAATTCCTACACTAGTGACATACCACAGAACTATCATTGGGTTTCATCTATCTACTGCTGCTCGTACACAAAATCTCAAAGTGTCACTTATGACTGCTAGTCGAACCACTACTCTACCTAGGTTATAAACCACTTTCGATCACACCATTAACTTACCTCAGGTACCGTTAAATGATGAGGGCCAAGTTCTCTATATGTGATATGGTATTCAAACATAAAATATTTATTTGAGAATTAATAGGATGTCTTATACCATTGTCAAATCATCTCACTTCCACTATCTCATCAGTCGTATAGATGGGCACAAAGCACTAAAGCTCTATAAAATTAGTTGAATAATCTATAATTATCACAAAACCATTCTTCAAATTCATAAACTCCATAGAAAAATCATCCATTTAGGTATTAGGGAATAAATAGTCATAAAATCACAATTGAAAATCCCTCCAAGTCACATTCTACCACTAATCTTCCTGATTCAAAATACCACACCAAAACTGGGAGGATCCTCAAATAATGTATGTAGTAAGTTTCAATATCCTCTTAGTAGGTGTCTCCAAATGATAGAAAATATACAAAATCATTTTGAGATACAGATTTTTAGATTTTGGTATGACATCCCCTCAAAACAGGGGAAGATGTTGCTGAGTCAACTCTCCCATAGAAGGGGAAGAGCACGGAGCTCCCTGTATGATCTACATAAACCATAGAAAATCTCATCAGAATCTAGAATCATAGATCACATTGGTAATAGGAATAGGTGAAAGAGGTGGAACTATGTGAGGTATCACTAGTGGATCAAGTCCCACCGCCTCTAGAGCATGGTCTTTACCACCCTCTTTGCATATGAATAGAGGACATTGTCATGGTATATATCTAAAAATTATAAATGCAAACCTAAGATACAATTTTAACAGTGATCAAAATACTAGATACATGAATAGGGTAGGTATAATCCATCATATATATTAATTTCTCCCCTCTAATAGCTCAAAGATTCATCTCTGAGAGATTACAATTTTACATAGAACACAAGATACGCTACATATTTCCTACTACTAAGGTCGGGTATTGGTTAAGCTCTGTGTGTTTCAATTTCCATATCATTTTAAATTCACATTTATATTTTCATTTATTGTTAGATGATTGAACCTAATGGTTCACCACTTCTGATCCATAAGGACCCATACACCTTATAAAATAAATTTTGGTATGCATTTAATCCAACCCATAACATATTATAGTCAATATTACTAATGGTTCATGAATCAATTATCCATAATTGAATTTATAGCATTTCTTCTATAGACTAAGAAGAAAAACATAGTTTAGGTTCTGGAAGTCACTCTAAGTACAAATTATGTTTCTCAATTTCTGATAAGAATCAGTAGCCAATAACAATTCTATTTGTATCCATCAAATCATTCATATCAATCGCATGTAATGAAACCAACAAAATTTTCCTATATGGCATGGAATATGCATGGCATGTGAATTTTAACAGGTTCCTAAAATGATGAATGATGGATTCTTCCTTTACCTCATCTCATCGGGATAATTATAAAAGTTATATCTTATCATATAAATAATAACATCATAATTCAAGTGAATCACCAAACTGTGGAATCCAATCAACTAAAATAGGTATAAAAATGAACAAAAATTCCTTATTCTAGGAAAATCTTTATTATTCCAAATGTGGGTTAGTTACTCCCGTGAACGACTTATAACTAAGTCCCAAAGCATTGATAATCTCTTTTCTATTATATCAATATAGTAAGGTAATAACAAAAATATATGATACCAATTTGTGACATCCGAACCTAGGTTCCACTTATAAGTTCCCCAAAATAGTGGGCCGCATGGCCTCATAATGACCTCCCCATATTCTAGAGGATTATTAAAAACCATGAGGGCCTAGGGTGTGTCCCTAGGGATACTATTTCCTATGTCTAGAGTAAAACAACAGTTAAATATATAGATAAATAACAAAAGGATATAAATAATGTAAAAGATAGTGGAATAAACAATAAACATCCAAGAACTAGATAATAATCAATATAAGTAGATTGAATCATATAAAAAAGATGATGATGTCATGCATGTATACTATAGGGAAAACATGTATACATGGAATCAGGAAGTCAATACCGTACATGATATACCAAAGGAACAAAAGGGCCAAAATCTATCTAAGAATCTCGACTCCAACACAATCATATTCTAAAAATAAATCATCATATTTCATGAGATAATTCATGTATCCACAAGTGGATTATTCCCCTTATCTATGCCTGCAAGAATACAGTGTTCTCGGGTACCATCAATAGCCCAGATAGGGTGTGATATAAACTCAGTAGTTCACCTCCAATGACATCTATAAATATCTAGTAAGTGTATATAATATAGAATTGTTTAGATATAATAATGATAATAAATAATATTAACTATAAATGGGGTGGCCTTGGTTCATGAAGGGTAACAGGATGACACTAACTGATTCAGCTCATGCTGGAATATCTCTGAACAAGTAACCAATTGTATACACATATATGGAATGTATACATAGCAACATCTACAACCATATATATTCCTAATTCCACCAACCTAGACCTGAGATGTAAATCAAAAAGATACATGATGTAGTGTGATTATCAAAAGTATCAAGGGTCACAATCCTGGTATCACAAGAGTAAGGGACTCCATAACTAGTATCATAGTAGTAATGGATGTCATGTCTAATATTACAAGAGTAAGGGTCACCATGTCTTGTATCATAAGATTATGGGATAACAAGACCAGTATTATAGTATTAAGGGACTCCATGCCTAGTATGACTAGAGTAAGGGTCTCTATGCCCAGTATCATAATCATAGGGACACCATGCTCATAACACAAGAATAGGGTGGTCCATTTCCAGTATCACAATTATAGGGGATTCCATTCCCATTATCAAAGTAAGAGACATTATTCCCAGATTCCATGCCCATATAAATGTATATAACATGAATAAGGGTCTTCATTCCCATCTACCATAATTTACAGGGATCTCTATTCCCATACATCATAATAGTGACAAGTAATCATTGGATTTAATATAAGCTAACTCATAATTCATAACTCATTAAAATTTAATAATTAAATTGTCATAACCATTAATTTATTTAATTGTGTGACATGGGAATACCACTAACCACTATTTAATACATCTTAAATTGATTAGTGTATTGTACATTCCATACCATAATGATTATCCATTTCAATAATGTTGTCATAATACAGAAGACCAGACAATCTATTTAAATGATAGTTGAATTTTTGATCAATTATAGCCACATTTTCAAAGTAACCGACATTGTGAAATGGGTGTATACCATTTAAGGGGACAAAATAAGGTTATAAGGTTGTCAATTAAGGTTCAACTTTAAAGGAGGATTAAATTTTGGGGCAACACATGGTGAAACCGGTGTGCGACACAAAAACAAATATTATAAATCTTCTCCACATTGAAGGATAAATACTAGACAACCCACTATAAGCCTATGGCGGATCACTAATCTAGTATTATCGTTTGGTTTGGTCGAGATTAGAAGAAAATGGAAACACATATGAATGACCTAAAAATAGGGCATATAACACTGCACCAAGATAACTCCATTGAGGAGAAGAGAAACTAAGAACAATATAGGATGAATGAATAACATACCGAAGTGCATCCATCATGATAGATAGATCTAAAATAATGGTTCATGTTTAGAAAAGACACCAAATCCATGATTTAGGCTTCCTTTGGTACTCCTGTGTAATAGATAATATAGGGGTGAGATTCTATCATAAAAATGGAGGCCCTACCTTATAATTTAAAAACTGAAGTCAATAATTCACATGGTTTGTAAATTATTTACACATCATGTAATGATCGGAATCCACCCAAAAAAACCCTCAACATTATGTGAAAGATTCTATATATTCCATAACACATCGTGTAATGGTTACACATTGTGTATTAATATTACACATTATGTAACCAGCCTATAGCCAGCCGCTATCCCTCTTACTTCCCTCTTCCCAAAAAAACACGGGCCATGACTTGGCTTTAGGGTCCAAGCCAAAAATATAAATTAAACAAGAGTTTGACCAGAAATAAAAGAATATGTACCAAATAAAAAAACTAGGTTCTTACAACTACCATCCAAAAAGTTTTCAATTATTGTATGAGTGGTCCAAAATGATTATCACATTAATGTATGGCCAAAAAATATAAAACATGAATTATTTATAAGAATTAAATTTATATTTTCTTCATATAAAAATATATCTTACCTTTTGGAAAAATGTAATCATAAAAAAATATAATAATAAGCACTCCCCCTTTAAAAATTATTTCAAGAAAATGAATAACAACTAAAGTAATATTATAATTTAGAAATCGAATCCTATTATTTTTATATTTATAGATATCTTATAGAAGTTTATAGAATCTATATATGATATTAATATTGAATTTTACTCCTATTAAAATATTATCAAGTCCTTTCTTGTTAACCCATAACTTTCTTTGGATACATAATTATTGAAATAAATAACTGAAAACCCAATGAAATAAAAAATAAAAACTAAATAAATTCAAATGAAAATTAGATGAAATAAAAAATATTTCCTCCCTCATTCAAGAAGCTACTCAATGTTAGGATATTGGATGAACAAAAACTTAATTAATGATAACTATTGGTTGATCATTCCCAAAATATTTTTAATATATTAAAACCTCTTAAAATTTAAATTTAAAATTTTCAATAAGATGTTTTTTAGTTATTATAAATCCATGAATTATATCACCTTTTTGTGTGTGATTAATAAAAAAATAGTGTCTTACATCTATATGTTTTGATCCTAAGTGATGCTCTATGTTCCTGGAATGTGATATATAACTATTATTATCATAATTAATTGGATTTATAGTGAAACTCAAACCAGAACCCACGAGTGTGTGTTGCATCCACAATACATGAGCATGATAGATTCTGGTTTCTATATATTCAACATTAGCAGTAGAAAGTGTTACATGATGTTTCTTCATTCTGGTCAAAGGGACTAAATTTTCTCCTTAGAAATGACATATTCTAGTAGTAATTTTCCTATCTAATCCAAATCCTTTAAATTCAGAATCTGATTAACTGTTATGAACAATTTAATTTCCATTAGAATAAAATAAGCCAAGTTCTTATTTTACATTAACGTATTTGAAAATATGTTTTACGAATTTTAACTGTAATTCCTTCATAATTTCTTAAAATCTCACACATAATCATATGAAAAACATTTAGTATACTAAAATTACTATAATATATAGTAAACTTTTGATCATTCTTTTATATAGTTTTTGATCTACTGATTTACGAGATTTATCATGGTTTCGTTTTATCGGATTTTATACCAAATTAGTTATACTAGTTGTATTTTAAAAAAAATTATCAAATATTTAAAGTATTTATACTAAGATAATATATATCCTTTTAGTTTTTAATAAATTTTAAAAAAAAGTAAAAAAATTGAGTTCACTCACCATGCTAATTTCAATATCATTTTTCATTAGTTCTAAAAAAATATAAAAACCATATTTTTCAGTTGAACCAAAAATAATTCCCTTGAAAAAAAATTTAAAATTGATTATGTCTTTAAAAAATTTATTTATAAAAAATATTTGTATAAATATTTTAAAAAAAATTGAATTAAATATCTATTAAGTATATCATATCATGATTTTGGGGATTACATAAGTCCATAGAGTTCTTTGGTAAGTTTAAATTAATTTTCCACCAATTTAATGCCTTTAAAACATGAAGGTTTGTCATTATAAACTTTCTCTTGAATGTTTCAATTAAGAAAAGAACTTTTAATGTAAATTTTCAATAAAATTAAATTCATATGTTCTAAAAATTCTACTTATATTCATATAGGTTCTAATATTGATACTAGTGAAAAGGTTTCACCATAATATTCGACTTCCTTGTGAAAATAACCCTTAGCAACTTGTCATGATTTATTCTTAATTATTGTTCCCTTTTCACCACATATTTTTGTGAATACAAATTTTACTCAAGTTACTAGTAGATCTTTAGGTTATTAAACTAAGTTCCAAACTTGATTTCTTTTAAACTAATCGAGTTATTATTGCATAGACCTTATTTAACCTGTATAACATAAGGTATCATCAACCATTTTAGATTTGAATAATGATAAGAATTAAAGATGTTCAAATTGATTTCATAAGGAATTTTTAGTTTAACTGAGTTGACTTACATCACCTATAATATTATTGATAGAAAAATTCCTTAAGATCTACTTGTTTTTAAGTTAGGTGGTAAGATGAACATCAACTATCGATATACATATCTCATTGAAGTAATTCCAAAATATTGAAAATTTCATGAAATTACTTCTAAAGGATTTAGTATCAGTACTTGAGATTAAAATTATGGTAAAATTATAGGATTTTTTTCAAATAAATCATTCATAGGATAAACTTATGAAGGTTTTAAAAAAAATAAAAGGAATAGTTTTTTAAAACATTAAAAGAACTATTTATTCAACAAAATTTTTTATTTTATTAAAAACTCTATAAACCATATTAGTTGTAGAATAACTAATAAAAATTACATCATCAATGTTAGGATCAAATTTATGTAATTTATCTTTAGTATTTAAAATAAATACTTTTCTCCCAAAGACACTAAAGTAGAATGTTTTGGATTTCATTTTGTCCAAAACTCATAAAGAGTATTATTAAGAAAAGAACTAATGAAAACACAATTTATAGTATAAAAAGTTGTACTAACTATTTCATCCAAAAATTTATACAAAAAATACTCACTTAGAAAAGTTTTAGTAATTTATTGAATAATTATACTCCTTTGTTCAATTTATACTATTTTTATAAGGTGATATATATGGTGAAAAATTATGAGTAATACCTTACTTAATACAAAAATATTCAAAATAGGTGTTTATAAAATCCCCACCAGTATCACTCTATGCTGAAATAGAAGTTAGGTTTTCCTAATTTAAAATTAAATTACATAAACCATAAAATTTTTAAGATCATTGGATTTAAATTTGAGAAAATAAAACCATATAAATTTATTGTAATTATCAACTTATACATACACATATTGTTTGCCTAAAATAATTATAGTATGTGTAGGATCAAATAAATCAATGTGTACTAAATTTAAAGATTCATAAGTTGAGTCAACACTTTTAGGTTTTAAACTAGACTTATGTTTATTAATAAATTCATATGTATCGCATACATTGGTTATATTAATCTTAAGTCTTGGTAGATCCCTATAATATCCATTCCTAGAGTGTTTGGATAATGTATTGATGTTATTATGACCTAATAGACTATTCCACAACTATGATAGATCTTTAGATAAATAAGGTAAATTATGATGAATTAATTCCTCTATCTCATGTGTGTATGAATTCTCATTCCAATTAGCAGATAATATGAATGTATCATCTAAAAAATTAAAAATAAATGTCCCATTCGTGAAATTTACATGATAACCATCATCTAATAATTGACTAATTTGGATAAGGTTGTTCTTTATACCTAAAACAAATAAAACATTCGATGTAAATGTTTTTTTTTGAAAAGAAACATCGCAGATTTTGATGATTTTACCCCATGCATTGTCACTAAAAGTGACTCATCATTAATTAAACCTTTTCAAATTATGGAAGTTTTATTTATCATTTGTTATGTGTCGAGAAAAACCCCTATACATGCACACTATTGGTATAAAACCTATTTTTCTCGACAAATATAAAATTAATTTCATGGAACCCCAACTTTCTTGTTTCTGGTTACATTAGAAAAAAAGGTTTTAGGATCCTATATCAACATAAATACTCTATTTTGAACAATTAATAGTTATTTCATAATAAATTCTTTATCAATTTTTTTTTGAAATTTATCATAAGAAAAAAAATTGTTCTAGTGACCTCCCCTTTGAAATTTAGGGAAAAAAGTTTCACTTTTAGGTAAAAAGTTGTTTGATTGGAAATGAGATTTATCAAAAGAAATTTAAAATCCATTATTAGTTATAGACAGGATTATCTTCTATACATTTTATCAAAATTTAATTTAGAAAATTTAAAGTTAGATAGATGTTTCTTTAAAATACTAAAATTATATTTCAATTTAAAAATGTAATTTTCATCTTATGAATTTGATTCTAAATTATATTTAAAAAATAAATTTAATGTTTTTTTAAAATTTATGATTTTAACATTGAAATTATCTTATTATATTTAATAATACTAATTTAAGAAAAATAAATTTTATTTTTCAACATCTAATTTCTGTTTTAAATGATATTAATATATTTATCAATCTCATCAAGCATTTTTAAATCTTCCTCATATTTTGATGAATTGTGTTATTCATATTTTGATTAATTTTATATTTCAACATCATCTTCATAAGTAAAAGTAAATTTAGAATTAAGAGTTAAATTTATCAAGGATTCATCAGTTACCTTATTCGTGAGATATTTTTATCATTTGTAAAATATGTATAAAATCCTATAATGTTCTAATTTTTATTTCCATTATATTTCAATGAAATATTAAAAGACGTGTCACCCAAAATTACACTTTATATCTCTAAATATTTCTTTATTTTTTCCCTTTTTTAGAATATTTTTTTGAATTTTTTCTTTTCCTCTTTGAGTTAGGACAATCTAGTCTAATATTGCATGTCTTCTTACATTTATAGAATATCACATATAAAGAAACCTTTTTATTATGCTACCTTTTTTGTATTTCCAATGATTTTATTAGTGATTCTTATTACCAAAAATATAATACATATTTCTAGAAATATGTGAAAGACCATTCTCAATATTATATAAATAACTTTAATCTAAATACTTATATTTATTACCTAAAACATGAGATTTAGATGTAATAATATAAGTTGTAAAAGTACATAAAGTAGTATTACCATAAGTAGAAGAAAATTATGCACCATTGTTCTTCTTATCTTTCTCAACATATGTCTCCATCCTACTCACATACTGCATTAATGTGTTGATTAATTCATGTATACTTAACATAGTCAAATATTTAGTTCCATCTATGGATATTCTCTTTTACTCCCACTCATCCATAATTATATTGATAATATTTTCAATAGTTTTACATCCTAATATATCTTTATTTACCAAATATTATAAAATATTTATGATAGTAATAAAATATTGATGCAATTGTGTTAATGTATCTCTAGGAAGAAAATCGATGGATCAATAATACACTCTTACCATATCACTTTGTATTTCTAAAAAAAATAGATGTTTCAAAGTGGGTAATCTCCAGTTTTTAAAAAATTCTTTTTGAAATTTCACAAGAGAATATCAATATATAAATTTATATAGTTATAAGAATTGTAATTCAGTATTTAATATATTGTTAACATAAAATTATATCTTTTCTTCTTGAGAAAAATGAAAAATCACTTTCTCTTGAACTCTATAACTCTCAGTCATCAAGATAATGTTGTAAACTTCTATATTAATAATAAAATTCATCATATGATCAAATGATTAATCATAATTTACTCAATCAACAATATGTGGTTTTTTTAGATATAAATTTTCATGTGTTCCTACTGAAAAACCAGTCATCAAAAAGAAAACATTCCCTTACCAACATAGCCAGTGTAAGGAAATTGAGAAGAAAATATAATGAACTAGAGAATATTAAAATAAAAATTTAGAAAAAAGTAGATATTTTATCTAATATGAACTATTCTACTAAATATTTAATACAGGTAATCTATAATAGGGTGGTGAATTTTATTTTTTCAATTTATCTAATAATTTTCTAGTGCTCAAATTTTAATGTTCACTAGATTTATAAGATACCAATCAATTCAAAGATCATAGAAAAATTATTAAACAAAAATATAATATAATATATAAAAAATACAATAAGAATAGTGGGAAAAATTAACGGTTTATGAAATTATGAGAGTGGAAATCAAAAAAAGGAATTGAAAATTTAAACATAGAGGTAATTCAAAAATGAAAATAAAAAAAATTCAAAAACAGTGCTACGAGTATTTTTTATGAAACAAGATACTAATTTACAAAGATATTATAAAACTATATGATTTGACCTTAGTAGTAAGTAATTATATAGACCTGACATTAGTTACCCCTAGTGTTAATCCTTTTTGAAGGTATTCCTAATTTTAATACATATCAAAAGGTATATCTTCTTATCTCCAAAATACATCAAATTAACCTATCAATAAGAATATATTTCTATCCCTAAAAATCATTTTTCATATCCATAGAAGTTCTCTATCATCAAGTATTGGTAAATCCTTTGTCTTCTTATCCGTAGATTCTCTTGATCATGTAGGATTAGTAAATGAAAAATTAAATGATTAATACTAAGAGATTTATAATAAATCCTCATAAAAGGAAGCTCTTATTAAGACCTCAAAAAGTAAAATAATCATAAGAACACTGAGTTAACAATTTATTGATGAATTCAAGTGATTGTAAGCTCTATAGATTTCTCAACATTTCCATTATACAAATGCTTGAGGTTTTTTCTCTATTTAAAGACATAATTGTAACAAAATAAAATGGTAAAATTAAATAAATCTCAGAGTCAGTTGTAACTTTATCTATTATAGATTCTCTATATTTTAATGATATTAGTGTTATTATTTATCTATGGATGAGTCAATCTAGAATACCGACATCACATTTGAATCTAGCTAATGTAATAGGTTAGGAATGTTTAGACTATTGTATTTTTATAATCCTTGTTAATATCTCTAGAATTA
The DNA here is from genome assembly GCA_963277665.1 of Viscum album. Classification (NCBI taxonomy): domain Eukaryota; kingdom Viridiplantae; phylum Streptophyta; class Magnoliopsida; order Santalales; family Viscaceae; genus Viscum; species Viscum album. The sequence goes on from OY728164.1 coordinate 1,352,597,932, forward strand.
CAGTTACTAAAAATTCATTCTTAATAATATTTTGAGATAAAAAAAGATTTTGTTAAATCATGTACGTGTGTAGTGTATTTTGATTTATAAAATAAAGAAATAAAGTGAGTCATTGAATCAAAAATACATACAGATATAATATAATCAATCCACCAATAAATTATTTTAAATTTATTTAGGTGGTAAAAATGATTGAACCATCAAGTTATTCATTAAAAAAAATCTTAGAATAGAGTACTCAGTTTTCCAATTTTAATACTCAGGTGAAAATATGTGAATAAAACCTTAATGTATGTGTACTAGGATACATAGTGGGACATAGGGGCATGTATTATGGTGCTATGAATTTGATTGAGAATTATTATGAGGTTTTTTAATGCTAATGTATGGGTAGGGAATGGAATGTGGTTTTTTTCTCCCCTATTAAGTTCAGGATGGGTCATTGCAGACCCGAACCATGGTCTCAATACCCTACCTAGATATTTAAGGCAAGCTAATCAGAGTGTGTGGATAACTAGAAAATACCTTCCCAAACACACCTCAGGAAATATGAGGAGATTCTAGTCTATGTTTTGGTTCATTATAGGTCTAGGGTAGTATTGAATCACTAGTTGGCATGTCCTATCAATCTTCCCTGCTTTTCATTCTATGTGATGGGTGGGGAAACCATTTATCCTTGATTAACCTAATATTAAAGGTGAAATATTAATCCTTATATACCTTGAAGAAAACCTAATCATAACCATACATGATACCACAGTCAAATGTCTCTTGACCCATACCACTACCAACTTTTCATCCCCACACACTTTCATCCTCTATGAGGGCCTATTGTGATTTTTTGTCTAGTCAAATCATGTGAGAAAAAGGGGGAAAGTACAATACTTAGGGGGAGATAGGTAAAAATGGTTAGGTTTATTGGTTCAAAGTTATTTTTTACCAACAACTTGACCTAGTATAACCATACTATGTTGGTTCAGGTAATATAAGGGTAAGTGATCGGTGGAGGCCAACAATTACTCAACCACCCGATCTTATTCAGCAATATGAATTATCTGTGAACATCATGAAATTACATGCTTTTAATAATAATAATTAAAAATGAAAACATTCAAAAGTATTACCATAAGAAAACATGAAAATTATAATAAGTATTTAAACTTTAGGAAGAATGGAACAAGAATATATATAAAAGTTTCCTACCTTAATGTAGATTTGTTATTTCCATGAGATCTAGCTTTTCTCCAATCATTCTGTTCTATCCTCCTTGAAGAACAAGAACTCAAAATATTATATATTGATTACTTGAAAATTAAACTGCCCTAATTATAGATATTAAGTAGTCATTTAATTTCCCAATAATAAAAATATTATAAACACCTTAAATATTCCCAATATAGGGTGTATATCCCAAACATGAATTACACCTCTCTTGGCCAAAACCCCATGTCATGTAAAAAACTAAGGTTAAAAATTTTATATCTAGTTCTCTATTTATGAGATATTAATGATTCATCACATTGATGCTCATAGTGTTTAAAATATTATTGTTTTAAACATAAAATATATATTGACAAGTTGAAATGATAATGAAAATAAACCAACCAAGGGATATCTTTATTAAATATTAATAAAAAATTGCTAAGTATTTGAAAAAATTCTATTTCACCGCATCTTCCACACATTCAACAATTTTTAACCTGAAAAGTGTTTCTCACTAAAAAAATTGAGGGTACCAAGCTCAAATTTGAATATCTCACTCCCATGATATCTCATGAAGATTCCCATGTTCCCATAGGATACACACTAAGGGTACCGCCCACCCACAAAGGGTCTCCTCGATGTCCTGAATGCCCCTATTAATATTTTTTTACTAATCATGAATATATATCCTTATATGTTACTCATGGAAGATGTTATGTACTCAATATAACTATAGAGTTAATGTCATGAAATAAGCAGTTGCACCAACAATAGACAGGATCAATAAACAATAAATAAACCTTAAGGAGGGATCGCTTATCCAACCAAACTTGCTCAAAAAATACCATAGAGACACATTCAAGAACCCATGGTTTCCTTTATCTTTTTTTGTAGTACTTATGATCAATTCAATCTATACTCATATTCTCTTGGATGACATACAACTTCTCTATCATCAACAACTCTATCTATCCCAATAAACTATGACTCACCTATTTCTATCCCACAAAGGGGATACAAAAAAATATATCTGATATAGGTCCTCAAAAGATACCATATATATAATAATGTGGTAGTTACTATTGGATGTGAACTATGCTGATAGTTTTTGATCATCCAAGATCCAATAAAAATCAACCGTACAAGTATAAAACATGTATTTAAGAATATTAATAATCATCTCAGTCTATACACCTATTTAAGGATAAAATGTTGCACATAACAAAAATTGGGTTCAAAATAATTCTTATAAACCCCTCCTCAACATGGAACGAATTGAGAATCTCATTCAAAAATGACCATCAAGTACACTCCATAAAGCCATATGATCTCATCCATGCACTAGTGTCCCAAACACTCTACAAAACACCAATCTAAATTGGGGAATAAATGGGATGAATTGTATGGTCATTCAATGATCACTGAGAAATCAACATAACCCTCATAAAATTTTCAATTCATGTTATATTGTCTATCTATATTCAATAACAATTCAATAGTGGAACCATGAGAGGCTAGATCAAACCAAGCATAGAACCTCATGTTGTTCCATCCCTCATTGATTGTTAAGGCACCAAGACACGAACTCTACAATGCTTCCATGCATACTAAGAAACCAATATTGAATCTGATGATCCTATAAATCATTACAATTTATAAATTCATCATTAATGGGTAAGTTTGAATTTTGGTCAGTACCTCCTTATGCAGCCTAATTATAAATGTTTTCATATCTTGGAAAAGGATGACATAGACCTTACCTTCAAAAAATCTATCAATTATGCCACTTGGGAATATCTAGTCATAAAATATATCTCAATTTATATCTCCAAGTTGGGACTCTCGTTCTTGATGATGAAATAAGGGGGTCGCCCCCATTAATAAAAGTTTAGCAATATCTCTCTTTTCCATAATAACCAACTATATTAAGGATAATTGCTCAATCATATTGCAAACTTAAAATAACTCGTTCAACACATGATCTTGATATTTTTGAATTAGGTAATTAAAATTATAAATAATCTCAATGTCATAATCTTATAGTAACTCTATCCATCAATAATACCTCAAGTTGATATATGACTAGGGGAAATATACCTAAAACTATTGTTATTACAATAGAACAAAAATTTCTTATTTATAAAGTTAATACCTATATATCTTCAAGGAAACACTTATATTATGATCTCTAATTCATGGTTTTCATTGTTTTATCATGAGATATCAAATATCTAGACCGATAAGCAATCATCACCTCCCTCAGAATCAAATTACTTCTAAGTCCAGTATCAAATGCATCAGAAATCACTATATACTCAAATTATTCCTCTAAAAACCATAGAATAATAGTATTATTCAATCATTTATTTAGATCATCAAAATAAATATTCCATCAATTTTACTATATAAATGTATTCCATTTTTTGTTTAGGGAAATCATGGGAGCTACAATTCGGGAGAATCATTCCACAAAACTCGAGTAATATTCCACATACTCATTATCATGATGATCCTAAGTTATCATAAGAATGATTATTTTGGGATGAAATTTTTTTTCACCTTATACAGTGATTCTCTATAAGAAATAGTCTTCCCAAATACAAAATTTACACTATAATAGTTTCCCATATATTTGGGGCACTTGGAGAATGTTTAGGATAACCATCAAATGCTCATCCTTATACAGAATAAAGAGAGATATTACAGATTTTGTATATCTATTCTTGGTATATCAGCAAGTTAAGTATAAAAGACAAAATACTAAGGGTATGTTATATTCATTACCCATACCATAATGTAAATCTTAAAACATCACCATTGATTTTTTCATAAAACTCCCCAAAGCATATAAAGGAAATAATGCTATATGGATTGTAGTCAATAGCCTTACAAAGTAAATATACATAATCTTCATCCAAGAATATTTATATTTGGATAAAATTTCTATGATATATATTAATGAAGTGTTAAGGTTTCATGGTGTGACGTATTCTATTGTATTTAATTGGGATATGAGGTTTACCTCGAAGTTTTGGATCAGTCTTTAGTAGGATTTGAATACATAGCTGAATTTCAACACTATGTATCATCCTCATATAGATGGTAAGTCTGAGATAAGAATTCAAAACATATAATATTTTCTTATATCTTGTTCTATGGATTTAAATAGTGGTTGGTATCAACACCTTCCTCTGTTAAAGTTTTTCTGTAATAATAGCTTTACATCGAGCATTTATATGGCTTCTTATGAAGACATCTATGGAAATAAGTGTATAACTCCAACATGATGAGATGAAGTTAAAGAGAAATAAATCTATTAATAATTAAGAATTTTGAGGTAATGTAAGAGATATTTAGACCCATTTAACCTCACATAAAGTTAACTCAAATTCGATGTAAAATTTATGCTGACAACCATCGATGTGATTTTAAGTTTGAAGTTAGTGAGAAGGATTTCCGACAAATTTCTCTATGGAAGCATGTTATGATATTTGAAAAGAAAGGAAAGATGAAACCTAGGTATATTTTTCCTTTTTAGATTCTTGATCAAGTATGGATGTTTTCTTATCAATTTTCACTTCCACCGAACCTATCTCAAGTCCATGATGTGTTACATATATCTATCCTTATAAAATACATGCCCAATCCTTCAAATGTAATAAAATTATTGATCATAACACAGGATCACGATATTTTATATTAATAAAAAACTATGGATATTTTATATCATAAGGAGAAATTTATATGAAATAATACCACTCACTAGAATAATGTTTTGTGGAAAACCCACTAAGTCGTAGAAGTTACATGGGAACAAGAGGATATGATAAGGTAAGAGAATCCTTAGTTGTTTGTATCAAAGTGACCTAATTTTATGAGAAAAAACCATTTTTAGGGGGAATAATATAAGAACCCAATATTTAATGAAACATATTTTTTTCAAATAGATTTAATTTCTTTGATAGATTTTGTTACACGTAACATCGAGTTTTAATGAACTGCGATATAATATTAATATTGTTGTTTAAAATGATCATTCTAACCCATAAGTTAAAGTTGGTGTTCTTAATAGTTAAAAACACATTTTAAAATTTATTTATAATGGTTTTATATAAATAAAACATATTTATAAAAAAGTACATAATTTTTAACAAAGCCTTCATATGCTTTGAAAATACAATTTCTCAAAAAAATGCTTTTTATTTTTTTTTTGTGAAAAAAATTAAGAATATTTTTCCACATTTAAGAAATTTATTTTGAAAAAATGAAATTTTTTTTTCTAAAAAAACATTTTATAATTATCATATAGTGAATTTTTTATAGTTTTCAGAAAAGATTAATTTTCTATGAATAGTGAAAAATATTGATTTTTATGGAAAATTACCTTTTTGTTATGATGATAAATTTTATTTTAAAATATTTTTAAAGTATAATTAGATCAATAAAATAATTATTAATCTGAATTATATAATTTCAAGAAATTTTAGGTTCAATTTTGATATAAAAATGTCTTATAAATATAAAAATGTTTTTCTTTTAAAGACTACTATTTCATCATGTCATCAGGGTTAATTTTAAATTAACTTATACCACTTATATGAATATAATTATGAAAAATGAATTTCATTATTTGAATCATCATGATTAATAATATATAATATGTTCAACTTAATGTTTTCACAATTAATAGTAAATATAGTAAAAAATAATTACCACAATTAAGGTTAAAACGAGTTTACTGAGGGATTAAAATAAAAATATATCGATTAAAATGAACTAAACACTTATTAAAATACTTCTTTATTTCCATATTTAGACCTTATATCATATTTTGTTTGATAATAATACATTTTCAATCCTTTTTTCATGTGTAAAATGTGGTTATAACTTTTTTCCATTTAAAAATTCCAAGTGTGTGGTCCCACAGTTATCAAAGGGAACCCACTATCATCTTCAATTAAACTCCCTAAGCCTTTAGGTTCATCCCATACCTACCCAAATATATTATTTTCTTATATACCCACTTCCAATAGGCCTTATTTTTATTATTAATCCTTCCTAAGAAGGATTTTGGAGCAAATCTAAGAAGGTTGTCTGAAGAAGAGGTATCATTCTCAACTGAGAATTTTTATTTAATTTCTTCTTCCACCTCCTTAAATTCATCTCAAAAAATGCTGATATAATAAAATAAGTATATAAAATATATTTATATTTTATTATTTTAGTTTCATAACCTATATCATTCTCATTCTCCGAAAAATAGAAAACGAAACTGTCGATCGTGTGTACGATGAACTACCACCTTACGAACAGATGTAATTCATTTTCCATCACCACATTTTACGGATGGTTATAATGATGGATGTAATATAGGAATATGATATTTATTTAATAATTATACTTTTTAAATTATTCAATAATATATAACTTATTATCCTTTAATCTATTGAAAAATGATAACATCGCTCGTGCGTACATGTGGACTACCACCTCCACGAAGTGATGTGATACATTTTTTATTTTATTTTAAACTAAATGGTAATGAGGGTATAATTAATGAATAGATATGATATATATTATATACAAATTATTTTTTAAATGTGAATTATTATTTACCTTTCTTTAGTTTTTTCCATCAAGAAAATGGAAATCGTGATCATGCATTCATATAGCCTATCATCTCCATAAACGATTTAATATTTTATATCTCTAAATTTTATAGATAAGTATAAATATATATATAATTAATATATATGATATTTATATAATTTATAAAATTATTTAAATTATTTTATAATGATCAGAGTAAAAGGACCAAAAATACAAAATTAAAACATACATGAAAAATGAAGAAGTTATTACCCCAAACATAAATTTAATAAAGAAAAGTTTAATAAAGGTGTAGTAAAAGTTCATAAGTAAATTAGATATGGTTTAATATATATGGATATAATTAATAAATATATTTAAAATTAACGTATATTTATTATATAGTATTTTCAAATGTTTATGAAGAAATCTAGGACTTGAGGTAATGGATTTTATTCTTACTTTAATTTTCATAGGAAATAAGCCATATTCACTACTTATTTATTTATTATGGTGTGTGTTATGACCATTAATTTATTAAATGATTATTATTATGAAAATTATGTTCATTTACATATAAATATAATTTTATTCCTTTCATGGGTCATATTATTTAAACATTATAAATGTTTTAAAGGTTTTATATTACAATCTCTTTGTTTATCGAGATTGTTTTTGATTATGCTTCTGATGATTAAATATTATGATATATCTCCCAAGAAACTAATATATTTTCTTATCCTATAGTTATTTATATATAATACATGTTTCCTTTTAATTTTTATCACCATAAGTACTTAATATACTAATAATTGTTTTAATAAAAATTTGTTTTATTTCTCTCTTCGGTAAAAAATCCTTTTTTCTATATCTATACTTTCTAGAATTCTTTAAAAGAAAGATTTTAAAATTATACATTTATGTTTTGAAGAGTTTTTTACCCATTTATTAATTTTTATTAAATGGTTTAAAAGGAATCAATTTTCCATTTTTCAGACTAGCCTCTTTTGACATTTTACCAAAAACATTATAGAAATATTTGTTTTAACGTGCACGACATGAACAATATTTCCCACCATAATGGCTACAAAATAACTTAATTTTTACTTTTCAAATTTACAAGGTTATTTTAAAATAAAAATTGTTATTTAATATTTTGGAAATATTTATATTTTAAATAAGTGATTTGAAAATGAAAATTATATTTTTATTAAGAATGTTTTAGTGATCTTCTTATAGAATTTACATTTATCAACTTAAAAAAAAAATTTGTTTCTTATTCCTTACTGAGGATTTGATCCAATGATACCTTCCTTATCCTTTATTGGTATGGATTATGATAATAATTATAATATGATTGTGAAGCTAGTTTCTTTTCCATAGGATATGTTGTGGTAAAAATTTTATGAAACCCATTTATTTTTCATAGGTTATGGTATGATGAATGTTGTATGATCTTGAGGAAAAAAATTTAAATCTTGATGGGTGGGTATAATATCCCCCGCTAATTCATTGGGTAATTATTAATGTTCTATGAGATCAAACGGTACACATGAGGTTGTCTCAATCCCAAAACAAGGTACACTAGAGGTTAGCCCAATCTGAAAATAGGTTAAATGGGAGGTTATCCCATGTACAAAAGAGGGTACATGGGAGGTTATCCCAAGACCAAAATAGGGTAAACAAGAAGTTATACTAGGCCTTAAGTAGAAAAATGTGTGGTTAGATTGAGCCAAACAAGTTATGAATGTCTCGGTTTCCATCCATAAAATAATATTTCCCATGCTTATGTGCATGCCACAAATCCATATCTTATGCCAATGTTGTGATCTATTTGCTTGTGTTATTTGATTATATTATAATTTATGTCTATGAACTACCAATATTTATTCTATGTATCATGTTTATGATCTATGATTTGTAGGGTGTGGTTTTTAAATATTTTTCTCATGTTCTTATATTATCATGCTTATGTTATGTTGGTATCACCCTTCTTTACCCTTATTGGGAATATAAGCTCTCCCTTTGTTATGTTTTCTTTCTCTATGTTATAAAGAAATGTATTATTTATGATATGAATAAGAAGGGTTGTAGTTATGGGAGAATATGTATCTCAGTTATGAACCAATTTTTTATGTATCCATGTTTCCAAAGGAATTAAACCTATATGATCTTGGCAAGGATCATCTTTTCATATAATGAATATTTATCTATTAAGATGAAATATCTATGTATGAAAAGTATGGGTCACTACAGTTTGTGTGTGTGTGTGTGTATATATATATTATATATATGTGGGTGTTTTATACATGTTTATAGACAATATATTCACACATACACACATGCACACATGCACACATACACACATACATACATACTTACTTACATACATACATAAACGCATACACACATACATAAAAATATACCTATATATATAAGTTTTATACAATGTGTGTGTAACAGTATTTGTGTGTGTGTCTGTATATAATATTTATGTATATATAATATATTTATATTATTTTTATACATGTTATAAATATGTATATATAATTTTATATTGTGCTTCAAATATATATATATATATATATATATATTATACATTTATGTTTGTGTGTGTGTCCTTGTGTGTGTGTGTGTATTTTATATAGTATATGTGTGTGTGTGTTTATAAATTTTATGTATATATATTATTTAGATAATATGTATATTATTTTTGTGGATGTGATTATTTTTAATTATATGTATATATGTATGTAAGTCATATATATATATATATAATATTTATACTTTTTTGACTGAAATTGGATGAATATGAATCAAAAAATGGATGGATGTTAATTATATAACCCATGAGTATGATGTTTTTAAAACTTGTAATGTACAATGATAATTAACCTTATTGAATCATGTGTTCATGTCTACATTTTTTTATTCAGGGAAAATTATTCCAACTAAATTGGATGAACATTGGATCTATTGTGGAATTAATTAGAGTTTTAAATTTTATACCAAACATATATAAATAGTTATATCTAGAGAATGTAATGATAAAACTTTATATGAATTATTGTATATTGGTGTAAGAGTTTATTATGATGTAGATCAAATTAATGAAATGAAAATGGTGGTTAAAGATAAACCAATATATTGTCCAAGAATATTTGAGAAATTGATGAAATGTGAAAATAAAACCTTATTTGATGTTAATATGAAATATACAACGCTATCGGCAATACTAAAACTATATAACTTTAAAGTAGGAAATGGATGGAGTGACTCCAAAATTATAGATCTATACTCTCTATTTAATTATATTCTTTGTGATAAAAATATTCTTCCTTATCAAAAATATATAGCTAAATTAATGTTATTTTTTATGTGTATGAGCTATGAAAAAAAATACATGTTTTCCAAAAATATATATTAATTTAGAAAGGGTATTATCTTATATAGAAATTTACCAATGTTGATTCAACTCTATATAAGAAAAATAAATAAATTATATCAAAATGTTATATTATTTCTATTCATTCCAAGATTTTAATGATTGTATGGAAGTTTTTAAGTTTAAATTAGTTGATGTTCCTTATGGATAAACCCATTTAAGATTCTAAAATATGGAATCCAACATATGATCCTCAATAAAAGATAATTTAAAATTATTATCCTTAATTTGGGACAAATTCATGAAAATTTATTCTTGTTTTTTTATGGATGAAAATAATCTCTACGGTGTATAGAGAGACACTCACAACACTTGGTAAATTATACTGGTAAATTATAATTTACCACTATGCTTATACATGAACAGAAAGTACATTATGTTTTCTTTTCTTAATCTAGGTTCGATATGATATATAACATTCTTATTTATAATAATTTATTAGGGTATTATATTAATGTATTGTTTGGGTGACTTGTCTATGATGATGGTACATGCTCACTTAGATTGAAACTTGATATGAAGACTATGTTATTTTGACATAAAATGATTTTATCTCGATGACATTGATACTAATCATGGATGAAAACATTTTACTAGAACTCATAATAAGGTCTTTCAACTTCTTTTTAAATAGGAGAATCATCTATTTATAGTTTAAATGATTTTATCAATGTTATTTTTAAAACATCCATTAAAAACATTCCAAAAGTGGGTTAGAAAAAGTGGTAAATTTTTTAAATTTTATTTAGTTGAAGAGATTATATGTGATAAATCTTCTAATCATCATAAATATGAATAAAAATATATGTGATAATATAATTAACATGTAACTAATATACAATGGAAGACCAATGATGGTATTAAAGAATAGTTAAATATAATTGAAATATGAATTAGGAAATAGTTGCTTTCGATGAATAAGTGGAGGTGATGTTTTTTTCCTCAAATTGCACACATTATTTATAGAAAATATATATTTTAGTTTTGAAACATTTTAAATGGTAAAAAGGTCTTATAGAGGTATTCATAAAATATTAATAATGTTGTATCAATAAAGTTTCTAAAGCTAAAAGGATCAAAATAAAATAAATGATATGTTTTGATTTAAGATTTTATGCTCAATTAAATATGATACATATTGATGAAAAATAATCCACCGTTTCAAGAAAATTAATTAGAATATTATACATTAATCAAAATGTCTCATGATATCACCTTCCATTTGAGGAAAGAACAAATACTTTCTTGATTTATTAAATCAATGTATATCTCCTATGACTCACCCAAAAAATACTACTTCACTATGAACATATATCATCATGTTTTTCAATAATATGTCAATGTATATGATTCATGATATTCATTATTAATAATCTCAAGTCTATGAACCAATACACACATCTATTTGTTGGAATATCCAAGGACACATATAACATATGAAATTATTATTGGAATAGTTATCCATATAACCTTCTATATTAGAGAATACTATGTGAGAATATTAATGATAAGTAGCCTCATATTCTTACGATAATCCAAAACATAATTTTAAAAACATAATATGTGTCTTTTTATAATATTTTATTTATACTATAGGACATATGTTTTATAATACTTTGGTATCATTACATGGTTCTCATCATTGCGAGTAACCTCTATAACCTTTTGATGAAAAAAATATTTGAAGGAAATTATCATATTAATGTTATAAAAAATAAAACTCATCATTTGATATGATATATTCTGATATTAATATCATTTAATATATGAGTAACCAAAAGTGAAATGTAAGTTAGTTCTATGTAACAACCTCTAACAACTATTTTAAGATTGAGATATAATAACGATTTTATCTACCGTATTTCTTTTAATGTTTATTTATTTTTACTTTTTAATATAGAGATAATCTTTTCATAAAAACTATAATCAATAAATATTTCAATAAATATATATCCCCCTATTGTTTGATAATAATTTATAACTTGGAAATATTCAAATACAACATAAATCACATACCTTATTCAGGGCCCCATTGTTTTTTCGTTGTGGGGGTGATAATATAATATGTAAGGAAAAATATTTCTTTAAATGTGTAGTATTTTTTATGGAAAAAATATGTTTTTAATGAATGATATTTATTATAATTTTTTTGTTTAAATTTAACTAGTTTTGTTATATGAAAAAATAAATGCCCCCTTGACAAGCATGTAAATTTATTTCTCATGAGAAGTGGTTTGATAATAATTTATAATCACCTCATAAATTATTCATCTATCCCATTTTGAGTATGAAAATGAGAAAAAAGACGCTAAATAATTACATTAATTGATACATAATAATTATTTAAAGCATGTGATGGATGTTTAAAAATATTATCAAGAAAATATACTTGATTAAATCTAAGAATTAAGCCCTTAATCAAATTATTTTGGATATAAATATAAAAAACACTATGTTTTAAATTAATATTAAAAGAATGTAGAACATGATAGTATAAACATTAATTAAAATAATAAAATACATAAATAGTTCACATGAAATATGAATTAGGCCACATATTTAACCATGAATTATTTTTAATAACATAGGGAATTAAATAGCAAATTTAAATAGTGATGGTATTATATTCACTTTCCTTGAGAATGAAAATTATATGGGAAATAATTAGGAATAATAACCTTTTTTATTAATTAATATATGATCATGCATAAATTCTCTATGTTCTTATACTTATTAATCCTAGGTAACCCGACTGATCATGTTATATAAATAGTGTATCGGGTTTTATAATCATTTAGCTTACCATATTTGATTTAATAATAGTGCATGCTAGAGTAGATAAAGTAGACTCAATTAGAGATCCTGCACTTTTATTATCATATCAGGTATATTTATATATATATATATAATTTAGATAATTACCACAATGGTGTTATTATAATTAAATACTAACACATCCCCGCCCACTGGGGGCAGACCTGGGTTTGTAGTTAAGACTTGTGTTTCTCCCCAATAAAAACTCTAATAGGATAGGTATTGTTTAATATCATTAAGGAGGAATATAACACATGTGAGGCCTTATCCCAATGAGCCTACAATATAACACATTTCTCCACATCCATAATAAAAACAAGAAAATTAATTGAAATATCTTAAATATAGATTAAAATATATTAAACTAACCCCAAATATCTATAACAATGCGAGAGAGAAAAATATTAAAATAAATGAAAATAAAAGTTATCAATATATTAAAGTAAATATAAACATAGAAAACTAGAATGGGGAACCCCCCTTCACACCTTCTCTTAAAAGTGAAACTGGAAGTTTCCATTATCATTGAGTACGACTAAGAATTTACTCTGCTAACTTCACATCCTATATTATCTCCTTTGAACTATACATCATCTACACAAACACAACATGTGTTGTTTGATTGACCATGTGGGGATGAATATAAAAATACTCATCTAGATTACCTAAAAACACAAAACAGTGGATTGAATAACTAATTATCTTAAAAATAATGATAAGGACACAGAAATCCCAAATATTCTTTAAGGATAATGAACCCAAGGAAATATGGAATCCTTGACCATCACAAATCATATATATAAAGGTCACATATATAGGTAAATAGGGATATCCAATAAATCATAAGACCTATAATATCTACACTACTGAGCTTCCTGTTAACCATGTCACATCTATAACTCAGTAATGGGGAATCCATGCCTCTTCAATGAAAGTGTATTGATCAAGGTATTACTATCCCTATGTGGATGACATACAAATATTTAAGGAACACATGTTGATTTAGGGAGTATGAATTCCATGGATAGAGGCCTCACTTCTCATCTCATAGGGAAATTCCTTACCACATCATCCATGCTGGGGAATCATGCCTTCTTGTGCATGTAGTGATCAAGGTAGTACCTAACCCCATAATTAATATGATGGTTCATCACCCAATATCCATGGTGGAGTGCTAAAATCAATAAAATGTGTAGGGGAATTTAGACCTATTTTTAGTACATTTATAGGGGTATTGAACCACTTTCTACTCTCATCATCTAGATCAAACCCAATTTTCATCCTTGTTTTCCCAAAGATGTAATGTGGTTAATATACAATAGGGGTGAATCTACAGTTTTAAAACCTAAAAAAATTAGCCCTAATTTTTTTAAGTTTACTCGATTTAAAAAATATCGATCAATTTAATGATCATGGTAAAAATAGTTCACACAAATAGAAATATAAACTTTATGGATTACACTAATCTTAGTGGGAATATGTTTTTAGAGGTTTAGGAAAATCTAAAAGAAGAAATCAAGATATCAGAAATTAAAATTTTAAACATTGTGTTAATTAGAAAATGTTTACTTAAGAATTTTTAAAACAATACATGAAGTATCGGTTAAGAAAAAAATATTCCTTTAAAAGGATATTATAGAACCACATTTTTTAACCTTAGTGGTAAGGAATTTTATAGACCTAAATTTAGGTTTACATTATTTTAAACATGTCAGAATATATTTTATATTTTAGTGCCTATAGAAAGATATGTATTCTTATCACTAGAATCCATTAACTTAACATATCAGTAGGTATAATGTTCTATCCTTAAAAACTCTATTTACTATCCTCAAAATCCCTCAATTAACAGGATTGGTAAATCTTCATTCTTATTACCCCCAAACACCCTTGATCATACATTATTAGTAAATGAAATGCTGTAAGAAAAATACTAGGATATTTATAATAAAGCCTCACAATGTTTTTCTCTTAATAAGTACTATGAAATTAAAATAATAAAAACTACACATATTTAATATGTTTTTAAATAATACAATTTATTGTAAGATTTATTGTGTTGTCAATTGGTTTTTTATTTTAATGGTCAAGGTTATGAATCTATTTATATAAATCATTGTAACAATCTCCAATTGTTTAATTCTCTAAATATCATAGTCATTTTTAATTGTGTCTATAGTTTATTTTCTATCTTATGATGATATTATAATTTTTATTTATCTACTTATGGTTTAAAATAGCACTGCTACATCCCTTTTGAATTCAGTGAAAGAAATTTTTCAAGAATGTTTAGACTATCATATTTTCAAACACCTTATTAAACTCTATGGAATTTTAGTTACTATAAATGCACATGCGCCTCAGTCCAGTTGGTGAGGACTCCTTAAGTGCATCCAGAAGACCTTGGATCAAATCCAGGAGGAGGATACTTTCTGGACAATAGCAGTACTGTATCAAGCACTGTAGTAGTACTGTAGCAGGAACTACTTAGTACTGTAGTAGGAACTACACAGTATTGTAGCAGGAACTGTATCAGGCATTGTTTGGCATTGTAGAATCCAGGAATATTCCCCCGTTTGGACATTCGGACCACCGATTTGGTCCTCAAGTCCTTTAAGGCCTTCTATCCACCCAAGACTTCAAGTCACCCCAGACTTTGGGTCAGTGAGTCCTTCAAGCCACCTCAAGGCCTTTGATCCACCTTAAGTGAAGATACATACCAGATAACCTACAAGGAACAAGCTTCAGAAGGAGGAGGAGAAAGGAGCTTTCACGAGTGCAGAAGCTAAACATATTTCCAGAATGAAAGTCTACAGAACCTACCATCGGTACAAGGTTGTGCATGCATGAGAAAGCCTAGACGAACATCCATGCAAAGGTGGAGAGCTGATTTCACAATGAAGATGCTGGGGAGGAGAAGTTCCAAGTAGTTAGTCTGGGTTGTATGTAATGTTTGAAGCCTGCGGGCAATGAATTCCTATAAGGCCTATGGGCCAAGTAATACTGACACCTACAGGCCTTGTAAGGGTTCCAACTTACAACATGAAAGGTGGATTATCAAAAATCATTAAAAAAATAAAGGCATTCGGTCCATTGGATGGATAGTTACTATAAATTCATTATGAATAATAACAATAACTAAAAAAACATATGTTAAGTCACATTCATATATAATGTAGTGTGATTTCCAAAAAAATAAAGGTATTCTTTGAATAAATAATGTTCCCCTTTTTGAAAATAATAAAAAAATATATGTAAAATTGCACAGTTCAACCGAAATTTCTCATGTGGACTCTCATTATGTGAATTACTCCCTCTATTATTTTTCTATAAACACTTCATAATAAACTCATCAGAATGAACTCATTAGTAACATACAAGATATGTGACAAAACTCCATAATATTAAAATGTATCTTCTTTAATATATATATATATATATATATTGTTTTTCTTTTCAACACAACAAAAATGTTTTCCAATCTAATTATATCTTCTTATATGATGAGTTCGTATGTTGAAATTCATCTTCAACACTGGTATTTCAAATCTCATTATAAATTTATTCATAATAGTAAATAACATTATACATTATAAAGCATTAAACATCACCTTCTTGACCATTGTTTGATGAGAGTGCTTCAGCTGCATCTGGTGATCTTACTATTTTGGAAGATAAAACTTTGAACTTCAAATATAGCCTTTTGGTCTTCTTTTGATAATGTATCACAAATATTCTTTCATTGAAATTAATTTCACCATATAATATACATCTAAAGATATAGGAAATTAGGTATGACTAAAATCCTTGAGATTACAATACTTATATTGTCATTTTAGATTGTTATCATCCAAAAAAATATTTATTGTATGAATGGTTCAAAATTATTCTCACAAAAATATTTGGTTGAAACATATATTGTATAAATTATTTTTTATAATTAAATTTATAATTTATTCATACAAAATTATCAATTACCATATGGTAAAATTTAATAAAAAAAAACCTATAAAATTTTATTCTATAAAATTAATAAGAACTAAAGAAATTTTACCTTTTAGAAATTTAATTCCATTGGTATTACATTTATAAATATATTATGAAAGTTCATAAAATCAGTATATTATGATAATATTGAATTTTATTCTTATTAAAATATTAATAACCATATTCTTTTTAACTCATTACTTTCATTGGATGTAAGATGGATGAAATGAAAAATTCAAAATTCAATTAAAGAAAAATGAAATCTTAATGAAATAAAATTAAAAAGATGATGAAATAAAAATGTATTCACCTCAGTCAATAATTATTTCAATTTTTGAAATTTGTTTGAAGGTTAATTGAATTTATGATTACTTTAGGTTGATCATTCCCATATTCTGTTTAATATATTCAAACATATTATAATTTAATGGTTTTTTTAAAAAATATGAAGCAAATTTTTAGTCCTGATAATGTATATAATTATATCTCCTTTTTGTGTGTAATCCTTATGAAAATTAAATCTTACATCTATGTGTTTTTATCTTGCGTGATGTGATGGGTTTTTAGACAACGATATTGATCTTTTTTTATCAAAATGGATTAAAGTTTGGGTGAAACTAAAAAAACCCCATGATTGTGTTTTTAATCCATATCACTTGAGCTCAACAGCCTCCAACTAATACATATTAAAATTATGTAGTGGAAAGTGATACATAATGTTTATTCTTGATTAGAAATGAGACTAAAGATTCTCCTAATAAATTTAATGCTTTAGAAGTAATTTTTTTTCTAATCCATTGTCTTCAAATTCAATTTCTAATAATATTTTAAGGAAAAAATCATTTCCAATTGAATAAAATAAACTAAGTTTTTATGTTCCTTTAAAGTAAATGAAAATATGTTTTACTGATTTTATATGAAATTCCTTCAAATATTTTTGAAATATAACACATAAACATTCCAAAAACATAATATCTGGTTGAATTTATAAAAGATATAAAAAACTTTTTTATCATACTTCAATTTATTTTTTAAACTATTTATTCACCAATTTATTCAAGGTCAAGTTCCATAGTATTCTCAATCTATGTAGTTATACTATATTCATTTTCAAATAAAAAACATTGTAGTAAATCTTTAATATATTTATTTTGAGTTAATATATTTCTTTCTAGTTTTTGATAAATTTGAAAATCAAGGAAAAAATTGAGTCCAACCATCATGGTTATTTCAAAATCATTTTTCATTAGTTTAGAAAAGATATCAAAAATATATTTTTTGAGTTAAAAAAATTATTTCATTGAAATAAGTTTGAATAATGGTGGTTTTTTAAGAATTATTTATTAAAAAATTTGGATGAGAACTTCCTTTAAAAAATCATTTTCAATTAAATATTTGGTAAGTATATCATATCAAGCTCTTGGAGAATTCTTAAGTCCATAGTGTTATTTGTTAATTTTAAATAGATTTATCAGAAACATACTATCTTTTAAATCAAGAGTATCATTTAATATAACCTTCTTATTGAATGTATCTATTAGAAAAGAAATCTTTCCATCAATTTGAAATAAATTAATATTCAGAAGTCTTGAAAAGGATAGTAAAATCTAGACATATTATAATGTTGATACAGCGAAAATGTTTTACCATAATATTTGGCTTCCTCTTGACAATAACCATTAGCAAAAATTCTTTGTTTATTATTACATGTATTTAAATTTTTAAAACTTTTTTAATGGCACATTTCACTCCAATTATCGATAGATTTTCACATCATTCAACTTAGGTCGAAACATGATTCCTTTCAAAACTGATTGAGTTCTTCTCGGATAGACCTTATCCAGCTTTCTTTTCTAAAGACATCATCAATCATTTTAGTTTTTAATTTTTATTATAATTCATGATTCTCACATTCATTTCTTTAAAAACACTTAGTTGTAACTAGTTAACTTACATCGAAAATAATATAATCAGTAGGATGATTCATTAATATTGATAAGTTTAAGGTAAGGTGTAAATTTCATTATCAACTATTGAATATAAACATTTCGTTGAAGAAAATTCAGAAATTGAAAATCCAATGATCACGCATCTAAAGGGTTTAGTATCCTAAATTTACATTCAAATTTTGATAGAATAATAGGAGTGTTTTCAAAAAAAACATCTAATGGATAAACTTATGGATATTTTATGTAAAAAAGTACATGTATCATCAACGTGAATAATTTCTTCGAAAACATATGTTATTTTATTCAAAACTCTATATGACTTACTATTTTTAGAATAAAAAATAAAAATTCCATCATTATATTTATGGTAAAACATATATAATTTATCTTTAGTATTTTAGATGAATACGTTACACCTAAAGACTATTATGTAAGATTTATTTCACTTCCCTATTGTCAACATTTTCAAATGATTTTATTAAGAATGTCTTTGAGGAAAACCAAATCTATTGTATAATGACAAATACTCACTACATTATCCCAAAAATGTCTTGTAATAGAATACTCACTTAGAAAAGATAGAGAAATTTCATGAATAATTATATTTCTTCATTCAACTAAACCATTTTTATATGTTGTTATAGGTGCTAAAACATTATGAGTTATACATTTATTACATCAAAAAGATTCCAAATAAGATTTTACAAATTCACCACCATGATCACTCCAGGCAGTCTTCAAAGGTAGGTTGTTCTCATTTAAAATGGAATTAAAAAAAATTAAAATTATTTATATCTTCATATTTCCATGTGAGATCTCAAACCCATAAAAATATAGTTTAATTGTTAAATAAAACATACCTATAATGTTTTCCTCAAATACTTCCAGTTTTTATAGGACCAAATAAATCCTTCTGAACTAACTATAAAGCATAAAAATTTGAGACTTCACTTTTATGTTTAAAATTATAATACTGTCACTTACTAAATTGATAAAGTTTATAAACATTGGTATTATTTACTTAAGTTTTAGTATATCTTTAGTGTGTCCTTTACTAGTGACTTTGGCTAGATTTTGGAAGTTACAGTGACCTAATATCCTATTCAAGAACCATGATATTTCATCATTTTCACTTAAACAAGTAAAATTTTGATGAATTATGTCTTATAATTTATGTTTTTATACATTATCAAGCCTATTGATCGACGGTATAAAAGTTCCTCTAAAAAATTTAACAATACATCTTCCTTTCCTGTTGTTTTGAAGATATCACTCATTGCATAATTGACTAATGTTGATAGGGTTGTTCTTAACACCTAAAACATAAAAAAATGAAATTAATTTTTTTAGAAAAGAAACCTTATCAATTCTGATGATCTCACCCAATACATTGTCTCTAAAAGTGATTACACCTTGATTTAAATTTTTTAAAATTCTAAAAGTCGGACTTCTATCTTGTTATGTGTTAAAAACAAAAACTTTCCATGTACCATTTTTTTGACTTCTTGTACTGAACCTATTTTCTAGTAAATTATAAAATTATGATCTTATTACCGAAACATTATTAGTTACATTTATATTAGAAAACACAATTTTAGCAACCTGAATCTACCCAAATCCTCTATTTCAAACAAAGGATTGTTCTTTAATAATAAATAATTTATCAAAACCAAAATATTGAACTTAATTTAAATAAAAAAATTATTCCAATGAACTCCTATTTTACATTTAGTAAAAATAGATTCACTTTTAGGTATAGAGAAGTTTAATTGGAAAAGTGTTTTATTGAAAGTAAAAAAAACTATATTATAAGTTACAAAGGGTCTAATGTTTTATACATTTTATCAAATTTTTATTTTCCAGATGTAAATTTATTTAGATGATTCTCAACACTTCTAAATTTAGATTTCAATTTAATAATGAAATTATGATCATCTGAATTTTATTTTGAATTAGATTTTGAGACTAATTCAAATAAATGTTTTGAAACATAGAAAGTAAACATTTAAATTGTATTTTTATATTTAATAAAACTATTTTTAGAAAATCACATTTATTTTTCAATAACTTATTTTTATTTTTAATGAGATGAATATATCTAGCCATCATATCAAAAGTGTGTAAAGATTCCTCATCTTTTGATGAAATAACCTTTCCTCTTTTGATTAATTTTTTATTTAATAATCCAAAAATGTTAAATAATTATCCTCAGTAGTAAAAGAAGATTTATAATCAAGAGTTAAACTTTTTGAATATTCAGTAGTTTCCTTATCCATGGAGAATTTTTCATATTTCAAAAAAACAACATAGAATCCAATGATATCCTGATTTCAATTTCTACTTTCTTTTAATGAACTATTAGAAGATGAATTACCTATAGTTTCCCTTCATGCCTCTAAATCATTAAAGTTATTATTACATTTACTTTAAGAATATATTTTTTACTTTTTATCTTTCCTATTCATGTTAGGAAAATCTAGTCTGAAATTGAATATCTTTATACATTCCTAGAATATAACATTTGAAAGTTCCTTCTTATTTTTTATACCTTTTCTATATTTCCTATGAGTATGTCAGTTATTCTTATTACTGACTAGATTATTCAACCTTCTATAAATATATGAAATCACATTCTCACTATCATTTATACTACTTCAATATGAATGCTTTCATCTATTCTATGAAACTTAATATTTCTGTGTGTTCGTATAATAAGTAAAGGCACCAAAAGTAGAATTACTAGAAGTATACACAAATATTGTATCATTTTATATCTTCTCTTTCTTAAAATATCTCTCTATCCTACACTTATATTAAACTAATATACTCATTAAGTCATCTACAATTATTTTAGTAAAAATTTTAGTGTCATGTATGGATTTTCTCTTTGAATCAGTCATCCACCAATATATAAATAATATTTTCGATAAGTTGATCTTCTAGAAAATCTTTATCACCCAATGTTTTCAAAGTATTTATGTTATACAGAAAATTTTTATTAATTTTTGTTACTATTTCTCTATAAATTAGATCAAAGTCTTGATAATACACTCTCAACATAGCTCTTTGTGTTTCCAAAACCATGGCAATGGGAAATCTCTATTTTTTAAAAAATATGTTTTCTATTTAACTAGAGGTTATCTAGATATAGATGTTGTTAGTCATAATCATAGTAATGTACTATAAATTTTATGGTTTGCCTGTTTTTAAATATTTTATTATCAAGAAAAATTAACAATCGCTTTATCTAGAACATTTTAGCTCTCAGTCATCATGGTGATTTTTTCAACTATAGTGTTAATAAAAAAAGACATCATACATTCATACTGGTAATCATAATATTCTCTATAAAAAAATTGGTGAATTTTTTAGATTTAAATTCTCAAGTGTTTATTTTCGAAAACCAAACATAAAAAAGTTTTATTTTCTCTACCAACAAAGTATGTGTAATGAAACTTATTTGAAAATCCAAATAACTAGTGGAAATTGAAATGAAAATTTAGAACCTAGAAGTATTTTTATTTGATACCAAATGTTTTCCCAAATATGTAATCTAGTTAATCTATGAGTGGGTGGTAATTTTTTGTTTCCAAATTTAACTAACAATTTTCTAGCCCTTTATTTTTAAATTTGAATGGATTTATGAAATAATGATCAATTTAAATATTAGATTAAAAATTATCCATGTAGTAAAAATATCAACTATATAAAATATAATAATCACAACAGAAATATATATATTTTGTATTTTTATAAAATTCAGACAGAGTAATGGTAATTAAAAAATGAATACAATAGAAGTTTAAAAAATTCATAGAATTTTGATTAATAAACTAAATACTCCTTCAAAAGGATATTATAAATACATATGGATTAAACTTAGAGGTAAGTAATTATGTAGACCTTATTATAGGTATCCTTAATTGTAATACTTTCAAAAGTTATTCCTTATTATAAAACCAGTGAGAAGTCCCATCTTCCTATTCCCAGAAGACTTCAACTTATCCTATCAATTGGTATAGTGTTATTTCCCCAAATACTTAATCTTCATATACCTAGAATCAATAAATCAGGTAGGATCGATAAATCATCTATCTTTCTATCCCTAAAATCCCTCAATTATGTAGGATTAGTAAAGAACAATTACAATAAAAATACTAAGAGCTTTATAATAAAGCCTCACATGAGGTATACTCAGTAAAAACTCTTAAATTAAAACAATTGGATGTTCACTTAGTTTATAAGGTATTCATGATTTCAATCAATTGTAAGATTTACCGAGTTCTCAACATATATGTTCATTTAAAACTCGAGGTTAAAACTCAATTTATAGATGTAATTAAAAAACTCTAATGGTAGAATTCCATAAATATCATAGTTAATTCTAATTGTATCAGCAGTATTTTTTCTATATTCTGATGATCTTAGTGATTTTCTTTATCTACCTATGTGTTAATATAGAACTGCAATAAAACTTTTGAATATAGGGGATATAATCGGCCAAGAATGTTTTGACCATAGGATTTTTACAAACCTTATTAAGCTTTCTTATATTTTAGTTATTATAAATTCATTCTTCAAAATCAAAATAATAAAAAATAAATATTTAGCTAAATAAAATTAATATGTCGTCTATTGTTATTACTAAAAACATAAAGAAAGTGATCCTTTGAATCAAAAATACTTAGAACGATAATATAATAAAACTAAACATATAAAATATTGATTTTATTTATATGGTAAAAATGATTGACCCAATATGTTCTTTAAGGAAAAATGATCAAAATAAAGTTTGTTGTTATCTAATTTTTAAACTCAAGGGAAAATATATTATGAACACCCAAATAGATATGTACAAATCCACATATATTCCCCTAGGGTTGTATGATATAAAGATATGAATATGAAGGAGAATAATTCTATAGTTTATGAATTCCCATCCATGGGTAGGGAATGGAATGGGGTTTCATGTTCACCCCTATTAAGTTTGGGTTGGGTCAATATGGACTTGACATGTTTTCTCACTACCCTTCCCAACTATTTAGGGTTAGTTTCTCAAATAGAGATGTCAAATAGTAGAGGCCTACCTGCATAGCCCTCCTAATTATTGAATATATTTTAATATATGTGGTGTCCCGTTATAGGGGTATGATAGTTTTGGGCCACTAATGGGGATTGTCCCATCACTCATCTCTATTTTTCTTAATATGTAGTTGTTGTAACAATCTTTAATCCATGATAAACCTTAAAAAATGGTGAAAAATTAATCCTTATCCCCATTATAAAAACCCTAATGATATTCATACATGCTTCTATCACTCATACCACCACAATTATATATCCTTTTACATCTCTCTATGTTATCTGGTTGCACCACCTTTCATTGTCTGGATAAGCCACCTACACCATTCCAATTACTACATCATGTTGTACATTCCATATGAATATATCAACCAATACTACCCATCAAAAACTTCCCCTTTCTGATTTTTCATCCCAATGTTTTCTTATCCACCTCACCTATTACCAAATTAATCGATATTCTAAAGTCTAATGTCACTTAACCCATTCTACGTCAACCTTTTCCATCCTCATCCCCTACCAACCATCATAAATTCATATGGAGATTTTTTATCTAGTCACGTAAAAAAAGTTAAAGGGGTAAAGGTAAATATCGAGGGGGTAGAAATTGTTGGGTGGCATGGTCTGATATTATAGACCACCAACAACTCAATCTGGTGGTGCCTTACTTTTCCATGTGATGTGATATAAGGGTAGGGTATATGTGGTGGCCAACAATTAATCAACCAAAAAATATTTACCTTCAATATCAATTATCTGAAAACATCATGAAAATTATAGGATTTGATAATAATAATTAAGAAATGAAAACATTCAAAAGTATTTCCATAATGAAGCATGAAAAATATAATAAGTCTTTCAAATTATAGAAGAATAGAGTAATAAAATACATAAATGTTTCTTATATTAGTGTAAATTCATTATTTCCATGAGATCCACCTCTTCTATGATGATTTTTTTGGCTCCCCATCAAATGAAAAGAACCTAAAATATTCTATAGGTATTATTTTATAAGTTAATAACCCTAATTAGAGAGATTAAGGACGTATTTGAAGACCCAACACAACAAATATTTTAAACACTTGAAACTACCCCAATATAGGGTTTTTAACACAAACATGAATTGAACCTCTCCTGGATGAACCCCAGCATCATGTAAAAATATAAGGTGTGGTATTTTTCGTCATTTTATATGTTTAAGAGATATTTACTATTCATTACATTCATTCTCATGGGGGTGAAATATTATATTTTAAAATATTTAACATTTATTAAGATACTGAAACACCAAATAATGTAAAGTAACCATGTGATCACTTTTTTAAATATTGTAAAATATAAAAAGGGTGTAAAAAAATCTAGGCCACTAAATCCTCTATGTGATCAAGTATTTTCATCCGGAAAAGTATTTTTTACTAAAAAATATTAGGGTCATAATATCACATTTTATTTTTTCCGTTCCCATGGGATCTCCAATATATTCCCATGTTGCCATATTATTAACAAAAATGGTATCACCCTCCCTCAATGGGTCTCCTTAGTGTATATATTTCCTCGATCAAATTTTTTTTATTCATCATACACAAATCTCTTTATATGTGACTGACAGAGGACGTTATTTACTGAATCTGAATATATAGAAAATTTTAAAAAACATACAACTTCACATACACTGCAAAGGAATAGCAAACACCTTATATACTTTGAGGGTATCTTGATTGACCAATTGAACCTCATCAAACCATGTCATAGATAAAAATTCAAGAAGACACAGTGGACTTTACATTTGATCTTTGTATAACTTTTCATCACTTATATCTATATTCATACACTCTTAGATCACCTACACATTCTGTATTGTCAATGACATTGTATTTTTTCTTATAAATGATGACATTCTAATATCTATCCCACAAAGGGGATTCTTTCATGGCCTCCCATTTATGTCTTGAAATGGTATCATATATCTAATGGATTGTTAGATATTTTTGTTTGTGAACTTCACTACTAGTATTTGATCATCCCATATCTAATTTAAATCAATCACACAATCATTAAATATGTATTCAAGATCATGAATAATCCTCTTAGTCTAGTTGTATACCCGAGCATACACCGTCTCAAAAAACTGCAACTGGGTTCTAAAATATTCCTACAAACCCCTTTCCCATAAGGACATGAATTGAGAATATTATTTATAAATGATCATTAAGGTCACTCCATGAAACCGTACAATCTCACCCATGTAAAAATGTATCGATCACTTTTCCATACTTTGAATTTGAATAGGGAGGAAATGGGGAGACTTGTTCAGTAGTTCAATGATGACTTAGGAATTATCATAACCCTCCTATAAATATATAATTCATATTAAAATGTTTACTGATATCCCATCCCACCTCAATAGTGGAACCTTGAGAGGTTGGTTTAAAGTGACTATATAACCTAATTCTCTTCCTTCCCTCACTTTTTATTAAGGTACCAAGACATGATCTCTAAAATAATAATCCTTATTCTTTTCGACAAATACTAACTCTTTAGATACTATAAATATTTCTAATTATTGAATGTATCACTAAGGAGTAAGTGTGATTTTCCATTAATACCTCCTCATTCAACCTATCCAGAACCATTTTATTCCCCAAGAAGGAAATGACGGTCTCCCTACTTATGAAAAATATATCAAGTATATTGCTTGTGAATATTTATTCATGTAACATCTATCAATTTATATATCTAATTTGGGACTCCATTACATGATGAAGAAGTGTGGCGGGTACCACTATCAATAAAAGGTAAGAAACATCTTCCTTTTCCATCATGAACAAATACATTTAGGATAACTACTCTATAATACTCCACTCCTCAAATAACTCATTCCTTAGAAATTATTGATATTTATTACTAAATACATCAACCACCACACTTAACTTATTAGGAGTATAAATAATCTAAAAGTCATAATCTTATAGTAACTCTATCTGTCACTTCTATCACAAGGCGATATCTGACTTGGAGATAATATACCTAAAACTCTTGTGATTATTATAGAACAGAAATCACTCATTTATATGGTAATTCCTCCATGTATTCAAGTAAAAAACTACTATAATGGGCTTCAAGACATGGTTTGCATTATTTTTTCCATGAAATATAAACTAACTAGACATATAATTTATCTCTGCCAACCTAAACAGAAAAACACTTCCAAGGCTAGATCTAGGGGCATCACAAATCATTACATACTTAGAACATTCATCTATAACCCATAGAATATGATCACTATTCAACCATCATAATAAATCCTCAAAATATTTCTATTATTGATTGGACTATATAAAGGGATTCCCCTTTTGCGTAAGGGAAATCTTGGGATCTAAAATCCTAGTTAATTCTTCCACAAAACTCTAGTAGTATCCCACACACTCAAGAATGTTATACAACTCAAACTCATTCTTATTAGAATGATAAGTGATCACAATAGCAGTTATTGTTGGTTCAACTCTAAATCCACCTTATAAGATCATGTGACATAGGAAATAATCATCCAAAAAAATTACACTTTAAGTGTTTAATATATAGTTTCGGATCATAGAGAAATTTTATGATAACCCTCAAATACTGGCCATGTTCCACCTATGACTTAGAATAGATAAGTATTTCATTGATGAAAAACACCATGAATTTATCCTAGAATAGAAAAAAGGTGTGATTTATTTGCCCTTTGAATACGGATGAGGAGCTGATCATGAAAAAAAGAATAAATGGAAATTCATAATACCTATAGTCAAACTTGAATACCTTCTTTGTAATTTGATCATCAGAAAATTGAACCTTGTGATATATGGACCCGAGGTAGATCTTTGAGAATGACATAGGTCCCATTATCTATTTAATGAGTTCATTGATCCTATGTAGTGAGTATTTATTTAAGAAAATCACTAGGCTTAGGTGGTGATAGTCAATACAATGCCTCTAGACCCCATCAACCTTGTAACGCCCCGACCCCAGCTTCCCAGAGTCGGTGCATTAATTACGTAACATTGGCATGATCACAAGAAAGATCAAATCCCGAAAGACCGATTAGTTTAGTAGCCTTGGAAACACTAGATATATTCATAAGTTTTACATTACATCATAAAATGAAAAACTACTACAACAACATAATGTTTCCAACGTCCACACTATAAACCCATAATATCCCTGCAAGTCAATCATAATTTACTTCTTCACTACCTGGGAAAAATAAAACATAAAAAAGGGGTGAGCTCAAATGCCCAGTAAGGATAACAATATAGCGTAACATTCAAAATAAGCATAAACATTTAAGGAAATGAATTACTAAAACAAAAGCCTTTTAAAAATTGAACTTCAACATAGTATGGCAAAAGTAAAATGAAATAATGCCATTTACTTGTTCACATGGATATTCTACTAATCGAATAATCACATGCAATATCAATAACCACTTTCATAATGTTGGAATGCATAATTCCAAACGTTAATTTCATTGTCTAGGCCTCATCCCAAGACCTAGGGGTTACTTCTAACCGGAACCCAACCCGGAGTGCCTCTAATAACCGGACACCAACCCGGAGTGCCTCTAATAACCGGACACCAACCCGGAGGGCATACTTTTACCAGTCCCTAACCTGGAGGGCTTACTTTAACCAGTCCCCAACCTGGAGGGCTTACTTTTACCGGTCCCCAACCCGGAACATACTTGTTTAGCACATTCATCTGAAGAAAAGTTTGAAATATAACATAAACATTCGGGTTAAAACTAGCATACGAAATGTCAATAGTTTCACCATAAACTATGAATGGTATAAAATAGCACATCCACATTCAAACATATCACAAAACCTTCAATACAATATAGAAGTTTTGTATTATAATAAATCAACTTCAAATAATCTTAAAATCCATCAAAGGATGTTGACATAGATGAAATCAAAATTCTTTTAAAAGAAGTATCTCCTTTTATTTTGAAATCATTTAAGATCCATATAAAATAAAACATTTTCTTTGAAAATTTTCTTATAAGCTTGTAAGGAAAGCTTCGACGATTTTATAACGGCGGAAAATAACTGCACCCGCCGTATAAGTTAAAAAAAACATTCTTACCTCAATTCTGTCGAAAAGGTTAAAAAGGACCTTGTTTTGAAAACGACGGAACGATTCCTTTATAAACCTCTTATAAAAAGTCAAACAAGGGTATAAATGACTTTAACCCATATTCTTGTAAATAGTAAAAATGTTTTGAAATACATTTCGAAGAAACATGGATGTGGATGATAAAGAGATCCCAGTAGATTATTACGTATAATACAACCTCGGATAATGAAGAGATTGTGAAATAACCCTTACCTTGTACTTTTCCTTGGTTGGGGTAGGTTAACCTCCTGTATAATGGTGAAATAATTGTTATTAAATTATAAAAGAGTCATATATATTAATATGATATCATATATGATCTTTTAACATTGATTTGTTAATAATATCTTAGAATTATCGTCGTTTCGGGTGTTAACTTACTCATTTTCTTTTATATGTTTTGTTACATAAGTCATGTTTGTTGAATATTATTCATATCCAGAATGATATCAAGTCCTTAAACATTATTTTTAAATCATTAAATGATAATTATACTTGAATGGATACGATGGAGAATGAATCTCATCGCGTTCGTGGAGACGGTAGTCCGTACGTACGCATGAACGCTACTTCCATTTAATTTTTATTTTAAAAGAATCGAATCCAAATGATACATAGGTATATTACTATTCCAGTATAATATAATATTTTATATATGTTACTTAAGTTCATTAACACCATCCTTTATACGTTCCATGTGTGGTATGAACGAGTCATATCATTTTAAGGGGGCGGTAGTCCGCACTTCCTCAAATGAAATTATCGTATGTATATACAACATGAAACGAATAATGGTATGAAATAAAATGGAATTACAGAAGATTATATATAAAATATATATCATTAATATCATATTTAATTACAGTTCCATCATAATGGCCACCATGATAGGTGGTAAGATGTATTTGAACAATCATCGTTTCGTGAGGCGTTAGTTTGCCATCCACAGAAACATTATGTTCATCATCCATTAGATGGAGTTGTGTGTATGTGTAGTTTGAATCCTTCTTATAACAACATCCTAGTATATTGAGGATACTGGTGTTGTTACAAAAGAAAGGAAATAAAAAGATTTATGGGGTTGGAGAAGCAAAATAAATGAAAATAATTTAAGAGAAATCGTTACCTTTAATTTAGGTAACTCAC
The DNA here is from genome assembly GCA_963277665.1 of Viscum album. Taxonomy (NCBI): domain Eukaryota; kingdom Viridiplantae; phylum Streptophyta; class Magnoliopsida; order Santalales; family Viscaceae; genus Viscum; species Viscum album. Next base: position 1,352,628,304 of record OY728164.1, read on the forward strand.
ATTGGTTGGAACCAAAGGACTTCTTGAAATGCTTTCTTCCTAAGGGGAAGCTTCAAGGAGGAGGATAGGGATGTGGGGAGCTTAGTTGGGCAGAGTTTGGACGAGCCAAGTGGCTTGAGAGGTGTGAAGAAATGAGAAGGAGGAGTGCCCTTTTATAAGAGGGGTGAGGGCACCTTTGGAAAAGCTAGAAATATTAATTTATAATAAATTCATATTCGGTTTCTAATGGCTCCAAAGTTGACTATTCAAAGGTTAAGGTGGGGATAGGTCGAAGACCACTCAACCAATAGAATTTAGACAGGTTTGGGTACTTATATTAACCTTATCTTTAAGTATTAACTCTAAGTTAATTAGTATCACTTTTACAATGTCTCTTTGTATTTTTATATAATATGGTTAATAAACTTACTATATACATCCAAGCGACCCCCAAGTGGTCCATTAATGAGGAACCTATCATAATATAAGTATCTTGGCCGAACCATAGATTTTTAGGAATTTAATATCAATTAATAATATAATATTGTTTTTAAGAACTCTTTTATGTCAATTTTGACACTATTCAATAGTTGATTTTTGTGAAACTCCTAACAGATTTATTACTTCGAAAAAAGTAAATTAAATCAATCCTAATATATAATATTATCATAGAAAATTAGTTTAATTCATTAAAAGTTTCATATTATAATTATTTGGGTATTTATAAGATCAATTATTTTAATTTTTCACTATTTTAGTAATTACTGCATCATCATTGTGTCATAAATAAAATAAATTATTTAATGTCTAAAAATTATAAATAAACTATCATTATTTAGGAAATCTTTTTATCTTTCTAATGAATATTTATAATCGAAAATCCAACATGTATAACCCTATGTAAAAATTGTTCTTCTAAAAGATGTAAGCTTATGCCATTTTTATTTTTATTTTAACTTTATTAATATAATGTGTCATTATCACTTACAAGTGGATCCATGGGGTCCCAAAATAGACCCAAAGATGCCCATGGTCGACCATGTATCAATAAATAGGGTTAAGACACGTTTTAGGGTAATTTAGTATTATTATAATATTATTTTTTTAACCCTTATTTACCGGATTTACCCTTTTACCATGGTAAATAAAATATTTACCACAGTAACTTTTCAAAATGTCTAAAAATAAAAGTTACCTATTTACACAATTTGAACATCCTGATTCCAAATATGGAATCCATTTTCCTAAATTCAAAACACATAAGTAGAAGAAATTAATTTAAAATTAATTCCCGCTGTCAAAACAAAAAGCGTTTTTTTAAGAGATAATAACTATCAAAAGATTGACACTTGTTTATGTTCGGTTTAATTGTAAAATTATGTCCAATGACCAACATTATATTAAATGGTAAAAATATATTCTAAATATACTTTAAAATCACTAAAATTTATAATTTCTCACTATTAATTATTTTGATTAAAAAAGTTGTTTTTAATTAAAATTTAGAAATTTTCACTATTCATCAAAATATGAAAGTTATCCGAAATGTACCAAAATTTCACCCTAGGCTAATTTCGATATTCTGAATCCAAAAATGAAGTCCATTTTGAAATATAAAATATATATGATTTCAAAAATTAGGTATTACTATTCACAACGGCTAGTTTAATCGGTTGTGGTGTGTGTTAAAACTCGAAGTTGCGTATAACACACGCTACTGTATTATTCAAAGAAAAGCGTACCGTGGAAGCTTGGGATGTTTCATTTTAAATTTTTTTGATGTCCCCATTTAGTCAATATGTTTAAAATATTGTACTTAAAAAGGGTTCACTATTAAAAGTTGATAAAAGTGCAATACTGAAAATGAATTTGTTCTTGCATTATATCAAAGAAACTCATAATATGGATTCTAAAATTATAAGGATTATATAAAGTTTAAAATTTAGATAATACTATTCATAACCGCTTTTGAATGGATTATTTTTGTAAGTCATGGTGTGATTGAACTCGGTGTTGCGTGTAGTGCAAGTTATTTAATTATTTTGAAGAAATAACACACTATGAAATCTTGGGGTGTTACATTCTCCCCTCCTTCAATAAATTGCGTCCTCGCAATTTGAAATTGTTCTTCAAAAATAAAAGGTTGAAAATAGAAAATATATTTGTGGGAAAACCCACATCGGAAATTGGTTTACTAAAATTTAGTCTTAATATGAGGAAAAGAGAAATGAAAGGGTCACCACCAAATTATGATCTCGATTAGGAGAACATTGGTGGCAATTAGAGACATATAATTGGAGGAAAAACGTAAATATTTATAGGTAGTGATTGAGGTCATCAATCACAAACAAGTGTAAAATTGAGGTCCTTAAACTCATCAATCTATGATGATTTGAAATACCATCGGTTCAACAAAACATAGGGTATTGGGATAACACATTTTTGACGTTTCAAAATATCTTAGTTGAAATCCCACGTCGAAAAATGAATTAATGAGGCCTCTATTTAAAATAAAGAGTGGAAAGTATGAAGATTACCGAAAATAACACATACTAGGGTTCCATGTAGGAAAATATGGATATGGAGGAGAAATCTAACCATCAATTATCTGATGGAGAGTGGTAGAGAACATGGCTATGAAAAGGCCAACAATCCTAAAGCCATAAATTAGTGATGATTTAAGGTACCATCTAGGACAACATTTTTGTTCTAAGTTCCTTTTATTAATGTTGAGGAAATTATTTATGAGTTTGTCTAAGATCATAAGGAGATATACTTACTTTATAATTAGAGTTTTATCTAATAATAAATTTCTACCACAAACTCATCTTTCACTCTAAGAGATAATAGAACGTAAAAAAAAATTTATACAGGGTTCCAAAATAAATGAATTTATAATTCATATACCAGATCTTTTAATAAAAACTAAATTATTTAATCCAGGACATCTCGTGGGCCAGTGGTAGGTGATACACCGTTGTCGCCCTTCAGTTGCGGGTTCAAGTCTCGCAGCCTTGCCGGACGCGACGGGTTACCGCCCAACCTCCGGGTTTTCCTTTTATGGTAATCCAAAATAATCCAAACTAGAACTATCCAAAATACTTCTATCCAGACTCACAGTCCAACATTTATAAGTAAGGTAAACATAATGTAGAACCTTTTTACCCCGTAATATCATATGAATACCTTCATCATGTATTCTTTTAATACACTGAAACATCCTGAATTACCATATTCCTTATTGATTACATTCATGCTCCCTTATTCCATATAGAAAGCTGGATATACTTCATTAATCCAAAAATGTTTTAAACCCCAAAAATGATGGAATATACAAATCATTAATCAGTTCGAAGGTAGTCAAGAATATCCAATATAATTTATCCAAAACAATCATGTATTATTCCAAAATCACTACTTCGGTATCAGAACTATATTATGGTTTATCATTCTCTCAACCATATATTTTCCAAAAATTTATCCTGCTATTGAGTCACTTTTCTTTGTTCCACATAATCTCAAGTCCTTAATGAAATAGTACTGCAGTACAATCCTTATATACTCCATAATTATTATAACAAGTACATTGTTGATACAACACTCAATTGACATAATCAACATAAGAACTCTAATCATTCCTCCTCATCTGTGGAAGTATCATTACTTGATTATTATCCAATAGCATCATTTGCGGCATAGTCTGATGACTGGGACATAGGTTCGCATAGTGTCCAAACTCCTTGCAAATGAAGCATTGTACATTTGAGACCATTTTCTCACCCTTGCAGTCACGTACTTTGTGCCCTTTTCCTCCACACTTATAACAAACTCTCATTCCTTTCAGGCAAGTTCCAGGGTGTTTCTTTCCACAGTTACCACATATGGGAAAATTATTCTTTTCCCTCTTCCCTTTATCCATCTTTCTCTCTTCCAGCCTTTTCTTCTCTTGCTTCCCTTCAAAGGCATAGGACTCAGTAAACTCTTTACTTATCTTATCAACACATGATATTATTTCTTCACATGATGATAATACATGGGTGACTATTTCTCTTATAAATTCTAGCTTAAGACCATGAAAGATATGATCCTTCCTTCTCTTTGAATCATGTGTATTTCTGGAGTTCTCATTCCTTCTACTGGGCGCCATTTCTAAACAATGGCATAAACTAGATCAGTTTATGAATCAAAATACATAATCCCATACTTATAAAACACTTGACATAAATTGAACTATTTATGGATATAATCCATAATCATAAGAATGTTTTCTTTGAGGAAGTATATACTCATAATCCCTTCAAAATGATTTGTAAAGAAAATGAGAGTTATCCTAAGCATATCCCCCGGGAGTGTCGTAACCAAGAGTGCAGCAAGGCCCGTTGTCGTGCACCAGTTCCCGTTCGAGTCTAGCTCAAAGCGGTGTTTTCGGGTTTTACCCCTAGGTACATCTGTGCCAGAGCCGCCTCTACCTGCTCGTATCCAGACAGGGATGTATTTCTCGAAAAACTCACAAAATCTCTACAATACCAAAATTCTAGGAAGTTCTTCTATACTAATCCTCAAAGTTCATCTTAGGTCTACGTGCTCTAATCAGAGTTTATCTAAATCTAGCTTCCAAGGTCTGTACTAAACTTCCTCTGATACCAACTGTAACGCCCCGACCCCAGCTTCCCAGAGTCGGTGCATTAATTACGTAACATTGGCATGATCACAAGAAAGATCAAATCCCGAAAGACCGATTAGTTTAGTAGCCTTGGAAACATTAGATATATTCATAAGTTTTACATTACATCATAAAATGAAAAACTACTACAACAACATAATGTTTCCAACGTCCACACTATAAACCCATAATATCCCTGCAAGTCAATCATAATTTACTTCTTCACTACCTGGGAAAAATAAAACATAAAAAAGGGGTGAGCTCAAATTCCCAGTAAGGATAACAATATTGCGGAACATTCAAAATAAGCATAAACATTTAAGGAAATGAATTACTAAAACAAAAGCCTTTTAAAAATTGAACTTCAACATAGTATGGCAAAAGTAAAATGAAATAATGCCATTTACTTGTTCACATGGATATTCTACTAATCGAATAATCACATGCAATATCAATAACCACTTTCATAATGTTGGAATGCATAATGCCAAACGTTAATTTCATTGTCTAGGCCTCATCCCAAGACCTAGGGGTTACTTCTAACCGGAACCCAACCCGGAGTGCCTCTAATAACCGGACACCAACCCGGAGTGCCTCTAATAACCGGACACCAACCCGGAGGGCATACTTTTACCAGTCCCTAACCTGGAGGGCTTACTTTAACCAGTCCCCAACCTGAAGGGCTTACTTTTACCGGTCCCCAACCCGGAACATACTTGTTTAGCACATTCATCTGAAGAAAAGTTTGAAATATAACATAAACATTCGGGTTAAAACTAGCATACGAAATGTCAATAGTTTCACCATAAACTATGAATGGTATAAAATAGCACATCCACATTCAAACATATCACAAAACCTTCAATACAATATAGAAGTTTTGTATTATAATAAATCAACTTCAAATAATCTTAAAATCCATCAAAGGATGTTGACATAGATGAAATCAAAATTCTTTTAAAAGAAGTATCTCCTTTTATTTTGAAATCATTTAAGATCCATATAAAATAAAACATTTTCTTTGAAAATATTCTTATAAGCTTGTAAGGAAAGCTTCGACGATTTTATAACGGCGGAAAATAACCGCACCCGCCGTATAAGTTAAAAAAAACATTCTTACCTCAATTCTGTCGAAAAGGTTAAAAAGGACCTTGTTTTGAAAACGACGGAACGATTCCTTTATAAACCTCTTATAAAAAGTCAAACAAGGGTATAAATGACTTTAACCCATATTCTTGTAAATAGTAAAAATGTTTTGAAATACATTTCGAAGAAACATGGATGTGGATGATAAAGAGATCCCAGTAGATTATTACGTATAATACAACCTTGGATAATGAAGAGATTGTGAAATAACCCTTACCTTGTACTTTTCCTTGGTTGGGGTAGGTTAACCTCCTGTATAATGGTGAAATAATTGTTATTAAATTATACAAGAATCATATATATTAATATGATATCATATATGATCTTTTAACATTTATTTGTTAATAATATCTTAGAATTATCGTCGTTTCGGGTGTTAACTTACTCATTTTCTTTTATATGTTTTGTTACCTAAGTCATGTTTGTTGAATCTTATTCATATCCAGAATGATATCAAGTCCTTAAACATCATTTTTAAATCATTAAATGATAATTATACTTGAATGGATACGATGGAGAATGAATCTCATCGCGTTCGTGGAGACGGTAGTCCGTACGTACGCATGAACGCTACTTCCATTTAATTTTTATTTTAAAAGAATCGAATCCAAATGATACATAGGTATATTACTATTCTAGTATAATATAATATTTTATATATGTTACTTAAGTTCATTAACACCATCCTTTATACGTTCCATGTGTGGTATGAACGAGTCATATCATTTTAAGGGGGCGGTAGTCCGCACTTCCTCAAATGAAATTATCGTATGTATATACAACATGAAACGAATAATGGTATGAAATAAAATGGAATTACAGAAGATTATATATAAAATATATATCATTAATATCATATTTAATTACAGTTCCATCATAATGGCCACCATGAGAGGTGGTAAGATGTATTTGAACAATCATCGTTTCGTGAGGCGTTAGTTTGCCATCCACAGAAACATTATGTTCATCATCCATTAGATGGAGTTGTGTGTATGTGTAGTTTGAATCCTTCTTATAACAACATCCTAGTATATTGAGGATACTGGTGTTGTTACAAAAGAAAGGAAATAAAAAGATTTATGGGGTTGGAGAAGCAAAATAAATGAAAATAATTTAAGAGAAATCGTTACCTTTAATTTAGGTAACTCACTTTGGTTGGAACCAAAGGACTTCTTGAAATGCTTTCTTCCTAAGGGGAAGCTTCAAGGAGGAGGATAGGGATGTGGGGAGCTTAGTTGGGCAGAGTTTGGACGAGCCAAGTGGCTTGAGAGGTGTGAAGAAATGAGAAGGAGGAGTGCCCTTTTATAAGAGGGGTGAGGGCACCTTTGGAAAAGCTAGAAATATTAATTTATAATAAATTCATATTCGGTTTCTAATGGCTCCAAAGTTTACTATTCAAAGTTTAAGGTGGGGATAGGTCGAAAACCACTCAACCAATAGAATTTAGACAGGTTTGGGTACTTATATTAACCTTATCTTTAAGTATTAACTCTAAGTTAATTAGTTTCACTTTTACAATGTCTCTTTGTATTTTTATATAATATGGTTAATAAACTTACTATATACATCCAAGCTACCCCCAAGTGGTCCATTAATGAGGAACCTATCATAATATAAGTCTCTTGGCCGAACCTTAGATTTTTAGGAATTTAATATCAATTAATAATATAATATTTTTTTTAAGAACTCTTTTATGTCAATTTTGACACTATTCAATAGTTGATTTTTGTGAAACTCCTAACAGATTTATTACTTCGAAAAAAGTAAATTAAATCAATCCTAATATATCATATTATCATAAAAAATTAGTTTAATTCATTAAAAGTTTCATATTATAATTATTTGGGTATTTATAAGATCAATTATTTTAATTTTTCACTATTTTAGTAATTACTGCATCATCATTGTGTCATAAATAAAATAAATTATTTAATGTATAAAAATTATAAATAAACTATCATTATTTAGGAAATCTTTTTATCTTTCTAATGAATATTTATAATCGAAAATCCAAAATGTATAACCCTATGTAAAATTTGTTCTTCTAAAAGATGTAAGCTTATGCCATTTTTATTTTTATTTTAACTTTATTAATATAATGTGTCATTATCACTTACAAGTGGATCCATGGGGTCCCAAAATAGACCCCAAGATGCCCATTGTCGACCATGTATCAATCAATAGGGTTAAGACACGTTTTAGGGTAATTTAGTATTATTATAATATTATTTTTTTAACCCTTATTTACCGGATTTACCCTTTTACCATGGTAAATAAAATATTTACCACAGTAACTTTTCAAAATGTCTAAAAATAAAAGTTACCTATTTACACAATTTGAACATCCTGATTCCAAATATGGAATCCATTTTCCTAAATTCAAAACACATAAGTGTAAGAAATTAATTTAAAATTAATTCCCGCTGTCAAAACAAAAAGCGTTTTTTTAAGAGATAATAACTATCAAAAGATTGACACTTGTTTATGTTCGGTTTAATTGTAAAATTATGTCCAATGACCAACATTATATTAAATGGTAAAAATATATTCTAAATATACTTTAAAACCACTAAAATTTATAATTTATCACTATTAATTATTTTGATTAAAAAAGTTGTTTTTAATTAAAATTTAGAAATTTTCACTATTCATCAAAATATGAAAGTTATCCGAAATGTACCAAAATTTCACCCTAGGCTAATTTCGATATTCTGAATCCAAAAATGAAGTCCATTTTGAAATATAAAATATATATGATTTCAAAAATTAGGTATTACTATTCACAACGGCTAGTTTAATCGGTTGTGGTGTGTGTTAAAACTCGAAGTTGCGTATAACACACGCTACTGTATTATTCAAAGAAAAGCGTACCGTGGAAGCTTGGGATGTTTCATTTTAAATTTTTTTGATGTCCCCATTTAGTCAATATGTTTAAAATATTGTACTTAAAAAGGGTTCACTATTAAAAGTTGATAAAAGTGCAATACTGAAAATGAATTTGTTCTTGCATTATATCAAAGAAACTCATAATATGGATTCTAAAATTATAAGGATTATATAAAGTTTAAAATTTAGATAATACTATTCATAACCGCTTTTGAATGGCTTATTTTTGTAAGTCATTGTGTGATTGAACTCGGTGTTGCGTGTAGTGCAAGTTATTTAATTATTTTTAAGAAATAACACACTATGAAATCTTGGGGTGTTACAAACCTTATTGGGGAAAAAATTATAGATGCATAGGGAGACAATATAGGCTTGATAAAAACATTTTCTAAAATCTCTTATAGCTATACCTTTAACTCTCTAAGCTTGGGAAATTCCATATAAAACGATATTTATGATAATAATTTGATCCTCATATGAAAATAGGTATATATATATTGATCTATTAATGATTAGGAAATTTTTGGATGACTTCTAAAAAGATTATATTTACTCCTACATAATTTTAAGAATATGATCCTCTTACAAATCTACTATATCCAAAGAAAAAATCACCAACTAGTGAGTGATCGGCTATAACTTTTTACATGTCTTCCCAATTCATCCTGGTAGATAATCCTATACACTCATGAAATATATCCTTGATCCATAAACTCGATAGAAAGCCACTCTCTGATGAAAATAGTCTATTTAAACACAGACTGAAGATAGATAACACATTAAAAGGATGGTGTCATGGTAATTCATTACACAAATGAGGAGGTCTCATGGAAACTACTCTACACTAAGTTTAATCTATAACCATTAATAGTTTTGGGAGAGGATGTGGTCACCTATGATAGGATTCCTCAAAAATATAGGTTAGGAAAGGGCTATACTATAATATATAACTCTTACACCAATGATACAATATTAAAATAATAGATCATACTGATGTGTAAAATTTTGAGTTTCAATGTTTAAAAAATGAAAATAATAATTTTAACCATGTTTAGTGTTAGCTAGTAAAATACCTATATGGTGTGTATTTTCCTGCAACCCTTGCTGCAAAAATCCAAATCCTAGAGAGGTAAACCTAAATTCAGATTTAATATAAGTGGATCAATGACCCACACACTTATATCTTCTATTACCTTCTCTCTAGTTACTCTTCATAGTCACCTCCAACAAGGAAACATTAACTATTATTGAGAGGTTGCTGATATTTCCACTACCTCCAACATAAAATTTTTCCAGTATACCAACCTAACATCCATTATATATATGCCTGATTGTATGACTTAGATCTATATGACCACATAATATACACACATAGAAAATATTATCTCCCTCCTTGATCAACCTTATATGAGACTCTCCTATCATTGGTACCTAAGACTAGGATCATGTATTCATATTTTTGTGATGAAAAAATTATAATACATGTCATAAATAGTATTTTGGTGATAAATCTACCCTAAGGAAACCAAAACCTACCAGAATCCATATCTGCATCTCCCTAAAGAGATTGTAACCACCAATGCTTTCTATAGAAATTATATCTAAGGGGCGATTCATAGAATAATAAACAGATCTTGAATCTACCTTAGGAGACCTCACTCAAAAAATTTATCTCACAATAACCCATTAAAATAATTGTCCCAATAGTGTTATGTGAAGTTTATTAACCTCAATATATACTCAATTATAGTCATGATTACCTATTAAATATCAAATATCCCATATAACTGAAAAAATATTTAGATTTACTGGGTAGTACTCCATAAAGTTATGCCCATACTCTAACTATGGTTGATTATCCTCATCAAGAGTCTTCATATTCAAATTACTCCAACGAGTCACTATTATATAGAGGAGACTAGATTTTATAACCTACACCTATGTAGAGGATATCTGAACCAAGTATAACTCCCAATTCATTGCCTATAACCAGTCCTCAATGAATTTTGGAACAAGATCACTTTGGAACCAAGGTGGTATCTATTACTAAAAATCATACAATATAATCATCCTATATAACATATCATCCTTATCAACTAAAAACATCATATTATTAGCAGGTGCAGGTATATCTCATACCTAATAGGTGGAGGGTCTAGCTATTATCCAATAAGAATAAGGTTTGTTCATTACTTTAGTTGTAATGACACCTCCATGGGGACCAAAATCAAACCCTAATAATTTAACTGATCATAAGAAGGACCATTAAAACGTGTACTAGTTATATATAGTGTTCTATCATATATTTGAAAATAATTACATAAGATCATTAAAGAACATATATGTGAGCTAACTCAATAAGGATATAATAATTTAACAACCTAATAATACAAAATTCATGTACTATCCTTTCCATACCCAACAAATGAATCTTCAGTATTCCAAATTTGCTAACAAGTTATCATAGCATGAATGAAAGAAAGTATACTTTCTATCAAAATCATTGAGTTTTATAGTCTAAAAACTAAATTCAAGACTTCCTAAAACCATTTTATAAACTTCCCAAACTAACATTATACGTCTTATATCTCTAAAATCCATCCATAGGACTCACAACCCCTTTGATACCACCATGACATGACCAGACCATTAATTTATTTAGTTGGGTCAGCTATTAAGACGATTGTTCCACCCTAATGCCACCATTAATAGGATAAGGGTTGGTGACTAGTACCAATAAATCATATAATACATGGGAGTCCATAGCTTGATGAACATATAAGAAAACACACATCTCCACAACCCAAGGAAAACCAATAAAAACAAATTAAATATCCTAATTATAGAATAAAATTCATGTCACAAATTGAAAACATCCATAACAGTAAAAAAATGAAAGCTCTAGAAATAAATGAAAATATAAGAGGCTAATGGACCTAAAAAATAAGGGGGATTCTTTTTCACACCAACACAATACATGAACACTAATAGTGGTCATTACCACCAAGCGCCAATAATCACACACTTTGATAACTCCATGTCCTTCCTATTCTCTCCTAAAATATCCATTATCTTTGTAGAAAAAACATGTGTGGGTGGATTAACCAACCATTTGTGAGTAAAAAAACCAGGTGGATTCCAAAAAACAAAAAATAAGGGACCAATTGACTAGATAAATCAGAATTAAGGATAAATAAAAATAAAGTTCAAATATGATTTAAGGATAAAGAACATAGGGATATAGGAAGGTCCCAATCGTCATATCCTAGCTCCAAAAAGGTTGTATTCATAAGAAAATAAGGATTCCTAGAAAATCATATGACCCATAATATATAAACTACCTATCTTATTGATAACAATGTAACTTCTCTAACTTAGTAGTGGGGGACTCAGGCCTTATAAAGGAAATCGTGTCGATAGATGGTCTAATAACCCTATGTGGAGGGAAACCTGTCTAGGAAAGAACATTAATTTAGGGAGTAATGACCCCATAGATGGAAGAACCACACCCTATATAATGGGGTATTCCTTACCCCATCAGTCAAGTGGTGGGCCACACCATGTTATAAAATTTTAGACTGAGATAATAATAAAATCCATTAATAATATATAAGTCACATGCCTTAGGTCTATAGGGTATTAAAAACTCTATAATATTTTTGGGAGAACTATTCTATATCATCATTATTACACTAAGTGAGTATTGAACCATGTGTCTACACTGATAATCTCACAGGAACCCTATTGTCATCCCTAGGAAGATAAATTAATTAAAATTCCTAAAATTCCACATAAATGGACATGGGTGGAAAAGAGGATTGTGGAATTATTTTATAAATGAAAAAATAATTACAATTTACTAATATCTAATAAAATTATGAAACTATAGAAAAAATATAAAGGAAAACCCAAATGGGAAAGCACAATGTCGCATGGAATCCCCATGGGATTCTATGTGGTGTTATAAATGTAAGGGTGAATTAACCTAGGGTGATTTGATACCCCCACATAGGTAGGGGAATGGTTAGTGGTTCCATGAAACCCCATGATAACTCTAGGTTAGGTTCATATGAACCTAACTTTGGGCCTTGCAACTCTGGATGACAATTTATGTTGGGCACCTGAGATGGGGATGCCATACAAAAGGGGTCATCCTACATTCCCCTTAGGCTACCTATTAGAGGATAGACTATGTAGAGGCCCAAGAACCCCTAATATGATTCTAGATATAATTTACAATATTTTAGAGCTACCTGGCCTCATGACCAAGCTATGAAATTTCAGGGTTAGATTTATGTGGTGTTAGGAAAGTGTTATCCCATTGGTGGTCTTTGTTTATTGGTCTACCCCACTCCTTCCACCACAAATAAGTACTACTAATCATTGATCTTAAACTGATATAATGACCAAGGTGAAACCCTTATCCTCATTTACCTTGGAGAAACCCTATTTTCAATATCCAAGATTCCACTATTCATACCACTATTGTGATAGACTTCCATTATTCCACCATGCATCATCTAGACACACTATCCCAAACCATCTAGACAAGTCACCATCATTGTTATTGTTACCATTCCATGTCACAAACACCACACAAACAAATCCAACGATGAAACCCCTTGTGAAGTACCCCATACCAATTTACCATCCATACTACCTCTATTATTTCTACTACTATCACTAATCCACCACTTCCCAATGCCACTTGGCCAAATCCACCATCTCCTTCACCATAATTTCCCACTATAATCCACCATGATGGATGGAAATTCTTCATCATCTATTCATATTAAAATGAGAAATATTGGGAAGGGAAAGTTTAATGGGAGAGAGTGGGATTAGTGTTTAGGGACACTAGAAACATTCCATGGTATGACACTATCTCAAACTAGCTATTTGGGACTCACAAGATAAGGTTAAGGTGAGTTTGGTGCTCAACAATCCCTAAGACACTTGATCTTAATCCTCAATATAGATTCTATATTAATGTAATGAAAATTATTTGGTGTTCATAATAATAAAAAAACAATTAAAATTATTTCCATAACAAAACAAGTACACAAGTACATGGGATCTAACTTTATAAATAATATAGTAAGAAAAAACATAAAAGTGCCATATCTCAATCAAGATTCTTTATTTCCAAGATATACACCATCACTCCAATGGTTCTTTCAGATCATCATCAAGTAATGTAAACCACTAATATTATCTGTGGTATATATGAAAATATTCTAAATTTATTTAGGTAGATTAAAGAGATATTTAAAGTCCCAATGAGATGAATATTTTAAACATTAGAAATGAGCTTGGTTTAGGGCCAAAATCTAATAAATTAATAAAAACACTCAAAGATGAAATCTCTTTTCCCAATAAAAATATTTGTGATGGATTTTAAATTAAAGGATTTGTTTTAGATATACAAATTATTCATCTAATTTTCACAAACATAAGATAAAAATATTATATTTCAGAATATTTAAAAATATTCAAGATCATTTAACATAAAATAAAAAAATATCAATGCGATCACTTAATTAAATATTTTTAAATATATCTAATGGGTTCAATAAAAAATCATATGTTTCTAAAAACACTATATGGTAATATAATTAGATTATTTTCCATATCAAACTATTATAGTAGATCCATATTATAATTACAATCTCAAACACAGATCTTATGGTCTAAACAAATCAACCTAATGGAAAATAAGTTATATATGATTATAAGGTGTTGTAGGTTAATAATTATTGAGTATTAATCTATTAAAGATGAAAATTATTGATGTTATAGTATGGAAAATAATGAGTAACATCCTATTAATGGAGACACCACATGTTTTCACATGTTATCTTTATTCCTCTCTATGAGTATGTGTATTAATCTCTTAACTTGATATCATTATCATTGTATCCTATAAATTGTGTAACAATATATATGATGAAAATCATGATATTTTATGTTTTTAGTGAGGTAGATTCCATAAGGTGTTTTGTGAATGGTATGACATTGATTGAATTATCAAGATTGGATATGTCTCTTCTTTATATTGTAAGAAAATATTTACAGTTCTTTTATATGGATAATATATCTCTTATAAGATCCATATAAATAGTAATTGAAATAAATTCCATATAAGATAATAAAATAAAGATATATCAAGAATGAAAATATGATGACATAACTTATTTAACTTACATGATGATATATCATTTTGAAAATGTATTATAATATAAGATTTAAGGAATTAATTAATATAAATTATCCTTATATATTTAGGGGTCATGATTTGATACTATATATTAATATTGGTTTATTTTCTACAATCACTACTATTAAGATAGGTTCATAGAGGTTCATACACAATGTGTATCCAATATTATATAAATTCAGTCAAATAAATGTTAACAATGGAGTTGTTCACTGATCAAGGGTTGGTGTCCACTTGAATGTGAATGATTAAAAGTGGAAAAAATTAATAAAAATTTTAATTATTAGTTATTAAATTTTATATTAATGTTAAATGAATTCATTTTTGAATGTCTTTTCACGTTATTTAAATTAATAATAAATTAATGAAAAATGTTATTTTTTGAATAATCTTTATGCATTAAAGGTTTGTTAAATTAAATTAGGTGGAATCAAGTTTATTTAATGGTTTATATTATATAACATTATATGTTTAAGTGTTTCAAGTGTATTTTTAAATGTTTTTAGTATTTAAGAAAATTTTAATAACACTTAATAAGAGTTTTGGTTTATTTTTAGAGTTAATTTTAGTTAATAACTATGAAAAAATTAATAATATCTAACTCATGAATAAATATGTATTTAACTACCAAAATTTTTATAGAAACCTTGGTTAATGAATTTAAATCACCTATAGTCATTCTATCAAGTTTAGTGCGAGGAAGAAGAGAGTGAAACAACTAAAAATAAATTTACCCTTCTCAAATCAACTTTATGTAATTATGCTGATTATATAAACATAGAGAAGAAATCCAATATTTCATAGTAGAATAATAAAATTTGATATCAATGAATATCATCTTATGGAGTATTTTTGGGTATTTTTGGATGGATTCATGATTATATATTTTGAGTGAATTTGAACTATCGATGAGAAGAACATTAGTAGATCATGGAAAAATGATCAAGGTATAATTTATTTATTTTCACCATTTTTGAGATTTAAAATTTATGTATAGATTACTTGGGAGAGTCTCAATTCTTATGGGTTTGACATGATATTAGGGAAAAAATATGGTTGTAAACATTTGAAAAAAACTAACATTTAATTATTTCACTTTTTCATTATTCCTTTAATTGATATCAAAGTTATTATACACAATATAAGTAAACAATTATGGCCTAATATGTCATAGTTTATTTGAAGTGTTTTTATATAGTCCTATTAGTTTATATAGTGATTAAATCAGAATTTGAATAGTTGGGTTTTGAATATAAGAAGGGAGAAATACTCTGCATCTCTAATGAGAATCTAACTCACATCTACACTCAATGGTATGGAATAAGGTCACATCAAATGGAAGAAAGAGAAAATAAAATTAATATTATTATTTCATAAAAAATATATATAGTTGAGTGGTTGACCATGCATGGCTAGTAGGGGTTGGTGTCATCTTGAATTACCCTCATCCTCCCCTTTGAAATGAGTAATGGATATTCACCCACAATTATTAGTGGGTGCAGGACAACCTAGGAGAATCAAATGGAGTAATTATGGTTAAGGTTAATGCAACATCTATAGTGAAGATTCACAACAAGAATTTATAAAATTAAGATGGATTCCAACCATCAAAATAATTATTTTTTATTTTTATTAATAATTTTTGATACATATCAATAATAAAAAATATATCATGTGAAATCATGTCATAATTATAAAAACAATGTAGTGGATCGTTCCAAATAATAATCAGAAAGGTATTATTAGATATGGTAATCACAATCAAAAAATATATTGATGATAATAAACAGTAATGATTTACCCATCACAAAAAAATTATATCATATTTTTTTTGTACAGATAAATCATCATGAAAAAAAACTTCACCATAGTTTTTTGTAATGGATTTAACCACCATTGATAGTTATTAGTGATAGGTTATCTGTAATAAAAAATAAAAAAAGTATTTTGGATTGGAATATTCATAAAAAATCCATCAAAAATAAAAAAAAATAAATATATTAAAATTAATTACATAACTAGAAATTTACAAAAAAATATTTATTATATTCTATATTTATACAGTAGTGATTAATAAAAAAATCACTATGATGGGTGGATCCAATAGTTTAAATAGCTTCATGTGGTGTCAGTCAAGTCAACTATATCCCATGACCTCATTTTAGACATTGTATATATTAAATAATTTGTTGAATTTTCTTTAGGTGATGTTGTTTCTCCTCTTCCAACCCTATAGACAACCTAGGAATGGTCTCATCCTAATATCCCAGTATTTGTTCATACTGTATAGTATAAAAGGATGAGAACCATACTTTAATTACTTTTGAGGTGGTCAATGATGACTCTAACATCCTGACCCAAACCACTGGGTCAGAGCAGGGTGTTACATGACCTCATGCATCCCTCCTCAAATACAAGAGGGTTTCAACTAGTAATGGGGGTCTATGTATTATAGTGAGGAGACTATACCCTCTATACCATGTTATCGAGTTGGATAATAAATAATAATAACATGATAGTAAATTTGAAAAAATAAATGTGACATAAATAACATAAATAACTAGATCTTGATATGGTAAGTCAACCCTAAGTATGTAAAACTAATAAAATAAAGTCTTTGGGTACACCAGATCTCAACCTATATTAATGATTTCTCCATGCTCTACTGCTTATACATCTACCATAGGGGCCTTTTCCTTCACTGGGTCTCTCATGAAATCAACTAGTGCATTGAAATAGCCAAGTAGGGTGTGAGTATAAGAATAAGTAGGACCCCACCAATGCATCCTTACTTGGTGTTCTCAAGTATAAAAAGTTTATTCTATAATAACAATAAATGTGACAATCATAAACACACAATCCCAAACCAAGAGTTATTTTTATAACCAAGCCTCCACCAAACCTCAGATTGTACCAACTTCGTCTCTATATTGTAATGATAATCCTGGAATACCTCAAGGGGCATAGATCAATGCATGGTTCTTGGAATCCATCTATGAATGTACTGACACATGAAACAAGGAATCCATATTTGAGTGTTAGTAAGATTATGGACTATTAATACACTTAGAATAAATATCTCGACAATGTAAAGGCATCATTTTATGGACTAACTAGTGGATCATAATATAGACTCATGTCATGGGTCACACTCATAATCTTTCATGCTCCCATGATGCCTCATTTCAGGACACCAAGCAGTCTGGTTCCTCAGATCATAAAATCATACCTTCATGCCCTTAACAAGCTATCTCAGCTCAAGCCACTAGGACATCATGTCCCATACCCTTTGATCAGGTCCATCATTAGCATCATCATGATCAACTCACACTCTTCCACTAAAGGATTCATACCACATGATATTCCACTTATCTTAAGTTCCAAACACTGCCTCCAAGGAAATGAAAAAACATACATCACAGAGTAAGTATACTAGAAAGGTGCATCAATTCATCATTCGTATATAGTATTAATATAATAGCATGTGAACACATTAAATGTGGAAAGAGGCATACTAATATCACCAATGGATAATATATGTCATAATGTAAGTCATGGTCTATACACACACCCACATACGATCACAATCTATCATAGTATAAAGATATTCCAACATAAATAATCATCATGAAAATATGTGTAAACAAGTGACCGTGAAGAAGAAAACATCCTACCTCAAATTTTATTATTCCAACTAAAATTATAAACTTCCATGTGTGGTTCGATAACTAGAGTGGAAACGAAAATAATCCAGAAAACCTCCTGGTAGGTCTTACATTCATAGTTGCCAGAATATTAATGATTGAGGTACATCAAGGGTTCCTAGAACTAAAACTAGCTATTTTATTTCACAAATAAATAAAATATCAAATGTAATGGTACTTTATATCTCTAGGAAAATTTTCAAATTATCATTTTTGGCCAATGATTGTGCTCACAATATTCTCTTCAAGAATAATTATAAACCCACATTAGATAAATTATATCCCTGAATTATTTCAAGAACACATATGGTATTACTTATAATTATTATTTAATAACAAAAAAATTATCCTTGTAAAAATTTTAAGTATCCTCTGATATTTTGATAGCTTTATCAAATTATAATTCTAATATAACTATCCTTATATAATTTTTATAATTATCCTCTAATAATTTTCTATACAAATTATGTTTTAAAAATTATCTTATGATAATTTATTTCTATAAATTATCATTTGATAATTTTTTGAAATTATCCTTTAACAATTCTTGATAATTATTTTTTATAACTCATGTAATTTACCTTTTGTTATTCATATCAATCATCATTCAAAAATTTCAATAAATTATTCTTTATTAATTCCTTGAAATTTTCTTTGATAATTTTTTTTAAAAATTATCCTTCTATAATTTAATGAAATTTTTATTGATAATATGAGCTTTATCATTTTAATTTATATTTCATTTATTTGAATAATTTTAGAAATAAGAGAAAATATGAAAATAAATTAAAACCACATATGTGTATCACATAGATGAGGAAAAAACATCTTGGTGCGCACTATGAACATGAAAAGAGGGCTGAATAAGAACATTGGATGTTCTTCAATCATGTGAAAAGGAGTCTCAATGTCACTTGGACTCAATGGGATCAACCAGAATCAATTAAAGAATAATTTTTTTATAAAGAACCCAATATTTCATTATTGAGTCCCAGAATTATAACACCCAATTTAATTTTTGATTCAACATCAAATTGAATGTGGAGTCGTTAATTCTACCCCATTAAGTATTTTTCATATTTTATTTGGTCAAAATGGATTATTTAATAAGGTTTTGAAATGGTGGCTAGTTGGAAATAGAGTTAGGGAATGTGGTGTGGGTGGAGTAATAATAAAAAAACATATCAATTTAATAAATAAAAATATTAATAATAAAACATTAAATAAGTTACTATTGCATGCGATGTTACCAAATGCCCAACACATAAAAATTTTATGCCATTCCTAGGGTAAAACTTATATCATAAACCTAAGAGTTTCTTTAAATTTCTCATAAAAGAATCCTTTTGGGAGATATTTCATTATTTTTGGAAAAAATATTATAAAAATATTAAATAACATACCATTCCGTGAAATGTTACAAAATACCCAATGCGTACAAATTTTATATCACACCTAGGGTAATCCACATATCTGAGACCTAATTATGGTATCGTATTTCTCATAAAAGACACTATTTGAGAGATATTTCATTAGTTTTTGAAAATATAAAAAACACCCTCGTGTGCGATGTTACAAAAAATCTGATGCGCACAAATGTTATATCACGCCTCGGGTAAAACTTACATCATGAATAAAATAGTGATCTCTAAATTCCAATATGATACATAATTTGATAGATATTACATTATTTAGGAAAAATTAAATCATGTGTAATATAATATATTTTATATTTTTATTCAATTAGTGTAGAGTCCCTATAGCCACCCAAATCCCCTACTAACTTAGAAACTAACTCGAAAAATATTTCATAGAATATTTAAAGGTGTTAAATGGGATATTATGCTTATTTAAATGATTTAAATTATTTATTAAGTGATTTTTTATTCAAAATTTACATTTCCACAAAAATACTCTTAATTTATTAAAAATAGGGTTTTTGTTATCATTAAAAAAATTAGATATTACTATTCTCCCCCAATATCGAGTTTTTTTTCCTCGAGAAGTAACACTAGTGGTATTGCTCACACAACTCATGACACTGATCTCAAATATCAGACTCCCACTATCAAGTCTTTGTAATAGGAAGAATATTAGGAACATAAATAGATCATATTCTATCTATGGGATCATATAAGGTTCTCCTAGGAGTCTAACCTTAACCTAAGTTATACCCCTCATAGAACTAACCATAGTCTCCATCCATAGATTTTATTCATAGTAAAAATATATATACACACTCAAAAACATGCTTAGATCAAATATTTCAATTCTATTAAACATATATTAGAACAACATGGAAACATAGATATATCAGACAAATAGAAACTATATTTAATAGATAACAGGGTCAATGTATTTAATTAAAGAACAAATATACTACATAATATATATATATATATGGAAGGTGAACCTATGTTCTTATTCATGACACATGAATGTACATGAAATCTCATAAATCACATATAAACAACATGTGCATCACCCAAAGTGAATTTAGTAAACTATTACTGAAAACCATAAATTCCCACCTTTCATGGAAACTCAGAGGTCTACTATATATTGTGGTATATATACTATCATAGTTCCCCTAACCAATTACCAACTATCATAACTCTTATAACACCCAGAAATTATAATATAATAGAATTTTATTCAATAGCTTGTATGACATGAAACACCAAGCAGAGAATGAAAAATAACATCCCAAGACATTATGATATATTTAATATTTTAAATAAAATAAATTTATTCTATCGGTTTAGATCCACACAATATTGAGTTATATTGTGTTTCTCGAAATAATGAGTTTCTTTTATAGCTTTCATTACATGTAAGACTTTGTATTACTGAAGAACAATATACTATTAACATTTTTATTTAATTTAATAGTTATAACCCAACCATTAAATTAGAGGGTATGAATAGGATTAAATAACGTATAAAAATAGATTTTTTTTTAAAAAAAATGAATTCATTGGTTACCAATTATCTATAAATGAATATAAAAAACAATCGAAAATATAGAAACAAATATTATAAAAAAACTATCTTTATATGAGAAAGGAATTTTATATTTATAAATTAAATTAATTAATATTATGGTATATTATTAATAAAATTAATATATTTTATATTAAATAAAATTATTATACATTCAGATAATATAATTTATTGGCTTAAGAAAAGAATAAATCTAATTTTATGCATAAAAAGATGTATTTTTCTAAAGGCAATTTTTTCTCTTTTTAATGACACACTTGGTTTAAAATTAAATTTTGACACTTTTATAAATTTTATTTTAAAAATTAGATTTAATTTTTAAAATAATAATTTCAAAATTTTATTATGGAGTATATTTGTTATTTTTTGGAGACGTTTCATTTTTTGATGAATAATGAAGAATACAGAAATTTAATTGAAAACTAAATTTTCGTTTAAATAATTTTGATGGTTAAATTATTTTTAAAATGGTTTTAAAGTTTAATTATTTAAATAATAAATCCATTATTCCAATTTAATTCATTGGAATCATTTTCATATTTAATTAGGACATAAAAACATTTGAATCTTTTGAACATTTTCACTTTAAAAACCTGCTTTTGCATCCCATATGGGGGATTAATTTTAAATTAATTTTTTCCACATAAAGGAATTTAATTTTTAAAAATTGATTATATATTCTACATAATAAAAATTTAAAATTTCAAATATGGATAATTTAATTTTTTACCAAAGTGATTGTTGAAAATTACTAAAAATTAATTAAAATGATTAAAAGAAAAATGAATTTACTAAGGGACAAGACTTTAAACGTAAGGGTCCAAATAACCTAGAAACTTTTACAAAACCAATTTTATGGAAATATTTAGAAATTATACATTATATTATTTATAATGGTAAATTATTGTATCCAATTTACATGAAATAAATTGGGATCGCACAATAATTTACAAAAATGTCGAGTTTGTCACCTCCCCTTCTTATAAAAGGCCACCTCCTCTCCTCTCCACTTCACACCATCAAACCAAATTTTTCATCAAAGAAAAAAAACACTTCCAAAATTCCTTACCCTCATACTAAAATCCTAAATTTTTTCATAAAGAAAACCTTCGAAGATTTTAGTTCAAACCTAAAGTTGATATCTGAAGAAGAGGTAATTATCTTCTAAAAGCATTTTTATTTTATTTCCTTCTCCACCTAATCCAATTATTATTATTAAATGAAAATATAATAATATAAATATCTAAAATATAATTCGTTTTTTATGTTAAGGGTATATCTTTTAAATTCACACTCTTAAATCAAATGGGTTACGAAACCATTGTTCCTGTGTACCGCAGACTACGCCTTATGAATCGATCTCATCAGTTCTTCCATTACCACCTTTCATGGTTGGAAATAATGATTTATTTATAGATTATATATGATATTTATGATATTTATAATTTTTATTATGATTCATTAATTATTATATAACTCATACCTTTACACCTTCCATTTTGTGGGAATACGATAATGTCGCACGTGTGTATGACAGACTACTGTCCCGCAAAGCAATGTGATTCGTTCACAATTTTCATTAAATGTATTAAGTATGACCATAAAAAAATATGTGATATATATGAAATAAAAATTATATTTTAATGATAATATAAATATATATAATTTAATTTTCTTTCTCTAAATATGACTTGAAAATGGAATCAACGTTCATATGTATGTACAGCCTACCATCTCCATGAATGGTCTATTTCATTTCCTATCACTAAATTTTATGGGATACTATAAATACATATATACTAAATATATATTATATTTAAATAATTTTTTACATTATAGATATGATAAAATCATGATCTATGCAGGAGGAACAAAAAATTACATGTCAAAATATACTAAAAAACAAGGAAATTAACACCCAAATCAATGAAAATAATGAATGGTTTTTAACGAACTGGTGATAATATATTACAAATGATGATAAATGATATCATAGATATTAACATGGTTATATATTAAGTAAATAAGATTATTAAAACAATTATACATTCGATTAGAGAGTGTTCAACCAAAAAGAAGCATAAGGTAAAGGATTTCTTAACTTAATTTCCATCCATTGGGTTAAAATTATACTTCATTGATTATGTCACATTAATATAATGTGTCTAATGATATTTTGTTATGATATTTTTTATTTAAACTTCTTTATGTGTATTTACAGTGTATAAACATAATCTATTCATTTATTTAATCTTACTTAAATGTTATGATCATTTGAAGTGTTCATTTATCCATCTCATTCTAACTGAGATTTTTTATTCTTGAATATCAATTGAATGATATTACTTGAAAATTTTATAATAAACCCTTATAATTTATTATAATATTTTAATTAATGAAATATTTCAAGTAATTTTACCATTTTCCACTTGTTTATTATTTATAATGTTTTAGAAAAAATTTCATGAAAATCCAACTTCATTTCTCTCTTTAGTCTGAAATATGTTTTCTTCCAAAATCATGTTTTCTAAAAATGTTATAAAGATTGTTTTAACCTTTTAAAATGATTTATAAAATTAATTTTCACCCATTTTTACTCTTTAAAAAGTATTTTCAAAAGAATCAATGTGTATTTATAAAAAAAATTCAAGTTTTTATATTTCTGAAAAAGTGAATGTAAAGTTTTTTTTAACTTGTACGACATGACCAGAATTTCTAGAAATCATGAACACTAAAATGTTTTTAATATTATTTTATCTATTTCCAAATTTATTTTCCAAGGAACTCATATTCAATTTTTTTTCATAAATTTTAGTTTTTAAAAGTGGTTTTAAAATAATAGGGTTTTCAAAATGTTTTTAAAAATGAAAAGGAAATTCTCCTCAAGTTTTTGTTAATATATTTTTTTGGTATTTCTCTTCATAAATTAAAATAAACCTTTATTTTTACTCCAATTGGGATATTTTGTATTGATTTCATCCTTATTATTTATATGGATAGTTTATTATTTCTTTTACCATGGATAGTATTTAAATTCTCTTCTATGATTAATTTTTTCAATCCAATTGAAATATTCACTTTCTTCTGATTATTTGACATTAAATTTCCCCCTAAATATCCATATTATTTATCATGGATATGATTATTTCTTAAATTAGATCTCATTTCTGTATATGTTGTTTTTCTTTGAATGTTATTTGTTTAACTAGTGAAAATATTGGTAAATCGGTATCCTTTACTCAATACAGATATTTTATGTTTAGGAATATTTATTCATTAATTAACTAGATTATTGGATATATGAGGAATACTTTGTACATGTATGACACAGGTTGGGGAATGTTTAGAGTAAACCCATTGATGCAACGGTTGTCTCATGGGAAGAAATCAAATTTCCATAAACCCTTCATGTATGTAACAAAATATGTTTAAATTATCTTGTAAAAGGTATTGAAAGTAGTATGATAAAATGTCTCATGAATGGTATGGAAGGTAAAGGCTTCATGTTCCTAGGAAAAATTATGTCCCATAATTTATCATTTCCAACATTCATAATTCATTAATTATTATCCATGAGATCTTCACAATGATAAAATCTATGGATATACTTTATTCTTAGTTATTGATTAAATGGAATTACTTTTCTATTATTTACCTTTCCATATTGATTCTTCCTTATCTCACCCTGATATTCAAGTTATATAAATGGAATGTGTGATTAGTTATTTACCTTTACATGTTGATTATGCTCATTGATTCATTATTCATTTTTTGTATGTAACCCTTAATGATCATTTGATCTCACCAATATTTTTATCCTTTCCCCATAATTCCATGATGTTTACTATTAATGATATACTAGGATACACTAGATAAAATAAAGTTACCCTCGAAAAAAATATTTTTTTACAATTGTGTATTCAAATATAATTGAAGACTCAGGATTGTATCTAGTTTAATATTACTACTAAATTGATCGGTCCTTTGTGATGTGATTCCTTGTATATTATGAAAATGTAATAGTATTTGGCACCATCTTCAGTCTTCTAGGGTCAAGGTCACTATAGTTGGTATCAGATGAAGTTTAGTAGCAACCATTGAAAGTATATTTAGGAAAATATTAATTAAGATCATAACCCTATGATAGACTTTGTGGACGATTATACAAGAACATCCTAACATTTTGTTAAGGTATATATTATGTGGTTTTCCTTTGTAATATATATCTATCTAGATAATAAAAGTATATGTGGTTCTACCATAGATGTACCTAGGGGTAATATCTCTGAAAAGGTCACATCTTTCATGACTCGAGCATAACCTGATACTCGATAACTAGCCTTACTGTACACTTAGTATGAAATTCCTAAGGGATATTCTTAAGATAATTCACACATTATTTACAAACCATTATTAGGTATTTTGAATACATAATGAAAATTAATGAATTAGGATAAACCCTAGAGAAAGGAAGAAATTATCTTTTAATAAAATAGATAAATTTTTTTTGTAAAATTATTTTACCAATGGTATTTGGTTATAATAATTATGAAAAATCTAAAGACCGTAAAATTTTAGAAGAGTATATGTATTAATTAACTTAAGATTTATAAATACCATCATGTTTTTCACTTTAAAGTTGATCATAAGTTCATAGTATTAAACACCATTTTTAGGTTTTTTGTGATGGGAGTCTACCATGAATAAGGAAATTATGGAAAAAAATATTGAAAGTATATATTTAAGTGTAAAAGTTATTTAAGGAATAATGCCTTTAAATTTTATAAACATATGATAAATGATTTGATATCATTTTGTGTTAATATGATCATTAATGAAATTTTAATAATAGTTAAATAATATTTTTATACTTTTAAAAAAACCTTATTAAATTCATATCCGATGAATTAGATCATATTTTAAATCATCACAAATTTATGGTTTTGGGACCCTTAACTTTCCATTGATCATTTGTTTTCTTATGATCAATTACCACAATTAAAATCTATAAATATTTACACTTTTCCTCAATGTTATTATCTTCACTTTCCACTAATATTATCTTAACATGAAACCTAGTTAGGTGTTATTCTATATGACCTTGGTACTTCCCTTTCTCTCTTATTAAGAGAATGTCTTATTAACCATTATACGATGTGGGTTTTTTCAAAAATAATATTTAAAAATGTCAAACCCTTTAATTCTAAGATCAAGTTAAATTTTTGAAGAGGAAATTTATTTATGGTAGGGGGAATGTAATACCCCAAAATCCTAAAAGAATAACATTTTATTCAATAGCATGTATGATAATAAACACCAAGCGTAGAAAGGAATATAACATACCAACATATTATGATATATAAACTATTTTAAATAAATTAAATCTATTATATAAATTTCAATTCATGTAATACTGTGTTATCTATTGTTTCACAGAACAATGATTTTCTTTTATATCGTGAATTAAACGAAAGACATGGTTTTACAGAACAATAATATACAATTAATATTATTATTTAATTTAATATTTTTAACATAGCCATTAAATTAGAGGGTATGCATAGTATTAAAAAAACTTATGAAACTATATGGGTTTCATACAAATAAAATGAATTCATTGGTTACCAATTATCTAGAAATGAAAATAAAAACCAATTAAATATAAGAGAAATGTTTTTATAAAAACTATTTTTTCACCAATGGTGTTTTATCATAACAAATTAAATTAATTACTATTATAAGATATTATTAATTAAATATATATATTATTCATTAAATAAAATCATATTTTATTAATCCAATATATTTGAAAGGAATAATATAAGAACAAATCAAATTTTATGCATAAAAAGAAGTCTTTTCTAAAGGTGGTTTTGCAGCCTTTTAATTGAAAATTTGTTTTAAAACTAAATTTTGAAAATTTTATAAATTTTATTTGAAAAAATAATCTTTATTTTTTAGATAATAATTTCAAATTTTTCATAGTGTTTATTTTTTTTATTTTTTTTAGAATTTTCATTTTTTTTGATGAATAGTGAAAATTATTGACTTTAAATTTAAAACTGACTTTTCATTTAAATAATTTAGATTGATAAATTATAAATAAAATATATTTTAAAGTTAAATTAGTTCAATTATACATAAATTAATATAATTTATTTAATTTTAATCATTTTCTTATGGAATTCTAATATAAAAACATTTTAAACTTTTGAACAATTTCACTTAGAAGACCTTGTTTCTCTTCCCGTTTATGGGATTAATTTTAAATTACTTTTTTTTTTGACTTATTTGGATTGAATTTATAAAAATTGATTCCATATTTTGAAAAGTCATAATTTATATTTTATAATAAGTCAAAAATAATTTTTTTCCCAAAGTGATTAGTAAAAATATTTAAAACTAATTACTGCGATTGGGAGAAAACAAGTTTACCAATAGACTAATATTTAAACTTAATGGGACCAATAACGTAGAAACATATCAAAAAACCATTTTAGGGAAATATATATACCTTATAAATTATATTAGTGATTTTTTTATATTATTTGAACCACTTTACATCATGAAAATGTGGGATCACTCAATATTTTTCAAAAATACCAATTGTGTCCTCTCCCCCACTTATAAAAGGTCACCCACTATACTCTCCACTTCACACATTAAAACCACTTTGTTTTGTAAAATACCTACCCCAATAACTTTCAAAATTAACTCTCATAATCTTATAATCATTATTTTGTGCATAAAGAAACCCTTTTAAGGTTTTTGTGAAAATCTTAAGAGGATACCTGAAGAAGAGGTAATGTACTTCTACAAGTGTTTTTATTTTATTTCCTTCTCCACCTCATTAAATTATTATTATTAAATTATCATATGATATCATTAGTATATTCCATATAATGATATATTTTTACGTTAATGGTATAACCTAAAACATTACACACTTCCATCAAATGGGTTACGCCGTCATCATTTGTGTGTATATCTAACAACCGCCCCACGAACCGATGTCACTCGTTCTTCCATTACCACCTTTCGTGTTTGGATATAATGATGGATTTTTAGTTTATATATGATATTAATTATATTTATGATTTTATTTGATTTTATAATTTTTATGTCACACATAACTTTGTTCTTTTTATTCTATGGGAATATGATAATGTAACATGTGTGTATGACGGATGACCGCCTCGTTAAGTGATTTGATTTGTTCACGCATTTCATGGAATGTATTAAGGATGGGTTTAATAAATATATGTGATATATATGACATAAATATGAAACTTTAAGGATAATATAAATATATATCATGTACTTCTCTTTCTCTCAATATAACAAGAAAATGGAAATAATGTTCATGTGTACGTAAAACCTACTATCTCTATGAATAGTGTATCTTGTTTCCTATCACTAAATTTTATGGATTAATATAAATAAAAATTTATGGAATATATATGTTTTTAAAATCATGTTTTACATTCTAGATATGATTGAATCATAATATGAAAAATAGGAATAAAAAATAAAATTCAAAACAAACTTGTAAAACAAAGAAATTAGAACCTAAAATAATGAAAATAATGAATGGTTATTAAGAAATTGGTGATAAGATGTTATAAAATTATTTATATGATATAATAAATATTAATATGGTTTTTCAATAAGTTAATAACATGAATAAAAAAATTATAAAGTATGTTAAATAGTTTCAAAATAAAAAGAAGCATAAGGTATGGGATTTCTTAACTCAATTTCAACTCATTGGTTTAAACATCTACTTCATTGATTATGTAATGATAATATTATGTGTGTATTTAATTTTGATTAGATTATGTTTTATTTGAAATTTTTTATTTGTATTTATAATGGGTACACTTAATCAATTAGTTTATCAATTCTTACTTCAATGTTATGACCATTTTAAGGGTTTATTTTAGAATCTCATTCTAATCGAGTTTGGTTAATATTGAATATCAGTTAAAGTAAATTACTTCAAAATTTCATAAAAACCCCATGAATTTTCATATAATATGGTTATTAATTAACTCCTTAAAATAATAGTACCATTTTCACACTCATTGGTACTTAAAAGTTTTTGGAAAATGTTTTCAAGAAAATCCTACTTTATTTCTCTCTTCAGTTCGAAATAGGTTCTCCTTTAAAACCATGTTTTATAAAAATGTTTTGAAAAATATTTTTATCTTTTAAAAATTATTTATAAATTTAATTTTCACTGATTTTTTATTTTTTATTTTTTTCAAAGGAATTTTTATGTATTTTTAAAAAAAAATGCCCGTTTGGATTTTACTGAAAGAGGGAAAGGAAACATTATTTTAACATGTATGAAATTAAGAAAATTTCCATCCATTGTGACCACTAAGTTTTTTAAAATATTATTTTATAATTTTTAAAGCTTGTTTTTAAAGAAAATCATTTTCAAAATTTTTTATGAAATTTTAGGTTTTAAAAGTGATTTTCAAATAAAATAGTTTTCAAAATGTTTTTTCAAAATGAAAATGATATTTCCCTAAATAATGTTTTTTAAAGGACTTTTTATTGAATTTATATTCTTCAATGAAAATAATAATTATTTTTACTCCACTTGGGATATATTGTATTGATACCATCCATATTATTCCTCTGGATGGTTTATGATTTTTTTGCTCTAGATAGTATTGCAATTAAATTCCTTGATTATTTATTATAGCCCCATTGAAATAGTTACTTTATTGTGATAATTAGAAATTAAATTCCCCCTAAATGTCTATATTATTAATCATGGATATTATTATTTATTAAATTTTACTCACTTCTACATACAGTGGTTTACTTTGAAATTTATTAAATTAAATGGGGAAAATTTTAATAAATATATATCCTTTAATCAATTTGAATATTTGATGTTAATTAATATTTATTAATCAATTAAATATATTATTAGATATATACGGACTTATTTGAATAGGTATAAAATGATTTCAGACCATTTAATGTAATCCACTCGATGCATTGATAGTCTCATGGGATGAAATCAGTTGTCTACAAAGCCTTCACATTTGTAACGAAGTAGTTTTAAACATCACTATGAAAGGTATTGATAGTAGTATATTAAACCATTTTATGAAAGGTATTTATGGTAAAGGCTTCATGTGATTGGGAAACATGGTATCCAATAATTAATAATTGACTTTATTTAGAATTCATTTATTATTACCCATTAAATTTTCCCAATGATAAAATCAATGGATACATTTCATTCATAGTTTTTGATTAAATTGAATGAGGTTTAAGTTATTTATATATCCATATTGGTTCTTCCTTATATAAATATTATATTAAAGTTATTTAAATTTTATATGTCTTCAATTATTTACCTTTCCCTTTTATTGTGCTCATTTATTCAATATTCCTTCCATCACACTTAATCCTTACTGAGAATTTGATCTCACTATTTTTATTTTTTCCTTACCTAGGATTCCATTATGTTTACTGTGACTAATATATAGGGATATGTAATATGGAAAAAAATTGTGAAAAATTTTATTTTGTAAATTGTTTATTGAAATGTAATATAAGACTCATGTTTCAATCTATTTTACCAAGAGTATAAAACTGATCGATCCTTCATTATGTGATTTACTGTATTATATTATAATATAATGGTAGAAGGTACATTCTCCATGCTTCTAGGTTCAAATTCACTATATCTCTTTTCTACTCAATCCCAAATCAAGAAAAAGAAAAGAAAATGTTTTTGAATCTTGGTGGTCTGATGTTATTTTGTAACAACTCCACCCAAACCACTTAGTCAGAGTGAGGTGATATGTGACATTTTATGTGCCTCCCCATAAACTAGAGGGTATCAAATATCAGTGAGGATCTATGTCGTATAGTGGGAATACTATACCCTTTTTATGATGTCATTGATCAAGATAATAATTAATAATAATAGGAGAATGAATAAATAATCAGAGCAAATGAAAAAAAAATATTACATTCAAAACATAAATAACTGGATCTTTGTGTGGTAATACAATATATTGTATGTAAATTAGATAAAAGAAAGACTTTAGTTCCATAGGATTTCATCCTCATCCACTTCCATCTCCATAATCCACTACTTATCCATCTACCATAGATCCCTTTCCCTTCATTGGGTCTCTCATGAAATCCAAAATCACATCGATATGCATGAGTATGGTATGAGTAAATGAATGAGTAGGAAACCAAAAATGTGTTATTACCTAGTTTCCTCAATTATAACAAGTATATTCCATAATAATAATAAATTTTTTAAGTGTAAACAAACAATCCAAAACTAAGTAGTAGTGTGCTAACCAAGCCACCATCGAAACCCTGATTGTACCTTCTTTAGATCCATTCCATAAATATAATCATGGAATGTATCAAGGAACATGGACCAACATATGGAACTTAGAACCCATATCTGAATGGACCAGCAGATGGTGCTCAGAATCCATCTCTAAGTGTCTCTAAGAGTATGGACCAGTAATACACTTGGAATCCAAATACCGAGAATGGTATGGAATCAAGTCACAGACCAAATCATAGCATATATTTCATACATATTTTATGGGTTATGCACATAATCATTCACATTTATATGATAATTTGGGTTAGGACACCAATCCATGATGTCCCTGAAGTTATGCCCCCATACAATCATGCCCCTAATGCACTGCCTCGGGTAAGGCCTCTAGGTCGTCATTCTACATACCCTGTGATCACGTCCATCGTAATATTCATCATGATTAGTTCACACTACCCTACCAATTGATGTATACTATATGATGATCCACCTATCTCATTTACCATACCCAAGCTATAAGGAAATGGTAACATACATCATTTTGTAATTTTACATAGATGGTATATCACTACATCATGAGTGTATAGTAGCAGTATAACATCATGTGAACACATTATATATAAAAAGAGGAATATTAATATCACTCATGGAAAACATATTTCCCAAAAATATTTCATGGTATACAAACACACCCCCATGAAATCAAAATAAATAATGGTATGAAGTTATGATAACATAAATAACCATCTTGAAAACATGCTCAAATGGGATCCCAAGAGGTAAGAAAAATCCTGCCTCAAATTTTTTGATGTCAATGAAATTTATAAAATAACAAGGTTGGTTAGATTGCCATATTGAAAACTTCAACAATAAATATAACATCATCGTGTGCCTTATTATCATATTTTTCATCATGTTGATGCTTGAGGTACCATAAGGGTTCTTAGAAAAAAAAGATATTTTATTTTACAAAGAAATAAAATATCAATTATTATTATGCTTTCTATCTACAGGATAACTTCTTAAATGTTTTTTTAGTCCAATTAATGCACTCACAATATTCTAATCAAGAATAATTATAAACCCACATTTGATAATATATACCTAAATTATTTTGAGAACACATGTGGTATTACTTATAATTATAATCTATTAAAACCAAATTTATCCTTGGAAAAAGAATAATTATCCTCGGATAATTTGATATCATTGTCAGATCATAATTCCCTTATAATTATCCTTGGATAATTTTTATAATTATCTTAAAATAAATTTCCATACAAATTATATTTTCATAGTTATATTATGATAATTTATTTGAAAAAATTATCCTTTGATAATTTGATGTAATTATCCTTTAATAATTATTGAAAATTATTTTAGATAATTTTCTTAATTTTCCTTTAATAATTTAACACAATTATCATTAGAAAATTTCAATAATTTTACCTTTGTTAATTCCTTTAAATTATCTTTGATAAAAAAATACATATTTTAAATTGACATTTTAGTTTAATTATTTCTTGATTAATATGAGTTTTTTCATTTTTATTTATATTTTATTTTTTATACATTTATAAGGGAAAAAAGTAAAATAAATTAAAACCGCATATACACACCACGTATGGGAGAAGAAAAATAGTCTAGTACATAGTAAGAATAATAATAGAATATTGATTTAGATCTTCAGATGGTATTAAATCATGTGAAAAGGTGTCTCATTATTGAATAGACTCAATGGGATTGACTGAAATCAATAGAAGAAAGATTTCGTTATAAAGAACCCAAAATCACAGTATTTGAATCCAAAAATTAAAACACCCAATTTAATTCACGATTCAATCTAAAATTGAATGTACCATCTTTAATTATTCCCCATTAAGTCTTTATTAGTTTTAACATGTAGAAATAGTTAATTTATGACGTTTTTGAAATGGAGACCATTCAAAAATAGAGGTAGGGAATGTGGTGTGGGTAGGGAAGAATACAGGAAAAATTAATAAATTTAATAAATTTAATAAATTAAAATAATAATAATTAAACATTAAAAAAGTTACCATCACATGTGATGATACCAAACACTTGAACCACAGAAATTTTATGTCACACTTAGGGTAAGCTCAGTATCCTATACCTAACGATGATATCAAATTTCTCATACCGAACACCATTTGAGAGATATTTCTTTATTTTTTGAAAATTTATATAAAATAAGTTACTAATCCATGGGATTTTATCAAAAGTCTTCCATGCACAAATTTTATGTGATGCCTAGGGTAAAACCCACATACCAAACCTAACAGTGGTCTCAGATTTCTCATATAATACAGAATTTAGGAGATATTTCATTATTTTTGTTAAAATTATAAAAACTTGTTAAATAAATTACCTTCACGTGTGATGTTACCAAACATATTATGCGCACAAATTCTATAACATAACTAGGGTAAACCTGGTATCCCATAAATTATAGTGATTTTATATTTCCCATATGAGACGCAATTTGGGAGATATTTCATTATTTGGAAAAAAACAGCACATGTGCAATATAATGTATTTAATATTTTTATTCTATCTAAATTGAGGCTCTATGATCTCCAAAATAAAATTCTTACTCAATTGATATATCTAAAAATATTCCTTATAATATTTCAAGGTTTTAACTGAGATTTTACCCTTACATAAATCTTTTAAATTATTTACTAAGTAATATTTGTTTTGAAAAAATTAATTTTCACATAAAAATAATCATAATTTATTAACAAAAAAAAGGTTTTTTATTATAATTAAAAAATTGTGATATTATAATAACCATCTTTGTAGTTCCATAATAATTGTTTGACCTCATTTGAGGACTAATACTGATCACCTAATATTTTCCAATATTAGTCACCCTGAGTTGTGACTCCTCCTAAAAGTGTGAATGGTCTTGTCTTTTTTCCATCATCATCCCCATATTAGGCCTCTTCCTAACTCTACCTCATTTTATCCTTTGATGCATACATCTCCTATTAAATTTTAGTTATAAAAAAACATAAATATATTTATTTAATTCAAAAAAAGAAGAAATGCACACCATAATCTTCTAATATCTCTAACTAATAACCTATCTACTTATATAATATATATATATATATACTATTATACAAAATTAATTCCATAAAATAAGGATAAATAATATTGTGAATAAATTAAACAAATAAATTTAGTATATAAATACAAAAAAAAATTGTATGAGTAACAAACAATGTTACTTACCATGACCAATGATATTGACTAAAAGTATAACTTTACTTTCTAGGATTCATAGCCAACCTTACCTAACTTTAAACACCATTATATGGTCTCCAATTGAAATATTTATCTACCTAATAAAAATAATCCCCCTTATATACCTTTTAGGGAATGTAGTTTAGTTGATTATCCATACAATAATCATCTAAAATAGTCATGTATGCTCTTGTTGTATATTTCCTCAGATATTATAAAAAATTGATAATGATGATCATACATGTAAGACTCATATGCCTCCCTGATGGAGGATCTTATGGATCCCTTAATAGGAAAACATAATTAATTGAATCATGTCTAAAATTAATTATATTTTAATCAAAATTTATTTATATACTGGTCAATGGTTGAACATGTGATGATTCATGTCAATGGGAACCTGATCCAATGACAACCAAACATTTGAAAAATAGTTCTATGTATTATGGATGCCTATCCAATGGGTAGATATTAAAAATCTATGAAAATAACTATGAATAGTACATTCAAACAAATAATTAATGAAATAAATTAATGATAATTACAGAAAAAGTCATCTTACTTTCTTAAATGAGTATAAAAATCAAAATTTAGTTCTCAGGAACAAAGTTTGAATATTCAATCTGGTAGGGCCTTGAACCCCCTTAGATGGTCCAATTACAGCATCCCCTCTATGTGGAATAGATGTATAAAAAGGAGGGTCATCATTGAGTATGGGATCTCTTGTCATGCAATGAATAATATCATTCAATTAGACTCCAGTCATATTAAACATAATATATAAATAATATTTAACATTATTAATTAGAAATATTTTAATAAAAATGAAAAATAATTTTTAACATATTTAAAATAATTAATATATATTTATTATAGTTTTATTTACATTTGAAACGATTTGTTTTGCATCATTATCCTTATATTTATCAAGACCATTGTCATTATATTCTTCTTTATCACTATTAATTTTTATAACATAGTTACTGTATTTGACTTCTATTTTCAAAAATTTATTAATAGATACATTACAAAAAAAATTATCATTTTTGGGCCATAATTGAAAAGTATTATGAATAATAATTCTATCTATTTGATATTGATCTATATTAGGCGATGTCACTTGAAAATTTCCAAATTTGAATAACTTTTTAGGACCACTTTGATTTCAAATAAATTGAGTGTCATGATATTTCATTTTGATTACATTATAAAAAATCAATCAAATATATTATAGAAGTACTATAATGTATAAAATAAAATATAGGTTCTTGATATATTAATTTAATTGGTTCATTTGATGCAAGATAACCTTTATGTTTTATATAAATAGCTCAACATTATGTATCAATATGTAGTATCAAACCAATAAAACCTAAACTATGTATCATAGTTTTATCTCAATTGATTTAGTATGATTATTTTATCCAACATACCAAATAATTAAATTTTACTTTCTCTCCAATGTCTTCCTTTTAAAAAAGCAACATTATTCATTGATTTCTTTGACTTTCCACCTCTGTGTGTATGAAATAGAAATCCATTAACCACATAAATATAAAAACATTTGATAAACTAATATGATCATGTACATAGTGTACATAATTTAATATTAATTCTATTTGAATATATTAAGAAAATACCTAATGATTAACAATCACCATAATATATTATGCAATCATTTGAACATTGGTAAATAATTTTCTAAATAAAACCTTGATAATTCACAAGATATTTAATTTCATAAAAATTTTATGGAAATTTATTGTCATTTGGAAAAACATATTTAACCATGATAAGTATTGTATTAAGAAAAATCATTGATATTCCAAAATCTGATTTAATAGACCTTAATTTCATAACTAATTATAATTAACTGATCTTGCATATAGAAATTTTTAATAAATAATAAAAATGAGATTATTTAAAATGAAAAAAAAATCATCATTTTTTATTTTCATTTTATTAAAAACATTACCCGATAGTATCATTAATAATATTTTGAAATTATAATTGATCAACAATAAAAAAACAGAACTTTTCACTGAATAAATTTCACCATATTGATACGAAAAATATACTCTAATCTAAAACCAAAAAATAATAAATGAAATCCAATGGTATCAAAACTTTCATATCTCGTAACATCACATTTCCTAAAATTTCACTCAATCATACATTCTTAAATTAATTCTATATTTGATTACCCAAATATAATAAATTCATAAAAAAATATTCACATAGATGGGATTTATACCATAAGAATATAAATTCTTTTTATAATATATCCAACTAAGATCTCCATTTTCCTAGAACTTTATTTATTAATTTTGTTTCTTTCTCAAATTTTTTAAGTTATGATGATAAATTGTCACCAGATTTAACCCTAACAGGCCCCCTTCCCCCTTTTTCCCTTATCTACTCAGGTCGGTGCTTTCAGCTAAGTTAACTGATTTATATTGTAACATCCCAAGTAAGTAATGAGTAATAGATATTTTTATCTATGCCTATTAATGAATTATATAGTGTTTTAGAGGCTTAAAATTAAAATAAATACAATCTTATGCATGGAATACACTAATATTCTTAAAAGATTGTTTTACTGCCTTTTGATGGAAAACCTTTTTTAAATCTATCTTTTGATAGTTTTATAAGCTATGTTTGTCAAAATTATCTTATTCTTTATGATTGGGACATCAAAATTTACTTTGTGTGAATTTTTGGTATTTTTCAGACAACGTTCATTTTTTAATGAATAGTGAAAAATACTGCATTTTACATCAAAACTGATTTTTAATATAATTTATTTATATGATTAGATTATCTTTTGAATTGGTTTTGAAGTGAAATTAGAATATATTTTTACCATTTAATCCAATGGTGGTCATTGGAATCAATTTCACTTTGAAATTGGACTTAAACCGGTGCCAATCTTTTGATACTTATTGTTTCATAAAAACACGCTATTTGTCATGACAGCGGGAATTAATTATTAAATTAATTAATGGGACTTATATGTTTTGAATTTTTTAAAAATAGACTTCATTTTTGAATTCGGAATATCAAATATATCTTAGGGTGAATTTTTGGTATTTTTCTGAAAAACTTCAATTTTTGATGAATAGTGAAACCACTAAGTGGTACTTATAAAATCTGATTTTTCGTTTAAATGAAATTTTACCACTTCTATGTTTTGAATTTCAAAAATCTGACATACATGGTTGTCATTAAGAAGTAAAATGTGGTTCAATGAGATTAAAATAATTTTTTGGTGAATAGTAACTCTTAAGTTCTTAATCGCGATTAGAGGTAATTAGTGTAGTTTAAGGTAAAAATAATTCTTTAATAAAATGAGATGAGCTTGAAACATGTCCTACCCTCATTGGATGTGTCATGGCCGACCAAGAAAATCCATGGGTCAACTTGGGGACCCCATGGAGCCACTTTGGTTGGGAAATGACATAAATAACTTTTTATTTAATGTAAAAGTAAAAGTGACACAAACATGAGATGTTTTACTAAAACAATTTTTACATGGGGTTATAAAGATAATATTTTTGATTATAAATATTCATTGGAAAGATAAAAATATTTCCTACATAATAGTATTTTTTTCATAATTTTTAGACTTTAAATAAATTAAATTATTTATGACATCATGATGATGCAGCGATGACCTCATTATTTAACGATTTAAATAAAATGGAATGATAATGTAAAATATAAGACCTACACATGGCCAAAACCTATTGTATGGGTGGATTTATAACCCTTATCACCTTATCCTTGAAACACATCAATGTTGGACCTCTTAAATCTGAATACCATTTTAAAATAAAGTGACTTTTCTTTACCTTCCAAGAGTGGCCCTCCTCTCGTCTTATAAAAGGCCCCCACCTATACCTCCTTACCCACACTCCCAAAGCCTTTGGCTCGGCTAACCCCTGACCATTTTGTCTCTCCACATCCCTCTATTACTCCTTGAAGCCTCACGTTGGGCAGAAGTCTTCCCAAGGAAGCCTTTGAGCTCAAATCTAAGAGAGTTACCCGATTTTAAGGTAATGTCTTCTTTTGAGTCCTTTTGTTTGATTTTGCTTCTCCAACCCCCTAAACACTTTTTATTCTTTTATTTTGTAACAACTCCAATATCCTAAGTATACTAGGATGTTTTTATAAGAAGGATTAGAGCTACACTTACACACACATACATCTAATGGTTAAAGGACATATTGTTTCCGTGGATGGTGAATTTATGCCTCCCGAAACGATGATTGTTCAACATTATTTTAACACCTTAAAAGGTGGACATTAATATGTCACTATATTTATATATGGTATATAATATGTTTATGTTTTCCTTAAGCTTCTGTATTATTTATTTTGCGCATTCCTTTATGGTTTCCATTATGGGTAAACACGATATCTTCATTTAAGGATGTGCGGACTACCGTCCCCTCAAAGTGATTTGATTCATTAAATACCATATGTGGGACGTATAAATGATGGAACTATGATATTATATATGATATTATACTGGAATTATAATATACCTTTATATCATTATGATTCCATTCAATAAAATACGAAATATAAATGAAAGTAGCGTTCATGCGTACGTACGGCTTACCGTCTCCATGAACGGTGCATTTCATTTCTTACCTCTAAATGATTATGTAATATTATAAAATGCATGTATATAATGGATATATATGATATATACATCATGATTATAATTCTGGATATAATGGATACATGAACAACTTGTAATTATAAAGGGTTTATTTTTTACTCAAGTACCAATGATCGTTAAAATGACAGTTATTAACTTAAATAATTACATAGTGTTAATGACATGGAAATAAGTGATATAAAAGGAATAATGAACTTGAAAAAGGTTCTTAAGCAAGTATAAATTAACTTAAGTTTATTATTCAGGACATTAAAGAACGATCGAGTCAATTCGGACCCGAGATATGGGACTTCGTCTCAATCTCCTTTCATTGAGGCATATTTTGTTTTATACACAACCTTCTTTTATACAGTGTATAAACCCTGTTGACTTTTACATTTATTAAAAAGAGAATATTTTTTATAAAAAGCGTTTACTAAACGAAAAAAGGGAATGTTTTTGTTGTACGTATGCAGTGACAACGACTTCTCCGCCGCAGTGACCACTATTTGAGTTTCGGCTTCCTCTACAAGCCATACCTTCTTTTTAAAAGAAAAATAAATACCATGTTTTACTTTTCTTTTATTTTGGTATTGAAAATGGTTTTCATAATGTTTTTATATCAATGTGTTGTACTGATATCTTGTGATTGAAAGGTGGAAATGTTATGTTTCCTTTATGCATGTTTTATGTGATACGATTATGTTGAGGTTCTTGGGAATTATTGTAAAGACGGGTGGTTCCGTGATAAACTAAGGGCGGGTGACCCTGATATAGCTCTCCAATGCATTGTGTAACGCGAAGGAGTGAAATGTTAAGATTTCTCCGAAGAGATTTAGGGAATATACTGTGATGGGTATTCCAAACGTAACCAAGAGGGTTACTCCCTACGTAAGAATTTTATGAATGCCTCAAGTTACCTTTATGTCTTATGATTTCTATGATTTATTCATGATTTGATGAGGTATGTTAAAGTGCTTATGTTTTATGGGTAAATTATGATTTCATTCTTATGTATATATGTACCCATGTTTCCTTTCCATATTTTTATATCCCTTACTGAGCTTTTTATGATCATCCCAAGTTTTTTGAAATGTTTTTCACAGGTCAAGGGAAAGGTACATGATATGATGATAGTGTCATGGAAGTGTCAAGAAAGAATCCATGTTTTATTTTAAATATGTTTCCATTGATGGGAAAGAAGAATACTATCTTTATGTAACCACTTTGTTTATATGTGGAATGAAATGAAAGTTTTATGATCTAATTCTCTAAAACTCTAAACCCGAAAAGATCCTCAATGTGTAATCTTGTAATAACTCAAGATTAAGTAAGGTTTAAGGCTGGGGCCTTATAGTTGGTATCAGAGGTCGGTTTAGATAACTTTAGGAGTTAGAATTCTATTAAATGATTATCCAAAAATATTTTTTTTTATGGTCAAATTGAAGTGATATAGTATTTGAAGATTACCATGTTGCTTCATCTAAGACATGTTTGTTCAGAATGGTTTTCCGCAGAGGAAACAGGGAAGTAGTGCTAGGAAGGCATACAGAAGGAAATAACCTTCCGAATCAGCATCCTGAGATGGTCGGAATTGGAACTGAACAGTTTTTTGCAGTAATGGCGCAGTTGACTCAAGCGATAAATGGCGGTGGTATCCATACACGAGATCAGCCAGATCAACTGCAGAGGAACATGTCAGTGGTGGAACATTTCATGAGGCAACATCCTCCATCATTCAGAGGATCATCTGACCCTGTGCTAGCTGAAGGGTGTATTAAAGCACTAGAGAAGATTTTTGATGTCATGGGGTGTTCAGAAAATCAAAAGGTTAGTCTTGTTATTTATCTTTTGGAGGGTGAAGCAGATCAGTGGTGGTTGATGGTTAAAAATATCAGGGACGCTGATGAGATTGATGCTCTCGACTGGGATGAATTCAAAGGTATGTTTCTTGAGAAGTATTTTCCTAAGGCTGTTTGACTTAGGATGGAAAAGAAATTCTTGGAATTGAGGCAAGAAGAAGACTCAGTGGCTGCCTATGAAGAAAGGTTCACTTGATTGGCAAGGTATGCTCCAAATTTTATCCGAGACCTTGATCGTAAAATCAATCATTTTTACTCAGGATTAAAGACAAAATATCGAAGGTCATTAGCTTCTCGTGAGTTTAAAAGTTATGAAAAGCTTTTTCGATGTGCTGAGAAGGAGGAAATGGAGTTTTTAGATGATCAAGTGTTCTATAACAACCAACAGAAGAAGAGACCGAGGTGGCAGGAGAAAGGTAAAAATTCTTTAAAAAAGTATGACGGTAAGAAAACTAAGTTTCCAGTTTGTGATAAATGTGGAAAAAGGCATGCTGGGGAATGTCTTCTGAATTCTGTAAAGTGCTATCGATGTGGTAATATGGGACATAAGGCTCGTGATTGCACTAAAAAAGATCAAGGTGAAGGTATGACCAAATTTGATTTATAGTTAGTGAAATGTTATAAGTGTAATGAGATGGGTTACTATGAAAACAAGTGTCTGACAATGATCTTGGGTGATGGGAAGCAGTTAGACTACAAGCAGAAAGGGGTGGTGAAATCCTTTGCAACAACTTCAGCAGATGTCGGGCCATCAAATGAAGTTGTATCAGGTACTTTGTTTGTTTTTTCAGATTATGCCAGTGTGTTGTTTGATTTTGGGTCTACACATTCTTTCATCTCTGGAACCTTTTCTAGTAAAATGGGAATACCATCTCAAGAAATGACTCCTGAACTTTTGGTAAAAACACCTGGGGGAAATGTTGAGGCAAAAAGAATTTATAAGAATCTTCCTATCCTTATCTGTGGAAAGAACCTACTTGAAAACCTTATTGTTCTACCTCTAGTAGAGTTTGATGTTATCCTGGGTATGGATTGGCTCTTTATTTACCATGATAAGATTAACTGTAGAGCTAAAGAAGTTTCTTTTCAGAAAGACTTTTAGTTTGTGTACAAGAATGAACCCTTACTGTTGATAACTTATCAAGAGGCCAAGAAACTTGTAAAAGATGGAAATGAATGTTACCTTGCACACATCATTGAAAATAAAGGAACTGTTCAGATTAATGATGTGCTAGTGGTAAATGAGTATCCTAATGTTTTTCCTGATGAGTTGCTTGGAATAATACCAGATTGGGAAGTTGAGTTTACTGTTGACTTATTTCCTGATGCTAAGACAATTTCAAAACCCCCTTATCGAATGGCTCAAATTGAACTTTTAGAGTTGAAGGAGCAATTGAAAGATTTATTAGAGAAAGGTTTCATTCGACCTAGCACGTCACCATGGGGTGCTCCTGTTATATTTGTTAAAAAGAAAGATGGTTCTATGAGACTTTGCATTGATTATATAGCCTTTAATAACATCACTGTTAAGAACAAATATCCTTTTCCTCATATCGATGATTTTTTTGATCAGCTCCAGGGAGCTCAATGTTTTTCAAAGATTGACTTGAGATCGGCGTACCATCAGATAAAGGTAAAGGAAGAAGATATTCCGAAGACCGCATTCTGTACAAGATATGGCCATTATGAATTTGTAGTAATGCCTTTTGGGCTAACCAATGCACCTGCTGTATTCATGGACTTAATGAATAAAATTTTCCATGAGTTCTTGGATAAGTTTGTGGTGGTTTTCATTGATGATATTTTGGTGTTTTCTAAAAGTAAAGAGGAGCATGAAAGACATTTAAGGGTTATCTTGAAAACCTTAAAAGAAAAGAAACTGTATGGAAAATTCAGCAAGTGTGAGTTTTGGTTGCAACAAATTTCTTTCCTTGGTCACATTGTTTCTAAAGATGAGATAACTTTTGATCCTGAAAAAACAAAAGTTGTGGAAGACTGGCCAAGACCCACAAATGTAACTGAGATTCATAGCTTCCTTGGTTTGGCAGACTATTACTGAAGGTTTGTTAGAAATTTTTCACGGTTATCTAGTCCAAAGACTAAGCTAACTCGGAAGGGTGTTAAGTTTATCTGGACAAAATAATGTCATAATTGTTTTCAGGAATTGAAAAGAAGATTGGTGAATGCTCCAGTTTTGGCACTACCTTCCATGAATGGTGAGTTTGTTATATA
Organism: Viscum album; assembly: GCA_963277665.1. NCBI lineage: Eukaryota > Viridiplantae > Streptophyta > Magnoliopsida > Santalales > Viscaceae > Viscum > Viscum album. The sequence continues at coordinate 1,352,672,268 of OY728164.1, forward strand.
CAGTGATGCTTCATTGAAAGGACTTGGTTGCGTCCTAATGCAGAATGATCAGGTAATTGCTTATGATTCACGGCAGTTGAAAACTCATGAGGTAAATTACCCTACACATGATTTGGAAATAGCTACTGTTGTTTTCGCTTTAAAAAATTGGAGGCATCATTTGTATGGAGTAAAGTGTGAAATATATACTGATCACAAAAGTTTAAATTATATATTCACTCAGAAAGAATTTAACATGAGGCAAAGGAGATGGCTAGAACTAATAAAGGATTATTATTGTACAATTCATTACCATCCGGGAAAAGAAAATAAAGTGGTTGATGCTTTGAGTCGAAAAAGTAATGATTCATTAGAAATGTTGTGTTTAGAACGTGATCCTTTGGTTAAGGATTTGATGAACTTTGGCATAGAAGTTGTAGGTGTAGGAAGTTCTTCTGTTTTGTTTCAGGTATCAGTGAGATCATCTCTATTAGATAGAATCAAGCAAGCACAGAAGCAAGACAGTGAGTTGCAGAAAAAGGTAGAGCTGGTTCAGAAAGGTACGTTTCCTAAATTCAACATTGATAATGATTGCGTTGTGAGATTTGGGAAGATATTGTGTGTGCCTTGTGATTCACAGTTGAAGAGAGAGTTGTTATGTGAAGATCATAGTTCTCCGTTTTCATTTCATCCTGGAAGTACTAAGATGTATAGAGATCTGCGGGAGTATTACTGGTGGGATGGAATGAAAAGAGATATTGTTGGTTTTACTATGAAGTGTTTGACATGTCAACAGGTTAAAGCAGAGCGGCAGTTACCGAAAGGGATGATTCAGCCTTTACCAGTGCCAGAGTGGAAATGGGATAATATATCCATGTACTTTGTTGTGGGATTACCGAAGACATCTCGAGGTAATAATGCAATCTGGGTTATTGTTGATCGCTTGACCAAATCTGCTCATTTCCTTACTATACGAGATACTTTTTCCCTAGATCAACTTTCCCGTTTGTATCTTAATGAGATAGTCAGGTTATATGGAGTTCCCCTCTCTATTGTATTTGATCGTGATCCCAGGTTCACTTCTAACTTTTGGAAATGCCTTCATAAGTCGTTGGGTTCTGAATTAAAATTTAGTACAACTTTTCATCCTTAAACAAATGGGCAGTCAGAACGAACAATTCAGACATTGGAGGATATGCTACATTCCTACTCTATGGATTATCAGGGAAGTTGGGACCAACATCTTTCTTTGGTTGAATTTTCATATAATAACATTTTTCATTCCAGTATACAGATGGCACCATTTCAGAAATTATATGGGAAGTGGTGTCGAAATCCAGCTTTCTGGGATGAAGTGGGTGAAAGGAAGTTGATGGGACCAGAATTGGTGGAAGATATGGCAGAAAAAGTTCAGCTGATTCAGAAGCACATGAGAACAGCTCAGAGCAGGAAGAAGAGTTATGTGGATAACTGGAGGAAGGATCTATCTTTCGAGGTAGGTGATCATGTTTTTCTCAAGGTTTCTCCTTGGAAAAGTGTGATGAGATTTGGTAAGAAAGGAAAGATGAGTCCAAGGTTTATTGGACCATATGAAATTATGGAGAGAGTTGGATCAGTTGCATACCGGGGGGCTTTACCTCCGATTTTATCTCAGGTACACAATGTTTTTCACGTTTTGATGTTGAGAAAGTATATGCCAGATCCATCTCATGTTTTGAGTCCAGAGGTAGTTCAGCTGGAAGAGAACCTATCTTATGAGGAACAACCGGTCCAGATTCTTGACCACAGGGAGAAAGTGTTATGGAATAAGGTGATTAATCAGGTAAAGGTTTTGTGGAAAAACCGCATGATGTAAGAGGCAACATGGGAATCTGAAAATGCAATGAGAGATAAGTACCACCATTTATTCGATAAGTAAATAAATTGCGGGGACGCAATTTTCAGAAGGGGGGAATGATGTAACATCCCAAGTAAGTAATGAGTAATAGATATTTTTATCTATTTCTATTAATGAATTAGATAGTGTTTTAGAGGCTTAAAATGAAAATAAATACAATCTTATACATTGAATACACTAATATTCTTAAAAGATTGTTTTACTGCCTTTTGATGGAAAACCATTTTTAAATCTATCTTTTGACAATTTTATAAGCTACTTTTGTCAAAATAAACTTATTCTTTATGATTGGGACATCAAAATTTACTTTGTGTGAATTTTTGGTATTTTTCAGACAATGTTCATTTTTTAATGAATAGTGAAAAATACTGCATTTTACATCAAAACTGCTTTTTAATCTAATTTATTTATTTGATTAGATTATCTTTTGAATTGGTTTTGAAGTGAAATTAGAATATATTTTTACCATTTAATCCAATGTTGGTCATTGGAATCAATTTCACTTTGAAATTGGACTTAAACTGGTGTCAACCTTTTGATACTTATTGTTTCATAAAAACACGCTATTTGTCATGACAGCGGGAATTAATTATTAAATTAATTAATGTGACTTATATGTTTTGAATTTTGTAAAAATAGACTTCATTTTTGAATTCGGAATATCAAATATATCTTAGGGTGAATTTTTGGTATTTTTCTGAAAAACTTCAATTTCTGATGAATAGTGAAACCACTAAGTGGTACTTATAAAAACTAATTTTTCGTTTAAATGAAATTTTACCACTTCTGTGTTTTGAATTTCAAAAATGCGACATACATGGTTGTCATTAAGAAGTAAAATGTGGTTCAATGAGATTAAAATAATTTTTTGATGAATAGTAACTCTTAAGTTCTTAATCGCGATTAGAGGTAATTAGTGTAGTTTAAGGTAAAAATAATGCTTTAATAAAATGAGATGAGCTTGAAACATGTCCTACCCTCATTGGATGTGTCATGGTTGACAAAGACAATCCATGGGTCAACTTGGGGACCCCATGGAGCCACTTTGGTTGGGAAATGACATAAATAACCTTTTATTTAATGTAAAAGTAAAAATGACACAAACATGATATGTTTTACTAAAACAATTTTTACATGGGATTATAAAGATCATATTTTTGATTATAAATATTCATTGGAAAGATAAAAATATTTCCTACATCATAGTAGTTTTTTTATAATTTTTAGACTTTAAATAAATTAAATTATTTATGACATCATAATGATGCAGCGATGACCTCATTATTTAACGATTTAAATAAAATGGAATGATAATGTAAAATCTATGACCTACACATGGAAAAAACCTATTGGATGGGTGGATTTCGAACCCTTATCACCTTATCCTCTAAAACAATCAATGTGGGACCTCTTAAATCCGAATACCATTTTAAAAGAAAGTGACTTTTCTTTACCTTCCAAGAGTGCCCCTATTCTCCTCTTATAAAAGTCCCCCACCTCTACCTCCTTACGCACACTCCCAAAGCCTTTGTCTCGGCCAACACATTCCCATTTTGTCTCTACAAATACCTCTATTACTCCTTGAAGCCTCACTTTGGGCAGAAGTCTTCCCAAGGAAGCCTTTGAGCTCAAATCTAAGAGAGTTACCCGATTTTAAGGTAATGTCTTCTTTTGAGTCCTTTTGTTTGTTTTTGCTTCTCCAACCCCCTAAACTCTTTTTATTCTTTTCTTTTGTAACAACTCCAGTATCCTCAATATACTAGTATGTTTTTATAAGAAGTATTCGAGCTACACTTACACACACCTACATCTAATGGTTAAAGGACATACTGTTTCCGTGGATGGTGAATTTATGCCTCCTGAAACGATGATTGTTCAACATTCTTTTAACACCTTCAAAGGTGGCCATTAAGATGTCACTATATTTATATATGATATATAATATGTTTATTTTTTCCTTAAGCTTCTGTATTTTTTATTTTGGGCACACCTTTATGGTTTCCATTATGGTTAAACGCGATATCTTCATTTAAGGAAGTGCGGACTACCGCCCCCTCAAAGTGATTTGATTCGTTAAATACCATATGTGGGACGTATAAAGGATGGAACTATGATATTATATATGATATTATACTGGAATTATAATATACCTTTATATCATTATGATTCCATTCTATAAAATATGAAATGGAAATGAAAGTAGCGTTCATGTGTATGTACGGCTTACCGTCTCCATGAACGGTGCATTTCATTTATTACCTCTAAATGATTATGTAATATTATAAAATGCATGTATATACTGGATATATATGATATATACATCATGATTATAATTCTGGATATAATGGATACATGAACAACTTGTAATTATAAAGGGTTTATTTTTGACTCAAGTACCAATGATCGTTAAAACGACCGTTATTAACTTAAATAATTACATAGTGTTAATGACATGGAAATAAGTGATATAAAAGGAATAATGAACTTTAAAAAGGTTCTTAAGCAAGTATAAATTAACTCAAGTTTATTATTCAGGACATTAAAGAACGATCGAGTCAAGTCGGACCAAAGGTATGGGACTTCGTCTCAATCTCCTTTCATTGAGGCATATTTTGTTTTATACACAACCTTCTTTTATATAGTGTATAAACCCCGTTGACTTTTACATTTATTAAAAAGAGAATATTTTTTATACGAAGCATTTACTAAATGACAAAAGGGAATGTTTTTGTCATACGTATGCAGCGACAATGACTTCTCCGTCGCCGTGACCATTATTTGAGTTTCGGCTTCCTCTACAAGTCATACCTTCTTTTTAAAAGAAAAATAAATACCATGTTTTACATTTATTTTATTTTGGTATTGAAAATGGTTTTCATAATGTTTTTTATCAATTTGTTTTATTGATATCTTGTGATTGAAAGGTGGAATTGTTATGTTTCCTTTATGCATGTTTTATGTGATACGATTATGTTGAGGTTCTTGGAAATTATTGTGAAGACAGGTGGTTCCGTGATAAACTAAGGGTGGGTGAGCCCGATATAGCTCTCCAATTCATTGGATAACGCGAAGGAGTGAAACGTTAAGGTTTCTCCGAAGATATTTAGGGAATATACTGTGATGGGTATTCCAAACGTAACCAAGTGGTTTACTCCCTATGTAAGAATGTTATGAATGCCTCAAGTTACCTTTATGTATCATGATTTCTATGATTTATTCATGATTTGATGAGGTATGTTAAAGTGATTACGTTTTATGGGTAAAGTATGATTTCATTCTTATGTATATATGTACCCATGTTTCCTTTCCATATTTTTATATCTCTTACTGAGATTTCTATGCTCATCCCAAGTTTTTTGAAATGTTTTTCACAGGTCAAGGGAAAGGTACATGATATGATGATAGTGTCAAGGAAGTGTCAAGAAAGAATCCATGTTTTATTTTAAATATGTTTCCATTGATGGGAAAGAAGAATACTATCTTTATGTAACCACTTTGTTTATATGTGGAATGAAATGAAAGTTTTATGATCTAATTCTCTAAAACTCTAAACCCGAAAAGATCCTCAATGTGTAATCTTGTAATAACTCAAGATTTAGTAAGGTTTAATGTTGGGGACTTATATAGATATTCAATTTACTTCTAAAAATCTATATAAAATCCACAATATGTGATTATTATTTTCTTTATAATTCTATTAATTTCTTTTTTTAATCCAAACCATGGATATTTTTCTATTTTTATTCATTCTTCATGATTGTTCATTGATATTATTTATTCTTGCCAATCACACACACACACACAGAAATTCAGATATATATATATATATATATATATATATATATATATTTGTATTTATATATATGAATAAATATATTTTTTTATAACTTCTTTATGTATGTCATATATATATATATAATTATATATTAGGGTTATAATATATTTATTTATATAAATTGTATATTCATGTTTATATACAGTACATATATACATATAAATGTGTGTGTGTGTGTGCTTTATGTTATATATATTTTCTCATTTTATGCATGTTTATAGAAAATATATATATAGAAACATGCATACATACATACATACATGCATATCCATATTTGTTATTCAATTTGTGTGTGTGTCATTATTTGTGTGTTTGTGTCCATAATATTTATGTATATATATTATTTATATAATATATTTACATAATTTATAAATATTTATAAATAATTGTATATTGGGATTTGAATATATATATATATATACATACATATTTTATATTTATTTTTGTGTTTCTGTGTATTTTATATAGTATATATGTGTGTTTTTATATTGTTTATGTATATATTATTTGAATAATATATATAAATATATTTTGTTTGTATGGTTATGTGTAATGATATATATATACATGTTAGTTATATATATATATAATTTTTATACTTTTCTGACCAAAATAATATGAATATGAATCAAAAATGGATGGATACTAATCATATGACTCAAGAGTATGAGTTCATCAAATTTTCAATAGCCTCTGAAAATGACCCTTATCAAATCATATTTTCATGTATACATTGTTATTATTCATGGAAATATTTTCCAACTAATTTGAAAGAATATTTGATATATTGTTGAATTAATCAGAGTAATAAATGTTCTACCAAATAAAGATAAGTAAATATATCTTTCAAGTGGAATGGTAATACATTATAAATATTATTAGATATTTATGAAATTTTATATGATAATTTAGATCATATTGATGGAATTACAATGGTGGTTAAATATAAACTTATAGATTATCATAGACTGTTTGAGAAATTTAAGAATTGTTCTGGAATACTATTATTTTATTGTAATGTGAAATATAAAATTATATTAGTAGTACTAAAACTATATAAATAAAACATAATAAATGGAAGTAGTGACACTAGTTTCAGGGAGTTTTATTATCTATTAAAGTGTATTCTTCATGATAATAATATTATTAATTCCTTATGGCCCTAAGGCCTTCTTTTTTATTTTATTATAGATAATCCCCCTTTTAAGGGTTGAAGGGGAACCTGTACATGACCCGTAGGCCCAAGGCACATGGCCTTATTTTTAAGCCTCAATTTATTATTTAAAGAAAAGACCTCTTTAGACTAGGTAGAGGGAGACCCAAAGGACCCCTCAGTGAAGAGTATTGCTATAGTACCTGCGCTGCTACAGTACCTGCTACAATGCCGCTGACGAGACAGTTCTGCCGGTGCTACAGTACCCTGCAACAGTAACACGGAAATTCGTCACTGCCCGGATTTGATACTGGGTCTTTTAGATGCCAAGCAGGAGCCTGTACCACTAGGGTATAGGCTCGTTGGCATAATAATATTATTCCTTATAAAAAATACAAAGTTAAATTAATGTTATGTTTTATGTGTATGGTATTTGAAAAAAATACATGTTTTTCCTATAAAATTCTTATTACATTGAAAAGAGTATTATCCTATATATAAATTTACCATGTGATATGTATCTTTATAAAAGATAAATAATTAAATTCTATTAAAATTGGTATGGTATTTTCTATTCATTATTATATTTTGATGATAGTACAGAAGTTTGAAACTATAAATCAGTTCATGTGACATATAGATATAAGCTTTTATGATAGAAAACTATGGTGTATAGAGAAAAACAGACAACGCTTGGTTGGTTATACTGGTAAATTATATTTTACCACCATGCTTATACATTAAGCATATATATATTATTTTTTCATTTATTATTTCAAGTTAAAAATATCCTGGTATTGAAATTAATATGTATTTATCTCAGCATATAAAATATTTGAATTTTTTGTGGGAAATAAGTGTTATGATGCATGATACTCACAAAAATAATTTTTACTAAGTTACATGTTCGTCTATATGATAATAAAATTTCCTATTTATAATAATTTATTAGGTTATCATATTAAAGTAATGTTTGGGTGTCCTATGTTTTATGATGGTGCATGATAACTTAGGCTGAAACAAGATATGGAGGCTATGATCTTTTTTCATTAAAGGTTTTTATCTCAATAACATTTATATTAATCATGGATGAACACATTTCATAGGAACATATAAAATGGTCTTTCAACTTATCTATTAATTGGAGAATAGATACATGATAGGGTAAAGGATCTCATAAATTTTATTATTAAAACATTAATTATAAAGATTTTAATAATGGTTTTAAAAAAGTGATATAGTTTTTTAAAGTGTCTTACTAGAAGAGATTGTATTTAGTATATTTTCTAAAAAAACATACATATCGAGAAACGTATAAGTGAAAGTACAATTAAAAATTTTCTAATATATAAGGTAAGACCAAATATGGTATAAAAGAAAGGTTAAATATGATTTAAATGGGAATTATGAAAGACATTGTTCAAATGAATGAGTGTATGGGATCTTTTCTTTCTCTAACTAGTCACATTATTTCTAGAAAATAGATATTTTTGTTTTGTAACTTTTTAAATGGTATAACAATCTTAGAGTGGTATTCATTAAATATCAATAATGTTGTATCAATAAATGTTTTGAAGTTAAATGAATTAAAATAATATGAATGATAAGTTTTGATTCACGTTTTTATGATCATGGAAATATGTTTTATATTACTAAAAAAAATTGACACATAGTAATTAATCTTTGTTTATTTTTAAAAATCAATATTTAGTAAGGTTATTAAACTTGAAAACTATTCAATATTAGAAATTTGATATTTTTGTCACTTTATGGGAACTATATATGTTCCTCCCATGTCACTAATTGATATAATGTTTTATTTGGTATGAAAGGTCTAATTTTATTTTAAAAATTCATTTTATATTGATGTACCCTGTTAAACACTATATGAAAATATTTAATTGGCATCTTAATAATCAATGTTGTTTAGAATTTTGTATTATGAATATGTATATTATTGAAAAAAAACATTACATTTTTATACTAAATACCAATAATAAGTTGATAACATTGGTCTCCAAAGATTTCAGCATGATGGGTGAATCAAAGGAAAAGGATGTTCAGAAATAGATATTGTTACAATACCCTTAAAATATTGGTAATGATATTACTTGTATGTTTTTCATAATAATGTATAGGTTGTTTCATATGTTCAAACATTTAATGGAATTATTATTAATTTAAATCCAACAAGGGATAAATGTTTGATATTAAATATACATAAACACTAGTTTATTAGTTAATTTCAAGATTGAATTTACTAATAGTTTTTTATAAATCATAAATAAATCTATGAAAACAAATTGATGGTTAGATAATGGACAAAGTATTCATGTACCTTCTAACAATGTCTATATAGTTAATAATGATACATTCTATAAAAATGAACATGATGAACATATTATTTTGTAAAATAGTGGAGTCATTGTTATGGTTGATATAATACATATATCATGTGAAAAAGATAAAAATCCAATTTACTTGATTATATCTTACTTTATGATAATTGAAAAATATAGGGGTTAGAGTATAAATCATTTAATTATCCAATTTTATGATTTTGATGGGTTAATTATACGATTAAAACAAAATTTTGTGAATTGAGATTCAAAATAGATAATTTTAGTAAGTATAAAAATATTATCCCCCTGTAATGGCATCACAAGTAATGAATATTTTTTATGCATGTTTTCCTATTAACAAAAATTACTCCGTTATTATTTTAGAAACAAAAGAAAATGTATAATCGTGTTTAAATTCATTGGAGGATGATTCTTTCATTGGAAAGGAATCAATTCATACTAGACCTAATGGAAATTATTTCTTATATGTTATAGGTTACCACGATGTAGTAATTTTGGATAATCAATAAAGGGGGAAATAGTTCAATAATTATTTTTTTATTCAAAACCATATCCTCCATATAGTTCACGGCCTTATTATCATATCCATCCCTATACCATAGTCGGTACTTTAGACACTACATCTTGAATATGACCCATGAAAAACTAGGTAAAACATCCATATATCCACCAACCCCTCAATGAACAATGAGTTAAATCACTCATGGGAATCATTATGAACCTTGCATCCAACTAGCATGTTATACATGAAATTTCCTCCATGGTACCCATGTGATGGCATGGATAGTGAGAATCAAACATGAGACCTCACCACTACCCCATATTTTATGAAAATAGTCAGTTCCACCTCTAGGGCTAACACATAAATCATAAAAGAAAAATATAATATAGTAGTTATGAACCCGTACTTATGGATCTGGTTCTAAAAACATACACTTTTCATTTCCAAATTTGATTCTCATAAACATGACTCGATTTTATCCATCCAAAATAAACGATATCAAATGGAAATATTGGATCCATTTCATACTTAAGGACCTTTTAGGTTTAGAGTTTTAGGGAATTATGGAAAACTATTACATAACAATACCCATGTATTTATGTGAGATTTTTTTCCTACAATACCCATATTTTATTATTTCATGTTAATTCCTAATCACTATTCTAACTCATACATAAACCTATGATTACTTTTTCAAAATTTTGGATGAACAAAAAATGATGGGTTGGGAACATAAAAGTAAGAAATCCTCTAGTCCAATGAAAACATAAAAACTCATAAAATGTTTACCTTTTCTATTTTATCCTTTGATCGTATAATATAAATCATATCTGCATGGGAAAAAAAACATTTTTCTCATATAAATCCATTAAAACCCATAATAAACAAATAGAAACCCCCTTTAGACAACATAGATCATTATATTCCTAACCCTATCAAGAAATAAGTGGATCCTAGTTAAATCCATAGGATAAACATCCTTTGTTAAATCTATCATTATTATCTTTGAAGAAAAGAAACATTACTCAATTCATTTGAGATATATATCGGTCTCACCCATCATATAAGTTGTATTAAGATCACACATTGTATAATCTATATTCTTCTCACCCATAATATAAGTTATATGAGGATCACCCATATTATATGATATATCAAGGATAAACCATCATCACCTATAATTATAAATTTCCATATCATATATAAAACATTTTAATATTTTACCTTTTCATATTAAAACCCTATAAAAACACTTTTAAAACCACATGAAAATAATTTTAGATATTGAAATACGATATTTTTTTAAAAACCCATTTTCAAAACTGAAATAATCAGAAGAAGGGAAGAAGGGGTTTTATTTAAAGAAAAAATGGAATCTTGTAAGAGAAGAAAAACATAAAATAATGGTTGTGGTTGTGGAAATTTTTTTGATTCTATATATGTCAAAAATTAACATTCCTTTTTCATTTTGTAAAGAAAGTAAAAACATTCGATATAAAATACTTTAAAATATTAATTTTGAATTTTTTATGAAATTCATAAGAGACATACAATTTACATTATAATTCATTTATTTATATATAAATAAATCCATGAAATAATTTTAAGAATATGTAATTAAAGAAAATTATATAGGAAATAAATCATTAAAACATCTAAAATGAGGTTTTAAGTTAAAGTGTATCGTAGCTCGTGTATGACACACCATTTATGTCACTTTGACTTCTTGAATAATAAAATTATGATGAATAAATAATTTCTTATTAATCATTTTAATTTTCATTACATTATTATTATCTATTTTATATCAATTATGAACATTTTTTATTTAGTTACTTTATCAGTCAGGTTTATGTCTGATATTTGGAGGACATTTGGTTTATAATCCCAAAAAATCTTCATTTTTATGAACATGGTAAAATAGTTAATTAAAAGATAATATAGAGAATATTAATCCTGAAATAATTATAATTTTTATATATTAATTATAATTTTAAAACCTATCATGAAATATGGTTATGAAGAATTAATTACATTATAATCATGGCGACAGTAGGTCATACGTATGCATAAGTAACATTTTAATTTTTCAACAATCATGTGGTTAAGAAGGTAAGTATTATTTTATCTTTACATAATTATGATTATATAAAAAATTAATATTATTTCTTTAAATACACTTATACATAGAATCCATGTGATGTGGTTATGAAAAATGAATTATATCATTTCATAGAGGTGGTAATCCACACGTACTTACAGACGAAATTATCATTTTTAAATTGATGGAAAGGTAAGAAATTAGATGATAAAATATATTTCCATAATATTAATTATCTCATTAATATCAAATATATAAATTAAATCCTTAATTATAACCTTCCATGAGATATGGTGATGGAAAATGAATCACATCAGTTAATGAGGTAGTAGTCCACTGTACATAATTATGATGGTTTTATTTCCTATTTCAAGGATGAATGAGTTGGATTTTGGTTAAAAAATTAACATAATACCATCTTAGTATATTTTAGATACTTATTTTTTTTATATGACAATGTTTATAATATTTTTAAAGGGGGTAAAAGAAGAAATAAAACTAAAACATTCAATTAAAATCTATACCTCTTCTTCGGACAACCTCCTTTTACATACACATTAAGACCTATAAGGTTGATATAATTCCCAAAATAATACATCTAAAACATGTTTAGGGATATTAGTAAGGTATTTTGGTAGGTCTTTTCTAAATAATAGTGTTGAAAATGTGTGCGGAAGAGAGGATATGAGGATCCCATTTACACATGGGGGAGGGGCACTCTTGGAATTACATAAATTATTAAATTAATATAAATAAATTTTAATGTAAAAGTAGAAAAAAATGATATCATTAGAATATATTATTTTTATGAGTTTAAAAACTCTCGTATAATAAAATTTGGATAAGTTTAGGAGATTTTTTTTCTATTATCTCTTTGTGTTAACCCCTGTTAACCCTATTGATGATTGTTATGATATCGAAGTTTTTTATTCATTATGAGAAAAGAAAGTTTTTATAAAAGTAAAAGTGACCCATAATTGAACCATGGGTAATATTTTTAACCATATCCCATTCAATTTTTTAAAGATATGTTTTCTTTTGAATTTGAAATCATTTAATAAAATATTTTTTATTATAAAATATCATTAATGTTAATTTTGGAACTATAAATTTAATTTGAATTTAAAGTCATCAATATAACAATATAATTAGAATATATACATTTAACACTTATCTAAAATGTTAAATATATTTATAAAATTATTGGGACACAAAAAAATCTCCAAAATAAAACTACTTTTACTGTTTTTAAAATCATTTACTTTATTTTTCTAATGCTTGAATAAGAAATATACTAATATTTTAAACATTATCTTTTGTTAACCCATGTTTACCTTTTTTAAGATTTTTATGATATAAAATTTTTTTTTATTTCATATTTATGTCTTGGTGGTATCATAAAGGATACTGATTTTCTTTAAAACTGTATTATTTTAATATTCAAAAAAATTAATTTCATGGAGAAAATCTACAAAAAATTATAACAGGATAAATTTGAATTTATAAGTCCAAAAATTATTTCTATTTTATAAAATTAAATTCAAATAACTGATAGAATTTTTTTTAATATGAATGTATAAAACAAAATGAAAAACAATATTTAGAAAAAAAAATTGAAAGTCTAAAAACGTCTTATACCAAAATAAATTATAAATATAATTTAAATTTAATTAATTATATTATTTATAAATAAAGTATTTCTAAATTTAAGATAAAATTAAAATCAAAATAAGGTATTTAAATGAAAATAAAATGCAGTTTTTCAAAAATCGGTATTTCCACAATTAAATAAAAAATCAATCTTTTCTGGAAAATCCCAAAAATTAATCTTAAGATAATTCAAATATGATGGTTTAAAAAATGGTACCCTTTTTATAAAATTAAAATTCTAAAATTTACAAATTATATTTTTAATCCAAAACCTATAAATCATAAACCCCAATTTTTTTAGAAATAAAACCTTTTCCTTTTGATTGAAAATTTATGTAATATTCTTATAATGAATATAACTATATAAAATCTAAGTCATGAATATTAATAAGGTATAAAATTGATTTAATATTAAAAATAACTAGTTGGTCACATTATTACCCCTTTAGTAAATTGTATCCTCATAAATTAATCTTCTACCCAATAAAAAGGGTTTAAAGAATTTTTAAAATCAATTCCGAGAAGTGGAAGACAAAACATATAGACATGAATGGAAATTCATTTTCGTTTTTAAAAATACCTTTTATAAAGTAAAAAATCATTAAAAAATTTAATAAAACCTACTTTTGAAAATTGGGAAAGGAAAATTTGAAGTTCATGTGGACTAACACATAGTTCGGTTTCCAAATATGAGAACACTAGTGGGAATTGAAAATAAAGAAATAGATGACTATAGTAATATCCAAATAATGATTCATATTTAAAAATAACATTTATAAAAATAAGATGAATTATCATGATAAAATCAATGACCACAAAATCATAAATCAATGAGGTGCGAAAAAGATCTATTCATCGAAAATGAATATAATATGATAAAATTTTTGTTTCATGATCCTTTTCCTAGAGTTGAGGGATTGTTTTACCATATAGATTATAAAAATAAGGAAAAATACATACTTTTACTTATTCATATAAATAAGCACAATTTCATAATTTTTTTTTACAAAAAATTTCCACCTTTATCTCATCTTTTAATCCAAATGATGAGTATGAATATTTAATTTATGAAGCACTATAAAAAACTTTTTATTGAAAATAACTATGTAAAAGGGTGAAAATATATTATTCATGTCTTTACTAAAAAATATGGTTAGAAAATAAAAATATAATACCCAAAATGGATATACCTTTATATGAATAAATAACACATTAATTTCCAAAATTAAAAAATAACACCCAAAGTTGAAATTAGATTATTCCAAAAAAAATTAACCTTATATCCTAATTAACCTTAATAACCTCAACATTAAAGAAAGTTTTAACCTCAAATTTTGTCTCATAAATTTCAGCATACATCCCCAAAAATTTAATAGAATTATTCTAAAATAATATTTCATGTTAAACCTAAGGGTTACATATACCACAACCTAATGAAACATCTCCTAAAATATGATTAGTCACCTTAAAATGTTATCACGAAAACCTAAAAGGGGTGTTTCTGCCTTTTAAATTCTGATAAATGGTAAAATTATAAACCCATGATGTTATCTATAACTATTAATTTAACCACACATGAAAAAATCATAATCTTGAAAGTTATATGAACACTCCTCTAATACCAACTATAACATTACCAAACCCGAACTTCCAGATCTAGTGTTAAAAACATAACCTTTACTTTTCTAGATTTGATACTATTAAATGTGACCCAATTTTAGTTATACAAAACAAAAAACATAAAATGGAAATATTGGATCACTTATCCACCCAAGTAACTTTTAGGTTTAGAGTTTTAGAGAATTACTAAAAACTACTACATAACAATATGCATGTATTTAAGTGAGTTTTTTCCCACTATACCCAACTTTTTTCCATATTAACTCTTCGTTATTATTCCAAATCATCTATAAAATCTATAAAAATCACTTGAAAACATGGTTTTACCATATAAATATCATTAAGGGACATAAATGTAAGAAATAAGTTATTCTGGTGAAAAACATGACCACCCATAAAATTTTTACCTTTTCCATGTTATCCTTTGAGCATATAAAATAAATCATACCCATTTTTAAAAACACACATTTTTTTGAAATAAAACCTTTTAAACCCATAACAAACAAATAAAACCCCTTTTTAGGATACTTAGGGCATTGTATTCATTACCTATGTCAAAAATAATAGGATCTCATTTAAATCCATTGGATAAACCTCCCTGGTTAACTCCCTCCTTCTTTGCTTTTAAGATAAGGAACATTAGACAATGCATTAGAGAGTTATACCAGGACAACCCATCAAATAGTTGTATCAAGATTTCCCATTGTGTAAAATGTATTGGGATCACCCATTATATAAGTTATATCGAGATTACCTGTCATAATATATAATTCTAAAGTAACATTTCATCAATAAAAAAATTTAATTTTTTACCTTTTCATATTAAAACTATTTTAAACCCATATAAAAAAAATTGGATGTTGAAATACCCTTTCCCTATAAAAAACCATTTTCAAAACTAAAATACCAAGAAAAAAGGGAATATAAGTTTTATTTTAAGAAAACGTGGAATATTTTAAAGGAATTAAAACATAAAATAACTATTATAGTGGTAGTAAAATACATTAATTTCATATACATTAAAATACCACATTATTTTTTCCTTTGTAAGGAAATTCAAAATGTTTTGTATATAATATGTAAAAAGATTAATTTTGAAAAAAAATGATAGAAATTTATAATATAAATAATTTTTTTTATAATTAATTAATTTTCATATAAATGCATCTAGAAAATAATTTTAAGAAAATGGGCATTAAATAAAATTATTTAGAAAACAAAACATTAAAACATTTAAATTGAGGTTTTATGTTAAAGTGTCTCTTACATCGAGTCTAAATTATCATGTATGTTCTATATATTCATTAATAATAAAATTTTATTAATCATTTAATTGATTAATAATAATTTTCATGTTTATTCCATAATCATTATCCCTTTTATATCATTTTTGACTTTGTTTTACTCAGTTATTTCATCAGTTAAGTTTATATCGGATGTTTTGAGGAAATTTGCTTCATAATCCCAAAACATATTTTGTAGGATGAACATGGTAGAAGATTTAAAAAATAAATCATATCTAAAATTATAATAATTAATTAATTACCATTTTTATATATTAATTGTTCTTTTAAAATCAACCACTAAATATGATTATGAAAAATGAATATTTTTACAATCATGAAGATGGTAGACCATACGTAGGCATGAGTAACATATTAATTTTTCAATGATCATGGCGTAAAAATAGTAAGTATTATTTTTTCATTAAATAATTAATATTATATTAAAAAAAATATATCTTTAAATACGCTTATATATAATATCCATGTGATGTGGTCGTGAAAAACAAAGCACATCACTTTGTAGAGGTGGTAATCCACATTTATGTATGAGTGATGTTATCATTTTTCAAATAATTGAAAGCTAAGAAAATATATGATATATAATCTTTCCAGAATTAAAATAATACCATTAATATCATATATATATATATATATTAAATCCATCATTATAATAATTTTTGAGAGGTTGTGATGGAAAAAATTGCATTGGTTCACGAGGCGGTAGTCCTCCGTACACACGAATGATGAGTTCACTTCCCATCTGATGGATAAAAAAGATGGATTATTTTTAATAAATTAATATAATAACAACTAAATATATGTTATATACTAATTTTATTATATCATAATGCTTAGAATAGTTTTTAATGAGGGAGAATAAGAAATAAAGAAAAACATTTAGTTAAAAGTTATACTGCTTTTTCTGAAAACCTTTTTTTCATTACAACTTAAGTCCTCCATGGTTGGAATTATTCTAAATTTAAGACCAAAGTAAAATGTGGAGGTATATTATAAATTTATTTTTGTAGGTATTGGTTGAAATATAGTTTTAAAAATTCATGAGAAAGAGATGATAGGAGGCACTCTTTTATAAGTGAGGGGAGGAGTACTCATGGAATTACATAAAATATTAAATTAATATGAATTAATTTTCATGGAAATTAGTAAAATAATAATTATATTAAAATATATTATTATTCGTAGTATATAAATATTATAAAAAAAATTGGACATGTTTAGGGTATTTTTCAACCTTATCTCTTTATTTTAACACCCTATTAACTCTTTTGATGATTACCGTGATATGAATGTTTTTTACTCTATATGGTTCGATAAAGTTACTAAAAAAGAAAATGTGACAAATAAATAGGTCATATTTAATATTTTTAAAAATATATCATTCACTTGGATGAAAATAGTATTTTTATGAATTTTAAATATTTTAATAAAATATGTTTTATTATAAAGTATAATTAATTATAACTTTAGAACTATTCATTTAAATTGACTCTAATTAATAAATATTAAATATTAATTAAATTTTACACTTTTAAAAATCTCTTATATGTTATATATTTCTATAAAATTATTGGGATACTATATCTACCAAAAAAATTACCTTTAAATTTTTAAAAACTGTTTATTTTATTTTTCTACTCTTTGCAGAAGCACTATATTGGTGGTGAGTAAAAATTTAAGGTAATTATTTCATCACTAAAAATGAAAAATAATTTTCCATAATAAAAATATATTAATTAAGTTTAATATAAACTTTTATATTTTTCCAATATGTATATTTAATCACATTTATTTCATGATAACTTATTTAGTATGTTATTTTGACTTTTCTAACCTTGTACAAGAATTACACAATCATTTGGATATGTCACTTGTTATATAAATCCATTATTTTCATATCTCCATAACAACGATAAAAAATAATTCATATTTATCATCCATGTCAATAAAATACTTATTCCTTCTCAAATATGTTCTTTAGGACACCAAATTCGACTTTTCTAATGCTCTACAAGTACTATGTCGTTGATGAAAATAATTTTTCATACTTATCATGAAATAAATTATAATTTATATGTTTGTAATTATTCTTGTATTATATTTTAATGATATTATTATACATTATTCATTACATATAATTAAATAAATTTTTATATCATAATTATATCTTGGCAATATGATAAAAGATATTTTTTTTCATAAAAACTGTCTTTTTTAATTATTCAAAAAAAATTCAACTTCTTCAGAAAAATATAAAAAATAATAGGATAAATTTTACATGATGAATACAAAAATTAATCCCATTTAATCAAATTAAATTTTTAAGTGACATAAATTACTTTTAACATAAATCCATAGAAGGTAATGAAAAACTGTTTTTAGAAAAATGCGTTCTTAAGCGCAAAAAATAAACTTATACTAAATCAAGTATAAAGATTATTTCTATGTAATTAATTTTATTATTTATATATAAAGGATAATTTAATTTATTTAATATCAAATACATATAATAATGGTACTTTAGAATGAAAATAACTGAAAATGTTACAAAAATCAGTATTTTCACCATTCATTGAAAAATCAATCTATTCAGAAAAATATCATAAAATTACCCTAATTTTATTTTGATATTATGTTTACAAAAATTATATTATTTTATCAAATTAATAATATAATTTATATTTTTAAATAAAACCATATAATGCATGACAACCCAATTTGGTTGGAAATAATGATTGTTCCTTTTGACTGAAAGATTATCTGACAATATTATATGAATATAACTATATAAAATCTAATTCATGAATATTAATAAGGGATGAAAATTATTTAATATTAAAAATACATTGTTTTTACATTTAATATTATAGAATATAGGTTTATTATCACTAGGGTTCTTTCCACATCCAGAAGGGCATGAATATATTTTATTTAGAAAATTTTCTTTTTTAACTGGACTGAGAGGTAATTCTTACAAAGCTTGAAGACCCCATGTACATGGACTAAAAAACAATTGAACATGTGACTTTGTATATATTATAAACTATAACCATCCACACACCCTATACCCCCGAATGGCTCAAATATATTTGTTTTTATGGATAATACCCCTTTTAAGGGTTGATGGAGAACCCTACATGACCCATAGGCCCAAGGCATAAGGCCCGACAACCCAAAGGACAATACATGACCTGAAGGCCTAGAGGAATACTATTCCCATTACATGACCCATAGGCCCAACCCACTAGAACTTACTCTCCCCAGCTTCTACATCATTGATCTCCTAGCTCCCCACCTTAAATTTCTAATCGTCTAGCATTGCCTCTTACAAAGTTACACGGTGTCTGGTCCTGATGGCGGTTGTCATACCCTCTCATTCATCCAATCCAGTTATCTCTCCTTCTAGTTACTACTACTCTTCTTACTCTGATCCTCTACTGGGGCATTATTTGTGTGAACTGGGCTTCTCCATTGTCTCTATGGCCTGAACACCCTGAGGCCCAAAGACCATTGATGACCCAAAGGCCCTAAGACCCGTAGGCCCAAACTGATGGCCCGAAGGCCCAAATTGGGTTACTAGTTCTGACTACTACATTACCAAATAGTACCTGCTACAGTACTGTTACAGTATCCAAAAAAAATCACCTCCAACTGGTTTTGAACCTTGGTCACTTGGAAGACAAGCAGGATACCTTACTGCTAGGGTACATGCTCGTTGGCCCCCACCCCCAATACCTCTTCTTGTTTCCTACACCTTTTTCACCACCAATGGTGTAGTTAGACTTGTTCTTACCCTACACATAAGTGGTTGAGGCTTAAACCCATTGGTTGTTTCCATGTCTCTACTGGTCTACTCTAGTCATTTTTTTGGTTATTGGCCACTTCTACATCTCATTCCTCTAGGTAAGAGCTACTCTTAGCCACACCACCCTAGATAGATGACCTTGAATTCTTAGTGTCCCAATGTCCCATGATGGATTAGAGGCCCATTTAATGTCTTCGAGGATCGAGAGGCCAAGGCCTATTTTTTTATGGTCTGAAATCCCATTTGAGATGAATATTACCGCTTCTAAAATAACCATTTACAATATTTTATAGAATACCCACACTCCTGTAGTTTTATAGTACTATTACATTTCTTGTGTAAATTTTCTCCCACAAAATTTTGAACCATGATTTCATGATGAGAAAAATTTTAGTGATCTCAAATGTTAGGAATAAATTACACTTGATCAAAAGCATTAAGAATAAGATCATTTCTAGATGATGGTTTTAATAAAATTATTTAAACAAAGAAGCAAAGGTTAAATGTTTTATATTGGATATAATGATCATAGTCAACCAATTAAACTAAATAAATCAATATTCCTTAGTTATATTGTGTTCAATATCAGATTAAATGTGATAATGGATATAAATAGTTGTCATGGTGTCATACCTATAATGAGATTTGTTATTTAAAAGTAAATTATAGTATCATACTATTACACGTTCTATTATTTTCCCTTTAGATCAATTCTTGAATGTTGATTTTTTAAGTGTGTATTTATGCTAAAATAATTTAGATTTATTTTTTATATAAAGTTTATTAAAATGAAACATAGGTATTTCAAAATAATAATGTGTACTATGTATATATGGTATTTTTATTATAATATCAATCCTCAATGGCAAGGGACCGGTTTTTTTATCCCTTTGTGTTTTTAGAGATTTATAGGTGTTTATATAGAGTTTTAAGGTGTCCCAGTGTTAGAGATTTTAGTTTTGGATATACAGGTTCTAAAATAACCATAATGGTAGCCATGGTGGAGGATTCAGTCTGAGAAGCTCTAAACCTATTGCTATTGGGGTTAGTTATAGTGGTGTTTGGTGAACTTAGGGTGTGAAACACTAATATTAATGTGGTGGTGTTTGATGAATTTCCTTATGTATCAATAGGAATGCAGAAATTCCTATGGTGATGGGTGAAGTGATTGGATAATTAAGTAGTGTAATATAGGGTGTGAAACAATCATGGTGTTAGCATAGTCCTTGGAGAATTTCTATGTGAGAAATGGGAATGATGAAATATGTATTTTTGTGGTCATGGTGATGATATGTCATGGTGAGATCGAGTTGGGTGGGAAGGAAAGAAATAATGAGAATGGGGTCTCCATGAGATGTTATATTCCATGGGGAGCTATAAATGGTATGGTTAATTCATATATACCTTTGTGGGCTTCTGAGATGAGTCATGGTTGGGTGTCCCTTGTGAATATTTGATACCAACACATCAAGGTGAAGGTTAATCCTATACTAAAAGGGGAAATATTGGTAGAGAAGAGGGGTAGATATCCATTTTGAAGTCTAAGGGTACCAAATCCATATTTAACCAAAGACACCATAGTTAAGATCAAAGTATCCATGTAGTGGGGAAGGATAATTAGGTATTCTCTTTAAATATGTTTTTGAGTACCCTATGATTCAAATTTTTCTTCCAACCCCAAACAACCCTTTGATGCATTATTTTAATCAGATAGTGGATACTAACCTTGTAGTTCATGGGGACCGATATCTCTCTTGATCCAAGGAATTCCACTTCTTCCCTTTGATATTCATTCTTATTCTATTATTTTATAGATGTTCTGGAAGTGATTTCTCTTGAGTTTGTTTTAGTTCTTGTGTATGGTTGATAATGTATTGTTTTTTAGGTCCATATGTGGTTTCCATTGATTTTTTAAGTAGTTTATTCCCCTTTCCTCTATTTTTGAGCAGTATTCCTCAAAGATTCATATATAGGTAGGTGGATTCCATTTATTTTTTAATTAGTTGATTCATTTTTCCTCCATTCTTGAGTAGTTTTCCTCCATTCACATTATTGATATATCATGAGGTGTTTGTGAAGGTATGGGTAAAAAATAGGATACTGGATAAGACTGTCTTATCGTAGAATGAGAGTCATCTAAACTATCCTTGAATAATATCGATCACTATAGGTTCCCAATTTTATCTTCATGTAAAGTATCAGAAAATGGGTAGTCATTTTATCATCATTTATCCTGTGTCATTAGGGAATGTACTATTGGGAAATCAGACACAATTTTATTTTCTTTGTAGAGGCAATAGCTATCATAATATTGATTTCTTATCCTTCCTAAGTATTAATCATAGGGATGGTGTACCTCTTTAAACTCAATCATTATAGAATTATCCTTTATGCTAGAAATAATAGTACGGTTCTCTGGACTATGATCAGTAAAGAGAGGATGGAGTGGATAGAGTATAACCCTATGATTTCCATTTTCATCAATTACAGAGTGTATAGTATGACCATGGAGGTGGTCTCCTTTAGGTATAGAAAGTCTATAGAGTTGTAAGTGGTCAAATTCAGGACTTATAAATTATAGTTCCAGGTGATCCATATGTCATGTAAGGTATTATATTCTTATATTCTTCTTAGTTTTATGAATTTTTTGATTCATGAGAAACACAATACTTTATTGAATCCAAACTAGCCCATGATTTAGGACTTGAAATTGACAGTCTTATAGTCCCTTTTACATTGACTACTCTAGCTAGAGGTCAATATATCTTATATAATATATGTGTGGATTTGGAGTTAATTTATGGGAAACATCTCTCTTGGGGATATTTCCTATATTTTTTGATACAACAGTACAACATCATCCTTGGTGTGGACTAAATATATTCAATGTAGTATATTAGGAATTTATTTTGAAGTTGATTTATATTTTTGATGATTATGGAGAGCACAACATGTTTATTAGAAAGATATACCATCTATTTAGTTAGATTAATACATGGTATTTATCATCCTTGATGTTTTAAATGATGTGGAGTTCAATGGAGGATTGTCTAGTGGAATTTCCTAGTATTTTAGAAGATTATCCTAGAATATTTATATAATATTTTATTATTTTAACCTCTCAACATGAGATTTATTTTTTAATATATATATATTTTCGTGTGTCTCTATGATATTGATTTCTTCAAATAGTATAGAGCCTTATATGTTTTAGGAGATACAGATCCATATTAACGAACTTATATATAGGGGTTTTATTCATCTTGTTATGATGTGATTGGATTCTTAAATTATATTTATGAATAAGGTTAATGGAAATATTTGATTATGCATTGATTATTGTCCTTTTTACTAGGTGATAGTGAATTACTATTATCCCCTTCCATTAAGTAATGATCTCTTCGATTGGATAAAGGGAGATAGATGGTTCTTGAATATTGAAATGTGGTTGGGATATCATTATATGTGAGAAAATTATGAGGATATTTTAAATAACACCATAAAATTTAATTATGGGCATTGAGATTTATTATTTATTTCATTCGATATTATGAACACCCCCAAAGTGTTCATGGATTAACAAATTACGTGTTCTATGAATTTATGGATAATTTCATGATAGTGTTAATTGATTAAATATGTGGGTATTTTGAGTTTCAAGAATATAATTCAAACCATATTTGACCTATTTTGGGTAATCTTCAACATTATCAACTATTTCAAAAAGATTTTGATCTATAATTTCTTAAACTGTGTGGCCCATTTCTCAGAAAATGTGATATCTCAACATGGGTTATCCATGGATCCATCAAAGATTAAGGTGGTTATGGAATGGAATGGAGTACTTAATGGATATCAAAATATCAATTTTATCCTATACTAATATAGTTGTTAAGGGTTGAACCCAAGGGAAGGTTGTGGGTTTTTTAAGGGTTTATTTAATATCCTAACATACTGAAAATAGAGAATAGAAATGATGGGTAGATAAGTGTGTAGTGTGTGAAATAATAATTGAGAAAAGATATGTGAGTTATGTTAATACTAACTATATCAAGGGGTAGAAACACGAATTTATGTTTTTCATGGGGAAAATACTAAGGTTTAAAAGGTAATGTAATTGAATATGAAAATAGATTCATCTCAACATGAAATTGATTGGTTAGAAGTGTCTCAATATCCCCTAACAATTACAACCAATATTATGATAAATAATTATCTTCCTCAATATGTGATGTTTAAGATATTAAATTATATTATAGAAAGATTTATTATGATTAAGAAAAAGATAAAAAATAGTAAAATATCCCTCAATTCAATTAAGTACACAACATGTTTGAATTTAAAAAATATATGAATGATAGTTTTAAGTGAAATAGTTGAAGAAAAGATACGGTAAATGGTATATATTCTCTCTCAAGTTGATGTTTATCTCTCCCAATTTTATCATTTTCATTCAACTTTATTTAATCTCTTACTCACAATCTCCATGAAATTATATTATTCTCGTCTTCACTAGAGATCCTCAGCCTGTTAGTTGAATTAGCATAACCAAGATAGTCTTAATATTTTCCCAATAATTTATGGAATTAGGAATTAGACAATTTCATCTTTTGAATTTGATTCTAGTCTCATTTAAAGGAAATTAACCAACTAACTTAAGTCTTCAACTGATTCATTTAAATAATATTTCATCCTCTAATATTTCAACAACTAACTACCCAACAGACTGTATATGAAAAAATTTATTCCCACGAAACTAAATTAAAATATACCACATGCATAAAACTTCAACACTAAGAAAAATGAATATAGAAAACTTTCAAATACATTACGTTCTTCATCATATCTAGAAATAAACTCTATATGTTTCCTATTTAATTTAGGACTCTATATGTGATTTAATTAATTTTATTATGCCTTACCAAAATCTTATTGACAACCCTCACATGACTAATATCACCTTTTTAATTCATTAGAAACTCATTCATTTGGATTTTTATACTCAATACCTATATAGTAATTTTAATACATCATTGGAGCATTTCCTCAAACACCCAGTGTGAACACTTCTTCATCAAAGAAACTGTAACACAATAAGATGTTGAGGATCAGTTTTTCTCAATCACACCTCTTCAATCACCTCAAAGGTTCATTCATCTAACTTCTTCATTTGAAAATTTCCAGTTCTAGGTGTTTGAACATGAACTCCTAGATCATTTTCAGAGTAAAGTAGAGTTTAATCACTTAATAAAATCACTTAGTTACTCTCTGACCTTCATCACACAACACTCACTTTAGTATTATTGGATGAACCTCAGGTGTTCTCTATTTATATGAATAGTTCCCAAACATTGTTTCCACAAAATTTGAACTTGATCGAGCCTAGCCCTCAATATTTCATTTTTTGTAGTGGAATTAGTCGTCTTCAATTTCTTAGATTTTACAATTTTTAGTTCGAAAATCTTTGATCGATGGAGCTCAATGATGTGACAATAAATAATCTAAATGTACATGAAAACCAAGATTCAAATCATCATTTTTCATCGATATAACACTAGTTTTCATATTCAAGAAAAACTCTTTGATTCGAATTTATCATCATCTTTGGGAGGTTTACCCTACAACAACTACTAGTGATCAAAAATACAAAGTGTGGTTTTTTCATAGGTCATACAGTAAATCAACTTGATCGTCCCATTTTCAAATATTCACTCAGATCCATCTTCTTTGGTGTTGACGTACTACAACATATTAAAAACCAAAAACTATATTCAATTAATTATTTAATATGTAAATTATAAGATAAATTATAAAATTAATGTTAAAAATTATGTTTGAATTAAATTAGTTAAAATTTGAAATCCAATTAATAATTTCATTTTTTTATTAAAATTTAAATATATTAAAATACCAAAATAAGGGATTTTAAAATAATTTTTTTTAAATTTTTTAAATAATTACTTAAAAAATAAATTATTAAATTACTAAACCAAAATATTTAAATATATACACCTAAAATAAGTATTTAAAATTAAAATAAGAAATAAAATAAAAATTTGAGAAAACAAAAAAATTAATAATTTAAACCTAAAAATATAAATTTAGATATAAAATTAATAAATTATTGATTTGAATCAAAAAATATACTATATTTCATTTATTTAACATTTAAAACACATTTTACTAATTAAATCATCAAAATATTAATAAAATTATGTGTAAAGAAGTTTGAAATAAATTCCACATAAAATTCTCCCACACATAGTAAATTACTTTTCCTGAAAAAATCACTTAGTCAAATTTAGTAGAATAATATAACCCATTAATGATGAGTAGATTGTAATGCCATTAAGTATTGGTTTTTAAAAGACAATTTTCTCCATGGATTCTCTTTAAATAAAAATGGTGAATTTATAATCTTTAAATAATGATATTTTAATACATGATTCGATTACCAATTTAGAGAAATAATTATATTTTAATTTTTTTTTATTGAATTAATCATACATCATTATGAATTTGACTTCCAAACTTCTCTTTACCTGTTTATAATAGACACACGTTAACATAAATCAAAATAATTCGACACTATTTTGGTGGTAATATTTAATAATTGGAATCAGTATAAATAACTCACTCAAAAGCATACAGAATAATAATAATGAGAGCTCCCCCAGGGAAAAGATCAAGGATAAAATTTATCAAAAAAAGTGATTGAGTTTTAAAAATATCATAGAATAGATTATCCTTAATTAAATTAGGTATTTCATAAAGGTGGGTATATTTTATGGACCAAATACATATATTGGAAATGGATCCAGTAATAACATTACATTACCTATAAATGTGGGACACCATAAAATCAATATGCTTACAATATAGTAGGTATTTTCTCCATTTCATAGATAGCATGAAAGTGGAGGTAGTAGGTCCAAGATTAATGGAGTATGAAATGAATAAATATTTCATATCAATCTATATTTTCTATCTAGTTATTGAAGTAGGAAATATAAATTTCAATGAAAACTCCCTCCATCTTCACATCATAATCAATCATTGTTCCATAGTCTTTGATGAAGCACAAGATATATCCTCTATTAGCATCCTTGAATATTACTCTACTTCTTGAAGGACCCATGTTTCCCTTAGAATCTCTATCCATATTGATTTTAATCCAAACAATAATTGAAGATTTCTATAACATAGTGATAAAACCATTATAAGTCTTGAAGTTACCTCATATTATTAATATGTCAAAAAAACATCTCCCTGATTTTATTCCCAATCATCCCAGTCATTATTAAGGTATAATATTAATATTTAAGAGGATGATATTCATATCCTCCATTATCTAAAAATCATTCCCACCATATCTTGTAGTGTTACGATTCCACTAGATGATATATCACGCTTCAATAATGGCTGACCGAAGAATATTTCAAAACTAGGTAGATCCATCATGAACATTGAAATGAGACAATAGTAATCCTAAAATATTGATGTTGTTTTAGTCCACCTTAAATAAGCTACATATAATTCCCCAAATCATTTTGGTATATGATCAGCAGAAGAGAATATGGGTGATAGATTCGCTCGCATCCTTTCATACACTATAACTTGAGCATATATTCAGACCATTTTTCATTTCATAATCATTCTTGGGGAGTTTTCTGAGGTACTCCCATTATAAATGAAATAATATGGATGGATATATACTAGTATTTTAGAAGTATTTAATCAAATTAGAGATACATGGAGTCCTAACCATGAAAAAACTATAAAAAATAGAATAAATGATCGTCTCATTCATAGTCAATTCCAAAATAATTGCATCCTTTCTAGGAATAAAAGGATAATAAAGAACAATTTACCTAATAGGGAAATAAATTTCATCAAAAGGTTGGATTATGTTTCCCTAATGTAAATGTCCTTGTCCTAGATCTGGTCTAGAAACTCATCAACTAGTGGAGATCCTAACATATATTTCTAGAAACTTATATTATAGTTTCAATAGATTAACCATATACAGTTTCTTATTATATCAGCATATGTCCTTTTTAAATTAGTCTATATGGAGGAGTAAAGGTAATAATGTTTCTAATAAGAAATCCTCTTATAGAATTTAGCCTTCAAAAAATGGTTACTGGTAGAAGAATTCAAATGTATCCATATAAAATGGGCTTCAATAGCCACATTGGACAAAGAGATAGTCTTGAATCCATTCCCACCATCCTTTAAGGGATTACAAAACAAAATCTATTTCACAGAATAGTATTTCCTCTTGGAGACACATCCACTCCAAATAAAATTCCTAAAGCATTTTTTTGATTTTTTAATTAAGGGGGGAGGCCATTTGTAGACCATAAACGAGTATACAAATTCAGGCATGATAAGACCCTTAACAAGGAAAATCCATCCAAAAAGATAAATAAAATTTACATTCCATGAACAAATATAATTTATAATTATAGATGTAATTCCTTTTAAATGGGTCACCCTTAATATCCCGTGGAATAAAGGAATTCCCATATATACAAGGGATAATGTAACCTTATTTATCCCTAGTTTCTCCTTAATGAAAATCCTCCTGTGGAAATTAAAATTGTAACTAAAATGATTTTATGCCTTATTCTAGCTAATTTGATGATTGGAGATAGAACCTTTATGTTCAAGATCATCCTCATTTCTATTAATATTATACATGTTCCAATGAAGAAAGATAATGGGATAACTAGTATAAACGATATGCAATGGTGCACTAACCCATATTACATCTTGTACTACCTTTAGTATAACATTTTCCACCATTTATAGAATGCATATGTTTAAGTAGTCTCATGAAATACTGAAGAGGATAGAATATAAGGGACCCCTACTAAATTCCATAAGAGAAAGAAAAATATCCCATATGGATTCCATTCATCAAAATAGAGATTCTAACTATATTGATAAAATAAATAATGATATCAGTGAACATAGTGCGAAATAAAATTTTTTGAAATACCCCAATCATGAAATCCCAATTCATATTATTAAAGTCCTTCTTGATATCAATCTTGAGAGAGAAAAACCCATTTATACCATTTTTCCATATTAGATTAATACATTCATAGGAAGTTAGAAAGAAGTCTTGAATTCTACTTCCATGAACAAAACAAAATTTTTTGGGGATAACTAACTTACTAATTATAATATATAATCTAATATACAAGATATTTATCATTATTTTATAAAATTTTTTATTAGGGAAAAGAATCTATAATCCCTGAGATTGTCTGCAACAACATTGTTGGGGTATAATAACTAGAAATTGGGAGTTAAGACCCTTAGGAAAGTCCCTATCCTTAAAAAATGAGGAACTTCATCCTAATATATTCCTTGATAATCTCTTGGTATTCATAAATGATCATGTTTGTAAAACCATTCGGGAAAGGAGAACTTTTCAGATCGATAGAGAAGGTATAGGCCTTGAGTTTCAATAAATCTAGAAGTTTGGTAAGCATTGCATTGTCCATATAATCAACTGTTATAAGGATAACATTTATAAGGTTAGAATTATTGATAGATTTTTCATAGTTAATGAGATTATAATAATAATTGATAGTGTGATTTTAAATATCCTTCCTACTAGTGATTATATCCTTTCCATCCCTCAAAAATGTAATAGGCTTGGTAGCTTTCCGGAATCTTTGAAGATTACTGTATAAGGAGGTATTTTCCCCCCTCTTTAACCCATTTACTCCTAAAAGTTTCCTTAGGTACAACCTCTTTCAAATATATCTTCTCATTCAACTTTAAATATATCTTAACCTCTCTATTAAAATGATACGGGTTAAATTCGTCATCATGGGTGTTTGGAAGATCATCTAATTCCTTTTCTAGGAACATAATATCCTCATCCATATTAGAGAATACTTTCTTTCTCCAAGATCTCAATCTGGTTTTAAGGCTCTTGAGTTTAGTAACACAAGCATGATGATCATCAGATACTTTTGAGCTACTTCATACCTCTTGAAAATACTTTTGAAATCTAGGGGTCTGACCTATGAAATATTTAATCTGAATAGAAAGGGGACCATTTCCTAATTTGAAATGATTTAAGTAAAAATAGGGTGATAGTTAGAATTATCCTTTATAGGGGTCCTTGATTAAACTTAGACCCACTTATCTAGGGAATTAAAATTCACAACGATGTGATTAATCTTTCTAACCAGAATCTAGTTTATAATTTTTCTATGTGATTTGAATTTTTTTCCATAAAGGGTGACCTCCACCAAGGCATTAAAATCAATGCACTCTCGGAATTACCTATTAAAAATAGTAGTATTATACTTCCCTCTTCTTTAATGTGAAGAAATAACTATATTGAAATATCCTATTAACATGTTTGGACTTTGGATATCATTCCTTATTTTACCAATTACATATCATATGGCTTTTCTCCCCTGATATTTGGAGATGGAATAAATAATAGAGTATAAAAAAATGCAACCATCTATTGTCATCATAGTGGTGGTCATCTTTTCACTAGTTTGAAATAGTTATAAGTTAGAAACTCTCATAGAAACCATGACCCAAAGGGTTTCTATATATATAGAATTAAAGGAAATATCAGTAGTATTATATCTTATGTATTTGAATTTAAGTCCCTTAAAAATAATAAGATGATTTTTAGGCTTAGAAATACCTATCATGATAAGATGATTCTTATTAAGACCCTCTCCCCCATACATAAAACCCAAAAATTTCCCTATTTTTGAAACTCAAGGTGAATGAAAATAATTAGGAACTTTGGCTCCAAATAGATTTTCCATTTAGTAATATAATGACATGTTCAAGGGTCACAATAAAATTAAATCAATATATTCTCCCAAAATTTCAAAACATGTCTTTTAAAACATATTACAAGAAGTACATGCTTTTTCTTCATAATCATGAAATAATTATTTTCAATTCATAAATTCAAAAATTCTCTTGTTGATAAGTGATTTGACATAAAAATGTGTTGAGTCCAATGGTATTTTAATGCTTCCAAAAAAAATTTAAAACTAATTAAAACTAGTTTTCAGAAAATTATATTACAGTAAAATAATCACCTAACATTTAGAACAAACACAAAAAAATATTTTTTAAAAATAAAACAATCCCCCCCCATACACAACTAATAACCAAACAAGGGTAGAATTACTTTTTATGAAAAATAAATAATGGTTCTTTAACTAAGTACCACCATCAAGGAATCATAAAATTAGTTTAAAATTTTTAAAATTCAATCAAAATAAATAATAATAATCTCCTAATAATGGTGTTTATTCCTTTTTCAGGGTAAATGATCACTCTCATATTTCACTTACAACCCTATTTGATTTCCCAATAAAGAAAACTTCAAAGTAAAAATAGTTAAAACATTATATCCACATATTTAAATTCAAAATCATGATACAAACTAATGGTGAGAGGATATAGAATTGAATATTAAGTGGCTAATGTGAATACTCACTAACTCCAACATCAAAAAAATAAAGATTATAGGTTTATGTGAGAATGAGTTGAATAGGATACTGCATGTTTTTTATTATTCAAATAAAAAAATAAACAAAATAAGAACACTAAAACTTTGGGTTCCTCCCATAAAGTTCTATGTTATTAGTCTTTATCCATACTCACCCTATAAACTAACCATGGTCACCAGGAAGATGTGGTTTCTCATCCTTAAACCACCAATTGTGTTTCTCCCATTTTTTGTAGATAGTTGATATTTCTGGGTTTTGGTACTTCATATAACATAATCATCATTCCTGATAGCTATAAAAATCCTTAATAGGTATCCCTTATCATCAAAGTATTTCTCAAAGAAATATCCTAGTTGAGAATAAAGTACATCACCCAAATAAAATTTCTTAGTGAATTCAAAACATTTATATTCAGGTGTAAATGGAGAGACTCTATCAATATCTACCATGAAATAAATATGATCATTAAAATAATGAAATTTATAAAAATTTCTCATGAAAATAATTCATTCCACTTCTAAAATTAACTCATATTTGTGGTTTTTGAATTTTTATGAAGGGGAAGTAATGAAATGGGTGATCCTAGAGGTAAGACACTAACTTCATAGCTCTCTACCTCACTTAAAAACTAAAAAGTCTTAAAATATGGGTTTAAGGGGATATTTTTTAGTAAATGGGTTTAAGAAGATGTTTTTAAAATTCATTTTGAAAAGAGTTTTGAATATTTTAAATCAGTTCATAATCCACTTCCCGTTGTACCTCAACTACACTAATAAGATAAAATTTCCTAGTTTCAAATTATATAAAAAATTTAGTGTTTTAATTATTATAAAACTTATCCATGTCAACCTCTATTAAGGAAAAATCAGTAAACAAAAAATCATGAAAATCATTTTTCATCATTCATTTTGTGAGTGCTTTTTAGACCTTAAAAACCATAATGAAACTCATGAATTTTGATAGATTTAATATACTACATTAATGTTTCTTCCATGATTTAACTATACAAAAATTTTTATTGATAAGTTTAAATAATCAAATCTCTATGAAATTTGGTCATATGGTAACTATTCTGAAAATTTTCTTCTAATATAGCTCCATAAGAATTAATCTTATAGACATACTCTTGAACCAATTTATCATAATATTATTCCATTAAAACCATTTATTCATGTAGGAACCTCGTAATAATATTAAAATCATCATCTTAAATACCATAATATTCAATAAAGATATTTTACAATGATTTTTTTCATTAATACACAAGAAATATATATATATATATATATATATTCGATTTTTTATTTAATTTTTTTTGTTTGTTTTAATGTTTATTATTTTTTTCTCTAATTTTTTCTAATACCCAATACACTCAATGTAGCCTTACATAGAAATTTTTCCAAATTTTCGAATGGTTTTTTCATCGTCACATCCATCAACATATCAATTCATAATCTACACTAGTATAATAGTGAATGGCCGAAATCAAGAGAAGGTGGTGAGTTATCAAATGGATTATTTAATATCCTAAACTACCAAAAATAGGGAATGAAAATGATGAGAATATGATAGTGTATTTTATGAAATA
The DNA here is from genome assembly GCA_963277665.1 of Viscum album. NCBI lineage: Eukaryota > Viridiplantae > Streptophyta > Magnoliopsida > Santalales > Viscaceae > Viscum > Viscum album. The sequence goes on from OY728164.1 coordinate 1,352,705,578, forward strand.
AAATGTGAGAAATTAAATGTTAGTAATTTTTATACAAACAATGTCAAGGAGAAGAGATGTTACATTACTTTTTTCAAGGGGAAACTACTGAGGCTGAAATGGGAATGTGATTGATTGATAAAATAGATTCATCTCAAAATAAAATTTATTTGATAGAAGTGTTGTAATATTCCTTGGTAATTAAAAATACTTCTATATTAAATCTACTCTTTCACATGAAGTGATATCAAAGAGATCAAATTTCAAAAGAGAAAATTTTATCATGATCATTAAAAAGATAAAATTGCAATAATAAAATCTCCCTCAATTCAATTAAGGGAACAATATGTTTTAATTAAAAAAATACTTGAATGAAAATTTATTTTAAATAATGTAATAAAATATAATATACATGAGATATTTTCACTCTCAATTCAATATTAATGTCTCCCATATTGATCCACTACGTTCAACTTCATCGAATCTCTTTTTCATAGTCACAATGAAATTTTCTTTTCCACTTTTAACTAGATATCTGTGGTCTATAAGTTTAATTGGAATCTTTAATATAGTCTCAAGATTCTCCCATTATTTTATGGAATTAATAATTAGATAATTTACTCTTGATAATTTTACAATAATCTACTTTAAATAAAAACAACCCACCAATTTAAGTTTTCCACCACCTCATTTAAAAAATGTGTTTTCCTGTGATTTTTCATGAACTAATAGAATATATGACTACATGTGACTAATGATTATACCTAAATATATTTTTAAAATTGACTATGTGAAAAAACCATTAAATCTAAGAAAAATGAATCTAGAAAATTTTCTAAAATTATACGTTTCTTGAAATTTCCAAAAAAAAACTAGTGCTTCCCATTTAAAATTTAGGAGTATAATTATGATCTAAGTTATTTCATTATTACTTACCAAAATTTATTTGATGATCCTCACATGACTAATATCATTTTATGAATTCTTTGAAAACACATTCATTTTGGTTATTATACTTGAGACCTGGGTAGGCATTTCCAAAATTCATTAGAGTATTTCTTAGAACCTCCATTATGGGAAATTCATTATCAAAAAAACCATAAAACAAGTATATTTTGAGGCTTATGTTTTCTTGATTAGACCACTTCAATCAAATAAAAGGTTGATGATTCCAACAACCTTAGCCATAAATTTCATGGTCAAGATATTTGGACACGCATACAAGGATCTTAGTTAGACTCGAGTATAGTTCAATCACTTTATCAAATAGCCTATGCTCACTCAAACCATCATATTACAACACTCACATTGGTATTATTAGAATAACCTTAGGTGATATTCTAAATCCATATAAATATCTATCAAACTCAATTTTCCCCAAATCAAGCTCAACTATAAGAATGTCATTATTTGTAGTCGAATCAGTCTCTATTAAAATTCTGATATTGTATAGTGCCTTATTTGAAATTATTTTAAGAATTTATATTAATGACAATACAACAAATAATCTTCATGTGCAAGAAAAACAATCTTTGATTCATAAATATTATCAATGAAACTTTATTCACTATCTTTATACACAAATTTGTTATTCAAATCCATCATCAACATTAAGAGGAATATTCTACAGTAACTTATAATGATTGAACATCCATAGAGTGGTTCAGTTCATAGGTCGAACAATAAATTATCTTAGTGTAATATTTTTAAAATTCACACTCAAATTCATTTTCATCGGTGTAAATATTATTCAATGAAAGTGTGAGGGTGAAATTAGTTGTGGGTACAAAGGTTACTATCATAATTTGGCATAATAGCATAAAAGTGTCATTAGTATAAATTTTCTCTAGTAGTATCATGAATTAGGAATGAAACAAATAGTGGAATGGTAGAAGAAGTATAATTTTCTACCCTCATGGTATCAAAACTTATACTGACCATAATATAATTTTATAAGGTAGAATAAGTAAGGCAATGGTAGATGAATAGTAATTATAGCATTTTTTTCTCTGGTGGTAGTACACTACACGTAAAAATTTAAAATTAACACTATTGGAAATATTAAAACACTTGAATAAAATATTAAAATCTAAAAACTAAATTCATTAAATTATTTAATAAGAAAATTATAAGTTATATTGTAAAATGAAAGTTTAAAAATTATATTTTAATTCTATTAGTTAAAATTTTAAAACCAATTAATTATATAAAATATAAAATTTAAATTTGAAAATATTAAAATACCATAAAAAAATATGTTAAATTGAATTTTACTTTCATTTATTTAATAATAACATAAACCTAAAAGTAAAATATTTCATTATTAAAAAACAAGATTAAAACAAATACACCTAAAATTAATATTTTAAAATATGATAATAAATAAAATAAAAATTCAAGGAAACATAATATTGATAATTTTAACATAAAAATGACTATTTAGACATAAAATTGATACATTGTCAAATTCAATCAAAAAATTACTTTAGTTCAAATACTTAACATTTAAAATACATTTTATTAATTAAATCCTCAAAATCACAATAAAATTATGTGGAAAATGGTGTGAAATAAAAGCCACATTAGTTGTTTCTTGGTTAATACCCCTGAATTTTGAGTGGTACGATGTTTCATGGGTCTTACAGTCTATTACAAGAAGTTTTTTCTAACTTCTCTCATTTTACAACTCCTTGGGAAACCTCGACCTTAATGTATTAAGGCTATGTGGACTAAACTGTTCTAGGTTTCTTTTGATTATTTTAAGGAGGAGTTGTAAAGTACATATATTCTTCATTTTATAAAGGAGGTTGTTGTGTTTGAGGTTTTTTGAAATTCATTATGCCTTATATTTGGTTTAATTTTGATAAATTAGAGAGTTTTTATCTCTTATTGGTCTTGAAAGTTATAGATTTATGAAACTAACTACATCACCCATGATCTTGATCTTGTTATAATTTTTTTTATGACGTTTTGTTTGTTTTACCTCGTTAGTAAATACTTTGTGGTCTTTAAAAATCACAAGAGCTTGAGGTATATTTCTAAAAAATGATTTTAACATGTTAAAATAGTAATGAATTGGATTATTATAGGATTATGAATTTTATATTTACTATACTCTAGGGAAAGTGAATATTATGGTTGAAATATTAAGAAATAATGCATGTGGCAGTGTTTTATGGGAGTTAGGTGATGCCTCGAGAGTGATGGAGGAACTTTTAATGATTCACCTATATATGGGAGAAGATAATGGTAGAGGGTGTCTCAATCAAATAATGATGTATTGATCTTTACCATACCATGTGAAGTAATCCTCATTGGGGAATTAAAAGGTGGATATTTGGTGGTATCATGTTGTTTGAAGTGATTCCCATATGGTGTGGTTTGAGGATGATCAGTATAATATGTTTTTCTAGGGTAGGATCTTCATTTCTTTAGTGATGTAAGTGGTGGTTATTTGTAAGTTCCATAGTTTTCCCTTAGTGATATGTCTTAGTATGTCTAAGATGTAATGTTCCTTGGGAGATATTTTTTGGTGGAATGGGAATAAGAAATTGGTTTTAGAGTTTTTATTTGTATGTTTAGTCTGCATGAAGGTGAATGTTGAGTGTCATGTTCCAAATTGGTTACTTCAGCTACTTAATGTTCCCCCATGGTTGTGGAAGTAAATTTCAGTATATTTCTTCACTGATTCACCTCAATATATGGGAGGATGTTATGTTATCTAGGTTATCATGGAACTCTTTACAAATCTTACACACTTCATAGAGTTTAATCATTTGATATCATTGGATGTTTTATGGAGAAAGTATTCGATGGAGGTGGTGGGGCTCCATGGGGTTATAAATATTACCATCTCTTTTTATGATCTCTATTTTAACTTCTAGGTATGGAGAGTTCTCCAATTTTATTTTTGACCCTAGTTATGCTTCAACATATTTTTTTATATGTAGCCAAAAGGGATGAGAGAGTGGGCTATCAAAATTTGAATGAAATATTGTGCACATGGGTTCTTGATTTTGGATGTTCAGGGGTAAGGAACATGCCTTTAGTTAGGCTAAATTAAAATAATAACTATCAATCTACCCTTATTATATCCCAATTATAATCACTATATGGCCATCCTCACATATCTTCATTGTATTGGAACAAGTTTGGGTTGTCAATAATTCTTGTATTAAAATTGGTTTAGAGTACAACAAAGAATTTACAATTGATTCATAAGTGGATGAAGGTGTTTTATTATTGTTAGAAGTAATTTTACAGTAATTGGAGTAGATTACTAAAGTTTTATGTTGAAAATATTATGTTCCTAAAGGTATATCCTCATCATGGGTAGAGGAGGTTCAATTTTGGTATTAAGATTTATTTCTATTTCCTTGAACCTTTTGAGGTGTTTGAGAATGTCATAATTGTTACGTATCAGATTACATTTTTAATATAGATTTTCTAGATTCATTACTTGTTTCATATATAACATCATCATTAGTATCTTCATGATAATTACCATGTTATTGAATGGGGTGATTTTGAATCTGAAGATGGTGTGACCATTAAGGAATAGATTGTTGAGATCCAAAACCTTTAGGAGAAGTTGGTGAATATACATGTTATTCATTTGGTTCATGTCATATGGTGCCATGGTGGCTAGAATAAGTGTACATGGGATCTTTACTTACAAATTCATGCTTATCATACCAATTTTTTCAATGATTATTATTTTGAGATGGTATGTATGAACTTTTTTTATTTATAAGATGAATCAAATATCATGATTATGTGCTCTTTCCTCATGATGTGTTAGTTATATTTTTACTATAGTGGTATCCTTGAGAGACATATCTCATGGTTTTTGGTTTATCACCTTTCTTTCCCTCTTAGGTTTATCATTGTTTCTAGAAAATGAGAATCATTTTAGAGGTATCTGATGTAAGTGTGTAATTTTTTAATTCATTTTATTGTGTTTTTTAGGTCATGGATGTGTCTAGGGGTAGTTTTAAGGTGTTATATAGGTGTAGAGTTGATTTCTAGCTCTGTGGGGTTGAAAATACTTGTCATGGTAGTGGTTTTGATCCATAAAATTCTGAAGCTATAGTCATGGATGCTAGTGTTAGTGATTCTTGGTAAACCCAAGGTGTAAAAAAATTATTTTTAGGGGTGTGGTGTTTGAAGAATCTCTCTATGTAAAACAGGGAAGTTTGAAACACTTATGATGATTAGTGTGTCACATGGATAATTTTTTGATATAAAAAAGGATGGATATATTTCTTGGGCTGTGGGCATGGTGCTTGGAGAACTTCCATGTAATAAATATAGAAGGCTTAAATGACTATTTTTGTGGTTATGGTTATTTTTTTTTCAAGGAGAAGATGAGGTGAGTGGGAGGGATGGAAACATTGAGTGTGGGGTATCAACAATTTTATTTATACCATGGTGAGATGAAAATGGTGAGGGGGTTTTATATGTGTTTGTGGGATTCCAATGGGAACCATGGTTAAAATTTCCATGGGTGTGATGGATACCATTATTTCATGGTTTTGGTTGAGCCTAATTTAAATGAGATAAATGATCAGTGAGAAGAGGGGGAGATAACAATTTTGGATTTTGATGCTTCTTGGTCTGGCATTGACTATATACACCACAGTCATGGTCAGGGTCTCCACACTAAGGTGAAGGACTATTAGGTCTTCTTTATAAATAAAGGTTTGTGTTCCCTAAGTTTAATATTTTTATTCTTTATTCTAAACCATAGTCAGCCCCCAGACCCCCTTTAGCACCGTTTTTCATATTCTTATAGATACTAACTTTAGAGTTCATAGGGATTTATTTATATCTCATTCCAAGGTATTCCTATTCTCCCATTTGTCCTCCCTTTTTATTATATTCCCTTATAGTGGTTATGGAAGTTAGTTTTCCTATGTTTTGTTTAGAGTTTTGTTGATGATGGTTAATTGTGGTTCGGTATCAAGGTGGTTTTTATCAAGTTTAGCAGTGGTGTATACCTTGTTCTTCTATTATTGTTAGGTATTCCTCAAATATTTATATTGACTATGGGATTTGTAAACTTCTCCTTATTTATATTTATATTTATAATTTACATGCTTTATCTTCTATAAGAAAATGGGTGAGATTGACCTTAATTAATATAATTAACCTAAAGAAAATTAGATGAATTAAATTGTGTTATGATAGCATGTTAATTATTTTATGATTTTAATAAATTCATCATGATATTTTCTAGATAGTATGTACATTTAATTCTATGATTTTTTCTGTTTTTACTTATCATATTTTACATGATTAAAATTTGAATAAAGACATAAAAATGGTAAGATAAATAGAATAATGAATGAGACATAGGAATTGGTTGAAACATTCATTGTTAAAAATATTGAACATGAAGAGTATTTCCCTAATAATGTTTATAGTTTTTATAGATGTTGTTATCTATGTATTATTACTCTCCTTATTGATGAAACCATCTCATAATTATTTGGTTAACTAAATATATATAGAGAAAATATATATTTTTTGAATTAAATTTTTGGGGATACTTTAAAGCCTAGCCTTTTTCTATAACATTTTATTCATTGATGTGATGGAACTAATTTCACCTTAAATTTATTATGCTATAAATATGGTTTGATGTACTGTATATACCCTAGGATGGTAGATTATTTTAGGTGATTTGATTTGTGAAACCTGGTATAGATGTGTAGGTTGGCGTAGGTTTAGAGTTGGGTTTTCTTATTATATTTTTCCTTAGTGGATATACTACTTGTTTTAGTTTACATAATGAAATCTAATTTTACCTTTCTTAAATTAGCTCATATTGGGTTATAGAATAATTGGAATTATGTAGTGGTAAATGAATTATAAACGAATTTATGGGAATGGTCATTAATAATATTAATAGTTCATTAATTAGAAACCATGAAATGGTTGAGATAAATTCCCTAAGATCATGGGTTAAATTTTATAATTGAAAATGTTTAATATTAAAGGTCATTTGTCTTCATGTGAGTATGAGATTTCAAAATATAATTGATTAAGTTATTCTACATAGTAAATGGTAATTTTTAAATTACTAGATTGTAACATCCCTCCCCATCCCATTGGAATGAGGGGGTGAAGGAATGGTACTTTTCCTTAAGAAACATTCCAAAGGCACTAAAGGCTAAAAATAAATGTCGAGGGATTCAATAACAATTAGGTAACGGTTTCCCCTTATAATAAAACAAACCAAACAAACCATTTTGAACAACATACATGATGCATGTTAACAAAACAACCCAACACATACATTGCCAAAATACAACCAAGTTATTCCATAACAATTCCCAAATTCCAATGCAACAAAACCTAATATCAAAGTACCAAGTGGAAAACTAAACAAAAAGACCCCAAATAACTAGGACACCATACATAGCTCCCCAAAAATCTTCATTCTCCAAGAACCACAACATAACTAATGCCTCATGTCAAACTGCTAGCAAAATGATATGCTTTACCCATACCTATGTCCTAAAAAACAACATCTACAAAAGCACCAAAGTTCCAAAGTAGGGGGTGAGTACAAATACTCATTCATTTTTTCCCAAATGACTTCCCTACACAAGTAACTAGGATAAAATTGTTAGCAGATTTATATAAAATAGTTTTTATAAAACATTAAATAGTGAAACAACTTACAACAATCCAAACACTTCTTTACCAAGACATTTACACCCAAATTCCTGAAACACATAGGAAATACCAAAAACCATGCCACAAACCAAAAACCATTTCACATTAGCACACCTATATCCATATTACACAACATTACATAGGAAATCATACAATGGTGACTCTCACACCCAAACCGGTAAACAACCATGATGGCACTTCCGTCCAAGCCCGTTATCCTTTCCCAATCTAGTGGTACTTCTTGCCCACATATCCTTTGATGGTGGCCCTTAAATCAACTATCCATCCCTTTTTATAGGTTACTCCCTTCCCACTTCACACACATAATTCACACAAGCCCTAACACTTAACCAACAACAAGTATATCACATCAAGGTCACCACATTATGCCAATTCACTTCAATAAATCACCCATTTTTGAAACACCCTTTAACCCTTATCCATTCCCGACAACAGTTCAATAAACAACATTTTTATTGAAAACCATCTTTTACAAAACATTTTTCATAATCAACCACTAACAATTTTAAAATCAATATTTTAAAATCACACAATAAATCCCCTTTTTTAAACAATAGTCCATTTTCCCCCAAAATCCTCAAATCATCACCAAATGGGTTTCCAACAAGATTTGAACATCATTATAAAAATTACTTTAAATAAAATCCAATTAATTTTAACCAAATTCACTAGTTCTAACCAAGTGGAGTCGAGAGTGGAGCCACCTACCTTTAGGGTCCCAACGAAATTGACCCACAATCAACCACACCACAAATCTGGTGAACACACCACCAACACCGCTCTAGATCCTATTACCTATCATCAACATGCCCTAAAATCATCACTTTAGGATACAATAACCCTATATCTACATTAAGTGGATGTAGATCTAGAGAACCAAGAAATGGAGAAGAGTAGATCTAGAGAAAAACCAAGAAGAATCCAAGAGTGGAGAATTATCTGGGAGGAACCACCTTCAAACCACCTTGAAACCCCTTTGAATCACTTCCAAAATGAGTGGGAGAGCCACTTAAACCCTTGAGAACTGAAAATCCAGAGTGAGGATTGAGTGGGAGGAAGTTTTGAGTGAAATAGTTCAAGCCTGAGTGAACCTTGATTTAAAAATCCCCTTTTTTAACTAGCTGGACGGTTTGGCCGCACGGTTTGGAAAATTGTGTGCTAACTATGCGCATGCCACTGCCTCAAGAGAAGGGGACCCGCACAGTTTTCCTACCTTGTTTTTCAAACCATGCGCAGATCTTATGAAGCCCACTATCTCCCTCTACGCAATTACCTGGAGAACCTGTATGGTTTTTCCTAACCGTGCTCAAATCGTGCACCCTTAGAAAAGCCTCCAAATTTATTCAAAACCATTCCAAACACTCCCAACCTCTTCCCAACTCAACCCAAGAACATTTAACACATAAAAAAAAGGCATAAATAAAGGATACATACCTCAAACTATGGGTGTCACATTATCCCCCAATTGGAATTTACGTCCTCAGAAAGTATAGAACCATCTCTTTACCAAAAGAGCTTAGGCCATTGTTCGGTCATCTCTTTCTCCTACTCCGAAGTCTCCTCCTAAATCTGACCATGCTTCCACAAAACATGAACTAAACTGATGCTTTTACCACACAAGAATTTCTCTTTCCTATCAACAATCCGCACTATCATGTGAACCAAATAAGCATTTGGTTCTAGCTCAACATGATCCCAACGAATGACATGGTCACGATCCGACTGATAATTTTTCAACTGTGACACATCAAACACATTGTTCACTATAGTAAACCATGGTGGAAATTCCAACCGATAAGACACATCTCTAATCTACTCAAGTATCTCAAAATTACCAATATACCATGGAGATAACTTACCCTTCTTTCCAAACCGATGATGTCCCAACCTAGGAGAGATTCTCAAAAACACATGATCACCCACCTCAAACGCCAAAAGTTTGCAAAGAAGGTCCATATATGATTTATAATAACATTGAGCCATCTACATCTTCTTTATGATCAACTTGATCTTCTCCATAGTCTTTTGGACAAGGCTCAGTCCAATCATCAAAGTCTCACCCATTTCCACCCAACATAACGGAGAACGACATAGACGACCATACAATGCATCAAATGAAGCCATATATATTAAATCCCGATAACTATTATTATAGGAGAACACCACCAATAAAAATTTCTCCTGTAACTAACCTATAAAATCCATCACACAAGCCCTTATCATATCCTCTAAGGTTTGTATCGTCCTCTCAGATTGGCTATCCTTCTGAGGATGATACGATGTGCTCGTCGTCAACTGTATCTCAATGGATTGCTGTAAGGATTTAAAAAAATGAGATATGAACCTTAGATCTCTATCTAAAACAATTGAAACTAGAACACCATGCCTCTTTACCACTTCCTGGATATAGATTTTGGATAGATCCTCCACCACACGAGATTCATGAATCGAGATAAAATGGGAAAACTTTGTGATCCAATCCACAATCATCCCTATGACATCGTGTTTCCCAACTATTCTCGGAATACATATCACAAATTCCATCTCTATTTTATCCCACATACAAATTAGAATAGGAAAATATTTCAACATTCTTGCTGGCTGCTGATGCTCTGCCTTGACTTGCTGACAAGTTAAGCATCTCGCAACAAACTTGGCCACTTGCCTATTCATACCAGCCCACCAAAACTGTGCTTTCAACACCTTATACATTTTTTGAATTATAGGATTTACAAACCACCTAGAATGATGATAATACCTAAGAAGTTAATTCTAACAATCCACTGGTACCACCATCTGATTCTGAAAACACAAAAATAAATATTGATTCAGTTCTTATCCCTCAATAGTCTCCCCACCATTTAGTTTTGACCCCATCGTGATACACTTGGAATCATATGCTTGTGCTTCTTTATCCACACCAACCAAGTCAAGAACCAAAGAAATAATAAATAATATTACTCTATCGCCCCGGTCCTCACATTCCAACCACATGTTAGCTATGACTGACATTAACTGCCACTAATCTGATGTTTTCTTCACAACCTGAGCATATGATTTTCTACTTAATGCATCTGCCACCAAATTTCCCTTACCTAATGTGTAAATTAATTCAAAGTCAAACATATTGAGGTATTCCATCTATCTCCTTTTACTCAAGTTCAAATCTCTCTATGAGAAAATATGATTTAAGATCTTTTGATCCGTAAACACTCTGAAGAGATAATGAAGACACATTTTTAAAGCATGCACCACTTATGCCAACTCCAAATCATGTGTTGGGTAGTTATTATCATACAAACTCAACTGGAATGATCCATATACAACCAGATGATCCCCCTACATGATAACACACCCCATCCTTGATCCCAATGCGTCATAATACACCACATATCCTTTCCCTGGTTCAGGAAAAACCAAGATTGGTATTGATGTAAGGTGACCCATTAGCTCTTAAAAACATTTATGACACTACTCATCCCATTTAAATGGGATATTCTTACTTTTCAAATCTATCATTGGTGAGGCCAATTTTTAGAAATCATGAACAAAATGTTGATAATAACCAGCTAGACCAAGGAAGATCTGTATCACAAAAAAATCCTTGGGTGGTTTCCATGAGATAACAACTTCTATCTTTTCCGAATCAACTGAAACACGCTTCTCAGAAATCACATGGCCAAGGAAAGGAACCTATTGTATCCAAAAGTCACACTTTGACAATTTTCCATACAACCGAAGGTCCCTCAATACCCAAAGAATTATCGCCAAGTGCTTCTCATGCCCCACCCTTGTCCGTGAATACACCAATATATCATCAAAAAATACCACCACAAAAGAATCTATATATCTATAAAATATCTGATTCATCAATTCCATGAACACTACTGGTGTATTCCTTAGACCAGAGGTCATAACCACATACACATAATGTCCATATCTACTTCTGAATACTGTTTTGGGGATATCCTCCTTCCTTACCCACAACTAATGATATCATGACCTCAAGTCAATATTGGATAACCACTGAGCTCCCCTCAACTGGTCAAAAAATCATCAATGTGTGGAAGTAGATGTTAGTTCTTTATCGTAACCTGATTAATTCTATGATATTCAATGCAAAGCTCCAGAGTTTCATTCACCTTTTTAACAAAAAAATGGCACTTCCAATGGAGGTGTGCTAGGTCGGATGAACCCTTTTTTTTCTAGCTCCTCCAATTGCACCTTTTTTCCTGCATTTTTATTGGAACCATTTTGTATGATAGAAGTGAGATAGGACTGGTCCCCAGAAGGAGATAAATCATAAACTCCACTAATCTCATGGGTGGAAATCCTGAGAATTATTTGGGAAATACATCCATAAACTAATCCCAAAATACTGGAAGAACAATCTGCCCAACACCTTACACTGATTACAATGAGAAAGCTATTAACTGATATGAGATCGTTCCAAGAGTTGGTGCCAACAAATCTATTGCACCTTGTATTTTTTTATTCTCCCCTTTAATAGATTTTCAATGTCGTCCTCCATCATAAAACTAACTATTCACACATTGAAATATATGTGGGCCTTAAGAGTCTCCAACCAATCCATTCCTAGGATTATTTCATAAGTATCCATCTCAAGCACAAAGAAATCCCACATCAATTCAATGTCTTCCACAACTAAGAAACACACTCTACATAGGAATACTCGACACTCTCCTTTACCCAGAGGAGTTTGTAGTTTCAAAACAGAAGGAACCATTTCCATAGTTAAGACCAATAAATCAATAATGAAAGAAGAAAGAAAATAATGGTAAGAAACTATATCAAACAAATCTTGCATCAACATGTAATTTAAAATAATTGTACCTCGCATCATGGATGGTCCAAACTGATCATCCACCATAACCTATTCTGCTCTGAACAATTTCTTTCCTGCCACACTCTACTCTTTATTACCCTACTAAGGTATCATGGTATTTCTAGAATCACTATGAACAAATTTACTTTTCTTATAAAGGGTATGATGTTACCCCCATCCCATCGAGGCATAAAACCCCTATGACCCCTTAGGAGTGTCATAGACACTCGACCTCAGAGCATTACAGTAATACCACTAAAGATTCCCCATCTTCTTACAGTTATGACATGCTCATGGTTGTGTCTTAAAATCCCTCTTGATGTGCCCCGTAGAGTCACCCAGAAAACATCTCATCTTACTCTGAGGCTTCAGAGGAAGATTCACCGATTATACCATCGAATTCTGAGTTGTACTCCCATCCTAGAAATAAGTGTCCCTTTTACTCTTGAACCCAACGTTCAAGTTCCCACTATTCCCCATGGGTTCTAATATAATTCCACCACCTAAGCCCCCAAAAAATCATGCTCATCCACCATATCTATATTCACCATTTCTATGTAATCATTTATACATAACACTGTTATCTTAGAACAAATTTCCTACATCAACCCAACTTCAAAAATTCATGCCTTCAATGATGTACTACCCTCCACCTTAGGTGAAATCACACTATGTTCACAAACTTAGCTTCATATTTCATTACAAACAAGTTCTCCAGATTTAAATGGAATAAATCCATTGTACACTAAAATTTTAATGTGTGAGGGTAGAATTATTCATTAAATAACTCCTCAAAACCCTCCCATGTCACACCTTGGTTCGCCCCATCTTGAACTGCTAGCTCCCACCAATAAAGGGAAATATCTTCCAACATGTATGCGGCTAACTTCACTTTCAACACTACAAGTGTTCCCAAGAATTCAAATATCCTATTCATGTGATTCAGCCAAGCTTATACCCTTTCCAGCTCTGAATTTCCCCTAAATATGGGTGGATGTTTCTTTTAAAATTGAACCACATGATCCACATGCTTCGGTTCATTCTCTTTATTCACAATTTCCATATCTTGGAATGCTTGAAAGTTACTCTACACTAGATACTCGTTCACCCGGGGTTCAGGCGCAACCACATTTTTAGCATCTTCCTCTGGTTAGTCTCTATGACGCGTACCCAGTTCCATTTCTATCAATACAAAAACAACCATAAGTCTCACTCTATTAACAAGGAAAAAATACAGTTTTTAAATTCAATTCATTGAAACTAACACAACCAGGATTTCCACAAGTTTTCATTTCCATATTTCACTATTTTGAAAATAAATCCATTTCCAAAATACCACAAGTTTCTATGTTTCAAATCATTCTATTTTTAAATACAATTAATATTTTCAAAATACACACTTTCATATCACACCATAAATCATTATACACCAATGAAATGTGCATCCTAGTGGGGTAAGTCATTTCTACCATGCATTTCATGCTTATCTCATTGGCTACACCCACGAAAATGAGATTTCCAATGCCAATAAGTGTCTCCAAACACTTATGTACCCAACTCCCTGGTAACTTTAAGTTTATCATAAAAGGGTTACCTATGTCCTTTTATGCTATACATTGAAATTTCCAACAATATTATGCCTTGCTACCATCCCGAATCATGGAATATACCAAGAATGAATGTAAACACCAAGGCCAACAATCAACGCCAAAGGGATGAACAACTATTCTCACTTGAAATCCAAGGCCAAACAAAATGATACCACTTGAAACATTCCACCCCATCCCATTGGTTTAAGAGGGAGGAGGAATGCTACTTGGACTTAAGTGATGTTCCCAAGGTGCCAAAGGCTGGGAATAAATGATGAGGGATTAAAGAAAAATTTGGGAATGGTTTTACCTTAGAAGAAAACCAACCAAACAAACCATTGTCAACAACCTATATGATGCATGTTAACAAAACAAACCAACCCATACATTACCAAAATAAAACCAAGTTGTTCCACAACAATTCCAAAATTCCAATACAACCAAACAAAATATCATAGTACCAAGTGGAAGACTACACAACAATAGCCCAAAGAACTAGGAAACCATTCATATCTCTACACCAAGCTCCATGCACTGAGCAGCACAACATCACCAAAGCCTCATGTCTAACTACTAGCAAAATGAGATGCTTTACCCTTACTTGTGTCCCAGAAAACAACATCTACAGAAGCACCAGAGTGAAAAAAGTAGGGGGTGAGTAAAAATAATCATTAGGTTTTCCCCAAATGACTTCCCTATGCATGACACTAGGATAAAACCATTAGAACATTTATATAAGTGTAGTTTATATAAATTATTAAATAGTGCAAAAACTTAAAACAAGAAAAACACTCCTTTACTAATCCATTTACACTCAAATGCCTGAAACACATGGGAAATCAAAACAACAATGAAAAAAAACATTTACTATTTCCCATTAGAACACCCATGTACATCTTGCACAATATTACACAAGAAATCATACAATGGTGACTCTCACACCCAAACTAGTAAACAACAACGATGGCACTTTCGTACAAGCCTATTATCCTTTCTAAATCTAGTGGTACTTCCCACCCACTTATCCTTTGATGGTGGACCTTCCACCCACTATCCATACCCTTTCTATAGTGGTACTCCCCACCCACTTCACACACATATTGACAAAATCCAAAACAATTAACCAACAAAAATTATATCACATCAAGGTCACCACATTATGCCAATTCATTTCAATAAATTATTCATTTTTTAAACACCCTTTAACCATTCACCATTACCTACCAAATTTCAATAAACTAAATATTTATTGAAAACCATTTCTCACAAAAAAAATTCATAATCAAATACTAACGATTTTAAAATAAACATTTTATAATAACACAACAAAACCCCCTTTTTGCAACAATAACCCATTTTCCCCAAAATCCCGAAATCATCACCAAATGGGTTTCTAATGAGATTCGCACATCTTTAACGCAATTAATTTCAATAAAAACCAATTAATTTCATCCAATTCCACTAGTTCTAACCAAGTGGATCCAAGAGAGAAGCCACCTACCTTTAGGGTTCCAGAGAAATCAACCCACAAGCAACTGCACCACAAATCCAGTGAACGTACCACCGAAATCACTCTAGATCCTCTTCCCTATCATAAAAAAAACCCTAAAATCATAACTTTAGGATACAAAAACCCTATATCTACATGCCATGGATGTTTACCTATAAAAAAAGAAAAGTAAAAGAGTATATCTAGAGATAAACCAAGAAAAAGTCAAGATGAGAAACTTGATCAGGAGAAACCACCTTCAAACCACCTTGAAACCCCTTTGAATCACTTCCAAAATGAGTAGGATAGACCCTGAAACCCTTGAGAACTGAAAATACTAAGTGAGTCTTGAGTGGGACGAATTTTGGAGTGAAATAATTCAAGCCCAAGTGAACTCAAATTTAAAAATCCTATTTTTAGGAGGTCGCACAGTTAGCCCATATGGTTTGGAAAAACATGTTGTAACTGTTAGCACTCCATTTCCTCAAGAAAAGGGGTCCCACATTGCTTTCTTGCACGGTTTGGAAAACCATGAATAGACCATAAGAATCCCATTATCTCCCCCTATACGATTACCTAGAGAACCTACATGTTTTCCCTAACTGTGCTCAAACCGTTCACTATTTAAAAAGCCTCCAAACTTATTAAAACCCATTCCAAACTCTCCCAACCTCTTCCCAACTCATCCCAACTCATCACAAACACTTTTAACACATGAAAAGTCATAAAAAAAGTCTACATATTAAATATTGGTGGTTCTACATAGATTATTTATGATGATGAACTTTGATGCTTGTATGCTTAGTTGAGTATCAACTTTCTAATCCTAGAGATATAATTTAGACTTTCATATGGATGTCAACTATAGTTTAATTCTAGGGTGGGATTTTTTCCCAAAAACTGGTTGTGTGTTATAATATTTTTATGCTCTATTATTTCCAATACTCCACCACTTATGTCAGGTTCCTTTTGAGGCTCATATTTTTTGGTTTTTAGGTGTTTTTTCCAATATACAGTTTGGTGGGGGACAGATGGTTGATTATTCCCTCTTACCCAACCTCCCTTCATATGTATCATTTTTTGTATAGAAATTCGGTTTTTGGTGGCTTAGGATATAAGGTATTCACTCATAAGAACTGGGATGACTCTCAATTTCACTATAAATGTATGTGAAGGCTATATCGACTTAAGATTATAACATATATATGTACCCCTGCTATAATGGATACAGTTAATAAATGTGTACTTATGTATGGGCTATAATGGATTGAGGTATAGTGTATAATTATATGAGTTGTAATTTAATTCCATCTTACTACATGGTTATGGGATGTGATGGAATATGGAAATGGTTATGATTTTGGTATGGATGTTATAGACTAGTGTCAATGATACTATTGAGACCTATGGGAATTCAGGGTAGGTAGGGATGCAACCCAACCCAAATCATATGTAACTTTATATATATATATATACATATATATATATATATATTGTGATTACTATAGTTTTTGGGTGTAGTGGAAGCATGTGATGGGCGGTGTTCAAATTTTCTTTTTTCCATGATCAATGATCAATCCGATATTTACACAATGATAAACATTATGGTCTATGGAATTCAATCCAAAAATATAGAAAATGGAGAGATTAATGGACTAAAGAGATAGGATCGTCACATATTATTTATAATTAATTTAATCAATTAAATAATTACCTTGTTGGAATTATTTATTCATTGATGGGTCTAACAAAAAATCTTTGTAGTTCTGTCATTACATTATATTAATCAAAGTATATTCCCTCCAACGGTGATCTAAACATGTTCCACAAGTCTCCAAACATCACCATAGGAATCTCTAGGTGCTAGCATGATAGATCCTAGTGCATGTGTCATCTTCCTTTGATTGCTTCAAGAACCACTTCCAAACCATTCTCCTTGATCTCTTTTTAACTTGATAGTGGGAGGTGGAGGAAGATCACTCTCCGTTCTTGGGAGCATTATTTGAGAAGAGAGATCAAGGGTTATGGAGAGGATTCCCTAAATCTATTGTGAACAACCAAACAAATGAATTGGATTATTGCGAAAATAATATAATTGGGTTTATATGCTTCTAGATTCAAAATAAAATAATTGCACAGGTTAAATTTATTGTTTATTTAACCCCTACATAACCCCATGTAAACTAATAATATTATTATTATTATTTCTCGACATTCGTATAACACAATAATTAAATTAAATATTATTTAATCAAATAATATTCAATATTTATTCTTTCTAACTGAACCATTAAACTCAGTCTTCCATTCCTCCACAATATTTATCGGGCCCTGAATAATGACTATTTATTTATTAAATAAATATCACTCTATTATTCACTAATAAAAAAAATATTATATTCACTAAATAATAATTAAATATTTTTATCGTGTTATATTCTCTTGAAGAACTGGTGAAGAAATATATGGGATCAATTAAACATAAATAATTATTAAACCACATGTGGGAATAATATTTATTTAACTTGTTAAGTATTAAATAATATTATTCTTATTTAACTGAGATTATGGATGTAGTTAATGTGTGACCATATAGCCCTCTTTCTTAGTGGCATTAGGCAAAGCATCCTAAATTCAAAGGTCATCTTTTAGCAACACACCAAGGAACCCAAAGAGAAATAAGTTAATGTCGTAAAGACGTAATACCAAATACAGATGATTACAATGTAATATAATCTCTTTATCATGATATCTCTAATCAAGTAGGTTGCATGCCAGTGTTATCAACCTATGTGCTTGATGTATCTTTATTTGAATTCCAAAAAATTGAACTTGCCTATATAACACCATGGGAATATATTTATTTAGGATATATCATTCCATAAAATAGCCTAATATATTAACTTCCATTAAAAATGGAAGGGATAAATCATTTCTCACATTATTCATTAATGCAATATTACTCCTAACACACCCAATATATCCTACCTCTCCATGAATATCTATCATCACAGTTTTAGTCAATACATCAAAGTACGTAACTCATAATACTCATTAATAATACTATTAAATCTTCAGGATCAATACAAACATCCAAAGATTGGAACATCCAGTGACACATATAAATGTGGATTTCCTATTGGCGGGTCTCATTCTCGTAATATCCTACACAAGATATTACCATGGGTGTACACCATGAGTAGGTGCCTCAAAGTCCAATGATTCTCCACCCATGATATCCTGTATCATTTTTATCACTCAAATGATATCATCTGACTATATGACATATATTTAAGAATAGAGTTGTAGCAATTATGGGTTCTCATCATAATGGGGAACTGATATGACCTTTTAATGACATAGTTACTCTTAGGAATTTATCACATACTATGTTATGCAGAAGAAGAATCATGATTTGATAAATATTTTATTAATATTCAAAACAATTAATTCAAGTGATCCTAAAGTACACAAAAGTTTCATTTAGGTACCCAACTCTAACAAATACATTAGTATAGTAAGGATTGAATCAAATTTCTTTTTTTATTGGGGTGTGATAGTCAAAACCCCCTCGAGAAGTGGTGTATTGTTCCTTATAATATATATGATTTAAGTTATGTTTCCTATATTTTACATTACTTGGTGAGTGAACCTTGGTGAGATTGGGATGTAGTTCACCAAGTGTATCTAGTGAGTTTATTTACTATGTTTATTCATGGGTATTTATCATGCTTCATTCACATTTTCATGATAATTTTTAGGAAGGATCCTATTGAGTGTACTTATATGACCACCCCTAAATATATAATCCATTTTTACATATGTAAGATCTTTTTTATGATTGATTTGTGCATTAATTTCTTGTAGTGATTGTTAAGGATCAATGAGAGGTTGTGGTCACTAACTAAGTATTATTCAAGGTTTATTTTCAAATATTTTTGATTATATGACATTTACTATATTAGTCTTGGAATTTTATTTATGATATAGAGTTTTTTAGTGGATATTTATCATTTACTATGATATATTGAGGTAAATGAATCCATTTTTATACTCACGATGTTATTGTCCAACCCATGACATATTGGAGGTGAGATTCAAGGGTAAATTTATTATTATTTTCCAAGATAGGGGTGTATCTATATATGGGGTATTATACATCACCCATCCATTTTATGTATTAAGTTTATCCCGTAAAAAACATAGAATGCTTTTATTTATTTATATGAGTATAATATTTTAAGGTAAATGGTAAGTGATTTTAATTCTTCAGATATGACATGTTTTAAGTAGTCATTTTTGTATATGTTACTTTATAAAAATGGAAATGAGTGTAGAAAATAAAAAAAACATAAAACAAAGCCTTGATACTCATATGGTAAGTTAGGGGTGGGGTATGTTGTACTTAAAAATCAATTAGTATGTACTTTATTTTTATAATAAAACTTTTAATACAAAAAATATTGATGTAATTATGTTAATATGGATATTGATTAATAAAATAACCTCACTAATTAAATATTTTTCCATGTTTCTTAAAAAGATACCCTTTTCACTAATATGGGTAAAATTATAGATAAAAATATTAAAAAACTTTTGAATGAAAATGAACACAAAGAAGAAACTGATAGAAAACTATAGATTGAAATATATTATAGCATATATATACAAATAATTAATTTTTAGATATGTTATAAAACATTTATTATAATTATTAATGTTCTCATAGTTATCAAAATTTTTAAATGCCTATAACTATGATTACTACATTTTTAAATTTTTGAAAGAAGTCATAAACCATAAAACAAATAAAATTCCCTTAAGTAACTATTGTAGGTGACATTTTTTTAATATATAAACTTTTGTTGAAATATGCATTAACTGTTACTTTATTTATATGTTTTTAGTATTATTCACATAGTTATCTTAATTAATTTATAGATAATGAAATAAATTAATTTATGGATGAATGGGTAGGTTACGTTAGGTATAAATATTTAAAAAATTATTGAAAATATATTTATATACAACTAATTTATTTAAATTTATTATTTAAAAACACATATCAAAGTTGATTATAGAACTAAGATTTAATAACAAATTTCACATAATATAAAATTCAAATTTGTGTAATGAACCAAGAATTTAGTTTCATAAAATGATATATTTTTTTATACCTTGGTTTAGGGATATAATGGGGATATTATTTATAATATTAATATTAAAACCCAAAATTAAGGTATGAAAATATAATTAATTACACCTATTTTATTCTTACATTTAGGGGAATTATTTTTTGTTCCATGAATCAAAAATGTGTTCTTACAAATTAAAAGAAATTTTTTTAGTTCAAAACATGTGTCACATGCACAAGCCTAATAAAATGAGTTCATATTTTTATAATACTCATAAAATAATCATTGATTAATTTATTACATGTAGGAATGAAACACATTCCATTTCAATGTTTATTATGGTTTGAATGACTAAAAGAGAATGCTTTTAATTTAAAAGTGATATTTTAGTTAATAACATGAATTAGAAGTTGAAAATTTAAAAAATGATCTCATATTATCATTAAAATTTTGGAATATAATCATTGATTTATTTGTAAAAATTAAGAACAAACCACTAATTATGATAACTTCTGGTGTATTCAGAATGACCAAAATTTCATTTTCTATTTTAGACATTAAATAAGTTCAAAATGTGCTCCACATGCTAAAATTTGACCAAGAATATTTGATTGTCAGGAAACACTAAAAATGATATTTTATTAATTTTTTAAATATAGAAACAATCCAAATGTCATTTTTATGTGTGATGTATCTGGTATGACTGAATGTACATATTTCTTATTTTAAAGTGACATTAATATTCAAAATGCATGTCACATACTCAAAATTAGGAGAGCGTGCTCATATATTGGTGTAACTATAAGAAAAATATTAATGGTTCATTTATAACATTTAGGAAATAACCTCATGTAGTTATAATTCATGGTGTGGTTAGAATGATTAAAATTCAATGTTTTCAATTTAAAAGTGATATTTTAGTTCAAAATATGTGTTACCTACTCTAAACAATGAAAACGAACTCATATTTTTATGAAAGAAAGTGAGCACAAAGAATAAACTAATAAAAAATTATAATTTGAAATTTATTAAAATATATATAATGATAGTTCAATACTAAAATATATTTCCTTAAAAAATCTTATAATTATTATTGTTCATATAGTTTTCAAAATAATTAAATGGATATGACTATGGTCACTAAATTTGTAATCTTTTTAAATAATTCATAACCCATAGAAAAAATCAAATTCCCTTGAAGCTATCAATTATATGTACCTATTCTTGAATATATACACTTTAGTTTAAATAAATAATAATTGTTACTTTATTTATATGTTTCTAGTATTATTCAGATTGTCATTTTAATTCATTTTAAATGATGAAATTGATGCATTAATGGATGAATGGAAAGGTTTTATTACGTATAAATATTTAAAAAATCTTGGAAATATATTTATATACAACTTATTTATTTAATTTTATTATTTTGAAACACACATTAAATTTGAGTACAAAAATACGGTTACAAAAAAATGCCACTAAATATAACTACCAAAGTTGATTAAATAACCAATAATTTTTTTACAACCTGACCATCATGGCCTTCCTAGCTAGGGGAAGGCTAAGACACAACAACCCCAGGGCCACCTCCATAGGTATGGGGCTAGTGGAAGGCCCTAAAAGGCATAACTAAAATTTGAGGCCCTTGCTTAATATACTTGTACGCACACACCCAACCATCTCCATGCTGAAGTTAAGAGGAAAATAAAAAAAGATAGTAACATATAGAGTAAAAAAATGAATTTAATAATATATAGGGAATATAATAGAGTGAAACCATGTAATATGAAAACTAAATGAAAAAATACACACCCAACTAGAAAATATTTACCAACCAAAAAACTAAAGGAAAAGAAAGAAATATGAGAGATCCCAACTCCTAATCTCTAAGCCCCAACCACCATACACTATGTATACATCCTAGTATCTCTATGATCCTTTTAGGTCTCAACTAATTTATCCATCATCTATATAAGACATGACACATACTAGAAAATACCATGCTAGAGTGAGTATATACCTAC
This sequence comes from Viscum album, assembly GCA_963277665.1. Lineage (NCBI taxonomy): Eukaryota > Viridiplantae > Streptophyta > Magnoliopsida > Santalales > Viscaceae > Viscum > Viscum album. Next base: position 1,352,728,347 of record OY728164.1, read on the forward strand.
ATAGTAGGATGCCCTGAAAACTAAATAGGGAGAAATATGAGACATGATATAACTACTCATGTCATCATAATGAAGGTATATTAATCAGTATATGATAAAATAACCATATTATAAACCCAAATATGATAAAAATAAAACAAAATGAGAGATAAAGGGGATCTTCATCTACACATCTCTCATAAGAATAATGATCATTCCTGCAGCTATAAAAATGGACCATTAAGGATATGATGCATATCATGTAACTTTTGATGTAACAACATAGAGGAACCACACCTTTCCACTATGATGCATAGTCGATGGTGAAAATCTCCAACTAGAGGACCCACACCTCTATACAATAAGGGGGTTCCACTCAGTATATAGATAGAGGAATCATGTCCTAGTGTGTAAGGTTGGTACCACCAAGTAGGTAGAGCACCCATGCCTTTAGTTGTTAGTGGGGAACCACTCAGTTGGTAGAGGACCCATGCCCTAGTCTGTTAGCGGGGGGTACTGCTTAGTAGTTAGAGGACCCATGCCCTATTCTAGCACTATGGTGCCACTCAATAGGTAGAGAAATCATTCCCTAGTCCGTCAGGGGAGTGCCACTCAACTGGTAGAGGACCCATACCTTAGTCCATCTTTGGTGAAACTCATTAGGTAGAGGACTTACACCCTAGTCCATCAGGGGGTACCACTTAGTAGGTAGAGGACGTATTCTCTAGTCTATCAAGGGGTACCACTCAGTAAATAGGGGACCCAAACCCTAGTTCATTAGGGGGAACCACTCAGTAGTTATAGGACCCACACCCTTTCCCATCAGGGGGTACAACTTAATAATTATGGGAGCCAAGCCCTATTACATCAAGGGGTATCACTCATTTGGTAGAGGACCCACACCCTAGTCCATCAGGGGGTATAACTCAATAGATAGAAAACCCATGACCTAGTCTGACTTGGGGGTTTTCGACTGCGATCTACCCCTGATGATCCTAATCGATCACTACCATTGTATATCATCTTCTAAAGAAGAATCACACTAAACAAATTCCATATCATATCTAAAAATCCCCTATGAAGTCCACTGTCATCTTATACGTACAAAAACACTAATGATACACTAAACATGGGCTCAAATATGAGTCTAGAGAAAATCCTGATGAGCATGTGAAGATCATCTTTAGTCCATTAAGATAAAAAATTAAACCAAAAATATGTCATTGAAAAGGGGAATGAATGACCAAACAAATCACATCATTTCGATACTTGTATAAAAACACTTGGGATGTGCTATTCACTTTCCCAAATTAGAAACCCAATGAAAAAAATCATTTCATCATAACACGTACATACGTCACTTCATGGGATCGAGCTGTGAGTCCAAAATGGGTACCCAACATTATTCTTGAAATGACCTCCTAAAAATTCAGGTCGCAATGCCACAGAAGGTTCATCATTCTGACATCACATGGACAAGATACATTAGATACTTGATTCTATAATAATAATAATAATAATAATAATAGGAATGATAATAACATTATTGGGTGCTCCATGGACCTGATCCACAATTTTAAATTATATATCCAACATTGGCCTTGAATTGGTCATCTAGATACCATGATTGTGATTTCATAGTCAGATTGTCAATCTGACGTCGCATGAAGAAGTTTTGATCGAAATAAGGTTTCCATAACAAAAATAATAATAATAATATTTATTATTATTATTATTATTATTATTTAAATCATTCAAAGGGAGTTGCATGCACAATATCCCCACCATATTCACCTTTCCATTTTCTTTCCATTTTAGTTAAATCAATATTTTTTTATTATTATTATACATTTAAGAAACCTCTCACTAATATCAATGTGGCACACCACCACATCCATATTCAAGGAAAAATTAATATAATAATTATATTAATTATCCTTTAAGGAACACAACCCCCATATTGAATCCAAAGTAATTAAATCAATAATAACAACAACAACAACAACACAACTCAAACATTATTATTATTATTAGATATCACATGTTATTATTATTAAAAATAACAATAACACACATTTCCCTACATGGCTAGATGAAAATTGGATTCTAGCCATTCCTTGCTAAAAATACATCCAAATCCATTTGTAGTAATCACACATCCCCAGACACACCTACCGTGTGCCTTCCAATAAATACTTTCATCCCTATAAATCTCATATCCATTTAATATCACTCATATCCCACGTTTTTCAACAATTATTCTTCAAACAATCAATTCATGTGTCATTATTACTACCACAATGAATCAAGGGGTTCAATTGTGCTTGAACCTACCCCATTAATTTTGAATTGCTTCCCTGTAGGTCAACAGTGAATAACACTATTAGAGGAGTGGAGAAAATACCAATAAAAAATGACCCATAATTTTCTCAAGTGCTCTTGGACATTTATTATATAAACGGGGTGATATAAAAGGAAACAAGGTGTTTAACAGATCAATTATAAAACAAGAAATTATAGGATCATGCAAATAAAATAACAAAATCACATATCAAAAGCATATAATTATTCCATTATAAATATTTCAATAAAAAGGTAGAAAATACCAATTGATTATCCTCCCTTGATTATGTATTGATCATTGGTAATGAATGCATTCTCCAGTGATGAAGATTTCTTACTAACATCACTACCTCTCGGTTCATCTAGATCTAATCATCATTTTTCATTTGATATTGATTCACCATAAGAGAATGTTCTCCACCTCATATTAGATCTAGAAATGGTCATGAGTATATTCCTAGTAAAATATTTATAAGTGTGTATTTATAGAGATTTTAAATATGGATTTTAATAAAACAAATAAATAATTTTGTTATTTATTTTAATTAAATTCACACACCAATGACTATATCTACCGAACACCCCATGTCAACCAACCTTAGGTCACACATAGGGTAAAAAGCATTCCCTATATTCAACTATGGTCTTTGATTTTCAATTTGAGACTCTATTCATTAGATATTCTATTATTTATGAAAAAATAACACATGATATTAATATATTTAATATTTTTATATTATCATTTACGGGCACACCAAGCCTTGGAATCTCACTCCATCATAGTGTTTGACTCCAAAAATAATCCTCAGAATATTCTAAAGTCTTAAATGAAAGAAGTAGAGTCTCAAAATTATTCCTCTATTCAAGGATTTTTATCCTTGAAAAGACCAAACTAAAAAAACATTGTGGGGATACTGAGAACGCATCTGAATCTCCCTCTCTTAGGATCTCTCCAGCATACTTCCATGATATCTACTAACATGAAACCATGGGAACTACATGAACATAATTTTTCTTACCAAGCCAGTTCCCAACCACCACCGAGTACTTTGAAAGGCAGATCCACACCCTATTCCCCGCTCATTTAGGACAACACTCTACAACGAGTCATGCACACATCTCCTTAGTTGAAATAAGTTGAAAACAAGAAGAACCTTGTATAACTAAAATCACAAGTTCAAGAGGTAAGCCACCTTTTTAACCTGATAGTGTAACTAGAATAGGTCCTACAAACATTATAGATATCTCACCACCCTTGGAAAATACCTTTAATCCATGATTTGGTGAGATATCTCAAAATAGATGATCTCTTTACTGAACTCCAAAGTCCACCGTCATTAGTCCAAAAAGGACTCCTAACTTTTTTTGGGTAGTCCTCATCCATCCTGGGATAAACTGAATCCTTTTCACAACCATCACTACCTCCATCCATAGGCCAATAAGCATTGACTCCAATGATCTCTAACCAATTTAGTGGTGACCTATCATTTCCCCCATACATGGACTCAAATGGTGTTATGTTGATGGCGGAGTAATAAATGCTATGATACATACTCCACTGGGGATAGGAAATCCTCCTATATATAGCCCAATGCTAACATGAAATCTTTAATCATTTTATCTAGAACATGAATGGTCCACTCTTCTTAGCCATCTTTTTGGGGTAGAAACATTGGGATCAAGTGAAACTAAGCCTAAAATTTATCTTGCATCATCTCCAAAATCATGATGTGAAGTAAGCATCACAGTTTCAATGATCATTGAGGGAATTCCATGAATCTGTACTACCACATACACACATAGGCATCCCAAATTCTCTAATAAGCTCTGCTCTTAGGTGGGTATGAAGTGGGTTAACTAGGTGAGTCAGTCTATGATCACTCAAGAAGCATCATGAAATCTCTTCAATCATAGAATCCCTATCACGAGAACCAAAAAACACCATCTGATTTCCCATTCCATTGGGAACCTCATTCTCCACCTATAGGAAGGTGAGACATTGAGAGTTAAACTCAACCACAAGGTGTGGCATCCTTGGACACCAATTCTAAAGCCAAAGGATCTCAGTAAAACCACCCTTCTCTTGGGTGTATTACTTAATGTAAAAAACCTCCTCATCACTTTTTTTCCATAGAATGATTAATGCCACTTACCATCCTTGCAAATGGATTTCATGCTCTTTTCCTTCATGGAATCCCTCGGGAATGTATCCAATGAATATGTGGTCCCACAATATCTCCTAATAGATATCCCCATGTTGTGACTCTATAACTCATTGATGAAGAGGAGGGGTCATAACTATCAACTAGAGGTATGCTATACCATCCTCACACACATGGTTCAACTAAAAATTTGTCACTACTATGTCACCATGCTCAATAAAATTAGATGGAAAACCACACAATGAGCATCTACTGTTTGAGAAATTCCTTAGGTAGCCCTCAAGATCATTATACCTCAACCTCAATAGGGTTCACTATAACTCCCTTATATAAGAATAAATATCTCAATAATTGTACATTCTAATAAAAAATTGACTCCATGAGAGATTTCTTATTACTAGAACTCTCATATCATGTCTAGCACCATCCTATTATGTATCGAGTTCTCTAACACTGACATTGAGTACATGATTGTACCATCATTGAAGAATACCATGAACTGATCCAATAAAGGTTAAGTATCCAGTTTATAAGTTTTGTGAACTATACTAGGCATTCAACCCGCTAGATGGTGTCACCAAGAACTCAAAGCAACAGATTGGATCTAGGAATCCACGCTTGGTACATCCACCTCTTAGGCCTAGAGCTGATGATAATCCATAAGGATTTCAAACTCCATGACCCACTTCACCTCCATCCACTAGGAGAATAGGTCATCGATTCTCAGGGGTGGATACTCTTCCTGGATAGTCATCTGTCTTAGGAAAAACCAATCCACACATAACCTCAAGCTTTCATCTTCCTCTTAGGAAAATAACATAGGTATACCTAGGAAAAAACACTAGTTCTTATGAATCCCCTACTCTATAGACTCTTATAACCATACCTCTCTCTCTCATGGCTATACTAGGTCATTTGATATGATAGCATATATATTGGGTCTTTTCCAGTGCAAGTACATGTAGAAACAAACTCTACATGGTGAGGTAATCCCAACGCATCCTCATGATGGATTCCATCATACTCCTCCACCATTATAGAAAACTAAACCTCAAAGTATCCTCTACTCGAAAGTCAGTACTAGAGAACTAATAAAGAAGCATCTGTAACCTCCTATAAACTAGCATATCTTGACTTACCTGGGTATTACTCTTTATAAAAGGAGGAAAAATAAATCTCAAAAACCAAAATAACTACTACACTCACTAGTATAAATCATTTGATCATGGATAATAAATGACTAGCCCATACTAAGAAGAACATAATAGGGTCCCACTACCACAATTAAAAGATTTTGTGTGAGTCTCTTTCTCTCTCTCTCTCCATATAGATCCAGGTCATACCATCAACATCAAGGGGTTATCACAAACCCTCTCTGTATGATCCTTTAGTACGAGGGCTAAGAAATAATTCCACCACTAGTATCACTATGTGTTTAATAGGGGATACATCCATGGAAAGTGTCTTGTGACTATGCACCAAAACTACAACCAAAGTAGAGAAGACATGGTTTTCACCTCAAACACACCCAAATATTAGGAGTTACAAGACTCCACCTCTTAAATCCATCATTCACCTTGCCTAAATATTCTCCTTAACTAGGGCTTGATTTGACACCTTCCCATCTGAACGGCCTCAAACATACTAGTAAAGGAAATCATCGAACAAACCTAAAAACTATCCTCTTTGGGTGAAACTAACTCACCCTCATGGTTTTGAATGGAGTCGCATGAACACATATCATTGGGGGAAGTTTTCATATTTCTTTTATTTCTAAAGCCATGTCAAACATCACCAATAGAAGGCTCTACTAATTCCCCATGTCACCCAAGATAAGCATTTCTTCCAAGACCACTATCAAGCGGGGTCCTATCCAAAAAGGGCATTGACACCGCAGGATTTCACCAGTACTCTAGCATATAAGAAGGTTGAATCTAGCTCACAAAAAAACACAGGCAATCTATATATCTGAAACCCATGATGCACACTCTATACTGGTGTGTTATCTATCGCTACCTCCGAAGACAACAGGTACTCCATAGATAATATTTGTCACCAATGCAACCATATGATCAGTTGGAGTCCACACATGCAAGAAAACCCAAACCACTACCTTAAGTCTTCCCTCTACTATCATAGGTTTTATCTCATCATGGAACCATATATTTCTCCATTTCTAGATAATACATAAAGTGATATGCCTACACGTACCATCGACTTGTCTTAATGGAGTTATCAGTTGCTCAATAAATATATAGTTGTCTTCCTAATACACATATGGATCATAGATCTGCTCAATAGGTGGTAGAATTGCTCGGTGCTAGATTGGAGAAAAAACCCTTTGTGAGAAGGTCCAAAACTGATGCCTCATCGGTCAACTGGTCATCATCATCAAACTATCTCGAAATCCTAGTTGGAAATCATCGTTGATTAATCTTGAAATTTATCAAGATGTACAATGATCAAAGAGTGGATATGTATATGGGAAGATAACTAACAAAGTACATTCAAGAGAATCAATATTATATGATTCATGTACCAAATTTCCCTGAAACCAGTGTCTTGTTATGCTAAGTTGAAAATCAGGTAATTAGAGTCACCTTGAATGGATATGTCTGCCACCACACCAATAGTGGATTCCCTATCCTGAAATATGCACTCAAAAAACTATGAAATCGTCGTCCTAAACTCCCAACCAAACCTCGTAAATGGTAAAACTCCATGAATTGTATTGAGTTTGAAAAACCTATGATACCAATCTATTACGCTCTGAACCACTAGGTCCCATCAGTCCAGTGGAAGGCTGGGCTAAAACTACCCCAATCCCACTTCCATAGTCCATAGGTTGGTGAAAATCATCAAAATACATAAATAAAATGGGAGGCATTTTCCAAAATTACTTGTATTCATTCACCCAACCATCTACATAAAGAATTACAGAGGAAAATAACCAAAGTCACTCATATCTAGAGTAAAACCCATGAATGTAATAACCTATAGGTAAAAAATAGAGTGATATAGTGAAATATGTAATGTAAAGGGAAAAATACATTCCAAACCAAAATATATATCCCAACCTAACAATAACTATAAAATAATGAATTTTGAGTGAGTCTGACTTCTCATCTTCAAGACCTGAATACTTTAAGTAGTATATGCACCTGAGTATCTCAATGATCCTTTGAAATCACCACTGAAATGTCTATCATCTTTATAAGACACAACACATGAGGGAAACTCCCATATAGGGGTGAGTATATACACACTCTATATGATTCACCAATAACAGAAGAGGGAGAAATTGAAGACATGATAAAATTAGTTCAATCATCACAACGAATGTATGTTTATCAGTATATGATAAAAAAAACTATAAAAAACATTGATAATCTTAACAATAATCCCAAATGAGAGAGAAAGGGGGTCTCCATATCCTCATCCCAACTAATACTAATGGGACTACATACAGCTCTAAAAAGGGACCATCTTTGATTCCTATAATATCATGTAACTGCCGAAGTAACTACATCAAGTACCCACACCTCGCCACTACGCCAAATAATTGAGGGGGAATAATCACCAAGTAGAGGACCTAAAACTCTATACAATAAAGGGTTCCATGCAGTAGATAGATAGAGGACCCACATCCTAGTGCATCAGGGGGTACCTCTCAGTAGGTAGAGGACTCATGCGCTAGTTCATTTGGGGGGTACCACTAAGTAAGTAGAATACCCACTCCCTAGTCCATTAGGATGTACCACATAGTGGGTAGAGGACATACACCCCAGTTTGTTCAGAGGTACCACTAAAAAGGTATAGGACCCATACCCTAGTCTATTAGGGGGTACCACTAAGTTGGTATAAGACCCACACCCTAGTCTATCAGGGGGTACCAATAATTAGGTAGAGGACTCATACCCTAATCCATCAGGGGATACTAATTAATAGGTTGAGGACCCACACCCTATATTGTTAGGGGGTATTACTTAGTAGGTAAAGGACTCACACCCTAGTCCATCAGGGGGTACCACTCAGCATGAAGAGGACGAAAGGCCTAGTCCATCAAAGGGTACCACTAAGTAGGTATAGGACCCACAATCTTATCCATCAGGGGGTACCACTTAGTAGGTAGATGACCCACAACCTAGTTAAACATGTGGGTTGCTGACCTTGACCTCTCTCTGATGATTATGCATGATCACTTCCATCGTCAAGTGTCACCTAAAGAATCATCATGCTTGGAACATTATACATCATATCTCTAAATCCACTATAGATCCCATTATCAGGTTTCACATTGGAAAACACTTAATATATGCTACTAGTGGGGCAAAATCTGAGTTTGGACAAAATCTTAATGAGCATATAAAGCTCGTCATCAGTTCATCAGGATAAACTTTAAACCACTGATATGTCATTGAAAATGTCCATGAATTATAAAATAGATCACACTATTTCAATCCTAAAAGAGAAACACTCAGGATAGTATATTCACTTGACTAAATAGAACACCTATTGAAAAAAAACACGTTTTTTCATAACATGTACGTACGTCGCTTCATGGTCCCATGCCACGAGTCTAAAAAATGTACCCAATATTGGTCTTAATATTACTACCTCAAAATCAAGGTCTTGATGATACAAATGGTTCATCATTCTAACATATTATGAATAAGATACATCATATACTAGATCCTATAATAATAATAATTTTAAAATTATAATTGTGTGCTCTATGGTCTTAATCTATGAGTTTGGTTTATATATCCAACATTGGTCTTGAATTGACTTTCTTGATACCATAATCATGATGTCATAGGAGAATCATCAACCCACCATCGCATGAATAATTTATGACTAAAATAAGGTTTCCAAAACAAAATATAGGAAATAATAATATTTAATATTACTGTTATTACTATTATTGTTATAATTATTACCTTATTCAAAGGGAGAGCCACTCTAAATCTCTCTCCCCCCCCCATATTCACATTTCAATTTTTTCCATTTAAATTAAATAAATGTTATTTTAATTGTTATTATTTTAACACACCTCTCTCTCCAATATCAAAGTGGTTCCCCAACATATCTATCTTTAATGAAATATTAATATATTAATTATCATTTTTGGAACACAACTCCAATCTTTAAGCCAAATTACATAAATTAAAAATAATAATAATAACAATAATAACACACCACCAACATTATCATTATTATTATTATTATTATTATTATTAAATATCAAAAGTTATTATTATTTAAAATAATAATCTCACACATCACCCTACACGTTCAGCCAGAAATAAAATTTAAATCTTTTTCATTAGAAAAACACCCACATCCATCTATAGAAAAGTCATGTCCCAAAACATGCCTCTTGTGATCCTGTCACTCAATCCTATCACCCATTCTGATCTTGGATCCAAAATTTATGATCTCTACCTTGATTATGGATTGATCGTTGGTGAAGAATTTGTTTTCCAACAATGAATAGGTCTCACTGCATTCACTTCCTCTCGATTCACCTCGATCCAATCATCGTTCATCCTTTGATGTTGATCCACCAATAGAGAATTCTCTCCACATCCTCTTAGATCTATAAATGGTTATGTTTATAAACCTTGTAAAATCATTATAAGAGGGTATTTATATATATTTTAATTATTTTGTTTAATAAAACATATAAATAATTTATTTATTTATTTTATTTAAAAGCATCTTCCAATGAATGCCTCTACCAGACTTCCCTTGATGACCAGCCTTAGGTTACACATAGGGTAAATCACACACTCCAAATTTGATCATGGTCTCAGATTTTTGATTCAATACACTATTTAGGATATTTGTTTTATTTCTGAAAAATAGCATGCACACCATATTGATATATTTAATATATTTATAGTATCAATTTTAGGCTCACATGGGCTCTAAATCTCAAAACGTCTCAACACCTGAATCCAAATATATTCTTCATAATATTTTGAAGTCTTACATAGAAAAAATAGAGTCTCTAAAACTTTATTTTCATTCGATGATATTTTTTTTCTTATACCTTTTTCTAAGGATTTATTGGGGATATTCATTATAATATTCTTATTAAATCCCAAATTTGAGGTATAAGGTAGTATTTAATTGAAATTATATAAAATCATGGTTCTTTAGACATATTTTATTCATATATTTGGTGAAATTCATTTTTTTCTATGAAATTAAAGTGTTTTTTTGTAATTTAACAATTATATTTTTGTTTAAAACGTGTATCAAATCATAAAACCAAGAAAACAAGTTCAAATTGTCATAAAACTCTCATAAAATTATTTTTGATTCATATATAAAATTTATAAATATAATTCATGTCATTCTAATGTGTGGTGCGGTATAAATTATTAAAATTGAATGTTTTCAATAAAAAATTGATATTTTAGTTCAAAACATGTGTTAGATGCTCAAAATTAATAAAATTATCTCGTATTATCATGAAAGTATAAGAAAATAATAAATACTTTATTTAAATATATTGGAACAAATCATTTTTCATGATAACCCATGGTGTAGTCAAAAATGGCCTAAAGTGTATTTTCCTTTTTAATTATTAAATAAGTTCAATGTGTACACAACAAACTAAAATTTGACCAAACACACTTGGATTATCAAGAATCTTGGTAAAAATTATCTTTAAATCATTTTTCACATATAGGATAAATACTAATGTCATTTTTATTTGTTATGTATCTAGTATGATTTAAAGTGTAATATTTTTATTTCAAAGTGATATTTTAATTCAAAACACATATCACAAACTCAAAACTAAGAAAACATTCTCATATTATCATATAGCTCTAAGAAAAATATTTATGATTCATTTAAGACCTTTAAGAAATAAAATCTTTCCATTATAATTAAAGGTGTTGTTGTAATGATTTAAAGTGAATATATTTAATTTAAAAGTGATATTTTAGGTTCAAACATGTGTTATATGCTAATAAATAGGCAAATGATATTATATTTTTATGAAGGAAAATAAGAACAAAGATTAAACTAATTTAAAGATATAGATTCAAATCTTCTATAGTATATATATTATTGGTTCATTATTAAAACATATGTCATAAAAAATTATTACCATTTTTAATTTTCTCATGGATTTGAAAAATAATTAAATTGTTATGATTATGGTTACCACATTTTTAAATTTTTGAAATACGCCATAACCCATATAAAAAATCAAATTCCATTGAATGTATCTATTATATGTGCTGGTTTTTAATATATATATACTTTCAGTTTAAATAAATATTATATTTTACATTATTTAAATTTTACATTTTTATTAAGATAATGATTTTAAATCATTTACAGATGCAAAATATATGCATTTAGAAATTAATGGTATGGTTATGTTGTGAAAAAATATTTATAAAACTCTTCGAAAGATTTTATTCAAAAATCTATTTATTTAATTTTCTTATTGAGAAACACACATAAAATTTGATTATAGAACTAATATTAAACAATTAATTCAATAAATTTAAAATTCAATGTTTATTAGTGAACTAAGTCTTTAGTTTAATGTGGTGAAATGTTTTTTTTCTTACACCTTTCTCAGAACATTTAATGGGGATATATATTTCAATAATATAATTAATTCCCAAAATTAGGGTATAAGTATATATTTATTTTTAAGAATATAAAATAATGGTTATTTTATCATATTTTATTTGTATATTCAATGAAATTTATTTTATTTCCACACAATAAAAGTGCAATTTTCCAATTTAAAAGTGATATTTTAGTTCAAAACATGCAAAACATGTACAAACTAGATAAAATGAGTTATAATTTTCTTGAAACACTCAGTAATTCCTAATTGACTCATTTATACCATATATAAATTTTTTTCAAGTGATTTGAATGTGTAATGTAATAAAAATGATTAAAAGTTGATTTTTTCAATTTAAAAGTTATATTTTAGTCAAAAACATGTGTTATATACTGAAAATTGAAGAAATGATTTGGTATTATCATGAAAATCTAGGAAAATAATCATTGAATTATTTTTGAACTATAATAACAAAGTGTTTGACATGATAACCCATGGTGTTGTTAGAATTTTATAAAGTTAATTTTCTATTTAATTAATTAAATAAGTTCTAAACTTGTATCACATATTAAAAATTAACCAAACATGATTTCATTGTAATAAAACTATTCAAAAATAATATTTGAATCATTTTTTACTTATAGAAAATAATTTAATTTAATTTTGATATGTGATATATCTAGTATGACTAAAATTATATGATTTTAATTTTAAAGTTATATTTTAGTTCAAAACACATGTTATGTGCTCAAAATTGAGAAAACATGCTTGTATTGTCTTATATCTCAATATAAATTATCAATGACTCATTTATGACCAATGTGAACTAATTTCATGTCACTGTAATTCATGATGTGGTAATAATAAACGAATGTGTATGTTCTTAATTTAAATGTGATACTTTAGTTAGAAAAATGTGGTACATGCTCAAAACCATACAAACGATCTTAAATTTTCATTAAAATTTAGTAAAATGATCATTGATTCCTCTAAGAAAGGTTTATATTTCACTATGTGAATGGTTTCGTTGGAAAAAATAAAGTATTTTCACCATTTTAAGTGTTAATGTAGATAAAAACATGTTTTCATACTCAAAACTGAGTAAACATGCTCAAATTTCCATAAAAATATATAACTTCAATAGTTTATTCATTTATGATATATAAGAATTGACCACATATCATTTAGAAATTTTTTGTGATTGAAATGAATAAATGAGTATTTTTTTATTTTTAATTAGTTTTAAATTGGTTAATTATTATGAATAAATAATATATTGTTTATTTTTTACTTATATATAAATCATTTAAACTACTGGTACAATTCTTTGATAGCTTAAAAGTTAAGATATTTTTAATTCATTGGAAAAAAATTGAATGGTTTTTTATTTAGATGTTATATTAATAAATGTTATAATAATAATCGATAGTTTCAATATAAAAATATGTTGTTAAATAATGAAATTTTTTATTATTTGTATTTTTTAAATTCAAGTATTCATCACGTTGATTTGGGTGACACTTTTTTTTATATCTATATTATTTTCGACTACTACAACAATAAATTGTGGCTAAAATAGTCAGTGAATACCTTTCTCAATGCTTTTTTAGAACTTATAAATCCCTTATTTAACATTGAGAAATGGAGACACTATTTTATTGAATGTAATAAACATTTTTTTTATTTATCTATCCCTTATTTCTAAAAATAATATATATAAATTCTTTCTCTTTAAAAATCCACAAAAAAACATACTATTTTGTTAATCTAGTTATTTAACATCCACCACATCACTATGTTTTTTATTTTATTTTTATTCTATGATTTTTGTGGTTTTCTTAATTTTACATGGATTTCTGGCCTAGAACTTGTTCAATTTTCAAGATTTCCTTTGGTATATGGTTAATTTTCATGGTTTGATAAAAACCATGCAAGTCATATGAGTAACCATGTGAGGCCTCCAGTGAGTCTACGGTGTGGCACATGATTGGCACATGATTAGGTAAACATTTCGATAATCATGTTTTTTAGATCTGTAATTGGGTAGTATTGTTTGTAAAGGTTGGAATAAGGTTTGTTCAACCATGTGGTTCCTAGGAGAAAATGTTTGAGGTGGTGTTTGGTTGGGTATTATCTTGCACATGGTTGGCACATTGTTAGGAAAACTGTGCGGCCTAATCATGTAGTCTATCTGATTTTTTAAAAGTTTTTGGTTATATTTTTATTTTTAATTATTTTTATTTTAAAATTATTAAAATTAAAACCCCCTTAAGATAAAATATCCTCCCCTCTCTTTTACCCTCTCTCCCTTGTGTGACCATCCCCAAATGAACCCCCTTCTGTTCACACCTCCCCCTCTTTTTTTCCTCTTTCCATCTCATGGTTCCACTAGATTTATCATGGATTCTTGGTTGAATCATTAACATGATGTATCATATTTCTTCGTCATCCTCTTTATAGAGTTTTTCTCTTCTTTCAATTGTCGAATTCATTTGGTTGAACCCTAGGTCAAAGTGTTGACCCAATATTTGGGATTTATTCTTTCTTAGGGTGTTTGATTCGTCTCCTATGTCACCTTATTGTGTGATTTAGCACAACCTATGGTGAAGTGATTCAAACCATTTTGGATCACCCATCATTGTTTTTAGGTAGGTATTTCTATATAACCCTCTTGTATTACATGTAATTAATTTATTGGTTTTCTTAAATTATTTCTTATAAATATATAAGCATATTTTCATAGTAGGGTCAGTTTATTACTTTATTTTATTTTGATATTTGCATGGGCCTTGGTCGTATGCCAGTCACTTGTTCAAATGGATGTGTGGCCTTTAAAATTGTTTAAATAAACTTGTAATACTTTTCATGGATTAAACATTTTTTGTAATAACCAAGTTGGTTTTTTATGGATTTAAAATATTTTTTAGGGCTTGGCATGGACTTGGGTCACATTCCAAGTGGTTGTTAGTTCATGCTTCACATTAATAAAGGTATTTCATTATTTTAAAAACATGTTTGAAGTAAGTTTTTTTATTTTAGAAATGGATGTGATTTTTTTAATGGGTTTTCATGTTTTAAAAGGAGTAGTGTTGTTTTATTAAATGAAATGGATATTTAATTAGGGTTTTTGGTTTTTCTAGTTTTTATTATGATTTCTAATGAATTTTTTTGGATTTAAAATAGTTTTCAAAATGTATTTCCAAGTTTATATACTATAAGTGATAATTGAAAGGTATGGTTTTCACCTTGTGAAGTGATATTTGTTTGATTTTTTATTATACCAATGCTGATTACCTTTTATTTGCTGATGCTTTTTATGCATATCCATGTAATAGATGTTTGTAATCTGATTCATGATGTTATTATAAGTTATAGATTTTTATAAGGGAAGTGTGAAGAGGGAAGAACATGAATTTGGTGTTAGCATTTGTGCTTTGTTATTTTCATGGGATGAATTTTTTTTGAGTGTGTCCTACCTAATTTAGTAATTACATGGGGATCCATAGGATACTAAGTGGGATGTTATGGGATTTTTCTAGGCCAGTTTAGATTATGCACTGGCTAGTAACCCTGTGTTTTTTTCTATCTAGTTGGAGAGTCCTCGATGAGACTAGGTAAGAGCGATTTGGTTGACCAGATGTGTGATAGTTAACCTGTCGATAGTTTGTATATCTTTGTGTGTCATTTACTTTACTATTAGTCCATCATGTGTTGCCTCATGAAATGTGTGGTTTGATTTTCCTTATTTATTTTATATTGAGCTTGTGAGTTTCTAACTTGTTATGTTATGCATGTATTGACATATTTGTTCTTTTATGATTGAGATCATTCATTATGTGGTCTTCTTTTTTATTGTGTTGTTTCTCCTTATAAATTGTATGGAATCCCCTTGTGTGGTTTTTCTTGCTTCTAAATGGGTATTTTTTAAAATGGATTTAAAGTAATATTATAAATGGGTAAATGGTCTATATTTCATTAAGATTTTAAATAAATGAGATTTTCCTTGAATGTTTTTATGAAAATTAGATTTTTAGGAGATGTTGGAAGGGGGTGATTTGGCTTATTTTCGCAATTTAAAGGTTTAATTTGAAATGGTTAACTACCTTCATTTTATTTTATAAAATGGTATTTTTTTGAAACTTTTCTTGTGGTTTGGACTTATAAACCCCGGAAAACCCTATTTTTATATTTAATGTTCAAACTAGAAATTTATAAACTATTTTATTAAGTAATTTCCAAAAAGATTGTGGGTAGTAATGTCTACTGAGTGATTATGTTCTCACACCTATATTATTATCTTAGTTATAGGTTCCTAGTTTGGTTTTATAGATATTCTTTATAGGGTTGATTTATCTTAAGTCATTTATATATGTCACTACATTCATCTAGCTATTCTTATTATATGTTTTGGTAGGACCTCCCTTTACATTCCTATAATTCCTATAAATTTTAGATTTAAATGATTTATTTTCTAAACTTAGGATTTTATTTATTTTAATAGATGTAGGGTAACTATAGATACTGTTGGGTGAATAAATTCCATTTGGTGGGTGTCTTTTCCTTATTGTAAAGGGAGAGCGGGTGATGTGGGATGTTTTTGGTGATTGGGTTATTTACTCCTTTCCTTTTTATCTATTTTATTCATTTATACCTTTTTCATTTATCATGGTAATCCTCTATATAGAAAGATCTTAATGGATTTTTGTTACATTCATTCTATCTAATTTACTTTGATTATTGGGTAGAAACATTCCCAATTGTGTTCTTGTGATTATCAAGTATTAGTTTCATCTCAGGGGTATTGGGAACACCTTTAAAGACAATTGAGGGCTTGTTTGGGAATATCTCAGATACACAACCCAAATAAGTTCATTATAAATGGTATTAGAGGTTCAAGTTCTTATTTTCCATATAATTTCATTTCTTTGGAATTACCTTTTTTATTTAGGTATTCATGGAAATATTGATTTATAATTTTTCAATGGAACTTAGTAGAGATTTTAATGTAAATTATAGCTTGATCTTTCGTTCCTTGAGAATCAGGTTTCTATAGAAAGATATAATTGAATCATGAGTTATATATTTTTTTGGATTTATCATTGATGATGTGTTGATCTGAATTTGGCATAGTTGATTTGTCTTGGGGTCAAATGTGATGTTTTGGGATAGTGATGAAGAAGTAATTCAAGATGATAGCTTGGTTTTTAAGACCTAAAAACTCATGCAATAATGGGATGGTTGATTCTAGAAACTATTTAAGAACCAAAACATGATTGGTAGTGGATTTCATCCATGTGGGAAAGTTAGGAATAGTTATTCATCCCAGTTTCTTTAATTATTTATACTTATTGGCCCTTGTATTTCAAAGTGTGTGTAATGGAAATGGGATAGGGGTTATTGTTGGTCTTGATATATTTTGGAATCTTTTAAGATTTTTATTTAAGCTCATGTTATTTCATTGTTATGAAGTATGTGCATGTGATGTGAAATTTGTTTTTTTTTGGTGAAAATAAATTTCTTTAGAAAAATATTTGGTTTTAAAATTAATACTTAGGAATCATTTGTAAAATAATACTGGCTTAATAAACTGTTTTGAAAATTTTGATTTAATTTTGAAATTTAGAGAATTGGTTTACATGGGGATTATTTTTCTAGTCAAGTTCATTTTGTTTTAAAGGATGGGGTTCCTATTTTAAGGGAATCAAATCTTTCCCAAATTTTATTTTTACCATTGGTGTGATTATATTAAAAGGGTAAGTGATTTTAATAATATTTCAAAAAAGAAGATGTTTAATTTGTTTTGAAATCTGAAATAGTGTTTTGTTTTTAGAACAAGTAATATTTATTTTGAAATAAGTTTTGGAAATGTTTTAAAATTTATCAAGTCTTGTAAGGGATTTATGTTTGAATTGTAAATTGTTTTCCATTTGTTTTTTAATTAAAGAAGGCCCAATTTTAGTGGTACATTGGTTTTCAATATGGGATTTTGGTAAGACCTTGTTTTATAAAAGTCCATTTTTTTTCCCTTATGTATTTTTGGACAACTTGGGGTGATTTTGGGGACATGAACACATGAGTCTCTGTGTAGATGGTTGTTTGATATGTGTCCCCCTCCAAAAATGTCATGTGTGAAAGTATAGTGTTCATATTAGAGGTTTCTCCTCCTATTTAACATTTTTTATCATCAAATTAGAGTTGAAGTATGGTTTCCTGTTCAGAGTGTTGTGCTTTGGTTTTATCTAAGTCAATGTTTCTTTAGTTTTTTCTTTGAAGATTGTTGGGTCGAGTGGTTTAGACCTATAATCCTTGGCTTGATGTTTGGATAAGTTAGTATTATTTTTTCTTGGAGTCTCATATTAAATCTCTCATTTAAGGTTTAATGGTTGATTGTCCATTATTGAGTGTGACCTTAAAGTTCTTGGTTGTATCTCTTATAGTCGATAGAACATTTTTAAAAAAAATCATTGAGTTTATAGTAGTTTGGGCTTGATGAAGTTTTGACCTTGTGTATCTTGGGTTCTTATTTGGTTTCCCATTATGGGTGCAATTTCCTTTTGAGAATAATTCATGCCTCATTTCCTGATGATTTTTATTGTTTCCCTTATGAGGTGTAGACCATGGGAATTTATTGGTTGCTATCTTGGACATGGGAAGGACTTAGGGTGCATGATTTGATACTTGGGATTTAGTTTTGTTTCTGGTTGGGTTTTGGATTCTTCTAGGCTATGTTTACCAGTCATAGTTACCATGGGATGGTTTTATGAGGTGTTGGATCTAAACACCCTCATATTCCAATTGTGACCCTAAGGTTAGATACCATTTATTTCATAATGATACATGTCTTCCATTGTTGATATTCTTGTTTTAAAACCACTTTTTTGTGACCCGATTTTGTGATCCTTAGGGTTGTTTCTAAGAGTACTATTCACCTTGTTATTTTGAACCATTTTTTATGTTTAACTCATATTATGGTGAATTCTATTATTTTCCTTCGGGATATTTCAATTTAATATCTTAATTTTTTGTTTTGTAACTGGTTTTTTTGGTTGGATTTGACCTAGGAATTTTGTGATAACCTTTTGAGATTTCAGGAATGTGATTTCTTGATGACATTCTCTTATTTTGAGGAAAATTTTATAGATTGTTCCATAATTTTAGTTCATTATTAAAAGGTAGGGAGGCCATTTATTCTCCTTTTCCTTAGAAAATTTTCTTTATTAGTAAATGATGAGTTTATCTTAAGGATTTTCACAGTTGTTTGAGGACTTATACATCTCTTGGAAGATTTTCCTTAGAATTATTTCCCTTTTTAACATATAATTTAACCTGATACTTCCTGGGGTAAAAAAGTGGTTTCGTGGGGAGTTTTAAAAACTCATCATGTCATTGTGTTTTTTATTTTATTATTATTTTATGATTTTGGAATTGGATTTAATTTTCCATGGAGTTTCAACACAAAAATTGGAAAATTTTGACGGTTTCCTTTGGAAAATGGTTAAGGCACCTAGTTTGAGGAACATTGTGTGGGACATAAGAGTAACCATGTGGTACCTCTAGTGAGTTTTGGGTGTGGTACATGTCTTGTTATTGGTTAGGTAAACCATGATGTAAGTTTTTTGTTAAAATATGTAATTGGGTGGTTTTATTTAGAATGGTTGTAGTGTATTTTTTCCGACCATGTGACACCTAGGAGAAACCATATGGGTGGTGTTTGTCATGGTGGAGCCTTGCACATGATTTGGTAAACCATGATGTCTATTGAGATTTATTTTTAAAAAATGGGTTTTATTTTTATTTTCAAATAATTTTTAAATTAAAAACACTAAAATTAAAACCCTTTAAACTAAAACATTATCCTCTCTCTATTACCCTCTCTCTATTTCATGACCAACCCAAACAAAACCCCCATATATATGCACCTCCCCATAATTTCAGCCTTCTTACTTCATATAATTCCATAAAATTTGATCTGTATTCTTGGTTGAATCAATAAAGTGAGGTCTCCTCTTACTTATTCCTCACCTTGCTGGTGTTTTTATCTTCTCTACATTATCCCATTCATTCGACCAAATCATAGGTCAAAGTATTTACTAGATTTTGGGATTTCTTCTATATCAAGGTATGTGATGGGTGTCTCAAGTTAGATTCTTGCATGTTTCAGTATTCACTACTAAATGAAAAATAGTTTAGACCATTCTGGATCACCTTTCATCATTTTGAGGTCGATGTTTATATGGAACATCATAGTATTACATGTTATAAATTTCCTATCCTATTTAAAATGATTTCTTGTAAATTTAGAATAATTTCTTATGACATAGTATTCTCAAATTATCATTTGATTTAATTTTAAGTCTTTCATGGGCCTTGGACTCATTCCAAGTGCTTGTTCAAATTCCCGTGTGACCCTTTAAAATTGTTTAAAACAACTTATAATATTTTTCTTACCGCTAAAATTTTCCAGCATAACCAATTTAGTTTTTAGTGGATTTTTAATATTTTTAAATATATGGAATAGACTTGGGTCACATTACAAGTATATTTTAGGGCCCATTTGGATATTCTAAAGTGATATTATTATTTTAAAAATATTTGTGAAGCCAGTTTGTTTATTTTAGAAATGGGTGTTATTTATTTTAATGGTATTTCATGTTCTAAAAGGGTGGGGTTGTTTTATGAAATGAAATAGATATTTCTTTTGGTTTTTTTGGTTTTTTTCAGTGTTGATTTTTACTTCAATTTTATTTGTGTTTAAATTCCAAATCATTTTAAAATGTTATTTCCAAATTTATATACAATAAGTCATATATGAATGGTCCAGTTGGCACCTTGTGAGGTGATGCTTGATTGATTGTTGATTTTTACCTTATTGAGACCATTTTATTTGTTTATGATGTTTATGTATATCCATGTGATGGATTTTTTAAATTTTATTCATGATTTGATTATGGGTTTGGGATATTTCTAATGGATGTGTGTGGTGGGAAGTATGTGATTATGGTGTTACCCTTTAAGATTTGTTATTTTAATGGGATAACATTTGTTTTGAGCGTAGCCCACCTCCTTTATTAATTGTGTGAGGAACCATAATCCACTAATTAGGATGTAATGGGACACTGTTAATCTATTTGATATTATGTTCTTGATATTCACCCTTAGTTATATATATATATGTATAGGGGATCATCGACGAGAATATGTAAGATTCATTCAATTGATGGGATATGTTATTGTTAACCTACTGACAGTTGTTCCACCTTTTTCTAGATTTTACTTTTACAATTAGTACCCTAGGTGATTCATTATGATATTTATGGTATGATATGACTTCTTAATTTTATATTAAGCATGTGATTTTCTAACATGTTTTTTTTAAGTATGTGCTAACTTGTTGGTTCTTTAATGATTGAGTTTTTCCTTATGATGGTTCTGTTTCTCCTTATGATGGTTTTGTTTCTCCCCACAAATTGTATGGAATTACCTTGGGAGATCATGGATTACTTTAAAATGGGTCATTTTTATAAATGGTTTGAAATTAATATTTGAAAAAGGGAAATAATTTTTATTTCATTAAGAGTTTAATAAAATGGTTTTTCTCGTTGAAATTGATTATGAAAATGGATTTTTATGAGATATTGATGGAGGAAAGGATTCTGGTTTTTTTCCTTGATTTAATGGTTTAATTTGAAATTCTTAACTATCCCTGAATTTATTCTAAAAAATTATAGTTGTTTGAAAATGTTCTAATAGTTTGGTTTTATAAATCTTGTAAAAAAATTATATTTTATGCTCAAAATAGAAATTTATTTACTATTTTACTAAGGTATTTATAATGATTTGGTATGCAGTAGTGTCCCAATATGTCCTTATGTGCCCATGCCTATATTATTATATCATTTTTAGGTTATTATTTTGGTTTTGTAGATTCTATTGAGAGAATTGATTTATCTAAGTTCAATTATTTATTTTACTCCATTCGGCTAGCTGCACCTACAAATAGTTTTGATAGGACCTACCTTTAATTTCCAAGAATATCAAACATGTTTTTCTTTAAATGATTTACATTGGAGAGTTAGGATTTAAATACTTTCTACAGATAGAGGGAAACAATAGTTGATAGTGGGAGAAACAAATCCATTGGATGTGAATCTTTTACTTGAGGGAGGGGGAGATTGGGTGGTGAGGGAGGTTTTTGATGATCATATTATTTAACAATTTCCTTATTATCTATTTTTTATTTCTAAAATTTTCATTCAGTTTGGAAGTTTGATATATGGATTGTTTATGGAGAATTTTTGTTATATTCATGTTGTTGCATTTACTCTTATTATTAGGTGAAACCATTCCCATGTGTGTTATTGTGATGCAAAGGAACTAGTTTCCATCCCATGGGGATTGGGAACACCCTTCAGGCTAGTGGCAGGCCACTTCAAGAATCCACCACATGGATGGCCCAGACCGGTTCATTATAGATTTATAATCATTGTACAATTATAATTGTATCTCAATTTACACAATCTCTCAATATATAAAATTAAAATATTTGAATCTCTATTTTATAAAATAGAATTCATTATTATTAATGATAACTATTATATTATAATAATTAATGTGAAGAAATATTTAATAAACTACTTATAATTGCATCTAAATTTTCTAAAAAATACTAATATTTATTTATATTTGTAAAACTATAATATTTAAACAATAAAAACTTATTTATATTATTAGACTCATTTAAAATCATTGCACACGTTTTTACCTTTACCCTAACTCAATTTTTTTTATCATAATATTTTTAAAAATTATATTTTCATAGTATAAAAGATACTAAACTTATTTTCTAATTTTAGAAAAATAATTTTTATTATTCATTTTTAGTTTAATTTTTAAATATTCACATTTTACTGTTAAATTTTTAATTTTACTACTTCACTTGTAAAATATTCACATTTTTTATATTTACATTTTAACTTTACAATATGGATTATTTTTTAAAAACAAAAACTTTAATATTAGTTTTCTTACATGAATTAGTTATCAAATATTCATATTTAAATTTTTAAAAAATTTAAAATTTAATCCTTTCTTAACAACATTTTTCAATTTAATATTGAAATATTTTATTAAATCTTAAAACTAAATAATTGTAAATGATTTAAAAATCATGTTAATTTTTTCAAAATACTTATTTATTATTCAATAATATTTTTTTCCTATTTTTCAATAGGTTATAATATATTGCATAAAATTATAAACTATTAACTAAAATTTTAAATATATAACATTTTCTTATTAATCTTATAAATTATAATGTTTTAGAAATAATATTTATTAAATATATTTTGATATATGTAATATAATGTCCCATGCTTTACATATGGATATTACTTCAACATTGAAGATTAATTATTACATAACATAACAAAACCACGCCAGGACCGTATAGGTTTAGTTTCTTTAGAAACTAGGAAACATAAACAACTAGTTCACAAAACATCCTAATTGTCTCCCGCTTATTTCTTCATAACTAGACTCCCTTTTGACATATCTTATTTAATACCCTTCTTCATGACCTTGTAAAAAAACATATGAAATGGTGAGGTCAAATTCTCAGTAAGGGTAAATAAGGGAAATATCAATCATATCCTAATCATAAGAACATAACTTTTTAAAATCTTATCCTACATATAAAATATCATAATATCATGTCATGGGATAAATCATAAAATTGCAATGTAATACCAATAGTTATAACTTAAGACATGAAATTTCATGGCATACACACATAATCATAGAAAATAATTTCATATTAGTCAGGGCTCATTTCCAAGACCATCATAGCGGACAAAGTTCATTACTGAACCGAGTCCACTCCTCGTTCTAGCCCTGTTTTACTGAACCATATTTACATTCCATTATATTCATGTCTATCTCACGAGATATAAGTATTTATACAATGCATTATAGGGAGATATAGGTCTCACCCATCTCATAATTATATCAATATTACATATTCCATAAAAACATAAATCATTTTTCACAGCATAACCCATGAAATAAAATGGGTTTCTTAAACATCATTCTAGCATAATCCATAGAAAATAAATGGATTTAATAAAAATAATCCCATCATAAAAACAATAAAATCAAAGAAATAATAGGGATATAAAAATAACCCTATGTCATCTTATATGGAAAATAATTTTTATAAAACACTTGAACTTAATTCTTGAGGAAAATATCCTTTCTTTTTCAAAAACATTTTATTTTCTCAAGATTCCATGCAATTTTAAAAGGAAAGAATTTATTTGAAAATAATCTTGAAATATTGTAGAGTAATATTCATGGAGATAAGGTTTCATGAAACCTTAAAAAATCCATTCATGTAATATATGTTGAAAAACATTCTTCTTGTACTTTTTCTAAAAAAAGTCAAAAAGTATCTTGTACCGAAAACGACAAAATATTTCATTAATACCATTTAGTAAAAATTTACCAACAATTAAAATTTAATTTTAACAATTATATAAGTATATAAAGAATATTTTGAAATGCATATTTAGGAAACATGTTCATAGATGATAATTATACCCTAGTAAATACTTACGAATAAACAATCTCAGATAAAAATGAGATTTGAAAAGTTATCCCTTACCTTTGGTCTGATATGATTCGTATGTATATGAAACTCTTGTATAATGATTTAAATAATTTTAATCACTTATTACATAATATTAAACATTTTTTTGATAACATTTATGATCATATTTTCATTCGTTTGTTAGTAACATTTCATTGTTACTCGTTATTTGGGTATTAACTGCTTTATGTTCTTATGCATGTTTTCTCGGATAAGTTCTTATTGCAATTTTTAGTTTATAGTTATATCATTTATATATTATTATTAGTATAATATATATCATATTTATTCATAAAATTAATTTATATATTCATTATTCAATGAAAATTATGTAGAACTAATCACATCGCACCATGGAGGCGGTAAGTTGTGCGTACGCACGAGTGACGATATTGTTCCCATAATTGTTGAATGGTATAGAATTTTATTGTGTATAGTATCTCTGAATAAAATTAATTTTATATAAATCATATATATATTTATTAATTCCATCATTATACTCATCTGTGTAAGGTGGTGGTAAAAAATAGATTACATCGTGGCGTGGAGACGGTAAGCCGTACGTACGCACATGTGGTGATTTCAATTTTCATAGGATGAGTAGAAGGTGGAATATGGTTTTTTTTTATATTTATAATAACATATCAGTAAATAAGTGATACTTATTTTATTACTTTATAATGAAACAACTATTTAATATTAAGTAAAAGAAGAAATAAGTTTGAATGAATTGGTAAATGATGTTACCTTTTTCATTGTGCCTCCTCTAAATATCCTCTTAGAGAACTAGAGTTGGTATTTAATGATGACCAGAACCACTATAATGAAAATAGGTAAGTTTATAAGGAAAACTTTTAGGGGATGTCTGAGATTAAAGGCTCAAAATTAAGTGAAGATGGGAGGGAGGATTTGCCCTTTTATAATTGAGGTGAGGGGCTCTTTTGGAAACTCCATAAATAATAATTTATAATAAAATAAAACCCTACCCAAAAACCTTAAAATTTTCCCAATTTATAAGCTTATATGATATAGGGTTGTAATATCATCAAAAAATAAATTTTTTACAAGTTATTGTGTTAATTTAAACCATATCTTTTTAATTAACACTTAGTTATTCTATTTATTTTTAATTGTGGTAATAACATTCTATATATTTATTATTATAAATATTTACTTATATGGTGTTAACTGACAATAAATGGATATTTTATGTCATTTTAGATCTTATAATTATAAATTTTAATTTTTAATTATTTTTTATGATTTTAAATAATTTAATAAAATTTTATTTTCATAAAATATCAATAGTGACAATTTTGACACTATTCATTTATTTTATTTTAAAAAAATAAAAATCGGAGATAAATTCAAAAAAAATATTAAATACACTCCTAATATGTCATATTCACCTGTAAAATTCATTTATCACATTAATTAGTTTATAAGATATTTATTTTTATATTTTTAAAACCATTTATTTGATATTTCTATTAATAAAATAATTTTTACATCACTATTGTTTCATCATTAATAGTAATTATAAAATATATAAAAATTATAAATAAATTCCTATGATGTAGGTAATTCTTTTATATTTCTAGATACTATATATAGTCGAAATTATCTTCTATTTATCCATATATTAAAATTAATATACTCATATAAAATGAGATTGTGACATTTTTTCACATTCATTAGTTTTTATTACATTCATTTCATATTCATAGGTAAGTGGCCATAAAGTGATTAAATTTTGAAAATAGATTATAAGGGTCTAATTTAGTCATCAAATAAAATTTTATAGGTGTTAAGGTAATTTTATAATAATATTTTTACCCTTAATTACCAGATTTACATTTAACCATGGCAATAAAAAAAATACCAAAGTTACTATTGATAATGCCCAGAAATAAAAGTAGCCTATTAACATAATTTAGACCTAATGATTCCAAATATGGATTCCATTTTTGTAAATTCAAAACACATAAGTTATAGTAATTAATTTAAAATTAATCCCATTGTTGAAATGAGAAAACAGGTTTTAAAAGTTAAAACATTGCAAAAGATTGAAATGTTTTTACCTATGAATTCAATGTAAAATTAAAGATATGACATAAATTATATTGAATGACAAAATATATTATATTTATACTATAAAAATATTCAATATTATAATTTAACCAAATAAATTATCTCAATGAAAAAAAAATAATTAAAATTTAGTGTATTTTTATTATTCATCAAAACATGAAAGTTATCAAAAGAATATCAGAAATGTATCCAAAGTTTATTTTTATATCCCTATTCAAAATAACATGTTTATGTTTTCATATAAAAATTATTAATGTGTCAAAATGTTAATTTAAAATGGTTTCTATATTTAAAGGTGTAAAATTAACCTTTTAAAAAACAGGTTTTTATATATCAAATATGGTTTTATTCACACCCTTTGACTAAAATATCGATTAGATGAATATCAAAAATATTTTATTAAGTATATAACACATATATATCTCATTAATTTCATAAAAAAGGTAATTCTCTCTTAAATAAAAATATCTAATTGATTTATATTTTTCATAAATAATTGATTACCAATAAATTCATAATACATTTTCATAAGTTAGTTATAATTATTCTTCTTATCCAAACGGTTGAGATATAATAGTAATTTTATACTAAGGATATCTCGAGGTTCATTTAAACTCACAAATATGTGAAAATAAAGCTACTAAATAATAAAAAATATTTAAATAAAATATTTCATAAAAACATTCGGGTATTACATTCTACCCACCTTAAACTGAATTTTACCCTTGAAATTTTTCACTTGGAAACAAACAGTTGAGGATAACTCTCCCTCATAACATCCTCAAGTTCCCATGTATCTTCATCAAATTGGTGGTTCCTCTATAAAACTTTAACAAAGTGAGTGGTCTTGTTTCGTAGAACTTTTTCACTATGATCTAAAATCTCTATCATTTATTCTTTATAAGAAAGATCTTTCTCTAACGGTATGACTTCTGAGCTTTGTACATGCGAAAGATCAGGCATGTACTTTCTTAGTAGAGATACATGGAACACATCATGAAATTGAGAGATATTCAATGGAAGCACCAATCATTAAGCTACCTTCCAAAAATGATCTAGAATTTCAAAAGGACCGTTATACCTAGGGCTTAGATTTCCCTTCTTTCCAAATATCATTTCTCTCTTCCAGGGAGACATTCGTAAGAACACCTTATCATCCTTTCAAACTCTAAATATTTTCTTCGGTTGTTAGCATAACTTTTTTTTTGACTCTGATCTACTCTTATGTGTTTTTGAATAGATCTGACCTTTTCTGCCTTTTCATCAACAATATCAAGTTCCAATAGCTTTATTTTCCAAACTTCATCCCAGCAAGTTGGAGTTATACACTTATTTCCATAGAGGGATTCATAAAGAGCTATATGAATACTGGAGTGAAATCTATTATTGTAAGAAAATTACACCAATAGTGGGTGTTGATCCCAACCACCTTTTAAATCCATAAAGAAAGCTCTCAACATGTCTTCCAGAGTTTGAATTGTCCTCTCGGACTGACCGTATGTCTGAGGATGATAAGAAGTGCTGAAACTTAACACTCTATCAAGAGCATGCTGAAGACTTCTCCAAAACATTGAGGTAAACCTCAAATCCCGATCGGATATAATGTAAAGTGGTACTCCATGAAATATTAAAACTTCCTTTATATATATATTGGAAATCTAATCAAGAGATAAATCCTCTCTAATAGCAATGAAGTGTGCTGACTTCATAGGGATATCAACTATAACCCAGATATCATTATTACCTTTGGATGTTTTGGGAATTCTGATGATTTAGTCTATAGTGATGTTTTCCCATTTCCATTCTGGTATAGGTAATGTTTGTAACATCCCCTTATACTTTTGTCTCTCAACCTTAACTTGCTGACAAACCAAGCATCGAGAGACATATTCAATGACATCTCTTTTCATGGCATCCCACCAGAAGTACTCTTTCAGGTCCCTATACATCTGTGTGCCTCTAGGGTGAATAAATAATGAAGAACTATGAACCACATACAATATCTCATTATTTAATTCTATTATGGGAGGAATAAAAACCTGGTTCTTGAATCTTATTATTACATCACAATCAAGGTTGAATTCAGGAACATTTCTCATATTCTTTTGTAACTCTACATCTTCCTTTTCTGTCTCTTTAATCTTCACTTGTATATATGGTTGAACATTCATTTGGGAAAGATAATATTTCTCCCCTACATTAAAATTTAAAGATCCATCTATTTCAAATCCATAAATATAAGATCTTTCATGATCCATGTCATGGATAAGCTAGCATGGTATTTTCGACTAAAAGCATATGACACCTTGTTCTCTTTCCCAGGGTGGTAATGTATTGAGCAGTTTTAGTCTTTAATCAACTCCAACCATCGTATTTGGTGAGTATTTAGATCCTTTTGTGTGAAAATATACTTTAAATGTTTATGATCTGTATAAATATTTCACTTTTCACCATAAAGATAATGCCTTCATATCTTTAATGCAAAAATTACTGTAGCTAACTCTAAATCATGAGTTAGGTAATTTTTCTCAGGAATTTTCAACTTTAGTGAGGCATAAGATATCACAATATCATTTTTATGAGAAAACATCCCACCCCCTTCTTGTATGCATCACTATAGATCACAAACCTTTCTCCACTACAAGGCAGTGTGAGCATGGGTGCACTAACTAACCTTCTTTTTAACTCTTTGAAATTATCTTTACATTCCTCCATCGAAAAGAACTTAACTCCTTTTTCAATCAACATGGTGATTGTATTATATAATCATGATAAATATTTCACAAAACTTCTATAATATCAAGACAAACTAAGAAAACATGAGATCTCAGTTATCGTTGTTGGTATCAACCATCTTTCAATAACCTCTGTTTTGCTAGATCCATAGATATCCCTTCTCTTGAGATTATGTGACTGAAAAATAAAACTTTCTGAAGCCAAAATGCACAGTTGGTAAATTTGGAATAAAGAATTTCCTTTCATAGGGTCTTTAGTATATTTCTCAAGTGATATTAATGTTCTTCTTTGCTCTTTGAATAGAAAACAATATCTTTTATAAAGACTACCAAAAACTGATCAAGATAGTCTCTAAATATTCTATTCATTAGATCCATGAATATATAAAGGGTATTAGTAAGACCAAAAGTAATAATTATAAATTCATATTGTTCATACCTTGTAAATAATGTCATCTTTTGTATATCCTCATTTTTTACCCTTTATTGATGATATCCTAAATGAAGATTAATCTTCGAAATTTATTGAGCTCCGCGTAGTTGGTAATCAATACAGGGAAGAGGATATTTTTTCTTGATAGTTATCTTGTTAAGTTCTAGATAATCAATGCAGATTATCATTGATCCATATTTCTTCTTAACAAATTGAACAGGTGCTCCCCAAGGTGGTACACTAGGGCATGTGAATCCCTTATCAAAATTATCTTGGAGTTTCTTCATCAATTCTTGCAACTCAAATGGGTTCATTCTATAAGGTGTCGTTGAAATAGGTATAGCACATGGTATGAGTTATATTGAAAACTCAACTTTACAATTTGGTGGAAGACCTGGAAATTCCTCTAGAAAGACATCATCAAACTCCCATACAATGGGTTTATTATTAATTGTGAGTTTCTCCCCAACCATTTGAGATAAATAGCCTTAATTTATTTGAATCGAGACCCATAATATGGAAGAAATTTCTACTAGAAGGTTATATTCATCCTTACATCAATAGATGATCATATATTTATCTGGAATATAAAATGTGACTTCCCTTCCTTGGAAATTAATATGAGATCCATATAGATAAATCAAATCCATGCCAATAATCACATCAAATTCCACTATAGGAAGGATTATAATATTTGTAGGAAGCACTTTACCATAAACTTTAATAGGATAAGAATTATAAAATTTTGATCCAACTGTTGTGCCATTAGGAGTTTTTATAGCTAACTCAACATCTAATTGTTGAGGTAATATGGAAATACCCTTAGAAAAATTTTCAGAAATAAAAGAGTGTGTAGATCCATAATCAAATAAAACATTTTCTACTCTAGATTGGATGGTAAGTGTACCTTTAAACACTTCATTATTTTACTCCCCATCACTAATAGTGATTTCATGTGAGTTTCCTTTTTCTTTGTCCTGAAGAGTTTGTTGATGTCGAATATTATCAATAACCCTTGGATTAGGGAATTAGTTGGAACAATTCCCCATTTCCTTTCACTTGTAACATTGAAGTGTAGGAGGCTCATTTTGTGTATCCTTTTCTTTGTTCGCATCATTAGACATCTTTTTCCCATTAAGTTGGCATTCAACTACCCCATGAACATATTTTACACACTTAAAACATTTACTAGTCCCTTTAATATAATTCCCTCCATGTTTCCTTCCACACTTTGATTATAAGGGAAAACTCATCTTCTTTTCATTGTGGTCTTTAGATTTTCCTTTGAATTCCATTTTTATTTTCTTATCAAACCCATATGACTAATGGGTTACGTCAATCTCCATATCAATCTTAAGATCACATAGAACAATTTCCTCATAGCTATTGAAGTCCCTTATGTCTAATTCCCTTTAGATACTTTCTTTTAAGCCACTAAAGAATCCATTAATTTTATTCTCAGGTTGGATAATAATTATAGAAGTGTACCATGAAAGTCTTGTAAAATTTTCTCTGTAGTTACCAACGGATTCATCATCATTTTTATTAAGTTCATGGAACTCCTTCTCCATATTTGTTTGAAGAATACAAGGAAATTACTTATTGAAAAATAAGTTATTGAACACACCCCATTCTATGGACTCAATTTTATCTCTTTGCCTCGTATTCTTGATAAGATTACACCATTAATTAGCTTTGCCTTTCAAAAGATATACTAATAAGAAGAATTTATCATGTTCAAAACATTGTAGAACTGAAAATACATTTTCAATGGTACTGATCCATTGTTCGTCCACTAATGGATTAGAAGACCTGCTGAATGAAGGTTGGCGTTATCTCATGAAGGACTCAATAAAATGTTTCTCCCTACTTTGCACGTTTGGAAGCCCTACATGATTCATATATTGTGAAAGTTGTGTGATCATGGATACAAGATTTTTCATTCTATCTCCCATAACATTTGGTTGCTCCAGGGTGAAATCATTGCATTTCCCATCGCATTAAACATTAACATTGTTCCTTCTAGTTTCAGTCATTAACTAAAACCAAGAAGCATAGTGTGAGAAACACTAATCATAACAAGAAAACCGCATAATAAAGAATAAAATTTCAATTTAGGACGCTTTAGGTTTTATCATATGTTATTCTTGAACAACTCTAAAACACTAGGATGGGATTGTAACCTATACTAAGACATATACGTAGGGTTCTTACTATGGTTCTCTCGTCCTGTTTTCCAAAGGTTAACTATACCGTTTCTCTGATACCAAATATAACCGCCAATACTTTACATATAAATATTAATTCAACATTGAATAATATTTATTACATAACATAAAAAAAAACCATTCTAGGACAGTATAGGTTTAGTGTCTTTGGAGAATAGGAAACATAAACAATTGGTTCATAAAACATCCTTTTTGTATCCCATTTATTTCTTCATAACTAGACATGATTTTGACATATCTTAATTAATACCCTTATTTATGACCTAGGGAAAAGAGAAATATGAAAGGGTGAGCTTAAATTCTCAGTAGGGGTAAACAAGGGAAATATCAATCATATCATAATCATAAGAACATAACATTTGAAAATATTATCCTACATATAAAAGATCCTAATATCAGGTCATGGGATAAATCATAAAACTGGAATTTAATACCAATAGTCAAAACATAAGACATGAAATTTCGTGACATACACACATAATCATACAAAATTATTTCATATTTGTTAAGGCTCATTGTCGAAACCATCATAGCAGACAAAGTCCATTACTGAACCGAGTTCACTCCTCGTTCTAGCCCTGTATTACTGAACCAAATTTACTTGTTGTTCTAGTCATGTTTATCTCATGAGATATAAATATTCACCCAATTAATTGGGTGGAGATATAGGTCTCATCCATCTCATAATGAAATCAATCCAACATGTTCCCCAAAAACATAAATCCTTTATCATATCATAACTCAATAAATAAAATGAATTTCTTAAACATCATTCCATCATAATCTATATAAAATAAATATATTTCATAAAAATAATTCCATCATAAACAAAATAAAATAAAATTAATAATATGGATATAAACATAACCCTATTTCATCTTATATGGAAAACAATTTTGATAGAACACTTGAACTTAATTCCTGAGGAAAATATTCTTTATTTTTCAAAAAAATCATTCTTTTCTCAAAATTCCATGCAATTTTAAAAGAAAGGAATTTATTTGAAAATAATATTGAAATCTTGTAGAGTAAGATTCATGTAAATAAGGTTTCATGAAACCATAAAAAATCCATTTATGTAGTATAATTTAAAAAATCATTCTTCTCGTACTTTTTCCAAAAAAGTCAAAAAGTAACTCTTATTGAAAACGACAAAAGATTCCATTCATACCATTTAGTAAAAATTTACCAATGGGTAAAATTGAATTTTAAAAATTATATAAGGATATAAAGAATATTTTGAAATACATAATTTTGAAACATGGACATGGATTATAATTATACCCTAGTAAATACTTGCAAATAAACAATCTCAGATAAAAATGAGATTTCTAAAGTTATCCCTTACCTTAGGTCCGATATGATTCGTATGTATCAAAACATCATATATAATGATTTAAATAATGTTTATGATTTTTTACAGATTCATAATCATTTTTATGATAACATTTATGATCATATTTTCATCTGTTTGTTAGTAACATTTTATTGTTACTCATTATTCGAGTATTAACTGCTTTATGTTCTTATGCATGTTTTGTCAGATAAGTTATTATTCCACTTTTTAGTTTATAGTTATATCATTTAAATCATGGTATTAGTATAATATATATCATATTTATTCATTAATTTCATTAATTTCATTTATATAATCATGACTTAATGAAGATTATGTAGAACGAATCACATCGCACCGTAGAGACCATAAGTCGTACGTACGTACGAGCGACGATATCATTCCCATAATTGTTGAATTATATTTAAGTGGATGATGTATAGTATATTATAATAAAAATAATTTTATATAAATCATATATATATATATATTTATTAATTCCATCATTATACCAATCCATGTAAGGTGGTGGTGAAAAACGGATTACACCATGCCGTGGAGATGGTAAGTCATACGTATGCACGTGTGGTGAATTCATTTTTCATAAGATGGGTAGAAGGTGGAATATGGTAGATTCATATTTATGATAACATATCATAAAATTATTGATACTTATTTTATTAATTTATAATGAAACAACTAATGAAGAGGAAGTAGAATAAGAAAGAAGTTTGAAATAATCGGTAAAAGATATTACCACTTCTTCGATGTGCCTCCTATAAATATATTCATTGATCATTAAGTTGGTCTTTGAAGATTACCATAACCTATATAATGAAAATAGGGAAGTTGATAAGGAAAAATGGCATGGTATTTCTGATATTGAAGCCTCAAAATGAAGTTAATAAGTGAGGGAGGAGGTTCCTTTTTATAATTGAGGTAAGGGAAACTTTTGGAAACTCCATAAATAATAATTTATAATAAAATCTAACACTAACTAAAAACCTTAAAATTTTCACAATTTTGAAGATGAAATGATATAGGGTTGTGATATCATCAAACAATAAATTTTTTATAAGTTATTTTGTCAATTTAAACCAAATATATTTAATTTACAATTAGTAATTCTATATAATTTTAATTGTGGTAATAACATTCTAAATATTTAATGGTTATAAATATTTACTTATATGGTCTTAATTGACCATAAATAGATATTTTATGACATTTTAGATATTATAATTATCAATTTGTAATTTTTAAGTATTTTTATGATTTTTAAATAATTTAATAAAATTTTATTTTCATAAAATATCAACAGGGTCATTTTTGACAATATTTATTTATTTGATTTTAAAAAAAAATAATAATAGGAGATAAATTAGAAAAAAATATTAAATACACTCATAAAATGT
Organism: Viscum album; assembly: GCA_963277665.1. Lineage (NCBI taxonomy): Eukaryota > Viridiplantae > Streptophyta > Magnoliopsida > Santalales > Viscaceae > Viscum > Viscum album. The sequence goes on from OY728164.1 coordinate 1,352,763,315, forward strand.
CATAGTAACCTAGAAAATTCGTGGATAACATTAATTAGTTCATATGATATTTATTTTTATATTTTTAATACCATTTATTTGATATATCAATTAATAAAATAATTTTTACATCATTTTTGTTTCATCATTAATGGTACTTATTTATTCTCTAAAAATTATAAATAAATTCCTATGATTTAGGTAATTATTTTATCTTTACATAGACTATCTATAGTCGATATTATATTCTATTTAGACATATATTAAAATTAATATACTTATATAAATGAGATTGTGACATTTTGTCACATTCATTAGTTTTTATTACATTCATGTCATATTCATAGTTAAGTGGCCATAAAGTGATTACATTTCTAAAAATATATTATAACAGTTTAATTTATTCATCCAATAGTATTTTTACATGTGTTAATTTAATTTTATAATATTATTTGTACCCTTAATTAACTGATTTACCTTTAACCATGGTAATAAAAATAATTACCAAAGTTGTTATTCATAATGCCCAAAAATAAAAGTAGCCTATTAAAATAATTTGGACCTATTGATTCCAAATATGGAATCCATTTTTCAAAATTCAAAACACATAAGTTACAATAATTAATTTAAAATTAATCTCTTTGTTCAAATGAAAAAACTGGTTTTAAAAGTGAAAACATTGCGAAAGATTGAAATGTTTTTATATATAAATTCAATGTAAAATTAATGTTAATGAAATTTATTTTGTTGAATGATATATAATATATTATATTTATAAATTAAAACAATTTAATATTATAATTTAACCATATAAATTATCTCGATGAAAAAAAGTTGTTTTTAATTAAAATTTAGCATACTTTTACTATTCATCAAAACATTAAAGTTATCATAAAAATATCAGAAATTTATCCAAAGTAAATTTTTATACCCCACTTAAAAATAACATGTTTATGATTTCGTATAAAAATTATTAATGTTTCAAAATATTAATTTAAAATGAGTTCTCCATTCAAAGGTGTAAAATTAACCTTTTAAAAAAATCGGTTTTTATACATCAAATAGGGTTTTATTCATACCCAATAACTAAAATATCCATTGGATGAATATAAAAAAAATTATTAACTATATAACACACATATATATCTCATTAATTTTATTACCAAAATTAATTTACTAAAAAATTACAAATATCTAATTGATTTATATTTTTCATAAATAATTGATTGCCAATGAATTCATAATGCATTTTCATAAGTTAGTTATAATAATTCCATATATAATAACGGCTAGGCTAAAACAGTAATTTTATACTAAGGGATTCTTGAGGTTATTTTAAACTTAGGATTTCATGCAAGGCAATCTACTGAAGAATAAAAAAAATTAAAGAAAATATTTCATAAAAATATTTGGGTGTTACATATAAAATTTAAACATTACATAAACTAATCTATATTACTATTATTATATACATTATTTCGAAATAAGGTTAATATTTATAAAAACATAAATTATTTTAAATATAAATAAAAACTATAAATAAATAATACAAATAAAAATTTATGCCATACAATACTTTAAAAAACCTCAATTTCAACAAAACTTTCAGGATACAAACTCAAAAAAAAGAGAAAAATGAGAGAGACATATGGATTTGATGAATTAAAATGAAGGAAACCAGTTAGGAACACTATGTATATAACACCCTGACCTTTATTTCTTCAATTATTATACTTTCTGTTTGTCTTTAAATCCTGTTATTAGGTTTTGGGTTGATTTCCCATGAAAAAATTGATGTTTTGAAGTTTTGAGTTGTTTTTATCTCTATCACAAAGTTAGTTCACACTGTTTAAGGGAACCTATGTGACTCCCCTATTACATGGGTTTTTTTAGTTTATTTTTATTTATGAATGATATATCTACATTTTTAGAACTCATTTAGGCCTAATCCATGTGAAACCTAGGAGAAAATTTTGTGATTGATTTGGGGTATAAGGGTGTCCAAACATAGCTTGTGTGTGTTCAATGGAAACCATGTGACAAGAATGTGTGCATGTCTACAATTTTAATAGAAATTTTTCACATGATTATAATGTTATGTAACAAACCGTGTGGTCAAACAATTTGGGTGTCTATAGGAGTGTTGTGAGGACTACACGGTTTGGTAAATCATTCGGTCTAACTATTCATTTTTTCCTAAAACATGAATTTCATAAACTACCCTCCTAAAAATAAGACCTCATTTGACCTCCCAATCCCTCACATTCTAGGATTCATTAAGGGTCTCCCAATCCACATCCCCTTTCAATACCCATTTATTTTTTAAGTTATTTCTTCTGAATTTGGTGTTTTCTCCTTAGTTAATCCCTTGTTCTCTTATTTTCTTCCTTCATCCATTGTTTTATTTTTTATCTATACATTGGTGTCTCCTTTTTGGAACTCTATATTAAGGTATGGGACATGTGTATTATTTATTCTTGTTTTATGGTGTGTGGATGATCCATTAGGTTGTGTTCCTTTCGTATTTTACGGTTTCATCACTTTCACACACTATTGAGCTAGAGGTTTCTTCCATTTTTTCTGAATCACACCATGAGATTCTTGGGACTTTCTAAATTTATATTTAAATTAAATTGCTTATGATGTTAAATTTATAAAAAAAAATTCAAAATATTCATGGCTTTAAGGTTTATTTATAATGGTACTTTTCTAAAGTTCCAATGTTTTTTTCATTTTGTTAAAAATATATACATACTAAATGTTTGTTAAAAGGAATATGTTTCATTTTTAAAGGGATTTTTATGTTTCCATTAAATAATGTATTTGAATATATGTGTCTAGATATATTTGGAAAGAAATTTATTTTTTCATGTCAAATATCATTTGATATGTCTAATGTGAGTGATGCCTCATATCTCGCTTTTATTAGCATCATAGGATCCTAGGACTCTTATTGAGTGATGAGATACATTTATATCTAGTCCCGATGATATAGAATAGATCCATTAAGGTTTTAAAACCATAGGGTTACCATTTGTGAGGCTAGTGGATAGCAGTTGGGTAGTTATAGACTTAAAAACATCAACAACATTCCAACAGATGTTTCCAACCTGAGTGAATCTAGGGTCTCCATATATGATATTTAGTAATTAACCATGATTACATATTATATATTTCATATTGGTTATTGGAACTTTACTTACACATAATTCTTTACCTTTTCATGCTATATTTTATTTTTACATACCCTTATATTTACATCATGAATTTGGTTACTCTTGTTTATGATTTTACTAGTTTGATATTTTTTTAGTTGGTTAAGACTTTTTTTGGGTATGGTTTCAAAAATGGTTTAAAAAAATAAAATATATAAAAGGATTTTTTTAAGGGGTTTTAAAGAGGATTTAAGAAAAAATTGTGTTAGTTTTTTAAAACAATGCAAGATCTACTTCTAATAGTGTATTTTCAAACTAGTGGAGGCCAAAGGACTCATTTAAAAGATTGATTAGAACTCAAAGTAGTTTGGAAAAATATGTAAAATTATAGGAGATTTACATAAGGTAATATATTTTGAATAGTCTCCTTTTCTTGAATCTATACATGAATAACTAACCAGACTTTTCAGAAAAATAACCTTGAAACATACAAGTGAATAAAAAATACCAAATAAGGTATGTGGTTTGTGTTCATCTCCTACCAATTTTTTGACCAGTGTGATGAGATAAAAGGCATGGAAATTTGTGTGGTAGTATTTAATTAAATTAAATTACAACTACCTACCAAAATATATAAATAAAACCCACAATCCCAATATGTATTTTTAAATCAACAAAATCAAGTTTTACCACCTTACTAAAACCAAAAAAAACTAGCATCCCCCCTCCAACAAACCTTTCAACAACCATACAAACAATATTACACCCAACAATCCTATCAACCTCCACCATTATACTAAAATAGATATTTTAATAATCCCTCAAGCATTTTATATCTCTCTATGAAGTATCAATAAGTAACTAAAGTATAGAAGCTAAGGAATGAATTGGATGAATTAAAGAACCACATTATAAGTCTTGTATAAATTATTTAAAAAATTAGGGAAAATACAAGCCCAATCATTCCCTAATATAAAGGTGAATTTTAGTGTGATTACTACAAGAAGTTTTAAAGAAATTCAGTCACTTTCTAGACATAAACCTAGGAATAAACAACTAGAACATGAAGAGAACAAAACAGAAAAATCTAGAAACATTCCTGAAAACCAAAACAAGGAAGAAGAAAATATAGGATTGGAATATAAGTCTAGGAAAAATAATAAAATAATATAAAATCCCCTTAAAATACAAAAAAAAAATAGAGAATAAATATCTTTAACTTACATATTCATAAATACTAATTCAATTCAAAAATATTTAATAGGAAGAGCTACATGGATAAATTCTTGAAACTTTATAGAAAGGTGAGATCAATATTAACCTTGTATAAGATCTCAATAAAATCCTGAATTATGTTAACTTCTTCAAATAAATTTTTACCAAGAATAGGAGGATTCAAGGTAATGAAAGGATCAATTTAGGAATAATCGTTATAACCCTAATTACACTATAATTACCCATCAAATGTCAAAGTACAATGACATTCTTTATCCCTTAAACAATTGGTTCCATGTAATTTTTATATGATTTATGTGATTTTTTTAATGTGATTACTCACTATGTTTTTCATTCCTTTTGTATGGGGAAATTAAATCCTATAATATTGGTGGTACAACTTGCAAACAAATCCACTACTCTTCTAGCAAGAGTCTTGTAGAATATTCTAGTTGGAGAGAAAAACATTATATTTCTAGTAGACTTCTATGTTCTCAGCATAGAGGAAGATAGATCCCTAGAAAAATCAGTCCTCAATTTGGGTAGAACTTTCTGGAAAACATCTAATACTATCATCAATATGCATGAAGGAACACTTTCCATGGAGTTTAGAGATAGTACAATCCACTTCAAACTCTTTGAGTAACCATTCAGATGACCATTCACTTATTATACTTTCCCACATTAAATAAGTTTAACCAAGTGAAGATATAAGTATGATATATGAAATTTTAGATCTAAGGAAACATATAATGATTAAAAATTTCAAAGATAATGAGGTTTTATAGAAATCTATAAAATGAATTTTCAAATTAGAGGAAGAGGTAAATTTTAACTTCTTTAGGGATTATACTTTTCATTTATTGAAGAATAAGTTGATATGTCATATTTTGTATAATAATTATAATATTTGGAAGTTGGGAGCCCCAATCTAATTTCACATTTAGATTATCCACCAAATATTGAATTACAACATTTTCCCACTCATTTGAAGTATTCATACTTGATGGAAGGAGAAAAATATCATTGATAATTAATAATAACCTATACCAAACCCAAGAAAAAAATTATTGAAATATTAAAAGTAAATGTGAAAGAAATAGGCTATAATCTAGGGTATTTTCAAGAAATAAACTCAAAAATCTACTCATATAGATTTTTATTGAGAATGACTAACCTGTTAAGTTGCCCCAAAAGAGGATGAATCTCACCGAGATAGAGATAGTAAAAAAACAAAATAGATAAGTTTCTAGAATCAAGATTCATTTACACCATTTTTTAATCCTAATGGGTTATCATCACTAATGTATTTCCTAAAAAACTATACTAACCATTGTGGGAAATAAAAAAAATGAGTTAATATCCATGGGAATTTTGGATAGTTGGAGAGTTTATGTAGATTATAATAAATTGAATCGGGTCGCTAGAAAATATTATTTTCTCATTCCCTTTATTATCCATATTTTGAAAAGAATGGTATGGAGAACATATTACTCATTCTTGGATATATTTTTAAGATAATTTCAGGTGCCCATTTCCCTAGAGGACTAATAGAGGAAAACCATTACATTTCCCATTGAAACTTTTTCTTACAATAGTATTTCATCTATATTATTTAATTCCTTAGGTATATTTCATAGATGTTTATTAAGTATCTCTTAATATCACATTTAATACTTCTTATAGAATGTTTTTTATGATTTCAATGTTTTTGGAAAAAAATTTGATCATTTATTAAAAAAACATAAAATGGTTTTGAAGACTTTATTTAAAAAGAACCTTGTTCTGAATTTTGAAAAGTTTCATTTAATGGTGGAAAGAGGAAATATCCTTGGTAATTTCATTTCCCAAAAATTAATTGAGGTAGATTAATTTAAAATTGAAGTGATAAATTCATTTACTCTTTTTAGTTTGCGTAAAATATGTTAGATCTTTTATAGGGCATGTAGACTTGTATAAAAGTTTTATCTAGTATTTCAATAAGATTGATATTACCCTATCTAGGTTACTTTTTAAAGGTGGTGATTTTGATTTTAATTTTAAATAAAATAAATCTTTTTATGAGTTAAATAATCAACTAGTCACACTACTAGTGATGCATCCACCAAACTATAATTATCCATTTGAGTTAATTTTTTATTATTAAAACCAGGCTCTGAGATAATTTTTACCCCAAAAAATTGAGGGCAGACCTCAAAAAATTTCTTATGCCTAAAGAACCTTGGATTTTTTCCCAAATGACTATAAAATTATAGAAAAATTATTTCTATTAGTTCATGTTTCCTTGGATAAATTTAGATCTTATTTTCTTATAACTAAATTAATTATATTTTTTTACCATGAATCCATTAGATACATGATGAAGAATGATGGAGAAAAGATACATCTAGTGAGTTGCATAATAATACATCAGGATTACAACCTATAGATCAAAGATAAAAAGGATCTTAGAACCACATGGTTCGTCACTTGAGAAAATTTACTAATACAAACAAAGTTGAAATTCTAACACAAAAACCAGTGAATGACCACATCCAAGGAGAGAATATTTATTTGGTTAAAGGATAAGTGTCTTAGTATACTGATATGGTCAATTATTAGGTAACTTCTCAAGCCCCATCACACTTAAACCTAAAAAATCAAAGAGTTAAATCAAAATCCATACATCACATTTGGAAATATCCATATATTTATAAAATTTATAATGAACAAATGATAAGAATACACTTTTCGAAGTGTGAGATTCAATCTATTTTTGAATTTTTTTCATAATTTAGATTATAGAGTACAATTTGGTCCTAAAATTATAGTAAGAAAACTATTATATTTAGTAATATATTATCCTATTTTGTTAAAAGATTCTCATAAATTTTTCAACTGTAGTGATAAATGTGCATTTTTTTTTAAAAACAATTCAATGATATAAGGAAATCACTAAAATACAATCAGTTTTTATGAAATTTTTGAAGCCTTGGGAATATATTTTATTATAAACTTTCCCATTTATTTTGGTAACTCTTACATTTTTATATATGTGGATTATTTTATAAAATTTGGGGAATCCAAAGTCACTAAAACTAATGATGATAATGTTGTATGTGTTTTTTTCAAGACTAATATCTTTTGTAGGTTTTGAATTCTAATAACCATCATCAATAATCAGTGGATCCATTTTTATAATAGGAACATGGAATCTTTAATGAGGAATTATTAAGTTTATCACAAAAAATAAAAACCGTACTATCCATAATAAAATGGATAAGTTGAAGTTTCTAATAGGAACATCAAAGTAATTTTGGAGAAAATTGTTAAAAAAAGAGAATAGATTAGATCCAAAGGTTGGAAGATTCCTTATGGGTTTATAGGATAACCTATAAAAAACCATTAGAGTGAGACCTTATATAATTATTTATGGGAAGTGTTTTCAGCTACCTATAGAGTTGGTACATAAAGCATATTGGGTAGTGAGATAAATGAATATATATTTAAATAGGGATGGAAAAGAAAGAAAATTTCAGCTATGGGATTTTTAGAAAATTAGGAGAGAAGCTAGGGAAAAATAAATAATATTAAAATAAAGGATCTGAGTGGATTTTTAAAAGTTTATTTAATAAAAATACATTTATCAAGGAAACCAAGTGTTTCTCTACAACTCAATACTGAAGATAATTCTAGGTAAACTTTGTTCCAAATGGTAAATTAACCTTATAGTTACTCATGTGTATCCTTTTGGTGATATGAAGATTGAGAAATATGGATAGAATAACCCATTCATTTTTAATGGGCATAGTCTAAAAATATTTTTTGGAAGTTTTCTATGAGAACTATTAGGGGATATCACACTCATCCAAACTATTTATCAAGGAATAATATCATCTTATACATCTCCTTAACATTTACTTACATATTGTGATTCCATTTCAAATTATATTTATATGGTAAATTCATTATAATTCATTGATGAAGCTATATCATTTAAATATAGGGGAGGAAATGTTTAGGGTTTATGATTTTTTTTAAAAATTGTTTTTTCAAAAAAAAATTCCTTTCAAATAAATTATTTATTTTTCAATTTTAGTGTGTTTTGAAACCTATTGAGATTAATTTTAATTCCCTTGTAAAATTTGAATCAATTTTAATGTTAAAGAACTAATTATACCCATTTAATCAACATATAATAATATTGAAATAGACTCGTTTTCAAATTATAAGTGAGGGAAAGTTTTCAAGGACTATTGATTTTTGAATCTCATATCATGAAATATTGTCTTACATTTTAGTTACTTACTTGAGAGGCTTCTAAACCCATTTTTACATATTCTTAAAATGGTCCATTTCATTATATAACCAAGTCATATTTTAGTAATTGGAACCTTATGATTAATCTAATAAAAACCTAAGAGTATGAAGGATCTAGTGTTATAAATGACTGAGTCATTCTTTTAAAATAAATACCCTTTTAATTAAAATTATTTCAAGCCTACCTTTCCATTTAACCCCTATATACATTAAAATGTGTGAATAACCTTAATAAGTAATGACATCACAAGATAAAAATTCTTGTTCACATTGCTATAGAAGTTTATGAATGATCTTGGTTGAACTCAGGTGTAGGGGGAGAAGATGAGCTATGTTAATCTATTCTGAAGATTCAATTTAGAGTTAAAAATTAAATTTTTGCATCATTTATAATATTGGTTTGTGATTAAAATTCTTTTGGGAATGATATAATATGTCTTAGATATCATTCAAATATGGGTATAAAAGCTTGTCGTTGTTTTGAAGTAAAAGATTCATTTTTTCTATAAAAATATACACTACAGAAAATATGGACTTTATCAGCACTAGAAAATGGCATTAACAATGATAGAAAAGCACTATTAATCAAGGAGAAGATAAAGGGGGTCCCTTTTATCAGCACTCAGAAAAGTGATGATAAAGGCCCCTTTTATCAACACTAAAAAAGAATAGATAAAAGGTGACTTTTATCAGTGCTTAAAAAAACACTGATAAAAATTTCATTTATTGGTGCTTTTTTTAGCACTGATGAAGACCCCTTTTATCAATTCTTTTTTTAGAAATGATAAAAGACAAAAAAAATTAAAATTAGTTAAAATTAATATATAATGTAGAGGGTGATTTTAACAGTACTTGACCCCCCCCCCCCATCAGTGTTAGGCAGAGCCCCCTCCCTCTCACCCTACATGCTTCCCTTGCCCGCTCAACCCCCTCCCACTTACCCGTGTGCCCTTGCTTCCACCAGAACTCCAACCCACAACCTCTCCCCTTGTGCGCCTGCACCTTTACCACTAAGCCATTTGGTTTTTTTCTCTATTTAATGATATATCTATTTATATATATATAGTTATATAGTTATATTTATTTGTATATTAATATGGATTTATATTAATATAAATATATTTAGTTGTATTAATACATATATATTTATTCATATATTAATATATATATATATTTATTTATTTATTCTTATATAAATATATATTTATAGTTATTTATATATATATAGTAGTATTTATTCATATATTAATATAGATTCATATTAATATAAAATATATTTTGTTATATTAATACATATATATATATATTTGTATATTAATATATATTTATATCTATTTATATATATATTTTTAGTTATAATTTTGTATCTGTATATTTATTTGTATATTAATATATATTTATAAGATTAGTTTTAAATACATTTATAAAATATGTTTTTTATGTGTGTTTATAAATAAATAAATACATACATAGATACACATATACAACACACACACAAATATTTACGAATAAATACATATATATGTGTATCTGAAAAGCCATAGAATGTTAAAACGACCATAACTTCTAATCCAGAGGCCCATTTAAACTCCATAACCAGTAAAATCAGAGAAAATGAAACAATCTTTGATATGATATGTGGTACAGGCCTAGAGGACTTCCCAATCAGAAGTTATAGTTGTTTGAATGTAAAATAATCGGGGTATCCCGACTAAAAACTCAGTTTTATAGGCCTTCTAAGCCTTTTTTGGCCTCAAAAAATGTAACACAAGGTTCTCTTCAGTCACTAGTTCATAGATCTCATCGTAGGCTTTGATTTGATATATTGTAGAGCTCAAACGGATACCCAAATCAAAAGTTATGACCATTTGAATTTTGAGTTACATTTTCAACTTATCTTATATCTTTTATTAATTTTTTTTATTTTTGTGTCTTCAAATTGTTATTAAATGATTATTAATCAATGATAATTAGAAAATTATTAATTAATTATATTTTTTAAAATATTTTAAATCTATTTTCACTAAATTTCTTATATATTAAATGTAATTGTATATTTATACTTATCTAAAATGTATTTAAAATATATATATTATATCTATATCAATATTAATATACTTATATAACAATATATTATTTTTCATGATTTTTTTTAAATTTATCAGCGCTAGAGAAAAGTGCTAATAAAGCCCCCCCTTTATCAGTGCTAATAAAAAAAGTGCTGATAAAGGGACACTTTTAACATCACTTTTTTTAGCACTATTAAAAGTTCCCTTTATCAGCACTTTTTTTAGCGCTGATAATGCCCCCCCCCCTTTGTCAGCACTTTTTAGCACTGTTAAAGGGTAGTGCTATGGAAACCCAATTTTGTGGTAGTGATAAAAAACTAAACTGAATTCTAAATATGAAATTTATTAGAAAAAAAAATAAAATAATATAAAAGGGGTATAATTTTTGAAGTTCCTAAAGTATTCTTAGTGTAGAGTATCTAAGAAACTAAAGGGGGGTTTGGAGGAAAACTGAAGTTGAATGGAAGATAAAATCTGTGATACGAATATTGATGTCTGTCGAGTTGTCCAGTAAGTGATACTTGGAGGAATTAATAAAATTATTTGAATAAAGTTCATTTAAACATAAAAAATAAAAAGAAATATCCCCTAATATTGGGGGAAGTCATATCACACATCAAGTAAAAAATATAAAGTCTCTATCTTACTTTGAGATCATAACTACAATTGAAACAAAAACCCCCTAATGGAAACAAAGAAGAGAGTTAATTACAACACTAATATGGAAAGGTTTGGTCATTTGTAACATCATTTAAAGAAGTGAAGTTGTATCTTTGGATTAGGGGAAGATATGAATGAATCTATTCTTAAATGGAGTTGAAAATCCTAAATTGTGGTTTAAAAAAGAGACAAACCACAAAATATGCTTCAGAATTTTCTCATTAGAATCCACCAACCTTTGATATATAGAACAACCTTGATAATTTTTCAAAATATGAATAGGTAACTAACTCATTAAGTGTAAATGAAAAATTCATCAAGCTTATGATGACCCATTCATGACCTTGGAATGAGAAAAAATATTATTGAGATTTAGTGTCACACCCGGACATCTTAAATTAATTATATTTTACTAATTCTTGGCTTCGGGTCCCCGTGCCAATGTTCGGGTTGGGTCCCGGTTTAAATTTTGTGACATTTACTAAGTTCAGAGGGTTTCGGACCTGTGTGAGGTCACCGCAGAGTGTGCGGTAGCCACATCGTTATCCCGGGTGTCGTGCAAAGGTTTAATGACTAAAATAAATAATTTTTTTTAATTAAAGCGGGATGAATGTTCATATTATAATAAGGATAATATTATTATTTAATTAATAATATTATCATGCCTAAGGTGTTATTATTTTATTGCTATCAATTTTTATTATTATTATCATCTTAATTATTGTAATTTTTATTAACATTATTTTATGGTTCTATTATTATTGTTATTATTATTTATATTATTATTATTATTATTAGTATTTATAGTTTTAATATTATTAATTTTGTTACTTTAATTAAATGAAAAAAATCTAACCTAAACCCTAATACCCGGCCAAGCCCCCCTCCCTTTCTTTCTTTTTTTCCCTACTGTGTGAGCCCCCTGTTTTTCCCCTTGATGGTCGCGGCCAAACCCCACTTCTCCCTTCCCTGAGTGAACCACCTCCCCCGTCCGGCACTTCCTCCTCCCAATGGCGCCCCTCACGACCTCCCTCTCTACCCACGTGCACCAGGCCCCTCCCGGTATCCCTCCGCCTCACCAAGCCGCCATGCCCAGCGCTCCCCTTTTCCTTCGGTGCAACCGCCCCATGCGACCCCCTCTTATTCTCATCATCGCCACCGCACCCCCCCTACCGGTTTCCCATCACCGCTCGCCTTCTTCCCTCCCTCGCCGCGCCGAATCCCTCACCCCACCTCTTGAAGCCCCGCCTCCTTCTCCTGCCGCGATTCGGCACCCAGCGACCAGCCTACCCTCTTCCGCTTCCATTTTTCTCCAACCCTCCTCTGGAAGCTTTGAACATGGCCATCGCCCCCTCCATGTGCGACCATGCTGCCTTCGCCCTTTCCGTATGGGTAAGGGTTTCTTTCCTCTCATCTTGGGGTTTAGTGTTCCAATTGGTTGGATATTAGTTTTAGGATGGCTTCATGTTGTTTTTTTCTTTGTTTTGAATAGAACTTGATTCCTTTGGGATTGCTTGGGGTTCTTTTGGCACACAATTGAAATTCGAAACAAAACATCAGGTTCTCTTCATGCGAAGTAAGTTGTTCTGTTCCCTACCACATCTAGATGAATTTAGTATTCTTAATGGAGTTTGTTGATGCATTCCTTGACTTGTTCTTGTGGAGCAAAGACTATTTTGGTTTTGAAATGGTTGGTGAGTTTTTGTTAATGTGTTTGTTTTAGGAATGATTGGCGTGTTTTGGGGTTGTTTTGGTGAAACGTTTTCAAAATGAGTTTAGGGCGCATTTGGATGGTGTGAACTATGTTTTTAGGGGTATTAAGAGGTGTTTGTGTTAAAAAGTGTTTTTTTATGAGTATAAAATCATTTTGGATGTGTTTCTCATGTGAACTCTTTTTGTGCCACTTAATATTTTTTTTATAAGTTGTACAGTTGGTTTATTAAATTATACAAAGGCTGCGAGTCATGTTTTAATATGGTGTTTGTGTATGGTTGGTTTTAAAAGAGGATTTTGGGTGTGTTTTTGGTGTAAAAGCTTTTCGGAACTTCTTGAATTTTTTTTATAAAATATTTTAATGGTTTATTAAATTGTTTGTGGAATGAGAAACATGTTTGGGATAGTTTTTGTGTGTGTTTGGTTTAAAAAGATGAATTGAGTGTTTTGGTATAACACCTTGTGGTATTTTCATGAAATTGTTTTACAAATTTTCAATGATTTGTTGAATAATTTGGGTGTCATGAATTTGGTTGGAAAATGTTTTTGGACTCACATGCTTTAAATGTATATTTCATCGTGTCATGCGCTTTTGTCTGGTTTTGCGCTCTAAGTGTTTTCTTGAAATGGGTCGTTGGCTTGGCGTTGTGTGGTTTTGTTGACACTTTCAGATTTTTTTTAAAGTGACCTAACAAATAATGTTGATGATGTGAGTGTGTTTCAAAGTCGTGTTGAGGTGGTTCTTTCAAGTTTTTTGTTTGTTTGGTTTTTTTAAGTCCATATTTGTGTGATTTTGGTTTTATGCGTTTATTGCAGTGCGTTCGCAAGGTAGCCCCGCGATATTGTTGTCATCAGCTTGCGCTTGCTTGTACGCCTGCGCGAGGCATGTCGCACCCTTGTGTTTGGACAGCGAGCCGAGGTAGGTCACCCACTGCAATTACCTTTATATTTAGAATTTATTAATTGCTTTTTGTTTTATTAATTTCTAATGAATTATAAATAATATAAGATAATAAAATTTTAAATGATTATTTAGTGTGAAAAGAGCCATTTATTTTATACCGAACACTTGGAACATTTTCTTGATGGGCGGACACCCAGTTTTGAAAGAATGCCCATTTGGCCTTTAAACATAACTCACGGAATTTCAAATGTACTTCTAGTTTTAAAGATAAATGATTTCTTCTGAACAAGTGTTTTGGGTTTTCCCGAGAAATGAAGTTTTGCTTTAAAATTGGCGAAGGCCCGTTTGGCACTTTAATAAAATAGATTACTTTAGAATACCCACTCGGGGGTGATCATTGGTGTGCGTTGATAGCATGATCTATATGTGATGTTAGTGCTTTTTTATTGCTTGATTTACATTGTGGACGCACCCCTCTTTTATTATATGTGTTGACATGGGAACCTGGCATAGTGAGTGAATTTTCTGAGAACGATTGTTGCACTAGTTTAGACCATGCACTAGCTAGTGGCCCCATAGCAGGGGAATACTGAGTTATTGCTTCTATGGGGATTGGGCCCCTCGGTTAGGCCATGCAGGGCTATGTCGGGTAGTAGTATGGGCGTTATAACGTCATCGAGTTAGGGCATGCCTTTAGGATGAGTCAGATGTATAGTATGTTCTGGATTGTTCATGATCTCCAAGGTTCGACCCATGTTTCTTTTAGTGTTTATTTGTATGTGGCGGACTATTGAAAGGTCAGGTTCAGTTGCTGACCCATGTGTGCCACTTTCACCATTTTCCTTAGTGTGTGTTGTGTGTGATTTTCCTTTTGACTAACAACTAATGTTTGGATTTCTAAATTGTTCGCAAAATGTTTTAGAAATGAAATTCACCTGTTTCTTTAAACATTAAACTTTTTCTAAATTAAAAAGGGCAATGGACTATTACTTGTTTTAAAAATGAAAGTGTGTGGAAACCATATTTTATATAATTTAGTTCAAACTTGGAATTCATAAATTCTTTATTTATTAGTATGTGCATTGGGAAAAGAATTAGTCGGGCCTACCTACTGAGTTTTAATACTCATGCCTATATTGTTTTCTTGTTTTTAGTTCTGTTTCAGGTTCCAGATTCAGTTGTTCTCCTTGAGCGACGTTGGTTGTGGTATTGGAAGGTGACCCAAGGGGTCACGTGGAGTTTTGTCATGGTCAGGTTAGTGGCGTTGTTGGTTGCTCTTTCTTTACTTGCTTTTGTTCCATTTATTTCTGCGGCTTAAATTTATTTTTCTTTTGGGCCAAATCGTTCCCAACTATTTACTTTTGATGCCCGCCACTAGTTGTCAGCCCATGGGGATTGGGAATGCCCTTCGGGCCATGTCGCGGGCCGGCTCGGGTGACCAGTTCAGGGTCGACCCGGGTTGGTTCGTGACAAAATGGTATCAGAGGAGGAACCCAGCCTTAAGTGTGCGGTGCACTGCCTGGGTTGAGATGTAGGGCCCACAATGAGGGCGTTGTGCTCTAAAGGGGGGGTGATTGTAACAACCCCAAATGATAAAGGGTCAAATGACTAAATGATATGACTCATGTCAACAAGGTGCACCTTCCTTTTCAGGAGCCTGCCTGATTAGAACTGCACAGATTGGTGTGCTTGGCTTAGTGTAGTGATCAGAATGGGTGACCCTCTGGGAAGTTACCCAGGGTGTGTGTGAGTGAGGACAAAGCACACTGGAAAGGACATGTGTTGGCCTGTGGGGACAGTCATTAGTCAGATGACCCGTTCAGGCACATGGGTGGACCCTGGGGTGGGCCCCACGTGTCTGCGGGGCAACTGATGGTACTTGGTGGGCCAGGACCCGACGGCCATGTTAAAGGCGGGGTGGTTGTGCTGTCACCGGGGCCCAGTTGTCACATTTGGTATGAGAGGGAGGTTCTTGTTATTTGGGTTGTCCAGTAGGTGGAGATTAGGACTGTCGGGACTCGAGAGGTAGGTACGGGAAGGACTTCATGAACCCTCACCCATTCCACACCTCGAGTCGCCAGGGATAGTCTAGGATTTGAGTCTTTGTTTCGTTCTGGTTTGTTTTGGATTGAGGTATGACAACAGAGGTAGACCGATGTTACATCGTGATCTCACATGGAGTAGTGACCCATGTGGAGTCCGGGTACATGGTTTGAATTCCTCCTAGTTGTTGACGCTTACTTGGGGCATGGCTCACTGCCATGTCACCAGGTTAAGTGTGACCGATGGTCCCTCACTCTGATGGTTTGATGCAAGTTGAGTGTCATTTTCGTTCTGGTTGGTGTAAGTGTGTTTTTGGAAGTGAAAAAGGGTTTTTAAAAATGGGACTGATTTCTTTTAAATGACTTTAAATTTATGAAATGAGTTTTAAAACTGAAAGCCTTTGGTTTGTAAAACTGGTGTTTGCTTGGAAATTGGCCGAGAATGGTCTGGGGTGAAACCTCATGTACTCCATATGAACGTTTTCACATGTGATAGGATGCGTGGAAAGTGCGTGTTGGTGTGTATGAATGAAAGTGGATGTAGACATGCGCAACGGTTCATGGGATTACCTGGGTGTGTTTGAAATTAAAGGCTTGACCTTGTTTTCTAAATTGGATTTTAAAGAGGAAAATGGTTTTGGAAAGTGGTTTTGGTTTGAAAAGTGGATTTGGTATTTGGAAAGTAGCCTTGAAAGAAGGTGGTTTTGAAATATAAAGTGAAAAGTAGTTTTTGGGTTGTGTTTGTGTTTGTTTGGTTCCTTTTGAGATGGTTGTTTTTGGATGAGGGTGCTTTATTGATGTTGTTTCGACTGACATCGGTTTTGGCTTGGTGTTATATATTTTGTTCAGAAATGCCGCCCAGAAAGGTCCCCAAAGTTTTGATGAGTCATGCCCATTTTTTTATCTTTCTTGGACGTTGTCTGTCCTTCATGGTGATTGGAGTCTGTTAGAGACAGTGCAGTGGATTGAAGAGGTCGAGCGCATCTTCAGGGTGTTGGGAACTCCCGAAGCGATCTGAGTGCGTGTTGTTTTGGGTCTGTTTGAAGATCCAGCTCTGGATTAGTAGGAGTTGCACGCCCCTCAGTTTCTACAATTTGGGATGATGAGTAATTTCTTTAATCTCATCTTCATTCAATGGTTTATACTTGTGGAGGTGAGGATGAAGGAAATGGAAGTGCTCATGCATGTTCAACATGGCCAGCAGACGGTGAAAGCATATGTTGACCATTTCAAGGATCTTTTGTCTCTTTTCGGGGGGGGGTAGTGTCGTAGGACTGGATGAAGACTTCTCCCTTCATCAGGGGTCTTTTCCCAGAGATTAAAGAGCGAGTCCTCCCTTTTTGAGAGCACAACTTTTTGAGAAGTTGGTGCATGAGGTGTTCTTAGTTGAGTTAGTCTCCAGAGCACAAGCGGTTGGCAATCCACTGTATCCAGTTGCTCATGAAGATCCCCCACCTGGCGAGCATAGTGTGTCATGTGAATTTGTTTCTAAAGAGTCATCTACAGTGGTTCTGCCTTCTAGTTCGTCGGACCATTCAGTGGTGTGCCACTAGCATGGCCGGTTCAGGCACGTGAAGCCGTCATGTCACATCCCTCCAAAGATGTGTCATCATTGCAGTTGTTAGGATCATCTGGAGAAGTTCCGCAAGAAGCGTCACCCAAAGAAGACGTTGTGACCGAAGGGATTCTAGTTCCTGACTGTGAGGCAGGAGATGCTTCAGCCAACAGATCCCCAACCATAGGTCTTGGGGTGAAGCTCGTGCGCAGTCAGGAGTTTCCAGGGATGTGAAGCCTTGGTTCGGGATTTGTGTTACGTGTTGGCGGTGGAACATTTAAAGTCTTTTCGTCCTTCCTTTTTCTACTGTCAAAGTTTTGACATCGTTGTAAGTCCATTGGTTCGTCATGAAGTTGGGATGGACGTGTTCATTTGTAATCCAAACAGTCTGGTTTGTCTGAATTATGATTCTCTGAAACATGTGTTTTTTCCTTTATTTCTTAAAAGTATGTTTGGACCTTGCGTGGTTTAATCTCAGTTTGGTTGTGTTCGTTTGGAGATGAAAGTGTCTTTGGAGGAATTGACGTTGTGGGTATGCTTGGGTACTGTTTGGATTAAGTCCTTCTCAGAGGTTTTTCTCTAGTGTTCGGGTTTTGGGTCCGAGCCAAAGGTTCCAAGTTTTAGTTGAGGTGTTGTTTCACTTGAGATATAGAAGTTAGCTTGGTTCAGTTGGGAGTTCTCATGTCGCCCCCCCCCCCTTCCAGGGTGGTATGTTTGGGTGTTAAAATTTCCACACTAGTTGAGTTTTTGTGGTGGGGAGAACCCTCTCATGTTCTCCCATTCTCTTATGTAGTGGTTTCTTCTAGTCTTATTTGGGCATGGATTCTGGTCTGGTCCATTGTTCGATTGGGTGACTTTCTGGGGGCAGAAAGTGTATGTGGTGGGGATAATTGTCACACCCGGACATCTTAAATTAATTATATTTTACTACTTCTTGGCTTCGGGTCCCCGTGATAATGTTCGGGTTGGGTCCCGGTTTAAATTTTGCGACATTTACTAAGTTCAGAGGGTTTCAGACCCGTGCGAGGTCACCGCACAGTGTGCGGTAGCCACATCGTTAGCCCGGGTGTCGTGCAAAGGTTTAACGACTAAATAAATAATGTTTTTTTAATTAAAGCGGGATGAATGTTCATATTGTAATAAGGATAATATTATTATTTAATTAATAATATTATCATGTCTATGGTGTTATTATTTTATTTCTATCAATTTTTATTATTATTATCATCTTAATTATTGTAATTTTTATTAACATTATTTTATGGTTCTATTATTATTGTTATTATTATTATTATTATTATTATTATTATTATTTATAGTTTTAATATTATTACTTTTGTTAATTTATTTAAATGAAAAAAATATAACCTAAACCCTAATACCCGGCCAAGCCCCCCCTCCCTTTCTTTCTTTTTTTTTCTTGTTGCGCGAGCCCCCTGTTTTTCCCCTTACTGGTCACGGCCGAACCCCCCTTCTCCCTTCCCTGCACGAACCGCCTCCCCCGTCCAGCACTTCCTCCTCCCAGCGGTGCCCCTCATGACCTCCCTCTCTACTCGCGCGCACCAGGCCCCTCCCGATATCCCACCGCCTCACCCAGCTTCCGCACCCAGTGTTACCCTTTTCCTTCGGTGCAACCGCCCCGCGCGACCCCCTCTTCTTCCCATCGTCGCTGCCGCACCCCCCCCCCCCCCTGCCGGATTCCCATCACCGCCCACCTTCTTTCCTCCCTCGCCGCGCCGAAGCCCTCACCCCACCTCCTGAAGCCCCGCCTCCTTCACCTGTCGTGATTCGGCACCCAGTGACCAGCCTACCACCTTCCGCTTCCATTTTTTCCCAACCCTCCTCCGGAAGCTTTGAACCTGGCCATCGCCCCCTCCGTGTGCGATCATGCTGCCTTCGCCCTTTCTGTATGGGTAAAGGTTTCTTTCCTCTCATCTTGGGGTTTAGTGTTCCAATTGGTTGTATATTAGTTTTAGGATGACTTCATGTTGTTTTTGTCTTTGTTTTGAATGGAACTTGATTCCTTAGGGATTGCTTGGGGTGATTTTGGCGCACAATTGAAATTCGCACCAAAACATCGGGTTCTATTCATGAGAAGTAAGTTGTTCTGTGCCCTACCACCACTAGATGAATTTAGTATTCTTAATGGAGTTTATTGATGCGTTCCTTGACTTGTTCTTGTGGAGCGAAGGCTGTTTTTGTTTTGAAATGGTTGGTGTTTTTTTGTTAAAGTGTTTGTTTTAGGAATGATTGGCGTTTTTTGGTGTTGTTTTGGTGAAACGTTTTCAAAATGAGTTTAGGGCACATTTGGATGGTGCGAACTATGTTTTCAGGGGTATTAAGAGGTGTGTGTGTTAAAAAGTGTTTTTTTAATGAGTAGCAGATCTTTTTGGATGTGTTTCTCATGTGAACTCTTGTTGTGCCACTTAATATTTTTTTTATAAGTTGTGCAGTTGGTTTATTAAATTGTACAAAGGATACGAGTCATGTTTTAATATGGTGTTTGTGTATGGTTAGTTTTAAAAGAGGATTTTGGGTGTGTTTTTGGTGTAAAAGCTTTGCAGAACTTCTTGAATTTGTTTTATAAAATATTTTAATGGTTTATTAAATTGTGTGTGGAATGAGAAACATGTTTGGGATAGTTTTTGCGTGTGTTTGGTTTAAAAAGATGATTTGAGTGTTTTGGTATAACACCTTGTGGTATTTTCATGAAATTGTTTTACAAATTTTCAATGATTTCTTGAATAATTTGGGTGCTGTAAATTTGGTTTGAAAATGTGTTTGGACGCATATGCTTTAAATGTATATTTCATCATGTCATGCGCTTTTTTCTGGTTTTGCGCTCAAAGTGTTTTCTTGAAATGGGTCGTTGGCTTGGCGTTGTGTGGTTTTGTTGACACTTTCGGATTTTTTTTCAAGTGACCTAACAAATAATGTTGATGATGTGAGTGTGTTTCAAAGTCGTGTCGAGGTGGTTCTTTCAAGTTGTTTGTTTGTATGGTTTGTTTTAAGTCCGTCTTTGTGTGATTTTGGTTTTATGCGTTTATTGTAGTGCGTTCGCAAGGTAGCCCCGTGATACTGCTGTCATCAGCTTACGCTTGCTTGTACGCCTGCGCGAGGCATGTCGCACCCTTGTGTTTGGACAGCAAGCTGAGGTAGGTCCCCCACTGCACTTACCTTTAGATTTATAATTTATTAATTGCTTGTTGTTTTATTAATTTCTAATGAATTAGAAATAATATAAGATAATAAAATTTTAAATGATTATTTAGTGTGAAAAGAGCCATTTATTTTATACCGAACACTTGGAACATTTTCTTGATGGGCGGACACCCAGTTTTGAAAGAATGCTCATTTTTCCTTTAAACATAATTCATGGAATTTCAAACGTACTTCTAGTTTTAAAGATAAATGATTTCTTCTGAACAAGTGTTTTGGTTTTTCTCAAGAAATGAAGTTTTTCTTTAAAATTGTCGAAGTCCCATTTGGTACTTTAATAAAATAGATTAATTTGGAATACCCACTCGGGGGTGATCTTTGGTGTGCGTTGATTGCATGAGCTATATTTGATGTTAGTGCTTTGTGACTACTTGATTTACATTGTGGACGCACCCCTCTTTTATTATATGTGTTGACATGGGAACCTGACATAGTGAGTGAATTTTCTGAGAAAGATTGCTGCACTAGTTTAGACCACACACTGGATAGTGGCCCCATAGCAGGGGAATACTGAGTTATTGCTGCTATGGGGATTGGGCCCCTCGGTTAGTCTATGCAGGGCTATGTCTGGTATTAGTATGGGTGTTATGATGTCATCGAGTTAGGGCATGCCTTTAGGATGAGTCAGATGTATAGTATGTTCTGGATTGTTCACGATCTCCTAGGTTTGACCGATGTTTCTTTTAGTGTTTATTTGTATGTGGTGGACTATTGAGAGGTCGAGTTCGGTTGCTGAACCATGTGTGCCACTTTTTCCATTGCCCTTAGTGTGTGTTGTGTGTGATTTTCCTTTTGACTAACAACTAAAGTTTGGATTTCTAAATTGTTCGCAAAATGTTTTAAAAATGCAATGCACCTGTTTCTTTCAACATTAAACTTTTTCTAAATTAAAAAGGGCAATTAACTATTACTTGTTTTAAAAATGAAAGTGTGTGGAAACAATATTTTATATAATTTAGTTCAAACCTATAATTGATAAATTCTTTATTTATTGGTATGTGCATTGGGAATAGAATTAGTCAGGCCTACCTATTGAGTTTTAATACTCATGCCTATAGTTTTTTCTTGTTTTTAGTTCTGTTGCAGGTTCCAGATTTAGTTTTTCACCTTGAGCGACATTGGTTGTGGTATTGGATGGTGAACCAAGGGATCACGTGGAGTTTTAGTCGTGGTTAAGTTAGTGGCGTTGTTGGTTGCTCTTTCTTTACTTGCTTTTGTTCCATTTATTTCTACTGCTTAAATTTATTTTTCTTTTGGGCCAAATTGTTCCCACCTGTTTACTTTTGATCCCCGGCACTAGTTGCCAGCCCATGGGGATTGGGAACGCCCTTCGGGCCATGTCGCGGGCTGGCTCGGGTGACCGGTTTGGGGTCGACCCGGGTTGGTTCGTGACATTTAGACTTGAGAGATGAGTGAAAGATTTCTTGGAAGGTAGGTATACGTTAGAATGGGAGGATCAAAAAAATAAAAAAAATATGTACATTATAAAGGAAATGTAATCAATAATATTTAGGAGTAATGATATTCTTGAGAAATATGGTGTCAAATAAGGTAATTTTCATTGGTTGGTGTTTGATTTTTTCTTTGGTAATCATCTTAAAGTTCACTTGTCTGAGAGTTCAAGGGTTAAGTATGGGGGAATTGACAGAGCTAATATTTTCATATATTTCACTTTGTATTTTAATTATTTTAATCCCACCATTTTTTCAATCTCTGGATAAATGTCACAATTATTGGTCTTATGAAAATTCAGGCTCAATTATGAAAATGGCTCAAAACTTTATTTTTAATTACTTTATATTACTTTAGAATTATTAGAGTAAAAATTACATTTAATTTCCCTTGGTTTTGATGTTATTTCAAGAATATTGAATAATATTTGTTTTTCAATAAAATTATAGACTTCATAAGAATCATAAAATTACCATAAATTTCTTTATAAGAATCAAACAAGTCCTAGACATATCTTCGTAATGATCAGAAAAGTCTCACACACCAATCTATAATCATGATTCCCAGCCTACATAAACATTAATTTCCTATTTCATAAACTTCACCATGTATTGTGTATAAATCATTATGTCATGTGTAATCATAAACTTTATCATATTAATAATGATTCCCACATATATATTCATGATTCTTGGTCTTTGTAAGGATTATAGGTTGTGTATGCATCATTTTTTAACTATGTAAGCATCCTTTTAGTTGTGCAACCATAATTCCTTTAAAATTTTAGTATAAGAATGATATGTTTAAGGATATTCATAAAGATAATTTACGATTAAAATAGGGATAAATATTTAGAATTTTTTTATTCATACTCTCTTATAAAAAGAGGCCACATGGATTATATTATGACTTAGATTTAGATCAGAACCCAAGGAATGAACCTATAGGTTTTTTGGGAAGGCCAAATCAACACTGGTAAATAATTACAAGGGAAAAAGGAATGATATAGAATTTTTAATGATATTTAATCTCATATATGTTGATTGGTGGAGGTTTCTGGGATGGATTTATGGTCTTTCTTAGTGGCCATTAATCTGCTTTGGTGGTCTATATATGGTTTGGTTGAATCTTTTCTAGTTTATGGGAATAATGTTTTGATTAGGATACAGGTTTTTGTGGTCATTGGAATTTTTTTTATTAAATTTGGATGGAGATGTATCTTCTGTTAGGTATTATTGGGTAGGCATCCTTAAAAGAGGGATGGATGTGATGACACCCATCATCTATCATCTTTCCTCATTTTGGAAGGATGGGTACCCTGATTTGACTTTTCACAATGTTTTCTATTTGTTTTTTCATTGCATCAAGTTGAAAGTGCATTGAGTTCCTCACTAGTATTGATAGGTGGGAGACTTGATTGAGAGATAGGTCTGATGGAACCTATCATCTTTTCCTCCCCCGACATACTTTTGTGGGTGGGAGGAGTTATCTTCCATATTGTTTTGGTCTAGAACAGTTAAACTTCTTGGTAGGGGTTGATGCATCTCCATCAATGTATTTCACCATTACATTGTCTTTTAGGGGGAAAACATGACTTTTCTGATGATTATCTTGATTTTTTTATCCTTTTGGACTCTAGATATCATTAAGTCCTTTGAATCATACAACTTTTAGGGATTTTTTCCTCTATGTTTTTAATGGGTTTCCTCTTTTTCTAATTTTTTAAAAGAGGACTTCTTTTTTATGTTCCATAAAGAGGGATACTCTCTTAACCTGTTAAAAAATATATGTTGATCAAGAGAAGAATGAAGTAAACAAAGCTATATAAAAATATAAGGTGGTTGAAGAATAAATTGGTGGTTAGGTAAGATAGCTTGACTCTCACTACTTCTATTACTTTTATTTTCATTTAATTTTATACATAATTAAATTATGATAATTCCTTATTCTCCCTCATTCAAATTTTTTTCCCTTTGAATGGATGGGTAAACCATTGATTGGTCATAGAAGGAAAGGTTTCCCTTTTTTAATTTTGGAATCTTCAAACTTCAATGAATAAAATCTATTTCTTTTGTAAAACTAGTTTTAGTATTCAATATTAGTTATTAATTTCAGATGTGATTGTGTTTAACTTAATTCTATTCATTTTTTATTACCTTGTTCAATGATTAATAATCTACCCCAGTAAATATATAATGTAATAGGTAAAAGATGAGTAGTGAAGATCTAGGTTATTGGTGGTTATTTGGAAGGGGTCAATAGACACTTTTGGATTACTTAGGAATAACAAGACCCAATTGGGTATTTCCCAAGTTAACTAAGAGTGAACGACTAAGTTTATTACACACATACGAAGGAGGGTAGTCCAAGTAAATATATATTTTTTGGTTTAGCCTCACCAAACCCATTCTTCCAAGGGTGATATGGGAAGTGATTATCAAACCTATCACAAACTAGTTAAGAAGAGGAAGAACCAATAATTTAAATACAAGGATAGTATTTTAATTGGATAACCAACCCTAACCTAATCACCTTTCATCATCATATTTTTTTTCATTCTATTATTTCACCACTATTAGTTTTTTTCATTAAAAGAAAAAATTCCAAACACCCCTTTTATCTAACCAAAAGTTACAATTTTTTTAAGAAATCTCTAGAGATAACCCCAGGGTTTCCACTAATACAAAATTTTACCTAGTAAAATAAAATCTATTGTTTCACCCAATAACATGTGTGTTCAAAATATGTCATATCATAAAGAGTGATCTAATCACATGTTATGATATCTGATATTATAAGTTATGTCATAGTATAAAATTAAAATAGTATTCAATGATATGAGATACGATACACAATACGATATGGTTTTCTTCAGTTTCTCACATTAATTCAGAAATCTAAATCCATGGTATAATCTAATGTCACTTTTGGAATTCCTGGGATTTTATTAAATATAACTAATGAAAGTGATTATAATACCACACACAAGATCACACATGTATAAACATATGAAAACATGAATATATGGTAAATTAATATCATTGTAATATCACATAACATTCACCATTAATATATTACAAACCCTTTCACCATCACATGGGTTTGAGAGAGACCACTAGAGTGGAAAATAAAGGCCTCCCACCAGCAGAAGTGTCCACCAGCTGAGCTGAAACATCTTCCACCTAGATGGGATTCTCCCTTCCTTTATATAATGATAGTGCCTTGGGTGTAAATAAGGAAGAGGAATAGAGCATCAATCATTTTAGATTCTCAACAAAGCATCCTCCATCCACACCCATGGAAGCCATCATATAATAGTGGGGTTTATATAGATCCTAAGTACACTCCTTGATGATTATCACATTAACTCATGTGTTACAACACATTATTCAATTACCTAGCCAATTCATGCATCACATGCATGGACACAACTCACTCCTTTTAATTACATCTCATGTAATGGTTCCATTATGATTTCTTAGGTGGAACTGTGATAATAACATTAACATTTTTGACATTTGAATGTTAGTCAATCATATCCTTTCTATATTAATCATAATATATGAATCATGGAAGGGCATTACATGGGGTTTCAATTATTGTAATGAAATATCATATAAGGATATATCTTATGATACCTATCAATCATACAGTATAATTGATCAATTCAGTAGCATGAAATTACATTTTATTCTCCCATTATGATATACCCAATCATACTCTATGATTAAGTAAGTTAGTGGAGTTGGATGAAAAATCAGGACCTATAATATCACTATATTATATCCTATGATTAGCCAAAATGTATCACATGTAAAAGGATTAAGGATTTAGGGAATATAAAACTTCCTTATATACCAAGTTAAACTTTATAATATGTTTTTTTAGGTCCTCACCTATAAGACTATGGAATCTAGGCAACAACTATATTAGAGTAGAAATTTAGTTCAAAATTATTTTTCAAAGTAGGCATGTCAATTTGAGTATTTTGGTTTACAAAGTGCGGTGCATAGAGGTTCCTCAAAGTCTATTTAGGATTTCCTAGAATTATTATAGGTTTGTGGTGAACACTCTAAATTTCACTATAATATTACAAGTAAATAACTTCAAAATAAGTTTGTAAATTATATTTTTGAAGTTTTTCTAATTTTTTATCTCAAATTCAGGGTCAAGTGAGAGAAGTTTTTCAGTATTAGAGGAATTTTTACAATTAAAATCTAATTATTTTATCACCACCTCCCCAAGAGTGGGTAGAATTTATTATCATATCATCCATTAGTGTGAAAAAATCTAGTTAAACATTGGGTTATTATATGTATAGTATATTATAAAATACAGGTTATCTTGAGAGAGGGGTTAAAAAATTCAATTTTCCATTTTAGATAAGAAATAATGGTTGTAGTGATTTCAGACTAAGAAAATTGAAAGTATGTTAAATAGGTGGATTTTATAAAAAGAGATGAATGGTAATGGGTTCAAGGTTATATCATTAATTTATTAATTTCACTATCCTTATTATTAATTGATAAATTAAAGACTCCATAATCATTTTACCAGTCACCATAGGTTTAAAGAAATAGTAAGGATTAATCTACCAATAATCATTTTTTTATTAACCCTTATTCTTATGTGTGTACAATGGTATCAATGAAAACTAAATATTAAATTATTCTTAAATTACTTAGAAAAATTCTAATAGGTATTTGGTTTTCCTATGTAGTTTAAAATAAATTCACTACCCATAGACATGTTCCCGCAATCGATAAATACTCATAACTTGGCCTAGCATATTCCATCATACAAAAACTAAACTAATTAGAGTGAGATATGTGATAATCAACCAAGATAGTAAATAATGAATCTAAAATAACTAAAATGTGATAATATTTAAAGTAGTAATATATAACTAAATACAAAAACTTAATTAACAGAAGATTAAATTTTAATTTAATGAAGTGCATAATCAATCATTTCAATCCGATATCATTCCATTTCCCTAATCATGAAAGGTTTTTAACCCCTACATTATAGGGGTAATATAAGTTGGTAGAGAATAAAATAACATTTCAAAAATAATAGGAAAATAAAAAAACTCAAACAGCAGCAGTAGCCAGTGTCGAACAATAAAAACTATCCACTTCTCAGCCTTCCTTACCACTTAAATATTCTTTCCCTATTCCTTCCTTTTCAGTTGTTCAAACCATAAAATATTATTTCTTATTTTAATTTTATTATATTCCCTTATACTTTAGGTTTTCCATAAAATATTTATCTTTTAATTCTTTTTTCCCTACATTGGTCAATGCTGAGATCTTTCCATATTTAATCTTACTTGATTAATACATCATTTACCAAATATATTTTACATTATACTAGATCCATGTAGTGTTGGATGATATACATGTCTAGGATTTCCTCTAAATATTTAAAAATATATTTCCTCAGTAAGAAATGTTTTTCTATATATTTTTTCAAAGGAAATGACCCTTATAAATTTTCAATTTACCCTTACATGAAGTCTGATGACCCTTACATTGTGTAGGTGTAGCACCACTAGTATGAGGTATGATTCCTTTTTTTTATTCCTTTTTATGTTTTTAAAGTTCTTAGGATGAGTTGGGAAGAGGTTGGGAGAGTTTGGGAGGTTTTAGAAATTTTTGGAATCCTTTATAAGGTTGCATAGTTTGTGCATGGTTAGGGGAAACTGTGCGAGATGAAAATATAAAGGAAGTGGGGTTACACACAGCTTTCACATGATTTGTCTAATCGTGCGAGGAGGCTGTGAAAGATTCCCCTTTGAGGCAGAAGTAGCTGCATGGATAGCGCATGGTTTTTTAACCATATGAGCTAACCGTGCAGCTTGTAAAAATGGGTTTTTAAAAATCTTTGATTTGTCAAGATTTCCCTAAAAACACCACAAAATTATTTCCATTTGAGAATCACTCAGTATTTCCTCTTCTAAAGGGTTAGGGGTTCTCTCCCACTTGTTTTGGAATAAAATTGAAGGTTTTTCTTGGTGTGTTTGAGCCAATCCTTTTCCGATAAGTCTCCTCATTTAGTTCTTTGTGGTTTTCTCTAGATATACTCTTCCCTATCTCTCATTTTTATAGATATACACCCTTTGTGTGTATGTATAAGGTTTTTGTTTCCTTGGGTGTTGATTTTAAGTATTTTTTATGATAGAGAATGATATCTAGAGTGGTTTTAGTGGAGCGTTTTCCCAGATTTCAGGTGTGGTTTCTTGTGGGTCGATTTCACCGAAACCCTAAAGGTTGGTGGATTTTCTCTAGACTCCACTTTTTTTGAAATGGTTATTTGGTTACAATTGAATTTTTTGGCTTGAAATTAATTGTGATGTTGATGTGCGAAATTGTTTAGAAATCCATTTGGTAATGTTTTGGGAATTTGGGGGGGAGCGGTTTTGTGCTAAAATTTTCTTTTTGTTGGATTTTAAAGTGTTTATTTTAAAATTTATAACTTGGGTTTTTTAATGGAAACGGTTTGAGAAAATTATTTTCAATAAAAATGGGTTGCTTTATTGAAATGTTATATGAGATGGATGATGCTTTGAGAGATCTTTTGAACATGAAATGGTTATTGGCATGCTGTTGTGGCCTTGGTGTGTTATGGTTATGGTTGAAATTATGAGAAGTGGGAAGGGATTACCACTATAAAAAGAAGATGGATAGTGGATGGAAGGTCCACCATCAAAGGATAAGTGGGTGTGAAGTACCACTAGTTTGGGAATGAAGTAAATGGGTTTGGACGAGAAGTTCAACTGTGGTTGTTTGGTTGTTGTGTTTTTCTATGAAAGATGGAAATTTGTGGTACTAATGTGTGATTATGATATGGATTATGGAATAGTCAGGGTTTTCCCTTGTATGACATGGATGGGTAAGGGTATGTTTGGCATGTGTCAATGGTTAAACTATTTAATGTTTTATATAAATTGATTTGTATAAATGTTCTAACGGTTTTATCCTAGTGGCATGTGTAGGGAAGTTATTTGGGGAATTACTACTGAGTATTTGTACTCACCGCCTACTTTGGAACTTGGGTTCTTTTGTAGACATTGTTTTTCAAGACATAGGTAATGGTAAAGTATCTAATTTTTCTAGTGTTTCGACATGATTCTTTGGTGATGTTGTGGTGCTTGGATCATAGAGATTGGTGTGGAGCTATGGATGGTGTCTTAGTTCTTCAGGGTCTTGTCGTGTAGTCTTCCAATTGGTAATTTGATATTTTGATTAGTTGTATTTGGAATATGGTATTTCTATGGAATAGTTTGGTTGTATTTCTCTAATGTATGGATTTGGTTTTTTTGTTGACAAGCATCGTGTAGCTTTGTTGGTAATGGGATTTTTGGATGGTTGATTTTACCTTAAGGAAAAATCATTCCCTAATGATTCTTGAAGCCCTTGGAATTTATTTCCACTCTTTGGATCCCTGGGAATGTCTCTTAAGTCCGAGTAGTATTCCTTCTCCCTCTCAAGCCAATGGGATGGGGCATGATGTTACAAGTGGTATCATTTTTTTCGGTCCTTGGTTTTCAAGTGAGAGCAGTTGTTCGGTCCTTTGTTGTTGACATTCATTCTTAGTTTATTCCTTGAGTCAGGATGGTAGCAAGGCATAGGATTGTTAGAACTTGGAATATATAGCATAAAAGGACATAGATATCCCTTTTATGTTGAACTTCAAGTTTCCATGGATTTTGGTAGATAAGTGTTTGGAGACACGTATCGGCATTGGATACCTCATTGTCATGAGTGTATCTAATGAGATGAGCATGGCATGCATGGTAGAAATGACTTCCCACTATGATGCATATTTTTGGGGGGTATAATGATCTATGGTGTAATATGAATGTGCGGATTTTGGAAATCTGAATTGGGTTTCAAAACAGATGGATTTGAAACATGGAAACTTGTGGTATTTTGAAAATGGGATGATTTTCAAAACATAGTGGATTTTTCAGAATAGTGAAACATGGGAAATGTGAACTTGTGGAAAGCCTATTTGTGATAGTGGTTATGAAATTGAATTTGAAGATTTTATGACTTTCCTTATTAAGGGAGTGGGATTTTTGGTTGCTTTGTATTTATAGAAATGGCATCAGGTAGGCATCATAGAGACCAACTGGAGGAAGCTGTTGAAAATGTGGTTGCACCTGAGCCTCAAGTGAACCAGCAGCTAGTGCAAAGTATAGTGAAATATTTCAATGTTGTGGAAAGTGGTAATAAAGTGGATGAACCAATATTTTTGATCATATGGTTCAGTTTCAAAGAAAGAATCCACCCATGTTTAGGGGTGATTCGGATCCAGAAAGGGCTAAAGCGTGGATGAACATAATGAATAGGATATTTGATTTCTTGGGAACATTAGAAAAGATGAAGGTGAAGTTAGCTACATAATTGTTGGAAGATCTTTCCCTTAAGTGGTGGGATATAGTTGTCCAAGCTGGGATGGACCAAGGTGTGAGATGGGGGGGGTTGAAGAATTTTTTAACAAATAATTCTACCCTCATACGTTCATAATTCAGCGTACAAAATATTTCTTAAGTTTGAAGCAAGGGGAACATGGTGGTAATGGAATAAGTAGCTATGTTTATGAACTTAGTGTGGTTTTCACCTGAGGTGGCAGGTAGTACATTTTTAAAGGCATGAATTTTTGAAGCTAGGTTGAACTAGAAAATTCGTTGCAAGATAACGGTGCTATGTATAAATGATTACACGAAAATGGTGAATAGGGCTACGATGGTAGATCCAGATATTTTGGGGGATACAGGAGGGGGAATTATGTTGGTACCCATGGGAAATAGTGGTAACTCAAACACTGGGTTCAAGCGGAAGAGGGGTACTTATTTATAGGGTGGGAGTATGACTTAGAATCTGATGGGAGGATCAATGGATCTTCATCTGAAGCCTCAGAGTAAGTTGGGATTTTTTCAGTGTGGTTATATGAGCCACATCAAGTGGCATTGTATGGAACAACCTTGATAATGTCATAATTATAATCATATGGGGTATCTACAGTGTTATTGTCGGAATGCTCTGAGGTCGGGTGTCTGTGACACTTTTCAGGGGTTTTAGGGGTCATATGCCTTAATGGGACGGGGACAGCATCATACCCCTCGATAGTAGAGTAAATTTGTTCATGGTAATTCTGAAAATACCACGATGTCTCAGCAAGGTAATAAAGAGAAGAGTGTGTCAAGCAAGCAGTTGTTTGGGGATGAATAGGATGTGATGGTTGATCAGTCGGGACCATCCATGGTGTGAGGTATGATTCTTTTAAATTCAACGTTTATGTAAGATTTATTTGATATGGGTGATTTGAATTCTTTTATTACTTCTCAAATAATAGATTTTTCGGGTTTACATGTGGAAATGATGCCTTCTATTTTGAAACTACAAACTCCTCTAGGTCAAAGAGAGTGTTGAGCCTTCCTATGTCTAGTGTGTCATTTAGTTGTGGATGGAATTGAATTGATGTAGGATTTCTTAGTGCTTGAGATGGATGCTTATGATATAATCCTGGGAATGGATTGATTGGGGGTTTTTAAGGCCCACATCAATTTCTATGCACAAATGGTTTGTTTTGTGATGGAGGATGGAATTAGACATCTCTTTAGGGGGGAGAAGAGTGAGAATCTGGGTGCAACAGATTTTTTGTCACCATCTTTTGGCATGGTCTTGTATCAGTTAGCGGCTTTTTCATTGGCATCAGTGGAAGGTGTTGAGAAGAGTGTTCTTCTGGAAATTTTGGATTAGTTTATGGATGTATTTCCTAAATAATTATTAGGGTTTCCACCCTTGAGAGCATTAGAGTTTATGATTGACCTCCTTATGGGGACCATTCCTATCTCACTTCCATCTTACTGAATGGAACCAGTAGAATTGGGGGAATTAAATGTGCAGTTGGAAGGGTTAGAAAACAATGGGTTTACCCAGCCTAGCACATATCTATGGACACTGCTGGTTTTGTTTGTTAAAAAGGTGAATGGAACTCTACATCTCTGTGTTATTATTGTAGACTTAATCAGGTTATGATAAAGAACCGATATCCACTTCCACACATTTATTATTATTTTATCCGTTGAGGGGAGCCTTGTGGTTCTCCAAGATTGACTTGAGTTTGGGATATCATCAATTGCAGGTTAGGAAGCAGAATATTCTGAAAACATCTTTCAGAAGTAGATATGGCCATTACGAGTATGTGGTTATGCCCTTTGGTAAAACGAATGCACCAGCAGTGTTCATGAAATTGTTGAATAATATATATCAAAGATATAAATATTCTTTTGTGGTTCTATTTTTTGATGATATATTGGTGTATTCAAAGATAAGGGTAGAGCATGTCACGAACTGGATCTGGTCGCCATCAAACCGGCACCAAAACCAGCTCGTGCCAAGGAACGAAGGGAGTTCCCGATCCCCATGGGCTAGCACAAGTGCCCAGGTATCATATAATTATAATTGGGAACAATTTACCAAATTTTATAAACATTAAACAACAAACAAACTCAATAAAAAAAATATGTATTTTTCAACTAAAACCATCTTTTACAAAATTTCAGAACTGAATTACATAAGTTAAAACTATGTTTAAAGACCATTACAATGGTACAAAACCAAATAAGGACAGCCCAAGAACCCTCATGGCAAGGGGAACTGCCCTCAAGCCATCTCTACAACACTTCACCACCAAGGACCTGCCAGAAACCCGAACCACTGGAACTAAAAACTGTACCCAACCTGCAACAACAAAAATAACCAAGTCTAATTACACCCAAGGGTGTAAGTAGGGTGTGATCCAAAGCCCAATAGGATACCACCACTAATATATTCCATGTGATAAACATTTAATAACGAAAAGCATGCAAGTTTTCAAAAAAATGAGATTCTAGTTAAAATTTCTAAAAGATGCAACATTAAATAAAAAGAGTTTTCAGGTGGGATAATTTAAAGAATAAAAACATTTAAAATAAATATCATAGATACTAAATTTTCCATCCTACCATACCGTATGCCGAAGTTAAGCACAAAATATCCAGTGAGCACAAGCAATGGGAAATAACCCCTAGGCACTAGCTAGTTGTGGGTCCCAGGTAACTCATATCTCGGTGAGAGTAACCATCACAAATATCCATTCTCATACATGAGCCACTAGTATGGAACATACCCATAACCTAGTGGTCCCCAATAATCATCATCATAGTTTAGTTAGAATTGTAAGCATCAATCTTTCTAAGTGAAACGTAGGCCAAAGCCCACAGATTCACTAGCATACTAGTACACATCCACCCACCTAGATACTCGGGTTTTCCCTTTGTGCTCAAACAAGTTCAACAAGTCAATGAATATACTTTTCACATGAAAAAGCTAGGGAAACCCCCCCAAAAAGTGATGAATGGAAAATAAATTAAAAATAACTTTAAAATAAGTTATCTATGTGAAAAATCTCTCCACCTTGAAAACCTTCCACCCCGGAAAGTGACAATAAGGTCAAAGAAACAACCAAACCCAACTGAGAAACCAATAGGTACTCCCTTTCCAGGTTTCGCCCCTAAAGGCCAAAACATCTTCAGTGATCAATTAAGGATTACTATCACAACCAAAACATACACCACATTCCTTAAATGATCAATCACATTAATACTTTATCCCAAAATAAAAATCCTAAAACACTATCCGAACAAGGCTCAAGAAACTCACCCAAACGAACAACAACTTTGAACAAGGTTACACTTACCTTACTTTAACTAAACCCTTGGGTGCTCTCCAGTCTCAACATTTACTCAAGGAAGATGTTGGTAGCTAGATAGCTTTTAAATAGACTCTCTACACCAAGCCAAGACCATGTATAAATCTAATTTACTGGTACGGGGGGACACAAATACGCTCCCCACCATAAGAGACAACCAATAATTTTTTTTCCAAGACAAAATCAGGACACTAATAGGGGGAGGCCTGAACAGAATCCCCGGTAAATAGGGTAGACTTCTATTAAAAATTTATGAAAGAACATACAAAAGAATCATAGTGGTTCTCCCCACCATAATAACAAACCATCTTAACCGACCAGCAGGGGCTGCCACAGAAAAACCCAAAAAATTCAAGATTTGGGATGGTCGCACAGTTAGTATGCAATGTTTGTGAAACCGTGAACTAACTGTGTTGATTAATCTTCCCGCATGGCTTCTAGGAACACAGTCACTCTTAATCATTCACAAACCATTTTCTCAGCCTTTCTATCCAAATTTCCAACCATTCTCTAAAGACTCAATGGAAACCAAAGGGGGAGGGAATGACATTGGGTGATGTCATGGGTGCAAGTCCCTCCACCTATTTCCATCAAACGTGAACAACAGAAGAAATATAATGATACCAGAGGTTTAAACTCTTCATATATTTCATATTTAGGATAGGACTTTATATAAGGTTTTAAATTACCCTGTGATTTCCCCTAACTATGAGCCAACTTCTCTCCGAGACCTATGGATGGCGCTCAAATGATTGAAGCATCTTCGGCCTCGCAGTTAGTCTTTGGAAACCCACTGAATGAGAATTATTCTTTCGGTGCCACCGACAACTACACCACAATCCCAGATAAGTTTTCCAGACATAACAAATTCCAAACTCACTTTACCCTATCCCGATATTTTAATGAAACAAGGGCTAAAAAGATACACACACATCACACCTTGTTTCTTCGAGTGAGAAACTATACAAGTAAATAACACCTATAATCACCTTCCTATAAAATGGAAGATTTTGAAGTTTTCCAAGTTATAAATTCTCCCAACATAAAGAGACTCTCAGAAGATTGCATGACTTTCGCCTTTAAAGTCAATTGAGTGCACGAAATCACAAGGTTTCACAGAACATGACCATTGCGACTGATATAAACAATGCATGGAGTGAGACCTTATACAACATCCCCAAACAACACACAATTCTAGAAAGTGGCCACAATATCCTCTCATGACCAGATTTCCCACACTGGTAGTTTATTGTGAACTCTTTCTTCGAAGAGACTATGATGGACCGAGAGGACCTCTTAGACACCATCCAGATACTCATCCATGCTAACAACCCCAGACCACTTCCACCTTTGGAAAATCAGGAAACGTAAGATGCTAAGGTCTCTTTCAACCTTCCATGATCACTCTCCCACTACAAGAGGATGCACAAAACTAGGAAAGAAAAGGGTGTAGACTCAATCTAAAAATCTCAAGAAAAATATTCCTTATATTGATCAACTGGAGGGTCTTCGAATGGAGAAACAATCCAGGTTGCACTTCAATTGTGCATTAACCCTTAATGGGGCGTACCTTATCCAATGATTTAACCTAAAGACCCAACAAAGATGGTACATTGGTTAAGATATACCACAAACCAGATCCAATAACAAGAAAATAAACACTTTAAAATCATCCCAAAACATTTCTCAGAAGCGACCACTAACTGGCCCTTCAACACAATTTACCGACCAAACACAAACCCAAAACATAATACAAACAGGAGGGGTTCTTGGACTCAAAACATCCCACAACATCAACATTTTCAAAAACCCATAATACAAACCATACCAAAATATTCATCAAGACATAATGTTTTTCTTTAAAACCATTTCTTGGAAAACAAACGGTTCAGCGGTAAGTGTATCCACCAATGGTACCCCATGGGCCTCACACATGCATGTTTTTGTGCCACACCGGGCACCCTCCTCATATCCATCCTGACACTCATCCATTCATCCCATAAACCATCCATAATCCCATATAACCACATGTATGTGGTCACTCATGGAAATACCAAAGGTTAAAGCAATGATTCTTTCCATTTTTCAAAACCAAAATGGTCAACAAACACATCATTTTTCTCAAAACCGCTAACCAGGAGATCGAAACCAAATTACCGCATTAAAAAAACTTTTTATAAAGGCACAATAATTCCAATGAAAACTCACTTTCAAGTTATTTACATAAATTTCAAAACATCTCATCCCATTAAAACATCTTTCAATAGTTTAGAAAACTCTATTAGAAACACTTTTTCAAAACCAACTTCAATATAGTTTCTGCTTTCAAAAGAGGTGTAAGCACACTATTTTCCATTTAAAAATAATTCTAAATAGTCAGTTCCAATTTTTCATAAATCAAAACATTCCATATTTATTTGAAAATCATTTCACAAAAACATTACACTTCTTAAAACCAAGTCACTTTAAAACCAAAGTTCCAAGATTTCAAAACTAAAGAACACCAGACAATGCGAGAGGAAACTAGTTCCAGTGGGTGACTTGGAAATATAGTTGGAGGCCATATTCCAATCACTTCACTGTCAAAGAGAGTGTTCTAGGGAATATCCCTTGCTCTACATGGATTTCCAGGCCCTGCAAGCTCGCTGAGACCATTAACCCAACTATCTTTTCATTTCCCCAACTCATCATTAAATCTAGAAAACCAAAGGAATTTGAAAGGTCATGACTTACCTTGGAGACTTGAATCCCATCATGAGGTGTGGTGATCAGCCACACTACTCATAACCTAAATTCTATGTCCTGTCAATCCTAACTCCAGACTATCCTAACTGTTCCCCAAATAACATGACCCAAAGATAGAAAACCTCCATTGATACCATTTTGTCACGAACCGGATCTGGTCGCCATCAAACCGGCACCAAACCCAGCTCATGCCAAGGCCCGAAGGGCGTTACCAATCCCCATATACTGGAACAAGTTTCTGGGTATCATATAATGATACTTGGGAATGATTTAACCAATTTTATAAACATTAAACAACAAACAAACACAATAAAACAAATCTGGATTTTTCAACCAAAACCATCTTTTACAAAATTTCAGAACTGAATTACATAAGTTAAAACTATGTTTAAATAACATTAAAAAGGTAAAAAACCAAGTAAGTACAGCCCAAGAACCCTCATGGAAAGGGGCACTGCCCTCAAGCCATCTCCACAACACTTCACCACCAAGGACATTCCAGAAACCCGAACCACTTGAACTAAAAACTGTACCCAACCTGCAAAAACAAAAATAACCAAGTATATTTACACCCAAGGGTATAAGTAGGGTGTGATCTAAATACCAATAGGATACCACCACTAATAGATTCCATGTGATAAACATTTAATGACGAAAAGCATGCAAGTTTTCAAAAACATGAGATGCTAGTTAAAATTTCTAAAAGATGCAACCTTAAATAAAAACAGTTTTTAGGTGGTATAATTTAAAGAATAAAAACATTTAAAATAAATACCATAGCTACTGAATTTTCCATCCTCCCATACCGTATGCCGATGGTAATCACAAAATATCCAGTGATCACAAGCAATGGGAAATAACCCCTAGGCACTAGCTAGCTGTGGGTCCCAGGTACCTCGTATCTCGGTGAGAGTAACCATCACAAATATCTGTTCTCATGCATGATCCACTAGTAGGGAACATACCCATAACCTATTAGTCCCCAATAATCATTATCATAGTTTAGTTAGAGTTGTAAGCGTGAATCTTTCTAAGTGAAACTGAGGCCAAACTCCACGGATTCACAAGCAAACTAGTACATATCCACCCACCCAGATACTCGGGCTTTACCTTTGTGCTAAAACAAGTTCAACAAGTCAATGAATATACTTTTCACATGAAAATATCATTTCCATATCATAAATTCACCAAAAATCCCACATGTATACAACACAAGTAACAAAAGTCCACTTTTCATTCAGATTGATTTTGAAATCCGACTCACACCAAAATAGCCTACAACACTTTTCACATTTCTTTAACACTTCCACAAATCCATTAAAAAGTTTTATAAAACCATTAAAATATATTAAAACTCTCATAACAACCCACTCACTTGTTACGTAATACCCTTTTTACCTTCAAAATCATTTTATCATCAAACTTACATGAAACAGCCCATAAACAAGTTTCGCTCCAACATCACAATTTATTAAAGCATTTTACAAATTTACAAAACATTATAAAATTTTTTGACATCTTAAAACCTCACTTCACCCTTCAAAACCCCTTAATAGGTAAACACACACACCAAATAGTAAAAATGCACCCTTTTCCCACTTTTTTGACCAACTAAAACATTTTTAATTTTCATAAAGAGAACCCAAGTGGTGTCAATATATCTTTCACACAAAACCCATTTCAAAACCCCCATTTAAGACCACAAACCAAACCAATTTGTATAAAAAACAGAATTTTAATCCCTATAGACATTTATAAAACTACTTTAAAGTTTTATAAAATCACCTTGAATAATACTACAAAAGATTCAAATGAAAACACACATTTTCATAAAATGCTCTCAAGAAGTATAAAAATGTTTTACACATAAAACCTATTCAAAAACACTCTTTCTAGGAAAGCATGACACTAATACATTACCAAACCAGAATTGAAAGTCCAAAAAAGATTTATTAAACCAATTCCATATGTTATAAAATACACCCAAATAATACCCCACAAGTAACACATTAAAACACCCAATTTCAAGTTAAAATGCAAATATAAAATTGAACACTTAACCAAATCAATCATAAACAGTTTTTGCACCACACCCAACATATGAGGAATATGTAAAATGACTAAATACATCAAGATAACTCATAAATAATTGTTTACACATGGAACCACCTACCGAAAGTGTCGAATCCCTCAAAACTTGGTGCGAAACATCAATCGCACCACCGCCGCATCACAAGGTTGATAAATCCATCCCTAGACCACAATATTTAACCAAAAATACACCAAATCAAACCATATGTTCTAACCCTAACTTCTGGACATTTTAGAACATAATGAAAGAGGGAGGAAACCCTAAGGAGAATAATAAAATTGAAGAGAGAAACACTTACTCAAAACAATCTTGAATAAAATGACCCAAAATCCACCAGAATCTAAATTTGAAAACATCTAACCATTCAAGGGAAGTTTGAACAAGGATTATGATATTATGTAGGAACTGGAATGGGGGAAAAGAGTAAGAATTGAGAGAGTTATGATGGAAATAACTTACCTCCTCAAATCTGCCATATTTTAGAAACCCTAATAATATCAGCACTCAATCGCGATTCAAACGAGCTCCAAAGTGGGGGGTAAAGGAAATGGGAGCTCTCCTGGGCTTCTTAGGGTCGAGAGGGAGGTAGAATCACCAAAATATTAATTATAATGAATAAGATATTAAAAATTAAAGAAATAATTTAAAACTGGAAAATGGGATTTCAGGTTGGCCCAATTCTTAAATAAAAACCCAAATCCCCCATGATTATGGATTTATAAAGGCCCAAAATTTAAATTTTGGTGTTAATCGGTCATGGGAGTCCAAGTAGGAATTTGAATAGATAAAAAATGTTGAAAAATTAATGAGTTATAAAAGAAACAAAATTTATTTTAAAACTGGAATTGGGCTCACGGTTTGGCCCAATTCATGAAAACTCACCCATTCCTCCAAAAAATCTTGGGAAACCCCCAAAACAAATGATGAATGGAAAATAAATTAAAAAAAACTTTACAATAAGTTATGTATGTGATAGAGCATGAGCAGCACTTGGCGATATTATTGGGGATCTTGAGGTATCATCTGTTGTATTCCAAATTGTCAAAGTGTGACTTTGGGATATAGGAGGTTGGTTTCCTTTTCCATGTTATTTCTGAGAGAGGTGTTTCAGTTGATCTAAAAATGATAGAGGTTGTTATCTCATTTAAATTTTCAATGAAAATTTTTTATATTTAGAGCTTCCTTGGTCTATCTGGGTATAATCGATCATTTTTTAGTGATTTCTCATGATTGGCATCGCCAATGACAGCTTTGACAAGGAATAATAACCCATTTCAATGGGATGAGTAGTGTCAGAAATGTTTTGAAGAGATAAAGGGTATCTTACATCAGCACCAATCCTGGTCTTGTCTGATCTAGGTAAAGGGTACATGGTGTATTATGACGAATCGGGATTAGGGTTGGGGTGTGTTATCATGTAGGGGGATCATGTGGTTGAATATGGATCATGGAAGTTGAGGTTTCATGAGAATAACTACCCAACACATGATTTAGAGATGGCGGCAGTGGTTCATGATTTAAAATTGTGGTGTCATTATCTCTTCAGTGAGAAATTTACAGCGTTTACTAATCACAAGAGCTTAAAGCATATTTTCTCACAAATAGATTTGAACTTGAGGTAAAAGAGATGAATGGAATATATCCAGATGATTGATTTTGACTTAATGTTCACATCGGATAAGGGAAATTTGGTGGTGGATGCATTAAGTAGGAAATCATATTCTGAGGTGGTGAAATAGGCATCAGAGTGGTAGTTGATGTTGTTCATAGTCGACATGCCATTGTAATGTGAGGACTGGGGTGACAGAGTGGTCTTCTTCTCGGTTTTGTTGGTTCAGGACATAGATGGTTTGGTTAAAGAGGCATAGGCATTTGATTTCGAATGTTTGGTGATGAGGTCGAAACTCAATGGTGGGGATACCATTGTGGGTTGGGAACTGAATGAGAACTTAGTCATGTGTTTCTAGAATCATATGGTGGTACCATTGGATTTCCTGAAGGAACTTCTCAGGGATTATCATCATTCCAGGTGGTCTGTTCATCCTCAAATTCATAAAATGTATAAGGTATTGAAAATGAATTTTTGGTTAGCTGGTATGAAAAGGGATGTGGTTGAGTTTGTTTTGAGATGCTTGACTTGTCAGTAGGTCAAGGAAGAGAGCCAGCAGCTAGCAGTAATGTTGTATTATTTACCTATCCCAGTGTGGAAATGGGAGAAAATAGTAATGGATTTCTTTATGGGTCTCCCAAGAATGGTCAGGAAGCATGATGCCATATAGGTGATTGTGGATCGGCTCACAAATTTGGCCCATTTCATCCCAATTCTTGAATGTCATACGGTAGAGGATCTATCCAATATCTATATCAGAGAGGTGGTAAATAGGCATGGTGTTTGAGTTTTGATTGTATGAGATAGATATTTGAGGTTCACATCTCTTTTTTGTAAATCCTTATAGCAAGCCCTTGGGACACAGTTGATGGTGAGAATGGCATATCATCCTTAGATGGATGGCCATTATGATAAGATAATAAACAAATTGGAAGATATTTTAAGGGTTTGGGTGATGTATTTTGGTGGTTCATGGGAGGATCACTTACCATTGGTATAGTTCTCCTATAATAAAAGTTATCAGGCTTTAATAAATATGGCTCTGTTTGAGGCATTGTATGAGTTTCCATGCTGTTCTCCCCTGTGTTGGGTATAAACAGGTGAGACTTCGATGATTGGATCGAGCCTTATCCAAGAGGCTACATAGAAAATCAAGTTGATTAGTAAGAGGATATAAATGGCTCAATGTCATCAGAAATTGTATGCAGACCATCATCAACAACCGTTGTCGTTTGAGGTGGGTGATCATGTATTTTTTAGAATATCTTCTAGGTTGTGACATTGTCAGTTTGGAAAGCAGGGTAAATTATCTCTAAGGTATATTGGGCCTTTTGAGATAATTGAGTGGATTTATGAGGTGGCTTATTTGTTGTCTTTTCCACCATGGTTTTGTGTGGTGCATAATGTGTTTCATGTGTCATAATTGAAAAAGTATCAGACGGATCGTGACCATGTGATTTGTTGGGATCGTGTTGAGCTAGAACCAGATGCTACTATGGTGCACGTGCCAGTGCAGATTGTGGATAGGAAAGATAAAGTCTTTCATGGTAAAATCATTGGTTTAGTTCATGTTTTATCGCAACATGGTCATATTTTTTAGGAGACTTGGGAGTGAGAGAAATATATGGACGAGCAATGGGCTGAGCTCTTTCAGAAAATCGATAGTCCTCTACTTTCTGAGGATGGAAAGTAAAATGGTGGGGAGAATGTAGCACCCCCAGTTTGAGTTATGTAGTCTTTTTTATGTCTTTTTAGGTGTTTAAATTGGTTGGGATGAGTTGGGATGAGTTTAGGATAGTTTTATAAGATTTTGGAAATTTTTGTAATCCTTTTTAAGGTTTCACGGTTTGCGCACGGTTAGGGGAAACTATGCGAGATGAAACTGTGCGGGCATTGGGGTTGTGCATGGTTTTCACATGATTTTTCTAATAGTTAAAGGAGTCTATGAAAGATGCCCCTTTGAGGCAGTAGTAGGCACACGGTTAGCACACATTTTTTCTAACCGTGCGGCTCATAAAAATGGGTTTTTAAAAATCCAGGATTAGTCGGTATTTCCCTAAAAACACCCAAAATTCTTCCCATTTGAGCATCTCTTGGGATTTCCTCTTCTCAAGGGTTAGGGGTGCTCTTCCACTCTTTTTGGAAGAAAATAGAAGGGTTTTCTTGGTGTGGTTGAGTCGATTCTTCTCTGATAAATCTCCTCGATTAGTTATTTGTGGTTTTCTCTAGATCTACTCTTCTCTCTCCCTCTGTTTTCTAGATCTATACCCATTTTGTGTAGATATAAAGTTTTTGTTTCCTTGGGTGTTGATTTTAAGGATTTCTTAAGATATGTAAGGATATCTAGAGTGGTTTTAGTGGACTATTTTCCTGGATCTCGGGTGTGGTTTCTTGTGGGTCGATTTCACTGTAACCCTAATGGTAGGTGGATTCTTTATCGACTCCATTTGGTTAGAACTAGTGATTTGGTTACAATTAAATTGTTTGGCTTGAAATTAATTGTCATGTTGATGTGAGAAATTGGTTATAAATCCATTTGGTAATGTTTTGGGATTTTTGGGGGGGTAAATCCATTTTGTGGTGAAATGTTCTTGTTGTTGGATTTTAAAATGTTGATTTTAAAATCAATAACTTGGTTTGTTTAATGGAAATGGTTTGAGAAAATTATTTTCAATAAAAATGGGTTGCTTTATTAAAATGTGATATGAAATAAATGACACTTCAAGAGATTTTTTGATCATGAAATGGTTATTGGAAAGTTGTTGTTTCCTTGGTGTGTTATGTGCTTGGTTATTGGGTTGTTCATGTTATGGTTTTGGTTGTAATTTTGAGAAGTGGGCTAGGAGTACCACTATAAAAAGGGTATTGATAGTGTATGGAAGGTCCACCGTCAAGGGATAAGTGGGGGGAAGTACCACTAGCTCAGGAATGAAGTAAATAGGTTTGGACGGGATGTTCAACCATGGTTGGTTTGTTGTTGTGTGTTTCTATGAAAGATGGAAATTTGCGGTACTAATGCGTGATAGTGATATGGATTATGTAGTGGTTAGGGTTTTCCCTTGTTTGACATGGATGGGTAAGGGTATGTTTGGCTTGTGTCAATGGTTGAACTATTTAATGATTTATATAAACTTCTTTATATAAATGTGATAAAGGTTTTATCCTAGTGGCATGTGTAGGGAATTCATTTGGGAAATCCAACTGAGTATTTGTACTCACCCCTTGCTTTAGAACATGGGTGCTTTTGCAGACGTTGTTTTCTTGGACATAGTTAAGGGTAAATCATCTCATATTTTTAGCGGTTCTACATGATTATTTGGTGATGTTGTGGTATTTGGATCATGGAGATTAGTGTGGAGCCATGGATTGTGTCCTAGTTCTTCAGGGTCTTTTCATGTAGTCTTCTACTTGGTACTCTGATATTTGGCTTGGTTGTATTTTTCATGTGGGATTGTTATGGAATAGTTTGGTTTTTTTTTTGACATGCATCATGTAGCTTTGTTGGTAATGGGATTTTTGGTTGGTTGATTTTATATTAAAATAAAATTGTTACCCAATGATTCTTGAAGCCCTTGACATTTATTTCCAGCCTTTGGCACCCTGGGAACATCTCTTAAGGCCAAGTAGGATTCCTTTGCCCTCTCAAACCAATGGGATGGGGCGGGGTGTTATAGTATGGTACACTGATAC
Organism: Viscum album; assembly: GCA_963277665.1. Taxonomy (NCBI): domain Eukaryota; kingdom Viridiplantae; phylum Streptophyta; class Magnoliopsida; order Santalales; family Viscaceae; genus Viscum; species Viscum album. The sequence continues at coordinate 1,352,807,476 of OY728164.1, forward strand.
TTTAATAAATTTCTCTAAGGTAATGAACCTTATGAAATTTCCAATTACCCTTATATACCACTAGAATAAAACTTACAGAATATACCTTATCCATTTTTCATAGACCAAGTCACTGGATGACCCTTACATACTCTTGGGAGGACTCTTATACAACCTCAATGGATCATAGAAATAATGCTTATATAAGTCTAGATAACTCTTACATTTCTTAGGGGCCCAAAAAAATACAATTATGAAAAGTATAATGACTCTTAAAACTCTAACATTTTCCAATTTCTCTATTACAAAAGTATAATGAATCTTACATACAAGGATATTGACCATTGAGAATTTCCAAACTTGGGAAAATATTTAGTGTATAGTTAAAATAACCCTTATGAATCTCAAGGAACTAGTTGAGATCTCCCCAAGTGTAAAATTCATGACCCTTATTTAGCATAATATATCTAATAGGATGATATTACTTTTTTAGTATACTAATTGTTATGTGTTTAGGACTTTTCTAGATTTTTCATAGAGGCAGACCCAAAATTACTCTTGTACGAGAATCCTTTTCCATTTCCAACAGTATTCCAAGAGTATCAACTTCAACCAACTTTACCTAAAATAGTTAAACTAAAGGATTCTCATGTAGTAAGAAATACTTTCTATTCCCAAGAATTGAATAAAGAAATTAAATTTATAATTTTTCTTATTTTAAGAGTTATTAAAAAAATAAAATGAAATGACATTTAAATTCAAAAAAATCCTAAAACTAGATTAATTAATAATAATAAAGGAATAAAATGAATAAATTATCAACAATATATAATGCATTAATTTACATTATTATCATGTTATATGTATAAGAGATACTTTATCTTCATGTTGTAAATAGGATTATTGTATTGGATCAAGATACCCAATTTAAATCATGACTTTGGAAAGGAATATATAATACATTGGATACATAAGTGAATTTGATAACTACCTATCACCCTTAGACTGACAGGTAGTTTGAGTGTACCATTTTGGGTATTAGGGGACAAGCTCTGAGAATGTGTCCTTGATTTCAATGGTTCAAGGTAGACTCATATCATGCTTACTAAATTTTCTTATAAAATATGTAATTAGGATTATATTCATATGAAACCTTTTGATTAATTTTATAATAAGTCGTGTTTATTACCTTTTTAATGGTTAGAGGTGAGGGAGTCATTTATCATTAGGATGCGTCTATTATAGCAGATGTTGAAGCATATCAATCTAAAATATAAGTGGTTTGAAATAGTTCAATGTATTAAAAATTCACATATTTATTGATGATGTCATCCTATATTGTTTGTGGGTGACTTAGTACTCTTCAGAGTGCTGCCTTGGTTGGGAGATAGGAAAGTTTGAAAGCAGGGTAAATTGGAACCCAAGTGTGTGGGTCCATTTAAGATTTCTTATGGGAAATGAGTAGTAGAATACCTATTATCACTTCCTCAGAGATAAAATATTATACATAATTTATTCCATATATCTCAACTTTAGAGATATATCTAGATCCATCACATGTTATTATAACTAAGTATGTTCAAATGGAGTCTAATTTATTATTTAAGACATGACCAGTTCATTAAACTAGAGTGAAAAGACCCTAAATTTAAATATGGTTCTTATGGTATGCATTTAGTGGTATCATGAACATATCCGGATAGATAATTTATAGTTAGAGGTTGATATGTGATTGTGGGGGGTTAGGGTTATTTTTTAGTGATGCTCAGTGATTTATTTTGAGGATGGGTTTTTATAAGGTGGGGAGATTATAGAACACTATGAATTTTAAGGTATGTATTTGTTTATGTTTTTCCAAACCATGTGTATTTTGAGGGGTTTTAGTCATTAGAAGAGTTAGAAGAGTTTGGGGTCAATTTTTGGGGAGTAGGGTCGAGAGAAAAATAATTCCCTTAAGGATATATTGAAAAGACCCTGATTCCATTAACTTAGAGTCAGGGGTTACTTTATTACATTATCACTAGATACAAGGAATCACATCCTTAAGGAACAAATATTGTATTAGTCTTGGTAAACTAGATACATCATTTAATCTCATTTTTTTATTGAAAACACAAAATGCAACATAGTATCTTATTTGAGTACAATATTATTTCCTTTATCATATCCATGCATATCAATCATAATACACTTTCTATTATCCTATGGAAAAGAAACATAAGAAATGGGTGTGCTCTAATACTGAGTAAGGGTATTCATACAATGGAAGCTATCAAGAATAAATAAGGAATAATCAATATTAGAAAGGTAAATAACTGAAAACACATTTCATTTAATCAATACCTTTAACATGAATAATAAATATGGTATGAATAAATGATGATAAAATAATTCCATATAAATTAATCACATGAGCTTGAAACTTATCCATATAAATTCTAACTAATATAATAACCACATGGATGTCAATAAATAATTTCAAAATGATGTAATGCATAATTTCATATATCATAAACATATTTTTTAGTCCTTGTTCCAATACATAAAACATAAATGGGTAATTCCTCAACCAATACCCAAGCTAGTTTGTGTCATGATACTTACCAATGCATCGAGGCACTATATTTAGTCCCACCCAACACATACTAAGTATAATTCATTCCTCATATGAAAGGGGAGAAACATAATCAACATAAACATTCATACTAAAACTAACATATGAAATCTTAATAATTACCCAAATCAATAAACATAATCATAACCCATCCAAATAAATATGGGAAACAATATAAAAATAGCACATATCCAATGAAAACAATAATAAACCATTAAATAAAATATAGTAGATTGTTCCATAATATAATAACCTCAATAAAGAATAAAATTTAACAAAGGATGTTGACATAGATGAAAATAATTTAGAAATATCAATGGAAATTTTTTAATGAAAATATCCTTTTTACTTTAAAATCACTTATTTTTTAATAATTATTCACATATTAAAAAAATTCTTTGAAAGTAACCTTATAAACTTATAAAGAAATCTTAAAAGCATTGAGGTATCATGAAAATGGGAAATTTTTTTCATTATTTATAAGTTAAAAAACAATCCTTTCACACTTTTGTAAGAAAAATAAAAAATTACCTGGTTTGTAAAATGATAATAAGATTCCTTTTAAAACATTTCATAAAAAGTAAAATAATTATAAAAATTAATTTAAAAATAAATTGGAGAATTGTAAAAATATTTTTGAAAAAAAATAGAATAAATGGACATGGAAGATAAATTTTCATTGGCTGATACTTAAAAATAAACAATCTTGAATAATGATGAGATTATGAAATAAACACTTACCACGTGGGTGTCCTTTCAATCATAATCTCCATGAAAGAAATAACTTCAAATGAAAATTTAAATACCATGAATACAAATATATTCATGAAATAATTTATCAAATTGGTAGTATATACATCACACAAAATAAATAAGTAGTGAATATGGCATATGTCTCATAGAAGTAAAAGTGAGACAAGAAACCCTTACCTCAGGTATGATTTCATTTGTACATGTTCAAACCTCCCGTTTAATGAATATACATTTATTATACATCTATTCCAAAACCATACTCATATATATCATACCATATATAATTTACTTATAATATATTATCACCTGTTTATTATAAATTCATTGTTAAAATCACTATTTTGGGTGGAAACTCCTCTGTTTTTAATGTATGATTTGGTTCAATAGTGTTTTTTCATAAAGATGATGTCTGAGCACCCTCATTGGGTGAACAAAATGGTTGGATGAGAATTGGGTAGTCTATCCTTTTTTTATGTTGTGAAGGAGATGTCATGGTTAAATATTTCATGTCAGGTTCACCATTTTTGTTTTGATGGAGAGATGTGGGAGGCTTTTACCCAGTGGTTTGATTGTGGTGGGTTCAATGTTGTTCAAAATCATCCACATTGGGCTCACTATATATTAACCAATCATAGAAACTTCCAATGGTTCCTACATCCATAACTTGGTATAAACATTCTTTTCAAAGGCAGATGGTCAGATGGGATTTCAAACCCAATGAAACTTTGGAACTCAAATTGGTCAAGAGGATGGGAGTTCAGGCTCATCACACCCTTTTGGGGGGATTTTTTCATACTCCATGACACTCTTATATATTTAATATATGTTTTCAGATCTCTTCCTTATATCGATACTGGACTTATTACACTAACAAAATGATGATAGGTTATCTTCTTTTATGTGCAGAATAAGGGGATCTCATTAGTGAATCCATATGTCTATATATGAGGTTCTTCATCCATTTCCTAGTAATGAGTAACTTCTTATATGTTGATGCTTCATAATCAGTCACCTAGGAATTTATTTCTATACAGGGAGGCGGTTAATATTATGAGGAGGGGATTGAGATAATATGAGGTGTCCTACATGTCCTATTTATCATGAATCAAAACCCATGTAGTTTAATGTCATATAGAAATAAAATATATGTGGTCACTTGGGAATTTGGTATTCAAACTCGATAATCAAGGAGACATCCTACATATCCCGATTATGGAAGGAATTAGAGTTATCATAGTTCGGTCATGCCCTTGGGATTGAACCTGAGTTACATGCTCTTATATGGAGGTAATAATATCATGAAACTCATTAGATATAACATGATTAGGTTTCCCATGCTGGTGGAGATTCATGATGTGACTGACATGACCATTGAAATTCCCTAATCCCGCATGTGTTATGCTTAGTGTGAGAAATAAGGGATAGAAAGTAATCTGCCTCATTATATATGGATGCAGGACTTGTGTACTGGGATATACCTTGGGATGTTTATTATAGATCTCAATCCTTATGAAGGTATTCTACATATCCTGTTTATAGTAGGAATCATAGTTATCATAGTTTAGTTTGATTCTTATTCTGCCGATGGATGAGGTGGAGTGAACAGTCCATGGGAATGATTGGGTCCCAATGATTTAAATTCCTAATACGTGAGGGGGATTTCACTAAATTAGATTCCCATTTTATTTTGGGCTCAGGCCTTATGAAATTGTCCTATGTATCCTAGTTATAGAAGGAATCAAATTCCTAGTAGTTCAATGAGTTCTCAATCTGTTGGTGGCTGAAGAAAGATGATAATCCTATAGGTGAGATTGGGTACCGATGGTTGGAATGTCAGAGACATGGAGATACTTACACCTGAGTGGATTCCCATTTGAGTTTGGGCTTGGGCCTTAGGAAGGAATATTTCATATTATAGTTATGGCAGGAATCAGAGTCCTTGTAGTTTAATTGGTCAGTCCTTACACACTAACATTTCCCTTATATGCAGGACATACCATATTATTCTATTGATTAGGGATTACACACTAAGGTTTCCCTTATTTGCGGTAGATATCATATTATGTTGTTGATCAAGGCTTACACACTGAGGTTTCCCTTTGTAGAGACTAGACAAGGTTATCAAGTCTTGGGATGCCTGATTGGCTTGGCCTGCTTGTCTACCTAACATGCATTGACTGTATTCTCGACATGCTTTGATTATATGCTTGACATATTGGAGGATGTCTTCCTAACTTCTCCAAATAAAATCTCATAATCAATTTGAATTGTATGTGGGATGTCACATAACATGTATGGAATGTCTGAATGTTGTTTCATAATCAAGGAATATTTTTCTAAAGGATATCTCAAGACCTATTCATCTTGTCCTGGAATCCATCACATGATCTCGGATGACATGATTGGAGGGTATCGCATGATCCAGCTAAATTTACTTAGTTTCATCATGAATTTTGGATGACATTCTTTAATAGAATTGTGATCATCAGTGTGACATGTCTTTGAGGGTGCCATATGTCCTAGATGACTTTCCTGGGTTTCATCATGAAGTCTGGCTGACATGTTTGGGGGACGTCACAAGAACCAGCTAACATACCTAGAAGGCATCACAAGGTCTAGTTGACTTGTCCTGAAGATGTCATGAGATCTATTTGACATGTCCTAATTCCATTTAGAAACTTATATAACATACACTAGTGTCTCCATATGATTTTGGATACATATCTGGAGGCTATTGTGAGGTCTAGATGGTGATCATGGAGGGTTTCTCGAGACTTGGGGGGCTTGATCAGGGGCACCATGTGACTTGATCTGACAATTCCAAGGGATTTCACATGATCCAAATAGTATATCAAAGCATCCTATCATGATCTAGGTGGCATGTATTGGTGCTTCCACATGACCTGAGTATTTCATGTGAAGTGCATGAGGATCAGTGTATATGTTCATTTCATAAGCCTCTCATATTTTAGTCTTTGTTGCAACCTTTTATTGCTTATACCAAGTATTTTTTCAGCATTATATTGTTTTAAGTCTAGAATGATTTAGAAAATATATGGTATTTACTTCATTTAACCTACCATAATTACTCTGTGTGATCTATGAGTGATTATGTGAAGTTCCTATGCATGTTGCATGATCACTCTGGTTGTTCCCCGAATTTTACCTAATAGAGAACCTTTCTGGTCATGAGATAAGAAGCTCTAAAAAATATGACTTTATTCATGGGTGTGATGGTGTGAGATTCCAAGGAAAACTCTATCCATTTTTGTTTGGTATCTTTGATTTTTCATGTTGGGTTGGGGAATTTATAGGCCTCACCACACTAGTAATTTGTTTATTTGAACGATGCATATCGTACAAATCCAAGATAGAGTTAGTCAAGGGCTTTGGCATCATTCATCTTTATGAGGTTTTTTCATATGTAATTTTGGGGTTTTCGCATTATTTTTAGTAACCATGAGATCGTCCCATCAATTCCCCATTTATTGGATTATGTCCAATTAAAGGGGTCTTTCTGAATCACGCGGACATGCCGATCAACTTTGATGTTTTTAGGTCATCATGTCTAAGTACTTTCTTGAGACCAGGTTTCCTACTAAAAGGCCTTCGCCTGATCTTAAATGACTTGTTTGGGATATTCTACAAGAAAATGATGGATTTCCAGGGGGTCTTTTGTGGGATCAAACTAGCTTATCAAGGGGTCTTTCAAGGTCATCCTGGTGTGTCACATGATTTTTATGACTAAAAAAGGCTCCTGAATATTCTCATTTATTTCCTTTTTTATTTATCTAAGGCTTAGGTATCTTTCATGATTTCCTAAGTTTTTTCAATGAAAATAACTTTCCACATTGGTGATGTGTTGCGTAAAAAAATTACGATGATGCATGAACACTTCATAGATAATCCCTTCTTATTTTTGGAGCCAATGGGGGAGCGCGATACTATCTAGACATGCTTGAAGCCTTTCTTATGATGGGGGTGACATGCCAGGGGTCTCTTGTGTGACCATATGGACATGTCACTAGGTATTCCATGGTGTATCGTGGGATGCATGGGTGTGTCGTGTGAGTTTATGACTGCAAGAGGCTCCCACATTTACCCTTTTTATTTCCGTTGTTTATTTTACAAAGGTTGGGAATATTTTGAGGTTATATGAGTGTTTTTGAAGACAATCACTCTATCTATTTTTGATTCATCATGTGATATTTCTGATTGAAATAGGTTCTTGACTTTTGGATATTTCCCTCAAATTTTCTAGTTAGTTTTGGATGGTTGTTAGGAACCTTCCACCTAACAATTCTAATGACCTAGAGGTGCTCATATGGCAGCATAGTCACTGATTTTCTAGGTCACCTTCTCAAGAGTAAAAGGACTTGTCTAATGGGCTCTGTGGGATCTTCTATAGGTTATACTCTATGAAATACCGTCTACATAGCCTTCCATAGGTCATGTTATCACGTCTCTCTTGGAGGTTCATGAAAACCACATGATCATGGGAACCTTCTTATTTCTTTCTTTTTGGTAAATAATAATCATATTCATGTATTTTTACTTTTTAAATTTATCAATTATCTTTTGATGGGTGTCACAAATTATTTCCCTCAGGAGAAATGTAAAAGGGGGTAAGGGCTCAATTATTAGGAAAGTAAATTCCCTCATGAGGCTTTAGTATCATCGCCAATTGATGTTTTGGGTGATGTTTTGTCTACCAGGTGACATTTGGTATTCTATGGAATTCCCTATAAATAGGGTAGTAGAGAGTGGTTCATTCAATAGCTACTCTATTCTCTATAGATCTTGTGACCTGCTTCTATTTTGTAACCTCTTTTTAAGACATTCCTATGAGAACCCATCATGAGACCTCACCACAATCCAATTTTGTGAGAACTACATTCCAAGACTTCCTTTTCCCAGTTTCCTACTCGAATAAATCCATAGACGTATATTAGGTAATTTTTTGAACTTTTATCATGGGGATACATGATCACCTTGAGTGTTTCATGGGATCTGGTGGCTTGATTTCATGATACTCTGACTATTATATGGCTTGTGTGACCATGTCAAGGTCGTGTGATCTTAAGTCTCTTGAGGGGTCACATGGTTTCATGATTCCTTTTGTGTTTTTGTGATCCATGAGATCCTAATGATTCAAGTGATTTATGAATCCTTTACGTGATCATGAATGCCCTAGTGGTTCATACTTTGCGCATAATGAATCTGGTTTTATTCCTTTCCTTTGATAATATTTTATTTCATTTTTGTAACATATTCCACTTACTTTTGTTCAGATGGATCCCAACTCTCATCAAAGATCCTATGTTGTGTCTAATCAAAGAGCCATGATTTTTGGAAACCACAAATTGAACCTCAATATCACATGAATTCTGATAAAGATATTCTAAAATAGCTTCTTCCATTTGAGATTAAAAATTATCCTTTATCACATTGGATTCCTCTATGTGGGTTCATCATGATGGACGATGTTTTCCTTCCTCATTCATACTTCAATCTGCCATCTTTCTGGGTGTCAAATTCTCTTAACTTAATTTAGATGATGATTTCCAAGTATGATCGATTGATCATAACTCAATTCCATGGTTTGTGTTATATATTAGAAAACTCTACCTTGGGTCTAGACGGCTATGATTTCACTCATCAGTCTATCACTCAGAGATACTTAAGTATATTTATCTCTTCTCTGAATAACTCAGGTGGCGGATGGAGCTCAAAAATGGGATCTAGATCCTGTTGTTAACTTTTTTGATGAATGGGCATGGCCATTATAGGTTAGGTGAATATTATTAGAGTTCTTTGACCATTTATATACTATCCATCTCTGTGAAGCAGTATGGATATCACAATTTATTGTCTATAGATAGCCTGATGTTCTTCAAGAACTACTTATCCATTGTTGTCTTGTAACCATCTCATTTCATCTATCCCATGGTGATGTGAGAATCATCCTATGGGATATCTACCAACTAGGTGGGATTCCCCCTCTCAGGGAGATGTATGAGGAGATCCTTACTACCACAGATGTCTCGGATGACCCTTTGCAGACTCAAGTCTTGGAAATGGACATGCTCATCATTATGAATGAAAAGTTAAGAAATTATTTGACTATGTTCTTACTTATATATTTCAAATATTGGATCAATTTTTTCTTCTATTGCAGTAGAGATCGGTTGACTGATATACGCCACCATCGGTTCCATTCCCCCATAAGTTCATGACAGTATCGGCTTGTATTGATCCATTTTTTGGAATTTTGGGATCACACTTCATGGGGATATAAAGTGAATCCATAGATCTATATGAGCCTTGGTCGGGTGGTCTTCATGTCCATGTTCTTGAACAGGTGGCTTTTCCCATATAGGGATGCATTTTTAGGAATCTAGGTCAGTACACTAGTGATGGAAGCATGGTTAGAGAAGGAATAGTGCCTTAATCTGGTGGTGTCGACTATTTCACACATTTACCAACTCTTGGGCCACATTTAGCAAGGAATCATACCCTATTTGATCAGTGGTACTTTCTAGTTTTTATTTGGCTCGATAGTGGATAGTTTCTATTGCAACGAATACTACAATTCCACTAGGATCCTCGATACATTATCTCGTCCCAGGTTGCTGAACATATATCGGTTTGGGGATATTTCACTAGGATCTGGTGAGGTTACTAATGTGTTGATTCAATATGATATATTTGATTTCACCCCTTATCTTGCAGCAATTTGGTTGATCATTGATAATGGAAGCGGCTCTCTAGAAGAAAGGTCATGTAAGATCTCCCTTTGGGATGGGTTTCTTGTAGTCAGTATGGATAAGAAGACCATCTACAATCCATATACACCTTATCACTTTTCTATTTAGTTTGGCTCCACCCAAAGGGTCTCCCCTCCCTCTTTGGCTTATGTTCAAGGATAGAAACACCCCGAGATCATCCACCAGTTTTGGATGATGTTAGTCCTTGAATAAACTAATATTGAGATCATCCTTTCATATTCTGATATTCCCACATTCCTTACTCAATATTATGCCTAGTCTTGGGTAGCATCCTATTTGGGTGGTGTGTTAATCTGAATGGTTCATCATGTGGAAAATCCATTTGCCTTACAAACCCCTGTATCTATAGAAAATGATGGATTTAATTAAAGACTTGGTTGAGACTTTGAGGAAGATCCCTCATCCTAGCGATGACCATCCCGATAGTGGGACCAATTTTATCATGGAAATAATCCCTCCAGAATAAGCAATAGGTGATTCCTCTATTGAGGGTAGGATATATTGAGCCTCATATACTACTTCCTAGCTAGCTCATCTAGCTATTCCTCCTTTTGGCGTTCCAATCCCACCAGTCACAGAGTCTTAGACATGATGTAGGCTGATCTAGCAGTAGATTCAAACCTTTATTATTGGGAATCCTTTGAAAACATTTCTTGGAAAAGGGGAAAAACTTCATCAGCTATTTAATGAATTGGGTGTGGATGGATTTGATCCCCAACCACTATAAAAATCATGAGATAAATTATCCTAACATAGAAATATTGGACACCTGTGATAGGGGTTTTCATGATTTTAAAGACAAGGATCCCCTTACTAAATAGATAAAGAAGGAATTTGAGGCACTGGAGGAGAGTCTCTAGTTTATATCTAAATTTCATGTCTAGATAGATGCATGTACCATGAAAATATGAAGATATGATGAAATCATAGCTTTCCTGAGGTATGACCTTTCAACGTCATCATCCTTATTGGAAACTTCTCAAAAGATAGTTGAGAAGCTGACTACATTAGTTGAGACTATCCATCCTAGGGAATAATTAGAAGAGGTGGGGAAAGCATCACTTTGGTGTTCAATTAAATCTTCTCAATAGTCTCTTTTCGACTTGGCCAGCTCAGCTGATTGAATATTATTGTAGTTTTACCATTGATATGCACTCTATTTTTTATGAGATTCTTGGAGATACTCTGAGATGTGGGGATTCTTCCTATTTTACACTATAAATGAATTGATTTTTTGAACCTTTCATGTTGTTGTCAATTTTTTCTCTCATTCATTATGTGTATGAATTTTTGTTCATCTGGTATTATATAAATCACCAAAGATACCCATCCTTTGCATAATATCAAGTAAAATTAAATTTCTGGATCTAAATATTTAAATCCTAATATATTCTTCATGATCATTTCTCATGAATACCCACCAACATGAGATTCTTTACAAATATATCTACTTAAGTTATCTTAAGATTACCTGATTCATAGAAGGATAACTGGGTAGAATACATGTCTTGGAGAGAGAGTGATCTATCTTTTATCGAATCCAATAGGCTTGGTGAGCATAGCTTGATTTTTTCCAAGGACATATAGTGGTATTTATAATATTTTCCATTATTTCAGACTAAATTGTTGATGTGTTTTAGTTTAGGGTCTTTTAGCTTATGCCATCTATTATTATAGTTTAGTTTATTTTAGCTCGGACCTTCTATCATTTTATTTTAGGGTATTTTAGCTTAGACATTCTATCATTGTAGTTTACATTCTTTTATCTCGTGCCTTATATTATTGTAGTTTAGGGTATTTTAGCTCAAGCCTTATATCACTATAGTTTAGTGTCTTTTAGCTCTGACCTTCTATAATTGTAGTTTAGGGTCTTTTAGATTAGACCTTCTATCACTGTAGTTTATGGTCTTTTAGCTCAAACCTTCTATCATTGAATTTTATGGAATTTTAGCTCAGACCTTCTATCATTGTTGTTTAGGGTATTTTATCTCAAACCATATATTACTGTAGTATAGTTTCTTTTATCTTGGGCGTTAGGATGCCTTGAATTTTAAAGTCTTACTATTGGGACTGGATCGATGATCATGGAATATGGTTCAGACATTCCATTAATGACCCAAAACACCCTAGGGTGTTGAGTTATGTCGTGATGTTATTAAGGATCATGAGGATCAAAGTTTCTTTTCTACAAGGAGGATATTCCTCTAGTTGGTGGGTCAAAGACCTTATTCATCAGTAGCATTGTCAAACTAAGGTGTCTCCACTTTTTCCAAGGGTCGTGAAAGATTTATGGGGGATATTAGTTGAGGGAGAAATACTAGGGATGCTTGGTACACCATGATAGTTTAAGTATGGGCGATATAATTCATAACCCAAAATTTTCAGTTAATGAATATGGGAAGTGGTAGACATGTTAGGGATAACCCCTAACACCCTAACGTTCTAGGTTCTTCTATAGTGTTTCTAGGGATCACAAGGATTTAAGCACCTTTCTCACAAGTAGGTGATTCTTTTATTGGGTATGTCAAAGGCCTTATGTGTCGATAGAATTTTCAAGGAAAGATGATCTCTACTCATTTATAAGGGTCATGAGATATTTTTGAAGACTCAAATGGATAGTTAATGAGGTTAGGTATGAAGTAAATCTATCTTAGAAAGGTTCTAGATCCCTAGGGCAGTTCAGCTCTTAATTATGAAGCTTGATCCCTATACTTGGTAGTTTTGAATCATGAGGTGTGGGCCATTAAAGGTTCAGGAATGGAGTGTCACATTATTATATTGAGTAAGGGTACAAAAAAACAGTGATGTGACATCGAGGATGTCAAATTCACTCAGATAATTTGGCATAGGGATTGTAAATCATGTTCCAAAGTGCTTGGGTCAAGAGGATGATATGGGAAAATCATACCAGGAATGGCCCAGAACACACTGAGGTGATGAGTTCTTCTGCGGAGATGTCAGGGCTCACAAGGATGGAAATCCCTTTTTTGCAGAGTGACACATTTGTTTGATGACCATAGGCACATATGCAGGAGCCATAGGTATAAATTCATATTCAAAAAAAGGTTCCCTTAAAGCTGGGTATCCTTTTACAATGGCCATGGAATTTTTATGGTGATATGAGAGGATCAAATCAAAAAGTATGGTTTGTGGAAAGTGTAATATCCAAGAAGGGTTAGAGCACCCTAAAAGTTATGTCACTGCCTAGTGAACATATTCTTATGGTGAGGATATGTGACAAATCATTACTCTAACTTTTTCTTAAACCAAGGTGTCAAGAAAGCATAGATTGGATTTTACTAGGGATACAAAGTAGGATATAAGAGAATTATGCATTATTTATCTGTGCCCTAATTTTTTCCTAAACTCTAGAGATGAAGAGTTTAGAGAACGAAGAATTGACTTTTTCCTATGGCACCCTTCGTGGGTTTTCAACTTGGCAAGTTTCCTGTCTCTTTTACTAGCATATTAAGGTCTTACGATTTGGACCATTATGGGAAAGAGTTTAAGTTCATACATCTTTGACCAAAGTGTAGGAAATTTAAGTTCATGATGAACATGAACCAAATATAGGGGATGATATACAAGATACCAATTTTGATACCCAGAGTCAAGAGCACTCCAACTTCCTTCTAAGCAGTAGATGAGAATATTGTAAATCATGGATCAAGGTCCTCATATCATGAGTAATGATATGGGAAAATCATACCAAGAATGTCCCAGAACACATTGAGGTATTGAGATCTATTGAAGATACATTAAGGATTATATGTATCAGAAATCCATTTTTTTAGATTGACGCATTTGGTTGACAACCATAGGTGGATATGCAGGAGCCATAGGCATGCATGCATAGTCAAACAAAGGGTACCTTGAATCCAGGTATCTTTTTCCAAAGGATGTGAATTATTTTTGGAAACTTGAGTTAATCGATACATGAAGTTTGATCTATGTATTAATGTTATTAAAAGATGGCAGAAACACCCCATACTCTATATGACTAGGGTAAATCTATTTCGGAACTTTTATAAAGGATGATAGTGGATGATGGTTTGTACAGTTTAAAATATTGTAATAGGTATATACTTACTTCCATGGAGTTTAACATCATGCAGTAAGGATATTATCCTTGGATTTTAACATCATGAGGTAAGGATGTATTTTTTTGTGTAGTTTTAATGTCACGTAACCATGAATTTTACCATGAATTTTAATCATCATGTGGTGAGGACTTGGGAACCGATGTGAAAAATTATGCAAGATATATTACATGAACAAGAAGTTCATACATAGATATAACCCATACATAGGAAAATTGTCTTTTATGACTCATCCCCTATGTAGTTGGGTGAATTTATTTTATCATTTGTTGTAGTTGGTCCTAGGATTAGAGATCTGGGCATCACTATATATCCTATGATTATAGGAATCAATCCCCACATAGTTCTTGAATTGTAAACTCTCTATGAAGGTCTGACCCATATGCAGAGGTGGGAATTATTTCTATTTATTATTATAGTTAGGGATAGTATTGGAGATCCAGACATCACTACATATCATGTGATGAAAAGAATCAATCCATATGTAGTTCTTGAGGAACCATGTAGTTTATACTCATGTAGCAAGGATGTAGGTTTCCCAATATTAAAAGAGTTATTGTGGTTATACCCAAGGATATAATTCTAGTTTTCACTATGTATCCTATAATATTAGGAATAAATCCACATGTAGTTTTTGAAACAAAATTTTCTTGTGCAAGTATTACCTATAGGCATAGAGGGGGAATTTTTATGTTTATTTTTTATGATTGAACCTGGGGATGGAGATTTGGGTGTCACTACATATTATATGATGTTAGGAATCAAGTCATACATAGTTATTGAATGGACGTGTGGTAGGTGACCAATCAATAACAATAGTGGTCCTCTTGGGTTAGGTCCATAGGAATGTGCAAATTTATGTCATGAAAGGAACATAAACTGTGAAGTTTAACATCATGCGGTGAGGAATCATTGTATTAATTTTAAGATATTTCATTCATGACCATGATGAGACGTTCATGAGATATTATACCTTTTTGTATGGAATCCCTTACTGAAATTTCTAATCTCACATGAGCTATGCTCCGTGTGAGAAACAAGTAATGGCAAGGGTTCTTCTCACCTTACAGTGGTGATTAATGATAGTACATAGTAATTTTGTATCATGTGGTGGTTGGAACAAGATATAGGATAGTGGTTTCCCTACATATCTCATTGAAATGAGAATCAAGTCATACATAGTTCTTGAAACATATATAGTTTAATGTCATGTGTCAAGGACATCATCTGTGTAGTTTAACGTCTTACAGTTGGGATGTGGGTCACCCAATGTGAAAGAGAAGTAACATTGTGGATCCGTTCAGTTTTACATCATACAGTAAGGACATATTCCATGAATTTTAATGTCATATGGTAAGGAAGATGATCTCTCAACATGAAAGAAAAATAATATTGTGGCTAGACCCAAGACTATAGGTTCAGGCATCACTACATATCCTGTGGTGGTGGGAATCAAGCCATACATAGTTCTCAGATGAAGAGATTCTATATGTGGAGAAAACTCTCACATGGGGATGGGGGTATTTAATCCTTCCTTTGCATAGATATAGATTGTGTGCAGTGATTCATTGGTGAGATGGTGCTTCTTATGCATTTTAACATCATATGGTGAGGAAATATTCCATGCAATTTAACATCATACGGTAAGAACCTATTCTATTTAGTTTAACATCATGTAGTTTATCATATTACTTTCAGGATGGTCTTGTGTAGTTTAACATCATGAAATAGGTATATACTTACTTAAATACAGTTTAATGTTATGCAGTAAGGATATTTTCCTTGTAGTTTAATGTCATGTGATAAGGATGTATTTGTTGTGCATTTTTAAGGTCATGCAATCAGGAATTTGAACTCAAAGTTCAATCTTCATGCGTTAAGGACTTGGGAATTGACATGAAATATTTTTCAAGATATATTACATTAAAAAGAAGGTCATATGTAGATCTGATTCATACATAGGAAAAATGGTCTTGTATGGAAAATGGTCTTGTATGGCTCATCCCCTATGGATGGTAAGGATATTCTCCATTTATATTCATTATCACTAGTTATGAATCCCCTTTAATATTCATGTAAGCTATCTATATCTGTAGGTCTAGTTCCAAGCCAGTGATAAGGGGTTCTTATTCAGCCTCATTATTCATGAAACCCTCGGATAGTGAGAAAGAGTAGGGAAAACTTATTTGTCTAGAGAGACAAATACAATCCCTAAGATAGACTAATTGAGATTTGGGTTTTCCATATTTTTTCTATAGGACTTTGGAAGGTGCCATAAAAATACATCTCCCATGTCAAGGGAGTTTCACGGGTATAGAATACACCCTCATCTGGGAGCTCAATGTCCAGTGGTTTATTCTCTGAGGTTAGATGTGCTGCATGGAAATCATCTAGGTATTTCTCTTTCAACTACTTCTATAACATGATCTAAATGTCATATTATTTCAGAATGATTGAACATCAAGCCGGATACCCCTTTAGTATGGGGAAGCAAAGGATATACTTGATTGGATTAATATGAGAGACTAGATGGGCTTCGTGGTGGTGTGGGTAGTGCCTCAATTTTTTCACTATGAGGACGAGTCCAGGCCATTTCTTCTTGACATCTGAATATTGGGTCACAGTACCTCACATTGTTTGGTTGAGGTTATAGAGATTTTTCTCAATACTTGTAACATTTTTCTATGTGAGTAAGGAACCCAACAAGAATTACATGGTATCCACATACAATATGAGTGGCCTCCTTTCCACCGGAGTCAGTGGAATCAGTGGTTGTAGTAGATACTGCTTGATAATTTTGAAGTATTCTTGGTATTATCCATCCAATTGGTCAGTGATTCCCTTATTCATTACCCTAGAGAAGGGAAGAGATTTTCTATCCATGTTGTCTATGAAATTCCAAATGTACACAAGGTTCCCTTAGAGTCCCATAAACTCTTTGATATTTTTAGGGGGAAACATTTCTAAAATAGAACTAGTCTTCTCTAGGTTGACCTCAATGTTGTGGAGGCATACCACAAAGACAAAGAACTTCTCTAATGTTACCCTAAAGGCACATTTTATCAAATTCATCTTCAGAATATGTTGTCGTAGATTTCCAAAGATCATTTGAAGATATGTGAGGTGATCACCTTGCTATTAAGATTTTAACATCAGGTTATCGACATAGTATTCGGCTATTCTTCCCAAGAATGGATTAAAGATATGATTCATGGTGTGTTGATATGTAGCGCTAATATTCTTTAATCCAAAGGGCATAACCTGGTAGAAAAATATCCCCTGAGGAACTTTGTAGGCAATGGATTCCCCATCTTCAAGGTCCATCTTTATTTAAGTATACCTTAAAAACCCATCTATCAGGGAAAGAGATTGGAAGCTAGAATTTTCATCGATCAAGATCTATGTGATCAATAATGGGAAATAATCCATTGGGAAATGCCAATTATTGTCTCTAAAATCGATGCAGACCCAAATATACCCATTCTTTTTCTTGACATGGACAATGTTGTTGAGCCATATTGGGTATTGCACTTCTCATACAAATTTGGATTTGATTAATTTGTCAAATTCCACCTCTACATTGGTGGAATAAAAGGGGTGAATCCTCCTAGATGCATAATTGAATCCTCAATTATCATCAAGTAAGCTGAGGTTCTGTGTATCCACATCTGGATTTAGTCCATGAATTTTTGTATATTTCCAAGCGAACACATATCTGTGGTGATTTAGAAATGCAATGTATGTTTCTTGTTATTTGAGGGTAATAGTGTCACTAATTAGTATAGGTCAAAAGTCTTCTTCTATTCCTTGATTCACCTACCTGAGATCATAAATGGTGGTGGACACACCTTCCTCAAATTCAGGAGTGGCGTTTCTGAGGTCATCATATTCTTCTTCCATCTCTAAGTCTATAGAGGCATTCTCAAATAGATGCAGTAATCTGGGGATATATCTATCACCATCAAGGTGAGAGAGGTCATGAGAAAATAAATTATCATCCCCTAATTATTTTTTTTATTGAAGATAGATTCTATATTTGATTGTATTTTATGCTATCTCTAGGGATGGGAGGGGATTGGGCCTCTAGGACCATGTCTATCACCTTAACTATATTTAAGGGGAGCACATAGTCATTTTCAATCATACTCTATGGGTTTGCATGTATGGTCCCCAATCCATTGGGTACTACCACCTGTATATCATCATCAACCATTGGTAGTTTTCCTTCACTTTTATAGAATCCTACTTTAGCATATGTTGCCTCACAGGTCTCAAAGGGGAACTATCACCATGCAGTATGCTGACTTTTCCATCTATTGGGTATTTCAATCATTGATGGAATGTTGAAGGTACCATCATGTGACTATGTATCCAGGACCTTACAATCAGGAAATTGTATCCAATGTCTTGCTAGATAACCATAAACTCAGTTTTAGATGTGAGATCCCCAAAATAATCTTTGAGTTTGATCTTCTTAAGAGTTATTTTCTCATGCTTATCCTACCCTTCAATGGTCATCTTAGTGGGAGAAAAATCCCTTTCGCTATATCCCAAACATCAGAGGGTTCAAACTAGGATTAGGATAACCTAAATACAATATTAATTAGATCCATTTGAATGTTTAAATTATCAATTATTCCTAAAATATATAGGGGTATGATGTTTCCCTCTCTTCCTGGTCATGTTTTGTGAACAAGATGGAGACATGGAATTCTGCTGACATGGTAAACATTCGATAGAACTTGGATGCAGTGGCTTATGTATTGAATTCCTATGGGATTTGGAGGGATCTAAAGAGTTTCTATTTAATTTATTTTAAAATATTGAGATCATTTAAGATTGAGATCTTGGCTGGTACAACTGCCAGCTATTTCAGAATATCATATTTTTGTGCTAAAGGTTGGTGCTTCCTGAGGTGGGGTTTCTCCAAGGCATGTAGCTCAGTAGTCAATGTATTTGAGGTGGAAATTCCTAGTTCTTGTGCAGAGTTCATGAGAGAATCTTCTTCCGATGGTGCAGGTCATGTTGACCTTCTATGTTTTATGGGCTGATCAGATAATCACACCCCCATTAGGAGATCATGCAAGATGACTGGGTGAGGATGACTTTTGGAGGGTTCTAAGACACATCCATGTATTTTTTTCAGATTTATGGAGTGATTTCACATGGGTCCTAGCTTCATATATTTTCTTAGTGTGGATGTGACTAAAATATTGGGTCTAACCAAGCCTTTGATGTCCCATGTATCCTCAGTTCTTGCACACGCGGCCTCATGTTCACTACTACAAATATGGTCTTTATCAGTGCTAGAAAAGTGAATTAGTAGCACTAAAAAATCAATGTTAATATAGGCGAAGATAGGGGGTTCCCTTTTATCAGTGCTCATAAAAGAGCTGATAAAAGGTCTTTTATCAGTGTTTTTTTAGCGTTGATAAAAGACACCTTTTATCAGTGCTTTTTTTTAAGCACTGATAAAAGTCAAAAAAAAATTTAAAAAATTAAAAAGAATATATAATGCAGGGGGAAACTTTTAACAGTGTTGACCCCCCCCCCCCAATCAGCGCTAGGCAGGCCCCCTCCCACTATCCCACACTCTGCCCTTGCTCGTGCATCCCCCACGTGCCCACGTGCCCCTCCATGCTTTCACCAGAACTCGAACTCGAGACCTCCCCCCTTGAGCGCCTCCACCTTTACCACAAAGCTATTTAGTTTTCACTATATTTAATGATATATCTATTTATATATATATATATTTATTTATTTATATATTTATATTTATTCGTATATTAATATATATTCATATTAATATAAATATATTTAGTTATATTAATACTTATATATTTATTCATATATTAATATATATATTTATTCATATATTGATATATATTTATATTTATATAGTTGTATTTATTCATATATTAATATAGATTTATATTAATATAAATATATTTTGTTATATTAATACATATATATTTATTCATATATTAATATATATATATATTCATATATTTATATATATATAGTTATCTTTATTCTTATATTAATATAGATTAATATTAATATAAATATATTTAGTTATATTAATACATATATATTTATTCATATATTAGTATATATATTTATTCGTATATTAATTTATATTTATATTTATTTATATATATATATATTTAGTTATAATTTTGCATCCGTATATTTATTTGTATATTAATATATATTTATAAGATTAGTTTTAAATACATTTACAAAATATTTTTTTTATGTGTGTTTATAAATAAATAAATACATACATACATACATATATACAACACACACACTCACACACATACACACACACACACACACACACACATATATATATATATACGAATAAATACATATATATGTGTATTTGAAAATCCATAGAATGTTAAAACGACCATAACTTCTAATCCATAAGTCTGTTTCAACTCCACAACTAGTCAAATCGAATAAAATGAAACAATATTCAATATGATATGTAATACAGGCCCATAGGACATCTGGATCAGAAGTTATATATGATTGAATGTTAAAAAATCAGGGTATCCCAACTAAAAACATAGTTTTGGAGGCCTTTTGGGCCTTGAAAATGTGACAGAAGGTTTCTTTTATCAAGTATCCTATATATATTGTTGCAAGCTTTGATTTGATATGATGTAGATCTCAAACGGACACCTGGATCAAAATTTATGGTAGTTCGAAGTTTGAGTTACATTTTCAACTTATTTTAGATCTTTTTTTTTGATTTTTTGTATCGTCAAATTGTTATTAAATTATTATTAATCAATTATAATTAGTAAATTATTAATTAATAATATTTTTAAATATATTTTAAAGTAATTTTCACTAAATTTCTTATATATTAAATTTAATAGTCTATTTATACTTATCTAAAACATTTTTACAATATATATATTATATTTATATCAACATAAATATACTTATATAAAAATATATTATTTTTCATGAATTTTTTTTTGAAATATAAAATTTATCAATGCTAGGAAAAAGCACTGATAAAGCCCCCCCTTTATCATCCCTACAAAAAAATACTGATAAAGTGGTCCCCTTTAACAATGCTAAAAAAAAGCAATGATAAAGGCTGGCACTGTGGAAACCCAGTTTTTTTGTAGTGGTTCCCCAGTTTGGTGTGAGGAACTTATACTCGAAGGCATATTCATCATCAAATAATGGGTATGCTAAGTGTATCACATTGACAGAACCAAAAATGAGCTCTTTATCGAATAAGGGTTCCGTTTGGTGTGGTGGTGCCCATATTTCAGATGTTGTGGGGAAGAAATCTGTAAGATTCGAAGATTGTGTTGGAACAGAATACGACACCTCATATTTTGTTTCTTCCTACTTCTGATGGTCACACCCAATTTTGGGAGACATATTTTATGTCACCTTCTTGGGTGGCGGAGATATTGTTGGTCTGCATATCTATGCTCTCAGGGTGGCATGATCTCAGTCAACTATTTTCCTAGTCATCTGGTTGTTGAACATCTATTCATGCCTAGTTGGAACTTTCTTCCAATCACCCTTCTTCTTCTAACTGGGAAATGGTTATACAGGCCACCTACTTTGAGGAGTAATATAACACCACCTATCCAGAATCAACCATTCCTTGAAGAATGTATTTAAAGATAAACCAGTCTTGGATATTATGACCCAACCTTCTATGGAAAGGGCAGTAGTTAGGATGGCCACTATGGTTGACCTCATCAGGCTTCTTGGGATGCGGTAGCTTGATCAAGTTATTTTCTATAGCTACCAAGAAATAAATGGGGTCTTGTTCATTTTGTAAGCAGTATGATTTATTCATTTATTCCTCAAATATAAAGTGACCCAGGTTTCTCTATGCTTCTATATGAGGGAAATTTTTTGGGTTTTCCGCTCGATAGGAGGTTCTTGGTGGTTTTGGACCCACCTGTTGGGAACACTTTGTGTATGAAGATTGTATTTGTTGTAAACAGTTTTCAATACTAGTCAAAATGAAGAAGAAGATGAATAAGGACTAAAAAGTTAGTGGAGATTGGATGAAGTGAGGTTTCCTGGAGAATTGTTATGGAATCATAGCATTGGATGTCATACTTGAGAAATTCTCTAAGAAGATCAATTTAGATGATTGTTGAAGTTATCCTAAGTTCAAAGAACTTGTTTCAAAGGTAACACATTGTTTACAACAATGAATAATAGTGATGTATCATCCATATGAGGATGATTGAAGAAGAATGAGGATTTGAAGAATACCATGAAATTCTTCATGATTGCATAAAATCCATGCAAGATCAACCTTGGATAATAGAATCAAATTATTTTCATGAAGTGTGGAATGATAGTTGAAGAAGAAGAGAGAATTTGGAAAGTCTTGGCATTCTGAGACAGCCATTCATTTCACATTGTATGAAATCAGATGATGCTTTGCTGATTTGTATTTCACAAATATCATAATTTAGGAGAACTTGTGATGCAAGACTTATAAAGGAAAGGGGGAGAAATGATGATGCCAGTCATATATAGTTTTGATTGTAAGTAATGATGTTGTTGGAAGATGGGATGTTTCAGTACTTCCCATTGTAACTCT
Organism: Viscum album; assembly: GCA_963277665.1. Classification (NCBI taxonomy): domain Eukaryota; kingdom Viridiplantae; phylum Streptophyta; class Magnoliopsida; order Santalales; family Viscaceae; genus Viscum; species Viscum album. Next base: position 1,352,830,315 of record OY728164.1, read on the forward strand.
AATGATGCTAAAGATGATCTATCAAAGGATATATATCACGATAGTGGAGTTCATGATGAAAGTTGAAAAATGGTTATGGGAAGCAGTGAAGAGATAAATGGAAAAGAAATAGACAATATGGGGCAGAACAAAAGCACAGTTTAAGGTGGTGTTGTTTTTCAGTGTTTTCTAAATTTTAGGGCCTGGAAATCAGGAGATGAAGATGTGTTTTTGTAAATTTATATTGCACGCAAGATTGAAGATGGTTTATATTTTTTCCTGCAAGGCATGATTCAAGGTTAGAACATCAAAAAATGGCAAAGGCATGCAGTGCATGAAAAAATGGGCCGAGTGTGTGAAAAAAATGAAGGTCGCACGGAGTGTTTGTGAGATGCGTGAAATATTAATGGGATTCACAAAATATCTGCAGGATGTGCGAAAAGGATAACTATGCACAAAATATCAACATGTTGTGCGAAAAATGAAGGTTACACAATATATTATCATGGTGCGCGAAATAGAGGAATGAAGTTTTTCACCCAAAAGGTGTTTTGAGATCAGAAGCTCTAAAATTGGCAAAGGTAGGAGGTGTGCAAAATATTGGAGCATTGCGCAAAATACGATGTCTCGTGAAAGGCTGGGTTTTCACGCAATATGGAACGTGGTGTGTAATTTTATGTGCAATTGGTGCTTTATGCTTAGAATCATGAAAAATGGAAAACTCAAGAGGTGCACGAAAAATATAGGTGGTGCGTGAAAATAAAGGAAGGTGCATGTAATTAAAGAAGTGAGAGACAGTTTTACGCGCTGGAATGAGTTTTACGCACTAGAAGGGGTTTTACGCACATGGTCAAAAATGCCAATAAATATGAGGTGACCCCCTCTCATTTGTAGAGACTCAACACTTAGACAAATCTCGATCTCTGACGTGCGGAAAAATTGAAGTATAGAGTATTGTGCTAAAAGAAGAAGTGAAACGAGAAAAAGGAAGTGTTGCGTGAAAAAGGGAAGTTATGCGCGAAAAAGAAGAGTTGCGCGAAAAGGGTTTTACACACCAAAAGGTGTTTTTACGCACAAGGTTTGAATTTTACACGCAAGACACCTAGAAGGGTGTGCAAAAAAATTGGGGGTCCCATGTGCCTTTGATAGGTGCATAATGCTCTCGAAGCAGCTTTGCGAAGAAGAAAGAACTGTGAACCATTCGGTTTCACAAAGAGAAGTTAAACTGCACTCACACGACTAGTGTTTATCACCCTCATTGTACTTTGAAAAGTAAAGAAGAACTAGACGTGCAATAGAACTCACATCTACACAAAGAAAGAAGGTAGTATACCAACACACTTACGTGTTGCTATTGAGAACTAAAGTAAGAGATTAAGACACTACAGTACCATTCCATATTCTACTGTGTCAAAGAAAAAGGAGAGAAAATAAAGAATAACAGAGTATGCCCAATTTAATGCTGACAATTTTTCAGGACAGATAGATTCAGATGGTTCCAAGTGAACCGATCGTTACTGCCTGATTAACCACATTGGTATATGTGATTCTAGCCAAGAAGATACAAGAAGTTTTAGTGCAATTGGTTGATGCACTAAGAAGAAGAAAGAAGAAGTCTAATGCAGTTGGTGTTGCACCAGAAAAGGAAGAGAAGGAAAGAAGGAAGAATTTCTTGCCTGCTGCTTTTAAAGTAATCAAGTAAAGGGCATTAAATAAGACCAAGAGCAGAACCTACCTTATCAATAAGTAAGAAGACTGTCTCCATAGGCAGTATAAAGAACCAACTAGAGGCTGCAAGTTGTACTAGGCCATCACCAGTCCAGGGAAGAGGATTCTTTCCCACCCCATCCAAATTGTAGGGACTCACACTGGCTAGAGGATTGTTTTCCTAGACACTCCATTGTAAAATAATATCACATTATAGTGGAGAATCCATGCACTAGTCATACCCATGCATGGAAAGGATATAGCTACTCTTATTGAGTGGTGAACCTTGTAAAAATATCGTGTGCATACTTTTATAGCTTTCTATTATTGCATGTGACAGGGAAAAGAGAATAAGAGAATCAAGATCCTAATAGGTCAAGAGGTATAGGGATAAAATTTGGAATTGGTTTAAAAAGTCTCCAACACTGATTCACCCCCCCCCTTAGTGTTAGGTATATCCCAAACTGTTCCTCTCACCGCCTAAGTTCTTGGATGGTCATTCCTACTAGATTGAGAGTGACAACTATAGCTTCTGCTTTGCCTAGAATTTTTCCCTATGTTGAGGGAAAGAGTCGAGGCTTAGATTAGGTTTACTGAATGTTGTCTTAAAATCATTGTGCCATTTCTGTGAACTCACAGAACCCACCTGGATACTTCATTGGAATCAGAAGCATTTATATCTCATCCTAATGATTTTTAGCATGGATTTATAGAAATTTATTCTATAAGATAGGGATGCTAAGTGAATGGTTAAACCTTTCCATCTGGCTATGAAGTCAAACATTATCTCATTTTTTTATTTTTTGAAGTTCTTCAGGTATAAAATTGTAATTTTCTTCAGTGTGGAGTTAAACTGATAAAGGAATTGATGATTAATGTCTTCCCATCCTACAAAAGATCCTACTAGAAGACTGTTGTACCAAACAAAGGTTTTCCCTATCAAAGTATGTATAAAACACCTCATCTTTGTTTCCTCCATTTTATATCGAGGTCCCATCATCGGACCACATCAAGATACGAAGTGTGTGATATGTTGTTTGGGTTCACCTACACGGTCAAAGGTAGAGAAGGTAGGATTTCCAAAAATGGGTGGGGGAAGAGTATCATCTACCCACTTAGGATATGGCTTCCTCTCAGGTTCTATAGGTGAGCATCGCCCTTCCATGGCTTCCATTTGAGTGGCCAAGGACTCTATAATGTTAAGCATCTCTGGGGGGTACTATTGTCTGATCTACCTCCCATCTATAGGGAGAATATTGGAATTGATGAGACGGCCCCACCTTCATCTCTCATTGATTCTAAATTATTCCAAAGACTCAATGATCACCCTGGAGAGGGAGAGGTTGTCACTACAACAGAGGTAAGTCGCAATCATTTTCAACTTCCTCGTTTATATAGAATGGATTTCTAGATCTAGAGCCAGTTTGATGCTTAGATACCACTCTCTTTGGAAGATCGGCTCTTTACAGATGTATGGGAGGAGGAATATTTGCCTCATCTTGAAGATGATACCCAATGGGAATATTTTACCTGAGAATCTCATCATTGAGTTGTATGAGATTTTGTATCTCATTCTCATGTTATGAAAAAAAAATCTCCATAGAAAGGACCTCATCTCTTTTGGGTGGTGATTGGGATGTAGCCACACCTTTCTCTTTATCTTTAGCAGTGTTCCACTAGAGATGTGGAAACCTGATATTTGTAGGTCCATATTGTGGAGCCTTATTTGTTTTGGGTGTGTGCAACCTCAGTTGGTGCATCCAAATAACCCTCTTCTCAGGGGATATTTTCTATGTTGTGTCCCTCTTAATTTTTTTATCCACTATATGTATTGTGTTGATAGTGATGAAATTAAAATAGGCATATTGGGAAATTGTGGTTGTCCCATTTCTTTTGATGCAACATAATGATTCTTCACTACCTTTATCAGGGTCATTACTCAAACCCATGGACATACTGGGTTTTTTTGTCTTACGACCTAGGAGGGGTCTAATTTCCTTCATCATACACTCCTATATTGTCTTGTGAGTAATTACCTTTAGAGAGTTTTTAGTTTTGATTTCTAAACTGGCCCTGAATAACATAGGTTTGTCTTGTGGCAGGAGGAATTGATGGGATGCCAACCATTGATATTTATGTCCCAACCAGGAGAAGACTGATTCTCTATGTGGTAATGATGATGAAAATTCCACCATCCCTACGGGCTGGGGGTTATCTAGGGCCACAATTACCACTGATTGATCTTGTTGTTGAGGATCCAATGATTCTAGTTGATAATTTGATGGTTCCTAATATATAAATTGATATATAAATGCCCCTCATCCCAAAGGGATGGGGTTTATCTAGAATCAATGTTGATTTCCCCATGAACCTCCCAGGGGATGATGAACCGGATGATGGTGATTGAGATATAAATGCCAACAACCTAGTGGGATGGGGTTTGTTTGCAGCTACTTATGATATATCCTAAATCCTATCAGGAATTTATTATCTAAGGGGTGAAGGTGATTTCATATTTTCTCCCTACACTATGAGTTGGTTCTTCTCCTAGACAAATGTTATGGAAACTATAACTACAACATGTTTGATGTGGCGTAGCTGTTTTTATGTAGGAAATGGGCGCAATGACAACCCATGATGGGAATCATTCTTTATAGTAAGTTTTTTAGTCATTTGAAACATTGGATTCTATGTCATAAATGCATTATAATTTCTTTTAAGGGCCCAATTAAAAGATATTTTGGCTATTATCTCACTTCATTCATGATTTTTTGTCATTATTGAAGTAGGGGAATTCTGTTTTAGTGACCAACTGGCTCATGTGTTACCCAGTACTTTTATTTTCTTGAAGGATATAACATTACAAGATGACATATCTGAAGGGTTCTATTATTCTAGTGACATAGTTATGTTAAATGTTCCATATTTCACCCATCCTTGGATATGCACATTTGGCGATGCTCTGGAAATAATTCAGCGGAGAGTTGTCTCAGTGCAGAGACAAACAATACATATTCATTTTTCATGCTCTTTTATTTATAGGTTTTGGACTATAGAAAAGGTGTCCATATCCATCTAAAAAATAGTGTATTGATGATATGATTGTGATACTCGTATCATGGATAAGGTATATGTCTATCCTTTAGTCGTTGATGTAGCCCACATATTTTGGTGTAGATAAGGCATGCACTCCTTTTCTAGATCATATGGGACCTCATAGTCAAAAGTGTCAAGGGTCCAAAACATGGTGGAAAAGTTGTTTCTGGATAACTATCTCCATATGTCAATGTCATCCTCCTCTTCATTAGACTTACATGCCTCCATCTGATCCGGCCATAGAAGATACTTCTTAGGGTCTCATGTTTACTGGAGTAGAGTGTTGTTGGAATTTGATGGGGAACTGTATGTGGTTGACCTAGATGTTTCAAGAACCTATCTATATGGAGTATTCTAAGTTTTAGACACCTCTCTATATGAAGCTGTCTGGGAAAGAGGAGGATTTCCTTGTCCTTGGGAGATATCACTGTGGGGAGTTTGACCACAGTGGATGTCAGGAGTAGAGTCCTTGTAATTCATATAAACACTACCATGAGGAGGAATATTGCAGTAATGATCCTATTCTACTTCATTTGAAGTGCTTAAAACCCCTTGAGGTTTCGAGAATGTTTCTTGAACAACCTCAAGGACACATGCATTGAGAAGACTAGGGATATGATCTAATTTCTGCATCATGGCCGGAATATGTCGACCTTCCTTCTGGAATAGTGAAGGGATATGAGCCTACTATATGAAGGTCTCCAAAACTTTTTTATAACATTATGGTTATAAAGGTGTGTAAGCTTGATATTTAGAAGTAGTTGGAATATAACAATATGATTCCTCATTATTGACATAAATATGAGCCTGTCTCGAGGAATGTGTCATTCTCACTTGGTGAGCCTCGGTCAGAATAGGAGTATGAGCCCAATCTTGAGCCCTTGGAATAAGCCTATGGACTTTTTTTGTAGGGATATGATCCTACCTTGAGTCATGTGACGTTCTCACTTAGTGGGCCCTGTTTGGAATAGGAATATGTGCCTGATATGAATATGAAATCCCCGCTAAAATATGTCAATAGACCTCTAGAATGGGAGAAAGGATATAACCCTCTTCTTATATTTTCTCAAAAGGATGGTGGGGTAGTTGTTCATCGGAGGAATTAAGAATATTCACCTATATTATATGATCTACTTGAATATTTCAATCGGATTCATTGATAGGAATATGATATTTTCCCAAGGAATATTCCATTCTCACATGGTTATCCCCGACCATAATTAGGATATGAGCCTAATTATGGGCCTTTAGATTTTGTTTCCATTCTTATTCGATAGGAATATGATCCTATCATGAGGCATGGTACCCTCTCACTTAGTGATCCCTATCTAGAATGGGTATATGATCCAATCCTATGCCTTTTGGAATATGCCTCCAAACTATTTTGATGGACATGTACCCAGGTCCTAACACATGTTCCACTCTCACCTGGTGAACCCCAATTGGAACAATAATATGAGCATGTCTGACACCTTTTCCTTTACCATAATATGTTTATAATCCTCTTGTATAGGAGCAAGAATGTTCTATTGATCCAGAGAAACCACTTTTCATAATTATTAGAGTGTTTAGATACCCTGATTGTAGGGATAGGAATATGTGCATTCCTCTGTATCTATACCAATGATGGAATATGTCAGTAGAGTTCTTTAATTTTGCTAAGATGTAATGGAATTTTGGAAAAGTGTACATAGGGATATAAGCCTTAACATTTTCTATCTCCACTATATATTGGAAAATGTCTTCGATTGAAGTGGGGATATGATCCCACTTCTATCTTCCTTTTATCACTAGAATATGTCGATGGACTTCATGCATAGGGTTAGGGATATGCGCATCCCCCATGCCTACAGTGGGAATATTCCCACATACTTGTTCTGAGTGAGCAAGGGATATGAGCCTTCTCTATTGTTACAATTATAATATGTTAGAAAACATCATCAGTGGGAGTGGGGATATGATCCTGCTCATAGTTATCCAGGGCCTTCCTCACCTAATGTATCTTCCTTGTTTCCCATGCATGGGTATCAGAGGTGGCATTGTGTTGGGTGGTACCCTCAGTAGGTGACTGATGGGTACTAGCATGGTGGTCCTAGAAATAGAGATTAAAAGGATCCCTCTTTGGTAGCTCCTAAATCAAAAGGAAGATTTATTTTACTCCCTGGTCCACCTTCCTTATATACTAAAGGTGGTGATTTCCGCACTTTGGGGATAATATCCCGAAGCTGTTGGTTGTGGAAAAAAGGGCCACTGGATTAGCTGTATCTTTCCTTAGACGATGTGAACTCATCTGTTTTAGTACATAGAGACCCTCATGGGAAGATTCAAGAGTCATTATTATACCATGTTAATGATATTTCCATACCATTGTGTTCTCCACCAGATTTTGAAGTTGTTGGGTATGTGAAATCATTTTGTGACCAGAAAGAGTTGCAACCATAGTTGATTTTCTGGAATAGTTTTTGGATGAATATATTATCTTGTATTGGGATATAGTTGATGATATCAATATCTTTAGTCATGTAGAAAATAGTTAACAAGGTCACTAATTTGTGAAATATCATAGTCATGATGTGCTCAATAAAATATGTATGGTTAACACAATTGTACTTTTATTCTTGATCAGGAAATTTTGCTCATGTGGACTTTCCAAATTGAAGATATACTTATTTCATGGGAACCCCAGTTGTATAGGATCATCTATAAGATTTATTTCAATCTTATAATCTTTTTTTGTTATGCCAAAAAAGTGTCTTGACATATCTAAAACCGACCATCCCAGTATTTGAGGGTTTTATGTCTGGATCATCATTTTTTCGTGCATTATGCAAAGAAAAATGGCCTAACTTGTGATTAACCAATCATTCTGTTACTTGAAAGATTCCCTTTAGGTTCACTATTTTTGTTTCCTCATAAAGATGACGGTCGGGAACCCTCATTGGGAAAATAAGATGGTTTGATGAGAATTGGGCAGTCTATCCTTTTTTATGTTGTGAAGGAGATGTCGTGGTAAAATAAGCACACATCGAGTTCACCATTTTTTTTATTGGAGAGATGTGGGAGTATTTTTTTCAAGTGGCCTGATTGTGGGGGTTAAATGTTCTGTACAATCATCCACATTGGGCTCACCATCTATCAACCTTTCATAGAAACTCTCAATAGTTTTGACATCCATAACTGGTTACAGACCAACTTTCCAAAGGTAGGAGATCGGTTGGGGTTTCAAACTCAATGATGCTTTGGAACTCACATTGGTCAAGAGTATGTGAGTTTATTCTCATCACACCCTTTTGGTGGGAATTTTTACCTACTTCCAGACTCACTTATAGATTTAAGATATGTTCACAAATCTCTTCCTAATCCTAATACAGGATCGGATACCCTAACATAATGATGATAGGTTATCCCCTTTTATGTTTAGAATAAGGGGTTCTTATTAGTGAATACATGTGTATATATCTAAGGTTAGTCATAAATTTCTTGGTAATGAGTAGATTATTATATGTTGATATCGCATAACTAGTCACCTTGGAATTTGCTGCCGTGTAGGGAGGTGCTTAATATTAAGAGGAGGGGATTGAGCCACTATGAGGCATCCTACATATCCTATTTATAGTAAGAATGAAAACCCATGTAGTTTAAAATCATACATAAATGAAATATATGTGGGAACTTGGGAACCATGTATTCAAGATCGAGTCTCGAGGAGACATCCTATGTATCCCGATTATGGTAGGAATCAGAGTTATCATAGTTTGTTCACACCCTTGGGACTAGACCTAAGGTAAATAATCTTATATAGAGGTAATCATATCATGCCACTCATTGGGTCTTACATGCTAAAGTTTCCCTAATGGTGTATATTCATGATGCGAATGATATGACAATTGCAATTACCTAAGCCCTTGTAGCTATGCTCGGTGTGAGAAACAAGAGATAGCAAGTAATCAGCCTCATCACATATGGATGTTGGGATTATGTACTAGGAAAAAACATGGCATATTTAATATGGATCTTGGTCCTTAGTGAGTAATCTTAAATATCCTAGTTATAGCTGGAATTAGAGTTATCATAGCTCAGTTGTCTTCTCAGTCTGCTGATGTATGGGATGAAATAATCATCTCGTAGGAATGATTGGGTCCAAATGATCAGAATGTTGGAGACATGAGGGTACTTACAACGAAGTGAATGCCCATTTGATTTTGGTACCAGGCCTTAGGAATGCATCCTATGTATCATATTTATGTAAAGAATTGGATTCCTCATAGTTTAATGAGTTCTCAATCTGTTTCCAGATGAAGAAATATGATCATTTCATGGGAGATATTGGGTCCCAATGGTTGGAATATCAGATACAAGGTGGGGATTACATTGAAATTGATTTCCATTTTAGTTTAGGCTTAGGTCCTAGGAAGAAGGCCTAGGTATCTTGGTTATGGAAGGAATGAAAGTCCTCATATTTCAATTATTCTGGGTTTACACACTAACATTTCCCTTATATATGGAAAATACTATATTAGGCCACTAATCGAGGCTTACATACTGAGGTTTCCCTTATATATAGGACATATCATATTATGTTGTTGATTGGGGATTACACACTGAGGTTTCCCTTTATGGAAGCTATACAAGGTTATCAAGTTCTGCGATGCCCGATTGACCTATATTACTTTTCTTACTTTCATGTGTTGATTGTCTGGTCAACATGCCTTGATTTTATGCTTGACATGTCAAAGGATGTCTACCTGAAATCTCTAAAGAAATTTGAATGATCTAGTTGACTTGTCTTAGGGATATCACATAACTTGGATGGAATGTCTGAATGTTTTCCCATGATCAAGGATGACTTTTCTGAAGGACATTGCGAGACCCGACCGTCTTGTCTTGGAATCCATCGCATGATCTTGACTAGAATTCTTATAGGTAATCACATGATCTAGCTGAATTGTCCTGGTGTTATCATGAAAGTTGTTGACATGCTTGGAGGGTGTCTCGAGCATCATTGTGTCATGTCCTGAAGGGTGTCATATTTCATAATGAGTTACCCAGGTGTCATTACGAATGTCGGATGACATGTCTAGGGGATGTCACAAGAGCCAGTTGACATACCTAGAGGGAATCGCATGGTCTATCTATCTTGTCCATAGGGTGTCGTGAGAGCTAGTTGACATTTCTTGATTCCATCGTGAGACTTATCTAGCATACGCTAGTGCTTCCATATGATTTGGGAGACATATAAAGAGGCTATCATGAGGTCTGGATGGAGATCTTGATGGGTTTCATGAGACTTGGGTGGCATACCTAAGGGGCACCATGTGACTTGATCTCACATGTCCAAGGGAGTTCTCATGATCCAAATAGTATACCAAAGGAGCATCGCATGATCTGGATGAAATTTCCTAGTGATTATTCATGACATAAATGGTTCATGAAAAGAACATGAGGATCAATGTATATCTTATTTGCATAAGTCTCCCATATTTTATTCTTTTTTTGAGACTTTTATTTCATATGCCTTAGAATTTTTCAGTGTTATCTTGTTTTAAGTCTCATGTGTTTTAGAGAATATATGGGATGTCATTTGTGTAACCCACCAGAAGTCCTCTAAATGATCTATGATTGATCACATGGAGTGACTATGAATGTTGAATGATCACTCTAGTTTTTCCATAAATTTAAAATAATATAGAACCTTTCTGGTCATAAGATCAACTGCTCTAAGAAATATACTCTTATTCCTGGGTGTGCAGGTGTGAGGTTCTAAGGAAAAATTCATCCATTTGTGTCTAAGATCCATGATTTTTCAAACTGGGTGGGGGATTTATAGGACCGGATACCCCAATTATTTTCCTCTTTGCATGGTGTTTATCAATCAAATCTAGGATGGTGTCAATGTAAGGATTTGACATCCCGAATCTTTGCGAGGTTTTTTCATAGTTCATTTTGGGGGTGCCTCATGATTTTTAGTGACTACAAGATCATCCCATCAATACACCTTTTATTATATTATGGACAATTAAAGGGGTCTTTCTGAATCATGTTGACATGAAAATGGACTTTCATGTTGTTATTAAATCATGTATATGTACTTTCATGAGATCAGGATGCCTGCTTAAAGTCCTTCATGTGATCTTTGATGCATTGTCTGGGATATTTCATAAGATAAGGATGACTTTTCGAGGGCGTTTTGTGAGATCTAACTGGATTTTTAAGGGGTCTTGTGAGCCCATGTTGGTGCATCACATGAGTTTTACATTCACAATAAGTTCCCACCTTTTCTCTTTTATTTCCTTATTTTATTTGTTTAAGGCTTAGGGATATTACGATCTTGAATGAGTGTTATCAAAGATAATCACTTTCCCCATTGGTGATGTGTCGTGTGACCAACAAAAGGTATTATGCTGATGTGCAAGTACTTTATGGATAAACCCTTTTTCTTATTTTTGGATCCAAATGGGGAGCATGAGACTATTTTTACATGTCCAAATACTTTTGTGTGAGGGGGATGACATGCCAGTGGGCTCTTATGCGACCAGGAAAACATGTCATTGGGTCTTCTTCGGTGTCTCACGGGCTGAATGGGTTCATCACGTGAGTTTTACAACTGTAAGAGGCTCCTGACTTTCCCCGTTTTATTTCCTTTATTTATTTTTAAAGGGTTGGGAATCTCATGAGGTTGTATGAGTGTTTTTGAATGCAATCACTCTACCTATCGGTGATGCATCACATGATATTTATGACCACAATATGCTCCCATATTTTAGATATTTCCCCTCAATTTTCCAAGTATTTTTGGATGCTTTATTAGTCAACCACCACATGACAATTCTCATAACCTGGGGGTTCTCACCTAGTAGTCATCGCATGGTCATTGACTGTCTGGGGTGCCTTCCCAAGAGTAGAAGGACTTGTCGAAGGGGCACTATGTGATCTTCCACAGGTTATACGCCATGCATGACCGTCTGCATGGTCTTCTACAGGTCATGAAATTTTTTTTTCTTCTGGATGTTCACACAATCTTCATGATTATAGTTACCTTCTTCTTTCTTTGTTTTTTGGGTAAAATAATACCCATATTTAGGTATTTTTTCCTTTATGAATTTTTCCATGCTCATTTGGTGTGCATCAGTATATAGTTTTGGTCCTTGTAATTTGTTTATAGTTACATCATCTCCAAAATATTATTAATGGTATAAATATAATATATATTCAATATATAGATATTTAGGTTCATACATAAAATATAGAGATAGAAAAATGAATTACACCATTCATGGAGATAGTAGGTCATATGTATGCATGAACATTGTTTTCAATTTTCAACAAATAGAAAGAAAGAAAGTTGAATAATAATTAATCTTTCCATAATAATTATTATATCATATATATCATACATATTAATTAAATCTATCTTTATTACCATACAAGTAAATTGTAAATGAAAAACATTTCTCATCGGTTCGTGGAGGTGGTAGTCCACACGTACGCACGAGCGACGTTATCATTTTTTAGGGAATTAGAGGGTAAGAATTTATATATGATATTATAGTTCCAAAATAATAGTTTTTCCATAGATATAATATATACTCATTAGTTTCATATTTATATTTATCCATGTAAATTGGTGATGAAAAACAAATTACACCACTATGTGGAGACAGTATGTCATACGTACATATGGGCAATGTTTTCACTTTTCATAGGATGGGAAAGAGATGGAATATAGTTATACCATAACACAATAACATCTCAATATATTAATTATACTGGATTTATTATTTTTTGATGGGTAAAACACATGAAGTGGATGTATAATAATAAATAAACTTGAAAGAGTTGGTTAAAATGATTACCTCATCTTTGGTGGACTCTATTTAGATATCTTCTTAAGAGATCTAGGGTTACTATTTTTGAAGGTCTAGAACCACAAGAACTTGGATAAGGATGTTTAAAATAGGAACGGTTAGTGTTTGGTCATTCTAGATGTCTCAAAGTGATGTAAATAAGTATGAAGGGAGTTTCCCTTTTAAAATTGAGGTGAAGGACACTTTTGGAATTTTTAAAAATATAAATTTAATATAAATTAATATTTAATTAAAAATGGCCCCATACTCATTTATTTTGAATATAGGATTAGTATTGGTCAAACTACTCTTATCAAATAGAAATTATATAAGTTTTAACTATTTTTTTATCCTTATCTTTTATTTTTAACCCCACATTAACCCTTTTTAAACTTACCATGTCAACAATGTTTTTTACTCATTGAGGGTCAATATAATTACTATAAGTGGAAAAATGGTCTGTAAATGGGAAATTTTTTATATTATAAACCATATAATTATAAATTTTAAGAATCTAAGATTTATTTTAATTTTACACCATTTAATACAATATTATTTATTATAAAATATTAATAATGTCGATTTTTAGAACTATTTATTACTTTGACTTTAATAATATCAAGAAAACACTTATAATTATCAAAAAAAATATTTTATTATATACCTAACATGTCACGGTAATATATAAAATTATTTTATCACATTATTTAACCCAAATTATATTACTTTTAATATTTTAAATATCATTCATTTGATTTTTCAATTAATTGAATAATTACTGTGTCAATGCTCTGTAAGAATTTAAGGTAATTATTTCTTCACTAAAAATTAAAATTAAATTTCCATGATGAATATAAATATTTTATATTTAAAAATACTATTTATAGTCACACATATCCTCTAGTTAACCTCATATTAAAAATAAGAGTGTGACATGTTTGAATTTTCTTGAAATAAAATACTATAAAGGTCATAATATCAACCAAATGGACATAAAATTCCATATAACCAAATATTTTAGGAATATGAATGAAATAGACTCATAAAATAATATTTATTAATGTTTTAGGGTCATTTTATAGTCCTTATCATTTTATTTTTAACATTAATTACCTGATTTACCCTTTACGGTGGTAACAAAAATTACAAAGGTTACTATTCATATTGAAAAAAATAAAAGGTAAATATTTAATAAATTTGGATATAATGGATATAAATATAGAATTAATTTTTTTTAAAACAAAATATTGAATTGGTAAAATTTATTTTAAAATTAAATATGAAAAATACTATGAAAAAAGTTTTTCAAAAAAAGCCTTTTAAGTATAAAAATGTTTTTATACCAAATTCAACAATAAAATTAATTAAAATGAAATTAATTGGATAATTAATAATATAATATAAATAATTTTACTTTTAAACCTTTTTAAAATAAAATGGAATTTATCAAATTTTTGAAACAAAAATACGGTTTTCAATAAAAATAGGTATTTTTTCATTATTCATTAAAAAATGAATCTTTTTAGAAAAATACTAGAAAATAACTCTAAGTAAATTTTGATATGGTGATTTTTAAAATGAAGTTAATTTTATCAAATTAATTTTATAAAATTTGGAAAAAATTAATTATAAAATTTTCTTATAAAAAGTAATAAAATTCATTTTTGAAGAAAACATATAAAATGAATTTACTAAAATTTGAGTTTTTATATCCTAAGAATTAATTAATAAATTTTTATTTATTAATATCCTTATATATATATATCATAATATGGTTAATCCTATTCACACCTTCTAAAATTAATGGCATGGTTATAATGGTCATGTTAAAAGAATAATATTCTAATAGTGTATCACGATTTCTTTAAGCTCGGTGTTGTGTGTTATATATGCTATGGAAATTTTAAAATACCAAGGTGTTAATACCAACCCTAAATAAATTTTACCCTAAAAATTTGAAAATTTTATCAATAATTAGGGTTTTGACTTTTAAAAATACCTTTGTGGAAAACCCACATCATAAAAAGGGTGAATAAAATTTCTTCTTAAAAAGAGGAAAATGAAATGTGAAAGTAATAAAAAAAAAACAAGGTATCAATATAGTATAAAATTGGTGGGAAGTGAAAATATAGATATATAAGAGATAACTAACACCTATGTATGATAAAGATAACCATTATAAAACCATAAATCTGTGATGGGTCAAACGGCCATTGATTCTTGGTAAGAAAAGTAAGCGGATGATGTTTTTTTTTTCAAGGTCCATTTTCTAAGGTTAAAGGATTATTTTACTATATAGATAAATCACATGATAAAATAAACATACTTTATTATTTACATATTGTAAGAATAATCTAATCCTTTAGTTTTCCTTCAATATCTTTCCACTTTATCTCTTACTCTACAAAATGGACATTTAAGATGATTTTTTTATGTTTGAATCACTTTTAATGAATAAAAATATCCATAAGTCATTCCTTTAGACCATAAATATTTACGAAAACCAAAATGGTTATCATAGGATATCTAATATAATAAATCATACTTCAAACTAAAATAAGAATATCTAAAATTCAACATAATCCATTCCATAAGTACATAACCTTAAAGCTCTTATAAAATATTACTAGCCATATTTAAAATCCAAAAATTTGATCAAACATTTATCCCTTAACAACATAAATCATTTCATAAGGTCACATTCCAAACATGTGAATACTTTTATCACATATTCTTATAAAACATGGTAATAACTTGAATCACCATATAATCGTACTTAAAATATGCATTATTTCAAGAATTATCTCTCTCTTTATTCTGTAAATAAAATCTTAGATTATCGAATGTATTTCATAAATCCTAAAATGTAGTAAAATTGATCGAATCACTGTCCATTTTCAAGGTCTCTAATATTATCCAATAAAAATATCTAAATCATTATTATCTCAATATAGGGAAGATATTTTTGGTTATCTTCCCCAAATCACATGTTTTCAAAAATACCAACTTTTCATATAATCAATTCTCATGGTTACTGATAATATTCATCACATTCTTCTAAATACTTAAATAATAAGTACTAAAGTATAATCCTTATATATCTCATGTTTATTATAACTAGGATATCATTGATTAAATATATTCACAACATAATTCATGAATCCAAATACACAATCACTTTAATCATTTCACTTTGATTATAGTAATATCATAAACTTTACCTTGATCCATTTGTGTATTCTAATCTATATTCCCTTGAAGCTTTGGGAATTCATTTTTTTAGTTCTCTATATCCTTAGAGTAAAATCATTTCACATTGAAAACTTCTTTATTCACCTTTTAATCATTATCCTATTGGAATTTCTCTCTACACTTGTAGAAAACTCTCATTCCATTCAAGAAAGTATCAGGGTGTTTCTTTACACAATTATCACATATGGGAAAATCCTTATTTATTTTCTCCACCTTATCCATTTTTATCTTTTTTCCTATTCTTCACTTGAATTCCTTAAAAACCACAAGAATTGGATAGTTCTTTCTCTATCTTGATAGCACAAGATATTATATCCTCATATGAAGAGAATGTTTTGGAGACCAATACCCTTTAATGGATTGGTTTAATTCCATCAATTAAGTGGTAAATCTTAATATTTAGATTACATATATTGGCTGAAACATTCCTTGATAACCTTGTAAATCCAAATTCATACTTAGAATCATTTTCATCTTCTTTTTTTCTCATACTCAATAATTGTCTCTATATATTTTCTCATTGCTCACAAGGAAAATATTTTTATAAGAATAGTTCCTTATATTCCTTTAATTCTAAGCTCACTATTTCTTCCACATCCTTAGTGTTTTGAATCAATGAACACCATTGATCTACATCTGTTAAGAGAGAATAAATTTACCTGAAAAATTTCTCCCTTTCATTACTTGTGAAATCGATAAATGACTTTTATTGGGAACTAATCCATTTCTCAACTACAAATGGATTTGTAGTTCCATTGAATGATGGAGGTTTATGATGCATGAAGCAGTCTAAAATTGTTACACTACATTGTGGATTAGGAATATTATCTATAGGGTTAAGGTTACTACTCATAAACTAAGTTGGTTTTCCCAATATAGTTATAATTTTTTCAAATCCAGCTACAGATCCTACTCCATCTTCAGTATCTTTTATATGATGTAAATCCCTACATGGATTATGTGCATTGATATAGTTTCTATTCCTTCCGATATATTCCATTTCTATAAAAAAATTCATACACTAGATTAGATCATATCATTATAAAACATAATGTATAATCTCAGAACTATTGAAATACTTAACAAAAATTAAAATTTTAGGTATAACTGATATCTAAATAATAATCTTGGTTTATTTAGATATATTTACAAATTCTACCATATGGTTTTATTCTCTAATATATGTTTTACTAAATCTAGTTCTCGTGGTTTCTACTAAAATTCCTATGATACCAACTGTAAAGACCCTAATTCTAGTAGCTCAGAGTTGGTGGTTACTTTATTACATTGGCACTGGATACAAGTAATCACATCCTGAAGGACCAAATAGTTTAATAGTCTTGATAAACAACATTCATACTTTAATCTACTATTACTATTGAAAATATAAAATACAATATAGTATATTCTTTGATTATAAGCTTATTCCCTTTATAATACCCTTACATATCAATCATAATACACTTCCTAACATCCTGAGGAAAGGAAACATAAGAAATTATTGAGTTCTAATGCTCAATAAGGGTATGTGTATAGTGGAATTTATCATTAATAAATAGATAATAATCAATATGGTAAGGTAAATAACTTAAAAGACATTCAATTTTATCAATAAATTGAACATGAATAATATTATGGTAAGAATAAATGATGATCTAATAATGTTGTATAAATAATCATATGAGCTTGAAAATAATCCATGGACGTTCTAAATAATTAAATAATCACATGAACATTAACAAATAATTTCATAATTATTGAATTAAAACGTTAAAATATCATAAACATTCCATTGAGGCCTTGTGCCAAGACATCTTACATAAATGGGTAAGGTCTCTGCCAATACCCAAGTTAGTTTGTCTCATGAGACCTACAGATGCATTGTGGGGATATAACAGGCCACTCACATAACTTACTAAGTCCAATTCATTCCTCATAAGAAAGGGGTGAAACATAATTACCATAAATATTCATATTTAAACTGACATATGAAATGTTAATAATTACCTCAATCAATAAACATAATCAAAACACATCCAAAGTAATCTGAAGAATGGTATTAAAATAGAACATCTCCAGTCAATTTAATCATAAAACATTTAATAAAATATGTTAAATGGTATCATAATAGAATAACCTCATTAAATCATGAAATATAAAAAAATTATATTAATATATATTAAAATACATTAAAAATATCATTGGAAAACTTGTGATGAAAATACCCTTTTTACTTTCAAATCAATTATTTTTAAAAAAATTTAACATATAAAATAAAACATTATATTTGAAAAGAACCATGAAAATTTTTAAAGGAATCTTTAAATCATTGATAAATCATGATGGTGGTAAATTTATTTCATTCTTTGTAAGTTAAAATAATATTTCTTTCACATTTTTGTAAGAAAAATTAAAAAGTATCTTATTCGGAAAATGAAACGAAGGTTCCTTTTAAAACATTCAGTAAAAAGTAAAACACGGGTAAAATTAATTTAAAAAATAATTGGATAATATTAAAAATGTTTTTAAAAAAAAATTAGAAAACATGTACATGGAAGATAAATATTTCCCAATTGAGATTTAAAAATAAAAAATCCTAGATAATAATGAGATTGTGAAATAAGCACTTACCACACGGGTTTATTTTGACTTGTAAGGCTCGTGAAAGAAATAAAATCAAATTAAAATTTAAATAATATTAATATAAACATATTAATTATATAATATATCAAATGGGGAGTATATACACCACACAAAATATAAAATTGGTGAATATTTCATATGTTTCACATAAGTAAAAGTGAGATGAGAAACCCTTACCTCATGTTCAATTTATTTTGTATGTGTTAAAACCTCATATATAATGAATATAGAATTATTAAAAATATATTAAAAAACCATTATCATATATATAATACCATGTATGATTTACTTATAATATATTATCACCCATTTATTATCAATTCATTGTTAAAATCACTATTTCGGGTGGTAACTGCTTCATTTTTCATGTATGATTTGGTTCGATAGTTTCGGTAATTATAATTTTTTTATGGTTTGATCATCTCTATAATATTATTCATGGTATAAATATAATATATTATATATATATTCATACATAAAATATAGATATTTAAATATGAATCTCACTATTCATAGAGACGGTAAGTCATACGTACACATGAACTTGTTTTCACTTTTCAGTAGATGGAAAGAAAGAAAGTTTAATAATTATTATTTATAGAATTATTATTTTTTAATATATATCTTATATATTCATTAAATATATCCTTATTACTATCCATGTAAATCATAAATGAAAAAATAATCACATTAGTTTGTGGAGGTGGTAGTCCACACGTACGCAGGAGCGATGTTATCATTTTTCAAAGGATTGGGTGGTCAGAATATATATATATATTATATTATAGTTCCAAAATAATAGTAATTTTATAGATATAATACATACTCATTATTTATATATTTATAAATATCTAAGTAAATTGCTGATGAAAAATGAATTACACCGCTATGTGGAGATGGTAAGTTGTACGTACACACGAGTAATGTTTTCACTTTTCATAGGATGGAAAAGAGATGGAATATGGTTTTAAAATAATAATAATAACATGTAAATATATTAATGATACTATATTTATTATTTTATTATGGTTAAAATACATTAATATAAATTATAATAAGAAATAAACTTGGAAGAGTTGGTAAAGATGATTACCACTTCTTCGGTGGACTCCATTTAGATCTCTTCTAGGGATCTAGGGATGCTATTTTGGAAGGTCCAAAACATCATGAACTTGGAAAAATATGTTTATAATATGAATGGTAAGGGTTTGGTAGATATATGGATCAAATTTTTGTAAATAAGTAAGGTAGGAGGTTCCCTTTTATAATTGAGGTGAGGGACACTTTTGGAATTTCTTAAAATATTAAATTAATATTAACTAATATTAAATTATAAATGGATCAAAACTAATTTATTTTGAATATAGGATTATAATGGGTCAAAATAATCTTATTAAATATAAATTATAAAATTTTTAACTATTTTTTATCCTTATCTTTTGGTTTTAACCCCTCATTAACCCTTATTAAACTTACCGTGTCAACAAGGTGTTTTACTCTTTGAGGGTTAATATAATTACTATAAATGGAAAAATGACCAAAAAATGGACCATGTTTGATATTATAAACCATATATTAATAAATTTTCTGAATAGAAGATTTTTTTGTAATTTTATATCATTTAATAAAATGTTTTTTATTATAAAATATCAATAATGTCAATTTTTAGAACTATTCATTACATTTAATTTAATAATATCAAGACAACACTTATAATTTGAAACCAATATTTTATTATATATATAACATGTCATTAAGATATATAAAATTATTTTATTACATTATTTATCTAAAATTATTTTATTTTTAATATTTTAAATATCATTTATTTTATTTTTCCATTAAATGAATAATTATTTCGTAAATGTTGTGTAAGAATTTATGGTAATTATTTATTCACTAAAAATTAAAAAAATACCATTATAAAGATAAATATTTTATATTTAAAAATAATATTTGTAGTCATACATATCCTTTAGATTAAATTGTATTAAAAATATTATTGTTATTAAAAACTATAGTGTGACATGTTTGACTTTTCTTGAAATAAAATACTATAAAGGTCAAAATATCATCCAAATGGACATAATATTCAATATAACCAAGTATTTGAGGAATATGAACAAAATATAATCATCCAATAATATTAATAAAATTTTTAGGGTCATTTTATAGTCCTTATTATTTTATTTTTAACATTAATTACCTGATTTACCCTTTACCATGGTAACAAAAATTAGTAAGGTTACTATTCATACTGAAAAATATATATATATATATATATACTAAATTTTTACCTCGTGAATATAAATATGTAATCCATTTTTTAAAATTCAAAATATATAAGTTGCATAATTTAATTTAAAATTAAACTAGAAAAACACAATGAAAAATAGTTTTTCAGAGAAGTTCTTTTTTAAGTATAGAAATGTTTTTATACCAAATTCAACCATAAAATTAATTCCAATGAACTTAATTGGATTATTTATGATATTATATAAATAATTTTACTTATAAATTTTTTTAAAATAAAATTTAATTTATCAAATGGTTGAAGAAATATATTGTTTTCAATAAAAATTGATATTTTCTCACTATTCATTAGAAAATAAATCTTTTTAGAAAAATAAAAAAAATAACACTAATTAAATCATGATATGATGATTTTAAAAATGAAGTTAATTTTATAAAATAAATTTTATAAAATTGGTAAAAATATATATATTATTTTCTCATAAAAAGTAATTAAATTCATTTTTGAAGAAGACATATAAAATGGCTTTACTAATATTTGAGTGTTTATTTCCTAATCATTAATCAATAAATTTGCATTTATTATTATAATTATATATATATATATCATAATTTTGTTAATCTTATTCACACCCTCCAATTTTAAAGGCTAGGTTATAACATTCATGTTAAAATAATAATATTTTAATAGTGTGTCACAATTTGTTTAAAGTTGGTATTTAGTGTTATATATGATACTAAAATTTTAAAATATTAGGTTGTTATATTCCCCTCCCCCTCAATAAATTTCATCCTAAAAATTTGAAATTATTATCAATAATTATGGGTTTGAAATTTGAAAATACAATTTTGGAAAACCCACATCATAAAAAAGGTTAATAAAACTTCGTATTAAAAATAGGGAAAAAGAAATATGAAAGTCATAACAAAACTAGGTTTCCATATAAGATAACATTGGTGGGAAGTTAAAATATGGATATGGAAGATAAAACTAACACCCAATAATGAGAAATCTAACCATCGCAAAACCATAAATCTATGATGGGATAAAAGCCCATTGATATCTCAATAATAAAAGTAAATGGATAACATTTTTATTTCAAGGTCCTTTTTTCTAAAGTTGATAAAATATTTTACTATATATATAAATAACTCAAGAATATAAAGTTACTTGAATATTTCCATGTTTTAAGCATAATATCATACTTTATTTGTGCTTCAATCTCTTTCCACTTTATATCTTATGCTAGGAAATGGACATTTAATATTAATTCTTTATGTTGGAAGCACTTTTAATGAATTAAAAGATCCAAAAGCCATTCCTTTAACCTATAAATATTAACTGAAACCAAAATGGTTATCATGGTCATCCAATGTAATAAATCATAATTTAAACTTAAATAATAATATTTGAAGTTCAACTTAATCCATTCCATAAATAGTTAACCTTAAGACTCTTATAAAATATTATTTACCATATTCAAAATCTAAAAAATTGATCAAACATTTATCCCTGGACAAAATAATTCAGTTCATAAGGTCACATTACAAACATGTTAATACATTGATCACATATTCTCCCAAAACATGGTAATAACTTGAATCACCAAAAAATATTAATGAAAACATACATGATTTCAATAATTAACTCTCTCCTTATTTTGTAAAGAAAATCTTAGATTATCAAATGTATTTCATAAATCTCAAAAATGTAGGAAACTCCATAAAATCACTATCCATTTTCAAGGTCACTAATATTTTCCCATAAATATTTATTTATCATTATTATCTCAACATCAAGAACATATTTAGGGTTATTTTCCCCAAATCACATGTTTTCTAAAATATAAACATGACACAGAATCACTTGTCTTGGTTAATAATAATATTCATCACATGCTTTCAAATCCTTATAGAATAAGTATTACAATAAAATCATTATATATCTCATTATTATTATAACTAGAATATAATTTATAAAAAAAATTAGAACATAATTATTTAATCCAAAAACACAATAACTTTAATCATTCCACTTCGACTATAGTAATATCATTAGATTGACCTTGACCCCTTTGCTTCTTCTGATCTATATTCCCTTGATGCTTTGGGAATTTGTTTAAGCAGTGCCTTATCTCTTTACAATTGAATCATTTCACATTTTAATATTATTCTGTTCCCTTGAAATCATGATCTTAGTAGCCTTTATCTCTAAAATTTTATCAAACTTCCATTCCCTTTAACAAAGTACCAGGGTGTTTTTTCCACAATCATCACATGTGGGAAAATACTTCTTTATTTTCTTCCCCTTTTCCATTTTTTTATCTTTTTTTCTCTTCTTCTCTTTTATTCCTTAAAAACAAAAATAATTTGAGAATTATCTCTCTATATTGGTATTACAAGATATGATATCCTCATATTATAATAATGTTTGGGATAATAGTTCCCTT
The DNA here is from genome assembly GCA_963277665.1 of Viscum album. NCBI lineage: Eukaryota > Viridiplantae > Streptophyta > Magnoliopsida > Santalales > Viscaceae > Viscum > Viscum album. The sequence goes on from OY728164.1 coordinate 1,352,853,539, forward strand.
TGAATGATTGGTTTAATCTAATAAAATAAACAGTCAATATTACTCTTTAGATTTTATACATAGTCCAAAGCATGCCTTAATAACCTTGTAAATCTGGCTTTAAACTTATCAAAATTTTCTTTTTCCTTTTGTATCAAAGTCGTGAATTTTACCTCCATATCCTCTCAATATTCATGAGGGAAATATTTTTTTCAAGAAGAGTTCCTTGAAGTCCTTCCATTCCATTCTTGTTATTTCTTCAACATCCTTAGTGTTTTGAATCAATTAACACTATTTATATATATACCCTAAGAGATGATAAACTACCATGACAACCTTATCCCTTTCATTACTTCTGAATGTGAGAGATATTTTCTTTAAGGAACTTATCCACTGCTCAAATAGAAATGGATTTTTAGTTCCATTAAATTATGGAGGTTGATGATGCATGAAGCTATATAACATTATTACACTTAATTTTGGATTAGCAAGATTCTCCATAAAGAAAATTTTATTACTCATAACCTGATTCATTTTCCCAATATAGTTATAATTTGTTCAACTCCAATTGTAGCTCCTACTCAATCTTCATTATCTTTCATAAGATGGAAATCCCTACATGGATTATGTGCATTAATATGGATTCCATTCCTTATTTTAGGTTCCATTTATAAAAAAATTCATGAACTAATTAGATCATAACATTATGAGGCATAATTTATAATCTCATAATAAGTGAAACACTTAACATAGATTGAAATTTTATGTATAACTTATCTCTAAATCATAATATTTGTTTCTTTGGGAATATTTCTAAATTATGTCATAGGATTTCATTATCTAATATATTTTTTCCTAGATCTAGTTCACAATTTTAATACTAAACTTCCTTTGATACCAACTATAAAGACCCCAAATCTAGTAGCTCAGAGCCTATGGTTACTTTATAACATTGGAACTAGATACAAGGAATCACATCCTGAAGGAATGAATAGTTTAGTAGTCTTGTTAAACTAGATACATACTTTAATCTCACATTATTATTCAAAATATAAAATAAAATATAGTATTTTATTTTATTATAACATTATTCCATTTATAATGTCCCTACATATCACTCATAATACTCTTATTAACATCCTGGTGAAAGGAAACATAAGAAAGGGGTGAGCTCTAATGCTCAATGAGGGTATGTGTAAAGTGGAAGATGTCATGAATAAATAAATAACAATCAATATGGTAAGGTAAATAACTAAAAACATATGTAATTTAATCAATAACTTGAACATGAATATTAATATGGATGTAATAAATGATGATCATATAATGTCATATAAATAATCATATGAGCTTAAAACTTATCCATGGATATTATAACTAATTGAATAATCACATCGAAATAAATAACTAATTTCATAATGATGGAATGAATAATGTCAGACATCATAAACATACTATTGAGGATTTTTTCCAAGACAACTTACATAAATGGGTAAGGCATCAGCCAATACACAAGTTAGTTTGTCGCATGAGACCAACTGATGCATCAAGGGGCTATAGCGGGCATCACCTGTCATTTATTAAGTACAATTAATTACTCATATGAAATGTTTAAAATATAATCAACATAAAAATTTTTATTTAAACTAATATAATAAATGTTAATAATTACCCTGATAAATAAACATAATCATAATTTATCCAAAGTAATATGGTGAATGGTATTAAAATATCACATCTCCAATCAAATTAACTATAAACAATTCAATAAAATATAGTAAATGGTTCCATAATAGAATACCCTTAGTAAAGAATAAAATTTAACAAATTATGTTGACATAGATGAAAATACTTTAAAATGTTTATTAGAAATGTTTGATGAAAATGACATTTTCACTTTGAAATTACTTATTTTTTAAAAAAAATACACACTTATAAAAGAAAAAAATTTCTTTAAAAATAAACCTATAAAAATTTAAAGTAATCTCCAAATAATTTATTTGTCATTAATATGGTAAATTATATTCATATCTTATAAGTTAAAAACATTCCTTTCACACTTTTATAAAAAAAATCAAAAAGTAACTTATTCAGAAAATGATAGGCAGATTCTTTTTAAAACATTTCATAAAAAGTAAAACAAGGGTAAAAATGAATTTAAAAAATCATTGGATAATAATAAAAACATTTTTAAAAAAAATTATAAAACAAGGACATGTAATATAAATATTCCTCAACTGAGACTTAAAAATAAACAATCCTAAATAATGATAAGATTGTGAAATAGACACTTACCACATGGTTTCCTTTGAATCATAAGACCCATGAAAGAATTAATTCAAACGAAGATTTAAATAATATGAAGAAAATGAGTTTAATGATATAATATATAAAAGGGGAATTATATACACCATATAAAATAAAAATTGTGAATATGGCATATGTCTCACATAAGTAAAAGTGAGATGAGAAAACCTTTACTCTAGTTCGATTTTCTTTTTATATGTTCAAACCACCTATATAATGAATATAGATTTATTATAAATATATTTTATAACTATTATCATATATATAATACCATATATTATTTATTTATAATATATTATCACCCATTTATTATCAATTCATTTTTAGAATCACTGTTTCGGGTGGTAACTACTTCATTTTTCATGTATGATTTGGTTTGATAGTTTCAGTAATTTTGATTTTATTATGTTTAAATAATCCATATAATATTATTAATGGTATAAATATAATATATATTCAATATATATATATATATATATATTCATCTATAAAATATAGATATAGAAAGATGGATTACATTATTCATAGAGAAGGTGGGCTATACATACGCATGAATGTTGTTTTCACATTTCAATAGATAGAAAAAAGAAAGGTTAATAATAATTAATATTTATAGGATCATTATTATATCATATATATCATATTTATTCATTAAAGTTATCCTTATTACCATCCATGTAAATCATAAATGAAAAACATATCACATCGGTCCATGGAGGTGATAGTCCACACATACGCATGAGCAACGATACCATTTTTCAAAGGATTGGAAGGTAAAAAGGTATATATGATATTATAGTTAAAAATAATATTTTTTTCATAGATATCCTATATGCTCATTAGTTTAATATTTATAACCATTAAATTAAAGTGGTGATGAAAAATGAATTACACCACTATGTGGAGACGGTAATCCATACGTACGCACGAACAATGTTTTAACTTTTCATAGGATGAAAAATAGATGGAATATGGTTATCCCATAATAATAACATATAATTATATTTATGATAATTAATTTATTATTTTAGTATGGGTACAACACATTAATAATAAGTAGATAAAGAAATAAACTTGAAAGAGTCGGTAGAGACGATTATCTCTTCTTCGGTGGACTCTCTTTAGATATCTTCTTAAGGGACCTAGGGTTTCTATTTTGGAAGGTCCAAAAGCTTAATAACTTGGAAAATTATGTTTATAAAAGGAATGTTTAAGTTTTGGTTTATCTAGATGGATCAATTTATGATAAATAAGTAAGGGAGTAGGTTCTCTTTTATAATTGAGGTGAGGGATAATTTTATTTATTCTTAAAATATTAAATTGATATAAATTAATATTTAATTAAAATGGATAAAAACTAATTTATTTTTAATATAGGTGTTTTGGGTTGAAATAATCTTATAAAATATAAATTAAACAAGTTTTAACTATATTTTTATCCTTATCTTTTGGTTTTAACCCCTCATTAAACATTTCTAAACTTACCATGTCAACAAGGTTTTTTACTCTTTAAGGGTCAATATAATTACTATAATTAGACAAATGGCCCATAAATGGACCATTTTTTATATTATAAATAATATCATAATCACTTTTTCAAATATAAGATTTTTTATAATTTTATATCATTTAATAAAATATAAATAATGTTAAGTTTTAGGTTATTCATTACTTTGAATTTAATAATATCAATAAAACAATTATAATTAGAAAAAACATTTTTTTATACCACTAAAATGTAATGTTCATATATAAAGTTTGTGGATTTCATTATTTACCTCAAATTATATTACTTTTAGTATTTCAAATATCATTTATTTGATTTTTCCACTAATTGAATATTTATTGCGTCAGTTATGTGTAAGCATTTAAGGTAATTATTTATTCACTGAAATTTTAAAATAAATTATTACAATTAATATAAATATTTTATATTTCAAAATAATATTCATATTCAAACATATCCTTTGTATAACCCCATATTAAAAATATTATAGTTATTAAAAATAAGAGTGTGACGTGTTTGACTTTTCTTTAAATAAAATATTGTAATGGTCATAATCTCATCGAAATAACCAAAATTCTCTAGTACATATCATTTTATTTTTAACATTAATTACCTAAGTTACCTTTTAACATGGTAACAAAAATTAGTAAGTTTGCTATTCATATTGTCCAAAAATAAAAGAGGAATATTTAATAAATTTTTACCTCGTGAATAAAAATATGGAATCTATTTTTCAAAGTTCAAAACACATAATTGTAAGAATCTAATTTAAAATTAAAATGACAAAACATAACAAAAAACAATTTTTTCAGATAAATGCCTTTTTAAGTATACAAATGTTTTTATACCAAATTAAACCATAAAATTGATTTCAATAAACTTAATTTGGTTATTAATAATATAATATAACTAATTTTACTTTTAAATCATTTTAAAATAAAATATAACTTAGTAAATTATTGAAACAAAAATACAGTTTTCAATAAAAATTCTGTATTTTTTCACTATTCACTAAAAAATATATCTTTCTAGAAAAATACAAAAAGTTAATACTAAGTAAATTTTGATATGATGATTTTAAAAATGAATTTTACTTTATAACATACATTTTATAAATTTGTTAAAAATTTAATTATATTATTTTCTCATAAAAAAGTGATAAAATTCATTTTTGAAGAAACCATATAAAATGACTACTAAAATTTGAGTGGTTATTTCCTAAGAATTAATAAATAAATTTGTTTTGATTAAGATGTTAATATATATATATATATATTTCATAATATGGTTAATCCAATTCACATAGAACAATTTTAGTAGCTATGTTATAACGGTTGTGTTAAAATAATAATATTTTAATAGTGTATCATAGTTCGTTTAAGCTCAATGTTCCTTGTTATATACGTTATCGATATTTTAAAATATCAGGGTCTTACAAAGATGGAACTGGGTATCTAGTGTATTGTATTGGGTACCTATTATTATCTAAGAAAGGAGGAGAATCCCTTAGGGGGGCTGTTGGGTGGTCGGTGCCCCATGGCGGGTACTAGATAGGGTATCAGGTACTCGATGTCAATGGATTGGATACTTGATAGACCCCAATACATTTTTTAAAATTATTAATTAGATAAATAAATATAACTAAAACATAATTAAATTGGTATTCCCTTTCATTTTACCTAACAGTTCCGCACATCTCCCTCTCCCTTTCTCCCATTATTATTCTTCCCAAATCACAGATCTCCTCTAATTGAGATTCATATTATAATTGGTTTATCTTGGTGGATTGATATGAATAATCCTTGATTTACCCTCTCATATAATCTTATCATCTTCTATTTTTTCTTTATTATTTAATGGGAAAACCTAACTCTAATGCTTATGTCATATTTATAGAAATTCTTTAGTTGAAGCTGAATCATTTAGAGATATTATATAAGAAGGCCTCCATTAAGGAAATGTAGGTGGTAACTAATATTTCTTGTTGGTTTATATGTGTTTCATGAGTGTTGTGATGTGAAAAACCTATCAAGCATGTGTGGATATTTGGTTATAAAATCATTAGAGGTTTCTTTGTATCGAATTAATCAAATAATATGGTTTTGTGTCCAAAGAGGTCATTTACGCATCATTCTTGACATTATAGCCTTCAATGACTATGTTTTTAGGGGGGTTTAAGGATATAAGAACACTTATTCTACATGTAAGAATTCAATATAATCCACAAACCCAAGAATAATGTGTTATGAAAAATTTAAACCAGGTATAATCTAAATGAATAACATAAACCTTTCACCAATTATTGTCATTAATATTGTCTTCAATCGTAGTGGTTTGATGAAGATCCCATAAAATAAACCATCAGGTTCCTTCCTCCATGGGGCATACATGGACTGATCTGAATCATCTGATGCTTTTTGAGGATCCTCCTCACAACCATGATATATTATTACCTCAATTGGAAAAGGATATTGGAGGAATATAGATTCAAGAAATTAAGTAAATCAACAAGAAGCTTGCTCAATAATCACACAAACTCTATCTCAATGGATAATAAAACCTTATATAGGCCTCAAGATGCTCCCAGTACTTCCATAGAATTTACTTATACATTAAATAACATATGATTAAATCATTAGTTAAAAAATTTTAACCTTCATCCAAACATGCATTCTCCCGAACATTTCCTCATATGAAACATTAACAATCAATGATAGCAATATCTAGAATATTAGTCTAATGTTAAAACTTAACATATAACTACCTTATTAATATTGTATTTTTTATGCGTATTATAAAATATTATTCACCACACAACACTACCTTGTGATGTATCCATATCATACAACATTATAGGCTTAAGACATTGACATGAAATCTCTATTTCCAGCCTAAAAATAAACCCAAACCCATGGAATGTGATATGACTTGGTTTTCTCTATGTCACACCATACAACATATATATATATATATATATATATATATTACCATACAATATATCCAATAATACATCATAAGTTTCAAGGATTTAGGGAATATATTCTTCAATTCTTAACTAAATTTCTATAGGAAGGATAAAATGGGAACTCTTTAGGTGTTTCCTTAGTTGTGTTACAACATTCTATACCCAGATAGGTTCCCAAGATTATACCTTGGTGATCGGAAGACTATGGAAGTCAGGCTAACATGAGGGTATCCTTCAGTGAGATTTGAAAGTGGGAGGAAGTGGTTTTGTGTGAATAAACCAACCTGATGTAAAGTGTGTAATGGAGTTGGATGAGATTCTAACCCATGTTGATTCATGTGATATGCTAACCCATGTTAATTCATGTGGAATATTTTTTTCATGTAGAATTTCATATTTACTTTATTATATTTCAAGAGGCATTCTCTATGATATGATTATTTTGGAGTGGTTTAAGATATGATTATAAGACTTGATGTGCAGTTGGGTGTAATGTCAATTCAGGGTATTGATTAATATGGGGTTGGGTGTAATTCCAACCCATTGTATAAATTTCTTTGAATTATAATTCTAACCCTAGGGTATTTTTAAGAAATGGTTGGGTGTAATTTTAATCTTCTCTATTCTGAGGTATATTTTTATATAGTTGGGAATAATTCCATTATTGGGGATATTTTTGGCATATGAATATGTGTAATTCTAAAATTTTCCATTATTGGGTATTATCAAAAATTTGGTTGGGTGTGATGTTGACCTTGGTCGTTCCTATAAATTCGTTTGGGTGTAATTCCAATTTTGGAAAATGTGGTGACATGATCGCACTGTGATTCTTTGTTTCATTTTTACCCTTAGACCACTATGCTAAACTAGTTTTGTATTAAAAATTATTAAAATAATAACAAATTTCACTTCATGTTTGATTAAATTATTTTGTATTTATTAATGTTAAAAATTTCAATGATACTTTTTTTGATAATCTCATTGAAGGTGGAGGTGATTTAGAGGGCTCATGATGATGTCCAAGAAAAATAGGCCAAACTGCACAGGATCCATTCATACCAGTGGACTCAACCTGTATTTCTACTAAAACGTGCATACAAATGGGTTGACATTTTGTTTTCTGGTCCAAAATTTAATTATATACATTTCATATGCAGTAACCAAAGCCTCATTCAGCCTCTACAATTCCCATCCTAACTATTATTTCAAAAGAATCAAATCTTCACAAAGTCAAAAGCAGTGTTCTATATTTTATCAATATCTAGAGTTGTAGTTGTCCAAATGGTGCCAAAATCTCATTGGAGATAGTAAATATTTGGGGATACAACTTTTTATATTTATCTAGAGTGAGATAAGACATTCTATGATCTAAAAACAATGGGACAAGTGGTTTCTCAAAATCAGGGTGCCAAAACCACCTCCCATTTCAGTTATAAAAGAGAACCTTGGGCTCCCCTTTTTGTAGTTTGAACCAGAAGTGAAGATCTTACATTCTTTAGTCCTATAAGAGTATCCTCCTCATCCTTGAAGTTTTATAGGCCCCTATTTTCATAGGGGTTCAATAATGAAGAAGTATTTTCACCCGAGATTCATCCTCCTCTCGATGTCGAGCTAAATGTTGTGTGATCATTGTGAGGGAGCTACACACTTGAAGAGGGAGTTATGGAACCTTATATTCTTATTTTTTTTGTGTAATTTTTGTTTTTATTATTGAACTTATGTTTAATCTTTATATTATTCTTCCCTGAATGCGTTGATTTGGTTTAATTAAGTGAAACATTTCTCATTTCAATACCGATTGGGTTGAGATTCAAGTGGAAATCTTGGGTTATTACTATTGGACAACACAAGCATGATCTTTCTCTCACACGTACATGATATTTCTATATTCTTTGGTAGACCTCACTCTATTCTTGAGATCAAAACCTTGACATCACGATTGTTGTGTCAAGTGGTGGTTCTTTGTGCATCATTTTAAGAGGAAAGAGGGGAACCAAGATCTTGGTCATCCCTCAACCAAAGGATTACAACACAACCTAATAACCAATTAAGAACAAGGAACTCTTCAAGTGTTGTATTAATGTAGCAATGATCACTTATTTATCTCACATTTTTCAAAATCCATTTGGTTTCTCAACTTTTAAACTTTCAATTAATTCATTTCATCTAAAAACTATTTTGAAAATCACCCCCTATTTTAGTACTTCTTATTAAAAACACACACTCTAAACCCACCAAAACTACTTGAGAGATGACCTAGGGTCTTCCCTAGACTATAAATCAACTTTATAAACATAATCAATTTGGCATTTCATGACATTGTGTTCAAATTGTTTCACTGTTTTTGGGGAGAACTTCGGTTTTTAGTGCGTGTTTTTTATAATATTTTTGTAAATGTTTGTGAATATTTATTTGTTTTATCTTATATCTATACCTATTTTTTTGTATTCTAATTTATTTATTTTGTAAGTTTGTGTTCATGATGCGTTCCACTCTAGGATAACTACCAACTTTTGAACCTAAACCAGAGAGGATCCTATATCAGTAACACCGAGACACACAAGATAACCCTTTGAAGGAGGACAAACAAAACCTAGAAACTCTTCTTGATCCTTCATCTTCTTCTTTTAGAACCAATATCAAAACTAAAATAAACTTGGATAATATGGCTGAAAAAAACTGAACATTAAAATAACTAACCTCACCTGATGTTGATATCCAACCCACCTATATTCCAAAGCAAGGCGAGGCACCCAATTTTGAACTGAAATACAGTTTAATTCATTTATTACCAAGATTTCGTGGACTCACAGGAGAAGATCCACATAAGCACTTAAAATAATTTCATATTGTTTGTTCTACATTAAAACCTGTAAATTTGGATAAAGAATAATAAAATCTCATAGAATTACCATTTTCATTGGAAGACACTGCAAAAGACTAGATTTATTATGTTAATTCACCAATTAGAGGTTGGGCAGACATGAAACACCTTTTTCTTGAAAAATACATCTCAGCCTCTCGAACTGCAACTATAAGGAAAGAAATATGTGGTATAAGTAAATCACAAGGGTAAACATTACATAAATATTGGTAACTATTTAAAAGGTTATGTTCAAGATTTCCACACCACCAAATAAGTGATCAACTTTTAATTCAGTATTTTTATAAAGGTATAATTCATATTGATCAAAATATGATTGATGTTGTTGTAGGTGGTGTGATAGTTGATCAGACCCCAATTTCTGCAAGAACCCTAATTTATAACATGGAACAGAAAAATCAACAATTTGGTTCAAGGTCTAGTGTACCCATTTGAGGTGTCCATGAGGTGAAAAATGCTGAATTTCAGAAGAAGGTGGACATAAAGTTTGATGAGTTAAGTACCCTTCTTCGACAAATTTCTCTTTCCCAAGGTAAATGTCAATATCCTCCTCTCATCCATTATGGTATATGTTATTCGGACACTCACTACTCTGGCCAATACCCCCAATTGAGAGAAACTTCTAAGAGTTGTGAGGAAATATTTCGAAGCTGCCCCTATAACCAACCTTTAGGCAAGACCCTTACTATCCATCCAACCCTGTATGGAAAGAAAAACAAGCCTATAGGTAAGGGGGTATTCAAACCAACCTCAACAACAATAGGACCCACTGACGAAGAGTAGTCATCTACCACCACCACCCAGAAATCCTCAATCGCAACAAAGGCCTTTCCAACAAACCCCTCCAAAACCCAAGACTATCTTAGTAGACATGGTGAAAAAAATGGTTTCCAACAACCTCTAATTCTGAAAAACCATCCAATATTCCATACAATACCTAAAAACCCAATTAGGACAACTATCAAACTCGGTGGGGGAAATCTAGATCCATGGGTCATGTAAACTAACTTCTCAACCAGTAGTTAACCCTTGGGATAAGGGAAATGTTAGTGTCATCACCCTTCAGAGTGGAAAAAAACTTAAAATCCAAATGAACCCTCTACTAGAGTCATCCCCTGGTAAGGAAACCACCATCCCAACCACTAGAAATGCTCTAAATGATGTAAAACCTTGTCCTGACATAATCCCCCCCCCAAAGGAAAGAGTGTGTCTATTGATTAGTCACCTAGACTAACCACTCCTCTTACATTTCCCCAAAGTTCCACCCAACCTATAAAACAAAATAAAACTGAACTTGATAAGGAAATATTGGAAACTTTCAAAAAAAAGTACAGGTTAGAATCCCCTTGATTGATTCCATGAAGCAAATTCCACGATACGCCAAGTTTCTAAAGGATATTTGTACACACCGAAGGCAAATTCGAGGTGATGAGAAGGTAAGCTTAGGGAGGAATGTTTCACCATTGATAGAGACATCACTTCCCACCAAGTTCAATGATCCTGGAACATTCTCAATTCTGTGCACTATAGGGGAGTATTTTTTTTCTAACGCTATGCTTGATTTAGGTGCTTCTATAAATGTGATTCCTCACTCCATTCACTCTACATTGTTGGTCAGGGAACTAAAGCCCACTGGAATTATTGTTCAACTGGATAACCAGAGTACCGCACACCCCTCTAATGTGTTAGAGGATGTTCTTGTGAGGGTTCAAAATTTAATTTTTCCTACTAATTTTTATGTGCTTAAAATGGAAGATAATAGGATGAATGGACATGACCCAATTATATTAGGGATAACTTTCTTGAAAATAGCCAAAACCATAATTAAATTCCATAATGGAACATTATCTATAGATTTTTGTGGTGACATTGTCCACTTAAACATCCTTGATGCCATGAAGCACCCCTCGGAAGAACATTCCTCTCTCTTTGTTTGTTAATTCTATAGATGTACTCCCTTCCCTTGAAAAAACTTCATTTCATTCCCCAAATACCCTTTATAAGTTTTCATCATTGATTGAAGTGTTAGGTAATGAATTATGCAATGATTGTTGTAGTGGCTTAGAAAAGTGTCATGCATATTTATTAATTGATAATTTCTTGAACACTAAGGATCCAATGACCATCGATGATACTGCTAAGATTGTAAAAGCTCATTCCACATATGAGGATGATACCATTGAGAAGTTATATGAGATCAGTGACTTATCCCTTTTACACACACTCCCATCAATCCAAAATTCCCCTGAACTGGAACTAAAAAAATTGCCTCAAGATTTAAAATATTCAAATCTTGATAATGGAAACAAGTTTCATGTCATCATTGCTAGTTCACTCCCTCATGAGCATGAATTGCGACTGCTTGAAATTTTGAGGGAGTATAAACAAGCTTTGAGATGGAAACTTTTTGACATTCCTGGTATTATCCCATCAATTTCCACACATCATATTTTATTAAATGATGAGGCTAAACCAGTGAGGCAGGCACAGCATTGACTGAACCCAAACCTCTTAGAAGTTGTGAAAGAGGAGGAAACAAAATTATTGGTTACTGGAATCATTTACCCCATCTCTGATAGCCAATGGGTCAATCCTATTCAAGTAGTTCCTAAAAAATTGGCCTTACAGTAATCAAAAATGAAAATAATTAATTGGTTCCAACTCGTGTGCAGAATAGTTGGCGTGTCTAGATAGACTATTACCGACTAAACCAACACACTAGGAAGGACCATTTCCCTTTTCCATTCATTAACCAAATTCTTGAGAGGCTAGCGGGTAATTCCCACTACTATTTTCTTGATGGGTATTCTGGATACTTTCACATCCATATTGCCCCTGAGGATCAAAGAAAGACAACATTAACTTGCCCCTTTGGCACATTTTCATATAGGAGGATTCCATTTTCTATGTGAAATGTTCCAGGTACTTTCTAGCGATTCATGGTTAGTATTTTTTCAGATTATCGGGATAATTTCATGGAAGTTTTCATGGATGATTTCATTGTGTATAGATCCTCTTTTGATGAATGTTTATGTAGTTTAGGTTCAGTCCTACGTCACTGTATTGAGAAGAATCTTGTATTAAATTATGAGAAATGTCATTTCATGGTGCGACAATTCATGGTTTTAGGGCATGTCATTTCTGGGGATGGTATACAAGTAGATAAATCAGAAGTGGATGTCATTTCTTCCCTACCATTCCCCAAAAATGTATGGGATGTGTGGTCTTTCCTATGTCATACTGGATTTTACCGTCGTTTCATTCGTGAATTTAGTAAAATTGCACTCCCACTCTCCCAATTACTCCAAAAAAAGGAATATGTTTTTGATAATGAATGTGAGGAATCTTTTAATAAGTTAAAATGGAGTCTCACATTACCCTCAGTAATCTAACCACCTCGGTGGGATTTACCGTTTGATTGCATGTGTGACTCCTCTAACTATGCATTTGGGGAAGTCTTATCATAAAGGGTCGATCAAGCTCCACATGTCATTGCCTATGTATCACATACTTTGGACCCTGCCCAAGAAAACTACCCCACAACTGAAAAATAATTCATTTCCATCATGTTTTCCTTGGACAAATTTAGGCCATATATTTTCGGGTACAAATTCATTGTGTTCTTAGACCATGTAGCCCTCGGGTTTCTTCTTAAGAAACCAAAAGCCAAACCACATCTTATTCACTGGATGCTCCACCTTCAGGAATTAAATTTTGAAATTAGAGATAAAAAAGGAGCAGATAATGTGGTGGATGATCATATCAGTATGATCCACCCATCCCCAAAAATTGACTTATCCCTATATATTCCCATAAATTCCATGTTTTCTGATGAGAAACTATACCGAGTGCAATATGTGATTCCTTGGTTCTCTGAAATTGTAAATTTTTTGATATTATATTGCATTCTTACTGATTTCAATAAAAACTAGGTTGACTATCTAAATTATGAGTCTTGTTGGTACATTTTGGATGACCCCTACCTTTGGCGTACATGTAGTGATCCAGTCCTCAGGTGTTGTGTTCCTGATAGTAAGTTTTAGTCCGTCCTTAGGTTCTTCCACACTCCTGCTTGTGGGGGGCCACTTTGGTTCCCAATGGACTGATCACAAGGTCCTCAATTCTGGTCTCTTTTGGCCCACACTGTTTTTGGATGCCCATGATTTTTGTAAATTGTGTCCTCATTGTCAAATAATGGTAAATTTATCTAAAAGGAATGAAATTACACAACAACCAATACTCTTTCATGAAATTTTTTATTTTTGGGGTATTGAATTCATGAGGCCATTTTCCAATTCATTTGGAAACTTTTACATTCCTCTGGTAGTTGATTACATGTAAAAATGGTTAGAGGCACGAGCTACAAGTACTAATGATTCTAAGGCAGTTGTTGAATTTTTTAGAACCCAAATCTTTTGTAGGTTTGGCTTTCCTAGGTTTATCATCAGTGACTAGGGTTCTCATTTCTGCAACCAAACAATTCAATCACTTTTGTGTTGGTATGAGGTCGGTCATCGAGTGTCTACTGCATATCACCCACAGAACAATGGTCAAGCTGAGGTCTCAAATAGAGATGTAAAACAAATTCTTGAAAAAATGGTTAAACCCAATATAAAATATTGGAGTCTTAGACTTGATGATTCATTATAGGCTTACCGTACTGCTTTTAAAACCCCAATTGGAATGTCACCTTATAGGATTGTTTTTTGAAAGATTTTTCACCTCCCTATTGAGATTGATCATTGAGCCTACTAGGCCATCAAACAGTGAAATTATAATATTTTTGGTGTAGGTGCTCAAAGGAAGTTACAGATTCAGGAGTTGGAGGAAATGTGTTGGGATGAATATGAGACATCTAGGATTTGTAAGGAGTGAACCAATGTTGTCCACGATTGTCTCATCCTTCATCGCCAGTTCCACATTGGGAAGAAGATCCTCCTCTATAATGCAAGGATAAAGTTTCATCCAAGTAAGATTTGTTCCTATTCGTTTAGACCCTACACTATTACTAATTTATCTCCATTTGGTGTTGTTTAGGTTCAAAATGAAGAAACCAAGAAAACCTTCACTTTAAATGGGCAGTAACTGAAGAACTTCCATGAATCCATTCCAGAGTCCCCGATAGAGGAACTACATGTTCAAGAAGCAACATACCAGTTACACCCACTAGGTTTTATCCTTCCTTACCAGATTCTATTTTATTATAGCGAGGACACTGCATACTCTAGGTGTGGGGGGATAGGTATATTCCTAGGTTAGTTAGGAATTTCCATCATCTTTCTTATTTTTATCTTTTTAGCTTGTTGAATTGTATGGTTACTCCCCCCCAACCTTTATGCTAGAATACTAGTTTTTTTATAACCACTTTATCATGGAAAATGATTCCCATTTAATCATGTAAGTAATTAAAAATGCATGTGGAATTTCTGTATTTCATTTTTTTTTAACTTTCAAAAAAAACATTCTAATGAAATGTTCATTTTTGCAAGAATTCAATACTATGGTGTGAATTTCCTTTGAAATTTTGTTTTTTGTCAATGATATAAATAGTTGTATCATTTTGAAACCTTTGAGAAGAATGGTTCCCTTTTTGTGGATAGTTTAAGGGAAAGTTATGTCACTTAATTTCTCCACACATCTTTACACCCAACTATAAAGTGTGAAAATTTCTACTTAATAAAAGGTAAATATAAGTTAGGATTATTTTTCTCTACTTTATAAAATCATTTTTCCATACGTTCGTTCCTTATTCGATCTATTTCATTATTGTACAAAATTGAACTATGTGTGTGTACCTATTATTAGATTGTTGTAAACCCTCTAAAAAAGGGTTTTATATTGGGAAGGTTAAAAACCCACCCTTCCTTGACCATTGATCTTGTTATAACTATTAAAATTAGTGTCATTGGGAGATCAAACATGGGTTTGGAGAAGAGTGTGAGATTTGTTCTAAGTGAAACTTTTGAAAAAAAATAAATGAGGGGAGTGATGAAATGTTCAACATATGGGGATATCTAGGTCAGGATCTTATGGTTTGACTTTTGGGAATGCTTAAGTGAGAGGGTCTTGTAATTTTATTCCAAATTATATAGGAAAGGTTCGGTGGAAAGGATCATATATGTAGACAATTTTTAAAATAACTTATATTTACTCAATAGAAAGTGTAAATAATAGCATGGAATGGTTGTCACACACACATGTGGATAATTAGTGAAATGGTTATCTTTTGAACTATTTTCTCAAATTTGTATCATTCAACTATTGTAATTTTGTGATGATACAATTTTTTAGACATATTTTTGTTTGATCACTGAGAATAACTCTTCGGTATGAGTTTTTATTTGATCACATTTATATCAGGAATTAAATTTCCATTGAATGTCAAATCTTTATGAAGTTGTAAATATCTACATGAATAATTTCTGAAAATGTAACTTTTCCCAAGAGTGAAAATGTTTAGGTGTGGGGGTGTGATCGCACTGTGATTCACTGTTTCATTTTCACCCTTACACCACTATGCTAAACTAGTTTTGTATTGAAATTATAAAAATAATAACAAATTTAACTTCATGTTTTATTCAATTATTTTGGATTTATTACTTTTAAAAAGTGAAATGATACATTTTTTGTAATCTCATTGAAGGTGGAGGTGATTTGGATGGCCCATGATGATGTCTGTGAAAAATGGGCCAAACTGCGTAGGATTCATGCACACCAGTGGACTCAACCGCCTATTTCTACTAAATAGTTCATCCAATTAGGCTGATTTTTTTTAGAATTTTCCAAAAGTTAAATCTATACATTTCTTATGAAGGAACCAAAGCCTTATTCGGCCTCTATGATGCCCATCCAAACAGATCTATCCAAAGAATCAAATCTACACAAAGTCAAAAGTGGTGTTATATATTTTATCAATATCTAGAGATTTAGTTATCAAAATGGTTCCAAAATTTCAGTGGAGATATTAAATAGGTGGGTATACAACTTTTTAGTTTTATCCAAAGTGGGATAAGACTTTATATGGGCCGAAAACAATGGGAAAAGTGGTTTCTTGAAATCCTGGTGCCCAAAACCACCTCCTATTTTGGTTATAAAAGAGAACCTTGGGATCCCCATTTTATAGTTCGAACCAAAAGTGAAGCTCTGACATTTTGGAGTCTTATATGAGTCTCATACTAATCCATGAATTTCTGAAATCCCCTATCCCCATGGGGTCATAATGAAGGAGTTCCACCCAAGCTTCCTCCTCTTCCTAATGTTGAGCTAAATGGTGGGTGATCATTGTGAGGGAGTTATACACTAGAAGAGGGAGTTTGGGAACCTTATATTCTAATATTTTTGTGTAATTTGTGTGTGAATTATTTTACTTATGTTTAATCTTTATATTCTTCTTCTCTGAATTCATTTATTTGGTTTAATTAAGTGAAACATTTCTCATTTCAATACTGATTGGGTTGAGATTCAAGTTGGAATATTGGGTTGTTCTGATTGGACAACACAAGCATCCTCTTTCTCTCACACATACATGATATTTCAGTATTCTTTGGTAGAACTCATTCTATTATTGTGTTCCAAACCTTGAGAACATGATTGTTTTTTCAAGGGGTGGTTCTTTGTGCATCATTTTAAGAGGAAAGAGGGGAACCAAGATCTTGGTCATCCCTCAACCAATGGATTACAACAAAACCTAATAACCAATTGAGAATAAGGAGATATTCAAGTACTATAGTAACTAATCAATGATCACTTATTTATCTCATATTTTTCAAAATCTATTTGGTTTATCAACTTTTAAACTTTCAAATAAGTCATTTCATTCTAAAACTATTTTCAAAACCACCCCTATTTTAGTACTTCTTATTAAAAACTGACACTCTAAACCCACCAAATCTTTTTGAGAGATGACCTAGGTTCTTCCCTAGATTATAAATCAACTTTAGAAACATAATAAATTTGACATGTCATGAAAGCACATTCATGACATAGGTTGTATGTACTACCAACTGTAGTTATGTTGTGATGTGAGTTGGGGGTAATTCCAACTGATATCATGGGTTTTTTGATGTGGTATTATTTTTTTACATCGTATCAAACATTGGTATCTATATATGAAATTTTTAAATTTGATACTAATATTGGTAGAAGATGGTATGGTAGATTATGGGAGTCTCATTTGAACATAAGGATACATTAGGTATTATTATATATGTAATTGTTTTTATCACCATGTCACATCTGCATACACTTATATATACTCTAGATTTAGTTAAGGACAACATTATTGATGGACTACTATGTTCTATTCACACCCTACATAGTAATCTTGGTGCATATACAAATATTATGATTCAGGATGTAAGGTAAAGACCCTGCATTAGATGAATGATCTGTTTTATCATGGTTAGTGTCAGAATATAGGACTATTTAGCGACTCGGGTCTAGTTTTGTAGAAGTCTCCACACTTTGTATATTTTCATACCATATCCATATATAATAAACATGAGGTTGATCTAGTTTTTTTATATGAATCATGTGTAACCAAAATAGTGCATTTTGAAATAGAATGGGGCTATGTTATTTGTTTATAATTAGATCATAGTTTTAATGTTCTTATTATGTTATTAAATCATGATGATGGTATATTATTTATTCTATTGTTATTTAAATTTGTCTAATATTGAGGGTATAGTATTTCCATGATGCCTTTAAAACCTTGTCATTGGATAGAGACCTATGGTGTATGGGGATGCATGGTTGAGTTTATGTGGCACCACTGGTTTGACCTCTATTTGGGTGAGTCATGTTGGGATATTACATAAGATTTAATGTTAATGTTTCATATGAGTTTAATATCCCATTTGAGACACTATTACATATATTTCCATGGATTATGTTAAATAGAGATAAGTCTTTATTTTGGAGGTTTAAAATGGTGTAATTTATAAGGTAAGTTATAAGGAAGTTTAGGGATTAAATTAGAGGAAATGGGAGACATTTAAAGGGGGTTGATAATGGATATTAAACCTTGTTTTTAGTGGAAGTTTATGCTAAATATGACTAATTAATCATGTTCTTTATGCAATGTTAATATAAATTAAGGAGATATATTTTATAAATAAGAGGATGATAATGCATTTTCTTTCATTTGATAGGGATCTTGGGATCATGAGATAACAATGGAATTTGGATGGATAGGTAGATAGAAGGTGATAAAAAGTCAAAGTATCAATCATAGAATTAAATTATATAGAATAATTTATTACTCATATTTTATTTTAGTCATATAAAGTGTTTATATGAGTGTTTGTTTCAAAAAAATATCATTTTTATATTCTCTCAAAAGAGTTTTTGAAGAGGGATATTACAAAATTATGTATGGGTTATTCCAAATAGGCATGAGGGTCGTTCCAATAACTAGTATTTTTATCTTCTAAATCTCCTCCTTCTACGCTTTATAACTATAGAGTCACATGGGGTTGTGCCAAATGGAATGGGGTTCATGCAACTTATTGGGGGTTGTGCACTCTCAAATATGGAGTTTCACCAGGTCATACCAATATGGCACGGTCCATGACTAGTTCCTCATAAATAGAGAGTTATAATTTCTTATTCCTAAGTTGATATTTATAGAGGATTCGTATGATGGAACTCAGTGGTTCACCTTGGAAGGATAATTAATTTGAGAAGTTTTGGATCAAACATGAAAGCTCATATAGGTAAGTGGCTTTGAAATTTCAATGATATTGATAAATTCATTTATTACTTGTTGATTGATTATTATAATGAAATGATTTGGATATCCAAGTTTTTGTGATAAACAATGATTTTTTTAATTTAAATTTATGATAAACCTATTTATAAATATACTCAATGAGGGGTTTGTTTTCTAAATGATTTAAATTCAGTTTATTTGATATTCCCACATGTCATGAGTGAGTGCAAGGAAATAGTTTTAGTGAAACTTATTTTTAAAATCTCTACACTTTTATTATGGAAATCGGGGAACTTACATATAATTTTTTAAGGTAATTGATGGTTTTAAGGTGAAAACTCATTCCTTTTCATGGCGAATCAGAGGGTTTGGATCTAAATGTGTGAATGGGTGATGTGTTTTTTTGTATAGGATAAATATATCTATTGAATAAATAATATGAATTTTATATTCTCTTTTATTCCTTAGCATGATATATTTGCAAGAAGATAGATGTTTCTTGTAGTTTTTTAGGAAATGGGGAGTTTCCAGTGATTTGGGAAAATGAGTAGTTTCCATACGTTTTTAGGAAGGAAAATTCAATCTATAAATTATTTTGTTTAAATGTAAATGATTTTTTGTTTTATAAAAACAATTAGTTTTTTAGAAAATGATATGGATATCAAGAATTTTTATATATGAATTTAGAAATTCTTTCAGTAAATCAATGTTTTGGAAACAAAACATTTTGATTTAACAATGTTATTTAGAATTATATATAGTGTATTTTCTCATGTGTGTATATTTATAAAAGTTTTTCAGAAATATTACTAATTACATACGCACCCCAAACATGTAATGGGAATGTATATAGAATTGTTCATGGTGCGTTTAAAGGAAAGATATTATACTTTGTTATTGGATGTCATGACCCGTCCTAGAGGGGTCTATGTCGTAACTACCCTAAGACCACCACTAATAGGATAGGGGATGGTGACTAGCACCAAGTAGGAAGATCCAAAAAATGGGAGTTATTTTTCTATGTACTCGTACACACAAACATCTCCAAGCCACAAATGATGAAATGTAAAAACACTAGGTAAAAAATTCATGTATACATGATATTCCAACCAATAGAGTATGACAGGAAAGTAAAGTGTAGTGAAGTAAACTATGACAGAATACAAACCCACCAAAAGAAAAGTTTGTAAACCACAAAGTCCAACCTGTAGATAAAGATAGTGGGACATCTGCTCAAAGTTGTAGGAACAGCTCAGCCTACCTAAACTCATAAAGCTTTATTTAGTCCTGTTCTTCCCTGGACTCTATCAAAAGGTCACTATTTTATTCAAAGAACAACATGTTCAAGAAAATCCCGTGTATGGGTGATTAAAATAAAACTTAGTAAAGAACCCCGAAACCACAAAGGAAGACCACAAAAGAAAAAACCACATAGGAAATACCACATAGGAAAGACCAAAAATTAAATACCACACAAGAAATACCACAAAAGAAATACCAAATAGTAAATATCAAAAAAGAAATACCAAAAATAAATATTTCAGTCACCTCCGTAAAGATATATTCTCATGGCCCATATATCAAGAATATCCAGATATACTCTCTCCAATGAGACACACAGTCTCCATGAGACACACAGTCTCAGTAAGACACACTGTCTTTGGGAGTTACACAGTCTCCCAGAGAAACACAGTCTCTCTCAAACACATAGTCTTTGGGAATCACATAGTCTCCATGATACACATAGTCTCTATAATACACACAATCTTTGGGAGTCACATAGTCTCCATGAGACACCCAGTCTCTATGTCACATCCATCCATAGGATTCATCCATATCACACTCATTCTGGGAAAACTCACTCATAAATCCATTAGGTCGTATTCACAGTTCCACTAAAACCCACTTAGGATATCTAAAAAGGATCATATTATCTTAAGGTTCTCAACCCTACTGAAAATTCACCAAACGGACATCCGGTTTGAATGTTGCGCTCGTTTGAAAATTCATAAGGGGGTCCACTAGGTCGTGGGTTGATCGGCTGGTCAATCCCCCCCACCACCACCTGCAGTCGACCGGGCCACGATAGCTCAAACTATCGTGGCATTCAACCATGACTGATCTGCCATAGTCGTAGTGTTAGATTAGACAACCATGGCTCATGGTCGATTGTGGCCCTATCCGGCCACCCGGGTCCAACCTAACCCATCGGGTCCAACCAGGTTCACTAGGTCGACCTGGCCCACTGGGCCCAACACGTCTCACTGAGGCCTGACCCACCTAGATGGGTTGTTCCATGTGTTGCATCCTTAGCCCATGGATGCACTCCCCTTCAAAGTGACTGCCTCATTCTACGACCACCGCACGCGGCTGGCTATTATGTCCCATGGTCGGATGTTGCATCCCGCGGCTGGGCTGACGCATCTATGTGGTTCTGCTACCACTATGCATGCCTCCTGTACATTTCTTTGCACTGCATGTTGGTGTCAACAGACCGGTGTCCCCTTCCACGAGCCATCTTTCCTCCTCCAGTGGTCTAATTTCTGAAACGATATCACTTCCACGATCCTTGGGTATTTAGCTACATTGATCTAGCCTTTGCTTCATCTTTCCACCAATATGGGGTTCCGATTACATTTAGAGCCTCCCAAAAATTTGACTCGTGACCAAAAGGATCCAATGGTGAAGAATTCTATGAATAGCGGAGAGGATAATCACAATAATTCCCAGAGTAATGAACCTCTAAATTTTTTCATGTTGGCCAGAATTCATTTCCATTAGAATAAAGAATAAAGAAGAAATAATCACAAAGATTTATCTCCCATTAAAACCCTACAATCAATCCCATCCTATAAGAACAAGTGAACCACAAATCTACCTTTTCATGGGTTGGTCCACATTCGTCATTGAATTTAAGAATGGGGAATCATGAATAAAACAAATTCCATACCACGAGTTGGATCAGTCTTTGATGAGGAGTGGTTTTTTTGTCATCCTTGACGAGATCCCCCAACTCTGTTGGCATGATGATCCATGATTAGATCTCTGATCCATCATCATTCATTGGAGAGGGTTCTTTCTCCACATTTTAGAATAATTCTATGGTTATGGTGATAAACCTAAAAAAATTTACAAAGGATTATTAAAAAGGAGACATTTTTGCATTATTGTGTAACGTTAAATAAAATAAAACTTATTTTATTTTCTTCTTTAAAATTTCCAATAATTACTTTTCATAGTTGACCCACACTGGTCGATGTTATACCTCTCCTAAGGTAAAGTCACTACTCTGAATACAACAGTACCTTTGTATTTCTGATCTGGGAACCCATTTATGAGTTATTACACTTTTTTAGGAAAACTACATGCACATGATATATATGATTTTAATATTATTCAAACAATTGTTCCAGGAACCTGGGCCCTTCGAATCTCATGTTGTCTCAGTACTTGGTCTTGAATCAATCCATATAATATCTAAAAATAATACATGGAAAATCTGAGATGTTACATTCTCCCCACCTTGGGGATTTATGTCCCCAAAACCCAAAACAAAATGGGTACTCAAATGAAATAGGGTTCTGAGAATGAATATGAGACTCTCACTCTCATGTTCTTTCCTGAAGATTCTCATGTTTCTATCAATGCACACTAGAGAAATTGACCTTCTATGAAGGATCCTCTCCTAACAATCCTCAATCTCCACTGGGTACTCAGTAAAATTCACCCCATCTTCTATGTTCATATCACCCTAGTCAATGATGTGTGATGGATCATGAATGTACCTCCTCAACTATGACATGTGGAAGACATCATGTTCCAACTATATAACTATGGAGTTAGATCTAAAAAGTACTCCAATTTTCCAACTCTACATAGAATCTAGAAAGGGTTGATGAACCTCGAAGATATATTGTAGCCTTGGCCAAATCTCTATAATCTACATCAAGGTGAGACCTGAAGAAACATGTGGTCTCCTTAATCAAACTCCAAAGACCTCCATAATCTACTAGTATAAGACTTATGATGGCTCTGTGTAGTCTCCAGACACTCTTTTATGGTCAAAATATTCTTTGTAGTCACCTGCACCAACATTGGGTCCATGAGTGCTGACTCTGATAGGTCCGTCTAGCAAAGTGGTGACCTGCAGGGTCACCCATACAAGGATTAAAATTGTACCATTCCGATGGTGGAATGGTATTTTTTTGTTATTTGAAAACTCTATTATAGGTATGTGATCCTCCCAACTATGTCCAAAATCCATTATAAAAGCATGTAGCATGTCCTCCAGAACCTGGATGGTCTGCTCAGTCTTGTCATCTGTCTATGGGTGAAACACTATTCTTAAGTATAACTAAGTCCCAAACACCTCCTAAAATCTCTTACGCAACTAAGATATAAATAAATCATCACAATAAGAGACTATATTCAATGAAACTCCATGTATTTGAACTATCTCCTAGATATAGAGGTGTCACAGGCTCTTTACTGAACTTTGCTCCCAAATATCAAAGAAGTGGCTCGACTTAATGAGTTGGTCAATGATCACCCAGATGGTATCATGTCCCCAGTATGTACATAGTAAACCCATCACTAAGTCCATCGATATCCCATCTCACTTCCATTCTGGAATCTCTTGGGGTTGAGTCAAACCTGCTGAAACCTGGTGCTCAATCTTCACTTGCTAACAAGAGGGGCATCGAGAAACAAACTACGCAACTCCCTTATTTATTCCCAGCAACCAAAACTGATTTTGGAGGTATTGGTATATCTTTTCTACACCTGGATGTACATTCAAAGAGGATGTATGAAAATCCCTCAAGAACTCCTCTCATAATTCCACCAGTACCATTGTGCGCCCTCTAAAAATAATGATTTTCTCCCCACCTTTCGAATATCCATCAAGGGCATGACCTATGGAAAAATGAGCATGTGGAGTCTCACAGTCAGTATCCCCAAGTTGTTCCTTCTTGACTCATTATAAGAGTGGAGGGGTGATAGAAATCAAATGGTGGTAATCTACTCTATCTCCATCTACAAAGGATATCTGGAATGAGGCCAACTACTCGGATGCCTCGTTCCACAACTGTGAACTAGATCTTCTGTTAAGGTAATCTTCTACCACATTCCCCTTCCTATGTGTATATAAAATCTCAAATTCGTGGTCCTAGAGGAACTATAGTCATCATCTGTATCTAAATTTTAGATCCTTCTAAGAGAAGATATACTTGATACTCTTGTAGTCAGAGTAGATGATAAACTACTCTCCCATTAGGTAGTGTCGCTACATCTTCAATGCAAAGACTACCACTGCTAACTCAAGTTCATACAACACGTTTTCCTACTCATGTGGTATCAACTGGCATGAACCATAGGCAATCACTTTTTTCCCATGCATCAGGCCACAACCAAGCCCGGTTCCTGGTGCATCACAGAACACTACATACTCGGCACCCTCCTATGGAAATATCAATATGGGAGAACTTGTCAATATCTGTCTCAACTGATGAAAGATCTCCTGGCACTTCTTTTTTCACACAAAATGATGTCCATTTCATGTTAAATCTTTCAAGGATTCTTCTACTCTATAAA
Source organism: Viscum album (assembly GCA_963277665.1). Classification (NCBI taxonomy): domain Eukaryota; kingdom Viridiplantae; phylum Streptophyta; class Magnoliopsida; order Santalales; family Viscaceae; genus Viscum; species Viscum album. Next base: position 1,352,878,485 of record OY728164.1, read on the forward strand.
ATTTGGGTATAAACCTCTAATAGTACCCATCCAAACCAAGGAAACTTTGCACCTCGGTAACACTCCTGGATGTCTCCCAAGCAAGCACCGCCTCAATCTTTGCTGGATCTACTACAACTCCAGCCTCTAAAAATATGTGTCCTATAAAATGGACCTCTTGAATATATAACTAATAAATAGAGAGATTCTCATAAATCTTGTGCTCTCAAAGTGTGTCCAAGGCCATCCTCAAGTTTCTTGTGTTCTCCTCCTCGGACACCGAGTACACTAGGATTTCATCAATGAAGACCACAATGAACCGATCTAGGTAAGTCTAGAATATCATGTTCATGAGTCCCATGAACACTTATGGGGAATTATTCATGCCAAAAGGCATCTCCAAGTACTCTTAGTGGTTATATCATCATCTGAAATTCATCTTCAGTATATCCTTCTCTCGTAATTGAAGTTGGTGATAGCCAGATCTAAGGTCAATCTTCAAGAACCACTGCACCCCTTTCAACTAATCAAAGAGGACATCGATCTTTATTCTTCTTGGTCACCTGGTTTAGGAACTAGAAGTCCACACATAACCTAAATATATCATCTGCCTTCATTTTAAAAAAAATGAGGGCTACTTAGGATGAAACACTGGGTCTCACAAAGCCTCTCCTCTATATGTCCTCCAAATATACCCTCAGCTCACGAAGCTCTGTGGGAGCCATCCAATATGTAGGTGTAGATATCAGTGTTGTCCTGAGATATATATCAATGCATAAGTCTACCTCCATGTGGAGAGGTAATCCTGGAACATCCTCAGAAAATGTGTCCTCATACTCTACCACCACTATATGAAACTGAAGACCCATAACATCCACTACACTAAGGGTCATGCTATCTAACTAATGAGTGACCAGATACACTTTACTATGTGTGATTCCATCATGTGTTGTCTGCATTTCCTTTTCACCAAAAAAGGAAAAACTAGTCCCATCACTATAGACACAACATGATTTGTGTCTAAAATAGTCAATCTGAGCATGGACTGTGGATAACCAATCCATGCTAAGAGTGACATCATAAGACCTCGATGACACTACTAAGAGATCCCAACTGAAACTATCACCTCCAAGAGTAAGGTCACGTTATTGGAACCAGTGTGTGATCATCGAATCTTCTCTCATAGGAGACTCTAGGCATAAGGGTCGAGTCAATGGTTCAACTAGAATCTCCAAGCCTCTAATAAGGTTCATGTCAAGAAAATAATGACTAACACCTGTGTCTATAAAACTATAGATAAGGTGGAAAAGACACAGATCATACCTCTAATTATCCTTGTATCCCTAGGGTCTTAATCCTCCATCCCCTAAATTTATTCTTATCCCTATCCACCAGCTCTGTGAGCCTTTCATGGACCACCTAGGGTTGGAGTTGGTATTACGTCGAACCTTCACTCACCTCTTTCTGTCCTAGATGCTCTTATGTTATGTCTTCCACCCTACGGACCACCCTGCTCCACTCTCTACATCTACCTCAGTGATCCCTCAATCATCTTCTGATCGGTCGTACAACAGGTTGGGCAATCTCATTCCATATATCCCTGACTGTCGCATGTGTAACACAGCCTATCCCTCAGCTAATTCAAGACACCTTGGGATCATCCCCCAAAGTTCCTAACCTGATTGGGTCCCTACGACTGTCATCGGCTACCTACTACTGAGGTCTCAGTTACCTAGTGTCTGGTAGCTCCCACAACTGGTGTCTTCTCTGCTAGAAAACTCTCGACCAGCAGAGCTCACTCAAGTAACCTAGCATAAGTAGGGATTTTAAGGGATATCATGGATACATTGATCTCCCTACGTAGGCCCTGCTTGAAGGTCTGAGCCCTAAATAACTGGTCTTGTACCATATTTGTGGAGTAATGTGAAATATCGATAAACCTCATCGAGTAATCCTCCACAGTCAGACTGCACTATTGTAGATACAAAAGCTCCTATATATGCACTGATCATAATGTAGCTAGAAAGAACTCCTCTCTAAAGAGACGCTTGAAGTCTGTCCAAGAGAGAGTCATCTCATCATGTGTCCGGCTCGCTAAGCTCTATCATCACCCTACTGATCCATGGAAATGACTTGTGGAAAGGAATTCCATATGGACATAAGGATCCCTCATAAATAATAAGACACATGTAACTATGTCTAACCAATCGCCGGCTTCCTAGGGGTCTGGATCACCCCAAAACCTAGAAGGACACTACCTCCATGAATCATGTAATTCACTCATTCTACATGAAACCTCATCCAGTAATGTTGGTAGTAACTTCTTACCGATGGGAAGGGGTATCGCTAGAAAACCACCTAGAGGTTATATCTCTAGTATAGGACCCTATACTGATACCTTGTCACTAGGCATATCATCCTCATGATCATGAAACGGAATACTATCTAGATATCTATGTGGAGGCATCTTGTAATAAAAAAATATACCAAGGTCAATAGAGTATATCTGGAGAGCTGACTCAAGAAGGACATGGAAAACACAACTCATTCCTATATGATGCATGTGCCATTATTTTTCCTTGAAACCAGTTTTTTCATTTACTAAGTCAAAAATCATAAATCAGATTCCTAGTGTATCACAACAGGAAAAATGGGTATTTGCGATGGGTTAGTTGCGACGGTATTATATCCCGTCGCAACAAGTCCAACGAAAGACGTATTTGTGACGGGATTGTATCCCCGTCGCAAATATTCAATTATTTGTGATGGGGATACGGGCCCCGTCGCAATAGGTTTGGCGGGATTTGCGCGCGAAAACATGGGAAGTGTATTTGCAATGGGGTGCTTTGACCCGTCGCAAATACTCAGCGGCGGTAAATACTATTTGCGATGGTAAAGGCAGTCGTCGCAAACATTTTTTCGGCAGGTTGTTATTTGCGACGGGACCCGTCGCAAATACCAATGTGGATGGGATTAATTGCGACGGGACCCGTCTCAATAGGTTTTTCATGATTTGCATGCCAAAACGCGGAAAGTGTATTTGCGACGGGGGGCTTTGATTCGTCGCACATACTCGGTGGCGGTAACTACTATTTGCGACGGGACCCATCACAAATACCAATGCAGACGTGATTATTTGTGACGCATCCCGTCACAAATAATCCCGCCACAATAAATCTAACCTATATATACGTCTGCCCGTTTTTTTTTCAAATCACTCCAACTTCTCTATTTTCCTCTCTTTCTCCCTCTTGAATCTTCAGTTAGAGATTTTTTTTAATATTATTTTTTCATAAATATGTATGTTTATTTTAGTAATAATAATATTATATTAATTTTTTATATTATTAATATTTGTATTATTATATTCATATTATTGATATTTTTTTATATTAATATTTCAAAATTATATTTCATATATTTTTTATTTTTAATATTATAATAATATTTCTTTTTATTATTAATAATATTATTATTATTATTATGATATAGTATTATATGATTTTTATGAATTATTTTATTTTTTTCTTATTTTTACCCGTATTTGCGATGGGGGTATTTGCGACGAGGTTACCCGTAGAAAATAACTTTTTTATATATAAACGAAAAACCATTTACGGCGGGGAAAAAATACCGTCGCAAATATATTTTTTGCGATGGGCCCGTCACAAAAAAATCTATTTTCGACGCCGTTTTCAGCAATGGGACATTTACGACGGAGCCCCGTCGCAATTGGCCCATTGCAAATAAGTCTTTTTATAGTAGTGTATGGATACGATGACCACCACACCAACACTAGATTCCCTGGCTTGAAAGATGAACTTGAAACACTTAACACCATTTCCTCAAACCAAACTCACAGAATCATGGTCTAAAGGTAGAACTGACCTCCTCTGATACCACTCTATCATGACCCATCACAAAGGGGCCTGTTGTGTGACTACCCCAAGCCTTCCTACAATATTCCAGGGTCTGGTGACTAGCACCAAGTAGGCATATCCCACAAGTGGGAGTCAATTTCTTAGGTACTTGTACGCACACACACATCTCCATTCCATAAATGATGAAAAGTAAAAACACTAGGTAAACAATGCATGCATGCACTATATTCCAACCAATAGAGTACAAAAGGAAAGTAAAGTGTAGTGAATTATATTGGGCTAGAATATAAGCCCACGAAAAGAAAAGTTTGTAAACCACAAAGTCCAAACTATAGAAAAAGGTACTAGGACAGCTGCTCGAAGCCCTAGGAACACTTCAGCCTGCCTAAACTCACAAATCTTTGTCTGGTCTTGGTCCACCCTAGACTCTTTCAAATTGTCTCTCATATTCATAAGACATAATACATGTGGGAAAATCCCATGCAAGGGTGAGTAAAACAATACTCAGTATGGCACCCCGAAACCAAAAAGGGAGGCCAAAAAGGAAATACCACATAGGAAATACTATATAGGAAATACCACACAGTAAATACCACATAGGAAATACCACAAAGGAAATACCACACATGAAATACCACAAAAAAATACAATGAAGGAATAGTATAGTCATCCCCTTAAATATATACACCCATGACCCATATATCAAGAATATCTAGATATACTATCTCCATTGAGACACATAGTATCCATGAGACACACAATCTTTGGGAGTTACATAGTCTCCATGGGACACACAGTCTCTTTAAGACACACAGTCTTTGGGAGTCATATAGTCTCCATGAGACACACAGTTTCTATAAGACAGACAGTCTTTGGGAGTCACACAGTCTCCATGAGACACCCAATCTCTATGTCATAGCTATCCATAGGATTCCATACATATCATTCTCATTCTAGGATAAATCACTCCTCAATCCATTAGGTCATATACACACTTCCCCAAAAACCCACTTAGGATATCTTAAAAGGATTGTCTCATCACAAGGTTCCCAACTCCATAGATGGTTCATCAAACGGACATCCAATTTGAATGTTACACTTGTTTGAAAAATTAGAAGGGGTCCACAGAGGCATGGACCAACCAGGTGGTCGATTCCCCCCCTCCACCTCTGCTGTCAACCATACTGCGAAAGCTTGAGCTACTACGACAATCGATCGTGACCCAGCGGTCACGGTTGTGTGGCAGCTTGGTTGAACATGGCCCAGTCTGGCCTCCTGGATCCAACTTGGGTCTGACCCAACCAAGGTGCTAACCATGGCCCGGTCCGACCACCTGGGTTTGACCCGACCCACTGGGTTCGACTCGGTTCTTCAGGTTGACTCGGCCCAATGGGCTTAGTCCACTCTGGTTGGGCCTAGCCTGACCCACATGGGCCCGGCTTGTATTGCTGACACACAGCCTGCATGGTCAAGCTATCCCACACGTCACATATGCACACCATGTTTTTACCCCACATACGTGCTCCCCTCCATGGTGATTGTCGCTTCTACACGGGGATCGTCGCATCCACATGGCTCTGTCGGCACCAGTCATCGGTGTCGGCACACCGGTGGCCCCTTCCTCGGGCCACCACACCTCCCCTGGTGGTCTAATTTCTAAAATAAACCACTTTTGTGATCCTTGGATCTTCAGATACACTAATCCGACCTTTGTTTCATATTTCCACAAATTCGGGGGGTCCAATTGCGTTCAGAGCCTCCCGACAATTCAAGCTGTGACCATGAGGGCTCAACGGAGAGGAACTCCATTAACGAGGGAGATAAGAATCAAAAAAATGCTTGGAGGAATGAACATGTCCCTTTATTTATGTCGGCCTCAATTTTTTCTCATTAGAACAAAGAACAAAGATGAAATAATCACAAAGATTTATCTCCCAATAAAACCCCATAATCAATCCCATCCCATAAGAACGATAAAATTGAGGATCAACTTGTTTGTGGATTGATCTGTGTTTTTCATTGAATTAAATAATAGAGAATCACAAATAAAAAAATTCCCTACCTCAAGTTGGATCGATCGTTGATAGGGATTGGTTACTTTTCCATCATTGATGAGATCCTCCAACTCCATTGGCGTAACAATCCATGATCCAATCTCTAATCCATCATCATTCATTAGAGAGGTTTCTTTCTCCATGCTTCAAAGTAATTCCAAGTTTATGGAGATAACCCTGACTTATATGACAAAGGATTATTAAAAATGAAATGTTGTTGTGTCATCGTGTAATGTTAAATAAAATAAAACATAATTTATTTTATTCTTTAAAACATCCAAAAATTAATTTTCACAGTCGACTTGTGCCCATCGATGTTAGGTCTCATCTAAGGTAAAGTCGCTGCTCTGAATAAAATGGTTCCCTTAAATTTATGACATTTAGGAGTTATTCTAATTTTTTATAAAAACTGTTTGTGCATTCTATATAATATTTTAATATTATTCAAACAATTTTTTTGGGCACCCTGTACCTCATAATCGCACGTTGTCTCGGCACCTGGTCTCAAAATCAATCCATATAATATCTAAAAATAATATATGTAAAATCCAAGATGTTATAGTGGAAATCCATAGATCTACTTTGTAGACATGATGAGGGGAGTTGGTGGCCTAGGAATGAGACACATTTATTTTTTTTGAGACACCATGTGTCATTTTATTTTGGTATTGTATTTTTTTAAAAACTTATTTTGTTTCTGCAATTAATTTTAATGGTTTTAAAAAAATATTTCTATATTTCACATTATTTTTTCTCATGTTGGTTTATAAATTTTGAGGTAAAATAGTTTCTAATGTTGGATTTTGTGTCCTATAACCAACTATTTGTATATTGATTACATGAGTATTTAATGTATTTAAATATTAAACATCTTATTACATATTTTTAATTGTTCTTCATGACTATAAAGGTAATAATGTCCTAGATTATTTTTCACATTAATAAGATCATAGTATTTCCCCACTATAATGATAACCATGAAGTGTTATGACAATATTCTTAAATATAGTTCTACGGTTGGATGACATACTATAATGGGACACATAGTATACAAACCATTAGGTGTGAGTACTCATAAGTAGATGAGACTTCTTCTCATGAAGTTCTCACTTGTTAATCTCCAAGATGGGATATTCTGAAAACAGACTCGCCAGTAAGAATTCTGCATGTTTTGGTGTCATCAGATATTTCTATTTATGAGCATGTGTAATGGTCCTTTGACTTTAATATTATCATTAATGCATGTCACGACTCACACACTTTTATTTACTAATGAAAACTATCACGCCATATGTTGGCGGGAAGTAGGGTATGTTGGGTGCATCAAGAATGACATTTTATTGATGGATAATTGGAGGAAGGATTGTTCCCTTCTATTTATGGAAGTTGATATCTCATCCCTTTGATTGAAATAGAATCATCTCCCTAAATTCCAGGTCTATGGTGTATCAATGAGTTTATTTCAGGTAGTCAAAGAAAGACATATCAAGCAAATAGGTTGATGAAACTATCATGAAACCTGTTTGATGAGATATTCAGACAAAGGGATTATATTACATAGTGAGAGTTTATATGTGGATGTCGTCTTTGATACTTTAAGTTCTTTCTCTTGGGTGCCTGGACCCGTTTCTATAAAGTACTCTTGGACTTTAGGCAAGCCCGCCTAATGCTAATGAGAAAGAATCCTAGAGGGTCACACAATAAGTGTTTCTTATGGTCTTGATTAAATTATATTTGAATTTAATAAATGGAATAACTATTATTCTCAAAATTGTGGAATAATTTTATTCAAGATAAAATGATCATATAAATTAAATAAAATATATTTATTTTATTGAAAATTTAATAAATATTTATTTACTAGTTTGTAAATAAAATATTTATTTTATAGAATAAATTATTTATTTATTCAGGTGTTCAATAAATGGAAGTGGAGTGCGAGAGGACCAAGGCCAGTTGGGTAGTAAAATAATTATTTGTAAGATGGTAAATAATTATTTAACTAGTTAGCATAATAAAAAATAATAATAACATTGTTATCATTATGTGGCATGGGATTTCATTTATGATTCTATTTTTCACAAGTTGGCGCACCATGAATAATGGTGATGTTATTGTTATTATGTATCATGGGGTTTCTCTAAGGTTATGAATGTATTTAATTTCTGTTATTCAATTAAATGTTGTAATTGAAACCCCATGTCTTTAAATATATAGGTACATCTATTGTGCCATTATGCCTGGTGAATCAAATTTTTGGTGGTGAGAGAATTATTGATCCAAAAAAATTATCTCTCAAATCATATTATCTCCCCTCTCAATAATGAGAGACATTCTTCAAGACCAAAGAACAGGTGATCAAGAATGACTGACACAAGACACTCTCTTCACCACGCTATCACCTGAAGAACGAGTGGTGTCAATTGAAGTCCATCAGATCATGTGTAGATCACCACTAGATGGATTATAGTTTGGATCCATGAAAGAACAGCGAGACAATCTGGAAGGGTCATTTTGTACAATCAAAATCATCAATAAATAAAGTACCGAAGATCCAAGTATTTAATTTCTACAGAAATTATTTAAATTAATTATAAACATGATGTGCAAGATCCTCTCTCTAGGATACAGTGCCCTTTTCTCCTTTTTTCTATATCTTTGATCTTAATCTGTGGATACTAGTCTTTATCATCGTATTGATCCTAGATTAGTCATTAACTATGAAAAAGGAAAAGTTGGGCCCTTATAACCACCACACTTCCACTGCATCCAGATCCTTCAAGTGGTATCCAAGGGAGGTTACATCATCTTTTAAAATTATATAAATAATTCATTGATGATTTATGCTTTAATAATTTAGTTATTCAATTCATGTTTAATAATTCTTGTAATCTGAATTTTGAGATATGTTCTTCCACTTTTCATTTCATGAAGATCTACAGAAATGAATAATTTTTTAATCAAGGATCTCATTAGGAGGCGCTGACGATTTTTTCCAGGTAACACGACAGTACATGTCGTGTATTCGGATTTATGTGCCATGTAATCTTCCATACACATCATGTAATATAGATTACATACCATGTAGTTGTGTTCAGTGCATCATAACTAATTCAGAAATTACTCAAGTTGTGTGCATTAATGACACATGGTGTAGTTAATTCTTACACTGCATTTTGACCAAGACAGACTGGCGCACGGTCAGCCAGATTACATGTCGTGTGGCCCACTGGACATGGCAGGTAGTCCCTTTGGGTCAAGGGACAAACTGTGTATCTTATACACAACTAAGTAGATCGGTAACCATGTAACCTAGAGACAACACGGCATGTGGCCCACTAGACAGGTCGTGTACTCCAATATTTCCAAAGTATGTCTCACGTGCTGAGTCTCTAGGCATGTACTTCAGATAATATGGTGAAGGTAGTACACACCATGTAGTCAAAACTACAAACTGTATACTTTACAAAATTACACGGAATTAAAAATTTAATGTTTTTGTAATGTTAATAATTACATATCATGTATATTCGAACTATTTTTCATTTTTTACCTCCTAGGTTATGGATGAGAATCTCAGGTAAATTAAGAAAATGTTTAAGATAAATGGATTGATTATTTAAAGATAATAATTAGTTGATTCAAGTAAGATTTATCTTAATAAAAACTATTGAATAATTGAATTCTAGTTTTATTAAATTATTAATTTGTTGCATGTTTGTGGATGATCATGAGCTAGACTATACCTTTTTATGAGATTGGTTTCCTTATAATTTATTTTAAATTAAAAAATTTGGCATGCATTCCATCTCTCCTCATTAATATGTAGGGAATGTGTTCCCATGTTTTCTTTTATGTAAACCCCTATTTTTTCCCTCACATGTGTGTGAGTTAAAAAACATATGTAATGGATGTAACTCCCAATCTTGTGGAGGCGTTTCATGTAAGAAGCCTAGGTGAAACTAATCCAAGGAGATACAAAGGTGGATAGGTGGAAAGTTGTAAACATGAACCCAAAAGGTTCAAGTTGTTTCTCCCCTAGGTCAGGGTTATTTTATCAACCTCTAGATAAACTAACCATTAGAAAATCTCATTATCATGCCCTTTACTTTATTTTATTTCTGTTAGTTTCATGGTTTATCATTATGGATGTGTTGTCATGATCACATAATTAATTAATTAAAAAAGCATGCAAGATGGAACTAAAATAAAAAAGGCTTAGGTATAAATATTATCAATACATGGTTAATCACTTAAGTAAGTTCCACTTAATATTAACAATAATGTGATAAATATAATAAGAAATTTACCCATAAGAGATAAAAATCCCTCAATAAAATATTAAGTTAGACTAAGCCTTATGTTACTTGAATAAGGGAAAGAATCAATAAAAATATGTGTTTGACCAACTCTTTTTGGTACACTTACTTTTATACAGGAAACCCTTATAAAATTTTCGAGTTGACTAAACAATATTACATCAATAGGATTATCCCTTTCTAGACATGGTGTAATATTGGAGGCAAGTGTTGAGGAAATCCAAGTCAGGATTTTAGGATTGGGGATTCCACTCAAAGGATCAAGGAGCTACAAGCTCATAGTTGGAAAAGACCTTCCTACCTAAATACCTTCAAATATCTTGACCAACCCTTTTTGGGGTTATGTGAAGGGGAATATGGATCATTTCCACTAGAATGTCCAAGAAACTTGAAATTCTGAGTTCTATGTTGAGGGCCATTGGGACTTTATAAAATAGTGGGAGACTTAATTTATTATTTATCATAAAATTTAATCAAGAATGTACTAATTATATGCTCTTTTAATTGTAGAATAAAAATGAAAAACTTGTTAATCACACTATCCCTATGATCAATACTGTATAAAGAAAATATCTTCACCAGTAGTAACTTCCAGAAATGGTTTAGACACCTTCGGATCATTCTACGCTATGAAAAAAATCTTACATGCTAGAGTCCTCATTACCTGATCTTCCTGTGCAAGAGGAGAGTGATAAATATTTCTTGGTCTACTAAAAACATATGAACTAAGTGGTATATGTTCAATGTTTGATGTTATCATTAATTTCTAGTGAAATCATGAAGTCTCACGAAAACATAGATGCATATATCATTATTGACCACCTTAATGGTCTTTACAATGAGAGAGAAAGATAGGAATGGTTTGAGATCTCCAAGGCACTATTTCAGAGTAATCTTGGAGAGGGTGACCCAGTTGGGCCTCAAGTAATCAATCTCATTGGATACATTGAGAATCTAGAGGTTCTAGGGTTTAAACTCCCTGAAGAACCAGGTACCAATCTCATTCTCGTATAACTCCCTTAGATCTTATCTAGTTTTGTTGTGAATTTCAATATGAAAAACATTGAGAGGTCTCTACCAGATATTTTTATCCTCCACCACCAAGTTGACAAATACATGAAGTGTGAAAATCCATTTGTCCTTATGGTGAATAAGATGAAAGGGAAGGTGAAGAGCTTTAATCCCAAATCTTATTTATTCCCTTCTAAGAAAAGAAAGATCAAGGGGAGAAATGGAATAGGAAGTTGTTTGTTTCGCATGTGGAAAGAAGTTCCACTGGAAGAAAAATTGCACCCAGCTAAAGAAGTAAGGGGAAGCTTCAGGTGCATTTTTTAGTGATTTCAATTTATCTATTTCTACAAATTGGGTATTATATATAGACTATGGTGCTCACATATGTTTACAAGTATAGGAACTAAGTAAATTCAATAAAATTTACCATGGGGAGGTAGATCTACGAGCAGCCAACGGAGCTAGAGTTGTTGTTGTAGCTATTGGGTAATACAACTTCATGTTACCAACTGGGATGATCTTGGTATTAAAAGTTTGTTATTATGTGCCTTCTATAACCAAAAACATTATTTATGTATCTAGAATAGATATAGATTAATTTATTTTCAAGTTCAAAAATGAATATTGCGTCTTTTATAAAGATATCATTTGTTTTGGTAAGGCACATTTATATAATGGTCTTTGTGTGTTGGATTACACAAATCAAGTAATGGAAATCGATAACAAAACTAATTCACATGAATCATACCACACCCAACTTTGGAATCACCAGCTAGGTCATGTAAATGAGAAATGCTTGACAAAGTTACATCAAAATGTATATTTAGATTATTTTGAACTAAAACCACTTGGTGTATGTCATGCATGTTTATAATGAAAAATGACCAAATCCCCATTTAGTGGGAAAGGTTAAAGAGCCAAAGAACTTATTGAATTTTATTATACTGATGTGTGTGGACCATTTTCATTTAAAGCAAGGGGTGGGTACTCATACTTAAAACCTTTTACTGATGATTTTAGTAGATATGGATATATCTACTTAATGAGGTATAAGTTGGATTCTTTTGATAAGTTCGAGGAATACAAGAAAGAAGTTGAGAACCATATTGGTAAGAAGATTAAGAAACTCCACTTAGACTGAGGTAGAGAATATCTTAATCAAGACTTCATTGATTACTTATAGGGGTTTAGGATCCTATCCCAACTCACTCCTACTTAGACACCCTAGTGGAATAGTGTAAGAAAAAGGAGGAACCGCACCTTGTTGGACATGGTGATATCAATGATGAGTCATGCAAGTATTCCATTATCCTTTTGGGGATATGTGTTACAAATAGTGATAGACATACTAAACCAAATACTAACTAAATTGATAAATGGTATTCCATATGAGATTTGGAGTGGAAGAAAATCCATGTTATCAAATTTACATGTGTGGGTAAGTGAAGCATTTGTTCCACTTCAAGTAACAAACTTGCACTCTGAGGCACAAAGTGTACCTTTATAGGATACCCCAAGAAAACAAGGGTATATTACCTATATGACTCCTTAGACAAAAAAGGTTATAGTGGAAATACATTCCATATTAGTTGAGAGGAATCACATATCCAAAATAGATAGTGGTAGCGAGAGAAACTTCGATGAAATCGAGGCTCAAGGTACATAAGAGTTGGTATAGGAGTAGATTCCAAAAAGCCATGTGGAAGAAAGATCTGTTCCAGAGACATGAGTATTATGTAGGAGTACAAGAGAGGTTAGAGAACTAGAATGTTATGGTTTTCTAGTTACCAAGGATGGTGACTCATTATTAGTTGATAATAATGATCCTCTAACCTACAAGTAAGTTGTAAGTGGCATAGACATTTCTAAGTGTAAAGAAGCCATGAATTCTGAAATGAATTCCATATTACAAAAACAAGTCTAGATTTAGGTTGATCCTCCAGTATATGTAAATCATGTTGGTTGAAAATGGGTATTTAAGAAGAAACTGGAAATAGAAGGACAAGTCAGTACCTATAAGGAACGACTGGTTGTAAAGGGGTTTAAACAGCGTCAAGTCATTGACTACGATGAAACCTTTTCACCAGTTAAAATATTTAAATCCATAAGAATTCTATTGTCCATTGATGATTACCATGACTATGAGATTTGTAAAATAGATTTCAAAACATACTTCCTTAATGGGAACCATTGGAAGGGTTTCTATATGACACAAAAAGAAGGGTTTATGACTCCAAAGGATTCCAATAAGATATTAAAGTTTTAAGAATCCATTTATGGATTAAATAAAGAATCTAGTTCATGGAAAATATGTTTTTATGAATTCATAATGGAATTTGGTTTTATAAAGAATGAATGTGAGCCTTGTGTCTATAAATGGTTTAGTGGTAGTGTAGTTGTTTTCTTAATAGTATATGTTGATGAAATATTACCTATTGGAAATGAAATACTAGTCTTATAGTCTATTAGGGAATGGTTCAATAAATGATTCTTCGTGAAGGACATGGGAGAGTCAGCATATATTATTGGCATCAAAATCCATCCTGATAGATCCAAGAGATTGTTGGGCCTAAGTCAAAGTACATACATTGACAATATACTGAAGAGATTTAGTATGTAATAATCCAAGAGAGGATTGTTTCCAACATCACATGGAATTAATATTTCCAAGAAAATGTGTCCTCAGACGCATGAGGAAAGAAATATAATGGTAAGTATTACATACACATCAGTGATTGGGTCAGTCATGTATGTTATGATATGTACTATGATAGATGTTTCTTATGAATTAAGTGCATTAGGAAGATATCAAGACGATCTAGGTGACTACCATTGGATGGTAGTCAAGACTATCCTTAAGTATCTAGAGCATACTAAGGATATGTTCTTGGTTTATAGAGGAGATAAGGAACTATTCATCATAGGATATGTAGATGCTTTTTTCCAGACTAATCAAGAGGACATGAACTTGCAAACAGGATACATCTTCACTTGGAATGGAGGTGTTGTGAGCTGGAAGATCTCAAAGAAAGGTGTGGTCACAGATTTTATAGCAGAATATAAGTATATCACAACTTTTCAGGAATCTAAAGAATTAGTTTGGATGCAGAGCTTCATCCAAGAGCTAGATGTGGTACCTAGTAGTAAAGATCTCATCGCACTTTATTGTGATAATACTGCAGTGGTGTATCTCACAAAAGAGCCAAGGTCACATCAACATATGAAGCACATACTATGAAAGTATCATCTATTGAGGTATTTTTCTCAGAGAGGTGAAGTTGAAATGAATAGTATTTTCACGAAATACAATGTGGTTGACCCCTTGACAAAATCCCTGACTCAATAGAAACATGATCATCAAGTGAGGTCTATCAAACTGAAAGTCATAGGCAGTTGGCTCTAGTCCAAGTGGGAGTTTGTTGGAGTTGGTTTCTTAGAACCAACTATTTTTATATTGATTACATGAATATTTAATGTATTTAAATATTAAACATATTATTACATATTGTTCATTTTTCTGCATTACTATAATGTAATAATGTCCTAGAGTATTTTTCACATTAATAAGGTCATAGCAGTTCCCCACTATGATGAGAACCATGAAGTGCTATGACAATATTCTTAAATATATTTTTACATTTGGATGACATACTATGATGGGACACATAGTATACATATCATTAGGTGTGAGTACTCATAAGAAAATGAGACTTATTATCATGAAGTTCTCAATTGGTAATCTCCAAGATGGGAGATTTTGAGAACAAAACCTCTAGTAGGAATTTGGAATGTTTTGGTGTCATTGGATATTCTTATCTGTGAGTGTGTGTAATGGTCCTTAGACTTTAATATTATCATTAATTAATGTCACGACTCACGCACTTTTATTTACTGACGAAAAATGTCATGACATATATTGGTGGTAAGTAGGGTACATTCGGTGTGTCACGAATGACATGTTTTTAATGGATAAGTTGAGGAAGGATTTTTTCCTTCCATTTATGAAAGTTGATATCTCTTCCCTTTTATTGAAATAGAATTGTTGTCTTAAATCCCATGTCCATGGTTTATCAAAGAGTTTATTTTAGGTAGTCAAAGAAATATGTATCAAGAAAACAGGTTGATGACACTATTGTGAAACCTACTTGATTAGATATTGAGACAAAGGGATTATATTACACAGTGAGTGTTTGTATGTGGATGTCATCATTTTGACATTAATTTCTTTCTCTTCGGTGACTTGAACCATTTCTAGACAGTACTCTTGGACTCTAGGCAAGCCCACCTAATGCAAATGAGAAATAATCCTAGAGGGTTACACACTAAGTTTTTCTTAAGGTCTTGATTAAATACTATTTGAATTTAATAAATGGAGTAAATATTATTCTCAAGACTGTGGAATAATTTTATTCAAGTTAAAATGATCGCATAAATTAAATAAAATATATTTATTTTATTGAACATTTAATAAAAATTTATTTACAAGTTTGTAAATAAAATATTTATTTAATAGAATAAATTATTTATTTATTAGGGTGTTCAATAAATAGAAGTGGAGTTTGAGCAGACCAAGCCTGGTCCAATTGTAAAATAATTATTTACAAGACCATAAATAATTATTTAACTATTTGGAATAAGACCAAATAATAATAACACTATTATCATTATGTGGCATGGGATTTCATTTATGATTCTGTTTTCCACAAGTTGAAGCACCATGAATAATGGTGTTGTTATTATTATTAGGTATCATGGGTTTTCTCTTAGGTTATGAATGTGTTTAATTGCTGTTACACAATTAAATATTGTTACTGAAATCTCATATTGTTAAATAGATAGGTACATCTATTTTTCCATTACGCATGGTGAACCAAATTGCCGGTAGTGAGATAATTGTTGAGCCAAAACAATTTATCTCTTGAATCCACTTCTCTCCCCTCTCAAGAATGAGAGACATTCTTTATGTAACGCCCTGACCCCAGTTACCCAGAGTCGGTGCATTATTACATAACATTGGCATGATCACAAGAAAGATCAAATCTCAAAATACCGATTCGTTTAGTAGCCTTGGAATAACTAGATACATTAATAAAGTTTAAATTACATCATAAAATGAAAACTACAACAATATAGTCTCCATAGTCCACACTCTTATCCCCTTATACTATCCCTGCAGGTCATTCATAAATTACTTCTTCACATCCTGGGAAAAATAAAACATAGAAAAGGGGTGAGCTCAAATGCCCAGTAAGGATAACAATATAGCGGAAACTTTCATAAATAAGAATAAAAATTTAAGGTAATGTATAACTAAAACAAAATCCTTTTAAACTTGAACTTCAACATAGTATGGAAAAAATAAAATGAAATAATTCCATTTACTTATTCACATGGATATTCTACTAATAGAATATTCACATGCAATATCAATAACCACTTTCATAATGATGGAATTCATAATGCCCGACTATCATAACCACATAGCCAAGGCCTCGTGCCAAGACTACAAATAAGATTTTGTCAAGGCCTTGTGACAAGACACTAGTTTGTCTCATGAGACCTACCGATGCATCAAGGAGCTATAGCGGGCTCCACCCATCACTTAATAAGTCCAATGAATTCCTCATATGAACAGTTTTAAACATAACATAAACATTTATATTAAAACTAGCATACAAAATGTCAAAACTTTCTCCATAAACCATGAATGGTATAGAAATAACACATCCACAGTCAAATATATCACAAAACCTTCAATGCAATATGGAAGTTTTCTATCATAATAAATAAAATTCAAATAATCTTAAAATTCATCAAAGGATGTTGACATAGATGAAATCAAAACTATTTGAGAGAAATATCTCTTTTTTTTTAAACATTTAAAAGTCACACATTTATAAAAGAAGTAATTTAAAAGATATTTTTGAATCAAAGTGTCCCATACCACTTTGAAACTTTTGAAAAGAAATATCATTTCAAAACATTCATGTTCATATAAATAAATTCTTAAAATCATTTTGAAAACATGGACATTAATTAAAAATATTTAGAAAGATAAATCTTTAAAACATTTAAAATTATGATCTTGATAAAGAGTACCTTTCAAAAATTCTTAAAATATTAATTTTTAAATCATTTAAAGGTCATATAATTATAAAATAAAACATTTACTCTGAAAATATTCTTATAAGATTGTAAGGAAAGCTTCTATGACTTTATAATGGTGGAAAATAGCTACACCCGCCGAATAAGTTAAAAAAACATTCTTACCGTAATTGTTTCGAAAAGGTTAAAAAGCACCTTGTTTGGAAAACGACGGAAATATTCCTTTATAAACCTCTTATAAAACGTAAAACAAGGGTATAAAAGACTTTAACCCATATTCTTGTAAATAGTAAAAAAAAATTGAAATACATTTTTAAGAAACATGGATGTGGATGATAAAGAAATCCCAGTAGATTATTACGTATAAACAACCTCAGATAATGAAGAGATTGCAAAATAAACCCTTAACTTGTACTTTTCCTTGGTTGGGGTAGGTTAAACTCCTGTATAATGGTGAAATAATTGTTATTAAATTATATAATAATAATATATATTAATATGATATCATATATGATCTTTTAACATTGCTTTGTTAATAATATTTTAGAATTATCGTCGTTTCGGGTGTTAACTTACTCGTTTTATTTTATATGTTTTGTTACGTAAGCCGTGTTTGTCATGGATAGCTTGTATCTTATTCATATCCAGAATTATATTAAGTTCTTAAACATTATTATTAATCTTCAAATGAGAATTATACTTGAATGGATACGATGGAGAATGAATCTCATCGCATTCGTGGAGACGGTGGTCCGTACGTACGCACGAGCGACAATATCATTCTTTTGATATTAAATTAATATATAATTGGATGGTATATCATATATAAATAATTATTATCATGTTATATTTATTATTTACATGAATTACACATCATTATTATACTCATCCAAATAATAATTTATTGAATAACAATTACACCACGACGTGGAGACGGTAAGCCGTACGTACGCACGTATAGTGACATGTCATTCAAAGGATGGATATAATACTGAATATGGTTGTACCATATTTATAATAACATAAAATTATATATAATATACAGGAGTTATTATTTTAGAATTTAAATAACAAATAAAGAAGAAGTGGAAGAAGAAAGGAACTTGAAAAAGGGTGGTGAAATCATTACCTCTTCTTCGGGTTCTTCCTTTTGATTTGATCAAAAGGGATCCATAGGTTGGCTTTCCGATCAAAATAAGGCCTCTAGGTTGTATTGAGGGAAGTGGAGAGAGTATTTGGGTAGGGTTTGGCCAAACAAAAAGTCTTTGAAGGTGTGAATTAATGATAAGAGGGAGTGCCCTTTTATAAGAGGGGTGAGGGGTACCTTTGGAAAAGCTAGAAATATTATTTTATAATAATTTTATATTTGGTTTTTAATGGCTCAAAAGTGGATAATTTAAATTTTAAGGTGGGTATGGGTCGAAAACCACTCAACCAATAGAATTTATACCGGTTTGGGTCATTATATTAACCTTATGGTTTAGTTTTAACTCTTAGTTAATTAGTTTGGCACTTACCATGTCACTTTGTATTTTTATATTATATAGTTAATAAACTTACTATATACATCCAAGAGACCCCCAAGTGGTCAATTAATGATACACCTATCATGATATAAATATCTTGGCTGAACCTTAGATTTTATGAATTAAATATCAATTAATAATATAATAATTGTTTTAAAAACTCTTTTATGTCAATTTTGACACTATTCAATAATTGATTTTTTTGAAAATCATAATAGAATGATTACTTCGAAAAACTTTGATTAAGTCACTCCTAACATGTCATATTAACCTAGAAAATTATTTTAATTCATAAAAAGTCTCAAATTATATTTATTTGTGTATTTATAATATCAATTATTTTAATTTTTCACTATTATGGTAATTACTGCATCATCATTGTGTCATAAATAAATTAAATTATTTATTGTCTAAAAATTATAAATAAAATATAATTATGTAGTAAATATTTTTATATTTCTAATTAATATTTATAATCTAAAATCCAACATATATAACTCTATCTAAAAAATATTTTTCTAAAAGATATATGCTTATGTCATTTTTGTATTTATTTTAACTTAATAAATATAAAGTGTCATTATCACTTACAAGTGGCTCCATGGGGTCCAAAAATATACACAAAGATGACCATGGTCGGAAATGTTTCAACTAATAAGGTTAGGACACGTTTTAGGGTAATTTTTTATTATTATAATATTATTTTTAACCCTTATTTACCGGATTTACCCTTTAACCATGGTAAATAAAATATTTACCGAAGTAATTATTCAAAATGTATAAAAATAAAATTTAACTATTTATATAATTTGAACATCCTGATTCCAAATATGGAATCCATTTTTCCAAATTCCAAACACAGAAGTGGCAGAAATTAATTTAAAATTAATTTCTGCTGTCAAAAACAAAAAACGTGTTTTTAAGATATAATAACTATCAAAAGATTGACACTTTTTTATGTCCGGTTTAATTGTAAAATTATGTCCAATTACCAAAATTGTATTAAATGGTAAAAATTTATTCTAAATTTACTTTAAAACCACTCAAATTCATAATTTATCACTACTAATTATTTTTATTAAAAAAGTTGTTTTTAATTAAAATTTAGTAATTTTCACTATTCATCAAAATATAAAAGTTATCCGAAAAGTACCAAAATTTCACCCTAGGATAAATTCGATATTATGAATCCAAAAATGAAGTCCATTTTTAGAGATAAAATTTATAACATTTTAAAAAGTAGGTATTACTATTCATTACGGCTAGTTTGATTGGTTGTAGTGTGTGTTTGAACTCGAAGTTGTGTACAACACACGCTACTGTATTATTCAAAGAGAAGCATACCATGGAAGCTAGGGGTGTGACATTGTAAATTTTTGATGTCCCCATCCTAAAGAATATATTTATTTAGTCAAATTGAATATATAAAAGTTTAAAATATTGGATTTAAAAAGGGTTCACTATTAATGTTGGTAAAAGTGCATTTTTGAAAAATAATTCTTTTATCTGAAAAAAATGAATTTGTTATTACATTATGTCTAAGAAGATTATAATATGGATTATAAAATTATAAGAATTATATAAGGTTCAAAATTTAGTTAATACTATTCATAACCTCTTTTTAACGGCTTGTTTGGTAAGTCCTGGTGTGCTTGAACTCGGTGTTATGTGTAGTGAAAGTTATTGAATTGTTTTGAAGAAGTACATACTATGAAATCTTGGGGTGTTACATTCTTCCCTCCTTCAATAAATTGTGTCCTCACAATTTGATATTCTTCTTCAAAAATAAAGGTTGAAAATAGAAAATATCTTTGTAGGAAAACCCACATCGGAAATTTGGTTAATAATATTTAGTCTTAATAAGAGGAATAGAGAAATGAAAGGGTCACCACCAAATGATGATCTCGATTAGGAGAACATTGGTGGAAATTAGAGACATATAATTGGAGGAAAAACGTAAATATTTATAGGTGGTGATTGAGGTAATCAATCTTAAACAAGTTTAAAATTGAGGACATTAAATTCAGCAATCTATGAGGATTTAAAATACCATTGGTTCAATAAAACATAGGGTATTAGGATAACACTTTTTTTTGTTTTAAGATCCCTTAACTAAAGTATAAGAATTAATTTCTTCATTGAATAAGAGAAGAAGAAAAATATATACTTGACAAGTAGAGTCTCATCTTTTAATTAAGTTCTACCACAAACTCATCTTTCACTCTAAAAGATAATAGAACTTAAAAATAATATTCTATTTATCCTATTCGTATAGGGTTAAAAAATGAATTTATAATTCATCTAGAAGAACCATTAAAAAAACGACATTATTCAATCAAGGACATCACATGGTTCAGTGGTAGGTGGTACACCCTTTTCGCCCTTCAGTTATGGGTTCAAGTCTCGCGGCCTTAACGGACGCGACGGGTTGTCGCCCAACCTTCGGGTTGTCCTTTTATGGAAATCCAAAATAATCCAAACTAGAACTATCTAAAATACTTCAGTCCAAAATTTATAAGGAAGGTAAACACAATGAAGATCCTTTTTTCCGCATAATAACATGTGAACACCTTAATAATGTATTCTTTTAAAACACTATAGCATCCTGAATTACCATAAAACCTTATTGATTACATTCATGATCCCTTATTTCTTAAAGAATAATGGATATAATCCTTCAATCCAAAAATGTTGTAAACCCCAACAATGATGGAATATACAAATCATTAATCAGTTTCAAGGTAGTCAATAATATCCAATATAATTTATCCAAATCAATCATGTATTATTCTAAAATCACTACCTCAGTATCAGAACCATATTATGGTTTATCTTTCTCTCATCCATATATTTTCCAAAAATGTAACATGCTATTGAGTCACTTTTTTTTGTTCCACACAATCTCAAGTCCTTAATGAAATAGTACTGTAGTACAATCCTTATATACTCCATAATTATTATAACAAGTATATTGTTGATACAACACTCAAATGACATAATCAACATAATTACCCTAATCATTCCTCTTCATCTGTGGTAGTATCATAACTTGATTATTATCCAATAGCATCATTTGCGACATAGTCTGATGACTGGGACATAGGTTCGCGTAGTGTCCAAACTCCTTACAAATGAAGAATTGTACATTTGAAACCATTTTCTTACCCTTGCAGTCACGTACTTTGTGCCCTTTTTCCTCCACACTTATAACAAACTCCCATTCCTTTCAGGCAATTTACAGGGTGTTTATTCCCATAGTTATCACATATGGGAAAATTCTTCTTTTCCCACTTCCCTTTATCCATCTTTCTCTCTTCCATCCTTTTCATCTCTTACTTCCCTTTAAAGCCATAGGACTCAGTAAACTCTTTACTTATCTTATCAACACATGATATTATTTCTTCATATGATGATAATACATGGGAGACTATTTCTCTTATAAATTCTAGATTAATACCATGAAAGATATGATCCTTCATTCTCTTTGGATCATGTGCATTGTTGGAGTTCTCATTCCTTCTACTGGGCGCCATTTCTAAACAATGGCATACACTAGATTAGTTTATGAATAACAATACCTAATCCCAAACTGGTAAAACATATAACATAAATTAAATAGTTTATAGATATAATCCATAATCATAAAAATGTCTCCTTTGAGGAAGTATATATTCATAAACCCTTCATAATGGTTTGTAAAGAAAATTATATTTATCCTAAGAATATCCCCCGGGAGTGTCGTAACCAAGAGTGCAGCAAGGCCCATTATCGTGCACCAGTTCCCATTCGAGTCTAGCTCAAAGCGGTGTTTTCGGGTTTTACCCCTAGGTACATCTGTGCCAGAGCCGCCTCTACCTGCTCGTATCCAGACAGGGATATATTTCTTGTAAAACTCACAAAATCTCTACAATACCAAAATTCTAGGAAGTTCTTCTATATTAATCCTCAAATTCCATCTTAAACCTATGTTCTCTAATCAGAGTTTCTCTAAATCTAGCTTCCAAGGTTTGTACTAAACTTCCTCTGATACCAACTGTAACGCCCCGACCCCAGTTACCCAGAGTCGGTGCATTACTACATAACATTGTCATGATCACAAGAAAGATCAAATCTCAAAAGACCAATTCGTTTAGTAGCCTTGGAATAACTAGATACATTAATAAAGTTTACATTATATCATAAAATGAAAACTACAAAAATATAGTCTCCATAGTCCACACTCTTATCCCTTCATACTATCCCTGTAGGTCATTCATAAATTACTTCTTCACATCCTAGGAAAAATAAAACATAGAAAAGGGGTGAGCTCAAATGCCCAGTAAGGATAACAATATAGTGGAAACTTTCATAAATAAGAATAAACATTTAAGGAAATATATAAATAAAACAAAATCCTTTTAAACTTGAACTTCAACGTAGTATGGCAAAAATAAAATAAAATAATGTCATTTACTTATTCACAAGGATATTCTACCAATTAAATATTCACATGCAATATCAATAACCACTTTCATAATGATGGAATGCATAATTCTAGACTATCAAAACCACATAGCCAAGCCCTCGTGCCAAGACTACAAATAATATTTTGTCAAGTCCTTGTGCCAAGACACGAGTTTGTCTCATTAGACCTACCGATTAATCGAGGAGCTATAGCGGGCTCCACCTGTCACTTATTAAGTCCAATTAATTCCTCATATGAACAGGTTTAAACATAACATAAACATTCGTATTAAAACTAGCATACGAAATGTCAATACTTTCTCCATAAACCATGAATGGTATAGAAATAACACATCCACAGTCAAACATATCACAAAACCTTCAATACAATACGGAAGTTTTGTATCATAATAAATCAACTTCAAATAATCTTTAAATTCATCAAAGGATATTGACATAGATGAAATCAAAACTATTTGAGAGAAATATCTATTTTTTTAAAACATTTAAAAGTCACACATTTATAAAGGAAGTAATTTAAAAGAGATTTTTGAATCAAAGTGTCCCATACCACTTTGAAACTTTTGAAAAGAAATATAATTTCAAAAAATTCATGTTCATATAAATAAATCCTTAAAATCATTTTGAAAACATGGACATTATTTAAAAATATTTAGAAAGATAAATCTTTAAAACATTTAAAATTATGATCTTGATAAAGAGTACCTTTCAAAAATTCTTAAAATATTCATTTTGAAATAATTTAAAGGTCATATAATTATGAAATAAAACATTTACTTTGAAAATATTCTTATAATATTGTAAGGTAATCTTCTAAGATTTTATAACGGTGGAAAATAGCCACACCCGCTGTATAAGTTAAAAAAACATTCTTACCTTATTTCTGTCGAAAAGGTTAAAAAGCACCTTGTTTGGAAAACGACGGAAAGATTCCTTTATAAACCTCTTATAAAAAGTCAAACAAGGGTATAAATGACTTTAACCCATATTCTTGTAAATATTAAAAATGTTTTGAAATACATTTTGAAGAAATATGGATGTGGATGATAAATAAATCCCAGTAGATTATTACGTATAAACAACCTTGGATAATGAAGAGATTGCAAAATAAACCCTTACCTTGTACTTTTCCTTGGTTGGGGTAGGTTAACCTCCTGTATAATGGTTAAATAATTTTTATTAAATTATACAATAATCATATATATTAATATGATATCATATATGATATTTTAACATTGCTTTGTTAAAAATATTTTAGAATTATCGTCGTTTCGGGTGTTAACTTACTGGTTTTCTTTTATATGTTTTGTTACATAAGCCATGTTTGCCATGGATATGTTGTATATTATTCATATCCAGAATGATATTAAGTCCTTAAAAATTATTATTAATCTTAAAATGAGAATTATACTTGAATGGATACGATGGAGAATGAATCTCATCGCATTCGTGGGGACGGTAGTCCGTACGTACGCACGAGCGACAATATCATTCTTTTGATATTAAAATAATATATAATTGGATGGTATATAATATATACATAATAATTATCATGTTATATTTATTATTTACATGAATTACACATCATTATTATACCCATCCAAATAATAATTTATTGAATAACAATTACACCACGACGTGGAGACGGTAAGCCGTACGTACGCACGTATGGTGACATGTCATTCAAAGGATGGATAGAATACTGAATATGGTTGTACCATATTTATAATAACATAAAATTATACATAATATACTGGATTTATTATTTTATAATGGTAATAACAAAGAAAGAAGAAGTGGAAGAAGAAAGGAACTTGAAAAAGGGTGGTGAAATCATTACCTCTTCTTCGGGTTCTTCCTTTTGATTTGATCAAAAGGGCTCCTTATATTTGGATTTTAGATCAAAATAAGGATTATAGGTTGTATTTAGGGAAGTTTAGAGAGTATTTGGGTAGGTTTTGGCCGAACAAAAAGGCTTTGAAGGTGTTAATTAATGAGAAGGGGGGGTGCCCTTTTATAGGAGGGGTGAGGGGCACCTTTGGAAAAGCTAGAAATATTATTTTATAATAAATTCATATTCGGTTTCTAATGGCTCCAAAGTGTATTATTTAATGTTTAAGGTGATTATGGGTCTAAAACCACTCAACCAATAGAATTTATACAGGTTTGGGTCATTATATTAATCTTATCTTTTAGTGTTAACTCTTAGTTAATTAGTTTGACACTTACCATGTCACTTTGTATTTTTATATTATATAGTTAATAAACTTAATATATACCTCAACGAGACCCCCAAGTGGTTCATTAATGATACAAATATCATTATATAAGTCTCTTGGCCTAACCTTGGATTTTTAGGAATTGAATATCAATTAATAATATAATATTTGTTTTAAAAACTCTTTTATGTCAATTTTGACACTATTCAATAATTGATTTTTGTGAAAATCATAACAGAATTATTACTTCGAAAAAAGTTAATTAATTCAATCCTAACATGTCATATTAACCTATAAAAGTATTTTAATTCATAAAAAGTCTCAAATTATATTTATTTGGGTATTTATAATATCAATTATTTTAATTTTTCACTATGGTAATTAATTCATCATCATTGTGTCATAAATAAATTAAATTAATTATTGTCTAAAAATTATAAATAAAATATCATTATGTAGGAAATATTTTTATCTTTCTAATTAATATTTATAATCGAAAATATAACATATATAACTCTATGTAAAAAATATTTTTCTAAAAGATATATGCTTATGTCATTTTTGTATTTATTTTAACTTAATTAATATAAAGTGTCATTATCACTTACAAGTGGATCCATGAGGTAAAAAAATAGACCCAAAGATTCACATGTTCGTACATGTATCAACCCATAAGGTTATAACACGTTTTAGGGAAATTTTTTATTATTATAAAATTATTTTTAACCCTTATTTACCGGATATACCCTTTAACCATGGTAAATAAAATATTTACCGAAGTAATTATTCAAAATGTCTAAAAATAAAAGTTACCTATTTACACAATTTGAATATACTAATTCCAAATATGGAATCCATTTTTCTAAATTACAAACATAGAAGTGGCAGAAATTAATTTAAAATTAATTCCCGCTGTCAAAAACAAAAAACGTCTTTTTTAAGATATAATAACTATCAAAAGATTGACACTTTTTTATGTCCGGTTTAACTGTAAAATTATGTCCAATGACCAACATTGTATTAAATGGTAAAAATATATTATAAATTTACTTTAAAACTACTCAAATTCATAATTTATCACTAATAATTATTTTGACTAAAAATTTGTTTTTAATTTAAATTTACTAATTTTCACTATTCCTCAAAATATAAAAGTTATCCGAAAAGTACCAAAATTTCACCCTAGGCTAAATTCGATATTCTGAATCCAAAAATGAAGTCCATTTTGAGAGATAAAATTTATAAAATTTTAAAAATTAGGTATTACTATTCATTACGGCTAGTTTGATTGGTTGTAGTGTGTGTTAGAACTCAAAGTTGCGTACAACACATGCTACTGTATTATTCAAAGAGAAGTGTACCATGGAAGCTAGGGGTGTTGTTACATTGTAAATTTTTGATGTCCCCATTCTAAATAATATATTTATTTAGTCAAATTGAATATATAAAAGTTTAAAATATTGGATTTAAAAAGGGTTCACTATTAATGTTGGTAAAAGTGCATTTTTGAAAAATACTTCTTTTATCTGAAAAAAATGAATTTGTTATTACACTATGTCTAAGAAGCTCATAATATGGATTCTAAAATTATAAGGATTATATAAGGTTAAAAATTTAGTTAATACTATTCATAACCACTTTTTAACGACTTGTTTGGTAAGTCATGGTGCGCTTGAACTCGGTGTTACATGTAATGCAAGTTATTGAATTGTTTTGAAGAAGTACATACTATGAAATCTTGGGGTGTTACACTTTAAGACCAAAGAACAGAAGATCAAGAACAACTGATGCAAGACACTCGCTTCACCACGCTAGCACCCGGAGAATAAGCGGTGTCGATCAGAGGCCATCAAAGTATGTGTGGATCACGGCTATAGGGATTCTAGTTTGGATCCTCACAAGCACAATGAGACAATTTGGAAGGGTCATTCCAGATGATCAATAT
This sequence comes from Viscum album, assembly GCA_963277665.1. Classification (NCBI taxonomy): domain Eukaryota; kingdom Viridiplantae; phylum Streptophyta; class Magnoliopsida; order Santalales; family Viscaceae; genus Viscum; species Viscum album. Next base: position 1,352,905,988 of record OY728164.1, read on the forward strand.
TATCAATGAAGAAAGTACCGAAGATTTAGGTATTTAATTTCTGCAGAAATTATTTAAATTAATTATAAAAATTATGCACAAGATCATATCTCTAGGATTTGACACCCTTTTCTTCTTTTGTCTAGATATTTTATCTTAATCTGTAGATACTGGTGTTTATCATTATATTGATCCTGGATTGGTCATAAACTATCGAAAAGGAAAAGTTGGTCCCTTCCAACTGCAATGCTTCCACTGCATCTAGATCCTTCACCTAAATGGATTATTTTATCCCTTGATGCTAGTTTTTAGCCTCTGTTCATTAGTACACTTGAGGTCATTTGGTGATCTTTTTTAGGCCTCAGGGTTCAGGTCCCCAGGTTGGGTCATTAAAAAAGGTGTGGGAGGTGAAGGAGGAGTATATATCGATGTCGGTGATGGTTAAGCTTCATCCAGATTTCTTATAGGATCAATATGGGATATTCTTACTCTATATCAATATCACATCATTTATTATAGATTTATTCAAGGACTCATAGATCTCTAACCAAGATTGTATCAATATTCAAGAAACCCTTAGTTGTAGGGAGACCCTTGATGGTTGATCTGATAGATTTATTTATGTCTATAAAAGTATATAGTCCATACTAGTATGAGATAATAAGAGATTAAATAATATCATTCATCCAAGTAGATTGTGTATCATAGTGTTATAAAATGTATTCCTATATTAATTGCTAAAATAATTGGTAACGTAACATGAAAAAAGTGATCATCGGTTTTATTTTTAGGTGTTTCATTTTTTAGCGAGTGAAATTGGAACAATAATGACCTGGTGGTGAATTAAATCATGTCCCTCTATAGGTGTGAAACTGGTATAAGATTAAAATGGATTTTTTAACTTAATTACCATGATATATAAGGGGTTATGATACTATTTGGGTCATTTTGGATTGCCTAACAAAGTTAGTTTTCTTTTTTCCAATCAAGTAATTATATTCTATTAATGTTGTAGGAATGTTATATGATCAATAAAGTTTTAAACTTATTGTAGTATCATCTACTATTGTATTTTATCAAGACCTAAGGTTCATTTATCAACTCTAGAAAGGGTTATAGTATAATCTAATTACTCATGTAAAGTCGAGTACAACTTATCAGCCTTAAATATATGACCAATTGAAGAAAACCATTCATATTATTGAAGATATACTATAGTTTTTCCATCTTAACTTTAGTTTCTTATAGAAATATCATCTCTTTACCATTGATTTATCTAATAATAACAATTATAAATCATTCATTAATATGGATTATTTTGAATCTATATATGATAAACCTTTACATTCTCTCCTATTTTAGACTAAAATTAGGTAGTTATCATTAATTGGGAATAATATAGTTCAATAGATTCTAAATCAAGTGAAATTGATTAAAAAATGATTAAAAATTTCTCAAAGATTAAAAAATTCATATGTTTATCATAGAATATGTTACTTTGAATTTAATCTTTGTGATTATGCTTTCCTTCAAGTTTCACTATGATTAGGTCACTCACAGTTGGGAAAATAGGGGAAATTGATTCCATGGTTTATTTAACCTTTGAAATTCTGGAGAGTATTAGAGAAACTGCTTACATGGTTGCTTTAACTCTAAAATTAAGTATCATACATAATGTATTAAATATTTCACAAATAATAAAATAAAATACTAATCCTACACATGTAATTAATTCAATGTTATCAAGTTGGAGATAAATGGTTCCTACATAAAGAATCTTATTTTATCATTAATTAAAGAGAAAAGGTATTATAGGGGAAGGTAATTCCTTTAGTTGATATTTTATTGAAACATAGAATATTGCAAGATGAAACTTGGAAGTGAGGGGTTGATATGAAAGACCAATGACCAAACTTGTTCCCTCATGAGGCTCATTAAATCTTATTAGGGATGATAAGCTTGATGGTGTAGATTTTGTAGTAACTAACATCTTTACATGTTATTTTTTCCTTAAAATTAAGTCCATTAATTTCTTAACTAATGGAATTTTTAGTTTAAGGGGGGTTATAGGAATGTGGTGGGAAGTTAGGAGGAAGGAAGGGTAAATAGTGCATAAAAAGTGTTGGGTTCCTAGTAGAGGGGTACCAAGTACCCTATGGTGTCTCGTGGATTATAATTTCAACTTATATATCCACAAGGTGTCTAATAGACTTATATTGGGTACCTAGTTGTCTATTATGTGATTTTAAAAAAAATAGAATCAACATGGTCTTTTTAATATCAAATATCAATCACTTAAAGAAGTTGTATCAATATTTTCTTCTTATTGTTTGTTTTTAGATCTTACCTCAAGATTCCTAACATATTCTTCTTCTCTAATGTTGAAATTTCTATGAATCTTGTTTGGATCACATCCATGTTGTCATGGGAGGTCATCTTTAACATGGATTTGGTATGTGTCTCCTTTAAAATCATTATTTTCTTTATTTTTATAAAGTATTAGATTTGATCTTAGAATCATATCCTCTATTTTCATGAACCATACAAGGTCACCCCTTGATTTGAAACTCAAGCTGGCCCATGGAAAATCCCGAGTTGAATTCTTGATCCCCACGAAATATAAACTAGCATAGGGGCATCAACACGTACTTTAATGGGAATGATTTTTTCTAATAAATAATAATACACACATTGCATAATTATACCACAATTCATGTATAGTGTGTTCATACATTTTAATTCCATGAAAAACTAAATAAACATTTTAAAATAAAAAAATAGACAAGTCATAACCAAAAACAAACATCCAATGAACTATATTAAAATAATTTAGAGACTAAATTTTAAAAAAAAGTGATTAAATCTTCGATGAATCATCTATGATAAAAAATAAAACTAAAATTATAAACCTATACCTCCATATAACCCTAAGGTTATCCTTTATCCATTGAATTAAAACATTCTACAGGAGCATCCAAAAAGTTGGAGTCCAAAAAAATGCACCCTTGAATACCAGAACCTAAACCTGTATAAAACACTCGGTCTATAGTTACGGAGTGGAGTAAGTAGGATGTGAACATAAATATCCAAGTAGGATATCACTAGATAATCCATTAAATTTCATTTATGAAACCAAACTTAAAATTTATTTTCAAATACATTACTTGAAAATATGTTTTTCATAATTTTAAAAAATATAACTCATAAACATTTTTAAATCCTCTTTTAGAACACAAAACAAGATTTAATAAACATGAAAAACTTCCTTTAAATACTCCATTTAAAACATACATTTTTAAATCCCCCTTATAAATCCATTTATAATACTATAAAAATAGTAACCTTATGTTACCAAAATAAACATCAACTAGATAAGAAAACTAAAATAATAATATATATAAATTTAAATAGAAAAATAAGTCAAGTTCTACAACAATAATAAAACAAAGTAATGAGTAATATGTGATACAAAATTAAGGTACATTGGGATCATAACATGATAGTGAAATAAATAAATCATATCATAATGGAATAATAGGAATGAAAGTAAAATAAACTAAAATACAATAGATAAGAGCTAATAAAGTGTACATAATCTTGTAAATTAGTAAACATCCAGTGAGACAGTCATAGATGTATTATGGAAGAATAATCTATCAACATATTGATGAAGTTACTAGTCTATAACCACCTTTCATACTTTAAACTCACCTTATCAGTGGAACTCCTCTAGATAGGGAATAACATACCACTAGAGGATACTAGACAGACTGCGATCATAACTAGTATAATAAATATCTATTAATCTCTTACTAAGATTCTTAGGATCTCTATGAATCTATCTAAAGGAGGTGAGGTAAAATTTTATAATGTAATAGAAAAATCACAATCACATATCCTCATCCCACATCCTCACACTCTCTAATGTATATCTCCTCATGAACACACACAATAACATAAAAAATCATATCAATATGAAATCTCTCATATAATTTGATAAAAAGGGGTTTATCATAAGGGTAAAACCTATTTACAGAAATAATTTTTTTAAGGTTTCAATTGGGGATTTAATTCAAATATTTAGAAATTAAAACTTAAAATCCCATTTTCAAAACCATTTTGAACTATGAGAAACAAAAATTCAATTTTAAATCATTATTTACATATCATATACATATATAAATCATCTAATAATAAAGTATGTAAAATCAAAGTTAATAATTTCATGATAGTAACATGGGAATTTACTTAGGAAATCTCATTGGTGGCCACAAATAGTAAATCTCCAATCAAACCACACCTCAATCCATAATCAAAATAATATAAAATAATTTAATGGTCTAAAACATTATTTTTATACCTACCTTATTTGGAAAATATCTTCTAAAAATTTTATCAAACACTTCACGAACATAATTCTTAATTTAAAACTCATAATAAAAGGAAACCATGAAAACCTCCTTTTAAAAATAGGTGATGTATTCAAAAAATCTAGGCAATAAATTTAAAAATTCATCATGGTTCATGAAATTATCATACTAAAGGGAAATTAAATTTATAAATCTCAAGCATTCATGGTTTTCCAAGAAAAGGAGAATACTTGGAAACACCTACCTTAATTCATCGTTTTCACTAACCGGGGTCTTAATCCACCCCATCAAGGCATAAGAAACTCCAATAAACCAAGATGAACCTTAAATAATAATAATACCCAAGTGAAAATTTTATTATAGTGAAAAATAGGTTTTTGGATCCTTCATAGGGTTAGAAAAGAATAAATAAACAAGAAAATAAGGGAAAGAGGAGGAGAAAGAGGTCTTAAACTTGAACATTTCACTTGAAATTTAAGATAGAAGCCATGGAATACAAGGTAGAACAAGGGGAATTTCACCTAGGGCTCCCTAGTGTGCATCATGTGAATGGAGGAAGAAAATACCCCAAATGGGTATTTAATTCGGAAAAGGAAAGGTGGTAACTTCACAAATTTAAAAAACCGGGCATAGGAAGATTGTCATGTGATGCCCCTTTCATTATGTGACTACCCTTCCTAATCGACCATCAATGAAAAATTACCCCAAGTCATAGTGTCAACCACCCCTATCAAAACTAGGTAAAATTGAGGGAATTATACCCAATGGTATGATGTAGTGTAACAACCCTCAGTCCCAGTGAAACACACACCCAATTAGAGCTCATAAAAACCCCAAAGTTTGGTCATGGTGAAACTCCCCTTGGCCTTGGTGTGACACTCCTCTAGATATAAATACCAAAAACTCCTAAAGGTTCAGTTATGTTGTGACCACTCTAGGTTGTGGTGTGACCTACTATAGACTGAGTCTATATATTTCCCAAAAATACCTAAAACTCTCGAACAACTGATAAAACAAGAGAAATAGAAATTAAAATGAATAAATGAATAAAATAATAAAGAAAAAGATTTTTTAGTGTGATAATTCTCCCCACCATACCACTTTATTCCCCTAAAAATCCATTTAGTTCAAATGGGAAGAAACAATAAGAAAAATAAAAAATAGAATAACCACTCACAATAAGATCTTCAAACCCTCTAAAATTTAAAACAAACTAATAAATTCAAATTCATATCCCAATTCATAGCTCATACTTGGTAGCTATAATGAAAATATTAGAAAACTAAGACCCAAAATGGGTCTCCTAACCATATAATTATTACACTAATATGGTGGATCAATAAGACAAAGGAATTCTAAAAAATCACTGTGAAGTATGCCCTAAGCTTTCAACTAAAGAAAACTCAAAAAAAACAATCATTTTTATATACATAATCTCATAGAATAATAATATTTATCTCTAAATAGTTCATGATTTTGAGTATCCCAAAATACAATCCATAAATCAACAAATAATGGTACTAAGGAGACAAGGGAAGAAAATGGGAAGATAAAAAACTCAAAAAGACTCAATAAACTGCCATTAAGATGTAAGAGATAACATGGTATTTTTTTTCTCTAATGGTGATTTAATTTAAAAAAATTATGTACATGTCCCAATATACCATAGTTTTGATTGTCCATAGGAAATTTTGAATAATAGGGCTTTTAATTCTTAAACTAGCCACATTAAAAACATAATAGAGATCACTTATTTCTAGGAGAAGTGATAGCATAATAAGAAGACTCTCCCAAATAATCCTAATTTTAAAAATATGGTTCATCTAGCTTCTAACTCCTACAAGGTTTTAGACCTTTATCATCATTTAAGGGAATAGGGATTACACTCATTATGGGTTACCCTATAAAGACCAACCCTACCATAAAGTATTCATTAACTAGATCCTCAAATGGAGTCAACCTAGATGAAATCACTCTAGAAATTAGGTGTGGATGAATACCCTTCATGAAAATATGAACTTTAAATGAATCATTATATATTATCTCTAAATAAATGGGAATATTTATTGGTACTTGGTCATGTAGTAGAAGCATATAGACCAGGTATTTAAAAAATTTATCACCAGTTTGACATCACAATGTTATATCCAATTATGTGAATCCAAATAATCAACCCTAGGATCCTAAATGAAAATATTTAAGCACAAAAATAAAATCAAACTATTACCTCATTTTATTTGAAGATGTAGTAATATTCTGATCACTTTAAAAATTACTACTTAAAGGAACTAACAAAAGATTCATCTAGATCATCCACGTATTCTTCTGGAGTTTGTTGAGGTATTAAATGTTGGATTTTGGGTTATAGTGTGGATTATCAATGAATCTTTCGACCTCTTGATGATCACCACAACAATATACCTATGATATGCATTGGAGAACTTGGATAAATTTATTGGAATGGTACCTTCTCTAACTGGGGTGTGGGAGAGATAAGAGAGGAGCTCTTGAATTTGAGTGTATAAATAGTCACCCAAAATTGAGCTTTCTCAAGCTTAAATAACTAGGTTAAAACATTTGAAAATTTCACTTAGGTCCCTGAATATATATTACCTACTAAATAAGACATAAAAAACATCTTATGACTAATTAATAGTGTTATAAACATCATTAATATATTATGTGATAAAATATAAGTCATTAATCTGACTTATAACTCCAAAAAATTATAAATGAACATTGAATATTAAAATAGTATTCATTTGTAAAATATTTTTTCTTATATTCACTAAATAACTTGTGATTCATGTTAATAAATATATTCAGTATCATTTACTCTAAACTTGAATAATATGAATTTATTTATTTCATAGAGATCATTTAAACTCAGACATTACCCAAACCTTGTGATGGGGCCCACCATGTCTTAAACTTCTATTCATAAGGATAGGCTAGACTTTTTAAAATTCTAAGTGTGTAGCCCTCTAGTCCCTTATCTTGAAAGTAGTGAGTATTACTCATAGACCAAGAGAATATTCTATAAACCCATCAAGGACCCTAAGGAGATGAGGTATAGTCATAGCAATGGAAACCTTTTTTATGAACACATGTCACATAATGTAATCTATTTATCCTATGATATTTCATAAAGTAGTATGCATAACATGTGTCACCATCCTAACTGCTTTATTTATTTTTTATATAACCTTTCTAGATAGGATTACCTACTTGAACCATGGATATGGATTTAATGAAGGTACTACCATCCTGTTCATCTTGGCATGAGATATCTCTTCCTCTACTTGGAAGCGACAAGACCTATCTTGATCTTTCAACCAATAATATACCACCAATGACACACCTTATGAAATATACCTCCCAAAAACATCAATGCCATGGTTTTTTTCTTGTATCAAATTATGTGATCTAACAATGCGTATTGATGATGATCACAAGTCAAGAGAACAATAAACATGCTCGTAGATAGAAGAAACCAATGACACTAGAACATGTTAACTTCAATTCATTTTTTATCATTTTGAAAATCCATTTTTTAGTTAAGTGGGAACCAAAAAAACTATACACTGTCATGCATACAACCACAAAGAACTAGATTCAAAATTCAAATTTCAAATTTCAAACTTCAAAATTCAAACTTCAAATATCATCACCTAGAACATGTGGTGTTTCTATTGGTGGGTCATTCCTCATGATATCATCTTCTATAGATCACCATGTGATAACTTCATGAGAATAAGTCTCAATTATTAGTATCCCCAATATCTGATAGTCATATATCATATGTGTCTTATCATTATGATGTGTCTATACCATAAGACATATATTTAATATTAATTTCTTGGTATCTTTATGTTCTCATCATATCCTGGGAACTACTATAAGCTTTTGATGCAATATGTAATCTAAGGAAATTTCTATGAAAATAGTGGATGTAGAAGTATCAACACTATAATAGTAATAGAAACACATGTATATATCAAACTGTATACATGTGATGGCAATCAAAGTACATACAAGAATTAGGTCTAGGGAACCCACTCACAACACCCCCACTCTCACTAGATCCAACATCTGGTAACTCTCAACCCATTAACTATCACATAAGAATCATGCCTCTACTGAGATATGTATTTAGTCAAAGGTTATACCACATTATCCTCTATGGCTACTCTACTAACTATGACTTCACCACTCTGAGTAAAGTCCCTCAAGATATGAAACTTCCAAAGCATATACTTTGTCCTTTTATGTCACATGGGATCCTTGGTCAGCACCACTACAATAGTATTACCAAAATAAACTATAATAGGTTTTGCACTACTAGGCACAACACCAATATCTAAGAAAATTATGTGTATTCATACCACCTCCTTAGTTGTATCAAAAGTTGATAAATACATAGATTATACTATAGAATTGGTGACTATGGGTTACTTCAAGATTCTCCAGTTCAAAACACCACCATTCAAAAAAAAATACAAAGACTAATTGTGATTTTATATCATCATGAAATTTCTGGAAACTAGAATCAGTGTATCCCCTCACTACGAGTTCCTCCTCTCCTTTATATACCAAGAACATATCTGTTTTAAATCTCAAGTACTTTAGGATTTTTTTTATAGCTTCACAATGAAACTCCCTTGGATTGGATTAATATATTCCCACCATGCTTAAAGAAAAGGAAACATCAAACCTATTATATTTCATAACATACATGAAATATCCCATTGTTGAAGTATAAGGGATTCTACTCATATTTTCAATCACCTCTTATGTTTTTGGACACATTTTCTTAAAGATATTGATACCATGTGACATTGGTGAAAATACTATATTAGATTATTCCATATTATACCTTTTGATTACTTTTTAAATATATATACTTTGAATTTTCCTAATCATACAATCATATCTATCTCAATAGATCTTGATCCTTTGAATATAGACAACTTCACCTAAGTCTTTCATGCAGAATAATTTATTTAACAAAGTCTTAACTGACTGTAATAATTGTACTTAGTTTATGATAATAAATATGTCATCAACATATAATACAAGAAAAATTATTGAATTTACACTAACTTTATTATAGAAACATGGCTCCCTTTCATTCTATAAAAACCCAAATTCTCTTATGGCCTCATTAAATCAAACATTCCATGATCATGATGCCTTCTTCAATCCATAAATATATTTCTATAGCTTGCATACTTTATTAGAACTCTTTGACCTAATAAACCCATCAGGTTGAGTCATCAATATTTCTTCAACCAAATTCACATTTAGAGAATCAATTTTGACATCCATATATCGAATTTAATAATCATGGAAGGCTTCTATTGAAAGTAATATTCTGATGGATTTCAATATCATGACTGGTAAGAATATTTCTTCATATTCAATGCCTTAAAATTTCCCAAAACTCTTCACAACCATATGTTATTTATAGGTATATAATTTACTATCCATTTACAAATTTTTATTGAATTCAAATTTATATAAAATAATTTTTACATCAACCAGAGGGTCTATAAAAATCCATAATTGATTTTGATACATGGACACCATTTAAAAATGCATGGCTGCGTGAAATTTAGTAGCTTCCTTTCCATCTACTAACTCTATGTACATAAGAGGTTCATCATTATTTAGGATTAATGTGTATATTTACTTAAATATAATAAAAACATATCTCTATGGTTCTCTAATATTTCTTTTAGACCTACGAATTACTTTTATCTTGGGAACATTTCATCTCCCACTATCACTTGTGGATATTTTTCTCATACCAACTCTTGTATATTTGGAGAACCAACTTCATTGATGTTGATCTTTCTCCCACTATTTCCAATTGAAATTTTTTATATTTCTATAAATATGGCATGTCTCTCCATAATAAATTTTCTATATCAAGGTTTATATAGGTAATATCATTTAGTTTCCTTAGGATAACCTATAAATATGCACTTTGTGTTTAGAGATGCTATATTTTCATTTGGTATTATCTTGGAAAATGATTCACATCCCCATACACATATATGTGATAGAGAAGGTTTCTTTCCATACTATAGTTTGTATGTAATTCTATATTCCACTTTATTCAATACTCGGATGAGTCTATATGCCACAATATATAGTGAATATCCCCGAAAGGATAATGGTAGAGTTGCATGACTTATCATCAATCTTACCATGTCAAGAAAGGTTTGATTACTCATTTAACTAACATTGTACCACTGAGGTGTATAATGAGGAGTTATTTGGGATATTATCTCACACTCCCTCAAGTGATCAATGGAATGTTATTTTATATACTATCCATCTCGATCTGAGTGGAGTACCTTGATCTTTTTACCAATCTAATTCTATGATTCATTTTGGTATTACTTAAAAATATGAAAGGAATGTGACTTATACCTCATTAATTAGATATAATAAAACCTTCTAAATTCATTAGTTAAAGTAATGAAGTAAGATAATACACCCCTTTCCTATACTGGAAATAGACCACATACGTCAGTATTAATTAACTCTAATTGTTCTATGGATATTTCTCCTTTCCCAAAAAGGGTGTTTTGGTCATTTTTATTTGTAAATAAGAATGGAATTAATCCAAGTGTTTTAACTCAATGGATTATGATACCCAAATTGATATATTTTTCTTAAATTATTTTTATTTATAGGACCTATCCTGAAGTTCCATGGGTGAGTATAATGTTATTTATTCTCACTAGATTTGTCATTGATTTCCAAAACTAGATATTCAAGTTAAAGTATATACAATCCATTTTTAAGATGTTACTTACCATAAAATATGTTATTATTATAAAAAATAAAACATTTATTTTCAAACATGAAATAAAAACCCATATTTTCTAAGCTCGAAACTACGATTATGTTTTTGGTAATAAAAGGTTCATCATAAAAATTATTTAGTACAATAATCAAACCACTAGGCAATGTGATATGGTAATGTCCTACTACTAATGTTTCTAAACTTATACTATTTTTTGATTGAATGTATATGTCATCCTTTTAAATATTCTTGAATTTACTCAGTTCATGTATTTGAATAAAAATGTTTGATCCACATGATGTATCTAATTCCCAACCTTTAGAAATAGATAGATTGAATACAATGAAAAATATACCTCAAGTAGAAGCATCACCTTGATTATTTTTCAAAACATTGAAATTATTCTTCCAGTATCCTTTATTTCCACATGAAAATCATACTTCCTCCTACTCATTTCTCTCTCTCTGGATATTTCGATTCTTGGAGGGGAAGTACATTGGCGTCTTTGTCTTATGTTTAGCCTTTGAAGCCTTGGCCTTGCCTTTCCTCCTTTTGTTCACTATAAGGACTAGAGAGTTAGAGTTTTTCATATACTTATCATCTTGGTGAACAAAATCTAATATATCTAGGAGGGAATTTTTCATGTTATTGATGTTATAATTAGTAATAAAAGTCAAGAATCTTGGAGGTAAAGATGAAAGAATGATATCAGTCACTAGTTCTTGATCCAACTTAAATCCAAGAGACTTAAGTATCTCAATGTACCCAATCATATTTAGTACATAATGTCTTACCAAATTCCCTTTTACTATAATTCACCTATATAGTGCACTAGATATCTCATATTTTTCTTATACAGCTCTCTCCTGATAAAGAAATTGAAGATGATACAACATTTTATTAGCATCTTCATCAGATTTCATTTTTTACAACTCACCAGACATAGATGACAACATGATGCATTGTAAATCTAGTACACCATTAAAATTATTCTTGTACTTGTCTCTATCTGCCTTTCTTTCTCCCATGAGGGGCATGGTATGAAGTTCATATTCTAGTGCATAGTTCTTTCTCTCTTGATGTGGTACTATGATCAGGTGCTTGTACCATTCCAAGAAATTATTTTTGGTAAATATATTCTATACATTGAGTATTGACCACAGTTATATTGAACTAATGGTGGTGTTATCCATTTTATCTATAGAAAATAATCCTAGAATTTAGTAATTTATTTAGATTATTGATAGACATTACTGATTAATTAATCTTTAAATGTATCCCAATATCTGATAAAATCATAGTATCCCTCATTTTTATATTTGGAATGCCCAATAAATTGAGTATTTTAGTGTCAAGGATCCTTGAAACCTATCCTCATAGTCCAAGCTATGTCTATGCCACTACTCATAGAGTTTCAAAGTAGGATTTTGACTGTTTGGCTGCATTGACTTGTGGCTCCTTGAACTATTGAGTGAATTCCCAACTTATGTGAATCGTAACTTTTATTTACTCAAAAAAATACTCTAAAGATGAAATAATCTAGCTATAGATATTTCTTTGTTGTTATATTTAGATAATCTAAACCATCACCCTTATAATAAATCCCCAATAGTAGGTGGAACCCTCAACTAGGGATGTAAATCTTCTTGTACACCTAGTTTTGTCCAAATTTAAGTTATTAAAGGGTTTTTAACTTAATATATATTTTAGGTATTTTATTACATCTTGATGAATGAAGTAATTTTATATTTAACTTGCTCATACTATGTGATCATGCTCACAACTTAACAATGAATTAAATAGAAAAATATCCACCACTTATTAATATGTTTTTAATAGATACATACTTTTCAATTATTTTATTTGATCATGTTGACATACATATTCACAAAACAATAATTAATCATGCATAAATTAATTAAATAAACAAGACTAACCATGATCATATACTATTGGTTGATCCATTAAGAAAATAATTGACCAACCAAGTGTTGGATGTGAACTAAAAATTTACATGCATGAGATGCATGTACATGTGCATATGGTGCATGTGACATATATATATAATATGATATTACATATATTGTAAATTTATACATGCATGTTATTCATGTATTTTTCATGCATGTGATGAATGAATATAAAAAATATATATATATATATTATTTATTTCTCCTGATTGGTTTATTCATAATTTATGATACATTATGAATGGATTAATTTCATTTCATTTATTTATTGTAATGAATTTAATAAATAAATACCCCAACAGTAACAAATGCATGTGATGTGTTATAAATTAGAGGAGTCTCAGGCTTTGACTATATAAAAGGATGATATACTCTCATGTTGGGTGTGTGATGTGTATAACACACTGTTAAATTATATTTCTACTAATACTCTATTTATCTCATTTAAGAAGGCACCAACACCCCTCTGGATATTGTGTATCCTCATGATAAAAACATGGATCCATTGGTTGGTGCACTCCCTTGAAGGTAGGGTGATTTTCTTCACTACACCTTGTGATACTCTTCAATAACTCTCCACATAAGGAATATTTATATTGATGTTGTTTTTGAATTCTAAGTATGTTATTTTATAGTATTATTTACATGTTAATTTCTTAAAGATGGATCTCTTATGTTTTGGGTTTTCTTCCGCTGCTTGTAATATTTAGAAGATCATACAAAGTGCATCAGTGTTATCAGTGGAGATTTTTCAAGAATTGAACATGTTTTGATCACTCGTTTTAAAATAATAATGAAAATTTTTATTTTTATAGAACTATAGGATGATTAAAAACCCTTACATATATTGTGTAAAGGTAAATTTGATTTACCCTTACGCAGGTTGTCTATGGAAAGGTCATAACCTTACGTAGAAGATATACATATGGGTAACCTACATATTAACTTTATGAAAATAGGTTGTATAAAGGTAATACCATTACAAATTAGTGCATGTGTAAAAGTAAACATGATTTACCCTTACGTGATACCCTTATACATAAGGTATGTGTAAGGGTAACCACTCTGTTACCTTTATAAAGATGAGTTGTGTAAAGGTAGTACCCTTACACAAGGGGTTTACATAAGGGTCATTGACACTTTACCCTTACATGTAAATGTATTAGAAATTCTGCCTAAAGGTCCCTAATTTTTACCATCATGTATAATATAAAATATTAATAGTACCTTTATGTAAAGGAGTTGCACAAAGGTAATACCTTTATATAAGGGAGCTACCTAAGGTAATATGTGTATTACCTTTATGCAGCGGTGTTAAATCGAGATACATAAAGGTAACCTTTAAGTTGTATTTATATAGGCATTTGAAAACTTCATTTACCCTTACATAGAGAATATGCATAAGGGTAAAAGGGGCGTTACCCTTGTGTAGAATAAGGATTCTACATATGGGTAAGCAGAAACTATATTTAAAAATATTTTTTTAATATTAAATGGTTTTTATGGTTTATAAAATGTTTATGAACCATAATAAAAGTTATTTTGGGATATTTTAATTTATAATGATTTTATAAATTAATTAATTAATAATAAATTATTTATAATTAATTAATTAAATGTTTATAGAACATTATTCCCAAAAATTAAAGGTCAGTATTTTAAAACACCTTTTGAAAAATTAAATTGTATTCCTTATGATTTAGAAATAAATGGTTTATTTAGAAATTTTAAGTGGTTATTTATATAGTTTTTATAAATTATAAAATATATGACATTTAAATTATATAAAATGTTTATAAAATATATTTTTTTATAAAGTGTTTAAAATTCATGAAATGTCATATATATTTCATTTAATATAAAATATGAATGGGTTCATATTGAGTTGAATATAAAATGTTTATATTCTTTCTAAATTATAAAATGTTTATCATTAGCACTTATTTATGAATAGTTCATAAATGTATCATGTTTTGGAAAATAAATAAATTGTTTATTTATTTGTAAAATTTCATTTATATTCATGTTTATTATCTTATTTATGAAATATTAATATTATATATGCCCATTTATTTGACAAATTGATTCTAGGATAGAGCCTTGTATATCATGCTACATTTGATATCATAAAATTTAATTTTCATCTACCTTAACCTCAATTTATATTTTTAACTATGATCTTTAGAATAGTTATTGGTCATATTTTGTGCATATTAGGTGTTATATTTTTCATGAATTGAATTATCACTTGAGTAAAGTCTCCCCAAGTATATTGGCTTGGGGTTGGACCTCATAATAACCTGACAGCTTTCCTTGGCTAGGAAAGTGAATGTTGTTGGGTATATGTCACTCCAGACTTATTCATGTGGATTTTTTAAATCTCTTAAATTATATTCCTTTACATGAAGTATTCATTTACCTTATGTGTATGATGAATTTGGATTTGAATGAATATATTTGACTTATGTTTTTGGGTGATTAACACATACTTGTGGGTTTTTTAAAGAGTTACACATTAATTTGGTTTGAACACATTAGTTTGGTGGTTGGAATAGGGGTTCCAAAACTAAATCATTATAATCATGCATGCAAAAAAATATAATAAAACATTATAAGATAATTATTACATATAATGTAATAGTTATGA
This sequence comes from Viscum album, assembly GCA_963277665.1. Lineage (NCBI taxonomy): Eukaryota > Viridiplantae > Streptophyta > Magnoliopsida > Santalales > Viscaceae > Viscum > Viscum album. Next base: position 1,352,921,771 of record OY728164.1, read on the forward strand.
TTTTGATATGCATATGATTTATATTAAATGGGTGGGACTTTAAAAATGAAAACCCCAAAATAGTAAGTGTGAGATTCTTTCCAAAGAGACACTTTTTAAGACCTCGATCATTTAACCAGGTATGTTATGCTATAGATGGATTCCCATGGATTATCTTGTGTAAGGAAAGAAAGTAATCGGTGAAATTAGAACATCCTTGGGTAGGTCATGTCATAGTTTGGTTCCCTTTGATTGACCTTTTTTATCCTATTTTTGAAGTTTTCTTTGGGTTAAACTATTCAGGATACCCTAATAGGATTAGTTTTATAGAGGAATAGAGTTGAGTGAATCTATATGATGGATTTGGATAAATGGTTGTCCACTAAACTATCCAAGAGTTGAAATTGTTTTTATTAAGATGATTCCCTGTCTAAATAACTATGTGGTGAGATAAATGTCATAACTTTCTCATTTCTTAGTGAAATATGGATCTTTGATCACCAAATGGATATGATGTGTGGGGTTATAATTTTTAATGGGAGAAATTTTATTAAAATTACTTGATAAAAATATATAATACATGATATTCATCTAATAAAAAGTTTTATTCTAGATAAATGCAACATCATCATAAAGTTAAACTATATATTAATCCTTGAAAAGAGAAGCTTAAAGTAAGAAACTATTAATACTGGTAGCTTAAGAAAAGTTCATGAGTAAGAGTAATATTATATATGTTAACAATTTCTTCCTGAATAACCAATTGTTGAAATTATTCAAAAAAAACAAGATTCTTATGGAAGCATGGAATGATTCATTTAATATTTCAAAGGCACTAGATGCTAACTGAACAAAGGAATTATATTATCGTATAATCATTATGATTGGATATATCAATGATTCTCAATATGATTAAATATGTTTGGAGATAATGGATAAATTCAATAAGGATTATTTTGGTTAAGTAATTCATTCTATTTTCATATATAGAAATTTTTTAGAAAGATGGATGAATTCAATAAAAATTTACCCGATATTCTTAAAGTGTTGAGAATAAATGAACTAGGCATATGATTTCTATGTCTTGGTATTTTATAGATAGTACAAGGTGGTAACACTTCAAAACCAAAAGTGTAAAAGTTAAGGTTATATGAAACTTGATTGTATTATCCAGAAGGATTAATGATTCTATATGATGGGATTATATAGAATACCTAAAGGTGTTTGGGAACTCCATGGAATGTTCATGTTAGGTATTAATTTTATAGAAATTTATTCATTGACTTTGAAGGGTATGTGAAATTGAGAGTATATTTTACAAGTGTTGTAAATATGAAGGATTTCAAAATCCTAGGATGAATTTAAAGAGATTATGGTTTGCATTCAAGTGAAGAAGTAAATGGTTTCTACATTAGAAATTTGAATGTAAATATGTTTATCAAGCTTCGATGAATCTAAGTAAATTAATTGTATCTTCATCTCACTTCTCATTTATGATACGTGGTATTAACAAAGATTTTTTATGAAAAACATGATATGATTAATTGTATACAATAATTCTATGGTTTATTGGATTCTATAACATATTTTGAGAAGAATATATGGATAAAAGTGTTTTATCCAAGATAAAGTGTATGTCCATCTATTTTTTAAAATATAATGGAATTTGATTCCCACCCATAGTGGTGTTTTTAATGAATAAAATATTATTTTTCAATAAAATACCCTAAACACATATAATACCATATGAGATATGTAAAAAAGGTATATTTTTTTCATAAATTCCTACTTAAAGGAAATAAATGTTATTTCCTAAAATATGAAGTAGTTTTTGTGGTGCATAGAAATATATTCTGAAAAGAATATAGTACCTAAGTGTCACATGGAAGTATGTTTGAACTTAGAGAAGTTAAAAATTAATAAATAAAAAATTGTATCAAATTTATTTTAAGTGATTATTTACTTTATATTATAAAGAGTTAAGATATGCGACAGTAAAGAAAATTTTAAATAGTTACACTTAGTTTCTATGAGAAAGTGAATATCACTGTTAAATATGGATTATACTAGTCTCATATTATAGTGATTATTCAATTAATATCCTAAATAATTTTAGGATATGTGACGGTAAATAAAAATGTAAAGAGTTACATTTAGTTACTATAAAAATTGAACATCACTATTACCAAAATTATTAAACTAGCCAAAACACAAATTGTATCACTTGGTGTCATGAAGAGTTTAAGGTATGTCAGTAAAGAGAAATGTAAAGAGTTAAATTAGTTACCATAACAAAGTGAATATCACTTTATCCTAAAATATTTTAGGATGTGTAGGTATAGTGATAATGTAAATATTTACATTATTTAAAAAATATTTCAAGGAAAAAGTTTGATGGAAATAATTCCAAGGATGATGATGATGTACATAGAAATATTTCTCTGTAGAAAACAGATTATAAAATTATAACATTTGATGTTATATATTTAAAGAGTTTGAATATAAGTTCAAATAATTTTAAATTAAGGAATATGATTTCTAAATCTCATTATTATTCAAACTTACTTTCTTCATGAATGTTACTCACTAAGAGATTAGTGGGAGTATTTTATCAAATGGTCATTTAGGGATGCGATAAAAATTATATATGGATGTAATACTCAAAAAATATTATTACAGTAACAATATGAGAGTCATATAGAATCTCTAGATATTAAACACTTAAGAGATTGGTTTTAATGGTTGCAAACATATCATGAATTTGTAATAAAGGCAATCTCTATTTATCATTCATTCATGTGTGTAACAATTTTCTTTACATTAATGGTTGAATGATAAATATCCCATCAAATTAAAAAAAACTTTGATTTATCCCTAACTGATGATCATCGTAGAGTATAATGGGTTATAATGATATATAAAGGTTATATTGAATAGATTCTTATATACATTAAAAAGGGTTCTATATGATATATGAAGAGTATATTCTTTAGGTAATCAGTATATATGTATTACTTGGATTGATCCATGAAATTATATCTCATGGAATTTAATATAGTCATAGATATAATTAGGGGTTTATTCTTATTATCAATCCTTATTGCTTAAGGTTATGGAGATACCTAGCATGTGAACCTTGATACTTTGATACCCTACTTACACAAGTCAATATATGAACTTAGCTAATACGTGGGTGGTTGGCAATGTTATTGATCATGTCGTTGGTTGGAGTGAAACCAAGATGGAATTTTTCCACTTATAAGAAAAGTAAATACATCTGGACCCTGACTAAATTATACTAAGTAAATGCATGGCCTTGATAAGTTGTTTCACATGTGATGTGTTCAACTACTTAGATAAGTGACATGTGATGTACTTATCAAATAAAAGATTAGCATGTGATGTATTCATTGACTTGATCAAATTTTTTTAGAGAATCAATAAATGATGAGATGAAAATACTAGATTGACATGTTCCATGTTTAGTGGTCACTCAATGTCATGGAAAAAAGGGATTATATGGTTATATATATGATGTATATGATATATATTTTTGTGTAAATGTTCATATATAGATATGAGTATGTTTGATGGAGATCACACCAAACCCCTTAGTAACTTGAGTAGCATTGATGCTTTTATAGGGGCTTATCTTTACTTACATCTATGGAATATGTATTTTATAGTTGTTTGAAACACTACTAAGGTTTGCAGGGTCACACAGTTACGCCCTTAGATAAGGATTAAATTTTAGACAAGGTTTCTGTTAAAAATAGAGAGAGTTAAATGAAAAATTATATCAAAAAGAGTTTGGATGAATTCACAATGAGTTGTGAAGTTTTTCATAAATTCCATATGGGTTTTTAGTGAAAGTGGGAGATTGTTGGATGTGCACTAAAAATGTACATGAATATTCATGTACACATGCATATGATACATGATACATATATATAATATATGACATCATATATAGTGTACACTTAATTCATGCATGTGATGAAAGTATTTTTATGCATGTTATGAATGAATATAATATATATATATATTATTTTTTATCATGAATGGTTTATTCATCATTTACAATTCATTATAAATGGATTAATTTCTTGGTATTTAATTATAATAATGAATTAAATAAATAAATACCCCAATTGTTAAAAACACATATGATCTATTATGAATTAGAGGAGCCTCATGATTCGGTTACATAAGATGATGATATCCTATCCTATTGGGTGTGTGATCTGTATGATCCTCTATTAAACTCTCTTCCTCTCAATACTTAATTTATTTTATATGAGAAGGCACTAGCACCCCATCTAATTTTGGGTATCCTCAGGATACAATCGTGGATCCATTTGTCTATGTACTCCCTAAAAGGTAGGTTTATTTTTTTCATTATTCCTTGTGATCTTCCTCAAAAACTCTCTATATAAGGAAGATCGAAACTAATACTATTTTTGAATTCCATGTACTTTATTTTACAATATTATTTACCTATTAATTCCATTAAGATAGATACTCTGTGTTTTGTGTAATATTTTGTTGCATATGATCATGAGAAGATCATAAAAAATCATTACCTAGGCCCTAGGGTTAACTACCTGAGTCTTTTGATTCAAGTTTCAATGCATACCCCATCCAATGTATTTTTTATCTCATCTAGAATATCACCTCATCTCAGCATGGTCTGCATCTTCATTCATCCTTATCTTTATACATAATTACTCATGCATAGTTTAGGGGGTCATGGGGATGTTTAATTTACATCCATGGAAGCACTAGTGGTCACATAGGACCTTATATATATAAAGCAGGGAAATCCAATACTCAGTCCGTCAAAAATAAACTAATTATTACAATTATCACACATAATTTCAATAATAAAATTAATTAATTAAATTTCATACATGCATTGGTTAGTTGATTCTCAAGATCAGTCAGCAGTTAATAAATGTTTTATATAAAACTAAATTTACAATAAACTCTACTCTAGGGAATTTTAAATGAATTAAAATAACTTAATTTAATTTTAATTCATAAAAAATAAATCACATGGTCCTAGAAAAAATTCAATAAATTATAAAAAAATCTCTATTTTTTGAAATTATATATATATATATATATATATATTACAGTCTTGGGTGGCCCAAAAACCCAAAAAAAAAAAGAATTTTGGGTCATTTTAGAGCCCAAATAGGGTTGAATGGGTTGAGAAGGGTCTAACCCATCTCGACCACTGGACCTATTAGGTGGTGCTTCCCCACATGACCATGCATGGGGAAAGGGGAAGGGAGGGAAGCAATTATTTCCATCACTACCTTATATAAAAAAAAGTTTTTTTATAGTCAAACCATCCACCTGGTGGGAAATACTTCAAAACATGGCCCCCCAAAATTGGAGAGGGTAAAAAATGAACATGGTTAGAAACTTACTCTCTCCATTTTTCCTTTAAAAATAATTTTTTTTCAATCTCATCTCAAAGATAAATTCCAAACCTTTCCCCCTTTTTTATTTTTTCATTTCAATTTCCGAAGCCTGTAATTAGGCCTTTTAATTTTTTTTTTGAAATTCCAAAATTGTGTGGAATTTGTTTCATCCATGGAGGGTACTATTATGAACATTTTAAAATCAATTAAAAATCTACAACCCGCTACCATTATTAAGAAAAATATAACACACAAACACACACACACACACACACACACACATATATATATATATATTGACACGTGGACAAAAATACAATAGGGGAGAAAAGAAGTTTGCACCACATATTGACTTTTATGATGTTTGTAGATATTGAAAACAAAATATGAAGGAGAAGATTATTGATCCCAAGTAAGTGATAAATTTGTTTTCAATAAGTCAATATGTTTTTGGTGAATTTGAGATAAGGTTATTATTCTTGGATAATTTGTATGGAAACATTTCATTACATTTGATGTCATGCTTGAGCAATTTTCCATGTATATATGATGTTTGTTATGCCGGTATTTAAAGAAATACATGAAAAGTGTTAGTAGATGAAGGTTCCATGTCTTCATCATTTGATTATCTTTATAATTTGATTGATGTTATAAGGCATTGGGATTGATCCAAAGGTGTTCGGAAAGTCCTTAGATGATTTTGAGACAAAGTGGTTAGTTGTGTAAAGGTAATTCTACCTTTCCATAGGTTTTGTAAAGTTAGTACATTACCTACGTAAGGGTAACCCAAGCTGTGTAAAGGTAAGTCATTACCTATGTAAGGGTAATCTAGGTTGTGTAAGGGTACATTGAGATTTACATTACCTATGTAAGGGTAACTGAGTTCCATGTAAAGGTGATATTTTGATTCTAAATCTTGCATAGAGGTAATTATGTGATTCTGAACCATATGTAAAGGTATTTTGGTCGCTGCATAATGGTACTCAGGTACCTGCATGAAGGTAAGTTGTGTGTCTTAATGTCATGTAAGGTTAGTTCCCTGATTTGAATAAGTGTATTTGGTGACATTTTTAAGGGTAAGTGTGGCATAAAGGAGCTTGGATAAGGGTATCAAGTGACTTGCATAAAGGTAAGTGCAGTGTAAAGGAACCTTCAAAAGGGTACAGAAGCTCGTGTAAGGGTATATATCACATTTATCAACCATTATAAGGGTATTTTGAGACTCATGTAAGTTTAATAAGTTGAGAATATGGAATAGTAGAACTTACCATGTCGCATAGAGGTGATCTCCTACCACCTGGTGCTACTTCCATGCATGCTACTTCCATGTGCTACCGCCGAGCATGATACCACTTGGTGATATCTACAGGAATTCTACCGCTAGGTATTTTACCACCAAGAATGATAACACCATGCATGATACTACTACTATTGGGGTGATACCATGAGATTCTACCATTGGGTAAGTTAACATTGGTCTACTACAATGAGATGTGATCATACTATGAAAAATAGAGTATTCCTTCTTGTATGAGAGAAGGGATGAGTGAGTTTAGATTATTGAGGAATGCATGTAGATGATATTGTATACATTTTAATTGAGTGAAGATGAAAATACATGGATTTAAATAGATAATTATTCCAAGATGAGTTTTGTGATCATTGATAAAGAGAATTTTTATGCATGCATGTGATTCATGATTGAGTACATGAAAAAATAATGAGAATGTGGTTATTCATTAACCATGAGAAGAAGAAAAGAGGATACATGTATTCCATAATTATTTAATTTGAATAATTATTAATGGATTTTGAGAATAATTCTCATGAAATTAATGGGGTTTTATTATGGGTTATTAATTAGTAAATAATACCCATAATAATGAGTTAACAAATTCTTTTGACGATGTAATTATGCCATGCTTTCTATGAGAAATTGAAAAGATCATGGATATTTAAATATCATGTGATAGATTGAATGAATCATGAGTCTTCATGGGATTTAAATGAAAATTTGAATTGAAATTCCCAATATTTTAAATGAGAAATAAATTGGGAAATCTTTTGACTGATTTGAATGATAAAATCTTGTTGTAAAATATCATGGGGTTTCCATAATTCAAATATGGAGATATTTAATGCAATATTTTTGTGAATAATGTCCATGATAATTTTATAAATATAAATGTGTGCATGTAGATATCAAAGGGTGGTTAGTTGATATCTAATATAACTCTCATAATTTTGGGAGTTATCAAACATCAAATATTAAGGAGAATAAAGTGAGTAAGGATGATTGTATTGATATTACAAAATATCAGTGAGTTTGACCTTGAAGAAGGACAAGGCTAATAGATCACTACATTAGAAGCTAATGGAAGTTTAAAACCTATTCATAGGAGGTTGTGAAGACTATTAAATAATTGGTAGGATATCAATATAAATAAATATATCTTTTCATGATATAGTTAGACTAGAGAGAGTCGGTATGAAGAACACTAGTGGCATTCCAGTCTAAATATCTCGTTGAGAGACATCTTACTATAATCATTAGTGATCAGACATTGTGGGAATTTTCCTTTTAGGAATTTCAATATATTTTCTGGGAATATATTTATAATGATTTACTAGTAGATAAACTATGTCTTAGATCATTCTGAACATAGTAAGGACATAGTCACCCACATTGGGGATGAACCTTATAAAATTCCTCACATTCATTTCTATTATTTGATTTTTTTCATACAATATAGGTGAGAATTTAAAGAATAGGGGATTAAATCTTAACTGATAATATATATTGATTTTAAAAGAATAAATTATAAAAATAACATCACTGATTTACCCCCTCCCCCTCTCAATGATATATCCAAAACTAGATACTTAAAAGAAGATTTATGTGGTGTTTCTACTAAATATTATATTAGCATCAAAGTTAGAAGATAATAAATAATGAGAACTGAGTAAGAAGACCTATCCCATGATATTTGATCCCCAAATCCATTTTTTCAAAATTTCACTTTATGGTTAAGTGGTAACCTCACATTCAACAAGTTTCAAATCAAACCAACAAATATCAAAATTCAAATACAGATCAGACACCACCAAACCATCAAATATAAAAATTCAAATTCATGATAGCAGTAAGACCCAAAATTCAAAATAAAAAAGATCCACACATGCCCCTCAGGTCATGAAAAACTCGAGCAGCGAGCCGCCTTGAGCCGCACCCCTTGATAGTTCCATCACGTCACCTATACTTTAGTGGAAAAAAGAAAATCCATTCCACATGATAGTCATTTCCTCTGAACCAATCATCTCTGATGTCGGATATCAACATGAAAAATCCAACATCAATTAAAATTCCAACAGCTCATCAAGGGTGAAATGCTAACAAGAAGATGCATCTTAGAAATCAAACATCCAACACCATCGAAACCACCAACGTCAGCTAGCAGGTTGAGCCTCTTGGACCTCCACTGTCCACTCAAACAGCACATCCCAAATCCACTTAGATAACCAATGTACCAACACACACTTGGGGGGAGCAATGTAACTTAGGAACTACAGAAGAGTGGGAGAGGAAAAGGGCTTCAACATCAAACCTCAACTATGCCAAGACCATCAACCCAAACATTAGAAACACTTTAGTCACTTCTTCAACAGAAAGACACCTCCATAACCACACATATCACCGAATAATGAGACTAACATCACATGAACACAAAATGTGTCACCATAAAATAACACTGAAAAAATGAGGATCCAGACTGTCAAAACACGAGAGATCATCATAGTTGGAATGACGAAACACCACAACCAAAAAATAATAACACCACAAACACAAAAAAATAAAAACTAGAATGATCGAATCCCCAAACCAATTCTCTTCCAACACCATCCCAATCCATCATCGTAACCATCACGCTGGACCAAAATGGGGTCTAGCATGATAGGGAATAGGAAATGAGCAGTGGATGAGGGATATTAAATCTCCGATCCCAAAACACCATAAAAGAAAATACAGCAAAATCAACCCTAAAAAGAGAAAGGACGATCCATGATATTTCCATATCATAGAATCCAAAGAAAAAGAATAAAATATTAAGTAAGAAGAAAACATGAAGAAACATGTTGTCTACATGAATTGATCATTCTGAGATTGAATCAACACAACAAGGCTGACATGCATGATATTTTAGTTTTTTATGTACTGGAAGTTAAAGACTTATTTCTAAGGAAAAAGATCTTGTATTGTAATGTAGTGTAATCCTAGACCAAAAGGAAGATCTTATTCAATAGGGAGTTAAAATGAACTGTAGTTATTTGGACCCCTCTGGTCCATTACTTTGTGAAAATCTAGTGTTTGAGGTGTTCTGAGAGGCAATATTGACTCATTTCAAGAGTTTGTTAAAAATATGGGTTTTATAATGGTATCTCATCTGACGGTGATTCGTCCACTGGTAGGTGGTGATGGTAGGTCATGATGGTGAGTCACGATGGTAGGTCGCGACAGTGACTCGTAACAGTGAGTTATCCACCAATAATTCAGAATGGTGAGTTGCAATGGTGACTTGCAGTGGTGATTCATCCACCGATAGATCATAATGGTGAGTTGAAATGGTAGGTCGCTGGTGGTTACCTGCGATGGTGACTCATCCAGCGGTGACTCGTCATGGTGACTTGTCCAGTGGTGACTCACAGCGGTAGGTCGCCAGCAGTGACTCACGGCGGTGACTCCTCCAATGGTGACTCTTCCAAAGGTGATTCATCCAATGGTGAGTCTTAAAAAAGTGATTCATCCAATGGTAGGTAACCTAACAGTGAGTTCTCCAATGATGGGTCATCCACTAGTGATTCATTTCCATATTTTGTCAAATTTCCAGTGTTTCCCAATTTTTCCAATTTCACCCCTTTAATGTTTTATTTGACATAAAATGTGTTTAAAACCATATTTAAGTGTTTTTAAAGCTGTTTAAAAGGATATAAAATATATATTTAAATTCCTAATGCTCATGAGGCTTTTAGATAGTCAAAACACATGGTATTGATCATGATCTGATTTTAATGGATTTTGAAACTGTTATTCAATTGATATAGGATTTGGTCTTTCAAAAGCTGAGGCCCTTTCTTCCTTGTATGTTTCCCTTTACTCTTGATATCGAGAATACCCAAACCTTTATTCATCAAGGAGTTGTACATCTATGTTGCACCCATGGATCACGTTTCCTTGGAGCCTTGTGCACCCCCTATTTGGTGCAAGGAGGAGGTGTTGATTGTCTGTTTTTTTAGGTAGGGATCCCTTCATCTCTCTTTTATTTGTGTATCATATGAGGTGGGTGTATGAACTTCCTATAGTGGAAAATAGTAGGATACAAAGTTAATAAAGATAATTAAATCGGTTTAAAGATCAACATGTGAGGTTGGGAAAAAGTGACTTGTGTTTTGCTTTGTTATCTATTGATATCGTGATCTGTATGGGCTATATGCCTACTGAAAATCATGGTTGTTAGTGGTCTTTGTTTTCATAGATTTGATGACTTGTGAATTCTTGTTTATGTTCTTCTATCGAATGATGGTAAATATGAAAATCTGATTAACCATGTATATCTGGTTAAATAAATATATGCCTTAGGATTGAACATGCTATGTGATAACCCCTGGATTTTCAAAGTGTAATTAAAGAACGATTGTTTTCTAAATATGAATACACCTTTCCTTGTTTGGTGTGGTTGTGTGTTGTGTGTGGTTTTGTTTTGTCTTGTGCCTTGTGCCTTGTGCGGGTTGTGTGGTGCTACTTCTGAGGGTATGACTATGTGTGGGGTGGTTCGGGTGGTGTAATGGAATCTCAGGTTGAGATATTGACTGATTGTGGAATGAATGAGCAGCGTTGTGCAGTGGGACTATAACTAGGTTTTGTTTTTTTGTGTTTCTAGGTGTGATGGGATTATGCAACGGGGATGTCGATGGTTGCGACGAGAGGTGTTTATGGGTGTGGTTGTGAGATGACAGTTTTTCTATTTTGGAGGATGGTTTGGGTGGGATTACTTTGAAGAATGATGATGAAAGTGGTTGACATGGGTGCTAAGTGTGGAGGAAGTGTGATGTGAGTCCTTTACCATAGTTTTCTTCCTCTATTTTGGCTTGGTTATGTTGTTAGTTGTGTGGTGTGGTTGGTAGTTTCCTGGGTAGTGATGGAACAACAAAAATAAATTATTGATAAAGTTTAATTGAAGGGGTGTTAAGCAAATGAGGTTTTGAAGTGGCATTCTTTTATCAATATCTGAAGTGAATGTTGTTGGTGTTAATACATGCATTTAGAGGTAGCATAAAATGTGGTTTTGTGGGATGGTTGTTTGTTTAGAAAAACCCATAGGTTGGGTTGAGTGTTTAATACCTATATATATATAGTTTTACTTCCTTGTGATTTCTATACGCACCCCACCCTAGTTGAGAACTATATGATAAACACCCCCATCATCATGGGGGAGGATTCATGTTCTATCATCCCAGTGGGAGGATGGATGGCTAGTTACTTTATCTTCCCTACTCCCTCTTCTAGTAATTGGTATCCCATGACTCTTTGGGTAGGTTTTGATGTGGTTTTAAATCCCATGTGTCTGTGGGTGAGGTGTGCTTTCCCAGGTGTCTATAGGATGATATGTGGTGTTATTTCCTATTTGTCTTCAGGATGAGGTGTGGTTATGGCTCAGGTGTCTACAAGTGGGATGCCATATGGTTGTGGCCTAAGTTTCTACAAGCAGAATGTGGTGAGATTCGTTTTCCCAAATTCCGGAACTAGCTCTAAGGCCCAGGTGTGTGGGCAGGTTGTGACATGGGGATTTTGGAAGAGTGTGGAAGTTTCAAGATGTTTTTTATTGTGGTATGAACATTTAACCAAGGGGAAGTGGTGTGGGGTACCCAAACATCGATGTTCTTATTCTATTACTTTACTTTACTTGTGTTATTTGATGATTGTACCTTAGTGAGGTTGGGATGGCTAGTATTCCTTGTTAGGTGTTGTTGGTTTCTATTGTTTTCTCATAGGGGCATTAATATGCTTCTCCCACTTGTGCATGAGAGACCTTGGTTTTTTCTACTAAGTATACTCATATTCTCACCCTATGTATATAAAACTATTTTCAGGTTTCCTAGATGATTATGTGGATCATTATGAATCTTACTATCTCAGACGTGGGAACAGTTATTGTGTCACTGCTTAGCTTTGTTCTTTTGGTACTTACTTTGGAGTTTTATTGTATTTGTAATAGTTTTGTTTTAAACATTCATATGGGGTGTTTTTTTATTTCTTTTATAGATATACATATATATATTCCTTGGAGTTTGGTTGAGGTTGATACATCTTATATCCCAATCTTGGTTTCTATAAAAAGGGTAATGTCTCCCATTGTGTGAGATTTTTATACCCTTAGTGTTGGTTGTCACCCCGGGATCTACTGGAGGCAAGGCTCAGGGGTCATTATCTCTCTTTCTCTATTTCTATCATAGGAGGGGAATATTTGGAAGGAGGGGGTCATGACATAATGGTATTAGAGGTGATGGTTGAGAGATAGGATGGAGTTCAGAGTTAGGAATAGTGAGGATTGCATGGATTGGTAGGGAAACAGTGTCAGGTGATCTTGGTGTGTGACATAGTCTAGGAAAAACTGGCTAGGACAGAAGATTTTAGGGGCCCCCGTGATCCGATGCAAGGACTCTGAGTCTACCTAATGACCAAGTGAGGTTGCACCATTTTCAAGGTAGATACCCAAGGAATGTTACATACATCATAATGACTTGTGTTCTTATTTGAATTGGTCATTTTGTTTAATTTAAATAAATAAAGATTTAAAATGAATCTTAAATAAAATTTCATACTACTCGGGCTTAGGAGTTCCTTGTTTACCTTTTTTAGCTATGGAACTCGGTTATCTTCTTCATATTGTTAAAATAGTGGAGGCTCAGTAGGCTAACTCGGTCAATCGATAGAGGGTTGATCCATTGGAGGAGGAGGACCAATGGCAGAGAGCATTATGTTCTTATTAGTGTGAGGCTCTGGAAAAGTATGAGGATAACATTTCAGATATGGAGATGGAGAGCTGGCTCAAGGAGCTTGTGATCACCTTAGGCCTGGTCTGAGCTATGATGGAGTACTCAGTTCATTTATTAGTGAGCCAGATGTGGGGAGATGTGTGTCAATGGTGGATGTTTTACCTAGGGAAAAGGAATGAGGATAACTTACTGTGGGTCAATTTTGAGAAAGAGTTCTAATCAGAATTCTTTTCTTCGACCGTGAAGGCTGAGAAGAGGCAGGAGTTACTCTCCCTCCAGTAGGGGAGTATATCAGTATGGGTGATGGGGATCAAGTTCAAGGATCTCCTTTAATTTTTCCCCAATATCCGTTCGAATGAGGAGTCTCATATGAGATGCTTAGAGGAGGCACTTCGTCCTTCTCTCTAGTACACAGTTACTCCCTTCACCTTGCTGACATACTTGGAGGTCCATAATAAGGTGGAGGTAGTTGAGTGGATGCACTCATGAGGAGGTCTACTGCAACAGGGTAGAAAGCAAAGTTCTTCGAGAGGTAGGGTTACTAGAATTAGGTCTCAAGTGCTAGGGATTTAGAGGTTTTGACTAGAAGGGAGCCAACCTCAGCAGTTTATGTTTCGACCTCCTAATCCTCGTTCCCTTCCTGTGAACTTGGGATTGAGTAGTTTTACTTGTGGGGACCATGGGAATCTTTAGAGTCGGTACCTGGTGTCCGTTCAAACTCATTATGGTGGAGGTGGGTAGGTTTAGTGCCTGCCTTAGTAGTAGTTTCTAGTCAGACCATTTTAGAAGTAAGGATAATAGGTTCCTGCTTCACCGAGGGGATACTGAGTAAGTGCAGGCCTACCTCAGGGTGTTCCTTAGTGACCTTGACCCAGGTGTGGTCATGGAGGCGGTAGTCAGTAGAGCAGAAGAGTAGTTTTGTGTGGTTATTTGAACACTGCAGATGGAGCAGTTCCAGTAGTGCCAGAGATCATTCGAGGTATGATCAGTTTGTTTAGTACTCTCTCTTATGCTTTGTTTTATTCAGGAGGTTTTCACTCCTTCGTTTCAATCAATCTTGTCCATGCTCTGGGCTAGACATAGATATAATTTCTTCACCACTAGTTTTGAGTACATCAGCTAGAGGTCAGACCATATTGTTTGATGTGTTCTAGGGATGTAGACTGATGATGGGGCCACATCAGTCCTATGGGGATATCTTATTTCTACAGATACATCCATACAATATCATCCTTGGCATCAACTGGTTGTATTCTGTGCATGATTTTATAGATTACTTTAGTAGGAGAGTCATGTTTTCATATGTGGATGGACAATGTGTGAATTTAACTGGAAATAAGGGTTTCTAGGCGGGCAGTCAGCATGTGGAGCCTCTTCTTTCCTTGTTGGCCAAGATGTCAGTGGAATCGGTGGATGCTAAGATGGAGGAGGTTCTCAGTGTTGTTGGGGAGTTCTTATATGTCTTCCCTAAGGAGGTTGTGACTCTACCCCCTCAACGTGATTTTGAGTTTGGTATATACTTTCAGCCTGATGATTCTCCGATTACTATGGACACTTATCGGATAGAACCTTCAAAGATGTGGGAGTTGAGATTCAGATAGATGATTTTATGTAGAAGGTTTTTATATAGACCATTATGTCATAATGGGGTGCTCTAGTCTTGTTTATGAGAATAGAGGATGGTGGTTTGAGGTTGTGCATAGACTAATGGAGGTTGAATCAGGTGATAGTCAAGAAATATTACCCCCTCCTAATTATAGAAAATCATTTTGACCAGCTAAGAGGATAAGGTTAGTTTTATAAGATTGATCTATGGCCTGGATATCACTAGTTGTGGGTGAAGAAGGGAGATATTCTGAAGAATTATTTTAGATGCAGGTATGGGAAATTTGAGTTCGTATTCATGTCGTTCGTGTTGCAAATGCACCAATTGTGTTCATGGGACTTATGAACTTCTTATTTCATGAGTTCCTAGACCGGTTATTCATCATATTCATTGATGACATCCTGATCAACTTGAAGTTAGAGGAGGAGCATGTCGATCATCTTAAGACCGTCTTGTAGATCCTTTTATTCCACCAGATCTATAGAAATATTTACAAGTGTAAGTTTTGGATGTGAGAGGTTCATTTCCTTGAACATGTGGTGTCACAACATGGTGTAGCAGTGGACCCATCAAAGCTCGAAGGAATTGTTTCTTGGGTAGCACCCAAGAATGTGGCAGAGGTCTGTAGTTTTCTCAGTCTAGAAGGCTATTTCAAGAGATTCATACCTAATTTATCTCAATTTTTATCCCTATTAATAGCCTTGACTAGGAAATACCAGGCCTTTATGTGGAGTGAGTAGTGTTAGGAAGCATTTAGCTACCTAAAGGGGAAGTTGTTCAGTGCTCCAATGCTCTAGTTTCCAGAGGAAGGGGTGATGTTATATGTTTTTTGTGATGCTTCCCATATGGTCTTGGTATGTGTATTGATGCAATAGCAGGGAGTGATCTCTTATGGTTCTAGGAAGTTAATTCCCCATGAACACAACTATTCCACCCATGATCTGGAGCTAGTAGCGGTCATTTTCACACTAAAGTTGTGGTGACATTACCTCATTGGGGAGAACTTTGTGGTCTTCACGGATCATAAGATCTTGAGTTGTATCTTTTCCCAGTGAGATATGAACTTGTAATAGTGGTGGTGATTGGAGTTTCTCTAGGACTATGCCTTCAAGATCTATTACACCTTAGAAAAGTGGAATGTCATGGCTGATTCTTTGAATAGGAATTCGCAAAAGGGGGTTGTTTAGGAATTAACAGATTATTGGAAGGTGATGGAGGAGTTGGAAACCTTTCACTTAGATGCAAGAATGGATGGTGGAATAGGTTTTCTATTTCAGATGATAGTGTCATCTTATCTGATTCAGCAGGTGGAGGAGTCTTAGTGGGGGGTTTGGACATAGAAGTGATGTGTGATGGTGCTGATGAGGGTGATTCTCTATAGGGATGGTCATAGGATAGTCAAAATCGGATGTTGTTCTACGGGAGGCTATTTTTTCTAGTATTTATGCACAAGGGAGTTCTCTGTGAGTTTCACAACTCGCCTTTAGCAGTACACCTAAAAGTTTCCAAGATGTATCTCAACTTTAGAATGTTGTTTTGGTGGCCTAGGATAAAATGGGTAATGACAAAGTTTATAGATAATTTTTTAGTATTCTAGTAGATGAAGGCTGAGCACCTTGTTCCCAATGGTTTTTTTCATTCCCTAGATGTCCTCGAGTGTAAATTGGATGATATCTCAATGGATTTCTTCATAGGGTTACCTAGGAAGTTTGGGAGGCTACAATATGGATCGGAAGATGAAATCATCTCACTTATTAGTGATTAAGGAGTCGGGCGTAGTGGATGCCTTGACCAGGAGGTATGTAGATGATGTAGTGAAACTACATGGAGTTATGAGATCCATTGTTTCGGATTGGGATACATGTTTTACCTCACGAGTCTAGAGGGTATTACAGCATGCTTTTAGAACTCAGTAATTCCTCATCACTACTTCCCACCCTCATATAGATGGGAAGACAGAGTGGACCATCTAGACATTGGAGGACATGTTTTGGACATGTCTTGGAATTTTGCGGATCTTGGGTGTGACACATGCCCTTGGTAGAGTTTACTTACAATAATAGTTATCATTCTTCCATTGACATGGATCTATTTGAAGCTTTATATAGAAGACTATTTCATTCAACTTTGTGCTGGACATAGATTGGGGATATAGCTATTCTTGGTCCTGAGGTAGTATAGAGAACAACAAAGAAGGTTCATCTTGTCCGTGAGAGGATGAAATCAACACAGGACCAGAATAAGTCATATGTTGATCGAGGAGAAAACCCTTGGATTTTGAGGTTGGGGACCACGTGTTCTTAAGGGTTTACCCTCAACATGGGAATCAGAGGTTCGGTAGAGGTAGAAATATTTCTCCCAGGTTTGTTGGACCCTTTGAGGTGTTGGGGTGAGTTGGCGAGGTGGCATACTAGTTGGCATTTCCACCATAGTTGGAGGAGGTCCACGATGTCTTTCATGTCTCTCAGCTTCATTGGTATCTTCACAATGACTTCCATGTCATTAAGTGGGGATATTTGGATGTTGAAGACAACATGACATTCATGGAGTGGGTATTATAGATCTAGGATCATCAGGAGAAGGTGTTGTGAGGACGAACCATTCCCTCGGTTCGTGTGTTGTGGAGGCATGGTGGCTTGGAGGAGAGTACTTGGGGAATGGAGACGCATATGCATTCCCAGTACCCAGAGTTTTTTTGAGTTTCATTTTGATCTATTTCATCTTGTGTTGATATGTTTGAACCTTGTTTTATATGATGGTATGTTCTTCTTACTTTGTGATGTGTGTGGTGGAATTTATGGTTAAGTCTTGACATGAGAAAAGGGGAGGACTTGATTCCTAATAGAAAAGCATTAATTGAGATGTGATTAAACTCATGTGGGTGAGTGAGTTCCACCTAGAGTGGATAGTATTTTGACATGGAGGAAGGAATTACCTTATTCCTATGTCCATACAGTGTGCTTGTGTGGTGTGTCTTGTGGTCAGTTCGGGTAATAGATGTTGTAGGAGGTGTTATTGGATGTTGAGGTTTTACTCCATCTTTAGAAAAATACAGGGTGGTTTATCATTGAACTTTGGTGTGTTTTGTTGATAGAATTGTTTCAAGTGTAGCAAATATCCTTGAGAGGTATCTCACAAGGTGGTTGTTTGGACCCCTATTTTTTTCTAAGTTTGGTTTTGAATTCTTGAGGGAGAGAATAGTTTGAGAGGTACTTGATGTAATGGACCGGACCCCTATGGTCCATTACTTTGTGAAAATCGAGTGTTTGAGGTCTTCTAAGAGTCAACAATGACTCGTTTCAAAAGTTTTTCAAAAATATTTCTTTTATGGTATCTCATATAACAGTGAGTCTTCCACTAGTAGGTCGCAACGATAGGTCACAACGGTGAGTCGTGATGGTGACTCGCAACGGTGAGTCATCCACCCATAGCTTTGAACAGTGAGTCATGACTATGACTCGCAATGGTGATTCATCTACCAGTATCTCAGAAAAGTGAGTCATAATATTAGTTTTCTAGTAGTGACTCGCAATGGTGACTTGTCCAGTAGTGACTTGTGATGATGACTTGTCCGATGGTGACTCACAATGGTAGGTCTCCAGTGGTGACTCGTGATGATGACTCAACCAATGATGACTCATACAATGGTGATTCATCCAATGGTGACTCGTCCAATGGTGAGTCTTCCAATGGTAGGTCACCTAACAGTGAGTCATCCAATGGTGGGTCATCCACTAGTGATTCATTATCATAGCTTTTCAAATTTCCATTTTTTCCCTGTTTTTTCAATTTCACCCCTTTAACATTTTATTTGATGTAAAATGAGTTTCAAACAAAATTTAAGTGTTTTTTAATCTACTTAAAATGACATAAAATATATCTTTAAATTACTAATACTCAGGTGGCTTTTATATAGTCAAAACGCATGGTCTTGATTTTGATCCAACATTAATGGCTTTTGAAACCGTTCTTCCGTTGATATAGGATTTGGACTTTCTAAAGTCAAGAACCTTTCTTCCTTATACATTTCCCTTTACTATCGATATCAGTCATCCCCAAACCTTTCTTTCCTGAGGATCCATGCGTCTTTGTTTCACCTATGGATTGTGTTTCCCTAGAGCCTTGTGCACCCCCTATTTAGTGAAAAGAGGAGGTAATGATCGTCTGTTGTTTGAGGTAGGGATCCATTCATCACTATTTTATTTGTGTATCATGTGGGGTGGGTGTATGAATGTCATATTATAGAAAATAGCAGGATACCAAGTTAATAAATATAATTAAATCAGTTTAAATATCAACATACGAGGCTAGGAAAAAGTGACTTGTGTTCTTCTTTGTTATCTATTGATATCATGATCTTTATGGGCTATATTCCTACTAAAATTAATGGTTATTGGTGGTATTTGTTTGTGCACCTATGATGTCTTTTGAATTCTTGTTGATGGTCTTATATCAAATGATGGTAAATATGAAAATCTGATTAACCACATACACTCGATTAAATAAATGGATGCCTCAGGATCGAACTTGCTCTATGATAACCCCTAAATTGTCAAAGTGGAATTAAAGAATGAGTGTTTTCTAAATATGAATACACCTTGCCTTTTTTGGTGTGGTTGTGTGTTATGTGTGGTTTTGTTCTATCTTGTTCCTTGTGCTGGATGTGTGGTGCTGCTATTGAGGGTATGGCTATATGTGGGGTGGTTGGGGTGGTATAATAGAATCTCAGGTTGAGATATTGACTGATTATGAAATGGATGATTAGTGTTGTGTAGTGATACTACAACCGGGTTGTGTTTTATTATGTTTATGGGTGTGATGGGGTTATGCAGTGGGGATATTGATGGTTGTGATGAGAGGTGCTGATGGGTGTGGCTGTGAGATGGTGGTTGTTTTATTTTGGAGGATGGTTTGGGTGGGATTACTTTGAATACTTATGATGGAAGTGGTTGAAATGGGTGCTAAGTGGGGAGGAAGTGTGGAGTGAGTCATTTGTCATATTTTTCTTCCTTTGTTTGGCTTGGTTGTGTTTCTGGTTTTTTGTTTTGGTTGGTAGTTTCTTTGGTAGGTATAGAACAATAAAAATAAAGTCTTAATAAAGTTCAATTGAATGGGTGCTAAGTGAAGGAGGTTGTGAAGTATCTTTATTTTATCAACGTCTGAAGTGACTATTGTTGGTGTTAATATACGCATTTAGAGGTAGCAGCAAAGGTGGTTTTGTGGGAAGGTTGTTTGTTTGAAAACCCCATAGGTTGGGCTGAGTGTTTGATACCTATATATATATATTCACTTCCTTGTGATTTTTATATGCACCCCATCCTAGTTTACAACTATGTTCAAACACCCCCATATTCATGGGGGATGGTGTCTTTCCCAACATCCTGGTGGGAGGATGGATGGTTAGTTACTTGATCTTCTCTACTCCCACTTCTAGGCATTGGTAGCCTAAGACTCTTCAGGTAGGTTGTGGTGTGGTTGTGAGGCCTAGGTGTCTGCGGGTGAGGTGTAATTTCCTAGGTTTCTACAGGATGATATGTTGTGGGGCCTAAGTGTTTGCGAGAAGAATGTGGTATGGTTGTGTCCTAGGTGTCTACAGGTGGAATTATATGAGATTAATTTTCCCAGGTTGTGGGAGTAGCTTTGAGGCCCAGGTGTGTGTGGGCAAGTTGTGACATGGGGCTTGTGGAAGAGTGTGGAAGCACCATGACGTTTGATGTTAGGGTATGAGCAGTTAACTAGTGGGAAGTGGTGTAGGGTACCCAAACATCTATGTGCTTATTCTATTAATTTACTTGACATGAGTTATTTAGTGAGCGTGCCTTTGTGAGGTTGGGATAGCTAGTCTTCCTTGTTAGGTGTTGTTGGTTTCTATTGTTTTCTCACAGGGGAATTAGTATGCTTCTTCTAATTGTGCATAAGAGACCTTGGTTTTTCCTACTGAGTATACTCATATGCTCACCCTATATATATATATATATATATAATTCAGGTTTCTAGGAGGATTATGTGGACCAAGTTGGACCTTACTAGATCAAACATGGGAACAGTTGTTGTGTCGCTGCATAGCTTTGTTCTTTTGGTACTTTGGAGTTTTATTGTATTGGTAGTGGTTTTGTTTAAAACATGAATGTGGGATGGTTTTTTATTTCTTATATATATATATATATATATATATTCCTTAAAGTTATTTTTTAGGTTGATATATCTTATCTCTCAATCTTATTTACTATAAAAAGGGTAATTCCTCCCATTTTTGTGATATTTCTATACCCATGGTGTTGGTTGCCACCCCGGGGCCTACTAGAGGCAGGACTCAGGGGTCATTATCTCTCTTTATCCATTTCCAGCTTAGTAGGGGAATATTTGGAGGGATGGTTTTGTGACATGAACTGGCCTGAATACCCTCTCAAATTGGTACCTGACCCGACCTGTCACATACCCAAAGGGTGGTCCCGATCCCCATGGGCTGACAACTAGCACTCGGGCATCAAACAACAACCATAGGGATGGGGTTTTCCCAACCATAAGCAAATAAATGGAATATATATAGATAAAAGATACAACATTGGGAGAAGTATATATTCTATAGCTGAAATAAAAAATGGAAACCAAAGAACTCAAAGTGGATACAAAACTCCAAGAGAAAGTACAACCACAAAGGACAACCAAAATAGGAAGAAAAAAACTGATTCATGTGATAACAATGGAAAACCCACACCATCTCACTATCTAGATACCTAAACCTAGTTGACAGAAAACCCCACTACCTCACTATGGGGCCTTGCCTTTACCTGCGTCAAAATACATACAAAGGTCTATGCACCACAGAATAAGTGAACAGGGTCTTGGATAACAAGCACAGTAGTATCCCACCTAGTTGTTCCATAACAAGTCTCTATACAAAAAATCAATTATACTCATTTTTAAATAAAACATGGAATGATAAGCAATAAAAAAATTTTATCAAAATCATGGTAAATATTTACCTTTTTCAAAAAATTCCAAAATAAAGGAAGGTATATCAATTTCAAGCATATTTTCCATTATAATTTTTCAAAATCCAAAGCACGCTTGTCATGGAAAAAATAGTATAAATCCAATAAATGGTAAATCACTCCAAGGAACTGAATAGTTTAGGTTAATAGACTACTCATATCACAACAAATGACTAGTGTATAATAAGTCCCAAGAACATAGACCCAAGGAGTAGAGAAACACCCCATGAGTGAACCTCCCAACAATGTCAAAACATGTCCCTAGAACAACAGTCCTAAGGAGAAGAGAAAAACCCCATGATTAAATCCCTTGATGGTAACATGGATGATGGTCTTAAGTTAAACCTTCCACCTATGTACCCAATGCTTCCAGTGTGCTATATTTCATAAATCATTTCAATGATTTGAAAATACCCCTTTTTCCATTTTACCAAAACCTAGGGGAAATCAACCTTTTATCACAAATCTATTTACCTGAACACAAAAAAAATCATGAAATTTTATTTATAAATCAATTTATAAAAATAAAATAAGGAATACAGTTCATCAACATAGGTTATAGATGAAATAACCTACCTCAAAACTCATGGTTTCACATTCCCATAAAGGATCCACTAGCAACAAAATGAAACAATGACAATAGAGGCCCTAGAATCAATATACACATCTCATAATTGACCCAATTTACAAAAAGGGTTAGATGAGAAGAGTAAATGAAACATACCTCAAGAACACACACCCGTCGCACCACAAGCAACATAAGAAATGGCCCCCTAAATGATATTGCTCCATGGATCTAAAAGAATACTAGAAGAAACATCACCGTGGATCAAAGAATCTGATAACACAATTCCATGGAATTACCACAATCAGTACAATAAATAAGTAGAAAGTTCTACTCACCTAGGGAGATGATAACCAACTTCAAAAATGATCCAACACTAAGAAAATCAATCTAGATCAAACAGAGACTCCAAAAAATCACCGAAGAAGGGTTTTTGGTTGAGAGCCAAGAGAGATGTGGTAGAATGAAATGAAATTTCAGCCAAGAGGAAACCTAAAATCTGACCTCCAAATAGTTAAAGATTGTGTAACTCTTTTACATTTCATGTAATCCATGACAATTAAGTATGCTTAAAAACCCATTACCTTTTTAATTAAAAATGATATTTTATAATCACATGTCATGTAACCATTATATGGCATGTAATCTTCTCATGTTGTGAACACATTTCATGACTTGTTTTTAAAGACCAAGTATATGTCATGTAACCACTTTAAATTTCATGTAATCACCCAAAATATAGTAAGAAACCTTAGATTCATACACAAAACTCAAAACACCTTAGGCATTCTCTGAACATGGGAAGAACCCTAAAAATACATTAACACATTTATACCCAGACTCCATTAATTCAAACAAACTTCCATTCCAAAACATTAATTAATTTTAACCAAAAAATGATCTCCATTATAAGGAATCCCAAGATGCACCCAATTAAAGAATAAAACTTGTAAATGGAAATAAATTACTTGAAATCATGTAACAGGATGTTACAATCTCCCCTCCATAAGACTTTCCATCCCCATGAAGTCATGTGGAATAATGATGTCTGGTAAAGAGTTAAGGCCACTTCTCCCCCATCAAAAAATCATTCTCCCATGTCTCATAAGAATCTGATCCATGCTACTATAAAACTCTGAACAATGGAATAGACTTCTCATGCAAGACTTTCATATTAGATTCTATGATCTCTACTAGATGCTCCACAAAAAAACATCTACATCTAACTCAATCTCTTCCCAAATCATAATAAAAGAGTAATAAGGATGATACTTCCTAAGATATGATATGTGGAAAATATTAGGAATGACTTTAAACTGAGTCAGAAATTACAACTGATAAGAAACCTACCCAAGCTTCTCAATGACCTCAAATAGTCCAACATATCTCAAAGCCAAATTTCCCTATTTTCTAAGATATCAGTGACCCAACCGCGGAGAAACTTTCAAGAAAACCCTATCACCTATAGAAAACTTCAAAGGATGATTTTGTTTATCTGTATAATATTTCATCCAACTCTTATCACTAACCAGATGATAACCTATATCCTGAATCCTCGTGGACATCTCCTGAGCCAAACTTGGTCCCACCAAAGAATCTTCTCCCACCTCTTCCCAAAAAATACATGACCTATATGGGTGACCATAAAAAGCCTCAAAGAGATACATTTTGATTGGTGACTGATAAATTTTGTTGTAGTAAAACTTAAACAGTCCCATATGGCTATCTAAATATCCAATAAAATCCAAGACACAAGCATGAATCATATCCTCCAAAATCTGAATAACACATTTTTTCTGACCGTCTGTCTATGGATGATAAGTTGTAATTAATCAGACCTAGGTCCCCATCACCTCTTGGATACTTATCTAGAACCTTAAATTAAACTTATAATCCCTATATGAAACAATAGTTGATGTAACCCCATATAACCTCACAACTTCCTACAAAAATAGATTACCCAGATTAATGCATTTTACGATGTCTTTGATCGGAATAAAATGAGCTGACTTTGTCAATTGATTAATTACCACCTATATATAATTCCTCCCTTGGGGATTATATGTTAATAAAACAATAAATTCCAAGAATACCGCATCTCATTTCCAAATCATCATAGGAAAAGTCTAAAGCAAACCACAAGGTTTCAAATGCTCTAACTTTATCTACCGGTAGGTATAACAATGGGACACATAATCAGCAATGTCATGATTCATACCCATCCAATAGAATATTTGTCTCATGTTATAATAAATCTTCGTAGTTCCTAGATGAATGTCCCATGAATAAATATTACAATGAAACAAAACTGATCTCCACACTAATGTTGTGACAACAAATCAATCCCCAAAATTTAGAATACAATCTAAAGAGAGAGACCAACCTAAAATGATCTCCCCGCTATATAAGGTTTCTCGAATTCTTCTTAACTCAACACCCTTATATTGATTATGTAGAATATACTTAAGGAGATATTATTATAATTGAATAATGATTAGAACCATACCTAAAATATCCTTTTGAGTATCTAGATGCAACTGAGAAAAAATCCATATAAGGTTACACTCTTACTTCAATTCCAAAAATAGCTTGTGATGATATTTTCCTTCTAAGAGTGTATATAATGATATTCCCCTTCCCCGAGGATTAGGTGATATCAAATTAAAATGTATAAAGTTATTCCACCCACCGCCTCTATCTAAGATTTAAGTCTTTTTAAGAAATAATATAACCCAAAATATTATGGTCAAAAAAACTGTGAACCATTCTCCCAAAAAAAAAATAATGCTTGGAAAGATCTAAATAATGATTAAGGTAATTCATCTCATACGGTCAAAGCTGATGTGAACTCTAAGATAACACATGATCATCCAACATGATTGCACAACCCAAACCAGTGTCATAAGCATCAAAGAAAACCAAATACCCCTTACTTAGCTCTATCAAGATCAGAATACAAGCTAATGTCAGAAGTCATTTCATCTCATTGAAAGAATACTTACATTTTTCAACCCATGTAAATTCCACCCCTTTCCTGGTAATAGAATCCAAAGGTGATGTAAACTTTGATAAATAATTGAAAAAATCATTGATTGTATCTAGTAAGACCAAGTAAGCTCTGAATTTTAAATACATTTTGTGGTTCTTCCCATGAAAAAACAACCTTTACCTTCTAAAGGTCAATTCATAATCCATTATCAGAAATCATGTTCCCTAATAATTTTACTTCTTGAATCTAGAAGTTTCATTTTGAAATATTTCCATATAAATGGTGACTTCTCAGGATTTCCAAAACTTGACTTAGATGGGGCTTGTTCTTTCACTTGAATTTTGAATGAACCAAAATTTCATATATGATCACTTCCACAAAAGTGTCGAGATTCTTATGAAATATCTAGTTCATAAAATCCATAACAACTATAGGAGTGTTAGTTAAAACAAATAGCATCACAGAATATTCTTAATGGTCAAACCTGCTTATGAAGGTTATATTCAGTATATCAGACTCTCAAAATCTAAGATGGTGAGAACCTGATCAAAGATAAATATTCAAAAACCACTTTCTCCTTTTAACTGATCAAAAAAATCATCTACACAAGTCAAAAGATACATTTTATTAACCATTACACATTTTAACTTCTGATAGTCTATACACAACTGGATTGAACCATTTTTCTTCTTGGAAAAGAGAACTAGGGATTTCCAAGTCAAAACACTAGGGTGAACAAAACCATTTTTCACCAAGTCATTCAACTGAATCTGGATCTCTTTCAGATCCATTGGTACCATATGATAAGAAGGTATCGATATCATCTGTGTACCTATAACTAGGTCAATTGTAAACTCTACCTCCCTCTTTGGAGGATTCCAAGATAAACTGTCTGGGAAAACATTAGTAAAAACCCCAAAAATGATGGTAAGATCAAAAAAAAGAAATTACATTAGGATTAACTGCAAAAGTAGACAAAAAACTCTTGATCTCTAGGTGGGAAGGTCCTACATAGCCATACCTCATATCCCACTCTCCCTAAAACACTCGTGAGACCCCATCATCCACAAGAAATGAGACACACTGATGATAACAATAAAAATCATCTTGATGAGGAACAAGATAGTCAATCCTGATGATGACATCAAATAGATTCAGATCAAGAATAAGAAAATTACAAACTAACTTTGCATCAGCTATTAATAGTTAACAAGACGAACATCAAAACCCCTATTATTTCCTCATCTCAAAAGATGTTTCTAAATACATAACAAAGGACATGATTTATATTGTAAGGTTAATCATATAAAAAATGGAGAGATATAAATGAGTGGGAAGAATCAGTATCAAATAAATAAATTTCTACTAAATATGAAATAAATATGGTACCACTCACTATCATTGGACCGACATATGCCTCTTCTAGAAACTCATATACCGTGTGAAGCTGCTTCAATCCTAAGTCGTATGGCTAGATCTATTTAGTATTTAAAGAATTTGACTACACTGAAGTAGCATTTGGAGCTGACGATCCATGACCATATTGAGGTTTGTACATAGCATAACAGAAATACTGCAGATTGCCATATTGCCTATAGATGTTACACATATTTACTGGTCTAGGAAATGAATGTTGTGTGTGTCTAAACTTTCCACACTGATAGAAATTCATAGGCATGGAACTAGCTACAATTGGAGGTGTCTAAGAGGATTTATGTTGAGAACCACCTCCACCACTCCTATGATGATCCTTCCACTTTATCTTTTTTTCTAGAGCGCCACTCAAACTACCACTAGGTGGAAGAGAAGGGTTATAATATCCAACCTTTACTACCATATTCATCTCTTCCACCATATACTTGTCTATTATCTTCTCATAGGTCAAAAGAAACAGCATAAATTACTTTGATCTAATATCCAATTTCAAACCCTATAGTTACTTCTAAGATTTCATTTGTTCCTTCCTTATAACTTCTGGTCCCAAAAAAACTAGCTCAGTAAATTGATCGGTGTATAATGACACCACACACTCTCCCTACTAAAAAGAGAGGAACTCTAGATATTTTTCTACCATAAGATAATCTATACAAAAATGTTGGTAGAAGAGAGTCTTGAAACCCTTCCAATCTAAGCCTGTATGCTTATATACATGTACCACGGAATCCCACCAACACTTTCTAGGACCCTCAAGTCTGAACATAGAACACTTCACCTTGACATTATCCAGTGTTTCTAGGAAGTTGAAGATCTGATCAATATTTTCAAGCTAGTAATCTTCCTCTTGAGGCTCATTCTTATCTTTAAAGGATAGTGACTTCTCAAGAAAAAACTCTCATGATAAATCTCTTTCTTCTCCACCTCCTGGATGTACCTAAAAAACTATGTTTTGAAGTTGTGGCAAATTCTGGTCTATATCCCAAACTGCCCCCATGATAGACTTTATAAATTTCTCATATATTAGAGGATTCCCTAGAGGATCATCAGCTACACCCTCCTGAGTAACTCTTAGAACACATCACGGAGGCAAACTACAGCACACCAAAACCAAAGAAGTGATCAAAAAACAGAAAAAAAAAATCTCAGTTCAAACTGGAAAACCCATAAGAAAAAACTTAGATTAACACTAAGAACTCAAAATATGAGACACAAATCCTAATATCCCATGGTAACTTGAGTCTCGTCATGTAATGATCTAGCCAGGCACTCACCGCAATCTACCTCTCAAGTCTTAAAAATCCTATCTTTGGTTTAACAGACATCCTAAGACAAATACTCTTAAGGACAGACCAGTTGTGATACCAAAATGTAATAAAATAACCCGAATACCCTATCAAACTAGTACCCAACCTGACCTGACCTATCACATACCCAAAGGGTATTCCCAATCTTCACAGGCTGGCGACTATCACTTAGTCATCAAAAAAACTATAGGGAATGATTTCTCCCAACCTGAAGCAACAACATGGAACATATATAGATAAAAGAGACAATATAGGATGAAGTATATAATCCAAAAATTAAACAAAATACAAAAACCAAGGAACTCAAAGCAACTAAAAAACTAAAAGAGTGGGTCCAACCACAAAGGAAAACTAAAAAGAAAAAATAGCTTCTCCATTTAATAGCATGGGAAAACCCACACCATCTCACCATCCAACTACCCAAACCTAGCTGGAAAAAAACTCATTGCCTCAATGGGGCACTTTTCCTTTCCCTACATCAAAATACATACAAAGGCATAAACACCACTAAAGAAGTGCATAGGGGGGGAGCTAACAGGCTCAATATGGTCCCACCCAGGTGTTCTATAACAAGTATTTGTAAAACAAATCAAGTATTCTCATTTTTAAATAAAACATGACATGATTAGCAGTAAAACATTTTTATTATAGGCATGGTAAATATTTCCTTTTTTCAACAATTCTATAAGAAAGGTAGGTATATCAATTTCAAGAATATTTTTCATTATCATTTATCAAAATACAAAGAATTCATATCATAGCCAAAATAGTATAAGTCCAAGAACAGGTAAATAATGCAATGTAACTCAACAGGTCAGGATAGCATACTACTCATACCACAGTAAATGGAAAGTGCACAACAAGTCCCTAGAACATAGGCCTAAGGAGAAAATAAACACCCTATGAGTTAACCTCCCAATAATGTCAAAACATGTCCCTAGAACAACAGACCTAGGGATCCAAGAAAATCCCCATGATAAAATCCCCCGATGGTAACATGGATGATGTCCCTAAGATAAACCTTCCACCTATGTACCCAAGGCTTCCCATGTAATGAATTTCATCAATCATTTCAATGATTTGAAAATACACCTTTTTTATTTTACCAAAAATGAAGTAAATACCACCTTTTATCACAAATATATTTACACACGCACAAAAATATGCTGATTTATTTATAAATCAGTTTATAAAAAGAATAGGATCAATACAGTTTGTCAACACAGGCTAGAGATGGAACCACCTTCCTCAAAAATCAGGGTTGAACATGCCCACAAAGGATCCACCAAAAACAGAACATAACAATGAAAACATATGCCCTAGGATAAATCTACGCATATTATAATTGATCCAATTTACAAAAAGGGTTGGAGGAGAAGAAGAAATGACACATACCTCAAGAATGCACACCCACTACCCTACAACCAATAAAGGAAATGACCTTCGAAATGAGATCACACCATGGATCTAGAAGAAGACAAGAAGAATAATCACAATGTATCAATGAATATGATAAATCAATGCCATGATGTTACCACAATTAATGTAACAAATAATCCAAAAGGCCTACTCACCTAGAGATATGAGAACCAATTGCTACTGTTATCCAATATTGAACGGATCAATTGTGATCAAACAGAGACTCCAAAAATAATTGGAGAAGGGTTATAGGTCAGTATCCAAGAGATATGTGGTACAATGAAATGAAATTTCAGCTGAGAGGCACCCTAAAATCCGACCTATTGATAGTTACACATTGTGTAACTTCTTTACATGTTGTGTAATCCAAGATGATTAAGTATGCCGAAAATCCTATTACATTTTTAATTAAAATGAGTATTTTATCATTACATGTTGTGTAACAATTACATGGCATGTAATAATTTCATGTTGTAAACAAATTTCATGACTTGTGTTTGGTGACCAATTACATGTCGTGTAGTCCATTTAAACATCATGTAATCTCCCAACGTATATCATAAAACCTAAAATTATTACACAAAACTCAAAATACATCGGGAATTCTCTAAAATTGGGTGTAGCCCTGTAAATCCATTAACACATTTATACTTGAACTCTATTAATTAAAACAAACATACATTACCAAATTTTAATTCATTTTCCTCAACAAATACTCTTCATTCTTGGGAGTCCCAAGATGCACCCAATTAAATAGGAAAACAAGTAAAAGGAATAGAATTACCTAAAAGTGGATAATGGGGTGTTATAGAATTTTAGAAGGACCCATGGAATACTTGAGGGATATAGTATAATCTAATCTAAACAAATTAGTTTATTGTAGACTAGAAGGATCTAATGTAATATAATCCAAGCCCCTGCTATTGGGAGATAGTGAATTTTTTAGGGATGTGGATGTCGAACCTACCCTAAAGTTTCCTCTAGATTAAAATAATTAGAGTGGGTGTTGAGTTTAGGATGATACCTTCTACACCATTGTAATCACTTTTCTACACTAGTGATGCATGTGTCTAAGAAATCAACCCAAACACAACAAGAAGTAGATACCCCACATTAGGATCAAACCTTGTAAAAATATCATGTGTTGTGGAATAATTTATTTACTACTTTTTATTTGATGTTGTGTGTTTGGTAATCATAAACAGATCCATTCATCTTAACTGTTGTAAAGTTTTTAATTCTAAAATGGGAAATTAAAAATAAAAATAATTTTTTAAAATAGGGTCGCATTGATCCCCCCTCCCCTCTTAGAGTGAATGTACGATCCTACTGGGCATTTCATCTAATATACTAGTTACCTTCTATGATGAACCAGTTTCTATTTTTTTATTTATTTTTTCCTACATCTATGAAGGTTATGTCATTTTTATGATAGTATCTTTTGACAACTTAATTCAGTTTCAAAGAGGAAAAATTATCTCTCGCTTTACTTTAAGCATCCCTCGACATTTCCTCCAACTTCTCGTGATCAAGAGGTGTGCCTTAGATGTTGTGGTAACCCAAATCAAGTATTATCCAGGTATTCAGGATTGAATCATTATAGAATAGATGATGTATGAATATCAAGTTTTATGGGGTCATAATAAATAAGAATTTTTCTCATGATTTTTTTACTGAATGATCTCTAATACAAGATATCATAAACACCACATGTTTTTTATGTGTCACTGGTTATTCATATCTATGAGCATGAGTATTGGTCTATCAATTTGATATCATTATCAATACATGTCATGAATATTTTAATTTAATGCATGATGAAAACAGTGGTAGTTTATGTTTGTGTTAAGGTAGCTGGTATCAAGTGTGACATAAATAGTATTGAGTTAGTAAATGGTAAAAATATGATTTATCCCTTTAATGTATTAGAAGAAGATATATTTTGATCTTTAACTTTAATGTTAGTGATTGTATAAAATCTATGTACATGGTAGTTGCAAGAAATTACATCTAAGATGGTCAAAGAAAGATAAATCAAGTATACAAGGATGATGACATGAAGCGTGTATCTTACTTGATGAGATATCGACTAGCAAAGTGATTTTATTAGAAAATTCATGTTCTTAGGAAGGTTTTCATTACTATAAATTATCATTATCTATTTAGGATTCATGATGTGTTGCTACATATCATTCTTGAATTATGAGATGGAATCTCTACTATTGAGATAAGGTCTTATAAGGATACACATAATGTATATCCAAAGTTTCATTAATTTTATCAAATCAAAGTTTAGGATTAAGTGGATCCCATGATCGAGGGATGGTTTTAATTCAATTGTGAAATATCACAAGTAAAATAAATTAATTCAATTATAAGTTATTCTAAATAATGAGAATTTATTTTATATCTCAAGTTATTTGTAAGTTATTTAAGTTTAAATAAGTGAATATGCAAACCTATTTATCAAACAAACTTTATATGTTCAAGGTTTTCTAAAATTGTATAGGAAAATTTGAGTTGAGTAAATTGTTTTCATCTCATAATGTGATATGTTGAAGTGTTATAAGTGTGTCGCTACTAAAAAATCACATTTAGTCTCATTTCTATTTAACATTAGTCATATTTATAAATATCTCTAATACATTTACCCATGTTTCATAAAAACATAGTTAAATGGGGTGTTAGTAAATGCCTCACATGTACCCATGTTTCTATATACATGGGTAAATGTATATAATTTTCTATAATTTAAATTAGTGATTTATTTAAAATTAAATTTTAGAATATGTTCTTAGTTTAAATTTACATTTTTTCTAAAAATGAGTCCCTCCCTAGACTGATACCCAGCCACCCCAACCCTTTGCTCTCCCCAATCGATGTGTGTGTGTGTGTGTAAATATATATATTTATTGTTATATATATATATATATAATTAAATATATATATATATATATAATTTAATATATAATTATATATATATACTTATATGTTATATATTTATATATAAATTAACATGTATGTTATATATTAATATATAAATTTATATATCTATTATTATATATTAACATATATGTTATTATATGTTACATATATGTGTGTTAATACATGTTTTTATATTTTTATATAAAAATTAATATATATGCTATTATATGTTATTATTTATATACATTATTATAAATTAATATATATTTTATTATATATTTATATATATTTATATATAAATTAATATATATGTTATTATATGTTATATATATATATATATGTTATCATATGTTATTATATATTAATATATATATATATATATGTCATGTATTAATATATAAATTAATATATTTGTTATTATATAAATATATTAATATATAAAACAAAAATATATATAAATTAATATATATATATTTATATATATTAATAATCATTTATTAAATTATTATTAATTAATTATAATTATGTTTTTACTTTTGTATTTTTTTATGTATGTATATATGTGAATATTACTTTTATATAAATAAAATTTATTTATTTATGTTATATAATACAATTATATGTGTAATATTATTAATATAAATATACTTAAAATGTATATATTCATATATATATTGTTATATAAATTAATATACACTACAAAAAATAGCTTATAACAACAGTAATTTACTGACATATAATACATCTGTTGGTAAAAATGAGCAATTCCAACAGATATTAAATTTTATTGGTAAATATTTTAAGTACCAACACTTATTTTTACCAATATTTATATCTGTTGATATTGATCTTGTAGCACCAACAAATCTTTTACCAACAATTAAATCTATTACTTTATCATATCAATACCAACATTTTTTTACCAAAAAATGATTCTATTACTATTAATTGTTATTACCAACAAATTTTTTACCATTATAAAAATCTGTTTTGATAAATTACCCTATAACATAAAATATTTCACCAAAAAAAGAATATATATATATATATCATTTTCAATAAATGTTATAAATTATAAATATTTTAATAAAATTATATAATCATATGTTTTCATTGATACATTATAAATTATAAATATTTTAATAATATCATATAATCATATGATTTCATTTATACATTATATGTTTGTGATAAAATATATATTATATTTTTTTATCATATATATTAAATGTTTTTGATGATAAATGATTATAATTTTTGGAAGATTGAATGTAGTAAAAACTAAAAAAATAAATTCACTTATATATAATTTCATTATATAAATATAATATAAATTTTTTATTGAGAATATATATAAATTTTAAACTTTTTTCATTGTATATAAATGATATATAAATTATATATAAATTATATATAAATTTATTATACATCAATATGATAAATGATATTTCCCCCTTTATTCCGTTGAGGAGAAGTCTTCATCGCGTGCAGTGTAGATCTACTGTCGTCTGGCCATTGTCCCTGTGAACCTCTACTAATAACCCATCCGTTGTGAAGCATCGTCCGCCGTCATCTGTCACAGCCTCTGTAGACAGTCCAACCGCCATCACCATAGCCTTCGCCGAACCTAACCACTACCTCTCCCCTTACTATCTATGTTGTGCGCCCCGTCCAGGAGAAACCTCATCTGTGCACCTCCCTCCTCCTTTGGACAAGGGATATGTCTATCTCTCCTTCCAATTTCTCACATGCTATCCTCTGGTTAGCATTCCCTCTCCTCTAATATATTATTCTTCTCTTATTATTTTGATTTTCCCTCTCTTCCTTGTGGTGCACATGACCTATCCAAACCCAAACCCATTTTTGGTTGTTTTATTTGTTGATTCTTGATGGATAAGGTTCGTGAACCCAGATTGTGGTCCATTTTAGTAGTGGTAGTGTAAGGAGTTTTAGGGTAGTGTATAATGTTTGGCCATTTTTGTATTTGGTTAAATTTTATTTGTTGATTTGGTGCATGGAATGCCTCAATGTTTTGTTTTTTCTTGACTAATTAATTATTCTCATTCCACGGTTTCATCACAGTGTTAATATTTTCTCTCCTGTATAGGCCACCAAGAGTGGCAAGGCTTTTTCTCCCACAAGACGTTCTCCCCCTTTTTCCCAATCATGTATTGTGGCCACTTCTCAATTCCATCAGTATCCCAGTGGATCTTTTTTCCCCCTTCGTGGGTGCTGCTTCATCCCACAACACCATCATCTGGAAAGGCGCTTGCTTTTATAATAACAGCACTTGGATACAGTTCCATAACAAAATCGGGAGTCAATTTGGCAGAGGGACTCTCCATCTCAAGGTTACAAATATTCTTTTATTTGATTACTTCTCTTGTAACTAGCTATTCTGGGTGTGGTTCTTTAATATTTCTTGATTCTACAGGTTATTTTTAATTTTCTTACTTGGGAATGTATGTCACTATTCCCTACTAAATGATAATGTTGGGTGTTTTGGCATTGATTTTGTGTGTTGTATATGACTCATAACTTTGAAGCACTGGGTTTATAGATATTTTAATGCCCTAAACCTTGAATTATAATAATGATACTTAAACTAAGCATAGAAATCATCTGCGTTCATTTGTTCATGGAGTATTAGTTTACTTTTTAGAAACTGGGAAACTGTTATTCACATTTCAAGTCAAATAAAAATGATGATTAATAGGGTAATGATATTACTTTTTTATTATCAAAGTGTAAAACTATCTTCTTTTTTTATTTTTTTCATATCAATGATCAACTCAATATCCTAGATCTATCCCATTTCACCTTGGACCTTTATTTGGGTTTGGGATAATCTGGATCAAGCTAGACAAGATCTTATAGAAATAATCTTCTACTGGCCATTTAATACAGTTTAATCCCAAAAAAAATTGAGCATGGAACCTATAGTTAGGTGGGGATTGTTCCTTACCAAAGGACCTAATTCTCGGTGGTAAATTGTTAAATTTTAGAGGTTTTATGTCATTGATGAATAAAAATATTTATAGATTATAATATCTACATTTTATTCTATTCACTTTTCAATCCTTCATAGGCTCAAATATGTAATGATACATGAATATGCTACTTGGAACTCAAGATGCAATGTTGTGAAAGGACATTGATTTCTCTCTTGATGGGAAGAAGGTTTGTGT
This sequence comes from Viscum album, assembly GCA_963277665.1. Lineage (NCBI taxonomy): Eukaryota > Viridiplantae > Streptophyta > Magnoliopsida > Santalales > Viscaceae > Viscum > Viscum album. The sequence goes on from OY728164.1 coordinate 1,352,957,659, forward strand.
AAAACATATTTATGTACAATCTATCTTGTATCTTGTTTACTTTAACTTAGTCCCTTTCACCCAAGACTAGTTGCATGTATCTAATTTTTATGTCATTGATCAACTTTCCCTCAACTTCTCACATGCTTCATGGCTTGTGCTGCTTATAGAAGTTATCACTTGTAATGAGCATGCTAAAAAATTAGTGGTGATAGTTATATTTCTGAAAAAAAAAACTTAAATTCCAGGATAAATCCACTTAATTACGTTGAAAAAAAAGTAGGAGTAATGTGTTTAGTAAGTGATTCTGTGTTCAATAAGGTTGAGTGTGTGCACTAGAAAACTCTTGCTGTGTTTCGGTAAAGGAAATCAGTTTCATCCATGGAGGGAAGAACAATGGAAATATCCATGTGTGTTCTTCATGAAACATTATGTTCACCAAAATGCTTATGTTGTAACAAGAAAGGGAACTCTAGTGATATTGTGCACTAGAACACTCATGTTGTGTTTCAGTGCGGAAAATTAGTTTCATACATGGAGAGTGTGTACAGTAAGGAAGAGTGTGTGCACTAGAAAACTCATGTTGTGTTTCAGTAAGATAAATCAGTTTCATCCTTGAATAGTTTTCTAGATCCATTACACCTTGATGTGTTTTGGATGTTTCATCCATGAAACTATTATGTTTCATCCATTATAATTTTATGTTTTCATGAGTGTGTGCACTAGTACACACATGTAGTGTGTGTGTAGAAAGGGAGTGTGTGTTCTTCATGAACAACACTCATAGAATTTTCTTGTGCACACACTCTTCCTTTCTACACACACTCCATGTTTACTATAACACTCATGCTCATTACAACATTGCACACACTCTCCCTTAATTAAGTGTCATTTCCCTTATTGAAACTGATTTCCCTTACTGCACACATTCTCATTGAGTTTTCTAGTTCCATTGTTTCTTTAAAGTTAACCCACAATGTTTGTTATCTCTTCCGCTATTTAATTTTGAATTTTCAACTATTTTCTGTTAGAGTTGAATGCTTATTCTTTTGTCTTCTAAATTAACTGATCTGTAATCACGTAATTCTATTTTAGGACAGTCTTTATGAAAAAAAATTGAAATATAAGGATGGACTTGTTATCCAAGTATGTTCACTACTATTTTAGGACAACCTTTTTGAATTATTTTAGGATAGTATTGTTATCCATGTATGTTAACATCTTAATATTATGCATATTTTTGAATAATTAAGTTGGTTCTCTTCATCTATGTTGAGGAAGCCACTACAGCTATTATTTTCAGTGGTTTGGATGCCAAGTTTATGTGTGGAGTGTACCTAAGGCCAAATGAGTTACCGGTGCAGTGTTTTCTCACTGGTTTATGTAGTTTTTAAGTTATACTAATCCATATTGGGACTGATTTAGTGGGACATAAATTGGATAGTAAATTCTATCTAGGAAATTCTATCTAACTCAGACTGTGAGATCAAACCATACTGTGAGAAATTCTAGTTTTTTATTATAAGATATTATTTTTCTTCATTAATGAATTCTTCTATGCTAATCTGAATTATTTTACTTCTTCCTCATTTGAGGTTTTGTTCTGTCATAACTAGACTGAAGTATCAATGAATTAAGTTGTAGTTTCATTCATGTTTTTCATTTCAAATAATTTCTTAAATTAATCTATTTTTTGATTAGTAAGTATCAATGGAATAAGATCCAAACCTATTTATCATTTTTGAAAATTGTTTTACCATTTACATAAGTTAACAGATTTTGTAGATGAATGAACATATTCTTTCTCACCAATCATATGATAGTATTATTATTGTGATGATGTCTGTGGGATGTTTCATTTTTGTTTTCTCTCATTTCATGTGTACTAACGCATCCATATTTCTATCCATAGGTTCCTATATTGAAAAATTTTTAATGGAAAGATTCGACATTGCTTCTGTTTATATATGGGTCTCTCCTCATAGTTTAAATCATAAAGGTAACAAAATAATATGATATACTACCTATTTGATTTAGGTTTCCATGAATTCTATAATTATCCTATTCTTTTTCTATTGTTTTTTGGTAGGTTATCATGTGGTGAGAAAAATGGGTTAAACCTTATAAGGATATAACAGGAAATGGATATCCTCTGACTCATAGAAAATGGGTATCTGAATAGTGATTTTGGATCTTTATGTCCTATATTTTTTTCTTTCATTCAAGTTTTTTTGGGAGTTTAGGTTTTCTTCATGTTTATTCATGTTCTTGGTTCTATTATAATATATTTACCATCTAGAACCTTGAGATGATGAATGAAAAATTACCATTCTATGAAGATTATTTTGTTTATATTTTCATTTATTTATATTGTGGATTCAATTAATTTTTGTATTTTCATGTATTTTTGGGTGTTCTCTTTGGTTGTGTGGTGTAGATATTGAAGCTAGAGAGAGGTGATGACAAATACAGTTTTGTCATTGATATTTCTAACACTTTAACTATAGCATGAATCTCATCATATCTACTAAATAAATGGATGAAAATTTTAGAGGACCATTCCAGGTTTGGTACACGGTGAAGGGATGTGTGTTTTTTGTTTTTTCTACTTCATATGGATGTTTACCTTCGTGATTACCCTTATTGTTTTGAATGAAATTAAAGAACATTGTCTAATTTTTTTTGAGTTTTCATTCCATAAAGATCATTTTTTTATACATTTTTTTTATTTCAATTAATGCAGATATATTGCACTAATTTTTTGCTATGTTTTTTGATTGTGTGGTGTAGATCTTGGGGATGAAGGGTGTTGCATAATGACCTGAGATTCCTCAATGGTATTGGAGTTGACTTGGTTTGTTTCTTCTCATGGACTTCTTGGGGGTGATGAAAGATCATTGAAAGAAGTAACTATTTTTCTACTATAATGGGAGCTGGAGGATTGCAGTCAAGAGACGACAGTGCTGAAGGATTGTAGTCATGAGACGATAGTGCTGGAGGATTGCAGTCAAGAGACGATATGTGTGGTGGGGGTGTGGCGGTGACAACAATATAGATGGATCTTCTATTTTTTTATGGTTTTTTATGTATCAATCAACTTCAATGGTGTATTGATTCATTTTGTATTAAATTACATTATTAATGTGATTAATCTTTTTTTCAGTTTCAACATGTGTGAAAATAGTCTTTGGTTTAATAATTAAAACATGTGTATTATATATGATAAATTAATATAATATAAAATTTTAGCAATAAATATTGAAATACCCAAACAAAATATCTTATATAAAATATAAATTACAAACAGATATTAATTAATGCTATTGGTTATTAAAGTTTATAATTATATTACCATCAGATAAATTTTTCATAAAAATTTGTTGCTAATAATTTTGACCAACAAATATATTATCTATTGGTATTACTATAATTATAACAGAACTATTTTATCTGTTGCAATAAGATTTAGCGACAGAGTTTTACCAACAGTTTAATGACAGGATAATTTTTGTTGGTAAAACATTTTACAAATAGAAAATTCACTATCACCAATAGATATACTCATGTTGGAAAAAGCTAATTATTTTGTAACGATATATGTTCATGTGTGTGTTTTCTATAATAGCAATCATTTATTTAGTTATTATTAATTAATTAAAACTAGTGTGTGTGTGTGTGTGTGATTATATGTATGAATGTGTGTATGTATGGGTGTGTGTGTGTAAAATAAATAACTTTTAATTTATTATTTAATTCATTCATGATTTAAAAATGTGTTTAAATATAAATTAGTGATGTTTCAAAATGTGGAAAAATCCACCATGTTTTTATGAAAACATGGCTAAATTAAAAATTGTCCATTTTTTAAAACACAACTAAAAAATATAGATAAATTATCCATGTTTTCTTGGAATATGTGGCTAAATTTAAAATTATCCACATTTTAAAATACAACTATTTTAGCCATGTTTTTATAAAAAAACACAACTAAATTAAAAAATAGTTATGTTTTTAATAAAATGTGAATAAAAAGTGACTAATTGCCTATTTTTTATAGTGTGTGTTAGAAATTTTGTGACACTTAAGACAAGATTTATAATTCTTAAGTTTAGTTATGGGTCATTTGTATAGTTAATTTCTATTAAAGGACCTAATTGGAGTAAATAAACATCTATCCTATGTATAAATAAGTATTTATGACCCAAAAAACAAAAAAAAATCATTGGACAATGAATTTTTATTCTCTCTAATCATTATCTTGGAATTTAGATAAAGTAATATGAGAGAGAAAAAACTATGTGTTGATCCATCCTTCTTAGGTTGAGTCCATGGTGTTTTAAAGATTGTTTAAGTGTCAAGAATAATTCAAATTTCTCATACTAGTACATAGGAATCTAAGATTTATGATGTAATGGATCATAGTGTTTGAGTAGGTAATTTGAGTTTAAATTTAGTTAGATTATGTTTATTTAGACCATATTAGGGTGTTTAGGGTATTAGAAGAGGCCTAGATTTGGGATTCAAGGAAGGGGACTCAGTGGACAAATATTCTTTTAGTATATTACCACTAGAACCTTCATGGGAGGCTACTAGAATTATAATGGAGGAGGAAATGGATTATACCACTACTTTCAAGATTTTGATGGGGTGCACTAGGGTTCTGATAGTTCCTCCAGAGTTTTAGTGCGAGACACTATAGTTTTAATGGAGCATCTGGTTAGAAAAAAATGTTGTGGATTTTTTGTGAATTTAGGTATTTCTTTAAAAATAAAAGAGGAAAGGTTTTCCCATTTGACTTAGATCATAATATCCCCTCCCACTCTTTTATTTCTCTCCTCTAGAATGGAATTCTCTCTATTTTTGATCCATTCTTGATGTAGTCCATCATTGGGATTCACTATAAGTATATCAAATCATCCTATTACAATTAATATTTGGTTCTACCATAATTTATATATATTTTATCAGTTATTCCTTGTTGTTAGGGTTATTACAAATTTTATGATTTCTTTTGATTAAATCTGAATCAAATAAAGATACTCATCATGTGGGCTCCTGAAACTATAATGTTGGTGGTCCATGAATACTTCCTAGTGTTATATGTGTGTTATGTGTGATGTGAGGAAGGATTATTTCATAATGGAATCAACATCGAATCCTATGGATCATGAGCAGTCATGGGGTGTTGTTGAGTGTAGGTAGGGGCTGATGGGTTTGGTGTGGGGTCTTAGGTATTTTCAATGATGATGTGATTTGGGGAAAGTGTGGGTTAAAGGTATAGAAAGGGGGTTTTGATCGTGCATGGGTGTGGAATAAATTGATTGAAACCATGTACGGTCTTCTTTGAGTATATCATTGAATGATAGTGGCCATCATTTGGATTTATCAACCATGGGATGTAAGTGGGATGAGTATGGAGCTTGGTAAAAGTAGAAATTGGATATAGAATGGGTAAACAGACTAGATAGGGGTACTTGGGGTGGTATGGGTTCATCACTTGGATGTGTGGATTATGAAATGTGAGTTATAGGTGTAAATTGGGTTAGGAAGTCGTGTAATACTATGGATAGTGTGCTTTATACATGGGGTATTATTGTCACATTTTGTGTAGTGATCTAGAGGTATTATTCTCTGGTTATGACATTGTGATTGGTTGGAAGTGCGTAACCTAGAGTTCATCAGGGCTTGAGGTTTGTAATTAAATGACTATGGTGTGATTTTCTCGCTAAATATGGGGTTATGTGATTTATTGTTATGTTTTGGATGATATTTCATTCACCAATGGATGGTAAATAGTGTCTTTTCATTTTTTTTTTGTCATAGTATGTTGTTTATGTTTCTCACTACTGAGGCTGAGGCTATTGGGGTTGTGTGTTTACAGAGTAGACCATAGGGTGGTTCTAACTACTATTGTATTGGTGATATCCTTCATATATGTTGTAGCACAATGTGATGATGTATATCATTAGATTATAGGATGGATACACCATAGTGGTTGGTTATAAATTGGGTCATTTTGATAACACCGGATGAACTGGGGGATCATTAGGCTAATTACGTGGATAGGATTGACTTGGTTCTACTAAGACAATCATAAAAAGGGGTGGATTTCAATGGTGGTGATATGAAATTAGTGATTTCATGATATAGTGTGATGGAGGGTCATGTGAGCTTATGGTTCAATATACCATGGTTACATCATCCCACTATGGAACTAACTAAAGTTAGTAGGTTCATGCATGAGGGTAACAGTATACTAACCCATGTATTGAGAGGTTTGAAAGACATTTGATTGATTGTTGTTTCATATTATGTATTCACTTACATACTGATGGATATTATTTAGGTACACCATTAATAGTTCGTTATTAAGTTTTTTACCACACCCTATATAGTTCCCTTAGAATGTGTGTTGTTCTTCCTGGTTTAATTTTAAGAATAGGAAATGACCCTGAGTTATAAGTTGGAATAGTTCAGTGATTGGTGATGGTATAGGTAGTTGTATGGATGAAATTGGATATGGAACCAAGTAAATAATGAGTGACTGGTTGATGTGATCTCTTGAGATATTTTTTATATATTTCTATGTATATGATTGGCCCAAACTGGGTAAACATTTTTGGCACTATAGCAGGCACTGTTTGGCACTGTAATAGCCAAGAATTTTCCCTCATTTGGGCCTTCGGGCCACCAATTTGGTCCCCGAGTCCTTTAAGGCCTTCAGGCCACCCAAGCCTTCGGGCCAGTAAGGCATTCAGGCTACCTCAAGGCCTTTGAGCCACCTTAAGTGCAGATGTAAACCAGACAACCTATAAGGAACAAGCTCTATAATAAGGATGAGCAACGAGATTTCACCACAGCAGAGGCTACACAAATTGCAAGAATGAGAGGGTATAGCACCTGCCATCGTGAAAAGCCTGTGCATGCATGGGATAGCCTAGCAAAACACCCATGTGAAGGTGGAGAGCTTATTTCACGATGAAGATACTGGGGAGGAGCAGTTCCAAGTAGTTAGTCTGGTTTGTATGTAATGTTTGAAGCCTACGGGAAATGAATTCCTCTAAGGCCTACGGGTCATGTAATACTTACTTCTACGGGCTTTGTAAGGGTTCCACCTCACCCCTTGAAAGGTGGATTATCAAAAATAAATAAAAAATAAAGGCCTTTGGGCCATTGGATGGATGGATAGGTAAACATTTTTGGTAAACCTATCATATGCATATATTTCATTATATCTAGTATAACTATGTTTTTTTGTTTTATTTATTCAGTTATGCTTTTAATGTTATTTGGTTATTTTCATTTTGGTTTTATTACTCGGGTATGAGGGTGTAGTCTCTCCATGGTCATGCCTTATACCCCCACTACTAGTCAAAACCCTCCGATGTACTGGTATAAACACTTGATTTCACTTGGCTATTCGATCTATTCATGAGTTGGGTAGGCCAAGCCATGATATAGAGTGGTATTAAAGTAGGTTTTGTTTTTTTATTTTTGGTATAGTAGAAGGAGATCTAGGGACATTTTGGGACTTGGAATGAAAATTTTATCATGTTTTTAGACAACACAAGTATAAGCTGAATTCCAAGTTTAATAGGATTCAAGATTGATGTTATTGGTTTTATTTGTTATGGTGGAGTTAATTTGGAACTATTAAATATTATGTTTTAATGTTATTGATTTACAAGTTACTCTTGTATTGTATAGGCAATAAGTATATGTTCATGTATCGTGATAGGAATGTAGGATTCATATGACATTTGTGTGACTTATTTTAACTGTTGTTCTAGTTTTGGAAGGTGGTTCAATTTTTTAAAGTCTCAATAATAACTTATATGGTGTTTTCCCATATAACTTTTTAGTGAAATTATTATCAAGTGAACTTGGTTCTCTCATGGAATCTGATATCTCCTAATGATGGTTATGTTGATCTTAATCATGTGTGATAATTATATTATGAGACTAGATTTTTGTGATATTATGATTCTTGGGACTGATGGATCCCTATATGGGGTGGAGCTTTAGGATGTTTTTTCATCTTAATTCAGAGTATAGATGCTTGGGTTTGGGATTCCTTGAGTGGATTTGGAATTAGAATAGCACTAATCATTGTGATATGAGTTGTGTGGTATAGTAAGGTGGATCAAGGGTGTATTCTTGATCGAATTTTTGTGATGTGATATATGATTAATTGATGATCTTTGAGGTTGGGAAAGAGTAGTTTGTTTTGTGGTTTATAGGTTTCTTGTCTATAAGAGGTTAAAAACCAGTATTCAATCAATTTTCCATGGTATATATTGTGTGATTTGTGTGGTAATGACTGAGTTTTGTGGATACTTTTATTTGGTTGATAGTGGGATATGGGTGGTTAGTGTTTTTGTTCAAGTATTAGAGAATGTATGTGGTGGTGAGTGTAGAATGGGTGGTTTCATGTGTGATGTGAATTTTTAAGGGGAATCTCAGTGTCACTATGGTTGATGAGTTCAGTGAACCTAACCCATAGAGGTTTGAGGTTTCATGTCAATGAAAGTCTCTAAGTGGAATTTAGAGTTCGTTTGGGTGGAAAATGCTCAAATGGGTGTGGGATGGAGATAATTGGGCATAGTTAGTCCATTAAATATCTTATGACTACAATAATGGGAATGATGATTTGGTAAGGGACCAAACAGTATATGGGTATCATGTGTGTGTTAAGGCAGTGTTAGTATGTTAAATACTTTATGGATCATATGTTAGGTAATTCCTTTGGTGGGGAGTACCCACAGTTAGAATTGATCATTTTTCATTAATGGGATGTGGTGTTTAAGAATCAAAGATTTTTTTGGCACTATTCAAATATCTTATAAATGGATTTAAGCATGGATCAGGATGTGGATGTTTTTTCATGATTGTGATATTGGTTGTTGTGTTGGAGTTGTGTTTAGAGACATCTTGGGGATGATTTTGTTTATGGTGGGAATATTATAATGGTTCGAAGTTTTTGGGTAGGTAAACTAGGTATGATTTTTATTAAACCATGTATATTTGGACCCTGTTAGGGAGTTCAGGCTGTTTTAAGAGGCTTGATTCTATGATTCAGGGAAGGGGATTCATGGTGGAAAAATATGATTTTAGCATATTTCCACCAAAAAAATTGTTAGAGACCACTAAAGTTTTGTTAGAGGAGGTAGTGGATTTTACCACTACCGTTAGGAACCCGATGGGGGTGCATTGGGGGTCTAGTGGTGTCACCTAAGTTCTGGTAGAGTGTGGGGTTAAATAAAAAATGTGATGGAATTTTTGTGATTTTAGGGATTTATTTTAAAATAAAAGGGGAAGGGGTTATCATTCAACCTATAATGATCATATCCCCTCCATGTCTTACATTTCTCTTCTTTAGAAGGGGATTCTCCATATTTGTGATTTATTCTTCATGAAATCTATCAAAAGGATCCGTTATTGGTAAGTTTAATCCTCCTCTTGTGACTAATCCCTAGTTCACTCATAATTTCTCTATATTTCATTGGTTTTATCCTAATGATAGTGTTATACTAGATTTTTTGATTCATTCTTATTAAAGATGAATCAACCATGGATAATCATCTTCTGTAATTCTGAAACTATAAGTTAAGTTTTCCCTGAATACTTACTAATGTTATATTTTTATTATGTGTGATATGAAATGGAGAGGGAAATTGGATAGAATTATCATGTCATAATGGAACCAACATTGAGTTCCATAGATCTTGAGGGGCCTCAGGTGATTTTAAGCATGGGAATAAACCAATGGATTTCGTGTGGGGTCTTAGGTTTCATTGATGATGATGAACCTTAGGTGAAGTATGTTTATGACATGGAGGTTAAGTTTTTTTATCACGCACTAGCATAGGATAAATTTATGGAAGTCGCATATAGTCTTACTTGGGTGTATCATGAGATGATGGTGGTCATTTTATGGATGTGTAAACCATGGGATGTAGGTGGGTTGGGCATGGAACTTGGTAGAAAGATCTAATTGGGTATGGAATGGGTAAATTAGCTACCTAGGGGAACCTAGGATGGTATTTGTGAATCTCTTGGATACATGGTTTGCAGGATGTGAATTATAGTTAGCAATTGGGTTGGGAAGTAGCATAATAGACGGGATAATATGATTTCTAAGTGGGAAATTGTTGGGTGTAGTGAACTTGGTGGTCTAGAGGTATTTTTACATGGTTATGGGATTATGATTGGATGTTTGTTGTGTGACCTTGAGGTCACTGAGACTTTAGTATTATGATGTATTCACTATGGGGTGATGTACTCACCAGATATGAGGTGATGTGGTTTGGAAATATGGTATGGGTGATATATCATTCACCAATGGTGGGAAAATGGAGGATCATAATTCTTGTGGTCATAGGACATTCGTGATGTCTCTCACAATTGGGGTCAAGTTCATTGGGGTTGTGTGCACAAAGAGGGTCCCATGGGTAGTGTTAACCACCAGTTATTAGTGGTATCCTCCATAGATGTTTTCAGGATGGATATAAAAAGGGTGTGTATTTTCATGATAGTGACATAAGATCACTAATGTTGTTATTTGGTGTGATAGAGGTATGTGTAACCCTCCAATGTGATAGATCATGGGTACACCATCTCACTCCAACATTGGCTAAAGTGAAGGTTTTAGACATAGCAGAAACACCTATTGGGGTCATTCCCAACTCTTATTTTCTCGGTTTCAATAAAGAATCATCAATTTAAATGATGATTAACAATATGAACAATTAATTTAGATAATAAATATTAACAAAGATTAATGTAACTAGGTGATAGGATCTTTTATGTAAATTTATAATTGATTTAAATTGAATAATTACCTATTTCTTGGGAATTATTTATTTGATAAAGATGTATACCATCAAAGAGGATGTTGATTGATCAAACTTTATATAGGTTACATAATTGTTGAACTGAGAGGATTCATGTATAGAATCTCTCTATCGGTGATCCACACATTCTTCTTTGATCTTGAAGCATCACTAATGGTACTTATAGTGCTAGTATTGTGGAATCAATAGTCTTGTATCACTCACCTTTGATCATAACATAATCCCTCAGGTTTGAAGGACTGATTCTTCTTATTTATAAGGAAGAAGATGGTGGAATATTTCTCTTAGGTTTGAGAGAATATCCCTAGATAAGTTATTTATTAGGAGATAATTCTCTAGATAGGATTCATTCTGAACAACAATGTCTCAAGTGACTAACCCTAGAAAATGATTTAACTAAGAATTTATAGATCTTGGTTAAGTAATGACAATTACATAAAGTACCTTAACCAATTTCTTAATTCTTATCAAACCTCACATATAAAAATATTATTATTATTATCATTATTAATTCTTTGGCATGTGGATGTATATCATATAGAATAAATATCAATAAAATAATTAATATTTATTTAAATGATATTTAGCATACCATTTCCTTTATTAGGCACCTAAATCGTCCCCATCCACCCTCCTTGGAATTTACCAAACCAAGAATAATTATTATTATTCATTTGATAAATAAAAAATACATACATTATATTCAAGCTCTTGTGAATAAATATTTATTTAATATTCATATTACATATAAATATGGGGACTGAATATTTTCGATCAATAAATCCTGAATAAATATTATTTCTTAATAAGAATAATATGTATTCCAACTATTAAATGCAAATAGTATTTAACTAAGATCAATGGAAACACCAATTGTATAACCCTCTAGGCCTCTTCCTTAGTGGAATTAGGTGAGTTAGCCTAAATTCCCATATCAGTGTCTGGAAACATGTAAAGACGCCCATAGAGGAAGTTATTAATGTCGTAATGATGATAACCACATGTTAATGGTCACTATGTAATATAATCACTTTATCTAAATATATCATCAAGTAGGTTTCATAATCCTGCCATCAGCCTAATTGATCGATGTGGCATTCTTTGACTATCTAAAATGAACCCATAAATACACTATGTCCATGGACTTATGTTTAATTGTTTCTATTCTAATCAAAGAGTCAATATATCAACTTCCATAAAGATGGTAGGGGGAAATATTTCCTCAACTTATTCATTAACACATAATTCATGATGCACCCAACATATCCAACTTCATTGTGAACATATGTCATCATAGTTTACAGTAGTACGTCTAAGTACATGATTGATGATATATATTAATAATAATATTAAAGTCTATGTATCATTACATATGCTCACATATAGGAATATCCAATGACATGTAAACATATGGAATTTCTATTGGTGGGTATGCCGTTATAATATCCCATTAGAGATTACCAAGAGTGAACTTTATGAGATAAATTCTCATCCACTCACAAGTAGTCACACCTAACATTCAACATAATATGTGTCCAGTCATATAATAGTATTTGATCATAGAACATATTTAGAAATATGTCATAAATTTTCAAGGATCTCATCATAGAAGGAAACTATTATGTCATTTATATGATATAGATATCCCATAGACATTATCACATTAATTTAATATAGAAGAATAATCAATATGTGATAAGTAGAACATGAGCCTCAGCCCAGTTGGTGAGGACTCCTTAAGTGCATCCAAGATACCTGGGATAAAATCCAGGCAGAGGCTAATTTACGGGGGTACTGTAGCAGGTACTGTAGTAGTACTGTAGTGGTACTGTAGCGGGACTATAGCAGACACTGTTTGGCACTGTAGCAGCCAGGAATATTCCCTCATTTGGGATTTTAGGACACCAATTTGGTCCCTAAGTCCTTTAAGGCCTTTGGTCCACCCAATCCTTCGGGTCAGTAAGCCCTTTGGGCCACCTCAAGGCCTTCAGGCCACCTTAAGTGAAGATGAAAACCAGAAAACCTACAAGGAACAAACTTCAGAATGAAGGAGGAGCAAGGAGCATTCACCATAGCAGAAGCTAAATGTATTGCAAGAATGAGAAGGTATGGAACTTACCATTGGGACAAGCCTGTGCATGCATGGGAAATCCTAGTCAAACATCCATGCGAAGGTGGAGAGCTGATTTCGCAATGAAGATGCTAGGGAAGAGCAGTTCCAAGTACCTAGTCTGGGTTGTATGTAATGTTTGAAGCCTACGGGCAATGAATTCCTCTAAGGCCTATGGGCCATGTAATACTTATGCCTACGGGCCTTTTAAGGGTTCCACCTCACCCCTTGAAAGGTGTATTATCAAGATCAATAAAAAAATGAAGGCCTTTAGGCCATTGGAGATTAGTAATTTATTAACATTTAAATCCTTAAATATATAGCCAATTTAAAGTAAAAAAGTAGTTGGTTTTAGGGCACCATCTCCAATAACCATTCACTTGGACTAGAGACAACTACTAAAAACTTTTATTCTTATATTTATCTTGTGATATTCAGGCTTCTGTTAATAAAGGTATTTATTCAATGGGTCCACCACATTGTCTTCCATGGAAACTATTCTCAATACGAACTCACATCTTTGATAAAAATTCCTCAAGAGATGATACTTATTAAGTATGTTATTTGTATTTTGTGTGAACTTAGCTCCTTGGCATGAGCTATAACTATATTATTATCACAATATAATGTGATAAGATCTTTACTATTAGAAAACACATTAATCTCTGGGAAAAAGTTTCTTATCCAGACTTCTTCTTTAGCTACATCAAAAGTTTCAATATAATTAGACTCTAATATAAAATTGCTGAACACTACTTTATTTTATATTTTCTATCTCACAACACCTCTATTAAGAGTGGAGATATATCCTGATTTCAAATCATCTTGATCTGTTTGGAAACTGGCATATATATATATATCCCTTGATGATTAGCTTCTCATATTCTCTATAGGCTAGGAATATATCCTTGGTATGACTAAAATACTTTAATATTTACTTGAATGTTATCCAATGGAATTCACCTTAATCATATTGATTTCTACTTTCCACGCCTAAGGAGTAAGAAACATCTTGAATGTTATACAGCATGACATGCATGACTAGTACTATTGTTGATTAATATGGGGTCTTTTTCATCCTCGATATCTCCTCCTATGTCTTGGGATACATTTTATTAGAAATATGAATTCCATGTGACATTGGAAATAATTCCATATTAGATTACTCTATACTAAATCTCATCATCATCTTTTCAATGTGTGTACCCTGACTTAGTTCAAGATACTTCTTGGATCTATCATGATGGATCTCGATCTGAAGAATGTATTTTACTTCACCTAAGTACTTTATGGATAATCATGTGTTAAACCACATCTTAACAGACTATAATACTGGTATCTCATTTTCAATCAATAGTATTTCATCGAAATGCACAATTAGGAAAATAGTTATACTCCCACTAAACCACTTATAAAAACAAGGATCATATTCATTATTTATGAAACCAAACTCCATTGTGGATTTATAAAATAGAATGTTCCATGAACTGGATTATTATATTAATTAATAAATGGATCTCTATAACCTTTATACCTTATTTTAATCCATTAGTGTCATATACCATTCTAGTTATGTCATATAGACATCTTCCTAATGGTTCTTATAGCGACCCCGCTTTTTCTTAAATTACTATTACATCATTTTAAAGACAAACAACATAAAATCATTACATAATAAGGATACAAAGGTATAGTGTCTTGGGAAAACTATTAACATACATTACATTTACAAAATAAAACATAAACATTTATTTAATTCCTTTTTCTCTAGCTTCTTATTGGCCCTTGAATTCTCTTTAGTACATGTAATCACCTGAGGATATACTTCAATGAAAGGGGTGAGATAAAAGCCCAGTAATATGATAGATAAGAACATGAAACAATATAACATGGGTTGAAAATAATAATAACATCATCATCATAATCATGATAGGAAGCATTAGATAAATGCATGGAATGTGACAATGCATAAAAATGAAACATCGCGTCTTATTGGTTAACTACCAAATATAGTTATTAAAAAAGATAGCATCACGTTCATAAATATTTTAATTTATCTCATGAGGTTCTTCACATTACCAAATTAATTGGAGTTATATATAATTCTTGGAACACCCATCACGTCATAACATTTACATTGCACTATATAATTTTGGGCACACTCATCACATCATAACATTTACATTATCATTCATGCCACAAAGAATGTATATCAATATTGGACATAAAATAACCCATGGAAAGAAATGGGTTTCATTTAATAAATAATAAATTTATAAAATTTTGGTTCCCAAATGAAATAGGTAATAACATACTTGATATAATAATCATCAACCTTCAGTGAAGAAGAAACAATCTTGAGAAGTACAAGGTGTGTTTTTTAAAAGAAGAGTTATTTTGGAAAACATTGTGTTTGAAATAAACTCAATTAGAAAACATGTATACCCTATAAAAGGTAATATAATTATGAATATATGATATTTGAAAAACATCCATACTAAAAATGGGGTGAGAGAGGGAAAACCCAAAGAAAGAGAGTTGGGTATGAGAATTCCCCTTACCTTGTGTCCAAAAGATTCCTTCGCATTAATATCCTGTATAATCACATTATATTCATTAATTAAAAAATAAAGAAATTTTTATACATTAATTTTATTCAATATGGTTTTATTAAGTTCATTTATGGTCCTTTAAATGAGTTATAGTGTTTAATTTCATCTTTCAGGAGTATTCGTTTTCTTAGTTTTCAACATCGATTCACTTGTATTCATGAATGGAAGTTTATGTAAAATGAGGATAAATATCTAGAATTGTTAATATGTTTTATTAATGATATTAAAAAATCTTTAATGATCATAAAAATAATTTTTTTATATGTTATGAGGATGAATCGTTAGATAAAATTTAATGATGATCATTTTAAGTTAATTTTTCCGGTTTTTCGGTCACAACAAACTCATTTTGTTTTATCATTTAGTATTATGTGTATAATTTATTTCTAGAATATAAATAGGGTTATAAAATAAAATTTATAATATATTTTATAATATTTAATGGTTTTATTAATATCATTGAAGTTGTTAAATGAAAATAAAAGTTCATCTCCCACGATGTTGGTAAATTGACACATCACGGGTGATGATTTCATTTTTAAAATAAAAGAGAGAGGGCATGGATTTAAATGATGAATCTTACATTAACATGATATAATTACATTATATTGAACATAATGGATTCATCATGACATTTGGATAAGATAATGTGAGGATAATATAATAAATTAAATTAAATTTTAAAGTAATTAAAATAAAGAAGAAGAGTATTTTACCTCTTGGATTTATCCTCTTTGAGAACCTCCTTTGGGAAAATGTTTTGGTCTTTTTATGAGACCAAGAGATCTTGGAAGTGGGGTAGGAACTATGGAAGAGTATTTGTAATAATTTATTAAAGGATAAAAGATGTATAGGTGTAATGAGAATAGGGGGTGAGGGTGGTATTTATAGTGGAGGAGAGGGGTGTTTTCTCATTATTATATTTCTTGGTTTATTATTTTGGCTCGAAACTGTGAATATTTTGAGAATTATCTATAAATCTATTAAAATAATTAATTATAGTTCTATATTTTGGTCTTAAATAATCTTTACAACATTTATGACTCCATAATTCATGTATTTAGCTTTTATTGTAAATTATTGAATTGTGTTATTCATTAAAAATTCAAGTATTTTAGAAAAATCCCAAAAATTCACCCTAACCATTTTTTGAAGTGTAGAATTAAAAAATGAACTCCATTTTATGAAAATAATTTTATAAATTTGAGCAATTTAATTTTTATTTAAAATCATCATTTACTTGGAAAATACATATTTTAAAATTATAACTGATTTTATAACACTTTGAAAAATTACTTAAGGCCTCATAAAATTGTCTTAAAATAACAAGACATAAAAATATTAATTTATTAATACATTTTATGAAAATAAATTTTATGAAAATACATTTTCTTTTAAATTATTAAAATAATCATAAAATTGTAATTAAATATTTATGACTTACAAAAATGCCAACACTTAATTAATAATTTTTAAAAAATTTACTTATAATATGATATAATTATATCATATTTTCACTTATAATATTCCTAAATTTTATTTATACTTTCATGGGTGAGGATACTATTCATTTGGTCAGTTTACTATTCATAAGGTTCATATTACTATTCCTAAGGTTAAGTTACTATTTCATTAGTATTGGTTCCTTAACTTCTATAAATACTTCTTATTTCATTAATTATTCATTTATAAAGATTTTATTATAGTTTCTAAGTGATTTTATGTGATTTATATTACATGAAATTACTATAAGAAGGGATAAATTCCATTGATAAATTTTTGGGTTGTTACAGTTCTCAATAATGTAATATATTTTTACATCCATTTTCCAAACCTCATAGTCATCGTAGGATGATATGGAAAGTAGAATTTTTATGGATTTTAGTATATAAATTGGGGAAAAGGATTCTCCATAGTCTATGAATTGAAGTATTTTAAAACCTTTTTCAACCAATTGTGCCTTATATATATTGAATTGTCTATCCATGTCCAATTTCTTATTGAATAATCATTTTTATTTAGTGATATTTACATCCACTGGAGAATATACTAAAGTCTATGTGTAGTTTTGGTATATGTAATCCATCTAAGAATTCATGTATTCTTTCCATTTGGTGGATTTTGTTCCACTTATTGGTTCCTTATAGGTTAATCGTTCATTATTATTAATTAATAATGAGTCGCCATCCTTGATGATTATAAAAGCATATCTCTTAGGTTCTATAACTCTTTTATACTCATATGTTGTACTTATCTCTCTAGAAAATCATATTCCATGGAGATTTCTGGAATATATTTTTATGCCAACACATGTGTATATTTCGAATGTACTTCATCGAGTTCTATCTCACTCCCACTATCTCCTTTGGATATGTGGTCCCTTCAAGAAAGGTGGGACATTTTTTGACAAAAACTTTCTTATCTGAAGGGTCGTATAGGTAATAACCACTTGTCTCCTTATGGTATTCTATAAAGATACACTTAGTTCCTAGATGTGAAAATTTGTTACTTGATGAGGCCTTAATAATCACTTCACAACCCTACACTCATAAATTCAACAGCATGTATTTATTTTCACACCAAAGTTTATAGGGAATATTATTTTTAACTTTATTTGGAACTCAGTTTAGTATGTATATTGTTTTCTATAATGTGTATCCCCAAATAGATAATGGACAAATTGTATGACCCATCATTGACTCATCTATCCAAAAAGGTGTGGTTCCTCCTTTCACTTACACCATTCTATTTTGGTGTATAAGAAGGACTGATTTGGGATATGATCCCAAACTCTAATAAAAAATCAAGGAACACTTGGTTAATATATTCTCAACCATGGTCAGAGTGACATTTCTTTACCATCTTACTAAGGTGATTCAAAACTTAATTATTGTATTCATTTAAATTTTCAAATGAATTTTACTTATACCTCATTAATTATACATATCCACATCTACTAAATTCATCACTAAAAGTTATGAATTATGAGTATCCACCCATTTCTTCAATATAAAATGGTCTACACGCATTAGTATGAACCAACTCTAGGAGCTATATAGACCTTTCACATTTTCCACTAAATGGAGCTTTAGTCATTTTTCCTTGAAAACAAGCATGGTATATTCCATGTGGTTTTAGTTTAGAATAATCTAAATATACATCTTGGTATAATTTAGTCAAGTGATTTTTGTTTACATGACCTAGTCAGTGATGCCATAGTTGGGTGTGATATGAGTCATGTAAATTTGACTTTTTATTGATTTTTAAAACTTGGTTTGTGTAATACAACACAAAAATATTGTTATTAATATGTTAATTACTATAAAAATGATTTATTTATAAAATAATAAACTTTTATTTCCAAATTCTAAAATAAAACCATAAATATCAAGCAAGGATATAAAAATCATATGAGGTGGTAGTATACAATATCTACCACATTGAGTATAGATCTATTAGTGGCATAAAGACCCACCTCAACCCATAAAACTATTTTTAATCTACTTGTTTTATGTAATTTGATATAAATTTGACAACCATAATATTTATATAATTCCCAGTTTGTATAAATAGGTAGATTTCCCTCGATAACGAACACACTTGAATCTTCCACTTTCTTATTTTCCCTCGTGCATTTCTTCTTCCAGTGGATCTTCTTGCCACATGAGAATCAAACATAATAATGTTCCCTTGTTTACCCATTTATCTTACTTATCTTGAAAGGTAATTTTGAAGAGTCCATGGAATTAGTGTTATTATTTGGGACTTTTACTTTTCCCTTCCTCTTATTCATTTTAAAGGTTAAGAAATTTTCATGCTTCATGCCCTTATTTACCTAGATAATGAGAGTAATATTATATGAGAGAGTCTTATCAATATTTTTCATGTTAAAATTCATAACAAATCTGGATAATATTAGAGGGAGTGATTCAAGTATAAGATCAGTGTGAAATTCTAAGGGTAACTTAAACTCAAGAACCTCATGTTTTCTAATGGGTCCAATTATCTTAAATGCATAAAAGATAGACTATGAACCCTCCCCAATTTTATACATAAAGAGTACCTTGGTTATCTCATATCACTCCTATCTTTCCCTCTCCTAAATAAATATCATGTAGATGGGTGATCATGGTGTATATGTCCATTATTTCATGAGACGTAAAAAAGTTCACTAGACATGGATGATAACATAAAATATTGGACAACTAGTGAATTTTCTAGGTGTTTCTCATAAAAAATGTTCTTCTCATCACTTTCCTCCTTTCCAGATGGATTTGGAGCTAGATACTCTTGTAGGTAAATCTTTCTTTCTACGTTTAGTACAATGCGCAAGCACCTGTACCACTCCTAGAAGTTACTGCCAATTAAAAGGTTATCTTTTTTCAGTATGGATCACAATGATATCAATATTAATAATGTTTTAATTGTACTACAATAGTATGAAAGTATTTTATTAGTAAATTAATTTATTACCAAAATATATAAGTCTAAATAAATTTAATTATCATATTAAGCCTCACACTATTTTATCAAGTCTTAATGGATCTCACCATTAGATCTAGAATTTCATATCGTGTGGACATTATAGTGGCTAGGATCCGTGATTCCCTTCCCATAACCTAGATAAAGTCCATTAAAATCATAAAAATGTATTTGGGTAGGTTTTATTGCTAACTATACTCTTACAGCTCCTAGATCGATTGAGTGAACTCCCTAATCTTGAAATCATGACTTGGATTTACTCAATAGTTACCTCCAAATTTCTATTAGATAGGATAAGGTCATTAAATTCAATACAATTTTGGTTAATTAAACCCATCATATTTGTATAGAATTCAAAATAATTAAAAATATCCCTAATGGAGTCCTATACTGCCACTTTAATTATGGGTTCATCTTAACTTAGACAATGGAAGGCATAATGGATTAATATTAACTTAGGGGATTTTGTTTATTATTAATAAACTTTCTCATTTTATCCTTTTATATTACTTATTGATATTATGTGGATTTTAGATAATTAATTAACCATTTATCTATAAAACATTTATAGATATTATATTTATTCTAATTCCATCTTGAATGATTGTTAATTCATTAAATTTTGTGATCATGATAAATAATTTATTAAAAATATCCATGTATCTAATCGAAATAAAATAAATAAAATGTCTTGATCATGGGATTTCTAATAATTGATTTATTGATTAGACAATAAATCAACATATGATCCTATGGGAAAAACTTTATGAGTTGGGAATGTCTCATGAGTTACAACATTCCACCATCGACCTCTGTATATTCTTGATTAGTTTCACCTCACCTTGAGTTCTGAATTACCTATTATCCTTATATATCCATCATCTACATATGATTTTACTCACATAAAGGTGAGGATAACCAAATTATTGGTTATTGGGTTTACATAAAAGAAACTATGAATACACATATTTTTTATAATAAGGGAGAAAGGATGACACGTGAACCATAATATTTAATTTAATAAAACTTTATTTCATATAAAACCCATGAAATAAAATTAAATTAAATAGAAACTTACTCCATATGTTGGTTAGTCAAAGATAATGATTGGTCACATACATAAAATTAATAAACAATTAATAAATAATATAACATTCATTTCAATCATTATTTATTGAGATAAAATTACACAAATTAATAAATTAATTATATCATTAATTTATTTATTTATTTATCTTAATATTCATCCAAACATTCCTTTAAAATTCACATCCACAATAATTTTAAACAAATTAAATTGATTAATTTTATTTAAAATTAATTTCATACACAACTTGTACTTGAAGGCAACATAGAGTGTAACCATTTGAATTACCCAACATGGTCCTTATCATGTATTGTGAATTCACACAACATTTAGTGTATATAAAGTTTCATGTAATTACATAGCATGTACTTTCAATTAATGAAACAGGGACACATTTTGAATTACATAGTGTGTACCAATTTTAATTTACATGGATAACATAGTGTATGACAACTATAGATGTTGTGTAGTCCCAAATTTAATGTAGAAATTAATTTGAGTATTTACTATTCTTTAAAACCTATCACATGGAATGTACTATCAGTAAATGACACATAGAAATGTTTTGGATGGGTTTAATGGTATAATTAATTTTATTTATGTATCAAATTAATTACACTGTGTTCATTTAGGTTTGGTGTATACTTTGTGTAGATAGACATGTGTTACAAAATGTGTACTAATGGATACATGTTGTGCAACGGCTTCTACCCATTCTCATGACACACACCTATAGACTAAGTGTGTATATCAGAGATGGACATTTATGAGTTATAGGGTATTTATACTAGCTATACATTGTATGAACTTGATGTTTCATGGTTATAAATCCTATGTGTTGTAAAATAAATACACAATTCATCTTTGAATATGTGATTTCCACTATGAAAATGCATGGCCTGCACAATGTGTATACAAGTTACACATTGTGTAATCTAGAAAACCAGTTCCAGTCTGGTCGATCAACATGTGGTGTGTGATGGTTTTCATTTGATCATCAAATGATCATTGGTAATAGAATAAAATATAAAAATAGGTTGGTTTAACTTCAAGAATCAAACACGTAAATATAATTGAAAAACTGAGTAGAATAATCACAAAAATGGTATCATAAACTATAGTAATCATAACACAAACATGATTCTTAACAACTGTTATTTTCAACAATAGCAACAAGAATCATAATGATAAAATTCATGAAAATGGTAAACACATGTGATTACTCCCCATTCCCATCAATTTTAGTTAGAACAATTGATTGTATTTATTAAGATGGACCTTATTATCCACCAATTGGATATCAAAAACATGAAATCCTCATGAATACAATTAAAAAGAGAGAAATATAATCCCCTACCTCAAACAAATATTTCTAAATTGTTGTACAATGATGGAATGAATAATGGACATCCTCATGACCAAGATCACACAAAAGATAGATCAAAAACCTAGAGAAAAAACACTTTCAATCAATCTCTATATACCACATCACCTAAACCATCAATCACCCTAAGAACAACCTTTTATGAAATGAAGAACATGAGAAAATCGAGATAAAAAAGAGATAAATCACCTTAGAATCACTAATGCTCAATCTCTATATTTAAAGAATCAAATCCCATGAGGATAGGGTGAAAGGACTCTTAAAATCACCTTGGAGTCTCCCCAAGAATTAGTAGGAAATACTATAGAGATATAGGGTTCAAATGATGTCTTCAATTTATAGGGAATCTAGAAAATTAGAAAACCATGATGTAACACCCTATACCATAATTCAAAGGTACCAACATAGGATAGATCTATAGTATAAAGAAAGGGACCATGCTATAATGGGGCTGGTCAAAACCACATCTGAGAAACATGGCTTGTTCAATGCTTTAAATCTTATAAACTATGAATAGTTCCATTTTGCAATAGAAGCTCTACACCATAAAAATATTATCCCTATCAAAGTGACCATGTAGAAGTTCATCTTCATGGAACAATGACCCAAAAATCAACAAAACCAATGAAATTCATCCTCTATGTATCTATTTGAAAGTTATTATAAAAAAGGTAGAACCACAAAAATTACACTTATCAAGGATCTGCACTACAATTTATTTATCCACATTACAAAAACCCCTTTTATAGTGAAGTATAATCCTCCACATCACAAAACTACTCTAGAGTTGAATTTTCAACTCAACTCCTCTCGGTCCTCCTCTGATCCTTCTCTCGGCACCTCTAATACATTAAACTCACAAATTAATAGACCAGAGAGGTCTGGACCATTACATCAAATACCTCTCAAACAATTCTCATACCCAAGGATAAAAACCAAAACTCAAGAGGAAGACAATAACCACAAAAAAACTCCCACATAAGATACCTCTCAAATGAAACCAACCTACCACCAATCAACCTTATTAAGAGACAAACCATAATACCCTAATAAAACATCACTTATAATCCCCCACGACCACTGGAGATACCTCTCAAGTATAATGTCATTGCTGGATGAAGATGAAGTGGAATCATCCTCCCCACTCACAACTAAATCTTTCCAACTACTCTTTCCATGTTAACCAGGTTTTCAAGATAGTCATTACTTAGTAAAAATAAACTTATTTAAAACATTTCATTTTATTTTAAAAGGATTTTTTTGGGAATTTTTATGAAAACATTTATACTTAAATTTTCTGAACCATTCAACGCATCTTTAAAACAAATATCAAAATTCACTACAAGGTTTTCGTGAAAGGAGTATAACTCAACCAAGAATTACCCCCTCTACTAACTACCCCATATATTATCTCTCCACCAAATACTAGGAAACATGTTTAATATTGGTACAATCATACTAATGGTTCTCTATGGAATCACACCTAAAATAGATTAGCTTTCTAGGAACAAGACACCTTGAATCACTTTACCCCAAAGCTCAAAGCCACTCCCTAGCCCTAGAAAGCCACCTCACTCTCTTACTCCATGTATATTGAGACACACAACTTAAATTATTCAACTCCACCTTCCCAACCACTCAATAAAGGAAACCTTTCTTGAATAATTCAAAAAATGTTCCCAAATATATCTCTAATGGATCGTCAAACTTCATCTACCGCCACCTTTGAGTATCATTTTGAAACAAGTCAATGGATAAAGAAACTAAGAAGTGATTTAGGGACTTCACCAAACAAAAATAAACCTTAAAATCCTCTAAAAATCCTCAATTTCAGGGCTGGAGTACCCACCAAAAAACTTTAGCACTTCTTGCCTCTGGAATTTCAAGAAGGCTCTATCCTAAGATCTATCTTCTACTTTCCCACACCCCAAACCTCGATGTTTTTTATATTGTATAGATTTAAACTAAGAAACAACAAGGTTATCATGAACAACACAAATTATAAAATCAAAACACAAGGAACATCAACATATAATAATAAAAACATCAAATTAAACAAACTATTTTGTAAAACACCCCACACAACCACATACCATCCTCTATGAGGCACATCATCACTCCATATCACATCATCTGCAAGCCACCTATCCTCCACATAAACATTAACACCACCATTTCAACCTTTATATAGACTAATCCAACAACAATCACACAACACTACCTCAAGCACACAAATTAAGGGAACTCATCCATCACATTAAGATATTATACACTTTCGGTGACCCTAACTCACCTACATGGTTTTAAAAACATGTTGTAAATATAACATATTTTAATAGTAAAGGGATCAATCTATCTTCATATTATTTAATCCAAAACACACCCCACCAATATAAAATCAATCATAATAAACCCAATCAATAAGATATAGAAATAAATAACATCTTTATAACAATATAGAGGTGGAATGTAAGTTAATCTTCATCAATTTCAAGATTTTCCAAACAACATTTTTATTACCAACATTAAGTGGTTAAACTTTATTGGAGTTTTTTGATTCCATCAATACAACCATATCACAACACATAATCACACCTGGGGTACATGTTTACAATACTAAGAAACATTATCTCGATATTCACACAATTTCCAAGTTAATAAATATAAAAGATTTCATGGATTAAGCTTAATTACAGAACATGTTCTTCTTATAAAACCCTTAAAACATAATTTTATAATTTAGGAAATAGTTTTTTAGAATAGTATATCAACACTTCAATGCAAAAAAATCAATAAATAAGGCAACCACAAATAATACTCAACATTTCCAAGTCATTTTTGAGGAAATCATAATACATTTAATTTAAGTAACTCTAACATGTTTCCAAATAAAATAAGAAAACTAAACATGTCATGGTACCATGGATCAGGTTTATAATTATTAAGTTAAATATTTGATCACTAAGGAAACATGCTTCTAACCTAACAAAAAATTCACATGATACATTCTATTACATTATGTTATCCATTACCAAATTAAACAATTCTTAAACATTTTATCATGTGAGATACATGATTTAAGATTTAAAAACAAAACATGCTTTAAAATCATAAAATAAAACTTCAAATGTTGTATCACTATGTTTCATGCTTTATATGCTCAAACAAAACAGTCTTTAAACATTTCTTCACTCATGAAAACATGCATATGCACCATAATAAAGGTAATATGATTTTACTTATATATTTAAATACAACATGATCATTTCATACCATGATTTTATATTCTAAATAAAACATAATAAACATACTACATGCTCAATATCTATATGTTATAAATTTCATAACATGTTGTACAAATTTTTTCAACTTTATACATGCTCCCACTAATAAACTACTCATATATTAACAAGTGAGGCATAGTTATTTTAGCACTATATTTTTTCAATATTGAAAATAATAGGTCCAATCATGTAAAAAGTTTCAAGTCACAATAGGTTACCTCAATAATGCTTATTACTTTCTTGAAATTTAGAACAAACAATAAAAATCCAACATTATAATAAACACCTAACACATGAAAGCTACATATCATGAGCAAAAATGTAACACATGGAATGACATTCACATTTTGATGTTTAATATATAAATGTATAAACAATATAGTATAACAATGTCTTTAACCATTCTTGGAAGATGATATATATTTTTTTATTAAGAAACTTCCAAACTGTTAATGGTTATCACTAATCATGTTTATCTTTTTCTAAAATTCAAAAAAAAATAACACAAAAATATCCTTGAAATAAATCCCCAATAAAAGATTACAACATATAAATTGATTTATTCTACAAAACTATATTCATTACAAAAAATAAATAGAAATTTATTTATGTTAAGGTTTTCAAATTTTAAATGAATTATCAATAATAATGATGGTAGTTTTTTGGTAATTTCAGAATTTAAATATAAAAAATCAAGTTTTAAAATAAGTCCATAACACATGATTATGATACATCACAAATGAAAATCAATTCATGTCATATCAACTTGAATGGGAACCAAAATACTCCTAAGAATGGTTTCGAAACAATCATTTCAGAATGATGGTATGAAATCTCCTTAAGGTAACATGTTCCATAACGGTTTTCAAAATTCAGTTACCATTCATAATAAAATATACTAAGAATGATTTGGTAACGAGTCTAGACATTCAGAAAATAGGTTAAAATTCTATGTACTTTAAAAATGAAATAAAAAATTAATTCATGAAGAATCATGTTATAATAAGAAAGGGAATAACACATTCAATTCTTAAAAAGGCTTCAAACAAATAGTTCATTCTAGTTGATCAAAATTTTACTCTTTCATTTCTGGTTATATGAATAATTCATCATGAAATAAAAGTTCATTTATAACCATAACATGGGAATAATTAGATGAACACCAATGAAATTTCAAGATGTATTTAATTAAATTCATTTCTTTTTAACTTCCCAGCCCCACCTTGTTTAATAACACACACACAAAAATCATGGTGCATGTACCTCACATAGGTCTCTACCCTACAAGATATAATAATTAACTTGGTAATTCAATAGTATCATATTTCTTACATTAGATCTTGGGTGGGCCTAAAATATCATGTCCTATTTGGTCACCCTAATATATGTTACATACCAATATTTTTTGGTTTCATATCCCTACTAATCCATACAGCCCTCACAGTGCCTAACCACAAGATTTATAATATCAATC
The DNA here is from genome assembly GCA_963277665.1 of Viscum album. Taxonomy (NCBI): domain Eukaryota; kingdom Viridiplantae; phylum Streptophyta; class Magnoliopsida; order Santalales; family Viscaceae; genus Viscum; species Viscum album. The sequence continues at coordinate 1,352,984,924 of OY728164.1, forward strand.
AACCAAAACCTCTGATACCACTCTATCGTGACTCTCTACCTCTAAAGGTACCCCTCCTGGGATAATAATGAAAAAAGAGAGATAATGACCCCTGAGTCCCACCTTTAGTAGGTCCTGAGTTAGCGACTAGCATTGAGGGTATAAAAATATCACATATAAAAGGAATTACCCTAAATAATGAATATAGGATTGAGAGATATAATGAATTAACACCAAGAAAATCTACCACATAATATAAAATAAACAAAATCAAACCATTCCACAATTAATATACAATGTAAAAAAATACAATCAAATTCTCGAAATGAAAACAAAAAAGAAAAGTCCTGTGGAAGCAACTCAATAACAGCTCTAATATACAAGAAAGTAATGTCCATCTTGGTCTCATAATTCCACATAGAAACCTAAAAAAATTAATTTACATAGGTTGAGGATAACATGTATATTCAATAGGATCATACCCAAGGTCTCTCATACACATTTGAAAAGAGTATACTAATGAAATAGTGAGAAAAAAGTATAACCAACATGAACATAAATAGATAAACTAACCAATCTCATCCTCACCATGGAACTGTCACAAAATAATAAATCAAAGTATAATAGAAAATCATCAAAATAGTATAAGAAAAGTCACCCCACATCCAAATCCCCGCTAATTTTCCTCTCTCATGCCCCAACCTTAAACGTCATGTTCTCTCATCCCTTTTGTATCCATTAGCCTCATACCACCACAACCTCATCATAATAGAAAATCCATAGCTCTAAACCTATTCCACAACCATAACATCCTCATCATCCCATAACCACTATCATATAACCAAAATAGTAGGGTATCATGAACAAAAAGGATATTAACTTCATTGCCTCCTCCTACCATGAACAACCCCAATTACGAACCATCTCATCCTCTCATCAATCATTACCTCTAGTGCACTATATCCATAATTTATTATATCTTGTGCATCACAACATCACATATAAGAGAGACTGGGGGAGAGGGGGTATCTAGTCATCCATTCCTCACTATCTGGATATTAGGGAAATCACTCCCCAAAGTATTTGGGTGTCAGTACATAGTGCTCAATGTGGGTGGGGTGTGTATAAAAGTAATATGAAAATACAAGATATATGGATAACACATAATACCAACCTATGGGTTTATAACCAGAGCACCAACATATCTCACGACATCACCACAACATCTCACAACCTCTTTCACTATCTACTTCCACCACTAATGTATCACACCACACCACCACTATGTACAAGCCACATAATCCCACTTTAAATTAAAAATTAGAACATTTCTATAATTATTGAGTTCTCATTAACTCCCATTTACTAATCCATTTCATTATGAATCAACACATCCCATTTATTATCATTCAATTCATTTAATCTAATTAACACACATTGATTTTAGCCCATGCTTATTTAAATCTATCCCATGATATTTTAGTTTTAGTATTTCAAATTCATTCATGGATAACCGAGAAACTAATACAACTAGACCACATTTCAGATCATCCACCCTACATAGACCAACATCACAAAACAACATATTCCAATCCATTACCACAACCCAGCCATCTCACCACAATAACCATACATCAAAACCACTGCACATCATCCCAAATTACATCTCATTAAAACCAACCATAGATTTACCACCCAACACATTCCACCTCGAACCTGATCTCCACCATCACTGGTAAAATCCCTCAAAATATCCCCACACATCACACAAGACAAAATATTTGGTACATCAACACATAACAACACACTTCATCTTTTGCAGCTACCAAAATTTCAGTTTAAGGGAATTCATAACATCACATATTCTTTAACATGGTTATTATCATACAATTATATATTTCCTTGGGAAACTGGTTTATTATCCGTATATAAGTGATTGGACTTTTTCATGCATGATGAGCTTAATCAAACAATCATAGTAACGGTCTCATAATCCACAACAATCATAGCACAAAAAGGTTATTAACAATTGTTATTTTCAGTAATAGAAACAATCAAATATCATAATGAGTAAATTCATTAAAATAATATACACGTGTTATTACTCCCCATTACCATCAGTTTTAGTTAGACTTATTTATTATCATTATTAATCTAAAACTTACTATTGACCCATTGGATGTCAAAATCATGTAATCCCCACACATACACTAATAAGAGAGATAACGAGAATAGCTTTCATTAGAAAAATCTTTCTAAATTATTTCAAAATAATAGAATAAAGATAGGATTTCATCATTAATAATATCACACTAATTATGGATCATTAACCTAAAGCACAACACCCTTTATCAACCTAAAACCTTTACATCATCCAAACCATACATCTCCCCAAGAACAACCTTCTCCAGAATGAAGAATAGGGGAAAACTGAGAAGGAGAAGAGAGGAATCACCATAGAATTTCAAATTTCCAATCTTCAGATTCTGATAATCAAATCCTGAAAGGATATGGTGGAAGACCTCCTAAAATATCCTATGAGTCTCCCAAGAATCTTGATAAAATACTATATGAAGATAGATTTTGAATTGGGTATATAATTTATAGGTAATATAGAAAATTAGAAGGCCGTCATATAACACCTTACACCATGGTGAAAAGGTGATGAAATGGGAAAAAGCTATAGTGCAAAGGAAGGGATCATTCCATAATGAGGCTAGCCAAAATTTCATCCAAGAAACATAGTGTGGTCCACACTATATATCCTATAAACTATGAGAAGAACCATGGCTCAAGGGAAGATCCATGCTATAATATTATTATACCTACACAAGGGAAAATTCCATAGTTCATCTCCATGGTGTAGAAACCCTAAAATAAATAAAACAAACGAAATTCCTCCTCTAAGAATCTATATCATAGCCTAAAAGTCGCATTGCAACTATATTGAAAAATGCATGACCACTAAAACTCAACTTCTCAAGGATTCATGCCATAGTCGATCTCTCAATGATGAAAACACCCCATTTATAGTGCAGTATAAGCCTCCACACTACAAAACTTCTCTACAACTAAATTTTCTGCTCAACTTCTCTTCATCCTCTTTTGAGCCTTTCATGGTACCTACAACACACAAAACTTGCAAAGTAACATACCTAAGAGGTTCGATCCATTACAAAACTAATGAAACCCATTTGGGGAGAAATTTTCAGTCATTAAATTGCATGAAACCTCTTTAATATGTATCTCATGAAAATCTAATATAATAAATTTATATATATATTAATACATGCATCATATGCATAAAAATATGCATGCATCATATACATATATTAAATTTTCACCATATATATGAAATATCATATTATATATATATATATATATATATATATATACTTCATGCATCATATGTAGGTGTCCATGAATCTCATGAATGTACATTTTAGTCCACATCCAAAAATATTCCACTTTTACTAAAATCTCATAAGAACTTTATGGAAAACTTCACATCTCTTTATAAATCCATATAAACTCTTTTGGATATGATTTTTCATAAATCTCTCTTCATTTTAAACAAAAACTCTATCAAAAAAATTATCATTATCCAAGGGCATAACTGTGTGACCCTACAGGCCTTATCAATATTGAAAAGAACTATGAAATCTATATTTTATAGATGGAAGCAAAGAGAGGACTCTGGAAAATTGTTGATGTAACTCAAGCTACTAAGGGGTCTGGTGTGATATATATCAAACATAATCATATCTCTATATAAACATATCCACCACAAGATATACAATATAAATCATATGTATACTTATATAATCCTTTTTTTTCATAACATCAAGTGACCACAAGACATGGGACATGTCAATTTAGTATAGCCAACTCATCTTTTCTTGATTATTTGAACAAGAATGACTAAGTTGATGAATACATCACATGATAATCATTCATATAATAAGCACATCACATGTCACTCATCAAAGTGGTTGATCACATCATATGTGAAGAAAATAGGCATGGCTATGCATTTTATCAGTCTAATTCAATCAATGGCTAGATGTCTTTACTTTTCATATAAGTGTAAAAATATTATCTTTGTTGCACTCCAACTAATGAAATGATCAGCAATATACCCAACCACCCCCTCATTACCTACATTCATATATTTACTTTCATAATTATGGTATCAAATTATGAAGGTTTTAATGTTAGGTATCTCTCCAATATCTAGTAATAAATATTAATAATAAGAACACACACCTAAGTATATCAATGATTGTATGATATTCCATGAGATATTCTTTTATGGGTTAATCTAAGTAATGAGTATCTACTTATTACCTCATGAATATATTATTTTTATCTTATATAAAACTATTTATAATGAATACAATATTATATTCATGATAGACTTATCATATCATTATGACCCATAACACTTCATAATGATCATTGGTTACGGACAACTCAAAATCATGCTTTGACAATATATTATCATTTAATTGTTCACATAAAATAAATTGCAACACACATTAATTAATTATAAATGAGGATTTCCTTTATTATAATAACATGGTATATTTAAAACCATTATAACCAATATATCATGTGTATTACACCCAAAGATTCTAAATGACCCTCATATTGTTGTTTTGTTAATGGTTTCATCAATAGATCTATTTTATTCTCCTCTATATCCACCCAACATATCTTTACATCTCCCATATCAATAGTCTCTTGTATGAGATGGTATTGTAAAAGGATTTTTTTGGTTCTTTGGGGAGACTGATGTTCCTTAGACTAAGGAATAACCCCATTGTTATCATAATATTTCTTTATTTTTTACTCGATGCTAAGAACCAATCTGAGTTCAATAATGAACATATTGAACCAAAAATCTTCCTTTGTAGAATCGTATGCAACGATGTATTTTGACTATGTTGTCAATTTCTCTATGGTGGATATATTGGAACTTTACTAATTGATAGATCCACCATTTAGACAAACCATGAATCTAGATTTAGATCTCAGACCATCTTTATCGAATTAGAAAGTAAAATCTATGTAACCCTTTATAAAAATTTCATCCTCTCCTATGATGCTAAAAATATATTCTTAGTTCTTCTCAATTACTTAATAATATTATTCATAGAAATCTAATGAATCTCACCAGAATTATATTAGTATCAACTAGTTATAATCAAATCATAAGAGACATTGGGGCAAGTACATAACATGGAATAAATTATATATCTTATGGAGGATTTCTAAGGAATATTATCCATTAATTATAACTCTTTATAAGGATCCAAAATCTTTATAATAGTTGTTCCATGAAACATCAGTAAAGACCCATTTTAGAGTTCTCTATGCTAAAATGGTTTATTACTTTACCAATAAATGATTTTTGACTCATTCTAGAAACCTATTAGATTTATCTCATAGATATTCATACTCAACATGTAAGAAACTTCAACCATGTCTTTCATTGATAAAAATTTACCCATCCACACCTTCACATAATGTAGTGTCAGGATTCCATTTCTGATAAGTAGCATGCCTTTTACATACAATATTAGAAATACCACTATACTCCCACTAACCATTTTATATACATAAGAATCATTCATGTTCTTGATGAAATGGAATTATTTGATTTCATCATCAAATCATATATTTCATCTCTTAAAATCTTGATTCAATCCATAAATGGACCATTGAAAATTTCATACCTTAGAAATCTCATTTTGAATTTAAAAACCTTTAGGTTGTATCATATACACATACTTGATTAAATTCTCATTAGGAAAGTTCTTTTGATATTGATTTGATAAATCTTAAAATCATACTGATCTATTATGGAAAGTAAAATATGAATTCACTTTATCATCATAACAAGTAAAAAGGTTTTTTTATAGTCAATACCATGAATTTTTTTTGTAACCCTTTTCCACTAGGCATGCTTTATAGGTTGAAAATCCACCATCCATGCTAGTTTTCTTATGAAAAAATCACTTTCACCATATGGGTATTACCCCTTTAGGTTCATCTACTAAGTTTCAATCCTCATTAGTGTATATAGAATCCATCCCAGATTCCATGGATTTTAACCACTTCACGAAATCATAACTCTCAATATCATCTCGGTAGGAAGTAGGTTTATCTCCTATGAACATAACTTTGATTATAATTATCCATGAGAAATCCATATCTCTCAGGTTTATAATGAATTCTATCAAACCTTTGTGGTTGTTGTGTAAATTGATAGGGTTATTCTTCCATTACTTTTTACGATACTAGCTTAACTTCCATATCATGAACACTTTTTGTTTTTTGGTATTTAACTTATCTAAGTTCAATTATCCTCCCACTAAATCCTTGACTTACATGTTTATTTTCAAGTAAAAAAATATGACAATACAAAAAAAATTGTTTAGTAGGTTTATAGAAATAATATCCTATCATTTCCTTAGGATAACCAAAAAAATAATCATTTATCTAATTGGGGATAATATTATTAAAAGAAAATCATCATATGAGTGATTTGTAACCCCAAATCCTCATTAAAGAAATTTTTGTATGTTTTTGAGTACATATATCATATGGTGTCATAATAGATACTTTATATAGAATGAAGATTAGTAAAAATGTAATATTTTGAAGAAAATTACCCCAAAATTAAATAGGAAGGTCGCATAGACACATTATCAATCGAACCATGTCCAACAAGGTATGATTTCTTCTCTTAGACACACAATTCCATTATGGTGTTCTAGGAGGAGTGAGTTATGGAAATATTTCATAATCCCTCAAATGATCAATAAATTTCTAGCTCAAGTATTCACCACCCCAATATGATCAGAGAATCTGAATGCTTTTTCCTAGTTGATTTTATACTTCATTATGAAACTCTTCAAACTTTTCAAAAGTTTCATATTTTTGTTTAATCATAAACACATAACCATACTAACTAAATTCGCCAATAAAAGTAATGAAATACCTAAAACCACTGCCTGTTTGAGTACTCATTGGTCCAAATACATCACTATGTATGATATTCAATAGTCCACTATAATTTTAACTTTTTCTCTCAAAAGGTCCCTTGGTCATTTTTTCAGTAAACAAGATTTTCATGTATCAAAAAATTCATAATCGAATGAGTCTAAAAATCCATATTTATAGAGACTTTGAATATGTTTCTCATTTATATGTCTAAGGCGATAATGCCAATGGAAACTAGGATTAGAATAAACTTTGGCCTTTTTATTTTGAATGTTATAAATAGAATTATCCATATCTAGAATATGTAAACTATTCATTATATTCCCATCACCAAAAAAATCATTCTTATATATCACTACTACAAAATAGGCCTTTAACAATGCTAGAATTGGTCTTTATCAGTGCTAAAAAATCACTAACTACTGGAGCATGATTAAAATCCCTAGGCTTTTATCAGTGCTAGAAAAGGATTGATAAAGTCTACCTTTATCAATGCTTTTAGAATTCCTGATAAAGGCTGCCTTTATCAATGCATTTAGTAGCATTGATAAAGGGGGATATTGTAGTGTGTTTTAATAGCACATCTAAACATCAAAAACAACACCATAAAGTATCTAAATTAGGTAAAAATATATAATTTAAATGAAATAAAATTTATGACACAAATACAAGAAAAAAACACTATATTATAGAGAAAAGTAAATCACCTTTATAAAAGAAAAAACCACCCCTGCTCGAGTAAAATAACACACCGGTATAAGAAAAAAAATCTTATGTTAGTAATAATATAAAGAAATAAATTAAACATAAAGTGTTAATATTAAACTAAACTTTGAGTCGTACCTGGAATATTGAGTATCAGATTGAGTTGGGGTTTATTCTTGCACATCACACCATTTTGTGCTCATATTCAAGTATTATCTTGATGAAAAATAACTAAATAAGAATAAGATAAAAATGATAATAAAATTAATTAATTAATAGTAGATATAATGATGTGAATGCAATTTTGGATCACTTGCTCATTTTTGGAAATGGGATGTGTGTTTAAAACTAAAATGACACGTATATATTGAAAAGATGCACTTGGAGTCATACCAATCACATTGTACATCATATTGAGGTTCGATTTATTCTTAAATGTCCCAAATAACTTGTGTATCATTGTTCTATAGTATCAAAACAATCCTAATGTGTTTGATCAGTTTTGAGTACATCACTTGTGTTTTTTACTAAAATATAATTTTAAACTAGAAACACACACTTTGAGTCATACCAGTCACATCATGTATTGGTTTAAAATGATATTAATTCCTACATGTGAAAAATTACTTATGAATCATTGTCCAAAATTATCAAGACAATCCAAGCGTGTTTGTTCAGTTTTCAGTGAGTGACACTTTTTTAACTAAAATGTTAATTTTAAACTGATAATGAACACTTTGAGTCATAACATTAATATCATGTATTAGATTTTGGTGTTTTTGATTCCTACACATCATAAATGACTTATGTATCATTTTCCTAAAGTATCAAAATAATATGAATACATGTTCTTAGTTTCGAGTATGTCATTTGTTTTTTTTTTACTAAAATTAATGTCTATTTTAAATAAAAAGACAAACTTGGAATCATAACGGTTACACCATGTGTCAGATTGAGGTGAGTATGATGCCTATATATCCCAAATGACTTATGTATTTTTTTCCTAAAGTATCAAAATAATCAAAAAATATATTTATTTTGAGTACATCACTTGTATTTTTTACTAAAATATCATTTTAAACTAGAACCACACACTTTGAGTTATACCGGTCACATCGTGTGTCATTTTGGAATGAGACTGATTCCTCCACATAAAAAATGACTTATGAATCATTTTTCTAAATTATCAAGACAATATGAGTGTCTTTTATTGGTTTTAAGTGAGTGAAACTTTTTGAACTAAAATGTCAATTTTAAACTAATAATAGACACTTCGTGTCATACTGAGCACATCATGTATCAGATTGAGGTGAGTCTAATTCCTACATGTCAAAAATGACTTATGGATAATTTTTATAAAGTATAAAAACAATATGAATGTGTTTTATTGGTTTTTAGTACTTAAATTGTATTTTTTACTAAAATTAATATAAATTTTAAATAAAAAGATGCACTTAGAGTCATACCGGTCATGTCGTGCATCGTATTGAGGATCATCTAATTCCTACACATCCATAATGACCTATGGATAATTTTACTAAAGTATAAAAACAATATGAATGTGTTTTATTAGTTTTGAGTATGTCACTTGTGTTTTTTATTAAAATATCATTTTAAATCGGAAACACGCACTTTGAGTCATACTGGTCACATCGTGTGTCAGTTTGATGTGAGACTGATTCCTACATGTCAAAAATGAATTATGAATTGTTTTCCTAAATTATAAATATAATCTAAGTATGTTTTATTGGTTTTTAGTGAGTGACATTTTCTGAACTAAAATGTAAATTTTAAACTAATAATGAATACTTTGAGTCATATCGGGAACATCGGGTATCAGATTGAGGTGAATCTGATTCCTACATGTCAAAAATGAATTATGGATAATTTTTATAAAGTATAAAAACAAATAGAATGTGTTTTCTTGATTTTGAGTATGTAAGTTGTCTTTTTTACTAAAATTAATGTCAATTTTAAATAAAAAGATGCACTTTGAGTCATACCAGTCACACCATGTATCAGATTGAGGTGAAGATGATTCATTCATATCCTAAATGAATTATGGATCATTTTACTAAAGTATAAAAACAATCCAAATTCTCTATCTTGGTTTTGAGTATGTCACTTGTGTTTTTTACTAATATATCATTTTAAACTGGAAACACGCACTTTGAGTCATACTAGTCACATCATGAGTCGGTTCGATATGAGAAGGATTCTTATAAATCAAAAATTACTTATAAATAATTTTTTTAAATTATAAATACAATATGATCACATTTTATTCATTTTCATTGAGTGATACTTTTTGAACTAAAATATTAATTTTAAACTGATAACAGACACTTTCAATCATATTGGGCACATTATGTATCAGATTGAGGTGAGTTTGATTCCTATACATCAAAAATTAATTATGGATCATTTTACTAAATTATAAAAATAATATAAATGTTTTTTATTAGTTTTGAGTATATCATATGTCTTTTTTATTAAAATTAATGTCAATTTTAAATAAAAAGACGCACTTGGAGTCATGTCGGTCACACCGTGTATTTTATTGAGGTAAATCTAATTAATTCACATCCCAGATGAATTATGGATAATTTTCATAAATTATCAAAACAATCCAAATGTTTTTTCTTGGTTTTGATTACATTACTAGTGTTTTTTTACTAAAATGTAATTTTAAACTAGAAACACACACTTTGAGTCATACAGTCACATTGTGTGTCAGTTTGATGTGAGATTAATTCGTACACATGAAAAATCAATTATAAATAATTTTAATAAATTATTAATAAAATCTGAGTATGTTTTCTCAGTTTTTAATTAGTGACTCTTTTTGAACTAAAATATAAATTTTAAACTGATAACGGACACTTTGATTTATACCGGGAACATTGTGTATTTGATTGAGGTGGGGTATATTAATACATGTCAAAAATTACTTATGGATAATTTTCCTAAATTATAAAAATAATCCAAAAGTGTTTTCTTGGTTTTGAGTATGCCAGTTTCCTTTTTTACTAAAATTAATGTCGATTTTAAATAAAAATACGCACTTTGAGTCATACTGGTCACACCATGCATAAAATTGAGGAGAGGATAAAACATATACATCCCAAATGACTTATGGGTAATTTTAATAAAGTATCAAAACAATAAGAATTCATTTTCTTATTTTTTGAGTATGTCGATTATGTTTTTTACTAAAATATCATTTTAAACTGGAAACACGCACTTTGAGTCATACCAGTCACATAGTGTGTTGATTTGAAATGAGACTAATTCTTATAGGTCACAAATGACTTATGAATTGTTTTCCTAAATTATAAATATAATACGATTGAATTTTATTAGTTTTTAGTGAGTGGCACTTTTTGAACTAAAATGATAATTTTAAACTAATAACGGACACATTGAGTCATACTAGGAACATCATGTGTCGGGTTGAGGTTTGAATAATTTCTACATGTCGAAAATGACTTAAGGATCATTTTCCTAAAGTATAAAAATGTTAGGTCCACAAGGCTGAATACCCTGAGAGGGGGGGTGAATCAGGGTATGACTAGTTTAAAATTAATGCTCGTTCTGATCTTGTTTCGCTGTTGAGCAAAACTCTCTTCTCTCTTTTTCCTGTTGCACAAAGTAAATAGAAAGTGAAGTATGCACAGGACACAGAAATTTTACTTGGTTCACCGGAAAGGGCTACGTCCAAGGAGCATATGCCGACAAGTTGCAGGTCGTACCAAATTCCACTAATCTTCACTAGCTGTGGATTACAAGGTTCGGGTTAGATCACTTCTAAGCCCAGGCTCACTGCCTTTACAAGTTTAGGGTCAGCTCACTGCTTTACCAAGGGTCACTCCCTGTTTCTCTCTCTCTCTAGCTCACTGCCGGTGGAGAGGATCACCTTCTTCCTCTTCCTAAGCTCACTGCTCTTTGAAGGAATCCACTCACAGTTTATAGACCTGTAGGTCTCTTCATTTGCATGAATAAATGCATATTCCTCTGTGTGTAGATGCTCTGTTGAAGTACAACTTTCACCCGTAGATGAATATCTCTTTGCACCGAAGGTATCAGGCAATGTACCAGCTTCCACGCAGTCCGAGAAGCACCGCTGGAACAAAACCTTACTTGGCGTGCAAGTCAATCTCGGCGTGCAAGTATCGGCGCGCAAGTCCTCCTCAGACACTTGCGCGACTCAAGCTTCCTCAAATCCAAACTTGTGCGACTCTCTTCCTTTTACGCCCAAACCAATATTGGCGCGCAACTGCCAACCGGCACGCAACTTCTAACACCGGCGCACAACTTCAACTACTGGCGCGCAAATTCACCTGCGCGACCCACACTCACCACTTGCGCGACCACCACACCTACGCGACGGGAGCTCTGATTTCTCAAAGTCTTGAACTCCGTTAAAGAATGAAGAGGGGTGGTCCAGTATTTATAGGCAAATTGACCACCCTGCGCGACGGCGCACAAGTCACCTGTGTGACGCAGTTTCGGCGTGCAAGTCTTCTGTACTTTTGGACACTTGCGCAACCAACTCTCAAAATTGCGCGAACCTACTTCCTTAGCCATATTTTGATCTTCTGATCTTGAAAAACATATGGCGCGCAAGTTTCCTATACTCCAAGTCATCAGCGTGCAAGTCCTTTGCCAAAAACACTTTTATTCATTTGTCGATTTTCAGGCCCAAAAATTTGGCAAACACTGGAAAACAGCGCCACCTTGTATCTGTTCTTTTGTACCGCCTCCAGATCATCCATTCCTTTTATCGACGTTCTTGAATCAAACAAGGATCGTTGAACTCAGCTCTTGAACTCGACATTCCATCATGAAATCCTCTTTGTCAACAAATTTGTATTGCATTGTTTTACTTTTTCAACAATCACTACTCAAATGTCCACGTTGTCAACAAACACAATCACCTCAAAAATGCTTCAATGATACCTTGAGGGATTTTTTCCCAACAAAAAACAATTAGAATTTGTTTTCTTGGTTTTGAGAATGTTAGTTATCTTTTTTACTAAAATTAATGTTAATTTTAAATAAAAATATGCACTTGGAATCATATCAGTCACACTATACATCAAATTGAGGTTCGTTTGATTCCTACATGTCCCAAATGAATTATGGATCATTTTCCTAAAGTATAAAAACAATACTAAGTTGTTTTCCTGGTTTTGAGTACATCACTTGTGTTTTTTAATAAAATTTCATTTTAAACTAGAAACATGCACTTTGACTCATATCAGTCACAACATGTATTGGTTTGACATGAGATTGATTCCTACACATCAAAAATTAATTATTAATCATTTTCTTAAATTATCAATACAATCTGAGCATGTTTTCTCAGTTTTCAATATGTAAATTATATTTTTTACTAAAATTAATGTCAATTTTAAATAAAAAGACACAGTTGGAGTAATATCAGGCACACCATGGATCGAATTGAGGTGCGGATGATTCCAACACATCACAAATGACTTATGTATTTTTTTAATAAAGTATCAAAACAATCTTAATTTTTTTCTTGGTTTTGAGTATGTGATGTGTGTTCTTAACTAAAATGTAAATTATAAACTAAAAACATACATTTTGAGTCATACTGGTCATACCATGCATTGGATTTTAGTGAAAATGATTGAGTATGTGATGTGTGTTTTTCATTAAACTATCTAAACCAATCTAAAAAAGAAATAAATGTTCCATTTGGATGAAATAAGAAAACCCATGATTCCTGAAATTCCTCATCCAAGAGAAATGTTTTCTCCCTTGCTGCAGACGAATGAAGGGAAAATATGACTTCCCAAAAGATTTTTGAAAAAAAATAATAATTATTAGATTAAAATTATGAGGAAATTAAATTAAAAATAATAGATAAAATGGTGAAAAAAGTAACTAAATAAGTAATAGTAATTCACCTTTTCATAATGGTTGTATACATTCTCGACTCATTTCCTTATTTTTGTTATCTCAGTTACAGCCTCAAAGTACAGTCTCTCATGAACATGAGTAGTTTAAAACAAAGCACCCCAACTTGATCAAAAGAATACACCTGTATAAGAAAACAATTATTATGTTAAATTAAACATAAATATGAAACAATGCATTAATAAAATGTCAATTTTAAACTGAAACCACGCAATTTGAGACATTTCGTGAATCATATTGAAAGGGAGGCTAGCCTTTGGGAATACGGATATAGGTGGTGCATGGCTATCATCAGATCATGTCATAAGTTGTTGGGTTAGGTTCCTAATTCCACCATGTATTTTTATCTTATAATGAATTCAACGCTCTGTTTCATCTAACAATATTATAGTTTGATGACCCAAAATGTTGAATGCATTAGATAATAAAAACAAACTTGCATCATCATAAGTGAATCATCATTGTTGAGTTCATGATCATAGTACATGAGTGAATCATCCTTGTTGATGAAGTCGTTTATTACTAGAAAACATTAACCATTAGTGTAAAACTATTAGAGTCTATTTATTGAACTAAAATAAAAATTCACATATGAGTTTTTATAGAACATAATAAAATCTATCTTTCCCTTTCACCATCATAGAGAGTAAAAAATCCAAGATAAACTATTTACCTTATTTGATGGAAAAAACTTCAGTGTGAACCATTATGTATTTTCAGAAGACACTAAACTCCATTATAAATTTTTTACCCCTTTTGATACTATTAAACATTAATATAGCCCTTTATAAAATCAAAATGACACTAAAATATTTCACATCCATTAAGTTTTTCTGAATTGTGCTATAGATTAGTATATCCTTTTCAATATTCTGGGTGATGATAAACTCTAACATAACATAATCATTATTGGTTCATCAAAATGGGAAGATATCTATTCTTATGTATTTTTTATAGATAATGATGATGAGTTTTTTATTAATGAGCATGTTAACATAGATCATTTTACATAAGGAATGTGCACATGCATAATGAATGTTACTTGTATGGATTTTATAAGAATTTTTTATATTATATCAAGCATCTAATTTATGATTGGATAACCCAAATAATTCCACCACCCACCAAAGTGAAACCACTGTATTGTTCATTTCTAAAAATTCATGATTAAGTTGATAAAATTTTGTATATCTTTATTTGTTTAGAGTTTCTGGATCAATATACAAGATTCTTTTTCAAAGGGGTCTTCATTTGGATTTTTAATGCTTCACGATTTCATTTGAAGTGGGTTTTTCATTTTCAGAAATTTCTTCATAAATTAGTTTCTTTTCATTTGATACTATGTTTTCTTTGACACCATCCCTCCTTGATGACCAAGATCTCTCAATGCTGGTTGTCCTCTAATAGTTTTATGATACACCTAATGGATTCATTGGTTAATTATACACATATTTATTCAAACATTTGAGATGGATTATATACCTATTTGATGATTTGATTGGTGTTTTATGACTCTCAAGTGACTATTGGATCCACTACTAAGACCCTTTATCTATAGTGTAAAGAAGCCATGGGAAGGAAACTAAATCTATTTTTTGTTCAGTTTATTCTTGGCGAGGTGTTTATTTTACACTTCAAAAATATTTGATAGTACATAGGATGTTATAATAAAAAATTTTGCCTATGATAATCAGTTTGAAAAAATAAGTGGTTTTTGTTTTTATCTAAAATAATCCTCCACTTAAATCCTGGTATAAAATCGCTTAAACAAGTGGAAAAACATTTTTTCAATAAGAAACCTAAAACACTTGCACAATAGATCTTATCTTAAGTGAAAAGTATTGTTCACACTTTTCAATAATTTTTATCAAACATAACCTCGGTTTGATTCCCATTCTAATCTATTTTCCAATAATTTTATTGTTTGCAGGCCAGCACTTCGTCTCCTCCTCTACCTCGGTCTCTACTTATGCCTCCTCCTCCACCTCGGTCTCCAACTCTGACTCCACCTCTGCCTCTACCTCCACCATTTCCCAAAAATTTTATTTTTTACAGTCCAATGCTTCTAAACAAATTGATTTCCACAATTATACTTCTCCTTTAGAAACATATCAAAAATAACATATAAGCATTTTTAAACTAATGTTTCACACCGCAAATATATTTCTAAGCTCATAGCACATACTAGATCACAAATATAGTAGGTAATCGCATAAATTTTTTGTCAGAAAACATTATGACACCATGTAAACTTCCCACTCATCTCTAAAAAATTAATTCTTCTTTTGAGTATGAAGGTTTTCAGAAATCTTGGTAGTACTGAGAAAATATAGACAAAAAATGATTAAGAAATATTTTTAATGAAATTATAATTACCTTTGGAAATTACTTGTTTAGGGATGCTAGTATTTTTATGGTTTATGATATCTATCATAAATTTTAAAACATAATATTCACAATCATTGTCATTATATTACTTCGTACATTGTAGAAACATTGATCAAAATAAGTAAATTGTTTTGAAATATGTTTTAATAGTTAAATATTTATATATATACCTTAATTTGTTTCCATTTTTAGTAATCCATGTACTTTTTATATTCATTCACTAACTTCATGACATGATTTATCCTATATTTAGATACCACCCTATCATAAAAAATTCTTCTTAAAACATAAAGTGAAATATATAATTCTAATTTTATCTATAAAATGTTGACTAAAGTGTATTAAAAATTCACAATACACATCATGTGTGGTCTATTTGTTGGATATCCATGCATTGGATCCAAAAAATAAATATTTGGGTTATCCAGATTGACTACGATCAACATCTAGTGCTTCCTAAAAAACAAAAACAAATAATTAATCCAAAAAATAA
Source organism: Viscum album (assembly GCA_963277665.1). Lineage (NCBI taxonomy): Eukaryota > Viridiplantae > Streptophyta > Magnoliopsida > Santalales > Viscaceae > Viscum > Viscum album. The sequence continues at coordinate 1,353,001,443 of OY728164.1, forward strand.
AAATATATTTTATGTGATTAGATTTTATATTTTTACCACTATATTATAGGAATCAAAAAGAGTATGTATTCTATTATTTTTTCCTCAAACACATCACATATATCATCTCTTTTCTTCTCAATTTATTCCTTATCCAAACTAATTTTTTTTCTAGAACTTACACAAGTATTAAGGAATTCAAATCATTCTTTGCATGGTTTTACCTTTATATAGTAGTAACATAAATTCTTGTACAAAATATGAATAGTTATTAACTTTAATGAACATGTTAGATCACTATTTGGATATTTTTATTATGAAAATGTACCTTATATATGAATTCACAATTGAGACACCCAACCATTCATGCTTGAGAATCTCATTTATACTCTCAAGACCAACTAAATCTGTAATGGCCCAGGTTTTAGGGGTCCATTACTTTGTGAAAATCTGATGTTGGGTTTTCTGGTCTGGGAATCTCGGTGAAGTTTTGGCGTAACAGTAGGCCTACCGGTATCCTTAGCCTACTGGTAGCTCTATCTACCGGTAGCTCAGTCTACCGGTAGCTGCAGCTATCGGTAGCTCTGTCTACCGGTAGCTCGGTCTACCGGTAGCTGCAGCCTACCGGAAGCTTGGTCTACCGGTCGTTGCAGCCTACCGGTAGCTCGGTCTACCGGTCGCTCCAGCCTACCGGTAGCTCGGGTACCGGTCGCTGACAGCCACCGGTAGCTCTCACCTACCGGTATCTGTCAGCCACCGGTGGTTCTCGGCTACCGGTGGCTCTCACCTACCCCCACGATTCTTTCCAGTAGCGCTCCTTTTTGTACAAATTGGGTTTTAAACCCTATTTTGACCCCTTTAAGCTTGTTTTAAAGCCCGATAACACCCATAAATGTTTTAATTAAATATTTAATGAATTAACCTGGTGTGTGCATCGGTTTAAACCGCCCGACCCTTTAATAACATGTGGGGCCACGTGGTCAACCCACGACCCCGCTCTTTACGTGGTTTTGCGTTCTTATCTCAACCATCCCCGACCTTTATAAACTAAAAGGGTTCTCCTGGGTTTCTTTTCTCGATCACCCTGTGCTAGATTACCCTTCGTTAAGATGAGCAGATTTTCGTTCGGATGATCCGCATCACTATTCGTAAAGTTCCACGCCAGGTCTTAGCGTCGATCATTGATAACAAGTAGGGAATTTCTCCTTCATCTCTCCCTTTTGTGTATCATGCGGGGTCGGCGTGCCTTGATTCTGTAGAATTGGATAAACCAGACCTAAATAAAGATAATGAATGGATTCTATAAGGAAAGAAGGGGGGGATGTGATCGTTGATGCTGTTTTATATTATGACCATCTTTCTGAAAATCATGGTCGTTGGTGGTCTTTCTCTGTGCACTAATGAACCCCTGGTGATGTTTTAAATGGCTTGTTTGTGGTTGTGAACTCCTGCTGTAAAAAGGAAATTGTTTAATCACGTACACCCGGCTAAATAAATTGTAAGCACCAGGATCAACCCTTTTGTGATAACCCCTAGTTAAAGCACACAGAAATTGAAATCATGGAGTGTGTTAAATCTTATAAATCTGAAAATACCGGCATGGCCCTGATTTGTGTTGGTGGTAGTGGTTGGTTGTTTTCTTTTACGGGCCGATTTCTAGAGATGTGGGAGGGGATGGGATCCCCTGTTTTTATACTCTCGGTGGTTATGAAATTGGGGATGGGATCCCATGTTGTTATGGATTCGGTGGTTGTGAGTTTTAAGACCGGGTGGTTACCTTGTTTATATCACGAATTGGGGTGGGATCCTCTGTTGTGGAGAAACCCTATTTTCTCCTGGATATTGGGAATGGGGCTATAACCTAGGGTTCTATTTAGTTGATATGGCTTTACAAGAGAACCGGGTGTGGGTGTTATGGTTGATGCTTGACTGTTTGCTTTCCTGGACTTGTGCCTATGCTTACTAATTTCCCAAGTAGGTGTAGAACTTAATTAAACATCATTTAATGAACATGAAAATGAATGGGACAAATGTGTTTGGTTGGCGAGAGTTGTAACTCGGACTTGAGTGCTATTGTGTTTTTTAGATTGGCTGAAGAAAAAACCTAAACTTGGGAGAGTTCTTGTTACCTATATATATATACTTGTATTTTTGTGTTTCTTATTCGTGCCCCACCCAAGTTGAGCACTTAGTTCCGAACACCCCCATTTCATGGGGGAGGGTGTTTTTCCCAACACTATCATTAGTGACTGGTTATTAGCTCCTTTTTTCTCCCTTTCCCGAATAGCCCAAGTATCTTTGGGTAGGCTGCGATGGCCTGAGGTCCATTATTAGCCCAAGAATCTTCAGGTAGGGTAGTGTGGTGGTTGGCCATGTGTGTGCGGCAGGTGGTTTCCCAAGTGTCTTCAGGATGAGGCCCAGGTGTCTTCGGGCGTGGTGGTGGATCTTCTAGCCCAGGTGTCTTCGGGCATGGTGGTGGTTGTTCTGGCCTAGGTGTTTGTAGGCATCGTTACATGTGATAGTTGTGGCCCAGGTGTTTGCGGGTGGGATTTGGCAGTGGGACTGCGTACGGTTGTGGCCCAGGTGTGTGTGGGCGGGTGTGGCAGTGGGAGTACAGTGAGAATGGCGGGATTGGTTCGATGCGTAGTATGTCTCAATAACCAGTGGGAAAGTGGTGAGGGGTACCCAAACATATATGTGCTCTTATTATATATATTACTTGAATTGCGTTATTTGGGGAGTGTGCCTTGGTGAGGCTTGGGTGGATATTTTACCTTGTTAGGTGTTTGGTTTACTCCTTTTTCTCATGGGACTTTAGTACTTTCCCCCACTTGTGCACAAGAGTATTTTTTTTTTCCCTACTGAGTGTACTTGTATGCTCACCCTACGTATATAAAACTGCTTTCAGGACTCCAGGAGGACTTCGGGGATCGCACAGGACCTTACTAGCTCGGACCTTTGGGGCAGTTGCAGTTGCTGTTTTTCCTTCTTTGGTACTTACCCTTGTAATCACTTTTGTACTTTGTGGCTTTTACTTTTGGAACCTGCATGTGGGAATGGTTTACTTTTGGCATTACTTTTCTTTTAGTCTTGGTTTTGTTGGGTTTCATCATCTTATCTCCCGGTCCTATAAAACAAAAAGGGTAATGCCTTCCATTTGTGTGTAACTTCCATACCCTTGGTGCTAGTAGCCACTCTGGAACCTATAGAAGGCAGGTTTTGGGGGCCATTATCTCTCCTTCAACTTAAAGAAGGAAGGTCTTGGAAACCTGCTGACCCTTCCCTCCTTTTGGTGAAGGCGGGTCATGAAAGAATGGTATCAGAGGAGATGGTTGAGAGATAGGATGGATTCTGGAGTTAGGAACAGTGAGTATTGCATGGGATGGTAGGGCAACAGTTTTGGGTGACCTTGGTGCATGAATTAGGCCAGGGAAGACCGGCTAGGAAATGAGATTTTAGGGCCCCTCGTGATCTGATGCAAGGACTCTGGACCTACCGAACGACCAAGTAAGGCCATGCTGATTGCGGGGTAGAGAGACCCTAGGAAAGGTACGTGCATAATAATGACTTGTGTTCTCGTGTTTCTGAGGTGTTTTGGGAATTAAGAATAAATGAAAAGTTTAAGAAGTTGTAAAGAAGAATATTCTGCACTACTTGGGATTAGGTATTCCTTGTTTACCTTGTAGCTATGGCACCTGGAAGGCGACCACATGTGGTACAGGCGATCGAGGCCCTGGAGACTACCTTGACCGATTGACAGAGAGTTGATCGAGAGGAGGAGGATGACCAGTGGCTGAAGACACTTCGGGCCTTCCAGCGACAGACCCTCGAGAAGTATGAGGGCAGCACCTCTGACATGAAGACGGAGAGCTGGCTAGAGGAGATGGTGATAGCCTTCAGCTTGATCCGGGCTCCGACCGAGTACTGGGTTCCTCTGGCCGTCAGCCAGATGCAGGGAGCGGTGCGTCAATGGTGGACGCTTTACCTGGGGGAGAGGAGAGAGGCTGAGGTGGCATGGGCTGATTTCAAGAGGGAGTTTCGGGCAGAATTCCTCTCCTCGACGATGAAGGCGGAAAAGAGACAGGAGCTAATCTCCCTCCAACAGGGGAGTATGTCAGTGAGGGATCTAGTAATAAAGTTCAAGGACCTCCTATGTTTTGCTCTGGACCTCTTTCCCGATGAGGAGTCTCGGGCAAGACGTTTAGAGGAGGCACTCCGACCCTCCCTCTAGTATGTTGTTACCCCCTTTACCCTGCCGACGTATTTGGAGGTCCAAAAGAAGGCCGAAGTGGTGGAGAGGATGCACGCTCTAGGAGTTGTGTCACGAGAGGGGATCCAGTTGGGACCATCAAAGGGGAAGGCCATCAGTACCAGGCCTCCAGTGTCAGGGCCCTCCAGGTTCTGACCAGCAGGGAGTAGGCCGCAACAGTTTCAGTTCTGATCCCCTGGTCCTTGACCTTTTTCTTCAGGCCCAGGTCCACGGTGCTTCGTCTGTGGGAGCCCTAGACATATCTAGAGTCAGTGCCTGGACCGGGTACAGTACGTTGGTGGCAGACGGCCCCAGCACCTTCCCCAGTAGCAGCTTCCAGCCAGGCCTTTACAGCAGCAGTAGCAGGGACAGCAAGCTCCCGCTCTTCCGAGGGAAGACATAAGAGGAGGAGGCCGACCTCAGGGTGCTCCTCAGGGACCTCAACCGGGGCATGTTTGGGGAGGTGGCTGACAGCCGAGGGGCAGAGGAGCTGGGCGTGGACAGTTACACGCTGCAGAGGCAGCAGTTCCAGTAGGGCCGGAGGTTGTTCGAGGTACGATCAGTTTGTTCAGTACCCTTGCTTTTGTCTTGTTCGATATCAGAGCTTCGCACTCCTTTGTTGCACCCATTATAGCCCGTTCTTTGGTTCTAGATGATGAGAGACTTCCAGTGCCCCTGGTGTTGAGCACACCAGTCGGAGGTCAGACCGACTTGTTGTTTGTTTGTCAGGGATGCAGACTGATGATAGGGTCACATCAGTCGGTTAGGGATCTTCTTCTGCTACAGATACAGCCATACGATTTCATCCTAGGCATCGACTGGATATTCTCTATGTGTTTCATCATCGACTGCTTCCGAGGAAGAGTTGTGTTCTCAGACTTGAATGGCCACTGTGTTACTTTTACTGGTGAGCGGAGCAATCAGAAGGGCAGCAGGCGAGAGGAACCCCTCCTCTCCTTGTTATCCGAGCTATCAGCAGAGTCAGTAGATGCCGAGATAGTGGAAGTTCCAGAGATCGTCCGTGAGTTTATGTACGTCTTCATGGAGGAGGTGACGACTCAACCCCCTTGGCTTGATATCGAGTTCGGGATAGACCTGTAGCCTGGCACTCGTCTGATCTTGATGGCTCCTTACCGGATGGTACCTTCAGAGCTACGAGAGTTGCGGATCCAAATTGACGATCTGATGAAGAGGGGTTATGTTCGTCCGAGTGAATTATCGTGGGGTGCTCCAGTATTGTTCGCAAAGAAGTCATATGGTGGTCTCAGGTTGTGCATAGACTATAGGAGGCTGAATCAGGTGACAATCAATAATCGCTACCCTCTTCCAAGGATAGGCGATCTTTTCGACCAGCTGAAAGGGGCAGGATGGTTCTCGAAGATCGACCTGTGGTCTGGGTACCACCAGCTAAGAGTGAAGGAAAGTGACATCCTGAAGATGGCGTTCAGGTTCAGATATGGTCACTTCAAGTTCGTGGTCATGCCCTTCGGTGTAATGAACGCCCCGGCTGTGTTCATGGGGCTTATGAACTCCATCTTCCGGGAGTACTTGGATCGGTTCATGGTTGAGTTCATCAACGATATCCTGGTCTATTTGAGATCAGATGAGGACCATGCAGAGCACTTGAGGATGATTTTGGAGGTCCTCCAACAACATCAGCTCTATGGGAAGTTGTCAAAATGCAAGTTTTGGACACGAGAAGTGCACTTCCTCGAGCACGTGGTGTCTGAGTGGGGGGTAGCGGTGGACCCATCAAAGGTTGAGGCAGTTGTTTCTTGGGTAGCACCCAAGAATGTAGCAAAGGTCCGTAGTTTCCTCGGGCTGGCAGGTTACTATCGGAGGTTCGTACCCAACTTCTCCCGAGTTACATCCCCTTTGACAGCCCTAACCAGGAAAGACCAGGTTTTTGTGTGGAGTAAGCAATGCGAGTCAACCTTCAGCTATTTGAAGGAGAAGTTGGTCAGTGCCCCAGTGCTGAGATTTCCAGAAGAAGGGGTGGCGTATGAAGTGTTCTATGATGCTTTAGGACAGGGCTTGGGATGTGTGTTGATGTAGTGACAAGGGGTGATCTCTTATGGGTCCAGGAAGCTACGCCCTCATGATCGTAATTACGCCACCCACGACCTGGAGCTTGTAGCGGTCGTTTTTGCGCTAAAGTTATGGCGGAACTACCTCATTGGAGAACGCTTTGTGGTCTTCACAGATCAAAAAATCTTGAGGTATATCTTCTCCCAGTGGGACCGAAACTCGTGACTGCAGAGATGGGTGGAGTTCCTCTAGGATTATGACTTTGAGATCTCTTATACTGAGGGAAAGGACAATGTAGTGGCTGATGCCTTGAGCAGGAGGATGCAGAAGGATGTGGTCCGAGAGTTGGTGGACGCCTGGAAGGCGATGGAGGAGTTGGCTTCCTTACACCTGGATGAAAGGATGGATATCGGTAGAGGCTGCTTGTATTAGATGATAGTGCAGTCATCTCTATTTCAGCAAGTGGAGGAGTCTCAGTGGGGAGACCCAGAGTGCGAAGTGATGTGCGACCGAGTCGACCAGGGCAATGCCTCGGAAGGATGGACAGAGGATGGCCAAAACCGGATTCTTTTCTAGGGAAAGCTGTTTGTTCTGGAGGTGATGTGCGGCAAGGTTCTTAGTGAGTTCCACAACTCACCCCTGGCGGTACACCCAGGAATTTCCAAGATGTACCAAGGACTGAAGAGACAGTTTTGGTGGCCCGGTTGAAGCGAGTAGTGGTAGAGTTTGTGGCCAAATTCTTAGTGTGTCAGCAAGTGAAGGCTGAACACCGAGTTCCAGGTGGCCTACTGCATTCTCTAGATGTCCCCGAGCAGAAGTGGGATGACATCTTGATGGATTTCGTCATGGGACTACCCAAGGTCCAAGGGGGATACGACGCCATCTGGGTGGTAGTGGACCGGTTGACGAAATCGGCTCACTTTCTGGCGATCAGGGAGTCGAGTACTATGGATGCTTTGGCATGAAAGTACGTGGATGAGTTGGTGCGGTTTCATGGAGTTCCGAGGTCTATAGTCTCGGATAGGGATGCACGGTTTACCTTGAGAGTCTGGAGATGATTACAGCAGGCTTTTGGCACCCATCTGTGCCTTAGAAATACTTTCCATCCACAGACAGATGGACAGACAGAGCGCACCATCCAGACCTTGGAGGATATGCTACGGGCATGTGTTCTGGGCTTAGGAGGATCATGGGTTCGACACTTGACTCTAGTAGAGTTCGCCTACAATAATAGCTATCACTCTACCATTGGTATGGCCCCGTTTGAAGCCTTGTATAGGATACCATGATGCTCACCGGTGTGTTGGACCGAAGTCGTAGAGGCGGGCATCCTTGGCCCAGAGGTGTTGTAGAGCACGACAGAGAAGGTTTAGCTTATACGGGAAAGGATGAAGGCGGTCCAGGATCGACAGAAGTCGTATGCTGATACCAGGAGGAGGCCCTTGTAGTTTGAGGTTGGAGACCACATGTTCTTGAAGGTATCCCCTCGGCGTGGACAATGGAGGTTCGGAAAGGGGAGTAAGCTTTCTCCCAGGTTCATCGGGCCCTTCGAAGTGTTGCGGCGGGTCGGCGAAGTGGCTTATCAGCTAGTGTTACCACCGCCGCTACTGAGGATACATGATGTCTTCCATGTGTCCCAGCTCCGTTAGTATCTACACGTCGATTCACACGTCCTTGATTGGGGTGAGATGGACATCGAAGACGACATGACTTTTGTGGAGAGACCAGTGATGATCGAGGATCGCAAGGAGAAGGTGCTTCGTGGGCGAACCATTCCCTTGGTTTGTGTGTTGTGGAGACATGGTAGGATTGAGGAGATTACGTGGGAGAGGAAAGCACAGATGTGTACCCAGTACCCAGAGTTGTTTTGATTTTTGTTCTTTGTTGTACCTATTGTGGTAGAACATTTTGTCTTTTTGGCTATGAAATGTACTGGTTTTATTTCCTCTAAATGTGTGTGAAAAGATCTGGCTATGGGGGAGGAGAGGGCTTGACCCCTAATCAAGATGCATTAATGTGGATGCGATTAAACTCGTGCGGGCGAGTCAGTGCCGCCCAAAGCTGATAATATCTTGACATGGGGAAGGAGACTCCCCACCCCCCACATGCTTGGTCAGTTTGACATGATATGTTGCTTGGTTCTTGACAGAAAGATGTTTTTTTAGTTAACATGAGGTTCACTCCTAAGAGGTATCTTTCAAGGTGGTTGTTTGGACCCTCTCTTTCCTTATGGGTTGTTTTGATTCTCGAGGACGAGAATCGTTTAAGAGGTATCTAATGTAATAGCCAGGGTTTTAGGGGTCCATTACCTTGTCAAAATCTCATGTTGGGTTTTCTGGTCTGGAAATCTCGGTGAAGTTTTGGCGTAACGGTAGGCCTACCAGTAGCCTTAGCCTACCAGTAGCAGGCCTACCGGTAGCTTGGTCTACCGGTATCCGTAGCCTACCGGTAGATCTATCTACCGGTAGCTCAGTCTACTGGTAGCTGCAGCTACCGGTAGCTCTGTCTACCGGTAGCTCGGTCTATCGGTAGCTGCGTCCTACCGGTAGCTCGGTCTATCGGTGGCTGTAGCCTACCGGTAGCTCGGTCTACCAATGGTTTCATCCTACCGGTAGCTCGGATACCGGTCCCTGTTAGCCACCGGTGGTTCTCGGCTACCGGTGGCTCTCGCCTACCCCCACGGTTCGTTCCAGTAGCGCTCCTTTTTGCACAAATTGGGTTTTAAACCCTATTTTGACCCCTTTAAGCTTGTTTTAAAGACCGATAATGACCATAAACGTTTTAATTAAATATTTAATGAATCAATCCGGTGTGTACATCGGTTTAAACTTCCCAACCCTTTAATAACATGTGGGGCCACGTGGTCAACCCATGACCCCACTCCTTACGCGGTTTTGCATTCTTATCTCAACCGTCCCCGGCCTTTATAAACTAAAAGGGTTCTCCTGGGTTTCTTTTCTTGATCACCCTATGCTAGATTACCCTTCGTTCAGACGAGTAGTTTTTTGTTTGGACGAGCCGCATCGGAATCCGTGAAGTTCCACGCCCGGGCTTAGCGTCGATCATTGATAACAAGTAGGGAATTTCTCCTTCGTCTCTCCCTTTTTTGTATCATCCGAGGTGGACATGCCTTGATTCTATAGAATTGGATAAACCAGACCTAAATAAAGATGATGAACGAATTCTATAAGGAAAGAAGGGGGGCTGTGATCGTTGATGCTATTTTATATTATGATCATCTTTCTGAAAATCATGGTCATTGGTGGTCTTTCTCTGTGCACTAACGAACCCCTGGTGATGTTTTAAATGGATTGTTTGTTTTTGTGAACTCCTGCTGTAAAAAGGAAATTTGTTAATCATGTACACTTGGCTAAATAAATTTTAAGAACCAGGATCAACCCTTCTGTGATAACCCCTGATTAAAGCACACGGAAATTGAAATCATGGAGTGTGTTAAATCTTATAAATCTGAAAATACAGGCATGGCCCTGCTTTGTGTTGGTGGTAGTGGTTGGTTATTTTCTTTTACGGGCCGATTACTAGAGATGTGGGAGGGGATGGGATCCCCTGTTTTTATACTCTCAGTGGTTATGAAAATGGGGATGAGATCCCCTATTGTTATGGATTCTGTGGTTGTGAGTTTTAAGATCGGGTGGTTACCTTGTTTATATCACAAATTGGGGTGGGATCCTCTGTTGTTGAGAAACCCTTTTTTCTCCGGTATATTGGGAATAGGGCTGTAACTTAGGGTTCTCTTTAGTTGATGTGGCTTTACGAGAGAACCGGGTGTGGGTTTTATGGTTGATGCTTGACTTTTTGCTTTCCTGGACTTGTGCCTATGCTTATTAGTTGCCCAAGTAGGTGCAGAACTTAATTAAACATCATTATTGAACATGAAAATGAATGGTACAAATGGGTTTGGTTGGCAAGAGTTGTGACTCGGACTTGAGTGTTGTTGTGTTCTTTAGATTGGCTGAAGAAAAAACCTAAACTTGGGAGAGTGCTTGTTACCTATATATATATACTTGTAGTTTTGTGTTTCTTATTTGCGCCCCACCCAAGTTGAGCACTTAGTGCCAAACACCCCCATTTCATGGGGTAGGGTGTTTTCCCAAAACTATCATTAGTGGCTGGTTATTAGCTCCTTTTCTGCTCCCTTTCCTGGATAGCCCAAGTATATTCGGGCAGGTTGTGATGGCCTGAGGTCCATTATTAGCCCAAGAATCTTTGGTCAGGGTAGTGTGGTGGTTGGCCAGGTGTGTGCGGCAGGTGGTTTCCCAAGTGTCTTCGGGATGAGGCCCAGGTGTCTTCGGGCGTGGCGGTGGATCTTCTAGCCCAGGTGTCTTAGGGAGTGGCGGTGGTTGTTCTGTCCTAGGTGTTTGCAGGCGTGGTTACGTGTGAGAGTTGTCGCCCAGGTTTTTAGGCGGGATTTGGTAGTGGGACTACGTGCGGTTGTGGCCCAGGTGTGTGTGGGCGGGTGTGGCAGTGGGACTGCGATGAGAATGGCAGGATTGGTTCGATGCGTAGGATGTCTCAATAACCAGTGGGAAAGTGGCGCAGGGTACCCAAACATCAATGTGCTCTTATTATATATATTACTTGACTTGTGTTATTTGGGGAGTGTGCCTTGGTGAGGCTTGGGTGGATAATTTACCTTGTTAGGTGTTTGGTTTACTCCTTTTTCTCACGGGACTTTAGTACGTTCCCCCACTTGTGCACAAGAGTCTTTGGTTTTCCCTACTGAGTGTACTTGTATGCTCACCCTACGTATATAAAACTGCTTTCAGGACTCCAGGAGGACTTCGGGGATCGCGCAGGACCTTACTAGCTCGGACCTTTGGGGCAGTTGCAGTTGCTATTTTTCCTTCTTTGGTACTTACCCTTGTAGTCACTTTTTTACTTTGTGGATTTTACTTTTGGAACATGCATGTGGGAATGGTTTACTTTTGTCTTTACTTTTCTTTTAGTCTTGGTGTTGTAGGGTTTCATCATCTTATCTCCCGATCCTATAAAACAAAAAGGGTAATGCCTTCCATTTGTGTGTAACTTCCATACCCTTGGTGCTAGTCGCCACTCTGGGACCTATAGAAGGAGGGTTTCGGGGGTCATTATCTCTCCTTCAACTTAAAGAAGGAAGGGTTTGGCAACCTGTTGACCCTTCCCTCCTTTTGGTGAAGGTGGTTCGTGACAAAATCTATCATAGAAGTTTCATATATTTCTTATTCATATGGAATGTAAGACATATTTTCATATTTAAATGTGGTATATGCATGATATTGTAATGATAATAAATTTTTCTCTATAACTTGCGTGGAGAAGCTAATCTTATAAGGTCCTTTTGATTTCTTGATTGATTCACTATATTTCCTTGATCCGGCCTTTCATTTCCCCATCGCTTTATCCATCTTTAATATCATACCTCATTTTAGACCTTTTTTCATAAACTATTACAAGTTTTTCATATGATTTTTTTTAAATACATACCTCAGGTATCTTTATAAGATTAAACGGTTATACTATGAAAATTATAATAGTATCATTGATCATTGTAATATCTATATCAATAAGTAGAATGGGCAGCTCAGCAATCATCTCATGAGGTACCTCAATCCCCACTCTCATGTGATATTTTGGGAGTTCTTTCTGGTGTAGCTTGTATTTTAGGATATTATACATTGTACCCCTCATAATAAGGTGTTTTGTGGGTGTTGACAGATAGAAATCACAAACAATTGTACCCTAATAATTTTTACTAATATAAATTTATTTGAATTTTTTTGATTCACATTTAGAATAAATATTAATGAAAAAATTGATTACCTCAAGTAAGTTATGTTGTTGAGGGGAATTAATTGCCTCAAATCTAGATGGGACATTTGGTTCTTCATGTGTAGATCTTTGTTCCACTATCGATTCACTTTGATTATTTCTTATATATTGGTCTTCCAAACTAGACCGGATAATAATATCTTATAAAGAATCTATTTGTGACTGCAACCCTTTAACCATATGAGGAAAATACCGGTCCCCCCTCCTAACTCGAATGTAGAATAGGATTTTATGAGGAAAATATAGGTCCTCCTCCTAACCTGAATGTAGTTATGATGTTTAATAGATTGAAGAGGTACTTGGGGGTGTTCATCCTAGGGGAAATGGTGAGAAAATACACTACATATAACATGGGTGCTAATGAGGTGGTACCCTAGGATAAAGATGTTTTAGGTCACAGTTAAGAGGTATGGAAAGTCCTGTGAATGCTTTTGGAAGGCGGATCAACTGGAGGTAGAAATGACGGGGTGAAGGAGGTATAACTAGAAAAAATATCAATCCAGATGGTTCCAACAAACATAGCCAAAGTTACTAAGTTTATTGAGGTACTTTGTGAGGCCATGACTTTGGTGATTATTCCCAGTGTCTGGCCCTGGAGGACACCTCAATTCAATTTCAATATATGGGACGAGGCTATCAATAGGTAGGAGCCTCAGATATAACAATGAAGGCCATGTAGGAAACCCTTTCTTATGTTTATAAGGTTATAAATGGGGTATCAAATATGAACTTTCAAAATTGTTATGCAGTGTTGGGAGATGACGACTACCAAGCTAGTGGGGAACTAAATAGGAAAGAGGTTACACATGGAGAGGACTACTCGGTGGATGTGGGAGAGACCCAAGAGGAGATAAACGATGTTCTAGATGCCTCTACTAAGCCCAAGGAAGTGACCATTGTGTAGGAATATCTCAGACCCTCCTTGCGAAAGTGCAAGTACACTACTATTGATTCTGATGGATTTATTAAGAAAAACTGGAGGGGGCGACGTAGGGAGAAGTATTCAAACCTACCTAGTACTCCTATCACTAGATCTGCAAGTAAGGGAAAGCTTTCCCCAAAGTCTCCTATTACTATGACCACCTCAGATGCAGTGGACAACACATATAGTGACCTGGTATCTATAGGAGGTGAGGTTGGTGTCCCTGCCACTCCCTCGACGAAGATGAGGGATCCTATACAGCAATGTGAGACAAGCTCCACTAGAGACCCTCAGTGATAGATATCATCAGTTCTGGAACATATGGATCTAATTTTTCACTCAGATGAGGAAATGGAAGAGGAATCTATGGATATGAAAGTGTTGAAGAAGATGGGAAGAACGCTTCATGTGATCACCACTAAGGGTCAAGGCGAGTGGATTGATAAGAAGGCGTGTATTATTCTCAGAGGATTCAACATGGGGAATATTAACATAGATGAATTAATGAAATCTTAGGAAAACTTTTCACATAAGTATGAAGGAATATTAAAGGGATACCCTAACTCCTAGGTAAATTCTATTCCAGGATATTGTTTAGGGAAATTGATTCCAATCAGCTCAAATTGTTCTTCAACAAATCTGTAGTTTCTTTTGGTGTTTAATTCTTTGATGGTTCTAATTATCCCCTTAAAAGTGTTTGAAAATAAAAATAAAAAGTAGTGTTTGATGGATGTTATACCTACACATGTTTCCCATACTGTTTTCATGTTTTCATCAACTAGTTTACCCTCCTTATTTACACAAGCCATGTTCTGTAGCACATGATGTGGGATGGAAGTGGCTTCAAATTTTTATTCATCAATATGCATATAAAAAAAGTAACATATGTTGTTTCATATCATATTAAACTTTTATTTTTTATTTAAAATAAATACCAATTTATTTTCTAGTTAAGTATACCCCATCCTTAATTTTCGATAGGGGTACATTGGTTCTGATGCATATTCTTTATTTTTAGAACTCTTTTTAATTTCATAAATTAAAAATTTTGCATAAAATTGGTTAAAATAAATAATGTAAAATAATATATTATCGACTGTAATTCACCTGAAATGATTTATCATCATGAATAATGATGAAATAATTCCATGTTTCATGCTTTATAATGTGTTCATAAATAACTGGTGTCTGGTGATTTACTTTACCCTCAACATCCCTAAGATGTAACTTGGTAAGAAGTGTCTAGAAGACTATATGGGATTTTCTAGTGGACATTAAGACAAATTTATTATGTAAATATTCTAAAATAAATTAAATCTTCAAGGAATAATGAAAATTAAATCAAAATTTCATTATATAATTTTTTAGTAAAATAGATAAAGTATATCGTAACATCACCATTATATTTTCCAAAGGGTTTCCTTCATTACAAGATGGACGTGACACCCTGAATCAATATCAATCAGAGCATTCATCTTCTTTGTGACCCCAATATAACTAATGAACATTGAATTTTTGGGGTCAACAGGTTGAACATATTGATTCCAACCAACCTCAAATTATATACCCTTTCTTCTTTCCTTGATAATTTTATTCAACATTTTGATTATAAGTCATTCTTGTTTTTTCATCAACATGGTATTGATCCCTTAACAATTATTTAGTTTCATCATCAACGGTTTTTTCTTCTTTGGGATAGGTAACATTATCATGTGTATAAGACATTGTCTGCATGAGTAGTCAAACATTTAATTTGTCTTGAATAACAACAACGTAAACATGGAAAAAGGATTTTAGAAGGTTCATATTCATGCTCTATTGAAAACTTTTTGAACTCTTTAACTCCATATTCATACACTTTTTTCAAACTATTAGCATGCATCCATTTCGAAGGAAATGGGTAATTGAATTTAAGAAAATAATTACTCCACTATGGTAGGTTTTCTCCTTTGAATTCATCCAAAGGTGAAAGTTATAGACAAATTTCATCCTCGTCAACTTCATATACCAAATAGATATTATTGATTTTTTTTTGAGACTCATACACTATATCTTCTGGACATGCACCTATGTTGATTGAACTACTTTTAGCAGTAGTCATCCCATACCGGGTACCGATGATCATTTTGGATGACTACTTATCAAAGTAGTTCAAGAAATATAGAATAGATAGGGGATGAGTCTCAAGCAACAAAATGAAATAATAACTATTTGGGAGACGAAGCTAATGAGGATGACAGTTGTCTCCTTAAAATATTTTAAATTACCACATATTAATTTAAAATTTCAAATCTCATCTCAAAATGATAAAAGGTCCCTGGCACTACCATGAGAACATCAACTCACCCTGACTGAGTTGCACCAACTCTAATATAGGTTACTAGTCCTTTTCCCTCACCTATATCTCAAATATAAGAGCTCTATGTCCATTGAGGTTCATGTGTAGAGTGTGAGTATAAAAATCAACAAATAAATACTAACAGGGCCCCTAAAATATACAAAAATGCATATATTTGAGTATATTTTCAAAGTAGTAACACTCAAAATACACATGTAATTCATCTCATTGGGTACTAACCAGGACACCATGATAATCAAATGTACCTACTTCGTTTTATACCGGTGAATTATAATAATCATACCATAAGTTTATATCATACTTGTTCCCTAACATTCAAATCATTTCACTAATAAGAGGTTAACATTTGAATCATAGTAGGAGAAAAAATTATTTATATCCCTTTATAAATAACCACATCATAGATACCATGAGATTTGGCCTCAGACCTCTAGCATCCAAGACTACCCCGCAAGGATAACCATCACATGCACTTATTGCATGCAAATCATGAAATGGGTATAACATGGACATTTTTCTTAGGAAGTGCATCCAAAATATGAGTAAGTATTAACATAATTGGTTCCCTTGGGAAAGAACCACATAATGGGTTCTATAATACATTAGTTTAACCTAACTTATGAAAACCATAAAGATAACAAACAACAACACAAATCTCACATCACCCTCACCCTGGCCCTTAATGAATCTCTAACATGTCTATAGTAACTCACATTCTAACATACCATACCTATCCCTCACATAATGCGCATCATATTCTAATATATGATACTTAAATATTAGATATCATAGGCATTGATCATTTTTCTCAACGATCACTTGTTAGATAATCTCATAGTCTGTAGGCCATAATTCATCACTCACACACCTCAAATATCATGAAAAAGTAAGTTATATAATCAGATAATCCATCCTGCCCTTTATAGGTTATCCAACTAGGTTTCAAGGGACTATAATCAATTTTATACTAAATATCTAATCACTACTAAGGTGACCATATAATCCCTCTTAGCACATCACTGCCCTAAGAAAAACATTCAAAGGTAAATTCATACATTGTTCTACCCTTATGGTCTACTTCCATTAGCCATGATTATCATCACCAATCCTCTCATAATCTAACCTATATACTACTATAAATTAACTTCCATGGTGACATCCTATGTCCTAATTCTATGTCTCACTTTCTTCATGAACCATGGACCATAAGGAAACCATTTACAACCATAAATCACACAATCCACTCTCAAAGGTCCCTCTCACATAATCATACAAGAATATCCTAGGTTCTCACCCTTTATTTTATATTTTAATATCCCTTAGGATTTTTTCAACTAACCAAACCAAGGATTATAAGGTGAAGAAACCAATAAGTGAGACTATAATCATCCCATAGAGTATGGAATGACTATTTTATTCCAAATCATTATTAACTATTATATATCATGATCATAAACCCATATCAGAACTCACTATGTTCTCCTTTATCTGATTAGTTATTCCTACACATCACATTTCACACTAAAACGCATATAAAACATTGCTTGATAATTTTGGTACCACCCACCTCTTTTATGAAATTAACCATATGGGCATCACTTTTCTCATTCCATGAAATCCTGTTACATAGATCCTCAATCACATGAGCCCATATATCATCAATAAAATAGTAAAATGCATAATTATAAAATAATTATAATTAATTTCCATAATTAATTTACCTAGGAAGAACTTAAGAAAACCTACTAGGGAGTGCCACAATGTTGGAACCACAACCAACATCATGGTAATGAACTAAGGCAAGCTCTCAATAATAATATGAGAAAAATTACCATCAGTAACAACCTAAATTATTTTCAATTTAAAGTAAAATGGAAAATACCCCAAGAAGAACTCACCAGGACATTTACCAATTCCCCAAATGGAACAATTGAATGGAGATGGAGACACCTTCTTAGTATTATCTCTACTTTGAATAGTAGGTATCTCACTAGGGGAGGGGTTTTCCTGTATCTTCCTTATCATTATATGAAGGAAGAAATCCATTATACATTCTTCTAGTGATGGGGATTTCACCCAGTTTATAAATATCATAAGATTTGATTACTAACTCTCTATGTGATAAAATGAAGGTATTTATGTCTAAACACCAACATCAAAACATATCTGTGAGAATATTATATGGTCAATAACTCGCAAACTAGAAGATCCATACTTCCTCATAAAGGTAAAATACTCACAACCATTCAGTGAAATCAACATAACTTTGATGCACCCAAAAATCCCAAGCTCAGTCATCAAAAAGACCACCACCTAATTCAAAAGAACCTTATGAGGAACCCAAACAAACAATCAAAAAGTGAGGAGGAGAAAATAACATACCTTGGATTCAAGATTTGATTCATCCAAGAGAAAGTATAAATATCGCATGTGAAAGCTTGGATTCATTCAAACCTTGGATTCATTCAAGACTTGATTCTTTCAAGCCTTGGATTTGAGCCTTGGAGGCATTCGAGACTTGATTCGAGCCTTGATTTGAGCCTGAATTCAAGCCTGGATTTGAGGAGGAGGAGCACCGGTAGTAGTTGGATTTTACGAAAAGCTTATATATTGCAACTGAAACAGTCACATTTAGGGTTCTCTAAATAGATCATGAGACTTTTGTAAATGCTTAAAGATATCTTTTATCAACGGTAAATTAATAAGTGATGATAAAATCTATCTTTATCAGTGCTTCTTTATCACTGATAAAGCTCTATTTTCATCAACGCTAAAGAAGTACTAATAAAATCTAACTTTATCAGCATTAAAACTTTAGTGCTCATAAAGGATTTATAATTATAATTATAAATAAAAAATAGTAAATATATTTATATAGTTATATTTTTATTTATTATATTTTTATAAGAATTTAAATATATAATTATTTATTTATAATTATATAAATAATTTTTTAAACAAATTATATTTTTTATTTGTAATTATAAATATATAATTTTATAAATATAGTAAATATAAATTTATAGATATATTTGTAAATATATTTATAATTTTTTATTTATAATTATATATATATTTAATAAATAAATATAAATATAAATATAGTAAATATATTCATTATTTAAATATATTTATTATAATTTCATAATTATAAATATATTTATATCATTATATATATTTATATAATTATATAAATATATTTTTTAATAAATATATATAAATATAAATATAAATATAGTAAATATATTCATTATTTAAATATATTTATTATAATTTAATAATTATTTAAATATATAATTATCTATTTATAATTATATAATACTTTTTAAAAAATAATATTTGTATATTTATATAATTATATATATTTTTATATAAATATATATATTTATAAATATATATATATAGAAAAAATATATTCATTATTTAAATAAATTGATTATAATTTTATAATTATTTAAATATATACAATTATTTATTTATAAATACATAAATACTTTTTAAAAAAATAATATTTATTTATTTATAAATATTTATTTACAAATATATTTTTAACATTATTAATGAATGTATAATCTTAAATGCATGTATGTCAAAAATAAATGAAATTGAATAATTAAAAATGAGTAAAATTTAAAAATATTGAAAAAATTGATAAGTTTTATTAATTAAATATAAATTATTAAAAAAAATATAGATATATATTGAAATAAAGATGAATAAATATTAAAAATATTAAAACGTAGAAAATAAATATATATAAATAAATAATAGAAAATGATTAAATTCCCAAAAAAAATAAAAAAATATTAAAAATGAATTGGTACCTAATTGTAATAATATTGAAAATAAATAAATAAAATTTACCAAGTAAAAAAATGATATGTTAAATGTATCATGTTATAATGAAATTATAAAATGAATATTAAAATTTGATTAAATTACATAAATATTAGGTGTATGTGTTCTATATATATAAGATTTCATTAATTATGTAAATATTTGTGTGTGTGTGTCATATATAAAAATGCATTAATTACGTATTTGTATGTCAAATCAATGTAACACACGTTTGATATATCTTTAATTGAAAAATCAAGCGACATTCAATTATATCCATTACTCGATGCAATTAGTCGGTATTTTTAATTAATATTAATTTTTAATTATAAACCATTCTTCACTAAATATATGACTTATTTAATATGTAATCATAAATATTTTGTATTATGTAAATCATATTTTAGTAAATATTATAAATTCATATATATATATATATATATGAATATATTTCTATATTAAATTTATTAATGAATAATTGTGTATAAAAACCATTAAAAATGAATAAGAAATTAATATGTTTTTAACTATTACATTTTATTCATTTTCTATATTTATATTTAATATATATTATTTATTACTATTTATAATTAATATATATATATATATATTAAACTTATTCATTTTTATTAATAATTATTTCATTAACAAATTTTTTTAATAATTTTGTAATTCATTCATTTTAAATTTTTTTTGTTTAATTATTACAATTTATTCATTTTTAATTTTTTTTTGTTTAATTATTAAAATTTATTCATTTTATACAAATATATATTATTTATTAATATTTATAATCTATAAATATGTATATTAAATTTCTTCATTTTTATCAATAATTAATTAATTAATAAAATGTTTAATATTTTTCTTAATTTACTCATTTTTAATTTTTATTTGTTTAATTATTTCATTTTATTCATTTTACATATATATATATTTAATATATACTATTTATTAATATTTATAATTTATATATATGTATATTAAATTTAATCATTTTTATCAATAAATATTTAATTAATAAGATTGCTAATATTTTTTTAACTTACTCATTTTTAATTTTTATTTGTTTAGTTTTTTGATTTTATTTGGGACCTTTATCAGCACTATAGAAAATCACTGATAAAGCTTACCCTTTATCAGTGTTTTTTGCTAGTGTTGATAAAGATCAGCACAGTTAAAGGTTTGTTTTGTAATAGTGTGTAGAACAAATCTTGTTCTTAATAATAAATGAAAATATAATCTTGTCAAAACAAGATACAGAAATTAAATTCCTATTTATAGTGGGAACATAAAACAGATTTTTAATTCTAGGATTAATCCACTAGGTATACCTAGATCATAAGTGTATAATTCTAATACAACAACTTTTTCTCTATTATCGACATGAAGATCTACATCACCCTGGTTCAATTACCATATATCTCTAAGTCTATGTTTATCATTACAAATACGTGACACACACCTGGTATCTAATACCCATGAGTCAAAGTTAGTAGAATTAATCTCTATAACATTGACATTCAAATTCTTATAGTGTTTATCTTTGATAAAACTTCTCAACCCTAGATACTAATCTTTAACTATTTTATAATCCATGCCTGTAACGACCCAAAATTTTATTAATGAAAATTTCTCTTGATCTAATTAAATGTATTATCATGTAAAATGGTTATATAAAACATATGCACTTCCTTGGTTTTATGTTTTTGGATTTTAAAATACCGTTAAGAATTTTTACCGTAGCTAATATAGTCATTGAACAGTGATCACATGATTAGTATAAATATAGGGATTTAACAAATCCAATTTACTCAGACAATGGAAGCGATGGCCTCATCCAGTAGAATTTCTCCATATGAAGCCCATTTTTCAGAGCTTAGAAAGAAGGTAGAATCATTGGGCTTCACTCTGGAGTAATCCCAAGCCAAGATTCAACACGTTAAGTGTCATGACCCATCCCTCGAGGCCCGTGTTGTGACTACCCCAAGCCCGCCTTCCATAGGCCAGGGCTGGCAACTAGCACCGGAAAGGTGTATCCCTAAAATGGGAAGGCATTGCCTTTTTAACCTGTACAAACACATAAACTAGAACGCAATAAGATACAACCACAAAGTAACTGTTGTAGTAAAAAGAGTGCTAAAATTAAAGGGTCCGGAATACAAGCCCAACTGAAAAGTACAAGTACAACTAAAAAGTAGAAATACAACTAAAAAGTAGAAAGTATCTCCTGGATCGTCCACCGAGGATCCTACCTGAAGGGTAGGTACAGCTCGCGATCAGTAGTCCCGATGTCATGTCATGCCAAATGGTCCACCTCCAAGCACCGTCCAGTCCTGGATCCCTCATCCTCGATCAATGTTGTCTGTCGTCTGCACAAGACACAATAAGGTGCGAGCATAGCCCATGTAGGGGGTGAGTATAATGATACTCAGTAGAGACCCCGAGACCCCCGTAGGTCTCGCAGAGTTCCACAATGTAAAAACCAAAAATAAAGACCTCCATCTCAAGCACGAAGCGATAAACATCAACTCTACTTAGGTATATGCCCATACATATACCTAAGTTATCAAGATATACTCATCTCATACATGAGAGAAGAATACAACAAAGGTAACACCACAAAGGTAGAAGTACCACATAAGTAACACCATGAAGATAGAAGTACCACACAGGAAACACCACGAAGACAACACCATGAAGGTAGAAGTACCACACAGGTGACACCACAAAGACAACACCACGAAGGTAGAAGTACCACACAGGTAACACCGTGAAGATAGAAGTACCATATAGGTAACATCATGAAGATAACACCACAAAGGTAAAAGACTCAACTCACATTCAGGTATAACTTAAGTAAAAAAGTACAAATGATTAGTCCTAAGATAGATCATCTTATTCTGTTAAGAGGCACTGATTCTGATCCACACAAGATTGATAGGTAATAACCTCTGCTGACCCACATGGGACCTAACCCACATGGGATCATTGAGTGCTGACCCACATAGGATCGGATAGAAACTAACCCATACTGGATTGATAGATGTTGACCCACTTAGGATCGATGTTCTTTCTTCACGTTACAGCCAGCCATAGGATTCCTCGCACCTGGTGCGCTCGAGTTCCATATAATCTTCCCCTTGAGATATTGGTCGTACCTCGACCTCCACTAAGCTCCAAAAAGGAGTAACCCAAAGGACCTTCATGTCGTAAAGGTTCCAATGCGATGGATGGTGCGTCAATCGGACGCTCGATCTGTGAGTTATAAGTGTTTTAGTTCTAAGGTCCCGGTTGGATTCGGGTTCGATCCAACCTGGTCGTACTACAATAGTCTCTAAAACTCAAGTGAAGTATACCAAAAGGACTGTCTAGCTCCAAGGGTCCCAGCACTGTAGACGGTTTGTCAAACGGATGCTCGGATCTCAAGTTATAGCCCTTTAAGCGGAACTGGGCCTGGTTGGGTTCGGGTCCGGTCTTGCCCAGTCAGACCAACCTGGTCCGGGTCTGACCCGGTTGGGCTGGGTCACAGAGGGCTCAGCCTGCTGGGCTGCGGTCAGGCCCGACCCGCAATGTAACACCCCAAAAGATAAAGGGTTAAATGACTAAATGATATGAGTCATGACAACAAGGTGAACCTTCCTTTTCAGGAGCCTGTCTGATTAGAACTCCATAGTTAAGCGTGCTTGGCCTGGAGTAGTGATTAGGATAGGTGACCTTTTGGGAAGTTTCTCAGGGTGTGTGTGAGTGAGAAAAAATCACACTGGAAAGGACATGTGTTGGCCTGTGGGGACTATCATTAGTCAGATGACTCGTTCAGGAATGTGGGCGGGCCCCTGGGTGGGGACCACGTGTCTGCGGGGCAACTGGTGGTACCTGGTGGGTCAGGACCTGACGGTCATATTAAGGCGGGGTGGTTGTGCTGTCACCGGGACCTAGTTGTTGCATTTGGTATTAGAGCTGGTACCCAGCCTTAAGTGTGGCACACTGGAAAGGACATGTGTTGGCCTGTGGGGACTATCATTAGTCAGATGACCCGTTCAGGCATGTGGGTGGGCCCTTGGGTGGGGACCCCGTGTCTATGGGGCAACGGGTGGTACCTGGTGGGTTAGGACCCAACGTCCATGTTAAGTCGGGGTGGTTGTGCTGTCACCGGGACCCAGTTGTCACAATTGGTATCAGAGCTAGTACTCGGCCTTAAGTGCGGCACACTGGAAAGGACATGCATTGTCCTGTGGGGACTATCATTAGTCAGATGACCCGTTTAGGAATGTGGGTGGGCCCCTGGGTGGGGACCATGTGTCTGCGGGGCAACTGGTGGTACCTGGTGGGTCAGGACCTGATGGCCATGTTAAGGCGGGGTGGTTATGCTATCACCGGGACCCAGTTGTAACATTTGGTATCAGATGTGGTACCCAGCCTTAAGTGTAGTGCACTACCTGGGTTGAGATGTAGGGCCCACAAGAGGATGTTGTGCTCTAAAGGGGGGGTGATTGTAACACCCCTGAGTGATAAAGGGTTAAATTACTAAATGATATGACTCGTGTCAACAAGGTGCACCTTCCTTTTTGGGAGCCTATCTGGTTAGAACTCCACAGTTAAGCGTGCTTGGCCTGGAGTAGTGATCAGGATGGGTGACCTTCTAGGAAGTTTCTCAGGGTGTGTCTGAGTGGGGACAAAACACACTGGAAAGGACATGTATTGGCCTGTGGGGACTGTCATTAGTCATATGACCCGTTCGAGTACGTGGGTGGGCACCAAGGTAAGGACCACATGTCTGCGGGGCAACTGGTGGTACCTGGAAGGCCTAGACCTGACGGCCATGTTAAAGGCGGGGTGGTTGTCCTGTCACCAGGACCCAGTTGTCACATTTGGTATCAGAGGTGGTACCCAGCCTTAAGTGCAAAGTGAGTGGGGACAAAACACACTAGAAAGGATATGTGTTGGCCTGTGGGGATTGTCATTAGTCAGATGACCCGTTCGAGTATGTGGGTGGGCCCTAGGGTGGGGACCACGTGTCTGCTGGGCAAATGGTGGTACCTAGCGGGCCTGGACCTGACGGCCATGTTAAAGGAGGGGTGGTTAGGATGGGTGACCTTCTGGGAACCCACAGACACATGGTCCCCACCCTGGGGCCCACCCACGTGTTCGAACGGGTCATCTGACTAATGACAGTGCCTCCAAAAAAGGAAGGTGCACCTTGTTGAAATGATTCATATCATTTAGTTAAATGACCCGTTATCATTCTGGGGTGTTATACGCAAGGGGGGCATGGCCCAACCCGCAAGGGCGCAGAATTCTGGGCTCGTGCGGCCCGGCCCACGAAGGCGTGGCCTACTGGGCATGCGCAGCCCGGCCCGCTGGGCTCGTGCAGTCCGGCCCGCTGGGCTCACGTGGCCCGCTGAGCGTGTGTGGCTTAGCCCACTGTGGGGCGCGGCCCATTGGCCTGGCCCGCAGTGGGGGCCACCCTAGCCAGCACGGGGGGTGAGACACCCAGTCTTCCCGAACGGCCGAGCTTCTATTCGGTTCATGAAGCAGCGGCGCCACGTGGGTGTTGCTTGGTCGTCGCGGAACCCGTAGGAGGCATGAGTCCTCCACCACCATGGCTTCAAGACATGGCCTCATCCGGTGGCACGTGATGGCACGCCGCTCTGCCTCCAGCCGCCGGTTTCCACCGCTGTGATATGTCACGGCCCCCTTCTCTGGTGGCGCGCAATGGCGTGCTGCCACTACCTTCGCGGCTGGATGTTACTAGTCACCGTCTTCACTTGTCGCGACTATGGCTGCATCCTTCCCCATCGATGGCATGTGATGGCATGCTTCTATCTCCACTACGACCGGCTGTTGTCGGCCACCGCTGTCACCCTCCGTTATGTGTCTCGTTCAACCCAAAGGTAAAGCTCGCGAAGAACGCACCAAAATTCTAACAAAAGGCGGAGGGTCAGGGCCTTGTTCCTTTGGCTCATGCTCTCTACATTATCTTGATAGAGATAGGGTGGAATAAGATTCAACAACTCTTAAAACTATAACAAAAAGTAAACCCTACCTCAAGAATGATGGAGATCTCCTACAATTGAGGAAGTGGGTCGGTGTTCGTTGTCCCTACAACAAGCCACCAACGCTGCTGCTCAAACGTTGTCCTTTGATTCGTGATTCGGTGTCACCCGTCACCACCTACAGGAACTAGCTCCTTCCTCCAAGGTTGGCGTCGCGGTACTTTATCAATACTTTGTTTCTTTGTGAAGTTGTGCCATTATCTCTCCCCAGGATCCATATAAATAGGAGAGGGGGAGGGTGTACAATGCTCGTAGAATTTATGAGGGTTCATTTAATATGAACCTTCCTAAATTCTAACGACACTATTACATAGGATTTGAAGATTCAAGCCATTTAATGTATTGACACGCCATTTTGTGTCACACTTCTGCTTGTCCGTTGGAGGAAAAGAAATAAATAAATAAAATAACAAAGTTATTTTATTATTCTTTTAAAAAAGTAAAAAATATAAATTTTTCTCCAGACCTATTACGGTCGAAGTGAAGTATCCCTTAAGAGAATCCTGGTGCTACAGATTTAACCGTGCCCTTATATTTTTAATCTGAGCACCGGTTCAAAAGTTAGAAAACGTCACTCGTGCGTTTACTGAATGTACCTTAAAAAAGTTCAGAAATTCATTTTAGGGACACTAGGCCTCTAAATCATGAGTCCGTCAATTTTTGCAGACTCGTAATAATTCCATATAATTAAAAAAAATTACATGGAAAATCTGGGTCTTTACATTCTCCCCACCTTAGGGCTTTTCATCCCCAAAAACCACAACATAGACTAAGAAAACAAAAGGGGGTACTGAGCACGAATCTGAGCCTCCCACTCCCAAATGCTCTCCTAAAGGTTCTCGTGCTTCCAAAGAGTGTGCACCAGAGGTATCGACTTCCCACAAAGGACTCTCTCCTATCGATCCTCAATCTCTAATGGGAACCTCCGTAAACGTCACCACATCATCAAAGTCCAGCTCATCGTGATCGATGATGTGAGATGGTTCATGCACATATCTCCTCAGATGGGATACTTGGAAGACGTCGTGCACCCTCTCCAACTACAGTAGAAGTGCCAAGTGGTATTTCACCTCTTCTATCCTACGAATTATCAGAAATGGTCCAATAAACCTCGGTGATAACTTGATGCCTCATCCAAATATCCATAAACCTCTTCAAGTTGAGACCCGTAGGAAGGCATGGTCTCTCTACTTGAACTCCAAAGGTCTATGCCTCCTATCAGGATAAGACTTCTGTCTTCTCTATGCAATCTTCATCTTCTCCTGGATGATCTACATCTTCTCAGTGGTAGCTCCCACCAACTCTGTACCCATAAGTGCTGACCTTCCTGGGTCTTTCTAGCATAGAGGTGATCTGTAAGGTCAACCGTATAGGGCCAGGAATAGTTCCATACCGATGGGGGAGTGATAGTGGTTATTGTATGTGAACTCCACTAAGAAAAAGTGATCCTCCCAACTGTATCCAAAAATCTAGGATGCAAGCATGAAGCATGTCCTCCAACGTTTGAATGGTTTACTCCTTCTGACCATCTGTCTGTGGATGAAAGGTGGTGCTCAAATGTAGATGAGTCTTGAAAATCTCCTGTAATCCCTTCCACAACAAGGATATAAAATTTGCATCATGGTTAGAGACAATTGTCAATGGAACCCCATGAAGTCACACAATCTTCTGTACGTAGAGGCATCCCAATCCCTCTACCGATCCCTGCTCTCGGATAGGTAGGAAGTGGGCCAACTTGGTGAGTTGATCAATGATCACCCAGATGGAATCATGTCTCCTAGATATACATGGAAACCCTATCACAGATTCTATGGAGATTTCATCCCACTTTCACTACGGAACCTCTAGTGGCTGCGCTAAGCCTGCTGGAACCTGATGCTCGGTCTTCACTTGCTGACAAGTGAGGAATTGTGAAACAAACTCTGCCATTGTTTTCTTCATCCCTGGCCACCAGTGCTGATGTTAGAGTTCTTGGTACATCTTTGTCACACCCGGATGTACCACCAAAGGAGACGTATGGAACTCCCTCAACACCTCCTTCTGTAGCACCACTGGTACCATGGTAAGTCCTCTAAAGAGGATGATGTGATCCCCACCTTCAGAAAATCCTTCAGGTTCCTATCCTGAGGATATATGAGCACGTCGAGCCTCGTAGTCAATGTCCCCAAGATGTGCCTCCAGAACTCACTGAAGAAGTAGGGGGTGATAGTCATAGACTGGAGGTAATCTTCTCCATCTCTATCCACAAAGGATATCTGCAACATGGCTAGCTGCTCTGTCACATCACTCAGCAAATGTAGACCAGACCTCCTACTGAGTGCATCTGATACCACATTCCTCTTCCCAGGAGTATAGATTATGTCAAATTCATAGTCCTAGAGGAACTCTAGCCATCTCTGTTGTCTCGGGTTCAGGTCCTTCTAAGGGAAGATATACCTGAGACTCTTGTGATCAGATTAGACTGTAAACCATTCTCCCATCAAGTAATGTCACTGCATCTTCGAGAAAAAGGCCATTGTTCCTAACTCCAGTTCATGGGTGGCGTAGTTTTTCTCATGCTTCCTCAGCTATCGTAAACCATAAGAAATCACTATTCGCTCCTACATTAGGACACATCCAAGTCTGGTCCCTGATGTGTCACAGTAGACTACATACCCAACTCCTTCTTCTGATAGCCTCAAGATGGGGGGCACTCATTAGTCTCTGCCTCATCTCCTGAAAACTATGTTGGCATCTCTCCTTCCAAACGAAGGGTTTTCTCTTCATTGTCAATGCTAAAAAGGGTGTCGCAACTTTGTAATAGTTAGGTATGAATTTCTGGTATTACCCATCCAACCGTAGGAAACTTCGCACCTCGGTCACACTCCTAGGTGGATCCCAAGCTATCACAGACTCTATCTTCACCGAATCTACTGTAAATCCATCCTCTGAGATAAAGTGTCCCGAAAAGTGGACCTCTCGTATCCAGAACTGAAACTTTAAGATCTTACCATAAATTTGGTGCTCTCGGAGTGTATCCAGTACTATCTGCAGATGATAGGCATGCTCCTCCTCCGTCGCTGAGTATATCAAGATGTCATCGATGAAGACCACCACAAAGAGATCGAGGTATGGATGAAAGATCCTGTTTATGAGTCCCATGAACATTATAGGGGAGTTGTTCATGCCGAATGGTATAACCAAGAACTTATAGTGGTCATACCGACATCTGAAGGTCGTCTTCTACACATCCTCATCTCGTACCCTAAGCTGATGATAGTCTGATCTGAGGTCTATCTTCTAAAACCAATGAGCTCCCTTCAGCTGATCGAAAAGATCATCAATCCTCAGAAGTGGATACTTGTTCTTCATAGTCACCTAGTTCAGGCACCGGTAGTACTCATAGATTCTAAAACTCCCATCTTCCTTTTGGGCGAACAACATTGGGGCTATCCATGGAGAAATATTGGGCCTTATGAACCCCTTCCTCTACAAGTCCTCCAACTGTACCCGTAACTCATGAAGCTCTGCGGGAGCCATCCAATATGATGGTGTAGATATTGGTTCCATCTCGGGGTACAGGTCTATGTAAAAGTTCACCTCTCTGTGAGGAGGTAGTCCTAAAACATCATCAGGAAAGACATCAGCATACTAGTCCACCACTACAGGATAGATGGGACTCTCAACATCAATTACTCCAATGATAAGGATATCCAACTAATGTGTGATTGATTGCACCCTCCTTTGGTCAAGTACATCTTGTGATTCAAAGGTTCTCTTCTCGTTGGTGAAGGAAAACCTAGTCTCATCCTCACAAGCACACCACACTTTGTGCCTAATACAATCAATATGGGCATGGACTATGGATAACAAGTCCATACCCAAGATGATGTCGTAAGGCCTCGATGTCGCTACTAGAATATCCCAACTGAATCTCTCACCTCCTAGAGTAAGATCACATTGCTTGTACCAGTGTGTAATCATCTAATCCCCTCCCGTAGGAGTCTCTAGCAGTAAAGATCGAGCCAATGGCTCCACCGAAATCTCCGAGCTCCGAATGAGGGCTGTGGAAATAAAAGAGTGACTGGAACCTGTGTCTATAAGTATTGCATCTAAGGTGAAGTAGACACATATCACACCTCTAATCATCTTTGGAGCATCGTGGTCATGGGCCTTAGCTTCCTAGATCTGAGCTCGTCCCTGTCCACCTGCTCCATGTGGTCGAGGTGGACCACTTGGAGGTAGTGGCGGTAGAACCTCGAATCGCCGCCCACCACCTGCTTCACAGCCATCTCTTCTGCCACGTCCACCTTCTACCTACAGACCTCCCTGATCGAATATCTGCCTCTACCTCGTCGGTCCCTCGATCATCTACTGGTCGTCTGTACAGTGGGTTGGGCAATCGCAAGCCATGTGACCCTACCCACTACACGAGTAGCACTGCCTACTCCTAATTTGCCCTCCTCTGTCCCGTGAGCCCCGCACCACTGAACCTGTATCCTGAGGTCATCTACCATAAGGTCTGACCTTCTTGGGCCCCTGTGTCATTCTTCTACTGCTTACTGCAAATGACTATGCTACCTGAAATCTGGTGGTGGCTCTCTCTATCGGTGCCTGCTCATCTAGGAAACTCTCCACCAAAAGTGATCACTCTAGCACCCCAGCCTTTGTCGGAATGCTGAGCGATATCATCGATGCTCTGATCTCCCATCAGAGACCCTTCTCAAAGGTTCGGACCCTGAATAAAGGGTCTCGTACCATGTCAGTGGAGTAGTGGGAGAGATCAGTGAACCTTGCCGAGTACGGGGCCATAGTCATGTTGCCCTGCTGTAAGTGCAGTAGCTCCTATATACGCACTAAGCGTAGAGTCGTTGGGACAAAATCTGCCCTGAAAACTCCCACAAAGTCCGCCCAGGTGAGGGTTGCCTCGTTATGTATCTGTAGTGTTAGACTCCACCATCTCCCAGCTACTCCCTAGAAGAGACTGGCAGCTAGGATCACCATCAGATCGGCTAGTGTCCCAACTAAGTGAAAAACTCTGGCCACAGCCTCCAACCAGTCCCCAGCCGCATGCGGATCCATCTTTCCTAGAAACCTAGGAGGTCTCTATCGCTGAAACTCATGAAATGTGCTCAGTAGGCATTCACCCTCTTCTGGTGGGGCTGGTGGCATTTACTACCCAACGTGTGGTGGTGCTACTGGTGCACCACCTGAAGGTGCTAATACCGTAAGAGGGACTTGCACCGAGGACTCATCGCCTAGTGGGCCATCCTCATGTACTCTCTCAAGAATCCTGGATGGCTCTCTATGTGGTGGCATCCTGAAAGAAAATAGGTGCACCATGGTCAATAAGTTATACCTGGTGATTTGACTCAAAGTGATCATAATAAAAACTTTTCAAAACACATGCAATCAATGTTTTTGTGCACTGATCCAGAAATCAGAATTCAAGGTCTTAGAGTATGGATACATCGCCCGCCACACCAAAACTGGATTCCCAAACTGAAAATCATACTCATAACACTTAACACTATTACCACATAGAAAATATCAGAGTCCTAGTTCTTTGATAGAACTGACTCCTCTAATACCACTTTGTCACAACCCGTCCCTCGGGGCCAGTTCTGAGACTACCCCAAGCCCACCTTCCATAGGACAGGGGCTGGTGACTATCACCGGAAAGACATATCCCTAAAACAGGAAGGAATTTCCTTTTTAACCTGTACAAACACATAGAATAGAACACAATAAGATGTAACCACAAAGTAACTATTGTAGTAAAAAGAGTGTTGAAGGTAAAGGGCCCAAAATACAAGCCCAACTGAAAAGTAAAAGTATAATTGAAAAGTAAAAAATACAACTGAAAAGTGGAAAGAATCTCATGGATAATCCATAGAGGATCCTACATGAAGGGTAGGTATAGCTCATGATCAGTAGTCCCTACGTCACGTCATGTCAAATGGTCCACCTCTAAGCAATGTCCAGTCCTAGATCCCTCAACCTCGATCAATTTTTTTTGTCTGCATAAGACACACCATGGTGAGGGCATAGCCCATGCAGGGGTGAGTATAACGATAATCAGTAGGGATATTGAGACCCCCGTAGGTCTCCCAGATTTCCAAAAAGTGAAAACCACAAAGAAAGACCTCCATCTCAAGCACGAAGCGATATACATCAACTCTACTTAGGTATATGATCATACATATACCTAAGTTATCAAGATATACTCATCTCATACATGAGAGAAGAATACCACAAAGGTAACACCACGAAGGTAGAAGTACCACACAGGTAACACCACAAAGATAGAAAAACCACACAGGTAACACCACGAAGACAACACCATAAAGGTAGAAGTACCACATAGGTAACACCATGAAGACAACACCATGAAGGTAGAAGTACCACATAGGTAAGACCATGAAGATAGAATTATCACATAGGTAACACCACAAATATAACACCGCGAAGGTAAAAGACTCAGATCTCAATTAGATATAACTTAAGTACAGAAGTATAGATGATTATTCGTAAGTTAGATCATCTTATTCTATTAAGAGGAACTGCTTCTGACCTACACAGGATCGATAGGTAATAACACCCGCTGACCCACACAGGATCTGACCCACACAGGATTAGTGTGCATTGACCCACATAGGATCATTGAGCATTGACCCACATAGGATCTGATAGAAGCTGACCCACACAGGATTGATAGATGTTGACCCACTTAGGATTGATGTTATTTCTTCATGTTATAGCCAGCCACAGGATTCCTTGCACTTGGTGCGCTTGAGTTTCATAGAATCTTCCCCTCAAGATATTGGTTGTACCTCGACCTCAACTAATATCCACAAAGTAGTAACCCAAATGACTACCATGTCATAAGGGTTCCAACCTGATAGACGGTGCGTTAATCAGACGCACGGTCTGTGAGTTATAAGCATTTTAGTTCTGATGGCCCTGTTGGATTCGGGTTCGATCCAACCTGGATATACTTCAAATATCTCCAAAAATCAAGTGGAGTATAACAAAAGTATCATCTTGCTCTAAGGGTCCTAGAACCACATATGGTTCATCAAATGGACGTATGGATCTCAAGTTATAGCCCTTTAAGCGGAAGTGGGCCTGGTTGGGTCTGGGTCCGGTCTGGCCCGGTCGGACCAACCCGTCCCGGCCCAATCTGGGTCGACCCGGTTGGGTTGGGCCGCAGCAGGCTCGGCCTGCTGGGTCACGGTCCGGCCCAGCCTGCAAGGGGGCGCGTCCCAGCATGAGGTGGGGCGCGACCTGTTGGGTGCGTGTGACCCAGCCCGCTGTGGGGCACGGCCTACCGGCCTGGCCCACGGTGGGGACCTCCCTAGCTGGCATGAGGGCTGAGACCCTCGATCTTCCTGAATGGCCAAACTTCCATTCAGTTTGTGAAGCGATGGAACCACATGGGCATCGCCCGGTGGTCGCGGAACCTGCAGGAGGCGCGGGTTCCTCCACTATCGCGTCTTTGAGTCATGGCCTCCTTCGGCGGCATGCAACGGTACGCCGCTCTACCTCCGCTCACAGCCGGCCGGTGCCGGTCGACATTGTTCGTCGCGACGATATGTTGCGGCCCCCTTCTCCAGCGGCGCACTGTCTCTTGCCAGCCGTCGTCTTCACTTACCGCGTCTATAGTTGCGGCCTTCCCCGCTGGTGGCATGCGATGGCACGCCGCTATCTTCTATGCGGCCATCCATTGTTGGCCACCGCCATCACCCGTCGTCCCGGGTCTCATTAAACCTGAAGGTAAAGCTCGTAAATAATGCACCAAAATTCTAAAAAAAATCTGGAGGGTCTGGGCCTTGTTCGTTTGGCCCATGCCCTCCGTGTTAGCTTGATATAAAGAGGGTGGAATAAGATTCAACAACTCTTGAAACTATAACCCAATGTAAACCCTGCCTCAAGAACGATGGAGAGCGCCCGCGATTGAGGAATTCGGTCGGCATTTGTTGTCCCCACAACAATCCAACAACGTTGCCACTCAAACGTCATCCTTCGGTTCGTGATTCGGTGTCACCTATCACCGCCAGTTGAAACCAGCTCCATCCTCCAAGGTTAGCATCACGACACTTTATCAGCACTTTGTTTCTTGGTTAAGTCGTGCCATTACCTCTCCCTAGGCTCTATATAAATAGGAGAGGGGGAGGGTGTGAAGTTCTCGTAGAATTTATGAGGTTTAATTTAATAGGAAACTTCCTAAATTCTAATGATGTTGTTACATAGGATTTGAAGAGTCAATCCAATTAATTTCTTGACATGCCATTGGTCCCATGCTGCTGCTTGTCTATTGGAGGAAAAGAAATAAATAAATAAAATAACAAAGTTATTTTATTATTCTTTTAAAAAGTCCAAAATCTAACTTTTTCTCCAAACCTACTGCAGTTGAAGTGAAGTCTCCCTTAAGAAAATCCCAGTACTACGGATTCAACGGTGCCCTCATATTTTTAATCTAAGCACTAGTTCAAAAGTTATAAAATGTCGCTCTCATGTTTACTGAAGGTACCTTAAAAAAAGTTCAAAAGTTCATTCCGGGCACACCGGGCCTTAGAATCACGTGCCGTCAATTTTCACAGACTCTTAATAATTCCATATAATTAAAAAAAAATTACATGGAAAATTTGTGTCTTTACATTATTCTTGAACGGAATCATCTATGGGATAAGTGGAAGTTAATAGAGATTACCACCCGAGCGATGTTATCTGAACCACCCCAAGAGTCTATCACCATCGCACACCTTACCCTTAAGTCTTATGCAGGTGTTAGAAGGGGTTTTGTAACAATACCCTAGCACTATGATTATTAGAATTATTTTTTTATAAATAATATACATTCATTTTATTATTTTTACTTTGTAAATAGGTTTTAAAGCACAAATAATATTTTTACTTAATATTTAAATTCAATTAAGAAATTTATTTTGATGAATTAATAGATTTTTTAATTAAATAATATGTTAATAAAATATTATATCTAAATTATTTTTTATTAAATATAAATGATCATATAATTTTTATGAATACAATTGAATTTTTTATTATGGTTCGAAAACTGTTTTTGTCAAAACCCGTGAATTTTCAATAAATGTCAATTTTTATTTTAAAATTTAAAATTCACATATTTAGAAAATTATTTATATAAAATTAATATTATTTTTGGAATCATGATGTCAAAATTATCCAATGGTGAATTTTTCATAATTTTCTGAGATAATCAAATTTTTGGGTAAAAATTAAATATCGTATAAATATATAATGTGTTTTATGACATCATAATGACCCAATAGTGATGTGATAAAATACTATAAAAGATTTATTCAGACAATATATGTTTTAACTTTAAAATAATTTGATTTTATATTTGTTTGATTAATTTTATGATGCCTTAGTGAACCCTCCAAGAATTATAAAATATTTTAACATTTTAAAATGATTTACTTGAGAGTGTGACTCACCTCCACATAATCAAGCATAATATTTTAATCAGTGCGTCCATTAGCCTTATAAAATAATTTTTTACACTCCCATTTGGAAAAAAAACAGGATCAAAAATCATGGTTTGGTTTGTGGTTTTAAATATTTAATTATATAGATTTCAAAACCTAAGTTTTTGGAATATTAAAGAATCCCCCTCTCTTTTCCTATATAAACCCACCCAAGATCTCACTTGTCTTCACTCAAAACCCTTGGAGCACATCCCTAATCTTCCCTCATCTCTCTAGAATCCTTCCAAGGCACCCCAAGCTCTCAATAATCCTCTCTCAAACCTCTCCTAAGCCTTTGGGATCACACTTCCAAGTAAGGGATCCTCACTTTCCTTCTTTCCTTATTTATGTCCAAGTTTCCTTATATTGTTATGCCCTTTTATTTTCAATTAAAAATTTTAACCTATCCTATACTGACCTACTTATGTTTTAATGATGAGATACCCCTTTCTCTCTCATTAATTCCTCTCATGTACACTCATTACCATGCCGAAATTCCGTAAGGGATTTCTTCCTTTCTCATTTTTGTTCAAGTTTCTTTATGTTGTTATACCCTTTTATTTTCAAATGTTGGGTTATAATTTATCACCTCCCCCATACTTCCCTACTTATTTTTTAATTATTAGATACCTCTTTCTCTCTCATTAATCCCTCTCATGTACACCTTTTACCATGCTGAAATTTCATAAGAGTTATTCCCTTTCTCCTCTTTCTTCAAGTTTCTTTATTATGTTATGCCTTATATTTCCAAATTTCATGTGTGAAGACATGTATCTATATTACCCCCCCCCCCTTACTGTACATTTCATGTACATGTTATGATATATCATTTTCTCTCTCATCAACCTTTTATGAATTATTATGTCACGTTATTATGCTACCGAAATTGCACCGTGATTTTCCAAGCCAAAATCATTATGTAGTGAATACCATACCCATTTCTCTATCAAGGGTATTCACCTTTATGTACATATACATATTTAATGGTACTTACATATATTTATTACACATTCCTTAATCGTGTAATAACTTATTATGTTGAATGATTCCATCTTATATGATCCATGTGGTATGCTTATGCATGAAATGAAATGTTTATAAAGGGTGTGCCCTGATAGCGCTCCAATGCATTGGGTAATGTTTAATATCATGATGCTCCATGTTCAATGAGTATTTACTCATGATAATTCAAGTGCAATGAGGGTTTACTCATGCTCCATGTACAATGAACCTTGGCTCATGCTAATATCATGTTAAATGTTGTTGTCACATTTCCATGTTATGATAATCATGCTATATCATGCCTTTATGTTAAGGATTCTCTTATGATCCATTGATATGCCTATTTCTTAACATTTATTGTATTCTTCACTTTATTCTATGTTTAATCACTTACTGAGATTTATAGCTCACCATTTTCTTATGTATGTCCTCAGGTTATCCCATGCAAAGCTAAGTACGAAGGAATGTTGTGGTCATGTAAAAGAAGTTTTCAATAAATATGTTGTATTTTATGTCTTAAGTTATCAGGTAATGTTCCTAATTTCTCAAGACACTAGACCTCTCAATCCTCATATTTTTCTTAAGTGCATGTTTATGTGATAAATCATTTTTATATATGTAATAAAGTGCAGGGTTGTTATAATTCCTATAATTGATATCAAAATGATTATCACTAAGTATTCTATGATCTTAAATAAGGAAAAATCATTGGTTGAGTATCATGTATTATTTCTTTTTATTAAGTTATTTTAATAAAATTTCTCCCACTAAAAATGAATACCCTTTACATCATGTTCATTTAGTGGGACATGATTCATATTTCACCAAGTAATGGGTCTACTTTAGCATTCATCTCACCACTTAGTTATTTAGGTATTGAATCATCTCAATCACAATATTTGTGACTCTTGGATATTTTAGTGGATAATCCTTTATCCAAATCCATCATATAGATTCACTCAACTCCATTCCTATTTTATCCTAACCGTTAATATTTCTAGCTAGTGCAAGAAAAATCAAACACCAAAAAATAAGCTAACAATGGATTAATCTAGGGTCTCCCATATTTATCATGAAACTACCTAATAGGATAATATATATTGACCTATTACTTTCTTGGATTACACAAGATAATCTAGGGTCACTTAGATTTATCACAAAACTACCTAATTGGATGATCAAGTTCTTGACAAGTGTCACTTTTGAAGGAAACTCATACTTAGTATATTAGTGGATTTTAAATATCTCACCAATTTAATATACATCACATTAACATTAAATTCATAACTGTTACATCTTATTCAATATTTATCTTCTCATATTTTATTCATTTTTTGAATTCATTATTCTATAATTTTAGTTTTAGAATCCTTATTCTAACCACAAAATTAATTTTTTTACACTATATTAATGTGGAGCTCTATACACAACCCAAAAGTTTGTGTTACCCACCCAAAAAAATAATCCAAACATATTTATAAATATCTAAATTCATCATATTAATAAGTTACATGAATGCTTCATGTAAATTTATAGTGTTATATGAGATTGATATTCTCCATATGAGTAAGTCGAGAGTGAAAAATATCCAATCCCATTCACTTTTCTGGAAAAGACATAACCTCCATGCCAATAAGTAGTATAACCCCAAGTCCCTCACCCTAGGGAGACTTTACTCAATATAAAATTCAATTCTTGATAACTCTAACACCTAATATGCACAAACTATATTCAAAAAATATTATCGATCTCATAACTCCAATTAAAAAATGTGGTCAAGGTATATAAAAAATAAATTTTATGGAGTCATACCTAGTATGAAATTTAGGGATCTAGATCCTAGAAGTAGTTTAATAATTAAAAATAAAAGCATATATAATATCTATATTTCATAAACAATTTACTAAAAATTAATATCAAAGGAATTTGAAAAATAAATGAACATTTTATTTTTTTTCCAAAATATGAGATAAATATTTATGAAAAATTCATAAATAAAAGCTAACTATAAACATTTTATAAATTGGTTAGAATTTTTGGGTGTTCTATAATCATGTATATAAACATTTTATATTCATTTTAATATGAACTCTTTCATATTATGTATTACATGTCATTTATATGTTATTTCATGAATTATAAACATTTTATGATTCACTTTTTATTATATAAACATTTTAAATAATCTAAATATCATTTATTTTTAAATTTATAAACACTTTATAAATTACCCCTTATGATTTATAAATAAAATTTTATTTATAAATGATAATCATGCTATATAATTTGTAAAAGGTATTTAAATATTAACATTTAATATTTGGGAATAAAATGATTCATAAACATTTATTTAATTAATTATATACCTTTTATAATTAATTTATAAATTCCTTATAAATTAAATATTCCAAAAATACCTTTTATCATGATTTATAAACATATTATAAACCATTAAAATAGTTTAAATGTCAAAAAAAAAATTAACAATTTTTTGTTTACCCTTATGAACAGAAGTATACCTATGTAAGGGTAAAACCTTATACCCTTATAATGGCCTCTTAAAATCACTATAAAACATTTCATAGTGGTAATGCATATATTACCTTTACAAAACTCATTTCTTATAAAGGTAACTAAGATGTTACCTTTAATTAGCCATCAACGTAAAGGTAACATGGTGGTTACCTTTACACGTATCATTTATATAAAGGTAATCAGTGATTTACCTTTACATAAACACATTTACATAAAGGTAAGTTATCATGACCTTTATATAGTCACCTCTATGTAAAGGTAATTGATATTACCTTTTTTTAGATCCAAAATTCTACATAAAATGTAAGTAAAATTTATAGAAGAATTTTATGTTACGTTGTTCTTTGTTGTAACTTGAAAACCAGTATTAAAAAACATGTTTAAATCATGAAGAATACATATTTGATACCATTTATGGGTTTTGTTTGATCATCTAATGATCATTGGTAGTGTAAAAAATCCCAAAAATAGTAGGATCTATATTCAAGAATCACACTTTTAAATATAACCAAAAAATGGAGTAGAACATATTACTCGGTATTCAGACATTATAGAAACTTCCATATTCAACTTTTATGGAGTGTGTT
The DNA here is from genome assembly GCA_963277665.1 of Viscum album. NCBI lineage: Eukaryota > Viridiplantae > Streptophyta > Magnoliopsida > Santalales > Viscaceae > Viscum > Viscum album. The sequence goes on from OY728164.1 coordinate 1,353,040,317, forward strand.
TAAGGAATATAACGAGGAGAGGTGAACAAAATCACCCTGACTTTGAGGTAATGCACTATATTATGGATCCAAAAATTATTTGTGAGGATAATCAATATCTTAAAGTGGTGTTATTACCTTCTCGTGAGAGATAAATGAGGATTCAAGAAGAAAAGAGTTTTATCATCTTTTCATGAAACTAATGATCATATCACTATTGACATGGACAACCGCTCTCCCCAAAAAAGATAAATCTTATATTTTATAAGATAATCCCATGGATCTTCATTCATTACACATCATATGTGTTACTTCCTATTGGGTGTAATTCATTGAACTTGTTTCAATGAATAAATGTATAGATTTTAAATAAATAAACCTTTGGTTAGAAACTAATGAAATTTGTTTAGGGTATAAAGAGACAGTTATTGTATCACATGGAACCTAATTTATATGAATATTATGCATATCTAATCTAATATATATCATATAATATATATATATATATATATTAACACATGCGACATATGCATGAAAATATACATGCATCATATGCATGTATTAAATGTACATTATATATATACAATATCATAATATATATATATATATACTTCATGCATCATATTCATGTGTACATCCAACTCATGCATGTAAATTTTAGTGCATATCCAACAACATGTAATGAAGTTAAGTGATGTTTATTATGTGACACGTTAAAATAAATTCATGGCTCTTCCTAGTATAATGAACTAGGATACACAACATTCACCTTTGAGCTACATGTTGTGTAACCCCATGTTATCCGAATAGAATTCTCAACACCTATGGATGGGTTCTATGTATGTTCTTTAATGTGATTCAATTGGTTCTTAGTTATATTAAAGTGAATTAAGAATATTTTTTTATTTTTGGATTAAGAATAAGTAAATTGAAAATGAATCTAACAAAAAATTCAGAAACCAGTCAATAATGAATTAATAATTATAAATTTAACATGACTTCTTTGATACCACATTAAGGTTCTAGGTTTAGTGTAAGTTCCCATTGGGGTCATTACCAACTTGGATTTTGTTGGTTTCAATGAATAATCTTCAATGTACATGAAAATTAACTACATGACTAATGAATTTAAATGATAAAGCTTAGAAAAGATTTATAGAACCATGTGAGAGGATATTTCATGTAAATTTATAGTAAATTTAAATTTAAAATTTAACTGACTCTTGGGAATTATTTATTTAATGAAAATATAGATCATTAAATATGATGTTGATCGATCAAACCTTGTCTAGGTTTCAATATCATTGTGTTGAGAGGATTAAAGTATAGAATCCCTTTGATAGTGATTCACACATAATCCTTTCATCTCAAAGTGTCATCGATGGTACTTTGGGTGATAGCGGGGTGGTATTGATTATCTTGCATCGCTTACCTTTGATTGAAACACAATAATTTAGTTTTTAAGGATTTATTATTACTCTTAAAAAGGAATAAGAAGGTAGAATATCCCTACATAAGTTTTTCATTGTGAGAGAATTATATATAGAGGATTCATTGTGCACAAAAATTTCTCAAGTGACTAACCCTAGAAAATTATATAACCAAGTATTTATAAATCTAGGTTAAGTATTGGTAATTTCACAAAGTTCCTTGACTAATTACTTAATCCTTAGTGAACCCCATGTTTGATATTATTATTATTATTATTATTAATTCTTTGACATCTTCATATATATTGGATAATATAAATATCACTAAATTAATTAATATTTATTTAAATGATATTTAGTATATAATTTCCATTAATGGGTTCCTGACTCGGCCCCATCCACCTTCCTTGGAATTTACCAAACCTCAAATAATAAATATTATTCATTCAATAAATAAATTATATTCACAGTATTTTGAATAAATATTTATTTAATATTCAATTAAAATATTAATATGGTGATTGAATATTTGTGATCAATAAATTATAAATAAATATTATTTTTTGATAATAAAAATATTTATTCTAACTATTAAATACAAATAGTATTTAACTGAGATCAATGTAAATACTAAGATTGTAACCCTCTAGGCCTCTTCCTCTATAGCATTAGGTGAGTTGTCCTAAAGTCCAATATCATCTTCTAGAATAATGTAAAGGAATACATGGAGGAAGAAGTTAATTTCACAATGATGACAACCACATGTGAATTATCATTGTGTAATATAATCTCTTTGTCTCAATATCTCATCAAATAGGTTTCTTACTCATGTCATCAACTTATATGCTTGATATATCATTCTTTGACTATCTAAAATGAACATGTCAAAACTTCATGGGAATATACTTTCATTCAATAGTTTTCATTACAATAAAAGGGATAAGATGTCAATTTATATAAATACAGAATGGATAAATCCTTCCTCAACTTATTTATTAACAACACATCATTCGTGTTGCACCTTGTGTACCCAACTTCACCATAAACACATGTCATCACAGTTTACCAAAATACATCTAAGTATATGAATCATGATATATATTAATAATAATCTTAAATTGTAAGTATCATTCCACATGCTCATAGATACGAATATCCAATGACATGTAATCATGTGGAATTATTAATGATGGGTTTGTCCTTATAATCCCTTATATTGGAGATTACTAAGTGTGAACTTCATGAGATGAAGTCTTATATGCTTATGAGTACTCACACTTGAAAGTTATCATACTATGTTTCTGTTCATATAATGTTATATTGTCATAGAATTAATTTAGTTATATATCATATCTTTTCAATATCTCATCAAATCAGGAACACTATGTCCTTTCTATGCGACAGATATCCCAAAAATATTATCCCATTAATGTAATGCAGAAGAAAAAAATATATGATAAGTAATTTATTAACATTTAAATCCAAGAATATACAGTTTATATAAAGTAAAAAGTAGTTGTTTATAGGGAACCAACTCCAACATATTGAAGGTTCTTTTTGGGATGTAGTAGAAGTGCCTATCGAGTTCATGCCCAACTCATATTTTTGTCTTAATTAATAAGTTATTCAAAAATGTGCATAAAAAATTCATGACAAAAAAATAAACTAGAATGATATAGACATGGGAAACCAAAACCAAGAAGAGTGTATATTTTCACATTAACTTTATAATTAATTTAATACAAAAATATTCCTCGATCTTGGGTTATTTATTTAAACTATATTTTGATCATTTGAATCATTTTCTAAGTCATATTTTCAGTGCGATATGACAATTCAAGTATATAATCCCTCTAGTGATGATTTGTACATGATCCTTTGATCTTGAAGCATCATTTATGGAACTTCAGTTGCTAGCATGAAAGTACTGATTGTCTTGTGTTTCTCACCTTTAATTATAACACAATCCTTCTAATTTATATTGATGAAACAAAGGTCATTAAATTCAATAGAATCCTGAGGATTATCTCTCTTATCTATCATTCTTGAGAAAGAGGAAGCCATGGTAGAATTCTCTCGAGCTTGAGAGAGATCCCTATAGATGTTCTTCATGAGTGAATTTTCTAGGGAAGAGAGACTTTTTTCACAACCAACCAATTCCACAATTTATATAATCAGGTATATATAGATCTTGTTTAAAGAATTAATAATTTTTCATAATCCCTAAACTAATCTTGAAATCCTTAGTAAACCCCATGTAAATATATTATTATTATTATTATTATTTCTTTGATGTTCACATGTCACACTGATAATATAAATATCTTTAAATAAATAAATGATATTTAGTATATGATTTTTGTTAATAGAAACTTGAATATTACCTGTATTTATTCCTAGGTATTTAACAAACCTCAAATAATAAATATTATTCATTTTATAAATAAATAAATAAATATATTGTATACACAGTCTTGAAAATAAATATTTATTTAATATTCAACTCACTTATAAATATAGTGAAAAAATATTTGTGATCAATAAATCCTGAATAAATATTAATTCTCGATAAGAATGATATTTATTCAAACTATCAAATAAAAATAGTATTTTACTAAGACCAATGGAAACATTGAGTGTATGACCATTTAGTCCTCTTATTCAGTGTCATTGGGTGGGTTTTTCTAAATTCAAATAACATTATCTAATAACACTTAAAATAACCCATAGAGTAAAAAGTAAATGTCACAGTGATGAAAACCACATATAAACACTCATTGTGTAATATAATCCATTTGTCTTGATATCTAATCAATAAATTTTCATATTCATGTCATCAACCTATATGATTTATATGTCATTATTTGACTATCTGAAATGAACTTTTCTATACATCATGTCCATGGAATTTAGTTTGAAAATATCATTCCAATCAAAGGGATGAGATGTCAACTTCCATAAATAGAGAAGGGATAAATCCTTCCTTAACTTATTCATTAATAACATATCACTCATGATGCACTAAACATACTCAATTTCATCATGAACATATTTCATCATGGTTTATGTCAATACATATAATTACATGACTCATGATATGCATTAATAATAATCTTAAAGTCCAAGGATCAGTAAACATGCTTGTAGAGAGGAATATCCAATGACATGTAACATATAGAATTAAAACTGGAGGTATAGTTCTTATAAACTCCACTCTTAGAGATTACCAAGTGTAAACTTCATGAGATTAATTCTCATATACTTATGAGTACTCACACCCGACAGTAAACATGCTATGTGTCCTATCATGGAATATTATCCAATCATATAACTCGTTTAAAAATATCATCATATCACTTCATGGTTCTCATCATAGTGGGAAAATGCTATGAAATTTTTAATGTGATGGATATTCTAGGACATTATCACATTAATGTTACATAGAATAAGAATAAATGTGTGATCATGTATTTATTAATATTCAATTATATGAATATACTGATAACCTAAAGTACAAATTAGTTGGTTCTAGGGAACCAAATATTTTAGACTCTCACTTACACTAGATCCAACTACTGACAAATTTTAATCCTATATATCTCAAATTATATACATGCTTCTGTTGGGTATGAATATAAATTCTAGTCCTACCATTCCATTCGGTGTCTAGTGTTGCTTTTTCCACGTGCCTCTTTGGCTAATCTATTTATAGCAGCTTCACTCATCTAATAAAAATCCCTTAAGTATTGATATCATCGAGTATCCACCCATTGTTCCCTTTTCAAAAACCTAGAATCTTGACTAATTCCATAGTCAAGGTTTATCAACAAATGATAATTCTCTTACTATTGGTACAACACAAAATTGTAACTATACATTTTTAAACTGCTTCTTAAGTTGCATTAGAATTCCTAAAATACTCAGATTTTGTAGATTTATTTTTGAGAAAGATGGAGACAGTGCCTATTTTATTATAAACAAACAAAAGATAGGAACTTGAGAGAGTATAGGAAAAAAAAGCAAAATACCCAAGGCAAAATCCTAGCTAGTTATCTTTTTATTCAGTCGTTCAGTTAGCTTTCATTCTTCTTCTCAAATTGTATACCATTCATCCCTTCTTTGATCATGCCCCCAACCTCTCGATCTCCTCCTACATAAAGGAAAATATTTAAGCCTTTCAAGTAGTGCCTTATAATCATTTATTTCAGATTCAGTGCTATCCTCCTTCTACTCTTTGTATTTTTCAGGAGAGGTGTCACTTATCACTAGAGTCGTCATCCCCTCAACCTCCATTACATTAGCCAGAGCAAGAATCTCCTGATGATTTGCCTTAGGAGAGCTCAGAATTGTATTCTATATCTCAAGGGAGCTATCAATATTTTTATCAAAGAAAGGATTATGGTTACCTATAATAGTTTCTCTACCACTACTGGAGGCACAACTGAAGACTTCGTCTTCTTGTATGAAATAATATGAAAGCCCTCATTATCCAAAATAGGTTTTGTAGAAGCATATAAAATTTTAGAACTAAATAGAGTGTCATATTTTAAAATTGTCTTTCCCTTTTTACCTAAAGTAGAAAATATTTCATGTGAGAGCTGAAGATCAACTTCATTTTTTATTTCTTCATCAATCAGTTGGTCAACCATCGAGTCATCATCGCTTCCTAGAATATGAGTAGTCAATAAGTCAGCACTTTTTCCTTTTCTATAAGTATCATCGTTTTTTACATTCTACTCTTCATAGAATATGGAAGCCCAATACTTCATCTTATTCTTTGAATTATAGGCATAAACTCGACCACCCTTCTCATCAACCATTGGATTTACTGCATCCTCAAAAACAACACCCTGTTCTTCTTTATTCTGTTCTACATTATCAGTAGCAATGTCAATTCCATCAGTAATCTTATAAGGATCTTTGTTATCCTCAGGATCTTGCAACTGAAGAGGAACATCATGCTTCCGAGTAGGTGTATTTTTGTTCTTATTAAGAAAATTGATCGTATCATGTCCTCACAAAGAGCAAAAGCTGCATATTGTGAAGTGTCTACAGGTATATGATTCATGACATATAGCATTGCAGTCCTTGTATAATTTTGTCATTTTTTCATAAATGATCTTCAACTCAATAATATCATCATCAGTTGCAAGCATTTCCTTATCAACTAGGGTTGATCTTGGTTCAACCTATACCAAGAACCTGGCGAAGTTGCCAAATTGAGCCACATATATTTCCTTTACAATTTTAATCAGGATTCCAATAGACATTTCAATATCATACAAAATTTTTGGGTTCCAGAATATCCAATTCAATCCATAAACCCTTACCAAAATTTGAGTAGTGGTGTTACCAACCTCAAATGGGTTGAATTTTTTATCCCATTCATGAAGGTGAACAATCCCATGTTTAAGCACAATTGAACCAAATCCCCAAGCTCGAACTTTCAGTTCTTCTTTAGGGAAGAGAATATAGAAGTATCCCTATCCTAGCGAGATGCATTTACAAGATAAAAAAACCCAAATTGAAATAATATGCTCCCTAATTTCATCTATTTTCAGAGGTTGAGAGCCTTTAGGAAGAAATAAACGAGCTATGATCGAGTGCTCACCCATTTTGAGATGCTTTGAAATAGCATCGGTGTCAGCTTTGATGTGTGTAATGTTCCCTTTTCTTCAAATAGAATAATCAATCACACCTTTGAAACCATAAAAGGATTAATTCATAGAGGATCCCTCGATATCAGGAACACCATGACTCGCCTAGATCTAATGCTCCAATGCAGAAGAACTGTGATGCCCTCCTGCCGCATCCTCCAAAACCACCACTGGTTGAGAATCTGGTACCTGGAGAAACCAACCATCGGTAGACACCTTCACAATATGACCCTCAACATCCTCCTCAACCTCCCTTGCATTAGATCTGGGAAAATCCTCCCTGGTTCACTGAGATTCACTCATCTTAGGCGAAACAGGATAGGACAAGACCTCTACACCATCCAACATGTCTGAAGTATCTGAATAATGCTTCTCTACCTAAGTTCCATCCTTCAATTTCAAAACCAACTTATGATCAAAGTATTGGGGAACCATCATGCATAGGTGGAACCCTAGATCGCAATGGTGCCATCAGAAAATCCCACCCTCACCAGCATCACGCTCCCATGGGACATGTGATATTAGAGAGATATTGTAGATATAGAAATCACTAGTTGTAATAAGTTTTTCTTACATATTACCTTATCCTTAATGAAACACTATATCAAATTGATCTAAATAAATACTAATTTTCAAATCCCTTTATAACTAGTATTCCTTCCACTCCAAACACTAGGAACTCATCTAGTTCTACTTTTTCAAGTACTATCAGATAGTTTTAACTACAAGTTGGTGTAGTTATCCTGAATCAATTTGATATTCACTTACTATGAATTATGAATCATAAATATCAAACATCAACACATATCATGGAATATGAGATAGATATATAGAACATAAGCTTATGAAATTCTATTTATCTCAATAATCTCTTCTTATGCCCACACTTTTTATCCTATAAATATTTTATGTCATGTGAAATCAACACAAATTTAATATTTAATTACTCTATATTATATTTTAAATACTTTTTCAATACATGTATTTTGACTAGATTTATCAAAACCATAGATCTATCTCTATATATCTTGTTCTCTAGAACTTGGTTGCTACTTTAAGTCATTATTTGATAAATTCACTCTTTAGTATTAATAAAATGGTAATATATAACATCTATTTTCCATATGTTATCAACATATATATCTTGGAAAACTATAATGCTCCCATTAACCTATTATAGACTCATGAAAATATTTCATTTAAAATGAATATTCTATGATCACTATGAATGTTTTATACATAAATAGAAATATATATATATATATATATATAACTTTCATGTATTATTAGAATTTATTGATTTCATTGACCCTTTATAGTTATTCTATATATACATGTTCCATAGGGTATTCTTTTAGTCATATTGGGCAGACATATTTCGTAAGTTTTCCTTCATGGGAGGTGGCCTTGACAATCAATATCCCAATATAACGATCATACAAAAATAACATGATAGGTAGCAAGATGATTGGTGTAAATTATTTTTCATGAACTATATTTAGATATTATATAAACCTTTCGATAATTAGTTATTCTTTAGTGGTATCGACTTATTCCATACATCTATAGTTTCTCTTTAATACCCAACAGCAATATCAAGTCTAAAAACATCATAAATATGAAGTCCCTAGATTTTGGTGCATGGAATCCATTACTGAATTCATACATACTTATCAATATTATCATGTTTCCATTTAATACTTTCTTATAAGAATCATTATTATTATTAATTATATTTAAATATATATATATATATATGACACACACCTATATATATAGAAAAAGTATGTTTTTGAAATTGATTTTTTTGAAAATAAATAAATTAAGGAGTAAAATAATTGAAATCAAATTGATGAATAAATTTGTGGGTTTAAGGTTAGATTTCCTTTTTTAATGTTATCATGAAATTTAAAATAAATTTTAACTTTATTATTACTAATTTATAAATGAAAGATTCCTCAATTGATTCATCAATAAACCTCAGTTGAAAGTTTTGATGGGACTTACCTAACATTGATTACTACTTGGTAATCTTACCTTATAATTTGTATGAAAAGTTGGAAAACCAATTATAAACTATAAAGGAAATACTCAATCGGATTTTGTTGTTCCTTGGTAATTATATAGTTTCTCATGCCTTCACACACATGTCAACAATTTCCAGAAACTAACCACCTAATCCAGCCTATTCCTTTGATATAAGTTTCAATAGGTGGAGGGAGATTATTAATTATCAACCTTATAAGTAACAGTGAACAAGTTTGAATTCATAAACACAATTTCATTCAAAGTATTTAAATATCCACTAAAAACCAAAATCAAATAATAAAAGATATTTTTACCCATAAAAGTGTTAAGAATAAATAATTACAATGGATCACCTCCCCTTCCTTTATCACTCATAAGATTACCCCTCCATTCAAAGGGTAATATAGAATAAAGAGATGATAAGTCATTACAAAACTAAATAAAATAGGTAAAAAAAGTAGTAAATAGTAGATGCACTCAAGTAGGCCTAAAATATATGGCCTCCAATGCACATTCTCTCTTTAGCCTCATTATTATTTTATAAATGTGTGGTTTCATTATCTCTTGAATTTTTCAAACTTCTCAATACCTTTTTTATTTTGAAATATCGAAAGTTTCATTTTTTTTCTCACTGATTCAAATCTTCACATGATCTTCTCCTCCTAATAATCCATATATTCTTCTTATAGTTCCTTGATTAAAATATTATGAATGATTTTAATTAATGTGGAATCCTAAAATTGGTTACATGAGTGCTTAGGTGGAATCTCAAAGTTTTTTCTTGAAGTGTGGATGAATCCCCCAGCACATGTGCCTTATCCCAGTTGGTAAGGACTCCGTAAGTGCATCCAAGCGACCAGGGATCAAATCCAGGCAGAGGCAGAATTTTTGGGGTACTGTAGCAGTACTGTAGCAGTAATGTGGCAGTACTGTAGTAGGTACTATAGCGGTAACTGTGCAGTACTGTAACAGGTACTGTAGCAGGAACTGTAGTAGGCACTGTTTGGCACTGTAGCAGTTGGGAATATGCCTCTGTTTGGGCCTCCAGGCCACTGATTTGGTCCCTGAGTCCTGTAAGGCCTTCGAGCCACCCAGGCCTTCGGGTCAGTAAGTCCTTTAGGCCACCTCAAGGCCTTCGGGCTACCTTAAGTGCAGATGCAAACCAGACAACCTAGAAGGAACAAGCTCTACATGAGGATGAGCAAGGAGCTTTCACCACAACAGAAGCTAAACGGATTACAAGAACGAGAGGGTATGGCACCTGCCATCGGGACAAGCCTGTGCATGCATAGGAATGCCTAACAGAATAGCCATGCGAAGGTGGAGATCTAATTTCACGATGAAGATGTTGTGGAGGAGCAGTTCTAAGTAGTTAGTCTGGGTTGTATGTAATACTTTAAGCCTATGGGAAAATGAATTCTTCTAAGGCCTACGGGCCATGTAATACTTATGCCTATGGGCCTTGTAAGGGTTCCACCTCACCCCATGAAAGGTGTATTATCAAAAATCAATAAAAAATGAAGGTCGTCGGTCCATTGGATGAGGTGTAGATGAATCCCCCAAAGTTCTCCTAAAATCATCCTTTAGTCAATTTTTGAAAATTCATGGATGACACATATATTGGTACCAAACATGCCTACGTTGGTGGAAAATCACACCTACGTAGTCCACTTTACTCATATACTTAGTTTATCTTGACTACATCAGGGAAAGCTCATAAATATATTGAGGAAAATCACACATACAATCAGTTGGAATGAAACTTATACACATATTACTTTTTCATTTTTCTTCCAACAAGCATAGTATATAAGACCTATGCTCACTAGGATGACACATATGTTGAGGAAATGAAACTTATTCGCAGCTCTAATGACACTTATTCTCAACTCATTTTCCATTTTCTAGCCCTAAACCATGTAGTATATGAAAATATAATTTAGTTTAGGCTTTATTTGGTCATTCCAAGATTGATTTAAAATAATGGAGATCATATTTAAGATCCTATTAATGGTGTAATTACAGAATCAACGTATGGATTTCTTAATAAATTCCAAAGTGAATAAAGACACTCAGATTCAAGATTTAATCCATTTAATAATTAAACTTCATATTATTCCCAAAACCAATAAATGGGATATTTATATAGAAATTAATCAAAATGGTGGGATTAAAATCATTGAAACGCTTGAAAAAATGTATGAAAGTATTGGATTGTCAATTCTCCAACACTTAAACCTTAGACTCCTAAACAACGGAACTTTAAAATATTACCAAAGAAAAATTCAAATACAATTCAATGTGAGTTACTTTTTCATTACCATTATTCTCAAGTTATCATGCATCCAAAATGATCTTGATTCTATGTTCTTTATTAAGTTAATTAAATTAATCTCCACTTCTATTATCCTCTCATGCACACTTATACATACCTTCCAGGAAATATTTCACTCAAAAGTCAAACATTAATTTTCAAGAAAATCTTTTCACATTCCAAGTTCATGTAAGTTTGACCGTGGGCTTGATGAATTTCATCATCTCCACCAAATGAGTCAAGTATTTTTGCATGTCATGAGGTATTTGTCTGGATTATTATGTGTATTAAGGTTTATGGTTCTTATTATGTAAAACCTATGAGGTATATTTAGGAGTTTTGGCTCTATGTTAAATCTTGATGCATTATTTTAAATTTTATTTAATAAGATGGTTTCCTCCTTCATCTTTATCTTCCATTAATTCAGCTCCAATTCTCTAGATATTTAGAAGAAAAAATATCACCCTTTTATATTTAAATAGTAACAGACATCCCTTTTCCTTATTTCCTTCAATAGTTTCCATTTTTTTATTCCACACTTGAAATTAGAGAGGGGATTTTAATTTCTTGATTATTGTAAGAACCCGGTTCTTATTTTTGAGGTACAGGTTTCTTCTTTTCTCTTTTCCTTATGTGCTTTTGAGAAAATAAGGAAAATGGGGAACAATCCTAAATTTTGGGACTACACGCCGTGTACTTTTCCAGACGCCGTGTACTTTGGCCGTGTGGGATGAGTACACAGGGCGTGTAGCCTTGTTGGTGACTAAGGGTGTAAAAACCGAATACACGCCGTATGGTGGTCCTTTACACACCGTGTAGTCAGTCGGCAGACGAAATAGTAAGGCAGTGGGAGTGGCCTCCAGCTGGGCGACAGTACACGCCGTGTAATCAGAAATACACGCCGTGTACTCATGTCAACGGATGAACAGTTTGGCAGTCCCGCCAGAGGAACAGTTAAATGAGGGGAGTACACACCATGTTGTCAAAAGTACATACTGTGTACTTTGTTTTTTCACTTAAAATGGGCAGTAGCCAACCCTGTTCAAGGGATTGGCTTAGAACTGGATGGGAACTCAAGGGAGGAAAACCGAACCTTCATGGATCTCCAGATCGAGCGTCGGGAATCCGTTTCTGCTTCCGCCGATCACGTTGGAGCCGCATGGGTAATCCCTCATGTCTCCTTGCGTAGTTCTTACCAATTATTCCTCTAATGGAAGTTATTTGAGGTTGAATGATAATTCTTTTACCTCAGATCTACGATGATCTTGGATGTTTCAGAAGGCGTCATTCGGGTATATCGTTCTTGGGTGTTTAAGGTAGGTGTCTTGGTGTTTAATTTCCAACTGTTGTACGTTTTTGTGTACCATTGGGATACGTGCCCATGAATGGGGTATCATATGGCTGAGGCCTTGTTGAATTAAATACTTATAATTTTATAGGTAATTTAAATGTGATAATAAATTGTTGTTTGGGATCGTTGCTTGGATCCAGGACCACCCCGAGGGTGTGTTCCTCTGTTTAGCCATTTAGCCGGATACCCGAGGGTATGCCATTGTAATAATGTTTATTGAATTGCCTTGAGAGGAATTACATGTGTATTTATTGTTTGTATGTTGGGCTTGGCCCGGTTACATTCTTAGCTTGAGGGCAGTTCTTTACTTAGCCTGAGGGCAGTGTTACCTTTAGCCTGAGGGTAGTGGTTATTTCGACCTGAGGGAAAATTCTTTCGTGCCTATGGGCGATAGACTCTGTTTATGAGGGCGACACTTCCTACTCTTGAGGGCAATATTTGTTATGCTTGTGGTAAATTACCTGTGGGTTACTTTTCTGGATACCTAAGGGTAAGGGTTTGCGTGTCTGAGGACACTGACTGTTTACATAGAAATTCACTATGGTGGTTTCCTTATAATTAACGATTAAATGAATAATAAAATGGAAATATAACTGGTAAAGTTAGTTACTTTTTAGTACTGCTTAGTTTATTGGGTTTTACTACTGCACACTGTTGTTGCATATTTTCACACAGTTGGGCACGGGCCTTTGGTGGGTGCCTACTAGGAATTATTTTCTCACACCCTATTTGGTTCATGTCTTTGGCCCAAACAGATTACATTTCTGCAGGTGTGGATAAGGGCAAGGGTCCCTATACAGGTAATTGAGTGCTGCTGCAGAGTAGGGGATCATGGGATCGGGCTTAGGCTCACGATGCTACCTGTTGTCTTGTTTTGTTTTTGTTGTACTCAGTATTGTACTGTCATGTATTGTTGTGTAACATGTTCTGGTTGTTTTATTAGAACTTGAGGCATATTGCATCATTATGTATAACTATTGGTTATCTTTTAATGTTATTGCTTCTGTGCGTATGGTTTATTGCTTCCGTTGTGTTATATGTTTTATCTTGTATTCCGTTGTGCTACACTTTGATAAATGAGGGCATAGTTTCCCCACTATCAGACCTGGGCCCTCGCTGCTAGTCGGCAGCCTCTGGCGTTTGGGGAAATGCGCTTGAGGTCATGTGGAGAACCAGATTTGGGGCACCCGTGGAGTGGTACCCAGAACCGGGACATTACAAAGTGGTATCAAAGGGGTTCTTTTCTTTGACTTACTATTTGGAGCCTTAATCAGGGATAGGATGAGAATGGTAGTTGGTAATAAGCTGTGCCCGGGCGTAGCTAACCCATGTATAGGGAAAAGCCAATTTACCTCATGTTGCAATTTTTCTGATTTTTCAATTTGATAGTTGAATTGATTTTTACCGAAGGGTGACGCACTTGTATTATGTTGTTTATATTGTATTCATGGGTTTTATTTAGTTGAAACCTAATGAGATGAGGGTATTCCATCTCATGCATCAGTTAGGAACATGCTAGAAATCACATACCATGTATAGTTTCCATTCCATGTAGGTGCATTAGAAATTGCATGTTGTTGTGATACATGTTGTTCTAGAAAAAGAATGTTGTTATGATAGTTGCTTGGATAGATATATGTTGTTTGATAGGGTATTATTGTGTGATTCTGTTTATAGAATGGACGCCAAACTTTGGTTTTTGGGGAGTATGGGCCCTCATTTACTGAAATTTGGTGGATCATTGGCTTTTTATCTGGTTATAACACATATAAGATGACAAAATTTGATTTGCGGGGAGTATGGGCCCTCACGGATCGGAATTTGGCACTTAGGTGTCGTTTTACAGTATTTTATGGGTTCTGGAGAAGTTTCTGAGGCATACTGTCTAGAAACCCAGTATACACGTCGTGTAGTACCTTAAACACGCTGTGTATGTTCTTCTGTTCAGGAAGAAAAGAAAACTTTTTGAGTACACACCATGTACCCTAAGTACACGTCGTGTAGTCTCTTCCCGTGTCATAGACCATGTGGGCGGTGACATGGGGAAGGGAAATGCTTGGGGAAAACACATCGTGTACCGGATGTACACGTCGTGTAGTATTGACCCGGAGTCCGCCCGTGTAACTAACAACACGGACAGGGGGACCTTAATATATACACATCGTGTCCACTGTGGAACACACTGTGTAGTCTGACCTAGGATCTGGCCATGTGACTAACAACACGGGTCGGTGTAATCCTTTCATGTACACGCCGTGTGTATATTGAACATGTTGTGTAGTGTGAGCCGTGTATTCGGCCGTGTAACTAACAACACGGGTCGGCGAATCTCGTCTAGTACACGTCGTGTACCTATGGGACACGCCGTGTAGTCTTGTCCAAGGACAGACCGTGTAGAGTAAGTCATGTGTCTTGGAAAACAGAGTGGTGTACACGCCATGTACGGGTGTAACATGCTGTGTAGTATCAAGTTGAGTAGTCGGCCGTGTCACAAATGACACGGGCATTTGGAAAATTACACCATACACACCGTGTAGATTATATACACGCCGTTTAGTTTTTTTAACATCTTGTCCATGTAGAAGGACCCAGGAAGGGGAAGAAAATTCAGGTACATGTTTTGTAGTCTTGTTGTGCAATTTTTATTGTCGTCTTCCTCCTGTTTCCCTTTTGGTTCCTTCGTTTTCATACTGTGATAATCTTGATCTAAGGTGTGTGTTTGACCTTGTAGGGTCATGCCACCGAGACGTTCACGCATTGTTCGCCAGGAGAGCGGCAACAAGTATACTTCGGAGATGGTGGGCCATGGACTACCAATTGATCCTCCAGTAGAGCCAGATGCGGCACTATCCGTAATACCAGGCACAGGCGCGGAGGCGCAGTTCCATGAAGGCTTTATTCAGTTCATGCAAACCTTTCAGGGAGCACCGTCGGCTGCCACATCTATGGCCGAGCTGACACGTATCTTCTAGTAGCATCATCCACCTACGTTTTTAGTGGATGGCGGACCACAGGTTGCGGAGTCTTGGCTAGGGTCAATACAGACTATTTTCGAGCACCTAGAGATGCCTCCAGGGCGGAGGGTCAAGCTCGCGACTTATATGCTGCGTGATTCCACCAAGAGGTGGTGGGATGTTACCACCCAGTCAGAACATCATAGAGACATGGCATGGGAAGATTTATAGATAGTCTTATATGATTTCTTCTTCCCAAAGACATTGAGGTCAGATCGAGCTCGAGATTTCATGAATCTGCAGCAGGGCGCTATGTCGGTGATGGATTATTTTGCTAGTTTCACTGAGCTTCAGCGTTTTGCACCCATTATGGTGGGTGATGAGACGCTGAGAGCCAGACGCTTTGAGGATGGTCTTCGATATGGCATTAGAGCACTGGTGAATGTTTTCATGTTTCCTTCAGTATATGCTATTGTGAACCAAGTGCTGATTACAGAAAGGAACCTGTGGGAAGCTAGTGGTGTGGGTCAGGGCGGTTCAGCACCAGTTGCTGGTACTATTTCTACTGGTAAGAGGAAGAGACAGATGGACTTCTCTCAGGGTGGCAGTACCAGCTAGAAGAATGTTTCAGGTGGTCAGGTCATGTGCTACCAGTGTGGTAAGAAGGGGCACAAGAGACCTTAGTGTCCACGAGACCCAGTGGAGTGTCGAGCTTGTAGCAAGATAGTTCATCTGAAGCGCTTTTCCAAGGCGTTTCTATAGTGTCTAGTGAGAGGGGTTCTGTGCAGACTCCGCGTGCGGGTGTAGGACCAGCAGCTTCTTACCAGTCGGGGAATTGGAATATGTCAGGGCGTGCCGGCAGGGATGGTGGACATGGTTGTGGTAGCCAGACACCAGGATCTCAAAGGCAGCAGGGCGGGACAGCTCAGGGTATCCAGGCTGTGTCGCAAGGCCGCAGCACTGGGCAGACATATGCAGTGCAACAGACCCAGTAGGAGCAGGATCCTGGACCTTCTACCATCAGAGGTACTATTCTAGTAGCTTTTGTCTTATCTTCAGTACTTTTCTATACGGGTGCTACACATAGCTTCATATCTGTACCCATTGTGGGGAGTCTTGGGCTCTATGTTTCTTCTTCTTCTACTATTATGACATTAGACACTCTGTTGGGAACTAGAACAGCTAGTGTGCATCAGTGCAAGGAGTTCCCCATTGAGTTTGGTGGGTGTCACTTCCTTTGGGACCTCTATGTTTTAGAGATGACGAGCTATGATGTCATTCTCAGGATGTACTGGTTGGTTCCCTTTCGAGCCTTTGTGGATTTCTATCATCGTAGGGTTAGTTTCACGTCACTAGAGGGCATAGAGTTTCTATACAAGGGCGAGTGGGATGTTCAGGCAAGTCAAGCTGGACCAGATCATCGTGGGCGAGGTGGAGTCACAGCCCATATTGCGAGCTTATATCTGGACGACCAGGGGACTTGTTAGAAGAATTTACCTCCAGTGGTTGATCGTTTTAGGGATATCTTCCCAGACAACTTTTCAGGTCTTCCTCCGGAACATGAGGTGGATTTCTCTATTGAACTTGTGCCAGGAGTAGCGCTGGTGTCCATTCCTCCTTATAGAATGGCTACACCAGAGTTACAGGAGCTCAAGAGACAGTTAGAGGAGTTACAGGAAAAGGGTTTTATCTGACCCAGTACTTCTCCTTGGGGTTCGCCGGTCCTCTTTATGAAGAAGGCGGACGATACCCTTAAACTCTGTGTGGATTATCGGAAGTTGAACTAATTGACGGTTAAGAACCGATATCCCTTGCCAAGGATTGATGATCTTTTTTATCAACTTCATGGAGCACGAGTGTTCTCGAAGATTGACTTGAGATCAAGATATCATCAGCTACGCATTAGACCATATGATATACCTCTCACAGCATTCAGGAGTAGGTATGTTCTATACGAGTATACGGTTATGTTGTTCGGACTCATGAACGCACTAGCAGTTTGCATGGCTCTGATGAATCGTGTGTTCCATCCTTATCTGGATTATTTTGTGGTAGTATTTGTGGAAGACATCTTGGTGTACTCTCACACTCGACACAACCATGCCACCCATCTTGAGATCGTATTGAGTACACTAAGAGAGCATCGTCTATATGCTAAGCTCTCAAAGTGCCACTTTTGGATGGACCAGATACACTTCCTGGTTCATATAATCTCAGAGGCAGGAGTTGCAGTAGACCTAGAGAAGGTGAGAACAGTAGTTTCCTGGGAGTATCCTAAGAACATGTTTGAGATACAGAGTTTCTTGGGGTTGGCTGGTTACTACAGATGCTTCATACAGTACTTATCCTGCTTAGCAGCACCGTTGACGGGTTTGACCAAGAAGGGTGTAAAGTTCATTTGGTCAGAAGCTTGTGAGAGAGCCTTCCAGGAGTTGAAGGGAAAGTTGGCATCAGCACCGATCCTGATACTCCCAGAGCAGGGGAAGATCTATACAGTTTACTATGATGCATCAGGTATTGGTCTAGGATCTGTGTTGATGCAGGGCGATCGAGTAGTTGCATACGGGTCTCGGCAGTTGAGGCCACATGAGAGGAATTACCCGATGCATGATCTCGAGTTGGCTGCAGTTGTTCATGTGTTGTGATGTTGGAGACATTATCTCTTGGGAGAACATTTTGTGGTGTTCACGAACCACAAAAGTCTCAAGTACATCTTTACCCAGCGTGACTTGAACCTGAGACAGCGAAGGTGGGTTTAATACCTTCAGTCCTTTGATTTTGAGATTGCCTATACACTTGGTAAAGGTAATGCAGTAGCTGATTCACTGAGCAGGAGGACTCAGATACAGGCAGTGCAAGAGGCCAGTGGTGAATGGAAGCTTATGGATTTGTTCTCTGAGATACATTTAGAGGTGCACGACAGTCAGGGGCAGACCTATCTTTCATCTTTAGCTGTGACTTCTATCCTCCTAGATAGAGTGAAGATGAGACAGTTATCAGATTTAGAAGGCCTAGTTCTACGGGAGTCGGTGACCAGTGATGACCCTTCTCCTGGTTGGACGATAGGTGATGATGAAGTATTGCGTTTCCATAGACGAGTGTGGGTTCCAGGGGATATACGCGAGGAGCTGATGTGGGAGTTTCATGCTTCAGCTTGGGAAGTTCATCTCGGAGTTACCAAGATGTACCGTGACTTGAGACGTTAGTACTGGTGGCTAGGTATGAAGAGAGAAGTAGCTAGTTTTTTTATAAGGTGTTCCACCTGTCAGCAGGTGAAGGTGGAGCATCAGAGGCCAGTCGTACTGTTACAGCAGTTACCTATTCCAGAGTGGAAATGGGATGATGTCGCGATGGACTTCGTGATGGGGTTTCCGAGGTCACCTCAAGGCAATGATTACATGTGGGTTTTTGTGGATAGACTCACAAAGGTATCTCACTTTTTTCTAATCAAGGAGACCTTCAGTGTTGACAAACTCAGGAAGTTTTATATCTGATAGATCTTACGTCTTCATGGGGTCCCCCATTCTATCATTTCATATAGGGACGCCCGTTTTACATCTCATTTCTGGCAGAGTTTTCAAAGGATAGTGGGTACATAGGTGCATCTGAGCACAGCTTACTACCCTCAAACTGATGGTCAGTCAGAGCGTACGATACAGGTGCTCGAGGACATGCTACATGCATGCGTCCTAGACTTTGGGGGCTCTTGGGAGAAACATATACCCCTGGTCTAGTTTTCCTATAATAATAGTTTTCAGGAAACTCTAGAGATGGAACCTTACGAGGCTTTATATGGTCGGCCATGATGATCACCCTTGTGCTGGTTAGAGGCAGGTGAGGCAGCTTTACTGGGACCACATCTCATGCAGGAGACTTCTGAGCTGGTCCAGTTGATTCAGAAGCAGATGGATACCGCATAGTCTCGTCAAAAATCTTATGATGATCACCGTAGACGACCCTTGGAGTTTTTGGTTAGGGATCATGTTTTCTTGCGTGTTTCACTGAGGTTGGGACACAGGCGGATCAGGAGACAGGGTAAACTTTCACCGAGGTATGTGGGGCCATTTGAAATTCTAGAGAGAGTCGGGCTGGTTTCCTATTGGTTGTAGTTACCACAGAGGTATTGATCCATGCATGACGTCTTCCATGTATCTCAGTTGCGCCGCTATCATTCAGACCCGTCTCACATTTTTCAGCCCGAGGAGGTTGTGCTTGAGTTATATGTGTCCTTTGAGGAGCATCTGATTCGTATTGTTGATAGGAGCACAAAGGTTCTCTGAGGCCGGTCAGTTCCTCTCGTACGGGTGCTATGGCAGCATGGCCGAGTGTAGGACGAAACCGGGGAGCGGGAGACTGATATACGTGCTCAGTGTCTGGAGTTGTTCACGGCTATATCTTCACCACCCTTGGAAGGGAAATTCGAGGATGAATTTATTTAATGGGGGAAGTTTGTAAGAACCTAGTTCTTATTTTTGAGGTACAAGTTTCTTTTTTTCTCTTTTCCTCAGGTGTTTTTGAGAAAATAAGGAAAATGGGGAACAATCCTAAATTTTGGGACTATATGCTGTGTACTTTTCCACACGTTGTGTACTTTGGTTGTGTGGGATGAGTACATAGGGCGTGTAGCCTTCTTGGAGACTAAGGGTGTAAAAACCGACTACACGCTGTGTAGTGGTCCTTAACACGTCGTATAGTCAGTCGGCAGACGAAATAGTAAGGCAGTGGGAGCAACCGCCAGCTGGGCGACAGTACACATCGTGTAATCAGAAATACACGCCATGTACTCATGACTACGGATGAACAGTTTGGTGGTTCCTCCATAGGAACAGTTAAATGAGGGGAGTACACGCCATGTAGTCAAAAGTACACGCCGTGTACTTTGTTTTTTTTTCTTAAAATGGGCAGTAGCCAACCATATTCACAGGATTAGCTTAGAACCGGACAGGAGCTCAAGGGAGGATGGCCAAACCTTTATGGATCCCCAGATCAAGCGTCGGGAATCCGTTTCCACTTCCGTCAATCACGTTGGAACCACACGGGTAAGCCCTCCCATCTCCTTGCGTAGTTCTTTCCAATAATTCCTATAATGGAAGTTATTTGAGGTTGAATTATAATTATTTTACCTCAGATCTATGATGATCTTGGACGTTTTAGAAGGCGTCATTCGGGTATACCGTTATTGGGTGTTTAAGGTAGGTGGCTTGGTGTTTAATTTCAAACTATTGTGCATTTTTGTGTAATGTTGGGATACGCGCCCATGAATGGGGTGTCGTGTGGCTGAGGAATTTTTGAATTTAATACCTAGAATTGTATAGGTAATTTAAATGTGATAATAAACTATTGTTTGGGATCACTGCTTGGATCCAAGACCACCCCAGGGGTGCATTCCTCTGTTTAGTCGTTTAGACGGATACCCGAGGGTATGCCATTGTAATAATGTTTATGGAATTTCCTTGAGAGGAATTGTATGTGTATTGATTTTTTGTATGTTGGGCTTGGCCTGGTTACTTTCTTAGCCTGAGGGCAGTGCTTTACTTATCCTGAGGGCAGTGTTACCTTTAGCCTGAGGGCAGTGGTTATTTTGGCCTGAGGGAAACTTCTTTCGTGCCTGTGGGTGATAGACTCTGTGCCTGAGGGTGACACTTCATACGCCTGAGAGAAATATATGTTATAACTATGGGCAATTACCTGCGGGTTATGTTTCTGGATACCTGAGGGTAAGGGTTTGCGTGTCTGAGGACACTAACTATTTACATAGAAATTAATTGTGGTGGTTTCCTTATAATGAACGATTAAATGAATAATAAAATGGAAATATAACTGGTAAATTTAGTTTCTTTTGAGTACTGCTTAGTTTATTGCATTTTACTACTGCACACTATTGTTGCATATTTTCACACAGTTGGGCATGGGTCTTTGGTGGGTGCCTACTAGGAATTCTTTTCTCACACCCTATTTGGGTCATGTATTCAGCCCAAACAGATTACGTTTCTATAGGTGTGGATAAGGGCAAGGGTCCATATATAGGTACTTGAGTGCTGCTGCAGAGTAGGGGAGCATGGGACCGGGCTTAGGCTCGCGATGCTACCGGCTGTCTTGTTTTGTTTTTGTTGTACTCAGTATTGTATTGTCCTGTATTGTTTTGTAACATGTTCTGGATGTTTTCTTAGAACTTGAGGCATGTTTCATCATTATGTATAAATGTTGGTAATCTTTTACTGTTATTGCTTCGGTGCGTATGGTTTATTGCTTCTGTTTTGTTGTATGTTTTATCTTATATTCCGCTGCACTACACTTTGACAAATGAGGGCATAGTTTCCCCACTATCAGACCTGGTCCCTCATTGCTAGTCGGTAGCCTCTGGTGTTTGGGGAAATTCACTTGAGGTCATGTGGTGAACCGGGTTCGGGGCACCCATGGAGTGGTACTCAGAACCGGGATGTTACAATTGTGGGTGTGAGTTCTATTTTGCACTAGATTATGAATTATTTCCTTTCCTTATGATTTGTTCTAGGTATTTTCTTCTACATCTTCAGTCAATTATTCCAAATAGATCTTCTTGGAAAAGTTTTATAGATTCTAATATTCACTAAGAATATTTCAACCTCTAAATAACTCCAGTTGTCCTCCAGACTCCTCTTCAGCTTCTTGGTCAATCCACATTTGAGAATTTCAGTATCAATGGTGTATTTCTTCCTTATTTCCCATTTAGTAGAATTTTTTCAACTTAAATTCAGATCTATAATTTTATGAAAAAATAAATTTTCAAAGGGAAAGAGAGGGAATTTTATCTTAGGAATAGAGGTGGATTTCTATGCCTAGTCTTAGGTGATATCCAGAACATTTTTTCATTATTCCTATTATAATTTCCCCACTAAATAAAAAAATTAGAAATTTTTTCTTTAAATTAAAACAGATCCTTCTAAAAAGACTGTTCCAACTCCTTTTTCTCCATTCTTCCACAATTGAATTCAACTTAGATCATGTATTAGCCTCTATAGAAAGGTAGATAGTGATATTTTTTTATAATTTGGTTTATTAAAAAATTTATTCATGATTTTTAATGGATACAAGGATTAAATTTAAAGGTAGTATTTAAAAATATATTTCAATTTAAAGGGGGATTTAAAATCAAAATAATACCTCAGTCATTTATAACAAAAAAAAATCATGAATGCTATAAGTTTTTTACTATATTACTCATAAAGTGTTGGTTACTCAATAAACTCTTGGTTCACTCAAGAAATAGGTCATTATAAATAATATGTAAAAGTTGGTTTAGAATCCTCTTAGGTGATTGATTGAAATTTTAAACAGTATATCATGTCATGAGATTAAAAAAATAGTAGGTATTACATAAATCACCCTCACTTAGAATTTGAAAAACATGATAATTTTAGCATTAATTTAATGTGATTATATGGGTAAAATTAGTTCTTCAACATTGGTGTAGATTTAAAAGTTGAAATGATATTCAATTTAAGATACACGGGTTTTAAAATACACTAAAATTGAAAAATAAAATGCACAAAATTTTGAATAAATGAATTTTTTTTGAAAAAAAAAACTCAAGTAAATGTCTTAAACTATAAAGGTTCCCTCCCCCACACTTAAATGACATTATGTCATCAATTAATTCAAGTAGTTTTATCATGAAAATATAATTTGAAATGGAATCATAATAATAAATAAAGGATAATAAGAGGTAAGACCTAATTATTCTCATTGATAAATAGGTTGGAGAAGTGTGATATCCTTTATTGGTTCTTAGGGTAGATTTTAATGAAATTTCTTCAGCCTATTCCTATTTATAGTAAATAGGTTCTAGTTTCATTCATTCAAAATCTTCATAACACAAATAGGATATATATGAGTAATTATGAGTGGACCTTCACATATAAAATGAATTTTACCCCACATAATCTTTGGTATTGGGTTATAAAATAACAATTGGTCCCCTGGATGGAAGTATTTATGTTGAATCATATTTTCATGGGCCACTCATATCCTTTATTAGAAAACACAGTAAGTTTTATAAGATTATTTTTTAATTTCCTATAATTCTTGTAACTATAATTTTATTTTTTTTAGCTCTATCCGGGTCTATATTCATCTTTCTCACAACCAAATATGATTTGTGTTCTGACTATATAGGTAGGTGATATCTATTTCCATAGATTATTCTATAAATGAAAATTCTAATGGGTTTTTTGTAGGCTATCCTATAATCCCATAAGGTGTATCCCATCCTTTAGATCCAATATTTTAATTTTGTATTATAGTTTTCTCTAAGATCTATTTAATTTTCTTGGTAATCACTTAAAATTAGTCATTGGAATATGGGTGGATGGGTGTTTATGTTTTATGATGTAATCCATACATTCTCATTAATTCTACCATTCTACTATTGCAAAAATGGGTTACTTTATTACTAATCATGGCTCTAGGAAATCCAAACGTACAAAATATGTTATTATTAAAAAAAATTGTACACAACATGAGCATCGTCAATTTTGGTGGTTTTATTTTCCACTCATTTCAAAACATAATCAACTACAAGAAAGATATAATACTTTACAAAGTACATGGTAAAGGGTTCCATAAAATATATTCCCTATACTTTAAATATTTCACAAAAGATAATGGGTTTTTGAGGAATTTCTTATCTCTTTGAAATTTTTCCAAAAAACAGACATTAATTACATTTTTTTACAAAATTCATGTGCATTTTTAAACAATTTAGGCCAATAAATTTTTTATTATAATACTTTACTTACTATTCTTTGAGGTCTAAAGTGGCATCAAAAAGTTAGTGTGTGAAAAAAGTTAAAAATGGATTCAATTTAACTTGTATGTAAACATATTTTTATCATTTGGATATTAAAAATTTTCCAAAGATATGGATCTTTTTTAATGTAAAATCTAGGCTTAGATTTAATTATTTTAATTTGGTAGGGATTGAAGTGATTTTGGACATGATAAGTTATTGTATATTTGACCATATCTTCACATCAGGGAAATTCTCCTTTAATAAATTAAATTTTTTCTCCTAGAATATGGTCATTTAGTGGGACTTGGTATATAATTTAAACTTCATTGGCATTGGGAAGCCTACTCAGATGATAAGCCACTTGGTTCTCAACTCCTTTATTATTTTATTAATCTCCAAGTTGAACTCTTTGATAAATTGCATCTATCTCACAAGATTGGTCTTTAAATCTACCTTCTACATAAAATATATAAGAGTTATATAGTCAGATAAAACAATAAATTTAGTTATAATAAAATACAATCTGAATTTTTCTAGAGAAAAAACAATTTCTAAAGGCTTATTCATGATGGTATAGTTGGTTTGGGTAGTATATGTGGTTATAGAATAAAAAGCAATGACTTTTTGTTTCCTTTCAATTCTTTAAGACATGACTACTCCCAAAGCTTTGTTAAAGGTATCATAGAGTATCTTGAAAGGTTTCTCTTATCTTGGGGGATACATAACTCACATGTGATCATTATATACATTAATTAATCAAACTATTTTCTATACTCAATGTTAAAATCAACATCAACATCTTTTAAAAGCAACCTATATAGTAATAGATCAATCTTACTAAAATCCTTGATAAACCTCCTATAAAATCCTTCATGTCCTAGAAATTATCTAACATGTTTTACACAAGTTGGGTAAAGTAATGAATTTATCACTTCAATTTTTGACTTATTTACCTCAATTCCTCTTTATGAAATGATGTGACTAAGGATTGTTCCTATTTATACCATAAAATTTCACATTTCAAATTTTAAAATAAGATCATTTTCAATGAAAATTTAAAAAAAATTCTAGATTTTTCAAATAGTGATCAAAATAGTTTCCAAAGATAGTAAAATCATCCAAAAATACCTATAGATAGTATTTAATGTGATAAGAAAAGATATTTATCATACACCTCTAAAATGTATTATGAGTATTATATAATCCAAATGGTTTATTTTTGTAGGTAAAGGTACCAAAGATAAATGTAAAAGTGGTCTTATATTAGTCTTCTAGAGGTATAGGTACCCGAAAATATCTTGAAAATACATCTAAGAACCAATAATGTGTTTTCCCTAACAACTTTTCTAACACCTGGTCAATAAAAGGAATGGGGAAATAATATTTCATTATAACTTGATTCAACTTCCTATAATCTATATAAACTCTCCAACTATTCTGAATTACAATAGGTATATCAACTCATTTTTTTCATTCTTTGTAATGGTTGGTCCAGTTTTCCTACGAACTACATGATTGAGGTTGTTCTATTGTGAGTTAGATACTAGGTAAATGGTGTCTACTGCTAATAAATTATCTATATATTTTTTAACTACCTTTATTATTATGGGATTTATCCTCTTTGGGGCATGCCTAATAGAAATATAATTCTCCTTGAGTAAAATTATGTGTACTAGTAACTTTTCTCATTTCATTAAGTATGCATACTTTAAGTCTGTAGGCAGTGGTTTCAATTGTAGGTTCAGTGGTTATTCTAAAGATAAAATAAAATTTGGGTTTCTCACTTTCACTACTTTCATTTTCTATACACAAGATAACATATAATCTTCCTCATCGTTAAATAAACAACCAAATCCATAAATATATTTAGGGGTTACCTCTTCCTCTATTCTGAAAAAAGTTTCTTCACGATTATGGAAACCCTCATTATCTATGGAATTTCTTATAATTAAGTGTTTTTTTAAGTCTAAAAATTCATGTAACATACTTGGGTCTTCAATGGGTTCGGTCTCTTCATAGTGGGAAAGTGTAAGTAGTGAATGGCTAGGTGAGGGACTCCTTATAGAGTCAAAGATATTGAATTAGACCATGTTGTCTCCAAATTCCATGGTGAGTTTTATTTCATGTACATTGATGATTATTTTAGCTTTATTAAATAAGTTCCTCCCTAAAATTATTGGTGAGTGTACTGGGATTTTATCCTCCTCCATGTTGAGCACATAAAATTCTGCTGGGACTATTAAATCTTGGACTCTCATAAGGACATCTTATAATACTCCTATTATAAAAATAGTAAATCTATTTTCTATCTGCACAATAACTCTTGTGGGATTCAAGTATCCTATATGCAAATATGTAAACACTGAGTAGGTCAAAACATTAATAAATCATCTAAATGAAATAAATAAACTAAAAAAGTTGTGGAACCAATAGTTCAAGGGATAAAAATATCTCTAAATATTTAAATTTTGTAGAAAACTATGGCATGATAAGGGTTGATAAACTTCTTCTAAATTAATTCTTTTATTCCCTTGAAGCCTCATCTTCTTGGTGAAAATTTATTTGAGGAACTTAGCATAATTTAAGATTTTATTAATCACTTCAAGAAAGTTTATATTAATCTAAACATGTTAGAATGTTTTTATAATTTATCTTTGAAGTTATTCTTATTGAATATTATTATATTGAATCATTATTTATGGGAAATTAAGTGAAGGTATTTATTTTATTTTTTCCACCTTTTTCATGATGTCTTGGGTATTTTCTTCCTAATTGGTTCAACTTTCTATTATTATTTATTCTCTTCTTCTTGGGTATCATTGTATTTCCACCCAAGGTCTTAATTAATTGGTTATTCTCAGTTCTATTCATCTTTTTCCATAGCATGCTCATCTATGCTTGATTGTTCTTGGTTAGATTCAGTTTTTTTAGATCTTTCTTCTTCATTACTAGGTTGATTCTATTCATGCTAAAGTTTAGTCATGAGGTGAATCTATTTGTTGTTTCTAATGGTTATCATGATCAAATTCTCCTTAGGGTTATGGATTGTTTGAGATGGAATCTTTCCTTGGTTTTTACATAAAATCTCCACTACACTATTGAGATGGTTTCTTAATTCTCCCCCTTCATTACTATACTTATCAACTTTGGGTCCTTCTTGATACTATATAGGGGTTTTTCACTAGTGGATGATTGTTTGTAGGGTATCCTTTTCTAGAATGGAGGGGGGTTTTATTGATAATAAGGTTGATTATAATACTGTTTAAATGGGGTGGATGTTAGTATGATGGGTTGGGTTAGAACTTATTTTATTATTGTTAAGGGGGTATTGTTGGTACTTATTTTGGTAGGTTGTTATGGTTTGCTCCTATTGATTCCCAAATCCATACTATACTTGAGGATTTCTCCTCCATCCTTTATTTTATTGCTAAAATTTCCTTTTTTGAAAGGCTCCTTCATAATTCCCCATTCCCTTCACTTCAGCACATTGGTCAATGAAATGTATATGTGATGAGTATAAGCCACATACCATAACCAATGCTTGTTATTCACTTGCCTGCATCAAATCTATCTTTCTCGAAAATAATGTTAACACTTAAATTATATATTATACTAATAGAGATAAGTTATAAGTTATTACCTTATTCATGCCTCCTGTACATGTACCTTTGGTGCCAAACTATTGTGAGTTTTGGGAAATATTCTTGATCAATCCCTTTCACTACTAGAAAACTACACTTTACCAATGGTTTTAAACCATTTTTATAGGCCATGTAACCATTGGTATAGGGTATACCAATGGTTATATGAATTTTTGGGTTCTTTTATGTAACTAAATAGATATAAAAATAGTTTTCATTAAAACCATTGGTATAGGCCATGTGGTATTTATCATGCCAACAATTTTTTTAAAGTGTTGGTATATGGTATTATACCCAACTAGCACCACAAACCCACCCAGAATCTTCACACAATCAATACCACAACCTGTAAATAGAATAACAATCATAATACACATTCCATGTAGAACATATATTATATAGTTAGCATTTAACCAATTGATAACTATATCAATAGTTTTCAAGTCATTCATAATATTATAATATAGATATATAATCCACACAATTAGTTTTAGTCATTAAACACCATCCACACAATAGTCTCATTACCATCAACATAACTCATCACCACCACTTCCATTATAATCATCACTCGCATCATGGAAATCCTCACCAACATCATTGTCTTCAACATCATCATCATCATCAGGAGTTTCATCACTTTAACTGCCACTAGGACCATCATTTTCATCTCCTAGTTCATCATATAAATAGTATATTATTGACATACATGTATCAAAACCCATAGTATTCTCTAATGGAAGTGGTGGATATAAATTTTTTATAGATTTTAAAAACTTCTTGGTGACCATTTTACCTCTTTCACACTCCTATATAACAATTTTTTTTATCCTTTATGGTTGTTGCATGAGAGTTATATAGCTCTATGCTTCCATATATTTGAGAGGAACTCAGTAAGGGCCAATATCTATTAGGTATGATTATCTTCCTAGATCATCATCATACTCTCCCTTGGTTATCCTCACCTAATACATGTCTCAGATGATCATTTGGTTAGAAGTTATCATCTTCTTTCTCATCGAGAGCCTTTAGGGAACACAGTTGAAAATATAAATAAGATATTCAATTATGAATTAGGTATCAAAATTTAAAATAAAAATAATAAAAGTTTTTATATTTTCTTATATTTGTTCATTTTCATCACTTACATATTTTTTCCTCATACCTGATAAAAACAATTTTTCTCAAGGCACACAACCTTTGATGCTCAGTGTTTCTTGCTAAAAATGAAATTCATTACTATAAGAATGTATTATTCAGTAATATGAAATTAATAAACAAAATTAACTCAATCTAGAAAATATTAGACTGATTAAAACCAAAACAAATTTAATTAAATTTCAATGAAAATTAATTACTTTGGTTGAGGTATATTCATATTAGTTTTATTATATTTTATACTAATTTGGGTTGGATTGGATCTTTAATTTAGTTCTAATAATTTTCATTCATTTTTTATTAATTTAACTAGGTTTGAGTTAGTTCAATTTAACAAAACAATTGTTAGGATGATTTTACACTTTTATATCCAAATGAACTAAGTATGGTTCAAATCTAATTAGTTTGGTTTAATATAGGTCATTTCAGGTTGTTTTGTTTCATATGAATTAAATTGAATTCAATTTTATTTGGTTTTATTTGGTTCAGTTTTGTATGTGTTAGTTAGGTTTACTTACATTAAATTCAATTTGATTTTATTTGAATAAATTTCATTTATTTATATCCTAATTATGTTAGATTTTTATAGTATTTTTTGTGGTTTGAGTCATTTATTTTTCATATAGTTTCATCTAGTTTGGTATTAATCAAATTTATTCAATGAGTTTTTCATGCCTTTCACTCAATATGATTTGATTCATTTACCTTTCATTCATTTCATGATGATTCAATTGATCTAATTTTTTATTAGTTTAGTTTTAATTGATATGTTTTACATTATTTCACTTTCATTTAATTCACATAAATATAGTTTTAGTCAATTTGATTCTATTTTTGGTAGGTTGGTTTATGTCGGATTGGTTCGACATAGTTTAGTTATGTTTGGGTCATGTCAACTTATTCCATTGGGTTTAAGTTGGTATTTTTATAGAGTTATTTATCTTTGGTTTGGTTTTATTCCATTTAAATTGATTATGCTCTATTTAGTTCAGTTCAATATTATTTTGGTCTATTTGGTTTGGTTTGGTCTAATTTATTTTATGGTGAGTTTCATTGGATAGTGTTGGTTCATTTTTTATTATATAAGGTTTATTTATACTTGGTTTTAGTGGGTATTGTTCTATTAGGCATATGATGGTTTAGTTGGTTATGTAATTTTTTATCTAATTTAATTTTATGAACTTTTATTTAGTTCAGTTCAATAAATATTTGGTTTCATTTAGTTGTGTTAGTGCCTATTAAAACTCAATTTTTCATAATAACATCACCAACCCATGCCATTTTGGTGTAAAAATTCCATTTTGGCATGAAAGTTAACTCCAAAATGAACCATCCCTTGCACCAATTTGGATTTTTACTATTGTGAAATGAAAAATTTGGTGTCGCACTACACCAATTACATTGTTCTTTTTTAATTTTTTCTAAATTTTGTTATTAATTATAAACACAATTTTATATAACTTTTTTTCTCTTAATTAACTTTTTTTACCCTTATATAATTTTATTTTAACCTTACATAACTTTGTTTTTTCCTTACTTAACTTCTATTTACCCTTACATAACTTTAATTTACCCTTACATGACTTTTCTTTAGCCTTGGTTAACTTATATTTACTCTTATATAACTTTAGTTTACTCTTACTTAACTTTTTTTACCCTTAATTAACCTGTAAAAGTTTCTACTTACCCTTAAATAACTTTTTTTACCCTTAATTAACTTTTTTACCCTTAAATAACTTTAGTTTACCCTCAAATAACTTTGTTTTACCCTTACTTAACTTCTTTTTACCCTTACATGACTTTATTTTACCATTACTTAACTTTTTTACCCTTAATTAATGTTATTTTACCCTTACTTAACCTGTAAAAGTTTATGTTTACCCTTATATAACTTTTTTTACCCTTAATTTACTTCTATTTACCCTTATATAACATTAATTTGCCCTTATATAACTTTGTTTTACCCTTATTGGACTTCTTTTTACCCTTACATAACTTTAGTTTACCCTTAATTAACTTTATTTTTCCTTTACTTAACTTTATTTTACCCTTAATTAACCTGTAAAAATTTATGTTTACCCTTACATAAATTTATTTTACCCTTACTTAACTTTTTTTACCCTCACATAACTTCACTTTACCCTTAAAAACTCCATTTAACCCTTACTTAACTTATATTTACCCTTATATAACTTTAGTTTAGCATTACATAAATTTTTTTACCCTTACATAACTTATGTTTACCCTTACATAATTTTTTTACCCTTACATAACTTTTTTTACCCTTACTCAACTTTAGTTTACCATTTTTTGTTGATTTTATGAAAAAAAAATTAATTTTAATTTAATATTTTAAATAAAAATAAAAAAATGTATTAAAGAGTATATTCAAATAATATTATTTTGGGTGTAAATAATGGTTTAATACATTGAATCATTTTTACTATTCATTCACCATTTTGGAGCGAATCTACTCCAAAATGGTGTATTGCATTGGAGATTCTCTAAAAAGTATATGGTGTCTCTCATGCTCTTGCATTATAGAACGCCCCAAAGAGTGCATATACTTTATATCACCCTTGTTATTTTTGTTTCTTTTTTATTAATCCAGAAAACAAAAAATCAATAAAAATAATAAGAACTAAATTTTCAACACAAACCATTAAAGTTAAATATTACCTTAAACCCATTACTCATCTAATAAATGATCATTTCTTAGTATTGTGTTGTTGGAAAGTCATTGAAGATTGGAACACCCTCTAACTCAATGCTGACTCTACTCATATAACCAATATATATCTCATGTTTATATGATCACTATAATTCCCCAAGTTCTATCAAATATATAAAGTTCATAGCTTAACTATCAGGAAACTTAAATCGATGCTGCAATGAAAACATTAATTCATATATATAAAATAATAATAAATTTTTCAATTTAAAAAAAATTCCTAACCATATCTCCTCCCATGATTTCTCCTTGATTTTATTATTGATATATGAAGATCCTTTGTGATGTTTTTGTTTTTACAAAAAAAATTTATTTCTTGAAAACTAATATTTTTATAAAATAAGTTTTTTGTAAATCGTGTAAAAGAAGTGTTGCTTAAAGTTTATAATTTTTTTCTAAGAAGTAGATGTAAATATGAATAAAGAAAGCTCTCTATAAAGTTTTGGTGATTGGATGTAGAGTTTTGGAATCAAACTACTGAACTCATTTTTATCAAAAAGATGAGAGGTCAATGTTTTGAAAAAGTGTTTTTCAGATGATCCATCTGTATGAAGTTGAAGATATTTCGAAAATGTTTTGTTAGAAAGTATAAAGTTACTAAGTTTCTAAGAAATAATAATGTTGTAAATTTATTTATTTAAGAAATTTGGGAGGTTTTAAAATTTACAAAACAAATATGATGATGCTTTTTAGTTATTCTAAGTCTCTGAAAAATCATGAGGAAGTTATGATACAAGAAAAAGTTAGTACAAGGAGTTGTAGAAACTGGTATATTGGAAGGATGTTGACACCTATAAATTGGATTAAATTACTTAGTTGAGGAAGTCAGATCAAACTGAGCTAGGGAAGTCAGATCAGACTGAGCTGAGGAAGTCAGATTGGACTGAGCTGAGGAAGTCAAATCAGACTTAGTTGAGGAAGTTGATCAGACTAAAATGAGGAAGTCAGATCAGAGTGACCTGAGGAAGTCAGATCAGACTGAGCTGAGGAAGTCAGATCAAGCTGATCTGAGGAAGTTAAATTAGAATCAGTTGAGGAAGTTGATTGGACTGAGCTAAGGAAGTCAGATCAAACTAAGGTGAGGAAGTCATATCGGACTGAGCTGAGGAATTTAGATTGGACTGAGCAGAGGAAGTCAATCAGACTGAGCTGAGGAAGTTAATCAGACTGATCTGAGGAAGTCATATCATATTGAACTGAGGAATTCAGATCAGATAGAGCTGAGGAAGTCAGATCAGACTGAGATAAGGAAGTTAGATCAAACTGAGATGAGGAATTCAATCAGACTAAGTTGGGGAATTCAATCAGACTGAGCTAAGGAATTTCTAATGGACTGAGCTAAGTAAGTTCCAACATATTGATCTAAGGAAGTTCTAACAGACTAAGTTGAGGAAGTTCTAATGGACTAAGTTTTCTAGACTATAGTTTCTAATCTTTTGTTGAGAATTCAAGAAGATATTTTGAATAATTTTTTAGAAGTTTTGAAAATACACCAGAAGATATGAGAAGGTTTGAAGAGGTTAAATATGAAGCTCAAATTAATGTGAAATTCTTATTTTTATGAATTTGGGTGAGTGGGAAATGTTTTCAATTTTTCTACATTTTCTTTTCAAGGATACCTATAAATATAGAATAAATTACATCATTCTTAACACGTTTTCACATGTTTGAAAAAGGTGGGACTATTGTAAAGTTCATGTCAGAAGTGTTTTTCAGATAAAGATCTCATCAGAATGTTGAACTTTAGCTAGTTCAGATTAAGGGATTGAGGAGGATCATGCTAAATAATATTGGTCTGAGTATTTGAAAAGTGTTTTTAAGGCTCGGGTCTTGTTATTGATAGAACATAAATTTTATTTAGGAAAAGATTGAGAAAAGGTGAATCAGACTGAGTTAATCAAACTGGGTTCATCAAACTGAGGGCCATTGGACTCATCTTTATCATACCTAGTTACTTTTGTGGATCATATTAAAAAAAGTCTTTATACTTTTGTTATCGATCATTTTTTTAATAAAAAAAAATTATAAACTAATGTGAGTTAGTATAATCATTCCTATCGAGATATAGAAGGTGTCTGACGGGATTTGGTACGAGTTGTATTCACTTATTCATTATAGTGAATTTCCATAGACCTGTGGGAGTGGATATGGTAAGGATATAGGTTCTCACACTAAGGTCAAACCTTGTAAATATCATGTGATTTTCTTTCTTTCCTACTTTTTCATGCATGAGTTTTTACTAAAAGATGATGAGATAATGAAATTTAATAGGTTTTAGGGGTTATGTTTCTAAAACTTTAAATCTTATAAAAATTTAACAACTTATTCAACCCCCCCTCCCCTCTCCATTTTTATTCAATAACTTCAATAGGTATCATATTGAAGATTACATTATTGAATATTTATCATGGACAATCTCAATTCTATCAATAGTAGAGGAATTCCTATATTTGATGAAAAAAATTATTGTGAATGGAAAAATAAGATGATTTCATATCTCTTATCTATTGTTTTGGAAGTTGTTGATTCTTCTATAATTTGTTTTCCACCTATTGAGAAAGATTCTCCTATGACATTTGCTGACAAGATAAATATTGAAGTTGATGTAAAGGATATAAATATTATCCTTATGTCTCTATCATAAAATTTTTATATGAAGGTTATGGATCTCAAAACATCAAAGAGTATATGGGACAAGCTATAAAGTATTTTCAAAAGGAATAATAAAGTGAAGGGAGAAAATATAAAAATCTGGCTTATTAGGTTTCAAGAAATAATAATGAGAGATAAAGAAACTATTAATGAATACTTCACTAAAGTAAATGAAGTTTTTTTAAGCATTATAGGTTTCAGGGATGTATTGAAAGATTCTACAATTTTGAAGAAACTCATGAGAAAATTTACATACATGTTTGATTCTAAAATTTTCTCTTTTGAAGATAAATATGATTTGTCTCTTAATTAATTACATAAATTTCTTATTAACTATGAAATGAGAAAATATCCAATGCTCAAAAATAAGATGAAAGATGTAATAGCATTAGAATTTATATGAAAAATGAAAATTCAAGATGTTAATCCTTGTGATTTTAAAGTTAAATAGGATGATGGGTTTAATGATAAAATCATGTCTCTTATATCCAAGAACTATTGAAGAGTAAGAGTAAAGTATGGATGAAAACTTCCTATTAAATGTTTTGAGTGTGGTGGAATCAAGTACTTTGCTATGAATTTCCCTAAGAATAAATTTGGAGAATATCAAGCTGATTCTGATGAAAACCTTGATGGAATAAGTGGAATAAAAGTTCTAAAGAAGAAAATTCATCCAAAAAATTTAAGAATAAGTTCACTAGAAACAAAAGAAGTATACTTAGTAAGAAAGATGAATCAGACTCAAATGACAAAAATTATTCAGAAGATGAAAGTTCATAAAATTTTAGAATATTCATTAAAAAAGTTTAGAAAATAAATGATTCCTTATATGGTGAAGAAGAAGGTGAGGAATCTTATAGAGAGTACCATCTTAGATCATAACTTTCTACATGTCCTTTGAAAAATATAACTTTCAAGAAATAAATCATAATGATGACGAATAATGCGGGAAAAGTTGTTGAAGGTGGAAAATATTTTTTTAAGCAATAATAAGAATACATCCAAGAGATATTAAGTTACAAAATTATAATTATTGAACAAATAAAGGTGATTTAAGATCTCATAACAAAGTTGGAATCTAAGGAAGAGAAAGTTAAAAAGTCTCAAACAAAAATTCTTAAGTCCAAAAGTACTTTAATAAAGATGAATAAAAACATCAAAAAATCTTCAGAAGTAAAATATGAGACTTCTAAATTTTCTAAGAAATCTCAAAATAAGAATTGGGTGAAATCCTCATTCACTAAAAATAATGTTTCATATTATTTTTATAACCATTCAAGAAAAGGTGTTGGGAAATCTTGGTGTGAAAAGGGTTGTGAAAAATCTATCGCATTACCAAGAGTTAAAAATTACCCCAAAAAGAATGTTTTCACACACCCAGAATATGTTATATTAGAAATAAGTTATCAACCTCAACAAGGTTTCTATAGAGAAATATCTTACTTCAATTAAAAATTAGGATTTGATGATTTTTTCTAGTTTTGTGTAATTTATGGGCATAGAGCTTAAAAATTTTTGGTACAACATGTCTCTACCTAGAAATGGGTATGAAGAAAGAGGAATCATAATGAGTAACTTTCCTACAACTTTGGAAGTTGGAAAATTGAAAACACAAGATGTTATAAAACTTATAATGGAAAATAAATTTGAATGTCTGGAATAATTATGTGGAATATGTGACCATGCTAGTCATCATGCCAAAATATGTATGACACTCCTTCCAGAACAAGTTTCTTATAGTATAAAATAAAAGGAATGTGGAAAGAAGAAAGTTGAGGAAATATCTTTTGTTGTTGAGACAAATTTGAAAGAAATTAAAAAAAGAATAAATCATGGATAATTGATAGTGGTTATTCTTCATACATGATAGGTGATATAAAAATCTTGAGACATGTTGAAAATTGTGATGGGGGAACAGTTACTTTTTGAAATGATAGTTCCTTGAAAATTAGAAGAATAGTAATTGTTGAGATGGAAACTCAAAAACTTAAATCAAAAAAAGTTTTTTTTATTGATGGGATCAAACACAACTCACTCAGTGTGATTCAACTTTTTGATTATGGAAAATGAGTTTTTTTTAGAAAATATTCTTATATCATTATAATTATTGAAATGGAAAAGTTATTACAAAAGTAAAAAAGAAGTAACAGAAATATTTTTCAGATTAGAGAACTTAAAAACTCATGTTATCTAAGTGCTGGAGATGATAATAGGTTGTGGCACTAAAGACTTGGCCACATTAGGTAGAAAATCCTGAATAAACTTTCCAAAGTTTATTTTGTTAAAAAAATTCTATCATTGAAAAGAAGAGAATAAAATGTTTTTGTAATTTTTTAAAAAGGTAAAATGACTAATAAAATTCATAAGAAAGTTGATATTTAGTCTAAAAAACCTCTTAAACTTATTTATTTTGATTTATGTGGGATAAAAATACATTAATCAACAAAATTATATTTTTTATTTTATCACTTTTATTGATGATTTCATGTGGATGACCAACATCATGTTTATGAATCACAAGTTAGAGGCTTTTTAAATGTTTAGATTATTCAAAAAATGTGTTGAGAAAGAAATGGGGGTTTATATAAAGAAGATAAGAATATATAACAGAACATAGTTCACATGTAATTATTTTGAAACTTATCTTAAGAAGAAAGGTATCAAATACCAGTATAGTTCTCTTTACACTTCACAACAAAATGGATAATCAAAAAGGAAAAATAAAATTTTTGTGAAAATGGGTATAAGCATGTTAGTAGAATAAAAACTTTCAAAGTTCTACAAAATAGAAGTTATTAGTATTGTTTTACATGTTCATAATAGATGTTTATTTTGGATGGAATTCTACATTACTTATTATGAAACATGGTATAAGAAAAAAAAATTCATTGAGCTATTTCGAGGTTTTTCGAAATCCCTGTTTGCTAAAAATTAAAAATTCGGATCATGTAAAATTTTATGAGATGGATGAAGAAGAGTTTTCATGGGATATTAACCCAAAAAAGAAGTTACAAATATTGGAACAAATGTTTATAAAATTTTGTGGATTCGTATGGTTTGAAATTTATTGAAAATCAAAATTCCTCAAAAAAAAGTTGTTGAGAATGTTGAGGAAGAAAAACTGAAGATTTCTAAAAAAATGAAAGTGATTCAAAACAGACATATCAATATTTGAAAGAATCATGTGATTAGGAAAGTAAAACTAGAAGATAAATTGTGAAATTTTCTACTTTAAAAAACATATTGAGACTGAAAATATTCTTGGGAATCATAAGGTTGAGATTAGAAAATCAAACATCACTCAATTCAAAAATTGAACTAGATTTAGTTTTAGAAGCAGTGGAACATAAAGAATGGGTTGATGCGATGAATGAAGAGATCGATCATATTGAGAAAAATAAAACTTGGGAACTTGTTCCCCAATGAGCAAATAAAAATTTCATTAGAACAAAATAGGTGTACAGAAACAAGTTAAAGTATGGATAAGTTTCAATAAACAAAGAAAGACTTGTTTGTAAAGGCTATGCACTGGTAGAAGGTGTGGATTTTAAAGAAAAATATTCCCTCTTTGTAAGATTAGAAACTATTAAAATGATTCCAATAGTGGTTTCACATAAAAATTGTAAATTTTATCAGATGGATGTAAAATCATCTTTTCTAAATAGTGAAATTTAAGAAGAATTTTACATTGATAAATCTTGTGGGTTTTTACTTAATGAAGATGAAAGAAAATTTTATAAATTGAATAAATCTTTGTATGGATTGAAACAATCCCCACGTTCTTGGTATTCAAAACTTGAAATTTGTTTGAGAATGGTGAATTTTTCTAAAGTAAAAGTTTATAGGAACTTATATGTGGAATATTTTAACTTTGGAATCCTAATTTTAATTGTTTACGTGGATGATATAATTTTTACTGGGGACGAAGAAAAAAAGTTTGTGAAGAATTTGATGAGGAAATGAAGAATAATTTTAAGATGTCAGTGTTGAGAGAATTATCTTTCTATATTGTTTTAAAAGTTCAAAAAAAGGAAAAATATATTTTCCTATCCCAAGAAACATATGTTGAGGAATTGTTACAAAATTTTGGTATGGAAGAATCCAAAGAATTTTATACTCTTATTTTAGTTAGTATAAAGATGATTATATATGAATCTGGAAAAAGTGTGAATCAAAAATATTTTCGAAAGCTAGTAGGAAGTTTACTTTATCTCAAAACCTCAAGACCTAATATTTTTATGTTTTAACTTTGTGTAAAAGATATCAAAGTGATTAGAAATAATCTAATATGTTGTCAGCAAAGAGAATTCTAAGATGTTTTAAATGAACAACTTCACATGGGTTTTTATACAAAAGAAGTTGTGAAATTAACTTTCATGGTTATACTAATGCTAATTGGGTTGGTGATTGCAATGATATAAAATAAACTTTTAGAGGAACATTTTTATTAGTTGAATTTTGTGTGACTTGGAATAGTAAGAAATAGAGTTCAGTAACTTTGAGCACAACGTAATTATAATATGTTGCAACTACTCAGGATTATACTCAGATGTTGTGGATAAAATTTCAGCTGGAATATTTTAAAGTTGAAGTTTCTAAATCATTAAATAATCTTTATGATAATCAGAGTGAAATTAATCTTTATAAAAATATTTTCCAATATTAAATATCAAAACACATTGATATAAAGTTTCAATTTATAAAATAGAAAGTTTCTTCTGGATATGTTTTTCTATAATATATCTCAATAAAGTATCAAATTATTGATATATTCACAAAATCAATGCCAAATGAAAGATTTTTGGAATTAAGGTTGCAACTACATGTCCATCCTCCACCAAATACTTCCTAAACATCTTAATGAAGTACCCCACCATGCTTTGGATTATATTGAAAAGGGGGGAGAATATGTACAACTTTATCCTCTGATATAAAGAGAAGTATTTTTCTTACTTAATTGAATCTGAAGTTGTGGTTATCATAAAATGGGGGAGATAAAAAAATAAAAGTGATAGGAAAAGATAAAATTGAGGGGGAGTTTATCTTTACATGTACATAAAATTTTATTATCACCAAGGGATGGAATTTCTTCAAAAACATTACTTTGTATAGTAGTGTGGTGCTAGGACAATATCTTTTGATAAAGGATATATTTTGGTAAAATTAAAAAAAAACATGAGTTGTTTATAAATATGAGTTGTGAAAAATATCAGTATTTGAAAAATTTGTTAACAAAAGTTTTCAAAAAATCCAAAGGGGGTATTGAAGATCCTTTGTGATGTTTTTGTTTTTAAAGTGTTTTTTATTTTTTTCAACTAATATTTTTGTAAAATAATGTTTTTGTACATTAGGTGAAATATGAGTTGTTAAAATTTTATAACTTATTTTTCTGAGAAGTATATGTAAATCCAAATAAAGAAATTTATTTGTAAATTTTTGGTGATTAGACATAGAGATTCGGAATCATACTACTGAAATTAGTTTTTGTTAGAAATATAAGAGTTCAATTCTTCTAAAAGGTATTTTTTAGATGATCCATCGGTATAAAGTTGAAGATCTTCGGACAATTTTTTTGTTATAAAGTCTGAAGTTTCTAAGTTTCTAAGAATTAATAATGTTGTAAAGATCTAGAGTTAAGAAATTTTGGAAATTATAAACTTTACAAAAAAATATGATGTTTTGTTGTTCTTTCAAGTCTCTGAAATATCATGAATAAGTCATGATATAAGAAAAAGTTTGTAGAATGAGTTGTAGAAACTGGTACATCAAAAGTATGTTGTCGCTTATACATCAAATTTAGTTATTGATCTGAATAATTTAGATCGGACTGAGGAAGTCAAATTGGACTAAGAAGAGGAATTCATATGTGAATGAGATGAGGAAGTTAGATCGGAATGAGCTAAGGAAGTCAATCAGACTGATCTGAGGAAGAAAATCATACTGAGATGAGGAAGTTAAATTAGACTGAGATGAGGAAGTCAAATTATAATGAGATAAGGAAGTCAATCAGACTAAGATGAGAAATTCAATCAGACTGAGATAAGAAAGTTTTAATGGAATGAGCTGAGGATGTTCTAACAGACTGAAATAAGGAAGTTCTAACAGACTGATCTAAGGAAAATTTAACATACTAAGTTTTTCAAAATATTTTTTCTAATCAATTGATGATAATTTGAGAAAATATTCTAGATAATTTTTAAAAAGATTTAAGAAGACGCCATAAGAGATAATAAGTTTTGAATCGGTCAAAGATGAAGCTCAAATGAATGTGAAATTCAGAGTTTTATGAATTTGGGTGAGTAGGAAATGTTTTTATTTTTCATTTTTTTTCTTTTCTGGGGTTCTTATAAATAGAGAGGAAATTACATTATTCTTAACACTTTTTCACATGTGTAAAGACCCGGAAATTTCAAGGAAAATTTTTTTCTTAATTTTCTTTGGAATTTTACAAGAACTCAGTTTCTAATGGCGCCTGATTCCGATGCCCGGTGTGCCCGGAATTAATTTCCGAAGTTTAGCTCGGGTACGTTCAGTGAACGAACGAGCGGGTTTTTCTATCTTTTGAACCGGTGCTCGGAATTGAAATCTGAGGGCACCGATGAACTCACAACGCCGGTATTTGCTTAAGGATACTTTTTCCGTAGTTGCGTTTTATCGAGAGCGGAGGTTTGTTTTTTTTTGGATTTTCTTTAAAAGTGTAATAATAAAATAACGTGTCATGTTGCACTTTATTTTATTTCAGCCGCCATTGGGAGTGAGGTGGTTGAAACCTTCTCATGGAGGTTGGAGGTGGGGCCACCACACCTTAACCTCCCTTGAGAGGTTATGGTGGTGGGGCCCACCCAAACTAAACCTCCCATGGGTGGTTTATTATGGTGGGGACCACACGGGGCTTAACCCCCCTATTAATGGGAGGAGAGGAAACCTCCCAACTCTCCCTCATTAATGAGGGAGAGCCTCTTAATTCCTCAACTCCCCATTAAATGGGGAGAAACTCCTTGGCACCCTCCCCTCTTAAGTGGTGCCAACGGACCTCTTTAATTGCGTCAACGCAATTTATTTCACCCGACCCCCCTTTTTTTAAAAAAAAAATTATGTAACCACGATGGTTACATACCTCTCCCCCTCACCTATATATAGGGATCTTGGAAGAGGGTTTGGGGGACGGCTTCACCAAGCGACGGAACGCTGGTAAAGTACCGCGACGCCCAACACTTGGGATAATTAGAGTTCTCCAACGAAGAACGCCTTTTTCCAAAGCAGAAAGACGGCACTTCTTCTTCCTTTCCACGACCTCCTTCCGTGTTGAATGAATGGGCGTCGTCTGCAAGGAACATCGATGGCTCTTCATCTTCGAACGTTTCCCGACATCAACGAACCGGCACCGCTTAGATCCGTGACTTCGTCAATGACGATTACGGAGTCACGTTCCGCGAGGATGTCTTCCGCGACACCGATTTCCGCATCGGCGACGAATGAACTTCGAATCCGAGGTAGGGGTTTTGTCTTTTTTTTAAATTACGTGTTTCTTTCCCTCGAACATGAAAGAATAATCTGTTGGACGTTGTTCCAGATTTTATTAAAAATTGTGAAAAGTTCATCGTTGTGTTTTTACGATTGGCAGACTGTTATCGTTATAACGGGAGGAGACCGGACCGCATGAACACGGCCGATTCTCCTCCCACTTCTAATCTTTGGTGTTGATTTAGCAAAGACAGCGCGGTGTCGTCGCACCATGCAGGAACAAAAGAAAACACGGCCGGAGCGGGCTGTGACGAAGGAACGCGGCGCCATCGTGTCGTGCCGTAGGTTTCAAACGAGACCGCGGCCGGAGTCGGACCGCAGCGGAAGGACGCGGCGTCGTCACGCCACGTCGAACGGATTCACGTTCATCTTGGAAGGGGCGGCCGGAAAAACCGACCGCCGGAGAACTCGAAGGAGGCGGCTGGAAATCCGGCCGCCGGCGCCGGAAGGAGCGGGACCGCGGGGTCCCGCGGCGAGAACCCGGCCGGCCCCGCGCTGGCCGGCCGTTACAGGGGGGGAGCCCGGGGGTGTAACCCCCCCGGCAATACACATGGCGCGGCCCCTTAAAGGGGCCGCCGTTTTAAAAATTAAAGGGGGGCAATGCCCCCTCCTTTTAGCGTGTCGCGCTGGCCGAGCTGTCGTGCCGTCGAGCCGCCGAGCCGCCGAGTCGTCGCACCACCGCGCCGCCGCGCCGCTGGCCGGGACGAGCCGCTGGCCAGGCCGAGCCACCGGGTCGGGCTGCCACTCGGGCCGGGTCGACCCGGTTCGGGCCGGCCTAGGGGGTACTGGGCCGGGTCGGACCGGGCCCAGACCCCCCCGTCTTCGGACAGGATTGGTTCAAATGCCCATAACTTGGGCTGCAGACATCCGATCGACGAACCGTCAGTTGCGTAGCGATCGTTTGATCGAGACGGTCGTTTCGGTATACTATACTCAAGGTGCACCTTCCTTTTCGGGAGCCTACGTGGTTAAAACTCCATAGTTAAGCGTGCTTGGCCTAGAGTAGTGATCAGGATGGGTGACCTCCTGGGAAGTTTCCCAGGGTGGGTGTGAGACGGAAAGGCCAATAACTAACAGACTGGGCGTCCGATTTACGCGCCGTCTATTTCGTTGAATTCCTCTTGATGAGACGGAACTTTTGGCATACTTCTCCCGAGTTTTGGATACAGTTGGTAGTGTCCGGGTTGGATCGCACCCGAAATCCAACCGGGCCCCTGGAACGGAAAAGCTGTTATCTTTCAGACCAGACGTCCGTTTGACGAACCATCAGCGGCATTGGTGATCACGTTGAGAAACGGTCCCTATGAGCATACCCTATGAGAGTTCGGGGTACAGTTGAGATACGGCCGGGGTTGGTTCGCTCACGAAACCAACCAGGCCCCTGGGACATAAAGGCTAGTAACTCACAGACCGGGCATCTGATTGACGTGCCGTCTATTGCGTTGAGACCCCTATGACGAGGCGGTCCTTTGAGATACTTCTTTGTGGGACCTTGAGATACTTGGAGTATCGACTTGTGGCTCGTGGAGCGGACCCTCCTAGAGACGAGCGTATGGAGTTCGGAGACCGTATAGCCGGCAGAGACCTGAAGACTGCTTGTTCGATTCGATTCGGAGTGACTTACGTTGCCCAGTGGGGAGCACTACTTTGTGAGGTGGCAGACCCACAGCGGAGGAGCACTACTATGTGAGGTGGCAGACCCGCGGTACTCGACAGGAGGAGTACCTCTGTAGGCTATGAGGGGGGAGCACTACTGTGTTGGGTGGCAGACCC
Source organism: Viscum album (assembly GCA_963277665.1). NCBI lineage: Eukaryota > Viridiplantae > Streptophyta > Magnoliopsida > Santalales > Viscaceae > Viscum > Viscum album. The sequence continues at coordinate 1,353,084,279 of OY728164.1, forward strand.
CGACGGGAAGCACTACTGTGTGAGGTGGCAGGCCCACGGTACTCGACAGAAGGAGTACCTCAGCAGTCTTAGGTTAGTGAGCAGTACCTTGGAGTCGTGACAGGACCACTGTACACTCTAGAGACGGAGCTCTTCAGCAGTTACGGTTTCGATAATGAAAATCCTGGTTTGAGCTGAGACTTTTGACCTTTGTGTTTACCTCATGAATGATATGGGTCACTGGATAACTTAGGTATATGTATGGGCATATACCTAGGTAGTGGTTATCCGTTGATTTCATAATCCTTGTGTTTCCTCATGATTTAGATGGGTTACTTGATAACTTAGGTATATGTATGGGCATATATCTAAGTATAGGTTATCTGTTGAGATCTTCTTGTGGTTATCCTTGTTGGTTTAGTGAGACCTTGAGGGTCTCGGGGCCCCTACTGAGTATCGTTATACTCACCCCTGCACGGGCTATGACCGCACCTCGTTTTGTTGGTTGCAGACGACGGGCAGTGCTGATGGAGGCCGAGTGTTCGAGGACTGGATGGTACCCGGAGGTGGACTACACTACGAGTCAGTACCCGGAGGTGGACTACACGACGAGTCAGTACCCGGAGGTGGACTACACGACATGACGACTCGCAGAGGAGGTTGACAGACGAGAGCGTGGAGGAGGCTATTTGTACCTACCCTTCAGGTAGGATCCGTGGTGGATGACTAGGAGCTGCGCTATCTGTACCTACCCTTCAGGTAGGATCCGAGGAGGACGACCCAGGAGCTGCTTCCTTTTTCCAGCTGTTTGTATTTTTGCTGTTGTACCTTGTTCGGTTGTAGTCGTACTTTCTTTTGGGTTTGTATTCTGGCCCATTTACTTTTTAGCTTTTCTTTGTACTTAGTGTTTTGCTTCCGCTTGTACTCTGTGGTGCTTGTTTTCTTTTATAAAGGCATTGTCTTCCCAGTTATCAGGATTTTACGCCTTTGGTGCTAGTCGCCAGCCCCTGGCCTATGGAAGGCGGGCTTGGGGTAGTCACGGCATGGGCCCCTAGGACAGGTCGTGACAACATGTGCGTAAAAGGTATAAGTATTGCAGAGTACATGTCAAAAGTTTTTTTCGGACAAATATCTCATCAGATGATCAGATTAGATTTAGTTTAGATTACCAGACTAAGGGAAATCATAATAAATAAGATCAGTCAGAGTATTTGAGAAGATTTTTTAAGGCATAGGTTTTTTATTTACAAAATATAAAGTTTATTTAGGTAAAAATTGAGAAAATGTGAATCGAAATGACTCAATCGGACTGGGTTCATCATACTAAGGGCCATCGGAATCAGGTTCATCAGACCTAGTGAGTTTTGTAGAGAAGATTGAACAAAGTCTTTACACTTTTTTTGTGTCTCATTTTTATAAGCAAAAAATTATAAAATGATGGGAGTCCATATAATCATTCCTATTGAGAGATAGAAGGTGTTTAATAGGAGTTTTCACAAGTTGTATTCACTTTTTCATTATAGAGAATTTCAATAGACCCATGGGAGTGGTTATGGAAAGGATGTAGGCTCTCATACTAAGGCTAAACCATGTAAATCTCATGTGATTTATTTACTTTCTTACTTTTTCATGCATGAGTTTTTAATAAAAGATGATAAGGTAATGAAATTTAACAGATTTTAGGGATTAAGTTTCTAAAAGTTTGAAACTTATAAAAAGTTAAAAAATGATTCAACCCCCCCCCCCCCCTTCAGAGTTTTTATTTGATCCTTTGGAACTTCAATATGCCTCCATGAGACTGGATGAACTAAAATGATATCGCTATACTTGGATAAAATCACCATGAAACTTCTACATTGTCTATAATTTTTACCTATCATTTGGTTAACTTCAATGTAATCTGTCATGATTTTTGTTTGATGGTTCCAAGCTTCACACATATGTATAATCCCATGTTTCCTATTAGAATATCTTACTTAATAATATAAAAGAAAAAATTATAATTAATACACATTACAATTAAAAAAAATATTGTGATATAATTTAACATGATTATAAATATAAACCTAATCCAAGATGGTCATTAGGCTTTGATAAACCTGTGGGTTGTTCTGGATCAGTATCTTTTGAAGGATGTGCATGTTTCAATGCATGATTTGGACCATCTACATGTTGTGGAGTATAATTTAAAGAAGCTAAATCATCAGAACATGGATAGATAGGAGTAGTAAATGGAGACAATATACACATGGTATGATAAGTATATAAGGTATGACGATACATCATAGAATATTAAAATGGTATATGATAAGTTGAGCTTAAATAACATGATTATGGAGGCATATGTGACAACATACCTAGAGGATCAAGTGGAGGAGGAAAAAGTGTGGTAGATGGGATGAATAATGGCAAGTATGGGTGTGAACAGGTATGACGAGTTCTCTGTGTATCTCTAGTAGCACTCCATCTTGATTGACCATGCTATTGAACCCTAGTAGTAGGCTGAGTAAAGTTTAATTATGTTTAAAATAAATTTCCCTAAATAAAATTTGATAAATAATAATAACATGACATTAGATATAATTAAAAATAAAAATATTACAATTTTTATACTCACTAAGGGAACCAGAGGAGGTAGCCCTAGGTCATGTAATCATTGATTATAATCAAACAATACATTCCTTCAAACTTCTTTAATATATTTCATATTCTTAATAATAATGAATTGTATATTTTTTAAATATTATAAATAAAAATTAGAAGTCAAACAATACATCAATGATATCATAACATCATATTGTATCTATCCAGTTTAAAATAGTTTTAAGAACCTAGTTTAAACCTTTTTTGAAAAACTATTTTAAACTAGTTTTAAAATAAATTTCTAATGATGTTTAATTAAGAACATGTTTTAGAAATTTTTATTTAAAATCAAGTTATACATGTTTTTAAAACCAATTTTAAACCTGGTTTTTTGAATTGAAATAAATATATAATTAAATGTAATGAAAACAAAACTAAAACAAATATACCATTCCAAATTGAAACCAAATTAAATTAATAACTGTAATAACCTTGACTCTAGTAACCTATATCTGGTGGTTAATTTATTACATTTTCATAGATACAATGAATCAAATTATGAAGGGATGATTAGTTTAGTAGTCTTAGAGATTCAGATACATGCATGATAACCATTTTACATTAGAGGTAAAATATAAAAAATGGTAATAGAAAACATTCAATATCCTTGAACTCATTCAAATAATTCTTCTTCATGTCCTAGGGGAAGGAAACAAAATAAGGGTGATCTTAAATTATCTATAAGGGTTATGTATAGAAGAGTCCATCGTGAGTAAATAATATATAATCAATATGGAAAGGTAAATAACTAAAAACACATGTCATTTAATCAATAACTTGAGGACGAAATACATTCATATATAATATCAATGTGAAAATATCATGGATAATAATAACTAAATTCTTAGTGAATGAAATTCTTAATATTATATGTCATGATCTCAATATCATGAGATTTATACCATCAAGACCTTGCACCAAGATAGTTTAAAACTGTGGATAAACCCCCATTTAATTTGGACAATTGATTTGTCTCATGAGATCTATAAATGCATTAAGGTACAATATAATTATGGTCCCCTCCCATAACTATATATACAAATAAATCTTCATATATCAAATGATTGGTTTAATTCATGAACAATATACCTTATCAATAAATATCTGTATTGAGTAAAGAATACAGAATATCGGTATTTCCCCAGTCAATTAAATAACTTTCAAAGTAAAACACCATATATAGAAATGATATATGGTTCAATAAATAATATAATACATGATAAAGAATATGGATATTTAAGTGAAATTTAATTTCTAATGATCACAAGAAATTTAACAATTCAAGACAAAGTTAATGACAATAAAATTAATAAGAGATAAGATATGATCATCAGTTCATTGAGAATATTGGTTTGTAATAAAATCATGTCCTTTGGAATAATAAAGGGAATGGAAGTTAAATATTAAAATAATTTTTCATAAAATAATTTTCTTTCTAAAACCATTGAAAACATATATAAAAATCCTAATTTTATAAAAAATTTACAGTTGAGGGGAAGTTGTTATCACCATATGCATTAAAAAATATTGCATTTTACTTTTTATAAAGAAATTTGAAAACATACCTTTTGAAAAGAATTAGAAAGATTAATTTTAAAACATTTTTTAAATTTAATGATAACATAAAATTTCTTTAATAAATAATTTGTGTTAATAAAAGTAATTTTGTAAAACAATTTTGAAAAACATGGGCACGGAAGAAAAATATATCTGATTAAAATAGAAAAAAAATAAATTTTTATTTTAAACATTTATTTGCTTGATTAAAGTAAAAAAGAGATTAAAAGTTGTTAGAAAACATGAAAATAATTAAATATCCAGTGGATAATAAAATTATTAGATCTCTTAAAGGATAAATGATAAGATTCCTTCAATGAAAATAAAATCCCCAAAAAAGTGAGATTGTAAAATAGATTCTTATCTATATGGTATATTTTATATTGTAACACCTTGAAAGAATATAATTAAATTGAAACATTAATCATCATGAATAAATAGGTATTAAATACATAAAATTTGTTATATAAGCACCACATAAAAGTGAATAGGTTCATAATAACAAATATGTCTCAATAGAGTGTAAATTGAGATGAAATATTTTACCTCATGTTTAACTTTAGTTGAATGTGATTTAACATCCTGTATAATAGTTTAAGCATATTATTAATTTATACCAGAACTATATTAATATTTATAAAATCATATATGATCCTCTTATAACATCTTACCACCCATTTGTTAATATTATTTCATTATTACTGTTGTTTCGGGTGTTAACTGCTCTGTTTTCTCATGCATGTTTTATCATCTAAGTTTTGGTTATTACGTATAGGATATAGATCCATCATAATTATAATGATATTAATGTTATAAATATCATATTTTTTTATTAGATACCTTTTTATAATCATTATTGATAGTTTTACATGGAAAATCAATCGCATCTCTTCGTGGAGATGGTAGGTCATACATATGCATGAGCGATGATGTCATTCTTTTAATGGGTGAAAGGGTAAAGAATTGGATGATATATTAATTTACATAATTAATATCATGTCGTATTTATCATATATATTAATTTTTTTCATCATTATTACTATTCAAGTGAGTTGGTGATGGAGAATAAATTACATCAGTTCGCGAGGCGATAGTTCGTCGTACACACGAGCGATGACTTTGTTTCCCATTTGATAAAGAAGTAGATGGATAAATATTGTGCCATAAACATAAAAAAAATATCAGTATATGGATATAATTTTTTTTATTATATTTTAATTTTTAATACATGGTTAAAGGTGATAAAAGAAGAATTAAAAAAGAAAGAGCTTAGTGAAGACAACTACCTTCTATTAGAAGAACCTCCTTTGAATCCCTTATTAAGGCCATAGGGTTGGTATTTTTGTAAGATATACATGTATATAATGTTTATAAGGATGATTGTGAGAGATTTTGGTAGGGTTTTTTCAAGTTAAATGCCTTGATATGTTTGAATAAGTGAGTGGAGGGGGTTCCCTTTTATAAGTGGGGGAGAGGACACACTTGGAATTTTTGGAAAGAAAAAGATATACTCATGTTTTACACACACAAAAAGGTTCAAAAATGAATCATTATATAAAATTATATGAAATAAGGTCGAAATATTTTTATATAATATAAATTATACAAGTTGTTATGTCATTTTATCCCTCATCTTTTTAGTTTAACCCCTGGTAAACTCGTTTTATTTGTAACCGTGGTAATTAATTTTTACTATTAATTATGAAAAAAATTAAGATTTAATTATTACCTAATATTAATTAAATTGATTACAAAAATGGAATCCATTTTATCAAATTAAATTCATACAAGTGGAAGAATTTAATTTAAAACTAAACCTGCAAATCGTGTCGAAAAACTATTTTTCAAGAAATGCATTTTTCAAGCATAAGATGATATTATATTAACTATATAACTAGTAATAATCATTAGATGGATTTAAATTAATATATTTAGATATATAATATTTATATTTAATTTAAATCATTCATCATTAAATGTTATTTTTATTAATTAAAATGGATATACATTATGCCTTTTTAAACAAAAAAAGTTTTCTAAAAAAATGTCCATTTTTACCTCCAAATGTTCTTATCTTTATTTCTATCAAATTGATAATTAATAAATTGTTAATTATACATATTATTTCAAATTATTATGAATAAAAGGAGTAATATTTAAATACTACATTTTTTATTATTCATAAAATCTTATTTCTAAGGGAAAAGTTTAAAAATTCATTCTAGGATTATTTTTACCAAGTGAATTTAAAATCAATATTCATCCTATAAAATTAGAATTTATGTACCATGAAATATTAAAATGTTCATTTTATTAAATTTTTATTAAAATATAATGTTATACTACTATAATTTAGTATTAAGTTTTATATTCTTACCTCCTAAAAAATTTATTCCTCAAAATTTTCATGGATATTACCTTATAAACAAATGAGGATGGTTATTCTTCATAACATCCTCTAATTCCCATGTTTCTTCCTCCATTTTATGATTTCTATGATGTACCTTTACTATTCAAGTAATCTAAATCATCAATACTTTCTATTTGGTGTTAAGAATTGGGAAAGGATATTCACGGTAAGATAGATCATGTTCCAATTCTATTTATTCAAAGGTGAGCATAAGCATTGGGTCTGGAATATACTTCCTTAACAATTATATATGTAACACAACATGTAATTTAGAGAGGCTTTGTAAAATTTCCAATCGATAAGCCATATCTCTAATCCTTTCCAAAACTTCAAAGTATATGATGTAAATGGGGATTATTTTTTTCCTACCGAACCTTATGACACCCTTCCATAAAGATGCTTTTAAGAAAATGTGATCTCCCACTTGAAATTTCAAATCTTTCCTCCAGTTATCAACATATTTTTTTTATACTTTTAGTTGCTTTAATATGATCCTGAATAGTCATTACCTTTTTCATTGTCTCCTCAACAAGTTCCAAAACTATAAGTTTCCTTTCACTAACTTCATCCCAAAAATTTGGAGTAGACATCTTTTTCCATATAATTCTTAATACGGTGTCATTGGGTTAGTTTAATGGAAACTATTGTTATAGGAAAACTATAGCAAAGGTAAATACTGATCCCATATACCTTAAAAGTCAAGTTATTAGGACCTCAACATGTATTTCAATGTTTGAATAGTAATTTTAGATTATCCATCAGTTTGAGGGTGGTAGGCGGTGCTCAAATGAAGCTCAGTGTCACAATCCTTATGAATAATGTTCAAAAATTTCGATGTAAAATGGGGATCAAAGTTAAACATAATTAAAATTGTTGTGCCATAAAGTATTACAAATTCATTAATATAGATCCTTTCAAGGTGATCGAGAGGTAAATCCTCTCTTATAGCGAGGAAATGTGCATATTTGGAAAGGCAGTCAACAATAACCCATATTGAATTATTCCTTCTAGGATTCATTGGAAATCCAACAAAAAATTCCATAGTAATGTCATCCTATTTTCATATAGAAATAGGAAGATTTTTCATGACTCCTCTAGTATATTATCTCTCCAACTTCACCTATTAGAAAACCAATAATATTGATACATAATCAGCAATTTCCCGCTTCATGTTATCCCACCAAAAATGTTCTCTCAAATACCTATACATATTGGTGCTACTAGGGTCTATAGAGAAATTAGAGCTATGAGCATCATCAAATAATTCCCTTTTTATCTTTATTATAGATGGAATACATAGTCTCTTTCCAAATTTCATAACTCCATCTTAACAAATGAAGTATGCCAATTTCCCATCATTCATAACATTAATTTTCTTCTGAAATTTATCATCATCGTATTAGTAACTTTTATTTTTTCCAATAAATATGGTTTCACAATCATTTGAAAAAGGATTGATGTCTTTCCTTCCTTAATAATTCCCATATTCATATTTACTAGATCTATGAACATTGGATCCCTATCAATACTCATTTGGTTCATAACTTCATGATCTTTCCTAATCAATGCATATTATACCTTATTTTCCTTTCTAAGGAGGTATTGTATTGAGAAATCATAATCCATGAGTATCTCAAGCAATCACCTCTACCTCATATTAAGTTATTTTGTGAAAATATGTATTTTAGACTCTTATGGTTTGTGTATATCTCACATTTTCACTATAAAGATAATGTTTTCATGTATTTAAATAAAATATTATAGCTACCAACTCAAGATCATTAGTTGGATAGTTCTGCTCATGATTCTTTAACTGCCTTAATACATATGCAATAACTTTATCATTTTACATAAGGACACAACCAAGTACCTTTTTTGAAGAATCACTATATATCACAAATCTATTATTTTCTAATAGTAGATTAAAAATCATATAATTAACCAATATCCTCTTAAATTATTCAAAACATTATTCACATTCCTTTTTCCATATGAACTTAACCCCTTTACATGCAATCTTGGTTAACAAGTTAGTTAATTGGGAAAAATTCTGAATGAATTTCCAATAGTAACCTATCAAACCAATGAAAATACATACCTCAGTTATGTTTGTTGGTGTAGGTTATTCTATGACTACCTTTTTATGCATAGGATCAACTAAGATTCCATCTTTAGAGACAATATGGCCAAGAAAAAATCTTCCTAAAGCTAGAATTCACACTTTCTAAATTCCCTATATAGCAATTTTCTTCTAAGAGTCTTAATAATGATCCTCAAGTGATTATCATGGTCATTTTAGATCTCAGAATATAAAAAAAATATCATCAATGAATACCACAATTAAATTATCAAGATATTCCTTGAATACTTTGTTCATTAGATCCATAAAATATGAGGGTGCATTAGTCAATCCAAATGGAATTACTATAGACTCATAATGTTTATACCTCATTTATAATGTTTTCATTATAATTTCATCCTTCTTTACTCACAATTGATGATACCCATAATGAAGTTTAATCTTTGAAAATATTGATCTCCATGAAGTTTATCTAATAAGTCATAAATGTGAGGTAGAGGATACTTGTTATTTATCATAATATCATTGATTTCCCTATAATCAATACATAGCCCCATGGATCCAACTTTTTTATTAATGAAGAGAATAGGGGCTCCCCATATTGAAATGATAGGGTAGATAAATTACTTATTACTCAAATCATCTAGTTGTTTCTTCAAATCCAATAATTCCATAATGTTCATTCTATAAGGATTTATTGATATAGGTCTTTCACCATGGATTAAATTAATGAAAAAATTGGCTTCATGCTCTAGTGGATGTCCTGGTAATTCTTAAAAAATACATTAATGTACTCTTGTAAAATAGGTACATCATCAATTTTAATATTACCTTTTCCATCTATAAAGAGAAATATTTGTTGAAGAATGTTTCTTTAAAATCTTTCCACTCCATGTGTTTAATTTACTATTCATCACTGGTATTCTAGATCAACAGCCTCCATTGATCAACATCACCCTTGAGATAATATACTACCAGTATAATCTTTTCTATTTCATCATATCCTAAGTCTATAAATATATTTTGAAGGTAATTAATTCATTTCTTACTTTCCATTAAATAAGAAGTCCCACTAAATGATGGGGTCTTTTGTCTCATGAAAGGATCCAAAATAGTATAATCTCATAATTGAACAATAGGTTACTCTATTAATGTGAGGTTATTCATTATAACCTGATTAAGCTTACCTAATATAGTTGTGATCCACTCAGTTATAAGACCATCTGTATTGGATTTCTCATCAGGGAAATTTCTATATTGACCATAATATCATTGTTTCTTCCAAGTTCCATTTATAAATAATTGAATATATTGGATTAGCTCATGAAATTATGAATATTAAATCATAAAATATAATTCTAAATTAGGTGTAACACTTAACATAAATAAAAAATTTATGCATTATTAATCTCAGAATCATAAACTTGGTTTCTTTGAGAGTATGTTTAATTCAAAAAATATATTTTAAAATCCTTTATAATGGGTTGTAAAGAAAATTTGAATTATCTTAAGAATATTTCTTGGTAGTTTCAAACTAGGTGTGTAGTAAGGCCTATTTTCTTACACCAGGTAATGATCGAGTCAAAACTCAATGTTCCCTTTTCAAATTTATTACCCCTAGGTACAACTATGCTAGAACCACATCCAATTATAGTATCTGGATATGGATGTATTTGTAGTAAAACCCAAATAATATATACCTTACCAAAACTTTAGGATATTATTCCACAAATAGACATTTCCTCAAAATATATCATATGGTTATGTTCCCTAATCTATATTTTTCTAAATATAGTTCTCTAGGTTTCTACTAAACTTCCTCTAATACCAATTGTAACAACCCTAACTCCAGTAACCCAGAGCTAGTTGTTAATTTATTACATTGGAATAGATATAAGAGGTAAAATCCGAAATTACCAATCATCTTATTAGTCTTAGGGATCTAGATACATACAAGATACCCATTTTACATTGGGGGATAAAATATAAAACATAGTAATGGAAAATATTTAGCATCCTTGAACTCATTCAAAGAATTATTCTTCATATATTAAGGAAAGGAAAAAAATAAGGGTGATAAAAAATGATTTTATGTATAGTGGAAGCTATCATGAATAAATAAGGCATAATAAATATGTTAAGGTAAATAATTGAAAATGCATTCCATTTGATCAATAACTTGATCACAAAATGCATTCATGGATAATATCAATAAAAAACTCTCATGGATAATAATAACTAAATTATCAATGAATAAAATGATAAATATTATATGTCATGATCTTAGACATCATGATATCTATATTGTCAAGACCTTTCACCAAGACAGTTTAAAACTATGGGTAAAACCACATTTAATTTTTTTTAACTGATTTGTCTCATGAGACTCATCGATTCATTGAGGGGCTATATAATTCTGGGGCCCACCCATCATTGTATGTCCAAATCATTCCTCATATATCAAATGATATATTTAATTCATGAAAAATATTCCTGATTAATAAATATTTGAATTGATTAAATAATATAGAATATCAACATTTCCCCAGTCAATTAAATAACTTTCAAAGTAAAACATCATATGTAAAAATGATATATGATTTAAGAAATAAACATGTATATGATAAAGAATATATACATTTAAAGAAAATTTAATTTCCAATGATCACAATAAAGTGAATGTTTCAAGATAAATTTAACAACCACAAAATTAATAAGAGACAAGAGATGACCATCAGTTCATAGGTAATATAAGTTTATAATAAAATAATTTCCTTTGGAAGAATAAAGGGAATGAAAGTGAAATATTAAAATAAGTTTTCATACAAGATTTTTCTTTTTAAAACCATCAAAAATTGGTATAATAATCTAAATTTCATAAAAAGTTTATGGTGGTGGGGAAGTCTATTATCGTTTTATGCATTAAAAAACATTCCTTTTTACTTTTTGTAAAGAAAGTTGAAAATATCCCTTTCAGAAAAAATTAGAAATATTACTTTAAAAACCTTTTTAAAAGTCAAGTATAAATTAAATTTTCCTTAATAAATCATTTGAGTAAATAAAATTACTTTTTTAAAATAATTTTGAAAAACTTGGACATAGAATAAAAATATATCTAATTAAAAAATAAATAAAATTGGTTTTTCTTTTAAACATATATTTGCTTGATTAAAGTACCAAATAGAGGAAAAGTTGGAATAAAACATAGAAAATCCTTAAATATATAGTGGATAATAAAATTATTGTATCTTATAAATAATAAATGATAATATTCCTTCAATGAAAATAAAATCAATACCAAAATAAAGTGAGATCATAAAATAGATTCTTACCTCTTTGGTAACTTTTAAATTTTAATACCACTTGAAATAATACACGTGAATTGAAATATAAATCATCAAAAATAAATATTTATTCATGTTAAATACATCAAATTGTTATTATAAGAACCACATAAAATTGAATGGGTTCATAATAGCAAATATGTCCCAATGGAGTGTAAATTGAATTGAAATCTCTTACCTCGTGCTTCCCTTTAGTTAAACATGATTTAACCTCCTATATAATAGTTTTAAGAAACTTATAAATTAATAAAATTACCATATTAATATTTATAATATCATATATTATCCTCTTATAACATATTACCACACATTTGTTAATAATATTTTATTATTACTGTTGTTTTGGGTGTTAACTGCTTCATTTTCTCATGCATGTTTTGTCAGGGAAGTTTCGGTTATTGTGCATAGGATATAGATGCATCATATAAATAATTATATTAATGTTATAAATATCATATTTTTTATTATATACCTTTTTATAATCATTTTTTAAATTTGGACATAGAAAATGAATCGCATCACTTCATGGAGAGGGCAGGTCATGCGTACACACGAGCGACGATACCATTCCCTTAATGGGTGAAAGGGTAAGGAAGTGGATGATATATTAATTTTTAAAAATAAATATAATGTCATATATATCATATATATCCATTATTTATATCATTATTACTATCCATGTGATTTGATGATGGAAAACAAATTATATCGATTTGTGAGGCGGTAGTCCACCGTACACACGAGTGATGGCTTTGTTTCCCATTTGATGGAGAAAGAGATGGATAAATATTATTAAATAAATAAAATAACATATAAATATATATAGATATTGGTTTTATTATATTATAAGTTTTAATACATAATTTAAGTTGGTAAAAGAAGAAGTAGAAATAAAGAACTTGGTGAAGACAATTGTCTTCGCTTAGAAGAACCTCCTTTGGATATCATATTAAGGAGCCTAGATTTGGTCTTTTTGGAAGAATAGAGCATATATAATGTGTCTAAATATGTTGGGACATATTTTTTCAAGGTTTTATATAGATAAATTTCTGAACAATTGTGGATAATTGAAGGTATGGGGTCCCTTTTGTAAGTGGGGGAGAGGACACACTTGGGATTTTTGAAAAGAAAAAGATATATCCATGTTTTAGACACACCATAAGGTTAAAAAATGGATAATTATTGAACATTAAATGATATAAGGTCAAAATATTTCTATAAAATAGAAATTAGAGAACTTTTTAGTTCATTTAAAACCTTATCATTTTAGTTTAACCCCTGGTAAACCCATTTTAACCTTAACTGTGATAATTAATTGTTACTGTTTTTACTATTCATTATGGAAAAAAAATAAGTTGAACATATTACCTAGAATTAATTATTATTATTAAAAATATTAAATCCATTTTATCAAATTCAATTCATGTAAGTGTAATAATTTAATTTAAAAATAAACCTGTAAATTATGTCAAAAAATGGTTTTTCAAGAAATACATTTTTCAAGCATAAGATGATGTTATATTAACTATATAAATAGTAATAATCATGATATGGATTTAAATTAATATATTTAGATATATAATTTATACATTTAATTTAAATTATTCATCATTAAATATTATTTTAATTAATTAAAATGGATAGACATTGTGCCTTTTTAAATAGAAACAGTTTTCTGGAAAATATCCCTTTTTACATACAAATGTTCTTATATTTATTTATATAAAATTGATAGTTAATAAATTATTAATTTTTCATATTATTACACATTATTATGAATAAAATTAGGATTATTTAAACATAATATTTTTTATTATTCATAAATTCTTATTTCTAAGGAAAATTTCAAAAATTCATTCTAGTCTTATTCTGACCAAGTAAGTTCAAAATAAATATTAATCCTATCAAATTAGAATATTTATGATCTGAAATATTAAAATTTGAATTTTATTGTAGTTTTATTAAAATATAATGTTCACCTACTATAAGTTAGGCCCTGGTGTTACAATTACAATAGTACCAATATGAGAAACCCATGTTAAGATAAATTGAATGAACTACAAACATATATGGTTTCTTATATATATTATCCAACATTACTTCAGGATCAACATAAATTATGAAAATTAGAAATTTGATTCATAAAATGAAATATTTTGGTCAACACCAATGGGGTCATAAATGGTGTCAATTTCATCCTTACCATCATCAAAAATATGACTTAGTATTACTTTAATAATGAAATTGTAATTTGGTCTTAGATAATGTTTCACATAAAACACTTGGTTTCCCATTAATGATAAAATATATGGTTAATTAGTAGCTAAGAAGTGAGTTATTTCAATAAATCTAAATCTGCAGTCATCAATAAATATACCATGTCACGTCATTGAATCAAACCATTTGTATTTTATCATAATGAATCGATCATGAGAGTAGTAATCTAATAACATTATTATCTCAACAACTCTAATAAAACACATTTTCATATTGAGCCCTACTATCTGATGCACGGACATAACAATCTATTGTTATAATTAACATAATACCATTATTTTTTGTTCCCATGTTCATCGCTCTATCAGTTGTAACAAATTTGTACCCATTTATTATTAATTATTTTCATTCACAAACCAAAGTATTGGGATCAAATGTTAATGATCTTAATTCTCAAGAGACAAAGTCAAAAGATAAACTCAATACCTGAAATATATATGAATAATATAATTAAATTAATATTTTAATTTTATTAAATTAAAGGTCGTATGAGTGATTTATCAGTAAAAGGTTCACTGAATGATGAATCTATCAAGTTCTTATCATTGTGATATAATAAAACCATGAAGATGTGTTCTTCTATAGCTTAATGTGAGCAGATATCACACGGATTCTTAAACCTCTCCCAATACTCATAGAGAGTTTCTCTATTAGCTAATATAATTTCATATAGATCATTCCTTTCTAACATTTGTGCTTCAGGATGTGGGAAAAAATCTTTATAAGAAGTTTGTTTTTATAACATACCATTCATAGATCACTCCTGGTTGTAGGTTATAAAACTATTTTTTTGGCATCTTTTTCAAGTTAAATTGGGAATGTCCTTCACTTAAATTGTTCCTCGTCTACTCTTATGGACTTCAAAGTAGAGTATAAAAGGGTAGATTCTTTAGGGTCTTCACTTTCAAGACCATGAAACTTTGGAAAAAAATCATTAATACAATTTTCAATTCAAATTCATTCTACAACATAGGAATAACAATCTAATTATTTTGATTAATAAATTGAGGTTCAGAGAAGTATCTCAAAGTCTGATTTGGATTAGATTCCATGATGGTAGACTCAAAGGGATAACTAGGAGTATCACCTAAGTTTGTTAAGAAAAAATCTTCAAATTTATATTGTAAATTGAGGTTCTTAATTTTTATTAGTAAATTTTATTCAATTTCTAGATCAAATTCAAATAATTAGTTATCAAAGGATCAGGTCATACAAATTAAAGGTTATATTTTTTTGGACACTGCCTCCCTAGTAACATCACCAAGTTTTAATATACACCTATCATGGGGTGTGGAAAAATCAATTTATTTTCTAAGTTAAAATATAATTATAGTGGTAACCTAAGGTTTTCTCCAATAGAGGAGTGCACAAAAATCATTTTCACTTTTTGATTAAATAAAAGGGGTGTTTTTGAAGTTGTTTTTTTTAAATAAAAAAAGGAAAGAAATGAGGAAAATAATTGAAATCAAATTGATGAATAAATTTTTGGTTTTAGGGTTGGATTTCCTTTTGCAATGTTATCATAGTATTTAAAACATATTTTTCCTCTCTTTTTATTAATTAATAAATGAAATATTCCTTAATTAATTCATTAATCACCCTCAGTTGAAATCTATAATGGATACTTACCTAATAGTAATTACTACTTGGTAAGCCTCCCTTCCCATGTGTATGAATAGTTATAAAACCACTCCTAAACTATAAAAGAAATACCTAATCGAGTTTTGGTGTTCATTAGTATTTATAGATTTTCTCACTAACTTCACACATGTGTCAGCAATCATTATACACTCACCACCTAATTCATTAGGTTCCTTCAAGAAAAGTTTCACTAAGTGGGGGAGATTATTAATTATCAACCTTAGCAGTAACAATGAATAAGTTTTAAGCCTTGAACACAATTGCATTCAAATTATTTAAACTATGACTAAAAACAAATATAAATTAAATATATATATAATTTTAGTCATTGAAGTTATAAGACATCATAATTAAAATGGATATTCTCCCCTTACCCAATCACTCAAAATATTACCCCTCTATCTAAACGGTGATAGAGAATAAATGGGGGATAAGTCGTTACAAAACTAAAGAAAATGGGAAACAAAAGCAGTAAATAACAGCAAAATTTGAGAAGGTTTAAACTCTCTAGCTTCCATAACACCTTTTATCTTTGTCCCCATTCTTATTTTGTAAATGTGTCATTTAATTATCTATTGAATTGGTCAAACTCATTTAGATCATTATTATTTTGAAATCTTAAAAGTTTCACTTATTCTCACAACTTCAAATCTTCACACGATCTACTCCTAAAAATCAATAGCTTATTCTTCTATTTCCTTGATCAAATTATTATAAATTATTATAATTCATATCGAATCCTTATATTGGTTACATTAGGGATGAGGTGGAAACCCAAAGTTTCATCTTGAAGTGCAGATGAATTCTCTTAAGTTATCTCATGATCATCCTTTGGTCTATATTTATAAAGTGATAGATGACATCTATGCTGGGAAAAAACACACCTACATGGGTATAAATTCACACCTATTTGGGTCACTTGACACATATTCTCATCATCTCACACCTATGTTAGGGCTGGTTCACATATATGTTAAGGAATATCACATGTACACTCAATTATAATGATTCTTACATTCATCTTTCTTTGGTATTTTTCTTCCCACAAGCACAATAGATGATACCTATGCTCATTAGGATGACACATACGTTGAGGCAATAACACTTATGCCCAACTTCAATGAAACTTATACTTATATCCTTTTCCATTTTTCATCCTTCAATCCTATAGTATATGAAAATATAATTCAATGTAGGCTTTTCCCATTCATTCAAATATTGATTTAAAATATTGGAGATCAGCTTTAAGATCCCATTGACAGTGTAATTCCATAATCAAGGTATGGATTTCTTTATGAATTATGAAGTGAATAAGGACACTAAAATTCATGATTTGATCCATTTAACAATTAAGCTCTATATTATTCACAAAAACAATAAATGTGATATTGTATAGAAATTAATAAAAATGGTGGGATTAAAATCACTAAAACACAATAAAATGTATAAAATTATTGGATTTTAAATATCACCCGCCATGGTGAATATAAATCCACATATTTGGTTTTGATTTCCTACATATATGTGTCTTAGGAGAAGCTACTCCCATTAGGCTTAGTGGAGTCTATTGTTTCTATACCAACTCATGTGCATCTCGAGCCATAACCTCATAGGAGTTATATAACGACCCAGACTATTATAAATAAAATTTCCTTTATAATTGAATTAAATGTATTATTATATATTATGGTTATAGAAAACACATGCACTTATTTGGTTTTATTATATCCTACTAGGTTTAAAATACTATTAAGCATCATAACCATTGATAATATATCCATTTAACAATGATCATATGATTAGTATAAATATAGGTTTTTAACAAATCCTATTAATATAGACAAAGGAAGTGATGGCCTCAACCAGTAGGATCATACCCTATAAAGCCCATTTATTAGAGCTTCTAAGGGAGATAGAATCATTGGTATTTTCTCTTGACCAATCCCAATATGATATATAATAACTTCAACATGAGTGAAACTGTTTATAGAATAATTTAAAGCTCATCTGGATCACATCTCAAACCATGTATGTTGAACCACTCCATGAAAGTCTCACCGTCACGCACCTTACTCTTAGGTATTTTTCTAGTGTATCAAAGGGATATGTATCAAGACCCTAATGGAATTAACATTTATTTTTTATATAATAATGAATATATTTTAATTTTATTATTGTTACTTTATAAATGATTTTTTATTTTGATACAATAAAACACCAATTATATTTTTGGGTAATATTAAAATTCAATTAAAGAATTTCTGAATTAATGGATTTTTTTGAAATAGATAATGTTTTATTAAAATATTACTATTAAATAATTTTTATTAAATATAAATTATCATATAATTTTTATGAATTCATATGTAATTTTTTATAAGGGTTCGAAAACTGTTATTGTCAAAAAACCTAGCATTTCTCAATAAATGTCGATTATTATTTTAAAATTAAAAATTAAAATATTTGGAAAATTATTTGGATAAAATAAATATTATTTTTTGTAATCATAATGTTTAAATTATCTAATGGTTAATTTTTTATAATTTTCTGAGACGATCAGATTTTCAGGTAAAAATTAAATTCAGTATAAATATACAGTGTGTATTATGACATCATAATGAACAAAAACTTATGTAATAAATACTATAAATGGTATCCATGAACAAACCGATGTTTCACCTTTAAAATAATTTGATTTTAATTTTATTTGTTTAGTTTTATAAATCTTTTATGAATCCTTCAATACCTATATTATATTTTAAGGTTTTAAAATCATTTCTTTACAAATATAACTCACTTCCACATCAGCAAGGATGTTATTTTAATAAGTCCATACCTTGGCATAATAAAATAATGGAAAAATACTTATTTTTTAGAAACTTTGGGAAAATACCAGTTAAAGGTTTGTGGATTTTTCTATTTTATTATATAGTGTCCAAAACCTATGTTTGAGAAATAATAAAGAATTATTTTCTCTTTTCCTATATAAAACCACCCAAAATCCCATATATATTCACTAAAAACCTTATATAACATCTTTAATATTATATCCCATCTTTATAGTCCTATAAAGGTGACCTCAATCACTTAAGAAGCTCCTCCCAAGCATTTGGAATCACCCCCTCAAGGTAAGGGGTCTCACACTCTCCTTTTTATTCAAGAACCTATTTTATGTTATGTATCTTGATTTCCATTTTTTCATATTGGTATATGTTCTTAAATATCCCCCTTACTGTAAATTTTATTTCTAAATAATGATATTTACCTTTCACTCTCATTAATCCATCCCATGAACCTTTATGTACACCCATTACCCTGCCAAAATTTAGTAAGGGATCCTCTCCTTCTCCTCTTTATTCAAGTATCTTCATTACATTATGTCTTTTATATCCATTTAATAATGTTGGGATATGTTATTCCATATTCCTATTAATTCTCATTTTATGTATAAATTATGAGAGACCCATTTCACTCTCATTAATCTCTTCTATGAATATTTATACACCCCCGTTATGCTGTTGAAATTTCACCACGATTCTCCATGCCAAACAAATGTGTTGTGAATACCCAGACTCATTTCCTATCAGAGGTGTTCACCTTAATGCACTTATAATTATTTTATTAGAGACTTACATGTATTTATTCCATGCTCCTTTATCATGGTATAAAATGTGATGATAAATTAATTAATGTTTTATGATTTATGTGGCACACTTAAGTATGAGAATGAAATGAAAGTGACAAGTGCACCCGGAATTATATAGTGCTCCAATGCATTGGGTAATGTTTTAGTATCATGAGACATCATAAAAGGGATTATATAGTGAAAATAATCCATCATGGGACTTTTTCCATAATAATTTCTTGGTATTTACCCTTGAACTATGTTTATGATGCAGTGTTTTAAGTCGTTGCCACATTTCTCATATTGCCATTATATTATCATGTTATATCATGCCTCATTGTTCATGTTTATGATTATCACTAATTTTATACCCCATTGATATATATATTATCTAAAATTTATTAATTTCATCATGTTATGTCATGTTTATTCCCTTATTGGGCTTTATAGCTCACACATTTCTTATGTATGTCCCCAGGTTATCCCATTCAGTTTTAAGTATGAAGGAATAATATGAGCATGTTAATGAAGTTTTCAATAAAGATGATGTATTCCCTATTTTAAGTTGTTATGTAATGTACTTAATTACCAAAGAAACTATAATTATTGATCTTATATATTTTATTATGTGTAATATTATGTAATAAATCGTGAAATAGTTGTCATAGTTGGTATCAAATGAAAAGTTTAGTTATTTTTGGTATTAGGATTAGAAAACTCTAGAAAAATACTTAGGGATAAAACTAAGTATAAGAAAACATCCCAAAATTTTGGTAAAGTATATATTAAGTGTTTTATCAAGAAAATACATCTCTGTCTAGATACTACAAGTGGATGTGGCTCTAGAATAGATGTACATATGGGTAAAACTCGAAAACAATGAGTTGAGCTAGACTCATTCAGGAAGTAGTGCATGATAATGGGCCTTGATACACACCAAGTTTGACACTCCCAGTGAGTATTATTTTTTAAATTCACAATATCATTACAAACTATTATTATGGGAACAAACAAAATCCCATAAGAGTATATGTTAGGAAGATCATGGATAACATAGATTGAAGCCTAGAAATTCATAAGTTAAGAAATAAATGTCATTTATAATTTATACCTTTAATTTCATTGGATTATTGTTTATGTGTTTAATAGTTTAAAAATACTCATCCCTAATTTTTCCTTTATTATAGACAATGGATGAAAATAGGAGGAATCGGGTAAAGAACCAATGTGAAGGGCAATGTGATGACTGCCCAAACAGGATGTCCAACCCAATAGAAGCAGGAATAGAAAAATTTATGATGATAATATCTCAGATAAATTAGGTTCTGAATAGAAACTTGTATTAGTAGGAGCATACAAATTTCCATAATAAAAAACAAGCTAAAATTGATACCTTTATGCGACAAAGGACTCTAACTTTCTATGGATCATCTGATCCCTTAATCATGGAACAATAGATCAACTCCATTGAGAAGATTTTCTCCATCCTTCAATGTTTTGAGAAAGATAATGTTATACTAGTTTCTTATCATATAGAGGTATAATTTGATCAGTGGTGTACATTGATTAAGAATACGAATCTTGTGGAAGAGATTGAAGTGATGGGGTGGAAGAAATTATGGAAAGTGTTTTTCAACTAATATTTTCCTTGCACTCTTTGACTTAAAATGGTATTTCCTTACCCTCAATAAAAAAATATGATGAGCCTATCAGGGTGTGTAAGTAAGACTTCATAATACTTGTACGATACACCTCCGGATTTTTCATTACCCCCGAGTACAAGGTTGATCACTTATTTGGTGGGATAAAACCAAGTCTACGAAAAGACCTGGTGATCCGAGACTTTGATAGCTATGAGGAAATTATCTAATGTTCCCTCAAAGTTGAAATGGAGATCAAAGAATCTCAAGGGTATCATGGGGATAAAAAAGTAAAAAAGTTGAGTTTAATTCAGGTAGTCTGATAGAGAAATCTAATGGTCTAAAGAAATTTAAACATCCCACTTGTCAAAAGTGAAGAAAGAAGAAACACAAAAATCACCTAAGGGGGGAGAGGAGATGATTTAGGTGTGGGAAGGAAGGACACATAGCTAAAAAAAATTATAGGATAATCCCACTAATGTGATGGAGTAAAGTAATTATCTATTTAACCATCAGCACATTGTTCAATGTTTCAACTAAAAGAAAAATGGAACTTTGAAAACCAATAAACTAAGCCAAGGGTTTTAGGAGACAACCAACAACCTCCAAGGTACAAAGGGGGATATTTTTCCATCACAACCATTGAGTTGGATCCCAACAAAAAGTTTTGGAAGGTATACTAGTTATTCATTCAAGAATAGAGAAGATAATTTTTTATTCTGGTTCCACACATTCCTTCATATCATGTGAGTTTAGAAGAAATATTCAAACACTACCACAAATAATGTAACTAGAGCTATCAGTAAAAATGGAAAATGGGTCAATTATTACATCCTAGGTATATAAATCCTCCCCTATCAAAATTTGTGGGATAAACTTCCCAACGAATCTTTTGATACTCCCTTTAGTGGAATTTGATGCAATTTTGGTCAAGGATTAAATTTCCTTATATAGATCCAACATAATTTTTCATGAGAAGGAAATCACTCTCTATATCATGAATTGTATTCTGATTATATACAAATATAAGGAGAAGTATAAATCTTATTTAGCACAAAAATCTCAAGCATGGATATTTTTACCCTACAAGCAAGTGTATCTAGCTCAAATGATTGAGTCTAAGGAAAAGATCATCCTTAAAGACATGCCCATTGTGAGGGAATATGATGAAGTGTTTACTAAAGAATTTTCTAGTCATACTCCTATCCAATAGATTGAATTTTCAATCGATCTTATACCTGGGGTGTTACTATTATCCAATAATCCATATATAATTTTTGTTGTGTAAATTTAGGAACTGAAGAAACAGTTACAGGATAATCTAGATAAAGGGTTCATATGCCCAAGTACTTCACCTTGGGGTGCACCAGTCCTCTTCATAAAGAAGAATAGTGGGTCAATGTGCCATTGCATTAATTATCATGAGCTTAAAAAGATCATGATAAAGAAAAATTATCCACTTTCATGGATTGATGACTTGTTCAATCAGCTACGTGGAGCCCAATACTTCTCCAAGTGGGATCTTTGGTCAGGATATTATCAAGTAAGGGTGAATAATGAGGATATACCCAATACTACTTTTTGAATAAGGTACAAGCACTATGAGTTCATAGTAATTCCATTCAGACTCACTAATTCTCTAGAAATCTTTATGGACTTGATGAATAGATTGTTTAGATATTACCTCAACAAATTCATGTTATTATTTGTATAATATATTCTAATATACTCCAAAAGTAAGAGGGATCATGAGGATAATCTGATCATTGTGCTAAAAACCTTATGAAAGGAGAATCTTTATGCAAAGTACATAAAATATGAGTTCTCATTGAAGGAAGTATCATTCTTGGGGAATATCATCACGGTAAGTGAAATATTTGTGAACCATTCAAAGATAGAAGTAATTTAATAATGTTCAAGTCCAACATATGTGACATAAATTTGTAGTTTTCTTGGGTTATCTGGGTACTATCATTAATTTGTGAGAAAATTCTCATGATTTTCAAACCATATAACCAAACTAACTTAAAAGGAATTCAAGTTTGTTTTAAATGATGAATGTGAATAGAGCTTTAAAAAGTTGAAAATAAGATTATCAATGCACTTATACTCACACTACCCTCAAGTGGTGAGATTTTCATGGTATTCAGTGATGCTTCAAAGAAGGGCTTGGGTTGTGTGTTAATGCAGAATGAAAAATTGATAGTCTATGCTTTAAGGAAATTAAAATTTCATGAATATAACTACCCAACGCATGATCTAGAGTTAGATACAATGATCTTTGAGTTGAAAATATGGTGTCATTATCTCTTTGGGGATAATTTTGAAATATATATGTATCATAATATCATATATTCATATATAAATATTTGAATATGTGCTGACGAAGATGGTTAGAAATGACTGAGAACTATGACTGATCAATACACTACCATCTTGGGAAATCAAATAAAGTGAAATAATCTCTAAGTAGAAAGGATCTAGTAATTTTATCATTTATGAGAATTTATAATGATATTATCTTTATAGACTTGAAAATAATGGATATGGGAAACATAAAGGAAGTAATATCATCAGTACTTTCACAAATGATTGTGCAATCATCCCTTATAGAGAAGATAAAGGATTCTCAAAGAGATGATGTGGGAATTTATAAGAAAGTGTAAGCTATAATAAAATGTAAATCCTCAGATTTTAATGTTAATAAATAAGGAGTTATAATATTTGGGTAAAAACTATGTGTACTATCAAATCCTGAGTTAAAAAATGAGTTTTTAGATGATGTACATAGTTCGACCTTCTCTATCCATCCAGGAAGCACAAAGATTTACTAAGATCTCCAAGAGCACTATTAGTGGGACAATATGAAGAATGGAATCATGAAATATACATCAAGATGTCTTTTATTTCAGTAAGTGAAGGAGGAAAGGAAAAATCCAAGAGTATGATCTAACCATTACCCATACCTACATGGAAATGGGAAAACATAACCATGGACTTTGTCACTGATCTTCTTAAGAAATAAAGAGGAAATAATGCTATATGGGTTGTGGTGGATCATTTTACAAAGAATTATCACTTTATTTAAATTCTATATTACTTATCACTTGATCAACATGCAAGGATAAACATTAGAGAAGTGGTGAGGCTGCATGGGACACCACTATCAATTATATCTGATTGAGATCCAAGATTTACCTCTAAGTTCTAGAAGAGTCTACAACATTCTCTAAATACTGAGTTGAACTTCATCACGACTTATCACCCTCAAAACTAATGGTCAATCTAAGAGGACTATCTAGACACTCAAAAAAATGTTGATAGCATGGTCAATTGACTTCAAAGGAGTATGGGATCAACATCTTCCTATGGTCGAGTTATTATACAATAAAATTTTCCACTCAAGCATCCAAATGGATCCCTATGGATCCCTTTATGAGAAGAGATGAATAATACATGCATGATGGGATGAAGTTGGGGGACACAAACTGCTAGGTCTTAAAATGGTCAAGGAAATAGTGGAAAAGATCAAGACCATTCAGTAGCACATAAAATCTTCACAAAGTAAAAAAAAGGAGCTATGTTGACAATCATAGATGAGACCTAGATTTTGAGGTTAGAGACATGGTATTCCTCCACATATCTCTATAGAATAAAGTCATTATATTTGGGAAGAAGGGAAATCTTAGTCCAAGATACATCAGTACCTTTTAGATCCTTGATCTCATTAGAGTGGTAGCCTATTGACTAGCACTCCCACGTAACCTATCTCAATTACATAACATATTCCATGTATCCCTCTTAAGGAATTACATTGAAAACACCTCACATGTACTAAATTCAGAGGTTGTATCATTGGAGAATGATCTTTCCTATGAGGAGCAGTCACTGAAGATCTTAGATCATAAAGAAAAAGTTCTACAGAATAAGAAAATTCACCTGGTCAATAGAATTACCCTCGTCTATTTTAGTTTGTGAAATGAAAATTTTGAGGGTAAAATTTTTGAAGGGGGGATATTAAAATGACCCAAAATGTTATAAATAAAATTTTCTTTGTGGGTGAATTAAATGTCTTATAATATATTATGGTTATAGAAAATGCATTCACTTCTGTATGATCCCAAATTTCTATCAAGGAATGTTTTTGTTTATGTTTTAGTTTAATTTTCATCTTTTGGTCAAAAAAAAGTGTTTCCCAAAGATCATGAGAAGTCTTGGGGTGTTTTGGGGGTTCAGGGAATGAAAAGGGAGGAAAAATGAGTTTGTGGGAATGTTGAACGGTTTGTGCATGGTTAGTGAAAACCGTGAAGAAATCCTAGGTAATTGTGCGAAGGGGTTGTTTTTGGACAGTATCATTTGCACAATTTGTGCACAATTTGGAAAATTGTGCGGGTAAACCGTGCAGCCTAGAAAAGTTAAAAAACTTACAAAAATTCCATTATGGGATTTTAAGTTCCACTCAATATTTTCCTCCTACTCCCCTCTTTCAACCCTATAAATTAACCAAAGCTCCCAAGATCTCCCAAGGGTGATTATCCTTCTATCCTAGGCTATATGGAGTGTTTTCAGTTGTGGATTGAAGATCCATGTAAGGTTGATCTCCCCTTGCTACCTTTTCTTGATTAGGGCTTGTATCTTTCTCTTATCACTATCCTAAGCTCTAAAACCCTTATTTTTAGGTGATATTTAGGGTGAATCTTTGAAGGGGGTTTATATTGGGATCTAAGGCCTCGATTAAGGGTGTGTTTTCCAATAGATTCAAGGTAGGTGGTCTATAAGTTATATCCCATAGTTTATACTTGAATTTGTGCATGTAGGTTTTTATTATTGTTCTCTTATTGATGTGTTATTGATTATATTATAAATATGTGGTATATTGGGGGAATATATAACCAAATTATCCCATCATGATCCTCATGGGATGCATGGAAGATGACGTGACTTATTTTAGGGCCACCCATGGGGTGCGCTGACCCTCTCGAATGGGGATAATCGAAGTGTAAGGTGTGGGATTGACTCATGATGATGTAGATCCTTAGAGAATGTTTTAATTTGTTTATGAAATGAGTTAGAATGGATTAGGATTATTTGTGTCTAATGTGTTTAAAGGTTAAGGGATTGTTTGGTTGACATGTAAATGGGTTAATTGGGATTAATGGGAATATGATACTAAATTATGTTTACACTTGAATATGCTTAGTGAGATAAGCATGGGAAATGGGAATTAGGGTTAAATGGTTATGTTTCATAAATGATTAATGTGTTAATGTATTGTGTAATAATGTTAAATTCCTATTTACTAATATTTTTGTGATGTTGCCAATGATATTGATTGTTCATGGTTGTAATGTGGTTACTTGTGTATGATGATAAATAAGCATGTGCACATGACTTAGTAGAGTGGGGTATAGACTTGAGATTCTACACCCATGGTTCGAGTTTGACTGAGGTTCTAAGATCCACCCTCTAAATGCAGGGGTTAGGGAAGGGGGTGAAGTTTTATTCCCCTAACAGTTTCATTCCACCCGAACTGAGGCTTTGAGGTGAGGATAATGTGGTTTTTGTGAAGTGATTCCTTGTGATATAGGACTTGATTATTCCCATATGCCTTGAGAATATTGAACATGCCTAATCCATTGAACACATGATAAAAGAGTGAACTAAGCCATGAGATTCTTATGTAGTGAACTTGGCTTAAATGGTAGCATAACATAAAGTATCATAATCTAGAATGGATTTCTGAACTATTTCCTTTACTTGCCATTATTTACCACATGCATGCACTATCTATTTTACTGGATATTTTGTAGACACCATGGGTGGTGGCCTACTGAGTTGTACTCACACCCTTCTCGGGCTGTCATTGGGTACCCAAGCAAATTTCATGGTTGCAAGTCAGGAAAGAGGCAAGGGCCTTATGCTAGAAAAGTGAGTTGGGTTTGGTATGTGTATGGAGGAGGTCCGGGACTTGGATCTAGGACCGTTTTGGGGATTTCATTGTTTTCCTTTCTTTTTGGGTTTTTCACTTGGCATTGTATTATGACATGACATATTTACTATTGGATATGGTTTGTACCCAGTTGGGGGTTGGTTATTTATGCATGTTTATCATTTTTTTATATTTATTCCACTATTATTCATATTTTATGCTATTTCTTACTTTGAAAATGAGGGTATAGTCTCCCCACTTAACTCTTAGACCATCTCCATTGGTCAACAACCTCTGGCATATGAGGAGGCGCGCTTGAGGTCGTGTGACAAGCTGGATCGGGGCACCGGTTTAGTGGCTCCTGGGTCAGGGACATTACAAAGTGGTATCAGAGGGGTTATTTTCTCTTTATTACTATTTAGGGATGGTAGATGGGAGATTATGACAGTGTCAAACCTTTTTAATGAGCTATTTCCTAGGAGTATCTAACCCATGTCACCTAGTTTAGGAATTATTGTTCTTGTTATGTGTTGTTACATTTGATGATATTTCACCATTAGGTTATGCACATGTGGTGCAATGTGACAGTTTTATGATATCTTACTCGTGTCTAGAATGACATGAGTTTGTGCATTCATGCATCATTATAGTCACCTATGTAAATAAGTTACATGCATCTTATTAGTCACACACACATGACGGGCATGTGGGGCATAGAGAATAGGATGCATTTTATTTCTTGAAAATAATGAAAATTGTTTCTAATAAAATATTTGGAATGATGTGGAATTTAAGGTTTGTAACTGTGTGAGTTGGTTGTTGAGTTTTCCTTAAACTTGGTGGGGTGTCCAAGGGTAGTGTTTTGGTTGTGACTGGGCTCATATGGTTAGTGTGTGAGAAATGATTTTATTATCGCAAGTGATGATCCCTCCTCTATATTTTCTTGAAAGTTTTATGGCATATGTTCTAAATCTCATGTTTGGTATTGTAGATAGATGCCACCATGAAGACGTGTGTCGGTTGGGTGATAGGAGGATATTTCTGAGAATGCTCCTATGGTGGTGGAGAAATAGAACATGGTGATTCAAGAAGATAGGGAAGAGCAGTTCCATGATAACTTCTCTTGTTTTATGCAGATGATGAAACAAGACCCAGGGTGGGTTGCACCGAGTATGTTTGAGCTGACCAGGGAGTTTCAGCTGCAGCACCCTCTAACCTTTACCAGAGAGGGTGGGATAGAGGTGGAAGAGTTATGGATATAGTCTATCCAGAATATTCTTGACCATCTAGAGACTCATCTTGAGAAGCGAGACAAGTTAGCGGCTTATATACTGATAGGTCAAGCAAAGCGTTGGTGGGACATCATGGTTTAAATGGAGCAGGTCCAAGGAATGATTTGGAAAGATTTTCAGGATGATTTTCTTGAACACTTTTACCTGAAGACCTTGAGGCAGGAGAATACTATGGATTTTATGAGTTTGACCCAAAGAAAAATTTCAATAATGGACTATTCTAGTCGCTTCACTGATTTGCGACGCTTCGTCCCAACGTTGACAGGAGACAAGGCAATGATAGAGAAATGTTTCTAGGATGGGATGAGACACGAGATCAGATCTCAGGTGAATATTTTCCATCTAAAAAGGTTTTATAAAGTTTTGGATCAAGCCCTCATTTCAGAAGGGAACCTTAAGGGGGCTTCGAGTAGTGAACTTATGGTGCCAGCTGGGTGAGAATGTGGGGCGACTTCTGAGAGTAGGAAGCACCATTTTGGAAAATTTCAGTAGAGTGGAAGTTCATAGATTAGATAGAAGAGGTGACCAACCCCTCAGAGTGGTGACCAGATATTTTTTTATCAGTGTAGTGGGATGGGGCACTTGTATGGATAGTGTCCCCTACCACTAGTCGAGTGCCAAGCATGCGGCAAGCTGGGCCATGTGTTGAGGTTCTGTAGGAACCCGCGGAAGTCGGGAAATGATGGAAGTCAGGATCAGATGTCGAGTGCAGGTAAGGGGTCAGTTGTCCTGTATCTAGCTGGTAGTTGGAGCTCCGCAAGTCATACCAGTAGAGGTGGTGGATGTGGAACTTTGTGTTAAGATCATCCATCCCAATAGGGAAGTGCAGTGTAGGGTACTTAGGTTAGAGCTCAAGGTAGAGGGGTAGTTCATCTCCATGCAGTTAATACTACACCTAAAGGTGGTGAGGTGGGACCATCTACTATTCAAGGTACAATTCTCACAACTTCCATGCTTTCTAGTGCTTTATTTGATACAGGTGTTATGAATTATTTTATTTCTGCTCTGTTTGTAGTTATGTTGGAATTAATCATGGAGAGAGCTTGTGGAGTAATATCACTTGATACTCAATTAGGGGCACAAGTTAAGGATATTAGACAGTGTAAGGTTTGTGGTCTATAGGTTAGTGAATATCATTTTATGTGGGATCTGTTTGTTCTAAAGATGTTAGATTTTGACCTAATCTTGGGAATGGATTGGTTGGTGTTGCATCAAACACATATCGATTGTTACTGATGTCAGGTAACATTCGCATCTCTCAGTGGGGATACTCATGTCCTTCATGGTGAGTGGGATACTCGATAAGGCTATGCAGAGCCTCTATGCCGGCATTTGGGATAACTCATATTCATGTGTCTTGCCTTATGTTTGATGATGGAGAGAAAGAACAACCACTTATCCCTCCTATTGTGGACCAGTTTCAGGATGTGTTTCCTGAGGACTTCTCAGGGTTACCACCCAAGAGAGATGTTGGGTTCAAAATTGAATTGTTATTGGGGGCAGATCCATTTTCCATTTCTTCATACCAAATGGCACTGAAAGAGCTTCAAGAACTCAAATTTCAGCTAAAGGAGTTGGAACGTAAGGGGTTTATCTATCCTAGTATGTCACCTTAGGGATCTCCTGTACTATTTTCTAAGAAGGCTGATAGATCATTGAGGCTATGTGTCGATTATAAGAAGTTGAACCAGGTGATGTTTAAGAACTGATACCCTCTTCCTAGAATCGATGACCTATTTGACCAGCTCAGAGGTGCCTCGGTGTTCTCTAAGATCAATTTGAGATCGAGATACCATTAATTAAGGGTGAAACCTTCTGACATACCCTAGATAGCTTTTTGAAGTAGGTACGAGTTGTATTAATTTTTGGTTATGTCATTCGGATTGACCAATGAACCAGATGTGTTCATGGATTTGATGAACTGAATATTACACCCATATCTGGATCAGTTTGTAGTTGTTTTCATTGATGACATCTTGGTGTACTCGAGAACTCATGATGATCATTCTCGACATCTTGACATCATCCTGAGTACACTAAGAGAGCATAGGCTTTATGCTAACCTATCAAAATTTCATTTTTGGATTGGTGAGGTGCACTTTCTAGGACACATCATTTATGAGTCAGGTGTGTCAGTGGATCCAAAAAAGCTGTAGTTTGTGGTGTCTTGGGAGTATCCCAAGAACGTATCTGATGTTTAGAGTTTTCTAGGTTTCGCTGGTTATTATAGAAATTTTATTAAATATTTCTCTCATTTTCCAACACCACTCATAGGATTAACCAAAAAGGGGGTTAAGTTTGAATGGTTAGAGGCTTGTAAGAATTCTTTTTAAGAGCTGAATAAGTAGTTGAATACTGCACCGATTTTGATCTGACCCGAACCAGGTAAGAAGTACACCTTGTTCTGTGATTCATTCAGTGTTGGAATTAGGGTGGTGTTGATGTAGGATGATCAGGTCATAGCTTATGGGTTGTGGCAGTTGAGACCACATAAAATAAATTACCCGACTCATGACCTTTATCTAGCCATTGTGGTTTATGACTTGAAGTGTTGGAGGCATTACTTGTTGGGAGAACCCTTCATGGTGTTTACCAAGAATAAAAGTATCAAGTAAATATTCTCTTGATGAGATTTGAATATTACATGGTGAAGGTGGGTTGATTACCTACAATCCTTCAATTTTGAGTTAGTCTATACACTAGGGAAAGGGAATAGTGTTGTTGATGTGCTGATTCAGAAGAATCGGAATCAGGTGGTTCAGGAATCTAGTTCAGAGTTGAAGATGATGGCCTTGTTTGATAAGATGTGTTTGGAGTTACAGGATTGGAACAGGTGAATGACTCTCGCATCTATGGCTATTTAATCTGCACTTTTGAGCTGAGTTAAGGAGAGTTAGCTGGTGGATCCTTAGTGTTTTTCTATAAAGGAAAGACTTAAATGTAGATACCCGAAAGCATGACGTACATGGACATTACATTACTTTTGAAAAATATTTAATATATAACGAAAACAGACACACAAGGACCGTAATAGTTTAGTGTCTTTGGAAACTCGGAAAATAATCTTCTAATCATGGTGAAAGATCTTCAACATCTCCCATAAAGATATTCCCCTTTTGTTTTCTTACCTAAAACCTTTCTTTATATCCTGGGGAAAAGAAAACATATAAAGGGTGATATCAAATGCTCAGTAAGGGTAAGAATGGAGAAAATAAAACAAACAGTATACATTTGATCTTAAAAACATGACCATAATGTTTAAACATGAATATATTGAGAAATGAGATAAAACATGGAAGTACATAAGTCATAGATCATAATGGAACATAAATCATGATAAAATATCATGGGAATAAAAATTTTAATTGTGGAAAAACATTAAGCACATGATATGATTTCCATAGTAGCCAAGTCATTTCTACCAAGACCATCTTAGTGGACAAAGTCCCTTATTGAACCAGGTTTACTTGTCGTTCCAGCCCTGTATTACTGAACCAGATTTACTTGTCATTTCAGCCATGTCTATCTCATGAGATATAAATCTTTACCCAATGCATTGGAGGGAGATATAGGTCCCACCCATCTCATATTGAAATCATTCTTACGTGTGCCACAAAACAACCATAAATCATTCATCATAACCCAAAGAATAAATTGGGTTTCATAAACATCATTCCATCATAACATAATCCATATAAAAAAATGGATATCATTTAATCATAAGAAAAGTGAAACCATATAAATCATAGAGACATTATACTTGAAACATACACATATGAAATAATGTTATCTTATATGGAAAATGGTTTTGATAAAGCACATGAAATGAATTCTTGAGGAAAATATCCTTTCTTCTTGAAAATCATTTTCTTTTCACAAAATGCCATTCAATTTTAAAATAAAGGGATCTTGTTGAAAATAATCATGAAATCTTGTAGAGTAAGATTCATGAAAATAATGCGTTATGAAACCATAAAAATCCATTCATGCCGTATAAGTTAAAAAATAACATTCTTCTTGTACTTTTGTTGGAAAAGTCAAAAAGTACATCGTATGGTAAACAAAAGAAAGATTCCTTCCATACGATGTGGTAAAAGTAAAAAAAGGGTAAGAATGAAATTAAACATACATGGAAGAAAAGTAAACATTTTATGAAAACATTTTGAGAACATATGGACATGTATAATAAACATAACCCCAGTAAATACTTACGAATAAACAATCTCGGATAAGAATGAGATTGGAATAATTATCCCTTACCTTAGGTCTGATATGATTCGTACGTATCTGAACTTCCTGTATAATGATTTAAATAATTTCATTGGATTATTACAGAATAATATTCATTTTTATGATATCATATATGGTTCACTTATGAATTTATATTACCCGTTCTTTTGTAAATCCCATGTTAAAGCAACGTTTTGGGTAAAATCATCTTATTTATCGTTCGTGTTTGGAATTGTTGTTATTGATATTATTATTACTTATATCATGATTTAATTACTTCTATAATGTAAATCATGATTTATATATCATATATATTCATTATACATCCAGCATATACATGTATTTATAATAGTACATAACATATGGAGGTAAGAAATGAAATGCATCGTTCATGGAGACGGTAAGTCGTACGTACGCATGAACGCTACTTTTATTTCTATTTATTATTTAATGGAATATTTATATTATAATTCCAGTATGATATCATATATAATATCATTAACCACATCCTTTATACATCCCACATAAGGTATTAACGAATCACATCACTTTGAGGGGGCGGTAGTCCGCACTTCCTCAAATGAGATTATCGTATTTACCGACTATGAAAACCATAAAGGCTTGATATAATTAGTAAGTAAAGAAGCATAAGGAAATCATAAACATAATATATATATCATATATTAATACAGTTCCATCATAATGGCCACCATGAGAGGCGGTAGGAGAAAATCGAACAATCATCATTTCGTGAGGCGTTAGTTTGCCATCCACAAAAACATTATGTTCTTCATCCATTAGATGGAGGTGTGTGTAAGTGTAGTTATAATCCTTATCATAACAACATCCTGGTATATTTAGGATACTTTTTTTGTTACAAAATAAAGAATTAAAAAGTGTTTAGGGGTTGGAGAAGTAGAATAAAAGAAAACAACTTAAGAGAAACCGTTACCTTTAATTTGGGTAACTTCCTTTGGTTTGAACCAAAAGGATTTCTTGAAGTGCCTTCTGCCTAATGTAAGGCTTCTAGGGGGAGGATAGGGATATAGAGAGCTTAATTGGGTAGAGTTTGGATGATCCATATGTCTTTAGAGGTGTGAGTAATTGGATAGAAATAGTCTTCTTTTATAAGGGGGAGGAGGGGCTCTTTTGGAAAGTGTGGAAATATTATTTTATTATAAACTTATCTTTGGTTTCAAAAGGTCAAAAAATCATTAAATATGATTATAAGATGACTCATGGTAGAAATAAAATCATCCAATCATAATTGGACATGTTTTGGATAATATTTTAATCATTATAATCTTATTTATTTAAATCATTTATTAATGAGGTAAATGTTGTATCATTATTGTTTCATAAATAATTTAATTCATTTGATGCCTAAAAATTATAAAAAAATTCCAACATGTAGGAAATATTTTTATATTTCCAATGAATATTTACAGTCGAAAGGATAATTTATATAGCCCCTTATAAAAATTAATTACTAAAGGATTTTTGTTAATGCCAATTTTGTCTTTACATTAAATTAATTAATCTAATGTGTCATTATCTTTCATAAGTGGCTCCATGGGGTCCCAAAATTGACCTAATGATGCTCATGGTCGGCTATTACTCATCCAATAAGGTTTGGACAAGTGTTAAGGTAATTTTGAATTATTATAATATTCTTTTAACCTTGAATTACCCTATTTACCTTTAACCGTGGTAAATAAAAGTAAAAAGTTACTATTCACCAAAAATTATTTTTATCTAATTGAACCATATTTTACTCCTTGATATTAACCATGTCTCTCCAATTTTCGAAATTCAACTCACAGAAGTGGTAAAATTAAGTTTTATGAACAATTGCAAAAGCTCCTAGGAGGTGGGTAAAAGATAGTGAAAAGTTCAATACAATTTTTATAAATCTAAAATTATTATAAAATGATTCCAATGAATTTAATTGAACTTATATAAGTATTATGTATCTATTTTGAACTAAAAAAATTTAAATCAAATAAATGATTATTTAAATAAAAAGTTGGTTTTAACCAAAAACTCAGTGTTTTCACTATTCATCAAAAATTGAAGTTTTTCAGAAAAATACCAAAAATTAAGCCTAAGATGTATTTGATATTCTGAATTCAAAAATGATGTATATTTTTTCAAATTCAAAACATATAAGTAGAATTAATTAATTTTAAAAGTAATTCTCGTTATCAAAACAAATAGCATGTTTTTAAGAAATAATAACTATCAAAAGATCATCACTTGTTTATGTCCAATTTCAAAGTGAAATTAATTCCAATGACCAACATTGTATTAAATGGTAAAAATATATTCTAATTACAATTTAAAACAAATTAAAAATATAATATATCCATATAAATTATTGCGATGAAAAAAGTTGTTTTTAATTAAAATATAGCATGTTTTTACTATTCATCAAAATATGAAAGTTATCAGAATAATATGAAAATTTTATCCAAATTAAATTTATATATCCTTATTACAAGTAAGAATTTTATTCTGTCAAATTGAACTTATAAACATGTTAAAAACTAGATTTTAAGTGGGTGCGGTATCAAAAGGCGGCAAAACTGCTTTTTTTTGAAAAATACTTATTTTACCCGAAAAATTTATTTTGTTCTCATACCATGTTCTAGAAAATATGTAAGATGAATAATAATGTTATAAAATTCAAAATGTATTTAATACTATTCATAACTGCTAGTCCATAATAATATTATAACAATATATCGTTGTTTAGTGAAACCCGGTATTGCGTACTGCACACGCTATCGAGGAAGGTCACAATTGCGTGTAATGCAAGCCAAGTCAGGGTGGCATGTAGTGCAAGACTCATTTGTTGTTGCGTATAACAAAATAAAACCATATTTCATTTATACATTAAACAAAGTCTATACTTAATGTTGCGTAGAATAATTTCTACAAAACGAACTTGAAATTGTGTGTAACACGAGCCAAGAATAGTGTTGTGTATACTGCAAGCTAATACAGTGTTGCGTATAGCACAAGATAATATTGGTGTAGCGTACAACACAAGACATAAATGAAATTAAAAAGAATAATTCTCATAAAATCTCGGGTTGTTACATTCTACCCCCCTTAAAATGAATTTCGCCCTCGAAATTTATCGGGGTTATAAATGGTTTATTACATGAGAGTTTCTTTCATAGAAACCCACATCGTAATAAGGAATACCAAAACATATCTTTAAAAACTGAAGTAGGAAACATTACGGTTAACCAAATTAACTAATCATTGGGTTTCCACATAGGAGAACATAGGTGAAAATATGGATATGGAAGAAAAATCTAACCATCATGTTTTGATGGAGAGTGGTAGAGAAGAGGGCTATGAAAAAGCCAACAATCACAAAGCCATAGATTTGTGATGATCTAAGGTACCATCTAATTCATCAGATATAAGAGTACTAGGACAACATTTTTTGGCTTTCAAGATAATTTCCCTAATGTTGAAGAATTTTTGAATTAAAAGAAATTCTTACTTGATTTTGGTACAATCTCATTGTTGTTCATGTCTTGAACAATTTCCACTTCATCTCTTAAAGAAATGAAGTTGAATTTGTTTTCCATGAAATTTTAGCAGATCATGCGATATAATGATAGGTCATTCCATCTTTCTCAAACATAAGGTTAGCAAAGTTTATATAAATAAGTCCATCTATGGTGATATTATTCGTATATGGTTCCAAAAATGGACTTATACTTCAACTATCATACTGCTTAATAAAATAAAACTAATTTCTACTAACCAGGGACTTCTTGTAGGCCAGTGTTAGGCGATAAAGGCATGTTGCACTTCGGTTGTGGGTTCAATTCCCATATCCTTGTCCAACACGACGGGTTGTCGCCCGTCCTGCAGGTTGTCCTTTTTCTAAAATTAAATCATTATGAAATTCCATAGATAATATAGAAAATATTTTTAGCCTTAAATAATACTAACTTATGTCCAACATAATCCATTTAAAATCTTTATGCTTATCCAAAATACTTCTATCCAATCTTATAGTATAAAGAAAACGATTACTAGAAATTTCATCTACCAAGCACGTGAATACCATCATTTATCCCTGATATATCTTGTTGATCACATTCTAATCATGTGAATACCTTAATCATGTATTCTCTTGAAAAATGAATACCCATTGAACCTTAGTGAAAACATGAATGTTGTCAAAAGTTAACTCTTTCCACATACCAAAATCCCAAAAATTCTTTATACTCAAACCATGATATCACTTTGTCCTTATATAATTCATGAGCTCATTAATACTATCAAACATTTCATTATCTCCTTAGCACTTCTTTATGTGCATATTAGGTTCTTTCCAAAAATATATGAATAACCTTTCATGGTTACCGGTACCATTCATCATACACTTTCAAAACTTAAGGAAAGACAACAGTGTAACAATACTTAGATGTCTCTTTATTCCATAGTACCATGAGATTACTTATACAACATTACTCTTGATAAACATTTAATCATTCCACTACCTTCTTAAACCATTGAACGAGCTTCAAAAATTCTTTCATCTCACATATCATTTGTAGTCTCTTCATCATCATCCACATAAATACTACCCATATGACCATGCTGATTCTCTTTATGAGATTTTCCCTTAGGGAATTGGTTTGAATAATGCCCGTACATTCCACATTTAAAACACTTAACTGTTGTTGATGTCTTAGCAATACCATTATCCTTGTCCATGGTGTTAACTAAACCTTTTCCTTTACAATTACTAGCTTTGTGTCCTTATTTTCCACACCCAAAGCATCTTCCAGTTCCTTTGAAACATTCTCCTTAATGCCTCTTCCCACATGACTTACATGAGGGAAATTGAACTTTCTTTCCTCTATGGTCATCATGAAACTTCATCTTTCTCTTATTAGCTGAGTCAGGAAACTTACCAAATCTGAGATTATTGATCATATTATGAGATTGCTGATTAGGCATAATAATGATGTTTCACCTTCCAAATCCCATCTCATTTGCTTGATCATTAAGAATATCATTCCATTGTCCATCATATTCTCCATTATCGTGAATCTTCCTGTTTCCAGCCATTTTCTAAAACCCAAAAAGAATAGTGTGAGAGGCAAAAATCATGATAGGTAAAACAACATAATAAAGGGGGAGTAACTTTAATATCTAACATCTTAGGTTTAATTCTAAGATCGTTACCGTAATTCTAGGACTATAACCTATAATTATACTTAACCTTAGGGACATCCCTAGACATACCTTAGAAATATTTCTAGGGATCTCACTAAAGTTTTCGCATCCTAGTTTCCAAAGGATAACTAAACCTTTCCTCTGATACCAACTGTAGAGACCCAAAAGAATAACGTACATGTACATTACATTACTTTTGCATAATACTTAATACATAACAAAAACATACACACAAGGACCGTAATAGTTTAGTGTCTTTGGAAACTTGAAAAACAATCTTCTAATCATGGTGAAAGATCTTCAACATCTCCCATAAAGATCTTCCCCTTTTGTTTTCTTACCTAAAACCTTTCTTTATATCCTGGGGAAAAGAAAACATATAAAGGGTGATCTCAAATGCTCAGTAAGGGTAAGCATGGAGAAAATAAAACAAACCTTATACATTTGAACTTAAAAACATGACCATAATGTTTAAACATGAATATCTTGAGAAATGAGATAAAACATGGAAGTACATAAGGCATAGATCATAATGGAACATCAATCATGATAAAATAGCATATGAATAAAACTTGTAATTGTGGAAAAACATTAAGAACATGATATGATTTCCATAGTAGCCAAGGCATTTCTGCCAAGACCATCTTAGTAGACAAAGTCCCTTACTGAACCGGGTTTACTTGTCATTCTAGCCCTGTATTACTGAACCAGATTTACTTTCCATTTTAGCCATGTCTATCTCATGAGATATAAATATTTACCCAATTCATTGGAGGGAGATATAGGTCACACCCATCTCATATTGAAATCATTCTTACGTGTGCCACAAAACAATCATAAATCATTCATCATAACCCAAAGAATAAATTGGGTTTCATAAACATCATTCCATCATAACATAATCCATATAAAACAAATGGATATCATTTCATCATAAGAAAAGTGAAACCATATAAATCATAGAGACATTATACTTGAAACATACACATATGAAATAATGTCATCTTAGATGGAAAATGGTTTTGATAAAGCACATGAAATGAATTCTTGAGGAAAATATCCTTTCTTCTTGAAAATCATTTTCTTTTCACAAAATGCCATTCAATTTTAAAAGAAAAGGATTTTGTTGAAAATAATAATGAAATATTATACAGTAATCTTCATGAAAATAAGGTGTTATGAAATCGTAAAAACCCGTTCCCGCCGTATAAGTTAAAAAATAACATTCTTCTCATACTATTTTCGGAAAATTCAAAAAGTACCTCGTATGGTAAACAAAAGAAAGATTCCTTCCATACGATGTGGTAAAAGTAAAAAAAGGGTAAGAATGAAATTAAACATACATGTAATAAAAGTAAACATTTTATAAAAATATTTTGAGAACATATGGACATGGATAATAAACATAACCCCAATAAATACTTACGAATAAACAATCTTGGATAAGAATGAGATTGGAATAATTATCCCTTACCTTAGGTCCGATATGATTCGTACGTATCTGAACTTCCAGTATAATGATTTAAATAATGTCATTGGATTATTATAGAATCATATTAATTGTTATGATATCATATATGGTTCACTTATGACTTTATATTACCCGTTCTTTTGAAAATCCCATGTTAAAGCAATGTTTTGGGTAAAATCATCTTATTTATCGTTCGTGGTTTGGACTTGTTGTTATTGATGTTATTATTACTTATATCAGGATTTAATTACTTCCATAATATAAATCATGATTTATATATCATATATATTCATTATACATCCAACATATACATGTATTTATAATAGTACATAACATATGGAGGTAAGAAATGAAATGCACCGTTCATGGAGACGGTAAGCCGTACGTACGCATGAACGCTACTTTTATTTCTATTTATTATTTAATGGAATAGTTATATTATAATTCCAGTATAATATCATATATAATATCATTAACCATATTCTTTATACATCACATATAAGGTATTAACGAATCACGTCACTTTGAGGGGGCAGTTGTCTGCACTTCCTCAAATGAGATTATCGTATTTACCGACTAGGAAAACCATAAAGGATTGATATAATTGGTAAGTAAAGAAGCATAAGTAAATAATAAACATAATATATATATATTATATATGAATATATTTCCATCATAATGGCAACCATGAGAGATGGTAGGAGAAAATTGAACAATCATCATTTCGTGAGGCGTTAGTTTTCCATCCACAGAAGCATTATGTTCTTCATCCATTAGATGAAGGTGTGTGTAAGTTTAGTTCGAATCATTCTAATAACAACATAATAGTATATTTAGGATAGTGGTGTTGTTACAAAAGAAAGTATTAAAAAGTGTTTAGGGGTTGGAGAATTAGAATAAAAGAAAACAACTTAAGAGAAATTGTTACCTTTAATTTGGGTAACTTCCTTTGGTTTGAACCAAAAGGATTTCTTGAAGTGCCTTCTGCCTAATATAAGGCTTCTAGGGGGAGGGAAGGGATGTAGATATCTTAATTGGGCAGATGTTGGACGATCCAAATGACTTGAGAGGTGTGAGTAATTGGATAGAAATAGTCTCCTTTTATAAGGGGGAGGAGGGGCTCTTTTGGAAAGTGTGGAAATATTATTTTATTATAAACTTATATTCGATTTAAAAAGGTCAAAAAATAATTAAATATGATAATAAGATGACTCATGGTCGAAATAAAATCATCCAATCAGAATTGTACATGTTTTGGATAATATTTTAATCATTATAATCTTATTTATTTAAATCATTTATTAATGAGGTAAATGTTGTATCATTATTGTGTCATAAATAATTTAATTCATTTGATGTCTAAAAATTATAAAAAAAATATCAAAATTTAGGAAATATTTTTATCTTTACAATTAATATTTTTAGTCGAAAAGATAATTTATATAGCCACTTATAAAAATTAATTACTAAAGGATTTTTGTTAATTTCAATTTTGTCTTTACATTAAATTAATTAATCTAATGTGTCATTGTCTTTCATAAGTGGCTCCATGGGGTCCCAAAATCGACCCAAGGATGCCCATGGTCGGCCATTACTCATCCAATAAGGTTTGGACAAGTGTTAAGGTAATTTTAAATTATTATAATATTCTTTTAACCTTGAATTACCCTATTTACCTTTAACCGTGGTAAATAAAAGTAAAAAGTTATGATTCACCAAAAATTATTTTTATCTAATTGAACCACATTTTACTCCTTGATATTAATCGTGTCTCTCGTATTTTTGAAATTCAACTCACAGAAGTGGTAAAATTAAGTTTTATGAACAATTACAAAAGCTCCTAGGAGGTGGGTAAAAGACGGTGAAAAGTTCAATACAATTTTTATAAATCTAAAATTATTATAAAATGATTCCAATGAATTTAATTGAACTTATATAAGTATTATGTATCTATTTTTACCTAAAAAAATTAAACCAAATAAATTATTATTTAAATAAAAAGTTGGTTTTAATCAAAAACTCAGTGTTTTCACTATTCATCAAAAATTGAAGTTTTTCAGAAAAATACCAAAAATTTAGCCTAAGATATATTTGATATTCCGAATTAAAAAATGATGTCTATTTTTCCAAATTCAAAACATAGAAGTGGCATTAATTAATTTTAAAAGTAATTCCCATTATCAAAACAAATAGCGTGTTTTTAAGAAACAATAACTATCAAAAGATCATCACTTGTTTATGTCCAATTTCAAAGTGAAATTAATTCCAATGACCAACATTGGATTAAATGGTAAAAATATATTCTAATTAAACTTTAAAACAAATTAAAAAGATAATCTAGCCATATAAATTATTGCGATGAAAAAAGTTTTTTTTAATTAAAATATAGTGTGT
This sequence comes from Viscum album, assembly GCA_963277665.1. Lineage (NCBI taxonomy): Eukaryota > Viridiplantae > Streptophyta > Magnoliopsida > Santalales > Viscaceae > Viscum > Viscum album. Next base: position 1,353,126,002 of record OY728164.1, read on the forward strand.
TTTTACTATTCATCAAAATATGAAAGTTATCAGAATAATATGAAAATTTTATCCAAATTAAATTTATATATCCTTATTCCAAGGAAGAATTTTATTTTGTCAAATTGAACTTATAAACATGTTAAAAACTAGATTTAAAGTGGGTGCGCCATCAAAAGGTGGAAAAACTGCATTTTTTTGAAAAATACTTATTTTACCCAAAAAAAATTATTTTGTTCTCATACCATGTTCTAGAAAATATGTAAGATGAATAATAATGTTATAAAATTCAAAATTTAGTTAATACTATTCATAACATCTAGTCCATAATAATGTTATAACAATATATCGTTGTTTAGTGAAACCTGGTATTGCATACTGCACACGCTATCGATGAAGGTCGCGATTGCGTGTAATGAAAGCCAAGTCAGGGTGGCGTGTAGTGAAAGACTCCTTTATTGTTTCATATAACAAAATACAACCATATTTCATTTATACATTAAAAAAAATTTATACTTAATGTTGCGTAGAATAATTTCTACAAAACGAACTTGAAATTGTATGTAACACGAGCCAAGAATAGTGTTGCATATACTGCAAGCTAATATGGTGTTGTGTATAGCACAAGATAATCTTGGTGTAGCATACAACTCAAGACATCAATGAAATTAAAAAGAATAATTCTCATAAAATCTCGGGTTGTTACATTAAATGTGGGGAGTCACCTTTTTATTGGGATTTTGTTGCTGATGGAGTTTCTTATATTCATGGTTGTTTTGTAGTACCGAAAAGCATAGGGGAGGATTTGATGCATGTGTTCCATGTATCAAAGTGGGAGGTACATCCTGGTTTGACCAAGATATACTCTGATATCCATAGGCAGTATTGGTGGCCGGGAATAAAGATGGAAGTTACGGGTTTTGTGGCACGATTCCTTACCTATTAACAGGTGAGGGCTGAACATAAATGTCTAGGTGGGTTGTTGTAGTCCTTTCCCATTTATAAGTGAAAGTGGAATGAAGTAATGATGGAATTTTCAGTTGTTCTTCTGAGGAAGTCTCGGAAGAATGATGCAATCTGGGTAGTTATGGATTGGTTGATGAAAGTATCTCATTTCTTGCCAATTCAAGAGACCTTTATAGTGGACCAGTTGGGTGATTTATATGTTCAATATATAGTGTGGTTGCATGGTGTGATGAGAACCATAGTTTCAAATCATGATACACGTTTCACCTCGTGTTTCTGGCAAGGATTGTTGAAGTCTCTTGGTACCCAGGTGTTTTTTAGTATGGCTTATCACCCACAGACTGACAAGTAGTTAGAACGTATGATCTAGGTATTGGAGGACATGTTGAGAGATTTTGTGCTGGATTTTAGTGGTTTGTGGTAAAGTCACTTGCCACTCGTTGATTTTGCTTACAATAATAGTTTTCATGCCACAATTCAGAGGGATCCTTTTGAGGCTATCTATGGGAGACTATGTAGATCTCTACTGTGTTGGTTATAGGCTAAGGATTCTGAGCTGTTAGGTCTGAGTCTCATGTAGGAGACGTCAGAGGAGGTTCAATTGATTCAAAAGTGTATGGAAATGAACTAGAGTAGGTAGAAGTAATATATCAATCAGCATCATAGACCTCTCGAGTTCAGGGTGAGTGATAGTGTGTTTCTTCAGGTGTCACCAAGGTTGGGTCACTATCGAATTCAAAAGCAGGGAAAGTTGAAGCCTAGGTATGTGGGGCCATTTGAGATTGTGTAGAGGATCAGACAGGTGGCTTACCGGTTAGATCTTCCACAATGGTATAGTGGTATGTATGATGTTTTCCATGTTTCAAAGCTATGACAGTATAACCATGATCCATCTCATGTGATAAATATTGATGATGTCGAGCTTGAGACTAATGAAACCATTGAGGAGCATCTAATTTGTATTGTGGATCATAGTGAGAAGGTCTTGTGGGGAAAGGAGGTGCCTTTGGTTCATGTTCTATAACAGCATGAAAATGTCCAAGAGGAAACTTGGGAGCAAGAATAAGATATGCGGTCTCAGTGTCCTGATCTATTTTCCTTGGGAACTCAATGATGCATGGAAGTAGTGGCTTGAGGATGAGCCATTATAAGGTGGGGAGGTTGTAAGATCCCAGATTTCTCTCAAGATAATTTTTGTTTATGTTTCAGTTTAATTCCCCCCTTTTGGTAAAAAAAAGTGTTTTCCAAAGATCATGAGAAGGCTCAGGGGTGTTCTGGGGGTTCAGAGCATGAAAAAGGAGGAAAAATGAGTTTCTTGGCATGTTTCATGGTTTGCGCATGATTAGTGAAAATTGTGTGGAAATCCTAGGTAACCATGAGAGGGGGTTGTTTTCGAATAGTAGCGTTCGCACAATTTGTACATGGTTTGACAAACCGTTTGGGTAAACCTTGCAACCCAGAAAAGTTAAGAAATTTACAAAAATTTCATTATATGATTTTAAGTTCCACTCATTATTTTCCTCCTCCTCCCCTCTTGCAACCCTAGTAATAAACCAAAGCTCCCAAGATCTCACAATGGTGATTCTCCTTTGATCCTAGGATGTTTGGAGTGTCATCAGTTGCGTATTGAAGATCCGGGTAAGGCTAATCCCCTCCTGGATTCCTTTTCTTGATTAGGGTTTGTATCCTTCTATTATCTCTATACGAAGCTCTAAACCCCTTCTTTTTTAGTGATATTTAGGGTTAATCTTCAACAAGGGTTTATATCAGGATATAAGGCCTCGATTAAGGGTGTGTTCGCCAATGGATTCAAGGTAGATAGTCTAAAAGTTATATCCCATATTTTATGCTTGGATTTGTGCATGTAGGGTTTTATTCTTGTTCTCTTATTTGTTCTTGATGCCATTGGAAAGATGTGTTATATTGGGGGCCTAAATAACCAAATGAACCCCTCATGATCCCCATAGGATGCATGTAAGATGGTGTGACTTATTTTAGGTCCACCCATAGGGTGCATCGACCCTCCCGGATGGGGCTAACAGAAGTCTAAGGTGTGGGATTGACTCGTGATGATGTAGAACCTTAGCGAATGTGTTAATTTGTTTATGAAATGAGTTAGAAGGGATTGTGTTTAGTTGTGTATAATGTGATTAAAGTTTAATGGATTGTTTGGTTGACATGTAAATGGGTTAATTGGGATTAATGGGAATATGATACGAAATTATGTTTACACTTGAATATGCTTAGTGAGATAGGCATGGGAAATGGGAATTGGGGTTAAATTATAATGCCCCGAACCTAGTTACCCAGATTTAGTGCATTATTACATAATATTGACATGATAACAAGAGATCAAGTCTTAAAAGACTGATTATTTTAGTGTCCTTGAAAGTACTAGATACATACATAAGTTTTACATTACATTATGAAATAGAAAAACAACAACATTGTGTCCCGTTTTGAACACACTCATATCCCTTAGATTATTCCAGTAGGTTAATCGTAATATACTTCTTCACATCATGGGAAAAAGAAAACATAATAAAGGGGTGAGCTTAGATTCTCAGTAAGAATAACAATATAGCAGAAACTATCACAAATAAGCATAAACATTTAAGGCAATGTATAAGACTAAAACAAAAGCCTTTTAAACTTAAACTTCAGAATAATATGGCAAAGATAAATCAAATAATTCCATTTACTTATTCACATGTATATTATACTAGTAGAATAATCACATGTAATATCAATATCTAATTTCATAATGATGGAATGCATAATGTCGGACATCATAACCACATAGTCAAGGCCTCATTCCAAGACTACAAATAAGATTTTGTCAAGGCCTTATGCCAAGACACTAATTTGTCTCATGAGACCTATCGATGCGTTGAAGAGATATAGTGGGCTCCACTCATCACTTACTAAGTCCAATGCATTCCTTATGTGAAAAGGTTGAAACATAAGTTAAACATTTGTATTAAAACTAGCATACGAAATGTCAATATTTTAACTACAAACCATGAATGGTATAAAAATAGAACATCTATAGTCAAACATAACACATTCAATAAAATATGGAAGAGTGTATTATAATAAATCAACCTCAATCAAGAATAACAAAGGATATTGACATAGATGAAAATAATCAGTAAAACTATTTGAGATAAATACCCCCTTTTTCTTGAGAACATTTAAAAGTCTCACTATTTATCAAGAAGCTGTTAAAAATAGATTTTTGAATCAAAGTTTCCCATACCACTTTGAAACTTTTAAAAGGAATTTTAATTTTTAAAAAATTCATGTCCATATAAATAAATCCTTAACACCATTTTTAAAACATGGACATTAATAAGAAAGATTTAGAAGAATAAATCATTAAAACATTTAAAATGATATTTTAGTTAGAGTTCCTAACCCAATGAGAGACACTTGAATAAAAATAATTAAGGTAATAAAAACCTTATAATATCACAAGAATAAAGGTATTCATGATATACTATGTCAAAGTATAGTATATACACCATATAAAAGTGAATTGTGCATAACAACAAAGAAGTCTCAATACAATGTAAATTGAGATGAAATCCCTTATAAAGACTGTATCCTTAGGTTAAGGATAAATCAATGACATAATTATGTGTGTAAAATATAAATACACTCAATATTATTGGATATTCAGTGTAAATCAATCAGATTACATTCACACATATTCTTGTAAAAACAACACGAATGACTTGGATGTTTAACTCAATGAATGGAAATTGAGTTAAGATTACTCTTATCAAGTTCATATCAATGACTTGAGAATTTATCTATGGAGTGATTATTTGTATCAAAAGTATATCCACACAAAGGGGATTTAAAATTATGACATAAATAAATAAATAGTGATTTCACACATAATCTTGGAGTAAAATAATCAATGAAGTTTGCGTAAAACCCAATGAGTTGAAATTGAAATTAGAAATCCCCTTACCAATTCGGTAACTTACGAAACATAAACCCCATGAAAGAAGTATCATAAAATGAAGTTTTAAATACCCATAAATTAAAGTATATTACACAAATAATACAATCATGGGTAGTACATACACCACACAAAAGGAAATAGTGGAAAATATAGCATGAATCTCACGGGAATAAAAAGTGAGATGAAAACCCCTTACCTTGTACTTTTCCTTAGTATATGGTTGTTTAACCTCCTGTATAATGGTGAAATAATTGTTATTAAATTATACAAGAACCTCATACATAAATATTATATTATACATGATCTTCTAATATTGCTTTATTAATGATATTTGAGTAGTATCATTGTTTTGGGTGTTCACTGATTCGTTTTCCTTTATATGTTTTGTAATGTAAGTCATGTTTGTTATGGATAGAATGTATTTTATTCATATCCATAATGATATTAAGTTATTAAACATTATTTTTAATCATCAAATAAAAATTATTCTTGAATGGTTACGATGGGGAACGAAATCTCATCACGTCGTGGAGATGGTAAGTCGTACGTACGCATGAGCGACAATATCATTCTATTAGTGATGAAATCATATGTAATTTTATGGTATATTATATATAAAGAATCACTAAACATTATATTTATTATTTAAATTAGTTATACTCATTATTATACCCATCCAAATAATGAAGTGTTGAATAACAAACTACACCACGACATGGAGACGGTAAGTCGTACGTACACACGTATGGGGACTTTGTCATTTATAGGATGGATAGAATATTTAATATGGTTGTACCATATTTATAATAACATAAAAGTATGTAAAAGTTACTGGAGTTATTATTTTTTTATGGAAACAACAAAGAAATAGGAAGTGGAAGAAGAAAATAACTTTGAAAGAGGTGATGAAATTATTACCTCGCCTTCAGATTCTTCCTTTTGATTTGATCAAAAGGGATCCTTAGATTGGATTTATGATAAATTTAAGGCCTCTAGGTTGAAGTGAGGGTATTTTTTAGTATATTTGAGTAGGTTTTAGCAGACTCAAATAGATTTGGAGGTGTGATTTTGAGATAAGGGGATGTACCCTTTTATAAGAGAGGTGAGGGTCACTTTAGGAAATGCTTGAAATATTAATTTATTATACAATAATATTTGGTTGATAATGGCTCAAAAAAAATTATTTCGAGTTTAAGGTGGGTATGGGTCGAAAAACTCTCAAACAATAGGTTTTATATAGGTTTAGATCACCATATTAACCTTATCTTTTAGATTTAACTCTTAGTTAAATAGTTTAACTTTTACTATGTATTCTTGTATTATTATAATAAATGGTTAATAAACTTACTATAAAAAGACAAGAGAACCCCAAGTGGTTCATTATTGAAATATCTAACTTTTTATAATTCCTTTGGATGAACCTTATATTTTTATGAATATTATATCATTTAATAATATAGTATTTTTTTTAAACTCATTTATGTCAATTTTGACACTATTTGGTATTTAGTTTTTGTGAAAGTCGTAGCAACTTCAGCACTTCAAAAGAAATTTATTTAATCAACCCTAACATGTCATATTAACCTATAAAATTAGTGTAATGCATAAAAAGTCTCAATTTACATTTATTTTTATATTTATAATATCAATTATTTTAATCTTTCATTAATAAGGCAATTACTGCATCATCATTATGTCATAAATAAATTTAATTATTTAATATCTGAAAATTATAAATAAAATTCCATTATTTTGGAAATAGTTTTATCTTTCTAATGAATATTTATAGTCGAATTTATCTTATTTATAACTCTATATTAAAAATGTTTTAGTTGTGAAAATTTGAATTTAACACTTTTAACTCTTCTTTAAATAAAATAATAATAAATGTCCTAATCTAATCCAAGTGGATAAAAAGGATCATATTTTATTACTAAGGTTGATTTTGGTTGAAATAAACTTATCCAATAGAATTATTATATGTGTTAGGTAATTATAATATCATTTTTACCTTTAATTATCCTATTTACTTTTAACCGTGGTAAATAAAATCCAAAAGTTACTATTCACCAGAAATTATTTTCATCCTATCGAACCAAATTTTACTTAATGATGTCAACCCTATGTCTCAGATTTTTAAAATTCAATTCACATAAGCTGTAAAATTATGTTTTATGCAAATTTGCAAATGGACCTGTAAGGTAAGTAAAAGATGGTAAAAAGTTCGATAAAATTTTATATATCTAATCTAATTATAAAATGACTTAAATTAATTAAATTGAAATAATATAGGTATTATGTATCTATTTTGACTTTAAAATAAATTTAAATTAAAAATAATTATTTAAATAAAAATTCTGCTTTAAATAATAACGCAGTGTTTTTCACTATTCATCAAAAATTGAAAGTTTTTAGAAAAATATCAAAAATTCACCCAAAGATAATTTTGATATTTCAAATTAAAAATGATTTATATTTTACCAAATTTAAAACATAGAAGTTGTATTAATTAATTTAAAAAATATATTCTCATTGTCAAAACCAGAAAGCAAGTTTTTAAAAAGTAAAAACTATCAAAAGATTGATATGTGTTTATGTCCAATTTAAATGTAAAATTACTTCCAATGACCAACATTAGATTAAATGATAAAAATATAATCTTATTATACTTCAAAACCATTCAAATGTATAATTTAACACTATAAATTATTTTGATTAAAAAATTTGTTTTCAATTAAAATTTATTATTTTCACTATTCATCAAAATATGAAAGTTATCAGAAAAGCACCGAAAATTTATCCAAACTAAATTTTTATATCCCACTTCTAAAGAAAAATTTTATTTTGTAAAATTGAATATATAAAAGTGTCAAATATTGGATTTAAAAAGGGTTATCCATTAAAAGGTGGTAAAATTGCATTTTTTTTAAAATACTTCTTATATCTGAAAAATTTAATTTGTTCTTATATTATGTATAAGAAAAAAATAATATGGATGTTAAAATTATATAGAGTATATAAAATTCAAAATGTAGTTAATACTATTCATAACAGTTTTTTGAACGGCTAGTTTGGTAATTCATGGTGCGCTCGAACTCGGTGTTGCGTGTAGCGCAAGATATTGAATTACTTTAAATAAAATAACTTACTATGAAATCTTGGGGTGTTAAATTCTTCCCCCCTTTTAGAAATTGTGTCCTCAAAATTTTAAAATTGGGCTTGGGAACTTCATTGAAAGTACCACATCAGAAAAAGAGTCAATAAAAATATTACTTTAAAAGAAACAAAGATAAGTACAAAGGTCACCTAAGATAACCCATACTAGGATTTCATGTAGGAAAACTTGGATATGGAAGATAAAATAAGTGTCAAGTTATGATGGAGAGTGAGAAAATATGATCAAAAGAAAGTTAACAACAAGAAAACTACAAACTTGTGATGGGTTAAATGGTCATTGGTTACCTGGTAGGAAAAGTAAAAGGACAATGTTTTTTGTTTTAAATTAGATTTCATAAATTTGAGGAATTTATTTATGAGATTGAATAAGAACATAAAGAGATATACTTAGTTTTTAAGTATAGTTTCATCATTTAATAAATTTTTACCACTAACTCATCTTTTCTCCAAACGATGAGTATTCAAGATGACTTAGTCACACCTAAAGCACTAGAATCAACTTCTAGAGAATCAAATAATCCATAAAGGATGAACTGTATATTTCCCTTGTATTTAGATATTAACCAAAATAAAATGGTTAGTACAAGATCAAATGATCCCCAAAATGGATAATCCTTTATAGAAAGAAATACTAATCTTAATTTCCAAAATTAAACAAACAATACCCAAAGTTCAATAAATACCATTCAATAAACAATTGTCCTTAAAATCCTTCAATATAATCCAAACTAAGATTGAAACCCAAAACTCATAATAATTTAATCACATAGTCTTTCAAAGTAAATCTTAACATTTATCTCCAAATAACATCAACTACTCATAAAGTCTCATAAAGAAGTGTAATTAACCAAATCACATATTCTCTATGATAGGTTAATCATTTCCATTAATAACCTGAATCTCTATAAAAAACATAGATTCATCTAAACTAAAAAATGCATCATTACTCCTCAAATTAAATCCCATAGTATTCTATTTTCCTTAGGCATATAGTGTTCCCAACAGAGCGAACGTCTTCCAAAATAACATTTATCACTTAATCACCAAATCATTTTCATATACTATGGATATCCATTTGATAAAAAATAAGATCCCAAATCAAATTATTATTGATCAATTAAATTATTTGACTAAAAATAATTAGTCACGCTAACTAGGGACTTCACGTAGTCCAATGGTAGGTGATAAATCCCAGTTGCATTTCGGTTGTGGGTTCGATTCTCACAGCTTTGTCCGACGCAATGGGTTGTCACACGGTCTGCATGTTTTCCTTTTTTAAAAACTATATTTTATAACATTCCCAAAATGAGATAAATTCCTCAAAATAACCATAAAATAATTTAACCACAAATATTGTCGCATGCCTCGCATTTTCATCCCAAAAATTAATAACCTATAATTTCCTCAAATTCAAGGATCATATAAACCAAAATGGTTCTTTGTAACTATATTCAAAAAAGAAAAGATGATTCTTCCTCAAATAGTATTTTCACATAACAAACTGCAGGGTTACACATACAAGAGAAAAGTCTTCCAAAGTAATCCCATTTACAAAGAGCATTAATACTTTTAAACATTTCTCCATCCATTTATTTCCACATAGGTTCTTCCTTGACCTAGTGGTTATCCTATAGAATAGGGAATTGACTCGGGTAATACCCAGGTCCCCTACATTTACAGAAAAATGACTATAAATGGATTATTAGGATCATTTTTATTTTCTTCCATAGTACTCTTCATTTTTCCTTGACAATTCTTTACTTTATGTCCTTCTTTCCCATACATAAATCATTTATTTGTTACATTGAGACACTTTCTTGGGTTTCTCCTTCCACGTTTCTGGTATGATGGAAATTGAGCTTTCTTTTCTCCACAGTCTCCACTACTGGATCTCTTATCATTCTCTACCTTTCTTTTCTTTCTTGAGTTTGGGAGTTGGTTAATGTATATATTGTTGATTATATTTTTGGAAACCTACTTCGGCATGAACATTATATCTTTTACACCTATCAACATTCCATTTAGTTTCACATTTCCACCATCGTTCCCACCGTGTACATCATGTTCGATGTTACTATGACTTCCTTGGAATCCAGCCATTGACTAAAACCAGAAAGCATAGTGTGAGTAACAATAGTCATAAAATCATTTAGAGAATATCATGACACCTTTTTTCAATCTAAAACACCTTAGGATTAACCAAGGTTAATTATTATCATATTATATTAAAATCCTTCAAATCGATTTGTAAAGAAAATGTGAATTGCCCTAAGCATATCCTTTGGGAGTGTCGTAACCAAGAGTGCAGCAAGGCCCATTATCGTGCACCAGTTCTCGTTTGAGTCTAGCTCAAAGCAGTGTTTTCGAGTTTTACCCCTAGGTACATATGTGCTAGAGCCACCTCTACCTGCTTGTATCCAGACAGGGATGTATTACCTGTAAAACCCACATAATATTTACATTATTAAAATTTTTGGATGTTCTTCTACACTAATCCTCAAAGTATATCTTAGGGCAGTGTTCTCTAATCAGAGTTTTTCTAAATCTAGCTTCCAAGGTTTGTACTAAACTTTCTCTAATACCAACTATAACGCCCCGACCCTAGTTACCTAGAATTGGTGCATTATTACATAACATTGGCAGGATCATGAGAGATCAAGTCTATAAAGACCGATTATTTTAGTAGCCTTGGAAGTACTAGATACATACATAAGTTTTAAATTACATTATGAAATGGAAAAACAACAACATTGTGTCCCCTTTTGAACACACTCATATCCCTTAGCCTATTCCTATAGGTTAATCGTAATATACATCTTCACATCCTAGGAAAAAAGAAAACATAAGAAATGAGTGATCTCAGATGCTTAGTAATGATAAAAATATAGCCGAAACTATCATAAATAATCATAAACATTTAAGGCAATGTATAAGACTAAAACAAAAGACTTTTAAAATTAAACTTCAGAATAATATGGAAAAGATAAATCATATAATTCCATTTACTTATTCACATGTATATTATACTAGTTGAATAATCACATGTAATATCAATAGCTAATTTCATAATGATGGAATTCATAATTTCGTACATCATAACCACATAGTCAAGGCATCGTGCCAAGACTAAAAATAAGATTTTGTCAAGTCCTTATGTCAAGACAGTAGTTTGTCTCATGAGACCTACTGATGCATAGAGGAGCTATAGTAGGATCCACCCATGACTTACTAAGTCCAATTCATTCCTCATATTAAATGTTTGAAACATAATCTAAACATTCGTATTAAAACTAGAATACGAAATGTTAATATTTTAACCAAACACCATGAATGGTATAAAAATAGCGCATCCACAGTCAAACATAACTCATTCAATAAAATATTTAATATTGTATTATAATAAATCAACCTAAATCAATAATAATGAAGGATATTGAAATAGATGAAAATAATCAGTAAAACTATTTGAGATAAATACCGCCTTTTCTTGAAAATATTTAAAAGTATCACTATTTATCAAGAAGATGTTAAAAATAGATTTTTGAATCAAAGTGTCCCATACCACTTTGAAACTTTTAAAAGGAATTTTAATTTTTAAAACATCCATTTCCATATAAATAAATCCTTAACACCATTTTTAAAACATGGACATTAATGAGAAATATTTATAAGAATAAATCATTAAAACATTTAAAATGATATTTAGTTAGAGTTCCTAACCAAATGAGAGATACTTGAATAAAAATAATTGAGGTAATAAAAACCTTATAATATCATGAGAATAAATGGATTCATGATATACTATGTCAAAGTATACTATATACACCATATAAAATTGAATTGGCGCATAACAACAAAAAGTCTCAATGGAATGTAAATTGAGATGAAATCCCTTATAAAGATCGTATCCTTAGGTTAAGGATAAATCAATGACATAATTATGTGTGAAAAATATTAATACACTCAATATTATTGAATATTCAGTGTAAATAAATCAGAGTAAATTCACACATATTCTTGTAAAAACAACACGAATGACTTGGATGTTTAACTCAATGAATGGAAATTGAGTTAAGATTACTCTTATCAAGTTCATATTGATGACTTGAGAATTTATCAATGGAGTGATTATGTGTATCAAAATTATATCCAAAAAAATGGTATTGGAAATTACTACATAAATAAATAAATAGTTTTTCCACACATAATCTTGGAGTAAAATAATCAATGAAGTTTGCGTAAAACCCAATGAGTGGAAATTGAAATTAGAAATTCCCTTACCGATTTGGTAACTTACAAAACATACACCCCATGAAAGAAGTATCATAAAATGAAGTTTTAAATACCCATAAATTAAATTATATTACACAAATATACAATCATGGTTAGTACATACACCACACAAAATGAAATAGTGTAAAATATAGCATGAATCTCACGGGAATGAAAAGTGAGACGAAAACCCCTTACCTTGTACTTTTCCTTGGTATAGGGTAGGTTAACCTCCTATATAATGGTTAAATAATTGTTATTAAATTATACAAGAACATTATACATAAATATTATATCATATATGATCTTCTAATATTGTTTTGTTAATGATATTTGAGTAGTGTCATTGTTTTGGGTGTTAACTGATTCGTTTTCCTTTATATGTTTTGTTATGTAAGTCATGTTTGTTATGGATAAGATATATTAGATTCATATATAGAATGATATTAAGTTCTTAAACATTATTTTTAATCATCAAATGAAAATTATTTCTGAATGGTTACGATGGGGAATGAAATCTCATCGCGTTGTGGAGACGGTGAACCGTACGTACGCACAGGTGAAAATATCATTCTATTAGTGGTGAAATCGTATGTAATTTGATGGTATATTATATATAAAGAATATTTAAAATTTTATATTTATTATTTAAATTAGTTATACTCATTATTATACCCATCAAAATAATAAAGTGTTGAATAACAAACTACACCACGACGTGGAGATGGTAAGTCATACGTGCGCACGTATGGTGACTTTGTCGTTCATAGGATGGATAGAATAATGAATATGGTTTTACTATATTTATAATAACATCACAGTATGTATAAGTTATTGGATTTATTATTTTGGTATGAAAAAAAACAAAGAAAGATGAAGTGGAAGAAGAAAATAACTTTGAAAGAGGTGATGAAATTATTACCTCTCCTTCGGGTGCTTCCTTTTGATTTGATCAAAAGGTCTCCTTAGGTTAGATTTATGATAAAATTAAGGCCTCTAGGTTTAAGTTAGGGTAGTTGGGAGGATATTTTATCAGGTTTTGGCTGAGACAAATGGCTTTGGAGGTGTTATTTTGAGAGAAGGGGAAGTACCCTTTTATAAGAGAGGTGAGGGTCACTTTAAGAAAAGCTTGAAATATATATTTATTATACAATCATATTCAGTTTATAATGGATCCAAAATGATTTATTTCGAGGATAATTTGGGTTTGGGTATAAAATCTCTCAACCAATAGGTTTTATACAGGTTTAGGTCACCATATTAACCTTATATTTAAGATTTAACTCTTAGTTAAATAGTTTAACTTTTACCATGTATTCTTGTACTATTATAATAAATGGTTAATAAACTTACTATAAAAAAGCCATGATAACCCCAAGTGGTTCATTATTGACATATATAACCTTATCTAAGTCCTTTTGCCAAACCTTAGTTTTTTAGTAATATTATATCATTTAATAATATAGTATTTGTTTTAAAAACTCATTTATGTCAATTTTCACACTATTTGATATTTTGTTTTTGTGAAAGTCGTAAAAAATTTATCACTTCGAAAAAAATTATTTAATCAACCCTAAAATTTCATATTAACCTATAAAATTAGTGGAATGCATCAAAATTCTCAATTTACATTTATTTTGATATTTATAATATCAATTATTTTAATCTTTCATTAATAAGATAATTACTTCATCATCATTGTGTCATAAATAAATTTAATTATTTAATGTATAAAAATTATAAATAAAATACCATTATGTAGGAAATATTTTTATATTTATAATGAATATTTATAGTCTAATTTATCTTATGTATAACCCTATATTAAAAATGTTTTAGTTATGAAAATTTGAATTTAACACTTTTAACTCTTCTTTAAATAAAATAATAATAAATGTCCTAATCAAATCCAAGTGGATCAAAAGGATCATATTTTATTCCTAAGGTTGATTTTGTTTAAAATAAACTTATTCAATAGAATTATTACATGTGTTAGGATAATTATAATATTATTTTTACCTTTAATTACCCAATTTATTTTTAACTGTGGTAAATAAAATTCAAAAGTTACTATTCACCTAAAATTATTTTCATCCTATTGAACCACATTTTACTTACTGATCTCAACCGTGTCTCTCGGATTTTTGAAATTAAATTAACAGAAGTGATAAAATTGTGTTTTATTCAAATTTGCAAATGTACCTAGAAGGTGAGTAAAATATGGTAAAAAGTTCAAAAAAATTATATATCTAATCTAATTATAAAATGACTTCAATGAATTACATTAGACTAATATAGGTATTATGTATCTATTTTTACTTTAAAATAAATTTAAATTAAAAATAATTATTTAAATAAAAAAGTCGGCTTTAAATAATAACGTAGTGTTTTTCACTATTCATCAAAAATTGAAAGTTTTTAGAAAAATACTAAAAATTCACCCAAATCTAATTTTTATATTCCAAATTCAAAAATGATGTCTATTTTACCAAATTAAAAACATAGAAGTTGTATTAATTAATTTAAAAAAAATATTCTCGTTGTCAAAACCAGAAAGCAGGTTTTTGAAAAGTAAAAACTATCAAAAGATTGATATGTGTTTATGTCCAATTTAAATGTAAAAATACTTCCAATTACTAACATTGGATTAAATGATAAAAATATAATCTAATTATACTTCAAAACCATTCAAATGTATAATTTAACACTATAAATTATTTTGATTAAAATTGTTGTTTTCAATTAAAATTTAGTATTTTTCACTATTCATCAAAATGTGAAAGTTATCAGAAAAGCACTGAAAATTTATCCAAACTAAATTTTTATCTCCCAATTCTAAATAAAAAAGTTTATTTTGTAAAATTGAATATATAAAAGTGTCAAATATTGGATTTAAAAAGGGTTCTCCATTAAAAGGTGGTAAAATTACATTTTTTGAAAAATACTTCTTTTATCTGAAAATTGAATTTGTTCTTATATTATGTCTAAGAAACACATAATATGGATGTTAAAATTATATGGAGTATATAAAATTCAAAATGCAGTTAATACTATTCATAACCGTTTTTTGAATGGCTAGTTCGGTAAGTCTTGGTGCGCTCAAACTCGATGTTGCGTGTGGCACAAGCTATTCAATTACTTTAAAGAAAATAACTTACTATGAAATCTTGGGGTGTTACATAAATTGTTTTGTGTTATAAATTATTATTGTGTTAATGGATTGTGGCATAATGTTAAATTCCTATTTACTAATATTTGTGTGATGTTTCCAATGATATTGGTTATGCATGGTTGTAATGTGGTTACTTTTGGATGATGATAAATAAGCATGTTCACATGGCTTGGTAGAGTAGGGTATAGACTTGAGGTTCTATTCCCATGGGTTGAGTTTGGCTGAGGTTCTAAGCTCCACCCTCTAAATGCATGGGTCAGGGAAGGGGTTGGAGTTTTATTCCCCTTACAGTTGCATTCCACCCAGACTGAGGCTTCGAGGTGAGGATAATGTGGTTTTTGTGAAGTGATGCCTAGTGAGACAGAAATTGATTATTCCTATATTCCTTGAGAATATTGAACATGCCTAATCCATTGAACACATGATAAAATAATTAACTAAACCGTGATATTCTTATGTAGTGAACTTGGATTAAATGGTAGAATAACTTAAAGGATCATAATCTAGAAGGTATTATTGAATTGTTTCCTTTACTTGACATTATTTATGTGACAACTGGGTCCCGGTGATAGCACAACCACCCCGCCTTAACATGGTCGTCGGGTCCTGGCCCACCAGGTACCACCAGTTGCCCCGCAGACACGTGGGGCCCACCCTAAGGTCCACCCACATGCCTGAACAGGTCATCTAACTAATGACAGTCCCCACAGGCCAACACATGTCCTTTCCAGTGTGCTTTGTCTTCACTCACACACACCCTGGGAAACTTCCCAGAAGGTCACCCATCCTGATCACTACTCCAGGCCAAGCACACCTAACTGTGGAGTTCTAATCAGACAGGCTCCCGAAAAGGAAGGTGCACCTTGTTGACATGAGTCATATGATTTAGTCATTTAACCCTTTATCATTTTGGGATGTTACAATTTACCACTTTCATACACTATCTATTTGATTGGATATTTTGTATACACCATTGGTGGTGGCTTACTGAGTTGTACTCACACCCTGCTCATGTCGTTGTTGGGTACCAGAGCAAATTTCATGGTTACAGGTCAGGAAAGAGGTAAGGGCCTTTTACTAGAGAAGTGAGTCGGGTTCGTTATGTGTATGGATGAGGTCCAGGACTTAGATCCAGGACCTTTTTGGGTATTCCACTGTTTTCCTTTCTTTTTGGTTTGTTCACTTGGCACTGTAGCATGGCATGACATATTTACTATTGGATATGGTTTGTACCCAGTTTGGGGGTTGGTTATTTATGCATGATTATCATTTTGTTTATATTGATTCCATTTTTGTTTATATTTTTTGCTATGTATTACTCTGAAAAAGAGGGTATAGTCTCCCCACTTGACTCTTAGACCATGGCCACTGGTCGAAAACCTATGGCATACGGAGAGGTGTGCTTGAGGCCATGTGGAAACCCAGCTCGGGGCACCGGTTTAGTGGCTCCTGGTCAGGGATGTTACAACTTCTTTGGTTTTATTATATCCTATCAGATTTAAAATATTGTTAAGCATCATAACCATTGATAATATAGTTTTTGAATAGTTCTCATATGATTAGTATAAATATAGGGTTTTAACAAATCCTATTAACACAAACAAAGGAAGCGATGGCCTCAACCGGTAAGATCGTACCTTATGAATCCCATTTATCAAAGCTTCCAAGGGATATAACGTCACTAAGATTTTCTCTTGACCAATCCCAATCTGATATCCAACAACTTAAGCATGATAGAAATTGTTTATGGGAGAAGTTTAAGCTCATCAAGATCACGGCCCAAACCATGTATGTCGAACCACCCTATGAGAGTCTCACCATCACACGCCTTACTCTTAGGGAATTTGTTGGTGTATTAAAGTGATATGTATCAAGACCCTAATAATGTGAATATGTATATTTTATAGAATAATTAATATATTTTCATTTTATTATTGTTACTTTATAAATGATTTTTTATTTTGATATAATAAAATACCAATTATATTTTTGGGTAATATTCAAATTCAA
The DNA here is from genome assembly GCA_963277665.1 of Viscum album. Classification (NCBI taxonomy): domain Eukaryota; kingdom Viridiplantae; phylum Streptophyta; class Magnoliopsida; order Santalales; family Viscaceae; genus Viscum; species Viscum album. The sequence continues at coordinate 1,353,143,551 of OY728164.1, forward strand.
TGAAGGCACTTATGAATTAATGGATTTTTTTAAAATAGATAATATTTTATTAAAATATTATTATTAAATAATTTTTATTAAATATAAATTATCGTATAATTTTTATGAAGTCAAATATAATTTTTTATAAGGATTCAAAATCTGTTATTGTCAAAAAACCCAACATTTCTCAATAAATATCGATTATTATTTTCAAAGTGAAAATTCACATATTTAGAAAATTATTTGGATAAAATAAATATTATTTTTGGAATTATAATGTCAAAATTATACAATATTTAATTTTTCATTATTTTATGTTACAATTTAGTTTTCAGGTTAAAATTAAATACTGTATAAACATATAGTGTGTATTATGACGTCATAATGACCCAAAAATGATGTAATAAATACTATAAATAGTATCCATGACCACATATATGTTTATCATTTAAAATAATGTGGTTTTAAGTTTATTTTATTAATTTTATAAATCTTTTACTAATCCTCCAAAACCTATATTATATTTTAAGGTTTTAAAATCATTTCTTTATAAACATGACTCACTTCCACATTAGCAAGGGAATTATTTTAATAAGTTAGGCCCTTTGCCTAATAAATTAATTAAAACCAACTCTCTTTGGTATAAGCCACGTGAAAACCCATGGGAAGGTTTTTGGTTTTTGTTATTTTATTGTATAGAGTCCAAAACCTAAGTTTGATAAATAATAAATAATTTCACTATCTTTCTATATATACCCATCCATTATCTCATTTCTATTCACTAAAAAACCTTATATAACGTAATTAATCAACACTAACCTCTCTATATTCCTCCCAATTTTCCCCAAAGCTCTCAAGAAGCTCCTATAAAACATTTAGAAACACCCTCTCAAGGTAATGGATCTCCCATTCTCCTTTTTATTCAAGCAACTCTTTTATGTTATGACTCTTAATTTCCATTTTTTAATGTTGGGATATGTTATTAAATATCCCCATAACTATAAATTTGATTTATAAATGATTATATTCCCCTTTAACTCTCATTAATTACTCCCATAAACCTTTATATACACTATTTACCATGCTAAAATTTAGTAAGGGGTCCTCTCCTCCTCTTTATTCAAGTATCTTCATTATCTTATGTACTTTATATCCAATTACTAATGTTGGGATATGTTCTTTCATATCCCCCTTACTATCCATTTTATTTATAAATTATTATATACCCCTTTTACTCTCATTAATCCCTTCCATGAACATTTATACATCCCTATTATGCTGCTGAAATTTCACCATGATTTTCCATGCCAAACAAATGTGTAGTGAATTACCATACCCATTTCCTATCAAGTTTTTTTACCTTAATTCACTTATAATTATTTTATTAGGGACTTACATGTATGTATTACACACTCCTTGATCTTGGGATAAAATTTTATGATAAATTATTCCATGTTTTATGGTATATGTGGCACAATTGAGCATGAGAATGAAATTAAAGTGATAGGTGCACCTGAAATTATATAGCGCTCCAATGCATTGAGTAATGTTTTAGTCTCATGATACATCATGAAATAGATTAGGGAGTGAATCTAATCCATCATGGGACTTTATCCATCATGATTTATTATCAGTTATCCTTGACCTATGTTTATGATGTAGTGTTTTAAGTTGTTGACACATTTCCCATGTTGCCTATATGTTATCATGTTGTATCATGTCTCATTGTTAGTTTTTATGATTCTCACTCCTTTTATTCCCCATTGATATGCCTATTGTCTAACATGTATTACTTTTGTCATGTTATTCAATGTTTATTTCCCTACTGGGCTTTATATCTCACCACTTTTCTATGTATATCCCTAGGTTATCCCATACAGTTTTAAGTGTGAAAGATTAATATGATCATGTTAAATAATTTTTCAATAAAGATGATGTATTCCTTGTTTTAAGATGTTATGTAATGTACCTAATTCCCAAATACACTATACTTCTCGATCTTCCAGGTTGTATTATGTGTAATCTTATGTAATAAATCATGAAATAAAGTGTAATGAAGAGCAGGTTTGTTATAAGTTAATCCTAATCCCACTATATTAAAAGATATGTGTATCGATTATATAAATATAGTTTTATTTGGGTGATACTTTTCTATCTTTAGGGTGTGAATATCCTTAGTATCTAAAGGATAAATCATTAAGATACACTTTAAACTATTAGTTCAGTGTGAAATGTGATAACAACATACATTTCAAGTATGAAATAATATCTCATTATATCTAAAATATACATCGAGATAAATGTTTTGGTAATTCTCAATACAAAACAATAGGTTAATTTGAATCATTCCACCATGCAATCCAAAAGTTGTGTGCTTCTATTTACGGATATAGGGATCACCCTTCTTCAGTTCCTTTAAGAATAAATCTTACTTCTTGTAATATGTCTATACTTACTTGGATTCTATGTTTTAAATACATATATGTGAAAACATATACCCAATAAGTACATCATAAAATTATATATAATGATTAATGTTCTTGAAGTAGAAGCTTATGACTGCTTCCTCTTCAATTCATTATAATTCTTCTTCTAGTGGCCTTTCTTACTACATGAGAAGCAAATAACCTCATGTTTATTACTCTCCCATTGAATATTTTTTCTCTTTGAATAATTTCATAAAGTCTCCATTGACTATAAAATGGTTATGGGATTTTCAACATTGTTATTTCATTCATTTATTTTAAGGGATGAGGAAACATGTTCCAAAAAAACCTTATATATCTAGTGAATCATAATCAAATATTCTTTAGTGATTTACCTATACTATTCATTCGGTCTTCGATAAATAAGGATAAACTTGGTGATAAGGATGGTAATATGAGATCAATGGAAAATTTATTATTCAAATGGAAGACCAATTTCTCTATAAGATTGATGTACTCTATCATTTTGAAGACATGATCAATAGCAAGATGAATTTATTCTAATTTACACAGATACAGTGTGGTGGAAATCTCATTTATCTCTCACCTCCCATTCTCCTTTTCAAGTGATAAGATATGAGATATCATGGTATTAACATCGATGTCCTTATGTTGCATAATTATCTCTCCATCATAGTTGATTATATGATACAACAAATATATGAAGCTTCCTCTAAGTATCTCTGATAGAATACCTTTTCACCTTAATTCACTTGTCATGGAAGCTAATCAAGAATAGGGAATTCAAACACATAATAAAAATTTTCCAATAGTAAATAAGTGTATAAACATCTATGAAACTTCAGGAAATTTTTGTTTGTGAGGACATACACTAAGTCAAGAAATGATGGTAGTGTTTACATGGTTTGATTTTCTATTTTTCTATAATAATTAAAACAAATTCATAAGTAATTTTCTTTATTAACAAAATATGTGAGATGAAATAAATTTAATTTTATTAGTCTCCCGTTATTTTATAAAGTCCCAAGGCCCTCACCATCAAACTTTAAATGACTTCTCGCATGGAAATTCTAGTGGCTTAGTTCCAAATTTTACATCTTATAATCCAAATAAAGGCCATGAAAATTATAAAAAAATGTATTTGGGTGGTCTATCTTGTCAACTGCTGGTTTAAAACTCTTTGATCTATTGAGTGGACTCTCCAATACTAAAATCCTGAATTCTATTTCCTTAATACTTTCCTCCAAATTTTCATTGAACAAACAAAGGCTGTTAAATCCAATATAAGTCTGGTTAAGTTAACCCATCATTTTTTTAGACTTCCCAATAATTAAAATCTCCCCCAACAAAGGCATGAGCTGACACTTTAACTATGGATTCATCTTAACTCTAATAATGGAAGGATTTTTAACTTAATATTAACTTTATGGGTTTTGATTATTATGCATAAAATTTCTTATTTTATATATTTACATGTATTTCTAATATTAATCTGATTTGAATTAATTGATTAACCATGTGTTGATAAAATATTTACAAATAATCATTTTATTTTATTCCATCTGAGCATGCATGTTATTTAATTAATTAGTTTATGTGATCATCATAAAACATCCATAAAATAAATAACAATTCATAAGAAAGAATAAAATATGTGGCATGATTATGAGATTTATCTACCAGTTTGTATATTGAGTAGATAATAAAAAAATATTGACCATAGGGGAAACACTTCTTGAGTTGGTCAAGGATCAAGTTGTAGCATTCCACATCAACTATGTCACTAATCACCTCCAATCACCAGATAGATCCATTCTTACACATGATTTACTTATGCACAAATGAGGGGAACTAATAAAATGGATATGGGGTTTATATAAAAGAAACCATAAACATGCAGTTCCTTTCATAATAAGAGGATGGGATGACACGTGGGCCATAATTTTTAAATTAATAATAATAATTAAAAACCCCATAAAATAATTAAAATAAAATAAATACAACACATATACAGGTTATTCAATCATAAGACCATTCACGTATTCAAAAAATATATATTTAATAAAATAGCATTCATTTCAGTCATTTTTAATTAAGATAAAACATGCTAAAATTAATTAATTAATTAATTAATCTTGATATCCATTAAAATAGTCCCAGATATTTCTCATACACTATAATTTTAAACAAAATAAATTTATTTATTTTATTTAAAATTATTTAAGTATGCAATGTGTACTTCGAAGAAAAATGGTGTATACTTTTCTGAACTACCCAACAAGGTCCTTTTTGTTTACTATGCAATCACGTGGCATGTAGTATACATATAATATCACATAATTACATGTAATGTACAATCAATTAATGAATCATATACACATATAAATTATGCGGTGTTTAACGCTTTTAATGTATGCGGAGTAGATGGTATGTAAGGACCATTCATAAGTTGTAATTATGAATTTTACATGGAAATTAATTAAGAATTTAATATTATTTAAAACTTATCACCTAGAATTTAATAACAATTAATGAAACATAGACACATTTTTGTGAGGTTTCATGGAGTAATAAATTAATTTTTACTTTCTATGTAAACAGGAAAACTACACAACAAGTATAATCCAGCCACACATCATGTATATCCATCATCATTTGTCTGTAATACACACCTAGGGACTCAACGTGTATTTCACCACAAAAATTTTTGAGGTACATGGAATGTACAATCCATCCATACTCCATGTATCCTATATGTTTCATGGTTGTTAGTCCCTATGCATAATGTAATAGATACACAATGTGTAGCACCCCTAGTTTCAAGTAAGTAACCATGCCTTTATGATTTTTAAGTATATAAAGTGGTTGGGTAAAGTTTGGGAGGGTTTAGAGACCTTTTAGAATGTTTTCATGCTTTTTTAAAGGTGCGTGGTTGGTGCACAGTTATTGAAAATCGTGCAACTTCCCCATGAAAACATGCACAATGAGATAGAGGGATCTGGGTAGGTGCACGGTTAAGGAGAACAGTTTAGCCAAACTATACAGCCACCTAGTAGAAACTGTGAAAAGTTGGATAGTGAGATTTGGCATGGTTGGTGCATGATTTGGAAAATGTGTGATCCAACTGTGCGAATTTCCCCCTTAAGGTAGTATTTAGCACATGGTTTGCCTAACTGTGTGACTAACTATGCACGGTTTAAAAACTAGATCCACAAAAAGTATATCTAGGTCAATATTATGTTTTAACCCCTCATTTTTTTTTACCTCAAACCAACCCTAACTCAATTTTTATCTCTCTATAAGGCTATTTAACCCTTATCCATTGATTTATAAGCAATCTGTTGGTGTTTCTTAGTGCATTGAAGCTTGGATATCGCGGTAAGTCTTCATTTATGGTTGTTTTTTATGGTTTTCCTTATATCTTATTCTCTCTCTCTATATATTTCTTAGATCTACTTCTGTTTTGAATATATTTAAGGTAATTGATGCCAAATATGATGAGATTTGGCTTTTTTGTTGTTAGGGGAAGATATCTAAGGTGGGTTTTTGGATTTTTGACCCATTTTTATGGACATTTTTCATGTCATTTATCATTTTCGCCAAATTGTTGAGGTAGGTGGCTTAATTCTCGATTCATCTATTTATAATATGAAGGATTAATTTAAAATTTGTTGTTTTACTTGAAATTTTTTTGAAATTGGTGTGAAAATAATGGTAGAAACTCTCTTTAGTGATGGTTTGTAGTTTTTATGGAAATTACAGAATCTTTGTGCAAAATGATTTGTGGTTTGATTTTAAAATCTTTTTTTTGGTTTGATTTATGAAAAAAAAATTATTAAATGGTTTTCAATAAAAAATTTCTTTATTGAAATGGGTTTGGTACACTTGGTTTTGTCATGGGTTTAGCATGGTTGTGTGGTGTGTGTTCGTATGCATTGGGATGGATAAGGGCATGAAGTACCCCCATCAAAAGGTTGGGATGGATATGGTTGTGAAGTACCCCCATTAAAATGGTTCAATAAGTGATGGATTAGTGAAATTATGACTCACCACTCATGATTATAGGGGGTTCTAGGTATCATGCATGGTTGGATGTGTGGATGTGTGGAATGGAACAGATTATGCCTAATGGAATTTATGAAATGGTTTAAGAGCATTGTTTGGTTACTTTCCTTGGAACTTAATATTGTTTTGTGAAAATTGATTAGTTATGTAACTTGTTTATATTTTGATATAAAATGTTTAGAAATTTTCTTATATGAATGGTTTTATATAAATATGATAACATGTTCCATCCTAGTGGAATGAGTAGGGAATTCATTTGGGGGAAATCTATTGGGTTTCATTACTCACCCCTGATTTGGAACATTGGTGGTATTGTAGATGTCATTCATCAGGACATGGGAAAAGGTAAAGTATCACACTTATCTATTGGTGCTTAGTGATACTTGGGATGTTTTTTGGAGTGAATCATGGAGAAGGTTGGAGCTTAGGAGTTATGGTTGTCTTTAAGTTTGTTGGTTTTGTAGTCTTCTGTTGTGTACTTGGTTGTTTTGTAGTATTCTGATGTGGTACTTGGTTGTAGTTTGATTTTGATATAAATGTTATTCTTTGGGTTGTATTTCACTGTTATCATGCATCAATCAGTGATTTATTTGGTTATGAAATTTATGGTTGGTTGTTTTATTTTCAAAGGGAAAATTGTCCCCCAATTGTAAATGAATCCCTTGGCATTTATTGCTAGCGTTTATCATCTTAGGGATATAGCTTAAGGATAAGTAATATCCTCCTACCTTCTCAATCCAATGATAAGAATAGGTATGTTATACAATGTTTATTTGACTACATGGTTTCCACCATGAAATCACGTGGACTACACCACATGTATGTAAGCTACACACCATGTAATCTGGAAATTTGTGTGCCAGTCTAGTTGGTCAATACATGACATGTAATGACACCACATGTTACTTATTGCAAAATGTGTCGAAATAAATTTTCAACTCATCATAGTGTAATGAACCAGGATACACAGTGTGTACCAACAAGTTACACATCTTGTAATCCCCTATTATCCAGCTAGAATCCCTAACACCTCTAGATTGGTTCTTCAAATATTATTATTGTAATATTAATCTTTTAATATGAAAGTTAATAAAGAAGAAGAAGAAAAAAAGTATCTCAATATTTGGATTAAGAGAACAAAATTCAAGAAATAAAAAGGCCAAAACTAGATGTACATAACAATTAGCAATTAATAATTAATTGTAAATTTTAATGTGAATACTTTAATGAATCTTGAAGATTCTAGATGTAGTGGAAGTGCTTATCGGGGTCATGACCAACTCATCTTTTTTATCATAATAAATAAGTTGTTCACAAATTTATATAGTAAAGATTATAATGACCAATGAATAAACCCAAATGATATAGATATGAGATGTCAGGACCGGGAAAAGAGGTTTTTTATTGTTAAATTTATAATTAAATTAATATAATAACTATACCTCAATCTTAGGTTTTTTCTTCGATATAGATAATGATCGTCTGAATTATCGTTTGATTTTTATTATCATTATGCTATGAGTATTCAAGTATAGAATCCCTATAGTGATGATCCATATGTGTTCTTGTGATCTCTAACCATCACTGATGGTACTCTGGGTGCTAGTGTGATGGTACCAATAGTCTTGTGTTTCTCATCCTTGATCAAAACACAATCCTTTGAATTTTTATTAAATAGAAAAAAGACCTTCAAATCTCATACAATTCTAAGGATTGTATCTCTTGTCTATCCTTCTTCAGAAGGAGGAAGTCACAGAGGAATTCTCTCATGTTTGAGAGAGAAACCTAGATATGTTCTTCATGAGAGAATTCTCTATGGAGAAAAGATGTTGTGCATAACCAAATTTTTTTAGAAATGATATAATTGGATATATATATATATACACATATATAGAGAGAGAGAGATCTAGGTTAGAGACTTAGTAATTACACATGGACCCTTAACTAATCTCTAAATCCTTAGTTAACCTCATGTATAAATAATATTATTATTATTTATTTGACATGTGCATGTATCACAGATAATATAAAATATCAATAAATTAATTAATATTTATTTAAATGATATTTAGTATACCATTTCCATTACTAAGTTCCTAAATCAACCATGTCCACCTTCCTTGACATTTAATGAATCTTGAATAATAAATATAATTCATTCGATAAATAATTATATTATATTCATAGTCTTATGGATAAATATTTATTTAATATTCAACTCACATATAAATATAGTGAATGGATATTTTCAATCAATAAATTCTGAATAAATATTATTTCTCAATAAGAATAATATTTATTTAAACTATCAAATACAAATAGTATTTAACTGAGATTAATGGAAACAATAAGTTTGTAACTCTTTATCTCTCTTCCTCGATGGCATTGTGAGGGTTTTCCTAAAGTCTAATATAATAACACATAAATGCACCCATAAAGGAAGAAGTAAATGTTTCAACAATGACAACCACATATGAATGTTAACTGTGTAATGTAATACCATTTTCCTGATATCTTATCAAGAAGGTTGCATACTCATTTCATCAAACTATATGCTTGATATGTCATTCTTTGACTATCTAAAATAAATTTTTCATTATGCCATGTTCATGGACTTCTATTTGACGGTTTCCATTCTAATCAATGGGACAAGATGTAATATTCCATAAAGATATAAGGGATAAATCATTCCCGAAATTATTCATTAATAACATGTCACTCATGGCGCACTCAATACACTCAACTTCACCATGAACATATGTCGTCACAGTTTACAAAAATAAATCTTATTATGTAACTCATGATATGAATTAATAATAATATTAATGTATAAGGATCACTGCACGTGCTCATGTACAAGAATATCTAATGACACATAACATGTGGAATTCCTACTAGTGGTCAGTTTTGATAACCTCCTCTCTTAGAGATCACCAAGTGCAAACTTTATAATATGAAGTCTCATCCACTTATGAGTACTCTCACCTGACAATAAACATACTATGTGCCATGTCATATAATATTATCCAATTATAAAACTTTAATTTAAGAATATAACCATAAAACTTCAAGGAGAGATCACTGGTGTTTTGATGCGGTGTGGTGGAGGTCTGTGTGACCCTCCGATGTGATAGAACATGGGTGCATCATCTCAATATGGTATTGTTTGAAGTAGGTAAATTGATGCATGAGGGTGACGGTATAGTAACCCATGTATTGAGAGGTTGGATGGATGTTTGACTAGTTATCATTTCATGTCATGCATGCACTTATATACCGATGGATATTATTTGGAGGCATTTTTGGTGGTGACTTATTTAGTTTCATAATCACACCTCACATAAGCCCCTTAGGATGCATGCAGTTTTTTATTGATGCATTTTCAAGATTGGCCATGACCCTAAAGTATGATATAGAATTGGTCGATTATGGGTGATTGTACATGCTAGTTTCATGGTTGAGGTTTGGTTAATGTGGTCTCTTGAGTTATTTATTCTACATTATAATGTCTATGATTGGTCTATATTGGGTAATCATTTTTGGTACGTGTGTTGTATACTTATATTTCACTACATATAATATGGCTATGTTGTTCAGTTTTATTTATTTAGTTATGTTTGTAATGTTTTCTGGTTATTTCTGCTACAATTTGATTACTCTGATATCTATTTATAGTCTCTCCACGTTCACACTTTAGACCTTTGCTACTAGTCGGCGGGCTTTGGAATACAAGGAGGAACACTTTAGGTCACATGGATCTCTGGTCTAGTCATAGGTCGGTTAGGATAGGTTGGGGATACTACAAATGACCAAGAGTTCATGAAGCATGTATAAACATGCCTAAATGACTTTTTTATTAGATCCTTCGACATAAGATAAATCGAAAATGAGAAAAACATAAACAAATCTTGTTAAAATGATTGAGGTATCATTTCTTTGTTATCATCGTGATGATATATTGTGAATGATTTCATTGGGGGGTGGGATTCGGCTATTGGTATGCTATATTTTATTTTATGATAAAAATATAATTTAATTTAAAAATAACCAATATTAAATGTTTTCACCACACTCATGTTCTTTCATAAAAGTAAGAGTGGAACCTTTAATATTTCATTCAAATAAAAATTTACTCATTATTAATGCTTATTATATATAGGTATTTTGTGCATTATCCATTCATAGTCTTAATATGATGTCTATTTTTAGGAATAACTTTAGAGATCCATTTTTTTGAGATTGAGGAGAAAACATATCATTATTTATTAAAATCAGTACACCACTAAATACACATATATTTTCTCTTTTGGATTTTTCAATTAATTTTTTTACCATAATTTAAGGTGATCACATAATTACTTCCCATTTTAAGTTTGATAAGATATTTATCTTTTTTCAGTATTGTATGCTTAAAGATACAAATTTCCTCATCATAGAAATTAATTCTCATAGATCAATTTATAACATCTATTTCTGATTAAATGGAAATAGTAAATATGTAAGGAGGAGATAGAAGAAAAAAAGGAAACATAAAACACACACAAAATATTAAAACATTATAAAAAATAGATAATATCCTCCATTGGATTTTTTTTACTCTAATTAGTCTCAACACATTTTGGGTTTATAAAATAATCAAAGATGTTGAAATTCATTATGTCGTTGTCATGATTTATGGCATGGTCAAAAAAATTTGTTTCAAATTTTTTTGATTTTCCTTTGATTGGTTGTTGATAAATATAAACATAGTGCTTAAACTTATAGTAGATATGTGACCATTTTCCCTTTACATCACATTAAAACATCCCTTTTCATCATGTTTTGGTTTCTTCAAATGTAATTTTTCATAATTTAACCTCTTATAGTGGTACCATTTTCTCTTTTCATTGGGTGCATGATTTCCTCAAGTAAATGATTTGAATAGACTATAGATGTATAGATCATTTTCATGACTAAGATTATGAGTAGTCTCATTTGCTTCTCGGGATGGATTTGAACTAGCTAGTTGAGATTAATGATTTCCCACAATGAGTTCATTTTTGTTCCATGACAAGAAGGTAATTGATTGATTTAAAATATTTTTCATTGTGTTTATCATCATAATATTGTTATTATAATAATTATTGAGACATTAAAGGTAGATATAATCTTTTATAGCATATTAGTGTTGATAATATTTTCTCTGCATAGTTTTAATTATGATGTAGTTTTCAAACATCTTGGAGTTATATTTACTTATCGACTTAAAATCCTAGAATCATATATGGATCCATTTGTATAATATGATTAATAATATTAATAGTCTTAGATTATCATACTATTATTTGGTATTTTTTCACAATATCATACAATTTTTCATCATTAGGAATTTGTTCTTCATATCCTCATGGAGATGATGACAGAGGAAAATAAATGTTTTGGCACGAACTTGTGTGAAAGCATTGTTATTCACCATAATTGTCTCACCAGGGCCATTTATATCCAAATGGATAGTTATTTCCATAATTTCAAGAGGGAAAAATCAAACTTTTTGTGTTCACTATAGAAAATGTGACTTACCTAATTAGGCTAACATTTTTATCATTGAATATTTCATGTTGATAACTTGTTGGAACAAACAGGATTGAAACATTGATTGAAACAACATACACTACTACATATTCAACCATTTTTAGAACTCAAAAAGGGGTTTTTCATCACTAAAAATCAATGACATCCTAAGCACCTTAAAAAGTCTATGACCTTTATCAGGGCTAAAAAATGTTGATAAATGTTACATTTATCAACACTAAAAAAGTGATTATAAAACTAAAAAATAAATTTTTTTAATGCGCCCTTGCCTCTAAACCACTGGACCCTGACCCCCCCCCCCCCAATTTATTAGCACTTTCTGCACCCCCACTCTATTATTAGTGCTTTTTTACCCCATTTATTAGTGTTATGCACTCTGCTCACCCACCTACATTTGGAAGAAATCAAACCACATACCTTCTTGTCCAAATTGTGCATCCTTGCCACTGTATCTGGGTGCGATATTGCTTCTTGTAGGTAGTGTTGGGTGGGAAACCTCGTAAGAGGGATGTGTGTGGTGACACCCATCATCATCCATCTGTTCTTCTATTTGGACGGATGGGTACTCTGACTTGATTCTGCATAGTGGTTTTGGTCTTGATTTGCATTGCATTAGGTTGACTTGATGTGATTCTCTCATAAGTTTCTTTGGGTGGGAAGCTTGAAAGAGAGATAGGGGTGTTGGCTTCTATCATTCGGATCTTCCTTTACTTTTCAGTGTTATAGGGGTGTTCTGCCTCATTGTGCTACTAGCACGGAAAAACTTCTTAGTAGGGGGTGACACTTTTCTTTGACTAAATCCACTATTACTTTATCTGTTAGGGGTGATGGAGTCTTATCATTTTCTTATCATGATGTATGTATCTCATTGGATGTTTGGGTCGATTTTTCCTTAGGGTTTTGTATTATTGGCATTTTGCCATAATGATTGTAATGGGTTCCCTCTTACCCTATTTCTCAAAAGAGGCTATCTTGTTTTTATTATAATAAATGGGGCTTGACCCTCAACCTATTTTTAAAAAAATGTTTAAATACATTAATTTCATGTATATTTATATACATTTATATTATATAAATTCATTTATATGATGTATTTACACAATATTGTCACAAGTATACACACATATTTATATATTTATCTATACACGTAATTATAAATAATTATAAAAGAATAAATGAAATTATAAATGGTTAAATATATATATATATAATTTATTTATATAAATATATATTTATTTTTATATAAAACAAATTTATATATATATATATATATGTATATATACAAATAAAATGGATAATAAATTGTTTTTCCATATGGTTTATATATTTACATTTAAATATATTTTACATGAAAATATGATTAAATTTTTATTTATATAATTAAATTTTTATATGTATATATATATATATATATGTATATATGTGTACATATTTAATTACAAATGACACTACAGTATGAAAAACAATAAAAATTTAAACACTATAGTATCCATATGATTGTAAGACCTATGAATAAATTTATTCTTCACTGAAAAAAGATAAGAAGAGCCCCTCAAATGAGGTTGAAATTCCATCAAATGTTCAAAAATTAAGGTACTCTAACAAAAAACTCAGTTTTGGAGGCCTTTTAGACATTTTTTGACCTCAAAAAACATTGAAAAAATATTTCTCAATCATCTTATCACAGATTTTTTTCGTAAGAATCAATTTTATATGTGGTATAACCCAAACAGAAACACAGTTCAAAAGTTATAACCATTTGAAGTTTAAGTCATGTTTTCAACTAATCTGAGATTGTTCATTAATTTATTGAATTTTTATGTCATCTAATTGTAATTAAATGACTATTACTCAATAATAATTAGAAAATTATTAATTAATATTTATTTATAATTATTTTATAATCCATTTTAACTAAATATCTTATATATCAAGTGTACAAGTATATTTAGTATTATATAATCATATTTAATAAAATATATTATATTTATATCTATATAAATATATTTATATATTAATATATGATTTTTAATGATATATACTACTGAAAAACTATCATATACCAATAGTTTTAAACTATTAGTATAGGCCATAAAACCATTTGTATAGGGTATACCAACAATTCTATGAACGTTGGGTACTTTCTAATTCTTGTAGGGCTATACCAATGGTTTTCATTGAAACCATTGGTATAAACCATGAGATATTTAGTATACTAATGGTTCTCTATAAACTGTTGGTATCTATACTAATGGTTCTAATGAACCATTTTTATAGGGAATCCTGCCCAGCCAGTAGCACAAACCCACCCATCAGCTTCACACACTCAATACCACAACCTATAAGAAAAATACCAATCATAATACACATTCAATAAAACACATATATTTTATATTTATAATTTAAGAAAAAAATAACTATATAAATAGTTTTAAAATCATTTATAATACTATAACAAAGATATATAATCCACACAAATAGTTTTAGTCATTAAACACCATCCACACAATTGTCTCATTACTATCAACTCAAAAATTGCGGGGATTAATATCTCCATCATCTCCACCACTGCCATCATAATCATCACTCACATCATGGACTCTCAACAGCATCATTGTCTTCAGCATCATCATCATCATAAAGAGTTTCATTACCTCAACCACCATTAGGACTATCATTACCATCTCTCATCGCATCATACAAAGAGTGAATTATTGACATACATGTATCAAAAACCTTAGCAGCCTCTAATGGAAATGATGGACATGAATCTGTTATAGATTTTAGAAAATGCTCGGTGACCATTTTACCACTTTCACACTCCTGTATAGGTATTTTTTTACCTTAGATGCTTCTTCATGAGTGTTTTCATATCATTGTTTCCAAATCTTTGAGAGGTTCTTGATGAGATCCAATATTGTAAGGACCTGACCCCAATTGCCTGGAGTCGGTGCCTTATTTTATTATATTGGAATATAAAAAGGGAATATGTATCCTGAAGGACCAAGTATTTTAGTATATTTTGGAAACAATATACATAAATAATTTTAATTTTACATCATGAAGTGAAATACAACATTAATTTATTCCATTAGAAACAAACAAGCCTCCTAGATTATGCTTGCAAGTCACTCATAACTTACTTCTTCATATCCTGGGAAAATGAAACATAAGAAAGGGGTGATATCAAATGCTCAGTAATAGTAAGCAATACAGTGTAAGATAACATAAACATAAACATTAGGTAAGTTGAATAATTAAAAACACATGTCTTTATAAATAATAAACTTGAACACATTATGGAAAGAATATGAGCTGAGTAAATAATGCCATAATAAAACATAATCATGGATATTCTACTAGTCGAATAACCACATGATCTTTCAATTACTAGCTTCATAATGAGGTAATTTCATATGTTGGACATCATAACCATACCATCAAGGCCTCGTGCCAAGACCATAATTAATCATTTTGTTAAGGCCTTGTGCCAAGACCGTAGTTTGTCTCATGAGACCTACAGATGAATCGAGGGGATATAGAGGGCCCCAACCATCATATAATAACTACAATGCATTACTCATATGAGTTGGGATAAATATAAACAATATATACATTAATATTGAAACTATCATATGAAATGTAACTAACTTTCCCTAATCATTAAGCATAAAACACTAACCATTCCGAGTGACATGGTGAATGGTTTTAGGATAGATCATTCATAATAAAATTAGTCATAAACCATTCAATAAAATATGGTATATGAAATCATAAATTATTAAACCCAATAATACATAATAATCAATAAGATTGTTGAATCAGACGAAAATACTCTTATAAAATCATTAAGCAATTCTTGAGATAAATACTCTTTTATTTTGAAAAGAAGAGTTCTTTTGGAAAAATCTTTTTATAAAACCAAAAGTTAAGTAATATAGAAATTTCATAATAAAATGAGTGATTTTATAAATATAATGGTTTATAAAAAACAGATTATATAGTGCCCTTTAAAATAGGTAAGAATTTGAGAAACTCCCTTGAAATGAGCTTATATTTCGGAAATAATTTTGAAATTTCCTTTTAAAACATGTAACTTCTCATGAAATAAGGAAGGATTATGGTTGGTAAACATATTTAGAACACTCACACAGAATTTATGAGGAGTAAATAATAATACATAATAATTTAATTGAGGTAATTAGATAATAAAAGTAACCCGAATGAAAATGGAAGTTTGGGTGGAAAATCTCTTACCTTAAGTCTGAATGTGTTTTGCTCTTGAACTTAAGCTCCTGGAATATGAAATTAGACTTATTAATAAATTATTTAAGAACCTATTAGACATTTATTTATTTTATCGTAATTCTTTTTAGTTCATTTATGCCCTCAGTGATAAGTTGTTATATTGAATTTTGTCGTTCTGGAGTGTTTGTTTTCTTTATTTTCACAATCAGTTCACTTGTTCTTAAGTAATTGAGTTTATGTGGAATGGATATAAATATCCAGAATTTAAATTAAATATTATTTATGAACCTACAGAAGTTTTAATAGTCATTTATATCTTTTGGTTACATGGAAAGAGGATGAATATTTAGATGAAATATTAATGACATTCACTTAGATTATTTTAGCGGTATTTTGATTATTAGGAACTAGTTTGGTCATATGATTTAATAATATGTACATATACTGGTTCCTAAATATTAATTAGGTTATAATACCTATATTATAGTCTATTTAAACCATCAAAATGGTTTCATGACCATTAATGAAGGAGAAAATGAAGAATGAAACTTCGTCGTCCACGAAGGTTATAAATTGGAACCTCATGGACGTTGATTTCATTTAAAAAATAAAAGGAAGAGAGTAAAAATATTGATGATGTTTATTCCATTAACATGATATAATTAAAGTATTTATATTATACTAGATATATCATGGTCATTTTGACATAGGAGGTGAGAGAGGATAACAAAAGAAGATAAATTGAAATGGAACTAAATGAAAAAGAAGGGTGTTTTACCTCTTGAAATAACCTCCTTGAGAACCTCCTTAAGGGAAGGGGTTTTGGTATTTTGGAAAGACCAAGAACTTCCTAGACGTGGGGATTAACTATGTAAGGTTATATGGGAAGAACTTTGATGATATTCAAGGCCTATAGGAGTGAAGAGAAGAGGGAGTGATGTGGGGGTTTTATAGTGGAGGAGAGGAGGGTTTTCATAATTTTTTAATCATTAGTTTATTAATTTCCCTCAAGACCATAAATAGTGATGATTCAATGACCAAGGATAGTAATAAATACATGTGATTTTTAACCAAGTTTTATTACATCATCCATGACTCAATCATGATGCAGAAATTCAGGTTTTAGCATTTATTGTGAATTATCATATTTTACTATTCATCAAAAATTCATGTTTTTTTAAAAAATACCAAAAATTCACCCAAACTATTTTTCAAAATGTAGAATCAAAAAATGAAGTCCATTTTTCAAAAATAATTTTATAAATATGATTAATTTAATATTTAATTAAAATCATAATTTATTCTAAAAAAATAGTTTTAAAACCTTTATTTACTTATTCCAAAACATAGGTACATCGTACTTCCACCTGAATATTATTTATATATAATATCATAGGTAAGGTTACTATTAATTAGTCTATATCACTATTCATAAGGGTATGTTACTATTTATAAGGGTAGGTTATTATTCACTAAAAATTAAGTTTTTCTTGTCGGACTCCAAATAACTTACTGATCGCAACTGTGTATGTCAGATTTTTGGAATTCACATCACAAAAGTGACAAACTTATGTTTAAGGGTCACATAGCAATTATTAGTTCATTATGTTGTGATTTCATGTGATTATGACATATTTATAAGAAAGGAATTTCCATTGAAGAAATATTGGGTCGTTACATTCTCCCCTCACAAAAAAAATTTCCTTGAAATTCACAAAATTGTTACCTAAAAAGATTTGGGTATGTCTTCAACATAATCTCCTCAAGCTCCCATGTTGATTCCTACATATTATGGTTCCTACAAAGAATATTTACCAGATGAGTCATTTGATTTCTCAATACTTGTTCTCGGGTATCAATAATCTTGATAGTTTCTTCACAATAAGACAGATCGGGCTCAAGTTCTATTTATTCATAGGTGAGTACATGTGTTCGGATTGGAATGTATTTCCTTAACATTGACACATGGAACACATTGTGAACTTTGGAGAGACTTGGAGGAATTTCCAAATGGTAATCTATGGCTCCAATTCAGTCCAGAATTTCAAAAGGTCCAATGTACCTCTGACTTAATTTTCCCTTATTACTGAATTGTATAATACCCTTCCATGGAGATACCTTTAAGAAAACATATTCTCCTTCTTGAAATTCCAAATACCTCCTTCGGTTATCAGCATAGATCTTTTTCCTACTTTGAGCTGTTTTTATATGGGTTTGGATAATCTTCACCTTTTCCATTGTTTCCTCAATAAGTTATGGGCCTATGAGCTTTCTTTCACCAACATCATCCTAGCAAGTTGGTGTACAGAATCTCTTTCCATATAATGCTTCATATGATGTCATCTTAATACTTGAATGAAATCTATTGTTGTAGTAAAATTCTATGAGAGGTAAATAATGATCCCACATACCTTGAAAGTTAAGTGAACAAGACCTCAACATGTCTTCCAAAGTTTGAATAGTCCATTCTAATTGTCCATCAGTTTGTGGGTGGTAGGTAGTGCTCAAATGAAGATCTGTATCTAGGGCCTTCTGAAGACTTTTCCAAAATTGTGATGTAAAATGGGGATCATGATTAGAAATAATTGATAAGGGTACACCATAAAGTCTTACAACTTCATTAATATATAGCCTTGCTAAATGTTCAAGTGGTAAATCTTATCTTATAACAAGAAATGTGATGATTTTGTAAGACGGTCAACAATGACCCACATCACATCATTATTTATTGGAGTATTTGGTAGCCCCATGATAAATTCCATTGTAATATAATCCCATTTACACATAGGAATAGGAAGGGGTTGCATGACTCCTCCAAGACGTTGTCTTCCAGCCTTCACTAGTTGACCAACCAAACATCTTGACACATAATCAGCAATCTCCCTCTTCATGTTTTTCCACCAAAAATATTCCTTTAGATCTCTATAAATCTTTATTCTACTAGGGTGTATAGAGAAATTATATCTATGATCATCGTCCAATAGTTCCCTCTTTAGATCAGGAATAGCGGGAACACAAAACCTCTTTCTGAATTTCAAAATGCAACCTTCATATACAAAGTCAGTCAACTTTCCATCATTTACAACATTAATTTTCTTTTGAAACTCCTCATCATCAGTCTGAGAACTTTTTATCCTTTCTAGTAAAGAATTTTTGGAAACCATTTGAAAAATTTGTGATGTGTTACCTTCCTTGACAATTCCCATATCCATATTTACTAGATCCATGAACAAAGGATCCCTTTCAACTCTCATCTTGTTCAGAATTTCATGGTCCTTTCTACTCAAAACATCTTCCACCTTATTTACCTTCCCTAGGTGGTAGTGTATTATGAAATCATAATCCTTGAGTAGCTCAATCCATCTCCTTTTTCTCATGTTGATTTCTTTCTGTGAGAAGATATATTTCAAACTCTTATGATTTGTATATATCTCACATTTTTTTCTATAGAGGTAATGTCTCCAAATATTTAGAGAAAATATTACCACTACTAACTCAAGATCATGATTTGGATAGTTTTGTTCATGAATTTTTAGCTGCCTAGATGCATAGGCAATCACTCTATCATTCTGTATAAGGACACAACCAAGTCCTTTCTTTGATGCATTGCTAAAGATCACAAATCCATTATTCCCTAATGGTAGAGTCAAGATTGGATCATTTACTAATATTCTCTTTAATTCTTTAAAACATTCTTCACATTCCTTTGTCCATACGAACTTAACCCCTTTTCTTGTAATCTTGGTCATTGGGTTGGCTAAATGGGAGAAGTTATGAATGAAACACCGATAATAACATTCTAAACCAATAAAACTACATACCTTAGTTATGTTCGTTGGAGTAGGTCATTCCTACACAGCCTTTGTCTTCACAGGATCTATATATATTCCATCCTTAGAGACAATGTGGCCTATAAATGAAACTTATTGGATCCAAAAATCATACTTTCTAAAATTCCCATATAATTCATTTCTTCTAAGTGTCTTCAGAATAGGGTGCAAGTGATTTTCATGATCTTCATAGATTTTAGAGTATACCAGGATATCATCAGTAAAAACCAATACAAAGTCATCAAGATATTCCTTGAAAACTCTATTCATTAGATCTATGAAAATATATGGTGCATTAGTTAGTCCAAAAGGCATTACTGTAAACTTGTAATGCCCGTACCTGGTCTGAAATGTTGTTTTTGGAATGTCTTTCTTCCTCACAAGAAACTGATGATATCAAGATCGAAGATTAATCTTTGAAAAATATTGGGCTCCATGAAGTTGATCAAATAAATCATCAATTTGTGGCAGAGGATACTTATTCTTTATTGTAATATCATTGATTTCCCTATAATCAATGCACAACCTCATGGATCCATCTTTCTTATTGACAAAGAGGACATGGTCTCCCCATGGAGAAACACTAGGTCGAATAAATCCTTTATCAATCAATTCCTATAGTTTTTTATTTAGTTCCACTAACTCCATAGTGGACATTCTATAAGGGGTCTTTGATATGGGCCTTGAACCAAGAATTAAGTCAATGGAAAACTCAATTTCTTGCTCTAGAGGATGTCTGGGTAAATCCTCTGGAAATACATCAATATATTCCTGCACAACAGATACATATTATATTTGAACATTCTTTTCCTGACCCATAGTTATTTCATTCCCTTCCTCCCCAATGATTGAATTTAGTAGAGCTACTGAGGGAGGATCTAGATGAGAATTATATGGTGAGGTTTATGCTATAAAGATAAGGGATTGTACACCATTCTCAAAAATTGTAACTTCCTTCTTCTTGCAATAGATCTTCGCATCATAATTTGATATCCAATTCGTACCAAGAATTATATCAAAGTAAATCATTGGTATGATGATAAGGTTAGAAACTAAAGCATGTTTATGTGACATGAGGGGGATTAACTGACACACCTTTGTTTCAATGATACATCCACTAGGAGTTTTGACTAATAACTCCTTTATTAAATCAAATTGGATATATCTAATTTTCATGAAAAACTGGGAAGATATAAATGAATGAGACGATCTAGAATCAAATAAATCATTGGCTAAGTTTGATGAAATAATTAAATTACCTTCCACCACATCATTAGGAACTTCAATATCAGCAGTTTTGATCACATAAGCTTGTCCCTACTCCCTTGGCCTTTTATGTGGTATGTTTCCTTAATGCTTTAGAAAATAATTAGCATAGTGTCTCATCTCCTGAAAATTATAGCATTGAACATTATTAGCTTCCTTCTTCCCCTTACAATCACCAGAAAGATGGAATTTTTGTCCACATTTTTAGTATACTCCTTTTCCCTTTAAGCAAGCACCAGGGTGTTTCTTTCCACAATTATCATAGGATGGAAATTTAACTCTTCCCTTATACCCTATTTCCTTATTTCCTTTTCTAGAGTTTTCAGCAATTGATTAGTCACTGAAAGTGGATAATATTAATTTTTAATATCTTTATATTCATTTTTTCCAAAGTCTATAAACATTTTTTTAGTGCATTACATAAATAGAACTTCATTTCTCATCAAAAATGCAATTCATGTTTAAAATGAAAATTTGGGCCCAATCATTAATTTTTTTGTTGAAAATATTATATTCATTTTCTGAATTTAAAATTTTAGGATATGATTTATCACTTTGTTTGGAACATTTTATCTTTTAGGTCCTCTGGATGAATCCCAAAGGAAGATGGAGAATTTTTCGCCTGAAGGCAGAAACTTGCTGGAAAAAGCATAATGGGCCTAAGGCACATCAAACAAATGTGGGGCCCAGAAACCAAGCCCAATGAAGCTCAAATTTATACAGTAGAAAGATAAAAATATGAGTATCATTTTATTCAACTGTGGATGGATCTAATTCTGATGTTTTCATGATGATAAAGGGATTTGAAGTTGAGATTTAAATGGTGGACTCGTCATTAATGCACAGAAATCCATCCCACCATTTCGACCATAACTTCCAAACGGATGAGCCAAATTTTCTGAAATTTTGAGAGCTTATATAAGACACATTAAAAAATATATTTCTCTTATATAACCCCTCTGGATTCGGCCTTCTTAAATTTCGAATTCACACTTCAATATGGTGGACGAATCTGGACAGTTTTCCAGGTCAAATTCAAAACATCAATTTCCTTTTGATTATTCACCCTCCATTTGACTCTATTAATTGTTGGGGGGTGAATTAATTGTCGGGGGATGTACCTAAAGCTCCTAATATGCCTATATAAGGATATATTGGTGAAGGTAATGGGGGTGGATATTTTTCATATCATCTTTTGTTGCTTGTTTCATTGTAAGGTTATGCTTCCAAATTTCCTTTGTAATGTTTTCCATTTCCATGTAAGTTTTTTTTTGTATCTTTATGTTCTTAATAAACTTAATTCACTTATATATTTTCCATTTCTTTTATTAAAACTTTATTATCACAAAGCACAGTGATATCTCTGTGTTGTTGTGAATTAGTTCACACATAGGTGTGAATTTCATTCACACACACGGAGGAGTACTCGTTATTTCTGCGGTTTTAATTTCTTCAATCCAATTCTTGTTATCCATCTTCGGCCAACCATTGAGAGTATACCATCAATGGAGGGCTAAAACCTTAATGGTATGATCTTAGGAGGATGAAAAGGCTGGATTGAATGTTATTTTATGAACGAATTGTTGTTAATTGGATAATTAATTTAAGACATCCATTCTTCAATTATTTCTACTATTCATCTTTACTGTGTTTGAGCAAACTAAATTCAATTACTAAATGACCATATACCTCGTAGAGATCATTAATTTGGTTCTCTAAGTGTATACAGGATTAGTAATTGTGTTTAGTAAGTACCAAACCAGAAAATGATGAATGTAACGTTATTTTTGAAGAATGGATTCATCAAAAATTAATAAAACCAAAATTGTATAATGAAGTAAAATTCATTCAATCCACCCCGAGCATAATCCTAAGATCAACCCATTTCCATTTAATTGAATTCACTTAGGTTTATTAGTGTTCTTTAAAAACCATCAAAAATCAAACCCAAAGTCGGCTACTTCATAGCCTATCCTTCACACAATCATAGCGTCTCAAGGTTACTTCTTTGATCCCTGTGGATTCGACCCCTACATGTACTACATCGATCGCTTTTACCAGTAGGGTAAATTTGGGAGCAACCAAATTTTGGCGTTGTTGCTGGGGACCAAGTAAGTTCCTTAGACCAAAAACCTTCTTTTCTTACCCCCATTCTTCTATTCTCATCCCAATTCTCTTATCTTTTCCCTTTCTCGCTTTTTTTTTCTTTTGGCGCATGTCCGCCTACACCCGCGATAACTCAAACAGATTAGTTAGGGTGGATACTCCTAGGGTTGGGGAGTCAAGCACTAAAAGAGGTCTATTTCCTTTAGATCCAAATCTTCCTAATACTCCAAATTCAGATGTTGAGTTCGATACAATGGAGAATCTCCCACAAAACCAAATCATAAACCGGGGAGGGAACCAAAATAACGGGCAAGACCCTAACTTGGGAATTGTTGCAGACCCGACCATGAATGACTAACTCACACCAACCTGGACCAATGCACCCTCATGCATTAGGCATGATAACATAGGATATTCCCAATATGTTTTCAAACCCCATGTCCTGAACCACCTTCCAACCTTTCATGGGATGGAGTCTGAGATGCCTTACCTTCATATTAAAGAATTTAATGACATTGTCGAAACCATGTGCCCACCAAATCAAATTGAATCTGCTAAAATGAGACTTTTCCCTTTTTCCCTTAAGGACCGAGCAAAGAATTGGTTAAACAATTTGATACCAGCATCCATTCACTCTTGGGACCAACTTCAACAAGAATTTTATAAAAAATACTTCCCCCATCACAAAACAATTGCACTTAAAAAGAGCATACAAAACTTTTTTGAAAGAGAGGGAGAAAAATTCTACGAAACATGGGAAAGGTTCAAGGACACATTAAACATGGTACCGCACCATGGTTTCTTAATCCCAGAACAAGTGAGAATTTTCTATGAAGGGTTGGGTCCCGAAAATAAACAATTCATTGATATGATGTGTAATGGAACCTTAAAAAACAAAGCCCCAAATGATGCTTACGAGTATCTATAAAATCTTGTTGAACAAAACCAAACATGGGGAACATCACCATACTATGAGAAGCCACCCAAATCTGGTGGAATGTACAATCTTGGAGAAGAAGAAAACCTTAGAGAAAAACTTGCTGCACTCACGAGGAAAGTTGAGGAGATTGATCTTAGGAAGGTTCACAAAACCCAAACTGTTGAGCTTGTTTGTACAATTTGTGACAAGAATGACCACAAGACTGATAATTGCCCAACCATTCCTTCCATCAAGGATGTTCTTTTAGGATGACCACTAGAAGAAGTTAATGCAATGAACTTTCAAAAGCCACAATTCACGAACACCTCCAATCCAAGGTATAATGACCATCCGGGCTTTCGTTGGAAGGACAATCAACAACCAACACAACAACAATGTATCAACCCATACCCTCAACAAAACTTTCAACCTCATAATCAGTTCCAACCACAACCGGTCCAATTCCAACATCCTCATGTTCAATATCAACAACCTATCCAACAACCCATTCAACAACCTATCCAACAACCAAAGTATCCTCCTGGAATAAACCCACAAGCTCAAGCACCAACCCAAAATGTTCCACAAAGCCTACTAGAACAACTGTGCAAACAAATGGACAAAATGAACTCAGAATTCTCATCCATTGAACAAGAACTTCAAACCATAAAAACTGGAAAGGCACCCATTCCCACACAGGCCATTCCACAACAAACATCAAGGGGAGAGACAAGTTTCACTCAAACAACTCACGAACAACTAAAGGCTGTGACAGTTTTAAGAAGTGGGAAATCAATTGAAAAACCTGAACAGATAAGTTAGAAACCATGTGAAGCTTCAAACTCTAATGAAAATTCAAATGAACTACAAGATCAAACTGAAGAAACTGATAATAATGTGAATGAAACAACACTTCAACAAACAACTCCACAATCTGCACCATTTCCTCAACGCATGAGGGGGAAAACCAAGCCTGAATTGAGTGAAACATTGAGGGAAATCTTCTCACAAGTCAAGTTGAACATTCCCCTTCTCGATGCCATCCAAACCATACCTTCCTACTCAAAATACCTTAAGGACTTGTGCACTTTTAAAAGAAAATTTTCACATAAAAACCAAGTCCTTTTGGCTGCTAATGTGAGTACCACCATTCAAGGGACCATTCCTCCTAAGATGAAAGACCCAGGATGCCCTTACATAAATGTTTAACTAGGAGAAAACAAAGTTGTCAAAGCCTTGTGTGATCTAGGTGCTAGTGTGAACCTCATTCCTTATTCCATGTACTATCAGTTAGGGCTCGAAGAACTCCAACCCACATCTGTCACTCTTCAATTTGCTGATCGTAGTGTTCGAGTTCCAAAGGGGATCTTAAAAGATGTTTTGGTGAAAGTTGAAAATTTCATTTACCCAGCTGACTTCATTATTCTGTACAATCACCCAAGCTTAGGTCCTAGGGAGCAAACCCCAATCATACTTGGTCGTCCCTTCCTTGCAACAATCAACTCTGTAATCCGAGTCCGAAATGGGAACATGACCATCACCTTTGGGAACATGAGTCTAAACTTGAACATCTACAATGAAAACTCTCAAATTGGGGATGATGAAGAGATCCATGAGGTTAATTGGATTGGTAGTGTTGATAATGAACTCAATGAACATCAAGGAGTTACTGAAGGATGGTTAAGTCAAGAAGAGATTGATTTTCTTTATTCACATGAGGTAAATTTGCCTCCTTGGATTGAATCTCTTTCAGACAGCTCTATTGATGAATTTCTAGAATCACCAATCAATGATACCATGGTTGAAATCAATAACATTGAGTCCATAGCCATTCATGACACTACTCTAGAAA
The DNA here is from genome assembly GCA_963277665.1 of Viscum album. Lineage (NCBI taxonomy): Eukaryota > Viridiplantae > Streptophyta > Magnoliopsida > Santalales > Viscaceae > Viscum > Viscum album. The sequence goes on from OY728164.1 coordinate 1,353,169,837, forward strand.
ATTTAGTGGATGAAAATTATGTTCACAAGGAACCAATTTTGTCAAGAAATCTGAACAAAGAAACTAAGTTCTATACAAAGTCTCATCCATTCTTGGAAATTCATGACCAATCTGATCTTGAATTTAAAGTCTTACCTTCATCACTAAAGTATGCTTACTTAGGGGACAATCAATCCTTTCCTGTTGTCATTTCTTCCTCCCTTGAAGCCGATCATGATAGGATGCTTCTAGATGTTCTTAGGAGACACAAGAAAGCCATTGGATGGACCCTATCTGATATCCCTGGGATTAGCCCACTTATCGGGACTCATAGAATTATTCTTGAATCTGAGTCAAAGCCATGTCGTCAACCTCAGAGGCGACTCAATCCTAATCTCATGGAAGTGGTGAGAAAAGAACTTTTGAAATTGTTAAAAGCTGGTATCATCTATCCTATAGCTAAGAGTGAGTGGGTTAGCCCAATCCATATGGTTCCAAAGAAGGATGGAATCACAGTAATAACCAACAAGGATGGAGAGATGCTTCCAACAAGGGTCAGTAGTGGATGGAGAGTTTGTATTGACTATAGGAAGCTCAACTCTTGTACCAAGAAAGACCATTTCCCCTTACCCTTTATTGATCAAGTCCTCGAGTGAGTGGCGGGTCATCAATTCTATTGCTTCCTAGATGGATTATCAGGGTATAATCAAATCGAAGTCTCCTTAGAGGATCAAGGAAAAACAACCTTCACTTGTCCATTTGGCACTTTTGCCTTCAAGCGCATGCCCTTTGGGTTATGTAATGCCCCTGTTACCTTCCAGCGGTGCATGATGGGAATATTCTCGGATATGGTGGGGGATTTTTTAGAGGTATTCATGGATGACTTCTCCATATTTGGGGATACTTTTGAGGGATCCCTTATAAATGTTGAAAAGGTTTTGTCAAGGTGCGAGGATAAGAATCTCATACTAAATTGGGAAAAATGCCATTTCATGGTAAGGGAAGGACTTGTTCTAGGTCATCTGGTATCTGGTAGAGGGATTGAAGTTGATAAAGCTAAGGTTGACATCATTCGTCACCTTAACTCTCCTAAAACTGTTAAGGAAGTGAGGTCCTTCTTAGGACATGCTGGTTTTTATAGAAGGTTCATTAGGAATTTCAGCTCTATTTCTCGACCACTTTGTGCTCTATTGGTAAAAGATGCTCCATTTTTATGGATAGAAAGCTGTGAGGAATCATTCTCTACACTCAAGTCAAATCTTATATCTCCACCTATCATGCAATCTCCAAATTGGAAACTTCCTTTCGAGCTCTTGTGTGATGCAAGTGATTTCGCTGTAGGAGCAGTCTTAGGACAACGGTGTGAGAAAACTCCACATGTCATTTATTATGCAAGCAAATCTTTAAATGATGCACAAATAAACTACACCACCACTGAGAAAGAGTTGCTTGCTGTTGTCTTTGCCTTAGAGAAATTCAGGTCTTATCTCTTAGGATCACCCATCATTGTCTTCACTGATCATTCAGCCCTAAAATACCTTTTCCAAAAACAAGATGCCAAGGCTAGATTGATTAGGTGGGTCCTTCTTCTTCAAGAGTTCGATTTAACCATTAAGGATAAAAAGGGTGTTGAAAATATTGCAGTTGATCACCTCTCTAGGATGGAATTCAAAGACAACTCACACCACCTCTCTGTGTCTAATTCATTTCCCGATGAGCACCTCTATTCAGTGAGTGATTGCCCTTGGTATGCTGACATAGCAAACCATTTGGTGACGGGTGACATTCCAAAATTTATGGGGACCCAAGCTAAGAGGAAATTCCTTTCTGATGTAAAACACTATGTGTTTGATGATCCTTACCTCTTCAAATTCTGTCCTGATCAAATCATCAGGAGATGTATTCCCGAGTCTAAACAAGAGTCCATTCTAAAATTTTGTTATGGAGAGGCATGTGGAGGCCACTTTTCTACAAAGAAAACCACTTAAAAGGTCCCCTAAAGTGGTTTCTACTGGCCGAACCTCACTAAGGATTCCTTCCAATTCTGAAAAAGTTGTCCTCAGTGTCAGAAATTAAGATCCATTACCAAAAGGAATCAAATTCCCCTCACTCCCATTCTAGTCGTTGAAATCTTTGATTGTTGGGGAATTGATTTCATGGGACCCTTTCCAAACTCTAAGGGATACCTCTACATCCTCTTAGCTATTGATTATGTCTCAAAATGGGTTGAATCCATTCCCACCAAGTCCAATGACCACCATGTTGTGATCCGATTTCTAAAAGAGCATATATTTTCTCGATTTGGAATTCCTAGGGCTATAATCAGTGATCGTGGAACCCATTTCTGCAACCTCCCATTCTCTTCACTCATGTCTAAGTATGGTATTACTCATAAAGTTTCCACTGCATACCATCCTCAAACCAACGGTCAAGCTGAGTTGGAAAATAAATAAATTAAGCAAATTCTTGAAAAAACTGTTAATCCCTCTAGGAAAGATTGGTCCGAGAAACTCTTAGATGCCCTTTGGGCATATCGAACTACTTTCAAAACTATCCTAGGAATGTCACCGTATAGATTGGTTTATGGAAAAGCATTTCATTTACCTATTGAAATTGAGCATAAGGCCTTTTGGGCAATAAAAAAATGAACTTTGACATTTCTTTGGCTGAAACAAAAAGGAAATTAGATATTAATGAACTCGAGGAACTTAGGATAGAGGCTTATGAAAATTCAAGGATCAATAAATCTAAAGTTCAAGCCTACCAATCTAGGAATATCAAAGTCAAACACTTTGAACTGGGAAAATTTGTGCTCTTGTATAGTTCAAAACTTCATCTACACCCAGGAAATCTAAGGTCCAGATGGTCTGGTCCATACCTAGTGCATCATGTGTACCCTCATGGGGCAATAGAGATTCAGGATCCCACAAGTGGTCATGTCTTCAAAGTCAATGGTCATAGGTTAAAACCATTCATTGAATCATTCAATAAACAAGAAACCAAGGAGGAGTTAACTGATCCAACATATGAACCAAAGAAAAATTGATAGATTTAGGGTACAAGTCGGGCTAACGACGTTAAACAAAAGCGCTACACGGGAGGCAACCCGTGGTTTTCATGTTTCCAATCACTGTGAATCATCTTTTGTTTCCTTCTTCTTAATTTTGTTTTTTTTATATAGACTGTTGACATGTTCTTCTTTTATGAGTAAGGATGGGTATGAAAAGGGAGCACCATATTCATCTGTGTCACGCGGTGTGATCCCTGAGTAATACCTTACCCAGAAATTTAAAGAAGACAATGTATCATCAGTTTATTTTATTTATGTTTTTGTAGGTTAAAAAAATTAGACTCTTGACCTGTTCTTCTTTTATGAGTATGGATGGGTATGAAAGGGGAGAACCGTATTCATCCGTGTCACGCGGTGTGATCCCTGAGTAATACCTTACCCAGAAATTTAAAAGAAGACAATGTATCATTAGTTTGATTTAAAAAAAATGAAAATGATGGTACTTGGAATTAAATAAATCATTGTGTTGTTTGTTTTGTCTACTTTGTCCTTCTTTTTATGGTTCAAGAACTATTTTTGGTGATACATGTTCAATCAAGGAGGTGCCTACATCCCCAAAGAGATCAAAGGAGTAATTTGGAGAATCATGAACCTCAACTTTAAAAACCAGGTGAATTTGTTCCATGTTTATCATTCTCAATTTCATCTTTGAACTCCTCTCCTATCCACTTCTAACTTTTCTTTTCTTTAAACACTGGGGACAGTGTCATTCTAAGTTGGGGGGAGATAAAAAATGATTTTTTTTATTTTATTTTAAAAACATGCATGAAAAGAAAAATTCCATTAACCATAAACATGATAAACACACATTGCAAACTCTAAAATTGGATATCAAATAAATTTTACATGCCTTGATTCTAATTTTAATGCAAGTTTAAGTTCATGAGCATAGTTTTTGGAAAGTGCGGTTGTCCGATGTGATTTTTCAATGTTTACAATTTCATCCTCTTAATAAAAATGCCACAATGCACATCAACTGGATCGTGGGTGTAAATTTGAGTTCTTGGGTCCCTTTCATTATAGAATAGGGTTCTGGGGTCACTTTTAGTTTAATTTGAGTATCCAAAAAAAACAAAAACAAAAAAAAACAAAAAAAATGACCACATAGAGCAATGTTTTTTCCAAATGTGTGGCATCCGGCACTTGGGGATCGTGACTCCATAGTTGTCTTACCCAGAGTTAGGCTTTATATCTCTATTGTAGAGAATGAAATTGACAATATGTGTGGTGTCCGGCACTTGGGGATCGTGACTCCATAGTTGTCTTTCCCAGAGTTAGTCTTTTCATATCTATTGTGATTAAAAAAATAAAATCAAAAAAAAATAATAAAAAAAGGATACTCATCTTAAGGTTTAATGTGATTCCCACCTAGCGCTTCCATTTTTTCCCCTTGAACAATAAAATGGGCCCCATACCTTTTATGATGCACAACACTTTATCATGCTTAATTGGAATTGGATGAAATGTGGCGATGAATTTGAACAAAGGAATGGGCTTGGGCTTGGGATATGCTTATGGACCTAGCTTGTTTTTAATGATTTTGATGGGTTTTCTTTTTTTTTTTGATATTAGATATTTGGGTGAGCAATGTGTATTAAAATGTTTTTGGAAAAGGGGATTTGAATTTCATATTTGTAATATATTTTGCTCGGGACTAGAAAAACTCAAGTTGGGGGGTGTGATTAGTCACTGAAAGTGGATAATATTAATTATTAATATCTTTATATTCATTGTTCCAAAGTCTATAAACATTTTTTTTAGTGCATTACATAAATAGAACTTCATTTCTCATCAAAAATGCAATTCATGTTTAAAATGCAAATTTGGGCCCAATCATTCATTTGTTTGTTGACAATATTATATTCATTTTCTGAATTTGAAATTTTGGGATATGATTTATCACTTTGTTTGGAACATTTTATCTTTTAGGTCCGCTGGATGAATCCCAAAGGAAGATGGAGAATTTTGCGCCTGAAGGCAGAAACTTGCTGGAAAAAGCATAATGGGCCTAAGGCCCATCAAACAAATGTGGGGCCCAGAAACCAAGCCCAATAAAGCTCAAATTTATACAGTAGAAAGATAAAAATATTAGGATCATTTTATTAAACTGTGGCCAGAGCTAATTCTGATGTTTTCATGATGATAAAGGGATCTGAAGTTGAGATTTAAATGGTGGACTCGTCATTAATGCACAGAAATCCGTACCACCATTTCGACCATAACTTCCAAACGGATGAGCCAAATTTCCTGAAATTTTGAGAGCTTCTATAAGACACATGAAAGAAGATATTTCTCTTCTAAAACCCATCCGGATTCTGCCTTATTCAATTTCTAATTCACACGTCAATATGGTGGACGAATCTGGACAGTTTTCCGGGTCAAATTCAAAACATCAATTTCCTTTTGATTATTCACCCTCCATTTGACTCTATTAATTGTTGGGGGGTGAATTAATTTCTGGGGGATGTACCTAAATCTCCTAATATGCCTATATAATGAGCTATTGGTGAAGGTAATGGGGGTGTATATTTTTCATATCATCTTTTGTTGCTTGTTTCATTGTAAGGTTATGCTTCCAAATTTCCTTTGTAATGTTTTCCATTTCCATGTAAGTTTTTTTTTGTATCTTTATGTTCTTAATCAACTTCATTCACTTCTATATTTTCCATTTCTTTTATTAAAACTTTATTATCACAAAGCACAGTGATATCTCTATGTTGTTGTGAATTAGTTCACACATAGGTGTGAATTTCATTCACACACACGGAGGAGTGCTCGTTATTTCCGTGGTTTTAATTTCTTCAATCCAATTCTTGTTAGCCATCTTCCGCCAAAAATTGAGAGTATACCATCAATGGAGGGCTAAAACCTTAATGGTATGATCTTAGGAGGATGCAAAGGCTGGATTGAATGTTATTTTATGAACGAATTGTTGTTAATTGGATAATTAATTTAAGACATCCATTCTTCAATTATTTCTACTATTCATCTTTACTGTGTTTGAGCAAACTAAATTCAATTACTAAATGACCATATACCTTGGGTAGATCATTAATTTTGTTCTTTAAGTGTATACGGGATTAGTAATTGTGTTTAGTAAGTACCAAACCAGAAAATGATGAATGTAATGTTATTTTTGAAGAATGGATTCATCAAAAATTAATAAAACCAAAATTGTCTAATGAAGTAAAATTCATTCAATCCACCCCGAGCATAATCCTAAGATCAACCCATTTCCATTTAATTGAATTCACTTAGGTTTATTAGTGTTCTTTAAAAACCATCAAAAATCAAACCCAAAGTCGGCTACTTCATAGCCCATCCTTCACACAATCATAGCATCTCAAGGTTACTTCTTCGGTCCCTGTGGATTTGACCCCTACATGTACTACATCGATCGCTTTTACCAGTAGGGTAAATTTGGGTGCAACCAGCAACCCTCTTCTTCTCTTTGTTTCCCTTAAATTCATATGACTTAGAGAATTCCTTTTCCATCTTGATAGCATATGAAACTATATCTTCATATGATGAGAAACTCTGGGAGACTAGAGCCCTCTAGAGTAATGGCTTTAGTCCATCAAATAATAGATTAATATTCCTCATCAGATTTCATATGTAGTCCACAGTATGCCTTGTTAACCTTGTGAAGTTATCTTCATACTTTGAAACATTATCATATTCCTTTAGCTTCAAATTTAGAAATTGCATTTTCATATCCACTCGTTGTTCATGAGGAAGTATTTCTCTAGGAAGATTTCCTTAAAGCCCCTCCATTCCATATCTTCTATCTCTTCCTCCTCCTTTTTTTAGATTAATGACCACAACTGATCTGAATCTCCCAATAGATGATAAACTACTATGACGACCTGCTCTCTTTCATTACATCCCAAAGTGAGAAATATCTTCTCTAGGGAACTTATCCACTATTCAGCAACAAATGGATTTGTAGTCTCATTGAATGATGGAGGTTGTTGTCTCATAAAGATATCTAACAAAGCTCCTCTACGTGGAGGATCTAGGTGCTCCATACGGGTAAGGTTATTATTCATAACCTGATTAAGTTGTCCCAGTATAGTTATAAGCTACTCCGCACCAGTCGTAGCACCAGAGCCTACATCATTATCTTCCGTCGGAGGGAAATCCCTACGTGGGATACACATGTTCATGAGGTTTCCATTTCTTCCACTAGGCTCTATTTCTAGATGATTTTATACACTAGATTAGGTTATGAATCATAATGTATAATCTTAACTTAACAAAATACTTAGCATAAATTGACATCCTATGCATGGCTAATCCCATAATCACAAAAATGGTTTCTTTAAGGAAAATTTTTAATTTAAATCCTTCATAATGGATTGTAAAGAAAATGTGAATTATGCTAAGCATATCCCCAAGGAGTGTCAACACCAAGAGTGAAGTAAGTTCTATTGTTGTGTACCAAGATACCCCCGGTCAAGCCTAAAACTCTTTGTCAGAGCTTTCACTCCTGGGTACATCTGTGTCAGAGCCACCTCTACCTGTTTGTATCCATACATGGATGTATTTGCTAGAAAGATCCACATAATTTATTCCTTACCAAAATACCAGGATGTTCTTGTATACTTATCCTCAAAGACTATATTAGGGATTTGTTCCCTAATCAACGTTTTCTAAATCTAGTTTCCAATTTTTCTACTAAACTTCCTATGATACCAATTGTAAGGACTCAACCCCAGTTTCCCAGAGTCAGTGCCTTATTTTATTACGTTTTCCTATAAAAAAGGAATATGTATCCTAAAGGACCAAGTAGTTTAGTAGCTTTTGGAAACAATATACATAAATAAGTTTAACATTACATCATTAAGGGAAATACAATACTAATTTATTCCATTAGAAACATCCAAGACTCCTAGATTATGCTTGCAAGTCACTCATAACTTACTTCTTCATATCCTGAGAAAATGAAACATAAGAAAGGGGTGAGCTCAAATTCTCAATAAGAGTAAGAAATACAACAGAAGATAACATAAACATAAACATTAGGCAAAGTGAATAATTTAAAACATGTGTCTTTATAAATAATAAACTTGAACACATTATGGCAAGGATATGAGATGAGTAAATAGTTCCATAATAAAACATAATCATGGGTATTCTAGTAGTAGAATAACCACATGAAATTTTAATTAGTAGCTTCGTAATTAGGAAATTTCATATGTCGGACATCATAACCATACTGTCGAGGCCTCATGCCAAGACCATAAATAATCATTTTGTCATGGCCATGTGCCAAGACCGTAGTTTGTCTCATGAGACCTATTGATGCATCAAGGGGCTCTAGAAGGACCCACCCATCACATAATAAGTCCAATTCATTCCTCATATTAGTGGTTATAAACATAAACAACATATACATTCATATTGAAACTATCATATGAAATGTAACTAACTTTCCCCAATCATTAAGCATAAAACACTAACCATTCTAAGTAATATAGTGAATGGTTTTAGGATAGATCATCCATAATAAAATTAGTCATAAACCATTAAATAAAATATGGTATATGAAATCATAAATTATTAAACCCAATAATACATAAGAATCAACAAGAGTGTTGAATCAGACGAAAATACTCTTATAAAATCATTAAGCAATTCTTGAGATAGATACTCTTTTATTTTGAAAAGAAGAGTTATTTTGGAAAACTATTTGTATAAAACCAGAATTTAAGTAAGATAGTATTTTAATAATAAAATAATTTGTTTTATAAAGATAATGGTTTACAAAAAAATAGATTATAGATTGCCTTTTAAAATAGGTAAGAATTTGAGAAACTCCCTTGAAACAGGCTTGTATTTCAAAAATAATTTTGAAAGTTCCTTTTAAAATGTGTAACTCCTCGTGAAATAAGGAAGGATTATGGTTGTTAAACATATTTATAACACTAAAAAAGAATTTATTAGGAGTACATAATAATACATAAGAATTTCATTGAGGTAATTAGATAATAAAAGTAACCTGAATGAAAAGGGAAGTTTGGGTGGAAAAACTCTTACCTTAAGTCTGAATGTGTTCCACTCTTGAACTTAAGATCCTGGAATATGAAATTAGACTTATTAATAACTTATTTCAGAACATATTAGATATTTATTTAGTTTATCATAATTATTTTTAGTTCATTTATGCCCTCAGTGATAAGTTATTATATTGAATTTCATCGTTCCAGAGTGTTCGTTTTCTTTATTTTCATAATCGGTTCACTTGTTCTTAAGTAATTGAGTTTATGTGGTATGGATATAAATATACAGAATTGAAATTAAATATTATTTATGAACCTCCAGAAGTTTTAATGGTCATTTCTATCTTTTGGATACATGGAAAGAGGATGAATATTTAGATGAAATATTAATGACATTCACTTAGATTATTTTAGCGGTATTTTGATTATTAGGAACTAGTTTGGTCATATGATTTAATAATATGTACGTATACTGGTTCCTGAATATTAATTAGGTTATAATATCTATATTATAGTATATTTTAACCATAAAAATGGTTTCATGACCATTAATTAAGGAGAAAATGAAGAACGAAACGTCGTCATTCATGAAGGTTATAAATTGGAACCTCATGGATGTTGATTTCATTTAAAAAATAAAAGGGAGAGAGTAAGAATATTGATGATGTTTATTCCATTCACATGATATAATTCAAGTATTTATATGATAATGGATATATCATGGTCATTTGGACATAGTAGATGAGAGAGGATAACAAAATAAGATAAATTGAAATGGAATTAAATGAAAAAGAAGGGTGTTTTACCTCTTGAAATAACCTCCTTGAGAACCTCATTAAGGGAATGAGTTTTGGTATTTTGGAAAGACCAAGAGATTCCTAGAAGTGGGGATTAACTATGTAAGGTTATGTGGGTAGAACTTTGAGGACCTTCAAGGCTTAGAGTTGTGAAGAGAAGAGGGAGTGATGTTGGGGTTTTATAGTGGAGGAGAGGAGGGTTTTCATAATTTTTTAATCATTAGTTTATTAATTTCTTTCAAGACCAGAAATAGTGATGATTCCATGACCAAGAATAGTAATAAATACTTGTGAGTTTTAACCAAGTGGGATTACATCATCCATGACTCAAGCATGATGCAAAAATTCAGGTTTTAGCATTTATTGTGAATTATCATATTTTACTATTCATCAAAAATTCATGTTTTTTTAAAAAATACCAAAAATTCACCCAAACTTTTTTTTTCAACATTAATAATCCAAAAATGAAGTCCATTTTTCAAAAATAATTTTATAAATATGATTAATTTAATATTTAATTAAAATCATAATTTATTCTAAAAAAATAGTTTTAAAACCTTCATTTACTTATTCCAAAACATAGGTATATCGTACTTCCACTTGAATATTATTTATATATACTATAATAGGTAAGGTTTCTATTCATTAGGGTGTATCACTATTCATAAGGGTATGTTACTATTCATAAGGGTAGGTTATTATTCACCAAAAATTGAGTTTTTCTTATCGGACTCCAAATAACTTACTGATCGCAACCGTGTATGTCAAATTTTTGGAATTCACATCACAAAAGTGACAAACTTATGTTTAAGGGTCACATAGTAATTATTAGTTCATTATTTTGTGATTTCATGTGATTATTACATATTTATAAGAAATTAATTTCCATTGAAGAAATATTGGGTCGTTGGGGATGGTGCTCAGGTCGACATCGGACTCTCCTATGGTGCTTCTCATTTAATACCTATCTCAAATGATCATTTGGTCTAAAGTTGTCATGTTATTTCTCATTGAGGGACTTTAGGGAGCACTATTTAAAATATAAATATGATATTTAATTATTAATTAGGTATCAAAATTTGAAATAACAATAATAATACTTATAATCTTTTCCTGTGTTTGTTCATTTATAGTACTTCCATATTTTTTACTCCTACTCAAGGAAAAAAATTCAAGGAACATGGCCTTCAATGCCTAGTGTTTCTTACTTAAAATGAAATTGATTACTATAATACTATATTATTCAATAATATGAAATTGATAAAAAAAATATTTCATTCTAACCAATATTGGAATGATCAAAAAAAAATCAATTAAATTTCAATTAACTTTGATTACTTTGATCAAGGTATATTCAAATTAGTTCTATTACATTTTGTATTGAGTCAGTTTGGATTGGATCTTTAATTTAATTTTAATCATTTTCATTCATTTTGTATTGATTTGACTAGGTTTGAGTTATTTCAGTTTAATGAAACATTTTTTAGGATGATTTCATGCTTTTATATCTGGATGAATTAAGTATGGTTCAAGTCTAATCAGTTTGGTTTAATATAGGTCATTTCAGGTTAATTTATTTCATCTCAATTCAATTCAATTTGATTTGGTTTGGTTTTCTTTGGGTTGGTTTTGTATGTGTTAGTTGGATTCACTTCCATTAAATTCAATTTGATTTTATTTGAATCAATTTCATTTAGTTTGATCCTAATTGGGTTGGATTTGTATAGTTTTTTTCATTCTAGTTGGTTCTTTTGCATCTAGTTTCATCTAGTTTGGTATTGTTCATATCCATTCAATGAGTTTTTCATCCCTTATGCTTAGTATTATTCTATTCATTAACCTTTTTTCATTTCATGATGATTCAATTCAACTAATTTTTGCTTAGTTTAGTTCTAATTAATATAGTTTACATTATTTAACTTTTTTTTAATTCACATAAATATAGTTTTAGTCAATTTGATTCAGTTTGTGGTAGTCTAGTCTGTGTTAGATTGGTTATACATAGTTTAGTTATGTTTGGGACATGTCAATTTGTTCTATTGTGTTTAAGTGCATATTTTTCTATTAGTAAAAGGATCATAGAGTTTTTTATATCCGGTTGGTTTTATTCCATTTAAATTGATTAAGCTCTATTTAGCTCGATTCAATATTGTTTTAGTTTTTTTGGTTTAGTCCAATTCATTTTATGGTGGGTTTCATAAAATGGTATTGGTTTATTTTTGTTTATATAAGGTTTATTTGGTTCAATTATGATTGATTATATTTGGTTTTAGTGGGTACTATTCTATTAGTCAAAGGATGGTTTAGTTGGTTATATATTTTTTTATTCTATTCCATTTAACTTAATTAAATTATATTTAGTTCAGTTCAATAAATATATGGTTTTGTTTAGTTTTTTTAGTGCCTAGTAAAGCTCAATTGGTCATAAGACCATCTCCAACCCATGCTATTTTTGCATGAAAAATCCATTTGGAATGAACTTTAACTCCAACGTGCACCATCCCCAACACCAATTTGGTGTTTTCTATATTGAAACACCAATTTTTTTGTTGCACTATACCAATGCCATTTTGTTTTTTTTTACTTTTTTTAATTATATTATTAATTATAAACATAATTTTATATAACTTTGTTTACCCTTACTTAACTTTTGTTTACCCTTATATAAATTTACTTTACCCTTACATAACTTTGTTTTACCCTTACTTAACTTTTGTTTACCCTTATATAACGTTACTTTAGCCTCATGTAACTTTTTTTTACCCTTAATTAATTCAAGATTACCCTTATATAACTTTAATTTACCCTTACTTAATTTTAGTTTACCCTTAGATAACTTTAATTTACCCTTACATAACTTTATTTTACCCTTATATAACTCATGTTTACCCTTACATAACTTTATTTTGCCCTTAATTAACCTTTATATGTTGTTTTTTATCCATACATGACTTTATTTTACCCTTACATAACTTATATTTACCCTTACATAACTTTTTTTCACTTGACTTATGTTTACCCTTACATAAATTTAATTTACTCTAACTTAACTTTAGTTTACCCTCACATAACCTATATAAGTTTCTTTTTACCTTTACATAATTTTTTCCCTTTCTTAACTTCTGTTTTCCCTTACATAACTTTACTTTACACTTTCATAAATTTGTTTTACCCTTACTTAAATTTTGTTTACCCTTAATTAACTTTGTTTACCCTTACTTAACTTTAATTTACCCTTAATTAACCTGTAAAAGTTTCTTTTTAACCTTACATAACTTTGTTTTACCCTTACTTAACTTTTTTTACCCTTAAATAACTTTACCCTTACATAAATTTGTTTTACCCTTACTTAAATTTGGTTTACTCTTACATAACTTTAGTTTACTCTTAATTTTGTTTACCCTTACTTAACTTTTGTTTACCCTTACATAACTTTATTTTACCCTTAAATAATTATGTTTAACCCTTAATTAACTTTATTTTACCCTTATCTATTGATTTTGTGAAAAAAAAAATAATTTAATATGTTAATTAAAACTAAAAAAATCATAAAGAGTATCTTCAAAGAATATTCTTTTTGGTGTAAAAATGGTGTAATACATTAGAGTATTTTTACCATTCATGCACAATTTGAAGTAACACTAATCCAAAATGGCGTATTACATTAGAGATGCTCTAAAAGTACATGGTGTCCCCCATGCTCCTACATAGTAACGTAAAACATGCTCACAGCCCGCGAGCTTTACGGATACGGGGTGGGGTGGGGCTAAAAATTTTGACTATTTAGAGTGCATACATATGTGAGTTGAGCTCGTGTGGATGTGATATGGGGCGGGTAAGCCCACATGGGTGCAATCCAGTCTACCAGTACATTTTTTAAAATTAAAACGTTTTACAATATATGATTATATATATATATATATATTATTTCAAATAAAATTTATTCATTTATAAAGTCTGGTTTGTTTTTCCCATTAATTCCAAAAATAACCCACCCACGCCAGTTCAAATCCATCCCATTTATACCACTCAGTTGTTCCCATCTATACTCACTAATTGAAGATGAAAATACCTTTATCTATACCGCTTTGTCTTTATGTTTAGCTTTTTTATGTCCATGTTGCTTTACTGCCCTTACAAGTGCCAATTCATTTGTTTGTGATGCTTCATTTGTCTATTCCACTTCATTTCCCCTACAAGTGATCCATTTGGCAGTAAATTCGACGAATAAACCTACCCAACTATCACACGACCCACCTTCTTAACACCGAGCATCATCCTCCATGGGGGGGCCAACTGCAACCACTTTTCCCCATGTATGACGTGAAATCCATCCTTGCAGTTCTCACCCACACAATTTGAACTAGTATATCCTTGTCACCCACCTTCGCCTCCCCCCACAGTGAACCAGCCTTATTTCCTGCCTTCGCCTATGCCTCCCCCACATTGGACCAATCTCGTTGCCCCCTCTGCCTCCCCCACGTTGGACCATCCATGTTTCCCACCTCCGCCTCACCCCACATTGTCGCCCGCCTACGCCTCCCCCACACTGGACCTGCCTCGTCCCCTGCCACCACCTCACCCCATTCCATTGATTGCCTCTGCTGCCCCCATGCTAGACCAACCCCATTTCCTGACTCTGCCTCCCCCACCCTATCGCCCGACTCTACCTCCCCCAATTTCATCACCTACCACCACCTCCCCCCACATCAGACTAGCCCTGTCACCTACCTCTGCCTCCCCCCACACCAAACCACCCATTTCACCCCCCCCCCCGCCCTCATGAAGTTTTTATTTTATTTTTCATTATTTTTCTTATAGTTTTATCATATATATATATATCCCCATTGTGACGTGAATTTTTTTATTTTTTTATTATTTTTTATATTTTTATCATATATATATATATTAATTTATCACAACATTTTTCTTATATTAATAATTAAAAATATAATAATAATAATAATAATTTAGGTTACCCATGGGCTTGCCCACATTCGCTGTGAGGTGGGGTGGGCTTGATAAATTTGTTTGTTTAACATATGGTATTTTGCGATCTCAAGCCCACACTATCCAAAGCCCACATGGGTTTGGCCTAGCCCACCCCAACCCATTCGTTTTGCATTGCTACTCCTGCATTGTAGTGCGCCCCAAAGCATGCATGTACTTCATATCACCCTTGTTCTTTTTGCTTCTTTCTAATAAATCCTAAAAACAAAAATTCAATAAAAATAATATGAACTAAATTTTCAATACAAACCATTAAAGTTGAAGATTACCTTAAACTCATTACTCTTCCAATAAATGATCATTTCTTAGTATTGTGTAGTTAGACAGTCATTGAATATTGGTACACCATCTAACTAAGTGTCAAATCTACTCTTTCAAATAACATATATCTCATCTTTATATGATCGCCACAATTCCCCAAGTTTCATCAACCATGTCACCTTCCCAGCTTGACCATCAAAAAAGTTAAATCAATGTTGCAACAAACATGTTAATTCATATAAATAAGATAATAATATAGATTTAAATTTTTCAAAAAAAATACCCATATCTCATCCCATGAATTCTTCTTGATTTGACTACCGATATGCCTCCATGAGACTGGTTGAAGTGGAATGATATTGTTATACCTAGCTAACGTCACCATAAAACTCCTTCATTGTCTAGCATTTTTGTCATGACCCGTCCTCGAGACCCGTGCTGTGACTACCCCAAGTCTGTCTTCCATAGGCCAGGGGCTGGCGACTAGCACCAAAGGTGTAAATACCGATAAAAGGGAAGGCATTGCCTTTATTAAATAAAAAAACACCACAGAGTACGCAAGCTGAAGTAAACACTAAGTAAACTGAGTACAAAAGCAAGTGTTGGAAAGTAAATGGGCCAGAATACAAACCCAACTAAAAGTAAAGTACAACTAAAAAGAAAGTATAACAACAGAAAAGTAAAGCAGCAACATCGAGTCGTCCACTAGAATTCCCACCTGATGGGTGGGTACAGATAGTCTCCTCAACTCCTCGGCTCCGACCGTCCACTCCGTGTACGTCCCGTCTAGTGATCCTCCTCTAGTTACCATCCAGCTCCACAAGCCTCCACCTCATTCAGCGTTGTATGTCGTCTGCATCCAACACAACGTAGTGCGGGCATAGCCCGTGCAGGGGTGAGTATATGATACTCAGTAGGGACCCCGAGACTCCCGAAGGTCTCCCAAAATCCACAAAGGATAAACCACAAAGGAAAGATACAATCACGAAGTATCAACCAACTCTACTTAGGTATATGCCCATACATATACCTAAGTCATCAATTCTAGTTCTGCTCTAACTCACGAGCTCAAGTACAACTCAGTCCACACAGGAAAGTATAACTCAATCCACACAGGAAAGTACATCCCAATCCACACAGGAAATCAAGTCAATCATATCGAAGATATTGATTGAAATTCAAGACTCAGCTCACACAGGTATACTATTCACGAAGAGGGGTGGAGATGATTGATGTAGCCTCTGAATCATCTCCTCTGTCGAACCCACGTAGGATCCAAGTACAGATGTCGTCACTGCCGAACCCACGAAGGATCCAAGTACAGTAACTATCGCTGCCGAACCCACGTAGGATCCAAGTACAGTCATCATCACTGTCGAACCCACAGAGGATCCAAGTACAGTCATCCTTGCTTCCGAACCCACTAAGGATCCAAGTACAGTCGCCATCATCATCGCAGTCGCAGCCAGCTCTAGGGTTCCCGCACACAGCACGCTCGATTCCGGGAGGATCCGCTCTACAAGCCAAGGGTTCAATACATCAACTGTCACAAAGTCCAGAGTTGATGTATCACAAAGTTCTGTCTCGTCAATAGGAACTCAACTCAACAGACAGCGCGTCAATCGGATGCCCGGTCTGAAAGATATTGGCTTTTCTGTTCTAGGGGCTCGGTTGGTTTTTAAGCTAAAACCAACCTGACCATACTCCAGCTATATCTAAACCTCGTTTGGAGTAATCCAAAATAACTATCTCACTAATAGGAATTCAATTAAGTCGACGACACGTCAATCAGACGTCCGGAGATCAAGTTATAAGCGTTTCCGCTCCGAGGGCCCGGTTGATTTCATGTTCGAACCAACCTGGTTGTACCCAAATTTTTCCAAAACCTTGAGTGTAATATACCAAAACGATCGTCTCGATCCAAGGATACCAACACAACTGACAGTGCGTTGATCGGAGGTCCGTAGCCCAAGATATGGTCATTAGAATGGATCTGTCCTAAAAAATAGGGTGTTTGGGCCCGGTCCGACCTGGCCCA
Organism: Viscum album; assembly: GCA_963277665.1. Classification (NCBI taxonomy): domain Eukaryota; kingdom Viridiplantae; phylum Streptophyta; class Magnoliopsida; order Santalales; family Viscaceae; genus Viscum; species Viscum album. Next base: position 1,353,186,994 of record OY728164.1, read on the forward strand.
ATACCCCCTAGGACAGCCCGAACCGGGTCAACCTGACCCGAGTCTGGGTCTGGCCCAATTGGGCGTGGCCATGCGGCCCGGCTCAGAGCCGGCCACGGGGTGCGAAAGGGGGGCGCCGCCCCCTTGGAACCAAATGGCGGACCCAGTGGGGTCCCCCTTGCCTGCTAGCCGGGGGTTTCAACCCCCGGTTTTCTTCGGTAATGGCCGGCCATTATGGCCGGCTGGTTGAGCCACGCGGGACCCGCAGGGGTCCCGCCTCCAGGGTGTACTGGCGGCCGGCCGAGCCCGACCGCCTCCTGCTGAACCGTCGCAGCCTTAGGTCGCGGCTTCCGTCCGTCTGGCGCGGCGCAATGGCACCGCGCCCCTCCGCCGCGGCCCGCGCCGGCCGCGGCCCCTTGGTGCTCTAGCACGACGCGATGGCACCGCGCCTTTCTTCTGCGGACCTCCACCGCAGCCCACTCCGGTCGCGGTCCTTTCCATTCCCACGTGGTGCATCGGCACTACGCCGCCTTCGCCGCAAGTTCAACGAGGATCAACAATAAAAGGGGAGGATGATCGGCCGTGTTTGTGCGGTCTGATCTCCTCCTGTTAAGTCGATAACATGCGGCCAAAAGAACGAGAATTCTCAACGACAAACAAAGCGCAATTTTAAATAAATAAAATTTAACTTAACCCCTACCTCAATTCAAGAAGGTTGATCGCTTGATGAAGGATGGAGATGCTTTCGTTGTTCCGTTGATGTTTCCGCAAAATGATGGCATCACTTCATCAATGTTGAGAAGAAAGAAGTTGAGGTTGGCACCGGCGTTCTTTGCGTTCTTTGATGAGGGAAAGAAGTGGAAACATTCTTCGCGGGAAGAATGAAATTTTTTCTCCTCAAATCCTCAACACAACGAGCCAACACCAAATAAAATAAGACTAACCTTATTTTATTAAAGCATGGCATGCATTTCAAATTACAAAATTCAAAAACAACTCACTTAATTAATTAAACTTAAGTTGTCTAATTAATTAGGTGTTAAGTTGGAAAGAATTAATTTGGGAGAGTTACATAACTTATGAGGGGTTTAGAGGAGTTAGGGAATGTGAGGGGTTGGGATTGTGTGGTCCCCACCTCACCTTTAACCACCCAAGGGTAGTTAGTAACTAGCGGGTCCCACCCCATCTTCCACACCTAGGATTAAACCACTTAGAAAAGAAATAAAATTGTAACACAATTTTATTTTACTCTTCATTTAATCCACATTTTTTTTACAACTCCTCCCAAGCAAACGCAACTCCAGTAAAGGTCTTCTTAAGCAATTACTGGCACTGCAGTTCCATCGGTGCCCTTAGATTTCAAATCCGAGCACCGGTTCAAAAGATAGAAAAACCCGCTCGTTCATTTACTGAACATACCCGAGCTAAACTTCAGAATTTGATTCTGGGCACACCGGGCCTCGAAATCAGGTGCCATCAGAAACTGTGTACTCGTAAAATCCCAAAGAAATTAAGAAAAAAAATCCTTGAAATTTACGGGTCTTTACATTACTCCCACCTCAGGGATTTACATACCCGTAAAGATATAGCACAAACTAGGGGAACAAATGAGGGTACTAAGCACGCATCTGAGCCTCCCGCTCCCATGTGATCTCCTGGAGGTTCCCATGCTTCCACCTAATGCGCACTAGAGGAATCGAACATCCACGTAGAACCCGCTCCTGTCGATCCTCGATCTCCACCGAGACCTCCGCAAAAGTCGCCCCGTCATTGATGTCTAGCTCCCCATGATCGATGATATGCATCGGGTCATGCACGTATCTCCTCAGCTGAGATACGTGGAAGACGTCGTGCACCCGGTGCAACTGAGGTGGAAGAGCCAGGCGATAAGCCACCTCGCCTATCCTGCTGAGAACCTGGAATGGTCCGATGAAGCACGGAGATAACTTACCACCCCGGCCAAATCTCCATAATCCACATCGAGGTGAGACCCATAAGAAAACATGGTCGCCATCCTTGAACTCTAGTGGTCTCCGCCTCTTATCAGCATAGGACTTCTGTCGGCTCTGAGCAGTCCTCATCCACTCCTGGATGATCCGTACCTTCTCCGTCATGGCCTGGACCGTCTCTGGTCCTACAAGTGCTGACTCCCCAGGGTCTGTCCAGTACAGAGGTGATCTGAAAGGTCGGTCATACAATGCCTCATATGGTGTCATCCCGATGGTGGAGTGGTAGTATTTGTTGTACGCAAACTCCACCAAGGGTAGGTGATCCTCCCAGCTGCGACCAAAATCGAGGACACATGCATGGAGCATGTCCTCGAGAGTCTGAATGGTCCTCTCCGTCTGACCATCCATCTGAGGGTGAAAGGTGGTGCTCAGGCGTAGCTACGTCCCAAATGCCTCCTACAACCCCTTCCAGAGCCAGGAAGTAAAGCGATCATCTCGATCAGAGATGATAGACGATGGTACACCATGAATTCATATGATCTTCTGAACGTAGAGGCGTCCAAAACTCTCCACTGAGCCCTGCTCTCTGATAGGTAGAAAGTGGGCCGACTTGGTGAGTCAGTCTACAATCACCCAAATGGAGTTGTGTCCTCTGTAAGTACATGGAAGCCCAGTCACAAAATCCATAGATATCTCGTCCCACTTCCACTCCGGGACCTCCAAGGACTGTACCAAGCCTGCTGGTACCTAGTGCTCCACCTTCACCTACTGACAGGTGAGGCATCGAGAAACGAACTCTACCATAGCCTTCTTCATACCCGGCCACCAGTGCTGTCGTCTGAGATCCTGGTACATCTTCGTTATTCCTGGATGTACTGCCAAAGGGGAAGTATGAAAATCCCTCATCACCTCCTCCTACAAAGCAGCTGGTACCATGGTACGTCCTCTAAAAAGAACAACATGCTCTCCTCCTACAAAGAATCCATCAGGTGCCTATACTGAGGATATATGTGCATGTCGCATCTCACAGTCAATGTCCCCACGTTGTACCTCTCTGACCCGCTGAAGAAGTGGTGGAGTGACTGTGAGCGACTGTAGAAAGGCTACCCCATCTCTATCCACGAAGGATATCTGTAACGTGGCTAGCTGATTCGTCGCCTCTCCAAGTAGCTGAATGCCCGACCTCCTATTGAGAGCATCAGCTACTACGTTCCCCTTCCCAAGAGTATAGACTATCTCAAAGTCATAGTCCTGGAGGAACTCAAGTCATCGCCACTGTCTCAGGTTCAGGTCCTTCTGTGAGAAGATGTACCTGAGACTCTGGTGGTCAGAATAGACTGTAAAGCGCTTTCCCATCAGATAGTGCTGCCACATCTTCAAGGTGAAGACCACTGCTACTAACTCCAGGTCATGTGTAGCATAGTTCTTATCATGCTACCTCAACTATCATGATCCATAGGCGATCATTGCCCGCTCCTGCATCAGGACACACCCGAGTTCGGTCCCTGATGCATCGTAGTAAACTATGTACCCTACTCCCTCCTCCAATAGCCTCAATATGGGTGCATTGGTCAATCTCTGTTTCATCTCCTGGAAGCTCTGCTGACATCTATCTGACCAGACGAAGGGTTTCCTCTTCTTCGTCAAAGCTGAAAGCAGTGCTGAAACTTTGGAGAAGTCTGGCACAAATCTCTGATAGTACCCAGCCAAAACTAGGAAACTCCGCACCTCCGTCACGCTTCTGGGTGGCTCCCAAGCTTGCACTGCCTCGATCTTTGTAGGATCCACTACAACTCCTGCCTCAGAGATGACGTGCCCCAAGAAGTGGACTTCACGTATCTAGAACTGACACTTCAAGAGCTTACTATAAAGTTGGTGCTCTCGGAGTGTATCCAGTATAACCTGCAAGTGGTAGGTGTGCTCCTCCTTAGTAGTCGAGTATATCAATATGTCATCGGTGAAGACTATGACAAATCGATCGAGATAAGGATGGAAGATCTTGTTAATGAGACTCATGAACACTGCTGGAGCATTGGTTACGCCGAAATGCATAACCAAGAACTCATAGTGGTCATACCGACACCTGAAGGTCGTCTTCTGCACATCCTCATCTCGAACTCTGAGCTGATGATAGCCTGACCTGAGGTCTATCTTTGAGAACCAGCGTGCTCCCTTGAGCTGATCGAAGAGTTCTTCAATCCTCTGAAGTGGATACTTGTTCTTCACGGTCACCTGGTTTAGGCGACGGTAGTCGACACATAGTCGCAAGCTCCAGTCTGCCTTCTTGGCGAACAAAATCGGGGAATCCCAGGGTGAAACACTAGGTCGAATGAATCCCTTTCCCTACAAGTCCTCCAGCTGTACCCGTAGCTCTTGAAGCTCAGCGGGAGCCATCTGATATGCTGGTATAGATATCGGTGATGTCCCAGGGTACAGGTTAATATAGAAGTCTACCTCTCTGTGAAGAGGTAGTCCTGGAACGTCTTCAGGAAAAATGTCTGCATACTGATCCACCACAACAGGAAAACTCAGACTCTGCACATCAACTGCTCCTAGGATAAGACTAGCCAACTGATGGGTGATCGGTTGTCCTCTCCTCTGTGTGAGTCCATCCTTCACTGCAAAGGCTCCCTTCTCGCTGGTGAAGGTGAAACTGCTCCCATCGGTGTGGACACATCGCACCTTACGCCTAATACAGTCTATTTGAGCATGGATCGTAGTTAACCAATCCATGCCCAAGATAACGTCATAAGGCCTCGACGCCACTACAAGAAGATCCCAGCTGAATATCTCGCCTTCTATAGTAAGCTCACACTACCGGCACCAGTGCGTAATCGTCGAGTCTGCTCCCGTAGGAGTCTCTAGCCGTAAGGATCGGGCCAACGGCTCCGTCGAAATCTCCGAGCTCCGAACAAGGGCAGCGTCAATGAAATAATGACTCGCTCTTATGTCTATAAGAACTGCAGCAAGGGTGGAATAGACACAGATAATACCTTGAATCAGCTCAGGTGCACCATGGTCGTAGGCCTCCACTACCTGAAGTTGATCCTGCCTTTGTCCTCCAGCTCCCTGTAGTCGGGGTGGACCTCCTGTTGGTGGTGGTGGTAGATCCCCTAAGCGTCCTCCACCACCTGATGCTTGGCCAGCTCCTCTACCTCGTCTGCCTGCTCCCTGTGGAACACCACGGTCGAACCTCTGCCTCTGCCCGGGTGGTCCCTCAACCATCTGCTGCTCCTCTACATGACGGGTCAGGCAGTTATGAGCCATGTGGCCCTGCCCGCCGCATGCATAGCACTGTCTGCCTCTCGTATGACTGGCTCTACTGCGTGTGCCCCACACCTCCGAGCCAGTATCCTGAGGTCGCCCACCTGATGGTCTGGTCCGCTTGGACCCCTGTGACATTCTTCGACTGCCAACTGCAGAAGACTCCGCTATGTGCCGCCCTGCGGTAGGTCTCGCTGCTGGTGTAGTCTCAGCAAGAAAGCTCCCTACAAGAAGGGCTCGCTCCAGTACTCTTGCCTGCATCGGAATGCTGAGGGAGATCATCGATGCCCTAATCTCATACCTCAGTCCCTACTCGAAGGTCCGGGCCTGGAAGAATGGGTCTCGTACCATGTCCATGGAGTAGTGCGAGAGTTCAGTAAATCTCGCCAAGTAATGGGCTACTGTCATGTTTCCCTGACGTAGCTATAGTAACTCCTGGATGAGCACCGCACGGAGGGTGGCTGGAACGAACTCCGAGCGGAAAAGGCTCTCGAAATCTATCCAAAGCAGTGATGTCTCGTCATGCACCTGAAGCATCAGGCTCCACCATCTACCTGTTGTCGTGTGCAGGAGACTCGCCACAAGGATCACCATAAGATCTACTAGTGTCCCTACTAATCTGAAAACTTAGAAAACAGCCTCCAGCCAGTCCTCAGCTGCCTGAGGGTCCGTCTCCCCGCGGAACCTGGGTGGTCTCTGATGCTGAAACTCGTGAAGTGCACTCAGGCGACGTGCACTCTCATCTACTGGGGCTGGTGGCATCGGTGGCTCGGCGGGTAGAGGTACCGCCGGTGCCTCCGCTGTAATGGGGCCCTGCACCGAGGCCTCGTCACTCGGTGGGCTGCCGTCTCACACAAAGCTTGGAACCCTAGCTGGCTGTCGTCGTGGGGCCATCTTAAAAAAGAAACAGGTGTGCCACGATTAATACAGTATACCTGGTGAGCTGACACAAAGTAATCACAAAGAAAACATTTGAAATACACATGCAATCAATGTTTTCGTGCAATGAGTCGGAAATCAGAAGTCAGGGTCCTGGTGTATGGATACGTCGGTCGCCGCACCAACACTAGACTCCCTGGACTGATAACCACACTCAATACCCTAAACATTATTGCTTCACATAGAAGAAACTATCAGAGTCCTGAGTTCTGCAGTAGAACCGACTCCTCTGATACCAATTTGTCACGACCCATCCTCGGGACCCATACCGTGACTACCCCAAGCCCGCCTTCCATAGGCCAAGGGCTGGCGACTAGCACCAAAGGCATAAATCCAGATAAAAGGGAAGGCATTGACTTTATTAAATAAACAAACACCACAGAGTATGCAAGCTGAAGTAAACACTAAGTAAACTGAGTACAAAAGTAAGTGCTGGAAAGTAAATGGGCCAAAATACAAACCCAACTGAAAGTAAAGTACAACTAAAAAGAAAGTATAGCAACATAAAAGTAAAGCAGCAACACCGAGTCGTCCACTGGAATTACCACCTGAAGGGTGGGTACAGATAGTATCCTCAGCTCCTCAGGTCCGGTCATCCGCTCCGTGTACGTCCCGTCCAGTGATCCTCCTCTAGGTACCATCCAGCTCCACAAGCCTCCACCTCGTTCAGCGCTGTCTATCGTCTGCATCCAATACAACGTAGTGCGGACATAACCCGTGCAGGGGTGAGTATAAGATACTCAGTAGGGACCCCGAGACTCCCGAAGGTCTCCCAGAATCCACAAAGGATAAACCACAAAGGAAAGATACAATCATGAAGTATCAACCAACTCTACTTAGGTATATGCCCATACATATACCTAAGTCATCAATTCCAGTTCTTCTCCAACTCACGAGCTCAAGTTCAACCCAGTCCACATGGGAAAGTATAACTCAATCCACACAGGAAAGTACGTCCCAATCCACACAGGAAAGCAAGTCAATCATATCGAAGATAGTGATTGAAAGTCAATACTCAGCTCGCACAGGTATACTATTCACGAAGAGGGGTGGAGATGATTGATGTAGCCTCTAAATCATCTCCTCTGTCGAACCCACGTAGGATCCAAGTACAGATGTCGTCGCTGCCGAACCCACGTAGGATCTAAGTACAGAAACTATCGTTGCCGAACCCGCGTAGGATCCAAGTACAGTCGTCATCACTGCCAAACCCACAGAGGATCCAAGTACAGTCGTCCTCGCTGCCGAACCCACGGAGGATCCAAGTACAGTCGTCATCATCGTCGCAGTCACAGCCAGCTCTAGGGTTCCCGCACACAACACGCTCAATTCCGGGAGGGTCCGCTCCACAAGCCAAGGGGTCAATACATCAACTGTCACAAATTCCAGAGTTGATGTATCACAAATTTCCGTCTCATCAATAGGAACTCAACGCAATAGACGGCGCGTCAATCGGACGCCCTGTCTGAAAGATATTGGCTTTTCCGTTCCAGGGGCCCAGTTGGTTTTTAACCTAAAACCAACCCGATCTTACTCCAGCTGCTTCCAAACCTTGGGTGGAGTAATCCAAAATAATCTTCTCACTAAGAGGAATTCAACGAAGTCGACGACACATCAATCGGACGTCTGGAGCTCAAGTTATAAGTGTTTCTGTTCCGAGGGCCCGGTTGGTTTCATGTTCGAACCGACCCGTCTGTACCCAAAGTTTTCCGAAACCTTGAGTGTAATATACCTAAACGACTGTCTCGATCCAAGGATCCCAACGCAACTAACAGTGCGTCGATCGGAGGTCTGTAGCCCAAGATATGGGCGTTAGAATGGATATGTCCGAAAAAATAGGGGGTTTGGGCCCGGTCCGACCCGGCCCAATACCCCCTGGGTCGGCCTGAACCGGATTGACCTGACCCGGGTCCGGGTCCAGCCTAGTTGGGTGCAGCTCGGCCCGTCCTGGCTGGCGCGGCCCGGCGGCCCGCCGCTGGGCGCAGCCATGCGGCCCGGCTCGAAGCCGGCCACGGGGTGCGAAGGGGGCGCGCCGCCCCCTTGGAACCGAACGGCAGACCCAGTGGGGTCCGCCCTTCTTTCTGGCCGGGGGTTTCAACCCCCAGTTTTCCTGGGTAACGGTCGGCCATTATGGCCCGCCGGTTGAGCCACGCGGGACCCGCAGGGGTCCCACCTCTAGGGTGTGTCGACGGCCGGCTGAGCTCGGCCGCCTCCTGCTAAACCGCTGCGGCTTCCGTCCGTCCGGCGCGACACGACGGCACCACGCCCCTCCGTTGCGGCCCGCTCCGGTTGTGGCCCCTTGGTGCTCCGGTGCGGCGCGACGGCGCCACGCCTTTCCACCGTGGCCCATTTCTGGCCGCGGCCCCCTTCGGTCTCACCGGCGCGGCGCAACGGCACCACGCACCTCCACTATGGCCCGCTTCGGCCACGATCATTTCCATTCCCGCGTGATGCATCGGCACTACGCCCCCTTCACTGCAAGTTCAATGAGGATCAGTAAAAAAAGGGGAGGAGGATCGGTCGTGTTTGTGCGGTCAATCTCCTCCCGTTAAGTCGATAACATGCGGCCAAAAGAACAAGAATTCTCAACGACAAACAAAACGCAATTTTAAATAAATAAAATTGAACTTAACCCCTACCTCAATTCAAGAAGGTTGGTCGCTTGACGAAGGATGGAGATGCTTTCATTGTTCCATTGATGTTGTCGCGGAATGACGGCGTCGCTTCGTCAACATCAAGAAGAAAGAAGCCGAGGTTGGCACCAGCGTTCTTCGCGTTCTTTGATGAGGGAAAGAAGTGGAAACGTTCTTCGAGGGAAGAATGAAATTCTTTCTCCTCCAATCCTCAACACAACAAGCCAACACCAAATAAAATAAGACTACCCTTATTTTATTAAAGCATGGCATGCATTTCAAATTACAAAATTCAAAAACAACTCACTTAATTAATTATACTTAAGTTGTCTAATTAATTAGGTGTTAAGTTGGCAAGAATTAATGTGGGAGAGTTACATAACTTATGAGGGGTTTAGAGGAGTTAGGGAATGTGAGGGGTTGGGCTCGTGTGGGCCCCACCTCACCTTTAACCACCCAAGGGTAGTTAGTAACTAGCGGGTCCCACCCCAACTTCCACACCTAGGATTAAACCACTTAGAAAAGAAATAAAATTGTAACACAATTTTATTTTACTCTTCATTTAATCCACATTTTTTTACAACTCCTCCCAAGAAAATGCAACTCAAGTAAAGGTCTTCTTAAGCAATGATCGGTGTTGCGGTTCCATCGGTGCCCTCGGATTTCAAATTCGAGCACCGGTTCAAAAGATAGAAAAACTCGCTCGTTCGTTCACTGAATGTACCCGAGCTAAACTTCGGAATTTGATTCCGGGCACATCATGCCTCAGAATCAGGTGCCGTCAGAAACTGTGTACTCGTAAAATCGTAAATAAATTAAGAAAAAAATTCCTTGAAATTTATGGGTCTTTACAATTTTTTCTATCATTTGGCTATCTTCGTTGTAATCTACCATGATTTGTGTTTGATGGTTCTAGGCTTCATGCATATTGGTTCACCCACGTTGCCTATTAAAATATCCCACTAAATAAGATAAAAGAAAAAAAGTATAATTAATACACATTACACATAAAAAAATTGTGATATAATTTAACGCACTTATAAACATATACCTGGTCTGGGATGATCATTAGGCTCGGATAAACCCGTGGGCTGTTTTGGATCGGTAGTATATGAAGGATGTGCATGTTCCAATGCATATTTTGAGTCATCTACAATCTATGAAATATATGTTAAAGGAGTGTGATCATCAAGTCATTGATCGATGGGAGTAGGAAATAGAGGCGGTGTAGACATAGTAGGTTAATGATAAAAGGTAAGAGGATACATCATATAATATGTAAATGGTATACAAGAAGTAGATATTAAATAACATAATGATGGAGGCATAGGTATGAACATTCCTAGAGGCTCAAGTAGAGGAGGACAAAGTGTGGTAGTTGGGATGTTTATTGGCGGGTATGGGTGTGAACAGGTACAACGAGTGCTCTATGTAGCTTTAGTAGCACCCCCACTCGATTGGTCATGCTGTTGACCTTTAGTAATATGATAAGTAGAGTGTAATTGTAGTTCAAATAAATGTACCTAAATTTTTTTGATAAAAAATAAGAACATGTCATTAACTGTAATGCAGAAGAAAAATACTACAATTATTATACACACTAAGGTCACCGGAGGAGGCAACCCTAGGTCATGTAGTCATCAATCATCATCAAATAATCTCTTCCTTTGAAATTTTTCAATATCTTTCATATTCTTCATAAGAATGAATTTTACATTTTTTTAAAATAGTTTTAAAATATTATGTATACAAATTATAAGTCAAACATGAAATCAATGATATCATAACATCCTATTGTATACACTCGATTTAAAATAGTTTTAATAAATAGGCTTAAACCATTTTTAAAAAGTGTTTTAAACTAGTTTTAATTTTTTTAAGATGTTTATTTAAGAACATGTTTTAGAAACTATTATTTAAAACTAGTTATACATTTTTTTTAAATAGTTTTAAACAAACTTTTGAATTGAAATAAATCTAATTAAATGTGATGAAAACAAACATATCATTACAAACTAAAACTAAATTAAAGTAATTAAAATAGTAAAAACTTGAGAAAACCACGTCAATCTAAACTAAATAATTTGTTAACATATATGGTTGCTTCTATATATTACCCACCACTACTTTAGGTTCAACATCAATTCTAAAAATTAGACAATGTGAGTCATAAAATTAAATATTTTGGTCAATACCAATAGGAGTATAAATTGTGTCAATTTCATCGCCACCATCATCAAAAATATATCATGGGATTACTTCAATAATGACACTGTAATCAGGTATCATATGATCATTCACATAAAACACTTATTTTACCATTGATGCTAAAATATATGGTTCATTGGTAGCCATGAATCCAGTCATGTAAATAAATCTAAATCCATAATCATTGATAAATGTACCATGTCACATCAGTGAATCAAACCATTTACATTTCATCATAGTGACTCGGCCATGAGAGTAGTAATCCAATAACAATATTTTATCAATAACTCTATAATAAAATATATTTTCATATCAAGGATTATTATCTTATGCACTAGAATAACAATCCATTATTGAAGTTAACATAACTCTATCATGTCGTGTTCTTATGTTCACCACTCGATCAGTTGTAACAAATTTGTACCCATTGATTATTAATGATTTTCATTCATGGACCAAAGAATTGGGACAAAAAACAACACTCTTAATTCTTGAGAGATAGAGTCAACAGGTAAACTCAATACCTAAAATGTATATGAATAATAAAATTAAATTAATATTTATATTTTAAGTTGATTAAAGGAATGGTCGTACCTTTGATTTCAACCAAGTAGGAAACTCTTTGCTATGCAAAGCCTATCTCCTTCTCAAAGGTAAAGAATGATGAACTCTATTTATAATTTGTTTATGTTCCCTATATAAAATGATGATAAAATTTTAAGATATATGTGAAATTGTGTGGTATGAGATAATATATACATATTCAAATTACTTACTTGATATAGTCATCGAACAAACCACGGTTAAGCAAGACTGTGTGATGTGTTATATCTCGCTCTTCAAGGCTCAATGTTTCTAATGTATATAACCAAAGAATTCATCCTTTTTTGGGAAGATATTTAAATGAGGGCTCAATTTCCCCATAATATACATCTTCATTTATTTTTGGTCAGTTACATCTTGTACTCGCATCAGATAAATACATTAAACAAAAATCCATACATTCTTAAGCCAGATAACCTCTCACAATGGAACCTTCAGGATAATCCTTTTTCTCAACATAAGACTTCATTATGCACATATATACTTTAGTAGGATACATATACTAAAAATAAATGGGTCCCTCAAGAAGTATTTTAGTTGGAATATTGTAGGATACCAGTTTTCTCTATAAGGTATGTTTTGTTTAAGTTTCAATTTAAGTCCCTTATTTTGATTAAATAAGTGTTTTCCCAAGTTCATGTGAAGATTAGGGGGTGTTTCGGGGGTTCGGGACACTAAAAATAGAAGAAAAATGAGTTTCTGGGCTGTTGTGCAGTTTGCGCATGGTTAGTGATAACTGTGTGGATCAACCCAGGTAACCGTGCAAAGGGGTTGTTTTCACATAGTAGCACCCACACCGTTTGTGTAACACCCTAAGGTTTTTCAAAAAAAATTGAAATGTATGAAACTTTATTTTAAGTAGATATTTATAACTATCCTTTAATCTTAATTTTCCCTCTTCTGTGTTTTGAATTTTGAAAAACGGACATACACGGTTGCGATCAGGGTGATATTTAGAGTCTCATAGAATTAACTTAATTTTCAGTGAATAGTAACCAACCCTTATGAATTGTAACTCATCCTTATGCATAGTAACTTAACCTTATGAATATTAATATGACTATTATGCATGGTATCCATAACCATGAATGTATAAATAAATTTAGGCACCTTAAAAATGAAGATGAATATTTTAAGTGTTTATATTTTTCGATTAAATAATGATTTTAATTAAAAATTAAATTTATCATATTTAGAAATTTTTTTTTGAAAAATTGAGTTAATTTTTGGATTCTAAATGACAAAAAATGGTTAGGGTAAATTTTTGGGATTTTTCTGAAATACTTGAATTTTTTGTGAATAGTAAAATACATTAATTTACTATATAAATAAATTACAATTTAAATTAACTATTCCTAGCATCATGAGTGATGTAAGCACCCAAATCTAGAACTCACATGATCTTATTACTATTCTAGGTCATGGAATACTCACTATTTTTTGTCTTGAGAATAAATAATAAATTAATGATTATAATATTAAGAAAACTCTCCTCCCCTCCACTATATAAACCACCTCTCACCCCCTCTTCCTCCCACACCACTCAAGCTTCAAGCCTTGCCTAAATTCTACCAAATACTCTTCTCAATACCTATACTCACGTACAAGGCCTTTTGGTCTCACCAAAAGTCCAAAAAACAAAGGTCTTAAGGAGTTTCTCAAAGAGAAGTACTCAAGAGGTGAACCTTTCTTCATTTTCCTTTCAATTTCTTTTACAAGTTCCATTCTTTTGTTATCTCTTCTCACCTCACTTCCTCCAAATGCCATTATAATTCCAGTACCATACATGAACTTTATTTTCATTATTTAAATGGAATATTTCATTATAATCTCTTTGTTTCCCCTCCTTTTATACTATAAATGCAAACACTGTCCGAGATGTGTTAATTTATCACACTCAAGGAAGACAGGTTTTAAATTTGCATTACTATCTTCAAGACTAGTCATGAAACCTTTTTAATGGTTGACACAGATCATAATATATGTATTTTATCTTGTTTAATTTTCTTTAATCCTTACACACTCATAATATGGAATAATAATACAAAACAAGTTCATTGCGCACAAAACTACCAAGCTAAATCCAAGCGTTTATCATTAACTTATCGAATGAGTCATCCTCGTGGTATATAACCAAAATAATTATAAGATAATTTATATATCTTTAATGTCACTAATAATATATATTAATAATTATATATGTTTAACCACATTTAAAATGAACTTTCATTCAAGAATACAAGTAAACATATCATGAAAACCAAGGAAGAAAATGCTTCCAAAACAATAAAATTGAACCTCTTAAACCCATCAAAAAGGAAATTAATGAACCCAATAATGTTATACCATATCAATTACATGTTTATGAGGTTTTATACATATTAATTAATGAATTTTAATTTGATTATTCAGGTCGTTAAGAATAATCAAGAACACCTTCGAGCATAAGGTAAGGGATATCTTAACTCAATTTCCATTCATTGAGTTATACACCTTTTTCATTGGTTATATTTTTTCAAGAATATGTGTGAATGACCTATGATTGTTTTATACTATATAACCACTTATATTTTTTGGATTTATATTTGTCACACATAATTGTGTCGTTTATTTATCCTCAATCTAATGATACGATCTTTGTAAGGGATCCTCTCTCTCACTTTTATTCAAGAATTCCCCCTATGTTGTATCCTTTTATTTTTAATTCCTAATGATGAGGTATGTTTTTACACCTCACCCATACTTCCCTTATGATATATAAATTATGGGATACACCTTTACCTCTCATCAAGCCCTCTCAAGAACACCCGTTACCAGGCCTAAATGTTTGTAAGGGGTTTCTCATCTCACTTTCAATTCCGTGAGATTTCCATTGTTCACCGCTTATTTATTGTATGTGGTGTGTGTGTACTACATATTTATGTATAATATAATGATTATATTTATATTCATGGTATCTAAATATTCAATTGATGGATAATAACTTTTGGTCATACAATTCAATTGACTACAATGTGGTGAGGAACATTATCTCATTTTCCATTTCATTGTGACTTACTTTGTATTGTGCACCTAATAATTCTTACGTGGTGTATCTACTGCCCATTTAAGATCATTTTTCATTTTAAATTACATTTCTATTAGATATCCATATTCTGATTTCATGTATATGATTATTGTCTTAAATCGTATACTCTTTCACATACGGTGTCTATTTGAAATGTAGTTTTAACTATTGAAATATTGATGAATCTGTATTCTATACTTTATATGGATATTAAGAAGGCATATTGTAATTTTATTCAATATATTTATAAATAATTATTTGGACATGTAGTGATAGGTGGGGACCTCTATATCCCCTCGATGTATCGACAGGTCTCATGAGATAATTAGTTGGTGACAAACCCTTTGAGTTTGTTTCCAAAAAACAGATGGGTTTCTACCCACAAACTTAAACCGTTTCGATGGTATAGTGGTATCATGTGCCAGATACATGATGTCCAAATAATAAGCATTCTCTTTATTCATTATTAGTTATTACTATCCATGAGTTTTTCACTATGAAAAAAATCTATGGATGCAATTTCATTCTCAGTTTATTAATGGCGTGAGTTTTTCATTTATTCACCATGCCATATTGACTATGCCTAGTTGTTTATGATTCAGTTATTATTGATTCATGCTTCCACTATTTGTAACCCTTACTGATCATTTGAGCTCACCCCTTTCATTTGTTTACCTTCAACAGGTTATGAAGAAGAGTTCACTTATTGAGTTTCTATGGATGCAGTTTTAGTTTTTGTTGTGTATTGTACTTTGTTACTTTTCCCAATGTAATTTGAGTTACATCTATGTATCTAGTTTATTAAAAACTATTAAATTTATCATTCCTTTAGGAATTCATTCTTTATTACCATGCCAATGTAATTAGTAATTCACTGATTCTAGTTTAAAGGGGTCGGGGTGTTACATTTTGCGCATTGTTTCGAAAACTGTGCGGGTAAACTGTGTGGCTTAGTAATTTTGAGAAATTTAAAAAAACGCCATTATGAGATTTTTATGTTTCACTCGAGATTTTCCTTATTATTACTCCTTTGAACCCTAATGAATATCCAAGCTTCCAATATCTTCCAATAAATGTTTCTCCTTTGATCTTAGGTCATTTTGAGTGTCGTCTGTTGCAAATTTAAGATCCTGGTAAGGCTAATCCCCTACTTGCTTCCTTTTCTTGATTAGGATTTTGTATCTTTCTCTTATATCTATCTGAATATCTAAAACCCTTATTTTTAGGTGAGATTTAGGTTGAAGCATCTAAGGGGTTTTAGATCAGGATCTAAGTCCTCGATTAAGGGTGTGTTTGCCAATGGATTTGAGGTAGGTGGTCTACAAGTTATATCCCATTGTTTGTATTTAGATTTGTACATGTAGGGTTTTATTATTTCTCTCTTATTGATGTTTTCTTGATTTCATTGGAATAATGTGATGTATTGAGTGTCTAAATACCCAAATGAATTCCTCATGATCCCCTTGGGATGCATGGAGGACGTTGTGACTTATTTTAGGGCCACCCATGGGGTGAGTCAACCCTTCAAAATGGGATAATGAAAATGTAAGGCATGAATTTGACTCATGATGTTATAAAGCCTTAGTAAATGTGTTAATTGGGTTATGTAATGAGTTATAAGGTTTGTGGATAGTTTTGTCTAATGTGGTTAAAGTCTAAGGGGTTGTTTGGTTGGTATGTAAATGGGATAAATGGGATTAATGAGAATATGTTAAGAGACTATGTTTGTGATTGAGTATGCTTAGTGATATAGGCATGGGAAATGGGAATGGGTATAAATGGTTATGGGGTATAAATTATGAATGTGTTAATGGATTATGGCATAATGTCAATTTTCCCATTTATTTGATATTATTGTGATGTTACCAATGATATTGGCTATGCTTGGTTGTAATGTGGTTGTTGTGGAAATTGATAAATAAGTATGTTCACATGGATTAGTAGATTGGGGTATAGACATGAGGTTCTAAGACCATGGGTTGAGTTTGGCTGAGGTTCTATGCTCCGCCCTCTAAATGCATGGGTTAGGGAAGGGGGCAGAGTTCTATTCCCCTAATAGTTACATTCCACCCGAACCGGGGCTTTAAGGTGCGGATAATGTGGTTATTGTGATATGATTCCTAATGAGATAGGACCTAATTATTACCATATGCCTTGAGAATATTTAACATGCCTAATCCATTGAACACATGATAAAAGAGTGAACTAAACTATGATATTCTTAAGTAGTGAACTTGGATTAAAGTGGAGCATAACTTAAAGGATCATAATGTAGAATGACTTATTGAACTATTTTCCTTTACTTTCCATTATTTATCACTTGCATGCACTATCTATTTGACTGGATATTTTTTAGACACCATTGGTGGTGGTCTTCTAAGTTGTACTCACACCCTTCTTGGGTCGTCGTTGGGTACCCGAGCAAATTTCATGGTTGTAGGTTAGGAAAGAGGCAAGGGCCTTGTTCTAGAGAAGTGAGTCGGGTTTGGTATGTGCATGGAGGAGGTTCGGGGCTTCGATCCAAGATTGTTTTGGGGATTTTTCTATTTTCCTTTCTTTTTGGGTTGTTCACTTGGCACTGTAGCATAACATGGTATATTTACTGTTGGATATGGTTTGTACCCAGTTGGGGGTTGGTTATTTATGCATGTTCATCATTTTATTTATATTGCTTCCACTATTGTTTATATTTTCTGTTGTGTATTACTCTGAAAAAAAGTATATTCTCCCCACTTGACTCTTAGACCCTCTCTACTGGTCGTAAACCTCTGGCGTATAGGGAGGCGCGCTTGAGGTCATGTGACAACTCAGATCGGGGCACTAGTTTAGTGGCTCCTAAGTCGGGGATGTTACAGAGTGGTATCAGAGGAGTTTACTTTCTCTTTCCTTTGTCTTACTATTTTGGGGATGGTAGATTGGAGTCTAGTAAGTGTCGGGTCTTGGTAATGAGCTTGTTCTTGGGAGAAGCTAACCCATGTATGAGGGAAAACCCAAGTCACCCTAGGTGGGAATTGTTGTTTTTGTTGTGTGTTGTTATATCTGATGATATTTCACCATCAGGTGATGCACTTGTTGTGTGATTTTGTGATATTTTACTCATGGCCAGAATGGAATGAGGTTGTGCATTCATGCATCATTCTAGGCACCTATGTAAATAAGTGACATGTATCGTATTAGGCACACACACAGGATGGGCGTGTGGGGAATAGAGAACAAGATGCATTTGATTTATTGAAAATGATGAAAATTGGTTCTAATAAAATGGTTGGAATGATTTGGAATGCAAGGTTTGTAACTGTGTGAGTTGGTTGTCGAGTTAGCCTTAACCTTGGTGGGGTGGTCAATGGTAGTGTTATGGTTGTGACTGGGCTCATTTGGGTAATATGTGAGAAATGATTTGTTTATGGCTAGTGATGATCCTTCCTTAATATTTTTGTGAAAGCTTTATGTCCTATGTTCTAAAGCTCGTGCTTGGAATTGTAGAGAAATTCCACCATGAATACGTGTGTCGGTTGGGCGATAGGAAGACATTACCGAGAAGGCTCCCCAGTAGTGGAGCAAGGGGGCCTAGTGGTTCAAGATGATAGGGATGAGCAGTTTTGTGATAACTTCGCTCATTTTATGCAGATGATAGAATGGGACCCGGGGCGGGTTGTACTAAGTATGTTTGATCTAACTAGGGAGTTCCAGCTACAACACCCTCCGACCTTTACCGGAGAGGGTGGGCCAGAGGTTACAGATTTCTAGATAGAGCCCATCTAGACTATTCTTGACTATTTAGAGACTCCTCTTGAGAAGCGAGTCAAGTTATTGGTCTATATGCTGAGAGGGAAAGAAAAGTGTTGGTAGGACATCATGGTTCAAATAGAGCAGACTAAAGGAATGATGTGAAAGAATTTTTAGGATAATTTTCTTGAACACTTTTACCCAGAAACCTTGAGGCAGGTGAAGGCTACAAATTTTATGATCTTGATCCAAGGTAAAATGTCTCTAATGTACTATGATAGTTACTTCACTGATTTGCGACGCTTCATTTAAACTTTGACAAGAGATGAGGCAGTTTTGGCGAAATGTTTCCAGGATGGGATGAGACAAGAGATCATGTCTCGGGTGAATATCTTCCACTTGAAAAAGTTTTGCTGAGGTAGTGGATCAATCCCTTATCTCAGAGGGAAACCTAAAGGGGCCTTCGGGTAATGAACTTATGGTGTCAGCTGGGCGAGCAAGTGATGCAGTTTCCGATAGTAAGAAGCATCATTCTGGAAATTTTTAGTAGGGTGGAAGCACACAGAGCATACAAAAAAGGGGGCCAGCCTCTCAGGGTGGCGATCAGGTGTTTTTTTATCAGTGTGGAAGTTTAGGGCACATGCATGGACAATGTCCCCTACCACCAGTTGAGTGCTGAGCATGAGGAAGGATAGGTCTTGTGCATAGGTTCTACAGGAACACACAGCTGTTGAGAAATGATGGAAGTCATAGGTAGATGTTGAGTGAAGGTAGGGGACAATTACCCCGTATCAAGAAGGTAGTTGGATCTCCACATGTCTTACTGGTATGGGTGGTGGACGTGGAACTCTAGGGTGAGATCATCCATACCAGCAGGGAAGTGCAGTACAGGGTACTCAGGCCGGAACCCAGGGTAGAGAAGCATGTCATCTCCATGCAGTTCATACTACACCTGAAGGTGGTGAGGCAGAACTATCTACTGTTCGAGGTACGATCCTTGTAGCTTCCATTCTCACTAGTGCTTTATTTGATACAGGTGCTACACATTCTTTTATTTCTGCTCAGTTTGTAGTTGTGTTGGGCTTAAACATGGAGAGTGTGTGTGGGGTAATTCCACTTGATACTCTGTCAGGGGTACGAGTCGAGAACATTGGGTAGTGTATGGGTTGTGCATTGGAGGTTGGTGGATATTGTTTTCTGTAGGATCTGTTTGTTTTAGAGATGTCAGGTTTTGACCTAATCTTATATATGGATTGGTTGGTGTTGTACCAATCCCATATCTACTATTACTGATGTTAGGTAACGTTCACATCTCTCAATGGAGACACTTATGTCCTCTATGGTGAGTGGGATATTTGAGTGGGTCATGCAGGGTAATTATGCCAGTAGTTGGGATAACTCATAGACCAAGTAGCATGCCTTATGTTAGATGATGGGGAGAAAGAGTAGCCAGTCTTCCATCCTATTGTGAATCAGTTTTAGGATGTGTTTCTTGAGGACTTATCAGGACTACCACCTAAGAGAGACGTTGATTTTATGATTGAGTTTTTACTAAGAGCAGAGCCAGTTTTCATTCCGCTATATCGAATGGTGCCAGCAGAGCTCCAATAATTGAAGGTTCAGCTAGAGGAGTTGAAGTATAAGGGGTGTATTCATCTTATTTCATTACCCTGGGTATCTCCTGCGCTATTTTCTAAGAAGGATTACAAATCACTGAGGCTATTTGTCAATTAAGGAAGCTGAACCAGATGATGGTGAAAAATCGATACCCTCTTCCTAGTATCGATGACATGTTTAACCAGCTCAGAGGTGCCTCAGTGTTTTTTAAGACCAATTTGAAATCAGGATACCATCAGTTGAGGGTGGGACCTTCTGATGTACCCCCAAAAGCTTTCCGAAGCAAGTATGGGTTGTGTGAATTTTTGGTGATGTTGTTTGGGTTGAGCAATGCACCGGTTGTGTTCATGGATTTGATAAACTTGACATTTCACCCATATTTAGATCATTTGTGGTTTTCTTTGTTGATAACATCTTGGTTTACTCCAAAACTCATGATGATCATGTTAAACACCTTAACATCGTCTTGAGTACATCAAGAGATCATAGGATTTATGCCAAGCTATCAAAATGTCAGTTTTGGATTGATGAGGTGCACTTTTTTGGACATATCATTTCTGAGTCAGGTGTGTTGGTGGATCCAGAGAAAGTGTGGGTTGTGGTGTCTTGGGAGCATCCCAAGAATGTTTCTGATGTTTTGATTTTTTTGGGTTTGGTCGGTTATTACCGGAGGTTCATCAGAAATTTATCTCATTTGGCAGTGCCGCTCACAGTATTAACAAAGAAGGGGGTTGAGTTTGAATGGTTATAGGATTGTAAGAATTCTTTTTAATATTTGAAGAAGTGGTTGACTACCACACCTATTTTGATCTTACCCAAACTAGGTAATAAGTACACCTTGTTCCGTGATGAATCTGGTGTTGGACTTGGGGTAGTGTTAATGTAGGATGATCAGGTTGTAGCTTGCAGTTCGAGACAATTGAGACCACATGAAAGAAATTACCCTACTCATGACCTTGATCTAGTTGTTGTGGTTCATGCCTTGAAGTGTTGGAGGCATTACTTGTTGGGAGAACCCTTCATAGTGTTTACCGACCATAAAAGTCTCAAATACATCTTCTCTCAATGGGATTTGAATATTCGACAGTGAAGGTGGGTCGAGTACCTACAATCCTTCAATTTTGAGTTGTTTTATACACCAAGGAAGGGAAATAGTGTGGCTGATGCTTTGAGATGGAAGACTCAGAATCAGGTGGTTTAGGAATCCAATTTAGAGTGGAAGATGATGTCTTTATTTGTTGAGATGTGTTTGGAGGTACAGGATGGGCATGGGCAGATAGATCTCGCATCCATAGCAGTTGAATCTGCACTTTTGAGCTGGTTCAAGGAGATTCATCTAGTGGATACAGAGTGTTTGGATATGAAGAAAAGTCTTAAAGGTGGGGAGTCACCTTCTAGTTGGGCTTTTGGTGCTGATGGAGTTGCTTATGTTCATGGTTGTGTTGTAGTACTAACAGGTGTACATGAGGAGTTGATGTGTGAGTTCCACGCATCGAAGTGGGTGGTGCATCCTGGGTTGACCAAGATGTACCGTGATCTTCATGTTCAGTATTGGTAGTCAAGAATAGAGAAAGAATTTGTGGGTTTTGTGACATGATGCCTTACCTGTCAATAGGTGAAGGTCGAACATCAGAGTCCAGGTGGGTTGTTGTAATCATTCTCTATTATGGAGTGGAAGTGGAATGATGTAACGATGAAATTCATAGTTAGTCTTCTGAGGAAACCTTGGAAGAATGATTTAATATGGGTATTTGTGGACCGGTTGATAAAAGTAGCTCATTTCTTACCAATTTAGGAGACTTATACAGTGGACCAGTTGAGAGATTTTGTGCTAGATTTCGGTGGTTCGTGGGAAAGGAACTTGTTTCTTGTTGAGTTTTCTTACATCAATAGTTTTCAGGACACAATTCAGATGGCTTCTTTTGAGGCTCTCTATGGGAGACCATGTAGATCTCTGTTGTGTTGGTTAGAGGTTGGGGAGTCTGAGCTGTTAGGACTGAGTCTCATGCAGGAGATATTGGAGAAGGTTCAATTGATTCAAAAGCGAATGACAACGACCCAGAGTAAGCAAAAGTCATATGCAGATCGGTGTCGTATACCTCTCAAGTTCAGGGTGAGTGATAGTGTGTTTCTTCATGTGTCTCTAAGTTTGGGTCACCATCTAATTCATAAGTAGGGAAAGTTGGCACCTAGGTATGTGGGGCCATTTGATATTGTGGAGAGGATCAGACTGGTGGCTTACCAATTATCTCTTCCACAGTGGTATAGTGGGATGCATGATGTTTTCCATGTTTTACACCTCCAACAGTATCACCTAGATCCATCTCATGTGATAAACACTAATGATGTCGCACTTGAGATTGATGCATCCTTTGAGGAGCATATAATTCGTATTATTGATCATAGTGAGAAGGTCTTGTGGGGAAATTTGGTGCCTTTGGTTCATGTTCTATGGCAGCATGGAAATTTCCAAGAGGAAACTTGGGACCGAGAATCAGATATGCGGGCTTAGTGGCCTGATCTATTTTCATTGGGAACTCAGTGATGCTTGGAAGTAGCAACTCAGGGAAGAGTCATTATAAGGTGGAGAGGTTGTAAGATCCCAGTTTTCTTCATAAGGTGTTTTTTGTTTACATTTCAATTTAAGTCCCTTATTTGGATTAAATAAGTGTTTTCCCAAGTTCATGTGAATATTAAAGGGTGTTCCGGGGGTTCGAGACACGAAAAGGGGAAGAAAATGAGTTTTTAGGTTGTTGCACGGTTTGTGAACAGTTAGTGATAACTGTGTGGATCATCCCAGGTAATCGTGCAAAGGGGATGTTTTCGTATAGTAGCATCCTCACAGTTTGCGCACGATTTGGAAAACCATGCGGGTAAACTGTGTGGCCCAGTAACTTTGAGAAATTTACAAAAAATCCATTATGGGATTTTTATGTTCCACTTGGGATTTTCCTCCTCCTTTCTCATTTGAACCCTAGTGATGAGCCAAGCTTCCAAGATCTTGCAAGAGTTGTTTCTCCTTCAATCCTAGGCCGTTTGGAGTGTCGTCAGTTGTGGATTGAAGATCCGGGTAAGGTTAATCCCCTCCTCACTTCCTTTTATTGATCATGGTTTGTATCTTTCTCTTCTCTCTATATAAAGATCTAAAACCCTTCTTTTTTTGATGAGATTTAGGGTGAAGCTTCGAAGGGGGTTTAGATCGGGATCTAAGTCCTTGATTAAGGGTGTGTTCACCAACAGATTTTAGGTAGGTGTTCTATAAGTTATATCCTATAGTTTGTATTTATATTTGTGCATGTAGGGTTTTATTCTTGCTCTATTATTGATGTGTTCTTGGTTTCATTGGAATAATGTGATGTATTGAGTGTCTAAATACCCAAATGAATTTCTCATGATCCCTGTGGTATGCATGGAGGATGTTTTGACTTATTTTAGGGCCACCCATGAGGTGCGCCGACCCTTCCGAATGGGCTAACGAAAATGTAAGGTATGAATTTGACTCGTGATGTTGTAAAGCCTTAGAGAATGTATTAATTTGGTTATGTAATGAGTTATAAGGGTTATGGATAGTTGTGTCTAACATGGTTAAAGGCTAAGGGATTGTTTGGTTGACATGTAAATGGGATAAATGGGATTAATGAGAATATGTTAAGAGACTGTGTTTGTGCTTGAGTATGCTTAGTGAGATAGGCATGGGAAATGGGAAATGGGGCTAAATGGTATGGGGTATAAATGATGAATGTGTTAATGGATTGTGGCATAATGTTAATTTTCCCATTTATTTGATGTTGTTGTGATGTTTCCAATGATATTGGCTATGCTTGGTTATAATGTGGTTGTCGTGGAAATTGATAAATAAGCATGTGCACATGGCTTGGTAGAGTGGGGTATATACATGAGGTTCTACACCCATGGGTCGAGTTTGACTGAGGTTTTAAGATCCGCCCTCTAAATACATGGGTTAGGGATGGGGTCGGAGTTTTATCCCCCTAATAGTTGCATTCCACCCGAATTGAGGCTTTGAGGTGAGGATAATGTGGTTATTGTGAAGTGATGTCTAGTGAGATATGACTTGATTATTCCTATATGCCTTGAGAATATTGAACATGCCTAATCCATTGAACATATGATAAAAGAGTGACATAAACTGTGAGATGCTTAAGTAGTGAACTTGGCTTAAAGGGTAACATGACTTAAAGGATCATTATATATAATGGATTATTGAACTTTTTCCCTTTACTTGACATTATTTATCACTTGCATGAACTATCTATTTGACTGGATATTTTGTAGACACCATTGGTGTTGTCCTACTGAGTTGTACTCACACCCTGCTCGGGCCGCCGTTGGGTACCCGAACAGATTTCATCATTGCAAGTCAGGAAAGAGGTAAGGGCCTTGTGCTAGATAAATGAGTCGGGTTCGGTATGTTCATGAAGGAGGTTTAGGACTTAGATCCAGAACCATTTTGGGGATTCCATTATTTTCTTTTCTTTTTGGGTTGTTCACTAGGCACTGTAGCATGACATGGCATATTTACTTTTGGATATGGTTTGTACCCAATTGGGGGTTGGTTATTTATGCATGTTCATCATTTTGTTTATATTTCTTATGCTACTTTTCATATTTTCCATTATGTCTTACTCTGAAAAATAGGGTATAGTCTCCCCACTTGACTCTTAGACCCTCGCCTATCATGCCTCTTTTTCATTTTTATCAATAAAGACTTGGATAACCTTTTAGTATAAAGGTCTCTATAAAAATGGCACAATCAAATCACCATCACCCTTATTATTGGATAGTAAATGGAAGATTTATATTGGAATCAATTCATTAAGAAAGATGTGATAATCATTAGTTTTTAAGGATTTTAGTTTCAACTCTCTTCTATTAACATTTGTTGATATGTTTCTAGAATAGCCATCAAGAACCTTGATATTCTACGGTACTTGTAGAATTGATTTTTCTCTGAAGGTGTCATCACATAAGAATCACACAAAACTTTCCATTTATTTTTACTGATACACACAGGATACAGTTATAGTCTAATATCCCAATCCAACAAGTCAGACTGATATCATAAATTATCTTTGATATTCCCTTTAATATTTAGAATAATTTAAAGCATCATTTCACATATATCTTTCTCAATGTGCATTATTTTTAAACAATGGCATTACAAATTGGTAGACCAAAATGTCAACTAAAAAATACTTTTCTTTTTCCAATTGTAAGTGGATTCAATGCCAACTTTCTTCTGCTTTTTAGATTTCATCTAACCTTTCCCAAATAAAAAATTGACATCTTGAAATTCATTGAGCACATCAGTTCCCGAAATACGTTGAGGTGGCTTTTCAGTGTCAACAGTATTATCAAAACTCTGATAATTCTTCCTGTATGGATGATCCATTGGCAATAATCTTTGATTACCCATTAAAGTGAAATATGAAGATATTTAAGTCTTATAGATTGTGTATTATTCATACAAATAGGATATGATAGGTTTACCTTTGTGATCTAACTAGAAATCATTGCATAAGAAGTGAAATCATTTATAGTCCATAGAAGCGCAACATGCATCTAAAATATATTTTTCAAAGAAGCATCAAATGTGTGCACACCCACATCACAAAGCTGCTTCAACTCTTTTATTAAAGGTTGCAAGTTGACATCCTATATTATCGTCTGGATCAAAAGGTCCAAATATGAGTATACTCAAGGAAGTGAATGTTTTTTTCATGCACATCCACATAGAAAGATTATAAATGTGAATAAAAACTGGCTATGTGTTGTGAAAAGTAAACATCTAACCAAACTAGTTAAAGCCATCCGAGGATAGACCCAACCTAACATTACGCATCTCAGCTACAAAATCAGGATGTCATGCATCAAATGTCTATCATGCTAATCCATTTATATGATAAACCAACTCACCATTGTCTTTAATTCTCTCAGCAACATTTCATCACATATTTGTGAGATTTCAGACGCGAATATATTTTGAAGCCTATAAATCAATAGAAAGCGTCACATGACTTTCTATGGAACACGAGATGGTGCTTCATCTACATTTATCTTCCATTGAGATATACCACATTCTTTATATCTATTTAGGTCTGTTGTTTCCTCTCATAATAAGTTGTAATCTTTAGGAAAACATGAATTTTATTAGTAGAAAATCTAAGGTGGTTAACTAAATTTTATGCCATTTAATGATTTGAGGGAATATTTTTATTATCAGGAAGTATACCCTTTAAAAAGATAATAATATAATCAATGTCGATATTAGAAATTCCATACATGATTTTTCCATGATATAGTCGTATTAAAAATACCAAGTTTTTCATTTTAGTACATTCCTGATATACAGGAGTCCTAACATCATCTATTAATTTTTTTAACTCTCTCGACATCATCAGTTTCATTATTAATCTCATGTGTTTTGATATCATTGTCTTCTTACATTGGCATTCCATCTTTCTCGCAATGATGCACAAATAGAAACCAATCAAATATCAATTTTTTCATACCACTCCTTTCATTTCGTTCATGAATAATAGAATATTGTCTCATCACTCTATTATGATACCAAATATAATAGTTAGTTTGAAATCCAACTTTTGTTATATGGTAGCAAACTTCTTCCCGACATAACCAAGGTCTTCCAACACAATTATAGCACGAGCAATATATAAAACCACCATATGAAGCATTGTTAAATGAAAAATCTAAAAAAATCCAAATTCTTTTGAAACTCGGTTGAGATCCGATCAGTATGATACATCCAACTTCAATACATTCTACCATAGGAAAAAAGTTATATTAATATAAACATAGTAAACAATAATTACAAAATTCATTGCAACCAATATTCTTTTGGATACATGGAGTAAGAAGCAACAAGTTCATACTATTAGATTAGGTAGAGGCAATGAGTTACTATTTAACAGACTTTTATTCATTAGCAAGATGAATATTCAAACATTTCACACCATATTAAATTAAAATTAATTATATATACATTTTGATCATTGAAATATTAAAATAAAACTTTGAAATAAATAATTTCACAACCCCTTAATACATTAACAAAATAAAAAAAGTACTAGAATAATTAATTAAATAATTCCCTAATATATATGGCATAAAATAATAGCTTTATATTAAATCCAAGTGTGTTTAAGACCTGGATCATTTCTCCCCACTTGTCCAGCCTAGCCATTTTCTCCTCACTTGTGCAATCACGTAACAATGTCCCACCCAACATGAAAACTCTTGTCTTTGATACATGTGTTTTTATCAAGAAAACATTCATAATACAATCAAGACATAATTTATTATCACTTGTATGCAAAACATTTCCAATAAGATGATCTAAATACCAATTTTAATATGAAAGTCATCAAAGCATGCTAGTAGCTAACTAGACAAAGAATAAGAGAGATGACATAAGCTATAACCGATGCACACAAGTAATGAACCAAACAAAGTACAAGACATGGGATAGGAAAAAACTATTACATAATCCGATTAAAAACATATGTCTTTATAAAACAATTGCTTTTAAAACAATTTCCTTCTTTTGAGTACGACATAAATCCAAATAAATACATATGTATTTATCATGGAAAACATTTACTCAATAATAACAACAATGTCTTGCCCAACATCAAAACTCTTGTCTTTGGTGCATATGTTTTTATCAGGTAAACATTCATAATAGCATCAAGACATGATTTGGTATCACATGTCTTCATATCATTTTCAATAAGATAATTCAAATACCAGTTTTAATATGATAGTCATCAAACCATACTAGTAGGTATCCAAACAGAGAATAGGAGATGACATATACTATAATCGATGCATACTAGCAACAACCCAAACAAAGTATAGGATATGGAATAAGTAACAACTAAAACATGCTATTAGACTGAAATTAATTATGCAAAAAAATTGATCATCCAATTATGAAAATAAATCAATTAAATGAATAATTTTATAACCCCCTAATACATTAGCAAAACAAACAAATTATTGCAATAGTTAATTCCATAATTAGTTAATATATATTACATAAAAAATAACTTTATATTGGATTCACGTAAAAGTAACGAATAACTAAATTTTAAAAATATATATACGAGCTACAATCACATTTATTATGCAATACTATAACAGATATAATCTAAACGAACCTTTGTTCATCGAATCGGGAAGAATCGTGACCAAGTTAACAAAATCTCGATTAGGTTGTGGTACATAGACAAAAACAAAAACGATGCTCAACATAAGTGATGATGGATTTGAAACTCACCAATTTGATGTTGAAAAACGAAATCAAAAAAAAAAACAATGAATGAGGGGGATCTTCAAGGGAGGAGAGAGGAGGCTGCGACTCGAGGTAGGGAGAATTAGGGATCATAGTGGGGAGGGGAGGTCGTGGTCCTTATTTCTCACCCCTATACCAACAATTT
This sequence comes from Viscum album, assembly GCA_963277665.1. Taxonomy (NCBI): domain Eukaryota; kingdom Viridiplantae; phylum Streptophyta; class Magnoliopsida; order Santalales; family Viscaceae; genus Viscum; species Viscum album. The sequence continues at coordinate 1,353,215,456 of OY728164.1, forward strand.
TTTAAAAACCATTGGTATAAGCTACTTTATGCCAACAGTTCCAACAAATCGTTGGTATAGAGACGTTTATATAGCCTCAAATTTCAATCGTTGTATTTTTTTTATGAAATACACCTTTTATCAATGTTAAAAGTAGCATTGACAAAAGTCACTTTTTGTGAGTGTTAAAAAAAGTACTGACAAAGGGGCACATTTATCAGCGCTTTTAATCAGCGCCGATAAATCCACATTCTTTATCATCGTTTTTAGTTAGTGTTGATAAAAAGTAACACTTGATATCGCACGATTTGTAGTAGTGATGACATTTTGAAATAAAAAACATGATGTGATCATAAACAAATTGTGATGATGATGAAAGATGAAAACAATAAGTAACGTTGATGTACAATCATAAAGCATTGGTAAAAAAAAAAAAAAAATCGTGCACCGTAACGAGCGGAAACTAAAATCATTTCCGCCACCTTCCCCGATCCACCTCCCCCACCAATTCCGACCGGCGATCCACCCCTCCCTCGTGCCTGATTTCTGTAAAAAAAATCCTGCAGCCCCACGCAGCTGACCGAGCGATCTCTCCACTCCAACCCCGCAGCGGCGCCTACACTCCAACGCCCACGCCCCCGATCAACTCTTCTGGTTGCGGCGCACCACCGCCCAGAAAAGTACCCTGCCAAGGGTACTGTAACGTTTCTTCAGGTTATCATCAATCCTTTAAGAGCCTTTAGGGGACCGTCTCTAGAAATTTCATATCGCTTCATCCTTCAGTTAGTTATGGAGGAAGTTAGATATGATTACGTTGACCTGAACTTAAACGGGTTTCTGGATTTGATGTCGTATCTGGGCGTGCCTAGTGCTTTGCTTGCTCCCTACGCATGAAGAGTTGAAAACTGACTAGAGCATAGTTTTTTTTGGCAGACTCAATCAATTACTGCTTTTTTGGGGTCCTTTTTTCATCCTTTTCCGTCACTGTTTATCTTGTTTTGTTGTTTCTCTATCTCTTTAATCACCACTCCAGTACATAGAAATCCGATATAGTATCTCAATGACTCGATCACATTTCTAATTACAGAATAACAGGTGTATCTTGACTTGTCTGATGGTATTTTTTTTTTAACTTCACATTGCTGTGAGAAGTTCTAGATTTTGTGCGCCCTTAGAGTGTCTATCAGTTGTTGACTACGGTTTAAGAATTTTCAAAGATTCAGGTTTTAGGTTTTACAGTTTCATTGTTGAGAAAGTTTTAGGATGTCATAGTTTTTGCAAGCTTAGTTTTCCTTTTTGTTTTTTCGGTACGCTTTCTTGTCATTTATGCTATTCAAATGATGTTAAAGCGTTATTGCTTGCTAGGATGTGTCTAGTGGTCTTTAATATTAGTGGACTCTACAATTGACTGGAGGATGATTTCATTGACCCCCTCGTTATAGAAAACTTCTCAACCTTCTCAATCACCTCCTCACCGTCATTGCCAACAATATCATCATTTTCTTGCACTTGATTTTGATTGCCTCACCTCCCTAGGTTCTCGCTCTTTCATCAATGAATTCCTCTCGTCATGATTGTCAATGGGGTTTGTGTTTCTGTCTTCAAGGTTATTATCAACGATGTGACTTAGAGGCACTTCCTGCACACGTGTCTTGTGTTGAGGACCCCACTTCTTAAAGGCAACTCTTAATGCTTAGAAATATTGTTGCAGGACCCATAGGAGGGGCTCATGCTTCCATCTTCAGCGTTATTAAAGAAACGGTGGCATGGTTGTAGTTTGAGCTTGCCAGTTGCATGATTTGTATGGTTAAGGTGTGCAAAGGGAAATGACGCGCAACAAACCCAATGATTCGTTGATGAATCAACTTAGGGCCAAGGAAAATCATTTACGGGAATAAGATTTTTCTCCAGGCAACGACAATGACGACAAGGATCCACTGATTCCAAACGATTACAGAATCGTCTTCTTGACCATCTCCAAAGGCTACCCCATTACAAAATCCCAATTCATATACCTTTTCACGACATTTCGGTGATTATATGCAAAAACGGGTGGTAGAGGAGTGAGTGCTGTATGTGAAGATGGTGGTGATGACAACGATGAAGATGGACGGGGTGTTGGAGGGGATGAATTGTTTGGAGAGTTGAGGAAACTTGACGTGACAACTAATCCCCTTCAATACCTACTTCTCTATCGACATTCTCATCACCATTCTCACATACAAAACCCGCTCCTCTGCCATACCTGGATATTTTTAGATTCTATGATATTCTTGTACCTTCATGAAAAATTCCCTGACATAGTACTCTGAAACAGGTTAGACTTTAGAGAAGGTCTAGAAGATGTTTCTATAATCAGTCGAGATCATTGTTGAAGTTGGTTCTCTAGATTCAACTTCTCTGTACTTAGATTACCAGTACGTGTGTTTTCAAATTGTGAATATTAATAAATTTCTTATCACATGACAAGTATTCTTATGCGTAACGTTTTTAATGTGATAATGTCCTTAGAATATTTGTCGCACTGAATGGACATAGATTTTTCCCGATATGATGAGATCCTTGTAATGTTATGACAATATTCTTAAATATATGTTTTATGGTTGGATGACATCGTTTGGTAGGGTACATATGACACGGGCTATCAGGGGCAAGAGGCTCATAAGACATTGAGACTCATTCTCATGAATTTCGCCCTTGGTAATCTCCAAGAGAGGAGGTCATGAGAACACGACTTGCTTATAGGAATTCTACATGTTTATGTGTCATTGGATATTCCTACTTGCGAATGTATGTAATAATCTTTAGAATTTACGATTATTATTAATGTATATCAGGAGTCGTGTATTTTGATGTATTGATGAAAACCGTGACATATGCCCACGACGAAGTAGAATACGTTGGGTGCGCCACAGGTGATATGACATTAGGGAATAAGTCAAGTAAGGATTTGTTCTTTTTGTTTAACAAAAATTGATATCTCAACCCTTTGATGAAAATGGAACCGTCTGATCAAATCCATGACTACGACGTTTATATCAACGTGTTCATTTTTGGAAAAACAAAGAAATACATATCGAACATATAGGTTGATGACATGAGCATGCAACTTGCTTGATGAGATATTGTAATAAAGTGATTATATTACAGAAAGAGCGTTCGTAGGAGGTTGTTGTCGTTGTGATATTTAACTTATCTCTACGAGTGCCTTGATGTGTTGCTAGACATTAACCTTGAACTTTAGGCAAATTCGACCTAATGCCATTGAGAAAGAAGCTAGAGGACTACGCACTGTGTATTTAGAATCTCAGTTAAATTCTATTTAACAAGTCAGTCCTCCGTCCCTATCACGGAATCCCCAGTTCTTAAGTCGCTTGCCTAGGGGGCTAGTGAGGATGAGGTATTTCTCTACCCAAAACCATAGTTGTGAATGGCGCACCATGGACTGTCGTGCCACACCATGGACTGCCATGTGACACTCCACCCCCCCCCCCCCCCCAACGCATGCTACCTCACATGCGTAGTAGCCCCTTGGACGGGACGATGGAATGCTACTGCAGCAGTACACAACAACGACTCAATCTCTCTCTCTTCTGAATCTCTTTTCTTCTAAACTTCTCCAGCCTATCTTAGAGGTTTGATTCCCTCTTTCGCTGGCCGTGCTGCTTTTCTGGAGCAGTTGCTGTGACACACCCCCTAATTTGTTTTCTATTTTATTTTGTTTGTGTTATTATGTGTTTTATCTATTTCTTTTTTCTGTGTTTATATTTTAGTTGTTTTTGCCTACAAATTAAATGGTTAGCAATTTTGACTAAGATCTTGCTTGGACATATTTTTCATTGAGTGATCCAAAAATTAAAAACTGTGTGACATGCAAATTTTGCGGCAAGGTTACAAATTGTGGTATTACATGATTGACAAGAGGTTTTTGAAATACTACAACTTTCCAAAGCTGTTCAGCATATGTCAGAGAAGAAATTGGAAAGTCTGCTGAAGAAAAAAAATCATTGAAGGATTAAATAAATTTGACTGCGCAATATAAGAATATTGATTTGATGGAAGATGATGGGTAGGAAGATCCTTCTCTAATACCGACTATTGGAGGAGAAGTCAGAAGGAAAACAACAAATAGTTCAGGCAACTCTATTACTTGTAGTAATATAAAGACTTCTCATTCAAAATCAAGTGAAGGTATTGATCACTTGTTCACTCCAAGCTCGAAAGAGGTTGTACGACAAAGAAAAGCAACAACTCAAAATAGACAACGATTAGTGATGCATACAAAAAGGGAAAAAAGAGAGGAAGTTTGCCGGTTATTTGCATGGTAGATGTATGATGCTGGAATTCCATTGAATGTTGTCAACTACGACAGTTTTGCCGCTTTCATTGAAGGAGTGGCAATATGACCCTGACATGAAACCATCATCATATCATGATGTATGAGTTTCCTTAAGAAAGAATCGGGTCACACAAATCTTTTGATGAAGCATTATTGTGAAGAATGGGCAAAAAATGGATGCTTGATTATGGGTGATGGTTGGACGGATAGAAGAGGAAGAACACTTATCAATTTCTTGGTGAATAGCCAAAAAGATGTATTCATTGAATCAATTGATGCTTCGTCCTATGTGAAAAGTGGTGCAAAAATGTTTGGGCTTAATAAGGTTCTCACGCCTAACAAACAGTAAGAAGAGGAATTGTTTATAGAAAGTAGTATTTCGCAACCAGCTTTACAATATGGGAGAAGGAGAAGAATTGGTAGAAGGAGAGTTGATGAATAATCGAGAGACCCCACGACTTTCTCGCCCAAACCCAAAGGCCGTTGTACGATCCCAAAGCAGAAAAAGATACCCTCTCCCCACGACCCCCTCCCCTCTTATTCTCTTTTTGTTGCGATCCGTGTGACCCGCCAGCTAGCTCCCCCCTGCACAACCTTCCTCCTACAATATACCTTCCACGTGCCATCATCCCCCCCAACTCTAACACTTGCCCCCCTTAAAGGCCAGTTTTGTGCTGAAGATTGAAACAAGGGAGCTGATTACGGAGGGTGAACTCATCTTCCCGTGTGGCCTCATCGGTCGAGCATCTAGTCCACTGTATGAGAAATTGTGGCTGGGCAATCCCGTCCCTCAAATGTGGTTGGTGGGAGAGTACGACCTGGGGTTCAGGAGAGTCTGAAGTGTTGGTTTCCATACCGGGTGCCGAGTAATGTGTTCCGCCTGAGCTCCCACAACACGTTTGAGTTGTGACACATGAAACTAGATGGATTTTAGCGGAGGTATGCAAGTCCAGACGGTATGCGACAGGTCCCACCCGATTGAGGATGGCGAAGGGCCCATAATAATGGGCAGCCAACTTCTGGTAGACCCGTTGAGCTGCGGTCTGCTGTTTATGAGGTTGGAGTTGTAACACCCCGAGCTTCCACGATACGCTTCTCATTCAATAATACAATAGCTTGCATTATACGCAACTTCGAGTTCTAAAACATCGCGACAAATCAAAGTAGCCGTTATGAATAGTAATAACCACTTTTTAAAATTATATAAATTTTATATTTCAAAATGGACTTCATTTTTGTATTCCTAATATTGAAATTAGCCTATGTTGAATTTTTTGTAATTTTCTGAGAACTTCAAAATTTTTATGAATAGTGAAAAATACTTAAAACAAATTTTTTAATCAAAATAATTCATAGTGATAAATTATACTATTGAGGGGTTTTAGAGTATAATTAGAATATATTTTTACCATTTTATCCAATGGTGGTCATTAGAATTAATTTAACATTGAAATTGGACATAAACAATTGCCAATCTTTTGATATAAATTGTTTCTTAAAAACACGCTATTTGTTGTGACAGCGGGAATTAATTATAAAATTAATTAATGCAACTAATATGTTTGGAATTTTGTAAAATAGACATCATTTTTGAATTCGTAATATCAATTATAGCTTAGGGTGAAATTTTGGCCTTATTCTGAAAAACTTCAATTTTTGATGAATAGTGAAACCACTAAGTGGTAGTTAAATAACTGATTTTTCGTTTAAATGAAATATTACCAGTTCTGTGATTTGATTTTCAAAAATCCGACATACATGGTTGTCATTAAGAAGTAAAATGTGGTTCAATGAGATCAAAATAATTTTTTGGTGAATAGTAACTTTTAAGTTCTTAATCGCGATTAGAGGTAATTAGTGTAGTTTAAGGTAAAAACAATGTTTTATTAATATGATATGAGCTTGACACTTGTCCTACTCCTATTGGATGAGTCATGGCCGACCAAGACAACCCATGGGTCAACTTGGGGACCCCATGGAGCCACTTTAGTTGGAAAATGACATTAATATATATTTATTTAATGTTGAAATTAAATTGACACAAACATGAGTTGTTTTACTAAAACAGTTTTTAAGTGGGGTTACACAAGTCCAAATTTTGATTATAAATATTCATTAGAAAGCTAAAAAGATTTCCTACATCATAGTATTTTTTTTTATAATTTGTAGACATTAAATAAATTAAATTATTTATGACATCATGATGATGTAGTGATGACCTCATTATTTAACGATTTAAATAAAATGGGAAGATAATGCAAAATCCAAGGCTTACACTTGTCCAAAGCCAATTGGATGAGGAGATTTCGAACCCTTATCACCTTAGCCTCGAATTATATAAGTGTGGGACCTTTAGAATCCGAAAAGCATTGTGAAATAATGTAACATTTCAATCTTTCCAAAAGTGCCCCTCCTCTCCACTTATAAAAGGCCCCCACCTCTCCCAACTCATTTACACTTTCAAGCCATTTGGCTCGGCCAACCTCTGCCCAAATACTCTCCTAACATTCCTCCCTTACTCATAGAAGCCTCACATTGGGCAGAACTCTTCCCAAGGAAGCCTTTGGCTCAAATCAAAAAGAGTTACCCGATTTTGAGGTAAAGTCTTTTCTAATGTTGTTTTGTTTTATTTTTCTTCTCCAACCCCCTAAACTCTTTTTATTCATTTATTTTGTGACAACATCAGTATCCTCAATATACTAGGATGTTGTTATAAGAAGGATTCGAGCTACACTTACACACACCTACATCTAATGGTTAAAGAACATACGGTTTCTGTGGATGGCGAATTTCTGCCTCACGAAACGATGATTGTTCAACACTCATATAACACCTTCAAAGGTGGCCATTAAGATGTCACTATTTTTATATATGATATATAATATGTTTATGTTTTACTTATGCTTCTGTATTTCTCATTTATGGCATACTTTATGATTTCCATTATGGGTAAAACGCGATAATTTCATTTTAGGAAGTGCGGACTACCGCCCCCTCAAAGTGATTTGAATCGTTAATGCCATATGTGGGATGTATAAAGGATGGAGTAAATGGTATTATACACTATATTATACTGGAATTATATTATACATTTATATCATTATGATTTAGTTCCATTAAATATGAAATTGAAATGAAAGTAGCGTTCATGCGTACGTACGGCTTACCGTCTCCATGAACGGTGCATTTCATTTCTCACCTCTAAATGTTACGTAATATTATAAATGAATGTATATACTGGATATATAATATATATATGACATCTAAATCATGAATATAATTCTGGATATAATGGATATTTCACCACATAAACAACTTGTAATTATAAGAAGCTTATTGTTGACTCAAGTACCAAAGATCGACAAAACGACCGTTATTAACTTAAATAATTACATAATGTTCATATCATTGTAATAAGTGATATAATAAGGATAATGAAATTGAAAATGGTTCTTAATAAGGTATATATTAACTCTAGTTTATTATTCAGGAGGTTAAAGAACGGTTGAGTCAAGTCAGACACGAGGTAAGGGAACTTCTTAACCCAATTTCTATTCTTTGGGTTAATCTCCTACTTTCAAATTATGTCATGATATTGTTATGTCATATCTTGTATTTGTACTTTCTTTATGTGTAATTATAGTGAATACACATAATAGATATATTTTATTTAAATGATATTTGTAAGGGAACTTCTTAACCCAACTTCCATTCTTTGGGTTAATCTCCTAATTTCCAATTATGTCATGATATTAATATGTATTATTTTGTATTTTTACTTTCCTTATGTGTACCTATAGTGAATACACATAATAGATCTATTTTATTTTAAAAATGATCTTTTTAAGGACTTCGCCTCAATCTCCTTTCATTGAGTCATATTTGGTTTTATACACAACTTTCTTTTATACGGTGTATAAACCCCTTTGACTTTTACGTTTATTCAAAAGGAATATTTTTTTATACGAAGCGTTTTACTAAACGACAAAAAGGGAATGTTTTTCTTTCCGTACTTATGTGGCGACAACGACTTCTTCGCCGCCGTGACCATTATTTGAGTTTCGGCTTCCTCTACAAGCCATCATTTTTTTAATGAAAAATAAATACAAAGTTTTAACTTTCTTTTATTTTGGTATTGAAAATGGTTTTGAAAGCGTTTTTATTATATCAATATGTTGAATTGATATCTTGTGATTGAAATGTGGAAATGTTATGTTTCCTTTATGCATGTTTTATGTGATACGATTATGTTATGGTTTATGATATGTTTAAACCTATTCATATGAGCAATGTATTGGACATAAAAAGTGACGGGTGGAGCCCGCTATAGCTCCTCGATGCATCGGTAGGTCTCATGAGACAACTAGACGTGGAATTGGCCGATGCCCTTTCCCAACTTGATTTATGGTTTTGGCCGAGGCCTTAATCATTTTAAGATGTCTTGGCCGAGGCCTTGACAAAATGTTTCAGAATGTCTGGCATTATACATTCCATCATTATGAAAGTGGTTATTGATATTGCATGTGATTATTCGACCAGTAGAATATCCATGTGAAGAAGTAAATGACATTATCTCATTTTACTTTTGCCATATTATGTTGATGTTCAAGTTTAAAAGGCTTTTGTTTTAGTTATACATTGCCTTAAATGTTTATGTTTATTTATGAAAGCTTCCGCAATATTGTTATCCTTACTGAGCATCTGAGCTCACCCCTTTCAATGTTTTAATATTTTCCAGGATGTGGAGAAGTATTTTATGAATGACCTGCAGGGATAGTCAGAAGAGGATATGAGTGTGGACTATGGAGACTTTGTTATTGTAGTTTTTCACTTTATGATGTAATGTAACGTTTACGAATGTATCTAGTGTTTCCAAGGCTACTAAACTAATCGGTCTTTCGAGACTTGATCTTTTGTGATCATGCCAATGTTACGAAGTAATGCACCGACTCTGGGTAGCTGGGGTCGGGGCGTTACAGTTGGTATCAGAGGCAGTTTAGTACTAACCTTGGAAGCTAGATTTAGATAAACTCTGATTAGAGCACATAGCCCAAAGATAGACTTTGAGGATTAGTATAGAAGAACTTCCTAGAATTTTGGTATTATAGAGATGTTATGAGTTTTCCGAGCAATACATCCCTGTCTGGATACGAGCAGGTAGAGGCGGCTCTGGCACAGATGTACCTAGGGGTAAAACCCGAAAACACCGCTTTGAGCTAGACTCGAACGGGAACTGGTGCACGACAACGAGCCTTGCTGCACTCTTGGTTACGACACTCCCGGGGGATATGCTTAGGATAATTCTCATTTTATTTACAAACCACTATGAAGGGTTATGAGTATATACTTCCTCAAAGAAAACATTTCTTTTTATGATTATGGATTATATCCATAAATAGTTCAATTTATGTAAAGTGTTTTACAAGTATGGAATTATGTATTTTGATTCATAAACTAATCTAGTTTATGCCATTGTTTAGAAATGGCGCCTAGTAGAAGGAATGGAAACCGTATCAATGCACGAACTCCGTGTAGGGATTGCCCTCCTGATCAAGATAATTATTGTGTATCTGGAGATACAACTGGTGCTGATCAACTTATTACCATACTGGGACAACTCACTCAGGTTATGAATAATAACCTTACTCGTATGGAGCACCCTGATCCGCAACGTGGAGGATCAATGTTAGACCGCTTCATGAGGCAACAACCACCAACCTTCAATGGGAGTACAAATCCTATAGTAGCTGAGCAATGGATAAATTCCTTAGAGAAAATATTTCATGCCTTGGGGAGTAGTGAAAGGGAGAAGGTTGTCATGGCAGTTTACCGCCTCACTGGAGATGCCGATCAGTGGTGGTCGCTGATTCAAAACACAAAGGAAGATGATGACGTATCGAATATGGAATGGAGGGAGTTCAAAGAGCTTTTCTTAGAAAAATACTTTCCTCGTGACCATCGAGCAGATATGGAAATGCAATTTCTGAGTCTGAGGCAGAAGGAGGATGAGAATGTCGCAAAGTATGAGGCTAACTTTACAAGGTTAGCGAGGCATGCTGCCGATTATATACGTAACCCAAGGAGTAAGATTGATCGTTTCTTTGATGGGTTAAAACCATTTCTCCGTCGAGCTTTGGTATCACAATCCTTCTCATCATACGAAGATATTGTCTCGTGTGCTATCAAGACAGAAAAAGAATTCTCTAAGTCTTATGACAACAAAGTAAAGCAAGAGAAGAAGAGAACGGTGGAACAAGAGACAGATAAAGGGAAAAAGGGAAAGAAGGATTTTCCATTATGTGATAATTGTGGGAAGAATCACCCTGGTACTTGCCTAAAAGGAATGAGAGTTTGTTATAAATGTGGAGAAAAGGGTCACCAGGCTCGTGATTGCAAGGGAAAGAAAGAGGCTGTCAAAGTTGAATGCTACAATTGTAGAGAAATGGGTCATTATGCAAATGAATGTCCTAAGCATCAATGAAACTTACCTCAGAAAAGGCCAAGGGATCAAGGCCAATCTTATGCTGTGACTACAGTTGAAGCGGAATAACTAATGTATTGGTGCTTTTGGACTCATGGATTATATTCTGGTTTTTAGAATAATGTGATATATATATAAGGATTGTACTGCAGTACTTGTTAATTTCAGTAAGGTTTTAATATGATTAAGGTAATCATATTTTTAGTATGTGACAATAAGAGAAACTTTTCTTTGTTTGGGGAATCTGATGTTACAATTGATTTTGGAATTTAGAGACCTTTTAGAGAAAGTCTGGATGAAGGTATTTTGGATAACTATAAAGGTTGGAGTGGATTAAGTTGAAATTTGGATAGTATTGTTTAAGGTTAAAAAATTTATGAAGATTATTTTTGGAATAGTATAGTACTATATTTTTAGGAAAAGGACAACCTGCAGGGTGGGGAATAACCCGTCGCGTCGGACAAAGCTGCAGGAATCGAACCCACAACCATAGTGCGACAAGCCTTTATTTCCTACCACTAGCCTACAGGAAGTCCCTGGTTATTACAAAATAATTTTACTAATCTAAATGGTATGTGTTAACATTTGGAACCTTATACAATTAGGATAAGTATAATGTTTTTGGGTTCTATTATCTTTTTGAGTGAAAGATGAGTTGAAGGTTGAAACTCTAATTGTCAAGCATAAATATATATATACCTATCTCTTATTCAATGAATAAATTAATTCTTAAACTTTAGTAAAGGGATATTAAAACAAAAAATGTGTTATCCTAATACCTTACGTCTTGTTGAACTGATGATATTTTAAATCAACATAGATTGAAGGCTTTGAGGCCCTCAATTTGACAGTTGATTATGATTGATGACCTCAATCACTCCCTAAAATATTTACGTTTTTCCTCCAATTATATGTCTTTAATTGCCACCAATGTTCTCCTTATCGAGATCATAATTTGGTGGTGACTTTCTTATTTCCATTTTCCCTCTTATTAAGGCTAAATTTTATTAACCTTATTTCCGATGTGGGTTTTCCACAAAGGTATTTTCTATTTTCAACCTCTTATTTTTAAAGAAAAATATCAAATTGCGAGGACGCAATTTATTGAAGGAGGGGAGAATGTAACACCCCGAGCTTCCACGATACGCTTCTCATTCAATAATACAATAGCTTGCATTATACGCAACTTCGAGTTCTAAAACATCGCGACAAATCAAAGTAGCCGTTATGAATAGTAATAACCACTTTTTAAAATTATATAAATTTTATATTTCAAAATGGACTTCATTTTTGTATTCCTAATATTGAAATTAGCCTATGTTGAATTTTTTGTAATTTTCTGAGAACTTCAAAATTTTTATGAATAGTGAAAAATACTTAAAACAAATTTTTTAATCAAAATAATTCATAGTGATAAATTATACTATTGAGGGGTTTTAGAGTATAATTAGAATATATTTTTACCATTTTATCCAATGGTGGTCATTAGAATTAATTTAACATTGAAATTGAACATAAACAATTGCCAATCTTTTGATATAAATTGTTTCTTAAAAACACGCTATTTGTTGTGACAGCGGGAATTAATTATAAAATTAATTAATGCAACTAATATGTTTGGAATTTTGTAAAATAGACATCATTTTTGAATTCGTAATATCAATTATAGCTTAGGGTGAAATTTTGGCCTTATTCTGAAAAACTTCAATTTTTGATGAATAGTGAAACCACTAAGTGGTAGTTAAATAACTGATTTTTCGTTTAAATGAAATATTACCAGTTCTGTGATTTGATTTTCAAAAATCCGACATACATGGTTGTCATTAAGAAGTAAAATGTGGTTCAATGAGATCAAAATAATTTTTTGGTGAATAGTAACTTTTAAGTTCTTAATCGCGATTAGAGGTAATTAGTGTAGTTTAAGGTAAAAACAATGTTTTATTAATATGATATGAGCTTGACACTTGTCCTACTCCTATTGGATGAGTCATGACCGACCAAGACAACCCATGGGTCAACTTGGGGACCCCATGGAGCCACTTTAGTTGGAAAATGACATTAATATATATTTATTTAATGTTGAAATTAAATTGACACAAACATGAGTTGTTTTACTAAAACAGTTTTTAAGTGGGGTTACACAAGTCCAAATTTTGATTATAAATATTCATTAGAAAGCTAAAAAGATTTCCTACATCATAGTATTTTTTTTATAATTTGTAGACATTAAATAAATTAAATTATTTATGACATCATGATGATGTAGTGATGACCTCATTATTTAACGATTTAAATAAAATGGGAAGATAATGCAAAATCCAAGGCTTACACTTGTCCAAAGCCAATTGGATGAGGAGATTTCGAACCCTTATCACCTTAGCCTCGAATTATATAAGTGTGGGACCTTTAGAATCCGAAAAGCATTGTGAAATAATGTAACATTTCAATCTTTCCAAAAGTGCCCCTCCTCTCCACTTATAAAAGGCCCCCACCTCTCCCAACTCATTTACACTTTCAAGCCATTTGGCTCGGCCAACCTCTGCCCAAATACTCTCCCAACATTCCTCCCTTACTCATAGAAGCCTCACATTGGGCAGAACTCTTCCCAAGGAAGCCTTTGGCTCAAATCAAAAAGAGTTACCCGATTTTGAGGTAATGTCTTTTCTAATGTTGTTTTGTTTTATTTTTCTTCTCCACCCCCCTAAACTCTTTTTATTCATTTATTTTGTGACAACACCAGTATCCTCAATATACTAGGATGTTGTTATAAGAAGGATTCGAGCTACACTTACACACACCTACATCTAATGGTTAAAGAACATACGGTTTCTGTGGATGACGAATTTCTGCCTCACGAAACGATGATTGTTCAACACTCATATAACACCTTCAAAGGTGGCCATTAAGATGTCACTATTTTTATATACGATATATAATATGTTTATGTTTTACTTATGCTTCTGTATTTCTCATTTATGGCATACTTTATGATTTCCATTATGGGTAAAACGCGATAATTTCATTTTAGGAAGTGCGGACTACCGCCCCCTCAAAGTGATTTGAATCGTTAATGCCATATGTGGGATGTATAAAGGATGGAGTAAATTGTATTATACACTATATTATACTGGAATTATATTATACATTTATATCATTATGATTTAGTTCCATTAAATATGAAATTGAAATGAAAGTAGCGTTCATGCGTACGTACGGCTTACCGTCTCCATGAACGGTGCATTTCATTTCTCACCTCTAAATGTTACGTAATATTATAAATGAATGTATATACTGGATATATAATATATATATGACATCTAAATCATGAATATAATTCTGGATATAATGGATATTTCACCACATAAACAACTTGTAATTATAAGAAGCTTATTGTTGACTCAAGTACCAAAGATCGACAAAACGACCGTTATTAACTTAAATAATTACATAATGTTCATATCATTGTAATAAGTGATATAATAAGGATAATGAAATTGAAAATGGTTCTTAATAAGGTATATATTAACTCTAGTTTATTATTCAGGAGGTTAAAGAACGGTTGAGTCAAGTCAGACACGAGGTAAGGGAACTTCTTAACCCAATTTCTATTCTTTGGGTTAATCTCCTACTTTCAAATTATGTCATGATATTGTTATGTCATATCTTGTATTTGTACTTTCTTTATGTGTAATTATAGTGAATACACATAATAGATATATTTTATTTAAATGATATTTGTAAGGGAACTTCTTAACCCAACTTCCATTCTTTGGGTTAATCTCCTAATTTCCAATTATGTCATGATATTAATATGTATTATTTTGTATTTTTACTTTCCTTATGTGTACCTATAGTGAATACACATAATAGATCTATTTTATTTTAAAAATGATCTTTTTAAGGACTTCGCCTCAATCTCCTTTCATTGAGTCATATTTGGTTTTATACACAACTTTCTTTTATACGGTGTATAAACCCCTTTGACTTTTACGTTTATTCAAAATGAATATTTTTTTATACGAAGCGTTTTACTAAACGACAAAAAGGGAATGTTTTTCTTTCCGTACTTATGTGGCGACAACGACTTCTTCGCCGCCGTGACCATTATTTGAGTTTCGGCTTCCTCTACAAGCCATCATTTTTTTAATAAAAAATAAATACAAAGTTTTAACTTTCTTTTATTTTGGTATTGAAAATGGTTTTGAAAGCGTTTTTATTATATCAATATGTTGAATTGATATCTTGTGATTGAAATGTGGAAATGTTATGTTTCCTTTATGCATGTTTTATGTGATACGATTATGTTATGGTTTATGATATGTTTAAACCTATTCATATGAGGAATGTATTGGACATAAAAAGTGACGGGTGGAGCCCGCTATAGCTCCTCGATGCATCGGTAGGTCTCATGAGACAACTAGACGTGGAATTGGCCGATGCCCTTTCCCAACTTGATTTATGGTTTTGGCCGAGGCCTTAATCATTTTAAGATGTCTTGGCCGAGGCCTTGACAAAATGTTTCAGAATGTCTGGCATTATACATTCCATCATTATGAAAGTGGTTATTGATATTGCATGTGATTATTCGACCAGTAGAATATCCATGTGAAGAAGTAAATGACATTATCTCATTTTACTTTTGCCATATTATGTTGATGTTCAAGTTTAAAAAGCTTTTGTTTTAGTTATACATTGCCTTAAATGTTTATGTTTATTTATGAAAGCTTCCGCAATATTGTTATCCTTACTGAGCATCTGAGCTCACCCCTTTCAATGTTTTAATATTTTCCAGGATGTGGAGAAGTATTTTATGAATGACCTGCAGGGATAGTCAGAAGAGGTTATGAGTGTGGACTATGGAGACTTTGTTATTGTAGTTTTTCACTTTATGATGTAATGTAACGTTTACGAATGTATCTAGTGTTTCCAAGGCTACTAAACTAATCGGTCTTTCGAGACTTGATCTTTTGTGATCATGCCAATGTTACGAAGTAATGCACCGACTCTGGGTAGCTGGGGTCGGGGCGTTACAGGAGTTTCAAGTATACTCGGTCAACTTCTTGGAAGGAAACTTGCCACCTGTGACGATCCGCATAGTGTTTCATATAGTCTTGAGATCGAGCTAGGTGATGACGAAGTTGGTGTAGAGCTTCATCACGGTCTCCCAAGGTTGTGGCCATCGCTGCTACATGGATATCAGCAGACAAGAAACTAAGAATGGAAGTAGCTGGTCGACCATACACCACTCCAAACGGTGTAGAGTTACTAGAGACATTCCATTTTGTGTTATAACTCCACTCTGCCCAAGGGATCCAAAAGGACCAAGATTGAGGCTGTTCCCCCACAAAGCAATATAAATAGGTCTCGAGACAGCGGTTAACCACCTTTGTTTGGCCATCTGTTTGGGTTGGTACGCGAAACTGAGCTTGAGAGTAGTGTTATGGAGGCGGGACAATTCTGTCAAGAAATTATTGAGAAAAATGGGGTCTCAATCACTCACAATGGAAGCTGGCATGCCTTGCAGTTGCACCACCTCTTGTAGGAATAACTCATCCATCGTTCTTGCCGTATATGGATGCTTGAGTAACAAAAAATGTGCATATTTTGAGAGGTGAACGACGACCACCAGAATCACTTCACACCCCTTTGATTTTGGAAGTCCTGAGATGAAATCTATAGTAATGTCAGCCCACGCCGTTGCAGGGATGTCTAATGGTTGAAGCAGGCCCGCTGGAGAGAGGGTGGAGTATTTATAGCGTTGGCGGACTTCACACCACTGGACAAAGTCCCGAACATGTCGTTTCATGCTAACCCAATAAAGATTGGCTGCCAGTTTCCTAAGTCCTGTAAAATCCGGAGCGACCCCCTTGAGGAGATGAATGAAACTCATTCAATAGTCGTGGTACCCAGGGGGATGACGTTGGGATCGCCAGTCGACCCTAATACTGCAAAACTCCGTGAGTAAAGGTAAAACCCGGGTGAGAGGAATGATCAGCCTGCAGTGCGCGTAACACTTTTTCGAGATAGGGATCAGTCGAGACGCCTTCAGTCAAACTATGACCCTCTTCCCAGACGAGCTGGGATTTCAGTAGCTGGAGGTGGGGCATGTCCTCCTCCCGTCGTGACAAAGCATCCACAACTAAATATTCTTTATCGGGCTTATATTTGATTTCAAATTGGTATCCCAAAATTTTGGCGATCTAACATTGTTGGTTTAAGGTGGTGATTCGTTGCTGTAGTAGGTACTTAAGATTGCGATGATCGGAAAAAACTATGAAAGAACGACCCAACAAATAAGGCCTCCAATGCTAGATTGCTAGCCCAAGCGCCACGATTTCCTTGCCAGGTTCTGGTCGGATAGAGCAGGACTGAAAAAGTGATGGGTCTCCGGTCTTGCATAAGAACAACCTTGACTCCTCGCCTCGAGGCATCGCATTCCAACTCAAATTCTTTGGAGAAGTTGGGTATTGCCAGGATCGTGGCCTCCGTTATCATTTGCTTCAAATATTAGATAGCTTGTTGAGCTTCATTCGTCCAACGAAACCAGTCCTTGCGGGTCAGAGGTGTGAGGGGCTGAGCCACCATGCTATATCCCCGAATAAATTTCCTATGATACCCTGTGAGGCCAAGAAAACCACAAACTCCTTTCACCGTAGTTAGAGGTGGTTAGTCTATAAACTGTAATTTACTAGGATCTGTTGGAGTTGGTGGCCTAGAACAAACTACTTTGTACTTTATTCATTAATAAATACCTTATCACATCTTGATTGTTCTTCCGCGTGACAATGCATGTGATAATGTCCTAAGGATAGCTATTGTATTAAAGGGTCATAGCGGATCTCTGCTATGATGAGAACCCGAAAGTGCCATAACACTGTTCTTGAATATATGTTCTATGACCGGATGATATTATTTGAGGGACACAAATAATACAGGCCATTAGGGGTGAGGACTCATAAAACTTTGAAGTACCTTCTCATGGTGTGCGCCCTTGGTAATATCCAAGAGGATATTTGCCACGACCCGTCCCCCGGGGCCCGTGCCGTGACTACCCCAAGCCCGCCTTCCATAGACAAGGGGCTGACGACTAGCACCGAAAGCGTATTCCCTAAAACTGGGAAGACATTGCCTTTATAACCTGTAAACTCACGCAACCAAGCACACAACAAGATACGAACACGAGTAAACTGAGTAGTAAAAAGAGTGTGTACAGTAAGAAAAAGAGGTCAGAATACAAGCCCAACTGGAAAGTACAGAAAACCTGAAAAGTACAAGTAAACTGGAACAACTCCTGTGATCACCCGTCAAGGTTCCTACCTGAAGGGCAGGTACAGCTCTCGTACGATCGTCTCTACGGTACGCCTCGTCTAAGATCCACCCCCGAGCTGCCTCCAGTCCTGGTACCCTAGTCCTCAGTCAGCGCTGTTCGTCGTCTGCAACAAACACAACAAGGTACGGGCGTAGCCCGTGTAGGGGTGAGTATAACGATACTCAGTAGGGACCCCGAGACCCTCAAGGTCTCTCAAAATTCACAAAGGATAAACCACATAGCATGAGAACAACTGACAACCCTACTTAGGTATATGCTCATACATATACCTAAGTTATCAAGTAAACCCACCTCAATCATGAGGAAACACAAGGCTCGACTCATTAGCCCAAAGCTCAACTGTTCCACAAAGGAAGGAATACCACGATGGTAACACCACATAGGTAAGTACCACACAGGTACGCCCCACACAGAAGAATACCACAAAGGTATCACCACGAAGGTAAGTACCACAAATGTATGCCACACAGAAGACTACCTCCAAGGTAAAGACTCAGCTCACACCAGGTATAACTTAGGTACAATAGTAGAGATGATTAGATGTAACTACTAATTCATCTTACTCTGTTAAGAGGCAGACCCACGTAGGATCCTAGTACGTCATCAGACCCACACAGGATCCTAGTACATCATCAGACCCACACAGGATTCTAGAGTAGTCCCGCATGGATTCCTAGAGCGGATCCATGTGGGACCCTCAAACACGGACCCACAAAGGATCCCAAAGCACAGACCCACATAGGATCCATTTCTCATGATACTGCCAGCTACAGGGTTCCTGCACTAAGCTCGCTTGTCTCCAGGAGAGTCCGCTCCTCAAGCCACTGGTCGATACTCCAACTGCCACGAAGTCCCACGAAGAAGTATCCCAAAGGACTGCCACGTCATAGGGATCTCAACGCAACAGACGCTGCGTCAATCGGACCCCCGGTCTGTAAATTATTAGCCTTTTAGTCCCGAGGGTCCGGTTGGATTCGTGCTCGATCCAACCCGACCGTACCACAACTTTATCCAAATCTCAAGTGGGGTATACCAAAAGGACCGTCTTGCTCCAAGGTTTCCGGCACCGCAGACGGTTCGTCAAACGGACGCCCGTAGCTCAAGATATGGCCGAAAGAACGTATAGGCTCGATCCAACCCGACTGTACCACAACTTTATCCAAATCTCAAGTGGGGTATACCAAAAGGACCGTCTCGCTCCAAGGTTTCCGGCGCCGCAGACGGTTCGTCAAACGGACGCCCGTAGCTCAAGATATGACCGAAAGAACGTATAGGGTCGAAACTGGTCCAAGTCTGGTCCGACCCGGTTGGACCGACCCGGCCCGGCCCGTCTCGCACTGGGCGGCCCGGCCCGGCCACATGCGGGGGGGAGTCGCGCGCCCCCCGCCTCCACTCACCGAACGATCGAAGCCGTTCGGTCGCCGGCAGCACGCGGGACCCGCCACGGGTCTTGCTTGGTCCAGCTCGACCGACCGTAACGACCGGCCCCTTTGCCTCTTGGCGGCGTGTCGTGCGCCACCCCTCTGCGGCCGCTCGAACGTCGGCCGCCCTCCCTTCGCCGCTGCGGCACAAGCCGCGACCCTTGCTCCCCGGGCGGCGCGGACGCGCCCCGCCGCCCCGTCGTGCGGCCGGCCGCCACCATTGCTCCGTCGCGGCCAACGAGCCGTGACCCTTCTCCGGTGGCGTGGTCGTGCCGCCGCCTTCGTCGTGGCCGGTCGTGGTGCTTACCGCCGCTCTCTAGTTCCACCGGTGCCAATCACCGACACCGGTCGCCGTCCCCCTCCATCGCGAAGAACACAAAAAATATAACACAAGGATTTGCGGAGTGGTCGGGCCATGTTCGTTTAGCCCGCACCCTCCGCGTTAGAGCGGTAGAAAGCGGCTCAATTATTTCTTGAATCATGAAGAATTGTCAAGAACGGGTAAGGGGGAAATTCTAAACAACAATCCCTACCTCGGAGGTTTGTTGACGTCGATGAGGAGGGAAGGACGGACGTCGGTTTGTCGTCGTTGAAGACGTCCCACGTTGGAGGTGGCGCGTTCTTCGTTGGAGAAGATGGCGCGTTCTTCGTTGGAGAAGATGACACGTTCTTCGTTGGAGAAGATGACGCGTTCTTCATTGGGAGAGAATGATCCTCCAAAGTGCTCCCCGATTTCCCCCAATCGAAACAAGTGAGGAGCCAACACAAATTAAATTAAGTTTATCAATTTAATTTGTTGGCACAATTATTTGGCATAATAAATTAATTAATTGATGTGGCATAATTAAAGTGGAGGGAGTCCAAGAGTTACCTCCCATTAAAGGGGGGTTCAAGGGTCGGGTGGTCCCCACCTTTGAATTCAAATTGGCAGTTTTTAGTTCGGGTGGTCCCCACCTCCATAACCCTAAAGAAGGTTACAAGAAAAATAAAAATGTTAAGTATTTTTATTTTTCTATTCTTCCACGAAAAAGTGAAAAACTAACTTCTACCCTCGACCTACTGCGGTCGAGGTGAAGGTCTCCTTAAGCGAATACCGGCGCTGCGAGTTCAACGGTGCTTTCGGATTTCAATTCCGAGCACCGGTTCAAAAGTTACAAAAACCCGCTCGCACGTTTACTGAATGTACCCGAAAAAAAGTTCAGAAATTCATTCCGGGCACTCCGGGCATCGGAATCACGCGCCGTCAATTTTTGCGGTCTCGTAAAATTCCCATATAAATAAAAAAAATTACATGGAATTTCTGGGTCTTTACATTCTCCCCACCTCAGGGCTTTGCGTCCCCGAAAGCCACATCACAAAACTAGGAAAACAAGTGGGGGTACTGAGCACGAATCTGAGCCTCCCGCTCCCATGTGTTCTCCTGGAGGTTTCCGTGCTGCCAGCGAACGCGCACCAGATGTATCGACCGCCCACGAAAGACCCGCTCCTGTCGATCCTCAATCTCTACTGGAACCTCTGCAAACGTCGCCCCATTATTGATGTCCAGCTCGCCGTGGTCGATGACGTGGGTAGGATCATGCACGTATCTCCTCAGCTGAGATACGTGGAAGATGTCGTGCACCCGGTGCAACTGAGGTGGAAGAGCTAAGCGGTAAGCCACCTCGCCAACTCTGCTGAGGACCTGAAAGGGTCCGATGAACCTCGGAGATAGCTTGCTGCCCCGACCAAATCTCCGCAAACCTCGTCGAGGTGAGACCCGTAGGAAGACGTGGTCGCCATCCTCGAACTCCAGAGGTCTCCGTCTCTTGTCAGCATAAGACTTCTGCCTGCTCCGTGCAGTCTTCATCCGTTCCTGGATGATCTGCACCTTCTCCGTGGTAGCCTGTACCATCTCTGGTCCCATGAGTGCTGACTCCCCTGGATCAGTCCATCACAAAGGCGATTTGCAAGGTTGGTCGTACAACGCCTCGAAAGGTGCTATCCCAATGGTAGAGTGATAGCTGTTGTTGTATGCAAACTCCACCAAAGGCAAGTGATCATCCCAACTGCAACCGAAGTTGAGGACGCAAACACGTAGCACGTCCTCGAGGGTCTGGATGGTCCGCTCAGTCTGGCCATCCGTCTGAGGATGGAAGGCGGTGCTCAAACGAAGCTGCGTCCCGAAAGCCTCCTGCAACCCCTTCCATAGCCGGGAAGTAAAATGTGCATCACGATCGGAGACGATCGTCGAGGGCACTCCATGTAGCCGCACAATCTCCTGCACATAGAGGCGTCCCAAGCTCTCTACTGTATCCTGCTCTCTGATCGGTAGGAAGTGGGCCGACTTGGTGAGTCGGTCGACGTTCACCCAGATAGAATCATGACCCCTGGATGTACGTGGAAGTACTGTCACGAAGTCCATGGATATCCCATCCCACTTCCACTCTGGGACCTCTAAAGGCTGAACCAAGCCTGCTGGTAATTGATGTTCCGCCTTCACTTGTTGACAAGTGAGGCACCGAGAGACAAACTCTGCTACTACTTTCTTCATTCCCGGCCACTAGTGCTGTCGTTGGAGATCCTGATACATCTTCGCCATTCCTGGATGTACCGCTAGAGGGGACGTGTGGAACTCCCTCAACACTTCCTCTCGAAGCGACATTGGTACCATGGTACGCCCTTGGAAGAGGATGACGTGCTCCCCACGTTCAGAAAATCCATCAGGTGCCTGTCCTGTGAATATCTGAGCACGTCGAGCCTCGCAGTTAGTGTCCCCATGCTGCGCCTCCCTGACTTGCTGAAGAAGTGGGGGAGTGACTGTAAGAGATTGAAGAAAAGCTGCTCCGTCTTGTTCCACAAAGGATATCTGCAAAGCGGCCAGCTGCTTCGTCGCCTCACCTAGCAACTGTATACCAGATCTCCTGCTGAGTGCATCTGCTATAACGTTCCCCTTCTCAGGAGTATAGACTATCTCGAAGTCATAGTCCTGGAGGAACTCAAGCCAACGTCGCTGTCTCAGGTTCAGATCCTTCTGAGAGAAGATATACCTGTGACTCTTGTGATCCGAGTAGGCTGTAAAACGCTCGCCCATCAAGTAATGTCGCCACATCTTCAAGGCGAAAACTACTGCTGCTAACTCCAGGTCATGGGTAGCGTAGTTCTGGTCATGCTGTCTCAGCTGTCAAGAACCATATATGATCACTGCTCGCCCCTACATCAGGACACATCCGAGCCCAGTCCCTAATGCGTCGCAGTAGACTACGTACCCTACACCCTCCTTCGGTAGCCTCAAGATGGGGGCACTAGTCAGCCTTTGCCTCAGCTCCTGAAAACTCCGTTGACATCTCTCTGACCACACGTAGGGTTGCCCCTTCTTCGTCAACGCTGATAAAGGTGCTGCAACTCTGGAGAAATCTGGTACAAATCTCTAGTAGTATTCGACCAAACCCAGGAAACTCCGTACCTCCGTCACACTCTTGGGTGACTCCCAAGCAAGTACCGCCTCAATCTTCGCTGGATCCACCGCAACTCCAGCCTCCGAGATGACATGTCCCAGAAAGTGAACATCTCGGATCCAGAACTGACACTTCGAGAGCTTACCATAAAGCTGATGCTCTCGGAGTGTGTTCAGAACTATCTGCAAATGATAAACATGCTCTTCCTTGGTAGCCGAGTAGATCAGAATGTCATCGATGAAGACTACTAGAAAGCGATCAAGGTATGACTGAAAGATCTTGTTCATGAGTCCCATGAACATTGCTGGAGCGGTGGTCACGCCGAATGACATAACCAAGAACTCGTAGTGGCCATACCGACATCTGAAAACCGTCTTCTGCACATCCTCGTCTCGTACTCTGAGTTGGTGATAACCTGATCTGAGGTCTATCTTCGAGAACCACCGTGCTCCCTTCAGTTGATCAAAGAGGTCGTCGATCCTCGGAAGTGGGTACTTGTTCTTCACGGTCACCTGGTTCAGGCGCCGATAGTCGACACAAAGTCTCAAGCTCCCATCCGCCTTCTTGGCGAACAAAATCGGGGCTGCCCAAGGAGGAACACTGGGCCGAATGAACCCTTTCCCCTGTAAGTCCTCCAGCTGTACTTGTGAACCTGGAGTATCAAGCTCCACCATCTGTCTGCTGCTGCCTGTAGAAGACTGGCGGCAATGATCACCATGAGATCAGCTGGTGTCCCTACCAGTCGGAAGACTCTCACCACGGCCTCTAACCAATCCTCAGCCGCCTGTGGGTCCGTCTCTCCCATGAACCTGGGTGGCCTCTGGCGCTGGAACTCGTGCAACGCGCTCAAGCGGCGTGCACCCTCTGCTGCTGGGGCTGGTGGCATCGGTGGCCCAACGAGTAATGGTACCGCTGACACCTTCGCTGGTGCCTCTACTGGAAGAGGGCCCTGCACTGAGGTCTCTTTGCTCGGTGGGCTATTAGTGCGTACTATACTCGGAACCCTAGCTGACTGTCTGCGTGGAGGCATCCTGAAAAGAAACAGGTGCGCCACGGTCAATAAGTTATACCTGGTGAGCTGACTTAAAGAGATCACAAAGAAGAACTCTTCTAAACACACACGCATTCAGTGTTTTCGTGTACTGAGTCAGAAATCAGAAGTCAGGGTCCTGGTGTATGGATACGTCGGCCGCCGCACAAACACTGGATTCCCCGAACTGAAGACCACACTCATAACACTTAACACTATTGTCGTTAAAAGATCAGAGTCCAATGTTCTACGGTAGAACCGACTCCTCTGATACCAATTTGTCACGACCCGTTCCCCAGAGCCCGTGCCGTGACTACCCCAAGTCCGCCTTCCATAGACCAAGGGCTGACGACTAGCACCGAAGGCGTATTCCCTAAAACTGGGAAGACATTGCTTTTATAACTTGTAAACTCACGCAACCAAGCACACAGCAAGATACGAACATGAGTAAACTGAGTAGTAAAAAGAGTGTGTACAATAAGAAAAAGGGGTCAGAATACAAGCCCAACCGGAAAGTACAGGAAAACTGAAAAGTACAAGTAAACTGGAACAGTTCCTGTGATCACCCGCCAAGGTTCCTGCCTGAAGGGTAGGTACAGCTCTCGTACGGTCGTCTCTACGGTGCGCCTCGTCTAAGATCCACCCCCGAGCTGCCTCCAGTCCTGGTACCCTTGTCCCCAGTCAGCGCTGTCCGTCGTCTGCACCAAACACAACAAGGTGCGGGCGTAGCCCGTGCAGGGGTGAGTATAACGATACTCAGTAGGGACCCGGAGACCCTCAAGGTCTCTCAAAATCCACAAAGGATAAACCACATAGCATGAAAATAACTGACAACCCTACTTAGGTATATGCCCATACATATGCCTAAGTTATCAACTAAACCCACCTTAATCATGAGGAAACACAAGGCTCAACTCATTAGCCCAAAGCTCAACTGTTCCACAAAGGAAGGAATACCACGATTGTAACACCACATAGGTAAGTATCACTCAGGTACGCCACACAGAAGAATACCACAAATGTATCACCACGAAGGTAAGTACCACAAAGGAACGCCACACATAAGACTACCTCCAAGGTAAAGACTCAGTTCACACCAGGTATAACTTAGGTACAGTAGTAGAGATAATTAGATGTAACTACCAATTCATCTTACTCTGTTAAGAGGCAGACCCACGTAGGATCCTAAATCATCATCAGACCCACACAGGATCTTTGTACGTCATCAGACCCACACAGGATCCTTGTACATCATCAGACCCACACAGGATCCTAGTACATCATCAGACCCACACAGGATCTTAGTACATCATCAGACCCACATAGGATCCTAGTACATCATCAGACCCACACAGGATCCTAGAGTAGTCCCGCATGGATTCCTAGAGCGGATCCATGTGGGACCCTCAAACACGGACCCACAAAGGATCCCAAAGCACAGACCCACATAGGATCCCTTTCTCATGATACTGCCAGCTACAGGGTTCCCGCACTAAGCTCGCTTGTCTCTAGGAGGGTCCGCTCCTCAAGCCACTGGTCGATACTCCAACTGCCACGAAGTCCCACGAAGAGGTATCCCAAAGGACCGCCACGTCATAGGGGTCTCAACGCAACAGACGGTGCGTCAATTAGACGCCCGGTCTGTAAGTTATTAGCCTTTTAGTCCCGAGGGTCCGGTTGGATTCGTGATCGATCCAACCCGACCGTACCACAACTTTATCCAAATCTCTAGTGGGGTATACCAAAAGGACCGTCTCGCTCCAAGGTTTCCGGCGCCGCAGACGGTTCGTCAAACGGACACCCGTAGCTCAAGATATGGCCGAAAGAACGTATAGGGTCGAAACTGGTTCGGGTCTGGTCCGACCCGGTCGGACCGACCCGACCTGGCCCGACCCGACCCGGTTCGGGTCGACCCGGCCCGACCCGCGTTGGGCGGCCCGGCCCGCGTTGGGCGGCCCTGCCTGGGCGGCCTGGCTTGGGCGGCTCAGCCTGGCCGCATGCGGGGGGGAGTCGCGCGCCCCCCGCCTTCACTCACCGAACGGCCGAAGCTGTTTGGTCGCTAGTAGCATGCGAGACCCGTCGCGGGTTCCGCTCGGTCCAGCTCGGCCGACCCCTTTGCCTCCCGGCGGCGCGTCGGGCGCCGCCCCTCCGCGGCCGGCCGAACACCGGCCGCTCTCTCTTTATCGCTGCGGCACAAGCCGTGGCCCTTGCTCGCCGGGTGGCGCGGACGCGCACCGCCTCCTCGTCGTGCGGCTGGCTGCCACCTTTGCTCCGCCACGGCCGACAGGCCGCGACCCTTCTCTGGTGGCGCGGTCGCGCCGCCGCCTTCGTCGTGGCCGGTCGTGGTGCCGGCCGCCGCTCTCGAGTTCCACCAGTGCCAATCGCCGACACCGGTCGCCGTCCCCCTCCATCGCGAAGAACACAACAAATACAACACAAGGATTTGCGGAGTGGTCGGGCCATGTTTGTTTGGCCCGCACCCTCCGCGTCAGAGCGGTAGCAAGCGGTTCAATTATTTCTTGAATCATGAAGAATTGTCAAGAACGGGTAAGGGGGAAATTCTAAACAACAATCCCTACCTTGAAGGTTTGTTGACGTTGATGAGGAGGGAATGACAGACGTCGGTTCGTCGTCGTTGAAGACGTCCCACGTTGGAGGTGGCGCGTTCTTCATTAGAGAAGATGACGCGTTCTTCATTGGAGAAGATGACGCGTTCTTCGTTGGAGAAGATGACGCGTTCTTTGTTGGGAGAGTGATCCTCCAAAGTGCTCCCTTTCGCCAACGATTTCCCCCAACCGAAACAAGTGAGGAGCCAACACAAATTAAATTAAGTTTATCAATTTAATTTGTTGGCACAATTAATTGGCATAATAAATTAATTAATTGATGTGGCATAATTAAAGTGGAGAGAGTCCAAGAGTTACCTCCCATTAAAGGGGGGTTCAAGGGTCGGGTGGTCCCACCTTTGAATTCTAATTGGGAGTTTTTAGTTTGGGTGGTCCCCACCTTCATAACCCCAAAGAAGGTTACAAGAAAATTAAAAATGTTAAGTATTTTTATTTTTCTATTCCTCCATGAAAAAGTGAAAAACTAACTTCTACCCTCGACCTACTGCGGTCGAGGTGAATGTCTCCTTAAGTGAATACCGACGCTGCGAGTTCAACGGTGTCCTCAGATTTCAATTCCGAGCATCGGTTCAAAAGTTACAAAAACCCGCTCGCACGTTTACTGAACGTACCCGAAAAAAAGTTCAGAAATTCATTCCGTGCACTCCGGGCCTCGGAATCACGCGCTGTCAATTTTCACGGTCTCGTAAAATTTCCATATAAAAAAAAATTTACATGGAATTTTCGGATTTTTACAATATTATGAGAACGAGACCCGCTAGTAGGAAATCCACATTTCATAGTATCATTGGATGTTCCTATCTGCGGACGTGTGTATTGGTCCTTAGTCTTTAAGATTATTATTAATGGGTATTACAACTCGCGCACTTAGATGTATTGACGAAAACTGTGACGACACACTGTTCACAGCGAGGTAGGATATGTTGGGTGTGTCACGAGTAATACAACATTAATAGATAATGCGAGAAATGATTTGTCCCTTCTGTTTTCATAACGGAAGTAGATATCTCAGACCCTTTGATGAAATTGATATAGCCTAAATAAATCCATGGCCATGGTAAGGAATGAACAAGTTAAATTCCGGAAAGTCAAAGAAAGAATAATCGAGTACATGGGTTGATGGCACTAGAATGCAACCCGCCTGATTCGAAATATCGAGATAAAGTGATTACATTACACGGTAAACGTTCGTAGGAGGTGACACGTCATTGCGGCGTTAACTTCTTTCTCTATGGGTGCCTTTGCGTGTTGCTAGACGCTAACCTTGGGCTTTAGGCAGGCTCCGCCTAATGCCACTGAGAAAGAGGCCTAGAGGGTCACACACTAAGTGTGTCCAAGTATCTCAGTTAAATATTAATTTAACAAGTTGAATAAAGATTATTTTCGATTGTGGTTTAATAATTATTCAAGGATGTCTGATCGCATTTATTTTGACACTAGTTATTCGAGAGAATATATTGTGGGCGAAATAATATATTTATTAGCGAGTAATGCAGTGATATTTATTTGAGAAATATACAGCCATTATTCAAGGTCTAATAAATATGGTGGAGGAAATAAAGAAAATTGAAAAGTACACGCCGTGTATATTAATATACACGTCGTGTAGTTTTTCTGGGGATTTGTGAGAAATAATATTATTTATTTCATTAAATAATATTAGGTGTAATTCGCTGGGCGCATGTCAAGTAATAATAATAGTCAACTGTTATTATTAGACATGAGGTATTACTAAGAATTAAATGAAATGAATAAATGCTTTCAGGTAATTAATTCATTTTATTATTCTAAGTAATTAAAATCCCAATTATATAATTTTCATTAGCCTAGCCATTTTTGGGGGTTGTGTACAACGGATTTAAAGAAAGCTCTCAAGGCAAGAGAGAATTATTTTCTTCCAAGAACGCTCTCAAGCTACGAGAGAGATCCTCCTCCACCGGATCAAGAGAGCGCTTTGCAAGCGGCTCTCAAGGCGATCGAAGACGGACATCGCAAACGAAGGCTCTTCCGCGCCAGCACCCGAAGATCCCTTCGACAACGTCCAGAGATACGTGGAACCCGTGTGGATCACCGCTAGAGGAATCCTACACTTGGATTTTACGACGCAACGACGGATCACATCGGATCGTGACCAGAAATATCAACGAAGAGAGAATTCCATCAAAGCAATTTTTGTCTTTTAATTAAATTAATTACAACCAACATATGACGATCCTCTCTATGGTTCCGGGACTCCCTTCATTTCTTTCGTTCTTCGTTCTATTCCGAAAATCCGGTGTTTTATTATCGTGACGGATCTCAGATTGATCGTTGTTAACGGAAAAAATTAAAGTTGGGTACACCCAGCAACGCGCTTCCGCTGCGCCCGGAACCTACAGGATCCACCAAAACTTCTGCAGCAGAAATTTAGTGACCCAAGTACTCAACCTTAAGTTGGCCAAATTGACATTTTTTTGTGTTGGCGAAAAGCCGGTGCTCTTGTAAAACTCGGAGAACAACCTCCACATGTTGTAAATGAGTCGGCCAGTCCCTGCTGTACACTAGGATATCATAAAAAAAATTAAACTGGCGGAGTAAGGAACAGAATAAATCATTCATAGTTGCCTGGAATGTGGAAGGGGTGTTAGTGAGGTCGAAGGGCATCACTAGGTATTTGTTGTAATGACTCGCTTTTTGAACCGGGTTAAAAAGTGGTGAAAATTGAACTTTTTCAATTACTGAACCGGTCGTTTTTAGAATCGGGCTTCAGAACGAGATTCTGAAGGTTTGAACCCTTCTTTTTAATGTTTTTGGGGTTGGGCGAAGGCTCGAGAAGTTTCCCGAGTGTCTCGAGGTGTTTCGGGTGCGTCGTACCTCAAGGAGGCTGGTTTTTTAAAGAACAGAAGGTGCACGGTTGGCGCAGGACTTCCCAAACCGTGCGGTCCAAATCGTGCGGCTTGAATCAGGGAGACAGAGGAGTCCGCACGGCCTGCGCACGGTTTCCCCAAACCGTGCGGCCAGCCCGTGCGGGGTGTCTTGGGTGTCCAGTGGGGGGGACGCACGGTTGGCGCACGGTTTGCCAAACCGTGCGGCCCAAGCCGTGCGCCGTGCCCTGTTTTGGGTTTTTAAAATATTTAAAATGATTTTAAAATAAAAACCTAAACTACAAGACTCTCCTTCACCTTTCTCTCAGTAGACCACGCGACACACCCCCTCCTCCCATGGCGCCTCGGCCTCGCGCGAGCCCTCCCTCGGCCGGACCTCCTCTCCTCCGTTTTCCTTGGCGATTCTTCCTATAATCTCCATGGTAAGCTCCTCCCTTTTTCCTCCTCCCTTCTTGGCCGATTTTAGGGCTCCTCCTTGCCCTAATTTCGTTCGGCCAAGCACCCCTAGGTTTAGGGTTTGGTTGTTTTTGGTTTCTTTCTTGTTCCGCTTGTTCCAGGGTTGTGCGGAAGGTCCCTCGGGACCTTATTGGTGTGCGTACGACATCCGCCGCCGAAGGCGAGGCGGATTGCGGTTGTTTCGGTTCGCCGGTTTGATTCCGAGAGGCTAGGTGTCCTTATGCGCATGTGAAATCACATATGCCTCGTGGGGGAGCAGCAACGACTCTTAGTTAGAAAGCGTCAAGAGCCGGAGTGGACGGATGGATCCACCTTGAGGTAAGATCCCTCTCCCTGCCTTTAATTTAAAGTGAAGTATTAGTGAGTTATTTCTATACTGCTTTAGTATGTTAATTATGCAAGTTTAGTTTCAATTTAATGCTTTTGTGCAAAGAGTGTGAATTGCAGGGACAAGATTAAAATGGTTGCTTGGTCACTAAACTAACGATTTAACAATAAAACCCCTTGATCAGAGGTGCACTGTCTTCAAGATAAAAGTAGGAAGTAGATTCTTATGCTTGCCTGTTAAATTCTTGTTATGCTTTGGTGTTGATTGATGATGTCATGTTTCCTCTGAATTATACCAAATGGTTAAAGCATGGCAGTTGTGCTCTTTTGATGAAATGGTGAAACTTGAATGAAATGGATTAGGGTGGTAAGACCATGCCTTAGGGTAATGGAATAAGCACGACTTATGTTAATGGAATGGATCTAGTGAATAGGACTTACCTAGGAGGGGTAGTCCATAGCACTTCTGTATGCTTTTTAAATCCCTATATGTCTTTGAAATGACATAAGAGGAATGAAGAATGAATTGGGGGTTAGCCAATACCGTACATGAGCGGGTTGCCTCATGTACCTTATATAAATGTGATAATGATACTTGAGATGGTTTGCCTTAGGTATATTTGTATGAACGTGATTATAACCATTTACGTGGATATGAGCTGTATGATTGTTTGTGATTGCAATATGATTCTTTGAATGCTTATGAGGTAATGCCATAAGTAGTATACTATAGACATATTTGTATTGTGAGTGCGCATATGCTGATGCCACATAATGAATGATAATAAAGGTGAGTGCATGCTGAGGCCACCTAGTGACAGATACGTGGTTGGATGAGAGGCAGTTATACCCCATGCCAGTGTGACAGTACATGTCTGGAAGGGAGACATTCTTACCCCTTGCCAGTTGACTTCTGTTGATGATTACATGTCTGGAAGGGAGACATTCTTACCCCTTGTCAGTTGACTTATGTTGATGATTACATGTCTGGAAGGGAGACATTCTTACCCCTTGCCAGTTGACTTCTGCTGATGATTACATGTCTGGATGGGAGACAATTATACCCCATGCCAGTATTATGAATGTGACAGATGGGAAACAGTTATACCCCATACCGGTTGAAGGAATGTGATGGAAGGGAGGCATTCTTACCCCTTGCCAGTTGACTCATAGGGACGAGAGACATTCTTACCTCGTGCCCGCTATTCTCTATACGTGTATGGAAGAGAGACATTCTTACCCCTTGCCAGTTGACCTATAGGGACGAGAAACATTCTTTCCTCGTGCCTGATAATTTCGATTAATGGGTGGGAGACATTCTTACCCCACACCATCTATAATCTAAATGCATTTATATTTGTATATATATATGGTGACATGATCAGTTTACTTTACCGGCAACGAGCCGAAGCTGGTATAGCCGTCGGGTGTCCTTAGGGAACCTGGACGGGTGTTGTAATTCTATGTTGTTCTTCTTATTGAATCCTGTTATACCTGCTCACTGTTAAATTATTATACACTGTCTGGATTGGGTTTGACACCGGTGGTGCCGGCCTACTAAGATTTATATCTCACACTCTACTCGGGCCGCCATTGCACTGGGGTACCCGAGTAGACCTTGCTTGCAGGACCTGGGTTGTGTGCTGTGCTGGTTGTACCTGAGGAGTTAGGAGCAAAGGACCAAGCGGGAGCTTGGGATGCTCAGGAGATCGCCCGTCGGGCCTTGCTGTCTTTTCTTCATTTCTTTTGTATTGTATTGAAAGCATGCTGTACTGTTCCCTGCTTTCACATTGTATCATTCATCATCCCTGTATCTTGTAAACTGGCTTTGGCCACCTTTTATAAAAATGATCAGTATTTGTCTTCCGCTGCTGTTTGTTCATTGTTTATCTATTACTGCATCTGTTATTAGTGTTATTTACTCTGAGATACCGTTGTGCAACTCTGATAAGAGGGTATAGTCTCCCCACTATCACCTCCCGAGACCCTCGCTGCTAGTCGGTAGCCTCTGGCGTACGGGGAGACGCGCTTGAGGCCATGTGACCTACCGGTCCGGCCACCGGTTCGATGGTAAGCCGGGCCGGGACGTTACAAAGTGGTATCAGAGGAGTTTCTTCTTATGGTTTGTTTTACTATTTAGCGACAATAGACAGGGATAGGAAGGAGATGAAATTTAGTAATAAGCTGTGCTCGGGAGTAGCTAACCCGTGTACAGGGAAAAACCAAATTGCCTCGAATGAAATTGTTATTTTAATGATTTTGATTATTACGGTTGATTTGATTTCACCATTGGGTGACGCACATGGTTTCTGTTGATACTGTTGATGTAATTGTGGGTTCCATTTCTGTTGCAACCCGATGATACGAGGGTATGCCATTTCATGCATCATATAAGCACTTTGTTAGAAATCAAATGCCATGCATTATTCCATGCCATCTAGGATGCATTAGTTGATGTCTGCTGTTGTGATAGGTGCCGTGGTAGTTATTCCATGCTTCTGTGGTATAGCATGTTTCTGTGTTTCTGCTTTCGATAACATGCTAGGTTCAGTTAATATGGAATTGGCTGCTTTGACCAAATTAAATGATTGCAATTACGACGGGAGCCAATTTTCAGTTGTAAGGTGTATGGGCGCCTTATGGCTGGGAAAGGGTAACCTGTGTAATCAGATTTCCGAAAAAGGGCGGCTAAAGTTTAAATTGTAAAATAAATTGAAATTGGTTTTGAATTAAGGGAGCCAAATGCCAAATTGTAAAGTGTATGGGCACCTTACAGGTTGGTAGGTGGCCACCTGTATGACTGGGTGATTGTTTTGAGCATGTTAAATTCTGGAATGTAATTTTGTTTCGTCTAATGGGGGCCAAATTTCAACCCATGGAGTGTATGGGCGCTTCATGAGTTGGAAAATGGCAACCCATAATGAATGCATGGCATGATTCTTTGTGAGATGTTTATTAGTGTAAAAGTTGTTTGATTTTGACCCGACGTGATTTGGCTTGTTGGGACCCTCGTAGGTCGCCTGAATTGTTTAAGAGGAATTTATTATGATAAATTGCCTGAAGAGAGATGGGATGTCTGATAAATGTTTAGTGGTTAAGAGGAAGTTTGTTGAGACTTGCCTGCTTTGCTTTGAGCTGTTTGTTAAAAATGATCAAGTGCCTAGTGATTTTTGGTTTTGAAAGGGTTTTTGAAGTTTTGAGTTGAACCTTTTAAAGTGATTAAAAGAATAAATGTGATTAGATATAAAGGGCTTGGAAAAGGAACCTGTAGTGGTGTCCTCTGTTGAAACCTCGTGTGAGGGTAAGTTAAGTCTTTCTTGCGAGTGCCTTGAGACGGAACCGTAGGTGTTTTCCGTGGGCGTTTGTTTTCTTTTGGAAAATGACTTGAATGTTAGGCTTGAGCCCGATGACTTTTGTTTGGCGTGACCAAATGCTTGAGTGCTTGTTCTTCGTGAGGGGCTAGCCCGTGGTAGGTAGCGCCCTTAGAGCTTATGTGCTTGGCTTGTACGGTGAACTTTCTGACGTTGGGTACCGTTCGGGTGCCGTAGTCCATCGTAGGGCTTTTGGTTTCCAATGACACCCTTGTTCGAACGGGTGGTCATTCTTCCTTTGATCTTGTTATGGGTTTGAGCATCGGGTAATGCTCTGTAGACATGCCTCGGGCATGGTTGGTAGCTTGTTGGTTGTTTGACTCCTTAAGTGATGGATGTTTTGGGTAAGTCGTCGTCCATGGGAACGATCGTCTGAGGTAATATGGCGTTCGGCTAAATCTCTAATGCTGTTGACTACGGTCTCGGGTCATTTCCGTGGTAGAGTGACCGGAGCGTTTGAGGATCAAGTTATCCCAATACTCGGGGTGATTTTCGGAGGACTCGGGTGTTATGACACGCCAGTCTCGTTGTTCTGGCTTCTTTGTACGTTTCGACGTGGTGACCGTGGTTCGGAGGGGCGACACACGTTCGTCTAGTCGTGATGAATTAGTTGGCTGATGAGCAGCTGATCTTTTTTTCTTCTGATGACACTGACACTTCTAAGGTGGGAAGCGTCGTGCCAGTTTAGTTAAGTGTGTCCTTCTGGGTAGAAGGAACACACCAGGAAGGACCATTTTGGAAATGGTCGGGTTTTGCTCTAATACCTTTGGGTTTTGGTGGTAAGGTTGATCGACAGAATGCCTCATGTGGGAAAAGACATTTTCGTCGGTTTGAAATCTTGATGCGTCGGCAGGTGAAGCCGAGTCTTTTCTTTATAGTCGACCAGTGGTGGTTCGACCTTTCTTCCTTTCCAGTTTTTCGGAAAAGGTTAACTGGAATCCGTCTAATTCCTCTTAGTGTACTCTGCTACACGACGAGCATGTCCCCTATCTTGCTTTCGTCCTGGATGCGCTAAGAGAGCGTCGGTCTTACGCCGCGCTGAAGCTTTAAAAGCTGTTGAGCCCGTTTGGTTGTTCCCTTTCGGCGTTGCACGCTAAATGCGTGGTTTCGTTCGTGGTTGATCTTTGAGACGTCACCGGGAGTCAGGTATGAGCTTCAGTGAACGTCCTCGTGGTAAGTGCGAGATGCCTTGGGAGAAGGTATCGTGTCTCAGCTTATAAAACGCCGACCATCTAAGCCGTGCGTCTTCTTGAATAGTCAGCCGGGGTGGCTTGACTCTTTCCTTTCTTGAAGTCAGCCGGGGTTGTTCATGAACAACCGACTCGACTTGGGTTCTGAGGTCGATGGGGAATCTACCGGTTGATCTTTTCAAAATCACGCTAGGTGCGTCGTTGGGACGCTTGGAGCGTGCTTTTGAAAGTCAGGTAAAAAAGAGAAGTTTTGGTTTGGGTTTTGATCGCTTAACGTTAAAAATCTAAGGTGGGAAGTACCTTTGATTGGTTGCTTGACGAGACGACGATGTGATCTTGTCTTTGAGTTGGCGGGCTCGGGTGAGAGCCGTCTTTGTGTTTCAGTTGGAAAACGAGCGTTGGCTTGGGTGTTGACGGCTTAAGTGCCGTGTGCTTAGGAGGATGTTCGTTGGTGCGTGGGACGTTTGGAAATGTAACGCGATCATTTGAACGAAGCTTCACGACCCTTGTAGGTCGAGTGAGGTGTGTGTTGTTCCCGATGGCTTCTTGGAGACTAGAAGTTCTAAGGTAGGAAGGTTGTAATGACCCGCTTTTTGAACCGGGTTAAAAAGTGGTGGAAATTGAACTTTTTCAATTACTGAACCGGTCGTTTTTAGAATCGGGCTTTGGAACGAGATTCCGAAGGTTTGAACCCTTCTTTTTAATGTTTTTGGGGTTGGGCGAAGGCCCGAGAAGTTTTCCGAGTGTCTCGAGGTGTTTCAGGTGCGTCGTACCTGAAGGAGGCTGGGTTTTTAAAGAACAAAAGAAGGTGCACGGTTGGCGCACGACTTCCCAAACCGTGTGGTCCAAACCGTGTGGCTTGAATCAGGGAGACAGATGAGTCCGCACGGCCTGCGCACGGTTTCCCCAAACCGTGCGGCCAGCCCGTGCGGGGTGTCTTGGGTGTCCAGTGGGGGACGCACGGTTGGCGCACGGTTTGCCAAACCGTGTGGCCCAAGCCGTGCGCCGTGCCCTGTTTTGGGTTTTTAAAATATTTAAAATGATTTTAAAATAAAAACCTAAACTACAAGACTCTCC
Organism: Viscum album; assembly: GCA_963277665.1. Classification (NCBI taxonomy): domain Eukaryota; kingdom Viridiplantae; phylum Streptophyta; class Magnoliopsida; order Santalales; family Viscaceae; genus Viscum; species Viscum album. Next base: position 1,353,251,382 of record OY728164.1, read on the forward strand.
CCCACCTTTCTCTCAACAGACCACGCGACACACCCCCTCCTCCCATGGCGCCTCGGCCTCGCGCGAGCCCTCCCTCGGCCGGACCTCCTCTCCTCCGTTTTCCTTGGCGATTCTTCCTATAATCTTCATGGTAAGCTCCTCCCTCCTCCCTCCTCCCTCCTCCCTTCTTGGCCGATTTTAGGGCTCCTCCTTGCCCTAATTTCGTTCGGCCAAGCACCCTTAGGTTTAGGGTTTGGTTGTTTTCGGTTTCTTTCTTGTTCCGCTTGTTCCAGGGTTGTGCGGAAGGTCCCCCGGGACCTTGTTGGTGTGCATACGACATCCGCCGCCGAAGGCGAGGCGGATTGCGGTTGTTTCGGTCCGCCGGTTTGATTCCGAGAGGCTAGGTGTCCATATGCGCATGTGAAATCACATATGCCTCGTGGGGGAGCAGCAGAGGCTCTTAGTTAGAAAGCGTCAAGAGCCGGAGTGGACAGATGGATCCACCTTGAGGTAGGATCCCTCTCCTTGCCTTTAATTTAAAGTGAAGTATTAGTGAGTTATTTCTATACTGCTTTAGTATGTTAATTATGCAAGTTTAGTTTCAATTTAATGCTTTTGTGCAAAGAGTGTGAATTGCAGAGACAAGATTAAAATGGTTGCTTGGTCACTAAACTAACGATTTAACAATAAAACCCCTCGATCAGAGGTGTGCTGTCTTCAAGATAAAAGTAGGAAGTAGATTCTTATGCTTGCCTGCTAAATTCTTGTTATGCTTTGGTGTTGATTGATGATGTCATGTTTCCTCTGAATTGTACCAAATGGTTAAAGCATGACAGTTGTGCTTTTTGATGAAATGGTGAAACTTGAATGAAATGGATTAGGGTGGTAAGACCATACCTTAGGGTAATGGAATAAGCACGACTTATGTTAATGGAATGGATCTAGTGAATGGGACTTACCTAGGAGGGGTAGTCCATAGCACCTCTGTATGCTTTGTAAATCCCTATATGTCTTTGAAATGACATAAGATGAATGAAAAATGAATTGGGGGTTAGCCAATACCGTACATGAGCGGGTTGCCTCATGTACCTTATATAAATGTGATAATGATACTTGAGATGGTTTGCCTTGGTATATTTGTATGAACGTGATTATAACCATTTACGTGGATATGGGCTATATGATTGTTTGTGATTGCAATATGATTCTTTGAATGCTTATGAGGTAATGCCATAAGTAGTATACTATAGACATGTTTGTATTGTGAGTGCGCGCATGCTGATGCCACATAATGAATGATAATAAAGGTGAGTGCATGCTGAGGCCACCTAGTGACAGATACGTGGTTGGATGAGAGGCAGTTATACCCCATGCCAGTGTGACAGTACATGTTTGGAAGGGAGGCATTCTTACCCCCTGCCAGTTGACTTCTGTTGATGATTACATGTTTGGAAGGGAGGCATTCTTACCCCCTGCCAGTTGACTTCTGCTGATGATTACATGTCTGGATGGGAGGCAGTTATACCCCATGCCAGTATTATGAATGTGACAGATGGGAAGCAGTTATACCCCATACCGGTTGAAGGAATGTGATGGAAGGGAGACATTTTTACCCCTTGCCAGTTGACTCATAGGGACGAGAGACATTCTTACCTCGTGCCCGCTATTCTCTATACGTGTATGGAAGGGAGACATTCTTACCCCTTGTCAGTTGACCTATAGGGACGGGAAACATTCTTTCCTCATGCCCGATAATTTCGATTAATGGGTGGGAGACATTCTTACCCCACGCCATCTATAATCTAAATGCATTTATATTTGTATATATATATGGTGACATGATCAGGTTACTTTACCGGCAACGAGCCGAAGCTGGTATAGCCGTCGGGTGTCCTTAGGGAACCTGGACGGGTGTTGTTATTCTATGTTGTTCTGCTTATTGAATCCTGCTATACATACTCACTGTTAAATTATTATACACTGTCTGGATTGGGTTTGACACCGGTGGTGCCGGCCTACTGAGATTTATATCTCACACCCTACTCGGGCCGCCATTGCACTGGGGTACCCGAGTAGACCTTGCTTGCAGGACCTAGGTTGTGTGCTGTGCTGGTTGTACCTAAGGAGTTAGGAGCAAAGGACCAAGCGGGAGCTTGGGATGCTCAGGAGATTGCCCGTCGGGCCTTGATGTCTTTTCTTCATTTCTTTTGTATTGTATTGAAAGCATGCTGTACTGTTCTCTGCTTTCACATTGTATTATTCATCGTCCCTGTATCTTGTAAACTGGATTTGGCCACCTTTTATGGAATGGATGTTAACTATCTTTCGCTGCTGTCTTTCAATTGTTTACTGCTTCCGCTATTGATTAGTATTGACTCTGATAATACCGCTGTGTTACTCTCATATGAGGGTATGGTCTCCCCACCATCACCTCCTGAGACCCTCGCTGCTAGCCGGCAGCCTCTGGCGTACGGGGAGACGCGCTTGAGGCCATGTGGCGACCGGTTCGGTCACCGGTTCGATGGTAAGCCGGGCCGGGACGTTACATTTGTAATGTCCACTATGTATGTGAAACGCCGTCTTCTCCATGTATGCCTCCCGCATTCGAATTTGATGATAACCAACCTTGAGGTCAAGTTTTGAAAAATAGGTTGCTCCATGTAATTCATCGAGCAATTCTTCTACCTCCGGAATATGAAATTTTTCTGGCATCGTAACCTTGTTTAGAGCTTCATAGTCGACACACAATCGCCACGATCCGTCTTTCTTTTTCACTAAGAGCACTGGGCTCGAATAAGCACTGGAACTTGCCCTAATGATGCCTTGGTTCATCATCTCTTGCACTTGGTGCTCAATCCCATTCTTTTGAAAATAAGGGTACCCATGGGGCATGACTGTGACCGACCCCTGGCTTGGAAACAGATTGATAGTGTGGTTCTGCTGCCGTTTTGATGGTAGTCACTTGGGTTCAACAAAAACTGTAGCATAGTGTTGGAACACCACTTGTAATTCCTGGTTTTGAGTTTCAGTTAGGAGCTTCACCTCACTGCTTTTCTTCCCCCCCAATTATGTGTCGATGTTTTTCGTTTTGCCTTGCCCCATGAGTCCACTGGTCCAGAGAAGTTGCCATTCCATCGTTGCGGCGGACTCCCGAAAGGGTGAAGAGTCGTTCCCCAACTGAAAATTTCATCACCATCGTTGCTGACATCCCTGAGGGTCCTTAACCACACAATCCCCAAAATAAGGTCTTGCCCTCCGATTTACAGGACCTGAGCTTCCACTGACCACCCATAAGCCCCCTCTGTTAGCATGATCTGCTGGCACACCCCTAGTGTATCTATTTTATGCCCATCACCCAGTTTCACCCTCATCGTTCTAAAAGCCAAAATTGCTAATCCCAGAATTTTCACAGATAGTGCTTCAAACAATGTTTATGCTGGTAAGAAATATATTGTTTTATTGTTTTCCATTGTAATTAAAATTTTAAATTTCTTTATAGTAATGATTTATTCTTATTTGGATTCTTCTTTAATAGTACGATTGTCGGTGGCAACCTATCCAAATTTGTATTGGACTCTATGTGCCGTGCATTGTTTGGACCTAATGTTGGAGGACATGCGGAAAATTCTGATTCTTTCCTTGACTTTGAAGAATGCAGTGTCAATCAATGGTTATATTTATAACCATGATGGTGTGTTGAATATGATAAGGCAATTCACCCATCAAAGGGAGCCGCTTAGACCCGCCAAAACAAGATTTGCTACTGATCACTCTGTCTAGCATTCACAACCAACAAAGAAATTTAAGAATGCTTGGCTTGGAGGAATTGAACTCTAGCAAGTGGGCAAAGGAGCAAGGAGGTAAGAGAACAACTCTTAAGATGGGATGTACAACTTCATTGATCATTGCATGATGTCGGATATTACTTGAATCTCAAGTTTTTTTATGACAATCCTAACATTGATGGTGATGGAGAAATAAACTTGGGTTTAGTGAATTGTATCTAGAGATTGATTCCAGATATGGAACTCAGGATAAATTTTTTGAGGTGATGACAAAATTTAGAGGTGCTTCAGTCACTCTTGGAACTAATTTGGCTATTTGAAACAAAAAATTGAGAGCACCGGCTGATTAGTGGGCATCTAATGGCGCTTCAAGTCCTCATTTGCGACAGTTCGCGATAAAAGTTCTTAGTCTTACATGCAGCTTCTGGTTATGAACGGAATTGGAGTGCATTTGAAAATCTCCACACAAAGAGATGGAATAGGCTTTCTCAATCAAAATTGAATGACTTTGTTTATGTCAAATATAACAAGGCTTTGATAAGAAGATTTAATGACCGTGGCACCATTGATCTCATCTCATTGAAGGACATTGATGATTGCAATGAATGGATGCTTGGACAAGTGAAAGAACTTTATGCAGGAAACAATCTTGTTTTTGAGGATGATGATTTAACTTGGGGTGACGTGATGTGGCTTTAACATCTGGAGCTGAAGAACCTGATCATATTACTAGAGCATCCACTTCCATGACAACGAAAGGCAAAAGTGCACTTCATCATATTGAAGAAGAGGAAAATCATGAATTTAGAGAAATGAGTGAAGATGAGGATATTTAAGGGCTTCTTGATGATCCTATTTGTAGCGACGATGGTGTTTCCATGGATGAGAACAACGAACTATTTTTTAGACATTTTATGTTAATTTGTCTTTGCATATTTTGTGATATTTAGACCTATTTTGATTCCATGTTCATCTTTTTTTGAACTAAATTTTCATGAGATAATGTGTTTTATTCTTGTTTTTCATTTTCCTAATTTAATTTTCTATATATGATATTTACACCGTAAAGGAAATTTCCATTTGCAGCGTAATGCACCATGCGTCATGGTGCCAAGGGCCCTCGTTGCCATTTTGCGCCGTGCGCCGTAAACAACTATGCCTAAAACACATAGACGATGCACTGGATGTCCAATGTTTGATGCTGTTTTCCATGGCCAACGAGCTTTTAAAGCAACACTAGGAAATGGATGTATATACCATGCTGAGTCATCTTCGAGATTTATATCAGGAGAAAGTCAGGCAAGAGAGATATGAGATCTCTATTCACGTGCAAGTTTGGAGATGGGGTGCCAGTTGGGCCTCATGTAGTCAAAATGACTGGCTACATCGAGTGCTTGAACGCACCTTGGGCTTTAAGCTTTCAGATGAGTTGCACACCGATCTTATGGTATCCTCACCACTATCAAGCTTCTCTAGTTTCATTATAAATTTTAATATGAATAATGTTGAGAAGTCTTTACCGGATCTTCTTACTTTAATTCGCCAAGTTAATAAGGACGCAAGGCGTGAAAAACCTACGGTCTTCAAGTGCGTTTATTATCAAGTGTAACTTATCTATTTTTACAAGTTGGGTATTAGATACTGCACGTGATGGTCACATTTGTATCCAAATACAGGAACCAAGTAGATTTCGAAAAGTAACACGAGGCGAGGTTGATCTATGAGCTGCTAATGCTGGGAGGTTGGCTGCTATAGCCATTGGAGACTGCCATCTTACATTGCTGACAATCATGATCTTGGTTTTAAAGTACCAGAATTATGTGCCTGGTGTTACCAAGAATATCGTATCTGTTTCATCTTTAGGTTTGGATGACTTTGTATTCAACTTTGGAAATAAAAGCTGCTATTTTTATAAAGATAGCATATGTTATGTGTTGGAGTCTGTATCCCATATCAGACTTATGGTCCGATGTGGTCTTTATTATTCCTTATAAAATAACCTCAAGACCTCCTTTAGAGAGACACCTTGGGTATTGAGATTCACCCCTGTTTCTCAGTCAGTAACCCTAGCCCGAGAATGGGCTACAAAAGGAGGAAGACGATCCACTGTTCCACCAACGACACAGGAAGTCCGCATCGCTACAGTGAAAGACGACCATCCAAGTCAAAAGTGCTACAGTGGCCGTCGGTTGAAAGTTCAATGAGTTACAGTGAATGGCGGCTGGAAGTCCGCGTCGCTACAATGCCCTGTCGGTGTTGGTTGGTCAATTCTGCTACAGTGGTTAGCATTGCTACAGTCCCTCCAAATTTGGGTCAGGGCCCTTCGGTCCCCGGCCCCCCAAAGCAAGGGCGTGTTGCCCCCTGCAACCCCCAACGAGCGCACCGCAGAGTTCGACCGTGAAGGTTGCGGCCTGGTGCGCAGTATGGGCCAGACCCGCACCATGCACTGCGATGTGCTTTTTTGCGCCGGGGGCCCTTGTCGCTGTTGTGCGCCATGCTTCGCAAATAACTATGTAGTTGTTTGAAGTGATGCTGAGCTGAATAAAATATAGTTGTTGCAACTTTGGACATGCTAGCCCAACATGTACCCTTTATCCAAGTGCTGGCTTGAACTTGAATGGGTTGTCCAGTTGATGAGACATCCGTCGGTTAAGCAAGCATCGCTCTTCATTCCCTAGTCTATGATATGCGGACCATTGACCATTAAAGATGATGCGTGTGCTGTTTTGATGGTAAGACTTGTAGTCTTTGGAATTCATTGCTTCAGACTGATGTGTCGGTTCTTGATATGTCTTTCATGGACCATGGAAACTTTGTCCTTGATCCACCCTCCCAGGGGACCGCCTCCTAAGGATGACCCTCAGAATGGTTGTGTTTTAAAGCCTTCCCACCCTTTGTTACAAAAAAAGAAAGTGGTGGATCTTGCTTAAATGAGTTCATCTCTCCAAAGGAGGAAAGAATTCATGTTGGGGGAATGTGGAAGATCCAATTTTGACCTTGTCGTTTGTCCTAAACTGGATGGTACACATACGGGTAAGGATCATATGCTCCTTGTTGTTTATGGTGTAATGGATTTGAAATTTTTGATTTTTTACCAACAGTGAAAGGTTCTCCCCCAATTGAAACTGACCAAATAAGTTAATTCATCAAGTGAAATCCCCATACTTGTTGGTTGCATAAAAGATTTTTTTTTAACATTAAAGATTATAAGAAAATGAAAAATTTGAACAATGCAATCAAACAATCAAATGAACAAACAACAAACAAAACAATGTTAGTCATATACAAAGTTTTTTCTATGTCTACTAAGGATTTAATTTTTTAATTCTAATGACCAACAATGATCTCTTGATAATAGCATCAATATTTTGATCATGAATATCAAATCAATCAAAATAAACATCAATTCTAATTAGGTTTTGATGCTTCCTCAGGCCACCTCCCAGCAAGCAGTTAGAATAACTAAAGTATAAGTTTCTCCTTTGTGTAAATTAATTCTGGGATTTGTATGGATATTTTAAGCAATCCAAAGTTTAAAGTAATTATATATATCAAGATATGATAAACGCATTCAATTGAGATCTCCCCTCCTTGTCCATGAACGAGTATAATTTGATCTTTGTTCTTTGATTATCAGTTCTCAACCATCAACTAATACCTAAGCCACCTACTAGACATTTGTCTAGCATTCGATTTGGTGTAGCCAAGATCATAAGTGTATGAGATACAAGAACCCTAAAATTATCTATCTATGGGCTCATAAAGGATTCATAATACAAACAAGTACAATTGAACATCATTCAACTTCTCGAGCAGAACATTCAATGATTGAAGATTGCATAAATGCAACATGCCCCGCGTCAGTAAATGAATTCATTTGATTTAGATCTGTTTTCAACATTGAAGTTCATTCAAAGACAAAGTTCAAAGCCAAAGCGCACACACAAAAAACTCAAGAATGAAGGTGAAACTCATAGAACGAAGCTCAATGCCCTATCCGAGGTGTCTGAATCAAAAGATCTTCTATGGTGTGCTGTCTCAGTTTAATATTTTACACAGCCGTGTAAAAATTACATGACCAAGCCTTGGACATCTCCACCCTCAGTTGAATATTTCCAAATTAGCGCCCCCAAGTCACATGACCTTGTTGGGCAACATGTCTTAGCAATGTAGGGGTGTGTCCTTCAAAGTTATACCAAGTGATTGCTGAGCTAACAATGGGTATGATAAAGTATACAAGTCCATTTGTTATCACAATCCCAAAGCAACGATGAGGATTTTAAACTTTGGACTTCCTAGATACATTAGGTAAAATCTGTAGTTGTCTTTGTTTTTCATGATTAGTTTCAGGAGAATACAAGTTTTTCATATCAATTTCAGATATTCTTTCCATACAACGTAGTTAATGAAATTCACTATTGTAAAAAAGGACACATAGAGTTGCCCAAAACCCTCCATTTCAGAATTGGTTAGGAAAAAAAAATTAATATCATGTATACACGGAGACTTTAAGATCCTGCCCTAACCTCAGGTTGGTGTCAGGGAAGTCTAATCATGATTATAGGTTAATTTGCTCCCTCGTGTTGTTTTTATGCATCCGCATGAAATCAATATTATTTATAAAATTCTCTCTCCATGCAAAATCTATTAGAAATTTTACTTTCAAATGACTATTTGATAACATAATTTAAGACGATACAATCTATTCAAATTCTGGGGTAAAAATAAATCTTGAGTTAAATTTTGTTGATTTTACGGGCTGCATCTAATTGGCATGCTCAACAACTCATCCTTGACATTGGGAATACCTTCTCAATTATACATGCCTTAGACAATGTTCTCTGTTGTATGTTTTTTTTTTGGTTACTAAGATGCCAGAATTAGACGGTCCAATCAATAAATGATTAATACTGTATAGATAAATTGCTTCGCGCTGCCATTTTTTGTGTGTGCTTATTTTGCTGGCTATGCATTATTTTTCTATTTTCATCAGTACATAGAATTTAATCACCCCGTTAAAATTTCTTTAATCAGCGGTTAAGTTGATATAAAGTACTTATGGAAGAATTTTCTGATGCTCATAAATTTTTTGTCTAATATTTGAAGTGGAGAATGTGGAAAGAATCATGTGAATAAGCATTTAAGCCATCATTAGTTGGAGCTTAAATTAGGATCTTTTAAGATTAAATTTGCATATGACATCACTTGTGAGTAAGTGTTTTTAGCACTTATTACTCATAACTAATTTTTTTGTTGCTGATTGTTGAAAAATATGTTTTACTGCCACTTATACAAGTGATTTTTTTTTCTTCAAAAGCAAGCATTAAAAAAAAAAAGAAACAAACGCCACTTTTTTTTCCTTTTCATATCACTTATCAATATTGATGACTTTTTTCTCATGTGCGATTGATGTTTTATTTTTAGTCCTGAAGCAGTTTTGAGTTGCTAGACTTTTGTTGGGATTTAATGTTGTAGGTCCAGCCTTTAGTTGCAACCTTAATTTAAATCTTGTTATCTGATAAATCATTGCTAAATTGTAGGTGATGCAGCCTTATTTTATTTTATTTGCATATTTTATGACCAGATTAATGCTGCGTTTGATTTTTTAACAGTTTCTGTTTTCATTTGTCAGAATAGTGCTGAACGAGGGATGCCACGGGTCAAGTACTCGCGAAAATGGAGGTACCCAACCTGATCCCGTTCAATGTTAAAAATCAATACCCGAACCTCAACCCGAATAACAAATTTAATACTATTTGAAACTCAAATCCATTTATTACTTGTTTATTTTTTTTTATTTTGTATTTTTATAATATTTTTTAGGGTGAAACCCGTTTGAAGCTGGAACCTGAATATAATGTTTTTTAAAATATTATAATTTTTTAATAATAATAATTTGTATGAGTATATTTGGGTTTGTGGTGCCCTATGAGAGGTATCCGAACCCGTATTCAAATATAAACGGGTATTACATGTAATACCCGAATCCTGGAGCTACCCAAACCTGATTTAATCGATCCGATCTACGGATACTCATTACCATCCCTATATTGAACTATGTAAATGAAAAATATTTAAAGCAAGCGAAAATAATAATGTTAGATTTTTAGAGAACAATGTTTTCATGTTTTATGAAAAATGAAAATGCTTGGATGGATTACTCTACTTTTCTGTTTTCCCTAGACTATTTCCTAACATACATATTTTGTAATGCAACTTTTAGTCATAATGGGGACTGCAGTTCTATCTCTAGAAAGCGTTCTTGGACATGAATCAAGCCAATCAAAACCACAACATCGAGACACAGGCCAGTATATCCAGGAAACGTAAGCGTGGCCGTCCAAGAAAGGATATGGGCTCAGTTCGCGGCCAGGGTTCCAACACTCCCATGCCTCCCTGGTCTGGCACAACAGCAAACCAAGCCTCCAGACACGACGGACAGATTGATGAAAGCGATGCCATGGTGGGACAGCTTGTGTCCGGCATCGTGGAGGCTGTATTCGATGATGGTTTCTTGCTCACTGTCAATGTCAGCAATTCCGGCGAGGCGTTAACGGGGGTCGTGTTCAAGCCGGGACACTGCCTCCCCATCTCACCCGAAAATGACGTGGCTCCTGAAGTTCAAATGATCAAACGAAACCAACGAATGGTATTGCATGAAAACGGAGCTTCTCAGTTGCCTGAAGCTCCGCACCAAGTTTCCAACACCTCCGAGAAACAAATAACAGCAGCAATGACAACGACAATGATGGCTGAACAGGTGGTGGGTTCAAGAGGCACCGTGCTTCCGGTCGTTCTCCGGCCGGTTCGTCTGTCGAACGGGATCGTATTGGGGCCTGATCTGGTGCCCGAGGCCACGACCCCCACTCAGAAGCCGGCGCATTTGGCTGCTGCTGAGAGAGGGAGGTCCGTTCATTTGTCAAATGGATTGGCGCCTGTGAAACCTCTGCTGACGCCCCAGCCTCAAGTCCGCACCGGTGATCGTGATGTTGGAAATAGGGGCCATGATCAGATGCTCGTTGAGCCGGTGCAGCCTGGTATCAAAGAGGAATGTAGTTAGGTTTTTGAACATGGCGGGACTGGGAAGACGGTGGAGCGAAGCTTTCTTGTTGCTTTGTGTTAGGGTTGCAGGAGATTGGAGCGGTGGAGGATTTGAGGTTGAAGATGAAGACCCAATTGAAGGAAATGTTGCTGTGCTTTAAGGCTGTATTAAAATGTTGTATCCAATTGTGGAGGTGCCATGTTTTATGAGGGCAGGATGTGGTATGATAAAAGTATCGTGTGTTCTCTAGTGTCGAATCCAAATAACAATGTCAGTGAACGTAATCACTAGGCATTCTAGTATTATCATACGTAATCACTAGGCATCTTCGAATTTGCGATTTACTGTAATTTTCTTCCTTGTGTTGTGTTCCACGGTGGCGGATGTAATCGATCTAATATAACAAATAATAAAAAACTACATAAAAATAGTGCACAAAAAATGTTTACATTTAGTACAAAGTACAGAACATGGTAAATTCTTACAAAACATATTATGTTTAATAAATACATTATTATTATTTATATTATTATTATTAATGAATTATTAATTATTAATAAGTCTATTATTAATGCTGTTGTGGTTTGGCCTAGTAGATTAGGCATTCATGTAATACTACATCAACTTTGGATCACATCCAGACAACTTAAAAAATTTGGGGATCTGAATGAAGGGGTGGTGGGATGTGATGCTCGGTTGGTTGCAGCAGAGACGGGTCGTGCGGCTCCGGGGGACGACGATAGGGGCGTGAAGCGGGGTAGCTCGGTCAGGCGACGACCAATGGTGCTTTGTGGGTGGTGACAGGAGTCACGGTTAGGCGGCACGGTGGTGATGCGGGTGCAGTCTCGATCAGTAATGGCTGATGACAGGGCTCAGACGGCGGTGACAGAGTTCTCGGCTGGGCAGTGCAGATCCGATCAGCGACAACGGTAGGTTTCAACGTCCGATGGTCGGGACATGAGGTGTCAGTTGCGAGCGGGCGGATGTGGTGTGTCAGTGGGACTGCGCTGCAGTGAAAGAATCTCAATGGTGCTTCGACGGATCGATTAACTTCAGCAAAAAATAATTTTGATCAAATACCAGATGAGGTCGGAGCAAGGGGGAGCAATCACCAGTAACACTCTCAGATTTTGATTTTTGAGAGGGTAAGGGTGGGGATTGTGGTTGGACGTTTGGGTTGGAGTAAGGAGGAGCAATCACCAGTAACACTCATATTTTGATTTTTGAGAGGGTAAGGGTGGAGATTGTGGTTGGACGTTTGGTCCTTGAGCCTGAAATGATCATGTATTAAGGCTTAGTGCCTTTGGGTAATTAATAAAAATATATAAGCTTTTGAGCGTTTAGGCAAATAAGTCCATTATTAATTAATTAATTAGTAATTGTTAATAATTGTTAAAAAATACATCATTAATTATTATTAACCACTATTATTTTCATTATTAATTACATTATTAATTACTACTAGTAATAATTATTATTAATTTTATTATTGTTATTTTCATTATTAATATCAATTATTATTAATTACACCGTTTGAAGATCACTAGTAGGGGAGGCATCAAAGTGTTCGACTAGTGACACAACATGATGCATGTTGCTCCATTGGACCACTGACCTTCAGACCATGTTGGGCCACATGCTGGGCTTTTGGGCCACTGAGCCTTTAGACCATGTTATGGCCTTTGGGTCAATGGACATTCAAGTCATCATATGTAATAAAATAGGTCCAGTGGGTGCTTTCCATTCTTCGTGAGGAAGGATAAAGCTTAACCCACTGAGGTGTTTGGATGTATGTGTTATTCGATTGCTTGTAATCTTCTCTACCTATAATAAATAAATAATAATTAATTACTTGTTCAAACATGCTGGGCCAAAGCCCCTTTTATTAAAGGTAAAAAAGGAAACAAGGATTGAAAGGATGGAGGGGGCCAGACATCATTTCTGTCCTCAACCAAAAACTAGATCAACAATAAAGATTCTATGAAATCAAAAACTAGAAGTCATAATTAGAATGATAATCATCACCATATTCATACCAGTCTGAGTCATCACTCAATGGGCTAAACATGTTGGAGTGCTCCACATTCTTTGTTACCAAAGGAGCGTTCCTGGTGCTCATCGTTGACCTAAGATTGGAGTAGTCCCTTCTAGTCATACTCTTCTTCCCAGAAGTATGGGATACTCCTTTGTCGGCCATCCTCCTTCCTTGGATCACTTTGTCTTTTTAGGCAGTCTTGATCCCTTGATTCTTGTCATCTTTATCCAGGTCAATATCTCCCCATTTGCAAGTGATTCCAGAGGAATTGTAAATCCCCATGATGGCCTGATGGAAATTTATTTCGTATTTCTCTTGTACAGAAGTGAAATTAACCCTATTGGGCTCAGTGTTACAGAACTCTTCTTGCCTTGGAACTCCCTTCTAATTACCCTCATTTTGATTCTGAGAAGACATAACTAGAGGTAGGACGACCTCCCAAGTTGCCACCAACCCAGGTTCTTATTGAAAGCTAACCTCACAAGTGACTGTAGGCACAACCAGACCATGAAATGAAATGAAATTAACCTCCACTGACTGACCTTCATGAAATGAAACTCCGGTTTATCAGCTCCAACCAGACCATCCTTAAAAAAAACTGCACAGTATTGAGGCAGATTAGCTTGTGAAAACTCAACCTCATCTGGCCTCTTCCTTGAAGAAGAGGCATGCCCTTTGAAAACATCTACAGAACTAGACAATCCTTGTTGGTGAAAAGAGGCATAAGCCAAAGAATCAGCTATAGAAACAGACTTCTTCCCAGATGCTTTATCATTCCTATCACTCGTAGAGGGATTAAAAACATTCATATTATGATAAGGCTTGATAACACTATCAACATCTTTGTCCTGATTAGACAATCCTTTCTTGTACATTGATGCATCATGACCATTATTAAGACATGTTGAGTAGGTTTAGGATTTCCTACACAAACTCCTTAAATGACCAATTACCTTGCAAGAAAAGAAAAAGGGAGGGAGATTCTCATAAACAATATGTTGGCTCAAGTCATCATTCTCTGTGGAAAAAACCACCTTCCTAGTTAGAATTGAGCTAAAATCAACTTCCATTAAAAACCTAGAAAAGTAGCCAAAGTTAGGATGCTTTGTTTTCCTATCCATTTTAATTGGAACTCCAATTGAATAAGCTAAATCAAATAGAATCTTAGGGTGCCAGTAGATCCAATTTATACCAAATAATTTGACCCATACTTGGGTAAAAGCCTTTGAGTCAAATTCAAAGACTTAACTTCATATATATTTTGTGAAGGTATCTCTTTGGAAGATGAATCCACAGTGACAGTCTGAGAAGAAAGAGAGTTCTTTAAAGAAGAGGAGTGCTTCTTGAAGGCATCCTCACCCGATGAGTTCATGGATGCGTGTGGCACATTGGCCTCTTTTCTTCTTACCAAGGCATCCTAACTCTAAGTCTCTGATGAAGGATGCCTGCCAGAGATCAGATCAAACCCTAAAAAGTACAACAACACCATGGAGGAGGAAAAATCTAATCACCATATTCGACATCACAGAGAATGCTCCCGAGACCGCACCTCATCACCTCCTCATAATTATTTACTAAGCATGAATATCATAGGGAATAGATTTTTAAATAAAATAACAATTAAAATATTTAAAAATGAGATAACCATTCATAAAAAATTCATAAATTAAAGATAATTATAATCCCTTTTATAATTTCAGCTTTACGATTATCGACATTTCATAATCTTGAATATAAACCCTTTATATTCATTGCAATAGTACTTTCAAATATTTAAAAATGAGATAACCATTCATAAACAATTCATAAATGAAAGATAACTATAAACCCTTTTATAATTTTAGCTTTACCATTATTTACATTCCATAATCTTGAATATAAACCCTTTATATTCATTTCAATAGAACTCTTTCACATTCTTCATTACATGACATTTTAATTTTAAATGCATGACATTTTATGAATTATAAACAATTTACAATTAAATTAATATTTATACTAGGTAGAGAGGATTACAAACTACAAACAACTGACACACCTAGACACCCCAGCATGTCAAGCCTCATCCCTCCCCACAAGGAATGACAAACACCCACTGAACCTGTTTTATTACATTTTCAATGGCCTAAAGGCCCTATAGATTTGAAAACCCTTTTTTCAAGGCCCAAAGACCCATGGACCGAAGGACTAGCTAAATGCATCCCATACCACACCTTCAAAATTAAATATGATTGATGGCACAGTTCTGAACCGAGCCTTCAGATACACCAAATCTTGTTAAAGGCGTGTTCTAAGACCACACCTTTGGTGGTGTTAATCTGATAAATAGATATTGTTATTTGAATAAATGAGTTTTATAAAAAAATAATGTTTTAAAAATTATTCTTCCATGTTGGTTTAGTATTTGGAGTTCTGGAGCTGCAAGAATTTCAATTAGGCGAGCACACTAAGATTGAGATTCATGAATCATTGCAAGTTCATATGGTTGAAGGTGTGGTCCTACATCGAACCTATATATACGCCAAATTTTGTTAAAGGTGCAATCCAAGATCACACTAGTGGTTGTTTTAATCCGGTAAGTAGATATCATTATTTTGATAAATAAATTTTAAAAAAAAATTATTTTTTAAAATTATTCTTTCATGCCAGTTCAATGTGTAGAGTTCTAGAGTTGCAATTATTTCAATCATGTGAGGTACACTTGGACTGAGCTTCATAAATCACTATAAGTTCATTGTAGGAAATTTTCCTCATATAATGGGAATGAAAAAAACATATTTCCTAGATAGGGTACTTGGGAAACTATTTCCCAAAGTACCCCAAATTTTCCATGGGAGGAAGGAAAAACAACCTTATTTTGGGAAATAGTTTCCCCAAGCATAAGAAAACTAGGGTACATTGGGAAATAGTTTCCCAAGTACCCTATTTAGGGAATTTTTTTTATTCTGGTTATATGAGGACTATTTCCATTCATTGTGGGTTCAAGGGTGTTACTTGGGTGTTTATCCATGAGTTTTTGCTGTTCGTGAGAATTTGAGCTGGAGGTGAGCTACTTCGAGTTCAAATCCAGAGATCCTTATTCATTGCAAATCTAGAGATTGAACACTGGTCGATTGGAGTCCACCACTGTAGGAGTTGGAGCTTGTATAAGAATTATAGAGCTCAAATATTTCATTTCTGTGTTCATGATTCCGTAGCCGTAAATGAAAATCACAGTTCGAGTGTGAAATTTTTACGTACCCTGTGAGGATTTTTAGTGTTACCTCGACAACCAGGCCACCAATCATGCCGTATCATCATATCCTCACCTCCCATGTCTTTCACCACACCTCCCATCAAAATGGATAAGGAATTATCTATCATTTCTTTTCATTCTTTTCAAAATGCATAAGGACTTATCTATCCTTGTTTTTCATTTTTTTTACAGAATAGAATAAGGACCCCATCTTTTACTTCTATCATTTCATTCTCTGAACTTCTAATCAAAGATACAATGGGAATGAGGATATGTCTTCTGTCGATGTAACACCCTGATATTTTAAAAGAACACTTTGTTTGATAGCGCATGCAAGATGAAACACTGAGCTTAAATGAACCATGAAATATTATTATTTTTATTACCGTTATAACATAGCCAATTGAATTGGTGGGTATGAATAAGATTAATCAAATTATGAAATATATATAAAGGAAATAATCAATACAAATTTATTGATTAATGCTTTGAAAAGAATTACTCATTTTTTAACAATAATTTTATTCTTTAAAAATACATTTTATTCAAAAATGGGTTTTATTTCTTTTTGTGAGAAAATAATATAATTATCCTTTTTTAATTTTATAAAATTTATTTGAAATAATGAAATTCATTTTTTAAAGCAAAATTCAAAATTAGTTTAGAGTGAAATTTTGATAATTTTCTAAAAAGTTTGATGAATAGTGAAAAATAATGATTTTTATTAGAAACTATATTTTTGATTCAAAGCATACAAAGTACCATTTTATACTTAAAAAGACATTTTTTTTTGAAAAAATCTTTTTCGTCGCATTTTGTGTTTTTATCTTATATTAATTTCCGCCACTTCTAAAAATTGAATATTGAAAAATGGATTACATATTTGGAATCAGGAAGTCCAAAATTGGTAAATAGGTCCCTTTTATTTTTGGCCATTATGAATAGTAACCATGGTAAATATTTGTCACCTCAGTAATGATAAAATAGGTAAAATAGTGTTAAAACCATGAGATAAGGTCTCAAAATCAACCCAATACTTGAATTTATCCTATTGGATGAGTGGAGTTTGACATGTCCATCCAAGTCTAAAATATATGGCCACTTGGTGCCATTTTTCTTTGATATTGACCTTTATATTACTTTAAGAAAAGAATAAAGGGATCTTGACCCTCAACCATTAAAAAAAATCACTCTTGACTTTAATATTTATAATATTTTTCCATAAGGATAAAAAGAGTTTAGGTTCTATTTTAAATGTTCATTTGAAAGATGATTTTTTTTTATCATTTTATATTTTTTAATTTCTAGTGACAAAATAATTTCATTATATGCTTACAAAACACTGAAAAAGTATTCATTTAATTGATATAAAAATAAAATAAATGTTTAAAATAAAAATAAAAAAGTAATATAATTTGGATGAATTATTGAGTTACATGAATTTTGTAGATGAATACGGCATGTTAGGGATGTGCGAAAGGATTAAATTTGAATTACATATTTTTATTGTTATCTTTAAAGTCAAATTGAATGAGTAATGTTAAAAATGATATTAATGACATTTTATGAAAAATAATATTTTATTAAATTATTTAAAAATCATAAATTTCTTGAAATAGGGCAAGGCAGATAAAATATGGTTGAAAATGTCATCCCTTGTCCATTTATGATCCAATTTTCACCTTATAGGTAAAATTACAACCCTTTTAATATTGTAAAAGTTGTTATTGTGGTTGAGGTTAAAATTGATCAATAAAGGGGTTAATAAAAAAGATAAAGTTTAAAACACCACACAAACCTATCCAAATTTTAGTGGTTGATGGGATTTTAACCACATACAACCTTATATTCAAATATCTATCCATTTGGAAGCATTTGGATAAAGAATGACTTTATTATATTTTAATCTTTTAATAAGTTCCAAGAGTGCCCCTCCCCTCACTTATAAAAGGGAACCCATCCTTTCTATTTTTTCACACCACTTTGAGACTTCTAGATTTACAAAAAACTACCCAAATATATTCTCAACTTTCCTAGCCATGAATTACAGGTTATTTTCTTCTTAAAAGGCCATTTTTAGGGTCCTTGAGAAGAGATCTAAATGAGGCCTACCGAAGAAGAGGTAGCCATCTTACCCGACCTGTTTCAACTTGTCTCTTCTTATACTTCCTCTAAATCTATGATACTATTCATAAAATAATAAATTAAGTATCCTTAATATACTAAAATGTTATCATGATTATGGAAACACCTTTATTCACTCTCTTTTCTATCAAATGGGAAGTGAAAGTATCACTCGTGCGTATGTACGACCTACCACCTCCACGTAGCGATACGATTCATTTTCCATCACTATCTTTCAGGGATGGTTATTATGATGAGTTTAATATTTATATATTATATTTATGAAATAATTATTCTTTTATAATTATAATATCATATCTACCTTCTTATCTTCCAATCTATGGGAAAACGATAACGTTGCTCGTGCGTACATGTGGATTACCACCTCCATAAAGCGATGCGATTCATTTTTTGATTTCACATTAAATGGATGGTAATGATGATATATTTAATGAATATATATTATATATATGATACAACAATGATTCTTCAAAGGTGAATTATTTTTTACCTTTCTTTCGTTCCATCCATTAAAAAATGGAAACAACGTTCATGCATACATATGACCTACCATCTTCATGATGGTGTGATTCATTTTTCAATAGCTAAATTTTATGGATGAATATAAATATAAATATAATTAATATATATGATATTAATATCATGGTTAAATTTTTTAGATTATGGAACCATGATCAAAGTATAAAGGCTGAGACCACCGAACCAAAACATGCATGAAAAACGAAGCAATTATCACTTAAAACAACAATTTTAATGAAGAATTGTTAATAAAAGGGGTGATAAGATGTTATAATAAAATAATATATGGTATGATATATATGTTTATGGTTTTGGAATACATTTATAATAAATCTCCATTTCTTATACAAGAGTTTTGAATACGTATGAAGAAAGACGAGACTTGGGATAAGAGATTTTACATCTCAATCTCATTTTATCCAGGATTATTTATGCCTGAATTTCCATTGAGGAAATTTTCTAATCCTTATATTATAAATCTATTTAATTTTATAATAATCTAGTTATTCATGAAATTTTCAATTAATAGTACCATTTTCCTCTCCGTGATACTTAAAATGGTCGGTAAAATGTTTTTAAGAAAAATAGACTTTATTTCTCTTTGATCAAAAATACTTTTTCTTACATGTCTATGTTTTATAAAAATGTTTTAAAGAATGTTTTTACTATTCTAAAATTATTGTTTAAATTCATTTTCACAAATTTTTTACTTTTTATAAAATGTATTAAAATGAATCTTCTTGTCATTTTCTGAATGATTTACTTTTGAATTTTTACTAAAAATATGGAAGGAATATTGGTTTTAATGTATATGGAATGAAAATAATTTCCTACCATCATGACTACTCATTGATTTGAAGATTCATTTACAAGTTTCTAATTTTAATTTTAAAGAAAATGTTTTCCATAATATTTTAGAAATTTTTAGATTTTAAAGAAGTGATTTCAAAATGAAAAGGTTATTTTCCTCAAGCTATATTCCAGTGATATTTTAATGAAATCTTCATATATGATAACATACTTTGATGTTACTTATTATTTAATAGGTATATGATCCAATGATACCATATTTGTTCTTTCTTTACATGATTTATGGTCATGATGATGAAATATCGATGAAAACCATTTTCTTTTCCACAAGTTAAGTTATGATGAATGCTTTTATGATCTTATGGCATACATATAAATGGATTTAGGATTATGTGATGGGTTGGCCCAAAATTACTTAACCCTTCGATGAATTGGGTAAATATGGATAACTCATTAGATAAATATGTTATGCGTGATCCAGATTTCACGATCACAATTTAATGCATGGACCTAGTTTTCATGTGCATAAGATTATGCATGGACATGGTTTTTATGTTTATAATATTATACGTGGACCTCATTTTCATGTCCATAAGATTATGCATCAACCTAGTTTTCATGTTCATAAGATTATGGGTGGACATAGATTCATGTTCATAAGTTTATGCAAGGTCCTGATTTCATATCCTTAACTTAATGAGTGAACCTGTTTCTATTTATACATGTTCACAATGTTATAAGATTATGTTTTTTCCACATTACTATGTTTATGTTATACTCTCATGGCTCATGTTATTTGATTACTTTATGATTCATGCCTTATGAACTGCCAAACTTTATTCCATGACTCAAGATTATGATATATGATATGCAGGATATGATTTTCAAATGTTAAGCTCATATTTTCATATACTTATGCTCATGTTATGCATAAGTGATCATCGATATCTCCTTTTTTACCCTTACTGAGCATATGGGCACACCCTTTCTTATGTTTCTTTTTCCTAGGTTATGAAGAATAATTTTAAGTTGGGTATGTCTAATAAGAATACTATTTGAGAAGATCTTTGTGGGAAATGTTGAATATATTTCATGAAATAAGAAGATTGTGTATCTAGTATCCAAAGACACTAAACCTTTATAGTTTTGATGTGGATTGTAATGTTATGTAATGAATATTAATCTATTAAGATGTAATATCTATGTATGAAAATTATGGGTCACTATAACCGATCTTATGATCGAAGAAGTCTTGGGGATAAGGGATCATCATTTACCGATTTTTGGATTGAAGAAGTCATGAGGATAAGGAATTATATTTTTACGATCTTCTAATTGAAGAAGTCACAAGAATAAGTACATGTCTTATGTTGATCCTATGATTGAAGAAGTCTGATGGATTATCTTTCACTGATATTTGGATTAAAGATATCCCACAGATAAGGAATTGTCATTTTCTGATCTTTTGATTGAAGAAGTCCTATGGATAAAGGATTTACATTTACTAATCATCAAATTGAATAATTATTGTGGTTAAGGACTTATCTATTTGTTTATCAGAAAGTGGGCACTAATTTTACTAAGTGTTGTTCAATTTTGGGTATAAAATCCTCTTGTGACTCAAGGTTAAAAGCGTACAAGTTTCAAGGATAATAATTTTTTATACACACATATAACAGGGGACTAAGGATTGATTATCTTAGATCTCTTAAACATTTCCTGTGTCCTATCCTTATGGATTTTTTTTTAATTTTATTATATATTTTACTTTAACATGTATCCTTATTTACTTGAGTTCTAAATATTTCTTTATCAAGATCAAGTCCGTTGAGTAAGTCTAAAACATTCATTCACCATCATTTGAAGTTTCTTTTAATATTTTTATTCTTTGTTGTTTTATATTATAAAATTTATTTAACTTCAATGACACTTCCCAAATCAGAATAAATAGATTTATCCGTATCTAAAATGATTCTTTATAGATACACTTGTCTTATCGATTTATAAACTTAGTTTCATTATATGCTTTATATTTTCAAGCTTCACCCTTTCTATTGTGTACTTTATTTTTTTACTCTGATTTATTAATTTAAGAATAAAGTTTATTAAATGTATTTTATTTCATTTATTTTAATTCAACCCCTCTTATGATTTTATTTCTAGAACAATATTTTCTGCATTAAATTCATAGGATAGAGTTGAAGGTGGTGTTATACAAACTTAAATCATCTACAGAGAGTCCACTGGTGTTGGATCCCTGTATTTTTTTTCTCAAGGCATACAGAAGATATGATTTTTGCTTTTTCAATCACCTTTGACTTAGGGTTTATGTTGTTGTATGACATGGACCTCATTGTTTATACATTTAATGATTGATATATTGTTGGATTATGCATTCATTTTTTCTTATGATGAGGAATTTTATTTTAAAGAGTAATGTATTACATTCATGAAATTATATTATTCATGATAGTCATCAATCCCGACCCTATTGAAGGTGGGGTTAGAGTTTCATCTCTCGATCTCATCAAAGACACATGTGGGGTTCAATGAGGTTGGGTCATGGAATTTTTTGACCTATATATTTTCTCTCCATCTTCTTTCTATATTTATTTACTTTATATGTGCAAGTTGTGTTCATTCACTACTATTGAGACCAAGAGGTTGGAATTCATAATTAAGATTTGGTGAGATGATGAAGGTTACCTCAATAAAAGGTGTTTATAAATGGGTGAGTTTAGGTGAATTTAAGTTGAAGAGGATATGGTTCATGTATTTGTTGTCAACACATTAGAAATTATATGAATCATATTCAATCTCAGGTGATTCATGTTTTTCCAGTTGAGATGAAGTTTATTACAAGTTTTGGGAGTTACTAAAAGTAATTTAAATTGATTGGATGAAGTTTGATGGTGTTTTTGAGATGGATGAAGTGAAGATAGACTTCACTATATCATGGATAGTTCCAAAGAGAGCATGTTAATGGTCCGATAAGAAAAAATTTCATATCCCAGTGTTGATTTTTGGTATGAAATATTTGTTTATATTCGTTTTTTACCTATTTTAGGTTATATCTATCATTTGGGTGCTTTATCCCTTTGAAGGAGTTTCATCACTATTTCTGAAGTGGTTCATGATGTGAATATGTCATTCACATCATGAATAGTCATGATGGTGAGCCCAAGTTTATGTAACTATGGTTCATGGAATTAACCACCTGCTTTAGCCATGAACTAGTCGAGTTAAAGGGATTCATGAAGTGAATATCGTTTCACACCATTTCACACTGTGAACCCATCAGACTAGCTGTATTTTTTTTTTGTTTTCCATATTTTCCCTTGGTTCGATTTAACCCTATTGTTACCTCAGTTTTTCCAGTCTCAAAACCAATTATCTCTTTCTCTCTCTCATACAGACTCCTTCCTCTCTCCATCTTTGGTGTGATTTTGGTGGGATTTCACCCTAGGTCTTTGAGGATCATTACAGCGAGTGGTTTTCTTCATCTTCTCTTGATATTTCCTCCTCCTTTCTTGGGTTTTCACTTTTCTTGAAGGCTATAGAATCCTAGGGTTTGTTAGATACAAATTTATTGATAGGGATTTGTGGTTTAGGGATTTCTCTCACATCTTAAGTGATTCCTCTCCCTTCGGTTTGTGGGTTCCATCTAGCTATTGACAATTTATAGTTTTTTAGGTGGGTGGTTTCGTAAACAGGATTTTTCATATGAATCTAACCTGCTTGATTTCTTTAAAAATAGGTTTTAAAATTGTTTAAATGAAATGTTTTTATTTCTTGAAATTTGTTTTGAAAGTGGAAAATTAATCGATACTGAAAATGGTTTAAAGGAATGTTTATGCTCGGTTTTGGGGTTGTTTGTATTGATTTGATAAAGATGGATTTTTATTGATGAAACACCCCCTTTTATAACTAGGTATGGTTTTCCTCCATAATAGTGGATATATTACAACATCACTAACTAAAAAATTGGTGAGACAGGTGATGTGGCTTTAAATTATTTCACTTTTCCATATCACTTTTGCAGTTTAAATTATGATTTTAATGTTAAAATATACCTTTAACAAGTTAATTATAGTATACACTACTACAAAAACGGGCAAGGGAAGTGCTAGACTTTTATCAGCGCTAAAAAAAAGTACTGTTAAAAGTGACCCTTTATCAGTGCTTTTTTTAGCACTGTTAAAGGGGACCCCTTTATCAGAGCTTCTTTTAGTAGTGCTGTAAAGGGGGGTTTTATCAGTGTTTTTTCCTAACGCTGATAAATTTTATATTTCAAAAAAAAAATTCATGAAAAATAATATATTGTTATATAAGTATATTTATATTGATATAAATATAATATTTATTTTTTAAATATGTTTTAGAAAAGTATAACTAGACTATTAAATTTAATATACAAGAAATTTAGTGAAAATGGATTTAAAATATTTTTAAAAATATTATTAATTAATAATTTGCTAGTTATCATCGATTAGGAATCATTTAATAACAATTTGAAGACACAAAAAAACAAAAAAATTAATAAAAGATCTAAAATAAGTTAAAAATGTAACTCAAACTTAAAACGGCCATAACTTTTGATCTGGGTGTTCGTTTGAGCTCTACATCATATCAAATCAAAGCCTGCTACGAGATCTACGTACTAATGAACCAAGAAAAGCTTTTGTCACATTTTTAGAGGCAAAAAAGGCCAATAAGGCCTCCAAAACTGAGTTTTTTGTCTGGATACCCCGATTTGTTAACATTTAAACAAGTATAACTTCTGATCCGGATGTCCGTTAGGCCTATACCACATATCATATCGAAGATTGTTTTGTTTTATTCGATTTTACTGGTTGTGGAGTTGAAACGGGCATCTAGATTAGAAGTTATGGTCATTTTAACATTCTGTGGCTTTTCAAATACACATATATATGTATTTATTCATAAATATATATGTGTGTGTGTGTGTGCGTGTGTGTGTGTGTGTGCGCGCGCGCGTCTGTGTGTGTGTTGTATATATGTATGTATGTATTTATTTATTTATTTATAAACACACATAAAAAACATATTTTATAAATGTATTTAAAACTAATCTTATAGATATATATTAATATAAAAATAAATATACGGATAAAAAACATATTAATATAAATATATATTAATATAATAATGAATATATATATACTAACATATGAATAAATATATATGTATTAATATAACTAAATATATTTATATTAATATGAATCTATATTAATATAATAATAAATATAACTATATATATAAATAAATAGATATATCATTAAATAGAGAAAAAAACAAAATGGATTAGTGGTAAAGGTACATGCACGTAAGGTGGAAGGTCACGGGTTCGAGTTTGGGTGGAAGCAAGGAGGTGTGCACGTGTGGGGGATGCGTTGGAAGGGCAGCGCGTGGGAGAGACTGAGGGGGTTCTGCTTAACACTGATAAGGGGGGGGGGGGGGGTCAAGCGCCGTTAAAATCCCCCTCCCATTATATAATTATTTTTTATTTTTTATATTTTTTTTGACTTTTATCAGCGCTTTTTTAAGCGCTGATAATAGGGACCTCCCTATATCCTCGCCTCAATTAACAACGCTTTTTTTAGCGCTGTTAATGCACTTTTCTAGCGTTGATAAAGACCTTTTTTTAGTAGTGATAGTGATTATTTTTTAAGTAAAATATCAAATTAATAAATATTATTCTTAAATTATGTGTTTATTTTTAAATTTTTAAATGTTTCAATATTTTAGTTTTTTATTTAATTAATTATTTTCATTAAAAAAATAATTTTAAGTGTTTGAATTAATTTAATCTTTAATTTATTTATTTTTTATTAATCAATTAATTAATAGATTTCAGTTTAATTTAACTTTTCATCTTTTGTTTTTAACTTTTTATTATTTTGGAAATGTTTATTTATAATTTTTAATCATTTTTTAGTTTATTCATTTAACAATTCTTTGTTTTTTATTAATTAAGGAATTAATTATTCAATGTAATCTAAATCTAATTCTTTATTTTTAATTTTATAGTTTTATAATTTTGTTTGTTTCAACTTTCAATATGTGATTAAATTAAAGTGGTCACAATGTGATTTAATTATTTAATTTCAAATATTGTAATGTTAGATAATATAATTTTATTTGTTTTTTCAGGTACATGTATGTTGAAATCTGGAAAAGGGGTGAAGTGACTGTGCTACTCCCCAAGCAACCGCATGATTAGAAAAGCGACCGCCCCAAGTTGAAATTTTAGCAAAGGAACTATCATGCCTCTCTCATAGTCATCTGCATGAAGTTTTTTTGAATTAAAATTATCAATGGGAATGATCGATCACAAGACTTACAACCAGATGATGAAGTGACCATAAGAAAGGGTTTTGAACTACTGTGAGCCCTCTCAAGCTGCCACATAACAAAGGCAACCTACTGCATGCACCACCGATCAACCACATACTTTTCTCTATCAACCACGACCAAGAATACATCCATACCTGTGGAAAATTGAAGCCTGAGCTCACTGATAAAGATGATGTCAATGATCCAAGTTCAATTTGAACCAATACAAATGTGGACGAAGGTCCACCCGTTGTTGATTGAAGATAAGTCAACCCAAGATGAGATTAAGAGGAGAATAAAAATATGATACGAGGCATCTGCTAGATGATTAGAAAGGGGGACCAAACTCAAGATTGGGGGTTTTCGGTGATCCCATAATGAAGACACTGATGTCAATGCTGATTAAGATGATGAGTTGTTTTTGTGCCAAGTTTGATTTTACATTGACCAGAAGTACGAGTTCAAGCCGATGCTGGATGAATTGGGGGATGCACGTTGTTGAGAACTAATCTACAAATAAGAAGACGAACTTAGTAAGATTAGGGTTTGTCTAAATGAATTTATAGAAGTTAGATTGAGAGGGTAAGTCCAGGATGGGTTAAAGGATCTCAACGTTGGTTTCTGGGTTCAAGATGTTGATCAATCTCCTAGGTTAAAACCAAGTATGGGGAAGAGATGAATTTTACATTCTCTATGGTGATTTACTCCTAATTCTTGAAGGTTTAATCGAGGATTTATTCGAAGATTGAAGATTTTTGAAATTTGATTTGAATTAGAAGATGAAAAGCCAGGTCAAGACCGAAACCAATGTATTTATGAGAAGTCAAGCCGAACATGGGAAAAAAGGGTAGCATGGCCATTTATCCTTTCCAATTCACCAAGTTCATGGATGATTAATGTTACATTGAAGGTGATATAAACAATTACACAATGAAGTTTCAGCTGCTAAATAAGTTGTTAAATGAGCTCAGTCCAATGGGAAAGAAGAGTGGTCTATACATGAAGTTTTAGTTGGTTCCAAAATCTATTGAACTAGAGAACACAATTAACTAACTGCTTGTTAAAGGGTTGTGATTCACTTATAAATATAGAGTAAGTGTGATAAAAAATGAATCCATGAATCCTAGGTAGGAGAATAATGGGATCTGCATTTTTTCATTCAAGTGAAGTTGGATAAAGTTTCTTAGAATGAGCTTCATTGATACGAATATTTAGAATCCAAAAACTGTGTTTGTAAATGAGAATGTCAATCATGATGAAATCATTTGAAATTGAAGAATAAGAGAAAGTCTATTTATCATGAAATGTGTTGAAATAATTTTAGGCTTGAGGAACATGTTCAATGGTTCAATAATGTTTGGAGTGGTGCACTCGCTATCATGAAAGATATGATTTTTTACAAGTGTTTAGTTAAAGATAGGTGCTCACATCAAGGTTGGAAAAGTTGTGGAAATGCAGCCTATGATTTATGAAGGTCTTCATTATGGTAAAATACAACAAATCGGAAGCCACATCAAGGTCACGTGTGCACCTGTAGCATTACAATGCTGTGATCACAGAGGTTATATAAAGATTATTTCCATGCTACATAAGGGTGAAATAGATCATGTGAGGGTACCTAATGCTTCAATGAGGCTATGTTAGAGTAACCTCCCATGGATGAAATCTACTAAAGGGTGATAATATTTCTATGGGAAGGTTATTTGGTGCTTATCAAAGCCTTGTAAAGGCACTACGAATAAAATTTAAATGTGTGGTGCTCTAAATTCATAGATCAAAGTTAAATAAAATAGATCCTATATTGAGATCATAGAAGTTAAAGAAGATCGAATCTGGGAAACAATCGAAGCTTCTATAATTTTTTTGGTTTAAATCATAAAAATATGTTTGAACCCATAAATATATCTAGGTTTACTGTAAAAAGTTGGAGAAAGTTGCATGTGGCTTTTTCATGTCAATTAGAATGGGATAATTACTCTAACAGGATGGTTATAAGAAAGTGAATTAAAATAATTTCATGTGCTTCCACTTGGAAAATTTTGTTATGATAAAATTTGTGACAACCTATGATAAAATATCTTGATATATTTTCATGTAGGGATGAAAAAAAGGTGGGATGTATTATTCATCATCAGGGGTACAGAATAGATAGTGTAGAGAAGATAACGGAGCTTGGAGAAAGTCATGGAGTTAGAGATTGGGAAAGGAATCATTCTTGCTAGATAATTTTTATCTTATCTACTAATGAATTTGGTTTTTATGGATTAATCCTTTGAATATATATATATATATATATATATGGATTTATCCACAGAGTTGGCATGGTTTTTGGGTATCTCAGGACCCCGAAATTAATATATTAAAAATATTAATATATTTTAATACACTCACATACATCATTTTGGTTTAAATGGTCTTAATATTGTTAGAGACCAAATGGGAAATCTAAGACCACATTTTAATTCATAATGTAGGGTTTACTCTATACATGACATAAGGTTGGTTGGTGTCGGTTGTTCTGTGTGAGGTGACTGTTGGCGAGCATGTTTAATAAAATAAATAAATAATTTATTTAATTTAATTAAATGACCCAACCTAGCCTAAACCTATATAAATAAATTGTTATTATGTTTATATAGGGTTATACAGATAATCTTCAGAGGATTAGCAGAGAGTTTTCTTTATTGGCATTGGAAAACATGAGGACGTGGACCGATGATTAGATCAAGGTGGATTGAGAGGCATACGACTAACACAAAAAACCTTGTTCATCACTTGAGAGAACGATATTCACCAAATATAGACACTTAATCAATTTAGGGAACATTATTTATGGATTTATACCCTTTTGATTTAATTAATCATGGATTCTTTATCTGCTTTGATTTTAGGCATTTTCTATTCTCGCATGAGCTTGTTTGGAAAATTAAATTGTTAAATACAATTCATTTTTATTATGCCATGATTTCACCCAATGATTATTAAATTCTTGATCATTTTCTAGGATCACATCATCCAATGATGATCATCACATTTTTCTATGTGATTCTCCTCCATTATTCATCGCATTCTTCACTATTGGCCTATGAGCTTTGCAGTTTGACATTGCCGGGGAAGGTTTGAGTGCGATCGAACCCCTGAATTTGTGGTGTTTGAGGAAATAATAGAAGTATTAGAAATTTTGGGATGGATCATGATGGTATTGTGATTTTTAGGTGATGGATATGGTTTTTAGGACCCCAAACGAACGCGAACACATGATGGACTCCTGTGTGGGTGATCAGATTCTGATTTCCAGCTACTAGAGGTTGGGAATCAATGGTTGGAGATATTAACCTTAAAATTTGGGTGGTCAAATGATGATATTTACATTAGTTAGGTAGGATCTATAAACTACACGAAGAACATGATTTACTACCTACAAAAAATCCTAACTACATGACATGTACTGTGAAAAACATACACTATGTAGTCCTCTAGTTACGGTGACTAGGGTTTTGGGTGAGATAAATATCACACGTCGTGTATGTCAACATACACACAGTGTGACCTAGTGATGGTGGATTAGTGTGTATGTTGGGAGTACACAAGTATGGACATGGCCAGGAACATGATCATGACCAGAGTACACGGGCACGACTGTGTACTTGGACATGACTAGGATACCTGGACACAACCATGTACACGGGCACAGGACGATGTACACAGGAATGATCCGAAAGAGTATGGGAAGGACCTAAGTGGATGAGACACATATTTTACAACTAGTAATCATCATTTAGTGTGACATGGATTACCAAGATATGTCTAGGGAAGAACACACCAAGATGGTGAGGCAAGGTCACATGTCGTGTGACCCCACATACACACTGTGTACTTCTCTCAGTAACTTCTACATCCCATATCCCCTTCTTAAAGACTCATATTTTGGCCCATGAGTAGCCTATCCTGAGTTATTTCCACATATATTGTGATGGTATCCTTCATTGTGGAATATGATATATGATGTGATGTATTATGAGCATGATTCATCTTTAGGTGATGCTTGATGATGGAAGTGATCGGGTTGGATCATTGGAGTGATGCTAAGGTCAGTGATCCCCTATTGAACTAGGGAGTGGGTCCCCCATACTATTTATATAGGTAGATTTGGTACTACCACATACTAAAATAGGTAATAGGTGCACTATCTATAGAGTGGTAGTCCTCTATCTTTAATATCTGACAGGAAGTAGGTCCTCCATTGGAGTTATGGCTCCCTTGGATGTGAAGCACAATGGAGAGGTGCAGGCCCATCCACATAGATTATTACAAGGTTTCATGTGATATTGAGCTATGGATATGGATATCCCCTTCCTCTCTCATATGTTTTTTATGATCATATATTTATTGGGTTTTCATTTCCCTCTTACTATGGGTTGAGCTGACTTAGGTCGTATCTTTATATTTCTCACTTTTTGGTTTTCGGGGAATCATACTAGGTATGTATATATTCACCCCTGCATGGGATTTTCTTTCACATGTAGTATCTTGTGTAGACTATGGTAAGAAATTGGTGGATCTTAGTGACACTTGGGTTCATTGACCATGTTTAGTGGTTGAACTTAGAGATCAGAAGCTGGGCAATCTCAATTTTTCTCTTTTCCAGTAGTTTTCAGGTTGAGACTTCATTTCTGGATGGGAATTTATTTTCCCCTTTATGATTTGGATTTATGTTTTCATTATTTTATGTATTTCCCTATAGGTTATTGCATGCATAGTTAAACTCTAGATGTTGCAGTTTATTTTAATATTCTTATTCACTTTTTCATAGAGATGGTTGTGTGTGTGCATAAAGGTACAATAGGAAAAGATCTCCCATTTTGGTATATGAATTATTGGAACTTGTATCCATCCTCTATCCTATTGGGGGTGGTATTCTAGTGGTCACACCAAGATTGACATCATCCAGGTAGCCCCCAGTGGGTCGGGTCATGACAGAGTGGTATCAGAGCAGTTTGTACTCAGGTCAGTGTTGGAGTTCGAACCATGGTGAGGATTTATTTGGGAACTTAAGAAAAAAGTGTCGAATTGTATCAAGTATGGATTTCAGCCTAGGTAACCTAGTTTTGGTGTAGCGTCTAACACATCCATTCACCAAGACTCTGACTAACTGCTTGTCAATCCGGCATGCTGAGACATCGGTGGTAGGGAACTGTTGGTGCATGAATAATATAGGATTGAGTCCTTTGGATTTCCTTCTTGAGTCAGATCCCCATATTTATATTCTCATCTAACTATGGTACATATTGATCACTTTCAATATTCATTCACAAGGAAAACCAACTAGGTTACCGATAAATGATCGTGACGATGGTACATTGAGTGATGAGGCCTCAATTCAGGGTCCATCTCATGAGGTGTTTCTTCCAAGTGGGCATGGAGTAGCTCCACCACCTATCGAGTAATGGATAGTACTAGATGGGTAGGATGATGATGCACATATGATTAGCATTCTACATGAGTTCTAGCATTAGAGACTGCTGATGTTCCATGGCGAGTTAGACCTACAGGTAGTGGAGGATTGTCTTGAGTTGGTGGTATGATTCTTTAAGATTGTTCAGACCTTGAATGGTCAAATGGATGTGATTATAGCTAGACTTCTTAATGGGGAAGTATGGATCTGGTGGAGTTTTGTGATTCATACCAATGATGAGATGATTCTCTCATAGTCATACTTTCATAAGTTGTTTAATGATGAGTATTACCCATCATGATTATGCTCCGTGCAGATTCAGGAGCTTATCAAGTTACAGTAGGGTGACATGACAGTTGAAAAGTTTGCTATGAGATTTAACGAACTCACACATTACTCCCTAGATATGGTGTGAGAAGGTTTCTTCTGAAAATGGATGTTTGAGTAGGGTATTCTTAGAGACATTCATGATATAGTAATCTTTTTGTGTGATCTGACCTATACTGGAGTGCTTGAACGGGCTCTAGTGATTGAGATATTCTTAACAGAGGAATGTCGGATGGTGAGAGCCAGTGATGGTCATCATGTGGTTGAGACATCTATAACAGCTAGCATGCATCACACATCATGGTATTTATAGAGGATGTATACTCATTCTTGTACTCAGACACATGGATATGCAGACTAGGGATCACATAGAGGATCCAACCATCTAGGTGAGGGATGATGCTATGCTTGTGGCAGGAGGGGTCACATAGAAAGTTATTTCTTGATCATTCGTGATAAAAAAGATAAATAGATAGTGGATGGACCAACATGGAATATGCAACACCATGATTAGGGATCTCCCAAGCATGGTCAGGGCGGCCCCTAGGAAGGTAATGTAGATAGAGGAGTAGGTGGAGGTTTGAAGGGAGGAGATACTATTAGAGGGTGATGATATGATCTTCTTCCACCACCACCACTAGGAGGAATATTATAGGCTTAGTGAGCTAGTGGTCAAGGCCATGGGAAGCTGCAAACTATAGAGGGTTATGACCAGGTTGCACATAAGACGATTCAAGGTATGATTTGTGTATTTTATACTCTTTCTTTAGTACTAGTATACATAGGTGAAAGTCATTAATTTATCTCTATATCCATCATATGAGAGTTAGATATCCCCATTGATACCTTATTTGAGCATATTTTTCTAGAGGTTCCTACTGAATGTGATTCTTTGATATCACTTATTTGTTGGTAGTGTGAGTTGGTGTTTGGTGGAGAGAATTTCTCGCATAACCTCTTGGTCATCATGATGAAACCTTATGATGTCTTCTTGGGTATATACTGGTTGTCCATGGTTTGGGCCCATATTGACTATCATCACAGATAATTTAGATGCCTTCAAATAGATGGGATGGGATTCTTCTTTGCAGGTGAGAGAGATCTCATGACCGAGCGAGTGGGACTTGCGAGCAGGAAGCTGCAACCCATCACCCATCAGTTGGAAAGTTTATCCCTTAGCACAATGGGATATTCAATCATCTATATTCATTTAGTAGTTTAGAATTATATAGAAACCTTTCTCGAGGACATTTTGGGACTACCTATGAGTCAAGATATGGACTTATGCACCAAATTTCACCCCAAGACTGCACCAATATCTTCTATTGTGTATCGGATGGACCCTACTAATCTCTGGGAGTTGAGGGTGTAGTTCAAGGACCTTCAAGAGAAGGGTTTTATCAGACCTATTGTGTCAACCTAGAAATCTTTAGTGCTATTCATGAAAAAGTTGACAAGATCTTGAATCTATGTGTTGATTATCATCACTTGAACTAGGTAATGATAAAGAACAAGTACCCCTTTCCACAAATTGATGACATCTTCGACTAGTTTTAAGGCATGAGTTGGTTCTAAAATATTGATATTAGGTCTGACTAGCACTAGTTGAGGGTTCACAAGGTTGATATTCTAAATATGGCATTATGATATCACTACTAACAATATGAGTTCTTGGTGATGCTTTTTGGTGTGGTGAATACCCCCACTGTGTTCATGGAACTTATGAACTGTATTTTCTAACCATACTTGGACCGATTTATGGTTGTCTTCATTGATGACATACTCATTTACTCTATATTAGAGTAGGGGCATATAAAGCATTTGAGGATAGCCCTAGACTTGTTCTATGATAATCAGCTTTATGGAAAGCTCTTAAAGTTCCAGTTTTGGATTTGTGAGGTTCACTTTTTGGGGCATTTCATCTCTGAGTATGGTTTATCTATGGACCTAGTGAATATTGATTCAATGGTTGATTGGGATCCACCCAAGAGCATGTTAGAGGATTAGAGTTTTATTGTCTTGTAGGGGTATTATAATGGATTTGTGGTAGAATTATCTAGGATTGAAGCCCCTTTGACCACCCTAATTTAGAAAGGGAAGATGTTTACCTGGACGTAGAAGTGTTAGTTAGCCTTTGAACACCTAGAGATGGAAGTGATAGTCTTTTCTATAAAGATGAATAGGCACTATCTTCTGGAAGAACACTTTTTTATTTACTCAGAACATCAAACTCTTAGGTACATCTTCACTATGATATATATTAACCCAAGATAGAGGCTCTAGTTATATTTCATGTAGGACTATTAATTCAAGATAATATATAAATATAAAAAGGTAAATGTCGTGACAGATTCCCTTATAATGAATTCTAATTATTTTTTAGTGGAGGAGGCATCTAGAATGTTGGCTTTATTGCTACTGATCCCAATTTAGGAGAGGGGTGTAATTTTTATTCAAGTGATGGTGGTGAATCCTATACTTATACATCTTATGAGAGAGGATCATTTGGGAGACAAGGACTGTGAGGCTCTATGTGACTAGATATCCTCAATAGATCCACTGGATGGATTTTTTAGAGGAGATCATTTCATCCTTTACTAAGGAAGGATGGTGGTTCTATTCACATTGTGTAAGGAGGTGATGAGGGAGTTTCACACTTCCCTCTTGGATATAAATCCTATTGTGAAAAATATGAACAAGGACCTTATGTGGTAGTTTTGGTGGGTTGACATGAGGTGGAGCATTACCGATTTTGTCTCTCGGTGTCTCACATTCTAGTAGGTAAAGGATGAGCACCAATTTATAAAAGGTTTGACACAACCTCTTAAGATCCCAGAGTGGAAATGGGATTACATATCTATGGACTTTGTGATGAGGATTCTATGGAAAATGACTATCCACAATTCTATATAGGTGTTTTTTGACCGACTTAATAAGTCAACACACTTCCTTTCCATATTATAGTATAATTTAGTTGAGAGTTTGGGGTAGTTTTACATGCAAGAGATTGTTCAGATTCATGAGGAACCCTCGATGATTGTCTATGACCGTGATGCTAAATTCATTTCACAGTTGTAGAGAGTCCTGTAGGAATATTTTGGGACCTAGTTGTAGATGAGAACAACGTGTCATGTTGAGGACCTATGTTTTGAACTTTGTCCAGAATTGGGAGGATCACTTGACATCAGTATAGTTTTATTATAATAACAACTATCACTCTACTATCAACATGAAACCTTTTGAGGCCCTGTATGGGATAACTTTAAGGTTACCCTAATTCTATACTAATATTATAAAGACATCTCTTTTTGGGACATAGATGGTGTAGGCAATTATGGAGGAAGTTCTGGTGATCCATGAGTGTATGAGGAAAACCCAAAAAAGACAAAAATCTTGCATAGATCAATGTTATAGGACCTTTTAGTTAAATTAGAGAGACCACATTTTCCTAAGAGTATCCCCATGATGAGGATTAAAGAGGTTTGGATAGGGAGGAAAGCTATCCCTAAGGTTAATTGGTCTGTTCGAGATCCTATGGAGGGTTATCAAGGTTACTTACCACCTAGAATTTCCCCTAATGTTGGACCGAGTACATGAAGTCTTCCATGTGTTTCTACTGAGGAGATTCATGCATGATCCTATGAAAATTATTATCCAGGGAAAGATGAACATCAAGGATGGATCCACCTTCACAGAGTACCCAATAGAGATCGAGGATCGGTAGGACATGATCATGCATGTATAGAATATCCCTTTGGTTCGTGTGCTTTGGTAGCATGAGATCATGCATGAGAGATCCTGGGAGAATGATAGTCCGATGAAGACTAAGTACCCCCACCTTTTTTGTTTAACTTGTGATTTTAAGGTCAAAAATAATTGAAGGAGGGGAGAATGCAATGAATCTAGTTTTTATGGATTAGTCCTTTGAATATTTCTATATATTTATATAGAATTATTATCAGAGTCAGTGTAGTGTTTGGGTGTATTAGGAACCCATAATTAATATATTAAATATATTAATATATTTTAATGTATAAATGCAATTTTTTTAGATTAAATGGTTTCCCAATTGTTATATAATTTCAATGAGAAATCTAAGACCACAGTTGAATCTGGAATGTGGGGTTTACCCTAGGCCTAACATAAGGTTAGTTGACGTCAGACATTCTGTGGGAGGTGACCATTGGAAGGTGTCTTCAATAAAATAAATAAATAATTTATTTATTTTAATTAAATGACAAAAACTAGCCTAATCCTCTATAAATAAATCATTATGATGTTTATCCTAGGTTAGCCTCATAACCTTGGGAGGATTAGAGGGCAACATTCTTTGTTGGAATTGGAAAACCCGAGGATGTAGATCGATGATTGGATCAAGGTGGATCAAGTGGTAGATAGAAAATGAAATTGACCTTATTCATTATTGGAAAATGCACTCTTCACTAACAATCAATCCATAATCAAGGTAGGGTACATTATTTATGGATCTATTCTCTTTTGATTTAATAAATCATGGATTCTTCATCTGCTTTGATTTCTGGAATTTATCATTATCACATGTGCCTGTTTGGTAAATTAAATTATTGAATCCAATTTATTTTTTTTATTCCATGATTTCACCCCATGATTCTGCAATTCTTGATCACTGTATAGGATCACATCATCCAATGATTCTCATCACCTTTGTTTGAGTGCTTTCCCCCATTAATCCTCGTGTTCTTCGCTATTAGACTATGGGGTTTGTAGTTTGACATTGTTGGGGTGGGTTAAAGAGTGATAAAACCCCCATATTCATATTGTTTTTGGGAATGATAGAAAGGATTGGTGATTTTGGGATGGATTTTGATGGGATCATGATTTTCAGGTGATGGATACGAGTTTCAAGACCCCGAATGGTAACAGATGCATGACAGACTCCTGTACAGGTGATCTAATTTTTATTTCTAGCCACCAGAGGCTAGAAATCAATGGCTGAAGACATTAAACTTAAACTTTGAGTGGTTAAACAATGATATTTATGGTGGAAATGTCAGATCTAGAATCCTCACAAAGAACAAGATTTACTACCTATGAAAAACCTGACTACATGGTATGTACTATGAAGAAAACATGTTGTGTAGTCCCTTGGATGCAGTGGATAGGGTTTAGGGTGAGATAAATATCACATTCCATGTATGTCGATATACATTCCATATGACTAGGTGTTGGCGGATTGACGTGTACTCTGGGAGTACATGAGAATGAACATGTCCAGACACATGGGCATGGCTAGAGTACATGGGAATGGTCGTGTACTCAGACATGGCTAGGATACTAGGACACGACCATATACATGGACATAGGATGATGTAAATGGGCACAATATGAAATATAATAGGTATTCCCCAGGTGGTTGAGACACACCATGTATAACCAGTACACGTTGTGTAGTATAAAATGGATTACCAATCCATGTCCAGGGGAGAACACGTCCAGGTGATGAGGTGAGGTCACACTTTGTGTGACCCCACATATATGTCATGTACTTCTCCCAGTAACTTATACCTCCAATATATCCTTCTTCAGGACTTGGATTTTGTCTCATGAGTATCCTATCCTAAGTTTTTTTCCATGTAGAACACAATGGAATCCTTCATTGTGGAATATGAGATAATATTTGAGGTGTTTTGAGTACAAAACTTTTTTAGGTGACACTTGATGATGGTAATGAGTAGAAAAGGATCATTAGAGTGATGAAGGGGCCGGTACTCCCTTATTGTGCCAAGGCATGGGTCCCCCATACTCTTGATATAGGTAGATTATGTATTACCCCATACTAAAACATGGAATGGGTCCTCTATATACAGAGTGGTACTCCCCCATATTTTATCTATGAAGGGAAGTGGGTCCTCCACAAGAGTTGTCATTCCCTTGGATGTGGAGCACAACGACGAGGCACTGGACC
This sequence comes from Viscum album, assembly GCA_963277665.1. Classification (NCBI taxonomy): domain Eukaryota; kingdom Viridiplantae; phylum Streptophyta; class Magnoliopsida; order Santalales; family Viscaceae; genus Viscum; species Viscum album. The sequence continues at coordinate 1,353,289,015 of OY728164.1, forward strand.
ATGCACATAGATTCTTGGGAGTTTGTGTGTGATGATGGACTGTGGAGATGTAGATCCTCTTTCTCTCTCTTCTAGTTTTCTTTATGAGAATATATGTATGGGGTTTTCATTTCCCTCATGCTATGGGTTGAGATGACTTCCATTGTATCTTTCTATTGACCCTTTGTGGTTTTTGGGGCGTCCTACTGGGTGTGTATATACTCACCCCTGCATGGGATTTGATCACATGTTTTGTGTCTTATGCAGATGATAGGAATATTGGAGGATACATCAGTAAAGCTTAGTGAGACTTGGGTGCATTGACCATGTTTGGTGGTTGGACTTGGAGATCAAGACCTAGGCTCTCTCATTTTCCTCTTTTCTAGTTGTTGTCAGGTTGGGACTTTATTTCTGGTTGGGAACATATTTTACACCTTTATGCTTTGGATTTATATTTTTTTACTCTGATATATTTCCATAGAGGTTATCACTTGAATGGTTACACTCTATATGCTGCAGTTATTTTTTATTATTCCTCTATGCTTTTTCATGGAGATGGGTATGTGTGTTTTTACAGGTATAATAGAAAAAGGCCTCCCATTTTTGGTATATACCTTCTTGGTGATTGTTGATAACTCCTAGCCTATTGGAGGCAGGCTTGGGGTAGTCACACCTAGTTTTCAACTGGCAAGCCAGGCCCCAGTGGGATGATTCATGAAATCTATTCCTCTTCACTTCTTGATATTTGTTCCTACTATGTGTAACTAAATAGATTAGGGAATTAAGATTGAAATGAGATGAAATTATTTAATCTGTTATGATTTTGTTATTATGATTTTTCAGCATAATTTAAGTTTTGTGCTCTCTTTTCATTCAATTATGATAATTAATTCACACTACTAAAAAACTGAGGGTGACAGTAATGAAAAAATTTACCCTTGAAGATCAACTAAAGTACTAAAAATTAAAAAAGGAAGATGCATTTCTTCTCCATAATGAAAAAATTAATTCTTAAAGATCACCGATTTATAAAAGTTCGTTGAAGTCATAGCTTAGTGAATATTCACTTATTTTTTTTGCAAGGCCCTTCACTTATTTTCATATAATTGAATAATTTTAATTAACTTGAGTTGGAATAGAGAATATTTTTAATCAGTTAAAAATAGTTTGATAACCATAATATCATCACTTGTTCAAACTCTATTTTAATTTTGCGGTGGTTTTCACTTATATTTCCACTTCACTACACATTTTTTATTCACATCACAATTTCACTATTTTCTTGTTTGATTTGTGTGTTTTTTTATTTTTTTTAAATTTTTTGGTGACATACTCATCTTTCTCCTTCCCTGTGGATATGATACTCCTGCTAAAAACTACAATAGGTTTCTTTTAGGGTTAAATAAATAAATAATTTGATCAAATTAAATGATATTTAGATCAAATTTTGGCACCATTACTGGGGAAGGCACGTGTGTCCCAAAAAAAATACATTTAAAAAAATTAAAAAAAAAAGACTGTAAAAAATTTATATATAAAAATATATTTTAAAAAATCAAAAATCTATTGTGTGTTGTCTTTATACATTGTTTTCAAAAGAATTAAATGCACGCTAGGTCTTCTATATCATAACTTGAAACCCCAATTACTAAAATAAATAAATATTGTTCTGTACTTAGAAAACAAAAGAAAATAGAAATAGAAAATTTAGAAAATCTGGAAGTTGGGAGAATTGAATTTCTTCATGAAAACCAAAACTAAAACCTTGTACAACACATTATTACATCCCATGAGAGTCCTAGACTTAGGGAGTTTCAGCTACCATCATTGTCTAGTAATCCATCTTGCATAAGGATATCACATAGGTATAGGAACAGTGAGATTAAATAACATCATCTTTCAATGAATTGGTCTTACATAAGAGGATTATTTATTTGTATAACAATTTCATATATAAGGGTTGAGTGAAAAAGATTTGAGGTTAAGATTATTTCCTTTTTTTCTCAAGGTAAGGACTAGGTAATGGTTTCATAACCTAGATGAGGAAATATTTGAAACTTGGGATAATTTTTTCAATGCCTTTATGTCCAAATTTTATATTAGGAAAACCAAAATTGAAGTGAGTCATAAGATAATAGGGTTTTTCTAAGATGAGGGAGAGTTGTTTTATGAATATTGGGATCAATTTAGAGTTCTTCTTAGGAAAATTACCAACCATCAGTTATCTCCCCATCCGCTTATAGATACATTTTACAATGCCCTTACCCCTTATAATCAAAATTTAGGTTATCAATCATGAGTGAGTGACTTCTTTGATTCAAATACTGATAAAATAAAACAAACATTTGATAAATTGGCCCAAAATTTATAGCACAAGTTCACTAGGAAGAGACAAATTCATAGGGATGAAACTAGTACCCTAGTTTCTGTAGTTAATGAAAATACACTTAGTGAGCAGTGCTTTCATTGTGGGATGTTTGGACATGCTCAAAAATGTTGTCCCAACTTTGATCTCCTTTCCCAATCTAATGAGAATGATCATTTTTTATATTACAAAGATATAAATCATGGGTCTAATGATATTTTCTCAAACCAGTTCAATGCTAAATATAAAAATCACCCTAATATATCATGGAAATAAAAATGTGTAATAAAATAGTCATCTACCTCAAATTACTAACCACAACATAAAAATTATTATTCAAATTAATATGGGGTTGGATCTTTATACTATCAAGGGGAAATTAATAGTATTTTGTTTCAAGTTTTGGGTGAGATTGGTTCTTTGAAAAAATACATAGACTCTAGGTTTCATATTCTGGAACTTCAAATGGGTCACATGGCTATGGATTTAGGTGGAAGAGAAAAGGGAAAGTTTCCTAGCACAACTGAACCAAACCTGAGGGAGAATGTGATGAAAATAACAACCAAGCCAGGTCTAAAAACCCAAGAACCTATTGCATACCAACCTAAGAAATAAAAAATATATAAACATGTTGAAATTGTAATTGAAAATATAGAAAATATCAAAGCTTAAATCTAGCTATATTGAGTCAAACTATAAAAAATGATGGATCTTCACTTGAAAAATACAAAGAACAAAATAAAATAAAGTGTGAACTCATTAAATAAGGTAATAATAAGGCGAGGTTTGAGGATGAGGAAAAAAATCAACCTATTTTGAAAAATTATGCCCCTACCACCCCTTTTCCCTAAAGGATTAAAAATAATAATGAACCATATTATCTCAAGTTTCTTCAATTTTTTAGAGAATTAATTTCAATATGTCTTTTGTGAAAGCTTTAAATAAAATCCTACCTTATTTAAAATTCTTTAAAATATTTTTATTTAATAAAAGGGATTGGGGTGAGAGTTCAAAAATTAATTTGAATGAGGATTATAGTTCCATTGTTAAAAAAACATCCCTCCAAAATCGAATGACCCTGAATCCCTTATTATTTCTTGTATAATTGGGTAAAGTAAGGAGATTAAGTGTTTATGTGATTTATGATCTAGCATTAACCATATTACCCACTCCTTGTTCAAAAAATATGGTCCTTAGTTATCTTAAACCAATATCCTTATCACTGAAAGAAGTTGACATTTCACTTGCCTATCCTTACAGAAGGGTAAATGATATTTTAGTTGATGTAGAGAAACCCTATTTTCCCCCAAACTTCCTAATTCTTGATATGAAGTATGATAATGAATTACCAATCATTTTAGGAAGACCATTTTAGTAACTACTGGGGTTGTTATTGATGTTTTGGTGGTTAATATGACCATTTAAGTTGGTGAGGATTTGGAAGAATTTCATGTTTTCAAATAATCTCCACTTTTTGTGAGTTTTAAGGTGATAGATATTAATTATGAGGTCTTTAGAGCTAAGGATAGAAGTGAGAACCATCATACTTTTGATGACTTGATTAATGAAACAGTTCATGAGAATTTTACTAATTATTATCTCAAATATAATTCTTCTTTGGAACATGAAAGGATAGAGATACTTGAGATCCAAATTAGGAGGCGCATTGCCGAGGGCCATGAAATGGTCCATCCAAAATCATGTTTTATTTAAAATAATATTACTCAAGTTTCTATAAAAATTCCATAGTTTTTCTATGTAACCAAATTGGATACAAACTCTTGTGAGTATTTTGATCATGTTTATGAGTCTTTCTCATCTAGGACTGAGTGTTTACAAATACTTTAAGTTGGGGAGAGTTCTGGTTTAGGTTCTTCTAGAAAACAATATTGCATTCAATTTGAATTGGTTTTCTTCCTTGGAATTTTTTTTACCTGCCCATAAAGATGTTGAGTGTGATGAATCTCATCCTAAATTTAAAAAGTTCATTTTATTTGAGTCTTATATGTACTTTGAAAAATATCTTTAAAATGGGATTTTACATTACTCTTTGTTTTACAAGATATTTTGGGAATATTTTCTAGAAATTCCGACCAAGTTATAGCTAGATTGAATCTTGTTTATGATTTTTTTCAACACTATAAATGTAGGGGAAGTTGGTAGAGATTTTTTGATAAATTATAGGATTTTCCCTACTATTTTCAACATTTTTGAGAGTTGATACAAAGGTTCGGAGGGGTTTAGTAGGGCTGGATAGCATGATACCTACTTTTGTTTTGGAAAATTCTTTGATAATTTTTCTAGCTAATAAAGTTGGAAGATTCTTGAGAGGTCTTATTGATAATTTATTAGAAACATATAAAGTGAAAACCATCAATAATACATACCCATTGAATGATCATGTCTAGAAACTTTAGGTGGGTAAGTCTAGCTGAAGAATCTAAAGTCAACATTGTATAGGAGGAAACCCATGACTTTCAAGTTTTCCCCTTTTATTTTTTATTTAAATAAATTATTATCACTCTATTGTAAGTCTCCCTAAACTGATGAACCAAAGTTTCTTGAGTATTTTTTGGAAATATTATCATATTTGAATTCTTTTTGTTTGATAGTGACAGTGTCAACTGACCATGAGGTAAAGTGTTTTTTGTAGTAGTTGGAGTTGTCATGGTAGGTGGACATGTGGTAGGTTATGTGACTACAAGAAGAGGGAACAATCGGTTGAGATATTTTCTTACCAGTGAAAGAGTCATTTTGAACTTTAAGGCTGGAAGGAGCTACTAGTTGGATGAAACTGGATAAAACTTCCCTCGACTATTACTATGATTTTATTCATTATTAAACTTTCAATTCTATAAACTCATAGTGTTTTTTTCATTTTTTTTAGGATTTTAAACTTGTAACTAGATAACTCTTTAAATGGATTAAAGTAAGGTTATAAATTTTTCCACAACAACAAGAAAAGATTATACAATCTAGGGAGTAATTATTTTAATTGATTTATTATTAATTTTTTTATACTAATGGTTTCATGGAATTTACTACTTAAAATTAATTATCGAAGCTATGTTATTCATGATATAATTCTTGAATTCCCTGTTGTTCACTACTACTTCTCAAACTGCTTCTGAATAGTAATTTTTCAACTGCATTATTTTTTTTGTCGTCTCATTTAAAATATCATTATTGAACTGAATTGTAGCATGATTTTTTTTGAAAATTCGTTTGTTGTGATTTCATTGTTGAGTAGTGTCCAAAAGGGACATTTTTTTATGATTTGTGCTATGTAATTATTTTTGTTGTGTGATATTTTTTTTATGATCATTCATCTTACCCCTTATCAACATCTTTATAATTGTTAACTTTCCAAATATTTTTATAAACTTAACTATTTTCACATTTCTACCATTTTTAGATTTAGTATTAGGGACAATACTAAGTTTTATGTGTGGGGGGTGGGTCTAAATTGAGCTAAAATACACTTCATTTCTAACACATAAAAAATCCATAATATTTTTCAAAATTGTGTGTTTTTAAGAATCACTGAATTACTTTCAGTTGATGATAATTTTTCTCAAAAATTGAGTGTTGTAATTCCAATTTTAGGAGGTTAATCCTTACTACCTTATATATTTAATTAGTCAAATCATTTTTCTTATCTTCTTGAAAAAATGGATTTCAGTAATTTTTTGGAAAAATGTTATACAATAATAATTGTCTTTGAAAATTTGAATTTGAATTTAACTCATAAGATATGCATCCAAATAGATTATGAAATGAAAATCCTAATCTAGGTTGAGATCCATATTATTTATCTCTTTATTATTTATTATTTAACTGTTGGATGAGTTATTTATTCCACTAATAAATTATCACTCCACCCTATTCAATAGTCTATCTATTTATTATGGATTCTTAAATTATATGAGCATGTCCTCCTGGAGGTAAATAGAAGATTTGGCATCTAGTTTGATTCAAATTTAAGTTTGTTAAATTCACTTTTAGAATTTCAATTTTAATTATTTTTGTAAAATGATAACCAATTTTTCATAGAAGATATTTAATTTGAGAGGGAATTATTTTTTCTTATTGAGAGAATCAGTGTGGGAAAATATTTTTGAAAATCAATTCATCGTGGCATTACTATTTTTCAAAATTTAAATTTATTTTCTATCACTGAATCTTTACTAAGTGGTTGTTTGAGGAAAATCAATATCTTAAGTGTGGGGTAATTTGATGTGACTTTAATTTTTTTTCACTTTTCTACATCTCTTTTGCAGTTTAAATTATGTTTTTAATGCTAAAATATGCCTTTAATTGGTTAATTATAGTATAGTGGTTATTTTGTAAGTAAAATATTAAATTAATGAATTTTATGTTTAAATTATGTTTTTATGTTTAAGTTATTAAATTTTTCGAGATTTAAGTTTATTTATTTATTTAATTATTTTATTTTAAAATATTAATTTAAGTGTTTAAATTAATTATTGTATTATGTTAATTTAATATTTATTTTCTATATTATTTTTATTAATTAATTAATTAACAGATCTAATTTGAATTTGAATTTTATTATTTTTTTAAATTTTTATTATTCTGGAAATATTTATTTATAATTTTTAATATTTGTTTAGTTTATTCATTTATCAGTTATTTTATTTTAATTAATTAATTAATTAATTAATGTAATTTTTATTTAATTATTTATTTTTAATTTAATAGTTTTAACATTTTGTTTGTTTTAACTTCCTATACATGATTTAATTAAAGTGGTCAAAATGTGTTTTAATTATTCCACCAAGCCTAAAGGCCATTAATTTTTTATTTATTTCCACCTTTTTTAATTGGGTTGATGGGTAAGATTACATGGATCACAAACCCATAGGAACTTAGCCTTAAAACATGATAATTAAAGGCCTAGAGACACACAGATCCAACACCTCCCTAGGTGATGCTAACAATACTCCAAAGCACTCGACCTACAAGGCCGATCCGTAATCAATTCCCCATGTAGAACTGCATGATGCCTTGTCCCAATGGAGAAATCCATAACCTCTCATTCATCTTAACTGACGACTATAATGGTGGGTGCTTCTGCTATGAACCTCTTCTAGGTTGCACCTGTGTTTTTTTCACAGAGGATGTCATCCATCCGCTGAGATATCTCACCGCTGACTTGCTCGAGTGTCGTCGAGCCTTGCCTTCCAACACCTCAATCTGCCACCATCCTCACCTGAAAGCCACCATTCTAGGCCTACTCATCTCAAGGACCGCCACACTATAGCGACCTCGAGACCTGCTTCTCATGCATCTATGTGGCTGCCAAAAATATATTCCCTAAGGAAGTTTCACTGTAGATCCGCCAAGGACTACCCCACCATTCCCATAGCCAATACTGAAAACAATCACCACAGTGTAGCGACCATGCTCCACCCCAAGTGACCACATGACTAAGAAAGCGGCTGTGCGTAGTTGAAATTTTGGAAAAGGAAAGAACTGAACCCTACCTCTCTCATGGTCAACTGCATAAAGCTTCTATGAATGATTATTTTTAAAGGGAATGATCGGCTGTAAGACTTTAAACTGGATAATGAAGTGACCATAAGAAAGAAAGGGTTTTTACCTACCATGATCCCTCCCGATATATTTCACAACAAAGGAAACCTACCGATGACACCAAAAATCAAACAAATTCTCTACTCTATTGACTGTTATTAATAATACATCCATACCAATATAAAATTAAAGCCCGTGGTCACTGATGAAGATGAAGCCGAGGATTCAAGTTCAATATGAACCAAAAAAAATGTGACCAAATCTTCACTTGCTATTATTTAAAGATAATTAAACCCAAACAAATATTAAGAAGAGATTGGAAATTTGATGTGAGGTATCTGCTAACCGATTGAAAAGGGGGATCGAACCTGAGCTTGGGGGTTGTCGATGAGTCCAGAATGAATACAATGAGGTCAACATTGATGAAGATAATGAAATGCATCCATACCAAGTTAGATTTTATATTGACCTGAAGTATGAGTTCAACCCTATGCTAGATGAATTGGGTATTGGATTTTTTTGAGAACCAATTTCCAAAGAATAATATGACCACAATAAGAATAGGGTTAATCTAAATTAATTTATGGAAGAAATACTGAGGGGTAGGTCGAGTCCGAGTTAAAGGAGCTCGACTTTGGTTTCTGGGTTCAAGATTTTGATCGAGATCCTAGGTTGAAACCAAGTCTGAGGAAGAGCCGAATTCACTATTCCTTGGGGTACCGTGTTTCTAATGATTGAATGTTTAATTGAGGAGTAATTTAAAGATTATATATTTCTAAAATTTTATTTGAATTAGAGTATGATATTAAATCTATGATCAAAACTAGTGTGTTTCTGAAAAGTCAAGCTGAACATGAGAAAAAGGTAAGCATGGGCATCGATCCTTTTCAGTTCACTAGGTGAATGGATGATTAATGTTTCTTGTTACGTTATCAAAGCAATTCCACAATAAAGTTTCAGCTACTAATTAAGTTTTTGAATGATCTCATTCCAATGGGAAAGAAGAGTGTCCTATACAAAAAGTTTCAATTGGAGTTGAAATCTATTGAACTATATAACTCGATTGATTAACTACATATTGAAGGTTTGTGAGTCACTTATGGAGTTGAACTAAGTTTGATAAAAATTTAATACATGAAATATGGGATGGAGAATAATGGGATCTATATTATCACGTGCTTTGTTGAAATAATTTTAGGCTTGAGAAGCTTGTTTATGGTTTAATCATCACTACTACAAAAATGGGCTTTATCAGTGCTAATAAAGGAAACCTTTATTAGCGCTAAAAAAGTGCTAATAAAAAGGGAGACTTTATCAGCACTAAAAAGGCTCTGATAAAGGAACCCTTTATCATTGCTAAAAAAGCGTTGATAAAAAATTCTGCAGTACATCACCCAAACAACACCTGCAAAAAATTCAGCATCTCAACAAGTAAGTATACCCATACAAAATTAACACATAAATCATAAGCTAATTACACCAAGTATACCCATACAAAAAGTATACCCATACACCATTAACATATAATTCATAAGTTAATTAAATACATAAATAATTCAATTCAGAATTCAGGAGGTTGGGGGGGGGGGGCTGTTCAGGGGTTTGGGGTGGCTGTCCAAGGGGGGGGGGGGGGTAGGGGGTGTTCGGGGGGATGGGGGTGTTCGGGGGGATAGGGGTGTCTAGGGGGGGTGGGGGGGGGGGTCCAGGAGGTTGGGGGGCTGTCCAAGGAGGGTGGGGGTGTCCAGTGGGTGGGGGGGTGTCTAGGTGGTGGGGTGGTGTCTAGGAGGGGGGGATGTCCATGGGGGTGTCCGGGGGTGGGGGGGGGGGTGGGGTGGGCTGGTGTCGAGGGTGTCGGGGGGGGGGGATTTCCAGGGGGTGGGGGGTGTCCAGGGGTGGGGGGGGGGGGTCCAGGGGGTTGGTGGGGCTGTCCAAGGAAGGTGGGGTGGTGTCCAGGAGGGTGGGATGGGGGTGTCCGGGGGGATATGGGTGTCCAGGGGGGTGGGGGGTGTCCAGGGGGGTGGGGTAGTGGTCTAGGAGGCTGGGGGGGGGGGGGGTTGTCCAAGCGGGGTGGGGTGGTGTCCAAGGAGGAGGGGGGGGGGGTGTCTATGGGATGTCCAGGGGGGGTGGGATGGTGTCCAGGGTGTCGGGGGGGATTTCTAGGGGGTGGGGGGTGTCCGGGGGTGGGGGTAGTCCAGGGGGTTGGTGGGGCTATCCAAGGGGGGTGGGGTGGTGTCTAGGAGGATGGGGGTGTTTGAGGGGATATGGGTGTCCAGGGGGGTGGGGGTGTCCAGGGGGGTGGGGGGGCATTCCAGGAGGTTGGGGGGGCGGTCCAAGGGGGGTGGGGTGGTGTCCAAGGACGGGGGGGTGTCCAGGTGGGGGGGGGGATGTCTATGAGGTGTCCAGGGGGGGTGGGCTGGTGTCTAGGGTGTCAGAGGGGCTTTATAGGGGATGGGGGGTGTCCGGGGGGTGGGGGGCGGTCCGGGGGGTTGGTGGGGCTATCCAAGGGGGGAGGGGTGGTGTCTAGAAGGGTGGGATGTGGGTTTCTTGGGGGTGGGGGGCAGTCCAAGGGGTTCGTAGGTTAGTTGTTGTTTTCACTTAAAATTATGTCCATTTTAAACAAAAAACAGACACTTTGAGTGATACCGGACACACCATGCCTCAGATTGAGGTGGGGTTGACCATACACGTCCCCAACACACCCATGGATCGCTCTCCTAAAAGATCAACACAATCCGAATGCGTTTGGTTGGATTTCCATACGTCAGTTGTTGTTTTCACTTAAAAATCTGTCCATTTTAAACAAAAGAGAGACCCTTTGAGTGATACCGGCCACACCGTGCCTCAGATTGAGGTGGGGTTTACTTGTACACATCAAAAAGGACCCATGTATCATTCTACTAAAGGATCAACACAATCTGAATTCTTTTGGTTGGATTTTCATAGGTCAGTTGTTGTTTTCACTTAAAATTGTGTCCATTTTAAACAAAAGAGAGACACTTTGAGTGATACCAGCCACACCGTGCCTCAGATTGAGGAGGGGTTGACTCGTAAACATCAAAAGGAAACATTGATCGTTCTCCTAAATGATGAACACAATATGAATGCGTTTGTTCGGATTTCCATAGGTCAGTTGTTGTTTTCACTTAAAATTATGTCCATTTTAAACAAAATAATGACACTTTGAGTGATACTGACCACACCATGCCTCAGATTGAGGTAGGGTTGAATATTACATGTCAAAAAAGACCCATGTATCTTTATCCTAAATTATCAACACAATACAAATGTGTTTGGTCTGATTTTCGTAGGTCAGTTGTTGTTTTCACTTAAAATTGTGTCCATTTTAAACAAAAGACAGATAGTTTGAGTGATACCGGCCACACCGTGCCTCAGATTGAGGCAGGGTTGACTTGTACACATCCCCAACACATCCATGTATCTTTCTTATAAAGGATAAACACAATCCAAATGCATTTGGTCAGATTTACGTACGTCATTTGTTGTTTTCACTTAAAAATATGTCCATTTTAAACAAAAGAGATACCCTTTGAGTGATACCGGCCACACCATGCTTTGGATTGAGGCGGGGTTGACTCATACACATAAAAAAGGACCCATGTATGCTTCTCCTAAAGGATCAACACAATCTGAAGGCATTTGGTTGGATTTTCGTAGGTCAGTTGTTGTTTTCACTTAAAATTGTGTCCATTTTAAACAAAAGAGAGACACTTTGAGTGATACCAGCCACACCGTGCCTCATATTGAGGTAGGTTTGAATATTACATGTCAAAAAAGACCCATGTATCGTTCTAATAAAGTATACACACAATCCTAATGCGTTTGGTCAGATTTCCGTAGGTTAGTTGTTGTTTTCACTTAAAATTCTATCCATTTTAAACAAAAGACAAACACTTTGAGTGATACCGGTGACACCATGCCTCAGATTGAGGCGGGGTTGACTTTTAAACATCAAAAATAACCCATGTATCATTATTTTAAAGGATCAACACAATCTGAATGCGTTTGGTCAGATTTGCGTACATCAGTTGTTGTTTTCACTTAAAATTGTTTCCATTTTAAATAAAAGAGAGACCCTTTGAGTGATACCGGTCACACCGTTCCTCAGATTGAGGTAGGGTTGACACTTACACATCATAAAATAACCATGTATTATTATCCTAAAGGATAAACACAATCTGAATGCGTTTGGTTGGATTTCCGTAGGTCAGTTGTTGTTTTCACTTAAAATTGTGTCCATTTTAAACAAAAGAGAGACACTTTGAGTGATACTAGCCACACCATGCCTCAAATTGAGGAAAATTTGACTCTTAAACATCAAAAAATACCCATGGATATTTCTACTAAAGGATCAACACAATCCTAATGCGTTTGGTTAGATTTTCATAGGTTAGTTGTTGTTTTCACTTAAAATTGTGTCTATTTTAAACAAAAGACAGACACTTTGAGTGATACAGGCCACACTGTGCCTAATATTGAGTCGGGGTTGACTCATACACATCACAAAGGACCCATGGATTGTTATCCTAAAGTATCAACACAATCCGAATGCATTTGGTTGGATTTACGCATGTCAGTTGTTGTTTTCACTTAAAATTGTGTCAATTTTAAATAAAAGAGAGGCCCTTTGAGTGATATCGGTCACAAAGTGCCTTGGATTGAGGTATAGTTGACTCTTAAATGTCACAAAGGACCCATGAATCTTTATCCTAAAGTATAAACACAATACGAATGCGTTTGGTCAGATTTTCGTAGGTCAGTTGTTGTTTTCACTTAAAATTGTGTCCATTTTAAACAAAAGAGAGACACTTTGAGTGATACCGGCCACACCATGCCTCGGATTGATGTGGGGTTGAATTGTACATGTCAAAAAAGACCCATGGATTGTTATCATAAAATATAAACACAATACTAATGCGTTTGGTTGGATTTTCATAGGTAAGTTGTTGTTTTCACTTAAAATTGTGTCCATTTTAAACAAAAGACAGACACTTTGAGTGATACTGGCCACACCGTGCCTCATATTGAGGCAGGGTTGAATCGTACACATTAAAAAGGACCCATGGATCGTTCTCCTAAAGAATCAACACAATCCGAATGCATTTGGTCAGATTTTCGTACGTCAATTGTTGTTTTCACTTAAAATTGTGTCCATTTTAAACAAAAGAGAGACCCTTTGAGTGATACTGGTCACACCATGCCTTGTATTGAGGAAGGGTTGACTCTTACATGTCACAAAGGACCCATGGATCATTCTCCTAAAGAATCAACACAATCTGAATGTTTTTGGTCATATTTTTGTAGGTCAGTTGTTGTTTTCACTTAAAATTGTGTCCATTTTAAACAAAAGAGAGACACATTAAGTGACATCGGCCACAGCATGCCTCAGATTGAGGCGGGGTTGACTCATACATGTCCCCAAATCACCCATGGATTGTTCTCCTAAAGGATTAACACAATCCTAATGCGTTTGGTTGGATTTTCGTATGTCACTTGTTGTTTTCACTTAAAAATATATTCATTTTAAACAAAAGAGAAACACTTTGAGTGGTTCATAATTCTTGCATTTTGCTAGTGCATATCATCTGTTAAAATGAGAAAATAAATCTTTGGATAAATTATGTTTTATTTAATAATAATTACAATTTTCCTACGAACATTTACATACAACAATGTTTCATCTTTTGATCCCCTTAACCCCTCTCAAAAATGACCGCCAATTATACACATCCCCGAGTCAGATCTTCATGATATTTGTGTACAATATGCCATCAGGTATGTGGCCCACTAATTTCTAAACAAATCTATATCGTCTTGTGAGTATGAGGCTTTTCAGTAGTCAAAGTAGTACTGCAAAATATAAAAATAAAGAATTAATAAATAAATAAAATGAAATAGTAGCTGTTTTTGAAAATACCTCTTTAAGGATGCTAGTTTGTTGATGAAAAACAATCTCTTTCATAAATTTTCAAACATAACAACTTCAATCATTATCGTTTGTTTTTTTTGACACTTCAAAAAAATTGATCATTAGGAGAATAAGTAACTTGTGTTGAGATGTGTTTGGATAGTGAAATTTTATTATATATACCCTGATACTTGTCCAGACGTAGTACTTTCTCACCTCCTTATGCTTAGCCCCTATCCTCATTCGTTTTTTAGATGATAATGATACACCGCCCTATCATAATAGAATCCTAATTAAAATATAATATAAATTATATTACTTGATGTTTAGACCTAAAACCTAGGATGTAGTGTCTTATAGATTCACAAACTCCATCATGCGTGGTTAGTTTTATGGATATCCTTGCTTTGAATCCAGAAAATAAATCTTTGGAGTATCCAAGTTCACCGCAATTATCATCCAATGTTTCCTAAAAACACAAAAAGGAATAAGTAATAAAATAAGTGAAAACATAATTGATATGATTTAATCGTAGAGTTTTACCCCTCCATGGTTGGTATTAGGAAGATTTTTTCATCTGTAATATTTCTTTAAAATGATTTCAGCAAGCCATTCACCATTTTATTCTTTTTTGATGGCTTTAATTTCGTTAGATGTGTTGATGTGGTATGAGGACTAACGAGTCTGAATTTTGGCTCATGGGAAAATTCCTTCAACTGTTTTTCATATATACTTCTGTCAACAATATAAAATGAATTTAGTCATAATTTTCACATTAGATCAACTTTTAGAAAATCAATTCATGAAAACATACCTCATATATATATTTAGAACTGTGACTCCTAGCCAACCGTTTTCAAGGATCCCATTTACATTTTCAGCAGAAATGAAATCTTGACTTTCCTCTCCGTATATATTCTTTTCGAAAAACACTATATGAATAATAACACCTCTTAGCTTTGTATCCACATGATTCTTCAATGCTAGTAAATGTGGATAGAGAACAGGTGGTGTTATTGTGCTTTCAGTAGCTCCTTGGGATCGTTTGGTCGATCCTTTAGATGGTTTTGAGCTGATGTTTGTCCCCCCTTCCCTTTCTCTGTCTATAATAACATTCATTGGTTCAGACCCTTTTTTCATTAATTGTTAAAGGTTTAGCTTGAAAAAAAGGAAATAAATACCTCTTTTTCTGCATGTACTCTTACAAGTTGTGACGACCATGCAATGAATGTACCAATATCCTTTTTGACCGTATGAATATCATCGTCATCAAGTGGAATAGGTAGCTCTGCATTTGGCTCATGAGCTACAGTAATCATCACTTTCAGATGATCTTTCAGAAGTGGTCTATTATGCAGTGTGTCATCTGGGATGTTGAACACTATAACCCTCACTACAAGGTGATATGTGGGTGTTGACAGATATAAATCACAATCATTATCACCCTATAGAAGATCAGTATAGGAAAAGTATCAGTGTTTGTCTGATTCACATTTCATGGGAACAATTATTAGAATATTGATTACCATGGCTAAGACAACTCTTTGAGAGGAATGGCTCGCCTCAAAGCTGGTGGGGGGTGGGGTGGGATCTTCATGCACTGGTTTTTCCTGAGTTGTGTCTTCTCCTTACTTTCCACCCATAAAAGTTGCTAGAAACTCTCCCTTACATTGTAATAGTTCTTCAAGGGTTGCTAGTCTTTCGCTCATTTGTTTCAATTTTTTATCTATATCACCCATTTTTCTTCTTCTCAAAATATACTCGGGGTGTCACCCCAAACCCCACACCTCTGACACGACCGTATTGTTTTATCTGCTTCAAAACCGTCGATAATAGGTCTCTATCCGCTACAGGAGTAGTTGATTCCTGTGACTATCGGATATAGAAAAATAACTAATTATTTTTATGTAAAAGTAATTTAAAACAAATATTTTTATCTTCATGTCATACTTACACATATTTCACACACTTTTTGTATGTTCTCATCTACTATATTCCCTTCCTTATTCACACGTGCCTCCTTCCATAGCACATGACGTGGGATGGAAGTGTATTTGGTTTTAGACTCATCAATCTACATATAAACATAGAAAGATAATTATGATGTTGTTTATTGGAACCTAACAATATTACTGTAAATTTAAAATACGTACCATTTTCTTTTCTAGTGAAGCATACCCCATCCTTGTTTTATGATAGGGGTATGTTGGTTTTGATGCACGTTCCTTATTTTCAGTACAGATTTGCTGTTTCATAAATGAAATATTGACAATCAAAGTGATGAATACACGTATCCTCAAACAACGTATTATCACCCACAATGTACCTGAAACTTCTCATCCCCACGGCGGCCAATAAATGAATCCCATGCTTCTTGGGATATCAGGTGATCGTATACAATGGGTGGGTGCGGGTTTATTTTACCTTTGGAATCTTTCAGGTGATATCTTGTTAAAATAGTTTGAAAACCTCGATGAATCCTTCCTGCAAGCCTTAGTACATAATCCTTGTGTGAATTGTCTACTATAAATGTACTCTGCAAGAGATTGAGAAGAGTAATACAATGTTTAATTATTTTATTTTCTAGTAAATTAAAGAAATAATATCATAATGTTACCATAATTTCTTCCCAGATCACAACCTTCAGCCCGAACACAACATGGTGCCATGAATCTATGTCAATCATCACGCGTTGCCGAGTGACAACTCCAATGTAACTAATAAACATAGCCTTGTTGGGATTCACATGTTGTTATTGTGCATTCCATCCAACATCAAATTTTATGCCTTTGCTTTTCACCTTAAGAACTTTGGCTAACACCGTCAAACTACGACGCACTTGTGTTTTCTGCGACGTCGGTCCTTCATTCCTGACCATTTCATCTATATCAACATCATATATATGTTCATCTGAAATGGTAGAAATGACATGTGATGATGGTTGCTGGACCTCAACACTAGGAGCAACAACAGGTTCAGAAACTTGTTGTTACTCTGCACTGTGAGCAGCCGCAACAGGAGCAGCAGCAGCCACAATAACAGCAGCTTGAGAGACTTGTTCAGCCTTAAGGTTAGGAGCACCAGAACGTGGAGAAGTCATTATCTAAAAAAGTGGTTGAATAGTTAATTTATATTACATAAATTTAGTAATGATAAGATAATAACATGAGATAACAAGATCTATATTACAAACAAAATATAACCTGTTTATTGAACTCTCTTTCTTTTTTTCAAAGGCTGAAGGGATTTGGAACCTCTATCGATTATCCAAATCCCTTCATTGTGGTATCCTCTAACATACAAAAAATCATCTACATTGGTATTACTGCGAAATGATTGTGACGTACCACTAAAGGGATCATCATGAACTGAATTTTCATTAGACCCTTCAGTAGTTTTGGACGATAACAGAGCAATTGAACACTTTCGGTTTGTGGGATCTAGAACATAAAAAACTTGTACCGCTTGTGATGCCATTATAAACTGTTTGTATTTGTACCCTTCTTTACTAAAATCAACTTTCACAAATCCACATTCATCTATTTTAACACCACTGTTGTTATCAACCCATTTGCATTGAAAAATCAGCAATTGGAAGGTTGTATAATCCAACTCCCATATTTGTTTTATAATGCCAAAGTATGACATATTTGCATAAATTGGATTTCTATCCTTACTACCAGAAACATGCATCGATTCAACCACTAGTGTAACTCCACTATTTTTCATGGTACTATATTCATCATGTTCATCTGTATAGAATGTATAACCATTAATTACATAACCATTTTAAGATAATACATACACACTTGGTCTGGAATCTAGCCATCGAAGTCGTTCTAAAATTGAATTCGGATTTTCATCCAACTTCTTAAAAATATGGTCTTGAAACTATCCTATAAACTGGTGATTATGTGTATTTGATAACCATTTTTCATCCCTTGATGGATTCAACTTCCTAAGAATTTCTTTGTGAGTTTCAATATATGAAGAAACCTCCCATATGTTATGCAAAACATAAAGGTGGGCCTGCTCCCAATCTGTAATATTTATTGTCACAACATCTCTTCTAGAAATTCCCTCACCCTCAATGCATCCAGTGTGATGAGATTTCGGGAGACCAATGATTTCCACATCAGATATGTATTCAGTACAAAATTCAATGGCTTCCTCAACAATATATTGCTCCACTATACAACCCTCTAACTGACTTCGATTTTGACATACCCTTTCAAAATCTTCATATACCATTCAACGGGGTACATCCATCTATAGTGCATAGGACCACAAAGTCAAATCTCCTTCACCAAGTGAATCATCAAATGAACCATCATATCAAAGAATGTTGGCGGGAAGAACATTTCTAATTCACATAATATGATGAAAATTTATTTTTCCATAGATGGAAATTTTACAGGGTATAAAACTTTTCTACATATAGATTTGAAAAAGAAACAAAGTTTGGTTAACTTATGATGAACATTCTTGGAAAAAATGCAACGTAAAGCTATAGGAATTAGATCTTGCATCAAAACATGGCAGTCATGTGATTTCAAACCTTTTAACTTCAAATAATTCATTGACACAATGTTCTTGATATTTGATGAATACCCCTCTGGAACCTTTACATCATTGAAGAAGTTTCAAAAATGGTATCTCTCCTCCCTAGAAAGAGTATAAGTAGCTGGAGGAAGAAACATTCAATTTTCACCCTTCACAGGTGACAACTCTTCTCGTATTCCCATGTCAACCATGTACAAACTTTCATTAATTCCATCCTTTGTTTTTACAGGGGAATTTAGAAATGTTCTGATAACACTGTCACATACATTTTTTTCTATATGCATCACATCAAAAAAATTTCTGACGTACAAACAATTCCAGTATGGCAATTCAAAAAAAACTGATCACTTCTTCCAACCGATTTTCATATGGTTTTTCAAAAATGGTTTACCAAAAACAATGTTCACATATTTTACTTTCTCAAACAGCTAATCACCTATTAGTGGAGATGGTGCTGCGCGTTGTTCTGAACTTCCATTGAATGATGTCGTCCAAGATCGGTACTTATGCTGATGAGGTATAAATCTACAATGTCCTAGAAACACATATTTTGATGAATGTTTCAACTTAATTGATTCTGTATCTTCTTCGCACATGGGACACCCTTGAGTTCCTTTAATGCTATATCCTGAAAAATTTCCATAAGCAGGGAAATCATTTATTGTCCCATACAACATCACTCTCAATGTGAAGTATTCACTTTTATAAGCATCATACAACATAACACCCAGATCCGATAATAACTTCAAATCCTCGATCAAAGGATCCAGATAAACATCAATATCATTACCTGGTTGTTTTGGTCCTAATATAAGCATAGATAACATGATGAATTTCCGCTTTATGCATAACCAGGGTGGAAAGTTATAATTTACTAGCATAACAGGTCATGTACTATGAGTGCTAGTTTGAAAACCAAAAGGATTCACTCCATCTGTAGATAATGCAAGACGAAGGTTTATCGACTCTTTTCCAAATTCAGGATACTCATGATCAATTTTCTTCCATTGAGGAGAGTCAGCCGGATGACATAATTTCCTATCTTTATTTCTTTTATCTGCATGTCACGACAATTGTCTTGTAGTTTATTCACTTCCATATAGACGCCTAAACCTTGGAATGATTGGAAAGTACCATAAAAATTTCGTAGTATTGGATTCATCTTTCTTGTATCGAGAAGCACCACACTTTGGGCATTCTGTAACTAATTTTTTCTCTTTGAGAAACAGTATACAATCTTTTGGGTAGGCATTTATTCTTTCAAAAATCATACCCATTGAGCGTAGCATTCGTTTAGCTTCATATGTCCAGCTTGGGAACTCATTATCTTCCGAGAGCATGTCATTCAAGAGAGCAAGTAGTTCCATAAAACCGACATCACTCCATCTATTGTATACTTTCAATTTATACAACTTCAGTACAACTGACAATGCTGTATATTTAGTGCAACCAACATAAAATGGCGTCTTTGCACAAATATTTAACTTCTCAAACAATTTTGGGTAATCACGGAGTTCATCTTCAGTTGTCTTTATCATTTCCTCAATACGATCTTCATCATCATTGACATCTGTAATCACATCCTCCATATGGTATTCTTCATTATCCATATTTGTATTCATATCTGATGATACATAAAACGTAGTTTTATCCCAGCCAGTAGCTACATTTGATTTTTATCTGTGTTTATTCCAACATTTATAACTCCGATCTATTCCGTGACATATAAAATGTTATTCCAACTCCTCTAGAGTAAGTAGTCTAGAATAAAAACAATGTAAACACGGAAAAAGGATTTGAGAAGGATATTTTGTGTGATCCTTTGTGTGATCCTTTGCAAACTTGATGAACTCTTTCACTCCGTTCTCATACTCTATTGTCAAACGATTAGCATCCATCCAATATTTATTCATCTCCATCCTATTTGAATCTCAAATATTAGTATTTATGGTTCAAGTAAAAAAAACAATACTTCCAAATATAGTACAAGAGAACCACTTCCTTATAAAAATAGAGATTAATAGAGCCTAACCATTTCCAATAAAGATATGGAAATCAACAGAACCAGGATAGAACCCTCATCAAAATCAACATAGTTTCCAAACACAAAGGGGTTCACAGGGATAATCACTTGTGTCAAAGATGGTAAAACTCACACGACATCATCCTCTTTGTATCATCCTCCTCTATCGGGTCAACCCTTCTATGGTCAACTAGTCCATCCTTTTATACCTCACCAACCTAAAATACATATGGATGAAAACCAGTAGCCAGCTCTATAAGTAAAGAAAGGATTCTCATAATCTCTACAATATGGAATTCATTAAATATAATTACTTTAGATTCATTATAGTTTCCTCAAATCACCCCAGTCCAAACACAAGAATAATCAAGAATGATACATCTACCACTCCTAGGTCTCTGACCTACATTCAATATCAGCATGCCTAAATACCCATATATCCACACATACACATGTCACAAACACCTAAAAAACCATATCCACATCAGAACCAAAGTACCCATATGGATTTAAATCAGGTTACTCGACTCAAGTGGTGGTGTGTAAGAAATAATAAGAAAATATAATAAGTATATAATCACACATAAATCTCAAACTGGTGATAATAATCCAATAAACTCAATAAGTACTAAATCTCAAAGACATTCTATGGTTCCTCCCATGACATGATAGCTTTAACCTTTTCAGATCAACAGAGATACCATGTTCCGAGACCACATGACCAAAGAAATTCACCTCTAGAATCTAGAATTGGCACTTTGACAACTTGGCATAAAATTGGTGATTCCTCAAGATGTCCAAAACTATTATCAAATTAGGTATATGATCATCCAAAGTTTTAGAATAAACCATGATGTCATCCATAAATACCATAACAAAATAGTTGAGATACTAGTGGAAAGTCCTATTCATTATCACCATAAATATATATGGAGTGTTGGTTCAGCCGAATGGCATAAAAAAAATACTCATGGTGGCTATACCTACTCCTAAATGAGGTCTTTGGAATATCAAACTCCTTGATCCTGAGCTGGTGTTAACCAAACTAAAGACCAATCTTAGAGAACCACTCCCCCTTTAGAAGATCTAATAAATCATAAATATAGGTTAACATGGAATTCCCCATCGGGGGCGGTGAAGGACAACCACTGATGATAATAGTAAATCCAATATTTATTAGAAACTATCCAGTTCATTCTGAGAATAACATATAGGGGAATCATTTTAAGAACCAAAAAATATCATATGATCTAAATCTCTGAAAAAGATAAAGCATGAGAGGGGAATCGGAGACCTTAATCCCTCTTTATCCAGAGAGATTTTACAATCTCTATCACATAAGCCATGAGCTATATTATAAGTTTCAATATTTCTATATTGAGGTTTGATATGAAATAATGATGGGAAGCAATATCAAATAAATCATACACTAAAGAAAAAGAAATAGAAATGATGCCTTTCACTATCGCATGACCCACATCAGTTCCTACTGGAGATTAATCCACTGCATGAAGTTGTTTCATTCCTAATACATGTTTCTAGGATCCCATTTTTATTGAATAATATTACTATGATTTGGTACCTCTTAATATTTATGATTCCATTCCACTACACAGGGTTGTAAAAACATGTAAAACCCTCTTGAAGTGGGTTTAATGTCTGTATGAGATGTAAATATTCAATGCTTCCATGCAATAATTCTTTGAGTGATCAATATTTACACATTGGAAAAAGTCATTTGGCCTTTACTAGACACTACAGATGATCTGGAGTAAGTTTTCTATAAAATACCACCACCACTATTTTCACTATGAGGCTCATTCTACTTTCTATTCCACTTATATGAACCACTAAAACTACCACTGGGAATATAAGTAACTCTAGTTAACCCTGACATAATAGTCATTCCAATTTCTTCCATCACATCCCTATCTAGAACATCAAAATTTTAGGTAAAATTTAGCATAAATACTTGATATTGTATATTTGATCGAAGACCCATATAAAACCTATGGGACTTAAGATTCTTGTTTGACACCACTTCAAGTGAAAACTGAGCAAGTTTAGAAAAATTATTAGTATATTGAGTCAATGTATAATAACCTTAGATGAGGTTGATAAACTCCATGGACTTACCCGATACCATAGAATCTAGATATAATTGCTCCGTAAAAAATTTCTTGAAGTATTTTCAATCTAAGACCCCATTTAGATTAACTATAACTATATAATCCCATCACATCCTTCTAGACCCCCCAAGATTGAATATGGCGCACTTTACATTATTGGAATATGACATCTCCAAAAACTCAAATAGCCTTTAAATATTTCACAACCAATACGCTTCCTCCTAAGGATCATTTGTTCCTTATAAGGATGGTTATTTCAGATGAATAAAATCCTAGGCCTGATCTCTAATATTTTCTCTTTGAAGTGCCACCACTTTATCCTAAATGGGGGTAGGTGAGGCTCCCTAGACCATAGCTCTGACTATGTGCACTACTTCCTCTACGAGGTTCTAGTTGATATGAGGATTCTCTTTTTTTGGTTCATTAGTAGATCCCTCATAAAGCTTGATTATAAGTCTTATTAGGAGCATGGTACTATACAATATTAACAGAAAATAAGGAAACATTAGTCAAGAGACACAATAACATCAACTATATCAATTAGAACTCAACTGGGGAACACAAACCTCATATTAGGATTTGGGAAAATTCTAGAATTAGATTAATTAATTCTTCAAAGACACCTTTTTCAACCACCCATGGTAACTTAAGGATAAATACAATAATAGCTATTCATACACTCGCTTATAACCTACTAGTTAAGTCCCGAAAATCATATCTCTTACCCACCATGTCATATCCAAACACATCAATAAACCACCACCCTTATAATCATAGTGATAAATACCCCATACATAGTAGCATGAAAGGGAAAACATATAATAAATTCACACTAAAAGTCCTATGTATGACCATTAACCATTAAAACCATAACAAAAAAACACAAAAACCAAATCAGTATTGTTTTCACATCCTTCTTAAGAAGAAAGTTCAAGAAGAGAATCAAGAACAATAGAAAATAAATTCACCTTAGAGGAGGAGAAGTAGGGAACCTTCTACGCTACATCGGGAGGGGAAGGCGCGACGACTAGAGGTAAAGGTGCACAGGAGGAGCCTCCAACCGAAGAGAAATAGAGGATTAGGGTTCGTGGGGAGTAGGGTCGATCAAAGAGGAGGAGAAGTTGGGTTTGCAGGGAGAAGGATCCATCAAAGGGGTTCGAGGGGTAGGATTAGGAGAAGGGATAGTGGCAGAGGTCTGGAAACGCGAAGATCGGGGGCGGCAGAGGTCCAAAAACGTGAAGATCGGGGGGCAGCAGAGGGGAGTCATAGGGTTATAGTACCACAAGAGATTTAGGTCATGATAAACTGAGGACACTGTGCAAAAAAATTTATAAAATATGGGACTACAGTCTTATCAGCGCTAGAAAAGCACTGATAAATCCTTCCTGTATCAGTGCTAAAATTTTAGCACTGATACATGGCATCTTTATCAGCGCTTTTCTAGCACTGATAAAGATGCCCTGTATCAGCCCTAAAATTTTAGCGCTGATATAGGGTTTCTTTATCAGCAGTTTTTTCTTAGCACTGATATAAGGTGGCACTTCCCTTGCCTATTTTTGTAGTAGTGCATGTTTAGAGTGGTGAACTCACAATCATGGAAGATGTGATTTTTTAAGTGTTTAGTTAAAGATAGTTGCTCACATAAAGGTTGGAAAATTTGGGGAAAGGTAGCCTATGTTTTATAAAGGTCTCCGTCAAGGTAAAATCCAGATAACCTGAATCCACATTAATGTATTACATACACCCACCTCATTACGATATTACAATCACAAAGGTTATATAAAGGTCATTTATGTGCCATGTAAGTGTGAAACAACTCATGTGAGGGTATCCAATGCTTCAATGGGGCTATGTTAGAGTAACTTACCATGGTTAAAAACTACTAAAGGGTGATTATATTTCTAAGGAAAGGTTATGTGGTGCCTCTTAAAGCTATGTATAGGTTATAAAAATAAAATTTATATTCTTGATGCCATAAATTCATAGATCAAGGTTAAATCAAAGTAATCCCATGTCGAGTGCATAGAATATGAAGGAGATCGAAGTAGGGAAACATGTGAAGCTTCTATAATTTTCCCATTTCAATCAAAAAAATATGTTTGAACCTGTAAATATATCTAGGTTTTCTATAAAAAGTTTAATCATGATGCATATGGGTCTTCCAAACCATTTATAAGTGGATAATTACTTTGAATGGATGGTCATAAGAAATGGAATTGGAATCACATCATGTGATTCCACTTGGATAATTTAGATGTGAAAAAATTGGTGACAACCTAAAATAAAATATATAAATATATTTTCATAAAGGGAAGATAAAAAAATAAAGGGGGTTTCATCATTCATCATTAAGAGCACATAAAATAGAGTGTAGGGTAGATTCCATAGCTTGGAGTAGGTCATAGAGTTGGATATTGAGGAAGGAATAATTCTAACCATAGAAATATTCACTTCTCTTCCTCTTTGTTTCATGATTTTTGTTCTTGATACATATAACTAAATATATTTGGGAATTCATACTGTAATAATTTTAAATTATTTAATTTATTCTATTTTTTAATATTTTTTTCAGTGAAATTTATGTTTGATGTTTTTTTATTCAATTATGAGTATTAATTCACACTACTCAAGAACCGATGGGTGACAGTTGTGAACCAATTGACCCTTGAACATTGAATGAAGTACTGAAAATTATAAAAGAAAGATGTATCTATTCTTCGTAATAAACACATTATTTCTTAAGTTTTGATCGAGAGATCAAGATTAATGAAAGATCACTGAGCTATGGAATTTCACTAAAGTGAGAGCTTATCAATTATTCACTTTATTTATTCACATTTAATAATTGTATTTAACTTGAGTAGGATCAAATAATATTATTAATTAGTTCAAAAAAATTTTATAACCCTAATATCATAACTTTTTTCAGACTCTCTTTCACTTTTTCTATTGTTTCCACTAATGTTTCCACTTCACTATACACTTTTTTTCACATCATAATTTCATTATTTTCTTTTCTAATTTTTCTGTTGTTTTTTAAAATTTTAAATTTTTTTTTTTGTACACATACTCATTTATGACCTTCCCTATGGATACAATACTCCCGATAACCACTATAATTAGTAGTTGTAGGGTTAAATAAATTATTAATTTAATCAGGTTTAATGATATCTTGATCAACAAGAGAGAAACATGTTAGTGATATCATATCCCTAGGCCCAAGTTCTAGGGGTTTGAGTGTGCACTGAATTATTTTTCCTTATTCATTTGAGGTGTGAGGATCCTAGCTAGCCCTAACCTGATATACATTAGGATTCCTTATCACGGTGAAAAATTTTATTATTATTATCATTGAATATTGATTCATGTTTTCAAAGTGTTTTATACAGATGTTCTTTTCAGGCTATTATGGAATGATTGATTTCTATGTTTTTCTATATATTGTGAAAAATTGTTTCCATGCCTTTCTTTTAAAACTATTGCAAAGTGACTATTATTCCTATTTTATACAATATTATGAAAATATTTTCTAATAGTATTTTATTCCTTTAAATTGAGAATAATTGATTTATTTAATAAACTCTGCTCATAGAACACTTAGTGGGACCTATTGTATGTACACTAAAGTGTACAAGCATGAGATGCATATACACATGCATATGATGCATGATATATATATATAATATGATATTATATATATTATACATTTAATACATGCATATAATTAAGGTATATTATCATAAATGTGATGCATTAATATCATATATATATATATATATATATATATTAAATATGCATGAGATGCATATACAGTTTCACTAGATGCAATGAATCTCCCAAATGGTTTTATTTACTTTCAAACCAAGGGTTGGTTCATTTATTAGATTTAATTAATTCATTGAAACAAGATCAATAAATTACACTCAACAACATTAATTCAAGATATGCATTACAAAGAAGCATTGGGATTTGACTATATAAGAGAATAATTATATTCTGTTGTGTGGGTGTGACTTTGTGTGTTGATCATGTTTGTTTATCATAACTAAGATCATCAGTTTCATGAGAAGAGAGTAAATTATATTATTCCAAAAAGGATATTCACCATTCTCAATGAAGGTGCTAACACCCCTTTAGATTTCTGGTATCCTCTTGATATGATCAAGGATCTAAGTGGCTGGTGTACTCCCTCATAGGTAGGGTGATTTTGTTAACTGATCCTCATGATATTCCTCAAACACTCTTCATAGAAGGAAGACAAAAGATGATTCTATTCATGATTTCTAGGTACTCTATTTTATGATAATGTATACACATTGATTTCATAAAGATATATTTTCATGTGTTTTGGGCTATTTTTTATTACCAATGATCATTAGACGACCATACAAAACCCATAAGTGGTATAAAATGGAGGATCATTAATATTTAAATGCGTTTGAATCACTAGTTTTCATGAAAATAAATACTACAATTGAGCTGTAATGATTTAAAAAAAATATGTTTCTGAGTACCCATACGTAGAAATAGGAATCTATATAAAGGTAACTATTGAGTTATCTTTACCCATGATTTAGAATTTATAGGTTATTCTTATGCGAATAGGATGAATAAAGGCAACCATCACCTACGTAAAGGTAGCATGGATCATAAACTTATATGAAGAGGTTACATAAAGGTAATACCCTTACATGATAGAGTTTACATTAAGGTAACATATTACTCACCCTTATATGAAGAGTTTACATAAAGGTAATACCCTTACATGAAGAAGTTTGTAAATGTAATATGTGCATTACCTTTACACATAGGTTTTTCAATCATTCTATGTAAAGTTTATCTTTGTATTGCCTTTATGAATGATTTTGAATACATTTATTACCCTTATGTGTAAAGGTAAAAGAGTAATTACCCTTATATAGAGTGTCTCTATAAGGGTAAAGGAAGATACCTTCACATAGGTAAGGTTACCAATGTAAATGTAAATATAAAAATGTTTAAAAATTATTTTTAAATATTAAATGATTTTATGGTTTATAAAATGTTTATAAATAAGAATAAAAAGGTATTTTGGTATATTTTAATTTATAAAAAAATTATAAATAGATAAATTAATTAGAAATTGTTTATAATTAATTAAATAAATGTCTATGAAACATTTTTCCTAAATATTAAAGGTTAATATTTTAAAATACTTTTTGAAAAATTATTTATCATTCCTTATGATCTTGAAATAAAAGGGTTTATTTAGAAATCATAAGGGGTATTTTACAAAGTATTTATAAAATAAAAAATATATGATATTTAGATTATATAAAATGTTTATATAATAGAAATTTAATTATAAAATGTTTATATTACATAAAATATCATATAAATTCCATATAATAAAATATATAGAGTTCATATTGAAATTAATATAAAATGTTTTCTTTTAAAATTATAAAATTCTTATAATTAGCATTTCTTTATGAATATATCATAAATGTCTCATGTTTTATAAAAAAATAAAATGTTTATTTATTTATTAAATTTATTTGATATTCATGTTTAGTAAATTATTTTTGAAATATGAATATTGTTTATGCCCATTTATATAATAAATTGCTCCTATGATAGAGCCTTGCATATCACACTAGGCTCGATATCATAAAATTTAGTCTTTATCTACCTTGAACTCAGTTTGTAATTATATTTATGAACTTGAGAATATTTTTTGGATATAGTTTGTGCATATTAGGTGTTAGAGTTTTCATTAATTGAGTTTTCTCTTGGGTAAAGTCTCTCTAGGTAAAGAAACATGGGGTCAAACCACCTACTTTCCTAGAGGCTTATATCCTGGCTAGTAAAGTGAATGGGTTTGGCCATCTACCATTCTTGGATTACTCAAATAGTGTTTTCTAATCTCATATAATTTTATTCCTTTACATGAATAATTCATGTAACTTATACATATGATGTAATGCCTCGACCCCAGAAACTCGGAGCTGGTGAATTACTTTATTACATTGGCATGATTACAAGGAATGAAATCCCAAAGTAACAATCATTTTATTAGTCTTGAAGAAACTAGATACATTGTTTTAACTCATATTACATTGGGAAAGGTAACAAAATACAATACATAAAAAAACTTCATCCACGAGAACTCAATAAATGGTATCCTCATCATAACCTTTTAATGGTAAACACATGAAATTGGTGTGGTAAAAGGCTCTGTAAGGGTTAAAAATAGTGGAAACATGAATCAATAATAACTAAATCATAAAAAATTGGCATAGTCAATATGGCATGGTGAATAAATGAAAAACACACGCCATTAATAAACTAAGAATGAAACTACATCCATAGATTTTGTCATAGTGAAAAAATCATGGATAGTAATAACTAAAAATTAATAAATATAGATGCTTATTAATTGGAAATCATGTATCTGGCACATGATACCACTATATCTTCAAAATGGTTTAAGTCTGTGGGTAGAAACCCGTTTGATTTTTGGAAACAAACTCGAAGGGTTTGTCGCTAACTGATTTGTCTAATGAGACCTGTCGATGCATTGATGGGATATAGCGGGCCACGCCCATAACTAAAATTAAAAATAATTATTTATAAATATATTTAATACAAGTACAATATGCCTTCTCAATGTCTGTATAGAGTAGAGGATACAGATTCATCAATATTTTCATAGTTTAAACAACATTACAAATAAATACCGTATGTAAAAGGGTATATGACTTAAGATAATAATCATATCCATGAAAAAAGAATATGGATATATAATATATTTTTAATTTCAAATGAAAAATTATCTCAAATGGGAAGTAGGTACACCACATAAAAATGATTAGGTGCACAATAACAAGTAAACCCCAATGAAATAGAAACCGAAACAAATTCCCTTCCAATATTGTAATCAATCAAGTTAATAATCATCAAGTGAGTCATTTAATACCATGAAAATAAAGATAATAATTATATTATATATCAAATTATAGTAAACATACACCACAACAAGAAATAAGTGGCAAACAATGGAAATCTCACAGAAATAAAAGTGAGATGAGAAACCCCTTACAAACATTTCAGCATGGTAATGGGTGTTCTTATGAGGGATTAATGAGAGGTAAAGGGGTATACAATCATTTATATATCATAAGGGAAGTATGGGGAGGTGAAAAAATATACTCCATTATTAGAAATTAAAAATAAAAGGACACAACATAGGGGGGATTCTTGAATAAAAGTGAGAGAGATGATCCCTTACCATATGCCTGAAGGCGTTCTTGATTGATCTTAACGACCTGAATAATAAAACTTAGCTTCATTAGTTAATAATTCCAGAAAATAATAAAAATTTAAGCTAGTTATTATAACCTTATTAGGTTCATTCACTCCCTTTTTATGGGTTTTATAGGTTCGATTTTATTGTTTTGGAAGCATTTTCTTCCTTTGTTTTCATGATCATTTTACTTGTATTCAGGAATAGAAGTTCATTTTAAATATGGTTAAACATCAATAATTGTAAATATATTTTATTAGTGACATTATAAATGATCTTATAATGGTTTTTGGTTATATACCTTAAGGACTACTCATTAGTCAAAAGTTATTGAGAAATGATTGGTTTAACTTGGTGGTTTTGTGCATAAAGAACTTGTTTTGTATTATTATTTTTTAGTATGAGTGTGTAAGTATTACAGAGAATTTCATAAGGTAAAATAAATATATCATGATCTAGTTAAACCATTAAAAAAGTTTCATGACCAGTCTTGAAGATAGTAATAGAAATTGAATACCCGTCGTCCTTGAATGTGATAAATTAACACATCTCAAACGGTATTTTCATTTTTAGTGTAAGAGATGGAGGAAAAGAGATATGATGATGAAATATTCCATTAGAATAATAAAATTACAGTCCATGTAATGTACTGGAATTATCATAGAATTTGGATGTGGGGAGGTGAGGAGAGAGAAACTGAAGAATGGAACTTGTAAAAGAATTTGAAAGAAAAGGGAAGAGAGGTTCACCTCTTGAGTACTCCTCCTTGAGAATCTCATTAAGGCCTTTGTTTTTGGCCTTTTGGAGAGACCAGTAAGTCTTGGACGTGGGGGATTAACTTAGGAAGATATTTGAGCAGAATTTAGGCAATTATTGAAGCTTGAGAGGTGTCGGAGGAAGAGGGGGTGAGGGGTGATTTATATAGTGAAGGGGAGGAGGGTTTTCTTAATATTATAACCATTAATTTATTATTTCTTCACAAGACAAGAAATAGTGAGTATTCCATGACCTAAAATAGTAATAAGTGCATGTTATTTCTATATTTGTGTGCTTACATCACTCATGATTCTAGTAATAGTAAATTTAAATTATAATGTATTTATATGGTAAATTAATGTATTTTACTATTCACCAAAAATTCAAGTATTTCAGAAAAATCCAAAAAATTCACCCTAAATATTTTTCGATGTGTAAAATCAAAAAATGAACTCCATTTCTCAATTTTTTTCTTCTAAATATGATAAATTTAATTTTTAATTAAAATCATTATTTAATCAAAAAATATAAACACTTAAAATATTCATCTTCATTTTTAAGGTGCCTAAATTTTATTTACACTTTCATGGGTATAGTTACCATTCATAAGAGTCATATTACTATTCAAAAGGGTAATTTAATATTCATAAGGGTAACTTAATATTCATAAGAGTAGGTTACTATTCACCAACAAATAAGTTGATTCTATCAGACTCTAAATATCATACAGAACGCAACTGTGTATGTCTGATTTTTAAAATTCAAATCACAGAAGTGGAAAACATTAAGTTTAACATCTAGGTTATAACTATATCCTATAACAATGTTTTGTTTTGTAGAGACTCATTGATTCATTTATAATAAGTTATCTAATGAATTTAAATTATTCATACCATAAAATATTGGGGTGTTATATATGATGAATTTTTATATTTATAAATATACTTGGCTTCTATTTTTGGGTGAAAAAAAACTTGTGGGTTATGTAAAGAGTTACACATTAATATGGTGTGAAAAAATTAATTTGGTTGTTGGAATATAGATTTAAAAAACTAAATCATTAGAATCATGCATTCACAAAATAAATAAAACATGGAAAGAGAAAGATTACATATAATGTAACAGTTATAAATTTAATATTCATATGATGTATATTAAATTGGAGAGACCCTAAAATAAAACCCCATACTAAGCATGAAATTACTTCCAAAGAAACACTTTTCAAGACCTCGATCATACAACAGGGTATTTTTATGCCAAAGTGGGGTTCCTTGGATTATTTTATGTAAATAAAGAAAGTAATGAATGACTTAGGATTATCAAATAGGTAGTTTCATGCCAATGTGGGGTTACCATGGATCACCTTGTGTTAGCTTGTTTTTGAAATTTTATTTGGGTTACACTTAACTGGGAAACCACAAGGGTTGGAATACCAGAGGAATAGAGTTGAGTAAATCCATACGATGGATTTGGATAAAGAGTTATCTGCTCAAATATCCAAGAATCATTTTTTTTGTGATTGGGATGAATCCCTACCTAAATAACTAATGTAATGAGTTTCACACCAAAGTGAGGCCACATATTAGTGAAATATGGATCTTGTCTCACTAAATTGATATGATATTTGGAATAATAATTTTTAGTAGAAGAACTTTCATTTAAATTCCTTAAAAAAAGATATAATACATGATACACACCCACTGATATGTATGTATTGTAGATTATGGTTTACTTGACTGACTGAAAGTTATTTTTTTATTAATACCAAGAGAAAGCCACCTTAAATTTCACGGGGGACGAAAATAGTGAAGGCCAAGAGAGTCCTTCCGAACCACATTAACACACTCCACAGGTAAAGAGTTAAGCGTGTCATAAACCACAAGCGTCTCCTCAGGACGGCCCCAATGAGCCAGCTCGTCTGCCGTAAAGTTAGACTCCCTCAGATTATGGTGAACCATCCTTCCATGATTAGTCTCCACTTTACACCAGCGACAAATATAAATTAGATCCCATGAGATGTCTTGATAGCCCTGAAGAGATCTGACCAGAACCATCGAGTCTGATTCCACCTCTGTCACCGGGAGCCCCTTCCTCCTACATACCATCAAACCTGAAAGAAGAGCTATAAACTCCGCACCCATAGAGTTACCTGGGCTATAATACGCACTAAAAGCAACCAGAACTGAACCCCAGCAGTCTTGCAGCAAGCCACCACCCCTCATAATTCCTCCCACACATGAGCCATCCACATTAAGCTTCCACCCATGCATTGGAGGTTGCCATTTGATCCACCATCCTCTATCCATCCTTTGTCCAGCCTGTTCACTAACCAGGCCCTCCATCATAAGAAATGGAACACCATTTTTGGGAATGGAGGATAACTCCACAATAATAGCTTTCATCCGGATCTGAGGAAATAATAAGGACCTCGCACCACCCAACCGTACCTGGTTTCTGGCCTCCCAAATGGTCCAGCATATGGCTACAAGAGCAATGATGCGCGTTGTTCTCCCCCCCGACCTGCCATCAATCCTAGAAATCCAGAAAGAAATGTAGTCACGGACCAAGTGGTACTCCCCGCATGGAAAACTGAAACGATCAAACCGAGCCCAAAGGAAAGACACCCATCGACCCTGAAAAAACAGGTGGAGAGTGGACTCCGCACTTGGTTTCTCGCAACAGTGGCACCGAGAGGCCAAGCTGATCCCTCTTCTTTGAATATTCTCCTCTGTTGGTAAGGCTTGATTTCTGACCCTCCACACTAGAAAGTTCATTCTTGTTGGTAAAACCTTGCACCAAGTAGTCTCCTCTTCTCCAGCCACCGTGTCATTACCATGTAAAGTTCTCCTATATCCATTCAAGTTAAAACGCCCCGATCTCACCTCTGTGAAACAACACCTATCTGGCTCATCGTTCATAACCACGTTGTCGAGGAGACTCATTTGTGCCACATTAATATTTGCATGCATGAAATCATAACTTCCGCATGCATCCTTAAACAAGATGTCAGGATTGGAGTAGCCTTCAAACCAGAGTCTCTCCTCTGTCCATGTGTCTTTCCAGAAACTTATCTCCCCGCGGCCAATCACCCATCTGGTGTGATCAAGAAGTACATCCAGATGAGAGAACATGCATCTGGCTAGTCGCGTCACCCCACGCATGCAGATGTCCCCATTCCATCCATACCGGGATCTGAAAAAACTGGCCCACAGAGTCTTACCCACAATCACCTCCCATGCAAGCTTTGCCTGCATTCCCAGTACAACTTCCTGGAGATCTCGTAACCCAACACCACCCTCCTCCACTGGACCATCCATCCTCTTCCATGATGCCCAGTGACACCTGCCATATCCCTTCTCATCCCACAAAAAGGATGTCAGGATGCGCTCAATTATTTCAACAATTCCCTTTGGGGGACTGATGATGGAAAAGAGATGCATGGTAATGGATAACAACACACTGTTAATCAACATGATCCATCCCCCAAATTAAAGTATCTTGTTCTTCTAGTTGAATATCCTCCCCAAGATGCGATCCACAACCCCATTGAAATGCCTCTTCATTATCCTCCCACTGGATAGAGGTATCCCCAGGTAAACAATAGGAAGCTGCTTCTGCCCACATTCAAGAGCCTCCTGGATGGTCCTACTTCTCCTCGTCGAGCATTTGCTAGATATGAACACATGACTCTTCTCATGGTTAAACGATTGCCCACTTTGCTTCCCGTATAAACCCATAATGGCCTTAAAGGCACTTAAAGTCCTGCATCCACCATTCAAAAACAAAAGTATGTCATCAGCGAACATCAGGTGAGAAATAACCCCGGAGCATCTTTTGCCCCAAAACGGATTCAAGGAACCCTCTGTCATTCCCTTCTTCAGATTCCTGGACAAGGCATCTTGATCCAAGACAAAGATAGCCGGTGAGAGTGGATCACCCTGACGCACCCCCCTCACCAATTTGAAGAAACCAAAACACTTCCCCAGTAACGAAACTGAAATCCAGGGGGAGGCAAAGCATCTGAAACAAATATCAACGAACTGTTCCTGAAATCCAAAGCTTCTCAAGACCCGGAGTATAAAACCCCATTCCAAATTATCGTATGCCTTCTTCATGTCCACCTGTAGAATAATATTGGATCCAACCATCCTCCTGTTCAGATCGTGAACCATCTCGATCACGATTCCAACCGCCCCCTGTATACTCCTCCCTTGTATGAAACCATTCTGCTCCTCAGATACAATCCTGGGGAGAAGACTAGATAACCTCCTGCTAATAACCGTTGCCAATATTTTATAAGAAACGTTGTACAAGCATATTGGTCTAAAATGACTGATGAGGAAGGGGTCTTTGAGTTTTGGAACAAGAACCACCCTTGAGGCCGAGATCCCTTTGATCAAGGGGACCCCTCGAAAGAAGTCTTGAACAGCCTCCACTACACAGGGCCCGACCACATCCCATGCAGCACAATAGAAAGAAGTTGGAAAACCATCCGGCCCAGGTGCACTCTCGCGCGGCATGCTCCCCAGAGCTTCCCTTATCTCCCTCTCCTAGGGTAAGGAAGATAAGTATTCATTCTCAGAACAAGTAATCAGCATAGGTACACAGTTCAAAAAACCAGAGTCCCCTAGAGATTCCCTTTCAAAACTATTGCTATTCTCCCCCGCCCACAAGTTCTCGAAGTGATCTAGAGAAAGCCTGCCCGCTACCTCCACATCCGACGTGTAAGACCCATCCTCCCTTTTCAAATTGATTTTCATACTCCTCCTTTCCTTAATGAATGCATGGAAGTAAGCACTGTTGCGGTCCCCCTCCTTAAGACATCACACTCGGGAACGTTGCATGAAGTTCCTCTCCACCTCTAGCAACTTCTCTGCCAAAACCCTCCTTTTATCACAAAGCTCAACAAAGACATCCTCATCCCACAAGGCTAGAAGAGACTCCTCCAATCCGTTAACCTCTTCCTGCAGGGATGACACCCCAGCATTCAAGTCTGGTTGGACCATCAACCACTGGTTGATCTCCTGTTTGAGTCTTTTAAGACGGTTCACCAACCCTCCCCAAGACCTCTCCTTTTCCTCCTCCTCCCAGGACTTCCTCACCACCTGTAAGAAACCATCGTTTTTATTCCAATCGTTTGAATAATAAAAACTCTTTCCAACGATATTTTCACATTTAATATCAAGTAAGAGAGGATCATGGTCCGAAAGGATACACGGAAGATGCTTAACCGATGATTTAGAGAACATGTCCATCCCATGCACGTTGGTAAACCACCTGTCCAGACGACTCCAAATCCTATCCTGCCCTCTACGGTTATTACACCATGTGTATTTCGCCCCGTTGAAGCCTAAGTCCAGTAATCCTGCTTGTAGCAAGCACTCTCTGAATTCCAACATACCTTCAACATTGCACCCCAATCCTCCACGTTTCTCTGAAATATCTACAATTGAATTGAAGTCGCCTCCCACGAACCAGGCCATAGATCTAGTTTGTAGCGATTTCAAATGAGACCATAACTCCCTCCTCTCCACCACCTTGTTACTCGCATAGAAAAACAAGCACATAAGAGAGGCACCATCCATCTCCACCCTCATATCTAAACACTGAGACATCACTCCTACATTCACCACTGATATGCCATCCCTCCATCCAACCCAGACCTGTGAGTTCACTAAGCCGCCATGAAAGTAGTTAGGAAAACCCATCTTTCTTGAAAACCCAGAAAGCTTGCAAGCCTCCTGTTTTGGTTCGAGAATAACTATTATAGAGACTTTTCCCTTCCTGCATTCCAAAGATAAAAAAGCCCGCTTGGCAAGAGCTCCCATACCACGCGCATTCCAAATGATGATGGAAAGCATCCTACAGGTTCTTCTAGGATCTCTGGCCCAATGGAAAGGATAGTTCATAGGGTACAGGTACACCCTTCCCCTTAGCCTTCGAACGAGTGAGCGGTCCCGAAAAACCTCACTTACCGCTGCTCTGTTTTGATGATAAAAGACTATCATTGCACATATTATCTAACTCTTCCAACCAAGGCTTTCTTCCTGATGGGCCACGAGGGAGAGATTCCAAACCCAGATCACCCCGGAACAATGAGAATAGAATTTCCCTCTGAGGATAACGCTGTGACGACAACACCTCCTTCTCCACACCTCTGTTCCAGTTAAACACCTCCAGAACCTCATCCGAAGTGGCCAGAAGTTTATTCGCAATGCGGGTCTGGATGGCCCTAGGAGAAAGCTGCGAGGAGAAACCCATGGGAGAAGCTGGAGAGGGCAGCGGCCTGGCTGGACTCCCTAGAGAAAAAGACAAAACCTCGACCTCCTTGCCTTTTCCCTTATGAGAAGAGGAAAACCTCTGCGGAACTGGACCCGGAGACTAAGAGATGAGGTCCTTCTTCCCAGAGGGTAACTCCAACAAGCGCCCATCCCTGTCAGGAAATGTTTCCCCATTTTGTTCATTGGAGTAACCCAACCCACATGGGTCGCTGGTCGGATTCAAATTTGAAACTTCTGGAGGGAAAATGTTATCCTTCGAAACATCACACCTGCCCGAGATAGGTGGATCATGACCCGGTTCCCCATCCAGGGCATGACCAGAAGCTTCCGCCACCTCCCTCCATCATCGGCAACCCTTTGTTTCGTGACCATGCAAACCGAAGAACACACAGAAACGAGGATATTGTTGATAATTTTTTTTTGTTTCCACCAAAAACCGTCCTCATCTTCAAACTGCACCATTGAGGGCCTCTTCAACGTTAGATCCATCTCAACACAAATGCGAGGGTTCGCCGCCATCCTGAGCATCTTAGTGTCCTCATCCACACATATAAAAGAGCCCAAAGAACTGCCAACCTCCTTCAGGATCGCTGGGTTCTGAAGAGGAAGAGGGAGACCCGGAAAAGACAGCCAAACCGCATCTGAGGAGGTTTCACGCCCATGATGGCAGTCCCACGACCACCTAGACAACGAAAAATGCCAAGAACCACACCTTCTATCCCCCCTCGACCATGCTTTCACAAAATCCTCCCAGGAAGCCAGATGCACACAGAAAGCAACCCTCGACAAGTCAGAAACCGCCACCGGAGAAGACAGTCCCCACAAATCGACAAAGTCCCGGAAAAAGTTGAGAGACGGCTTGGAGCGACCAAACCGAGATACCAGAGTGAGATCATGGAAGGAAGCCGCCTCCTTAAGCTCCCGAGAAGACAAACACACCAAAGTAACCTCCCCAACCTTCTTAGGGGGCCATCGTTCCACCACCACCGAAGGAACCTCCAAGCACTCCGCAGTTCCCCGCTGGACCACCACCACCAAGGGAGCCTCCACGCGCTCCACAGGGCTCAAAGGCTGAGCAGGCACACCATACCCCAAATATCCCCTACAAAGAACCTCCTTGAAGGAGGCTCTGGAGGTAGCACCAATCCTGAACCCTTCAGCAGAACCTCCAGAAGAGACCGGAGGAGCTGCCAGCGAACCCACTCCTCCAGAGAGAAAAATGGGAGCCAACTGAAGTGCCTTCTTCATTAGGCCTATTGAGAACATTAATAGGTATGACCTATAAAATAGTTAAAGACTGGTATCTAGGAATGAGACGTTTTTTTAATGAGAAACATTTGGTATAACCAAATGTGAATGTTATAGAAATAAATTTTTCCAAATCCAACTCATGGGTATTAGATTCTGGGTGTGTGTTACATATTTGTGCTGACAAACACAGACTCATAGATACAAAGGAATTAATGGAGGGTAATGTAGATATTCATGCTGGTAATGGAGAAAGAGTTATTGTAGTAGAGGTCAACACCTTTGATCTGATTTTACCAAGTGAATTGATCCTAGAATTGAAAACCATTATTATGTTCTATCAATAAACATGAATTTTATTTTTTTATCTTGTTCGGAAAATATGGGATTTTCATTAATTATTTAGAATAAAGTTATTCTATATATAAAAAGAAATGGTTTATGGAATTGGGAATATAATGAAAATTTTATATATTATTTATATGGATAATCTTGTTTATAACATTCAAAATAAGAATGTTAGAGTTAATTCTAATCCCACCCACCTTTTCCATTGTTGTATTGAACATATAAACAAGAAATATGTTCAAAGACTCCATAGAGATGGATTGTTGGAATCATTAAATTATGAATCATTTGATTCATGAAAATCTTGTTTATTTGGAAAAATAAAAAATCCACCTTTTGGGAGAATAGGTGATAGGGATAGTAGACTGTTGGATCTCATATATAGGGATGTTTGTGGACTATTAAGTACATAGGAAAATGGTGGTTTTAGTTACTTTTTACATTTATTGATGACTTTAGTCGGCATGGGCATTTGTTTTTAATGAAACACAAGTTTGAAACTTTTTAGAAGTTAAAAGTGTTTCAAAATGAACTATAGAATCAAATGGGAACAAGTATTAAAGTAATTTGATCAAATTAGGGTGGTGAATACTTGAGCCTGTAATTCATAGCTCATCCAAGAGGCTGTGGAATTGTTTCAAAACTCACTCCTCCTGGAACACCCAAATAGAATAGTGTATTTGAAATAAGTAATTATATCTTGTTATATATGGGTTGATTGATGATGAGTCTATGTGAACTTCTTATCTCATTTTGGGGTTATTCTCTGAAGACTATTACATTCCTACTAAACCACATTCCATCCAAAGTAGTCATAAAGTTAATATATGAGTTATGGACTGGGGAACATCTCATTATATATTTTATGATGATTTGGGGTTCTGAATCACTCATATGAATATTTGATTTTGATAATATGGGCCCCAAGTTATAAAAATACGTATTTTTTGGTTATCCTAAGGAAACTAAGAGATATTATTTCTACCACCCTACTAAACACAAAGTGTTTGTGGCTCAAGATGATGTTTTCCTAAAAATACAACACATGGATTGAGTAGTTAGTGTAAGGAATTTTAAACTTAGATAAGTTCAAGAACAATAAATGGTAAGCTTTCCTGATATGGAGGCTGATCCATTTCCACAAAGAGTTGCAGAAGAAGAACTAACTCAAGTTATATAAGAACCTTGGAGGTCTGGTAGGATTTATCAGGAACATGAGAGATATGGATCTATCATGGTTAGTGACAATGAAGTAACATCTATAAGAGATGAACCTTCTCCCTACATAAAGTCTATTGAGAGTTTTTATACCGATAAATGGTTAAAATCCATATAATTTGAGATGGACTGTGTAACAACCCAAGATTTTATCACATATTTATCTTTAAATAAATTACTTTGATAACTTTATTCGTATTCAACATATAGTTTAAATAAACTGTAAAAAACTATTAAAATATTTTTATATCATTTTTTAATTCATCATGTAAAAATTATCTTTAGTTAAAATTTTGGGATTTTTTTGAAAATATTGATTTTTTCAGTAAATAGTGAAAAATACCGATTTCTACAAAACTGTCATTTATTTTAATTGAAAAACCCCAATAATGCTTTTAATTTAGTACTAAATTAACATAATACTCATTTAGTAAGAAATAATATAATTAATTACATTTTAATCATCATTATACCTAATTTTTTTATAATTTCATTTATGGACTTAAAAACACATTTTTCTAAAAAAATGTATTTCATTGCATTTTATGTTTTCATCTTAAATTAATTTATACCACTTATATAAATTGAATTTTATAAAATGGATTCTATATTTGGAATCAATAGGTTCAAATTTTTTTAATAGTCCCCTTTTATTTTATTCATTTTTAATAGTAACACTGGTATAATTTATCACCTTGGTAAAAGATAAATTGGATAATTAATATTAAAAACTAATGCAATAAGGCATTAAAATTTCTCTAAAACTTTAATTTATCATTTTTTATGAGTGTAGTTTGACCATTATCATACATGTATCAAAAATAAGAACATTTTTTCCATTTTTATTTGACATTGATCTTCATATTATTTTAAGAAAAGAATAAAAACAAAATGTCACACTTTTGACTATAATATCTCTAAATTTTTTCCATAAGGATAAAAAGAGACCATGTTTAGTTTTAAATGTTCATTTGAAATATGAATTAATTGTTTTTATCATGGTATTTTTTTTTAATTTTTTTTGATTGTATAATTACCTTAATTCTTACACAATGCCAACACAATATTTATTCAATTAATAGAAAAATAAAATAAATGATTTTAAAGATATTAAAAGTAATAAAAATTGGATGAATTATTGTGTACCATGAATTTTATAGATATATATGAAATATTATATATGTGTGAAAGGATTATATTTTTAACACATTTATTTTTAAAATAACACTATGCTTGACAACATATTCAACACGCGACACTGAGTTTAAACGAACCATGATATAATATAAAAATATTTTTATTTAAGCATGAATGATATAAACTAGATGTTAAATTGGTGGGTATGAATAATATTAATTTATTTATGAAATATTTATAAATTTTATAATAAATATAAATTTATTTAAAAATTATTAATAAATAATTAATCAACTTGAATAAAGATATTTTATTCTCCAAAAAAATACATTTCCTTCAAAAATGGTTTTTATTTCTATTGTGAGAAAATATTATAATTCATTTTTTAAAGTTTTAGAAATTTCATTTTATAAAATGAAAATAATTTTTTAAATTTTAATATCAATATTAACATAGAATTAATTTTTTGTATTTTTCAGAAAATATTGTTTTTTTAGTGAATAGCGAAAATACCGAGTTTTTGTAAAACCATTATTTATTTTTAACAAATTAAGTAATTTAAAAGTAAAAATATTATTTTAATATTATTTAAATTTAAAATAATAATTATTTATTTATATTTTATCCAATTAATTATATTTAAATCATATTTATATTGGATTTTAGTATAAGTTTATTTTTAGGCTTCAAAACACATTTTTCTAAAAACTGTTTTAAAGTGCATAATGTTTTTCCATTTTAAATAATTAAAATAAACCATAATGAAGAATTATTTAAATTATATATATATATTATATTTCTATAAATATTAATTTAAATCCATTTAATTATAATTACTTCTCATATAGTTATTATAAGCTCATCTTATGCTTGAAAAATGCATTTCTTGAAAAACCATTTTTTCGACACGTTTGCAGGTTTAATTTTAAATTAAAATTTTCCACTTTTGTGAATTAAATTTG
Source organism: Viscum album (assembly GCA_963277665.1). Lineage (NCBI taxonomy): Eukaryota > Viridiplantae > Streptophyta > Magnoliopsida > Santalales > Viscaceae > Viscum > Viscum album. Next base: position 1,353,330,791 of record OY728164.1, read on the forward strand.
AAAAAATGGATTAAATATTTTTAATCATATTAATTTATATTATATAATAAGTCTAACTTATTTTTTTCATAATTAATAGTAAACATAATAAAAAAAGTTACTATGAGAAAAAATTAAAATGGTAAAAGTAAGTAACCTTAGAGGTAAAGAGGATAAAATGTTTAAAACATGTTTATTTTTAGTTTTATAGGTGTATATTGGATTTATATATCCTATAATATTTTATTTTTTAATTTTGGAGGCACTTGGATTGGGAGTGACTTCCCATTATTGAATAGTTTTGGGTATTTACAAAAATGTCACTCCTCCTCCCTTATAAGAGGGTACCGCTCTCATATCCTTTAAAAACTTCCAAAACCCATTGGTTTGGATTATAACTACCCAAATAACTTTCTTAATTCCCTCTACACATCCTAGATTCCTTGTTTTGATCATAAAGGAAATCTAGGGAGGCTTTAGGTATAATCCTTAAGAGGCGGTTCCAAGAAGAGGTATCATTCTTAACCAAGATTCTTTGTTTTATTTTTTATTCCACCTCCTTCAAATATTTTAAAATAATAATTATATAATAAAATCATAATATACCATATAATGATATTTAATTATGTTAATTTAATAACCTTAATCTATCACCACTTCCATCAAATGGGAAACAAAATCATTGTTCGCGTGTGCAATGGACTACCACCTCACAGACTAATTTAATTCATTTTCCATCATCATATCACAAAAATATTAATGATAATGGATTTAATTTTTATATATTATATTAAAAAAATATTAACCATTATTTAAAATTAACATATCATATAACTTCTTACCTTACCATTCATTAAAAAATGATAACACCATTCATGTGTATAGAAGACTACTGCCTCGCGGAGTGATGTGATTCATTTTTTGTTACCGCATCACATGGATGATATGTGTAAGTGTATTTAAAGAAATACTATTATATTTATGATATAATTATCATTATTTAAATATATAATAACACTTACCTTCTATACATTATGATTTTTAAAAAATGGAAATGTTACTCTTGTGTATGTACGACCTACTGTCTCCATGATTGTAACGTAGGTCATTTTTCATAACTATATTTCATGGTTGGTTTTAAAAGTATAATTGATGTTTAAAAATTATAATTATATCATTATTATTATTCTGGATATTATGTAATAATGACTCCTTTGACCATGTTCAACACACCGATTCCGTTTTGAATTTATGAATTGAATGTCCTAAAAAACACCCAACGTGGACATAAAAAATTATGTAATTAAACACATCATTAAAATAAATGAATTAAATGGTTTATGTATAAGGGATTAAACCTAGAAAAGTTCCTTATTAAAAAAATCTAATATAATTTTATTATACATAAGATAAAATACATACAAACAAAGTCCGGACTCGAGGTGACATATTGATATGAGTTAATATGGGGAGAATGTCACTCACTGAAGTCGTCGTGAGAGAATGGAAGCAAAAACCTAGTTCCATAGATCCAGGGATCACTGATGCTAGGTCTTTCACCGAATTAGTTGCGGGTAGATTTCCTCACTCAGAATCGAAGACCTCTGATATCATTTCTCAAAAAACGTATAGGCATAGAGGTTTATCAACGATTGTATTTTCGAAATATGAGGTACTCAATCTTTCCTCTGATATTCACTTTTCGCTTGTTGAAAGTTTTTTCAATAATCGTCCCTCACTTCTATTTCTGTTTAAAACACTAGAAAACATCGTTTTCATTAATTTTCATATTGGTCTGATGAATTCAACGCATGTTTTATTTCATTTTTCTTTGGATAATGACTATTATCATTTCTGGACTTGGGGTTCTTGGTCCTTTAGAGGGTCGTTTATGAAAGTTTTCAAGTGGTTTATGGACTTCGAAATTGGTACTAAACCTCCTATAGCTCCTTTCTAGATTGGGTTTTCTAGTTTACCCTTTCATCTTTTCAAGCAGTGTGCTCTCTTTTCAATTTCTAATCTATTTGGAATTCCAATTAGACTTGACTGAGCTACCTTGAATCTATCTCGACCTTTAGTAGCTAGGATTTTCACTGAAATTGATATCTCGCGTGAAATACCTTCTCGTTTCTAGATTCAAAATGAAGATTCTGGTTTTATTCAGGACATTATTTTTGAGAATGTTCCGGCTTACTATAAATTCTGTTCTAGAATTGGTCATTTGATGACTGATTGTGAGTCTCAAAAGTTTGAACCTCATCCACCTCGTTCTAGGCTCATTTTTGTGGAAATGATTGCTTCCAAAAAGGATCAAACAATAAGGATTGCTGATAACACATCACCACCAAATCCCATTGATATTCCTAAGCCTCTCACTGAGACTTTGTCCTCGAAGGGAACTCTATACAACCAGGAAGATAGGTCAGACACTCCTTTGGAACAGGGTGAGCATTCTGATAAGGACAAGAAAAGTCTCATTAATCCTTCAAATAATCCCAATAACCATAATATGGTGCTTTCACCCCTGATTGAGGAATATGAGAATCAACTTGAAGTCAATGAATCTCAAAATAAGTATAAAAATGATGCTTCTGATACTGAAAGCTCTTCTTAGGAGGCTGATGATCAGCCTAGTCAGATTGAAGAAACCTATTTAAGTTTAAGAGCCAGAAAAGGAAAAAAACCCATGGTTGATACTAATGGCTTCATCAACCCTAATACTAGAAATACTAGAAAGCATAGAGACTATTCCCATATGGAAAGAACTATTGTTACAAGGTCTCTGTCTCATGCCAAGATGAAAAATTCTGATCCTCCAGTGCCCCCATTACTGGATGATGCCTCTTCACATCCCATAACTATAGAACAATCAGCCACCTCCTCTCAATCATCTGACTTAGATTTCTCTGAGAGTGATCCTGAAAATGACCCCACTTATAGGTATGCCTTTTAAATTGATAATAATTTGGATATCTCTAAGGAACTCAGAGCTTGGATGGATGATAATGACATACATGCATTCCGAAAATACAAGAATGGGGAAATGACGGCTGACAACTACTTAAAACTCAGGAAGAGAATATTCCTTAGAGTGGTAGAAGAATTTAAAATAAATCCTTATTTTGATTTCAATGCTATTCCTTGGGAATAATAGTTGTTTGCAATCAATCCTTTATGATTTTATGTTCTGACTTTGACTTGCATCGATCTTACTAGGACTTTGAGGACTCTTTTCAGTTTCTATCTCCATTTTTGATCATATGTCATGGAAGATTGTATTCTTATATTGCACTTTGTTGGTTTCCTTTTATCCTGTCGTTTATCAGACTTCTCAGGTGCTCTTAGAGACATATGAAGCATTGCTGTTAGTATAACTTTTGGATCACATGTTGGTTGTCAATGCTACTATTTTTCTTATTGCTGGATGTTGATGTGGTTCAGCAATATAAAGCATATTCTGCTTGACTCCTTGGGTCTGGTCTTCTTGGTTGGCTGGGAGTTTATTGGTTCTAGATCTTTCTATCTATATCTTCTTGTGGTTTAATTAACACTTCACTTCTTTAGACTCTCATTTTACTGCTCTTGTGTAGGAAACATCTTCACAGGTTTCATATTCTGATGTGGGGTGCGAAGGTGGTCATTATTGCCGGCAGTTTGTATTGCTAGAGTTTCCAAGACCCCTTTTTTATTCCACTGGTTTGATTCGGTCTGTAGTACAGTTGAGTTTGGATGGTCTCTTTATAGAAAATAAGAATTCTCTCATAAAAGAAAGAGCCGGTCTGGAAACTCCTTTTTTTCCTCCTCTATTCTTCATTGTCTAACCTAAATTGTCTCTAAAAATTGGTGATGGTGTAAGCGTATTACACCTCATGTTTTCATTGTAACATTTTGATTTAATAAATTCTTGAGGCATGGACTGGTTCTCCAGTTCATGTCACTTTCAAAAAGAAAAGTTTGGACTCGAGGTAAGAGTTTCCTATCAAAACTTCTTTCTTTGAGACACATGTTATTTTATTCATCTAATTAATTTTAAATAGTGTATATAATTCCCATTTAAATATTATATCATGAATAATTTATAATTAATTATATTTTAAGTTATATTTCATTTACTTAATTTATGGGAGTTATGATTCAAAAGTTTCCAAAGCAGTAAGAGTTTATTTTTCAATCTCATTTTCATCGATATTGTTTATACATGAATTTCCATTATAGGTAATTATTTGATCATTTTATAATAAAAAAATTTAATTTTATTATTCTATTTCTATTAATGAAATTTCAAGTAATGGCACCATTTTACTCTCTTTATAAATTAAGATGTTTGAGATTTTTTAAGAAAGGATGACTTCATTTCTCTCTTTGGTCGAAAATAATTTTTATTTTTTATCCTTGTTTTCTAAAAAAAATTTCAAGAATATTTTTAACATTACCCAAAAATATTTATTAAATAAAATTTTACCCATTTTTTAATTTTTACAAAATGGTTTTAAAGGAACCTTCTTATCATTTTATGAATGGGGCACTTATTTTTATCCTTTTTGTAATATTGTGAAAGGAATGTTTCTTTTAACTTATACCGCATGTATAGAATTTACCACCACCATAGAAACTAAAATATTTGAATATTAATTTATAATTTTCTATGGTAATTTTTAAATAAAATATTTTTTATAATATTTTTGAATTTTTTAGATTTTAAAGAAGTGATTTCAAAGTGAAAAGGGTATCTTTCTGAAGAAGTATTCCATGTAATCTTTTAAATAAATTTTCATCAATTATGAAAACCTTTAATGTTATAGATTACTTATAAATTATTTATATATGCCTCTCAAATATATACCTAGCTTATTCTCCCTTACTTTTACGGGGTAATGCATTCCTTATGTTCATTTATCAAATGCATTCATTATGGAATTCCTTTTGACTATGATATGAAATAAGATTATGAAACCCATTTTCTTTCTATGGAAAATTTTATGTAATGCCTTATGATTGATTTCCTTTTTGTGGCACGCATAAAGCATGAAAATGTTATAATGGGTGCACCCAAATAGTTTTGAGTGAGACCGATATATCTTATATGATGGGTACACCCAGATAGCACTCCAATTCATTGGGTAATGTTTTTAGTCTCATGATACATCATGTATAGGATTAAGGAGTAAACCTAATACATTATGGGACTTTTTACATTATGTGATAATGTCTAGGTAGTTAAACTTGAATCATGTTTTTATCATGTTATATGTTTCTTAGAAATTTCCTATGGTACCATGTTCTTATGATATCATGTTATTTATGTTACGATTCCATGTGATTACTCATGATCCTTCTCTTTTATGATATCACATTATAACTTTGAATCACATGTTATGTTTCCTTATCATGTTTATCACCTTACTGGGATTTTTATCTCACCCATTTCTTTATGTATTCCCCAAGTTATCCTATGTAGTTTTAGAATCTCAAATTTATTTAGGAGCTCATTTTAGAGAATAAATCGAGGATGTCATATTTTAGTTTCTTTTGATGTAATATGAACATAGTCTTCCAAAGACAGTAGGCCTCATGATCTTTGGGTTTGTACTTATTGGATATTTATGTTTAAAAATAATGAAATAATATGTTTAAAAGGAATGGGTCACTATAATATTCTAATTATATCATTTTATTTATGTATTTAAAGTCAAATTAAATGAATAGTATCAAAAATAACATTAATGATATTTTATGAAAATAATATTTTATTAAATTATTTTAAAATCATAAAAATATTAAAAGAGGACAAGTGGGATAATATATGGTAAAAAATGTCATACATTTTACATTTGTGAGATAATTTTCACCTTATAAGTATAATTATAACCCTTTAATATTTAAAAAGTCATTACCATGATTAAGGTTAAAATTTGTTTGCCAAGGGGTTAATCCAAATTATAAGGTCTTAAATGATACCGAAACTTGTAAAAATTTGATTGGATGACTATATTAAGACTATATACTCCTTATATTTGAATATATTCCACTTTGGAACCATTTTATATGAGTTAGAAAAATATTATATTATAATATTTCATAAATTTCCAAAAGTTATCCTCCCCTAACTTATAAAAGGACACCCATTATCTCTTTTCTTTACACCAATTTGAGATATAAAACTCAAAAAATACTAATCCAATACTATTATAAAAATATGTATCCAAGTTCTGGAGGTTCTAATCTTACCAAAATACTAACCTTATATCCCTCAATAGGATATTTAAAGGAGCTCTTTCAAAGAAGAGGTAATAATCTTCACCAAGCACTTTCATTTTTCTTCTTATTTTACCACCTTAAATTATGTCTTAACCACTCCAATATAATAAAACCATTATATATAATAAATTTATATGTTATAATTTTTATGGAATAATATTTATCCATCTCCTTCTCCATCAAATGGTAAATAAAACCATCTCACGTGTGTACGGAGGACTACCGCCTCCCGAACCGATGTAATTTGTTTTCCATTACTGCCTCACATGGATTGTTATAAATATGGAACTAATAAATATATATGATATTTATAAAATAATTATTCTTATATAATTATAATATCATATCTACCTTCTCACCTTCCAATCTATTGGAAAATGATAACGTCACTCGTGCGTATGTGTGAACTACCACCTCTACGAAGCGATGCGATTCGTTTTTCATTTCCATTTTACATGGATGGCAATAAAGATAGATTTGAAGAATATATATAATATATATGATGTAATAATGATTATATAAAGGTGAATTATTATTAATCTTTCTTTCATTCCATTCGTTGAAAATTGAAAACAACGTTCATATGTATGTACAACCTACAATATCCATGAACGGTGTAATTCATTTTTCCTTCTCTACTTTTTATGGATGAATATAAATATTAATATATAATAAATACATATTATATTTATTTCATTATTAATATCCTTTATATTATGTAACCATAATCAAATTACAATGATTGAAACTACTAAATAAAAACATACATGAAAAACAAAGTAGTTAACACCTGAAACAATGATAATAATAAAATATTTAAAAAAAATAGTGATAAGATGTTATAAATGGTAATATATTGTATTATATATATATATGGTTCTGGTATTTAATTATAATAAATATAAATTTATTATATATGAGGTTAAAATCACTTATGAGTCAATTCAAACTTGAGGTAATGGATTTCGTCTAAATTTCCCCTCCATTGAGACACATTTGGTATTATGAACCTATTTATTTTTATATGGAATATATACTGACCCTTTGAAGTATTTAACATGAATATATATTTATTCATGTTTATTAATGTTTAAATTCAAGTTTATTCTTTCAATGGGTTAAAATTTAAAAGATACCAAATAGGTAAGAATTTATTTTACAATATCATTTTTTTGGGATTGCACTTATTTTCATTAAAGGAATATTAATAAACTCCATCTATTTTTTATCCTTTGTATATTTAAGGATTTTATATGTTTTATTCCAAATTTTATCCAATTTTTAACCAAAATAAATCAAATAATTTTTTAAAATAAAATCCAATATTATTTCTCTTTTTGATCGGGTATATTTTTCTTCCATGCCCATATTTTTAAAAATAGTTTAATAAAAGTACTTTTTATTTACTCAAATTATTTATTAAAGAAATTTCATGTTGTCCTTTAATTTTTATAAGGATTTAAAGTAATATTTCTAAAGTTTTCTAAATGGTTCATTTTTCACTTTCTTTATAACAAGTCAAGAGGAATTTTTTTTAACATATATGAAATTAATGGATTTTCCCACCTCCATATCCATTTTACACTATTTAGATTATTCTACAATCTTTAAATGGTTTTAAAAATAAAAATATTTAATGAAATCTTATGATAATTTTTTAATTTTATTTTCATTCATTCTCTAAAGGATATGGTTTTATTTGAAAACCTATATTTCTAATAAATTGATGATTATCTTTTACCCCTTATTATTTTTTTGTTCGTAAACTTTCTATCAATACATTCAGTTTTTTTGATCATTTTAAATTAGAAAATTTTATTTCTATTGAATGTAAATATTCTTTTTATCATGGATATGATTATTGCTTAAAATTTATACCATTTTTACATATGGTGATTTAAATTGAATGTTATTTGATTGACCAGGGAAATATTGATATTCTATATTCTTTACATAATACAGACATTTGATGATAAAAGAATATCATTTATTAATTAAATTGATCATTCATATGTGAGTAATTCATTAAAAATGCAGTGATGGGTGGGGCCTGATTATAAGTATCCCCTTGATTCATTGACAAATCTCATGAGTCAAACAAGTTGAATAACCCTATTTAAATGGTTTTTTGGAATATAACTACCCATCAATTAAACTATCACGGTAAAAGGATTTTATGATAATAATATCATGTTGTCTAATATCATGATATCTAATATGGATAATTTCCTTTATTAAAAATTCAATTATTATTATCCATGAGATTACTGTATTGATATTATCCATGGATGCATTTCATGCTCAAGTTATTTATTAAATGACATGTGTTATCAGTTATTTACCTTGGCATATTGATTATAACTTATTTACTCATGATAAATTCTATTATATATAAATATTACAAAGAATTTTATCCCATCCATTATTTATTTTCCTTTTACTAGGATATAAAGGAGGATATAATGAATAATATCAAGGATTTAATAATGTTTCTTATGCTACGTATTTTATATTTACAATGTAATATGGAAATCATGTATGTTTATGGTTCTTCAAGGATAATAAACTTATCAGTCCTTTGAGATGAGATCCCTTATATCTTATACCAATGTAATAAAGTATACACCGACTCTAGGTTATTATATTTGGGGTTTCTATAGTTGATATCATATTAAGTTTAGTAAAAACCTTAGGAAATAGATTTTAAATGAACATAGCTAACATGAAAATTATTATAATACCTTATAGTATTTGAGAAATTTTAACATTATAGGGATTTTTATTTTATGGTTAAATATTCATGATGATTATGATATAACTTAGTGTGTTCCATTATTTAGTGATGGCACTTAATGGAAAAAATGGGAATCAACACCCATCAACAATGTTTGGATTTCCCTATTAAGAAATCTAATACATTTAGTGTTGTACTTGAGTAGATTATGTCTATATTAGGGAATCTTCCTCAATTTATAATGAATAACCTTGCCCGAATGGACCAACCTGTTATTATACAACATGATTTTCCTATGTTGGATCACTTCATATGGCATAAGCCTCCATCTTTTAATAGAACTACTAATCCATTGGTAGTTGAACAATGGATTAAGTCACTCAAAAAGATATTCCTACATTTAGGATGTAATGAAAATGAAAAGGTTATTCTAGAATTGTATTGTTTGAAAGGAGATTTCGATTAATGGTGTTCATTGATCCAAAACACTAAAGAGGATATAGAAATAGAAATCATATAATGAATAACTTTTAAAGTGATATTTTTTAATAAATACCTTCCTCGAGAACATCGAGTAAAAATAGAGAATAAATACCTCAAATTAAATAAGAAGTAAGAATAAAGTGTACAAGAGCATGAGGATAACTTTAAAATATTAACTAGGTATACTTCAAACTACACATGTAATATAGAAAGAAATATTGATAATTTCTTTGATGGGATTAATCCAAGTCTCCAAAGGGCACTAGTTTCTCAAAAAATTTCATCACATGATAATGTAGTATCAAGTGAAATTAAGGTAGAGAAGGAATTTTATATATATTATATCATTAGGGAAAATAAATAGAAAATGAGGTCAACTAAGCACCAAGAAAAAGGGAACACATCAAAGAATAAGTGAATGAAATAATTTCAATCATGTAAGAATTATAGAAAGAAAAATCTTGGGAAATGATTAAAGGGAATGTGAGTTTGTTACAGTGCATAGATAATGGTTATCTAGATAATGAATGTATAGAAAAGAAATATACTACTTCTATCCAGTGACTTAACTATAAAGTGATAGAACATTATTAAAACTAGTTCCCTAAGTATCATGGGAGCTTACCACATAAGAATCCAAGGGGGAAAGGCCAAACATATGGAACTAATACAACCTAAGTGTAAGTTAATAGTGATGTGGTGAAAGGTACACTTATCATCCACTCTAGATGTGAAAATGTTTTATTTATGTCTATTTTTATCCAATATTTTATATCTGAAGAATTTTTTAAGGGTATCATATCACCACCTCAACAATTAGATGTTAAGTTGGCAGAAAAAACTCCCAATGATAGAATGATTTAATCTAACGTCTATAGATCATCTTCGATATAAGTTTTTGGGAATGTGATTCCTAAAAATCTTACTATTATTACTATAGTTGAATTTTATATAATATTGGGAATGTATTGGCTCTTTAAATATAGATCCCATATCAACTGTCAAGGAAGATAAGTTACATTGAATATTTTAAATCAACAATTGGTAGTCTATTGATGTAAGGATAAACCTGAACTCCCAATGGAAATTAAATATATCACATGGGTTTTATTACATATTCATGAGGTATATTTTTCTAATATGGTTGGGGATAAATTCAATATTAAAGATATTACTATTTTATAGGAGTTTGTTGATATTTTATAGAAGATTTTCCTAGTATTCCCCCTAATAAAATGTTGAGTTTTCAATATAACTCATACCTATCACTATACACATTTCAAATATTCTATATAGAATAGACCCAATTTAGTTGTAAGAATTTAAGAAATAACTCTAAGAGAATCTAGATATGGTATTTATTTATCCTAGTACATCGCCATGGGGTGAACCTATTTTTTTAACAAGAAAGGTTGGTCAATATGTTTTTTAATTGATTATCATGAACTTAAAACAATAACTATTAAGAACAAGTGTCCTTTACCCTGTATCGATGAACTATATGATCAATTATGAGAAGATCACTTTTTTCCAAGATCGATCTTCGATCTGGATATTATCAACTAAGGATCAGGAAGAAGGATATTCCCAAGACAAATTTCTATATGAGGTGCGGTCATTATGAATTTATATTAATTCCATTTGAACTTACCAATTCCCCTGTTATCTTCATGGATTTAATGAATAGATTATTTAGAGATGACCTTGATCAATTTTTGGTAGTCTCTATAGATGATATTATTATTTATTTAAAGAGTAAGGAACAATATGAAAAACATTTGAGGATTGTGATGATGTCTCTAAGGAAGGAGAATCTATATGATAAATTTAAAAAGTATAAATGTTGTCTTTATAAAGTTTCATTATTAGGTCATATAATCTCAAGTGAGGGCATATCAGTGGATCCTTAAAATATGGAAGTTATTGATTAATATCCTAGACCAACCATAGTAACTAAGATCCATAGTTTTCTTAGGTTGGATGGATACTTTCTATGATTTGTGGGATATTTATCATGATTATCTAATCCACTAACTAAGTCGACTCATAAGGGGATTAAGTTCTTATGGATAGATGAATGTGAGAAGAATTTCAAATAATGAAAAATAAGGTTTTTCAACACAATTGTGATTATAGGTTCGTATAGTGGATAAGGGTTTTTGATATATAATGACACATAAAATAAGGGATTAGAATGTTTCCTCATACATAATGATATGATGATAACTTATGCCTCATTCTAATTGATAATTCATGAGTAAAATTACCTGAATCGTGATTTGTAGTTGGCATTGGTAATTTTTTCATTGAAGATATGGATGAATTATATGTATATTGACAAGTGTGATATGTATACTGATCATAAAATATTTAAGTCTATATTTACATAGAAAGAGTTGAATATGCACCAGAGTAGATGGTTGGAGTTAATTAAAGATTATGACTTCTCAATACATTATCACCATATGAAGGAGAAAAAGGTGGCTAATGCTCCGAGTCAGAAAGATCACGCCATTTTTCCATAATTAATATTGAAAGAGATCTAATATTTATGGATTTGTAGAAGTTGGATATTGAAATCTTAAGAAAAGAGGACAAATATTATTTTTCTCAGATGATTTTTAAACCATCCATTCATGAGAGGATTAAGAAGGAATATAAGGAAGATGTGGAATTAAAGAAGAAGGTGTGGGATATTCCTGAGTTCAACCATGATCATAATTGAATGATAAGGTTGAGGAACCAAGTATGTGTCCCGTCAATACCAGAGTTGAAGGAGATGTTAGATAAAGAACATAGTTCATCATTCTCTATTCATCTTGGAAGTTCAAAGATGTATAAAGATCTGAAAGAGTATTTCTAGTTTGATAACATGAAGAGGGATATTTCTGAGTATGTATCTCGATGTTTGGTGTGTTAGGAAGTTAAGGCTAAGATAAAGAAGTCTAAGGGTATGTTATAAACATTACCCATATCATAATAGAAATGAGAAAACGTTACCATGGATATCATCATTATAATCCAAAAAATAAAATAAAAAGGGAACAATTCTATTTGGGGTATAGTAAATCACCTTACAAAATCATCTCATTTTATCAATATTAGAGAATATTTCTATCTTTATCAGATTAATCAATTATACATTAATAAAGTTATGATATTTCATGGAGTACCACTCTCAATCATATTTAGTCAGGATCCAAGGTTTACCTCAATGTTTTGGAGAATCTTTTAGTAGTGTCTTGATAAAAAGTTTATTTTCAGTAATTTTTATCATCCACAATCATATGGTCAATATGAGAGAACCATTCAAACTCTAGAAGGAATATTGAGAGAATTCTCTATGGATTTCAAATGTGGTTGGGATTAACACCTTCCATTGGTAGAATTTTCTTACAAAAATAACTTTAACTCAAAAATTCAGATGTCTCCTTATGAATCCATATATGTAAGAAAGTGTAGAAATCCAATATGTTGGGATGAATTTGGAGAAATAAAGATATTGGGATCTGATCTAAATGAGGAAATGGAAGAGAATGTCAGATCTATTCAACAATACATAAAATAATCTCAGAGCTAACAAAAATGTTATGCTGAAAATAGAAAACAAGATCTAGAGTTTGAAGTTAGTGAGAAGGTATTAATATGAATATCTCATTGTAATAAGGTAATGATATTTTAAAATTAGGGAAAAATGTTACTTATATATATCATTTCCTTTGAAATTATTGATCTTATCAGGATGATAGTGTCACGACCCGCCCTCGGGGTCCGTGCCGTGACTACCCCAAGCCCGCCTTCCATAGGCCAGGGGCTGGCGACTAGCACCAAGGCGTAAAATCCCGATAACTGGGAAGGCATTGCCTTTATAAAGAAAACAAGCACTACAGAGTACAAGCGGAAGTAAAACACTAAGTACAAAAAGAAGAGCTGAAAAGTAAAAAGGGGCCGGAAATACAAGCCCAACTGTAAAGTACAACTCGAAAGGGAAAACAGCGACTGAAAAGTAAAGCTGCTACGCTGAGATGCCCACTGGAAATCCCACCTGAAGGGTGGGTACAGATAGCTCCTCTGCTCCTCGGGTCCCGCCATACGCTCCGAGTATGTCCCGCCCAGTGGTCCACCTCCGGGTACCGCCTCGTCGTATAGTCCACCTCCAGGTACCGTCCAGTCCTCGAACCTTCGGCTTCTGTCAGCACTGTCCGTCGTCTGCAACCAACACAACGAGGTGCGGGCATAGCCCGTGCAGGGGTGAGTATAACGATACTCAGTAGGGACCCCGAGACCCTCAAGGTCTCACTAAAACCAATCAAGGATAAACACAAGAAGATCACAACAGATAAACTCTACTTAGGTATATGCCCATACATATACCTAAGTTATCAAGTAACCCATCTCAGTCATGAGGAAACACAAGAATCATGAGATCAACGGATAACCACTACCCAGGTATATGCCCATACATATAACTAAGTTATCAAGTGACCCATCTCAATCATGAGGTTAACACAAGGTCAAAAGTCTCAGCTCAAACCAGGATTTTCATTATCGAAACCGTAACTGCTGAAGAGCTCCGTCTCTAGAGTGTACAGTGGTCCTGTCACGACTCCGAGGCTGCCGCTCACTAACCTAGGACTGCTGAAGTACTCCTCCTGTCGAGTACTGCGGGTTTGCGGCCAACTACCTGGCGCTCCGTCCGCTGAGGGTCTGTCGCCAAATACCGGGCGCTACCCAGATAGCCTACTGAGGTACTCCTCCTGTCGAGTACCGCGGGTCTGCTGCCAACTACCAGGCGCTCCGTCCGCCGTGGGTCTGCCGCCAAGTACCGGGCGCTCCGTCCACTGGGCTAGTCGACTCACTCCAAGTCGAGTCGGTCAAGCAGTCGTCAGGTCTCAGCCGGCTACACGGTCTCCGTACTCTGCACGCTCGTCTCCGGGAGGGTCCGCTCCACGAGCTACTGGTCGATACTCCAAGTATCTCAAAGTCCCACAAAGAAGTGTCTCAAAGGTCCGTCTCGTCACAGGGGTCTCAACGCAACAGACGGCGCGTCGATCGGACGCCCGGTCTGTGAGTTATTAGCCTTTTCGTCCCAGGGGCCCGGTTGGTTTCGAGAACGAAACCAATCCCGGCCGTATCTCAACTGTACCCCGAACTCCCATAGGGTATACTCAAAGGGACCGTTACTCAACGTAACCACCAACGCCGCTGACGGCTTGTCAAGCGGACGTCCTGTCTGTAAGATATCAGCTTTTCCGTTCCAGGGGCCCGGTTGGGTTTCGGGTACAAACCAACCCGGCCATACTCCGACTGCATCCAAAACTCGGGCGGAGTATGTCAAAAGTTCCGTCTCAACAAGAGGAAGTCAACGAAACAGACGGCGCGTCAATCGGACGCCCGGTCTGTGAGTTATTGGCTTTTTCGTCTCCGGGGCCTGGTTGGTTTTTAAGGCAAAACCAACCCGACCGTACTCCACCTGCGTCCAAACCTCGGGCGGAGTATGCCAAAAGATCCATCTCATTAAGAGAAACGCAACGCGACTGACGGCGCGTCAATCGGACGTTCGTGGCTCAAGATATGAGCGTTTCCGCTCCGAAGGCCCGGTTGGTTTCGTGAACGAACCAACCCGGCCGAACTCAAAGTAACCCGAAACCTTGAGTGCGATATACCGAAACGACCGTCTCGATCCAAGGATCGCGTTTCCGCAGACGGTTCGTCGTTCGGAGGTCCGAGGCTCAAGGTATGAGCCAAAAACCAAAACAGGTTCGAAACGGGGGGGTCCGGGTCCGGGCCGACCCGGCCCGACCCCCCCCCCCCCCCCCCCCCCCCCCCCCCCGGGGCGGCGCGGCGGCGGCGGCGCGGCGGTGCGGCGGCGGCGGCGGCGGCGGGCCGCGGTGGCGGCGGCGGCGGGCCGCGGTGGCGGCGGCGGCGGGCCGCGCTGGCGGCGGCGGCGGACCGCGATGGCGGCAGCGGGCCGCGGCAAACGCGGGGGGCTAAGCCCCCGCCCTTCATCAAGTGGCGCGGCCTACGTGCCACGCCGGTTTTATCAAAACCGCCCCCCCCTCACGTGGGGGGGCCTGTTGGCGCCGAACCAAGGGGGCTGGATGCCCCCTTCCCTCAAGAACCGCCCCCTCTCTTAAAGAGGGGGTTTTATTAACACGGCCGGGGAATTTATTTCCCCGGTTTTAAAGACTTCCGGCCGGCCAGCTGGCCGGCCGGTTTTCTCCAACGGGACCGGAAAAATCCGGTCCCCTCTTCGGCTTCCGACGCCGGCGGCCCGGCCGCCAGTCTTATCTTCCGCCGCGGCCCGGAACCGGCCGCGGTCTCTTCGTCCCGCCGCGGCCCGGAACCGGCCGCGGCGTTCGTCGTCCGGCGCGGTGCGACGGCACCGCGCCCCTTTGCCGTGCTTTGATAATCATCCAACACGGCGCGACGGCGTCGCGTTTCTGTTGTTTCTACCATGGTGCGTGCGACGGCATCGCGAAGATATTTGCACGTTCATCCGCGTGGTGCGACGGCACCACGCCACTTGTTTCCTCCCGCAAGATAAAATCAACATAAACGTTGGAGGGGGGTTCGGCCGTGTTCATGCGGTCCAGCCCCCCTCACGTTAAATAAAAACTCAACATGAACATTTCAAGCCTCATGTTAGACATGCCAGATCCATGTTCAAGAAATGGAATAATTTAAGAATGAAACAACAATCCCCTACCCCGGGTATAAGTTCGAGGATTTGACTATGTCCGCGGAAGTCGACGTCGCGGAGATCGGGCGTCGCGGTAGTCGTTCGTCAATTCCGTTGACGAAGAGACGCGTCCGAAGAGGCACGTCGTTGGCGAATCCTTGTACGCCGACGAAGGTTGTCCGAGGAAGGTGCGGTGTTCTCTCTCGTTGACACCGAAGACGAAGAAGAGCGGTGCGGCGTTCTTCGTCGGAAAAAGGGCGTTCCTCGTCAAGTCTTGAGGAAAGTCAAATTATAAAGAGAACAACGAACTCAAGAACCCCTACCTCGATAGTCGCACGTTGACGGAGTCGTGGAATATCGGTGTCGATTCCTTTGACGTCGGAGGAAGAGTCGTTGTCGATGGCGTTCGTCGCGGAAAACCGTCGCGGAAGAGATGACGCAGAAGAAGTACGTCGCGTCGCGGATACGGCGTCGCGGATGGATCGTGTTCTTCGGCGGAGAAGTTCTTCGTTGAAGAACGACGTTCTTCGTTCTTCGTCAGAGCTTGAAGAAGAAGAGGAAGCTCTCAAAATGACAAACAAAGAACCCAAAATAAAATAAGACCACATCTTATTTTATTATCACATAACACACTAGAATTTCAAAGGTTTGAAATTCAAAATGGATAACTCCAAAATTAACTCACTTATTTAATATACATGAATTGTATAATTAAATAGAAGTTAACTTGTCAAGCCATTAAGAGGGAGAGTGAGGGGAGATGAGAGGTTTAGGTTTCGTGTGGGCCCCACCACACTTAATCCTCTCAAGGGAGGTTAAGTGGGTGTGGGTCCCACCCCCAACTCCCTTTGAGAGGAGTTAACCTACAAAAAGTAAATAAAAAGAATTCACACTTTTTATTCAACTTTTTTATAAATCTCCCAAAAACTAACTTTCAACCCGCAACAAACGCAACTCCCGAAAAGGTCTCGTTAAGCGAATATCGGCGCTGCGAGTTCATCGGTGCCCTCGGATTTCAATTCCGAGCACCGGATCAAAAGTTAGGAATTCCCGCTCGTTCGTTCACTGAACGTACCCGAGCCAAACTTCGGAACTTAATTCCGGGCACTCCGGGCCTCGGAATCAGGTGCCGTCTGAAACCGCGCTCTTGTAAAATTCTAAAGAAAATTAAGAAAAAAATTCCCTTGAATTTTACGGGTCTTTACATTACTCCCACCTCAGGACTTTACGTCCCCGTAAAGATACATCAAAAACTAGGGAAACAAAGAGGGTACTGAGCACGCATCTGAGCCTCCCGCTCCCATGTGCTCTCCTGGAGATTCCCGTGCCGCCATGTGTTGCACACAAGAGGAATCGATCGCCCATGTAGGACCCGCTCCTGTCGATCCTCTATCTCCACCGGGACCTCCGTAAAAGTCGCCCCATCGTCAACGTCAAGCTCCCCATGGTCAAAGATGTGCGTCGGGTCGTGCACGTATCTCCTTAGTTGAGACACGTGGAAGACGTCGTGCACCCGGTGTATCTGAGGTGGTAGAGCCAGGCGATAAGCCACCTCGCCAACCCTGCTGAGGACTTGGAAGGGTCCGATGAAGCGCGGAGATAACTTGTCGCCTCGGCCAAATCTCCGAATACCACGTCGAGGTGAGATCCGCAAGAAGACGAGGTCACCATCCTCGAACTCTAGTGGCCTCCGCCTCCTGTCAGCGTATGACTTCTGCCGGCTCTGTGCTGTCCTCATCCGCTCCTGGATGACATGGACCTCTTCTGACATGGCACGGACCATATCTGGTCCCACAAGAGCTGCAAGATTTCTTCTTTGCCGATAAGAGAAACCTGGTCTCATCCCCTGGATGAACCACATTCTTTGCCTAAAACAGTAAATCCTAACATGGATAATACTAATCCATACCAAGGATGACGTCATAAGGCCTCGACGCTACTACTAAGAGATCCAACCGTTACTCTCGCCTCCAAGGGTTGAGTCACACTGTCGGCATCAGTGTGTGGTAACCGGTCTCCTCCAGTAGATGTCTCACAAGTGAGGGTCAAGTCAACAGTCAACTGGAACCTCTTAGTAACATCACAAAAGAGGACAGGAAAGAAAACATCACAAAAGATGCGTCTTTTATTATTGCAGCTCATAATACAAGATGCTACACAAAAGCAACATCTACATGGAACTAGAAGTACAAAAGACGTATTCACTAGTTCCTCCCCTGTCCACCTGCTCCCAGATCTCCAGCATTTGTCGCTGCCTCAACCTCGGTGGCTCCCTCCAAGCCTGCGGATCGAGGAGTCGGACAATCACGTGCCAGGTGACCCTTTCCGCGGCATGAGTAACACAACCTGCTCCTTGCACGGCTAGCTCTGTTCCCACTCCGGGTGCCCTGCACCACTGGTCCTAAAACCCGAGATCGCCCAACTGCTGGTCTGGTCCTCCTGGACCTCTGCATCATCTGTCTACTGCCCACAGATGACTCGGCTTCTGATTGAAAAACACGCGGTAAAGGCAGAATCTCCTGTACACGCTCGGGGTGTAGAGATACTGGCACAAACTCCACCCTGAAGAAGGTCTCGAAGTCTTCCCATGCGAAGTTCATCTCATCGCAAAACTGAAACAAGTGGCTCCACCACCTACCTGCTGCTGCGTGTAGTAGGCTCGCAGCGAGGATCACCATGAGGTCTGCTGGTGTCCTCACTAGCTTAAACACTCGTACCACTGCCTCCAGCCAGTCCTCTGCAGCCTGGGGATCCGTCTCCCCGCGAAACCTGGGCGGTCGCTGGCGCTGAAACTCATGCAGTGCGCTGAGGCGACGTGCATCGTCAGCGGCTGCTGCTGGAAGCATCGGGGGCTCGGCGGGTAGAGCTACCGCCGGTGCCACTGCTGACAAAGGGCCCTACACCGAGGCCTCGTCGCTCGGTGGGCTGTTGTCACGTTTGATTCTCGGAACCCTAGCTGGCTGCCGTCGTGGGGCCATCCTGAAGAAACAACGTAACACGATCAAACGATTATACCTGGTGAGTTGACCTGGTTTGAGCTGTTTTAAGGGGAAAAACCTTTGAAAACACACACACAATCAGTGTTTTCGTGCACAAAGTCGGAAATCAGTTGTCAGGGTCCTGGTGTATGGATACGTCGGCCGCCCGCACCAACACTGGACTCCCTGAACTGAAAACCACACTCGGTACTCTCAACACTATTGCTTCACAGAAAGAAACATCAGAGTTATAAGTTCTGCGGTAGAACCGAACTCCTTTGATACCAATTTGTCACGACCCGCCCTCGGGGTCCGTGCCATGACTACCCCAAGCCCGCCTTCCATAGGCCAGGGGCTGGCGACTAGCACCAAGGCGTAAAATCCCGATAACTGGGAAGGCATTGCCTTTATAAAGAAAACAAGCACTACAGAGTACAAGCGGAAGTAAAACACTAAGTACAAAAAGAAGAGCTGAAAAGTAAAAAGGGGCCGGAAATACAAGCCCAACTGTAAAGTACAACTCGAAAGGGAAAACAGCGACTGAAAAGTAAAGCTTCTACGCTGAGATGTCCACTGGAAATCCCACCTGAAGGGTGGGTACAGATAGCTCCTCTGCTCCTCGGGTCCCGCCATCCGCTCCGAGTATGTCCCGCCCAGTGGTCCACCTCCGGGTACCGCCTCGTCGTATAGTCCACCTCCAGGTACCGTCCAGTCCTCGAACCTTCAGCTTCTGTCAGCACTGTCCGTCGTCTGCAACCAACACAACGAGGTGCGGGCATAGCCCGTGCAGGGGTGAGTATAACGATACTCAGTAGGGACCCCGAGACCCTCAAGGTCTCACTAAAACCAATCAAGGATAAACACAAGAAGATCACAACAGATAAACTCTACTTAGGTATATGCCCATACATATACCTAAGTTATCAAGTAACCCATCTCAGTCATGAGGAAACACAAGAATCATGAGATCAACGGATAACCACTACCCAGGTATATGCCCATACATATACCTAAGTTATCAAGTGACCCATCTCAATCATGAGGTTAACACAAGGTCAAAAGTCTCAGCTCAAACCAGGATTTTCATTATCGAAACCGTAACTGCTGAAGAGCTCCGTCTCTAGAGTGTACAGTGGTCCTGTCACGACTCCGAGGCTGCCGCTCACTAACCTAGGACTGCTGAAGTACTCCTCCTGTCGAGTACTGCGGGTTTGCGGCCAACTACCTGGCGCTCCGTCCGCTGAGGGTCTGTCGCCAAATACCGGGCGCTACCCAGATAGCCTACTGAGGTACTCCTCCTGTCGAGTACCGCGGGTCTGCTGCCAACTACCAGGCGCTCCGTCCGCCGTGGGTCTGCCGCCAAGTACCGGGCGCTCCGTCCACTGGGCTAGTCGACTCACTCCAAGTCGAGTCGGTCAAGCAGTCGTCAGGTCTCAGCCGGCTACACGGTCTCCGTACTCTGCACGCTCGTCTCCGGGAGGGTCCGCTCCACGAGCTACTGGTCGATACTCCAAGTATCTCAAAGTCCCACAAAGAAGTGTCTCAAAGGTCCGTCTCGTCACAGGGGTCTCAACGCAACAGACGGCGCGTCGATCGGACGCCCGGTCTGTGAGTTATTAGCCTTTTCGTCCCAGGGGCCCGGTTGGTTTCGAGAACGAAACCAATCCCGGCCGTATCTCAACTGTACCCCGAACTCCCATAGGGTATACTCAAAGGGACCGTTACTCAACGTAACCACCAACGCCGCTGACGGCTCGTCAAGCGGACGTCCTGTCTGTAAGATATCAGCTTTTCCGTTCCAGGGGCCCGGTTGGGTTTCGGGTACAAACCAACCCGGCCATACTCCGACTGCATCCAAAACTCGGGCGGAGTATGTCAAAAGTTCCGTCTCAACAAGAGGAAGTCAACGAAACAGACGGCGCGTCAATCGGACGCCCGGTCTGTGAGTTATTGGCTTTTTCGTCTCCGGGGCCCGGTTGGTTTTTAAGGCAAAACCAACCCGACCGTACTCCACCTGCGTCCAAACCTCGGGCGGAGTATGCCAAAAGATCCATCTCATTAAGAGAAACGCAACGCGACTGACGGCGCGTCAATCGGACGTTCGTGGCTCAAGATATGAGCGTTTCCGCTCCGAAGGCCCGGTTGGTTTCGTGAACGAACCAACCCGGCCGAACTCAAAGTAACCCGAAACCTTGAGTGCGATATACCGAAACGACCGTCTCGATCCAAGGATCGCGTTGCCGCAGACGGTTCGTCGTTCGGAGGTCCGAGGCTCAAGGTATGAGCCAAAAACCAAAACAGGTTCGAAACGGGGGGGTCCGGGTCCGGGCCGACCCGGCCCGACCCCCCCCCCCCCCCCCCCCCCCCCCCCCCCCGGGGCGGCGCGGCGGCGCGGCGGCGGCGGCGCGGCGGCGGCGGCGCGGCGGCGCGGCGGTGCGGCGGCGGCGGCGGCGGCGGCGGCGGCGGCGGCGGCGGCGGCGGGCCGCGGTGGCGGCGGCGGCGGACCGCGATGGCGGCAGCGGGCCGCTGCAAACGCGGGGGGCTAAGCCCCCGCCCTTCATCAAGTGGCGCGGCCTACGTGCCGCGCCGGTTTTATCAAAACCGCCCCCCCCCCCCTCACGTGGGGGGGCCTGTTGGCGCCGAACCAAGGGGGCCGGATGCCCCCTTCCCTCAAGAACCGCCCCCTCTCTTAAAGAGGGGGTTTTATTAACACGGCCGGGGAATTTATTTCCCCGGTTTTAAAGACTTCCGGCCGGCCAGCTGGCCGGCCGGTTTTCTCCAACGGGACCGGAAAAATCCGGTCCCCTCTTCGGCTTCCGACGCCGGCGGCCCGGCCGCCAGTCTTATCTTCCGCCGCGGCCCGGAACCGGCCGCGGTCTCTTCGTCCCGCCGCGGCCCGGAACCGGCCGCGGCGTTCGTCGTCCGGCGCGGTGCGACGGCACCGCGCCCCTTTGCCGTGCTTTGATAATCATCCAACGCGGCGCGACGGCGTCGCGTTTCTGTTGTTTCTACCATGGTGCGTGCGACGGCATCGCGAAGATATTTGCACGTTCATCCGCGTGGTGCGACGGCACCACGCCACTTGTTTCCTCCCGCAAGATAAAATCAACATAAACGTTGGAGGGGGGTTCGGCCGTGTTCATGCGGTCCGGCCCCCCTCACGTTAAATAAAAACTCAACATGAACATTTCAAGCCTCATGTTAGACATGCCAGATCCATGTTCAAGAAATGGAATAATTTAAGAATGAAACAACAATCCCCTACCTCGGGTATAAGTTCGAGGATTTGACTATGTCCGCGGAAGTCGACGTCGCGGAGATCGGGCGTCGCGGTAGTCGTTCGTCAATTCCGTTGACGAAGAGACGCGTCCGAAGAGGCACGTCGTTGGCGAATCCTTGTACGCCGACGAAGGTTGTCCGAGGAAGGTGCGGTGTTCTCTCTCGTTGACACCGAAGACGAAGAAGAGCGGTGCGGCGTTCTTCGTCAGAAAAAGGGCGTTCCTCGTCAAGTCTTGAGGAAAGTCAAATTATAAAGAGAACAACGAACTCAAGAACCCCTACCTCGATAGTCGCACGTTGACGGAGTCTTGGAATATCGGTGTCGATTCCTTTGACGTCGGAGGAAGAGTCGTTGTCGATGGCGTTCGTCGCGGAAAACCGTCGCGGAAGAGATGACGCAGAAGAAGTACGTCGCGTCGCGGATACGGCGTCGCGGATGGATCGTGTTCTTCGGCGGAGAAGTTCTTCGTTGAAGAACGACGTTCTTCGTTCTTCGTCAGAGCTTGAAGAAGAAGAGGAAGCTCTCAAAATGACAAACAAAGAACCCAAAATAAAATAAGACCACATCTTATTTTATTATCACATAACACACTAGAATTTCAAAGGTTTGAAATTCAAAATGGATAACTCCAAAATTAACTCACTTATTTAATATACATGAATTGTATAATTAAATAGAAGTTAACTTGTCAAGCCATTAAGAGGGAGAGTGAGGGGAGATGAGAGGTTTAGGTTTCATGTGGGCCCCACCACACTTAATCCTCTCAAGGGAGGTTAAGTGGGTGTGGGTCCCACCCCCAACTCCCTTTGAGAGGAGTTAACCTACAAAAAGTAAATAAAAAGAATTCACACTTTTTATTCAACTTTTTTATAAATCTCCCAAAAACTAACTTTCAACCCGCAACAAACGCCCGCAACAAACGCAACTCCCGAAAAGGTCTCGTTAAGCGAATATCGGCGCTGCGAGTTCATCGGTGCCCTCAGATTTCAATTCCGAGCACCGGATCAAAAGTTAGGAATTCCCGCTCGTTCGTTCACTGAACGTACCCGAGCCAAACTTCGGAACTTAATTCCGGGCACTCCAGGCCTCGGAATCAGGTGCCGTCTGAAACCGCGCTCTTGTAAAATTCTAAAGAAAATTAAGAAAAAAATTCCCTTGAATTTTACGGGTCTTTACAGATAGTTTATCACCTGGTACTTCCACCGAATCTCCCTCATGTTCATGATGTGTTCCATGTATCTCTCTGGTGTAAGTAAATACATGATCCTTTATATGTACTAAACTTATAGGTCATACCACTAGATCAAGATATTTCTTATAAGGAACAACCATTAGAAATTTTGGATCATAGATAGAAATTTCTAAAAAACATGACCACTCATCTGGTTACAGTTTTTTGATGAAATAATAAAATTAAGAAAGCTACATGGGAACACGAGGATGCGACGAGTCAGAATTATCCTCAATTATTTGTATCAGAGTGATGGAATTTCGAGGAAAAATTATTATTATGGGGTAGACTATAAAAACATAAGATTTTATGATATATTTATCTTTAAATAAATTTATTTGATATCTTTATTTTCACGCAACAAAGATTTTAAAAAAACTATGAAAAACTATTAAAATACTATTATATCATTTTTGAATTCATCATTTCAATATTATAATAAGTTGAAATTTTGGGATTTTTCTGAAATGATTTATTTTTTAGTAAATAGTGAAAAATATTAATTTTCATAAAACCATTATTTAATTTAATTGAAAAAGTTCCATAATACATTGAATTTAATAATAAATTAAATTAAGACTCATTTAGTTATAAATAATAAAATTAATTACATTTTAATTGTCATTATACCTTATTTTTTTATAAGTTCATTTTTGGACTTAAAAATACATTTTTCTAAAAAAAATATTTTTATTTAATTTTATATTTTTATCTTAAATTAATTTCTACCACATTTTTGAATTGAATTTGATAAAATGGATTCAAAATCTAGAATCAGTAGGTTAAAACTTGGTAAATACGTTCCTTTTATTTTTGGTCATTATGAATAGTTTCAGTGGTAAAATTTATCACCATGGTAAAGGGTAAGTCAAGTAATTAAGGTTAAAAAATAATGTGCCAAGGCTTAAAATTTATATAACACTTGAATTTATATTATTTTATGATTTTTTTAAATAATTATAATCTATTCCTAAAAATTTTGGCCACTTGGTGTCATTTTTATTTGATATTAACCTTTATATATTTTCAGAAAATAATAAAAACAAAATGTCAAACTCTTGACTTTAATATCTATTATATTTAAACATAAGGATAAAAAAAATGTAAAATTTAGTTTTAAATGTTAATTTTAAATATTTATTATTATTTTTATCAAGTTATTTTATTTTTAATTTTTAGTGATTGGATAATTACCTTAAATTCTTACGCAAAACCGGCATAATATTTATTCAAATAATAGAAAAGTAAAATAAATATTTTTAAAAATATTAAGAGTAATAAAATTTGGATTAATTATTGTTTTAAATAAATTTTACAGATACATATGTAATATTAGGGATTTTTAAAGAATTATATTCTAATTACATCTTTGTATTGGTGTATTTTAAGTCAAATTAAATGATTAGTTTAAAAAATGACATTAATGATATTTTATGAAAATAATATTTTATAAAATTATTTGAAAATCATAAAAATATTGAAAGAGTAAAAGTGGGATAATATATGGTCAAAAATTTATTCCATTTTAAATTTATTAACCAATTTTCATAAGTAAAATTATAAGCCTTTAATATTTAAAAAGTCATTTCCAAGTTAACATTAAAATGAGTTAACCTAGGGGTTAATCCAAATGATAAAGTTTAAAATGATATCTAAACCTATCAAAATTTGATAGTATGATTATATTAATACCATATACTCATTATATTATAATATATTCTATTTTTGAAACATTTTATAGGATTTTTACCCATATTATATTATAATATTTTATAAATTTCCAAAAGTGTCTCTCCCCTCACTTATAAAAGGACACCCCTTATCTCTTTCATTTACACCACTTTGCGCCCTATATATTGACAAGAACCTACCCAATAATCTTATAAAAATACTTATATAAGTTATTTATGTGAGGTTATTCCTAAAATACCATCCATAGGTCCCTTAAGAGGAAATCTAAAAGAGATATTTTAAAGAAGAGGTAATCATCTTCACCGAGCACTTTTATTTTTATTATTCTTTTACCACCTTAAATTATGCACTAAAAATTACAATATAATAACCATAGTATATACCATATAATTATATGTTATTATTTTTATTTAATAATATTTATCCATCTCCTTTTCCATCAAATGGTAAACAAAACCATCGCTTGTGTGTATGATGGACTACCGCCTTGTGAACCGATGTGATGTGTTTTCCATTATTACATCACATGGATTGTTATAAATATTAAAATAATTAATTTATATGATATTTATGAAATAATTATGCTTATATAATTATAATATTATATCTAACTTCTTACCTTCATATCATTTGTAAAACAATAGAGTCTTTTGTGCGTACATGTGGAGGACCACCTCCATGAAGCGATGTGATTCATTTTTCATTTATGTTTTACATGGATGGTAATAAGTATAGATTTAATGAATATATATAATATATATGATATAATAATTATTATATGAAGGTGAATTATTATTTACATTTCTTTCATTCCTCCGTTGAAAAGTTAAAACAACATTCATGTGTACGTAGGAACTACCATCTCCATCAACGATGTAATTCATTTTTCTATCTATGATTTTTATGGATAAATATAAATAAATAAAAAAATATATATATATAATAAATATATATTATATTCATATCATGATTAAAATTATAGATATTATGGAACCATAATCAAAGTATAAGGATCATAACTTATGAATCAAAATATACATGAAAAATGAAGCAGTTAACTCCCAAAACAATGATAATAATAAAAAATAGTTAACAAGTGGGTGATAAGATGTTATAAATGGATAATATATGATTATATATATATATATATATATGTTTTTATATAATTATAATAAATCCAAATTTATTATACGGTAGGTTAAAATCACTTACAAGACAATTTGAACTTGATGTAAGGGATTTCATCTCAATTTCCACTTCGCTGAGACATATTTTGTATTATGTACCTATTTATTTTTATATGGTGAATATACTTCCCCTTTGATGTATTTAACATGAATATATATTTATTTATGATTATTAAAGTTTCAATTCATGTTTATTATTTCAATGGGTTACAATTTAAAAGACACCAAAGAGGTAAGAATTTATTTTATAATCTCATTTTTTGGGATCACACTTATTTTCATTAAAGGAATATTTATAGACTCCACATATTTTATTATCTTATATATATTTAATGATTTTCCATGTTTACTTCCAAATTTTACCCTCTTTGTAATCTAAATCAATCAGATAAATATTTAAAAGAAAATCAAATCTTAATTATTTTCTTGATTGGGTGTATTTTTATTTCATGTCAATATTTTTCAAAATAATTTTATAAAAGTTAGTTATTTACTCAAATGATTTATTAATTAAATTTTATGTTAACCTGGATTTTTAAAAAAATTTAATCGAATATTTATTATTAACGGTTCATTTTCTACTTTCTTTATAAAAAGTCAAAAATAATGATTTTTAATGTATACGGTGTTGACATAATTTCCCTCCACCATAACCATTTTACACTATTTAGATTCTTCTAAAATTTTTCAATGATTTTATAAAGAAAAATATTTAATTTAATATTATGATAATTTTTTTCTTCCATTTTCCTTTATTATATAAAGGATATGATTTTATTTCAAAACTTATATTTCTAATGAATTGATGGTCATATTTTATCCCTTATTTTTTTGGTCATTCTCTTGAAACATTCACTTTATTATGATAATTTTAAATTAGAAGTTAAATTAATATCAAATATCCATATTATTTGTAACATGGGTATGATTATTTCTTAAACCATATATCATTTTTTACATACAATGTTTTATTATGAGATTTATTTGATTGATTGGGGAAATATTGATATTTATCATTATTTACTTAATATGGAAATTTGTTGATTAGGCATATCATTTATGAATTAAATTGATAATTCAATATAAGATGAATTCATTGGACATGTAGTGATGTGTGGGGCCCATTTATAGATATCTACTTGATGCAGTGACATCTCTTATAAGAAAAATCAGTTGGATCCTCATTTAAATTGGTTTTTGGTATATATCTACTCATAGATTAAACTATCTTGGCGCTAGGATTTGGTAGTAATGATATTATGATGTAAAATATTAATCATTTACTTCACTGAAAATTTAGTTATTATTATTCATGATAGTAATTCATTGATATTATATTTGGATGCATTTCATGCTCAAGATATAGATTAAACGACATGTGTTTTCTATTATTTACCTTTCCATATTGATTATCCCTTATTTAATCATGAGAGATTCTTCTGTAAGTAACTATTACTGAGAATCTTATGTCACCCTTTATTTATTTTCCTTTCCACAAGATATGAAGAATGATATTATGAATAATATCAAGGATGAAGAATGATTCTTATGCTAGGAATTTTATATTTCTAATATAATACGGTAATCATGTATGTATCTGGTTCTTTAAGAATACTAAACTAATAAATCCTTTTGGATGAGATATATTATATATTATACCAATTAAATAAGGTATACAATAGCTCTGGGTTACTATATTTGGGGTTTCCACAAACTCTATATACACTAACCAAGTTTATAACTTAGTGGTTTCACCATAAGGGGTGAGACCCATAGGGTTCAAGTGAGTTTTACACAAGAAAATTGACATGGATGGTTGAGTTTATACCTATACATAACACCTAGTGGAAAATGGTTACAAAAAAATTCATGGTATTTACTATGAGGAGAAATTTTCACCTGTAGTGATGATAAATTCCATTCAGATTTTTCTAGTCAAAATAGATCATTATGATTATAAGATATATCAGATGAATGTAAGAACTGAATTCCTTAATGGTACTTTAGCTGAGGATGTGTATATGATATATCCTAAGGGTTTTAAATATACAAATGTCTCTTATAAGGTTTGAAAATTTAAATGTTCCATTTATGGACTAAAGTAATCTTCTTGATATTGAAATATATGGTTTGATGATGCGATCAAAGAGTTTAGTTTGATAAAGAATATGGATGATTCTTGTGTATACAAGTGGATTTGTGGGAGTATATCATAACATCTGATTCTATATATATATATGGAATAATGCTTATTGGAAATGACATCAAAACACTTCACTCTATGAATATGTGTCTGGGTAATTTTTTCTCAATGAAAGACATGGGTGAATAAGCTTACATAATCAGTATGAGGATCTATAGAAATAAATCTAATAGGTTTCATGGATTGAGTTAGAATATGTATATTAGTAAAGTGATAAAGCAATTTATCATGTAGAACAGTAAGGTGGGGTCATTACCAATGTTACATGGCATGAATCTTATGAATATTCAGGTTCCTTTTAAAGAGTTATAATGGATAAATATGATTCCTTATACATCCTCCACAGGATCTATAATGTATTCCATGTTATGTACTTGACCTAATGTCTCTTATGATTCGAGGATAATAAGCAGATACCAATTTAATCTTGGTGAGATTCATTTTATTTTAGTGAATAATACCCTTAAGTATTTAAGAAGGACTAATGACATGTTATTGATCTTTGGAGGATAGGATGAGATCTATGTAAAGGGTTACCAAACACTATTTTCCAATTCTAAAAAGATGATATAAAATATCAATTTGGATTTTTGTTTTGAAAAAATGGTGGAAAAATTAGTTATAAAAGTTCCAAAAAAGACACCATATAATACTTGAAAACAATAGAAAAATAAATTTCTATATCAGATGATTCAAAGAAAGCTGTTTAGATCAAGATATTTATTTCTAAACATGGAGTGGTTCCTATCATATAGGGATAAATTGAGCTATATTATAAAAAAATGGCATTGTTTCTTAGGATAAAGAACCCAAAAATCATCAAAGGACCAAAGACATCCTTAAAAAATACCATATCATATAGGGGATTACTGAGATGGGTGATGTAAAGATTAGTTGGGTGGATACTTTGGTGAATGTATCATATCTGTTGATGAAACCATTACTGTAATGGAAAAATGAGGGCCATGTAGAATATCTGGGTTTCAGACACATGAGAGATTAGTTGTAATGGTTTTATATGTATCATGTTATTATGATAAATTCAATCTCCAATTATAATTCATTAATGTGCGATTCAATTAATTTTACATGAATATTTTAATGATAATATCCCCTCAATGTATAACTTTGAGTTGTCCATAACTTATAATAATTATGGAGAATTATGAGTTGTAATGAGATGATAAGGTTAGATTGAAAAAATTATTATACTCATTATAAAGAGTTATATTTGAGTTATTATGAATTGATTCATGAGGTAATACGTAGAGACTTATTACTTGGATTGATCCGCTAAATTATATCTCATGGAATTTCATACAATCATCAATATACTTAGGGGTGTATGATTATTATCAATACTTATTACCTAATGTTGTAAAGATAAATACAATGAAAACCTTCATACTTTTATACCTTACTTATGCTAGTTTACAAGTTGACTTACCTAATATGGGAGTGATTGGGTATGTTGATGACCGTGTCATCGGTTGGAGAACAATCAAGATTAGATCTGTTCACTTATATGAAAAGTTAAATACATCTGTCCCTTGATTGAATTAGACTAAGTAAATCCATTTAATTGATTTGTTTTTTCACATATGATGTTTTAAAATACTTTTATAAGTGATATGTGATGTATTTATTAGATTAATTAATGAAAAGTGATATATTCATCAACTTGGTCATTATTTTTTGAATAATCAAGAAATAGTGAGAGGCCAATATTAGATTGATATGTTCCATGTCTATTGGTCACTCTATTTCTAGGAAAAATGATTATATAGGTATACATATGATGTATATGGAAAAAAAATTAGTGGACATTTTTTATAGAGATATGAGTATGTTTGATGAAAATCACACCAGACCCCATAGTAGCTTGAGTAGCACTAATGCTTTGCAAGAGGCTTCTCTTTTCTTACATATATAAAATAGGGAATGTATAGTTATTATTTAAGTTCCCAGTAAATCATTCAAGTAAACTTAGAGGGGGGGGGGGGTGAATCACTGTACCCTAGTTTTTACCAATTTTATTTTCTTTTGTCTTACACTTTTTTGATTCAAACCTATATACTTGTTAGAGTGAATGAATCTTCCCTGTTTAAAAAAAATATACCATATGAAAGATAGAAAGTAAATAAATAACATCACACAACATTTTTACAAGGGTTTCCCAGGATTTGGGTGACTATGTCCTTGCTATGTTCAGTATGATCTGAGACGTAGATTCTCTACTATGAATCAATCAACAATTACAAGTGGGCTGGTCAGGTATCACCCAAAAAACATGGTGGGTAGGTATGAACCTTTTCCCAATTTATAAAAACATCCCACCAGTGTTCTTTATAATGGAATCCCACTAGTTTTATTTATACTATCATACCACCAATGTTTCACAAATACAACAGAAACACAATAAGAAAGATCACAAGATATTCAAGCTTCCACTACAACAAAAAATAGATCTTCCTCTTCGATCCATTGAAATAAACTGATCTTGCACTTTTTCAATTCAAATAAAACTCTACGACTAACACTGAATATAATCAATAAAAATACATACAATTTAATTCAGTATACTCTTCTGAATTAGTATAAGTTATCACTTCCACTTAAAATCACTGCAATATTAGAATAAACAATTGAAGATTTCTCAATACTCTGTAAGTTGACTTCTAATATAATACACTGGATTAAATCTAAAAAACTCATTTCAAAATTATCATGCTATTTATATTTCATGTGTCTCATGCATGTAAAAATTCAATGCACGATATTCTTTATTTTTTCATTCGATATTTAATGTTCATGTGAATACACACACTGCCAAAACTTCCCTAGATTATGGTGTTTTTGTTCACATGCACAAGCACTATAAATTTACATATTAGAACACCTCATAGGTATTCCACTATAAATTCACATTATATTTTTTCATTGAATTTCCTTCATGCATGTATATAAATTTTTTTCTCTTCTTTATTCCTTCATGTATCTTATAAATGGTTAAATTATTAACAATGTACACACTCAACTAGATGAATGTAAATTGTTATATGGATTTCAATACATGAGATGATAACTATGCACAATACTACCTCTTTACTATAATATGATTCATGAACACACTAAATGTTTATACTTCTTGTATGAAAACCGTTCACTACCGATTGGACTAACTCGAATTGATGTCATGCATGTGCATGCACTTCCTTTATTCCACACAACCGAATATATGAACACTATACCCTTTTAACTTCTACATGATAATCATTTTCATGCAATGGAGATGTTCAATGTTCTATAATACACACTACTCAAATGGAACACACTATTTATTATGCTTCGTGTAAGTACCCTATGACTTTTTTATGCAACACATGCATACAAAGTTCACAATTGGTTCTTCTTTCTGCTTTACGAAACAGAGTATATATTTTTATTGATTCATGGTTCCTCAAAATGTTCATGAAAATTAGGTTATGATGTGTAAGATTATTGTTCTTCTCGAATGGTTTTGTGGAAATAATTTCATTGCAAAATAGAATGAGTGTGACAAGCACATGTCAACTACCTCATGACCTTCCTCTTCTTTGTGAAAGCAGTTGCTATGTGAAACACTTACCTTATGAGAACCAAAATGTTTAAGAATTTATGTTTCTATCAGAATGAGATTCTATTAACCACACAAAACCACTAAATTAACACTCGTATGGTATTTATAGGCAATTTAGCACTGCCTTACTTCAAGCGCACCGCCTTAGTTCAAGGTGTACTATCTTTCCTTCGTGAAACAAGAAAACATAGTCACCATAAAAACCATTGTTCTAAACTCACTGTATATCGATGTTTTGATCTTCATTATTTTATGTAAATATAGTTACATTATATTTCGATCAGTTTCAGATCTTTAGGATGATTAAATAAAGCTCAGAATGTCTCAGCTTGAGTTTCAGACGATGTTGCACGGTGTTATCAGTGAACTGAGAACCTCCGATGGTCTGTTGGAGAAGAAAACATGGATGGGGAGATCTAATGAAGATCAGATGGCTTAGATGATTATCAAACAGTTCTCATAGTTACGATACTTGGATGAGATGATCAGACGACCAAGATATTCACCGAACATATCCAATGATTTTGATTCATCTTTCTGAATCCCACATCGAAATGAGATCAGTCCTGGCATTCCTTTATAATATAGAATGCAGCGTCAGCCACTCAGAAATCTGAATCCTCCTGATCCCATAAAATCCTATCATCGCCCTGTGTCGGGATATTCTTCTCTATCGTGCTACCCCATATGGTGGCTCTCCATCATATTATGCGCCTTTGTGGGCGTACACCTACTCCCACCATACCACCTACGGGCTTGGCCTCAGCAGGCTCCCTTAGCCATGATTGACCCTTAGGGGTCTCACATAAAGATAGGGTAGATATTTCCTTTCCTTGCTTATGGGATGGATACTTTTTTGATTAAGAACCAAATTATATAATTTGAAAAATTCTAATTAGTATAATGACATATAATACTTCTTTAAATGTAATTCCAAACTAACTTACTCAAACCCGACAATTCTTCACCATATTTTTTTTATCATTTTGGAATTAATTCATAAATCCATAAACTTTAACTCCTTTTAATTCTATTAATATTTGTGTAAAAATCTAATAACCAATGATATATGTTTCCTAAATTAAAAACCAGATTTGAAAATTTCACACTTAAATTGTTTCTTTATATGAAGCAACTTACCAATCAAAAACATCTTTTCCAACTTAATAATTCTCCATACCGATTCAATGACAGAACCACAGCCTTAAATAAATATCACATTAAATTTTTATCAAAATTTACATTGAATTTTTATCAAACAACTATATTGACAACAATTACAACACAAATATCACTTTCAATAAATTTTGGTTCTTCAATATCCCCCTTTGATTTTTTTTTCAATAACCATTTCACTTTCAAAGTCAATGTATTATTCTCCCCATTACTTGATAATAAAACCAAAGATATAAGTATGGGAAGGAATTCAACTCATCTAATTCTGTAACAAATGAACTTATTCTCTCCTTCAATCTTTTTGTTTAATTGGAGATTCCACTTAAGAGAAATTTAAACTGATCTTCTTGAGGGAAGGAATGCATGACCTTTATTAAAGAAATGAGTCACTAATTAATCATATCTAAGTATACATGGGATAACTTTGTTTATTAAACAAGAGTGATCAATTCAGAAAGCAAAGATATCAATAAATTTTCAGAATATGATTCTAACATGGAAACCTTCTTTCAAAAATTGTTCAAAAGAATTTATTTAACTAAACTCCTACATTTAACTCAACAAACAGATTAAAAACATTCAATTGTAAGAATAAAATTTACCCTTTATCAATCCATTTGACTTTTTTCATCAAATTATCAATTTATCCTCTTCTAAATCAGAATTGTTATTCATATAGAAATAGGAAAACATACCTCAATGATAAGATTCAATTTTTAGAATTTAAAATCATCAAATAAATCCCTTACCAGAACTTCAAATATTAAATGATACTAGTTGAGATATTCAACTCTGTAATTTTTTCATCTTTTCTTCCACTAGAGGGATGATCTTCATCCATCTTCTTAATCATGATTGAATTTACTAAAGAATGAATTCCAAGAACAATTTTAATAGAAATTGAAATAAGGAACCCCCGATAGATATTCTCCTAGATGATATATAAAATTTTCATAGAACTCATATCTTCTAGACTCCCCTTGAATATATTCCTCACCTTCAATTCCCTGCCTAAAAGAAACAAACAAAAAATATACATGGGAATAAGGTAGATCTTCAATGATTTTTACTTAGAGCAGTAGGGATGAGATTTATCTCTCAACCTAGAAACTATTTTCAATTTTACTCTAGATTTATGAAAACTCATCATGATTTCTCCTTTGAATTTCCAAATTTTATCATTTAAGGACAACATGGACTTCTCTATTTCTTCATCTTTCATATTTTATGGAATAATATTTTTCTCATTATCAAGTAGTGAACTTTTATTCTTCTGTTCCTGCTCTAATTTTTTTTCCAATTGAAGATTATTTGGCCATATGACTAAGCACTCTTTTGGTATATGATAATACTTATTCTTGTGTGTAGACTCCTTCTTCATAGTTTCATTTTTAAGATAAGAATACATTGGTGCTTATCCTTTGTTATTCACTAGTTATATTTGTTTAGGAAACCATTTCATGTATTTATCAACAATATGCCCAGACATTTTTCACCTTCCACACAAATCTCTATCAATAATAGGATTATCCTTTTTATACAACCTCTAGTGAAATTCTAGTTTTTCATATTGATTATCATGCACCATATCATAAATTTTATATAATTATGAGATTAATTTAATTTTATTCTTCATCTTGCTTCCAATACCATTGATTTTTATGACATATTTTAAATGATATATTATATGGCCTCTTCTTCCATAGTAGAAGCACATTTATATTGAAATTTATCTCCTCATTCTTCTTGGGTATTGCTTGTTTCACAGTTTTCTTAACTTTATTCTCCTGTTTATACCCCAAATAATATTTTTATGTATTTTTTTATCTCTGCATTTATTGTGGTCTTGTCCTCATATTAGTATATTCATAGTACATGGTTGGTATGTACCAAAACTCATTGTAATTGTGACCACTTCTATTGTAATATTCATAGAAGTATTCAAAACACTCAAATATATTCTTAATAGACATATTATTCTTTATATGATAATTATGATTAATTTTTGTAGGATTTGTCTTCACATTAGATCTTCCGCCCCTTAATGTTGGCCTACTATAATTATCATGAATATAAATATTATTCCAACAGTCAATAGCCCGATGCACAAATTTTCAACAAAATTAACATTATCCAACAAGTATTTATTTCATCGTCTATGCTACCACTTGGATATTTTTGATATCTTGTTGTTTTTGGATAGTATGATTCTTCATATTATCTCTTTGTACGGAACAATAATTCACACTCTTATTCAAATCTAAATTTGATGATATAATGGATTTATCATCAGTATTCTTCACCCATGTTTTACCGTAATTATTTTTTGAACCTGTACTTGTAGATGAAAAAAATATTAGTAAGAAAAGAAACTTATGAATCAAGGGTTACCTATTTTACTGAGTTTTCATTAGATTTATATTTATATAATCTCAACTCTTATTTCCACTTGAGTGAGTCTTGTCAAAAGTAAGACTATTTTCAGAATTAAACTTGGCATCTTTTATGATCTTATAATTTTTCAAAGATTCATCTTGAATATTCTCAAGATTTATAAACTTGATCTCCAACTCAAGATATTTCATATTTAGATAATTATTCTAATTTTCAAGTGATTTTACCATATATTCACATTCTTTCTGGGAAGTATTTAATTGTGTTTCCTTTATATTTTTCAAATTTACTTCCATTTCAAGACACTTCAATTTTTGAAATTTATCCTCACTCATTTTAATTACTAACAGTAGATAATTATTTAGCTCATTAATTATCTTTTTCTTAACCTATAGCTGATATTATTTAACATTTATAAATATTTTTTGTATTTTTTCCAATTCATGAATTAATTTTGTATAAACTTTCTCATTCACATCCTTTTCACAAAAATTCCTTTATAATTCATCTTCAATAAAAGTTAATTTTTCATTACAGTGAAATATAGATTGTTCTTTTGATTATTAATCTAGGAAGAACGTCACATCCTTGCCTTTGATTTACAACTAAGAAGATTTAATATTCCTGGTAGCTTTATAAGATTCCTCAAGTGTAAGGATCATATTTATAAGGACCTTCTCAGTGAATTCTTTCTCACACACATTTCTTTGAAATTATTTCTTTGACACATGAGAAATGTTCATTACAAAGTGATATAGTTTCTTCTTTGGTATGAATACTTTGTGAGAGAAGTTTAAATACTTGAAACTTCTTTTCTAAATCCTTATCCATATCCACAACTTCATTTTCAATCTTTGAGTTTTCATCATTTATTCCCTTAATAAAACTAAATATATAAGTGACAAATTCAACATGAAAATTCTTCAAATAATTTTTGATTTTTGAATAAAAATCACTAAGTGATTCAATAAATTCCTCTTCATCACTACTTGAACCTTACTCATCAAAAGGGTATTTATCAACTGATTTAACATATATTACTGATAGACTACCTCTATGACTATATTTATATTTTAATGAACCCTCTTTCTTATTTAAATTATTTCTCACCCTTATTTTCTCTTTATTCTATTTGTTTTTCAAGGTTTTTTAAAAAACCTCCTTGTTGGCACTGATAGAGATAGGAATTGAAATTCCCATCTAAGACATATCCATAACTTCTTCAAATTCAAATATTCACTTCATATAAGTATGATACAAACAACTGGGACAATAAAATATATCCAATCAGAGGTGTAAACTATCCTCTGATACCAATTAAAGTTCCTAATGAATCATGCAGGTACACTGAGGGGGGGGGGGGGGGGTGAATCAGTATACACTAGTTTTTACCAATTTTATTTTCTTTTCCCTTACCCCTTTTTATTCAAACCTTTGCACTTGTTAGAGTGAATGGATATTACCTATTTAAAAACACAATTATACTATATACAAGAAAAAAGTAAATGAAGCACAATACACAATATTTTTAAAAAGTTCACCCTCGATGTGGGTGACTACATCCTTGATGTGTTTGGGATGATCAGACACACATATTCTCTATAATGAATCAATCAACAATTACAAGTGGGTTGATCGGGTATCACCCTGAAACCATAGTTGGTAGGTATGGGACTTTTCCTAAATTATACTAGCATCCCACCAATGTTATTTATACTAGAATTTCACCAGTGTTATTTATACCAACATCCCAAAAGTGTTTCACAAACACAACACAAACACAATGAGAAATATCACAAGATATTAAAGTTTGCAATGTAACACAAAACTGATCTTCCTCTTCAAGCCACTGAAATAAACTGATTCACCACTTGCTCAATTTAACTAAAACTCAACAAATTCTACTGAATATAATCAATAACACTACCTATATGTTGATTTAGTATAATCTTATGAATTAGTAGAAGTAATCACTTCCACTTAAAATCACCACAATATCATAATAAAAAACTAAATATTTATCAATACTCTACAAGTTGACTTCTAATACAATTCTCTGGATTAAATCTAAAAAACTCATCACACACTTATCATAAAATGTATATTTCACATTACTCATGCATGTAAAAATTCAATGTATGGTCTTCTTTATTTTTTCATGCAATATTCAATGTGCATGTGAATACACACACTGCCTAAACTTCCCTTGATTATGGCGTTTTTTTCACTTGAACTGACACTATCCATTTAAAAATTAGAACACATCATGAGTATTCCGCTATAAATTAACATAATATTTTTTTCATTTCATTACCTTCATGAACGTATATCACATTCTATCTCTTTATTATTCCTTCACATATCTTAGCACTGGTTGAAATTATTAACAGTGTCTATAATAAATTGGATGAATGTATATTTTTATATGTATTTCAATACATGAGATACTAACTACCCACAATAATACATCTTCACTATAATATGATTCAAAAACACACTAAATGTTCATACTTATTGCATGAAAACTATTCACTACCGATTGGATAGGCTTGAATGGATGTTATGCATGTGCATGAACTTCCTTTCTTTCACACACCCAAATATATGCACACTCTACCCTTCTGGCTTGTGCACACTAATCCTTTACATGAAATGGAGATGTTCAATGCTCTATACTGCACGCTACTCAAATAACACACACTATTCATTATGCTTTTCATAAGTACCCTCTATATTCTTCATGAAAAACATGTATACAAAGTTCACAGTTGATTCTTCTTTATACTTTACGAAACACAATATATATTTGTACTGATTCGTGGTTCCAAAAAATGTTCATGCAAACTAGGTGATCACGCCTAAGAGTACTGTGCTTCTCTAACAGTTTCGCAGAGCTAATTTATTCATGAAGCAGAATGAGTGTTCCAAGAACATGTTGACTTCCTTGCACCCTTCTTCTCTGGGAAACCAGTTGCTGTGTGGAAAACCTACCTTATGCGAACCAGAGTGTTTCAGTGTCACTTTATATCAATGTTTTGATCTTCATTATTTTATTAAAACATAGTTTCATGATATTTAGATCAGTTTTGGATCTTTAGGATGATAAAAATGAAGCTTGGAATGTATTGAATTGAGTTTCAAATGATGCTGCATGGTGTTACCAGTGAATTGAGCACCTCCAACGTCCTGCTAGAGAAGATGATACAGCTAGGGAGATATGATGAAGATCATATTACTTAGATGATTATCAAATAGATCACATGTTTGCAATACTCATATGAGATGATCAAATGACCAAGATATTCACCAAAAATATCCAATGGTTGTGATTCAGTTTACTGAATCCAATATCGAAATGACCTCACTCCCTATATTGCTTTATAATATAGAACACGACATCAGCTACTCAGAAATCAGAATATGTATGATCCCTTTACCATACGGCACCACCCCGTTCTAGGCTCTCCTCCACTGTCGTGTCGTCCCACATGGTGGATCTCTATCACATTATGTGCCTCAATAAGTGTGCACCTCCTCCCACCATGCCACATATGGGTATGGCCTCAATAGGCTCCCTTAGCTGTGATTGACCCTCTAGGGTCCCACATAAAGTGAGGGCCGAGCTATCATTTTCTTTATTGTGGGATGGATAAATTTTTTTATTAAGAAAACAATTATATACTTAGAAAAATTCTAAGTAATGTAATAACATATAGTCCTTCTTCAAATTTTATACCAAACTAACATACTCAAACCGCACAATTATTCACCATATTTTTTATTCCTTTTGGAATTAAATCATAAATCCCTAGCTATGAAGAATCTATTCATAAAAATGCATGTTACTCTTTTTTCAAAAATCTCAAGTATAAAATACAAGGAATTAAGATTAATTTTCTCCTAGAATGGAATTTTTTGGAACTCATTGGGAGAACGCTGAACTGGGACACACATGCAGCAGGGAATAGGAAGTCATTTCTGCCCATCTCTGAAAATTTCACACTTAAAATTGTTTATTTATCTGAACCAGCTTCTCAATCAAAAAATATTTTCCAAACTAATAATTATCCATACCTATTTAATGACATAACCCCAAACCTCAATCAATGTCACATTAAATTTTTGTCAAACTTCACATTGACTTTTTATCAAACAACTACATTGAGAACAATTAAAGCACAAATATTATTTTAAATAAATTTGGGTTCTTTAATTATCAATGTTGGAAAGTCTTATAAGGTTATACAATTAGTCCCTTAGATAAGGATAAAGTTTTAGAAAAATTTTATTTTTAAAGTAAATTGATTTTGATGAAACTGTATCCAAAATATTTGGGATGGATTCACAAAGATTTGTGAAGTTTTTCACAATGTTCTTATGGGATTTTAGTGAAAGTGGGAGATTGTTAGATGTGCACTAAAATGTATATTTATGAGATTCATGTAAACATGAAAATGATGTATGATATATATATGTATAATATGATATTATATAAATAGAGTAAATTGAATACATGTATATTATTCAAGTATATTATCATACATGTGATTCATGAATAATATATATATATATATATATTATATTTAATATGCATGAGATGAATATATAGATGAATTTGATGAAATGAATTTCCTGAATGGGTTTATTTGATTTCAAGCTAAGGATTGGTTCATTTATTATATTTTCATTAATTCATTTAAATCATTTCAATGAATTAAAATCAATAATAGCAACACACAATATGAGTTACAAAGAAGAAGCATCAGGATTTTGATATATAAGAGAAGAGTTATCTTCTGTTTTGTGGGTATTATTTTATATAATGATCTTGTTTTTTGACATAAATAGGATCATTTGTTTTATGAAAAGATGGTAAATTCTATTCTTCCAAAAAAAAATTCATCATTCTCAACAAAGGTGCTAGCACCCTTTTAGCTTTTGAGTATCCTCTTGATACGATCAAGGATCTAAGTGGACAACGTACTCCCTTAGAGGTAGGGTGATTTTATTCACCACTCCTCATGATATTCCTAAAACACTATACATAAAAGTAATATGGAAATAGATACTATAAATGGTTTCAAGGTACTCTGTTTTATGATAATATTTACACATTAATTTCTTGAAGACAAATCTACCTATACTTTGGGTCGTTTTTTCTACCAATAATCATTAAATAATCATTTGAAATCCATCAATACCCTATTGGGATATTGAGATCACACCCTACATACAACCAATGAATGTATATATAATTTTTAATGTTTTATATAGAAAATGGAAATCCACTTCTTAGGGTTGGTGGGTATTTATGCGAGTTTGGTTCGAGTTATGGTGGTAGCACAATGGGATGCTGACCCACATGTCAGGTATAGGTGTGTAACAACCTTTTGTTTTATTTTATTTATCTCAATAATGACACATTTATTTATTTAATTTCATTATTATCCTTTATTTAATTATATATAGATCTATCATGTTATACTATTTACTTGTTCGAATTTTCATCTATTTATGTTATGTATTGGGATGTTGTTTATTTCCCTTCTTCTTGGAAGATCCTATTTTTTATTCTTTATGGAAGAAATAATTATCAAAGTTGATTATTAAATATTAGGAACTTATTTCAAGCCCATGGGGATCTATAAATCCCTTTATGACTTACCACTAGCTGGATCAAGTATCTTGTTTTGGAATGACCCAGGATGGTCAGTGGAAAATTGGTATCACATAATGTTTGGTTTCTAGTTTATTCAATTTGGGATGGATTAGTAGATAGGATTTAGTAATTTCAAGGATTAATGGGTAGGATATTATTGAGTTCCTATATAGATCTCATTTTTACAAGCCTTATGTTTCTATGGGATATATGGTAATGTGTGTTCTTGAGTTATGTATTCATTTTATTCTGAATTTTATTGATGATTTTTCCTTATTTGATGATTTTTCCCTTTTACATGGGTGTTTTATAGTACCATAAATCCTAAAATAATTACAATTAATCCTTGGGATAGTGTTGAAGATAAAATTACATAAGGAAATCCTCTGGTTGATCAGAATCTTATTGAGGAAACAGTGTCCGCGGTCCATTCTATGGAACAAGGTGCAAATTTTTTCTCTATACAAGCCAGAGGAGTTGATCCAGAGAAGGATGTATATAGTAATTGTGATAAAGAGTTTCTCCACCAGAAATAACCATATTTATAAGTAAAAAATTATCCTTAATAAGTGTATTACTAGTTGGGGAAGATTTAAAGGATCTTAACCTTTTCAAGACTCCATATTTTATTAAGGTGAAGTGTTCTATCTTTAAGATTTAAGGCCCTAGTTGAAGGTGGTAGGATTTAGTTGTTCTAGAAAAGAAACATGAGGGTTTAGAGTGTAAGGGATTTAAATCCATATTTAACTAGTAGTTTTATCCATAAACAATGGTTTTGGCCAAGTCCATGGATTTTATCACTCTTCAATAAGGTGACCTCATAGTTAAGGAGTATGTTAACCATATTTCCGAAATACCCTTTTCTGACCCGAGGTTGTATAAAATGAAAAGATAATAGATTAAAGGTTTTATATTGGATTAAAACTGGATATCCACTATTAGGTATTCATTATAAAAATTTTCACTTATCTTGAGGTTTTGAATTGAAAAATAATGGAAGAAATTGACCAGGAAAGAAAATAGGGATTGGTTGGAATTCCTCCCATGTCTGGTGGTAGTTATAGTGGACCTTACGAAAGGAAGAAGAACTGGTAAAAGGTTTATTGAGAAAGTGTCAAAGAATCCTAGTAGTATAATCATCATATGACCTCTATAATGGGTAGTAAAGGCCCTCTGTCTTGCTACTAGTGTGGAAAGATAGGCTATACAAAATGTCCTTGTTTAACAACACCAAAAGTCTACCTCTCCCATGGGAGTCTGGGTCATATGAAATGTTTCTATTAAGATTTTCATTTTTAATGAAGTGGTTCAGGATATTCAACACTAATAGGTCCAGTGGTACAATCAAGTGCTTCTAAGGTAGAAGGTTTTCATCCACAAGCTCAAGGGGTAATGACTAACTCATCTTCTAGGGTGAATCCATTACATGTAGTTGAAGAGTTTCTATGGATATTGAGGTGGGATTTGTGAC
Organism: Viscum album; assembly: GCA_963277665.1. NCBI lineage: Eukaryota > Viridiplantae > Streptophyta > Magnoliopsida > Santalales > Viscaceae > Viscum > Viscum album. The sequence goes on from OY728164.1 coordinate 1,353,373,817, forward strand.
CATGAGAGATACCATTTTAATTTATTCATCTATAATAAATTCTCTATTTTATATAGGCACCTCTCACTATTTTATATCAACCAACATTTTTAATGTATTAAATATTTCTATGGAACTCATTCCATATGTTATAGAGATATTGAATCCTCTCAGAAAGAAAAGGGAGAAGGGTTTATGATTCCCCTCATGATCCTTTTTTATATATGAAGTTGAGTTAGTTTGGTATTTCTTGGTTATTTATATAGACCTTTATTATTTTATTATTAATATTGACTAGATAGTTTCCCATAAATCTCAAATTAATCATTATCATCAATAGGTGTCATTTAGTACCCCCTATGAGAACTCCTGAGTGTTTCAAGAAGAATGAGATCCAAGGTTTAGTCAAGGATGAACTTATTGAATAGAGATTGGTAAATCTATATCCTCATTTTTAGTTGATATTTATGAGGAAACCTTGATTTTTGAACTCTCTCTAGTGGTCAAGTAGTTTCTGAAGGTGTTTCCCATTGACTTTCTTGGTTTTAATCTAGAGAGATAAATATAATTATCAATAGAGTCAGTACCAAAGACCTGACTGATATCTATAACTCATTACTATATGGAACCAATATAATTAAAAATTTTTAAGATTTAGTTATATTTTTTGGAAGCTAAGGGATTCATTCATCCAAGTGTATCATTTTGGGAATCCTTAATGATCGTTTCCAAGAAGGATGATGGAACTATTTGTTTATGCCTTGATTATTAGAAGCTCAACAGGGTGATGATTAAGAATAAATACAATTTTCACCTCATTTATGATTTTTTATAAATTAAATAAGGATAAGTGGTTCTCTAAGATTGATCTTTGGTTCAGATTCCACCAACTCAGGATCTAGGATTCATATATTCTAAAGACTACCTTTAGGAGTCGGTATGGTCACTTTGAGTATCTCATAATACCATTTGGCATGAATAATTCTCCTACAATTTTTATAGAACTCATGAAACATATATTTCATCGATATATGGATTACTTAATTGTGGTATTCATGGATGATATCTTATTTTATTCAATAAATAAAGATGAGCATGTGCTTTACTTGAGAACTATTTTGGGAACCTTGAGTGATCACTACCTTTATTTTAAGTTATTAAAGTGTCACATATATATCCAAGAAGTTAAATTATTAGGAAATGTGGTATAATAAAATGTAATCTTTGTTGAGCCTAAAAATTTGAAAGCCTTCATGTCATGGGAATATCCAAGAAATGTTTTCGAGATTTAGATATTCTTGGGCCTAGTAGGGTATTACCAATGGTTTGTAAATGATTCCTCAAACCTAGAATCATCATTAACTTATATTACTATAAAGGGAGTGAAATTATCTTAGGATTCAATATTTTAGTCTCTTTACAATGAATTTAAATTAAATTTGACCACTAAACCTATTATTATTCTTCCAGAAGTTGGGAGGCGTTATGTTATGCTTTGTGATGCTTTAGGCACAATTTTAGGATATGTTCTTATATAGGGAGATCACATGGTGGCATGTGGATATCATAATATTTTTATGAAATAGAAGAACTACCCCAAACATGTCCTATATATTTATATAGTCATGCATTCCCTTAAAAGTTTGTGAAATTACCTTTTTTGAGAAAGTTTAACCATCTTTTCTAACCATAAATGATTGATCTAGATATTTTCTCAAAAGGACCTAAACCTAAGACATAGGTGGTGGGTGGAGTTCCTTCAATTGTTTTACTTTAAAATCACCGATACCCTAGGAAAGATAAATGTTGTTTTTGACTCCCTTAGTAATAAGTTTCCCTCTCAGGCTATAATGGAGCCCAAAAATGAATGGAACCTCATAGGGAACTTCACTAAGATTCACCTAGATGAAAAGGTTTAAGGGAATAATATTTCTATGGAAATTATATAGTTGAAACCATCCCTTACTGAGTTTTTTCTAGGATAATTAGTGGGATAATTAATTCTTAAGTTTTATGGATTCTTTATATGGTGGTGAAACCATTTTTGAGTGGTCTTTATCCATGGATCATGTTCTTTATTTCAGAAACTAGTGTGTTGTTCCTCCACCCATGAAAAAGGATGAGATAGAGTAGCGTCAATACTCTTTGTGGTCCATTCACCCAGGAACTAATAAGATGTATTATTACATGAAGTTTTAGTTTTGGTGGCCCAATTTAAAGTGGGTTATAGTTGATTCTGTATCCCATTGTTATATGTGTTGGCAGATTAAGATCAAACATCAAAAGACTTCTGGTATACTTCAACCACTACCTGGTCTTATTTGGAAGTAGGATGGGGTGTCCATGAATCTCATTTTTAGACTACCATATACTCCTTAATGGAATAATTAAACATGGGTAGTGATTAACTGATTAACCACATTGGATCACTGATGAGCGTTGTCACACATACTCTCAAAAAATATTTGTGATTTTACTAAGTGCATCACAATGGATTACCTAGGATTTTCTCTTAAGGAGTAATTGAATTAAAAACCCCTAATAGTATTGAAAAAGAATAAATAAATAAATTTAATTCAAGGAAAAAATTTTGCGGGGGGTGGGTGTTTGTTTGAGTGAATTTTGAACAAAAAAAGAAGCAATTAAAGAAACAGCTTCTTTAAAAACACCAATAAAAGATTATGTAATTAATCTAATATATGCCTTCACCATTCGGTCATAATTATACCATGTGATTAAAATCTATTTAATTTTGATCCCCTAATCTTGGAAACCCTTGAACCCTACAAAAATTAACATGACCACAAAGATTGGAAGAAATGAACCCTAGGTTACCTCCGAGACTTCCAATCATAGTGCCCTACTTTGATTGTGATCCAAAATAAAAATTATGTTCAATTTATATTTAGTGAAACCAAGTTCCAATATGTTAAATCCATCCCATATCTATAATAATGTACATTTTAAGCCATTCAAATATGAAATCCATATTTCATGGTCTAAATGAACAAATTTATAAACATTATTGAGTCATATAACCATAAAATGTTAAATAAAAATTCAAAAAAATGATTTTTTTGATAGAATTACTAATGTGATGTGAAAATGGTGAAAACAAATTTTTCATGAAATTTATAAATTCAAGATCAAAACCAATATTTGAATTAAATCTTCAAATAAGAATAAATGTGGGGAGATAATATCAACTGTTATAAATAAAATATTTAAAAATAAATGTATTAACAACTCCTCCACAATTAACCTTTTACACTCTTGGGAAAAACCCCATTTCATGTAATCCAGATGATAATGCATGTTGAAATTTCTCAATAAATGATGGAAATATGAGTAGGTAAAGAGTTAAAAAAGAGATTTAAATATAAACAAGTCAGGAATTAATTTTATCATAAATTATATCAAAATAAAATCTAGTGATATCAATGATACTAATTAGTTGGAAACATGTTATGAGTCAACTATGCTAAAAATTACCCATGTGTGTGTGTGCTAATAATTTCAAGATTATCTCTCCACCATTTATAAAGTATATTTAGGTCATGTAAATTTTTTTTCTTACCTTATTCTATTTCACCAAACCTATTCAATGTACTTTGAAATCAAATTCCAAATCACACTCATTTAAGCATTCCTAGAAGTCAAAACTTGATAACTCGACCAAGATATCCCCACATGTTGTACATTTTAACAATTGTCTATTTATTATTGTTTTTTTTATTTTTTGAGGTCATAAAATAGTTTTATATTATGGACATACACATAATTCAATACAATATAGTAATTTAACTAATAAGAAGATAATTGAACGTATGGAAATACCTTGTTATAAGCTAAAAATGATTACTTAACTTGTATATGCCTTCAATTAGTCAAGAGAAACTCAAAATTCATGATTTTTTGTGAAGTTTGTGGAGATATTAAATGGAAAAATCTTCCCAAAAAATTCCCACCATTAATGGTGTCAAAATATCAAAGGCTTCATAAAGACATAATCAAATATATCATCGACCAACTTCCATTTTCACTAAAATCAACCACCAATGATGAAAACTTTTCCATGATTAACATGCTTTAAATGAGGCTGGAAAAATAAAACAAACTTTTTAAATATGTTCCATGTAATTTATAAGCATTTAAAATGATTTTTTTGGATTTTTTTTTCATTTTTTTTGATTTTTTTAAATAAATAACAATTTAAAGAAGAAGCTGAAAAAAGAGAAATCCAAAGAATCTACCCAAAATATCATCCCCCACTCTAAAAATGTTACATTTTACTCAATGTGGCTATATGAAATGATAATATTCACATTAAATTAATAATTAAAATTAGGAAAAAGAGCATAAAATTGAGAGGTTAAGGGATAATATGATGTTTCTAAGTGATGGAGGGCTCATGCAGTGTGATGATATCAACTACATGTGTGGAGAATCCATAAAAGTACTACTTTAACCATTTCCCATTGATTGTAAATATATTTTATGTAGCCTATTGTGTGATATCCATTGAACTATAAGGAAAAACCTGAGATACAATATTAGGTCCCAACCATCTAGAATGAAACTTACTATGCATCAGCTTCAATCGTGAACTTTAGAGAAGAACTTTGTGTTCTACATGAAACTCTATTTTTTTGGATCATTATATCACAAGTCACTATTGAAATTTATTTATAGATCTTTTATTTCTCATATGATGAAAATTGAATCTCCTCAAGATCTTGAATTTGCATCTTTCATTGATCTCCAACTTAGGATAAATCCATATTGCATTTCTTAATAGTCCAATATGATTGATGCTCAACCTTTATAGGAATATAAAATTATTTCACAAAAAATATATGGTATGGGGAAATACCAATGGATTTTTTTTAATTTCATCCTATAAAACCATAATGCATCATCCAAGTGCTTGCTCCAATCCTTCTTATTTTACTACACCATTTACTCTGATATCTCCTTCAAATCACGATTAAAAACTTCATCCTGGACATTTTTTTGTGGGTGGTATAGTATTGATGTTTTGTGTGTCACCCCATACTTAAAAAGGAGGTAATATAAAATTTGGTTTAAAAAGTGTTACCCTTGATCATTGATGAAAGCCTTTGGTACTCAAAACCTGCAGAAAATTTGAGCCTTGACAAAATCCACTACAACACAAGAATAATCAGTCCTGGTGGCCTTGAATGTGAGGAATCAACCTTAAACATTACATATCCTAGTTTTTTATCTATAATTAACATTAAATGATATTTTCATTTTTGAGTTTTAGATAATTAGGACAAACCCTTACAAAGTAAACCCATACATTACAAGTGGACTGTAACGCCCCGACCCTAGTTACCTAGAGTCGGTGCATTATTACATAACATTGGCATGATCACAAGAAAGATCAAATCTCGAAAGACCTATTGGTTTAGTAGCCTTGGAAACACTAGATATATTCATAAAGTTTTACATTACATCAAAAAGTGAAAAACTACTACAACAACATAGTCTCCATATTCCACACTCATATCCCTACATAAAATCCCTGCAGGTCATTCATAACTTACTTCTTCACATCCTGGGAAAAATAAACATAGAAAAGGGGTGAGCTCAAATGCCCAGTAAGGATAACAATATAGCAGAACTTTCAAAAATAAGCATAAACATTTAAGGCAATGCATTACTAAAACAAAAGCCTTTTAAACTTGAACTTCAACATAGTATGACAAAAGTAAAATGAAATAATGCCATTTACTTATTCACATGGATATTCTACTAATCGAATAATCACATGAAATATCAATAACCACTTTCATAATGATGGAATGCATAATTCCAGACTATCATAACCACATAGCCAAGGCCTCGTGCCAAGACTACAAATAAGATTTTTCCAAGGCCTTGTGCCAAGACACTAGTTTGTCTCATGAGACCTACCGATGCATCGAGGAGCTATAGCAGGCTCCAACCGTCACTTAATAAGTCCAATGCATTCCCATATGAAAAGGTTTAAACATAACATAAACATTCGTATTAAAACTAGCAAACGAAATGTCAATACTTTCTCCATAAACCATGAATGGTATAAAAATAACACATCCACAGTCAAACATATCAAAAAACCTTCAATACATTATGGAAGTTTTGTATCATAATAAATCAACTTCATATAATCATAAAATCCATCAAAGGATGTTGACATAGATGAAATAAAAACTATTTGAGAGAAATATCTCCTTTTTTTTGAAATCATTTAAAAGTCACACATTTATAAAGGAAGTAATTAAAAAGAGATTTTTGAATCAAAGTGTCCCATACCACTTTGAAACTTTTGAAAGGAATTAACATTTTAAAAACATTCATTTCCATATAAATAAATCCTTAAAAACCATTTTGATGACATGTACATTAATTAAAAAGATTTAGAAAGATAAATCTTTAAAACATTTAAAATTCTGATGTTGATAAAGAGTACCTTTCTGAAATTCTTAAAATATTCATTTTGAAATAATTTAAAAGTCACATAATTATAAAATAAAACATTTACTTTTAAAATATCCTTGTAATCTTGTAGGAGAAGCTTTGACAATTTTATAATGGCGGTAAATAGCCGCACCCGCCGTATAAGTTAAAAAAACATTCTTACCTTAATTTTGTCGAAAAGGTTAAAAGCACCTTGTTTGGAAAACGACAGAAAGATTCCTTTATAAACCTCTTATAAAAAGTCAAACAAGGGTATAAATGACTTTAACCCATATTCTAGTAAATATTAAAAATGTTTTGAAATTCATTTTTAAGAAACGTGGATGTGGATGATAAAGAGATCCCAGTAGATTATTACGTATAAACAACCTCGGATAATGAAGAGATTGAGAAATAAACCCTTACCTTGTACTTTTCCTTGGTTGAGGGTAGGTTAACCTCCTGTATAATGGTGAAATAATTGTTATTAAATTATACAGGAATCATATATATTAATATGATATCATATATGATCTTTTAACATTGCTTTGTTAATAATATCTTAGTATTATCGTCGTTTCGGGTGTTAACTTACTCGTTTTCTTTTATATGTTTTGTTACGTAAGCCATGTTTGTTATGGATAGGTTGTATATTAATCATATCCAGAATGATATAAAGTCCTTAAACATAATTTTTAAATCATCAAATGATAATTATACTTGAATGGATATGATGGAGAATGAATCTCATCACGTTCGTGGAGACGGTAGTCCGTACGTACGCACGAGCGACAATATCATTCTTTTGATATTAAAATAATATATAATTTGTTAGTATATCATATATACAGAATCATTATCATGTTATATTTATTATTTACATGAGTTACACATCATTATTATACCCATCCAAATAATAATATATTGAATAACAATTACACCACGGCGTGGAGACGGTAAGCCATACGTACGCACGTATGGTGACATGTTATTCAAAGGGTGGATAGAATAATGAATATGGTTGTACCATATTTATAATAACATAACAGTATATATAATATACTGTAGTTATTATTTTAGAATGGTAATAACAAAGAAAGAAGAAGTGGAAGAAGAAAGGAACTTGGAAAAGGGTGGTGAAATCATTACCTCTTATTCGAGTTCTTCCTTTTGATTTGATCAAAAGGGCTCCTTAGGTTGGCTTTATGATCAAAATAATGCCTCTAGGTTGTAGTGAGGGAAGTTGGGAGAGTATTTGGGCAGAGTTTGGCAGAACAAAAAGGCTTTGAAGGTGTGAAGAAAAGAGAAGGAGGAGTGCCCTTTTATAAGAGGGGTGAGGGACACCTTTGGAAAAGCTAGAAATATTAGTTTATAATAAATTCATATTCAGTTTCTAATGTCTCCAAAGTTGATTATTTAAATGTTAAGGTGGTTATGGGTCGAAAAAAACTCAACCAATAGAATTTAGACAGGTTTGGGTACTTATATTAACCTTATATTTAAGTATTAACTCTAAGTTAATTAGTTTCACTTTTACAATGTCTCTTTGTATTTTTATATAATATGGTTAATAAACTTACTATATACATCCAAGCGACCCCAAAGTGGTCCATTAATGATTAAAATATCATGATATAAGTCTCTTGGCCGAACCTTAGATTTTTAGGAATTTAATATCAATTAATAATATAATATTTGTTTTAAGAACTCTTTTATGTCAATTTTGACACTATTCAATAGTTGATTTTTGTAAAACTCATAAAAGATTTATTACTTCAAAAAAAGTCAATTAAATCAATCCTAATATATCATATTATCCTAGAAAATTAGTTTAATTCATTAAAAGTTTCATATTATATTTATTTGGGTATTTATAATATCAATTATTTTAATTTTTCACTATTATAGTAATTACTTCATCATCATTGTGTCATAAATAAATTAAATTATTTAATGTCTAAAAATTATAAATAAAATATCATTATGTAGGAAATATTGTTATATTTCTAATGAATATTTATAATCTAAAATCAAAAATATATAACCCTATGTAAAAATTGTTTTTCTAAAAGATATATGCTTGTGTCATTTTTGTATTCATTTTAACTTAATTAAAATAAAGTGTCCCTATCACCTACAAGTGGCACCATGGGGTCCCAAAATCGACCCAAATATGCCTATGGTCTAACATGTATCAACCAATAAGTCTAGGACACGTTTTAGGGTAATTTAGTATTATTATAATATTATTTTTAACCCTTATTTACCGGATTTACCCTTAACCATGGTAAATAAAATATTTACCGCAATAATTATTCAAAATGTCTAAAAATAAAAGTTACCTATTTACACAATTTGAAAATCATGATTCCAAATATGGAATCCATTTTTCTAAATTTAAAACACAGAAGTGGCAGAAATTAATTTAAAATTAATTCCCACTGTCAAAACAAAAAGTGTGTTTTTAAGAGATAATAACTATCAAAAGATTGACACTTGTTTATGTTCGGTTTAATTGTAAAATTATGTCCAATGACCAAAATTATATTAAATGGTAAAAATATATTCTAAATATACTTTAAAAACACTCAAATTCATAATTTATCACTATTAATTATTTTGATTAAAAAAGTTGTTTTTAATTAAAATTTAGTAATTTTCACTATTCATCAAAATATTAAAGTTATCCGAAAAGTACCAAAAATTCACCTTAGGATAAATTCGATATTCCAAATCCAAATATGAAGTCCATTTTGAGAGATAAAATTTCAAAAAGTTGGTATTACTATTCATAACGGCTAGTTTGATTGGTTGTGGTGTGTGTTAAAACTCGAAGTTGCGTACAACACACGCTACTGTATTATTCAAAGGAAAGCGTACCGTGGAAGCTTGGGATGTTTAATTTTAAATTTTTGATGTCCCCATTTAGTCAAAAAGTTTAAAATATTGTATTTAAAAAGGTTTCACTATTAAAAGTTGATAAAAGTGCAATACTGAAAATGAATTGGTTCTTACATTATGTCTAAGAAACTCGTAATATGGATTCTAAAATTATAAGGATATATTAGTTTAAAATTTAGTTAATACTATTCATAACCTCTTTTGAATGACTTGTTTGGTAAGTCATGGTGCGATTGAACTCGGTGTTGCATGTAGTGCAAGTTATTGAATTATTTTAAAGAAATAACACACTATGAAATCTTGGGGTGTTACATTCTCCCCTCATTCAATAAATTCCGTCCTCGCAATTTGAAATTGTTCTTCGAAAATAAAAGGATGAAAATAGAAAATATCTTTGTGGGAAAACCCACATCGGAAATTGGGTTACTAAAATTTAGTCTTAATATGAGGAAAAGAGAAATGAAAGGATCACCACCAAATTATGATCTCTATTAGGAGAACATTGGTGGCAATTAGAGACATATAATTGGAGGAAAAACGTAAATATTTATAGGTAGTGATTGAGGTCATCAATCACAAACAAGCGTAAAATTTAGGTCCTTAAATTCATCAATCTATGATGATTTTAAATACCATCGGTTCAACAAAACATAGGGTATTAGGATAACACATTTTTAACGTTTCAAAATATCTTAGTTGAAATCCCACATCGAAAAATGAATTAATGAGGCCTCTATTTAAAATAAAGAGTGGAAAGTATGAAGATTACCGAAAATAACACATACTAGGGTTCCATGTAGGAAAATATGGATATGGAAGAGAAATCTAACCATCAATTATCTGATGGAGAGTGGTAGAGAACATGGCTATGAAAAGGCCAACAATCCCAAAGCCATAAATTAGTGATGATTTAAGGTACCATCTAGGACAACATTTTTGTTCAAAGTTCCTTTTCTTAATGTTGAGGAATTTATTTATGAGATTGGCTAAGATCATAAGGATATATACTTGCTTTATAATTAGAGTTTTATCCATTAATAAATTTCTACCACAAACTCATCTTTCACTCTAAAAGATAATAGAACGTAAAAAAAAATTCTATTTATACTATTCATACAGGGTTCCAAAATAAACGAATTTATAATTCATGTACTAGATCTTTTAATAAAAACTACATTATTTAATTCAGGACATCTCGTGGGCCATTGGTAGGTGATACACCCTTGTCGCTTTTCGGTTGCGGGTTTAAGTCTCGCGGCCTTGCCGGTCGCGATGGGTTGCCGCCTGACCTCCGGGTTGTCCTTTTATGGCAATCCAAAATTAATCTCAAACTAGAATTTATCCAAAATACTTCTGACCAAACTCACAGTCCAACATTTATAGGGAAGGTAAACATAATGTAGATCCTTTTTACCCCGTAATAGCATATTAATACCTTCATCATGTATTCTTTTAAAACACTGAAACATCCTAAATTACCATAATCCTTATTGGTTACATTCATGCTCCCTTATTCCATATAGAATGCTGGATATACTTCATCAATCCAAAAATGTTTTAAACCCCAACAATGATGGAATATACAAATCAGTAATCAGCTTCAAGGTAGTCAAGAATATCCAATATAATTTATCCAAATCAATCATGTATTATTCTAAAATCACTACCTCGGTATCAGAACCATATTATGGTTTATCTTTCTCTCAACCATATATTTTCCAAAAATTTAACCTGCTATTGAGTCACTTTTCTTTGTTCCACACAATCTCAAGTCCTTAATGAAATAGTACTGCAGTACAATCCTTATATACTCCATAATTATTATAACAAGTACATTGTTGATACAACACTCAAATGACATAATCAACATAAGAACTCTAATCATTCCTCTTCATATGTGGTAGTATCATAACGTAATTATTATCCAATATCATCATTTGCGGCATAGTCTGATGACTGGGACATAGGTTCGTGTAGTGTCCAAACTCCTTGAAAATGAAGCATTGTACATTTGAAACCATTTTCTTACCCTTGCAGTCACGTACTTTGTGCCCTTTTCCTCCACACTTATAACAAACTCCCATTCCTTTCAGGAAAGTTCCAGGGTGTTTCTTTCCACAGTTATCACATATGGGAAAATTCTTCTTTTCCCTCTTCCCTTTATCCATCTTTCTCTCTTCCATCCTTTTCTTCTCTTGATTCCCTTCAAATCCATAAGACTCAGTAAACTCTTTACTTATCTTATCAACACATGATATTATTTCTTCATATGATGATAATACATGTGAGACTATTTCTCTTATAAATTCTAGCTTAAGACCATGAAATATATGATCCTTCTTTCTCTTTGTATCATGTGCATTGCTAGAGTTCTCATTCCTTCTACTGGGCGCCATTTCTAAACAATGGCATACATTAGATTAGTTTATGAATAACAATACCTAATCCCAAACTTGTAAAACACATAACATAAATTAAATAGTTTATGGATATAATCCATAATCATAAAAATGTCTCCTTTGAGGAAGTATATACTCATAAACCCTTAATAATGATTTTTAAAGAAAATGAGAGTTATCCTAAGCATATCCCCCGGGAGTGTCGTAACCAAGAGTGCAGCAAGGCCCGTTGTCGTGCACCAGTTCCCGTTCGAGTATAGCTCAAAGCGGTGTTTTCGGGTTTTACCCCTAGGTACATCTGTGCCAGAGCCGCCTCTACCTGCTCATATCCAGACAGGGATGTATTGCTCGGAAAACTCACAAAATCTATACAATACCAAAATTCTAGGAAGTTCTTATATACTAATCCTCAAAATTCATCTTAAATCTATGTGCTCTAATCAGAGTTTATCTAAATCTAGCTTCCAAGGTTTGTACTAAACTTCCACTGATACCAACTGTAACGCCCCTACCCTAGTTACCCAGAGTCGGTGCATTATTACATAACATTGGCATGATCACAAGAAAGATCAAATCTCGAAAGACCGATTGGTTTAGTAGCCTTGGAAACACTAGATATATTCATAAAGTTTTACATTACATCAAAAAGTGAAAAACTACTACAACAACATAGTCTCCATATTCCACACTCATATCCCCACATAAAATCCCTACAGTTCATTAATAACTTACTTCTTCACATACTGGAAAAAATAAACATATAAAAGGTGTGAGCTCAAATGCCCAGTAATGATAAAAATATAGAGGAACTTTCAAAAATAAGCATAAACATTTAAGGCAATGCATTACTAAAACAAAAGCCTTTTAAACTTGAACTTCAACATAGTATGGAAAAAGTAAAATGAAATAATGCCATTTACTTATTCACATGGATATTCTACTAATCGAATAATCACATGCAATATCAATAACCACTTTCATAATGAAGGAATGCATAATGCCAGACTATCATAACCACATAGCCAAGGCCTCGTGCCAAGACTACAAATAAGATTTTGCCAAGGCCTTGTGCCAAGACACTAGTTTGTCTCATGAGACCTACCGATGCATCGAGGAGATATAGTGGGCTCCACCTGTCACTTACTAAGTCCAATGCATTCCCATATGAAAAGGTTTAAACATAACATAAACATTCGTATTAAAACTAGCAAACGAAATGTCAATACTTTCTCCATAAACCATGAATGGTATAAAAATAACACATCCACAGTCAAACATATCACAAAAACATCAATACATTATGGAAGTTTTGTATCATAATAAATCAACTTCATATAATCATAAAATCCATCAAAGGATGTTGACATAGATGAAATCAAAACTATTTGAGAGAAATATCTCCTTTTTTTTGAAATCATTTAAAAGTCACACATTTATAAAGGAAGTAATTAAAAAGAGATTTTTGAATAAAAGTGTCCCATACCACTTTGAAACTTTTGAAAGGAATTAACATTTTAAAAACATTCATGTCCATATAAATAAATCCTTAAAAACCATTTTGATGACATGGACATTAATTAAAAAGATTTAGAAAGATAAATCTTTAAAACATTTAAAATTCTGATTTTGATAAAGAGTACCTTTCCGAAATTCTTAAAATATTCATTTTGAAATAATTTAAAAGTCACATAATTATAAAATAAAACATTTACTTTGAAAATATCCTTGTAAGCTTGTAAGGGAAGCTTTGAAAATTTTATAACGGCAGTAAATAGCTGCACCCACCGTATAAGTTAAAAAAACATTCTTACCTTAATTTTGTTGAAAAGGTTAAAAACACCTTGTTTGGAAAACGACGGAAATATTCCTTTATAAACCTCTTATAAAAAGTCAAACAAGGGTATAAATTAATTTAACCCATATTCTAGTAAATAGTAAAAATGTTTTGAAATTCATTTTTAAGAAACGTGGATGTGGATGATAAAGAGATCCTAGTAGATTATTACGTATAAACAACCTCGGATAATGAAGAGATTGTGAAATAAACCCTTACCTTGTACTTTTCCTTGGTTGAGGGTAGGTTAACCTCCTGTATAATGGTGAAATAATTTTTATTAAATTATACAAGAATCATATATATTAATATGATATCATATATGATCTTTTAACATTGCTTTGTTAATAATATCTTAGTATTATCGTCGTTTCGGGTGTTAACTTACTCGTTTTCTTTTATATGTTTTGTTACGTAAGCCATGTTTGTTATGGATAGGTTGTATCTTAATCATATCCAAAATGATATCAAGTCCTTAAACATAATTTTTAAATCATCAAATGATAATTATACTTGAATGGATACGATGGAGAATGAATCTCATCGCGTTCGTGGAGACGGTAGTCCGTACGTACGCACGAGCGACAATATCATTCTTTTGATATTAAAATAATATATAATTTGTTAGTATATCATATATACAGAATCATTATCATGTTATATTTATTATTTACATGAGTTACACATCATTATTATACCCATCCAAATAATAATATATTGAATAACAATTACACCACGATGTGGAGACGGTAAGCCGTACGTACGCACGTATGGTGACATGTTATTCAAAGGGTGGATAGAATACTGAATATGGTTGTAACATATTTATAATAACATCACAATATATATAATATACTGGAGTTATTATTTTAGAATGGTAATAACAAAGAAAGAAGAAGTGGAAGAAGAAAGGAACTTGGAAAAGGGTGGTGAAATCATTACCTCTTCTTCGAGTTCTTCCTTTTGATTTGATCAAAAGGGATCCTTAGGTTGGCTTTCTGATCAAACTAAGGCCTCTAGGTTGTAGTGAGGGAAGTTGGGAGAGTATTTGGGTAGAGTTCGGCTGAACCAAAAGGCTTTGAAGGTGTGAAGAAAAGAGAAGGAGGAGTGACCTTTTATAAGAGGGGTGAGGGGCACCTTTGGAAAAGCTAGAAATATTAGTTTATAATAAATTCATATTCAGTTTCTAATGGCTCCAAAGTTGATTATTTAAATGTTAAGGTGGGGATGGGTCTAAAACAACTCAACCAATAGAATTTAGACAGGTTTGGGTACTTATATTAACCTTATCTTTAAGTATTAACTCTAAGTTAATTAGTTTCACTTTTACAATGTCTCTTTGTATTTTTATATAATATGGTTAATAAACTTACTATATACATCCAAGAGACCCCCTAGTGGTCCATTAATGATGAAACTATCATGATATAAGTCTCTTTTCCGAAACTTAGATTTTTAGGAATTTGATATCAATTAATAATATAATATTTGTTTTAAGAACTCTTTTATGTCAATTTTGACACTATTCAATAGTTGATTTTTGTGAAACTCATAACAGATTGATTACTTCGACAAAATTCAATTAAATCAATACTAATATATAATATTATCCTAGAAAATTAGTTTAATTCATTAAAAGTTTCATATTATATTTATTTGGGTATTTATAATATCAATTATTTTAATTTTTCACTATTATAGTAATTAATTCATCATCATTGTGTCATAAATAAATTAAATTATTTAATGTCTAAAAATTATAAATAAAATATCATTATGTAGGAAATATTTTTATATTTCTAATGAATATTTATAATCTAAAATCCAACATATATAACCCTATGTAAAAATTGTTTTTCTAAAAGATATATGCTTGTGTCATTTTTGTATTCATTTTAACTTAATTAAAATAAAGTGTCCCTATCACCTACAAGTGGCACCATGGGGTCCCAAAATTGACCCAAAGATGCCTATGGTTGAACATGTATCAACCAATAAGGCTAGGACACGTTTTAGGGTAATTTAGTATTATTATAATATTATTTTTTAACCATTATTTACCGGATTTACCCTTAACCATGGTAAATAAAATATTTACCGCAGTAATTATTCAAAATGTCTAAAAATAAAAGTTACCTATTTACACAATTTGAAAATCCTGATTCCAAATATGGAATCCATTTTTCTAAATTCAAAACACAGAAGTGGCAGAAATTAATTTAAAATTAATTCCCGCTGTCAAAACAAAAAGCGTGTTTTTAAGAGATAATAACTATCAAAAGATTGACACTTATTTATGTTCGGTTTAATTGTAAAATTATGTCCAATGACCAACATTATATTAAATGGTAAAAATATATTCTAAATATACTTTAAAACCACTCAAATTCATAATTTATCACTATTAATTATTTTGATTAAAAAAGTTGTTTTTAATTAAAATTTAGTAATTTTCACTATTCATCAAAATATTAAAGTTATCCGAAAAGTACCAAAATTTCACCTTAGGATAAATTCGATATTCCGAATCCAAATATGAAGTCCATTTTGAGAGATAAAATTTCAAAAAGTTGGTATTACTATTCATAACGACTAGTTTGATTGGTTGTGGTGTGTGTTAAAACTCGAAGTTGCGTACAACACACGCTACTGTATTATTCAAAGGAAAGCGTACCGTGGAAGCTTGGGATGTTTCATTTTAAATTTTTGATGTCCCCATTTAGTCAAAAAGTTTAAAATATTGTATTTAAAAAGTTTTCACTATTAAAAGTTGATAAAAGTGCAATACTGAAAATGAATTGGTTCTTACATTATGTCTAAGAAACTCGTAATATGGATTCTAAAATTATAAGGATATATTAGTTTAAAATTTAGTTAATACTATTCATAACCTCTTTTGAGTGGCTTGTTTGGTAATTCATGGTGCTATTGAACTCAGTGTTGCATGTAGTGCAAGTTATTGAATTATTTTGAAGAAATAACACACTATGAAATCTTGGGGTGTTACATGGACACTTATAATCAGTATTAATTTTTACCACCATATAAAACTCTTTAAAATAAAACATGATTTATCTTTATGAAAAATCTCCACAATTATCCACTTGATCTTATCTTTTTCTATATTCCTCATTAAACGTTGTAAAATACATTTTAAAAACTTGGGATGAACACAAAATATCAATAAGGGATATAAAAAGAAAGGAAACCATTAGTTCAGTAAAAACATTGAAACTAATATAATGTTTACCTTTATATTAAAAGTTATTTTATAATATGAAATAAAACATTAGAAAAAAAACATTTTTCTTAAATAAAATCATTAAAACCCATAGTAATCAATTAAAAATCCTTTAGGAGGATTAGAGAATCCTATACATAAAACGCTTTTAAAAACCTTTCAAAACCCTTTCAATTGGAATAACCATATGGAAGACATCAAATTAATATATCATGGTATTATCCTTTGCTATATGGTTCACACCGTGTTATGATTTAATGGGACTACCTAGCACTATCTAGGCCACCCCATGTTAAGATTCAACAGGATTCCTAGACGCTATCTGGGCCACCCCATGTTAAGCTGCAATGAGCTCAAGTGGTGCTATCTGGGCCACCCCATATATAATTTATATAATCATAACTAGTTTCCTATAATTATCAAGTACCATATCATTAATAAAAACCTTTCATCATAAAAAACTTCGAAAAAATATTTTAATCCCATATGAAAACAATTTCTTATAAAAATAACCTTTTTTTTAAATAAAACTTTTTAAATAAAAAAATACCAAAAATAAGGTAATAGGGGTTTTAATTTAAGAAATTATTTAAACTTTAAAATAAATCTAGAAATTAAATAATTGTCATGGTGGGGAAAGATGTTGTTTCCATATACATTAAGAAAATAACATTTATTTTTTCATTTGTCAAAACATTCCATATAAAACATGTAAAAAGATTCCTTTTTAAAACCATTGAATTAAATTAAAAATATACATAAAATGTAATTTATTATACTCTTATATCCATATAAATAAATATTTAAAATAATATCAAGAATATTTACATGGAGAAAAAGATTATATAATTAAATCTTTAAACATTCAAGATGTCCCATAACACTTTGAACATTTAAATCATAAGCCCCATGAAAGAATAACATTTAAAAAAACATTAAATAAAATAATAATAAAGAAATTAATTATATTATATGTCAAAGGTGTTATTATATACACCTCATAAAATAATTTGGGTGTATAAAATCAAAATATTCCGCAATGAAAGCAGATTGAGATGATGTCCTTTACCTTGAGTCTGAATCGTCACATACAATATTTATATTCGAAAATAATAAACATAAGTTAATTATTTACTTTAGTGATAGCCTTTTTCAATTTTATTATTCCATTTATATCACTTATAACCATGTTATAATAATTATGTAATTATTTGAGTTCATGCCGGACGTTTTGATAATATTTGGTATATGAGTCCAAAATAACTTTGGTATGGTGTCTATAGTAAAATGTGTTCATTAATACATCATCTATAGAATAATATTAATTAAATAATAATAAATTTTATACAAAAATTATACTTTTAAAACCATCCATTAAATATTCATATGAAAAATGAACAACGTTACAATAATGAAGACGGTAAGCCGTACATATGCATGAGTGACATTTCCATTTTTCAATGATCATTATGAAAATAAGGTTAATATCAATTTAAATTTTTAGAATTATAATAATATAATAATATAATATTATTTATTAATATATATATATATATATTATCCATGTGATATAGTGTTGAAAAATGAATCACATCGCTTTATAGAAGTGATAGTTCAAACGTACACACGAACAACATTATCATTTTTTCATGCATGGAAAGGTAAGAATGTAAATGATATATTATTTTTTAATAATGATAAATATGTCATTAATATCACATATAAACTTTAATTACATCATTATGACCATTCTCTAGAGATGGTGATGGAAAATGAATTATATCAGTTCGTGAGGTGATAATTTTCCGTACACATGAACGATAATTCTTTTCCCATTTGATGGAAGTATAGATGGATTTAGGTGATAATATTAACATAATAAATTATAATTATATTTATGATACTGGATTTATTATTTCATCATGGTTTATTAATATTTTAAGGAAGTGAAAGAAGAAAAAAAAAACAAAAATACTTGATTAAAAACGATACCTCTTCCTCAGACCACCTCCTTTTCTTAGCACCTTAAAACCACTAAGGATGGTGTTATGCCTAAAATAAGAGCTCTATAATGTGTTTAGGTATTCTAGTAAGGTATTTTGGTAGATATTTTTTTAAAAAAAATAGGTTTTTATATGTGATGAATATAGAAGAATATGTGACTTTTTATGAGGGGAGGGGAACTCTCAGAATTTCTCAAACTATTAAATTAATATAAATTAATTATATTTTCAAAATAGCTAAAAATGATTTATTTATAATATAGAATTATTATGGTTCTAAATAAATTAATAAAATTAAAATTATATACGTTTTTACTTTTTTAAACCTTATCTTTTAGCTTTAAACCTTATTTAACCACTTTAAATCTTATTGTGATAACATGTTTTTTTTACTCTTTAAGGGTTAATATAGTTATAATAAATTTCCAAAATAACCATAAATGAATCATTGATGACATTTTAAACATTATAAAAATAATTTTGATGAATTTTATATTTTTATGAATTTTATATCATTTAATAAAATATTATTTATTTTAAAATATCATTAATGTCAATTTTGAAACTATTCATTACTTGACTTTTGAAAAATATAAAACAATAAGATAATTTATAAAAAATTATTCTAACACATAAATAACATGTAAAATTCATATATAAAATTGCTTTATGACATTTATTATCTCAAATTATAATTATTTTAATATTTTTAATATCATTCATTTTATATTTTCATTAATTAAACAATTATCACATCATCATTGTGTAATCCTTTAAAATAATTATTTATTTCATAAAAATTAAAAATAAAATTACATGATGAATATAAAATTTTTAAATTTCCAAATAATATTTATTGTAGAATATATATTCTATATAACCCTATATTAAAAATTTTATAGTTATTAAAACATAAGTATGACATCTTTAGATTTTCATTAAAATAAAATACTATAAAGGGTTGAAAGTCATACAAGTGGGCCCAAGAGGTCATAAAATAGATCCAAGAATGTTTTTTATGGAAAATAACTCATCAAATAATTTTTTTACAAGTTTTATGGTAATTTTATAATATTTATAATATTATTTTTACCCTTAATTACCTGATTTACCCTACTGTGGTAATAAAAATCACCAAAGTTACTATTCATATTGTCAAAAAATAAAAGAGACCTATTTAGTAAATTTGGACCATATTATTCCAAATATGGAATCCATTTTTCAAAATTAAAAGCACATAATTGGATAAAATTAATTTAAAATTAATCCCGTTGAAAAAAATAAGAAAACATGTTTTTAAAGGGAAAACGTTCAAAATATTCAAGTATTTTTATATCCAAATTCAATTTGAAATTGATTCTAATAACCTAGGTTAGACTAAATTATATAAAATTAATCTAATTAAACTTTAAAACAAATCAAAAATATAATTTAACACTATAATTTATTTATACCAAAATATATTTTCAATTAAAATCCAATATTTTTCACTATTCATGAAAACATGAAACTTATTAGAAAAATATGAAAAATTCAAAAAAAGTAAGTTTTGATATTAAAATTTCAAATAACACATTTATTTTTTCAAATAGAATTAAAAAATTTCAAAAACTAAATTTAAAATAAATGCACCATCAAAAGGAAGAAAAATTGTCTTTTTAGAAAAATGCATATTTTATGCGTAAAATTTTATTTATTGTTATATCATTTCTAGAAAACACAAAGGATAAATTTTAAAAATAATATTTAATATATTATAAATTTCATTAATATAATCTAGTAATATTTATTTGTTTATCTATTGGAATAAAACATACTTGTTCATATTTAAATAGTTTTTCAGAAAAACATTTCCTTTTATTTTAAAATGGGTTTTATTTTCATTTATAATTGATTGGTCACCAAATAATTAATTATATATACATGTGTAAACCATATTTTCATAATTCAGTTAATCCTTTTTATACCCACAATTCTAATGGCTATGTAACAACTTCCATATTAAATAATAATATTTAGTTTATTTAATCTTGATGTGGCGTATCATGTAAGCTAGCGAACATAACGTTTCCTTTTAAAAAATCAAGATGTAACATTCTACCCCTTCAATAAATTCCATCCAAACAATTTGAACTTGGGCTTGGAATGTTGGGTTTGACATTTCAAAGTACCTTTATTGAAATCCCACATCAGAACAAGGGTTAATAAAACTTCCACTTTAAAAGAAATAAAGGGAAGTATGAAGGTAACTTGAGATAACACATAATATGATTTCATGTAGGAAAACATGGACATGGAAGAGAAAATTAGCTATAAATTTCTGATGAAGAATGATAGAGAACATATTCATTATAAAGTTATCCATCACGAAACTGCAATTTTTTTACAGGTTAAAAGTTTATTGATTTCTTAATAAGAAAAAAATGAATAAATTTTTTGTTTTAAGATCATTTTCAAATATTTTAGGAATTATATTACTAAATGGACTAAGAACAGAATAAAATATACTTAATTGAAAAAGCATAATTTCATCCTTTAATATAATAATACAACTTCAATGGTCACTTTATACCTTTCATTGCATATATGAACCAATAATTACTTCAACTTCTTAATTAAAGAAGTATTTTATATATTGACATTTGAAATTTCATCTCCCTTAGATTTAATAAAACTATTCCAAGAAGAAATAACGTATTACCTTGATCATGGTGTCCACATGACTTAATTGTCATTTTTTTCAAATAGATAGAAGGTCCACACATTGCAACAATGTTTTAGATATTCTTCAAATTCCCTTACTTTGTCCAAACACACCTTGTACAACTTGGGTTGTATGGGTTTTGGCAGAGAAATATTTTTGGAAAATCATTTTTTATGACATATAATTTCAAAAAATATGACAAAACATGATTTTTATAAAACATTCAAACCATTTTTTTGAAACTTTCAATCAGGGATCCTTTTAAAATACTGTAAGTTTGTGATGAAAGACTATAAGTTAAAACCAAATATAGATAGGATGCACAAGGGTATCCTTATTCATAAGCTGTATTAAAATAATAATATTCTTAAAAATATTATGATAAGGTAAAATATATGAAAATTCCTTGATAATATTTACCTTTTTGAAAATATGAGAATATTGAGAAAAAAACTTGATTAAAAACAACCCATGAACCATGTGGTATCGAGGTATAGAGGAGGTGTTTGAAATTTCATAAAACTATTTGCAATGGAGTTGTATGTTATAAAATGTTTTAGAATCATAAGTAAATGACTATGACATAATTATTAAAATTGAGTGATCAAGAAGAGATATGAATGTTTTTTGATAGCCACCTCCTTCCATTTGTAACTGAATTTCCTCAATCTAAAAAAGTTATAAAACAAGGGTTTAACTAAAATAATAAACATAAAAACTTAACCTATGTTTAACTAAAATTCCTAATACCTGAATTTTTCTAAACCATAATTGGATACCAACTATAAGGACTTGAACTTAAACGTTACATATCTTAGTATTTTTGAACTTGAATTCACATTTGAGGAACTTTTCAGTTTAAAGTAATAGAGAATAGGACAAAATCTTACAGAGTAAAACCATATATTACAAGTGAACACTTATACTCAATATCCATTTTTCCATAATATAAAACTCTTTAAAACAAATTATGATTTATCTTTATAATAAATCTTTACAATTATCCCCTTGATATCATTATTATCTCTATTCCCCCTTAAACCTTGTGAAAGACATTTTAAAAACATGGGATGAGTACAAAATCTTAGTAATGGATATAAAAAGAAACAAAACCATTAGTTTAGTAAAAACATTTAAAATCATATAATTTTTACCTTTATCTTAAAAGTTCTTTGATTATATGAAATAAAACATCTTCACATGAAACACAAACACACATTTTTCTCAAAGAAAATCATTAAAACCTATAGCAGGAAATTAAAACTACTTTAAGTGACTTAGAGTATCCTATATATAAAACCCTTTCAAAACCCTTTCATTTAGAATAACCATATGGCCTAATTAAAATTAAGTTATTACGGTCTTACTCTAGATTATCTGGTCCACCCCTCATAAGCTGTAATGGGCTTACCCGACACTATCTGGGCCACCCTATGTTAAGCTGTAATGATATTCCCTAGTGCTATCTGGGCTACACCATGCTAAGATATTACAGGCTTACCCAATGATATCTGGGCCACTCCATGTATAATATATATCAAGATCACCCATTTCATATAATTCTCAAGTACCATATCATTAATAAAACACTTTCATCGTAAAACACTTTGAAAAAAAATCTTTTAATCCCATATAAAAAACACTTCCATATAAAAATAAAATTTTATTTAAAAAACCATTTTTAGTACCAAAAATACCAAAAATAATGGAATAGGGTTTTTCATTTAAGAAATTATATAATCTTATAAAGGAATATATAAATTAAATAATAATCATAGTGGTGGGAAATTCGTTGTCACCGCATACGTCAAGAATAGAACATTCCTTATAAAACACATGGAAATATTCCTTTTGAAAAAATTGAATTAAATTAAAAATAAACATAAAATTTAATTTATAATTCTCTTATATGTAAATAAATAAATATGTAAAATAATATCAAGAATATTTACATGGAGAAAAATATTAGATAATTAAATATTTAAACATTCAATGTGTCGCATACCATTTTGAACATTTAAATCATTAGCCCTATGAAATAATAAACAAAACAATAAATAAAATTATAATAAAGAAATTAATGATATGATATGTCACATTGGGATATATATACACCTTATAAAATAAGGTGGGTGTATAACATCAAAATATGCCTCAATGAAAGAAGATTGTGATGAAGTCCCTTACCTTGAGCCTAACTAATCACGTACAATATTTATATTCAAAAATAATAAACATAAGTTAATTATTTACTTTATTGAGAACTGTTTTAAAGTTTATTATTCCTTTTATACCACTTATTACAATGTTATAATAATTAATTAATTATTTAAGTTCACGTCAGTCATTTTGATGATATTTGGTACATGAGTCCAAAATGAATTTGATATGATGTCTATAATCAAAAGTGGACCTTATTACAACATCCATAGAATAATATTCATGACATAATAATCAATTTTAAATATCAATTATACTTTTAAACCCATCATTTAAATATGTATATGAAAAATTAACTACGTTACAATCATGGAGACGGTAAGCCGTACGTACACATGAGTAACATTTCCATTTTTCAATGACCATTATGGAAATAAGGTTAATACCATTTTAACTTTATATAATTATAATAATATAATATATAATATTATTTCTTAAAATACACTTATATATATTATCAATGTGATATGGTGATGAAAAATGAATCACATCACTTCATGGAGGTGATAGTTCACACGTACGCACGAACACCATTATCATTTTTCCGTGCATGGAAAGATAAGAATGAAAATGATATATTATATTTTAATAATGATAAATATTTTGTGAATATTATATATAAACTTTAATTCTATCATTATATCTATTCTTGAGATACAACGATGGAAAACGAATTATATCGGTTCACAAGGCTGTAGTTCGCCATACACACAAATGATAATTCTTTTCCCATGTGATGGAAGTGGAGATGGATTTTTGTGATTATATTAACGTAATAACATATAATTATATTTAGGACACTGGAATTATTATTTCATCATATTTTAATAATATTTGAAGGAACTAGAAGAATAAATAAAACATAAATACTTGATTAAAAATGACACCTCTTCCTCAGACCACATTCTTTTCTTAACACAATAAGACCACTAAGGATGGTGTTATGACTAAAATAAGAGATCTATAATGTGAGGTGGTATTATATTAAGGTATTTAGTTATATAATTTCCAAAAAAATAGGTTTTTATGTTTGAATAATAGACAAGAATATGTTCCCTTTTATAAGAGGGGAGGGACACTCTTGGAATTTCTCAAAATATTAAATTAATATAAATTAATTTTATATTAAAAATGACTCAAAAATAATTTATTTAGAATATATTAGGATTATGGTTCTAAATAAATTCATCCAATTAAAATTAGATAAGTTTTAACTATTTTTTAATCACTATCTTTTAGCTTTAACCCTTATTTAACCTCTTTAACTCTTACAGTGATAACATGTGTTTTTACTCTTTAGGGGTTAATATAGTTATTATAAAATTAAAAAAGAATCATAAATGGATGATTTATAAAATTTTAAAACTTATCCAAATAAGTTTTACTAATTTAAGTTTTTTATTAATTTTATATCATTTAATAAAATATTTTTTATTTTAAAATATAATTAATGTCAATTTTGACACTATTCATTACTTGACTTTCTAAAAATATCATAATAACAAGATAAATTCAAACCAATTATTATAAAACATCGCTAAAATGTAAAATTAAACTATAAGGATTCATTTATGACATTAATTAGCTCAAATTAGAATTATTTTAATATTTTTAATATCATTCATATGATATTTTCATTAATTAAACAACTATTAAATCATCATTGTGTAATTCTTTAAGGTAACTATTTATTTTATAAAGATTAAAAACAAATTTTCCTGATGAAGATAAATTTTATATATTTCCAAATACTATTTATAGTCAAATATATATTCTATATAACCCTATATTAAAAATGTTATAGTTATTAAAACATAAGTATGATATCTTTGACTTTTCTTTAAAATAAAATACTATAAAAGGCTTAAAGTCATCCAAGTGGGTCCAATAGGTCATAAAATCGTCCCATGGATGTTTTTTGTATACAATAACTAATTAAATATAATTATGAAAAGTGTTATGGTAATTTTATAATATTTATAATATTATTTTTTCCCTTAATTACCCGATTTACCCTTAACTGTGGTAATAAAAATTACCAAAGTTATTGTTCATATTTTCAAAAAATAAAAGGGTCCTATTTACTAATTTTTTAACTTACAATTCCAAATATGGAATCCATTTTTAAAATTCAAAACACATAATTGGATAAAATTAATTTAAAATTAATCTTGTTGATGGAATGAGAAAACGAGTTTTTAAAGTGAAAACGTTCAAAATATTGAAATTATTTTTAACAAAATTCATTGTGAAATTAATTCAAATGACCTAAATTAGATTAAATGATATAAAATTTATATAATTAAACTTTAAAAAAACACAAAAATATAATTTAACATTATAAATTATTTAGATGAAAAATCCGTTTCAATTAAAATCCAGTATTTTTGACAATTCATCAAAACATGAAACTTATCAAAAAAATACCAAAAATTCAACCAAAGTAAATTTTGATATTCCTATTTAAAATAATAATTTTATTTTTTCTAATATAATTAATAAATATTTCAAAAACTAGATTTAAAAACAAGTGCACCCTCAACATGAGGCAAAGCTGCCTTGTTAGTAAAATACATCTTTTATGAGTAAAATTGGATTTTTTTCTTCTCTAATATCTAGAAGAAAAATAGGATGAATGTTAAAAATTAGATTGATTATATTATAAATTTCATTAAAATAATCCTGTTCATACGCAATATTCTAATGTCTATGTGATAACTACCACATTAAATTATAATATTTAGTTGTTTGTTTAAGCTCGATGTGGCGTATCATGTAAGATACCAAACATAGTGTTTACTTTAAAAAAATGAAGATTTTACATTGACCTCCATCCATTTTATAACATAATAAATAATGAAAATAATATATAGGTAACCAAATGATCTTAGAAATAGACCCATAATATCAATTCCCCATACATCAAAAATCTCACAAAATAATATGGGATGTTGGGCCATCTCGTGTCTCATAAAAATGTTTCCAGTGTGTTGGAAACATGAACATGACTTAAAAAACATGCAAATCATAGAACAAGTTAGGAAAATATAATACAGAGCCTAACACTTTTCTATCAGTCCTTTGGGGTCTAAAGTGTCCACCATAAGTACGTGTATGAGAAAAATATAAAATTGAATAAAACTCATGATCATGCATACATATCCCAATGATTTGGTCACTAAAAATTCACTATAGGTAAGGATCATACCAAAAATAAAACCTAGATTCACTCTTTATTTTTTCAACTTGATATTTCTTTAGGTTTTCAATAATTTCAAATGAAACCAAGTAATTCACTAAATCATCATACCAAGGATGAGTACCTGAGATGGAATAAAGATGCTCACTGGGGAAAGTGTCCCGAAGTGGTACCTAGTTTGGGGTATCATTCTCAAATATATGAGTGATCCTACTCATGTGGTTAGCCATCAATTTCTCTGAACCCTTTTTATCCCTTATCTCGATGCCAAAATCTTTAAAAAGGGGCATCCAATGAATAAGTTATGGCTTCTCATCCAAATTCTTTAAGAGGCACCTCATAGTTGTATGATCTGAGAAAACAACCACTTTAGATCCCAATAAATAAGATACAAATTTGTCTAAAGAAAATATTATATAAAGAAACTCATTTTTCATTATGGTTTAATTTTCTAAAGTTGAATCCAAAGTTCTTAAAGCATATTAATCGCATGGGAATTCTCTTACACCCTTTGAGATAAGACTAATCCAACTGTGAGGTTTAAATCATTACACATAATCTCAAATGGGAGATCTCACCATGAGGTTCGATTAGTGGTGGGTTTGAAGTAATAGTGACAAGGGAAGTGAAATCATACTGAAATATATGATGAAGCATCAATAAAAACTTGTATTCCCTAGGAAATATCAAACATAATACATAGATAAAGGAAATAGAAATGGTGACATACTACCTACCTTATATCTATCAACCTCTATTCTATGTTTTGACACCATATTCCCTAAGAAAATTCCATGCTCTACCATAAAATGTCATTTATCAAAGTTGAAAACCAGGTTCTTCTCAATATAATGGTGAAACACCTTTCCCAAAAAAAAAATACATTCATATAATTAATAACCATATATAGTAAAATCATCTATAAATACCTCTATAAATGTATCAAGAAAATCTGAAAAATAATCATTATGTATTTCTAGAAGGTACTTGGGGCATTGCAAAGTCCAAATGGATTCCTTCGATAGGAGAATGTATAGAATGTTCAAGTGAATATTGTTTTAACCTGATCCTATGGAGTAATAGGAACCTAAAAATGACCAGAAAATCCATCCAAGAAACAATAGTGTGTACTTATGGAAATTCTCTCATGGATTTGATCAATTAATGAGATGAAAAAATACTCCTTATGAGTAGATTGGTTTAGTTTCATATAATTAATACACACGTGCCAAGTATTTTGAACCCTCATTGGAACTAAATACTCTCTATCATTTATAACAATAGTAAAACCATTTTTCTTTGGCACAAACTAAACAAGAATAACCCACTGGGAATCCAAATTCAGATAAATAATACACGCATCAAGAAAATTTTAAACTTATTTTTTAAAAACTTCTAAAAGAGTTGGATTAAGATGCCTTTGTGGACGCCTTAATGGTTTATCCACATCCTCCAAAATAATTCCATGAATAAAAATAGAGGGGATAATATCCCATATGTCAGCCAAGGTCCACCCGATTTCCCTAATGTTCTCCCTCAAAATATTCAAAATTTATTATTCATGTTCATAAGGGATATTGTTATCAATTATAACAAGTGATCTCTCACCACTCAATAGGTATGAGTATTTGAGATTTTGTGCAAAGGATTTGAGTTCCAATGTGCGCGTGTGTGTCTCTGTGCGTGTCCATGGGGGGGGGGGGTGGGTGGGTGGGTGGGTGATGTATGGATGTAGATATCAAATGAATTTAAATATTCACACAATGAACATTAGTATCAAAATAGGCATCATAAAAATTAGATAATAATGAATCCAATCCATTGGAATGCTCAACAAACATACCATAACCAGAAAGAACAAGCTTAGAATCAGAATATGAATACACATAAAAATCAAATCTAATAGAGGTGTATTCATTAGAAATAGGTGTGTAAATTATCTTAGATATCAAAATACGACAAATGATCATAATATCTCTAAGAAAAAGAAAATAAAAATCCAATTTATTTTTACATGATGGTTAAAAATGGGAGATAAAAAAGTAGAATGATTATTTACGGGGTACTTCATGGAGTCCATAACATTAAATCTAACAACTTCATCTCTAAAATACATGGAAAGTGTATCCTCAAAGAAACTTATAATCTCTTTGGTAGGTTTTATAAGGGGACTACCTAAGATAATGGAATCATGAGAATTCACCTAATCTTACTCAATGTTAAGTATGTAGAAATCTACAGGAAATACCATGACTCTTATTTGAAAATTACATCCTCAAGGACTCCTAATGGATATAATATAGATCTATTTTCTAATTAAATGACCACTCTCATTGGATTCAACTTTACAACCTATAAACAAGAGAAAATAGAGTGATTAATTACATATATAGAATCTCTTCAATCACATAAATCATATAAAAAGTGTAACTCCCCTATAGTGAATGGGATGGTGAATTCCAAAAGATCCTTACACTTTATTATAATTGATTTAGTTGGTGTAATGATTGCTGAAACATTCCTTCCAAGATTGATCCTCTCATTTTCCCTGATCCCTCTTTGGCAGGTATAAAGTTATTTTAAGAATTTGGTACACCTTAAACTTTGATTAATTACCTTATAAGGGGGTTGTTTATCTTAATGCACTTAAATGTGTCCAAAAACTCTTTTTTGTATTACCTATTCAACCATATTTTTTTTACAAGTTTATTTTTAAATGGAAGGGGATTAAGAGGAATATAATCAATTTTATTCTTACCTTTGTCTTTATCCATTAGTTACTAAGAAACTAGAGGTGATAGTGGAATTTTCTTAGGTTGGATGAATCATGGTGGACTACCATGAACACTTCACTCACAAGTTTTCTTATTACTCCTCAATGTGATAGCACTAACATTCCCCTTGGTATTTGGAATGAGTTGGGGGGGGGTAGGTTTCTAGAGTTCTTATTTAACATTTCATGTAGAGTTGTGGAAATCTAGATCATTTTCATATTTAGCTCCCTCAAATCTATAACATTAATTTTCATATCATTCTATTCATTAAGAAAAATTTGTTTTAAAATATTATGTAAAGACCTGTAAATTCTGTGATTTTTTTAATTAAATGGGAATTTTATGAGTCTGAAAAAATTGACGGTGCATAATTATGAGGCCCGGAGTGCCCAAAATGAATTTCTAAACTTTTTTTAGGGTATGTTCAGTAAACGTCTGAGTGGGTTTTTGTAAATTTTGAACCGGTGCTCAGAATTGAAATCCAAGGACACCGTTGAACTCACAATGCCAGTATTCTCTTAAGTAGACTTTCACCTCGACGGTAGTTGGTTGAGGGTGAATGTTATTTTTTTTGGGGTTTTCATGGAAATAATAAAATAAAATAATCACATATTTTATTTTATTTTTTGTAACCACTCCATGTGGAAGTTGAGTAGTGGGGACCCCCAAACCTTAACCTCCCATGAGAGGTTATGGTGGTGGGGACCACCCGAGCCTAACCTCCCATGAGAGGTTATGGTGGTGGGGACCACCCAAGGCCTAAACCTCTTGAACTCCCCTATCAATGAGGGAGAAACCTCTCAACTCCTTCTTTAATGTGGAGGAGCCTCTTGAGCTTCCTCCACATTAATTATACCAACGCACCACATTAATTTAGCCAATTTGAATTTTAATCCAACAAACTAAATAATAGATATCACAATCTATTATCTTGGGGGCTACCTATTCATTTTGGTGGAATTTGGAGGAAGGAGCTTGGAGAGAAAATCTCTCCAACGAAGAATTCCAACAAATAATGACACTCCTTCGAAGAATTATTCTCCAAACTCCGACGAAGGATCTCCAACGATGCATGAACCAAAAATCGAGGAAAACATCGATGACACTGACGCCCATCTTTTCCCAACGTTCGTATTCTTCCTCGCGACCTTGTCGACATCATCAAGTGAATGAGGTAGGGGTTTATCTGTGAATGAATACTTTTCCCATGATCTTTCCTCGATTTCTTTTTCAGGTTTGAGAATAAATCATTGCAGGTGGTTCTAAAGCTTGACGTTCTTCTTCAAGTTCTTGTTGATCCAAATGCTACCACCCTAACACGGAGGGTACGGGCCAAACAAACATGGACTGACCCCTCCAAAAATCTAGTGATGATTTGTGGTGTTGAACATGATGAAGGCGAAGATGCAATGGTGCTGCCCCATGGCCACCACCGCCTCATGACCTCCGCGCCCCTTGCGGTGCCCCCACGGCCGAGCCACTCTGCGGCACCCACGACCACCGTGTCGAGCTGCCGCCGCCGTCCGCCGCCACTATCCGTGGAGCCGCCGCCGCCGCCGCCCGAGCCACCACCGCTGAGCCGAGCCGCCGACATCCAGCCCGAGCCACGTACTGCAACCTAGATACACCGCCCGCGCCCCACGAGCCACCACGGGCCAAGTCTCCCTCACCGAGGCCCTCTGAGCCGCCCTAGCCGAACCGCCCACAGCCCTGAGAGCCACCTCGACCGATCTGCCCCGCATCCTCGCACCGTCTGCGGCCAAGACGACCCATGGCTGAGCCGTTCCACGGCTGAGCCGCCCTCACGACACCCTCTGTGGCCAAGCCGCCCTCACAGCACCCCTCTACAGCCTCGCGGCCACCCACGGCCCTCCACAACCCCTCGCGGTCTGCCGGGCCAGACCCAGCAGGTCAGGCTGGGTTGACCCAAACCAGGTCGGCCCAGGATGGGTTGGTCTGATTGGGTCGAACCAGACTCGGGCCCACTACGACCCCTTTACTTACTTTTGGTTATAACATTGGCACCAGACGTCTGTTTGATGAACCATCAGTGAAATTGGAAATCTTGGAGCGAGACAGTCTCTTTGAGTATAAACCACTGGAGTTTTGGATTAATATGGGGGATGGCTAGGTTGGATCGAGTACAAATCCAACCGGGCCCTCGGGACTAAAAGGCTAACAAATCACAGACCGGGCATCCGATTGACGTGCCGTCTGTTTCGTTGAGACCCCTATGACGTGACTGACCTTTGAGATGCTTATTCATGGGACTTCATGGAATTTGGAGTATCGACTAGTAACATGTGGAGCGGATACTCCCGGAGACAAGTGAGCATAGTGTAGGAACCTAGTAGCTAGACGAGACTTGACGAAGGTTGACCATTTTGACTCGGAGTGACTTGACAGGCCCAGTGGGGAGCGACTTTTTGTGATATGGTAGACCCACGGTGGGGAGCACCTCTATGTGATGCGGTAGAACCATGGTACTTGACAGGAGCAGTACCTCAGTAGGCTACGAGGGGGAGCGCCTCTCTATGACATGGAAGACCCATGGTACTCAACAGGTGGAGTACCTCAGCAAGTCACGAGGGGGAGCGCCTCTATGTGACGTGGCAGACCCATGGTGGGGAGCGCCTCTGTGTGACACAACAGACCCATGATACTCAACAGGAAGAGTACCTAGCAGTACAAGGTTAGTGGGAAGCACCTATGTGTAATGCGGTAGGCCCACTGTACTCGTTAGAGGAGGAGTTCTCTGGAAGCCGAGGTGTTCGACGTTGTGGCTGGGAATGATACTTGTTACTACCCCTAGAATAAATCCTGTTGTGAGATGAGTTAGTACCTCTATGTTTTCCTCATGATTGAGATGGATTACTTGATAACTTAGGTATATGTATGGGAATATACCTAAGTAGGGTTATATATTGATTTTTAACTTTTTGGTTTATCCTTTGTGGATTTTGTGAGACCTTGACGGTTTCGGGGTCCCTACTAAGTATCATTATACTCACCCCTACACGATCTATGCCCACACTTTGTTGTGTTTGGTGCAGATGATGGACAACGATGACTGAGGACATGAGTACCAGGACTGGATGGTGCCCGGAGGTGGACCATACGACGTGTCGATACGTGGAGTAGACAGACAGACGTAGATTGCTGAGAAGGTGATCTGTACCAACCCTTCAGGTAGGATCCTCGGAGGACGACCCAGTAGCTGAATTTCCCTTTTCTTTAGTTTTATTATATCACAGTTGCACTTGTACTTTCCAGTTGGACTTGTATTCTGGCCCCTTTTACTTACTGCACTTACTCTGTTTATAGTTCATTTTACTTGTGTTCCTATCTTGCTGTGTGCTTGGTTACGTGTGATTACAGGTTATAAAGGAAATGCCTTCCCATTTTTAGGGATTACGCCTTCGGTGCTAGTTTCCAGCCCCTGTCCTATGGAAGGCGGGCTTGGGGTAGTCACGACACGGGCCCCGGGGGATGGGTCCTGAAAAATTGGTATCAGAGGAGTCGGTTCTACCAAAGAACCAGGACTTTTATCTTTTCTATGAATCAACAATGTTAAGGGTAATGAGTGTGGTTTTCAGTTCAGGGAGTCCAGTGTTGGTGCGGTGACCGACGTATCCATACACCATGACCCTGACTTCTGATTTCTGACTCAGTGCATGAAAACACTGATTGCGTGTGTGTTTTCAAAAGTTTTCTTTGTAATATTTTGAGTCAGCTCACTAGGTATAACTTATTATCCATGGCGCACCTGTTTCTTTACAGGATGCCTTCACGCAGACATCTAGCTAGGGTTCTGATAGTTGTACGCACTAATAGCCCACCGAGCGATGAGGCCTCGGTGTAGGGCCCTTTTCCAGTAGAGGCTCCAGCGGTACCTTTCCCCATTGGGCCACCGATGCCATGAGCCCCAGCAGCAAACAGTGCACGCTGCTTGAGCGCATTGCACAAGTTCCAACACTAGAGGCCACCCAGGTTCAGAGGAGAGGCAAACCCACATGCAGCTAAGGATTGGCTGGAGGCTGTAGTGAGAGTCTTTTGACTCGTAGGGACACCAACTGATCTCATGGTGATCCTTCCGCCATCCTTCTATAGGCAATAACAGGCAGATGGTGGAGTTTGATGCTCCAAGTTCACGACGAGGTGACGCTTCTCTGGGCAGACTTCGAGAGCCTGTTTCGGGTAGAGTTTGTTCCAACGACTCTTCGCGCAGTGCGCATACAGGAGCTTCTTCATCTGCAGCATGGAAACATGACTATAGCTCAGTACTCAGTGTGGTTCATTGACCTCTCATGCTACTCCAAAAATATGGTTCGGGACCCATTCTTCAGGGCCCAGACCTTCGAGCATGGGCTCAAGTGGGAGATCAGGGCTTCAATGATCTCACTCAGCATCCCGAAGTAGGTGGGGGTGTTAGAGAGATCCCTCTTGGTGGAGAGTTTTCTTGCTGAGCAGTCACCAGTAGTGAGACGCACCACCAGTCGTCACGTAGCAAAGTCTTCTGTTGCTGGCAGTAGACAGACATCACAATGGTCCAAGAGAACCAGACCTACAGGTGGATGACTGCATGACTCAGGATTGGTTGTGCGGGGCACCCGAGTCGGAACTAGTCAGGCAAGGATCATGCAGTGTTACTCATGCGGCGGGAAGGGTCACATGGATCCTGATTTTCCGACCTGTCATATGGATGATCAGCAGACGGTCGAAGGACCTCCCAGGCAGAGACATAGATTCGACCGAGGAGGTCCATAGGGAGCAGGTGGACAGGGGAGAGCTCAGCTCTAGGCAGCTGAGTCTTACGATCATGGCGCTCTGGATATGATATAAGGTAATATTTGTGTCTACTCTGTCTTAGCTTCAATACTTATAGACACAGGTTCCAGTCATTCTTTTATTGTCCCTACCCTCATTCAGAGCTCAAAGATTCTGATGGAGCCGTTAGCTCAATCCTTACATCTAGAGACTCCTACAGGAGTAGATTCGAAGATTACGCACTGGTGCCGATAGTGCGAGCTTACTCTAGGAGGCGAGATCTTCGGTTGGGATCTCCTAGTAGCAACGTTGAGGCCTTACAACTTCATCTTGGGTATAGATTGGTTATCTACAGTCTATGCTCAAATTGAATGCATTAGGAACAAAGTGCGGTGTGTCCACATGAATGAAACCAGTTTTACCTTCACCAGTGATAAGGGAGCCTTTGCAGCACAGGATGGACTTACCCGGAGGAGAGTGAAACCAATCACTCATCAGTTGGCTAGCCTTACCCTCAGAGCAGTTTATGTGGAGAGTCTGAGTTATCCTATAGTGGTGGACCAGTACGTGGATATTTTCCCAGATGATGTTCCGGGTATACCTCCTCGCAAAGAGGTGGACTTTTACATTGACTTGTACCCTGGGATGACACTGATATCTACACCAGTGTATCAGATGTCTCCCATGGAGCTTCATGAGCTGTAGGTACAGTTGGAGGACTTTCAGGGTAAGAGATTCATCTTGCCCAGGGTTTCCCCTTAGGTAGCCCCGATTTTGTTTGCCAAGAAGGTGGATAGAATCTTGTGTCTTTGTGTTGACTATCAGTGCCTAAACCAGGTGACCGTGAAGAACAAGTACCCACTCCCGAGGATTGACGACTTATTTGATCAGCTGAAGGGAGCACAGTGGTTCTCAAAGATAGACCTCAGATCAGTCTATCACCAGATCAGAGTACGAGACAAGGATGTGAAAAAGATGACCTTCAGGTGTCGGTATGACCATTAAGAGTTATTGGTTATTCCATTTGGTGTGACCAATTCTCCAGCAGTGTTCATGTGAGTCATGAATAGGATCTTTCAGCCATACCTTGATTGCTTTGTAGTAGTCTTCATCGACGACATTCTGATCTATTCGACTACTGAGGAGGATCATGCCTACCATTTGCGGGTAGTACTGGACACACTCCAAGAGCACCATCTTTATGGTAAGCTCTCTAAGTTCCAGTTATGGATCTGAGAGGTTCACTTTCTGGGACATGTCATAACAGAGGATGTAGTTGTAGTATATTTAGCAAAGATTGAGGTGGTACTTGCTTGGTAGCCACCTAGGAGTGTGACGGAGGTACGAAGTTTCTTGGGTTTGGCTGGATACTACCAGAGGTTTATACCAGATTTCTCCAGAGTTACAGCACCACTATCAGCATTAATGAAGAAAGGGCAACCCTTCATGTGGTCAGAGAGATGCTAGGGAAGTTTTCAGAAGCTGAGGTAGAGGCTGACTAGTGCCCCCATCTTGAGGCTTCTAGAGGAGGGTGTAGGGTATGTAGTTTACTACGATACATCAGGGACCAGACTCGGATGTGTCTTGATGTAGGAGTGAGAAATGATCACATATAGTTCTTGACTGCTGAGATAGCATGAGTAGAACTATGTTACTCATGACCTGGAGTTAGCAGTAGTGGTCTTCTCCTTGAAGATATGACGACACTATCTGATGGGAGAATGTTTTACCATGTACTCTGATCACAAGAGTCTCAGGTATATCTTCTCTTAGAAGGACCTGAACATGAGACAACGATGTTGGCTTGAGTTCTTCTAGGACTATGACTTCGAGATAGTCTATACTTCTGGGAAGGGGAAATTTTTAGAAGATGCACTCAACAGGAGATCTGTTATATAGCTGCTAGGCAAGGCGACGGAGCAGGTGGCCACTTTACATATATCCTATGTGGAACGTGATGGAGCAGTTTTTCTTCACTCTCTTAAAGTCACTCCCCCACTTCTTCAGCGAGTCAGGGAGGTGCAACATGGGGACACTGACTACAAGGCTCGACGTGCTCAGATATCCATAGGGTAGACACCTGATGGATTTTATGAAGGTGGGGAGCATGTCATCCTCTTCAGAGGACGTACCATGGTACCAATGTCGCTTTGGGAGGAAGTGATGAGGGAGTTCCACACATCCCCACAAGCAGCACATCAAGGAGTGAAAAATATGTACAAGGATCTCCGACGACAACATTGGTGGCTGGGAATGAAGAAAGAAGTAGCAGAGTTTATTGCTCCATGCCTCAGTTTTCAACAAGTGAAGGCGGAGCATCAGGTACCAGCAGGCTTGGTTAAGCCTTTAGAGGTCCCAGAGTGGAAGTGGGATGGGATACCCATGGACTTAATGACAGGACTTCCACGTAAATCCAGGGGTCATGAATCTATCTTGGTGATCATCGACCAACTCACCAAGTCAGCCCACTTTCTACCAATCAGAGAGCAAGGTTCAGTAGAGAGCTTGGGACGCCTCTATGTGCTGGAGATTGTATGACTACATGGAGTACCCTTGACGATTGTCTCCAATCTTGATGCACGTTTTACTTCCCGGTTATGGAAGGGGTTGCAGGAGGTTTTCAGGATGATGCTTCATTTGAGCACCACCTTCCATCCTCAGACGGATGGTTAGACTGATTGGACCATCCAGACCCTCGAGGACATGCTGCATTCTTATGTCCTTGGCTTCGATCGTATCTTGGAAGATCACTTGCCTTTGGTGGATTTTTCATACAACCAATAGCTATCACTCCACCATTGGGATGACACCTTTCAAGGAGTTGTATGGGCGACCTTGCAGATCACCCTTGTGATGGACTGACCCTGGGGAGTCAGCACTAGTGGGACTAGAGATGGTATGTGCTACCACAGAGAAGGTGTAGATCATCCAGGAGTAGATGAAGACTGCACAGAGAAGGCATGAATCGTATGATGAAAGGAGACGGAGACCTATGGAGTTCGAGGATGGTGACCACGTATTTTTACAGGTCTCACCCCGATGAGGTTTGTGGATAATTGGATGAGGTGGAAAGTTATCTCCGAGATTCATTGGACCTTTTCAGGTCCTCAGCAGAGTTGGAAAGGTGGATTACCGCTTAGCTCTTCCACCTCAGTTGCACCAGGTGTATAACTTCTTCCACGTATCCCAGCTGAGGAGATACGTGCACACCCTTCCACATCATCGACCATGGTGAGCTGGACGTCGACAATGGGGTGACTTTTATGGAGGTTCCAATAGAGATTGAGGATCGACAAGAGCGGGTCCTTCGTGGACAGTCGATACCTCTGGTGCGCGTTCGCTGACAGCATGAGAACCTCCAGGAGAGCACATGGGAGCAGGAGGCTTAGATGCATGCTCAGTACCCCCACTTATTTACCTAGTTGAGTTGTGGCTTATGGGGAAGTAAATCCTTGAGGTGGGGAGAATGTAAAGACCCAGAAATTCCATGATTTTTTTAATTAAATGAGAATTTTAAGAGTCCATGAAAATTGACGGTGCATAATTCCGAGGCCCGGAGTGCCCAGAATGAATTTCTGAACTTTTTTTCTGGTACGTTCAGTAAACATGCAAGCGGGTTTTTGTAAATTTTGAATCGTTGCTCAGAATTGAAATCTGAGGACATCGTTGATCTCACAGCGCCGATATTCACTTAAGGAGACTTTCACCTCGATGATAGTTGGTCGAGGGTGAAAGTTAATTTTTTTGGGTTTTTCGTGGAAATAATAAAATAAAATAATCAAATATTTTATTTTATTTGTTGTAAACTCTCCATGTGGAAGTTGATTAGTGGGGACCACCAAACCTTAACCTCCGATGAGAGGTTATGGTGGTGGGGACCACCCGAGCCTAACCTCCCATGAGAGGTTATGATGGTGGGGACCACCTGAGGCCTAAACCTCTTGAACTCCCCTATTAATGAGGGAGAAACCTCTCAACTCTCTCTTTAATCTGGAGGAGCCTATTGAGCTTCCACCACATTAATTATGCCAACGCACCACATTAATTTAGCCAATTTGAATTTTAAGTCAACAAACTAAATAATAGATATCATAATCTATTATTTTGGGGGATACCTATTCATTTTGTTGGAATTGGGAGGAATGAGATTTGGGAGAAAAGCTCTCCAATGAAGAATGCCAACGAAGAATGCCTCTCCTTCGATGAATTCTTCTCCAAACTCCATCAAAGGATCTCCAATGATGCATGAACTGACAATCAAGGAAAACACCGATGACACCGACATCCATATTTTACCAACATTTTGTCTTCTTCCTCACGACCTCATAGACATCAGAAAGTGAACAAAGTAGGGGTTTATTTATGAATGAATACATTTTCCATGATCTTTCCTTGATTTATTTTTCGGTTTTGGGAATAAATCACTACGGGAGGCTCTAAAGCTTGACGTTCTTATTCAAGTTATTGTTGATCCAAATGCTACCACCCTAACGTGGAGGGTACGGGCCAAACAAACATGGCCCAACCCCACCGCAAATCTAGTGATGATTTGTGGTGTTGAACACAATGAAGGTGAAAACGCAACGGCGCTGCCCCGTGGCCACCCCCACATAACGACCACCACGCCCCTCGCGGCCGAGCCGCTCCACGGTACCCATGAACACCGCACTGAGCCGCTTCCACCGTCCGCCGGGCTGCCGCCACCGTCCGTCGAGCTACCACCACTACCGCCCGAGCCACCGCTGCCGCTGTTGAGCCGAGCCGCCGCCGTCCGGGCTGAGCCACCGCCTGCAGCCTAGTCGCGCCGCCCACACCCCGTGAGATGCCCCGGCCGAACCACCCTCGAGACACCGCCCCGGTTCGAGCTGCCCTCACCGCGGCCCTCTGAGCCACCCTCACCGCGGCCCTCCGAGCCGCCCTTGCCACGACCCTCTGAGCCACCCCAGCCGAACTGCCCGTGGCCCTGCGAGCCGCCCTGGCCGAGCCGCCCCACGGCCTCACGCCATTCGCGGCCGAGCCTCCCTTGCCACACCATTCGCGGCTGAGACACCCTCCCGGAACCCCTCTGCGGCCTCGCGGCCACCCGTGACCCTCTACAGCCTGCTGGGCTAGGTCAGTCCGACCGTGTCAGACTAGACCCGACCCCACTATGCCCCCTTTACTTACTTTTGGCCATAACTTTGGCACCATATGTCCGTTTGACGAACCGTCAGTGACACTAGAAATCTTGGAGTGAGACAGTCCCTTTGAGTATACCCCACTGGAGTTTTGGATTAAGATAGGGGATGGTCAGGTTGGATCGAGCACGAATCCAACCGGGCCCTCGGGACTAAAAGAAAAATAACTCACAGACCGGGCCTCTGATTGACACGTCGTCTGTTGAATTGAGACCCCTATGACGTGGCTGACCTTTGGGATGCTTCTTTGTGGGAATTTGTGGTAGTTGGAGTATCGACCAGTAGCTTGTGGAGTGGATCCTTCCAGAGACGAGCGAGCATAGTGCGGGAACTTAGTAGATGGCTGAGACTTGAAGACTGCTAACCATTTCAACTCGGAGTGACTTGGCAGGCCTAGTGGGGAGCGCCTCTATGTGACAAGGCAGACCCACGGTGGGGAGATCCTCTATGTGACGTGGCAGATCCATGGTACTCGACAGGAGGGGTACCTCAGTAGGCTACGAGGGGGAGCTCCTTTGTGTGACGTGGCAGACCCATGGTACTCGACAGGTGGAATACCTCAGCAAGTCATGAGGGAGATTTCCTCTATGTGATGTGGCAGACCCATGGTGGGGAGAACCTCTGTGTGATGTGACAGACCCACAATACTCAACAGGAGGAGTACCTCAGCAGTCCAAGGTTAATGGGAAGTGCCTTTGTGTGACGCGGCATTCCCACTGTACTCGTTAGAGGAGGAGTTCTCCAGTAGCTGAGGTGTTCGACGTTGTGATTGGGAATGATACTTGTTACTACCCCTAGAATAAATCCTGGTGTGAGTTGAGTCAGTACCTCTATGTTTTCCTCATGATTGATATGGATTACTTGATAACTTAAGTATATGTATGAGCATATACCTATGTAGGGTTATCTGTTGATTTCAAACTTTTTGGTTTATCCTTTGTGGATTTTGTGAGACCTTGAGGGTCTCGGGGTCCCTATCAAGTATCGTTATACTCACCCCTTCATGGGCTATGCCCGCACTTCATTGTGTTTGGTGCAGACGATGGAAAATGCAGACTGAGTACGTGAGTACCAAGACTGGACGGTGCCCAGAGGTAGACCATAAGACGTTTCGATACCCGGAGGAGACGGACGGACGCAGAGTGCTGAGGAGGCGATATGTACCTACCCTTCAGGTAGAATTCTCAGAGGATGACCCAGAAGCTGACTTTCCCTTTTCTTCAGTTGTATTGTATCACAGTTGTACTTGTACTTTTCAGTTGGGCTTGTATTCTGGCCCCTTTTACTTACTGCACTCACTCTTTTTACAGTTCGGTTTACTTGTGTTCTTATCTTTCTGTGTGCTTGGTTACATGTGCTTACAGGTTATAAAGGCAATTCCTTCCCAGTT
Source organism: Viscum album (assembly GCA_963277665.1). Taxonomy (NCBI): domain Eukaryota; kingdom Viridiplantae; phylum Streptophyta; class Magnoliopsida; order Santalales; family Viscaceae; genus Viscum; species Viscum album. The sequence continues at coordinate 1,353,414,870 of OY728164.1, forward strand.
TTAGGGATTATGATTTCGGTGCTAGTCGCTAGCCCCTGGCCTATGGAAGGTGGGCTTGGGGTAGTCATGACACGTGCCCCGAGGGACTGGTCGTGATATATTATCAGTATTAGAATCTACCTTTTATTGGGGATTCTATTATTGTTGAATTTTTGATGCTTGGGATTCAAATATCTTTTGGGGTTGTTTAAATCCCTTTTGGTAAGCTAGAGGTTACTGGAAGTTTTATTAAAAATGATCCCTTTATTATTATCCAGATCCATACCTCATATATGATTGATATTTCCATAATTTATTGTATGTTAATATGAATGAATAATACTTATTTTTGGGGTTACTTGTTGTTGTTATTGAAATGGAATCACTGCACAATCCTACACCTCTTGTAGTTTTAGAAAAAAATCTGTTGGATGGTATGGTGAAATAAAAATTCCAAAAAGCTTCTCTGGAGTGGGTGGAATGGTTTTTTGAACAAAAGGATATCTGTCTCACCATAACAGTTAATTCATCCAACATATTATTAATTAAATGATTTTCAAGAGAAGTGGGAATTACTTGATATACTCCACTTATAGCCATTTTACCTTCATAACCAATTTTTTGGGAGTTTTGTGCCATATTTTCAATCAATACTCAAGCATCCATAGGGTTTTTTTCAACCAATGCTCCTATTATTGCATCATATACAATGTTCCTATATATTGGAGCATACCTTCGTAGAAGTATTAGATGATAATTTTTGTCACTGATTTTTTGATGTGGTAATCTTGCACATAACTTCTTAAACTACTCCTAGTAATCATACATTGGATCTCTTTGTTCTTTATTGATTCTAGATATCTCCTTTCTAATCATTGTAGTCATCGATTCTAAAAAGAATTTTGGTAAGAAATATAACTTCAAATCATTACAAGATGTATCATCATCAGGTTGTAGGTAATAAATCCAATCTTTTATAGTTCCATCAAGTTATAAATACAATTCTCTTAATTTTTTTGGTCTTCAAAGTCATTTCTTAGTTTAAAGGTTGAGAAAACTATATTGGATTCTTTTAGATGTTTGTTTGTATCCTCACCAGAGAGTTCGTGAAATTTAGGGAGAAGGTGAATTAACCAAGATTTTAAATCAAAGTATGATTCAAAAGTTTTTTATGCAATTCATGTTGGTTGAAATTAACATTAGGTGAATCAAACTCTTTAATGGTTTTTTAAAGTTCATTTTTGTTTGCATCGATTTTTTGAAAATCATTTTTTTAGATGAGCTACTAGGATCATTACTATCTGAATGATAGAAATAATGAAACATAGAAATTTCAACACTTCTTGAATTTAATGATTGTATAATTCAATCATTAAATCATCATTCAACCTTATGGTATAGTTTAAAATGAACATCAGTGTTATATCATGTCATCAATTAGAGAGAGAAAATGAAATAAAAATAAATAGACCACAATATCATCAAATTAGGTTTCCATTGATGGTATGAAAAATAAGAGGTGGGGAATGAATAAGATAAAATAAGTGATAGTATAGGAAAATAAATAAAATAAGAATGAAAAATAATTAACTTACCTAAAACATTTTTAGGAAAACACTTGACTACCTAGAAACAATTCCAATTTTATGAGCATCAATGCACACACTCTCAAAAATATTTGTGATTTTATAAGTGAAACATAGTTGATGACCTAGGTCATTATATTAAGGGTTAAATGAATTAATAAAACCCTAATATTATTAAAAAATAACAAGTAAAATAACTAAAAACATGTAAAAAAATTTCGGGGGTTTTGGTTGAGTGATTTTTGAAGACAAAAAAAAAACAAAAAGAAGAAGCAATCAATGACACAATTTCTTTAAAAACACCAATATGAGAAGAAATAATCTATCCAATATACCCCTCCATAATTCCTTCATTATTATCCCATCTGATTAAAATCCATTTAATTGTGATCTCTTACTCTTTTCAACCCTCACACCCTATAGAAATTAACACGACCACAAATATTAGAAGAAACGAACCCTAGGTTAAATTTGAGACTTCCAATCATAAAACCCTACTTTTATTGTGATCCAAAAGAAAAATTATGGTTAATGTACAATTATGGTAGAATATAATCATTATAAAATAAAATTATTTGAGTTTATTTATTAGACTTTAACCCTATAATTCTATCCTAAGTTGATTATATTTGGATATTAAATTTTCTACCTCATAATTTACACAAGTCCAACCTCATGGTCAAGTGAAAATCGATCAAATTTATTAGAAATTAAAACTAAAATAATTTATCACAATTTATGAATTATATTTTTTTCATGGATTAAAAACAAATAAATAAAGGGGGTATGGATTATATTGACTATAAATGAAATCTACTCTTCCATGGGTGGAATTGTCATTATGGAGATGATTTTCATAAGAAAAGGATTGAAAGTTAAACACCCAATATCATATCCACTTTTATATCAAAAAACCAATAAGTAAAATAAAAATATTAAAAGATAATAAAACATAATTTTTATTGAATAAAAAGATAAATTACAAGTACAAAATAAAAGAAACACAATATAGAATTGGGAGAGGAGTGCCTTCATGTAAGAAATATTTGAACAAGGAATTACATATTACAAGTGTTTAGGGATGTTTACTAGAACCAAAATTCCAAAAAATCCTTCCCAAATATTTTTAAAACCCTAAAAAATAGTTAAAATCTCATTTAAATAGTGTGTGTGAGGGTTAGGGTTCAAAATGTCAACAAGGTAACATTCAAAATTCTACCTCCAACATTTAATAAATTTTAATACACATTTTTAACCAATTTTACCAATGAAATATCCTTTACTTAAGTTGAAAAAATGTGTGGATTTTAATCATATAACATCTCGAAAAATTTCATCCCATTCTATGCACATATAAAAATGTTATGTCCCAAATAGTAAAGAAAGGTCCAATATGTCGAATCCATCTCAGCTCTGTATTAATGTAAATTTTATTCCCTCCAAATAAGAAATCTATCTTGTAAGGTATAAATGAAAAAATGTAGAAAAAATATTTAGGAATAATACCATAAAATTTAAAATAAAAATTTGGAACATAGGAAATGTTATGACAAAACTACTAAGATGATGTGAAAATGGTACAAAAATAATTTTCATGCAACTTCCAAATTCAAGCTCAAAACACATATTTTCATTAAATATTAAAATTAGTCTCAATTTTGGGAAATTATATAAAATTTTATCAACAAAATATTCAATAAAAATATGTATTATCACTTATTTTATACCAATTTAGGATACCAATAAGGTTTAATACTTGAGAAATATGTATATGTAGATTATTGTGAGTTTAAACATGGTTCTATCAAATATCATTTCAAATATATAACCCTAGTATACTTATCATCTTTTTTAAAGGAATCCATTAGGTGATAATATCTCAAGCTAGGATGATCATGACTTATGATACTCATACATATGGTCAAACTAATATAGAGATAGAGAATCAAATTCTAGAGGATATTCTCTGTGCAAGCATCCTAGACTTCAGAGGTTCTTGGGAATGTCATTTAGGACCAGTGAAATTTTCTTATAACATTAGTTACTAGTTGTTAATCAAAATGGATCCATTTTAATTCCTATATATTTGACCTTGAATATCACCCATTTATTGGTTGGGTTGAGTATTGTTTAGGAAACAATAACTAAGATCCAGACTATTTTTAGCGGTTGGTAATGTATAAAAATCAAAATTAATCTTATATAGATATTTGGTTACATACTTTGGAGTTTTTAGTTTCTGACTAGGTGTTCTTGAAAGTTTCACCTCATTTGGGTCACCAAATACTTGGTAAGTAAGGGAAATTATCTCTAAGATACGTGGGCCCTTTTTAGATCATCGAGCAGATTGGAAAGGTGGAATATCATTTGGACTTAACAAATTAATTTATTATGATTCATGATGTGTTCCTTACATCACATCTCAAGAAGTATCACCTTGAACCTTCTCACATTATGGATTGGGATGAACTCAATTTGGATCCGGATGTGTCAGTGGTTGAGAAAACAATCCATATAGTTGATTCTCAAGAAATGATCTTTCATGGAAAATATATTCCATTAGTATGAGTGATATAGAAGCACACTAAATATTATCACAAAAACAAGAGAGTGGGAATCATATTTGAGGGTGAATTGGACTCAAATACTTTTAGATTAACCTTTATTAACCTGAATTTCTAGGAATAGAAATCAATATGGAGGGGGATAATTGTCACATCTCGATATTTCTTTTAGGTAAGAATTGTTTTTTATCTTTGTTTTTTACCTCTTGTGGGTTCTATCCATTATTTGGGTGATTTGGAATTTTGAAGGAGCTATAACAATACTACTAAATGGTTTATAATGTGAATATATCATTCACATTATGAATATTCATAACACTAAGAATGAGTTTACATTCATGGGTTGAAGGTATCATGATGTGAATCCTATTTTATTCCATTAAGACATTGTTTTATCTTTAATTTTTTTGGTTTACATATTTTCCATTGGTTTGTTTTAACCCTACTATTCCCTCAATTTTTCCAATCTCTATCCTAGTGGTCTCAATCTCATATAGAATCCTTCATCCCTATATCTTTGGTAAAATTTTAGTGGGATTACACCCTAAATCTTTAAGGATCATTGTGGTGAGTGGTTTTCTTCATCTTCCATTGATATTTCCTCCCTATTTCTTGGGTTTTCACATCAACTGAATGCTATGGTAGCTTAGGGTTTTTTTGGATCTATATTTCTTAATTGGAATTTTTGGTTTAAATCTTTCTATAATATCTTAAGAGACTCTTATCTCATAATATTTTGCGTTACATTTGGTTGTTGGATATTTCAAGTGTTTTGAGGTGGGTGGTTTAATAAAAAGGATTTATCACTTGAATCTTTCTTAATTTACTATTTTCTAAAGGGGTTTTTGTAATGACCCAAACTTTTGAATAATATTTGTTTCCTAATTTTGTGTGTTATTTTATTTTGTACTCAACAAAACTATATCATTTAATTAATGAAGTGAGTATAATTAAAATGAGACCATTGAGTTTCTACTGTTATATGATCGTTGGTCAATATGACTGTTGGAAAATATAATCTTAACATTATGATTATTGTTTATAAATACAAGTGATCATGGTTAATTAATATAATAAGAGGAGTTAATGGCCTCCTCCAGTAGACTCGAGCCATACGAATCCCATCTGTCAGAGCTTGGGAAGTATGTTGCGTCACTAGGATTTTCTCTAGACCAAGCCCAAGCTGAGATTCAACATGTGAAGCTTGAACAAAATCGTCTATAGGAGAAGTTCAAGGTGATAGAAATCACCACTCAGGAAATGTTGTCTGAGCCACCCTAAGATTATATCACCATAGCACACCTTACCCTTAGCTCCTATACAGGTGTTATAAGGGGCTATGTAATGAGGCCTTAGTTACTTTGTGTAATATTTTTGTATAAATAAAATTTATATTTCTTATTATGATAAAATTTGTGAATTTAAAATGTCCAGATAAATATAGGATGAATTTATAGAAGTTCCATATTATTAGTGAATTTTAGAAAAATGGTATTTTAAAATATTTTTTAATACTTTAAATAATTAATAATGTGAAATTATTTTCAAAAAATGGTCTTTTATAGTTGAGATCAGTAAGAAATTTAGAGTCTAATAAGATCAACTTAATTTTTGGTGAATAGTAAATAATGAATAGTAGTATTACCCTTATTAATAGTAATGTGACTAATGGAATAGTAACCTCACTTAAGAAAGTATAAATATAATTTAGGCATCTTGATTGGTAATGTGATATAATAGAATTAGTAAATAACTGTTCCAAAAATTATTAGTTAAGTATTAGTATTTTTTTAGGTAAATAGTGTTTTTACTTAAAAATTAAATATCTCATAATTAGAAAATTATTTTTATAAAATGGAGTTCATTTTTTAATTCATATCATTGATATTATGTTATGGTTAATTTATTATATTTTTATAAAATGTTTTGTTTTTTGGTGAATAGTAAAAATACAGTTTTGAGTTTCGGTGCGTTTATTGACATCATTAATGATGTAATCATGATGTAATAATTATGGTATACTTTTTAATAGTAATATATTTTATTAGGTGTCATAAGAGGTCAATGCCATGGGAAAATACCATGGTCAAGCCCATGGTTTTTCAAATACCACTATTGAGGTGTCCCTTGGAAATTAATAAAATATCCCCCCACTTTTTCTATAAATAACAACCCATTCCTTCACTCAATTCATTAAAAATTCATAATAAATGAAGCTATGGTATTTTTACCTTCAAATGAGTCCTCAAAATGTTCCCTCAAGCCCCCCAAGGTCACAACCTTCGAGTTTTTGAAGTTACTCTTTAAGGTAAGGGAACCTTTCACCCTCTTCATTTAGTCACAACTTCCTTTATGTTATGTCTTCTAGTTTCCATTTTATTATATTGGGGTATGTTATTATATATACTTATTACTTTAAATTTCATTTAAAATTTATGAGAGACCCTTTATTCTCTTATCAACTAATTTTCTGAATTTTTAAGTGACGCCGTTAGGCTGCCAAATTTTCGTAAAAGAAATCACATCTTCTCTTTTCTTTCAAGTTTCCTTTTCATGTGGTATGTCATTAAAACATCCATACCATGATATTATTTAAATTGTATTATTTACCTATACTATATTATGATTTATTTATGAGTTGTTGACCCTTTTACCCTCTCTTTTTAATGTTTTCTAAAATCATGTTATATAGTCGTTATGCTGTAGAAATTTTGTCTCAAAATCTATCTCTCTTTTTCTCAAGAAATAATATTATTTTATTTATATGAATACCCAAACCTATTTTATTTCAAGGGGTATTAATAAATAAATAAAAATTATATATTGTATTCTGTAATTGACATACATTAAATCCTCATTCCTTTTCCATGGTTTATAAATGACATAACGATCAAGTTTTTAAGCACTTTTAAAACGTCACGATTTTGAAATAAAACCCATTTATTTTATTATTTTTGTGTTATTTATAATTTTTTTTAATGATTTATGTGGATCACATGAAGATAAATACATATTAAGGTTTAAACCTTATATTTCTCTAATGCATTGGGTAAATAATTTAATCTCTATAGATGATAAGTTTTACGATACCCTGATGAATAACCTCGGTAATTTTTATGACACCTTGAGGATGGACCTTGGTGATATGTTCATGAATGTATAAATTAAATGTTGTAGCCAAATTTTCAAGTTATGTTTCAAGTTATTATTTCTATGATATGACTCTTTATCATTCCTTTATGATATTCCTCATGTTCTTATTGATATCACTAAAGTTCACATGTAAAGTGTTTCACTTATTTTCCTTACTCAGCCTTATGCTCACCCTTTATTTTGATGTCTGTCTCTAGGTTATGAGATATAGTAATAATAATTATGATTAACCTTTCAAGAATATTTTTAAGGGGATTAAAATAATGTTTTATGTTTTCATGTATTACATTTCTTATTTCCAAGACACTAGACTTTAAAGATCCTCTATTTGTAAAATGTAATGAAAAGTTATGTAATAAAAAGGAAGGATGCCATAGTTTTAAACTATTTAAAGGCATGGTTTTTATTTATTGAAATATTTTTTGAAAGTTAAATATAATTTGATGCTGAAAATTGTTTTCAGTCTTGTTTATTCATAGTTTGGGACTATTTTTTTTTTAATTTTTATAAAGCTAGATTTTGATTTATGAAATAACTCCTTGAAATGATTTTAATTATGAAAGTGGTTCCTCCTAGAGAGGGGTAAAACCCATGGTTTTCTTATTATTAGGTGTGTAGTCTTAGAAAATCATTTATAGGTATGTTTAGACTCCATAGCACTGAATATATTACAAAATAACTAACTAAAACATTGGTAAGGTAGTGGAGACACATGTTGGTTATCTCCTATCCCTAGGCATGAGTTCTAGGGATGTGAATGTGTACCCAATTATTTTTCCTTTTTTATTTTAAGTGTGAGGATCCTAGATATACATGACTTAATATAACTTATAACAACTTACCATGGTGCTAAATTATTTTATTATAAACATTGGTGATTGATTAGTGTTTGAAAAATGGTTTATAAAGATGTAATTTTCAGACTGTTATAGAATGGTTTATTTCTATGTTTTTCTATAAATTGTGAAATGATATTTCTATTCCTTTATTTTCAAACTATAGAAAAGTTTATATTCTTACTATTTTATACAATATCATGAAAATATTATATCTTGTTGTTTTATTTCTTTAAATTTATTACAATTGATTTATTTAATAAAGTATACTTATAGAACACTTTGTGGGACCTTGATGGGTAGTTGAAATCACAACATGCATACCCAAAATTTATGTATGTAGAATTTTTAATGTATTATAAAAGAAAAGGAAAGACAAAACTTTGGGTTAGTGGGTATTAATGATAGTTTTATTTGAGTTATGGTGTCGGCACAATGATATACTAACCCACATGTCACGTAGAGATGTGTTATAGTCAGTTGTTTTATTTTATTTATCTCTGTACCAGTACTTGTATTTCCTTAGACAATATTATATTTTTATTCTTTATTTATGGATCTATATTTTTATGCTACAAAATTTTTTATAAGTTAATATATTTATGTTATGTGTTGGGATGTTTTTTATTTCCTTTATTCCTAACAGGACATAGTTTTTATGTATTTATGGGTGAAACCATTCCCAAAGGTGATTATTCGACACAAAAACACTTTTAACCATCCCATTTGGATCTATAATACCCTTCATTACTTTCTATTGGGTATCTTGGGTGTCTAATCCGAGGATGAACCAGGTTGGTTTGTAAAAAAAATGGTTTATTAAACTTTGAAACATGCCTTTTGAATGGAATTTTAGTTGAGTAATTTCCCTATCTAAAATAGTTAATCTCTTTATATTGTGGTTTTTTCTCATGTTTCAAGATTTAAAACGACCTAGGAAGTGAAATGAAGAGTTGTAAATGACCAGGTAATCATGGTTCTTTCCTGAGAACCAAAACAAAATCTCCTATGTTATAACCCATGCGATGAATCCATTTTAAAAAGAATTGAAGATGTCAAGAGGCTTGTACTATGGGAGTGAAATAACTTAATACTAAGGAAGTAAAATGGGATTGGTTTAAAGAGTAATGGTTTACTATAATTCAAAATGGATTATACTATTCCATGAATGGATCTAGACATGCTATTATTCACATGTTAGATCCTTATTCAAAATGACAAGGGAACTATGTTTTGGTATAATGTGTGGTTATATAGAGTTTGTGATAGTTATGGGAACAGAAGAAGTCAGCCATAAAATTGAAGAATAGTTATTTTTATTTATATCAAATAAAAAATACATAAGAACATGATGAACAATAATCAGGTCAAATGAATTTAACCTAATAAATTTATTAAAATAATCTAAAAAATTCAGAGATGATTTCTCACATTAAATTTATAATGAATTAAAATTCAAAAAATCACATCATCTTGTAATACTTTATTAATTGAAGTTGTTGATAAATCCATAAATTTTTTGAGAAATACCATTTTTATATTAAAGGATCCAAACTAGAATATGTTTATTAGTATCCATATGTGCTCCAGGAATATCAAAACATCCCCGATGTAACTCCAGGTGTTAGCATGGTAGTACCAATAATATTATATTTTTCACCATTTATTGAAAAAATAATTCATTTAGGATTGAATAATTGTTTCTTCTGTTCTCTCAGTAAAAATAGGGAGGATTAGGATTGCCTATAATTATTGAGAGCATTCTTGAGAGAGTTCTCTTTAGTCATGATAGAATTATTTTGAGAGGAAATTTTGTGCAAGAAAAATCACAACATAATAGGAAATAGCATAACATGATAACCTATAGTTAGGATTACAAATTTGATAATTTTATGGAGCCTCTTCATCAAATATTTTCTCTAATATCTTCTATATGAAAAATATTAATAACAACAACAACAATAACAACAACAACAACAAAAACAACAACAACAACAACAACAATAATAATTATATATTTCATAGTATTCGCTAACTCATGAATATTTAAATATAATTTATTAAGTAAATAATTCAATATTTATTCAAATGATATTAAATAAAGTTATATAATTCCCATCAACCCTAAACTCAACCTGTAAATCATCCTTTTAATTCACCACACTTTAAATAATAAATATTAATCCAAATAAATATTATTCATTCAATAAATAAATAAATAAATAAATATTATTCACTAACTTGAGAATATATTTATTCCAATAAATATTATTTTCATAGATTCATTAATAAATATTTATTATAAATCAAATATAACTGGTGATTGAATGTAAAAAATCAAATAATCCTAAATAATTAGTATTCCACTATATTGTGAATAATATTTATTCATAATATTAAATTCAAGTTGAGTTTAATATTATATTCTGTATACACTTAGTGTGTGACCCACTGGGCCTATTTCTCATTGGTATTAGGCGAAATTGCATAATGTCCAAGTTTTGTGTCTAGAAACACGTCAAGGAACCAATAAAAAGGTTAATTTATCAATTAAAATAACCTCATATAGATTCTTACTATGTAATATAATCCCTTTGTCTCAATATCTCATCAAGAAAGTTACAAACTTATATCACCAAACAATATGATTGATTTATCTTTCCTTGAATACCTAAAATTAACTCATCAATAAACTACCATGGCCATGGATTTAATCCAATAGTTCCATTTCAATCAAAGGGACTAATATATGTAATTAAATTAAACTAGAAGTGGTAAATACTTTATTGACTTATTCATTAATACCATGTCACTTATGACACAAACAACATATCCTACCTCATTGTGAGAATATATTATCATAGTTTTCATCAATAAATCAAAGTACATGATTCATGATATGAATGAATAATAATATCAAGTCTAAGGACCATTACACATGTTCGTAGATAGGAATATATAATGAAACATAGACACATGGAATTTTTATTGGTGGGTTTATCCTTATAACCTTCTCCCTTGGAGATTACCAAATGATTTTTTTGATATGAATCCTAATTATCTTACAATAATCAAGAACTTTATAGTAAAAAATAATCTGTGTCCCCTTAGAATATTTCATCCTGACCATAGAATTTTTTTTAAAAAAATATTATCATATCACTTCAATATTGTAATCATAACATGGGATTGCTATGCCATTAAATTCTACAAATACTCCAAGGACATTATCATATTAATGTTACATAGAATAAATATCATCATGTGTTAGAATATTATATGATATGGTAATCAAAAGTATAAATTAAGTTGGTTCTAGGAAAATAACTCCAATATTCTCAACTGAAACAACATTCATATCTGCCATGGTGTAATTTGAATGGGTGTTTCGAAGGCAGTTTCACAACATTTAAACTAAAACAGCATCCATACATTCCTTTATAAACCCTAAAAATAAATTTTTAATGAAATAGTCTATAATTTGAGTTATTTTTTGATATGTATTTATTGGTTCCATATGGGACTACTATAACTTGAATTTTGAAGTTAAAGAGAAGTTGAAGAAGAAGTTTTATTTGAAATTTAAATTCAAATTCAAATTTTAGAGATAAAATAACTTGGATGCCACTATAAGAATATGTGTGGGATAATAAGAAGAATATAAAGTAAATTTATAGAGAATAGAAAGAAAATAGAATTTTAATAAGAATATTTTATAATAAATAATAATAAGAAGCATAATAACTACTTTATTTAAGGCTAGTTTGTGTGAATGCAGTCTTATTATCAAAATTTTAGATTATATTTAATTGATTATGTGTGATAACATTACACAAGTCATGATACACATTTTGAATCATAAGTTTGAGGATAAAACCTACGTTTTTCATCTAACATGTTAAAACTAGTGGATTGTGCATTCATGGGTTTTTATGGATCATTCCAAGGAAATAACCATTCATTTTGAGTGGAAATCCTTGTAAAAGTTTATTATTTCTACCATGTTTGTGAATTAGTCTTAAAGTGTATCTTAGACAATGATATTTTATTCAATTTAATGGGTGTAAAAGGTTGTTTGAAGAAAAAATGTAAAAGGAAATGAATTCATTAATTCAATCCCTCCTCTTACTGTTTTTTTCTATTTTTGTGGGTTATTTAAGGTGGTACCAGGGAAGTTGATCTAGTTCCTATAAAAATAATTTTTTTTGTTTATATTTTATTGAAAAAATATATTTATAATTTTAATTAGAGTTTATTTTGAATTTCTCTATTGAGAATTAATCATAATAATTCCATGAACAAAGGGATTCCCTATTTTGATGGGAAAAATTATTATATATGGAAATATTGGATGTTTTTATATTTATTATCAATTAGTAAAGGTGTATTGGAGTCTTCTATCAATTATTTTTTACCTCACACTAAATTTTATGCTATTAAAATAGTATGTAGAAAGAATTTAAAAAATTATGGTCATGTTAATAATTCTATCTTATTATCTATTAGAAAAAGAGTTTCTTAAAAAAAATAATTAAGATAGAAAAGGGAATTTTGGATAAACTAAAAAACATCTATAAAGGTATTGTTAAATTGAATGAATCCAAGATACTTATTTGGATACTGAAATATGAAGATATAAGGATGAAATATGATGAATTAGTGGATTATTTATTAATTAGATTCAATAAATTCAAGAGAAGCATCAGAGGTTTTAATGAGAAATTGTAAGATTCTACAGTTGTTCAAAAGATAATAAAAATCCTATTAGATAAATCTAATGACATGGTTTTAGTTATCTAAGGTTGTGATCCCAAAACACTTCCATTTGATGATATAACATATTTATTACTTATGTAATGAGGAAAGTAAATGATTTTAATAAGAAGAGTAAAGTTTATAAAGAAATTTTCTTTAAATATTTGAAACAATAGAAGTGTAGGAAATATGTTGATGAAGAATAAGAGGATTTTTATAAATAATTAAATGAGTAAATGAAGTTAAAAACTCTCATCATTCATTTTAGTAATTTTTAAAAGATGAAAAGTTAAGTTTATAGGAAATATTCCATTGAAATATTTCAATTATAGGGCTATTGTAAATTACATAGAAAATTGTACAAAATTAAAATAAGATGGATACTGAAAAGAATAGGCTGATAATTATAGGATTTCTTTAAATTAGAAAGCAACAAGATTCAAAAATACAATTTTTTATTTAAATTAAAATCTTAAGAGTTTTTATAAACCTAATAGATAAAAATATTATGAAATTTTGAATATATTTATAATGGTAAGGATAAAGAAGAAGTTGAGACATCTAGTGAAACTGATGAAAATATATTGATTACAAAAAGTGAATAAAGAATAGATCAATAGTGAAAAGTGAAGTAATGATGGAAGTGAGGAATAAACACAAATGGAATTAATGTTAAAGTAGGAACTTTAGGGATATATTTTAAAGATTGAAAAAATGGATAAGGAGAATATGAATTTAAATAAATATGGTCAATCATTAATAAATAATAACACCTTGTGTGCTAAAAGGAGTAAAATTTCATAAATGTGATTGATAAATTAAAGAAGTTACTCACTAAAGAGAAGAAATTGAATACTATCATGTAATATAAGGCTGAAGAAAAGGGAAAGGAACTTGAAGTTGCAAAAAAATTGATGTAAGTGGAGAACTAATTGAAAAATAAAAAATTCAAATTTTAGTGTTATATTAAATATGTTGGATAAAGATTAAAAACTAATATTATTGAAATGGTATATGTAAATACATGGGTGGAGAAATTAAAATATATGATAAATCAAGATAATTCCCAGAAATTTAGAGATTATGAGAATTCTAATTTTAATAAGAAAACTATGACAAATGATGTTATAAAAAATTAAAGATAGAATAATATAATAAAGAATAATGTTTTGGGAGTCTACAATAATTTTTTTATCTAAATAGGATCCAAAGTTAGTAACCAAGATATAGAAGAATTTTGGGCAACCTATATTGGAAAACAAGAAGTTTATAAAGGAAAATATTTTTTATGTCTACTAATAATATAATAGAATATTTTGGAAGATGGAACAAAGATTTTGTTTCAATTAAAAACATCACCATGAACCTAGAATATATATAAGGAAAACTTTGAGGGGGTTTCAACCAACTCTTATGAGAAAGTTTTAGAAATAATATGAAAAATTTGGACTGAAGGTTGAAAAGAAGTTTCAATCATTAGAGGAATTTTGTTAAAGGTGTGACCTATTGGGTCAATTTACTAAATAATGTCTTACTATTATTACTACCCAAACATGTATGAATTATAATACTCAATTTTTAGAAGAAAAAAGATAAATTAAAGGAGAACGTATTTGTTGTTTAAGTGAAACTAAAAGCATCTCAAAAGGAATATCAATGGATCTTAGATACTGGATAATCATCACATATGATAGGAGATTTAAAGTTATTAAATGATATTGAGAAGTGAAATGAAGGATAAATGAAATTTGGAAATAATGGTTTACTCAAGATATGAGGAGTTGGTTTGGTGGTAATTAGAAAGGACAAAATGCATTTTAATAACACATTATTTGTATATGGATTAAAAGAAAACTTACTAAGTGTGTCTCAACTTGGATATGAAGGAAATAAAGTGGTTTTTTGAAAGGATGAATACCTATTAAAGAGGATTAAATATATAAATATATTAAATAAATGATAAGGAATAAAAATAAACATTTTTTATATTGGATAAGATGAAATTCATGCTACTTTATCTTGAAGAAAGAAAATAAATTGTGTCGTTAAAGACTTATCCACCTTATTCAAAATAATACGTGAAAGATTACCTAATGAAATAATGTTCATGATTTTTTTATATTGAATATAGAAAATAATTAAATGTGCTTTACATAAAAAATGAGGAAGATTTTTAACTATTTATATAATAAAGTGAAGATACACACATCTCAACCATTAGAGCTCATTCATTATGATGTTTGTAGACCTATGAGGAAAAAATTAACTAATGGAGATAAGTATTTTATTTATATTATCAATTAATTAACTAATATTACATTCATTGTGTTCATGAATCATAATTTTGAGCCTCCAAATATGTTTAAATTTTTTAAAAGAAGTGCATAAAATGGGTGTGGTTTCTCCCTAAAAGGTTTTAGATGGATAATAATACTAAATACACAATTAGAAAATTTAAATCATATCTTAAAAAACATGTTATTAAAAATGAATTCAATTAACTATATATGAATTATAAAAATGGTATTGATGAATATAAAAATAATAGTTTAGTATAAATGGTTCACACCATATTGGCAGAGCATAATAATTCTAAAATATTCTAGATATAAGATATTGGAATAGAAGTTCAGATTACAAATCATTTTTTTATTAATAAAATTCAAAATATATCCAAATAATATATGTATTAAAAAAATTACCTTATCTTTAAATACTTATGGGAATTTTGTATCACTTGCATTATCATAGTGAAAAGTGAAAACTAATGGAAGTTTGAACAATGAAGTTTTAAAGTTATCTTCCTTGGTTATCCTCAAAATGTATGAGGATATCATTATAATATCAAATAAATAGATAATATTATGGAATGTGATGATGTGAAAGTGTTATAACACTCAAATAATGAATCCACACACCAATAATCAAGTTCTCAAAGTGAAGATGATAAATAATATTTATTGAAAAGTGATATAAATTTTCTGATAATAATAGAAATTCAGACGAAGAACAGGTTGAAGATGGTGATTCATCCATGTCCAATGATGAAAGAAAATATATTTAAACTCATAAAAAGTTGATAAATTAGGAGGGAGTGTAAAATATCATGGGAGATCAAGGAAAACTAATTCAAACTAGGATAAATTTGAGGACAACAACACATACCTCATTGTGTTGTCAGGTTGAGCCAAGATACATGAAATAATATTTGGTGCATCAAGAGTGGATTGATACTATGAATAAGGAGTTGAATCAAATCAAGAATAATGATACTAGGGGTTGGTACCCAAGACAACTAATAATAATGTTATCATAAAAAGAAGGCATTCCATAAATAGTTGACTAGAAAATGATATGTGATGAGAAACAAGACAAGATTACTATTCAAAGGCTACTTTCAAGTGGAATGAATTTATTTCAATGAGAATTTTTCATTGATTTATATTCTAGAAACTATCATGATTTTTATTGGCATCACCACACAAATTTATACCAAATATTTCAAATGGATTCCAAAATATCCTTCCTCAATGGATAATTTGAAATTAATGTGTATATTAAACAACCAAATGGTTTCTTTCTTGGAAAAGATATAAGATATGTTTATAGGTTAGAAAAATACTCTATATGGGTTAAAATAAGCTCTAAGATCATGGTATTATAAGTTATATACTTGGTTTAAGTCATTGAACATCAAGAAGGGAAAAGTAGAAAATGAACTATACATCAAAGATTATATATAAGCATCTATTATTTTTATTTTATAACTATATTATATAATATTTATTGAAAGCATAGAATTTATTTTTGAGAAGTTTTATTTATAAAAGAATAATTTTTTTAAGATGTCTTTATCTGGAGAGATGAAATATTTCTTAGCTTTATAAATTTCTCAAAAGTAAAATCATATTTTTCTTTAATAATATATTTATGACCAAAAACTTATAGTGAAGTTTGGTATAAATTATTCAAAGAAGGTTTCTACCATAATTTAAATGATAACAAGATATTAGAGGATTAAGATATAAAAAAAGTTGATTGAAGGGAGTTTAGAAAAATTATTGGGAGTTTACTCTATTTGAATTCTTCATGAAAAAATTTAGTGTATATTGTTACATTATATTCCATACATAAAAGGGAAATAAAAGAATCACATATTATGGATTTAAAGAGGATCTTTAGATACATTAAAGACACAATGAATTATGGTTTTAATTAAAAAAACTTTAGGGTGATTAATATTTTTGGTTATTTAGATGCAGGTTGGGATATAAATATTAATAATAGAATATCAACATCCAATGAAGTTTTCTTTCTTGGATAAAGGACTAAGACATGGTCCACAAAGAAGAATATTTTGATTAAATTATGTACTATTGAGTTTAATTATGTTTCTGCAACTCAAGAAACAGCCTAGTTGATGTGGGTGAAAGATTAATTGAAAGATCTCAAGATGGGTGTGAATTTTTCACTACTGGTGGGATATGATAATCAAAGTTACATAAATCTATTGATAAATCATGTTTAAAATTATTGTTCAAAGCACATTGTTTTCAATTACCATTTTTCAAGGAGTTGGTGGAGCAAGGAGTGTTGAAGTTTGAATTTATTCCAACCAAGGAGAAAATGGTGGGTGTGTTCACTGAGCCACTACCAAAAGATTCATTTCAAAAATTGAGATTGATTATGGGAGTTCAACCCCATTTTATTTAAGGATAATTCATAATGAACCAATACCCTCTCTCACTATTTCTTTGAATATTTTTTGTTAAAGGGGGATAAAGAAATAATATTCCCTTTGTGTTACATTCCTTAATTAATTTCCTTTATTATCAATTGAATGATTTTCATAGGGGAGGAATAAAAAATGAATATAGAATACAAAGATATATATTGAACATAATAGGGGAGTAATCAATTATTAGGGGAATCATATATTTAGGGGAAGTTTTTTAGAGGGGAAAACTATGAATGAAAGATGTGTGTATGTGTGTGTGTGTGTTTAAGTGTGTGAACTATTTTAATTATTTTGTTGAGTATGTGTGTAAGAATTTTGTGTTCAGAACATGTAAGGATTTTTTTTGAATAGTTAATAAAGTGAAAGAATACAAGTTATGGAAGTGATATTTGGAAGTGGATGAAAGTTACACTAATGGATTTTTTTCATTTTTATTCATAGTTATTGTTTCCTATACTGAGTATGATTCTATAGGCTTAAAATGATTGAATTATGATTCATTTCTAAATTGGAAGTTTAATTTATGTTTCAATGGTTGATTTTTTTTTAATTTTATTATGGATAATAAAATAAAAATGGGAATATTTTTTATATAATAAAGTCAAAAGAGATTTTTGAGTTTAGTAGTTAGTAAGAAGATGAAGGTTACCTTAATAGAAGGTATTTATGGAAGTATGAGTTTGTTGAAATGTAGTGAAGTTGAAGAGGATACAGTTTATGTATTTGGTGTTGGATTTTATTTCCAATGAATTATACATTATATGAATCATATTCAATCTAGGGTGATTCATGTTTTTTTGAAATGAAGTTAAATCCATGGTTTTGGATTGATTGGAAGTAATTGAAATTAATTGGAAGAAGTTTTATGGTGTTTTGGAGATGGATGAAGTGAAGAAAAGATTCATATTGCCTTCTCTAATTCCAAAACAGGCATGGTTCCAATCTGAGATGAAAAATAGTCTATTAGACTTTGAAACAATAATTTTGAATGGAATTTAATTTTATAAATTTCCATATCTGAAATGAGGAAGATATTTATTCCATGGAGTGTTTCCATTATCCGAGATAAAAAATGACCTAGGAAGTGAAACAGTGATTTAGAAACACTGAGGTACTCATGGTGCTTGTATAGGGACCAAAATGGAATCTCCTATGTCTTAGACCATGCAATGAATCCATTTTTAAAAGTTTTTAAAACATATAGAGTTTTTTACCAAGAAATTAAAATGTATTATTCCTACAATAGTGAAATAGGTTTGGTTTAAATAATAATAGTTTAATGGAATTCAAAAAATTCTAGACTATTTTGTGGTTGGATTAAGACATGATGTTATGTACATGTAAAATACCTATACAAAATTATGAGGGAAACTATTACACATAATAAGTCACGGTGATATAAATTTTAAACTCAAATAATATTTATATATGTCCTAGTGCAATTTGAGTGGGTGTTTTGAAGGCTGTTCCAGAGTAGTTTATAATGTTTGAACTAAAACAACCTCCATATGTAAAGACCTGACCCCAGTTGCCCGGAGCCAGTGCCTTATTTCATTACATTGGAATGATTACAAGAAAGTAATATCCCAAAGGAATGAACTAGTTATTAGTTTTGGAAAACCATATACATACATAATTTCAACATTACAACTTGAAATTAAATACAATATGGAAATTCCTTTGAAAACATCCACAAATCCTAGGTTACCCCTACAAGTCATTAATAATTTACTTATTCACATCCTGGGAAAATAAAACATAAAAAAGGGGTGATATTAGATGCTTAGTAAGGGTAATCAATACATCAGAAGATATCATAAACATAAACATTAGGTATGGTGAATAACTAAAAACACATGCCTTTAAAAATGAACTTGACTATAATATGGAAAGAATAAGGGCTAAATAAATAATACCATAATAAAGAATAATCATGGGTATTATACTATTTGAATAAACTCATGGACTATAAATTTTCATAATGAGGGAAATGAATAATTCTGGACATTTTGAAATATATTGTCAAGGCCTCAGCCAAGACATCTGAAAATGATTAAGGCCTCAACCAAAACAACATTTGAAAATGGGCAAGGCCTCGGCTAAGTTCGTATCTGTTTTGTCTCATGAGACCAACCGATTAATTGAGGGGATATAGAGGGCCCAAAACACAAATTAATAAGTCCAATGTATTCCTAATATGAATGGGGATAAACATAAAAAACATATACATTCATATTGAAACTAACATATGAAATGTAAATAACTTTCCCTAAACATAAAAACTAACCATTCGGAGTAATATGGTGAATGGTTTCAAGATAGAAAATCCATATTGAAAATAATAATAAAACATTTAATAAAATATGGAAGATGATAGCATAAAATATTAGTCCCAATTATACATAATAATTCACAAGAGTGTTGAAATAAATGAAAATACTCCTATAAAATCATCGAGTAATTATTGAAAGAAAATACTCTTTTAATTTGAAAAGAAGTGTTATTTTGGAAAAATATTTATATAAAATCATAATTTAATTAAGATATTTTTTCATAATAAAAAAAGTTATTTTAGAAAAATAATGGTGGATTAAAACAAATTATAGACTATACTTGAAAATAGGTAAGAATTTGAGAAGTTCGCTTAAAGCAGACTTATTTATCAGGAAGAATTTTTTATCTACATTGATGTTTCCAAAAATGGATTGGATTTTTTACTCATGAAAGATGAAAAAATGATAGAATATGCCTCCATAAAATTAAATATCCATGAGAATAACTATCCAACACATTATATATAATTGGCTGTAGTGATCTTCACATTGAAGATTTAGTGACATTATCTATACAGATAAAAGTGTGACATATATACAGATCATAAAAGCCTCAAGTATATATTAAATAACAAATAACTTAATACATTAAAACATTTTTGGTTATAAATAATCAATAATTTCTGATTATTAAATCCATTAACATATTGGGAATGTGAACAAGGTGAAAAATGCTATGAGTAGAAAGGATCCCACAACCCTATCCATAATGAGGATTGAAAGGGATCCAATCTTCCTGGTCATTCAAAGGATGAACATTAGAGTAATAAAAGGATATTAATATTAACTTGATAAAATAAATTCTCAACCATACATTCATGAGGGGACTATGGAGGCCTATAAAGATGATGCGTTTCTACAAAATAAGGTATAAAGTATTCTGGAATTCAACTTTGCCGAATATAGAGTTACAAGGTTTTGAATATGGATATGTGCCCCATAAAAATAATAAATTAATAGACAAATTGTATATGATGTGTATATATCAATATTATCTATTCATATGGTAATCACTAAGATGTATATAGATTTGAATAAAAAAATTTAGTGGGATAAAATGAAGAGTTAGATTGTAGAGTTTGTATCTCGATGCTTGGTATGCCAACATATCAAGGAATAATGATAAAAGTCTAAGTATATGATGAAAATATTTACCATACTAGTATGTAAATGGGAAAACATAACCATGTATTTCATTACAGGACTCCCCAAGACCCCTGAAGGTAATAAATCAATATGGCTGGTAGTCGATCACCTTATCATGCCAGTGCATTTCATTGCTATTAAAGAAGATTTATCTATTTAAAAAATCTCCAAGATATTCATAAAGTAAGTGGTAATATTGTATGGAGTTCCATTATATATTGTATTTGATTTATATTTGAGGTTTAAATTGAGGTTCTAGATAATACTTTAATAACAATTGGATATTAAGTTGAGATTCAGCACTACTTATCACCCTCAAATAGATGGTCAATTTAAAATAACCATTCAAACTCTAGAGGACATGCTGTGATCATTTTAAATGGATTTACAAGGATTTTTGGACCAAAACCTTCCCCTAGTGGAGTTATCATATAACAATAGTATCCATTATAGCATTAAAATGGAACCTTATGAGGCTCTATATGGGAATATGTGTCATAATCCAATACACTGAGATGAATTAGGAGAGAATAAGATGACAAGACTTGATTTTAGCAAAGAAACTATAGAGAAGGTTCAAACTATTCAACATCATGTGAAATATGAAAAAATTCAATAGAAAAGATATGCAGAAAATTATTGAAGGAACTTATAGTTTAAGGTCAGAGATAAAGTGTTCCTTTATATATTGTTGTGGAATAAATTCATGAGTTTGGGAAGAATATAAAGCTTATTACTAGATACATCATCCCCTTTGAGATCCTTGATCGCATCCGAGCAGTGGAATATCGAATAGTACTCCCACCTAACCTATCTCAAGTACATAATGTGTTACATGTATCTATCTTGGGAAAGCACATAAAAACACCTCAAATGTAGTAAATCCATAGGTGGTACCATTAGATAATTACCTTTCATATTACTATCAACTGTTGAAGATCTTATATTATAAATACAAAGTTCCACGAAACAAGACAACTCACATGATCAAATTGTTATGGAAGAACCACAAGTTTAAGGAAGAAACATGGGAACTAGAAGAGGTGATAAAAAAGTTCCTTCTTATGTTTTACTGTATGAAATGAAAATTTTAAGGGTGAAATTTTTGAAGGGCGGAAGAATATAATGAAATGAACTTTTATAAATCAAACTCCCTTTTTGAATGAATAAATTCCTTATCAAGTAATTTAGTTATAGAAAAAATGCCCTAATTTGGTTATTTTGGGATTGTTATATAAATTTTCAAATTTTAAATACCATTAAGCAACATAACCATTTATAATATAGATATTGTAAAATAACCATTAAGATGTGTATATTATGGGTTATGATAAACTCCATTTGAAACAAATAAAATAAGCGGTGACCTAAATGAGTATAATTGTACCCTATAAAGCCCATTTATTATAAATTATGAGGGAGATAACATCCATGGGATTTTACCTTGACCAATCCCAAGCTGATATTCAAAAACTAAATCACAAGAAAAACTATTTATGGGAGAATTTCAAGCTCATAGAGATCACGATCCAATCCATGTTCACTGAACCACCCCATGAAAATCTCACCATCATACACTTTACCATTAGGGCATTCACTAGTGTAATAAAAGGATAATATTTAGAACCTAACAATATGAATTTTTATATTTTGTTTTTAATAAAATAATTAATATATTTATCGCTTTCTAATATTAATTTAGATAATGAGTTTTAATTAGATTTTGATAAGATGAAACAAAAATTTTATTTTTGGGAAATGTATAGTTTCAATAAATACACTCTATTTTAAATAATTCAAGAATTTTTTAAACAAATTATATTTTAATAAAATATTAGTATTAAATTATATTTATTAAATATAAATGATAATAAAATTTTATGAAGTCAAAAATAATTTTTATAAGTCAGAAGATTGTTATTATAAAAACCCCAGTATTTTTCAATAAATATAGATTTTTTATTTAAAAGTTTAATTTATCTTAACTAGATAATTATTTGAATAAAATAATATTGTTTTTGAAATCATATTGTTGAAATTATCCAACTATGATTTTTTTCATAATTTTTAGAGACACTCAGATTTATGGGTAAACATTAAATATGGTATAAATATACAGTGTGTATTATGACATCATAAAAACCCCAAAGTGATGTAATAAATACTATAAAGATTATCCATGGAAAAAATTATTTTTTCACTTTAAAATAATGTGTGTTTTGTTTATTTGATTAATTTTTAAAACCCTTAATGAATCCTCCAAAACCCATGATGTAATTTTTTGATTTTAAAATCAATTATTTATAAACATGACTCACTTCCACGCCAATAAGGGAATTATTTTAATGTGGTCAGTTCTTAGTCTTATAAAATAATTAAATCCACTCCCCTTTGGCAGAAACCATGAGTAAAAACCATGATATAGCTTGTTTTTTGTATTAATTTATCATATAGAGTCAAAAAACTATGTTTAGAAATTAATAAAGAATTCCCCTCTATTTTTTTATATAAACCCACAAAAAATCACTTTCCTCTTCACTAAAAACTCTTTAAGCATGAATTTACTCTGACCTTACCTCTCTAAAGACCTACCGAGGTTCCCATAAGCTCTTAAGAAGATCCTATGAAGATTTTAGAAGCATTCTCTCAAAGTAAGATATCTTATCCTTCACCTATTTATTCAGAAACCTTATTTATATTATAGCCTTTAATTTTCAATTGTTCATGTTGGGTTATATTCTTATATACCCCTATTACTTTCCTTATGATTTCAAAGAGATGATATACCTATTTCTATCTTATTAATCCCTTCTATAAAACTTTATGTATGTAATACCCCAGAATGATTCATGTCAACAAGGTGCACCTTCATTTTCAGGAGCCTACCTGATTAGAACTCCACAGTTAAGCATAAATGGCCTGGAGTAGTGATCAGGATGGGTGACCTTCTGGGAAGTTTCTTAGAGTGTGTGTGTGTGAGGAAAAATCACACTGGAAAGGATGAAAAAAATCACACTGGAAAGGATATGTGTTGACCTGTTGGGACTGTAATTTGTTAGATGACCTATTCTAGCATGTGGGTGGGTCCTAGCATGGGGATCACGTGTATTCGGGGCAAATGGTGGTACCTATAGGGCTAGGTTCCAACTAACATGTTAAGGTGGAGTGTTTGTGCTATCAGTGGGGCCTAGTTGTTACATTTGGTATCAGAGTTAGTACTCATCCTTAAGTGCGGTGCACTGCCTGGGTTGAGATGTAGGGCCCACAAAGAGGATGTTGTGCTCTGGGGGGGGGGGGGTGGTGAATGTAACACCCCATATTGATAAAGGTTTAAATGAATAGATGATATGAGTCATTTCAACAAGGTGAACCTTCCTTTTCGAGAGCCTACCTGATTAAAACTCCATTGTTAAATGTGCTTAGACTGGAGTAGTGATTAGGATGGGTGACCTTCTAATAAGTTTCCTAGGGTGTGTGTGAGTGAGGAAAAAACACACTAGAAAGGACAAGTGTTGGCATGTGGGGACTTTAATTAGTTATATGACCCATTTGGGCATGTGGGTGGGCCCCAGGGTGGGGATCACATGTCTGCGGGGCAACTGGTGGTACCTAGCGGGCCAGGACCCGATGGCCATGTTAAGGTGGGTGTCTATATTGTCAGTAAGGCCTAGTTGTTACAATGTACACATGTTATTCTGCTGAAATTATCCTATGATTTTCAATGAAAAACATTTGTATAGTGAATACCCACATCCATTTCCACTCAAGGGTATTTACCTAGTTGTACCTATCCTTCATTAATTAAGTATTTACATGTATGAAAACCACACTCCTTAATAGTTGGGTGAAAATTTATGAAATACATCCTTATGTTGTATGATCTATGCAGAACACTTATGAATGAACATGATATGAAAGGGACGGGTGGACCCAAAATTATATAGCTCTCTAATGCACTGGGTAATGTTTTTATCTCATGAGATTCCATGTATAGTGCATTAGAGGTTATCCTAAGTACACTATGTTAATATTTATTGGTAGTTATCCTTGAATTATGTTTATGATGTCAAGTTTTATGTTGTTTCCACATTCCTATGTTTCTTTTATGTTATCATGTTATATCAAGCCTCATTATTCATGATTATGATTCTAACCCCTCTTATGTTACATTGATATGCATCTTGGATCACATTTACTTATTTAACTTTTTTTCTATTCTTTCTTTATTCTCTTACTATACTTTATAGCTAACCCTTTTCTTATGTATGCCTCTAAGTTATCTCATGTAGTTTTAGAATAATGATGGAATTTTAGGAGCATGTTAAGGAAGTTTTCAATAATTTTGTTGTATTTCTGATTCAAGTTTCTATACTATGTACCTAATTTTACAAATACACTAGGGTTCATGACCTTATGGGATTATATTATGTGTACATTTATGTAATAAATCATGAATTAAGGTGTATTAAAGATATGGTTTGTCATATCCATTGGATGATCTATATATCATATTGATTACTTGTTAAATGAGGAAAAGAAGTTCTTTTGTTGCAACCAGAAGGTTGTTTCTTGGATTTTTTTTACAGTAACTATTGGAGGTGTTACATCATTATTGATGAATAATTTTTTTCATTTTATTAAAAATTGAATAAAGATCTTGAATGTGGATATATGGAGTCTTGGTTGATGGAATAAAGGATACAATTATTACCATGCAGATGAAAACCATATTTGGAAGTTGTTATGAGTGCTTTACACTATAATACATAGAGTGAAAAGTTGAGGAAAATCATATAATATCTGAACATAATTAGATAATTTAAGAAATAATACTTCTAGAAGATATTCAAGAGATCCTAGAAGCTACAATTATTATAAAGTAGGTCTAATATTTATCATCGATAGTTGTTCTTGAAGTTAAAAATAAAATAATTTAAAGTTATGTGACCAATATATGAATGATGAAATATAGAAAATGGTGTTATTTGAATGATAAATATCATTTTTTATGAATATTAAATACAAATTTTAATCTTTCATTCACTATATGTTGTTGAGAAGTGAATATTTTATGGGTTTCAATATTCAATAATTATTTTTAAATTCAGATAAAAGGAAATAGTTTAGAAAAATTTTAGAGTCTTTTGTAAAGTTACATGAAACATTTAGTAAAAAGTAATAATTTTCTATTAGTATTTACAAGAGCCTATAGGGGGTATATGAAACCCTATCACATAATAGTTACATGATTGCAGATATATCGTACAAAGAATTTTGTTTATGGGGAAGAAGTGGTAGTGGTTTTCTTACCACATATGAGATATATTTTCAAATCTTGAAAATGCCCATGAAAGATCAATGTAATTAGTGATAGTGGGAGGGGGGGAATTAGTGATATACTTTTCTTTTTATGTAACCTTTCTTAACAACCCTCACATCCTGTTAAAGAGACACAAATTTTCTAAAAAAACTTTCAAAAAAATACAAACGAACATAGGTATTTACAAGGTTTACTACTCAATAAAAGTAGTTAGTCCTTGGCACAGTTTTGGAAATAATCCAATACCACACAATCCACAAGAAAAAAATCCTCTTTTTGTGGATACAATAAGTAGGAAGTACCCTTATACTTGTATATGATTATAATCAATACAACAGTGCATGTGATTCTTCTAGTAAAAAATATGTAAATAATATTTTTAACAAGTTTATAAACCTTCACCAATTAGTTCCAAACATTTTCACTATGCTGCTTCAACAACTTTCACTTTTATAAATCTTCAAAAAAAATCTTCACTTTATTACCAATAGTAGGTAAGAACTTCTTTAGACTTAATAAAAAACTTAGTTCTATCCCTCACTCCAATTCCTTTGTCTAATTATTTATTCTAGAAACAAGTCTAATTCATCATTATGATTGTTCAGTCTGATTCAGTGAACCCTGACAACCAATCTTCTGATCACAACTACTCTGACCACAAATTATTTGATCACAACTTCTACGATCACAAATTTTATCCAGAAACTAGTTTGAAATCAGAATTATAGAGATATATCTTTTTTTTAATTCAAACAATGTCAATGTACATTGTACTTGGACCCCTTTATATAGGTACACCGAAAATAGAAAAAAAGGAACCCAAAATAATTTTAACTCTAAAATAAATTCAAAGTTTTTAATTATTTATAAATTATAAATTTATTTGACTATTTATCAAGGATTATCAATTATTATGGATTCTTCTTGAATATTATAAAATTATCCATAAAATCTTACTTCCAAACATCTTTTTAATAATAACTTTACAACTACTTTGTTCATAAATTGATAGTTTGGAACATATCTATTTGAAACACCGTTTGACATTTCAGTTTTCTTGACCTGATTAAAAACAAGTAAAATAAAATACTTCTCACTTAGATTATCCAAAACAACTAAAATTGTTTTATCATGAAAATTGCTGCAACTTCAAAATACTTAAAATCACTACAACAATAGTTCAGTCAAAACTTCTACATGTCTCACATTTTCAACCACTTTCTTCATTTTTTCAACTGCTCCTCAGACTGATGAAACCAATCCAAATGACTAATCGATGCCAGTAAGATCATCCAATAAATAAATATTAACATATCATCTAATGAATCAGTCTTTAAATATCATCTGATTCATTATATTTAACAAATCTTCTCATTCACAAATAAAAACCTTGGTCCATCTGATATAACTTGGGCAGTCTGATGTTCTACCTCCAATAAAACTCTACAACC
Organism: Viscum album; assembly: GCA_963277665.1. NCBI lineage: Eukaryota > Viridiplantae > Streptophyta > Magnoliopsida > Santalales > Viscaceae > Viscum > Viscum album. The sequence goes on from OY728164.1 coordinate 1,353,442,731, forward strand.
AATGCATCAATGGTTTAAAAAATTCATCTAATGGATCTATATATGTAACCTATTTTATGGATCAATATCAACATTGAATTATTTATTTCTATAAATAAGAAAAAGATGGTTCATTCGATGAATCTGTTCGACCGATGAATTATCCCATCCGATGAATCAGCCAATCAACACATTTTCACATATTCTGAATTCAAAAAATTCAAACTCCTAGTCTTAAAAAAACTTCTGCATCTAGTTATTCTTGATCTAATGATTTGAATCTGAAAAACATAAACTTCCTAGAAATTATATAAATTTTAATTTCTATTTTCTTCTTCAAACTTCTTCTTGTATCATTAATTCTTCATGATGGTTATAACATTGATATTGACATAGAATTCTTTAACTTATGTTGCAAAGTTCTATGAATTCCCATATTTTCAAAAAATTACATGATTTAATAAAAAACTCAATAAAATCACCATAATTGAAAAATAATTCATTTAAATAGATTTATCAAGACTTTATTTTTCAACTTCACAAATTCTTAGAGAAAACTTTGTATGCTCGAACAAGTTTTCTCCTATTCTTACAAAATGTTTGGATCACGAGTTTTTAGAGAACTCATGATGGTGATAACTTTTATCATTGAATAGAATCATCATATTTTTTATGTTGAACATCTCTTACAACATTATAAATCTAATAAAACGTTTAGGTCCATTTCAAAAACCCCATTCTGGAAAGATAAGACTGAAAACAAGTTCACCCAGAAAATAAAATTCAAAATAGAAAACATTAAATGATGTAATTTCTCAAGAAATATGAGTCTGATAACCTGATTATAAAATCCTTTATATGATCACAAGACATAACAAAGTGAGGTGATTATTTTCAAAGACAACAAAATGGAAAAACTTCCAGAAAAATTCTTTCAAAAAACTCCTCCATCCAACTTGGTCCCAATAATCTCCCCATTTGGATTTTATTAAAAACAAAAATTACTAATTCACTAAAACTTTTTCAACTTAATAAATGGATAAATTATCAATAATTACAATCCTATATGAGAAAAATCATTATAGGAAACAAGAATCATTGAACAAAAAACCATGTTTTCTATAATAAGTGACTTAAGAAACTAATTCTTAAACTTTAAACTTTTTATATTCTTCTTCATAGCTTATTAATTTTTTTGTAAAAAAATTTCCTAAAACTAATTAAAAAAACTATTAAAATAGTTCACACATTTACATGTTGAGACCACAACTTACCTCTTTTAAAAACTCCCCCTAAATACATGCTTTCCTTAAAATTCTTAGCACCTACTAATGGATAGATTTATGAAACATCATTTTTATCACCCTTGAAAATTATATCCAAGGTCAATATGAGATAAAAAACAAAAAAACATACCTAAAACTTGTATATAAAGAGGTTGGAAACCCATGTTCAACATTATTTTATAAAAATATTCCTTTGGTGAAGGTTTTGTGAAAATATTAGCAACTTGTTCCATTATAAGAATATATTCTAATTTGAGTTCATTATTCTCTAAATGATCTTTGATGAAGTGATATTTGATATTAATATGATTTGAATGAGAATATTGTACTATATTTATAGTGATATTTGTTTCACTTTGATTATCAAAACCCAAGAGAAGGGGCAACTTCACTTCAAATTGAAAATCTTCCAACTTAGTTTTCATCCACATAAGTTGTATTACAATTTGAGTGACACCAACATATTCAGATTTATCCATGAAAAGAGTTACATAATTTTTCATTTTAGTATTCCAAGCTACACAACTTTACCCTAAAAATAAAACTCCACCATTTGTAGATATTTTATCATCCACACTTCCTACCCAATCAACATTTGTATAACCAAACAAATAAATTCTTCCTAAGCTGTCATATTTGATACTGAAATATATTGCACCTCTCATATATATGAGAATTTTTTATTATTTTAAAATATGAGAATATTTTGGACCACTTTGTAATATTTCACGTAAATTAATAGCATATAAAATATCTGGTCTTGAAGCAGCTAGATATAAAAAAATTCCAATCATCTTTCTAAATTCTTTCGAATCCAATTATTTTCCTTCTCTATTTTTAGACAACTTCATTCCCACCAAAATTGGTGTGGAAACAAGTTTTGAATTTTCCATGAAAAACCTATTAAAAAGTTCCTAATCATAATTTTATTGAGATGGAAAAATATATTTATCCTTTTGTGATATTTTTTAAGCTAAGAAAATAGTTCATTTCTCCAAGAATGGACATTTTGAACAACTTCTTCATTTATTCAGAAAACTTGTCAAAAGTTATTTGATCATTCCAAAAATAGATAATATCATCAACGTACACAATCAAAATGAGTGAGATATCCTTATTTTCTTTGATTTAGATATAATTGTCTACTATTCATTTCTTTAAGATCAACTTCCTTAAGTAGTAATCCAATTTGGAATATCAAGCTCTTAGAGCTTGCTTTAACCCATACAAATATTTCTTCAACTTGGACACATAACTTTAATCTTTTCCAATAAAAAAGACACATGATTTTTTAATTTAAAATTATTCATCAAGTTATATTTTTTAGAAAATATGATTTCACATACATAAGAAAAATTTTATAACCTCATTTTGTAGAAATTTCAAGAAATATTCAAATTGTTTCTAACCTTTCCACAAGATCAAAAGTCTCATCAAAATAAATTTATTCAGTTTGTGAGTAACCTTTTCAAACCAATAATACTTTTTTCTTATCACTTCACCATCTTCATTCAACTTGTTTAGGAATACCCAATTTGTACTAAAAACATTTTTATTATTTGGTTTGGGATCAAGTTCCCAAGTATCATTATTCTAAATATGGTCCAACTCTTTATTCATATCATGAGTCCTCTATTGATGCATGAAATCTTAATTAACATATTTTTGGCTCAAATTTTGAATACAAATAAGTATATGAAAATATATTTTATTTTATTCTTATTTTAACCTTTTGTTTTTGATCACCAATGATGTTTTTTAATTTCACCTATTTAATTATCCTAGGATAAGATGAATGAATTTCTTCATCATCACTGGAAATAGATGAGTATGAATCTTCTACTTTTAAGGCATCATCCTTTCTATACATTTTTTCATGTTTCTCAATAATAAATCTTTCAACTCCCCTATATTTGTCATCTTTATATATTTTTAAAACTTATTATTTAGCTTTTTCAAGAAATTTTACATCAAAAAAATAAACTAACATCACTATTTATTTTTCAAAACATATATATTATCTTCCATCAGGAGCATAACGAATAAAAATTCCATCTAAACCTCTTTGATCAAATTTTCAAAGATTCCCACTTTTGATTTTTATGATGCAGGGACTCCCAAAAACTCTTAAGTGTTTCAATCTTGGAGTTTCATTGTAGAAAATTTCGTAAGGATTCATATTATAAATTGGTTTATAGAAACAATAATTCTTAAGGTAAACTACTTTACTCATTTCCTACCCTAATAAATAGTGATAAAGGCTATGTTTGATTAATACAGTACATCCCATCACCACCAAAAATCTATTCTTTCTTTCAACAACACCATTTTTCTATTATGTGTAAGTTGAAATAAACTCATGATGAATACCATTTTCTTCAAGATAAATTCTGAATTATTAATTTTTTTATTCACTACCATTATTAGTTTGCAACTTATTTATAGAATATATACATTACTTTTTTAATATTATCCTAAAACTATTAAACATTTTTAGAGTTTTTGATTTATACTTCAAATACATAATACAAGTAATTCAATTAAAATCATTAATGAAAGAAATAATGTACTTATCTCTGAAAGTTTTTTATCTCCTCATTGGATTGAAAATATCAAAATGAATTAGTTCTAGGGGATGAGTTGAATGGATTTTAACTTTCTTGTGCATAGAGTTTGTAATTTTACCTTTTTGAAAAATTGGACAACACCAATATATTATTCTTTTCATATCAAGAATATCACAAACATTGTCTCACTTTGTTAACCACCTCATATTACTATGACACATATATCCCAATATTTTATTCCACAATTTATTTTATTCCATCATTCTTAGATAACATGAATTCTATAGATCACCAACTTGAAACAATTTCCCATTTTTACATTGTGCTCTTGTTACAAATTTTCCATATTCTCTATAAAAATTATTACCTCCATTAAAAATTTGTGAAACACTTAAATATTTTTGTTTCATCACATAAAAAATATGGATTTTTTAGATTTCAGTTTTTCTTCTCCAATAATAATAGATATAACACCTTTGATTATAAGAGGTTCATCATTTTCAAACATCCCTATTCCTTCTTTAAAGTCTTTAACATTCTTCAAAATCTCCAAATATTTTTTTTCATATGTGAAGATAACCCACAATACAAAATATATGGTCATTATCATTTTGTAGATTTAAGATAAGTTTATACAACAAGTGATTTTTCATTACCTTTATCTTTCTTCACATCCAGCTTTTGAGAATTGTAGTAAAATTTTTACTGTGATGACAAAAAAGATATCCTTTTTCAAGATGTCTAAGATATTAAAATATTTCAAAAATAGTTTCTAGAGGTTGAAATCTATTTTCAATTTTCATAATAACTCTCTCCAGGTTCCTTGTTTGAGAGGATTGACCCCCCTAAAAATTTTCTTCTAGTTACTCATGGGATTACTATAGTTTTGTTGATTTAACAAACACATATTCACTGTATGGAATAATCCACCATAATACTAGAAGTATCTATAGAAAGAATATTTCCCTATATATCTTTCATACTGCCTAGAATTGTAAACTTTTTTTTCTACAACTTTCTTACTTTCCACGTTAAGACTTTGTTGAGACCCTGAATTTATTCTATATTTAAAAATATTATTCTTAAAATTGGTTTTCTTCCTATATTTAAAAAAATAACTGGTAGTAGAAATATATGATTTAAACTTTGAAATTTAAAAAACTTATGAAATTTCAAATTTGTTGGTTTTGGATATATACATGATTTTACAAGCTTTCTTGATCTTAGGAATATCTTTATTTTTCATTACAACCTTTTAATATAACTTTTTTAGATATTTCTCAGGTTCACACTTCTGAAAAATTTGACCAATTCCAGAAATAGATTTTTCAAAACTCATAACCCTCTACTCAGTTTTAGAAAACTATTGTTGAATAATTTTTACCTCTTATTCTTTACTTTTATCTATATTTAAAGTTGTTAATTATAATTTTTTATTTTTAAATATATTTCTTCAAATGAAAAATCTCTTCCAACAAATTATATTTATATTCAAGAAAATATTCTTTATTATTTTCTATAGAACTTTCCTTTTTCAACTTATTGATTTCCCTCTCAAGTCTTGTAATCTTTAATATAAATTATTTGAAATATATTTTTAGAGAATATTACAACTAAGATTATTATTCTTCAGAACTATCTTTTTCATTATTAGTGAAATTTTCATCATTAAATTTTTCCATAAATGTGTTTTCTCTAGAAAATTTAGTGAATTTTTTATCTTCAACTTCACTATCATCATCTTCATCATATTTAGAAAAAAAATTCTTCTTTTTAATTTGGATAACTTTTTATCTTTTACATTAAAATAGGTTTTTTATTTTTAACATGTTTATTAAGGGGTATTATTGATTTTATATCATCTTTATTACTAGATTATTCATATTTTCTTTGAGGAAAATTTGTAGCAAAATTCCTAATATCTCCACAGCCAAAGAATTTTAGTCATAACTTTCCTTTATACTTTATTGTACCTCTTTTAACATTTTTAGAAAACAAGGACAATAATTCATAAAAAATGTTATTAACCTCATCTTGATTTTTGGATCCACCCACTTCTTCATCTTCATGAATCTTCTTAGATTTTCTTTTCTTGGCAGCTTTGAAGGAAATTTCTCAATCAAAATTTTCTTTTCTTTTCATAACTTTATCTCTTATCATTTCTTATATAATTAGAGTAATATTTAATTCATCCAAAGATAGAGTTTTAGTATCTCTATCTTACAAAGATCAAACTTTTCCATCAATTTTTATAGAAGATCTCTTAAGATATTTTCAACAATAGTCAAATCTTATATCTTCTCACCAATAAATCTTATGGTGCTTAAAATTTCATTTAACCTTGTAAAGAAGTCACCAATAGATCCATTCTCACCCATTTTGAGATCTTCATACTTTATCCTAAAAATTTGAAACTTTACCTTCTTTACCTTCATATTGACTTCATATATATCTTTCAAATTTACCCAAATACTTTTTTAGTTCCAAATCCTTTTACTCTAAGAAATTCACTTTTAGAGAGTAAAAAGAGTAAAAATAATTTATCCCTTCCTTCATTTTCCATATTTTTATTATCAAAAATTATAATAGGAACATTTTAAAAATGAGGAGGAAATTCATCCGTGGTACCGTACAAAACATAATAACTAAGAGAAAAAAGATAAGGAAACATTCTAACTTTCTAGATATGATAGTTATTTATATAAAAAAATGGAATCCCCTTAAAATTCACACAATTAAAAATCTTCATATCACATTCTCTTCAAAATTTAGAATATATTAAATAAAGATACCTTTTCTCTGATACCAATTTAAAATCCCCATACATGATCAATATAGTAACCAATATGGGGAAGTTGTGAATCAGTGATATCCTTTTCTTTTTATGTAAACTTTCTTAACAACCATCACCTCCTATTAAAGATAAAAAAATCTACTGAAAAAAAAACTTTCAAACACATCTAAAGGAAAAAAAATATCTATAAGGTTCACTATTTGATAAGAGTATAAAGTCCTTATAATGGTTTTGAAATAATCCAATGCCACAAAATATACTAGAAAACAATCCTTTTTTGGATAAAATAATTAAGAAATACCCTAATACTTGTATAGAATTATGATCAATACAATAGTGGATGTTCTTATTATAGAAAAAATATTTAAAAAATATTTTATAACAAGTTTATAAAGCTTCACCAATTGGTTCCAAACATTTTCACCATGTATCTTTAACAAATTTCACTTTTATAAATCTTTAAAATCAATTATTCAGTTTCTTACCCAGAAGAAGGTAAGAAATTATATCAAATTCATGTAGAACTCAGTACAATCATTAAATATGATTCTTTTATCCAATTATTCAATTTAGAAACAAGTCTAAGTCATCAGATTTATTGTTCATTCCAATCTAGTGAACCTTGAAGACCACTCTTCTGATCATAACTTTTCTAAACACAAATTCACTAATCATAAGTCCTCTAATCACAAATTCTATCCGACAACTAGTTTGAAACCATAATTCTAGAGTTTTTACTTTTTTTCATGTGAATAGTGTTAGTGTATGTTGTACTTGGACCCTTTTATATAGGTTCATTGAAAACATGAAAGGCGGGAACCCAAAATAATTTTCATGCTTAAATAAATTCAGAGATCTAAAATATTGTAAAATTCGAACTTCATTTTAAAATATCCCATGGATTCTCAAATCTTATAGATTATTATTTAATCTTCTTGAATTATATATAACATCGTGATTCTCAACCTATTTTTAATAGGAACTTTAAAAATTCTCTTCTTGGAAATTGATATTCTGGAACATCTCAGTCTACAACACTATTTGTCATTTTGATTTTCTTAACCTGATTAAAAAAAATTAAAACACCAGAATTCTCACTCTGATTCTGCAAAACAACTAAAACTATTTTGTCATAAACATCATTTTAACTTCTAAAGACTCATAACCCTACAACAATAGTTCAGTACAAACTTATATATGTATCACCTTTTTAACCACTTTCTTCATTTGTTCAATTACTCCTAAAAATGATGAAACAATGTTTGATGACTAAATGGTGTTAGTCATATCATATGATGAATTGGAATCAACATATCATATGATGAATCGGTCTCTAAATCTAATATTATTGATCGGAGTCAAAAAAAATTCTCATTCACAAACAATAACTCTGGTCAATCTGACACAACGTCGGTAGTCTGATGTTCTTTCTCTGATGGAACTCTATAATTGATGCCTAATTGATGTCAAACATTCATCTGATGGATTAGTGGCTACAGCCCATTTAATGGATAATTATCAATAGAAATTTTTCTTTCTATAACTCAGTAATATATGATTCATTCAATGAATTGGTTCAACTGATGGATCAACCCATCTGATGAATTGGATGATCATCATATTTTTAAATCTTATGAATTTGGAAAATTCAAACTCCCTGTATTCATACAACTTTAGTATCCAATGCTTCTTGATCAAATGATCTGAATCCAAAAAACATAAACTACATAGAAATAACATAAATTTTCATTTCTCTTTTCTTCTTCAAAATCCCTCTTGTATCATGACTTCATGATTTTTATAACATTGAGATTGACATAACATCATATGAATTATGTTGTAAAATTTTACAACTTCCCATATTTTCAAAAACTTCTATCTTTCCATAAAAAACTCAAGGTGATTGACAACATTGAAAACACTTCCTTTAACTAGTTTTACCAAGACATTATTTATCAAATTCACAAATTCTCATAGAAAACTTTGTACACGTGAAAACGTTTTATATTATTCTTACAAAATTATTGTATCATGTGTTTTTATAGAACTCTTGATATTGAGAACTTTTATCATAATAAATCATCATTATATTTTCTATGTTGAACATATATTACAACATTATGAATCCAATATAACTTCTTAGTCCCTTATGAAAAACCACATTCTAGAAATATAATACTGAAAACAAGTTCACCCATAAAACAAATTCAAAAAAGAAAACATAAAATTATATTCTTTCTAAAGAAATCTGAGTCTGATCATCTGAGTCTGAAACCCTTCATTCGATCACCAACTATAATAAAGTGATGTGTTTTTTCATAAAGATAAAAAAAGGGAAAAACTTCTAACAAACTTCTTTTAAACTCCTCCTCCAACCATCTTAGTCCCAATAAATCTGTGAAAGTTTATGATGAATAAAATTTTTCAAAAGAAACATTATAATAAATGGGGGTATGCACAACCAAAAGGGATTAATTTGAGTTTTATTGAGGGTGATTTAATTAAGTATTCAAAATATAGAGTGATGAATCATCAACACTAGATATAGTTTGTATGTAAAACATGGATATTATAAGGACATAAGAATAGTTATTCTTAGAAAGTTTTATAGGAGGATTTTCCTATAAATAACCCATTAGTCAACTTATTTTGTAATGAAGTATAATTAGAAACAAATTAGAGAATTGAATTACTTTATTCATGAAAGGAAGAACTAAGAAGAATCTATAATGCTCCATAAATTAAAACAACCCATAATTAAATGATTTATAAAAATATTTTCACTTTATTAACATTTTAATATCTTTTTGGATTAAAATTTTAGAGAATAATGTTAAAAAATTACATAATAAAGTGTAAAATTTCACACAATGTACATTTTTCCACAAAAATATAGCTTTAAGTTTACACCTATGTTTCATTCAAGTCACTTTTTATTCGTTTAAGATGAGGCACTATAGTAGAAATATTGACCTTGATAACATTTATAATCATAATTAGATCCTATGAAAAATAGTTTAAAATATGGTATGTGAAAAAAAATCTCAGTAAGGGATTTAAAATAAATAAATCTAGTCAGTCTAAGGAAAACATGTAAACCCATGAAAATTTTTCTCTTTTCCCAATAAAACGTTGAGAACATAAATAAAAAATTTCCACAAGTAAAAATCAATATTTTCTCAAATAAAAACCTTTAAAACCATTAATAATCATATAAAACACCATTATGGAATCTTGAGGAATTTTAGAACTCATGAAAACATTCCTTTGAAAAAAAACATTTTACCTTTAAATTTTTCTTACTGCATGAAATCAAAATATTTTCATAAAAACCTTTTTTAAGAATAATATAGGTATCATGGAGCATAATATTCATAAGCCATGTTCACTCATGCTTAAATAATGTTAGAATAACTTAATCCTAATTAATTATATAGGAGTAACATACCCATTTATCTCCATTATTTTTTCCTTCAAAGACTAAATCATTACCCAATTCATTGGAGAGCTATATCAAGCTCACCCATCATAATAAGATATATTGGGGTCACTTTTCATCATTTATAATTCTCCAGTACCACATCATGAACAATTTTTTTTAATCTTTTAATTTTTATCATAAAACCTTTGTAAAAATCACTTCAACCCATAAGTAAATCACTTTCCATTTCCTCTTAATCACAAGGAGAAATATCCTTTTTCTTTGTAAACTCTTAAAAATGTAAAAATAACTAAAAAAGATGATAATAAGATATTTTTTGAAAAACCATTTTAACTTGTATAGGAATATTGATAAAAAATAACAACTATGATAGTAGTAAAAGGTGGGGAAACTATATATGTTAAATAAACATTCTTTTTGTAATTTTGTAAAAAGTTAAAAACAACCCATATAGAATACATCAGAAAGATTCATTTTTTTAAATTTTAAAAAAAGTAAAATATAGTTGAAAATTAACTTTATAAACCTTTAAATCATAAATAATAACATTCTTGAATCATTTAAAAGAACATGGATATAGAGTAAAAAGAGTTAAAAACATTTAAAATAATGTTTAAAAGTAAAATCTCTGACTTTAATTCTCATGTAGCTTCGTGAATTCTCTAAATCCTGAATAATAAAAATATTTTACTTTTATACTTGATTAATAACCTATTTCATGTTTATTTCATTATTATTATTCCTTTTAAGTCATTTATTACCATTTTTTATTTATTTACTAAAATGGATCAATTCATATTGGATGTTTTGGGGTTGTTGGGTATATAACCTCAAAAAAATTCGTGCTTTGACTGTGGTAAAAAAAGGGTTATGATTCCATTACATAAATAATATTAAAATTGTTATAATTATTATATTTATACATTATACACACTTTTAAAACCAACCATGTTAGGATGTAATGAAAATTGCACCACACCGTTTCATGGTGACGGTAGTCCCTGCATACACATGAATGACATTTTCATTTTTATAATGGGTGGAAAAGAAATATAGTAGATAATATTTTAATTTTCCAGAATCATAAATATGTTATAAATGTCATATTTATTCATTATTTTTATCCTTATGACCAACCTTTTAAGGAGGATATGAAAAACGAATCACATCTCTTTGTGGAGGTGGTAGTCCACATATACGCACAAGCAACATTATAATTTTATAATGGATGGAAGGGTAAGATGGTAAGTAATATAATATATTTGAATAGTCATAATTATGTCATAAATATTATATATATTAATTTGTTTTATCATTTTAACCAACCATATGATCCAATGATGAAAAACGAAACACATTGTTTTGTGAAGATGGTAGTCCACACATATGCATAAGCGATGTTTTAATTTCCCATATGATGAAAAAAGAGATTTTAAAATGGTTTTAACTTGATAATAATAATTTTTAATTATATTAAATATAATTATGTTATTATTTCATCATTTTTAAGTAATATTTAAATGAGGTATAAGAAGAAATATACATGAAACACTCGGTTAAGAGTTATACCTATTCTTTGGGAAACCTCCTTTGGATTACACATTAATCCTTCTAGGTCTGGTATTTTAGAGAGAAAAATACCTCATGTATGTTGTTATGGTTGTTTTGGAGATATTTGGGTAGGTATTGGCCAAAATATAGTGCTCAAAAGCTGTGAATAAGGAAGGAGAGGAGGCACCCTTTTATAAGTGAGGGGAGTGACACACTTGTAATTATTCAATGTTTTAAAATAATATTAAGTCACTATCATGGTAAATTAGAACTTAAAAAATGAATATTTGAATATAAGTTGATAAGGGTATAAATAATATCATGAAATAATAATTAATATATGATTTTTTGGTCTTATGACTTAGTTTTTACCTTAATTATCCTATTTTACCCTTTTACCACGGTGACACATTTTTATTATAGTTACTATTCTTAATGACCAAAAAAAATTGAAAAAAATAATGAATTTGAACCACTTTATTATAAATATTTAATCCATTTTTCAAGATTGAATTTGTATAATTGGAAGAAATTAATTTTAATATAAGTGCATATAACACAATAAAAAACTGTTTTTAGAAAATTGTGTTTTTATGCATAAAAATGTACTTAAACCAAAATAAAATATAATGTTGATTTTTATGGAGTTATTTATGTTATTTTTAATAAAATTTATCTTATTTTAATTTAAATTTAAATTCAAAATAGAATGATACTTTTAAATTACTTGATTTAAATAAAAGAATTGACAATTTTGAAAAAAACAACATTTTTCACTATTTACTAAAAAATAAAACTTTTCAGAATAATAAAATAAATTAACCCTATGATATATTTGATATTTTTATTAAAAAAATAAATTCATTTTTATAAAATTAAAATTACCAAATCAAGAAATTTAATATTTATATAAAATCATGTAATACATGGAAAAACAATTTAGTTATATAAAACTATTCCTTTTTCGATTAAAAAATTATATAAAGTCATTTATAAAACTATGATGAATATGAATCCATAAAAATAATAATTATAAATCATAATATTGGTTTATTTCTAGAATTTATTGGGTTATCACATTATTCCCCCTTTAATAAATTACATCATCAAAATTTTATTTATTACTTAAATAAGTGAGGGTATTTTTCCTTCATAGATTTTTTTGATTCCCATGTTTATTATTCAGTAATATAGTTCTTATATAAAATATTTACCTAGAAAATAACCTTATTTCATAAAAACTACTCTTTATGATCCCAAATACAAGTGTGTTTTTTTTTCATAAGATAGATTCTCCTCTAACTGTACTACTTCAGGGCTCAAAACATGAGATGCATTAGGTACATGCTTAGAAAAAAAACATGAAACACATCATGTACATAATATACACACAAAGTTAAAGCTATTATGTAATTAACTGATATAACATTTTCCTGAATTTTATATGGACTAATAAACCATGGAAATAACATTTCATTTCTTCCAAAATTCATAACAGTTTTTCATCGAGATACTTTAAGAAAAACATGACCACCTATCTCAAATGAAAGGTATTTCCTCCAGTGATCTTCATAACTCTTCAAACTTATCTAAGATATTATCATGTGATTCTGAATATATTTACTTTCTCTACCATTTTTTTCTACCAGTTCTAGTCTCTATAACATTTTTTCATTGACTTTATCCCAACTTGATGGAGCTAGAAACCAATTTATATATAATGCCTCAAAAGGTTCCATTTGTATACTAAAATGAGAAATTTATTATAGGAAAATTAAACTAATGAAAGGCGTTGATCCCAAATTTCCTAATAATCCAAAGAGAAATAATTAATCATATCCTCCAAAGCCTGAATTTTTCACTTCAACTATCTCTTAGATTGAGGATGAAAGGTTGTTCTAAAATTCAATTATGTACCCAAATACTTTTGAAGTATTTTCCAAAAATTTGAGATAAATCTGGGATCATGATCAGATAAAATTGAGATAGATACTCCATGTAATCTGACTATCCCTTTAATATAAATTCTAGGAAGTTGATCCAAATACATAGTGTCTTTATTAGGAATAAAATGAATAGATATAGTCAAATAATAAAAAATAACTGGAATCTTATCGTTATATCGAGATGTATTTACTAATCACACCACAAAATTGATGGATATATTATCCCATTTTCATTAAAGCACTAGGAAAGGCTATAAAATCCTCTTCAGTAGTTGTTTCTTATCTTTAACCTACTGAAAAGTCAAACATTTCATGGAAAATCATACATATCCTTCTACATACCTTCCCACAAAAAATATACCCAACGGTCTCTGTATATCTTTGCACTGCTAGGATGAAAGGAAAATAGTGAGTTGTGAGTTTCAATTAAAAATAAATTCTTCATATAGGAATAAATCATAATGTAACACCCCATGATTTGACAGTATTTTTCTTTTTTAAATAAATTTAATATCTTTAATATCTTGCATTGTACGCAACCCTGAATTTAAATGAATCACAATATATTATTAAATTATTATTATGTGAACATTATAACCTAGACATTAAAATTAGAGGGTATTAATAGGACTAACTAAATTATGAAAAGTATATGGTTTACACAGTTATAAAATAAATTCACTGGTTATCAATAAAAATAAAAATCAGTTGAAAATAAAAGAAATATTTTCAAAAAAATTGTTTCTATGTGTGCACAATGTATTTTTATTTTAATAAATTAAATTGATCACTATTTTTGAATTATTTTAATAGAATTTAAATGTTATATATTAAATCAAATGTTTTAACATTCATCTAGAGTTTTTACTTGGCATAATATAATAATATATCTAGTTTTATTCTTAAAAATTGTATTTTTCTAAAAAAAGATTTTCATCACATTTTTCACAATTAATTTAAAAATAATTTATAAAAATTTTAAAAATTGAATCTTCAAAAATGGATCCTATATTTTAAATCATGAGGTTTATATTTTTTAAAATTTTCCCTTTTATTTTGGGTTAATATGAATAGTAATTGTGGTAAAATTTATCACCTCGGTAAAGGGTAAATCGAGTTGATCTAGGTTAAAACAAAGCGATAAGCTCATAATATTCCATATTAATTATTATTTTTATTGGAATTTTTCCCTTATCACCTTATTCTATAAATATATATGTTTAATGAAAAATTTTCCAGGAAAATGACCAATATAATATTTAAATCGAAGAAAGTTACAAAATGTCACTCTCTTAGTTTTAAAAATATATTATGTGTATACATAGGGAAAAAAGAAAGTTAAGAATGAATATAAATATAAATTTTGTGAATAATGAAATTATTTTCATGATTATTTATTTATTTATAATTTTTAGTGATTTTATAATTTCCTTAAATGCTTGTGCAATGCTAATACAATATTTATTCAATTAATACAAATAATAAAATTAATGATATTAAAAATATTAAAAGTGGTATAATTTGAGTGATATATATTATTCCACTAATTTTTTATATTAATATAAAATATAAGTTATTTTTAAATGAATTATATTTAAAATAAAACTTTATCTTGATGTATTTGAAGTTAAATTAAATGGATAATATCAAAATTGACATTAATGATAATTTATAAAATTAATATTTGATTAAATTTTTTAAAAATAAATTTTAAAGGGAAAAATAGAGGTAATATATGATAAAAAAATTCACACCTTTTCAATTTATAAGTAAACATTTACCTTATATGTAAAATTCAACCCTTTAAGAGTGAAAAATTTGTTACCGTGGTTAATGTTAAAATTGACTAACTAAGGGGTTAAACCAAAAGATAAGGTTTAAAAAACCACACAAACCTATAAATTTTTTTATTTTTTATGATATTTAAACCATATAATACCCTATTTTTGAATCCCTATCCATTTGGATTCATTTTTATGGATAATGAATTTTTTATAATTTAATATCTTAAGAAATTTCAAAAGTGCCCCTCACCTCAACTATAAAAGGGAACCTGCTCCCTCACTTATTTACACCACTTTGAGTGATATATATATAACAAAACCTATCATTTTATATTTTAAAAACACTTATACATGTTATAGAGGTTTTTTTCCTTCCAAAATACCCACATGAGGTCCCTTAGGAAGAGATATAAAGGAAGTCTATCGAAAAAGAGGTAATCATCTTTAATGTATCCTTCAAGTTAATTTTATTTTATACTTAATATTAAAGTATTTTTCGCATTATAAAATAATAAATCTACTATCATAAATATTACTATATGTTATTATTATCATGGTACAAAAATATTCCAACTCTTTTCCATCCTAGAAAAGGTGAAAACATTGCTTTTGCATACGCATGACTTACCATCTCCATGTAGCGGTGTAATTCATTTTTTATTACAATTTTACTTGGATTGTTATAGAGATGTAAATAATGAGTATATATGATATATATGACATAACTATGATTCCTAAACTATTATATCATATATACATCTTTACCTACTAATCCTTTGTAAAATAATAACATCGCTCATGTGTACGTGTGGACTACCACCTCCATAAAGCGATGTGATCCATTTTTCATTTATGATTTACATGGATTGTAATAAGGATATATTTAATGAATATATGTATGATATATATGATATAATAATGATTCTAAAAAGATTAATTATTATCCACCTTTCTTTCATTCCACTAATCAAAAAGTGAAAACAATGTTAATGCGTACGTACGACCTACCATCTCCATGAACAATGTAATTATTTTTTCTTTATATATATTTTATTTATGAATATATATTATATTTTTTCCATGAAAAAAATTATGGAGATGATGGAACCATAATTAAAGTACAAGAATCATAACCACCGAATCAAAACATACATGAAAAAAGTAGCTAACACCCAAAATAATGAAAATAATAAAAGGATCGTTAACAAACGAGTGATAAAATATTATAAATGAAAAATTTATGAAATTATAAATATGTAAATGGTTATAGTATGTAATTATAATAAATATAAATTTATTATATATAAGGTTAAAAGAACTTACAAGTAAAGTAAAACTTGAGGTAAGGGATTTTATCTCAATTTCCACTCCATTGAGGCATATTTGGTATTAATCACCTATTTATTTTTATATGGTGCATATAATACCATATTGAGGTATTTAAAATTAATATATATTTATTTATGATGATGAAAATTCATTCTATGATTACTCTTTTAAATATTTTCCATATTTTCTTCCAACTCTTCATCTCTTTTGAACTTGAATCAAGAAAATAAATATTTATAAAAAAAGATATTATTTATCTTTTAATCAGATATATTTTTATTCAAAATAAATATTTTATAAAAATGTTTTAAATAATATTTTAACTATTCTCCTGTGATTTTTTAAATTAATTTTTACTGATGTTTTACTTTTTATAAAATGGGTTTGAAAGGAATCTTCTTATCATTTTCTGAATGAGGTACTTTTTCACTTTTGTTTTAACAATATGAAAGGAATGTTTTTTAACTTATACAACATGACTAAATTTTTTCCATAATGCTTAATATTTTCTTTGAATCTTCCTTTAAAATTTTACAGGGCTCTTTTCAAAGAAAATATTTTCCTTTATAATTTCATAGTGTTTTTTTAATAAGTGATTTCATAATGGAAAGGTTATTTTGATAAAGAATGTTTTAATGATATTTAATAGTATTTTTATTCATCAACAACAAAAAAACTTTATTTTACTTATTCACCACTGGGGATTTTTTGAAATGACACCGTCCTTCGAATTATTCACTTACTTATGATCATTGGATATTGCATTTATCTTAAATATCCATATTATTTGTATCATGGATATGATTATTTCCTAAACTATATACCATTTCTATATAAAGTGTTATAATTTGAAAGTATTTGATTTACTAGGAATTATTAATAAATAAGTGTTCTATACTCAATATATATATATATTTTGATAAGGCTTATTGTTCATCAATTAAATCAATCATTAGATATAAGAGGAATTCATTGGACATGTAGTGTAAGATGGGCCATATAATTATATAACTCCTTGATGCATTAATAGGTATAATAAGACAAACCATTTAGACAATTTAAATGGGTATTTACCCATAGTTTTAAATTGTCTTGGTGCAAGTTCATGACGATAGAGATATCATGATGTTTGATATCATGACATACAATAGTATGTATTTAATTTATTGAGAATTTAGTTATTATTATCCATGATATTACTGCAATTTATACTATCCATTGATTCATTTCATGTTCAATTTTTTTATTAAATATATTTTGTTTTCAGTTATTTACCTTTCCAAATTTATTATTCCCTATTTAATCATGATAAATTCCATTGTATGTAACCCTTAATAAGAATTTTTGACCTCCCTAATTTTTTTTCTTTCCCCAAGTTATGAAGAATAAATCTTTAAATGAGTTTCATGGATACCGAATGTTATGTTTTTATAGGTTTATATTTTATTTCCATTGTAAAATGGGAATAGTGTATGTATCTGGTCCTTCAAGACTACTAAATTATTCAATCCTTTGGGACAAGATTACTTGTATCTATGCCAATGTAATAAAGTAGACACCATCTCTTGGTTACTGAATTTTGGGTTGTTATAGTTGGTACCTGAGCAAGTTTAGTAGAAATATTGAGAACTAGATTTTAAATAAACATATCCAACAAGAGAACTATGACAATCCATTATATTATTTGATATTTTTACCATTAGATGGATTTTATTTTATGGCTCAATATTCATGATTATTTTGAGGTAACTTAGTGTGTGCCATTATTTAGTGACGAATCCTAATGGAATAAATATAATCAATACCCGTCGTCAATGTAGGTATTTCCAAGCCAATCAAGACAATATAGTTAGGGTTATATATAAATAGATCATGACCATATTAGGGAAGATAACCCAAGTTATGTCTAATAAACTTACACATATGGAGTAACATGATGCTTCATGACATGATACACCTATATTGGATCATTACATGTGATAGTAGCCTCTATATTTTAGTAGAAATACTAATCCAGTGGTAGATAAGAAATGGATCAAGTATCTTAAAAAGATATTTCTCACATTGGGATGAAATGAAAAGGAAAAGATTGTACTGGTAGTATATTTTTTAGAGGTAATGTTGATCAATGGTGGTCATTGATATATAATAATAATGAGGAATAATAAATAAAACATATGGAGTGGAGAGATTTAAATGTAATATTCTTTAATAAATATTTCTATCATGAGAAATAAATTGAAATGAAGAGAAAGTTCCTCAGCTTAAATAAAAAGTACGGATAAAGTGTTATGGAGTATGAGGATACCTCTACCAGACTATCCAGGTATGCTATGAATTATATACATAATCTAGAGAGAAATATTGACCATTTATTTTATGGACTTAATTCAAACCTCCTAAGGGTACTGGTTTCTTAGAAAGTTTCATCACATGATAAAACAATGTTATGTGCCATAAAAACAGAGAATAAATTTTCTAGATCATATAAATTTAAAGGAAATCAATATAAGAAGAGGTTAGATGAGAACCATAAAAAAGGTAAATCATGAAAGAAGAATATGGGAACAAAGAAATTTCCATCAGGTGAAAATTTTGGGAAGAAACATTCTGGAAAATGCTTGAAGGACATGGGAGTTTGTTACAAGTGTAGAGATAAGGGTCATATGAATAATTAATACAAGGTAAATAAGAAAAACAATGATGTAAAATTCTTTAACTATAGATAAATATGGAATAATTCACACAAATACCCCAATCATCAAGGGAACATACTGTAGAAGAGACCAAGGGGAGAAGGCTAAGAATATGCGATCATTATAACTGAGGTTGAGGTTACTAATGATGTAGTGGAATATAATTTAATCATAGAATCAAACATAGCCAATTATTTATTTGATTATGGATATTTTCACTCATTTATATCATCTGTATTTTCTAAGAAAATTAGATATTTCCCTAGCACCTTAGAAGAGAGTCAACATTCAAAAATCCTAATGGAAATCTCACCGTAACAAGAATGTGTCAGTCAGTTCCCATTATGACCCATAAATGTGACCTATTTTCATACTTGATTATTATACCTATGGTTAATTTTTATAAAATCCTTAGTATGGACTAGATTTCAAAATATGATACAAAAATTTATTATAAAGAGAATAAAGTTATGATTCATAATGAAGATGTGAAATTCCTTATCTTTAGAGGGGATACTTCAGTACTAGAATCATGTCTATATCCAACCCCAATATCTCTTTTAAATGATATTATTAGGGTAGAAGAGTAGACACAACTTATATATGGAAAAGGTAATCTTTAAATAGAGGATGTACTTATTGTAAAGGAATAAATCGATGAATTTCCTAAGGAATAACCTAGATATACCAGAGTGTGAAGTTGAGTTTTCCATTTATCTAATACCTAATAAAAAACCAATATAAAAATCTCCCTATAGAATTCTCACTATGGAATTAGTGGAGTTAAAGAAAAAACTGTAGGATTTTTCTAGTAAGGGATTTATACAACCTAGTGTTTCACCTTGGGGATCCATTATTATTTTTGTTTGGAATAAAGATGGATCTATGAGGATATGCATTGATTATATAAAAATAAATAATTTTATGATAAAGAACAAGTATCATGTACCTTGAATTTATGACTTATTCGATCAACTTCATGGATATCATTATTTTTAAAAATTAACCTTTGTTATTGGTATCACCAATTGTGAGTAAAGAAGTAAGATATCCCAAAGACAACATTTTAAATGAGGCATCAACATTACGAGTTCATAGTAATTCCATATGGATTGAAAAATTAACCCTCTATCTTCATGGATCTAATGAATAGAGTATTTAAGGAATTTCTTGATAATTTTGTTGTGGTATTTATCGATTATTTTTTAGTGCACTCCAAAGGATATGAGGACCATGGGAATCACTTGTGGATCATTCTTGAGACTCCTATAAGAAAATAGTTATATGGGAAATTTAGGAAGTATGAATTATGGATTCAAAAAGATTTTTTATTGTCCATATTCTCTCCAAGTATGGAATCTTAGTTGACCATGTGAAGGAAAAGGCATTCCAAGAATGGCCTATACTAATGAACATAACTGAGGTAACTATTTTCATTAGTTTGGTGGGTTACTATCAATGATTTGTTCAAAAAAATTCTTGATTGGCTAACCCATTAACTAATATTTCTAATAAAGGGGTTAATTTCATATGAACAAAGTAATGTGAATAGTTTTTTGAAAAATTTAAGAGGAGATTGGTGAATGCTCCAATTTTGACTCTACCACCAGTAAATGATGGATTTATTATATACAGTGATGAATATTGGGATTGACTTGGTTGTATCCTTACGAATAATGATAAAGTTTTTGGGAATGTATCAAGGCGGTTAAAGACTCATGAAAAAAACTATCCAACCCATGATCTTAAATTAGCAGCTATAATTTTTCTCAGAATATATGGAGACACTATCTCGATGGTGAAAATTTTGAGATATATAGAGACCACAATAGTTTTAAATACATCTTCTCATAAAAATAAATCAACATGAGCCAAAGATTATGGACCATGCTACTTATGAACTATGATTTATTAACACACTACCATCCAAGAAAGGAAAATAAGGTAGTGGATGCACTAAGAAGGAAAGATATTAGAGTTATAACCAAAATGAGGATTGATATGGATCTTATGTTCATATAATTAGTAAATATGAATTTAGGAATTATTAAGGAAGGGGAAGCATTACTCTATTTTTAAATGATTTACAAAATATCTTTATTGGAGAAGATAAATAATTCTCAGCCTCATGATGAGAATATTCAAAGGAAAATTATAGCAATGAATGATGGGAAATTTTCATAATTTGTATTTGAAGACAAAATTTTAAAATTTGTAAAAGGATATATGTTCCATCTATACCCAACCAAAAAAGGGAATTATTAGATAATTATGATAGCTCAAACTTTCCTACACCTTAAAATCACCCAGATGTATAAAGATTTGAAGGAATATTTTTGGTGGGATAATATGAAGTGGAAAATTGCTAATTATGTGTCAAGATGTTTTGTTTAAGAATAAGTGATGTCTTAGAGACAACATCCTAGATGATTCATACAATATATACCTATTCCTATATGGAAATGGGATGGAATTACTTTGGAATTTGTCAACAGATCACTAAAGACTCCTAGAAATAATGACGTGATATGGGTTATTTTTGATCAAATTAAAAAATATGAATATTTCCTTTCTATAAGAGAATATTTTACTTAGGATAAACTTGAATGAATCTATATTAATGAAGTTTTTAATACTTGATGGCATACCTATTTCAAATGTGTATGATCATGATCCATGATTTACATCAAAATTTTGGAAAAGTATTTTGAAGGCTCTTAATATCGAGCTTCATTTGAGAAATGATTATCATCCTCAAACTAACAGGTAGTTCAAAAAGACTATTCAAACACTGAAAGATATGTTTAGGTCATTCTCACTTGACTTTCAAGGTATGTGAGATCAGTATTTACCTATGGTACAGTATACCAATAACAATATCTTCCATTCAAGTATTCAAATAGTGTTATATGAAGCATTATATGCCAAGAGATGTTATAATCCTTCTTGTTGGGAAGAAGTTGGTGAAATAAAAATTGTGGGTCTAGATCTTATTAATGTGACAACAACAAATGTAAAGGTTATTCATATTTACAATAAATCATCTCAAAGTAGGAAAAAGAGTTATTTTGATAACCAAAGGAAATATTTGGAGTTTCAAGTGGGATATCATGTTTTCTTAAAAGTATCTCCATAGAAGGGTGTATTAAGATTTGGTAAAAAGAAAAAAATGAGCCCTAGGTACATCAGACCACTTGAAATTCTAGAAATAATTCAAGTTATGGAATACTATTTGAAAATGACACCTAGCCTCTCTAAAGTAAAAAATGTGTTCCATATCTCTTTATTAATGAAGTGTTGGGTTGGAATGTACAAAGAAACACAAGAGGGGGGGGGTGAATAGTGAATTTTCAAATTACCTTCCACAATTCAGATTTTTGAATCCCTCTAAAAAATATGAAGATTTTCAGTGTTGTTATTCTATATAAAAAAGTGAAATGAATATGAAGAAGTAAAGAACAAATATTTTTATAGTGGTTTTGGGCACAAAGTTCCCCTAGTCCACTCCACCAATCACTCTCTCTATGAGCTTGGTGATTTCACTAGAACATGTCATCTTATCACAAGCCCTTTAATCCATAACTGAGTATAGGAAGTTTACACCTTTACAAATAAGACTAAAAAAAGTATTTTGGTTTTGTAACAATGAAACAATATCCACATCTTAGACAGAGAAGCTTATACTCCACCAAAATTGAGTACGAGCAGTCGAAAATCAAATCAATAGGAATTAATTTGTAAAATAGTAATGTTTATATTCCCAGTTGTAGTAGTAAGCAACTCAAAATCGATGGATCTTCTTCTTCAAAAAGGAATTTCTTTGATAAAGAATATTCTGAAGAGATCCTTGTTGCATGATGATCTTAAATAAAATT
Source organism: Viscum album (assembly GCA_963277665.1). NCBI lineage: Eukaryota > Viridiplantae > Streptophyta > Magnoliopsida > Santalales > Viscaceae > Viscum > Viscum album. Next base: position 1,353,465,980 of record OY728164.1, read on the forward strand.
TCAACTTCATGTACGAAAAACGAGGTTGAGAATGATCAATACTTTAAAAGATTCTCCTCTTTTGCAGATGATCGAGATTCGTTCAACTATAATAGTAGCACTAAAAAAATTATCAGTATCAATAACTATTCACACATACATACATTCTTAATTTTTCTTGGATCTATAAAGAATAAATAGATCAAGTGATTTCCTTTGATATTTCTAGATTTGAAATTCTTGCCTGATTAATCTCAGGAATTAAAATCTTAAACAAAACTTCCCATAAGAATCAAAGTGGTTCTCCAAGAAAAAAGGTTCTTTGAAACAGATCATAATGATATTTTAATCAGTCATTAACTCTGATTAAATCATTCTAGCTGATTCTAATAAGCAACATGACATTACAAATCACTACCGTTGAGAACACAACGTAGGGTCAAGCTGTGTAGTATAGGGTTGTTTTACCAACGTACAGTTTACTAACCATACTTTCATTTGCATAACGTAGGTATGACATGTAGAATTCATCTTCCACATGTTCATCTATGTAATGTAGAGATGTCACATAGGGTTGATGAACCATACTTTCCTTTATTTCCTGAATGTAAGGTTTATGAATAGTATTTCCAGATTCCAATGTAGGGTTACTGATCCATATGTGATCTTCTTAGCATAGCATAGGGATGATGATCTATATGTGCACTGTTCACTGTACATTTGAAGTGGAAAATTTTCAACATAGCATAGGGATAATGATCCATACGTGCACTATTCACAACAGCGTAACGTAGGGATGGAAACAGTGTTTCCAGAGTAAATCCCGTAACGTTGGAGTTCATTTGATATGAAAAAAATTCCTGAAAAAATTACTCATAAAAACTTCATTATAAAACAAACAAGGTTATTTGTTAGCATAAAAATCATCATTGATTATAGAGTATTTTTGTGACAATACATGACCAACAATCTCCACCTTTTTGATGATCACAAAACCCATAAAATAATCCATAGACCTAAATACAAGATTCAAGTAAATTTTGTAAATATGTTTTTCATTTTCATTGCAAAAATAACTTGATATTAATTTTAGATCCTTTTCACATCTGTATCTCCATCTCCCATATTTATCTCCATCTCCCCCTTCCAACTATCTCTCTATTTTATCTCCATCTCCCCCTTTTTGTAATATCAAAAAGAAGGTTTAATAGAAAAAATGATATGTACCACTTTAATATAGCACTAAAATTTAAAGGAATAGTTACTAAAACTATTAAGAGAAATAAATGTAAGATTAGAAGTTAATACCTGAAAGTAAAGAAAATCATCACATCTTTAAATAAAAATTATAAAATTATAACAGAAATAAAAATTTTGAGTTTATATATCATCCACAATCAGAAATGATAGTGTTAAAAGGTGGGGGATTTCATCAGGTTCTCCAGACACTGTGGGTTTAGCAGGTGGGTGAGAAATGGCTTCAACCACATTGGTAAGCTCTATGATCTTCATCAACAGACTCATGAAGTGGTTGTTGAACGCTTCTGTCCATTGCTGAAGAAGCTTCTTTGAGTCCAGGCTAACCTTCAAGTTTTCAACAAGATTGATCTTAATGAAGTCATTAATTTCCTCCTATGACTGAATGAAAGAATTCCACTTGTTCTTAAGTTGAGTCACCACCAAGCCCATCCATGAATCGGTTGAAGTGAGCTGGCTCACTAGGTTCCTTTGATTGTCAATCAGCACATTCAAAGGTGTATTGTCACACTGGAGAGTGTATAGTGTGTCATTAAAATCATCCAACACTATTGTAATATATTCAAAACTTTTAATAAGATTTGGAGAGGTTTGCTGAGCTGAGGAAGAGGCACTTTCACTTTCCTTAAGAGATTCAAATTCCCTCACCACCATTTGCTTGAAATCATCAAACTGATATTTCTTCACAGCTTCGCCTTTCATAGAATATATATCTCTAGATATCATCTTTATGAATTACCTAAGATATCCCAGTGAAATGAGATTTTCTTTGGACTATTCCAAGTGAATCTTATGATCTTCAAATTCTGCTCTAGGCACTTTAGTCAGTTTGTATTCCTCAAAAATTTTCTTTTCCACTTCTAATTGTTCCCTTAGGAAGTCATTCTAAGAATCCAATAGATGAATACGAATTACCTAAGCATTGGCCTATGAGGCGTAAGATTTAGATTTTTCTCCTGCGTGTTCAGAACCAACCATATCTAGTCTTAGCTCTCAATTCTCTTCATGTATTTTCTTCTGAATAGATTCGCCTATGGCCATTGAATCTGGAATAATCATGGAAAGATAAGCAGGATTTGGAACAACTTACCTTGGATTTTCATGGCTTTGATCCTCTTTCTCAACTTCTTCAACCTGCTCACCTTGTTGAGCCTCAGTTTCTGGTACTTCTAGCACTTCATCCACTACAGATGGTATAACAACTGATGCTCTTCTTCGCTTGAAATGAATTAATTATTCTTGTGGTCTTGATCCGCTAGCCTCCTCTAGAATCTGTCTCACAGATCCAACCAATAGAATCATTCTTTGCTCCCCCTGAGTAGAAGCCAACAACTTTTTCTCTTCCTCATCACCAACAGGTAATAAACTGTTGAACGAATTGTTCCATACAAATCCCAGCTTCTTGACCACCCTAGTAGTCAAAGTATTTGAATGGTGGAACCTCTGTTCACAAAACATACTGGCCAGATTTCTTTTTTTCCTTAAAATCATAGATAGAATTCCACCATAAGTATAATATCCCATATTTGCTTCAGGATGATAATAATATCTAAAATACATCAGCATGAACTGACAGAAATTGAACTTGATGTTATTAAAAAATAAAAACATCACATACTTATCTGAATATAGAACCTTCTCTAGCTATACTGTTCTAGGTAGTATAGCTGACTGTATGAACTTTATCATAACTCGCCTATCTAGAGTCAGTTCCTTGGACATGATCTTCTTAATGGTTCTTGTTCTGAATAATGAAAACATTATATCCTCTTAGGGATAATTACCATCACCAATATTCTTTAAATCAAAATGGCACTCCCCCTCATGGGGAAAATGATGTTCCTCTATTATCTCGACTAAATAGAAAGAGATCTTTTTGTCATGAATTTTAGAAACCGGTGTATCTTCCTCAAAACTGAAACTGAAAGAAGCATTTTAACAGAATTCCTTAACATCTAGATCATACACAACCGGTGTATTATCTTCTCTAAAGATAAAATCTAACCATTGAAACCTTATTGCTTTCTTGAGAGATATATTTGTTGAATCCAGATAGGTAAAGTCAATTACATTTCCTGTAAGAATTCTTTTGGATTTATTCTGTGGATAGAGAGAGAGCTCTAACTCTGTATCGTCTGGTCTCCTTGAGCTATCCATCTTTTGAAGTTTTCTAGTTTGAAGGTTTGAAGGTTTAGGGTTTGAAGGATTTACGAGAGGGTTTCGAGATAGAGTGTTCAATTAACTGATAGGATGTGTGAGAGATAACAATGAGAGTGGAAGAATGAAAACGGTTTTCTTGCACTGATTGAGATGATACTCATTACTTTGAACAATGTTTTATTTTATTACTTTCTTGAAAAAGAAAATTAATAATACATTTTCCAAAATAAATTAAATAAATAAATATCTGGATAGTTTTAAAGTCTATTAAAGAAAAACTAAACGAGCACTTAAAAACAGAGTAACTGAAAGTAAATATTTACTTAAAATTAAATAATCCTATCTCTCCTTAATAAAATAAAAACTTACACTAGGAAGTGGTTTAGTGAAAATATCATCTAATTGATATTAAGTATTATCAAATTCCAAAGATATATACTTTTTAAGGACATGATCTCTTAGAAAATCATGCCTTATATCAATGTGCTTAGTCCTCGAGTGACTTATAGGATTCTTTGAAATATTTATAGCACTAGTATTATCACATAAAATATTTGTACTATTAAACCTTATTCCAAAGTCTAGTAGAGTGTTTTTTATCCACAACACTTGTGCACAACAACTGCCTGTGGATACATATTCTTCCTCAGCTGTTGACAGGGCAACTGAGTGTTGTTTCTTACTTGACCATGATACTAAATATTTTCCTAAAAAGTGATAGGTTCTTGATGTTCTTTTTCTATCTAATATATAGCCACAAAAATTAGCAACTAAATATGAAATTAAATCAAAATCATAAGTTTTGGGGTAAAGAAGAGATTGGAAAACAATTCCTTTTAGGTATCTAATTTTTTTTAACAGCAGTAATATGAGATTATTTAGGATTTGATTGATATATTTCCCAAATACATACTGAATACATAATTTCTAGCCTACTAGTAGTAAGATACAATAAAATACCAATTATACCTCTATATAACTTATTGTCCACTGGTTTTCCAGCTTCACCCAAATCAATTTTTACATTAGTACACATAGGAGTTGTATATGTCTTACTATTTTCAAGTCCAAAATTTTTCAGTAAATCAATAATGTATTTGATTTGATTTAAAAAATTTCCAAAATATTTTTGGTAAATTTTATATCCTAAAAATAAATTCAATTCTCTCATAATATTCATTTCAAATTATTTTTTTCATTAGATTTAAAAAATCATTAAAAATATTTTTATTAGTTGAACCAAAAATTACATCATCAACATATATTTGAACTAATAAAATATTATGACAAAATATTTTCTTAAAAAGTGTTGGGTCTTCCAAACCAATAGTAAAATCATTTTTCAAAAGAAAAGAACTTAATCTTTCATACCAAGCTCTAGGTGCTTGTTTAAGTCCATAGAGAGATTTAGTATGTTTAAAAACAAAATCTAGTTTTTTGAGAATTTTCACAACCACAAGGTTGTTCAACATATACTTCCACTATTAAATAGATATTTAAAAAGAAAGATTTTACATTCATTTGATATAATTTAAAATTCATATGATATGAATAGGATAAAAGAATTATAATGGCTTCTAATCTAGATACATGGGTAAAGGTTTCATCATAGTCTATACCTTATTCCTGATTGTATCCTTTAGATACTAATCTAGATTTTTTTCTAGTTATTATTTCTTGATCATACTATTTGTTTTTAAAGACCCATTTAGTTCCTATAACTAGATAATTTTAAGGTCTTTCAACTAACTTCCAAACTTCATTCCTCTTAAACTGGTTTATCTCTTCCTGCATTTCTAAAGTAAAACTTTCATCTTCTAAGGATTATTCTATAGACTTAGGTCCTAATTGAGATAGAAAGGCAGAGAATTCTTCTATGTTTCCTACACTTGTTCTAGTTCTAATTCATATTTCCAGGTCCCCTATAACAGTTTCTAAGGGATGATTCTTTTGGGTTCTATTCTGTCTAGGTAAAACACTAATTTATTTGGTAGTTTCATGTTCTTCTGAAATGGACTGAGTTTTATTATTTTCAAAATCATCTTTCAGGTTTTCTCATCTCATGTTATCATTAGAGTCAGTAATTTCATCAGTTTGATCTTTCTCTATTAAAAGGGTTAGTTTCATCAAACTTCACATGAAATAATTCTTCAACAATCCTTGACTTTTTATTGAATACTCTATAAGCTTTAGAAGTAGCAGAATATCCTAAAAATATTTCTTCTTCAGATTTTGGATCAAACTTACCAAGATTATACTTGGTGTTCAGGATATACACTTTGCATTCAAAAACTTTAAAGTACTTTACTTTAGGATTTCTGTTATTCCAAAGTTCATAGGGTGTATTTTTGAAAATTGATCTAATTAATACTATATTCATTATATAATAGGCTGTTATTATAGATTCTTCCCATAAGTAGGTAGGAATACTGTATTCATTTAGCATAGTCCTAGACATTTCTTGAATAGTTCTATTTCTTCTTTCAATAATTCCATTTTTTTTTGAGGACTTCTTGGGGTAGATTAGGTGTGTTTAATACCTAGATTTGAGTAAAAGTAATTGAATTCCTAATTCTCAAATTCTCCACCATGATCACTTCTTAATGAAATTATTTTAATACCCTTTTTGTTTTGAATAATTTTGTAAAAACTTTTAAAAACAGTGAACACTTCACTTTTGAGTTTTAGAAAATAAACCCATGTAAATCTTGAATAATCATCAACTAAAACATATACATATAATTTACCAGCCAAACTAGCTATTTTGGTTGGTCTAAAAAATCTATTTGGATAATTTCTAGAGGTTTAGATGTAGCAATTTTTTTAATTGATTTGAAGGAAGACTTGTGTTTTTTGCCAATTTAAAATGCATCATAGAATCTATCTCTATAAAATTTAATAATAGGATAATAAAAAATTAATTTCTTCTTAGAAAATTTATTTAAATAACATATATTACAATGACCAAGTCTTCTATGCCAAATTCATGAATCATTTATCTTAGCAGTCAAACAATTCACTTTCTGTTTACACAAGGAATTTAAATCCAAAGTATAAACATTATCAGTTATAGGTGATTTAAATTTAAGCATCTCATATTTAAATACAAAACAAGAATTGTTAGAGAAATAAACATAATATTCATCATCACAGAGTTGAGAAATACTTATCAGGTTGTGCTTCAGACCTTGTACATATAGTACCTTATTGAATGAGATAGTTTTTGGATCACCAATAGTTCCAAGTCTAATTATCTTTCCTTTGGCATTATCGCCAAAGGTAACTAGACCTCCATCTATTTGAGTCAGTGTACTGAAGTTTTCTCTGTTTCCACTCATGTTCCTTGAGCACCTACTATCCATGTACCATAAAACTTTTCTGGTTCTATGACCTATTTCCTACAAAATCAATTAGACAAGAGTTTTTTTTGGTACCTGCATCATTTTGGGTCCGGCAATGTTAGTTAGCAGAGTTCTGGGAACCTAGATCTGCTTTGTTTTTCTATAACTCATATCATTTCTTTCATATTAGATTTTTGAAATAAAATCCCATTTAATTCCACTTATCTGAGGATTTCTTAAGTAACAGTTTGTTGATATATGACCTTTTGTTCCACAATAATTACAAGTTACACTTTTTTATTTAGGAGAAAAATAATTCTTATAAAGCTTGGGGTTTTCACCCTTAATTCCTATACCAATTTTTTCCTTTTTGATTACATTCTTTCCAAGAATTTCATTCAAAATATTTTCTCCTTTTGTAAAAAAGAGAGCATAACTTTTGTAAGTTTCTACTTCATATTGTAAAGATTTAATCCTGATTTAATGATCAACATTGTTTGTAATAGATGAATTAAATTTTTTATTCAACTCTTAATATTGTTTGAGTATATTGTCTCTTTCTACTAATACTTCTTTGTGATTATTCTTTAAAGATTTGTGCTTCTTTATTAAGGAATCATATTTTCCCTCTAGTATTGAGAAATAGGCAGCTAACTTTTCATTTGAACAACTACCATAATCAAAATTAGAGGAATAATAGGATTGTACCTCTTCTTATTCTTTAGCAATAAAGCACATGTTGGTTTTTAGATTCTTTAGTTCTTTTTTTGAATCATCTTTTGAGGAGCTATTAGAGTCTTCAGATACACTCTATGTAGCCTTCATTGCCTTTTTCTCTTTTTTCTCATAATCAGCATTTTCTGATATTTCTTTTCTGGTATTTTTCTTAATTCTTTCAATTTAGGACAATAAGTTCTGATGTGTCCCAATATTTTTCATTCATAGAATCAAACTTCTCTTTATTCTCTCTCATCCTTATTGTAAGGTTTTCTTAAGCCTATTTTATTTTTGTAGAACTTGCTGAAATTTCTGGCTAATTGAGCTAGTTCAATTTCAGAATCTGAGGAGTCTGAATTCTTCTCCATTTTTTCTTGTTTTGGCTTTCTGATTTGGTTCTGAGATGTCAATTTCAATAAAGTGTTTTCTATTTTCACAATAAATTTATGAACTTTAGCTTCTTCTTTCTTTTTTTTATTCATACATCATCATATTTCCAATTAATTCTTTCATTGTTAAATTTTTGACAGGAGATGATTTCCGAATTGCAGCTGATATTCCATTCTATTTCGCGGGAAGTACTCTTAGTAATTTCAAGGATTGATCAAGTTGATTGATAGGATCACCCAAGGATGTAACATTATTAACAATTTCAGTCAGCCTTCCATTCATCTGTGTAATTCTCTCTCCATAAAACATTCTAAAAGTATCGAATTTTAATTTCACTGTTTCATATCTCATTTGTCTAACATTGTTAGTACCTTCGTAGGATACTACAATAATTTTCTACATTTCATAGTATTTTGGGAATTGTGATACACAGTTGAATTCATCTGGTCCAAGACCACAAATAATAGCATTCATTGCTTTTGAATTCATATCAAAATCTGCTTCAATAACTGCATCCCAAGTCTCTGGTTTCTCAGGGATCTTGTAAGGAGATAGGATTTTTTAATAGACTTTGTATCTAAGATTATTTATATATATAATCATTCTTGACATCCATCATCCATAGTTTTCACCATTGAAATATGGATCACGCACCATTGACATTCCTTCTCTAGGATCAACCATTGCTATCTTAATTGTACAGATCTTATACTCTTCAGCTTACTATAGCTTTGTCCAAAAATATCTCCTCTGATACCAACTGTTAGGTCGGATTGTACAAAGCAACTCAAGAGGGGGGGGGGGGTGAATTGTGTATTTTCAAATTACCTTCCACAATTTAGTTTTTTGAATCCCTCTAAAAAATATGAAGATTTGAAGTGTTGTTATTCTGTATGAAAAAGTGAAATGAATATGTAGAAGTAAAGAACACAGATTTTTATAGTGGTTTGGGGCACAAAGATCCCCTAGTCCACTCCACCAATAACTCTCTCTGCGAGCTTGGAGATTTCACTATAATAGGTCCTCTTTTCACAAGACCTTCAATCCACAACTGAGTGCAGGAAGTTAACACCTTTAAAAATAAGACTAAAACAAAAAAGTCTTCTGGTTCTGTAACAAAGAACCAATATCCACAACTTAGAAAGAGAAGATGATAATCCACCACAACTAAGTACGATTAGTCAAAACTCAAATCAATAGGAATTGATTTGTAAAATAGTAAATTTTATCTTCACAGTTCTAGAAGTACGAAACTAACAATTGATGTATCTTCTTCATTGGAAATGAACTTCTTCTAGAAATAATAGTCCAAAGAGATACTTGTTGCACAATGATATTCAATAAAATTTCAACTTCATTTAAGAAAAATGAGGTTTAGAATGATTAATACTTTGAAAGCTTCTCCTCTTTTGTAGATTATTTAGATTTGATCAACTATAATAGCAGCACTAAAAAAATTATCAGAATCAACAACTATTCATACATACATATATTCTTAATTTTTCTCAACTATGTAAATAATAAATAGAGTAAGTGATTTCCTTAGATAATTCCATATCCGAAATTCTTTCCTAATTAATCGTGGGAATTAAAATCTTAAAAGGAACTTCCCTTAAGAATCGAAGTAGTTCTCTGAGAAAAAGGGTTCTTCGAAATAGATCATAACGATCTTTGAATCAATCATTAACTCTGATTAAATCATTCCAGCTGATTTGAATAAGCAACATGGCTTCACAGATCACTACCATTGAGAACACAACATAGGGTTAAGTAGCATAGTGTAGGGTTCTTTTACCAATGTATGGTTTACTAACCATACTTTCATTTGCGTAACGTAGGGATAACACATAGCATTCATCTTCCATACTTTCATCTACATAACGTAGAGATGTCACATAGGGTTAAACAACCATACTTTCTTATATTTTCTGAATGTAAGGTTTATGAATAATATTTCCAGATTCCAACGTAGGGTTGCTGATCCATAAATGATTTTCTTAGCGTAGCGTAGGGATGATGATCCATACACGCACTGTTCACTGTACTTTTGAAATGGAAACTTTTCAACATAGCGTAAGGATAATGATCCATACGTGCATTGTTCACATCAGCGTAACGTAGGGATTGAAATAGTTTTTCCAGAGTAAATATCGTAATGTTAGAGTTCCTTTGATATGAACAAAATTCCTAAAAAACTTACTCATAAAAACTTTATTAGAAAAAAAAGGGTATTTTGAGCATCAAAATCATTATTAATTATAGAGTATTGTTGCGACAATACATGCCCAACAAGAAGTACATTCCAGAGCTGACAATGTGATCACTTATGATGAAATATAACTGGAACATGATTTATCTTACTATGAAGAGCCTATCAATATTATAGACACTAGAGAACAAGTATTGAGTAATCGGATGACTCAGTTGGTAAAGGTACTTTAGAGAAATTATAAGATTGAAGAGGTGACATGGGAACCTAAGGAAATTATGAGGAGGAACTACCCAAATCTTTTCTTGAGGTGAAATTATATAATTTTTTAGTATGATTTTTTTAAAGGATAGAATAATGTAACACCCCATGATTTTATAGTATGCTTTTTAAATAAATTTAATATCTTCAATAGCTTTTGTTTCATGTAACACCGAGTTTAAATGAACTAAGATCTATTATTAAAATATTATTATGTGACCATTATAACCTAGCCATTAAAATTAGAGGGTATGAATAGTAACAACTAAATTATTAAAAGTATATAGTTTACACATTTATAAAATAAACTCATTAGATATCAAACAAAAAAATTTAAATCATCTTAATGTCAAAGAAATGTATTTCTGAAAAAATGTTTGTATGTACGCACAATGTGTTTTTATTTTTAATAAATTAAATAGATAACTATTTTTGAATTATTTAAATGTAATTTAAATATTATATATTCAATAAAATGTTTTAATATTCATATAAATTTTTTTACTTGGACTAGGATAAGAATAATTCCAGTTTTATGATTAAAAACTATATTTTTCTAAAAGGAAATTTTCATCACATTTTGCACACTTATTTTAAAATTAATTTTTGAAACTTATAGAAATTTCATCATGAAAAATGGATCCCATATTGGAATTATGAGATTAAATTTTTTTAAATAGGGTCCTTTTATTTTTGGTTAATATGAATAGTAATTGTTGTAAAATTTATCACCTCAATAAAGGGTAAACCGAGTTAATCTTGGTAAAAAATAATTGATAAGGTCATAATATTTAAACTTAATTCTTATTGGTTGAATTTAATTCTACCCTTATCAACTTATTATCTAAATTTATATGTTTAATGGAAAATTTTCTATGAAAATTACCAATATAATATTTAAATCAAATAAATTTACAAAATGTGAGTCTCTTAGTTTTAAAAATATATTATGTGTCCACATAGAGACAAAATAAAGTTATGAAAAAATATAAATGTAAATTTTATGAACAATGAAATTATTTTAATTATTATAATTTATTTATAATTTTTATAAATTATATAATTATCTTTAATTCTTGAGTAACACTAATAGAGTATTTATCCAATTAATAGATAAATAAAATAAATGATATTAAAAATATTTAAAGTGATATAATTTGAGTGATTTATAGAGTTACATGATTTTTTTATATTAATATTAAATATAAGTGATATTTAAATTGATTATATTCAAAATATAACTTTTTATTAATGTATTTTAAGTCAAATTAAATAAATATTTTCAAAATTGACACTAATGATAATTTATCAAAATGATATTTTATTAAATTATTTAGAAATTATAAAAAATATTGAAAGATGAAAAGGGTGTAATATATGGTATAAAATTTCATCCCTTATATATTTATGAGTCAATAGTTACCTTATATATGAAATTATAACCCTTTAATAGTTAAAAATACATTACTACGGTTAATGCTAAAATAAGCTAACTAAGGGGTTAAACCAAAAATATGGTTTAAAACACCAAAAAACCCTATAAAATTTTATTGGTAGATGATATTTCAACCATATGTTACCATAATTTCTAATTCATGGCCATTATATTCATTTTTCTTGAGAATGGATTTATTATAATTTAATCTTTTAATAAATTCCAAAAGTTCCTCTCACCTCAATTATAAAAGGGAACCTCCTCTCTCACTTATTAACACCACATTGAGCCATATATATCAACCAAAACCTACCCATTTCCATTTTAAACACCCTTATACATGTTATATAGGATTTTTCTATAAAAAATACACACCCTAGGTCCCTTATGAATATATATAAAGTATGTTTACCAAATAAGAGTTAATCATCTTTAATGAGCCCTTCAAGTTTATTTCCTCTTCTAATTCCTATTAAAGTGTTGTAACCATCCTAAAATAATAAATCCAGAATAATTAATATGAATATATGTTATTATGATTATAGGACAACCATATTCTATCTCTTTTCCATCCTATGAAAAGTGAGAACATCGTTTGTGTGTACGTACATCTTACTGTCTCCATGTAGCGGTGTAATTTGTTTTCCATCACCATTTTACATGGATGGTTATAAATATGTAACTAATGAGTATATATGATATGTAAGAGATAAATAAAATTATTTAACTATAATATAATATATACCTTCTTACCTTATAATCCTTTAGATAATGATAATATTTCTCGTGTGTACATGTGGACTACCACCTCTATGAATCGAAGTGATCCTTTTGTAATTTATGCTTTATATAGATGGTAATAAGGATATATTTAAAGAATATATATACATATATGTTTTTATATGATATATATGATATTATAATTATTCTATAAAGATTAATTATGTAATGTCCTGACCCAGGTTCCACTTACTGGTGCCCCGATCTGGTTCGCCACATGATGTTATGCACACCTCCCCATATACTAGAGGATGATGATTCATAAAGAGGATATAATATGTATCATGAGGAGACTATAAAATCTTTATCAAAGCAATATAATATTAGAAATCAATATCCAATATAACTAAGATAATAAACTAATCAATAATCAATCAAAAAACACATGAATAAATCCAAAAATGGAGAAATGACCACAAACCAAAGAAGTAAATATGTCATCCCATATATGTGTCAAGTGTCTAATAAAAATACAAAATAAAGACACATTGAAATATCCCAATTGGTTCCAAACATCATTTCTGATTCCTTTATCCATACCCCATCCTGAATCCCAACTGATCTATCTATCATAGAGGTCTTTCCATTATATTTTTTTGAAAACATGAAGTCTATTTAGGTACCAATCTGGTGGCCCAAGTAGGGTGTGAGTACAACTCAGTAGGCCAAAAACAATGGTTTATAAAGAAATATCTATTCTATAACAGTGTATACAATTGTATAAAGTATAATGAAAAAACAATAAGGTAAACAATTTTCTCATTTATTATTCTTTATCCAACCATATTATCCCTAGGTTCATGATGACACCCAAATTAATCATACCTACTTCAGTCTCCACTGGAGTCTAAACCATACATCATAGTGATTTCACAATTCATTTATTAATTGTATTTAAATATTCATTTCATTTCAACTTCATTCAATATCCAAGAGATTCAGTCTGGGAACCCTCATCACATTCATACTTGGGGTCCTAGAGCATCATTATGAAACCCCATGGGTACTTAGAACATCAGTCCCTCACCCAAAAATCATTTTTCAAATTCACATATAAATATTATTCATGCATAAGGGGACTAATGCATCATTCTGGCTCCCCATGGGTACTAGGAGCATCATTCCATCACCCATAACTTAGTGATCACATACTCATATAAATATAAATCATACTTTAGGGGACTAGATAATCAGTCTGGAACCCCATGGATACTTGGAAGATTAGTCCATCACCCACAACTCATTGTTTACATTCTCATAAAACCTTAACAATATGGTGCACCCGTTCATTTATCAACATAACCAAGGTTATTTACTTTTATCATAAGGTACAACTGTAGGTTTTGGGCACAAAAAAAGTGTGTGATGGGTCATACCCAACTTTTATTTTTACCATGATCGATGATCAATCTGAGATTTACATAATGATAAATGACTTTGATCAATGAGATTGAATAAAAGAAAACAAACAATGTATAAAATGCTGGAACTAGAGAAAGGATCATAATGTATTAATTATAATTAATTTAATCAATTAAATAATTACCATGCATGGATTATTTCTTCATTGATGGATTTGAAAACATTTCTATGTTGTACGTTCATTGTGTTGTAGGAATCAAGAGTATATTCCCTCTAGCGGTGATCAACACATGTTCCACAAATCTTCGAATGTCATGTAGGAATCTACGGGTGCTAGCATGATAGATCATATCACTTGTGTCATTCTCCTTTGACTTCCATTAGAATCACTTCCAAATAATTCTACTTGAACTTTCTAAACTCGAGAGTGGATGGTGTAGGAAGATATCTCTTCTTTCCCTAGAGCATTCTTGGAGAGAGATATCTCTAGGACTTGAGAGGATTTTCTCCATCTATTATTGTGAATAAAAAAAAATGAATTATCTCTCTAAGAAAATAATATATTTATTTTTAAATACAACTAGGTTTTATAAATAAGTATTTTAAAAAAATTTCTTTAATATTTATTTAATCCCTTGTAGAACCCCATATTAAAATAATAATAATATTATTATTTTCTCAACATGTTCTTAACTTGTGAGTTAAATTAAATATTATTTAATCACATAATATTCAATATATATTATTTCTCACCTGACCTAAAAACTTGGTCTGTAATTCCTCCACTATATTTACCAGGACTTAAATAATGACTATTTATTTAATAAATAAATATCACTTCATTATTCACCAATGAATAAATAAATATTATATTCACTAAATAGAAAATAAATATTTATTAAATATTTTTCCCAAAAAAAATTCTCTCGAATAAATGGTGACAGAATATATGCGATTAAAAATACATGAATAATTATCAAACCACGTATGAGAATAATATTTATTCAACTTATTAAATAATAAATAATAATATATGATTTAACTGAGATTCTGGATACACTTAGTGTGTGACCCTTTAGGCCTCTTTCTTAATTTCATTAGGTGAAATAGCCTAAAGTCAAAGGTTATCATCTTTAAATATTGCAAGGCACCCATAGAGAAATAATTTAATGTATAAATGAAATAATACCTCATAAGGATGCTTACAGTGTGATATAATCCCTTTATCATGACATCTCTAATCAAGAAGGTTGCATGCTGGTGTAATCAACCTATGTGCTTGATGTCTCTTTCATTGATTTTCCGAAAATCAAACATGCCCATAAAACACCCTCAACATGGATTTATTTAGGGTATAGAATTTCCATAAAAGGTAATGAGATATCAATTTATATTAAATAATAGAAGAGACAAATGCTTTATCACATTATTCATTAATGCAATATTACTTGTGACACACCCAATGTATCCTACCTCACTGCGAACATATGTTATCATGGTTTTCATCAATACATCAAAGTACACTACTCATAATACTCATTAATAATATTATTAAATTATAAGTATCACTACACACATCTGTATATAGGAATATTCAATGACACGTATAAATGTGGATTTTCTACTAGAGGCTCTCATTCTCATAATATCCAAAATTGGATATTACTAAGGGCATACACCATGAGAAAATTCCTAAAAAACCTATGAGTCTCTAACCTTGATAGCCTATATCATTTATGTCCCTAAAATGGTATAATTAATCTATAGAACATATATTTAAGAATAGTTTCGTAGAACTTCTGGGTTCTCATCGTAGTAGGGAACTACTATAACCTTTTAGTGCAGTAACTACTCTTAGGACATTATCAGATACTATGTTACATAGAATAACCATCATGATGTGATAAAGTGTTTATTAATATTAAAAACTATGAATACATGTAATCATAAATTACATAGAAGTTGGTTATAGGAAACCAACTCCAATAGACTCCCACTTTCACTAGAGCCAACTGCTAACAACCCTCAGTCTCCTAACTCTCACATGATACTCATGCTTCTGCTAAGATAGGACTTTAGTCAAGGGGTATTCAATGTTCTCTTCCATGGGTACTCTGCATACTGTAACTTTACCCCTTTGATAAAAATACTTCAATAGGTGATACTTCTGAAGTATATGCTTTGTTCGTTGGTGTGGCGTTCACTCTTTTTCAAGATCCACCACTGTAGTATTATCACAATATAATGTGATATGGTCTTTACTTCTAGGTACAACATCAAGATCATGGACAAAGTTTCATATCCAAATGGATTCCTTGGATGCATCAGAAGACACTATATACTCAGACTCCAATGTAGAATCAATGATAATTGGCTACTTTGAACTCTTCCAACTCATAGCTCCTCCATTGATATAAAAAAAATAGTCTGACTACCACTATAGATCATTCTGATCTATTTGAAAACTAGCATCAGTATAACCCCTGATGACCAGCTCCTCATGTCCTCCATACACTAGGAATATTTTCTTAGTTATTCTCAAGTATATGAGGATAACCTTAACAACCAAAAAATACTATTCTCCTAGATCTATTTGATATTTTTCTACCATGCCCAATACATAGGAAACATCAATTCTAGTATTCAACATGGCATACATGATTGATCATATCACTAAAGAGTATGGTATCTTACTCATTCTCTCTTTGTTATGTTGTGTCTGAGGAATTTTTTTTAGAAAGATGTAAACCATGTAAAATTAGAACCAATCCCCTCTTGGATTTTTCCAATCAAAATATCTTTAATATATAATCAATATATTTACTTTGAATTCGTCTAATAATCCTCTTGGGTCTATCCCGAATGATCTTGATCCCTAAAATATAGGCTACTTCACCTAAGTCCTTTATAGAGAAACACTTGTTTAAACATTTCTTAATAGACTGTAAGACTGGTATGCCATTTCCAATAAGGAATATGTCATAAAAATATACTATTAGGATAACGACCACATTCTCATTAAACCTCTTGTATACAAATGGATCACATTCATTCTTAATAAAACCAAATTCTTTTATAGCTTCATCAAATTGAATTTTCTATGACCTAGATGATTTCTTCAATCCATAAATGGATCTATGTAACTTGAAAATAGTTCTGGAATCACCTGGAGTCATAAAACCTTCTAGGTGTGTCATATAGACATCTTCCTAAATGTTCACATTAAGGAAATTAGTTTTGACATCCATCTGCCAAATTTCATAGCCATGGTATGCTACTATATCAAGTAGAATTCTGATGGATTTAAATATGGAAACTGGTGAAAATTTTTAATCATAGTAAATTCCTTGATTCTATTTAAACCCTTTATCCATTAGACTTTCTTTATAGGTATTTACATTAAATTCCATGTACATTTCTCTCTTTAATACCCATTTACACCATACATGCTTTACATAAACTGGCACATCAACTAGAACTCAAACTTGGTTCCGATACATGGAATCTATTTTAGAATTCATGGCTTCTTTCCACCTTGTATATTCTGAGATCTCTGCTGTATATTTATAGGATATAGGTTTATCATTTTCAAACAATAATGAGTCACTACATTAGGTGACTAGAAACCATATCTCTCCAGTTTTCTTACCTCTCTTGTGATCCTATATAGTACTTGTGTTTTAGGAACTAATTATTCCTCGGGGAAATATGGAATCTATTCCTGTATCAAATATTATGAATCTTGAGCATCAAATTCATTGAATTAAATATTTCTCCCACTATCCCTTTTGAGGATGTTCTCCCTTTCAATAAATATGGCTTGTCTAGTGACAATCACCTTCTTTTTTGAGGGTTTGTATAGGTAATATCCCTTTGTTTCATTGGGATAACCTATAAAGATACACTATATGCCCTGGGTTGCTAGTTTGTTTCCTGAGAAGGCCTTAAAAAATGTCCCACAACCCCATACATGTGTATGAAAAAAAGTTTATTTCCACTCCACAACTCAAAGGGAATTCTGTTTTCTACTTTAGTTGGCACTCATTTTAATAAGTATATCACAATTTGTAATGCATATCCCCAAAAGGATAATGAAATGTTTTCATGACTCATCGTCTAACTTACCATGTATAACAAGGTATGGTTCCTCCTTTAACTAACACCATTCCACTATGGTGTATAAGGTAGAGTGAGTTGAGATAGAATCCTAAACTCCTATAGAAATTCGATAAACTATTGGTTGAGATATTCACTACCTTGATTTGATCAAAGCTTATTTATCTTCTTTCCAAGATGATTCTCTAATTCATTCTCGAATTACTTGAATTTCTAAAATCACTTGAACTTATAACTCATCAATTAGATATAACCATATCTACTCAATTAATCATTAAAATTTATGAAGTATGAATACCCACCTCTAGATTCTATTGTAAAAGGTCCACACACATCAGTGTGTACCAATCCTATAATCTTTGTGTCCCTTTCACCTTGTCCAATGAATGGTGGTCTAGTAATTTTTCCTTGTAAACATGCATGAAATCTTTCTAGTGGTTTTAGCTTATAAGAGTATAAATAATCATATTTATAGATCTTTTTCAAATGCTTCTCATTTGCATGACCAAGATGGTGATGCCATAGTTGGGTGTTATATGAGCTGTGTGAACATGATTCATTATCAATTTCCAATACTTGGTTTTCATAATTTAATACATAAACACCATTATTTAAATGTTCCATACCATAACATATGTTGTATTTATAAAATAAACAAATTTTATTTCCAAAATTGAAAATAAAACCATATACATCAAGGAATGATATATAAATTATGTTCTTTGTAACTGTTGGTACATAATAACAATCCCTTAAAACCAAAATCATTATTGTTGGCAATGAAATGTGTTAGAAACCAATGGATAAAGCTTCCATCCTTTCACCATTGGCATCTCACAAATCCACCTCTCTTCTAGAAATATTTTGGAATCTACTTGGTTCATGAATTTTTATAGAGATGTAAGCACCACAAGTTGTATCTAATACCCAATGTGTAGATATTGGAAGATAAAACTAAATAACTAATGGACCTTTATATTCCCCTTACTTATGGGTGAATTTATTCTTTCAATGGCCTTTCTTGGCACATGAAAAACATACTACCTCCTTTTCCTCACCTTTCCTTTGGATCTTCCTCTTCTCGTATGGATGGTGATTAGGAGCTTAAAACTTTTTGAGTCTTGGGATCCTTTTCCTTATTCTTCCTTTTATTATTCTCTATAAGGACTGATTTTTTGTCACCCCCCATGTCCTTATCCACTTGGAGAATCAAAGTAAGAAGTTTTGAAAGTATCTTCTCATTATTTCTCATATTACAATTAACAATAAAACTAGAGAAGTTCTTGGGAAGTGATGAAAGTATGAGATTTGCGAGAAACTCATCTAGGAATTTAATCCCTATGATGTATAAGCCTTAAATATAGCCAATAAGCTTGAATACATGAGTCCTTGATGACACAGACTCTCCAAGATTATTTTTAAACAAATCATTTGAGACATGTATCTCTCTTGTCTCACCTTCTCTTGATAGATATCCTGAAGGTCAGACATCATTCTATATGAATCCATGTCCTCATGTTGCATCAAAAGATCATTAGTCATAGATGATAGCATGAAAAACTAGAAATTTGTAGCATCATCCAAATTTTTATCATAAAGAGACAACTCTTCATCACTAGCCTCATTTCTAGATGCTTTAGTAATAGGTTCTTCCAACACATACAATTTCCCTTCACGATTAAGGATACCAATTAAAAGCCTTTGTCACTCTTATAAATTTGTGCCTCTTAGAAGGTTTTCCTTGTGATGTATGGATCACAGTGATGTGTTTAATGTCATTTTATTGTTGTTTCTACAAGTAATATGGGAATATATTTAGTACTTTTTTCAGATAAATTTTTTACAAATAGAAAAATATTATATTTATTAATCTTATACTATTTTCTAAAAACCCAATAGCCCTCACCATTAGCTTTGGAATATCATGTTTCTTGTAAATTATAGTGTAAAAGATCCATATTATCCTTCTTATTACCCAAAATTTTGTTGTTCAAGAAATTTGAATGGTTTTAGGTATACATTCCAAATACCAACTACATTAACTTACAATTCCTTGATATGTTGAGTAGACTCCCCAATCCTAAAATCCTTAAATTGTATTTCCTCAAACCTCACCTCTCAGTTACACCAAGTCCTACTTTCAAAGTCAATAATTAATGTGAACTACTTTAAGTCAACCCAAAATTCCATGTTATAATTCCCCAATAATCGAAATAAACCATACTTTGGATGATCAAGGACTTTTAATTATGGTTAGATTTTAACTAAAGTAGTGGAAGTCTATACTAATTTAATATATAATTGGGAGATTTAACATTTTATACATAAATTTCCAATTATTATCTTTATCATATTCTTGTTAATAATAAGTAGATTTATTTAAGTGATTAACCATGTATTAGATAATATTTGTGCATAATCCAATTTATTTTAGTTCTATATTGTATGCATGTTAATTCATTAATTCACGTGATCATGACAAAACATCTATAATGAAATAACTATGAAACTTGAAAAATAAAATAATAAAGTGGTATGATCATGACAAATGGTTAGTTAATCTAGGAGTTGATAAACTAACTATTGATCAAGGGTAAAAATATATTGAATCAATTAAGGTTCATGTTATAGATTTCCACCTATCCACCTATGTATCTCTCTTGGATTGGTATCACCTCAACTCCAAACTTGAACCTACTCCACTAGCTTGGGAGCTCCATCCATTATATATTCTTTTACTCACACAGAAGTGAGGGGAAAATGGTTTTCATAAAAGAAACAATGGGAACATAGGCCCTTACATAATAAGAGGAGAGAAGGAATGCATGCCAAAAATTTAATTTAATAATAAATTAAATGAAACCAATGACATACAAAGGTCTGGTCTATTCTCATGATCATCCACTTGCATAAAAAAAATTACACATTTAATAAATCTATCATTAAATTCTTAATTGTTATTATTTAAGATAAACCACAGTCAAATAAATTAATTACCATTTTTAATTAATCAATTATTTTATCTTAATTATCATATAAATTCCTTGATATTATCATCCATTGTAATTTTAAACAAATTAAATAAATTTATTTAAAATTAATTATGTGCATAAATGTACTTTGGAAGAAACATGGTGAATACACATCTGAATCTACCCAACATGTATTATACTCATATACTGTTTAATCTTGTGAAATATGGCATACACGACTTATCACATAATCTCATGACATGTACTATCAACTTAATGATTACATGAATTACATTATTTTTCTATAAAGTTCTATGCTTCAATACACATAGAGTAATATTTTTCATACGACTCACACATGATATGCAGATCTAAAAGATACACAGAAATTAATTAAATATTGATATACACACACACACACACAGAGATATATATATATATATATATATTATAACCCATCACATGGTGTGTCATATAATATGAATGACCACATGAAATCACATGTCAATAAGGTTTACACAGTATAATAAATTAATTTTAATTATGTGTAATTAGAGTTTAAGTACATGAAATGTAAAATCAAGCTATACAGTGTATATGTCTCTCACTATCAATCCGCAGAACATTCCTAAGGACTTAGAGTGTAAATCATGCCTTAGAAAAACTGGAGTACACAACGTGTATAAGGGATACATAGTGTGTGGTCTCTGAGTTACACAGTCACAAGTCAGGTAGGTTTTGTATGAAAATACATGGCCCATATATGAATTAAAATAATACATGTTGTGTATGTGGGATACACAATGTATACTTCAGCTGACCATGTTCTAGGATGTCCTGATCAACATGAAATGTAAGTGATCAAATGAAATTCATGTATTCAATGCACATGTTTTTAATTAATTCCAAATTAATTCCTAGTTTATTGAAAAATAGTACACGATGTGTAACTCTAGTTACATGGAATGTACTCTTGTGTTATCTAGCCAGAATTCTCAAAACCTCTAGATGAGTTCTTTAATTTTAATTATTTCCTAAAATTAATTAATTTGATTAGATATATGAGAAAAAAAGTAGTAGAAGAAAATTTTGTTTAAAGAATGATTAAACTTTATTTGAAAACTAAATCACATATACAAAAATTAATAAATGATATTTAAATAGTTATATATAATTATGTGACTGCTCTGATACCACTTATATATTCTGGGCACAACAGAAGTGTGTAATGGGTCATTCCCAAATTTTCTTTTTTTCATGATCAATGATCAATCCTATATCTACACGATGAAAAACTCCATGACCAATCGAATTGAATCCAAGAATACCGAAAATGGAAAAAAAAATACCGGAACTAGAGAGTGGATCATCACATATTATTTATAATTAATTTAATCAATTAAAGAATTACCTTGAATCAATTATTTATTAATTGATGTATTTGACAACAGATATATATTGTAAGGTCATTAAGTTGTTGGAATCAAGAGAAAATTCTCTCTAGCGGTGATCCACATGTTGGTGGAAAGAAAATCTTTGTTCTTGGGAGCATTCTTAGAGGGGGAACTCTCTAGGGTTTGAGAGAATTATCTTCGACTGTCATTACGTACAACAAAAAATGAATTAGCTATCTAAGAAAATAATATAATTGGGTTTAAATACCATTAGGGTTTAGAAATAAATATTTTCATAAGTGGCCTTTAATATTTATTTAATCCATTGCGGAACCCCATGTTAAAATAATATTATTATTATTATTATTTCCTCGACATGCACTTAACTTGTGAATTGAATTAAATATTATTTAATAAAATAATATTAAATATATATTATTTCTCATTGGAACTAAAAAAATGTTCTGTCATTCCTTCATAATATTTATCAGGCCTTTAATAATGACTATTTATTTAATAGATAAATATCACTACATTATTCACTAATAAATAAATACATATTATATTCACTAAATAACAATTAAATATTTATTAAATATTCCACTCACATAATATTCTCTTGAATAACTGGTGATGAAATATATGAGATCAAGAATACATAAATAATTATTAAACCACATATGAGAATAATATTTTTTCAACTTGTTAAATAATAAATAATAATATATTATATTTCCTAGATTCTGGATACACATAGTGTGTGAACCTCTAGGCCTCTTTTTCAGTGTAATTAGGCGAAGTAGACTAAAGTCCAAGTTAGTGCCTAGCAACATGCCAAGGCACCAATAAAGAAATAAGTTAATTCTGTAATGAAATAATACCTCATATGGATGCTTACTGTTTAATATAATCCCTATATTATAATATCTATAATCAAGCATGTTTCATGATGGTTCCATCAACCTTTGTGCTCAATGTATCTTTATTTAACTTTACGGAAATCAAACTTTCCCATAGAACCGAATGACCATGGATTTATTTAGCCTATATTATTTCCATAAAAGGGCCTAATATATCAACTTCCATTAAAGAACTACAGGGAAAAATCCTTTCTCATATTATTCATTAATGCAATATTACTCATGACGCACCCAACGTATCCTACCTCACTACAAAAATATGTCATCACAATTTTTATAAACACGTCAATGTACCCAAATCATAATAGTAATTAATAATAATATTAAAGTGTATGGATCAATATACACATCAATGGATAGTAAAATACAATGAAACATATAAATATGGATTTCCTACTGGCATGTCTTGTTCTCATAATATCCCACGCTAGATATTACCAAGGGAGTACACCATGAGAAGGTGCCTCAAAGTCATATGAGTCTCCACCCTTTATAGCATGTATCATTTTTTCCCTCAAATGATATCATCTGGCTACAAAACATATACTTAATAATAGTGTCATATCACTTCTGGGTTTTTATCATAATAAGGAAATTTTGAGACCTTTTAGTGCGACAACTACTCTTAGGAAATTATCACATATTGTGTTATGAAAAAGAATAATCATGATGTGATAAGGTGTTTTTTAATATTAAAAACTATGAATGAAAATAATTATAAAGTAAAAATAAGTTGGTTCTTGGTCCCCAAATCCAACAAAAACATGAATAATTTCCCCATTAATCCATTTATCAAAATTTAATTACACAAATCATTAACCCTTCAAGGTTAAGCCAACTAAACCTTTAATTACATTTATCAAACATGAAAAAAGGATTTAATTCAATTCAAATAACTCAATATTCCCATTTTTAAATTTCATAATTAATTATTTCAAAGATATTGTCACACATTTTCATCAAGTTCAGTCACAAAATCTCTAATGGGTTCAACTAGATCTATGAATGGTCTCCTGATTTCATGGAATTAATTTCACCTTTTTAATTTAAAATCAATTTCAGATTGAGGAAACACAATGGAAAAATTACATACACATAATCTTAATCAATAATATGGATAAATTGAAATTATACCACCTACCTCATGATCATTTAGGAATTCTCACCAAACTGTGGCCCTTAATTCGAGGTATAATGGTCTAATTCACAACAATAGAGGGGATTTTGCATCAAAACTTAGGATCAAGACCCAATGAAAAAAGATCTGTTAAAAACTATATCTAAACCATAAAAAACATAGGAAAATATATCCCTCTCCAAAGGGGAATAAAGATAGGAGAGATAAGAACCTAATCTTGGAAGAGACCGCTTACTAAAAAGGAGTCAATCAGATCTTTATTACGTAAAGGAAGATATTTGAGGGGCCTATGAATCCTCTTTGGATCCTCCAAAAGTGATTAAAATCATGTTAGGTTTAATAAGAATGATTATTGATATAAACTGGTGTTCAATAAATTTTGAATAGAATTTTAGTGGTTTAAAATCCCACGCACATGTTTTCCTAGGCAGGTTGCATGGTTTGAAAAACCATGCACCCTAACAATATCCCCCTACTCTCTAGGGTGCATAGATACTCTTAGGTGGGTGTAAAATTTGAAAAACCATACCAATCATGAAAACTCTCTCTGTTTTAGGGTGCATGATTTTATAGGGTGGCCACATTGTTTGGAAAAACCATGCGCCAATTGTGCACTGCCCAAAAACCCTAAAAAATCTCCCAAAACTCACCTGAATATACCCAAGAAAACCCCAACCAAAATGATATTAAAAAAGGGTTAAATAATACCTTAAAAAGTACTTTATGTCTCCATAAATTTTATGATATTACAATCTCTACACCTTATAATATCTCATCCTCAAGTTGTACCCCCAAGCATCACTAAACCTCCAAGGTAAAACGGTCATGCCATTGGGCCCACATATAAGATTTCCTATCCCATGTTTCCTCATAAACACAACCATGTAACCATAACACTTGGATCAATGGAACAATATTTCCCTAGAAAACTTTCTCATTGTGATCCACAACATGAATAAGATGTTCCTCAAAGTACGCATCATCCTCAAGCTTAACATAATTAATGCGGATCACATGAGAAGGGTCGGGGTGATACTATCAAAGATGTAACACATGAAAAAAAATCATGAATTACACTATAACTATATGGAATGTACAATCAATACACCACTGGTCCGATTCTCTCCATTACCTCAGACGGTCCAAAAAACCTAGGTGCCATCTTTCCCATCTTCTATATCTCTCTCAATATAAACTCAAGAGGTTGATAGAATAGATCAACATAAGGATTATATCTACTCTAATATGTAGCCACATGTTTCGAAATCAACTAAACCTATTCTGATGCCTCCTACACGAGTCTCAGTCCCAAAAACTCTGAATCGACTACCTTCATCCAATATTGAGGTGATCTGCATATACTACCATAAATAACCTCATATGGTTCAATATGAATAGGTTCATAATAACTATTATTATAGGAGAAATCAAAAAATGATAAGTACTTCTCCCAAGACCCACCAATGTCTATGACACATTCCCTCAGCATATCCTCTAGCACCCGAATAGTATGCTCTGATTTCCCATCTATCTATGGGTAAAAAACAGTACTTAGAAACACCTAGATACCAAATGACTTATGAAAGCCTTGATATAAATTTGAGATAAAATTTGGATCCTGGTATGAAACTATTCTCTATGGAATCCTGTAAAAACAAACTATCTCTTGAACATACATATCAACTGTGAAAGTTTCCTGAATAGGAAATAAATGGGATAATTTTGTAAACTATTCCACAATCACCCATATCACATCATTATTCCATGGGATACTTGGAAGACCCACCAAAAAATCATGTTAACTTTATCTGACTTCCATTTCAGAATGGAATGGAAAATGGATTTAGCAAACAACGTGGTCATTGATGCATGGCCTTCACCCGTTGACAGGTGTATCATCGCATCATAAAACCTGCAATATCCTTTTGCATTCTCATACAATAATAATATCACTGAAGGTCATGATACATTTTGGTCAAATCAAGATGCATCACAAAATTTTAGGAATCAAACTCATGTATAAGATCCTCACACATACACGCAAGCACAACAACACAACTCCAGAAATAGATGATCCCATCCTCGTATATAGTCTAATTGGAAGGTGACTCTACACCTTCAAGGATTTACCTCGATTCCAAAAATTTCAAATCATAAAAATTCCTCTCCTTGATCTGGTTCATAATTTTAGAGTCAATTGATACGGATATAAGGGCCATATGTTCCCTATATTCTTGAACATCTACATGCTTCTCATCAAACAAAGCCATAAAATTCCACTCAAAACTGGACTCTTGGACTACCTGAGTCCATGTGTTTTGGCTGAAAACATCAAAAACACTATTTTCATTTCTTGGAATATAGTATAGCTTAAAATAAACTAAATTCATATAATTAACACATACTTTATTATGAAGATTCAAATATCATTGTGAAAATATATTCTTTAAGCTTTTGTGGTTAGTATACACAATAAAAATTTCACCAAAAGGTAAATTTTCCAACACTTTAAGGCATAAACCACCATGGAAAAATTGATATCATGTATTGGATAACTCCATTCATGTGGCTTCAACTATCACAAACTATACACCAAAAATCGATCTCCCTGTAACAACACTGCTCCAATTTGGATCCCAGATGCCTCACAAGACAAGGTATATTCCTCACCCAAATCAGGTTGGATCAAATTCAATGCAGTAATAAAATGAATTTTCAACTTCAGAAATGCATTTTCACATGTTCCAAACCATTCAAACCTGATCCCCTTCTTGGTTAAGCTCGAAAGTAGTGTTTCCAAATGGGGAATTTTGTTGATGAATCTTTGATAATAACCTGCCAAACCTATAAATATTCTAATATAAAAATAAATTATTGGGATACTTTAAAAAACGACTACTTAAAACTTCTCTAGGTCTAATGAAATTCTTTCCCCAGAGATGATGTGACCTAAGAAATGTATCCTGTCTATATAGAATTGACACTTAGATATCTTGGAATATATAAAATGCTCTCTTAGTGTACTCAGTGTGGTGTCAAGATGCTGGGCATGATCATACTAAGTCTTATAGTACACCAAGATATCATCCAAAAAAACGACCACAAAATAATTCAGGTATGGGTGAAAGATTAGGTTCATCAAGTCCATAAACACAGCTAAAGTGTTCATCAACCCAAACAGAATCATGGTGAACTTGTATAGGATATAAATAATTCTAAAAGTAGTCCTTGGTATATCATGAGATCTAACTCTTAACTAATTATACCCCAATCTTAATTAAATATTATATAATACATAAGATCCTATCAAATGGTTAAATAGATAATTGATACAGGGAAGATGATATCAGTTCTTAACTGCCATCCGGTTTGACTTCTAGTAATCGACACATAAGTGCAACATCCTATCAGCCTTCTTAGAAAAAAACTAGAGAACCCCAAGGCAATAGACTTGGATGGATAAATCCATTATCCATAAATTTCTCTAGAAAATTATTAATATCCTGAAGCTCCATTGGTTATATCTGTTAAGGTGGAATGGAAACCAACTCATCCCTAGGCATTACCTCAATTGTAAACTCAACATCTCTCTCAGGTGGAATCCCTGATAGGTCCTCAGAAAAACATAATAAAATTGGTCCACTATGGGTGGAAATACACTATATTTCACACCCCAATCATCTAACAAAATACTTGAAACCTGGGTGGTGATATCCCCAAACTGCTGATTAATTGGACTTGTATGACCTACCTAGATATCCCATTCTCAATGATGAACATAACTGTTAACCTTAGGAGATGTAAATATTACTCTCCTACAATAAAAATCAATGTGGTATTTTTATGATATCATCTAGTCTATATCCAAAATCAAGTTAAAACCTAACATGTAAAGTATGTATATATCCCAAACAAATCAATACTCACCAACCTTGAGGGAAAACCCCTTAAATAGACAAATTTCATTCGACTATACACCCAACAGTGTGTCAATTGTCATTACCCTAATAAAAAAAATCCACCATCAGACTCAAAACATTCAAAAGTTGAGGAAATATAAAATAATATGAGTCTCCTATATCAAATAAAGTGATATAAACCATATAAGAAACAATAATAATACCTCTGATAATTGGTGACCAATCCTTGTTATCCACAATTGAAAGATGAACTGCATGTAACTGACTTGCTCCTCTACCCTGTGCTCCAGTCTAAGTTTCCTATATTTCACTACTCTACTAATACATATTCTCTTTCCCTGAAGTACCTTTTCCACCTCCTTGACTGTCATGGAATCTATAACACCAAATTCATGATAGATACGATGTAGAATACCCCCTTCCATTGATCTGGTTCAGCCCATGTACTTCATCACTGCCCATTAGTTGAAGTTTCCTACAAAACTACTATAGATTCTACATATTTCTATAAGCTCAAAACTCTACCAATGTCTAGGGAAACTAGCTACAAAATTGACCCAACCTACAACACTAATAAAAAATCACTTGAGTATTTTTCTGAGTAACCGATCCTTTAACCTAGCTACTCTATTTTCCACTACTCTAGTTAACATTCTCATAGTTATGCTTCCTACTCTCAGAAGTCCTACCCTCTGGTCATCCATTAGAAACCACTTATCCTAAACTAGAATCCTCCTTTAGTTTCCCTTCAGAAATGAGAGCCTAATTCACCACCTCAACAAAATTATTTAATCGGCTGGGACTTAATATAACATTTAAGTCTATCCTAAAAAAATCTCACCATAGTTTTCCCATCCCCTACAAGTGTTGGGAATAATTGTTATAATTCTGTGAAGAGACCAACATAGTACATCACTGATATACTTATGTAGGTCAACCACATAAACACTTTCACTCTCTCCTATCTCAACATCCCTAGATAAAAGTACTCTAAGAACTACTCCTGGAATTTCTCCCATACCATGCCCTCAAACTTATCATCCCAAGCCTTAATATCCCACTAACTCATTGCTTGACCTCATAAAATATAGGTTTCTAACTTGACTTTTTCTTTGTAGTAGTTTTTGAATGATCTAGGATAGTCTGGATAGACTCAATCCAAAACTCAACTGCCTCATGCCCACCATCTTTAGTGAACATTAGAGGGTGTTTCAATTGGAACTCCCAAGTCAAATTAGACATATTTGGCATATCCCGCTCTAGGGATACTTCCATTAAATACATAAAGTGAGTAAAGTTATCATAGAAATTCTCTCCCAGCTCTTCACTCAAAACTATCAGGGCCTCTTTTCCCATTACTGGAGACATATTTCTATCCATGTATTCATGTCATCCTATCAATAAACATCGTCATGTAGGAATGTATCTACACTTCCAAGAACACTTATTAGGACATATAAAATATCATTAACACATTTTAACAAGAGATATTTACATAAATCTATAACAATTCATCCCTCATACATCACTATATAGTTAAAACCGATGCACTCTCACTACCCTTAACCATCCCTAACCCAATCCATGGCTAACATCGGGTAAACAAATTTTTATTTTATAAAATTATCATTAGACACCCATTTATTATTTATTTAAATTTACCAAATCTATAATCATTAAAAATAATCAATTTTTTTATTAATAGCCATTTAATTTTAAAGTAATAAAATAAATAAAATTATTTTCATTTTCCAAAACCCACTCATAACTTTCTTTTCCATGCATGCCTAGAATGATGCATGTCACATGAAGTATTGGGTGTCTATAATGATGCATGTATACATGAATCTCATTTCATACTAATCGATGAGTAAAATATCATACAACAATAACATCATACAAAAGGTGTATCACTCAAGGTGAAATAAAATTTTAACTATAATAGTAAATATCAAGAAAAACAATCCAACCTTATGAGCTTGGGTTTCCCCCTGCATATGGATTAGACACTACCATAAAAAAGCTAATGACCAAGGATCGACTCATCCTATTCTCCTATATACCTTTCCCAAATAATAATATAATTGAAAATAAAATAAAACTCTTTTGATACCACCCTGTAATGTCCCGACCTAGGTGCCAATTACTGGTTCCCCAAGCTGGTTCACCACATGACCTCACGCACACCTCTCTGTACACCAGAGGCTTTAGAATAGTAACAATGGTCTAATATGTAATGTGGGGATACTATACCCTCTTTATCAAAGTATCAAAATAGTGAAAATAAATATTCAATATTACAAAGATACTATAATAATCAATAATCAACCAAACAAAACATGAATAAATCCAAAATCAGGGAAAATAACCACAAACCAAATCATTAAATATGTCATGTCATATATGTGTCAAGTTTCTAATGAATACCCAAAATGAAGAAACAATGAAATCTCCCAAGTGGGTCTAAACATAATTTTTTGGTTCCCTCATCCATGATTCATACTAAATCCAAACCGAACCATATATCATAGGGCTATTTCCCTTATTGTGTTTTGTAAACATGAAGTCTATTCAGGTAATAATTAGGTGGATCAAGTAGGGTGTGAGTACAACTCATTAGGCCACCAAAAATGGTGTCAAAATTAATATTCAATCTTTAATAATGTATGAATTTTATATAAATAATAAAAAAAATAAGGTAAACATGTTTCTCATTTATTATTCTTTATCCAACCATGTTATCCCTGAGTTCACGATGACACCCAAACCAATCATACATGCTTCGGCTCATGCTATAGTTTGAAACAAACATCAGAGTTATTTCATAATTTATTTATTCACAATATTTAATTATTCATTTAATTTAAATTTCATTTGGTATCCTGGAGCATCAATTCGGGAACCCTAATCACATTCATACACCGGGGTCAGATAGCATCAGTCTAGAACCCCTTGTGTACTTAGAGCTTCAGTGCCTCACCCAAAAATCATTGTTCACATTCACATATAAATATTATTCATGCATAGGGGGGATAAGTAATCATTCGGGAACCCCATGGGTACTTGGAGCATCATTATATCACCCAAAACTCATTAATCACATTATTATACAAATATAAATCATGTATCAGGATCCTAGAGCATTATTGTAGTGCCCCATGGGTACTCAGAGCATCAGTACATCACCCAAAACTCATTGTTAAAATTATCCTAAAACAATCACAACATGATTATCCATTTCATTTATCAACATAACCAAGGTTCTTTAATTTTATCACAAATAATAACATGATCAATTTCCCCATTAATCCATTTATCAACATTTAATTACACAAATAATTATCGCTTCAAGGTTAAGACAACAAACCCTTTAATTCCCATTATCAAAAATGAAATAAGTATTTAATTCAATTCCAATAACTCAATATTCCCCTTTTCACATTTCATAAGTCATCATTTCAAATATATTGTAACACCCCATGGGTTTCCATCAAGTCCAGTATCGTAATCTCCAACGGGTCCAATGGGATCAGTGAAGGGTCTACCAAATTCATGCAGTTAATTTAAACTTTTTAATTTAAAGGAAATTTCACAATGTAGGAATGAAATGGAATAATTAAATTCACACAATAATAATCAATACTATGGTAAAATTTAAATTAGAACACCTACATCAAGATCATTAATAAATAATAGCCAAATTGTAGCCCTTAATTCGATGTAGAATGGTCGAATTTACAATGACAGAGGATATCTAGGATCCAAATATAGGATTAAGATCCATTTAAACCTAGATATAAACCATTAAAAATGGAGTAAAATCCATCCCTATCTAAATATTAAGAAAGATGGTAGATATAATAACCTAATCAAGGAATATATCACTTACCAAAGTGGAATCGATCCTTTCATCCGATCTTTGATTTGCAAAGGAAGAAATTAGATGGGCCTATGAATCCTCTCAAGATCCTCCAAAAGGGATGTAAATCATGTTAGGTCAAATAGGGGTGATTAGAGATATAAAATGAGGGTTCAAGAATTTTTAAATAAATTTTCAAGGGTTTAAAATCCCGTACATGTGATTTCTTGGGTGGACTACACGGTTTGACAAACCATGCACCCTAACTATATGCCCCTACTGTATGGGGTACATGGTTACTTATAGGTGGTAAAGTAGTTTGAAAATTTGTGTTCCAACTATTAAAACCCCTCTATTTGAGGGTGCATAGTTTTTTGGGTGGGCAGATGGTTTGGGAAAACTATTCACCAACCATGCATTGCCTAAAAACCCTCCAAAAGCCTCCTAAACTCACCCGAACACACCCAAGAAAAACATTAGAAAAAATGAGATTAAAACATGGGTAAAAGAATACATAAAAATGAGTATTATACATCTACAAAAAGTTTAGAATCATACAAATTATTACCCACCTTTCTTTTATTCCATCTATCAAAAAGTGAAAACGATGTCCATGCATACGTACAACCTATCCTCTCCATGAATGGTGTGATTAATTTTTATATCTCTATATTTTTATATATGACTCTAAATATATATATATTGAATAAATATGATATTTATACCATGAAAAACATTCTATAGATGATGGAACCATAATAAAATTACAAGGACTAGAACTACAAAATCAAAACATAAATGAAAAAAAGTGGTTAACAACTGAAATAAAGATAATAGTAAAAGGATCATTAACAAATAGGTGATAAAATATTATAAATGGGTCATATATGACATTAAAAATATTTTTATAGTTCTAGTATGAAATTATTATAAATCTAAATTTATTATATAGGATGTTAAAAGAACTTATGACGCATGTCGAACATGAGGTATGAGATTTCATTACAATTTCAACTCCATTGAGACATATTTGGTATTATGCATATATTTATTTTTATATGGTGTATGTACTACCCAATTGAGTTATTTAACATGAATAAATATTTATTAATGATTATTAAAGTTAATTTCGAGTTTACTTTTTTAAATAGTTTCAATGTTTTCCTCCAACTTTTCCTCTCTTTGGAACTTGAATCAAGAAAATAAATGTTTAATAGAAAAACATATATTATTTATATTTTAATTGGATATTTTTTTCCATATATGTATTTTCTAAAAACGTTTTAAATAATATTTTTACTATTATCTTATGATTGTTTAAAGTTATTTTTACCCATGTTTTAATTTTTACAAAATGGTTTGAAAGAAATTTTCTTGTCATTTTCTGAATGAGATAATTTTTAAATTTTGTTTCAATAGTATGAAATGATTTTTTTAACTTACATGAAATGAATTTATTTTTACACCATAATTAATATTATTTTTTGAATATTCCTTTACAATTTTACAAGGTTCTTTTAAAATAAAATACTTTCCTTTATAATTGAATTTTTTTTAATAAGTTATTTCAAAATGGAATTGTTATTTTCATCAAGAAAATTTTAATGGTATTTAATGTTATTTATATTCATCAATGACAACAACCTTTTATTTTAATTATTAACTACTAGGAATATGTTGAAATGATAAAATCCTTTGAAACATTGACTTATAATCATTGGATATTACACATGTTATAAATATCGATATTATTTGTATCATGGATATGATTATTGCCTAAACCATATACCATTTCTAAATATAATGTTATAATTTGAAAGTATTTGATTTATTGGGAATTATTGATAAATCTGTTTTCTTTACTAAATATGGAGATTTATTGATAATGAATATTTTTCATGAATTAAATAAATAATTCGATATATGATTAATGCATTGGACATATAATGAAGGGTGGGTCTTGAAATTATATATCCCCTTGATTCATCTATAGGTCTCATGAGGCAAATAATTTGGCCAAATTAAATGGGTATTTACCCATAGTTTTAAACTACATTAGCACAAGTTCATAATAGTAGAGATATCATGATGTATGAGATTATTATATCTAATAGTATACATTTAATTCATTAAGAATTTATTTATTATTACACATGTGATTAATTCATTGATACTATCCATGGATTCATTTTGTGCTCAAATTTTTTATTAAATGGAATTAGTTTTCAGTTATTTACCTTTCCATATTTATTATTCCCTATTTACTCATGATATATTTTACTATACGTAACCCTTACTAAGAATTTTAGATCACCCTTATTTTGTTTCCTTTCCCTATATAATGAATAATAAATCTTTAAATGAGTTTCAAGGATATCGATCGTTTATTTTTTATATGTTTATATTTTATTTACAATGTAAATTGGAAAGAGTGTATGTATTTGGTTCTTCAATACTACTAAACTATTTGATCCTTTTGGACATAAGATATTGTATTTATACCCATGTAATAAATTAGACATCATCTATTGATTACTGGATTTGGGGTTGTTACATAGAACGCATAACCTCATTCTAAATCTAATAAAACATTATTTATCCACATTAAAGTTAGGAATCATAACCTTATTGAAAAATTATACTATTTATTTCAAAATAAGATATTCCTTTTGAATCTCATTGATTATCTGTGAAAAATATGAATACGTTAATAAATAATACAAAATAGAAAAAGTTTCTGCATACAAAATTTATAGGAAAAAATTCATTAAATAATTAACCAAAGGGCCATGTTTCAAACATAGCATGGTTAATGATTTTTTTATTTCCCTAGATAATAGTGATTCATGTAATCATAATACTTTATAAGTTCCAACCATATTATTTATCTCATGTTCAGCTATTTTGGATTGAATTTATACTTTAGACTTTTATAGTCAATATATATTTCACATTTACTAAATATAAAATATGCCTCTCAATTTTTAAAGAAAAAAACACCGTTGTTAGATTAAGATCATGCATAGGTTAATTCTACTCATGGAGTTTCAATTGATGTGAAGCATATGAAATTACCTAATCAGATTTCATTAAGACACCACCAAACCATTTTAAAGAATATTTACTATAAATAAAAAATTTACTATTTATTTTTGGAAAGGCTAACAGTTGTGAAATAACCAATATGATTTTCAATTCCCAAAATCATTCATCACATTCCATTTTCTATATTAATTTAACTCATTTTCTAGTTAACTTAGTTAGTGGGATATATTGCCGAGAAAATTTATCAAAAAATCGTCAATAACAAACCACTAATCAAAGAAAACTTTGAATCTCAATTACATTTGTGGGTCTTGTCCATTATTCCACTACATTGGTTTTAACAGGATCAAAATTTAGTCCATATATATAAATAATATTCCTAAGAAAATATATTAGTCACAACCAAAATCATAATTTATGGAATTTTTCAAACAACTTATTTTCTTTTAAAGTATGAAAAAAATCCTTAGGTGTTTCTAATGTTCCTCATAAATTTTAGAATAAATCAAAATGGAATCAATGAAAACCATAAAAAATTATCCAAATACTCTTGGAAAACTATATTCATAAGATCCATAAATACAACGGGTGTATTCTTCAACCCAAAAGGCTTAAAAATAAACTCATAATTCCTATACATAGTATCAAACTATATCCTAAGAATTTATTCCTCCTTCACCTTCAGTTGGTGATATCCATATTTGAGATCAATCACTGAAAAATAATGATCACTATGGATCTGATCAAACAAATCATCAATTTGAGGCAAAAAAATATATTTTCTTAACAGTGATGTTACTGAGTTCTCTATAATCAATATAAATTATCATAGAATCGTGTTTGTTTTTAATAAAAAATAGGATCACCCCAATGAGAAGTGCTAGGGTGTATGAAACCCTCATCAAGAAAATCCTTTAACTACCTTTTTCCATTATAATAAATCGACTAAATCTATTTTATAAGGGGTTTTGAAATTATCTTAGAACCAGGAACTAATTAAATATTAAACTCAACCTCTTGATTGATAATTACCCCAAGAAAATAATTAGTATGAAAATTCATATATTTATTCACTACTAACACATCACTAATTTGAATAGTTTCTTTTTTTCAAAAAATATGTGTAAGAAAAATTTCACCACCATCTTTAATCAGTTTCTCAACTTATTGATATATTATCAAAGGTATGAACCCATTATAATATATGAATTGAAACTCACTCTAAAAATTTAATAAAACTTATTTAGCACTCTAATATATCTTATCATGATAAATTGAAAGTCAATTCATACCCAAAATGAAATAAAACTCTATAATGGGTAAGAAAACATGGTTTATAGGAAAAACCATTTTACAGATAATAATATTAAGATTTATATAAATTATTATTACCTTTCTAATACCCCCATGAGTTTTTACCAAAAGTTATAACTTCATTTATAAAGATGGTATTTCCATTTAACTTATAAATTTCTTAGATATAAAAAATGTGTGGATCTTGAATCAAATAATACATTATCATAATCTGAATAAAAAATTAGTGTTCCTGATACCACTTTATTTGATGGTCTAACATCTACTGTAGTTGTATTAAAATAATTTTCTACACATTTATACTTTTGGTCTTGACGATTCCCACCTTGTTAACTAACTTCATATATGAATTTACGTAATGACCCAAATCATTTCAACTAAAAAATATCACTACAAAATAAATATTATTTCATTATTAATATTATGATTAGAACTCTTTTCCTTATTGTCACGATCCAAATAACTGAGTTAGCACATCGGTAACACTTTTATGATCCTACCAAATATTCTTTAAAACATATTTTACCACATTTAGATCATTTGGGGGACTTACCTCTAAACTTCTTGGTTAATTTATTCTATATTGATTTCCACCTTGACCAATTCTTAATTTTGTTCTCATGAAGTATTAAGTTTTAGAAAAGTATATATAATCTTTATCAACATAATGAAAAACATATTCTTTAATTTTAAATTCACAGGATGCCAATTATTTTCATAAATTTGGTTTTAGAACTGTTTGAAATCTACCAATTTTACTCTAATGATCCAGAAAAAAATTCTGTGCATACCTAGCCAGTATAGTAATATTTTTTTTTCATAATTGACCAATAATTTTTTTTTCGTTTTTCCTTAACTCTAGAAATTTTATTTCAATTATAATCATAAGAAAATTATAAAAATACTTTTCAAGAAAAATATCTTTAAATCTTATCCACTCCATGGAATCAATCTCATTTTTCCCTTAGTATTCTTAATCAATGATTACCATCGATAGACTTCAACTTTAAAATGATAAATATAAAGAGTTACTTTTTTATGTTTCATAAATCTCAAAAATAAAGTATATTTTCCAGATCATTGATCTATCCTTCATCTTTCAAAGGTTCTAAAGATCCATTGAATGTTATAGGGTTCCATTTCATGAAATTCTCAACTATAGAAATGTTCCTATGTAGAAATTCAGTTTCTCTCTTTCATGGGTACCACCATTAATATCCTGAATCAATTGAGTTAAAAAATTTACAAACTTCTTTGTTCCAACCTTTTTAGGTTTCTAATTTGGAATTTTATTATCCCATTAATTTCTTTCTACCTCAACTATCATATTTTCTCTATGGAAAACCATTTTTAAAAAACATGGATTGAATGAATCAACATGGAAATATTCAAAATCTATCTCTTGATAATATAACCATAAATTAGAGTCTTTTTAAAGTGTCTTTTAACTTTTTTAAAATCTCTAAAAGTATCTAAAACTTTACTCTGATACCAACTATAATTATCCATAACTTAAAAAAAACCCATAATTACATGATTTATAATAATTGTTTCACTTTCTTACAATTATAAGATCATTTTAGTTTAGAGTTTTAGATAATTAAGTAAAAAAATTACACAATAAATGGGACACTTTCACACTGTATATATCTTTTTCCATAAAAATAGAGCTTTAAGTTTATACATATATTTCATTCAAGTCACCTTTTATTTATTTAGGACAAGTCACCATAGTGGAATTATTGAGTTTGTTAACATTTTTACTCATCCTCAGATGCTTTGAAATATTTTTAAAAAAGTGAGATGAGAAAAAAATCTCAGAAAGAGATATAAAAATAAAGGTTTCCTATTAGTCTATTGAAAAACATGAAAACCCATTAAAATGCTTACATTTTTCTTATTAAATCATTGTGCACATAAATAAAACATTTCCAAATGTGAAAATAAATATATTCTCAAAGAGAACCCTTGAAACCCATTAAAAAGAATAGTAAAAACCATTATGGAATCTTGAGTCATGTGGTAACTCATGAAAACATTCCTTTCAAGAATAAAACTTTCACTTTTAAACATTACCTACCTCAAGAAATAAAAGTATTTCCATAAAAACCCATTATTAAAGCATAATATAGGCATGTTAAAGAATTTTATTCAAAACCCATGTTTACTCATATTTAAACTATGTCAGAATAACTGAATACTGGTTAATTTCCTAATAGTAACCTACTTGGTTATCTCCCTCATTTTCTTTCTTTGAAGATTAAATCATTACCCAGTGAATTGGAGATAAATATCAAGCTCACCCATTTTCATGATCTATATTAGGAAAACCCATCATTATATATAATGATAAAGTAATATATTTAGAAGAAAAAATTTGAAATCTTTAACTTTTTCATCATAAAACCCTTGAAAAACTCATTTGAACCCATTACTAAAGCACTTTCCATTTTCATATAATCCTAAGGAGAAATATCATTTTTCTATGGAAATTGTTAAAAATGAAAAATCCCTAGAATAATGGGAATGGTATAATATTGTGATGACCATGTTATCTTTTAGAGAAATATTTATCATGAATAATATTTATGAAATGGGAAAATATGTTCAAGTTGTATACGTTAAAAAAACATTCTTATTGTACTTTTGTAAAAAGTTGAGAATAATCTATATTAAAAAAATTGGAAAGATTAATTTTTTAATTTTTGTAAATAAAGTAAAATATAGTATAAAATGACCTTTATAAAATTTTAAATAATTAATAATAACATTCTTGACGCATTTAAAATAAAAAAGATATGAAGTAGAAAGATTTTAAAACACTTAAAACAACATTTAAAAGAAAAATCCCTTACCTTAAGTCTAATCTATATTTATACACTATCTATCTCATAAATAATGAAATTATATTTTTAATAATTTATTAACAATATTTTTAATTTTCATTTAATTATTATTATTAATTCATTTATTACCATGTTTCATTTAGTTACTAAAATGGCTAAGTTCACTTTGGATGTTTTAGGGTTGTTTGGTTTATAACCTCAAAACAACAACGGTGCATTGACCATGGTAAAAAATGGTTATGGTTACATCATCTCAAGAATATTTAACATGTTATAATTATCATATTTATGAATTATATATACTTTTAAAACCAATCATGTAAAGTGGTTATGAAAACTAAACCATGTCGTTTCGTGGAGAAAATATCCCTTATGTACACATGAATGACAATTTCATTTTTATAATGGGTAGAAAAGAAATAAATTATATAATATTTTTGATTTTATAGAATCATAAATATTTTATAAACTTCATATTTATTCATTATTCTTATCCTTATGATTATCCTTTTTATGGAAGATATGAAAAACTAATCATATCTCTTCATGGAGGTGGTAGTCCACACATACAGACGAGAAACATTATAGTTTTTTAACGGATGGTAGGGTAATAATTTAAGTGATATACTATCTTTATAGAATCATAATTATGTCATAAATATCATATATATTCATTTTTTGATCATTTTAACCATCCATATGATCCGGTGATGAAAAATAAAACACATCGCTTTGTGGAGGTGATAGTCCACATGTATGCACGAGTGATGTTTTCATTTCCCATAGGATGAAAAAGGTTATGAAAATGGGGTTTTCATTATGGATAAATATTATTTGAAGGAGGTATAATAAGAAATAAACATGAAACACTCGGTTAAGAGTTATACCACTTCTTCAAGAAACCTCCTTTTTTATTAAATTTTAATCCTTCTTGGTTTGATATTTTGGTGAGACCAGGAACTATAAGAAATTGGGAGTGATTTTGGAGATATATTTTGGTATGTATTGGCTTAAATATAATGGTTAAATGGTGTGATTAATATAGGATAGGTGGTAGTGAGGGGATTTACACACTTGTAATTATTCAAAGTTTTAAAATAATATTAAGTCACTCTTAGGGTCAAGTGGAACTTAAAATATTCAGATTATAATATAATGTGATAATGGTTTAACTAA
Source organism: Viscum album (assembly GCA_963277665.1). Classification (NCBI taxonomy): domain Eukaryota; kingdom Viridiplantae; phylum Streptophyta; class Magnoliopsida; order Santalales; family Viscaceae; genus Viscum; species Viscum album. The sequence goes on from OY728164.1 coordinate 1,353,506,571, forward strand.
ACCTATACAACAATAATTAATATTAAATTTTTCTACATTATCAATTATTTTTTACCATAATTAAATCGTTTTACCCTTCTACCATGGTGATACATTTTTACCATGGTTACTATTCATAATGACCACAAAATGAAATTAACCTCATTACAAAATTTTAACCACCAAATTAAAAATATGGAATAGATTTCTTAAGATTAAATTTGTATAATAGGTTTAAATTAATTTTAATATTAGTTCAAAAAATTCAATGAAAAATTTTTTTTTAGAAAATTGCATTTTTAAGTATAAAAATGAACTTATATGGAAATAAAATATAATGTTTATTCATATGGAATTATTTATATTATGTTTAATAAAATTTATATTATATTAATTAAAAAAAATACAAAATAGAATCTTACTTTTAAATTATTTCATTTAAAGAAAATAAATTACAGTTTTGCAAAAATCAGCATTTTTCACTATTCTCTCAAAAATTAATATTTTTCATAAAAATCACAAAAAAACACCCTAAGATACATTAGAAATTTTTATTCAAAAAACTAATCCCTTTTATAAAATTAAAACTATAAAATCAATAAATTTAAAATTTAAATAAAACCATTTAATAAATGGGAAAACAATTTATTTAAATAAAACTATTTCTTTTTCGATTGAAAAGTTATATAAAGACATTTATAAAACTATTATGAATATGAATACATAAAATTAATACTTATAAATCATAATATCAATTTATTTATAGAATTAATTATGTTATCACATTCTTCTCCCTTTAAGAAATTACATCATCACAATTTTATTCATTACTTAAACAAGTGAGGGTATTTTTCCCCATTGTTTTTTCAATTAGCATGTCATCTCTTTAGTTATATGGTTCTTCTATAAAACTTCTACCTAGATAATCACCTTATTTTTAAATAACTTATCATTTTTATCCAAATTTTGAATCCTATTTTATTCATAAGAGATATTCTCCTCTAACTATACTACTTAAGGGTTCAAAATATGAAATTCATTATGTACATACTTACTTATAAAAGAAACATGAAACACATCATGTACCTGACATAAAATACGAGGGAAAGAAACGATGTAAGAAAATAGTCCAATGTTGTATAGAATTTTATATGGATAAATAAACCACAAACTTAACTTTGTGTTTCTTCTAAAACATGTGACACAATTCTATTGAGATAATTTAAGAAAAACACAATCACCTAAAAAAATAATTGGTCTTTCATCCCATGATAAATATAACTATTCTTCAAGTTTTGAGATGTCCTTATATGACATTGAATCATATTTACTTTCTATACAACTTCTTCTACCTATTCTGGTCCCAAAAAATTCCTTTATTTGACTTTGCCCGAACATGATGGAGTTCAACACCACTTTCTATGTAATGCCTCAAAAGTTTCCATTTTTAAACTTGAATAAAAACTATTATTATAGTAAAATTAAACTAATAAAACATGCTGATCCCAAATTCCCTAATAATATGAAGAGAAATCTCAAATAATATCCTCCAAATTTTGAGTTGTTCACTTTGACTATGCACCTAATTGAGGATTAAAGGTTGTGCTAAAATTCAATTCAGTTACCAAATAAATTTTAAGTATATTATAAAAATTTTAGGCAAATATAGGATCATGATTATATACAACAAAGACAGGGATTCAATGTAATATGAATATCTCTTTAAGATAAAGTCTAGAAAGTTAATCAAAATACATAGTATCTCTAATAAAAATAAAATGCATAAATTTATTAAAATGAAATACAATAACTAAAATCACATTATTATCTAAATATTTCTTTGGTAATCCCACCATAAAATCCATGGATATATTCTCCCATTTCTATTCAAACATTAAAAAAGGGTGAAGCATCCCCTTTGGAATTTTTTCTTAGTTTTATACTATTGATAAGTAAAACATTTCATGGTAAAATAAGATATATCTTTCTTCATAATTTCCCATAAAAAATATCCCCAAAATTCTCTATATATATTAGTGATTCAAGGATGAACAAAAAATAGAGATTTATGAGCATCACTTAATAATTCTCTCTTTAACTGGGATTCACTCAGAACATATAACCTATTTTAGAATATGATAACACCTTATTTATCCACATTAAAAAAAAGAAATATATCCTTTTTGAACAATTTAACTCTTTCTTGAAAATTAATATATTCCTTTTGAGCCTTCTTAAATCTGTTTGATAAAGATGACTTCAATGATACCTGATCCAAAACAGAATATGTTTCTTCATAAAAAATTTCAGGGAAAATATTCATTAAATATTTAATGAAAGGATCATGTTTCAAACATTAAATGGTTAATAGTGAATTATCTTTTTGACTTAAGGCATCATATACCTTTTTTTATTTACCTAGATTATAGTTAATAGTTTAATCAAAATCCTTTATAATTTCCAACCATATTCTCTGCCTCATGTTCAATTTTTTTTGAGTGAATATATACTTTAAACTTTAAAACAAAAACCACCATTAAAAGATCAAGATCATGAATAGAGTAATTCCAGTCATGGAGTCTCAATTTATGTGAATAATTTTCAATTACCCAATATCTTGTATTAATAAAAAACCAAGTCCTTTCAAAGAATCATCACTGTAAATAAAAAATTCACCATTTCTTATTAGAAAGGATAGAACTGGAGCATTAACCAATCTTGTTTTTAATTATCAAAATCATTTATCAATTTTTCTCCAAATGGATTTAACTTATTTTCATGTTAACATAGTTAGTGGTCTAGATAACTGATAAATATTCTCAACAAACCATTGGTAGTAACCTTCTAATCCATGAAAACTTAAAATCGTAGTTACATTTGTGGGTATTAGAAATTCTTACACTACTTTGGTTTTAACAGGGTCAACAATTATTCCATATTTAGAAAAATATTCCCATGAAAATAAATCTTTCACTACTAAAATTCATATTTAATAAAATTTTCTTACAACTTATTTTATTTTAAAGTATACAAGACAATACTTAAGTTATTCTCATGTTCCCTGTAACATTTAGAATGAACGAAAATTCCATCAATAAAAACCAAAAAAAATTATCTAAATACTCATGGAAAATTATATTCATAAGATCCATAAATATAGTTAGTGAATTCTTCAACCCAAAAGGTATAAAAAAAATCACATAATACCCATACCTAGCACAAAACAAAATCCTATGAATGTATTGATCCTTCAACTTAATCTAGTGATACCCAAACCTAAGATAAATCTTTAAAAAATACTTTTCACCCTGAAGCTGATCAAAACAATCATCAATATGTGGCAACATATACTTGTTATTAATGGTTATTTTATTGAGTGATCTATAATCAATTAAAAGTCTCATTTAACCATACTTTCTTTAAATAAACAAAACAGAAGCACCCCAAGGAAAATTTCAAGGGAGTATTAGACCCCTATCAAGAAACTATCTTAACTACCTTTTCAATTCTAACAACTCAACTAAATCCATTCGATAAGGAGTTTTTGAAATTGGATTATAATCAAGTGATGAGTTAATAGTAAAATCAACCTATTGACTAGGAATAACACCATTAAAATCATCAAGAAATACATCCATATATTCAATCACTATAATTACATCACTAATTTTAATAGTTTTTATCTTTTCTATAATATGTACAATATAACTTTAACTCCCACCTTTAATCAGTTTCTCAATTTCTTGATATGTTATCAAAGTTATGAAATAAAATATTTATATGAATTAAAACTCACTAGAAAGATTGAATAGGAATTATTTAACTCTACAATATATCTTATCATGATAAACTAAAATCCATTCCATACCTATAATAACATAAAACTCTTTAATAGGAAATGAAACAATGTTTATAGGAAAAAACTTTCCATAGATGATAATAATAATATATCTATAAATTATTGTTTCCTTTATACCACCCATATGAGTTTTTACCAAAAGTTCTAAATTCATTTCTTGAGATTGTATTACTATTCTACTTGAAAATTCTTCATATATAAAAGAATGTTTTGATTCTAAATCAAACAGTACATTAGAATAATATAAATAAACAAGTAATATACCTAACATAACTTTATGTGATAGTAAAACATCTACCATATTAGTAAAAAATACTTTTATACACCTTTCTATTTTTAGTCTTGATGATTCCCACCATGAGTAACTAACTTTAGACAAGAATTAGAATAATGAACTAATTCATTACAACTAAAACATCTCATTGTTAGATAACTATTTATTTTCTCATTACTGATCTGATTAGAACCCTTTTCATTGTAGTCACAATCCAAATGAATGAGATTATGTCAACAATAACACTTTACATACCCTACCAAATATTCTTTAAAATGTATTTTACCGCATTTAGAACATTTAGGGGGATTACCTATATATTTCTTGGTTAAATACTTATCCTTTTCTTACCACCTTAACCAATTATTACTTTTTTTTTCATAAAGTATGTAAGTGTTGGAAAAATCCATCTCAAATTTCTCAACACAATGAAAAACTTATTCATAACTTTTAAATTAATTAGAGACCAAATATACTTCTAAAATTGGTTTTAGACCTGTTTAAAATATATCAATTTTTTCCCATGGTCTAGAACAAAATTCAATGCATACCTGGTTAGTCTGGTAAAATTTTCCTCATAAGTGGCCATTGGTTATTATTTATTTTTATTTAAATTCATGAATTACCTTTCTATTATAATACAATTACTTTAGGAATATAATTTTCAAGAAAAAAATCTTTAAATAATGTCCACTACATGAAATCAATATCATTCTTTTCTTTAGTATTCTTAATCAGAGACCACTGTCAATTGACATCACATTCCAAATGATAAATAACAATAGTTAACTTTTAATGTTCCATATATCCCAAAAATACAAATATCTTTTCCCGAGAATTAATCTATCCTTCATATTTCACCAGGTCCTATAATCCACTGAATGTCAGAGGGTATTGTTTCATGAAATGATTCACTATAGAAATTTCCCTCTATGGAGAATTGTTTCACTATATTTTATGGATTCCACTATTAATATCCTAAATTAACTGAGTCAACACTAGTAAAAAATTCTATGTTCTAACCATTCTAGATTGCTGATTCATAATTTTATTATCCACACGATGCATTTCTACCTTAACTTCCTTGTTTCCTATACAAAAATCTTTTTCAACCAACATGTATTAGATGAAGTAACTAGTAAATCTTTAAAATCTATCCCTTGACAATGTAAACATAAATTAGAGTCTCTTTAAAGTGTCTTTTAAAATTTATCTAACCTATAAAGCTATCTAAACCTTTCCTCTAATATCAACTATAACACCTCATAACTTAAAACAACCAAAAATTACATGATTTATAACAAGGGTTTCACTTTATTATATTTTTAGGATATTTTTATTTGATATTTTTATAGAATTAGGTAGAAAAATTACGTAAGAAAGTGGAAATTTTCACAAACTATACATTTTTACCACAAAAATAGAGCTTTAAGTTTACACCCTTGTTTTATTCAATAATTATTTACTTCATTTATGATGTGTTACCATAGTGGAAATTTTAACCTTTATAACATTTTTAATCATCCTTATATTCGTGGAAAATATTTAAAAACTTAGGATAATAAAAACAAATCTCTATAATGGATATAAAAAATAATTTAATCTCATTGGTCTAGTGAAAAACATGGAAACCCATGAAAATGGTTACCTTTTTCCCAATAGAACTTTTAGAACATAAATAAAAAAATTATATAAGTTAAAATAAATATTTTCTCAAATAAAAGCTTTGAAACCCATTATAAATAATAGTAAAAACCATCATGTCATCCCAAGGCCTGTGGGAGCTCATGAAAATATTCATTTTAAAAAAACCTTTCACCTTTAAACTTTCATTACCTAATGAAATAAATTTTTTTCTATAAAAACCATTTTTTCAATAATAATATATGTATCTTGAATAATCATATTTATAAATCATTTTCACTCTTTTTTGTCTCATGTTATAACAATTTAATCCTGGTTAATTACATAGGATTAACTTACCCAGTTATCTACCTCATTTTTCACCTTTGAAGGATGAATCATTACCTAATGAATTAGAGAACTATATCGGGCTCACCCATCATCATGAGCTATATTAAGATCTCTCTAAATAATATTCAATTATAAAGTACCATATCATGAACAATTTTTTTTAAACTTTCAATTTTTCATCATAAACCCATGAAAATCTCATTTCAGCCCATAAAAAAATTACTTTCCATTTTTTCATAACCATAAGGAGAAATATCCTTTTTCTTTGGAAACTCTAAAAAATAAAAAATTCAAAGAATATAGAGAATAATATATTCTTTAAAAATCCATTTTAAATTAAAAATAAATCTTTATAATTAATATTGACTATAATGGTCGTAAAAGGCAGTCAATAAGAATACATTAAAAAAATTCTTTTTATACTTTTATAAAAATTCAAAAATAACACATAGATTTATAAAGATTCATTTTTTTAACCCTTGTAAATAAAGTTAGTTATATTAAAAAATTAAATTTATAAAACTTTTAGGTATAAAAAATAACATTCTTAAAACATTTAAAAGAACATAGATATAGAGGAGAAAGATTTTAAAACATTTAAAACAATGTTTAAATGGAAAATAACTTACCTTAAGTCCCATCTAGCTTCATATATTCTTTAAGACATGAATAATAAAATTAAATTAGTTTTATAATTTATAAATAACCTTTTTAACGTTCATTTAATTTTTTTTATTCCTTTTAATTCATTTATTACTTTTTTTAATTAGTTACTAAAATGGTCATGTTCACGTTGGATGTTTTGGGGTTGTTTAGTTTATAACCTCAAAAAAACATCGATGTGTTGACCATGTTAAAAGGGATTCTGGTTCAATTAACAAAAAAATCTTTAAAATGTTACGATTATAATATTTAAACATTATATACTCTTTTAAAATAAATTATGTAAGGTGGTCATGAAATACTAACCACATCATCTCATAGAGACAATAATCCATATGTACGAATAAACAACATTTTCATTTTATAATGGGTAGAATTGAAATAAGGTAAATAATATTTTAGTTTTAAAAAATTATAAATGGTTTATAAATTTCATATTTATTAATTATTTCTATCCTTATGAACATCCTTTTAAGGTGGAGATGTAAAATGAATCACATAACTTCGTGGAGGTGGTAGTCCACACCTATGCATAAACGACGTCATCTTTTTATAAAAAATGGTACGGTAAGAAGGTAAGTAATATATTATCTTAAAATAATATTAATTGTTTCATAAATATCATATATATTCATTTTTTCATTATTTTTTCTATCCATGTAACCCGGTGACGAAAAACAAAACACATCACTTCATGGTGGTGGTAGTCCACACATATGCACGAGCGATGTTTTCATTTCCCATGTGATAGAAAAGGGGATGAAAAAGGTTTATAACTTATTCATAATAAAATTTAAATATATTTAATATAATTATTTTATAATTTTATCATGGTTAAATAATATTTTAATGAGATAGAATAATAACTAAACATAAAACACTCGATTAAGAGTTATACCTCTTCTTTGGAAAACCTCCCTTGGATTACACCTTAGTTCTTCTATGTTTAGTATTTTGGATTAAACATGACATATAAGATGTGGTTAAGGATTTTGGGGAGATATTTGTTTAGGTATTAACCAAAATAGAGTGCTTAAAATGTGTGATAAATGGATTAGAGTAGGTTCCCTTTTATAAGTGAGGGGATTTTCACACTTCTAATTATTCAAAGTTTTAAAATAATATTAAGTCACTCTTATAGTCAAGTTGAACTTAAATAATTAATATTAAAATAAAAGGATATAATGTTAGAAATAATATCATCCAACTATAATTAAGATAAAATTTGTGACCTTATCACTTAGTTTTTTTCCTTAATTAACCCGTTTTACCCTTTTACCATGACGTCACATTTTTTTCCATAGATACTACTTATAATGACCAAAACATGAAATTTAACTCATTAAAAAATTTTAACCTCATTATTAAAAATATTTAATCCAAATTTTAATATTTTATGTGTATAATATTTATAAATTACTTTTAATATAAGTTAAAAAAGGCAATGAAAAACAATTTTTAGAAAATGGTATTTTTAATCATAAAAATGAACATATACCAAAATAAAATATAATGATAATTCCTATGAAATTATTTAGATTATTTTTAATCAAATAGATCTTATTTTACTCTAAAAATAAATCCAAAATATAATGATAATTTTAAATTACTTTATTTAAAGAAAAGAAACGACAGTTTTGAAAAAAATCATCATTTTTCACTATTCACTTAAAAATCAGTTTTTTAGAAAAATATCAAAATTTTACCCTAATATATATTTAATCTATTTATTAAAAAATTAATTAAATTTTATAAAACTAAAATTTTAAAATCAAGAAATTTTACTTTTATATAAAACCATGCAATACATGGAAAAACAATTTACTTAAATAAAACTATTCCTTATTTGATTGAAAATTTATATAATATAATTTAAAAAATATGATGAATATTAATCCATAAAATGAATACTTATATATTATAATATTTATTATTTTCTATTATTACCTAGGTGGTCACAAAATCTCCACTTAAGGTATATCATTAAAAGGGATATTGTGAAGGTAATTCATGAAGCACAGTCTTGCGAGGGAGTCACATGAAGGAAATACATAAAGGAATATCAGAATGAAAGTTTGTGAAGTTTATCATAGAGATATTATGAAAATTAGTCACACTAAGGGTTAACCCATGAAAGAATTTTCCTAAATATTTTACCATTAAAGGACTTGTGTGAAGGTAAAACCCATAAAGGGACTTGTGTGAAGGGAGTTAATGAAGATAATTATATGAAGGACAATGGAATGAAAGAAATATATGAAAGGATGTGTAATTTTTTTTGAAAATAAGATTTATAAGAATATAAAAATAATCTTGATCATATTAATTTATTTGATATTGATATAATAAGAAGGTACAATACTACAACATTTGATTAGAGATGAAAGCGTGTAATAATATAATTATAGTGTGAAATTATTCTCATCTAGAATAACTGTTGATGTTGCTGTGATTAAAGGAATACATAAATTAATCCATCAAAATTAAAGTATAGTCTTATCTAACTTTTAATAAGGAAAATTAAATGAAGTAATGTATAAAGTAGCATCAAATCAGAAGCTATGATGTGAGTGAAGTCCCATGATGAACAAATAAAACCATCATGTTCTTAAAATATTGAATAATATCCACAATTCTATAAACTTTACACACCTTGTATTTTAGTAGTGCATAAACAATAATATGGAGTTACCCTTGGGTGAGGAGTGACCAAAATTGAAATATTTTAAAGTCGTCGAGCCTATCATGGAGTGATCATTGATGAAAAATTATATCTATTGAACTAGTGAAACATGGTGTAATTTATCACATTGACATACTATCTATGTGAACTCCTTAGACTAAGCCCTTAGTGGTTAACGAAATAAAAATCCTTAAGTTTTTTGTATAATTTTCATTACTAAATTATCTCTCATTGTTTGGTAAGGTTGGGTGAAATGAATAATCATGAAATAGTTTTACAAAAGTTCATGCTAACATGGGAATAAAATATTAAAAGAGAATAAAAAAGTAGAAAATAATTTTTTTTAATTTGGATTACATCCTTATTTACCCCCTCTTAGGGTGTCTTGAGTTACAACATTTTTTATCAGATCCAAAAAAAATTGACTTTGTGTTCAACATAAAAAATTGTTTTTTTTTATTTTTTGGAGTCATGAATTCTCTAATGAATCCACCATTATTCAGTGGAACTAATATTGATGTTTGGAAAAAGGATATGTTTATGTTTATACAAGCTTGTGGTTGAGTGATTATGGAATATTTCCAAATAGATATTGAATTGAGGAAGTATAGTGAATGAGAACAAGATTTGGAGACATGGAAAATTATTAATAGGGTAATCTACAGTGAGGTATGTAAGAAAACCATTCATTTATATAGTGAATTTTATATTTGGAAATTGTTGGATATGATTTATAAATAATTAGTGCAATAAAAGGAGGTTATAGTGTCCACCTTGAGATAATTTGTAGATAATACTATTATTGAAAGGAAACAGGTTGACAAACCCAATTAATATTTCCTTATGGAAAAAAGGAATGAAAAAAAGAATAAGAAGAAGGATCTTAGGAAGATGGATTCTCCAACCAAGGTTATGAAATCTAATCCTATTACAATATCTGATTCTAATAATTCTCATGAATTTACATTTAAATTTATATTTTTTGATTTCCCCAAATAATTTGGAGATCATGGTAGATTTATTGAATAAGTGGTGAAAATATAAAGTTTCTAGTAATGAGGTTGTTCATGTAATAACTAAGATGATATCTAATCCTTATAAGAAAGTGTGGATAAATTGGTAATCATGAATCAAGTGAACATTTCTTCTATATAATATCTATCTATAGAAAATAAATGGCTAAAAAGGGTGTATCCAACCTTGAATTTTGACATAGAGAAGATATGAGAAAATATTAAAGGTAAAAATTATTTTCTTATGAATTTGGATAAGATATTGGGAGGTAAATGTTCATAAAAAAGGAGTTAAAATAAATTATTATCCCTCTCAAGAAACAATTTGAATATTGGATAAAATATAGAGTAGAATCTGGTTCAAGGTTGAAATATATGGATACATAATTAAAATAGATAGAGGAAAGGATCAAGGAGCTTGAATAAAAGATAAGATCTTCAAATGGATAAGAAAATATGGACACTTCTTCTAAGGTAACCTCAAAAAGTGTACTATAAAATGCTCAACATTTTTGATAAATGAACAAAATGAAGGATAATGTAAAATTTGAAATATAATAGTTACAAAATGTGGTATTGAAAAAAAATTATACTTCTTTAGAATATTGGGACACACTATGAGAGTGAGTTTATAATCCCAAGGGATTAATGTTGGAAAAAACCTACTACCCGAACATATCAACCAAAAGTGTCAACATGAGGTATAATTTTTATGAGAGATGTTTAATATAATATAACCTTTGGAATATGAAAAGGAAATTTAGTGGGAATAAATCCAAATAAGTCACAAGGAAATATTATATTCCTATGACATACAAGGAGAGAATTTACATTGAGAGAAAATCTATTGATCTAGAAAATAGCTTCATCGTTTTAGTGGAAAATAATGGATCTTAATTAAAGGTACACTATGAACATAATATTTCATGAATATAGTATCCCTCTTGGAAAGAATGAAAGAAAATATAGAAGAAAAATAATGAAGATACTCTAATTATGAGAAAATAGGATGTGCACTTAAAGAAAAATTCATCAAGGAAAAAAATTAGTAGGTAATTCTTATATAAATTGAATAGGATAGACATGAGGAATGCCTTAGTGGTTTCAAAAACTATACCATAAGGAAAGAGATGAAACTTTGTGGAATAACCCTCCTATGGTGTTAAAATCATGGTGAAAGATGAAAGAAAAATGTATCTTTAGAGGAAACATGTATTAGTTGATTTGATACTACAACTAAGATGAAACTTGATCCTAATAAGATGGATAACTATAAATCTCAAATCCATTGTGAAATTTATACAAGTTTAATTTTAATAATTACCAAAACTAAGTCTTGGAAGAAGGTTAAAAATAAAGGGTTAGTACAGAAATACTAACCTCAATCATCAACTTGAGAGTGTTTGAGGCATCTCTGTCTCCATGTGTTAAAATTTTATTATATCTATTAGAAGTGATGAAGGACTAAGGGGGAGATTTGATCTATTGGGTGTATATATTCAACTGATATGGATGAATATAGTGTTTGTTACAGAAAAACAACATAAGTGATTAATTTGAAATAAAATTAATACAATTGGTAGATTTTGATATGTTACAACTCATATTTGGTATTAGGCCTAAACAATAATACTGAAAGGTTTAAAATTTAAATTTGACTCAATAAGTGGTGAAAATCAACCAATTTTGTTAAATCTATGAAAAATATAGAGAAACATACTAAATTAGATAATTTCCAATGATGAAGAACCTGATCTGGATTTGTAGTGGTTTCAAATTCCTATATGATATGTCTAGGGCCATCAAGAACAACATAAGAAAACAATAAGTGATATCATTCCATATACTTAGTGGCATCAGATCACTAAGAAGAAAAATATAGCTTAGAAGTAAGAGGTAGTAACATTAATGGATGTAATGTTATTTTTTTATATTATAATAAGTGGTATGGTTATTTATTCTTATATGATATCAATTAGCTGATGGAAGGAAAATTTATTACCAATATGGTTTTCTTGAATTGAAAAATGTTTTAATATATATTATTGAAATTTTTTGTGGGGTTGATGGTGAAAATATGTAGGATAATTTTCCTCATATAAGAAAATGAATCTCTATGAATAATGAAAGAATATCCATATCAAGTGATATCACTATTTTATTACAAAAAATTCTATCAATTAGTTCAATATTTGGGATGTATCACACACTTTTTGCTCTATATATTATTCAGTGATAATTTCATGAAAGTGTTCTTGAGATCATAAGAGGAATTGTTAAAAGTAATTTAAATATATATATTCATATATTTATTAATTTAAGTGAGTGACCTGGATAGATTTGTGATTACTAACTTAAAAATCTTGTTTCCCACACTGTTCTCTAGCTTAGTATGCTTAAATGATTTGTTAACGCCTCAAATTCTAAATGAAAAGTTCACTTATTGAAGTATATGAAGAAAATAATGATGATAATGAAAAGTTTTTAAGATTTAAATATGGAGAGTTTAAAATTATTTTGTGTAATTTTTTTTGTTACCAATCAAAATGATCAATCAATATGTAATTAGGTTAATCTAGAGATTTTTTTGTGATGTTTGGAGCCAAAAGTCCCTAATATAAATATTTTTTTAGGAGTTGAAAAAACCAAAATTTTAGTTGGTATATTTATAATGGTTGAAAAATAAAATAAATATAGATGTCAACTTATGGTGTCAAGTGGTATTAATAAGTTACAATTAATATAAGAACCCAATATCATTGGGCTATATAAGGATAGATTTACAAAGGGGGAGATAAAAATCTCCATATCTTGAATTCAAGAGTTTAGGAGAATTAGATTTCTCTAGAATGATATCTATGAAGAACACAGAGTATGTTAAGAGATATAATTTTATTGAAAAATGGGAAGAAAGGATGAGATGATAACCTCATGAAATTATGTAAGAAATATGGATATAATCATAATCTCTATATGGATATAGAGACACTTTGGATTTTATTGACAAGGGGGGGGTGAGAAGAAGAGAACCATAAATAAAAAAATTGTGTTATGGGGGAGATAAAATTACTCTAAAAGATTTATGGGAATATATTATGGGAGTATTCTAAACAAAATCCAAAGGGAGAGAATGTTATAACCAGATGTTTTTCTATTGTATTTATTGAAAATAGTTATTGGATATATTGATTGTTATTAATGACTGACTATTGTGTTTCTTTGACAAGTGAATAAATATCTTGAGTGAGAATACATGGTTTTTTAGATGATGAAATAAATTAGAAGATAGTTTCTTCGCACATAAAATAAATATTTTGGATTTATGAAAAATTCATGACACTAAAATACATAGTGTGACTAGTTAATGATAATCATGTAATCTTTGTACATGATTATAAAACTAATGAAGGTATAGTTATAGAAGATACTGAAAAAATTATGGAAGTTTGATTTGTTATGAAGGAGGCTCAGGATTTATGACCATGAGTTATTCTTGATGTTAATAATGAAACAATCATAAGTCATGTGACCAGTAAGAGAATTGTGGAATATAGAAAATGAAATTATCTGAATAATAAAGAATTAATTTTTGAAGAGGAAATAAAATATTTAATCTTGCATGCATTATAAGAATAATAAAGAATTAATTTTTGAAGAGGAAATAAAATATTTAATCTTACATGAATTATCTGATGTTGAAAATTGAATATTTTATGGGTGTTAATATTCAAAAAGTATTTGAAAATTCAGATAAAAGGGAATAATTTATTTAAAATTTGGAGTATTTAGTGAAGTTATGTGAAAAATCTAGTTCAAAGGAAGAATTTTTTCTTATCATTTATGTGAAAAATATAGGAGGTATACGACACCCTATTTTTATATGATTCATGAAATCATGGGTGGACCATGTAAATCATATTATTTATGAATAACTGATAGTAGTGGTTCATGAACCACATATTCATGAAAGGAATAATTGAGAACAATCTCTAAATAATTAAGATCCATAAAAAATATATTGTGAAGGTATTTAGTAAAGCATTATATTGTGAAATATTCTCATAAATTAAATCTATGAAGCAATATCATGAATAAAGTATGCTAAGTTTTCTCATGAAGTGATTTGGATAAGGAGTCATGTAAAGGGGTGACCTATAAAAGAATCTCCCTAAAGATTAGTCCACTAAGGAACTTGATAGAAGAGAAAAACTATGAAGGGAGTTTGATAATATCATTAAATTAATAGAAGTAATGTGAAAGACTTTCATGAAAGGGTGTATAATTTTTTGAACATATTATTTAAAAGAAAATAAAAAAGGATATCAAGTATATTGATATGCCTGTGATAAAGAGAAGAAGAAATAATGAAATTATAATATAAAATTAGTGAATGAGTTTAATGGGATAATTATAGTATGAAATTATTCTCATCCATAGGAATTTATGTTGGTATTATGATTGAAGGAATACATATATTAATCCATTGCAATTCAAGGATACTATCATTCATATTTGAATAAAAATAATAAAACAAATCAAAGTAAAAAAAGAAGAATCAAATTATGATATGTGATGTAATTAGAGTCTCTCACTAAACAAAGATATACCATCATGTTATAAAATTATTAAATAAGACCCAAAATTATACAAACTTTCCAATACTTTTCTCTCTGCAGGGAACAAAAAATACAAGAAGAGGGTGTTCCCCTTGGGTGATGGGTGACCAAACCTTAAATATTATAAAGATAATGAGCCTAGAATGGAGTGGTCATGGATAAAAAAAATTTATTAATTTAACTAGTGAATCATAGGGGTTTTGGCACATTTACACACAATTAGTGTGTTCTCCTTGGATATAGTCCTTAGTGGCGAACCAAGTAAAAATACTTTTTTATTGTGCATACTTTACTTTCTCGCATTAGATCATGAGATTTGGTGAGGTTGTGTGAAGAGAATAATCATGTAATAGTTTGAAAATAGTTTCTGTTAATGGTATAATAAAATCTTAAATTATATTAAATGGTTAAAAGGGAAAGTGTGTAATTTTCCATATACCCTAATTCACCCCACCTCTCTTAGGGTGTCTCAGGTTACAACAACTTTTAAAAGAAGAGTAAATATAATAAGTAAATTTACTTTAAATATTTAAAATAAGTGAAGAGTAGGAAATAAGTTGTTAAAGAAGTGGGTTATGATAAAGAATAAATTATTAAAATGAAGTTTGAAAATCTTATATCAATCACTTCAAGAAGCATGAAATGAGGAAAAGAAAATTATTGAGGAAAGTTTCCACTAAAACATTTAAATTATGTATCTATTGGAAATTTCATATTAAATTATAAAAAAATTAATAGAAAATAGATTTTGTAAATACAAGGAAAAGAATATAAGTAGATCCTAAATTAAGAAATCATCAATATTCTATAGGACTAATTTTTCTACAAAGGGAAATTATAAGAGTCTATTTAATCCTAAGAAGAGAAATTTATTTTTAAATTTAAAAGTTGTTAGTAGTAGTGAGTTTAAATATAAAGTTGAAACATAGAATGAAATTTATGAAAAACTATTAATTTAAAAATTGAATAAGAAATATATCAATAGTTATGAGAACAATAATGATATAAGTGATGAATAAACACAAATAGAATTCATTCTGAAGATGTAACTCAAGGAATTTATTTCAAAGATTTAAAAATTAGATAAGTTGAACAAGAAATAAAAGAAATATGGTCGTTGGTCAAGAAACATTGATTATGATAAAAAGGAGTCAAATTTGATAAAGGAGATTGATATATTGAATAAGTTACTCACTAAAGAGAAGAAATTGAATATTTGTATATAATATAATAATAATAAAAAGGTAAATAATCATGAAATTGTTCAAATAAATTGATGAAAGTAGAGAAAGAATTGAAAAAATTCAAATTAAATATTTAGAATTATATTAAACAACTTTGAGATATCTTTAATAATAATTTGATTCAAAAAGGTATATGTAAATACACATGTAAAGAATATAAATATGTGGAAAAGAAAGAAAATTCTAAAAAATATGGAAATTCTAGGAATGCTAATTTAAATGAGAAAACTAATATAAATGTCGATATGAAAAAGTAAAGAAAAAAGACTATAATTAAGAATAAAGTGCTCAGATTCTACCATAATATTTGTTTAGAAATATGATCTAAAGTTAATGACCGATATATGGAATAAGAAAATATGACATAGGTTAAAAAATAAATATTTTACAGAAAATATATTCATTTTATAGATACTGATAGTATATAGAGGCTTAAGAAACATGGAAAGGATATTTTGGTTCAACTAATAATATAAATATGTACCTAGAATACCAATATATCATGAATTATAATACTAAAAAACTTCAAATGAATAAAGAAAAATGAAAAGATAAGGAACCTGTTATTGAAGTGGATCTCACAACATCTCAAAAGAAACATCCATGGATCTCATGTAGTGGATTATAATATCATATTATAGGAAATTTAAATATTTTAAAGGATGTTGAGAAGTGAAAGGAAGGATTAGTGACCTTTTTAAATTATGGGTCACTCAAAATAAGAGGAGTCATTCCAGCTGTCAATGTAGAGGACAAGCTGATGTCAAATAATGCCTCATTTATAGATATATTAAAGAAAAAATTACAAAATGTGTCTTAAATTTTTGATGAAGAAAACACAGTGGTTTTTCAAAATGATGAATTATTGGTGAATAGGTGAAATATGTAAGTTTATTTATGATAAGATAATGAATATGGGGTAACTTTATTTATATTGGGGATACAAAAAATGATTAATAATTGATATTAAATTAAGAAAATAAATTATTTCATTGAAGACTTAGCCACCCTGGTCAAAATAATATGTGTAATATTATACAGGGAAATTTTTTTTGTGATGTTATTATGTTGAAGAGAGATAAAAATTAAATATTCTCTATATTCCAAAAGGGGAAGATTGTTAACTCTTTACAAAATAAAGTAGGGATTCAAGCATCCCAACCATTAGAGATCATTCATTCAGATTTTTGTAAGATTGTGAGGAAGAAATATCCTAATGAATATAATTATTTTATTTATTTTATTAATGAATTCAATGGTATTAAATTTATTATATTAATTAATTATAATTCAAAGTGTTTAAAGATGTTAATTTTTTTTAAATAAGTGCAAGAAATGAGAGTGGTTTCTCCTCAAAGATGTATCAAATGGAAAAAATTGTTGATTATACAAGTGGTAAATTTAAATAATGTTTTGAAAGGAAAAATATTTGTATTGAATTCATTTGTAATAAATAATTTATCAGGCATGAATTTGATCCATTTTATACCAAAAATCATATAGTTTAGTGTTTTTCAATTGTAGGAAGGGTTGTATGGGGTTTTAGATTGTATTTTGAGGACACATGTCTATGATTGAGGAATATACTTAGAATAAGATTCCATACTAAAACCTTAGTTAGAACCCACCAAATTTCTGGTGGCCCTATGCCATTAGATTAACCCTTAAAAGTCTGATGGTTGGAAACCAGAGTTCTGATGGGACACATGGGGGCTTTTTTATTTCTAATTAATTGTTTTAAAATTAATTAAAAGTGTTATAAATAGGTTTCTTTTTTTGGTCTAGTAGAAGAACCTCCCCTCCATTTATCTCTCTATTGGTTATCCCTCTTCCAAGGTTAGTTATTCATTGTCTGGTATTCAATTCTCATGTAATATATGGCTGGGGAGTTCTATAGGTAACATTAACACTTATTTTCCCTTATTTATTGTGTTTTTTCATTATTTCTCTACAAATATATGGTTATGACCTAATTTGGGTATTTTTACAAGTTTTAGAATTTCTTCCATTTGAGGATGAAACAATGAGTGTTTTTCAACAAACAAGACCCTACTTGTCCCAAGAAGGTGGTCCTTTGCATTCATGATGGTATTTTCTTATCATGCATACATCGTATAAAATTAAGGAAACAATAATTTATTATATATGCCCTAAAAATAATTTAATTTTCATTCATTGAATTCTTATAGTATGATTAAAACCCATTAGCCCATGAGTGGACCATGTGAGATGTACATTGACACCATTAGTCATTGATGACCAATTACCTTGTGATACGTGTTATGAAACTATGGATTTGGACTCGAGATGAGTGTTCATGACTGAGAATTGATCCTAGGAGCTGAGAGTAGGTCCCTAGTATACTTCTTAGAGAGAGATGAAATGGGTACATATTGGGATAGAGGTATTATGGCCTAAGTATAGTACTTTGACATTTTTTGGTTTTTAAATAACATAAATTTTGATATGTTAAATGTTTATAAATTATTTTATATGAATTTAAATGATATATAATTAATTTTATTTCTTTAATCATGATACTAAATTCACTTTCATTACTTGAATTTTGATATATCATATCCATAAAACAATTATACTATGATACATGATTCACATGAATGAGATTAATATTGATGTATTATTCACTATAGTTTCTAGTTGGTGATATATTGGTCATGAACATAGTGGTACAATGTGGTACATATTCTACCCATGATGGTTCAATGGCATATCTTTAACTTGGGCCACTTTATAAGTAGATACATCATTCAATATTTAATGTTTTCATTGGTGTTATATCACCACTCATGTTTTTTATTAGTGGATCATAGTTTACTCATGTTATATGTATCAGTGGTACACTATCCACTCAATGAAATATTTTAGTGGTATGTTTTCCACTTGAAACTTGAAACTGGTGGTGTTCTGAACACTAGAGATGTAATATTAGTGGTATATCATCCACTTAGAGAATTTTATAGGTGGTTCATCAACCACCCATGGATGTGATCTCATTGGTGCATTATCCACCTGAGGACTTCAGACTATGTTGCATAATCCACCTAAATATGTGGTTTTGGTGGTTAATTATCCAATAGAGTTGTAAGATGGTGGTATATTATCCAATCATGCATGAAAATAGTAGTGTATCACCTACCTAATATTGGTGATGGATTATTCATTAGAGGTTACTTATTTTACACTAATTTGATTTATGTGATGGATCATTCATCTATATGACTTGTGATAGTGATAACTCATTCACCCAGTTATGTCAAATGGTGATAGATCATTCACGTTGGTTATCACATGAGGAGTGATATATCATTCATACTTGATGTTTATACTCAGACTATAATTATATCATCCCATTGTAACATTGGATGAAATAGATATTGTTACCCATGGTTTGGTATGAGCACTCCACATGATAACATGTTATCTATATACTATTGCTTATTTTATTGGAATTTCATATTGAGCATGAACCTATATTAATTGGATTTTTGAGGGACACTATTGATGGTGGAATAATGATATATACCTACACCTTGGTATGGAACCCTATCACTTAAGAATATCTCAGGTGTTGTGACCTTAGAAAGGTAAAGAGATTGATTTCATATGATAACTTAGCCTAGAGAGCTTTTCTGGTGTTGGGAGATGGGACTGGTCCATGACTTGGGACTAGTTGGTGGATGTGCCCTTAATTTTGATTATTTTGAACTGATTTATATATAATCTTCCCATAATGAATCTTGATATTCTTCTATGAATTGTATGACATGTAAAATATTTTACTATGATATATTAGGTGTTGATATTTACTATTTGTTATAATT
The DNA here is from genome assembly GCA_963277665.1 of Viscum album. Taxonomy (NCBI): domain Eukaryota; kingdom Viridiplantae; phylum Streptophyta; class Magnoliopsida; order Santalales; family Viscaceae; genus Viscum; species Viscum album. The sequence goes on from OY728164.1 coordinate 1,353,526,718, forward strand.
TATCTATAGTATCTATTTTTTACTGTTTCTTATTATAATGATTGCTTTATGATATTAATTCCATTATTTTTATGATTATATATACCTGAGTATGTATTCTCCCCATGTGTTAAATATCAACCATCACCACTGGTCAAAAACCTATGGTATAAAAGGAGGAATGCTTGAGGTATGTGATTCTTTGGTTTAGTCATGATTAAGGAAAATTAGGTTAGAGATGTTACAAAGTTGTTTGGTTTTTCTTTTGTATTATTATTTAAGATATTATAGCTTAGAGATAGGATGTTGTTGGGGATTGGTATGGATATTGTGTCTGGTAGTATCCAAACCACATATGAGGGAAATCTAATTTACCAAGGCTGAGAATGTTATTATAGGTTTTAACTTTTATAGTTTGGTTACTTTTCCAATTGATTTATTTTGATATTGATTATTAATTTATGGGTTTTCATGCTTGGACCATGGTAGAAAAAGGTGTGTGTTCATGCTTCATTATCAATATGTAAGTCTCACATGAAATTCATATTATTTCCTACGATTGATATTTAGGTTTCAATATAGGATTGTTTCATTTAAAGTATCAAAAAAACTTATATAAAATTTTCCTATATAACTTATTTGTGGCATTATATTTAACTAACCAATGATTACTGACTATTTTTCTGATATGATATGATTTTTATTTGCCCTATATTGAGTTTTTACCTAACATAAAAGTGGGAAAGTTAGGCTATACTTGATCCCTAATTGGTGAATCCATTTTATTATAGGGTGTGTTTAGGGTAGAGCGACATGTATTTATTATTACTTACCCTAAATTGTGATATTATGAATGCGATAGAATTTGTTTTGAGCTATGCACTTGGAATTGTAGAGATATGCCACTGTAATGACCATTTTTTGAGCACCAGGAGGGTGAGGATGAGTAAGACCCATCGATAGTGGATCCAGATTCACCTATTGTTCATATTATTCTTATTTATCAATAGATCATAGAGATACTACCATAGGTATTATTGTATATGGGGCACAATACACCAAGAACTGGGCCGACCATGTCTAATATTACTTGTGAGTTCATAATACTACATCCACCTATCTTTGAAATTAATGGTGAAATTTAGGATGAAATGTTATGGAATGATTCAATGTAGACTATTTTTTACCACCTCATGATGACCCCCAAGAGGTGGGTTAATCTTTTCAATTATATTATTTGGGGACTAGTGAATTTCTAATTGAATTTTCTATTCTAGGTTAACCCATCATGTAGAGCTTACCTAGAAGGATATTTATAATCATTTCTTAACTCAATTTTCCCATAGGCACTAAGGTATGAAATAGATAGGGATTTATTCATTTATTATAGGGGTGTGTTAGTGATGGACTATGCCACTTATTTTATAGTTTTTATTCATTTTTCACCTGTGTTAGTGGGAGATGAGATCATTAGGGTCATGAATTATAAGGAATACATAAATAATTATATCCAATCCAAGGTGACTATATTTAGTTTGATATCATTTTTTGAGGAATTGAATCCAGAATTGGTTACAAAACAAAACTATACCAAGGTTAGGTCATTTAGGCATTAAGATTTTTTATAGGGATGATAGTTGGTTGTTTTATAGTAGGAAAGAAATATTTGATTAGTCTCTCTAGGGAAGTGATATGTAGAGAAGATAGGGGGTTTACACTTACTTTGAGAGGTAAAACCCTGGTTAGGTGTTATCAATGTTGACATCAAATGAATATTTGGCCATATTATGATAGGACACAAAAGGAGTGATAATCTTTTTGGGTGTTAGGTTGTATTAAGTGGTTTTTCTAGCATCATATATTGACCGATTGACATTGACATATTTGGTTGGACTATGGGTTTAGGGGAAGGTCTATAGTAAAATAAATAGTATACATTTGGGGATACTTTATACATTTGAGTCACAGAGGAGGTATAGGTTCCTATAGTCATAGGAAACAATATCAGTTGCTAATGTTCCCTAAGGGGATTCATACGATGTGAACTTAGAGCCAATTTTAAGGCTAGCTACATGCTACTAAGAAGACACTTGTTGTGTATGGTAGGGAAAATTATATAGTTCAAGGTATTATATTGGTGGCATTAAGCTTGTATTTTTTATTTAATACATGTATGTCATAATATTTTATCTTATCTCAGTTTTTTACTGATTTGGGGTTCATTGTAGAGTACCTGTATGGAATTTTTTCTATTGATACACCCTTAGGGGTGAAATTAGAGGGCATCCTAAGATGTATAAAGTGAACTATAATGATCAGTGGTTGTAGTATTATCTATAAATTATTTATATTTAAGATTAATAGATTTTATGCGATCCTTGGAATAGATTTGTTAACTCATTATTGATCATAGATTGAAATCTACCACTAGTGGGTATATTCTACATTGAAAGAGGGTGATCATTATACCACCAATAGTTAGTGGGAAATATATTAATTCTATTTAGGACCTGACCATTATTAGTTGGGTAGATTATGATCCAGTTGGCTAGTGTTTCTTTGGGAGATGGAGAGATGTTCTAATTTCCCCTTCCTCCCATAATTTATTAGTTATAAGATTTGTTTCTTGAGGATTTATTTATATTTCCACTTGAATACAAGATTGAGTTTATGATTGATATTAAGACAAGAACAAATCCCATATTCATTCTACCATTCCATAGGGATCCCAAAGAAATTCAAGAGATAAAGTGCTAGGTTGAGGATTTATAAGAAAATGGGTTTATTTTACTAAGAACATCCCCTTGGGGTGATCTTATATTATTCACCAAGAAGGAAGACATATAATTATGTTTATGTGTGGATTACCAGAAGCTGAACCAGGTGATAGTTAAGAACCAATATCTACTTCCTCATATTGATGACTTATTAGATAATATGAGAGGGGATAAGTAGTTATCTAAGATTGATTTGAGATTAATCTATTATCATTTGAGATTTAGGCCTTTTGATATTTTATATACTACTTTTATGATCAATTATAAATTTTATGAGTATCTCTTGATGATTCTCAGGTCGATGAATTCAATAGTAGGGTTTATGGACCAAATGAATAGGGATTTCCATCCTTACCTAGATTAATTTTTAATTGTATTCATTTATGAAATTCAGGTGTACTCCCAATTGAGAGAGTATCACAATCATCATCCAAAAATCATTTTGATCAAACTAAGGAAGCATCATCTATATTCCAAACTCTAAAAGTATAGTTTTTTATCAGTGAGGTGCACATTTTGGGGAACACGATATCTAAGCTAAGAATAATAGTAGACTTAGAGAAGTTTGAGGATATGGTTTATTGGGATAATTCCAAGAACATGTTCTTGATATGTAGTTTTCTAGTATTATTAGGAAACTATTTATGGTTTATCCAAGACTTATCTTGTTTGGAAGTGCTGATAATGACCTTGGACAAGAAGGGGTGACATTACTATGGTATTATGTATATGAGAGAGGCTTTCTAGATCTGAAATGGAGATTTGATTCTTAATTGATCCCAAACTTACATGATCTGGGTAAAGAGTTAACATTTTACTATTATGATTTATGAGTCAATCTTGGGAAAGTTCTATTGTGGGATGGGTGAATAAACACTTATGGGTCCATGGATTTGAGAGGCCACATGAGTGAAACTACCCAATTCATGATCTAGAGATAGTGGTGGTGGTGTATACATTAAGATATTAGTGTCACTACATATTGGGTAAGAGGTTCATGGTGTATATCGACTATAAAATCCCCATGTATATCTTTTCTCTTAGATACCTGAACCTTTGTTAGAAAAGGTGGGTCGAGTACTTAAATTTTTTTTTACTTTGAGATAGAGTATATCCTAGGGAAGGGGAATGTTTTTATTGACATATTTATAGTAAAAAATAAGGAATATATTATGAAGGTGGATAGTAGTGAGTAATAGATGATGATCCACACTGATATGTTCCTTGACGTTTAAGAGTTTTAGGGAAGAGAGACCTTGAAATCATTAGCTATTGCTTCCTAACTTCTTGACAGGGTGAAGGAGATTTATTTAACTGACTCATATTAATTAGAAATGTGGGAAAATATATATGGTGGGGATATACCACCTTATTGGTCCCTATATGTTGATGATCACATATATACTTAGGGTCATGTGGTAGTCCCTACGAGCATGCATAAGGAGATGATGGGGGATTCACAAGCCTCAAGATGGATTGTCCACCCAGGTCCTACCAAGAGGTACCATGATATTTATTAGTAGTGTTGGTGGCTTAGGATAAATAAGGACATAACAAGGATCATTTCATGAGGCTATACCTATAAGAAACTAAAGGTCAAACATTAGTGAGACACATGTCTTCTTCAATAATTTTCCATTATTGAGTGAAAGTGGGTTGACATGACCATGAATTTCATGATAGGATTATAAAGTATTATCATGTTAGTGATAAAGTGTGGGTTATGATATGCTGATTGATGAAGGTCACATATTTATCACTGATCAGGGATACCTTTTCTATTAATAAGCTGAGTCAAATATATGTTTGGGATATAGTTCATCTCTATGGGGTGCGTAAGAGAATTATTTCTAATTTAGATTCTCATTTTACATCACCCTTCTTGTAGGGGCTATAAAAGGTACGTGATATGTAGGTGAATTTGATAATTTCTTACCATCCTTAGACTGAAAGGTAGTCTGATTAGACCATCATGGAATTTGCGGACATGTTATGAGAACATCTTCTTGATTTTGGGGGTTCATTGGAGAACTATCTAGCACTCAAAGAGTTTAATTATTATAATAGTTATTCAACACTAATTCTGATGAATAATTTTGAGGCCTTATATGATTGAAAGTTTCAATCAACTCTATGTTGGCTAGAGGGAAGGGAGTCAGCAATCATTGGATCCAGTCTCATGCAAGATGCATAAGATAATATTTAGTTGATTGGGAAGTGATTATCATGTAACAACTGATGATTTTAGTATGAATTTTCCTTTAAATTAATCATGTGTGGTTGATAACATGTGATGGACAAAACACTAAACTAAAATTAACAATTCCTTATTTTATTATGATATAATACGATAATTCAAAATGAAAAACATTGCAAGACAACTAAATAAATCATAATTATTAAAATTACTAAAGGGTTGAAACCACAAGTAAATAAAAATATTATGAGGTTACAATTCTCATAATCACGATACTCCATTAAGATCATACCAAAAATGATAACTATATAAAGAATTCAAAACATTAAAAATATGATAAACATATTGAAAAAAAAATTAGAGGATATAATGAATGATTTTAGAGATGTATGTATGACTGTATATAGGAATTGAATATGACCATTATATATATGATCATTGGTTATATCATTGTTGGACATATTGACATTAGATATATGGTCATTGGATATATGGAAATTGGATATAGGGAAATTGGATATAATTTTATCCAATAATTATATTGAAGTTGTGTAATTTTTAGTAAAAAATATAAAAAAATATAACTCATATATAACAAATAATTTCAGGATAAAATAAAATGATAATAATTAATTAAAATACCTTATTATAAAAATATTTGTTTTTATTCATTACATATTACAATTACTCTTATTACTATTGATATTAATATTATAATTTTTAAAGAATGATTTGATGTGTTTATAAAATAAAAATAAATATTTTAATACCAATGGATTGATAAAATATAATTGTTATAAGATATATAATTAATGGGATATGATTAAAATAATTTAAAGCTAAAAGGGTACTTTTCAATGAATTTTTTTTCTAAGCATTATTTATTTTTTTAATAAATTAAATTGACCACTTTTATAAGATTATTTTTAAAATTTTAATGTTTTTATATATAAAAAATAGATACACTCATTTAATCAGTAATTGATATGAAATAATATTAATAACACTTAATGTTTTAAATCATAATTTTTCTATAAATTATACATATATATTATGGTTTAATTTAAAATTTTATTTTACCAGGTTTATATATTGAAATAGATTAAATAGAGTAAAAAAATTTAATCAGTATTTCAAAACTAGGTAAGTGGTTAAATTTCATTTTTTGAAAAAAATATACTGAGGTAAAAATTGAGTTATCATAATAAAGTTAAAATGAGGTAAGAGGGTTAAATTAATAAGAAAATGTCTAAAATATCTCTAAAAAAATCTCTAAATTTTTTGGATGATGTTATTAATGACTTATGTCCATTATTTTTCAACTTTTAATCCATTTCCATGTAAAATAAAAAACTTACTCCTTAGGGAATGAGTATTTATGGATATGCAACTCAAAAAACACCTACAAAATGAACCCTTAGGGAATGAGTTATTTCATTTTTAAAATAAAATTAAAATATAAAAGGGTGTTTCTTCTTATTTTCCAATCATATTTATAATGGTATTCCAAATTGTGTTTTATATATGATGAAATCCTTTAATGTTCCTTATGCTTCTTTAGGGATATGATCTAATTATTGTTAGTGTTTTAACATTTATATTTTTTTTGATAAATTATAATTTCTTCACATTTAGTTAAATTAAAATTATCTAAACATTTATATTTTCATAATACTGATTGATTAAAATGTTAGGATGTTCATATCATTTATTTTATTTTAAATTTTAAAAACATTTTCTTAACAAGTTTTAATATTTCATATTATTTCATGTGTTATTTTTTTGAAATTCTTAATAATAATTTATTAAAATTTTAATATTATGTTTTTTCCTGTTAAACATAACATCCAGATTTTAGTACATATATAATATATCTTGTTTTATCTGTTATCTTAATCTTTTTAGTTATGTTTAATTAATTTTTAATGTTATAGTTTTAAAATACATATTTTATAACCTGTTAAATTTATAATCTTAAAATACATCATTTATAATTATATATTTATATATATACATATTCGCATATATATATATATATTGACTTATATAATATATATATATATATATAATACCATAAATTGTGCATTTCCTCTTTAATTTACATAGCAGCACGCATTGTGTAGTACTCCCTTACCTAGTTTAACCAGCATCAGTGCATATGTGACTCCTTCATCACACACATATATTCTCCATCCATCCACACATATCACAACATCCATCCTTCACTCTCTATAACTCATACGCACCCAATGATCCAACATCTCCATGCACACATCCATGCGATGGAAACTCTTTCATCATAGTGGTGACACTAGTATGACCCCACCTATATATGACCCATCCATGTAAGATGAATCATATGAAATGTTATACCACAAAAACTTTGTCCGAGAAGAACACACATGCGACTTTAATGAATCTGCAAGACAACATCATACTTCATAGGTAGCATCACATGGTGGTAGCACCGCATGAATCCTTCATGGTATCAGATCAAGTGTGCAATGGAAACTTGATAATATGATGGTAGTAGTATCAACTCATAGAAATGGTATCATTGGTTCAGTAGTAACAGTGGTATTATCCATCCATAGTAGTATCATTCGAAAGTATCACTACTTAACGGTAGTGGTAGCACCGCTCTACAATGGTACTAAATTGCAATAGTGGCTTTTCGCTCAACATATCATTGTAGCACTCTACTCAATGGTAGTGGTATAAAATTCTTTCTACCACCATGAAATTTTTCTACCTCCATGTAAAAATATTTATCTATCTTAAGTTTTAAAAAAATACAGTACTGTTAGTTTTTTTGTACCATAAACTAAAATTTATTGATACCTCCAAATTCAATTTTGTGCAACGAGTTATTTTTTTTTTTGAAAATATATAATTGTTATTATTTTAATTAATTCATATAAAATAAAAAAATTAATTATATTTTTATTATATTTTTCTAAAAATATAATTACATGATTGATTAAATATTCTAATAAAAAAAATTATACATATACACATGTAGTATAATCTTTGTGATACTCTATTTTGCGACACTTTGATATTTCAATAAACTGAAAGTTAAATCAAATTAGTTTAATTTTTTTATTAATATGTAATATAAACATTTATATTAATAATCATACTAAAATTTTTATTATGTTATTTCATGTAGGAATAAAAGAGATTAGAAATTATTTGATATTTAGCAAGTTATTTCAAATTGTAGGCAATAAAATTATTTTACATTTTATCATTCTATAACTCGTGGAATGTAGTTATTGGTTAATTATATGATACTATAAGATCCTAAAATGAATTATATGTATTAAAATATTGGAATGAGATTAATAGATAATATGATAAGATAATCTTTATGCAGTTTATTTAAAATATCGGTGATACACAATTTTTCTACACATACGATTGAGAACTTCTATGACTACTGTTACATTGATGAGATCACAAAGATAGTGAAACTATTCCATCTATTACTAATTAATTGATCAAATATCATCGAGCAACATCATCTTTATATCTTGATCATCTGGTGGTTTTCATTGTTTCTATTATTCATCATATTATTTTTTCTTTATTCTGTTTGTAATATTTAGTCTCTTTATGATTTTCCGAATAAAAATAAAATAATTCTATTATACCACCCAAAATGAAGGTTCTTGGATTATGAATCCTCAAGATAATTCTAGTATATATTAGGTTGAAACTCATTTTCAAAGTCAAGGTCGTGCCTCTAGGTATTGTAAAAGGAAGTGTCGGTAATAGTTTATCACACCTTTAAAAGTTAGTTCTTCTTAGTGGGTACCTATCTTCTTGCTGAGTATAGAAGGTTGAAGAGTTTACTAGTATATTGGTGATATGAAACACTATAAAAATATTGTTTTAATTATTTTAATTCCCATAGTTTTTTATAACTTGAATACCTCACTCACTATAGATTATTTAAATATTAAACTATGATTGTTTTTTTTGTATTAAAAGTTTTTAAATGACTATTAACCCACATCTAACTTCTTTTTACATCAATATTGATCCAATTATTAGAATAAAATCCTAGTATATGATTAGTTATAACCTTTTATTGTTTTAATATAATATCAAACTATTAGTATCATAGGATTAGTTCCTTTAAAATATAATTTTTTTTTGTTTTTTTAACTACTGTGATAACCTGATCATAGTCCTAACATTCTATGGAATAAAAGATAAGTTCATAAATATAGAAGGTATAAATTCCAATGATGGAAGATACAAAAAAATTGCCCATTTTTTGATGGATGTGAATATGGATACCTGAAATACCAAATGGAAGCTCACCTGAAACAATTAAATGTATATCATTGGACTATCATGGAGAAACCATATAAATTACCTGAAGATGATTTATAGATACTTGTAGGTAATGACATGGTAAAGTATGTTTGAATCATAAAGTGAACAATATTTTATATTATGTTATAAGTATAATTGTCTATATCCCTGTTTACATATATAAGACGCCTCAAAACATATGGAGAATCCTTCAAGTTACTAATTATGGGATATAAAACCTTAAAATAAAAAATCTATGAATGATTCAAGAAGAATAGAAAGATTTTGAGATGGGTGAATAAGAGTAAGTGAAATAGATTATACACTAGTTTATAAGTATTACAAATGGAATAAATGAACTTAGTGAAGTACAAGACAATATAGATAAAGTTTAAAGAGTACTGAGATCACTTTAAAAAAATAGAATGCAAATAAAGAAGCAATTGATAAAAGTAATAATTTTAATGAGGATACATTATATGAAATAATCAGATATTTACTGCAATATGAACTTGAACTAAAGAATATTGTTGATGAGGAAACTATAAAGAGAAAAGGTATAGATTTTAAGTCTAATGTTAATGATTAATTTAATTATTCTGAATTTTATTTCTAGTAAACAGACCAAGAGATGACACACTTTTGTAAAAAGTTTTTCAAGTTTATGAAAAAAATGTGGTAAGAGGCAATTAAAAAGAAAGTTCAAAAAGGATCACAAGAAATTTAATTTGAATAATAATAATTATATTTCATAATTAAAATGTAATAAGTGTAGGAATAAAGTACACAAAAGAAAATAATTTCCCAAACTCAAATATCCAAACAAAGACAAATACAAAATGAGAAATAAAAGAAATATTTGTTTCTAGGATGGGACTATTAAGGTAGTTTAGACTCAAGAAGAGATTTATAAAGTGAATAGAAGATATGAAACCTCAATTTGATGGCTATAAATTGTGAGGTAACTGATTAAATTTTTAATAAATTAATTACTCCAACTAATATTGATTAAAATGATATTTTTGAAGAAAAAAATGACATTGATTCTGATTCTTTTTTTATTCTAATTATATTAATTCTAAATTCAAACAAATTCTTAAATAAAATAATAAATTAAGAAATGATGGTATCAGGATTATTGAAAAATTCAGTGACATAAAAATTAAGAATAATAAATTGGTTAAATAATATGAGAAACCAACAATGGAATATGATAATTTGAATATCCATGTATCATAGAATGAATAATCTGAAAAGAATTATGATTTTGATTTGTTAAAACTAAAATAAGAAAATTTTAAAATTAAAGGCTTTCTCATAGTGAATGATAAATATCTAGAAGGAATATTTAATTCTATTTTTGAATATTTAACTAAGGTTGATAATGATTATAAGAAAATTAAATTAACTAAATAAAATAATGAGAAATACAACTTTTGGTTCTAATGTGAAAGTTTATACTGATTTAGAGACATTTGAAAAAGAGAATGTGGATTTGAAAAAGTAAGTTTTGAATATTAAATAAACCTTATATACATTTTTTTAAGTAAATAAAAATATGATAAAATGGTTTCTATGATGAAATAAAACTATAACAGGAATGGTTTTGGTTTTAATAGTTTATCACCAAGGATAAATAAGACTAATTTTTTTAGAAGCTCTAAAGGAATTTTTTTCCAGTATAACATGTTTTAAATGTATAATGAAAGGTAATTTTTCAACTGAATGTTATTTAAGATTTACATAACCATTTAGGAGCACTAAAACATTTATTTCTAAAGACATGTTTTCTAAAAATCCCACAAATACATGTTTTAAATCTATTTGGATTCAAAAAAATTCTGCTACTAATATGATTGGACCCAAGTTAGAATGGGTACAAAAACACTCTACTTGATTGCTTAATTTTATAAATATTACTTAGAATTATTAAAGGTATATGGTGTTTTGACAATGGTTATTCCAGTAACATGATAGGTTATATTTCTAAATTTCCATCATAACATTCATGTAATGGTGGCCAAGTCACATTTGGAGACAACACTAAAGGTCAAATTAAAGGTATTGGTGAAGTTTATTTTACTAAAATTGTTATTATTTAAAAATTATTTTTTATAGATTGGTTAAAACACAATTTAATAAGTATATCAAAAGTTTGTGATGATGGATTAAATGTATTTTTTGAAAATTATAAATGTATTGTTTTGAAAAATAATTTTGTTTTATTTTATGAAAATAGAAAAGAAAATGTTTATACTATTTATTTTTCTGACATAACTAAACAAATGGTTAAGTTTTTAAATGATATAGAAGGAGAATATATTCTATGGCATAAGAGGGTTGGTCTTGAAAATTTTATATTGTTTCACAAACTCCAAAAGCATGAAAAGTTTATGCAATTTAGAAATTTACATATATGTAAGAACTTTATGTGTGATTCCTATTTAAAGGGTAAGAAACATAAATAAATATTTAAATCTATAAGTGATGTTATTAATTATATAGGTATTGAATTATTACATCTAGACTTACTTGGTCCTATAAAACATACTAGTTTTTTAGTAAGAAATTTTTATTTGTAATAGTATATGATTACAATAAATTTATCTGGATTTATTTATTATCAAATCAATGTGAAAATCTTACCAAGTTTTGTTCTTTTTGTAATATTATTTAAAATTTAAAAAGTATTCCAACCATGTATATCATAAGTGATAGAGTTGGTAAATTTTTCAATTTATAATTTGATAAATATTGTAAAGATAATGGCTATAAGCATTATTTTTCTTCCCCTTAGACATCATAGTGGAATGGTGTGGTTGAAATAAAGAATATTACCATTCGATAAATGGATAGATCAATTCCTATTGAATTTAAAGTGCCAAAATATTTTTGGACCAAATATATGATACAACATGTAATGTTTTAAATAAAACCTTTTATGAACTATTTAAAGGGTTTAAACCCAAAATTGGATATTTTAGGTTGTTTGGTTTCAAAGACTTTATCTTAAATAAAAAATACTATTTAGAGAAATTATATTATAAAAGCGATGAAGGAATATTATTAGGATATTATAATTATAGAAAGGTATATAAAGTCTTAAATAAGAGAACTATAGTTGTTTAATAGTCTGTTCATGTTTAATTTAACAAAAATATTAATCACAATGAGAATTATGATTAAAATAAATATGATGTTGAATTAAGAAAATTTAATTTTGGTGCGGATAATGAATAAGAAAATGAAAATGAATTAGTTGAGGGGGATTATATATCTTCTCAAACTGATCCTAAATAGTAGAGAACTCTTTAATATCACCCTATTGAAAAATTAACTATAAATTTTGAATCCGGTATACATACCAAAAAATATATTTTACAATACTACGCTAATTTTTAATTTTTATTGATTTTCTTCCTATTAATTTTGATGATGATTTAATTGATTCAAACTAGATTAATGCAATGCATGATGAATTAAATCAATCTTAGTGAAATAAATTTTTGAATTTGGTTAAACTACCAAGTGATAAACAAATTATAGGAACTAAATGGATTTTTCATAATAATATTGATTAAGCTAGAAACATAGTTAAAAATAAACAAAGACTAGTGGCTGAAGGTTATTCTTAGTAAGAGAGAATTGAGTTTGAAGATTATTTTTTCCTATTTCTAGAATGTAAGCTATTATAATTTTATTAGTTTTTTATTCTTTTCAAAATATCAAATTATTTCAAATGGATGTAAAAAGTTAAATTTAAATAGAATAATTTCTGAAGAAGTTAATGTTAAGAAACCCTCTAAATTTGAAAATAAAAAATTTAAAAATCATTATTTTAAAATTAATAAATCTTTATACGGTCTTATGTAATATCCTCAATCTTAACATGAAATACTAACTCAAATATTATTGAAAAATAATTTTTTAAAGGAAAGGCTGATCCTATATTGTTTATAAATAAAGTTTCAAATGATATTTTGATTGTATAGATCTATATTAATGAAATAATATTTGGTTCAACAAATGATTTATTTTGTAAGAATTTTTATAAACTAATTACTAGTGAGTTTGATATGAGCTTAATGGTAGAATTAATTTTTTTTTATTGACTTACAAATTAATCAAAGAAAATATGATATTTTCTTATCTCAATTTAAGAATGATAAAGAACTTGTTAAAATGTTTTGAATTATCTTATGCAAGAATATGAAAACATGTATTAGTACTAATTCCAAATTGAACTTAGATGAATATAGAAATTATGTTTATATTAAACTATACAGATCCATGATAGAAATCTTACTATATTTGACTGCATCTAGACAAAATATAATATTTTTAGTGTGTTTATGTAGTAGATTTCAGTATTACCCTAGATGAATTCATCTTAAAGTAGTTAAGAGAATTATTAGATATATTAAAGAAACTATTGGTACTAGTTTATTTTTTTCAAATTAGTTTTTTTATTTATCATATGATTATGACTCTAACTTTGGAGGTTGTAGGCTTGACTAGAAAAGCATAATGGGTATGTGTCATTTTTCGGGTAAAATATTAATTTCATGGAACAAATATTAGTTACATTTTCTATAACTGATGATGAGTATTTAGATACCACTAGTTATTATTCTCAAAGTATATGGATTAATTTTTTATTTGATTTCAATATCATCGTTTATAAAATTCTAATTTTCTATGATAATTGTAATGCAATTTAAATTTGTAAAAATACTCTATAAAACTCTCAAATAAAACATATAGATGTTAGATTTCATTTTCTAAGATATCATGTAAATAAAGGTTACCTTTTTAGAATTTTTTCTCATGAAAAAATAGATTACTGACATATTCAATAAACCTTTAGATTCCGTAAAATTTTAAAAAATGATGCTTGAAGTGGGTTTGTTAAAATCTTAATATTTTTTATTATTATAATTACTGCTTAATTAAAACTAGACATTTGGTTACATGAGTTTTTTATTATACGTTAATTTTCATGAAAATGTTTTACTTTAATAATGTTATTTTTTAGAGATTTTATTTCTTTTGATTTTTGATAAATTTAAAAAAAATGGGATAATGTTTTTGAAAGATTAATAAATGTTCAATTTTTTAGTTTACAAAAGGGGGAGATTTTTAGTGATTGAACTAGTATATTTTTATTTTGATAAATTTCAATTTCATTACATTTAGTTAAATTCAAATTGTTTGAACATTTATACTGTCATAATTTTGATTTTTTAAGATGTTTTTTTGATCATCTCATTTATTTTATTTCAAATTGTTAAAAAAAATTCTTTAAATGTTTTAATAGTTCATATTATTGCATGTGTTACTTTTTTAGAATATTCAATAATACTTTATTAAAATTTTAAGCTTACATTTTTTTTCTATCAGTATAAACATCAAAATTTTAGTTCATATATAATATATCTTGTTTTATCTTTTCTCTTATGATTTTAATTATGTTTAATTTTATTTTAATGTTATAGTTTTAAAATATATATTTTATAGATTTTCAAATTTATAATTTTAAAATACATATTTTATAATTTTTTGTTATATATATACATACATATATACATATATATCATCTTAATATATATATATATATGTAATATTGTGTACTATTCATATCCCCCTTAATTTGTATAGAAACACATATTGTGCAATGCTCCCTTACCTAGTTCAACCAGTATTAGTGCATCTTTGAATCCTTCATCAAGCATGGATATTATCTAGCCATCCACACACATCAAATCATCCCTCCTCTACTCTTTTCAACTCATCTGCACCCATTTCTCTAGAATATTCATGCGTGTATACATGAGACAATATATCCTTCTTTATTAAGGTTGTGACAATAGTCTGACTACCTATACATAACTCATCCATGTGAGCTGCATCATATGATATATGAAATCACAACATTTCATACTCAGCTCGTCCAGGAAGAACCCACACGCAGCTTCAATGAAACTGTATGGAAGTATCATGCTTTGATTATAGCACCACCTAACTACTTCACGGTAGCTGATTAAGCATTCGATGGTAGCTCGATAATGTGACGATCGCAGAAGAAACTCATAAAGACAATATCAATAGTTCAGTGATATCAACAACACTTCCCATCCATAGTATTACTATTTGATGATAACATCACTTAATAGTAGTGGTCGTACTTCTCTACAACAGTAATAGCTTGCGATAGTACATTTCAGTTCAACATCTTGTAGAAGTACTCTGCACAAAGATAGTAGTAACAACCTCTTCCTACCACCTAGAAATTTTTCTAACTTCAGGTAAAAATATTTATCTATAGTTAGTTTAAAAAAATTATTGCACCATCAATTATTTTTTTACCATCAATTAATTTTTTTTGAAACCACCAAATTCAATTTTTAAAAAGTGATTACATTTTTTCTAAAAAATATATAATTTTTATTATTTTATTAATATATATGAAATAAAAAATTCTTAATTACTATTTTTATTATATTTTTTAAAAAATATTGTTACATGATTTAATAAATATTATATGAAGAAAATATGTATATATGCACACATGTAGTATACTCTCTGTGATACTCTGTTTTGTGATACTTTCAAATTTCAATAAAATGAAAGTTTACTCAAATTATTTTAATAGTTTTATTAATGTGTAATATACACATTTATATTAATGATCATACTGTAAGTTTTATGATTTTATTTCATGTAGGAATAAAATAGTTAAAAAATTATTTGATATTGAGCATGTTGTTTTATAATGGAATATTAATTTAAATCCCTTTACTCAAAGTAATTAAACAATGAAAATTTGGATTTGACTGCATGGTTTGAATTGGGTTTTTTAACACCAAAAAAATTTGAATGATCTTGTGGACTGTATTTGAATTCCTTTGAAGATTGACCATTACACAATGAATGGTGAAATTGGGATGTATGAAAGGAACCTAGTTGAAGATGATCTTAGAATGGGTATTTATTCTACCTCAACTAGATAATTAAAACCATGTCTGAAAGATAGACTTCTCTATGAAATCACCCTTGTTGGATCAAAATTTACTTAGTATAGAAGGAACCTCCACAAAATTTTTTCCAAAAAATTAGACAGAGATTTTATCAATGATGAATTTTTTAATGTATGTTCCTCTGTTTCTTGATCTACCCTTTCTAAATTAAACTATGATCACCTTACCATTTCGGATAATTTTACTTCTAAAATGGACATACCACCTTTACCCTTCATATTTAATAATTCCTGAAGTACTCACCCTGACTGTAGAACTTTGATTCAGGAGACTTGGAGATCCTTCAACTTCAAAGATGATGCTCTTTCTTGTGTTTTAAATTTCAAGATCCTCAATAAAAATATGAAATTATGAATTAATAGTTCCTTTAGTCACATTGATGAAAAAATATCATATTTTTGAATCCTTGATTCTTTTTATCCAAGAGGGAAACACTGGCAATTATTTTTCTTCTAGTACTAAATAGGAAAATATGGTCACTCATGATCTAAATGTCTTACTCAATATTAAATAGACAATGGAATGGGAATATTTTAAAATTAAATGGATCAAGGGTGGTGACATCAATACCAAATTATTAAACTCTCTTAAAAGGGTTAGTAAAATAAATAGGCTTTTTTCCATTATTTCTGAAAATGGTAACTTCTTTGAAAATAGGGAAGACCTTTCATCACATGTTGTCTCCTATAACATGAGGATTTTGGGTGCCTCTAATACTACCAATGAGTCTTTGGAATAAATTATTCCAAAAAAAATTCACCCAAGAGGATAACTCTAACCTCTCTTCTATTCACATTTCTTTGGAAATTAAAGGGGTTGTTTTTAGTTTAAACTCTAAAATAACTCTTGGGCAGATGGTTTTATGTATTCTTTCTTTCATTATTTTTGGAACATTATCCGCATTGATCTATGCATACTGGTTAATAATTTTTTTAAAGGAATTCAACTTACACAATGAATCAATTATCAATTCCTAGACCTCATCCCTAAAGTTTTTAATGCTAACGAGATTCACCTCTTCAGGCCGATTGCTCTTGTTAACACAATTTACAAAATAATTGGGAAGATTTTAGCCAATAGGCTTGTTAGAATTTCCAATATTATATTGTCTCCAAATCAATTATTCTTTATTATCAAAGGTAGAACCATATAGTTTTGTCTTTTAATGGCCTCTAAATGTGCTAACCTCCTTAGTAATCCTACTAGAAGAGGTAACATTTCCATCAAATTAGATTTAAAAAAACCTTTCACACTCTAGATTTGGGTTTCACCTATGATTTTTTGACTAGGTTTAGATTTAATAATATCTTTTTTAATTTGGTGAAAATCCTCTTGAGTTCTTCCCACATTTCTATTCTAATAAATGGATCCCTTGAGGGATATTTCTCTTTTTCAAGAGGTGTCAGACAAGGGGATCACCTTTCAGCTATTCTTTTTTCCATTGTTGAAGATTATTTGAGAAGACTACTTATTATATTGGTGATTAAGAATAAGATCACACCCACCAGAGATGGTATAGGTCTTGTTTCTCTTACTAATCTTTTTCATGCTAATGACATCATTCATTGTATTCAATAAAATAAAAGGAACATTAGGATTTTAAGAAATTCTCTCCTCCATTATGAGAAAGTTTCAGCGCAAGAAATTAGTTGGGATAAATATTTTCATTAATTTGATAAAATAATTCCAACAGCTAAGAGGGAGAACATAATCACTAATATATGGATTAAAGAAGGCATTTTCCCCTTTACTTATCTTGGTGTTCCTATGTTTTGGGTAAAGCCTTGGACTAGTAATTTTTCTCATATTGTGAGTTAAATTAGGAACCAATTATCCTCATGGAAAGAAAAAATTCTATCAATGGAAGGTCAATTTTGGATTTTTAAAGCTAAAATTATTTCAAAATTCATATATTATTTTATGGTTTACAAATGGCCAGCTTCCCTCGAGAAATGTATCAACATCTAAATTAAAATTTTCATTTGGAGTGGAAGTATTCTCTAAATAAAAATTGATATTGTCCCATGGAAAAAGTATTGTAATCCCATTTATTATAAAGTTATTGGAATTAAAAATCTCACCAATTTCAATCATTCTTTACAAGCTAGTATTATGTTCAGACTTAACAATAGAAAATATGAAGGTCTTGATTTTATAAGAGCAATATTTCTTGGAAAACTTAAATCCAGAAATGTAAATTATATGGAATCCTCCACTTGTACTGCCTTTAATAATTCATTTTCCTCTACCATATCTTAATATCATTAGATTGTCAAAACTCATTCTTCTCTTAATTTCTATAATTATAATTAGTTTGGAAGACCTCTCCTTTTCCATCTTGCATCCCATGAAAATTCTTTTGATACCAATGTTTCAATTAAAGAACAACTGGAAATACCTATTGACAATATTCCTACTAAAATCAAAGTGATTATCTTGAAATATAATTTCATTAGTGGGTATAAAATTCTAAAATGGGAACACATTATCAATGGGATATTGTCTTAAAAATATTTCCATCAAAAAACTATTCTAGAACACAATAATAGATGGATAAAGAATATCAACAAAACTTGGATTATTCCATCCCATTTTACTCTTGCATGGAGAGTGTTTTACTCAAAGTTACCCATGGATAATTTTCTACAATATATTGGAATAAATATTTGTTCAAAGTGTGTTCTATGAAATCAACACCGTGATGACATAGATCATCTATTTTTGAGCTGTTTCATAAATTCTACCTTATGGTCTGTTGTGGATGACCTATTCCATGTCTGGTTCTCTAATTGTATTTTTATATATGATCTCTTGACAACCTTTTTTCACTTGAAGATCTCATAATAAATAAATAATATTTTGTATGTTTCTTGTATGTAAATTCTTCATATCATTTTTATCAACCAAAATAGGTTCATTAATGAAGGAATCCAGTTAAACCTTCAATATGATCTTGCACAGATTATTGCTGCTGTAATAGGGGAAAATTACATTCAATATGGATTTTGTGAAAATTCTTTGCATGATTTTTTTGTTCTTAAATGTTTTGGAATTGTAGGTAATTATCACCCTCCCCATGGTACCTTATAATTCTCATGGGTCTTTTCTTGGATGTATCAAGTGCAACATGGATGGTTCTTAAAGAGGTAATCTAGGTCCTACTGAGTAAAATGACATCTTTAGAGATCACAAAGGAAATGCATTGGGCTATCTCTATGGGTCTTGTGGTACTACTAATTCTCTGTATTCTAAAATTCCTAGGGTCATAAATGCAGTTGAAGTTGCGCAAAGGAACATATAGTTAAATCTTTGGATTGAATGTGACTCGACCACTATGGTGGAGGCGATCGAATATAGAATAAATCATTTATCCTGGAATCTTACTACCATATGGATGAATTTATTATAATCTATTTCATCCATGAATTACATCATTACACATTCATTTCGTGAAGTAAATTTTGTGGATAATGGATCAAAAAAAGGGGGTGGAGGCTAGTGAGTTCAATTGGCTTAATGATGTCCCTATTGACATCTTTAATTTTTGGCATAAGGATTATTGTAAAAATTCACATTCCAAAATCCTATAATTATCTTTTCTTTTAAATAAGTGACTTTTCCTTTTGGAAAAGTCCTCATTATAATAAAAAATATATTCTGTATATTATTATTCTCTAACTTGTGGCATGCATCTATTGGTTAATTAGATGCTTCTATAACAACTTCAAATTAATACTATGGATTAAACTATTGGAATGTGATAAAGGGAGAATATGATAAGATAAACTTCATATAGTTTATTTAAAATACCAGTGATACACAATTTTTCTACACATATGATTGAGAACTTTCATGAATATTATTCTATTTATGTGATCACAAAGCTACTTTAACTATTCTATCCATTACTAATGAAGTGATCAAAGATCATAGAGTTATATCATCATCATCTTATGATCATATACTTGTTTTCATTATTTTTATTATTCATAATATTATTTTTTTCTTTCTTTTTTTTGAAATTTTTATAGTCAGTATATGATTTTAAAAATCAAAATCATGTCTTCCTTGGTTATTATAGCACACAAAAAGAAGGTTTTTAGGTTTTGACTCCAAAAGAAAAGTAAGGTCCTCATTAGGTTGTGAATCATATACAAATTCATGGTTGTTCCTAAATGTATTGTAAAAGGTAGTGTCTGTAATAGTTTAACAAACCTTTTAAAGTGAGTTCTTATTAGTGGGTACCAATCTTCTCATCGAGTAACAAAGTTTAAAGAGTATACTAGGATCTTAGTGATCCATATCACTATAAAAATATAGTTTACATTCTTTTAATTTCTGTTGCGTGATATAACTTGAACATTTCACTCACTATTGATTCTTCAAATAGTAATCTAAAATTATTTTTCATATTAAAAGTTTTTAAATGACTATTCAACCCCCTCTATTATATTTTTCCATTAATATAGATATAAAAATGATACCATCCAACTTATTTCTCTGGATGAATTACTATCATTTATTGTGAAATTTTTTACGATGCCCGTTTCTTTTGACACATTAAATTAAGATATTATGGAATTATAAAAGTTTTTATGCTATTTTGGTACACATTTGTATGGTATTTTTATTATGTGATATGTGAGATCAATACTATATATCCCTAAAATGTATTGGGTAAACATTTATATCACATGATATGACATATATGGGACTGGGGAGTGAACATAATCCTCTATGTTTATGAGTCTGTGGAGTGAACTCAGTCCACTATGTTATGGGAATATCCACCCTGTGATGATGGTCTTGGAAGTTAGCCTTGACATAATAACTGATTTTCTATGTTTATTTATATTCCAAATTCCTTTTCCACATTTATATGTTATGAATCATTCCTAATATTCTTCTATAAATTATAATAATTTTATCATGATTACACATTCCTATGCCACATTTTTTATCTTTTATCAAAAGCCTTATGTCATGATTCATGATTTATGATCCATGTTTTATTGGGTATGATTTCCTTAGGTCATATTCGTGTAACTTGATTGTGATCTTATACCTATGTGTTCATCATATTCTTACTTATTGTTTTGGATTTATATCTATTATGTTCACACCTTATTAAGAAGTTGAGCTAACCCTTTATGAGTTTTACATTCCTCGGGTAATGAATAAGAGTATTATGTACGATATACCTAGAAGGGAATCATATATAAAGATTATTTTTGTGATATGTTAAATAATGTTTGTAATATAAGTTTTTTATGAATCTAATCTAAATATATACTAAACCTATAGGTCTTGGGGTGTGATTTATTATTATATGTAATGAATATTCATATAAAATGATATAATATGAATTTATGTTATGTCTGGGTCATCTTATTTGGTATCAGAGTGGGGTTGATTTAATTTTGGGGATTAGGTTATGAAAGTTAATGGGATAAAACATAAATTAAACTATATAGAACTAAAAGTGATATAAGATGAACCAAGTGTGTCAAAAGTTAATCATAAAATTTTATAATCTATAATAAATATGTCATAATTTAAGATATATTAAGATTGATTTTCATTTTCATATGTTTGTTTAATATAGATATTATTGTTTAATACTCAGAATGGACTTTTTGGTTTTAGTAAATGGTTGGAACTAGGAATAACTAAGTAAAAAATGAGTGTTATATACAATTTAATTATTTTACCAATGATAAAAAAATAAAATGAGATTTGGAGTAAAAAACTCATGGAAATAATCACTTAACATTCCTAGGATATGTATAATATCTAAAACCATGTCAAACTCCAAAAAACACTAAGGAAAGAACAAATCTCTATTATGTCCTCTATGTAGAATTGAACACCATCCTTTAGTGGGTATTATAATCCACTAATTTTTGGGAAATGAACCAACACAACAAAAAATACATTTTCCATTATCAAATGATCAATGCATGAAAAGTTTTTCTTAGTTTTTTTATCATTTGTAAGGTCAATCTAATCAATGATGAACTCTCATTAAGAATAAATAAAAAGAGTAAGATATTGAATCCATGGAATGGAAGGAGTTTGAGAAGTTATTTTTAAATAAATATTTTTCTTGAACTATTCACATTAAAATGGAGAGAGAATTACCCAAACTAAAGAAGGAGGATGAGATCATTAGTAAATATTAAGAAAACTTTATGAAACCTTCAAGGTATTTTTCTAGTTTTATTATTTATCCAGAAAGAAAAATATATCATTTATTTAGTGGATTAAATCCAAATCACCCAAAATCTTTTTCCATAAGGGACTTTTGTAACTATAAATAAAAATTAAAATGTTCTCTTGTTGGAGCTAGAAAATGTGTCCAATGATGGACCAAATTCCAAAAAACTCAATCCTGGAGCATAGTTTTCTTTTAAGGATTAAATTTTACTTTTCATGGATCCCAAACTGACCTTTAAATCAAAAGTTATGTCCATTCAAATTTAGACCTCTGAAAATGGTCGGTCGGGGTAATTCTGGATAAAAGTATGGAATTACATGCAACTTTACCAAAGTTTACACAACCCTTTCTTGGCCACGTAACTAAGTTTCATGATAAAGGAGACATCAAACATAGAATATCTATGCATACATGAGTTGGCATAAAAAATTCATTTTCATGCACTCCATAATGTTATGCTACACATGATAAGTTGCATGACACATCAAAAATGACTATAAATATGGCATAAAACCCTTATTTTGGAGTAGTAAATCTAGGATTTGAGTTTTAAATATCTCATCCACGCAACTTGAATTTTCATGCTTCGCACTACCCCAAAATCCAAAACTTTCATATAATCACCTCACAAAGTACCTTAATGCATGGGATTCTTCTCGAGATGTTTCTATGAAACTTTCTCCATGGGGATCCCAATTTCATGAAAATTAGAAACTTTCAGACAACTCTATTTTCATGCAAGTTGAAAGTCACAAAAAATAGTGCATAATTGTGCTGAACGATGACAAGTTTTGTGACCTGGTGCATATTTTCATGACCTAGTGCATATTTGTGTGAAACAATGTTAGGACATGTGCCCGCTCTGGTCCAGTCCCTTATTTATTAACACTAACCCCCATGAAAATGGAGAGTCTCACCGTGAGATTTTTTGTCTAAGTTGAGGAAATTTTAGGTTGTTCCCTATACAACCCTAACATCCACCCCTGAAATTACATGAGTTTTGATACTCCTATACACTCCCTGAAATACCTTGAGTTGATATACTCATCTTGGTTCCTTTCCCATGCCATGAGTTAAGATTCTCCTCTTGGATTCCTTGAACACCTTGAGCTGAAATACTCCTTAAGAAACTCCTAAAACCCCGTCAGTTGAATCATATGATAGATTGAACCATAGAGGGATGATCTTACGTAAGTTACACACCATCCATTTTGAGTCATCTTCTACCAAGTAGTCCTCACTACATAACGCTAAACTGTATTATACCCAATATTATGAGAATATGATGCCTCCTATGAAAAGAATGAGATTCCTTATGTGTTAATAGTAATATGAATCATTTAATGATCATGAGATGCCCAAAAAAATAAAAAATGGGCCTCCTATTTAGGTTTAATCTCTAACCATATCCCTCGAACCATCAGTGGGTCAATATTCCCTCACAATCTAATGCAAGGAAGAATTATGGGAATCCCTATCATGCAAGTACCCAATATATCCCTTCTGAACCCAAGTGGCCCCATGGGACTCCACCTCTAGTGTAATCCCCAAACATATCCCTCAAATTATTAGCAAGATGATATTCCATAATGACACAACATGAGGAAGAACGTGAATCCCTAGAGTGCAAGCCCCATATTTATCCCTATTCTTCACAAACAGATACCATGAGCCTCCTCCCCAGGTGTAAGCCCCAATCATATTCCCTCAACCCATCATTAGGTCAAGATAATCTCATGACCCAACATGAGGAAGAAAGAATGAGAAGCTCAATGTGTAATCCCCACACACAATATCCTTAAACATGATGTTAAATGATGGCCTTACCCTATGCAAAGAATATGATATCCCATGTGTAATAATAATAGGATGCCTCATCCGATGAGCATGGGTTGACTCATGTGATATGAATGAGATGATACCCTATTTCTTGGGTAACTTAAACATGTAATCCCTAATCACACCATCACTGTTCCTAGTAGCACTCAGGAAGCTTCCATGTGCAAACCCCAATCACAACATTGCTGCTCATAACAATACTCAGACAACTTCCTTTCATAAGACCCAATCACACCATTTCTACTCCTATTATCACCTAGTAATCTTCCATGCATAATACATAATCACATAATTACTACTCCTAGAATCATCTAGGAATCCCCTAGCATAAGGCCCATCCAAGTTTGAGTTGTATGACATAAAAATGCCTAGCCCAACATCCTAATCATATAATGCTTAACTGTATGAAAAAATACACAGAAAATGAATTTAAAATGTATCCTTACACTGTGTGATGAACACATGATTACCCGTGTATGATCCTTATGGGATCCTTCCTTCTCCCCTTCCATGGAATGATCCTCCCACTTTGGAAAACTTCCATGCGTAAGCACCTCACCACCCCTCACAGGCACTCCTTTAGCGATGCGAGCATCCTGACTACATGATGTTAAACTGTATGGATTGAACCTACCACACAAAATTAAACTATGACATCAAACTATGTGGGTTTTGATCCCAATTTCACAATGGGGTATGTAGGATTCCTTCGTAAGGTTAAATCTCAACATCTCGATACACATGGAGTACCTCCATGATGTTCAATCCCGATACCCCAACATTACACCAAACCTTCAAGTGTGACCATCTCCCCCCTAGGGACACACTTAACCAAACCATCAAGTGTGCTCATATTCCCACTAGGGATGAACTTAACCAAACCCTCCAAAGTGTGATCATATTATCCCCTAGGGACACACATGACCAAACCCTCAAGTGTGAAATATTTCCCCCTAGGGCACAGATAACTGCCAACCTATCCCCATAAGATGTTAAAACTGTGACCCATTCATATAATAAGCATGGGATAAATATGGTAAAAATCCTCAGATTCCTTACTCCCTTGGTGTTAGATACCCTGTGGCCATCATAGGATGAATTGGGTTCCGCATCTGAGATTTCTCACACATGAGATTCCCTTCAATAGAGGAAGATTTTTCTGATTCCCAATGTTCCCAACAATCATAGATACCTAGATATTACCAATGTTAATATATACTCCCACTGAATATTACTTACTTGTAGATATAGAAGAAATGCAATTATCCAGTGTCCACCTCGAGATGGTGTTGAGGATGAGTCTCATGAACATGACTCTTATCTTTAAGGGAGACCCGTACAAAGCAATGAGCTCCAAGGAGGAATACATGGAAGGAGGAATCGACATCCCATCATACCATTTTCATCAAGGAGCAAACATAACTAATAACAATAATGGAAGCCACCCACCTTTGTAATGCGGTAATATAGGGAAAGGCACGTGCGACATGCGGCCCCAGAAGAAAGCATTGGAAACATCTTTCAAGATAGAAATGGAAATTAGCGAAACCCATTATTTTCATGGTTTTGGAGAAAAGAAGAGAAAAATAGAGTTTTATGGAAACTAAAATGATAAAACCCAGGAAGGAAAGAATATCCATTTTTCTACATGTTGAAAATGTGTGAAGAAGAATGGAGGGAATTTTGTTAAAGGAATAAGGAATCACTTCAAGTATGGAAGAGAATACCATAAAAAACATGAATTAAAAAGAGATTTGAAGTTTCCAAGAAATAAAATAGATGAAAATAAAGATCTATATAATACACCACCCACACTTCAATGCTTCAATTATAAATAGTATAGTCATTATGCAACCCATGCACTGATCCAAGGGTTAATGAAAATAATTGAAATTAGAAACCTCAAAATACATGGTAGAAAGGTAAATCCTATAAAATAACAATAGATGGAGTGTTATGTATAAAAATAAATCATTAAAAGATGAACTCATTATCAACTCAGGAACTATAAGTAACTACAAAAAAAATTAATTAAGCGGTGATTTCCAAAACTGCCACTAAATGTTTTGTGAAAAAAATTTCATGATAGTTTTTAAAACCACCACTAAATGTGGTTTTATTTTTATTTTATACCAATGTTTTTATAAGTGGTTTTTAAAAAACCAATTCTAAATAATTTTTCTAAAATATTTTTAAAAAAAATAATTAATTTTTGTTAGTGGTTTATGAAAACCGACGCGAATTAATAGTTATTTTTAAAAAACCACCACTAAATTAATGAAAAGATATTTAATATTACATATTTCATTATTAATAATTATCATTTATTATTTCTAATAATTTATGTTTTGAAAAAAGGAACCCTGATAACTATTTTTCAAGGTCAAAAATACTTAGGAAGGCCTCCAAAACTGAGTGTTTTGGTACAGATACCATGATTTTTAAACATTTAATGAGATTTCAGCTTCGTTTAAGAGTGTCTTCATATTCTTTTTGGTTCATCTAAGATTTTATTCCATGGATTTAAATTTCTATTGATTCAACGGTGTTGTAATTGTTGTGGGTTTCCCTCTTTTGGTGATTATATACATGTCTCTATTTATTAATATTTGGCTATATTTTATATACATTTGTAAATATTTATACATATTTAGGTTTATATATTTTTATATATTATATGGGTATATATATAGATATTTATATTTAATTTTGTTTATATATATATATATATATTAATATTAATATACAATTATATATATATGTTTGTTTATATATATTTATGTAACATAAATGTGTGTTCATATATATTTATGTAAATTTTATTATATGTATATATGTTTATAGATATTTATAGCCACTTATTATTTATTTTTTTATTTTTTACTATTTATTATTTAAGAAATTATTATTAATTAAATTATTATTTATTATTTTATTATTTATTTACTATTTATTTATTATTTATTGATTTATTTTTTATTATTAAATTATTTTTAAATTATTATTTGATATTTATTTCTTATTTATGATATATTATATATTATTAAATATTATTTTTAATTTATTATCAATTTATTATTTAATTATTATTAAATACTGATTTATAATTGACATTTTATTTATTATTTATTTACTATTAAATTATTGTCAAATTATTATTTAATATTTATTTCTTATTTATTATATAAAACTACATATTATTTTCAAGTTATTATTAATTTATTATTAATTATTAATTACTAATTATTATATATTAATAAGTAATTAATTAATTGTGACTTATTTATTTATTATTTATTTGTTATTATTTATTTATTTATTTATTTTATTTATTATTTATTTACTATTTATTTCTTTATTATTTAATATTTTTATGTTTATTTATTATTTATTAGTGTTATTCATTAAATAATTATTAATTATTAATTATTAATTATTAATTAATTAATTAATTAATGTTTATTGTTTATTATTTATTATTTATTATTTATTATTTATTATTTATTGATTATTGATTATTTACTATTATTATGTGTTTATATATATATATAAGTATATTAAATTCTATTTACTCACCACTTGAAGTGCTTGGTGGAGTGGTAAAGTCTTTATAGAATAGCCAACAGGTAAGGGGTTCAAATATCACACAACACATATATATGCTGAATTTATGCATAATATATTTTGCATATACATGCATAAAATGTGCATGGTAATCCATTAATGATAAATAATAAATAATAAATAAAAACTAAAAACTATAAAAATAAAAAACCACCGATAAATGAAATGCCCGATTTTTCAAAATCTGATGTTAAATCGTTCCATGATGGTTTTAAAAAACCATCGCTAAATGATTTCTGAAGCATGATTTAGTGGTGATTTAAAACACCATTAAATGAAAAAAAACTACCACTAAAAGATTACTTTAATGTAGTGAGTGTCTTATTTGATTCTTCTTCCATACACTCTTTTATATCTAAAATGTTTTCTAAGATTATCAATTCACCACTCCAATGATTAGATATTTAATTATTGGTAGAATATTATAGTAGTAAGATGATTGAATTCCAAGTTTTTTAACTCCTCTATGATAAAAGTTTGTGGTAATGTGGTTCTTACAAATCTTATTATTATCCTTTTAGTCGAATTTGATGTGGTTTTGGGCATGGATTATCTCTCTATACATAGATACCATATTTATTTATGGGATAGGAAAATTACATTTTATAGCCCAAATCAACCCATGATTATCTATCAGTGTAAGGATGGCTATGAACTCCATATAAAATTTACTTCCCTTATATGGGTCTTATAAACTAATAATGTGGTATATAGCTAAAATGGTTGGGGTAAAAATCAATATTTGAAATATTTATTTTATGTGGGAATGTTTTGATGTATTTCCAGTAGAGTTCATCAGTCTTCCCCTAAACTGTGAGGTTGAGTTTTCAATATAACTCATACTTAGTGTTATTCCTATATCAAAGTCTTCTTATAGAATGACCCCTATAGAATTATAGTAATCGAAGAAATAACCCCAAGAGAATCTGGATAAGGGTTTTATACACCGAAGTTCTTCACAATGGGTGAACTGGTCCTCTTTTTTAAGAAAAAGGATGGATCACTACATCTCCATATTGATTATCATGAACACAACAAGATCATGTACAAGAACTAGTATCACATAACCTATATTGAGGAATTTTTTGATCAACTGTTAGTGTATTAATACTTCTCAATTATAGAACCTCATTCTAGATATAATCAATTAGGGGTGAAAAGAGAGGATATATCCAAGTCAACCTTTTATACAGGATATGGACACTATGAATTCATATTTATTCCATTAGGACTTAAAAATTCCCCCCACCATCTTCATGGATATTATGAATAGAGTCTTTAGATATTACCTTGATCAATTTGTGTTAGTATTTATAGATTATATTCTTATCCATTACAAGATAAAGGAAGAGTATGGATATCATTTTAGGATTTTTCTACAGACCTTAAGATAAGAGAATTTGTATATGAAATTTAGAAAGTGTGATTCTTGGATATATATGGAATCTTTATTGGGTTATGTAATCACATGTGAGGATATATCTTTAAATCCTTTAAAGAAAGAGGTTATTTAAGAATGACCCAAACCAATCACTATAACCTAGATTTATAGTTTTATTTGATTTTATGGATACTGATGATTCTTTTTGAGAAATTTCACAAAAATTTCAAACCCAATAAATAAGTTAACATGGAAGGAATTCAAGTTCCTCTATATAGATAAATGTGAATAATGTTTCAAGAATCTTAAGATAAGGTTGGTCAATTAACTTATACTCATACTACCCTACAATAGAGAATTATTTTTTATATAGAGTGATGCATCAAAGAAGGGTTTGGTATGTGTCTTCATGAAAAATTACATGGTGGTATATTATGCCTTGTATCACTTAAAGGATCATGATAAAAATTACCCAACAAATTATTTGGAGCTAGTAATGGTAAAATTCCCATTAAACATATGAAGAAATTATCTATATGGTGAAACATATGAAATATATACTAAACACAATAGATAAAAGTATATATTTACACAAAAGTAATTGAACATAATTCAAAGGAGATAGTTATAGTTGATCAAGGACTATGATTTATCAATACATTACTACCTTGGGAAGGAAAAACAGGTGGAAAATACTATGACCATTAAGGATCATTCCATGTTATCTATTATGAGGATTGAAAGACACCCAATACTCAAGGATTTGTAAATTATAGTCCTTGTAGTCATAATGTAATGGGATAAATTCTATGTTTCCTAAATTAATGCTCAACCATACAACCATGTGAAGATCAAGGAGTAAAAATAGGATATAGAGATATATAATATGGTAAGGGATATTTTAGAGTTTAACCTTTACATTGATAGAATTATAAGACTTGGGAAAAAATAAATGTCTATTAAATACCAAAATTTAAGGAGTTATTGGATGATGCACATAAATAATAATTATCTATCCATACTAGAAGCACAAATATATATATATATGTCAAGGAGAATTTATAATGGCACAACATGAAGAGGGATATTATAAATTATATATCTCATTTCTTGATATGATATCATGTAAATATAGAATGACATAATTTTAATGGAATAATACAAACATTAACCATACCTGTATGGGAATAGGATAACATAAAAATGTAATTTTTTTATGTTCTTCTTAATATCTATAAAGGCCATACTACTATTCGGTTTGTATTTAATTTCATCAAAAAGTTTTAAAATTCCATTTCTATTCTATACTATTTCTTACTCAATTGAATTTTCAAGATATACATAAAGGAAGCGATCAAGATATATGGAGTACCTCATTAAATTGTATCTGATTGAGAGCTAAGGCTTTCTTTAAAGTTCTAGAGAAGACTTCAAAAAGCATTGGATACAGAGTTGAGATTCATAACTACTTATCATCCCCTAATTGATGGTCAATCTAAAAGGACTATTAAAACCTTGGAAGATATAATTATATCCTAATTAATGGATTTCAAGGGAGGTTGGTATTAACACCTTCCCCTAGTAGAATTATCATATAACAATAGTTTCCATTCAGGAATTCAAATGACACCATATGAGGATTTGAATGGGAATAGGTGCATAACTCCAAGATATTGAGATAAAGGAGAAGGGTGTAAGCTTATAGGATCATATCTTGATCAAGAAATATCATAGAAAATTCAAACCATTATGTGACATATTAAAACAGCACAAAGCTAACATAAGAGCTATATTGATAACTATAAATTATTTTTGAAGTTTGAAGTTAGAGATATGGTATTATTTCAAATATCACCATGGGAGACGGTTTTGAGATTTGGTAAGAAAGGAAAATTGATCCCTAAATACACTATCCCCTTTGAAATCCTTGATCATGTGTAGATAGTATCTTATCACCACCACTTTTACTGAACCTCCAAAAAGTGCATAATGTGTTCTATATATCACTTTTTAGGAAGTATATACCCGGACCTTCTCATGTACTAAAATCATAAGTAGTAAAACTAAAACATGATCTATCATATGATGAATAACTGGTATAGATCTTGGATCATAGAGATAAAGTACTAAAAAATAATACCACTCACCTGGTTAATGATCTATGGAGGAATAATAAGTTTTAGGAAGCAATGTGGGAACTTGAATTTGCAACAAGACAAAATTATGCTTATTTGTTTTCATCACAGTAATGAAATTTTGAGGGAGAAATTATTTTAAGGGGGTATAATGTAACACTCCATGATTTTAGTATGTATTTCCCTTTAAATAAATCACATGTGTTCAATAACTTGTGATACATGAAACATTGAACTAAAATGAAAAAAAAACTTTATTTCATTATAGTAGAATATTACAATAAAAAATGAAATACATTAAACGATAAATAAAAAAAATATTTAGCAATATTACTAAAGTAATAAAACTACAAGTACATAAAAATAAAAAGGTTGAAATTATCATCATCAGGACCTTCCATGAAGATCATACCACTGATGATAACAATATAAAGAGTAAAAAATATTAGAAAAATGATAAAAATCCTAAAAAATAAATTAGATAATAGGATGAATGATTTTATAGATGTATGTAAGTCTATATATTGGAATATAATATAATCATTACATATATGGTTGTTGGTTATATGATTATTAGTCATATGGTCATTAGATATATGACTTTTGGATATATGGTCATTGGATATACTTGTATCCAATAGGTACATTGAAGTTGTGTAATTGTTAGTAAAAAAATAAAAAATAATTAATTAATATATAATAAATAATCCTATAATGAGATAAAAATATAATAATTAATTAAATTTATTTTTTATAAATATATATTTTTTATTTGTTACATATTATTATTGTTGTTGTTGTTGTTTTTGTTGTTGTTATTTTTAAATAATGGCTTGATGTATTTATAAAATTAAAATAAATATTCTAATATCAATGGATTTATAAAATCTAATGGTTATAAGATAAACAATTAATATGATTTGATTAAAATCATTTGATGTTAAAAGGGATATTTGTGAAAGAATTGTTTTTTCGAAGTGTTGTGTATTTTTTATTAATAAATAAAAATGATCACTTTTTAATGATGGGTATAATAAAATTTAATTTTTCTATATATAAAAAAATTGATTAACGCTCATTTATTTTATTATTTATATGAAATAATATTAATAACACTTAGTTTTGTAAAAAATCATTTTCTATAAAAATAGTTTTTATATATATTTTGTGTTTTCATTAAAAAGTTAAATTTATCATAATTGTAAATTGAATTGGAATAAATGGAATCCAAATTCAGAATCATAATGTTTAGTAAGAGTGTAAATTTTATTTTTTTGGGAAAAATAATAAGTTACCAAGGTAAAAAATAAGTTTCCAAAGTAAAGGTAAAATGTGGTAGAAGGGTTAAATTAATGGTCAAAGGCCTAAAATATCTCAAATATTATCTATAAATTGTGTAGATGAATGGATTCATGTACCATATCCATTTTTTATCTACTTTGGATCCAATTTTCATATAAAATGGTAATATTACACCATGGGTAATGAGTAACTACAGAATAACACTCGAAAACTGAGGTGAACTATGAATTTTATACATAAATATTACATAATTTTAGATGAATATTCAATACATCACACAATAATACACACCCCAGAACCATAAAAGTTTATTTTATTTATATAATAGATAAATAATCAACTTATTTCTTGAAAGATCTTCAAAATATCCCAAAAAAAACTTTTCAGTTAGTACCTTTATTATACATACCCTATTTAAACCCTTTCTTCATAATCTATGGAAATGGACACATAAGAATGGGTGATCTTAGATGCCCATTAAGGGTAAACACATGAGATATCAATAAATGATCAGAAGTGAGAATAATATAAGAGTATGGGTATGATGACATGATAATAACTTATAAAAGACATACCCAATCATTAAATGATCATTAAAAATGATTCATGATATAAGGCTTTGTCATAAAAAAAATACACAAATCATAAGAGTGAAAAATAGTCAATAATAAATCATGATCCATGAGAACATATCATAACAATAATATATAAGTTTTTGGAATAAAAATAAGAATAGAAATTAATTTTATTATCCAAATATCACTATTAATACTATCGTAATGGACAGAGTCCCATAGTGGATTGAGTTCACTCCCCATTACACCATTTCCTTAGTTAAGGCTCACTGCTAAGATTATCATAGTGGATAGAGTCCCTTACTGAACTGGGTTCTCTCCCCATTCCATTAAATATTATATCATGAGATATAATTATTTTTAAAATGTATTTTAGGGCTATATAATTTTGATACCACCTTTCAAATAATATAAACCATAAATAAGTGTGCCATAATATCATAAAAAGTTCATCATTTCATCATAGCGTAATTAACTAGTGGGAAAGAAATGATTTTAATAGATATTTAATTATCAAATAATCATAATCCATATAGATAAATAACATGTATAGTATGATTATAAAATATCCCTAGTGGATCATAAGAATCATGAAAGGATATTCATATAGATAAAAAATACCATTAAAAGATTATTTGAACATTTCTTCAGAAATAAGGAAAATATCATTTTCTTTCGGTATCTTTAAAAAATAAAAATTTCTAAAATATGGAGAAATTTTTTTTCTTTTAAAATAAACATGGATAATTGAAAATTAATCTTAAAATAAAAGGACAATCATGACATCGAGAAAATCTGTTCATGTTGTATATGTTAAAATAGAACATTCTTTTTACAATTATGTAAAAAGTCAAAAACAAATTGTTATGATTTTTTTAAAAAGATATATTTTAAAAATTTGTAAATAAATTAAAAGGTAGTGAAAATTAAATTTTAAAAAATTACAATTATAGGTAAAAATTTCCATCAAACAATTTTAAGAACATGGGTATTAAAGATAAGGATTCCCTACCCAAAATGAATAAATTAAGTTGACTTTTATTTAAAAAAATTACTCGATCATTTTAAGTACCAAAGAGAGAAAAATGTAAGTAAAACAAAAAAAACCTAGAAATAACTAGAGGAGAATAAAATATATGGTGTTTAAAATATAATAATCTTATAATTACCCTCATTTTAAATTTAACATAGACAATTCTGAAAATAAATGATATTTTTACATATACCCTTACCTTAAGTCTCATATTTCATCATATATGTTAAAAAATCCTTATTAATAAATATATATTTATTATTAATATATTATAGAATCATATTCATAAATATATTACTATATATCATTCACTTATAATTTCTAATTACCCTTTTATTAACAATTCTTCATTAACATCATTATTCAGTTGAAAACTGGTTCATTTTCTATGCAAGTTTGGGTTAAACAGTTGTAGTCATTGAACCTTGTCCATGTTTCCATCATATAAAAAATATCAATCATGTAATAAATATAATATTTATTCATCATATACACTTTTATAATTGTACATATAGTTCAGTGATAAAAAATGAATTACATCACTTTGTGGAGATGGTAGTTTGTACGTGCGCATGAGTAATGTTTCCATTTTTCAATGGTTGGAATGAAAGAATGATAAATAATAATTAAAATTTATAAAATAATTATTATATCTTAAATATAATATATATTGATTAAATATATCTATTTAACCATCCAATATATATGGTGATGAAAAGAAAAACACATAGCTACGTGGAGGTGGTAGTCCACACATATGCACATGGGATGTTTTCATTACCCATAAGATGAGAAAGGATATGAAAAAGGGTGTAAAATAATCATAATAATATTTTATTATATCTTATATGATTATGTTATTATAAAACCATGGTTTTTATACGTTTTAAGGAGGTATAAGAAGATACAAACATGAAATAAATCGGTTAAGAGTTATACCTCTTCTTTGGAAAACATCCTTTGAATTACACCTTAAGCCTTCTAGGTGGGTATTTTGGTGAGACCAGGACCTCTAGTTCCTAGGGAATAAGGTTAGGATGTTATTTTTTTAGATATTATTTTGATATAAAGGGCTCATGGTGTGTGTATAAGTGATAAGAGGAGGTTCCATTTTATAAGTGAGGTGGTTGGAAAACTTGTAAATACTTGAAACAATATTATATAATATATATCTTAATCAAGTGAAATGGATCCAAATTACCAAATATTAAAATATAATAAGTATATGGTAAAACAAAAAATAAATAAATAAAATTAAATCAAGTTTTTTGGGATATTTTAAACATTGTCTCTTAGGTTAACCCGTCTTTAAACCCTTTTAACCCATACCGTGGTAACATGAATTTTATCAAGATAACTATTAATTATAGAAAAAATAAGTACAAATTATTAAATAATATTAATTAATATGATTAAAAATATGAAATATATTTTTCAATATTCAATTATTAGAAGTTTAAGAAATTAATTCTAATATCTGGACATAAAATGCCCAAAACCTATTTTAAGAGAAAATGTATTTTTAAGAATAAAAATGATTTTATTCTCATTACTTAAATAAAAAAAATAGATGAATGATAATATATTTAATTGAATATATTTTATAAAATTTTATTAAATCATTCATAAATAGTGATTAATTCAATTTATTAAGATAAAATACATTGCACAAAAAAAATTCTAAAAAATAACTCTTTTTTACATTAAAATGAATTTATGTTTAATTATATCCAATTGATAATAAATATATGAATGA
The DNA here is from genome assembly GCA_963277665.1 of Viscum album. NCBI lineage: Eukaryota > Viridiplantae > Streptophyta > Magnoliopsida > Santalales > Viscaceae > Viscum > Viscum album. The sequence goes on from OY728164.1 coordinate 1,353,562,896, forward strand.
TTACTAATTTTGTTAAATTCAATACAAATATATTTAATCAAAATCATAGTTCCTTAGTGATCAAGATACACAATATATAGAAAAATACAATATTTTGGGAAAATTGATCTTTTAACATAAATTGATATTATTGTTAACATTTAAAATTGTTTACTTATTTTATAGAATTTAATCAGTACTTATTCATTAAGGAAAAATTTTATGAATATTTTTCATAATTTCTTTAGTCATATTTATTCCCATAAATCCAATGACTATGCGATAACTGTCATATTTAATAATAATATTTTAATACTGTTTTGTGGTTTGTTTAAGCTCAAGGTTGCATGTAAATAAATTAATCAAAAACTTTGAATTAATAAATAGAAATATATATTCTAAAATATCAAGGTGTTATATTATACCCCCTTATAAAAATTTCACCCTTTAAATTTTTTTACTATGATAAAAATAAATGAGGGTAATTCTTTCTCATCACATCTACGGGTTCCCACATAGCTTCCTAAAATTTGTGGTTTTGCCACAAAACTTTGATTTGGAGAGTGGTATTATTCTATAGTATTGTCTCTCTTTGATCAATAACCTATACAAATTTTTCCTCATAATAAATATCATGCTCCAATGGTATAACAGACAAGTTCAATACATTTGAAGGATCAAGTATGTACTTCCTTAAAAGCAATACATGGAACATATCATGAACTTGAGAGAGATTTGGCAGAAGAACCATGAAATAAGAAACTGAAAAGATATGCTCAATAATTTCAAAGTTATCGATATAACAATTCTCAAATTTCTTTTCTTTATAAATGAAATAACCTACTTCCAAGTATATATTTATAGGAATACCTTTTCACCAACTTAGAACTCTAGATCTCATAGATGGTTATCGGCATAACTCTTATAAAAACTCTAAGATGCTTTGATGTGCTACTAAATGGATCTAATATTTAATTTAATTTATTTATCTAGCTTGGGTCCTGGTAGTTTTCTTTCTCTAACTTCATCTCATCACGTTAGATTTCTTCACTTATTTATATAGAGGGCTTCATAAGGAGCCATATTAATTCTTGAGTGAAAACTATTGTTATAAGAAAATTAAACTAGAGGAATGTGTTAATAAAAACCACCTTTTAAATCTATAAAAAATTATCTCATCGTATCTTATAAATTTTGAATGGTACTATCATAATTTCCATCTATCTAAGGATGATATACATTGATAATGTTCAATCCTATATTCAATGCCCACTAAAAACTTCTCTAGAACTTCAAGGTAAACCTTGGATCTTAATAAAATATAGTAGAATGTGGTACTCCATTAAACCTTACCACTTCCTCAATGTATATCCTGAAAAGATGATTAAGATAAAAATATTCCCTAATAATAATGAAATGTGTTGACTTTATTAGGTGATCAACTATAACCCAGATAAAAATATAGTCTTTAGATGTTTTTTGGGAGTTCAGTGATGAAATATAGGGTGATGTTTTCCAATTTCTATTATATTATGGGCAATGGTTATAACACACCCTTATAATTATATCTCTTATATTAAACTTGTAGACATACCAAACATCAAGATACATAATCTGCAATATCCTTTTTCATATTTTCCCTCTATGAACTCTCTTTGAGAGCTCTATACATATTCACACTTCTAGGTTGAATAGATAATTATGAACTATGAGATTCATTTAATAGAACCTTCTTCAAGTATGATATTAACATGAAACATACTCAATTTTTGAACCCGATCATTCCATCACTATCATGGTTGAACTCATGAACACTCCCTGCATTCTTTAGTAGTTATACATCCCACTTATGCACCTATTTAATATTTACATGGATATATGGTTAAACATTCATTTGATAAAGATAGGATATTTCCCCTTTCACTATGATTTCAAGGAATATATTCTACTAACCCATAAATAATGTATCAATTTCAATCCTCATCATAGAAAAACTAACACTATCCTTCCATCTTAGAGAATCATCCACCTTATTCACCTTCCTATGGTGTTAATATATTGATGGTTCATAATATTTAATCAAATCTAGGCATATCATTTAGCATATATTCATCCCTTTATGTGGGAATATACACTTCAAGATTTAATTATTAATATATATATAAAACCTTTCAATATAAAGATAACACCTCCATGTTTTCAATGAAAATATTACAATTTCCAACTCCAAATCATGAGTTGGGTAATTTTTCTCATGACCCTTTAATTTTCATTAGACATATGCCACTACTATGGTATTATTCATAAGAAAATATCCCAAAACATTATTTGATGCATCAAAATATATAAAAAACCATTATCCACTGCAAGGTATTGTGAGTAAATCTGCACCTACTAACCTAATTTTATCTCCTTAATATTTTCTTAACATTTATCTGTCTAAAGGAACTTGTATTAGTTATTAATTTAGATAGCCATGAAACATTTCTCACAAAACATATATAGTATCCATCAAACCCAAGATTTCTATGGATCTTGTTCCCTATGGTTAGTCTGGACCATTTCGCAATAACTTACATATTAAAAGGATCCACTAACATAACCATGATTAATATTATATAATCCAAGAATGGAACTTTCTATAACCAAAATTTACACTTGGTAAATTTATCATAAAAATTATCCTTCCTTAGGGTATTGAATACAATCTTTAAATAATCTTTTTTCTATTCCTTTATATTTGAATGTATAATAATATAATATATAAAGAGTATCAAAAAATGATAAAGGTAGTATCTAAAGACTCTATTCATTAGATCCTGGAATATATAGGGGGAATTGGTAAGTCCAAATGGAATTATTATAAATTCATAATGTCTATACCTTGTATGTATAGATTTTTTGGGTATATATTCCTTCTTGATCCTTAATTGATGATATCCATAATGAATGTAAATCTTGGAAAAGTATTGAACTCTACAGAGTTGATCTAACAAGTCATCAGTACAGGGTTGATGATACTTGTTCTTGATAGTTCCTGATAATCAATTCAAAGCTACATTGAACCATATTTATTATTTAAAAAATAACATGTACATACCATGGTGACACACTTGGAAATATGAATCTCATCTCATGATTTTCTTGGAGTTTATTATTTAATTACTACAACTCAATTAGGAATATTCTATAAGAATTATTTGAAATAGGTTTAGCATGAGTTATGAGTTATATTGAAAACTCAACTTCATGATTCAGTGGAAAAATAGAAAAGCCTTTAGGGAATGCATCTGCATATTCCTAACTAGTAGGTATATCTTCAATATTGAGTTTTTACCTAACCATTTTAGATAAATACCCTTCATTGGTAGGTAGTACAACCCATAAAAAGGAAGTAATTTCCATTTGAAGTACATATTGATCCTCACACCAATAGATGATAATAGGATTATTCAAAATATCAAATTTGACTTCCCTTCCTCATAAATTGATATGATATCATTATAAAGAGTGCTAATAAATGCTCAAAATCATGAAAAATTCAACTATAGGGAGAATAACAATATTTTCAGTAAGTACACTCTCTTAAACTTCTATAGGAGAGGGGTTATAGACTTGAAATATAATCATCATACCAATAGAAGTTTTTTATTTGAAATTAAATATCTATTTATCTATGTAGTTATTTAATATTCTTATTAAACATTTATGGTATAATGGAGTGGGTTGAATAAGAAAAAAATACAACACTCATGGTTCTTGAGTAGATGATCAATGAATCTTTATCCACTTCATTTTTCGGACCCACTTATGTTGTTATGGTTTCTTAGGATTTCTCTTATTCCATTGGTATTTAGATTTTCTTATGATTATCATCTTATTATCTCTTCTATTAGGTAATTGACTTGGTTAGTTCCCAAGTTTCCCACATTTATAACATTGAACTATTTATGATACCATAGAATGAACTCTATTTCTCGTGATTGTATCAATTGGAGTATTTATTTTTCATCAACAATTTTCTTCTTTATACTATCCTCTTTCATATAAAAAACATTATATAATTACTTTAAGACCTTTACTTGGGATATTTTTCCCACATTCTTGACATGAAGGAAATTGAATCTTATTTCCTCCATGGTCTTTATCACCTAAACTCTCTCAAAACTACATTTTTATTTTTTTTTTGGAATTTCAAAAAGATACAATTTGTTAATCATAATTTGATATAGTTGATTAGGTATAACCAAAATATTTTTCATCCTAACTCCAATTTGATTTGGTTTCTCATGAGGATGGTTATTTCATTGGTTTTCACAATCATTATTCACATGAATCCTCATGGTTCTAGCCATTGAATAAAACCAAAAGGCATAGTGTGAGCATCAAGCATCATTAACCAGAGTGATAAATCATATAATCATAAAAATTAGTCTAAAGATGTCCTAAATTATGAGACATTCTTATCAAACTATTACTCTTTATGTTCATTATATATCACTTTCAGTACATCATAGGTTGTCATGGATTCTATCTTCTCATTTTTCATAATAGTTCATAAATATAACATGAATTAACTAAAGAATCTCCCCAAGAGTATCAAATTAGGTGTGTAGTTATGAATCTTTTTCATTAAATAGGAGAAGATCATGTCAATACTCAACCATCATTTTTAGGATCATTACCCTTAGGTGCATCTGTGATATAGTGTGCATCTACTAGTTTGTATCTTGAAAGGGATGTCATTTTTTGGAAACCACACATGTAAAGACCTGGAAATTCCGTTAAATTTTTTTTCTTAAATACATGGGAATTTTAAGAGTCCACAGTTTCTAATGGATCTTGATTCCAAGGCCCAGTGTGCCTGGAATCAATTTATGAAGTTTGTTCAGGTACGTTCAGTAAACGTACGAGCAGGATTTTATAACTTTTGAACCGGTGCTTGGAACTGAAATCTGATGGCATCGTTGAACTCGCAGCGTTGGTGATTTCTTAGTGATACCCTCACTGCAGTTCCGTTCAATCTAGAATGGAAGTTAGTTTTTGGGGTTTTAATTTAAAATTGAATAAAAATAAAGTGTTAGATTTATTTTTATTTTTGGTGGTTAAAGCTTCAAGAGGAGGTTAGTGGTGGGGGCCACCACACCATAACCTCCCATGAGAGGTTATGGTGGTGGGGCCCACCCGTGCATAACCTCCCTTGGTAGGATATTATTAGGTGGGGCCCACATAATCTTTAAACCTCCTTGAACTCCCTATAAGTGGGGGAAGGCTCTTGAACTCCCCCTCATTAAATTGCCAACCCCCTCTATTAATTAATTTAGCTCCTTCAATTAATTAATTAAAACCCATTTGAATTCTTTTGAATTCTTTGGCCAACAAATTAAATAATGGGTTATCTTAACCCATTATTTTTGGTTGGCGATTCTCTTGGTGAGACTTTGGGAGAGGAGGAAGAACTTGGAAGGAAACTTGGAGAACTTCATCCTCTCAACGAAGAACGTGAAGAAAGCCTCTTCATCATCCATCGAAGAACAACAAACATATTCCTCGATCTTCAATCATGCCAATAGAGAAGTTGTCGACCGTGAGGAACGCCGCCTTCCCACGACTTCGTCAACGTTCATCAACAAACGAGGTAGGGGGTGTGTTTTGGTTTTGGGTAATGTTAATTATTCTTTCTATGATTGAATTGTTTCCTCTTGATTCGCTTGCTATCAAACTAATGCAGAAGGACTGGGCCAAACTAACTCGGCCTAATTCCTTCCCCCATTCTTGTGAATATTGGTGTGTTCTTCATATTCTTCATGGGTGACGAACACCAGATCGTTACGAGTTCGTTGTACGATGCAACGATCCCAAATTGAATATCCAACATCACGATGACCTAGCGGAGGTGCGATGACGATAGTGGGCAACAGATCAAACTAGAATGGGAAGGACCGTCCCTCGACAGTTCTTCGAGCGGGTGAATCAAATCGCGTTTTTGGAGCTGATCGGAGGCCTGAAAACACCAGAGATGATTATGGGACATCAGGGAGACCTAGTGTCTGAAGTTTCGTGAAGAAAAAACCATCAGAATGAAGAATAGACTTCACGAGAGGTGCGCTGGATAGAGGCGTCGTTTTTGGAAAATTCCAGAATACATGGCGTGTACTCCAGAAGCACATGTCATGTAGTACGGGTGTTCTGCGGCTTGATTTTCGGTCGTCGGACAAGTAACACACAGCATGTGACCCCGGTCAAATGGCGTGAACCTTCTACGCAGCAAGGCAGAGGCAGCTTCGCGAGACTCGGCATGTATTTTGGAAAATACACGAACACGGGTAGAACTACATGACCAAGAGGCACGACGTGTATTCTCTACGCGGAATGGAAGAAGCAGGTTTGAGAGACTCGGCGTGTCAATTGGGGATACACGGAAACAACATGGAGTACACGGGCATGTAATCCACCACACAGCCAAGCATGGCCAGTGGCACAGGCTACCCTGCGTACCAGTTACACTGTTTGGCGAACATGGGTTGAGGTCGTGTACGGGCACATGGCCAGCGTACACGGAGTCAAACGCAGTTGCATGGACACAACGTGTAATCATACCACATGTCGTGTACTTGTTTTTCTACATGATCAGCCTTTTGACACGGGCCTTTGCACATGGGCAGTACCCGAGGTCTGACTACACGGCATGTACCTTATACCAACACACTGTGTACTTTTTGGTAAAAGGATTGGTCATCTTGTAGTCAGTATCTTGGATACGTTTTGTTTGGATTATACCCCTATGACATGGCAGACCTTTGGGATACATCAACTTGATACTACGAGGCAGTTGATGTGTTGACACTTTTCTTGAGGAGCATACCCTCCCGGAATCAAGCGTGCTCTGTGGAAGCCCTATGGATGGTTGTGCACTATTTACTGTTCCTGGATCATGTGTTGGTCTGACAGTTTTGATGACTGTTCCTGGATCATGTGTTAGTTTGACAGTTCTAAATTCTATTCCTGGATCATGTGTTGGTCCGACAGAATAGATGGACCTGGATCATGTGTTGGTTCGATAGCTCTAACAACTGTTCCTGGATTATGTGTTGGTCTGATAGTTTTGACTTATGTTCCGGAATCATGTGTTGGTCCGACAGAATAGCTGGTCCTGGATCATGTGTCGGTCCGACAACTTAGATGATTCAGTGGCTATATCTGATCATTTGAACCTCTCTACAAAAGTTGTATACCTGTGTGAACTGATTCAGTAACTCTTGTGTTTCCTCACGATTGAGATGGGTCATTTGATAAACTTAGGTATATGTATGGGCATATACCTAAGTGTGGTTTTCGGTTGATCTCATACTTTGTGTTTTATCCTAGTTGGATTTGTGAGACCTAGAGGGTCTCGGGGTCCCTACTTAGTATCGTTATACTCACCCCTACATGGGATTTTCCCACACCTCATTGTGTTGGATGCAGACGACGGACAGCGCTGACCGAGGCAGAGTGTATAAGGACTGGACGGTACCCGGAGGTGGAACTCACAACGATTCGGTACTCGGAGGGGATTTTCGGAAATGGAGCACGGAGGAGGATATCTATACCTACATTTTAGATAGGATATGTGGTGGACAATCTAGGCGATGCTTGTTACCTTCCAGCTATTTTATACCTCTTTAGTTGTACTTGTTTTCAGTCTTCCTTGTACTTTACAGCTGGGCTTGTATTTCTGGCCCCCTTTACTTTCAGCACTCCTTTTTGTATACTGTTTTACTTAGTGTCTTTCTTCCAGCTTGAACTCTGATTGTGTGTGTTTATTGTTTATAAAGTCAATGCCTTCCCAGTTTTAGGGATTTACTCCTTTGGTGCTAGTCACCAGCCCCTGTCCTATGGAATGCGGGCTTGTGGTAGTTATGGCATGGGTCCCGAGGACGGGTCGTGACAAATTGGTATCAGAGGAGTCGGTTCTACCGCAAAACTTAGGACTCTGATATTTCTTTATATGAATAAATAGTGTTAAGAGTATTGAGTGTGGTTTACAATCTAGGGAGTCCAGTGTTGGTGTGGCGGCTGACGTATCCATACACCAGGACCCTGACCTCTGTTTTCTGACTTAGTATATGAAAACACTAATTGCGTGTGTGTTTCAAGAGTTTTCTTTGTGATCTCTTTGAGTCAGCTCACCAGGTAAAACTTATTGAACATGGTGCACCTGTTTCTTTTCAAGATGCCTCCATGCAGACAGCCATCCAAGTTTCTGAGAGTTGTACGAGATGATAGCCCATCGAACGACGAGGCCTCGGTGCAGAACCCTATCACAGCAGAGGCACCAGCGGTACCGCTACCCACTGGGCCACCGATGCCACCAGCCCCAGCAGTAGAAAGTGCACGCCGCCTGAGCGTGTTGTATGAGTTCTAGTGCTAGAGGCCACCCAGGTTCAGGGGAGAGATGGACCAGCAGGCAGCTAAGGATTGGTTGGAGGCTATGGTGAGAGTCTTCAAGCTAGTAGGGACACCATCTGATTTTATGGTGATCCTTGACACGAGTCTCCTTCAGGCAGTAGCAGGAAGATGGTGGAGCCTGATGCTCCAGGTGCATAACAAGGTGACACTGCTCTGGGTAGACTTCGAGAGCCTGTTTCGGGCAAAGTTTTTCTCAGTTACCCTATGTGTGGTGCGGATACAGGAGCTACTTCATCTGTAGCAGGGCAGCATGACAGTGTCACAGTACTCAGCGAGGTTCACCGACCTCTCGCGCTTCTCCACCGATATGCTGTGGGACTCATTCTTCAGGGCTCGGACCTTCGAGAAGGGGATCAGGAGAGAGATCATAGCTTCGATGATCTCCCTTAGTATCCTGACGTAGGCGGGGGTGTTGGAGTGAGCCCTCTTAGTGGAGAGTTTCCTTACTGAGCAGACACCAGTAGCGAGACCCACCACCAGACATCACGTAGCAGAGTCTTCTACAGCTGGCAGAACGTAGTTTTCACAGAGGTCCAAGTAGACCAGACCATCTGGTGGACAACCTCAGGATACAGGTTCAGTTGTGCAGGGCACAAGAGACAAAGCCAGTCAGGCCAGGAGAGGGCAATGCTACTCTTACGGCAGGCAGGGTCACATGGCTTGTGACTGTCTGACCCGCCATACTGACGATCAATAGACATTTGAGGGACCTCCCAGGCAGAGGTAGAAGTTCGATCGAGGTGGTCTGTAGGGAGCAGGTGGACTAGCAGAGGATCTGGTCATGCAGATGGTGGTGGACGATGAATCGAGGTGTTACCGCCACCACCACCACCAGGAGGTCCACCCCAACCGCAGGGAGTAGGTGGATAGGGGAGAGCTCAGCTCCATGCAGCTGAGGCATAAAACCATGGCACTCCGGAGATTATTTGAGGTACTATCTGTGTTTACTCCACTTTAGCTATAGTTCTTATAGACATAGGTTCCAGTCACTCTTTTATTTCCACTGCCCTCGTTCGGAGCTTGAAGATTCCGATGGAGCCATTGGGTCAATCCTTACGACTAGAGACTCCTGTGAGAGAAGACTCGACGATTACGCACTGGTGCCGGCAGTGTGAGCTTACTCTGGGAGGAGAGAGCTTCGGTTGGGATCTCCTCATAGTATCATCGAGGCCTTACGACGTCATCTTGGGTATGGACTGGTTATCTACAGTCCATGCCCAGATCGACCGTATTAGATGAAAATTGTGGTGTGTCTGCACAGATGGGACCAGGTTTACCTTCATTGGAAATAAGGGAGCCCTTGCAGCATAGGACGTACTTACAAGGAGTAGGGTTCACCCAATCACTCACCAGTTGTCTTGCATTACACTCAGAGCAGTTGATGTGGAGAGTCCGACTTATCCTATAGTGGTGGACCAGTATGCGGATGTTTTCCCTGACGATGTTCCAGGACTACCTCCTCACAGAGAGGTGGACTTATACATTGAAATGTACCCCGGGATGACATTGATATCTACTCCAGCATATCGGATGGCTCCCGCTGAGCTTTGCGAGCTGTGGGTACAGTTAGAAGACTTGCAGGGAAAGGGATTCATCTGGCCCAGTGTTTCTCCCTAGGCATCCCCGATTCTATTCACCAAGAAGGAAGATGAGATCTTGAGGCTTTGTTTCAACTACCGTCACCTGAACCAGGTGAATGTGAAGAACAAGTACCCACTCCCAAGTATTGATGACCTCTTTGATCAGCTAAAGGGAGCTCAGTGGTTCTCGAAGATAGACCTCAGATCAGGCTATCACCAGATCAGAGTTTAAGATGAGGATGTGCAGAAGATGGCCTTCAGGTGTCGTTACGGCCACTATGGGTTCTTAGTTATGCCCTTCGGCGTAACTAGCACTCCAGTAGTGTTCATGAGTCTCACGAATAGGATCTTCCAGCCTTACCTCGATCACTTTGTCGTAGTCTTTATTGACGACATTCTAATTTACTCGACTACGGAGGAGGAGCATTCCTACCATTTGCAGGTAGTACTGGACACACTCCGAGAGCACTAGATTTATGGTAAGCTCTCGAAGTGATAGTTTTGGATTCGAGAGGTTCACTTCTTGAGACACGTCATCTCGGAGGCTGGAGTTGTAGTAGATCCAGCGAATATTGAGGAAGTACTTGCTTGGGAGCCACCTAGGAGTGTGACGGAGGTACGAAGTTTTATGGGCTTGGATGGATACTATTAGAGATTCATCCCAGACTTCTCCATAGTTTCAGTACCATTATCATCCTTGATGAAGAAGGAGCAACACTTAGTGTGTTCGGAGAGATTCCAGCAGAGCTTTCAGGAGCTGAGGCAGAGGCTGACTAGTGCCCCCATCTTGAGGCTTCTAGAGGAGGGCGTAGGGTATGTAGTTTACTAAGATGCATCAGGGACCGGACTTGGGTGTGTCCTGATGCAGGAGCGAGCAGTGATCGCTTATGGTTCTCGGCAGCAAAGACAACATGAGCAGAACTATGCTACCCATGACCTGTAGTTAGCAGCAGTGGTCTTCACCTTGAAGATGTGGCAACATTATCTGATGGGAGAACATTTTACCATGTACTCTAATCACAAGAGTCTCATGTATATCTTCTCTCAGAAGGACCTAAACCTGAGACAATGGTTATGGATTGAGTTCCTCTAGGAATATGACTTCGAGATAGTCTATACTCCTGGGAAGGGGAACGTTGTTGCAGATGCGCTCAGTAGGAGGACTGGTATACAGTTACTAGGATAGGCGAAAGATCAGCTGGCTACCTTACATATATCCTTTGTGGATAGGGATGGAGTAGCCTTTATATAGTATATTACAGTCACTCCTCCACTTCTTCAGTGAGTCAGGGAGGTGCAGCATGGGGACACTGACTGTGAGACATGACGTGCTCAGATATCCATAGGGCAGGCACCTGATGGATTTTATGAAGGTGGAGAGCACATCATCCTCTTTATAGGACGTACTATGGTTCCAGTTTCACTTCAGGAGGAATTGTTGAGGGAGTTTCACACATCCCCTCTATCAGTACATCCAGAAGTGGTGAAGATGTACCAGGACCTTCGACAACAGCATTGGTGGCTAGGTATAAAGAAGGCAGTAGCATATTTTGTCTCACGATGCCTCACTTTTCAGCAAGTGAAGGAGGAGCACCAGGTACCAGCAGGCTTGGTTCAGCCTTTAGAGGTCCTAGAGTGGAAGTGGTATGGGATATCCATGGACTTCATGATGGGTCTTCCATGTACATACAGGGGTCACGAGCCGATTTGGGTAATCGTCGACCAACTCACCAAGTCGGACCACTTCCTATCGATCAGAGAGTAGGGCTCAGTAGAGAGCTTGGGAAACCTCTATGTGCAGGAGATTGTGCGTTTACATGGAGTGAATTTCTTCTATTGTCTCTGACCGTGGCGCACGGTTTACTTCTCAGCTATGGAAGGGGTTTTAGGAAGCTTTCGGGACACAGCTTCGCTTGAGCACCGCCTTCCATCCTCGGACAGATGGTCAAGCCGAGCGGACCATCCAGACCCTCGAGGACATGCTCTGCGCATGTTTCCTTGACTTTGGTTGCAGCTGGGAGGACCACTTGCCTTTGGTGGAGCTTTCATACAACAATAGTTATCACTCCACCATAGGGATGGAACCTTTTGAGGCCTTGTACGGGTGACCTTGTAGATCACCCTTATGCTAGACTAACCCTGGGGAGTCAGCACTAGTGGGACCAGAGATGGTATAAGCTACCACTGAGAAGGTACAGATAATCCAGGAGTGGATGGAGACTTCATAGAGCAGGCAAAAGTCATATGATGATAGGAGAAGGAGACCTTTGGAGTTCGAGGATGGAGACCACGTCTTTCTATGGGTCTCACCTCGACGAGGTCTATGGAGATTTGGATGAGGTAGCAAGTTATCTCCGAGGTTCATCGGACTTTTCCAGGTTCTCATCAGAGTAGGCGATGTGGATTACCGCTTAGCTCTTCCACCTCAATTGCACCAGGTACGCGACGTCTTTCACGTATCTCAGCTGAGGAGATACGGTCATGACCCTTCCCACGTCATTAACTATGGAGAGATGGACATCGATGATGGGGTAAATTTCATGGAGGTTCTAGTGGAGATTGAGGATCAAAAGGAGCGGGTCCTACATGGACAGTCGATACCTTTGGTGTGTGTTCTCTGGCTGCACGAGAACCTCCAAGAGAGCACATGGGAGCGGGAGGCTCAGATGCATTCTCAGTACCCCCATTTGTTCCCTTAGTTTGAGTTGTAGCTTACGGGGACGTAAAGCCCTGAGGTGGGGAAAATGTAAAGACCCAGAATGTCACGACCCGTCCTCAGCGCCCGTGCCGTGACTACCCCAAGCCCGCCTTCCATAGGCCAGGGGCTGGCGACTAGCACCAAGGCGTAAAACCAAACAAAAAGGGAAGGCATTGCCTTTGAAACGTAAACAATCACCACAGAGTAAGCAAGCGGAAAGTAAACACTAAGTAAAACTGTAACAAGATGTGCTGAAAGTAAAAGGGGCCGGAAATACAAGCCCAACTGTAAAGTACAACTGAAAGGGAAAAACAGCAACTGAAAAGAAAAGTCGCAGCGTTGAGCCGTCCTCTGGAAGTCCCACCTGAAGGGTGGGTACAGATAGCCTCCACTGCTCCTCGGGTCCACCTAACCACTCCGAGTACATCCCGCCCAGTGGTCCACCTCCAGGTACCGTCCTGCTCTGCACGCCTCCACCACGATCAGCGTTGTCCGTCGTCTGCAACCAACACAACGTAGTGCGGGCAAAGCCCGTGCAGGGGTGAGTATAAGCTACTCAGTAGGGACCCCGAGACCCCCGAAGGTCTCCCGAAATCCACAAAGGATAACCACAAAGGAAAGATGCAATCACGAAGTAACAACCGACACTGCTTAGGTATATGCCCATACATATACCTAAGTCATCAATTCCCATTCGGCTCCAACGTCCGAGCCCAAGCACAACCCAGTCCACACAGGGAAGCAAAACGTATACCCACACAGGATAGCACAACACAATCCACAAAGGAGAGTAAACAGTAAATCCACACAGGATAGCTCAACACAATCCACAAAGGAGAGTAAACAGGATTCAGCTCACACAGGTATACTTATTCAAATGACGATAGAGATGATCAGATGTAGCCACTGATTCATCTAATTCGTCGGACCCATAAAGGATCGGAAGTTACTAACCCCCCGTAATGACCCACATAGGATCGATCATGAAGTTGAACCCCAAGCTATTGGGAAACTCCTCCTCCATCAAGTACAGTGGTTATGCCGCTAAAACCAAGCGCTTCCCTCTTACCTTAGACTGTTGTAGTTCTCCACCTATCGGGTACTGTGGGCCTGCTGCTACAACCAAGCACTCCCCTGTGCCGCTACAACCAAGCGCTCTTCCGTCATGGGTCTGCCGCTACAACCAAGCGCTCCCCTGTGCTGCTACAACCAAGCGCACCTCTGTCGTGGGTCTGCCGCTACAACCAAGCGCTCCCCTGTGCCGCTACAACCAAGCGCACCTCTGTCGTGTTATCCGTAACACACCGAGTCGTTCGATCAGCAGTCGTCAAGTCTCAACCGTCTCTAGGGTTTCCGCCCACGGCATGCTCGTTCCGGGAGGGTCCACTCCACGAGCTAAAAGGTCGATGCATCAACTGACATGCAGTCCGGAGTTGATGTATCCCAAGGTGTACCGTAGTGGTCACTGCCGAAAACACGGAGGATTCCCGTACTGTTCTCATCATTGTCGTAGTCGAATCCACCGAGGATCTCTGTACAGTCATCATCGTCGAAGTCGCAGCCAGCACTAGGGTTCCCGCACACAGCAAGCTCATTCGGGAGGGTCCGCTCCACGAGCCGAGAGTCTGATACATCAACTGACACAAAGTCCGAAGTTGATGTATCCAAAAGTTCCGTATCGTCAACAGGAACTCAACGTCGCAGACGGTGAATCAATCGGACGCCCGGTCTGAGAGTTATTGGCTTTTTCGTCCCAGGGGCCCGGTTGGTTTTTAAGGCAAAACCAACCCGACCATACTCCACCTGCGTCCAAACCTCGGGAGAAGTATGCCAAAATATCAGTCTCACTTAGAGGAATCCAACAAAGCTGACGGCACGTCAATCGGACGTCTGTAGCTCAAGATATGAGTGTTTCCGCTCCGAGGGCCCGGTTGGTTTCGTGTACGAACCAACCCAGCCGAACCCAAAGTATTCTGAAACCTTGAGTGCAATATACCGAAACGACCGTCTCGATCCAAGTATCACGTTGCCGCTGACGGCACGTCGTTTGGAGGCACGTAGCTCAAGTTACGAGCATTTGACCGAAATGGTCCAAAGACGGGGGGGTCCGGGCCCGGGCCGACCCGGCCCGACCCCCCCTGGGTCGGCCGAACCCGGTCCGACCCGGTCCGACCCGGCCCAGATCGGCCGAGCGGCCGAGCGACGCGGGGGGGAGCCGCCGCCCCCGCGTGACACCCCCGCGACACCCGCGGGGTGTCGCCCTGGACAGCCCGAGCGACGCGGGGGGGAGCCGCCGCCCCCGTGTGACAACCCCGCGGCACCCGCGGGGTGTCGCCCTGGACAGAGGGACGCGGATTTGCTGCGTCTGTGTGCGCTGGACCCGCGCGGTCGCGGGTCCGCGGGCGCCGCCGCCGCGGCTTCATCCACGACGGCCTTGTCCGGCGGCGCGCCGGGGCACCGCCGCTTCCGACTGCCCGCGCCGCCGCGCCGGTGGCTTCCGCGGGCCACCGGAGTCGCTCCGGTGGTCCAATTCTGTTCCCGTCTACGCCGCTGCTCCTCCCGGGACCCGTTCTTCACTGCAGAACCATCAAATTCTCGTTGCGTCACGTTCCGTCGTCGCCCGTCAAATCCGCCCAACAATGAAGAACGGCGGAGGGTTGTCGGGCCGTGTTCGTTTGGCCCGCACCCTCCGCGTTAGATAAAAACTACGGAGGATTTAATCAACACATGAATACATATCCGAAAACAATTTTTAATGAAATAAAATTGTTTTATGAATCGGGTTCTTCATTTTGAACGGAAACAACACGGGAAAAAGGAAATAATCACAACAACCCCTACCTCGTAGTCGTCGACGTACGCACGTTCTTCACGGAATTGCTCGTCGTGGAAGGAGGGGATCGTCGCGTCGTCGCGGAAAGGCGTCGCGTCGTCGCAGAATCCGGCGTTGCGTCGACGAACTCAACAGACCAAGAAACAACAGATTTAATTATAAATAATTAAATCCGTGTTTTGTTAAAAAAAACCACAAAGGAGATTTAAAGAAAAACCCGAGATCTCTTACCTCAAGAGTTGGAGATCGGAGATCGGGGTGGGGAAGAACGTCTCGGATGAAGCGTCGTCAAACTCCGAAGGTGACGGCGTTCTTCGCGTTCTTCGCGTTCTTCGCGTTCTTCGCGAAGGAGGATGAAGGCACAAGAATCCTTTCAGAGCCTCTAAACGAGTAATCCTCCAAAAAGACTTGTTGGTCTTATTTTATTATTACGCCAACAAATGAAAAAGGTAAGTAACGACCCATCAATTCGTTTAATTAATTCAACGAAAGAAACCGCCCATTTAATTCACAAAATAAACCGCCCAATTAAATGGTGCGTTAAGGATTTAAGAAAACGCGTCAGTTGACTTTCATAATGACGGGTTTTCGCGGGTGCGTTACTTAGCGGAAAGAAACGGCGGGGCTCGTGCGGGCCCCACCTCACAAATATCCTACCAAGAGGGTAGGATATTCCTGGATAGCACCCTGTCTGTTTCAACTCAGTTTAAGTGGCTTTCAAGTGGCTTCAAGTGGCTTAAGTGAAATAAAATAAAGTTTGTCGAACAAATTATTTTATTTCTAAACTTTAAGCCCAAAAATTAAAAACCACACCCGAGAAAATGCAACTCCAGAAGAGGCGTTTCTAAGCAAATATCGGCGTTGCGATTTCATCGGTGCCCTCAGAATTCGATTCCGGGCACCGGTTCAAAAGTTAGAAAAACATGCTCGTCCGTTCACTGAACGTACTCGATCCAAACTTCGGAAAATGATTCCGGGCACACCGGGCCTCGGAATCAGGTGCCGTCAGAAACTGCGTTCTTGTAAAATTCCAAATAAAATTAAGAAAAAAATTACCTTGAAATTTACGGGTCTTTACATTACTCCCACCACAGGGATTTACGTCCCCGTAAAGCTTCACCACAAACTTAGGGATACAAAGGCGGTACTGAGCACGCATCGGAGCCTCCCGCTCCCAAGTGCTCTCCTGGAGGTTCTCGAGTTGCCATCTGAAGCGCACTAGAGGAATCGATCGTCCACGTAGGACCCACTCCTGTCGATCCTCGATCTCCACTAGGACCTCCGCAAAAGTCGTCCCATCATCAAAGACCAGCTCTCCATGGTCAAAGATCTGCGTCGGGTCGTGCACGTATCTCCTCAGCTGAGATACATGGAAGACGTCGTGCACCCGGTGCAACTGAGGTGGTAGAGCCAGGAGATAAGCCACCTCTCCAATCCTGCTGAGGACCTGGAATGGTCCAATGAAGTGTGGAGACAACTTGCCACCTTGGCCAAATCTCCGCAAACCACGTCGAGGTGAGGCACGCAAGAAGACGTGGTCGCCATCCTCGAAATCTAGTGGCCTCCGCCTCCTGTCAGCAAAAGACTTCTGCCGGCTCTGAGATGTCCTCATCCACTCCTGGATGACCTGGACCTTCATTGTCGTGGCCTGGACCATCTCCGGTCCCACAAGAGCTGCTAAGATTTCTTCTTTGCTGATAAGAGAAATCTGGTTTCATCCCCGGGATGAACCACTTCCTTTGCCTAATACAGTCAATTCCGACATGGATGTTACTAATCCATACCAAGGATGACGTCGTAAGGCCTCGACGCTACTACCAAGAGATCCAACCGTTACTCTCGCCTCCAAGGGTTGAGTCACACTTTCAGCATAAGTGTGTGGTAACTGGGTCTCCTCCAGTAGATGTCTCACAAGTGAGGGTCAAGTCAACAGTCTAAACCGGAACCTCTTAGTAACAACACAAAATAGGAAAGGAAAGTAAATGCCACAAGAAAAGGTGTCTTTTATTACTGCAGCTCAAGTACAAAGACACAAAGCATCTATAAACATTCATCAACATAACTAGAAGCAACATGAACAAAAGTCTCCAGGTCTGGAGCTAGTCCCGCTCCTGTCCCTCTGCTCCCGGAGCTCCATGGTCGTAGGCCTCAGCTGCCTGAAGCTGAGCTCTCCCATGTCCTCCTGTCCCCTGCGGTCGGGGTGGACCTCCTGGTGGTGGTGGTGGCAACACCCCGAAGCATCGTCCACCTCCAGCTGCACGGCCAGCTCCCCTGCCATGGCCGCCTTCTCCTTGCGGCCCGCCCTGATCGAACCTCTGCCTCTGCCTGGGGGGTTCTCCGTTAATTTGTTGGTCATCTGTATGGCAGGTCGGACAGTCACGAGCCATGTGACCAATCCCGCCGCATGAGTAACACTTCCCTCTCATGGCAAGTCGTTGTCCACCCCGAGTGGCTCACACAAACGATCCAGAGTCATGATGTCGACCACCTGCAGGTCTAGTCCTCTTGGACCCCTGCATCATCTGTCTACTGCCCACTGCAGAAGACTCTGTCGCATGCCGGCAAGTGGTGGGTCCTGCTGCTAGAGACTGCTCAGCAAGGAAACTCTCCACTAAGAGGGCTCTCTCCAACACCTCCGCCTGTGTCGGAATGTTGAGGGAGATCATTGAAGCCCTAATCTCGTGCCTCAATCCCTGCTCGAAGGTCCGGGCCCGGAAGAACGGGTCTCGTACCATATCTGTGGAGTAGCGCGAGAGATCAATAAATCTCGCCGAGTACTGGGCCACTGTCATGCTGCCCTGCCGCAGCTGTAGTAACTCCTGAATGCGCACCGCACGGAGGGTGGCCGGGACGAACTCTGAGCGGAAGAGGCTCTCGAAGTCCGTCCAGAGAAGAGATGTCTTGTTATGCACCTGGAGCATCAAGCTCCACCATCTGACTGCTGCCGCGTGCAGGAGGCTCGCTGCGAGGATCACCATGAGGTCTGCTGGTTTCCTCACTAATCTAAAAACTCGGACGACCGCCTCCAGCCAGTCCTCAACTGCCTAGGGGTCCGTCTCCCCACAAAACCTGGGTGGTCGCTGGCGCTGGAAGTCATGCAGAGCTCCGAGGCGTCGTGCATCGTCAGCGGTCGGTGCTGGAAGCATCGGGGGTTCAGCGGGTAAAGGTACCACCGGTGCCTCTGTTGTCAACGGGCCCTGTACCGAGGCCTCGTCACTCGGCGGGCTATCGTCGCGCTCTACTCTCGGAACCCTAGTTGGCTGCTGTCGTCGGGCCATCCTGAAAATAAAACAAGTGTGCCACGGTCAAAACAGTATACCTGGTGAGCTGACACAATTAATCACAAGGAAAACTTGAAACACACATGCAATCAATGTTTTCGTGCATTAAGTCGGAAATCAGAAGTCAGGGTCCTGGTGTACGGATACGTCGGCCGCCGCACCAACACTGGACTCCCTGGACTGATAACCACACTCAATACGCTAAACACTATTGCTTCACATAGAAGAAAGATCAGAGTCTGCGGTAGAACTGACCACCTCTGATACCAATTTGTCACGACCCGTCCTCGAGGCCCGTGCCGTGATTACCCCAAGCCCGCCTTCCATAGGTCAGGGGCTGGCGACTAGAACCAATGCGTAAAACCAAAAAAAAAGGGAAGGCATTGCCTTTGAAACGTAAACAAGCACCACAGAGTAAGCAAGCGGAAAGTAAACACTAAGTAAAATTGTAACAAGCTGTGATGAAAGTAAAAGGGGCCGGAAATACAAGCCCAACTGTAAAGTACAACTGAAAGGGAAAAACAGCAACTGAAAAGAAAAGTCGCAACGTCGATCCGTCCTCTGGAAGTCCCACCTGAAGGGTGGGTACAGATAGCCTCCACTGCTCCTCGGGTCCACCTGACCGCTCCGAGTACGTCCCGCCCAGTGGTCCACCTCCAGGTACCGTCCTGCTCTGCACGCCTCCACCACAATCAGTGTTGTTCGTCGTCTGCAACTAACACAACGTAGTGCGGGCAAAGCTCATGCAGGGGTGAGTATAAGCTACTCAGTAGGGACCCCGAGACCCCCGAAGGTCTCCCGAAATCCACAAAGGATAACCACAAAGGAAAGATGCAATCACGAAGTAACAACCGACACTACTTAGGTATATGCCCATACATATACCTAAGTCATCAATTCCCATTCGGCTCCAACGTCCGAGCCCAAGCACAACCCAGTCCACATAGGGAAGAAAAACGTATACCCACACAGGATAGCACAACACAATCCACAAAGGAGAGTAAACAGTAAATCCACACAGGATAGCTCAACACAATCCACAAAGGAGAGTAAACAGGATTCAGCTCACACAGGTATACTTCTTCAAATGACGATAGAGATGATCAGATGTAGCCACTAATTCATCTAATCCGTCGGACCCATAAAGGATCGGAAGGTACTAACCCCCCGCACTGACTCACATAGGATCGATCATGAAGTTGAACCCCAAGCTATTGGGAAACTCCTCCTCCATCAAGTACAGTGGTTATGCCGCTACAACCAAGCGCTTCCCTCTTACCTTAGACTGCTGTAATTCTCCACCTATTGGGTACTGTGGGCCTGCTGCTACAACCAAGCGCTCCCACGTGCCGCTACAACCAAGCGCTCCTCCATCGTGGGTCTGTCGCTACAACCAAGCGCTCCCCTGTGCCGCTACAACCAAACGCACCTCTGTTGTGGGTCTGCCGCTACAACCAAGCGCTCCACTATGCCGCTACAACCAAACGCACCTCTGTCGTGTTATCCGTAACACACCGAGTCGTTCGATCAGCAGTCGTCAAGTCTCAACCGTCTCTAGGGTTTCTGCCCACGGTATGCTCGTTCCGGGAGGGTCCACTCCACGAGCTAAAAGGTCGATGCATCAACTGACATGCGGTCCAGAGTTGATGTATCCCAAAGTGTACCGTAGTGGTCACTGCCGAAAACACGGAGGATTCCCGTACTGTTCTCATCATCATCGCAGTCAAATCCACCGAGGATCTCTGTACAGTCATCGTCGTCGAAGTCGCAGCCAGCACTAGGGTTCCCGCACACAGCAAGCTCATTCGAGAGGGTCCGCTCCACGAGCCGAGAGTCTGATACATCAACTGACACAAAGTCCGAAGTTGATGTATCCAAAAGTTCCGTATCGTCAACAGGAACTCAACGTCGCAGACGGCGGGTCAATCGGACGCCCGGTCTGAGAGTTATTGGCTTTTTCGTCCCAGGGGCCCGGTTGGTTTTTAAGGCAAAACCAACCCGACCGTACTCCACCTGCGTCCAAACCTCAGGCGGAGTATGCCAAAAGATCCGTCTCACTTAGAATAATCCAACAAAGCTGACGGCACGTCAATCGGACGTCCGTAGCTCAAGATATGAGCGTTTCTGCTCCGAGGGCCCGGTTGGTTTCGTGTACGAACCAACCCGGCCAAACCCAAAGTATTCTGAAACCTTGAGTGCGATATAACGAAACGACCGTCTCGGTCCAAGGATCGTGTTGCCACTGACGGCGCGTCGTTTGGAGGCCCGTAGCTCAAGTTACGGGCATTTGACCGAAACGGTCCGAAGACGGGGGGTTCGGGCCCGGGCCGACCTGGCCCGACCCCCCCTGGGTCGGCCGAACCCGGTCCGACCCGGTCCGGCCCGGCCAGTCGGACTGGCCTGGCTCGGCCCGCCCTGCCCGGCTCGGCCGCGCGGCCGAGCGACGCGGGGGGGAGCCGCCGCCCCCGCGTGACACCCCCGCGACACCCGCGGGGTGTCGCCCTGGACAGCCCGAGCAACGCGGGGGGGAGCCGCCGCCCCCGGGTGACAACCCCGCGGCACCCGCGGGGTGTCACCCTGGACAGCCAGACGCGGCTTTGCCGCGTCTGTGTGCGCTGGACCCGCGCGGTCGCGGGTCCGCGGGCGCCGCCGCCGCTTCCGGCGCCGCCACGCCGGCGGCTTCCGCGGGCCACCGGAGTCACTCCGGTGGTCCGATTCTGTTCCCGTCTGCACCGTTGCTCCTCCCGGGACCCGTTCTTCACTGCGGAACCATCAAATTCCCATTGCGGCACGTTCCGTCGCCACCCGTCAAATCCGCCCAACAACGAAGAACGGCGGAGGGTTGTCGGGCCGTGTTCGTTTAGCCCGCACCCTCCGCGTTAGATAAAAACTACGGAGGATTTAATCAACACATGAATACATATCCAAAAACAATTTTTAATGAAATAAAATTGTTTTATGAATCGGGTTCTTCATTTTGAATGGAAACAACACGGGAAAAAGGAAATAATCACAACAACCCCTACCTCGTAGTCGTCGACGTACGCACGTTCTTCGCGGAATTGCTCGTCGCGGAAGGAGGGGATCACCGCGTCGTCGCGGAAAGGCGTCGCGTCGTCGTGGAATCCGGCGTTACGTCGACAAACTCAACGGACCAAGAAACAACAGATGTAATTATAAATAATTAAATCTGTGTTTTGTTAAAAAAAACCACAAAGGATATTTAAAGAAAAACCTGAGATCTCTTACCTCAAGAGTTGGAGATCGGAGATCGGGGCGAGGAAGAACGTCTCGGATGAAGCGTCGTCAAACTCCGAAGGTGACGGCGTTCTTCGCGTTCTTCGCGAAGGAGGATGAAGGCACAAGAATCCTGTCAGAGCCTCTCAACGAGTAATCCTCCAAAAAGACTTGTTGGTCTTATTTTATTATTACGCCAACAAACGAAAAAAGTAAGTAACGACCCATCAATTCGTTGAATTAATTCAACGAAAGAAACCGCCCATTTAATTCACGAAATAAACCGCCCAATTAAATGGTGTGTTAAGGATTTAAGAAAACGCGTCAGTTGACTTTCATAATGACGGGTTTTCGCGGGTGCGTTACTTAGCGGAAAGAAACGGCGGGGCTCGTGTGGGCCCCACCTCACAAATATCCTACCAAGAGGGTAGGATATTTCTGGATAGCACCCTATCCATTTCAACTCAGTTTAAGTGGCTTTTAAGTGGCTTCAAGTGCCTTAAGTGAAATAAAATAAAGTTTGTCGAACAAATTATTTTATTTCTAAACTTTAAGCCCAAAAATTAAAAACCACACCCGAGAAAACGCAACTCTGGAAGAGGCGTTTCTAAGAAAATACCGGCACTGCGATTTCATCGGTGCCCTCAGAATTCGATTCCGGGCACCGATTCAAAAGTTAGAAAAACCCAATCATCCGTTCACTGAACGTACCCGAGCCAAACTTCGGAAAATGATTCCGGGCACACCGGGCCTCGGAATCAGGTGCCGTCAGAAACTACGTTCCTGTAAAATTCCAAAGAAAATTAAGAAAAAAATTTCCTTGAAATTTACGGGTCTTTACACAGAAATTCCGTGGAAATTTTTTTCTTAAATACATGGGAATTTTACGAGTCCGCAGTTTCTAACGACGCTTGATTCTGAGGCCCGGTGTGCCCAGAATCAATTTCTGAAGTTTGTTCGGGTACGTTCAGTAAACGTACGAGCGGGATTTTATAACTTTTGAACCGGTTCTTGGAACTGAACTCTAAGGGCACTGTTGAACTCGCAGCGTCGGTGATTTCTTAGTGAGACCCTCACCGTAGTTGCGTTCAATCGAGAATGGAAGTTAGTTTTTGGGGTTTTAATTTAAAATTGAATAAAAATAAAGTGTTAGCTTAATTTTTATTTTTGGTGGTTAAAGCTCCAAGAGGAGGTAAGTGGTGGGGGCCACCACACCATAACCTCCCATTAGAGGTTATGGTGGTGGGGACCACCTACACATAACCTACCTTGGGAGGATATTATTAGGTGGGGCACACATAAGCTTTGAACCTCTTTGAACTCCCCATAAGTGGGGGAAGGCTCTTGAACTCCCCAAAATTAAAGTGCCAACCCCCTCTATTAATTAATTTAGCTCCTTCAATTAATTAATTAAAACCCATTTGAATTCTTTTTAATTCTTTGGCCAACAAATTAAATAATGGGTTATCTTAACCTGGGTTTCAATGTGGGACGTACCCTCAAAGGAAGCCTCTGAGCGGTGTCGCCATCCCTTTCGTGGCGTCTAGGGTTTTTTCCGTTCCCGCGATCCTTCCCTCTCCGGCCTTCTCCTCCTGAGTCCCCTTTCGGTGACTTGATCGGCTCAGCGTGACGTCTGTCTCGGTCGGCAGGCGGTCGAGGCTTGTTTCCATTGAAGGTCGACGACGGATCTAGAGTGGCTCGGGGAGGTGAGGCCTTGTTTCCTTTTCTTTATGTTGTTTTTTCAGTGGTGAAGGCTTTATTTTGGGGGTAATCATTCGTGTTTGAAGGGATTTCTATGATAGGGTTCATCCTATTGTCGTCCCCTCCCTGTGGTTGGCTTCGTTGATGCCTCTGGTGCCTTTGCGGTGGATCCTCCAGTGGCAATGCGCTATGGGCTTCTGCGGCACTGTTGGTCAGATCTAGGGTGTAAGACCGTTCCACCGGCATACTCTCCAAAGTGTTCTGGGTCCTTCTCGGTAGTGCGCCGACGTCCTGCGGTGAGTCTCTCGGGGGTCGCCTTCTGCAGCGGGTGTGTTCCTGAGGTTTAGATTTGGCCTTCTTTGGCGGTAGGCGTGGCGGAAAAGGATGTCTACCAGGTTGATTTCCTATTTTCTGCTGAAAGATCTTTGCTTTTTGCTAGATTATTCCCATTTTTCTGCTGGATTTCTTTGTGTTTCTGGATGATTTTGGCTAGGTTGTTCGCGGACTGTCACGACCCGTCCTCGGGGCCCGTGCCGTGACTACCCCAAGCCCGCCTTCCATAGGCCAGGGGCTGGCGACTAGCACCAAGGCGTAAATCCCGGCAAAAAGGGAAGGCATTGCCTTTGTAAAGTAAACAAACACCACAGAGTAAGAAAGCGGAATAGTAAACACTAAGTAATAACAGAGTACAACTGAAAGTGTGGAAAAGTAAATGGGCCAGTATACAAACCCAAACTGAAAGTAAAGTACAACTCGAAAGGGAAAAGAGCAAATGTAAAGTAAAAGCCGCTACACCGAGCTGTCCACTGGAGATCCCACCTGAAGGGTGGGTACAGATAGCTCCACTGCTCCTCAGGTCCTGTCGTCCGCTCCAAGCACGTCCCGCCCAGTGGTCCACCTCCAGGTACCGTCCTGCTCTGCAATTCTCAACCACGATCAACGTTGTCCGTCGTCTGCAACCAACACAATGTAGTGCGGGCATAGCCCGTGCAGGGGTGAGTATAACGATACTCAGTAGGGACCCCGAGACCCTCAAGGTCTCACTAAAACCAACAAGGATAACCACAAAAATATCTCAACAGATAACCTCTACTTAGATATATGCCCATACATATACCTAAGTTATCAAGTAACCCATCTCAATCATGATGAAACACAAGGATTGTGAAATCAACGGATAACCACTACCCAGGTATATGCCCATACATATACCTAAGTTATCAAGTGACCCACCTTAATCATGAGGATACACAAAAGGTCAGAAGTCTCAGCTCAAACCAGGATTTTCATTATCGAAACCGTAACTACTGAAGAGCCCCATCTCTGAAGTGCACAGTGTCCTGTCACGACTCTGAGATACTGATCTCTAACCTAAGACTGTTGAGGTACTCCTCCTGTCGAGTACTGCGGGTTTGCGGCCAACTACCGGGCGCTCCGTCCGCTGAGGGTCTGTTGCCAAATACCGGGCGCTCACCCAGATAGCCTACTGAGGTACTCCTCCTGACGAGTACCGCGGGTTTGCTGCCAACTACCAGGCGCTCCGTCCGCCGTGGGTCTGCCGCCAAATACCGGGCGCTCCGTCCACTGGGCTAGTCGACTCACTCTAAGTCGAGTCGGTCAAGCAGTCGTCAGGTCTCAGCCGGCTACACGGTCTCCGTACTCCGCACGCTCGTCTCCGGGAGGGTCTGCTCCACGAGCTACTGGTCGATAATCCAAGTATCACAAAGTCCCGCAAAGAAGTATCTCAAAGGATCGTCTCGTCACAGGGGTCTCAACGCAACAGACGGCGCGTCGATCGGACGCCCGGTCTTTGAGTTATTAGCCTTTTCGTCCCAGGGGCCCGGTTGGTTTCGTGAGCGAACCAAACCCGGCTGTATCTCAACTGTACCCTGAACTCCCATAGGGAATACTCAAAGGGACCGTTACTCAACGTAAACACCAACGCCGCTGACGGTTCGTCAAACGGACGTCCTGTCTGAAAGATATCAGCTTTTCCGTTCCAGGGGCCCGGTTGGATTTCGTGTGCGATCCAACCCGGCCACTATCGACTGTATCCAAAACTCGGGCGAAAGATGCCAAAAGTTCCATATCGTCAACAGGAACTCAACGCAACAGATGGTGCGTCGATCGGACGCCCGGTCTAAGAGTTATTGGCATTTTCGTCCCCGGGGCCCGGTTGGATTTTAAGGAAAAACCAACCCGACCATACTCCACCTGCGTCCAAACCTCGGGCGGAATATTCCAAAAGATCCGTCTCACTAAAAGGAACACAACAAAGCTGACGGCACGTCAATCGGACGTCCGTAGCTCAAGATATGAGCGTTTCCGCTCCGAAGGCCCGGTTGGTTTCGTGTATGAACCAACCCGGACGAACTCAAAGTTCTCCGAAACCTTGATTGCGATATACCGAAACGACCGTCTCGATCCAAGGATCGCGTTGCCGCAGACGGTTCGTCGATCGGAGGTCCGTGGCTCAAGTTATGACCAAAAGACCGAAACTGATCCGAAACGGGGGGGTCCGGGTCCGGGCCCACCCGGCCCGACCCCCCCCCTGGGGCGGCGCGGGGGCCGCGGCGGCCTGATGCCGCATGGAGGCGGCGCGGGGGGCAAATCCCCCGCTTTCTGGAGGCGGCGGCGCGGCTATATGCCGCGCCCATTTTTTTAAAACGCCCCCCCCCCCCCACGTGGGGGGCCTGTTTGTGCGGAACCGGGGGGCCGGCTGCCCCCCTCCCTTCAAAGAACCGCCCCCCTCATAAAGAGGGGGGGTTTTGAGTGTTGGCCGGGGAATTAATTTTCCCCGGTTTAACGCCTTCCGGCCGGCCAGCTGGCCGGCCGGTTTTCTCCAACGGGACCGGAAAAATCCGGTCCCCTCTTCGGCTTCCGACGCCGGCGGCCCGGCCGCCGGTCTTCCCAATTCGCCGCGGCCCGGAACCGGCCGCGGTGTTCATCATCCGGCGCGGTGCGACGGCACCGCGCCCCTCCGCCGCACCTCGATTCCTTTCAACGCGGCGCGACGGCGTCGCGTTCTTGAAGATTCTTCCATGGCGCGCGCGCGCGACGGCGCCGCGCAAAACATACAATTATCCGCGTGGTGCGACGGCACCACGCCACCTTGCTTCCACCCGCAAGATAAATCAACATGAACGATGGAGGGGGGTTCGGCCATGTTCATGCGGCCCGGCCCTCCTCACGTTAAATAAAAACACAACTTAAAAATATTCAGTTGCCTCACGTTTAGACATGCTAAATCCTCGATCAAGAATGGAATAAATAATCAATAAATCAACAACCCCTACCTTGGTATAAGGTTCGAAGATTTTTCTACGTTCCGCGGAAGACGACGTCGCGGAGGTCGGGCGTCGCGGTCGTCGTTCGTCAAATTCGACGACGAAGAGGCGCGTCTGAAGAGGCACGTCGTTGGCGAAACCTTGTACGCCGACGAAGGTTGTCCGAGGAAGAAGCGGTGTTCTCTCTCGTTGACACGGAAGACGAAGAAGAGTGGAGCGGCGTTCTTCGTCGGTACTTGAGCGTTCTTCGTCAAGTCTTGAGGAAAGTCAAATAAAAAGAAAACAACGAACTCAAGAACCCCTACCTTGATAGTCGCACGTTGACGTAGTCGTGGAATATCGGTGTCAATTCCTTTGACGTCGGAGGAAGAGTCGTTGTCGATGGCGCTTGTCGCGGAAATCCGTCGCGGAAGAGACGACGCGGAAGAAGTACGTCGCGTCGCGGATATGGCGTCGCGGATGGACCGTGTTCTTCGGCGGAGAAGTTCTTCGTTGAAGAACGGCGTTCTTCGCGTTCTTCGTTGAGTTTGAAGAAGATGAAGAAGACTTCCCTACTCTCTCAAGGAGATAAAATTCTAACAAAATAAAATAAGTCTCTATCTTATTTTATTCACACAACCCAACCTCTTTGAATTTCAAAGGTTTGAAATTCAATAACCACACACAACTCACCTCATTAACTCATTACATTTAAGTCATAGGTTTATAACTTAAGTTAACATAATTTAAGTGAGAGTTGAGTGGGTTTTAGAGGATATGAAGGGGTGGGGTTCGTGTGGGCCCCACCACCCTTATAACCTCCCATGGGAGGTTGGGTGGTTACCCAACTTCCAACAAGAGATATCACTTAGAGTAAAATAATAAAAATTGTAGTGTAATTACAAAGTAAACATCCACAATTTTTATTATCAACACTCGCATGAACGCAACTCCAGAACAGGAGTTCCTAAGCGTATACCGGCGCTACGGTTCCATCGGTGCCCTCGGATTTCAATTCCGAGCACCGGATCAAAAGTTAGAAATTCCCGCTCGTTCGTTCACTGAACGTACCCGATCCAAACTTCGGAAATTGATTTCGGGCACTCCGGGCCTCGGAATCAGGTGCCGTTAGAAACCGCGCTCTTGTAAAATTCTAAAGAAAATTAAGAAAAAATTTCCCTTGAATTTTACGGGTCTTTACATTACTCCCACCTCAGGGCTTTACGTCCCCATAAAGATACATCAAAAACTAGGGAAACAAAAGAGGGTACTGAGCACGCATCAGAGCCTCCCGCTCCCATGTGCTCTCCTGGAGATTCCCGTGCTGCCATATGATGCGCACTAGAGGAATCGATCGCCCACGCAGGACCCGCTCCTGTCGATCCTCTATCTCCACTGGGACCTCTGTAAAAGTCGCCCCATCGTCAACGTCAAGCTCCCCATGGTCAATGATGTGCGCCGGGTCGTGCACGTATTTCCTCAGCTGAGACACGTGGAAGACGTCGTGCACCCGGTGCAACTGAGGTGGCAGAGCCAGGCGATAAGCCACCTCGCCAACCCTGTTGAGGACCTGAAAGGGTCCGATGAAGCGCGGAGGTAACTTGCTGCCTCGGCCAAATCTCCGAATACCACGTCGAGGTGAGACCCGCAAGAAGACGTGGTCGCCATCCTCGAACTCTAGTGGCCTCCGCCTCTTGTAAGCGTATGACTCCTGCCGGCTCTGTACTGTCCTCATCCGCTCCTGGATGACCTGGACCTTCTCTGTCGTGGCCTGGACCATCTCCGGTCCCACCAGAGCTGCAAGATTTCTTCTTTGCCGATAATAGAAATCTGGTCCCATCCCCTGGATGAACCACATTCTTTGCCTAAAACAGTCAATCCTAACATGGATGATACTAATCCATACCAAGGATGACGTCGTAAGGCCTCGACGCTACTACTAAGAGATTCAACCGTTACTCTCGCCTCCAAGGGTTGAGTCACACTGTCGGCATCAGTGTGTGGTAACTGGATCTCCTCCAGTAGATGTCTCACAAGTGAGGGTCAAGTCAACAGCCAAAACTGGAACCTCTTAGTAACATCACGAAAGAGGACAGGAACGAAAATATCACAAAGGTATGCGTCTTTTATTATTGCAGCTCATGGTACAAAGACACAAAAACAACATCAAACATGGAACTAGAAGTACAAGAGACGTATCCACTAGTTCCGCTCCTGTCCACCTACTCCAAGAGTTCTACTGTTGCTCAAGCATTTGTCGCTGCCTCTATCTTGGTGGCTCTCCCAAAGCCTGCGGATCGGGAGTCGGACAGTCACGTGCCAGATGACCCTTTTCGCGGCATGAGTAACACAACCTGCTCCTTGCACGGCTAGCTCTGTTCCCACTCCGGGTGCCCTGCACCACCGGTCCTAAAACCCGAGATCGCCCAACTGCTGGTCTGGTCCTCCTGGACCTCTGCATCATCTGTCTACTGCCCACAGATGACTCGGCTTCTGATCGAAAAACACGTGGCAAAGGCAGCAGCTCCTGAACACGCTCGGGGTGTAGAGCTACTGGCACAAACTCCACCCTGAAGAAGGTCTCAAAGTCTTCCCATGTGAAATCCATTCCATCGCAAAACTGGAACAAGTGGCTCCACCACCTGCCTGCTGCTGCCTGAAGAAGGCTGGCAGCAAAGGTCACCATGAAGTCCGATGGCGTCCCCACTAGCCTGAAGACTCCCACCACAGCCTCCAGCCAATCCTCAGCCGCCTGCGGGTCCGTCTCTCCCCTGAACCTGGGTGGCCTCTGGCGCTGGAACTCATGCAGCGCACTCAAGCGTCGTGCATCGCCTACTGCTGGGGCTGGTGGCATCGGTGGCCCAACGTATGGTAGTACCGCTGGTGCCTCCGCTGGTGCCTCAACTGCAAGAGGGCCCTGTACCGAAGCCTCGTCGCTCGACAGACTGTCAGCACGCTCATCCCTCCGGGCTCTAGCTGGTCGTCTGAGAAAAGACATCCTGAAAGAAACAACGTAACACGATCAAACGATTATACCTGATGAGCTGACCTGGTTTGAGCTGTTTTAAGGGGGAAAACCTTTGAAAACACACACGCAATCAGTGTTTTCGTGTACAAAGTCGGAAATCAGTTGTCAGGGTCCTGGTGTATGGATACGTCGGCCGCCCGCACCAACACTGGACTCCCTGAACTGAAAACCACACTCGGTACCCTTAACACTATTGCTTCACAGAAAGAAAGATCAAAATCGGCGGTAGAACCGACCACCTCTGATACCAATTTGTCACGACCCGTCCTCGGGGCCCGTGCCGTGACTACCCCAAGCCCGCCTTCCATAGGCCAGGGGCTGGCGACTAGCACCAAGGCGTAAATCCCGGCAAAAAGGGAAGGCATTGCCTTTGTAAAGTAAACAAACACCACAGAGTAAGAAAGTGGAATAGTAAACACTAAGTAATAACAGAGTACAACTGAAAGTGCGGAAAAGTAAATGGGCCAGTATACAAACCCAAACTGAAAGTAAAGTACAACTCGAAAGGGAAAACAGCAACTGTAAAGTAAAAGCCGCTACACCGAGCTGTCCACTGGAGATCCCACCTGAAGGGTGGGTACAGATAGCTCCACTGCTCCTCAGGTCCCGCCGTCCGCTCCAAGCACGTCCCGCCCAGTGGTCCACCTCCAGGTACCGTCCTGCTCTGCAATTCTCAACCACGATCAACGTTGTCCGTCGTCTGCAACCAACACAACGTAGTGCGGGCATAGCCCGTGCAGGGGTGAGTATAACGATACTCAGTAGGGACCCCGAGACCCTCAAGGTCTCACTAAAACCAACAAGGATAACCACAAAAATATCTCAACAGATAACCTCTACTTAGATATATGCCCATACATATACCTAAGTTATCAAGTAACCCATCTCAATCATGAGGAAACACAAGGATTGTGAAATCAACGGATAACCACTACCCAGGTATATGCCCATACATATACCTAAGTTATCAAGTGACCCACCTTAATCATGAGGATACACAAAAGGTCAGAAGTCTCAGCTCAAACCAGGATTTTCATTATCGAAACCGTAACTACTGAAGAACCCCATCTCTGAAGTGTACAGTGTCCTGTCACGACTCTGAGATACTGCTCTCTAACCTAAGACTGCTGAGGTACTCCTCCTGTCGAGTACTGCGGGTTTGCGGCCAACTACCGGGCGCTCCGTCCGCTGAGGGTCTGTCGCCAAATACCGGGCGCTCACCCAGATAGCCTACTGAGGTACTCCTCCTGACGAGTACCGCGGGTTTGCTGCCAACTACCAGGCGCTCCGTCCGCCGTGGGTCTGCCGCCAAATACCGGGCGCTCCGTCCACTAGGCTAGTCGACTCACTCTAAGTCGAGTCGGTCAAGCAGTCGTCAGGTCTCAACCGGCTACACGGTCTCCGTACTCCGCACGCTCGTCTCCGGGAGGGTCCGCTCCACGAGCTACTGGTCGATACTCCAAGTATCACAAAGTCCCGCAAAGAAGTATCTCAAAGGACCGTCTCGTCATAGGGGTCTCAACGCAACAGACGGCGCGTCGATCGGACGCCCGGTCTGTGAGTTATTATCCTTTTCGTCCCAGGGGCCCGGTTGGTTTCGTGAGCGAACCAAACCCGGCTGTATCTCAACTGTACCCTGAACTCCCATAGGGTATACTGAAAGGGACCGTTACTCAACGTAAACACCAACGCCGCTGACGGTTCGTCAAACGGACGTCCTGTCTGAAAGATATCAGCTTTTCCGTTCCAGGTCCCAGTTGGATTTCGGGTGCGATCCAACCCGGCCACTATCGACTGTATCCAAAACTCGGGCGAAGGATGCCAAAAGTTCCGTATCGTCAACAGGAACTCAACGCAACAGATGGTGCGTCGATCGGACGCCCGGTCTAAGAGTTATTGGCATTTTCGTCCCCGGGGCCCGGTTGGATTTTAAGGAAAAACCAACCCGACCGTACTCCACCTGCGTCCAAACCTCGGGCGGAGTATGCCAAAAGATCCGTCTCACTAAAAGGAACACAACAAAGCTGACGGCACGTCAATCGGACGTCCGTAGCTCAAGATATGAGCGTTTCCGCTCCGAAGGCCCGGTTGGTTTCGTGTATGAACCAACCCGGCCGAACTCAAAGTTCTCCGAAACCTTGAGTGCAATATACCGAAACGACCGTCTCGATCCAAGGATCGCGTTTCCGCAGACGGTTCGTCGATCGGAGGTCCGTGGCTCAAGTTATGACCAAAAGACCGAAACTGATCCGAAACGGGGGGGTCCGGGTCCGGGCCGACCCGGCCCGACCCCCCCTGGGGCGGCGCGGCGGCCGGCGGCGGCGCAGCGGCCGGCGGCGGCGCGGCGGCGCGGTGGCGCAGGGGCCGCGGCGGCCTGATGCCGCATGGAGGCGTCGCGGGGGCAAAGCCCCCGCTTTCTGGAGGCGGCGGCGCGGCTATATGTCGCGCCCATTTTTTTAAAACGCCCCCCCCCCCCCCACGTGGGGGGCCTGTTTGTGCGGAACCGGGGGGCCGGCTGCCCCCCTCCCTTCAAAGAACCGCACCCCTCATAAAGAGGGGGGTTTTTGAGCGTTGGCCGGGGAATTAATTTTCCCCGGTTTAACGCCTTCCGGCCGGCCAGCTGGCCGGCCGGTTTTCTCCAACGGGACCGGAAAAATCCGGTCCCCGCTTCGGCTTCTGACGACGGCGGCCCGGCCGCCGGTCTTCCCAATTCGCCGCGGCCCGGAACCGGCCGCGGTGTTCATCATCCGGCGCGGTGCGACGGCACCGCGCCCCTCCGCCGCACCTCGATTCCTTTCAACGCGGCACGACGGCGTCGCGTTCTTGAAGATTCTTCCATGGCGCGCGCGCGCGACGGCGCGCGCACGCGACGGCGCCGCGCAAAACATACAATTATCCGCGTGGTGCGACGGCACCACGCCACCTTGCTTCCACCCGCAAGATAAATCAACATGAACGATGGAGGGGGGTTCGGCCGTGTTCATGCGGTCCGGCCCTCCTCACGTTAAATAAAAACACAACTTAAAAATATTCAGTTGCCTCACGTTTAGACATGCTAAATCCTCGATCAAGAATGGAATAAATAATCAATAAATCAACAACCCCTACCTTGGTATAAGGTTCGAAGATTTTTCTACGTTCCGCGGAAGACGACGTCGCGGAGGTCGGGCGTCGCGGTCGTCGTTCGTCAAATTCGACGACGAAGAGGCGCGTCCGAAGAGGCACGTCGTTGGCGAAACCTTGTACGCCGACGAAGGTTGTCCGAGGAAGAAGCGGTGTTCTCTCTCGTTGACACGGAAGACGAAGAAGAGCGGAGCGGCGTTCTTCGTCGGTACTTGAGCGTTCTTCGTCAAGTCTTGAGGAAAGTCAAATAAAAAGAAAACAACGAACTCAAGAACCCCTACCTTGATAGTCGCACATTGACGTAGTCGTGGAATATCGGTGTCAATTCCTTTGACGTCGGAGGAAGAGTCGTTGTCGATGGCGTTTGTCGCGGAAATCCATCGCGGAAGAGACGACGCGGAAGAAGTACGTCGCGTCGCGGATATGGCGTCGCGGATGGACCGTGTTCTTCGGCGGAGAAGTTCTTCGTTGAAGAACGGCGTTCTTCGCGTTCTTCGTTGAGTTTGAAGAAGATGAAGAAGACTTCCCTACTCTCTCAAGGAGATAAAATTCTAACAAAATAAAATAAGTCTCTATCTTATTTTATTCACACAACCCAACCTCTTTGAATTTCAAAGGTTTGAAATTCAATAACCACACACAACTCACCTCATTAACTCATTACATTTAAGTCATAGGTTTATAACTTAAGTTAACATAATTTAAGTGGGAGTTGAGGGGGTTTTAGAGGATATGAAGGGGTGGGGTTCATGTGGGCCCCACCACCCTCATAACCTCCCATGGGAGGTTGGGTGGTTACCCAACTTCCAACAAGAGATATCACTTAGAGTAAAATAATAAAAATTGTAGTGTAATTACAAAGTAAACATCCACAATTTTTATTATCAACACTCGCATGAACGCAACTCCAGAACAGGAGTTCCAAAGCGTATACCGGCGCTACGGTTCCATCGGTGCCCTCGGATTTCAATTCCGAGCACCGGATCAAAAGTTAGAAATTCCCGCTCGTTCGTTCACTGAACGTACCCGAGCCAAACTTCGGAAATTGATTCCGGGCACTCCGGGCCTCGGAATCAGGTGCCGTCAGAAACCGCGCTCTTGTAAAATTCTAAAGAAAATTAAGAAAAATTTTCCCTTGAATTTTACGGGTCTTTACATGGACCATGGAAGAGTTCAAGCTTCGGAGTTGACGACGGCGGATGGCTCCGCTGGCGTCCTCCTATGAAAGGTGGCGCGTGGATGGATAGTCGGTGGGTCGACGTTCACCGGTGATGCTCACCGGCGAGTTTGTGTGATGTTGATTGGTATAGTCGGTCTGGTGAGTCTCGCCGGTGGTGTGATTGGTGGCGAGGTGGGTTTCGCGGTTCGAGGTGGCGTGCGGCTCGAGGCTGGTGACGTGTGTTGATGGGTGCGCGGCTCGAGATGGGACACGTGATGATGGGGGCGACTCGGTGGAGCATGTTTGGTTTGAATCTTGAATCTTGAATTTTGATGAATTTTTTATGATATGGGATGTTTTTTACGGTTTCCGGTTTTCCTTAAACCAGTTTGGGGTACCGATTCCCTTTAACCGGCTTCAGAAAATGGAAAAAAATGATTTGTGGTTATCTTAACCCATTATTTTTGGTTGGCGATTCTCTTGGTGAAACTTTGGGAGAGGAGGAAGAACTTGGAAGGATACTTGTAGAACTTCATCCTCTCAAAAAATAACTAGATGAATGCCTCTTCATCATCCATCAAAGAATGACAGACATCTTCCTTGATCTTTAATCGTGCCAATAGAGAAGGGGTCGACTGTGAGGAATGTCGCCTTCCCACAACTTCATCAACATTCATCAACAAATGAGGTAGGGGGTGTGTTTTGGTTTTGAGAAATGTTAATTCATCATTCCATGATTTGATTGTTTCCTCTTGATCTGCTTTCTATCAAACTAATGCGGAAGGACTAGTCCAAACTAACTCGGCCCGATTCCTTCCATCGTTCTTGTGAATATTGTTGTGTTCTGCATGTTCTTCATGGGTGATGAACATCGGATCGTTGTGAGTTTCTTGTGTGATGAAACAATCCCAAATTGAAGATCCAACATCATAACAACCTAGCGGAGGTATGACGACGATAGTGGGTGACAGATCGAACCGGAACAGGAAGGACCATCCCTCGACCGTTCTTCGAGCGGGTGAATAAAATTGCATTTTCGGAGCCGATCAGAGGCCCAAAAACACTGGAGACGATTGGGGGACATCGGGGTAACCTAGTGTCTGAAGTTTCGTGACGAACGAACTGACAGAATGAAGAACGGACTTCATGAGAGGCGTGCTGGCTAGCGGCATCGTTTCTAGAAAATTCCAGAATACACTGCGTGTACTCTAGAAGCACACACTGTGTAGTACGGGCGTTCTGCGGCTTGAGTTTTGGTCATCGAACAAGTAACACATAGCGTATGACCTCGGTCACACAGCGTGAACCTTCTACGTAGTAAGGAAGAGGAGGCTTCATGATACCCGGCGTGTATTTTTGAGAAATACATGGACACGGGCAGAACTACACGACCAAGAGGCACGACGTGTATTCTCTACGCGGAATGGCAGAAGCGACTTAGAGAGACTCGGCATGTATCCTAGAGATACACGGACACGAGGTGGAGTACACGGCATGTACTCCACCACACAACTAGGCATGGCCAGTGGCACGGCCTACCCCGTGTACCAGTTACATGGTTTGGTGAACACGGGTTGAGGTCGTGTACGGGCACATGGCCAGCATACACGAATTCAACCCCAGTTGCATGGAAACGGTGTGTAATCATACCACACGCTATGTACTTGTTTTTCTACATGATCAACCTTTTTACACGGTCCGTTTTACATGGGAAGTACTCGAGGTATGACTACACAGTGTGTACCTTATACCAACAAGCCATGTACTTTTTGGTAAAAGGCTTGGTCATATTGTACTTAGTATCTTGGGTATGTTTTGTTTGGATTATCCCCCTATGACATGGAAGACCTTTGGGATACATCAACTAGATACTAAGAGGTAGTTGATGTGTTGACACTTTTCTTGAGGAGCAGAACCTCTCGGAATCAAGTGTGTTTTGTGGAAGCCCTATGGCTGGCTGTGCACTGTTGACTGTTCCTGGATCATGTGTTGGTCTGACAGTTCCGATGACTGTTCCCGGATCATGTGTTGGTCCGACAGTTCTAACTTCTATTCTTGGATCATGTGTTGGTCCAACAGAATAGCTGGATCTGGATCATGTGTTGGTCTGACAGCTCTAACGACTATTCCTAAATCATATGTTGGTCTGGCAGTTTTGACTTCTGTTCCTGGATCATGTGTTGGTCCGATAGAATAACTGGTCCTGGATCATGTGTTGGTCTGACATATTAGATGATTCAGTGGCTATATCTGATCATCTTAACCTATCTACAAAATTTGTATACCTATGTGAGCTGATTCAATAACTCTTGTGTTTCCTCACGATTGGGATGGGTCATTTGATAAACTTAGGTATATGTATGGTCATATACCTAAGTGAGGTTTTAGGTTGATCTCATACTTTTTTGTTTATCCTAGTTGGATTTTTGAGACCTAGAGGGTCTTGGGGTCCCTACTAAGTATCGTTATACTCACCCCTACACGGGCTTTGTCTACACCTCGTTGTGTTGGATGCAGACAATGGACAGCACTGACCGAGGTAGAGTGTACGAGGACTGGATAGTACCCAGAGGTGGACCTCATGACGAGTCGGTACCCAGGGGTATTGTTGTACATGGAGAGCGGAGGAGGCTATCTATACCTACCCTTCAGGTAGGATCCATGGTAGATGATCCAGGAGCTTCTTATCACCATCCAGCTGTTTTTCCCCTCTTTAGTTGTACTTGTTTTCAGTCTTCCTTGTACTTTACATTTGGGCTTGTATTTCCAGCCCTCTTTACTTTTATCACTCCTTTTTGTATACTGTTTTACTTAGTGTCTTGCTTCTAACTTATACTCTGATTGTGTGTTTTTATTGTTTATAAAGGCAATGTCTTCCCAGTTTTAGTGATTTACGCCTTTGGTGCTAGTCGCCAGCCCCTAGCCTATGGAAGGCGGGCTTGGGGTAGTCACGGTACAGGTCTCGAGGATGGGTCGTGACAACACAACCTCCACTTTACAAAAATATCTAGATATTATACTATACATAGACTTGTCCTCATGGTTTTCACCAAGTTTTTTAATCCCAATATTCAAAAATGAATAAAAAATTCTATAATTACAATTGAGGAAACCTAATCATTTTATACATAAATATTACATCATTTTGGATGAATATTAAATATATCACATTGTTTCCAAAGAAAATACATAGTGGCTGACAATTGGTCATTGCACTGGTTCATCATGCTAGTTATCGCACATGTGTCTCACACTAGTCATCACACATGTGTGACCTGAGTATTTCTCCCGAGTGCGCTTGTTTGGGGCCTATACAGGGGCACTGGTACATAATTTGGATCTGTGTAGTGCTATTGGAAAACATGATAGACCTATACGATGATGTTGGTTTGGGCCTTACACGATATGACCTAGGTGAACATATATGATCATTGGAATCATTCACTTATCCATTTCTTAAGGCATTCACTTTTGAAACTCCTCATTTTTATGTGAGAAAAAGGAGTGTCAACACACACAACAATAAATTCCCTAGAACCGTATAGGTTTAGTGTATTTGGAGAATAAATACACAGTAAACTAATTTCTTGAAAGATCATCAACATCTCCCAAAAAGTTATTTTCGCTCAATAACCTTATTATACATACCCTATTTGAAATATTTATTTATAACATGGGGAAATTGAAACATAATAAATGGTGATAAAAAATGCTCAGTAAGGGTAAACATAAGATATATCAATCAATGATCATAAGTGAGTATAAGATAATAATTATGGTATGATAAAATGACCATAAATTATGAAATTCATACCTAATTAGTTAAATATCATTAAACATGATTCATGGAATAAAGATTTATCATAACAAAATACACAAGTCATGTTATTGTGAAATCATCAATAATCAATCATGAGTGATGATAACATATCATAATAATATGACATAAGTTTTTTTTCATACAAATAAGGATAGAAAATAATTTCCTTAGTCAAATATAACTTATAAGGATATCATAGTGGATAGAGTCCCATAGTTTCTTGGATTTACTCCCCATTCCATCATTACCTTAATCAAGGCTATCTGCTAAAACTATCCTACTGGAAAAAAGTCACTTACTAAACTGGGTTCACTCCCCATTCTAGTCCGTAGTATCTCATGGGATATAAAGCTTTACCCAATGCATTTTTGAGATGTATAATTCTGGGCCCACTTATTACATGATGAAAACCATACATCAGTGTGCCATAATATTATAAAAACATTCATCATTTAATCATATTGTAATTAACTGATGAGAAATAAATGAGTTTCATAAAGATTTAATCATCACATAATCATAATCCATCTAGAGAAATAACATGGATGGTATCATTTTTATATATCCCCAATAGAGCATAATAAACATCAAAGGATGTTAATATATAATAAAAATACCTTTAAAAGAGTATTTGGACATTTCTTTGAAAATACATAAAATATCTTTATCTTTTGATATCATTAAAAAACAATAATTTCCAAAATATTGAGAAAAATATTTTATTTAAAAATAATCAGGGAAAATTGTAATGTAATATTCAAACAAAATAATATTCATGACATGTGATACATTTTCATTCCATATACATTAAAAGAGAACATTCTTTTCACACTTTTGTAAAAAATCAAAACGGATTATTCAAAAAACTTTTAAAAATATTACTTTTAAACACTTTTAAATAAATTAAAAGGTTGTAAAAAGGAAATATTTATAATATCTCAAAAAAAGGTAAAAACTTATATAAAAACATTTTAATATCATGGATATGGAAGACAAAGATTCCCAACCCAAAAAGAAGAAATAAGGACAACTTTTATTAAAAACATTTCCTCTGTAATTTTAATTACCAAACAGAGGAAAATGAAATAAAAACATGAAAACCCCAGAAATAAACATATGATAAGAATATAAATGTGGTTTAAAATATAAGTATCATATAATTTCCATCAATAAAAATTTATCATAGATAGTCCTAAAAATAAATGACATTGTACCATAAACCCTTACCTAAAGTCTCATATTGCTTTGTATGCATTTAAATATCATGTTAAATAAATATATATTTATTATAAATATAGTTTATAACCATATTAATATAAATATTACTATTTATCATTCCATTATAATTTAAAATTACACTT
Organism: Viscum album; assembly: GCA_963277665.1. Lineage (NCBI taxonomy): Eukaryota > Viridiplantae > Streptophyta > Magnoliopsida > Santalales > Viscaceae > Viscum > Viscum album. The sequence goes on from OY728164.1 coordinate 1,353,602,413, forward strand.
TTATTATAAATTCTTCATTAAAATCATTATTCAGGTGAAAACTGGTCTGTTTTCCATGTAAGTTTTGGTTCAACAATTTTGGTCCTTGCACATTATACATGGTTTCATCATATCAAGAATCTCAATAATTACATAAATATAATATTTATTCATTATATATACTTTTAAAATCATCCATATAGGGTGGTGATTAAAAATAAATTACATCACCTTGTAGAGACGGTAGTCTATATGTACACATGACTAATGTTTCCATTTTTCAATGGTCAGAAAGAAAGAAAGGTAACTTATAATTCAAATTTATAAAATAATTATTATATAATAAATATTATATGTATTCATTAAATACATATATATAATGATATATTAGAGACAGTTATGAAAAATGAAACACATTGCTTCATGGAGGTGGTAGTGCACATGTACGCACTAGTGATGTTTTCATTTCCCATTAGATGTAATAATAGATGAAAAAGGGATATACCATAATCATAATAAAATGTAATTATATTTGAAATAATTATTTTTTTATATAATATTTATTATAATGTGTTTTAATATGTATAAGAATAAATAAACATGAAAGAACTCAGTTAAGAGTCATTCCTCTTATTTGGAAAACTACATTTGGATTACACATTAATCCCACCAGGCTGGTATTTTGGTGAGACTAGGAACTATAAGTCATGGGTGTAAATTTTGGGAGGGTATTTGGATATATAATTGTCAATATAAATGGATAAAGTGGTGTGTAAATGTGATAATAGGAGGTTCTCTTTTATAAGTGAGGTGGGTGGAAAACTTGTAAATACTTGAGACTTTATTATATAATATATGTCTTACTCAATTAAAGTGTATCCAAATTGATAAATATTAAAATATAAGAATTATGATTTATAAATCCAATCAACCAATAAAATTAAATAAAGTGTTTTTGTGTTATTTTAAACCTTATCTCTTAGGTTAACCCCTCTATAACCCTTTTAACCATTACCGCGGTAATAATATTTTTACCATGGTAACTATTCATAATAGGAAAAATTAAGTTAAAATTGTTACCTAATATTAATTATCATAACTAAAAATATGGAATAAATTTTAAAATATTAAATCCTATAATTTTAAAAAATAATTCTAATATCTGCACACAAAACACATAAAAACCCTTTTTAGAGAAAATGTATTTCTAAAAATAAAATGATTTTATTCTCATTTTTTACCTAGTAAAAACCATTTTATGAGTTTCAATATTTTTGATTGAATATATTATATACATATTTCATTAAAATTATTCAATAATATTTATTAATTCAATTTAATAAGATAAAATTCATTGGACACAAAAATAGTTTTCTGAAAAATAACTCTTTTTACCTTCAAATGAATTTATCTTTACTTCTAACCAATTGATAATATATGTATTAATGATTATTTATTTTTTATATTAAAAACAATTTATTTCATAAAAATACTATTTTATTATTGATTGGGATACATACTATTTAGGAAAAATATTGAAAACATTTGATCTTTAGACATAAAATAATATTATTTTTAATATTTAAAAATTGAGTACTTATTTCATAGGAATTAATCAAAAAAAATTCCTTAATAAAAAATTTTATATATATTTTTGATAACTTAGTTAGTATTATTCATACCCTCTAATCCAACATCCATGAAATACAAGTCACATTTAATAATAAAATTTCAGTAGTATATCATGGTTTGTTTAATATCAATGTTTTTTATAAAGAAAGCTATCAAAAACTTTGAGTTTAATACAGAGAAATGTATATTATAAAATCTCAGGGTATTAAAAAACTCACCTATAAAAGGACCCATCTTGTACCCCTCATAAGACAATATTTTCCTTTATTTCTCTCTTTAATACTTACCCAAATTACTTATATTAAAGTCTTATTCTACTTTTGGTAGTCTCTAATTCTAAAAAGTAAGCATAAATAATTTATTCCAAATAAACCCACTTCAAGAAGGAGTGAATTCATCTGAGCATTTAGTTCTTTACTGTATTTTTAAATTACCTTTTTATATCCACTGTTTATAAAAATAATCCCCCACCATAATTATATTAAATTAAAATCATTATTCTTCTATAAAAATGATATTATTATATTATAACTCTATACTCTTACTTATTCCTTAGTATAATAAGTTCATGTTTGGGTCAGTTTAACCACAAACATGAATGATGGTATACCATATTCAATGTTTCCAACGTGAATGAGTTAAATACTTTAATAATAGTAATATATGATATTAAATAGTAATTTATTTTATAAATATGAATATGTATGTATGAAAAAAAACGAATGGTAATTATAAAGTAAATTACTATTATAGATAAATTACCCAAAACATGCTCATCGTAGATTCCATTCTCATGAAATATACCAATAACTTCTATAAAATGATCTTGATATTGAATAAATAATTGAAAAAAATTATTATTCTACCTTTAAAAATATGTAAATGATAAACTTGTTATGAAATAATGAGGACCAAGAATGTCATTGTGAAACTTGTACGAAAAAATCAAAATCAATAACATCTGATGATGAAAATAAACAACAAATAACTAATATATGTAACGCCCCGACCCCAGTTACCCAGAGTTGGTGCATTATTTTAATAAATTGGCATGATTATAAGGAATCAAGTCTTGAAGGACTGATCGGTTTAGCAGTCTTGGAAAATAGATTACATACATGAATGTTACATTACACTTTATAAAAAAACAAAATAAATAATCCTTTATGAATGCCATTATTCCCTTGGTTTAACCCTGAATATCAATCACAATACACTTCTTGGAATCCTGGGAAAAATAAAACATAGAAAGGGGTGAGCACAGATTCTCAGTAAGGATAACAATATAGCAAAAACGTTTATAAATAATCATAAACATTTAAGGAAATGTATAACTAAAACAAAAGACTTTTAAACTTGAACTTCAGAATAATATGGAAAAAATAAAAGGAAATAATGCCATTTACTTATTCACGTGGATATTCTACTAGTCGAATAATCACATGCAATATCAATAACCACTTTCATAAAAATGGAATGCATAATGCCAGACTATCATAACCATATAGCCAAGGCCTCGTGCCAAGACTACAAATAAGATTTTGTCAAGGCCTCGTGCCAAGATACTAGTTTGTCTCATGAGACCTACCGATGAATCAAGGAGCTATAGTGGTCTCGACCCGTCACTTACTAAGTCCAATGCATTCCTCATATGAAAAGGTCTAAACATAACATAAACATTTGTATTAAAACTATCATATGAAATGTCAATAATTTACCCACAAACCATGAATGGTATAAAAATAACACATCCACAGTCAAACATATCACAAAACATTCAACACAATATGGAAGATTTGTATCATGATAAATCAACTTCAAAACAAGTTTAAAATCCATTAAAGGATTTTGATGTTGATGAAAATGATTTGTAAAAATCTTTGAGAGAAATTACCCTTTTCCATGAAAACATTTAAAAGTCACACAATTTGGAAAAGAAGTCATTTAAATACATTTTTTAATAAAAGTTTCCTATACCACTTTGAAACTTTTGAAAGGAATTAACATTTTAAAAACATTCATGTCCATATAAATAAATCCTTAAAACCCATTTTGAAGACATGGACATTAATGAGAAATATTTAGAAGAATAAATATTTAAAACATTTGAAATGATGTTTTAATAAAAAGTCCCTTAAAATAATCCCTTTTAAAACTCTTTCATAAAACATGGACATGGATAATAAATATGTCCCAGTAGATACTTACGTAAAAACAAGCTCAGATAATAAAGAGATTATGAAACTAACCCTTACCAATTTGGTAAATTAAGAAACATACACCCCATGAAAGAGGTATCATACAATGAATATGTAAATACACATAAATTAAAGTGTATCACATAAAGAATATAATTATGGGTAGTACATACACCACACAAAATCTAATAGTGGCAATATGGCATGAATCTCACGGGAATAAGGAGTGAGATGAAAACCCCTTACCTTGAACTTTTCTTTAGTTGAGGCTACGTTTAGCCTCCTGTATAAATACTATAGTATGTTATTAAATTATACCAGAACCATATTAATATTTATGATATCATACATTATTCATTTATTACTTTATACTACCCATTTAATAATAATTTCCATGTTATATTAATATTTCGGGTAATAATCGCTTTCTTTATCGTACGTGTTTTAACTTGTAACTCGTGATTGTATCACTTAGATCATGATTTAAATACTTATAAAATATAAAACATGATTTATTTATCATATATATTTAGAATATAAAAATTTATAATAGATTTATATATGAAATGGAAAACACCGTTTATGGAGACGGTAGTCCGTACGTACGCATAAACGTTGTTTCTGTTTTTATATAGTATTGAATGGAAGTAAGTGAATAAGATATATTTAAGTACATAAATACTTATATATATAAATATATATATCTCCAGTAGCATTATTATGTCATATATTACATACTTATTAGTAATATATATTTTTATAATTGTCGATGAATGGTGAACTTGGAAATGAATCTCATCGCGTCGTGGAGACGGTAATCCGTACGTATGCACGAGCGAAAATATCATTATTTTGATATTAATATAATAAATAATTGGATGTTATATAATATATGCATAATCCTTATCATGTTATACACATCATTATTATACCCATCCAAATAATAATGTATTGAATAACAATTACACCACGATGTGGAGATGGTAAGCCATACGTACGCACGTATGGTGACATGTCATTCAAAGGGTGGATAGAATAATGAATTTGGTTGTACCATAATTATAATAACATCACAGTATATAGAATATAATGGATTTATTATTTTATAATTGAAACAACAAAGAGAAAGGAAGTGGAAGAAGAAAGGAACTTGAAAGAGGGTGGTGAAATCATTACCTCTTCTTCGGGTTCTTCCTTTTGATTTGATCAAAAGGGCTCCTTAGGTTGGATTTCTGATCAAACTAAGGCCTCTAGGTTTAAGGGAGGATAGTTGAGAGGGTATTTGGTCAGGGGTTGTCTGGGCCAAAATGGCTTATAAGGTGTGAATTAGAGAGAAGGGGGAGTGCCCTTTTATAAGAGGGGTGAGGGGCACCTTAGGAAAAACTTAAAATATTATTTTATAATAAATTCATATTCGGTTTCTAATGGCTCCAAAGTTGATTATTTAAAGTCTAAGGTGGGGATAGGTCGAAAACAACTTAACCAATAGGTTTTAGACAATTTTAGGTTACCATTTTAACCTTATCATTTAGATTTAACTCTAAGTTAAATAATTTAACTTTTACCGTGTCTTCTTGTATTCTTACACTATATGGTTAATAAACTTACTATATACGGCCAATTGAACCCCAATTGGTTCATTAATGTCATATATATTATTATATAAGTCTTTTGGACGAACCTTAGATTTTTAGGACCATTATATCAATTAATAATATAATATTTGTTTTAAAAACTATTTTATGTCAATTTTGACACTATTTGGTATTTGTTTTTTTTGTTAAACTAATAACAACATGATTACTTCAAAAAAAAATACATTGAATCAATCCTAACATTTCATATTCAACTAGAAAATTCGTTCATGTCATAAAAACTTTGAAAATATATTTATATTAATATTTATAATACCATTTATTTGATTCTTTCACGAATAAGGTAATTACTGCATCATCATTGTGTCATAAATAAATTTATTTATTTAATGTTTAAAAATTAAAAATAAAATACCATGATGTAGGAAATATTTTTAGATTTTTAATGAATATGTATAATCAAATTTATTTTATGTAAAACCCTATATTAAAAATGTTTTAGTTATTAAACTTTGATTTTAACTCTTTTAACTCTTCTTTGAATTAAATAATAATAAATGTCCTAATCTTATCCAAGTGGACCTAAATGATAATATTTTATTCCTAAGGTTGTTTTTGTTCGAGATAAGCTTGTCCAATAGAATTAGGACATGTGTGAGCATAATATTAATATCATTTTTACCCTTAATTACCCTATTTACTTTTAACCGTGGTAAATAAAAGTAAAAAGTTACTATTCACCAAAAATTATTTTCATCTCATTGAACCACATTTTACTCCTTGATATTAACCGTGTCTCTCAGATTTTCGAAATTCAACTCATAGAAGCGGTAAAATTAAGTTTTATGAGAATTTTAAAATTCTCCTAGGAGGTGGGTAAAAGACGGTGAAAAGTTCAATAAAATTTTTATATATCTAAAATTATTATAAACTGACTCCAATGAATTACAATGATCTTATATAAGTATTATGTATCTATTTTGACATAAATTAATTTAAATAAAATAAATAATTATTTAAATAAAAAAATCGGTTTTAACCAATAACTCAGTGTTTTTCACTATTCATCAAAAATTGATATTTCTCAGAAAAATAACAAAAATTAGTTCCTAAGATATATTTGATATTATGAATTAAAAAATAATTTCTATTTTACCAAATTCAAAACATATAAGTTGCATTAATTAATTTCAATTAATTCCCGTTGTCAAAACAAATAGCGTGTTTTTAAGAAATAATAACTATCAAACGATTGACACTTACTTATGTCCAGTTTAAATGTGAAATTATTTCCAATGACCAACATTGTGTTAAATGGTAAAAATATATTCTAAATATACTTTAAAACCACTCTAATTCATAATTTATCACTGTTAATTATTTCGATTAAAAAAAGTTGTTTTTAATTAAAATTTAGTAATTTTCACTATTCATCAAAATATGAAAGTTATCCGAAAAGTACCAAAATTTTACCCTAAGATAATTTCAATATTCTGAATCCAAAAATGAAGTTCATTTTGAAAGATAAAATGTATAAAATTTTAAAAAGTTGGTATTACTATTCTTAACGGCTAGTATGATTGGTTGTGGTGTGTTAGAACTCGAAGTTGTGTATAACACACGCTATTGTATTATTCAAAGAGAAGAGTACCATGAAAGGTTGGGGTGTTACATTATCCCCTCCTTAAATAAATTGAGTCCTCGCAATTTATTCTTAGTATTGGAAACTTGGGGTTGACATTTGAAAATATCATAGTTGAAATCCCACATCGAAAAATGGATTAATAAGGCCTCTATTTAAAATAAAGAGTGGTAAGTATGAAGGTTAACGAAAATAACACATACTAGGATTCCATGTAGGAAAATATGGATATGGAAGAGAAATATAACCATCAATATCTGATGGAGAGTGGTAGAGAACATGGCTATGAAAAGGCCAACAATCTCAAAGCCATAAATTTGTGATGATCTAAGGTACCATCTAGGACAACATTTTTGTTCTAAGTTACTGTTTTAATGTTGAGGAATTTATTTATGAGATTGGATAAGATCATAAGAAGATATAATTACTTTATAATTAGAGTTTTATCCATTAATAAATTTCTACCACAAACTCATCTTTAACCCCAAAATATAATATAACTCAAAAATATTCTATTTATCCTAATCGTATAGGGTTCCAAATATAATGACTTTATAATTCACATATCTGACCCTTTAAAAAAATACATTATACCATCCAGGAACTTCAGGTAGTCCAGTGGTAGGTGATAAATCCCAATTGCACTATGGTTGTGTGTTTGATTCCTGCATCTTTTTCCGACGCGACGGGTCATTACACAGTCTGCGTGTTATCCTTTTATAAAAATACAAAAATAAACTTTCAAACTTAATCCATTACAACCTTTAGACTTATCTAAAATACTTCTGTAAACTCTCAGTTCAAAATGTATATGAAAGGTAAACATAATTTAGATCCTTTTCACCCCGTAATAGCATGTGAATACCTTCATCATGTATTCTTTTAAAACACTGAAACATACTGAATTAGTATAAAACCTTATTGATTACATTCATGATCCCTTATTCCTTATAGAATACTGGATATACTTCATCCATCCAAAAATGTTTTAAACTCCAAAAATGATGGAATATACAAATCTTTAATCAATTTCAAGGCAGTCAAGAATATCCAATATAATTTACCCAAATCAACCATATCTTATTCCAAAATCAGTACCTCAGTATTAGGACTATATTAAGATTTATCTTTCCTTCAACCATGTAATTTCCAAAAAGTTTAACTCGTTGTAGAGTCACTTTTCTCAGTACCATAAAATCTCAAATCCTCAATGAAATAGTACTGCAGTACAAACCTTATTTATTTCCAGTACATCATTGACACGACACTTCAATAAAATAATTCCAAAATAACAACATAAGAACACTAGTCATTCCTCTTCATCTGTGGTAGTATCATAACTTGATTATTATCCAATAGCATCATTTGGGGAATACTCTGATGATTTGAACACTAGATTGCGTTGTGTCCCAACTTCTTACAGATGAATCATTTTACATTTGAAACCTTTTTCTTACCCTTGCAGTCACGTACTTGGTGTCCTTTTTCTCCACACTTATAACAAAATCGCATTCCCTTCAGGCAAGTTCTAGGGTGTTTCTTCCGACAGTTATCACATATGGGAAAATTATTCTTTTCCGTCTTCCCTTTATCCATCTTTATCTCTTCCATCCTTTTCTTCTCTTGCTTCCATTCAAAGCCATAGGACTCATAGAATTATTTACTTATCTTATTAACACATGATACTATTTCTTTATATGTTGAGAAAACATGAGAGATTATTTCCCTTCTAAATGTTGGCTTAATACCGTGGAATATATGATCATTCTTACTCTTTGGATCATATGTATTGTTGGAGTTCACATTCCTTCTACTAGGCACCATTTCTATACAATGGCATACACTAGGTCAGTTTATGAATTGCAATGAATAATTCCAAACTTGTAAAATACCTAACGTAAATTAAACTGTTTATGGATATAATCCATAATCATAAAAATGTTTTCTTTGAGTAAGTATATACTTATAATCCCTTCATAATGGTTTGTAAAGAAAATGAGAATTATCCTAAGCATATCCCCCGGGAGGGTCATAACCAAGAGTGCAGCAAGGCCTGTTGTCATGCACCAGTTCCCATTCGAGTCTAGCTCAAAGTGGTGTTTTCGAGTTTTACCCCTAGGTATATCTGTGCCAGATCCACCTCTACCTACTCGTATCCAAATAGGGATGTATTTCTCAGAAAACTCACAAAATCTCTACAATACCAAAATTCTAGGAAGTTATTCTATACTAATCCTCAAAGTCTATCTTAGGGATATGTGCTCTAATCATAGTTTATATAAATCTAGTTTCCAAGGTTATTTATAAACTTCCTCTAATACCAACTATAACGCCCCGACCCTAGTTACCCAGAGTCGGTGCATTATTTTAATACACTAGCATGATTACAAAAAATCAAGTCCCGAAGGACTGATCGGTTTAGAAGTTTTGGAAAATATATTACATACATGAACGTTACATTACACTTTATAAAAAAACAACATAAATAATCCTTTATGAACGCCATTATTCCCTTGGCTTAACCCTGCATATCAATCACAATACACTTCTTGGAATCCTGGGAAAAATAAAACATAGAAAGGGGTGAGCTCAGATGCTCAGTAAGGATAACAATTTAGCAGAAAATTTCATAAATAAGCATAAACATTTAAGGCAATGTATAACTAAAACAAAATCCTTTTAAACTTGAACTTCAGCATAATATGGTAAAAATAAAATGAAATAATGCCATTTACTTACTCACATAGATATTCTACTAGTCGAATAATCACATGCAATATCAATAACCACTTTCATAACGATGGAATTCATAATGTCAGACTATCATAACCACGTAGCCAAGGCCTCGTGCGAAGACTACAAATAATATTTTTTCAAGGCCTCGTGCCAAGACACTAGTCTGTCTCATGAGACCTACTGATGCATCGAGGAGCTATAGAGGGCTCCACCCGTCACTTACTAAGTCCAATGCATTCCTCATATGAAAATGTCTAAACATAACATAAACATTCGTATTAAAACTAGCATACGAAATGTCAATACTTTACCCATAAAACATGAATGGTATAAAAATAACACATCCACAATAAAACATATCACAAAACCTTCAACACAATATGGAAGATTTTTATCGTGATAAATCAACTTCAAAACAAGTTTAAAATCCATTAATGGATTTTGACGTTGATGAAAATGATTTGTAAAAATCTTTGAGAGAAATACCCCTTTTTCATGAAAACATTTAAAAGTCACACAATTTGGAAAAGAAGTAATTTAAATAAATTTTTGAATCAAAGTTTCCCATACCACTTTGAAACTTTTTAACAGAATTAACATTTTAAAAATATTCATGTCCATATAAATAAATCCTTAAAAACCATTTTGAAGACATGGAAATTATTGAGAAAGATTTAGAAGAATAAATCTTTAAAACAATTGAAATGATGTTTTAGTAAAAATTCCCTTAAAATAATCCCTTTGAAAACTTCTTTCATAAAAAATGGACATGGATAATAAATATGTCCCAGTAGATACGTAAAAACAACCTCGGATAATAAAGAGACTGTGAAATTAACCCTTACCAATTTGGTAACTTATGAAACATACACCCCATGAAAGAGGAATCATAAAATGAATATGTAAATATACATAAATTAAATTGTATTACATAAAGAATACAATTATGGGTAGTACATACACCACACAAAAGTTAATAGTGGCAATATGGCATGAATCTCACGGGAATAAGGAGTGAGATGAAAACCCCTTACCTTGCACTTTCCTTTAGTTGAGGGTACGTTTAGCCTCCTGTATGAAGACTATAGTATGTTATTAAATTATACAAGAACTGTATTAATATTTATGATATCATACATTATTCATTTATTACTTTATACTACCCATTTAATAATAATTTCCTTGTTATATTAATATTTCAGATAATAATCACTTTCTTTATCGTACGTGTTATAACTTGTAAATCTTGATTATATCACATAGATCATGATTTAAATACTTCCAGAATATAAAAAAAGATTTATTTATCATATATATTTAAAATATAAAAAATTATAGTAGACGTATATATGAAATGGAAAACACCGTTTATGGAGACGGTAGTCCGTACATACGCATAAACGTTGTTTCCGTTTTTATATAGTATTGAACGAAAGTAAGTGAATAAGATATATTTAAGTAAATAAATACTTATATATATAAATATATATATCTCCAGTAGCATTATTATGTCATATATTACATACTTATTATTAATATATATTTTTATAAACGTCGATGAATGGTGAACTTGGAAATGAATCTCATCGCGTCCTGGAGACGGTAATCTGTACGTACGCATGAGCGAAAATATCATTATTTTGATATTAATATAATATATAATTGGATGGTATATAATATATACAGAATCCTTATCATGTTATACACATCATTATTATACCCAACCAAATAATAATGTATTTAATTACAATTACACCACGACGTGGAGATGGTAAGTCGTACGTACGCACGTATGGTGACATGTCATTGAAAGGGTGGATAGAATAATGAATTTGGTTTTACCATAATTATAATAACATCAAAGTATATATAATATAATGGATTTATTATTTTAGAATGGAAATAACAAATAAAAAGGAAGTGGAAGAAGAAAGAAAGTTGAAAGTGGGTGGTGAAATCATTACCTCTTCTTCAGGTTCTTCCTTTTGATTTGACCAAAAGGGCTCATTAGGTTAGATTTCTGATCAAACTAAGGCAACTAGGTTGAAGGTAGGATAGTTGATAGGGTATTTGGGCAGGTTTTGGCCAATCCAAATGGATTATAAGGTTTGAATTAGAGAGAAGGGGGAGTTCCCTTTTATAAGAGGGGTGAGGGGCACCTTAGAAAAAACTTAAAATATTATTTTATAATAAATTCATATTCGGTTTTTAATGGATCCAAAGTTGATTATTTAAAGTCTAAGGTGGGTATAGGTTGAAAAAAAACTCAACCAATAGGTTTTAGACAAGTTTAGGTTACCATTTTAACCTTATCATTTATATTTAACTCTAAGTTAAATAATTTAACTTTTACTGTGCCTTCTTGTATTCTTACACTATATGGTTAATAAACTTACTATATACTGCAAATAGAACCCCAATTGGTGAATTAATGTCATATATATTATTATATAAGTCTTTTGGCCGAACCTTAGATTTTTAGGACCATTATATCAATTAATAATATAATATTTGTTTTAAAAACTATTTTATGTCAATTTTGACACTATTTGGTATTTGTTTTTTTGTTAAAATAATAACAAAATGATTACTTCAAAAAAATACATTTAATCTATCCTAACATGTCATATTCACCTATAAAATTCGTGTATGTCATACAAACTTTGAAATTATATTTATTTTAATATTTATAATACCATTTATTTGATTCTTTCATGAATAAGGTAATTAATGCATCATCATTGTGTCATAAATAAATTTATTTATTTAATGTCTAAAAATTATAAATAAAATTACATTATGTAGGAAATATTTTTAGCTTTCTAATGAATATTTATAATCTAATTTATCATATGTAAAATCCTATATTAAAAATGTTTTAGTTATTAAACTTTGATTTTAACTCTTTTAACTCTTCTTTGAATTAAATAATAATAAATGTCCTAATCTAATCCAAGTGGACCTAAATGATAATATTTTATTCCTAAGGTTGTTTTTGGTCGATATAAACGTGTCCAATAGAATTAGGACGTGTGTTAGGGTAATATTAATATCATTTTTACCCTTAATTACCCTATTTAATTTTAACCGTGGTAAATAAAAGTAAAAAGTTACTATTCACCAAAAAATTATTTTCATCTCATTGAACAACATTTTACTCCTTGATATTAACCGTGTCTCTCAGATTTTTGAAATTCAACTCACAGAAGCGGTAAAATTAAGTTTTATGAGAATTTTCAAATTCTCCTAGGAGGTGGGTAAAAGACGGTGAAAAGTTCAATAAAATTTTTATATAACTAAAATTATTATAAACTGACTCCAATAAATTACAATGATCTTATATAAGTATTATGTATCTATTTTGACATAAATTAATTTAAATAAAAATAATAATTATTTAAATAAAAAAAATCGGTTTTGACCAATAACTCAGTGTTTTTCACTATTCATCAAAAAATGATGTTTCTCAGGAAAATACCAAAAATTCGGCCTAAGCTATATTTGATATTATGAATTAAAAAATGATTTCTATTTTACCAAATTTAAAACATATAAGTTGCATTAATTAATTTAAATTAATTCTCATTGTCAAAACAAATAGCGTGTTTTTAAGAAATAATAACTATCAAAAGATTGACACTTACTTATGTCCGGTTTAAATGTGAAATTATGTCCAATGACCAAAATTGTGTTAAATGGTAAAAATATATTCTAAATATACTTTAAAACCACTGAAATTCATAATTTATCACTGTTAATTATTTCGATTAAAAAAAGTTTTTTTAAATTAAAATTTTGTAATTTTCACTATTCATCAAAATATAAGAGTTATCTGAAAAGTACCAAAATTTCACCCTAAGCTAATTTAGATATTTCGAATCCAAAAATGAAGTTAATTTTAAAAGATAAAATGTATAAAATTTCAAAAAGTGGGTATTACTATTCTTAACGGCCAGTATGATTGGTTGTGGTGTGTTAGAACTCGAAGTTGCGTATAACACACGCTATTGTATTATTCAAAGAGAAGCGTATCGTGAAATTTTGGGGTGTTACATTCTCCCTTACTTAAATAAATTGTGTCCTCTCAATTTATGCTCGGTATTGGAAACTTGGGGTTGACATTTGAAAATATCATAGTTGAAATCCCACATCGAAAAATGGATTAATGAGGCCTCTATTTAAAATAAAGAGTAGTAAGTATGAAGGTTAACGAAAATAACACATACTAGGGTTCCATGTAGGAAAATATGGATATGCAAGAGAAATATAACCATCAATATCTGATGGAGAGTGGTAGAGAACATGGCTATGAAAAGGCCAACAATCCCAAAGCCATAAATTTGTGATGATCTAAAGTACCATCTAGGAAAACATTTTTGTTCTAAGTTCCTTTTTTAATGTTGAGGAATTTATTTATGAGATTGGCTAAGATCATAAGGAGATATACTTACTTTATAATTGGAGTTTTATCCATTAATAAATTTCTACCACAAACTCATCTTTCACCCCAAAACATAATACAACTCAAAAATACTCTATTTATCCTAATCGTATCGGGTTCCAAATATAATGAATTTATAATTCACATATCAGACCCTTTAAAAAAGACATTATACCATCCAGGAACTTCACGTAGTCCAGTGGTTGGCGATAAATTCAAATTTCACTATGGTTGTGTGTTCTATTCCCACAGCTTTGTCCGACGCGACGGGTCATCACACGGTCTGCGTGTTGTCCTTTTATAAAAATCCAAAAATAACCTTTTAAACTTAATCCATTACAACATTTAGACTTATCCAAAATACTTCTGTAAACTCTCAGTCCAAAATTTATATTAAAGGTAAACATAATGTAGATCCTTTTTACCCCGTAATAGCATGTGAATACCTTCATCATGTATTCTTTTAAAACACTGAAACATCCTGAATTACCATAAAACCTTATTGATTACATTCATGCTCCCTTATTCCTTATAGAATACTGGATATACTTCATCCATCCAAAAATTTTGTAAACTCCAACAATGATGGAATATAAAAATCTTTAATCAGTTTCAAGGCAGTCAAGAATATCCAATATAATTTACCCAAATCAACCATATCTTATTCTAAAATTAGTACCTCAATATTAGGACCATATTAAGATTTATCTTTCCTTCAACCATTTAATTTCCAAAAAGTTTAACTTGCTGTAGAGTCACTTTTCTTAGTACCATAAAATCTAAAATCCTCAATGAAATAGTACTGTAGTACAATCCTTATTTATTTCCAGTACATCATTGACACAACACTTCAATGAAATAATTCCAAAATAACAACATAAGAACACTAGTCATTCCTCTTCATCTATGGTAGTATCATAACTTGATTATTATCCAATAGCATCATTTGGGGAATACACTGATGATTTGAACACTAGTTTGCATAGTGTCCCAAATTCTTACAGATGAAGCATTGTACATTTGAAACCTTTTTCTTACCCATGCAGTCATGTACTTGGTGTCCTTTTTCTCTACACTTATAACAAACTCCTATTTCCTTCAGGCAAGTTCCATGGTGTTTCTTCCCATAGTTATCTCATATAGGAAAATTCTTCTTTTCCCTCTTTCCTTTATCCATCTTTCTCTCTTCCATCCTTTTCTTCTCTTTCTTCCATTCAAATCCATATGACTCAGAGAATTCTTTACTTATCTAATTAACACATGATATTATTTCTTAATATGTTGAGAAAACAAGAGAGACAATTTCCCTTCTAAATGATGGCTTAATACCATAGAAGATATGATCCTTCTTAATCTTTGGATCATATGTATTTCTGGAGTTCACATTCCTTATACTGGGCTCCATTTCTATACAATGGCATACACTAGGTCAGTTTATGAATTTAAATGAATATTTCCAAACTTGTAAAATACCTAACGTAAATTGAACAGTTTATGGATATAATCCATAATCATAAAAATGTTTTCTTTGAGTAATTATATACTTATAATCCCTTCATAATGGTTTGTAAAGAAAATGAGAATTATCCTGAGCATATCCCCCGGGAGTGTCATAACCAAGAGTGAAGCAAATCCCATTGTCGTGCACCAGTTCCCGTTCGAGTCTAGCTCAAAGTGGTGTTTTCAGGTTTTACCCCTAGGTACATCTGTGTCAGATCCGCCTCTACCTGATCGTATCCAGATAGGGATGTATTTCTCGGAAAACTCACAAAATCTCTACAATACCAAAATTCTAGGAAGTTCTTCTATACTAATACTCAAAGTATATCTTAGAGAAATGTGCTCTAATCAGAGTTTATCTAATTCTAGTTTCCAAGGTTATTGTTAAACTTCCTCTGATACCAACTGTAACGCCCCGACCCCAGTTACCCAGATTCAGTGCATTATTTTAATACATTGGCATGATTACAAGGAATCAAGTCCCGAAGGACCGATCGGTTTAGCAATCCTGGAAAATAGATTACATACATGAATGTTACATTACACTTTATAACAAAACAACATAAATAATCCTTTATGAATTCAATTATTCCCTTGGATTAACCCTGCATATCAATCACAATACACTTTTTGGAATCCTGGGAAAAATAAAACATAGAAAGGGGTGAGCTCAGATGATCAGTAAGGATAACAATATAGCGAAAACTTTCATAAATAAGCATAAACATTTAAGGCAATGTATAACTAAAACAAAAGCCTTTTAAACTTTAACTTCACTATAATATGGAAAAAATAAAATGAAATAATTCCATTTACTTATTCACATGGATATTCTACTAGTCGAATAATCACATGCAATATCAATAACCACTTTCATAACGATGAAATGCATAATGTCAGACTATCATTACCACGTAGCCAAAGCCTCATGCCAAGACTACAAATAAGATTTTGTCAAGGCCTCGTTCCAAGACACTAGTTTGTCTCATGATACCTACCGATGCATCGAGGAGCTATAGCGGGCTCCACCCGTCACTTACTAAGTCCAATGCATTCCTCATATGAAAAGGTCTAAACATAACATAAATATTCATATTAAAACTAGCATATGAAATGTCAATACTTTACCCATAAACCATGAATGGTATAAAAATAACACATCCACAGTCAAACATATCACAAAACCTTCAACACAATATGGAAGATTTGTATCCTGATAAATCAACTTCAAAACAAGTTTAAAATCCATTAAAGGATTTTCATGTTGATGAAAATGATTTGTAAAAATATTTGAGAAAAATGCCCCTTTTTCATGAAAACATTTAAAAGTCAAAAAAATTGGAAAAAAAGTCATTTAAAGACATTTTTGAATCAAATTTTCCCATACCACTTTGAAACTTTTGAAAGGAATTAACATTTTAAAAACATTCATGTCCATATAAATAAATCCTTAAAAACTCATTTTGAAGACATGGATATTAATGAGAAAGATTTAGAAGAATAAATATTTAAAACATTTTAAATGATGTTTTAGTAAAAAGTCCCTTAAAATAATCTCTTTTAAAAATCTTTCATAAAACATGGATATGGATAATAAATATGTCCCAGTAGATACTTCCGTAAAAACAACCTCTGATAATAAAGAGATTGTGAAATTAACCCTTACCAATTTGGTAACTGACGAAACATACACCCCATGAAATAGGTATCATACAATGAATATCTAAATACACATAAATTAAATTTTATTACATAAAGAATACAATTATGGGCAGTACATACACCACACAAAATCTAATAGTGACAATATGGCATGAATCTCACGGGAATAAGGAGTGAGATGAAAACCCCTTACCTTGCTCTTTCCTTTAGTCGAGGGTGCATTTAGCCTCCTGTATGAAGACTATAGTATGTTATTAAATTATACCATAACCATATTAATATTTATTATATCCTACATTATTCATTTATTACTTTATACTACCCATTTAATAATAATTTCCATGTTATATTAATATTTTAGGTAATAATCGTTTTCTTTATCGTACGTGTTTTAACTTGTAACTCTTGATTATATCACTTAGATAATGATTTAAATAATTTCATAATATAGAACATGATTTATTTTTCATATATATTTATAATATAAAAATTTATAATAGACTTATATATGAAATGGAAAACACCGTTTATGGAGACGGTAGTCTGTACGTACGCATAAACGCTGTTTCCGTTTTTATATAGTATTGAACGGAAGTAAGTGAATAAGATATATGTAAGTACATAAATACTTATATATATAAATATATATATCTCCAGTAGTAATATAATGTCATATATTACATACTTATTAGTAATATATATTTTTATAATCGTCGATGAATGGTGAACTTGGAAATGAATCTCATCGCGTCGTGTAGACGGTAATCCGTACGTACGCACGAGCAAAAATATCATTCTTTTGATATTAATATAATATATAATTGGATGGTATATAATATATAAAAAATCATTATCATGTTATACACAACATTATTATACCCATCCAAATAATAATTTATTGAATAACAATTACACAATGACGTGGAGATGGTAAGTCGTACGTACGCACGTATGGTGACATGTCATTCAAAGGGTGGATAGAATAATGAATTTTGTTGTACCATAATTATAATAACATCACAGTATATATAATATAATGGAGTTATTATTTTATAATGGAAACAACAAAGAAAAAGGAAGTGGAAGAAGAAAGGAACTTGAAAGTGGGTGGTGAAATCATTACCTCTTCTTCGGGTTCTTCCTTTTGATTTGATCAAAAGGGATTCTTAGGTTGGCTTTCTGATCAAAATAAGGCCTCTAGGTTTAAGGGAGGATAGTTTAGAGGGTATTTGGGCAGGGGTTGGATGAGTCAAATGGCTTAGAAGGTGTGAATTAGAGAGAAGGGGGAGTGCTCTTTTATAAGAGGTGTGAGGGGCACCTTAGGAAAAACTTAAAATATTATTTTATAATAAATTCATATTCAGTTTCTAATGGCTCCAAAGTTGATTATTTAAAGTCTAAGATGGGGATAGGTCGAAAAAAACTCAACCAATACGTTTTAGACAAGTTTAGGTTACCATTTTAACCTTATCATTTAGATTTAACTCTAAGTTAAATAATTTAACTTTTACCGTGTCTTCTTGTATTCTTACACTATATGGTTAATAAACTTACTATATACTACCAATAGAACCCCAATTGATTCATTAATGTCATATATATTATTATATAAGTCTTTTTTCCAAACATTATATTTTTAGGACCATTATATCAATTAATAATGTAATATTTTTTTTAAAAACTATTTTATGTCAATTTTGACACTATTTGGTATTTGTTTTTTTGTTAAAATAATAACAAAATGATTACTTCAAACAAAATAAATTGAATATATCCTAACATTTCATATTCTAGAAAATTATTTTATGTCATAAAAACTTTGAAATTATATTTATTTTAATATTTATAATATCATTTATTTGATTCTTTCATGAATAGGGTAATTAATGCATCATCATTGTGTCATAAATAAATTTATTTATTTAATGTCAAAAAATTATAAATAAAATACCATGATGTAGGAAATATTTTTATCTTTATAATGAATATTTATAATCGAATTTATCTTATGTAAAACCCTATATTAAAAATGTTTTAGTTATTAAACTTTGATTTTAACTCTTTTAACTATTCTTTGAATTAAATAATAATAAATGTCCTAATCTAATCCAAGTGGACCTAAATGATAATATTTTATTCCTAAGGTTGTTTCTGGTCGAGATAAACTTGTCCAATAGAATTAGGACATGTGTGAGGGTAATATTAATATTATTTTTACCCTTAATTACCCTATTTACTTTTAACTGTGGTAAATAAAAGTAAAAAGTTACTATTCACCAAAAAATTATTTTCATCTCATTGAACCACATTTTACTCCTTGATATTAACCGTTTCTCTCAGATTTTCGAAATTCAACTCACAGAAGCGGTAAAATTAAGTTTTATGAGAATTTTCAAATTCTCCTAGGAGGTGGGTAAAAGACGGTGAAAAGTTCAATAAAATTTTTATATATCTAAAATTATTATAAACTGACTCCAATGAATTACAATGATCTTATATAAGTATTATTAATATATTTTGACATAAATTAATTTAAATAAAATAAATAATTATTTAAATAAAAAAATTGGTTTTAACGAATAACTCAGTGTTTTTCACTATTCATCAAAAAATTGATGTTTCTCAGAAAAATACCAAATATTCAGCCTAAGCTATATTTGATATTATGAATTCAAAAATGATGTATATTTTACCAAATTCCAAACATATAAGTTGAATTAATTAATTTAAATTAATTCCCGTTGTCAAAACA
The DNA here is from genome assembly GCA_963277665.1 of Viscum album. Classification (NCBI taxonomy): domain Eukaryota; kingdom Viridiplantae; phylum Streptophyta; class Magnoliopsida; order Santalales; family Viscaceae; genus Viscum; species Viscum album. The sequence continues at coordinate 1,353,622,550 of OY728164.1, forward strand.
AATAGCGTGTTTTTAAGAAATAATAACTATCAAAAGATTGACACTTACTTATGTCCAGTTTAAATGTGAAATTATGTCCAATGACCAAAATTGTGTTAAATGGTAAAAATATATTCTAAATATACTTTAAAACCACTAAAATTTATAATGTATCACTTTTAATTATTTTGATTAAAAAAAGTTGTTTTTAATTAAAATTTAGTAATTTTCACTATTCATCAAAATATGAAAGTTATTCGAAAAGTACCAAAATTTTACCCTAAGCTAATTTCGATATTCCGAATCCAAAAATGAAGTTAATTTTGAAATATAAAATTTATAAAATTTCAAAAAGTGGGTATTATTATTCTTAACAGCTAGTATGATTGGTTGTGGTGTGTTAGAACTCGAAGTTTCGTATAACACACGCTATTGTATTATTCAAAGAGAAGCGTACCGTGAAAGCTTGGGGTGTTACAATATATATGTATTAAATGGTTATAATTGAATAGTATAAAAGGTAATATATATAAATAAGTTTCTATAATAAGTGATTAATATTGTTATCATTATTATATAGGTGTTTAAATCAACCTTTTGGAAGTCATTAGTAAAGGTAATGGTTTCTTTTCCAACCTCACAATGAAATAAAATTTATCTATGTATAAATTTCTATTTGGGAAAATTTTATTTAATTTATCTCTAAATACCCATTTATTTTATTTTCATATATTTATTTATAGGTTTTACATGTGTCTTTACCATTTCACCTTATTTTGGTTCAAAATTCAACTGAATGGATGCTTGTAAGTGAAGTCAACCTTAACACTTATTTTTAGTTAGGAATCTTTCGCCTCCATGTAAATATTTTTCATATGATTTTATGGATTTAATTATCCATAATTATATGATTTTATAATTTTATTATATATTAACTTTTATTTTCTTTACAAAAGTGTGAAAGGAATATTTTTAACATTTTCATAATGATTTCTTTTTCTCACCATTTTATTTGGTTTTCTTTATAATGATTCCATTACATGTTTTCATGGTTATTCAAAGTTATTTTTAATTAAGTTATAATTATTTTTATAAAATATTTTATTTATAAGTTATTTAATTTTTTAAAATATAATTAAATATTTAAATGATATTTCTTCTTATTTTCCAAATAGTTTTCTAATATTCTTCCAAAGTGTTTTTTATATATTCAAAAATAATTTAATGATTCTTATGATTCACTAGGGATATGATCTGATGATTCTATTCTTATTATTTATCTAGATGAATTATGATCATGTCTTGCAGAAATTTTCATAAAGCCCATTTCTTTCTCAGAGGTTAATTAAGATGTATTAGAATTATGAATCCTTTCATGGTTATATGGTACACATATGTATGGTTTTTTTATTATATAATGGGTGGTCCTAGAATTATATATCCCTCTACTAAATTGGTTAAATATTTATATATTATGAGATGACATGTAAGGGACTAGGGAGTTAACTCAGTCCACTAGGTTTGTGCGATTGAGGATTAAACCTGATCCACTATGTTATGAGGATTTATTCACTATGGTATGATGGTTTTGGAAGTGATTATTGACATAAGAATTTATTTTCTATGTTTATTAATGTTCCATATTCTTATTTTACATTTCAATATTATGACACATTCTTATGTTATGTTTCTAGGACTTATGATAATTTTCTCATGATTCCACATTCGTATGTCTTATTTCGCATGTTATGTTAAAATCCTAATTTTATGATTCATGATTTATGATCCATGTTTTATTGGGTATGATTTCCTTATTTATTTTCATGTACCTTGATTTTTTCTCATAGCCATATATTTATTTATGATCACTTGTGATCTTGAGATGATATCTATTACATTCACCCCTTACTGAGTCTTCGAGATCACATTTTCTTATGTTTAAATTACCCAAGTAACAAAGAAGAGTAATGTGTATATAAGGGTATCATGATTGAAGATTATTTTTGGGGGGTGTTAAATAATGTTTGTAAAATAAGTTATTTGTGTATCTAATCTTTAAATACACTAAAAATATACATTCCAGGGTGTGATTTATTGTGATATATAATGAATATTAATGTAACGTAATGTAATATGTATGTATGTTTTGGTTAGGCCATCAAATAGTGAACGTTGGTATTAGGAATATATTTTATGGAAACCAGAGATGTCATCCTATAAAGTTTAATGTGTGATACTGGGTATTTCTAAAAGTGGTGCATCAATTGGGGCGTAGGTTTATAAAGAGGTAGGGAAATATGGAATCTTGATTCATGGGTTTATTTGAGGTTGTTGAGATGATGTTTACTATAGAGTATCAATTAGAACTTTCTTAGTGATACAACTCTATGCATGATGTATTCCATGTGTCCTTACTTTATAAATACCATCTCAACCCTTATCACAAGATCGAAATCAAGGATATAGAGATGGAGTTGGATGCATCATTTGAGGAGTGACCAATTTAGATAGTGGATCAGAGTGAGAATAATTTGCATAGAAATATGTTTCCTCTGATATAAGTGTAGTGGTATCATAAGAATATTCGAGAGGAGACTAGGGAGTGAGAGTATGATATGTGGGTGAAGTGGCTGAAGATTTTTGTTGAGAAGGCTCATTGATGCTTGGTGACACAACTCGAGGGAAAAATGTTATATAGTGGGGAGGTTATAACACCACTAAAATAATAACCTAAATCTCATTCACATTTTATTCCATGATTTTAATATAAAAATCCATAAAATACATACCAATGATCTATAGGTCTAGTTTATTTGGGATATTATAATCATAGATGTAATAACTTAAATATAAAATAAATCATTATTAGTTTAAAACTCCATAATGTGGTCCTAAATCATATTTATCTTCTAAAAATACATAGGATATCCTGGTGAAATATATAAATGAGAATGGGTGGGCTATAAATCTTATTAAGGGAATAAAAATTATAATGAAATATAGAATATGAGACAAGGGGAATAATATGATTTTATAAAAGAGAAGGATCAAAATAATGAAAAAATATAATGAATTCAATGATATAATAAGATAATGGAATCATAAATACATGTAAACTATATAAAACATGACATTATAAGTATAATTCAAGGTTCACTACTAAGACAATATTCCATGGTGTGCTAAATTAACTGACCGTGAACCATACATGTTATATTAAGAGATGAAAACATTACCCAATGCATTAGGTGATGTATAATTCTAGTACCACCCATCATATTAATAACATGTACCTACATATGTGTTTCACATGAGTAAATCAAACATAATTCATAAGTATAATAAAATCAAATGAAAAGAAAATGGGTTACATAATCATATCTTATAGTATATTCAAATGATATATCATATAAATTACCAAGAGAATAACAATTTAATGATTTTATGATGTTTATATTTGAATAATAATAGTAGTATTTAACTATTTAGTTCTAATTAAGAAAATCCATGTAAAGTATTGGAGAACTAAGAATAAAAATAAACCACTTAGGTGATGTTTTATGAAATGAGTAAGGAATGTTTTAAAGGAAAGATCATAGTATTTTCCTTTAAAATAGAATTGAAATAGGTTGTTTATACATAAAATAATGAGTTTTTCATAAAACTATTAAATATTAAAAACATTAAATGGGGTGGTACATGACATGAAATAAGAAATATGGAAGTTCCTTTAAATTGAGTTTACTTTAAGAATGAATTGAAAATGGAAACTTAAAAGCTTGTATATCCCCAGAAAAGAAAACATAGATAAGATGGGTATATATGTAAGTTATATATACATATAATTTATAATGATTTAATTTTAAAAATCATATAGATAAATTGAGTCATATGGAGATTGAATAAACTAAATAAAAGATAGTTTTTTGGAGAGTTCCCATACCCCGAGTCCCGAATTCCTCTTCATGCTCACCTAACCTCCCGAATATTCCAATTAAATTTACAACTGATTAATAATATTTTTTTAGTTATATTTTATTTATTATTATTTTAATATTATAATTTATAATAATTTTATTAATACATCATTTCTATATTCACTATCCTTAGGTTGTTCATGTCATGGTTCCAAGGTTGCATTAGTTTTGTAGATAATTATGGAAGTTATTATGAAAGGATTATACAACTAATAATGTGTGATAAAATGGTTTTAATTTCATTCTATGAGTTTAAATGGTTTCAAATTCAATAAGTGTTCCCCTAAAGGTATGATTAGTTGAGTATAAATGTTATCATTATAGAATTAGTTTATTTAGTTGGTTTTTATGACCATGAAAAACTTAGATGGATTAATTTAACTTTATAACAATTTATCTATTACAGAATATAGAAAAAAATAGTATATGATTATTTAACTCATTTTTAACCATAATATCTGTATTATAACCATCCATTAAGGTATTTGTGATAAATTAAATATGTTGTTCATGGAAGTGGTGAACCAACCATAATATAAATAGAGTTTTCATTTTAAAATACAACGAGAAGATGATAAATAATATATATTATATTAACATAATAAAATTTAGTATATTTATGGAATTTATTTAATTATTTCAAGATGTGTGTAATAAATATGAAATAGGTAGAATAAGAAAATTATTGAAAGTGCTCGATTAAGAAGATTACCTCTTCCTATGGGTGTCCTCTCTTAGATAGCACCTTAAGGCACATTGGATTGGACTTTTCATGATATACACTCATTTAAGACATGTAAAAGATAATAGAGGAGATATTTGGGTAGATTTTGGGTAATATAAGAGGTTTATAAGTTATTGATAATTGGGGTGGTGAAAGGTGATATTTAGAAGGGGGATAGGGGTGTTTTTGAATAAAATATTCATTCATTTATTTTTTTTCTCAAGACTATAGATAGTGATGATTCTTGAAACTATATATATAAATATTTTCATGTGAGGTATATATAATGGTTTCTTACATCATTTCATATGTAATTAATCATATATTTAACTTATAATGTAAAATATCAAATTTTCTCGCATTATACTATTCACAAAAAAATCAATTTTTTCATAAAAATACCAAAAATATAGCCTTGGATTATTGTGATTCACTAATTAAAAATATAAAAATAATTTTATAAATAAGTGAAATTTAATTTTTAAATTAAATCCTTATTTTTTTGAAAATACTAATTTATATCACATGATTAAATTTTCAGCCCTTAGAAAAATTGTTTATGGTTTCATAAAATTATGATATATTTTATATTAAAAAAATTATTTTTCTAAAACCATTTTATGATTATAATTTTTATTTCAAATTTATATATTTTTTTATAGAATATATTTCAAAGAAAATAAAACATATATGTTTTAGCAAAAAATACAATTATTATTTCTTCACATCAAGTATTTATTTTATCATTTTTAAAACATTTAATTATTTGATATATGATATAAGTTTTTTATATTTTAATTTTATAGGATACTAAAATATTATTTCATTATTCCATTGTTTAGTATATTATTATAATAGTTAGGTTACTTTTTATATTTCTCAAGTTATAATTCCAATGGTTAAATTTCTAATGTTCATATTAGTTTTATACTTCTCATAGATGACACTGATTTCACTCATTCAAAATTCACTTCAATTTCTATCAAGGTTTAATATTATTCATTCCAAAAATGGATATTACAGTACTAATATCCCATTTACCTTTTTACATTATTGTTCATGACTGTGAAATTCTAGTATATTGAGTTGATTCAAATTTTCCAATTCTAGTTATTTTATATTTTGTTTCTTTTTTAATTATAATATTCTTAATTTTGTTGAGTATATTTAATATATAAATTTAATGTTCAAATAAATGTAATAAAGTGTGGTTTATTTTTTATTATGTGTTGTATGTATTTTTATCATACACTTAGGTGAAAAAATAAGGGTACTTATGTTTCATTACTTATTCAGGTTCTCATATAAACTCTTTGTACAAATGGTTCCACTATAATATTTTTATAGGGGATTTGTCTTATTCAAATGAAATATGTATATATGGTACTATATCTTTATAAAAAATCTCTTCATAATAGAGATCATTCTCTAACTATATCACCTATGGATTCAGTACATGTGAGGGATCTGGTATGTACTTTCCCAAGAGGGATACATGTAACACATCATGTGCTTAAGATATGTTTTTTTGGAGTTCTAGTCGATAGACCTCATATCTGATTCTATCAATGATTTAAAATGGGAAAATATATCTTGGAATTATCTTTCCCTTCTAAAGTACACAGTTTTGGTAGGATCACTAATATGGGGTGGGGTTAATCAATGATCACTTTTATTTTTATGAATTTCCTCCCTTTTAGGAACTTCAACCTATATGGTTGGTTAAATAATTGATCCTGTAATTTTTAAAAACTTATCCTTACATCATATATAAATGAAAACACAAAAAAAATAACATGATTATTTACAAGGTTTGAAATAAAATTTTGCTCATTCCCATGTAGGTTATACATCCCAACATGGATTCTCTACTAAATTCAATAATAATTGGTTATACAACCTAAAAACAATATTCCTTTTATGTGTTATAAACCTTATCCTTTCTTTAATAATTTTTTATACATACTAATTGCAAATTTCTTTAGTGATTTATTATACACCCCAACTACAAGCTTCCAATAGCCGGTTATACACTCCAGCCACAATATCCCTTTAAAATTCGATCCATTATAGAAAGATATTATTCTTATAATGTTCATTCTCCACAAGCAATTTATATCACCTTCATAACAACCTGTGTTTTTAAAAGATAAAATTATGTTCGATAGCATATGTGATACACAACACCGAACCCAAAAAAATAATAATTATTTCACTATGACCATTTTAACCTTTCCATTAAATTTATGGATATGGGTAGGATTAACTAATTTAGAAATATATATATATATGTTAAATTTTTTTATAAAATATTAGTAAATTCTAAAATAATTTTTGGTAATGTCTTTTTATTCTTCAAAATATGTTTCCTTCAAAAATAATTTTAATTTCATTTTAGGAAAAAAATATTATAATTATGTTCTAGAACACTTGGAAAATGTATTTGATAAAATGAAATAATTTTTTTATATAATCATAAAAAAATTAAATTAGGGTGAAAATTTAGGTTTTTTTGGAAAATATAGATTATTCAGTGAATGGTGAAAAATACTGTTTTTATGTAAAATTGTCATTTCTTTTGATAAATTAATTAATTTAAAGTAAAATTATTATATTAATTTTATTTAAAGTTAACATAAGTATAATTTATTTATATTTAATTAAATTAATTATATTTAAATCATATTTATACATAATTTTGGTATAAATTTATTTTTAGGCTTCAAAATGCATTTTTCAGAAAACTGTTTTAAAATGCATAATGATTAACCATTATAATTAATTAAAATAACCCCTAATAATAAATGATTTAAATTAAATTTTTATATTATATATCTATATTTATGAAACGAAATTCATATTCTGAATATTACTAGATATAAATTTAATGTGAAATCATTTTTTCTATAAAAAATACGTTTTTTGAAAAATAAGTTTCCATCATGCTTAAGAGTTTTATATTAAATTAATATCTTCCACCTATATGAATTGATTTTGATAAATTTTATTACATATTTTTAATCATCATAATTAATATTAGTTAATAAGGTCAACTTAATTTTTGGACAATACCAATAGTAACTGTAGTAAATATTTATTACCACCGAAAAAGAAAAATAGGTTAATTAAGGGTAAAAATAGTTTAACAAAGACTATAAACAAAGAAACCATAATAGTATAAATATTTATATTTATTTTTAATTGAAATAAATATTATATTTATTCCTTATTATTGTTACTTTATAAGTGATTTTTATTTTGATACCATAAAACACAAACTGTATTTTTTGTTAATATTCAAATTCAGTTAAGGAATTTATTTTGATGAATTAATGAATTTTTGAAATAAATAATATTTTAATAAAATATTATTACTAAATAATTTTTATTTAATATAAATGATCAAATAATTTTTATGAAGTTAAATGTAATTTTTATAGGGGGATGAAAACTATTATTGTACAAAAACCTAGCACTTCTCAATAAATGTCAATTCTATTTTAAAATAAAAAATTCATATATTTATAAATTTTTTAGATAAAATAAATATTTTTTTTAAATCATAATTTCCAAATTATCCAATGGTTTATTTTTCATAATTTTCTGAGTAGGTCTAATTTTCAAGTAAAAATTAAATACATTATAAATATACGGTGCATATTATGACATCATAATGACCCAAAAGTCAAATAATAAATGTTATAAAATGTATATAAGATCAAATATATGTTTTACCTTTAAAATAATGCTCTTTTGAGGTAATTTTATTAATTTTATAAATCCTTTATGAATCCTCCAAAACCTATATTTTATTTTAAGGTTTTTAAATCATTTCTTTATAAGCATGACTCATTTCCACATAAGAAGGGGTGTTATTGTGATAATTTTATCCCTTTTTCTTATAAAATAAATAAAAACACTCCCATTTGGTATAAAACATTGGAAAATATCATGGGAAGGTTTGTGGTTTTGATTATTTTATTGTATAGTGTCCAAAACCTATGTTTGGGAAATAATAAATAACTCTCATCTCTTTTTTTATATAATCCCCCCAAATATCCCATTTATCTTCACTAAAAAACCATGTAGAACGTACTTAATATTCCCTTAGAACTATATATACCTTATATGGTTCCCCCAAACTCTCAATAATCTCCTCCCAAGCATTTCAAAAGACCCTCTCAAGGTAATAGATTTTCTCTTCTCATTTAAATTCAAGAACCTTCTTTGTAATTAGCCTTTTGAATCTTAGCTGGCTATGTTGTCACATATTTACAATGGTATCTATAAAAAATAATTGATTATATAATAATTAGATATCATTTATCCCCTCTCATTATATAATTTACCTAATCTATTATTATGATGAAATTTAGTAAGGGATCTTCCTCTCTTCTTTTATTCAAGAGCCACTTTTATGTTATGCCTCTTAATTTTTTTTTTGTTTTGGTATGTTATTATACATACCTATTACTTCCATTTTTATGTACATGTGATTATATACCCCTTTAAACCTCATTAATTACTCTCATGAACCTTTATTTACACCTATTATGCTACTAAAATTGTCCTCTGATTTTCTGTACCAAAAGTGAGGGACCTCTCTCTCTTCTTTTAAATTCATGAATCTTCATTATGTTAAGCCTTTTGAATATCAATTTGTTATTTTTTCATTACCTTAAAAATATTTATCTACTTTTAAATTGATTTTATTTTAATGATAGGTCATTTATCCCGTCTCATTATTGCATTTACCTAATCCATTGTTATGTCGAGATTCTCTTCTTCTCTTCTTTATTCAAGAATCTACATTATCTTATTCACTTTATCTTCAATTCCAAATGTTTGGATATGCTATTACATATCCCTATTACTTATAAGGTTATTTATATATCAATATATACCCCTTTCACTCTCATTAATCCCTCCCATGAACCTTTATGTACACCCGTTACCATGCTGAAATTTAGTAAGAGACCTCTCTCTCCTATTTTCAATTTAATCATTTCTTTATTTTATGCCTTTTGTTTACAAATACTAATGTTGACATATTATTTTCCATATCCCTCTTATTGTCCATTTTATTTCAAAATAATTAGAGACCCATTTTTCTATCATTAAACCATTTTTATGAATCTTTGAGTACTGCCATTATGTTGCCAAAATTTCACCATGATTTTCCATTCCAAACAATTATTTAGTGAATAAATATACCTATTTAATATCAAGGGTGTTCAGATTTATGCACTTATAATTATTTTATTTGGAAATTCCATGTATTTATTCCACACTCCTTTATCATGTAATAATATGTGATGAAAAAGTATTCCATGTTGTATGATCTATACGACACACTTATTCAAGTGAATGATATGAAAGTGAAGGGTGCGCATAGAATTATATAGCGCTCTAATACATTGGGTAATATTTTAGTACAATGAGACATCATGAATAGGATTAGGGAGTGAACCTAATAAATTATGGGACTTTTTACATCATGATTACTTTGTGGTTAGCCTTGACCTATGTTTATGATTCCATGTTTAAAGTTATTTCCACATTTACCATGTTTCCTTTATGTTACCATTATATATCAAGCATTATTATTCATGTTTATGATTCTCACCCCATTTATGTCCCATTGAAATTACTATTGTCTGACATGTAATTATTCCTGAATGTTATGATTTTTTATTCTCTTACTGGTCTTTATATCTCACCCATTTCTTATGTATGTCCTTAGGTTGTCCCATTCAGTTTTAATAGCTATGAAATTTTAGAAGAATGTTAAGAAATTTTTCAATAATTTTGTTGTATCTTATGTTCAATATTTTATTATATGTACCTAATAACCAAAGAAACTAGACTTATCTATAATCCTAGTTGTTTTATATATAATCATTTGTAATAAACCATGAAATAAAGTGAACTAAAGAGCAGGTCTATCATAGTTGGTATAAAAGTAATGTTTAGTTATTTTTGAGATTATGTTTGGAAAACACTAGAGAAATACTTAGGGATAATACTAAACATAATAATACATACATAAATTTTGGTAAAGTATATATTAAGTGTATTAAAACAAAATTAATACATGTCTAGATACTAAAAGTAGATGTGGCTCTGGCACAGATGTACTTAAGGGTAAAACCCGAAAACACTACATTGAGCTTGACTTGGCTGGGAAATGGTGCACAAAAATGATCCTTACAGAAAACCTGGTTTGAAACTCCTGAGGGATATGATTTGGTAAATTCATAAGCTCATTACAAACCATTATTAGGGGAAAAAGAATGCCCATAATAGTCTATGTTAGGAAATAGATAATGGATAACTTATATTGAATCCTTGAAGTTCATAAGTTACAGAAATACATGTAATTTATAAGCTATCCTTTTATTATTATGGGATTATAATTTATGTGTTCAATCATCCTTAATTTTTCCTTTATTCTATTCAATGGATGGAAATAGGAATAACCCAGTAAAAAACCAATGTGATGGGAAATGCGATGAATTCCCAAATGATATTCCTAACATGATGGGGACTTAAGTAAGACATATTGTGATTATTCCAAACTAGAAATAAAAAATCACAATTAACAATGACACATAGTTGAACATCCAAATACATCAAAGAAAAAGATGATGATGTCTCAAGAAAGTTCATTTGATAAAAGTGATAAAGGAAATGAGATTCAATTTCATGTGTGTCAAAAATGTGAAAAGTGAAACCAAGATAAATTCCACAAAGGAACTATAAGGTGTTTTAAGTGTGAAAAAATAGGGCACAAAGTAGCTAGTTTCCCAAAAAAATAAAGAGTGTAATGGAAGGGAATAAATTACATCCTACATCACCCTTTTTTGATTAATGTCTTATGTGTGGAGAATATGGGAATTATCCAAGTATAATCTATAATCCAAGGGTTAAACCATATAATAAGGACCTATTTTATAGAAATCATTGAAGTGTAAGGAATAAAATATTTGTATATTTTTATTTGAGAGTTATTTTTAAGAAGTAATAAATCAATGAAATTATAGATATAAGAACCATTAGACATTTAAGGATTATTCTGCAATAGTTTTTATTTAAGGATTTGAAACATATTTTCAATGGCACCAGTTACCTATAAAAGTGATTTAGTAATAATGTGGTATTATAGAAAACACATGATTAAGGGATTGATAACCCTTAATAGGTATTTGATTTTGGGATAAACCTAAATAGTATTAGGATGATATGTATAAGTTTAATATTTAAAAGCATTGATACAAAATTTGAAGATTTATGTGATGGAAGTTTAGAATGATATTTTGGGAAACATATTATAGGATTAAATATTTTTTGATTCTAAAGTTATTAATGATGATTTGGGAGATTTTTTATTTAGGTTTAGGTATATATACCCATTAAAATTATCTGAGATGAATTCTGTTATGTTTTTGGAGGTGTAAGATAAAGGGTATGATACATCCTTTTTGGTTAAAACACTGTTTAATTTTGAGGTTATTAGTGTTATATATGGGAATTTATTAAAGGAATGATCTATGCTAATCCTTTGGGATTATTTTTGAATTTTTTTTATATTAAGGTATTATTTTTTATTCACTTCTAGTATTATCTTATTTTATGATAACCATTTTTGATTTAGTAAATATAAGAGGAATTTTTTATTAATCTTTGTTGAATTATGTGATTCATTAGAAGATTATTCTAGTGCTCAAAGATTAAAAAAATTATCTTTAGTTCTCATTATGCGGAGAAAAGGATGAGATTGTAGTGGAAATTAATTAAATGATGAAATTGTACTTTTCAAGAAATTATATTTCCTTATTTTCATAGTCTAGATGATAAAGTAATTCCTTAACTCTTGGAAAATAATCTTGAATAAAAAATGTTTTCATATTACGATCAGTTACGATGAATTGATCTTCATTTTACCCATAAAAGATTTATAGTTTTGTGTTCATTGAATTTCTCCTGACTATTTTCTCCATCACATTGTATTAGTTATTTTATATTAGTTTTCTCTTCCATGTCTATTTTTTAAATTCCTACAAATATTCTCCTACTTGAAAACCTAGTTACGTGATGACCTTCGTACTTACCTTTATCTCTTTTAAAGTGGATGTTTTATTAACCCTTTTTAGGATGTGGGTTTTCAATAAGGATATTTTCCAGTATTTATTACCTATTTCACATTTAAATTGTGAGGTTGAAATTTATTAAAGTGGGGAAGAATGAAACACGCTGAGTTTTTAAAAGAGAAAACTATGTTCGATAGCATATGTGATATGCAACACCAAACCCAACAAAAACAATGATTATTTAAATATGACCATTTTTACCTTTACATTAAATATTCATATATGAGTAGTATTAAATAATTTATGTGATATATATATTTTCTAAATATATTTATAAATTCTAAGTAAATACTAAATCAATTTTTGGTAATATTGTTTTGTTATTCAAAATATGTTTTCTTCAAAAATGTTTTTTATTTCTTTTTTATGAAAAAAATATTATAAATATGTTATAGAACATTTATAAAATGTATTTGATAAAATTAATTCCATTTTTTATATCATCATATCAAAATTAACTTAGGGTAAAAATTTGGTTTTTTTCAAAAAATAAAGATTTTTCATTGAATTGTGAAAAATACCATTTTATGAAAAATTATCATTTATTTTGATAAATTAATTAATTTAAAAGTATAATTATTAATTTTATTTTATTTAAAGTTAATATAAGAATTATTTAGTTATATTTAATTCAATTAATTACATTTAAATCATCTTTATACTAGATTTTTATATATGTTTATTTTTAGGCTTCAAAACACATTTTTCAGAAAACTATTTTAAAATTCATAATGTTTATCTTTTATAATTAATTAAAATTACACATAATTATATAGGATTTAGTTGAAAATTTTATATTATATATCTATTTTTATGAAATGAAATCCATATAATGAATATTAGTAGTTATCGAGTTAAAGTAAAATCATTTTTTCCTTAAAAATGTATTTTTTTGGAAAATTTATTTCCATCATGCTTGGGGAATTTATATTAGATTAAATTATTACACCTATATGAATTTTTTTGATAAAATGTTTTACATATTTGGAATAATCATAATTAATATATGGTAATAAGTGAAACTTAATTTTTGGACAATATGAATAGTAAATGTAGTAAATATTTATTACCATGGTAATAGAAAAATAGGTTAATTATGGGTGAAAATAATTTAAAAAAGAATAGAAACAAAGTAAAAATAATAGTATGATTATTTATATTTCCTTTTCATTTAAATAATGATTATATTTATTCATTATTATTTTTTACTTTATAAATGATTTTTATTTTGATACTATAAAACACAAATTGTATTTTTGGGTAATATTCAAATTTAATTAAGGAATTTAATTTGATGAATTAATATATTTTTAAAATAAATAATATTTTAATAAAATATTGTTATTAAATAATTTTTGTTAAATATAAATGATAAAATATTTTTTATGAAGTCAAATGTAATTTTTATAAGGGTTCAAAAACTATTATTGTCAAAAAAAACCCAACATTTATCAATAAATATTGATTTTATTTTAAAAGTAAAAATTCATATATTTAGAAAAATATTTTTTTGAAATAAATATTATTTTTTGAATCAAAATTTTGAAATTATATAATGCTTATTTTTTCATAAGTTTTTGAGACAATCAGATTTTCAGGTAAAAATTAAATACGGTATAAATATACATTGCATATAATAACATCATAATGAATTAAAAGCGATGTCATAAATGTTATAAAATGGATAAATGACCAAATATATGTTTTCTATTTAAAATAATTTTATTTTTAGATTATTTTCCTAATTTTATAAAGTCCTTATGAATCCCTCAAAACCTATATTATATTTTAATGTTTTAAAATCATTTCTTTATAAACATGACTCACATCCACGTTAAAAAGGTAATTATTTAAATAATTTATGCCCTTATATTTATAAAATAATGAAAAAACTCCCCTTTTTTATAAAACATAGAAAGATACCATGGTAAGGTGTGGTTTTTATTATTTTATTATATAGAGTCCAAAACCTATGTATGGGAAATAATAAAGAACTCCCCTATGTTTTATTATATAAACTCACCCAATCTCCCATTTATCTTCACTAAAAAATCATAGATAACTTACTTAATATACCCCAACCTCTATATAGTCCTCCCAAGGTGCCACCAAACTCTTAAGAAGATCCTCCCAAGCTTTTGGAATCACCCTCTCAAGGTAATGGATTTCTCTCTTCTCATTTCCATTCAAGCACCTTCTTTGAAATTAGCCTTTTGAATCTAAATTGGTTATGTTTTAATGTATTAATTATTATATAATATTTATAGATCATTTATTACCTCTCATTATATTATTTAACTAGTTTGTTACTATACCAAAATTTAGTAAGTGATATCCCTCCCTTCTTTTATCCAAGCACATATTTTATGTTATGCCTCTTAAATTCCATTTTTTCTTGTTTGGGTATGTTCTTATAAATCCATATTACTTATATTTTGATGTAAATGTGATGATATACCCCTTTAAATCTCATGAATCTCTATCATGAACATTTATGTACATCCACTATGCTTCCAAAATTGTCTTGCGATTTTTCGTACCAAAAGTGAGGGACCTATCCTTCTTATTTTCAATTCAAGAACCATCATTATATTAAGAATTTTTAATCTCAATTGGTTATTTTTAATGACCTTAAAAATATACCTATACTATAAAATTTATTTTTTTAATGATATATCATTTATCCCTTCTTATTATAGCATTTACCTAAGCTATTATTATAATGAGATTCTCTCATTCTCCCATTTATTCAAGCATCTACATTATCTTATTCCCTTTATCTATAATTAATAATGTTGGTATATGTTTTTACATAACCCTATTACATCCCATGTAATTTCTAAATTATAATATACCCCTTTTACTCCCATTAATCCCTCTCATGAACCTTTATATACAGTTGTTACCTTGTTGAAATTTAGTAAGGGACTCCCTCTCTCCTCTTTTCAATTCAAGAATATTATTTATTTCATTACTTTTGTTTCCAAATAATAATGTTGGGATATGATTTTAAATATCAATATTACTATCCATTTTATTTCTAAATAATTAAAGACAAATTTTTCTCTCATTAAACCATTTTTATGAATCTTTGAGTACTGTCGTTATGCTGTTGAAATTTCACCATGATTTTCCATGCCAAAAAATTATGTAGTGAATACCTATGTCTATTTATTATAAAGGGTGTTCACTATTATGAACTTATACTTATTTTATTAGGGACTTTCATGTATTTATTCTACACTCCTATATCATGGAATAATATGTGATGAAAAATGATTCCATGTTGTAGGATCTATGTTGCAAACTTATGCATGTAAATGATATGAAAGTAATGGGTGTGCCCAAAATTATATAGATCTCAAATGAATTGGGTAATGTTTTAGCCTCATGAGACACCATGAAAGGGATTATGGTGTTAACCTAATTAATCATATGACTTTTTCTATCATTATTTATTGTTGGTTAGCCTTGAACTACGTTTATAATGTCATGTTTAAATTTGTTGACACATTTCACATGTTTCCTTTATGTTACAATTCTATATCATTAATTATTATTAAGGTTTATGATTCTCACCCATTTTATGTCCTATTGAAATTTCTATTGTTTAACATGTAATGCTTCCCTCATGTAATGATTTTTTTATTCCCTTACTGGGCTTTATATCTTACCCCTTTCTTATGTATGTCCCTAGGTTATCCCTTGCAGTTTTAAAAGATATAGAATTTTAAAATCATATTAAGTGAGTTTTCCATAATATTGTTGTATCCCATGTTTAATATTTTCTGCTATGTACCTAATTTCTAAATATACTATAATTATTTATCTTCTAGGTTGTTTTATATGTAATATTTTGTAATAAATCATTAAATAAAGTGTATTAAAGAGCAGGTTTTCTAAAACCTTTTCTTGTGTATAGATTATTCAATATATTTAACAGCTTATTTGAAAGATCTACTAGTCTTTAAACTTCCTATAGATCCTGGATGACCTAAATCTACTCAATATTCAACCTTTAAAAACTTTTTCTTTTGGAACATTATTATTTTCATTATTCTTCTTTCATAACTTCTAGATTCGGATTCTTCAAATATTATTTATCCCAAATGTAATTATAATTAAATTAGGTTATAAACTCCCTTTCATCCACTCTTCTTCTCAGAATATCTCAATATCTCAATATCTCATTATTTTTATTCTCACTATTTCATCTATTTTTTCTCTAAATCTTTTTAGACCCTTTCATTGGCTCAAATTTCTCGATAAATTTGATGAATTAAAATCTATGAATCCCAAGAATATGAACATATCATTTTGAACACCATAAATGAATATTATAAAGTCTCGAAACATTGAAATTTACTCACATTTAAATTATTAGTTGAACACCATATAAAATCTCCTATAATTTATGAGTCAACATTCTTTTCCATATCTTCATAAAATTTGGGAATTAACACATATTTTAAAATTTCTTTAAAACTAATCTAAAATAATGAGCATAATTTCATGAATATTGTAGTTTCAACTCATCATTATCAAAATATATAACTTTACAATAATTTAAATTCCTTCTAGCATATTTTGGAATGTGTTCTTCCAATATAATTAATATGATTATTCTAATTACACCTTTTCATAAACTTAAAATTCTATATAATTTAATGTTTTAAACGTTTTTTATCATGATACATATGATTCTAGTGGTCTCTATCTGATTAACCTTAATTTAGTTCAAACATGGTCTTGTAGCTTCTTCTTCTGATCAAATCATCTATTCTTACTTCTGATCAACTCAATATATGACTTATTATGTTTTTATATTCCACTTATTTGGGCTTAAATTATATTTCATCATTATATTAATTTTATGTTAAACTAAATTCCCAACCATTATTTTGATTGATTTTATCATCAGACACTAATTCCTCCTTCTAGATATTTTTATTCTGGAGATTATTTATCTAGTATTTAATCAGGATCAATATTCCAATAATTTTAGGTTTAGGACTTTTCTCAAGCACCTTCTTATTCTTTTGGTGATTTCTTCTTCAATTTCTCCAACTTGGTTTTGTAAACTAAACTTTAGCTTGAATCATTATTGGTCTTCCACCAAAGTGATGTTCTTTAGATGAAATAATAATGAATAATCGTCTAACTTATTATTATAAAAAATTCAATGGCCCAGGTTTCATAAATTTTTCTTTGAGATATTTTCATCTTTATGCTCAACCTCCTAAAATATTTATCCTTGGTGAAATTATAAAACTCCTTATAGAATCTCTTTCTAGAAATATTCACATTTTTCCTCCATTCAAATTCATTTGAATGGAAATATTCACATGTTTACTTCATCTAGATTTTTCTTTTTGGGTGATACCATAAATCCTTCTTCCAAATTTATATCTATAAAACTCACAAATATTCTTCCAGATACTCATATTTCACCTTATTTTGAAAATTCAATTTTCACTTTATTCTGAAAACTTTTCCTTTAAACACATATTGTCATTTTTAAAAAAATATAAAAAAATACTTGGGGAACAAAAATATCCTCCTTTGTGTTTGTTTTAAATATCACCTCACATGCTTAAATTCAATATGTTTGATGTTTTATTTCTCCCATTATTGAAAATAAAATAAAAAATTAAATATATGGGTGTTTTAAAGTTTCTTCTCAAAATAAAATTTCCTCAAATTTCTTCTAGATTTAAATATAGGGATTATATCACATGGTTATTATCAAAGAGTCTTTAGTTAATCAATTATATGTTCATGTTGGAAAACCCAATGTAGAAAACAAGAGATATATAACCAAGGTTTTCTATGTTTTCTATAAACATGATCACATGTGATGCCATGATTAGGAACTATAAATTCTATTTTTATGGGTTTCACATAAATATATTTATCAATTAAATGTAAAATTCTACACAAACTTCAACAAACAAATTAAAATGTTCAGGTACAAGAAAGATAACTCCCCTTTTATCTCATATTTTCATTAACCCAACACTCCCCCTTAATTAATATATTCAAGAATAATGGATGAGAGTGTGATTTACATACCTCTTGTTCAAGATCTATTAATTTTTTTCATGTGATTATACTGATTTCATAGCCTTTTATTTATATAATATTTTTTCTCAAAAGATGAACTCAACTTTTCCTCTTTATGGTAATTTTTGAAAAATTTCTAAGGATTCATTATTCTTACTATCTTACTAATTAAGGAATTAACTATCTCCTTAAATTCCCTATATGTTTGTTCAAAACACGCATAAAATAATATAGAATGAGGAGGAACCTATTTGTTCTTTAGAAGCAACATTCAGGATGAGGATTTATTCTTAACCTAGGCCATTTTTTCCTTCTAAACTCATCATTACTCATTTGAATCTTCAAATCACCATATATGGATTACTACTCATAAATATCAGCCTTCTTATATGATATAACTCTCTTTACCTTGCCTCTATATTTTATTTATCTTCTTCTATTTTCTTAGCCTTTTCTAATTGTTCAAGATAAATTACCAATCACTCTTTCTCTAGTTACTATGTTATTTTATGTCTCTAATGATGTTTCTTTTTATAAATATCATCACATGAATTTTCATTTATCTTATTCATAATTTTCTTCCCTTTTACACCATAAGGAACTTCACCTTGAAGACTAGACATGAAATTCATAGTTTTGTGACCTACTAATACACACCCATCACAGAACTCCTTGAAAATTTAAAATTTCATTTTCATGGGTATATTAGATATAGATTTGTTAAAAACTAGTTTTTTATTAAAATTAGTCCTTATTTTCTCACATAAACTCCCTATTAGTTCTTTCCTCCTCCTTGGTAAAGTCATATTGAACAAACAATTATATACTTTCTGTATTAATGGTCCGAAACACCAAAAATACTCATTTATTTTTCATCTCCCATAAGAATATTTATTGGTGTACCACTATTGATGTTCTTCCAAAAAATGTAAATTTCACTATCCTTTATTGTTGGATTTTTTTGGAATATATAATATATTTCTTATTTATTCTAATAATTTTTTGTAATTCTCCTTACACTTCTAAATGTTATTATTATTATTGGAGGATAATTTTTACTATCCTTTCTTTCATCCTTATTAAACCAAGTCTTTGAACCTATAATAACATTTGGCATAGGTTTAGTAATATTAGATTAATCAGATTTGGTTTTATCCTATTTCTAAATTATATCTTCTCAAGAAGTTCTTGATGAGTTGATTTTAACATTTTTTCTTTTAAAAAATCTTTAGTAAACTTATTTAAGGATTTTTAGCTACTAAGTACCATGATTGAACCTTTCCCAATTCTTATTGTAAGGACCCAGCCCCAGTTGCCCAGAGCTGGTGCCTTATTTGATTAATTTGGCATACATACAAGGAATATGAATCCTGAAATACTGAGTAGTTTAGTATTATTGGAAACAAGTTACATACATAAGTTCATCATTACAACTTGAAATGAAAAACAACATAGAAACTCCTTAGACAACTTCCATAACTCCTAGGTTATTTCAGCATGTCACTCATAATAGAATTCTTCTTGCACTGAGAAAATGAAACATAATAAAGGGGTGAGATCAAACGCTCAGTAAGAGTAAGAAATACAGCAGAAGATAATATAAACATTATACATGGTGGATAATTGAAAACACATGCCTTTAATCATAAACTTGAACACATTATGGCAGAAATATGAGTTGAATAAATAATTCCATAATAAAGACATAATCATGGGTATTATACTAGTAGAATAACCGCATGATCTTCAAATACTAGTATCATAATGAGGGAAGTGCATATGTCGGACATCATAACCATACCGTCCAAGCCTCGTGCTAGGACCATAAAATAATCATTTTGTCAAGGCCTCATGTCAAGACCATATTTTGTCTCATGAGACCTACCGATGCATTGAGGGGCTATAGCGGGCCCCAACCGTCACATAATAATTCCAATGTATTCCTCATATAAGCGGGGATCAACATAAACAACATATACATTCATATTGAAACTATCATATAAATGTAACTAACTTTCCTCAATCATTAAACATAAAACACTAACCATTTGGAATAATATGGTGAATGGTTTTAGGATAGATCATCCATAATAGAGTTAGTCATAAAACATTAAATAAAATATGGTAGATGAATTCATAAATTATTAAACCCAATAATACCATGGAGTCAACAAGAGTGTTGAATTAGACAAAAACACTCTTATAAAATCATTAAGCAATTCTTGAGATAAATAATCTTTTTTTTAAAGAAGAGTTATTTTGGTTGTATAAAACCATAAGTGAAGTAAGATAGTATTTTCATAATAAAACTAGTGTTTTTAGAAGAATAATGGTTTCCAAAAACAGATTATATATTTACCTTGAAAATAGATATGAATTTGAGAAATTCCCTTGTATCGGGTTCATATTTATGGAAACAGTTTTGAGAGCTTCTTTTAAAAAGTGTAAGTATCCAGAAAATAGGGAAGGATTATGTTTGGTGTACATATATATAATACCAACACATAATTTATGAGGATCACATAACAATATATAAGAATTTCATTGAAGAAATTAGACAATAAAAGTGACCCAAATGAAAATGGAATTTCGGGTGGAAAACCCTTACACTTTGTAATCAAATGATTCATATGACCCAAAATTAATAACATAAAAATGATAGATTTAATAACATTAATATAAATATATTAATTATATGTGAAATCAATGGTAATTATACATACACCATACAATGTTATTACTATTGAATATGGAAAATCTCACGAAAATGGAAGTGAGATGAAGAAACCCTTACCTTAACTCCAAACATGTTCCGCTCTTGAAATTAAGCTCCCAAAATAAGAAATTATACTTGTTAATAACTTATTCCAGAACCTATTATACATGTATTTAATTTACCATAATTCTGGTTAGTTCATTTATGTCTTTATTGATAAGTTATTGTATTGAATTTCGTCGTTCTGGAGTGTTCATTTCCTTTATTTTCATATTCGGTTCACTTGTTTTTAAGTGATGAAGTTCATGTGGAATAGTTATAAATATCCAGGATTGGAATTATATATTATTAATGAACATAAATAATTTATAATGGTCATTTCTATCATTTAGTTACATGGAATGAGGATGAATCATTAGATGAAAACCACTTCGATTATTCAGCGGTATTTGGAATATTATGAACTAGTTTTGTCATATAACTTAATTATATGTACATATTCTGGTTCCTGAACATTAATTAGGTTATAACACATATATTATAGTCCGGTTCAACCATGAATATGGTTTCATGACCAGTAATGAATAATAAATTGAAGAATGAAACTTCATTGTCCACAAAGGTTATAAATCGAAACCTCATGGACGTCGATTTCGTTTATAAAAATAAAAGGGAGTAAGAATATTTATGATGTTTCTTCCATTAACATGATATAAATACAGTATATAGATGTTACTAGAGTTATCTTGGTCATTTAGATAGAGGATGTGAAGAGAGGATAGCAAAAGAAGATAAATTGAAATGAAACTAAATGAAAAAGAATGGTGCTTTACCTCTTGAAATAACCTCCTTGAGAAACTCCTTAAGGGAAGGGGTTTTGGTCTTTTGGAAAGACCAGAAGATTCTTGGAATTAGGTAGAGACTAGGTAAGGTTAATTGGGTAGAAATTTGAGGAGATTCAAGGCTTATATAAGTGAAGAGAAGAGGGAGTGGTGAGGGGTTTTTATAGTGTGGGAGAGGAGTAAATTTTGAATATTTAATTCATTATTTTATTATTTCCCTCAATACAACCAATAGTGTGTTTTCATGTGACCCATAATAGTAATAAGTGCATGTGAGTTCTAACCAAGTGTCCTTGCATCACTTGTGATGTCATAAATAGTGTATTTAAATGATAATTTGTATATACGGTATTTTATCATTTTTCACTATTCATCAAAAATTCTAGAATTTTAGAAAAATCCCAAAAATTCACCCCTACCATTTTTCTACGTGTAGAATTTAAAAGTTAAATCCATTTTTCAAAAATAATTTTCTAAATATTATTAATTTAATTTTTAAATAAATTCATAGTTAATTCGAAAAATAACAATCTTAAAGTGCAATTAGTTTTATTTCTCATTGGAAAACTAATTTAGATCTCATTATCTTATTGCCTTAAGAAAATAAAATATTATTATTATTTACTATTAATAAGGGTCATATTACTATTAATATTACTATTCATAAGGGTATGTTACTATTCACCAAAAATCATGTTTGTTCTATCAGACTCCAAATGACTTACTGAACACAACTGTGTATGTCAGATTTTTGAAATTCACATCACAAAAGTGACAAACTTATGTTTTAAGGGTCACATAGCACTTAGTAGTTAATTATGTTGTGATTTCATGTGATTATGACATATTTATAATAAAATAATTTCCTTTAAAAAATATTGGGCCATTACATTTTGAAATTCACAACATAGAAGTGACAAAATCTGGTTTACTTGGCTAGGTTATAACAAAGTGGTGTTTTTAGAGACTTAGTGATCTATGCATTCTATAATAAATCTATTTGAAAATTCTTAGGGTGTTACATTATTCTCACCTTTGGAAATTTCGTCCTCGAAATTCATTTCATAACCACAAAAGAATGCTCTCTGATGTTCTTACCATATATCCCATCATAGAGGATCCTCAGGTTCGTTCAACGGAAAACCCAAATTGATGCTCAAGTCCTCTAGTTCTCTGACCCAAACACACCTCGGACATAAGGGGTTGAACTCTTGCATCGAACACTCAGGCTTCCAGAGGGAGTCTCGAACGGTGCAAAGTTTGGAAATGTCTGAATGGAACAACACACGAAGAACTCGCCGAACTATGTCTCGACTGAGGACATCTAAGTCGTAGATATTATTGTACAGGCTAAAACTAAGGAGTTGGTACATGTAATCCACACAAAGGTTTCCCTCCAAAGTAGCCTATTAAAAACATAACCTGGTCGTGTAGTTCCGGCCTAGGTTGAAACATAGAAAAATCCCTTCATGGTATTTTCCTCTTCGCCTGTACTCAACCAATTGTGTTATGGCTATGCGGTAGTAAATGGAAGCATTCTCTTGACAGGTGCGGAGAATGTCCAGACTGTTTGTCACTTCATATAGTTGTTTACACATCTTTTGCAAGTTTAGGAGAGGTAGGTACTCCTCTTCACAGGTTTTGATCACAATAATCTCTAGTACCTCCACAGGAAGAGATAACATATGGGTTTGTCCTTCCATCTGAAAATTTATTATGAAAGTTCACTTAGTGATACCCATTCAAAAGTATAACTGATGAAAGGATAACAAAAAGAAGAGACAATAAGTTATATTCTTGTATAACCACTATTTCAAAAAGTAAAATAGGGTTAATGGTTTCCCCAGTCCCCCAATACATGAATCCCCAAACTAGTTCAAAGATTTCAATCTCACCGAACCATATGCAACACTAGACACACGTTACTCCTGAAGTCCCTTTATCGGGAACACCACCGATGCTAGGGTGCTGACGATCTCAGGTGGATTCCTAAGTTAGTATTCAGTTCCTCTATTTCCTTAGCCCAAACGCACTGCAAATAGCTAGGGTCAAATCTGTGCTTAAAGCACTCGGGCTTCCATAGAGAGGCACGAGAAGTGTGGAGGTTGGAAATTTTAGTGTGGACTAAATCCCTATAATTCCCATGCACCACGTCATTATTGAAGATATTGATGCCGTAAAGTTCTCCATACACACTAAAACTTAGGATCTGGAATAGGTAGGTCGCTCGATGGTCACCATCCAAAGCAGCTTCCAGAAATTTACCCACAGCTTGCTAGTTATCAGCCAGAGTGAAACATATAAAAAGAGATTCATGATACTTCCCTCTTTTCCTATATGTAGAAAATTGTGCATATGAAAAACGGTAATAAACCAGATTGATTACTTGGTAAATATGGAGAATGTTTGGACGATTCGATACCCAATGTAGTATTTTACAAGTCAGACATAAGTTGTCATAGGGCTGGTCCTCTTCGGAGCATGTCTTGACAATTATAGTCTCTAAAAACTTGGTAGGTAGTTATAAAATATTGGTTGGTTGACTCATATCTTTTATCTGAAAAGTTTTATTAAATCAACATTCAGTATGGAAAATCCATTTTAAACCAAGTTATTGTTTTATATAAAAACATATCAAAACAGAGAATTCATTTAAACATGATTTATAAAAATCAAGAAATTACACAATCTCTTGCTCCCTTTCATAAAACACTAGTATGGAATTCCTGACGTCCTCTAAGATGACTCCTCATAGATTCCACCGATGTTGGGGATTTCCACAGTTTTCAGACAAATGGATCCCCAAAGTGATTCCAAATTCCTCTATCTCCTTGGTCCAGATGCAACATGTGCAACTGGGGTCAAATGCGTGTGGACATCTAGAATTCAGATTGAGAGAAGCATGTCGGGTATCAAGTTGAGTGACATCAGTATGAACTTGATGCTGATAATGAAAATGGGTAGTCTCATTCTCAAGGGCTTCAAATTCCACAACTCGACCATAGAGTTCAAAGGTCAAAATCTAATATAGATATGATGCACGGAGGTCACCCCCTTGTGCAGCCTCCTCAAAGTACTCAAGAGAAAATAAATTATTATCTAGGGTAAAACATTTAAAGATACCCTCGAAGTATTTCCCTTATTGTACATAGAATAGGAATTGTGCGCTCATCATGAGGTAATAGACGAAACCTTCTCCATGGTGAAGTTGGAGTACCCGAGGAGAGTTGGATACTCGGTAGAGGGTTTTTCATGATAAACAAATATTTTCAAAAGTCTCATAGTTTTACACAAATTATTTTCCCACTATGGTCTCTAATACTTCTGCTGGAAGAGAAAAAAGACAAGTACCTTCATTTTCCATCTAAAAATTAAGAAAACATCACTCTTAGAAAGTTTTTAATTGTTTAGTTCTGGTTTCCAGAGTTATCCAAACCAAATCCTCTAAAGAAAATTTAAATTAAACTCTCTCATAATGGATAGTAAGGAAAAATTGAATTATCCTAATCATATCTTCTGGGAGTGTCATAACCAAGAGTGCAGCAAGGCCCGTTTTCGTGTACCAGTTTCCGTTCGTGTCTAGCTCAAAGCGGTGTTTTTGGGTTTTACCCCTAGATACATCTGTGCCAGAGCCGCCTCTACCTACTCGTATCTAGATAGGGATGTATTTTCTAGAAATATTCCACATAATCTATTACTTACCAAAATACCAGGACATTATTGTATTTATATCCTCAAAGACTAACTTAGGGAATCTTCCCTAATTCTATGTTTTCTAAATCTAGTTTCCAAGTATTCTACTAAACTTCCTTTGATACCAACTGTAAGGACCCAGCCCCAGTTGCCCAGAGCCAGTGACTTATTTGATTAAGTTGGCGTACATACAAGGAATAAGAATCCTAAAAGACCGATTAGTTTAGTATTATTGGAAACAAGTTACATACATAAGTTTATCATTACAAATTGAAATGAAAAACAACATAGAAACTCCTTAGACAACTTCCATAACTCCTAGGTTATTTCAGAATGTAATTCATAATAAAATTCTTCTTGCCTTGAGAAAATGAAACATAATAAAGGGGTGAGATCAAATGCTCAGTAATAGTAATCAATACAGCAGAAGATAATATAAACATTAGACATGGTGGATAATTGAAAACACATGCCTTTAGTTATAAACTTGAACACATTATGGCAGAAATATGAGCTGAATAAATAATTCCATAATAAAGACATAATCATGGGTATTATACTAGTTGAATAACTGCATGATCTTAAAATAATATAATCATAATGAGGGAATTTCATATGTCGGACATCATAACCATACCGTCCAAGCCTCGTGCTAGGACCATAAAATAATCATTTTGTCAAGACCTCGTGCCAAGACCATAGTTTGTCTCATGAGACCTACTGATGCATCGAGGGGATATAGCGGGCCCCACTTGTCACATAATAAGTCCAATGCATTCCTCATATGAGTGTGGATCAATATAAAAAACATATACATTCATATTTAAACTATCATATGAAATGTAACTAACTTTCCCCAATCATTAAACATAAAACACTAACCATTCGGAATAATATGGTGAATGGTTTTAGGATAGATCATCCACAATAGAGTTAGTCATAAACCATTAAATAAAATATGGTATATGACTTCATAAATGATTAAAACCAATAATACCATGGAGTCAACAAGAGTGTTGAATTAGACAAAAACACTCTTATAAAATCATTAAGCAATTCTTGAGATAAATACTCTTTTTTTTTAAGGAAGAGTTCTTTTGGAAAAATATTTATATAAAACCATAAGTTAAGTAAGATATTATTTTCATAATAAAACTAGTTATTTTAGAATAATAATGGTTTCAAAAAAGAGATTATAGATTGCCCTTGAAAATAGATATGAATTTGAGAAATTCCATTGTATCGGGCTTATATTTATGGAGATAGTTTTGAGAGCTTCTTTTAAAACATGTAAGTATCCAGAAAATAGGGAAGGATTCTGGTTGGTGTACATATATAGAATACCCACACATAATTTATGAGGATCACATAACAATATATAAGAATTTTATTGAAGAAATTAGACAATAAAAGTAACCCGAATAAAAATGGAAGTTCGGGTGGAAAACCCTTACACTTTGTAATCAAATGATTCGTATGCCCCAAAATTAATAACATAAAAATGATAGATTTAATACCATGAAGATAAATATATTCATGATATTTGACATCAATGGTCAGTATACATACACCATACAAAGTTATTACTAGTGAATATGGAAAATCTCACGAAAATGGAAGTGAGATGAAGAAACCCTTACCTTAACTCCAAATGTGTTCTGCTCTTGAACATAAGCTCCTGGAATATAAAATTATACTTGTTAATAACTTATTTCAGAACTTATTATACATTTATTTAGTTTAACATGATTCTGGTTAGTTCATTTATGTCTTTATTTATAAGTTATTGTATTGAATTTCGTCGTTCTGGAGTGTTCATTTCCTTTATTTTCATATTCGGTTCGCTTGTTTTTAAGTAATGAAGTTCATGTGGAATAGTTATAAATCTCCAGGATTGGAATTATATATTATTAATTAACATAAATAATTTATAATGGTAATTTATATCATTTTGTTACATGGAATGAGGATGAATCATTAGATGACAACCACTTCGATTATTCGGCAGTATTTGGAATATTATGAACTAGTTTTGTCATATAACTTAATTATATGTACATATTATGGTTCCTGAACATTAATTAGGTTATAAAAAATATATTATAGTCTGTTTCAACCATGAATATGTTTTCATGACCAGTAACGAAGAAGAAATTGAAGAACGAAACTTCGTCGTCTACGAAGGTTATAAATCGGAACCTCATGGACGTCGATTTCGTTTATAAAAATTAAAGGGAGTGAGTAAGAATATTTATGATGGTTCTTCCATTAACATGATATAAATACAGTATATAGATGTTACTGGAGTTATAATGTTCATTTGGACAGAGGAGGTGAGGAGAGGATAGCAAAAGAAGATAAATTGAAATGAAACCAAATGAAAAAGAAGGGTGCTTTACCTCTTGAAATAACCTCCTTGAGAAACTCTTTAAGGGAAGGGTTTTTGGTATTTTAGAAAGACCAAAAGCTTCTTGGAAGTGGGGATAGACTAGGGAAAGGTAATTGGGAAGAAATTTGAGTATCTTCAAGGCTTAGAGTAGTGAAGATAAGAGGGAGTGGTGAGGGGTTTTTATAGTGGAGGAGAGGAGTAAATTTTGAATATTTAATTCATTATTTTATTATTTCCCTCAAGACAACCAATAGTGTGGTTTCATGTGACCCCTAATAGTAATAATTGCATGTGAGTTTGAACAAAGTGTCCTTTAATCACTTTTTATGTCATAAATAGTGTATTTAACTGATAATATGTATATACGGTATTTTATCATTTTTCATTATTCATCAAAAATTCTAGAATTTCAGAAAAAATCCAAAAATTCACCCCTAACATTTTTAGAAGTGTGTAATTAAAAAGTGAAATCCATTTTTCAAAAATAATTTTCTAAATATTATTAATTTAATTTTTAAATAAAGTCATAGTTAATTTGAAAAATAACAATCTTAAAGTGCAATTAGTTTTATTTCTCATTGGAAAACTAATTAAGATCTCATTATCTTATTGCCTTAAGAAAATAAAATAATATTATTATTTACTATTCATAAGGGTCATATTACTATTCATATTACTATTCATAAGGGCATGTTACTATTCACCAAAAATCAATTTTGTTCTATCAGACTCCAAATGACTTATTGAACACAACTGTGTATGTAGGATTTTTGAAATTCACATCACAAAAGTGACAAACTTATGTTTTAAGGGATACATAGCACTTAGTAGTTAATTATGTTGTTATTTAATGTGATTATTACATATTTATAAGAACATAATTTCCTTTAAAGAATATTGGGTCGTTACATTTTGAAATTCACAACATATAAGTGAAAAAATTTACTTGGCTAGGTTATAACAAAGTGATGTTTTTAGAGACTTAGTGATCTATGAATTATATAATAAATCTATTTGAAAATTCTTGGGGTGTTACACTTATTATTTCATAGAAATTTTCTTATCATGGGTTTTTAATATATTTTCTTTCTCAATGAATTTAACTATTAGATATTTAGTTTTATCAATATACCCTTCTTCATTTTTAAGAAAATATTCCTTTCCATCAATAAACTTATTTTTATCCACTGATAATTTATACTTTTCTTTCATGATTTTTGTAACCTCCTAAATAAATACTTCAAACTCATGCTTCAAATTTCATTCTATTTTAGTACTAAATTTTCCATCATTATCACAACTTGATGTATAAAAAATTCAATAATAGTATGAAAAATTATCTCCTTTTCTGAATAGATAATTTATATTGAATATAATTTCTTATGGTTTCTCATTATATTCCTTTTCTAACTATTGTGATGTTTATTATTCTTTTTACCCCTTTTCTATTTTCATATCTTATTATCATCCTCATTAGTTTCATATTCTTATTTATTTTTTGTAAAATAATAAGAAAAGTTTCCAAGATCAACACAATTTGAGATCATTGATGGGTTTTTTTCCCTTCCATTTTACTTTTCCAAACCTTTTTGAGTGAATAGAAACAATTTTATTGAATTAAATTTCACCTTCATCATCTTCTAAATCACATGACTCAATAAACTTTTCTTCTTTAGTTTTTAATTTCATCATTGATTTAAAGGCTATCTCATATATTTCATTTTTTCTAGAAACTCATGTTTTTCTCATATCATAGGTTATGAATATGTTTTATAACCCATATAGTGTCAAATCATCTCATTCATTCAAGGATGATATTTTTTAATCAAATTGGTGTAAAAATTTATCATCATTTTTTAAAATATTTGAATATGATAGTGTATCTGAATCCCTTAATATTGATAACAATTTCATTCACCCTGGTGAATTATTCATTAATTTTTTTTTTATAATTTTATATATTCAAATTTACTTCTCTATATCTGAATCTTTTCTTCTTTTACTTTTACATTCCCTTCAAAAACCATCCAAGTTTTTTCAATGTTTCCCTGGATGTTTGAAGACCCAACACCTTTGTATAAACATTATCTGAAAAAGATATAAAAATAACATAACAATACTTACCATAAAACTCTAGATTTATTTTAACAACAAAATTCATTGGTTATTCTCTTTTTTATGGGTGTAAATATAATAGTTTATGTATCTATAAATTACAGGACAATAAAAAGTAAATAGGTTTAATGGTTGTGAAGCTAGTGAAATTTTTTATCAGGGCTAATCCTCACTCAAAAATTATCAAATTTGATGGATCATTCACATATTGTACAATATGTAAATGTGGTGACCAATAAAAATTTCCAATTAATATCAACAAATAAGGTTTCTGAAACCAAGAGAATATATTTTCATGTTAAATTAATAATTAATTTAAATAAATTGGAAGAAATAATACCTTGGTCTTGAGATATTTCTTTTATGATGAAGTTGATCGTCCAAAAAACTTTTTATTTAACTTTTATTGTGCTTGAAGAATCTAAGTATATAATCCCTCTAGTAGTGATTCACACATGCTCCTTTTATCTCTAAATAATGTTGATGGATTTTCAGGTGCAATTGTGTAGGATCGATCATCTTATAGTGTTCTTCTTGATCAATGAAAAATTTACTTTGGGCTTGAAGAATCATCCTTGAAATCTTGTTCTTGAGATGATAGAGGAGGAAAGACAATATATAGAGTTTTCTTTGGTCTTGAGAGTGAGATCATGATTGTTTTATGCATAATGATTATCAATATTGATCAACCTCTACATAATAGAAATAATCATCTATTTATAAAGATATACTTAGGGTTAAAATATTATTTAATTACATGATAGACCTTAGATAATATATTAAATTTTATATGACCCCATGCCATGTAATAATAATAATAGTAATATTTTTCTTATGGCATGCACTTACTAACGCAACAATAAATATTACTTTACCAGATTGTAAGTTAATATATATCACTAGACTTGATCTTGGTCTGCTATTCCTCCTTGGTATTTATGAAATATTTGAATAAATATTTATTCACTCAATAAATAAATAAATATTATATATCCTCATAATTAAATTAATTACCTTGTGAATAAATATTTATTTAATTTATGTGATCAATAAAACTTAAATATAATTATTCCTCTGTCTTGAGAATAATATTTATTCCAAAATTAAATTCAATTAGAAATTAATTGATATCAATGGAAATACTTAGTGTTGACTCTCTAGGATTCTTTCTCATTATAAATAGGTTGATTTTCCTAAAGTTCAAGATTATTGTCTAGAAATAAGTCAAGACGCCCAAGAGAAAAAAGTTAATATCACAACATCCACAGCCACATATGTGTGCTCACTATGTAATATAATCCATTTTTCATAGTATATCATTAAGCAGGCTCATACCCATGTTGTCAACCTATATACCTGATATATCTTTATTTGACGATTTAAAAATAAACCCATCATTACACTATGTCTATAGAATTTAATTTGATTATTTTATTTCAGTGAAATGGATGTGATATCCAATTTCATTAATATGGAAGGGAAAACCCACTCTTGACTTATTTATTAATGACATTTCATTCATAATGCACTCAACATACCTTACTTCCCATGAACATATGTCAATACAGTTTTGGCTAGTAAATATAAGTGCATGAGTCATGAAATACATTAGCAATAATCTCAAATTCTAAGGACCATTACACACACTCACTAAAAGGAATATACAATGAAATATAAACATAAATAATTCATATTGGTAGGCCTGTTCTCATAATCTCTTATTTTGGAGATTACCATCTGAAAACTTCATGAGAGTAAATTTCATATTCTCATGAGTACTCACACCTGATAGTCAACATACTATGTTACCCATTATAGAATGTTATCTGAACATAAAACTAGGTTTAGGATTATCATCATGGCATCTCAAGGTTCTCATCATAGTGGGGAACTGATGTGGCCTTTTCAATATGACATGTAATCTATGAAATTATTAAAATAAATTCATGCATAACTATGAATGATATGTAATAAAAAAATTTAATTAATATTAACTTCTTTTAATATACATGTAATATGACAACCCTGCTTCTTATTACAACTTAAACATGCTTTATTACATAAAACATCACTTGATACAACAAAGAATATCGAGAGGTTTAGTGTCTTTGGGGATTAGGATCATTACATAAAAACTTAAAACATGAAATACAACATATTTATTGAAAACTTCCTTTACATGACCACTATATTCCCTCATACTTAGCATTGCATGGGATAACCTGAGAACATGCATAAGAAAAGGGTGAGCTATAAAGCCCAATAAGGGAGTACACATGGAATAACATGAGGAGTACAATACATGTTAGGCAATAGTAATGTCAATAGAGCATAAGAGAAACATGAACATAAAGGCATGATAAATCATGATAATCATAACATGGAAATGTGGCAACAACACTTAACATTGAATTAGCATGAGTCGTGGCTCATTGCACATGGAGCATGAGTAAACCCTCATTGCACATGAAGCACGAGTAAACCCTCGTTGCACTTGAATTAGAATGAGTCAACACTCATTGCACTTGACATATCATGATACTATACTTTACCCAATGCATTGGAGCGCTATAAGGGCGCACCCTTCTTAAAACATTTCATTTCATGCATAAGTGTGCCACATGGATCATAAAACATGGATTCATAAAACATAATCATTTATTCCATGATAAAGGAATGTGGAATTCATACATGAAACTTTATAATCAATAAGTAAATGTGCATAAAGGTGAATACCCTTGATGGAGAAATGGGCATGGTATTCACTACACAATGACATTGGCTTAGAAAATCGGTGCGATTTTGGCAGCGTAACGGCGTGACATAAGAATTCATAAAAAATGGTTGATGAGAGATAAAGGGGGTCCTCATCATATTTACATGTAATGGACAGTAAGGAGGTCATATATATACATGTCCCAACAATTGAAATAGAATTTAGATTCATGATACAAAAGTATTGCTTGAATGTAAAAGAAGAGAGAGAAGTTCCTTTCAGAATTTCGGCATAGTAACGGGTGTACATGGGAGGCATTTAATGAGAGAGAAAGGGGTCTCTCATCATTCAAAAAATAATAGGGAAGTATGGGGGAGGTGTGAAACCATACCCCAACATTCATAATTGAAATTAAAAGGGCAATACAACATAAAGAAAATTGACAAAAATGAGAAAGGAAGAAAAAACCCTTACTTGGAAGTGTGCTTCCAAAGGCTAGAGAGAGGCTTGTGAGAGGATTATTGGGAGCTTGGGGAACCTTGGGAGGATTATATAGAGATTAGGGAAGAGGTTGGACGAACTCCAAGGGATTTTAGTGAGGAGGAAGTGGGAGCTTTGGTGGGTTTATATAAGAAAGGTGAGAGAATTCTTTATTATTTAGGTTTGGGACCCCTTATATTAAAATAATCCAAACCACAAACCATACCATGGTATTTGCCCATGGTTTCTAGAAAAAGAAAGAGGAAAACAATATTTTACAAGGCCAAGGTCCTAACTTATTAAAAAAATTAGGGTTGCTTATGTGGAGGTGAGTCACACTCCCATGGAAATTAATTTAAAAAGGCAAAGTGTTGAATAAGTCTTGAGGGGTTCATTAATGCTTTGAAAAGTAAGTCAAACAAACACAAAATCACATTATTTTAATTATAAAACATATATTGGCCAAACATAAGGATTATGGTATTTTATTACATCACCATTGGGTCATTATGATGTCATAAAACACATTATATAATTAAATGGTATTTAATTTTTACCCAAAAATTTGACTGTCTTAGAAAATTATGAAAAATTCACTGTTGGATAATTTCGACGTCCTGATTCCAGAAATGACATTTATTTTATCTAAAAAAAATTCTAAATATGTTAATTTTCACTTTTAAAATAAAAACCAACATTTATCAAAAATTCACGGGTTTTGACAGAAATGGCTTTCAAACCATAATAAAAAATTTAATTGCATTCATAAATTTATAATATCATTTATATTTAATAAAATTTAATTTAATATTAATAATAATATTTTATTAAAATATTATTTAATTCAAAAATCCCTTAATTTAATAAAATAAATTTCTTAATTAAATAACAATTAAAAACACCATTTGTACTTTAAAAACTATTTACAATGTATCAAAAATGACTAGAAATTATATTCATTATTATATAAAAAAATAATGTACATGAACATAGTACTACTTATTTGTTACATAACCCCTTAAAACAGCCGCATAAGACCTAAGGGTAAGGTGTGCAATGGTGACAGACTCTTGGGGCGGCTCGGATAACATCGCTCGAGTGGTAATTTCAATCAACTTCCACTTTTCCCGTAGACGATCACGTTCGAGCTTGAAATAATGAATCTCATCTTGGGCTTGGTCAAGGGTGAAGCCCAAAGACGCCACCTATTTTCTGAGCTCCGACAAATGGGCTTTGTATGGGGCAATTCTACTGGATGAGGCCATCGCTTCCTTTGTCTGAGTAAAAATTGGGTTCGTTAAAGCCTTAAATTTATACTAATCATGTGATCACTATTCAACAGCTATATTAACAACGGTCAAAATTCATAACATGAAACCAAAGAAGTTGACATCTTATAAAAACATTTTTCATAAAGAGACATTTAACTAGATCAAGTGGGATTTTCCATTAATGAAACTTTGGATCGTTACAATATTCCCCCCTTAAGAAATTTCACCCTCGAAATTTTCCTTTTCCCACACTAAAACAAATGTGGGTAACTCAGCTTCATCATATCCTCCAACTCCCAAGTCGCTTCTTTAAACTTGTGGTTTCTCCACAAAACCTTGACGAGGGGCATTGTCTTATTTCGTAGAACTTTTTCTCTACGATCTAAGATCTTCACTGGTTGCTCCCCATAAGAAAGATCATCTTCCAATTGTACCACCTCGGAATAGAGTACATGTGAAGGGTCTAGTATGTACTTCCTTAAGAGGGATACATGAAAGACATCATGCACCTTGGCCATAGTAGGTGGAAGTGCTAGTCGATAGGCCACAGCCCCAACATGATCAAGAATCTCAAAGGGGCCGATGTACCTTGGACTTGACTTCCCTTTATTTCCAAACATCATGACCTTCTTCCATGGAGATATGCGTAAAAACACTATGTCTCCAACTTTAAACTCAAGGTCTCGTCGAAGATTATCTGCATAACTCTTCTGTCGACTCTGGGCTGCCTCGATATGCTGCTGAATGGTTTTCACCTTCTCCACCATTTCTTTAACCATTTCTGGTCCACGAAGCTTACGTTCACCGACCTCATCCCAACATGCCGGTGTTCTTCACCTTTTCCCATAAAGGGCTTCATATGGTGCCATTTGGATGCTCGAGTGGAAACTGTTATTATAAGAGAACTCAACCAGAGGAAGATGTTGATCCAATCCTCCTTTAAAGTCCATTGAGCATGATCTCAACATATCCTCAAGTGTTTGGATAGTCCTCTCTGATTGGCCATCAGTTTGAGGATGATAGGCCGTACTAAAGTTCAGTTCAGTATTCAGAGCATGTTGAAGACTCTTCCAAAACTTAGAGGTGAATCTTGGATCTCGGTCAGACACAATAGATAGTGGTACTCCATGAAACCTTACCACTTCCCTAATATATATTCGTGCCAGTTGATCCAATGAGAAATCCTCTCGAATAGCAATGAAGTGTGCAGTCTTTGTAAGACGATCTAAAATAACCCAGATTGCATCGTTGCCTTTGGATGTCCTCGGAAGTCCGGTGACAAAGTCCATGGTGATGTTCTCCCATTTCCATTCTGGTATGGGCAATGGTTGAATCATCCCCTTAGACTTATGTCTCTCTGCCTTCACTTGCTGACACACCAGACACTTTGATGTATATTCAGCGATCTCCTTCTTCATATTATCCTACCAAAAGTTTTCTCGGAGATCTCGATACATCTTTGTGCTCCCTGGGTGAATAGATAAATTTGAACTATGTGCATCATCCAAAAGTTCCTTCTTTAGCTCCAGACTTGATGGAACACATAGTATTTTCCCAAACTGCACAATTCCTTCTTCATTAACATTAAACTCCGAGGATTTACCCTTTTTGATAGCTTCCACTTTTTCTTGAATTCCCACATCATCATTTTGAGAATCCTTTAACCTTTCCAAAAGAGATGGTTGAGCAATCATTTGTGAAAGGATTGATGATGTTCCCTTCTTTATGATTCCCACATCCATCTTCATCAAGTCTAAGAAGATTGGATCCTTCTCAATTCTCATCATTGATAGAATCGCTGGATCCTTTCTACTTAGGGCATTCGCCACCTTGTTCACTTTCCCAGGGTGGTAATGTATTGAATAGTCATAATCCTTGATGAGCTCTATCCATCTTCTCTAGCTCATATTAAGCTCTTTCTGTGTGAATATATATTTAAGACTCTTGTGGTCAGTATATATCTCACATTTCTCTCCATAGAGATAATGCCGCCATATTTTCAAGGAAAAGATCACCGCCGCCAACTCCAGATCATGCGTTGGATAGTTTCGCTCATGGATTTTCAACTGCCTTGAGGCATAGGACATCACTTTATCATTCTGCATCAGCACACAGCCTAATCCCTTCTTTGAGGCATCACTGAATACCACAAAAAGTTCCCCACTTGTGGGTAAAGTGAGCACGGGCGCAGTGATAAGCCTCTTTTTCAACTCCTTGAAGCTTTCTTCGCATTCATCACTCCAAGCAAACTTTACTCCCTTTCGAGTTAGCTTGGTAAGAGGGTTGGACAATCGTGAGAAATTTCTCACAAATCGTCGATAATATCCAGCTAACCCCAAGAAGCTACGGATATCGGTTACCGATGTTGGCCTCGGCCATCCCTCAATTGTATCTGTTTTGGAGGGATCCACAGATATCTCATTACTTGTGATGATATGGACCAAGAATGAGACTTCCTTCAACCAGAACTCACACTTGCTATACTTTTCATAGAGCTTCTCCTTGCGCAAAGTCTCTAGTACAGTTATTAAATTCTCCTCATGGTCCTCCTTAGTTTTGGAGTATATTAGAATATCATCTATAAAGACTACCACAAATTTGTCAAGGTAATCTCTAAAGACTCTATTCATCAAGTCCATGAATATTGTTGGAGCATTGGTGAGTCCGAAAGGCATTACTATGAATTCATAGTGCCCGTATCTTGTACGAAAAGCAGTCTTGGGGATATCTTCCTTCTTCACCCTTACTTGATAATATCCCGACCGCAAGTCCACCTTGGAGAAGTATTGTTCTCCATGCAACTGATCAAACAAGTCATCGATTCTTGGGAGAGGATACTTGTTCTTTATCGTGATTTTGTTAAGTTCACGATAATCGATACAGAGCCGCATTGACCCATCCTTCTTTTTGACGGAGAGGACTGGTGCACCCCATGGTGAAGCACTTGGGCGTATAAACCCTTTATCCAGATTCTCCTGTAGTTGTTTCTTCAGCTCTTCAAGCTCAACAATATTCATTGTATATGGATTCTTGGATATTGGTAGTTCCCCAGGTATAAGTTCAATTGAGAACTCAACATCTCTTCTTGGAGGAAGACAAGGCAGTTCCTTGGGAAATACTTCCGCGAATTCCCTCACAATAGGCATTTATTCAAGGATGGTTTCTTCTTTGGACTCAATCATCTAAGCCATATATGAATGCTCATAGGGCAGTAATATCCATGCTTGAGATGATGGAGCTAAAGGAGATCATCTTCCTCCTGACACTTGTAAAGAATCGGGGGTCGATTCTCCATATGGAGTGTGATTTCCCTCTCCCGAAAATTTATGTTGGCTCTATATAAGGAAAGTCAATCCATGCCAAGAATTGCATCAAATTCCACCAAAGGGAGTATGATGAGGTTCGCTAGGAAATTCAATCCACAGATTATAACAGGAGAGGACTTATATTCATGGGATGCAATGATTGCCCCATTTTCCGTACTCACTGACATCTTTACTTCCATGATTTGTGGTGGTGCTAGGATTGTTCTACTAAACTTTCGAGATATAAAAGAATGCGTAGAACCTGAATCAAAAAGTACGTTCTCTATTCTTGAATGAATAACTAGCGTACCTGACACCACTTCGCTTTCGGGGTTCAATTCGGCATAAGTGATGGCAAAAGCTCTTCCTTGCTGTCTTGGAGGTTGTTGGTTGCCTCCGATAACCCTTGGATTAGGGCACTGATTTTCAAAATGACCCGGTTCTTTGCATTTTTAGCATTGAACAACGCGTTGAGGTTCGAATGGAGCGTTTCTCTCCTCTGTCGTAGCCGCGGGTCCTTCTTGCCAACAGTTAATAGCTACGTGCCCTTCTCTTCCACACCTAAAGCATTTTCTCGTCCCCTTAAGGCAATTTCCAAGGTTCTTCTTTCTGCACTTTTGGCAAGTGGAGTGCTGGAACTTCTTAGCGTCGTTGAATTTATCCATCGGACCACCAGCATTGAAGTCCACCTTACGCTTCTTTTCCCCATGATACCCCTGTGATTCCCCAATCTCCATTTCAACCTTGAGGGCACATCGGAAAATTTCCTCATAGCTATCGAAGTCACGGATCGTTAATGCTTTCCGCAAGCTAGGCTTCAGCCCACCAAAGAAGCGGTCAACCTTGCATTCGGGGGTAACGACAAAGTCGGAAGCGTATCGTGCAAGCCTTGTGAAGTTTTCCTCGTACGCTCCCATAGATTATTCATCTTTTTTCTTGAGGGAAAGGAAGTCCCTTTCCATCTTAAGACGGAGGGTGCGCGGAAAATATTTATCGAAAAACATCTTCTGGAATTCCTTCCATTCCAAAGCCTCGATCTCCTCCTCAGGCTTCGTATTTTTGATCAATGTCCACCATTGATCAGCTTCACCCTCCATACGATAAGCCGCCAGGAGAACCTTCTCTTGTTCAGAACATTGGAGGATGTAGAATATCTTTTCAATGGAGTTGGTCCATTGTTCAGCGATCGTGGGATCGGATGATCCACTAAAAGTTGGAGGCCTTTGCCTCATGAAGCTCTCAATAGCGACTTTTTCCTTCTTAGGGGGGTTTGGACGTTCCTCTTGACCCGTGTTTTTATTCAAAACTTGAGTTATCTGAGAGAGAAGCGTGACAAAGTTCGCGATTCCCTCTCCCATTGGATTGGGCATCTCATTAGTACTGTAACACCCCGAGATTTTATGAAAAATATTCTTTTTAATTTCATTAATGTATTATGTTGTACGCTACACCAAAAGGAGCTTTCACAACACGCATCCTTGACTTGCCTTGCATTACACGCAATCGCGACCTTCCTCGATAGCGTGTGTAGTACGCAATACCGAGTTTCACTAAACAATGATATGTTATTAAAATATTATTAAAACTAGCCGTTATGAATAGTAATAACCACTTTTTGAAATTTTGTAAATTTTATTTTTCAAAATGGAATTCATTTTTGGATTCAGAATATCGAAATTATCTTAGGGTGAAATTTTGGTACTTTTCGGATAACTTTTATTTTCTAATGAATAGTGAAAATTACTAAATTTTAATTAAAAACAACCTTTTTAATCGAAATAATTAATAGTGATAAATTATTAATTTGAGTGGTTTTAAAGTATATTTAGAATATATTTTTACAATTTAATACAATGTTGTTCATTGGATATAATTTCACATTTAAACCAGACATAAACAAGTGTCAATCTTTTGATAGTTATTATCTCTTAAGAACATGCTATTTGTTTTGACGACGGGAATTAATTTTTAAATTAATTAATGCAACTGATATGTTTTTAATTTGGTAAAATAGACATCATTTTTGAGTTCATAATATCAAATATAGCTTAGGCCTAATTTTTGGTATTTTTCTGGAAACTTTCATTTTTTGATGAATAGTGAAACCACTAAGTGGTAGTTAAGAAAAATGAATTTTTCATAAAACTTAATTTTACCGCTTCTGTGAGTGGAATTTTAAAAATCAGAGAGACACGGTTGATGTCAGTAAGTAAAATTTGATTCAATGATATGAAAATAATTTTTGGTGAATAGTAACTTTTTACTTTTTTTACCACGGTTAAAAGTAAATAGGGTAATTACGGGTAAAAATGATATTATTATTACCCTAACACATGTCCTAATTCTATTGGATAAGTTTAATTCGACCAAAAACAACCTTAGGAATAAAATATGATCATTTAGGCCCACTTGGATTAGATTAGGACATTTATTATTAATTTATTTAAAGAAGGGTTAAAATAGTTAAAATCAAAGTTTAATAAGTATATCATTTTTCATATAGGGTTATACATAAGATAAATTCGACTATAAATATTAATTAGAAAGCTAAAAATATTTCCTACATAATTATATTTTATTTGTAATTTTTATACTTTAAATAAGTTAATTTATTTATGACACAAAGATGATGCAGTAATTATCTTATTAATAAAATATTGACATAATTGATGTTATAAATACCCAAATAAATATAATTTGAGACTTTTTATGAATTAAACTAATTTTCTAGGTTAATATGACATTTTAGTATTGATTTAATTAACTTTTTTCGAACTAATCATTCTGTTATGATTTTCACAAAAATCAATTACTAAATAGTGTCAAAATTGACATAAAATAGTTTTTAAAACAAATATTATATTATTAATTGTTATTTTATTC
Organism: Viscum album; assembly: GCA_963277665.1. Classification (NCBI taxonomy): domain Eukaryota; kingdom Viridiplantae; phylum Streptophyta; class Magnoliopsida; order Santalales; family Viscaceae; genus Viscum; species Viscum album. The sequence goes on from OY728164.1 coordinate 1,353,663,853, forward strand.
CTAAAAATCTAAGGTTCGGCCAAATGACTTATATAAGGTTATATATATTAATAATAAACAACTTGGGGTTCGTTTGGCTGATTATAGTAAGTTTATTAACCTTATAGTATAAGAACACAAGAAGACACGGTAAAAGTAAAATTATTTAACTTAATGTTAAATCTAAATGATAAGGTTAAAATAGGAACCTAAACTTGTCTAAATTATATTGGATGAGATTATTTTGACCCATCCCCACCTTAGCTTTGAAATATATTAATTTTGAACTATTAAAAACCGAATTTGACTTTATAATAAAATAATATTTTTAGTTATTCCAAAGGTGCCCCTCTCCTCCATTATAAAAGGGAACCTCCTCCCTCTCTTCCTCACACCACTTTGAGCCTTCAAGCTCGGCCAACCCCTGCCAAATTCTCTTCTCAACTTCCATAGAAACATCCTTGAGGTTCTGGTCTTCCTCAAAGACCAATTTTAGTGCCCTAAAAGAAGATCTCAAAGAGGCGCTTCAAAGAAGAGGTAATGTCTGTTACCGATTCTTTCAACTTTATTTCTTCTTCCACTTCTTCTTATTAGGTTGTTTCATTTTGAAGTAATAACATCAGTATCACTAATATTCTGATATGTTATTATAAGTATGAAACAACCCTATTTCACCATCTATCCATCCTACGAAAAATGAAATCACCGCGCGTGAGTACGTACGGAATACCGTCTCCACGCCGTGGTGTAATCTATTTTTCACCACCACCTTACATGGATGGGTATAATGGTGAAAATAAAAAACTATATATGATTATTGTAAATTGTTATTAATTATGAAATAGTATTCATACATTTCAATACAATTCCACGATCATGAGAACGATATCATCACTCGTGCGTACGTACGGACAACCGTCTCCACGACGTGATGAGATTCATTCTCCACGTTAACCATTCATGAATAATTATAAAGTATATATAATAAGTAATCATGAAATATATGACATAATAATGATACTAGATTTATGTGTATATATATTTATGTCATCTACTTAATTCCATTCAACTCAATAAGGAAACGAAAACAGCGTTCATGCGTACGTACGGCCTACCGTCTCCATGAAAGGTGTATTTCTTTCCATTTACTGATCTATTATATATATGTATATTCTGAATATATATTATATAAATCATGTTTTATATTCTGTAATTAATTAATCATGATCTAAGTAATCATATGAATAATTACAAGTCAAAACACGGATGACAAATGAAACGATTTTACCCAAAACGCTCTTTAACATGGAATTTACAAAAGAACGGGTAAAATAAAGTCATAAGTGAACCATATATGATATCATAACAATGAGTATGATTCTGTAATAAGTCAATGACATTATTTAAATCATTATACAGGAGGTTCGGACACTTACGAAGCAAATTGGACCTAAGGTAAGGGAAATATCACAATCTCATTTTTATCCGAGATTGTTTATACTTTGGTATTTTACTGGGGTGTATTTTATCATCCACATACATCTTTCCTCAATATGTAATATTAATTCCATCCACCTAAAATTGTTTAAATCCAATTTTACCCTTCGGTGAGTTTTTAGTAAAAGATATGAAAGGAATCTTTTGTCATTTTTCGTATGAGGTACTTTTTGACTTTTCCGACAAAAGTACGAGAAGACTGTTTTTTTTAACTTATACAGCATGAATGGATTTTTAAAACATTATTTCCAAGAAGATTCCTTTACAAATTTTTAAGTTTATTTTTAATCAAATTCTTTTAGTTTAGAATTTTATGACATGTTAAGAAAGGAAAAGTGTTTTTGAAGTAGAAATGATATTTTCCTCAAGAATGGAGTTCAAGTGTTTTATCAAAATTATTTTCCATCTAAGATAATATAGGGTTCTGTTTCTATCCCTATTATTACATTGATTTGATTATGTTGTGATGGAATTATTTTTATGAATTCCTTTATCTTATATGAATTGTTTTATGATGTCATGTTGTTTAAGAATCCCATTTTTATTACATGGGTTATGCAATGATGTATGATTTATGATTTTGTGGCACACATAAGAATGGTATCATTATGAGATGGGTGGGACCTATATCTCCCTCCAATGCATTGGGTAAAGATTTTATATCTCATGAGATAGACATGGCTGGAATGGCAGGTTAAACCGGTTCAGTGAAACAGGACTGAAACGAGGATTGAACTCGGTTCAGAAAGGGACTTTGTCCACTAAGATAGTCTTGGCAATGAGTATTGACTAATAAGAAATGATTCTCTATGATTATGTGTGTATGCCACAAAGTTTCATGTTTTAAGTTATGATTATTGGGATTACATTTCACTACTATGATTTAACCCATGTTATGATATTATGATCTGTTTTGCAAGTTAAGATTTCTAAAATGTTATGTTCTTATGAATATGATGTGATTGATATTTCTTTTGTTTACCCTTACTGAGCATTTGAGCTCACCCTTTTATATTTTCTTTTCCCTAGGATATAAAGAAAGTTTTTAGGTAAGAAAAAAAAGGAAGATCTTTATGGGAGATGTTGAAGATCTTTCACCACGATTAGAAGATTATATTCTGAGTTTCCAAAGACACTAAACTATTATGGTCCTTGTGTGTGTGTTTTTGTAATGTACTAAGTATTCCACAAAATTAATGTAATGTCCATGTACGTCAAGCTTAGGGTCTCTACAAGTACAATCATCACACTGATCTTCACAACGGTTGTTAGCCCGAGTCCTCCTATTACCAGCCATTGGCTGGAATAAAAGGATAGTTAGGGGTAACACATAAAGGGTAATCCAAAGACAAAAGTTGATGACTTATAAATAAACTTTTATTTCCTTAACTCATGAGTCTATAGGATTCAATCTAGGCTTTTCATGATCTACTTTCTAACATATATTCTTAGGGGCATTTTTCCCTTAATAAGGTTTCATACCAAGATTGTGAATTTATCAAAACATATCCCCCGGGAGTGTCGTAACCAAGAGTGAAGCAAGGCCCATTGTCGTGCACCAGTTCCTGTTCGAGTCTAGCTCAAAGAGGTGTTTTCGGGTTTTACCCCTAGGATACATCTATGCCAGAGCTGTCTCTACCTGCTCGTATCCAGACAGGGATGTATTTGTTTGATAAACCACTTACTTAGTATTTACCATAACTTAGGTATGTTTTTATTATACATAGTCTTGTATCCAAGGCTTTACTAAGGTTTCCTAATCCTAAAAATAACTAAACCTATCCTCTGATACCAACTATGACAACCCTGCTTCTTATTACAACTTAAACATGCTTTATTACATAAAACTTCACTTGATACAACAAAGAATATCGAGAGGTTTAGTGTCTTTGGGGCTTAGTATCATTACATAAAAACTTAAAACATGAAATACAACATCTTTATTAAAAAATTCCTTTACATGAACACTACATTCCCTTGTACTTAGAATTGCATGGGATAACCTGAGGACATGCATAAGAAAAGGATGAGCTATAAAGCCCAGTAAGGGAGTACACATGGAATAACATGAGGAGTACAATACATGTTAGGCAATAGGAATGTAAATAGAGCATAATAGAAACATGAACATAAAGGCATGATAAAGCATGATAATCATAATATGGAAATGTGGCAACAACATTTAACATTGAATTAGCATGAGCCGTGGCTCATTGCACATGGAGCATGAGTAAACCCTCATTGCACATGAAGCACGAGTAAACTCTTGTTGCACTTGAATTAGCATGATTCAACACTCATTGCACTTGACGTATCATGATACTATACTTTACCCAATGCATTGGAGCGCTATAAGGGCGCACCCTTCTTAAAACATTTCATTTCATGCATAAGTGTGCCACATGGATCATAAAACATGGATTCATAAAACATAATCATTTATTCCAGGATAAAGGAATGTGGAATTCATACATGAAACTTTATAATCAATAAGTAAATGTTCATAAAGGTGAATACCCTTGATGGAGAAATGGGCATGGTATTCCCTACACAATGACATTGGCTTAGAAAATCGGTGCGATTTCGGCAGCGTAACGGCGTGACATAAGAATTCATAAAAAATGGTTGATGAGAGAGAAATGGGTTACTCATCATATTTACATGTAATGGACAGTAAGGAGTTCATATATATACATGTCCCAACAATTTAAATAGAATTTAGATTCATGATACAAAAGTATTGCTTGAATGTAAAAGAAGAGAGAGAAGTTCCTTTCGGAATTTCGGCATAGTAACGGGTGTACATGGGAGGCATTTAATGAGAGAGAAAGGGGTCTCCCATCATTCAAACAATAATAAGGAAGTATGGGGGAGGTTTGAAACCATACCCCAACATTCATAATTGAAATTAAAAGGGCAATACAACATAAAGAAAATTAACAAAAATGAGAAAGGAAGAAAAAACCCTTACTTGGAAGTGTGCTTCCAAAGGCTAGAGAGAGGCTTGTGAGAGGATTCTTGGGAGCTTGGGGAACCTTGGGAGGATTCTAGAGAAAGTAGGGCAGAGTTTGGACGAAATCCAAGGTATTTTAGTGAGGAGGAAGTGGGAGCTTGGGTGGGTTTATATAGGAAAGGTGAGAGAATTCTTTATTATTTAGGTTTGGGACCCCTTATATTAAAATAATCCAAAACACAAACCATCCCATGGTATTTGCCCATGGTTTCTGGAAAAGGAAAGAGGAAAAAAATATTTTACAATGCCAAGGTCCGAACTTATTAAAAAAATTAGGGTTGCTTATGTGGAGGTGAGTCACACTCCCATGGAAATTAATTTAAAAAGGCAAAGTGTTGAATAAGTCTTGAGGGGTTCATTAATGCTTGGAAAAGTAAGTCAAACAAACCCAAAATTACATTATTTTAATGATAAAACATATATTGTCCGAACATAAGGATTATGGTATTTTATTACATCACCATTGGGTCATTATGATGTCATAAAACACATTATATAATTAAATGGTATTTAATTTTTACCCAAAAATTTGACTGTCTCAGAAAATTATGAAAAATTCACCGTTGGATAATTTCGATGTCCTAATTCCAGAAATGACATTTATTTTATCTAAAAAAATTCTAAATATATTAATTTTCACTTTTAAAATAAAAACCAACATTTATCGAAAATTCACGGGTTTTGACAGAAATGGCTTTCAAACCTTAATAAAAAATTTAATTGCATTCATAAATTTATAAGATCATTTATATTTAATAAAAATTAATTTAATATTAATAATAATGTTTTATTAAAATATTATTTAATTCAAAAATACCTTAATTTAATAAAATAAATTTCTTAATTAAATAACAATTAAAAACACCATTTGTACTTTAAAAACTATTTACAATGTATCAAAAATGACTAGAAATTATATTCATTATTATATAAAAAAATAATGTACATGAACATAGTACTACTTATTTGTTACATAACCCCTTAAAACAGTCGCATAAGACCTAAGGGTAAGGTGTGCAATGGTGACAGACTCTTGGGGTGGCTCGGATAACATCGCTCGAGTGGTAATTTCAATCAACTTCCACTTTTCCCGTAGACGGTCACATTCGAGCTTGACATAATGAATCTCAGCTTGGGCTTGGTCAAAGTCAAAGCCCAAAGACGCCACCTATTTTCCGAGCTCCGACAAATGGGATTCATATGGGGCAATTCTACTGGATGAGGTCATCGCTTCCTTTGTCTGAGTAAAAATTGGGTTCGTTAAAGCCTTACATTTATACTAATAATGTGATCACTGTTCAACGGCTATATTAACAACGGTCAAAATTCATAACATGAAACCAAAGAAGTTGACATCTTATAAAAACATTTTTCATAAAGAGACATTTAATTGGATCAAGTGGGATTTTCCATTAATGAAACTTTGGGTCGTTACATGTAATACAATGTACACATAGTTGGTTCTAAGTAACCAACTAAAACAGACTCCCACTTGGACTTGATTCAACCTTTATTGACTTTTAGTCCACTATATCACACATGACGATCATGTTTCTTCTAAGTTAAAGCTTTAGTCAAGGGGTCTGCCACATTGTCTTCTATTGAGACTTTTCTCACTGCAACTTTAACACTTAAAAAAAATACCTCAAGATATGATACTTTTGAATTATGTTCTACATCCATTGATATGAAATTAGATCCTTTGAAAGATCCATCACTACAATATTATCACAATAGAGTGTGATAAGGTCTTTACTTCTAGGTACCACTTCAAGTTCTTAGTCAATGTTGTGTATCCAAACTACTTCTTTTTCTACCTAATAATATATAATATACATATAATCTACTGTAGAATATATGACCATGACATACTTTGAGATTTTTAAACTCACATTATCTATATTGAGAGTAAATATATATCCCGACTATAGTTTCATATCATCTTGATCAGATTGAAAACTAGAATTTGTATATTACCTTATTAATATATATAATCACTTCCATATATTAAGAACATATACTTAGTTTACCTAAGATACTTGAGGATAGTCTTGACTACTATCCAATTATTTTCACCTAGTTCATCTTGATATCTTCATACCATGCTTAAATAATAGGTGACATCTAGCCTAGTAAATAAATTATCATACATGATTAACCTAATTGTAGAAAAATATAGAATCATTGACATCCTCTACCTCCCCTCATATGTTTGAGGATACATTTTCTTGGAAATATGAATTCCATGTGACACTAGAAACAATAAACTCTTGGATTATTCCATATTGAATATTTTTAGTATTTTTTCCATATATTTAATTTAACTTAGACAAAGAATTATCTTGGATCTATCATGATGGATCTTGATCCCAAGAATATATGCTTATTTTCCAAATCAATTTTTGGAGAAGAATGTGTTTAACTAGTATTTAATAGATTGCAAGGTTGGTATTTTATTTATAACAAGTAGTATTTCATCGAAATAAACTATTAAGAAATATACCACACTCCCACTAAACCTCTTATAGACACAAGGATTGTATTTGTTCTTTATGAAACCAAATTTTTTCATGACTTCATAAAATTTAATTTTCCATGACCTGGATGATTTATTTAATCCATAAATGGATATCTACAGTTTTCATAACTTATTAACATCCTTTGGATTCACAAACCCTTCAGGTTGTGTCATATAGAAATCTTCCTAAAGGTTCCCATTGAAGAAGATTTTTTTGAAATCCATTTTCCAAATCTCATAGTAATGGTAAACCTCTATGAGAATTATAATTCTAATGGATTTTAGTAAAGGAACTAGTGAAAAGGTTTTATTATAGTCTATTCCTTGATATTATTTAAACCATTTTCAACTATTCATACCTTATAAGTACTGACTTTTCCATCCATTTCCAGTTTCTTCTTGAATAATCATTTACAACCAATGAACTTTACACAAACTGGAGGATATTACAAAATCTAGACTTGGTTCTAATACATAGAATCTAGTTTAGAATTCATATATTCTTTCTATTTGGTAGTATATGTGCCACATACCGATTCCTTATAGTTTACATGATTATTATTATAAAGTAATAATGATTCTCCATCCTCGGTGACTATAAAACCATATCTTTAATTTTATATAACTTGTATTGTGTTCTTATGTAGTACTTGTGTATCTGGAAGATTTTCTTCCATGGGGAATTGTGGAATCTTTTCTTATGCTAACCCTCATATTACTTTAGCCTAGAATTCATCAAATTCTATCTCACTCCCATGGTATCTTTTATAGATGTGATCCCTCTAAATAAATATAGAGTGTATTTCCAAAATAAACTTTTTCCAAGTGGTCCTATAGGTAATATAACCTTATTTATATAGGGTATCCTATAAAGGTATATTTTGTTCCTCAGGGTGAAAATTTGATTCCTAAATAGGACTTAAATAATTATTCACTTCCCAACACATTTAAGTATGATAATATATATTTATTTCCACTCCACAATTGGTATAAAATACCATATTCCACTTTAATTGGCACATAGTTTAGTATACGTACTACTTCATATAATGTTTATACCAAAAATGATATTAGAATACTCACATGACTCCTCATTAATCTCATCATGTCCAATAGGGTGTAGTTCCTCTTTTCATTAACACCATTCCATTGTGGTGTATAAAATAATGAGTGAGTTGGGAAAAAAACCAAATCCTTGTATGAAATTAATAAATAATTGATTACGATATTCTCTTCCACGAACCGAGCATATTTTCTTAATCTTCTTACCAAGATGGTTCTCAACTTCATTCTTATATTCAATGAATTTATCAAAATAATCTGACTTATACCTCATTAAGAATAAATATCCATATCGACTTAAATAATTAGTAAAAGTTTTGAAGTAGGAGTACCCACCCATTTCCTCAACTAGAAATGGTCCACACACATCGATATGAACTAATTCAAGAATCTACTTATACTTTTCACCTTTTATATTAAAATTGGATTTGATAATCTTTCCTTGTCAACATGTGTTACAAACACCAATTGTTTTTAGTTCAAAAGAATCTGAATATTTTTCTTGGTTTAATTTGGTCTAATGATTTTCATTTACATGATCTAACTAGTGATTCTATAGTTGGGTGTGGTATAATTCATGTGAACGTATCAATTTCCATTACTTAGTTCACATAATACAATAAATAAATACCATTATTTAAATATTACTTACCATAACATGTTTTTTATTTATAAAATAAGCTATATTTATTCCCAAATTTAAAAATAAATCCATCTATATAAATTTCGTACAAAAATTTTTTTTTTGCCTGATGGAACATAATAACAATATATTAAAACAAAGATCATTCTCATCAACAATGTGAGGGCGTAGTCTTTGATATCCACCACAAAATTATGGATTATTTGGATGCTCATAGATCTAACTCACCCTTTAAAAACTTCCAAAATCTACTTGGTTCCTATATTTGAATACATATGTGAGAAGAAAATTCTGTATTGAATACCTAATTTTTAGAAATACATAAATTTCCCTCCATAAGAAATGCACTTGAATCTTCTCTTTACTTCTTTTCCTATGTTTAATTTTTATTCCAGGGGTCTTTTTTCCACATGTGAAATAGATAACATCGCATACCCTTGATTTTCCCTTGATCATTATCTTCTTATAAGGGAATTGAAAAGAATATTTATACTTAGATATATTCTCTTGGACTTTAATTTTATTCACCAAAAGGATAGAAGGCCTTCTATGATCCATATTATATTCAACTTGATGAAGTTGGGCAGGAAGTTCTAGGAGAGACATCTCTATGTTTTTTATACTGAAATTGAGAATAAAACTAGAGAATATCTGATGGGGTGATGAAATAATGATATCAGTTCATAGTTCTTTAGGATTATTAAACCCTAAAACCTATATGTTCTCAATGTAGCAAGTGATTTTAACTATATGTGGCCCAATTGATTCACATTTTCCTAGTTTTCTCAAAAATTACAGCATGGATATCTCAAAACATTCCTATTTTCTCTCTCCTGATATAGATCACATAGATGACAGATCATGCTATAGGAATCCATGTTTTCATGTGACTTCTTGTGTTTATTAGTTATGGATGAAATCATTAAACTCTAAACACCAATAGATACATTGAGGTGTTCATCATATACATCAAATTCTACATCTATCGCCTCCTTAGTTTGTAGATAAGGGATTGGTGATTCTAGCATGTAGGATTTCCATTCATAGTGCAACACAACTCACAGGCATCTGAACCATTCTTGGAAGTCACTGCCATTTAGGAGATGGTATTTATCCATAATTAATTTGAAGGATAACATGGTTGAACAACTTACCATTATTCTATAATATTAAAATAATAGATAATTATTACTTCACTTGATTATAATTTATGTGAGACATAATAATTTTGTAAATTTTATTTAGTGTCCCACTATTTTATCAAGTCCCAACATCCATCACCATTGGACTCAGAATGTATAGTATCATGGAAATTCTAGTAGAAGGATCCATATGCCCCTTCTCAAAACCCAATTAAGGGCTCAATCAATTACTCAATGGTATTTAGGCAGGTAGGTTGTTACAAAATATGGGTTTTCTTCTCCTTGATCCATTGACTGGACTCCCCATTCTAGAATCCCTTTCTAGAATTTCCTTAAAACTTACCTCCAAGTTACATCAATTTTATAGAGGGATACTTATCTTGATTTAAATTGGTTAAATCGACCAAAAACTTTTATAATAACTCCTAAATAAAAGTAAGTGTTCCAATCATGGTTTTTCAAACACTTAGTTCTATAGTTTCATTCCTAATCAAGTAATAAAAGGCTTAGTATAACTTAATATTAAGTTGGTGGATTTTATTTATTATTTTTAAATATTTATTATTTTATCCTTTACATGTATTTTTAATATAAAGTGGATTTTACTTTAGGGGTTAACCATGTTCCGATAAAACATTTATGCACAACCCATTTATTTTAATTCGCCATATTTACATATTAGTCCATTTTTTTATGTGATTTCAATCTTCAATCCATAAAATAAAACATGGATAATATAGAAATAAAATAAAAAAATAAATGACTTTATCATGTTCCTATCTAGTGGTTTGTTTTTTTATGCAGACAAAAAATCAACCTATAACCCTGGTAGAAAACTCATTATGTTGATCATGGAATGAGTTAAAGCATTACATCTTTCCACATATGTATCACTCATTTTGGTTTCATCTTAGTTCCATCTTGAAATGCCTCCACCTTGAACTGACTCCATGCACCTTCAGATTATTCTTTTATTACATATATTTTATAACTCACACGCATGTGAGGGGAACCAAAGGATTGGTTTAGGATAATTACATAAAAAAAACTTGGACACATATGTCTTATATAATAAAATATGGAGGTATGACATGTAAGATATCATATTTAATTTAATAATAAATAATTTCATACCCATGCAATAAAATTAAATTAAATTAAACCATCACATCCATAGGTCTGTTCAAAGATCATGATCATTCATACACATTCAATGATTATGAATTTAAAATATCTAACTATAATTCATTTCAATTCATTATTTTATAAGATAAAAATTACATGAATTAATTTTATTAATTATCTTATTAGTAAATTAATTCATTTTATCTTATTCTATTGAATTTTTCTAGAGATTACCATTCACTATGGTTTTAAATAAAATAAATAATTTTATTTTTTATAATTTATTAAAATAGTACACAACTTTGTACTTGGAATAAACTTAATGAGTACATATCTAAACTACTCTATATGGTTTTAATTATATACAATGCACTAATTTAACATATTATATACAAGGAATGTGTCATAATTTTATGTTTTTTACAACCAAATTAATTCCACATAGAACACATGAATGTTATGTTTCATATAAAATTTAATTTGTTGAGCCATTAGTAATCAATGACCATACATAAATTATAGTTTCAAATATTATACAGAATTAATTAAGAATTTAATATAATATAAAATCTAAAAACCGGTGTGTATTTTTAATTTAATGACTCACAAAACTCAGGATGATGAGGTTTGATGGAGTAATTAATTAAATTTAATATTTCCACATATTCAGGTAAAGTACACATCTTATGTATGCCGACCACATGGCATGTACTTTTCATCATCAGATGTTTTCGGTACATGCCTAAGGACATGATGTGTGCTTCTTAGAAACATTTATTATGTACATGGTTTGTATATCAAGTCACACAACTTCCTTCTTATACATTTCATGTATTAAATACACGTGGTGTATTAATTACATGACATGTCTTGACCCTGTGTTCTCCACCATTAAAACACATGGACTATACGATGCATAGTTTGACAAAGCCATGTGTCGCCCTGGTTAATCAACACATGGTGAATTTAATTACCACGAGGTGTATTCATTACATAATGAACCAGAGTCCACATGGGTGTCCTGGTGCAATGAACAAGGATACATGGCATGTAACAAGAATTACATACTTTGTAACCCTGTGTTATCTGACTAGAATTCTTATCACCTTAAAATGGATTCTTTGGATGTGATCTTTATTAATTATTCACTGATTATGGTTATATAAGCAAGAAACAAAGAGGAGGAAGAAGTGATATTTATGATCGAATAAATAACAAATATAGCTTGAAATGAAATTTAACTTTTAAATGTGTAATCAAATGAATAAATTTGAATATGACTACTCTAATACCACTTTTTGGTTCCAGAAGCAGCGAAAGAACTTATCAAGGCTGATCCAAAATCAATATTTTTTTTGGATTTTATGGATTATTATCATATTGTACAAGATTTAAACATATTGACTAATGAGAATTTTACAAATAATATTGAAAAATAAGGTCATCAAAAACAATAGATGATCTTTTTCATGCTAAATTTAAAATTAGTTTAAATAGATCAAAAGAGAGAATAGCTTGGTCTTTAGATATTTTTTAGATGAAAAAATTGATCATTTGAAACACTTTTCAGTTAACTGTCATTATTATTGAAGGATATAAGTGTAAAATCCCTCCAATGGTGATCTACACATACTCCCTTGATCTCTAAACAATACTGATTAATTGGAAGGTGCTATAATGATATTCAGATCTCCTTACAATATTCATCTTGATTGCTGCAATGATTCCTTTAAGCCTGAAGAATCATCCTTGAGAACTTTTTCTTGAGATAATGGAGGAGTAATGAGAATCTCTAGAGTGTTATTCAAACTTGATAGAGAACTCTTGAATTCGTTGTGCACAATGATTCTCAATATCAATCAACCTTGACAAAATAAACATTATAGTTTATCTATATAGATAGGTTTAGGGTTAAGATATTATTTAATGTCATTAAGAATCTTAAATAATATATCAATCTTTATTTAACCCCATTCCATGTATTAGTTTTACTATTATTATTTTTATTCTCATATCATGCACTAACTCATGTAATGATAAATATTAATTTACTAGATTTCAAATTAATATTTATTGCCAGACATGATATTGGTCCACTATTCCTCCTTAGTATTTATGAAATATATAAATAAATATTTATTTATTAATTCAATAAATAAATAAATATTATATATACATAATTAAATTATTTACCTAGTGAATAAATATTTATTTAATTTATGCGATCAATAAAACTTGAATAAAATTATTCTTGGGTCTTGAGAATAATATTTATTCCAAAATCAAATTCAAATTTAATTTAACTAAGATCAATAGAAACACTTAGTGTGTAACCTTAGAGGCATTTTTCTCATTGATATTAGGTAGGATTACCTAAATTCAAAGATTAATTTCTAGAAACGTGTCAAGGCACCCAAGAGAAAGAAGTTAATTTCACAACATCAAAAATCATATATGATTTCTCATTATGTAATATAATACCTTTGTCACATTATTTCATCAAGAAGGTTTTACACCCATTTCATCAACTTATATTCTTGATACATCATTATTTACTGTCTGAAATAAACTCATCATTACACCATGTACAGGAAATTTAATGCGGAAATTTTATTTCAATCAAATGTATGAGATATCTACTTCTAATAATATGTAAGGGACAAATCCTTCCTATAATTATTCATTAATGACATTTCATTCATGACGCACCCAATTTACACTACTTCCTATGAACATATGACATAACAGTTTTGGTCAGTAAATATAAGTGTGAGAGTCATTGAATGCATTAATAATTGTCTTAAAGTCTAAGAACCATTATACAAACTCACTGTTATTAATATTCAATGATATATAAACATGAGGAATTCCTACTAGAAGATCTATTCTCATAATCTCCCATATTGGAGATTACCAAATGCGAACTTTGTTAGAGGAAGTCTCAACTACTTATGAGTAATCACAAGTGATAGTCAACATACTATGTTCCCCATCATATAATGTTATCTAACCATAAAACTAGGTTTAAGAATATCATCATGTCATCTCTAGGTTCTCATCATAATAGGGAGATACTATGACATTTTTAATGTGAATATGCTCTAGGACATTAATACATTAAATTTATTAAAAACTATAAATTATATATAATAATATTTTTTAATTAATATTCACTTATTTGAATATATATGTAATCCAAAGTACACATAGTTGGTTCTAGGACACCAACTCCAGCAAGGGTATAATCATTTTCTTCCATTCATGATATTTCTTACCATTAAAGGTAAGAATACCTTTATTTTTTATTGTATTTCAATTATCTATCCTCACTGAGTGGGTCTATAGAGAAACCTACTCTATGGTATCAATTTAATTACACATGTTTAGTAGAATCTCTAAGAGGTTGAGGGGGTGAATCATCAATATCTTTAATAATTATGAAGTTTATACCTTTTAGGAACTTCAAACTCAATGGATATTTAATGCCTTAATACTCTATTATTTAAAAACTCATTCTTACCTTAGATGAAAATGAAGGTGTAAGACAAGAACATGAGTATTTATAAGGTTTGGTTTAAAAACCTACTACTTTCCATATTGGTTATACAACCCAACATGGATTCTCTACTCAATTCAATAATAATTGGTTATACAACCCAACTATAATATTTATTATTATGGATATACACTCCATAATTTATTTAAAAAATGGTTATACAACCAAATTGAAAATTCCTTCAGTGATTGGTGATAAACCCCAACCAAAAGACTCCAGGAATTTTATATACATCCCAACTACAAGCTCCCTTTTAGAGTTTATCCAATATAGAAATATATTATTCTTTAGATGGTCTTCCTTCAAAAGTATGTTGGATTACCTTAGATCTTGTAAAACTTCTTCAATATCTTCAAAAACATATAGTAAAGATCAGATTATCTTAAAACTTCCATTGAATCTTGGATGATCTAGATCTACTTAGTGTTCAACCTTTTAGAACTTATTATTTCATAACTTCTTCTTCTAGAACATTTTCCTTCTGGTTCTACTTATTCTAAAGCTTTAAACAACTTTTTCATTAGAACTTATTCAACCCAAATGTACTTTTTATGAAATTAGGCTGAAAAATCCTTTTCTTCAACTCTTCTTCTCAACAGATCTCAATATCTCATTCTAAATATTCTCACATTTTCATTTATTTATCTCTAAATTTACTTGGGCATTTTTATAGGTACAAATTTTCTGATAAATTTAGTGAATTAAAATATCTAAATTCTAAGTATCCATGTATCTCATTTTTAATAACTTTTATGGATATTATAAAATCTTTAAAATCTAATATTTTATCACATTTAAATTCTTGGTTGAACACCATCTAAAATATCCTATAACTTTTGTGTCAAAAATATTTTTCATCTCTCCACAAAATTTTTCCATCCACTCATCTTTAAAGACTTCCTTAAAACTTGGATAGGATCATGAAACTCCTTTTGTGAATATTTAACATTAAAGTTATAGCTCAACATCATCATAATACACAACTTTACAAAATTGTAAATTCCTTATAAAATCTTCCAGAACATGTTCTTCCAATATAATTAATATTCTCATTCCAGTTCCAGCTTTCCACAACTAAAAATTTTGCATCCTTTAATATTTCAAACATTCTTTAGCATGATACATGTGCTTCTGTTGGTCTCTATCTGATGCACCTTCATTTAGTTCAAACTTAGTCATGAATCTTATTATTATAATCAAATAAACTCTTCCTTTTTTTGATCAAATTATCCCATTGAATCTGATGTTATGACCTTATACTTATCCGGACTCTTCTTAACTTCTAAATTTAGATTCTTCTGTCTGATCAAATAAACTCCTAGTCATCATTCTGATCAATTAAAACTTCAGAATCTAATTCCTCCTTCTAGATATTTTTCTTCTAGATATTATTCCTCTAGTCTTTACCCATGATTGGTCATCCAATTTTCCAAATTTTAGGAATTTTTTTAGAAACATTTTTATTCTTTTGGTTCTTTATTCTACTATTACCCCATATTGTATTTTTAAAATAAAATTTATCTTGTATAATTATTTTTATTCTTCCAAAGTGATATTCTTGTAATGAATGAACATTGAAGCATCATATGACTTATTCTTCTAAAACCATCAGTGGTTTGGTTTTCTTAACTTATTCTTCTAGATATTTTCATATTTACGCAACAAATCCTATAAAAATGTATTTGGAGAACTTATTAAAATACTTATAGAATCACCTTTTTAAAATCTACACATGTTTCCTCCATTTTGATTTCTTTAATTATAAATATTCACATATTCCCCCCATCCAGACTTTACTTTTCATTAAGACCATAAATTATCCTTCTAGATTTCCATCCATAGAACTCAGAAATGTTCTTTTGGAAACTAAAATTTCACCTTCTTCTGAAAATCCATTTTTTACCTTCTTATGGAAACTTTTCCTTCAAACACATATTGACATATTGATAAAAAATGAAACAAAAATACTTTATGATAAGAACCTTCTTCCCAAACCACATTAATATCTTCCATAGGTATATATAAAAGAATAATTTATCTCCAACCTGAAATTCAAGGTCTCATAAATGATTTTATTTATTTTTCTTCCATCGATTCTTCACTTCTCTAATGCGTTGTTCAATAAAATTGTCGTTTTATTCCATTTCTTTGACTAGTTCTGGTCCCAATAGCTTATATTCTCTAACATAATTCTAATATGTTGAAGTTATTCATTTCTTTCCAAATATGTATTTGTATGGATATATCTTAACACTTGAGTAAAATATATTATTTTATGAGAACTCAGACAATGAAATATATTGATCCCAGCCTCCTTTTAAGTATATAGAGTAATATATCAACAAATCCTCAAGTGTATGGATGGTCCATTCAGACTATCCATCATTTTAAGGGTGTTAGTACATACTAATGTTTAACTATGTTTTCAAGTCATATTGAAGGATTTTATATATCTTTGAGGTGAACCTTTGGTCTCAATAAAATATAACTAATAGTGGTGTTCCATGTAAACTCAAAACATATTTAATGTGTAAATTTTCAAGTTTATTGTGTGATAATTCCTTTGAATGGAAATGAAATGATAAGTCTTTATAAATAGGTCCACCACAACCCATATGTAATTATTTCATTCGGATGTCTTTATAAGATCCATGAAAAAATCCATGGTGAAGTTATCTCATTTCCATATAGGTATGGGAAATGGTTGTATCATCTATTTGGACTTTTTTCATTTCTTTATTTAGTTTTTGATATGAAAATAAATTTGATTCATATTCTACAATCTTATTCTTTATATTTTTTCCACCAATAGTTCTATTAGATATCTCTATACATCTTGACACTCCCTAGGTGGATAGGGAATGTAGAGATGTGGGAATCATTCAATATCTCTTTCATTGTCTTAGGATTTCATGACATGTATAGTCATACCCCTAATATCACAAATCCATCTTCATCAATATTCAACTTTTTGGGATTACCCTTTCTTATAACCCCCACCTTATTTTATATCTCAATGTCATATCTCTGAGATTTCTTAATTTTTTCCAGACGAGATGGTTGAACAATCAATTG
This sequence comes from Viscum album, assembly GCA_963277665.1. NCBI lineage: Eukaryota > Viridiplantae > Streptophyta > Magnoliopsida > Santalales > Viscaceae > Viscum > Viscum album. The sequence goes on from OY728164.1 coordinate 1,353,681,463, forward strand.
GGAAAATTTGGATTATTTTTCTTCCTTAATGATTCTCATTCCCATACTTTATGTGTCTAAGAATATTGGATCCTTCTCAATCCTCCTCATGGATAAGGTTTCATAATATTTTCTACTTAAAACATCTTCCACTTAATTCACCTTCCTAAGGTCGTAGTGGATTAAGCATACATAATATTTGATTATATCTAACCAAATGCGTTCATGCATGTTTATCTCCTTATATGTGAATATATACTTCAATATCTTGTGATTTATATATATATATATATATATCAAAATTATCCTCATAGAGGTAATTTTTCAAAATATGCAATGAAAAGATTACTGCAGCTAATTCTATATCATGTGTTATATAGTTTTTTCGCATGAAAATTTAATTTTCTTGAGGAATAGGCTATCACTTTATCTTTTTGTATGAGTACACAACCCAAAACCTTCTTTAAAAAATCATTGTATAACATAAATACTTCTCCATTTATAGGAAATGTGTGTTTAGGTGTAGTGATTGGTCTCTTCTTCAACTCCTTGAATCTCTCCTCAAATTCATAAGTCTATAAAAACATCACTCCCTTCCGAGTTATATTGGTTAGTGGGTTTGATAATCATGATAAGTTCCTAAAAAACCATTGATATTACCCATATAATTTGAGGGAAATATGGATGTCTATTTCAGATGTTGGTTTGGATCATTATTTAATTATCTTTTTCTTTCAAGGATGCAGATATATCCCCTTAATATGATATCATGGCCTAAAAATGTTACTTGTTCCATCCAAAACTCACAATTACTATACTTTTCATATAACTTCTCATTTATTAAATTTTTTTAAACAATACTCAAATTATTCTCATGTTCCTCCTTTATTTTGGATTATATGAGAATATCAATTATAAAAACTAGAAAAAAAAAATCAAGGTAGTTTCTAAATACTCTATTCATCAAGTTTATGAAAATTATTGGATAATTAGGGAGTATGAATGGAATTACTATGAAATCATAGTGTACATCCCTTGTACCAAAGTAATTCTTGGGAATATACTCCCTCTAAACCTTTAATTGATGATATCTTGACTAAAGGTTCATTTTAGAGAAGTACTGGGGCCCAAGTAGCTGATTGAATAAGTCTTCAATCTATGGTAGTGGATAGATTTTCTTTATCATGATCTTATTGAGCTAACAATAATCAATATTTAGATGCATTGACCCATATTCCTTTTTAACAAAGAGGACTGGTGTACCCCATAGTGAAGCACTTGGGTGTATGGATCACTTGTCCATATTCTCTTGTAGTTGGTTCTTTAATCCTTCCAGTTAAATGGGATACATTATACAAAGAGTCTTGGATATGGGAATATATCAAGGTATAAATTCAATTGATAACTAAACCTCTCATTCAAGAAGAAGGCCAAGAAATTAGTCTAGGAATACATCAGCATATTCCCTCATAATGGTCATGTCTTCATGAGTGATCCTCTAATTTGTGTCAATAATTTGAGTAAGATATTCTTTTTCATAAGGAAATAATATCTATTATTGAAAATAAGTTTCAAAGGGATATTTATCACCCAAATTACACTTTTATTTAATCATATGACTCATGATATAGAAATTTATTTCTTTATCTAAGTAGTTGATGTGGGATCTATATAAATAAAGTTGATCCATGCCCATTATAAAATCTAATTCTACCATAAGGAGTATAACAATGTTTTTTGGGATATTCACCCCACAAATATTGACTAAGGAAAATTTATATACTTTATATGAAATAATAAAACCATTTTTTTGTTTTTATTAATAATTAAATCTCTATGTATTGAGGTCATGTTCGAATAGTTCTACTAAACTTATATGGCATGAAAGAATTCATTGAACTAGAATCAAATAGTACATTCACTATTGATTAATGAATAATAAGATTACTTATCACCACTTCATTGTTTTGATCTGCCTCATGAGTAGTGATAACATAAGCTCTCCCTTTATCTCTTGGCCTTAGAGGTTTTTTTCAATAGTTATTTAAAACCCTTGGATTAAATAATTTACTTGCATAGTTTTTATCATCTTTATAGTTGAATAATTGGACCATACATTGAGTATTGATCAAAACTTTATTTCCCTTCATCATATTGGTGGGATTATTTATCTCCCTTTGTAATTCATTATCTTGGTCACCCACATTTATACACTCAAAATATTTCTTTATTACCTTAATATAGTTTCCCATATTCTTCTTCCAATACTTATGAAACATGGAAAATTGGATTTTATTTCCTTTATGAGATTTATCACTAGAATTAAACTCTATTCACCACTTTTAATATATATCTCCACAAGACCATTGAGAATCACCAATATATATCTTAACATTTAGGGAAAAAGAATTATTTATTCATAGTTATAAAGTCTCACATTACTAAGAATTTTTTAATAATCACCTTCACTCAATAGAAGAAGTGGTCAACATTACTTTTAGGGCCTATGGATTAGAAAGATGCATGCCATGAAAGCCTTGTGAAGTTTTACTTATAAGAATCGATTGATTTATCCTCCTTTTACATGAGTCTATAGAACTCTCTCTCCATTTTAATATGGAGAGTTTGGGGAAATTATTTATTAAAAAATATATTCTTGAATCCTTCCTATTCCATGGATTCGATGTCCCCCTTTGTCTTCATATTCTTGACCAGTGTCCCCAACTGATAAACTTCTCCCTTTAGATGATAAATGATTAGAATGATTTATCTTTATCAAAACATTGGATGAAATATAATATCTTCTCAAAAAATTTAATCCATCATTCCATGATTGGGGAATCAAAATATACACTAAAAGTAGGAGGCCTTTGTTTCAAAAAGGACACAACCACAACTTTCTCTCTCTTGGGATAAGGAGGTTTTTACACATGATTAAATTTATTATTCATAACTGTATTTAGTTATGAAATTATTAATAATAATTTATTGATTCCCATGACCATTATATTAGGTATTTAATTTGGGAAATCATCACATTTCCCATCACATTGATTGTTGAAATGATTACTTCAATTTGAAGTCATGAACTAATATAAAGAAATGTTAAGTATGAGAATACTTAAATTAAAAAGAATATAAATGCTGAAATATGAATCTAGGAGGAATAAATCATAAATGACATGCATATCCTAACACATGAATCTCTAGGTTTCAATCTACATTATCCATAGTGATTTTATTATTAGGTTCTCTAACCTAAATAGCTTTATATTACATCATTAAATTCCAAAACAATATATTAAAATCCTTCATAATGGTTTTTAAAGATAATTTTAATCAACCAAAGCATATCCACCAGGAGTGTCAAACTAGGTGTACCGTTAGGTTTACTTTTTGTGTGCTGAGTAATGATTGAGTTAATACCCAACTGACCTTTTTAGGGTTATAACCCTGAGGTGTGTATGTTCCATATCTTGTATAGACTTGATTGTATTCATACAATGATTCCATTCCTATGAAGTCAAATACTCATTACTTTACCAAAATTTTATGATTTTTTATTATACTTAGACTTATTCTTAGGGTTTTCATTAATTTTTTCTCATCCTAATCCCTAAAAATTACTAGACCTTACTATGATACTAACTATGACAACCCAAATCTCATTCACATTTTATTCTATAATTTTAACATAAAATTCTATAAAATAAAAACCAAGTATCTATAGGTTTATTTCTTTTGGGAGAGTAGAATCATAAATACAACCAATTAAACAAAAACTACATGATAATTAATTTCAAACTCCATAATTAACTCTTAAAACCCACTAATCTTATAAAAATCTATAGGATATCATGGGGAAATAAATAATGGAGAATGCGTGAGCTATAAAGCCTAGAAAATGAATAAACATGATAATGAAATATAATATATGGGACAAGGCGCATAACATGATGACATAAAATAGAAGGATCATAAGCATGGAAACATTAAATGAAGTCAATGATATAATAAAATCATATAATCATAAATATATGGTAAAAAAATAAAACATGACATCATAAGAATAAGTTAAGACTCGCTACCAAGACAATATAACATAGTGTATAAGGTAAACTACCCATGCACCACACATGATATCTCATGAGACGAAAAAAATTACCTGATGCATTCAGGGATTGTATAATTTCTTTTCCAACTATAAAATTCATAACATGTATATGAATATTTGTTCCACTTGAGGAAATCATACATAAGGAATAAACCTAATAGAAACCCAAGAAATGAAAATGGGTTATATAATCATATCTTATATAATATTTAAAATTTTATATCATATAGATTCCCCAAGAAATGAGGTATTAATGATTTTATGAAGTTCATATTTGAATAAGAATCATTGGATTTAAATATGGAGCTTCAGAGAAGAAAATACATAAGAAATATTGGAGAAATAAGAATAAAAATGAACCACTTAGGTGATGTTTTATGAAATGATAAAAGGATATTTTAAAGAAGGAAAGTTCATAATATTCTAATTTAAACCAAAATTTAATTATAATGGTTCTCCATAAAATAATATGTGTATTTAGAAACCATTAAAGATTAAAAAAATTAATGGTGTGGGGAACAACATGAAATAAGAAATAGGGATGTTCCCTTAAATCATGATTACTTTAAGAAGGAATTGATAAGGGAACCATAAACTCCTGCATATCCCTAATAAAGAAAACAACTATAAGATAAGTATATATGTAAGGTATATATATACATAATTTTAAATGATTTCATAAGAAAATCAAATAGATAAATTGAGGTAAAGATATTTTCACAACCCAAAGAAAAGAGGGTGGTTTGGAGAGTTACCATACTCTATAAGTGTGACGAAATGGTGTTCATGTAATTATAGGAGTTTAAAAGGGTCAAAATATCCACAAAAGTGTTCCTATATAGGTATTTTTCTTTGAGTATAAATGTTATCATTATATAGTTAGTTAATTTAGTCTATTTTTTCAACCATGAAAAACTTAATTGGATTAATTTAACTTTATAATAAGTTATCCATTAAAAATATAGAACAAAATATAATATACTTATTTTAATCATTTTAACTATAAAATTTTTATTATAACCTTCTATGAAGGTAGTGGTGATAAATGAAATAGGTTGTTCATGGAGGTGGGAAATCGATCATAATATGAACAACAATTTCAATTTAAAATAAACTGAAAAGAGGTAAAATAATGGATATTAAATTAACATAATAAATTTAAATATATTTATTATACTGATTTAATTATGTCAATGTGGATGGAATAAATATGGGATAGTTAGAATAAGAAAATAATTGAATGTTCTTAGTTAATAACATTACCTCTTCCTTTAGATATCCTCTCTTAGACTACACCTTAAGGAACCTTTGATTACAATTTAGGTGATACCTTCACCTATAAGATGTGGGAAAGGGATTTTATGAGATATTTAAGAAAATTTTATGTGAGATAAGGTTTTTAAAAGGTGTGGAAAAATTAGGTAGTGATGGGTGGTATTTATAAGGAGAGGATATGGGTGTTTTTGAATAAAATATTCATTAGTTTATTATTTTTTTACCCAGACTATAAATAGTGATGATTCTTGTGATTATATATAGTAATGGTGTATGTGAGGTCTATATAATTTTTTCTTACATAATCCCATAAGTAATTAATCATGTATTTAACTTATAATGTAAAATACCATATTTTGATTATTCAATAAAATTCAAATTTTCTGGAAAAATACAAAAAAAATAACCCTATGAAAATTTCAACATGATGATTCCAAGAATTAAATAAATTTTATAAAAATAATTTTATAAATATGATAATTTATTTTTAAATAAAATCCTTATTTTTTGGAAAATATTAATATACATGACATGATTAAATTTTTTGCCCTTAAAATAATTGTGTATGGTTTCATAAAATTATATTATCAATTACATTTAAATAACTAATGTTTTATAAAAATATTTTATGAAAATTAATTTTATTTAACATTTTTATATTATCATAAAATTATATTTTAACAAAAATAAAAGATATATATTTTCCCAAAAATACAATTATGCTTTCTTCGTGAAAAGTCCTCATTTTATCATTTTTCAAACATATATTTATTTGTATTATGATATAAACTTGTTATATTTTAATTTTATATGATACCTAAATATTATTTTTATATTCCATTGGTTAGGTTATTATTCTAATGCTCATGTTACTATTCATAATAGTTAGGTTACTATTCTAACGATAAGATTACTATTATAACAGTCAAACTTCCATTAGTCATATTAGTTTTTTCACTCCATATAAATAAATATTATTTTATTAATCCAACATTCCCTTCAATTTCCCTCAAGGATCTACATTATTCCTTTTTAAAATAGATATTTTAATACTAATATTCTATTTATTTTTTAGAGTATTGTTCACGAGTGCAATAATTCTAGGATATTGAGATGATCCAAATTTCCCTATTCTAGTTATTTTATTTTTTATTTATTCTCTTATTATAATATTCTAAATTTTATTGAGTATAATTATTATCTAAATGTAGAGGTTAATTCCATATTTTTATTTTCTAATAATCTCTCTTTTTAAGTGGGTTGTGAGGGTACCCTTACATGACTTGAAGGCCCAAAGGAACAAAGACATTGAAATTACATGGCTTGTAGTCCCAAGGGCACAAATCCATTACAAATTTATTTATACCCAACTACACTAAAACAAACCCTCCCCTACACCTCTTTAAGTTAACACCTATCTCACCACCTAACATTGATATTGGCTTTCAGTGCCCAGTGCAGAGCTGCACTAGCTGATAACGTGTCCTCCATATCCCTACTTCAATCAAGAGTTTGGTCATTTATTCATGGTGACTACTATTACTCTTATCCATCATCATGGTGCTTCTCCAAAATAGTCTAAACTGATATGATTCATGGACTTAAGGTCCTATGGCTCGAAGGCCCGTGATGGCCTAAAATACTTGTGGGACGATGGCCCATTTTTTTACCCTGGAATCCATTTCAGAATAAATATAACGGATTCTATAGTACCATACAAAATTACCTATTATAATACCCTCACTACTACAGTGATATATTACTGCTAAAATATATACTATAGTACTTTCCAAAAAATTTCACCACCCATTTTGAACCCGAGTTTCATGAAAGATGATGGGGTGAATTTTCTACAATGGTAATCACTTAACAATATTTATTCCCTAAATGTAATGTTCAAGTCAATATAATATTTTTTTTAGTTTTTATTGTTTGGTGATTATGTTTTATAATATATAAAATTATGAAATATGAAAAACATATATATTCATAAGAGAAATTCTATATATAAATTTTTGGGTCATCACACCTACCATTTATGATGTATGAATTTTATAAATTTTATATTGAACCTCATGTAGTTTAGAGTGTTTTGGATGTGTGATGGATTTTAGGGGGTTTGGGTCATGTTTTGAGGAAATGATCCCATGGTGGAGGACTTTATTTATAAATAGATTCCACACCATAACCCGAGTGGGAAGATATCAGAGTCTTTATGGCCCTTCCAGTGGCCTTATGTAATGTCCTGAAATTTCCGTGTATATATTTTTAAATTATATGGAATTATTTCAAGACCAAAATCTTTGAGGACACCTGATTCTGAGTCCCAGTGAGCCCATAATATAATTTTTAACTTTTTTTAAGTTAGTTTAAGTAAACATGCGAGTAGTTTTTTCTAACTTATAAACCAATGCTCGGATCAAAGATCTGAGGGCACTGTTGAACTCAGAACGGTAGGATTCAGCTATAATGGACTTAACTTTGACCATAAAGGGTAAATTAAAAAAGATAGTTATTATACTTTTTTAAGAATAATAAAATAACTTAAAAATTTATTTTATTTTATTTTCTCACCGTTGAGTGGTAGAATGAAAGCATTGTGGTGAAGAGATGAGGCGGAGATGAACCCCATTAATGAGACTCCTTAACAAAAGAAAAACAGATATGTTGTTTCATTAATGAAATAGTGTAACGACATGGTGACACATCATAAGAGAAATGGTGTGATGCATTTATATATAAATTATATAACAAGTTAGGGAATCAAATGTGTATTTTTCCTCTGAAAACCCTACAAAGAAAATCCTCTCCTACAAAGAACGATGAATGTCGACGAATCGTTAGTAATTTCAACACACCTCAAAGAATGGGATCAGAGGGAGATGAACGCTGATGAATTCAAACAGAACTTGAATCCTAGAGGGAGGAACACTTCAAAAATGAACTCTAACAAGGTAGGGGTTTGTTTGTTTAAGTTTCCCTATTCTTTGTTCTAAAACGAAAAATGCGGATCAACCCATGAACAAGTTGATCTGTAGATCTCTTGTTCTTGAGGGATGGTGTTTTTCTTGGGTTTTCTATATCGGGTGTAATTATTTTTGTGATATAACATCAAATCATTATCCCATTTTGTTATAAACCTATAACATAGAGGGTGCGGGCCAACATGAAAAAGGCCTTATCCCCTCTGCCTTCTGTGTTTTTTGCGTTCTTCGTGACCGTGTCTTCCAAGTGGCGGCAAGGGGGATTCAAGTCCATTGTAGGGAAGATGGAATCCCCAGAAGGCCATGGGCATAAGAGGTGTGAATAACGGAACACCAGAGCGGACATGATGGTCTTCAAAAGAACCCTTCAATGCACCGGAGACCATAGGGGGGGGTGGCGGCGCGCCAAGACGACAGCTTGCAGCAGGCGGACGTGGCCACCCAGCTGCGGCAGTGCATCGTAGACATGGAAATGCACTGTGTCGCATGCGGAAATTTCGCAGTCAACTGACCACAACGGAGGGAGATGTCCCCGCGAATGACCCATAGGTAAGGGGGGTCTAGACATGGATTCCAGCCGCATCCCGCCTTGGAGGAACCAGTAAGCCTATGGCAGACCAGGAAGGGCGCGGGAAGACCCACCCCAGCAGACCGAACCCGCCCCATCGGGTCGGGCCGGACCAAGGCTGGGATGGATCCAAGTTGGGTCGGCAGACCCCGGGTCAGGTTGGGTTGGGACAGTCCAACCAGGTCGGCCCATACCCGAACCCAACCACCCCCTTTTTGTAAAACGCCAATATCTTTCAAACCGGGCGTCTGTTTGATGAGAATTTTGTGACATTGGAACCCTCGCAACAAGTCAGATCTTATTGAATACTATATAGAGGATTTAATGTAAGTTGAAATTCGATGAAAGGCTTGAGGAGCAGTTCTCCTGGAATCAAGTGCACTACGTGCGGAAACCATGTGGTTGACTGAGACCTAAAGACTACTGACAAGAGACCCTATGTGAATTAGCTATGATGGCCTAGTGGGAAGCGGCTTCTCTATGACCCGATAGGCCCATGGTGGGGAGTAGCTCTGTGTGACCCGACAGACCCACGGTACTCGACAAGAGGATTACCTTAGTATGGCCAAGGTGAGAAGCGACTTCTATGTGACTCGACATGCCCATGGTGGGGAGCAGCTTTTGTGTGACCGAGCATACCCACGGTACTCATCAGGGATGAGTAACACAATAGTCCAATGTTAGTGTGAAGTGGCTTCTATGTAACCTAGTAGGTCCATTGTACTCATTGAGGAGGAGTTCTCCAGCAGCCCAAGGTGTTAGATGATGTGACTGATGGTCCTACTTTCCTACTCTAAATTATACCTGGTGTGAGCTATCTTGTGTCGTGATCATGATTCATGATCATGTTTCATGGTTTGCTATATGGATTTCTTTTTGTTCCTTTATTTGTTTTTTGGGGTACCTACTGAGTATATTGTTACTCACCCCTTCACATGATTCACCCGCATGTGTTGTGTCTAGTGCATATGACTAACACCTTGATGGAGGACTTAGTGACCCAAGACCCAGTGGTTCCCAGTATGACCAGGCAGGCGGGACGTACTTATACGACTTCTAGTAGCTACTCTACACTTACCCATCAGGTGGGGTTTCTAGCGGACGACTTTCAGAGTTTTCCTTGTACATTCCTATTTTCAATTTATCTGTTTTTGTTTTTTTGTATTCGGACCCATTTGACCTATAGTTTGTAATTTTACTCAGTGTTTGTTTAGTGGAATTCATGTTTAATTTTCTATATTTGGGACGTGGTTGGGTTTGCATTTGTACAAGTACCTAGGAAAATGCCTCCCACTTGCAGTTTGATGCCTTCAGTGCTAGTCGCCAACCCTTGGCCTTTAAGAGGCAGACTTGGGGTATGTCACAGCACGGGCCCCGGGGGACAGGTCGTGACAAAGTGGTATCAAAGGGATTTAGTTTCTACCTCAAATATTAAGAGTATGTTGTTTTGTGTTTGGACAACAATGTTAAATGTTTCGAGTTTGAATTTCATATTCAGGGAGTCCAGTGTTGGTGCGGCATCCAACGTATCCATACACCAGGACCTTGAATTATTCTTTTTGACTATATACATAAAAACACTGTTTGCATGCATCATATAGGAATTGAGTGTTTCCTTATATCCTTCTTGAATAAGAGTCATCTCACCATGTATAATCTATTAACTATGGTACATCTTAATTTGTATCAGGATGCCTCCACGTAGATGGCCAGCTCAGATTCCGATGCGTGACTGTGAGGAAAACCCACCTAGGGATGAGGCATTGGTTCAGTGACCAGTACTAGATATGGCCTCTCCGGGTGGTGCACTAGCATTACCACCACCCTTTGATCAGCAGTTACTACCAGAGTTACCGGTAGAGGATGCACGTAGGCTCAGCACCTTGCATGAGTTCCAGAGATAAAGACCTCCTAGGTTCAGGGGAGAGACAGATCCTGAGGCCACTAAAGACTAGATAAAGTTGGTGACATGGGTCTTCTACTTAGTGAGAAATCCACTTGGCCAGATGGAAATCTTAGCTGCGAGCCTTCTTTAGGAATCGGCAGGGAGATGGTGGATTTTGATGATTCAGACTCATGACGAGGAGACCCTCTCTTAGGTTGACTTAGAGCATATTTTCTAGGAGGAGTTCTTCCCCACAATCTTGCACTCAGTGCGCATACAGAAGTTGTTTCACCTATAGCAGGGCATCATGTCAGTGGCTGAGTACTCTATGAGGTTTACAGACCTCTCTCTCTACTCTACAGACATGGTGCAGGACCCTTTCTTCAGGGCCCAAACCTTTGTGCAAGGACTAAGATGGGAGATCAGGGCATCCATGGTGTCTCTCAGCATCCCCACTTAGGCTAGAGTGTTGGAGCGATCCCTTCTTGTGAAGATCTTCCTAGCGGAGAAGGCACCAATAGGTAGAGCCACTAGCAGACATCAGGTGACAGAGTCTTCAGTAGTGAGAAGTAGGAAACAGACTAGGGGACCCAAGCGGGTCATATCTTTTAGGGGACAACCCCAGGACTTGGGGTTAGTAGTGTAGGGATCCCAAAGAAGATGAATTCAGAAGGGAACCAGGTTATGCTTCACGTGCGATGGGCATGGACACATGGATCATGACTGCCCAACCCACTCCAGAGATGATCAACAGATGATTGAGGGACTGTTGAGGTAGAGACACAGGTTTGAGTGGGGAGGTCCGCAGGGCAGCAGATGTGGTAGGGGAGCAGGATGAGTAGTAGGTGGTGGATGATGATTCAAGGTGCTACCACCACCACCCCCAGGTGGTCCACCATGGGCTTAGGGATCATGATTATAGGGGCAAGTCTAGATTTAGGTGATGGAGGCCTATGACCATGGTACCCCAGAGATGATTAGAGGTATGATCTGTATCTTATCTACCTTAGCTACAGTTCTTATAGACATAGGTGTCAGTCAATATTTCTTTGCCACAGACCTCATTAGAGGTTTGCAGATTTTGGTGGAGTCGTTGGCTCGGTCCTTATGACTAGAGACTCCTACAGGAGGGGATTCGACGATTACACACTGGTTCCAGTAGTGTGATCTTAATCTAGGAGGTTAGATCTTCATCTTGGATCTCCTAATAGCAGCGTTGAGTCCTTATGATGTCATCTTGGGTATGGAATGGTTATCTACAGTCTATTCTCAGAATGACTATATGAGATGAAAAGTGTGGTGTGTCTGCGAGGATAGGACAAGGTTTTCCTTCACTGGAAAGAAGGGAACTTTTGAAGCACTGGATGGAATTTCTCATAGGAGGGTGTAGCCGATCACTCACCAATTGTCTAGACTCACCCTCGGTGCAGTCGATGAGAGGAGTCCAAGCTTTCATGTATTAGTGTATGAGTATGAGGACGTCTTCCTTGAGGATGTTCTGGGACTACCTCCTCGTAGATAGGTAGACTTATGAATCGATCTATACCCCAGGATGACACGGATATACCCCCTATCATATTGGATGGATCTCATGGAGCTTCGTGAATTGAGGGTACATTTGGAGGACTTAAAAGAAAAGGGCTTCGCGAGGACCTTCATTTCACCATGGACAACCCAGTATTGTTTTCCTAGAAGGAAGATAGGACCTTGAGGATATGCATGGACTTACAGCACCTAAACCAGGTGACCTTGAAGAACAAGTATCCACTGCCAAGGATTGATGACCTATTTGATCAGTTGAAGGGAGAGAGGTGGTTCTCAATGATAGACCTCAGCTTAGGCTATCATCAGCTTTAGGTATAGGATGAGGACGTACCAAGGACAACCTTTAGATGATGGTATGGCCACTATGAGTTTTTGGTGATTCCTTTCGGCATGACCAATTACCTAGAAGTGTTCATGGGACTCATGAACTGGATCTTCCATCCTTACCTTTTTTTGGTTCGTCATAGTCTTTATTGATGACATCTTGGTGTACTCAGCTTCAGAGGAGAAGCATGTTACACACCTATGGATAGTCTTCAATACACTCTATGAGTACCATATTTATGATAAGCTCTATATGTTCTAGTTCTGGATTTGTGAGGTCCACTTTCTGGGTCACATCATCTCAGAGGCGGGAGTTGTAGTGGATCCAGTGAAGATAGAGGCAGTGCTTTCTTGGGAGCCACCCAAGAGCGTGACTGAGGTGCGGAGTTTCTTGGGGTTGGATGGATACTAGAAGAGGTTCGTGCCCAAATTTTTTAGAGTAGGATCACCCTTATCAGCCTTGAAAAAGTAGGGACAACCCTTAATGTGGAAAGATAAGTGCCAGTAGAGTTTCCAGGAGCTGAGGCAGAGACTGACGAGTGCACCCATCTTGAGACTACCAAAAAGGGAATTGGTTATGTAGTCTTCTGCAATGCATCAGGGACCAAACTGGGTTGTGTCCTGATGAAGGAGCGAGCAGTGATCGCCTACGACTCATGGTGGTTGAGGCATCATGAGAAGAATTATGTGACCCATGACCTGGAGTTAGCAGTAGTGGTATTTGCTTTGAAGATGTGCTAAAACTATTTCATGGGTGAATAGTTTACCGTCTACTCCAACCAAAAGAGTCTCAGGTATATCTTCTCATAGAAGGAACTGAACTTGAGACATCAGTGATGGCTAAATTTTCTCTAGAACTATAAATTTTAGATAGTCTATACTCTTAGGAAGGGGAACATGGTGGCAGACGTGCTCAGTAGGAGGTCTAGTTTATAGCTACTGAGTGAGGTGACGTAGTAGCTAGATGAAATGTAGATATTCTTCATGGATGGATATGGAGAAACTTACCCTCAGTCGATGACTGTCACTCCTCCACTCTTACAGTGAGTCAGGGAGGCACAACTTATGGATGTTGATTGTGATGCCCGACATTCTTAGTTATCCTCAGGATAGGCTCCTAATGTATTTTTGATAGGTGGGGAGCACATTATCCTTTTTAGAGGACGTACATTAGTACTAGTGACGTTGCGGGAGAAGGTGTTGAGGGAGTTCCATACATCTCCATTGGTGGTACATCCTGGTGTGGAGAAGATGTACCAGGAACTCTGACATCAGTATTAGTGTTCAAGGATGAAGAAAGCATTGGAAGAGTTCATTTCACGATGCCTCACTTGTCAGTAAGTGAATACTGAGCATCAGGTTCTAGTAGGCTCGGCCTATCCACTTAAGGTACCAGAGTGGAAATGGGATGGTATCTCGATGGAATTAGTGATGGGGTTACCAAGCATGTCCAGGTTCCATGATTCTATCTGGGTGATTGTTGATAGACTCACCAAGTCAGGTCACTTCCTACCCATTTGGGAGTAGGGATCAGTAGAGGGAATATGACCCCTCTAAGTTTAGGAGATAGTGCAGCTACACGGGGTTCCTTCAATGATTGTCTTAGACCATGATGCTTTCTTTACATCCTGAATATGTAGGGGATTGTAGGAGGATTTTGGGACTCATCTACGCTTGAGCGCAACTTTTCACTCTCAGACAGATGGTCAGACGAAGCAGATGATACAGATCTTGGAGGACATGGTTCATGCTTGTGTCCTTGATTATGGTTGTAGTTGGGAGGACCACCTGCCACTGGTGGAGTTTTCATACAATAATAATTATCATTTTACCATTGGCATGGAACCATTTGAGGCTTTGTACAGGTGGCCATGCAGATCACCTCTATGTTGGACAGACCCAGGGGAGTCAACACTCATGGGTCCAGCATTGGTACGGGCTACCACTGAGAAGGTGCAGATCATCCAGGAACAGATGAAGACTGCATAGTGTAGATAGAAATCATATGCTGATAAGAGACGTAGACCCTTGGAATTCGATGATGGAGACCATGTGTTCTTTCAGATCTCACCCCGACGGGGTTTGCGGAGATTTGGCCAGGGCGAAAAGTTATCTATGAGGTTCATCGGAAATTTCCAGATCATGAGAAGAGTTGGAGAGATGGTGTACCACCTATCTCTTCCCCCACAGATGCACCGGGTGCATGATGTTTTTCACATGTCGCATCTAAGGAGGTACGTGCATGACCCATCGCACGCCATCGACTTGGGCGAGCTGGAGATTGACTATGAGGTTATGTTTTCGGAGTTCCTATTGTAGATAGAGGATCTACAGGAGTGGTTCCTTCATAAATGGTTGATTCCTCTTATGCGTGTTCGGTGGAATCACGGGAATCTCCAGGAGAGCACATGAGAGGGGGAGGCTCAGATTCGTGCTCAGTACCCCCATTTGTTTGTTTAGACTTGTTTTGGATTACGATGATGTGAAGCCCAAAAGGGGGGATTAATGTAATGTCCTAGAATTTCTAGGTATTTTTTTTAAATTATATGGAATTATTTAGAAACCAGATGCTTTGACGACACCTGATTCCGAGTCCTGGTGAGCCCAAATTAGAATTTTGAACTTTTTTTAAGTTCGTTTAAGTAAACATGCGAGTGGGTTTTTCTAACTTCTAAACTTGTGCTCAGATAAAATATCTGAGGGCACCATTGAACTCAGAATGGTGAGATTTTTCTAGAATAGACTTAGTTTCGACCGGCAAGGGTCGATGGGAAAATATTGTTTTTCGGACTTTTTAGAAAATAATAAAATAACTTAAAAATTTATTTTATTTTTTTTATCACCGTTGAGCAGTGGCATGCCAGCACTGCGGTGCGGCGACAAGGTGGTGACGATCCCCTTTAATGAGAATCCTTAACAAAAGTGAAATATATACGATGTTTGATTAATTAAATAGCGTAACAACGTGACGACGCATCATAACAGAAACATTGTGACGTGTTTCTCTGTTAATGAGATAACACATTGGGGAATCAAACGTGGATTTTTCCTCTGACGAACCTATGAAAAAGATCCTCTCCTATGACAAATAACGAATGCTGGTGAATCTCTAGCGACGTCAACGCACCTCGAAGAACGGGACCGGATGGCAACGAATACCAAAGAATTCGAACTGAACTTGAATCCTAGTGAGAATATCACTTCAACAACGAACTCCAACGAGGTAGGGGTTTGTTTGTTTTAAGTTTACCCATTCTTCGTTCTAAAACGACGAACATAGATCAGCCTACGAACAGGTTGATCTACGAATCGCTCGTTCTAGAGGGAGGGTATTCTTCTTGGGTTTTCTATACCATGATTAATTATTTTGTGATAGAACATCAAATCATTATCCCATGTTTTTCTGAAACTCTGATGCAGAGGGAGCGGGCCGACACAAACAAGGCCCGAGCCCCTCAGCCTTGCATGTTTTGTTCATTCTTCATGAATGTGTCTTCGAAGTGGCGACATGGGGGATTTGAGGCCACTATAGGGAAGATGACATCCCTAGGAATCCGTGGGCACAAGCGGTATGAAGAATGGACCACTAAAGCGGACTCAGTGGTCCCCAGGCGGGTGGTGGCGCGCCGGAAGATGCGCCGCAGCCGGCTCAGGCCGCGGTGACGCGACAAGAGCTTCCGGCCTCCGTGCCGGTAGCTGGCGGCTGGTGGACATGGCCAATCGGCCGCATTGGTGCACCGCGAATGTGGCACTGCATCACGTCGCATGCGGAAAAGTCGTGGTCAACCGACTGCAGAAGAGGGAGTTGGCCCCGCGGACGACCTGCTGGGCAGGTGGAGCCGGACGCGGCTTTCAACTGCGTCTCAGCCAGGCAGAATCAGTCCGCCTATGGAGGAATGAGCAAGATGTGGGATGGACCCGCCCCAGCCGAGTGGACCCGCCCCATCAGGTCGAGCCAGACTAGGCAAGACCCAGGCTAGGCTGGATCCGGATCGGGTCAGATCGGTCCAACCTGGTCGGACCAGACTCAAACCCAACAGGTCCCCATTTTGAAAAAAACGTCGATATCTTTCAAACCAGGAATCCTTTTGATGAGACATTTGCGGCATTGGAACCCTCACGAAGAGGTGGATATTGTGGCATACTCTATAGAGGCTTTCATGGAAGTTGGAATTCAATGAATGGATTGAGGAGCAGTTCTCTTGGAATCTAGCACACTACATGCGGAAACCCTGTGGTTGGATGAGACCTAAAGACTGATAACAAGTGACCCTATATAGATCAGTTATGATGACCTAGTGGAAAGCGACTTCTTTGTGACCCAGAAGGCGCACGGTAGGGAGCGGCTCTCTGTGACTCGGTAGACCCATGGTACTCGATAAGAGGAGTACCTTAGTATGGCCAAGGTGGGAAGCGGCTTTTGTGTGACTTGGCATGCCCACAGTGGGGAGCAACTTCTGTGTGACCCATCATACCCATAAATACTCATTAGGGACGAGTGTCACATCAGTCCAAGGTTAGTGGGAAGAAGCTTTTATGTGACTCGGCAGGCCCACTATACTCATTGAGGAGGATTTCTCCAGCAACCCAAGGTGTTTGATGATATGACTGATGGTCCTACTTTCCTACTCTAAATTATAACTGTTGTGAGCTATCTGGTGTCGTGATCATTCTTCATGATCATGTTTCATGGTTTGATATGTGGATTGTTATGTGGTCTTTCCTTTGGGTTTTGGGGTCCCAACTGAGTATATTATTACTCATCCCAACACGGGTTTCGCCCGCATGTGTTGTGTCTAGTGCAGATGACCGCTGCCTTGACGAAGGACTTAGTGGCCTAGGACCTGATGGTTCCCAGTGAGACCAAGAAGGCATGACGCACTTCTATGGCTTCCAGCAGCTACTCTAAACTGACCCATCAGGTGGGGTTTCCAGCGGACAGTTTTCGGAGTTTTCCTTGTACCTTCCTGTTTTCAGTATATCTTTTGTTGGGTTTGTATTCTGTCTCATTTGACCTACAGTTTGTACTTTCACTCAGTAGTTGTTTAGTGGCCTGCATGTTTAATTTTCCATCTTTGGGACATGGTTGTGTGTGCGTGTGTACAGGTACTTAGGAAAATGCCTCCCACTTGCAGGTTGACGCCTTCGATGCTAGTCCTCAACCCTTAGTCTTCAGGAGGCGGGCTTGGGGTATGTCACGGCATGGGCCCCAGGAGACGGGTTGTGACACCTTATGCCACTGTATCACCCCCTAAAAGTCTAGTCGGTGGCCACAAGATTTTCAATGAGACACTTGAGTTTTTTTATATTTAATTAATTGTTTAAAATTAATTAAAAATGTTATAATTGGGTTTATTATTCCCTTTTTCTGCAGGAGTAGTGGTTCCCCATACCTCTCCTATCTATTTTAGTTCTCTATCTTCCAAGCCCATCACTTCATCATTCGGGATATGATATTCATACTATCTATGAATGGGGAGTTCTATGAGTAAGGATACCACTAATATTCCCTTATTTCTATGGTTTTGTATCTATTTCGATGTGCGTCGATGGTTATTCTCTAATTTGGGTATTTTCTAGGTTTATTGATTTCTTCTATTTAAGGATGAATCAATGGGAATTATTTGATGAGAAGGAACCTATTAGTACTAGGTAGGCAGTCCCTTAATTTTTTGATAGTATTTTCTTATCGTGCATGCGTCATATAAAATAAAAAAAATATCACTTTGTTGTATATTCCCTAAAACTAATTTAATTATGATTAATTGACTTTCTATGGTATGATTAGAACATATTAGGCCATGAGTGGACAATGTGAGGTGTGTGTAAAAACCACTGGTCATCTATGACTAATTACTATGTGAAACATGTCATGGAAGAATGGTTTTAGACTCGGGATGGATGACCATGTCTATGAATTTATCATAGAAGCTACGAATAGGGCCTTAGTGCACTCTTTAGAGAGAGATGAAATGGGTACATGTTAGGTTAGAGGTTGGATTACCTATGAATGTGACTTTGACATGGTTTGGTAGCTTAATATAATAACCCTTTATATGTTAAATGTTTATGGGGGAATGACAATGGGGGACCAAAAGTCTCCCCTAATACCAAAGAAGGACCATCCCTAGTTCGGTGAAAATCATTCCCCCATTGTCCTTCTTTGGTATTAGGGGGACTTTAGGTCCCCATTGTCACCTCTCCCATTTCCACCATATCCACAGAACCCACAACCAGCATCAAACCACTCCAAATCCAAACCAGATCTATACACAAAATGAAAATCATTCCCAGATCTAGAGCCGCTATTCACTGTGGCTGGGAGTCGCGGATGCGAGATTCGTAGAGCCGTTGGCCGAAGCCGGAAGGAGGAGGCCGCGAATCAATTGGATCTCGCCGCCGCTGCTTGTTGAGGTGAAGCCACCACACTCAAGCCGCCGCTGAGATTTGGATCTGTCGCCATCCGGAGAAGAACTCACTGAGAATCCACCGCTGAGAGAAATCCTGACCTACCGGTTGAGGAGTCTGATGCCGAGCTTGATGATGAACCACTGTCACGCCGCATTCAGGCCGTCTCGAAGCCGAATTTGCTAAAACCTCCATTGTTTGAAGGGGAGCTCCGCCAGATCTGGGATCCGGAGCCACCATCGAGCTGCTGGAGAAGCGTCGGGATTGGAGGAACCCTAGATCCCTCCCCACTTGCGGCGTTGTGTAGTGGAATTTGGGGGAAAAAAGTCCCAAGAAAAAAAATGTGAAAGATAATATAAATAAAAATAAAACAAATAAATAAATAAAATATTTAATAATTATGATATTTAACAATTATAATATAAATATATAAGTTATAAAATAAAGTATAAGATTTAATAAAACTAAAGTAATAATAATAATAATTTATAAATAGAATTAATTAACTTAATTAAAATAAATAAATTTAAATTAATACTTTAATGATAATAGAATATTTTCAATCATTAAAATAATAAAATAAAGTAATTAATTTAAATTTATAATTAAGTTTTAATTCTTTTAATAAATAAGTATTGAATCTTAATAATTTAATTTTAATATAAATTCTTAGTTTAATAAATTAATAAACTGTATCATAATAAATTAATTAAATAAATAATAGCATATAACAACATTAAATAAAAGAAAGTTAATTATAAATTAAAATAAGAATAATTAAATTGATAACTAATATTTATTCATTTAAACTTCACCATTCTTTAATTAAACATTTGTTTATTTGTAAAATTTAACATTTAATGTTGATTTATTTATTTACCTTACCATCTTAACTGTACAGGTTCACATCAAAGTCTGAAACATGTCCAAGTGCATTCAACTAACTTATCGAAAGTTAGTTGCAAGGTAAAAGCTAGTGTGATGTGTGGTTCATGAAAAAAGTGCATGTGTGCGATACACAGGTGAAGAACACTTGAAGTCAATGATGAGTGTTGGTGATATGCAGCATATGATAGTGAGGTTTAAAGGCAGAGCAGCGGCAAAATTTCGGGGAAACTCTCATTCTGAATTCCATACCATACTTTTCAAGAGCATAGACTCCCGGGAGATCCATGAGCAGACCTGGAGGCAAAGGAGCCTAAGAGCGGAGCAACATTAGGGGAGTTCTTTCTCCTTTGATCTAAATTTTTAATACTCTGTAATCGGATATCTTTTAGTGTCGCAATCATAATGATCATAGGATAATATTTTCTCAGCTCATGAAATTTGATTCTTCTGGATTTTCATTTTGATTTCTTCCCATACATTACATTTTTCAGAATCATAATCAATCGGAAAGGTTGAATTATCATTCTCAGTTAAATTGTTTCACTTCTCAATTGATTTCAAAATTCACAAATTCAAGATCAACTAGCGAGGTAGATCTTGAATACATTTATCGAATCTTTTAATGTCATTGACTTTGGTAATTTTACTGTGAGTTTATTTCTAAATGTTATCTTTTTTGCTTTTTTAAACAATTAGATTGATTCTGGAGTGACGAACTCCAAGAATCAGTTTTATGCCTATTGAATATTCCGGCGAGGGGGATTCTTCAGCATGTCTTTGAGGAGTGATTCAATAAGTAGTGAAGAAGTCAATCCTGTTAACCAGTAGTTCAGAATTCCTGAGTGACTTTATTTGATCTCTCCTCCCTTTTTTGATGCTTTATATTATTTTATTATATTTCTCTAGTTTATCAGTACTTAGTGTAAATTCTAGTTTCTTTGTCAATTTCGTTTCCTCATTTCTCTTAGCTAAAGAAAATCATAAAAGAAAAAAACATCCTCCACTACTGATAACAATGGAGTTTAATTTCAATAAAACCTTAGAAAAAGAAATCCCAGTTCTCATGATTCCTACTTCGGATAAAAATCGTTGTTTTAGGAGTTTTGAAAATGAAGTCACTCGGGTTTAAGACAAATTAGAAAATGAGAACTTTAATGTCAAGAATTCTTCACCCAACTTTACTGAAATCATGAACACTGAAACTAAACACGAAATTGGGTATAATCTGGAAGATAATAATAAACTGGAAAACATGGAACCTAAAGTTTTTGAGTCTAAGTTGAAAAACACCTTTCCTTTTTTTTTGAAACTATAAACCCAATAATTTCTGAAATAATTCAAGATGAAGAAGTTGAGGTAATGTGTTTTGAAGAAAAGTTAGATTGATGAACTTTCACTACCTTGTTTACATAGTAATCACTTTTCTGAAACTTATCTCTTTGAAATGGAAAGTAGAGTTGTTATATCTGGGAAAACTGTTTAAATTTGAACACTCTGGAAAATGAATTTCTTGAAGCTGAATTGAACATATCTCCCCTTGAATTGAACTTCCTGGAACACTCAATAGACATTGTTGTAGAGGATGAAATTTTTAATAGTGAACTTCAAAAACAAGTTGAACACACACTAGAACTTGATATAGAGAGAATTGATTTGTTAGAAGCAGTAGATGATGAGTGTAATTTAAATGATGAGGAACTTTTGGAAGAGATTTATAACATTGTAAAACCAGAATCAGTTAATAATCAAATTAATTATCTTCCATGTTTTCACTTCCATCCTTAACTGAGTTGGGTGCAAAAGATCTTATAGATACTGATAGTTGTTTAGAGGGGAAAGTTCACTTGAGTTCTAATGTTTCTGATTCTTTTCATCACACTATTATTTCTCCACTTGAACCTATTAGTTAGAACTCACTTTCAAGCACCCTTATTTTTGATAATGTTAAAGTTAAGGTTGAGAGAAAGAACCATGAGGATAATTTCATACCCCTAGGAGCACCTATTTCAATGTTGTCCCTTCATGTGAATTAAAATCTTGATAAATTTGAAATAATTTTGGAAGTTGGTAGCATCATTCCCATAACTATTAAAGGGTGCCTCTTAGTGGTTAATTTAGGCTATGAGAATTCAGAATCTGTTGTGTTGAGTCTTAGTGCCCACAAATTTCATTTTTATGTTAAAAACAATTAGGCCAAGCACATGCGGTGGTTCTTATTAATGAAACCACATCCACCTAGTGACTACAGTTAGTTCTAGGTGAGTCTGATAGGGGACTATAAATATAGCGTTGAATGGGAGGAAACCCATGGTTTTTTTGTGTGTTAATAAATAAAAAAATTGTAATTAAATAATGTTTAACTAAAGACTTTAAATTCAATGCTTCATGGGAGTCAACCCATGCTATTTCTTTGTTTTCATTTCTGTATTGTTTTTCCTTTGAATAAAGTGATGCATTGTTGTCTTTTGTATGCTCTGTCTCTACTGGATATTTGTTTCTGGTTTACATGCTCTGTGTTTTTAGGATGCTGCTACTAGTTTCAATGTAAGAGTGGAATTCCCATGTTGAATATTAACAAATTTAGTCAGGGAAGTTCTTTCATTTTTTATCACTATATTTATTTATGCTCCTCATAAATTTCACTATAAAAATTCATTGATAAGTCACCGTTACTCAGATAAACAGTGAGTCATTGACCTGTGATTTTTCTTGAGCCATTGTTCCATTACTAATGGTGATTCATCTCAATGGTGACTCACAAATAAACTTCTAATGGTGAGTCAGTGACTGTTACTTTAAGAAAAATTCCGCTTTATATGTTGTTATTTTTTTAAATTCTTCTTGCGTTGAAAATATGCTGCATGTATTTTTGCTGAATTTTTTTTATATATTTGTTTCATGGTTTTTGTTTTAAGAAAAAAATTGTGCACTCACTTGGATGAAATTTTTTTCTGCACATGTCACTATCCTGTACATAAAAAATTGCTTGTAACTCTTTGATGGAAATTGAAACTCACTGATTTTAAATCATTTCATTGTTAGAAATTAAGTGTTGGGGGGTTTATGCAGATTGAAAATGTGTTTTATTGAATATTCTTGTATAGGTTGGGGTGTTTATCATGCCTTCGTCTAATTTACTGAAAATCCAATTGAACCCAATCTATTATAATGCTTTCACCCTATTCAATGTGCACCTACACAAGTTACATGCTATTTCTTATCGCACTTAAAATATTTGCTACTACCTTAAATGTTAATGCATGTACTTGTTTGTGAACCTATTGTTAAAATAATTATTGTGAAAAATTCATATTATGTGAACTTTACTGAGACCCTATACATGTCATAAATCTACTTAATTGAAAATCTGCTTTGAACTTTAAATGATAAATTTTTTTTCTTCACATTTGAATGCAACTTTGGGGAAAATTTTGGGTTTTAAGTGTGGGGGAGGGGGTCAATTATTACTTGAGCTTAACTGTGTTTAAATTAAATACCTTCAATTCCCATTTCCTTCAAACTTTTTTTCAAAAAAGAAAAAAATGGTTAACTTTTTTCAATTTTTTAATTTTTTTACAATTTTAGGCTTGCTTTTTTACTTCATATGGGTCTTGCCTAAGGATAGTACCTTTCTAGTAGTTAAGATCTACTTGAATCTGAAATTAATGTGGTTTCATGATTGTTGATTGATCATTCTTAATGATTATATGAAAATTCGGTTTAAGGACTACTTTTGAGAGTGATATGGGTTACTTGTTTATGGAATTGAAATCATAGCTCTCGAAACTGGAAGTTTGAGCTTGATCTTAGGGGATTCATTATTATTTTAATTTATAAAAATTAATCACCTTAGTGATCCAATTTAAATTGTTTTTGCATAGATCTTTTGAAACTGAATTAATTTGGGAATTTGGCATCCCATGGTGAATCTCTGAGACCCTAGATGCTGGATGTATTTCTATTAACTATAAGCCCTCTGTACACCTTGAATAAGTGCATTTCACAATTCTTAGAACATGAAACATGGAATGAGAAAAATAAAATAAAGTGTCCAGGGTCAAAAACGAGTTGATTAAGGTAAGAGGAATTATGAATGCCAAATGAATAAGGGGACAATTGGTTTATATGAGAGTCATTTAGGTTGCACCAATAAGGTGATTCAAAAAATATATATTTATTTTTGGAACCTATGTGAAGTTCAAAGTATAAGTTTTCTACTGTTAAGTTTTTAATTCGACAGATTTTTAGCTTTGTATCACTCTTGGACTTAGAACTCAAGCTTAGATTGTAGTGAGTCACTAAGCAGAATCATATATGAGGCATGACCCTTTCATTGATAGATGATTCATTGCTCTCTAGACTACCAGTGAGAATTTTTTTAGGGTAAAACTTGATTTGAAAATTTCTTTTTAAAAGCTTATTGACATGTTTATGTCATCTGTTTCAAAGTGCTGGACATGTTATATTTGAGATGAGAATTAGAAAACACACTTTTCTATTTTTCAAAGATAATAAAACATGGGATTGTTTGAGGACAAACAATATTTAAGTGCGGGGGAATTTGGTGTGGTCTTATTTTTACATAGTTTTTCCACATCTCTTTAATTAATTTTTAATGATTTATTAATTAATTTTACACTTTTTTCGAAATATTAGTACTTTTTTATTTTTATAATAAATTTTATTAATTAATAAATTTTTATAATAAATTATATATTTTTATCTTGTAAAATGATTAATTTAGTCTTAATAATTTTTATAATCTTATAATTTACCAATTTGTTTAGCCATTTTAAATTTGATCACTTTTTAATAAATTGACTTTATCTTTAAATAATCATTTAATTATTTTATTTGTATCTATATAACTTAGTTTTTAATATAAAACATTATCGATTAATTTAGATTCATTAAAATAAATAAACTTTATTAATTTCTAGTTTAATAATGCTGTTAGTTTTTAATTTAAGTTAAGAATTTAAGCTTTAATTTAATTAAATAATGTATTTTTAATTCTAAGTCTTAATTCAGTTAATTAACTAAAGTGTTAATTTAGTTACTTTTTATTAAGTTTTATTTATATTAGTTTAGGTTTATTTGAGTTTTATGTTTTCAATTTATTAGATTAATTAAATTTTTATCTAAATTAAGTTTTAGTTTTATTAATTTTATTCAAGTTTTTATGTTGTAGGTAAATTATGTATCACAAATGCATTTTTTAGTTCTCGCTGCCGCTGCTTGTTGAGGTGAAGCCGCTACTGATATTTGGATCTGTCGCCACCCGGAGAAGAACTTGCTAAGCATTCTCCGCTGAGAGCAAGACCGACCTACTGGTTGAGGAGTCTGATGCCGAGCTTGATGAGGAACCACTTTCACACCGTATTCAGGCCATTTCGAAGCCGAAGTTCTTGAAACCTCCATTGTTCGAAGGGCAGGTCCACCAGATTTGGGAGCTGGAGCCGCCATCGAGCTGTTGGAGAAGCGCCATGATCAGAGGAACCTTATATCCCTCCCCAATTGCGACATTGTGGAGAGGAATTTGGGGGGAAAAGTCCCGACAAAAAAGAAGAAGATAGATAATAAAAATAAAACAAAACAAATAAATAAAAAAATATTTAATAATTATGATATTTAACAATTATAATATAAATAAATATGTTATAAAATAAAATATATGTTTTAATAAAACTAAATTAATAATAATAATAATTTATAAATGAAATTAATTAACTTAATTAAAATTAATAATTTAATGATAGTAGAATATTTTCAATAATTAAAATAATAAAATAAAGTAATTAATTTAAATTTATAATTAAGTTTTAATTCTTTTAATAAATTAGTATTGAATCTTAATAATTTAATTTAATTATAAATTATTAGTTTAATAAATTAATAAACTTTATAATAAAAAATTAATTAAATAAATAATAGCCTATAACAACATTAAATAAAAGAAAGTTAATTATAAATTAAAATAAGAATAATTAAATTAATAACTAATATTTATTAATTTAAACTTAACCATTATTTAATTAAACATTTTTTTTATTTATAAAAGTTAACTTTCAACATTGATTTATTTATTTACCTTTCTGTATTAACTATGCAGGTTCACATCAAAGTCGGAAACACGTCCAAGTGCATTAAACTAACTCATCGGAAGTTAGTTACAAGAGAAAAGCTAGTGTGATGTGTGGTTCACAAAAAAAGTGCACGTGTGCAGTGAACAGGTGAAGAACACTTGAAGTCAGTGATAAGTGTTGGTGATATGCAGTATATGACAGTGGGGTTTAAAGGTAGAGGAGCGACACAATTTCAGGGAAACTCTCATTCTAAATTCCATGCTATACTTTTCGAGAGCGGAGACTCCCGTGAGATCCATGAGCATACCTGGAGGCGAAGGAGCCCGAGAGCAGAGCAAAATTAGGGGAGTTCTTTCTCCTTCGATCTTAATTTTTAATACTCTGTAATCAGGTATCTTTCATTGTTTCAATCATTATGATCATAGGATAATATTTTCTCAGCTCGGGAAATTTGATTCTTTTGGATTTTCATTTAGATTTCTTCACATACTTTACATTTTTCTGAATCATAATCAATTGGCAAGGTTTAATTACGATTCTATATTAAATTTTTTCACTTCTCAATTGATTCAAAAATTCAAAAATTCAAGATCAACTGGTGAGGTAGATCGTGAATACATTTATTTAAGATTTTAATGTCACTAACTTTGGAAATTTTACAGTGAGTTTATTTCCAAATGTTATCTTTTTTACTTTCTTAAGTAGTTTGATTGATTTTGGAGTGGACAAATCTAAGAATTAGTTTTCTGCCTATTGAATCTCCTAGTGAGGGGGATTCTTTAGCATGTCTTTGAGAAGTGATTCAATACGAAGTAGTGAAGAAGTCGATCCTATTAACCAGCAGTTCAGAATTCCTGAGTGACTTTATTTGATCTCTTCTCCCTTACCATTATTGCTTTATATTATTTTACTATATTTCTCTAGTTTATCAATACTTAGTGTAAATTTTAGTTTTTTTGTCAATTTTTCCTCATTTCTGTTAGCTAAAGAAAAACTTAAAAGAAAATAAAATAAAAAAACCTCCTCTACTGCTGACAACAGTGGAGTTTAATTTCAATAAAACCTTTGAAAAATCACCCGCCTTCTTTGTGGATCGACCCTGTACCACTGTTATAGTGTAGGTTAATAAATGTAATTTTGAGGGCTGTGACAACCTCCATCCTCATCAAGCTATTTTGGTGGTTCCTTATCCACTTGAGTTGTAAGATGATGGTATATATTCGGCCAAAGTATGGAAATAATAGTGTACCATCTACCTGATATTTGTGGTGCCTCATTCACTGGAAATGACTCACTTACCTTTGATTTTAGTTTGGTGATGGAAAATTCACCTAGATGACTTGTTATGGTGATAACTTGTTTACCCAATGATGTTAAATATTGATAGATCATTTAACATTGTTATCATTTGATTAGTTATATATCATTCATCCTCATTGTGCGTCCTTAGACTATTGGTATATCATCTCATTCTATCATTGGCCGAAGTAGGTATAGTCACCCAGGGTTTGGAAAGAGCACTCCATGGGATGAAAGGTTATCTATTTTCTATTTTTTACTCTTTTGGAATTTCATATATATCATGTAATTATATTTACAATATTTGATGGGATCACCATTAGTGGTGGCCTAATAAGTTTTACTCACACCATATTCAGGTTCCCTAGTACCTGATCAGACTTCATATTTCACGACTCAAGTAAGGGAAAGGGCCATATTGCATATGATGGCTGATCTATGAGTGTTTCTACAGTGTTTAGAGATAGGACCAGGTTAGGAATCAGGACTAGTTAGTGAATATACCCCTAATTTTTTTTATTTTGGAACAATTTGTATATGACCTTCCCACATAGGATCCTGTTATGATTGTGTGACTCGTTTGACATGTACAATAGTTATTTATGATATAACGTATGTTGATTTTTACTATTTGATGACATTTAGCTATGGTATATGTTTTATTACTATTGCTTATCGTTATTATTATTTTATGATATTTCTTTTATAGTGTTTATGACTATCTATGACTTAGGGTATAGTCTCCCCATGTGTTATATATAGGCCCCCATCGTTGGTTATAAGCCTCTAGAATATATAGAGGAATTATTAAGGTGCATAAAACTCTAGTTTGGTCATGATAGAAGTGAAATAGGTCATTTATGTTCCATTAGTACACCATATACCCCCAATTTTTTTTTACTAAATGTTAGAACAAGAGTTTAGTGAAAATGGTCCACACAATGTTTTTGGAGCATAATATTTCATGATTTTTCCCAAGTAATGTTATTGGTAAAAAGGTTCATATTAAAAATTTTTATTTTTAGTGAACTAATTTAAATATGACCCTATAGGAGATGTATTAAAATAATACCCCAATCTTGAAACATCTAATGTTATTTTGCATCCCTTTTATTATCAATGTGAAAGATAAAAACTTGGGAAAGTTTGAGTATAAAGGTGTTGAAGGTATCTTCTATGGTTATCCTCTAAATATAAGAGGATGTTACTTCTACAAAAAATAAATATGGAATATTTTAGATTGTATTTATGTGAAAGTGTTGTACCACTCAATTAATTAAGCTACACATAAGTAAGAAAGTTCCAAAAGTGGCCATGATGAAGAACAAATTATTGAAAAGTGGGATGAAGTTTTGAAAATAAGGGAAATTCAAATAAAACATGGATTGAAGATGATGATTCAACCATTTCCAGTGATTAAGAATAATCCTTTTCAACTTATCCAAGGTTGAGAAATTATAAGGTCCAAAATATAATTATAAATCAAGGACACTTAATTAAAACTATGATAAATTTTAGGAAAATAACATATACCCAATTGTTTTATCATGTTAAGGAAGAAGATATGAAATAAGATTTAGAACAAAAAGAGTGTATTGATACTTCAAATGAGAAGTTATATTAGAATGATATTAATAATATAGGGAGTTGGTACCCAAGACAACTAATAATAATTTTATTAGAAAAAAGTTCTTATTCGATAATAAGTTAAATAATAATAGAGAGGTGATAAGAAACAATATAATATTTGTATAAAAAGTATACACACTTCTGGAAGGAAATGATATCTACACTACAGGAAAACAGAATATTTGCGACGGGATCCCGTTGAAAATCGCCCGTTGCCGAAAACGGCGTCGTAAATAGGTGTTTTTGCGGCGGTCCCGTCGCAAAAATAGTATTTGCGACAGTATTTTTCCCCCGTCGCAAATTGATTTTCGTTTATATATAAAAAAGGTATTTGCGACGGGTCTTCGCAGATATATTATTTGCGACGGGTTTCTGACCCATCACAAATGGGAAATTTAAAAAATATTTGTGACGTAGGTATTTGCGACGGACCGTCGCAGAAATAGTTTTTACGACGTGTATTCTTCTCGTCGCAAATGGGACAGTAAATTTTTTTTTTACGACGGGACAACCCGTCGCAAATACTCCCATCGCAAATACTAAAAAAAAATAAAAAAATAAAAAAATTAATACAAATCATATAATATTATATAATAATAATAATAATAATAATATAAAAAAATTATATTATTATAATATAAATAAAAAAATATATAAAATATAATTATGAAATATTAATATAAAATAATAATAATATGAATATAAATAATATAATATTATATAATAATAATACTAATATTAATAATATAAAAAATTAATATAATAATAATATTATTAAAATAAACATACATATTTATGAAAAAATAATATTAATAATATTAATATTAATAAAATTATAAAATTATAAACTTCTCAATATTAACAATAAATATAAAACATTAAAAGTAATATTACTAAAATAAACAGACATTAAAAATAATACTAATAAGTAATAAAATATTAAAAAAAATAAAAACAAATTAAATCATGCAATATTCGTACCAATATGAAAGAGGAATTGTAAATAGTTAATATGACAATAAACTACGAACTCAAATGTTTATTACTTGTAAACAAATCACTAGGGGGTGGATAATATGGAGGACCTGGAGGAGGTGGTGGAGGAAACTCCATCCCTAAACTATGAGTCAGACGACGCATATACTCCATTTGCTCCTGATGTTGCTCCTCATATCGACGTCTCTCCTCATCCTACTGCTGACGCATCTGCTCCTACCATCGACGCATCTCCTCATCGTGCTGCTGACGCATCTGCTCCTGCCCCTGACGCAAATCCTCTATAAGCTGACTCTGAGCACGCAGCTGCTCCTGATACTGTGAGGCAGAAGATGATGTCTCTCCACGAGCTCCTCTCGAGCCGGACGCCGACATCGCAGTAGTACCATAATAAGCTGCAGGAGTCAAATGAGAGCCGATATCAACTACTCGGCCCTTTTCGAAGCCATACTGGGTCGCCTGCATCCATGCCGTCTCATCAAAATGGTGGGCACTAGTCTGATCACCCGTCTCATCTTGACTCTCAGCTTGTGTCTGAGAGGTCGTGGCCTCATATGACTCCTTAAGTTTCAATTAGAAATTAAAATAATGAAAAGATTATATGCATTTAATTTTCAAACTGAAAAGAAAATAATACTGACCACAATCTGACGCTGGCGGTCACCTCTGATCTCTCCAGTAGCCGGATCAGTGTACATCCTCCGATAAACGTCGTACGTCGTAATACCGGGCTACTCGACTTCCTATATGAATATAAAATAAACTATTTATATTTAAAGTTGTATAAAATATTAAAAAAAAGTACTTACCAGATGCTCTCTATGCGCACTGAATGTACGACTACCAGCTCGATGCGTCACCTCTTGTCTCCCCCGATTCTGTCGACCCAATGCAGATCTTCTCTGAAACCCACCACCCAACCAGTGTGTACATAATCCATCCCAAAAGTGAGGTGAAATGTACTCTAGTCTATGGGCTCTACAGGACTCATCAAATTCTGTCACTCCGGCTTTCCTCACAGCCGCTTTTCTCAAATTATACAAAAACTGACGGAAACGGTCACGCATAGACACCACCCATGCCTCGTGGATAGTGGAACGCATGCTCTCGTCGATGGGATACCATAAACCCTAATATAAAGTTATTAATGAATTAAATTTCAAAATAAATAATATTTAATTACGTACTAGCCAATGATCGAACATGGCGACCTGCACATCTGCGGGAATCTGATCCCATGTGAGCCAGGGCTGAGAAAAATAATTGCGCAAGATAGCGCTCCCCTGTCCAATAGCTATATGCGTAAAACTATAGAAAAATGACAAATAATCAAACGATTAGAATATAAATAAATTATAATGAAAGATAACTAAAATACACAGGTTACCATACCATCACGTGTGCGCATCGAATCCAAGAGGTGGATGTCGCTCAGGGATAACATCTGGAATCATAAGTCTGGAAAGACCATGCCCCCTCCGAGTTCTCCCTATAGTGCCAATAGCCTGAGGGTCAGATGACTCAAGAACCTCATCATCCATAGGTAGCTCAGCCTCCAGCAACTGACGATACATTTCTGAGTCCATATGAAACATGAAATGATTGTTATTAGCAAACAGTTGAAAATAACTATTATGTATAGATATATATTTGTTATGATTATAACAAGCATTTTACTATGTCAATGTTCATCTTCATCATCATCTTCATAGTTTTCAATGTCAATGTCTTCATCTTCCTCATCAACATCATTAATTTCCATATTAGTTTCACTTTCATCATCTCTTGTCATTTCAAATTCAGTTGTAACATCATTGACAACATCGTCACCATCGACCCTTAACTGTGGGGTGTCATCCTCGATATTCATGTCTCTTTGTGAAAAAGATGTGTTTTGAGGAGTGTCTTGAAAAATTTCATTTCCTTGCACTTCAGTGGAACCATATTCAGTTTGAGTAAACTGATTTTCTCAAGATTTAACTTTTATTATACTCCACCAATCATCCAACTCTTTTGCAGTAGCACAATATTTTTCATAATAAATTTGATGTGCCTGATGAGCCAATAAAAATGGTTCATTTACTACAAGAAGACTTTTATGTTTAATATCAACAATTCCATGAGTCAGATGAATACGCAAGCCTCTCTCAGTATCCAACCATTGACATTTAAACATTGTTACATAATTCTTTCCCAAATAATACAGTTCAATAATTTCTTCAAGCATGCCGTAAAAGTCAAATTCAATATCTATATGATGTGATCCCTTCAAACAAACACTACTATTCATTGTTTTCTTTGATTCTCCATATGCACGTGTATGAAAGCGATAACCATTCACCACATATACATTATAAGATTTAACCATTTTGGATGGTGGGCTACTCAATATACGCAATCGACTATCAATCTTATCAGCATGTACAGATACCTGAAAATTTGTAAAACATTTATCACTATTACAAGTAATAAACTGATTTTATATGTAAAACCAAAAAATAATGTACGTTACCAGTTTTTGAAACCAGTAGGCAAATTTTTTTTGCCGATGTTCTTCTAAGCCAGCTGCTGTAATTTGTGGAAATTGTTTCTTGATATGATCATCATATAACCTACAAATACAATATGATTAATTTATTGTAATAGAATCTATAGAATAAGGGATAGGAGAACTCACTATACAATTGGTGACATTTCTTCACAGTTGAGTAGAACATATGTATGAGATCTATGATGTTCATCATCTGAAAGCCATCTATCATGAACTCCACCACAACCAAGTTTGGGCTGATTAACAAATGATAATTGATTGTTCATATCATCATCAACATTCCCCTCGTTCCGGCCCATGCGGTTAAATTTTGAGGGATATTCAGATTCAAAATAATGAGAGCAGAATAAAGCAATTTCCTCTTGAAAATAAGTTTCAGCAATTGAGCCTTCAACTGATGCTTTGTTACATACTTTTTTCTTCAATTTCTGCATGAATCTCTCAAATGGGTACATCCATTGAAACTGAACCGGACCTCCATATTTTGCTTCATGTGGAAAATGTAATATCAAATGTTCCATTGAGTCAAAGAAAGCCGGTGAAAATATTTTTTCTAGTTTGCATATAATTACAACAATAGATTCTTCCAGTTTTCTTAGTGCATCACAGTCTGTTGTCGCCGCACACATGTCTCGGAAAAAATATAATATATCTGTTATCGAATCCCAAATATTAGAATTCAAAAAACTTCTTAATCCATTAGGCATAAGTCTTTCCATTATAACATGATAGTCATGACTTTTTAATCCAGCAATATGATCATTTTTAACACATTTGCCCAAGTTGGAAGCATAACCATCTGGAAGTCTTAAATATGAAATCCACTGACAAAATAATAAGCGACTCTCTTTGGTCAGTGTATAAGCTGCTTTTGGCTTCATTAATCTCTATGATCTGACATTTTCAAAAAATTCAAGTTCTGGTCACCTGCAAATTTGGGCAAGATCTAATCATGCCTTTACATTATCTTTGGTTTTACCCGGTGTATCCAAAACTGTATAAAATAAATTATCAAAATAGTTCTTCTCAATATGCATGACATCCAACATGTGTCGGACCAACAAATCAGACCAATATGGCAGATTCCAAAAAATGCTCTGTTTTGTCCAATTGTGTTCTTTCCCAAAGCCATGAATTTTCTGTTGGTTTATTGTCGGTCCAAAAGTGATGGAAGGTAATGAAAATACAACTGATTATAGCTCTGTACCTGAGATCATTTTTGGAGGTTCATCTCTTTCAATTCTGCCTTTTCTGAAATGAGATTTATTCCTCCGAAAAGGATGATCGCTTGGAAGAAATCTGCGATGACAGTCAAAATAGCAAGGTTTTTTTCCATTCACGATCATAAATGCTTTGTTGTATCCCATACAGTAAGGAAATGATTTTGGACCATGTGTACTCCAGCCAGATAACATGCCATATGCCAGGAAGTCACTAATTGTCTACATCAAAACAGATTTCATTACAAAATTCTGTTTCGCAGCAGCATCATATGTACCAACACCATGACTCCACAATAAATTTAACTCATCAATCAATGGTTTCAAATAAACATCAATATTATTTTTCGGATGTACTGGGATTAATAATGTCAAAAAGATATAAGGCTCTTTCATAAACATCCATGGAGGAAAATTGTACGGAGTTATAAAGATAGGACAACAGGAATACTGACTACCAAAAGATCCAAATGGACAAAAACCGTCAGTAGAAAGACCCAATCGCACGTTCCAAGATTCTAAAGCAAAAGACGGATGCACTTGATCAAAATGTTTCCATGAATCACCATCAGATGGATGAATCAAGCTTTTACCATTTGAAATATTGGTTTTGTGCCATGACATCATTATCGCTGTGTTCTGAGACATAAATAAACGCTGCAACCTGAGTGTAAGCGGGAAATATCTCAACTGTTTTACATGAATCAATACAGACTTCCCTGATTGAGATTCTTTATACCTCGATTTTCCACACGTGGGACAACTATCCAACGACTCATTTTCACCAGAATATAAGATGCAATCGTTTGAACATGCATGGATCTTCTGATAACTAAGACCCAGATTATGAACCGGTCTCTTGCTCTCATAATAATTAGCAGGCAACACATTTCCTTCAGGTAACAATGCTTTAACCAAAGAAAATATCTGATCAAAACAGTTATTTGACATTCCATTATCTGATTTAATAGCCATAAATTTTGCAACTGCTTCTAATTTTCTTATCTTGCAACCAGGATACAATGCATCCTCAGCAGATCTGAAAAACTCAGCAAATTCAGATGGTGACAACTCGGGAGGTAAATCAACATCATCCTCGATTTCAGTTTGTTGAACAGATGACCCTACAACATCATGTACTAAATTATGAAACCGTGATGGATCTAGAATCAAATTATTAGTATCTTCTCTGGAACTCATGTTCACCGTGTTGATACCAAAAAATATAATCTGATTGAAAACCATAACGCAAGAGATGTTTCCCAACGATGTCAAATGTCTCAAACGTTCTCAGAGCACATTTTTTACAAGGACACTTAATTGTCCCTTCTAAAACAAATTCCAGGTTTGATGATGCAAATGATAAGAAAGCTTCAACACCATCAACATTACAGGATTTAAACTAGAACCGTTTGGATTTCTGCACTGATTTATCCAAGCACGATCATCTAATAATTATTGATGTAGATTTCTTTGTTCCATATTCATATATATGTTTCTACAAAATTTAAAACCATTACTGTTGTTAAATAATTTGATATAAGAAAATCAATATCCTAAAAAGAGAAGATACATAATTATAGTTATTTCTTAATAATTACCAATAATTATAGGCGACACAGTTAGTTTGTAATCATCCCCACTAATTATTATTAATTTATCAATACTTATCA
Source organism: Viscum album (assembly GCA_963277665.1). Classification (NCBI taxonomy): domain Eukaryota; kingdom Viridiplantae; phylum Streptophyta; class Magnoliopsida; order Santalales; family Viscaceae; genus Viscum; species Viscum album. Next base: position 1,353,716,887 of record OY728164.1, read on the forward strand.
ATACTTGGAAAAATGAAATATTCTTGAATAATGAAATAAAATTTTGTAATCATCATTGTGGAGATTATATTACTAATTATTCTTATTTGTTTCCAGTGGATTGGCGGCAGCTCTTTTGCCTGACGACTGATCTCCTTGCAAGGAGACGAGTCATCAGGGAAAAGAGCCTCTTTTGTCTGATGGCTCATCTCTTTTTAACTTTCTCCCGACTGAAATCAGTATGAAAAACTTCCTCTGACATATGTTAGAGCACATTTTTCATACTGATTTCAGTGGGAGAAAGTAGCAAAGATATGAGACGTTGAACAAAAGGTAGCCGCCAATCCGCTGGAAATTGTGCCAATTTATAACCATGTACTCGAATTTATTTGATTTTTGATTAATTATTACTAATTATTACTAATTATTACAAATCTCAATATTTCCAACAGATTTTTCTCTATTCTTAACATGTTCAAATCTTAAAGGGTCGTCAATTTTCAGGTCATGCCCAATAAAAAGTTTGCGTCATCCATGTCCAATGTAAACTCTATAATTGTCCTTACATGGTTGATCACCTCTCAAGTAGTGTTGCAATAGGACGACACAAGTAATGTCGTTCTTGTCTTTAAGAATTATTTCGCATGACCCTTTACATAGATCATTCTTCCTTGAAAAATTAAGACAACTTCAGTATCTTTCCCTTAATTTTTCAAGAAAGAATGGACTATGTAAAAAGTCATGTGATGTGATTCTTATAGATGAGAAAGACATGACTTGGGTTGTCCTATTGCAACGCTACTTGCGAGGTGATCAACCAAGCAAGAACAATTATAGAGTTTACATTGGACACAGTTGACGTAAACTTTTTATTGGGCATGACTTGAAAATTGGCGACCCTTTAAGATTTGAACATGTTAAGAATAGAGCAAAACTTGTTTAATTGTAATATTTTATAAATATTTTATAATTTTAATAATATTAATATTTTTTTATAAATATTAAACATATAATAATAAAATAATTATATTATTAGTATTATTTAATTATTAATATTAGAGTAATATAATATTTTATATTATGTTACTATTTATGTTACTAATTATATTACTAATTATGTTACTAATTAGTAATACGAATATATGCATATAGGTCGGGTGGTTAATTAATCATTGAATAGAAAAACAAACGTGATTGACCGCTCATCTACCTCAATTTTCTTTTCATTTGTGTGTTGAGGTTGACAGGAAACTTCTCCCTCCACATGTAATATTTTCTTTTACTATCAAAATTATAAACCTCCTCGCCTCTATGCTGGAAAGGAGGTTGATAATTTTGACAGTAAAAGCAAATATTACATGTAGAGGCAGAAGTTTCCTGTTAATCTTCAACACACAAATGAAAAGAAAATTGAGGTAGATGAGTGGTCAATCACGCTTGATATTTTTCCTAATTATTTTTAATTGTTTCCTAATTATTTTATTTTTAATTGTTTCTTAATTATTTTTAATTGTTTCCTAATTATTTTTAATTATTTCCTAATTCTTTTTAATTGTTTCCTAATTCTTTTTAATTGTTTTTTAATTGTTTTTAATTGTTTCCTGATTGTTTTTAATTGTTTCCTGATTGTTTTTAATCGTTTCCTAATTGTTTTTAATTGTTTCCTAATTCTTTTTAATTGTTTCCTAATTATTTTTAATTGTTTCCTAATTCTTTTTAATTGTTTCCTAATTATTTTTAATTGTTTCCTAATTATTTTTAATTGTTTCCTAATTCTTTTTAATTTTTTCCTAATTCTTTTTAATTGTTTCCTAATTCTTTTTAATTGTTTCCTAATTCTTTTTAATTGTTTCTTAATTATTTTTAATTGTTTCCTAATTATTTTTAATTGTTTCCTAATTCTTTTTAATTGTTTCCTAATTCTTTTTAATTGTTTCCTAATTCTTTTTAATTGTTTCTTAATTCTTTTTAATTGTTTCATAATTCTTTTAATTGTTTCCTAATTCTTTTAATTGTTTCCTAATTCTTTTAATTGTTTCCTAATTCTTTTAATTGTTTATTTTTAATTGTTTCCTAATTATTTTTAATTGTTTCCTAATTATTTTTAATCGTTTATTTTCAATTTTTTCCTAATTATTTTCAATTGTTTCTTAATTATTTTAATTGTTTTTTAATTATTTTAATTGTTTCCTAATTATTTTAATTGTTTCCTAATTATTTTAATTGTTTCCTAATTATTTTAATTATTTTAATTATTTCTAATCATTAAATCTAATTATTTCCTAATTATTTGATGATTATTTTAATTAAATCTAATTATTTCATAATTATTTGATAATTATATAATTATTTTATAATTAAATATAACTATTTCTAATTATTTCTAATTAAATATATTTATTTCTAATTATTACCAAAACATCCTCCGGGAGTGTCGAACCAAGAGTGCAGCAAGGCCCGTTGTCGTGTACCAGGTTACCCCGAGTCAAGCTCGAAACACCTTGTCAGAGTTTTCACTCCTAGGTACATCTGTGTCAGAGTCGTCTCTACTTGTTCGTATCTAGACAAGGATTATTTGGTACAACCACTTAATCTAATTATACTATATAGCTACTAAACATTCTATTAAAAAAATTAAAATTAACAACTAAAAATAAAATTAACAATTAAAAATAATTTAACAATTAAAAAAAATATAAATACCTTCAATATTTTGAAGCAGTTTGCGCCTCTTAACTCCTTCTCTCCTCTTCTCATAAGAAAAAAATTAAAATGAAAGAAATTTTCTACTTAGAACAGGGAGTTAAAGAGAGAGAGGAAGAGAGATCTGAATGATTTGAAAAAAAAAACGGATGGGGGGTATATATAGGTTAGAATATTTGCGACGGTCTTATTTGCGACGGGATACCGTCGCAAATACCTTCGCCTGCATTAATTACGGGCGGCGGTTAAAAGGGTTTTTGCAACGGGCCCGTCGCAAATAGCTGTCTGCCGACATACTAGTACCGACGGGCAGATATCCCCGTCGCAAATTCCTATTTACCACCGTCGGTATTTGCGACAGGCCCCGTCGCAAATACCTTCACCCGCATTTATTACGGGCGGTGGTTAAAAGAGTTTTTGTGACGGGCCCGTCGCAAATAGTTGCCTGCCGACATACTATTAGCGACAAGCGGATATCCCCGTCGCAAATTCCTATTTACCGCCGTCGGTATTGGCGATGAACCCCGTCGCAAATAACACCTGCTGAATATTTTTTTGTGACGTGACAATTACCCGTCGCAAATAGTATTTACCACCGCCGGGTAGTTGAGACGGGTAGAAGGCGACCGTCTCAAATAGGTTTCCCGTGTTTTGGCGCGCAAACTGCGCCATATCTATTGTGATGGGTCCTGTATCACCGTCACAAATACACTTTTCGTCGGAGTTTTTGCGACGGGAATAAAGCCCGTCGCAAATACCTCGTCGCAATAATCGGTTTTTCCCATAGTTCTATGAGACTTTTACATTGGATTCTATGATTGAAACAATAAGAACTTTCATGATATCTCTACAAAAATATAATACAAGATCTTCAAAATGGATGTTAAATCCACCTCTATTAATGGAGAGTTGGATGATGAAGTTTATATTGAACAACATAATTGTTTCTTACTTAGAGAAGATAAAAGATATGTTTTCAGGTTAAATGGGGATCTATATGGGTTTAAAAAATCCCCCAGATCTTGGTATTCCAAGTTATATACTTTCTTGATGTTTCTAAAATTCAATAAGGGACTACTGGAAAACAACCACTATATCAAAGATGATAAAGTGGTAGCTCTAATTTTTATTGTATATATAGAAGATATAAAATTTATTGGAAATTAATGTTGTATTATTGAGGATTTTTCTTTATAAATGAAGAATATTGTTTAAATGTATATGCTTAGAGAGATGAAATATTTCTTGGCTCTATAAATTTCTCAAGAGGAGAATCATATCTTTCTTTTACAAGAGAATTACACTTGATAACTTCTAGTGAAGTTTGTTATAATTTATTGAAAGAATTTTCCTACCCTAATTTTAGTAGGAACCAAGCTATACAAGGTTGAGGATTGAAAATTAGTTGATTCAATAGAGTTAATAAAACTTATTGGGACTTTACTCTCTTTGACTGCTTCATGGTCAGATTTAGTGTATGTTGTTACATTATGTGCAATATTTTAAATTTAATGGAGAAAATCACATATTTTTTATAAAAATACGCTCCTTTTATACATTAATGGAACAATTAATTATGGTTTTAAGTATAATAATTGTGGAAGGTTCGATTTTTTATATTTGGAAATTTAAATTGGGTTGGAAATATCAATGATATAAGATCAACATCTGGAGAAGTTTTCCTTCTTGGAGAATGCTTTGTGACATGGCATACAAACAAGAAAAATTTTATGACCTTGAATACTAATAAAGTGGAGTATATTATTGAAACTCAAGTAACAACCAAATTGATGCGAATGAATACTTAATCGTAAAATCTCAAATTGGATGTGAAGTTACTGTTGTTGGTGGGATGTGATAATCAAAGTTCCATCAATCTATCATGAAATCCTATTTAGTATTCTTGATGAAATAAAATTGATATCATGTTTCAATTTATCAAGGATTTATTAGTTACAGGGGTACTAAATCTGATGTTTTTTTGAACCAAGGAGCAAAGATCATATGTGTTCATGTAGCTACTTCTGAAGGATACCAAACAATTCATTTCAAAAAATGAGGTTGTTGATGGGAGTTCAACCAAAACTTTTTCAAGGATAAGTTATAATGAACCCATCCCTTCTCTCAATTATTCTTTGGATATTTATTGTAAAAAAGGGGAAAGTCAACATTAATACCTTTATGTTACATTTCTCAATGCATTTCTTTTATTATCAAGTGAATGATTTAAAAAGGGGGAGAATAACAAAATATGTGGAGAATACCAATGAGCCTATTTCTGAGTGGTAAAGGCTCTGTCCTGACATCTAAATGATCAAATATTAAATCCAGGTAGGGATGATATTTCAGATTTACTATAGTAGTACTGTAGTAATTACTGTAGTGGTCACTATAGCAGTTACTATAGTTGTGAAACTATTCACCTGATTTAGGCTTACGAGCCACATGGCATTCAGTCCATAGGTCCTTTGGTCCACCAAAGGCCATTGGATCATGGGATTTTAGACCATAAGGTATTCAGTCTATGATAAAATCATGTTAGACCACATAGAAACAGACCCCAGAAGGGGAAGCAGAGCAAGTAGCATCCACCAAAACATATTTAATTAGATTGGGAATGAAGAGAGAGTACGATAACCACCATCATGATTAGGAACCATATAGCTTTTCATGGGAAAATTCTAGTCGACAAACCATCAAATGTGGGGAGATAGGCACTATTAAATGATGTAAATGATGGGGAGGGTAAGTTCTAGTGTATTAGGGTCTTCGAGCCTTTGAATCATGTACTAATCCATGTGCCTCTGGGCCAATGGTTCATGTAAGGGTTCTCCCTCCACCCATTAAAAATGGGGATTATCTAAAATAATAAAAAATATTAAAGGCCTTTGGGCTAGGATCACTAAATATAGGGAGAATCCAAAGGTATATATTGAACATAATGGGGGATAAATATCATATTAATAGGACTATATATTTAAGTGGATATTTAAAAAGAGGAAAGGTGTAAATCTATAGTGTTTGTGTGTGTGTTGAAGTGTTTGGAATTTTATAATGCTTTTATTGAGCATATGTGTAGGTAGTTTGTTCTTGGAATATGTAGGGAGAGTTTTAATGAGTTGATAATGAGAAAGAAGATATTATGGAATATTTTTTTTGTAAGTGGATATAATTTACCCAAATAGATATATTTTTTATTGTTATTCATAGTTCTTATTTGGTACACTACACTAAGTAAACTTATTTAGGTCTAGAAACATAATATAATGATTCATTTACATGTTTAAGGGTGATTTATGTTCTAATGGTTGAAAAAAATGTATTTAAATTTGATAGTTGATAAAAAAATAAAAAGGGGGAGATTTTTGAGACCAAGAAGTTAGAAGAGATTTTTAAGACCAAGAGTTGGTGAGATAATGAAGGTTACCTCAAGAGAAGGTGTTTATGAATGTGGGGGTTTATTTTAGTGAATTTAAGTTTAAGAGGACATGATTAATGACTTAAGTGTTGTATTTTGTTGTCAAGACATTGTAAATTATATGAACCATATTCAATATTAGATGATTCATGTTTTTTATTTGATTTAAATTTTATTCCATGGTTTGGGAGTGATTGTAAGTAACTCAAATTTATTATAATAATTTTGATGGTTTTTGGGAGATTTTTAAAGTAAATACAGTCTTAACTATATCATGGATAGTCCCAAAATGGGAATAATACTAGTTTGAGAAGAAAAACAATTTTATAAACATTAAAATGAGTTTTTTGAAATGAATTTAAGTTGAAAATTTTTATATATTTAAATGGGGAAGCTATCTATTCCATGGAGTGTTGTCATAGTTCAGGATGAAACCAAGCCCGGGAAGTGAAACATGGATTTGGAAATGGATAGGTACTCATGGTTAATTCCTGGGAACCAAAACAAAATCATCTATGTCATATCCCATGTGATGAATCCTTTTTGTGAAGAGTTTAAAATGTCAAGTGGATTATATCAAGGGATTAAAATGTCATATTCTCAGGGAAGTGAAGCCTGCCACGACCCCATCCCCCCAAAGGTATTTCTATTGGGATGAAAATGAGAGAAGGGGGATAATGATGCCTAAATCCCAACTCCAATAAGACGCAAGTTGTATAAGAGCACCGAGAGTATATCATACACACATATAGAAGGAAATACCCTCTAAAATAAGATAAATGAGAGATAAGATAGAAACAACCAACAAATACTTATCAACATAAATGTAAAGAATGGATCCCAAGTATATTCATGAGATTTCATAAAACTAAACATCTATAAAGAAAACTAAAAGTACCAAAAGTTAATCCCTAGTAGTGAGCTTGAAATCCCAACTAGCTCCTAAAAATCTATGAGCTAGTATAGTCTAACCTGATCACCAACCAGCCTCTGCATACCTAAAAAATTATATATACATAGGGTCAGAATAATATGTATACTAAGTAGGATCCTCCACATAGCCTCTCATGATAAAGATAATGAAATCATACTAAATACTAGTGAACAAAAAGTAAATCCAACTCATCACATAAACGAGTATGCTAAGTTCCCAACCTCACCATAGATATCTATAACCAAGTATCACGTACAAGATATAATATAATATAATATCAAAAGAAGGTACCTTTCTACACTTCCCCATTAGGTTTCCACTCCGACACAACATCACATGTTCTGATCCATATCTCTCTAAAAGTAATCTAGACTTAAGACACCTGGGTTAATTATAACAACATGTATCATGTGAATAAAATCATCTCATTATCATATACCATATACCATGTGAAACACACTATCCCACTCCACATCTCTAAATAGTAACCATGTAGTTTCTGAGATCCACCACATTCTATATGTCATGTATTATACCTCAATCAATCAAATCCTATACATTCCATACCTATAATAATCCATAGGATACTATATATAAAGGTAAATGTGTGCGAAAATAACCATAAGATATTATATTCCTCTACAAAAATATATGTGAAAGGTTACCACCATGCATACGAGCACATAATACCACCAGGAGAAGAGAGTAGGGTCAGAGGGGGTAGCAACCATATATTCCTCGCCAACCTGGATGTTGGAAAAAACACCATCCTAGAGTCCACTGAGTGTCAATATCTTTACCTACATGGATGAAGTAAAATATAAAATCACAAAACATAGAGGAAATAATATATCTCAGAGCCACTCAATAGGCATTAACATAATCTTAGGCTCAACTTTAGTTATCGTCACTCTAAGACCCGACTACTACTACTAAGGGCTAGATATCCTATAAGAAAATAGGAATTATAGAAGAATTTATTTATTTTATTCCTTTCCATTAAACATTATCATTACATTAATCCATTAAATTAACCATTAACATACTTCAACATTACTTTAGCATGATCAGAAACTAATTCCCATGCCCTCCATGCATAACCAATTGAATCCATAGTTTCTCAAGATTATTAACATTTTACTTCCATTCCATCACCAACTACATGTGTCAAAACATTTATTAATCATTATTATTATATAATTCTATGCACTCTAGGAAACACTCTAAGCTATCATAAAATAGATGCATAACCAAGAATAACTAGCTACCTCAAGTAGTGGGAAAATAAATATAGGAACAATAAAATCATATGGCCAACCTTTAAATAAGACTTATTAACACAAAAGAATCCTAGATTTTTTCACAACAACATGAAATCCTAGCTTCAACCCATTCCGTAAATCCTGGTTCCATCCCCAACACCATCACGCATATCACCATGTATTTCTTCGTTTCAGGCGTCAACTACTACCATAAACCCAGGCCTCCCTGCCTATATTTTGTCAACCAAAAACCATCCCATGATCAAATTACATCACATATAAAGGATTAAATCTAGAGAAAAACACAAAATTTAGAAAAAAATAGAGTCAAAATGGAATCTAGGCCCTAAAACAAGGTATCTAACCTTCACATGAAAATAAGATTGCTCGACCCCAAATATTGATCTTTATCAAAAAAACAAATTTATTACCATTTTTTATTAGACGATTTATTTATCATATGTTACAACCATATTAAACCTAAGGTAATACCTATTACAAGCTATTAATTATTTAAACATGATTTCAAGCATAACTTCTAGTTTTAACAAACTTTAAATAAAAACAATTCATTTAACATGCCTCTTTATTATTTTCAAAAATAAGCATTTCCTGCTTCATATTCTTTATCCAATTCCATTAACATATGAAAAAAATCAATTAAAAATTCATTAAGAATTACTTTTTATTTCCCATAAAACATAAGAAGAATAGTTTACAAAAACATTCCTCTTTAAATCTTTAGACAACCAACTGCTAGTAAAAAATTCATTTAAGACAACATGGTTTTCACATAGATTATTAAATAACTGATGTGAAAAATAAAATTTGTATCTTCTTCATGTCAATTATTTTGTAACAAGTGTGGAAAATAGGTTTTTCATGTTGGTTATTAAATAAATGACAAGAAAAACCATTAAAATTTTAATTAAACTTTAGGAACAGTCATTTTGGTTTCATTATTTCATGTTTCTTCCTTCAATTTCTCTCACATGGTGTACTATAACCCTTCCATATCTGATCAAGTGTACTTGAATCTCTTTATTCATTAATTTGGTGGCCTTGAATCTATTTTAGTTGGCATCCACCACTATCTTCCACCATCACTCTTCATTGGCCTCCACCTTCACTCTGTCTGCACCATTTTCCCATTGGTGTATCCTTATCAATTACCCCTTCCAGTATCAATATACAATTTATGTTTAATTTTTTTTATTTTTTATATATACAAGGTATTTGTATTTTTAATTACAATTATAATTTTCTATTGATATATCCTTCTATTTTCTATTTGTATTTGTTGTTATTATTATTCTCACATCTAAGGTATTTTTAAACTGAGGAAAGATTTTTTTAGATTAAGTTTTGATTAAATGATTATTTGATGAATTGGTATTATAAATAATATTAGTTTACTAATTAATGTTTGTATACAGTATGTTTTTATTCTACTTTGTGAATGGTTATTTTGAAGATATAGTGGATTATGGATTTTGAATATGGTGTATTGATAATTTATATTTATATGATTATGCATATTTCATGATATGTTGTGATTTTTTTATGAAAAAAATGATAATTATATATATTCAAAGCTGTAATTTTTTTATAAAATATTTTTTTCTTTATTTTATTTGTGACATTTTTATGGTATTTATTATTTTTATTTATAAAAGTAAATTTGAAATTTAATTTGAAATTATTATAACTTATATTCAATTATGGATATTTATTATAGATAATAATGAATCTAATTTGGATTACTACACTGTGACCAAGTGATGAATATGAGTAAGGTGTTGATGATTTTTTTTGAATTTTCTAACCAAAATGTTCTAAACAATGACATATTTTCCCCATGTTTGATATGTTTAAGTATGAAGAAGTTGAAAAGTAGATAAATAAAATATGATTTAATTTTTCATGGTTTTAATCTAAGTTACAACCCTTGGATTTGGCATGGTGAAATAGGATATAATTCCAGTTCTATTGATGATAATAATTTTCAAGATGATAAGTTTAATCAAATTGAAGAAATAATTCATGATATTAAAGTATATTTAGTTAGGAAAGAATCCAAAATTGATCATCTATATGGAAATGATAAAAAACTATTATTTTCGAGTTATATATAATTAATATTTTTATCAATTATGTTAAAATTTATTAACTTAATGGTGAAAAATGGATAGAGTGATAAAAGTTTTATAGAATTGCTGAAGTTATTTAAAGACATACTTCTTAAAGACAACTATCTTCCAAATTCCCATTATCAGGCCCAATGGGTTTGGGGTAAAAGAAGATACATGACTATCTGAATGATTGTGTGATATATAGGAAGGAATATGAATATTTTACATGGTTTACTAAATAAAAGACCTCATGGTATAAGTTGAAAGAAAAATCACTGGATGATTTAGTAGTTATAGAGACTCCTGCCAAGTCAATTTTTTTTATCTTCTTATAATTTATCATTTGAAAATTTTATTTGAAAATTCAAATGATGAAAAAATATTGAGATGGCATGTGGATGAGTGGATATGTGATGGAAAATTGTTTCATCTGATTGATTTTATATAGTGGAATAAAATGGATCAACAATTTCCTATATTCATAAACGAAGTTAGAATCCTTAGAATTGAACTATACACATATATAATGAATCCATATTGAAGCATTAGTAGAAAAAATAGTTCATGAACTATTTTATTGGTAATTAAATACTTAACTCCTTAATTTTTTATGAATTTGAAATATATCATGTTTATTTTAATGATTTCTACACCAAAACTTCCTAGAGATGATATTGATGTTTTCTTATCACTATTATTTTTTTATTTAAAACTTTTATGGGAGTAAGGTATTAGAGTGTATGATTATTATAAAATAAATCATTTTCAACTTCCTAAAACGATTATATTCACTATAAATTTCTTCCCAACCTATGGAAATTTGTCTGGATACAATGTTAATAGGCATAAATCATGTCCAATTTGTGAACAACAGACTTCATATTATCAATTGAAACACAAGATAAAAAAAGTATACATGGGTCATCAAAGGTTTTTATAAATGGATCACTATTATCAAATATTAAAAAAGGAATTCAATCAATCTATGTAATTTTATATTTCTCAAAACCATTGTCCACCAATCAATATTTTGAGAGGGTGAAAAACATTTATGTCACATTTAAAAAGACAGAAAAATATGATAATGATAGAAATATTTGGAAGAAATGATCAATAATTTTTGAGCTTCCATATTGGATATATAATGAGTTCAAAAATAACATTGATTTCATGCACGTGGAGAATAATATTTGTGACATTTTTATTGTACCATTTTTAGATATTAAAAGAAATACTAAAGATGTGTTGAATTTTATTTAGACTTACTCTCAATGGGAATATGTTTATAGTTAGCTCACACTCCTGATGGAAGAATAAAATACCTAGATTTTATTTTTCATACATTATCCAATAGAGAGAAAATTAGTTTTTGTCAATGTCTCCATGGTATTAAAGAACCAAAAGGTTATTCTTCAAATGTAAAAAATATCATGTCACTAAAATATTTGAATTTGATAGGAATGAAATCTCATGATTGTCATGTCATGATACAACAACTCCTATAAGTTTCATTTCACAAAATATTTTCTATCCATGTCATAATGACTGTTGTAATGGTGTGTCATTTTTTTAATTTAATTTTTAAAAAAGTGATTGATATGAATTCATTAAAAAAATTGGAGAATGATGAACATTATATAGTTTGTCAACTAGAAAGGTATTTTCCTCCATATTTTTTGATATCATTGTGAATTTAATGGTTTATTTTGTGTGAGAAATAAATCAATTTAGACATGTATATCTATGTTGGATATATCATTTTGAAAGGAATATGAAAATATTAAAGGGATGTGTTAAGAATCTATATTTACCTGAAGTCACCATTATTGATAAGTATATTTCCAAGGAGGTTGAAAAGTTTTGTACAATCTATTTATTCATGGTAGATATAATGAATCTAAAACATTGATATGGTTAGTGTAGCTGCGTGGGGTACTGTAACAGTGGTGTACTGTTGCAGGGTACTGTAGCGGCAGCGGGTACTGTAGCAGGAACTGTAGCTGTGTGGGGTACTGTAGCAGTACTGTTCACAGAGGGTCCTTTGGGCCAAAAATTGGGCTTTCAAGCCTTGTATTCAGGTCACTTGGCCTTGGGCCTTCAGGCTATGTGTTGGGTATCCCTCTACCCTCTAAAGAGGTCTTTTCTTTAATAATAAATTGAGGCTTCAGCCCCAACCTTTAAAAAAAAATATTTTTCAAGTTCCAAAGATAAAAAACCTAGTTTCCACATCAAGTGTATATTACAATGTCATTGAAGAAATATAAGAGGTTTATTACATTAAATTTTAAGCTCCAGTGTTTAAAATAAAATGGATTATCAGTAACAGTAGTGTAAAACATGATGAATTTATAATAAAACTAGTTAATATGAATACATTGGTATATATAGTTGATCCTTTTATCATGGAAACATATGAAAAAAATTCCATGTTTTTGATCTATAAAATATATAATAGTCTATTATTTTTTATGGAAAATAGTATATTGGTGATGAAAAACTTGATGAAAGTATTGATTTATGTGAGATAATGACTTTAATCGAAGTATTAATAGAGAATATTTATAACCATGTCATAGACATGGTTTCTTCTACATGAAATGACCATGATCGAGGAATATGGGAAAATATCCTATAGTAATTTCTAAATACTACATGTATGTTGGTCAAAGTGGATACTCAAGAGGGGGGTGAATTGAGTTCCAATTAAAATTTCTGTTAAAAATATTTCTATTAAAATCCCCCAAATTGAATAGTAAGCTAAACTATAGTGAATTTATAAAGATTGTAAGTTTTCGATTAGTTTCTCAAGAGATTTATTATTTATTAGTTAACTCAATCTAAAGATTAATTAACTTTTGAAACTAACTTATTGGCTAATAAAAGTTACAAACACTTGCAAGTTTAACTATCATTGTTACTTTAAAATAGATTTGTATTTAAAGTACTTAGTAGTGGAATATTAAATAGTTTAAAACAATATAAATAATCACAACAGTTTTAACCAAGAGGTTCAGTATCAAGATGAGAATTAGTCCTCTCAAACAATTTATATAAACTTTGATCCACACCATGGATCAGGGTTAAACAACAGTACAAAGACTGTCCAGGTACTAAGATCTCTACCACAGTTCTATGTGGGAAAACAAAACAATAGCACACAGGCTATCCAGGTCACACTTGACCTCTACCACTATCCACAGTGGGATATAAGAGTATAGGGAAAATATTGTGTGAGGATTTATAAATCCTCCAGTTCAGCACATGAGACAGTGTGTGTTTAAAAATACAGAGCACACACACTGCTCAAAATGTAAATAAATGAAACACAATAGAGATAAACAGATAGAGAAGAGTTTAGAATGATCTATGTGTTTTGAGTGAAGCTCTAGACTCCTTGAATTGATGCAGATGAGGCTTTGAGTCCTTCTCTGGTTTTTTGTCAAGAAACAGAGTGTCCTTTTTGTGTTTGGCTTCTAGGTCCAGGTTGATCAGTCTAATCAACTTGAGTTCAAGTGAAATCATTGAAGCTCTTTTCTCCTTGAATGTTCAGGTTCTATGGATTAAATATGAATTATTCCTTATTCTTCTATGTATGTAAGTCATTGAATATCTTCAGAAGATTGTCTTGTATGTGCATGGAAAAACTGACCGATCACCACACCCAACATCTTTTTCACTTCGTTTCAACACACACTTTTATGCACGGCTTTTGTCTTTCCTTTTATATCTCAAGTGGTTCGACAAGAAGCATGATTTCTTCTGCAGGTATGAGGTACAGTTACATGAAATTCAGAAGACATTATTTAATTAATATCAGTTGCATTAAAAGCATAAAATATGACCATTTCTAAATAAATAAATAGAAATAGAGTTTAGAGAAACAGTGACTGGTTTCCATCGGTAGCTCTTAGTATTAGTGAGCTTGTATCGGTATCTCTTCTGTATCGGTACCTGTTACTCTTTATAAAAATAGCTCTATGTATCAGTAGCTCTTTCTTTTGGTAGCTACTTCTATCATTATCTCCTCTTATCGGTAGCTTCTTTGTAACAATATCTCTTTTATAATGGTATCCGTCTGTATCGGTGCTGTGTAAAAGTATCCGTCTGTCTGTATCAGAAGACTTGTATCGGTAGACTTTTTCTTTCTGTATCGGTGGAATTTGTATTTGTATCGGTGGAATTCCTATTGGTAGTTGTCCGTCTGTCTGTTTGTATCGGTAACTATGTATATACCCGTGGACTTACTCTATCGGTAGGTATGTACCAGTCGACTTGTGCATACCGGTAGACTTATTATATCAGTAGCTCTTCTTCTATCGGTAGTTATTATGCATATCGGTGACCTTATCCATATCGGTAGACTTCTGTATCTGTGTACTTAGCCTTATCAGTAGCTGTGTATCTGTTTGTCTGTATCAATAGCTATGTGCATATTGGTGGACTTAACACTTATCTTTTCTATGAAAAACATATCCAGATTGAGTTAGAATTATTTCAAGGTATGTATAAACATAGAAAAACATTGATTAACACATTCCAATGATTATTTTGATATTTTTATCAACTCAATAGTAGGATTTCATAGATTAAAAAAATTAATATATAGATAAACATTATTTGGGATTATCAAAGCATATTGAAACATAATTGAGATTATCAAAACAGGTGAGGTCAACAATCTCCCCCTTTTTGATAATCACAAATTATGATATTATAATCCAAAATAATCAGTAATGTATCAGTATAAAATACAATGGTTCTTATTTATCAGTGTGAGTAATGTATCAGAGGATATATTATTAAATGCAATTGTATCAGAGGTAATAATACAAACAATGTACTAGAGTTACAAAACAAATGTATCAGAGGTAAAATTATAAAACAAATGTACTATAGGTAAATGTGTTATGCTCATAAATATTAAGATCATATGTCTCATAATTCTCATGTTTCTCCCCCTTAGTATTATTTCTCCCCCTTTCCCTTTATATTATTTCTCCCCCTTTGTGATTAGAAAAAAGAAGTAAACAAAGATGAGAAAAGGAACAGAAAGTAAGAGAGAATGAAAGAATTTATATATTACTTGATGCAAAAATACCTAGAAATACAGAATTGAATCAAAAAAGAAGACAAGTGATTTCTATCAAAGGTCCTAGACACTAATCAATTCACATCCTGAATGTCCACTTTGGATTTGGCTTTGGGTTCGGAGGTAGACTCAGGCTGGGAAGTTTCAGAAGAAGGATTGGAAATTCCAGAAAGTACTACTGGAGGTTGAGAAATAGAGACTGTTCCTGGCCTATAGTGTGTAGCTCTCTGTGTGATCATAGGAGTGAGGCTCCGGATTGCTTGGACTTGAGTCATTTGAGGAATGGAGGTAGAATGAGCAGAGGCAGGTAGAGCTGGAGGTGAAATGATTGGAGTACTATCTACATGCAAAAATGGCAGCAACAGATTCCTAAAATCCATTATGATTCCTCCTCCTCTATCCATAGTAGAGATAACGTCATCCTTGTTCTCTATAAATTTATCTAGAGCAGAAGTCAACTCCCTTAGCTTGCTTACTAGTTCTTTGAAATCCTGAGTGACTGGGGGTAGCTTTATGTTTTCTAACATAAGCTTGAAATGGTTGTTGAGCTGATGCTTGGTATAGAACCTTTGGAAATAGTAATCCCCTTTGTCTTTTACCTCTTTCTAAGAAGCAGTGGCTTCTCTCATAAAGTTCTGAACAATTTTCCCTATATCCCTAGTGGTAGTCATAACTTAGGTCAAGCCAGCAGAGTCTAAAGAGCCACTGGTAGAAGACTGTCCAATCTCTTATCTCATCACTGCTCGAATCTGATCAATATCCAAATAAGGCTTGGTATAACTCATAGGTGAAATAGTAAAGGATACTGTTTCCTTAAAAGATTTAGTCAGCCCACTTATAAGATTTTTCACAAGAGAGTCTTGGGTGCTGACATGCTGCTCCATGGACTTCTTAAATCCCTCAAAAACATCCACAAATTTCCTTAATACACCTTTAATGTAATTGATATCACCACTCATTTGATCTTGAGAACTACTCAAGGTAGTTAGAGAAGCAACAGACTGCTTCAAGGCAACAACATCTCCTATACAGCTCTTAATCTAAGAATGACACACTCTTATCTCATTCATCATCTCTGTCACAGGGCCTGACACTATACACCTGAGAGAGAGTTCAAAAGATTTTTCCATATTGCTCATCTCTTCAACAAAGAAATTCTTTAAATCTGTAACAGATGCAGTCCAAGTCTCCTTCAACTCAACCTTTAAAGACTCAAGATCAACCTTAGTAACCAGATTGTTAGGCACGACTACAGGTGATCTTTCTGACACAGTACTAGCCACATAGTCATTCATAATAGATTGAATGGATGATATTAAAGAGTTTTCCATTCTTCTTATCTCTTCCATAAATGAGGTCTTAAGATCAGACTTCAACTGGTCAAGATCAACTTTTCTTATCACATCCTTAGGTAAAAACTCAGAAGAGATATTATAGTTAACCTGTGGTCTATTCATGGGTGTATCATCTTCAGAATCAGGATAGTCCAACCCACAAACTACAAAAACTGGTTCTTCTTCCCAGTCTTCAATTCCATCAGCTACTGAAACATTGCCAAGTATAGTTGGATGCTCCCCCTCAACTGGTGCATTCTCCTATATATTTATAGCAATAGAACCCTCAGTAGCTCAGTCTTCCTTAGAAGAATCTTCCACAACAATCTCCATTTCTCCAACAGAAGGAGGCTCCTTATGAATAGGTACAGGTCTATCTACTTCAAAAACTTCCTTATAAGGCATTGAGGAGTTCCCAATTAGTGTAGTAAGACTCAAGCAAGCAGAAGCAGATACTTCAGTTTCAGATTCTTCTTCTTCCTCATTCTACGGAGCAGGCTGGTCTTCCTCATCAACAAGCGCTTCTTCATTTCTCTCTTCCAAGACTGTTTCCTTTCCAGATGAGACTATTTCAGCAACTGGACTTGGAGGAAAGTCTGGATCTCTTCCATCAGCTATAGAAGTATCCTCCTCATTAGTATCATCACTATACTAAGGTTCCTCTTCATCAGGTCCTAGACCTGGATCCCTCACATCCTTAAGCCTAGAAGGATGATCCATAGGATTAAACTTATCATATATTTTCTCATCATCACTGACCCATTCTCTTCTCCACAGATTCCAATTAATCTTCATGTATTTACAAACAGTGCTTGTGATTCAAAAATTGTTCCTTACTACCACTGTCTCATCCTGAGACTCAGCTACTTCCTTCACTTTGATCATAACCGAAATTAAATTTGCAAATAATAGAGCATTAGTTTTTGAATTTGGCCTGGTCATATTTTCAATATGAATCATTAATAGTCTACATATATTCACCTTAACACCTTGTCTTAATAGATGCATCAAATATATATCTTGATATTTCAAATTTTCAAAGTCCCATCTTCTTGGACTTAGCACATGTTGAATGAACTTGAACAGTAATCGATTCTCTCCATCCATTTTTGTAGCAACTACTATTATTAATGTACCATCTCCTATTAATTATTTTAAAGCAGTTTCATACTCAAAGATGTCACAAGTAGGAGGTACTGATTTCGAGAAATACCCAAAAATTCATTCATGTGGAACTTTCAGACACTCAGCCCACTCAACAGAAGAAAAAGATATTTCCTTTCCATTCACTACTGATAGCATCCTGTTCTCAACTTCTGATTTCTCAAAATGAACAAACTCATAGAATTCTTTTACTAGATTTGGATAATAAAGACCGTTGTTATTTGAGAAGCATTCTACCCATTTCTGGTCCTCCAGTACTTCTTGGACTAAATATTTACTGGACATCAACCATTCCGCGCATATCTCTTTCTCAACTACTATCTCCCTTTGAATGAGATGCAGATTTGTAGGTTTCTTCACTTCACTTACACCACCGTACTCTCCTTTTAGTCTCTTGGAATTCGGCTCATCATCCTTATCACTGACTGATGGTCTCTTCACTCTTGCCATTCTACGAATCGCGAGGCTTAGGGTTCGAAAGAAACGAAGGTTTGGGAGCTGAGGCTTGAGGGTAAAGGCTTTGAGGTGGATCGAAATGAGGTAAAGAATAATGTTTTATCATTTAGGAATCACAAAATAAATAAATAAAGCATAATAAATAAAATATAAACGATACAGATTCTGGCGGCTAAAGATATAAAGTTTTAAACACATCCCAATCTTAATGGTAACACATACTGGTGAGGATTCCTAATGATGAGGTATAACAGTGAGGTTCATACCAGTGAGGTATATAAGTGATGTTCATACCGGTGAGGTATAATAGTGAGGTTCATACCGGTGAGGTATAACAGTGAGGTTTCTAACAGTGAAGTTTCTAACGGTGAGGTTTCTAACAATGAGGTTTCTAAGGGTGAGGTTTCTAACGGTGAGGTTTCTAACGGTGAGGTTTCTAATGGTGAGGTTTCTAACAGTGAGGTTTCTAACAGTGAGGTTTCTAAGAGTGAGGTTTCTAATGGTGAGGTTTCTAATGGTGAGGTTTCTAACGGTGAAGTTTCTAACGGTGAGGTTTCTAACAGTGAGGTTTCTAACAGTGAGGTTTCTAATGGTGAGGTTTCTAACGTACAAAGTCTATCATTCCTATCTCATGTCTAATGCAACTTAACCTATCTGAACATAAAGGCTTGGTGAAAATATCAGCTAATTGATATTCAGTACCTATAAATTCAAGAGTAATATCACCCTTTTGGTAATGATCTCTCAGAAAGTGGTGCCTTACATCAATGTGTTTGGTCCTAGAGTGAGATACAGGATTCTTAGAGATATTGATGGCACTAGTGTTATCACAGTTTATAGATACACGTCTAAACTGATATATGTAGTCCAATAATGTATGTTTTATCCACAAAATTTGTGCACAACAACTACCAGTAGCAATATATTCTGCTTCAGCATTAGAAAATGAAACAGATTTATGCTTTTTACTACACCATGATACTAAGGACTTACCTAGAATATGACATGTTCCAGAAGTGCTCTTTCTATCTAACTTACAACCAGAAAAGTCAGCATCTGAATAACTTATTAAATTGAATGATTGTCCTTTTGGATAATATAATCCTAAGTTAGTAGTATGTTTAAGATATTTGAAAATTATTTTAACAGAAAGAAAGTGTGACTCTTTTGAATTAGCTTAAAATCTTACACACATACACAAAATAAACATAATATCTAGTTGACCAGTAGTAAGATAAATCAGACTCCCTATCATACCTCTGTAGTTGGTTTGATCCACTGGTTTTCCAGTTTCATCAGCATCCAACTTTCAATTAGAACTCATAGGTTTATCACTTTCCTTAATACTATCTAAACCAAAACGTTTTAAAAGATCCTTTGCATATTTACTTTGATTTAAAATAATACCATTTTCATTTTGAAAAACTTGAAATCCAAGAAAATATTTGAGTTCTCCCATTAAACTCATTTCAAATTCATTTTTCATACTCTTTGAAAAATCAATACACAAATTATTTTTAGAAGATCCAGAAATAATATCATCAACATAGATTTGTACTATCATCACATCTTTGGAAATTATTTTAATAAAGAGAGTTGGATCAGCAATCCCTTTATAAAAACCTTTTGAAATAAGAAAATTACTAAGTATATCATACCAAGCTTGTGGGGATTGTTTTAATCCATATAAAGATTTAGAGAGCTTCAAAAATCGATTTGAAAAATGAGGATTAGTAAATTCAGGTGGTTGTTCAACAAAAACATCTTCAATTATAAAAAAATTAGAAAAGCACTTTTAACATCCATTTGATATAAATTGAAATTCAGATGAGCAGCATAGGAAAGTAGAATCATAATAGCTTCTAATCTAGCTACAGGTGAAAAAGTTTCCTCATAGTCTATTCCTTTCTCTTGACTATATCCTTGTGCAACTATCCTTGCTTTGTTTCTAATTATATTTCCTGATTCATTAACTTTATTTCTAAACACCCATTTAGTACCTATGGTCAAAGTTTCCTTAGGTCTTTCAACTAATTCCCAGACTTTATTTCTTTCAAATTGATTTAATTCTTCTTGCATAGCCATTACCCAAAATTCATCATTGATTGCATCATTAATATTTTTAGGTTCTAACTATGAAATAAAGGCTTGCTGTTCAACCTGGTTTCTTAGAGAAGCTCTAGTCTGTGTCCCTCTATCAAGATTACCAACAAAAACATCTAAAAGATGATTCTTTAGAATCCTAGTTAATCTATTAAAGGTAGGACTAGAAATTTCAGGTTCTTCTCTATGTTCGGGTTCACCAGGAACAGATTATGGAATACTTCCAGAACTGGTTTTCTTTACAACAGGTTCATTGATTTTATCATTAAGGTCCAGAATAGACATATCTTCTTTAATATTTTCAAGAGAAGACTTAGGTTCATGTGGATCAATTTCATCAAATTTGATGTGAACAGATTCTTCCACACATTTGGTTCTTTTGTTAAAGACTCTATAAGATTTACTGGTTATAGAGTAACCTAGAAGGATTCCCTCATCACTTTTAGAAGAAAACTTGTCAAGATTATCCTTAGTATTAAGAATAAATACTTTGCAACTAAAAAATCTGAAGTAACTAACTTTAGGTTTCTTATTATTCCACAGTTCATATGGGGTCTTCTTAAGAACAGGTCTAATCAAGACTCTATTTATAATATAACAAGCTGTATTCACAGATTCATCCTAGAAATAAATAGATAAATTATATTCATTGAGCATAGTTATTAAAATTTTCTAAAGGGTTCTATTCTCTCTTTCAACTACACCATTCTATTGAGGTGTCCTAGGGGAAGAAAAGTTGCGACTATAGCCATTGTGTGGGCAGTAAGATTCAAACTCATGATTTTAAAACTCATGACCATGATCACTTCTCAGGGTCTTAATTTTAAGTCCACTAAGGTTCTCTACAGACTTGGAGTATTTCATAAAATATGAATAAGCTTCACTTTTGTGAGCAAGAAAGTATACCCAAGTGTATCTAGAAAATCCATCTACTAAGACATAGACATAATGCTTCCCATTTAAACTAGAAACTCTAGAAGGTCCAAACAAGTCCATGTGAACCAACTCAAGAGGTTGAGAAGTTGAAACTTCTTTCTTTAATTTGAATGAAACTTTATGTTACTTTCCCTTTTGATAGGGAGTACAAACTTTGTCTGATGGGAATTTTAGTTGAGGTAGGTCTCTAACTAAATTTTTCTTAGTCAGTTTATTAAGTGAATGAACATTGTAGTGTCCTAATATTCTGTGCCAAAGCCAAGATTCTTTATGAAAAACATTTAAACAAGTAATATTCTACTTAGCTAAAGAATTCAAATCTACAACATAAACATTTTCATTTCTCAAGGCAAAAAATACTAAAAAAAATTTAGAATTAAAAACATTACAAGCATCATTTTCAAATTTAACATTCAAAACATCATCACACAACTGAGAAATGATTAACATGTTGTATTTTAATCCATCAAAAAATAATACTTTAGAAATTAAAACTGAATCAGTGTTACCAATCTGGCCTAAGCTGATGATTTTTCCTTTTTAATTATCACCAAAGGTGACATGCCATCCATAAACCTTGATTAAACTCTTGAAACATGAGTAATATCCAGTCATATGCCTTGAACATCCACTTTCCAAGTACCATATCTTCTTATGGGAACTCTTCAAGAAAGTCTCCTACAAAACAGGTATAAACAGAAAATGATTTTGGTACGCAGATTTTCTTGGGTCCAAACAGGTTAGCAAGCAAAACTTTTGGTACCAAGATTTTTCTAATGGGTCTCATACAATCAATAGATTCAAAATATTTTGAAAGATAAACTTTGTTTGATCTATAACTATGCGAATAGATAGTTGAGGCATAGGAATTTCCAAAACTGAAACTAGAAGCATACTGTCCAGATTTAGGAATAAATCTATTCTTAACAGGCTGTCTCTGTCTAGGTTGATAGCCTAAATCAGTAGTATACTTTGGTACCACTTGTTTTCCAAGAATTTCAGTTAGAGTATTCTTCCCATTAGTGAACTTCTCCAAATCTATTCTAAGTTGCTCATTGGATAATTTAAGTTTATTATTCTCCTTTAATAGTTGAGAATTATTTTCCTTTTCTACTTCTAATGTATATTGTACAGTGCTAGTTAAATCATGCTTCTTCTTTAATGACTTGTACTTATTTTTCAGATCATTACATGTTTCCTTTAACATATTACAGTATTAAAATAACTCTTCACTTGACATGTTTTCAGAATCAAAATCATCTCCAGAATAATAATAATTTAAAGTAGGAGTATCCAATGTTACCTCAGATGTGTTTGTCATGAAACACATGTTAGCTTTTTGAGATTTTTCATCCTGAGTGGAGTCAGAATCACTTGAACTATCTTCTGAATCACTCCAAGTTTCTTTCATATATTTCTTATATTTTTTGTCCTTATAATCATATTTCTTCTTTTATTTTAACTTTGGACAGTTAAACTTAATGTGAAATTTCCTCTTGCATTCATAACATACTATATCATCATCCTTATCAGCTTTCTTCCAATATTTCTTCCAATTACATCGTTGGTCATACTTACCCTTATAATTTTATTTTCTGAAAAATTTCTTCTTCCTATAGAATTTCTTTAATCTCCTGGCTATTTGAGTCATCTCTTCATCACTATCAGAATCTGAACCTTCACTTATTAAGCTTTTAGTAGGTATGTGAACTTTATCCTTGTCCTTGCTCTTTGAGGCAGTAGACTTAAATGCCACTGACTTCCTCTTTGGTTGATTATACTCCTCTTTGTTTACTTTTAGGTCTTCTTCATACATCATTAACTTACCATTCATCTCCTTAAAAGGCAGTGAACTTATATCACATGACTCTCTTATTGAAACTGATGTGACTCTCCATCTTTATGGCAGACATCTTAGTATTCTCATAATCTTCTCCTTTGCTGGAACAACCTTTCCAAGTGAGATCATTGTATTTACAATTTCATTGAACCTGAGGTACATGTCAGAAATAGGTTCATCAGGATTCATTTTAAAATTATCATACTTAATAGTGTAGGTATTCAATCTAATTTCCTTAACATTGGTTGTTCCCTCATGGGAAATATCCAAGGTATCCCAAATTTCATAAGCAGTTTTACAAGCAGATATTCGATTAAATTCTTCAACTCCTAAAGAACAATATAGGGCATTCATTACTTTACAATTATTATTGTAAGATATTTTCATAGGTTCATCCCAAGTGGTTATTTTAGTTTTTGGAATCTTATACTGAGTCTCTATAGCAGTCCACATATCAAATCCCATACTTTTTAAATGAATTTTCATTTTCAGTTTCCATTGGGAATAATTCACACCATTAAAGAAAGGTGGCCTGTTGGTAGTAGCACCTTCTAATCTATTATCCATAATTAGATTTTAGAAAATATATTTAAAGAGATAAAATTTAGAACTAACAGAAATTTAATATCTTTAAGATACAACTAAAATCACAGTTGAAAAATGGAGTGTTTGGAAATCCTTTATTAATAACAAACAATCCTCTGATACCAAATGTTGGTTAGAGTGGATACTCAAGAGGGGGGGTGAATTGAGTTACAATTAAAATTTCTGTTAAAAATATTTCTATTAAAATCCCCCAAATTGAATAGTAATCTAAACTATAGTGAATTTATAAAGATTGTAAGTTTTCAATTAGTTTCTCAAGAGATTGATTATTTCTCAGTTAAATCAATCTAAAGATTAATTAACTTTTGAAAGTAACTTACTGGATAACAAAAGTTATAAACACTTTCTAGTTTAACTATCAGAGTTACTTTAAAATAGATTTGTATTTAAAGTACTTAACAACAGAATATTCAATAGTTTAAAACAACATAAATAAGAACATAAGTTTTAACCAAGAGGTTCAGTCTCAAGATGAGACTTAGTCCTCTCAAAAATTTTATATAAACTTTGATCCACACCCTGGATTGGGGTTAAACAATAGTACAAAGACTGTCCAGGTACTAAGACCTCTACCACAGTTCTACGTGGGAAAACAAAACAATAGCACACAGGCTATCTAGGTCACACTTGACCTCTACCACTATCCATAGTGGGATATACGAGTATAGGGAAAAGATTGTGTGAGGATTTAGAAATCCTCCAGTTCAGAACAGGAGATAGTGTGTGTCTAAAAATACAGAGCACACACACTGCTCAAAATGTAAATAAATGAAACGCAATAGAGGCAAATATATAGATAAGAGTTTAGAATGCTCTATGTGTTTTGAGTGAATCTCTGGACTGCTTGAATTGTTGCAGATGAGGCTTTGAGTCCTTCTCTGTTTTTTTTTCAAGAAACAGAGTGTCGTTTTTGTGTTTGGCTTCCAGGTCCAGGTTGATCAGTCTGATCAGATTGAGTGCAAGTGAAATCATTGAAGCTCTTTTCTTCTTGAATGTTCAGGTTCTATGGATTCAGTATGAATTCTTCCTTCTTCTTCCATGTATGTAAGTCCTTGAATATCTCCAGAATATTGTCTTGTATGTACATGGAAAAACTGACCGATCACCACACCCAGCAGCTTTTTCACTTCGTTTCAACACACAATTTTATGCACGGATTTTGTCTTTCCTTTTATATCTCAAGTGGCCTGATAAGAAGAATGATTTCTTCTGCAGGTATGAGGTACGGTTACCTAACATTCAGCAGACATTATTTAATTAATAGTAGTTTCATTAAAAGCATAAAATATGATCGTTGCTAAATAAACAAATAGAAATAGAGTTTAGAGAAATAGTGTCTGGTTTCCATCGGTAGCTCTTAGTATCAGTGAGATTGTATCGGTATCTCTTCTGTATCAGTAGTTGTTACTCTTTATAACATTATCTCTATGTATCGGTAGCTCTTTCTATCGGTAGGTCCTTCTATCAGTAGATCCTCTTATCAGTAGCTTCTTTGTAACAGTATCTCTTTTGTATCGGTATCCATCTGTATCGGTGCTGTGTAACGGTAGCCGTCTGTCTATATCAGCATACTTGTATCGGTAGACTTTGTCTTTATGTATCGGTGGACTTTGTATTTGAATCAGTGGACTTCCTATCGGTAGTTGTCGGTCTGTCTTTTTGTATCGGTAACTATGTATATACCTATGGACTTACTCTATTGGTAGGTCTGTACCAACCGACTTGTGCATACCGGTAGACTTATTCTATCAGTAGATCTTCTTCTATCGGTAGATGTTATGCATATCGGTGACCTTATCCATATTAGAAGACTTCTGTATCAGTGTACTTAGCCTTATCAGTAGCTGTGTATCTATTTGTCTATATCAGTAGCTATGTGCATACCGGTGGACTTAACACTTATCTGTTCTATGAAAAACATATCCAGATTGAGTTATAATTATTTCAAAGTATGTATAAACATAGATAAACATTTATTAACATATTCTAATGATTATTTTGATATTTTTATCAACTCAATAGTAGGATGTCATAGATTGAAAGAGTTAATATATAGATAAACATTATTTGGGACTATCAAAGCATATTGAAACATAATTGAGATTATCAAAACAGGTGAGGTCAACAATGTAACATATATTTATTTCTTATTTAATTTTTTTAATCTCATAAAATCTTAGACATCTTTATTTTATTTTGTTACTTCAAAAAAATATTATAACTAATATGGTAATTTTTTTATATTATTTTAGGTTAGTTTGTTTTATTTTTCAATTATTCAACTTTATATGCAACTATTGGATTTGTATTTATTTTTACTTAATATTTGTTTTCTTTGGTATTTAACATTTTATTTTTCATAAATATTTTCAATGTTATTTTAACATTGATAACTACTAACAAATAAGTTAACCAATATTGTCAGTATTCTTCTTATCATTTCTTTTAACTACTATAACAAATATGAAAAATATTGTTTTGTTTAGTATTGTTTTGTTTGTATAATTTTAAAATTATTATTCAAATTTTTATGTAACAGTTTGATTTGGTTAGTTTTTTATTTAATTTAATATCATTGATGTTGTTATCATTTTATTTAACTATTTTAAAAAATATGAATAAAAATGTGTTTAGTTTATATTACTTTTTGTAAGATAATTTTTCATTTTTCATTTAATTTTATATGTTATAGTTGGATTTTTATATTTTTATACTAATTATTTGTAACTTTGATTTGTTGGATAATGTCAAATAGAACATCAGAGTCATCTCAATATTTTTAGAAGAACTATACTCATACTTCTATTAAAGAGCCGCCTCATCCTTCTACACACGATCTATATACTTCCATAGGGATGGAGAAGACTTATAGGGTTATTGTAGGGAAAGATCGATCCAAAATTATTATTTTGATTTTTTATTGGAGAAGTGTCAACCAAGATACATCATCTCAATTATGGGAGACAATTTTGGTATGTTAATTTGTTATTATTTTACTTATTAT
The DNA here is from genome assembly GCA_963277665.1 of Viscum album. NCBI lineage: Eukaryota > Viridiplantae > Streptophyta > Magnoliopsida > Santalales > Viscaceae > Viscum > Viscum album. The sequence continues at coordinate 1,353,743,847 of OY728164.1, forward strand.
GATTTTTTTACTAATATAGGTTTTCCCTTCTTATCAGATGACATATGATATACCTAACACTGGAGGTGTTAGAAAGAGATGTTTAAATTTGTATTCTAGGATGTGGAGTGATTTCAAATCAACTGTCACATTATATTTCATTTTTGGGAAAGAAAAAAAAAAAGAAAATACATGTGATATATATCATTTCTTGGATGAAGATACATAGAAGTAGTTTGTCGAGAGTAGACAAAAATAATCATTTTTGTTAAGTTAAATGTTTGATTTTAGAAGTTTTTCATATAATAATGACCATAATAAGGATTTATTTATTATTAATTTAAGAAAAAAATGAGTATATATCAGTAGGATATCCAATATAAAAATGTATTCCCTCATACTTTATCTTGTGGAGGGTATACATTATTGGAATAAAAAATGATGGATGAAAAAATTCAAAAAATGAGAGATAAATCTTCAGGATACATAAAATTTGACCCTCCTTCCCCTCCAGCTAGACATGAAAAATAAAAGAGGGAATGGATAATAAAAAAGGGATAATATCTTATAGAAGAGTCAAGTTCTATAAATAAGAAGATTGTAAAAATTTATTTAATTTATTTATGTTATTTATGTTAGTTGAAATATTTATATATTGTTATTCAATAATGAAATTTTCAAATATTCTATATAGGGATCACTTAAAGAGTTGATCACATAGGGGACCTTCATACCTGAGGGTAGGAAGGATATTTTAGCTACTGCATTGGGAAATCCTAAACACCTAGGTCATGTAAAAGGATTCACAGTAGGTCTATCAATAAAAAAGTATTTGGTCATTATGGGTCTTCTTCAAGTGAGGAAGCATGTAATAGAAAAATAGAATCATTAGATGATAAATTTAAGGAGATGGGTGAGACGATGGAGGATATTATCATAATTTTAGTATAATTGATGTTTATAAACTTGCAAAAATAGTTACAAACTATAGATCCCACTCCTCCACCTACACCTTCAGATCCCACTCCATCTATGCCTACTGATCCCACCCCTCCACCACTTCCTGCATGTCTAACTCTTACACCTCCTCCCCCACAACATCCCATACACTATAAGTTATATGTTGAGGATCCCCAACAAAATATTGTTGTATATGATATTATATATTATTTTAAGGATATTTTTCATCATCAATAGATAGATATAAAATATCTTATGTTCAATGTATATGGTATAATTGATAGATCGATAATAGTGTTATTTCTTATAGATGAGGTCACTACAGTTGGACAAAGTTTAGACCATTTTTTCTTTTTTCCATATAGAGTTGTTCAAAAAATTACTATTTAGGTATGTATAGATCATATCATTTATTTTATATTTGTGATGAATTTGTTTTAACATTTTAAAATTTATATATTTTTCCATTTTTTTACATGAATACTTTAAAGGTAAATATATACTTTATAGGCAAAAAAAGTATAGCCCTCTATGAATTCAGATACTATTTCTTCTAGACTTGATAGATTATCAAGATATTCATCTTTGTTATTGGAAGTTTATGAGATTACAATGGATACTAAAATTTTTGGAAATAAAATGGAAGTGATTATTTTAAAGAGAGATATCATGCATATTGTCACTAGAGATTTTTTGGGCATCAATGTGATGCAAGATTTTTCTTGTAAGTCAATTATCATACATCGTTCAGTTATTTTAATTTATTGAAACTTAATACTTATGTTTTTTTATATCAGGTATATTTATACACTTTATATTTAGTATGATGCGGCATCAGTGTATAAATTTTTAGATTCATAATATATTTCACCAACAGCATTGACAATGAAAGATGATGAAAGAACAATATATATTACCAAAATATTTCAAAATAATGCAATTAAATGTTGTATGATTGCTAATTTTGAAGAGTATGAAACATATATTACTTAAAGTGTTATTTATCTTAACTGAATAACCACTAACATTATATTTCTTTTATATTAGTGGCCATTATATGTTGTTTGTTTTTTTCCAAGTGAGAATATAGCTTATATGGTTATGCTCTATATATAGTGAAGTGAGAGAAAATTTTAGCATCCTATTTAACACATATGTTTGATTATTTAAATACTTGAATATTATAATGACATTTTATTTTATTTTATACATATAATTTTCAAATAGTTCATGATATTACTTTAGAGAGACAACATGAAAGAGGAGTGAAAAGATCAAATATGTAAAATAAAATTTGAATTCTCATTTATAATTACTACATTTTGGTTGCAAGTCTTAAAATTTTATTTTGGATTGAATAATTATTTTGAAACAGAACTTTCATCATAAACTTGGAATAAAATAATTTGGATATTATATTCTAGGATTTATGCTTGAATTTATTTTATCCGAGATAGTTAAAAAATTCCACAACGTTATATTTTATTATAAACTTTCCATTAATATATAATATAATTACATTGAGAATAAACTCTAAATGTTTTTTTAATTTCTAGATTTTTGATGACCCTCAACCTTATACTAAATAAGAGCTAAATCACATACAAAGAGAATGGGAAGAACATTTCACAGTATTGGTTGGATTTTAGTTTATTTATAATATATATTGTAAAGTTTGAAACTCAAATTATAATGTTAAAATTATTTGAATACATGATTCTGTTTTTTTGTTCTTCTGCCGATTCATTATATATTCTAGACACCTTTACGATTGTTTTTTTTGTTTTTGGGGTTGTTTTACTTGGTCATATATATTTTAATTAAATTAAAAAAAATCATTTTCCATGTAACATATTTTATAATTGACACAAAAAGTTTTATATATTGATTTATCACATCAGTGTTCATATAACTCACGTCATAAATCAATCCAGATATGTGGTTCTAGTATTTTTTTCTGCATCAGTTTTAAAATTAATGATGTTAAAAAAAATTTATCACATTTTTTAAAAATAAATTATGTTGAATACCAATTTAAAATTTTACTTTTAATAATGTCACAAGCTGATCGATGTTAAAAAAAAAACAAACATGAAAAACCCTTTTCTATACTAGTAAACATTACCATATTTATGTTCTTTAACCATTTACATAAAATTAAAAATGCTAAACCCAAGAATAAAAAACATTATAAATAAATCATAAACATAGATAACACACTATATAGTAAATCAAGAGGCAATAATTTATTATGGTGGAAGAACATTTGATCATTGTAATCATAAATCATTTATTCTTATTAATTTGGTTTATCCTTTATTAAGGTTAATTCCACCATCACCCAAAATGATAAATAATGTTTATTTTAGGATTTAATATAAAATAATAGGAGAATAAATAAATTCCCTACCACAAGGATTTCTATGTTCTTTGATCAAGAACTGAACAACAATGTATAACTCTAATATCCTCTCCCATAAAGAATCCCCATAAGAACACCACACCAAAACCAAACAAAAAATAAAATAAAAGTAACTTCATAAGAACAAAGGTGACCAACCACCATATAATGGAATGATATAATGTAAGTAATAAGACTAGTCAGAGATGAAACCATAGGAAAAGGTAAAAAAACTCACCTTGTATCACCACTAATCCAACGTGGGAAGTCATGGATTGATCCCTATCGAAAGAGATTTGAAACTCCATGAGAGAAATCCTCTGGTCACCAGGGGTTGGGATAGAATTAGAGGTTTTGAGAAATTTTGAGGGAAAACAGGATTTATAGGAAGTCTAAAGAACAATATTTCATGGCATTAATGGTTTATACACATCATGAATGTCCTTAATTTATCACCCACTGAAAAATACATTTCCCAGATCTACCAAACCTAGGATTTATTCATGTCATGAACTTCATGTTCACATTGTGAGTTTTTAGAGATAGATTTATTGAAGATTATACTCCACCCTTTTATGTTGTGAATATACTATACATGTGATGAATATATTCCATGAACCTCTCTTACACAATCTGTGAATAACTACTCCGGTCTTGAACTCCCCACTCATGACATGAACTACATTTTTGTGATGAACCCGACCAAAATACCCTCTCAAACTGGCACCTGACCCAAATTTTCACATACCCAAATGGTGTTCCCGATCCCCCTAGGATGGCGACTAGTACCTCTCCATTAAAAAACAACCATACAGAATGATATCTTCCAACCCAAAGCAACAACATGGCACATATATTTAAAAGAGACAACATCGAGAAAAGATAAATATATTCTATAACTAAAACTAAAATATGGAAACCTAAGAACTCAGTATAACCTCAATGGACTACCAAAGCAGAAAAAACAACTAATCCATGTGATATCATGAGAAAACTACCATAGTCTCACCACCATCTACCCAACTCAGCTGACAAAAAACCTCACCGCCTCACTATTGCGCCTTGCCTTTCCCTTAATTGAAAGACATAACCAGGTCTAGGTAGCACCAAAGAGGTACACATGGTGTGAGCTAAGAGGATCAGTAGGGGCTCACCCAGATGTTTCATATCAAGTCTCTGAACAATAACCCAAGCATAATAAACATTAAATAAAATAATAAATAATAACAGTTTAATAGTTTTTATATCAAAATCATGAAAAATAGATAGTTTCTCCTTTTTATACATTTCCAAATAAAGTAGGTATATAAATTTCAAAGAATCTTGTATCCATATATCTTAGCATATATATCAAGTCAAAACAAAAAAAGTCATACATCATTTCTCATATCAAGTACATGGTAGTAAAAAGTAAAAAACAAGAGTAGAATCCCAAATCAGCCAAGAATCAGTATAGGTAACATCACACTAGAGATCACTCTAGGTTAGGATAGCTTGGAAAATCATACCTAACATAAACAACCACCTATGCATCAAGACTCTAGACATATGCATCGAGTATAGAGAGTAGAGGAACACCCCAACAAGTGAACCTCCCAACAGGTCTAATGTGTACCTAGAATAATGGGCCTTCGAAGTAGAGATAAGACTCTTGAGAAAATCCCCCATAGTGGATGATACCTATTTCTATACCTTCCTCCTAAGTACCCAAGGCTTCCCATGTGGTCTATTTTCCATGTAATTTCATCAAACTAGTTCATCATTTCATTCTTTGAAAAACCATTTCATAATTCTTTGAAAACCCTCTTTCATTTACAAAAATCAATGGAAAATAATCTTTCATAAAAACACATTTCCACACATAAAAAAAAAAATCATATCCATCCATTTCATTTAATAAAACAATTTATCAGAATAGGAGCAATGTAGTCCAGCAACATAGGCTAGAGACAGAACCACCTACTTCAAAACTTGGGGTCACACACAAGCACAATAGAACCCAGTAAAATGTATTCAACAATGAAAATGGAGGATACAGAACAACCTAAAAAACTTATAATTGATTCAATTAAACAAAAGGGTCGACGAATAAGAGGAAACAACACATGAATCAAGAATTTACACCCGCCACACCACAACTAACAAAGTAAATGGCCCCCCCAGAACAATATCACACCACATATCTAGATGGAAATAAGAAGAAAAATCACTATAGTTCAATAGATACAATAAAAAAAATGAAATGGTGATACCACAACCAAAAAAATTAATAAGAAGAAAGTTTCACTCACCTAGAGAGACACAAACCAACCAAAATGGTATCAATCACTAAATGAATCAATACAGACTGAAAAGAGACTCCAAAAATCTCTAGATAATCCTTCTAGATCGACGGAAACAAGAACTGTGGATGAATGAAATAACATATCGCTTATACAACACACTAAAATCCCACACCATGACATTTTCATGGAATGTAATCCATTTACACATTGTGTAATCCATGGGGATCACATACGCCGAAACACCTATTGAATTTTTATTAAAAACAGACCCGTTAACATTACATGAAATGTAATCAGTACTCGGCATATAGTCCCTTCATTTTGTGCACCAGGTTCACGAAATCTGACCTACAAAACTTACACATCGTGTACTCCCATTACACGACATGTATTTCCCCTGCAGACTATAGAAACTACAAATTATTACATGAAAACCCAAAACATCATAAGAATCCTCCAAAATTGTGAATAACCCCACAAATCTATTAACACATTTATTCTTAGACTCCGTTAATTCAAACAAACATACACCCATGAAATTTAGTTCATTTTTACCAATAAATTCTCTCTATACTTGGGAGTCCCAATATATGCCCAATTAATGAGGAAAACAAGTAAAGATAAGGGAATTACCTAAAAGAGAGTAACAAGATGTTACAAACTCCCCACAAAAATACTTTTAGTCCCTGAGAAGTCATACAGAAGAATTAAGTCTGATAAATAGGAGAGGCCATTGATCCCTTATCAACGAATAACAATCCCAAGTATCATGGCGATCTGATATGTGATTCCATATCACTCAGACTAATGAAATTAAATTATTACATAAGACTTTCACTTTAGATTCTGCTATCTCAACTGACTGCTCAATAATGAAAACATCTAACTCAATAATCAATCACCTCCCAACTCAGAACATGAGAGGGATAAAGAGATATTTTTTGAGATGTGATATGTTGAAAAAATCATTAATTTCTATCAAATGAGCTATAAATTCCAACCGATAAGAAAAATTTCTAAGCCAATCAATGACCTCAAATGGTCCCACATATCTCAGAGCCAACTCTCCCTTTTTCCAAGTCAACTGTGACCCAACTGAGGAGAAACTTTCAAGAAAACCCAGTCACCTATAGAAAAATCATAAGGACGACATTGTTGATCCACATAAGACTTCTCCCAAATCTTTACTATAACAAGACACCAACGTATACCCTGAATCCTCATAGATGTCTCCTGAACCAATCTAGATCCCACCAAAGAAGCTTCACTGACTTCTTCCCAACAAAGATGTGATTTTCATGGGTGAATATAAAAATCATCAAAATAATCCATTATGATTGATGAGTTATAAATGTTTTTATAAGAAAAATCAATAATTCCCAAATAACTATCCCAATATCAAAAAAAATCCATAACATAGCCATGAAGAATATCCTCCAAAACCTGAATAGCATGCTTTATCTAACCATCTGTATGTGGATGATAAGTTGTACTCAATCTAACCTGATTCCACATAACCTCCTAGATACTTCTCCAGAATCTCAAGGTAAACCTATGATCCCTATATGAAATAATAGTTGAAGGAACACCATGTAACATCACAATTTATGACACATACAACTTACCCAGATCCTCAACTTTTGCAGCGTGTTTGATTAGAATAAAGTGAGATAAAATTTTCAACCAATCAATCACCACTTGGATAGAATTTATCCCTTATATATTCCATCATAATTAAACAAAAAAATCCCTAAATACCTCATTCAAATTTCAAATTGTCATTGAAAGAGGCTGGATAACACTAGATGGTTTCATATGCTCTTCCTTTATCTATTGGAAAGTGTGACAACGAGACACATAATTAGCAATTTCACATTTCATACCCAGCTACCAAAATCACTATCTCATGTCATAATACATATTTTTAGTGTCTTAATTAATGGAACATGAATAAATATAACAATAAAACAAAACCAATCTCCTCATAGATGTTGGGATGAAAAACCTATCCCTAAAACTGAGAATACCATCTGAAGAGAGAGACCACCCCGCAACGGTCTCCCCAACATATAGGGTTTCTATAATTCCTCTAAAATCTTCATACTACTGTTGAATATACATAATATACTCAAGGAGAGATTAATATAATTGAAAACTGGTCAAAACCATTCTTGAAACATCCTCTTGAGCATCCAGATGTAGTTGAGAAAAATCCCCATAAGGTTCCATTCTTCCTTCAATTCATGAACAACTTGCGATGGCACTTTACCGTTAGGAGAATCTATAATGAAATACCTTTACTTAGGGTATATTTGATATCTAAGTCAAATTTATGAAGGTATTCTACCCACTACCTCTATCTAATATTTAATTCATTATGAGAAAAGGTATAACTCAAACTCTTATGATCAAAAAATACTACGAAACTCTCCCCAAAAAGATAATGTCGCCAACACTTAAACATATGAATAATTATCATGATATATAAATCATGAGTGGGGTAATTAATCTCATGTGGTTTAATCTAATGAGAACCATAATCCACCACATGATCACCCTGTATGAGAACACAACCCGAAATAGTTCCAGAAGAATCATAGAAAATAACATATCCTTTTCTAGGATCAGGTAATATCAAAATAGGATCTAATGTCATAATTCCTTTCATCTCATTGAAGGAAGACTGACACTTTGCATCCCATGTAAATTTAACCCATTTCTTGGTAAGATTAGTCAAAGGTGACACCAACATTGATAAATAATTGACAAACCATCGATAGTATCCAATAAGACAAAGGAAGCTCTGAATCTCAAATACATTTTGTGGCTCCTACCATGACAACAAAACTTTTTCCTTATTAGGATAAAATGATAATCCATGCTCATATATCACATTCCCTAAGAATTTCACTTCTTTAATCAAGAATTTTCATTTTGAAATCTTTCCATACAAATGGTTACTTCTCAAAATTTCCAAAACCAAACTCAAATGTTGCTCGTGATCACACTCGAATCTTGAGTACCCCAAATTTTAATCTATTAAAACTACCAAAAAAGTGTTGAGATATTTATGGAATATTTTATTAATCAAATCCTTAAAAAACGTCATGTATAAACATTAATCAGACCAAACGACATCACAAGATATTAATAATGTCCACACATGCTCCTAAAAGACAACTTTGATATACTAAACTATGAACTCTGAGCTAATGATAACCCAACTGAATACCAATCTTAAAAAACCACTTTCCCCCCTTTAAATAATCAAACAAATCATCAGAATGAGGAAAAGGATACTTGTTCTTAACTATTACCTGGTTCAACTTTTGATAGTTCACAAAAAAATGGAGTGAACCATCTCACTTATTGGAAAAGAGCACTGGGGATTCCCAAGAAAAAAACACCAAGGTGAAAAAAACTTTTTTTCACTTGAATATTGATATATTTTGGCTCCACCGATACCATAGTATTAGAGGGTATCAATATTAGTTGTGTCCCTGGTACAAGGTCAATCATAAAATATACCTTACTCTATATATGAAGACTGGAAAAAGCATTTGGGAAAATGTTATGAAAATCCTGAAAAATGGAGGGAAGATCAACAATAGAAGAAATTTCATCGGCCTCAACCTCAATACTAGATAAAAAACTTTGGAGCTCTAGAAAATAAGGTCCTTTATGACTAGACCTTAGATCCCACTCTCTCAAAAACACCTATGAGCTACCATAAGCCATAATAAATGAGGCACACCAATGATACCAATCAACCTCAACATGATGAGAAATAATCCAATCTATCCTAATAATGAAATCGAACAAAACCAGATCAAGAACAAGAAAATCCCAAACTAACTCTACACCAGCTATTGATAGCATACAAGGACACTAAAACCCATTCTCATTCCTCTTCTCAAGAGGTGTTGCTAACTTCATAACAAAGGAAAAGATTTCTGTTGGAAGGTTATTCATAAAAAACAACCAAATATAAATGAGTGGTAAGAACAAGTATCAAATAAGGAAATAAATACTAAGGATGCAATAAATATGGTACCTATAATTGTCATTGTACCCACATATACCTCGACTAGAAACTCATCTACTATATGAAGGTTCTTACTCTCAAGTCTTGTGGCTAGATCCCTATGTTCTTTGAATAATTTGGGTGCACCATAGTAGACTTTGGATTTGAAGATATTAGACTATATCGAAGAGTATACATAACCTAAAAAAAGCACTATAGATGACCATAAAGTCTACAATTGTTACACATCTTTTTAGGTGAAGGAAAAGAATGTCATGTGTTTCCAAAGTTTCCATAGTGATAGAAATTCAAAGGTAGACCACTAGCTGCAACTGGAGGTGCTGAAGAGGCATTCTATTGAGAAACACCTCTAACACTCCTACGATGATCCTGTCACTTTCCATTCTTCCCTGGTGTGCCACTAAATATTCCACTAGGTGGAAGAGAAGGGGAAAATTATCCAATATTTCCTACCTTATTCATCTCTTCCACCATATCCCTATCCTCTATCTCCACATAGGTCTAAAGATTCAAAATTAATACTTATGATCTAATATCCATTTTTAAACCCTACATGTACTTCTGAGCCTTTAGATGGTCATTCTTTTCAACCTCTAGTGAAAAAAAACCAGCTCAGTAAACCAATTAGTGTGAATTAGCACCATACACTCTTCCTACTACAAAGAGAGGAACTCTAAATACTTCTCCATCATTAACGAATCTAGAAAAAATGATAAAAGATAGATTCATGAAACCCTTCCAGTCTAATCACACATTCCAATATACTTGTACCATAGAATCCCACCAAAACTTGCTAGGACCCTCAAGTTTGAATGCTGCACACTTCACTTTGATACTCTCAGGTGCATCCAAGAAGTCAAATATATGACCAATATTTTCAAGCCATTCCTCCACCTCTTGAGGTTCATTCATACCTTTTAAAAACAATGGATTCTCATGAAATAAATCATATGATTGATCTATTTATCCTATAGCTCATGGATGTACCTCATTAACTATGTTCTAATCTCATATAACATTCTGGTCAACAATATGAGCTTCTTGCACAATAACGACGATAAAGTTATGATCCATCAGAGGATTATCTTGAGAAGCAACATCTGTACCCTCATGAGGAACTCGAGATCACGTATTGGAGGCATACTACTGCACACTGAAATAAAAAAATTATTAGGCTATAGAACAATCTTAATTCAAACTATAAAACCCATAAGAAAAACTAATATTAACCTATTAACTCAAAATAGGCAACACACATCCCAATAACCCATGGTAACTTGAGTCTTATCATAAATAGAGTTGTCCATGTACTCATTGCAATAAACCTATAAAGTTATGAAAATCCTATCTCAAGACTACTAGACATCCCAAGATAAGAACACTTGAGGACATACCACCTCTGATAACAAACTATGATGAACCCGACCTGAACACCCTCTCAAACTAGCACCCGACCTAATCTGACACATACCTGAAGGGTGCTCCCAATCCCCATAGGATGATGAAGATCACTTGGGTATAAAACAAAAACCACAGGTAATGATTTCTCCCAACATGAATAAAAAAATATGGTGCATATATACAAAAGAGATAATAGGGTAAAAGTTAAATATATCCCATAACTAAAACTAAATAGAGGAAACCAAACAACTCAAGAGAAGAAAAAATCTCCAAGTACAAGTCTAACCATGAAGGACTAAAAAAGTAGGAAAAACAAAAACTCTATGTGATAGAGTGGTAAAACTACCACTGTCTCAATGCAGCACCTTGCCTTTCCCTTCATCGAAAGACATAACCAATTCTACGCACTACCGAAGAGGTATATAGGGTGTGAGCTAAGAGGATTAGCTGGGTATTAACTAGATATACCATATCAAGTCACTGAACAATAGTCCTACCATGTTCAACTTTAAAGAAACAAGAAATGATAACAGTTTAACAATTTTTATATCAAAATCTTGGAAAAACAGTTTAATTTTCCCTTTTGACATATTTCCAAATAAAGTAGGTAAATCAATTTCAAATCAGTTTTTATCCATATATATAATCAGATATATCATGTCAAAACAAAACACGAAATGCATTATTTCTCATATACAGTCCATGAAAATAAAAAAAATAGTAAAAACCAAAATTAAAAGCATGAATTGGCCATGAAGCATCATAGATAACATCATGCTAGGGTCCACACTAGGTTAGGATAACTGGGACACTCATACCTAACATATAAAATCATGTACACATCAAGACACTAGGCATATTCATCGAGTATAGAGAGCATATGAACACCCCAAAAATTGAACCTCCCAATAGTACTAACAAGACCCCAGAACAATGGTCCTAGGAATTAGAGATAATCCCCATGAGAAAATCCCTCGAAAATGGACGAGACCTATTACTATACCTTCCACCTAAGTTCCTAAGGATTCCCATGTGTTCTATTTTCAAAATAATTTCAACAAAATAGTTCTTCATTTCATTCTTGTAAAAACCATTTTTAAAAACCATTTCACAATAATTTGAAAATCCTTTTCCATTTACCAAAACCAGGGGGAAAACATCTTTTATAAAAAATCACCTCCACACACAAAAAACAAATCAGTCATATCATGAAATTTTATTTAATAATTTTTTTTATCAAAATAGGAGCAATGAATTTCACCAACACATGCTAGAGATGAAACCACCTACCTAAAAACTTAGGGTCGCACATGCCCATAATGGAACCCACCACAAAGGATTCAATAATAAAAAATGACCTAGAAAAACCTACACATATTAGAATTGATTGAATTCTCAAAAATGGTTAGTGGAGAAGAGGAAACAACACATACCTCAATAATTCACACCCACCACACAACAACCAACAAAGGAAATGACCACCATAAAAATATCGTGCCGCATTTCAAGAAGGAAACAAGAAGAAAAATCAACATGGGTCAACAGACCCAATAATGCAACACAATGGTGCCACCATGACCAAAGCAATGAAGAAGCGGAAAGGATCACTCACCCTAAGAGATACAAACCAATTTAAATGGTGAAAAATTTCCAAACGAATTAATCTATAGTGAACATAGACTCCAAAAATTACTGGAGAATCCTTATTGGTCAAGAGAAACAATAACTATGGACAAATGAAATAACATATCACTTGTACGATTCCCTAAAATACAACACCATGACATTTACATGGTATGTTATCTATTTAAACATTATTTAATCCATGGGAATCACATATGATGAAAAACCCTCTCCTTTTTATTAAAATATGACCTTTTAACATTACACAATGTGAAATCAGTACACGAAATTTACCCCCGTCATGATGTGCACCAGGTTCATGAAATATTACCTATAGAATTTACATGATGTGTAATCCCATTACATGTTATGTATTTACCCTATAGACTATAAATACTACATATTATTACACAAAAACCTAAAACACCTTGATCATCCTTCATAATTAGGGAGAACCCCACAAATCCATTAAAATTTTTATACACAAACACCATTAATTAAAAAAACATGAATCCATAAAATTTAGGTCATTTTACCCAAAAAATTATCTTTATAATCAGGAGTCTCAAGATTCACCCGATTAAAGAGGAAAAAAAATAAAGAGAATGAAATTACCTAAAACAGGGTAATGAGATGTCCCAATTTCACATCATGATCTCCTCTGACAACCAGATTCTAGATCCCAAACACCAATAAAACTACTATAGGATTCCTCCAAGAACCATGAGATTTGAAAACATATAAAGGTATGGTCTAGAAGGATCTAAGGCCTTACATCATATACCTCTCGAAAAATTATCATCCTTAAGAAATTAAACCCAACCTAGAGAGAAGGGAAAAAGGGGGTCATCTGAATGTCCAAACCTTGAAATATCTCTAAAAAATCTTTCCATAACATGATATAAATTACCTCACTCAAAGGAACAAAGAAAAAAATTATGTAACACCAATAACCAACTCCTAAACACTCTCTTGGAATCTCTAGATTCATGTACAACATCATAACATGACTTCCTACTTAGTGCTTCAACTAAAACATTACCCTTAACTAGTGTATATGATATCTCAAAGTCATAATCCTATAAGAATGAAATTCACTCAAGTTCAGGTCATGTTGGGAGAATACATACCTCATTCTCTTTTGATTGGTAAAAACCACTAAACACTCACCAATGAGGTAATTTAGCCACAACATCAAGGAAAACATGACTGCTAGCAACTCATGATCATGAGTGACATAATTAAAATCATGTAGATGTAACTTATGAGACCCATAAGAAACAACCCATCTCTTCTGCATAAAAAAAAAAACTAAGACATAGAGCATCACAGAGAAATTTAAACTGAACTCCCTCTTATATAAAACAAATAAATAAAGTGATGACTAGCTTCTTATTTCGATACTTTAAAGATACCTAACACTAATTAATGCACAATAAAAAATTATACTTGTAAATGTTTTCAGAGTAGTCACAACCCAAGATAAATTGGCTATAAACCTACTATAATAGCCTACAAGACCATGGAAAATATCCACATATGGAACTGTATTAGCGGTTTCCCAAGAAATTACTGCCTCAATATTTGAAGGACCCTTGGCTACGCCACACTAAGACACGACATTCCCCAAAAATGAACTTCACAAGCCCATAAATCACACTTTTATAGTATCCTAAATAGCTACTAACAACAAATAATTCCCAAAATGGTATATAGATGGTTTTCATGCTCCTAATTCAAGGTGGATTACACAAGGATTTCATTGATGAAAAACACCATGAATTGATCTAAGAAATATCTATACACTACATTCACCAAACCCATGAACATGAATTGAGAATTTATCACCCCAAACAGCATCACAATGAACTCATAATGCTCATAATGACATAAAAATAGGTCTTTAGAATATCCCCATATTTTACCCACATCTGATGATATCCTAACTATATATTCATATATAAGAACCACCTAGATCCTTTCAGCTAATCGAATAAATCATCAATCCATGAAAGAAGATAGTGATTCATCAATGTCACATAGTTAAAGAAGAAATAATTTATAGAGATATATAGTCTTCCATTTTCCTTATTCACAAAAAGAATTGGAGCACCCCAAGGTGATGCACTCAGATAAAAAAACCTGCTCAAAAAATATCATTGATATGTACCCATAGATCTCGCAACTTATAAGGCTCCATCATATATAGAGACATCGAGATCAGATAAGTGACTATCTGTATCTCTATCCCAAAATTGATCTCCCATCAAGGGGGTAATGCTACAACCTCATCAGGAAAGATATCATGGTACTATTCCAAAAACCTAAAAAATAATTTTGGATAAACATCCAATGAACTCAGCATCAGCTATAACATCAAGGAATATAAGGGTAAACCATTCCTCTAACCCATCCAAGGATCTCGATAAAAAAAAAACATTATGGCCTCTCTATCAAAATCACATAACATGATCTGCATCCTGAATAAATATACATTATCTTACACCAAATAAAGTCATTACTTGATGAGGATGATGTCATATGACTATATCAGTAAACATAGAAAGTATCCCCAAGGGAGGTTCCACCCTATAATTATCTCACAATATCTAAAAACTTCCTAGATATAATCTCAACCTCAAACATGATTAGTTAACTATAAGGTAACTAGAATATTTTCCATCTAAAGTACCAAATCATATACTAGTATGGGTGATATCAAGGAGTGTGTAACTCCTTATTTAAACAAGGCATGAAACCAAGTTTAAAAAAAGAAATGGGTATCTGAAATGATATATGGATCACCCGATGATGGAAACTATAAAGAATATAGCTGAGCATGACCTTATCCACAACCTCTATAGCTATAATGATGACCAAAACCTTGTCCATGATATTATATCTAAGGATGAGGAGCATCTGATGTATTTCCTACACCTATACCATTGTCTATTTGATGATCCAAGGCTAGAGCACCCTGTTGCTGCTGATTCGGCCAAAAATACCTCAATGGTGGAACCTGAAGTGGAACATCTTCTACACACTACATTATCATAAAGTTCATGCAATCTTTCCACTAATGAACTCATACTACACATGAAAAAAATTTATTTTATCCCTTGTAAGGATCCATAGATCCACTACCCCCATAGAAACAAGATGACGAGGGCTAAGACCTACCCCCAGCTGTTTGAAAGCTCTTCTATCTAAGAAATTGGGAACCCCTAATGTAACACCCTGAGTTTTTATGGACCATTTTTTTATGAATAAATTAATTTTTCCCTTATATATTTAAATTCACTAAGTCAAAAATTCATTTCACAAGGAACTGACGGGGTGTATGATATACGCAACACTAATTTGGCATACGATACAGGCAACACATAGTTTCTATGAAATATCTCTTTTTTATAATTATTTAAATGAGATAATTATAACCTAGAAATTAAATGTAGTTATATGAATAGTAATAAATAATTTTCAAATATATTTTATAAGTGTTTTATTTAAATAAAACATATTGATAATAAAATATCTGATTTTTGGTAAAGTCCTATGTTTAAAAATACCATTTTCTCGAATGAACCGCTTTTAATGTCCGTCTATGAAAAAAATAAAATCAATATTAGACAAATTTAAAAATTTAATTTGATAAAATAAAATTAATTTTTGAATTTATAATGTCAAAATTAGATTAGGGTAAATTTTTGGGATTTTTTTGACAAACTTCATTTTTGGATAATGGTGAAAAATACTGAATTTTAATTCAAAACTGATTTTTAATTTAATTTATTTATAAATATAAATTATATTTTTAATTGGTTTAATAGTTTATTTAGATATTATTTTTATCAATTAATCTATTTTTTTCATTGGAACCAATTTCATATTGAAATTTGATATAAAAATATAACAATCTTTTGATCATTTTTACTTTAAAAACCCGCATTGTCAACCCGACTACGAGATTAATTTTAAATTAATTTCTACCACTTCTGTAATGATAATTTTGAAAAATGGATTCAATATTTTTAATCAGCATAATTTATAATGTATAATAAGGTCAAAAATGTTTTTGACCAAAAATATTTATGAAAGTGATTAAAATTAATTACAACAGTTAAGAGAAAAATTAGGTTAATAAAGGAATAAACCTTAAATATAAGACCCAAAACGACCTAAAAACCTGTACAACACCCATTTTATGGAAATTATTCAGACATGAACATTTAATTTTTTTTGTTGGTTTTGTGTGACTTTTTTTAGGTAAATACGTGGGAACACCTAACTTGTTTTAAAAAATACCATGTGTGTCCTTTCCCTTCTCTATAAAAGGTCACCACCTCTACCCAATTCCTCACACCTATCAAGCCCCTTGGTTCTCCCAAAATCTACTCAAATAAGATAAAAAATTCCCTCCATTCCTCCAATATTCCTTCCCTTAGTCAGAATTCAACTCAAGGAACCCTTTTGGCACAAACCACAAGGAGTTACCTGATTAAGAGGTAACATTTTCTCTCAAGCTCCTTTCCTTTATTTTCCTTATCCACCCATAAAATATATTTATTACATTATTGTATTAAAAAAAATTATCCTAAATATACTATGATGTTGTTATTATAAGGATTATATCTTCACTTAAACACACCTCCATCTAATGGATATCAAACATATTGTTTACGTGTATGACGAACTACAACCTCACTTAACGATGATTGTTCATTTCTCCTTCACCGCCTCTTATGGTGGAAATCACGATAGAAAATATGTTTATATATGTAATATATTATATTTATTATTTATTTAATCTTATTTATTCCTTTTAAAAAACATATTATTTTACTTTACATTTGGTGTAATTATGATAATTTTGTTTGAGGAAGTGTGAACTATCGCCCTCTCAAAGCAATGTGATTCGTTCACACACTACATTGAATGTATTAAGGATGGTTTTAGTGAACTTATATGATATATATAAATTTATAATTCTACTGTAATGATATTTTATACATATATATATATGTCATTTTGTTTCATTCTTTCAATATGATAATAAAAATGGAAACAATGTTCATGCGTACGTATGACTTACCATCTCCACGAACGGTGTATTTAATTTTGTACTCCTAAATTATATAGATCATTATAGCACAAATATACTGGATATAAATGATATTTATATCATGGTATACATTCTTCAATCTTGATATAAGTATAAGGACCAATGATATAAAAAATTAAGACACATGCGAATAATAAAGCGGATATTACTCGAAGTAAAACCTTAACATAGGATTGTTAACAAGCGGGTAATATAAGGTCATAATAAAACCATATATGGTATTATGCATAATAATATAATTATTTAAAATATTTATAATAAACTTATATTTATTATACAGTAGGATTTTATAAGTACGAAGAGAGTCAATAGACAAGGTAAGGGCATTTCATATCACCTTTTATTCTCGTGAGATACATTCTTTATTCACCACCCACTCCTTTTTTGTGGTGTTTATACTTACCATGGATGTGTTAAATTTTTCTTATAGTTAAATTTATGGGTATTTACATATCTATTTTATGAAATTTATTTCATGGGGTTTAAGTTTCAAAAGTTACCAAATTGGTAAAAATGTTCTGTCTCAATTTTCCTTCTTTGAGACTCATGTTTTGTTATGCACCTAAACTCTTTTTTGAGGAGTATATAATTCCATTTTACATGTTATATCGTGAATCTAATTATTTTCATGATATTATAATCTTAATTTAATCTCATTTTCTTAAATGTAGAGTATGATCCCAATTTTCCAAGTTATTAGAGTTAATTGAGACAATCTCATCCCTTTTAGAGATTGTTTACATTTATGCTTCCTTTGAAAAAATATTTTGATCCATATATAAAGAATAATCATGAGTTTACTTCTTCTATATTTATTCAAGATATCATCATGTGTTAGTACCACTTTTTTCACTTCTTGTTACTTAAGATAATGTTCTCATGTAAAATATGATTATCTCTCTCTCTTCGTTTAGAATTCTATTATATTCAAAACCCATATTTTCAAAAATGTTTTCAAAAATGTTTTCAAAAGATACTTGAAAATAATTTTCAAGGAAAAAGTATTTTAAAAATGTTTTATTGTTTTTAAATCTTCCTTTATAAGTTTTCAAAGTTATTTTCAAATAATTTTTTTAAAAGGTTTTATGTTATAAAAATCATTTTTTCAAGAAGAAAGGATATTTTACTCAAGAAATGTTTTTAAAGATATTTAAAAATTATTTTATAACTAGTACGACATCAATTGGTGTTACTCATGCCTTTATGGGGAAATTATTCAATGTTTCCATTCATATTCTTTCCCTAAATGGATTATGTTTTGATGGAATGATGATTATGAAAACCATTTCTCATTTACAGGTTATATTCTTTTGAAACCTGATTCTTTTTACAGGTTATGTTTATGACAAAATGATTATGAAACCTGCATCTTTCCAAAGGTTATGATATGATTACCTGTCTATAATACCCATTTCATTTCATGGGTTATGATATGACTATTTATGATCCTATGGAATATGTATGAATTATTTCACTATGAGATGTGTGGGACCTATATCTCCCTTCAATGAATTGGTTAAAAATTTATATCTCATGAGATTAACTAAGATGGTCTTGGGAATGATCATTTACTACTAAGATGGCCATGAGAGTAAACCATAACTACCAAGATGGTATGAGGAGTGAACTCATGAATCTAAGATGGTCATGGGAGTGAACCATGACTACCAAGATGGTATGGGGAGTGAACCCATACTACCAAGATGGTCTTGGAAGCAATGAATTAGATATTATAGAAATCATACTATATGCTTAGGAGTCTACCAAAATTCCATGTTTTATTCCTATGTTATGCTTTTATGGATTATATGCTTTATTTCATTACAATTTATGTCTTATGAACTTCTAATATTTATACCATGATTCTTATTATGATCTTATATTTTCATGATCACATTCTCATACCCTTATGCTTGTATTTATACTTACATGTATCCCTTGTTTACACTTACTAAGAATCTGAGATCACCCCTTTTTATGTTTCCTTTTCCCTAGTTTATGATGATATTTGTAATGTTTGTTGTTTCTAAGAAGGGTGCTAGTCAATAAGTACCTAGTGGGAGATGATTTATCTCATTTATGTACTAATGTTTATATTTCCATGTTTCCAAAGGCACTAGACCAATTATAGTCGTTGGGTGTCTATATGTATAATATTTAATTATTTTGAAAAAGTTATGTAATTATTATGTTTGAAAAGTGAGTGCCTTTGTATTTGGTATTAAATAATCGGTATAGTTAACCTTTGTAAGCTAGGATTATAAAACCTTAGTGACAACCCTTAGTACATGTATAGGGATAAGTATAAGGATAAAGAAAAGTATAGGAAAATGTCCTAGAATTTTGGTGAAGCATAGAGTGAGTGGTTTACAAGAAATAAATCCATGTCTAGATACAAAAAAGTGTATTTGGATCTGGATTAGATGTACCTAGGGTCAATAAATCTAACAAGATGTTCTGGGTGTGACTCATGGTAATATGGTACATGAAAATGGGCCTTGCTGCACACCTGGTTTAACACTCCTAGGGGATATGATTTTGGAATTCACAAACTATTTACAAACCATTATGAAGTATTTAAATATAATCTGTCTATAAATAACCTAGAAAAATACTAAGGTATCATAGATTAAAGAAGTTTTCATAAGTTAGACATCCTATAAGTTATTTTTCATGATTATGCGTTTCCTCATTATGATAAATATTTCTTACTCTATTCTTTTGGTTTTAGTCAATGGCTGAAACCTGAAGGAACTGTGTTAATGGTGATTGTGGTAGACAATGAAACAATTATCCTCCTAAGAAACAGAATTCTATAAGAGATGGAATGAAAAACCTCATTTTTATGCTCATATATCTTTATCAATATATGAATAATGATGGACTTCCAAATGAGCTAGGGAGGAAAAAACAGTCTATTGAGTTTCTCATGAGGCAACATCCACCTTCTTTCAGAGGGTCTTCTGGTCCACTTGTTGATGAACAATGGGTCAATGCTACTTAAATGATATTATATATTCTTCAGTGTTTGGAGCATGAAAAAGTAATTCTAGCTATTTATCAGTTAGAAGGTGAAGCAGATCAGTAGTGGACTCTAATCAAGAATATGATGTAGTAAGATGAGATAGAATCCATGGATTGAGATGAGTTCAAGAACTTATTTTTCATTAATTAATTTACTTTAATTATTCATACCAATATAGAGAAAGATTTACTTGAGTTGAAGAAAATGGATGATGAATCTATTGGTACCTACGAGGATAATTTCATGAGACTTGCGAGGTACTCTTTAGGAATTATCATCCAGCCTGAAAGTAAATTTGATTGGTTCTTCAGTGGATTAAATCTAACTCTCATAAGGGAATTGTCCATAAGAGATTTTATTAGAAACAAAGAGATTGTTATTTGTGTAATTAAAGATGAAATGGAGGTTGGATTCACATATCAATCTCATGGTTTTGATAAGAAGAGGAAGATGAAGTTTAAAGGAAAATATAAAATCTATGAAGAAAAGAAGATGAGCTTTTCTTTATGCTCTAAGTGTGGGAAGAAGCATGGAGGAAATTGACTTAAGTGTTATAATAACTATTTTAAGTGTGTAAGAGAAGGTCATCAGCCATTTTATTATCAAAGTGATGGGAAGAAGTTAGATAGTGTTGTGAATGGGGAAAAATAGGAACATAATGAAGCTCCCGTGATTCAATTCTACAAGTGTATGAATAATGGTCACTATAATAACCACTACCCAAACCCAGGGTCTGGTGATTATGATCAATGTCAAAAACCTCTTAAGCCGAGGGACAAGGGAAAATATCATGCAATAATTATTTCCGATGAGGGGTGCAACAACGATGTGATAAAAAGCACACTTACCATCCAAACTAGAATCGATAATGTCATATTTTATTCTGAATCCACCCACTCTTTTATATCTAAAGAATTTTCTAAGACTATTAATATTCCTCCAAAATAATTAGATGTGGAATTAGCAGTGAAAAACCCTAATGAAGCGATGATTTCATTTCAAGTCTATGATTCCTATCCAGTTGAAGTTTGTGGGAATATGCTTCCTACAAATCTTATCATTCTTACTTTGGTCGAATTTGATGAAATATTAGGCATGGATTGGATTTGTCCACATAAATCCCACATCAATTGTCAAGGGAAGTTACTTTTTATATTTCAAACCCTCCTATGATAATCCATTAATGTGATGATAAGCATGAAAATCCTATGAGTATTACATCCAGTGTATGGGTCTTAATTCCCATTAAAAAGGTTTTTTTATCTCAAATGGGTGGGAAGAATATTGACATCGATGACATGCCAGTTGTTCATGATTTTTTGGATGTATTTTTGGAAGAGTTTTATATAATTCCACAAAAATGTAGAGTTGAGTTCTCAATAGAACTCATTCTCGGTTCCACACCAATTTAAAAGACTTCTTATAGAATGGTCCTGATTGAGTTGCAGGAATTGAAGAAGCAACTCCAAGAAAACCTTGATAAGGGATTCATTCATCCAAGTGTGTCACCTTGGTATGAACCGGTTCTTTTTTTGAAAAAGAAATATGGAAAAATGCGACTCTACATTGATTACCGTGAGTTGAAAAAGATCACAATCAAGAACAAGTATCCTCTTCCCCGTATTAATGAATTATTTGATCCATTGTTAGGAGCTCAATAATTTTCTAAGATTGACCTTCATTCTTGATATCATCAATTGAGGGTCAAGAAGAGGGATATGCCCAATATGAAATTCCATACCAGGTATGGTCACTATGAATATAGAGTTATGTATCTCAATATGTTTTTGGTCATCTTTATAGATGACATTATTATCTATTAAAATATAACAGAAGAGCATGAAGATCTCTTTAGAATTATACTGAGGACCCTAAGGAAGGATAATCAATATGAAAAATTTAAAGTTGAAATTTTGGCTACAAAAGGTTTCATTTTTGGGTCACATAATCTCAAGATATGGTATAGAAGTAGATCCATCAAATATGGAGGCTATTGAATGCTGGCCTAGAACAACCACAGTGACTAAGATCCACATCTTTCTTGGTTCACTCTACAAAACTGGGCTTTAACAATGCTAGAAATGGCCTTTATCTGTGCTAGAAAAGCACTGAAAATGTGAGCGAGGTTAAAAGTCATGGTCTTTTATCAATGTTGAAAAAGCACTGAAAAAGGGTCCTTTATCGACACTAAAAAAATCACTAATAAATGAGACCATTATCATCACTTTAATCTAGTGAAGATAATGGAACCATTTATTAGTTCTTTTTGAGTGATACTAAAATAGACCTTTATCAATGCTTCTATGAGCACTGATAAAGTAGAACTTTATCAGAACTTTTAAAAGCACCGATAAATGTGGCCTTTATAAACTCTTTTAAAAGTGATGATAAAGGACAATATCAAACCACAACACCATTGAAGTGTGCTGTTACAACACACCACAACATCAGAAACACACTAGATATCAACAAAAACAAGTCCTAATACAAGATTTAAATGGGATAAAATTTAAAACACAAACAAAAGAAAAAAAATATATTATAAACATTTCAAACATTTGTTCATACAATTACATAAATATAAATTATTACATAGATTAAAAAACATCAATGTTCCTTTATTTTTTAATCCTAACTCGACTCATGTTATTACCAAGCAAACCACCCCTGCTCGAGCAAAATAACATACCTATATAAGAAAACAATTCTTATGTTAGTAATAATATAAATAAATAAATTAACAAAAAGTGTTACTTTTACTAAAATTGATGTCAATTTTAAGTAAAAAGATGCACATGGAGTCATAATAGTCACATCGTGCATCGTATTAAGGTGAAACTAATTCCAAAATATCTCAAATGACTTTTGGATGATTTTCCTAAAGTATCAAAACAATCTGAATGTGTTTTCTTTGTTTTGAGTATGTTCATTGTCTTTTTTACTAAAATGTAATTTTAAACTGGAAACATAAAATTTTGAATCATTATGATCACATCATGTATCAGTTTTACATGAATGTCAAAAAAATGACTTATGAATTATTTTCCTAAATTATCTAGAAAATCTGAGCGCGTTTGATCAATTTTTAGTGAGTGACACATTTTGAACTAAAATGTTGATTTTAAACTAATAATAGACACTTTGTTGTGTCAAATTTAGGTGTGGATGATTCATGCATGTATAAAATCACTTATGGATCATTTTCTTAAATTATCAAAACAATATGTATGTGTTTGTTTGGTTTTTGAGTAGGTTAGTTTGTTTTTTTACTAAAATTGATGTCAATTTCAAATAAAGATGCACTAAGAGTCATATCGGTCACACTATGAATCGTATTGAGGTGATCTTGACTCCTACATGTTCCAAATCACTTATGGAATATTTTTATAAAGTTTCAAAACTATCTGAATGTGTTTTTTTAGTTTTGAGTACATCAATTGTCTTTTTTAACTAAAATGTCATTTTAAATTGGAAACACACACTTTTGACTCATTATGATCACATCGTGTATCAATTTGATGTGAAGTATATTCCTACACATCACAAATGACTTATGAATCATTCTCTTAAATTATTATGAAAATATGAGTGCATTTGATCAGTTTTTAGTGAGTAACATTTTTTGAACTAAAATGTCAATTTTGAATTGATAACAGACACTTTGAGTCATAATGGGAACATTGTGTATTGGATTGAGGTGAGACTAATTCATACATGTCAAAAATGAATTATGGATTTTTTTGTAAGGTATCAAAATAATCAGAATGTGTTTTCTTAGTTTTGAGGATGACAGTTGTCTATTTTACTAAAATTGATGACAATTTTAAAGAAAAGGACACAATTTGAGTCATATCGATCACATCGTGCATCGAATTGAGGTGAGACTGATTTCTATATGTCTCAAATTACTTATGGATCACTGTGATAAATTATCAAAATAATATGAATGTTTTTTCTCAGTTTTGAGTATGCCACTTGTCTTTTTTTTACTAAAATTTCATTTTAAAATTGAAACATGCACTTTGAATCATACCAATCACATTGTATATTGGATTGAGGTGCGGATAATTCCTACACATCACAAATGACTTATGGATCATTTCTATAAATCATTTAAAAAAATTTAAAGGGTTTTCTTAGTTTTGAGTAGGTTAGTTGAACTTTTTACTAAAATTGACGTAAATTTTAAATTAAAACACACACTTGGAGTCATATTGGTTACACTATGCATCAGATTGAGGTGTGGCTAATTCATGCACATCTCAAATCAATTATGGATCATTTTAATAAGTATAAAATAAATATGAAACTATTTTTTTAGTTTTTATTAGGGAAATTTGTTTTTTTACTAAAATTGATGTCAATTTTAGATAAAGACACACTTAGAGTCATACCAGTCACAACATGCATTGGATTGAGGTGCTCCTAATTCATACCCATTCTAAATCACTTATGTATTGTTTTACTAACATATCAAAACAATCTGAACATTTTTTCTTGGTTTTGAGTATATCACTTTCATTTTTTACTAAAATGACATTTTAAACTTGAAACAAACAATTTGACTCATACGGATAAAATCGTGTATTGGTTTGATGTGAGACTGGTTCTTACATGTCACAAATGATTTATGAATATATTCCCTAAATTATCAAGAAAATATGAGCACGTTTTTTAAGTTTTTAGCGAGTGAAACTTTTTTAAGTCAAATTTTAGTTTTAAACTGATAATGGACACATTAAGTCAGTTGTCTTTTTTAGTAAAATTAATATCAATTTAAAATGGAAAGAAATACTTGGTGTCATACCGGTCACAATGTGTTTTGGATTGAGGTTCCACTAATTCCTACACATCCTGAAGTCTCAAAAATCCTAACTGTCAATGTTACCATGACTTTGATTGAATTGATTTATCGAACTGCCAACACTGCATGAGTAGCTTCGAAAAAGCCTCATCAAAAAAAATAATCCACCTATATAAGAAAAAAATTATTATGAGTAATACTAAAAAGAAATAAATTAAACATAAATGTGAAATAATACATTAATTCTAGGTAAAATGATTTTACTGTGAAAATATCAAAATTTACTTTACGATTGAGTAGTATAAGGAATTGGGAGGAAAGTGATAAATGGAATCACTTCAGGGGTGACTGGTTTTGTGGGAGATGAATTTTCTAGAAGTTTTGGTGCAGAAAGGGATGAAATATGGATAGGGAAACCCAACTTGAACAAAGGAATCTACCTGTATAATAAAAAAATTATTATGTGAGTAATACTAAAAATAAATAAGTTAAACATAAATATGAAACAATACATTAATTCTATGGACAATTATTTTACTGTGAAAGCATCAATATTACCTCTATAATTGAGCATAGGCAGTGACATTTCTATTCCTGTAAAGGATTTAGAGAGAACTTTAAAGAAAGTGATAAATGAAAAATTGTAGGGGTAAAAAGGTTTTGAGGGAGAAGAAGCATAAAAGTTGGATAGAGCACACCAACTCGAAAAAAAAACAATACAATTGTATAAGAAAATAATTATTATGTGAGTAATACTAGAAATAAATAAATTAAACTTAAATATGAAACAATACATTAATTCTATAAACAATTATTTTACTATGCAAATATAAAGATTACCTTTGTAATTAAGCATAGGCATCATCATTTCTCTTCCTAAAAAGGCAGTAGAGATAACTTGAAATAAACAGATAAATGCAACACTAAAGGGGTGAAAAGGTTTTAAGGGAGAATAAGTCTATGAATGTTTTTGTGTAGAAAGGCATGAAAGATGGAAAGATCACCCCAAATAGAATAAAAGAATCCACCTGGATAAGAAAAAAATTATTATTTGAGTAATACTAAAAATAAATAAATTAAACATAAATATGTAACAATATATTAATTATATGTATAATGATTTTATTGTGAAAACATCAAGATTAACTCTATGATTGAGTAGAGACAACGTCATTGATCTTCCTATAAAGGCATCGCACGTGGATAGAAAACTTCTAAAATAAATTAACTCTGAAAGGAATAATTAAAATTAAATCAAAGTTTCATTATATAATTTTTTTGGTAAAATAGAGAAAATATATCATAAAATTACCTTTATTTATTTATAAAGTGTTTCTTTAGTCCAGATATAAGCTAATAAAAAAATTAAGGATTATATGTGCACTTAATTGTGGTTTAAAAGACTATATAGATGTCCGGAAACCATGGGACAATTAATGATATTGATGTCTATTTGGCTCCATTAATCAATAAAGCCAAAATAGGACTGGTTTTGCATCACTCACAAATTTAATAAAAAAACTAAGTATTTTATGTATATTTCACTACTATTGGTTAACTACCACTTAGCATATCATCAAAACCGAACTTCCTACCTGGAGTCCCTGTGATTCTCTCATCCCACACACACTTTCCACTATCTCTATAATATCACCATTAAGCATTCAATTTTCCTTCTCTTCCTCATAATTTTATTCATTATTTAAACAAGTGGGAATATTTTTTCTTCACATCATTTTTTTATTCTCATTTTGCTTCTTCAATCATATTTGTTTTCTAGAAAACCTTTACCTAATGAATTATCTTATTCTATAAAATTTTCTCTTTATGATCAAGAATCTAATTAGTTTGTTTCTCTCTATGTGTGGGATGAGAGAATCATGGGGATGATGGAAAAGAAGTTTAGGTCAGATTCTTTTCTAATCGGTAGTTAACCAATAGTAGTGAAGTGCATATATAATCCTTAGTTTTGTTATTATATTTGTGAGTGATTCACAACCAATCCTTGTTTTGGCTCCATTGATCAATAGAGCCAAATAGACATAAATATTATTCCAACTCTTCTAAAATATTTTTTCATGAATAATAATAATATAAACATGTAAGGAAGATTTTAAAAGGGTATTCTACATGCTCGCTTACAAACTTGATGAACTCTTTAACTCCATCTTCCTATTCATTTGTCAAACGATTAGCATCATCCATTTTCGGTTCATATCAATCCTATTGGGATTACAAAATATTAATTTTATACAACGTATAAATAAATACACATAATATATTAATTATAAAAAGTAAAAGTTATAGACAATTATAATAATAGAAACTAAAAATTTGATTGTTTCAAATAATTTTAGTATGTTGAAGAAAATGGGTAATTGAATTTAAGAAAATAATTAATCCACATCAATTATTTGTAAAACCCCATAAATAAATGAAAATATAATATAGGTAATTAAAGAGTAATAAGAAACTCAAATATTATAAACATGAATAATAAACTCTCATTCAATCAACTAGATCAGTGGTTTCATGGATTGAGGAATAAAACTAATGATAAAAGGTAGCAAACTATCATTATTTTTGTATCATTTTGGTGAATTTGGAAAGAAAGGAATATATCTTGGTTGAGGAGATTAATACTTTGATGAAGGGAAATATGGATCATTTCTACTAGAATATCTGAGTGACTAGATATTCCAAATCCAACAATAAGTGTTGTTGGGATTTGAAAAAATAGTGGGAGATATAATATAATCCTTAAGAAAATCACAATCATTAATCATTAAAATGTAATAAATATTATTTAATTTTTGTATTTAATGGAAGGTTACTTGACTATATAACTTTCCTTATGATCTAAATTGGAGAAAGAGAATCTCATATCAAGTGAACACTTCTAAAAGCACTACAAACAGTAACACATTATATTATAAAAAGAACATAAGTTAATTTTTTTAGAATCCCTTATACCTGATTATCGAGAGAGTGAGGGTGAGAAAGATGCCTATTTAAGGAACATAGAGGATGCATCATATTTATAATGAATCATGTTATTAGTTATGTCTATAATCTAAGGATACATGATAAGGACATGGATGGATACACTATGTTGAATCATCTAAAATAATATGATAATGAAAGGGAGACAAATGAAGATAATAAATGACATTATCACTAAAATTTATAGGTGTAAACTGGAAGATGGATAGGGTAATGACCCTAGACTGAATTACCTAAAAAAACTAGTTCATATTATCGTATAACCTCTAACACTCTTCAAATTCACTAAAGTTTGGTTTAAATTTTGGTCGTAAAAAACCATAATTTGGAGCCCCCCCAAATAGAAACAATTAGTACCAGAAGCCAAACAAAATTCTAGCGCGACCCTTGGGGTCAATGGACTTGCCGACCAAAAATCATAATTACCTGATATAGGCATACCAGTTTGACAAAAAACTATGGAAATAATTGATGAAATATCTATATATACACACATACATATCATGCCAGTATAAAAAATCAAATATATTCTATAAGAAATACCAAATAGATAAAAACATGATATTTAAACATAATTCGAACTAAAGGCACCATAATAATTCAAAAAGTGAAGGCTTGATGTGATAAATCCTCACGTGCTTCACTGGGGATGACCCCTTTGAATCTTCTCTATAAGAAAACTAAGG
Source organism: Viscum album (assembly GCA_963277665.1). Classification (NCBI taxonomy): domain Eukaryota; kingdom Viridiplantae; phylum Streptophyta; class Magnoliopsida; order Santalales; family Viscaceae; genus Viscum; species Viscum album. Next base: position 1,353,773,181 of record OY728164.1, read on the forward strand.
ACTATAGTGAATTTTAAGAGGGACTAGATCCTATGATACATATAACCAATAGAGGAACACACATCACTCCACTAACTTAGTTCCTAAAAAATAGCATCTAAAGCTGCATGTCCACTGATGTGTCCATGAAAGGTGTTAACATATATATAATCATTAAGGAACCACCAAGGTGACTCAAATCAGTAGTCAATAAACAAGAATATACATGAACCTTTCAATACATTTTTATAAATATATGAAAAAATTATTGAGTAAGAAGATATAAAACATAGCAGTAAAACTAAAATGAATAAATCCAAGGTTCAATGTTAGATATAAACAATAACTCCATAGATCGAGAGGGTCCATACATCAGTAGTCAATCAAACAATGGATCATAAAAAATCATTTTGTTCATAATCTAAAATCAAAATAGTATACAATCATTGTACAATAAATAACGACATCATTGAAGAATAAATAAAAAATGAAACAAAAAATACACAAAGAAAATCAGAAGGCCCACCTTGCAAGGTTGAAGAAAATTAGAGACCCTCTTCAAAAACCCTAACTACAATCGAACACCGGATGTTGGAAGATATATTCGAGAAACTGAAGGCAGTCGAGTGGTGTGATTCAAGCTTTGATTCAACAAGGAGAAACACCGACAATGGGCGGATTCCATGGAAATATTCTGATATCACAATGGGTTCTCAAATGGTTAGGGTTTTTTAAATAGATTGGAGAACTTTTATGAGCGCTTAAGTAATAAGCGCTGATAAAAAGACTCTTTATCAATACTTATTTACTGTGATAAAGGTAGGTCTTTATCCACACTGATAAAATCAATCTTTATCAGTGCTAAAGTTATAGTACTGATAAATCCTCATCTTTATCAGCGTGAAAAAAGCACTGATAAAGATGCTTTTATCAGCGCTTATGACTTAAGCATTGAAAAATGATTTATAATTATAATTATAAACAAACAAATTTTAAGTATTTATATATAATTAATAAATATATATAAATATAAATATAGTAAATATATTCCTTTTTAAATATATTTGTTATAATTATATAATTATTTATTTATAATTATAGAAATATTTTTAAAAGATAATATTTATATGATTATATATATTTATATAATTATACATATATATTTTTAATAAATATATATAAATATAGTAAATATATTTATTATTAAAGTAAATTTATTATAAATTTAATAATTATTTAAATATATATAATTATATAAATACTTTAAAAAATAGTTATTTATTTATAATTATAAATATACAATTACATAAATATATTGAATGTACATTTAAAATATACATTTATTTATAAATATTTTTTACAATTATTTTTTTAACATTATTAATGAATATATAATTTTAAGTGCGTGAATATATGTTAAAAATTAGTGAAATTGAATAAATTAAGAATAAGTACACTTTAACAACATTGAAAAAATGGATAATTTTTATGTGTGTGTATTAAATATAATAATGTATTAATTATGTATATGTGAAATCATATAACATATATTTGATCTATGTTAAATTGAAAAATCAAATGACATTCAATTATTTGTTGAGTACTATGAAATTAGTCAATATTTTTAATTCATATTAATTTTTAATTATAAAGCATTATTCAATAAATATATAACTATTTAATGTAAAGCATATAAATATTTTTTAATATATAAATCATATTTATATACATTAATATATATCTATATATTTAATATATAAAATTTAATAACATTAATTACCATAATTATCTAACTAATAAAATGTTTATTATTTAATAATGCATAATAAATTTATTCATCTTTATCAATAATTATTTAATTAATAAAATTTTTAATATATTTTTTAATAAACTCAATTTTCATTTTTATTTTATTTAATTATTTCATTTTATTTATTCAGACCTTTATCAGTGCTAATAAAGCACTGATGAAATAAATATTTATCAGTGCTAAATAAATCACCGATGAAAGGTTAAATTTATCAAAATTTTCCTTAGCGCTGAAAAATATTCCATTTATTAGTATTTTATTCTAGTGTTGATAAATACCACTGCTATTAAATGTGGGTTTTGTAGTAGTGTTTTAGTTGGATATTATTAACGGTTTGTGGAGAATTTCTCACGGCTATCTAATCCTCTGACCAAGTTAACTTGGAAGGGTGTCAAGATCTTTTAGATAGATGAATGTGAGGAAACTTTCAAGGAACTGAAGAAAAGGGTTGGTTAGTGCACATGTTCTTACATTACCCATAGTGGAGAAGAGTTTTTAATCTATAGCGATGCATCCAAGAAGGTATTGGAATGCATTATTATGAAGAATAACATGGTTATAGCTTATGCCTCACGATAGTTCAAGATTCATGAGCAAAATTACCCAACTCATGATTTGGAGTTAGTGGCGGTAATTTTTAAATTAAAGATATCGAGGCATCATCTTTATGGAGAAAATTTTGATATATATACTGATCATAAAAGTCTAAAATTTATATTCACATAGAAGGAGTTGAACATGCACCAGAGAAGATGGTTAGAGTTGATAAAGGATTATGACTTCTCAATACATTACCACCTTGGGAAAGAGAACATGATGGCCAATGATTTGAGTTCGAAGGATTATTCAAGCTTATCCATGATCAGGATCACTAAATATCCAATATTTTTTGTTTTAGAAAGGATAGACCTAGAAATCTTGAAGGAATGGGGAAAATCTTATCTTTCTCAAATAAATGGTCAACCCTCTATCCAAGTAAAGATTAAGGAGGCACAGAATGAAGATGAAGCACTGCAAAAGAAAATAATTTTTTTTCCTAAGTTTAACCTTGATAAGGATGGAATGATAAGGTTCAATAACTGTGTATGTGTTCCGTCCATACCAGATTTGAAGAAGTATTTGTTAGAGAAAGCTCATATTTATTCATTCTCTATTCATCCTATAAGTACGAATATGTATAGGGACCTGAAAGAATACTTATGGTGGGATGACATGAAGAGAGATATCATAGAGTTTGTATCTCAGTGTTTAGTATGCCATAATAGAAATGTGAGAAAATCACTATGGTTTTTGTCGTTGGACTACCCAAAACCTCTAAAGGGTTTAATTCTATATGGGTGGTAGTCGATCACCTTACTAATTAAGAAAACTTCATCGCTATCAGAGAAAATATATCTCTAGATCAGTTTTCCAGAATATACATTAAGGAAGTGGTAAGGTTTTATGGTGCACCACATTCTATTATATCAGATCAGGGTATGAGGTTTACCTCAAAATTTTGGTGAAGTCTTCAGTAATAAATTGATATATAATTGAGTTTTAGAACTTCCTATCATATTAAAAAAATGGTTAGTATGAAATAAAAATTCAAACCCTAAAGGATATATTGAGATATTGTTCTTTGGAGTTCAAAGGTGGTTGGGATCAACACCTTACTCTAGTTGAGTTTTATTACAACAATATCTTTCACTCAAGCAGTCAGATGGAACCAGATAAATCCCTCTATGGGAAGAAATGTAGAGCTCCAACGTGTTGGGATAGGGTTGGAGAAAGAAAGCTACTGGGGCCTGATATCCTTGAAGAAATGGTTGAGAAGGTTAGAACCATTCAACATAATATAAAGGCCATTCAAACTCGGCATAAAATTTATACTAATAACTGTCGGTGTGATCTAGAATTTGAAGTTGGTGAAAAGATGTTTCTATGAATCTCACCCTGGAAGAAATTTATGAGATTCAGAAATAAAGGGAAACTAAACCTTAGGTATATTGGTCCCTTTGAGATTCTTGATCGTATCGGGACAATATACTTTCTCTTGGAACTTCCTCCAAATCTCTCTCAAGTCTATGATGTGTTTTATGTATCTATCCTAAGGAAGTAAATACCTAACCCTTCAAATGTACTGAACTTAGAGGTCATACTACTAGAGCATGATCTTTCATACAAGGAACAACCTGTTGAAATTATGGATAGATAAGAGAAAGTTATACGAAAAAATACCACTCACTTGGTCAAAGTTTTGCAGAGAAATCACTAGTTAGAGTAATCTATGTGGGAACTTGAAGATATTATGAATCAAGAGTATCCTCTCTTTTTTTTACCCAATTGACAAATCTACAAGGAAAAATTCCTTTTAAGGGGGGTATAATGTGTCACCCTAAGTTTTATGGACCATTTTTTTCAAATAAATTAAATTTTAATTTATATCTTGAAATAAACTAATTCAAAAACTCATTTTACATGTAACCAACTGGGTGTACAATACACGCAACACTAAGTTGGTGTATGATACACACAATGCATATTTTCTCTAAAAAATATCTTTTCTTATAATTATTTAAATGAGATAATTATAACCTAAACATTAAACTTAGTTTTATGAATAATATTAAATACTTTTCAAATATTGTTTACAAATGGTTTATTTAAGTAAAATATATTGATATTAAAATATATGATTTTTAGTAACATCCTTCAATGTTTAAAAATACCATTTTCTTGAACGAACCACTTTTAATGTCCTTCTGTGAAATATAATAAAATTAATTTTATACATAGTTAGAAATTTAATTTGATAAAATAAACATGATTTTTGAATTTTTAATGTTGAAATTAACTTATGTTGAATTTTTCTTATTTTTCCGAAAAACTTCATTTTTGGATGAATGGTGAAAAATACCATATTCTAATTCAAAAATTATTTTTAATTTAATTTATTTATAAAATTAAATTAAATTTTTAATTTGTTTAACAGTTTAGTTAGATAATATTTTTATCAATTAATCCAATTTTGGTCATTTTAATTAATTTTACATTGAAATTGGATATAAAAACTTAGCAAACTTTTGATCATTTTTATTTTAAAAACCCGCATTGTCGACCCGACTACGACATTAATTTTAAATTAATTTCTACCACTTATGTGATTAGAATTTGGAAAAATGGATTACATATTTTTAATTAGAATAATTTTAATGCCTAATAATCTTAACTTTGTTTTTCCCAAAAATATTAGTGAAATTGATTAAAATTAATTACATCAGTTAAGAGAAAAATTAGGTCAATAAAGTACTATATCTTAAATATAAGACCCAAAAAGACCTAGAAACTTATAAAAATCCATTTTATGTACATTATTCACAAATTAACCTTCCATTATTTTTTTTTGTTTTTATTACTTTTTTAGGTAAAAATTTGGGTACACCTAACTTGTTTTTAAAAATGCCAAGTGTGTCATTTCCCTTCCCTATAAAAGGCACCATCTATACCCAATTACTCACACATCTAAAGCACCTTGTATTTCCTAAAATCTAATCAAATAAGCTCTAAAATTTCATATATTCCTCCTATAATCCTTCCCTTGGTCATAAGGAAACTCAAGGAAACCTTTTGGCACAAACCACATGGAGTTACCTGATTAAGAGTTAACGTTTTCTCTCAAGCTCATTTGCTTTATTTTTCTTCTCCACCACTGAAATATATTTATTCCATTCTTGTATGAAAAAAATATCCTAAATATACTAGTATTTTTTTACTCTAAGGGTTCAAACTACACTTACACACACCTAAATCTGATGGATATAAAACATACTGTTTACGTGTATGGAGAACTACTGCCTCATTAAATGATGATTGTTAATTTCTCCTTTATCGCCTCTTATGATGGAAATTATGATGAAAAATATGTTTATATATTTCATATATTATATTTATTATTTATTTAATCTTATGTATTCCCTTTAAAACACATATATTTTTTAATTTCCATTTAGTGTAATTACGATAATTTCGTTTGAGGAAGTGTGGACTACCGCCCCCTTAAAGCGATGTGATTCATTATCACACTACATGGAATGTATTAAGGATGGGTTTAGTTAACTTATATGATATATATAAAATTATAACGATACTTTAATTATATTATGTACATATACATATATTTCTTTTTCTTTTTTTTCTTTCAATACGACAATAAAAAGAGAAAAAATATTCATGCGTACGTACAACTTACCGTCTCCACGAATAGTGTATTCCATTTCATAATGATATATTATATATATTATTATAATAAAAAAATACTGGATATAGATGATATTTATATCATGTTCTACATTATGTAATCATGATATAAGTATAAGGACCAACAATATAAAAAATTAAGACACATGTGAAGATCAAAACGAATATTACCCGAAGTGAAACCTTAACATATGATTGTTAACAAGGGGGTAATATATGGTCATAATCAAACCATATATGGTATTATGTATAAGAATATTATTCTATAAAATATTTATAATAAAATTATATTTATTATATATGATAATTTTATGAGTATTAAGAGAGTTAAGACACAAGATAAGGGGATTTCATGTCACTTTTTATTCCCATGAGATACATGATTTATTCACCACCCACACCTTTAGTGTGGTGTGTATACTACCCATGTATGTGTTCAATGTTTCTTAATACTAAATTTATTAGTATTTAAATATAAATTTTATAATCTTTCTTTCATGGGGTTTATGTTTCAAAAGTTACCAAATCGGTAAAACAAATTGTCTCAATTTTCCCTCTTTGAGACTCCTGTTTTGTTCTGTACCTAAAATATTTTTTGAGGTGTATATACTTCCATTTTATATGTTATATCATAAATATAATTATTTTAATGATATTTTAAGCTTCATTTAATTTCATTTTCTTACATGGAGAGTATTATCCCAAGTTACCAATTTATTAGAGTTCATTGAGACAATCTAATCTCTTTTAGAGATTGTTTACATTTATACTTCATTTGATGAAATATCTTGATCCACATCTCCAGAATAATCTTGAGATTCCTTATAATATGTTTATTAAAGATATCCTCATTTTTAGTACCACTTTTTCCCTCCTCAGTACTTAAAATAATGTTTTCATGTAAACTCTGACTGTCTCTCTCTCTTCGGTCAGAATTCTATTGTATTCAAAAACCCATGTTTTCAAAAATGTTTTCCAAATTTTTTTCAAAATATACTTGAAGATAATTTTCAAATAAAAATGATTTTAAAAATGTTTTATTTTTTTTTCAAATATTTAATTATAATATTTCAAATATATTTTCAAATAAAATGTTTTCAAAATGTTTTATGTTATAAAAATATATTTTCAAAGAAGAAAGGATATTTTCCTCAATATTTTTTTTGAAGATCTTTAAAAATTATTTCAGAAATAAGATAAAATCCATTGGTGTTAATAATGAATTTATGGGGAAATTATTTGATGTTTCCATTCATATTATTTCTCTAAATGGATTATGTTTTGATGGCATGGTGATTATGAAACCCATTTCTCTTTCATCGGTTATATTCTTTTGAAACATGCTTCTTTTCACAGTTTATTATTACAATGAAATGATTATAAAACTTGTCTCTTTCCACAGGTTATGATATGATTACATGTTTATAATACCCATTTCATTTCATGGGTTATGATATGACTATTTATGATCTTGTGGTACATGTATAAATGATTTCACTATGAGATGGGTGGGACCTAAATCTACCTCCAATGCATTGGGTAATGATTTATATCACATGAGAGAAAATAAGATGGTATTGGTAATTAACCTTGATTACTAAGATGACTATGGGGGTGAACCATGAATACCAAGATGATATGATTAGTGAACTAATAATACTAACATAGCCATGGGAGTGAACCATGACTACCAATATAGTATGGAGAGTGAACCAATAATTCCAAAATGGTCTTGGAAGTGATTCCTTAGCTACTATGTAAATAAAACTACATGATTTTGTGTTTTCCATAATTCCTTATTTTATTCCTATGTTATTATTTCATGGATTATGATCTTTATTTTATTATGATTCATTTATTATGAACTAAAAATCTTTATTCCATGATTCTTGTTATGATATTTGATATGTAGGGTATGATCTTCTATTTTTGTGATCATGTTCTCATAACCTTATGCTCATGTTTACGGTTACATGTCTCCCTTGTTTACACTTACTGAGTATCTGAGCTCACCCATTTTTATTATTCCTTTTCCCTAGGTAACGATGATATTTATTAGGTTTGAGGTGTCTAATAAGGGTGATATTTAAGAAGTACCTAGTGGGAGATGATGTAGCTCATTTATGTACCAATGTTTATGTTTCTAGGTTTCCAAAGGCACTAGACCAATTATAACCTTTGGGTGTCTGTTTATATAATGTTTAAGTATTCTGAAAAAGTTATGTAATGTTTATGTTAGAAAAGAGAGGGTCTCTATATGTAAGCACATATATACTATGTGAGTAATCCTAATGAATCCCATATTTTAAAGATTTTGTCTTTCCCAACATCCTATAAATTAAATCTTCTCTCACCAACACCTTGAGATATGTTGAACACATAAACGAGGTGATTGATCACTAGATATTTGGATAAAATCCTCATAAAATTCTTTTATTTGGACTCTTCATCTAAAAATAGGTCTAAATAATAACAAAGAAGGTTCTAGAAACAAATCCCAAACTCTCGCATGCTAGAATTCCCCTATCGAAGGGTAGGCATCAATTGGATATTGGCCACCTTTTTAGTCAAAGAAAGAAACTTTTCTCAAAATTGGTCTCAAAACTTATACCATTAGACCATTGACTCCTCATGATACCCATGGAATAATAACCAACACTACCTTGATTCCTTATATAGTATAGTCACCACCAATTAAATTCAATGCTCCTTCCAAGAATTGATCGAACTAAAGGTGATCTCCACCTCCTCTAACCAGTCCACTATCACTAAGTTTGAAATAGATCCCTCATACTTCTTTAGACTCTGGCATTGAAACTATCAAAGTGTTCTCCTATAAGGTTTATCATAATTTTCTTATACCATAAAAAATCTAATGGAACATACTGCCAAACATATTTGGTTCAAAACTAACGATGACACTAACTTGGATCCATACCTGTAAAATAAAAAATAGTTAGAGACTCTTGAACATGGAATATGGAATATTTAAGATTTATTAATTATTTACTTATTCAAGGTTTTACCTAATCCTATGGTCTAACCATTTAAAACATAATGGAAAATAGGATTTATTCATGATCCTTTCCTAGGTATTTACCCCACAACTAGTATCACTTATCTTATTTGACTAAATAAACACAAAGATTCATGAAACATATCACAGAGGGGCCTAAATACCTTTTTCCAAGCTTGTCTCCCCTACTAACATTTCTTAAAAAGTTCAGTCGACACTATTTCCCTACTAACTCATGAAGTTATCACTTGTTCATACCTATAAAATCCATCTTATCCCTCAACATGAACATTGATACCAATCTTTCATGACCCCTCCCCCAAAAGGTACCCCTATTAGAATGGAAATGAGAGAAGAGAGAGAATGACGGTTGAAGCCTATCTCCAATAGGCCATGGGTTGAAAATAAGAACAAAGGGTATATCATAAACACATATGGGAGGCATTAAAATATAAGATAAGAGATAAAATAGATAAGAAAAAAACACACAACAACTCCTCAAAATAAAAGCAAAAATAGAATCCCAAGTACATGGTTGTAATTTAATACAAATAAAAATCTATAAAGAAAACTACAAGTACCAAAAGGTATCCTTAACAGTGACCTAAAAATCCCAAAAACTTATTAACAACCCATGATCTAGTGAAGTACATCCCGATCACCAACTATATCCTAAAGACCAGAAAAATAGTTTATATATGTGTAGAGTTGGAATAATATGTACACTTAGTAGGATCCTCTCTGAATCCTTTCCTGAAAAAGATAAACAAAGCATACAAAAACCTAGTGAAAAAATTGAATCTAACTCATAACCTAAACAAATATGTTAAGTTATAAGTATAAACATGATTATCTCTCACAAAGTATCATATACAAGAGATCCTATAATATAATATCAAAATAATGTACCCTACTACCACTTCCCCAATAGTTTTTCATTCTAAATCAATGTTGCATGTCCCGAGCCATCTCTCTACAAAATTAATCCATCCTGAAGACACCCAGGCTTAGTATCATAACATGAATCCTATGATTCACATCATATAACCATCACATACCATTCACCTCATGCATCATATCATCACATCATATACTGACTCATCTCTAGATAGTAACCGAGTAGTTTCTGGGTGCCACCACATTTTGTATTTCATTTATTATACCTCAATACATCAAATCCTATACACATCATACCTAAAATAATCCATAGGATACTATATCTGAAGATAAATGTGTACAAAAATTACCAAAATACATTATAAATATACACACATATATGAGAAAAGTAACCACCATACATACCATCACATAATACTACTTTAATAAGAGAGTGGGGTCAGATGGGGTAGTCATCCATCTATTCCTCAATAAAATAAATGTTATAGAAAACACCCTCCCATATCCCATTCGGTGTTAGTATCCACAATAATATGTGTGGGGTAGCGTATGAAATAAAAAAAAGATATAATATAGGTCATAACCACACTATGAGAATTAACCTAGTATTTGGATCAACTAAAACCATCATCGCTCAGTATTAGTGATAGCATAAGTTTTCCCATGGTATTTTGGAATTGGTATCAACTGACAATGATTACCCTCAAGGAGATAAGGTTTAGTTCACTGGCTTGCATAGTCTCTTTTCTCCCTATAGTTGAAACATTGAACCATGGGTGGTTCTCTCCTTTCCTCCACCACATTGTCCTAATTCCTCATTTATCTTCGACATTCATGAGCTTAGCGGTCTTCTCTCCCAAAATTGAAGAATTTACCCATCACTTTGAGGAAATTACCATGATGATTCTTCCCACATTTTTGGCATGTTAGTGGTTTAGTTTTTATTCCACCTTTTTCATTAGATCCTCCATCTTGAAACCCCATTTTCATTTCTTATCTCCATAGCCATGGGACTATTCTACAAAATCCATCTTCACATTGAGAGTACATTGAAGAACTTCTTCATAACTCCCAAAGTCTCAAATTTATATATCTTTTTTAAGGTGTTGTTTTAAACCACTAAATATTATATCAATTTTTTTATCATTATTTATAATAAAACCCGAGGCATACCTTGAAATCCTTGTGATATTTTATTCATAATCCATGGTAGATTCACCTTTCTTTTTCTTTAACTATATGAATTCTCTCTTGATAATTTTCTTAAGAGTTCTAGGGAAATACTTATTAAGAAATATTTTCATAAAGTATTCCCACTCTATCTCTTCAATTTAATCCTTCATCTTGGTGTTCTTAATAAACACCCACCATTGGTCAGCCTCTCTGTCTAAATGATAAACAACCAGAGTCACCTTCTATGCCTTATAAAAATGAAGCATAGAAAATATTTTCTCTATTGAGTTGACCCACTATTCAATGACTAGTGGATTAGACAATCTACTAAACACCGGTGGTTGTTTCCGTATAAAAGACTTGATAGACAGATACTCCCTCTTAGAGGAAGGTAGACCTTCCACAATATTCAAGTTATTGTTCATAGCTTGAGATAACTGGGTAAGAATCACCATGGAATTTTTAACTCTACTTACCAAGGAATTAGGGATGTCATTCAGGTAATAAATTCATTGTCCCTCACATGGTTTTTTTGGCTTGGTTTCTCCTGGTTCACACTATTTTCTAAAATAAAAAGGTTTTAAAAAAATATAAGTCAACAATTCATGAATAAGTAATTTATTCCATTGTAAAATTGACTCTAAAGGAATATCTTGTGGGATCCCTATGTTTAGAATTTTTCTATAAAGAAATATTGTTGAGTGCTTTCATTCACTTAGCCTCATACTCAAGGGTTTTCACTAATGTTATCTAATCCTAATTTCCAAATTAACTAAACCATTCTCTAATACCAAATATAGAGACCCTACTTTTATTACATGATTATGAAATCATTTTATAGATAAAAAATATAATAGTGTTACAAATCCAAGATCCAAAGGTTTAGTGTATTGGGAAAATTAGGATCATACATAAATTTTACGTAATAAAATATAAACATATTTTATTATTAGTTCAAGTAATCATATGAGGATATACATCAAATAAAGGGGCGAGCTAAAATTCCAGTAGGAGGATGGATAAGAAAATGAATCAATATAACTTGGGTGAGGATAATCATAATCACCATAACATAATCATGGGATCATCATCAAAATCATTATAGGAATCATTATCTAAATGCACAAAATAGGGTAATGTGTAAAAATGATACATCATGTCTTAGTGGTCAATGCCAAACATAGTTTTGAACAAAGACAACATCATGTTCATGCATAACATATGTGAATAATCATAACATCATAATCATTGTGAACAAAGATAACATCATTTTCATGAATATTTCACATTATCTCATTAGATAAATCAAATTACCCAATGCATTGGAGTGATATATAATTTTGAGCACACCCATCACATCATAAAATTTACATGATCATGCATGTCATATAGAACATATATCAATATTAGACATAAAATAATCTATGGAAAAGAAATTAGTTTCATGATAAATTCATAAAGAATATATTCATGAATAAACCTTATAGTTTCCAAAATAAAAACATAATAACATACTTGGTATAATAATCATCAATCTTGAGGGAAGAAGAAGCAATCTCAAGTGAATTAAAACATGTGTTTTTAGAAGGAAGATTTATTTTAGAAAAATATTTTCATTTGTCATAAAATAATATTAGAAGCAGGTATATATCAGAAATGAAAATTTAAGTACAATGAAATTATATTTTTGGAATATTAAAAGAACATCCATGCTGAAATTTTGCACAAAAGAGGAATAACCCAAAGAAAGGACATTGTGTTTGAGAATCTTCTTACCTTATGTATGAATGATTTATTCACTTTCATATCTTATATAATCAAATTATATTCATTAATTAATAAATACATAACCTTTTATACATGTATTTTATTCATTATAATCTTATTAAGTTTGTTCATGGCCATTTTTATGATTTATATTGTTCAATTTCATCATTCGAGAGTGTTCATTTTCTTGATTTTCATGATCGGTTCACTTGTATACATGTATGGAAGATCATGTAAAATGGGAATAATTATACATAATTAAATTAAAAAGTTTAATTTTTATTATATATTATTTTTTTAAGATATTAGGATGATTCATTAGATAAAATGTTGATGATAATCATTTAGATTAATTTTGGTGGTTTTCAATCGCAGTGAACACGTTTTGTTTTATTATTTAATATTATGTATATATGTTAGTTATAAAACATGAAAGAGGTTATAAAATAAATTTTACAAATTTTTAACCATTATAATGGTTTATGACCAACCTTGAAGGCGGTAAAGTAAAATGAAAACTTGTCATCCTCAAAGGCGATAAATCAACACCCCACGAATGAAATTTTCATTTTTAGAATAAAAGAGAGAGGAGAAGAGGTTTGATGATGGATTATTCCATTAACATAATAATATTATATTATATATATGATACTATATTTATCATTCCACTTGAATTAGGGTATATGAGTAGAGAATAAGAAAAGAAAATAACTTGAAAAGAAATTAAAAGAAAACGGAAGAGGATTTTACCTCTTGGACTTCTTCTCCTTTCAAACCTACTTATGGAAATTGGATTTTTTATTTTGTTTTGAAAAAAGTATTTTGGACATGGGGGAGAGGATTTTTGAGAGTATTGGGTAAAAATTTTACAAACTTCAAGGCTTGTAAGGTGTGAAGAGATTAGGTGGTATTTATAGGGGAAGAGAGGGGTGTTTTTTGATTATTTTATTCATCAGTTTATTATTTTGGCTCAAGACTTTTAATACTTTGGAAATTATAACAAAATATATTAAATAATTAAGTATATTTCATGATTTTGGTCTTACATCATCCATGCATCATCTATGAATCAATAATTTACATATTTGTTAAATACCATAAATTACCATTTTTCGCTATGCACCAAAAATTCAACTTTTTTAGAAAAATAAAAAAAATTAACTCTAACCATTTTTAGACATTTAGAATTAAAAAATTAATTCCTTTTTATGAAATTAGTTTTATAAATATTATAAATTTACTTTTTAATTAAAATCATCATTTACTTGGAAAATACCGATTTTAAAATTATAACTAATTTTATAACTCTTTGAAAAATTAATTAAGGTCTCATAAAATTTATATTATAATAATAAGACACTAAAATATTAATTTATGAATATATTTTATGAAAATATTTTTTTAAATAATTATATTATTTCTAAAATTGTAAATAAACATTTATGTTTTATAAAAATACCAACACTTACTTAATAATTTTTAAAACACTTATTTACTTATACTGTGATATAATTATATCATATTTTAATTTATAATATGAATAAATTCTATTTATACTTCCATAGATGAGGTTACTATTTTATTGGTCAAAATACTATTCCTAATGGCCATGTTACTATTCCAAGGTTCATGTAATTATTCCATTGGTATAAGTTCCTTAATTTATTTAAATATTACTAATTTATTTATTCATTTATCAAAATTATGTTTTTATTGGGATATCCATGTTATGTATGTGTTTTATACTATATAACATAATTATAAGAAGGTAAACAATTCCATTGATAAAATTTTGGATCATTACATTCTACCCGCTTTTGAAATTTCGCCCTCAAAATTTCATTTTACATAAAAAGGTGAGGGTATTTCTCCCTCATTACTTCCTTTGGTTCTCATGTTGCCTCTTCATACTTATTGTTCCTCCATATTACTTTGATCAGGTGAGCAGTCTTTATGTGTATAAATTTATCTCTACGGTCCAAGATCTTCATCGACTGATCCTTATAAGAGTGATCATTTTCCAACTATACCACCTCTGAATTCAATACATGTGAGGAATCCAGTATTTAATTTCTCAATAGGGATAAGTTGAATACATCATGTACTTAATACATGATTGGTGGAAGTTTTAGTTTATAGGTTACAACTTTTACATGATCAAGAATCTCAAAGGGGATGATTTACCTAGGACTTAGCTTTTCCCTCTTCAAAAATCTCAGGATCATATTCCATGGTGATATGTGGAGGAATACCTTGTCTCCAACCTTAAACTACAAGTCTCATTGATGATTGTTTTCATAGATCTTATGTTGACTTTGGGACACCATGATGTGTTTTAGAATGGTTTTCAACTTATCTACCATTTCTTTGACTATTTCAGGTCCTAGTAGCTTATGTTCACCATCTTCATCCTAGTATGCTAATGTTCTGCATCCTTTCCCAAAAAGGGATTCATGCAGAGAAATTTGGATGCTCGAGTGGAAGATTTTATTATAGGAGAGCTCAATAAGAGGTAGATGTTAGTACCATCCTCATTTTAAATCCATATAACATACTCTCAACATATATTCCAGTGTCTGAACAGTCCACTAAGATTGGCCATTATTATGAGGATGATAATTTGTACTGAAGTTAAGCTTAGTTTTTAGATCGTGTTAGAGACTTTTCCAGAACATGGAGGTGAACCTCAAATCTTGATCAGATACAATTTATAGTGGTACTCAATGTAGACTTACCACTTATATGATGTATATCCATTCAAGTTAATCCCGTGAGAAGTTATCTTGAATTGTCATAAATTGAGTTGTATTTGTAAGACATCCCACAAAAACCCATATAGCATTGTTTCCTCTCGATGTCTTTGGAGATCCAACGACAAAGTCCATGGTGTTATTTTCCCATTTCCATGTTGGTATGGGTAATGGTTTCATCATCCCCTTATAATTTTTCCTTCCAACCTTCACTTCTTATCATACTAGGAACTTTTATGTATATTCAATGATCTCCTTCTTCATATTGTCCCACCAATAGTTCTCTTAGAGATCATGATACATCTTTGTGATCCCTAGTTGAATAGAGAAAGTTGAGTTATATGCGTCATTCAAAATCTATTTCTTTATCTACATATTGGATGGTATACATAGTCATTACCAAATCTTATGACTCTTTCCTCAACAATTTTGAACTCTGAGGATTTATCCTTTCTGATATCTTCCACCTTCTTCTGAATTTCCACATCATTTATTTTAGCATCCTTTATTTTCTCCATGAGGGATGGTTGAGAAATCATTTGATAAATGATTTATGGTGTTCCTTCCTTAATTATTCCCATGTCTATACTTTTCAAATCTAAGAAGATTGGATCCTTCTCAATTATCATCATTGATAATGTTGTAGGATCCTTTCTACTTAGAGCATCTGCCACTTTATTTTCTTTTCTAGGATGGCAGTGGATTGAGCAGTCAAAATCCATGATTAGCTCAAATGATATCCACTAGAGAATATTAATCTACTTCTATGTGAATATATATTTAAGGCTCTTATGATAATTATATATTTCACACTTCTCTCTATAGAGGTAATGCTGCCACATTTTCAATGAGAATATCACAACTTCCGACTCCATATCATGTGTGGGATAGTTTTTCTCATGAATTTTTAATTGTGTTGTGGCATATTCTATCACTTTATCATTTTTCAACAGTACATAGCCTAATACATTCTTTGAAGAATTACTATAGACCACAATGAGTTCCCCACTTGTCAGAAGTATGAGTACTGATGTGTTGATAAGCATCTATTTTAACTCTTTGAAGTAGCCTTTATATTCATTAGTCTAGAAAAACGTTTCTCCCTTCCAAGTAATATTGGTTAGTGGGTTTGAAAATCAGGATAAGTTCTTCATAAATTATCAGTAATACCCAGTTAGACCAAGGAAAATATGTATTCCTGTTACAGATGTTTGCATAGGCCACTCTTTGATTTTATTTGTCTTGGAAGGGTCTACAGATATTCCTTTATTGGTGATAACATGCCCCAAGAATGATACTTACTCCATCCAGAACTCACATTTACTATATTTATTCCTGTTCCAGATGTTTTCATAGGCCACTCTTTGATTTTATTTGTCTTGGAAGGGTCTACATATATTCTTTTACTGGTGATAACATGCCCCAAGAATGATACTTACTCCATCCAGAACTCACATTTACTATACTTTTAATACATTTTCCCCCTTCTCAAAGTCTTTATCATATTATTAAAATAATCCTCATATCCCCCTTAATCATATATTATATCAAAATATCATCAATAAATACTACCAAAAATTTATCAAGGTAATATCTAAATACTATATTCATTATTTCCTTGAATATTTTTGGATAATTAGTGAGAACGATGGGCATCACTATGAACTCATAGTGTCCATACCTCATTTGAAAGGCACTCTTGGTAATATATTCTTTCTTCACTTTTAATTGGTGATATCTAGAACAAATATCCACCTTAGAGAAATTATTTTAACCAAGTATTTGATCAAACAACTCATCTATCCATTTAAGGGTATAATTGTTCTTTATTGTGAATTTTTTGAGTTCACTGTAATCATTTTAGAGGAGCATCAATCCATCCTTATTCTAGATGATGAGGACTAGTGCACTGCATAGTGAAGTAATCATTTGTATAAAACCCTTGTCTATATTCTCTTGTAACTTCTTATTTAGTTCCTCTAACACAATGGCAACCATTCGATAAGGTTTATTTGATATAGGTAGAGATCCATGAATAAGTTCAATTGAGAACTCAACCTCTTGGTCAGGAGGAAGACCATGCAATTATTTAGGGAACCCATGGATGGTTCTCTCCTTTCCTCCACCCCATTTCCCTTTTTCCTCACGTCACTTTGACATTCACAAGCTTGGTGGCCTTATATCCCACACTTGAAGCATTACCCCTTCCATTTGAAGAAATTCCCATGATTCTTATTCCCACATTTTTGACATGTGAGTGGTTGAGTTTTCTTTCCACCTTTGGTATTATATCATCTAGCTTGAAACCCCATATTTTATTTCTTATCTCAAAAGCCATGGAACCATTCTCCAAACTCCATTCCCACTTTGAGAGCACATCTAAAAACATATTCATAACTCCCAAAGTCTCGAATTTATAGACATTTATGAAGGTGTGGTTTTGAACCACTAAATAATCTATCAATTTTCCTATTATTGTGGATAAAAAAACTGGAGGCAAACATTATAAGACTTGATAAATTTTCTTCATAATCCCTTACAGATTCACCTTCATTTTTCTTCATCTTTGTGAATTATCTCTCTATATTTTTCTGAAGAGTTTGAGGGAAATACTTATTAATAAATATTTTCATAAAGTCTTCCCACTCCATCTCTTCAATTTCATCATTCAGATTGGTGTTCTTAATCAAC
This sequence comes from Viscum album, assembly GCA_963277665.1. Taxonomy (NCBI): domain Eukaryota; kingdom Viridiplantae; phylum Streptophyta; class Magnoliopsida; order Santalales; family Viscaceae; genus Viscum; species Viscum album. Next base: position 1,353,791,503 of record OY728164.1, read on the forward strand.
AACCACCATTGGTCAACCTATCCATCTAAATGCTAAAATGGCCAAAGTCACCTTCTCTGTCACAGAATAGTGAAGCACATAAAATATCTTTTCCATTGAGTTGACTCATTGTTCTGCGATTATTGGATCAAAATATCCATGAAACATCGATGGTCATTATTGTATAAAAGAATCGATAGTCATTCTATACATCTTAGGGGAAGGTGTATGTTAAAAATTATTCAGGTTATTTTTCATAGCCTAAGAAAACAGGGTAAATATCAACATGAAAATTTGAGCTCCACCTCCCAAGGTATTAGGGATGTCTTTCAGGAAATCGTTGCCTTGTCCCTCGAATGGGTTGTTGGCCTGTTTCTCCTACATCCCACCATTTTCTAAAATAAAAAATGTTTAAAAAAACATAATTCAACAAGTCAGGAATAAATTATTTATTCCATTGTGAAAATAACTCTAAAATAATATCTTGTGGGGTCCCTATGTTTAGCATTTTTCTAAAACAAATCTTCTTGGGTGATTTCATAAACTTAGCCTTATAATCAAGGGTTTTAAATAATACTCTATAATCCTAATTTACAAATTGACTAAACTATTCTCTAATACTAATTATAAAGACCCTAATTTTCTTATATGATTATTAAATAATTTTAAATATAAACAACATAATAGTGTTACAAATCTTGAATCCCAAGGTTTAGTGTATTGGGAAAATAGTGACCATACATAACATTTACACAATACAATATAAACATTATTTAATTCCTTATCTTCTAGTTTCTTATAAACCCTAATTTTATCCTTAGTGAAAGTAATCATATGAGGATATACATCAAATAAATGGGTGATCTAAAATCCCAATGGGAGGACAGATAAGAACATGAATCAATATAACATGGGTGAGAATAATAATAATCATAATAACATAATAATGGGATCATCATAATAATCATGATAGGAAGAATTATATAAAGGCATGGAATGTGATAATTCATAAAAATGAAACATCATGCCTTAGTGTTCATTACCACACATAGTTTAGAACAAATATAGAATCATATTCATGCATAACATATGTGCATAATCACAACATCATCATCATTTTAAACAAATATAACATCATGTTCATGAATATTTCACATTATTTCATGAGATAAATAACATTACCAAAATAATTGGAGCACTATATAATTATGATCACACCCATCACATCATTATCATCATCATATATATTTAATTTTCCTGATGAGTCCAAAGAGAAAACAAATACAAAAAGAAGCAGCCAACTGAGGAATAAAATTTTTTTGGAGGCCTGAAAAAATGTAGACTAAGGGTGTCCCCTTCTACAAGGTTAATCCCCTAAGATGGAATATCATTTGTGCTGGTAAAGAAATAAATATCAGTTATTTGATCCTCTATTAAAGCAAGAAAATATTCTACTTTATTACCCTTTCTCTAGGTATGAAGGATGCATGTCCGATTGGGGATTAAACCCCTACATCGTCTTGTGATATATGAAATTGACTAAGGGTTAGTACTTGATCCATGCATGGACTTGTAAAATTTTGTGTAATCCATTTAAAATTCCTCCAAGATGATATTATTATGCCTGTATAGAAGTAGACCTGTATCCAATGCTCTAGCCTCTACCTATAGAGAGTCCCCGCTACTAAATTATGAAGTAAAAGAAAAAATAATATTACCCATGAGTCCCTAACCACTCCAACTACCCTAATAAAACCCATGAAATATGAGCCATCTGTATTTATTTTACGACCTGAGATATGTGGATACCATCTTACCCATCGACCTTGGTTGATAGTCAAATTCGAAAGTGCGAGGGAACTGCTATCAGCTAGCGTTATTAGGGTAAGAGAATCAATAAAGTTTTTGAGGAGACAAACTATATCAATAAGAATGTTTTGAGTTATGATAAAGAGATTTCTACTAGTGAAAATAGTGCCATCAGACCGAGCTTTATTACATGCCTCCTAGATGCACTAACAACCACCTGAAAAACCACTACACTAGCTTTCTTCTCTGACCCAAAATACCCAAATCCTTGGAACCATTTATCTAGAAAATCAAACCCCTATGTCTCTATAGAAGAAAAACTAGTGAAGTCACCAAACACAATCCACACCTCATGAGCCTAGACTCCTTTGAAGAATAAGTGAACCAATATTTCCTCCTGGTGATCCATACAACATGAGTACCTAGACACCAGGTTAATACCTGAGTGTTTAATAAGCTCATCCATAGGAAGTTCTCTATTTCAGATTCTCCAAATAAGGAAATTGTTCTTTACAGGGATATCCTTACACTACAACATCTTACCTGAATTGTCATCATGATTAGATGAAGGAATGATTATATGAAAATACCTCATAGAGAATTTTCCCAATGAGGACTTAATAAAGACACATTTTTCTGGCTCTCTATTGATTCTGATGCGATCAAAAATAGCATGTTGTTTCTCTTCTAGTACAACATTGATAAATTCCAGATGCTTACATGCATGGTGTAATGATATATCTAGAATAGGATAGCTAGGTAATCTGATATAGGATCAGTCCCAGTTATGGTGCAATAATTATATCTCACCCCTACCCACAATCCAATTGGAGATGCTTTGAATGGTCGAGAGATGAGGTTGGATGACAATCCATAAATAGTAGTAGCTTCCTGCTATTAAGGATTTAATTCTAGTGATATTTTACGACATAAATCTTGCCCAAAGGGTTCTCTTATCAAGAACATCCCACGCTAAATTTTCATGCATACACTAAAGGGTGTTTGAGAGATTTTTGACATTAATACCTCCCTCCTAAACTAGCCGGTCCATTCTATCCCAAGAGACCCAATGATTATTTCCTTCTATATGTGCGTCCTAGATGAACGAAGCCAACATTTTATTAATTTGGGAAATTATCCCTTTGGAATCCTAGTAGATGAGAGACAATTCACTATAATAGAGGATAAAAAACTATTAACTAGAGTGGTTTTTCCACTGAAGGATAGAAATCAGTTCTTCAACTTCAAAATCCTCCTTGGGATTCTCCCCACAATTTTATCTAAGCGTCAAATGTTGGGCCTTGTAAGAGATATAGAGGCACCAAGATATTCCATAGGAAAATCTATTATTTGTATGTCAAGACTATTAAATAAGGAGGAAACAAACCTACACTAGAATCTATTAGAGATTTAGAAACTACTCTTCACCTGTCTACTTGTATTTTCCTTTTAAAAAATCCTTTTTTCTCATCCAAGATCTAGCTGGGGAGGTAGGAAGACACTCTTCTATTAAGAATGCTGGTGAGTACCTTGTATGGATAGTTACACATGTTGATCAGATGATAATGTTTAAGGGATGAAGGATCTTTGATTTTGGGGATTAACACCAGGGTAGCCACGCTAGCCACACAAGGAAGGCCACCACCCCTAAATAAGTCTTTGATAGCACCCACCAGATCGTGCCTAATAATGTTCCAAGAGGCCCTGTAGAAAGCCCCCGGAAGCAAGTATATCCTAGAAAAATATTTTAATTTTTCATAAAATAATATTGGAAGCATGTATATCCTAGAAATGAAAATGGAAGGATGATGAAATTATAATTGAGGAATATTAAAAGAACATTCATTCTGAAATTTTTCTCGAAGGAGGATTAACCCAAAGAAATAAAATTGGGTTCGAGAATCCCCTTACCTTATGTATTAATGATTTATTCTCTTTAATATCATGGATAATCAAATTATAATCATTAATTAATAAATAAAGAAACTATTAAACATGTATTTGATTCATTATAATTTTATTAAGTTTGTTTATATCTATTTTTATGATTTAAAGTGTTCAATTTCGTTTTTTGAGAGTGTTCGCTTTCATGATTTTAATGATCGGTTCACATATATACATGTATGGAAGATCATGTAAAATGGTGATAATTATCGAGAATTGAAATTATATTTTATTAATGAACTTATATAATTTTAATTGGTTTTATATTTTTTTCATATATAAGGATGAGTCATTAGATAAAATGTTAATCGTAATCATTTAGATTAATTTTGGCAGTTTTCAATCACAACGAACTCATTTTCTTTTACTATTTAATATTTTGTATATATATAGTTATAGAACATAAAATGGGTTATAAAATAAATTTTACATTTTTTTAATTATTATAATGGTTTTATGAATAGTCTTGAAAGTGGCAATGGAAAATGAAAACTTTTCATCCTCAAAGGTGATAAATCAACACCTCACAGAAGACATTTTCATTTTTAGAATAAAAGGGAGAGGAGAAGAGGTTTGATGATAGATTGTTCCATTAAAATAATAAAATTATAGTATATATATAATATACTAGAGTTATCATTCCATATATATGATAGGAGGTTAGGATATAATAAGAAAAGAAAAGAACTTGAATTGAAATTAAAAGAAAATAGAAGAGGATTTTAACTCTTGAACTTATTCTCCTTGAGAACCTACTTAAGGAAATTGGATTTGTTCTTTTGTTGAGAAAAAAGGATCCAATAAGTGGGGGAGGGTATTTGGAAGAATATTGGGGGAAAATTGGACAATATTAATGTAACACCCCAATATTTTTCAAACAAAGTTAATATTGATTGCATGAAACACTGAGTCTCAACAAAACACCACTTTTTTATAACCTAGATAGTAAACATAATTTTTTCACCTATGTGGTTTGAAAAAATGACACACACGGTTGGGTTCAGTAAGTTATTTAGAGTTTGGTGAGACAAACTTAATTTTTGATGAATAGTAACATACCCTTATGAATAGTAATGAATATTAAATCATCCAAACAAATAGAAACTCAACCCATGAATGTATAAATACAATTTAGACATCTTATAATTGAAAAAACAATCATAGTATAAGTATTGGAATTTTTGCATGTCATCAATATTTTAATTACAATTTTATGATTAATTTAATAATTTAAAATGGAAATGTATTTTCATAAAATGTAATAATAAAGTGTTACTTTATTTTATTATGGTTATAAGATAATTTTATAGGACATTGATTAATTTATCAAGGTCTTATAAAATGAGTTATAGTTTTAAAGTTTTTTTTGAATAAATTATGATTTTATTTAAAAATTAAATTAAAAATATTTACAAAATTATTTTAAAAAATGGATTTCATTTTTTAATTATACAGATTTAAAAAATGGTTGGGGTTAATTTTTGGGATTTTTCTAAAATAGATGTATTTTGGGTGAATAATAAAATACGATAATTTACGATAAATTATAAATACCTGATTTATTAGGTCATAAGTGATGTATGGATGATGTAAGCTCACTAGGTTTGAAATCACATGAACTTATTACTATTATAGGTCACAATAATCAATACTATTGGTTTTATTTGGATAAATAATAAAATAATGAGTAAAATAATGGGGAAACCCTCCTCTTCTCCACTATAAAAACCCACCTCACTCCCTCTTCTCTTCACTCCTCTAAAGCCTTGTGCCTTGTATAAATTATAATAAAATATCCTCACAAGATCCTCCCCCACTTACATCATCCCTTTTTCTCATTAAAAGACCAAAACCTCTCCCCTTGAGAGGCTCTCAAGGAATATTACTTCAAGAGGTAAATTCCTCTTTTCATTTCTTTTACTTCAAGTTCATTTATTTTCTTTTTCTCTAATAACCTCCGTTCATAAAAATGTTGTTATAACTCTAGTACTTTACATGTACTGGAATTATATTATTATAAAGTAATAATTCTTCATCATCTCTCATTTCCCCTTCTTTTATACTATAAATGAAAACACCATTCAAGATGTGTTAATTTATCACATTCAAGGATGACGAGTTTCGAATTTCTATTACCATCTTAAATTATAGTAATGAAACAATTTTTATGGTTAAACAAGAAGATAATATATGTATTAAAAGTTATTTAATGTTCTGTAATAACTTTTTAAACATTATATTAATTTATACATCAAAATGAGTTTGTTGTGATCAAGAACCGCCAAATAACCCAAAAAATTGTCATTAAAGTTTTATATAATGATTTATATTCACTCCCAATAACCAAAAATTTTTTATGAACATGTAATATTATAGTTTTTCACTAATAACATAAAACTTCTATTCTGTACAACCATTCTCATTCTACATGTTTATCCATACATGAATATAAGTAAACAGATCCTGAAAACTAAGGAATAAAACACTCCCAAACAATGAAATTGAATCTCTTAACTCATCAAAAGGCCATGAATGAACCTACTATGGTTATAATAAATAAATTAAATGTATAGGAGGTTATGGAATCATTAATTTATTAACCTAAATTTGATTATTCATGTCATTAATATCAAGTGAGGAACACCTTCATTCTTAAGGTAAGGGTTTTCTACCCGAACCTCCGCTTTCATTTAGATTAATCTTATTCTCTACTTACCTAAATTAAATTATTATTTATTCATATTTAATACTAATATATTATGTGATAATGTTATATATATTTTTAAAAACCATAATTATTCTTTTAATTATGGGGAGTTATATGTTTTAAAAGGATCTTTTAAAAATTATTCCCGTAATACAAGCCCAATTCAAGAGAATTTCTCAAATTCTAACCTATTTTCAAGGGCACTCCATAATATTTTTTTGGAAGAAATTATCTTTATAAAATCACAAATTTTATTATGAAAATAAAATCTTACTTCACTTCTAGTTTTATACAAATTTTTTTCCTAAAAAACTCTTCTTTTCAAAGTAAAAGATTATTTATCTCAAGAATTACTCGATGATTTTATAAGAGTATCTTCATCTATTTCAACACTCTTGTTGATTATTATGTATTATTGGGATTAATATTTTATGATATAATATAAAATATTTAATTTAATGGTTTATTATTAGTTTGAATAAGGATGTTCTATCTTAAAACCATTCACCAATTTACTTCGAATGGTTAGTGTTTATGCTTAATGTTCAGGGAAAGTTATTTATATTTCATATATTAGTTTCAATATGAATGTATATGTTGTTTATGTTTGTACCAATTCATATGAGGAATTAATTGGACTTATTAAGTGTTGGGTGGGTCCCACAATATCCCCTCAGTGCATCAGTAGGTCTCACGAGACAAACTACAGTCTTGGCAAGAGGCCTTGGCAAAACATATATTTATGGTCTCAGTATGAGGCCTTGATGGTATGGTTATAATGTACCGTATTATGAATTAACTCATTATAAAACTAGTAATTGATATTTCTTGTGGTTATTATACTATTAGAATACTAATGATTATGTTTTATGATGGAATTATTTATTCATCTCCTATTCTTTCCATATTATGTTCATATTTAGTTCATTTTTAAAGGCATGTGTTTTAAGTTATTCACCATGCCTAATGTTTATGTTTATGATATATTCCTCTGTATTTCTTACCCTTACTGAGAGTTTGAGTTCACCCATTTCTTATGTTTCATTTTCCCAGGACACGAAGAGGTATATTATGAATTACATGAAAAAATAACCTAGGAGTTATGGATGTTGTCAAAGGAGTTTCTATGCTGTATTTCTTTTCAAGTTGTAATATTGAACTTATGTATCTATCTTGTTTCCAAATCTACTAAACCACTCGATCCTTTGAGATGCATATTCCTTGTTTATATTACAGTGTAATAAAATAAGGTACCGACTCTGGGAAACTGGGTTCGAGTCCTTACAATTAAAGTTTTGGAAGGTGTGAGGAGAATAGGTAGTGAGGGGTGGTATTTATAGGGGGAGAGTGGTGTTTTATTATTATTTTATTCATTAGTTTATTATTTTATCCCAAGATAATGAATAGTTTGAACCTTATAACTAAATATATTAAATAATGAAGTATAGTTTTATATTATGTGATTATATCAGCCATACAATATCTATGACTCAATATTTCATGTATTTGTTAAATACCGTAAATTACTGTATTTCACTATTCACAAAAATTCAACTATTTTAGAAAATCCCAAAAATTTACCCTATCCATTTTTTGACATGTAGAATTAAAAATGAACTCTATTTTATGAAATCAATTTTATAAAGATGAGAAATTTAATTTTTAATTGAAATTGTCATTTACTTGAAAAATACTGATTTTAATATTATAACTAATTTTATAACACTTTGAAAATTTAATTAACATATCATAAAATTTATATTATAATCATAAGACAAAAAAATATTAATTTATTAATCTATTTTATTAAAATAAATTTTATTTTAAGTGATTATATTAATTATAAAATTTTAAATAAAAATTTATGTTTTATAAAAACACCAACACTTAATTAATACTTTTTAAAACATTTATTTACTTATACTATGATATAATTATTGTAACATCCCAAGTAAGTAATGAATAATAGATATTTTTATATATGTCTATTAATGAATTAGATAGTGTTTTAGAGGCTTAAAATGAAAATAAATCCAATCTTAAGCATGGAATACACTAATATTCTTAAAAGATTGTTTTACTGCCTTATGATGGAAAACCCTTTTTAAATTTATCTTTTGACAATTTTATAAACTATGTTTGTCAAAATAAACTTATTATTTATGATTGGGACATCAAAATTTACTTTGTGTGAATTTTTGGTATTTTTCTGACAATGTTCATTTTTTAATGAATAGTGAAAAATACTGCATTTTACATCAAAACTGATTTTTAATCTAATTTATTTATATGATTATATTATCTTTTGAATTGGTTTTGAAGTGAAATTAGAATATATTTTTACCATTTAATCCAATGGTGGTCATTGGAATCAATTTCACTTTGAAATTGGACTTAAACTGGTGTCAATCTTTTGATACTTATTGTTTCATAAAAATACGCTATTTGCTCTGACAGCGGAAATTAATTATTAAATTAATTAATGTGACTTATATGTTTTGAATTTTGTAAAATAGACTTCATTTTTGAATTCGGAATATCAAATATAGCTTAGGGTTAATTTTTGGTAATTTTCTGAAAAACTCCAATTTTTGATGAATAGTGAAACCACTAAGTGGTAATCAAGAAAACTGATTTTTCAGTTAAATGAAAGTTTACCACTAATGTGTATTGAATTTTGAAAATCTGACATACATGGTTGTCATTAAGAAGTAAAATGTGGTTCAATGAGATTAAAATAATTTTTTGGTGAATAGTAACTTATTAAGTTTTTAATCGCGATTAGAGGTAATTAGTGTAGTTTAAGGTAAAAATAATGCTTTAATAAAATGATATGAGCTTGACACATGTCCTAACCCTATTGGTTGTGTCATGTCCGACCAAGACAACCCATGGGTCGATTTAGGGGACCCCATGGAGCCACTTGGGTGAGATAATGACTTTAATGCCTTTTTTTAAATAAAGGTGAAAATGACACTAACATAAATTGTTTTACTAAAACAATTTTTAGAATGGGTTATAATAATCATATTTTTGTCTATAAATATTCATTAGAAAGCTAAAAAGATTTACTACATCATTTTTTTTATAATTTTTAGACATTAAATAAATTAAATTATTTATGGCATCATGATGATGCAGCGATAACCTCATTATTTAACGATTAAAATAAAATGGAAAGATAATGTAATATCTAAAACCTACACATGTCCAAAACCTATTGGATGGGTAGATTTAGAAACCTTATCACCTTATCCTTTAATTATATCAATGTGGGACCTTAGAAATTCTAAACACTTTTGAAAATAAAATAATAGTTTCATGATTTCCAAAAGTGCCCCTCCTCTCCTCTTATAAAAGGCCCCCACCTCTACCTCATTTCACACACTCCTAAAGCCTTTGGCTCGGCCAACCCCTGCCCATTTAATCTCTCCACATACCTCTCCTCATACTAGAGGATTCCCTTTGGGCATAATACTTTCAAAGGAAGCCTTTAGGCTCAAATCAAAAGGAGTTACACTTTTAAAGGTAATTCATTCTCTCATGTTCATTTGTTTTATTTTGCTTCTCCAACCCCCTAAACTCTTTTTATTTACTTCTTTTGTAACAAAAACAGTATCTTAAATATACTAGGATGTTTTTATAATATTTATTTGAGCTACACTCTCACACAACTACATCAAATGGTTAAATAACATACGGTTTCCGTGGATGGTGAAATTCTGCCTCCCGAAATGATGATTGTTCAATACTCATTTAACACCTTCAAAGGTGGACATTATGATGTCACTATTTTTATATATGATATATAATATGTTTATTCTTTCCTTAAGCTTCTGTATTTTTAATTTATGGCATACCATTATTGTTTCCATTATGGGTAAACACGATATCTTCATTTAAGGAAGTGCGGACTACCACCCCCTGAAAGTGATTTGATTCGTTAATACCATATGTGGGATGTGTAAAGGATAAAGTTAATGATATTATATATGTTATTATACTGTAATTATAATATACTCTTATATCATTATGATTCCATTCCAGAAATACGAAATAGAAATGGAAGTAGCGTTCATGCGTACGTACGACTTACCGTCTCCATGAACGGTGCATTTCATTTCTTACCTATAAATGTGATGTAATATTATAAATACATGTATATGCTGAATATATATGATATATATGTTATCCAAATCATTAATATCATTCTGGATATAACGAACATTTGACCAAATTAACAACATGTAAGTGTAAGAAGTCTATTTTTGACTTAAGAACCAAATACCGACAAAATGAACATTATTAACTTAAATGATTACATGATGTTCATAACATGGTATAAAAGGAATAATGAACTTGAAAAAGTTTCTTAAGCAAGTAGAGATTAACTCAAGTTTATTATTCAGGTGATTAAAGAACGGTCGGGTCAAGTCGGATACGAGGTAAGGGAACTTCTTAACCCAATTTCCATTCTTTGGGTTAATCTCCTACTTTAAAATTACGTCATGATATTATTATGTCCTATCTTGTATTTGTAATTTCTTTATGTGTAATTATAGTGAATACAAATAATAGATCTATTTTATTTAAAAAAATGATCTTTGTATGGGACTTCGTCTCAATCTCCTTTCGTTGAGGCATATTTTGTTTTATACACAACCTTCTGTTATACGGTGTATAAACCCCTTTGACTTTTACATTTATTCAAAAGGAATCTTTTTTATACGAAGCGTTTACTAAACGAAAAAAGGGAATGTTTTTGTTGTACGTATACGGCGACAATGACTTCTCCGCCGCCGTGACCATTATTTGAGTTTCAGCTTCCTCTACAAGCCATACCTTTTTTTTAAAAGAAAAATAAATACCATGTTTTACTTTTCTTTTATTTTGGTATTGAAAATGGTTTTCACAGTGTTTTTACATCAATGTGTTGTATTGATATCTTGTGATAAAAAAGGTGGAAATTTTATGTTTCATTTATGCATGTTTTATGTGATATGAATTATTTTATGGTTCTTGGGCATATTTATGAAGACGGGTGGTTCCGTGATAAACTAAGGGCGGGTGAGCCCGTTATAGCTCTCCAATGCATTGGGTAACGTGAAGGAGTGAAAAGTTAAGGTTTCTCCGAAGAGATTTAGGGAATATACTGTGATGGGTATTCCAAACGTAACCAAGAGGGTTACTCCCTACGTAAGAATGTTATGAATGCCTCAGGTTACCTTTATGTCTTATGATTTCTATGATTTATTCGTGATTTGATGAGGTATGTTAAAGTGCTTATGTTTTATGGGTAAAGTATGATCTCATCCTTATGTATATATGTACCCATGTTTCCTTTCCATATTTTTATATCCCTTACTGAGCTTTTTATGCTCATCCCAAGTTTTTTTGAAATGATTTTCACAGGTCAAGGGAAAGGTACATGATATGATGATAGTGTCAAGGAAGTGTCAAGAAAGAATCCATGTTTTATTTTAAATATGTTTCCATTGATGGGAATGAATAATACTATCTTTATGTAACCACTTTGTTTATATGTGGAATGTAATGCAAGTTTTATGATCTAATTCTCTAAAACTCTAAACCCGAAAAGATCCTCAACGTGTAATCTTGTAATAACTCAAGATTAAGTAAGGTTTAAGGTTGGGGCCTTATAATTATATAATATTATAATTTATAAGATGCATAAATTTTATTTATAATTTCATAGATGAGGTTACTATTTAATTGGCTGAAATGGTATTCCTAATGGTCATGTTACATTTCCAAGGGTCAGGTTACTATTATATTGGGATAAGTTCCTTAATTTCTTTAAATATTAATTATTTATTTCTATGTTTATGAGAATGATTCTTTTATTGGGATCTCCATACTATGTATGTGTTTAATACTATATAACATAATTATAAGAAGGTAAAAAATTCCATTGATAAAATTTTAGGTCATTACAATGTTTCACATCATGAACAACTCTTGTAACTAGATTATAGATCTCAAAAACCATAAAATCTTTTCAGTATTCCTCCAATACCCATAGGAATCCTTAAAATGGAATGGTATGGTCTATAAGGATTAGTGCCATTAAAAAATAGGCTTGGTTTAAAGTGTAATGGTTGCACTTAATTCAAAATATCTTCTGTTATGCACAAGTTAAATCTATGTTCAAGACAACGAGGGAAAATAAATCATGGAGAAAGGCATGGTGAAGTATAATTTAAGCTAAAAATACCATAAAACATGTCATGGTTAAATTAGAGTGAGTGTTTTAAAGGTAATTTCATATTAGTTTAGTGTGTTTTAACTAAAATAACATCCATACATGTCTTGAAAAACCAAAAAAAGACACGGTGATAGAAGAAGTCCATAATTAAAGTGATTTTCTTATATATATTTACTGGTGGAACATGGGAATAATTCAACTTAAATCCTAAATTATATAAAATTAATTAAGGGTGACTCAAATTCATGGTTTGATCCTATGTCTTGAAAATAAGTAAGGGAATTTTAAGAGATTATTAAGAGGAAGTTATATTTGAATTTGTTTTTGAAAATTAAATTTTAGAGATAAAATAAGTTAAAGTATGTTGTAAAAAGGTTTGTGGTAGAATAATAAGAATATAGAATAAATATAAATAAAATATAAAGAAGATTTATCTTTATGAAGAAGAGTGTAAGAGAAAAAAGAAGAAAAAGAAAAATAATCATGATTATAAGTGATGAAAGTATAATTTGGGTATTAACTCTCTCATGGTATAAATTTCAAATTATACTTTATTATTTGTGTGAGAGAATATTACACCATTTTAGAGACACATTATGTGTTAATTTTTCAGGGATAAAACCTACACATTGTATCTAACATGTTGAAACCAGTATATTTTGAAATCATGGGGTTTTTCATATCATTCTAATGATATAACAATTCATTTTGAGTAGTGAACCTTGTAAAAATTCACCATGATTGATGTTTTTGTGAATTGGTTTTATAGATTATCTTGAATATAGATATTTTCATTAACTTTAACAAGTATCAATGTTTTTTAAGGAAAAATGTAAATGAAATTTAATTAACTAATCCACCCCCAGTTAATTCTCACTCTTTACATTGGTCCTTTAAATTAGTATAAAATAATTGGTCCATGTTCCATTTAAAGACATTTTTTTTGTTTAGAGTTTATTGAAAAGTGTTTTCTATTTTTTTTATATAAATTTACATTTGGATTTATGTGTCAAGTATGGATGACATTAATTCAGTAAACAACAAGGGGATTCTAACTTTTAATGGGAAATTATTATATATTGAAAGATCATATGCATCTATATTTATTATCAATCTATTTGGATGTATTTTAGGATTAAACCAATGGATTTACACTTTATTCTAAAGGTGATACAATGAAAATAATAGATAAAAAATCTGAAAAGTTATGGTCGCTCTTATAATACCATCTTTTAAACTATTTTATAAAATAAGTTTCACAATGTAATAAGAATTGAGACAATAAAGGGAATTTGGGATAAATTGGAAATAAACTACGAAGGTAATGTAAAAGAAGATTATGATAGGATATATGTTTGGAGATTAAAATAGAGAGATATTAGGATGAAAAATGAAGAATCATTGGATGATTTATTCACTAGAGTCAATGAATTCTTTATAACCATTAGAGGTTTTGGTGAGATATTATAGGATTCTATAGTTATTCAAAATATACTATTTATCTCCCCAAAAAAATTTGATACAAATTTTTTAGTTAATAAAGATATTTAATTCAAAAAAAATCCCATTTAGATGATCTGAATAACATATTTATTGCTTATGAAATGTGTAAAGAAACAAATTTTAAGAAGAAGAGTACAGATGAAAATAAAATTTCTTTTAAATATTTTTAACAAGAGAATATAAAGAAATAATTTATTAAAGAAGAATATGATTTTAATGAAGTTTAAAATATTTAAATAATTTTTGAAAAAAAAATTTAGTTTATTTTAAGAAGAGTGAGAAGTGGAAGTGGAAATGGAAAGTATTAACGAAAGTGTCCAATGAAATATTTCAATTGTGAAGCTATTGGAAATTTCACAAAAAAATTATCTAAAATTAAAAGAAGATGGTGATTGTAAAGAAGGTGATGAGAATAAGATAACGAGTTTCTCAAATAATAAATCATAAATATTTGAAAATTAAATGTTTTCTTTAAATGGGAAGGGTAAGAGCTTCTATAAAACTAATAATATAAGTTTCTTATCAATGTTTGATGATGTTGTATAACATCCCTTAACCTGCACTCCTACATATGATGCTAAAAACAAAATCATTAAATTTATGGATTTGATACCAATAAATGTGACCTAATTTAATCCATCTAAAACTTAAAACATCAAAGGAAAATACTGGATCACTTACACACCCAATGAAATTTCAGGCTTAGTGTTTTATAGATATAGGATAAACTCTTATATAACAACATAGATATATAAAAAATTTGTTTATAAAAATCTACAACATCTCTCAACAATTTCTTCACATCTAGTAACATTCTTATTCATAAAATAAATAAAAAATTTCTTCACAACCTTGGTAAAAAAGAAACAAATGAAGGGTGAGCATAAATTATTTTTAAGGGTAAACATAATCATTGATAATTGAATATCATCAGTGAGAATAATATGATCATAAGGGTATGATGACATAATAAAAGTGTATGAGAATAAAATAATAGAATTAATACCCATAAAAAACTAGATCATAAAACATGATACATGGAATAAATCTTTAACAAAGTAAATAGTCATAGTAATTAATAATCATGTTCCATGTAATGTCAAAAATGATTAAATGAAAAATTAAAAAATCATAGAAATCATAAATAAAACATGTTAGTATCTTATAAAATTATCTCTATAACCCATGTTATAAATAATTGGATCCTAGTTAAATCCATAGTAGAAACCTCCCAGGTTAACTCCCTCTTTCTTTTCTTTACCTGAATGGCCCAAAGGCCTTGATTTTTTTTGATAATACCCTTTTTAACTGGGTTGAGTGGGAACCCTTACACAAACCATAGGCCTAGTGGCACAAGGCCTAGTACATGACATGAAGGTCCATAGGTAAAATTCCCAAAACATGACCTGAAGTCCCAACCAAACTACACTTCAAAAACCCTACCCCATCATATTCATCATTGAAGGTGCCTAGCTCCCCACATAACATTGTTAATCAGCTAGCATTGCCCTATTCATAGTTACATGATGCCTAGTACCAATGGCGATTTCCATACCCTCTCGTTCTTCCAATATGGTTAGATCTACTCTAGTGGATTCTACTTTCTCTAAATCCTCTTCTGGGACCTTTCTATATATGCTCTTCTTAGGATGATCAATGGTCTTTATGGCTAGAAAGACCATGTTCCAAAGGCCTGTGGTGGCCCAAAGTCCCTATAGCTCGAAGTTCGTGGGTGTTCTGAAGTTTTGTTGGCCCATAGGAACTCATTATTTCCATTAAATTCAATAAAAATTAACTAATGTGTTGGAGAGTTATATTAGGATCACCAAACGTATAAAATATATCGGGTTCACCTGTGGTATAAGCAGTATTGGGCACACCCATTGTAAAAGTTGTATCGAGATCACCCATAATATAAGTTGTATCAGACACACCTTTCATAATCAATAATTTTCAAGTACTATACATGAATATAACACATGTAATCTTTAATTTTCATCATCAAACTATTAACAATAGCTTTCATTCCTTTATAGCACGATTTAACCTTGGAAAAGTAACAAGTTTCATGAAAATAAATTTAAAAAGATAAATGTAATCCATTCAAAGAAAGAATATGGATGTTATCATAAGGAAATAATCTCATTTAATCATAGAAATCATTAAATTATGTTGTAATATATAAAAATACCATTAAAATAACATTTAAAACATATCATTTAAAATAGGGGAAAATAACATTTTCTTTCAATGCCTCTAAAATCATGAAATTCATAAAATATTTAGAATGTGATTTTCTTTAAAATTAACCATGTAAAAATATAAAGTAATATTTAAATAAAATAACTATCATGATGGTGGAAAAATAAATTCATGTCATAAATTTTCAAAATAAATATTCTTTTCAAAATTTTGTAAAGAGAGTCAAAAGTGACTCATGTAGAAAATGTTAATAAATCTAATTTTAAAACATTTTAAAAGTCTATCATAGATAATGTAAAATAACTTTAGGAAATAATTTTTATTTATAAATTAAAATTATATATATATTTTTAGAAAATGTGGATATGGAAGGGAAAGATTCCTGATCTAAGAGACGATACAATATTAATATTACTTATAAATAACTTTTTTGATGATTATTTAATCAATATGGGAGGAAAAGGAAATTAAACATGTAAAAAAAATTTATTACCAAGGGATAATAAAAGATATGTGGTTCAATAAAATAATATCACATGATTTCTTCTAAAGGAACCTTGAACATAAAAAATCTTGAAAAGAAAGAATATTGAAACATAAAGCCTTTATAATTTTGGTAATATTTAAATAAAAAATAATTGAAATAAAGTGTATGATATAGATATATATATCCTACTAATTTCATGAATTGATATGCCAAAATTAATTCATGAGGAAGTAATTATACTATACAAGGAAATCATGGTGCATGACATGAATCACATCTCAAGAAAATGAGATTGAGACAAAGAAAACCCTTTCAAAGATCATAACTTTGAAGTGATAATAATTACATGAAGTGATTATTTGAGCATATTTAAATACACATAAAGGAATTAAAAATACATAATAAAAAAATTTATATATAAATTCCCCCATAATCATGGAATAATAATGTTAATGATGAGGATTTATAACCCGAGGAATAGAAACTGAGGCAAGAAACTACTTAAAAATTGGTAACTTTCAATTCAAATCCACTTGGATGAAATAATTTTAATTGGAACTTAAACACCATGATTTATAAAATTTTAATGATATAAAATTTAATAATTGTAAAAATATACACCATATAAAATAAATTAGGTGTATAGCATTAAAATATTTATCAATGAAGAGAAATTGAGACAAAATCCCTCACCTTGAGTCCAAAATTTCCATGTATAACCTTTAAATCCTATATAATAAAATTATAAAAATTATTTACTTTATTAAGAAACTTATATATGTTTTTTTAATTTATAATTAAAACATTTTTTTCATTTATATCAGTTACATATTTAGTTACTTAATTGGTTAATTTTGTGTCGAGTATTTTGATGATGTTTAGTTCATAATTTCAAAACGACATCAATATGTTGACTATGGTCAAATAGGCAATTGTTATATAATATATAGAATAATAGTAATGAAATAATTATCAATTTTATACATCAATTATAATTTTAAAACCAACCATGAAATATGGTTATGAAAAATGAACTATTTTACAATCCTGGAGACGGTGGATAGTACATACGCATGAGTAACATTTCCATTTTCAATGACCATGATGGAAAGAAGGTAAATATTATTTTATATTTATATAATTATGATTATATTATAAATATAGCATTATTTTCCTAAATATACTTATATATAATATCCATGTGATTTGGTTATGAAAAACCAATCACATCGCTTCGTGGAGGTAGTAATTCACATTTGATGTGGTCATTAATTTCATTTTTGAAATTATTTATTTAGTTTTAATTTAAATACAATAATATCATAATTAATTTATAATATAAAACTTTTAAACATCACCTAATATGTTATATTGATGTATAAAATTCATGGGCCACTATAACTCACCCAAACAATATTACTTTTAGATTTTTTAAAATAATTTAATTGATTTCTCTACTGCTTGCACAAGCACTGTGTCGACGTTTCATAGGAATTTAAGATAATTATTTCATTAATAAAAATAAAAAAAATAAAAATAAAAATATTAAAAATATTAAAAGTAAGAGATTTAAATTTTTGACTTTATCCTCTACATAAAATATTATAAAGGTCAAAATCAAATCTAAATAAAAAAATGTAATATTTTAAATGTTGGGATGATTATTGAAAAAATATATTTATCCAATAAAATTAAGGCATGTGTTTTAATTAATTTTAATCATTACCACAATAGTTTTAACCCTAATTAACCCATTTTACCTTTACCAGTGTAATAAGAATATACTATGGTTGCTATTCAAATTGATAAAAAATTAGGTTAACGTTATTACCTAATTTTAATTATTCTGATTTAAAATATGGAATCCATTTTATAAAATTAAATTCATGGAAGTGGTAGAATTTAATTTAAAGTAAAACCATAAAATATGATGAAAATAAATTTTCTAAAAAAAATCCCTTTTTAGTATTAAAATATGTTTATACAAAATTGAAAAATAATATTGATTACAATAACATTTATTAGGGGTTATTATTCACAAAAATGAGCTAATAAAATTTTAAAACTAATCCAAAATAGAATGGTACTTTGTAAGTACTTTAAAATAAAAACAGTTTTCAACAAAAATCAATATTTTCACTATTTATTGAAAAATCAAAATTTTTAGAAAATTTTAAAAAATTAATCCTAAGATAATTTTGACATGATAAATTCATAATTATATTATTTTTATGAAATAAAATTTATAAAATTTCTATAAATTCATTATAATATTCACTCAAAAAATAAATAAAAACCATTTTTGAAGAAAATATATTTTTGAAGTATAAAATTGCTTTACTAAATATTTGAGTGATGATTTCTTAAGAATTAATCAATAAATTTTTATTAAGTTGAAACTTTATATATATTTCATAATGTGGTTAATATTATTCCTACCCACCAATTTAATGGCTAGGTTATAACTATACCATTTAAATATTAATATTCCATGTTTTGTTTAAGCTCAGTGTTGCATGTTGTTTACGCTATCTAACATAGTGTTTTTTTAAAATATAGAGACATTACATTTCACCCCTAGATAAATTTAATACTCAAAATTTGAACTTGATCTTTGAAATAAAGTTTTTGACATTTGAACACACCTTTGTTGAAAACTAATATCATAAAAAGGGTTAATAAAACTTCATTTTAAAAAGAGGAAAAGAGAAATAAGAATGCCATTTTGAATAACACATGCTAGGTTTTCAAATAAGAGAACATTAGTGAGAAGTTAAAATATGGACATATATGAAAAATTTAATGTCCAAATAAAGATAGAGAGTGATAGAGTAAAATTATCAAAAGAAAGTGAATGATCATGAGAAAGTCATTGACTACAAAACTGTGAACCAATGAGTTTTGAAAAAGACCATAGATTCATCAAAAATGAAGTTTATAGGATAAATTATTTGTTTCAAGATCCTTTTACTAATTCTAGGAATTAATTTACTATCTATACTAATACATAAGTAAATATAATTATTTGACAATTATATTTCCATCTTTTAATCAAATTCCACCAAATTCTCATATTTTTCTTCAAATTATGAGTATTCAAGATGAATTTTGCATACTTAAACAATAAAAAAAATTCTATCGGATCACATAATCAAAAAAGGATAACAAGCTATTCCAACTATCTTTAGATATTAACAAAGAATTTAATGGTTAGAACAAGGTAAGATAATATCCAAAATCTATAATCCTTCATATAAAGAAATATTACATTAATCTCCAAAATTCAATAATAAAAAAATGGTTCAATATAGATAATTCTATAAATAAATAACCTTATATCTCAAATAACCTCAATAACCTTAACATTAAAGAAAGTATTAACCTCAAATTTTATCTCATACCTTTCAGAATAAGTCCCAAAAAATGTAATATCATTCCTCTTAAATAATACACCACGTTAAACCGAAGGGTCACATATACCTCAATCCTATAAAACATCTCCCAAAATATCATTAATAACATAAAAATATCATCACTTAAAACATAATAAGGGGTTTCTAATACTTTGATCTTATGATAAACCTGATTATTATAAACCCATTATGGTATTCATAACTCTTAATATAACCTCACATGAAAACATATTAATCTAAAAATTTATCTAAACACATATTTGATAGAAACTATAACAACCCCAAACCCACACACTTAGATCCATTACTATAAACATAATCCTTACATTTTTGGATTTGATACCAATAAATGTGGCCCAATTTCAACCATACAAAACTTATAACATCGAAGGGAAATATTGGATCACTTACATACCCAATGACCTTTTAGGTTTATATTTTTAGAGAATTAAGAAAAACTTTTATATAAAAACTTGTATACATAAAAAAATAGTTCATAAATACCTATATTATCTCTCACTAAGTTTTTCAAATCTTGTAACTATAATGGCCCAGATCTATATGGTCTATTCCTTTTTAAAAATTAGGTGTATGAGGTGATTCTGGAGGTCAAGGTGACTTATCCCCAACACTTTTCCAATTTTCCAATTCTATGAATAGTTCCATCAGTGAACAGTTCTATCGGTAACCTCTAATGGTAACCTTTCTTTCCTTTTCCAAATTTCCAATTCTATGAACAGGTCCATCAGTGAACAGTTCTATCGGTAACCTCTAATGGTAACCTATATTTCCTTTTCCAAATTTCCAATTATATGAACAATTCCCTCAGTGAACAGTTCTATCAATAACCTCTATCGGTAACCTCTCTTTCCTTTTCCAAATTTCCAATTCTATGAACAGTTCCATTGGTGAACAGTTCTATCGGTAACCACTATCGGTAACCTCTATTTTTTTTCCAAATTTTGAGTTTGTGAACAGTGTTTCCAAAATGGTGAGGTCTATTGGTAACCTCTATCGGTAACCTCTATCGGTAACCTCTATCGGTAACCTCTATCGGTAACCTCTATCGGTAACCTCTATCGGTAACCTCTATCGGTAACCTCTATCTGTAACCTTTATTTCCTTTGCCAAATTTTGAGTTTGTGAATAGTATTTCCAGAATGGTGAGGTCTATCGGTAACCTCTATCGGTAACCTCTATCGATAACCTCTATTTACTTTACCAAATTTCGAGAATGTGAATAGTGTTTCTAGAATGGTGAGGTCTATCAGTAACCTCTATCGGTAACCTCTATCGGTGACCTCTATTTCCTTTTCCAAATTTTGAGTTCGTGAACAGTGTTTCCAGCTTCCTACAATTCACCCCTTTAACATTTCCTTTGATGTAAAATGCATTTAAAACCTTATTTTAAGGACTCTAAGGCCAATTAAAAGGCCATAAATTCTATATCAGTTTATCCTAAGGCTCGAGACGTTTTTACTTGGTCAAACCACGTGGTTTAATGTGATCCGCATTTAATAGAAAACCTAGAATATTTTAAACCACTGCTCCATTAAATCTTATAAAGGGATGGGATATCTTCCTCCCTAGTTCTTCCTCCTTGTTCTCGGCTATGAGATGTTAGAACCTTTCATTCTATTATGTATGGGTTGTGCAATCAAACTTTTCTCCTAGTATTGGTTCCGCTCTATTTTGATGCAACCAAGCAGTATCGATCAATCTTCGGTATAAGGTATGATCTATCACCATTATTTTGGGTTCATATCCTTCTATTTCTCCTTTCCCTGTTATGGTATGTGATTTATATAATTCTAATGGAGTTTTCTTGGGTTTCTGTTGGTGCGGTCGTACCGCAACATCCTCGGGTGGATACAGTTGTCACAGGAGGAGGCGATCATGATTCTTTGTGTGGATCGTTCTTGTATAAAGAATGATAAGAACTATTTGAGGTAGGGGATTTGTTTCTTCTCTTTTATTTTATGTGAAACTATATATTTAACATGTTTTATCCTACTAGATCACAATGAAATTGACATAATCAATATTTTAACCGGATAAATAAATTAATATCGATCGTATGTTATTGCCTCTTGTTTTTCTAGATAGTGTGATATATATGATTGCTTCGTATAGTTTTTTGTTCTTGATGGAAATTGGTAAAGAACGTAAAATGAAATTAATTTATAATGGTTTGGATAAAGATAAAGAGGCGTATAAATGAATCTGGTTATTCTTATTGTAAATTGATGTTAATCAAAATGGTACAGTAAGCATGTTTAATTATTTTTGATAGATTAATATTTAGGTTTCCCAATATTGGAACTTATGATTAATAAATTGGTTAATCCAAGATGGATTAAAGAATTGGTGGTTTGATAAAAGATAATCCCTTGTAGGGTTCTGAGTTACCCTCTTGGTTGTTTAAGGTCCAAGAGCCCATTTGATATGACGTTGTTTTTCCTACTTCTTGTGTTGTGATGTGATCCTGGATGGCTGTTGTGATATGTAGGGGAAGGGAGGCCTATTGATTGTGGTATCAGTTGATTCCTAGAGTGGAAAGATGCATCGGTTTATGTATGTGGGTGTCAGGGAGGACACAAGGGATGATGGAATGGGTTGGATGTGAATGTTTGGATGCTTGATGATTCTTATTGGTTGTTTATGTGCTTTACTTCTCCCCACTACTCAAGGTAGCTGGTCTTACTTACCCTTCTTCCAAAATGAGAAAAGATGCACGGGGTATGCCATGTGATTTTCCATGTTTAGCTTCTCAATGGAGAATGGGTCTAGACTCTTGCTATAGGCGGCAAAGACTCGATGGTTAGTTCATCTACTCACCGTGTTGAGACCCCTTGTGTTTAGTAGCATAAAATGTTTTTATAGAATGCCTGGAAATATGGGAAAGTATTTCGGTAAATAAATAATTGAATAAATGATATTAACCCATGGGGTTTGAAGATTTCTTGGGCGCAATGCTGAGGTTGTGATTTGAAGGAACAATGTACTTTGGGTGTGATACTAATGAAATTTAATGTGGAATTATTATTGGTTAATTAATGTTTAAAGAATTAATTAATGTAAAGTGAAACTGATATAAAGGGAATGAAATAATGTATTAAAGCTCTTTAAATGGTTGTGTGATTATATGATACCTATTCTTAGAAGTGGCAGCCCGGAGTCCGAGAGACATTAGCTACAGTTGAGTCTAAGACTAGGTTATACCAATAGTGTGGTTGTGAGCTATAGTATATTCTATACTTTTTGTGTTTCTATACGCTACTCTACCCCGTCTGGAAGGAAAACTGACACCCCAGGGATTCTGAGCCCTGGGGGGTGTTTTCCCCAACATTCCGATGGGAGGATGAATGGCTAACTACCCCCTTTGTCTCCGCTCTCTTCTCTTGGTAGTTACTTGTGCTAGTAGGTGCAATGGTTCATTTTCCCCATATATGTTTGTAGAGGGATGTAATGGATTGTGGTTATTCACACACATATATTCTAGATATAGTTTCCTATGGACTACTATAGGTGTAACGTGTATAGGCTGTGATGGCTTGAGGATCCTTACTTGGTGTATGGGCTGTAATGGCTTGAGGTATAATACCCGATGTATGATACACATTATGCGGGATGTGGTGGATCCCAGAAAATACCTAGTTACTTTTCTTATGTGGACGTGGTGGTTTTGTTTCATGAGGTGCATATTGTGGTGCTTCGACCGGGTGTCTGCGGGTGAGCCTTTTTAGAGAGAGATGCTCAAGACGTGCGACGTTGGGGCAAAGTGGAAAACCAGTGGGGAAGTAGTAGAAGGGTACCCTTGATATTATTTATTATAAGATATATTCTTGTATGTGTTACTTAGTGAGAGTATCCATGGTGAGGCTGAGAACTTAGTATACCGTTTTAGGTGACGAGTTAGTTTCACTTGTTGTTCATCGGGCTTTAGCATGCTTTCTTTAATTTTTCCCGGGAGGATTCGGGGAGGATCCTACTGAGTATACTATTATACTCACCCTATGTATATATAAACTTCTTTTCAGGTCACTTGGAGTAGGTTGGAGATCAGGCTGGTTACTACTAGATTGCGGTTGTAGGAGCTGTTTGGGCTTGTGGTTCTTGCTGTTTTACTTCCTTTTTGGGTACTTGTAGTTTTTCCCCCTTCAGTTTTAATAGTTTTGCACGACATTTCATATGTGTAATTGGGATTTCTTTCATCTTACTAGTTGAGTTGGAGTTGTTTGGTTTCTATCTTATCTCTCTTCCACATGTGTTCTCTTAGAGGGTAATTCCTCCCATTTGTGTGTTTACTATACCCTCGGTGATAGTCGCCAACCCAGGGCCAACTAGAGGCGGGAATCGGGGGTCATTATCTCCCTTCTCACATTACCGACCCTGGAGGGGTACACTTTGTGGGGAGGGGGTCATGACAGAGTGGTATCAAAGGGAGGTTGAGAGATAGGATGGAGTTTTTAGTTAGGCACATGCGAGGTTTCATGGGTCGGTAGGGAAATGGTGTCATTCATGTTTAGCAAGTGATGTAAAAACTGGAGACCGGCTGAGACATAGGCGTTTAGGGCCCCCTATGATCTAATGTATGAACCTTTAAGTTTACAATGGATACTAAACAAGGTGATACTAGTTGCAGGGTATATACCTAGGAAAGGACCATGCATCATTCTTCTTTGTGCCTGTGTTTGAATGGGTAGACCTTGGGATAGGTTAACCTATAATCAATAAAAGAAAAAAATTAATTAATTAATGCCGAGTCTTTCATATTCCAGGTTTATGAGCTCTAACTATTTTTTATTCTTCATGTATGGAGCTAGGTCGAATGCCTTGTCAGGATCACATAGAATATGTACAACAGGATATGACAACAGATCAACGCCGGGTAGAGGTTGATGATGATGACACTTAGAAGAGGACACTCCGAGAGTTTCAGAAACAGAGTCTGTAGAAGTACAAGGGCTCCATTTCAGATGCAGTCATAGAATACTGGTTAGAGGAGGTCAAGATAGGCTTCAATTTGATTCGTACTCGGAAGGAGCACTGGGTGTCCTTGGTTGTGGCGATGCTGCATGGAGCAGTGAGGCAATGGTGGTTCTTGTTCCTCAAGGATCACAAGGAGTCAACGATCTCATGGGAGGAGTTCCAAGACAAGTTTAGGGTCGAGTTTCTTTCTTTGACCACGAAGGCATCCAGTCGCCAAGAGCTTATTACCCTTAGACAGGGGAGATCTATTGTGTGAGAGTTTGGAATCCATTTCAAGAACCTTTTATGATATGCTTCAGACATGTTTCTAGATGATGAGGCCAGGGAGAGGCATTTTGAGGAGGCTTTGCATCGAGAGATCCAGCACCAGGTCACCCCATTTATGCTGAAGACATATCTTGAGGTGATGGAAAGGACAGAGGTCGTCGATAGGACTTTGGCCAGAACCAGATAAACCCAAGAGGGGAGTCTACATGATTCCTCACAAAGTATAGCTATGGTCCCGAGTTACCAGTCTTCAGGGTAGAAGAGTTTCTGTTCGGCCGGGGGTAGGTCCCAGCCCTCAGCATCTCGTTTCTCTGGGGGTAGCAGCTCCCAGGCCTATGCCAAGGGATCAAGCACTTGTTTTTATTATGGTGGTCAAGGTCATCAGCAGTGAGAGTGCCCAACCTTTCAGAGCAGTCATCGTGCACTAAGTTTTTCACTCTAGGTTTCTCTGTTGATGCAGTTCCATCCAAGGTAGAAATTTTAGGTTTCACCAGCTATAGATTAACAGAGGGTATATGGGGCATGCAGAGGACATCCCCGTGATGCTCCCCATACTTAGATATCAGAGCGTGACCATGGTGGTAGTTGTCATCAGGGTCAGAGAGGCCATAGAAGTGATCATGGTAAGATTCATGCTTTAGCGTTGCCAACGCCAGGCGAACCAGACATTGTTCGAGGTTCCCTTTGCTTGTTTTCTACCTTAGTGTATGCCTTATCTGATTTAGGAGTGGAACACTCCTTCATATCACCTACCCTTGTCCATGCTTTGGGACTTGAGGTAGAGAGGCTTCCAGTGCCTTTGGCATTGACTACGCCAGTTGGAGGTCGAGCTGACTTGTTTGGAGTATGTAGATACCGTGAGATAGTGTTGGGGAAACACCGCTCTTGGGGAGATTTCCTATGTTTATGAATACAACCATATGATGTCATCCTCTACATGGATTGGTTGTATTCGGTGCAGGCTATCGTGGATTGCTTCAGAAAGCATGTCATTTTCTTCGATGCTGATGGAGAGTTGGTGGTGTTTTTTGGGGTGCGAGACCCACAGATGGGTCAGAGGCGTGTTGCATCCTTATCATCCATTATGGCTGAGTTGATGCTGAGTTCTTTAGAGGTTCAATAGTTGGTGTTTCCTAGGGTGGTAGAAGAGTACCCTGATGTTTTTCCAGAAGAGGTTGTAGCATTACCCCCTCAAAGAGAGATCGAGTTTGGGATCAAGGAACAACCAGGGGCATCTTTTTTCTCTATGTCTCCATATAGGATGACCCCTTCTGAGTTACAAGAGCTACATATACAGCTTGATGGTCTATTACAGTGCGGTTTTGTTTTGTCGAGTGTGTCACCTTGGGGTGCACCAGTTTTGTTTGTAAAGAAGGCATACGACAGTTTGCGGTTGTGTGTCGATTATCGTCACTTAAACAAAGTGATAGTAAAGAATCGTTATCCTCTTCTGCGTATTGATGATTTATTCAATCAACTGAAGGTTGCAAGATGGTTCTCAAAGATCGAATTGCGGTCAGGATATCATCAGATGCATGTGAAGGATGAGGATATCCCGAAGACTGCTTTCCGTTGTTGTCATGGGCATTATGAGTTCGTTGTAATGCTATTAGGCATGAGAAATTATCCATCTGTGTTCATGGTATTTATGAACACTATGTTCCATGAGTTCTTAGACAACTTCATGGTGGTTTTCATCAACGTCATACTTGTGTACTCCATGTCTGAGGAAGATCATGCAGAACATCTACGCGCTGTTTTGGGAGTTCTTTGTCAACATCAACTGTTTGGGAAGTTGTCGAAGTGTGAGTTTTGGGCTCAAGAAGTCCGTTTCATGGGACATGTTGTTTCCTAGAAGGGAGTAGTTATGTATCCATCAAAGATAGAAGCAGGTGTGTCTTGGGAAGCCCCCAAGACAGTGTTAGAGGTGCGAAGTTTCCTTGGTCTTGTAGGATACTATAAGAGGTTTGTAGCCGATTTATATCGAGTTGCGACTCCTCTGACAACATTTACCAAGAAGGATCAGGAATTCATATGGACTGATTAGTGTCAGGATGCTTTCAAGTATCTAAAGGAGAAGTTAGTAAGTGCTCTAGTTTTTTGTCTTCTAGTAGAGGGAGTTCAATTTGATGTTTTTTGTGATGCTTCGTATCTGGGGTTAGGCTATGTTCTCATGCAACAAAGATCAGTTTTTTCTTATGGGTCTCTATAGTTACTTCCCCATGAATGTAACTATACCACCCATGATCTTGAGTTGGTATCTGTGGTTTTTTCTCTAAAGTTCTAGAGACATTACCTCATTGGAGAGCACTTTGTGGTTTTCACCGATCATAAGAGTTTGAGGTATGTTTTCTCCCAGCGTGACTTGAAATTACGACAGCATCAATGGACAATGTTCTTATAGTAATATGACTTTGAGATATCATATAAACCTGAAAAGGGGAATGTTATAGCCGATGCGCTAAGTCAAAAGTCACGTAGTGATGTTGTGTGTGAATCCGGTGATTCCTGGGGAGTAATGGAAGAACTGTCAGCATTACATCTTGATATGGGAGAAGTTGGGGGCAGATCTTGTCTTTTTTTAGATGATGGTATAGTCTTCTCTGGTGTAGAAGGTGGAAGAGTCCCAGTTGGGGGATCTAGAGGTGGAGGTCTAGAGAGACCGAGTTGTTTGTGGCGAGGCCCCTGATGGGTGGTCTGAGGATGAACAACACCAAGTGTTGTATCATGGAAGGATATTTGTTCCTTTGATAATGCACGAGACAGTTCTCAGAGAGTTCCATAGTTTATCTTTAGCGGTGCATCCTGGCGTGACAAATATGTACCGAGTCTCAAGGAGCCAGTTTTGGTGGCCTAGGATGAAGTGTGTGGTTGTGGAGTTTGTTCCTCGATGTTTGGTATGCCAGAAGGTGAAGCCCAAACACCATGTTCTGAGTGGTCTGATCCAGCCATTAGATATTCCTCAGTGGAAGTGGGAGGACATATCAATGGACTTTGTTACTAGTTTACCTCGAGATCAGGAGGACATGATGCTATTTGGGTGGTAGTGGATTGTTTAACAAAATCATCCCACTTTATAGTAATCAAGGAGTCAATATCAGTGGAAGTTTTGTCGAGGCAGTATCTAGAGGTGGTGGTGAGACTTCATGGAGTCTCAAGGACAATCATTTCTGACCGAGATCCTCGCTTTACCTCTAGGGTGTGGAGAGGTCTCCAACATGATTTTGGTTCTCAAATATTCCTTAGCACTTCTTTTCATCCTCAGAAGAATGGTCAGACAGAGCGGACCATCCAGACTCTTGAAGACATGTTACGATCTTGTTTCTTGGATTTTGGAGGTTCGTGGATGAGGCAATTACCCTTGGTGAAGTTCACTTACAATAATTGTTTTCACTCCACCATCAGATTGGTACCTTTGGAAGCCTTGTATGGCCAACCTTTCCATTCTCCTCTGTGATGGACCAGGGTCGGAGAGTCAGCAATTCTTAGACTAGAACTAGTGAAGAATACAACAGAGATGGTTCAGGTGATTCGTGAGCAGATGAAGACAGTGCAAGATCGTCAGAAATCATATGCCGATCAAAGGAGGAGGCCCTTAGAGTTTGATGTTGGGGACTACATGTTTCTAAAGGTGACTCCCCGTCGTAAGCAGTGAAGGTTTGGTCATGGAAGTAAGCTTTCTCCTCGGTTTGTTGAGCCTTTTGAGGTGTTAGATTGTGTTGGAGATGTGGCGTATCGAGTAGCATTTCCCCCGCAGATGAGTCGGATACATGATGTTTTACATGTATCACAGCTCCGTCGTTATCTTCATGATGACTCTCACATCATCGATTGGGGAGAGATCGATGTTGATGATGATGCGACCTTCGAGGAGTGACCTGTGGAGATTCAAGACTGCAAAGAGAAGGTGTTGTGCGGGTGTTCTATCCCCTTGGTTTGTGTCTTGTGGAGACATGGTGGCATGGAGGAGAGTACCTGGGAACATGAGTCACAAATATGTGCTCAGTACCCAGATTTGTTTGATGTTTAACTCTTTTCATGTAACAATTCCCCCTTTGTGGTTATAGACCTTTCGTGTTTATAGTATGGATTTCTTTTGCTGCTTCCTGTGGCTTCCTCTCTTTTGAGAGGTAACTCGATGGGTGGTTGTTCAGACCCCATTTTGTTTTCCCTTTAGGTAGGTTTTGAATTCTCAAGGACAAGAATGTTTTGATAGGTATCTGATGAAATGGCCCAGACCTATCTGGTCCATTCCTTTGTGAAAATCAGGTGTATGAGGTGATTCTGTAGGTCAAGGTGACTTATCCCCAACACTTTGCCAATTTTCCAATTCTATGAACAGTTCCATTGGTGAACAGTTCTATCGGTAACCTCTCTTTTCTTTTCCAAATTTCAAATTCTATGAACAGTTCCATTGGTGAATAGTTCTATCAGTAACCTCTAATGATAAACTCTCTTTCCTTTTCCAAATTTCCAATTCTATGAGCAGTTCCATCGGTGAACAGTTCTATCGGTAACCTCTAATGGTAACCTCTCTTTCCTTTACCAAATTTCCAATTCTATGAACAATTCCATTGGTGAACAGTTCTATTAGTAACCTCTATCAGTAACCTCTATTGGTAACCTCTATTTTCCTTTTCCAAATTTTGAGTTCATGAACAGTGTTTCTAGAATGGTGAGGTCTATCGGTAACCTCTATCAGTAACCTCTATTTCCTTTTCCAAATTTTGAGTTTGTGAACAGTGTTTCTAGAATGGTGAGGTCTATCAGTAACCTCTATTGATAACCTCTATCAGTAACCTCTATTTACTTTGCCAAATTTTGAGCTCGTGAACAGTGTTTCCAGAATGGTGAGATCTATCGGTAACCTCTATTTCCTTTTCCAAATTTTGAGTTCGTGAATAGTGTTTTCAGCTTCCTACAGTTTTGCCCCTTTAACATTTCCTTTGATGTAAAATGCATTTAAAACCTTATTTTAAGGGCTATAAGGCCAATTCAAAGGCCATAAATCCTATATTAATTTATCTTAAGGATTGGGACATTTTTACTTGGTCAAACCACGTGGTTTAATGTGATCTGCTTTTAATGAAAAACCTAGCGTATCTTAAACCACCGCTTCGTTAAATATTATAAAGGGAAATGATATCTTCCTCCCTAGTTATTCCTCCTTGTTCTTATCTATGAGATGCTACAACCTTTCATTATATTCCATAGGGGTTGTGCAATCAAACTTTCCTCCTAGGGTTGGTTCCGCTCTGTTTTGATGCAACCAAGCAGTATCGATCAATCTTCAGTAAAAGGTATGATCTATCACCATTCTTTTGGGTTCGTCTCCTTCTGTTTCTCTTTTCCCTATTATGGTATATGATCTATATAATTCTAATGGAATTTTCTTGGTTTTCTGTTGGTGCGGTCATACCGCAGCATCCTCGAGTGGATAAAATTGTCACGGGAGGAGGCGATCGTGATTCTTTGTGTGTATCGTTCTTGTATAAAGAACAATAAGAACCGTTTGAGGTAAGGGATTCATTGATTCTCTTTTATTTTATGTGAAACTATATAGTTAACTTGTTTTATACCACTGGATCACAATGAAATTGACATAATAAATATTCGAACTGGATAAATAAATTGATATCGATCGTATGTTATTGCCTCTTGTTTTGCTAGATAGTGTGATATCTATGCTTGCGTCATATAACTATTTGTTTTTTATGGAAATTGGTAAAGAAAATAAACCATAATTAATTGATAATGGTTTGACTAAAGATAAAGAGGCATATAAATGAATATGTTTCTTCTTGTTGTAATTTGATGTTAATCAAAATGGTGCAGTAAGCATGTTTAATTATTTGTGATAGCTTACTATTTAGGTTTCCCAATGTTAGAACCTATGATTAATAAATTAGTTAATCCAAGATGCATTAAATAACTGGTGATTTGATAAAAGATAACCCCTTGTAGGGTTCCAGGTTACCCTCTTGTTTGTTTAAGGGCCAAGAGCCCATTTGATATGATATTTTTTTTCCTGCTACTTGTGTTGTGGTGTGAGCCTGGATGGCTTTTGTGATATGTAGGGGTAGGGAGGCCTATTGATTGTGGTAGAAGTTGATTCCTAGAGTCGAGAGATGCATCGGTTTATGCATGTGGGTGTCGGGGAGGACACAAGGGATGATTGAACAGGTTGGATGTGAATGTTTTGATATTGGCTTATTCTTATTGGTTGTTTATGTGCTTTACTTCTCCCCACTGATCAAGGAAACTGGTATTACTTATTCTTCTTCCGAAAGGGGTGAATACACATGGGGTATTCCACGTGCTTTCTGTGTTTATATTCTCAAGGGAGAATGGGTCTACGCTCTTTCTATAGGCGACAAAGGCTTGACGGGTAGTTCATCTACTCACCGTGTTGATCCCCCTTGTGTTTAGTAGCAAAGAATGTTTTTCTAGAATACCTGGAAATATTGGAAAGTAATTATGTAAATAAATAATTGATTAAATTATGTTAACTCATGGGGTTTGGAGCTTGCTGGGGCGCAATGCCGAGGTTGTGATTTGAAGGAACAATGTACTTTGGGTGTGATGCTAATGAAATTTAATGTGGAATTGTTATTGGTTAATTAACGGTTAAATAATTAATTAATGTAAAGTGAAACTGATAAAAAGGGAATAAAATAATGTATTAAAGCTCTTTAAATGGTTGTGTGATTATAGGATACCTAGTCTTAGAAGTGGCATCCCAGAGTCCGAGAGACGTTAGCTGCAGTTGAGTCTAAGACTAGGTTATGCCCATAGTGTGGTTGTGAGCTATAGTATATTCTGTACGTTTTGTGTTTCTATATGGTAATCCAACTTGTTAGTAAGGGAAACTGACACCCTAGGGATTCTGAGACCTGGGGGGGTGTTTTCCCCAACATTTCGGTGGGAGGATGAATGGCTGACTACCCCCTTTGGCCCCACTCTCTTCTCTTGGTAGTTACTTGTGCTGGTAGGCGCAACGGTTAGTTTTCCCCATATATGTGTGTAGAGGTCTGTAATGGCTTGTGGTTATTCACACACATATATTCTGAATATAGTTTCCTATGGACTACTATAGGTGTAATGCGTATAGGCTACGATGGATTGAGGATAGTTACTCGGTGTATGGTATGTAATGGCTTGAGGTATAATACCCAACATATGATACATGTTATGTAGGCTGTGGTGGATCCTAGAAAATACCTAGTTACTTTTCTTATATGGACGTGGTGGTTTTGTTGCACGAGGTGCATGTTGTGGTGCTTCGCCCAGTTGTCTAGGGGAAAGCCTTTTTGGAGAGAGATGCTCAGTATGTGCGATGTTGGGGAAAAGCGGAAAACCATCGGGGAAGTAGTAGTGGGGTACCCTTGATATTCTTTATTATATGATATATTCTTGTATGCGTTACTTATTGAGAGTATCCATGGTGAGGCTTGGAATTTAGTATACCTGTTTAGGTGACGATTCAGTTTCACTTGTTGTTCACTGTGCCTTAGCATGCTTTCTTTACTTTTGCACGAGAGGATTAGGGGAGGATCCTACTGAGTATACTGTTATACTCTCCCTATGTATATATAAAATGATTTTCAGGTCACTTAGAGCAGGTTAAAGATAAGGATGGTTACTACTAGCTTGCGGTTGCATGAGCTGTTTGGGCTTGTGGTTGCTGCTGTTTTACTTCCTTTTTGGGTACCTGTAGTTTTTCCCTTTCAGTTGTAATAGTTTTGCATGACATTTCATATGCGTACTTGGGATTTATTTCATCTTACTGTTTGAGTTGGAGTTGGTTGGTTTCTATCTTATCTCTCTTCCGCATGTGTTCTCTTAGAGGGTAATGCCTCCCATTTGTGTGTTTACTATACCCTCGGTGCTAGTCACCAACCCAGGGCCTACTGGAGGTAGGACTCAGGGATCATTATCTCCCTTCTCAAATTTCCAGCCCAGGAGGGGTACACTTTATGGGGAGGGGGTCGTGACAGTAACCTTCTTATTTATAACATACTTATAACCTTTTTTCACAACCTAGGGAAAATGAAACATAATAAGGGTGATCTCAAATGTCTTGTAAGGATAAACATAAGTATTAACAATTGAATTTCATCAGTGAGCATATAATGAGAATAATGATATGATAACATAATAAAAGTTCATGAACATAATAAAATATAATTCATATCCATTAAAACATGGATCATAAAATATTAAACTTGGTATAAATCATTCATAAAGGAAAGATTCATAAGAATCAATAATCACGATCCATGTGATTTCTATATTGATCAAAGGAAACATTAAAAAATTATAATAAGAATAAATAAAATTTGTTAGTATCTTAGAACATTATCTTCATAACCTTTTTAAAAAATAATTCGATACTAGTTAAATCCATATGAGAAACCTCCCTGGTTAACTCCCACCTTATTACATTTAAAATCAATGAACATTACCCAATGCATTGGGAAGTTATATCAGGCTCACCCACCTATAAGCTATATTGGGCTCACCTATCATCATCAATAATTTCCAATTACTATACATTAATATAAAATATAGAATATTTCAATTTTATCATTAAACATTTAACATTATCTAGAATTAAATTATAGCTATATTTACCCATGGAAAAGAAATGAGTTTCATGAAAATATCCTTAAAATAATCAATATAATACATAGAAAGAAATAAAATGGATGGTATTATAAGATCATAATCTTAGTGAAGTAGAGAAATCAATAAAGGTTTTTTACATGTATTTAAATAACATTAAAATAACATTTAAAACGTTTCTTTGAAAATAGGGTAGTATTCCCTTTTCTTTTGATACCTTTAAAATATGAAAATTAAAAAAAAAATATTGAGAAATTTATTTTCTTTGAAAATAATAAAGTAAAACTATAAGTTAATATTTTATACAAATAACTATCATGATGGTGGAAAAATACATTCATGATGAAAATTTTAAAGATAAACATTCTTTTCAAACTTTTGTAAAGAGAGTAAAAAGTGACCCATGGGGAAAATGTAAAAAAATTTACTTTAAAAATATTTTAAAATATGTTCAAAGATCATGAAAAATAACTTCATAAAGTAATTTTTTTATAAAAGAAAATTCTTTAATTTTTTTAGAAAACATGGATATGGAAGAGAAACATTCCATATCTAAAATAAGATACAAGATCAATATCACTTACAAACAACTTTCTTGATGTTACTATAATCAATAAGGGAGGAAATGGAAATTAAACATGTAAAAAACATTAATAAATTTATCATAATATATTATATGTGGTTCAAGAAAATAATATCATATGGTTTTCTCTAAATGAAACTTGAATATAAAAAAATATAAAAAATAAACGATATTGAAACATAAATCCTTTACCACTTTGGTATTTTTTGAATCAAAAGTCATTGAAATAAAGAGTATGATATGAATATATACATATCCTGAATTTCATGAAGTAATATTAAAAAAATTAATTCATGATGTAGTAATTACACTATCAAGGAAATCATGGTTCACTCCATGAATCTCATCTCAAGAAAATCAGATTGAGACAAAGAAAGCCCTTGCAAAGATAAATTTTTTTAAAGTGATAATTAATCAATAAAATAATTAAATAAAAATATTTAAATCCACATAAAACTATTTTAAATACATAATAAAACAATTTAGATATCAATTCATACATAATAATAGAATAAAAATTTAATGAATAATAATTATAACCCAATGAATGGAAATTGAGTTAAGAAACTCCTTACCACTTGGTAACTTTCAAGTCAATTCCCCATAGATGAAATAATTTGAATTTAAAATTAAAATACCATGATGTATAAAATATTCATGATATAAAATTTAAAAAATGGGAAGCATATACACCATATAAATCTAATTATGTTCATAATTTAAAATATTCCTCAATGAAGAGAAATTGAGATGAAATCCATCGCATCGAGTGTAAACTTTCCATGTATGTCCTTTAAGTCCTATATAATAAACCTATATAAATTATTTAATTATATAATAACATTTTATTATTTTATTATTTTATCATTAAACCACATATTTAGTTACCTAATCGGTTAAGTCCACATCAGGTATTTTGAGGATGTTCGGTTCATAATTTCAAAATGACTTCAATATCTTGACTATGATCAAAGAGGTAATTATTAAACCATATCAAGAATAATAATAATGAAATAGTTATAATTTTTATTCATCAATTATAATTTTAAAATCAAACATGAAATATGGTTATGAAAATTTAACTTTGTTACAATCGTAGAGATGGCGGCTGAACATACGCATGAGTAACGTTTCCATTTTTCAATGAGCATAATGGAAATAAGGAAAGTACTATATTATATTTACTAATGTATTATTATATAATAAATGTAATATATTTTTTAAATACACTTATATAAAATATCCATGTGATTTGGTTATGAAGAACGAATCACATCTCTTCATGGAGGTGGTAATCCACACGTACGCAAGAACAACATTAATATTTTTCAATGGATAGAATGGTAAGGAAAAAATGATATATTATATTTAAATAATAATAATTATTTCATAAATATAATATATATACATTAAATACATCATTATTTCCATCTGTGAAGTGTGGTGATAAAAAATGAATTACATCGGTTTGCGAGGCGGTATTCCACTGTACACACGCATGATGGGTTCATTTCCCATTTGATGGAATCAGGCGATAGATATAGGTTATGAAATTGACATTAAAAAATATAATTATATGTAAGATAATGGTTTTATTATTTAAACATGCTTGAATAATATTTTAATTAGGTATAATAAGAAATAAAACTAAAACATTTGGTTAAAAGCTATACCTCTTCTTTAGACAACCTCTATTGTTTTACACCTTAATCGCTCTAAGGCTAGTATTATGACCAAAATAATACCTATAGAATGTTTTTATGGATTCGAGGAAGGTATTTGGGTTGTAATTTACTAAGATAGGGTGATAAAAATGTGCGAAGAAGATAAGGGAGGAGGTTCCCTCTTATAAGCGAGGGGAGGGGAAATCTTGGAATTTCATAAATTATTAAATTAATATAAATTAATACATGTTCAAGTGGATAAAAATTGATATAAATTAAATATTATATGATTATGAATAAAAATAATCCCATAAAATAAAATTTTTATAAGTTTAGATTATGTTTTCACTCTTAACTCTTTGTTTTAACCCTTGTTAACCTGTTTGATAATTACCGTGATATCAATGTTTTTTACTCTTTAGGGTTCAAGAATGTTAATATAAATGGATAAATGACTCATAAATTGGTTTTGTTTGATATTTTAAATAATTTAAAAAATTATGGGATTAATATATAATTTTTATGAATTATAAATCATTTAATAAAATATTATTTATTATAAAATATCATTTATGTCATTTTTGGAAATGCATAAAATATTACAATATAATATGGGAATAACTCATGTAAAATGGTTCCAAAAATGTTATAGATTTTAATATAAGGGGTCTATGTTCTTAATATAATCATACAATAAAATTTATAAAGGTTTGTATATTATTTTAAACCCTGTCATTTATTTAACACCCTCCTTAACTAATTTTAACCTTAAATATAGTAATGAATATTTAAATATCAGAGGGTTATAGTTTTTCTTATAAGGTGATAATTTCATCATAAATGGTCATGGTATGAAATTTTATACTTTCAATAATCCTAATTTTATTATTTCTATTTTTTTATTATTTTTTAATAATTTAATAAAATGTTATTTAACATAAAATATCATTAATTTTATTTTTGGAACTATTCATTTAGTTTAACTTTAAAGAAAATAATATAGTAATGAATTTCAAATATAAAACTTTAAAACACCCCTTAATATATTATATTGATATATAAATTCTTTTGGAGATTAAAACTCAACCAAAAAATATTAATTTTATATTTTTTAAAATCACTTTATTTTTCTACTGCATGTATATGCACTGTGTTGGCGTTGCGTAAGAATTTAAGGTATTTATTTCTTCACTAAAATTTAAAAAATAAACTACCATGATAAAAAATAACAATTTATATTTAAAATAATAATTTATAACTTAAATTATGTTGTTTTTATCCATTTAAAAAGATACTAAAAATATTAAAAGTAAGAGAATAACATTTTTGACTTTATCATTTTCTTAAAGTATTATAATGGTCAAAATCAAAGATAAATTTATAAAAAAAGTTCATATTTTTTATGTTTGGATGAATATGGACTAAATAGACACATAATATGAAATTAATTCAAGTTTTTTAATGAATTTTAAGTTTTATCACATTATTTTTAACCCTAATTAACCCATTTTATATTTATCACAGTAATAAAATTTTATTATGGTTATTATTCATATTGACAAAAAATAAGCTAACATTATTACCTAATATTAATAATATGATTCCAAATATTTAATATATTTTATCAAATTCAATTTACATAAGTGGTAGGATTTAATTTAAGATTAAACCCACAAAACGTGATGAAAAGCGATTTTCTAGAAAAGTACACTTTTAAGTATAATGTTTTTATCCCCAATTCAAGTATAATTTTTATTAAAATAAAATTTATCAGATTTTTTAATAAAAAGATACTAATTAAATTTATAACTAATATAAATTATAATATTAATTTATAATTACTTGAAAATAAAAGATAATTTTCCATAAAAATTAGTGTTTTCACTATCCATTGAAAAATCACACTTTTTCGAAAATTATTAAAAAATAACCCTAAGATAATTTTAAAATTATGAATTATAAAATGATATAATTTTTATAAAATATATTTTCTAAAATTTAGAGATATTTATTATAATATTCTCTCACAAAAAGGAATAAAACCATTTTTGAAGAAATCATATTTTTCAAGCATAAAACGACTTTACTAAAAAATTGAGTACTTATTTATTAATAATTAATCGATACATTTTCATTGAGTATTAACTTGATATATATTTCATATTTTGGTTAATATAATTCATAAATTCCAATTTAGTGACCGGGTTATGACTATAACAATTAAATATTAATATTTCATGCTTTATTTAAGCTCGGTGTTGTGTGTTGTATATGATATTGAACATAGTGTTCTTTCAAAATATCAGAATATTACATGTTTTTAGTAGTGAGGATGAAGGGTAAGTTGAAAATTATGGGGAAATTAATGAAAAAAGCTATTCATTATAAAGGTTAATTGGGGGGAATCAATATTAATTAGAGCACCAATCATATAAGTGAGGAAGAAACAAAAATATAATTAATCATAATGAGGAAACCGTTGGAATGTCTGATGTGGCTCTATTTTTACATAGTTTTGCCACATCTTTTTACTTAATTTTTAATGATTTCATTAATTATTTAATCACTTTATACCAAATAATTGTATTTTTTTTATTTTTATAGTAAACTTTGTTAATTAATCAATTTTTATAAATAATTATGTATTTTTAGTCTTTAAAAATATAAATTTTAATCTTTATTTTTCTAATTAATTATATCTTAATTAGTTAGGTTAATTTAAATATTCTTAACTTTTTAATAAGTTAATATCTATTTTAAGCAATTATTTAATCTAAATAATTTTATTTAATTAAGTTAGTCTTTATTTTAATATTTTATCTTTTAATTTTGTTACATTAGAATAGGTTAACAATGTTAAATAATTGGTTTAGTCTTCCTGCTAATCAGTTATGTTAATAATTTGTGTTTTAAATTAAATAAAATCAGTCACTTTTAATATTTTGTGTTCAACTAGTTAATTAATTAATTAATTAATAGTTTTTAAACATTAATTATATTATTTTATGTATGCAGATTGGTTATTAATTCATTTTCTAATTTTTTTAGTCTACCGGTGAGGTAGACGAGTGCTAGTGTTGACTTATAGGGGTCACTGTTGCTTTCCATTTTTATTTTCTACTACTATGTAATTAGTGTGTTTAGTTATTTTAATTTAATTATTTTTATAATCTTAGTTTATTATTTTTCAGTTAATAAATTAACTGTTGTCAATTAATTATTTTAATGTTTTAATGGTTAACTTAAAATTCTGTTTTGAATTTATGGTATTTAGCATTTTATGAATTAATTTTTTTAAGTCTTTTATTTAGTTTTTTTTAGTTTTAATTTTATGTTTTATTTGTGTGTTTATTTTAAAAAGTTTACTGTTGCGTAATGGTAACCTTTTTTTTAAGTTAACGGTGACTCTTTTCTACCGGTGGTCTTCTCTCACCTTAATCCTCACTTTTACCCTACTGCCTACCAGTAGCCCTTTCTTTGATCTATCAGCGACCCTTTGGTTTTTGTTGTATACCTTTTGATACTAGTGACTTCCTTTTATTAATTTTATTTGTAACAGTAGGCCCTTAATTTTTTTATGTACCTCTAACCTCTTCTATTATATCAGAGACCTTCTATTTTTATTCTTACGGTGACCTTTGCTGCTGCTTCTCTTGATTTTCTTATCAGTACCGGCGAGCTTTTATCTTCCAACTCTAATGGTGAGGTTTTATTTTTAATTTTATTTTCTAACAGTAGCTTTTAATTTTAACTTTAACGGTGAATCCCGCTCTATAACAGTAACCCCCTCACTGTTAGACTTCTTTTTTTTTCTCACAGTCTGCACCTCCCTTTCAATATACCAGTAGTCATGCCGCTTCCCGCTGCCCTGTTTAGAGGAGGCGAAGTCGAGGAGTTGTCCGCCGTGAACAAGAAAGCCACGTCGTTGCTTTCCGCCGCTGGGAGGGGGGTATTTTAGGCGTAGGGTTTTTTTTTTAGTTTTATGGGGTAGGTTATAAAATAATTGGGGAAATGGGGTTGTCCAGCGCCAAATGAATTGGCGCTGGACAAAAAAAGGGAAAAGCGCCACATGAAGTGGCGCTTTGACCCCACTCCCCCCAAACCCGATATATATATATATATATATAATAAATTTATTTATTATAATAAATATAAAAAAATACAAAAAATACATAATTATATTTTTTATAATAAATACAAAAATTATAATAAATTTACTTATTTATAATAAATATCTAATAAATATTATAATATTATTATAATAAATATACATTTTTTATACATTTATTATACATTTATTACAAATATTATAATGTTATAATATTATAATATTCATTATAATAAATATCTAATAAATGTTTTAATAAATACTATTATAATAAATGCACAATAAATGTATAATAAATGTATAATAAATATTTATAATACATTTATATTTATAATAAATACTTATTATAATTAAATATAATAATATTTATAATAATAAATATCTAATAAATGTATAATGAATATTATTATAATAAATATTATTATAATATTTATTATAATAAATTTATAATAAATATTTATGATAAATTTATTATAAATGTATATTTATTATAATAAATATTATAACATTTAATTATAATAAATATACATTTATATTAATATTTCTAATAAATATACATTTATTTATTATAATAAATCTACATTTATTTTATACATTTATTATAATAAATACGTAAAATAAATGTATAATAAATATTACAATAAATTTATTTTTTAATTATAATATAATAAATGTAATATGTAATTATGTATCTTTATTGTATAATTATCATATCTATGAATAATTATATACTATAATTATATAATTATAAATATACATTTATTTATTATAATAAATAGGTAATTATTTATAAATGTAATATACATTTATTTATTATAATAAATATACATTTATATAAATATTATTATAATAAATATTATTATAATATTTATTATAACAAATTTATAATAAATATTTATAATACATTTATATTAATATTTATAATAAATATATATTTATTTATTATAATAAATCTACATTTATTTTATACATTTATTATAATAAATAAATATTATTAATAAATGTATATTTATAATTATAATATTTATAATTAATGAATATATTTATTAAAATATGTTTATTTATATTTATATTTATAATTAAATTTATAAATATATATTTTGAATTTATTATACCTTTAAAAATATAATATTTATAAATATATTCATATAATTATATTTATTTATAAATATATTCATTATTTATATATATATATTTATATAAATTTATAAATATATATTTTGAATTTATTATACCTTTAAAAATATAATATTTATAAATATATTCATATAATTATATTTATTTATAAATATATTCATTATTTATATATATATATTTATATAAATTTATAAATATATATTTTGAATTTATTATACCTTTAAAAATATAATATTTATAAATATATTCATTATTTATATATATATATATTTATATAAATAAATATATTTGTTTAAATATATTTATAAATATAATCATATAATTATATTTATTTATAAATATATTCATTATTTATATATATATATTTATATTAATAAATATATTTATATTTATAATTATAAATAAATATAATTATATGAATATAATTTAAATTTATTTATAAATAAATATTCATGAATATAATACATTTATTATAAATATAAATTAATAAATATATATTTATAAAATGTATTGTATTTATAAATATATTTAATAATTGTATATTTATAATAATTGTATTACATTTATAAATATAATAATAAATGTATTGAAATACATTTAATAAATATACATTTATTATAAAAAATAAATTTATTAAATAAATTTATTATAATGCATTTATAAAATACACTTACTAAATACATTTATTTAATAAATGAACTATATTTATAAATATATTTAATAAATATACATTTATTATAAATACAATACATTTAATAATTGTATTTAATAAATATAATACATTTAATAAATATACATTTATTATAAATACAATATAATACATTTAATAAATATACTTTTGTTATAAATACAATACATATAATAAATATACATTTATTATAATACATTTATTATAATAAGTGTATTTAATAAATATAATACATTTATTAAATATACATTTATTACAAATACACTATATTTAAATAAATGTATTTGATAAATATAATATAAATTTATTATAAATACAATACATTTATTAAATATAAATATACATTTATTAAATATACATTTATTAAATATACATTTATTACAAATACAATATATTTAAATAAATGTATTTGATAAATATAATATAAATTTATTATAAATACAATACATTTATTAAATATAATGTATACATTTAATAAATATACATTTATTTAATAAATACAATACATTTAATAATGTATACATTTATTAAATAAATGTATAATTAATAATAAATATTATTATATATTTATTTTATTTATTTTATTATACATTTATTATAATTAAATATTTATTATAATTAATATTTACTATAATTATATAATTATTATATTTTTTGTATTTATTATATTTATATTTCTCTAATTATTATAATTGTATATTTATTATATTTATTTATTTAGTACTATTATATATTTATCATAATTATATATGTATTATAGTTATTATTTTTATCATTATAAATTTATTATAATTCCATAATTTTAATTATAATAATTACATAATTATAAATATAATAAATATAGAATTATAATAAATGTATAGTTATAAATAGAATAAATATATAATTATAATTAATATATTATAATTCATGTATGTGTTATATTTATAATAAATATAAATAAATAAATTTATTATAAAAAATATAATTTATTATAATTTATTTATTCATGTATTTATTATAAATAAATAAATTTCTTATATTTATAAATATATAATTATATATATATATATATAAATAAATGGGGGTTGGGGGTGGTGTGGGGTCAAAGCGCCACTTCAAGTGGCGCTTTGACCCAATTTTGTTCAGCGCCACTTGAAGTGGCGCTGAACAAACCCATTTCCCAAATTAAAAAAAACCCTAACCCATTAAACTAAAAAAAAACCCTGCACGCTAAATTACCCCTGGGAGGGCCGTACCACCAGCTGGACGCCGCTGGACCGAAGGGCTGGAGCCGTGGGTGTCCACTGCTGGAGTCCGCTGGGCCTGCTGCTGCGAAAGGAGCCTACCGTGCCGCGCTGCTGTGCGAAGAGGAGAAGCCGAGCCGGAGCACTCCGTCACGGGTCTGTTGCTGTCGCCGAGCAGGGGAGACCGCATCCCGCCCCACTGGTTTGAAGAGGCTGCTACGTCAGATTTTTCAGGAGGAAGAGGAAGCCTGCCTGTTGTGCGCCGAATTAGGGCAGGGAGGAATGAGTTAACCACAAAAAAATAGTATAAGTAATATAAAATAAAAAGATAAGGTAAAGTAAAAAGAGAAAGAAAAAAAAAGTAAAGGATAAAGTAAAGTAAACTTTAAGTAAAGTTAACTTTACATAAAATCTAACTTTACTAAGTCAAATTAATTTAAAATAAAATAATTTATAAAAGTAATAGTTTCAAAACAAATATAATATTAATAAATTAATAAATCATTAATTAAAATATAAAACTAAATTAATAATAATAGCATAAATTATATAATTAATAATATTTATAAATAAATTATAAAATATACTTATTAATTTAAATATATTTTAAAGCTTAAGTATTATTTCTAATTACTAAATTAAAATAAAATAATTAATAGATTAATGGAATAATTTTATTTCTT
Organism: Viscum album; assembly: GCA_963277665.1. Classification (NCBI taxonomy): domain Eukaryota; kingdom Viridiplantae; phylum Streptophyta; class Magnoliopsida; order Santalales; family Viscaceae; genus Viscum; species Viscum album. Next base: position 1,353,835,746 of record OY728164.1, read on the forward strand.
AAATAGTAATTGCAATAATTGAAATTAATGTAGTAAATAAAAATAACTATTTCATTCTAGGTTTTTTTTCTTATATTGTAATTTTAATAACTTAGTTTAAAGTGTTAAAATTAGTAACTTAATAATTATATCTATAAAATTAATTAAATTAATAAATTTTTAATAAATTTTTGTTTTATCATAGTAGATAATTGTATAAATAAAAAAATTATCAATTAACTTTAGTTAACTTTTAACGAGTAAAGATAACACTTAACATTAAAAAAATAATCTTTTTTCATTCTTTATGTTCATTTTTATTCATTTCTCTTTTCTAACTATGCAGGTTCATTCAAGGTACTTAAACGCGTCTAGGTGCATTCAACTAACTCATATGGAGTTAGTTACAAGGGAAAAACTAGTGCGACGTGCCTGTGGCGGATGGAATGCACGTGTGTGATGCTAAAGTGAAGAACTTTTTGGAGTCAGTGGTACCGACCAGTGACATGCATCATATGAAAGATGGTATATTAAGCAGAGAAAGCAACATATTTTGGATGGGAATCTCATTTTTTTCCATTCGACGGACACATTAGACGAGAGCGAAGACTCCCGGGGAGTAGCATGAGAGCAGATATGGATGTGAAGGAGCCCGAGAGTAGAGCATCATTGAGGGAGTTCTTTTCCCTTCTTGTAATTAATTTTTACAATACTCTGTAATCAATTGTATTCCGTTGCTTAAATCCAGATGATCAAATTATAATTTTTCTTAGCTCGAGAATTCAATTTTGCTGGTAAATCTTTTAGACTTCTTCATTTTCTTTACATTTTTTCAGAGTCATGATCAATCGGCAAGGTTGATTAATGAATCTCTGTTCAGTTGTTTCACACCTTAAATGTTTTAAAATTCAAAATTCAAGAACTACTGGTGAGGTAATTCTTTAATACATTTATCGAAGCGTTTATGTATTAAACTGTGGAAATTTACAGCGAGTTTATTTTCCACTGTTATCATTTTCTAACTGTCAAACAGTTTGACTGATTTTGGAGTGGCGAACTCCTAAATTCAGTCTTCTGTGTGTTGAGTTTCCTGGTGAGGGAGACTTTTTACTTTTATTTCTTGAGATGTGACTCAATAAAGTGTAGTGGAGAAGGTATCCATTAAACCAGTAGGTTCGGATTTTCGAGTATTACTTTTGATATTCTCCTTCAACCTTGCTGCTTTATTTTAGTATTTTGTTCTTTTATGTTTGTTTTACTGTAGTTCTTAGTTCATCAGTATATTTGTAATCGATTTTGTCTCTTGCTTAAAGAAAATTACAAAAAAAAAATGTAAAGTAAAAACAACTAAAAAATGCACACTCACTCCACTGCCGACAACAGTGGAGTTTAATAAAAATAAACCTTTGAATTTACTCGTCTGCCTTCTGTGTGGATCGACCCTGCACCACTATGCTAGTGTAGGTTAATAAATGTAATTTTGAGGACCGTGACAACCTCTGAACGCTTCAAAATTTGGCATCGTTGCCGGGAAAGGCACGCACTGAGAGTCTAGGGTTTAAAAAAAAATACTAAAAAAATCATTTAAAAAAATCTGTTTGAAAAAAAAACTGTTTTGAACTGGAACCTACTGTTTGTGTTGATTTTGAGAAATCTACTTCACAGTAAACTGTTTTGTGTTTAATCTCACTTGGTTTTAGTTTATAAATGGATGTTAATGAGAATTAAAATCAACCTGGACCTTACTGTGTTTGTTGTGGTGATTATGGACATACTGCTTGGCAGTGTGTCTTTAACCATCCACAACAGGCTTCTTTCATTGAATAGAATAAACAAAACTTTGAATTTAGTCCTGACACCCTAGCTAAAATTGAATTAATTGATTCTAAACCGGATGCTAGGGTGGAGCAAATTAATAATTGGTTAACTCAAACCCATGAAATAAAACTTAGAGATTCTCAAGAGCGAGATCAAAGAATGAAAAGATTAGAAAACATGATCTTTAAATTACAACAAAGGGTTAAAGAACAAAAAGAATTTGAATAAAATGAAAATGAAAATGTTTATAAAATATTTGAAAGTCAAGTGGAAGAAGAGAGTGACTGTGAAACTGGACAAGAAACAATTCACTTTGTAAAATCTGATTCTGTTGGACTTAATTTTGAAATAACTGACTCAAAAATTCAAGAGAATAACATTGAGAATCCAATAAAGAACTTTAATGCTATTGAGTTGGACAATTCTAATGATGAACTAAAACAGAATGAAAAAGTTTGTCCAGTTCTCTTCATCATTCCTTCTTTTGTGAAAAATCACTGTTTTAGGAGTTTTGAGAATGAAGTCACTCGGGTTGAAGACAAATTAGAAGATGAAAACTGGATTGTTAATAATTCTTCACCCAAAATTTCTGGAATTCTAAACAATGAGCTTGAACTTGATATTGGGTACACTTTGGAAGAGAACCTTAAGCTGGAAATCATAGAATCTCAAATCTTTGAACCTAAACTGAGCACTTCTCTTTCACATTTTTAACCTATAAACCCAATGATTTCTGAATTGTTGTTTCATGATGAGGAAAAGGGAATAATATTTGAAGAAAGGATAACCGATGAGCTCTCATTTACCTATTCTCATAGTGATCACTTATCTGAAACATTGTGCAGTGAGATTGAAAATAGTGTTGATATGCATCAGGAAGACTGTTTGAATTTGATCAATCTTGAACATGACTTTATTGAAGCTGAATTGAACATTTCTTCCCCTGAACTTAACTTTCTAGAACACACTACAGACATGGTTTTAGAAAGTGAGCCTTTTGAACTTGAACATGAAAGAGAGGTTGAGCACACACTTGATCTAGGCAGAACTGATTTGATAGAAGCAGTAGATGTTCAGTGTGAGTTAACAGATGAGGATCTTTTGGAAGAGATTTATAACATTGTTAGAGCTGAATCTGTTAGTGAAAAAATAAATTCTCTTCCTTGTCAGTCACTTACATCCTCATTTGTGAAGGGTGAAAAAGATCATCATGATACTGATAGTAGTCTAGAGGGAGAATTAGAATTGAGTTCCATTGTACATGATTCAGTTCATCACTTGATTGAATCTCCTCTTGAACCTACTATTCAGTATTCACACACAAGAACCCTTGAATTTGAACCTGTGAGTGTTGAAGTTGAGAGAGAAATCCATGAAAATAATGTCACACCCTTTGAAGCACCTAGTAATATGTTGTCCCTTCATGTGAACTCAACTATTGATAAATCTGAAACAAAACTGGAATTGGACAACACTATATCCATTACTGTTAAAGGGTGCTTCTTATGGGTTAATTCAGGCTATGAGAAATTGGTTTTAGACTGCTTATGTTTTGATGCCCAAAATTTTCACTGTTCAGTTAAAAATAGGTGGGCTAAACACATGTGGTGGTTCCTGTTAAGGAAACCACATCCACCTAGTGACTACGAATAGTTGCTAGGTGAGTCTGGCTGGGGACTAAAAACCTAGTGCTGCTTGGGAGGCAACCCATGATTTTTCTTGTTAATAAATAAAAATTGTGATTAAATAAAGTCTAACTGAAGACTTTAAATTCAGTGCTTCATGGGAGTCAACCCATCCTCTTTCTTTGTGTTTACTTTTGTTCTGTTCTTGTTTTACTTAGAATAAAGTGCTGCTTTTCATTCTTATATATACTATGTCTTTGCTGGTTACTTGTTCCTGTTTTTATGCTCTGTGTTTTAAGGATACTGCTGGTTGTGTCAATAAATGGAGTGTAATTCCCATACTGGAGGGAAATAGACAAATCTAATCAGGGAAGTATTCTATTCATTAGTTTCTATTTCATTTTTCTACTCCTAACTACTATTAAAAATATGCCGCAAGTCTTGCTACTGTGTAAATAAAAATTTTGCTTGTATTAGAAAATTTTTCTACTTGTCACTATGTTGTGTATAAAATATGCATGTGCCTCTTGCTTAAAAAACTAAATTTCATTATTATTGAAATTTTTTCCACTGCTTAAAATTAAGTGTGGGGGGGTACATGCTGCTGGTCTTTGGAACTGATTATTCTATAGGGTGTTTAGCATACATCTTACTTCTTTAATGAACATTCTTTTGAATCATACGTTGTTGAAATGCTTACACCCAATTAATTGTGCACCCACACCTTGTATTCACTGGACTTAAATGTTAATGGGTGTACTTTCTAATGAACCTGCTGATTATTTATTCATTGTGGCAAACAAATAATTTTTGAATTTCATTGAGACCCTTTATACATGTCATCTATCTATTTAATTGAAAATCTGTTTTGAACCTTAATTAATTAATTGTTCTTCTCTATATTTAGAAGTCAACTTTGGGGACAAAGTTGGGTTTTAAGTGTGGGGGAGGGGGTCAATTCTTGACTTGGTAAACTGTGATTTAATGTAAGCCCATCAATTCCCACTGCAACATAAACTTTTTGGAAAAAAAGGATAATTTTTTTCAAAATTCTTGCATAATTTTAGGCTTTACATTTTACTCTATTGGGTCTTGCCTTAGCACAAGTTCCTTGCTGGTAGTTGAGAGTTGATTTGAACCTGAAATTAATGAGTTTGGATGATTTCTAAGTGGTCTTTCTTGGTGGTTTGATGGAATTTCGGTTTAGGAACTACTTCTGGAAGTGATTCGGGTTACATGTTTGTGGAACTATGATCATAACCTTTGGAACTAGAAGTTTGATTCTGATTCTAGGGGACAAACTTCTTCTTTAAATTATTAAAAGTGATTTCTTAAATGAGCCAATGTAAATGAATTTTATATAAATCTTTTGAAACTGGAGTAGTATGGGCATCTGGGATCCCACGGTGAGTCTCTGAGACCCTAGATGCTGGGTGTGTTTCTGTTAACTAAAAGCCCTATGTACACCTTGAATAAGTGCATTGCACAGTGCTTAGCACAATGATACATGGCTTGGGAAAAAAAATAAAGTGTCTAGGGTCAAAAATGAGCTCATTAAGGTGATGGGAATGATGAACTCCAGATGAATAAGGGATCGATTGGTTTATATAGGAATCATTTAGGTTGTATCATTGAAGTGATTCACAAAGAAATTAATTATTTTTTGGAACCTAGGTGAAAAAGTCAAAGTACAAAGTTCCAGGGTTGAGGTCATAATTCCATTGATATTTTATCTCCTGTCATTTTTGGATTTAGAACCTGAGATTGGATTGAAGTTAATCACTAAGTTGTTTCACATATGAGGCATGACATATTCTTGGGTGGATGGTCATTGTGTTCTTAATTACCAGTGAGTATTTTATTTTAAGCAAGATTCGTTGAGTAAATCATTTTCTTAAAGCCTACTATTATGTATTGTCCTATGATTTGAGTGTTGGACATGTTACATTTTGAGAAAAAATTGATAAACACTTTACTGTTTTCAAATAAAATAAAACATGGGATTGTTTGAGGACAAACAATGCTTAAGTGTGGGGGAATTTGATGTGACTCTATTTTCACATGTTTTGCCACATCTTTTTACTTAATTTTTAATGATTTAATCAATTATTTAATCAATTAATGCTAAATTAATCCACTTTTGTATTTTTATGATTGAATTTGTCAAATATTCATTTTTATAACATTTTATGTAATTTTGGACCTTAAAATAATTGATTTATTCGTTGTGTTTTTAATATACCTAATTTTCAATTTTTTTTATTTAACCTATCTTTGTTTATTTTATTTAATTTATCATTATTAATAATTATTGAGTTTTCTAATTAATTTAATCTTAATTTATAAAGTTTATACAACTTAGTTCAGCTTGCCAGACTACCGGTAGCTTAGCTACTGATAGCAGGTTACCAGTACTCTCTATCGGTGACTCTGCCTCTATCGGTGACTCTGTCTCTATCGGTGACCCTTGTCACCGATACGCTTTCCTACCGGTAGCTCTCTTCTAAATCTAACGGTAGCCTTATTTTTATGTCCTATCAGTAGCCTTTAATTTCTACCGGTGAGACCTTCAATTTTATAAATAACAGTGAGTCTTTTATTTTAATTTAATAATGGTGAGTATTTAGTTTAAATTAGTTCTACTTTATTTCTTCTTAATAGGTTAATTATTATTTAAACAATTATTTAATTGAGGTTAGTTTATTTAATTAACTTAGACTTTATTTTAATAATTAATCTTTTAACTTAGTTACATTAGAATAGGTTAATTATTTTAATTAATTTGTTTAGATGCCCTGCTCGTCATTTAAGTAAATATTTTTTTTGTTAAATTTAATTAAATGGTTCGCCCTTAATTTAGTGTGTTCCAAATAGTTAATTAATTATTTAATTTATAGTTTTTGAACATTAATTATATTATTTTATGTATGCCGATTGAGTTTTAATTCATTTTTATTTTGTTTTAGTCTACTGGTGAGGTATAGAAGCTCTAACAGTGACCTCACATCAGTCTTACCTCACCGATACTTTTTTCTCACTGATACAACCCTTCTATCGGTAGCCTTGCTATCGATCCACACCTCGCTGTTACCTTGCTGTATCGGTGACCTTGTCACTGTTACCCTTTTTAGACCCTAATTGCTTTGTTATAATTTAGTTATTAATTTAATTCTATTTTCATCCATTAATATAAATTAACTTCATTAATTCAATAGTATAACTTTCTTCTTTAAAGATTTAGGTATAGTGGTTAAAATAACACAATGTTTTTTTAATGCTTCTTAATTATTTAACTTTGTCTCTTTAAACTTTTAAAAATTAAGTTTATGCAGTTTAAATTTTTATCTCTATTAATTCTTTTAATTCTGTTGTTTAAGTTCATTCCTTAATTTTGTATAATTTAATCTTGCTAAAAAATTAATTAGTTAATATTTTAGTTGTGTTGAAATTTTTATTTGTTTTAAATAAATTAGTGGCTTTACCATTCATTTTTTTAGTTTAATTATTTTATTTATTTATTTATTTGAGTTGACGTTTGTGGTGGTGTTTTTGCAGCAACCGATAGATGACCGTTACCCTACGCCGCTGATTAACCTCGCTGTTTTTTTTTTATTTTTTATTCTATCGGTAGCTGAACTACCGATACCCCATCCTCAACCCTTCTATCGGTAGCATTGATACCGATCCCTACTTCACCGATACTGCCTTTTTTTTCTTCACCGTCATCACCCCTTTTTCATCCTCATCGATATTTCCTTACCTCACCATTACCCATTTTTGTTCCTCACCGTCAGCCTTCACCTCACCCTTACAGCTACCTTCAATCTTCCTCACTTTTATCTGCTCATCCACACTTCATATCTGCATGATGTATACCTCAACCACAAACCAGCCGCAAACTCAATCAAATACAACAACAACAACAAAACTGTAGATTAAAGCGGCCATAAGATGAACCCATCGAGAACCAGATGCAGATGTTGAAACCATACTAGTTTGACATAGATCAACTCAAATCGAAACTCAAACTAACATTTACAGATTTAAAAACAAATTCAGATTAACTCTTCATTTGAGCTTCTGATGAAGATATGATATCTGAACCACTGCAAATCTAAACTCAAGACCTGATCTTTGGTGATGAGGCCAAGCCAAAGAAACCTTATTCGTCACCGTACGAGCAGAGCCGCTGCTGCAGATCTGGTGGAGTAGTATCTCCACCTACGCAAATTTGAACCCCAAGTCGTATCAGATCTGGAACTCTGAGCCGTGAACCTGGATCCGCCACGTGAGGAGCTGCTGGGAGGTCTACCGCCGCGCCACACCCCTTGTCCGCTGCTGTCCGCTGTTGCGAGGAGCTCAAGCCGCATCACCTGTGTCGCCGCTGTTGTGCGCCTTCCTGGTTGGCGCACTGGGCAACACCTCCTCAAATGGTGCACATGCGGTATCTGTTTTAATGTGGTGTTTTAATGCGGGCCAAGACCGCGTGAATTAATTCACGCGGTGACACTCTTTTGACGCAACGACATTATTTTGACGCTGATTCTTTTCCTATATAAGGAGGTAGAGGCAAGGCATTTCATCATCACCGGCAGCAACAACACCGAGAGCAAATCCCATTTGGTGATCGCCTTTCTTTGACGATCATCTTTCTTGCTCTCCACCTTTTGATCCATACTTTTATTCTTGAGTATTACTTTTGAGATCCCTTCCATTTTGGGGAGTCTCTACCGTGTACTTCTTGATTTTAGTGGATCCCTCTTTCTGGACTAGGTCCCGTGGTTTTTCCCTTTCGGGTTTTCCACGTAAAAATTTCCGGTGTCAAATTTATTTTTTCTGCACATTTAATTTTGTCGCTGCACATCCGCTTCTATTTGGAGGAAAGATTCAATTTCCGCTGCGCGTTCGCTTTTTCTTTTGTTTGCGCGTTCGTCGCTTTCCCGTATTTCCCAACATCTGGTATCAGAGGGTTTGGTTCTTTTCTTTTCATATTTATTATGGAGGCCAACTACAGTCGGATGATTTTGTTAAATGGTACCAACTACCATATGTGGCGACTTAAAATGAAGGATCTGCTTTTTGTCAAGCGAATGCATCTTCCAGTGTTTAGTACCCAGAAGCCAGAGAGAATGTCAGACGAAGAATGGGCGTTCGAGCATGAGATGGTTTGCGGCTTCATTCGTCAATGGGTCGAAGACAACGTGATGAACCACATTGTCAATATCTCTCATGCCAGAACTTTGTGGGAGAAGCTTGAGACGACCTACGCTTCGAAGACAGGAAACAATAAACTGTTTCTTCTCAAGCAAATGATGAACTTGAGGTACAGAGAAGGTACGTCTATTTCTGATTATTTAAGTGAATATCAAGGATGTTTTGATCAGTTGTCTGGCATGGGTATCAATTTTGAAGATGAGGTTTTAGCTCTTTTGCTTCTTAACACTTTACCCGATTCATGGGAAAATTTACGTGTTACTCTAACTGGTTCTGCTCCTAATGGTGCTGTAACATTTAGTTTTGTCAAGTCTGCTATTTTAAATGAAGAGGTCAGGAGACGTACTCAGGAGAAATCTTCTTCCGAGCTTTTGGTCACAGAGAACAGGGGGAGAAGCCAGGACCGGGGGTAGAGCAGTCGAGATAAGAGTAGAGGCAGAAGAAAATCCAGACTGAAGCAGAGAGATTTTTAACGTCATCATTGTGGTAAGAAGGGGCATGTTAAGAAGTTTTGTTATCAGCTGAAAAGAGAGAACATATTGAAGGAAAATCAACAGAAGAAAAATGGCGATGGAGAGGATCATGTTGCCGCTGCTACAGGGGGTGATCTTGTTATTGTTTATGATTCCATTAACATTGCTTCTGATGATTATTGCTGGGTTGTTGATAGTGGTGTCTGTTTTCACGTGACATCGAAGAAGGAGTTCTTTACATCTTACAGCCCAGGTAATTTTGGGATTTTGAATATAGGAAATGACAGACATGCTGACGTTGTAGGCATCGGGACTGTTTGTTTAAAGACCAGTACAGGAAATAAGCTGATTTTGAAGAATGTCCGACATGCACCCGAGGTTCGTTTGAATCTTATCTCTACCAGCGTTCTTGATGATGAAGGGTTTATCAGCACTTTCGGTGATTTCCAATGGAAGATTTCTAAGGGATATTTGATTGTGGCTAGAGGGAAGAAGCAATCAGGTTTGTACTGGACTAGAGATTTTATTTCTTGTGATACAGCTTGTGTTGTTGAGTGCAGTGTTTCGTCCAAGTTGTGGCATAAGAGGCTCAGTCACATCAGTGAGAAAGATCTCGGTTGTTTGGCCAAGAGAAATCTTCTTCCAGATTTGAAGAGTGTCAAGTTGGACACATGTGATCATTGCATGGATGGAAAACAGAGCAGAGTGAGTTTCAGCAGTCATCCTCCACACAGGAAGTCACAGGTACTTGAATTGGTACATTCTGACATTTTTGGTCCTTTGAAATCGAAGACCTTTAGTGGCGGTCCTTATTTTGTTACATTTATTGATGACTACTCACGAAAGCTCTGGGTTTATGTTTTGAAAGACAAAAGTCAGGTGCTCAGTGTTTTTAAGCAATTTCATGTTTCTGCTGAGAGAGAATCAGGAAAGAAATTAAAATGTATTCTTACTGACAATGGAGGAGAGTATTGTGGTCTGTTTGATCAGTATTGCAGGCAGGAAGGTATTCGGCATTAGAAGACGCCGCCCAAGACACCTCAGCTGAATGGTGTAGCTGAGCGGATGAACAGAACTTTGCTGGAAAGAGTTCGTTGTTTGCTTTCAGAAGCAAAGTTGCCTGGACATTTTTGGGGTGAGGCTTTACTTAATGATTCTTATATAATCAATTTATCACCTGCGGTGACTTTCCAGACAGACACTCCCGACAAATTTTGGTATGAAAAAGAGATCAGGTACGATCACTTGCGTGTTTTTGGTTGCAAGGCTTTTGTTCATGTGCCTAGAGATGAGAGATCCAAGCTGGATGGTAAGACACGCCAGTGTATTTTTATTGGCTATGGACACGATGAGTTTGGGTACAGGTTCTATGATCCTGTTTTGAAGAAACTTGTCAGAAGCCGCGATGCAGTGTTTAAGGAGGATCAGACTATTGCAGACATTGATAAGGGAGAAAAAGATGCTTCTCCAACTTCTGATGGTTTTGTCAGTCTTGAGACAGGTTCTAATTCACATTTACCTCATGTTGTTGATTCTGATGATCATGTTGATGTACAGAATGATGCTCAAGGTGAATAGGTTGGAGTTGAAGTTTCTGATGCACCTTTTTTTCTGATGATCCGGTTCCAGGGGTTATTAATGAACCCGCAGTTCCACTCCGGAGGTCATCTCGGCATCGCACCGTTTCTACTCGATATTCACCTGATGAGTATGTGCTCCTCGCTGAAGGAGGAGAACCAGAATCGTTTGATGAGCCAATGGAGAGTGAACAGAAGGAAAGATGGGTTGCGGCAATGGATGACGAGATGAAATCATTGCACGACAACCACACTTTTGAGCTGGTGAAGTTACCGACAGGGAAGATAGCTTTGCAAAATTGGTGGATTTATCGGATTAAGAATTAAGAATCCAGTTCTGTTCCACGATACAAGGCAAGGTTAGTTGTCAAAGGCTTCCGTCAGAAGAAAGGTATTGATTTTGATGATATTTTCTCACCTGTTGTCAAAATGTCTTCCATTCGGGTTGTTCTTGGTTTGGCTGCCAGTTTAGATCTGCAGATTCAGCAGATGGATATGAAGACAGCTTTCCTCCATGGAGATTTAGAGGAGGAGATTTATATGGAGCAACCAGAGGGTTTTGTTGAAACAGGTAAAGAAAATCATATCTGCAAGTTGAAGAAGAGCTTGTATGGTTTGAAACAAGCTCCGAGACAGTGGTATAAGAAGTTTGAATCTGTCATTTCTCATCAGGGTTTCAGGAAGACATCTTCTGATCATTGTGTTTTTGTTCAGAGATTTACTGATGATGATTTTATTATACTGTTGCTTTATGTTGATGATATGATCATTGTTGGCCATGATACTTCTAGAATTGACATATTGAAGAAGGATCTTTGTCAGTCTTTTGCGATGAAAGACTTGGGGCCAGCACAACAGATTCTTGGCATGACGATCTCCCGTGACAGGAAGGCCAAGAAGTTGTGGTTATCTCAGGAGAGATACATTGAGAAGGTTCTTCATAGATTTTCTATGGATAGAGCTAAAGTGGTTAGTACTCCTCTTGCTTTACATTTTAAGCTCAGTTCCAGTCAGTCACCTTCTACTGATGAAGAGAGAGAGGAGATGCAACACATACCTTATTCATCTGCTGTTGGATGTTTGATGTATGCAAAGGTATGTACTAGACCTGATATAGCTCATGCAGTTGGTGTGGTCAGTAGTTTTCTATCAAATCCAGGTAGAGAGCATTAGAGAGCATTGAAGTACATTTTTCGTTATCTTCGTGGTACTTCTGATCTGAGATTGTGTTTTGGAAAAGGGGAACCAATGCTTTGTGGCTTTACAGATTCAGATATGGTAGGAGATATCGATTCGAGGAAGTCTACTTTAGGCTATTTGATCACTTTTGCAGGGGGAGCTGTATCTTGGCAGTCTAGATTGCAGAGATGTGTTGCTTTATCTACCACAGAGTCAGAGTTTATTGCAGCTACTGAGGCGTGAAAAGAATTGTTGTGGATGAAAACATTTATTCGAGAGCTCAATTTAAATCAGGGCAGGTATGTTTTATTTTGTGATAGTCATAGTGCTATTTGTTTGGGAAAGAATTCTACTTTTCATGGCAGGTCGAAACATATCGATGTTCGATATCATTTGATTCGCAACGTCCTTGATTCAAGACAGTTAGAGCTTGAGAAGATCCACACTGATGAAAATGGGTCAGACATGTTGACCAAGAGTTTACCCAGAGGAAAATTTGAGACTTGCCGACAGATTGCAAGGTTGGCAGTGATCCCCACTTGAGTCGGAGGGGGAGATTGTTGTGCGCCTTCCTGGTTGTCGCACTGGGAAACGCCTCCTCAAATGGTGCACATGCGGTATCTGTTTTAATGTGGTGTTTTAATGCGGGCCAAGACCGCGTGAATTAATTCACGCGGTGACACTCTTTTAACGCGGCGACATTATTTTGACGCTGATTCTTTTCCTATATAAGGAGGTAGAGGCAAGGCATTTCATCATCACCGGAAGAAACAACACTGAGAGCAAATCCCATTTGGTGATCGCCTTTCTTTGACGATCATCTTTCTTGCTCTCCACCTTTTGATCCATACTTTTATTCTTGAGTATTACTTTTGAGATCCCTTCCATTTTGGGGAGTCTCTACCATGTACTTCTTGATTTTAGTGGATCCCTCTTTCTGGACTAGGTCCCGTGGTTTTTCCCTTTCGGGTTTTCCACGTAAAAATTTCCGGTGTCAAATTTATTTTTTCTGCACATTTAATTTTGTCGCTGCACATCCGCTTCTATTTGGGGGAAAGATTCAATTTCCGCTGTGCGTTCGCTTTTTCTTTTGTTTGCGCGTTCGTCGCTTTCCCGTCTTTCCCAACAGCCGCTGCAAGGGAGCCACATTGATGCTGGATGAGATGGGGAGGAGGAGCTCGACGCCGGGCTGGTGTCTGAATAAGAGCCGCTGCTTTGGTGTTGGAGAAGAGAAAACCAGAAAACCTCCTCCCTGCTGTGCGCTGATTTGGGGAGGAGGGAAGAAGACAACTAAATTAAAACTTAAAAATAAAATAATAAAAGTAAATTCAAAAGAAAAAAAAAAGAAAAAGCTAAAGTAAAAATAAAATTAAAATAAATTTAACTTTTCTTAAAGTTAACTTTACTAAGTCAAATTAATATAATTTAATTTATAAAATTTAAGTTTTAAAACAATTAAAATTTTAATAGATAAATTATAAATTAAAATGTTAACTAAATTAATAATAAAATTTAATAATTAATTAATGAATTATTAATAGTATAAATTATATAATTAATAATAATTATAAGTAAACAATTAAGTATGCTTATTAAATTGAATTTTTTTAGAACTTAAGTTTTAATTCTAATTACTTAATTAAAATTAACTAACAAATTAATTAATATAACAATATAATTTCTTTAATAATAATAATTAAATTATCAATACAATATAAACTTAATTATTAATGTATTTATGTTGTTAATTTTTAATAACTTAGTTAAATAATAAAATTAATAACTTAGTAATTTTTCTATTAACTTAATTAAATTAATAAATTTTTAATAATTTATGTAATACCATAGTAATATTAAATGGATAGTTTTATAAATAATATAAAAGTATACAATACTTATCCATTTAAGATATTTATTATTTAACTTTAAATAAATATTATAATAGCAAACATAAAATAATAACTGTAACATATTAATTACTTTTGTTAAATTTTAATTATTTCATTTTGTATTTATCATGTGCAGGTTCATTCAAGAGGCGTAAAGGCATCCAGATACACGTAACTAACTCAACGGGAGTTAGTTACGTGAGAAAAGATAGTGCGACGTGCCATTCGCAGAAAAAACACACGTGTGCGGTGCACTCATGAAGGACATTCCAAGTCGGTGGAAATGGAGCTGTGACATGCAATGTATGAAAACAGAGTACTTAAGAAGAGCAAGAAGCATTCTTTGGAGGGGGATTAATGATTAACTGGGAGGAGATTCACTTCCCGGAGGGACGATGCTGAGCAGTGCAGTCCAGGAACTCAGGAGCAGAGCATTCTTAGGGAGTTCCTTCTCCCTCACATTTTAAACTTTTGTACTCTGTTTCTGTAATGTTTCCTATTGCTGTAGTGATAATGAATAATATAGTTAGCTAAGTCTTTTAGTTCGGGGAGAGTTATAGCTCTACTGGTATCTTTTTCATCCTTTTCACTTACTATTTTAATGTGTTTAGAAATGATCGGCGAGATCAGTTCTAAATACATATATTTGTTTCGTACCACAATACTGAATTTCATGCACCTACAATATTTCGGCGAGTTTGGTTGTAGAACCTTTTTCTAAAAACATTAAACTCAAATTGAAAACTCCAGTACACACGGTGAGTGTGTACTGTCGACTTTTAAAATCATTTTTATGAAGTTGTACTTATTTGGAGTGGCGAACTCAAAGTTGTACAATTTCCGTGACTTAACTCCTGGAGAGGGAGCTAATTCACTTTTATTCAGTGGTACGAAGCAGTACATTTACATGAATAGGAAAAATGATTTAAACCAGTAGACTAGAGCAATCCCCGAGCACTTAATGAGCCAATGTTAATGAATTTTATATAAATCTTTTGAAACTGGAGTAATTTGGGCATCTGGGATCCCACGGTGAGACTCTGAGACCTTAGATGCTGGGTGCGTTTCTGTTTACTAAAAGACCTCTATACACCTTGAATAAGTGCATACTGCACAGTGCCTAGCACAATGATACATGGCTTGGGAAAAATAAATAAAGTGTATAGGGTCAAAAATGAGCTCATTAAGGTGAGGGGAATGATGAACGCCAGATGAAGAAGGGATCAAATGGTTTATATGGAAATCACTTATGTTGTATCTTTGAGGTGTTTCACAAAAAAATAATAATTATTTTTGGAACCTAGGTGAAAAAGTCAAATTACAAAGTTCTTTGGTTAGGATCATAATTCCATTGAAATTTTATCTCCTGTCACTTTTGAAATTAGAACCTGAGATTGGATTGAAGTGAATCATTAAGTTGAATCACATATGAGGCATGACATCTTCTTTAATGGATGATCTTTGTGTTCTTAATTACCCTTGAGTATTTGTTATAAGCAAGATTCATATGAGTAATTCATTTTCTAAAAGCCTATTGTTATGTTTTGTCCTATGTTTTGAGTGTTAGACATGTTACATTTTGAGAAAAAATGTTAACACTTTACTGCTTTCAAAGAAAATAAAACATGGGATTGTTTGAGGAAAAACAATGCTTAAGTGTGGAGGAATTTGATGTGGCTATATTTTTACATAGTTTTGCCACATCTTTTTACTTAATTTTTCATTATTTCATTAATTATTTAATCACTTTATACTAAATAATTGTATTTTTTTTATTTTTATAGTAAACTTTGTTAATTAATCAATTTTAATAAATAATTATGTATTTTTAGTCTTTAAAATAATAATTTTAATCTTACTTTATTTTTCTAATTAATTATATCTTAATTAGTTTGGTTAATTTAAATATGCTTAACTTTTTAATAAGTTAATATCTATTTTTAAGTAATTATTTAATCTACATAAATTTATTTAATTAAGTTAGTCTTTATTTTAATATTTTATCGTTTAATTTTGTTACATTAGAATAGGTTAACAATGTTAAATAATTGGTTTAGTCTTCCTGCTAATCAGTTATGTTAATAATTTGTGTTTTAAATTAAATAAAATCATTCACTTTTAATATTTTGTGTTCAACTAGTTAATTAATTAATTAATTAATAGTTTTTAAACATTAATTATATTATTTTATGTATGCAGATTGGTTATTAATTCATTTTATAATTTTTTTAGTCTACCGGTGAGGTAGACGAGCGCTAGCGTTGACTTATAGGGGTCACTGTTGCTTTCCATTTTTATTTTCTGCTACTATGTAATTAGCGTGTTTAGTTATTTTAATTTAAGTCTTTTTATAATCTTAGTTTATTAATTATTCAGTTAATAAATTAACTATTGTCAATTAATTATTTTAATGTTTTAATGGTTAACTTAAAATTCTGTTTTGAATTTATGGTATTTAGCATTTTATTAATTAATTTTTTAAGTCTTTTATTTAGCTTTTTTAGTTTTAATTTTATGTTTTATTTGTGTGTTTATTTTAAAAAGTTTACTGTTGCGTAATGGTGACCTTTGTTTTTTAAGTTAACGGTGACTCTTTTCTATCGGTGATCTTCTCTCACCTTAATCCTCACTTTTACCCTGCTGCCTACCGATAGCCCTTTCTTTGATCTATCAGGGACCCTTTGGTTTTTGTTGTATACCTTTTGATACCAGTGACTTCCTTTTATTGATTTTATTTATAACATTAGGCCCTTAATTTTTTTTCTGTACGGGTAACCTCATCTATTATATCAGGGACCTTCTATTTTTATTCTTACGGTGACCTTTGCTACTGCTTCTCTTGATTTCCTTATCAGTACCGGTGAGATTTTATCTTCCAACTCTAACGGTGAGGTTTTATTTTTAATTTTATTTTCTAACAGTAGCTTTTAATTTTAACTTTAACGGTGAATCCTGCTCTATAACAGTAACCCCTCACTGTTAGACTTCTTTTTCTTCTCACTATCTGCACCTCCCTTTCAATCTACCAGTAATCATGCTGCTTCCCGCTGCCCTGTTCAGAGGAGTCGAAGCCGAGGAGCTGTCCGCCATGAACAAGAAAGCCACGTCATTGCTGTCCGCTGCTGGGAGGGCCGTACCACCAGCTGGACGCCGTTGGACCGAAGGGTTGGAGCCGTGGGTATCCGCTGCTGGAGTTCGCCGGGCCTGCTGCTACGAAAGGAGCCTACCTCGCCGCGCTGCTGTGCGAAGAGGAGAAGCCGAGCCGGAGCACTCCGTCGCGGGTCTGTTGCTGTCGCCGAGCAGGGGAGACCGCATCCCGCCGCACTGGTTTGAAGAGGCTGCTGTGCCGGGTTTTTCAGAAGAAAGAGGAAGCCTGCCTGTTGTGCACCGAATTAGGGCAGGGAGGAATGAGTTAACCACAAAAAAATAGTATAAGTAATATAAAATTAAAATATAAAGTAAAGTAAAAAGAGAAATAAAAAAAAGTAAAGGATAAAGTAAAGTAAACTTTAAGTAAAGTTAACTTTACATAAAAGCTAACTTTACTAAGTCAAATAAATTTAAAATAAAATAATTTATAAAAGTAATAGTTTCAAAAAAAATATAATATTAATAAATTAATAAATCATAAATTAAAATATAAAACTAAATTAATAATAATAGTATAAATTATATAATTAATAATATTTATAAATAAATTATAAAATATACTTATTAATTTAAATATATTTTAAAGCTTAAGTATTATTTCTAATTACTAAATTAAAATAAAATAATTAATAGATTAATGGAATAATTTTATTTCTTAAATAGTAATTGCAATAATTGAAATTAATGTAGTAAATAAAAATAACTATTTTATTCTAAGTTTTTTTCTTATATTGTAATTTTAATAACTTAGTTTAAAGTGTTAAAATTAGTAACTTAATAATTATATCTATAAGCTTAATTAAATTAATAATTTTTTAATAAATTTATGTTTTATCATAGTAGATAATTTTATAAATAATATAAAAATAAATAATTATCAATTAACTTTAGTTAACTTTTAACGAGTAAAGATAACACTTAACATTAAAAAATTAATCATTTTTCATTCTTTATGTTTGTTTTTATTCATTTCTCTTTTCTAACTATGCAGGTTCATTCAAGGTACTTAAACGCGTCCAGGTGCATTCAACTAACTCATCTGGAGTTAGTTACAAGGGAAAAACTAGTGCGACGTGCCTGTGGCGGATGGAATGCACGTGTGCGTTGCTAAAGTGAAGAACTTTTTGGAGTCAGTGGTACCGACTAGTGACATGCAGCATATGAAAGATGATATTTTAAGCAGATAAAGCAGCATATTTTGGATGGGACTCTCATTTTTTTCCATTCCACGGACACATTAGACGAGAGCGAAGACTCCCGGGGAGTAGTATGAGAGAAGATATGGATGTGAAGGAGCCCGAGAGCAGAGCATCACTGAGGGAGTTCTTTTCCCTTCTTGTACTTAATTTTTACAATACTCTGTAATCAATTGTATTCCGTTACTTAAATCCAGATGATCAAAGTATAAATTTTCTTAGTTCGAGAATTCAATTTTGCTGGTAATCTTTTAGAGTTCTTCATTTGCTTTACATTTTTTCAGAGTCATGATCAATCGGCGAGGTTGATTAATGACTCTCTGTTCAGTTGTTTCACACCTTAAATGTTTTAAAATTCAAACTCAAAGAACTACTGGCGAGGTAATTCTTGAATATATTTATCTAAGCGTTTATGTCTTAAACTGTGGAAATTTACGGCGAGTTTATTTTCCACTGTTATCCTTTTCTAACTGTCAAACAGTTTGACTGATTTTGGAGTGGCGAACTCCTAAATTCAGTCTTCTGTGTGTTGAGTTTCCTAGAGAGGGAGACTTTTCACTTTTATTTCTTGAGGTGTGACTCAATAAAGTATAGTGGATAAGGTATCCATTAAACTAGTAGGTTCGGATTTTCGAGTATTACTTTTGATCTGCTCCTTCAACCTTGCTGCTTTATTTTAGTATTTTGTTCTTTTATGTTAGTTTTACTCTAGTTCTTAGTTCATCAGTATATTTGTAATCGATTTTGTCTCTTGCTTAAAGAAAATTACAAAAAAAATGTAAATTAAAAACAACTAAAAAATGCACACTCACTCCACTGCCGACAACATTGGAGTTTAATAAAAATAAACCTTAGAATTTACTCATCTCCCTTCTCTGTGGATCGAACCTGCACCACTATGCTAGTGTAGGTTAATAAATGTAATTTTGAGGGCCGTGACGACCTCCAACTGCTTCAATGTCTTCTAAAGATTTCAAAAATATAGGAGAATAAGAACTTAAATAATGTTGGTCAATCATAAAGAAACTACGATACCTTATATCTGTAGAATGAGTAAAAGTTAATAAATGTAATTGATATCTTGAAGAAGTTACTCACTAAAGATAAGAAATTGAATGTTGGCATAGAAGATAAGGCTAAAGAAATGGAGAACACATATAAAGTTGTTCAATAAAAATGATGGAAGGGAAGAACCAATTGAACAAGTTAAAATACAAATTTTAGAGTTCCATTTAAAAATATTGATAATTCTTAAGGAATGGTATGATTGAAAAGGTAAATACAAAGACATGAGTTTATAAAGTCAAATATATGGTAAATTAAGACAATTCTTAGAAATATTGAAATTCTAGGAATGATAATTAAAATAATAAAACTATTATAATAATGATCTAAAAAAAATCAATAAATAAGTCTTTAAGAAATAATATTTTTTTGGAATCTACCATAATTTTTTAATATAAATAGGAGAATAAGTCAATTATTAAGAGATAGAAAAATATTATAAAACATAAGTTGATAAAGAAGAAGTTTGTGAAGGAAATTATTCATTTTAGGGATACTTTAGGTATTGTGGAAGCTTTGGAAACATGGAAAAGATATTTTGGTTCAATTTCCAATACCAAAATGAACTTAGAATATATAGAAGGTAGGGTTTAAGGGGGATACAACCCACTTAGATAATAAAAGTTTATAAGCAATATGAAAATTCTATGCTAAACGTTGAAAAAAAAAATTCAATCATTAGAGGAAGTTTGTTAAAGGTGTGAAAAACTAGGTAAATTTACTAAATAATTTCCCACTATTATTTCTACAAAAAAATCAATAATTGTAACACTAAAAAAATTTATAATAATAAAGAGAAGGGTATTGAAAAGGAATTTTTTATTTAAGTATCACTCAAATCATCTCAAAAGTAACATATATGGATATTGGATGATGGATTATCATAACATATTAAAGGATAATTAAATCTATATAATGATGATGAGAGGTAAAATGAAGGATCCATAGCCTTTTTAAATGATGGGTTAGTCAAGATAAGATTAGTTAGTTCAATGTTCATCAGGGAGGAAAACCTGAATTTTAAGAGCACATTATTTGTATATGGGTTAAAACATAACTTAATTAGTGTATATCCAATTTATGATGAATGAAATAAAGTTATTTTTGTAAGGATAAATTATTGGTGAAAAGGTTAAAATATGGAAGTGTATTTATTAGAGGAAAACAAACATAGAGATTTTTTTTATATTAGTGATGTTGAAAATTCATGGTAATTGATCTTGAAGAAAGAAAATCAATTATGGTATAAAAGACTTTGATAACTTGGTCAAAATAATATGTATAATATTACTTCAATAAATAATGTATGCTATGATGCGATGTTAAAGATAGAAAGAAATCATATGTTCTCTATATACCAAAAGGGGAGGATTATTAAATCATCACAAAATAAAGTCGACATTCAAACATCTCAACCATTGGATCTCATTCCTTCCGACTCTTGTGGGCAGATGAGGAAGAAATTGACTAATGGAGATGATTATTTTATTTATTTTAATGATTAATTCACTCATATTACATGCATTATGTTCATTAATCTAGATTTGGATCCTATAAATATGTTTAAATGTTTTTAAAAAATTAATTGAAAAGGAGTGTTGTTTTTCCTTGAACAAGTTTCATACAGAATATACATGTGAAAATTTTGAAGTGTATCTTAAAAATCATGATATTCATTATAAATTCAGTGCATCATATACTCTGAAAAACAGTTGTATTATTTAATATAAGGATAAGAACTTAGTGGAAATGGATCACACCATATTGGTAGAGCATAATACTTCTTAATTTTTCTAGTTTCAAGATATCTTCATAGATTTAAATTAAAAATCATTATTCATATCAATCTAATTAAAAAATATACCCATATGATATGTATTAAAATACAAATTCAAGATTTAAATACTTAAGGGTGTTTGAAATCCCCTGTATTATCATGGTGAAAGCTAAAAACCTAGGGAAGTTTGATCAGAGAGTTATTAAATTTATCTTCCTTGGTTATCCTCTAAATTCAATAGGGTACTGTTGTTACAATAAAGAAAAATTGAAGAGTGTGTACTATATTGATTTGAAAGTGATGGAAGACTCAAATAATGATGTTAAACATCATTAATAATGTTCTATAAGTGAAGATGATGAAGTATAATTTCATTAGATGGATGAGGAAATTCTTAAAATATAAAAAATTAAATGAATAATTGGTTGAAGATGATGATTCAATCATGTCCAATGATAAATAATAATCATTCCTAAATCATCCAAGGTTCTAAAGGTATGTGTAGGTTTTTAATATCATTATAAATTAAGGAAAACTGATTCAATCTAGGAGAACATTGAGGATAACAAAACATACCACATTGTTTTCACACTTTGATCTAAGAGATATGGAATAATCTAAATAGTATCAAGAGTAAATTGATGCTATGAATGATTAGTTTTATTATATTAAAAAGAATTATATTTGGGATTTAGTACCCATGAAAAATAATAATAATGTTCTCAGAACAAAGTGAGTATTTCATGATAAGTTGAATAGGGAAGGAGATGTGATGAGAAACAATAAAAGGCTTATAAAGGATACTCATAGGTGAAATGACATGACCTAACCCACTAAGGCCCCACATAGGTATAAAATAAGCTAAGTGTGCTACCCTGAACCCATCTCTAATATGTTAGGGTATTGTGACTAGAATCAAGTAGGCATATCACAAAATATGGGAGGCTTTAGACCAATGTACCTATACACAACTACATACCTCCACACAAGATATATTAATGAAATCTGGATGAATAAACCATATTTAATATAAAAAATCTTGTGACACATGATAATAATCCACACATTAGGATAAAAATAACATCATGATGTTAAGGGAAAACATTATCCCAATAAATCAAAAGTAAAACCTAGAATAACTAGAAAAGATAGAGGCTCCCTTATGAACAACTTCTAATAAGGATACTATTCTATGCCTTCCACCTCTGATCACCACTAAGCTCACACCCTAATGACACCACATCCATAATGATTAACATTGAATTTTCCATCATCTACATATGACATGGCACATGTGAGAAAAATTTCCATACAGGGATATGTATATATATTCCTAGTAAGATGCCCCAAAAACAAAAAAGGATAAAATAGATGGATCATCCAACTTAAAAAAAGTTAAATACAAACCAAATATTGTTTTATGATAAATAACCTATGAAAATAAATAACTCCCTGATCATTCCATAATGTTTTGAAAATTTTCTTTATGATTTTATAAAATTTTCTCCTTTATATTCCTTAAATTCAAAATAAATTGTTTTACTTTTATCTATTTTACAATTTTGGATTTTGTTAAAAATAGACTTGGTATTTTTGAATTTAAATTGATTTAATCATTCTGAATTTATTTGAAAAAGCCTATATGAAATTTTATGTCATATAAGTTTTTAGATAATTGAAGGCCAATGTAAATGAAAAATGAATAAATCTCATGAAAAATGTAAGATTCATTTTTCTAGAGCATAAGGGTCATCAACAATAAAATATAAGAGTTTTTTTCTAGACCATAATGTTATTAGCTATAAAATGTAAGATTCAGTTTTCCAGAGTGTAAGATTCATTTTTATAAATCATAATGGTCATGTATTTATCTCTGGGATGGACTAGAAAAAACATAAGGTTCATTAAGATTAAATATAAGAGTCAATTTTTAGAACATAAAGGTCTGTTACTTAGAAGAATGTTTTATCAGCTATAGTGGGATAACTATAAATGATTCTCAACCATGGAGAGAATTTATAGTACACATGGAGCTTCCTTAAGGTAATATGGGATCAAAGGGGTATTTCATTCATAATTCCTATCCAAATTTGGAAATAAGGAGTTGAAAACTCATAGGTGTAATGTGATACAAGAAAAAGGAGAAAAAAATATAATGGGATCGAGGGGACACAACATTGGGCCAAGCCTTTGGATTAATATCGTTCTATCCATATAAGGTAAATAGAGCTTCCCAAGGCATGAAAAAATTACCCAATATTGAAGGAGGTTCCTAAACATTCATATTTCCCTTATAAAAGGGAGTAATACTCATCATATAATGGTTGACCAGTAGACAATTGTTTGTTATTTTCTTTTATTACTAGTGTAACTACTCCGGGTATGGTACACTAGAACCCTCATAGTCAAGTTAATTAGATTTCCCCCAACACTATACTAATGAATTATGAATTTAATTATTAAATTATCTCTTAACTGACCTTATTGGAAGTATTTGTTTTTTATAGATAGTAAGAGATTTATAATACATATTTCCTTCAATTATTCCTTCTCTTCTTATTGGTTTTCACAAAAAAACCTTGGATCATATTTTTTTTCCATATGATGGAGGGGAGTGGGTATTGATTCTGGAGTGATCGAAAATCTATAATCACTTGGATAAGCAAGGGAAAGGTGTGCAATGCTCATTATGCATCCATGTCTGAGCCAAAAATGTTGAGTGAGATAAATCAATTAATGATTCAACTGGTCAATGAGATATAAGGATAGTTTCATTTAACTAAATTATGATTTAGTAGGGTAGGTAAGTGAATATTTCAAGTGAGACTGCAATTTTAAAATTGATTTCAAATACACTTCTACTTAAAATCAAATATACACTCAATTTTTCTCTATTTTCCAATATAATTTTAACCTATAGACCCACATTAAGAATATAATGAGATTATTTTCACTCTAGAGATAATATGAGTTACACTATAATACATTAAGCTTGGGTTTATATTTTTTTGACTATGAGTCCAATAATAACCGCACATCAACTTAAGATCATTATCGAGAGGCAAGCTACTTTTTATTTTATTTTTCTTTTTATTTGAAATTATTTTTATATAAAAAGATCCATTAATGATCACCTATTTAGTTTAAATCCAATGTTTAAGAGGATTTTGGATAGATAGAAAAAGAAATTTGATGATTATTGAACAAGTGGATAGAGAGTTTGTGACCATTCACTTAACATACTCTCCATCAAGTTATTATCTCCTTGTTACAAGTGATCAACCAAATTCCATTGGGAAATTAAAAAATAATATTGCCTAGCTAGAAGTAATCTACCAGATTACTAGGTACATGAAATTTTTAAAGGACTTTTTCATTAAAAAAAGAATAATGAATGGATATGAAAATTTAATATCAGGTAGTAATGTTCATACCTTAATCACTCCCTAACAACCTAAAAAAATTTAGGATGCAATTTTTTTTACTATTATATTCACAATAGGTAATATCACTTTCATTAATTCTATATGTAATTAAGTAACATCAGTAAATGTCATGTATCACTTAATTTATTCTTAATTATAGGTAGAAGAGATCAATATAATAAGAGTAGTAGTTTAGTTGGCCAATAAGCTACATCCTACCTTGTGGGACCTTTAGAGGATGTACTGATAAGGTTAAAGGGTCTTTTATTCCTAATGAATATTTATATTTTGAAAATATAAAAAGAAATATGTATTACTCATTCCCCTATTATTTTTTGTAAACCCTACTTGAAAACTACTAATACCATTATAAATGTTAATGAAATAACACTTTATAGGTCATTTATGAAAGATATATTAAATTTTAATATTAAAATTTCTATAAAATTTCCTCAATAAGAGTATTTTATTTTTACTCTTTTCCATTCTGAAATACATTCTCACTCATATGAGGATATTTAAATTTTAGATGAAATAATATTTTTTGGAGAAGCTCTAATGTCACCAAACCTTGTTAACAATAGTGTTTTTGAAAATGAGTTGAATTTGGAAGCAGGTATGTCTATTAAATAGTTATAAGATGAATTATAGGAATAATTTTTTGATGATATACTGAAATCTATCCATGATTCTTCAATTTTTAACATTGAGGTTTCCAATGTGAGTATATCATTAGAACAACAACCTAGTATTGAATTAAAATTATTTTCGTCAACTATAAAATATTATTATCTTTTAAAATATAAAAATTATATATGATAGTTTCAAATAATTTAGATCCTAATCAAGAACACAAACTATTAACCATTTTTAGACAAAATGTTAAAGATAGACATTGTACATTATGAGTTATTCCTTGGATTAAAAATAGTGTTTTTTTGCACTTGATATTTCTTAAGAGTGATTAAAATCCTATGATATAGCCTCAAATAAGACTAAACCCATCAATAATGGAAGTAGTTAAATGATAATTTTAAATTCTTTTAGAATATGGAATTATATTCCCAATTTTAGACTCACAGTGGGTGATTCCCATCCATGTTGTACTTAAAAGTTCTAGGATTATTATCATATAAAATGAAAATAATTAACTAGTTACCAATAAGATTAAAAATAGTATGAGGGTGTGCATTTATTGGATAAAACTAAACCATGTGACCTAAAAGGACCACTACCCCAATTTCCTTTTTAGATTATATGCTAAAAATATTATCTAGGAAAGGTCACTACTATTTTTGATGGTTTTTATGGATTTTTTTAGGTCCCTATTACACTAAAATATTAGGATGAAACTAAATTACCTTTCCCCTTCAATACATTTTTATAATTATGGATTCCTTTTGGTTTATTCAATTCCCAAAGTATATTCAAATATTTATGGTAAATATATTTTCAAAAATTATTGAAAGATTCCTTATAAGGACCCGACCTTATAACATTACATAATATTGAATTAAATGAATAATTCACATTGAGGATCTTTTCAGGTTTAGAGTTTTAGAGAATTAGGCCATAACTATTACATAACAACTTGAATATTACATGTAGACACTACTACCCAGTATCCATTTTTCATAAAATAAAAACTCTTAAAAAAGAGACATGTCTAGTTCCATGTTTTAGACAACATGACTTTTTCTTGATCTCATCCTTGACCTTATTCATCTTTATGTCCTGTGAAAAAAATTTCAAAACTTGGGACGAGCCTAAAAAGCTCAGTAAGGGTTATAAAATAATGAAAAGAAACGTTAGCCTATCAATAAATACAAATCAATGAAACCATACTTTTTATTCATAACATACCTCATGTAATCATAAGATTTATGAATAACATACAGAAATCATAAATCATAAAGGTAACTTATGGAATTCATAACAAAATTACATTTTAGCTATCACAACTATATAGGGAGTCACATTTGGAATACCAATCATAATATATTCCATAAATCTATTTGGAGAAACATACACGTTTACCTCTGTCACGTTACCCAATGCATAAGAGAGCTATCTCAGGCTTACCCGCCCTAGGTTTATCACGGAACCACCCGTATACGTAAACAATGAACAATAACCATAACATAATCATAACAAATAACACAAGTATAAAGGAAAGATAAAATTTCCACATTCCAATATATCAAATCAAGATATTGAAATAAACAATGCTTTATCAAATCATTTTCAAAACTATTTAAAAACAGATTTTTGAATCAAAGTGTCCCATACCACTTTGAAGATTTTAAAGGAATTAACATTTTAAAACATTAATGTCCATATAAATAAATCCTAAAAACCATTTTGAAAACATGGACATTAATGAGAAATATTTATAAGAATAAATCTATAAAACATTTAAAACGATATTTTAGTTAAAGAGTTTTTAACAAAATGAGAGAATCTTGATTACAAATAATTGAGGAATAACATTTAATCAGAACTTTATTATATCATGAGAATAAATGTATTCATGATATAATATGTAAAAGGACAGTATATACACCATATAATAGTGAATTGGTGCATAACAACAATGAAGTCCCAATGGAAATGGAAATTGAGATGAAATCTCTTATAAAGATGGTATACTTAAATTAAGAATAAATCAATTACATAATTATGTGTGAAAAATATAAATACAACCAATATAATTGGATATTAAGTGTAAAAAAATAAGAGGTCATTCACACATATTCATAGGAAGACATATTCAAGAAGTACAAGTTTAACCCAAAGAATTGAAATTGAGTTAAGAAGTTCACTTGCAAACATTCCACAGCCTAACGACGTCACATTAAAATTCAGAAAATGATTTGATGAGATAAAAAGGGCATATTATCACTTGGAAATTAAGTTTAAATCAATAAGTATATATAAGAACATATCCCAACATAATAATATGTAAATTAAAAGACATAACAAAAAGAAGTCTTTTAAAAAGAGAAGGGTGAAAGGTTCCCTTACCGATTTGGTAACTTACAAAACATACACCACATGAAAGAATGATCATGAAATGAAGATTTAAATACTCATAAATGAAATTATATTACACAAAGAGTAGAATCATGGGTATTACATACACCACTAAAAGGAAATAGTGACAAATATAACATGAATCTCACGGGAATAAAAAGTGAGATAAAAACCCCTTACCTCATTGTAATCAATCGAGTCGTATGACCAAAAGATAATAACCACCAAATGAATCAAACAATACCATGAATATAAGGATAATCATGATAGTATATATCAATGGCAGTATAAATTACACCACATGCAATAAATAAGTGGCGAATAATGGAAATCTCACGGAATTAAAAGTGAGATAAGAAATCCCCTTATCTTGTGTCCGACTTGACCCGTTCATTCTTTAATCTCCTGAATAATAAAATAATGTTAATTTATAATTTCTTAAGAACCTTTTTAAAGTTTATTATTCCTTTTATATAACTTATTATCACATTATAATCATTATGTAATCATTTAAGTTAATAATGGTTGTTTTGTCGATATTTGGTACTCGAGTAAAAAAAATGAACACCTTATAATTACAAGTTGTTCATGTGGTAAGATATCCATTATCTTAAGAATGATATTAATGATTTAGATATCACATATATCATATATATCCAGTATATACATGTATTTATAATAGTAAATAACATTTAGAGGTAAGAAATGAAATGCACCATTCATGGAGACGGTAAGCCGTACGTACGCATGAACGCTACTTCCATTTCTATTTCTTATTTTAATGGAATGAAAAACATAATGATACATAGTTATATTATAATTCCAGTATAATATCATATACAATATTATTAACTCTATCCTTTATACATCCCACATAAGGGATTAATGAGTCATATCACTTTGAGGGGGCGGTAGTCCGCACTTCCTCTAATGAGATTATCGTATTTACCCACTATGGAAACCATAAAGGATTTCTATAAATGAAAAAATACAGAAGCATAAAGAAAACATAAAAATAATATATATCATATATAAATACAGTTCCATCATAATGTCCACCATGAGAGAAGGTAAGAGATAATTGAACAATCATCGTTTCGTGAGGTGTTTGTTTTCCATCCACAGAAACAGTATGTTCTTCACCAATTTGATGGAGTTGTGTGTAAGTTTAGTTAATAATTCTCATAAAAAAATCATAGTATATTGAGGATACTGGTGTTGTTATAAAATAAAGGAATAAAAATAGTTTAGGGGTTGGAGAAGTAAAATAAAAGAAAACAATTTAAGAGAAACCGTTACCTTTAATTTGGGTAACTCCCTTTGGTTTGAACCAAAGGACTTCTTGAAGTGCCTTATGCCTAAGTTAAGGCTTCTAGGAGGAGGATAGGTATGTAGGGAGATTAATTGGGAAGAGGTTGGATGATCCAAAAGGCCTGAGAGGTGTGAGAAATTGGTTAGAAGTGGTCTCCTTTTATAAGGGAGAGGAGGGGCTCTTTAGGAAAGTCTGATAATATTATTTCATTATATAATGATATTCAGTTTCTAAAGGTCAAAAAATCATTAAAGTCGAATATAATATGACTTATAGTCGAAATAATATCATCCAATAGAAATTGGACAGGTTTTGGATGTTATTTTAATATTTATAATCTTATTTATTTAAATCTTTTATTAATGAGGTAAATACTACATCATTATTGTGTCATAAATAATTTAATTTATGTGATGTCTAAAAATTATAAAAAAAATACAATGATATAGGAAATCTTTTTATCTTTATAATAAATAGTTATAGTCGAAAATATAATTTATATAACACCATATAAAAATTAATTTACTAAAAGATTTTTGTTTATGTCATTTTTGCATTTACATTAAATTAATTAATATAAAGTGTCATTATCTTTCATAAGTTGCTCCAAGGGGTCCCAAAATAGACCCAAAGATGCCCATGGTTGGCCATTACTCATCCAATAAGGTTAGGACATGTGTTAAGGTAATTTTGAATTATTACAATATTCTTTTTACCTTGAATTACCCTATTTACCTTTAACCGCGGTAAATAAAAGTCAAAAGTTACTATTCACCAAAAATTATTTTCATCTTATTGAACTACATTTTACTTCTTGATAACAACCATATATGTTGGATTTTTTAAATTCAATTCACAGAAGCGGTAAAATTTCATTTAAATGAAAAAGTCAGTTTTTTTAACTACTACTAAGTGATTTAACTATTCATCAAAAATTGAAGTTTTTCATAAAAATACCAAAAATTCAGCCTAAGATTTATTTGATATTCTGAATTAAAAAATGATGTCTATTTTTCTAAATTAAAAACATAGAAGTGTCATTAATTAATTTAAAATTAATTCCCGTTGTTTAAACAAATAGCGTGTTTTTAAGAAACAATAACTATCAAAAGATTGACACTTGTTTATGTCCAATTTCAAAGTGAAATTAATTCCAATGACAAAAATTGGATTAAATGGTAAAAATATATTCTATTTATACTTTAAAACCAATTAAAAAGATAATATAACCATATAAATAAATTAGATTAAAACATAGTTTTGAATTAAAATACAATATTTTCACTATTCATTAGAAAATGAACTTTATTAGGAAAATTCCAAAAATTTACACAAAGTAAATTTTTATGTCCCCATTATAAAGAAGGATTTTATTTGGTCAAATAGAATGTATTAAAGTGACCAAAATTATATTTTAAGAGGGTTCTCCATTAAAAGGCGGTAAATCGGCCTTTTAATGTAAATTATGCGTAAAATTAGATTCATTCACATTTTAAGCCTCTAACTTTTATTGGATAAATGTAAATACATTTAAAAAACATGTATAATCATATTATAGTTAGTTTTGTTCATTCCCACCAATAAAACAACTAGGAGTTAACTACCATTTAAAATAATAATATTATATTATTAGTGTGCAGCGTAAGATTTCAAAGAAACCCGTTGTTGCGTATCAGGTAGGCTATCGAACATAGAAACCCATTTAAAGTAAAATTAATATTTAATTCACAAATATTAATAAATATGAAATATGTTTTATTCTTTATTTACATGGGATGTTACATCCTTCCTCCCTTTTGGGAATTGCGTCCTCGCAATTTTAAAACTGGGCTTGGAAACTTTATTAAAAGTACCACATCGGAAAAGAGTCAGTAAAAATATCACTTTAAAAGAAAGAAAAGTATAATGGTCACCAGAGATAACCCATAATAGGATTCCCTGTAGGAAAACTTGGATATGAAAGAGAGAACAAACGGTCAAGTTCTGATGGAGAGCGATAGAAAACATGATTAGGAGAATGTTAACCACCAGAAAATCACAAACTTATGATGTGTTAAACGGTCTTTGATTACCCAGTAGGAAATGTAAACCAACAATGTTTTTGTTTTACATTCCTTTTCATAATTTGGAGGAATTCATTTACTACATAGAATAAGAACATAAGGAAATATACTTACCTTTAAGTAGAGTTTCATCCTTTAATAAGTTTCTACCAAAAACTTATCTTTTCTCCAAACAAAGAGAATTAAAAAAGACTTAGTCACATTAAAAACACAAGAATCATCTTCTTGAGAATCACATAATCCAAAAAAGAATAACTATATATTTCACTAGTCTTTAGACATCAACTAAAACCAAAATTGTAAGTGTGAGATTGGATAATACCCAAAAAGGATAATCTTTTACAAAAAGAAAAACTAATCTTAATCTCCAAAATTTTTCAAACAAAACCCAAAGTTCAACAAAGACCATTCAAAAAAACAACTTTCCGTAAAATTCTTTAAAAGTGATCCAAACTACTATTGAAACCCAAATCTCATAAGGATTTAATTACATAGTCTTCCAAGATAAAATTTTTCTCCAAATAACAACAGTTACTCATAAAGTCTCATATTGAAAAGTAATTAACCAAATCACATGTTCTCCATGATAAGTTAATAATTTTCATAAATAAAACAAATCGTCATATGTCCACAATAAAAACATAGATTCTTCCAAATTAAAATTTCAACCATTATTACACAATTGAAATCTATAGTATTTTATCTTACTTAGGCATATAGTGTTTCCTCAAAAAGAGAGAACGTCTTCCACAATAACCATTATCACTTAATCACTAAATCATTTTTCTATACTAAGTATATCCATTTGATAAAACATAAGTTACAAAAATCAACTTATTCTTGTTCTATACAAACATTTTACTAAAATAATAAGTCATACTAACCAGGTACTTCAAGTAGGCTAGTGATAGGTGATTCAACCTTGTCGCCCTTCGGTTGTGGGTTCGATTCCTGCAGCCTTGCTGAATGCGATGAGTTGTCACCCATCCTACGGGTTGTCCATTTTATAAAACTCAAAAATAACCCTAACATGTTTTAACCTCAATGGTTTCATTATAACTCTAATTTTCATCCAAATTCATTATAATCTCAATATCTTAATTCTTGAAGTCTTATTTCACCACCATATGATAAAATAAAATGATCCCCAAAATGAAGAACATCATACCTTGATCATGGTGTCCATTTGGTTTCATCATCATCTTGTTTATGTAGGTAGAAGGTCCATGCATCACAACAATGATTTAGAGATCCTTCAAAATCATTTGATTTCTCCATCCAAATACACCTTGTACAACATGGGTCATATGGGTGTTCACAGAAAAATAGTTTTGGAAAATAATAATGTATGACATATAATTTTAAAACATCTGATAAAACATGATTTCTATAAAATAGTCGGACTGAATTTGAGTTTAAACTTTCAATTAATGGTCCTTTTAAAATACCATAGGTATGTGCTGAGAGACTATATTGTAAAAGCAAATATAAATAGTTTGCGAAAGGGTCTCCTTCTTCAGAACCATTTTTAAAATCATAATATGCTTCAAAATCTTGTGATAAGGTAAAATGTTTGAAAATTCCTTGATAATATTTACCTTTCCTGAAAATATGAGAATATTATGAAAATAGGATTTGTCTAAATACAACCCATGATCCACGATGATAAATAGGTATAGTGGAGGTGTTTGATATCTCAAACAACTGCTTGCAAGTGAGTTGTATGCTAGAAAAAGTCTCACAATCATCCGAACATGACTTTGCAATAATTTTTGCAAGCATGTTATCCAGAAGAGATAGGAATGTTTTTTGAGATCCTCCTCCTTCCATTTGTAACTGACTTTACTTGATCTAAAAAATTTATAAAACAAGTATTTAACTTAAATAATAGACATAGGGACTAACCATGTGTCTAATGAAAACTCATAATCCCTAAAGTTTTCTAAACCGACATCTGATACCAACCACAACCACCCAACCTTATAACATTACATAATATTTAATTAAATGAATAATTCACATTGAGGATATTTTTAGGTTTAGAGTTTTAGAGAATTAGGCCATAAATATTACATAACAACTTGAATATTACATGTAGACACTACTACCCAGTATCCATTTTTCATAAAATAAAAACTCTTAAAAAAAGATACATGTCTAGTTCTATGTTTTAGACAACATGACTTTTTCTTGATCTCATCCTTGACCCTATTCATCTTTATGTCCTGTGAAAAACATTTCAAAACTTGGTATGAGCATAAAAAACTCAGTAAGGGTTATAAAATAATGAAAATAAACATTATCCCATCAATAAATACAAATCAATGAAACCATAATTTTTATTCATAACATACCTCATGTAATCATAAGATTTATGAATAACATACAGAAATCATAAATCATAAAGGTAACTTATGGAATTCATAATAAACTTACATTGTAGTTATCACAGATATATATGGAGTCACATTTGGAAGACCCATCACAGTATATTCCCTAAATCTCTTAGGATAAACATACACGTTTACCTCTGTCACGTTACCCAATGCATTGGAGAGCTATCTCGGGCTCACCTGCCCTAGGTTTATCACGGAACCACCCATATACGTAAACAATTCTCAATAAACATAACATAATCATAACACATAACACAAGTATAAAGGAAAGATAACATTTCTAAATTCCAAAATATCAAATCAAGATATTGAAATAAACAATGCTTTATTAAATCATTTTCAAAACCATTTAAAAAGAGATTTTTGAATCAAAGTGCCCCATACCACTTTGAAGCTTTTAAATGAATTAAAATTTTAAAACATTAATGTCCATATAAATAAATCCTAAAAACCATTTTGAAAACATGTACATTAATGAGAAATATTTAGAAGAATAAATCTTTAAAACATTTTAAACGATATTTTAGTTAAAGAGTTTTTAACGAAATAAGAGACTCTTGATTACAAATAATTGAGGAATAAAATTTAATCATAACTTTATAATATCATGAGGATAAATGGATTCATGATATAATATGTCAAAGGATAGTATATACACCATATAAGAGTGAATTGGTGCATAACAACAATGAAGTCCCAATGGAAATGCAAATTGAGATGAAATCCCTTATAAAGACAGTATCCTTAAATTAAGGATAACTCAATTACATAATTATGTGTGAAAAATATAAATACACCCAATATAATTGGATATTAAGTGTAAAAAAATCATAGGTCATTCACACATATTCATAGGATGACATATTCAAGAAGTACAAGTTTAACCTAGAGAATTGAAATTGGGTTAAGAAGTTCCCTTGAAAAAATTCGACAGCCTAACGACGTCACATTAAAATTCATAAAATGGGTTGATAAGATAAAAAGGGTATATCATAACTTGGACATAATTTTTAAATCAATAAGGATATATAAGAACATATCCCAACATAATAATATGTAAATTAAAAGACATAATAAAAAGAAGTCTTTTAAAAAGAGGAGGGTGAAAGGTTCCCTTACCGATTTGGTAACTTACCAAATATATGACACATGAAAAAAGGATCATAAAATGAAGATTTAAATACTCATAATTAAAGTATATTACACAAAGAGTATAATCATGGGCATTACATACACCACTCAAAGGAAATAGTGACAAATATAGCATGAATCTCACGAGAATAAAAAGCGAGATAAAACCCCTTACCTCGTTGTAATCAATCAATTCGTATGACCAAAAGATAATAAACACAAAATGAATCACAAAATACCATTAATATAAAGATAATAATGATAATATATATCAATGGAAGTATACATTACACCACATGCAATAAATAAGTGGCGAACAATGGAAATCTCACAGAATTAAAAGTGAGATAAGAAATCCCCTTACCTTGTGTCTAACTTGACCCATTCGTTCTTTAATCTCCTGAATAATAAAATAATGTTAATTTATACTTTCTTAAGAACCTTTTTAAAGTTTATTATTCCTTTTATATTTTTTATTACCATGTTATAAACATTATGTAATCATTTAAGTTAATAATGGTCGTTTTGTCGATATTTGGTACTTGAGTAAAAAAATGAACAGCTTATAATTACAAGTTGTTCATGTGGTAAGATATCCATTATATTCAGAATGATATTAATGATTTATATATCATATATATAATATATATCTATTATATACATTTATTTATAATAGTACATAACATTTAGATGTAATAAATGAAATGCACCGTTCATGGAGACGGTAAGCCGTACGTACGCATGAACGCTAATTCCATTTCTATTTATTATTTTAATGGAATTAAAAACATAATTATACATAGTTATATTATAATTACAGTATAATATAATATAAAATATTATTAAATCCATCCTTTATACATCCCACATAAGGCATTAACGAGTCATATCACTTTGAGGGGGCGGTAGTCCGCACTTCCACTAATGAGATTATCGTATTTACCCACTATGGAAACCATAAAGGTGTTCTATAAATGGAATGATACAGAAGAATAAAG
Organism: Viscum album; assembly: GCA_963277665.1. Lineage (NCBI taxonomy): Eukaryota > Viridiplantae > Streptophyta > Magnoliopsida > Santalales > Viscaceae > Viscum > Viscum album. The sequence continues at coordinate 1,353,871,046 of OY728164.1, forward strand.
AAAACATAAACATAATATATATAATATATAAATAAATTTCCATCATAATGTCCACCATGAGAGGCGGTAGGAGATAATTGAACAATCATCGTTTCGTGAGCCGTTTGTTTTCCATCCACAGAAATAGTATGTTCTTCACCCATTAGATGGAGGTGTGTGTAAGTGTAGTTAAAATACTTCTCATAAAAACATACTAGTATGTTGAGTATACTGGTGTTGTTATAAAATAAAGGAATAAAAATAGTTTAGGGGTTGGATAATTAAAATAAAAGAAAATAAGAGAAACCGTTACCTTTAATTTGGGTAACTCCCTTTGGTTTGAACCAAACGACTTATTGAAGTGCCTTATGCCTAAGGTAAGGATTCTAGGAGGAGGATAGGGATGTAGGGAGATTAATTGGGCAGAGTTTGGACGAGCCAAAAGGCTTGAGAGGTGTGAGAAATTGGTTAGAAGTGGTATCCTTTTATAAGGGAGAGGAGGGGCTCTTTAGGAAAGTGTGATAATATTATTTTATTATATAATGATATTCGGTTTCTAAAGGTCCAAAATCATTAAATTCTAAGATAATATGACTCATAGTCGAAATAATATCATAAAATAGGAATTGTAAAGGTTTTGGATGTTATTTTAATATTTATAATCTTATTTATTTAAATCTTTTATTAATGAGGTAAATACTACATCATTATTGTGTCGTAAATAATTTAATTTATGTGATGTCTAAAAATTATAAAAAAATACCATGATATAGGAAATATTTTTAGATTTCCAATGAATATTTATAGTTGAAAATAAAATTTATATAACACCATATAAAAATTAATTTACTAAAAGATTTTTGTTTATGCCATTTTTGCCTTTACATTAAATTAATTAATCTAAAGTGTCATTATCTTTCATAAGTGGCTCCATAGGGTCCCAAAATATACCCAAATATGCCCATGGTCAGACATTACTCATCCAATAAAGTTAGGACATGTGTTAAGGTAATTTTGAATTATTAAAATATTCTTTTAACCTTGAATTACCCTATTTACCTTTAACCGCGATAAATAAAAGTCAAAAGTTACTATTCACCAAAAATTATTTTAATCTTATTGAACCACATTTTACCTATTGATAACAATCCCGTATGTCGGATTTTCAAAATTCAATTCATAGAAGCGGTAAAATTTCATTTAAATGAAAAAGTTAGTTTTTTTAACTATTACTAAGTGATTTCACTATTCATCAAAAATTGAAGTTTTTCAGAAAAATACAAAAAATTCAGCATAATCTTTATTTGATATTTTTAATTCAAAAATGATGTCTATTTTTCTAAATTCAAAAAATAGATGTGGCATTAATTAATTTAAAATTAATTCCCGTTGTTAAAACAAATAGCATGTTTTTAAGAAACAATAACTATCAAAAGATTGACACATGTTTATGTCCAATTTCAAAGTGAAATTAATTAAAATGACCAAAATTGGATTAAATGGTAAAAATATATTCTAATTAAACTTTAAAACTAGTTAAAAAGATAATCGAACCATATAAATAAAATAGATTAAAACACAATTTTGAATTAAAATACAATATTTTTCACTATTCATTAGAAAATGAACTGTATCAGAAAAATTCCAAAAATGTACACAAAGTAAATTTTGATTTCCCCATTCTAAAGAAGGATTTTATTTTTTCAAATAGAATGTATTAAATTTACCAAAATTAGATTTAAAAAGTGTTCTACATTAAAAGGTGTTAAATCGGCCTTTTAATGCAAATTATGCGTAAAATTAGATTCATTAACATTTTAAGCCTCTAACTTTTTTTTGGATAAATGTAAATACATTTAACAAACATGTATAATCATATTATAGTTAGTTTTTTTCATTTCCTCCAATATAACATCTAGAAGTTAACTACCATTTAAAATAATAATATTATATTATTAGTGTGCAATGTAAGATTTCAAAGAAACTCGTTGTTGCATATTGGGTACGCTATCGAACATAGAAACCCCTTTAAAGTAAAATTAATATTTAATTCAAATATATTAATAAATATAAAATATTTTGTATTCTTTATTTACCTGGGATGTTACATTCCTAGAGGTATCTATCAGTGAATTTTTAGTTAATGTAGAATCTTTTAAAAGTTTTATTGAGGATCCAAAATGGATTTAAAAATAATATTTAAAATAATTTTGTTTTTAATTTTAAAAATATCAATTTATGGTTGATAGAGGCAATGTAATATGCCACATTATTTCCAAGGAAGGTATTAAAGTGTACAAATTTAAGGCTAATTTCATCACTACACTGCCATACCCAACACTTTAAAATATTTTATGATATTTTTAGAATGTTATAGGATTTATAGAAAATTCATTATATATTTTAGAAAAACAACATTACCTTTGATTATTTATTAAAAAGGGAACTTATTTTATGTCTGATGAATCATGTAAGAATGATTCTAACAAATTAAAGGAGATCCTAGACATAACCCTTATCATATGTAAACTAGTTTGGGATTCCCCTTTTGAAGTTATTTGTAATGTTTCTAACTAGGTCATAGGATATGTTTTGTACAAAAAGATTAATAGACATTCAAATATGATATCTCACACTTAAAATATCTTGGATTCAGATAAGATTAACTACACATCCATTAAGAAATATTTTTTAATATATTTTTTACTTTAAGAAATCTATTTATATATTCTAGGAAGTGAAGTAATAGTTTACTCTAACCATTAAGATCTCATATACTTGATGAAGAAATATGATCCAATACTAAGGCTAGTAATTTGGATACTTATTATAAAAGACCTATTTTAAATCAAAATGAACCACATGAGTATACTTCATACACTGATGAAGTGAAAATACCTACATAAATAGCTTTGAATGATCTACTAATTGGTGAGAAACCCTATAAAAACACCAGTAAATTTGAATGGTATGGTTACATGGTAAACTACCTATTCACATAAAAGGCATCTACCTTATTTTATATGCATCAATATGTTAAGTTAAATTTTTATCAAAGTACTATGTTTTGGAGAACCTTCACTTGTGAAAATATATAGTAATCAAGTGATTAAGAGTTATATACTAGATGAGGAGGTAGCTTATATTCTTAAATTATATTATAAAATTGCAAGTATAGAACACTTTAGACCTCAACACATTTCTAGAAAAGTATTATAATCCATCATTTTCTGGTTTATAATGTTTATAGACTCCCATAAATTTTATAAATCCTATAAAAAATTCTAATTTACTAGTGGGTCTTCCAAAAGGTAGGAAATTTCATGGAAACATTTAATTTTTTATAAAATATTTTATGTTTTGTAAATATAATTAATAGGGATATTTCCTATTTTTTTAGATTAACCTATATTATCTATGTAGTATATTACATTTCTAAATTGATTTATTCCCATGATACTAGGGATAATGATTCAATATTGATTCAATATTTTCTTAAATCACAATTTATTTTAGGTTTGGTATTCCTCAGGCGATCATTACTAATTGGGAAACACACTTCTATAACCATAGTATTGAAGCAATTGTGATAAAGTATAGAGTACCACAAAATACATCCATAGTCTACCATCCACAAAAAAATGGGTAGGCTGAGGTGTCCAACTAATGGGTAAAGGGTATCCTAGAAAAGATAGTACAACCCAACTGAAAAGACTGGAGAAAAAAACTCAAAGATATACTTTAGGCATATAGACCTTACTTATAAACCCATTAGTATGTCCCCTTATGGAATATTTTATATAATTTATTATAAATTTATTATTAAACAATATTATAAGGTCTACTGGGATATTAAGAAAGTGAACCTGGAAATGAGAAAAGATAGAGAGTGGATAAATTTTCAAATTATGGTGCTTGAGAATATTAGGAGGGAAGAATATGAGAACTCTTTTCTATACAAGGATAGGATAAAAGCTACCCGATATAAAATCTTCTAGATAAGGGACTTCTAAATTGATGATGAAGTTTTACTATTTTCCTCTTGGATGAAACTCATTCTAGGTAAGCTTCATTATAAGTGGATTGATCCATTCATAATGACTAATAAATTTTCAATTGGTGAAATAGAAATAAAAGGACAATAATATAATAATCCATTCAAGGTTAATGGGAAATAGTTGAAAAAATTTAATTAATATTTTTTCAAAGGATCCTAGGGAGGATTCCACTATCCTCCAAACTGTATATGAGTAAATTCTACCAGGTTATGTATTTCCTCACTACATATTCTAGTCATTGATATCTTATGGTTGTTATTAATTGAATTTTTCATATTGAAACACATTGAGGGTAGTTTTTAAGATAAGTGTGGGGGAGGTAACAACTAACATAGTTTGTAAATGGTTTTCTCTCGTTTACTTTGTTTTTTTTGTATTCATGGACTTTGAAATAAAAAATATAAAGTTAATTTATAACCTCATTACCCTCACTAAAAATAAAAAAGTCACCCTATAACCATATATACTTTTTTTTAGAATTGTGAAGAGTATTTTCAATGGAAAATAATCTAGTAGAATCCAAATTGTAACTTGAAGAAAATGGAATTATGGACTTAACCTTTAGTAACCTAAATATTATGAATGATTAATAACTTAAGGATGCTACCTAAATTATATTTAGATGGATCATATGAACTAAAGTAAATCAATCATTTTGGAACTGATCTATGAATATTGAGTCAATAAAGCACATCTATATGATATTTATCTATTTAGTAAGAGTTTGAGTAACCTGAGAGTCAGATTCCCATGTTTTGTTTTTATAAACTAACTATTAAAATTATTCTTGATGGATACCTACTGTATTTTTATAATTTAGTTTTGGTTTTATCTACACTTATCTTATAGGTCCTTTTCATAAAACATGGCTTGGGAAAATCAGATAAGTTCACATTTAAAAGGGGGATAAAAAGGTTTTCTTAATTCTGAACTTTGATGAAGAAGGGGAAGATGATATATTAAAATTTCATATTTATAGTATCAAGGAGGTGTAAAAAGTGTATATGTGGGGGAGAGTAATTAGTAAAATTGACACCTTTTAAAATCTTTATTACACCAAATTATACTCTTTTTAAAATCAATGAACTAGTAATTTAACTTAAGAAAAAGTGGGACCTCTATAAACTTGATGGAAAGTTGTTATTTTAGTGTGGGGTGTGATCAATACATATTTTATTAATATTTTATTTTATTATTTTATAAAAAAATTACCTTTATTTTCTTTTAATTTAAAATAAATGGTTTTTTATTTTGGATTACCATTAATTTTGGAGCTTGTTTCAAACAGGATTGAAATTTTTGAGTTGTATTGAATTAATCATTTTTGAATTGATTTGAGAAAGTATATAGTAAATTTATATTTCTCTCAAATTTTTTAGGAAGTTGATGGCTAATGAAAATCACTAAGGATTAGATAAAACAGAAAAATATGTCATTTTTCCATAGTATAATGGTCATCATATTCCAAATGTAAGATACATTTTTCCATAGTGTAAGGGTCATTAGTTAAAAAAAAATATAAGAGTCATTTTTTATAGTTTTATGGTCATTTGGATAAAACATAAGGTTCAAGAATTTGTTTTTGAGATTGAGTGGTAAAAAAATAAGGTTCATTAAGATGAAATGTATGAGTCAATTATTAGAATACAATAGTCATGCACTTTGAATAATTTTTGATTACATACAATGAGAGAACTCTTAAAGAATATCGACCATGGATACAATTTCGAGTACATATGAAGTTTCCTAAAGGTAAGAATGTATTAAAGGAATATTTCATTCTCACTAATTTTCAAAATTATTAAATAAGGAGTTACAAACTCATAGGTGGTTCATATTCAAAGAGAATAAGAAGAAATATGATTGTATAGAGGGGATCAACATTTATAAAAAAAATTAGAGTAATCTCATGTCATCCATGTTAGGGAGATAGAGCTTCCCAAGGGATGTGAAGATCACCTGATCTTAGATGAGGTTCCTGAACATTCATTTGTACATTATAAAATGGATCCATAGTCACTAGAGAATAATTATTTGGTTGAATATTTTTTTTATTTTATTTTAATACTAATGTAACTTCTCTAGGGATGGTACACTAGACCCCTAATGGTCAAGCTTAGGATATTTACCCAACCCCATGCTAATGAATTCAAAATTTTACTATTCAATTCTATATTTCTTTTTTTAATCTAGGTGGTTGTTTTCTACAAATAGTAGAATATTTACACTACTTATTATATTTAATTATTCCTTATTATCTTCTCATTTTATACACATAGGACCCCTTGATCATATTAATTTTCCATATGATGAAAGGAAGTGAAGATTGATTTAAGATTGATCAAAATTATTTGATCACTTGGCTAGGAAATGGAAAGGAGTGGAGTGATTATTTCACATCCATGTTTGAGCTGAAACAACTATGTGATAGAAATCAGTTGAGGTTTCAACTAGTTAGTGAAATAGTAGGAGAGTTTATTTTAATTGAATTATGATTCAGTAGGGTAGGTGAGGAAATATTTGAGGTAGGAACACTATTTCAAAATCAATTTTAAATACTCTTTTAATTTCACTCAAATATATTGATAATTGTTCTTTAATTTAAAATATAATCTGAACCCACACACCCACATTAAGAATATACTAAAAGTCCTATTTCATTGATGAAAAAACAAGTTACACTATAATGAATTAATATTGGGTTCATAAATCATTTCACTGTGAGGACCATTATGATTTCACTCTAGTCCCACTATTCATAGACTAACTGAACTAAGATTATAAATTAGGATCAACCTAAGAATACGAACCACTTAACTTTACTAAACCCACACCACCAATTATAAATAATATTACAAGACCAATACCTCAACAAGGGGTAAGATTTAATCTTAATAGAGTACCAAAACCCAATGTAGGGATCATGCCTCATCGAGAAAGGTTCATTGAATGAGAGATAACCTAAATCCATAGATTTAGGATTTATACCTCAGTAGTGGGAGAGTTCATGGATTGATTAGTTATATAGGGGACTCACACCTTATTAGGACCAAGGGAGTACTGACCCCATAATAGGACCCACACCTTGAGTATGCAGGGAAGTATTGAAGTTTGTAAGTATGTGAGGGACACACACTCTGTCACTATAACACATTTAGGGGAGTAACAAAACCATGGTAACACTATATTCATCATGTATAAACCTTATCATCATCCCCATGGAGCTAAACACTAAATCTATCTATATAAACTTGATAGTGGACTCAAATGGTCAAATGGATTGAAAAAATTCATTACATGTGAAATAAATACTCATGATAGGATATTTATTTACCTAAAATAGATACATGATTAGAAATATACATAAAAAACTATGTTGGTATGAAACCAAAACACATGATGGCCTTTGTGGAGTGCTATGTAGCGCAATAGGGGTATGGGTATGCCCAATAGGTCATGTAGCATGCCATGTGTGGGGGAACTATGCAGTAACAAATGAACTCATGCCTATATTGAGTCATTTTAGGGAAGACCCAACCTGATTAGATTAGTTGAGGGAGTCAGGTCATGCCACATTGGATGAGTTGGTAAGGTTCCTTGATGTAACTACGCAAACCACTACCTATGTGAAGCATGTATCTAGTTGCTCCAGTTTCCTCTATGATACACTTTTTAGCTACTCAAGTTGCCTCTACGATACATGTTTCAGTTGCTCTATTTTCTTTTGCAACGTGCTTTGGGTTGGTCTGGGGACTTTTTCCTCTCCCCCTCAGTGGTCTGTTGGATTTTCATTGATTTTGATACAAGATTTGGTTGTGTAATGGTGACGATGGTGATATGGAATTTCTAGTGATTCAACCTATCTCAATTTTCTTGGTTCTCTGATTTGGTTTCAGGATTAATATATACTCTCTAAGGCAGAGAAACACGATGATCTTCTTGGTCCTTTAGGATGTGAGTTTGAGCGGTCAGTTCAGTTAAATCAATAAGAATTATTGGATTGATTGATTTTTGGTGTATTTTTTGATTTGAAATTTGGAAAATTATTAATATAAGTTTTTGAAATCTGAGTTGGGTGGGATATGAGGCATTTTTTGGATTTTGGTTTTATTTTTAATTTTTATGGTGAAAAAAACCATCACTCTATAAGGATCAGATCTAGACGAGGATACATAGCAAGAAGTATTCATCGAGCATGGACATTTAAAGTTTGAAGAAAGATAGGGTATGGATTTTCTATCAGTACCAGGCTTATACAACCCTGTGCTGGATAGCTTGCCGAGAGATCATGTGAGGTGGAGACTTGACATAATGATATAATCATTTGGGAGGGGTAGTTTCTAGTAGTCTTACTCTGGATTTCTTCTTGTATGTTTTTATTTATAGATTCCCAATTTTTCCTTAAAAGTGATTTTGAAATAAAAAAAATTAATTTTTAGTCAGTTACTCCCCAAACCATTTTGGTAGTCATGGTTCAATCCCATGACTATCTTAGTCATCAAGGTTCACTCCCAAGACTATATTAGCAGACCAAGTCCTTTACTAAATCGAGTCCACTCCCCATTCTAGCCATGTCTATATCATGGGATATAAATCTTTACCCAATTAATTAGAGGGATATATAAGTCTAACCCATATTATAATTAAATCATACATACATATTCCACAAGATCATAAACAATCATATCATAACCCATGAAATGAAATGGGTATCATAAACTTTCCATCATATCATAACTTGTAGAAAAGAGATAGGTTTCATAACTATTTCATCAAATCATAACCCATGAAAAGAAGTGGGTTTCATAAGCATATAACCCATGAAATAGAAATGGGTTTCATAAACATATAACCCATGAAATAGAAATAGGTTTCATAAACATATAACATTTGAAAGTGAAATGGGTTTCATAAACATCAGGTCTTCAAAACAAAAACCATTCAGAGAAATAATATGAATCAAAACCTTGGATAATATCCCCTATAAGTTATGAGTGATAAAAATGGATTCCAAATTATATAGACCATTATTTTTGAGAAATATTTTATAATAATTTCTTGAGAGAAATATCATTTCATCTTTGAAAAAATAATTTTCAAAATATAAAACATTTTTTAAACCATTTTCTTTGAAAATAACCTTGAAAAATCATAAAGAAATCTTGAAAAAAAAATTGAAAACGTTTTTTCTTTAAAACTTATAAAATAATAATGAAAAAATTTTGAAAAAATTTTTCTTTGAAAATTATAAAGTAATCTTGAAAACATTTTGAAAACCTTTTTTCTTGAAAATTAATAAAATAATCCTGAAAATATTTTGAAAAACTTTTTCTTTGAAAATTCATAAAGGAAGCTTGGAAACATTTTGAAAAACTTTTTCCATTAAAAATTATAAAATAATCTTGAAATTTTTTTAGAAAAATATTTCTTTAAAAGTTTATAAAGGAATATTTAAAACATTTTGAAAACCTTTTTCTTTAAAAATAGCTTTGAAAACATTTAATGGAATCTTTGAAATTCATTTAAAACAATTCTTAAACACAAAACATTTTTTAAAACGTTTTTCTTTGAAAAACATATTAAAAACAATTAATGTAAATAATATTAGGAAAAAAATTCTTAAAAAGAGTAATCTTGTAAAATTTAAATGTAATCATCAAGGAAATGATGGTTATAAAGGCAGATAAATCTTTACATTTCACACATTCCTTTTACATTGTAAAAAGTTTAGAAAAGTTCCTCGATTAGAAAATGATAAGAAGATACCTTTTTAAAAAAAAATTTAATTTAAAATAAGTGTAAAATTTTCTTTTAAAGATAATATGATAATATTAGAACATTTTTGAAAACATTTTTTTAAAACATGGTTTTTAAAGAACACATATTTCGTACCGAAGAGAGAGATAAAGTCATATTTTCTTAAAAATACTTTCTTAATTATCTTAAGTAGAGAATAATGGATAAATGATAAAATTACATGAATATATCATGAAAACCCATATGAGAAGAAAAAATCATGATAATTATTGAGATATGTATCATAATATTTCATCAATGGATGCATAATCATAAACAATCCTGATAAATGATGAGATTGTAGTAATAAACTCTTACTATCTTGGAAACATTGAATCATAATCCCCATGAAAGAATAAAATCACATGAAGATTAAAATATTATTAAAGTAATTATATTCATGATATGACATTTCAAATGGAATTATATACACCTCATAAAATAATATAGGTGCATAGCAAAATATGTGTCTCAAATAAGAAAAACTAAGACAAAATTACCTTACCGATTTGGTAACTCTTGAACTATAAATCCCCATGAAATAGAGATAATAAAATGGATATTTAAATAAATATAAATTTAAGGATAATAATAATATAATATATATTAATGGATAGTATATACACCACACCAAATAAACAAGTGGTTAATAAGGTATAAATCTCATAGAAATAAAAGTGATACAAGAAAACTCTTACCTTAAGTCTTGAATTTCTTTGTACACGTTCAAACCTACTATATTATAAATATAAGTTTTGTTATAAATATAAAATATAACAAAATTCTTATATATAATCCCATACATGGTTTTATTATGACCTTATATTACCTATTAATTAACAATTCCATGTTTATGTTATGTTTCGGGTAATAATCGCTTTCTTTTTCGTACATGATTTGACTTGTTATTCTTAGTCCTATTAATTATATAATTATATAATTATTTAAATAATTTGAACCATGATGTAAATATAATATATATATTCATTATATATTTATTTATAATAATATATAAAAGATAAAAATAAGAAATTAAATACACCGTTCATGGAGATGGTAGGTCGTACGTACACATGAACAGTGTCTCCATCTTCTTTCCATATTTTTAAAGAAATAAAATTAAATGATATATATATATATATATATATATTTATATCATATTTAAATTATAATTATTATGTTATATATATCATATAAGTTCACTAAATTCATCCTTAATATATTCCATGCAAAGTGTGATTGAATCACATCACTTTGAGGAGGCAGTAGTCCACATGTCCACAAAGAAAGTTATCATATTTCCACAAAATAGAAATCATGAAGGAACATGTTATATAATAATTATATAATTATAAATACATTATAAATATCATATAAAAATAGAAATTAAATAATTATTCCCACCCTTGAAAGGTTTAAATGGAAGAACGAATGCCATCGGTTCTCGAGCGGTATTCTGCCATACACATGAATGATCATTGTGTATCCCATTTTATAGAATTGTGTGTGAGTTTAGGTATAAAAATTAACATCACAAAATCTTATTATATTTATTATACTAATTTTATTATATAATCATGTAGTAATAAAAATTTATGGGGTGGATAAATAAATAAATAAAAATTGTTTATCGAAGGATGTTACCTCTTCTTTGGGTAACTCCTTTTGGTTTGCACCAAAGGGATTCCTTGATTAGATTTCATAAAAAATTGTGGACTATAAGATGAATCTAGGGAAGTTTTTAGAATATTTTTATGGTTTTGACCAAGAAAAATGTCTTGATATGTTTAAATAAGTTGGGGGGGGGGGTGCCCTTTTATAGTGGAGGAAGAGTGACATTCTTGGAAATATAAAATGGTAAACAATATTGACAGGTATACCATACATAATGTTCCTCAAATAATTCTTAATTTTTAATAAAATAGGGTAATTCATCTAAATATTTCCATAAAATGGATTTTGAACATGTTTATAGGTTATTTGGAACTTTAAATTAAAGTTTAATTACTAAGTAATCTTGTTTTTATCTTAATTGCTGTAATTAATATTAATTACTTTCACTAATATTTTAGGTCAAAAACTAAGTTTAAATTATTAGAAATTAGAAATTATTTGGATTTAAAATACTCAATCAATTTTTTCAAATTCTAATCATATAAGTGGTAGAAATTAATTTAAAATTAATCCCATAGATGTGTCACGACAACTAGTTTTTTAAGAGAAAATGTTTAAAATTTTGAAATGTTTTTATATCCAATTTCAATGTGAATTCTTTTACAATGAACTAAATGGTATTAATTTATGTAAAATTTATCTAATTAAACTTTAAAACCAACTCAAAATATAATTTAACTATATAATTAAATTAAATGAAAATGTAGTTTTCAATTAAAATTCAATATTTTTCTTTATTCATTAAAAATATAAAAATTCTCAAAAAAATACCAAAAAATTACCCAAATTAAAATTTTATATTACACATTAAAAAATTAGTTTTATTTTTTCAAATAAAAATAAAAAAGTTTAAAAATTATATTTAAAATTGTTTCTCTATTAAAAGGTGGTAAAATCACCTTTTTGAAAAATATGTCTTTTTATTCGTAAAATTGGAATTATTATTATATTATTACTGTAAAAGATATTATATGAGTGTCAAAAAAAATTATTGAATATATAATATATAAATTTTATTAAAACATTCATCAAAAGTGGTTTTTAAGTTTATTGAGATACTATAGTGTTTGTACATAGAGAAATAGTTTTCTTAGAAATGAAATTTAGTTATTTTCAAATAGTTTTTACATTCATTTATAACTAATTGATAAACAAAGGAATAATTTTATATACATGTGTAAATAAAATCTTCACATTTTAGTTAATCTTATTTGTAACTTCTATTCAAATGGATAAGTGGTAACTATAATAATATTTTAATAACAGTATTAATAGTATATTGTAGTTCGAAAAAACTCAACCTTGCATGTAACGAAAGATATCAAAGGAACTTGATGTTGTATGTAAAACAAGACTAACATATTTTGTGTGTGTACTAAAAGTTAATTTAAGTGTTTTGTGTCAAGAAATATTAACTTGGTGTTGTGTATAAATTAATCCAAACTTAGTGATTTCATAAAACAAAAGTTGTATTTTGCATTACACTATGAGAAAACCGCTGTTTAGCGGCAGATTTTTCGCGGTGGTTTTAAAAACCGACGCGAAATGCGTTTCGGGCCGGCATTTCGCGGCAGTTTTTAAAACCGCCGCGAAAAAACCGCTGCTAAACGGCAAAAAAAAATTATTTTTTTTAAATTATTTTTTTATTTTTTTTTAAATTTTATTCGAGGATTAGCGGCGGTTTTTTAAAAAACCGCCGCGAAATAGCGGCGGTTTCGGTAAAACCGCTGTGAAATGAAATGAAAAAATTAAAAAAACGTGAGAAACCTCGAAATCACTAAAATGACCATAACTTTTGATCCGGGCGTCCGTTGAAGCACCACGACCAGTCAAATCGAAGCTCATGAAGAGATATAGAGGCACATATAATCAAAACCATGGGACGTTCTAAGGTGTGGACGATATTAGAGTTATAAAAAAGTTGAAAAAAGTTCTCCAACTTCAAACGGCCATAACTTTCGCTCCGGGTGTCCGTTTGGGCTCTACCACATATCAAATCGAAGCCAGCGAAGAGAGCTACGCACTAATTCGACAGAGCAAGCTTCTTTTGAGTTTTTCGACCCCAAAAACCCCTCCGAAGGCCTCCAAAACCCCGTTTTCGTCACCGGTGTCCCGTCGAACTTGTATTCAAACGGACCTAACTTTCGATCCGCGTGTTAGTTTGGCCTCCTCCACCTGCCAGATCATAGCTCATTCCATGAGCTTCAGTTTGACTAGTCGCGGTGCCCACATGCACTCTTAGATCATATGTTATGGCCTTTTTAGTGGGTATCGGGTTTGTTATGTTTTTCAATGCCTCGTTTCTAGCACCCGTTTCCCGTCATCTTTTTTTTAAATGGTCGTAACTTACGATCCGCCTGTCCATTCAGACTCTTTCACCTTTCAGGTTGAAGATCGTTTCAGGATCTTTGATTTGACAGGTCGCGGATCTAAAACGGACTCTCGGATCTTAAGTTATCTCCGTTAATGTGAGTCCAATGTTTTTGTCTCTTTATGACCGTTTTGACGGGTTTTAACGGTAGCTCCATTTATTACTGTTTATTTGGGTTTCCATGACTTTTTATCTTTATCAATGGTTTTTTGTGGGTCATTATGATGATTATGTTGAATTATTAAGGAGTTTTCCAGAGTTATCACGAGTTTTCATGCGTTCTCATTCTTTCTAATACCTCATTCTTCATATGTTTCTCCATCCTTTTTCATGCATTTTCATGATTTTTCATCCCTTATCACGTCTTTTCATACTTTTTCATGTGTTTACTTTATTATTTATTATTTATTATTTATAATATACTGTAATTTATTTATTATATATTATTTGTAACTGGTTATTTATTAATTATTAATTATTATTTATTCTTTATATTTATTAATTATTAATGTTTATTAATTATTTATTATTTATTATTTATTCTTTATTATTTATTATTTATTAGTTATTTTTTATTTTTTATTTTTTATTTTTTAATTTTTATTATTTATATTTATATTTATTTATTATTTATTATTTATGATTTATGATTTATGATTTATATTTATTTATCATTTATATTTATTTATTATTTATTATTTATTATATATTATTTATATTTATTTATTATTTATTATTTATTATTTATTATTTATTATGTATTATTTATATTTATTTATTATTTGTTATTTATATTTATTTATTATTTATTTTGTATTATTTATTATTTATTATTTATTATTTATTATTTATTATTTATTATTTATTATTTATATTTATTTATTATTTATTATTTATTATTTATTATTTATTATTTATATCTATTTATCAATTATATTTATTTATTATTTATTATTTATTATTTATATTTATTTATTGTTTATATTTATTTATTATTTATTATTTATCTTTATTTATTATTTATTATTTATATTTATTTATTATTTGTTATTTATATTTATTTATTATTTATTATTTATTATTTATTATTTATTATTTATATTTATTTATTATTTATTATTATATTTATTTATTATTTGTTATTTATATTTATTTATTATTTATTATTTATTATTTATTATTTATTATATATTATATATTATTTATTATATATTATTTATTATTTATTATTTATTATATATTATATATTATATATTATTTATATTTATATTTATTTATTATTTATATTTATTTATTATTTATTATTTATTATTTATTATTTATTATTTATTATTTATTATTTATTATTTATTATTTATTATTTATTATTTATTATTTATTATTTATTATTTATTATTTATTATTTATTATTTATTATTTATTATTTATATTTATGTATTATTTATTATTTATTATTTATTATTTATTATTTATCATTTATTATTTATTATTTATTATTTATTATTTATTATTTATTATTTATTATTTATTATTTATTATTTATTATTTACAATTTATTATTTATTATTTATTATTTATTATTTATTATTTATTATTTATTATTTACAATTTACAATTTATTATTTATTATTTATTATTTATTATTTATTATTTATTATTTATTATTTATTATTTATCTTTATTTATTATTTATTATTTATTATTTATTATTTATTATTTACTATTTACTATTTACTATTTATTATTTATTATTTATCTTTATTTATTATTTATTATTTATTAATTTTTATTTATTATTTATATTTATTTATTATTTATTATTTATATTTATTTATTATTTATTATTTATTTTTTATTATTTATTATTTATTATTTATTATTTATTATTTATTAGTTATTAGTTATTATTTATTATTTATTATTTATTATTTATTATTTATTATTTATTATTTATTATTTATTATTTATTATTTATTATTTACAATTTATTATTTATTATTTATTATTTATTATTTATTATTTATTATTTATTATTTACAATTTATTATTTATTATTTATTATTTATTATTTATTATTTATTATTTATTATTTATTATTTATCTTTATTTATTATTTATTATTTATTATTTATTATTTATTATTTATTATTTATTATTTATTATTTATTATTTACTATTTACTATTTATTATTTATTATTTATCTTTATTTAATATTTATTATTTATTAATTTTTATTTATTATTTATATTTATTTATTATTTATTATTTATATTTATTTATTATTTATTATTTATTATTTATTATTTATTATTTATTATTTATTAGTTATTATTTATTATTTATTATTTATTATTTAGTATTTATTATTTATTATTTATATTTATTTATTATTTATTATTTATCTTTATTTATTATTTATTATTTATTATTTATTATTTATTATTTATTATTTACTATTTACTATTTATTATTTATTATTTATCTTTATTTATTATTTATTATTTATTATTATTTATTTATTATTTATTATTTATTATTTATTATTTACAATTTATTATTTATTATTTATTATTTAATATTTAATATTTAATATTTATTATTTATCTTTATTTATTATTTATTATTTATTATTTATTATTTATTATTTATTATTTATTATTTATTATTTCTTATTTACTATTTATTATTTATTATTTATTATTTATTATTTATATTTATTTATTATTTATTATTTATTATTTATTATTTACTATTTACTATTTATTATTTATTATTTATTATTTATTATTTATCTTTATTTATTTTTTATTATTTATTATTTATTAATTTTTATTTATTATTTATATTTATTTATTATTTATTTTTTATATTTATTTATTATTTATTATTTATTATTCGTTATTTCTTATTTATTATTCGTTATTTCTTATTTCTTATTTATTATTTATTATTTATTATTTATTATTTATTATTTATTATTTACAATTTATTATTTATTATTTATTATTTACTATTTACTATTTATTATTTATTATTTATCTTTACTTATTATTTATTATAAATTATTTATTATTTATTATTTATTATTTATTATTTATTATTTATTATTTATTATTTATTATTTACAATTTACAATTTATTATTTATTATTTATTATTTACAATTTACAATTTATTATTTATTATTTATCTTTATTTATTATTTATTATTTATTATTTATTATTTATTATTTATTATTTATTATTTATTATTTATTATTTATTATTTACTGTTTATTATTTATTATTTATTATTTATTATTTATTATTTATCTTTATTTATTATTTATTATTTATTATTTATTAATTTTTATTTATTATTTGTATTTTTTTATTATTTATTATTTATATTTATTTATTATTTATTATTTATTATTTATTATTTATTATTTATTATTCGTTATTTCTTATTTCTTATTTATTATTTATTATTTATTATTTATTATTTATTATTTATTATTTATTATTTATTATTTATTATTATCGAGTTTATATCTATTATTTATGTATTATTTGTTTTTTCAATTAATATATATAAGTATATTAATTTCTGTTTATTAACCACATGACGAGCTTGCTGGAGTGGTAAAGTCTTTGGAAAATATGCAAGAGGTTAGGGGTTCAAATCTCACCAGACAAATCCTAAAATGTATAAGCAAAACCCTATATCTCAACCCCTAACCTCTAAACCCTAAAACATAAAACCTAAACACAGGATTTATTTATATTGCACGGGCATGCATGGGATGTGCATGCATGGATAAATAAAGTAAATAAAAAAAAATAAAAAAATAAAAAAATAAAATAAATAAATAAATAAATAAATAAATAAATAAATAAATAAATAAAAAATAAAAAAATAAGTAAAAAAATAAATAAAAAAATAAATAAAAAAATTTAAAAAATTTAAAAAAAAACCGCCGCGAATAGTTTCCCGACGCACGATTTAGCGGCGGTTTAAACCGCCGCGAAACGAAAAAAAAAACCGCCGCTAAATGCCTTTTTTGCCGTAGTGTTACTTAAAATACAAAATATTGAAAAGATTAAATTAATTAGAAAAAATATATTTCACAAAAATATCAGGGTGTTATATTTTACTCCCCTTACAAATTAATTTCACCATCGAAATTCCTCTGGGTTGTAAATAGCTAAATACTTTCAAGTTCCTTTTATAGAAACCCACATCATAAAAATGAATACTATTTTTTTAAAACAGAAATTTAGAAACATAATAGTTACCCAAAGTAACTCATAACTAGGTACCATAGGTGGAAGGTGAAAATATGGACATTAAAGGGAAATATAACTATCAAATTCTGATGGAGAGTGATAGAGAACATAGTTAAGAGAAAGTTAAAAATCACAAATCCATCACCCAAAGAGGTTTGGAAAAGGTCATTGACATCATAAAAATGATGACAATATGAATACAATTTATTTTAGTACCCATTTTCCTAAAGTTGAATAATTTTAATTAAAATATATAATTACATGATTTCAGGACAACCTCACCCTTTGTTATGCCTTGATCAATTTACACTTCATCTCTTAATACAATAAATGAAGGTAAAATTTTCATTCTTTAAGTACTAACAGATCACGAGGCAGAATGATAAGTCATTCCATATATATTTAGTTAGCATTACAGAAAAAAGGCTAGCACAAGTTATCCAATATGAATAAATCCTAAAATGGTGAGATAATAATTTAATCTCTAAAACCTCATCTAAAGTTTAACATAAAACATTCCATAAATGGTAAACCTTATAACACCTCATAATGATGAAAGTACAGAACATTATAAGTAAGGTCACTAAATTTCTCAAAAACAGCTTAGCATTGATCCTTGTATATCATAAATTATCTCTTATTTTTCACATACCAAACAAGTGAATACCTTTATCATTTATTCTCTTGAAACATGTTAATAACCAAAATTACCAAAAATCCTTATTGAAAACATGCATGATTCCTTATTACGAAGTTTATTGGATATATTCCTTAAATCCAAAAAAGTTTTAAACTTCATCCATGATAACATGGACTAATTTGTAAACAAATCTATAATCAATTCCAAGGTAATCAGTACTATCTAATTTTCTCATTCATATCCAATATATCTTTATCAAAAAATCATTATCTCAACATAAGGAACATATTTATGGTTATATTTCTCTTAATCTTATGTTTTTCATGAATATCACCTTTCCGTTAAATCACTTTTCTAGTCCATCAGAACCATTCTACATATTCTTGTAAATATTTAGAAAAAAACATATACTGAACAATCCTTACATATTTCACAATTCATATTTTTTGAATTCAAATACATAAACATTTCGATTACTTCAACCTTAATCCAATGACAAGGTTGTCTCATCCTATTACTTAATACCTCTTTCCATTCACATTTCACCTATAGTCTCATCATAATCAATAATATAGCAATTACCCATACCACCTTTCTTATTCTCTTTGTGTGATTTCCATTTAGGACATTAATTTATATAATTCCCATTCATTACAAATTTAAAGAATTCAACCACTAATGATGTATTAGGGAGTCTAATATTTCCATCCATTACGTTAACTAATTTCTTTATTTTTTCTTTGCAATTCCTTGCTTTGTGTACTTATTTTCAACAGTAAAAACACCTTCTTATTCCCCTAAGAAATTTACTTGGGTAATTCTTCCCACATTCTTGACATGTAGGAAACTGAATCTCATTTCCTATATGGTATTCTTAGAAAAATATTTCCTTATCTTATTTAGTGAGTTTGAGAGTTGATTAAGGTACACATTGTTAATAATGTTCCATGAAAACTGATTAGGTATGATCACAACTTCCTTTACTCTAATCATTATCCTATTTTACAACTCATCAACAAATTTTTCTTCACATTCAATGTTAACCCAGTTCCTTCTGGTTCTTTCCAATGACTAAAACCCAAAATAATAGTGTGATAAACACTTATCAAAGAGTAAAACCACATAGTCCCGACAAATCAATTATATGATGTCTAAATCATGACAACTTCTTTAATCTATGAAACCTTAGTCTTATCCTTATATAAAACCCTAGACATATCCTTAGAAATAACCCTAGGTATATAACTAAAGTTTTATCATCGTAGTTTCCAAAGGTTGACTAAACCTTTAATTTGATACCAACTATAGAAACCTAGGCTAAACATAAATGGGTATTACATCATTTTTTATGAATATTTAACACATTGAAAAATTACATGCATGAGGAACGTAATAGTTTAGTATCATTGGAAACTTTGAAACATAAACTTCTATCATAGTGAAAGATCTTCATCATCCCCCTTAAAGATATTCCTCATTATTAATACTACTTAAAACCTTTCTTCATAACCCGGGTAAAGGAAACATAAGAAAGGAGTTATATTAGATGCCCAGTAAGGGTAAACAAGGAAGATATGTAAGAATTACATGTGAATAAGGGTATGAGATTATGATCATACCATTATAATATCATACCCTTTATATCAAATATCATAAAAATGAATCATGGAATAAATATTGGTAGTTCATAATACATGAATCATATGGGAATCAGGATCATAATCCATAAAATTATAACATAAGAATAATACATACAATTTTTTGAAGACACATAAGAATATAAAAATGATTTCCATAGTATTAAAGGCTTAATTACAAGCCCATCTTAGTGGAATGGGTTCACTCCCCAAACCATCTTGGTAGTCATGGTTCACTCCCATGACCATCTTAGTAGTCAAGGTTCACTCAAAAGACCATATTAGTAAAAAAATTTCTTTACTGAACAGAGTTCACTCTATATTTGAGCCATGTTTATCTTGTGAGATAAAAATAATTACTCAATGCATTGGAGGGAGATATAGGTCCCACCCATCTCATAATTAAATCATATATATTTGTGCTAAAATATCATAAACAATAATATCATAACCCATGAAATTAAATGGGTATCATAAACATTCCATCATATTATAACATGTGGAAAATAGATAGGTTTCATAACCATTTCATCAAAACATAACCCATGAAAATAAGAGGGTTTCATAAGAATATAAACCATAAAATAGAAATGGGTTTCATAAACATATAACCCATGAAAGAGAAATTATTTTCATAAAAATATAACCCATTAAAGAGAAACAAGTTTCATAAATATCATTCCATCAAAACATAAACCATTCAGAGAAAGAATAAAAATGGAACCCTCAGATCATATCCCCAATAATGTATGAGTAACACCAATTTATTTAATCTTAAATAGAACATAATTTTTTATATATCTTTTAAAATAATTTATTAAGTAAAATATACTTTATTATTAGAAAAAAAATTATTTTTAAAATATAAAATTTTTTGAAAACCATTTTATTTAAAAATAACCATGAAATCATATAAAGTAAGCATGAAAAAAAATTAAAACCTTTTTCCTTGAAAATTTATAAAATAATATTTATAAAATTTTGAAAAAATGTTTCTTTTAAAACTTATAAATGAAGATTGAAAAAAAATTTAAAACATTTTTCCTTGAAAATGTAAAAAATAATCTTGGAAACATTTTGAAAGCATATAAACAAATATTGAAAACCTTTTAAAAACATTTTTCATTGAAAACTTATAAAATAATATTGAACTTTATTTGAACTTTTTTTCTTTTAAATCTTATAAAGGAAGCCTGAAAATATTTTTATTTGAAAATAACTTTGAAAACATTAAAAAGATGCTTTCAAAATCATTTAAAACACTTACTGAACATAAAAAAATTGAAAATATTTTCATTTTAAAAACAAATTAAAAGAAATGAATGTAAAAAATTTTAGGGAAAAAATTATTAAAAAATTAATCATTTAAACATGAAAATGAATATTCAAATAAATTATGGTCATGACAGAGCATAAATCCGTGCATTCCAAACATTCCTTTCTCATTATACAAAGTTTAGAAAAGTGTATCAATCAAAGAATGAAAATAATATTCTTTTTGTAAGAACCCTTTTGTTTAAAAGGTAAATAATTGGTATAAATTTCTTTTGAATATCATATAAGAATAGTATAAAATTTTTTAAAACATTTTTAGAAGACTTGGTTTTGAAAGAACACAGATTTCCAACCGAAGAGAGAGATAAATTCAGATTGTCTTAAAATTTTTTTATTAATTATATTAAGTATCAAATATTGGAAAATCATACCATTACATGAATATATCATGAACAACCATAAGATAATAAAAATCATGAGAAATCATGAGATATGTGTAATGCCCCAAAATTCTAAAGTAAGAACATTGTATTTGATATCATATATGACACACAACACCAAGTAGATATGGGAATATAATATCTGGAGACTTTATAAAATATTCACCATTTTAGATAAATTAAATCTACAATATATCTTGAAATTATTTCAATACTTATTTAGCTTGTGTTACAAGCAATAAAGACTTTCTTCGATAGCTTTTGTTACATGCAAGACCGAGTTTTAGCAAAAAATAATACATTATTAAAATATTATTATTTAGTATAATAAGATACAAAATAGCCATTAAATTAGAGGTTATGAATAGGATAAACTAACATACGAAAATATATTGTTTATAAAAATATAAAATGAATTAATTGGTTACCAATTAATTAGAAAAGAATATAAAAACCAATTGAATATAAATGGAATGTATTTATGCTCACAAAGGTATTTTATCCTAATAAATAAAATTAATTACTATTATTGAATGATATTAATGAAATGTATATTATATATATACAATAAAATATTTTTTATATTCATCTATTTTATTTTATAGGAATAATATGATAACAATCCCAATTTTACGCATAAAAACCCATATTTTTATAAAGGCACTTTTATCACCTTTTAATGAAGAACCTATTTTAAATCCAATTTTTTCACTTTTATAGATTTTATATGTCAAAATAAACTTAATATTTCAAATAAAAACATAAAAAATATCTTAGGGTGATTTTTTTTTATTTTTTTGGTGAAGTTTGATTTTTTTGATGAATAGTGAAAATACTGAATTTTAATTCAAAACTATTTTTTTGTCTAATTTATCTATAAGGTTAAATTATATTTTTATTAGTTTTAAATATTATTTAGATAAATTTTATATAATTTATTCCAAAATAGGAAATTTTAATCAATTTATCTTAGAAATTTAATATAAAAACAAAGCAAACATTTGAATATTTTTACTTTAAAACCCCACTTTATCATCTCATCTAGGGGATTACATTTAAATTAATTTATAACAATTTTGTGATTGGAATTTGGAATAATGGATTCCATATTTGGTATCAAAATAATTCATAATTTATAATATGGTCAAATTAGTATTTGACCAAAAATATTAATGAATGTAATTAAAATTAATTATAATGATTAGGAGAAAAAATAACTTAATAGTGGACTAAACCTTAAACTTAAGGGGAAAATGTCCTATTAAATTTTCAAAAATCTATTTTCTATGAATATTTATAACCTGTAATAATTTTTATCAAATTTTTAAAATTATTGGAGCCACATGACATGGGAAAAATGTCGGTGGAGTTCCTTTTAAAAAATTTACAAGAATGCCACTCATTCTCCTCTATAAAAAGGTTGTCACTTCTCACACTTACTCAAACCTCTCAAGACAATTTGGCTCAACCAAAATCTAACCAAATAGACTATAAACATCCCTCACCTCTAACTATAATTCCCTCCTTGTACATAAATCCATACAAATAATTCATTTTGTGCAAATGAGAAGGATTACCCAAATAAGAGGCAACGTCCTCAAGGTATTTTGTATTATTTTCATTCTCCGCACCATATGAATATTATTATTCCATGATTACATAATAAAATAAGTATCCAAAATATACTTATATGTTTTTATATTAATATTTCTACCTACAATTACACACACTTTCATCAAATGTGTAACTAACATACCATTTGTGTGTCTGGTGAATTACTGCCTCACGAAACAATGTCGTTCATTTTTACTTTACCGCATTTTATTTTTGGTAATTATGATGTAAAAAATGTTTATATATAATATATATGATATTTATAATTCCTTTATTCTTATATAGTTTTTATATAGAACATACCTTTAGCTTTCCATTTTGTGGGAATACAATAACATCGTTTGTGGAAGTATGGATGACCGCCTCCTTGAAGGGATGTGATTCGTTCACATGATACATGGAATATATAAAGGATGATTTAAATTAAAAATATGTGACTTAAATGATATATATATTATATTCATAACATAATTACCTTTATATAAATATAATATATCATCTTCTTTATTACCCTTTTCACACACTAAAAAGTGATAACGTCAGTTGTGGATTTTTGGACTACCGCCTCCTCCACACAATGTGATTTATTTTGTATCACAATAATTATATATAATTAAATAAAATTTTATTTGTGAAATAATTATAATTCTATAAATATATAATTCTACTTAACATATTTTCATAACGATCATTGAAAAATGAGAACATTACTCATGTGTATGTACAACCTATCATCGCCTTGATTGTAACATTTTTTCATTTTTCATAATAATATTTCATGATTGTATTTAAAAGTATAATTTATGTATAAATATAATAATTATTTCATGATTATTATTATGTATATTTTTATATAATTACCTCTTTTACTATATTTGATATACTAAATTCATTTTTGAGACATAAACCAAATATGGTCATGGCACCCGACATAAAATTAATTGTTTAGGTAGTTGTTTAAAACATTGTAATAAGTGAAAAAAATTAATTATAGACATGAAAAAGGTTATGAAGAAATTAAATAATTAATATAATTTTATTATTCATTAATATAAAGATACACATGAATAGTCAAACTCGAGGTAAGGGATTTCGTCTCAATTTACATTCCATTGAGACTTATTTTTTGTTATGCAACAATTCACTTTTATATGGTGTATATAATACCTTTTATATGTTATATTAAGAATCTTATTATTCTCATGATATTATAAGTTTAATTTAATGTTATTACTTCATGTTTATTATGATTCAAATGTTTTAAAGTTGTACGAGACACATTGGAGTGTTTAAAGATTATTTTACTCATGAATGTTTTAATGATCTTTCAATGGTATTTTCATTCATCAACATCAAAAAAAATTGTTGTCACTTATCCTCCAATGAGAAATTATTTATGAATATGTATCTATTGTCCAATATAGACATTTGATAAGTCATATTGTTTATTAATTAAATCAATTATTGATACGAGGAGTGATTTGGACTGGAAATGACTAGTGGGGCCAGGACTTTATATATCCCTATGATTCATCGATAGGTTCTCACGAGACAAATAAGTTGGAAAAATTAAATGGGTTTCTAACTATAGTTTTAAAAGATCTTGTTAATGGTCTTGATGTTATAGGTTTTCATGTGCCTCGGACATGATTTCTAATAATTAATCATTTCCTTCATAGATATTTTAGTTATTTTTTTTATTCATCAGATTTTCATATGATAAAATCTATGGATGAATTTCATTCTCGGTTTTTTGATTTAATGGAATGTGTTTTCAATTTCTTACCTTTCCATATTGACTATTTAATATCCAGTTATTTAAATGATATGTGTTCTTAGTTATTTAACTTTCTATGTTCTTATTGACTCATTATTGATTCTGATGTACTTACCCTTATAGAGCATTTGAGATCACCCTTATTATGTTGCCTTTACTCTAGTTATGAAGAGGAATCTTTTGAATGAGTTTCAATTATACTAAGATTTTAATTATGTTATACTTTATTTTATTTTCCCAATGTATTATGGGAATCATGTATGTAATTTTTTTTTTCCAAAACTGATAAATTGTTTGGTCTTTTGGGATTTTAAGTTTGTATCTACACCAATTTAATTGATTAATTCACCAAATCCGAGATTCGGGGGTCGGGTCATTACATTTGTTATCATTTCAAGTTTATTAGTAGCCTTGAGAATTAGATATAAGGAAACATATATTATAGAACATATTAATAAGGTATAATTTGAGGATAAGTATAGAAGAACATCCTAAAGTTTCAGTTAGATAGTGATTATGTTGTTTTCCTACCAATATATCCTTATATGGATACTAAAATTGGACATGGTTATAGAAGAGATGTAACTAGGCATAAAAACTATGAAAAGGTGTGTCAGGCCTAACTCAGCATAACCTTGTACATAAAAACATGCCTTACTGTTCACCTGGTATGACACTCTTATGGGATATTATTAAGATAATTCACATTTTATTTACAAACCATTATGAATGATTTGAATGGATAATGAAAATAAATGACTTAGGATAAACCATAGACCAAGGAAGGACCTATGTGGAAGTAAACGGATGAAGTATTTATGTATTAAGGTTGTATTGAAAACCTTAGTTAAAAAGATATTTAGTGATTAAACTTATTTTAAGTATTTCCATCATTTTTATTCTAAAAATTATATCAATTTGGTTTTGTAAAATAAAAAAATGTATGTTGGGTGATGACCCATTATGTCTAGAAAGGATGTGGGGCTTGAACCAATGATTGAAAGATTATAAGGGTTTCACACCTACCATTGGCCTACACGATGTCCTGGTTATATGTCATTATTTTTAGTTAAAGAATTTGATGAATAAATATTAATTATGAACAAATAGTGTTTATTTTTATGTTTAGTGATTAATTTATTAACCATATTAGATTTTTAATTTTTTATAGACAAATAGATTTACTTTACACGTTTTTATGGTCCTATGATTCGTTAAAAGTGTATTTTAGTGATTTAGGAATCAAAGTTAATTTTTTGATATCCATTTCTTGAATTAATGGATTAAATGGAAATTGATAGAAGCACAACCAAGGGATGAAACCATGTTTATATGAATATATAAATTAATTATATTTCCTTATATTCTTAGGTAGTAAAATAATTACTCGACATTAGGAAAATAATCAATTTTTTTGTCTTAATTCCTTAATTTTTGTTGAACCAATGGTCTTCTAAAACATCGAATATTTATGAATTTTATGCCCTCAACATTCCATTGATAATTAAATTATTTTTGATTGATGACCTCAATAACACCTATAAATATTTACTCTTTTCCTCTGTATATGTATCCCCACTTTCCACTAATTTTCTCCCACTTAGAGACCTAGTTATATATTAGTCCACATGACATTTGTACTTACCATTCTCTATTTTATAGAGTATTTTTTACAAACCCTTCTCACAATGTGGGATTTAAACATAAAAAATATTAAAAAATATATTACCAAGACCGAGTTTAAATTATGAGGACACAATTTTATTATTATGGGGAGAATGCAATGCCCTAAAAATCTAAAGTAAGAACATTGTATTTGATAGCGTGTGTGACATGCACACCAAGTAAGTAAGGGAACATAATATCCCAAGACTTTATAATATATTAACTATTTAAGATAAATTTAATCTATGATATAGCTTTAAATTCATTCAATACTAAGTTATCTTATGTTACACACAACAAATACTTTCTTCGATAGCTTACGTTACACGCAAAACCGAGTTTTAGCGAACAACAATACATTATTAAAATATTATTATTTAATATAATAAGATATAAACTAGAAATTAAATTAGAGATTATGAATAGAATAAAATAACATATTAAAATATATTTTTTAAAAAATATAAAATTAATTCATTGGTTACCAATTAATTAGAAATGAATATAAAAACCAATTGAATATAATAAATATGTTTTTATGCTCATAAAGGTGTTTTATCCTAATAAATTAAATTAATTTATATTATTGAATGATATTAATAAAATATATATGTTATATATTCAATAAAATATTTTTTATATTCATCTATTATATTTTATAGGAATAATATGAGAACAAACCGAATTTTATGTATAAAAACCTATATTTTTTAAAAGGCACTTTTATCGCCTTTTAATGGAGAACCTATTTTAAATGAAATTTTTATAACTCTTATAGATTTAATATGTCAAAATAAAATTCATATTTTAAATATAAACATAAAAATTATCTTAGGGTGATTTTTTGGTATTTTTCTATAATGTTTGATTATTTTAGGAATAGTGAAAAATACTGAATTTTAATTCAAAAATAATTTTTCATCTAATTTATTTATAAGATTAAATTATATTTTTATTGTTTTTTAAGATTAATTAGATCAATTTTATATAATTTAATCCAATATATTTCATTGGAATCAATTTCACTTTGAAATTGAATATAAAAACATAGAAAACTTTTGAACATTTTTACTTTAAAAACCTAATTTGTCATCCCATCTATTGAATTAAATTTAAAATAATTTATACCAATTGTGTGATTAGAATTTATAAAAATTTATTCCATATTTTTAATATAATTTATAATTTCAAATAAATTAAACTTAGTATTTTACCAATAACATTAGTGAATGTAATTAAAATTAACTACAATGAATAAGAGAAAAATTATCTTAATAAGGGACTGAACCTTAAAATTAATGGAAAAAATAACCTATAAATTTTCAAAAATCCATTTTATGGAAATATTTAGACCGTATCCTTCCTTTTATCTAATTTTAAAAATTATTAGAGCTAATTTAAAAAGGAAAAACATGGGTGGAATTCCATTTTAATTTTTTTACAAGAATTCTTCTTCTCATCCACTATAAAAAGGTACTCACTCCTACCACTTCCTCACACCTCTCAAGACAATTTGGATAGAAAAATATATTTCCCAATGTCTCTTAAAAATCCCACCCCTAAATATTTATTCCCTACCTTAGTCATAAATCCATTCAAGGAATCCCTTTGGTGAAAACCAAAAGGAGTTACCTGAATAAGAGGCAACATCCTTCCTGAAGCTCTTTTGTATTATTTTCATTCTTTATAACCTAAAATGTTATTAATCCAGGATTACATAATAAACTCATAATAAAAAATATAATATCATTATTTATATTAATAATTCAAACTACACTTACAAAAACATCTATCAAATGGGTACCGAACTTACCATTCACATGTCTAATGAACTACCACCTCACAAAATGATGTTGTTCATTTTTCCTTTACCACCTTTAATGGTTGGTAATTATGATAGAAACATTATTTATATATTATATTTATAATTTATTTATTATTATATAATTTTTATATAGAATATAACTTTATGCTTTCCATTTTTCAAGAATACGATAACATAGTTAGTGGAAGTGTGGACTACCACATCCTCAAAGTGATGTGATTCATTCAGAAGATACATGAAATATATAAAGGATGGTTTTAATTAAACTTATGTGAAATAAATTATATCTATATTATATTCATGAAATTTTTAACTTTCTATAAATATAATATATAACTTTCTTTATTACCATTTTCACACACTTACAAGTGATAACGTCAGTCGTGGACATGTGGATTATCGCCTACTCGACAAGATGTGTTTCCTTTTACATAAAAAGAATTATATAAATAAGTATATATGAATAAATAAAATTTTATTTATAAAATAATTATAATTATTAAATGATATAATTTTACTTAACATATTTCCATAATAATCATTGAAAAATGGGAACGTTACTCATGCGTACGTTCGGTCTACCGTCTTGATGATTGTAATGTTGGTTCATTTTTCTTTACCATATTTCAGGATTGGATTTAAAATTATTATTTAAGTATAAATATTATAATTTTTTCATGATTATTATTTTTTATATGTTTATATAATTACCCCTTTGACCATAGTTGACCTAGCAAATTCATTTTTGACACATAAACCAAATATGGTCAAAACATCCGATATAAACTTAATTGTTTAAGTAGTTGTTTAAAAAAATAAAATTATTGAAATAAAAGTAGTGATAAAAATTAAAATGGTTATGAATCAAGTAAATAATTAACATGAGTTTATTATTCTGGAATATAAATACACACATGACAAGTCAGACTCAAGGTTAGGGATTTTATCTCAATTTACATTCCATTGAGTCTTATTTGTTGTTATGCACCAATTCACTTTTATATGGTGTATATACTAACCTTTGAATTTTTATATCATGAATATACTTATTCTAATGATATTATATGTTTCATTTGATGTTATTACTTTATGGGTATTATGATTCAAATGTTTCAAAGTGGTATGGGACACTTTGGAGTGTTTAAAGATTATTTTCCTCAAGAATGTTTTAATGATCTTTCAATGGTATTTGAATTCATCAACGTCAAAATACATTGTTGTAACTTATACTCCACTAAGTAATTATTGATAAATCCATATATTATATTCAATATGGATATTTTATAAGGCATATTTTTATTAATTAAATAGATTACTCGATATTTGGAATGCTTTAGATAGGAAATGATGGGTGGTGCCTAGTCTTTATAAAGCCCCTCAATGAATCGATAGGTTCTCATGAGAAAAATAATATTACCAAATGAAATGGGTTTATACTAATATTTTTAAACTATCTTGTAAAAATTATTAATGGTACAGGTTTTCAATCACCTCAAACAATACGTCCAATAATTAAACATTTCCTTCATCAATATTTATATTGTTATTGTTATTATCCATGAGATTTTAATATAACAAAATATATAGATGCATTTCATTCTTGGTTTATTGATTTATTGGCGTGTTTTTTCAGTTTATTAACTTTCCATATTTTTTATTCCTTATACATTTATTTAAATGGAATGTATTCTCAATTATTTACATTTCCATGTTCTTATTGATTCATTATTGCTTCCATTTTACTTACCCTTACTAAGTATTTTAGATCACCATTATTATGTTACCTTTCCCAGTTCTATGAAGAATAATCATTTTAATTAGATTCAATTATGTTGATCTTTTAATTATGTTATTCATTATTTTATTTTACTACTATATTATGGGCATAATGTATGTAATCTAGTTTTCCAAAACTGCTAAATTGTTCGGTCCTTTAGAATTTAAAGCTTGTATCAATTACAATGTAATAAAGAAATGCATTGAATATAATATTCTAGGTTCAGGGTGTTAGAATATGGATCATAATATTTCATCAATGGAAACATAATCATAAACAATCCTGATAAATGATGAGACTCTAGAAATAAACTCTTGCTATCTTGTAAACTTTGAATCCTAATCCCCATGAATGAATAAAAATAAATAAAGATTAAAATATAATTAAAGTAATTATATTCATGTTATAACATGTTAAATGTCAATATATACACCTCATAAAATAATATAGGTGCATAAAAAATTGTCTCAAATAAGGAAAATTAAGACAAAATTACCTTACCAATTTGATAAATTTTGAACTGTAAAACCCCATGAAATAGATATCATAAAATGGATTTGTAAACATGCATAAATTTAATGATGATAATAATAGAATATATTAATTGGAATTATATACACCACACAAAATAAATTAGTGGTTAATAAGGCATAAATCTCACATAAATAAAGGTGAGACTAGAACACCCTTACCTTAAGTCTCGACTTTCATTGTACTTGTGATAACCTACTGTATAATAAATATAAGTTTATTATAAATATTCCAAAAAACCATATTATTATATATAATATTATATATGGTTTTATTATGACCTTATATTACCTTTTTATTAATAATTCAATGTTTAGGTTGTGTTTTGGGAAATAACTGCTTTGTTTTTCGTACATGATTTGACTTGTTATTCTTGGTCCTCTTACATATATCATGATTTACTTATTTCAAGAATTTAAAACATGTAATAAATATCATATATATTCATTATATATTTATTTATAATAATCTGTAAGATATATAAATAAGAAATTAAATGCACCATTTATGGAGATGGTAGGCCGTACGTGTGCATGAATGTTGTTCCATTTTCTTGTCACATTTTAAAAAAAATAAAATAAAATGATATATATATATATATGTATGTGTGTTATCTTTATATTAGAATTATTATTTTATATATATCATATAATTTCTCTAAACCCATCCTTAATACATTCCATGTAAAGTGTGAATGAATCACATCACTTTGAGGAGACGGTAGTCCACACGTCCACAAACGAAGTTATTGTATTTCCATAAAATGGAAATCATAAAGGTATTTGTTATATTATAATTAAATAAGTATAAATTCATAATAAATATCATATATATAATATGAAATTTTAAATTCCATCATTATTATCAACCTTTAAAGGTGGAAATGGAAGAACGAACGACCTCTGTTTGTGAGGCGGTAGTCTGCCGTACACACGAACAATGATTGCATATCCCATTTGATGGAAGTGTATGTGAGTGTAAGTTAAAACCTGAAAATAAAAAATCTAAGTATATTTATCATAATGAGGTTACTATATTATCAGTTAGTAATAATAATTTAATAGGTGGATAAAGAAATAAAACAGAAGTGCTTGCGGAAGGATGTTACCTCTTCTTTGGGTAATTCTTTTGGTTTGCACCAAAGGGATTCTTTGATTGGATTTCTTCCAAATGTGAGGCCTCTAGTATTAAGGGATGTAAGTTTAAATGATATTTTGGTATTGGTTTTCCTATAAAAATGTGTTGAGAGGTGTGAAGAAGTTAGGGGGGTGAGTTCCCTTTTATAGTGGAGGAGTGACATTCTTGTAAATATTAAAAAGGTAAACACAATTGAGGGATCTCTCTTATATCATTTTACTCAAATAATTTTCCATTTTAGAGAAAATATGTAACTTGGTATAAATATATCCATACAATGTATTTTGTACATGTGCCTGAGTTATTTGGACCCTTAAATTACATTTTAACTACTAAGTAATCTTGTTTTTCTCTTAATCACTGTAATTAATTTTAATTACATTCAATAATATATTTAGTCGAAAGATAATTGAATTATTAAACTATAGAAATTATTATCATTTCAAATATGGAATAAATTTTTTCAAATTCTAATAATATAAGTATAATAAATTAATTTAAAATTAATCCCAGAGACATGTCGCGACAATAGATTTTTTAAGCGAAAATGTTTAAAAGGTTGAAATGTTTTTTACCCAATTTAAATGTTAAATTTGTTACAATGACATAAATTGGGTTAATTGATATAAAATTTATCTAATTACACTTTAAAACCAACTCAAAATATAATTTAACTATATAATTAAATTAGATGAAAAATGTATTTTTCAATTAATTTTTTTTATTTTTCATTTTTCATCAAAAAATGAAACTTCTCATAAAAAACAAAAATTCAACCAAATTAAATTTTGATATTATGATTTAAAAAATGATGTTTTATTTTTTCAAATAAAAATTATAAAACTGTAAAAAATTATATTTATAATGGGTTCTCTTTTAAAATAAGGTAAAATTTCATTTTTGAAAAAATACTTATTTTTAGTCATAAAATTGGATTTATTCTTATATTATTCCTATAAAATCTATTGGATGAGGGAATTTTTTTTTATTGAATATATAATATATAAATTTTATTAAAAGAATTATTAAAAGTGGGTTTTTAAATGTATTAAGATACAATGATGTTTGTATATAGAGAAATGGTTTTCTTAGAGATGGAATTGATTTATTTTCAAATAGTTATAACTTTAATTTATAACTAATTGATAACCAAATAACTCATTTTATATACATGTGTAAATAATATTTTAAAACTTTAGTTAATATTATTCATAACTTCTATTCCAATTGTTAAGTGGTGACTATAATAATATTTTAATACCAATAGTGATAGTATATTATAGTTTGTTAAAACCCAACCTTGTGTATAACACAAGATATTGAAGGAACTTGACATTGTTTGTAACACAAGTCTAACATAGTGTTGTGTGTACCGAAATTTAATCTAATCATTTCACATAGTGAAAACTTTACTTGGTGTTGCGTATAATTCTATCCAATCTTTGTGCTTTCATATAAAAAAATCTATATTCAGTGTTCTGTGAAATATAGAATATTGAAAAGAATAAACTAATTAAAAAAAAATATTTCAAAAAATCATGTGGTGTTACACAACATCCCTTTGATCATATGATAGAAATAGAGGGTTAGGGAGAGGGAGGTGATTATGGTCTATAAAAATACATGTGTCATACTGCCAATCATGGATTGTGGATCTAGGTTGTACTAAGAGAGGGATCACAACTCAAAATTGGGGGGAGGGGGGATTTTTTGGTCAATCTTGATCAACTGATGTTTCCTTCATTGGATATAAATTCACCACTAAATTACCATTCACATAATGAAAAAGTTAACGGGATAAAATTTCCAAAATTTCATGGCACTGAGATTGATGAAATTCAAATATTATTTTAGGAATAATTATTTGGAAAGGAATTTGTGAATAATATATCTTGGAATCATACACCATGTTTAGATTAAAGTTTAATAAATATTGTGAGCACAATGGGTTTTGTTATCAATACTTTAAATAAACCACACTTTATATATCCAATCCTATCCAATATATTCTCTATAATTATGATTAATTTAATATTCTTATAATTTGGATAGTTAAATATTTTTAAATATAGTTTTTTTAGGTTTGATGGTATTTTTAATTAAATACCAGAAATGAGCCCAATCTAGTTCTTAGAACCCTGACTATAATTATATAAACCATAGGTTAAACCTCGTGTTCTGAAAACAACCATAATGTTATAATTTCAATATGGGTTTTTTAGGACATATATTCATTTCTTCATGATCATGTGTGCATAGACTAAAATTAGTATAATTTTTTTAAATAATACATTTGGTTATCAACAATGTAATTAAAATTAAAATGACTCAATGAACATCTTATAAAGTATTATTTAAAATATTTTAATGGTTTAATTGAAAAATCTACACTATTTAATCATCACCATATTCATGGAATTATATCCTAAGAAGACCAACAATTTGAAAAGGTGAGGCAACTGAGCCCACATCTGACGTTTTAATTTCCATGAGCTATTTAGAAGGTTCCCATGCTACCATATAACATGCACTAATGGTATCACCTGACCTCATAGGATCATCTATTATAATTCCTCAATATTCACCAAGTATTCTGAGTAGGTAACATATTCATTATCACCCAAATCACCATAGCCAATTATGTTTGGTGGGTCATCAATGTATCTCCTTTGTTGTGACATGTGGAAGTTGTTCTGCACCTGATCCAACTACGAGGGTAGTGATAAGTGGTAATCAACCTCACCTACCCTATGTAGTATCTAAAAATACTCTAGGAACTTATAGAATATATTTCTTCTCCAACAAAATCTATAAAAACTATGTCATATTGATACCTTCAAAAACACATTATCTCTCTCCTTGAACTATAAAGGCCTCTATCTTTAGTATGTATATGAATTATGAAGGATCTAAGATATCATCATTCTCACCTATATAAACTACACCTTCTCTTTCATAAACCTCTCTAACTTTATCCCCATTAGTAATGACTCTCCAATATTAGTCCAATATAGGGGTGACCTATAGGGAATCTTGTATAGGGCCTTAAAGGATGTCATTCCAAATAGTGTAGTGGTAGTTGTTTCTGTATGAAAACTCCACTATAGATACGAGATCTTCCCAAATTTCACCAAAAACTATCACACAATCCATCAGTATATACTTGATAACCTTAAATTACCTCTTATTCTAACCACAACTTAGAGGGTATAAATTTTATCTCAACTATATTTGAGCCCCAAATGAATACTATAGACTACTTCAAAACAGGGAAGTGAATTAAATATCTTTTTCAGAGATTATATATAAAGGAATACCATGTGATTTGATGATCTCATCCATGTACAAAATTCATAATGTTTTCAATAAAATTGTATCATAAATCAGAAGTAAGTGAACCGAATTGGTTTGTTAGTCAATGAAAACATAGATAAAATCACTAACCTTTATTAAATGTGGATGTTCTATCATTAAATCTAAATATATTTCATCCAAATTCCTCTCAAAATATCATTGCATTGGGCTAACCGTGTTGGAACCTAGTCCCTATCCTTTAACTACTAACAGATGTGATAATACAGTTTGAACATAGAAACACTCTGCTTTATACCTGGACAGTAATACCAATTCCTAAGGTCTTAGTACATATTCTTAATTCTTGGATGTATTTATAAGTTTGAATTATGTAAATCCTATATAACCCACTCACGTATCATGATGGAAACCAATATTTACAACTGAAAGAGGATGACATGCTTCCCACCTTTAAAGAATTTTACAGATACATCTCTTGAGTAAATACAATTTCATGGGACCTTGCAATTTATGTCTCTTAGATGAGCGTCCTTCATTTCGTAAAAAAGAGGAGTACCACTACCACCTATCATAGATAGGTGAAATATCCCATATACACCATCGATAACTATATCAAGGCCAACTATATAGATTTCTCCTCTATCAACTAATCATGATATTTCATGATAAGGGATTTTTTCACAATATTTCTCTTTCTTAAAGTACAGAAAATATCAAAGTTATAGTCTTGTAAGAACTCCAACCATCATCTCTACCTCAGGTTGAGATTTCATTAAGAGAAGATGTACCTAAAACTATTATGGTTTGTATAGAAAATAAACCACTCACCATGGAGGTAATGTCTCCAAGTCATTAGAGAAAACACTATCATTTAATTCTCCAAATCATGGGTTTTATAGTTCTAATAAAGAGGTCATAGTTTCCTATACCCATAAGAAATCACTTCCTATATCTATATTATCACACAACCATGTTCAGATCTAGAGGAATCACAAAAAAATATACTTTAAATATTTCTTTAGAAACCTTAATATAGGAGAACACATCAACTTATGCTTTAACTCCTTAAAGTCCCTTCAGAATCACTTAGAACATACAAAGGGTTTCCCCTTTTCTGGTAAAGAAAGTCATTGGAGATACAATCCTAGATAATTCTATCACAAATATTCATTAATATTCTTTCACCCTGAGAAATATACAAACCTTGAAAACATTCTTAAGTTGGTCCCAAGTAAGAACTTCTTTGTTCTTATTAGGGTCCAAAAACATTTCCCCTTGAGATGACATTCCCTAGGAATTCAACCTTATAAATCCAGAACTTACACTTTGGGATTTCAACATAGAGTTGTTTATCCTAAAGTAAGCCCAAGAAAATTATTAGTTTATCATTTTACTTTTATTTTGATTCTAAATAGATGAGTATTTCATTAATTAATATCTTAAATAATTAATCCAAGAAATGATAGAAGATATAGTTCATAAGACCATTGAACATTTTTGGGGATTTCATCACACCAAAATGCATCACCATAAAATAGTAATGATTTTAAGGAAATCTAAAATCAAATTTTAGGATATCTTCTTAATGAAGCTAAATTTGGTGATAGATATACATGATATAGATTTTTAAGAACCACTTCACTCAATTTAGTTGGTAGAGGAGGTCATTGATCCTCGATAGAGGGCCTTTGTTGTTGGTTATCACCTGGTTCATGCAATGATAGTTGATAAAATTCTTAAAGTCCAATTTTACTTCCTAAAGAACATCATTAGAGTTTCCCAATGGGTAACATGGAGTATAATAAAACCTTTCTCAATAATTTCCACCACCTTCACCTTTAACTCCCTAATCATAGTTAGTTCCATCTGATAAACTATTGAAGAAATCGATATGGTCCTATAATCCAGGTAAATATAGATTTTGATCACTCAATGATGGGGAAATCATGATGGAATCTTTCATGATTGTGGGAAATTTTTCATATAAATTTTCTACTATATATATATCCACACTTTCCAACTAATAAGTAATCAGCTGCAACTTCTTTCAAATAGGCAATACTCATCTTGATTGAAGGTCTCATTCACCCATGAAGGAAAACACTAATCCATCATCTCAGAAACATGAAACTCTCTCATGATAGTAGTTTATCTATTCATATACTAAGGATATCCAATCCATACCAAAGATGATGTCATGGGGCTTCATCCTAGACACTATGAGGTCTCCTGAAAAACTATCTCCATAAATCAATGGCTCGCATCATAAGTAGATAAAGATGAGCATGTGATGTCTTATAGTATAAGTCTTTAACCACATGGGAAAATATATGCGATCTACCATTATTTCTATATCTTTTAAAAGGGATAAATTATCAAAATAAAGGCTCATTCTAGTTTCAATAAATTTGTATTCTAGTGTAATTAAGGACATGGATCATACCTCTTATCATGTTGGGAACCACTTAACCCCTATGTAATATCTGTCATGTAATTCCATCTGTATAACTTTATTTTTTATCCTATGATACCCACTTAGTGGTAAAAACATTTTCCATGTTCCCACTATTTTCTATAAGAATAACTTTCCTTATCTCTTAATTAACTAGACCCCACATGAAACTCCCCATTCACTAGTCTCTTGGACCAGGATCATGAATATAATTATATTAGATGACATCATACTACCTAAAGGATTCCACCTATCAATTATTTATCAAGGAACTAAAATATTTAAGAATTCACATGGTCATTACCCCAGCCTAAATCTTCTTTTATAGGCCCCACTCATATCATTATGTTTTAATAAATCTAATATGTAAAATATTGAGATAACATATCATGAGGTTTATAAAACTTTAGGCATAATTTAACATATTAATGTTACCCTACTAAATTTCTAACATATTTGAAACTCATACAGTCCTCAATATCACTATATAGTACTCTTCCAAAAAAAGGAACTCAAACTCTAACCATGATAAGGTGGTTTCATCATAATTCCAAGAAACCAAACTCTATATAAGGATCATAGGGCCTTGGAATAGGCCTAGAGTGAGAGTAACCATTAGGTTTTTTGGGGTTTAAACAAAACCAAACATGTGGATTACTGACATTATTCAATCCTCTATTTCACAAGGATAGAGATTTCCTCTGAACCTAGGAGGAATCTTCCACTTAAACTCATGAAGTGTACTCATCCTATGACAATCCTTGTTTTATAAAACTAAATAAATTTTCTTTTGAAAAATTGGATGATTGATCCCCTGTATTGTGGGTGGAGGGTATTATTACTATATTATGGATAGAGGATCTACTATCCAGTCATCCAATGGGGACATCTCATGATTAGGTTCTTAGATGGTGTCTTCATCACTCAGTTGGTCAACAATAAGAAGTTATAGTACTGACATGAATGCATCATGAACCCAACATGGAATCATAGTTTGATGTAGGTGGGGAATCACTCTTTATTTAATAAGATGATATTCTTTCATTAAAGAATATATGAAGAGCTAAATAAATAAGGACATGGAAATCATCAACCAACCACTATATAATGCATATACCATCCTATTCTTACCCCACATATGATGTTTCAGAGTTTTTTATTGACTAATATTTTATCTGAGTCTTGGTATAAAGATATGTTGGTTTCCACACCATCACTGGGTTCCTTTACTTGATATATGATCTTGAGTCCCCCTGGAATCATCACCCTATATTTCCAAACCAATCCTCACATAGCTTCAAACTCTAAATCCCTCTCCTAAGTTAGACTTGATCTAGTATTAGTCTAACATAAATTGACCTACTAGATCCCCTCCTGAGTTTTTGGTAAGCCAAGTGTATCTCAAAAATCCCGCCTCCAATAGTCTAAAGGATAGATACTAAAACTAGGTACGCATATCACAAAAAATGGTAGTCCTTATACTAATGTCCATGTACACAACCACATGTATCCATGATAGATAAAATAATGTTAACTAAATGAATAAAAAATATAGAAGATAACAATACATGTGACACATACTAATCATTGACATAAAAAAAATATAACATCATAATTTCAAGAGAAAAATAATAATCCCATTAACCTAAAAGTAAAATAAAATTGGAAAAATAATAAAATATAGAGAATTATTGGCGCATAGATCCTAACACCAATAGTGTACCATACCTACAAACTCTGAGAACCACTACACTTTTTCTCTATTGAAACTATGTCCATCATGATCCCCATTGAACTTCCTATCATCTACATAAAACATGACATGTGAAAATAAATTTCCATTCTGGGATTTTTATATACATACTAAGTATGATTCCCTAAAAACCATAAAGGATAAAATAGAGAGATTTTTCAATTCAAACCCACAGATGTGAAGATAAATCAGATATAATTTTAAAATAGATAATTTAGGATAATATTTGTGTCTCTCTCTTCATATCCTAGCTACAATAGAGTCATAACCATGATAAAACCAATAATAAGAACTACTAAACTTTACCAAACCCATGACTATAAATATTATAACTACAGTAACCAAAATATGGTATCTTCTTTATTAAATTTTTATAAGATATAAGGGATATCACCATGAAGGATTTATCGGTTTAATATTATTGAAAAACTAAATACATACATGATTTCAATTTTACATTTAAAATATAAAATATATAACATAAGAAATATTCTCATATCCTTGATGTTATTCATAATATCTTTCTTTATATCTTGAGGAAAGGAAAAAAAATAAATGGTAAGATTAGATTCTCAGTAAGGGTTACATATATTAGAATCTATCATTAGTAAATATGGAATAATCAATATGGAAAGGTAAATAATTGAAAACACACTACATTTGATCAATAAATTGTGCACAAAATTCATTGATGGATAATATTAATGTAGTAATATCATGGATATTAATAACTAAATTCTTAAATGATTAATTTTTGAAATCATGATAACAAATATCAGGATATCATTACCATTAAGTTCTTGTGCTAATAAAGTTTAATCAATGGGTAGATATACACCCAAAAACCCATTTAAATAAGGCTATCAAACTAATTTTTTTCATTAGACCTGTCGATGCATCGAGGGGATATATAATTCTATGCCCCACCCATCACTAAATTTCCAATGTATTCTATATATATTAAATGATCAATTTAGTTCCTAAGAAATTTCTTATCAATAAATATTTATATTGAGTAAAGGATACAAAATGTCAAGATTTCCCCAGTCAATCAAATAACATTCATAGTAAAACAACATATGTAGAAATGGTATAAATTTTCGAAAATAAGAATATCCATGATACAAAAAAAATATAGATATTTAAGATAAATTTAATTTAGAATTAATTATTATCACAAGAAAGTGAATGTTTCAAGAGAAAGTTAATAACCAATAAATTAATAAGATATTAATTCATTAAAAATATAGGTTCTATAATAAATTAATGTATTTTATAAAATAAAATAAAGAGAAGAGAAAAATTAAAAAAAGATTTCAATAAAAAAATTATTTTTAAAACCATTTAAAAACTTTATAATAATCTAAATTTCATAAAATGGTTATGATAGTGGGAAAATATGTTAACACCGTACACGTTAAAAAGAAATATTCCTTTTGACTTTTGTGAAGAAAGTTTAAAATTATACTTAAAAAAACTTTATAAATGTTTCTTTAAAGCATTTTTAAAATGTAAAGAATAACATTAAATTCCATTAATAAATAATTTTATTAAATAAGAAGAAATTTTAAGAAAATTGAAAAATATAGACATGGAAGAAAAATATACCTTGTTAAAAAGAGAAATAAGATTGGATTTTCTTTTAAATATTAAATTGCATAGTTCACATTACAAAGAGAAGAAAAATTGGAATAAAAAATAAAAAATCATTAAATATCCATAATATACACAAATATATGGAGTTTATGAAGGATATATTATAAGATTCCATCTAAGAAAATAAATCCAATCTCAAAAAATGGTATTATAAAATAAATTCTTACCTCTTTGATAACTTTTAAATTGTAACCCATTGAAAGGGTAAAAAATAATTTAAACTTTAATCATCATGAATAAATATATATTAATTTTAAATACATAAAATGGGTATTATATATACTATATAAAAATAAATAGGTTCATAATACCCAATATGTCTCAATGAAGTGTAAATTGAGATGAAATATTTTACAATGATTGTATCATTAGAGATATAATTTAATCATTGAATTTATTATGTGTAAAAAATGTAAATACAAAAAAATTGTAAATACTACATAAAATAATAAAATGTTTTTACACACAAAATCTTATTATAACATATCCCATAAATTTTAAGTATAACCCAATGATTGTAAAAAGAGTTAAGAACCCCTTACTCCATGTTCGACTTACCTCATAATAAATTTTAACCTCTTGTATAATAAATTTATATTTATTATAATTATATATAAGAAATGTATACCTATCCATAATATCATATATTTCACATTTATAACATCTTATCACCTATTTGTTAATAATATTTTATTATTATCATTGTTTTATGTATTAAATTCTCCATTTTTCATAAGAATTTTGGTTTGGTAGTTTCAATCATTGTACTTTAATTATGGTTATATTGTAACGACCCAAACTTTTATTAATGAAAATTCATCTAGATCTAATTAAATGTATTATTATGTAAAATGGTTATATAAAACCTATGTGATGCCTTGGTTTTATATTTTTGTATTTTAAAATACAGTTAATAATTGTTACCATTTCTAATATAACTGTTGAACAATGATAACATGATTAGTATAAATATAGGGCTTTAACAAATCCAATTTACTCAGAAAAAGGAAGTGATGGCCTCATCCAGTAGAA
Source organism: Viscum album (assembly GCA_963277665.1). Lineage (NCBI taxonomy): Eukaryota > Viridiplantae > Streptophyta > Magnoliopsida > Santalales > Viscaceae > Viscum > Viscum album. The sequence goes on from OY728164.1 coordinate 1,353,913,719, forward strand.
TTTCTCCATTCAAAGTCCATTTTTCGGAGCTCGTAAAGGAGGTAGTGTCACTGGTTCTTTCTCTTGACCAATCCCAATCCGATATTTAACACGTTAATCTTGAATAGAACCACCTACAGGAGAAGTAGAAGTTAATAGAGATTACCACCCGAGTGATGTTATCCAAGCCACCCCAAGAGTCTTTCACGATCGCACACCTTAACCTTAGGTCTTCTATGGGTGTTATAAGGGGTTATGTAACACTACCCTATCACTATGATTATGTTTATTGTTTTTGTATAAATAATATACATTCATTTTATTATTGTTACTTTGTAAATGGTTTTTATAGAACAAATAGTATTTTTAGTTAATATTCAATTAAGAAATATATTTTGATTAATTAATGTATTTTTTAATTAAATAAAACTTTAATAAAATATTATTACTAAATTACTTTTTATTAAATATGAATGATCATATAATTTTTATACAATTGTAATTTTTATTAAGGTTTGAAAGTTGTTTTTTTCAAAACCCATTAATTTTTTATAAATGTATGTTATTATTTTAAAAGTAAAAATTCACATATTTATAAGATTATTTAGATAAAATTAAGATTATTTTTGTATTTAGGACATCAAAATTATCTAATGGTGAATTTTTTATAATATTATGAGAGAGTCAATTTTTTTGGGTAAAAATTAAATATCATTTAAATATGTAATGTGTTTTATAACATCATAATGACCCAATAGTGATGTAATAAAATACTATAAAAAGTATATTCATCCAATATATGTTTCACCTTTAAAATAATTTGATTTTATATTTGTTTGATTAATTTTATGGTGCCTTAGTGAACCCTCCAAGACTTATAAAATATTTTAACTTTTTAAAATAATTTCCTTGAGAGTGTGACTCACCTCCACATAAGAAAGGATAATATTTTAATAATTTAGGCCATTGGAATTATAAAATAGTAATTTTAAATCCCCTTTTATTAAAAAAATGGGTAAAAACCATGGTTTGGTTTGTGGTTTTGAATATTTAATTATATAGATTCCAAAACCAAAGTTTGTGAAATATTAAAGAATTCCTTTCTCTATTCCTATATAAATGCACCCAAGATCCCACTTATATTCACTCAAAACCCTTGTATAACGTCCCTAATCTTCCCTAATCTCTCTATAATCCTCCCAAGGTGCCCCAATATCTCAAGAATACCCTCATTAATCTCTTGAATTCACGCACTTCCAAATAAGGGATCCTCACTTTCCTTTTTTATTTATGTTCAAGTTTTCTTATATTGTTATGCCCTTTTATTTTCAATTAAAAATGTTGGGGTATAATTTTTAACCTCTTATATACTTCCATAATTATTTTTGAATGATTATAGACCCCTTTCTCTATCATTAATTCCACCCATGTACACACATTACCATGCCAAAATTCTCTAAGGGATTTCTTTCTTTCTCATTTTTGTCCAAGTTTCTTTATGTTGTTATAACCTTTTGTTTTCAATTAAAAAAGTTGGGGTATGATTTATAACCTCCCAAATACTTCCATAATTATGTTTGAATTATGAGATACTTCTTTCTATCTCATTAATCCCTCTCATGTACACTCATTACCATGCTGAAATTTCGAAAGAGTTATTCCATTTCTCCTCTTTCTTCAAGTTTCTTCATTATGTTGAACCTTATATTTCCAAATTCCATTTATTTGTACATATATATATATGAACCCATTACTACCCATTTAATTTACATATTATGAGATACCCATTTCTCACTCATCAACCATTTTTAGGAATTTTTATGTCACGTTGTTATGCTGCAAAAATTGCATTGTGATTTTCCATGCCAAAATCATTTTGTAGGGAATAACATACCCATTTATCTATCATGTGTATTCAAATTTATGCACATATACATATTTAATGGTACTTAAATTTATGTATTCCATATACCTTAATCATTTAATAACTTATGATGTTTAATTATTTCATGTTATATGATCCATGTGGAACACTTATGCATGAAATGAAATGTTTATAAATGGTGTGCCCTGATAATGCTCTAATGTATTGGGTAAAGAATAGTATCATGATAAAACATGTTCAATGAAGGTTTAATAATGCTAATTCAAGTACAATTAGGGTTTAATCATTCCAATTCAAGTGAAATGAGGGTTTACTCATGCTTCATGTTCCATGATCCTTGGCTCATGCTAATATCATGTTAAATGCTGTTGTCACATCTCCATGTTATGATAATCATGCTATATCATGTCTTTATGTTAATATTTCTCTTATAATACATTTATATTCCTATTTCATAACATTTATTTTATTATTCATGTTGTTCCTTGTTTCCTCCCTTATTGGTCTTTATAGATCACCCTTTTTTTATGTATATACTCGGGTTATCCCATGAAATGCTAAGTAAGAAGGAATGTTGTGGTCATGTAAGAGAATTTATCAATAAAGATGTTATATTTTTATGTCTTAAGTTGTCATGTAATGTTTCTAATTTCCCATGAAAATAGACCTCTCGATCCTCAAAGTTGTCTTAAGTTCATGTTTATGTAATAAATCATGTTTAATTGTGTGATAAAGAGTAGGGTTGTTATAGTTGGTATCAAAGGATATGTTTAGTTATTTTTTGGGATTAGGATTAGAAAACTCTAGTGAAATCCTTGGGGATATGACTAAGTATAATAAAAACATCTCTAAATTTTGGTGAGTATATATAAAGTATTTTATCAATAAAATACATCCATGTCTGGATACGTACAAGTAGAGGTGGTTATAGTATAGATGTATCTAGGGGTAAAACTCAAAAACAACACTTTGATCTAGACTTGAATGAGAACTGGTGCATGAAAATGAGCCTTAATGCACTCTTTGTTTGACACTCCTGGGGGATATGTTTTGGTAAATTCATAAGCTTAGTATGAACCATTATTAAGGGAATAAAAAAATTCCCCTAAGAATATATGTTGGGAAGTAGATCATAGATAACATAGATTGAAGCCTATAAATTCATAAGTTAAGGAAATAAATGTAATTTATAAGCTATCCCTTTTTTGTCATCAGATTCCCCTTTAATTGTTACCCTTAACTTTCCTTTTATTCAATTAAATGGCTGGTAATAGGAGGACTCGGGCTAAAAACTGATGCGAAGATCAATGTGATGAATATTCTAATGAGATGCCCAATCCAATGGGAGCATGAATCACAAACTTTGTCATGATAATCTCTCAATTAAAATCATGTTTTGAATAGAAACATGGGTCAATAGGAACTTCCACCCCCCCAAGAAAGAACAAATCACAATCAAGATCTTCATGAGAGAAATTCCTTCTACTTTTAATGGATCGTCTGATCCCTCAATCACCAAAAAATAGATAAATTTCATTGAAAATATCTTCTCCATTCTTCTCTAGAGTAATAGATCGAGGAATTGGAATGGAAGGATTCCTGTAAAGTGTTTTTCGATAAATATTTTCCTTACACCCTCTGAGTTAATATGGAAAGGGACTTCATTTCCCTCAAGAAAAAATAAGACGAATCCATCAGAGCCTATGAGGAAAACATCACAAGGATTGCATGATACACCTCCAACTTTTTCATTACCCCTAAATACAAGGTTGACCAATTCTTTGGTGGGATAAAACCTAGCCTATAGAAATCCCTAGTGATTTGTGACTTCGATAGCTATGAGGAAATTTTATGATGTTCCCTTAAAGTCGAAATGAAGATCAGTGAATCTCAATGGTATCATGGAGATAAGAAGTGAAAAGTGGACTTTAATTATGGCTATCCGATGGATAAATCCAACAAGTGTAAGAAATTACATCACTCCACTTGACAAAGGTGTGGAAAGAAGCACTCAGAAATTTCTTGAAGGGGATGAGGAAATTCTTTAGGTGTGGAATATAAGGTCACCTCAATACAAAAAAATAGTACATTGGAGGGGTTTATTTAGAGGGGGTTCTACACAACCCCCACTAAATTCATTTTCAGTAACATTAGAGGGGGTTCTGCACAACCCCCTATAATCATCGAATTTAGAGGGGGTTGACAACCCCCTCTAAATTTTTTAGCATTTTTTAATATGTAGTTGGATTTTATAGATGGTTATGTTAAAATTGTCACTACTTTAATAATTAGTAGGGATATATATTTAGTTAAAAGAACTATATATTCAGTTAGAGGCGATACACACACACACACATACATATATATATATATATACATACATATATATATATATACATATATATACATACATATATATATATATACATATATATATGTATTCTGTTGGATTTTAGAGGTGTTATATGTGTGTGTATGTTTTATACGGTATTTTTTTAAAGAAAATAGCGGGGGTTCAAAACCCCCTCTAATGTAAGACATCAATGGGGGTTCAAAACCCCATATTGAACCCCCACTAATGTCTTACATTAGAGGGGGTTCACAACCCCCTCTAATTTAAGAGATCAGAGGGGTTATGAACCCCTACTATTTTCTTAAAAAAATTCATAATATATATAGTATATATTGTATACATATATGAATGTATTTATAAAATGTATAATATATTATATTCATATAAATAAGTAATATATATATATATATATTAATTATGTACGTATAAATACAATATCTATATATATTTTTTCATAATATATTTTGGTAATATATATATATATACGTGTATTCAAATAAATAAAAACAATTAAAAATAAATATATAAATACACATTTGTGAATGTGTGTTTGATAGAAATGTATTTATAAATACATACATACATACATAATTTTATTTAGATATATCTAAATGTATAATTTATAGAGATGTGAAGAAAATATATATATACATATATATTTATATTTATATAAAAATAGATACATGTTATTTATTTAATTTATTAAAATATATTATGCAAATAATGTTTATCTTAATAAAATTATTAATATATATAAATACAATAATATATAAATTATGTGTAATTTTTTTAATATATATGTTTATTAATATATATGTTTATTTTAATAAACTTTTTATATGTGTTTAAATATATTGTTTTAATAATGTTTATTTTAATAAACTTATTAATATATATAAATACAATAATATATAAATTGTTTAATTTTTTTAATATATATATATATGTTTACTAATATATATGCATATTTTAATAAAATTATTATATGTATTTAAATATATTATGCAAATAATTTATATTTTAATAAACTGATGATTATATATAAATAGAATAATATATGTATTATATAATCAGAAAAGACATGTGGCGTAGTGGTTTAGGCGCAAGCTCTAAACCGAGGCAGAGCATTGTTCGAATCCCTTCTGTTTCAAAATTTTAGAAACCCGCCAAATATGCTGACTGAGAGGAGACCAGTGGCTGGATCGAGACTCACGGAGGAGAACCTGGTCTGTGAACCGGGGGCTGGGATGGAGGGAGAACTAGGGGCGGGGCTGGACACTCATGCGGGGCGATTGGGGCTGATCGGGGGACACTTGACAGAGGACTGGTGGGGGACAGACAGGCGAGAGGAGACTGGGACTTGGGGCACAGACAGGAAGGAGGCGGGAGGTGGGAGGCGGGGAGGACACATAAACACAAAGGGCGGGGGACTGGGAACATGACAGGCTCACATGCATAGGAAGACCAGGACATAGGACACGGGACATGCGGGACTCAGGGAGGACACACACAGGCACATGAAGATGACCCGGGATTGGGAACACATACAGGCGGGGGGGGGGGAGACATGGACTTGGGGGACAAACAGGCGGGAGGCAGGGCACGCATATGAAGACTAGAACACGGGAACAGGACAGGCGGGGTAGAGGGGTGGTTAGACCCGTGGGACACATAGGAGCGGCGGGAGGGGGAATTGGAATAGGACAGGTGTGTTGATTGGGTTTAAAAAAAAGGCATTAGGGGCAGTTGTGTAAAACCACCTCTAATGTAATTATTAATTAGGGGTGGTTTGAACCACCCCTAATCCCTCTATTATAGGCGGTTGGGGTTATAACCACCTCTTCTGACTACCATTTGTGGTAAATTTTGGATAACATTAGAGGGGGTTTAAACCCCCTCTAACGTAACCGCCACTAAATACACCTCGTATTTACCAACGCTTCCTTAAAACCACATATACTAACAGTAGGTGGCCACATTAGCGGCGGTTCCTCATAACTACCGCTAATATATTTAGAAGGGGTTATAACCCCTTCTAATGTAAAAAGTAACCCCTTCTACAGTGGTCATTTTTTTGTAGTGCCTAGCCATTAATTGCTGGCAAGAAAAACCCACTACTATGACAGAGGACAGGAATGCTCCATTTGACCCTCAACACATTGTTCATTGCTTCAAATGAAAATAACCAAGGTACTTTTCAAACTAGTTCCATAAGAAAAGGGTTTTCGAAGGTAACTAATAACCTCCAAGGCAGCAAGGGAGAGCTTTTTCCATCACTACCGCTGAAGCAAACCCCCAAAAAAAAGTGGTGACACGTACGCTAGTTATTCATTAAAGAATAGATAACATACTTTTTGATTCTAGTTCTACACATTCTTTTATATCCCAAAAGTTTAGTTGAACAATCCCAACACCACCACAAATCATATAAGTAGAGATGTTGGTGAGAATGGAAAATGGGGCAATCATTGCATCCCATGAATATAACTCCTCCCTTGTCACAATGTGTGGATTGAACTTCCTGGAAAACCTTTCCATACTCCCTCTGGTAGAATTTGATGCAATTATTTGAATTTATTGGCTTTCCCTATATATATCCAAAAAAAAATTCCATGATAGGGAAATCACTTTCCATATGGAGAATCAACCCCCGATTCTGTACAAGTGCAAGGAGGAGGATGAATATCCTTTATCACCATCTTCTCAAGTGTGGATATTACTATACTATGAGCATGCGTATCTTTCTCAGATGATTGAGTATAAGGAAACAACCATCCTTGAATACATACCTATTGATAGGTAATTCACTGAAGTGTTTCCTAAGTAATTGACTGGTCTTCCTCTTAGAAGAGATGTTGAATTATTGATTGATCTTATACCTAGAGATTTTATAATATCCAAGACTCCCTACAGAATGGTTGTTTTGGAGCTTGAGGAGCTAAAGAAAAAACTATAGGATAATCTGGATAAAGGTTTTATACGCCCAAGTGCATCACCATGGGGTGCACTAGTCCTCTTCATTAAGAAGAAGTATGGGTCAATGTGCCTTTTCATTGATTATTGTGAGCTTAATCACGATAAAGAACAAGTATCCTCTACTAAAAATTTATGACTTGTTCAATCATCTATGTGGATAAAAATACTTCTCTAAGGTGGATCTACGGTTAGGATATTACCAAGTAAGGGAGAATAAGGAGGATATCCCCAAGACTGTTTTTCGTACAAGGTACGAGCACTATGATTTCATAGTAATTCATTTATAACTGACTAATGCTCTAGTAATCTTCATGTACTTGATGAATAGAGTCTTTAGAGATTTCCTCAACAAATTTGTGGTAGTATTTATAGATGATATTATAATATACTTCAAAACCAAGGAGGAGCATGAGGAGCATCTAATAATTGTATGAGAGACCTTAAAAATGGATATTCTCTATGCAAAGTATATCAAGTGTGTGTTCTGGTTGAAGGAGGTATCATTCTTGGGTCATATCATCACAAGTAATGGGATATCTATGGATCCCTCCAAACCAAATGAAATTGAGGGATTGTCGAGGCCAACAACAGTGAAGGATATCTGTATCTTCCTAGAGTTAGCTGAATATTATCGCCAATTTGTGAGAAATTTCTCATGATTTTCAAACCATTTTACCAAGATAACTAGGAAGGGATTCAATTTTTCTTGGATTGATGAATGCGAAGAGAGCTTCAAGGAGTTGAAAAAAAGGATTATCACTATGCTTGTGATCACACTACCCACAAGTGAAGAACTTTTCATAGTATTCGGTGATGCTTTGAAGAAGGTAATGGGCTGTGTGTTGATGCAAAATGACAATGTCATTGCCTATTCTTTAAGGAAATTGAAAGTTCATGAGAAAAACTATCCAACACATGATCTGGATTTGGATATAGTAATTTTATCTTTAAAATTTTGGTGATATTAACTCTTTGGGGAGAGGTGTGAAATATATACAGATCACAAAAGTCTCAAGTATATATTCACATAGAAAGATGTGCCAATGAAGATGGTTAGAGATAATCAAAGACTGTGACGACTCAATCCATTACCACCCTATGAAAGCAAATAAGATGGAAGATGCTATAAGTAGAAAGGATCTAACAACTCTTTCATTGATAGGAATTGAAAAGGATCCAATATTGTTAGATTTAATGAAGATAGACATGAGAATAATAAAGAAGGTAACATCATAAATTATTTCACAAATTATTGCTCAACAATATTTTTTGGAAAGGTTAAAGGATGCTCAAAAGGATGATGTAGGAATTCAGAAGAAAGTGGAAACTATCAGAAAAGGGAAATCCTTAGAGTTAAATGTTAATGAAGAACTAATTGTGGGATTTTGGTCAAGACTATGTGTTTAATCAAATCCAAAGTTAAAGAATGAACTTTTGGATGATGCATATAGTTATAATTTCTCTATTAACCCAAGAAACACAAAGATGTATTGAGATCTATGAGATAATTATTGGTGGGATAACATGAATAAGAAGATCTTTGAGTATACATCACAGTGCCTAGTATGTTAGCAAGTGAAAGATGAGAGGAATAAGTCTAAAGAGATTATGCGACCATTACCCATACCAGCATGGAAATGGGAGACCATCACCATGGAATTTTTCATTGGACTTCCAAAGACATCCAAAGGAAACAATGATATTTGGGTTGTTATGGATCATCTTAAAAAGATTCCACACTTCATTTCAATTCTATAGGATTTCTCCTTGGATCAAATGGCATATATATACATCAGAGAAGTGGTAAGAATTCTTGGAGTTCCACTATCAATTATATATAATTGAGATCCAAGATTGACCTCTATATTTTAGAAGAGTCTCCAACATGATCTGAATACTGATCTGAACTTCAGTACATCTGATCATCCTCAAACTAAAGGCCAATCTGAGTGGACTATCCAAACACTTAAGGACATGTTGAGGTAATACTCAATGGACTTCAAAGGAGGATGGGATCAACATCTTCCTCTGGTTGAGTTCTCTTACAATAACATTTTTCACTCAAGCATCCAAATGGATCCTTATAAATTCATTTATGGGAATAGGTACAGAACACCGACATGTTGGGATGAAGCTGGGGAGTGAAAACTCCTAGGTCCATAAATGGTTAAAGAAATGGTAGAGAAGTTTAAGACCATCTAGTAGCAAATTAAATTTTCTTAGAGTCGACAAAAGATATATACTGACAATCATTGAAGAGATCTAGAGTTTGATGTTGGAGACATGGTATTCCTCCACATATCACCGTGGAAGATAGTTATGAGATTTGTGAAGAAGGTAAAGATTAGTACAAGGTACATTGGCCCTTTTGAGATCCTTTATCACATTGGAGCAGTGGCCTATCGACTATCACTCCCACCAAACCTATATCAAGTACATTATGTATTCCATGTATCACTCTTGAGGAAGTACATACCTAACCCATCGCATGTACTCAATCTAGAGGTGGCACCATTGGAGAATGATCTCTCCTGTGAAGAGAAGTCGGTGAAAATATTAGATCGTAGGGAAAAATTCCTATAAAATAAGACAATGGCCCTCATCAAGGTGTTGTGGTGAAACCACAAGTTTGAAGAGACAATGTGGGAATTAGAGGAAGTGATGAAGCAAAGTTACCCTCATCTGTTTTAGTGTGGGAAAAGAAAATTTCTAGGGAGAAATTTCTTATGGGGGAAGATTATAATGACCAAAAATTTTATTAATGAAAATTCCTATTTAGCTAATTAATTGTCTTAATATGTAAAATGGTTATATAAAACATATTCACTTACTCATTTTTATGTCTTTGGATTTTAAAATACCGTTATGAATTGTTACCGTTGCTAATATAGCCGTTGAATAGTGATCACATGATTAGTACAAATATATGACTTTAACAAATCCAATTTACTCAGAAAAAGGAAGCGATGACCTTATCCAGAAGAATTTATCCACATGAAGCCCATTTTTTGGATCTTGGAAAGGAGGTAGCATCGTTAGTTTTCTCTCTTGACCAATCCCAATCTGAGCTTCAACATGTTAAGCTTAAACGAAACTGCCTACGGAAGTAGTGGAAGTTAATATAGATTACCACCTGAGTGATGTTATCCGAGTCACCCCAAGAGTATGTCACCATCACACAACATACCCTTAGGTCTTATGTGGATGTTATAAGGGGTTATGTAACAAGACCCTGGAACTATGATTAGGTTTATTATTTTTTTATAAAGAATATACATTCATTTTATTATTGTTACTTTGTAAGTGGTTTTTAAATCACAAATAGTATTTTTAGTTAATATTCAATTAAGAAATTTATTTTGATGAATTAATATATTTTTTAATTAAATAATATTTTAATAAAATATTATTACTAAATAAATTTTTATTAAATATGAATGATCATATAATTTTTATACAATTGTAATTTTTATTAAGGTTTTAAAGCTGTTTTTGTCAAAACCCATGAATTTTTGATAAATGTCAGTTTTTATTTTAAAAGTAAAAATTCACATATTTATAAAATTATTTAGATAAAATGAATATTATTTTTGGATTCAGTAAATTGAAATTATCTAACATTTAAATTTTCATACTTTTCTGAGGCAGTCGAATTTTTTGGTAAAAATTAAATATCGTTTAAATATATAATGTGTTTTATGACATCATAATAACCCAATAGTGATGTAATAAAATACTATAAAAGGGATATTTGGAAAATATATGTTTTTTTACTTTAAAATAATGTGATTTTATATTTTTTTGATTAATTTTAAGGTGCCTTAGTGGACCCTTCAAGACTTATAAAATATTTTAACTTTTTAAAATGATTTCCTTGAGAGTGTGACTCACCTCCACATAAGAAAGCCTAATATTTTAATAAGTTCAGCCATTGGATTTATAAAATAATTTTTTCCACTCCCCTTTGGAAAAAACCATGGGAAAAACTATAGTATGTTTTGTGGTTTTGAATATTTAATTATATAGATTCCAAAACCTATGTTTGTGAAATATAAAAGAATTCCCCTCTCTTTTCATATATAAACCCACCCAAGATCCCACTTGTCTTCACTAAAAACATATGGAGCACATCCCTACTCTGTCCTAATCTTTCTAGAATCCTCCCAAGTCACCCTAATCTCTCAATAAGCCCCTCCTCAATCTCTTTAAGTCATACACTTCCATGTAAGGGATCCTCACTTTCCTTCCTTATTTATTTCCAAGTTTCCTTATATTGTTATGCCCTTTTATTTTAAAGTTAAAATGTTGGGGTATGATTTATCACCTCCTATATACTTCCATACTTATGTTTGAATGATTATATAACCATTTCTATCTCATTAATGCCTCCCATGTACACTCGTTACCATGCTGAATTTCCGTAAGGTATTTTTTCCTTTCTCATTTTTGTCCAAGTTTCTTTATGTTGTTATAACATTTTATTTTCAATTAAAAATATTGGGGTATGATTTATCACCTCCCCCATACTGTCATAATTATTTTTTAATGATAATATACATCTTTTTCTCTTATTAATCCCTCCTATGTACACTCGTTACCATACTGAAATTTTGAAAGAGTTGTTCCATTTATCGTATTTATTTAAGTTTCTTCATTATGTTGCGCCTTATATTTCCGAATTACATGTGTTTGGACATGTATCTATATGAACCAATTAATTTAAATTTCATTTAATTATGATGAGACAACACTTTATCTATCATCAACCATTTTTATGAATTTTTATGTCACAGTGTTATGCTTCCAAAATCACACCGCGATTTTCCAAGCCAAAATCATTGTGTAGTGAATACCATACCCATTTATCTTTCAAGAGTATTAAACTTTATGCACATATACATATTTAATGGTACTTAAATGTATGTATTCCACATTCCATAATCATGGAATAAGTTATGATGTTTATTGACTCCATGTTATATGATCCATGTGGCACACTTATGCATGAAATGAAATGTTAATAATAGGTGTGCCCTGATAGCAGTCCAATGCATTGGGTAAAGAATAATATCATGATACACCATGTGCAGTGAGGGTTTAATCATGTTAATTCAAGTTCAATGAAGGTTTAATCATTCTAATTCAAGTGCAATGATATTTTACTCTTGCTTCATATGCAATCATCCTTGGCTTATGCTAATATCATGTTAAATGTTGTTTACACATCTCCATGTTATGATAATCATGGTATATCATGGATTTATTTTCATTTTTCTCTTATGATCCATTTATATGCCTATTTCATAACATGTATTCAATTTTTCATGTTATGCCTTGATTACTCCCTTACTAGGCTTTATAACTCACCTTTTTTTTATGTATGTCCTCAGGTTATCCCATGCAATACTAAGTACGAAGGAATGTTGTGGCCATATAAAATAAATTTTAAATAAATATGTTGTATTTTATGTCTTATGTTGTCATTTAATGTTACTAATTTCCAAAGACACTAGATCTATTGATCCTCATAGTTATCTTAAGTGAAATTTTATATAATAAATCATGTTTAAGTGTGTAATAAAGAGATGGTTTGTTATATATATCATTTTTAAAATTTTAATCATGATATAAATATAATATAATTTATTTATTTATTTATATACATCCATAAAATATTTTTATATAAAAATTAATTACATCGTTTATAAATATGGTAGGTCATACATACAGATGAACATTGTTTTCACTTTTTAAAGGATGGGAAAAATAAAATTAAATAATAATGAAACTTCATAGAATCATTATTAGAGAATATATATCACATATATTCATTAAATATAATCTTATTACCATAAATGTAAAGAATAAATGAAAAAATAATCACATCACTTCATGGAGGTGGTAGTCCACATGTACACACGAGCATCGATATCGTTTCCAAACTGATTGGATGGTAAGATGGTAGATATGATATTATAATTAAAACAATTAATTATTCAATAAATACAATACAAACTAATTAATTCCATATTTATAACCATCTGAGTAAAATGGTGATGGAAAATTAATTACACCACAATATGAAGATAATAACTTGTACGTATGCATGAGCGATGTTTTCATTTTTCGTAGGATGTAACAGAGGTGGAAAATGGTTATACCATAATCATAATAGCAACATAGTATATTTATTATAGTATATTTATTATTTTATGGTGGTTAAAATATATTTAGAATAAGTATAAGTAGAAATAAATTTCAAAGAGTTAGTAAAGACTATTACCTCTTTTTTGGAAGACTTCCTTTAGATCCCTTATTAAAGACCATTAGAATGGTATTTTAAGAATAATAAAAGCTCTATTAGTGTCTAAAGAAGTTTATAAGATAAAATGTATGTTTTTTTGTCTAGATATATGTCTCAAAATGGTGTAATTAATAGAAATAAGGGGTGTCCTTTTGTAATTGAGTTTAGTAGTACACTTGTAATTTTTCAAAATATTAAAATATAATAAAGTCACATTCCTAGAAAAGTGGTTCCAAAATTACATGGATTCAAAGATTAAGAGGATATGGTCCTAATATAATCATAAATAATTTTTTTTACATTTTTAGATATCATTTTAAACCTTATCTTTTTTATTAACCCATTCATTAACCATTTTTAAACTTAACCGTGGTAACAAATATTTCAATATCAGAGGGTTATAATTTTACTTATAAGGTGAAAATTATATCATAAATAGAAAATGGATTATATTTCAGACCATATATTATGCCCTTTTATTTGTTCAGTTTTTTTGTTACTTTAAAATTATTAAATAATATATTATTTTCATAAAAAATCATTAATATCATTTTGACACTATTCATTTAATTTGATTTTAAAAACCAAATGAATGTAATGTAATTAAAATATAAAACATTAAAAAATATCTAATATTTTATATTTATATTTAAAATTCATGTTACACTTTCAATCACTAAAGAAATATCACTTTTATAGTTTTATATAATTTACTTGATTTTCCTTTTGATTGCACAAGCACTGTGTCAATGTTGTGTAAGAATTTAAGCTAATAATTTCATCACTAAAAATGAAAAATAATTTAACATGATAAAAAAATAATTCATAGCTAAAATAAAAATTTAAAACTGAGCTTATCTACTTTTTATTCTTTTGTAATAAATTCAAAGATATTAAAATCAATAGAGCGATATTTTGGAATCTTCTTTACTCAAAATAATAAAAATCTCATTATCAAGAAAAAATGGAATAAAAGTGATATATATTCAAAGTAAATATAGATATGGTATAATTAATCTCATCTAATGAAATTGATTAAAGTTTTGAATAAATTTTTAAGGAATTATTACATTATTTTTCACATTAATTACCAGATTTACTCTTTACTAAGGTGATAAATTTTACCACAATTACTTTTCAAAATGAATAAAAATTGTAATAAATCGGTTCTTCTATGAGGTGATAATATTGTTTTTTCTATCAATTATGAGTTTAATTCCTTAAATATGGCCTAATGTGGGGGCATGTTTAGGTCACAGAGGTCTCGGGTGTGTCTGGGGTTGTTTCAGAGCTCAGAACCCAATTTTTGGGTTTTTTAGGCCTAGTGCATAGTTACTGAAAACTGTATGGGGTATTCCATAAGGATTGAATAAAACATGTGAGTATGGATATTGGAGGCTTAGAAGCCACATTTTTTTGATGAAACTGTGCGAGAGGAGTTGCACGACCATGAGACAGGTCTATAATTTCCAGCATATTTAACAGAGGCTCTTTGCACGGTTTGTGCACGGTTTGTAAACTATGTGGGTAAACCATGAAAGTGCCCATTTATCCTATAGTAGAATGTGTGACTAAACCATGTGACCTAGTTATTTTCATTAAAATTTCTATTTCACCCCTAAAATGTTTTATAACTTAAAATCCTTTCTCCCTTCCTTCATTTCACAACAAGGTGAGAATTTGGGAGTCCATATTGAAACCTAACCTAGGAATTGGGATCCTTCCTCTATTTGGGATCTTATTAAAATGGGGTTCATCTCCTTGAATCCACAATGGTAATACCTCAATTCCTTTTTAGTCTTTATATATTGTTTTGGATATCGACTATACTTGGATTTAGGATCACATTCCCTAATTTCTCGTTCTTTATTCATTCTTCAGATTTCTTCCAAACTGGGATGAATCAGATCTTGATACCATACAAGATATCTAGAACGGACCTAAGGTAGGTGGTCATGTTATTTTTGTTTAATGTTGGATTGTTTATATATGTAAGAGTGTCATGCGCCCATTTTTGGGGCATCACCTTAAATTGGAATTGAACCCTGTTGTTTTCCTATCATGTTTTAGGTAATTGAATGGGCATGATTATGCATGTTATAGGTTTTACACCTTGATTAAGGACCACCCCATTGGTGAGTTTCATTTAATGAGCCTTTATGGATTTTTTCCTTGGATGCCTATGAGGCATTCCTTTTATCCAATTCATGGGTTGTAAAAAAATTGAATTGATTATTAATGGAATTTAAATATTGATAGATTGTAATCAAATTGGTTAAAGGGTATGAGATGGAAGTTTAAACCTTGACCCATGTTTCCTTTATTGTTTAAATTAGTCTTTCCTTTACCATGTGAGTATGTATAGGCTATGAATTGAATTGATGCAATTGGATAGAATTTCTCAAATCGTTTATTCTCCTACATGAGATATAGGATAATTAAGACATGAGATAACTTTATATGATAATTAGGATTGTTATTCTAAAAATTCCCATGTGATTATTTGAAGGTAATACCTTTGAGGCTGGCCAAGGATTGATACTCATTTTAAGGTGATCTTGATGCTATATGATCTTGGTTTTTACATTGACATGTCTAATGAAATGTTTAAATGGAATAAAAATGGTTAAATGATAAATATCCATGAGTGACACATGGATTCATATGATAATTCCATGGAATAATTCATGTGACTATTGACTGTTATACCATAGGTGATATATGGATCCTCCTTGTTATGTTATGTATGGATTCAATGGTTAAATGTCATAATTCCTTGAGTGATACATGGATCCAATTGAGGGATTCCATGGATAGAATTATTGATGTTGGAATTATATGTTGAGTGATACATGGACCCAATTTAGGTATTTCATGGATGAACTCAAGGGACATTTGATTATATGTCATGGGTGATACTTGGGTATTCTTTATAGGACTGCCAATGATGTAATCAGATGACATGGACTATATATCTCACCCAGAGCAATACCAAGTTCTTGAGATTTTTTCTAGGGACAGGCTTGTAAGGTGTTGGTAGAGATAACACCTAGAGTGATACTTGAACTCCAATTTAGGAATTTCAAGGATGGTCTTAGGTTATAAATTTAATATTGAAATGAAATGCCTTATAACGCATGTTCCAAGACAAAGCACAAGGTTGGATTCAGTCTTCTCTTGATCTGGATCTCAAGATTTATATATTTATACATAATTAAAATTTTAAATGGATATAAAATAAAAACTAGAGCATGTAGGATGTTTTATTTTGAGTTTTACCTTGCTTACTATTTTTCATAATTGCACACTACCAACTATATATATTCACTAACTGATTGGCGCAAAACTTTGGTTGTTTCCTACTGGGATTTGGTCTCACAACCTATTTGGGTAATTTTTTGGGCCCAAAAGGATTGTATTATTGAAGCTAACTATAAGGTAAATTTCCCCCTACAGGTACTTGATATGCTGCTTATGAGTAGGAGAGCATGGGACCAAACTGAGGCTTACAATACTACTGGGATTATTTTGGACTTTGTAATTTTGTTCTATTGATTGTAAATACTCATTGTATTCCTATTTTGGTTACTTTATTATAATCATGTTAAATATATCATAATATTTTATATGATATTATTTATGTCTTATTATACTATCGATCTTACATTGTTTAGTTAGGTTGTATGGTTTAATAATTTTGCAATTTATAACTATTATCGATATTCCATTATGTTACACTCTGCTAATGAGGTAATAGTCTCCCTATGTACTCACCTAGGACCTTTCCTCTAGTCAGCAACCTCTAGAATTTGGGGATATGCACTTGAGGCCATGTGACCCATCGGGATCAAGACACCTTTCAGTGGAATCTAGGTCTGGGAGGTTACAAAGTTGTATCAGAGAATTTATTTTCTAGTTTTTCTTTACTATTTGGAAATAATACAAAGGGATAGGAAGGAATAGGGATTTGGTAATGAGTTTTTCCCAATAATAGCTAACCCAAATACAATAAAAATTCAAATTGGATTGAATTAAATTGCTAGTTTATATATTTTGACAATTACAATTGATTTGATTCCACCACTGGGTGACTCACTTGATTCATGATATTAATGTTGATGTGATTTTGGGTTCTATCATGTTTTAACTTAAAGAGATGAGGGTATTCCATCTCATTCATCATATAAGAACTTGCTAGATTTGACATGCCATGCATTATGCCATGCCATTTAAGATGCATTATCGATTGCATGTAGTTGTGATAGATGCCTTGATAAATATGCATGATGTTATGTTAGGTGTATTGTGATGTATTTTGGTGTGAAATAGATAGATTCCAAACTTTTTTCCCTAAGGTGTATGGGCCCTCTTGTATCAGAATTTGGCGTATCGTGGTTCAACCTTAAAGTTAATTATGTTATGATTTTCCATAGGTGGATTCCAATATTTGATTCTTGGGGAGTATGAGCCCCCATAGATAGGAATTTGGAATACTAGTGGTTTACCCTTCTAAAAAGATGTGATAAACTTGAAATGAGTATCAATTCAATGAATGTGAATGGGAAATTAGTTTGGAATAAAATGAATATGAAAGAAATTGAAACTGAAATGGTTTATGATAGAGAACATGACTAGACCCGACCTTAGTAGTGGGATTTCGGTAGTGTTTCTCATTTTTTTGAAACCTAGACCTGACCCATGGGGTTATAAGAGGGGTGATTTCTTATAGAAGAATGTTTTTTTACCTGTCATGTCTTAATATCTGTTCTTTTGAGCTAAAAACATTGATAATGACCTTGTACAGAGAGGGGGTGTTTGGAATTCTTGATCCATGACACCATGATGAACTCTAAATATATTCCAGGAGGGTGGAGATGATCACACTCTGGAGGTGGTAGGCCATGGGATACCAGTGGATCCTCCAGTAGTTCCACCTATGAAACCAACTGTTATATCGAATGGAGGTGTTGAGGCAAAGTTCCGTGAATGGTTTATGTGGTTTATGTAGACCGTTTAGTGAGAATCGATACCTACCTTGACTTTGGAAGAGTTGATGTGTGAATTTCAATAGTAGAATATGCCCATGTTTTGGGGGATGGAAGACCATAGGCTACTAATTCATGGATTGAGGCCATGTTATCTATATTTGATTATTTGGACATTCCTCCTGAGAGGAGGGTAAGTCTTGCTATGTACATGTTGTGTGATTCCACCGAGAGATGGTGAGATGTTACCACTCAGACTGATCGTTATCAGGTGATGGCCTGGATGGAGTTTCATATGGCCTTATACAATTATTTCTGTCCCGAGACTTTGATTGATGATAGAGACCAAGATTTTATACATCTAGAGAAGGGATATTTATTAGTTATGGAATACTTGGCCCGTTTTACTGAGCTCCAACACTTCACACCTATTCTGATGGGTGATGAGTTATCGAAGGAAAGACGATTCAAGGATGGTATTAGATACCACATCCGATCATAGGTGAATTTATTTTGACTGACTATTATATCTAGGATAGTGAACCAGGCACTAATCACCGAGCCTAACCTGAGGGAATCTGGTGGTTCGAGCCATGGTGGTTTGGAACCTAGGTTTGGTACTGCATCGACCGGTAGTAGGAAGCATTGCCTGGAGCTTCCACATGGTGATATTAGCAGTCAGAACATCTCTTCAGGTATCCAGGTGAAGTGCTACCAATTCGATAGGCTAGGACATATGAGGCCACAATGTATGAAGGACCCAATTAAGTGTTGATATTGAGGAAATATGGACCATTTACTGGGCTTATGCAAAACATTTCCACCAGCAACTAGTTAGATAGGTTCTACACCAACTCCAAATTCAGGATAAGGGTTAATAGCTTCTCCAATAAAAGGAGATGGGGTATATTAGGTTACTCAGGATGAGATGGTGGTCATGGCCATGGTAGCTAGACCCCATGTTCATATAGACAACATGGTGGATTTTCTCAGGGTATCCAGACATTATCACATGGTTATGGTACAAGATAGGCATATAAAATGTAACAGAAACATCAAGAGTGTGATAATGGACATTCTAATATCATAGTAACTATTATGGTATCCTCTGTTTTAGCTACTACACTTTTTGATATAGGGGATTCACATAGCTTTATATTTGTTCCCATTGTGGAGATCCTTGGGATCTGTGTTTTTACTTCAATGATGATGCTAGAAACTTTGTTAAGGATCAGGAAAGAAGATCTGCATCAGTGCAGGGAGTGCCCCTTGAAGTTGGTGGGTGTCACTTCATATGAGACCTTTACATAATTGAGATAATAGGCTTCGATATCATTCTTGAGATGAACTGGTTGGATTCTTTTCATGATTTATTAGATTTCTATCACTGCAGGGTGAGTTTTACATCACAATAGGGTGGGGAGTTCATACACAATTGTGAATGGGATGTCTAGGAAAACCGAAATGGACCTACATATTTTGGGATAGGTGGGATGATATCCTATATTTTGAGTTTAAATCTGGATGATCAGGGAAAACATTAGACCATTTTCCCTCCAATGGTTGATCATTTCAGGTAAGTATTCTCAGAAGACTTCTCAGAATTACCTTTGGTGAGTGAGGTAGAGTTTTATATAGAGATAGTTCCTGAAGCTGCACCGGTATCCATTCCTCTTTTTAGGATGACTATGATCAAGTTCCAAGAGCTCAATAGATATTTAGAGGATTTAAAGGCAAAGGGTTTCATATGACCAAATTCTTCTCTATGGGATTCTTTGGTTCTCTTTATGAAAAAGGAAGATAACACCCTTAGGCTATGTGTGGATTACTAGAAATTGATCCAATTGATGGTTAAGAACCAGTATCCTCTATCATGGATAGATGATATCTTCAACCATCTCTGAGGATATCAGGTCTTATAAAATATTTATTTGAGATCGAGTTACTATTAGACATGTGTTATAAAATCAGTCATACCTATCACACCCTTCAAGAGCTGGTACAATCTATATAAGTATTTTTCAATGTCATTCGGTCTCAGGAACGTGCCATCGGTCTTCATGGAACTGATGAACTGAGTGTTCCATACTTACCTTGATTCTTTTGTTGTGGTTTTCATGGATGATATCTTGGTGTATTCTCACAATAAACATGATCATGACAAACATCTTGATATCATTTTTAATACACTAAAAATCATCAGTTATATGCTAAGATCACAAAGTGCCACTTATAAATGAATCAAATTCACTTACTGGGTCATTTTATCTTAGAGACAAGAGTATCTATGGACTTAGAGAAGGTGGGAGTGGTGGTTACCTAGGAGTATCCCAATAACAACTTTGAGGTGCGTATTTTATTAGGGATGACTGGTTATAATAATTGTTTTATACAGTACTTCTCATTCTTAGCAGCACCATTCGTGGGATTGAATAAGAAAGGTGTGAAGTATATATGGTCAAATTACTATGATAAGGCCTTTTAAGAGTTGAAATGGAGATTGAATTCAGCACTGATACTGATTTTTATAGATCCAAGAAGGAGTTACACTGTGTACTGTGATGCATCAAGTATCGGGCTAGGATTAGTTCTTATGCAATGAGATCAAGTTGTTGCATACAAGTCTTGGTATTTGAGGCCACATGAGATTAATTACCTAACACAAGATCTTCAGTTAGTAGTGGTTGTTCAATATTTACATTTCTAGAGACATTACTTACTAGGATAACATTTTGTGGTGTACATAGACCAAAAAATACCCAAGTAGATATTTATACAACATGATCTAAATATGAGGTAGTGAAGGTGGGTTGAATACATTTCATATTTTGACTTCAAGATAGCCTACACACCTGGTAAAGGAAATGCAGTTTCTAATGCATTGAGTAAGAGGACTTAGATACAGACAGTGATGCAGGTCAATAGCGAGTGGCAACTTATGGCGCTGTTCTCTGAGATTCACTTGGAGTTGCACAAAAGTCAAGGGTAGACGTTTCTATCATCATTATTTTGTACCTATACCCTTATGGATAGAGTGAGGATGAGGTATCTATCAGACTCTGAAGGCTTAGTTCTATGGTAATGTGTGGTAGGTGAGGAACCTCCTCCTAGTTGGACCATAGGTGAGGATGTGGTACTGTGTTTACTTGGTAATGTGTGGGATTCTCCAAAAAATTCATGAGGAAATGTTGTGGGATTTTATGTCTATATATGGGAATTGAATCCTGGTGTCATGAATATGTATTGGGAATTACATCATCAGTGTTGGTGGTTAGGCATGAAAAGTGTTGTAGCTAGTTTTATCATGAGGTGTTCCACCTATCAGCAGGTGAAGGAAGAACACTTGTGACCAGACAAACTTTTATATTTGTTACCAATTTATGAGTGGAAATGGAATGATGTCATGATGGATTTCATGATAGGTTTACCAAGGTCACCTCGAGGTAATGATATCATATGGGTTGTTTTGTATATTCTCACAAAGGTTGCACATTTATTTTTTGATCAAGGAAACCTTTAGTATTGATGATCTTGGGAAGTTGTACATCCATCAGATTGTACAACTACATGGGATCTCACATTATATAATTTTATATAGGTATTCTGGGTTTAACTCTAATTTATGGCATGGGATAAAGAGGGATCTGGGTAAATATGTGCTTTCGAGAACATAATACCACCACCATATAGATGGATAGTCAAAGAACACAATTTAGGTGCTTGAGGACATTCTATGGGAATGCATCATGGATTTAGAGGGCTATTGGGAGAGGCATATATCCATGGTTGATTTCTCCTACAATAATAGATTTTAGAATACAATTCAGATGGTTCCATATGGGGATTTGTACGGTAATCCATGTCGATCTCCCCTTTGTTGGATGGATGTAGGAGAGACAGCTATGTTGGGACCTCATCTCGTCCAGGAGACCATGAAATAGGTATAGTTGATTCAAAAAATAGATGGATACTACACAATATCATCATAAATCTTACACTGATTTCTGCAGATGGCCTTTAGAGTTTGAATTTCGGGATTGGGTTTTACTATGTGTTTCACCAAGGCTAGCACATAAGAGGATCAAGAGACAGGGAAAGCTTCCACCTAAATACATTAGGTCGTTTGAGATTTTGGAGAGAGCCAGGCCAATTACTTATCAGTTTTAGTTACCTCATAGGTATTGGGTTATGCATTATGTCTTCCATATTTCTTAGTTACAATGTTTTTATTTAGACCCATCTCAAACCTTTCAGCCTAAGGAGGTTGAGTTATGGGTAGATTTGTCCTTTGAGAAGCATCCTATATGAATTTTAGATCATATAAAGAAGGTTCTATGAGGGTGGTCAATTCATTTAGTGTAGGTGTTATGGTAGCATGGCTGAGTGTAGGATGAGACCTGGGGGAAGGAGGTCGATGTATGATCGCAGTGGCCAGAGTTCTCAGATATTTCTTCACCACCCTTGGAAGGGAAATTCAGGGATGAATTGCTTTCATGGGGGTAATTTTTAAGAACCTAGTTCTTTGAGGTATATATATTGTTTTCTCTACCAATTATAAGTTTAATTCCCTAAATATGTCCTAATGGGAGGTCATGTTGAGGTCATAGAGGTATTAGGGGTTCCTGAGGCTATTCCGAAGCACATAACCTAAGGTTTGAGATTTTTATGACGGGTGCATGGTTAGTGAAAACCATGTGGGTAGGCTTCAAATATTGAATAAACCATGTGAGGTTAGACTGTGGTGGCCTACATGTCGCATAGTTTAATGAGACCATACAAGAGGAGTCACACGACCATACGATAGGTCTACAAATTTTAGCAGATTTTATAGAGGCTTTTTGCATGTTTCACGCACAATTTGTAAAACGTGAAGGTAAACCATGCGGTCACCCTTTTATACTATAGTATACCATACAACTTGGTGTATGGTTTGACTAACCATGTTCCAAAACCATGTGACCCAGTTATTTTGGGTAAAATTACCTTTTTCCCATGAAATTTTTTATAAATTAAAATCATTTCTCTTTTGATTTGTTGTACAAAAAAGTGAGAATTTGGGGTCCCTCTTAAAGCTTGACCTAGAATTTGAGATCCCACCTCCATCCGAGCTCTAATTTGAATGCAGTTCATCTCTTTGAAATTTTCAATGGTATGTCCTTAATTCCTTTTTATCCTTTCTCGATTCGTTTGGATATCGACTGCGCTATTTGGATTTAGGTTCATTTACCCTAATTTCTTGTTCTTCATCTGTTCATTAGATTTATTCCAAAATAGGAAAAATATGAGCTTGATAATGTATGAGATATCTAGAACGAACCTAAGGTAGGTGTTCATGTGATTTTTGTCGAAAGTCAGATCATTTATATATTTTGGAGTGTCATGCGCCCATATTTGGGGCATCACCTTAAATTGGAATTGAACCTTGTTATTTACAACCATGTTTTAGTTAATTTAATGGGAATTATTATGCATGTTATAGGTTTTAAAACTTGATTAAGGACCACCCCATGGGTGAGTTTCCTTGAATGACCCTATATGGTTTTTAGACTTGGATTCATATGAGGAATGTCTTTTATCCCTTTCGTGGGTTGTTAAAAAATGGAAATGATTATTACTGGAAATGAAATGTTGATAGATTGTAATATAATTGGTTAAAGGGTATGAGTTGGAAGTTTTACCCTTGACCCATGTTTCCTTTATTATTTAAATTAGGTTTGCCTTTCCCATGTGGGAATGTATAGGACACGACTTGAATTGATGAAATTGGATCGAATTTCTCAAATTGATTATTTTCTCATGTGAGATATATGATAATTTAGCCATGAGATAGATTGATAGGATAATTAGGTTTGTTATGCTAAAAACTCCCATGGGAGTATTTGAAATAAATCCCTTTGAGGTTGGCCAAGTATTGATACACATTTTGAGGTGATCATGATACTAGATACTCTTGGTTTTGACCATGGCATGTCTAATGAAATATTTAAATGAAATTCAAATGGTTAAATGATAAATATCCATAAGTGAGACATGGATTCAGATTATAATTCCATAGACGGACTCATGTGACTATTGAACATTATACCCTAGGCGATACATGGATCCACCTTAGGATTCCATGGATGGACTCAACGATTAAATGTGATAACGCCTTGAGTGATACATAGATCCAATTGATGGATTCCATAGACGACCTCATCGAGGATGGACTTATATGATGAGTGATACATGGACCCAATTTAGGGATTCCATGGATGGAATCAAGGGAAATTTGATTATATATCATGGGTGATACTTGGGTCTTCCTTAGAGTACTTCTAAGCATAGACTCAAATGACATGAACTATATACCTCACCTAGAGCGATATTGGGTTCCTAAGAGGTACACTAGGGACATGATTATAGGGTGGTGGTTGAGATAGAACATGGAATGATACTTGAATTCCAATTTAAGAATTTCAAGGATGGTATTAGGTTATAAATTTAATATTGAAATGAAATTCCTTATGATGCGTCTTCCATGCCAAAGCACAAGATTGGATTCAGTCTTCAATTTTTCTTATTTAGATTGCCTTATGAGTCATCTATTGTGTTACCAATTATACGAGGGATGTTGGGATTTAGTTGGATCTCAATATTTATATATTTCTGAATAATGAAAATGTTCAATGGATATTAAATGAAACTAGAGCATGTAGGATGTTTTCTTTTGAGTTCTACCTTGCTTACTGTTTTTCTTAGTTGCACACTTCCTGCTATATATATTCACTGATTCATTGGAATAAACCTTGGGTGGTTTCCTACTAGTATTTAGTATTAAAACCTTTTTGGGTCATTTTTTGGGTCCAAAAAAATTATATGATTGCAGGTATTGATAAGGTCAAGCACCATCTTACAGTTACTTGATATGCTGCTTAGGAGCAGGAGAGCATAGGACCAAGCTCAGGCTTACGATGCTACTGGGATTATTTTGGCCTTTTTTTCTTTTTCTATATGGATTGAACATCTTACTTATATTACTATTTTAGATACTTTATTAGAAACATGTGACACATATCATCATCATGTATATGATATGATTACTAACTTGTTATACTATCAGTATTTCATTGTTTACTTCTGTTGTATGGTTTATTGCTTCCACTATTCGTAATTGTTATTGATATTATGATATGTTACACTATGATAATGAGGTAATAGTCTTCCCATAGACTCACCCAGGCCCTCACTTCTAGTCTACAGCCTCTGGTGTTTTGGGAGATATTCTTGAGGCCATGTGACCCACTGGGCTCGGGGCACCTTTTAGTGGTATTCGGGTCCTGGATGTTACAAAAAATAAAAGGTAATTATTTAAAAAATTTGAACCACCTGATCCCATATATTGGGATAAATTTTCTCAAATTTAATTCTTTTAAGTTTTATAAATTACTTAAAAAAAAACACCCAAAATACAATGAAAAATGGTTTTCTAAAAAAATGTGTTTTTAAACCTAAAAAATGTCTTATAAAAAAGTAATGTAAAATTATTATCCTAAGAGAATAACTTAAATTATTTTAAATCAAATTTATATTATATAAATGTAAATCCAAAATATAATTACACTTTTAAATTACTTGATTTTAAGAAATACAGTGACAGTTTTACAAAATTTGTTATTTTTTTCTATTCACTGAAAAATAAATTATTTCAGTAAAATCCAAAAATATCAGCATAAGTTAATTTTGATATGATGATTTAAAAATTTATTTTCATTTTATAAAATTCAATTTCTAAAATTGGTAGAAATTAATTATAATTTCACACACAAAATGATATAAAATAAATTTTGAATAAAATACATTTTTGAAGCATGAAATAACTTAACTAAAATTTGAGTACATATTTCCTAAGAATTAATCAATGTATTTGTATTTATTAGGACCATTATAAATATATTTTATAATTTAGTTACTCATATCCATACCTACCAATTCAATGTCTAGTTTATCACATTTAAATAATAATATTTTTGTAATATATATAAATTCACTTAAAGATTGGTGTTGTATGTTAAGAAAGCTATTGAACACTTAAAATTACCTAAAAAAATATAACTTAACATATTGGGATGTTTAATTATAAAACCCTAAAATTAATTTTACCCAAATAATTTTATCTCATCCATCAAAGTTTCAAACATTTTTGGAAACTAAAATCATATAGATGGATAATAAAACTTTTTTGAAAAGGGGGAGTGGGAAAGATAATATTTAACTAAAATATCACATAATCTGGTTAGCATATAAGGATAACATTGGGTGGAAGTTAAAATATATACATATATAAAGAAACTACCATTAAAGTACTAATAGATAGTGACAATGATGATGGTCATGAGAAATTTAACAACCAAAAAACCGTAAATCAATGAGGGGGAAAAGACCATCAATTCAGCGAAAATGAAGATAAAAGGATAATAATTTTATTTCATGATATTTTCCCTAAAGGTAATGTATTCATTTAATGTCAAGATAGAGAACTTGATAAATTGTAATTACTTGATTTCTTTCCATTTCAGAAGTGAAATTTCATCCTTTGTTTTGCTTTGATGAATTTCCACTTCATCTATTGTTCTAGGAAATGAATATTTAAGATGAATGTTTCAAGCCTGAAGCACTAAAATTAAATTTTAATAGATCATAATATCCATAAAATAATGAAAAATAATTCATTATTTCTATATATATTAAAAAAACCAAAATGGTTAGCACAATTTATCTAATATGGATACATATAATACATTTATCTATAAAACCTAAAAAATAACCACCAAAGTTCAACCTAATCCATTCCATAAATATTACACCTTAATAATCCTCCAAAATACGTCTGACCAAGTTCAAATCCCAAAAATATAAAATATTTTATCAAACATTTACCCCATACAACATAAATTATTTCATAATGTCATATACCAACCATGTAAATATCTTGACCATATATTCTCTAAAATATACTAATTTTCTTCTAAAATAACCTATATTTCCCTTAAAAAACAACAAAAATATATATTATTCTACAAGTTAACTCAAAATTTATCCCTAAAATTAAATCCCATCCCATAAAATAATACTCCCTTTACATTAATCATATAATGATCCCAGAATAATACTATGAACCACTTATAAAAAAATTATAATCACTTAGTAATCAAATTAATTTTCAATCCCATAGTTATATATATAATAAAACATATGTTCCCAAATTATAATAATCCATAATTACCTCAAATTCAAAGATCATAGTAAAAATTAGGTTTATCAATACGTTTTAGTACAAATTCCTATAATTCACATTTTATAACCCTTCCATACAACTTCATTACATAAAATATTAGTAGAATAATCCTTGGATGTAAAAATACCATTAATGAATGCCAATAAATCATAATCTTCAAAACCCAATACATATTTACATCAATCATTCAACTTCATTCATAAAATTATAACCAAGAATTTTTTTATTCCATAATACTTCCTTTCTATAATTTGTAATATAAATCATATCTCAAATTTCCTCAATCTCAATGAAAAATTATTTTCTTTTAAGGGTAACTTTAAAAATAATTCACACCTCTTATATGTTACTCATATATTATTTATCTAAAAATATATAACATATAACTCTTCAAATTTTTTATTCATGTTAACATATTGATCCTTTTCCTAATATATCATCCACTAAACATTTTAATGGGTAGTTTATTATTCGATTCCCTATTTCTCCACATGAAAAAAATTTTGTGTTCATTTAAGACATTTTTTCACATTCCATTTTACATTCATGACATGTAGGATGTTGAATCCTTTTATTTCCATGGTTCTTATCACATGATATTTTATGAAACTCCATATTTCTTGTATTTTTTGTTTCAGGAAACTCACCCACGTTGAGACTGTTAATCATATAATGTGATATATGATTAGGAATAATCAAAAGTTTTTGAATTCCAACTCTTGTTTTATTTAGTTTCTCATGAGAATAATCATTTCATTCACCATAAAATTAAACATTAACATGGTTCCTTATAGTTCCATCCATTGTGTGAGCACCAATTGTATAATCATATAATCATGAAAAATCATGAAAAATCATGATAGATTCCTTTCAATTTATGAAACCTTAGGTTTAAACTAGTTTATACATGATAATAATTTATTAAAATCCATCATAATGGTTCATAAATAAAATGTGAATTAATCTAGGAATATCCCCCAGGAGTTTCAAACTATGTGTGCAGTAAGGTTTATTCACCATGCACCAGAACGACGGTTGAGATATACTCAACCAACTCTTTTCAAGGATATTAACCCAAGATGTATCCATGAAAAAACCATGTACAAATATTATATCAAGATATATATATGATTATAGGAAAACCAAATAATATATAACTTAATAAAAACTATATGATATTATTCTACAATTATACATATCAAAAAATCTTTCATAGGGTTATATTACCTAATATATATTTTACCAAATATAGTTCCCAAGGTTTATATAAAAAATTATATAATACCAACTATAAATACCCCAACTCCAGTAACCCAGAGCCAGTGTCTTCTATATTACATTGGTACTAGATATATAAGATCCCACTATGAAGGATCGATAATTTTAGAAGTCTTACAGAATAAGTTATATAAATGATTTCAATATTACAATTGAAATATAAAATAAATTTCATAAGAAACATTCTCAAATCCTGGATATTATGCATAATAGAATTCTTTATATCTTGGGGTAAGGTAAAAATAAAGTAGCTTAGATGCTTATTAAGGGTTACATATAAAGAAATCTATTGTAACAAACCAACCTGGAATACCATATAAACCAACATCCAAGCTAATTCACCACTAACCTAAAGATAATTCACGATCTCCATAGGATGGTGTCAAGAACCTGGGCATTAAAAAATAACTGTTGGAAATGATTTATCACAAAAAAACTTCAATAAAAGAGTATAATGTGAAAACATCATCATCATATATATATATATATTAATCAATACCTACATATCAAAGTACAAAGAGACACTAAGAAAACTGGAAGTAGAATATAAAAACCAAAACTCACCTCCTAGTGGTCCACAACTACCCCCCATGTTTTAATTCACCCCCCTTGGTCACCCTAACTTGAAACCATAGAGTAAGGTGAGAGCACGAACACCTACTGTAAGATAATAAAGGGAAAAAAACCCTAAAAGGTACAAGTAGGGTGTGATCTAAAGATCCCAGTAGGATTTTACCAAGTATTCTATGAAATTACTTCATAAGGAAATTAAAATATAATAAAATAGGGTTAAAATAATAGAGTATGAATATTAGTTTAAAAATAAAGTTTTAAACATTTAAAATCATTTATTAAAATAAACCTATAAAACATGACATTTCACCATTTAAAAACTAAATATTTTCCTGAAAATATTTGAAAACAATTTCACTAACTAAAGACAGATAATAAAGAAAAGATGAGAATATACACCTGATATGGAAAGATGAACAAGATTCAATACAGTAGAGTTGTGGTGCATAATAATAATAAATTAAGCAAGAAAGGAAACTATAGTGAAAAATAGTGACAACGAATACTGTCATGTATCAAGATCAAGTATATGGATGTCATTGGTATAACAGAGGTATGATAGTGAGTGCACCTTAGAATAGCTAATCAAATGACTAATTATCAGGATTACATCTAGTCTCATGGGTTCTAAAAGAAAACTAGTTCTATGCACACCCACCTTTATGGTTTCATGTCTATAGACTAAACCTTTCAAATTATATATGGATGCACTATAAGGGTTTTAATCCACTAGTGGAACATATATCTAGGCCATCCTATCTAACTATCTAGGTTCACATGACTAATAAAAATAAAGGGTGAGATAAAAAAAGTTATGAGGATCACACGGGGATCCTTATTATCAACATCTCACTCTCACCCCCCAAACTCTCCCAAATTAAATAATACCTTTTCAACACACCAAAAAATGAGATGTATAATAATCAAACAAGTTACAATTAATGGATTGTCACATGGGATAATTATCATAAAGTGTCAAATAGGTCTTCAAGAATCATCAATTTCTATTCAAAATCATTTATACAATTCAATATTCAAAAGGGTATTAATACCCACTTCCTTTCACAATTCATCATAAAAATTCCATATGGACCTTTAAAACAATCATTTATTTTAAGGAAACCATAAATCATTTAAATAAAGTGTTAAATTTTTTCAAAGGTTTGAATAAATTTCAAAACACGAGTTTACACCCTCTTTCCATGAAAATAAATTATTTATTTCAAATAACCCCAGAACACCAATTCCAAAAAAAGGGTAAAATCTTTTAAAGGGGTTCTTGATCATTTAATAAATTTAATCATTTAAAACTATTTAGAAATTGTCAAATAGTTAAATTCATTTAATTCAAATCAAGTAAGTTATTTTAATAAATCAAAACTTGAGCCAAAGCTCTCAATTTTACCAAAACATCCTTTAAAACATATTTAAAAATACATCAAAATAAACATGGTGTTTATCAATTTACAAAAAGGTAAGATAAATCAAATTCATAGCTATATAATTAATTCCCTATTTAATTCAGGCAGAAAAGGGTCAATGAATATTTTATAAAGGATTTTAACGGTAATATTTCATAGAACATGTGTTAAAAATCAAGAAAAATGTATTTATGAAATCTCAATAACAATAAATCAAAAAATAAAGAAAAATCATAGAAACACCTACTTGGGAAAATAAGGAATCCAACTATAATGAATCTGATATGTGTTTCCTTTGATGGCGATCACTAGATCTAAGAAGGTAGATCTTGAAACATGGGAGAGATGAGAACCTAGATCTATAATTCTACATCAATAAATAAATATCCAACAAAACACAGGGTTTTCAAAACCTTTTGGAATAAGTAATTAAGAGAATAATGGAGATCCAATATTAAGAATAAAATATCTCACTAAAAGAGAAGATCTCCACTTATATTGGTGCTTCAATCCATTAAGAGATGATGTTTGGGGAGAAAAATAGACTTAGAGGGCTCTCAATAGATAGATAATTAATTTAGGCTTGAGTGGGAGGGGTTTAGGGTTAATTAGGGGGTTTTCAGATTTTAATTAAATTTTTTGGAACTTTAGTTATTTCATTCATGGTTTGCTGGGTTGGGTCGTATGGTTAGTACTAACTATTCGCCTAACCATGAAATGTTGCACACTTAATCTATACACTTAGTTTAACTACGTGAAAACCATGTAACAAGGCTTCACACTTTGATTAACTATGAAAAAAACATGAAACCAGGTTGCACACTTTGTTTAACCATGGAAAAACCATGAATAGACCATGAAAAGGCCTAGAAACCTTAAAAAGGGTCTGAAAAAAATACCAAAAAACAACCTACAAATAGATCCAATCGTTGGGTACTGAAATAAATGGTTCAAAACACATAAAAATAGGTAATGGTATGTTACATATATTAATATTAAATAAGGAATAATAAATATGGAAAGGTAAATAACTGCAAACAAATTCTATTTAATCAATAACTTGAGAACAAAGTGCATCTATTGATAATATCAATGCAGTAATCTCATGGTAAATAATATATGAATTATCAATAAATTAAATTCTTAATTCTAGATATCACGATCTCAAACATCATGAAATTTTTACCATCAATTCCTTGTTCCAATATAGATTAATCAATGGGAGTGAATACATCAAAAACCCATTTAAATAAGCCTAGACGATTGAATTTTCTCATTAGATTTGTCAATGTATCAAGGGAATATATAATTATAAACCCCACTCCTCAATTCATGTCCAATTAATTCCTCATATATTTAATGATCAATTTAATTCCTAAAATATTTCTTATCAATAAAAAAATATATTTGGAAAAGGATACAGAATGTCAATATTTCCCAATTAAATTAAATAACATTCATAGTAAAATAATATATATATAAATAGTATGTATTTTATGTAATAAGAATATCAATAATAAAAAAAATATGAATATTTTAGATAAATTTAATGTCCAATGAAAAATGATCATAATAAAATGAATGTTTCAAGAGAAAGTTAATGAGTAGAAAATTAATAAGATATTAATTCATTAGAAATATAGGTTTTTTAATAAATTCATGTATTTTGAGAATAAAATTAAAAGGATTAGAACCATTAAAATAAGTTTTCGTTAAATATTTTTAGTTTTAAATACATTGAAAACTTATAGAATAATCTAAATTGTGTAAAATAGTTACGGTGACAGGAAAACCTGTTAACGATGTATATTAAAAAGAAACATTACTTTCTACTTTTGTAAATAAAGTAAAAAATATATCCTTTTTTAAAACATTATAAATATTCCTTTCAAACCTTATAAAAAATCAAGGATAAAATAAAATTTTCTTAATAAATAATTTTAGTAAATAAAAAGGAATTTTATAAAACAATTTTGAAAATATAAATAAGCAAGAAAAATATACCTGATCAAAAATAGAATTAAGATCAAATTTTCTTTAAAATATTACATTTCTTGATTCATTTGGAAAATATAATTTTTTTTAAAAAACATGTAAAATCATTAAATATCAATAGGATAAGAAAATATATGGATTTTTTAAAGTATATATTATATGATTCCTTTAATGAGAAGAAAGGAAATCCCAAAAAAAATGATATTGTAATATTAATTCTCACCTATATAGTAACTTTTAAATTGTAACCCCTTGAAATATTAAACATTAATTGAAACATTAATTATCATTAATAAATATATATTCATGTTAAGAATAATTAAGGGTTATTATATACACCACATAAAAAATGTGCATACTACTAAATAGGTCTTAATAGAGTGGAAATTGGGACAAAATACCTTACAACGATCGTATCATTAGAGTGAGAATTTAATCAATGAAGTGATTATGTGTAAAAAATTTAAATCCATACTAAATAAGTGTAAATAAAAAAAAGATAATAAAAGGTTATTAAAAAAATAATTTTATCATAACATAGTCAACGAACTAGAAGCATAACCCAATGAATAGAAATTGAGTTACGAAACCTCTTACCTTAACTTCGACTTGCCTCATATGTGCTTTTAAAATCATATATAATAAATTTATTTTTATTATAATTACACATATGAACCATATACCTATCTATAATATCATATATGATCCATTTATAACATTTTATCACCTTTTTGATAATAATGTTTTATTATTATCATTGTTTCGAGTGTTATCTGCTTTGTTTTTTATGAAAATTTTAGTTCGGTAGTTTCGGTTCATGTACTTTGATTATGGTTACATAATTTAAAAAAAATTAATCATTATATAAATATAATATATATTCATTATATATATATATATCCATAAAAGGTATATATAGAAAAATAAATTACATTGTTCATGGAGATGGTAGGTCGTATGCATGCATGGACTCTATTTTCACTTTTCAATGGATGGAAAAAAAGAAAGGTAAATAATAAATAAACATTATAGAATCATTATAATATCATATGTATCATATATATGTATTAAATATATCCTTATTACCATAAATACAAATGAAAAATGAAAAATGAATCACATCGCTTTGTGGTAGTGGTAGCTCACACGTACGCACAAGCGACATTATCATTTTCTAACGAATCGGTAGGGAAAAAGGTATATATGATGTTATAAATAAAAAAGAATCATTATTTAAGAAATATCATATATACTCATTAGTTAAATATTTATAACCATCCATGTAAAATGGAAATGAAAATGAATTACATCTCTCTATGAAGATAGTAAATTATATGCATGCACAAGAAATGCTTTCACTTTCCTTAGGATGGAAAAAAGTGGAAAATAATTTTTCCATAATCATAATATCATATAAGTATATGTATGACACTTTATTTATTATTTTAGGATTATTTCAACAGTTTTAGAGTAAATTTATGAAGAAAGGAATGTGAAAGAGTCAGTAAAGATGACTAGGTATTCTTTAATAAAATTCCTCTAGAACCATAATTAATGACCCTTGGAATAGTATTTTAAGAAGACCAGTAGATCTAATTAGTGTATACATAATTTTAAAAGAGAAATGGTCAGGGTTTGGTCTATCTAAATAGCTCAAAGTTGTATGATGAAGATAAATAAGGGGAGTCCTTTATAATTGAGGTGAGTGAAACACTTATAAATTTTCATAATATTAAAATATAATAAAGGCACATTCACGAAAAAGTGGTTAAAAAATTTCATGGATTATAATATAAGGAGTATATGATCCTGCTATAATAATATTATCAAATTTAGATAGTTTTATATATCATTTTAAATATTATATTATTTAGTAAACCATTCATTAACTATTTTTAAAAATAAGGAAATTTCAGTCCATATATTATCATAATTTTACTTTTTGATAATTCTTATGTTTTTTAAATAATTTAATAATATAATATTTTCATAAAATATCATTAATTTAATATTTGACACTATTCATTTAATTTTACTTTCAAAAAAGTTAGCAGTAATATAATTTGAATACAAACATTAAAAAAATATCTAATATGTTATATTTTTCTTCTAAATTTATGATATATTTTAACTTGCTCAAAAAATATTACTTTTATAGTTTTTTTTAAATCATTTACTTTATTTTTCTACTTCTTTCACAAGCACTGTATCGATGTTGTGTAATAATTTAAGGTAATTATTTAATTACTAAAAATAAAAAATAATTTACTAGGATCAAAATAATTAATTCATATTTCAAATAAACTTTTATAACTAATCTTATCCCCTTTTATACTTTTATTAAAATTTAGAGATATTAAAGTCAACATAGTGTCATTTTGGAATTTTATTTACTTAAAATAAGATATATGTCATTGCCAAAGGAAAATGGCATCCAAATACAATATATTTAGAGTTAGGATGGATATGTAAAAATTAATGTCATAAAATGAAATAAATTAAACTGTTGGATAAATTTCAAATGCCCCATTCCATTATTTTTAATGTTAATTACTCAATTTATCATTTACTTTAATTTGAACCTTTCTATGTGACGTGATGTGAGCCTATTATGGATGATGGTTTGGCAAGATATGGGTGGGGAGGTTGGGGGGTTTTGGATTTATTTTTTTCATGTGATAGTGGTATACATGGTTATATTCATGGTGGTGTTAGGGATGGAACTAATATTGATGGAATGGGTCGAAGCTATACTTTCCCATTATTGTGCTAGAATATGGGATCCTTTCTTGCTAATAAATCATCTTAAAGGTAGGTTGTTTAGGATTCTTGTTTCTATATGACTTTCCATACTACTTGAGGTAACTAGTTATTCTTGGTTTATAAATCTATTTTTTTATCTTAGGATACTTCCTAGAGTACCTGGAATTATGGAATAATAATGATTAATAAATTTTTTAACCCCTGGGGTTGGTGCTTGAATAGAATGAAAATATTGATGACCATGAGAAATCATAGAGTTGATTGGTTTATTTCTGGAGGGAATGGAATTCACTTGGTGGTTAATGAAATGTGAATGAAATAATGTTAATTAATTTATAATTTATTAATTAATATAAAGTGAAATTTTAAAAGGAAATAATTAATTTAATGAAGCTTCTCAAAGTACTTGTGTGCTTATAGGATACCTAGTACTTATCAGTGGTATCTGAGTATCTAAGAGATGATAGTTGAAGTTGAGCCTAATACTAGGTTAATGAACATAGTGTGGTTGTGAGCTATATTATATATTATAATTTATGTGATTTTATATATTACCCCTCCCATATCGACATGTATAATAACACCCATTGGACTCTGGATGAGTGTTTTCCCAAATATCTAGGTTGGTAAGGAATATATGACTGACTACCCCCTCTGTCTCTTATCTCTTATCTTAATAGTATTATGTGCTAGAATGTAGGGTGGTTATCTTTCCTCATATATGTTTTTATAGGGTTAAATGGATTATGGTTATTTCATACATATATATATATACAGATATAATATCCTATGGTTTATTATAGGTGTGATGTGAAAGGGTTGTAATAAATTGACGTATAATAAATGACATACAGGATACAGGGGATTCATAAAAAAACTTGGTTACTATCTTGAGATGTGTCATGGGGTTATATGATGATGTGATTCACACGTTTCATTGTATGTGATGAGATTATGTGCTATACAAGATGCATGTTATAATAAATTAGCTCAGATTTATTCTGATTAGCTTAATTTTGGAGAGAGATGGATCAGGATATGCAATTTTGGAGAAGAGTGAAAAACAAGTAGGTAATTGAAATCAGAGAAACTTATTTTTATATTATATTATATGATCAATTTTATGTGATACTTGGTGAGATATATCCCTGCTAAGGTTGGGAACTTAGAACACCTTTTTAGGTGATGAGTTAGCTTCACTTATTATTCACTGGGATTTAGTATGCTTTCTTTATCATTTTCATGAGAGTCTCAAGGGAGAATCCTACTGATTATACATTTTATCCTCACCCTATTTATATATAAACTATTTTTAGGTCAAAGGGAGAAAGTGGGTGACTAGGCTGGACATTACTAGCTCATGGGTTGTTCAGAAGCTATTTGGGATTTCATGGTCACTACCAATGATTATCTTTTGCTATTTTTAGTTCTCTCTTTTTAGTTTCTTTAGTTGTATGACATTACGTACATGTATTTGGGGATCTTTTAATTTTATCTTGAGATGGGGTTCATGGTTTTTTATATTATCTCTTTTTTATCATGCTATTTTAGAGGGTAATTCCTCCTATATCTGTGTATTGTATACCCTCGATGTCTGTCACCAATCTGTGACCTATTAGAGGTGGGATTAAAGTTTAATTATCTATCTTCTATTATTGATATCCTAAGAGGGGTACCTTTGGGGGTAGGTATCATGAAATAGTGGTATCATAGGTTTATGTTGAGGGATAATATGGAGTTATGAGGTAGGAATAGGTGAGGACTACATGGGTTCGTAGGGAAACTGTGTCAGTTAACTTTAATAATAAATTTAAATAAGGAATACCTTATGAGACATGAGGTACCCCTATGATCTTATTCATGGAACATTATGTTTAATGATCCTACTAAGATAAGTCATAAAAGTTGTGGGGTAAATACCTAGTAAAGGATCATTCATCATTATTTTTACACATGTATTTGAAATGGGTAGACCATGAGATTAGGTTGAACCTTGAATAAATAGTTAATTAAATAAATATTAAATATTACATATTCCAAGTTTATAATTACCAAATAGTTTTTTCTTTTGTAGGTATGAATCAAGGTCGAAGTCCTCTTCAAGTTCATAATAAATATGTCTAGTAGTATGTGTCAGTATATCTCTATAGAGTAG
Source organism: Viscum album (assembly GCA_963277665.1). Classification (NCBI taxonomy): domain Eukaryota; kingdom Viridiplantae; phylum Streptophyta; class Magnoliopsida; order Santalales; family Viscaceae; genus Viscum; species Viscum album. Next base: position 1,353,951,663 of record OY728164.1, read on the forward strand.
AGGTTAACGTCGAATAAATTAAAAGGAGGAAACTCTGAGAGTTTTAGTGTCAAAGTATACAAAAGTATGAGGTCTCCATTTCAGACTCATAGATAGAGGAATGGTTGGAGGACATAGATATATCCTTCAGTTCTATCCATTCTTAGAAGGATCACTGGGTTTTTTTAGTGGTTTTGATGTTGTGCCGAGTAGTGATGTAGTGGTGGATCATATTCCTTGGGGATTATGATGAGTCATTTGTCTCATAGGGGAAGTTCTAAGACCATTTTTGAGCTTAGTTTCTTTCTTTAACTTTGAAAGAGACCAATATTTAGGAGTTTTTTTGCCTTTGATGAGGGATTTCCATTGTGTAGGATTTCAAGATCTGTTTTTGGGCCCTTACCCATTATGATTTAGACATGTTTCTAGATGGGGTAGCAAGGGAAAAACATTTCAAGTGGTATTTAATTCTATAGATCCAACATCAGGTCACCTCATTTATGTTTTTGATATATCTTGATTTATTGTTGAGATTAGAGGTCATTGATAAGATGCAACATAGGACTGGATCATCATGAGAGGGGAGTCATCAGGATTCCATATGTATCATATTTGTGGCATGGGGTTCCTAATTTCTCAGATAGAAGAGAATTTAGATAGACAGGGTGTAGGTATCATCCCACATAATCTCATTTATATAGGGTTTTTGGATCTTAGTCCCATACCAAGGTATCATATACATGTTTTTTTATATATAAGATAAGGTCATCAGTGGAAAGAGTGTTTGGCCTTTCTAATTTAGTTTCTACTAAGGTGAGAGTAACAGGGTGATACAACTTTGGATTGGTAGAGAAGATAAAGGGTAGGTAGAGGACAACCCTGATATTCTCCTAATTCTTAGAGAGTAGATAATAGATTATGTGATAGTCACCATCAGGGTGGTAGTGTTCATCGAGTAGGTTATATCATGTTGTATGATTTGGATTTTTCGGCTCCAAGAGATCTATATATCATTCGATATACCTTTTATTTTTTCTCTACTTGGGTGCATACTTTTTTTTTGATTCAGGATATCACAGTCCTTCATATCACCTACCATAGTCTATACTTTTGGACTTGTGGTGGAGAGGATTCCAGTTCCCTTGGAATTGACTATTCCAATTAGAGTTTGACCTTATATGTATGATGTTTGTAGAGATTATGAACTAATACTGGGGAAACACCGTTCATGGGGATACTTCCAATTTTTACTGATATATCCATAAGATATCATATTTAATATGGACTAGTTTTATTTAGTGTAGGATATTTTGGATTTCTTCAAGAGACATATTGTGTTCTATGATTCTAATGGAGATCCTACTATGTTAATTGGTGAGTGAGTCCATTAGAGTCACGTTCCATCCCTGTCTTCCTTGATGGATGAGAAGATTATAATATTATCAAATTCTCAATAGGTGTTGTTTCCTAGTGTTATAAAAGATTACCCATATGTATTTCCTAAGGTTTTTATGGAATTAACCTCCATTATAGAAGATCAAGTTTGAAATATAAATACATCCATGAATTCTATGATCTTAATGTCTCCGTATGGGATATCATCTTCTGAGTTGTGGGAGTTGAGGGTATAGATCAATGATCTTTTTTAGTGAGGTTTTGTTTGGCCGATCATGTAACCTTGGGGTGATCTGATTCTATGTGTGAAGAAGTACAATGGTAGTCTGCATCTTCTTATCGATTATCGTCACTTGAACCAGGAGACATTGAGGAATAACTATTCTCTTATTCATATTAATGATTTATTCAATCAAATGAAAGGATATAGTTGGTTCTTAAATATATGTCTACTATAAAAATTTAATCAGATGTGAGTAAAATATGAGGATATTCTGAGGACCACTTTCTAATTTCATTGTGGGAATTATATTTTCATTGTGATTTTGTTTTGTTTTAAAACTCTCAAAAAATGTTCATGGGTTTGATAAACATAGTTTTTAAAGAGTTTCTTGATCGATTCAATGTAGTTTCCATTAATGACATCCTATTGTACTCTGTGTTCGAGGAGGAGTATGCAGAGCATATTCATATTGTTTTGGCAGTTCTTCCATGTTAGAAACTATCTAGGTTGCTGTCGAAGTGTGTGTTTTGGGATCATGAGGTTTGTTTCTTAGTGAATTTCATGTCACATAATTGAGTATCCATAGATCATTCAAGGATCAAGGTAGTTTTTTCATGAGCATCCCCCAAGACAGTTATAATGGTGTGAAGTTTACTTGGTATTTTAAGCTATTATATGAGGTTTGTATCTGATTTATCTTGAGTTTAAACTCCTTTGATATCCCTGAATATAAATAATCAATCATTATTATATCCTAATCAATGGAAGATAGATTTCGGGTACCTAAAGGAGAAGTTGATCAGTTCTCCATTTATTCATTTTTTCAGAAGTGAGAGTTTAGTTCATGTATTTTTATGAATCTTTTCATCTTGTCTTGGGTTTTATTTTGATACAATAAAGATCAGTTGTTTCTTACATGTCATATAAGTTATGTTCACATGAGTGTAACTATTCCACCCATGATCTTCAGTTAGCATTAGTCATATTTTATTTAAATTCATGGAATCATTTACTCATTAGTGAGTGTTTTTCTATTTTAACCGATCAAAAGAGCCTGAGGTATTCTTTGTCCCATTTTTAAATAAACATGAAACAACAATGGTGAATGGAATTATTGAAAGACTATGACTTTGAAATTTTATATACGCTAAGAAAGTGTAATGTTATAGATGATGCGTTGAACATAAATTCATGCAGTGATTCCATTCATGAATCTGGTGATTCCTAAAGAGTAATGGAAGAGATATCAATTATTCATCTTGATATAGGATAGGTTGGTGGAAGAGGTTTCTTTTTTAAGAAAAAATTTTATTCATCTTTGGTGTAGTGGGTGGAGGAGTATCAATTTTTTTATTTTGATGTGGATGTCTAGAGAGACATATTTTTCTATAGTGATGCCCCTGATAGTTAATCTAAGGATGAACAACAGTAGGTGTTATTCTAATGGAGGATTTTTATTCCTTAGGTGATGCATAATGTGGTTCTTCATAAGTCCCATAGCTCACCCTTTGCAGTATACCATGGAGTGAAAAGGATTTCTTGTGACTTGAGAGGTTATTTTTGGTGTCCTGAGTTGAAGCTTTCACTTTTAGAGTTTTGTGTCTCAATGTTTTGGTATTCCATAAAGGAAGGTCGATCACTGTGTTCCCAGTGATTTTCTCCAGCTGTTGGATGTTCCTCAGTGGAAGTGTGAGGACATATCAATGAACTTCATCACCTATTTACCTTGATATCATGGAGGATTTGATGTTATATGGGTGATTGTAGACCATTTAATGAAATCATCCCACTTTATAGTGATGAAGGAGTTTATCTAAGTAGAGGTTTTTTTGACACAATACCTAGAAGAGGTGGTGAGAATCCATAGATTCCTGATGATGATCATCTATAAGTGTGATCATAATTTTACCTCCATGTTATAGAGAGGTGTCTAGAATGATTTTGTCTCTTAGTTATGACTTAACACTTCTTTATGTCTACATGTGGATGTTTAGATAGAGTAGACCATTCATACTATTGAGTTCATATTGTAAACTTATGTCCTAGGTTATGGAGGTTTGTGGATGAGGAACCTACCTTTGGTCAAGTTTAATTAAAATACTATTTTTCACTCAAACATTGGTATAAAACCATTTTAATCTTTGTACGACTGAACTTTCCATTCTTATTTATGCCAGACTAGGTTTATAGATTCAGAAATTATAGGGTTGAAATTAGTGAAAAGAAATACATAGTTGGTTTAGGTGATTTAAAATAGGATGAAGGTAGCACAAGATCATCAGAAGTCATATGACTATCATAGGATGATACTTATATATATCGATTTTGGAGACCATTTTTGATGGTGTCTTTTCATTATTAGAATCAAATGTTCAGTCATGGGAGTAATCATTTTCCTTTATTTTTTGGGCATCTCAAGGTGTTAGTTCATGTGAGAGTCATGGAATATCATATAGAACTTCCCACCATAGATGATATGAATACATGATGTATTCTATGTGTCACAAAATCATTGTTATATTTATGATGAATCTCATGTTATGTATTAAGCTGATATCAATTTTTACTATGATACAACCGTTGAGGAGCTACCTATAGAGATCTAGGACTATGAAGATAAGGTGTTTCACGGGCATGATTTTTATTTGGTTTATTTCCTTTGGAGAAATGGTGGTATATAGGAGAGTTCCTAGGAATGTTAATTATAGATACACACTCATAAACTTGAACTATTTTATTTTTATCTCTTCTCTTATAACAATGATTATTTTTTTGGTTGTTGGACTTTATCTAGTTTATGATATGGTTTTATCTTCTTTAATGCATTGTTTGTGTCCTAACTCTTTTTATAGTTATCTTCCTTTAGACAGTGTATAGGATCTGGTTTTTGGTGTTTCATAGTTTTATGCTTTTTTACTCTAAGTGAGGTGGTTGATCTCCTATAATTTTGAGAGTTTTGAAAGGTATCTTTCATGGTGGATGTTCAAATGAACCTTTTAATTTTCATTCTCTTTGGGTTTGGTTTAAATTCTCAATGATAATAATTGTTTGAGTGGTATTTATTATAAGGTCCTAGTTTTTTTGTATGTATTTGAGGTTTGTGGTTCTTAGAGGAATACTAGAATAAGATCAGTGGAGTTTGGGAGATGGAATCTAGAAGAAATATAAGTTCATGATGTGAATTGTATTCATGATTTGAACTATATTACTGATGTAAGAGTCTAGTTTGTGGATATAATTGAAGTTTTTCACTTGTGTGAGGGTGGTTAATAAGGATAAATTCATGTTTTGAACCATTGGATCATGATGTGAATAGAAGAAGAGTCACATTTATCAAATATATATTTGAAAACTTAAAACATGAACATATATTTCAGGACAGGAATTAATCTTGTGCTTTTTGTATCTAGGAAATGTGTTTTTTGGTAGGTATTTAAACTCAGGCCATTCGCAATGTGAATGAATCATTCATTCTATGAAAGTCCATCTGAAAAAATTTCTATAAATCCTATCTCACCCTCATTTCCTCTCAAATCCCTATAATTTTCTCCCATATTCAAGGGGATAGAGGAGCTCACTCAAGGCGTATTATATCTATTTCTATATGGATTGATCCCTAGATTCCCATGTTTGGTCTATGGTGATATAAGGTGAGTTTCCCTTCTTTCTCTTGTATTTTCTTCTCTAATCATTATTGTTTCCATCTGTGATTTTTTCCATGATATGGAAGTTGATCTCGTTTGTTCTTATGGATTTATTTTTATGTTTCATGGTGAGGTTATGGCATGACATTCTTGTGGTTCTCTGGTTTCTTTATGGGATAGGATATCACAGATCCTATTGTTGTTATGTTCTCATTCAAGAATGTTGAAATCCTTGAGGCATAGTATTTATTAATTCTCAATTTATTTTTATGTATAATCATAAAGTAATCATGATTTATCTATTTGGGTGCCAACGAGCTTGTACCATAGTGGTACAAGCTCCTGCTTGGCATCCAAAAGACCCGGGATCAAATCTGGGCAGGGGTGAATTTCTGGGTTACTATAGCAGGGTACTGTAGCAGCCGTGGAACTGTAGCAGCGGCGACACTGTAGCGGCGGAGGGACTGTAGTAGGTATTGTAGCGGTGGTGGTTACTGTAGCAGGTACTGTAGCAGTGCGGGTACTATAGCATTACTGTTCACTGAGGGGTCCTTTGGGCCAAAAAATGGGCATTCAGGCCTTGTATTTAGGCCACTTGGCCTTGGGCCTTCGGGCTATGTAATGGGTCACCCTCTACCCAATATAAAGAGGTATTTGCTTTAAATAATAAATTGAGGCTTCAGCCCCAACCTTTAAAAATTTTTTTTATCTATTTGGGTGATAATGGAATTAAATGTTATGAAGAATAAAATAAATTATTGAAAAGAAATGGTTTGTGGTTGTAGTGATCACATGTTTTTTCTCTGTGATAATGGTTTTCATCTTTATTTACTAGATAGTGTGTTATCTATGTATATTATTAATTCGATGAAAATGGATAAATAATGTGAATATGGTAATGTAGGTTGGATAAATAATTAAAGAGGCATGTTTTGTAAAATATTCTACTTATTTTAGATGGAAAATAAAAATTAATGATTATTTCATGTTTAATTTATATTTTTATTCTATGTTTTAATGTAATTGGATAAAACATGAAGTTGGAAATTCATATTGATAGTAATAATAAAGATTCATTTTAATGGGATTGTTCTTCTTTAAAGTTTTTTGAAACTATAAGTTATAATTGAAATAATGTTTAAATAATTTATAACTTTTAATTGTTGATTCCTTAAGTTTCTTGAGGTTGTTACATATGATAAATGAATCGACTAATCTAAGATAGAAATAAAACCAGTTGTTTGATAAGGATAAATATTTGGGGTTGAGTACAATTTTTTTGCTTATAAAGGATTAATTCCTTTATTTTTAGGGCCTAGATTCCCTTTTGATTATATTTTTTATTTCCTTTATTACTTTTAAGTTTCTTTAGTCTCATCCTTCCTATATTATGTGATGTGAGTCTAGGATGGCCAATAGTTTGACGAGATATGGATGGGGAGGTTCGATTTTGTGGCAGTAGTTGACACCTGTGATGGATACATGCATGGTGATATGCATGGTGGTGTCATGAATTTCATTTAGATTGATGTAATAGGTTGAAGATGGTATTTACCATTGTTATGTTGGAATCTTGGTTGTTTTCTTTTTTATAAATTTGTTTAGAGGCTATTTGGTTGGGTTTCTTTTTTCTACATTCATTTCCCTACTTCTTAAGGAATCTGGTTGTTCTTTATTTATACATCTCTTTTATAATAACATAGGATTTTTCCTAGAGTACCTTTAATTATGTAATTATAATAATTAATAAATTTTTTAACTCATGGAGTTGGTTCTTGAATGGGATGCAAATTTTGATGATCTTGAGAAACTATGGAGTCAGTTGGTTTATGCTTAGAGAGCATGGACATCACTTGATAGCTAATAAAATATGAATGGAATAATGTTAATTAATGGATAATTAATTAATTAATTTAAAGTGAAATGTTAAAATAAAAAAAATTAATTTAATGAAGTTTCTTGAAGTGCTTGTGTACTTATAGGATACCCAATCCTCAGTAGTGGCAGTTGGGCGTCCAAGAGATAATAGCTTCAATTGAGCCAAAGGCTAGATTAATTCCCATAATGTGGTTGTGATATATATTATATCATGTATTTTATGTGATTTTATATACTACACCACTCATGTCGGTAGGGTTATTGATGCCCAGTGGACTCTGGGAGGGCGTTTTCCCCAGTATCCTAGTTGGTGAGGAATAGATGGCTGACTACCCCCTTTGATCCCAGTCTCTTCTCCTGGTAGTATTATGTGCTCATATGAACAGTGGTTATTTTTCCCCATATATGTGTGTAGGGGGATGTAATGGATTTGGGTTATTTGACACAATTTTATCTTTAGATGTAGTGTCCTATGGATTATTATAGGCTTTATGTGTATTCGGTATGATGGATTACGGTATAATACATGACATATGGGTTGTGGTGGCTCCTAAAAACAACTTGGTTACTATCTAGAGATGTTCCATGGGATGATGTGATGATATTATGCATAGGGTTCACAGTATATGGTGAGATTATGTGATTCATATGATGCATGTTATGATACATTATCCCAGGTGTCTTTGAATTGGCTTACTTTTAGAGAGAGATGAATCGGGATGTCAAAATTTAGGGAAGAGATAAAAACCTGTGGGGAAGTGGTAGCAAGTTGCCCTCTTTTGATATTATATTATATGATATATTTTAAGGGATACTTGTTGATAGATATCCATGGTGAGGATGGGAACTTAGAATTCATGTTTAGGTGATGTGTTATATTTACTTTTTGTTCATTGGGATTTAATATGATTTCTTTATCTTTTGCATGAGAGTCTCTAGAGAGGATCCTACTGGGTATACATGTTATGATCTCTATACATATATATAAACTATTCTTCAAGTATATGGGATTAGTTTTGTGATAGTATAGACATTACTAGATCATAGGTTTTTCAGTAGCTTTATAGGCATTTGTGGTCTCTACTGAGGATTATATTTTTGGCACTTTTAGTTCCCTTTTATAGTTATTTCAGTTGTATGAAATTATATACATGTATTTAGAGATATTTTAATTTTATTTTGAGCTTTTTTTGATTGGTGTTTTTATATTATCTATCTTTACACATATTATTTTAGAGGGTAATTCCTCTTATATGTGTGTATAATATACCCTCCATTCTTTTCTCCATACCATGGATTATAGGAGGTGGGATTTAGGCATCATTATCACCCTTATCTCATTATTATCCTACGAGAGTACCTTTGGGTGGGAGGGGGTCATGAAATCATATTCAATATCAGGTTATTTGTGTTTATATAGTTTAGATTAATTTCATTATAGGTTTTGAGGGTTATTGGAAGTAATTGACATTGATTAGAAGAAGTTTGATAGTGTTTTAGAGATGTATGAAGTGAATAAATTCATGACTATGATGTGGATAATTCCAAAACAATTGTGGTTTTATTTTGAGAATAAAAATGATTTTTTGAACATTTAAATGGTTTTTTAAATAGGTTTTTAGTTAATAATTTTCCTACATAAAATTTATAATATATCTATGTCATGGAGTGTTATTGTGGTTTGAGATGAAAAATAACCTAGGTAGTGAAACGAGGAGTTGGAATGTTTAGGCACTCACTGTGATTTATTGGTAATGAAAATAGTATCAAGTATTTTATGGCCTCTATGATGAATTCATTTTGATAAGAGATAAAAACATAAAGAGGCATGTATCAATGGAGTGAAATGATTTTTTATGAGGTAAGTGAAATGAGATTGGTTTAACGAGTAATGGTTACTAGGCATTCAAAATGTCTTATAATTTTTCATGGAAAGATATGGACATTTCATTTGACACATGTTAAATACATATTCAAAATGAAAATGAAAACTATGTTGTAGAACAAGGCATGGTGATCAAAATTTTGAACTGAAATGATATCCATAAATTTCATAATAAAATTCGAGTGGGTGTTTTAAAGTCATTTTCAGAGTAGTTGAACAAAAATAACATCTATAATTGTTATGGTAAACTCGAACTATCCATGATGAGATAAAAAGTATATAATTTGTGTTATTTTCTTATATGGATTGATTAGTGAAACATGGAAATACTACAACTCAAATATTCAAGTCCCAAAATATCATCATGGGTGATTATAAGGTTTGTTTTGATCCTATGGATAAAAACTAAGTGGGAGAAGTTGATGAAAAGTTAAAGAGGAATTTTTCTTTTAATGTGAATAAAAAATTAACATTTTATAGGTAAAAGAAGTTGTAGGTTTTTGTAAAAAAAGGTGTGTGTAAGAATAAGAGGAATATATAGAAAATTTACATAGTATATAAAGAATATTGAAGTGTAATAAGAATACTGTAATAAAAATAAGATGCATAAGAAGAATAATAATTAAAAATTCATGAAATTATAATTTGGTAGAATGGTATCTTATTGTCTTCATTTCAGATTATATTTCATTTTTTTGGGATGATAATATTACAAAATTTGAGAGAAAGATTTTATATCATGATTTCAAAGATTAATCCAACTAATTCTATCTGACATGTTGAAAGTAGTGGGTTATGTGATCATCGGTCTTTCTAGATCATGATAAGGATATATCCATTGATTTTGAGTGGCAAACCTTTTAAAAATTCATTATACCTACTATGTTTGTGAATTGGTGTTGTACTATATCTTGGAAAACAATATTATTTCTCACTTTAACATATGTCAACAATTGTTTTAAGGCGAAATATAAAAGGAAGTGAATTCATTAATTCACCCCCTCACAATAAATTCTTACTTTTCCTGTGAGTCCTTTCAATTTCCTTTTTATTTCTTTGATCAATGTTATTTTTATTTTTTATTTAAAAATATATTTTATAATAAAGTTATGATCATTATTTCATAATAGAAAATGTGTGTGTGTGTGTTCTTGGTTTATATTTTCATTTTATATTGTGATATTATATCTTAAATCTATAATTGTTCATTATTAATCATAAAATTATATTTTTTACAATTATTACATATTCATTCAAAATTGCACACTAAATTTTAAAATAACTAACCATTTAAATCCACAAAAAAATCTTGATAATAAAATTGGGTTGTTCCCATGATGTGGAATTATTTTAATAAGTTTTAACAAATATTTTCAATTAATTATATAAAATTTTATGCTTAAAATGAATAAATTTTTTCATTTTATATAAATGATAATTTTGGATTGAATTGATGTTTTTATTGAAAATTTTATTGTAACTCAAGTCTTGTATATATTTATATTTTCACTTGTATAAAGTTTTTAAATGAATGTATATTTTGAACAACCATTTTAGTTTTTATGCTTATGAACCTTCAATGAAAAAAATATTTGTAAATATTTTTTTAAACAATTACTATTTAAAATTTTTAATTTTGAAATATAATATGTGTCAAAATGTTATTTTTTAGATTTAATAAGTCATGTATGGAAATTTAAAAATATAATTTGATACAAATCCATATATATTTTAATTTATAATTTAAATTCTTTTTAATATACTAAATTAAATTATCATATATCCTAGGATCATGGAATATTGATAATGAATTGTGTCTTGTATATTTTTTAATTTGATTTTTAGGGAGGCAGATGGGTTTAGTGTATGGATTTTTAGAGTTACAAGAACTTTGATCAAGAGAGATAGATAGAGACTGTGATTCGTGATTCCCTATAAGTTTATTATGGGTTTTAGGGTGCTACTCAAGTTTTCAACCATGAGGATTTTCTGGTTGGAGGATCTGCTACTAAGCTGGTGGCAAGATACTTCAGCTTCAAATATAGAGATCTTGGTTTTTCCTAAATTTAGAGATTGACTTATGACCATTTAGAATCTGTTGATATAGGAGTTAGGGATTTTACAAGATTAATAGGGCCTAAATATGCCACTATTGTGTTTTTTATTCTATAGATGTAGATGGCGATCGCAATTTGAGCATGGAATTTGCATGTAGCTCAGGGGATTAATTTTAAAAATTGTTTTTTAATATATATATATTATGTTTATTTTTAAATATAATTACCAATTTTTGTTCTAAATTTTTTAGGGTTGTATGGATACTAGACCCACTAATTTTGATGGTTTGTTCATCGTAATATTTATAAAAATATATAATATTTCACTATAATTCATTTCATTATATTTCTTTGAAAGAAGTAGTATAATTATTTTTTAAAAAAATAATGCACAACAGTAATGATATGGACCTTATTAGACCATTACATTTCACATTTCGGGTGTTTGAGGCATTGGGAAAAGGTTTGAGAGAGAAATATGGAGTTGGTACTAAAACTTTAGCTAGAGTTACACATTTAGTAATGTCTTGATGTGTTGTTCCATGACTAGTTTATTGGATAATGGGGTTTTTTACTGTCTGATGTGTCGTTCCATGAATAGTTTATTTACAATTTAGTTTCTATGTTGAATTTTAGAAGAGGACATATGATATTTTGGTGTTTCACTATCTTCAAGTGGAAGTATATTTTCATCCTAAAGAGGTTAAGTTGTGATATAAATATACTTGAATTATTCCTACATAGAAGATCCCTAATGTTAATATGAAAATAAGGGTCTTTGTAACACCCGAGATTTTTATGAGTAATATTTTGTTTTTATATATCATCAAAGGAATCTTTCACTACACACTTGCTTGGCTTACTTTACACGCAATCACGACCTTCCTCGATAGCTTGCGTCGTACGCAATATCGAGTTTCACTAAACAACGATATGCTATTAAAATATTATTAAAACTAGCTGTTATGAATAGTAATAACCACTTTTTGAAATTTAAAAATTTTATTTTTCAAAATGGACTTCATTTTTGGATTCGGAATACCGAAATTAGCCTAGGGTGAAATTTTGGTTTTTTTCTGAAAACTTTCAATTTTTGATGAATAGTGAAACCACTAAGTGGTAGGTTAAAAACTGAATTTTTGCATAAAACTTAATTTTACCACTTCTGTGATTGGAATTTCGAAAATCCGACAGACATGGTTGATATCAGTAAGTAAAATGTGGTTCAATGAGATAAAAATAATTTTTTGGTGAATAGTAACTTTTTACTTTTTTTACCGCGGTTAATAGTAAATAGGGTAACTAAGGGTAAATATGATATTACTATTACCCTAACACATGTACTAATTCTATTGGATAAGTGTAATTCGACCAAAAACAACCTTATGAATATAATATGACCATTTAGGTCCACTTGGGATAGATTATGACATTTAATATTATTTTATTTAATGAATAGTTAAAATAGTTAAAATCAAAGTTTAATAAGTAAATAATTTTTAATATGGGGTTATACATAAGATAAATTCGACTATAAATATTCATTAGAAATCTAAAAAGATTTCCTATATAATGGTATTTTATTTGTAATTTTTAGACATTAAATAATTTAATTTATTTATGACACAATGATGATGCAGTAATTATCTTATTAATGAAATATTGACATAATTGATGTTATAAACACCAAAATAAATGTAATTTGAGACTTTTTATGAATTCCACTAATTTTCTAGGTTACTATGATATATTAGTGTTGATTTAATAAACTTGGTTCGAACATATAATTCTGTTATGACTTTCAGAAAAATCATATATCAAATAGTGTCAAAATTGACACAAAATAGTTTTTAAATAAAATATTATATTATTAATTGTTATTTTATTCCTAAAAATCTAAGGTTCGGCCAAATGACTTAGATAAGGATATATATATTAATAATAAACAATTTGGGGTTCTTTTGGCATGTTATAGTAAGTGTATTAACCATATAGTGAAAGAAAACAAAAATACACGGTAAAAGTTAAATTATTTAACTTAGAGTTAAATCTAATTGATAAGGTTAAAATAATACCCTAAACTTGTCTAAATCCTATTGGTTGATAGGATTTCGACCCATCCCTACTTTAGATTCGAAATAAGACCCTTTGGAACCATTATAAACCGATTTTGACTTTAATATAAAATAATATTTTGAGATATTCCTAAGGTGCCCCTCTCCTCCCTTATAAAAGGGAACCTCCTCCCCCTCCTCCTCACACCAATTTGAGCACTCAAGCTCGGACAACCCCTGCCATTTTCTCCTCTCCACTTCCCTAGAATAATCCTAGAGGTCCTGGTCTTCTTCAAAGACCAATCTTAGTTCCCTAAGTGGAGGATTCAAAGAGGCGTTCCAAAGAAGAGGTAATATCCATTACCGATCTTTTCAATTTCTTTCTTCTTCAACTTCTTCTTCTTTAGTTGTTTCATGATAAAGTAATAACATCAGTATTACTTACATACTGATATGTTATTATAAATATGAAACAACCCTAATTCACCTTCTATCCATCCTACCGAAAAATGAAATCACCACGCGTGCGTACGTACGGAATACCGTCTCCACGCCGTGGTGTAATCTATTTTCCACCATCACCTTACAAGGATGGGTATAATGGTGTAATGAGTAACTATTTATGATTATTATAAAGTAATATTGATACTGAAATAATATATACTCCAATACAGTTCCACGATCATAGGAATGATATCATCACTCGTGCATACGTACGGAATACCGTCTCCACGATGTGATGCGACTCGTTCTACATGATCATCATTACATAGTAATTATATAAATGAATTTAATTAATAAATATGATATATGTTACACTAATAACATTATGTATATAAGGTATCTATAACCTTAAAAGAAGAATAAGAATTTATTCAGCAAAACACACATAAGAACAAAAGGCAATAAGGACCAGAGTAACAAGTAACAATGAAATATTACTAACAAGAAGCTAAGAATATGACCATATATGATATCATATCAATATGTATGATTCTGGAATAAGTCAATAACATTATTTAAACCATTATACAGGAGCTTCGGACACGTACAAAGCAAATTGGACCTAAGGTAAGGGAAATATCACAATCTCACTTTTATCCGAGATTGTTTTTACTTTGGTAATTACTGGGGTGTATTTTATCATCCACATCCATGTTTCCTGAATATGTAATATTATTTCCATCCACTTACAATTGTTTAAATCCATTTTTACCCTTTGGTGAGTTTATAGTGAAATATATGAAAGGAATCTTTTGTCGTTTTTCGTACGAGGTACTTTTTGACTTTTTCCGAGAAAAGTACAAGAAGAATGTTTTTTTAACTTATACGGCAAGAATGGATTTTTAAAACATTATTTCCAAGAATCTTCCTTTATAAGTTTTCAAGTTTATTTTTAATCAACTTCTTTTATTTTAAAGTCATATGACATGTTATGTAAGGAAAAATGTTTTTGAAGTAGAAAGGATATTTTCCTCAAGAATGGAGTTCAAGTATTTTATCAAAACTATTTTCCATCTAAGATAATAAAAGGGTTCTATTTTTATCCCTATTATTACATGGATTTGATTATGTTGTGATGGAAATATTTTTATGAATTCCTTTATCTTATATGAATTGTTTTATGATGTCATGTTGTTTAAGAATTCCATTTTTTATTACATGGGTTACGCTATGATGTATGGTTTATGATTATGTGGCACACATAAGAAAGGATTCATTATAAGATGGGTGGGACCTATATCTCCCTCCAATGCATTGGGTAAAGATTTTATATCTCATGAGATAGACATGGCTGGAATGGTAGGTTATACCGGCTCAGTGAAACAGGACTGGAACGAGGGTGACTCGGTTCAGAAAGGGACTCTGTCCACTAAGATAGTCTTGGCAATGAGTCATGACTAACAAGAAATGATGTTCCATGATTATGTGTGCATGCCACAAAGTTTCAAGTTTCATGTTATGATCATGGGGATCTCATTTTCACTTCTATGATTTATTCCATGTTAAGATATTATGATCTTTTTTGCAGGTTATGATTTTCAAAAAGATATGATATGATTTTTATTTCCTTTATTTTCCCTTGCTGAGCATTTGAGCTCACCCTTTTATGTTTTCTTTTCCCCAGGTCAGGAAGATGGATATTAAGTAGAATATGCTAAAAGGGACCCTAGATATGATGAAATAAATGGGAGACACTGTAAAAGATTTATGAACCAGTTGTTTATTTTTCCCAGTTTCTAAAGACACTATACCTATACGGTCCTTTGTGGTTTTGTCATATGTTGTAATAAGTGTGCTTCAATTTTGAAGTATTAACAATGTATGTAAAGTATGGGTTATTATAGTTGGTATCAGGGGAAAGGTATAGTCAACCTTTGGAAACTAGGATATGAAAGCCTTAGTAAGAACCATAAGGATAAGTCTAAGCATAGAACACAATCTTAGTGTTTTAGAAATGGACATGAATACCCTAGGATAAGACCTTAAGTGTGAAATTTTATCCTTGATTATGTGGTTTTCCTATTATAATTAGTGTTTCTCACACTATTCTTCTTGGTTTTAGTCAATGGCTGGAACCCGAAGGAACCGTGTTAATGCGGAATGCGATGGGCAATGCAATGATTGTCCCCCTGAGAAACCAAACGATATGGGAGCTGGAATGAAAAATCTTGTAGCCATGCTCACACAACTTTCTCAAGCTATGAATCATGAAGGACTTCCAAACGAGCAAAGGAAGGAGCAACATTCTGTTGAATCCTTCATGAGGCAGCGTCCACCTTCTTTCAGCGGGTCTACTGATCCATTAGTTGCTGAACAATGGATTAGTACTACTGAAAAGATATTTTCAGTTCTTCAATGTTCTGAACATGATAAAGTCATCCTAGCAGTGTATCGTTTGGAAGAAGATGCTGATCAATGGTGTAATCTTATTAAGAATACGAGGCAAAGGGATGAAATTGAGTCTATGGAATGGGACGAGTTCAAGAACTTATTTTTCAATAAGTACTTCCCTCGTATTCTCCGAACAAAGATGGAGAAAGAGTTTCTTGAACTGAAGCAAAGGGATGATGAATCTGTTGGTACCTATGAAGCAAATTTTACAAGACTTGCAAAGTACGCTTCTGGTATTATTATCCAACCTGAGAGTAAGATCGATCGATTCTTTAGTGGCTTAAAACCAAGTCTTCGAAGGGTGTTAGCCATAAGGGACTTCAATAGCTACGAGGAAATAGTTCGATGTGCTCTCAAAGTTGAGATGGAGATTGGAGTAACCCATCAGTCACATGGGTTTGATAAGAAGAGGAAGATGGAATTCAAAGGAAAATCTAAAGAGCACACTGAAAAGAAGATGAGCTTTCCCTTATGCTCAAAGTGTGGAAAGAAATATGGAGGGAGTTGTATTAAAGGGACAAGTAAATGTTTTAAATGTGGAAAGGAAGGTCATCGGGCATTTGAATGCCGCGATAATGGGAAGAAGATGTGTAATGATGCAAACAAAGGAAGGGATACACAGAATGAACCTACTACACTTCAATGTTTCAAGTGCAAGGAGATGGGGCATTATGCCAATCAATGCCCAAATCCAAGGGTTGATGATGATGGTCGACGTTAACAAAATCTTAAGGCTAAAGACAAAGGAAAGTCACATGCAATTTCTATCAGCGATGTGGAGTACGATAACGAAGTGGTGAAAGGTACACTTACCATCCACTCTAAAGTAGAAAATGTTTTATTTGATTCTGGATCCACCCACTCTTTTATTTCTGAAAAACTTTCTAAGGGTATCACCGTATTACCTCAACAATTAGATGTTGAGTTAGCTGTGACAACACCTAATGGAACAACAGTCGCATCAAAAGTTTATAATTCTTCTCCGATCGAAGTTTGTGGGAAAGTGCTTCCTGCAAATCTTGTGATCCTTCCTTTAGTGGAATTTGATGTGATTCTTGGCATGGATTGGCTTTCTCTACATGGAGCTCATATCAATTGCCAAAGAAGGGAAGTCACATTTCATATTCCAAATCAATCTACGATCGTCTATCAATGCAAGGATGAACATAACCTTCCAGTGGAAATTTCTTCCATCTTATGGGTATTGATTCCACTAAATGAAAGTTATTTATCTCAAATGGTTGGTGAGAAACTCACGATTAAGAATATTCCCATTGTAAGGGAGTTTGATGATGTCTTTCCGGAGGAATTACCGGGTCTTACACCAAATCGTGAAGTTGAGTTTTCAATAGAACTCGTACTGGGTGCTTTGCCAATTTCACAGACACCTTATAGAATGGCCCCAATTGAGTTGCAGGAATTGAAGAAGAAACTCCAAGAGAATCTTGATAAGGGATTCATACGCCCTAGTGCATCACCTTGAGGAGCACCTGTTTTATTTGTTAAGAAGAAAGATGGATCAATGAGACTCTGTATTGATTATCAAGAACTTAACAAGATCACTATCAAGAACAAATATCCTCTCCCACGCATTGATGACTTATTTGACCAACTACGCGGAGCTCAATACTTTTCCAAGATTGATCTTCGTTCAGGGTATCATCAATTAAGGGTCAAAAGGGAGGATATACCAAAGACGGCTTTTTGTACAAGGTATGGACACTATGAATTTATAGTGATGCCATTTGGTCTTACTAATGCCCCTGCTATCTTCATGGATCTAATGAATAGAGTCTTTAGAGACTATCTTGATCAATTTGTGGTAGTCTTTATAGACGATATTCTTGTCTATTTAAAGAGCAAGGAAGAGCATGAAGATCACTTGAGAATTATATTGAAGACCCTGAGAAAGGAGAAGCTTTATGACAAATTTACCAAGTGTGAATTTTGGCTTCAAAAAGTTGCATTTTTGGGTCACATAATCTCAAAAGAGGGGATATCTGTGGATCCAGCAAAAACAGAGGTTATCGAAAGATGGTCAAGACCAACAACAGTAACTGAGATTCGAAGTTTTCTTGGTTTGGCTGGATATTATCGACGTTTTGTAAAAGATTTTTCACGATTATATAATCCACTCACCAAGTTGACTCGGAAAGGAGTTAAGTTTGTTTGGACAGAGGAATGTGAAGAGAATTTCAAGGAGTTGAAAAGAAGGTTATCCAGTGCACCTGTGCTCACACTGCCTTGTAGTGGAGAAAGGTTTGTGATCTATAGTGATGCATCCAAGAAGGGATTGGGGTGTGTTCTTATGCAAAATGATATGGTGATAGCTTATACCTCACGACAGTTGAAAATCCATGAGCAAAATTACCCAACACATGATTTGGAGTTGGCTGCGGTAATCTTTGCATTAAATATTTAGAGGCATTACCTTTATGGTGAAAGGTGTGATATTTATACTGGTCATAAAAGTTTAAAGTATATTTTCACACAAAAGGAGTTGAATATGCATCAAATAAGATGGTTGGAGCTGATTAAGGATTACGACTGCTCAATCCATTACCACCCTGGGAAAGCAAACAAGGTGACAGATGCATTAAGTCGACAAGACCATGCTAGTTTATCCATGATGAGGATCACAAAAGATCCAATATTTATGGATTTAAAAGGATGGATCTTGGAATTATAATGGAAGGGGAAAAATCTTTTCTTTCTCAAATGAATGTTCAACCATCTATACATGTGAAGATTAAAGAGGCACAGAAAGAAGATGTCGAGTTACAAAAGAAGGCGAGAAATGTTCCTGAATTCAACCTTGATTGTGATGGGATAATAAAGTTCAGGAATCGGGTTTGTGTTCCTCCCATCCCCGAATTAAAGAAGGAGCTGCTGGATGAGGCTCATAGTTCTTCATTCTCTATTCATCCTGGAGGCACAAAGATGTATAGGGACCTGAAAGAGTACTTCTGGTGGGATGGCATGAAAAGAGATGTTGTTGAATATGTCTCTCGATGCTTGGTTTGTCAACAAGTTAAAGATGAGAGACAGAAGTCTAAGGGGATGTTACAACCATTACCCATACCCGAATGGAAATGGGAAAACATCACTATGGACTTTGTCACAGGACTTCCTAAAACATCCAAAGGCAATAATGCTATCTGGGTCATAGTTGATAGTCTTACAAAGTCTGCACACTTCATTGCCATTAGAGAGGATTTCTCTCTAGATCATCTTGCCAGGATATATGTAAAGGAAGTGGTAAGATTGCATGGAGTACCACTTTCTATTATATCTGATCGGGATCCGAGATTTACCTCGAAGTTCTGGCGAAGTCTTCAGCATACTCTGGATACAGAGTTGAGTTTCAGCACTGCTTATCATCCCCAGACAGACGGTCAGTCTGAGAGAACAATTCAAACCCTAGAATATATGTTGAGAGCTTGCTCTATGGATTTCAAAGGAGGTTGGGATCAACACCTACCTTTGGTGTAATTTTCTTATAATAATAGCTTTCACTCCAGTATTCAGATGGCTCCTTATGAAGCTCTCTATGGAAAGAAATACAGGACTCCAACTTGCTGGGATGAAGTTGGGGAAAGAAATCTATTAAGACCTGATCTCGTTGATGAAATGGCAGAAAAGGTCAGATCTATTCAACAACACATAAGAGCAGCTCAGAGTCGACAGAAAAGTTATGCCGACAACCGAAGAAAAGACCTAGAGTTTGAATTGGGTGATAAAGTGTTCTTACGAATATCTCCCTGGAAGAGGGTTATGAGATTTGGAAAGAAGGGGAAGTTGAGCCCTAGATATATCGGTCCTTTCGAAATACTGGATCGTGTTGGGAAGGTAGCTTACCGATTGGCGCTTCCACCGAATCTCTCTCAAGTTCACGATGTGTTCCATGTATCTCTCCTGAGAAAGTACATACCAGATCCTTCACATGTACTCAGCTCAGAAGTTGTACCGCTGGAGCAAGATCTTTCTTATGAAGAACAACCGATAGAGATTCTAGATCATAGTGAAAAAGTCCTACGAAACAAGACCACTCGCTTGGTGAAAGTTTTATGGAGGAACCACCAACTTGAAGAAGCTACATGGGAGCTTGAGGATATGATGAGGGAGAAGTATCCTCATCTGTTTGTTACAAAGTGATGAATTTCGAGGGAGAAATTATTTTTAAGGGGGGTAGAATGTAACACCAGAGATTTTTATGAGTAATATTTTGTTTTTATATATCATCAAAGGAATATTTCACTACACTATTGCTTGGCTTACTTTACACGCAATCACGACCTTCCTCGATAGCTTGCGTCGTACGCAATACCGAGTTTCACTAAACAACGATATGCTATTAAAATATTATTAAAACTAGCCGTTATGAATAGTAATAACCACTTTTTGAAATTTTATAAATTTTATTTTTCAAAATGGACTTCAGTTTTGTATTCAGAATACCGAAATTATCCTAGGGTGAAATTTTGGTTTTTTTCTGAAAACTTTCAATTTTTGATGAATAGTGAAACCACTAAGTGGTCGGTTAAAAACTCAATTTTTGCATAAAACTTAATTTTACCGCTTTTTTGAATGGAATTTAGAAAATCCGATAGACACGGTTGATATCAGTAAGTAAAATGTGGTTCAATGAGATAAAAATAATTTTTTGGTGAATAGTAACTTTTTACTTTTTTTTACCGCGGTTAATAGTAAATAGGGTAACTAAGGGTAAATATGATATTACTATTACCCTAACACATGTCCTAATTCTATTGGATAAGTGTAATTCGAACAAAAACAACCTTATGAATATAATATGACCATTTAGGTCCACTTGGGTTAGATTATGACATTTAATATTATTTTATTTAATGAATAGTTAAAATAGTTAAAATCAAAGTTTAATAAGTAAATCATTTTTAATATGGGGTTATACATAAGATAAATTCGACTATAAATATTAATTAGAAATCTAAAAAGATTTCCTATATAATGGTATTTTATTTGTAATTTTTAGACATTAAATAATTTAATTTATTTATGACACAATGATGATGCAGTAATTATCTTATTAATGAAATATTGACATAATTGATGTTATAAACACCAAAATAAATGTAATTTGAGACTTTTTATGAATTCCACTAATTTTATAGGTTACTATGATATATTAGTGTTGATTTAATAAACTTGGTTCGAACATATAATTCTATTATGGCTTTCAGAAAAATCATATATCAAATAGTGTCAAAATTGACACAAAATAGTTTTTAAATCAAATATTATATTATTAATTGTTATTTTATTCCTAAAAATCTAAGGTTCGGCCAAATGACTTAGATAAGGATATATATATTAATAATAAACAATTTGGGGTTCTTTTGGCATGTTATAGTAAGTGTATTAACCATATAGTGAAAGAAAACAAAAAGACACGGTAAAAGTTAAATTATTTAACTTAGAGTTAAATCTAATTGATAAGGTTAAAATAATACCCTAAACTTGTCTAAATCCTATTGGTTGATAGTATTTCGACCCATACCTACTTTAGCTTCGAAATAAGACCCTTTGGAACCATTATAAACCGATTTTGACTTTAATATAAAATAATATTTTGAGATATTCCTAAGGTGCCCCTCTCCTCCCTTATAAAAGGGCACCTCCTCCCCCTCCTCCTCACACCAATTTGAGCACTCAAGCTCGGCCAACCCCTGCCATTTACTCCTCTACACTTCCCTAGAATAATACTAGAGGTCCTTGTCTTCTTCAAAGACCAATCTTAGTTCCCTAAGTGGAGGATTCAAAGAGGCGTTCCAAAGAAGAGGTAATATCCATTACCGATCTTTTCAATTTGTTTCTTCTTCAACTTCTTCTTCTTTAGTTGTTTCATGATAAAGTAATAATATAAGTATTAATTACATACTGATATGTTATTATAAATATGAAACAACCCTAATTCACCTTCTATCCATCCTACGGAAAAATGAAATCACCGCGCGTGCGTACGTACGGAATACCCTCTCCACGCCGTGGTGTAATCTATTTTCCACCATCACCTTACAAGGATGGGTATAATGGTGTAATGAGTAACTATTTATGATTATTATAATGTAATATTGATACTGAAATAATATATACTCCAATACAGTTCCACGATCATAGGAACGATATCATCACTCGTGCGTACGTACGGAATACCGTCTCCACGATGTGATGCGGCTCGTTCTACATGATCATCATTACATAGTAATTATATAAATGAATTTAATGAATAAATATGATATATTTTACACTAATACCATTCTGGATATAATGTATCTATAACCTTAAAATAAGAATAAGAATTTATTCGGCAAAACACGCATAAGAACAAAAGGCAATAAGGACCAGAGTAACAAGTAACAATGAAATATTACTAACAAGAAGCTAAGAATATGACCATATATGATATCATATCAATATGTATGATTATGTAATAAGTCAATAACATTATTTAAACCATTATACAGGAGCTTCAGACACGTACAAAGCAAATCAGACCTAAGGTAAGGGAAATATCACAATCTCACTTTTATCCGAGATTGTTTTTACTTTGGTAATTACTGGGGTGTATTTTATCATCCACATCCATGTTTCCTGAATATGTAATATTATTTCCATCCACTTACAATTGTTTAAATCCATTTTTCCCCTTTGGTGAGTTTATAGTAAAATATATGAAAGGAATCTTTTGTCGTTTTTCGTACGAGGTACTTTTTGACTTTTTCCGAGAAAAGTACAAGAAGAATGTTTTTTTAACTTATACGGCAAGAATGGATTTTTAAAACATTATTTCCAAGAATCTTCCTTTATAAGTTTTCAAGTTTATTTTTAATCAACTTATTTTATTTTAAAGTCGTATGACATGTTATGAAAGGAAAAATGTTTTTGAAGTAGAAAGGATATTTTCCTCAAGAATGGAGTTCAAGTATTTTATCAAAACTATTTTCCATCTAAGATAATAAAAGGGTCTGTTTTTATCCCTATTATTACATGGATTTGATTATGTTGTGATGGAAATAGTTTTATGAATTCCTTTATCTTATATGAATTGTTTTATGATGTCATGTTGTTTAAGAATTCCATTTTTATTACATGGGTTACGCTATGATGTATGGTTTATGATTATGTGGCACACATAAGAAAGGATTCATTATAAGATGGGTGGGACCTATATCTCCCTCCAATGCATTGGGTAAAGATTTTATATCTCATGAGATAGACATGGCTGGAATGGTAGGTTATACCGGCTCAGTGAAACAGGACTGGAATGAGGGTGACTTGGTTCAGAAAGGGACTCTGTCCACTAAGATAGTCTTGGCAATGAGTCATGACTAACAAGAAATGATGTTCCATGATTATGTGTGCATGCCACAAAGTTTCAAGTTTCATGTTATGATCATGGGGATCTCATTTTCACTTCTATGATTTATTCCATGTTAAGATATTATGATCTCTTTTACAGGTTATGATTTTCAAAAAGATATGATATGATTTTATTTCCTTTATTTTCCCTTGCTGAGCATTTGAGCTCACCCTTTTATGTTTTCTTTTCCCCAGGTCAGGAAGATGGATATTAAGTAGAATATTCTAAAAGGGACCCTAGATATGATGATATAAATGGGAGACACTGTAAAAGATTTATGAACTAGTTGTTTATGTTTCCCAGTTTCTAAAGACACTATACCTATACGGTCCTTTGTGGTTTTGTCATATGTTGTGATAAGTGTGATTCAATTTTGAAGTATTAACAATGTATGTAAAGTATGGGTTGTTATAGTCTTGGGTTAATCTTATGAGAGGTAGGTTATGTCATGGCCTTTTTAATTGCATCATGGTGGGATCAGTGTGTTTTGGGGTAAATTTTATTTATGTTGTTTATCATATGGATCCTCTTGATATTAATCTTACATTGGTTATTTAGTGTCACAACTATCCTTGTTGTGTTATGAAATACTAGGCAGCCAATTTCTTGTGCTCTTCCATCCTTGATGTGTCTTCATTATGGTTCTTTTTTTCATGTCATGGTTTTGTTTAAGGTGTTTTGTGTTTGAAGAGATAATTCCATAGATCACACCATGATCCTTGAGATTTCATGAATTACAATATAATCACCATGTTCATACTATGACCTTAGTCATTAATATCTATTTTAATGTGGGTTAACTCCTGAAATCCTGGGGATATCATGGTGACAACTATCATGCCATGATTATTTATTTTTCTAGAGTGATT
Source organism: Viscum album (assembly GCA_963277665.1). Classification (NCBI taxonomy): domain Eukaryota; kingdom Viridiplantae; phylum Streptophyta; class Magnoliopsida; order Santalales; family Viscaceae; genus Viscum; species Viscum album. The sequence goes on from OY728164.1 coordinate 1,353,975,944, forward strand.
ATAAATTTAGAGTCATCAAAATTTTCCCTATTTATCTAACTTATAAAGAACATTTGATCTATTTTGTGACATTTTTTATCCTTTAAAATCCTTTCATGAATTTTGGATTCTTGACTTTGTGATATCGAGATCATTTAATCTTGTAATGACCTGAGTTTTAGTAAAATATTACTCCTTAAATATATAATATTGTCAATAGATTCTCCAAAAACAACATTGAACACAAATGTACCATAATATATTTTATTAAAACAAATATAAATCACTATAATGTAACTAGGTACAAATTGTTGTAACCACCTTATGAAATAAAGTTCACTTTTGATGCTGATTAAACAAAGTGAAACTATGAAACTAAAAAAATCGTTTGAAAAATGTATTTTATAAAATTTACATTTTTAATGTATGATATATTTCGGTATGAATATTATATTAACAATATTTTAATTAATAATTTATAGAAAATATGGATAAGAATATTTAATATACCAAAAACTATTTTTCCTATAAAAACAATTTTCACTATATTTTATGATTTTATTTAAGAGTAAAATTTATAAATTTTAGCATATGAATTAAAAAAAACAAAATTTTTGGATTTATCATGGAAACATAAAATTAAGATAAATTTTTAATTTTTCTCTAAAAAATTATTAATAAATGAATAATGAAATATACAGTTTTTACTAATTTTTGTAACTTTTATTCCATTATTAGTATATATGTATAGATTAAAAATTTATAAATCTTTTTTCTTGAAAATTTATTTATTTTTTAATAGAAATTATACATTTTAAAATATTTATTATTATAATGACCCAAGATTTTCAAACATAGATATTACATCTTAATAAATGAAAATTCAATACATTTGACAAACAAATTCCCATAGACCATAATGGTTTAGTGTCTTTGGAGACTAGATACACTATAATATTATTTCATGAAATATATTCAAAATATCCCACTAATATCTTCTAATTTTTTAAACTTCATAGACATACCCTACTTAAAACCTTTCTTCATGACCTAGGGAAAGGAAACATAAGAAAGGGTGAGCTCAGATGCTTAGTAAGGGTAAACATGGAATATATTAATAAATGATTATATGATATCACAATACAATCATAAGTGTATGATATCATGAATATAACTTATAAATTTCATACCCAATCTATCATGGATCATAAACATGATCCACGACATAAAACATTATAATTTCAAAAGACATGAATCATAAGAGTGAGAAATCATTATAAATCAATCATGAACTACAAGTTCATGTCATAAAATCATAACAAAATCGTAAGTATATGAAATATTTCATATTTCATGGTTAACATCCAATACCATAAAATCATAATGAATTTAGAATCAAAACAAATTTCCCATTTCATAATGGATAAGGTATCATCACCTTTTTTATAGTTGATCAAGCACATCGACCTACTTCCCATAGCAATTCAAGCATGTTAACTTGTTTTATATCATTGTATCATGAGATATAAAACATTAAACAATTAATTAGATAGATATATAAGCTTCACCCATCACATAATCTATACATTTTCATTCCACAAGATCATAAAACACTGACTATAGAATAACCCATATAAAGGAAATCAGTTTCATGAACATTTAATCATAGCATAACCCATATAAATGAAATGGATTTCATAAACTTCTCATCAATTCATCATCTAATAACTCATGGAAAATGAATGGATTTTATAAAAATATCTTCATTATAATCATAAACTATCTAGATAAATAGTAAGGATGGTGCAATTGAATCATATCTCTAATAAATCATAAGAAACACCAATGGTTATTGTCTTATATGTAATATGATTTTGGGAGATTACATATAACATTTTTGAGGAAAATATACTTTCCACTTTGAAATGAATTATTTAAAATATAAAACATCCCAAATATTAAATAAAAAATTTATTTAAAAATAACCATTGAAACTTATAACATAAAATTTAAAATGTTGGGTGGTCATGGTTGTAGGAAATTTTTTTCTTATCGTACACGTTAAAACAAAGATTCCTTTTACACTTTCAGTAAAATAAACAAGGGAATTATTTGGAAAAAATATGAAGATTACTTTTAAAAAAATTTAAAAATTTAAAATATTGTTAAAAATTTCTTTAAAAAACATTAAATAATAGTTAAAACTTTCTTTAAAACATTTTTATAAAACATAGAAATGAATGAAAAGGGATCCTCGATCGAAGAGAGACATAAATTAGGTTTTCCCTTAAAAAATTATTTTGGAATATTGGGTACATAAAGAGCTTAAAATAAAATCAAAACATATAATTTCAGGAAATAACCATAGGATAAGAAAAAAATAATTAGTTTCCTGAAAGGTATATCATAACATCACATCATTTTAAGAACATCATAAATAACCCTGATAAACAATGAGATTGTAACATTAAACCATTACCACTTTAGTACATTTTAAAACCTAAGTACTATGAAATAAATAAAATTATATGGGTATGTATATAACATAATTATCATGATAGGTACCATAAAATAAATTCATGGTAAGTATATAAACCACGTAAAAGAAACAAGTTGGGTATAAGGAATGTGTCCTATAGAAATAAAAGTGAGACTAAATTCCCTTACCACTTTTTTAAATTTTGAATCACAAGACACATTAAAAAATAAAATAAAATGAAAATTAAAATATCATTAAAATAAGAATATTCCTGATATAAAATTTCAAATGTAATTTATATACACCAGAAAAATTAAATCAGTAGTGAATATGTCATATGTCTCCTAAAAATGAAATAGAGGCTTGAAATCCATTACCTTGAGTCTCAACTTCCTTCGTACACATTAGAATGTCCTGTATAATAAATATAAGTTTATTATAAATATATTATATAACTATAATCATATTTATCATACCATATATGATTTACTTATGACCTTTTATTAACCGTTTACTAATAATTCCTTGTTAAAATTATATTTCAGGTAATAACCGCTTCATTTTTCATGTATGTTTGGGTTTGATATTTTAGGTACTTTTACTTTGATCATATTTCTATCATATATATAATTTTAACCATGATATAAAAATAATATATATTAATTATATATTTATTTATAGTAATCCATTAAATTTATAGATAGGAAATGAATGACACCATTCATAGAGATGGTAGGTCGTACGTACACATTAACGTTGTTCCCATTTTTTCAACTGATAAAATAAAAGAAAAATAAATAATATAATACCTTTATAGAATAATTTTTATGCCATATATATCACATATTTTTATTAATATTATCCTTATTACATTTAATGTATAGCGTAATTGAAGAATGAATTACATCGCTTTTTGAGGCGGTAGTCCACCGTACACACGAACGATGTTATCAAATTTCCATGGAATGAAAAGTAATAAGTTATATGTTATGTTATAACTAATTAGGTGTAACTATGTAAAAATGTCATATAAACATTTTAAATATAATATTATATCCATCTTTGAGAGGTGCTGATGGAAAAAAATTACATCGGTTTATGAGGTGGTAGTCCACTGTACACATGATCATCAGTTTTGTTTACCACTTGATGAAATAGGTGATAAATGTATGTTATTACATTAAAATAATAACATATCAATATATTGAATATAATTATGTTATTATATCATCATGGTCGAATAAAATTTTAAGTAGTTGGATGAATAAATAAAATAAAAACATGTGGGTAAGGACTATACCACTTCTTTAGAGAACTGCTTTCAGTTTTCATATAAAACCTTCTTAGGAGGGGTTAATAACCAAAACAAGGACTACGGGAAGTTTAAAGGGAATTTAGTAATTTATTTGGATAAGAATTGTCTGAACTAAATGTTTTTATATGTGTGAAAAGGAGAGGAGAGGGGGTGGCCTTTTATAAGTGGGTGAGAGGGCACAATTGGAGTTTTTGAAAAGAAAAAGATGTACCCATGTTTTAAACACACCATGAGAATCCAATGTAACACCACATAAATTCATTTATGTTATTAATAGAATTATTATATTATAATGAATGTTTTATTATAATCACATAGAAATACTTTTACATTTCATAATAGCTTTACACATCATGGATAACTATAACTAGAAACAGTAAAGGGGTTATTTAATTATATAATCAAAATTGTACGATTTTAGGATAATATAAATATATTATTATAAAAATTTGTTTTATGATAAACATATAAGTTTTTGAAAAATTTTATTTTCCTGAAATAATCTTAAAAACACTTTTTAAATGATAATATATTTCAACAAAGTCCTAAGTAATTTTTATAATATAGAGAATGTTTATTTTTCAAATAAAATAAGAAAATTTAAATAAATAAGGATATTTATTTAAAAGTTAAAATTATATTATTTAGATATTTATTTTGATAAAATAAAATTCATTTTTTTACTCAACAAATAAAAATTATCTTAGACATATTTTTGGGTAATTTTTTGACAAAGTAGATTTTTTTGTGAAAAAGTGGAAATTTACACTTTACAAAGAATTGTGATTTTATGACATCAATATTATATCAACATGAAAAACTTTATATGAAAAAATTTATTCAATAAAACTAAAATTAAAATATTATAAAAATTAATTAAAAAATATTAATATTGAAATAGAAATTTATACTTTACTTTTTTGAACCAAAAATTAGATTTTTGAAATAAAAGTTATTTTTGTTTTGTGTGTATTAATTGGGTTAGTTGGGAGGTATATTTAGGTTTTTTAATGCCTTATACATCCACCCACATTCTACAACTCATTAATAATCAATAAAATTGGTTTTAATTGATTAAAACCACAAGTTGTTGGCTTATATAATAAAATAATATATATTTTAATCCATAAAATCACCCCTCATCAAGTATAAATACCACAATTTCACTCCTCAATTTCCACACCAAAGACTCTAAACATGATTTATATCTCAATTACCCTCTCAGTATTCTCTCCAAGGTGGTTACAAGATTCTAATAAGTCCCTCTCTAGCTTTAAGAAACATCTTTCTTAAATAAGGGTTCCCTCAATTATCCTCTTTCATTTTCAAGTATGTTACTTTCGTTATAATATATTGTTAAATTTATTTTATTATATTATAAATATTTTTATTACATGATATTATCTTCCATTTTATATTTTATAAATTTTATTTTATTTATTCCCTCTTATTATAGACTTTGTCAAGTCTTTACAATACCCAAACTATCTTGTATCCATAAAACCATCCTAAAATTTTGGTAAAGTAAAAAGTGTATAGTTTTAAAAGAAATGAAATCCCTTTCTAGATACTAAAAGTGGATGTGTTTCTAGAAAATTTTTACTTAGGGGTAATACCACAAAAAGGGTGCGCTGGGATTTGACTTGATCATCACCTGGTGCATGAAAATGGGCTTTACTGCACACCTGGTTTGACACTCATGGGGGATATGATTTGGTTAGTTTACATAATCTTTACCAAAATATTTTTAAGTATTTATTAATCATTACTTTGGTCTCCTACCTTTTAAAATACATGTATTACAACTACCTAGATATCTTTTACTAATTATTTTATTGGGGAAAAATAATATTATACCATATGGATCTTTCATCTATATGGGATAATATTGTAAGATATTCCTCATTTATAAATTGTAAAAAGTATTTATGTTGTTAATTAATTGAACATTATGCCATGAAATATTTTTTAATGTGATGAAAGCATTGGACATTTAATTAATGTTGGGGCCTAGAATTATATAGCCCATCAGTGCACTAGTAGGTCTCATGAGACAATTAAGATTGGGTAATGGGTTTGTTCTTACTATTTATATAAGATATCTTGGAATAAGGCTCTGATTATATTTTTAAGGATTTGGGCACTATGTATTCCCATCACACTATGATCATTTTATTTATTATGAAACTCATTTTTAGTTTTTTCGATATCCTAAAATTTATTCATTATTATGTTGTCAATGTATTTAATTATTCTCTATATTTCATTTAATATGGAATAAGGGAAATTATTTATTTATTCCATACTAAATATTTTATAATTTCTTACACTGTACACAACCCCCTTACTGAGAATTTAAGTACCCTTTTATATTGTTTCCCATTTTCCCCAAGGAACCAATAAGAGTACTAACTATGAAAAATGGATTTCGAAAAGAATAATAATGTTTTCATGTTTTCAGATGATGTATTTTTATTTTGAATGTAATATAAAACTCATTTATTTATCCATATTTTAAATTATATTAAACTATTAGATGCTCTATATTTCTATCTATATACCATTATAATAAAACACCCACTAGATCTAGGGTACTGGATTCAGGGTTGTCACATTTGGAATCAACTAAAAGTTTAATATAAACCTTAGGAAGTAGGTTTAGAAGAATATAATTAAAAACATGAAACCTAGGATAAACCCTTATAATATTATAGAAATATTTATATAAATTAAAATCATAGTGTTGTTTATGTACTAATTGAGTATATATCATTATCTAGAAATTGTGTATAATGGATGGAACAACTATGTCAACGCTTAAAATAGATGTAGGGAATTAACTCGAGAGAAAGTTAATGAGATTGGTATTGGATCATAGAATATTATTACTATATTAAGTTAGTTACCTATGTTATTAATAATTAACTTTATCATGTCGAACAACTTATTTCTCTACAATTTGGTGCATCAATGTTGGACTGCTTTATGTGACAAAAAAAATCCTTAAGTGGGTCCAAAAATATATTGGTGGCTGAAAAATGGATAAATACCCTAGAGAAAGTATTACTTACCTTGGGATATGATCAGAAGAAGAAGGATACCATATTGGTATATATTTTTATGGGAGATGCTGACCAATGGTGGTCATTAATTCAAAACACCAAGAATGAAGAAGAAATAAATGGCATAGACTGTATGTATTTTAAAAGAAAGTTATTTGAAAAGTACCTAAATTGTGAGAAATATGAAGTCATGGAAAATAAATGATTAAACATAAGGGGAAAGGATGATTAAGTTACGGTTGTGTATGAAAATAACTTTACAAGATTAACATGAAATTATGTTGATTATGTTCACAACACAGAGAGAATGGTTGATCGATTTTTTAATATGGGCTAAAACCAAACCTTCAACAAGCACTAATCTCTCAAAAAAATATCATTTGAAGAGAATGTGACTAGTTATATAAATATTTGAAAGGAATTATCCACATCTACTATTTTTAATGGGAATAAGGATAAAAATAGTGTAGTTGAGCACCATGATAAAATAAAATTATAAGATGATAAAAAGGGAAGGATTGAATTTCCAACATGTATTATCTATGGGAATAAGTACCATGAAAATTTCTATAAGGTAATGGGGGTATAATAAAAGTGTGGAGATAAATGCCACTAATTTCATGAATGATATACAATGATTTAATTTTAAGGAAATGGGGAATTTTTCAAATCAATACCCCAAACATCAAGGTAATCTACCACAAAATAGACCTATGGAGAAATGTCACACTTATGGGATTAATAATACATAATTTTATGGTTTCTAATGATGTGGTAGTTGGTGCATTTGACATATCTTAAAATTTGACTAATGTTTTATTTTATTATGGATCATGAAACTCTTTTATATCTTCTATTATTTATAAGAACATTAGACATTTTCCTTGAAACCTAAGAAGGGATTTATCAATAAAAATGCCTAGTAGAAATATTATGTCAACAAGGATGTGTCAATAAATATCTATTTTTATGAATGAACGTACTCTATTTGTTGATTAAATTATGATACCTATGGTATACTTTGATATAATCATTGTGATGGATTGGATTTCAGTGTATATTGAAACAATTTATTATTGAGAGAAGAATATTACAACCTATGAGAATGGTATAGAATTACTTGAATTTAGAGTAGAGAATTCATTATCCAAGTCTTATCTAGAACCCCATATTATGTGAGATCTTAATGAAATCCTTGGTTATGATTCAGTAAATAAAAAACTATCCTAAAAAAAGAGGACATATCTATTGTCAGGGAACACATTGATGTATTCCTTGAGGATTTACCAAGATACACTCCTAAACATGAAGTTGAATTCACTATTTAACTCTTCCATGATGCAAAAACCATATATGATCCTTACTATGGGATGGATCCACTAGAGTAAGTGGGTCTTAAGAAATAAATACAAGAATTAAGTGAAAATGGGTTTATACGCCCTTGTGTTTCTCCTTGGGGGAACCTATCTTGTTGGTGAAGAAGAAGGATGGGTCTATGAGATTATGAATTTACTATCAGGGAAGTAATGTTATCAATATTAAGAATAAGTATCTGTTACCTCGCACTGATGATCTATTTGATCAACTTCAAGGGGTCCAATACTTATCAAACATATATATCTATTCTAGTTATTGTCAATTAAAATTTAGAAAGGATGATATACCAATGATGGAATTTTTCACAAGGTATAAACATTATAATTCCATGGTAATACCTTTTGTATTAACTATAACACCGTCTATGTTTATGTTTTTCATGGTGTTTATTGATTACATCTTGATATACTCAATTTCTAATAATGAGAATGAATATCATTTATGAATCGTCCTTAAGGCCCTAAAAAAGAAATAACTATATTGAAAATCTAGTAACTGGTAATTATATATTCAAAAGGTATCCTTTATTGGACATATTATCTCCAAATATGGAATATAATTTAAACACACTAAGAAAAATGTTTTTAGTTAATGGCCCACACCAACTATTATAACTGAGATACATAGTTTCCTTGGATTAGTAGGTTACTATGGGTGTTTTGTTCAAAATTTTAGTTGGTTATCTAATCCATTAACCAAATTTAAACATAAGGGGTTAAATTAAAATGATCTAAGGAATTTTATAAAATCTTTGGGAAACTGAATAAAAGGTTGATCAATGCACCCATATTGACTTTTCCATCAGGAAAAAAATGAATTTTCTGTATAAAGTGATACAAAAAATAAAGGGATAGGGTGTTTCCTCATGCATAATTATAGAGTTATTTCTTATGAATCAATATAATTAAAACCACATGAGAATAACTATCCAACTCATGATATTGATCTTACTATTGTGATTTTTTCTTGGAAGATATCGAGACACTATCTCTATGGTAAAAAATGTGACATACATACTAATCAAAAAAGTTTGAAGTATATATTCACACATAAAGATATTAACATTAGGAAAAGGTTATGGCTATAATTACTTAAATAATATGATTTAGAAACACACTACCACCCTATTAAGGGAAAAAGGTGGAAAATGCTTTAAGTGGAAAGAATCATGCGGTCTTATCCATGATGAGGATAGAAAAGGATCCTATTTTTATGTAGTTTGTAAAGTTGGATATGAAAATTATTAAGGAAGGTAAAACATCATTCATTTTATATGTAATTTACCAAAAATATTTACTAGATAAGATAAAAATATGTCTAAAAGGTGATAAGAGTATTTAGAAAAAAATCAAATCCATAGAGAATGGGAAATTGGTAGGGTTCACCTATAAAGACGGTGTGTTAAAATTTGGAAGAAGATTATCTGTACCATTAGTACCTGAGAAGAATATGGAGTTACTAGATGATGCTCATAGCTCAAACTTTTCTATACACCCAAGAAGTGAAAATATGTATAAGGATCTAAAAGAGAACTTCTTGTGGGATAACATGAAGTGGGAAATTATTGACTATGTATCTAGATACTTGGTATGCCAAAAGTTTAAGGCTAAGAGGAAACATCCAAAGGGTGTCATAAAACTACTTAGTATACCAATTTGGAAGTGGGATAATATCACAATGGAATCTGTCACTGGGATTCCTAAAACATTGAAGATAAATGGGTCTATATGGTTCATCATTGATTAGCTTACCAAATTTTCACATTTTTAGCAATAAGGGAGGATCTACCCCTTGAATGTCTTGCTCGGATTTATGTCAATGAAGTTGTGATAATTTATGGTGAAAATTTATCTAATGTTTCTGATCATGATCCTTTATTCACATATTAATTTTAGAAGGGTATTCAAAAGTAATTCAAAACTAAATTAAATTTTAGAATCATATATTATCCTCAAATAGATGGGAAGTCTAAAAGGACTATCCGAAGCTTATAGGATATTATGATGTCATGTTCACTTGACTTCCAACGAATGTGGGAAAAAAATTACCCTTGATATAATTCTCATATAATAATATCTTTCATTCAAGAATATAGATGGAACCATATAAGGTCTTGTATGAGAAAATATGTCATATTACAACATATTGGGATGAGGTTGGAGATAGGAAGATAGTTGGTCCAAGACATGTTAAGGAGACAACTGAGAAAGTGAGACCAATTCATAATCGTATCAAAATATCTCAGAGTAAATAAAAAATATATATTAATAACTGAAGTAATGACTTGTACTTCGAAGTAGGTGATCACATATTCTTGAAAGTATCATCGTGGAAAGGGGTTATATGATTTGGGATGAAGGGGAAGTTAAGACCAAGGTACATCATTCCATTTGAGATTATATAGAGAATTTGAGTGGTAGATTATCATTTATCCTTTTCAACTAATCTCTCTATATTTCAAGGATTATTTTATATCTTGATGCTAAGTAAATATATTCTAGACCAAACTCATATACTCACCATAGAAAAGATAGAGCTTAAACTTGATTTTTCATATAATGAGAAGCCTATAAGGTTTCTTGAAACTAGAGATAAAGTATTAAGGAACAAGACCAACCACCTTGTGAAATTATTGTGTATAAATCCCAAGTTAGAAGAGTCAACATGGGAGATAGAAGAAGTAATGATATAGAAGTACCCTCTTCCACTATAATGTTTGAAACTAAATTTTAAGGGTGATATTTCTCTAAGGGGGGTAGAATGTAACCCCCTAAAAAATTATATTATTAATAAAACTATTATTTTATAATGAATTTTTTATTATGAGAATATAGGAATGCATCTAAATTTTATAATAACTTTACACATCATGGATAACAGCAACTAGGAACAGTAATGGGATTATATAATTTTATAATCAGAATTTTATTATTTTAGGAGATTATAAATATACTTGTTTAAATATGTGTTTTATGATAAATTTTTAAGTTTTAGATAAATATTATTTTCATGAAAAAATCTTAAAAAAACTTATAAAATAAAAAAATATTTCAATGAAGACATTGTTAATTTCTTTAAGGGTCAGAATGTTTATTTCTCCAATAAAATAGAAAAATTTCAATAAATAAAGTTGTTTATTTAAAAATTAAAATTCAATTATTTATAGAATTATTTTGATACAATAAAATTAATTTTTGGAATCAGCACACCAAAATTATATTAGGGTTTCTCACCAAGTTGATTTTTGGAGAAAAATTAAAAATTGATACTTTACAAAGAACTTTGATTTTATGACATCATTATTATGTCAACATAACTAAAAATGTGTGAAAAATTTTATTCAATAAAAATCATACCTAATATTTATAATAATGAATTTAAAAATTTTAATATTAAAATAGAAATTTATAATTTTAAATTTTTGAATAAAAAATATATTTTTGAAATAAAAGTTATGTTTGTTTTGGGTGCATTAATTGGGTTGGTTGGGTGGTATATTAGGGTTTGGTCATGACTTTTACATCCACCCACTTTCTACCACTCATTAATAATCTATAAAATTGATTTTAATTGATTAAAACCACAAGTAGTTGGATTATACAATAAAATAATCTATATTTAAACCCTTAAAACCACCCCTACTCAAGTATAAATACCGCATTAACATCCTCACTTGACACAAAAAATCCATTGAGAATGGTTTCTCTCTAAATTAGCTTCTAAAAAGTCTCCCCAAGTTAATTTCAAGATTTTAATAAGTCCCTATCTATCTTTAAGAAGAATTTTTCTAAAGTAAGGTTCCCCTCAATTCTCCTCTTTCATTTTCAAGTAAATTAGTTTTGATATATTTTATTTTTAAATTTAATTTTTTATATTACCATGCTTGTTATTACATCGTATTATATTCAAATTTAAAATTTTTAAATGTGATTTTATTTATTTTCTATCATTATATCCTTTTTAAGTCATTATAATAATCAGACTATCTTATATCAATAAAAACATCCTAAAATTTTGATAAAGTTAAATGTGTGTGGTTTTCCAATTAATTAAATCCATATTTGGATACTACAAGTGGATGTGGATCTAGAAGATTTCTACTTAGGAGTAATAACCCTAAAAGGTAACATCGTTCTTTGACTTGATTGTAACCTGGTGCATGAAAACAAGCCTTGCTGGTCACCTGGTTTGAAACTCCTAGGAGATATACTTTGGTTAATTTGAATACTCTTTAAAAAACATTTTGAAGGATTTTTCATCATTTATTTAGTCTCCTACCTTTAAAAATACATGTATTCAAACTACCAATATATCTTTATTAATTATTGTATTGGGAAAAAACAAGTTTTTACTATAAAACTCTTTCTTCAATATGGTAAAATCTTATAAGATATACCTCATTTAGAAATTATTCTAAGTATTTATGTTGTTCATTAGTTGAATATTATTCCATGTAATCTTTCGTATTGTGATGGAATGAATTAGGCTTGAAATGAAGGGTGGGCCCTAGAATTATATATCCCCTCTATGCACTAGTTGGTATCATAAGAAAATTAAGATAAGGTAATGGGAGAGTCCTTAAAATTGATGTAAGATATATTAGAAAAAGTACTTGACGATATTTTTAATGAATTTGGTATTATGAATTCCCATTACACTATGATCAATTTATTTATTATGAAATCCTTTTTCAGATTTTTTGATATCTTGGAATTTATTCATTATTAAATTTAGGATGTATTTATTTATTATCTTAGTTACATTAGATATGGAAAAACTCAGTTTAATTACCTATTCCATGATACATATTTTATAACTCCCTCTACTGTATGTAACCCCTTCATGAGTGTTTGAGCTCGCCCATTATTTTTTTACCCATTTTTTTCTTACGGAGATAAGAGGAGTACTACATATAAAAAAAGTATTACAAGGAGAATAATAATGTTTTCATGTTTTCATATGATTTATTTTTATTTTAAATGTAATTCACAACTCATTTATGTATCTTATTTTCTATAGATATTAAACTTTTGATCCTTTGTGTTATGATCTATGTACCATTTTAATAAAATAACCACTTGATCTAGGGTGATGGATTCAAGTTTATTATATAAAAAATGGATCATTATCATACCTTGTATTATATGAGGTCAAAATATGATTGTCCAATGGTATTTGGACAATTTTATTGGTAATTTTACCCTTTATATTATAGTTTTACCACCGATAAACTTGTTTTAACCATAACTACAGTAATTAATTTTTCATGTTTTTACTTTTCATTTTAACAAAAAAATAAGCCAGTAATATTATATAATATTAATTTTTTTGATTATAAATATGTAAACCGTTTTTTTAAATTCCATTAATAGAATTGTAGAAATATAATTTAAAATTAAACCCATGGATGCAACAAAAATACGATTTTGCAAAGATAAAATTTTCATAATTATCAGAGGTTTTAATATTAAAATTCAATATAAAATTGATTCCAATGAAATAAATTGGATTAATAAATACATAATTTAACTGATTTTACTTTTAAAACCATATTAAAATTAAATGGATCATGTAAATTCCTAAAATGAAGATCTAGTTTTTAATAAAAATTAGTATATTTTATTATTCAACGAAAAAATTTATCTTTTCATAAAATTATAAAAAAAATCACTAAAAGATAATTTTTACATGAATATTTACAAAGTAAAGTTTACTTTTCAAATAAATTCCACAAAATTGAAAAAAAAATCAATTATAATTGTGTGATAGAACCACTTTTTAGAAAAAAATACATCTTAAAGCATAAAACTTGATTTTTTCTTATCTCATGCATAGAAAAAAATATTATATGAATTATAAAACATTTTATTAAATATATAATATATAAATTTCATTAAAATCATTAAAAAATAGTGGATAATTTAATTTTTTAATATAAAAACACTTTTCATTCTTAAAAAAAAATTAGAAAAAAAAATTCTTTTACTTTAAAATGTTTTTTTATTTATAATAAATTTATAACCAATGAATTTATTTTATACATGTGTAAACTATAGAATATTCATTATTTAGTTAGTTGTATTCACACCCAAAAAGTCAGTGTCTATGATATAACTATAATATTAAATAATAATATTAATTGTATATCACAGTTTTCTAAAACTTGATATTCCATGTAACACAAGATATTGAAAAAAATAACTTTATTTGAAAAAAATAAAAAAATATCAGGGTGTTTCATTCTACCCCCATTAAATAAACTATATCCTCACAATTTAAACTTGATCTTGAAAATCTTGGGTTTGAAATTTGAAAATTCCTTCATAGAAAACCCACATCGTAAAATGGGTTAAAAAAATTACTCTTTAAAATAAGACAAAGAAATTAAAATGGCCATCTGGGAAAACACATGACTAGGTTTCCAAATAGGATAAAATTTATGGGGAGTAAAAATGTGGAAATTTAAGGTAATAATAATTCCCAAGTATTTATAGAGAGTGATAGATAATATGTTCATGAGAAATTTGACCACCTCAAAATCATGAATCTGTGATGAGTTAAAAGACCATTGATTTAATATAAAAGAAAGTAATAAGAAAATAAATTGTGTCAAGTTCCTTTTTTAATAAATTTTAGGTAATTTATTATTATTATGATAGATAACACAAGAAAATATACTTTATTTCTTTACATTTCAAAAGCACAATCTCATCCTTTGGTTGTGCTTTGATCAATTTCCACTTCATCTCTTACTCCAAGAAATGAAGATGAATTTTTCATACCCACAACACTAACAGATCACAATATCCATAATATAATGATAATTCCTTCCTTCCATATCTTCTTATCATAAAAACCAAAATGTTTAGAATAAGTTATCCAATATGTATAAATATTCATATTATAAAATAATACATTAATCTTTAAAACCTTATCTAAAGATTAATTAATACCATTACATAAATGGTTAACCTTAATAACCTTCTAAAATTAAAAAATTTAAACATAAGATCACTAAATTTATAAAAATAGACATGACATTAATCCACCAAATATCATATAGTATCTCTTAATTTTCATATACCAAATATGTGAATACTTTGGTCATGTATTCTACTGAAACATGTTAATAACCAGAATTTCCATAAAATATCAATTAAAACATAAATTATTCCTCATTCCATGAATAAAACCACAAATTATTGAATATATTTTACAAATCCAAAAAAATTATACTTCATCCATAATAACATAACCCACTTTTTTATCAAAACATTAATCAGTCCCAAGGTTATCAATGCTATCCAATTTACTTTATCCATGTCAACACTCTTTTTATCTGAATTAAAAAACATTATCTCAACATCAAGAATATATTAAGGGTTATATTTCCCTTAATCATGTGTTTTCTATAAAATATCACCTTGATTTAAAATCACTTTTCTAGGTCATTGGTACCATTTAACATATTCTTTCAAATACTTAATGAAACAATTATACAAAAAGTCTATATATATTTCATAATTTATATAACATAATATTGAAATCCTATACATAAACACTTCAATCATTCCAATTCATTATTAAACCATCAAATATGATTCATCATCTTATTCCTTTATACCTCCTTCCTTTCATATTTTATTTTTAGTCTCATCATCATAAAATGAAAAAACTTTACTGATGAAACCTTATTGATCCCCTTCTTGAGATTTCCCCTTAGGAAATTTATTTTCATAATGTTCATACTTTCCATATGTAAAACACCATTGATAAATCCTAAGGGAAACCATTATTCAGATCCATTTCATTAAATAACCTTTTCATTTTTCCTTGTTTATTACTTACTATTTTTCCTTATTATCCACACATAAAACATCTTATTATCCCTTTAATACATTACATTGATTGTTTATTCTCACATTCCTGTCATATAGTCAATTTAATCTTCATTCCTCCATGGCCTCTACCAATTGAGATCTCTGTTAACTTTATCCTTATATTCTTTGGTGAGTCTAAGAATTGGTATAGGTGTAAGTTATTAATCATATATCATGAAACTAATTAGGAATAATCACAATATATTTCACTCCATTCATCACACCATTTTTTTCTCATCAATACATTCTCTATCACATTAAACATTAACCCAGTTCCTTTTGGTTCTTGCTATGAAATAAAACCGAGAAGCATAGTGTGATCAACAAAAATAATACTGGGAAACCACATAATCATGAAATATTATTCATAGGATATATAAATAAGGAAATATTATTTTCAATATATGAAACCTTAGGTTTAACCTTGGTCATTCATGATCATCATATATTTAACTCCTTCAAGATGTTCATGAAGAGTTTGTGAATTCCAAAAACATATCTCCTAGGAGTGTCAAACCAGGTGAGTAGTAAGACCCTCTTTCATAAACCAAGTGATGATTAATTCTAGCTCAATGAACCATTTTTAAAGTTATTACCCCTAGGTATAACTATTCCAGATCCACATCCACTTGTAGTATCCAAACAAGGATGTAATTTCTTAGAAACCACTTTCTCTATCCTTAACCAAAATTCTAGGAAATTTTCCTATATATTGACTTACCTTATAATTATCATTAAACATGTACTTAGACATATACATAGGGATATCACTATATTTTTATCATCTTGGTTTACAAAGGTTAAATAAAACCTTTCTCTGATACCAACTATAATTAACTAGGATTTTCATACATAATTATTACATATTAATATATGAATATTAAATAAATTTCACAAAACCTCACCTAAGGACTGTAAAGGTTTAGTATATTTGGAGACTAGATACAATATCATCTTATTTCATGAAATGTATTCAACATATACCATAAATATTTTCTCATTTAGTACTATTTATAGACTTACCCTACTTAAAACCTTTCTTCATAACAAGGGGAAATGAAACATAACAAAGGGTGAGCTAAGATGCTCAATAAGGGTAAACATATGAGATATTAATCAATGATCATATAAAAGAGTAAGATAAACATAATGGTATGAGATCATGAATATAACTTAAAAAATTCAATGCAATATATCATGCATTTTAAATATGATCCATGGCATAAAAAATTATCATTTCAAAATACATGAATAATAAGAGTGAGAAATCATCATAAATAAATCATGAACTACAAGTTTGTGTCATATAAGTATGAAACCATCATTAGTATAGGACTATTTTGAATGTTAAGGTTAACATACAATACCATAAAATCATAAATGATCATAAATCAGCACATGTTTCTCATTTAATAATAGATCAGGCATCATAACCTATTTCTCAAAGTGGATCAAGCATATTGACCTATTTTCTATAGATGATTAACAACATCAACTTTTTTTCTATCATTATCACATGATATGTAAAACATTACCCAATTAATTGGATGAAGATATAGGTCACAACCATCAATAAAACCCTACATTTGTATACTAAAATATCATAAAACATTTACCATAAAATAACCCTTAGAAAGTAAATGGGTTTCACAAAAAATTTTTTATAGAATAACCCATAGAAATGAAATGGTTTTCATAAACATATCATCAATTAATCATTGCAGAACCCATGGAAAAGGAATGGGTTTCATAAAAACATCTTTATAAAAATCATAAAGCATATAGAGAAATAATAATTATGGTATAATTGGATCATATCCCTTTTAAAACATAAGAAACACCAAAAGGTTTTTGTCTTATATGGAAAATTATTTTTAAAGATCACTTAGAACATTTATTAATAAAATATTATTTACACTTTTAAATCACTTATTTACAGTCTAAGAACATATTATAGATTAAATAAAAAAATTATTTGAAAATAAGCTTTGAATATTATAAAATAATATTTAAAACATTGGGTGGTCATGATGGAAAGAAATTTCATTAATTCCATACATGTTTAAATAATGATTACTTTCAAATTTTTAGTAAAAGAAAAAAATGTATTTTTTAGAAAATTATATGAAGATTCATTTTAATTTTTTTTAAAGAATTAAAACATGGGTAAAAATATCTTTAAACATAAATTTTTTAATATTAAATACTTTCTATAGAATATTTTTAGAAAATATATACATGAAAGAAAAAGGGTTTTCGACTAAAGAGAGAAATGAATTCCATTGTTCCTTAAAAAATTTGAATCTTGAGTACATAAAGAGAGAAAATGAAAGGAAAAACTATAATTTAAATGAATAAAAATTTGAGAATAAAATTAATGATTTTTTAAAGGTATTTCATAATATTTCATCATTGGAATCACATTATAAACAATCACTATAAACAATGAGATTGTAACATTAATCCTTGACCACTTTGGTATCTTTTGAATTGTAAGTACCATGAAATAAATAAAATTATATGGATATTTATATACCATAATTATCATGATAATTATCATTAAATACATTCATGGGTAGTATATACACCATAGAAAATTAACAAGTGGTGTATAAGGCATGTGTCCCATAGAAATAAGTGTGAGATGAAAATCCCGAACTACTTCAATAAATTTTGAATTATAAGACCAATTAAAGAATAAAATCAAATGAAACATTAAATATCTTTAAAATAGTGAGATTCGTTATATAAAATTTCAAATGGGTAGTATATACACCACACAAAATAAAAGAGTGGCGAATATAACATATAACTCCTAGAATTGAAAGAGATATTGGAAATCCCTTACCTAAAGTCTCGACTTCTTTTATACATGTTTAAAACTAATTTATAATAAATATATTCTTATTATAAATATATTAAATAACCATAATAATATGTATCAAACCATATATTATTTTTCTATGACATTTTCTTACCCGTTTATTAACAATTCCATGTTAAAATTACATTTCAAGTAAAAACAACATTGTTTCTCATGTATGTTTTTCAATGGTATTTTATGTCATTTTACTTTGATCATGGATCCAGAATCTATGAAATTTTAATAATAATATAAATATCATATATATTCACTATATATGTATTTATAGTAATCCATTAAATTTATATATAGAAAATGAATTACACTGTTCATGGAAACTATATGCAGTACGTACGCATGAATGTTGTTTCCTTTTTTTTGAAGAATAAAATGAAAGAAGGATAAATAATATATTAACTTTAAGTAATACTTTATATTAAATATATATCACATATTTTCATTAAAAATGACCTTATTACCTTCCATGGAAAATGTAATTGAAGAACGAATCACATCACTTCGTGATGCGGTAGTCTGTCGTACACATGAGCGACATTATTGCATTCCCAAATAATGGAAATTAAGAAGTTATATCAAATATTATAACTAAATAAGTATAATTATTTCATAAATATCATCTGAATATGTTAAATATATCATTATTTCCAGTTGGGAGAGGTGATTATGGAAGACAATTACATTGGTTCACGATGTGGATCGAAGGTTTCATTTCCCACTAGATAGAAGAGGAGACAGATATAGGTAATTACATTAACATAATAACATATCAGTATATTTAAGATAATTATTTTATTATTTCCTCATGATTTAAAATTATTTTAAGGAGTTATTGGAATAAATAAAATGAAGATGCATTGTTAAAGACTATATCTCTTCTTCATAGATCCCCTTCAGTTTTACACCAAAACCATTCCTATAAGGGGTTCCTAATAAAAAAGGTTCTCTGTATTTTATATTAAATTTATTAATGGAATTAGGTAATTATTTTATTATAAAATTTTTTTAGAAGAGGGAATATGATAGCAGAGGGGTGATATTTTATAAGTGGGGGAGATGACACACTCGAAATGTTTTAAAAGAAAAAATTGTAACCCTGTTTTAAACATACCACAAAGCTCAAAAATGGATCATTATCAAAAAAATTATATTATATAAGGCCTAAATATTTCCATAAAATTTTATTCATACAATTTTATAAGCCATTTTATCTTTATATTTTTAGTTTTACCCCCAGTAAACATGTTTTAACATTAATAGTGATAATTGATTTTTTACTTTTTACAATTCAATTTGACCAAAAATTAAGTCCAAATTATTATATAATATTTATTATTCTGTTTAAAAATATTAAAACCATATTTACAAATCTAATTTACATTATCTAAAAAAATTAATTTAAAATTTAACCCACTGACACAACGAAAAAGCGATTTTCTGAAAAGAAAATTTTCATAAGTATATAAGGTTTTAATATCAAAATTAAATATTAAATTGATTAAAATGACCTAAATTATATTCATAAATATATAATTTAACTAATTATACTTTTAAAATCATCTTTAAATAAAATTTAGGTTGTAAATGATTTAAATGAAAGGCTAGTTTCTAATAAAAATAAGTATTTTTTACTATTCATTGAAAAATAAATCTTTTCAGAAAATTTTCAAAAATTGACTCAAAGATAATTTTGAAATGAATATTTCAAAAATAAATTTTATTTTTTCAAATAAAGTTTCTAGAAGTGTAAAAATTAATTTTATTATAAGTTCATGAAATAACCATTTTTTAGAAAAAATGCAGTTTTTAAGCATAAAACTAGATTTTTTCTTATCTAATGCATAAAAAAATATTAGATAAATGATAAAACATATGATTAAATATATAATATATATTTAAAAAAATCATTAAATAATATTTTATAATTTAATTTATTAAGATAAAAACTGTTTGCATACCTAAAAAGGTTTTCAAAAAACCATTTCTTTTACTTTCAAATGATTTTTATTTTCATTTATAATCAATTGATAGACAATTAATTTATTTTATACATGTGTAAAAATATATTTTTCATAATTTCGTTAGTCATATTAATTCTCATAAATATAATGTCTTGGAGATAACTTTCATATTAAATAATAATATTATTTTTATATCGTGGTTTATTAAATCTCGATGTTGCATCTAACACAAGCTATAAAAGAAATTAAACTTATTTGAAAAAAGCAATTTCATAAAATCCCATGGTGTTAAAATTATATTTTACAAACCTATTATTGGTATTTTATAACTCAAGTAATATTTTTCACAATTTTTTTAAATAAATTATATATTTATTGTATTAAAATTAATTTTTAACACACTTAAAAATTAAATTAGACAAAAAAATTACTTCAAATTTAGAATCATTAGGTACAAATTATATAATAAGAACTAATTTAATTTTAGGAATAAATATTAAGTTGCCTTAGGTAAAAACTAGATACCATGATAAAAGATAAAATGTACAAATTAATAATCCAATGGGTAAAGGTATTGAAACATGTTTAAAACATGTTTGAAAAAATAATTTTGAGGATATATAGAACTTATATCTTCCCAAACCCAATATTTATAAAATTTTGGAGTTACTTTACTTGTGAGTGATTTCCTATTATTGAAAATTTATGGTTATTTACAAAAATGTCACCCCTTTTCACTTATAAAAGGGAATATCCTAAACATTTACACCCCCATTAAAGAGGTTATGTTTTTCTCAAAATACCACTTCTCAAATACTTAACCCTCTTTTCAAAGGAAACAACCCAAGAAGTGAGGTATCAGTTTCTAACCTCGCTTTCTCATTTATATTTCTTTTTGTTCACTCATTATTTATAAAATTACATCACACCATTAAGAATTATAACTTAAGTTTCAATAGTATACTAATATTTTGTTATAACTATGGTAAAATAATTAACCACATTTCCCTTTTTCTATTAAGAAAAACCAAAAAATTTAATCATGTGTGTGTGCGTACTACCACCTCCAAGAATAAACGAGTTCATTATTCATTACCTCCATTCTTGGATGGTTATAAGAATGATTTAAAAAGATAAAAAATATTTTTATGACATTAATAAGTTTATTTTTAAAAAAAATTTAATAACATCTTAATGATATGAATTATATATCATCATTATAAAATTAATCATCTTAAACAAGTGAACTAAGAGGAAAATAATTTATTAATATTATGTATTTTTTGTATACTTTAATAATGATACTCTTTATTTTTAATTTTGATATAAATCATTGATATGAACTAAATTATATAATTATTATACTGGTATAATTATATTATAACTCAATCACCTCATAATCATCCATTAGTCATGGTATGTTCATGTTCAGGTCAGTTTAACACCTACTTGAACAATATTATGAAATTATATCATGTATGGCTATGGAAAATTAATTATATGTATAATATGATATAAATATGTAAATAATAATATTTTTTTCTATAAAGGATAAGTAAATATTTGACTCATTAATTAAGAAAACACCCTGCGTAGGTTAAAGAAACACTGAAAATGATAATTATTGATTTCATCTTTTGGGATAAAGACTAATTCCCTCATGAAAGGAAATTTAAACTTAACAAATCATTATAAATAATAAATTATGTTACATTTAATGATATTATAATTATAAAATTTGGAATAATAATATATACTGATAACACTCCTATGAAACTAATACAAATAGTCAAAACTATAAATACCAAATGTGAAAAAATAGGTAAAAAATAACTAATATAAATGTAGTGACTAGTTATAAATGAAAATTATCAATGAAAATAAGTATGAGTAAGGATATTAAATAGTTTTTAAGATTATTATATTTATTATATAGGAATTTAAGTAAATTTTGTGGATGTCAAGAGTCACAGTAAGGGACTTTGGTAACTCAAATTTCTTCCTTTGAGTTATATGGTTTCTTTTGAACTCCACCCTTTAATATTATATTTATTAATTGATTTCCTATTTTATATTATGTTTAAATTTCTCTATATATGGAACATTTATCTTTTTATTATAGCTTCTTTATTTATCATTTTATCATATAAATTTATATCATTATCGAAAAAACCTCCATCTCTTAATTAACTCTTTATTTTAAGTATATTTTTCACTTCCCACCAATGTTATCCTTTCATTGTTTTTTAAATACATGTATGTGTCAATTTATGTTATCTTCATATTTTCCTTAAACACTTTTAAAAGATAAGTTTTATTATTCTTTTTATAATATGGGTTTTTAAGAAAGGTATTTCAAAATACCAAAAATGTTTTTCCTTGAAAAACTAGATGTTTTATTTTTTACTCTGATTTTATTATAGAAATATTTTAGTTATTATTCAAGGATCCATTATTTTAGAATTTTTAAAAAGAAAAATATTCCAAATTTTTTCATTTTACCTCTTTTGAAAATGAATTTTTAAAAAGATATGTAACTCCATCCTTTTTAATAATATTAAAAAATGTTTTATGAAATATCATTTTTTGATTTCACTTAAATGTACCTCTTTATCTCAATGGATCAATATTATTTGATGTTATGTTTTATAAATAATATTCTAAATGATTTAATGAATATAATATCTAGGTTATTGAATTTGGTATCATTCAATCTAGTTTATATGGTTATTTATGTGATACATTTTGAAATGTAATGGGAAACCTATTATTATTCATGGGTTTTAATGATGTGATGATTGGATGTTTTCATATGGAACACATGAGTATGGATAATCTTTAAGTGAAATGTGGGACCTATATATCCCTCCAATGAATTTGTTAAATCTTTACATCTCATGAGATAATAGTTAAATAAGTGGTGATGATTGATCCAAAATGTGAAACATGTAGGGATTCCTAGTACACTATTGAAAATAGGTATGGATTCCTGAACTACTATAGAAAATAAGTGGTGATTCTTGATCCAATATGTTATTTTTACTATGATTATGTTTGTAACATGAAATTATTTGATATTTAACTATGTTATGCTCCTTGGATCATTATTTATGTCTATTTTTTCACAGCCTTTATGCCAGTGTATACATTTGATCATATGGGATTACTTGTTCTCCTATCATTCCAATGAACAGTTTCTTTTTTATTCCA
Source organism: Viscum album (assembly GCA_963277665.1). Lineage (NCBI taxonomy): Eukaryota > Viridiplantae > Streptophyta > Magnoliopsida > Santalales > Viscaceae > Viscum > Viscum album. The sequence goes on from OY728164.1 coordinate 1,354,000,088, forward strand.
ATTTATTTATTCTAAGATTTTTATCCTAATTTTTTTCATCATATTCTTATTATCTCACCTTGGGTAGCATGTTTATATGTTTATTTTTCCATTACTGATCATTTAAGCTCAACCCTTTCTCATGGTTCCATTTCCTAGGTCATAAGGATAAGATTAAATTATGAGATATTTAAAATAAGATCTAGTATGGAAAGGTTATGGGGATTTGTTCATAAGAATTATAATATAAGTTTCTTATGTATCTAATCTCCAAATACAATAAACCTCTTGATTATTAGGGTATTCTTTTATTATGTTATGTAATTTTTTAATTATTGAAATGATGTTGAATATAGAAATGATAGCTTGGGTCTCTATATATTTAAAATTTGATTTCTCCACCTTTCCCTCTCCTTATCCATTAATTTACTATAATCTTTTTTCTAAGAGAAAATGGTATCATAGTTCCTTTTAATTGGTGATGTTTGGGTCAAGTATTTTATTTAAGATCAATGTGGTCAATTCTTAGGTTGGATCTCTTCAAGTTTATTGGGGTTTTATTCTAGATTCTCTATCATTCTTATAGTGAATTTGTTGAAGTTCTTATTGAGTTAAGGGATTCAAAACTTCTATTCATTTATTTATATTTCATTTTATAATTATCATTATTTTTATTTCATTGGGTGGATCATATAGATTTAACTAATCAAGATAATAAATTAGACTAATGAAATTTTAAGGGAAATATGTGAATCACATAATATTTAAATTAATTAATGTTATTAGTATATATCAATGATTATAATGGATATTTTTTTTATGTATAGAGCTTTTTTGTTTTTTGTTTTTGACATTTTTTAAACACCTACAATAAAATAACGGTCATTTCAAAATTTTAATTAATTGGTTGTGAGGAAATATAGAATTCTAGTAATGTTGTTTATGTTTGTGTTGTTTAACTAAAATGAAAGAATGATTAACTATAGGTTTTATATTATGAACCAATATTATGTTTTACTTTATTTAATGTTGTATATGGGTTGTTATTATTGTTATTATAGGGATATTGGTTTGTTATTTTGGATGGTTGGGAAGATGGGATGTGGATGTTGTTGCGGTAGTGGATGATGGAATACAATGTGATTGTTGCGGTGGTGGTATTTTTGGTTGATAAAAAAAAGGATGGTCTTAAGGAAATGATGGTGAAGTAAAGGAGAGGTTCTATTGGCTATTAGAATAAGATGTGTGGAAATTATTATGGTTATAGTCATGTTAATAGTGGTTTGCGTTATAGATACCTAGTGGCATGGAATGTGGTTAGAATTAATAGAATTAGTAATGGGTAATGGGATAGAATTGATAAATTATCAGTTTTTAAATGAATAATGTAATGGATTGGGATCATTGAGACTAATAAATAGTGATGTTTGGAATAAATATAAATAATGAATATTGAATGACTTGAAGAAAAGAGTGGATTAACGAATGGTTTGGAATTAAATATGGTTGAATTAATGAAATGGTATTGGTAGTGGTAAGTCTAGAATTGATGAATGATGAATGAAATTGGAATTTAGTAAAACTATTATGGTTGTTTTATGTGAATAGATAGACCTAGTTTGTTGTATAGTGATGAGATTAATTGTTAGTATATGTTTGTAATGATGTGATGGTTGTTGTGGGTGATGGTAGTGTGTGTTTGGCGTGAACCCTTATGTTGGGATTATATGTGACTAATATATTCATTGTATTTTTTTTATTTCTTATACACCCACCCCCTAAGTCAAATGAACATACTAAAACCTATATAGATTTGGGTTTTGGGTGTTTTCTACAATATCCATGTTGTAAATGGAATGGATGGATGGCTGCTTCCTCTTCCCTACTCCCCCTTCAAACGTAGTATAGGTTGTGATGGATAATGGTTGGTATATATATATATATATAGGTTATAATAGATCTAGGTTTTTGTGTAGATATATACTGGATGGCCTAGTTATGTTATCATGGTATGGATTCATGGTGGGGGTCATTCATGATGGGAGGAGGGTCTGAGGTTTATGTAATTCATGTTATGATACACAACTATGATGAGGATATGATGCATGGTGTGATGTGACTATTATATATGGTATGTGGTTGTGAAATGTGGTTGTGGTGTGATGAGACTATGTGGTTACATGGAGAGGATGAGAGCACAATACATATATTGTTGGAGTGTGAGAGAGACTATATCTATTAGGAAGTGGTTTTAGGGAACCTTATAGATATATTCATTTGATATTATATTATTATACCTTGTATATGGTATTTAGTGAGGATGGGTGATATTTGACCTAGCATTGGTGAAATTTGGCTCTGTTATTTATTCATTGAGGAATTGGTATGCTTATTCAACATTTTCATATAGTTTTTATGGAGGATATTATTTAATATAATTATAGGCTCATCCATATATATATATCTCTGTGTGTGTGTGTGTCTATGTGGGTTCAGTTTTTTGAGTGGGAATTGGTGACTGATCTAGACCATACTAGCATATGGAGGCTATGCTTAGTATTATTGTAACTACCATGGGAGTTTCTTTTTGGCATTAATAAAGACCATATTTATGTATTACATTTCAATTATTTGTGGATTGATTTTTTTTTATATTATTGATTTTATTTGTAGTTTTATTTTTTTATGATATTTTGAGGGTAATGCCTCTGATATATGTTTTTATATACAATTGATACTCGTTGAAAACCCATGAACTATTTGAGGAATGCTTCAAGGGAAAATATAATTATAATCCCATTAGGGATTCCTAATGGGAGAGGGTTGTGATAGAGTGGTATTAGGGATATAATTGAGAGTTATGATAGATATTGGTGTTAGTCATTAGTGAGGACTGTATGGGTTTTGTTGGAAAACAATATTAATTGAACATAGTACATGATGCAGTAAGGTAGACCATCTAGGAAACATGCGTTTAAGTCCAAATATGATCTAATAAAAGGACCTAAATATTAATAAAAATATTAGTTAAGATTATTTTTATTATGGGGTAGATAATTAAGATATGGTGCATGCATCATGATTGGTTGTTCTTGTATTTAAATTGGGGTGATTTTGGGGGAATTGAAATAAATTTAACCAAATGATCTAAATTGAGATTCTATGTATTCGAGATTAGGAGATTATTTTAATATATATACATGGTTGGTGATGATCATCCATATGTGGTTCATATTGGCAAGGAGAGAGGGTTAGCTTTGCTAAGGAAGATTAGTTTTGAAAGATGATGTTGCTTGAGTTTCAGCAATATAGTTTAGTTAACTATGAGGGGAGTGTATCTGATTAGGAGATAAAGTTTTTGTTAGAGTAACTTTAGATAAAATTCAATTTGATCTATTCTAGGAAGGATAATTGGATCATATTTGTTGTTAGTCAGTTGAGAGGAGTTGTGTATCAGTGGTGGTTTCTGTTTCTTGGGGAGTGAGATGAGTCATTGGTGTTTTCGGAATATTTTTAGAAGTAATTATATTCATATTTTCATTATTTTATGATGAATTAAACTGGGTATAAAGGTTTATTTCAATATAGTATGTGTAATGAGTTTGATGTAACTTGGGATTCGATTCAAAGACCTTCTATGTTATTCCCTGAATCATTTTCTAGATGAGGAGGCTAGAGCATAGTGTTTTGATAATGTATTGAATCCTTTTATTTGGTATTAGGTTAAGCCATTTTTGATGCCTATGTATCTCAATTTTCTATCTCATTTAGAGGCCATTTAGAGGATTTATTCATGTTTTAGATCATCTAGAGAGTGGAGTCATCAAATTTTACCAAGGATAAGAGCTACAGAAGGAGGATCATATATATTGGGACAGTTGAGGTTTTAACTGGCAGGAAGTCAGACTCAAAATTCTTGTTCATGATTTTATAGAGATAATAGTTCTCAAGAATATACTGGTAGATCCATCATAGTGTGAATTTTCTATATATACCATGGTTATTGACAATTTCAGTTCTCATCCACCTCATGTGGTCAACATAGGATGAATGATCAGATTCTAGTGTTTCATCAGTAGTAGTTACCTCTAAGGCCTTATCAATAGTAGATTCAACATAATTTCAATTATTTGAGAGGATATAAAGTATTCCAAGGACATCCTCATGAATTCCCCCACCTATAGAGACATAAAGTTTTGTGCAGTCATAGAGGTGGTGATCAACACATCAGTGAGGCAGAGGAGTGATGCATGGGTAGTTAAAGGCCATAGAGTTTATAGTTCCTATAGGGTTAGAGTTCATATGAGATACCATAAAATTATATACTAATTTGTTTATTTCATTGTTTTATTCTAGATATTTACATTATTTTATTTAACCCTACTCAGTCTATAACATGGGCTTCAAGGTAGAGAGGCTTTTAAAGCCCCTGTTATTAACTATTCTATTTAGAGGTCAATCTATTTTTCTTGACATGTGTTAGGGATGTGATCTAGTGACAGGGATACATCAATAACATGGGTATTTCATATTATTTAAGAAACAAGAATGTGATTTAATTCTTGGAATGTATTGGTTGTACTTTGTGTATGCATCCATCGACTATTTCAATGGAGAGTTGACTTCTTTGATGTGGAAGGCCAACATGTAGTGTTTGTTAGTGATCTATACAATCAGATGGGTCATAGGTGTTCATAGACTATTTTTTCTCAACTATATAATTGTTCATCAAGTTAGGTGGAAGTAAAAGTAGTGGTGTTTCCTATTATTGTTAAGGAGTTTCTAGATGTTTTCCTAAAATAGGCTAGTACACTACCCCCTCAACATGATATCAAGTTTGAGATAATGTTAAAACTTGATGTCTCTATTATTTCAATGAATCCTTATCAGATATAACCTTATGATTTGAGATATTTGAGGTTTTATATTTCCTATTAGATGTATAAAGGTTCATCTTAACTAGTTTATCGCCTTGGGGTTCTATTGTGTTATTTACCAAGAAGTTGAATAGTATCCTGAGGGTTTTTAACAGATTATTAGTGGTTAAACAAGGTGAAATTGAAGAATTGTTACCCACTTGCAAGTATAGATGATCCATTTGATCAATTTAAAGGATCCAACTAGTTTTCAAAGAATGGACTAGGGTTGGGATATCATAATATTAGGTTAACGGTGGAAGATATCCTAAAGACTAATTTTAAGTGTCATTATGGTCAATTTAAGTTTATAGTTATGTTACCTGGTGTCACTAAAGTTCCAACTATTTTTATGGGACTCATAAAATCCATATTTTATGAGTTCCTAGATTATTTCATGGTAGTGTTTATTTGTGATATCCTTCTGTACCAGAAGTTATAGGAGGATCATGATGAGTATCACATAACTATTGTACATGTCCTTTGGTATGATAATATTGATGGGAAATCATCAAAGTGCATGTTCTGGAAACATGAGGTTCATTTTCTTATGAATGGAGTGTCTCAATAAGGAGTGGTATCAATCCTATAAATATAAAATGAGTTTTTATTGAGTAACTCCCAATAATGTCACATATTTTCACATTTTTTTAATATTGTATGTTATTATTAGAGATTCATGTATGATTTATCTTGTATTTTAAACAATTTGACAACCATGACTAGGAAGGACCAAACCATCATTTGGAATGATCAGTTTTAGGAATATTTTGACTACCTAAAGGGGAGTTTGATAAGCACTAATTTTCTTAAGTTTCTAGAGTAATGGGTTCATGTTTAAGGTTTTCTTTGATTCTTCTCATCCAATATTGTGGTATATTTTCATATAGTATAGAGAAATGATCTCATATGGTTTTGGGAAGTTACATCCTCATAAGCATAAATATTCCACCCATGATCTTGATTAGTTATAAGTTATGTTTAATATAAATTCATGGCCATATTATCTCATTAGTGAATGTTGTGTGTTCTTTATAGATCATAATAATTTTAGGTATATCTTCTCTTATTGTGATATGAATTTTTATCAAAGGTGGTGGATGGAGTTCTTTTAGAACTATGAATTTTAGATCTCTTATACCCTAAAGAAATGGAAAGTAGTTGTGGATGAACTGGGTATAAAGTTTCATGGATATATTTTCAAGAGTTTGAAGATGCATGGAGAGTGATGAAGGAGCTTGTGGTAAGGTATCTTGATACAGGGGAATAAAGTGGTATAGATTGAATGTACTATATGATAGTGAAATTATCCTTATTTCACTGGGTGGAGGAGTCTAAAAGGGGAGACTTAGAGGAAAATTTATTAAAATATCATATTTTCTATAGTGTGTTTCTTGATAGATAGTTAGAGGATGATCCACATTGAGTTATGTATCAAGGTAAGTTTTTCATTCCATTTGTGATGCCAGAGGTGGTTCTTCATGAGTTTCATCAGTAATCCTTGACTAAAAAATAGAGTATATACAATATTTATTATGCATTGAAGGGTTAGTTATGGTGGCCAATGATGAAGGGTTCATTGGAAAATTTAATTCCATGATGTTTAGTCTATTAGAAGGTTAAAACAAATAATCTTGTTCCTAGATATTTTCTAAAATATTTGGATGTTCCTAAGTAAAAGTGAGAGGATATCATGAAGGATTTAATTACCATTATACCTCAATCTCAAAGTGTCTTTGATTTTATTTGGTCAATTAGGTATTAATTGATGACATCGACTCATTTATTTGTGGTTAAGGAGTTAAGTGTTATAGATTATCTAACTAGGAAGTGTATGGGTGAGATAATGAAGCTTCGCAAAGTGATAAGGTCCATCATCTATAATTGGGACACTTATTTTACCTTATGATTTTGGAGGGGTCTTCATCATGATGTTGGTTCTCAGTTATGCCTTAGCACTTCCTTTTATCCTCAAATATAGGGTCAAAAAAGTTGAAATTTCAAGCACTTGAGGATATGCTACATGCACATCTTTTGAATTTTGGGGTTATTTGGTTGATCACTTTACCTTATATTAGATTTAATTTAATAATAATGATAACTCATCCATTATCATAGATACATTTGAGGATTTTTATGGTTGTCCTTACCGATCTCCATTGTGTGGGACTAAGGTTAGTGTGTTGGAAGTACATGGTCTATATGTGGTGTAGAGTATGATTGACAAGGTGTATATTATTCAAGATAAAATGAAAGTGGAACATGGAATTTATAATTATTTTAAATATTAGATGAGGATACCTATAGTGTTTGAGTTTTGTGACCATGTGTTCTTTAAAATTTCTTCCCATCATGGGTAGTAGAGGTTCAGTTGAGTTAGTAATATTTATCCTTAGTTTATTAGTCCATTCAAACCATTAGATCATATTTCTAATGTGGTGAAAAAATTATACCTTCCTCTATAGTTGGATCATATCCATGATTTCATCTATTTTTATAGCTTCAACTATATCTTCATGGTGACTCCCACATAATTGATTGGGGTGAGTTAGATATTGAGGATGAAATGAATTTTATGAAGTGGCTGATTGAGATTTATGATGGTCAAGAGAAGTTGTTTCATGAGCATGTTATTCTATTGGTTCATGTCTTATATATGCACAATGTCTTAGAGGGGTGTTTATAGGAACAAGAGAGGTGGATGCATGCTTATAATCTCTATTTATTTTAAGAATTATTTTTATTTGATATTAAGATGCTTTATTTTGTGTTGGTTTGATTGGGATTGTTTTTATTTGTGATAAATTATTCCATGTTGATGATATCATTTCTATTTTAGATGTACCTACCAAGGATGTTTAGGTTTTGTTGCTATTTCCCTTCTTTTAGGATTTTTTTTGATTCTCAAGGATGATAATCAGTTGAGAGGTATCTAATATAATATTCTAAACCTTCTCAGACCGTTACTTTTTGTATGTACGGTGTTGGATATGTCAGGAGATGGTCCAAGAGAGAAATATAGACTTGTAGAAGAAATTTTAGCTATATGGATGTGTTTTATAATGGTATGATGTGTTATGTGATTAGTTGGCTCAAAGAAAGGGGTTTTATACAATGAGGATTGTAATTTCATGAAGAGTTAGGATATGGAATGGATTTTTATATCATGTAATAGAGAAGGGTCAGTGAGACTTTGATATTCCTTATCTCGAAGTTGAAGTACAGTCATGGAATGATGAGGTTTGGTTGCATCATGAATCACCTTGAGTTATTCTTATATACAAGAGTCTCTAAGTTAATCTGACATGAATTTTCTTAGGTTAATCCTATGAAAGGTTGGTTGTGTCATGATATTTGTAATTGTGACATAGTGGAATCGATGTTATTCAAGGTTAATCTTTCATATGTTTTTCATTTAATAGATCCTCTTTAGATATATATTACATCTGGGGATATTTCAACATGGATATGAAAATTGCATCACGGAAGCATGGGTGGTCATTTCATAGAGCATCTTTATTTACTCAAATACCAGTCCTTGGTTTTCCCAAATTTTAGTCACCAATAAGGTTGATAGTAGTCTTATTTTTTGTATGAATTACCAAAATCATAATCATGTTACATTTAAGAGTAGATACCCATTTATGAGGATACATGAATGTTTGATTAGTTTAGGGGAGCTAATTAGTTATCTAAGATTGACCTACGAATAGGATGCCATCAATTACAGGTTAAGGAGGACAATGTTCCAATGAAAGTGTTTAAGATTATGTATTGGCAACACAATTACCTTTTGATTCAATTTAGATTAATTAATACACTGACAATGTTCAATGATCTCATGAACCATATATTTCATCCCAAACTAGACTCCTTCATCGTGGTGTTCATTAATGACATGTTGGTATGCTCATATACCATTTAGTTTTATTCCAATCACTTATAGATTTTATTGAGTACCCTATAAGAAGATAAAGTTTCTTCTAAGTAAACGAGTTGTCAATTTTGGATTTAGGAGGTACACTTCCTTGGTAATGTGATCATAGAGGTAGGGATATCAATTGATCTAGAGAATATAGAGGAGGTAATGTCTGGTACCTGACCTAGTAATTTTTTTGAGCTTCATATTTTTCTTGGGTAGTTGGGTGTTATTGGTAGTTCATTCAAGACTTTTCTTTATGGGTAATGTGAATTACAGGGAAGACCAAGAATTTAGTAAATTTGAGTGGGTTGTTTAGTGAAAAGAGTACTTCCAAGAGTTGATTATGAGGTTGAATTATACACCTATTTTGATTATTCCAAATCCATGGATCATTTATAACATCTATTTTAATGCCTCATGGGTTGTTCTGGGAGATGTTTTAATACAGAGGTGTCTGGTGGTCACTTATAGGTCTTATCAACTATGAACCAAAAAAGAGAAACTACCCTAAACATTATTTAATGCCACTTTCTGTGGTTCACACCTTGAAGTTGGAGTCATTTCCTCTTCAATGAAAATTTTTTCATTTACATGGACTACTAAGAGTTTTTGATACATATTATCCAAACATGACTTAAACCTAAGGTAGAGGCATTGGGTTTAGTACCACAATAACTTTGACTTTGAGATGGATAATACCCTAGGAAAGGATAATGATATCATAAATACTCTTTCGTAAAAATTTACTTTTTATTATTTACACAAAATTTTAAAGAGAAAAGTGAGAAACCATAAATTAAACCACAAAAGATTCATGAACTAAAAGAAACAGTTGAACCATTGAAATAAATATTAATCTTATTCAAAACAATATCCCAAAAATAATTTTCATTTTAGAAAACTTACCTCTATATATGGGTTTCCCTTCCAAATATCTTCAAAACAATAGAACATATTGTACCATGTTTGAATTTACTCCTCTGCATTTATTTTCCATTCATTGAATCCTATAATTAGGATGAGACCCTTATTATTGATCTAGTTTGACTTCTCTTTATTAGTTTCCACTTATAATGATCTCTTGTATATTTGGTCTGCAACCTCTGTAGGGTACCTAATCTCAAATTCCTTATCAAGCATTTCTTTCTCTGGGTATATGATAAGCTCCCACGTTGTCCCCCAATACCCAACCTCCTTATCTTCCTCATTATGCTGACCGGCCAACCCAAAATTGTTCCCAAGAACTAGAACCACCAATTTTCCCTACCTTTGATTTGTTACTCCCAATACACCAAATGTGAGTTCTTGATCCATATAATCTCCACCACCGGGTTTCTTCTATTTTTAATTGGAGATTCGGTCCATATCCTTTGGCCCCAAATTCATGATATATCTTGTCTCCATGGGTTTGGGAAGATGAGAGTAATATTGTCACACCTTTTCTTTCTTACCCTTGGCTAGAATATGGCTCCCCAAGTCCATTCCCCCTCACCTTCCTCCTCCTTAGGATGTTAATCCCTCTTTCATGGAATCCTTCATCATTATCACCCGAAATTATGCCATAAACCTCATTTCTAGATTCAGATCAAAGAAATAATTTCCCCTCATTAGAATTAACAACCCCAACTGACTCACCTTGGTCCAGAATTATCTCCTCCAGACATTCAAAGCATTTTTCTCAATTTTAAACTAGAAAAGGCTCTTCTTGTACTAAGCCCCTTTAGGGAATTTGGACATATTACGAGGAGTGTAAGCTAATGTTATTTCTCACTAACTAGTAGATTAACGGGTTATAGGATTGAGAGTATATGGAATATGCTCCTTTGGTCATCACCTATTCATTAGGGGGTTAGGTAAAGGCTATATAGGAGCCTAATTCAAATTGTATTATGATACAGGAATGGGAGATGATCCAGTAATGGGATGGTCTTAGCATGAGGATGAGGTGATTTATGCCCATGATAGGGTGGTGGTCCCAACAAAACCTCCCCACCTCCCTACTGACATGGCTCCAACACATCCCCCATCTCATCCTTATACTTCTATGACATGGCTCAATGCGGTTGTGATGCTATCGCCCCACATCTCTACTTTCTCATTCGAACCCATCCATACCTTTATAATCCACCTTTTCTTATTATTTCTCACTAACCCCATTATTTGAACCTAGTTAAATCATCCCTTCCATGATTTATCATGTGAAATATGTACCTTATACTGTTATATTGTATCTCATCTACATAACTAGTTAGGGTTCCCATCATAGTTCCTTTTTCCTGTATTATAGGTAAAATGATGCTTATTTTGATTTTTTCCCCACAATAATCCACTTCTAATGGATTTCTATTTATGAATTTATAATTTTTCCAATCTCCCATATAAACTAATTTTTATTCTGTCATATTATAGGCTTAGTTAGTCAGTCAACCATATTTATTCCATGAACATAAAATTTTATGTTTTTCTCCTTATAATAATTACTTATTTGGATCCCATTGTATTGTTGTTACATGATGTGATGTTTAAAATGCTTATAAATTCTTAAATTATGTCATAGGTATGACTTGGTTATATTAAATTTCTTTTTATTTTTTCTAAATTTATAATTATATTAATATTTTTTAGACTTTTATAAATAGTTAAATTAACTTTCAACATATATTAATAGTGGCTACTTTCACAGTCTAAATTATTTCAAGTTTGATATTTTTTCATTGATTATCCATCTTCCAAAAAAATTCTTATGAAATCATATTATATTATAGAATAATGTAATGATATTTTAATATATAAATGTGGTTGAATAATTTTTGTATGTGTAGATTCATTTTATTTTTAGGTTGGATTCATTTTACATTCACTGTTCCCATGAAGGTTAGTAAATGTAATTATTTTTTGTTTATAATTTTCTGCTAATCGGAAAAAATAATTCTCTGATATTTTTTTATTATTATGGGAATTAATTCCCTATGACTTAGTTATAATTATTATCCTTCCATTTTTTTATTTATTTAAATTTACATCGGTGGCTACAAGTTATTTCTATCTCACTAGGGACTATTTAATAGCATTCATTGAAAATTATTTATAAAACATATCACATATGATAAGTTCTTTCCTAGAACTGTATCATGTTGGAAAAAGTAATTTTATAGCACTTATTTAAATAATACATGTTGAAAACCCACTAATTTATGTTATTTATATATTCAAACTCGTATGCTCTTTGAAAAGTACTATGAGAAATGTAAGAAGGTATATATTTTCTTATAAAAATACTATTTCTATATTGTTTTTGTATTCAATATGGCATGTTCTTGATAAACTACTATGATCAATATAAGCATGTATATATTCAATAAAGAGTATTTGTTGTTGTCTCAATATATTTCCTTACATAACAACTATTTTTCTAGATGGTGCGTTCTTGATAAAGTATTATTTTTCAAGATGGTATATATTCTTGATAAATAATACATGTTGTTAAACCACTATTTTATGTTATTTATATATACAAGCTTGCATGTTATTGATAAAAAAAATATGATAAATGTAATTAGGTATATATTTTCTTGAAAAACTACCATTTTTATGTTATTTATATATTCAAGAAGACGTGTTCTTGATAAACTACTATAATTGATACGAGTGAGTATATATTTAAGTGGGTGTATATGCTATTTTATTGATATATTTCCTTTTATAACTATTATTTTTTTATCTATCCATGATTGTATGTTCTTGATAATCCTACATTTTCTATGTGTTGAAGAATAACTAACACATTGCAATACTTGTTTTCAAATGTATCCTAAGTGTAATTGTTTATTCAAAAATAGAACAATCACATTTTATATTTTTATATATCAAAAAAGTTTTGTGTTGTCAAAATATTATTCAAATTTTAGTAAAAAGGTGTTTTTTTTGTAGCCACATGACCCATTAATTACTTGACCACTTCATTTTATAGAAATAAACATTTGATCATTGGATTATAAATACTCTCCCTCTTCCATGATAGACAATATCATCTTTTTGATTTGAAATATTCATGTCTCACCAGCCAAACTGAATGGATTTTTCTTTATCTTATTTTATATGAATTATTTTCTTGATTTTAGTGTAATATTGAGGATGAATCTATTCCATTAATAAGATTAATAATATAGATATTATTATAAGATTAACGATTATTAGCTACTTATAGCTACCTATATATAGAATATGAGTTGTCATTCAATCTAAAAATATTGTTTATTTCCTCATAAGTTAATTTTTATGATGAAATATATTTAATAAATGACTCAAGTACTATATCAATTTCAACATTGTTCGTAATGGTATGTAATAATTTATTTTATTTATCTTTAATAATATATTATAAAGTCATTCAAAGAGATGCCTTTCACTTTATATATATATTTAGTTATTAATGTTTTGGTGATTTTATTTTAATTTTTTTAACAGAAATATGAATTTATATGTTAATTTTATTGAATTTTTTATTCTTATTGGGTAATTTTTTTAATTTTTTTGACCAAAAAATCCATAAAGTTTATATGTTAATTTTATTAAACAAGTAAACATCTAAATAAACATATAAACACTATTTAAATGGTTTTTATATTAACATGAATAGTTTACAATTTAGAGATGGGTTATGTATGTATTTATATGTTAATATAGTTTATATTATTATAAGATTATATGTTTATAATATTTATATGTTCATACAAATTTTAGGTTAATATAGTTTATAAGTTTATATGTCAATATAGTTTTAATTTTTCTTGGATTTAGGTATGAAAAAATAGGAACTAGATGTATCATGATCAGGTGTTGGTGTTATATGTAAAAATATAAATGTTCCAGAAACATCCCTAAGCTAAAGGTGAGCTCATGGACTCTGGGGATCTTTCTCATAGCGACAAAATTGATTTTTTAAACTATGATTATTCTTTGGTGGTTCATCCTTATTATAATTCTTTTAACATTAACGGAAATGATAATGAAGTTACCATTATTGAAGCTACTGAGTGATAACCTAGGACCAATGATAATATTCACACTAGTAAAATGATAAAGGTTACATATTTCTATTTACCTCAAGGTAACAAAACTAATCTTTTCATTTTATAAAAACAATACACAATTTCACAAAACTAATATTAATTTTTCCTTCATATCTTACCTAGTTAAATCATATATTATTAAATACTTTGAACTGATGAGTGTGTGTTGTGTATTTAGTATTATGTTTTGAGTGTTAAATTAACCTTGATTTTATATTTAAATTTCATTTACTTATTTGAGACTCTGAGTATATTTACTCTTGATTTTATCTACGTATTTAGTGGTAGTTGAACACTTTAATAATCTATCAAATAGAAAATAGAGTTATTTCATTGTAGTTTAGTGTTAATACTCTACTTATTAAAAGTTATTGGTTGGGTATCTTGTGGTTTTAGGATATATAGTGGGTGACATATATTGATAAAAATATTTATAGCTAATGAACAAGTTATTTTCTTGGGAATTGAACTATGAATTGAACTAATTTAATACACTTTTTAATCATCTTTATTTAATTTACCTTCTTGACGCTATTTTTTAATCATTTATAGTTTTAAAATATAGATCCTCATTCAATATTTTAAAATTATATAATTTTTTAAAATGTTAAATCAATGAGAGACTTACTCAAGGGTCACTCTCTATCATCCTCTTCTATGCACTGATTCATGGAAGGTATTCAGTAGTTTATAGATTTGAGGGTATCTGCATATTCAACATAAATTTTCTTGCATCATAAATCTAGAATTTAAATGAATTTAAAATCCACTTTTATATGATTACACTTATTCAAACCATTTTTGATAAAATCCTCAATGTTAGGGTTTTATCTTTATCTTCCACTTTAAATTTTGGATGAGAGTGTCCTATTAGTGTCAGAAACAACTCATTGTCTTCCACATATAAACAATAGTGAAAAACTCTACCTGATAAAGATAATTCAAAATTGGAATTATCTAATTTATAATCTATCTTCAACTCTTAAATATTATAGATATAACGATGAAATTTTTCCCCATTATTATTATTATTATTATTATTATGTACCATCTGTAGAATTTTAATTCCCAGCTTATTCTAGGATCTCTTATCCTTTTCCCTTATTTCAGATATATCTTGAAAGTTATTTCTTTTCTTTAAAATCCAAATATTCAATATTTCATTAAAACATTTCACTTACTAGAACTATTTTAAGAAATTTTGATATTATCTCTAAAAACCACCATCTTTGATCCAAGGAGTATAATAAATTTCATTCTCCATAATGATACATGATCATTCCATGTATCCTAGATTATTTTAGTGTGGTCAAACAACACTTTTTAACTTGAATTAAAGAATAAAATATTTCTCTATGATATCCATATTTGAATTGAAAATTATTCTTTTATTTTCAATAGTTTTTATCCCACCATGGTGTGGTGACATCCAAAACACCCATTTTAGGCTCCAGTTCAGAAATGTTCTCTAAAATCTGTGTTATAATAACTCTGATATCTTAATTCTTAGAGTCATATTAAATGATGAATTTTAAATAATGTGGTTCAAAATTCACTAATGAGTAATAATTATTGTGGAAAAATTCCCTTCAAAATAGATTCATCCATGATCACTTACACACTTCCTCTTAAACTTTGTAAACTCAACACTGAAATGACTTTCTCCACAATGTGGTGCACTAATAGTTTTCTATTTTGACTATAATTACATAATAAATCCAAAATTTTGTTTATACTTACATAAAAACTCATTAATATTAAGTGAGGTCCAAACCGAATTCCAAAAATCCACTCATAGGCCTCCTCATTTTCTATATGAATTTTGAAATCCCAGTATATCATCTCCAAGGTGTGGTACTCATTATCTTCTTATTTTAGTTAATCCTTTGACCAATACAATATCCGGAATTCTATAAAAATGGATTATAATATATTTTTACATTCCCAGGTCTTCATGATATTTAATGTATCTCAAAAAGTGCTTAATTCATGGAAATGAATTAAATAAACAACAAGGTTAATCTCACACAGTGTTTATAAATTCAGATACATGCTTACACCTCTTCTGAAATTAGAATTAAAATTTTATGCTTATTCATAAATCCATAACTTCAAGGATTATTTTTATAGTCTTATAATATCACTTTATATTATAATATGATATATTATAATGTGATTCTCTTCACCAAATTTGGTTCCATATCCACTTTTCAAATATATTCAGCATTTACTACAACAACTAACTACTCTAATAATACATGACTCTAATTATAGTATATATCTCAACAATATTAACATCTACATTTATCCACATCAAATAAAGTATATATTTTTATATCTTATTTTTTTACCTTCCTTCTAACATTTTATTTTTCTCCTAAATCATCACCACAAATTTTCAAAAAATAAAACACCCAATCCTTGGTTGCAACACACATCATTATCTTATTATAAATAAGAAATAAGGGATATAGATCAAGAATATGGTCTTGAACTATAATAATAGAATTATAAAAAATAATTATCAAGAATAATTATCAATATTTTGAAATCCTTCTCTTGTTCTTTATATATGGAGCAATTATGTAACGTCCCGGTTCTGGGTGCCACTCAACGGGTGCCCCGAACCCGGTTCGCCACGTGACCTCAAGCGCATTTCCCCAAACACCAGGGGATACCGACTAGCAGCGAGGGCCCAGGTCTGATAGTGGGGAAACTATGCCCTCATTTTTCAAAGTGTAGCGCAACGGAATAAAGTAAAAAAGCATACAACAACAGCGGAAGCAGTAAACCATACACATCTAAGATAAAAAACTGCAGTAAAAACAACCAAAAGTCATATATAATGATGTTGAAACATGCCTCAAGTTCTAATAAAATAGCCAGAACATGTTACACAACAATACAGTACAGTACAATACAGAGTACAACAAAAAAAAACAGCTGGTAGCATCGCGAGCCTAAGCCCGGTCCCATGCTCCCCTACTCCTCAGAAGAAATCAAGTACTTGTAAGGGGAACTTTCCCCTTATCCATACCTGCAGAAATGTAATCTGTTTGGGCCGAAAAGCATGACCCAAACAGGGTGTGAGAAATAATCTCAGTAGGCCCCCACCAAAGGCCCGTGCTCAATTGTGTGTAAACATGCAACAACAGTGTGCAAAAGTAAATGAAATAAACTAAGAAGTACTCAAAAGTAACTAACTTTACCATTTATATTTCCATTTAACATTCATTTCATTATTTATTATTAAGAAACCACCATAGTGAATTTCTATGTAAACAGTCAGTGTCCTCAGATGTGTAAACCCTTACCCTCAGGTAAAGATAATCCAAACACATGAATTTTCCCATAGGTATATCGAATATTGCCCACAAGCGTACGAGGTGTTTCCCAAAGGCATAGAATCAACTGCCCACAATCACGGAAGAAGTTGCCCACATGCTAAGTAGTACGTTGCCCACAGGCTAATCACATCACTTCCCTCAGGCTAAACAAGTAATCGGGCCATGCCCAGTATGTAAACACGCAATATACATGCAATAAAAAATAAATTTCTCTCAAGGAAATTCTATAATCATTATTATAAAGGAATACCCTTAGGTATCCTTTCTAAACGGCTAAACAGAGGAACACACCCCCGGGGTGGTTCTGGATCCAAGCAGCGATCCCAAACAACGATATTAGCACATTTAAATTACCTATACAAATCTAGGTATTTAATTCAACAGGACCTCAGCCATACGACACCCCATTCATGGGCACATATCACAAAAATACACACAAACGCACAACAATTGGAAATTAAACACCAAGCCACCTACCTTAAACACCCACAAACGGTATACACGAACATCGATTCCAGAAACGCCCAAAGATAACGTAGATCTGGGTTAGAAGAAAACCCGTTCAAACGTAAATAACTTTCTCTTGGGAAATAATTGGTAAGAACGGATTAAGGAGAGTGGAGGGCTTACCTGTGCGGTTCCAACGAGATCGTCGGCAAAAGAATCTGATGCCCGACATGTGCTCGGCAGATCTCCAAAGATCCGACCTCCTCTCTTGCTCCAAAACGAACCCAAACACCTCCTATTCCAAATAAGGAGGCTACTGCCCGTTTTAAGTGAAAAAAAAAACTAAACACAGTGTAATTCCAAGTACACGACATGTACTTTTTTCATTTAACTGTTCCTCTGGCGGCACCACCAACTATTCATCTGTCGACATGAGTACACGGCGTGTATTCCCTACTACACGGCGTATACTATCGCCTAGCTGGCGGCTACTCCCACCACCTTACTGTTTTTCCTATCAACTGACTACACGGTGTCTAAAGGACCACTACATGACGTGTAGTCGGTTTTTATACCCTTAGACATCATCATGGATACACGCCCTGTGTACTCATCCCACACGGCCAAAAGTACATGGCGTGTGGAAAAGTACATGGCGTGTAGTCCCAAAATTTAGGATTTTTTCCCATTTTCTTTATTTTTTCAAAAACACTTAAGGAAAGGACAAAAGAAGAAACCCATACCTCAGAAATAAGAATTGGGTTCTTACAAACTTCCCCCCTTAAAGAAATTCATCCCCGAATTTCCCTTCCAAGGGTGGCGAAGATATAGCCGTGAACAACCCCGACCACTGAGCATGTATGTCGGTCTCCCGCTCCCAGGTTTCATTCTGCACTCAGCCATGCTACCATAGCACCCGTATAAGAGGAATTGACCGGCCTCAGAGAACCTTCGTGCTCCTATCAACGATACGAATCAGATTCTCCTCAAAAGATGCATCTATCTCGAGCTCAACCTCCTCGAGCTGAAAAATGTGAGATGGGTCTGAATGATAGCAATGCAACTGAGATGCATGGAAGACGTCATGCATGGCTCGATGCCTCTGTGGTAACTGAAACCGATAGGCAACCGGCCCGACTCTCTCTAGAATCTCAAATGGCCATACATACCTCGGTGAAAGTTTACCCTGTCTCCTGATCCGCCTGTGTCCCAACCTCGGTGAAACATGCAAGAAAACCTGATTCCCAACCACGAACTCCAAGGGTTGTCTGCGGTGATCAACATAAGATATCTGACGAGACTGTGCAGTAGCCATCTGCTTCTGAATCAACTGGACCTGCTCAGAAGTCTCCTGCATGAGACGTGGTCCCAGTAAATCTGCCTCACCTGCCTCTAACCAGCACAAGGGTGATCAGCATGGCATAACATATAAATCCTCAAAATGTTCCATCTGAATAGTTTCCTAAAAACTATTATTATAGGACAACTCAACTAGGGTTATATGCTTCTCCCAAGATCCCAAAATTCTAGGATGCATGCATGCAGCATGTCCTCAAGCACCTGTATCGTACGCTCTGACTGACCATCGGTTTGAGGGTGGTAAGCTGTGCTCAGAAGCACCTGTGTACCCAGTGCCCTCTGAAAACTCTGCCAGAAACGAGACATAAAACGAGCATCCCTATCTGAAATGATAGAACAAGGGACCCCATGAAGACGTATAATCTCTCGGATATACAACTTCCTGAGCACGTTAACTCCGAAGTTCTCCTTGATTGGAAAAAAGTGAGCTACCTTTGTGAGTCTATCCACAATAACCCACATGGCATCATTGCCTCGAGGTGACCTCGGCAACCCAGTCACGAAGTCCATCACGACATCATCCCATTTCCACTCTGGAATAGGTAACTACTGTAATAGTCCGGCTGACCTCTGATGCTATGCCTTCACATGCTGACAGGTGGAACATCACATAACAAAACCAGCTATATCCCTTTTCATACTCATCCACCAGTACTGACGTCTCAAGTCACAGTACATCTTGGTAACTCTGGGATGAACTGCCCAAACTGAATCATGAAACTTCTGCATCAACTCATCGTGTATATCCTATGGAACCCATACTCGTCTATGGAAACATAATACTTCATCATCGACTATCGTCCAACCAGGAGAAGGGTCCTCACTGGTCACCGAATCCCGTTGTACTATGCCTTCTGAATCAGATAGCTGTCTCATCCTCACTCTATCCAGGAGGATAGAGGTCACAACTAAAGAAGAAAGATAGGACTGCCCCTGACTGTCGTGAACCTCCAAATTCATCTCATAGAACAAATCCATAAGCTGTCATTCACCACTGGCCTCTTAAACTGCCTGTATATGAGTCTTCCTGCTCAATGCATCAGCTACTGCATTACCTTTACCAGGTGTATATGCAAGCTCAAAATCAAAGGACTGAAGGTATTCAACCCACATTCATTGTCTCAGGTTCAAGTCACGCTGGGTAAAGATATAATTGAGACTTTTGTGGTCCGTGAACACCACAAAATATTCTCCCAAGAGATAATTCCTCCAACAGCGCAACACATGAACAACTACAGCCAACTCGAGATCATGCGTCGGGTAATTCCTCTCATGTGGCCTCAACTGCCGAGACCCGTATGCAACTACTCGATCACCCTGCATCAACCAAGCTCCTAGAACAATACCTGATGCATCACAGTAAACGGTATATCTCCTCCCCTGCTCTGGGAGTATCAGGATCGGTGCCAATGTCAACTTTCCTTTCAGCTCCTAGAAGGCTGTCTCGCAAGCTTCTGACCAAACGAACTTCACACCCTTCTTAGTCAAACCCTTCAACGGCGCTGCTAAGCGGGAGAAGTCCTATATAAAAGGCCTGTAGTAACTATCCGGCCCTAAGAAACTCCGTATCTCAAACACGTTCTTAGGATGCTCCTAGGAAACTACTGCTCTCACCTTCTCTGGGTCTATTGCAACTCCTTCCTCTGAGATGATATGACCTAGGAAGTGTATATGGTCCATCCAAAAGTGGTACTTTGAGAGCTTAGCATATAGCCAATGCTCTCTCAGTGTACTCAATACAATCTCAAGATGGGTGACATGGTCGTGTCCAGTGTGAAAGTACACCAAGATATCATCCACGAATACTACCACAAAATAATCCAGATAAGGATGGAACACACGATTCATCAGAGCCATGAAAACTGCTGGTGGGTTTGTGAGTCCGAACGGCTTAACCGTATACTCATATAGACCATACCTACTTCTGAAAGCTGTGAGAGGTATATCAGATATTCTAACACGCAGCTGATGATATCCTGTTCTCAAGTCAATCTTCGATAACACTCGAGCTCCACAAAGTTGGTCAAAAATATCATCAATCCTCGGCAAGGGATATCGATTCTTAACCGTCAACCGGTTCAGCTTCCGATAATCCACACAAAGTCTGAGGGTACCGTCCGCCTTCTTTGAAAGAAGGATAGGAGAACCCCAAGGAGAAGTATTGGGTCTGATGAAACCCTTTGACTGTAACTCCTGTAACTATCTCTTGAGCTCCTGCAGCTCTAGTGTAGCCATCCTATAAGGAGTAATGGACACTGGCACTGCTCCTGGCACAAGTTCAATAGAGAAATCCACCTCACGCTCCGGAGGAAGACCTGAAAAGTAATTCAAGAAGACATCCCTGAAACAATCCACCACTGGAGGGAATTCCTTATGAGAAGTCCCCTGGTCATCTAGATATAAGCTCACCACCTGGGCTGTGACTCTACCTCACCCATGATGCTCTGGTCCAGCTTGAATCGCCTGAACATCCCATTCTCCCTTGTATAGAAACTCTCTTCCCTCTAGTGACATGAAACTCACCCTGAGACGATAGCAATCCACAAAGGCTCTAAACAGAACCAACCAGTCCATCTTGAGAATAACATCATAGCTCGTCATCTCTAAGACATAGAGGTCCCAAAGGAAGTGACACCCACCAACCTCAAGGGGGAAATCCTTGCACTGATGCACACTAGCCATTATAGTTCCCAATGGAGTGTCTAACGTCATAACAATAGAAGAAGTAGAAACACCGAGCCCAAGGATCTCCACAATGGGTAAAGATATAAAGCTATGTGTAGCGCCCATATCAAAAAGTACTTAAGATAAAACAGAAGCTACTAGAATAGTACCTCTGAAAGTAGAAGGTCTGGGATCCTGCTCCTGCTGGGTCTGTTGCACTGCTTATGCCTGCCCAGTGTCGCGGTCCTGTGACACAACCTAGCTAACCTGAGCTATCCCGCCCTGTTGCCTGTGAGATCATGGTGTCTGGCTACCACAACCACAACCACCATCTCTGTCTGCACGCCATGACGTATTCCAGTTCCCTGACTGGTAAGAGGCTGTTGGTCCTGCCCTCCCATGTGGAGTCTGCATAGAACCCCTCTCAATAGCCACTGGTGGAAACGCCCTGCAAAAGCGCTGCAGATGATCCATACTGCTGCAAGCTCGGCACTCCAATGGGTCTCGTGGACACTGAGGTCTCTTGTACCCCTCCTTACCACACTGATAGAACATGACCTAGCCACCTGAAACATTCTTCTGACTGGTACTGCCACCCTGAGAGAATTCCATCTGTCTCTTCCTCTTACCAGTAGAAATAGTACCAGAAACTGGTGCTGAATCACCTTAGCCCACACCACTAGATTCTCGTAGGTTCTTCTTTGTAATCAGTGCTTGGTTTACAATATCATGTACTGAAGGAAACCTGAAAACATTCACCAGTGCTCAGATGTCATATTGAAGACCATCCTCAAAGCGTCTAGATCTCAGCGTCTCATTGCCCACCAGAACAGGTGCAAAATGCTGAAGCTCGGTAAAGAGAGCAGAATAATCCATCACCAATATAGCACCCTGCTGAAGATTCATGAACTCTCGAGCTCAATCTTCCCTCATAATATCTGGGAAGAAGAAGTCATAGAAGGCTATCTGGAAATCTTCCCATGCCAAGTCTCTGTGATGCTCTGTCTGGGTGGTAACATCCCACCATCTCTTGGAGGAATCATGCAGCATATATGTCAGGAGCTTGACCCTCCACCCTGGAGGCATCTCAAGGTGCTCGAAAATAGCCTGCATCGACCCCATCCAATTCTCCGCAGCTTGTGGTCCTCCATACCCTGAAAACGTAGGCGGATGCTATTTCTGGAAGATACAAGTCAGCTCGGCCATAGATGTGGCAGCCGGCGGTGCTCCCTGAAAGGTCTGCATGAACCGCATAAAGCCTTCATGGAACTGCACCTCCGCGCCTATGTCCGATATAACGGCTGGCGCCGCATCTGGATCTACTAGAGGATCCACTGGTAGCCCATAGCCTACCATCTCTAGAGTATAATCGTTTCCGCTCTCCTGTTGAAAAACGCGTGTTTATCTCGGCGGTATGACTCTACAAGGTCAAACACACACCTTAGATCAAGATTATCATAGTCTGAAAACAAAGGGACCAAAAGGGAAATAAGAGGAATAAGTCATTCAACATTTTCAAAACAAGACTACAAGATGTGTATACTGACTACACGGTGTGTACCTGACTTCTCCTCCCCTGCCCGAGTCTTCCTACACGGCTAAGCTACACGAATCCCGTTGAACAAGACTATACGGCGTATATATACTCTACACGGCGTGTATGGTTTAATTTTCCAACTGCCTGTGTCGTTTGTGATGCGGATGACTACTCGGCTTGTTACCACACAGTGTGTTACATCCGCACACAGCGTGTACACCACCCCGTTTCCCAGCCACATGACTAAGTCCACACGGTCTGTCCTCGGACAAAACTACACAGCATGTCCCGCAGGTACACGACGTGTACAAGATGTGCTCCGCCGACCCGTGTTGTTAGTTACATGGCCGGATACATGGATCACACTACACGGTGTGTTCTATATACACATGGTGTGTACACGAAAGGATTACACCGACCCGTGTTGTTAGTTACACGGCCGGATCCCAGGTCAGACTACACGGAATGTTCCATAGTGGACACGGCGTGTATGTATTAAGGTCTCCTTCGTCCATGTTTGTTAGTTACACATGCGGGCTCCGGGTCAACACTACAGAGCGTGTACATCCAGTACACGGCGTTTTTTCCCCAATAATTTCACTTCCCCGTGTCCCCGCCCACACAGTCTATGAAATGGAAAGAGACTACACAGTTTGTACTGTGGGTACACGGTGTGTACTTAAAAAGTTTTCTTTTCTTCCCGAACAGAAGATCACACAGCGTGTGTCCGAGGAACTACACGACGTGTATCCTGGGGTTTCCGGATATTAAGGCTTAGATACTACTCTAAATCCTAGAAAATACCAAAAAACAACACCTAAGTGCCAAATTATGACCTGTGAGGGCCCATACTCCACACGAATCAAAGTTTGACATCTTATATATGTTATAACAAGATAACCAGTCAATGATCCACCAAATTCCAGTCAATGAGGGACCATACTCCCCAAAAACCAAAGTTTGGCATCCATTCGATCAACAATCTTATAAAACAATACCTTATCACATAGCAGGTATTTTATCAAAGTAGCTATCACAACATCATGCTTTTTTTAGCACCACAACTATCACAACAACATGCAATTTCTAATGCACCAACATGGCATGGAAACTATGCATGGCATGTGATTCTTCGCATGTGCCTAAATGATGCATGAGATGGAATACCCTCATCTCATTTGGTTGCAACTAAATAGAACCCATGGATAAAATATAAATAGCAAAATCACAAGTGCATCACCCAACGGTGAAATCAAATCAACTGTAAAATTTTCAAAATCAGAAGAATTGAAAAAATACGAGGTAGACTGGCTTTTTCCAGTATACGGGTTAGCTATTCCTGGGAAAAACTTATTACCAACTACCGTTTCCATCCTATCCCTTACTAAGGTTCCAAATAGTAAGTCAAAGAAAACAACCCCTCTGATACCACTTTGTAACGTCCCGGTTCCGGGTGCCACTCAACGGGTGACCCAAAACCGGTTCGCCACATGACCTCAAGTACATTTCCCCAAACGTCAGAGGCTGCCGACTAGTAGCGAGGGCCCATGTCTGATAGTGGGGAAACTATGCCCTCATTTGTCAAAGTGTAGTGCAACGGAATAAAGTAAAAATCATACAACAACAATGGAAGCAATAAAACATACACATCTAAGATAAACAACTGCAGTAAAAACAACCAACAGTCATATATAATGCCGATTCAACATGCCTCAAGTTCTAAGAAAATAGCCATTACATGTTACAGAACAATACAGTACAATACAATACCGAGTACAGTAAAGCAAAACAAAATAGCCGGTAGCATCGTGAGCCTAAGCCCGGTCCCATGCTCCCCTACTACTCAGCAGTAATCAAGTACCTGTAATGGGACATTTTCCCTTATCCATACTTATAGAAACGTAATCTGTTTGGGCCGAAAAGCATGACCCAAACAGGGTGTGAGAAATAATCTCAGTAGGCACCCACCAAAGGCCCCTGCTCAACTGTGTGTAAACATGCAACAAAAATGTGAAAAAGTAAATGCAATAAACTAAGAAGTACTCAAAAGTAACTAACTTTACCAGTTATATTCTCATTTAACATTCATTTCATTATTTATTATTAAGAAACCACCACAATGAATTTCTATGTAAACAGTTAGTGTCCTCAGACGCGTAAACCCTTACCCTCAGGTAAAGAGAATCCAAACATAGGAATCTGCCCATAGGCATATCGAATATTTCCCACAGGCGTACGAGGTGTTGCCCACAGGCACAGAATCAACTTCCCACAGGCACGGAAGAAGTTTCCCACAGGCTAAGTAGTACGTTGCCCATAGGCTAATCACAACACTGCCCTCAGGCTAAACAAGTAATCGGGCCATGCCCAATATGTAAACAAGAAATATACATGAAATAAAAAAGAAATTCCTCTCAAGGAAATTCTATAATTATTATTATAAAGGCATACCCTCGGGAATCCTGGCCAAACAGCTAAACAGAGGAACGCACCCCCGGGGTGGTCCTGGATCCAAGCATCGATCCCAAACAATGATATTATCACATTTAAATTACCTATAAAAGTCTAGGTATTTAATTAAACAAGGCCTCAGCCATATGACACCCCATTCATGGGAGCGTATCACAAAAATACACACAAACACACAACAATTGGAAATTAAACACCAATCTAGCTACCTTAAACACCCACGAATGGTATACACGAACGTCGATTCCAGAAACACCCAAAGACGACGTAGATCTGGGTTAGAAGAAAACCCGTTCAAACATAAATAACTTTCCCTTGAGAAATAATTGGTAAGAAAGGATTAAAGAGAGCATAGGTCTTACCTGTACGGTTCCAACGAGATCGTCAGTGGAAGAATCTGATTCCCAACGTGCGCTCGACGGATCTCCAAAGATACGGCCTCCTCTCTTACTTAAAAACGAACCCAAATGCCTCCTCTTCCAAATGAGGAGGCTACTGCCCGTTTTAAGTGAAAAAAACAAACTACACGGCGTGTACTTCCAAGTACACGATGTGTACTTTTTTCGTTTAACTATTACTCTAGCAGCACCGCCAACTGTTCATCCGTCAACATGAGAACACAACGTGTATTCCCGACTACACGGCGTGTACTGTCGCCCAGTTGGCGACTGCTCCCACCGCCTTACTGTTGCGCCTACCGACTGACTACACGGCATGTAAAGGACCACTACACGGCGTGTAGTCAGTTGTTACACCCTTAGACATCAGCATGGCTACACGCCCTGTGTACTCATCCCACACGGCCAAAAGTACACGGCGTGTGGAAAAGTACATGGCATGTAGTCCCAAAATTTAGGATTTTTTCCCCATTTTCCTTATTTTCTCAAAAACACTTAAGGAAAGGAAAAAAAAGAAACTCGTACCTTAGAAATAAGAACCGAGTTCTTACAAAGTATGCACCCTCATTCTTCTCTAAAAACCTATCAATTTTTTATTTAGAATTTTAATTGGAATATTTGGTGGACTATATCCATGTTTTTCCCAAATTAATAATAAAATTTTAACATATTCATAGAGAATTAAAAATCAAAGTATAAAACCATTCATTAAGGCATGATTTTTAGTAAAAATTATATCCCAAAATCAAGGGATCTAATATAATTTAAAAACATTTATTATTTCTAACCAATATAAAAAAATCTTCAAAAATCATGAAATAATTTTTTTGTGATGATATATACCTTGAAATAATCATTTATTCCAATAATTTACCTATAAATCACCTCAAATCATGTTATCATGACTAATAAATACAACAGTTTAAAACTTAGGTTATAAATTCTAATAAAGATATCAAAATTATGTGGCCAATAGATTTTGGTGTGAAATCTATTGTGTGGTGTAATCCATAAAACTATAGCACAAATTATATCCTATAAAAAAATAGCCATGAACACATAATAAGTTTCATTAACCTATAAAAACATGTAATTATATTGTGATTTGAAACCTTTGTATGAGTGAATCCATTACATGAGTCTAAATTTAGAGCCATGGTGGTGGGTTAGATTAATATTTGTCACCATAAAATTATAGTCATCATGAAAATAATTTAATATGTTGGATTATTTATGTTTTCCATTAAATTGATCAATAATTAACATTATATTCATAATTTTTTTTAAATTTCAAACTTATTAGTACTAGATGAAAAAACATAGACCTTTGAAGGCCATTCGATGGCGTAGCTAAAATGGTTCATGAATTTTTATACCAGAAAATAATCTTTAATTATTATTTTTGGGTTAGTTAAACCACATTCATATTCACAATATGGATGAATTTTTTTAATGAATATTAGTAAAATTATTGGTCATCTTATTTAAGCTTACACTAACACTATCACTGGAAATCAAACCTCAATTTCACATATATGTGATGAAGCTGTTGTCCCTAATCCCATTTAAAATTTCCTATAGATTGACAATGTTAATAAGGTTTTTCTCATAATGAATTTTTTGATAACCCCCTTATCACTTTTCGGTATTCCATATCAAATTGGTGGAGTGTGATATAATGGATTTTCAATATAAATTTTAATTTAAAAATTTTGTATATAAAATATGTGTATCAATAACAGTTCATGTAAATTAAAATGTGTTATATAACATTTGTGTATAAAATTTGTATGTTTTTATTAATTAAAAGTGTTATCATTTTTATGTATTTTTTATAAAGATTATTCTGATCCTACCACATATTTGGGTGTATATGAAAATACATATGTTGATCCTCATGACGATGATGATGTTTGTGTTTTGAGAGGATGTGATAATGATGTTTGTGTTTTTGTAGTAGATGATGAGGGTCATTATGGTTTTGTTAAAACTAATTTTGAGGCACATTTATGAGGTGAATTTTATTCTTGGTTTATACATTTAATTTTATCATGTAGTTTTATTTTATTATAAATATATTGAAATTGAAATTATATATTATTTATCATAGATATAGTTTGAATTCTTGTGATATATATTGTATTTTTTTGTCTACACTGGCACTTGACTTGATCCACTTTTCCGATAACTCCTCCGATCTTTACAATGTATACTCACACACAGGTTAGGGGAACTCCTAGTGAAAAATTACATTTTATCACTTAAATTTGGACACATAGATCCTTATAAAAATTAAAGATGCTGGGAAGATATGAAGGTCATGAAAATAAAATAGTTATAACATTTTAGAAACATAAGTACAATAATTAAATTAAATAAATAATAATCCAAACGTGAAAAGGTCAGTCTCACCTCATGATCAATTAGCATGGAAATATATTTCATAAAAAAATTAAATTTTCTAAAATTTAACTTGAGGGTACTTTTAATGTGTTAACTTGCATAAAACCAATTTTAATTAATTATCAATATGACCCACAACAATCAAAAAAATATATTAAATATAAGAAATTAAATTTAATTTCTGAATTTTTTTCAAAATTTGTTGAGTTTATTTGGACCTATAGAGGATCCCTATATATTAATTTAGGGCTTGTGATGGGTTTGAAAGGTCATTTTGGTCAGATCCAAACTATAAGGGTCCAACCTAAGTCTAATTTTGGTATCCATTTAAGGGCACATGCACACACATATATATACAAAAAATATATGTATATATTATATAATATATTATATAATATAATATATAATATATATAAGTTCAAACATGTCACACTCCCCATAAATGGGAGGGGAAAAGGTGTCCACATCCATTTAATGGATAGTGACATGTAATTTGACTTTGTTTAAAATAATCATATCATTATCTTTTGATCAATACCCTTAATAATATATATATATATATATATATATTTGTGTTTTTGAAAAAAAACTAAGATTCCATAACAAGATTATTTCACCAAAGCACTTCCCAGACCGAATTTCGAGAATTTACAAAAAACAAAAAGTTCATGCATTGCACTTTTGAAAATATTCCATCACACCAACAACTAATAATGTAAACAAAAAATTAAAACATTAATTTTCTTCATAATTTTTATGCAAAACCCATGATCTTCAATTAGTAGTATCTTGGCGATACAAACATGGATTAATGTGTCGTCAATTTCTTTGTGACCATATAAAAACCATATTTCTGAATCATATAAAATTTAATTTAAATTTTATTGTTTTTGACTTAAATAATTAAATGTTGACTTTGATACCAATTAAAGGAATCCAGGGTATAGTGGAATCCTGAAACACATTAAAATTAATTTTTTTAGGTTGGGATTCCTCTTAAATACATATAATCGACAAACCCACTTTCTCATATTTCTCAAAGGATTATGTGCAATTTAATTTAAGAATGAAAAATAAAATCAAATGAATGCGTAAATAGTAATTTATTAATTTGAAGTCATCATTTTTATTCAGTCATTGTCGGAAAGTCATGGATAAAAGATGCCAACCTAGGAATCATGTATATCATCCACAAATGAAAAACAATCATGGGTTATCAATATAATTTTCCTAGGTGATAGATTAGTAAATCAAATAACTTTACGATGTCCATTCGATCACATGAAGAATGCAGACTCAATCGAGAAGATGGGATCGATCTGACCTTGTTCTTTCTTTAGATTATCTCTTTGAGAACTTGAGAGAACATAATTGGATTTATTCTATCACTAAATTCATAAAATGGTGAATATTACTATTCAAGAGGCTAAAATGTGTTTTTATACTTAGGTTATACTTTCCAAAATTACACTTTGGTCCCTTGAAAGTAATAACCTTTAATTTAGACATTTTAACACACTTATGACTTAATAAACTTGTCATATATGTCAAAAATATTTTATCACTCACTTGTAAAACTTTCAAATGTTATTAGATAAAATAAAAACCATTAAATCACCCTATAAACTCCCCAAATAATTTAACAAAACATGAACATGTTATGCTCTTTCCAAAAATTATATATTCTCGTATTCACTTGTATGATCAATAAACTTGTGAATAGATGGAGAAATAAATTCAATAATAATTATTCTAAACTTTAATAATATAATTGAGTTATTTTAATTTAGATTTATCACACTCATACATTCACTGACACCACACATGGGGACCACTTCATCCTAAACTCCCATTCATCCAAATAAGAGGAAGTTGTGAAAAATATTAGTGCGTGACCCTTAGGTCTTCATCTCGATAGTAGTGAGTACAACCCAAAGACCAAGAGTGGAGTCTAGAAACCCATAATGTCCCCTAAGGAGATAAGGAATGTCATAGGTATGAATACCTCCTATGAAACTATTCTGTTTAATATAATCTCTTTGTCTCATGATATCTCATAAATCCAAATGCACCCTTGTGTTATCATCCTTTTGTTTCATTATATATTTATTGACCTTAATTGAAAAACTTACCTTCTTGTAACATGGACATGGATTTAATGAAGGTACTACCATCCTGGTCATACTAGACCCATAAGATATCTCTTCCTTAACTCTAAAGATAAAAATTCTACCTTGATCATTTAACCAATTATATACCACCAATAAAGCACCCAACAAAAGATAACTCGCCAGGAATTCAACATCATGGTTTTTTCATTACATAAAATTATGTGATCAAATGGTACAAAATGATAAAAATCTCAAGTCTAGATACCAATATACATGTTCATATATAGGAACAACCAATGACACCCAAAACATGTGTTATTCCTGTTAGAGGACCTACCTTCACAATCTCATCTACTTGAGATTACCAAGTGTTAACTTTATGAGAAGAAGTATCAATGATTATGAAATCCCATCACCCGATAGTCATATATCATCTATTCCATGTCAGTATAATGTATCTAAACCATAGGACATATTCTTAATATTAATTTCACAGTATCTCTAGGTTCTGATTATAGCTGGAAACTATTATAACCTTTTGATATTTCATGTAATCTAAAGAAATTACTATGTAAATAGTGGATTCATAAGTATCAATGCTATTATGGTAAGAATAAACACATGTATATATAAAATTGTAAAAATTTAATGGTAATCAATGTATATAAAGTATTTTTGTCTAAGGCACCCACTCACAATAGGTAGGAGGACATGATGTGGTGGTGGGTATCCTGGTGTGATGGTCTAGAGTTGGGAATGATCATGGAATTGAAATGGGAGGATATTATGTGATACTTTCATAGGGTTGATGCATCATATTGTAGCCACAATGGTCATTTCATGATGATGATTTGTCAGGGGGTTTAGACCCACTATCTAGAGGAAGTCATGCCATGACCTAGAGGATCCCCTCTACGATGTATCCCTGGTATAGATACATCACAATGTGGCTATAATTGTCACACCATTACTAGAGTGTTGGAAATATTTTTAAGGGGAAAGTCCAAAAATTCACATTGGACCCCTTTATTCCCTCCTTTCCTTCCCCTTCGATATTTAATTAATCTTAGATAATGTTTTATATTTCATATGGATTCATAAACTCTTACATTATCACCTCATTCCCATTCAAAGTGTCATTTATTGAAAAATATTTCTTTTTGTAAGTCTAATGCTATCCACACCTTAGATGTCACGTTATCTTGATGTTTTATTGTTTTTTATCTGGAAAATCTAGTTGTGAGGTTTTGGGGATTATGTTAAGGCTTTATTGGATTAATCATGAATTGGAAAGTGTGGCTTTGCTAGTGTTCCCCATTACTATTAAGGTAGGAAGTACTTTCCATGTTATGGAATTTATATGTAGTTATATGGATTAACTTATATACGAGTTTGTGTGTTAGCCTAGTTTTTTTCTTCTGGTATAAAAGTGACTAGGTGGGTATGTATTGACACAGTTTACTTTCTATAGGGTATTTAGAAGTTTAATAGCTTAAAATGGAAAAATAAAACCATTTTATGTGTTTAGAGGTTTTTTCTGACTGGGTGAATAGAGCAATGGAGCGGGCTGTAAGAACCATCATTTTGGAATCTATTTGTTGGGTAATATGGGAGGTGAGGAATCAGGTTAGGTTGGTAACCAAAAGGTCTTTGATTTCTATTCAGTTTTAGCTTAAGTCTCTCATTGTGGAACTAGATTCGCTTGTCAAAGCGGGGGCTCTCATCAGCGGCAATGTGCAATCTGTTTAACCACCCCTACATTCAGCTTAGTGGGAGAGGATGTTGGGTGAGGTGGCACCCTCCGAGCCAGGGTCTGAAGCTAAACATTGATGGCTCCTTTATGGGGGGAGTCATGAGGGGAGGTGGCCTACTTCGGGACTATTGGGGGTCTGTTCTTCTTGATTTTAGTGCCTTTTATGGCCCAGTGAATTCTTTGGGTGCAGAAGTTCGGGCTCTTCTTTCTAGCTTGATGGTTTGTAGGCGGAGAGGGTTGTAGGTGACAAAGGTGGAGTCATATTTTGAGGCTCTAGTGAAGATGTTACAGGGAAGCCATGACACACCTTGGGATTTGATATATCTCATCCGAAGGTTCAAGGCGGAGACCAATCATGGAAGGATTATTCATCACAGTTGGAGGGAGTCCAACTTTGCGGCAGATGCTCTTGCTCTCTTGGGCAGACAGGAGGAGTCGCTTATGATATATGATAGTCTGAAATGTCTTCCCCTTGAGTGTTTTACTATGGTGCAAGGGTATGCCCTTGGATTTCATTACTTTCACCCTCCTTGAAGGGCTGCTCCTTGTCTTATGTTTCCCTCTTCCAAAGAGTAATAAAAAAAGTAACTTTCAACATAACATAACTATTTAATTATCAGGAATAAATAGAATTTACATGATTATGAAATATATATAAATGTTTGAATCAATAAAAATATATTGATAAATTCTTAGAAAATAATCACTCAACATTTAGTAAACTCATTTTATTATATTAATGTCAACCCAGCCTGAAGGACTTAAATATTTTTATTTATTTTTGGATAATCCCACTTTTATGGGTTGAGGGGGAACTCTTATATGTTCTATAAGACTAGTGTAATAAGGCACATTACATGACCAAAAGGTCTAAGTCACAATGATTAATACATGATCTGAAGTATCAAGGCTTGAAAAAATAAGAACCACCCTCCCCAGCATCTAAAACATTGAAGGAATCTAGATCCCCACCTATAATGGATGATAAGATATCATTTACCCATATAGAGCTTCATGATTCCTAGTATTGATGGAAATTTTCATACCCTCTTGGCCTTCTAATCCAGTTATCTCTTCTCTGGTGGATGATACTTTGATCTGAATTTTCATTTGGGATCTTGCTTCTATGTGATCTACCCTTGGCTATATCTAGTCCTTTATGGTCAGGAGGTGATTCTCTCTCAAATTTACCCAAGAGAAGAAGGTAGGACGGTCCTTGTAGTTTAGCTTGGGTTGTCGAATCCTCATAGACCTAAGAAGAAACCTATAGAGACGTACATTCTATGGACTGTTTTTGGATATGAAGTGGCCAACTTGGGTTTGTTTTATATGGGTTTAAAGGAACTCTAAGAGAATTAAGTGAATTCAATTTAAAATAATGAGTTGATCCTAGGTTATCACTTGGGGTGGATTGGATGAATTCCTTTTTTAATGATTTCAATTTCTTATAATTGAGATGTATTCATTTAAGAAGATCAAACGAAATCATCACTTACTGGTTTAATTCCTACACAACCTAATACTAATCACCTATAAACTTGAAGGATAAAAGTTTTGATCACTTCAAGGTAAAGGTTCGTATTAGCACATGAAGTGTGTGGCTTTAAATTCAACAAGGATGATGGAGTTTAAAAAGCATCAAATAAAAATCTCATTTAAAAGAAGTGATTATACATTAATGGGGTGATAAATAAAATCCAATACAGCCCCTTGATACTCCCTTGGATCAAACCATAAGTGGTTTATCCCTCCATTGATTCTATGGTTTCAATAGAAGCGGAAAGTAGGCTCATGAGGGAGGAAATGGAGAAGTAAAAAAAACACAATAAAATAACAATCACTCCACCGTTGTGTGATAATCTCACAAGGTTTGGTATAAAAATGTTCACACCTTGAACCAACGGTATAAAAGTGATAAGGAGAAGAACAGAATAATAAGAGAAGAAGAATTTTTATTAAGAAATAAGGACGAATTAAAACAACTTACATGAGAAAGAAATGTGATTACAAACACAAAGCGGCAGCATAACACTACAATGAAACCAAGAACCAAAGATGAAAAACTCCTTCACCACCACTGCATTAAATAGGAATTTTTGAATCCTTGGGTCGAGCCTCCAATAGTACAAAATATCCCACTTGAGTATGGTAGGCCTAGGGTGGTGGAAAGTAGGGGAGAGGAGACTTTTCCACCCTTGACCCGAGGTGGCATCCAGCTTGCTTCCACCGAACCAATGCGCTTGTAAGTCCTTGTAGATGGCCTAATCAGAGTAGGACATAGAAGAATAAAATGGATCCTAGGATGTCTCCTAACCTTCTGTAAAATTTGGACCAATTTGGAGTTGTGTATTCGGAGATATGATTAGATTAGTGGAATGTTTTTCTGGGCCACATAATCTGTCCCAAAATTTTATCTATAAATTTGTCCGACTACATGGACACCATGGAGGACGAATTAGCTTTGGATATTGAATAGTGATTTGTTCCTATACATTTATTCTAAAATAATACGAAATTTGGGATTCATTGGGCCTGTATGTTGGGCCCCAAAGTCTCATCAGTGGAATGGTGTCTAATCTCACTTCTCCAGAATTGTTTCCTTTCATCACAAAATATTCTCATCTTCTTCCATGAATTCTCCATTGATCCTTGAATCAAACATGTTCATAGTTAAGTGTAGATAAATTTCCCAAAATATCAAATTAAAATATTTATAATTATATTCCTTAAAATTATATGAATCATTGGATACTTTAAATGATGTTAAAAAATGTACCACATAATAGTGCATTTTAAGAAGTAATTACAATCGTAATGTGAAATGATGTTAAAAGTGTAAAATGCACTAAAATGGTGTTTATGAATAATAAATCACATGAATATTATATATATTAACAATGAATATTAGCCTCATTTATTGGATAATCACACCCCCCAACTTGAGTTTTTCTAGTACCGAGAAAAATATATCTCAACAATATGAAATTCGAATTCCCTTTTCCAAAAACATTTTAATACACAATGATCACCAGAAACCCTTATACCAAACAATCTTGAAACCCATCAAAATATTTTAATACAAGATAGTTTTATAAGTAGATCCCAATCTCAAGCCCATTCCTTTGTTCAAATTCATTGTCATATTTCATCCAATATCAATTAAGTATGAGGATGTGTTGTGCATCACAATAGACATGGGGGTTCATCTTTATTCAAGGGAGAAATTACGGAAACGCTAGGTGGAATAAAATTTCAATATTAAGATGAGTATTCAATTTTTTTTTGTATTATATATATTTTTTTGTTTTTTTTTGTTTTTTTTTGCAATTTTTCCATGGTAATTGAAATTGCACTCAAAAGAGTCAACCCCTGTAGCGAGACTTTGCCGATGACTCCCAGGCTCAAAGACCCTAGGGAACCAAGTGAATCCCACATACTCGGGCATCATCTCAAGTTAAATCAGTCAAAAATGAAATCAAATTATCAAAAATAGAGATAAAATTACTAACTCTGGGCCAGACAACTATGGAGTCACGATCCCCAAGTGCCCAAAGCTACGCATTAGGTCATTTCATTGCTCTACGCACAAAATTATTATTATTATTATTTATTATTTTTTTTATTTAATACTCATATTAAAACTAAAATGATCACCAAACCTATGCTATTTATTTGGGGGACCCCATGAACTCAAACTAATACCCCACTATCCAAAGGACGTGCATTGTGAAATTTTTTATTTGGATGCAAATATAAAAGATGAAATATCACATTGGACAACCACACTTTCCAAAATCTATGCTCATGAAATTATACAAGGATTAAAATCAGAATCAGGGCATGCTAAATTATTTGATATTCAGTTTCAAAGTGTGAAATGTGTATTACCATGTTCAAAGTTAAATGAATTTTTCCTTCCATTTACACTTTTTTTCTTCTTCAAATCATTCATTTTTTTGACACAAAAGAATTTTTCATTTTATCTTCCCCCCAGCTTAA
This sequence comes from Viscum album, assembly GCA_963277665.1. Taxonomy (NCBI): domain Eukaryota; kingdom Viridiplantae; phylum Streptophyta; class Magnoliopsida; order Santalales; family Viscaceae; genus Viscum; species Viscum album. The sequence continues at coordinate 1,354,036,464 of OY728164.1, forward strand.
AATAACACTATCCCCAGTGTTTAATGAAAATAAAATTTAGAAGGGGGTAGAGGTAGATAATTAAAGTTAAAAAGGAAATTAAAAATGAGGATCATGGAATGAAGTCACCTAGTGGTTGAAGTTGAAATTCGTGCTGCTCCAATTTAGTCCTTTGATATCCATGTCGCTTGCAGAGTTCCCTAGTGGAAAAATTAAAACAAACAAACAAAACAAAACAGTATATATATATATAAGTAAAGTATATATATAAAATAAAATAAACTGATGATACATTGTCTTCTTTTTAAATTTTTGGGTAAGGTATTACTCAAGGATCGCACCACATGACACAGATGAATATGGTGATCCCTTTCGTACCCATCCATACTCATAATAGAAGAACATGTCAAAAGTCTATTTTTTTATTATTATATTTTTTTATTTTTATTTTTTTATTTTTAAATATCAAAATGGTTAATTAATATTATTTGAAAAATAAATATGATTCAAAAAGATTAGAAACATGAAAACCACGTGTTGCCTCCCGTGCAGTGCTTTTGTTTAATGTTGTTAGCCCGACATGGATCCTAAATCTATCATTTTTTTCCTAGTTCATAGATTGACTCAATTAAATCAACCTCTATTTCCTGTTTATTGAATGATTCAATGAATGGTTTTAAACTTTGACCATTGACCTTGAAAATGTAACCACTTGTGGGATCTTGAATCTCTACTGCCCCATGGGGGTACACATGATGCACTATGAAAGGAACTGACAATATCGACCTTAACTTTCCCGTGTATAAATGAAGTTTTGAACTATACAAGAGCATAAGTTTTCCCAGTCCAAAATGTTTGACCTTGATATTCCTAGATTGGTAGGCTTTAACTCTATCTTTATTTATCCTTGAATTTTCATAAGCCTCCATCCTAAGTTCCTCAAGTTCATTAAGATCTAATATCCTCTTTTCTTCGGCTAAAGAAATGTCGAAATTCATTTTTTTGTTTGCCCAAAATGCATTATGCTCAATTTCAACAAGTAAATGGCATGATTTTACATAAACCAACATATATGGGGACATTCCTAAAATGGTTTTATATACTGTATGATATTCCCAAAGAGCATTTAAGAGTTTCTTGGACAATCTTTCCTAGAAGGATTGACAGTTTTCTCAAGAATTTGTTTGATTTCACGATTGGCTAACTCAGCTTGACCATTGGTCTGTGGGTGGTAAGCAGTGGACACTTTGTGAGAAATTCCATATTTTTCCATGAGTGATGAGAATGGACGATTGCAAAAATGAGTTCCAAGATCAGTAATTATAGCCCTAGGAATTCCAAATCTAGAGAAGATGTTTTCCTTGAGAAATCTAATCACAGTTTGATGATCATTGGATTTTTTAGGAATGGCCTCAACCCATTTAGAGACATAATCGATAACTAAGAGAATGTAAAGATATCCCCTAGAGTTTGGGAAGGGACCCATGAAATCAATTCCCCAACAGTCAAATATTTCAACCACTAAGATGGGAGTGAGTGGCATTTGATTTCTTTTTGTGATGGACCCTACTTGTTGATAGCTAGGGCAGATTTGAAAAAATGTGTAGGAGTCCCTTGAGAGGGTGGGACAGAAGAGACCACATTGAAGAATCTTATAAGATGTTTTCTTAGAGGAAAGGTGACCTCCACATGCCTCACTATGACAAAATTTTAGGATGGACTCTTGTTCAGATTCTGGAACACACCTCCTAATGACTTGGTCAGGGTAGAACTTATAGAGGTATGGATAATCAAACACATAGTGTCTAACATCAGAAAGGAATTTCCTTTGAGCTTGAGTCCCTAGGAATTTTGGAATGACTCCTGTAACTAAGAAATTGGCTATGTCAGTATACCAAGGGCAGTCACTCACAGAGTATAGGTGTTCATCAGAAAATGAATTAGACACAGAAAGGTGATTGGAGTTATCTTTGAATTCTATTCTAGAGAGGTGATCGGCTACAACATTTTCAACACCCTTTTTATCCTTGATTGTGAGGTAAAATTCTTTTAAGAGAAGGACCCACCTAATCAGTCTATCCTTAGCATCTTGTTTTTGGAAGAGGTATTTTAGTGCAGAATGGTCAGTGAACACAGTGATGGGGGCTCCTAAGAGGTAGGACCTAAACTTATCTAAATCAAACACAATATCAAGTAACTCATTTTCATTAGTGGTGTAGTTTATTTGGGTATCATTTAAGGGTTTTATTTCATAAGCAATGGCATAAGGAGTTTTATCACAATGTTGTCCTAACACAGATCCAACAGAAAAGTCACTGGCATCACACATAAGTTCAAAAAGAAGGTTCCAATTTGGATATTTCATAATGGGAGGAGAGGTGAGAGAGGATTTGAGGGTTGAGAATGAACCCTCACAGCTTTCTGTCCAAAAAATGGAGCATCCTTTACTAGGAGAGCACAAAGGGGACGGGATATTGAACTAAAGTCCTTGATGAATCTTCTATAGAAACCAACATGTCCTAATAAAGACATCACTTCCTTGACAGTTTTGGGTGATGGAAGGTGACAAATGATGTCAAGCTTGGCTTTATCAACTTCAATCCCCCTACCTGAGACCAGATGGCCTAGAACTAGTCTCTCTTTAACCATTAAATGGTATTTTTTCCAGTTTAGGACCAGATTATTTTCTTCACATCCTGACAAGACTCTCTCCACATTCTTCAGACATCCCTCAAATGTATCCCCAAACACAGAGAAGTCATCCATGAAGACCTCAAGAAAATCCCCTACTATGTCTGAGAAGATTCCCATAATTCACCATTGGAAGGTTCCAGGGGCATTGCATAACCCGAAGGGCATCTGTTTGAAATCAAAGGTGCCGAATGGACATCTGAATGTAGTCTTCCCTTGATCCTCTAGGGAGACCTCAATTTGATTATACCCTGAGTACCCATCTAAGAAACAGTAGAAGGCATGACCTGCCACTCTCTCAAAGACTTGGTCAATGAATGGTAAGGGGAAATGGTCCTTCTTGGTGAATGAGTTTAGCTTTCTATAGTCGATGCATACCCCCCATCCACTACTCACCCTTGTTGGAAGAATATCTCCATCCTCATTGGTTATCACTGTGATTCCAGACTTTTTTGGAACCACTTGGATTGGGCTCACCCATTCACTCTCAGCTATGGGATATATGATACCAACTTTTAACAATTTCAGAAGTTCTTTCCTTACTACCTCCATGAGATTAGGATTGAGTCGCTGTTGAGGTTGACGACATGGCTTTGAATCAGATTCCAGAACAATCCTATGATTCCCAATAAGTGGGATAATCCCAGGAATATCAGACAAGGTCCAACCAATGGATTTCTTATGTTTCCTAAGGACATCTAGAAGCATCCTCTCATGATTAGATTCAAGAGAAGAAGAAATGAAAATAAGATGTGTTTGATTGTCCCCTAGGAAAGTGTACTTGAGTGCAGCGGGAAGTTCCTTTAATTCAAGATCAGGTTGGTTCAGAATTTCAGTAGAAGATTGGGACATTGGATCAAGTTCAATTTCTTTTTTTAGAGTTTCAGATAGGATTGATTCCCCACATTTAGAAGTTTCATCTACTATATTGGCTTGATCAGATTTAGGGAAGGAAGTTTGATTGGTCTCCATGAAATTGGTTTCCCGAAAGGTTTCATTGATTGTTGGACCTAAGACTTCATCATAAGAGCAATTTGAAAATGATTCAAGCCAAGGAGATAAACTTCCTTCATGTGAACGAAGGAAATCAATATCATCCTGACTTAAACATTCAGAAAATATTCCTTAATGTTCTATGGATTCATTATCAATGCTTCCTATCATGTTTACTTCATGAATGTCCTCGTCATCCCCTATTTGTGAGTTTTCATTATAGATGGTCAAGTCTAGACTCATGTTCCCAAAGGTGATGGTCATGTTCCTATTTCGGACTCGGATAACAGAGTTGATTGTTGCAAGAAAAGGATGTCCAAGGATGATTGGGGTTTGTTCCTTATTTCCTAAGTTTGTATGGTTGTCAAGGACAATGAAGTAAGCAATGTAGATGAAGTTTTCAACCTTTACCATAACGTCCTTTAAAATCCCCTTTGGAACCCTAATGCTACGATTAGCAAGTTGAAGTGTGACAGATGTGGGTTGGAGTTCTTCTAGGCCTAACTGGCAGTACACGACATAGGGGATGAGATTGACACTAACACCTAGATCACACAAGGCCTTAAAAACATTGCTTTCTCCTAGTTCAACATTGATGTAAGGGCAACCTGGGTCTTTCAACTTTGGAGGAATGGTCCCTTGAATGGTGGTACTCACATTAGCCGCCAAAAGGACTTGGTTTTTATGTGAAACTTTTATTTTAAAATTTCATAAGTCCTTAAGGTACTTTGAGTAGGCAGGTATGGTATGGATGGCATCGAGAAGGGGAATGTTCAACTTGACTTGTGAGAAGATTTCCCTCAATGTTTCACTCATTTCAGGCTTGGGTTTCCCCCTCATGCGTTGAGGAAATGGTGCAGGTTGTGGGGTTGTTTGTTGAAGAGTTGTTTCTTTCACATTATTATCAGTTTCCTTAGTTTGATCTTGTGGTTCATTTGAATTTTTATCCAAGTTTGAATCTTCAGGTGGGTTTTGAATTAGTTGTTCAAGTTTCTCAATTTATTTCCCACTTCTTAAAATAGTCACAACCTTTAGTTGTTCATGAGTTGTTTGAGCACAACTTGACTCTCCCCTTGAAATTGGGGATGGCACCGCCTGAGTAGGAATGGGTGCCTTTCCAGTTTTTATGGTTTGAAGTTCTTGTTTTAGGGAAGAGACTTCTGAGTTCATCCTCTCCATTTGTTTTCACAGTTGTTCTAGTAGGCTTTGTGGAACAGTTTGGGCTGGTGCTTGAGAAGATTGGTTTATCCCAGGGGGATATTTTGGAGGTGGGATGGTTTGTTGAAAATGGACCGGTGGCTGTTGGTATTGGATAGGTTGGGTTTGGAACTGGTTATGGAATTGGTAGTTCTGATGGGGGTAAAGATTTTGTCCCTGTGGTTGGCTAGGTTGTTGGTTATCTTTCCAGCGGAAGCCTGGGTGGTCATTATACCTTGGGTTGAAGTTGTTTTGGTATTGAGGCTTTTGAAAGTTAAAGGAATTTACTTTCTCTAGGGGTCCTCCTAAAAGACCATCCTTGATGGATAGAATGGTTGGGTAGTTTTCTGTCTTATGGTCATGTTTGTCACAAATTGTGTAAACAGGGTAAACAGTTTAGATTTCATGGACTTTTCTAAGGTCTATCTCTTCAACCTTCCTAGAGAGTGCTACGAGTTTAGCCCTAAGGCTTTCCTCTTCTCTAAGTGTATGAATTCCAGTAGTTCTTTGTGGATTTTTAGAATAAGGTAAAGTTCCCCATGTTTGGTTTTGTTCAGAAAGGCATTCTAGATACTCGTAAGCATCATTTGGGGCTTTGTTTTTAAAGGTTCCATTATACATCATGTCAATGAATTGTTTATTCCCTGGACCCAACCCTTCATAGAAAATTATCACTTGTTCAGGTATAGAAAACCATGGTGTGGAACCATGTTTAGAGTTTCTTTGAACCACTCCTATGTTTCATAGAATGAATCTCCCTCTTTTTCAAAAAAGTTTTGGATACTCTTTTTATGTGCAATTGTTTTGTGGTGGGGAAAGTATTTTTTGTATAATTCTCTTTGTATTTGGTACCAAGAGTTTATGGATGATGGTCTCAAATTGTTTAGACAATTTTTAGATCGATCCTTTAAAGAAAAAGTAAATATCCTCATCTTAGCTAATTCTATTTGATGTGTGGGACACATGGTTTCTACAATGTCATCGAACTCCTTAATGAGAAGGTAGGGAATCTCGGACTCCATTCCATGGAATGTGGGAAGATGGTTTAGGACATGGGGTTTAAAGATGTATTTGGCATCTATTAGGGATTTATGTCTAATTCATGAGGGGGCATTGGTCCAGGAAGGTGTGAGGTAGTCATTCATGGTTTGATCCATTGCATTCCCCAAGTTTGGGGCTGCCTCATTTGGGTTTCCATTTTGGTTCCCACCCGGGTTTATGAGTTGGTTTATTTATAGACCTTCCATTGAAATAGGCTCAATTTTTGACTCTGTAGTATTAGTAAGACTAGTATCTAATGGAAAGAGTTCCCTTGGTGTACTTGACTCCCCAACCCCAGAACTATCCACTCTAACTAGACGGTTTGATTTATCACGGGTGTAGGCGGACATGCTCCAAAAGAAAAAAAACGAGAAAGGGACAAGATAAGAGAATTTGGATGAGAAAAGAAGAAATGGGGTAGAATAGAATGGGTGTTTAGATGACTTACTTGGGTCCCCAAAAACAAAGCCAAAATTTGATTCTCGCTCAAATTTACCCAAGAGAAGAAGGTAGGACGGTCCTTGTAGTTTAGCTTGGGTTGTCGAATCCTCAGAAACCTAAGAAGAAACCTATAGACACGTACATTCTATGGACTTTTTTTTCTATGAAGTGGAAAACTTGGGTTGGTTTTAGATGGGTTTAAAGGAACTCTAATAGACTTAAGTGAATTCAATTTAAAATAATGAGTTGATCATAGGTTATCAGTTGGGGTGGATTGGATGTATTCCTTTTTTAATTATTTCAATTTCTTATAATTGAGATGGATTCATTTAAGAAGATCAAACGAAATCATCACTCACGGTTTTAATGCCTAAACACCCTAATAATAATCACCTATAAACTTGAAGGATCAAAGTTTTGAGCACTTCAAGGTAAAGGTTCGTATTAGCACATGAAGTGTGTAGCTTTAAATTCAACAAGGACGATGGAGTTTAAAAATCATCAAATAAAAATCTCATTTAAAAGAAGTTATTATACATTAATGGGGTGATAAATAACATCTAATACATCCCCTTTCTACTCCCTTGGATAAATCCATAAGTGGGTTAGCCCTCCATTGATGTTATGGTTTCAATGGAAGCGGAAAGTAGGCTCATGAGGGAGGAAATGAAGAAGTAAAAAAACACAATAAAATAACAATCACTCCACCGTTGTGTGATAATATCACAAGGTTTGGTATGAAAAATTTTACACCTTGAACCAATGGTATAAAATTGATAAGGATAAGAACAGAATAATAAGATAAGAAGAACTTTTATTAAGAAATAAGGATGAATTAAAACAACTTACCTGAGAAAGAAATGTGATTACAAACACAAAGCGACAACATAACACTACAATGAAACGAAGAACCAAAGATGGAAAACTGCTTTACCACCACTTCCTTAAATAGGAATTTTGGGAGCCTTGGGTTGATCCTCCAACAGTACAAAATATCCCACTTAAGTATGGTAGGCCTAGGGTGGTGGAAAGTAATGGAGAGGAGACTTTTCTACCCTTGAACCGAGGTGGTAGCCAGCTTGCTTCCACCGAAAATACGCGCTTGTAAGTCCTTTTAGATGGCCGAATCAGAGTGAGCCATAGAAGAATAAAATGTATCCCAGGATTTCTCCTAACCTCCTATAAATTTGGGCCCATTTGGAGTTGTGTATTCGGAGATATGATTAGATTAGTGGACTATTTTTCTGGGCCGCAAAATCTGACCCAGAATTTTATCTCTAAATTGGGATGACTAAATGGACACCATGGAGGTAGAATTATCATTGGATCCTGAAGAGTTATATTTTCCTCTACACGTCTTATAGAATCCTACGAAATTTGGGATTCATTGGGACTATATTATGGGCCCCACTGTCTCATCAGTGGGATGGTGTCCAATCTGTCTTCTCCAGAATTGTTTCATTTCATCACAAAATATCCCCATCTTCTTCCATGAATTCTCCATTGATCCCTGAATCAAACATGTTCATATTTAAGTATAGATCAATTTCCCAAAATATCAAATTAAAATATGTATAATTAGATTCCTTAAAATCAGATGAATCATTGTGTACTTTAAATGATGTTCAAAAATGTACCACATAATAGTGCATTTTAAGAAGTAATTACAATCATAATGTGAAATGATGTTCAAAGTGTAAAATTCACTAAAATGGTGTTTATGACTAATATAGAACATGAATATTATATAAATTAACAATTAATATTATCCTCATTTATTGGCTAATCAGGAGGTCCAAAGGCCCAAAGGTGTATGGTGCACTAAAGGCCCTATGGACTAAAGGATTTTGGTGGCTCGAAGGCCTTTGGGAGAAGGCCTTAACAACTGTAGTCCCAAACTAGTGGCCCAAAGTCCCAAATTGGAGGAATAGTTCTATCTGCTACAATTTCATAAAGTACCTACTACAGTACTTCTATAGTAAACTAGAAATTCACCCCTACCCGAATTTGAACTCATCTCTTTAAGATGCCAAGATGGGGCCTCTACCACTCAAGTATAGGCTCATTGGCTCATTTTTTTCTCTAAAAATGGGTTCTATTACTTTTTGTGAGAGAATATTATAATAAATTATTGTAACTTTTAGAAACCATATTTTATAAAAATAATATAATTTCTAAAATCAGAAAGTCAAAATTATCTTAGAGTGATTTTTTAGAATTTTATTAACAGTTTTATTTTTTTAATGAATAGTGAAAATACTAATTTTATTAAGAACTGTATTTTTATTTCAAGAATTTAAAATGTAAAATTTTTATGGTTTATAAATAAAATTATTTTTATTATATTATTAATAATTTAATTATGTTCATTGGAATCAATTTTATGGTTAAATTTTGTATAAAAACATTTGCATACATAAAAATGCATTTTTTCTGAAAAACTATTTTTTGTCACATTTTTTATATTTAATTTTAAATTAAATTACACCACTTATATGAATTTAATTTTAAAAATGGATTCAATATTTTGATTCAAAATAATTAATATCAGGTAATGAGGTCAACTTAATTTTTTGTCAATATAAATAGTAACCATAGTAAAACAAATTTTACCACGGTAAAGGTAGAATGGGTTAATTATGGTTAAAACTAATGTTATGGGGCTTCATATTCATTAAATTAATTTAATTTATTTAATTTTATCATTATATGTCATCTATAATCATTAAAATGTAGAATATATGACCTTATTTCCCATTTTTAGTTGATTTTGACATTTATAATATTTAAAGTCAAAAATGTCACTTTCTTGCTTTAAATATTTGTTATACTTTGTCACAGGGATAAAAACAAATTATGTTTGGTTATAAATGGTTGTTTGAAATATGAATTATTTTTTTATGATGATAATTTATTTTTAATTTTTAGTGATGAAATAATTACCATATCTTCTTATGAAACACCGAAAGAGTGTTTGTACAAGCAGTAACAAAAATCAAGTAAATGGTTTTAAAAACTCTAAAAGTAATATTTTTTGGGTGATTGAAAGTGTCCCAAAAAACTTTAATATAAATATAACGTATTATATATGTTTTAATGGCTTATATTTTAATTTAATTGATTTCATTTTTTTCGACATCAAAATTATGTGAATAGTTCTTAAACTATAATTAATAGTATTTTATGTTAAATATATTTTATTAAATTATTCAAAAAATATAAAAATATTAAAGTGGAAAATTATGATGATAAATTGTCTAAAATTTCATCGATTTTCCATTTATGATCTAATTTTTACCATATAATTAAAATTATAACCTTTTAATATTAAAAACATCATTACCACGATTAAGGTTAAAATTGGTTAACCAAGGGATTAAACCAAAGATAAGGTTTAATATGATATATAAACCCAAAAAATAATTTTATGATTATATTAAGACCTAATATTATTTATCTCTAAATCTGCCTCATTTCAAAACTATTTTACATGTGTTAGACACATATTGTATTATAATATTTTATGTACTTCTAAAAAACACATTTATGATATTTTATAATGATAAATATTTTACTAAATTATATAAAATTCCTAAATATTCATCCATTTATGGGTAAATTCTATTCTTATGGTAACTTTCATTATCCTAAAAGAGTAAAAAACATTGATATCATGGTAATTGTCAAGCTGGTTAACGAAGGATTATAACTAATAGATAAGGGTGAAAAATAACCAAAACTTGTCCAAATGTTATTTTATGAGAGGATTCTGACTCATACTCATCTTATATTCTAATTATATAAATATTGATCCATTTTACCATGAAAATTAATTTATTTTAATCTAATATTTTATGTAATTCCAAGATTGCCCCTCCCCACACTTATAGAAGGGGACATTCTCTCCTCTCTTCCTCATAGATTTTTATCTTCATATATCATCCAAGACCTTCCATAATACCATCCTAGATTCATTCCCAAAATTATGTAGCTTCTGTTATTTGAAAATACCATCCTTTCAAGGCTTAAGGTGTAAGTAAAAAGTGGTTTCTCAATGAAGAGGTATAACACTTGACCGATTGTTTTCAATTTTATTTATTTTTAAATGTTATATAAATCTATGGTGTCTATTATAAAATAATTAATTAAAACTACTAAATAAATTTAATTGTTATTATGATGATGAAGAAACCATTAACCACCTTCTTCCCATCCATTGGAAATTGATAACATCGCTTTTATGTACATGTGGACTACCACCTCCACGAAGCGATGTTATAAAATCAAAGCCTGTGATGAGCTCTATGCCACTTAGGTCTGGTACCAACTCTTTGAGTATTTTACCCCTTTTTATTCTGTCATAAAGGCCCAAAAGGCCTCTGAAATAGAGTTTTTAGTTACAGACATTGATTTCTTAAAATTCAAACAGTTATAACTTTCGATCCAGGTGTACGTTCGGCCTGTACCACATATCATATCGAATCTCATTTCACAATATTCAATTTAACTGGTTGTGGAACTATAAAATGAGTCTCAGATCATATTTTATGGCCATTTATGTGTTTTTAGGGTTTTCATAGGTTCTTAACGTTTTATGATTTATTTAATTAATTGTTTTATTTATTTATTTATTTATTCAATATTAATTAATTAATTAATTAATTATTGATTTGACTATTATTTATTTATTTATTTATTATTAAGTTACTATGTACACATTAATTATTAATTTATTTTTAATTTATTTATTAATTAATTAGTATTAGTTTATTATTCATGTCAACGAGCCCGTACCCGAGTGGTAAGGTATCCTGCTTGGCATACAAGAGACCCAAGTTCAAAACCGGGTGGAGGAAAATTTCTGGGCACTGTAGCAGTTACTGTTCGGTACTATAGTAGCCGAAACTATTCACCCGATTTGGGCCTTCGGGCCACTGGTAGGGCCTACGGGTCTCGAGGACCTTCGGGTCATCAAAGGCCTTCGGGCCACATAGACCATGGAGTAGCCCAGTTCACACAGAACAAGTCCCAAAAGAGAATCATATCAACAAGAGTTGCAGCCACCAGAAGCAGAGCTAACCAGATCGGAAGAATGAGAGGGTATGGCAACCACCATTGGGACCAAGTACTGTGCAGCTTTGTACGGGGCAATGCTAGTCGATCAGTAATGCAAGGTGGAGAGCTAGGTGATCAATGACGCAGAAACTGGGGAGGGCCAGTTCAAGTGGGCTAAGCCTATGGGTCATGTATTGGGCATGGTATGCCTTGGGCCTTCGGGTCATATATTGCGGGTCAGTCGGGCCTTGTGCCTTCAGCCTACAGGTCATGTACGGGGTTCCCCTTCAACCCTTAAGAGGGGGATTATCCATAATAAAAAACATGCAGGCCTTCGAGCCATTCGGGTTATTATTCATTATTTATTTATTTATTGTTTATTTATTTATTTATTCATTATTCATTATTTATTAATTATAAATTATAAATTATTAGTTGTTAGTTATTATTAATTATTAATTATTAATTAATTATTTATCTATTTATTTATTTATGTATTTACTTCTTTATTACTCATTATTTATTATTAGTTATTTATTTTTTATTTTTTAGTTTTTTTATTTATCATTTATTTTTAAATTACTAAATATTAATTTATTATTAGATTATTATTCATTTATTATTTATTTATTATTTATTGATTATTTATTAATTAAATATTAATTATTTTTTAATTATTTATTAAATGTTAAATATTAAAATTTAAATATTAATTATTAATTAAGAAATATTTATTTTATAATTATCAATTATTCATTATTTGTTATTATTAATTATTAATTATTAATTAATTATTATTTATTTATCTATTTATTTATTTATTTATTTATTATTTATTATTTATTATTTATTATTTATTATTTATTATTTATTAATTTATTTTTAAGTTACTAAATATTAATTTATTATTAATTTATTATTAATTTATTATTTATTTATTTATTTACTCAGTATTAATTAATTATTAATTAATTATTAATAATTTATTAATTATTTATAAATTTTTAATTATTAATTCTTAATGATCAATTATTAATTATTAGTTATTATTAATTATTTACTATTAATTATTAATTATTAATTATTATTTTTTATTTATTTATTTATTTATTTATTATTTTTTAATTTATTATTAATTTTTTTATTTATCATATATTTAAATATTTTTTTATTAATTTATTATTTATACATTACTTATATATATTATATATTATATATTATATATTATATATTATATATTATATATTATATATTATATATTATGTATTATATATTATATATTATCTATTATGTATTATATAATATATAATATATAACATATAATAAATAATAAATAATAAATAATAAATATTATATATAATATATAATATATTATGTGTTATATATTATGTATTATATATTATGTATTATATATTATGTCTTATATATTATACTTTATATATTATATGTTATATATTATATGTTATATATTATATATTATATATTATATATTATATATTATATATTATATATTATATATTATATATTATATATTATTAATTATTGATTATTGATTATTGATTATTGATTAATAATTATTAATTAATAATTATTTAGTTTGTATCTATTTGTTATGTATTACTTATTTTTCCAATTAATATATATATATATATATATATATATGTATAAGTATAATAAAGTCGATTTATTGACCACACGAAGATCCTGCTGGAGTGGTAAAGTCTTTGGAGAATAAGCAAGAGGTAATGTGTTCAAATCTAACCCAATGCAGAATTTATATATATGGCATGGGCATGGGCATGGACATGTGCATGGGCATGGACTTGTGCATGGACATGGACTTATGCATGGAGATGGGCATGTGCGTGGTAGTAATAAAAAAATTATGAAAATAATAAAAATAATAAAAAATTTATGAAAATAAAAAAATTACTAATATAAAAAAATAAAAAAATAAGAAAAAAATTAAAAATGATTTAGCGGCGGTTTAAACTGCCGCTAAAAAATCGCCGCTAATTATTTCCTAACACACGATTTAGCAGCGGTTTTCTAAACACCCACACTAAATCATCTAAACACCCACACTAATTCGTGAACCAACCAAAACCTCTATCATACTTCCCCCAACAATAATTACACATCTCTAATCTATCTCACTCTCAGATCCCACCAAACACTATCTCAAGCCTAATTTTGACACACATATACTATCTGATACCATATCTAAATCCCAAATATATTATTCACCAAGGAACTAAATAAATCATATCTACCTACTCACCAATATCTTAGTTCCATATTGACCATATATCAACCATTTTCACCGCCTCCATGACCCTTATAACATGATGGTCACACATCCATAATTTATTCAATTCTCCCCACCATAGGAGTATCCATACCATCACCTAACTAAAAATACACCCAATTTCCATAGCCCATTTCTTGTTTGTTTCTAAATGTAATGATTGGATATAACCACCCCAATCATTCCAAATCACCTATATGAAAAAATGATCACTATAAATTCCAAACTTACTAGGAACATAATCCTATAAATTAACCTAAATTCACTCACAATATTGGTTACACCACCCAAAATATAATGTTAATCTCCTTGCCATACTGCTTACCTTACACCACTCTTTGAGTATAACACCCAACAGGTTCCATCAATGCACGCATGTTTCTCTTCCCAAGCCACATTCATCCCATACTAGACAACCCCTATTAAGGACCAAAATCAGATCAACCATACCATAATATGGTAATCCATTTCCAATTCTACCTGTTTATATAGTGGAATTCCTCTAATTTCATTAAAACTTCAGGCCATCAGGACTGAAAGTATTTCACTAATCAAACTTTGATCACTATGATTTTGCTCACAAAATATCACCTTGAGCTAACCACAAATGTTCTCAAATCCCAAAACTAATTTCCCAAGAACCCTCTTCATCAACATCACCAAATACTAAAATAGTGCTCAATAAGACCTATTAATCCAAAGACATTATATTTCTAACTACCAATTCATCTCTATAATTATAGTGCTCCCCACTATGAGACTCCATTCATAAATGCAGATTCTAGGTCATTATTCTCTTCATCATATGAATCACCTATCAAAGATCAAATTGACCATTTAAACCCATGAAACCATTAAAACTCACATAAGGTTACTCAATACCAACATCAATCGTCCATCGCAAGAGCTTAAAACACCTGGATCTCCCAAAACAACCTCTCCTACCAAACAAATGCCACACTTAGTCACTGAGGTATTTCTAGATTGATCACAAAAAAATCAAGCCAAGATGGTCTAAATAGGCACCGATTTATTTTTCCCAATATTATACCCAATAATTCCACACATTCCATCCTCACTTGGATCTTTTCAACAAATACATCACACTATACAGGCATGAAATTCAAACACTTGAGTTACTCTTGGAAAAAAATACAAGCAACCCAGTTTAGACAAGAATAATTTTATTATTAAAACCAACTCAAAACATTTTACAAACACCAAATCCCACTTTAGTTTCTAAAACACCCCTTAGTATCCATGGTTTTTCCACTAAAACTGAAAACCCAAAATTCATGGGTTTTCATATACTTTATTTTCCCCAAAACCAACCCCATTTTTAAAAACTACCTATAAACCTAGTTACAAAAACCATTTTCCTCATATTTATTAAAACCATATAATCCCAAACCCCATCAAGTAAAACAAAATTGTAAAACCATTTATGCTTTCCTCATTCCACTACATGTATTTTAGCCTTAAAATAGGGTTTTTCTAAAAAACCAACCATCCTAAAAATAATTTATTTCTAGTGGAAAACCAATCACAATCAATAATTAATTAATCAATCCCCTTGAATCTATATTAATTTAATCACCCCTTATAATGTATTTTGAGATAATCTCAAATATATTATAAGATTATTTAATTAGTAGTGGATCCCAATGAGACATCATGCCAAAAAAGTTTATTTACCATGTCCTAAGCATGACACTATCACAATTCATGAATAAGGTCACCAGATCCTGACCAATCCCTATGACTCATACCAAGTCTCACCCATTCCAAATTGTGATTCTTATTCCAATCCAATAACTCACTTTTCATATAGTGCCTAATCCCAATACTAGACATACCTTAGAAACTTGGGTTTTAATCAGAGTCAAGCTAGCTTAGCATTCTATTGGTCATACTTCCAAGTTCTAAAAACCAAGATCAAACTTTAAATAACACTTTACATTAGAAAAATATTATTTAATTCCCCTTTATAATGCCCCATAGCAGACTACCCAAACAAAACTTGAGTGGGGGATTTTATAAGGCCTCACACATTCATCACCATACACCAAAGATTTATAACTAGTTGTGAGGGCCTAAATAGAGATGAGAAGGATATTCCATCATAAATAAATTCCTATATCCATGATAGAGTCTATCAAAAATTTCACACGCCTTATCTGTATAATGGAAATCCTAAAACTTATAGACTTAAAAAATGATCTAAGGGGGGACAATATTCAAGAATAAATAGTCTATATGATGCATCATAACATAATAGAGTATAAAAATGAGATACATACGTATAAAAAACATTATCCTATAAATATACATATTTTCACAATATCTGGTATATATACAGAACTAAAATAAATAGTAAACTATACTAGCTACTAGCCATGTAACATCACAAGATTTTATGATATATTTCTTTGATAGCTTTAATTACAAGAAAATTTGAGTTTAAAAGAAATAATAAAACCTATTAAAATATTATTATGTAAAATTTATATCATTTTTGAATTCATCATGTCAATATTATATTTAGTTGATAGTTTTTTATTTTTCTAAAAATATTGATTTTTCAGTGAATAATAAAAAATAATTATTTTTGTAAAAGTTTAATTTATTTTAATTGGAAAAAAATATTTAAATTTAATCCTATATTAACATAATACTCATTTTTTAAGAAATAATATAATTAATTACATTTGAAGCATAATTATACCTAATTTTGATATAAGTTCATTTTTAAACTTAAAAATGTTTTTTTTCTGAAAAAAATCATTATGTTTTCATTTTTATATGAAATTATTTTATTTGACTTATGTGAATTGAATTTGATAAAATTTAATCCATATTTTAAATCATGAGGTTAAAATTAGGAAAATACATCCCTTTTATTTTTGGTCATTATGAGTAGAAACCTTAGTAATATTTATTACTTCGGTAAGGGTAAAACAGGTAAAAAAAGTTTAAAACTTTGGGATAAGGCATTAAATTTTAACAAAACATAGGATTATAATATTTTATGAATGTATTTTGGACATATATATCAAATTATTGAAAATATATCCACATGGTTCCATTTTTATTTCATATTGAACTTTAATTTTTTTTAAGAAAAGAATAAATAAAAAACGTCACTCTCTTGACATTAAAATTTCTAATATTTTTTCACAAGGATAGAAAGATGTTATGTTCGGTTTTAAAATTTAATTTTAAATATTAATTAATTTTTTTATCATAGAAATTTATTTTTAATTTTTATTCATTGGAAAATTACCTTAAATGAATTCACAATGCTGACACGGTTTTAATTTAATTAATAGAAAAAAATAAATTATTTTAAAAATATTAAAATAATAAAATTTGGAAGAATTATTATGTTAAAAGAATTTTATAGATACATATGACATATTATGGATTTTTTAAATAATTATATTTTAAATAAAACTATTTATTGATGTATTTAAAATCAAATTAAATGAATAATATAAAAAATGACATTAATGATATTTTATGAAAATAATATTTTATAAAATTATCTAAAAAACATATTAAATTAAAATAAGAAGAGGGTGATAATATATGGTAAACAATTTCATAAATTTTCCATTTATGAGACAATTTTTACCTTATATGTAAAATTATAACCCTTTAATATTTAAAAAGTCATTTCCATGGTTAAGGTTAAAATTAGTTAACTAAGGGGTTAATCCAAATGATGAAATTTAAAATAATATATAAACATATTAAATTTATATTATATGATTATATTAATACCATAAATTCATTATATTAAATTATATTTTATTTTTTAATCATTTAATATGAGTTAGACACATATTATATTATAATATTTTATAAATTTCCAAAATTTCCCCTCCCCTCACTTATAAAAGGACACCTCATAACTATTTTATTTACACCACTTTGAGAAATATATATAGACAAAAATACTATCAATACTATTATAAGCATCTTTATACAAGTTCTAGATGTTATGGTCATACCAAAAGATGAACCCTAGGTTACTTATGAGGAGATCAAATGGAGTTATTTTAAAGAAGTGGTAATCATCTTCACCAAGCACTTTCATTTTTCTTCTTCTTTTACCATATTAAATTATGAAATAACCATTACAATATAATTACACTATTATATAACATACAATTATTTGTTATTATGTTTATGGGATAATATTTATCTATTATCTTTTCCATCAAATGGGAAACAAAACCATCGCTCATGTATGCGACGGACTACCGCCTCACAGACCGATGTAATTTGTTTTTCATTATCACCTCACATGGATTGTTATAAATATGTAACTAAATAATATATGTGATATATATGATATAATTATGATTCTATAACTATAATATTATATATACTTTATTAATTTCCAATCTATTGGAAATCAATAACGCCGTTTGGGCATACATGTGGACTACCACCTCCCCGAAGTGATGTGATCCGATTTTCATATCCTATTTAGATGTAAATTAATAAGGATATATTTAATGAATATATATGATATATATGATATAATAATTATTTTTTTAAGTTTAATTATTATTTATCTCTATTTTTTTCAACATTCGAAAAGGGAAAACAATGTTCATGCATATGTACAACCTACAGTCTCCATGAACGGAGTAATTCATTTTTCTATCTCTACTTTTTATGTATGAATATAAATATAAATATAAATATATAATTAATATATATTATATTTATATAATTATTAAATTGTTTGATATAATGGAACTGTAATTAAATTTCAATGATTGGAACTACTAAATCAAAACATACATGAAAAATGAAGCAATTAACACCAAAAATAATGATAATAACAAAAGATTGTTAAAAAATAGGTGATAATATGTTATAAATGGATCATGTATGATATTATATATATATATATTAGGTAATTATAATAAATCTAAATTTATTATACATGAGGTTAAAAACGCTTACGTGGTAAGTTAAACTTTAGGTAAGGGGTTTCTTAACTCAATTTTCATTCAATGGTTTATACTTCAACTTCATTGACAATTTTATTCCATGATTATGTGTGAAATCACATATGATTTTATTATATTTTATTTATCATTATTTTTTTAATTTACATTTTTTACACATAATCACTTCATTGGTAAATTCTCACTTCAATGGTACAGTCTTTGTAAGGAATTTCATCTCAATTTTCACTCCATTGATACTTATTTGGTATTATGCGCCTATTTATTTTTATATAGTTTATATACTACCCCTATGATTTATTTAACATAAAAATATATTTATTTTTATTTATGAAAGTTTCAATTCATGTCTATTCTTTTAATGGGTTTCAATTTAAAAGATACCAAAGTGGTAATAATTTATTTTACAATTTCATTTTTTATGATTTCTCTTACTTTAATTGATGAAATATTATAATATATCCTTCATAAAATCCATATTTTCAAATAATCAAGATATTTAAGGATTTTACATGAATTATTCCAATTATTCCTCTATTTTTCACTTGAATAAAGTAATTAAATTTTAAAATAAAAGCTGATCTTATTTCTCTTTTCTATCAAGTATATTTTTCTTCCAGGTTCATATTTTTCAAAATTGTTTTACAAAATTACTTTTTATTTAATCAAATGATTTATTAAGCTAATTTTTTATTATCCTTGACTTTTTAAAATGTTTGAAATTAATTATTCTAAAGTTTTATGTAAGGATCATTTTTTAATTTATTTATAAAAATTCAAAAGGAATATTTTTTAACTTATATGACGTTAACAGATTTTCCCACTTCTATAACTATTTTACACTATTTAGCTTCTACTACAAGTTTTCAATGGTTTTACATAAGAAAATATTTAATGAAATATTATTTTAATATTTTTATTACATTTTCCATTATTTTCCAATGGATAGGATTTTATTATAAAGCTTATTTTTTCTGATGAATTGATGGTCATATTATATATTTTAGTAATATTGTGGTTGTAAAATTTCTTTTCAAACATTCACAATTATGATCATTTTAAATTGGAAACTACATTTCTCTTAAATATTCATATTATTTTTATCATGGATATAATTATCTATTAAACCGTATATTATTTTTACATATGGTGTTTTACTATGGATGTTATTTGATTAAGTGGGGAAATATTAATATTTTGTATTCTTTAACTAATACATGAATTTATTTATAATGCATATGGTTTATGAATTAAATTGATCATTAAATATATGATTAATTTATTAGACATGAAATTATGGGTGGGAATCTATTATATATATCCCCTTGATGTGTTAATAGGTCCCATGTGGAAAATCAATTGGCTGGCCTTATTAAATAAATTTTTGCTGTATACCTACCCATCAATTAAACAGTATTGGAACAAATATTTGATAGTAAATATATCATGATTTATGAAATTTTGACATCCGATATTAATAATTTTCTTTATTGATAATTCATTTATTATTATCCATGATATTAATACAATAATATTATCTATGGATGAATTTCATGTTCAAGTTATTGATTAAACGTCATCTGTTTTCTATTATTTACTTTACCATACTGATTATTCCTTATTTACTCATGATAGTTTATATTGTACGTAAATCTTTCTAATCATCTAATCTCACCTTTTATTTTTTCTCATTTCCCCAAAATATGAAGAAGGATATTGTGAATAATATCAAGGATTCAAGAGTGTTTCTTCCAATATAATATGGGGATCATATATCTATCTGGTTTATCAATACTATTAAACTAATTATTCCTTATAGATGAGATCCCTTGTATATTATATCAATTTAATAATGTAGACACCAACTCTTGGCTACTATAGTAAAGGAATCTATAGTTGGTATTAGTGGAAGTTTAGTAGAAACATTGAGAACTATATTTTAAATGAACATAGATAATAATAAAATTATGATAATGCCCCATAGTATTTTATAAATTATACCATTATAGGTATTTTTATTTTATGGCTCAAAATTCATGATGATTATGAGATAAATCAATCTATTCCATTTTTTAGTGATTGTTCCTAATAAAATAAAGGTAATAAACACCCATAGGTAATGTAGGGATTTACCTATAGAGTAATCTAATAAAACTGGTATTGGAACTGAGATTATCATAGACATATTTGGGCAGCTTAATCGGGTTATGATAAACAACCTTACCCGTATAGAGAAACATGTTGTTTCACAATGTGATTCACCTATTTTTGATCACCTCATGTGAAATAATACTCAATATTTTATTGGAACTACTAATTCATTGGTAGTTGAACAATAGATTAAGTACCTAAAAATGATATTCTTGTCTTTGGTAAGTTACATTAAATATTCCAAATTAAACTATGATAGTCTTTCAATGTGAGGATGAATATGAACTCCTAATGGAAATTTATTCCATGATATGTGTTATATTACCTTTTATGGGGAATATTTATCTCATATGGTTGGGGAGAAACTCAAAATTAAAGATATGCCTATTATATGAGTTTTTATTGATGCATTTACAAAAGAGTTTCCTAGTCTTATCTCAAATCATGATGTTGAGTTTTCAAAATAACCAATACCTAGTGCTACACCTATTTCAAATACTACATATAGAATGACCCCGATAAAGTTGTGGAAATTTGAATATAAAACTCTATGAGAATCTAGATAATTGATTCATTCAGCCCAGTGCTTCACCATGGGGTGCACCAGTTCTTCTTGTTAATAATAAAGATGGGAAAATACGCCTTTTTATTTATTATCAGTAACTTAACAAAACCAATATTAAGAAAAATTATCCTCTACCCCATATCGATGATCAGTTTGATCAATTTGTAGGAGCTCAATATTTTTCCAAGATTGATCTTTGATTTGGATATTATCAGATGAAGGTCAAGACATAGGATATACCCAAGATACCCTTTCGTATAAGGTATGGTCATTATGATTTTATAGTAATGTCAATTAGACTTACCAATTCTCTTATTATATTTATATATTTAATTAATATAGTCTTTAGATATTACCTTTATTAGTTTGTGGTAGAATTTTAAATAATATTTCTTAAATATTCAAAGAGAAAGTGAGAGCATGAATAACATGTGAGGATTATGTTAATGACTCCACAAAAGGAAAATTTTTATACTAAATGTAACAAGTGTGAATTTTGGCTTCATAAAGTTTCATTATGATGCCATAAAATCTCATGTGAGGGTATATCAGTGGATCCTTCAAAGATGAAAGTTATTGATAAATAGCTTAGACCAAGCATGGTAATAAAGATATTTAGTTTTATTAGTTTGGATAGATATTACCAATGATTTGAAAGATATTTATCATGGATATATAATACACTCATCAAGTTAACTTAGAAGGGGGTGTGGTCCTCATAGAAATATGAATGTGAAGACAATTTCAAATAAATTAGAGATAGTTGGTCAGTGCACATGTGCTTACACTACCCTATAATAGAGAAGGGTTTGTGATATATACTGATGAATTAAAAAAGGTACAAAGATAAATCATCATAAATAATGATATCGTGATATCTTATGCTTACAACCTATTGAAAATTAATGAGATTAATTACCCAACTCATGATTTGGAGTTGGTAGTAGTAATGTTTTTCATTGAAGATTTGGGGGAATTATCTATATGGTAAAAATTGTGTTTTATATACTAATTATAAAATATTTAAGTATATATTTACACAAAAATAGTTAAATATGAACCAAATAATATGGTTTTAATTGATCAAATATTATTACTAATCAATACGTTAACACCCCGGGAAGGAGAACAAGGTTGTTGATGCTCTGAGTGGAAAAGATCATGCCAGTTTTTCCATGATGAGTATTTAAAGAGATCCAATATTTATGAATTTTCAAAATTTAGATCTTAAAATATTGAGGAAATTGGATAGATATTATATTTCTCAAATGAGTGGTATACTATCCATTCATGATAGGATTAAGAAGATGAAGAGGGAATATGTGGAATTATAGAAGAAGGTGGGGAATGTTCTTGAGTTCAATTATGATCATACTAGATGTGACACCCCAAACTTAATTTCTGTAGTAATAATAGTTTTAATTATTACACTTGTCTTGATTTATTTTTTATATAAGCAATGATCACAAAATAAAAACAAGACTTTTTATTCATTCAAAACACTAGAAATGGATACATGGCAACAAGGCCTAAGGACCATAACTAACCAAAAATTCTTACAAGTTGGCCGATCACGATCACCAGTAGACCCCACATCACCACAACCATGGCAAGAAAGAAGTGGATTTCCTTCAGATCTTCCTCGAATAAGAATGTTATAACCCGAACCGCAACAATCATACTGAGGGTTAGAGGGATGAAGAGTACCATCTTCCTTGTCTCGGTGTTTGAAGTTGGAATACCCTAATCGCATTTTTATAAGACCTAAAATTCGACCATTTCAATTTAGGCGACCTTTGAATTTATAATGACTATAATTATAGCCATTGGGTATTATTTATGAATATTGAAAATTCCAAAGTATTTAAAATATACGTTAAAGTCATTAAATCTTATTTATATTTTATGATTTCAAATCTTAATTCAATAAATTTTCTTTAATGTCTCAAATATTTTTGACATTCTAGTTTTATAAATTAATCTCCTGTATGACAATTATTTCTTTTTGAACTTAATAAGTAATGATTTTTATAAGTATAAAATCACCTTGAAATGTTATAAGTAATTGAGTTCTTTAAAGTCATATCATTGAAAAAATTTAATTGAGCTTATCTTTCCGAAACATGACATTTGAAATCATAACGTTTTGGTATATATGTCTACTTTAATTCAAATAAAAATATGAATTTTGTTTTTGAATTTGAAAACATTTTTTTAGGAATAATTTTATTAATTAAAAATTATATAGTTTTATTTGTGTATTTTAAACTTCCAAAGATATGAATAAAAAAAAATTTATGAAATTAAAGATATTATGTATATGTGTAATTTTCTTGGATAGTTTTGAAAATTGGGTTAATAAAAAAATATTAACCCAATATGCCAACCCTTTATAGCTGGGCTGAGGGAGGAATCTCACACTAAGTGGCTGAGCCTAGCCCTCATCCCCAGCCAAGGTCGGCCCAAGCATGGGCATAGGTACCCCGAAGGGCACATGAGAGCAGGAGTGCTTGAGCACACCGCAACAGCGTGAGGCCGCGGTGGAGCATAGGTAGGCCATGGCCTGCGAGGGGCGAGAGCCCATGTGTATGGGCTCCCTTGGGTGTGTGATGTGATTTACGAGTTTATTATTATAGCGTTGAGATTATAAGGAAGCTGCACACACCTCCCCGATTTGATGTGGGATGTGTTTTTTCAGGTGAAACGCGACCTGGGCCATTGGATCGCGTCACGCGTGATTTGGGCCGTCGATCCCGATATCGCATTCGACCCTCAGCAACCGCAGAGTTCTACCACAATTTTTATTAACTGTTAAATCAACATAAGATCTAATCATGGCCATTCAATTAGTTTTAAAATCCCGTGCCTTTCCTTATCTGTCCGATCTTACTCAAGATCTAATCTCAACCGTCCTTCGTTTTTAAAAAAACCACGGACTCATCCTGACCATCTAATCTAATCTCGCCTAATCCAAACTGTCCATTTCTTCCCAAAATTTCTCTTCTGCGTCTTCCTCTCCATTGCGCTCAAACCAGTGGCCACCCATTGGTTATTATTTCTCCTTTATTTTTCTTTATCTTCTTCTCCCTTGAGTATCCCCATTGTTTTATGGCCTTGAGGCCTTGACTTCTACCCGTAAGATCCTCCCCGATCCCCTTTTTTTATTTTTTTTAGTTTACTTTCTTTGGTTTAGGTTTTAGTTTTCCACAAACTTTATATATGTATATGTATTATAATCACCGATTGATTTTGGGTTCTTCATTTAAGTAAAATGTTGGATCGGTGTTGTTTAAGTCATGATAAAGGGTCTTTATTTATGTTTTTATATGAAACATTTTTATATAAATATACATATATATAGAGAGAGGGCTTATGAAAAAACTAGTTGCACCCGTGGTTACCCGTCCTTCCTCTCTTCAACATACAAAACATTCCCTACCCATCCTTTTTGCACACCCAAAGTTAGCTAAGGGATCAACTTGTTATGTTTTCATTATTGTAAAACTCTTATATCCTTGTGTATATACGGGTCCATATGTATATATATATATATATAGTTTTAGATTACTTCTAAATCTTAACTCATGTTGGGTTTTCTAAATTTGTTTTTGAGTATAGAACACATATAAGAGGTTTCATGCTTCAATTTCTATATGCGAACCCTTCTCCTCTATTTTGTTTCTTTATAAATATATGTATATGTATATAATTTCATCTTAACCCATCTTGGAATTTCAAAAAAATGTATTTATATATATATATATATATACAAAAACTATTTCGGGTTTATGATCTTTGAAGGGTGATATTTTATTTTAAGTGTTGTTCTCGAAACGTAAAACAAATGAAAGGGGTCTAGTTCCTCATATTTTCTTTTTATTATAATCTTAGTTACAATTCATGTATGTATGGTCATGTATAAAAGTATATATTAATATATATATTAAGTTTTATTACAAATGAGTTTTTGAAAAACCTATCCTTATTGATTTAAATCGTGTTTATGAAGAATACAATAGTTGCAAGAATTTATTAAATCTTTTTTTGGGTTATGCAGATTCAAAACATACACTTTATGTATATATAAATATTTTTCTTTAATTTTTAGATCCACATGAATAAATATATATATTTCGAACTTGATTTCTCAATTAAGTGGTATGATGGTTATCATGTTCAAGCATAAATATACATTCATGCATGAGATCACATGTTTAAATATTTCTTTATGCAAGAACACTTCACAAACAATAATCCATACTTTGTATTCCAATTGTTTCATAGGAAATTACTCTGATCCTTTAAGTTTATGTTTTAATCCTTTAAATAACAATTAATATTTCATGGATTAAATGAGTATCTCAAAGTCAAAACATATAAACATGGTTTGGAAGAGGTCACATTCTTAAGGGTTTAATGAAAGAGTTGTTATTTCATGTGACAACCAATTATTTTATGTGTTGGACTTAAAATCATGTGATGGGTGTGCCCAAACTTATACAGCACTCCAATGCATTGGGTAAAGTGATGAAGTCTGATGAGTCAAGTGAAATTATGTGTGAACATGATGCTAGATTTGTTCCAAACTATGTGTGGTAGTCAACCACAATTATGTTGGGTTTCTACCGATAGGGTCTTGGCGCAAGGCCTTGACAGAGACTGACATTATACATTTCTTAATTATGGAATAATAAATGATCAACCAAGGGATTGTGAATCCTTAGCTAAAAATATTTTATGATAATGGAAGTGAAATCATAATGCATAACCAAGTATGAAAATGGCAAGTTATACAAGGGAAAGGTATCTAATGTTAATTCCATGTGAAATTATTTTTATGTTCTAATGAATCATGGTATGAATTCTTATAATCACAACTATGAATTTGGAGTTGGATTGACTACATTAAGAATTATTCACATCTCATTTCTTACATACACATGCACACTCTGATTTATGTTTTTGTATAAATAACAGTTATCTTTTATGAATATGGTCTTTTGAGAAAATGTCTATAAGTAACCTCAGAAAATATTGATGGTGTGCCTCTAAATGTAATATATTCCTCTTAAGAAAATATTTTATGATTGTTTTCAAGGTGGTTGTTTTAAAAAGTAGAATTTTCTTCAAATTTTTTAAAACCTCTTATTGAGAATTTTTATGCTCACCCTACGTTTTAATTTATGTTTTACAGGATTTTAGAAGTTTTTCTCAAGCCTTGGGTACTCTTTGTGATGACATCTCAGCCCTGGTATGTTTTCAGAATAAGTGCTTCAACGACGTGTGATTTTCTAAGAACCTAAACCGAAATGATCCTCTATTTTGGGACAAGATGTGAAATTTTTTTGTAAGCCTGTTTTTATAAAATAAATTCCACACCATGTTTCAGGCACTGATTTCAGACTTCTGGGGTCGGGGTCGGGACACTATAATGATAAGGTTTCAGAACTGAGTATGTGTCTCTTCAATACCAGAGTTAAAGAAGAAGATATTAGATGAATCACATAGTTCATAATTATATATTAATACCTAAATTATGAAGATTTATAGAGATCTTAAATTTTATTTATGGTTGGATAACATGAAAAGGGATATTGTCGAGCATGTATCGTGATGTCTTGTGTGTTAAAAAGTTAAGGTTTAGAGACAGAAGTCTGAGGGATGTTAAAAGAATTACCCATATAAAATGTAAATGGGGAAAATTATCATGGATTTCCTTATCAGAATCCCTTTAACATCTAAAGGGAACATTTCTATTTGGGTTGTAGCATATCTCCTTATAAAATTAGTTCATTTTATCTCTATTAGAGAATATTTTTTCTCTTGAACATCTTACTCAGTTATACATTAAGAAAGTGGTGAGATTTCATGGAGTACCACTCTCAATAATATATGAACAATATCTATGGTTTACCATGATGTTTTGGAGAATAATTACACAAGATATAGATACATTTTTGAGTTTTAGTATCCTTAGACATATAATCAATTTGATAGGACCATTCAAACTCTAAAGGAAATGTTGACAAATTTCTATATGGGTTTCAAAGGTGGTTGGGATCAACGCCAATATTGGGTGAAATTTTTATACAACAATAGTTTTAACTTGGGAATTTAGATGGATCCTTATAAATACCTTTATTTAATTAATTGAAGAAATCAATTTTTTTGGGATGAATTTGTAGAAAGAAAGCTGTTGGGACTTG
Organism: Viscum album; assembly: GCA_963277665.1. Taxonomy (NCBI): domain Eukaryota; kingdom Viridiplantae; phylum Streptophyta; class Magnoliopsida; order Santalales; family Viscaceae; genus Viscum; species Viscum album. Next base: position 1,354,064,076 of record OY728164.1, read on the forward strand.
ATCTAGATGTGAAAATGGTAGATAATGTTATATCTATTCAATATCCCATAAGGGTAGATAAAATTTGACAAAAAATTTATGATGGAAATCATTGGAAATATCTAGAGTTGGATGTTTGTGAAAATTAATTCCTATGAATTTCAACTTGGAAATAGGTTATGAGATTTGGAAAGAAGGTAAAGATAATCCTTATATATATCAGTCCATTTGAAATTCTTAGTCTTATCAAAATGGTATCTTATCACTTTAAGATTACACATAATCTATATCAAGTTCATGATGTGTTCCATATATCTACCAGGATAAATTACATAATTGGTTATTCACATGTAAGGAACATATATGTATTATTATTGGATACATATCTATCTTAAGAGGAATAACTGATGTAAAATTTGGATTATAAAAAGAAACTGGATAAAAAAATAACGTTTTTTTATCAAAGTTTTGTGGTGAAATCATAAAATTAAGGAATATATAGGGTAATCTAAATAAGTGATTAAGAAATAGTATCCTTAATTATTTTTATCATATTTATATAATTTTCTATGTCAAATTATTATAAGGGGGTATAATGTAAAATCCCAAGTTTTATGATATATTTTTTTGATAGATTGTTTTACATGCAACACCAAGTTTAAAAAATCATGAAAACCTATTAAAATATTATCATGTGATAATTATAAAAAAAATTAATTCATCATGTCAATATTAGAATATAATTAAAGTTTAGGATATTTCTGAAAAGATTGATTTTTTAGTGAATAGTACTGAATACAAATTTTTAAATACTATAATTTATTTTAATTGAAAAATACCCATAATTATTAGATTTAATCCTAGATTAATAAAAGGCTCCTTTTTTTATAAATAATATAATTAATTACATTTGAATAATCACTATACCTAATTTTGGTATAAGTTCATTTTTATCTTAAAAACACATTTTTCTAAAAAACTATTTTTCTTTGCATTTTAAAATTTTATCTTAAATTAATTTCTACCACTTATGTGAATTTATTTTGATAAAATTGATTAAATATCTGGAATCATGATGTTCAAATTTTTTAAATAGTTTCCTTTTATTTTTAGCCTTTATATATAGTAGCCATGGTTAATATGTGTTACTTTATTAAGGGTAAAATAGGTAAAACATGGTTAAAACTTTGAGATAAGGCTTTAAATTTTTTATAAAACTTAAATTTATCTAATTTTATTAATTTGTTTCATCAATTTCCATCTAATTCTTAAAAACATGGACACATGTTTTCATTTTTCTTTCACATTGACCTTTATAATATTTTAATAAAATAATAAATACAAAATGTCACTCCCTTGACATTCAAATATCTAATATTTTTTCATAAGGATATAAATACTTTATGTTCAGTTTTAAATGTTGGGTCAATAAGGTTTCCTTATGACTTTTCCATTCTTTTATTTTTGGGGAGATTTTTGAGTCAATAAGGTTTCCTTATGAATTTTCCATTCCTTCTTGTTTTGAAAATCACAAACACCTTATCTTAAGGAAAATTTCATTTTACCCTATGCTTTTCTTTCATAAGGAAAATTTCCTTCACTAAGGAAATTTATCCTTACCATGTTTTTCATTGATCATTTTGTCTCTAAGTATAAAATTTGGTTTCATATCCAAAACCTCATAATCATATATATACTTAGATATAAAGAATTCTGTTTTCATGATCTAAACTTAGGTTCCGAACTTTTCTGAGTTCTGACTCCAAGTTCTCTGAATTCAGACTTCGAGCTCTTCTGAGTTCTAACTCCATGTTCTCTGAATTCAGACTCTGAACTTTGTATTTTTGGACTCCAAACTCTTATGAATTTAGACTCTTAACTTTATAAGTTCAGACTCCATACTATTATGAATTCAGACTCCAAACTTTTGTAACTTCAGACTCTGAACTCTTATAAATTCAGACTCCGAATTCTACTGAACTCAAGACTTCGAATTTCATTGAAATTTGGACTCCAAAATTCTCTATAATTCTAACTCCGAATTCTTATGATAAACATAATCCAAATATACATGTATTATAGACATAGAATAGTTTTTGGTTATACTCTAAACTTGCATTTTTTCTTACACTTTGAAAAATGAATTTGTTTAAGTAACCATATTTTTTTACTCATGTTTTGGTTATAAAATAATGTCATGCATTTAGTTACCAACTAACCATTTTTTGAGTGACACGTGTACAGGTCCCTCTGAAATTCAAGGAAGAATATGAACATTGGAGGAGGGAGTCGACCATTGAAGCCTTGCATATAAATAGGAGCTCATTTGAACGAGCTCAATTTTTTTTACTTTGGCGAACTTGACTTTTGGCAGACCAAATTTTGGAAGAACTTACATAAATGCTGTTGAAGTGATTTATAAAGATAGAGGCTCTTATAAACTCTCAGTATTCATGAAAAAAGTTTGAATGGCTTGTTAAAACATTTCCTCACACATAATTGCTTTGTGCAGAGGTGTGATTTTCTTAAAATCGGAGACTTTGGGTTGTGAAGTCAGAGGTGTCGATTTCCTTACAAATCGAGGGCTTGTGAGGATAGGAAGATAGATACTGATATTCAGATTGAGGGCTTACCTAGGTTTGGGTAAGACATACTTTCTTGAAAGTATAAATCAAGGGACCTTTATCCAAGGTTGTTATATACCCTTCTCTTTGGGTTAAAAGATTTACTTGTTGTTACTTGTAGTGTTTCAATTTTTTTTTCCATTGTAATCTTGGTTGTTAAAGAAAGTATAACTATATTATACTTCCTTAGACTTGTACTCTGATTAAATAGGATTCTATACACTTTAAATTAGAATATTAATTGTTGTAAACTTTTTTTAAGTTTCATTTTTGGAATCACTTTTCCATAATCAAGAAAATTAGTAGAACTTAGAGGTGTTGTAAATTTTGTTTATACAAAATTTCCTTAAGGATTTTTTAAGTATACAATTCACACCCCTCTTGTATATTGAGTATCTACACCATAGTTTGATACTATAATCAGTATCATATCTATATTACAATCGATCCAACAATTGGTATCAAAGGAGGTGACCTTGTACCTAGAACCAATTCAGCAATTGGTATCAGAGCGTTGGTTAAATTTGAATTAATCTCACGATTAAATTCAGAAGAGAAGTTTACTTCTTCACTTTTTTAGAATCATATTTTTGGACTCATAAAATTTGGATTCATATTTTTCTTAGAGATACTCTAGTTTTATTTTCTTTGCTTATGATTTTTTTCTTGTTTACAAACTTTTATTACTAATATGTTTGTGTGGAAAGATTTTTCTTAAGATGGCATGTTTAAATGTTGGTTCTATCGAAAATCTAAATCCTACCAGAACTCTTATTTTTGATTGTAATGATTATGAGTACTAGAGAGATAGGATGAATACTTTCATTATTATCAATGGGGTTGATAACTACCTGATGCTGATAGAAGAATATAAGATTCCTGATAAGGAATTGAGAATTTTGACTAATAAAGAGAAATCAGAATATCAAGAAAATTTCAGAGTCAGAAATACATTTCTATGTTCTATGAATAGAAACATATATAGTCAAATATCTTCATGTGAAACTATAAATAGTATCTGGAAGAAACTTGAAGTTACAAAATTGGTACTTCTAAAGTTATAGAGACAAGAAGAGCTATGTTGAGAGCTGAATACCATGGCTTTAACTTTCCTTATGGAGAACCTATAAGAAAAGTTCAACAAAGGTTCATGACTATAGTGAATAGCTTACAGTATATAAGAGAAAAATGTTTGGAAGATGTGGCCCTTGTATATAAGATCATAGATATCATGCCAAATGAGTGGGAGTCCAAGAGGAAAACAATTGATGAGAACAGGAAAGTCACCCAGATTTTCTTAGATGAGCTGTTTAGAACTCTTCTTCAGCATGAGACTAGGATGAAGAGAGATTCTGATAATGATAAAAAGAATAATGGTAATGAAGGAGTTGATTTTATAACTTCTTTAAAACATACTAAAGACAAGACTCTAAAAAGAGTAACTAGATCAAATTCAAAAAAGTCACTATTCAGTCAGAATCTAGTGATACAGAAAAGTCTGAGAATGAATTAGCTAATCTTGCTCAGAGAATGAACAAGATAGTAGCTGAGAAGAACTATCAATATAAGTTCAAGAAGAGAGACTACAAAGATAAGAAAGATGGGGAAGTTACTTGTTATGAAGGTAGAAGAACATGTCATATCAGACCCGATTTCCCTCTATTAAAAAATAAGGAAAAGAAAGAAAGGAATTTAGAGATAAACAAGAAGAAGTTCTATCATTCGAAGAACAAGAAAATTATTAAAGAAAATGAAACTTGGAGTGATAGCTTCTGAGACTCTTCGAGAAGTGAATATTCTGTATATGAATCGTCAACACACAAAAATATCGGATTCATTGTTACTAATTCTTTCCCAAATACATGTCTTATGGTCAAGGTATGCTCTGCCGAGGCTTTAACAAATTTATCTCTTTATAAGAATTACTATTCTGAAGATATTACTTCTAATGAAGATACTTCATATTCAGATAATGAAGAAATACCTTAATATGAATAAGTATCTAGATTTTCCAAGTTGTTAGAAGCAAGAAATTGTAAAATTTATAAGAAATTGGACAGGGAAAATACTAGGGAAGAAGTTCTTACAAAAGAGATTCCAAACCTCTCTAGAGATCTTAAAGATAAAGATGTGCTTCTAGAAAAAATTTATAATGACCTTAAGGAAGTAAATTCTGAAAAGGAAAAACTTTATAAAGATCTTAAGAATGCTATTTTAAAAATAAATGTATTTGATCAAAAATCTAACTCTAAGGAAATAATTCCTGAGGATAAGAATTTAGTCATAAGACTAAAATCCGAAATATATTCTCTTAAGAAACTTCTTGCAAAATTTAATTCTGGTAAATAAAATTTTGACAAGATGTATTCTCAAATCAAACCTCAAGGAAATACTACTGGAGTAGGATATACTCACAGAAAACCTTTTTTCAAAAAAATTATTTTATTCCATCCAGAGCCCCTTTTTGTACTAAATGTCAAAGTTGTGGGAATTGGAAGAAAAATTTTTCTTTAAATAAAGTTCAATCTCTTAGGTTTCATAAAGCTTATTTTTCTAAAGAAATGTGGATACCAAAAATTTTATTTTCTAACAATTATAGATCCAAAGAAAGTTTGTATTCCGAAAGTCTAACATTCTTATTTTCAAGAAAATAAATAAAGTACCAATAGTAATACTTGGTACATGGATAGTGGATGTTCCCAGCATATGTCTTGTAACAAAAACTTCTTTGAAAATATTATCAATATGAAAGGAGTAAAAGTAACTTTTGGAGACAATGCTAAGGGAGAAATTATTGGTATATGTAACATCATTCTTCTTGGAAAAACTTTGATTTGAAATGTTTTATTTGTTAAGGGTCTTAAGAAAAACCTCATTAGCATAAGTCAATTATGTGATGAAGGTTACATTGTGAATTTTAGAAATGACAAGTGCTTATTACACAATTCCAAGGAATATTTTATTCTTTCTACCAATAGGAAAGAGAATGTTTACACACTAAACTTAGAAAACCTTAGAAGCCAAGATCTACCTTGCCTTAGTGCAGTGGAATAACATTCTTGGTTATGGCATAGAAGGTTAGGTCACTGTAACCTTAGTAACCTATGCAAACTCTCTAAGAAAAGACTAGTTAAGGATCTACCAGAGCTTAGATTTGATTCTTCAAAAGTTTTTGATCCTTGTCAATATGGAAAGAAACATAAATCAAGTTTTAAATCAGTCAGTTAAGTCTCAACCACTGATGCATTACAGTTGGTGCATATGGATCTTTTTGGTCCAACAAAAACTGGAAGCATTGGTGGAAAATATTATGTATTTGTCTTAGTTGATGATTAAACTAGATTTATGTGGGTCTATTTTTTAGTAAAGAAATCTAAATCTTTTTATTATTTCAAAAGTTTTAGATCCCAATTTAAAAATGAGAAAAACCTTCTTTGATAACTATTTATAGTGATCATGGAGGAGAATTTCAAAATTCTGATTTTGAACTTTTTTGTAGTAGAAAAGGCATTACTCATAACTTCTCAGCACCTAGAACACCTCAAAAAAATGGTGTTATTGAAATAAGGAATATAATTCTTCAAGAGATAACAAGAACCATGTTGAGTAAATATTCTATAGCCAAAAAATTTTGGGCTGAAGTTGTAAGTACTGGTTGTTATACTATAAATCGTGTTTTGATTAGACATTTTCTTAATAAAACTTTTTACGAGTTATGAAATGGTAGAAAACCTAGAATTTCCTAATTCAAGGTGTTTGGTTGCACAATATTCATTTTGAATACTAAAGATAATTTACACAAATTCGCACCAAAATATGATGAAAGAATTTTCTTAGGCTACTCCACAACTTCTAAGGCTTATAGAGTTTTCAATAAAGACACTTGTACTGTTGAAGAGACAGTACATGTCAAATTTGATGAAATTCATCCCTTTGTTTTTAAACAACCCCAACCTACATCTTCAGATGTGTTTTCAAAAACTGATTATCAAACATTGTTAGAAAATCCTTATGATAAGGAAAATGTACAAGAAGATAATACTGAAGATTTTACCCTAGAATATTTTCTACCCTATGTTGATGAACAGGTTTTACAAAACCTAAATCAATTGTTTCTAAAGAATCATCCCAGTGATAGTATCATTGGGGATGTAAATCAACCTGTAAAGACTGGAAGTTACTTAAGGAATGAAATAGAACATCCATCATTCATTTCCCAATTAGAACCAAAAAGCAATGATGAAGCTCTAGGTGATGATGATTTGATAAAAGCTATGCAAGATGATCTAAATGAATTCGAAAAGAATAAAGTCTGGACCTTGGTTGAAAGACCTAAGGAAAATTCTATTATTGGAGTAAAATGGGTCTTCAGAAATAAGTGTGATGAAAATTGAATCATAGTAAGAAATAAATCTATATTGGTTGCTAAAGTCTAAAATCAACAAGAAGGAATGGACTATGAATAAACCTACGATCCGGTATCTAGACTTGAATCTATTTGTATTATACTTGCCTTTGCATCATTCTTCATTTTCAAACATTTTCAAATTGATGTGAAATGTGCTTTCCTTAATGGTTTTGTACAAGAGGAAGTTTTTGTTGAACAACCTCCTGTTTTTGAAGATAAAAAACATCTTGAACATGTTTATAAACTTACCAAAGATTTTTATGGACTTAAGCAAGACCCTTGAGCTTTGTATGATAGGATTATAGGATTTTTGCTTCAAAATAATTACGTTAAGGTAATGTAGATCCAACCCTTTTTATAAAGAAATATAAGAAAAATGTTTTGATTGTTCAAATTTATGTTGATGAAATTATATTTGGTTCAACTCAGCAATCCTTAACTGATTCTTTTACAGATCTAATGAAATATGATTTTGAAATGAGTATGATGGGTGAGTTAACATTTTTTCTTGGTTTTCAAATTTCTCAAAAACCAAAAGGAATCTATATATCCCAACATAATTATATTAAAGATCTTATTAAAAAGTATGGATATGACAACACTAAGAGTATTAGTACTCCCATTGGTACCTCAAACACACTTGATCTTGATGAAGCTGGGAAACCAGTAGATCAAACATCTTTTAGAGGTATGATGGTAAGTTTACTTTACTTGACAGCTAGTCATCCAGACTTAATGTTTTTAGTATGATTATGTGCAAGATATCAATCCAATCCTAAGTAATCTCATTTAAAGGCAGTGAAAATAATTTTTCTCTACTTAATGTGAATCATGGATTTATGACTCTTTTATACTTCGGGAAATGATTTTATTTTAAAATGTTTTTCAGATACTGACTTTGGTGGATGTAGAATGAATAGAAAGAGAACATCCAGAACTTGTCATTTCTTAGGGGATTCATTAATTTCTTTGTCATGCAAGAAGCAACACTCAGTATCACTTTCCACTACTGAAGCCGAATATGTATCAGCTAGAAGTTGTTGTACTCAAGTGTTGTGGATGCAACACACACTCACAGATTATGACATGCGTTTTATAAAAAAACTAATCCTGTGTGATAATACTAGTTCCATTGCCTTAAGTAAAAACCATGCACATCAATATTGCAAAAAACACATAGATATTAGGCATTACTTTCTTAGGGATCACACACAAAAAGGGGATATCATTTTTCAATTTATCGGAACACAAGATCAACTTTCTGATATTTTCACAAAATCTTTACCCTCTGATAGATTTGAATACATTAAACAGAAGTTAGGAATGATAACCATAAGGTAATATTCCTTGTTATCTTTTTGTTGAAACCAATCTCCTTACAGTAATAAAATCCTTTTCATAGGGGGAGTACATTTTCTTGTTAGTTAGATCAAATTTTTTCGAAATGAAAATTTTGGTAGTCAGATTTTTAAAATCTTTTGTAATGAAGATTTTCATAGTCAGATTTATTTTTCAAATCTTTCAAAATAAAAAGTTTCATAGTCTAAAATTTTTCGTAGTCTAAAATTTTTTGTAGTCTAAAATTTTTTTAGTCTAAATTTTTTTCTTTTGTTGTCTAAAAATTTTCATACTCAAAATTTTCATAAAGAATATTTTTTTACTCAAAATTTTTGTAATGAAGATTTCTGTACACAATTTTTTTGTAATGGATATTTTTTTTTCAAATTTTTTTCGTAATCAAAATTTTTCAGAATCTAATGTTCTTCAAGAAAAATTTATCCTCGTTAAGAATAATCTTCGTAGAAATCCGAAAGGTATGTTTCCTTTCCTGAGTTTTGGTAATAATCATTTATTTTCTAGTAGTTTCTTTTGTTTTTAAATTTTTCGGATTATCTTTTACTTAAATCCGAATATTTTTATTAGAAAAACCTCAAAAGATCGAATCCAAGATTTCCTTGAAGTTATCATATCAACCATCAGATCTGATCAGAAGGATTTTCATCCATTGGATTGAGTTTGGAAGATGAATCGTTGCATCAAACGCCTATATAAAGGACCCCCCAATGGCTGTCCCACATAGAATCTCAAGATCTCGCGTGCTGAAGTTCTTCCCTTCTACATAAGCTCTTATATATTTTCAAGGGTTTCTCAATTCCAAATGTCTATAGAAGAATCCTCTCAAAAAGATATGTTTATTTTCATTCCAATCTCAGAGTGGCAGGTCTATAGAGAAAGGTTGGTGCATCCGAACTTCTTTTCCAAGTATGACTCAATCATCTCGAAGAATATTAAGCTGAATGGATGGGATAGTGTTTCCATATCAAAGCCAAGAGCTCAATATTTGGTGTATCTGGACTTACTAGTTAAATTTTATGAATCTGTCAGTTTCTTTAATGAAGAAGACAGAGAAAATTTCTCATTCAAAAGCTATGGAAAGACTTATGCTCTTTCATATACTAAGGCAGCTAGTTTGGTTGGTATTCCATATGAAGGGGAAGCTAAGTTATGTTTTCATAAGTTTCCAGATGTCAAAGGAAGCTTTGTTAAGGTGAAATCTATGGAGTGCCTCAGTCTCTCTGATATAAAGACTCCTAAGATTTCCCACTTTTCTACAAATTATCAGATTCTCAAATTATGGGTTCAGGGATTCATCATTCCGAGAAAAGGTGACAAAGATACATTGAATAAAAGTGACATGTATATCTTGGATTTCCTGGTGAACCAAAGGAAGATCAATATAGTTAAGCATATTCTCCATAAAATTGAGAATATTAAGAATTGAAACTTGAAGTCTTAGATAATCATGTACCCAACCATTCTTTCCAAGTTAATTTGTTTGGTGCTTAGAATCTTTTAAAATTCCTTGAAGCTCAAAGCCAAGAAATTGAAAAGTCATGATAGTCAGTGATGATACCCTGAAGGGAATGAAAATTGGTTTTTCTACAGACTCTAGAGAATTTTATGACCCACCTGAAGAAAAACCTGATGCTATTCCAAAAGAATAAGAAGTGTCTGATCCATTAAAAAAGGTTGGAAAGAAGAGGAATTTGAAGGAATTAGAAGAGGAAGAAAAAACCCCAAAAGCTAATAAATCTCAATCCGCACCTCCAAAACCTAAGAAGAAAAAATCATATCTAGATGAGGTAGTTTCAAAGTGAAGGGAAGATAAGAAAAATAGGAAAGCAGGGAAGCCAATTTTTTGTTTGGATCATGCTAAAGAAAAAGCCTTAAAAGAGAAGACAACTGATGAGATTGAAAAGAAAGATAAAGAAAAAAAGTTAAAAAGGAAGATGACTAAAGTCGAAATAGTGAAATCCCTTCTGAGGGATACTGAGAAAGCATCAAAGATCATTCCGGTACTAGAATATTTATTTTTAGAAGCTTTACCTGAGACTCCAGGTAAAAAATTCGTCACTCCGTAAAAAGTCCAAGAATAGATTGTTGTAGAAAAATAAGTAGAAAAAGTAATGGAAGAAGAAAAATAAGAAGAAGGCAGTGGTGATACCAAATATTTGATTAAGCAAGTGGAAGATTTTCATGAGAAGGAAAGTCCATCTGAGAAGCTGTCAATATGAACCTCTCAAGCCAAATATTCAAATCTTGCTACTCTTGGGTTAGATGAAAAGGTTCAAGATGAAGTGAATAAGCTCTCTGAGGAAGAAAGTTCTAATCATGAATTCATTCACCCTGAGGATGCTGAGGCAAGAGATGAGAAAGAATAGATAGATGAAGATAAGATTGTCAGCTATTTGACAGTGAACATAAATCTCCGGATGAGGAAGAAATTCCAAAAACCGATAAGGGTAAACAGGTGATTTTTGATACACCTACTAAAGTTGTTGTAAAGAAGAAGGAAGCTGGTGGATCTTCAAAGAGGAAACTTGTTGAGCTAGAGAAAGAGTACTCACCAAGAAAAGTTTCAAATTCAGAATCATCATCACTTGGAAATTATTTTGTTGTTTAGTAGTTGAAGAAGTTTGTTGAGACCATTCTGATTATTTCAAGCATTGATTCAAGATGTCAGATGCTTCAACACACCTTGAACCAGAAATTGGATTCAGTATCCATGGTGATGGATAAGTGTTTAAAGATTGAGGCTGATTTCAAGATTTTTTTCATTAACTACAATTCCCATAAAAGGTTTTGTAAGAAAATGGTTATATAGTAAAAGAATATAGTTGAAGATTTGAGAGATCTTGATGAGTTCCAAGATAGTGTCAAAGAGGAATTTTACATTCAAGATGGTAAGATCAAGGATCTCACAAGCAGTTTTGAAGAAAAGTTGACTTTGGAAAAAAATTCTCAGATTCAAGAAGTGAAGGATTTGAATGGGAAAGTGTATTTAGTGGCTTAGATATGGAATAGAGAAAGAGATCTTCGGAGTGAGATAGAAGAAAATCTTGTCAAGAAGGAAGAATTCTTAAAGGCTTGGGTAGAGGTTCTCAAGGCTTAGGATGATAGAATCAATGCTTTAGAGAAGAAAGATGAGGATCTGGATCAGTTTCTTAAACAAGTATGGGAATACCACAAGGAGCATAAGAAGCTCAAAACAATAGTGAAGAAACCGATGCCCATGGAAAAGGAGGGATGATCTTGTTTAAATATGATCTTCTGTTGTATTTTCCTTGTTGTACAGATTTTCCTATCTTAATGAAATGTTTGGTTACTTGTCTTTTGGTTGTTTAGTACTTATATTTTAGGTACCAAATTATCTTTTCCATTCCCTATATTTCTTTTTGAAAATCACAAAGGGGGATAAAGGAAAAACAATTCTAAGTAAATAAGGCATTTCCCTAAATAAGGGGGAGTGCTCATCTAAGGGGGAGTTTTCATTACAAAGATTTCCGTATTCAAGATATTGAAAAATCTCATTCTGAAATTCTAGAATATGATCCTTAGTGTTTCAAAGCCTAAGGGGGAGTTAGTCGTATTCATCATTACCCATATGATAAGGGAGATAAGTTTTATTTTCAAAGTCTAGAAAAATATTTTCTAAGTCCTTATATTATTTTTTGTAAGGATGTTTGTGCTTTCCAAAAAGGGGGAGATTGTTGAGTTAATAAGGTTTACTTTATATTCCTTTATGTTTGGGGAGATTGTTGAGTCAATAAGGTTTCCTTATGAATTTTCCATTCATTATTGTTTTTAAAATCACAAACACCTTATCTTAAAGAAATTTTCATTTTACCCTATGCTTTGCTTTCATAAGGAAAATTTCCTTCCCAAAGAAATTTATCCTTAAAATGTTTTTCATTGATCATTTTTTTTACTTATAAAATTTGTTTTCGTATCGAAAACCTTGGAATCATATATATACTTAGATATAAATCATTCTGTTTTCAGGATTTGAATTCAGGTTCTGAACTTTTCTGAGTTCTGACTCCGAGTTCTCTGAATTCAGACTTCAAAAACTTCCGAGTTCTGACTCTGAGTTCTCTAAATTCAGAACCCAAACTTTTGTTAGTTTAAAACCCAAACTCTTATGAATTCAGACTTCAAAATTTCTAATTTCAGACTCTAAACTCTTATGAATTCAGACTCTTAACTTTTGTAAGTTTAGACTCTGAACTCTTATGAATTCAGACTCTGAATTCTACTGAATTCAAGACTCTGAATTTCCTTGAAATTTAGACTCAAGAATTATTTAGAATTATAACTCTAAATTCTTATGATAAATAGAATCCGAATATACATGTTTTATAGACTTTAAATAGTTTTTTTTCAAACTCCTAACTTTTATTTTTTATTACACTCTAAAAAATGAATTTCTTTAAGTAACCATATTTTTGTTTACACAAGTTTTGGTTATAAAACGATGTCGTGCATTCAGTTACTAACTAACCGTTGTTTGAGTGAACCGTGTACAGGTCCCTCCGAAATTAAAGGAAAAATATGACCATTGGAGGAGGGAGCTGACTGTTGAAGTCATGCCTATAAATAGGAGCCCATTTGAACGAGCTCAGATTTTTTTTTACTTTGGCGAACTTGACTTTTGGAAGACCAACTTTTGTCAGAACTTACTTACATGTTGTTGAAGTGATTTCTAGAGAGATAGACTCTTATAAACTCTCAGGCTTTGTGCAGAAAGTTTGAACGGCTTGTTCAAACTTTGCTTCATGCAGAATTTCTTTGTGAAGAGGTGTGATTTCCTTAAAATCAGTGACTTCGGGTTGTGAAGTCAGAAGTGCTAATTTCCATACAAATCGAGGGCTTGCGAGGATAACAAGATAGATAATGATATTCAGATTGAGGGCTTACCTGGGTTTGGGTAAGACATACTTTCTTGAAAGTATAAATCAAGAGACCTTTATCCAAGGTTGTTGGATGCCCTTCTCTCTAGGTTAAAAGATTTATTACTTGTTACTTGTAGTGTTTCAATTTTGTTTTCCGTTGTAATTTTGTTTGTTGAATAAATTATAACTATATTATACTTCCTTATACTTTTACTCCGATTAAATAGGATTCTATACTCTTTAAGGTAGAATCGTAGTTGTTGTAAACTTTTTTAAGGTTCATTTTCAGAATCAGTTTTCCAGAATCAAGCAAATTAGTAGAACTTAGAGGTGTTGTGAATTTTGTTTATACAAAATTTCCTTAAGATTTTTTTAAGTATACAATTCACCCCCTCCTATATACTGAGTATCTACACCATATTTTGATACTACAATTAGTATCATATCTATCTTACAATTGATCCAACATTAAATGTTCATTTGAAATATGAATTAATTCTTTTTATTATGGTAATTTTTTTTAATTTTTAGTTATTAGATAATTACCTTAAATTCTTACGTAATGCTGACATGGTACTTACTCAATAGAAAAATAAAAAATGATTTAAAAATATTAAAATTAATTCAATTTGGTTGAATTATTATGTTAAAGAATTTTTATGGATACATATTACATATTATAGATTTTTGAAATTATTATATTTTAACTAAACATTTTTATTAATTTATTTAAAGTAAAATTAAGTGAATAATGTCAAAAATGGAATTAATGATAATTTATAAAAATAATATTGTATTGAATTATTTGAAAATAATAAAAAATTTAAAATAGGATAATTTTCTACTATATGGTATAAAATCTCATCCATTTTCTATTTATGATCCAATTTTCACCTTATAAATAAAATTATAATCCTTTAATATTAAAAAATTCACTACCATGGTTAAGGTTAACATTTGTTAACCAAGGGGTTAATCCAAGTGATAATATTTAAAATGATATATAAACCTATAAAAATTTGATTGGATGATTATATTAAGAAAATAAACTACTTATATTCTAATACATTCCATTTTTGAACCATTTTATATGTGTTAGACACATTTTATATTATAATATTTCATAAATTTACAAAAGTGCCCCTCCCCTCACTTATAAAAGGACACCCCTTATATATATATAAATATTACACCTCTTTGAACCATATATATCAAAAAAAACTTACCAATAATATTCTCAACATAATTATCTAAGTTTTGGATATTTTTTCTTCCCAAATGACTAACCCAACATTCCTTAATAGGATATCAAATGAAGCTCTTTCAAAGAAGAGGTAATCATCTTCACTGAGAACTTTCATTTTTATTTTTGTTTTACCACCTTCAATTATTTCATAAATATTAGAATATAATAACACCATTATCTCTAATATACTAATATTTTATTATGATTATGGAATAATATTCATCTATATCCCTATCCATAAAATTGGAAATAAAACTATCTCTCATGTGTAAAATGGACTACCGCCTCACAAACCAATGTATTTTGGTTTCCATTAACACCTCACATGAATTTTTATAAATATGTAACTAATGAATATATATTATATTTATTAAAAATTATTATTTTGGAATTATAATACCAAATATACTATATTATATTCCAGTCCTTTGTATAATGTTAAGGCTGCTTGTGCATACGTGTAGACTACCACCTCCACAAAGCGATGTGATTCAATTTAATTTATGAATTACATGGATGTTAATAATAATATATTTAATAAATATATATGATATATATGATATTATAATTATTTTAAAAATTTTAATTAAATTTTACATTTCATTCATTCCATCCGTCGAAAAGTGAAAACAATGTTCATGTGTACGCACACCCTACCGTCTTCATGAACTGTGTAATTCATTTTTCTATCTATAATTTTTATGTGTGAATAAAAATATATATAATAAATAAATATTATCTTTATATAATTATTAATATTCAGGATATTATGTAATCATAATAAATTTACAAGGACTAGAACTACCGAATCAAAACATACATGAAAAACGAAGTAGTTAACACTCAAATAAATTATAATAATAAAATATTTTTAAAAAATGGATGATAAGATGTTATAAATGGATAATATATGATATTATATATATATATATATGTGTGGTTATATTATTTAAGTATAATAAAAATAAATTTATTATATTGGAGGTTATAAGAACATATGAGGTTAGTAGAACTTAAGGTAAATGGTTTTTTAACTCAATTTTCAATCATTGGTTTATACTTCTAATTCATTGACAATGTTATTACATTATTATTTTTGAAATTACCTTTGATTTTATTATGTTGTATTTATACTTTTTTTTTGTATTTTCTTTTGTTACACTTAATCTCTTCATTGATAAATTATCCCTCCAATGATACGATCTTTGTAAGGGATTTTGCCTCGATTTCCCCTCCATTGATACATATTGGGTATTATACACACATTTATTTTTATATAGTTTATATACTACCCATTTATATATGTAAAAATAATAAATATTTAATCATAATGGTTAAAGTTTCAATTCTTGTTTATTATTTCAAGGGGTTATAATTTAAAAGATACCAAAAAGGTAATAATTTATTTTACAATCTCATTTTTTTCTGGGATCACTCTTATTTTTATTGATGGAATATTATAAAATATCCATTACTAACTCACTATCTCCATATATTTTCTAATACACTGATTATTTAAGTATTTTCTATGTTTTATTCCAATTTTTTCTTTATTTGGTACTTTAATTAAGAAAAGAAATTTTTAAAATAAAAATCCCTCTTATATCTCTTTTTAATCAGGTATATTTTTATTCCATGTCCATGTTTTTATAAATTGTATTAAAAAATACATTTTAATTTACTCAAATGATTTATTGATGAATTTTTTTTATTTTCCTTGAAATTTTAAATTTTTTTTAATTAATATTTCTAAATATTTCTTAATGGTTCATTTTATACTTTATTTAAAAAAAGTAAAAATGTAAGTTTTTTAACGTATAGCATGTTAAGAAATTTTACCACTACCATAACTGTTTTTTCTATTTAAATTGTACTATAATTTTTAAATGGTTTTAAAAATAAAAAAATTTAATGAAATATTATGTTAATGTTATTCTTTCATTTTCCTTTATTCTCTAAAAGACATAATTTTATTACAAAAAACTGTTTTTTCTGATGAATTGATGTCTATATTTTATCAATTACTAATTTTATGGTCATCAAATTTATTTTAAAAAATTCAATTTCTTGTAATAATTTTAAATTAGACATTAATATTCTGTTAAATATAGAAATTCTTTTTATCATGTATATAATTATTTACTAAACCATACAACATTTTTGCATATGGTTTTTTACTATTAAAGTTATATGATTGATTGGGGAAATATTAATATTATGTATTCTTTACTCAAAGAAGATATTTGTGATAAATAATATTGTCTATAAATTAAATTAATCATTTAATATATTAGGAATTAATTGTACATGTAGTGATTAATGGGTCTCATTTATATATATATCCCCTTGATGCAACAATAGGTCTCATGAGAAAAATCAGTTGGCTAGCCTTGTTAAATGGGATTTCTAGTGTATACCTACCCATCAATTAAATCGACTTGGAATAAAGCTTTAAGAGTTAATATATCATGATGTATGAGATCATGATGTCCAAAATTAATCATTTCATTTATTTAGAATTCAGTTATTATTATATATAAGATTACTATATTGATATTATCCATGGATTCATTTTATTCTCAGGTTATTGATTAAATGGAATTTGTTTTTAGTTATTTACCTTTCCATATTGATTATTCCTTATTTAATCAAGATATATTTTATTTTAGATAACTCTTATTGAACATTTGATCTCACCCTTTATTTTTTCCTTTTCTCCAGGATATGAAGAAGGATATTATTAATAATATCAAAGATGTAAAAATGTTTATTCTAATATAATATGGTTATCATGTATATATCAGGTTCTTCAAGACTAATATAATGATCAGTCCTTTAGGATGATATCCCTTCTATCTTATACCAATTTAATAAAATAGACACCTGTTTTGGGATACTATATTTGAGGTCTCTATAGGCCCAAATCAAATAATCATCTTGTCAAACCTCATCCTCTTTACCCTGATAAACTTGAACCATTCATCCATATACCAATGATACATGTTCTTGAATGAAAACAAAAAGTTCCACCCATATACATCGAAACCCATGAGGATTATGTGGGTAGAGGTGAGTCCAATGACCTAGTATGATTCCCTATCACCTCAACATACTAAATATTGTTAGTAATTAAATGGTTATGCATGAAATATAAATAATTGGTGTAACGCTCCATAAATCTAAAGTAGGAATGTTGTATTTGATAACATGTATAGGATGCAAAACCAAGCGCGTAAGGGGATATAATATCCCAATAATTTATAATTTTAAATAAATTCAATTTTTATTATATATTTCAATGCACATGATACTGAGTTATTTTATGTCGCATGCAATAACGAGTTTATTCAATGACTTTTATTACACGCAATATTGAGGTTTACCGAACAACAATATATTAATAAAATGTTATTATTTAATATAATAACATATAAACTAGAAATTAAATTAGAGGATATGAATATTATTAACTAAATTATGAAAATATATTTTTTACACAAACATAAAATTAATTCATAGGTTACCAATTAATTAGAAATGAAAATATAAACCAATTGAATATAAAGGAAATATTATTATTTTTATGTTCACAAAGGCGTTTAGTCTTAATAAATTAAATTAATTACAATTATTGACTAATATTAATTTAATATATATATTATATATACAATAAAATATTTTTTATATTCATTCAATAAATTTGATAAAAATAAGATAAGAACAAACCCAATTTTACACATAAAAACCTATATTTTTATTAAAGCACTTTTACCGCCTTTAACAGCGAACCTATTTTAAAACTAGTTTTTGAACCTTTTATAAATTTAATATTTTAAAATAAACTTCATATTTGAAATATAAACATAAAAATTAGGTTATGGTAAATTTTTTGTATTTTTCTGAGAAGATTCATTTTTAATGAATAATGAAAAATACTGAAATTTAATTCAAAACTGCATTTTCATCTAATTTATTTATAATGATAAATTAAATTTTAAATTTTATTTAAAGTTTAATTAGACCATATTTTTATCAATTAATCAAATTTAGTTCATTGGAATCAATTTTACTTTGAAATTGAATATAAAAACAAATAAAACTTTTGGACATTTTTAATTTAGAAACTTGATTGTCATCCCATCTATGGGATTAAATTTAAATTAATTTATACCAATTATGTGTTTTTAATTTATAAAAATGGATTCCATATTTATAATTATAATAATTCTTAATTTATAAAAAATTAAACTTAGTTTTTGACCAAAAATATTAGTGAAAGTAATTAAAATTAATAATAACGATTAAGGTGAAATTAAGCTTAATAAGGGATTAAACCCTAAACTTAAGGCCTAATATTACCTATAAAATTGTCCAAAATCCATTATATCACTGTATTTATACCATATACTCATGTTTATAGACTTTTGACCATTAGTTATCCACATTCAATAAAAAACATGGGTGGGGTTTCTTTTTTCCAAAATATTACAAGAGTGCCGCTCCTCCACTATAAACAACCGCCTTTCCTCCCACTTCCTCACACCTCTCAAGAAAATTATGTTTAGAAAATATCTGAACAATTCACTACCCAACATCCCTTTCTTCTTCCTTGAATCATCACTTTGGTTATAAATAAATCCAAGGAAGCCTTTTGGTGAAAACCAAAAGGAGTTACCTGATTAAGAGTTAACGTCTTTCCTAAGGTTCTTTAATTTTATTTCCCTTATCCACTCATAAATATTATTATTCCATGTTTATATAGAAACTAAAGTATAATAAATATACTAGTATATTTTTATGATTATATTTCTACCTACACTTACACACACCTCCATCTAATGGGTAAAAGACGTACTGTTTATGTGAATGGAGAACTACTGCCTCACGAAATGATGATTGTTAATTCTTCCTTTAACACTTCCCATGGTGGTAATTATGATTTAAAATACATTTATATATGATATATATGATATTTATAATTTATTTATGATTTTTTAATTCTTTTATAACACATGGCTCTATACATTCCATTTTTTGCAAATAAGATAACATCGTTTGTGGAAGTGTGGACTACCTCCCCCTCAAAGCGATGTGATTTGATACATAGAATGTATAAAGGATGGTTTAAATTAAAAATATGCGACATAAACAGAATATATATGATATTTATTACATAATTACATTATTGTAAATATAATATATCATTTTCTTTATTACCCTTTCACACACTTAAAAGTAATAACATAGTTCTTGGACGCGTGGACTACCGCCTCCTCGGCACGATGTGATTCCTTTTACATCACAAGAATCAAATATATAAGTATATATGACTAAATAAAATTATATTTATGATGTAATTATCATCATGGAAATATATAGTGTTACTTAACTTATTTCCATAACGATCATTGAAAAATAGGAACATTGCTCATGCGTACGTACGACCTATTGTCTCCATGATTAAAACATAGGTTCGTTTCTCATAACCATATTTGTGATTGGTTTTAAAATTATAATTTATGTAGAAATATGATAATTATTTCATGAATATTATTCTATATATCTTTCTATAATGAACCCTTTTACCTTATTTGACCTACCAAAGTCATTTTAGCACATAAACTGAATTCAGTCAAAATACCTTATATAAAATTAGTTGTTTAAGTAATTGTATAAAACATCCTAATAAATAAATTAATTTTTTTAATAAAAATGAATAAGTTTATGAATCAATTAAATAATTAACATATGTTTATTATTAAATAATATAAAGACACATGTAGCAATTTGAGCTCAAGGTAAGAGATTTTCACCTCACTTTGTACATCTGTGATATAAATGTCATGTTCACCAATTACTTCTTTTGTGTGGTGTAACTAATACCAATTTTAATATATCATACCCTGAATTACTTTAAATTCATGGTATTTTTAGTTTCAATCGGAATTATTTCTTCTAAGGTTATTTTAATTAAAATTTACCAAGTAGAAAATAATTTCACAACCCAATTTCTTTTCATTAGGTTATATTACTTCCTCATTGTCATTAATATTCTATGATTATGTGTATAATTACATTTTTAATATATATTATTATAATTATACTTTTTTATGTGTATTTACATTTGACACACATAATCTATTCATTGATTGATTTTCACATCAACGTTATGGTATTTTCGAGGGTTTACTTCACAATATCATTTTATTCAAGATTGTTTACACTTGAATTTCTATAAGAGGAAATTATTTGATCATTATCTAATAAACCCTTTCATTTTATTCTCCCCACCATTATTCATGGACCTTTTCAAGTAATAGTAACTTTTCCCTACTCTTTTTCACTCAAAATGTTTTATATTTTTTTTAAGAAAACCTCACTTCATTTCTATCTTTAGTCGGAGAAAATGTTTTATTCAAAAAACCATATTTTATTAAATTGTTTTAAAAAATGATTTTAACCATTTAAAAATGATTTGGTAAATAAATTTTTACCCTTTTTACTTTTAACAATTTTTTTAAAGGAATATTCGTATCGTTTTTCAAACGAGGCATTTTCTAACTTTTTATCATACAAAAAACAATATTCTTTTTACCTCATACAATATATACCGATTTACCCACCACCATTTATTAAAATCCTTCTTTTAATGTTTAAAAGGTTAGTTTTTAAAATTTTAATTTTATGATTATTATTTTTGGTTCTTTCAATTCATATGTAAGGGATTTCATCTCAATTTACATTCTATTGAGAATTATTTGTTATTATGCATCAATTCACTTTTATTTGGTGTATATAACACCCTTTAACATGTTATATAAAGAATCTTCTTAATATCATGATATTATAAGTTTCATTTTATGTTATCCCTTTATATGAAATTGTGATTTAAATGTTTCAAAGTGGTGTGGGATGCTTTTGAATGTTAATGATTATTTTCCTCAAGAATGTTTTAGTGATATTTAAGTAGTATTTCTATTTATCAACATCAAAAAACCTTTTTGTTAGTTATCATCCACTAAGAAATTATTGATTAGTATTTATTCTTTATTCAATATATATATTTTATAGGGAATATTATTTATTTATATTATTCTATATGAGTAATTATATAGATAGGAAATGATGGGTGGGGCCTGGAATTTATATAGCCTCTCGATATATCAATATGTTCTCATGAGATAGATAAGTTGTGAAAATTAAATGATTTTATATTCATAGTTTTAAAATATCTTATGAAAGGCCTTTATGGTATAGGTTTTCATGTGAGTTAGAAATTACATCGAATAACTGATCATTTCTCTCATTTAGTTTCAGTTATTATTCATCAATGAAATTTTGCATCGATAAATATATATATACATTTCATTTGAGTTCATTGATTAAATATCATGTGTTTCAGTTTATTAGCTTTCCATATTTATTTTTCCTTATCTTGTTATTTTAATGGAATGTGCTATATGATATTCAACTTTCTATGTTAATTTATTCTCATTGATTCGTTATTTTTTCTTCTTTATATAACCTTAATGAGTATTTGAGATCACCATTTTTATGTTTCATTTCCCTAGATTATGAAGAATAAATATTTGAATAAGATTTCAAAGACATAATTTATTACTTTTTATTATGTATCATGTTTTTATTTTCTATTTTCCAATATATTTTGGGTATCATGTATATAATCTAGCTTTCTAAGACTGCTAAACTAATCAGTCCTTTGAGATTTGATTCCTTATAATCATACTAATGTAATAGAATAATGCACCAGCTCTGGGATTTTGGGTTCGGGGTTCTACAATTGTACTTGATATATAACCACTTTTATATATTGATCCATCTAATTAGGGAAATGTCCCATGGACATATCTCAAATTTACCGGTCAATATACAACAAGAGATATGATGGGGGTATCTCAATATCTATCCTCTTTCATGATCCAAACCACACCAACACATGGTAGTCTAATGGATAATCATACATCTCAATATCATATAAATAAATTTAAGGAGTAGTTCCCAATATACAACCTTTATCATGAGATAAACCATACACTAGTGCAAAAATCATTTTTCATTATGATTTTTTATTTTCTTTTCCACATTAGTTATTAGGTGACGTTATCAGTGGAGTAGTTATAAATAACTTTTTAACATTGATTAACTAAAATTCATGTTTTAAATTAATTTATTTTTATGTTTTTCACATCGATTATAGGATAAATGATGTGAAAAATTAAAAATAAAGTAAAAAAGAAAATTGATTCATCCTCCACAGATGTAGAAAAAAGATAAAGAATAGTAGAAAAGGTAGCAGAAAAGGTATCATAACATCCAGCAAGACCCTTACAATTGAACATTAAAATTTACAATATATTGTACAAATAAACTAAAAATTAATGAAAATTGTAAAATGATTAACCACTTAAATTTTTAAATGTCTCAACTCATGTGAACTATATGGTCATGGGCCATCAAAAATATAAAAAATAATAAAGAAATAATTTAACTTGTATTTTTAATAAAACATATGAAATATTAAGGAACAATTTATAAAGAAATATATCCTTATAGGATTTCGTAACTATCCAAGTTTAAAGTATTTTATACATAAACCTTAAAACATAATATCCAAATTCTTTTAAAACTTCTTGTTTATGAAAATTATGTTTCCAATATATTTTAATTCGAAAAAACATTTTTGGGCAATATTTCTTAAATTTAGTAATTTTGAATGAAAATTCACCTTAGCTTGTACCAAATTGATTTTAGTGATCATATTTCTTATTATCTCTCTAAAGAAATTCCATTACCTATTTGAAAATAATATTAATAAATTAAATTTTATTCATTATAATATAAATAAGTATTAAAATAATCAAGCTTACATGTTTGATATATTCTTAAAATTTTCTCTCACTTCACCATGGATAGAGCATAGCTCGTATAATGTCCTCTCTCTTAGACAAAAAACACCCAACATCCAACGGACACTGTTAGGTAAGAAAATTTCATGTGAGTTGTTAATATGTTAATAGATATATAATACTCTGTGAGAGAAATATGTTTTTATACTCTTGAAGATATGTAAACATCCAGTATTGAATTATGACATTGTTGGGAAATCTCTTAACAATATAAATTGTTATTTCTGTATTGGTCGTTGTCAAAGATATAGTAGAATTAAAATATTAGTCCATAAATCCATATAAAACTATATTTTCATGCTCTGTAAAAATTTTATATGGATAAATAATACAAAACACACATAATTATAAATTTTCAAAAAAGTAAAGCAATGGAAAAATTTTGTTAATTGACTTACATAGAAACCAATTTCATCATGTTAATTCCTAAATGATCTCTAGTTATATGCTCCATGATATCATTTCTCAAAATCCCCAAAGTCATTACATTCCCACAAACAACATCATCAATTGGAATCTCATATAAATACAATAAAAAATTTGAATATGCTGACAATCTACCTAGAGTAGTAAAATTTGTATCTAAAGTCACGAAAAATTATATTTTTTATTTTCTATACTGTAATTATTTACCTTTAAATTACTCTTATAAAAGATTAAATAAATATATAAAACTTTAAACTGGGAAGAAAAAAAATTAATATCAAACTGAAATAAAATATAAAATATATATATACATCTAGGGTAAAACTTCTAAGTAGTATAGATGGCTAAACTATAAAACGAATGATAATTTTTCCAACTTTACTCACCTCATTTTTTGTACATGGTATTTTTGTTGATCTATAGATAATATCTTATACAGTGACCCTATGATTCTTTATCTCTATTTTTTGATGATGAATGGTATTGTCGATATAAAATATCATCTCATATGCAATAATATGATATGGATCGTCAACATATAACTCATAGTAACTTGGAATTTGTGGAGGAGGGGGTATAAGGGTAGGATAAGAAGGACTAGGGTCTATAGGATGGGGTATAGTGGTAAGATAATATGGATTGGGATTTGGAGTTAGAGATGTATGAGTAGGAAGAGTGGTATCTACTAGCGTAGGTGGTGGAGTCAGATCAGTAGTATGGAACTATCTTTGCATGTATGCAAAAATTGATTATACTAAACCTCTAATCACGTCCTCTATTGTCATATGGATATCTTGAACTTTGGATTCCAAAGATTCTATTTTTTTTATTAACATGATCTATTTAAGAAATTTCTGAATGTGGAAATGCTTTTCTTTCTGATACACTTTCCAGGTTTCCTCATACACAACCTGAGTGTTTGATCTTTCCTAATAATATAGCTAAAACATCCTTTCTACCCTTAGCAATAAATACCCCTTATGTTCTCTACTCCTCAATAGAATACTATATGGAATGTTAAAAAATATATAATGAATCATGATATATAAATATTTGATTTAACTTAAAAAATAATAATAAAGTAAACATCTTATAATCCTCTAAGCCACAACCCTTGACTCTTCCATAAGATATTGTACTTTTTTTCTAATATGATCCCTATTGCATTTTTCATGTCTAGTGGGGGGGGACTCTCTAGACTAGGTAGACTCATCTCTCAGATTTTTATGTTTCTCTACTAGAATCTATTCTTCTAATAACGTATACCCTCCCCGAGATAACATATGAGGGTATACATTTCTAGATTGAATCTTCATATGAGATCTTCTCAATTTATGTAAATTAATAATTAAGAATAAATAAATCATTAACATGGTCATTAATATAAAAAACTTTTAAAAAGGTAATATTTCACTTACCAAAAACTTTTCTCAACGTCTACATTAAAAAAAATTGATTCCATGTATCTTAATCTATAAATGAATATATATCACATGGATTTTGATGGTTTCTAGCCCCAAAAAATGAATAGTTATGTGAGGGATGATTTAAAATCCTTCCATATCCTAACAACCAATGATAAAAATTTTCCATAACTCCTCCAGTATGAGGTATATCATATATCATCTGATAAAAAGGATGAAACAAATATTAAAATTTCAAGATAAGTAAAATAATAACAAATGATCTTACCAAAACGGTCTCCCATAATTGGATAATGTCACTTTTTCAACACTTTTCCAATCATAAAACAAAATACAAACTTTTCTTTTATCATGTACTGATACAAAAGTGATGAATTGTTTTGAATTTGGACCTCTTAGAATATCATTATCATAATATTCTATTGGTATCCTATATTATTTGATACGATCAACTGATAATTTTGGTAAATGTGTGGTGCCACCTTTACTAACCCTAAAACTCTTTTTCCCATGGAAATAGATGTATCATGTAATGAAGGATACAGAGGCTTATAAATAGGATAAAGTGTACATTCCTCCCCATAGGTATGATAAAATATTCCCCATAAATATGTGGAGGATCATAGGATTGATCTATCATTATCCTACAAATCAAAGAAACAAAAATTAGTACAAAAATATACAAATCTAACTATTACATACAAATGTAAATAAAAAATTAACAATTAACAAACAAAAATTAAACTAAACTTAACACATTTTTATTCATATTTGTTATAGTTAACTAAAATTCTAACAATGTTAATGATATATGAATTGACATAAATAAATGAATAAAAATCTAAAAATGGTGTGTGAATAGTAAAAATTCTCCAACTAGATAAATCATTTTTATATCAAAAATAATTTTTTTTATAATATACTCTTATAAAATATTTTTTTTATTTCACATATGAAATTTAAAATAGTTTGTTTTCAATAAACTAAATTAATTTATAAGTTATATAAGGTTAAACATGGAAAAGTAAAAAAAACTAAACAAATATAAACAAACAATGTAACTTATTAGTTATAATTAATTTTTTGATAAATAAAATTAAATTAAGACATATAAAATCTTATGAAATTTAAATAAATAAACCAGAAATAAACATATGTTACCTATAATATTAGGAATTTATTAAATGATTTTTTTCCTCAAATTATTTATTCATGATCATTCTATATGGAAAAAACCATGTATATGACATGATAATCAATATTATTTTTTAATCATTCCATTGAAGTAGGGATCTCACATAAATCATCATCTTCATCAATTTTATCA
Source organism: Viscum album (assembly GCA_963277665.1). Lineage (NCBI taxonomy): Eukaryota > Viridiplantae > Streptophyta > Magnoliopsida > Santalales > Viscaceae > Viscum > Viscum album. Next base: position 1,354,090,670 of record OY728164.1, read on the forward strand.
TCACCAATATACTATTTTTTTCTTATAAAACAATATAACCCTACATTTTGGATTGATCAAGAATATAGAATTTTTTTTCATGTGTTTCCATGACAAAAGGATCACCTTTGTATTACAATTTATTCATATTAACTAGTTTCATTCCAAATTCATCATGTCTGACACTTTTATGATCAATAAACCATTTATAGTTAAACACTAAAACTTTAAATTTAATGTAATACACCTTCCATATTTCTTCAATGACTTCATAATATGTTGTTGATGTGAAGATTGCATTTTTTTTTCATTTTCAATTAAAAAATGAATTTCCTCTATACACACAAATACAATAGTATTCTGAACCACACTTCTTTTGTCCTGAAATTTTATATGAACTGTATATCCATTAATTTCATACTCCGACCATGTTTTCAAATTTAAACTTGAACCACCCAATAACCATATCAATGTTTCTGATGCATTTGATCTACCAACCACGGTCTCTTTAAACCATGAAAAAAAAGTTATGCTCATTCAAAATCTACATATATTTCTTATTTGGATAACATTGTTTCAACACATTAATATGAAATTTTATATATAGATAAGCATCATCTATGTTATTCAAGATGTATAAATGTACCTTATTTAGCTTTTCAACTATCAAAAATTTGACTTTCATGCCATGGATTGCCTTTCCTCTATAATTAACTCATTCATTGATAAATATATGGAAAATGATGTGCTCAACTTCAGATAAATATCTTGTACAAAACTTTGAAACCTCCTTAGAAATATACTTATCAATAATGGATGATTCAATTTGATATGGATTCTTAACATACCCCCTTCGATATCTTCATATACCTTTCAAAAGGATACATCCAACATAGATAAATAGATCCAAAAAGCTTTATTTCTTTCACCAAGAGAACCATTACATAGACCATGATATCAAAAAAATATAGAGGAAAATACATTTCCAATTGAAAAATTATAGAAATAGCTTCATTATCCAAAGTTTTTGAAGAATTTAGATCAATCACCTTATTAAAAATTTCATAGAAAAAACAACACACCTTTATGATAATAATTCTAACACAAATGAGAAATATTCCATGCAATGCAACTGGTGGGATATGTTGCATCATGATGTGAAAATCATGAGATTTTATACCTATCAACTTCAAATCCTTTAAAGACACAAAAAAATTTACATTTTAAAAATAACTATCTGGAACTTTTTGATCATGAATACATTTAAAAAATCTAATTTCCCCCTTCATGGATAATGTATAACAAACTGGGGGTAGGAATGTTCTTCTTTTGTCATGAGTGGGAGCCAACTCCAAACATATTCCCATTGAGAGTAATTCAAATCTCGTATTCAACCCACCTTTAGTAGTTCCCTTAATATCTAATAGTGTTCCAGTCAATCTATCACATATATTATTCTACACATGCATTAAATCAATACTATATTTGACCTCATGATATATCCAATATGGTATCTCAAAATTATTTACTATTTCTTCCAAATGTTTCTATCATTACCAGATTTATGTGTCTTTCTGAATGTCACATCAATGTTTTTCCCCTTTCAAAATACTAATTAGTGGATAAAGTTTTTGGAGAAATATAAAATTCATGTGATCCATTGAAATACTTTTTTAATAATATATAAGATTAGTCCATAGGCATTGTAGTAGGTATTGTTGTAGGAACTGTAGCAGGTACGGTAGCAGCTAGAACTATTCATCTATTTGGGCCTTCAGGCCACAGGTTTTTTCCTCGAGTCCTTCAAGGACTTCAGGCCATCCAAGGCCTTCAGGTCAGTCAGGATTTTGGGCCACCTCAAGGCCTTCAGGCCACCTAAAAATTCATATGTACCAAACAAATAAAAGGAACAAGCCTCCAGATGAGGATTCAGAGTAGGCGCGTTCACCAGAGCAGAGAAAACTGGACATGGAAGAATGAGAGGGTATGGAATTTCCATTGGTACCGGGTGTCACAACCCATCCCCCAGGGCCCATTCCATGACTACCCCAGGCCTTCCTTCTATAGGCAAGGGGCTGGAAACTAGCACCGGAAAGTCATATCCCTAAAATCGGGAAGGCATTTCCTTTATAACCTCTAAACTCACAAAATCCAAGCACACAACAAGATACAAGCACAAAGTAAAATATAAAGTAAACAGGGTTTGTACAGTAAGTAAAGGGGCCGGAATAAAATACCAAGTGGAAAGTACATGTAGAAATGAAAATAGCTCCTGTGAACACCCGCCAGGGTTCCTACCTGAAGGGTAGGTACAGATCTCAAACGGTCGTCTCTGTGGTATGCCTCGTCCCATATCCACATCCATGCATCCTCCAGTCCTGGTACCCTCAACCTCATTCAGCGATATTTGTTGTCTTCACAAGACAAAACAAGGTGCAGACATAGCTCGTCCAGGGGTGACTATAACAATACTCAATAGGGACCTTGAGACCCCCTATGGTCTCTCAGAATCCACAAAGGATAAACCAAAAATCATGAAAACAACAGTCAATCCCACTTAGGTATATGACCATACATATACCTAAGTTATCAAGTATACCCGTCTCATTCATGAGGAAACTCAAGGCCCAACTCTCTAGCCAAAAGCACAACTGTTCCACGAAGGAAAGAATACCAAGAAGGTAAGTACCACAAAGGTAACACCACACATAATAATACCACGAAGGTAATTAACACAAAGGTAATGCCACAAAGAATAGTACCACGAAGGAATCACCACGCAGAAGTGTACCACAAGGTAAAGACTCAAATCACACAAGGTATAACTTATGTACGAAATTATATTTGATTAGCTGTATTTCTAGATCATCTTACTTTGTCGAGAAGCTCTACTACTAACCCACACAGGATCGAAGATGACCCACACAGGGTCTGAAGATGACCCACACAAGATCTGGAGATGACCCACAAAGGATCGATATGCACTGACCCACAAAGGATTGTTGTGCGCTGACCCACATAGAATCTGTATGCACTGACCCACATAGGATTGCTAAGTGCTGACCCACATAGGATCTGAAGATGACCCACATAGGATCTGAAGATTCTTCATGTACAGCCAGCCCTAGGGTTCTCTCACTAAGCATGATTGATTCTGGGAGGTTCTGCTCCCCAATACATCAGTTGATACTTAAAATACCACAAAGTCCCACAAAGAAGCATCTCAAAGGTCTATCACGTCAAAAAGGACCCAACGTGACAGATGACGTGTCAATCGGGCGCCTGGTATGTAAGTTATTAGCGTTTCCGTTCTGAGGGCCCGGTTGGATTCAGCTTCGATCCAACCCGGCCATACTTCAACTTTATGCAAAACTCAATTGGAGTATACCAAAAGGACCATATTTATCCAAGGATCCCGATTCCATAGACGGTTCATCAAACGAACCCTCAGTTCTCAAGATATGGCCAAAAAGGAGTATCTGGGTCTAGATGGGCCCAGGTCCCCTCCGACCTGGCCTGGTCTGACCCAACTTGGTTCGGGTCGACCCAACCAGGTTCGGGTCCGGACAGGCCCACGAAGGGGACGGCCCATCCCACTATACGCGACCCACTGCAGTGCGGGCCACTGGGTGTGGCCTGCTGCAGTGTGGCCCGCTGCGGTGCGGCCCGCTCGGCTGGGTGGTCCTCCATGTAGGGGTCCACACTAGCCGACACTCAGGAGGGGAGGCGCTCCCCCCTGGTCACTTGAACGGTCTTATGGACCGTTCGGTTCGCTCTCCTGGCACACGGGACCCACTAGAGGGGTCCCGCTCGGTGTGACACGGTCGTTCGGATTACCGGCCAATCATCCTCCCAGTGGCTCGATGGTGTCGCTGGCCTTCCACAGCCGACCGGATGTTGTACAACCTCTAACCTCTGCCGCGGCCAAGCAGTTGCGGTCTCCTACTCTGGTGGCATGGACGTGCGTTGTCACTTCGCCACACGGTCAGCCAGCGTGCTTGCCGCCACCCGGCTCCACCGTGGCCGACGGGCAGTGGCCTCCTGCTCAACCGACGGAGCGGATGTGCGCCAACCTACCTCCACAAGGCCGGCTGAATTCCGGCCACTATAATCCGACCGTCACGGCCGACGTGCCATGGTCTCCTTCAGCGGCACAATTGTGCTTCCACCATCATCGGGCCCGTGGAGAACACATCAACATTAAAGATGCGGAGGGATCAGACCATGTTTGTTTGGCCCACCCCCTCCGCGTTTGATCGATAGCAGGTGATTCAAGAGGATGGAAACAATGTGAAACTAATAATAACAATCATAAACACACCCCTACCGTTTTTTCTCGTTGGAGATGGCGTGAGGAAGAAGAATAAGTCGATTAAGGGGACATCAACGTTCATCGCTCCCACAACACGTTTCTGATCCGGGCTCGTGTGTCATCCTCATTCTTTGTTGGGGGGTGGTTCTTTGTTAGAGGATCTTCTTTTGAGTTATCCCAAGCTCTCCCCTTTTCCAACGATCCCAACCAAAAGAGTGAAGAGGCAACTTTAATTAAATTAATGTTGGCACATTAATTGGGGAAATTCTAAGAGTTAACTCACATTAAAGGGGAGTTCGGGTGGTCCCCACTACCAAGTATTAAAAATGGAGGTTTCAAGAAAATAAAATAAAAGTTGTTGTTTTATTTTATTTTTATTCTTTTAACTCTCCCATGAAAATCTGTAAAACTAACTTCCACCCTCAACCTAATGCGGTCGAGGTGAAGGTCTCCTTAAGCGAATATCAGCGCTGCGAGTTCAACGGTGTCCTCAGATTTCAATTCCGAGCACCGGTTCAAAAGTTACAAAACTCTACTCACGTGTTTATTGAAAGTACCTAAAAATAAGTTCAGAAATTCATTCTGGACACACAAGGCCTTGGAATCACGCACCAGAAATTTTTTCAGACTCTTAATATTCCCATATAATAAAAAAATACATGGAAAAATTTGGGTCTTTACATTCTCCCCACCTCAGGGATTTGCGTCCCTAAAATCCACAACACAAACGTGGGAAACAAGTGGGGGTACTAAGCATGAATTTGAGCCTCCCGCTACCATGTGCTCTCCTAGAGTTTCTCGTACTGCCATCATACATGCACCAGAGGTATCGACCGCCTATGAAGGACCCTCTCCCATCGATCCTCAATCTCCACTGGAACCTCTGAAAACATCGCCCCATCGTCGATGTCCAACTCGCCCCAGTCAATGATGTGTGAAGGATTATGTACGTATCTTCTCATCTGGGATACGTGGAAAACGGTTTGCACCCGGTGCAACTGAGGTGGAAGAGCTAAACAGTAAGTCACCTCACCAACTCTACTAAGGACCTAAAAGGGTCCGATGAACTTCTAAGATAACTTTCAGCCCCAACCAAATCTCCACAAACCTCATCGAGGTGAGACCTGTAGAAAGACATAGTCACCATCCTCGAACTCCAGAGGTCTTCATCTCCTATCATCATAAGACTTTTGTCTGCACTATGCAATCTTCATCCTCTCTTGGATGATTTGCACCTTCTCCATGGTAGCCCATACCATCTCTGGTCCCACAAGTGCTAACTCCCCTTGGCCAGTCCAGCACATAAGCGATCTACAAGGCCGGACATATAACATCTTTAATGGTGCCATATCGATAGTGGAGTGATAGCTATTGTTGTATGAAAACTCTACCGAAGGCTAGTGATCCTCCCAACTACAGCCGAAATCTAGGACGCAAGGATGCAACATGTCCTCAAGGGTCTGAATGATCTGCTTTGTCTGACCATCCATCTGAGGATGGAAGGCGGTGCTCTACCGAAGCTGTGTCCCAAACACCTCCTACAACCCCTTACATTGCTAGGAAGTGAAAAATGAATCATGATCAGAGAAAATCGTAGATATAACTCCATGAAGTCGTATAATCTTCTGCACGTAGAGGCGTCCCAAGCTCTCTACAGATCCCTGCTCTTTGATAGGTAAGAAGTGGCTGACTTGGTGAGTCGGTCAAAAATCACCCAGATAGAATCATGACTCTTAGACATGCATGGAATTCCTATCACAAAGTCTATGGAAATTCCATCCCACTTCCACTCTAGCACCTCTAGTGGCTGAACTAAGCCTGCTGGAACCTAGTGCTCTGCCTTCACTTGTTGATAAGTGAGGCACCGAGCGACAAACTCTGCCACTACTTTCTTTTTTCCCGAACACCAGTGCTAACGCCGAAGATCCTGGTACATCTTCGCAACTCTTGTATTTACCACTAAATTGGATGTATGGAACTCCCTCAACACTTCTTTCCAAAGCGAAATTGGTACCATAGTATGTCCTCTGAAGAGGATGACGTGCTCCCCACCTTTATAAAATACATCAGGTGTTTTTTCTATGGTTATCTGAGAACGTCGAGCCTTGAAGTCAGTGTCCCCAAGCAGTGCCTCCCAGATTTGCTGAAGGAGTGGGGGAGTGACTGTTAGAGACTGAAGATAAGCTGCTCCATCTCGATCTACATAGGATATCCACAAAGCAGCTAGCTGTTTTATCGCCTCACTCAGCAACTGTATACCAGATCTCCAGCTGAGTGCATCTGCTACTACGTTCTCTTTCCTAGGAGTATATGCTATCTCGAAGTCATATTCCTAGAGGAACTCAAGACAACTTCTTTGTCTCAGGTTTATGTCCTTCTGAGAGAAGATATACCCGAGACTCTTGTGATCAGAGTAGACTGTAAAATGTTCACCCATCAGGTAATGTCTCTACATCTTCAAGGAGAAGACCACCACTACTAACTCCAGGTCTTGGGTAGCGTAGTTCTGCTCATGTTTTCTCAGCTGTCGAGAACCATACGCGACCACTTCTCTCTCTTGCATCAGGACACATCCAAGTCTGGTCCCTAATACGTCACAGCAGACTACATACCCAACGCCCTCCTTCGATAATCTCAAGATGGGGGCACTCGTCAGTATCTACCTCAGCTTCTTGAAACTCCATTGGAATCTCTTCGACTACACGAAGGGTTATCCCTTCTTTGTTAACACTAATAAGGGTGATGCAACTCTATAAAAGTCAGGCACAAACCTCCGGTAGTAACCAGCCAAACCCAGAAATCTTTGCACCTCCATCACACTCCTAGGTGGATACCAAGCAAGTACAGCCTCGATCATTGTTGGATCCACCACAACTCCAGCTTATGAGATGACGTGTCATAGGAAGTGAACCTCTCGAATACAAAACTGGCACTTCGAGAGATTATAATAAAGCTAGTGCTCTGGGAGTGAGTCTAAAACTACCTGCAGATGAAAGGCGTGCTCCTCCTCTGTAGCTGAGTATATCAGGATGTCATCGATGAAGACTACTAAAAAGCGATCGAGGTATGTATGGAAGATCCTGTTCATGAGTCCCATGAACACTTATGGGGCATTGGTCATGCCAAATGGCATAATGAAGATCTCATAATGGCCATACCAACATATGAAGGTCATCTTCTGCACATCCTTGTCTTTTACCCTGAGCTGGTGATAGCCTGATCTAAGGTCAATCTTCAAAAGCCATCGTGCTCCCTTCAAATAATCAAAGAGATCATCAATCCTTGGGAGTGGGTACTTGTTCTTCATGGTCACCTAGTTCATGCGCCAATAATCCACACAGAGTCTAAAACTCCCATCCGCCTTCTTGGTGAAAAAAAATTGGGCTACTCATGGAGAAACACTGGGCCTAATAAATCCATTACTCTGCAAGTCCTCTAGGAGTATTCGTAGCTCTTGAAACTCTGCGGGAGCCATCCGGTATGCTGGTGTAGATATAGGTGGCATCTTGGGGTACAAGTCGATGTAAAAGTCCACCTCTCTTCAAGGAGGTAGACCCGATACATCATCATGGAAAACATCATCGCACTGGTCCACCACTATAGGATAGCTCAGACTCTCAACATTAACTATTCAGAGGGTAAGGCTAGCCATCTGATGTGTGATCAGCTGCACCCTCCTCCAAGTAAGTCCATCCCATGCTGCAAAGGTTCCCTTCTCATTGGTGAAGGAAAACCTGGTCCCATCCGTGCAGACACACCGTACTTTGTGCCTAATATAGTCAATATGAGCATGGACTGTGGATAACTAGTTCATACCCAAGATGACGTCATAAGGCCTCAACGCAGCTACTAGAAGATTCCAGTCGAAGATCTTGCCTCTTAGAGTAAGCTTACACTATCGGAACCAGTGTGTAATCATATAATCCTCTCCCGTACGAGTCTCTAGCTATAAGGATCGAGCCAATGGCTCCACCAGTATCTTTGAGCTCCGAACGAGAGTCATGGAAATAAAAGAGTGATTGACACCTGTGTCTATAAGTACTGTAGCTAAGGTGGAGTAGACACAGATCATACCTCTAATCATCTCCAGAGTGTCATGCTCATAGGCCTCAGCTTCCTAGAGCTGAGATTGTCCCTATCCACCTACTCCCTATGGTCATGGTGGACCACCTGGAGGTAGTGGCGGTAGAACCTCGAATCGCCGCCCACCGCCTGTTGCACGACCAGCACCTCTGCCATGTCTGTCTGCTGCCTGCGGACCTCCTCGATTGAATCCTCTCCTCTGCCTAGGAAATCCTTCGACCACCTGATGGTCGTCTGTATAGCGGGTCAGGTATTTGCGAGCCATGTGACCCTACCCACTACACGAATAACCCTACAAACTCCTTGCTCGTCCTGCTCTGTCTTGAGATCCTCGCACAACTGACCATGTATCCTGCAGTCGTCCACCTGTAGGTCTGGTCCTATTGGACCTTTGTGTCATCTGTCTACTTCCAGCTGCAGATGAATCTTCTACGTGATGTCCTGTGGTGGGTCTTGATGTCGGTGTCTACTCAACAAGGAAACTCTCTACTAAGAGTGCTTGATCTAACACCCCCGCCTATGTCAAGATGCTGAGAGAAATCATCGAGGCTCTAATCTTCCGTGTGAGCCCCTACTCGAAGGTCTGGGACCTAAAGAAAGGATCTCACACCATGTTAGTGGAGTAGTGTGAGAGGTCGGTGAACCTCACTGAATACTGATCTAGAGTCATGTTGCCCTTCTGCAAGTGGAGAAGCTCATGTATACACACTGAGCATAAGGTCACTGGGACGAACTCTTCCCTGAAAAGGTTCTCAAAGTCTGCCAAGATGAGAGTGACCTAGTCGTGAACCTGGAGTATCAAACTCCACCATCTACCCACTACTGCCTGAAGAAGGCTTGCAGGCAGGATCACCATGAGATCAGCCAGTTTCCCTACCAGTCAAAAAACTCTTACCACAGCCTCCAACTAGTCCTCAGCTACCTGTGGATCGATCTCTCCCCAGAACCTCAGTGGCCTCTAGCACTGAAACTCTTGCAGTGTGCCCAAGCGGCGTGCAACCTCTACTACTGGGGCTAGTGGCATTGGATGTCCAAAGGGTTTTGGTGCTACTGGTACACCACCCGGTGGTACATCTGTCATAAGGGGGTCCTGCACTAAAGCCTCATCGCTCGGTGGACTGTCATCGCGTACTCTACTTGGAACCCTGACTGGATTCCAACGTGGAGGCATCCTGAAAAGATAAAGGTGTTCCACAATCATTAAGTTATACTTAGTGAGCTTAATCAAAGTGATTACAAAGAAAGGTTTTCAAAAACACACACACAATTAGTGTTTTCATGCACTGAGTCAGCAATCAAAAGTCAGGGTCCTGGTGTATGGATACATCGGCCACCAAACCAACACTGGATTCCCCAAACTGATAACCACGCTCATAACACATAAAAATATTGCCAATTAAAAGATCAGAGTCTATGTTCTTCGATAGAACCGACTCCTCTTATACCAATTTGTCATGAACCATCCCCCAGGGCTCGTGCCGTGACTACCCCAAGCCCACCTTCCATAGGCTAGGGGCTGGTGACTAGCACTGGAAATGCATATACCTAAAATCGGGATGACATTGCCTTTATAACCTGTAAACTCACACAATCCAAGCACACAAAAAGATACAAGCACAAAGTAAACTACAAAGTAAACATGGTGTGTACAGGAAGTAAAGGGGCTAGAATACAAGACTAACTAGAAAGTACAAGTAAAACTGAAAACAACTACTGTGAACACCTTCCAGGGTTCCTACTTGAAGGGTAGGTACAGATCTCGAATGGTTGTCCTTGCGGTACGCCTCTTCCAAGGTCCACCTCCATGCAGCCTCCAGTCCTGGTACCCTCGACCTCATTCAGCATTGTCTGTCATCTGCATAAGACACAACAAGGTGCGGACGCAGCTCGTGCAGGGGTGAGTATAATAATACTCAATAGGGACCCTGAGACCCCCTAAGGTCTCTTAGAATCCATAAATGATAAACCACAAAGTATGAAAACTACAGTCAACCTCACAAAGGTATATGCCCATACATATACCTAAGTTATCAAGTATATCCATCTCATTCATGAGGAAACTCAAGGCCCAACTCTCTATCCAAAATCACAACTGTTCCATGAAGGAAAGAATACCACAAAGGTATGTACCACAAAGGTAACACCACACAGAAGAATACCATGAAGGTAAGTACCACAAAGGTAACACCACATAGAAGAATACCAAAAAGGTATCACCACACAGTAGTGTACCATAATGTAAATAATCATTTCACACCAAGTATAACTTATGTACGAAAGTATAGATGATTAGATGTATTTCTAGATCATCTTAATTTATCGAGAAGCTCTACTACTGACCCACACAGGATCGAAGATGACCCATACAAGATCTGAAGATGACCCACACATGATCTGGAGATGACCCACATAAGATCATTATGCGCTGACCCACATAGGATCGCTAAGCGCTGACCCACATAGGATCGGTATGCGCTGACCCACATAGGATCGTTGAGTGCTGACCCACACAGGATCTGAAGATGACCCACACAGGATCTGAAGATTCTTCAAGTACAGCCACCCGCAACATTCCTGCACTAAGTATGCTTGATTCCAGGAGGTTCCACTCCTCAATCCATCAGTTGATACTTCAACTGCCATAAAGTCCCACGAAGAATCATCCCAAAGGTCCATCACTTCAAAAGGGACCCAACGCGATAGACGACGTATTAATTGGGCACCTGGTGTGTAAGTTATTAGCATTTCCTTTCCAAGGTCCCGGTTGGATTCGGCTTCGATCCAACCCGTTCATACATAAACTTTATCCAAAACTCAAGTGGATTATACCGAAAGGACCGTCTTGATCCAAAGATCCGACTGCCGCAGATGGTTCTTCAAACGAACCCCCAGTTCTCAAGATATGGCCAAAAGGGGTACTTTAGTCCAAATGCGCCCCGGTCCCGTCCGACCCGATCTGGGCCATGGCGGGCCTGGCCCATTGGGCCGCGATCCAGCCCAACCTGCGAAGGGGCGGCCCAGCCCTCTGGGCACGGACTACTACAGTGTGGCCCACTGGGCACGACCCGCTACGGTGCGGCCTGCATGGTTGGGTGGTCCGCCGTGGCGGGGTCCACCCTAGACAACACCAGTGAGGGAAGTCGCTCCCCCCAGGTCACCCAAATGGTTCGCTGGACCGTTCAGTTTGCCCTGCTAGCATGCGGGACCCGTCGGAGGGGTCTCGCTCAGTGTGACACGGCCAAACAGATTACTGGCCGGTCCTCCGCCCAGCGGTGTGACGGAACCACCAGCCTTCCGTGGGCGACCGAATGTCGGCCGACCTCCGACCTCCGCCGCGGCCAAGCCATCGCGGTCTCCTGCTTTGGCGGCGTGGATGTGCATTACCACTTCACCACACTGTCGTTCGGCGTGCCGACCACCACCCTACTATGCCGTGGCCAACGGGCCGCAGCCTCCTACTCAATCAGCGGCGCAGACGCGCACCCCCTACCTCCACGTGGCCAGCTAGGTTTCAGCTACTATCCTCCCACCACCACAGCCGATGGGAAGCGGTCTTCTTATGAAGCATGGTTGTGCCACTTCCATCATCACGACTCGCGAAGAACACATCAATATTAAAGATATGGAGGGATCGGTCCATGTTTGTTTGGCCTGCACCCTCTGTGTTTGACCGATAGCAGGCGATTCAAGAGGATGGAAACAACGTAAAACCAAGAAGAAAAATCATAAACACACCCCTACCTTGTTTTCTCATTGGAGATGGCATGAGGAATAGGATGAAGTCGATTAAGGGGACATCTACATTCGTCGCTCCCACAACACGTTTCCGATCCGGGCTCATTTGTCATCCTCATTCTTTGTTGGGGGGTGGTTCTTCATTGGAGGATCTGCTTCTAAGTTCTCCCAAGCTCTCCCCTTTTCCAATGATCCCAACTAAATGGTGAGGATCCAACTTTAATTAAATTAAAGTTGGAACATTAATTAAATTAAAGTTGGAACATTAATTGGGGAAATTCCAAAGGTTAACTCACATTAAAGGGGAGTTCGGGTGGTCCCCACCACCAAGTATTCAAAATGAAGGTTTCAATAAAATAAAATAAAACTTGTTGTTTTATTTTATTTTTATTCTTTTAACTCTCCCATGAAAATCCAGAAAACTAACTTCCACCCTCGACCTACTACGGTCAAGGTGAAGGTCTCCTTAAGCGAATATCAATGCTGTGAGTTCAACGGTGTCCTCAAATTTCAATTCTGATCACTGGTTCAAAAGTTACAAAACGTCACTCATGCCTTTACTGAACGTACCTTATTTTTTTTTCAAAAATTCATTTCAGGCACACCGGGCCTCAGAATCACGCACCGTCAATTTTTGCGGACTCGTAATATTCCCATATAATTAAAAAATTAAATTAAAAAATCTGGGTCTTTACACCAGGCCTGTGCATATCGGCATTAGACAGTTATCGAACTATCCATGCGAAGGTGGAGATCTAACATCATGAAATTTAATGGGGAGGTTTAGTTCCAAGTTTTCTTATTTGGGTTGATTTCATAAGACCTATGGTTCATGTAATATCACTTAATCCTTTGGGCCTTGTAAGGGTTCCGCCTCATCCCTTGAAAGGTGGATTATCAATAATTAATAAAAATTGAAGGCCTTAGGTCCATTCAGGAATGTGTATAAAAATATTATATTTTATAAGAATCATACACCCATATACCTTCCTAACATAACAGTTTAAAATAATATAGTAACGGTGACTAGAAAACATCAATATAATTTCTGGGTTGTTTTGGTCTAGATATCATTAAACTCAACCTGACATATTTTTACTTTATACAAAATTCAAGATATAACTTGTAAATTAATAATAAAATAGGTCATGAATTATGTGTGCTACTAAGTATTCTATATTGATTCATTCTATATGTGCACGGTTTGAGTCAAAGATTTCTAACTTCATTTCCAAATATAGGAAACTAGTGATCAATTTTATTCCATTGTAGACAATCATCTAGATGTCATAATTTTTTATCACATATCCACTCATCATCATTCAATCTTAACCATTTCACATCATTTGAATTTTAAAATAAAACTTCAAATGATGGATTATAGGAAGATAGAAAAATTCTTTGGCAAGGTTCTTTATAACTACTAATTGAGCCTATGATTTTTCTTTCAACTTATATCATGACGTCCCACATTTTGGACACCCTAAAAGAAATTTGTGTTCCTTCCTATATAGAACACAATCATTTTGGAAGAAATGTATTTATTTACCCTAATATCTTCAGGCATAGTATTCTCTTTGCTTTATAATGCGAATCTGGAAGGTCATTATCTTTAGGAAGAATATCATTCAACAATTTTAGCAACTCTGTAAAACTATTTTCACTCTATACATGTGTCTCCTTCGAGTTAATCAATATTAACACTCTTGATAAAACTATAAATTCCATACAACCTAGATATAGATGTTTTTAGTATCACTGTATAGATGCTCAATTATAAATTCTTTCTCAATTACTGCTACTTCTATGTCATGAATCATTTATTCAATTTGATTGGACTTATCATCATGAAAATCATCATTATCAAGATATCAAAAATTCTTCACAGTTTTACCATGAAAAATACAAGGGTTATAACTCGTATTAAAACAATGAAAAATTAAATAATATTTAATATCTCTATTTTTTAACTTATTCATGTTTAAACATTTCAGGCATGGACAACAAAACATTTTATTGTTTGGAACATTACATTTGGAAAATTCCAAAAAAACAACAACACCTACATCATATTCATCACTTATTCAAATTGTCGTAATCCAAATTTGATTCATTATTATATATATAAAATATCAAAAATAAATATCTTTCCAAAAGAAAAAAGTATTTATAAATGTAAGAATAAATTATTCAAGTCAAAACATGTTTTTATTTATATCAAATATGTCATAATTTGAATGTAACAAACCTTCAAATTTTTTAAAAAATATGCATCATTGAAAAGTATAATTATAAATTATAGAAAATAATGGAATATATTTTAAATATAATTGAATAAAAAATTCAACACCTTTTACATTTCTAATCCCAAATTCCATAATATATTATTAATATTTTAAAAAAATAACATCAAATTACTTTTAAAATAAAATGTTATGACAATTTTTCAAAAATAATTTATTTTACAAAATCAAATCATTTCACATTCTAATTTAATTAAAAAATCCTTAATTTTTTACTTTATAAAAAGGGAAATATTTAAAAATATCCATCACATTTAGAGTAAAAAAATATATTTAATTCATAGGTTTAATGATTACCCATTATTGTGAATAATTTTACAAATCATAGATACAAATTTCTCAACACAACAAACTATAATATTATATATTATACAATACTAAATACAAAACATGTAAGATGATATGTAATAATAAACTTAATATATGGAGGGTAACATGATAAAGAATTCAAAATATATAAATATTCTATAATACAACACTATATAAGATGTAAACCACTAATCATAACATTAAGAATTATGAGAGTGACTATAATTAATTATATAACATATAATAAGGTTTTTATGAGAATTATGATTATTTTATGAGTTTTTATTTAATAAATCATAAAAATTTATATATAATAGTAATTATACAAAAGTAATGAAGATAACCTATGTTCCACTAAATATATGATGTATGAATAGTCACTAACATTTTCTCCTAATTTAGACCTACTCCTCATCCCTAGTTTCTGCAATTCCATCTCAAGATTCAAAAATCACTAACTCAAACATTCCAATAGTTCCAAGACTAGACCCATATATATCCCTTGTAACTTTTTTTTGACACCTTATCTAATATAAGAAAATATAAACATGGTATTAAATAGAGGGGAATCATTGATTTGAATATATCAATTCCAAACTATAATTGTTTTTATAGTTTGGTTTCCTTCATTAAAACATATTATTTGTATAATCCAACTATTTAATTAATATTGGATTTTATAAAATAATGGATCAAATTTGTAATCCATTACCAAATTAAGAAAATACATTTTTTCTATTTCAAAAAATAAAAAAAATTATTTTAATAAATGATTTTTGAGAAGACATTATTAAAATGAAAAGAAATATTCTTAAAACATTTAGAAAAAGATATAAAATTACTGAGTAGAGGTCATTAGGTAAAACTATATCTAATATCTATTTTTATAAATATAAATATTTTATAGTTTCAAACTATATTATATAATTTGAAAAATGTTGATTATTTAGGGTCAAAATATTTCTCCCTACTTAACTAATCCATCCATTAACTAACCATCCATTCAATCACTTAACTAAATTTTTAGAATGGGTAATGAATTTTAATTCACACCACCTACTATTAAAAAGGATATAATTTAAAATCCAAATTATCATTGAGAATCCTATAAAATCCATAAAATTTTTAATGAAATGATAACCCATTAAACCTTTTATCGCAACTCAATATCAATAAAACATAAGAACCCATATGTGGATAACTAAGAAATGATTCTAACTGAATTTCTGTAATTTTTTTTAATTTTATCCCCTAGGTAATATTCCAATTCCATAATAAGATTTAACAGCAACATATTTAACCATATCATAGTCACTTCACATCAAAATGATGGTAATGCAAGATTTGAATAAACATAATCGAAAAAAAACAGGACTTAGGGCATCCTCAAGTGAGTATCAATGTGAAAGGATTACTTGAGATTTGAGAGATGATCCGATCAAATTTGAAATAATTAAGTTGATGAAACCTTATGATTTATAATGATGGAAACCCAATATTGGATTACAATAGATCAAATAAATAATTTTAGAGCTTCTGTGTGAGTGAAATGGGTTTTCTTTCAAGATATCGAATAACACCAAAATTATTCAAAATAAAAATTTATAAAATTTTAAATTGTTTATCACATATTTTATATTATAAATGACATGATAATTTAATTTTTATTATTTTATCATGTTTTTTGTACAGTAATAGACGTGAAAAATGTGCTCTATCACATCATTTATCTTATAATGGATGTGATAAAGTAATGAAAATTTCTTATCATGTCAGTTAAAATATAACTGATGTGAAAAACTACTTTATCATGTTGGTTACTATAAAACCATTTTGATAATGTAGGATACTAGTTTTTTCATGTTGGTTATATGATAACTGGTGTGATAAAGAAATATACAAGGCTTTTTCACGTCAGTTATCCATAATTGATGTGAAAAATCTAACACACTAAATACATTTTTTTACCAGTGACACTAACACGAGGTAGTTCCTATGGATAATTATATATCTCAACATCATGGGAATAAATATATGGAGGGAATATTAATTTACAACCTCTTACATGAGTTAAACCACACCAACATGTGGTAGGTCCCATGGTATAATCCCAACCACATAATTACTAGGTGTGTCCAATAGTCAATTAAATCAAGTACATGACCACACCTCTCACTTAGGGTTGGGTCTCATACACAATACCTAGAAATCATTTAAATCAATCAATCATGCAGTGTAAACAAGGAAACACTATCCCAACAACACTTCATAAACATAAGAGAACTACAAGGGAAAACCATAGATTCTTCCTCTTCAACATCTCAAGAATTCTCACATTAGACATATTCACACACCTAACGCCTACAAAATTTAAGGATTCATCACCCAAAACCATATTCCAGACTACTAAGAAATCCAAAACTCAACCGAGCCCAAAAATATCACTCCAAACCTACTTTTCCCAATATGATAGCTATAGTTTACTTCATGAAATTAGGAATATTTCTATCGAAGTCAAGCCAGTTTACCTATAT
The DNA here is from genome assembly GCA_963277665.1 of Viscum album. Classification (NCBI taxonomy): domain Eukaryota; kingdom Viridiplantae; phylum Streptophyta; class Magnoliopsida; order Santalales; family Viscaceae; genus Viscum; species Viscum album. The sequence continues at coordinate 1,354,107,925 of OY728164.1, forward strand.
CTACCCTTTAACGGGTTAATTACATCAATTTAGAACCACCTAGGAACTTTTATACCAAAAGAACATTATTCAACCAAATCAGACACATACATTCATAACAGTCTATACTATCATTAATAAACTAAATAAATAGTAATTTCTATTGGATGTGAGCTCTATTTTTTGTCTGAATAATCCTTATTGGCTAGAAGGAGTAATATCTAGAAGATGAACTTCTAACAACCAGATGGGTAAAGGAGAAAAAGTGGTGTAATGACCCAAAATTTTGTTAATGAAAATTCCTCTTGATCTAATTAAATGTATTATTATGTAAAATGGTTATATAACATATTCACTTCATTGGTTTTAAATTTTTTGGATTTCAAAATACTATTAATAATTGTTAACGTTGCTAATATAGTCGTTGAACAGTGACCACGCAATTAGTATAAATATATGTCTTTAATAAATCCAATTTACACAAACAAAGGAAGTGATGGCCTCATACAGTAGAATTGATCCATACAAAGCCCATTTCTCAGAGCTCAGAAAGAAGGTGGCGTCACTGGACGTCTCTCTTGACCAATCAGGATCCAAACCTCAACACGTTAAGCTTGAATGGAACTGCCTACAGGAGAAGTAGAAGTTAATAGAGATTACCACTTGAGAGATGTTATCTGAGAAAACCCAAGAGTCTGTCACCATCGCACACCTTACCCTTAGTTCTTATGCGGGTGTTACAAGGGTTTATGAAACAATACCATAGCACTTTTATTATGTACATTATTTTTGTATAAAGAATACACATTCATTTTTTTCATTGTTACTTTGTAAATAGTTTTTGAAGCATAAATAGTATTTTTAGTAAATATTCAATTAAGAAATCTATTTTGATGAATTGATGGATTATTGAATTAAATAATATTTTAATAAAATATTATTACCAAATTACTTTTTATTAAATATAAAATATTGTATAATTTTTATGAATATAATTTTGATTTTTATTGATGTTTGAAAGTCATTTTTGTCAAAACCCATGAATTTTTTATAAATGTTAGTTTTTATTTTAAAAGTAAAAATTAACATATTTAAATAATTATTTAGATAAAATTAATATTATTTTTGTAATCAAGGTGTAAAAATTACCCAATGGTTAATTTTTCACAATTTTCTGAGATAGTCAAATTTTTGGGTAAAAATTAAATACCATTTAATTATATAATGTGTTTTATGACATCATAATGACCCAATAGTGATGTAATAAAATACTATAAATGGTATGTTAGTCCAATATATATTTTACCATTAAAATAATGTGATTTTAGGTTTTTTTATTTATTTTACAAATATTTAGTGGACCCTCCAAGACTAATAAAACATTTTAACTTTTTAAAATGATTTCCTTGAGAGTGTGACTCACCTCCACATAAGAAAGACTGATATTTTAAAACGTTAGGTCATTAGACATATAAAATAATGTTTTACACTATAAATTGGAAAAAACCATGGGTTGTTTTGTGGTTTTGATTAATTTAATGTGTGGTGTCCAAAACCTAAATAATAAAGAATTCCCTCTCTTTTCCTATATAAATCCTCCCAAACTCCCACTTCCTCTTCACTCAAAGCCTTTGGAGCTTGAAAAACCTCTTCCCTACTCTCTCTATAATCCTCCCAATGCACCCCAAGCTCCGGAGAATCCTCTCTCAAGCCAATCCCAAGCCTTTTGGATCACACTTCCGAGTAATGGATTTCTTCCTTTCTCATTTTTGTCCAAATTTCTTTATGTTGTTATACCATTTTATTTTCAATTAAAAATGTTGGGGTATGATTTTGAACCACCCCCATACTTCCCTCCTTATTTTTGAATGATTAGATACCCCTTTCTCTCTCATTAATGCCTCTCATGTACACCTATTACCATGCCGAAATTCCGTAAGGGGTTTCTCTCCAATCATTTTCATTCAAAAATTATTTTGTATTATGAATATAAATTCCATTACATATGTTGGGACATGTATCTATATAACCCCATTACTTTAAATTTCATGTAAATATAATTAGACACCAATTTCTATCTCATCAACCATTTTTATGAATTCTTATGTCACGCTGTTATGCTGTCGAAATTGCACTGCGATTTTCCAAGCCAAAGTCATCATGTAGTGAATACCATGCCCATTTCTCTATCAAGGGTATTAAACTTTATGCAAATTTACTTATTGATTATATTGTTTTATGTATTAATTCCACATTTCTTTATCTTGTAATAAATTATGATGTTTAATGAATCCATGTTTTATGATCCATGTGGCACACTTATGCATGAAATGAAATGATTAAGAAGGGTGTGGCCTGATATCACTCCAATGCATTGGGTAAAGATTAGTATCATGATATGTAAAGTGAAATGAGGGTTTAATCATGATAATTAAAGTGCAATGAGGGTTTACTCATTCTCCACATGAAATTATCCTTGGCTCATGCTAAAATCATGTTAAATATTGTTTCCACATTTCCATGTTATGATAATCATGCTATATCATGCCTTTATGTTCATATTTATTTTATGCTCCATTGATATGCCTATTTTATAAAATTTATTGTATTATTTATGTTATGTATTTTTTACTCCCTTATTGGGCTTTATATCTCACGATTTTCTTATGCATGTCCTCAGGTTATCCCATGAAATGCTAAGTATGAAGGAATGTGTATGTTCATGTAAAAGAAGTTTTCAATAAAAATGTGTATTTCATATTTTACATCGTTATGTAATGTTGCTAAGCCCCAAATACACTATACCTCTGAATATTATATGTTGTATCAAGTGAAGAATTTTATGTAATAAATTATGTTTAAGTGTATAATAAAGAGCAGGGTTGTTATAGTTGGTATCAAAGGATATGTTTAGTTATTTTTGGGATTAGGATTAGAAAACACTAGTGAAATCCCTAGGGATGAGACTAAGTATAATAAAAACATCCCTAAATTTTTGTGAGTATTAAGTAAGTTGTTTATCAAGCAAATACATCCATGTCTGGATACAGGTAGTTAGAGGTGGCTCTGACACAGATGTATCTAGGGGTAAAACCCAAAAACACCGCTTTGAGGTAGACTCAAACGGGAACTAATGCACGACAATAGGAATTGATTCACTATTGGTTATGACACTCCTAGGGGATATTATTTGGTAAATTTATGTGCTTATTATTAACCATTATTAAGGGAAAAAAATTCCCCCTAGGAATATTTGTTGGGAAGTAGATCATGGATAATATAGATTGAATCCTATGAATTCATAAGTTAAGGAAATAAGGGTAATTTATATGTTTTCTATTTTTTACTTTGGATTACCCTTTATGTGTTATACCTAAATTTTATTTTATTCCATACAATTCCCGGTAATAGGTGGACTCAGGCTAACAACTGATGCGAAGTTCAATGTGATGACTGTTCTAATGAGATGTCCAATCCGATGAGAGCAGTAATCATGAAAATTTTCACGATACTCTCAAAGTTAAATCAAGTTTTGAATAGAAACACGGTTCAAGAGGAATGTTCAACCCCCCTAATAAAGAACAAGCCACAATTGAGAGCTTCATGAGACAAAGGTCACATACTTTTAATGGATCATATAATCCCTCAATCTCCGAACAATGAATCAATTACACTGAAAAGATATTCTCTATCCTTCAATGTTTTGAACAATAGAAGGTTCTTCTGGATTATTATCATATGGAGGGTGAATCAGATAAATGGTGGACATTGATAAAAAATATGAATCCTGAGGAATAGATTGAGGCATTGGAATGGAAGGATTTCAGTAAAATGTTTTTCGATAAATATTTTCCACACACCCTCCGACTTAAGATAGAAAGGGACTTCCTTTACATCAAGAAAAAAATATGATGAATCTGTCAGACCGTATGAGGAAAAATTCACAAGGCTTGCATGATATGCCTCTAGCCTTGTCATTACCCGTGAATACAAGGTTGACCACTTCTTTAGTGGGCTAAAACCTAGCCTACAGAAAGCCTTGGCGATCCATGACTTCGAGAGCTATGAGGAAATTGTCTGATGTGCCCTCAAAGTCGAAATAGAGATCAGTGAATCTCAGGGGAATCACAGGGATAATAATCCTAAGGTTGACTTTAATTCTGGTGGTCTTATGGATAAATCAAATAGTTATAAAAAATCCATCACCCCACTTTCCAAAGGTGCGGAAAGAAGCACACCAGAAATTTCCTGAAGGGGACGAGGAAATGCTTTAGGTGTGGAAGAGAAGGGAACATAGCCATTAAATACTGACAAGAAAAAATTGTGGCTGCAATAGAGGAGAGGAACACTTCATTCGACCATCAACATGTTGTTTATTTCTTCAACTACAAAGAACTAGGTCACTTTTCAAACTAGTTCCCTAAGCCAGGGGTTTTCAGAGGCAACCAACAACCTCCAAGGTAGAAAGGGTGTTCTTTTTCCATCACTACCACCGAAGCAAACACCGAAAATAAAGTGGTGATAGGTACTCTAGTTATTAATTCAAGAATAGTGAACATACTTTTTGATTCTACTTATACTTAGTTTTTATATCCTGAAAGTTTAGTAGAACAATCCCAACACCATAAAAAATCATGGAAGTAAAGATGTGGGTGAGAATGGAAAATGGGGAAATCATTGCATCTGATGAATATAACTTCTCCCCTGTTATAATTTGTGGATTAAACTTCCCAAAGAACCTCGTTATACTCCATATGGTATAATTTTATGAAATTCTTGGCGTGGATTAGCTTTCCTTATATAGATCCAACATAAATTTTTGTGAGAGGGAAATCACTCTTCATATGGAGAATCGACCCCCGATTCTGTAAAAGTGCAAAGAGGTGGATGAATCTTCCTTATCATCATCATCTCAAGTGTGGATATTAATTCTCCATGAGAATTCATATCTTTGTCAGATGATTGAGTCTAAGGAATAAACCATCCTTGAAGACATGCCTATTGTGATGGAATTTACTGAAGTGTTTCATGGGGAATTGTCCGGTCTTCCTCCTATAAGAGATATTGAATTCTTAATTGATATTATACCTGGGAAATTGCCAACATCCAAAACTCTATATAGAATGGTTTTTGTGGAGCATGAGGAGTTGAAGAAACAACTACATGAGAATCTGGATAAAGGGTTTATACGCCCATGTGCTTCACCATGGGATGCACCAATCCTCTTCATCAAGAAGAAGGATGGGGAAATGCGCCTTTTCATTGATTATCATGATCTCAAAAAATCACGATAAAGAAAAATTATCATATGCCACTAATTGATGACTTATTCGATCAACTACGTGGAGCACAATACTTCTCCAAGGTGGATTTGTGGTCAGGATATTAACAAGTAAGGGTGAAGAAGGATAATATCCCCAAGACTTCTTTTCGTACAAGATACAGGCACTATGATTTCATATTAATGACTTTATGACTCACTAATTCTCCGGAAATATTTATGTAATTAATGAATAGAGTCTTCAAAGATTATCTAGAAATTTTTTTGGTAGTCTTTATAACGATATTCTAATATACTCCAAAACTAAGGAGGAGCATAAGGAGTATCTAAGAACTATTCTAGAGACCTTGCGAAAGGAGAATCTCTATACAAAGTACATAAAGTGTGAGTCCTGGTTGATGTAGGTCTCATTCTTGGGTCATATCATCACAAGCAATGGGATATCTGTGGATCCCTCCAAGACATATGATATTGATGGATGAATAAGGCCAACATTGGAAATAGGTATCCATAGATTTATGGGGTTAGCTGGATATTATCACTGATTTTTGAGAAATTTATCATGATTGTCAACCCCTCTTACTAAGCTAATGTAACGACCCAAACTTTTTGAGTAGTATATTAACTTACTCTTATTTATTTAATAAGATGTTAATAGTTAATGCAGAAAGAGGAGTCGATGGCTTCATCCAGTAGACTCAACCCTTATGAAGCCCACTTATCAGAGCTTGGGAAGGAGGTAGCATCTGTGGGCTTCGCTTTGGACCAAGCCCAATCCGAGCTCCAGCGTGTCAAGCTTGAACGAAAACGCTTGCAGGAGAAGTTCAAGTTAGTGGAGATTGCTACTAGGGCAATGTTATCTGAGACTCCCTCAGATTCTATCACCATAGCACACCTTACACTTAGGTCTTATGCCAGTGTTATAAGGGGCTATGTGATGAGACCCTAGTTTCCTTGTGTAATCCTTTCGGATGAATAAATTGAGATTTCTTCCTTTAGTGATGTTTGTGAAATTTCAAATGTCTAGATAATTTTAGAATGTATTTTATTGATGAATTTTGAAAAAGGGATATTTTGAAATATTTATGTAAACCCTAAATAACTAATGATGTGTAATGATTTTCAAAAAATGGTCTTCTACAAAAGTGTTCATTAAGGAATTTGGAGTCTAATAAGATCAACTTAATTTTTGATGAATAGTAAATTATGAATAGTGATTTTATGCTTAGGATTAGTAATGTGACCAAATGGATTAGTAATTTTCACTTAAAGAAAGTTTTAATATAATTTAGACACCTTGGTTAAGTAATGTGATTCAATAAAATGGGTAAATAACGGTTTCATAAATTATTAATCAAGTATTAGTTTTTTCGGATGAATAGTGTTTTTTAATTAAAAATTTAATTAAAAATAATTAGAAAATTATTTTTATAAAAATGACTTTATTTTTGAACTCAGAGCATCGATATTATGTTAAGGTAATTTTTGGGGATTTTTCTGGAAAAAATGAATTTTCGATGAATAGTGTTTTTATTTAAAAATTAAATTAAAAATATTTAGAAAAATATTTTTATAAAATGGATTTCATTTTTGAAATCAGAGCATTGATATTTGGTTAAGGTGAAATTTTGGGATTATTCTGAGAAAGTTGAAATTTTCAGTGAATAGTAAAAATACCGTTTTAGGGTTTCGGTATGTTTAATGACATCATAATGATGTCATGATGATGTCATGAGATCTTTTGAGGGTTGGCCGGCCAAGGGTGATGAATTATTGTTTTGGGGGCCCCATGTGGCCTAACTCCATGATAAATGCCAAGGGAGAGCCCATGGGTTTGAGAAAAGCACATGTGAGGTGTCCTTTGGCCATTAATGCTTTGTCCCCTCACTTTCCCTATAAATACCCACCCTTTCCTCCCTTGGTTTTCACTCCCAACACTTCCCCAACGAAGTTCTGGTCTTCTTACCTTCCAAAGAGTCCTCCCAAGGTGCCCCCAAGCCCTCAAGGTCCAATCCTTTGAGTTTCAAGAGTCACGTTTTAAGGTAAGGGATCCGACCCCTCTCTTTCTTTTCATGAAATCTCTTTTATGTCATTCCTATTGTGCTCCATGTTTTTATGTGAGAGGATGTTCTTTTATATTCCTCTTACTGCCCTTTCATGTTTATATGATGAGAGATCCCCTCTTACTCTCATCATTTCGTTTTATGAAAGTTTAAGTGACGCCGTTAGGCTGCCGAATTTTTAAGGGATTCTTTCACCCTTCTCATTTTTCAAGTTCAATTTTCATGTCAAGTCTTTCAAGTTCCTTTTTATTATATTGGGGTATGATCTCTATATCAATCATACTGATCTCTTATGATCATATGATGAGGGACCCTTTTTGATCTTGTCAAAACATTTTCTTTTGAAGTTAAGTGACGCCGTAAGGCTGCCGAATTTTCATAAGAGAAATCTAATCTTTTTTCCTTCCATGTTTTTCATTTCAAATGGTATGTTCCTAAAATTTCGTTACCATGTCCATATGTCCTTCTTATTCTTTCACCCTACTGTTTTATGGATCATTTATGAGTGGGTGACCCATGTCCCCTCTCATTTCAACGTTTTCTAAAACCCCGAAACTTAGCCGTTATGCTGCAGAATTTTCCCCTCAAAATGCCTCTCTCTTTTCTCAAAAATTATTTTATGTTATAAAGTGAATACTCAAAGCTCTTATTTCTACAAAGGTATTCACATATATATCAAAATGTTCCATTTTAAATTCTGGGATTTACATACATGAGACCCGCTTTCCCTTTCCGTGGGTTTAAAGTGACGTAAAGATCATGTCTTTAAAGCAGTTTTTAAAACGTTATGATTATGAAATGAAACCCATTTATTTTATGCTATGTGGGTTATTTATGAAATGTTTGATGATTATATATGTGGCTCACATGATAATAAAGGCAAATTTAAGGGTGCGCCCTGATAGCGCTCCAATGCATTGGGTAATGATGTAACCACTAGAGATTACAATTTTCACGATACCTTGGTGAATAACCTTGGTAATTTTCAAATGACACCTTGGGGATGGACCTTGGTGATATGTTCATGATTGTCTATGTTAAATGATGTAGCCACATCTTCAAGTTATGAAAAATGTTATTTTTATTATGAAATGCCTCATGATTTCTTTCTTATGCCTTAATGTTCTTTTCATGTCCTTATTGAAGTATCTCAAGTTCACATGTAAAATGTTCCTCTTATTTCCCTTACTGGGCCTTCTGCTCACCCTTTCTTTTGATGTATGTCCCCAGGTTATGAGATGCATAATGAACATAGGATGAACTAAAGGAGAAGCCTTTCAAGTGTTTAAGAAGAATGTTTTTATATTATGTTTTCTTTTATGTTTTATGATCCTTGTTTCCAAGACACTAAACCTTAACGATCCTCAGTTTTGTGTAATGTAATGAAAGTTTATGTTAAAATGGTGGGATGCTATAGTTGGTATCAAAGGATGGTTTAGTTATTTGTGGAAATTAGGATATAAAAACTTTAGGAAGAACCCTATAGAAAATTTTAAATATAGGAAAACTTCCTGGTATTTTGGTAAGTATTAAGTAAGTGGTCTATCAAACAAATACATCCCTGTCTGGATACGAGCAGGTAGAGGCGGCTCTGGCATAGATGTACATAGGGGTAAAACCCGAAAACACTGCTTTGAGCTAGACTCGAACGGGAACTGGTGCACGATAACGGGCCTTGCTGCACTCTTGGTTACGACACTCCCGGGGGATATGTTTGGTTAATCACATGCTTTTTATGAATCATTATGAAGGAATTATAGAGAACTATAATTGTCTAAGCACGAAGTCTTAGTTAAAAGATTCATAAATGAAATAAGTTTCTCACTAAGGTTTTATTCTTTTAGAAAATGGCGGGCAATAGGAGAAACCGTGCCGATGGTGACCGCAATGCACCATGTGCTGACGGCCCTCTGATGGAAGCCGAAATGGAAACATTCATGCGGATGATGAACCAACTGACTCAAGTTATGAGTAATAACTTGAATCAAGCTGAGAGGCCGACCTCACCACGAAGGGAACAACTTTCTGTTGAGTCCTTCATGCGTCAACGACCGCCAACATTCAGTGGATCTACTGACCCATTGGTTTCGGAACAATGGATAAGCTCCATTGAAAAGATCTTTTCTGTACTTCATTGTTCGGAACAAGAAAAAGTCACCCTTGCTGTTTACCGCCTAGAGGGAGAAGCTGATCAGTGGTGGTCACTGATCAAAAACACGAAGCCACGAGGAGAGATGGAAGCTATGGAGTGGGAAGAATTTCGGGGAATTTTCTTTAACAAGTATTTCCCTCGTTCCATGAGAACGAAAATGGAGAAAGAGTTTCTCGAGCTGAAGCAGAAGGAGAACGAATCTGTCGGAAGCTATGAGATGAACTTCACAAGGCTTTCCCGTTATACCTCAAGCTTTGTCATGGACCCTAATGGGAAGGTTGATAGATTCTTTGGCGGACTACGACCACATCTGCGGAAGAATCTAGCCAACAGGGACTACGATAGCTATGAAGAAATAGTTCGAAGTGATATGAAAGTTGAACTAGAGTTTGGAGAGACACAGTGGTCTCACAAATCTAATGAGAAGAAGAGAACTCTAGAACCAAGCCTGGGAAGAAGTTTTGATCAGGAAAGAGGTGGAAAGCATATGCAACATGCCACATGCAATAAATGTGGGAAGAAGCATTCGGGGAACTGCTTGATCGGAAGTGGCAAGTGCTATAGGTGTGGAAAAGAAGGCCATATTTCTCGGAATTGTCGTGGTGATGTGAAGCCTCAACTTCCCAACACTAACGACAGAGGAAAGATGGTTCTGGCCCTACCCGAAGTCACATGCTTCAAGTGTGGACAGCTTGGGCACTTTGCTAATCAATGTCCAAATCCGAGGGCGGTGGAGGGGAATCACCATCAACCTCAGCAGAGGCCAAGGGAGCAAGGTTGTGCTTTCGCTATCACGACAACTGAAGTTGAAGTTCCGAACGATGTGGTAGCAGGTACTCTTGTTGTCCTCTCAAAACTAGCAAGTGCTTTATTTGATTCTGGTTCTACGCATTCCTTTATTTCTTCCAAGTTTGCAAAGAATATAGAATCAATCCCCGAATTGCTTGAGGTAGAGTTGTCAGTCAAGACTCCAAGTGGGATTATCCATGCATCAACAGTGTTTAGAGACTCTAGTGTTTACTTTGGTGAGCACAATCTTATCGCAAATCTAGTAGTCATTCCCATGATGGAATTTGACATTATACTAGGGATGGACTGGCTCTCAAAGTATAATGCTAAGATCAAATGCAGAAGTAAGGAAATCTCAGTAGTCTTGAATGAACGACCTACAGTTATCTTCCGAGGAGAGATATCCCGAACTGATCCCTATCTAGAAGCACCTCCTATAGCTTTCTTTATGGAGTTAATCGGTGATGAGGAAGAAGGGAAAGGGAGCATACAAATTGAAGATGTTCCGATTGTTCAAGAATACATGGATGTATTTCCTGAGGAGTTACCTGGACCTCCCCCAGAAAGAGAGGTAGAGTTCTCCATTGAACTCGTACCTGGGTCTCAACCGATATCAAAGACTCCGTATAGAATGGAAAATGTGGAGCTAGAGGAGCTAAAGAAACAACTCCAAGACTTGTTGTAGAAGGGGTTTATCCGACCGAGTGTGTCTCCTTGGGGAGCACCAGTTCTCTTTGTGAAGAAGAAGGATGGATCAATGCGGCTATGCATTGATTATAGAGAACTGAACGGGATCACAGTGAAGAACAGATACCCTCTTCCAAGAATTGATGATTTATTTGACCAACTTCGTGGGGCTCAATTCTTCTCTAAGATTGACCTTCGATCTGGTTATCATCAACTGAGGGTGAAGAAGGAAGATATTCCAAAGACTGCCTTCCGATCAAGATATGGGCATTATGAGTTTACTGTTATGCCCTTCGGCTTGACTAATGATCCTGCTATTTTCATGGATTTGATGAATAGAGTCTTTAAGGACTACCTTGATAACTTTGTGGTAGTTTTTATTGATGATATTTTGATATATTCAAAAAGTCGGGAGGAGCATGAAGATCATCTGAGGGTTATTTTGAAAACTCTACGGAAGGAGAGGCTCTTTGGGAAGTTCAGCAAGTGTGAGTTTTGGTTACAAGAAGTGGCTTTCTTGGGGCACATCGTAACCAATGAAGGAATCTCGGTTGACCCTGCAAAGACAATGGTTGTGGAGGAGTGGCCTCAACCCACAACAGTAACTGAGATTCGTAGTTTCCTTGGTTTAGCGGGATATTATAGGAGGTTTGTGAAAAACTTTTCACGGCTTTCTAATCCACTAACTAAGTTGACTCGAAAAGGGGTTAAGTTCATCTGGACAAAGGAATGCGAGGAAAGTTTCCAAGAGCTGAAGAAGAGATTGGTTACTGCACCGGTGTTAACACTACCCTCTATCGGAGAAGGATTCGTTATTTTTAGCGATGCATCTCTGAAAGGGCTTGGGTGCGTCCTCATGCAAAATGACAAAGTAATTGCTTATGCATCTCGACAGTTGAAGATTCATGAGCAGAATTATCCTACGCATGATCTAGAGATGGCGGCAGTTGTTTTTGCTCTAAAGAAATGGAGGCACTATCTTTATGGGGAGAAATGTGATATATACACTGACCACCAAAGTCTAAAGTATATTTTCACTCAAAAATAATTGAACATGAGACAAAGGAGATGGTTGGAGCTTATTAAAGACTATGATTGTTCAATTCATTATCACCCTGGAAGAGCAAACAAAGTCTCGGATGCGTTAAGCAGGAAAGATCCTGTTGTTCTGGCAACAATGAGGATCCTGGGAGATCCCTTGATTAAAGATCTAGTAAAACTGGACATGGGAATTATAAGGAAAGGGACATCATCAACCCTATCCCAAATGATTTCTCAACCTTCATTACTAGAGAAGATCAAGAAGGCTCAAAAAGAAGATCCTTTGCTGCAGGAGAAGTTCGAGGCTGTAAAGGATGGGAAGTTCCCTGATTTCAATATTGATCAAGAAGGTGTATTGAAATTTCGTACAAGACTATGTGTTCCATCTATTCCGGAGATAAAGAAAGAACTGATGGATGAAGCTCATAGCTCTACTTTCTCTATACATCCGGGAAGCACTAAGATGTATAGAGACCTTCGTGATCATTATTGGTGGGATAACATGAAGAGGGAGATTGCCGATTACACTACAAGGTGCCTGGTGTGTCAGCAAGTAAAGGCAGAAAGACAACTTCCTAAGGGGGTATTACAACCGCTACCCATACCAGTATGGAAGTGGGATAATATCACCATGGACTTTGTAACTGGTCTCCCAAAAACATCCAAATGAAACAATGCAATATGGGTTATTGTGGACCGTCTCACCAAGACAGCCCATTTTATCTCTATTCGGGAAGATTTCTCTCTGGATAAGCTTGCCAAGATATACGTGAAGGAAGTGGTAAGGCTTCATGGGGTACCACTATCCATCGTATCTGATCGTGACCCAAGATTCACATCAAAATTCTGGAGAAGTCTTCAGCATGCTCTGAATACTGAATTGAATTTTAGTACGGCCTATCATCCTCAAACTGATGGCCAATCTGAAAGGACTATTCAGACACTCGAAGACATGTTGAGATTATGCTCAATGGAATTTAAAGGTGGATGGGATCAACACCTCCCATTAGTGGAGTTCTCTTATAACAACAGCTTCCATGCGAGTATTCAGATGGCACCCTATGAAGCTCTGTATGGAAAGCGGTGTAGAACTCCTACTTGTTGGGATGAAACTGGTGAGAGGAAGCTTCTTGGGCCTGATCTCGTGCAAGAGATGACAGAACAGGTTCATGCCATCCAACAACACATAAAGGCTGCTCAGAGTCGGCAGAAGAGCTATGCTGACAATCGTCGAAGGGACTTGGAGTTTGGTGTTGGTGAAAAAGTCTTCCTTCGAATTTCTCCATGGAAGAGAGTCATGCGGTTTGGGAAGAAAGGGAAGCTCAGCCCTAGGTACATTGGCCCCTATGAAATCCTTGATCGCATAGGAGCAGTGGCCTATCGTCTAGCACTTCCACCGAACCTAGCTCAAGTTCATGATGTCTTCCATGTATCTCTCTTGAGGAAGTACATACCCGACCCTTCGCATGTACTGAACCCAGAGGTGGTACAACTTGAACATGACCTCTCTTATGAGGAGCAGCCAGTGAAGATCTTGGACCGTAGAGACAAGGTCCTACGAAACAAGACTACCCACCTTGTGAAAGTGTTGTGGAGGAATCATAAATATGAAGAAGCGACTTGGGAGCCTGAGGAAACGATGAAGCAAAAGTACCCTCACCTTTTCAACTAGGCCTCAAGTATAAATTTCGGGGACGAAATTTCTTAAGGGGGGAAGAATGTAACGACCCAAATTTTTTGAGTAGTATATTAACTTACTCTTATTTATTTAATAAGATGTTAATAGTTAATGCAGAAAGAGGAGTCGATGGCTTCATCCAGTAGACTCAACCCTTATGAAGCCCACTTATCAGAGCTTGGGAAGGAGGTAGCATCTGTGGGCTTCGCTTTGGACCAAGCCCAATCCGAGCTCCAGCGTGTCAAGCTTGAACGAAAACGCTTGCAGGAGAAGTTCAAGTTAGTGGAGATTTCTACTAGGGCAATGTTATCTGAGACTCCCTCAGATTCTATCACCATAGCACACCTTACACTTAGGTCTTATGCCAGTGTTATAAGGGGCTATGTGATGAGACCCTAGTTTCCTTGTGTAATCCTTTCGGATGAATAAATTGAGATTTCTTCCTTTAGTGATGTTTGTGAAATTTCAAATGTCTAGATAATTTTAGAATGTATTTTATTGATGAATTTTGAAAAAGGGATATTTTGAAATATTTATGTAAACCCTAAATAACTAATGATGTGTAATGATTTTCAAAAAATGGTCTTCTACAAAAGTGTTCATTAAGGAATTTGGAGTCTAATAAGATCAACTTAATTTTTGATGAATAGTAAATTATGAATAGTGATTTTACGCTTAGGATTAGTAATGTGACCAAATGGATTAGTAATTTTCACTTAAAGAAAGTTTTAATATAATTTAGACACCTTGGTTAAGTAATGTGATTCAATAAAATGGGTAAATAACGGTTTCATAAATTATTAATCAAGTATTAGTTTTTTCGGATGAATAGTGTTTTTTAATTAAAAATTTAATTAAAAATAATTAGAAAATTATTTTTATAAAAATGACTTTATTTTTGAACTCAGAGCATCGATATTATGTTAAGGTAATTTTTGGGGATTTTTCTGGAAAAAATGAATTTTCGATGAATAGTGTTTTTATTTAAAAATTAAATTAAAAATATTTAGAAAAATATTTTTATAAAATGGATTTCATTTTTGAAATCAGAGCATTGATATTTGGTTAAGGTGAAATTTTGGGATTATTCTGAGAAAGTTGAAATTTTCAGTGAATAGTAAAAATACCGTTTTAGGGTTTCGGTATGTTTAATGACATCATAATGATGTCATGATGATGTCATGAGATCTTTTGAGGGTTGGCTGGCCAAGGGTGATGAATTATTGTTTTGGGGGCCCCATGTGGCCTAACTCCATGATAAATGCCAAAGGAGAGCCCATGGGTTTGAGAAAAGCACATGTGAGGTGTCCTTTGGCCATTAATGCTTTGTCCCCTCACTTTCCCTATAAATACCCACCCTTTCCTCCCTTGGTTTTCACTCCCAACTCTTCCCCAACGAAGTTCTGGTCTTCTTACCTTCCAAAGAGTCCTCCCAAGGTGCCCCCAAGCCCTCAAGGTCCAATCCTTTGAGTTTCAAGAGTCACGTTTTAAGGTAAGGGATCCGACCCCTCTCTTTCTTTTCATGAAATCTCTTTTATGTCATTTCTATTATGCTCCATGTTTTTATGTGAGAGGATGTTCTTTTATATTCCTCTTACTGCCCTTTCATGTTTATATGATGAGAGATCCCCTCTTACTCTCATCATTTCGTTTTATGAAAGTTTAAGTGACGCCGTTAGGCTGCCGAATTTTTAAGGGATTCTTTCACCCTTCTCATTTTTCAAGTTCAATTTTCATGTCAAGTCTTTCAAGTTCCTTTTTATTATGTTGGGGTATGATCTCTATATCAATCATACTGATCTCTTATGATCATATGATGAGGGACCCTTTTTGATCTTGTCAAAACATTTTCTTTTGAAGTTAAGTGACGCCGTAAGGCTGCCGAATTTTCATAAGAGAAATCTAATCTTTTTTCCTTCCATGTTTTTCATTTCAAATGGTATGTCCCTAAAATTTCGTTACCATGTACATATGTCCTTCTTATTCTTTCACCCTACTGTTTTATGGATCATTTATGAGTGGGTGACCCATGTCCCCTCTCATTTCAACGTTTTCTAAAACCCCGAAACTTAGCCGTTATGCTGCAGAATTTTCCCCTCAAAATGCCTCTCTCTTTTCTCAAAAATTATTTTATGTTATAAAGTGAATACTCAAAGCTCTTATTTCTACAAAGTTATTCACATATATATCAAAATGTTCCATTTTAAATTCTGGGATTTACATACATGAGACCCGCTTTCCCTTTCCGTGGGTTTAAAGTGACGTAAAGATCATGTCTTTAAAGCAGTTTTTAAAACGTTATGATTATGAAATGAAACCCATTTATTTTATGCTATGTGGGTTATTTATGAAATGTTTGATGATGATATATGTGGCTCACATGATAATAAAGGCAAATTTAAGGGTGCGCCCTGATAGCGCTCCAATGCATTGGGTAATGATGTAACCACTAGAGATTACAATTTTCACGATACCTTGGTGAATAACCTTGGTAATTTTCAAATGACACCTTGGGGATGGACCTTGGTGATATGTTCATGATTGTCTATGTTAAATGATGTAGCCACATCTTCAAGTTATGAAAAATGTTATTTTTATTATGAAATGCCTCATGATTTCTTTCTTATGCCTTAATGTTCTTTTCATGTCCTTATTGAAGTATCTCAAGTTCACATGTAAAATGTTCCTCTTATTTCCCTTACTGGGCCTTCTGCTCACCCTTTCTTTTGATGTATGTCCCCAGGTTATGAGATGCATAATGAACATAGGATGAACTAAAGGAGAAGACTTTCAAGTGTTTAAGAAGAATGTTTTTATATTATGTTTTTTTTTATGTTTTATGATCCTTGTTTCCAAGACACTAAACCTTAACGATCCTCAGTTTTGTGTAATGTAATGAAAGTTTATGTTAAAATGGTGGGATGCTATAGCTAACTTGGAATGAAGTCAAGTTTTCTTGGAGTGATGAATGTGAAGAGATATTCAAGGAGTTGAAAAGGAGGATTATCACTATGCCCATGCTCACATTACCCACAAGTGGATAAATTTTTGTGGTATTTAGTTATGCTTTGAAGAAGGTCCTGGGTTGTGTGTTGATGCAAAATGAAAAAGTCGTTGCCTATGCTTCAAGGAAATTGAACGTTCATGATCAAAAATATCCATCACATAATCTGGTGTTGGCTACAGTAATCTTCACTTTAAAGATTTGGCAACATTACCTCTTTGGGGAGAAGTGTGAAATATACACAGATCATAAAAGCCTCAAGTATATATTCACACAGAAAGAGTTGAATATACGCCAACAAATATGGCTAGAGCTGATCAAAGACAATGACTGCTCAATCCATTACCACCCTGGGAAAGAAAACAAGGTGGAAGATGCTCTAAGTATAAAGGACCAAACAATTTTATCATTGATGAGAATTAAAAAGTATCCAATCTTCTTAGATTTTATAAAGATGGACATGGGAATCATAAAGAAGGGAACATCATAAATCCTTTCACAAATGATTGCTCAACCGTTTCTTTTGGAAAGGTTAAAGGATGCTCAAAAAGATGATTTGGGTTTTCCAAAGAAAGTGGAAACTATCAGAAAAGGGAAATCCTCAGAGTTCAATATTAATGAAGAAGGAACTATGAGATTTGGTTCAAGACTACGTGTTCCATCAAATTTGGAGTTAAAGAAAGAAATTTTCGATGATGCGCATAGTTAAAATTTCTCCATTCACTCAGGAAAAAAAGGATGTATCGAGATATCTAAGAGAATTATTGGTGGGATAAAATGTAGAAGGAGATCACTGAGTATATATCAAAGTGTTCAGTATGTCATCAATTGAAGGCTGAGAGGTAGAAGTCTAAGGGGATGATGCAACCATTACCCATACCTACATGGAAATGGGAGAACATCACCATGGAATTCATCACCAGACTTCTAAATACATCCAAATTAAGAAATGATATCTAGGTTATTGTGGATCATCTTACAAATACTATACACTTCATTGTAATTTGGGAGTATTTCTCATTGGATCAACTAGCATAGATATACATTAGAGATGTGGTAAGACTGCATGGAGTACCACTATCGATTGTATCCGATCGAGATCCAAGATTCTCCTCTAAGTTTTGGAATAGTCTTTAACATGATCTGAATACTAAGATGAACTTTAGTATGGCTTATCATCCTCAAACTGATGGCCAATCTAAGAAGACTATCCAAACACTTGAGGACATGTTGAGAGCATTCTCAATGGACTTCAAAGGAGGATGGGATCAATATCTTCAACTGGTTGAGTTCTCTTACAATAATAGTTTATACTCAAGAAAAAAAATGGCTCCTTATGAATCCCTGTATAGGAAGAGGTTAACAACACTAGAATGTTGGGATGAAGTTGGGGAGAGAAAACTCTTAGGTTCAGAAATGGTCAAAGAATGGTGTAGAAGGTTAAGACCATCCAACAGGACATTAAAGCTTCTCAGAGTTGACAAAATATCTATGTTGATAATTGTCGATGATACCTATATTTTGATGTTGGAGACATGGTGTTCCTCTACATATCTCCATGGAAGAGAGTTATGAGATTTGGGAAGAAGGGAAAGCTTAGTCTAAGGTCCATAGGCCCTTTTGAGTTCCTTGATCGCATTGGAGCAGTGGCCTATCAACTAGAACTCCAATTGAACCTATCTAAAGTACATGATGTATTCCATGTATCACTCTTGAGGAAGTACATACATGACCCATCGCTTTTACTCAATCCAGAGGTGGTACCATTGGAGACTGACCTCTCCTATGAAGAGAAGCTAGTGAAGATATTAGATTGTAGGGAAAAAGTTCTATGAAATAAGATAATGCCCCTCATGAAAGTGTTGTGGAGTAACCACAAGTTTTAAGAAGAAATGTGGGAATCAGAGGAAGTGATGAAGAAGAGTTAACCTCATTTGTTTTAGTGTGGGGAAATGAATTTTTGAGGGAGAAATTTCTTAAGGGGGAAGATTTTAATGACCCAAACTTTTGTTAATGAAATTTTTTCTTGATATAATTAAATGTATTATTATGTAAAATAGTTATATAAAATATAAAATTCATTGGTTTTATGTTTTTTGATTTCAAAATACCATTAAGAATTGTTACTGTTACTAATATAGTCATTGAATAGTTACCACATGATTAGTATAAATATAGGGATTAAAAAAATCCAATTTAATTAGTCAAAGGAAGCGATGTTCTCATCCAGTAGAATTGATCCATATGAAGCCCATTTTTCAGAGCTTGGAAAGGAGGTGGTGTCACTGGGATTATCTCTTGACCAGGCCCAAGATGATCTTCCACACGTTAATCTTGAACAGAACAACCTATGGGATAAGTGGAAGTTAATAGAGATTACCACCCGCACGATGTTATCTGTGCCACCCCAAGGGTCTGTTACCATCATACACCCTACCCTTAAGTCTTATGCGTGTGTTATAAGGGGTTATATAACAATACCCTAGCACTATGATTATGTACATTATTTTTTTATAAATAATATTGATTCATTTTTTTCATTGTTACTTTATAAATAGTTTTTGAAGCACAAATAGTATTTTTAGTTAATATTCAATTAAGAAATTTATTTTGATGAATTAATAGATTTTTGAATTAAATAATATTTTAATAAAATATTATTACTAAATTAATTTTTATTAAACATAAATTATCATATAATTTTTATGAATATATCTTTGATTTTTATTAAGGTTTGAAAGTTTTTTTGTCAAAACCCATGAATTTTTTATAAATGCCAGTTTTTATTTTAAAAGAAAAAATTCACATATTTAGAAAATTATTTAGATAAATTGAATATTATTTTCTGAATCAGGACATCAAAATTACCCAATGGTGAATTTTTCATAATTTTCTAAGATAGTTGAATTTTTGGGTAAAAATTAAATACTGTTTAATTATTTGATGTGTTTTATGACATCATAATGACCCAATAGTGATATAATAAAATACTATAAATGTAATTTTCGGCCAATATATGTTGTAAAATTAAAATAATGTTATTTTAGGTTTGTTTGATTTATTTTACAAAGCTTTAGTGGACCCTCCAAGACTTATAAAACATTTTAACTTTTTAAAACGATTTCCTTGAGAGTGTGACTCACCTCCACATAAGCAAGGATAATATTTTAAAAAGTTCGTCCATTGTCCTTATATAATAATTTTTTTCACTCCCCTTTTGAAAAAAACATGGTCAAAAACCATGGTTTGGTTTGTGGTTTTGATTAGTTTAATGTGTGGTGTCCAAAACCTAAATAATAAACAATTCCCTCTCTTTTCCTATATAAACCCACCCAAGCTCCCACTTACTCTTCACTCAAAGAATTTTGATCTTGACCAAACTATACCATACTATCTATATAATCCTCCCAATGTTCCCCAATATCCCAAGACGCCTCTATCAAGCCTCTCCCAGACCTTTGGGATCACATTTCCAAGTAAGGGATTTCTTTCTTTCTCATCTTTGTCCAAATTTCTTTATATTGTTATACCCTTTTATTTTCAATGAAAAATGTTGGGATATAATTTCTCACCACCCCCATATTTCCCTCCTTATTTTTGATGATTATAGACCCCTTTCTCTCTCATTAGTTCCTCTCATGTAGACATTTTACCAAGCCGAAATTCTGTAAGGGATTTCTCTCTCCTCTTTTTCATTCAAGTAATTATTTTGTTTTATGAATCTAAATTCAATTACATATGTTGGGACATGTATATATATGAACCCCTTACATTCAATTTCATGTACATATGATGAGACACCCATTTCTCTCTCATCAACCATTTTTATGAATTCTTATGTCACACTGTTATGCTTCCGAAATTGCACAGTGATTTTCCAAGCCAAAGTCATTGTGTATTGAATACCATGCCCATTTTTCTATAAAGTATATTTATCATTATGAAACTTTACATATTGATTATATAATTTCATGTATTAATTCCACATTCCTTTTTCATGGAATAAATGATGATGCTTAATGAATCCATGTTATATGATCCATGTGGCACACTTATGCATGAAATGAAATGATTAAGAAGGGTGTGCCCTAATAGCGCTCCAATGATTTGAGTAAAGATTAGTATCATGATAAGTCAAGTTCAATGAGGGTTTACTCATTCTAATTAAATTTCAATGAGTGTTTACTCATTCTCCATGTGCAATGATCCTTGGATCATGCTAAAATCATGTTAAATGTTATTGCCACATTTCCATGTTATGATAATCATGCTATATCATGCCTTTATGTTCATGTTTCTCTTATTATCAATTGATATGACTATTTCCTAACATGTACTGTATTCTTCATGTTATTCCTTTCTTAATCCCTTAATGGTATTTATAGCTCACCCATTTCTTATGCATGTCCTCAAGTTATCTTATGCAATGCTAAGTATGAAGGAATGTGTATGGTCATGTAAAAAACGTTTTTAATAAAGATGTGTATTTAATGTTTTAAGTCATTATCTAATGTTACTAATCCCCAAACACACTAGAAATATCAATATTATATGTTTTATCAAGTGAATAGTTTTATGTAATAAATTATTTTTAATTGTGTAATAAAGAGCAGGGTTGTTATATGTGGCTAAATTTATTAGAAGATGAATATTTTAACAGATGAAGGAAGAGTAGAATAGAACACCAGAAGTCAAGATAACTGGATTACATACTATACTTCATATATAGACAAATATCAATAAGGGGGACAATTCAATAGAAAATCTAGTCAAGGTGGTGGGATCCTTGGGCCTTGTTAAAGTATTTATGTGAAGATCACATGAGGTGGATGGTGACCCAAGAAGATCAGATGGTGGTGGAGACTAGGAGCACCATCTAGTTTACTCTATTTAATTACAACACAATCATTTTGATCTAATTACTATTCATTATAGTCATCATGGATTCTTTGAATAAAATTAAATCAACATTCTCCATGGATTGGGTCACAAGTCAGAACCAGATAATACTTGTGTTATTATTTTTTCCTTTTATTTATTTTTAATATTTTATTCCATCAGTATTTTTTGCACATATTCTAGTGGGTTTTAATTTTAGTATGGTTAATTGGGTTTATTATCTTCCAAGTTCTTCAATATCATAGCATGGGGTTTATTTAGTAGTTTCATTCCATGAGTGGTGTTCTGGTGGAAGTTGCTTTTAGTGGTTTATCAAAAGATGAATATGGACCTAACAAGTGGCATCAGAGCATAGGGTTAAAAGGATTCTGTAAAAATTTATCCCTAAATAAGGTTTTTCATAGCTAATATTAGAATCAATTTTCTTCCCTCAACATTATAGGATACTTTGGATAAGTATTTACTGATCTTTATTCTTAAAGTATTTGGAAGAAGTGGGAGTTCACATTTCTGGAAGGATAGTGTTAGGGGAGAGTAAGGTCGGGGTTGGGGAAGTTATATGGAATATATTTTTGGTTTCAATAGATTAAAATAGGTTATTTCCTACTATAGAAGGACCTAGATCTTCTATTAATTGTAACTAAGTTAAAAACAATGTAAAATGTAGAATTGGAGGGGATATATAAGAAATCACTAAAGTTGATGAGAATGTAACTTATTCTAAATGTTCCTTTAAATATCTAGGAAGTGGACACAACATTGAAACTCATAAAGACCCTATCAAAGATATATAGGATTCCCATAGTGATTAAATAGTTATTCTTACTAAGGATGCCATTTAGAATGATAATTTTATAAGGAAATTTTTCAGCCGATCATATCAATGAATTTAATGTCATTCTAAGTAAGTTAGAATCAGTAAAGGTAACCTATAGAGACCTGGTTTGGGATTTTTTGTTACTTTACTCACTCATGTAATCATATAAATTGATAGTGACTATTATGAGTAACTATAGCATAAAAGATGATTTAAAGTTCACAGATGTTTGTGACATGATCTTGAATGAAGTAATTCAATAGAAGAATAGTCAAGTATCTTTATAAAATGTATAAAATGTGGAAGGAAAAGATCTTTCATCACAAAAAAAAGTATCATCAGATAAAAAAATGATGGAGGAGATATAGAAAAGATATCTTATTGGATAATTCCCCCTATACTGGAATTGTGGGAGGAAAGGATGCTTGAAGAAAGATTTCAATGAATAAAGGGAGAACTCTAGAAGGTATTCCTTTAGAAGTGGGTCTGATAACCATGTGTTAGAAAAAAATAATGGATTTATTTTAAATTTATTTAGATCAATAAATTAAAGGTAAATTAATAGATTACTTTAATTTAGTATTTAAGAACTAGACTATAAAGAATTACATCTCTAGAATATTTTGTAGAGTTTATCTGGAGTATGATCAAGCAATCAAGATTATTATCTTGGGAGATTCTTCATTTTAGATAAGTAATGGAAGTTTTTTAAACTTTAAAAGTGTCTAGAATATTCCTATATTAAGTAAAAATATTATTTTTATGGGACACATTAATGACTCTGGTTTCTATACAATGTTTATGAATAAAGAATTGATAATTTTATACGACTCCATTATCATAGAAAAAGGATATAAGTATGTAATTATGTATCTTATAGTTTCATTAGAATGATCACTTAATGTTAAATAAATAAATTATGAAAATTTATGGCATGACCGTATTAGTCACCTTAGTGGGAATAAGATTAAGATTATAGCTACAAAAAGATTTTTAAATCATGGATGCATAAAGTACATAACATGTGAGGATTTCATTCATAGAAATTAGTGGAAGGTATCCTTATAAATGGAAGGGAAAATTTCAAGGCAGCAAAAGTTATAGGTGGTTCACATAGATATATGGGGACTAGATTTGGTGTGATCTCATGGAGGTTCACTCTACTATGTGACTTTCATCGATGTCTGTACATGTAATGTATGTGTGCATTTCATCAATTACAACTCATAGGTTTTTAGTAATTTCATTATATAGAGGTCCATGGTATAAAAGAAGACTAAAAAGATGATTAAATATATATGGTCAGACAATGGTGGTGAGTATGGAAACAAATAATTTTGGAGGTTCTAATGGTGGAAGGGGATTCATTTGGAGAAGAATGTGCAAGAAACACTAGAACAAAATGGATTTATAAAACATATTAATCTGAAACTAATGGAAAATTATAAAAGAAATTTGATTCATGAGGGGTTACCCATGTGTTTTGGCTAGAAGTAATGAATTAGTAATCATACCTTTTCAATCAGAGTCTATCATTTATAATTGAATAGAAACTACTAGAAATATATTTTCCAATAAGGAATGTGGATTTTACCCACCTCAAAGTCTTTAGGGAACTCACCTATTCCTATGTTGATGCTAAGGAATAAGACAAGTTAAAAGTCAAGTTTCAATAATGTTACTTTTTTTTATTAAAATGATAAAGAATTTGGGTTTCGACTATGGGATAATGACCTTTGGAAATTTTTTTGAAGTCATAATATGATCTTCAAAGAATATATCCTATGAATGGATCTCAATGGGAGAAAAGTAACATTGTAAGTTGAGGTTATCCTTAATGGGTATCCAAAAAATAATGGTTATTCCAAATAATTCCGGAAGCATAATAGTTCTAGATACACCAGACTAGATGGAGGTGGTTTCAGATAGAAGGTGGATTTTGATTGTGTTTCCAAGGCCAAGTATACTAGAAAATTCAAGGATTGTTGAATCTAAAGCATATAAATTTTCATCTCTAAAAGTATCGGTACCATAAGGATCTCAATCACAAGTAAATTTATAGATATCAACTAGGGGAAGACACTTAATGAAAAGGTATGAAATTACTTTTCATTATTTTCTCCCTATAGAAGATGGAGAACACAAGAGCCTAGAAGAGTCCAAAAATTTGAAAGGATGGAGGTATTTAGAGTTATCTAGAGGGATGAAATCAATTACATCCATGTTTCTAGATCATAGTTTTTATGGTAATACCTAAATTGAAGAAGGTTCTTCAAAAAAATGGGATTATTGGCTGAAGGAAGAGGCATATGGAGGAACAAGGTACAAGGTTAGTATAGTTGTGAAGGGATTTAAACAAATTTATGGAGTTGAATTCTATGATGTTTTTTAGTAAGAACACAACTATTTAGATGATGTTAAGTTTGGTTTTATAAGGACTTCATCTGGAGTAATTGGATGTGATGAAAAAATTCCTTCATGGGGACTTAGAAGAGTAAACTTTCTTGGATCAGCCGGATGGTTTCAAGGATCAATGAAACTATTAAATTATATGAATACTCAATTAGATAATTTATAGTTCAAATAAATCACTAAATAAATATAATCAAAAGTTAAAAAATTTCATGATGTAATGGAAAATTTTATCAGTAATCCAGATCATTGATGTTTCTAAAAGGTGTCTGATTATAGAAGATTCATTATCCATCAGCTTTACATAGATAATATGATGATAGTAATTCTAATTAAAATACAAATTGATGAGATAAAGGTTTAGTTTCCAGGAATCTTTGAGTTAAAGGATCATAGCTTGAAAAATAGGATTTGGGGAATGATTATTGTTAAAGAATAAAGGTATGATACTCTTCACTTAACCTAGTTCGACTATATCCAAAAGGTAGTAGAATTATTTGGAATGAGTGAAGAAAAATCGGTGAAAATTCCCCTGGATAGCCATTTTGATCTAAGAAAAGGGAATTCAACTAAAATAGAATAGGATGTTGAGTATGTTGAAAAAGTTCCATATGAATTATCTATTGTAATTTTGATGTATTCCATGGTTTTTACTCATCCGTATATTACATATGTAGTGGGAGTAGTCATAATATTCATGTAGAATATTTTATGGGAGAAATGAGAGGGAGTGAAATAGATTCTATGATACATGAAGGGTTCTTGAAAAAATTGACCTTTTTTTAGAATGGATGATCCTGTGAAAGGTTTTTCATACTTACATATTGGAAAAGATTCGGACACACAAAAGAGCACTTTCGGATATGTGTTTATTTTTTGTGGAACATTGGTGAAGTTGGATGTCCAAAATCCAACCTATGTTTATACTCTCATAATGAAACTAAATTACATTACCTTAAAAAAGGAAGGATATGATCTAGAAGAAGATATTTCTTGAGGATCTCATAATAAGGTAGGGTGATGGGGTGCTAATTTTTATTTAAAAAGTGTGATTCATTTAGCTAATAATTCAATGTTTCATTCTCAAAAAAATCATATTAAAATGGAGTGTCATTTAATATAGAATATTTTGGAGGAAAGAGTGATTTACTTATAGAATATTGAAGGAATTTGGAATCTAGTAGAAAAAATAGAAAAAGGTTATTAGCAAGAAATTTTTGAGGTGGTGGTGTGCCTTGATTGGCTTGGGATAACCTGATGTAATGGTGGGAACCATGTAGATTTTAACTTAAATTCAAAGAAAGTATACATGAAATCTAGACAGAAACTTATTTTTGAATCCTTAAATAAATCTCAAGTGGTATATTATTGGTTCTTAGATTTATTTTTTAGTTGGAGAAGTCTCACCGGTCAGGTAGAGGAATGTATGGAAGATGAATTTCTATCAACTGGATGGGAAATGGATCGGAAGTGAAAAAATGTCAGATTATTATAATATGTATAATATATAAGAAAAGTGGTGTAATAGAAAAGAACATCATAAGTCCAGGTCACAAGATAACAAGTTTGACTCGTATCTGGTGAAATCACCAGAAGGGGAATAGTTCACCAGCAAATCCAATTGATGTAGTTAGACCCTTGGGCCTCATATAAGTCTTTCTATGAAGATTGTATGTGGTGGATATGGACTTGGGAAGATAATATGGTGGTGGAGACTAAGGGGGCTGGTTGGGTTACTCTATTTAAGTATATTATGATCACATTGATTTGACTAATGTTCATTGTAGTCAATTATTATACTTTGAAGAAAAATAAATAATAATTCACCATGGATTAAGGTACATGCTTGAATCACCTAAAAATAATTTTATTCTTTTATCTTATCTTTATTTAATTTTTTTACTACAATTATTATTGTATACACTTATTCTGAAGGTTTTGAGTAGCGGTGTGGTGACTTGGGTGCATTATCATATAATTTATATAATGTTGTAGTGTGGGATTCATTCTAGAGTTTCATTTCACAAGTGAAGTTCTGGGAGAATTTTCTTCTGGTGGTTTATCATAATTTTACCATGGAACTAGAGAGGTATTCCTATAAAATCAAGTATCATCATTCAATAATAACAATATACTAGTAAACCATAATCAAGAATCATATCCAAATAAAACAATATTTGAAAAAAAGGCATGTCTCCTATGAGTTCAAATGGACCAAACCATTTCAAACAATTCCCATCCAAAATTCAATCAAAATCTAAGTTGAATTCCCCACATTAACCATTTAGGAAAAGGTATCACACACCATATTTACTCAAGCTAGTACTTAGAAAAAATTATAATCAAAACATTCTTTTGAAAACCCCACTTTTTTTAAATATCCTTTCAAACATGCATATGAAATCATCCCATTTCCCCATGAAATTCCATTTGAAACCATTTCCTTAAAAGTATATTTTTCACAAAAATCCCATTTTCAAACCCCCATTTATAAATTAAAAACTTATTTTCCTTATAAATCAAACTCCCACAACCAAACAATCCATAAAGGGGGCCATTAGTACTAATTTGACAACGGTCCCAAAAATGAATCATTTAGCAAGTTATATGGTATTTGTTGATTTTTAGGTCAATGTGAGACCATTAAAATTTATTGGGATACATCACAAAAATCATTCAAACATTCTAGAAAAATCATATTTATAACACATGAATATAAAATCACTAAACAAGTAAGAGTATCAGTCATGTAATCACCACCTACCTAATTCATAGATAAAAAATCTCTAATCTTTAAGAAACCTTGGTTGATCCATCTGTAATTAGAATAAATTTAATAATATGTAAAATACCTAATTTTGGTCAAAATAAAAAATAAATGAGGAAATGATGAGAGAAACTATGAATAAACACATAATGTCATCTAGCCTTTCCCATGGTCACTCCCAAAAAAGAACGACATGAAGAAAACCATTAATTGGTATAGATATCCATTGGGGATGAAGAAAGTAACAAGAAAGAGATCTATGTTTTTCTCACTATATTCTGGAAAAAATGGCCTAGGACCCCCTTTTACATTTCATTAAACGAATTGATTAATATTTTAGGAAATTTGGATAAAACTCATCACACTCATTTTTTTTTTCAAACAAAAGGACTCTTATGTATTGTCCATTACATATTAGGTGACCCTTATGCACCACCCTAGGGGATCCTTATGTATCATCGACCTTCACACATCATCCATCAAAATTCAAAAAAGTATGGGACCCTTATTTATGGACCCTTATGTATGTGGTTAATTTTACATATCACGGAATATATATCCTTATGTATCATAGGGTATCTCAACACTTTACAATTTTCTAAAGTTTACATATCAGAGTAACTATTATATATCAATAAGTTATCCCTTTCATTCCAAGAATTTTCCATTTTTTCATCCCAGGGTAACCCTTACATATCACCCTTTTTTCCTATGGGGTCCCTTACGTATCACCCTATGCGCACAAGGTGACCTTTATATATCACAAGGGACCTTCCACACTTAAAAAATTTTCCAATATAGGAGTACCTATAAATATCATCTAATTTACCTTTATATATCATAGGATCCTTAAATAGTTAACCAATTTTCTAAATATGAGGACTCTTATGTATGAGGGTACCCATATGTAAGAGCACACTCTTAAAAATGGTGACTCTTATATATGAGGGTACCAATACATAAGAGTTAACCCTTTAACACAAATAAATTTATGTATAGAACTAACAATACATAAGAGAGAAATTTTCTCATAATGACCTATATGGATATTTAGAGAAAATAATGACATTAAATTCTATAACCCATGTATTAGTCATAGCCTAGAATATACACTAGTCGTACCCTATGACTAAGTGGAAAAAAATTACAAAATTTATAGAACATCTCTAAAAGACTCTAGAATTTAATTTAATAAAAATTTCAATATAAAAACCCCTCCATCCTTCTACCAACTACATAATTTCAAACTTAAGCCTGGGATAACTCCTTATATTTAATTATCAACCTACACTAACACCCATTACACCTCTACGAGGTCTAAAAACACATGGTTAGTCCAAGATATGACCCAAATTATCATTTCTAAATATTTGGTCCATTACACCGACCTTAATCCAATACTCACTTGATCACCTGAAACACCTTATGAGAATATGAACACATCAAAAAATATCTTAAAAATATGTTCCAAATCCATAATTTTGATCTGAATCAAAATTTTAAAAACAACTCTTTCCCCAATACCAAAAATTTAAATCTCCCCTAAAAACAAGGACCCATAAATTTACGGGTCATTGAAAACTTCCCACATAAGGCTTCTCATCCTCTAACATCATATAGAAACCTTTCTTGACTTCTTTTATATCAATTGGAATATGATTAAACCCTAAATTCTCAATCCCAAACTCGAATGTACACAACTCAACTACTCACTCACTAAACCTGAATACACTGGCCTTATCTTGAAAATATCCAATTGATCCCCAAAACACATCATCCATATCTTAAAAAATACTCTTGATGTGGTTTCCACATCATTGCTTCCAATTCTATACATAAACACTAGTCAGTCCATCTCTAGATGACCTTTCATAAAAAAATTTGCCTACACCTACTAAAGAATATTAATACCACCCAATCATGATGCCTTAATTTTAAAAGGCATCGTAAAATCATCCAAAAACCCACACAAAACCTCAAACCCAACACGAAATGTAATTCAATGGTTGGATACTTGACCGACCAGAACTACCACTATTGATCACTGAAGGGTACTAACACAACTACAATCTGAATCACTCTTGGATCCCACCAAAATATATCTTGATCTTAATGATGACACAAGTACTCCAATCAACACTGCATCTGAAACCCAAATATGATAAATACCAAGGAACCATATGAATAAAATCTATCTACTCACTATTATCCTTATTCCATATCCATCGTCTTTCAAACGGTTTCATTTCCTCCATGTACCTTCCAACAAGAGGGTCACACATCTATGACCAATTTGATGATCCTTATTATAGAAGTATCCTTACTATTACCCCCACCAAACCAAAATACCTAATTTCCACTCCACACATCTTTTATATTGTTGAGAATAATGAATAGATGTTACCACCCCACTCATAATCAATCACCGACATGGATCATTGATCACCAAAAATTCCTGGAAAACTAGGAATGTAATCCTTGA
This sequence comes from Viscum album, assembly GCA_963277665.1. NCBI lineage: Eukaryota > Viridiplantae > Streptophyta > Magnoliopsida > Santalales > Viscaceae > Viscum > Viscum album. The sequence goes on from OY728164.1 coordinate 1,354,137,976, forward strand.
CATTTTCAAAAAAATTACCTGTAATGAGGATCACACCATCAAATATCTAATTGTGCACTCCCATTCATATGGATTCTATTACACTACTCTATAAGAACACTTTTGATAGGTTCAATCACCACACAAGTGTCGCTCTTCACAATCCACACTCATCCCATCCCTGACAACCCATATCAAGTACCAATCTTGGATTAACCATATCATGGTACTCTTATCCATTTCTAATGTTACCTCTTTATATTGACTAACACCTATAATTTCATTAAAACCTTCAACGATCATTCTCGATAGCATATTATTGATCAAACAATGATCACCATCATCTCACTAACACCATTTCACCTAGATCTTACCACCAATTTTTTTAGATCCCAAAACTAATTTCGCAAGCACTCCACTCACCACCATCACTATACACCCACACAGTACCCAACCACACCCATCGATCCAAATTCACTAGAGTTCCAACAAATAATTTATCAATAGGATTATGGTGATCACCACCATAAGTCTCTAATAAAAAATGATGATTTTGGGTAATGGTTCCCTTAACTGTAGTAGTCACCTACTGAAACCCAAATTGATCATTTTGGTCCTCAAAACCATCAATACAAACATCTTTCTACTTGATCCCAACATCAATCATCCATTTCATGAGCCTAAAACACATGGATATATTGAAAAATACTCAACATTCCCACAAAATAGGTTGACTAAGGTGATCCATGCTATACATGCATAAATTTATAACAAATCCATAATTTAAGCATTACATCTCACCAATAATCTCACAATCACAAAACCCAAAGGTTTAGTGTCTTTAGAGATTAACTACATAAATTTCTTATTACACATTATTTCCTCAACATCTCCCTTAAAACATCTCTACACAAAACTTCCTTCTAAGCATAATCGTGCATGTAATTACCTATGGAAATGAGGAAACAAAAGAAGGGGTGAGCACAAATGCTCAATAGGGAAAAAACTTATCAAAGATTCATAAAGGGGTTAGATTATATGTTTGGGGAAAAAATAATAATTGGTTCAATATTTGATTAAAAGAAACATTAAACCATAGGAGTTGTCTATAAGGTATGGTATAATGACATATAAGTTCAAAATATATACCATGGTGTAAGAAAATGAAAACATAAAAAAATAATCAATAGACATAAAACACAACGTAGGCATGTAACATAATATAGAAATGTGGAACAATCATAATCATAAAAAACTATGACATTTTGGACAGGGTTAGCCATAATTTGGACCATTTATAAGGTTGTAAACATTAAACTCAGGCCCACACATAAAATTGTGAACATGAAATTAGTTCAACATATAAAATCATTATCTCAAGAGATATAAAAATTTAACCAATATATTAGAGGCATATATAGGACCCCAACCATCACATAATGATTATTCATACATGTGTATCACGTGAAATTAATCATACACCATATCGTGAATAACCAGTGGAAATAAAATGGGTATCGTAACATTTTCAAAAAGGTATAAAAATGAAACAATAAAGAAACAAGAATTTAGTGGCAGATTTTTTGTGGTGGGTTTTAAAACCACTACTAAATGTTTCATTTTTATTTTTAGCAAAAATTTTAGAAAACTGCTGCTAAATTAATTAGTTCTAAGAGAAATTGAAAACTAGACTTTACCATCAAATGACTATAAATTTTGATCCATGTGTTTGTTTATGGTCCATAACCTATCAAATCGAAGTATGAAAAAGAAATAAAATGAAACAAGGTAATAATTTGGTAATAATTATTAATAAAAAATGTATTATTTTTTTAAGAGAAGTTGGAAGTCACACTTCATATTCAAATAGCCATAACTTTTGACTTGGGTGTCTATTTAGGCTTCGAGACATATCACTTATAAGGTTACAATGATCTATATATAATATAGCCCCAACATTGGTGGTGGGGTAGTAAGGGTTTGGGGGGGTAAGGGGCAGGTCATGGGGTCAAGTCCCCGGGCTTGCAATTTAATGTAATTTTCTTCCTTGCGTCGTGTGCCGCTTTCGCGGTTGTACCCAATTTTTTAAAAAATCTATATATAATATAAACTTAAAGGGTCCTTATTCCCTTTCTTATTAATTTAAAAAGTCCTAGAAGATCTCCAAAACTCAATTTTTAGTTGAGATACCCTAATTTTTAAATGTTCGATGGAATTTCAGCTTCGTTTAAGAAAGACTTCTTATGATTGTTAGGTGGTATGTGATTTTAGTACAGGATTTTATATTCCCATTGATATGATTATGTTGTAATTGTATTGGTATTCCCTCTTTTAATGATTTTTTTATTTCCTATTGTGTGTGGGTGCGTGTATTTAGGTATATTTATTTATAATTTATACATATTTATATATATTTATTTATATATAATTATTTTTTATAGATATTTATATACATTTGTGTATATTTATATATATTTATATATATTTATATGTTTATATATACATATTATTTCTTATTTCTTATTTATTTAATATTTATTTATTAATCATTATTAATTATGGGTTATTTGTTATTTATTATTTTTTATTTATTAATTATTTGTTTATTATTTATTAATTATTTGTTTATTATTTATTATTTATTATTTTTTATTTTTTATTTTTATTATTTTTTTAATTATTTATTTGTTATTTATTTATTTATTATTTTTTATTTATTATTATTTTTTATTTTTTATTGAACTTTAAGCCAGGTACCTTGAGGATTTATGATTAGAAGTTAAACATTAATTTAAATGAGTTCAAGGATACTTGTGCCCAAGTTTGGATAAAAATTCATGGTCTTAATTATGTTTTATGGCACCTAGAGATTTTATATGACACTATTTTAACTCTAGGAATTATAATTAGGATAAAAAACACCATGAAAATGGTGAGTTTTGGTCATTATGCATGATTTTTGGTGGAAATTAGAATCTAATCTACCTTAATTGATAGGGTGGTTCTTTCCACTCCCCAAGACGAAATCACTCTTAGGATCGAATTTGAAAACACAACTCTTTTTTTCTGCATGTAGAAGTATTGGTCATTCAAAATCTATGTGTATAAAAGATTTGGTTTTCCCCAATTATTAGATTCGTGGTCATGATTTGTCTGAATGTCGAAAGTTAAGAAATCAAGAGACTCCTCAAAAGCATGATGCTCAATTTCAAAACCAGGTGATAAATAAGGCTGGTATTTTCCCTGCCTCCAAAGCCTCCAATTATCCAAGAGGGAAGCCTCTTGATGATATATGACCCACCCATGTTATACATAGATTTACTTTTGAATACCTTCTGAATGATGGTTTCATAGATCTTCTTGCTTCTGGAACTTTATCTTCTCCTCAGGATGTTCTAGGAAGTGTGGTGATAAATAAGGCTAATATTTTCCCTACCTCCAAAACCCCCAATTATCCAAGAGGAAATACTCTTGATGATGAAGGAACCTCCCATGTTATACATAACTCTACTTATGATTACCTTATAAATGATGGTTTCTTATATCTTCCTACTTCTGTACCTTTATCTTCTCTTCAGGATGTTCCTAGAATTGTTGTTTCAAATCAAGGAAATGGGAAGAGCCCCTTGACTTGGGTTGACATTTCTGAGGAGGGCCACTCAGATATGGTTGGTTTTTATTTTAATGATGATTTGACTAAGGGTATTATTAATGAGTCTGTGGGTGATGAATCTGATGACAGTCAGGCTACCATTGAGTGTGATGCACAGGTCGATGTTGACTTCAATTTTTGGCAAGAGCAATGAATGATTTCATAAAAATGTAGAAAAGGAAAAAAAGTTCGATGCTACTAATTCAAGGAAATCAAAAAAAATAAGAGTATAACCCTTGTAAAATGCCCTTCCTGTAACACCCCAAGATTCCACAATACGTTTTCCTTTGAATAATGCAATAGCTTGCGTTGTACGCAACTTCGTGATCCTAACACATCACGACAAATCAAACTAGCCGTTATGAATAGTAATACTCACTTTTTGAAATTTTATCAATTTTATATTTCAAAATGGAATTCATTTTTGGGTTCGTAATATCAAAATTATCTTAGGGTGATTTTTTGGTATTTTTCTGAAAACATTCAGTTTTTGATGAATAGTGAAAAATACTAAATTTTAATTAAAAAGAACTTTTTTAATCAAAATAATTTATAGTGATAAATTATACTATTGAGTGATTTTTAAGTATAATTAGATTATAGTTTTACCATTTAATCCAATATTGGTCATTGGATGTAATTTCACACTTAAATTGGACATAAGCAAGTGTCAATCTTTTGATAGTTATTATTTCTTAAAAACACGCTTTTTATTTTGACAACGAGAATTAATTTTAAATTAATTTATGTTACTTATATATTTTGAATTTAGAAAAATTGATTCCATATTTAGAATCAGGATTTATAAATTTTGTAAATAAGTAACTTTTATTTTTATACATTTTGAATAATTACTTCGATAAATATTTTATTTACCATGGTTAAAGGGTAAATCCGGTAAATAAGGGTAAAAAAATAATATTAAAATAATATTAAATTACCTTAAAACGTGTTATAACCCTATTTTCTGATACATGTCCGACCATGGGAATCCTTGGGTTGATTTCAGGACCCCATGGAGCCACTTGTAAGTGATAATGACACTTTATATTAATTAAGTTAAAGTAACTAAAAAAATGACATAAGCATATATCTTTTCGTAAATAAATTTTTACATAGGGTTATATATGTTATCTCTTAAACTATAAATATTAATTATAAAACTAAAAAGATTTCCTACATAATGTTATTTTATTTATAATTTTTATACATTTAATAATTAAATTTATTTATGACACAATGATGATGCAGTATTTTCTTTATTAATGAAAGAATCAAATAAATGGTATTATAGATTGTAAAATAAATATAATTTTAAAGTTTTGATGCCATAAAAAAATTTATAGGTTAATTTGATATTTTAGGATTGATTAAATGAATTTTTTTCTAAGTAATAATGCTGTTAAAAGTTTAACAAAAACAAAATAGAAAATAGTGTCAAAATTGACATAAAAGAATTTTTAAAACAAGTATTATATTATTAATTGATATTATATTCCTAAAAAGCTAAGGATTGGAAAAAGGTCTTAAATAATATTATATATTTCATTAATGAACCACTTGAGGATCTCTTGGATGTTTATAGAAAGTTTATTAACCATTTAATATAAAAATACAAAGAGACATGGTACATGTCAAACTAATTAACTAAGAGTTAAATCTAGAAGATATGATTAATATAGTGACCCAAACCTGTCTAAAACCTATTGGTTGAGTGTTGTTAGACCCATAAACACCTTATACTCTAAATAAATTTTTTTGGAGCCATTAGAAACAGAAAATAATTTTATTATAAAATAATATTTCAATCTTTTCTTAAGGTGCCCCTCACCCCTCTTATAAAAGGGCGCTTACCCTTCTCTCAAATCCACACATTCAAAGCCATTTGGATCATCCAACCCCTACCCAAATATCCTCTAAACGGTCCTCCATTCATTTTAGAGGCCTTACTTTAGTCATAAATCCAATCTAAGTATCCCTTTTGATCAAATCAAAAAGAATAACTTGAAGAAGAGGTAAATATTTCATCACCTCTTTCAAGCTATTTTCTTCTTCCACTTCCTCTTTATTTGTTGTTTCCATTATAAGATAATAAATCCAGTATATTATATTTACTATGATATTATTATAAAAATTATAAAACCATATTCATTATTTTATCCATCCTAGGAATGACATGTCACCATACGTGCATACGTACGGCTTACCGTCTCCACGTCGTGGTGTAGTTTGTTATTCAAACACTTCATCATTTGGATGGGTATAATAATGATTATAAATGATGTAAATAATAAATATAATATTATAATGATTATTTTTATATGATATAATATCCAATTATATACAATTTTAATATCAAAATAATGATATTGTCGCTCGTGCGTACGTACGGATTACCATCTCCACGAACGCAATGAGATTCATTCCCCATCATATCCATTCAAGACTAATTTTTGTTTGATGATTAAAAATAATATTTAAATACTTAATATCATTCTGAATATGAATAATAAATATCATATCTACAAGAAACATTACTTACATTACGAATCATATAAAGGAAAATGAATTATTTAACACCCGAACCGATGATACTACTGAAATATCATTAACAAAGAAATATTATAAGATCATATATGATATCATAGTAATGTATATGGTTATTTTATAATTTAATTAACAATTATTTCACCATTATATAATAGGTTAACCTACCCTATACCAAGTAAAAGAATAAGGTAAGGGTTAATTTCACAATCTCTTTATTATCAGAGATTGTTTTTACGTAAGTATCTATTGTGACCTCTTTATCATCCACATCCATGTTTCTTAAAAATGTATTCCAATTTTATTTACTATTTACTAGAATATGGTTTTAAAGTAATTTATATCCTTGTTTGACTATTTATAAAATTGTTTGAAAGTAATCTTTTCGTTGTTTTCCAAACAAGGTACCTTATGACCTTTTCGACAAAATTAAGGTAAGAATGTTTTTTTAACTTATACGGTGAGTGCTGCTATTTTTCACCGTTATAACATCGTCAAAGATTCCCTTACAATATTATAGAAATATTTTCAAAATAAATGTATTATTTTATAATTATATTACTTTTAAATGATTTCAAAATAGAAAGAGATATTTCTCTAAAAATGTTTTGATTTCATCTATGTCAACATCCTTTGATGGATTGTAAGATTATTTGAAGTTGATTTATTAGGATACAAAACTTCTATATTGTATTGAAGGTTTTGTAATAGGTTTGACTGTGGATGTGTTATTTTTATACCATTCTTGGTTTATGGATAAATTATTAACATTTCGTATGCTAGTTTTAATACAAATGTTTACGTTATGTTTAAACCTTTTCATATGAGGAATGTATTGGACTTAGTAAGTGATGGGTGGAGCCCGCTATAGCTCTTCAATGTATCGGTAGGTATCATGAGACAAACTAGTGTCTTGTCACAAGGCCTTGAAAAAATCTTATTTGTAGTCTTGGCACAAGGCCTTGACTATGTGGTTAAGAATTCTGGCATTATGCATTCCATCATTATGAAAGTGGATATTGATATTGCATGTGATTATTAGACTATTAGAATATCCATGTGAATAAGTAAATGGAATTATTTGATTTTATATTTTCCATATTATTCTGAAGTTCAAGTTTAAAAGGCTTTTGTTTTAGTCTTATACATTTCCTTAAATGTTTATGCTTATTTATGAACGTTTCCGCTATATTGTTATCCTTACTGATCATCTGAGCTCGCCCCTTTCTATGTTTTATTTTTTCCAGGATACGAAGAAGTATTTTATGTCTAACCTGTCGGGATAGTTTGAGGGGATATGAGTGTGGTCTATGGAAACAATGTTGTTGTAGTTTTTCATTTTATAATGTAATTTCAAACTTATGAATGTTTCTAGTATTTCCAGGGCTACTAAACTTATTGGTATTTAGAGACATGATTTCCTTGTATCATGCCAATGTTATGTAATAAAGTAAAAATGAAGGCCTTAGGGCCACTTAGGATTATGTAATAATGCACCAACTCTGGGTAACTGGGTTCAGGGCGTTACAGTTGGTATCAGAGGAAGTTTAGTACAAACCTTGGAATCTAGATTTAGATAAACTATGATTATAGCACTTTACCCTAAGATATACTTTGAGGATTAGAATAGAAGAACTTCCTAGAATTTTGGTATTGTAGAGATTTTGTGAGTTTTCCAAGCAATACATCCCTGTCTAGATATGAGAAGGTATAGGTGGCTTTGGCACAGATGAACCTAGGGTTAAAACCGGAAAACACCGCTTTGAGCTAGACTTGAACGGGAACTGGTGCACAACAACGGGCCTTGATTCAGTCTTGATTACGACACTCCCAGGGGATATTCTTAGGATAATTCTCATTTGCTTTACAAACCATTATGAAGGGTTTATGAGTATGTACTTCCTCAAAGAAATTTTTTTTATGATTATGAATTATATCCATAAACTTTTTAGTTTATATTTAGTGTTTTACAAGTTTGGAATTATGTATTTCGATTCATAAACTAATCTAGTTTATGCCATTTTTTAGAAATGGTTCATAGTGGAAGGATTGGAACCCGTATCAATGCACGTAATCCATATAGGGATTTCCCTCCCACTCAAGATAATTATAGTGGATATGGTGAAGCAACTGGAATTGATCAACTTATCACCATACTTGGATAACTCACTCAGGTTATGAATAATAACTTTACCTGTATGGAGCACCCTAATCCACAACGTAGAGGATAAATATTTGATCACTTCATGAGGAAACAACTACCAATATTAAATGGGAGTACAAATTCATTAGTAGCTGTGCAATGGATAAATTACTTAGAGAAAATATTCCATGCCTTGGGGAGTAGTGAAAGGGAAAAAGTTGTCATGGCAGTTTACTGCCTCACTAGAGATGTTGATCAATGGTGGTCATTGATTCAAAACACAAAGTAATATGATGAAGTATCAAATATGGAATGGAGGGAGTTTAAAGAAATTTTCTTAGAAAAATACATTCCTCGTGACCATCGAGAAGATATGAAAAGACAATTTCTAAGTATGAGGTAAAAGGATGATGAGAATTCGCAAAGTATGAAGCTAACTTTACAAGGTTAGCAAGGCATGCTGAAGATTACATATTTAACCCAAGAAGTAAGATTGATAGTTTCTTTTATGGGTTAAAATTGTTTCTTAGTCGAGCATTAGTCTGAAAATCCGTCTCATCACACGAAGACATTGTCTCATGTGCTATCAAGACAGAAAAGTAATTCTCTAAGTCTTACAACTTTAAAGAAAAGAAAGATAAGAAGAGATCTACCAAACACTCTGGAAATGAAAATAGGGGGAAGAAGAGAAAAGTTGAATATCCATCCTGCAGTAAATGTGAGAAGAAACACCCCAGTACTTTCCTGAAGGGAATGGGAGTCTGTTACAAGTGTAGTGAAAAAGGCCACCAATCTCACGATTGCAAGGGGAAAAAAGAGGTTGTCAATGTTGAATGCTATAATTGTAGAGAACGGGGGAATTATGAAAATGACTGTTCTAAGAGCCAAGGAAAATTACCTCATAAAAGGCCAATGGATCAAGGGAAAGCTTATGCTATCACTACTTCTAAGGTTGAAGCTCTGAATGACATGGTGGAAAGTAATTTAATGGTTTCCTCAAGTTTAGAAAATGATTTATTTGATTCTGGATCATCGCATTGTCTCATATCTTCCCAGTTTGCTAAGAAAATTGGATATTTCCAATTTGATTTAATAAGGGAGTTGTCAGTCAAAAATCCTAAGGGAAGTATCATTGCAACAAAGTTTTGTAAATCAGTCCCCATTAGGGCATATAAATGTTCTTTATCTACTGATCTCATTATCATTCCCATGATTGAATTTGATATAATCCTCAGTATGTATTGGCTTTCAGACCATGATCCAAATATTTATTATAAGAATAAGGAGGTTACTATTTTTGATGAAGATGATAAAGAATACCTTATCTTTAGAAAAGAATCATCACCACCTAATTCTTATCTAGATCCACACCCAGTAGCTCAACTAAATTCAATTATTAGGGAGGAAGAGAATGAAATAACTATAGGTGAGGAAAAGAATGTTCAAATAGAATATGTACCTATTATTCAATAATATGTTGATGTGTTTCCAGAAGATTTACCTAGACATCCTCCAGAATGAGAAATTGAGTTTTCCATTGATTTAATTCCTGTTTCAAGGCCCATATCAAAGACCCATTATAGAATGGACACTATGTAATTAGTGGAACTAAAGAAACAACTAGAGGAATTGAGTAACAAGGGATTTATTCGCCCTAGTGTTTCTCCATGGGGAGCCCTTGTCCATTTTGTTAAGAAGAAAGATGGATCTATGAGGTTGTGCATTGACTACAGGGAGATTAATTCTATAACAATAAAGAAAAAGTATCCCCTACCTCGCATTGATGATTTATTTGACCAACTTCATAGAGCTCAATATTTTTCAAATATTGACCTTCGATTTGGAGACCATTAGTTTTGCATGAAGAAGGAAGACATTCTGAAGACAGAATTTCAAACCAGGTAAGAGCATTATGAGTTTACAGTAATGCCTTTCAGATTGACTAATGCACCCTCTGTCTTCATAGATCTAATGAATAGGGTTTCAAGGAATATCTTGATGACTTTGTAGTGGTATTTATTGATGATATCTTGGTATAATCCAAAATCTACGAAGATCATAAAAATCACTTGTGCATTATCCTGAAGACTCTTAGAAGAAATGAATTATATGGGAAGTTTAACAAGTGTGAATTCTAGCTTCAAGATATTTCTTTTCTTGTCCATATCATCTCTAAGGATGGAATATCTATTGATCATTCAAATACAAAGGCAATCCAAGAATGGCCAGCACTGACGAGTATAACTGAGGTACACAATTTTATTTGTTTATCAGGTTATTATTGACGTTTCGTCCAGAATTTTGCCCGATTGGAAACCCCATTAACCAAGCTCACACATAAATGGGTTAAATTTGTTTGGAAAAAAGAGTGTGAAGAATATTTTGAATAATTGAAGAGAAGATTATTCAATGCTCTTATATTGAATCTGCCATAGGGGAATGACAGGTTTGCTATTTATAGTGATGCTTCAAAGAAAGGACTTGGTTTTGTCCTTATGCAGAATGATAGGGTTATTGCCTATGCATCATGACAACTAAAAATTCATAAAAAACTATCTTACTCATGATCTTGAGTTATCAGCTGTAATGTTTGCTTTAAAGATATGGAGACACTATCTATATGGTAAAAAATGTGAGATTTATAATGATTATAAGAGTTTGAAGTATATTTTCTCACAAAAAGAACTCAACATGAGGAAAAGGAAATGGATTGAAATACTCAAGGATTATGATTTCACTATAAACTACCACCCAGGGAAGGAAAATAAGGTGGAAGATGCTTTGAGTAGAAAGAATCATGGAGTTTGAAACAAGATGAGAGTTGAAAAGGATCCTATATACATGGATCTAGTAAATATGGATATGGGAATAACCATGGAAGGTGAAACATCAATTATTTTTCAAATGGTTGCCAAACCATATTTACTAGAAAGGATAAAAAGTTCTCAGGCTGATGAACAGGACTTTCAAAAGAAGATTAAAGCTGTGAATAATGGGAGATTGAGTGAATTCGTATATGAAGATGGAATCTTGAAATTTGGGAAGAGACTTGGTATTCCCGATATACCTGATCTAAAAAGAGAATTTTTGGATGATGCACATAGCTCCAGTTTCTTTATACACCATGGGAGCACCAAAATGTATAGATATTTGAAGGAACATTTTTTGTGGGACAACATGAAGAGGGAGATTGCTGATTTTGTGTCAAGATATATGGTTTGTCAACAAGTGAAAGCTGGAAGGAAACTGCCTAGAGGAGTCATGAAACCTCTTCCAATACCTGAGTGGAAATGGGATAATATTATTATGGACTTTGTCATGGAACTACCAGACTCCTAGAAGGAATGATGCAATATGGGTCATTGTTGACCGTCTTACCAAGTCAGAACATTTTCTTGATATAAGAGAAGATTTACCACTTGAACGTTTAGCAAGAAAATATATTAATGAAGTTGTAAGACTTTATGGAGTACCCCTATCGATTGTTTCTGATCGTGATCCCCATTTTACATCAAGATTCTGGAAAAGTCTTCAGAAATCCCTAGACACTAAACTTCGGTTGAGCACTGCCTACCACCCTCAAACTGATGGAAAATCATAACGGACTATTTAATCCTTATAATAAATGTTTATAAATTTCTCACTTGACTTTCAAGGTATGTGGGGTCAATATTTGACTCTAGTATAATTTTCCTATAACAATAGCTTCCAATAAAGTATTCAGATGACACCATATGAAGCATTATACTGAAAGAAATTCTGCACACCAACTTGTTGGGATGATGTTGGTGAAAGAAAACTCGTAGGCCCAGAACTTGTTGAGTAAATGATGGAAAAGTTGAATCTAATCCAAACCCACATCAAAGCATCTCAAAGTAGGCAAAAGAGCTATGCCGATAACCGTAGGAAGGATTTGGAATTTCAGGTAGGAGATTATGTTTTCTTGAAGGTATCTCAATGGAAGGGTGTTATACGTTTCCGTAAGAAGGGTAAATTGAGTCCAAGGTAAATCAGACCTTTTTAAATCCTAGAAATAATTGGGGTTGTAGCATACCATTTGGAAACACTTCCAATTCTCTCCAAATTTCATGATGTGTTCCACATATCACTGTTGTGAAAATACATGCCTGCCCCAACACAAGTACTTACCTATCAAGAATTAGAACTGAAACTTGATCTATCTTATTGTGAAGAGCCTATCAAGGTTCTTGATACAAGAGAACAAGTGTTGAGAAACCAGACGACTCATCTGGAAAAAGTTCTATGGAGAAACCATAAGATTGAAGAGGCAATGTGGGAACCCAAGGAACTTATAATGAAGAACCACCTGAATCTTTTTATGCAGAAATATTCTAGAAATTTCGAGGATGAAATTATTTGACTGAGGGTAGAATGTAACACCCCAATCATCCATGGTACATTTCCCTTTGAATAATACAATAGCTTGCGTTGTACGCAACTTCGAGATTCTAACACATCGTGACCAATCAAACTAGTCGTTATGAATAGTAATACTCACTTTTTGAAATTTTATCAATTTTAACTTTCAAAATGGACTTCATTTTTGGGTTTGGAACATTGAAATTAGCTTAGGAAAAATTTTTGGTATTTTTCTGAAAATATTTAGTTTTTTATGAATAGTGAAAATACGAATTTTTAATTAAAAACATCTTTTTTAATCAAAATAATTTATAGTGTTAAATTATACTATTGAGTGGGTTTTAAGTATAATTAGATTATATTTTTACCATTTAATCCAATTCTGGTCATTGGACGTATTGTCACATTTAAACTGGATATAATCAAGTGTTAATCTTTTGATAGTTATTATTTCTTAAAAACACGCTTTTTATTTTGACAACGAGAATTAATTTTAAATTAATTTATGTCACTTCTGTGTTTTGAATTTAGAAAAATTGATTCCATATTTATAATCAAGAGTTCCAAATTGTTTAAATAAGTATATTTTATTTTTAGACATTTTAAAAAATTACTTCTATAAATATTTTATTTACCATGGTTAATGGGTAAATCCAGTAAATAAGGGTAATATAATAATATTATAATAATATTAAATTACCCTAACACATGTTATAACCCTATTTTATGATACATGTCTAACCATGGGCATCCTTGGTTTGATTTTGGGACCCCATGGAGCCACTTTTAAGTGATAATGACACTTTATATTAATTAAGTTAAAGTAAATACAAAAATGACATAAGCATATATCTTTTAGTAAAAAAAAATTTATATAGGGTTATATATGTTATCTCTTATACTATAAATATTAATTATAAATCTAAAACAATTTCCTACATAATGATATTTTATTTATAATTTTTAGACATTGAATAATTAAATTTATTTATGACACAATGATGATGCAGTATTTTCCTTATTAATGAAAGAATCAAATAAATGGTATTATAGATTGTAAAATAAATATAATTTGAAATTTTTGATTCCATCAAAGAATTTTATAGGTTAATTTGACATGTTAGTATTTATTAAATGATTTTTTTGAAGTAATAATGCTGTTAGGAATTTAACAAAAACAAAATAGAAAATAGTGTCAAAATTGACATAAAATAGTTTTTAAAACAAATATTATATTAATAATTGATATTATATTACTAGAAATATAAGGTTCTTCCATAGGTCTTAAATAATATTATATATTTCATTAATGAACCATTTGAGGATCACTTGGATGTTTATAGTTATTTTATTAACCATTTAATATAAAAATACAAAGAGACATGGTAAATGTCAAACAAAATAACTAAGAGTTAAATCTAGAAGATAAGGTTAATATAGTGACCCAAACCTATCTAAAACCTATTTTTTGAGTGTTTTTCGACCCATCCCCACCTTATTCTTGAAATAAATCATTTTTAAGCCATTAGAAACTGAAAATTATTTTATTATAAAATAATATTTCAATCTTTTCCTAAGGTGCCCATCACCCCTCTTATAAAAGGGGACTTCTCCTTCTCTCAAATACACACCTTCAAAGCCATTTGTATTGGACAAAACCTACCCAAATATCCTCTCAACTATCCTACCTTTATCCTAGAGGCCTTAATTTAGTCATAAATCCGACCTCAGGAGCCCTTTTGATAAAATCAAAAGGAAGAACCGGAAGAAGAGGTAAATATTTTATCACCTCTTTCAAGTTATTTTCTTCTCCCACTTCCTATTTCTTTATTGTTTCCATTATAAAATAATAAATCCAGTATCTTCTATATAATCTTATGTTATTATAAAAATGGTATAACCATATTTATTATTTTATCCATCCTAGGAATGACATGCCACCATACGTGCGTACGTACAGCTTACCGTCTCCACGTCGTGGTGTAATTTGTTATTCAAACACTTCATCATTTGGATGGGTATAATAATGAGTATAAATAATTTAAATAATAAATATAATATGATAATTATTATTTATATATTATATACCATCCAATTATATACAATTTTAATATCGAAAGAATGATATTGTCGCTCGTGCGTACGTACGGATTACCGTCTCCACGAACGTGATGAGATTCATTCCCCATCGTATCCATTCATGAATAATTTTTGTTTGATGATTAAAAATAATGTTTAAAGACTTAATATTATTATGAATATGAATAAGATAAATCATATCTACAACAAACATTACTTACATAACAAAGCATATAAAGAAAAACAAATTAGTTAACACCAAAAACGATGATACTTCTGAAATATCATTAACAAAGCAATATTAGAAGATCATATGTGATATCATAATAATTTATATGGTTCTTATATAATTTAATAACAATTATTTCACTATTATACAGAAGTTTAACCTACCCTTGACCAAGGAAAAGAACAAGGTAAGGGTTAATTTCACAATCTCTTTATTATCCAATATTGTTTTTACGTAAGTATCTACCGGGACCTCTTTATCATCCACATCTATGTTTCTTAAAAATGTATTCCAAATTTTTTTTACTATTTACTAAACTATGATTTTAAATTCATTTATACCCTTGTTTTACTTTTTATAAAATGGTTTTAAAGTAATCATTTCTCTGTTTTCCAAATAAGGTACCTTATGACCTTTTTGAAAAAGTTAAGGTAAGAATGTTTTTTTAACTTGTACGGTAGGTGCAGCTATTTTCCATCATTATAACATCGTCGAAGCTTCCCTTACATGATTATAAGAATATTTTAAAAATAAATATATTCTTTTATAATTATATGATTTTAAATGGTTTCAAAATAGAAAGAGATATTTCTCTAAAAAAGTTTTGATTTCATCTATTTCAACATCCTTTGATGGATTGTAAGTTTATTTGAAGTTGATTTATTATGATACAAAACTTCCATATTTTATTGAAGGTTTTGTGATATGTTTGAATTTTTATGTGTTATTTTTATACCATTCTTGGTTTATGGATAAAGTATTGACATTTTGTATGCTAGTTTTAATACGAATGTTTATGTTATGTTTAACCCTTTTCATATGAGGAATGCATTGGCCTTAGTAAGTGATGGGTGGAGCCCGCTATAGCTCCTAGATGCATTGGTAGGTCTCATGAGACAAACTAGTGTCATGGAACAAGGCCTTGATAAAATGTTATTTGTAGTCTTGGCACAAGGCCTTGACTATGTGGTTATGAAATCTGGCATTATGCATTCTATCATTATGAAAGTGACCATTGATATTGCATGTGATTATTCAACTAGTAGAATATCTATGTGAATAAGTAAATGGAATTATTTGATTTTATCTTTTCCATATTATGATAAATTTCAAGTTTAAAAGGCTTTTTTTAGTCTTATACATTTCCTTAAATTTTTATGCTTATTTATGAAAGTTTCCGCTATATTGTTCTCCTTACTGAGCATCTAAGCTCACCCCTTTCTATGTTTTATTTTTCCCCGGATGCGAAGAAGTATTTTATGACTGACCTACAGGGATAGTCTAAGGGGATATGAGTGTGGTATATGGAAACAATGTTGTTGTAGTTTTTTATTTTATAATGTAATGTAAAACTTATGAATATATCTAGTATTTCCAAGGCCGCTAAACCGATCGGTCTTTTGGGACATGATTTCCTTGTATCATGCCAATGTTATGTAATAATGCACTGACTTTGGGTAACTGAAGTCGGGGAGTTACACCTCCACCCCTTCTATGGATAGGACCTCAGTAGGTATATACTTTTTTATCAAAGATTCTTTGAAAACTCCTTTTTCTACCTCTGGTTACAGAATTGAAAATGCTTTGGGTGAGTCTTTATCCCTACAAAAGCTAGACCAGCCTCGTTCTGATGTTTCAAATCTCCAGTCTATCATGTCTATAGTTTCTAATGGTAATGGAAAATCATTGAAACCTGATTGTTGTGTATCATCACACCAAGACCCTAGAATCTTCCTTGAACCTTCAGTTGGCAAGATGACAGGTCGTGATGACTTTCCACCCAAAAATACTACTATTGGTCTGGTTCCAATCCATGTACAGAATCTTGTATTGAAGTATGGGACTCACTGTTCCTATTCAAAAGAAGTTAGGGTGAAGTGCCTAGCTACCTTGAAGGTGGCTAATAGTAGTGCTCACAAAATGCATGCTAAAGTGGTTTCTGACTATGTGCAGGTGCATGGGTCAAGCTCAACTCTTGAGCGAGGAAAACATCACAAGTTTATTTTACCCCTAAGACAATGCAAAAAAGTGATGGGCAGGTGAAGGGAAAATCATCTTTGAAGGCATGTACTCATAACTCATTTTAGTTACTTGCATCAGGTAGCAGTGAGAAGGACGACCATTACAATGACTGGGTTCCAACTCTGGTTCTGGAAGAAAGAGGGAACGCAGTTGATTCTGGACTCCTTGATGATGGAGGTGGACCATGGGTGCAGGTCAAAACATGGAATAGAGGATGACATCCTCATGGTCAAGGTGGACGATCTTCTCAACATAGTATGAACACTCGATCCAGAGCAACTCAATTGCATGTTTTTTGGTTTTTTGATGTTTTTGTTGTTCCTCCATTGGAATTTATTTTTATTTTATATAAGAGTTATTGTGCCTCAACTTATATTTAAAAAAATATTTTTTTATTTATTATTTATTATTTATTATTTAATTATTATTTCTTATTATTTATTATTTATTTATCATTTATTTAATTTTTTAATTATTATTTCTTATTTCTTATTTCTTATTACTTATACTTATTTATTTATTTATTATTTATTTACTATTTGTTATTTATTATTTATAGATGTATTAATTATTTATTATTATTTATTTATTATTTATTTATTTATAAATTTTTTATTTTTTATTTTTTATTTATTTATTATTACTTTATTTATTATTACTTTATTTATTATTCCTTTATTTATTATTCCTTTATTTATTATTCATTTGTTTTTTGTTTTTTGTTTTTTTATTTTTCATTTTTTATTATTTATTTATTTATTATTTATTAATTAATTAATTTTTTTATTACTTTTGTTATTTTTTTATTATCATTTTTTATTATTTAATATTTATTTATAATTTACAAAATATTATTCATTATTTTTTATTTATTATTTATTATTAATTTCTTAATTATTTCTGAAATTAAACATATTTATGCATGCATAATAAATAATAAATAGTAAATAATAATTAATAATAATAAATAGAAAATAAATATATGTATGCATATGCATTTACATAAATTTTTCTATGTGTGTGTGTATGTACACATATACATTTATATATATTTGTGTGTGTTTGTGTGTGAGAGTGTGTGTGGGGGGGGGGGTGTTAAATTCTATTTAATCATAACATGGTGATCTGGCTAGAGTATTAATTTTTTGCAGAAAGACTAAGAGGTAAGAGGTTCAAATCCCAACATACACATATATATGATTTGTTTATACTGGTTGTGTGTGGGTGTATGTGTGTGTTAAAGTTGATTTAATCACAACATGGAGAGATTGCTGGAGTAACAAAGTTTTTATAGAAAAACAAAGAGGAAAGAGGTTCAAATCCCAAAATATGCATATTTATGCTTTATTTATGCAGGTCATAATAAATAAATAATAATTATATAAATAATAAATAAATAATAAATAATAAATAACAAATAATAATAATAAATAATAATAACAAAGTAACAAAATGCTGCTCAATAATTAGCAGTGGCTTTAAAAACACATGTGAAATAATTTTCTGATGATTCTTAAAAAGTGTCGCAAATTATTTTTTGACTCCTCATTTCATGGAATTTTAAACCATTGCTAAATGGGTTTTTTTATAGTTTAAAAACAATAATGAAACTTTTTAATATAAAAAAACTAATCACTCAAAAGGAGTATTTCATAAGATCATTTAGAGGGTGATTCATGAAACATGGCTCCATAAGGGATAGATATTTTATAAATAAATAGGAAAATGTATGAAAAAACATAAATAAGATTTTTAGAAAGTGTTTCTTAACATTATCATAAAAATACAAAGTTTTGGATCATTTTCAAAAATAATAATTTTCAAGAAGGTGATATAAATACTTTTTAACACATCACTTTTTAAAAAAAGAATATCTAATAATGGAACCTTGAAAATAAATTATGTTCTAGTAAATAATTATGGATTATAAGATAAAAAGTATGCACATGAAAAGAAATTAAATTTTTAAGTTTTTAGGGTAGTTTTAAAGTAAACCCACACCAATGTAAAAATTGAAAAAAATACTTTTGTAAAGAGATAAATATGGATATAAACATTATATAAGATGACATATATTTGGATTTCAAAACGAAAAAATAAAATATTTTTGGTAAGAAGAATATGGACATGGTGGAGTAAAAGACATTATAGAGGATGAGAATTATTCTTAGCAACATCATATTTTTATAAAGAAAGAAAACCATAAAAGAAGAGATTTTTTCCCATAAAAATGTAATTTCCCAAAGATAATTAGAAAGAAAAAATTTAGCAGGGGAGTGGAAAAAATATATCAATTTTAGAAGAACTCGGTTAAAGAAGAATGTGTATGAATCAATGAAAAGAAATTGAGTCAATAAAAAACACTAACTACTTTAGTAACTTTTGAATTAAAAGAATATAAAAGTGGTGTCATGAAATATAATTATAAATACCATGAAATAAACTTTAATACTTATAATATAAGTGAATAGTGAAATATATGCACCGTATAAAAAAATCAGTGTATAATATGAAACATGTCTCAATAAAAGAAAATTGAGACAAATAAACCTTACTTTTACTCCTGAATTCCATTAAGGCACTTTAACCTCCAATACAATAAAAAAACCATCTTAATAACTTATTTAAAAACCATATTTATATCTATTATCTTTTATGGTCTTCGTTTATAATCATTTACTACACATATATTAGTTATTTATTGTTTATTTTCATTATTGGATACTAGTAAGTGTATTTGTTTCATATAAGATGCATAACAGTGATGTTAGTCATCATTTATTGATACCAATTTCATCATTCCTAGATTATTCAATATATTTTAATCGTTATGGTTCAATGATTTATGTATTCCCATTTTAATTTTATGGAATATGTGGGAATGGTTTGTGAGAATGGAATCCATGACAAGCTTGTTTCAGGTAATTTACCAATAACAACAAGTTACTTTCTATTAATAATTCATTTTTTGTGTAACCCTTATTGAACCATTTTCATAACATAAATTACTATTTAATATCATATATTAACATTATTTATATCTTTATTCTCATTAATGTTGGAAATGTTGGGGATGATATAGCATAGTTCATGTTGGTGGTTAAAATGACCCAAAAAGAATGTATTATTTTAATGAATGAGAAAGAGTAAAGAGTTATATAATAGTAATATCATTTTAACAGAAGTACCATGATATTGATATAACATCATTATAGTGTATAATTGGTTTTAAAAATATTGTATATGATAAGGTAATTATAAAGAATAAAGAAACCCCTGTTACCTACTTGATGAAATCGCTCATCTTATTGAATTCCCTTAGAATGAAGGAATTAGGTATCCTTTTTATAAATAAAGGATTAAAAATTCAGGATAGTAATAAAGTATAGGTAAACTAGGTTGGTATTTAATATTAATTCAATTTAATGGAGTTTTTTTGATGATTTAGAGTAGAACTCCTCTTACAAGTGAAAATGGTGGTCATTTACTTGAAAACTTAATTGTGGTGAAGGGTAAAGATGGAATATCATTGGAGTTAGATGATTTAGGTGAGTAAATATTTTTAAGAAATGAATTTATAACTCTCATACATAACAAAGGTCTTATAGAAATATTTATATCTTTTTAATTATTATAATTTCGGGCCACTTTAATTTACCCAATTTTACCTCTTTTAACCTTGTTTAAATATTTACTATAGTAATTATTATTTTACTGAAAATATAAGATATCTCGTCCTAAAAAAATTATTTGATGGTTATAAACTTAATTAAAATTCTAAATATGAGAAATTTAACTTTTAAATGAAAACATTAAATATATAGAAAAACTATTTTCTAAAAAATAAACATTTAAATGTTAAGATTTTTAAATATTGTTCCATAATAACTAAAAATTAAATAACAGTTGATATATTTTCTATAAATTGAAACATTAAAAAATATTCATCATTTAAATAGTGATAATTTTTTTTATTAAGATTAAAATACACAATATATAAGAAAACACGATTCTTTGAAAAATAACCCTTCTACCTTTACTGTGGAAGCGAACATTTACCTTGCTAACTGATTTTTTTTTTAATTCTAAAAATGATGTTGAAATTATTACCTAATCTGGATATGATGAATCTGAATATTAAATCTATTTATTAGAGTCAATTTATATAAGTTATAAAAATATTTTTTAAATAATAAATGTATAATGCATACAAACAATTTTTTGTAAAATATATTTTTAATCATAAAAATATATTTATTCTTATTCCTTATAAAATAATAATAATTAGATCAATATAAATTTATTTTATTATATATATACATATTTAATAAATTTATTTTAAAATTAATCTTTAATAGCGATTAATAAAATACATTACACACATAAAAAAATTATTTAAAGAGTGTATCTTTTTTAACATTAAGTGATTCTATCATTACTTATAACAAATTAATGATCAATACATGAATATTTATTCATTTTTTACATTTAATTAAATTTTATATTTTAGATACAAATTTAACATCTAAATACAAATATAACTTATAATAAAAAAAAGATTTTTAAATAAAACATTCTGATTTAGTTATGAATAATTTAATTAGTATTCATTTAGATCCTTAATTAAATTTTAAAGTACTGTTTTAGAAAAAATTAATTAATTTATATAAATTCACATAATAATGATAATATGTTTATCACTTATTATATTAAAAATTACATGCTTTTATCATCCTAATTTCTATTTATAAAAATCCTGAAGTCATATGCATAAGACCCAAGGGTAAGATAAGCAAGGGTAGTGGTCACAAATGGTGATTCAGCTAGCATGGATATCTTGGTGGTTTCCATGAGGTTTAATTTCTCCCAAATGTGATTTTTAACATGTTGTTTCTATTAAATTTCATCCTGGATCTATTCAAGAGAAAACCCATGTGATACAACCTCCTTTATAAGTTTGAAAAAAATGAACCTCATAAGGAATACTTCTACAAATTTATTTCATTTCTTTTAATTTCTATATAGACTTTATAATGTGGTTACTTCTATTTATACCTATCAATTCAATGACTATCTTACAATGGTCATATTTTAATTTAACTCATCATATCATGGTTTTCTCTAGTTTAGTGTTGCATTTGAAATAAGTTATCGATCACAAATAATTTATTGAAAGGTAAATACATACTAAAATCCTAGGGTGTTACATTCTCCCCCTTAAAACAATTATTTCCTCATAATTAAATTCTCTCATATTAGAGGGTATCCATATGATAGACATGACTCAAGATATAATTTCTAAAGATATATGAAACTTACTATCTTATGTAAGAGTAGGAAAAGTTTATTTTACTTCCTAATAGTAATATATTTATATCAACCATTTTTACCAAATATGATTCCTTAGTGAATAAAGAGGCTTCTACTTTTGAATGAGTCTCTAGAGGAATTCATTGAATTTATTTTAATGTATAGGTAACTGTATAAAATTTATCCACTTCACTATCCAAATGGTGTATATTTAGAGTGAATTTTTCATGATCAAAGCATGAAAACTATATATTTCTTCCAAGTTGATTAATTTTTAAACCATTAACTGATTGAAAAATCCGTTATAGGAAATTTTTTGGTCTCACCCAAATTTACTCAAGTTTTTAGGGTTAAGCGGTCACTTGTAGTTTGGCTTGGGTTGTTGAATCCTCAGAGACCTAAGAAGTAACCAAAAAACATGTACATTCTATGGATTATTTTTTGATATGAATTGGACAACGTGGGTTGATATTATATGGTTTTAAGTGAATGATAAGATACATAAATTAATTCAATTTAAAAGAATTATTTGATCATAGGATATCACTTGGGATGGATTAGATGCATTCCTTTTTCAACTATTTCAATTTCTTATATTTGAGATGAGATCATTTAAGAAGATCAAACAACATCATCACTTACTTGTTTAATACCTAAACACTTTAATACCAATCAACTATAAACTTTAAGGATAAAAGTTTTGAGCACTTCAAGGTAAAGGTTCGTATTAGCACTTGAAGTGTGTGGCCTTAAATTCAACAAGGATGAAAGAGTTTAAAGATCTTCAAAATAAATCTCAACTAAAAAAAGTGATTAGAAATTAATGGAGTAAGAAATAACATCCAATCCAGCCCCTTGATACTCCCTTGTATCAACCCATAATTTGGTTAACCCTCAATGGATTCTATGGTTTCAATGGAAGCGGAAAGTAGACCCATGAGTGAGGAATTAGAGAAGTAAAAAAAGGCAATGAAATAATGATCACTCCACCATTGGGTGATAATTTCACAAGGTTTGGTGTGAATAAATTGATACCTAGAACCAATATATCAATGTGATATGAATAAGAAAAAAATAAGAGTAGAAGAAGAAATTTTATTTAAAAACTAAGGTGAATTGAAAAACTTACATGAGAAAGACAAACTCAGGGCAACAAATTTGCAGCATAACATTACAATTAAACAAAGAACCAAAGATTATAAATCCTCCAACAAAAATTTCTTAAATAGAAATTTTTTGAGCCTTTTGTAGATCCTATAATATTTACAGTCATCCCACTTGAGTATGGTAGGCTTAGGGTGGTGGAAAGATTGTGAAACTTAGTATTTTCCACTCTTGACCCGAGGTGGCAGCCAGATTGCATCCACCGAACAGAATCACCAAAATAAGCTTCTATATGGACGAATAAGAGTGTTCCATAGAAGAATAAAATGAAGATACCGATGTCTCCTAATCTTTTGTAATGTTTCAGCCCAAAAGAGGTTATGGTTTAGGAGATATGTGTAAAATGGTGGGTTGTTTTTCTAGGTCACGGAATCTGGTCCAGAATTTTATCTCCAACTTGGGCCACCTGTAACTCTATTCAAACATCCTAATTAGATTTATTCCACTGTTTAATGAAATATTTTACATGATTTAATTTATCTTTAGTTAAATTTTTATATTAATTGGGCTTGGATCCTAGATGTTAAATTTGTGTTATTGGGATGATGTCCAGTTTACTTTTCCCATAATGTGTTTCCATGAAATCCCATTTTGGTGGTCTTCCAATGTGAATCTTCCAATACAAAAAAATTATGAATTATTCCCAATGTAATTATAAGCCTTAAAATAAAATATAAAAATAAAATCAATACTATTTTGTATTTTAGGAGGTTCTGAAAAATGTTCCATGTAATAGTGTATTTTAAGAGGGAATTACAATCATAATGTGAATTAATGTTCAAAGTGTAAAATGAACTAAAATGGTTTTTATGAATAATAAATCACATGAATATTATATATATTAAAAATGAATATTATCCTAATTCAGTGTCTAATCAAACCCCCAACATGAGTTTTTCTAATCCCGAGCAAAATGTATCTCAAAAACATGAAATTCAAATTCTCTTTTCAAAAAACTTTCTAATACACATTGCTCACCAAAAGACCTCATACAAAACAATTATTAAACCCATAAAAATCATTTAAAAAAAGTTAAGTTCAAAGGAATATCCCAATACCAAGCCCATTATTTTGTTCAAATTCATTGCTACATTTTATCTAATTTCAATTAAGCATGGTGAAGTGTTGAGTATCACAATAGACATGGGGGTTCATCTTTATTCAAGGAGAAAATGATGGAAGCGCTAGGTGAAGTAACATTTCAACATTAAGATGAGTATTCAAAAAAATATATTTATTTTTCAATTTTTCCATGGTAATTGAAATTGCATTCAATAGAGTCAACCCTTGTAGTGAGACTTTAACGATGGCTCCCAGGCTCGAAGACCTTAGGGAACCAAGTGAATTCCACATACTCAGGCATGAACACAAGTTAACTTAGTCGAAAAAAAGTCAAATTACCCAAAATAGAGATAAAATTACTGACTTTGGGCCATACAACTATGGAGTCACGATCCTCAAGTGTCTAAATCCATGCATTAGGTCATTTCATTGCTCTACGCACAAATATATTATTATTATTATTATTATTTGATTTTTTTATTGAATACTCATATTAAAACTAAAATTATCACCAAACCTATTCTATTTATTTAGGGGACCCAATGAATTCAAAATAATACCCCACAATCTAGAGGAAATGCATTTTCTTTTTTTATTAAATGGATGAAAATATAAACAATGAAAAATCACATCGAACAACCACACTTTCAAAAATCTATGCACCTGAACTTAAACATTCATTAAAATAATAATCAATGCATGAAAAATTATTTGATATTCAATTTCAAAGTTTTCAATGTGTATTATCATTTTCAAGGTTAAAGGAAATTTTCCTTCCATTAAGGAACACATTTTTTCAAATCATTTTTTTATCTCCCCCCCAACCTAAAATAACACTTTCCCTAGTGTTTAAAGAAAATAAAAATTTAGAAGGGGGTAGAGGGAGAGAAGGGGAGTTAAAAAATGGAATTGAAAATGAATATCATGGAATGAAGTCACCAGGTGGTTAAAGTTGAAATTCTTGCTGCTCCCTTTTAATCCCTTGATCTCCCTGTCACTCTACAAATTCCCTAGTGGAAAAAGGAAAAACAAATAAACAAAAAAACAAAACTATATATATATAAATATATATATTTATATAATAAATAAAGTAAAATATAAGTATATATACGAAAAATATAGAATAAAGGAACACTATAAGTCGTAGGTCAGTGGTAAGCATGTGCCCCTGTCTCCCTTCGGTCCTGGGTTCGAGTCCCTGCGTCTTCGTCGGTTGTGATGGGGTTTTCCCCACGACCTATGACATGTCCTTATATATATATATATATATATTATTTTTTATTACTTGTATTTGAACCTACAAGCCCATAAAAATAAAAATAAACTGATGATACATTGTCTTCTTTTTAAATTTCTGGGTAAGGTTTTACTCAGGGATCACACCATGTGACATGGATGAATATGGAGCTCCGCTTTTATACCCATCCATAATCATAATTAAAGAACATGTCAATGACCTAATTTTTTTTAAATATCAAAATGATTCATTAATCCTATTTGAAAAATAAAGTTGATTCACAAAGGTTGGAAACATGAAAACCACAGGTTGCCTCCCGTGCAACACTTTTGTTTAATGATGTTAGCTCGACATGAATCCCCCTAACTTACCCAATACCAATTTTAAACATTTTAAAGACCCCATATTTCTCCACATCCACTATATTTAGATTGATTCTTTGTTTATAATTTTTTTCATGTGAAAATTTATGTTCTATAATGAGTGGGAAAATCCAAGGAATATCAGAAATGGTTGATCTTGTTTCCTCTACAGTCTTGCCTAAGGCATCAATGATAATTCCAACTTTTTTTGTTTCGATATAATAATTAACTCGAACTAAAAGGTAATTGTTATACCTTAATAATATATACTTGAGTGGGGAAGTATGGATAATAATTTTTTTCTTTGTTTGGATAGGGAATTCAGACACAGGTTGAGATTTTGAATCCTACTCGGTTTCATTTTCCAAATTTTTCAACCAAATCAGTTCCTTTTGAATAGAAGATTAAACCAAAAAAATTGGAAAGATCAGTGTTAAGAATGGGTATGGACTCAATGATTGTTATTTCTCTTAATGAATTAGTAATTGGTGTTATTTAAAAATCGTCAATGGAGTTGTACTTAGGAGACTCAATCCATGATGTCAAATTCTCATATTTTGAATCCTAAAAATCAATTTCCTCTTGATATAAATACCCTTCAACAATTTATTTATTCACTTCCACTACCCCAAATCCAAATTTTTGTTCTTCAATAAATTTGTGAGAGTTTTTTGGGAAACTATACACTCCGCATAAGGTTATGGAAGGGAAAGTCGGTGTAGGGATGAGTTCCTCACAAGTAGTAATGCATTGTAGTTCTAATCTCAAAGATGAAACCTTGGTATTCATTATCTCCATTTTATTACACAATTTTTTAATAGATGTTTGAGTAATATGATTTTTATGAGGTTGAACGTTATATAATTCCCCAAGATTGATCTCTTCAACCATCCTTGAGAGGGATGGAAATTTATCCCTTAAAAAGTCATCATTTAAATGATTGTGCATCTCACCGAGTGTGGGGTGATCATTAAAGGATTGATCAAAAAAATTCACTGAGTTAAGTAATTCCAAATAATTATTTCCAATTTTATTCCAAAAAGGGTTTATTATAGGGTAATTTTTAAGAGACTCCATTGGAGTAGACTGAAACTAGGATTTTAGATTCTTAGGACACACACAAACAGAAAGAAGAAAAGATAAGAGGAATGGGAGTGAGAATAGAGAACTTGGGGTAAGAAAAGGATGAAGTGTATAATATAACTTACTTAGGTCCTTAGAAATGGCACCAAAATTTGTTCTTGCCTAAATTTTCCCAAGTTTTTAGGGTTAAGCAGTCTCTTGTAGTTTAGCTTGAGTTGTCGAATCCTCAAAGACCTAAGAAGTAACCCACAAACACGTACATTCTATGGACTGTTTTTGGCTATGAAGTGGACAAATTGGGTTAATATTATATGGGATTAAGTGAACGCTAATATACTTAAGTTAATTCAATTGAAAAGAATAGGGTCATCCTAGGTTATCACTTGGGGTCGTTTAGATGCATTCATTTTTCAACTATTTTAATTTCTTATATTTGAGATGGGTTCATTTAATAATATCAAAAAACATCATCAATTACTGGTTTAATACCTATACATTTGAAGGATCAAAGTTTTTATCACTTCAAGGTAAAGGTTTGTATTAGCACTTGAAGTGTGTAGCCTTAAATTCAATGAGGAAGGAGTTTAAAGATATTCAAACAAAATTCTCAATTAAAAGAAGTGATTAAAAATTAATGGAGTTAAAAATAACATCGAATATATCCCCTTGATAATCCCTTGGATCAACCCATAAGTTGGTTATCTTTATATTGATTCTATGGTTTCAATGGAAGCGGAAAGTAGACTCATGAGGGAGGAATTAGAGAAGTAAAAAAAGACAATGAAATAACGATCACTCCACCATGGTGTGATAATTTCAAAAGTATTGGTGTGAATAAATCCACAACTTGAATAAAAGGTATCAAATTGATATGAAGAAGAAAAAAAATAATTGTATAAGAAGAAATTTTATTAAGAAACTAAGGTGAATTGGACAACTTACATGATAAGGACAAACTCAAGGCAACAAATTCACATCATAACATTACAATTAAAAAAAGAAAAAAAGATTATAAATACTCCAACACCACTATCTTAAATAGGGATTTTTGGAGCCGTTGATCGAGCCTAAAATAGTGAAAGTCATTCCACTTGATTAAGGTAGGCTTAGGTTGGTGGAAAGCTTGTGGAACATAGTATTTTCCACTCTTGACCCAAGGTGGCAGCTATCTTTCATCCACTGAATAGAAGCTCTTAAATGAGATTCTATTTGGCCGAATTAGAGTTTTAAATAGAAGAATAAAATGAATATCCGGATTTCCCCTAACCATATGTAAAATTTAAGCCCAAAATAGTTTATGGTTTACTATATATGTGTAAAATTGTGGGCTATTTTTCTAGGCCGCAAAATCTGGTCCAGAATTTTATCACCAACTTGTGCTGCCTTTAACTCATTTCAAATATCCTAATTAGATTTGGAAACTATTTAATGAAATGTTACCCATGATGTCCTAAATCTTCAGTTAAATATTTAGAGTCATTGGGCTTTTATCCTGGCCTCTATATTCATGTTATTGGGATGTTTTCCAGTTTACTTTTTTGAGAATATGTTTCAATGAAATCCCATTTTGGTGGTCTTCCAATGTGAATCTTACAATACTCCCAAAGTATGAATTATTCCTAATGTGATGAGAATCCTGAAAATAAAATATTAAAATAAAATCAAGACTATTTTTTATTTTAGGAGGTGTTAAAAAATGTACCATGTAATAGTGCATTTTAAGAGGGAATTACAATCATAATTTGAATTAATGTTCAAAGTGTAAAATGCACTAAAATGGTGTTTATGAATAATAAAGAACACGAATATTATATATATATTAACAATGAGTATTAGCCTCATTCAGTGGATAATAAGTGTTCATAAGGGTATAAAGGATTCAATGATGAGTTATTTCTTATATTTCTAGCCATCAATTAAAATCAAATTTTTTAGGTCAAATAAGACTATAGTAAAACTTCATATGAATATAGAAACTAATCTTATGGTTTCATAACCGATGATTCCTTTGTCATGAATTCAATGTTGAGTTCCTTCTTGATCATTTGAGCCAATTATCCCACATTATTTCATATAAAGACCCATATTAAGAAAATTATATCCAAATAGAGTTCATCATCATACTTGGATCAATATTTGATCATGAGATGATTTGGGATATGAAATGAGATTTACCTATCTTGGAAATTGATAGGATTCATATGTAAAGTGAGAAAATACACTCCCAGTATCACATTGAATCCTACCAAGGTAAGGAGAACTAGATCTGTAGGAAATATCTTCCCACAAACTTTAAATAATATTTATATACCTTTGATACAATAATCAAACCACCTAGTGATTTCAGTAATAATTTAATATTCGGTGTTTTATATGGTGAAAAAATGTTATCAAAAAACTTTTATGACATGAAAGAATTAAAAACCAAAACAAAATAAGATATCCATATATCTAGAGTAGAGTATAAGTATACCTTTCACTAGTTAATTATCATGATCCACTTCAGTGGTTGTCATTGCATAGGATCTTACTTTATCCTTTGGAAAAAGAGGTTATTAACCTTGAATTTCCTCATTAACCATTAGTTTGGTGCATTTTTTTAAATAGTTTCCTAAATCCTCACATTTAAAATATTTAATTTTTAGTGGTACTTTAAGATTAAATTTATTTTCCACCATCATTTTCATTGAAAACTTAATTTTTACTCAAGAGTTTGTTTCTCACCCACTTTTCACATATATAAATCATCTAATTATTCCTTTCATAAAATTTTATGGGTACTTCCTCCCACATTTTTAACATATAAGAAATTAAATATTATTTTATTCATGGTATTTATCACCTAAAATTTCATGAAACACAATTTTATTTTATTTTATATATTTGGGAGTTTTATGGTTCAAATTACTAATCATGACATGAAATAGTTGAGTAAGAATTACCAAAATATTTACAACACAAGTTCCCATACCATTTGGTTTCTCACTATGATACTCATTAGACTGTCCACCATACTCATTTTTAACACAATTCCTCCTAGTTTTATCCATTTACTAAAACCAAAAAGGTTGGTATGAGTATCAAGAAATAATTATTATAATAATAAATCATATGATAATGAAAATAAATCATAATATGTCCTAAATTATTTCATATTCACTTTATCCTATGAAATTTTAGACTCATCCTACATTACCTTTTGGTTCTACATAGATTTCATTAAATTGGGTTCCCTAATAATTCTTAATCTAAGCCCTAAAAATATTTAAACCCCTAATCAAATAATAACTAAGGTGACCAAATATGAACATGCATATATTTTACATCAAATCCATAATTTAATCATTATATATAACTGATAATTTCACAATCCCAGAACCTAAAGGTTTAGTGTATTTGGAGATTATCTAAATAAATTCATTATTATAAATTATTTCTTTAATGTTATTCATATAATATCTATATATGATAATTACTTCTAAATATAATCCCACATATAATAATATAGGGAAAGGGGAAAAATAAAGGGTGGGCTTAAACACTTAGTATGGGAAGAATAATAAAATATTCATAAAGGGGTTAGATCATAAGTATGGGAGAAAACATGAAAATTAGTTAAATATCTGACTAAAAGAAACATGTAACCATAGGATTTTCCCATAGGTTATGATATAAAGATATAACCTCAAAACATATACCATGGCATTAAAATAAAAACATAAGATAATAATCATGATTCATTGAACACAACATGGTAATGTCACATAGCACAAAAATGTGGATCACGCATAATATTAGGAAATAACAACATTATGGATAATATTAACTATGATTTAGTCCACGTACAAGGTCGTGAACATGAAAACCCAAGCCCAAAAACATAATTATGAACATGAAATCAGGTCCACACATAACATTATTATCTCATGAGCTATAAAAATTGAACTAATTAATTAGAGAAATATATAGGACCCAACCTATGTAACGTCTCATGTTTTGGAATAGATAACTTTTCCAAGGGATTTTTAATTTTACCATTTGGTGGACAGGTAGTTCTCAAAACCATGATTCAGAATTTAAATATGAGTTTTAGAACATTTAAAAGTGTTTTTTGTGTAGTTTAGGGATAGAGAGGTTTCTTGGGTGTTTATTTGAGATTTGGGTGTGAAGGACACTGAAAACTAAAAAACAAGAGGGGATGGTAAGGGTACACAGTTTGTCTAAAACCATGTGGACTAACAAGAGAAACTATGCGGCCTATTCATAGAGGTTGATGGTGTTTCATGGTTTGGTTTAACCATGTGGACTAGTCTACATGACTCTGTGGCTATTGTCAAATTATTCAAAAAGGAGAAATGTATGGTTTGTGCATGGTTTCTCGAACCATGTGCATGAACCTTGTGATCCCCCTTTATAGGAAATATCCCTTGAATGGTTGGCACATAGTTTGTGAAACCATGTTTCCAAACCATGAATCTCATTTAATGGGGTAAATTTAACATTTTCCCTTGTTTCCTTTTAATTATTCTTAGCCCTTTTTTCTCCTCTTACTCGTGCACAATAGCCCTCCCATAAAGATCCTCCTATCCTCCTCTAAGTATGGAGATATATACTATATCTATATTTCATTTAGAGTTATGTTCATCATGTTGTAATCATATCAATGATTCTAAGACTCATTCATCATCCTTTCTTAGTTTATTTTTCCATCTTTGGTATTATATTCATGTGAGATAATTCACCCTATTTTCATGTCATTTTTTCATTTCTTAGATTTATCTTGAATCGGCTTGATTTTATCCTCGATATTGGATGTGTGGACCATCCTTGGTATAAGGTTAGTTGTATATAACTTTTCCCTAAAGGTATTTCTCATTTATAAATTATTTCATGGTGTCACGTGATGAATTCTATATACATTGCCTTTAAAATGTGGAATCAGCTATGTAAGTCCTATTAACCAAATTTATATTATTGTTATACTTATAATTAATCTATTTTAGGTTGTTCACCTCAACTTGAAACACCCATTGGGGTGAGTTTTTTGTATGTGTTGACCCTTATTCCTCCTTAAGTAATTAAACCTCCCTCTTCGGGTGTTGTTTAGATACTCTTCATCATAAATCCTTATTGCTAATTAATTACATACAAGTTATGTTAAATGATCCCTATTTTAAGAGAATACTTTCATGATTTAAATAAATTTAATATGATATCCCCCCCCCCATTTATAATAAAACCACCTTTTAATTGCACTGTCTTCCTTAATTTAATGTGGTAATTTAATGGGATAATGAATTGATAAATGTACGTGTGTGAAAAGTGGGTTCCCTAGACCAAAATTTGATGTACTTTGATTATAATTGTATATATATTGATAATATATATGTGTTTTTCTTACTATAAAAGTGTTGATACTTATGAATACACTATATTTATGAATACACTATAAAAGTGTTGATATATTGAATACACTACATCTCAGCCCTGGTATGTTTTCAGAATAAGTGCTTCAACGACGTGTGATTTTCTAAGAACCTAAACCGAAATGATCCTCTGTTTTGGGACAAGATGTGAAATTTTTTTGTAAGCCTATTTTTATAAAATAAATTCCACACCATGTTTCAGGCATTGATTTCAGACTTCTGGGGTCGGGGTCGGGACACTAGAATGATAAGGTTTCAGAACTGAGTATGTGTCTCTTCAATACCAGAGTTAAAGAAGAAGATATTAGATGAATCTCATAGTTCATAATTATATATTCATACCTAAATTATGAAGATTTATAGAGATATTAAATTTTATTTATGGTTGGATAACATGAAAAGGGATATTGTCGAGCATGTATCGTGATGTCTTGTGTGTTAAAAAGTTAAGGTTGAGAGACAGAAGTCTGAGGGATGTTAAAAGAATTACCCATATAAAATGTAAATGGGGAAAATTATCATGGATTTCCTTATCGGAATCCCTTTAACATCTAAAGGGAACATTTCTATTTGGGTTGTAGCATATCTCCTTATAAAATTAGTTCATTTTATCTCTATTAGAGAATATTTTTTCTCTTTAACATCTTACTCAGTTATACATTAAGAAAGTGGTGAGATTTCATGGAGTACCACTCTCAATAATATATGAACAATATCTATGGTTTACCATGATGTTTTGGAGAATAATTACACAAGATATAGATACATTTTTGAGTTTTAGTATCCTTAGACATATAATCAATTTGATAGGACCATTCAAACTCTAAAAGAAATGTTGAAAAATTTCTATATGGGTTTCAAAGGTGGTTGGGATCAACGCCAATATTGGGTGAAATTTTCATACAACAATAGTTTTAACTTGGGAATTTAGATGGATCCTTATAAATACCTTTATTTAATTAATTGAAGAAATCAATTTTTTTGGGATGAATTTGTAGAATGAAAGCTGTTGGGACTTGATCTAGATGTGAAAATGGTAGATAATGTTATATCTATTCAATAGCCCATAAGGGTAGATAAAATTTGACAAAAAATTTATAATGGAAATCATTGGAAATATCTAGAGTTGGATGTTTGTGAAAATTAATTCCTATGAATTTCAACTTGGAAATAGGTTATGAGATTTGGAAAGAAGGTAAAGATAATCCTTATATATATCAGTCCATTTGAAATTCTTAGTCTTATCAAAATGGTATCTTATCACTTTAAGATTACACATAATCTATATCAAGTTCATGATGTGTTCCATGTATCTACCAGGATAAATTACATACTTGGTTATTCACATGTAAGGAACATATAGGTATTATTATTGGATACATATCTATCTTAAGAGGAATAACTGATGTAAATTTTGGATTATAAAAAGAAACTGGATAAAAAAAATAACGTTTTTTATCAAAGTTTTTTGGTGAAATCATAAAATTAAGGAATATATAGGGTAATCTAAATAAGTGATTAAGAAATAATATCCTTAATTATTTTTATCATATTTATATAATTTTCTATGTCAAATTATTATAAGGGGGTATAATGTAAAATCCCAAGTTTTATGATATATTTTTTTGATAGATTGTTTTACATGCAACACCAAGTTTAAAAAATCATGAAAACCTATTAAAATATTATCATGTGATAATTATAAAAAAAATTAATTCATCATGTCAATATTATAATAGCATTAAAGTTTAGGATATTTCTGAAAAGATTGATTTTTTAGTGAATAGTACTGAATACAAATTTTTAAATACTATAATTTATTTTAATTGAAAAATACCCATAATTATTAGATTTAATCCTAGATTAATAAAAGGCTCCTTTATTTATAAATAATATAATTAATTACATTTGAATAATCACTATACCTAATTTTGGTATAAGTTCATTTTTATCTTAAAAACACATTTTTCTAAAAAACTATTTTTCTTTGCGTTTTAAAATTTTATCTTAAATTAATTTCTACCACTTATGTGAATTTATTTTGATAAAATTGATTAAATATTTGGAATCATGATGTTCAAATTTTTTAAATAGTTTCCTTTTATTTTTAGCCTTTATATATAGTAACCATGGTTAATATGTGTTACTTTATTAAGGGTAAAATAGGTAAAACATGGTTAAAACTTTGAGATAAGGCTTTAAATTTTTTATAAAACTTAAATTTATCTAATTTTATTAATTTGTTTCATCAATTTCCATCTAATTCTTAAAAACATGGACACATGTTTTCATTTTTCTTTCACATTGACCTTTATAATATTTTAATAAAATAATAAATACAAAATGTCACTCCCTTGACATTCAAATATCTAATATTTTTTCATAAGGATATAAATACTTTATGTTCAGTTTTAAATGTTGGGTCAATAAGGTTTCCTTATGACTTTTCCATTCTTTTATTTTTGGGGAGATTTTTGAGTCAATAAGGTTTCCTTATGACTTTTCCATTCCTTCTTTTTTTGAAAATCACAAACACCTTATCTTAAGGAAAATTTCATTTTACCCTATGCTTTTCTTTCATAAGGAAAATTTCCTTCACTAAGGAAATTTATCCTTACCATGTTTTTCATTGATCATTTAGTCTCTAAGTATAAAATTTGGTTTCATATCCAAAACCTCATAATCATATATATACTTAGATATAAAGAATTCTGTTTTCAGGATCTGAACTTAGGTTCCAAACTTTTCTGAGTTCTGACTCCAAGTTCTCTGAATTCAGACTTCGAGCTCTTCTGAGTTCTAACTCCATGTTCTCTGAATTCAGACTCTGAACTTTGTATTTTTGGACTCCAAACTCTTATGAATTTAGACTCTGAACTTTATAAGTTCAGACTCCGTACTATTATGAATTCAGACTCCAAACTTTTGTAACTTCAGACTCTGAACTCTTATAAATTCAGACTCCGAATTCTACTGAACTCAAGACTTTGAATTTCATTGAAATTTGGACTCCAAAATTCTCTATAATTCTAACTCCGAATTCTTCTGATAAACATAATCCAAATATACATGTATTATATACTTAGAATAGTTTTTGGTTAGACTCTAAACTTTCATTTTTTCTTACACTTTGAAAAATGAATTTTCTTAAGTAACCATATTTTTTTACTCATGTTTTGGTTATAAAATAATGTCATGCATTTAGTTACCAACTAACCATTTTTTGAGTGACACGTGTACAGGTCCCTCTGAAATTCAAGGAAGAATATGAACATTGGAGGAGGTAGTCGACCATTGAAGCCGTGCATATAAATAGGAGCTCATTTGAACAAGCTCAATTTTTTTTACTTTGGCGAACTTGACTTTTGGCAGACCAAATTTTGGAAGAACTTACTTAAATGCTGTTGAAGTGATTTATAAAGAGAGAGGCTCTTATAAACTCTCAGGATTCATGAAAAAAGTTTGAATGGCTTGTTAAAACATTTCCTCACACAGAATTGCTTTGTGCAGAGGTGTGATTTTCTTAAAATCGGAGACTTTGGGTTGTGAAGTCAGAGGTGTCGATTTCCTTACAAATCGAGGGCTTGTGAGGATAGGAAGATAGATACCGATCTTCAGATTGAGGGCTTACCTAGGTTTGGGTAAGACATACTTTCTTGAAAGTATAAATCAAGGGACCTTTATCCAAGGTTGTTATATACCCTTCTCTTTGGGTTAAAAGATTTACTTGTTGTTACTTATAGTGTTTCAATTTTTTTTCCACTGTAATTTTGGTTGTTGAAGAAAGTATAACTATCTTATAATTCCTTAGACTTGTACTCTGATTAAATAGGATTCTATACACTTTAAATTAGAATATTAATTGTTGTAAACTTTTGTTAAGTTTCATTTTTGGAATCACTTTTCCATAATCAAGAAAATTAGTATAACTTAGAGGTGTTGTAAATTTTGTTTATACAAAATTTACTTAAGGATTTTTTAAGTATACAATTCACACCCCTCTTGTATATTGAGTATCTACACCATAGTTTGATACTATAATCAGTATCATATCTATCTTACAATCGATCCAAAAATTGGTATCAAAGGAGGTGACCTTGTACCTAGAACCAATTCAGCAATTGGTATCAGAGCGTTGGTTAAATTTGAATTAATCTCACGATTAAATTCAGAAGAGAAGTTTACTTCTTCACTTTTTTAGAATCATATTTTTGGACTCATAAAATTTGGATTCATATTTTTCTTAGAGATACTCTAGTTTTATTTTCTTTTCTTATGATTTTTTTCTTGTTTACAAACTTTTATTACTAATATGTTTGTGTGGAAAGATTTTTCTTAAGATGACAGGTTTAAATGTTGGTTCTATCGAAAATCTAAATCCTACCAGACCTCTTATTTTTGATGGTAATGATTATGAGTACTAGAGAGATAGGATGAATACTTTCATTATTATCAATGGGGTTGATAACTACCTGATGCTGATAGAAGAATATAAGATTCCTGATAAGGAATTGAGAATTTTCACTAATAAAGAGAAATCAGAATATCAAGAAAATTTCAGAGTCAGAAATACATTTCTATGTTCTATGAATAGAAACATTTATAGTCAAATATCTTCATGTGAAACTATAAATAGTATCTGGAAGAAACTTGAAGTTACAAAATTGGTACTTCTAAAGTTATAGAGACAAGAAGAGCTATGTTGAGAGCTGAATACCATGGCTTTAACTTTCCTTATGGAGAACCTATAAGAAAAGTTCAACAAAGGTTCATGACTATAGTGAATAGCTTACAGTATATAAGAGAAAAATGTTTGGAAGATGTGGCCCTTGTATATAAGATCATAGATATCATGCCAAATGAGTGGGAGTCCAAGAGGAAAACAATTGATGAGAACAGGAAAGTCACCCAGATTTTCTTAGATGAGCTGTTTAGAACTCTTCTTCAGCATGAGACTAGGATGAAGAGAGATTCTGATAATGATAAAAAGAATAATGGTAATGAAGGAGTTGATTTTATAACTTCTTTAAAACATACTAAAGACAAGACTCTAGAAAGAGTAACTAGATCAAATTCAAAAAAGTCACTATTCAGTCAGAATCTAGTGATACAGAAAAGTCTGAGAATGAATTAGCTAATCTTGCTCAGAGAATGAACAAGATAGTAGCTGAGAAGAACTATCAAAATAAGTTCAAGAAGAGAGACTACAAAGATAAGAAAGATGGGGAAGTTACTTGTTATGAAGGTAGAAGAACATGTCATATCAGACCCGATTTCCCTCTATTAAAAAATAAGGAAAAGAAAGAAAGGAATTTAGAGATAAACAAGAAGAAGTTCTATCATTCGAAGCACAAGGAAATTATTAAAGAAAATGACACTTGGAGTGATAGCTTCTGAGACTCTTCGAGAAGTGAATATTCTGTATATGAATCGTCAACACAAAAAAATATCGGATTCATTGTTACTACTTCTTTCCCAAATACATGTCTTATGGCCAAGGTATGCTCTGCCGAGGCTTTAACAAATTTAACTCTTTATAAGATTACTATTCTGAAGATATTACTTCTAATGAAGATACTTCATATTCAGATAATGAAGAAATACCTTAATATGAATAAGTATCTAGATTTTCCAAGTTGTTAGAAGCAAGAAATTGTAAAATTTATAAGAAATTGGACAGGGAAAATACTAGGGAAGAAGTTCTTACAAAAGATATTCCAAACCTCTCTAGAGATCTTAAAGATAAAGATGTGCTTCTAGAAAAAATTTATAATGACCTTAAGGAAGTAAATTCTGAAAAGGAAAAACTTTATAAAGATCTTAAGAATGCTATTTTAAAAATAAATGTATTTGAGAAAAAATCTAACTCTAAGGAAATAATTCCTGAGGATAAGAATTTATTCATAAGAATAAAATCCGAAATATATTCTCTTAAGAAACTTCTTGCAAACTTTAATTCTGGTAAATAAAATTTTGACAAGATGTATTCTCAAATCAAACCTCAAGGAAATACTACTGGAGTAGGATATACTCACAGAAAACCTTTTTTCAAAAAAATTATTTTATTCCATCCAGAGCCCCTTTTTGTACTAAATGTCAAAGTTGTGGGAATTGGAAGAAAAATTGTTCTTTAAATAAAGTTCAATATCTTAGGTTTCATAAAGCTTATTTTTCTAAAGAAATGTGGATACCAAAAATTTTATTTTCTAACAATTATAGATCCAAAGAAAGTTTGTATTCCGAAAGTCTAACATTCTTATTTTCAAGAAAATAAATAAAGTACCAATAGTAATACTTGGTACATGGATAGTGGATGTTCCCAGCATATGTCTTGTAACAAAAACTTCTTTGAAAATATTATCAATATGAAAGGAGTAAAAGTAACTTTTGGAGACAATTCTAAGGGAGAAATTATTGGTATATGTAACATCATTCTTCTTGGAAAAACTTTGATTTGAAATGTTTTATTTTTTAAGGGTCTTAAGAAAAACCTCATTAGCATAAGTCAATTATGTGATGAAGGTTACATTGTGAATTTTAGAAATGACAAGTTCTTAGTACACAATTCCAAGGAATATTTTATTCTTTCTACCAATAGGAAAGAGAATGTTTACACACTAAACTTAGAAAACCTTAGAAGCCAAGATCTACCTTGCATTAGTGCAGTGGAATAACATTCTTGGTTATGGAATAGAAGGTTAGGTCACTGTGACCTTAGGAACCTATGCAAACTCTCTAAGAAAAGACTAGTTAAGGATCTACCAGAGCTTAGATTTGATTCTTCAAAAGTTTTTGATCCTTGTCAATATGGAAAGAAACATAAATCAAGTTTTAAATCAGTCAGTTAAGTCTCAACCACTGATGCATTACAGTTGGTGCATATGGATCTTTTTGGTCCAACACAAACTGGAAGCATTGGTGGAAAATATTATGTATTTGTCTTAGTTGATGATTACACTAGATTTATGTGGGTCTATTTTTTAGTAAAGAAATCTAAAGCTTTTTATTATTTCAAAAGTTTTAGATCCCAAGTTAAAAATGAGAAAAACCTTCTTTGATAACTATTTATAGTGATCATGGAGGAGAATTTCAAAATTCTGATTTTGAACTTTTTTGTAGTAGAAAAGGCATTACTCATAACTTCTCAGCACCTAGAACACCTCAACAAAATGGTGTTATTGAAATAAGGAATATAATTCTTCAAGAGATAACAAGAACCATGTTGAGTAAATATTCTATAGCCAAAAATTTTTGGGCTGAAGTTGTAAGTACTGGTTGTTATACTATAAATCGTGTTTTGATTATACATTTTCTTAATAAAACTTTTTACGAGTTATGAAATGGTAGAAAACCTAGAATTTCCTAATTCAAGGTGTTTGGTTGCACAATATTCATTTTGAATACTAAAGATAATTTACACAAATTCGCACCAAAATATGATGAAAGAATTTTCTTAGGCTACTCCACAACTTCTAAGGCTTATAGAGTTTTCAATAAAGACACTTGTATTGTTGAAGAGACAGTACATGTCAAATTTGATGAAATTCATCCCTTTGTTTTTAAACAACCCCAACCTAAATCTTCAGATGTGTTTTCAAAAACTGATTATCAAACTTTGTTAGAAAATCCTTATGATAAGGAAAATGTACAAGAAGATAATACTGAAGATTTTACCCTAGAATATTTTCTACCCTATGTTGATGAACAGGTTTTACAAAACCTAAATCAATTGTTTCTAAAGAATCATCCCAGTGATAGTATCATTGGTGATGTAAATCAACCTGTAAGGACTAGAAGTTACTTAAGGAATGAAATAGAACATCCATCATTCATTTCCCAATTAGAACCAAAAAGAAATGATGAAGCTCTAGGTGATGATGATTTGATAAAAGATATGCAAGATGATCTAAATTAATTCGAAAAGAATAAATTCTGGACCTTGGTTGAAAGACCTAAGGAAAATTCTGTTATTGGAGTAAAATGGGTCTTCAGAAATAAGTGTGATGAAAATGGAATCATAGTAAGAAATAAATCTATATTGGTTGCTAAAGTCTAAAATCAACAAGAAGGAATGGACTATGAATAAACCTACGATCCGGTATCTAGACTTGAATCTATTTGTATTATACTTGCCTTTGCATCATTCTTCATTTTCAAACATTTTCAAATTGATGTGAAATGCGCTTTCCTTAATGGTTTTGTACAAAAGGAAGTTGTTGTTGAACAACCTCATGTTTTTGAAGATAAAAAACATCTTGAACATGTTTATAAACTTACCAAAGATTTTTATGGACTTAAGCAAGACCCTTGAGCTTTGTATGATAGGATTATAGGATTTTTGCTTCAAAATAATTACGTTAAGGTAATGTAGATCCAACCCTTTTTATAAAGAAATATAAGAAAAATGTTTTGATTGTTCAAATTTATGTTGATGAAATTATATTTGGTTCAACTCAGCAATCCTTAACTGATTCTTTTACAGATCTAATGAAATATGATTTTGAAATGAGTATGATGGGTGAGTTAACATTTTTTCTTGGTTTTCAAATTTCTCAAAAACCAAAAGGAATCTATATATCCCAACATAATTATATTAAATATCTTATTAAAAAGTATGGATATGACAACACTAAGAGTATTAGTACTCCCATTGGTACCTCAAACACACTTGTTCTTGATGAAGCTGGGAAACCAGTAGATCAAACATCTTTTAGAGGTATGATGGTAAGTTTACTTTACTTGATAGCTAGTCATCCAGACTTAATGTTTTTAGTATGATTATGTGCAAGATATCAATCCAATCCTAAGTAATCTCATTTAAAGGCAGTGAAAATAATTTTTCTCTACTTAATGTGAATCATGGATTTAGGGCTCTTTTATACTTCGGGAAATGATTTTATTTTAAAATGTTTTTTAGATACTGACTTTGGTGGATGTAGAATGAATAGAAATAGAACATCCAGAACTTGTCATTTCTTAGGGGATTCATTAATTTCTTTGTCATGCAAGAAGCAACACTCAGTATCACTTTCCACTACTGAAGCCGAATATGTATCAGCTAGAAGTTGTTGTACTTAAGTTTTTTGGATGCAACACACACTCACAGATTATGACATGCGTTTTATCAAAACACTAATCCTGTGTGATAATACTAGTTCCATTGCCTTAAGTAAAAACCATGCACATCAATCTTGCAAAAAACACATAGATATTAGGCATTACTTTCTTAGGGATAACACACAAAAAGGGGATATCATTTTTCAATTTATCGGAACACAAGATCAACTTTCTGATATTTTCACAAAATCTTTACCCTCTGATAGATTTGAATACATTAAACAGAAGTTAGGAATGATAAACATAAGGTAATATTCCTTGTTATCTTTTTGTTGAAACCAATCTCCTTACAGTAATAAAATCTTTTTCATAGGGGGAGTACATTTTCTTGTTAGTTAGATCAAATTTTTTCGAAATGAAAATTTTGGTAGTCATATTTTTAAAATCTTTTGTAATGAAAATTTTCATAGTCAGATTTATTTTTCAAATCTTTCAAAATAAAAAGTTTCATAGTCTAAAATTTTTCGTAGTCTAAATTTTTTTGTAGTCTAAAATTTTTTTAGTCTAATTTTTTTTCTTTTGTTGTCTAAAGATTTTCATACTCAAAATTTTCATAAAGAATATTTTTTTACTCAAAATTTTTGTAATGAAGATTTCTGTACTCAATTTTTTTGTAATGGATATTTTTGTTTTCAAATTTTTTTCGTAATCAAAATTTTTCAGAATCTAAAGTTCTTCAAGAAAAATTTATCCTTGTTAAGAATAATCTTCGTAGAAATCCGAAAGGTATGTTTCCTTTCCTGAGTTTTGGTAATCATCATTTATTTTCTAGTAGTTTCTTTTGTTTTTAAATTTTTCGGATTATATTTTACTTAAATCCGAATATTTTAATTAGAAAAACCTCAAAAGATCGAATCCAAGATTTCCTTGCAGTTATCATATCAACCATCAGATCTGATCAGAAGGATTTTCATCCATTGGATTGAGTTTGGAAGATGAATCGTTGCATCAAACTCCTATATAAAGGACCCCCCAATGGTTGTCCCACATAGAATCTCAAGATCTCGCGTGCTGAAGTTCTTCCCTTCTACATAAGCTCTTATATATTTTCAAGGGTTTCTCAATTCCAAATGTCTATAGAAGAATCCTCTCAAAAATATATGTTTATTTTCATTCCAATCTCAGAGTGGCAGGTCTATAGAGAAAGGTTGGTGCATCCGAACTTCTTTTCCAAGTATGACTCAATCATCTCGAAGAATATTAAGCTGAATAGATGGGATAGTGTTTCCATATCAAAGCCAAGAGCTCAATATTTGGTGTATCTGGACTTACTAGTTAAATTTTATGAATCTGTCAGTTTCTTTAATGAAGAAGACAGAGAAAATTTCTCATTAAAAAGCTATGGAAAGACTTATGCTCTTTCATATACTAAGGCAGCTAGTTTGGTTGGTATTCCATATGAAGGGGAAGCTAAGTTATGTTTTCATAAGTTTCCAGATGTCAAAGGAAGCTTTGTTAAGGTGAAATCTATGGAGTGCCCCAGTCTCTCTGATATAAAGACTCCTAAGATTTCCCACTTTTCTACAAATTATCAGATTCTCGAATTATGGGTTCAGGGATTCATCATTCCGAGAAAAGGTGACAAAGATACATTGAATAAAAGTGACATGTATATCTTGGATTTCCTGGTGAACCAAAGGAAGATCAATCTAGTTAAGCATATTCTCCTTAAAATTGAGAATATTAAGAATTGAAACTTGAAGGCTTAGATAATCATGTACCCAACCATTCTTTCCAAGTTAATTTGTTCGGTGCTTAGAATCTTTTAAAATTCCTTGCAGCTCAAAGCCAAGAAATTGCAAAGTCATGATAGTCAGTGATGATACCCTGAAGGGAATGAAAATTGGTTTTTCTACAGACTCTAGAGAATTTTATGACCCACCTGAAGAAAAACCTAAAGCTATTCCAAAAGAATAAGAAGTGTCTGATCCATTAAAAAAGGTTGGAAAGAAGAGGAATTTGAAGGAATTAGAAGAGGAAGAAAAAACCCCAAAAGATAATAAAGCTCAATCCGCACCTCCAAAACCTAAGAAGAAAAAAATCATATCTAGATGAGGTAGTTTCAAAGTGAAGGGAAGATAAGAAAAATAGGAAAGCAGGGAAGCCAATTTTTTGTTTGGATCATGCTAAAGAAAAACCCTTAAAAGAGAAGACAACTGATGAGATTGAAAAGCAAGATAAAGAAAAAAAGTTAAAAAGGAAGATGACTGAAGTCGAAATAGTGAAATCCCTTCTGAG
The DNA here is from genome assembly GCA_963277665.1 of Viscum album. Taxonomy (NCBI): domain Eukaryota; kingdom Viridiplantae; phylum Streptophyta; class Magnoliopsida; order Santalales; family Viscaceae; genus Viscum; species Viscum album. The sequence goes on from OY728164.1 coordinate 1,354,182,006, forward strand.
GGATACTGAGAAAGCATCAAAGATCATTCCGGTACTAGAATCCTTCTTTTTAGAAACTTTACCGGAGACTCCAGGTAAAAAATTCGTCACTCCGTAAAAAGTCCAAGAATATATTGTTGTAGAAAAATAAGTAGAAAAAGTAATGGAAGAAGAAAAATAAGAAGAAGGCAGTGGTGATACCAAATATTTGATTAAGCAAGTGGAAGATTTTCATGATAAGGAAAGTCCATCTGAGAAGCTGTCAATCTGAACCTCTCAAGCCAAATATTCAAATCTTGCTACTCTTGGGTTAGATGACAAGGTTCAAGATGAAGTGAATAAGCTCTCTGAGGAAGAAAGTTCTAATCATGAATTCATTCACCCTGAGGATGCTGAGGCAAGAGATGAGAAAGAAGAGATAGATGAAGATAAGATTGTCAGCTATTTGACAGTGAACATAAATCTCCGGATGAGGAAGAAATTACAAAAACCGATAAGGGTAAACAGGTGATTTTTGATACACCTACTAAAGTTGTTGTAAAGAAGAAGGAAGCTGGTGGATCTTCAAAGAGGAAACTTGTTGAGCTAGAGAAAGAGTACTCACCAAGAAAAGTTTCAAATTCAGAATCATCATCACTTGGAAATGATTTTGTTGTTTAGTAGTTGAAGAAGTTTTTTGAGACCATTCTGATTATTTCAAGAATTGATTCAAGATGTCAGATGCTTCAACACACCTTGAACCAGAAATTGGATTCAGTATCCATGGTGATGGATAAGTGTTTAAAGATTAAGGCTGATTTCAAGATTTTTTTCATTAACTAAAATTCCCACAAAAGGTTTTGTAAGAAAATGGTTATATAGTAAAAGAATATAGTTGAAGATTTGAGAGATCTTGATGAGTTCCAAGATAGTGTCAAAGAGGAATTTTACATTGAAGATGGTAAGATCAAGGATCTCACAAGCAGTTTTGAAGAAAAGTTGACTTTGGAAAAAAATTCTCAGATTCAAGAAGTGAAGGATTTGAATGGGAAAGTGTATTTAGTGGCTTAGATATGGAATAGAGAAAGAGATCTTCGGAGTGAGATAGAAGAAAATCTTGTTAAGAAGGAAGAAGTCTTGAAGGCTTGGGCAGAGGTTCTCAAAGCTTAGGATGATAGAATCAATGCTTTAGAGAAGAAAGCTGAGGATCTGGATCAGTTTCTTAAACAAGTATGGGAATACCACAAGGAGCATAAGAAGCTTAAAACAATAGTGAAGAAACCGATGCCCATGGAAAAGGAGGGATGATCTTGTTTAAATATGATCTTCTGTTGTATTTTCCTTGTTGTACAGATTTTCCTATCTTAATGAAATGTTTGGTTACTTGTCTTTTGGTTGTTTAGTACTTATATTTTAGGTACCAAATTATCTTTTCCATTCCCTATATTTCTTTTTGAAAATCACAAAGGGGGATAAAGGAAAAACAATTCTAAGTAAATAAGGCATTTTCCTAAGTAAGGGGGAGTGCTCATCTAAGGGGGAGTTTTCATTACAAATATTTCCGTATTCAAGATATTGAAAAATCTCATTCTGAAATTCTAGAATATGATCCTTAGTGTTTCAAAGCCTAAGGGGGAGTTAGTCGTATTCATCATTACCCATATGATAAGGGAGATAAGTTTTATTTTCAAAGTCTAGAAAAATATTTTCTAAGCCCTTATATTATTTTTTGTAAGGATGTTTGTGCTTTCCAAAAAGGGGGAGATTGTTGAGTTAATAAGGTTTACTTTCTATTCCTTTATGTTTGGGGAGATTGTTGAGTCAATAAGGTTTCCTTATGAATTTTCCATTCATTATTGTTTTTAAAATCACAAACACCTTATCTTAAAGAAATTTTCATTTTACCCTATGCTTTTCTTTCATAAGGAAAATTTCCTTCCCAAAGAAATTTATCCTTAAAATGTTTTTCATTGATCATTTTTTTAATTATAAAATTTGTTTTCGTATCGAAAACCTTGGAATCATATATATAATTAGATATAAATCATTCTGTTTTCAGGATTTGAATTCAGGTTCTGAACTTTTCTGAGTTCTGACTCCGAGTTCTCTGAATTCAGACTTCAAAAACTTCCGAGTTCTGACTCTGAGTTCTCTGAATTCAGAACCCAAACTTTTGTTAGTTTAAAACCCAAACTCTTATGAATTCAGACTTCAAAATTTCTAATTTCAGACTCTAAACTCTTATGAATTCAGACTCTTAACTTTCGTAAGTTTAGACTCTGAACTCTTATGAATTCAGACTCTGAATTCTACTGAATTCAAGACTCTGAATTTCCTTGAAATTTAGACTCAAGAATTATTTAGAATTATAACTCTGAATTCTTATGATAAATAGAATCCGAATATACATGTTTTATAGACTTTAAATAGTTTTTTTTCAGACTCCTAACTTTCATTTTTTATTACACTCTAAAAAATGAATTTCTTTAAGTAACCATATTTTTGTTTACACAAGTTTTGGTTATAAAACGATGTCGTGCATTCAGTTACTAACTAACCGTTGTTTGAGTGAAACGTGTACAGGTCCCTCCGAAATTAAAGGAAAAATATGACCATTGGAGGAGGGAGCTGACTGTTGAAGTCATGCCTATAAATAGGAGCCCATTTGAACGAGCTCAGATTTTTTTTTACTTTGGCGAACTTGACTTTTGGAAGACCAACTTTTGTCAGAACTTACTTACATGTTGTTGAAGTGATTTCTAGAGAGATAGACTCTTATAAACTCTCAGGCTTTGTGCAGAAAGTTTGAACGGATTGTTCAAACTTTTCTTCATGCAGAATTTCTTTGTGAAGAGGTGTGATTTCCTTAAAATCAGTGACTTCGGGTTGTGAAGTCAGAAGTGCTAATTTCCATACAAATCGAGGGCTTGCGAGGATAACAAGATAGATAACGATATTCAGATTGAGGGCTTACCTGGGTTTGGGTAAGACATACTTTCTTGAAAGTATAAATCAAGAGACCTTTATCCAAGGTTGTTGGATGCCCTTCTCTCTAGGTTAAAAGATTTATTACTTGTTACTTGTAGTGTTTCAATTTTGTTTTCCGCTGTAATTTTGTTTGTTGAATAAATTATAACTATATTATACTTCCTTATACTTTTACTCCGATTAAATAGGATTCTATACTCTTTAAGGTAGAATCGTAGTTGTTGTAAACTTTTTTAAGGTTCATTTTCAGAATCAGTTTTCCAGAATCAAGCAAATTAGTAGAACTTAGAGGTGTTGTGAATTTTGTTTATACAAAATTTCCTTAAGAATTTTTTAAGTATACAATTCACCCCCTCCTGTATATTGAGTATCTACACCATATTTTGATACTAAAATTAGTATCATATCTATCTTACAATTGATCCAACATTAAATGTTCATTTGAAATATGAATTAATTCTTTTTATTATGGTAATTTTTTTTAATTTTTAGTTATTAGATAATTACCTTAAATGCTTACGTAATGCTGACATGGTACTTACTCAATAGAAAAATAAAAAATGATTTAAAAATATTAAAATTAATTCAATTTTGTTGAATTATTATGTTAAAGAATTTTTATGGATACATATTACATATTATAGATTTTTGAAATTATTATATTTTAACTAAACATTTTTATTAATTTATTTAAAGTAAAATTAAATGAATAATGTCAAAAATGGAATTAATGATAATTTATAAAAATAATATTGTATTGAATTATTTGAAAATAATAAAAAATTTAAAATATGATAATTTTCTACTATATGGTATAAAATATCATCCATTTTCTATTTATGATCCAATTTTTACCTTATAAATAAAATTATAATCCTTTAATATTAAAAAATTCACTACCATGGTTAAGGTTAACATTTGTTAACCAAGGGGTTAATCCAAGTGATAATATTTAAAATGATATATAAACCTATAAAAATTTGATTGGATGATTATATTAAGAAAATAAACTACTTATATTCTAATACATTCCATTTTTGAACCATTTTATATGTGTTAGACACATTTTATATTATAATATTTCATAAATTTCCAAAAGTGCCCCTCCCCTCACTTATAAAAGGACACCCCTTATATATATATACATATTACACCTCTTTGAACCATATATATCAAAAAAAACTTACCAATAATATTCTCAACATAATTATCTAAGTTTTGGAGATTTTTTCTTCCCTAATGACTAACCCAACGTTCCTTAATAGGATATCAAATGAAGCTCTTTCAAAGAAGAGGTAATCATCTTCATTGAGAACTTTCATTTTTATTTTTGTTTTACCACCTTCAATTATTTCATAAATATTAGAATATAATAACACCATTATCTCTAATATACTAATATTTTATTATGATTATGGAATAATATTCATCTATCTCCCTATCCATCAAATTGGAAATAAAACTATCTCTCATGTGTAAAATGGACTACCGCCTCACAAACCAATGTATTTTGGTTTCCATTAACACCTCACATGAATTTTTATAAATATGTAACTAATGAATATATATTATATTTATTAAAAATTATTATTTTGGAATTATAATACCAAATATACTATATTATATTCCAGTCCTTTGGATAATGTTAAGGCTGCTTGTGCATACGTGTAGACTACCACCTCCACAAAGCGATGTGATTCAATTTAATTTATGAATTACATGAATGTTAATAATAATATATTTAATAAATATATATGATATATATGATATTATAATTATTTTGAAAATTTTAATTAAATTTTACATTTCATTCATTCCATCCGTCGAAAAGTGAAAACAATGTTCATGTGTACGCACACCCTACCGTCTTCGTGAACTGTGTAATTCATTTTTCTATCTATAATTTTTATGTGTGAATAAAAATATATATAATAAATAAATATTATCTTTATATAATTATTAATATTCAGGATATTATGTAATCATAATAAAATTACAAGGACTAGAACTACCGAATCAAAACATACATGAAAAACGAAGTAGTTAACACTCAAATAAATTATAATAATAAAATATTTTTAAAAAATGGATGATAAGATGTTATAAATGGATAATATATGATATTATATATATATATATATATGTTTGGTTATATTATTTAAGTATAATAAAAATAAATTTATTATATTGGAGGTTATAAGAACATATGAGGTTAGTAGAACTTAAGGTAAATGGTTTTTTAACTCAATTTTCAATCATTGGTTTATACTTCTAATTCATTGACAATGTTATTCCATTATTATTTTTGAAATTACCTTTGATTTTATTATGTTGTATTTATACTTTTTTTTGTATTTTCTTTTGTTACACTTAATCTCTTCATTGATAAATTATCCCTCCAATGATACGATCTTTGTAAGGGATTTTGCCTCGATTTCCCCTCCATTGATACATATTGGGTATTATACACACATTTATTTTTATATAGTTTATATAATACCCATTTATATATTTAAAAATAATAAATATTTAATCATAATGGTTAAAGTTTCAATTCTTGTTTATTATTTCAAGGGGTTATAATTTAAAAGATACCAAAAAGGTAATAATTTATTTTACAATCTCATTTTTTTCTGGGATCACTCTTATTTTTATTGATGGAATATTATAAAATATCCATTACTAACTCACTATCTCCATATATTTTCTAATACACTGGTTATTTAAGTATTTTCTATGTTTTATTCCAATTTTTCCTTTATTTGGTACTTTAATTAAGAAAAGAAATTTTTAAAATAAAAATCCCTCTTATTTCTATTTTTAATCTGGTGTATTTTTATTCCATGTCCATGTTTTTATAAATTGTATTAAAAAATACATTTTAATTTACTCAAATGATTTATTGATGAATTTTTTTTATTTTCCTTGAAATTTTAATTTTTTTTTAATTAATATTTCTAAATATTTCTTAATGGGTCATTTTATACTTTATTTAAAAAAAGTAAAAATGTAAGTTTTTTAACGTATAGCATGTTAAGAAATTTTACCACTACCATAACTGTTTTTTCTATTTAAATTGTACTATAATTTTTAAATGGTTTTAAAAAAAAAATTAATGAAAAATTATGTTAATGTTATTCTTTCATTTTCCTTTATTCTCTAAAAGACATAATTTTATTACAAAAAACTGTTTTTTCTGATGAATTGATGTCTATATTTTATCAATTACTAATTTTATGGTCATCAAATTTATTTTAAAAAATCAATTTCTTGTAATAATTTTAAATTAGACATTAATATTCTGTTAAATATAGATATTCTTTTTATCATGTATATAATTATTTACTAACCCATACAACATTTTTGCATATGGTTTTTTACTATTAAAGTTATATGATTGATTGGGGAAATATTAATATTATGTATTCTTTACTCAAAGAAGATATTTGTGATAAATAATATTGTCTATAAATTAAATTAATCATTTAATATATTAGGAATTATTTGTACATGTAGTGATTAATGGGTCTCATTTATATATATATCCCCTTGATGCAACAATAGGTCTCATGAGAAAAATCAGTTGGCTAGCCTTGTTAAATGGGATTTCTAGTGTATACCTACCCATCAATTAAATCGACTTGGAATAAAGCTTTAAGAGTTAATATATCATGATGTATGAGATCGTGATGTCCAAAATTAATCATTTCATTTATTTAGAATTCAGTTATTATTATATATAAGATTACTATATTGATATTATCCATGGATTCATTTTATTCTCAGGTTATTGATTAAATGGAATTTGTTTTTAGTTATTTACCTTTCCATATTGATTATTCCTTATTTAATCAAGATATATTTTATTTTACATAACTCTTATTGAACATTTGATCTCACCCTTTATTTTTTCCTTTTCTCCAGGATATGAAGAAAGATATTATTAATAATATCAAAGATGTAAAAATGTTTATTCTAATATAATATGGTTATCATGTATATATCAAGTTCTTCAAGACTAATATAATGATCAGTCCTTTAGGATGATATCCCTTCTATCTTATACCAATTTAATAAAATAGACACCTGTTTTGGGATACTATATTTGAGGTCTCTATAGGCCCAAATAAAATAATCATCTTGTCAAACCTCATCCTATTTACCCTGATAAACTTGAACCATTCATCCATATACCAATGATACATGTTCTTGAATGAAAACAAAAAGTTCCACCCATATACATCGAAACCCATGAGGATTATGTGGGTAGAGGTGAGTCCAATGACCTAGTATGATTCCCTATCACCTCAACATACTAAATATTGTTAGTAATTAAATGGTTATGCATGAAATATAAATAATTGGTGTAACGCTCCATAAATCTAAAGTAGGAATGTTGTATTTGATAACATGTATGGGATGCAAAACCAAGCGCGTAAGGGGATATAATATCCCAATAATTTATAATTTTAAATAAATTCAATTTTTATTATAGATTTCAATGCACATGATACTGAGTTATTTTATGTCTCATGCAATAATGAGTTTATTCAATGACTTTTATTACACGCAATATTGAGGTTTACCGAACAACAATATATTAATAAAATGTTATTATTTAATATAATAACATATAAACTAGAAATTAAATTAGATGATATGAATATTATTAACTAACTTATGAAAATATATTTTTTACACAAACATAAAATTAATTCATAGGTTACCAATTAATTAGAAATGAAAATATAAAGCAATTGAATATAAAAGAAATATTATTATTTTTATGTTCACAAAGGCGTTTAGTCTTAATAAATTAAATTAATTAAAATTATTGACTAATATTAATTTAATATATATATTATATATACAATAAAATATTTTTTATATTCATTCAATAAATTTTATAAAAATAAGATAAGAAGAAACCCAATTTTACACATAAAAACCTATATTTTTATTAAAGCACTTTTACCGCCTTTAACAGCGAACCTATTTTAAAACTAGTTTTTGAACCTTTTATAAATTTAATATTTTAAAATAAACTTCATATTTGAAATATAAACATAAAAATTAGGTTATGGTAAATTTTTTGTATTTTTCTGAGAAGATTCATTTTTTAATGAATAATGAAAAATACTGAAATTTAATTCAAAACTGCATTTTCATCTAATTTATTTATAATGATAAATTAAATTTTAAATTGTATTTAAAGTTTAATTAGACCATATTTTTATCAATTAATAATATTTAGGTCATTGGAATCAATTTTACTTTGAAATTGAATATAAAAACAAAGAAAACTTTTGGACATTTTTAATTTAGAAACTTGATTGTCATCCCGTCTATGGGATTAAATTTAAATTAATTTATACCAATTATGTGTTTTTAATTTATAAAAATGGATTCCATATTTATAATTATAATAATTTTTAATTTATAAAAAATTAAACTTAGTTTTTGACCAAAAATATTAGTGAAAGTAATTAAAATTAATAATAACGATTAAGGTGAAATTAAGCTTAATAAGGGATTAAACCCTAAACTTAAGGCCTAATATTACCTATAAAATTGTCCAAAATCCATTATATCACTATATTTATACCATATACTCATGTTTATAGACTTTTGACCATTAGTTATCCACATTCAATAAAAAACATGGGTAGGGTTTCTTTTTTCCAAAATATTACAAGAGTGTCGCTCCTCCACTATAAACAACCGCCTTTCCTCCCACTTCCTCACACCTCTCAAGAAAATTATGTTTAGAAAATATCTGAACAATTCACTACCCAACATCCCTTTATTCTTCCTTGAATAATCACTTTGGTTATAAATAAATCCAAGGAAGCCTTTTGGTGAAAACCAAAAGGAGTTACCTGATTAAGAGTTAACGTCTTTCCTAAGGTTCTTTAATTTTATTTCCCTTATCCACTCCTAAAATATTATTATTCCATGTTTATATAGAAACTAAAGTATAATAAATATACTAGTATATTTTTATGATTATATTTCTACCTACACTTACACACACCTCCATCTAATGGGTAAAAGACGTACTGTTTATGTGAATGGAGAACTACTGCCTCACGAAATGATGATTGTTAATTCTTCCTTTAACACTTCCCATGGTGGTAATTATGATTTAAAATACATTTATATATGATATATATGATATTTATAGATGATCCCGTAAGGGGCGCCGCCTCCTTAGGGTTTCTCCCCTGTCGCCGCCTGTCCTCCTCGCCTCGGATCGACATCTGAGCTCTCTTCGGCGCTCCTACTCAGCGATTTCGTTGCAGTGGTTCCTCTCACAGGGGCGGCGTTGAGGAATCTTCATTGGCGCGACCGTCTGGGCCTTCCCCACCATTTGCTGGCCTGTTCATTTGGCAGCATGGTGTTGACTGCGGTCATTGTTCCAGCTCCTCCTGGCCGAGGGCCGATGCTTCGTCTATGTTGGCTGGGGGCGCACGCGGTGGTTCGATGAGGTCTCCGAGTGAGATTGTGACGGCGGCGACGGGATCTACTTCTGATTTGTGGCGAGGCATCGCGACTGTCATCGTGGATTTGTATTCTCTTCTTGTTTCTCTGCCCTTTTGATTTGTCTAGGGTTTGGTTGAATCCTTCTTTGGATTTTGGTGATTCTGGTCGTGATTTGCGGTTCGATCTGCTCCGGTGTTGTTGCGGCGTCGGCGTGGATTTTTGGGCGATCTGTCGAGTTGATTTTGCGTGGGCTTCAAGGTGGAGGTGTCGGATTGGTCTTTTCCGGCGACCGGTGGGATACTGGGCAGGTGACGGCGACGGCGGTCTGGACGACGTCGATGGTGATGCATTTCTTCTATGGCGGTGAGGTCGGAGATAATGCCGGTGTTGGTGCTCCGGCGATGACGGTGAGAAGAGCTGATGTCTGTGGTAGTTCCGTGAAGCTTGATGATGATGGTGACTGGTGGATTTTTTCGACGTCGGCCGGATTTGCGGTGGGTGAGCGTTTTCCACGCTACGCGGTTCGAGGCGGCTCGTGGATCAAGCCGAAATGATGGCGTTTGATGCGCTGACTGGAAAGTGGAAGGCGGGTGAAGTTTGGGTTTCTTTATTTTTGAAAATTTCGGTTTTTGGTGTAATGGTTTGGTTTGTAATTGACTATGTTTGGTGGGGACTTTTGATTGGGTTTGGGCAAGATGTTCGCCCTCATCCATCTCCTTATTTACTGCACTTTTTATTTCTTTTAATAAATGGTCAGAGGTTATTCCTCTGACTGAACTTTCCTGGTATATAATTGCATACACTATATGATATTTATAATTTATTTATGATTTTTTAATTCTTTTATAACACATGTCTCTATACATTCCATTTTTTGCAAATACGATAACATCGTTTGTGGAAGTGTGGACTACCTCCCCCTCAAAGCGATGTGATTTGATACATAGAATGTATAAAGGATGGTTTAAATTAAAAATATGCGACATAAACAGAATATATATGATATTTATTACATAATTACCTTATTGTAAATATAATATATCATTTTCTTTATTACCCTTTCACACACTTAAAAGTAATAACATAGTTCTTGGACGTGTGGACTACCGCCTCCTCAGCACGATGTGATTCCTTTTACATCACAAGAATCAAATATATAAGTATATATGACTAAATAAAATTATATTTATGATGTAATTATCATCATGGAAATATATAGTGTTACTTAACTTATTTCCATAACGATCATTGAAAAATAGGAACATTGCTCATGCGTACGTACGACCTATTGTCTCCATGATTAAAACATAGGTTCGTTTCTCATAACCATATTTGTGATTGGTTTTAAAATTATAATTTATGTAGAAATATGATAATTATTTCATGAATATTATTCTATATATCTTTCTATAATGAACCCTTTTACCTTATTTGACCTACCAAAGTCATTTTAGCACATAAACTGAATTCAGTCAAAATACCTTATATAAAATTAGTTGTTTAAGTAATTGTATAAAACATCCTAATAAATAAATTAAATTTTTTAATAAAAATGAATAAGTTTATGAATCAATTAAATAATTAACATATGTTTATTATTAAATAATATAAAGACACATGTAGCAATTTGAGCTCAAGGTAAGAGATTTTCACATCACTTTGTACATCTGTGAGATAAATGTCATGTTCACCAATTACTTCTTTTGTGTGGTGTAACTAATACCAATTTTAATATATCATACCCTGAATTACTTTAAATTCATGGTATTTTTAGTTTCAATCGGAATTATTTCTTCTAAGGTTATTTTAATTAAAATTTACCAAGTAGAAAATAATTTCACAACCCAATTTCTTTTCAATATGTTATATTACTTCCTCATTGTCATTAATATTATATGATTATGTGTATAATTACATTTTTAATATATATTATTATAATTATACTTTTTTATGTGTATTTACATTTGACACACATAATCTATTCATTGATTGATTTTCACATCAACGTTATGGTTTTTTCGAGGGTTTACTTCACAATATCATTTTGTTCAAGATTGTTTACACTTGAATTTCCATAAGAGGAAATTATTTGATCATTATCTAATAAACACTTTCATTTTATTCTCCCCACCATTATTCATGGACCTTTTCAAGTAATAGTAACTTTTCCCTACTCTTTTTCACTCAAAATGTTTTATATTTTTTTTAAGAAAACCTCACTTCATTTCTATCTTTAGTCGGAGAAAATGTTTTATTCAAAAAACCATATTTTATTAAATTGATTTAAAAAATGATTTTAACCATTTAAAAATGATTTGGTAAATAAATTTTTACCCTTTTTACTTTTAACAATTTTTTTAAAGGAATAATTGTATCGTTTTTCAAACGAGGCATTTTATAACTTTTTATCATACAAAAAACAATATTCTTTTTACCTCATACAATATATACCGATTTACCCGCCGCCATTTATTAAAATCCTTCTTTTAATGTTTAAAAGGTTAGTATTTAAAATTTTAATTTTATGATTATTATTTTTGGTTCTTTAAATTCATATGTAAGGGATTTCATCTCAATTTACATTCTATTGAGAATTATTTGTTATTATGAATCAATTCACTTTTATTTGGTGTATATAACACCCTTTAACATGTTATATAAAGAATCTTCTTAATATCATGATATTATAAGTTTCATTTTATGTTATACCTTTATATGAAATTGTGATTTAAATGTTTCAAAGTGGTGTGGGATGCTTTTGAATGTTAATGATTATTTTCCTCAAGAATGTTTTAGTGATATTTAAGTAGTATTTCTATTTATCAACATCAAAAAACCTTTTTGTTAGTTATCCTCCACTAAGAAATTATTTATTAGTATTTATTCTTTATTAAATATAGATATTTTATAGGGAATATTATTTATTTATATTATTCTATATGAGTAATTATGTAGATAGGAAATGATGGGTGGGGCCTGGACTTTATATAGCCTCTCGATATATCAATATGTTCTCATGAGATAGATAAGTTGTGAAAATTAAATGATTTTATATTCATAGTTTTAAAATATCTTATGAAAGGCCTTTATGGTATAGGTTTTCACGTGAGTTAGAAATTACATCAAATAGCTGATCATTTCTCTCATTTAGTTTCAGTTATTATTCATCAATGAAATTTTGCATCGATAAATATATATATACATTTCATTTGAGTTCATTGATTAAATATAACGTGTTTCAGTTTATTAGCTTTCCATATTTATTTTTCCTTATCTTGTTATTTTAATGGAATGTTCTATATGATATTAAACTTTCTATGTTAATTTATTCTCATTGATTCATTATTTTTTCTTCTTTATATAACCTTAATGAGTATTTGAGATCACCATTTTTATGTTTCATTTCCCTAGATTATGAAGAATAAAGATTTGAATAAGATTTCAAAGACATAATTTATTACTTTTTATTATGTATCATGTTTTTGTTTTCTATTTTCCAATATATTTTGGGTATCATGTATATAATCTAGCTTTCTAAGAATGCTAAACTAATCAGTCCTTTGAGATTTGATTCCTTATAATCATACTAATGTAATAGAATAATGCACCAGCTCTGGGCTTTTGGGTTCGGGGTTCTACAATTGTACTTGATATATAACCACTTTTATATATTGATCCATCTAATTAGGGAAATGTCCCATGGACATATCTCAAATTTACCGGTCAATATACAATAAGAGATATGATGGGGGTATCTAAATATCTATCCTCTTTCATGATCCAAACCACACCAACACATGGTAGTCTAATGGATAATCATACATCTCAATATCATATAAATAAATTTAAGGAGTAGTTCCCAATATACAACCTTTATCATGAGATAAACCATACACTAGTGAAAAAATAATTTTTCATTATGATTTTTTCTTTTCTTTTCCACATTAGTTATTAGGTGACGTTATCAGTGGAGTAGTTATAAATAACTTTTTAACATTGATTAACTAAAATTAATGTTTTAAATTAATTTATTTTTATGTTTTTCACATCGATTATAGGATAAATGATGTGAAAAATTAAAAATAAAGTAAAAAAGAAAATTGATTCATCCTCCACAGATGTAGAAAAAAGATAAAAATAGTAGAAAAGGTAGCAGAAAAGGTATCATAACATCCAGCAAGACCCTTACAATTGAACATTAAAATTTACAATATATTGTACAAATAAACTAAAAATTAATGAAAACTGTAAAATGATTAACCACTTAAATTTTTAAATGTCTCAACTCATGTGAACTATATGGTCATGGGCCATAAAAAATATAAAAAATAATAAATAAATAATTTAACTTGTATTTTTAATAAAACATATGAAATATTAAGGAACAATTTATAAAGAAATGTATCCTTACAGGATTTCGTAACTATCCAAGTTTAAAGTATTTTATACATAAACCTTAAAACATAATATCCAAATTCTTTTAAAACTTCTTGTTTATGAAAATTATGTTTCCAATAGATTTTAATTCGAAAAAACATTTTTGGGTAATATTTCTTAAATTTAGTAATTTTGAATGAAAATTCACCTTAGCTTGTACCAAATTGATTTTATTGATCATATTTCTTATTATCTCTCTAAAGAAATTCCATTACCTATTTGAAAATAATATTAATAAATTAAATTTTATTCATTATAATATAAATAAGTATTAAAATAATCAAGCTTACATGTTTGATATATTCTTAAAATTTTCTCTCACTTCACCATGGATAGAGCATAGCTCGTATAATGTCCTCTCTCTTAGACAAAAAACACCCAACATCCAACGGACACTGTTAGGTAAGAAAATTTCATGTGAGTTGTTAATATGTTAATAGATATATAATACTCTGTGAGAGAAATATGTTTTTATACTCTTGAAGATATGTAAACATCCAGTATTGAATTATGACATTGTTGGGAAATCTCTTAACAATATAAATTGTTATTTCTGTATTGGTCGTTGTCAAAGATATAGTAGAATTAAAATATTAGTCCATAAATCCATATAAAACTATATTTTCATGCTCTGTAAAAATTTTATATGGAAAAATAATACAAAACACACATAATTATAAATTTTCAAAAAAGTAAAGAAATGGAAAAATTTTGTTAATTGACTTACATAGAAACCAATTTCATCATGTTAATTCCTAAATGATCTCTAGTTATATGCTCCATGATATCATTTCTCAAAATCCCCAAAGTCATTACATTCCCACAAACAACATCATCAATTGGAATCTCATATAAATACAATAAAAAATTTGAATATGCTGAAAATATACCTAGAGTAGTAAAATTTGTATCTAAAGTCACGACAAATTATATTTTTTATTTTCTATACAGTAATTATTTACCTTTAAATTACTCTTATAAAAGATTAAATAAATATATAAAACTTTAAACTGGGAAGAAAAAAAATTAATATCAAACTGAAATAAAATATAAAATATATATATACATCTAGGGTAAAACTTCTAAGTAGTATAGATGGCTAAACTATAAAACGAATGATAATTTTTCCAACTTTACTCACCTCATTTTTTGTACATGGTATTTTTGTTGATCTATAGATAATATCTTATACAGTGACCCTATGATTATTTATCTCTATTTTTTGATGATGAATGGTATTGTCGATATAAAATATCATCTCATATGCAATAATATGATAGGGATCGTCAACATATAACTCATAGTAACTGGGAAGTTGTGGAGGAGGGGGTATAAGGGTAGGATAAGAAGGACTAGGGTCTATAGGATGGGGTATGGTGGTAAGATAATATGGATTGGGATTTGGAGTTAGAGATGTATGAGTAGGAAGAGTGGGATCTACTAGCGTAGGTGGTGGAGTCAGATCAGTAGTATGAAACTATCTTTGCATGTATGCAAAAATTGATTATAATAAACCTCTAATCACGTCCTCTATTGTCATATGGATATCTTGAACTTTGGATTCCAAAGATTCTATTTTTTTATTAACATGATCTATTTAAGAAATTTCTGAATGTGGAAATGCTTTTCTTTCTGATACACTTTCCAGGTTTCCTCATACACAACCTGAGTGTTTGATCTTTCCTAATAATATAGCTAAAACATCCTTTCTACCCTTAGCAATAAATACCCCTTATGTTCTCTACTCCTCAATAGAATACTATATGGAATGTTAAAAAATCTATAATGAATCATGATATATAAATATTTGATTTAACTTAAAAAAAATAATAAAGTAAACATCTTATAATCCTCTAAGCCACAACCCTTGACTCTTCCATAAGATATTGTACTTTTTTTCTAATATGATCCCTATTGCATTTTTCATGTCTAGTGGGGGGGACTCTCTAGACTAGGTAGACTCATCTCTCAGATTTTTATGTTTCTCTACTAGAATCTATTCTTCTAATAACGTATACCCTCCCCGAGATAACATATGAGGGTATACATTTCTATATTGAATCTTCAGATGAGATCTTCTCAATTTATGTAAATTAATAATTAAGAATAAATAAATCATTAACATGGTCATTAATATAAAAAACTTTTAAAAAGGTAGTATTTCACTTACCAAAAACTTTTCTCAACGTCTACATTAAAAAAAATTGATTCCATGTATCTTAATCTATAAATGAATATATATCAGATGGATTTTGATGGTTTCTAGCCCCAAAAAATGAATAGTTATGTGAGGGATGATTTAAAATCCTTCCATATCCTAACAACCAATGATAAAAATTTTCCATAACTCCTCCAGTATGAGGTATATCATATATCATCTGATAAGAAGGATGAAAAAAATATTAAAATTTCAAGATAAGTAAAATAATAACAAATGATCTTACCAAAACGGTCTCCCATAATTGGATAATGTCACTTTTTCAACACTTTTCCAATCATAAAACAAAATACAAACTTTTCTTTTATCATGTACTGATACAAAAGTGATGAATTGTTTTGAATTTGGACCTCTTAGAATATCATTATCATAATATTCTATTGGTATCCTATATTATTTGATACGATCAACTGATAATTTTGGTAAATGTGTGGTGCCACCTTTACTAACCCTCAAACTCTTTTTCCCATGGAAATAGATGTATCATGTAATGAAGGATGTAGAGGCTTATAAATAGGATAAAGTGTACATTCCTCCCCATAGGTATGATAAAATCTTCCCCATAAATATGTGGAGGATCATAGGATTGATCTATCATTATCCTACAAATCAAAGAAACAAAAATTAGTACAAAAATATACAAATCCAACTATTACATACAAATGTAAATAAAAAATTAACAATTAACAAACAAAAATTAAACTAAACTTAACACATTTTTATTCATATTTGTTATAGTTAACTAAAATTCTAACAATGTTAATGATATATGAATTGACATAAATAAATGAATAAAAATCTAAAAATGGTGTGTGAATAGTAAAAATTCTCCAACTAGATAAATCATTTTTATATCAAAAATAATTTTTTTTATAATATACTCTTATAAAATATTTTTTTATTTCACATATGAAATTTAAAATAGTTGGTTTTCAATAAACTAAATTAATTGATAAGTTATATAAGGTTAAACATGGAAAAGTAAAAAAAACTAAACAAATATAAACAAACAATGTAACTTATTAGTTATAATTAATTTTTTGATAAATAAAATTAAATTAAGACATATAAAATCTTATGAAATTTAAATAAATAAACCAGAAATAAACATATGTTACCTATAATATTAGGAATTTATTAAATGATTTTTTTCCTCAAATTATTTATTCATGATCATTCTATATGGAAAAAACCATGTATATGACATGATAATCAATATTATTTTTTAATCATTCCATTGAAGTAGGGATCTCACATAAATCATCATCTTCATCAAGTTTATCATCACCAATATACTATTTTTTTTTATAAAACAATATAACCCTACATTTTGGATTGATCAAGAATATAGAATTTTTTTTCATGTGTTTCCATGACAAAAGGATCACCTTTGTATTACAATTTATTCATATTAACTAGTTTCATTCCAAATTCATCATGTCTGACACTTTTATGATCAATAAACCATTTATAGTTAGACACTAGAACTTTAAATTTAATGTAATACACCTTCCATATTTCTTCAATGACTTCATAATATGTTGTTGATGTGAAGATTGCGTTTTTTTTTCATTTTCAATTAAAAAATGAATTTCCTCTACACACACAAATACAATAGTATTCTGAACCACACTTCTTTTGTCCTGACATTTTATATGAACTGTATATCCCTTAATTTCATACTCCGACCATGTTTTCAAATTTAAACTTGAACCACCCAATAACCATATCAATGTTTCTGATGCATCTGATCTACCAACCACGGTCTCTTTAAACCATGAAAAAAAAGTTATGTTCATTCAAAATCTACATATATTTCTTATTTGGATAACATTGTTTCAACACATTAATATGAAATTTTATATATAGATAAGCATCATCTATGTTATTCAAGATGCATAAATGTACCTTATTTAGCTTTTCAACTATCAAAAATTTGACTTTCATGCCATGGATTGCCTTTCCTCTATAATTAACTCGTTCATTGATAAATATATGGAAAATGATGTGCTCAACTTCAGATAAATATCTTGTACAAAACTTTGAAACCTCCGTAGAAATATACTTATCAATAATGGATGATTCAATTTGATATGGATTCTTAACATACCCCCTTCAATATCTTCATATACCTTTCAAAAGGATACATCCAACATAGATAAATAGATCCAAAAAGCTTTATTTCTTTCACCAAGAGAACCATTACATAGACCATGATATCAAAAAAATATAGAGGAAAATACATTTCCAATTGAAAAATTATAGAAATAGCTTCATTATCCAAAGTTTTTGAAGAATTTAGATCAATCACCTTATTAAAAATTTCATAGAAAAAACAACACACCTTTATGATAATAATTCTAACACAAATGAGAAATATTCCATGCAATGCAACTGGTGGGATATGTTGCATCATGATGTGAAAATCATGAGATTTTATACCTATCAACTTCAAATCCTTTAAAGACACCAAAAAATTTACATTTTAAAAATAACTATCTGGAACTTTTTGATCATGAATACATTTAAAAAATCTAATTTCCCCCTTCATGGATAATGTATAACAAACTGGGGGTAGGAATGTTCTCCTTTTGTCATGAGTGGGAGCCAACTCCAAACATATTCCCATTGAGAGTAATTCAAATCTCGTATTCAACCCACCTTTAGTAGTTCCCTTAATATCTAATAGTGTTCCAGTCAATCTATCACATATATTATTCTCCACATGCATTAAATCAATACTATATTTGACCTCATGATATATCCAATATGGTATCTCAAAATTATTTACTATTTCTTCCAAATGTTTCTATCATTACCAGATTTATGTGTCTTTCTGAATGTCACATCAATGTTTTTCCCCTTTCAAAATACTAATTAGTGGATAAAGTTTTTGGAGAAATATAAAATTCACGTGATCCATTGAAATACTTTTTTAATAATATATAAGATTAGTCCATAGGCATTGTAGTAGGTATTGTTGCAGGAACTGTAGCAGGTACGGTAGCAGCTAGAACTATTCATCTATTTGGGCCTTCAGGCCACAGGTTTTTTCCTCGAGTCCTTCAAGGACTTCAGGCCATCCAAGGCCTTCAGGTCAGTCAGGATTTTGGGCCACCTCAAGGCCTTCAGGCCACCTAAAAATGCATATGTACCAAACAAATAAAAGGAACAAGCCTCCAGATGAGGATTCAGAGTAGGCGCGTTCACCAGAGCAGAGAAAACTGGACATGGAAGAATGAGAGGGTATGGAATTTCCATTGGTACCGAGTGTCACAACCCATCCCCCAGGGCCCATGCCATGACTACCCCAGGCCTTCCTTCTATAGGCAAGGGGCTGGAAACTAGCACCGGAAAGTCATATCCCTAAAATCGGGAAGGCATTTCCTTTATAACCTCTAAACTCACAAAATCCAAGCACACAACAAGATACAAGAACAAAGTAAAATATAAAGTAAACAGGGTTTGTACAGTAAGTAAAGGGGCCGGAATAAAATCCCAAGTGGAAAGTACATGTAAAAATGAAAATAGCTCCTTTGAACACCCGCCAGGGTTCCTACCTGAAGGGTAGGTACAGATCTCAAACGGTCGTCTCTGTGGTATGCCTCGTCCCATATCCACATCCATGCATCCTCTAGTCCTGGTACCCTCAACCTCATTCAGCGATATTTGTTGTCTGCACAAGACAAAACAAGGTGCAGACATAGCTCGTGCAGGGGTGACTATAACAATACTCAACAGGGACCTTGAGACCCCCTATGGTCTCTCAGAATCCACAAAGGATAAACCAAAAAGCATGAAAACAACAGTCAATCCCACTTAGGTATATGACCATACATATACCTAAGTTATCAAGTATACCCGTCTCATTCATGAGGAAAATCAAGGCCCAACTCTCTAGCCAAAAGAACAACTGTTCCACGAAGGAAAGAATACCAAGAAGGTAAGTACCACAAAGGTAACACCACACATAATAATACCACGAAGGTAATTAACACAAAGGTAATGCCACAAAGAATAGTACCACAAAGGAATCACCACGCAGAAGTGTACCACAAGGTAAAGACTCAGATCACACAAGGTATAACTTATGTACGAAATTATATTTGATTAGATGTATTTCTAGATCATCTTACTTTGTCGAGAAGCTCTACTAATAACCCACACAGGATCGAAGATGACCCACACAGGGTCTGAAGATGACCCACACAAGATCTGGAGATGACCCACACAGGATCGATATGCACTGACCCACAAAGGATTGTTGTGCGCTGACTCACATAGAATCTGTATGCACTGACCCACATAGGATCGCTAAGCGCTGACCCACATAGGATCTGAAGATTCTTCATGTACAGCCAGCCCTAGGGTTCTCTCACTAAGCATGATTGATTCTGGGAGGTTATGCTCCCCAATACATCAGTTGATACTTCAAATACCACAAAGTCCCACAAAGAAGCATCTCAAAGGTCTATCACGTCAAAAGGGACCCAACGTGACAGATGACGTGTCAATCGGGCGCCTGGTATGTAAGTTATTAGCGTTTCCGTTCTGAGGGCCCGGTTGGATTCAGCTTCGATCCAACCCGGCCATACTTCAACTTTATGCAAAACTCAATTGGAGTATACCAAAAGGACCATCTTTATCCAAGGATCCCGGTTCCATAGACGGTTCATCAAACGAACCCTCAGTTCTCAAGATATGGCCAAAAAGGCGTATCTGGGTCCAGATGGGCCCAGGTCCCCTCCGACCCGGCCTGGTCTGACCCGACTTGGTTCGGGTCGACCCAACCAGGTTCGGGTCTGGACAGGCCCACAAAGGGGGCGGCCCATCCCACTATACGCGACCCACTGCAGTGCGGGCCACTGGGTGTGGCCTGCTGTAGTGTGGCCCGCTGCGGTGCGGCCCGCTCGGCTGGGTGGTCCTCCATGTAGGGGTCCACACTAGCCGACACTCAGGAGGGGAGGCGCTCCCCCCTGGTCACTTGAACGGTCTTATGGACCGTTCGGTTCGCTCTCCTGGCACACGGGACCCACTGGTGGGGTCCCGCTCGGTGTGACGCGGTCGTTCGGATTACCGGCCAATCATCCTTCCAGTGGCTCGATGGTGTCGCTGGCCTTCCACAGCCGACCAGATGTTGTACGACCTCTAACCTCTGCCGCGGCCAAGCAGTTGTGGTCTCCTACTCTGGTGGCATGGACGTGCGTTGTCGCTTCGCCACACGGTCAGCCAGCGTGCTTGCCGCCACCCGGCTCCACCGTGGCCGACGGGCAGTGGCCTTCTGCTCAACCGACGGAGCGGACGTGCGCCAACCTACCTCTACAAGGCCGGCTGAATTCCAGCCACTATAATCCGATCGTCGCGGCCGACGTGCCATGGTCTCCTTCAGCGGCACAGTTGTGCTTCCACCGTCATCGGGCCCGTGGAGAACACATCAACATTAAAGATGCGGAGGGATCAGACCATGTTTGTTTGTCCCACCCCCTCCGTGTTTGATCGATAGTAGGTGATTCAAGAGGATGGAAACAATGTGAAACTAATAATAACAATCATAAACACACCCCTACCTTTTTTTCTCGTTGGAGATGGTGTGAGGAAGAAGAATAAGTCGATGAAGGGGATATCAGCGTTCATCGCTCCCACAACACGTTTCTGATCCGGGCTCGTGTGTCATCGTCATTCTTTGTTGGGGGGTGGTTCTTTGTTAGAGGATATTCTTTTGAGTTATCCCAAGCTCTCCCCTTTGCCAACGATCCCAACCAAAAGAGTGAGGAGGCAACTTTAATTAAATTAAAGTTGGCACATTAATTGGGGAAATTATAAGAGTTAACTCACATTAAAGGGGAGTTCGGGTGGTCCCCACTACCAAGTATTAAAAATGGAGGTTTCAAGAAAATAAAATAAAAGTTGTTGTTTTATTTTATTTTTATTCTTTTAACTCTCCCACGAAAATCTGTAAAACTAACTTCCACCCTCAACCTAATGCGATCGAGGTGAAGGTCTCCTTAAGCGAATATCAGCGCTGCGAGTTCAACGGTGTCCTCATATTTCAATTCCGAGCACCGGTTCAAAAGTTACAAAACTCTACTCACGTGTTTATTGAACGTACTTAAAAATAAGTTCAGAAATTCATTCTGGACACACAAGGCCTTGGAATCACGCACTGGAAATTTTTTCAGACTCTTAATATTCCCATATAATAAAAAAATACATGGAAAAATCTGGGTCTTTACATTCTCCCCACCTCAGGGCTTTGCGTCCCCGAAAGCCACAACACAAACTTGGGAAACAAGTGGGGGTACTAAGCATGAATTTGAGCCTCCCGCTACCATGTGCTCTCCTAGAGTTTCTCGTACTGCCATCATACATGCACCAGAGGTATTGACCGCCTATGAAGGACCCTCTCCCATCGATCCTCAATCTCCACTGGAACCTCTGAAAACATCTCCCCATCGTCGATGTCCAACTCGCCCCAGTCAATGATGTGTGAAGGATTATGTACGTATCTTCTCATCTGGGATACGTGGAAAACGGTTTGCACCCGGTGCAACTGAGGTGGAAGAGCTAAACAGTAAGCCACCTCACCAACTCTACTGAGGACCTAAAAGGGTCCGATGAACTTCTGAGATAACTTTCAGCCCCAACCAAATCTCCACAAACCTCATCGAGGTGAGACCTGTATAAAGACATAGTCACCATCCTCGAACTCCAGAGGTCTTCATCTCCTATCATCATAAGACTTTTGTCTGCACTATGCAATCTTCATCCTCTCTTGGATGATTTGCACCTTCTCCATGGTAGCCCATACCATCTCTGGTCCCACAAGTGCTAACTCCCCTTGGCCAGTCCAGCACATAAGTGATCTACAAGGTCAGACTTATAACATCTTTAATGGTGCCATATCGGTAGTGGAGTGATAGCTATTGTTGTATGAAAACTCTACCGAAGGCTAGTGATCCTCCCAACTGTAGCCGAAATCTAGGACGCAAGGATGCAACATGTCCTCAAGGGTCTGAATGATCTGCTTTGTATGACCATCCATCTGAGGATGGAAGGCGGTGCTCTACCGAAGCTGTGTCCCAAACACCTCCTACAACCCCTTACATTGCTAGGAAGTGAAACATGAATCATGATCAGAGAAAATCGTAGATATAACTCCATGAAGTCGTATAATCTTCTGCACGTAGAGGCGTCCCAAGCTCTCTACAGATCCCTGCTCTTTGATAGGTAAGAAGTGGCTGACATGGTGAGTCGGTCAAAAATCACCCAGAAAGAATCATGACTCCTAGACATGCATGGAATTCCTATAACAAAGTCTATGGAAATTCCATCCCACTTCCACTCTAGCACCTCTAGTGGCTGAACTAAGCCTGCTGGAACCTAGTGCTCTGCCTTCACTTGCTGATAAGTGAGGCACCGAGCGACAAACTCTGCCACTACTTTCTTTTTTCCCGAACACCAGTGCTAACGCCGAAGATCCTGGTACATCTTCGCAACTCTTGTATTTACCGCTAAATTGGATGTATGGAACTCCCTCAACACTTCTTTCCAAAGCGAAATTGGTACCATAGTATGTCCTCTGAAGAGGATGACGTGCTCCCCACCTTTATAAAATCCATCAGGTGTTTTTTCTATGGTTATCTGAGCACGTCGAGCCTTGCAGTCAGTGTCCCCAAGCAGTGCCTCCCAGATTTGCTGAAGGATTGGGGGAGTGACTGTTAGAGACTGAAGATAAGCTGATCCATCTCGATCTACATAGGATATCCACAAAGCAGCTAGCTGTTTTATCACCTCACTCAGCAACTGTATACCAGATCTCCAGCTGAGTGCATCTGCTACTACGTTCTCTTTCCTAGGAGTATATGCTATCTCGAGGTCATATTCCTAGAGGAACTCAAGACAACTTATTTGTCTCAGGTTTATGTCCTTCTGAGAGAAGATATACCCGAGACTCTTGTGATCAGAGTAGACTGTAAAATGTTCACCCATCAAGTAATGTCTCTACATCTTCAAGGAGAAGACCACCACTACTAACTCCAGGTCTTGGGTAGCGTAGTTCTGCTCATGTTTTCTCAGCTGTCAAGAACCATACGCAACCACTTCTCTCTCTTGCATCAGGACACATCCAAGTATGGTCCCTAATACGTCACAGCAGACTACATACCCAACGCCCTCCTTCGATAATCTCAAGATGGGGGCACTCGTCAGTATCTACCTCAGCTTCTTGAAACTCCATTGGAATCTCTTCGACTACATGAAGGGTTATCCCTTCTTTGTTAACACTAATAAGGGTGATGCAACTCTATAAAAGTCAGGCACAAACCTCCGGTAGTAACCAGCCAAACCCAGAAATCTCTGCACCTCCGTCACACTCCTAGGTGGATACCAAGCAAGTACAGCCTCGATCTTTGTTGGATCCACCACAACTCCAGCTTATGAGATGACGTGTCATAGGAAGTGAACCTCTCGAATCCAAAACTGGCACTTCGAGAGATTATAATAAAGCTAGTGCTCTGGGAGTGAGTCTAAAACTACCTGCAGATGAAAGGCGTGATCCTCCTCTATAGCTGAGTATATCAGGATGTCATCGATGAAGACTACTAAAAAGCGATCGAGGTATGTATGGAAGATCCTGTTCATGAGTCCCATGAACACTTATGGGGCATTGGTCATGCCAAATGGAATAATGAAGATCTCATAATGGCCATACCAACATATGAAGGTCATCTTCTACACATCCTTGTCTTGTACCCTGAGATGGTGATAGCCTGATCTAAGGTCAATCTTCAAAATCCATCGTGCTCCCTTCAAATAATCAAAGAGATCATCAATCCTTGGGAGTGGGTACTTGTTCTTCATGGTCACCTAGTTCATGCGCCAATAATCCACACAGAGTCTAAAACTCCCATCCGCCTTCTTCGTGAAAAAAAATTGGGCTACTCATGGAGAAACACTGGGCCTAATGAATCCATTACTCTGCAAGTCCTCTAGGAGTATTCGTAGCTCTTGAAACTCTGCGGGAGCCATCCGATATGCTGGTGTAGATATAGCTGGCATCTCTGGGTACAAGTCGATGTAAAAGTCCACCTCTCTTCAAGGAGGTAGACCCGGTACATCATCATGGAAAACATCATCGCACTGGTCCACCACTATAGGATAGCTCAGACTCTCAACATTAACTATTCAGAGGGTAAGGCTAGCCATCTGATGTGTGATCAGCTGCACCCTCCTCCAAGTAAGTCCATCCCATGCTGCAAAGGTTCCCTTCTCATTGGTGAAGGAAAACCTGGTCCCATACGTGCAGACACACCGTACTTTGTGCCTAATATAGTCAATATGAGCATGAACTGTGGATAACTAGTTCATACCCAAGATGACGTCATAAGGCCTCAACGCAGCTACTAGAATATTCCAGTCGAAGATCTTGCCTCTTAGAGTAAGCTTACACTATCGGAACCAGTGTGTAATCATATAATCCTCTCCCGTACGAGTCTCTAGCTATAAGGATCGAGCCAATGGCTCCACCAGTATCTCTGAGCTCCGAACGAGGGTCATGGAAATAAAAGAGTGATTGACACCTGTGTCTATAAGTACTGTAGCTAAGGTGGAGTAGACACAGATCATACCTCTAATCATCTCCAGGGTGTCATGCTCATAGGCCTCAGCTTCCTAGAGCTGAGCTTGTCCCTATCCACCTACTCCCTATGGTCATGGTGGACCACCTGGAGGTAGTGGCGGAAGAACCTCGAATCGCCGCCCACCGCCTGTTGCACGGCCAGCACCTCTGCCATGTCTGCCTGCTGCCTGCAGACCTCCTCGATTGAATCCTCTCCTCTACCTATGAAATCCTTCGACCACCTGATGGTCGTCTGTATAGCGGGTCAGGTATTTGCAAGCCATGTGACCCTACCCACTACACGAATAACCCTACATACTCCTTGCTCGTCCTGCTCTGTCTTGAGATCCTCGCACAACCGACCATGTATCCTGCAGTCGTCCACCTGTAGGTCTGGTCCTCTTGGACCTTTGTGTCATCTGTCTGCTTCCAGCTGTAGATGAATCTTCTACGTGATGTCCTGTGGTGGGTCTTGATGTCAGTGTCTACTCAACAAGGAAACTCTCTACTAAGAGTGCTTGATCTAACACCCCCGCCTATGTCAAGATGCTGAGAGAAATCATCGAGGCTCTAATCTTCCGTGTGAGCCCCTACTCGAAGGTATGGGACCTAAAGAAAGGATCTCACACCATGTTAGTGGAGTAGTGTGAGAGGTCGGTGAACCTCACTGAATACTGATCTAGAGTCATGTTGCCCTTCTGCAAGTGGAGAAGCTCATGTATACACACTGAGCATAAGGTCACTGGGACGAACTCTTCCCTGAAAAGGTTCTCAAAGTCTGCCAAGATGAGAGTGACCTAGTCGTAACCTAGAGTATCAAACTCCACCATCTACCCACTACTTCCTGAAGAAGGCTTGCAGGCAGGATCACCATGAGATCAGCCAGTTTCCCTACCAGTCAAAAAACTCTTACCACAGCCTCCAACTAGTCCTCAGCTACCTGTGGATCGATCTCTCCCCAGAACCTCAGTGGCCACTAGCACTGAAACTCATGCAGTGTGCCCAAGCGGCGTGCAACCTCTACTACTGGGGCTAGTGGCATTGGATGTCCAAAGGGTTTTGGTGCTACTGGTACACCACCCGGTGGTACATCTGTCATAAGGGGGTCCTGCACTAAAGCCTCATCGCTCGGTGGACTGTCATCGCGTACTCTACTTGGAACCCTGACTGGCTTCCAACGTGGAGTCATCCTGAAAAGATAAAGGTGTTCCACAATAATTAAGTTATACTTAGTGAGCTGAATCAAAGTGATTACAAAGAAAGGTTTTCAAAAACACACACACAATTAGTGTTTTCATGCACTGAGTCAGCAATCAAAAGTTAGGGTCCTGGTGTATGGATACATCGGCCACCACACCAACACTGGATTCCCCAAACTGATAACCACGCTCATAACACATAAAAATATTTCCAATTAAAAGATCAGAGTCTATGTTCTTCGATAGAACCGACTCCTCTTATACCAATTTGTCATGAACCATCCCCCAGGGCTCATGCCGTGACTACCCCAAGCCCACCTTCCATAGGCTAGGGGCTGGCGACTAGCACTGGAAATGCATATACCTAAAATTGGGATGACATTGCCTTTATAACCTGTAAACTCACACAATCCAAGCACACAAAAAGATACAAGCACAAAGTAAACTACAAAGTAAACATGGTGTGTACAGTAAGTAAAGGGTCTAGAATACAAGACTAACTAGAAAGTACAAGTAAAACTGAAAACAACTACTGTGAACACCTTCCAGGGTTCCTACTTGAAGGGTAGGTGCAGATCTCGAATGGTCATCCTTGCGGTACGCCTCTTCCAAGGTCCACCTCCATGCAGCCTCCAGTCCTGGTACCCTCGACCTCATTCAGCATTGTTTGTCGTCTGCATAAGACACAACAAGGTGCGAACGCAGCTCGTGCAGGGGTGAGTATAATGATACTCAATAGGGACCCTGAGACCCCCTAAGGTCTCTTAGAATCCATAAATGATAAACCACAAAGTATGAAAACTACAGTCAACCTCATAAAGGTATATGCCCATACATATACCTAAGTTATCAAGTATATCCATCTCATTCATGAGGAAACTCAAGGCCCAACTCTCTATCCAAAATCACAACTGTTCCATGAAGGAAAGAATACCACAAAGGTATGTACCACAAAGGTAACACCACACAGAAGAATACCATGAAGGTAAGTACCACAAAGGTAACGCCACATAGAAGAATACCACAAAGGTATCACCACACAGTAGTGTACCATAATGTAAATAATAATTTCACACCAAGTATAACTTAAGTACGAAAGTATAGATGATTAGATGTATTTATAGATCATCTTAATTTATCGAGAAGCTCTACTACTGACCCACACAGGATCGAAGATGACCCATACAAGATCTGAAGATGACCCACACATGATCTGGAGATGACCCACATAAGATCATTATGCGCTGACCCACATAGGATCGCTAAGCGCTGACCCACATAGGATCGGTATGCGCTGACCCACATAGGATCGTTGAGTGCTGACCCATACAGGATCTGAAGATGACCCACACAGGATCTGAAGATTCTTCAAGTACAGCCACCCGCAACATTCATGCACTAAGTATGCTTGATTTCAGGAGGTTCCAATCCTCAATCCATCAGTTGATACTTCAACTGCCATAAAGTCCCACGAAGAATCATCCCAAAGGTCCATCACTTCAAAAGGGACCCAACGCGATAGATGACGTATTAATTGGGAACCTGGTCTGTAAGTTATTAGCATTTCCTTTCCAAGGTCCCGGTTGGATTCGGCTTCGATCCAACCCGTTCATACATAAACATTATCCAAAACTCAAGTGGATTATACCGAAAGGACCGTCTTGATCCAAAGATCCGACTGCCGCAGATGGTTCTTCAAACGAACCCCCAGTTCTCAAGATATGGCCAAAAGGGGTACTTTAGTCCAAATGCGCCCCGGTCCCGTCCGACCCGACCTGGGCCATGGCGGGCCTGGCCCATTGGGCCGCGATCCAGCCCAACCTGTGAAGGGGCGGCCCAGCCCGCTGGGCGCGGACTACTACAGTGTGGCCCACTGGGCACGACCCGCTGCGGTGCGGCCCGCATGGTTGGGTGGTCCGCCGTGGCGGGGTCCACCCTAGACAACACCCGTGAGGGAAGTCGCTCCCCCCAGGTCACCCAAATGGTTCGCTGGACCGTTCGGTTTGCCCTGCTAGCATGCGGGACCCGTCGGAGGGGTCTCGCTCAGTGTGACGTGGCCAAACAGATTACTGGCCGGTCCTCCGCCCAACGGTGTGACGGAACCACCAGCCTTCCGTGGGCGGCCGAATGTCGGCCGACCTCCGACCTCCGCCGCGGCCAAGCCATCGCGGTCTCCTGCTTTGGCGGCGTGGATGTGCATTGCCACTTCACCACACTGTCGTTCGGCGTGCCGACCACCACCCTGCTCTGCCGTGGCCAACGGGCCGCAGCCTCCTACTCAATCAGCGGCGCAGACGCGCAACCCCTACCTCCATGTGGCCAGCTAGGTTTCAGCTACTATCCTCCCACCACCGCAGCCGATGGGAAGCGGTCTTCTTATGAAGCATGGTTGTGCCACTTCCATCATCACGACTCGCAAAGAACACATCAATATTAAAGATACAGAGGGATCGATCCATGTTTGTTTGGCCTGCACCCTCTGTGTTTGACCGATAGCAGGCGATTCAAGAGGATGGAAACAACGTAAAACCAAGAAGAAAAATCATAAACACACCCCTACCTTGTTTTCTCATTGGAGATGGCATGAGGAATAGGATGAAGTCGATTAAGGGGACATCGACATTCGTCGCTCCCACAACACGTTTATGATCCGGGCTCATTTTTCATCCTCATTCTTCGTTGGGGGGTGGTTCTTCATTGGAGGATCTGCTTCTAAGTTCTCCCAAGCTCTCCCCTTTTCCAATGATCCCAACTAAATGGTGAGGATCCAACTTTAATTAAATTAAAGTTGGAACATTAATTAAATTAAAGTTGGAACATTAATTGGGGAAATTCCAAAGGTTAACTCACATTAAAGGGGAGTTCGGGTGGTCCCCACCACCAAGTATTCAAAATGAAGGTTTCAATAAAATAAAATAAAAGTTGTTGTTTTATTTTATTTTTATTCTTTTAACTCTCCCATGAAAATCCAGAAAACTAACTTCCACCCTCGACCTACTACGGTCAAGGTGAAGGTCTCCTTAAGCGAATATCAATGCTGTGAGTTCAACGGTGTCCTCAAATTTCAATTCCGATCACTGGTTCAAAAGTTACAAAACGTCACTCACGCCTTTACTGAACGTACCTTATTTTTTTTTTCAAAAATTCATTCCAGGAACACCGGGCCTCAGAATCACGCACCGTCAATTTTTGCGGACTCGTAATATTCCCATATAATTAAAAAATTAAATTAAAAAATCTGGGTCTTTACACCAGGCCTGTGCATATCGGCATTAGACAGTTATCAAACTATCCATGCGAAGGTGGAGATCTAACATCATGAAATTTAATGGGGAGGTTTAGTTCCATGTTTTCTTATTTGGGTTGATTTCCTAAGACCTATGGTTCATGTAATATCACTTAATCATTTGGGCCTTGTAAGGGTTCCGCCTCATCCCTTGAAAGGTGGATTATCAATAATTAATAAAAATTGAAGGCCTTAGGTCCATTCAGGAATGTGTATAAAAAGATTATATTTTATAAGAATCATACACCCATATACCTTCCTAACATAACAGTTTCAAATAATATAGTAAGGGTGACTAGAAAACATCAATATAATTTCTGGGTTGTTTTGGTCTAGATATCATTAAACTCAACTTGACATATTTTTACTTTATACAAAATTCAAGATATAACTTGTAAATTAATAATAAAATAGGTCATGAATTATGTGTGCTACTAAGTCTTCTATATTGATTCATTCTATATGTGCACGGTTTGAGTCAAATATTTCTAACTTCATTTCCAAATATTGGAAACTAGTGATCAATTTTATTCCATTGTAGACAATCATCTAGATGTCATAATTTTTTTATCACATATCCACTCATCATCATTCAATCTTAACCATTTCACATCATGTGAATTTTAAAATAAAACATCAAATGATGGATTATAGGAAGATAGAAAAATTCTTTGGCAAGGTTCTTTATAACTACTAATTGAGCCTATGATTTTTCTTTCAACTTATATCATGACGTCCCACATTTTGGACACCCTAAAAGAAATTTGTGTTCCTTCCTATATAGCACACAATCATTTTGGAAGAAATGTATTTCTTTACCCTAATATCTTCAGGCATAGTATTCTCTTTGCTTTATAATGCGAATCTGGAAGGTCATTATCTTTAGGAAGAATATCATTCAACAATTTTAGCAACTCTGTAAAACTATTTTCACTCTATACATGTGTCTCCTTCGAGTTAATCAATATTAACACTCTTGATAAAACTATAAATTCCATACAATCTAGATATAGATGTTTTTAGTATCACTGTATAGATGCTCAATTATAAATTCTTTCTCAATTACTGCTACTTCTATGTCATGAATCATTTATTCAATTTGATTGGACTTATCATCATGAAAATCATCATTATCAAGATATCAAAAATTCTTCACAGTTTTACCATGAAAAATACAAGGGTTATAACTCGTATTAAAACAATGAAAAATTAAATAATATTTAATATCTCTATTTTTTAACTTATTCATGTTTAAACATTTCAGGCATGGACAACAAAACATTTTATTTTTTGGAACATTACATTTGGAAAATTCCAAAAAAACAACAACACCTACATCATATTCATCACTTATTCAAATTGTCGTAATCCAAATTTGATTCATTATTATATGTATAAAATATCAAAAATAAATATCTTTCCAAAAGAAAAAAGTATTTATAAATGTAAGAATAAATTATTCAAGTCAAACCATGTTTTTATTTATATCAAATATGTCATAATTTGAATGTAACAAACCTTCAAAAATTTTAAAAAATATGCATCATTGAAAAGTATAATTATAAATTATAGAAAATAATGGAATATAAGTTTAAATATAATTGAATAAAAAATTCAACACCTTTTACATTTCTAATCCCAAATTCCATAATATATTATTAATATTTTAAAAAAATAACATCAAATTACTTTTAAAATAAAATGTTATGACAATTTTTCAAAAATAATTTATTTTACAAAATCAAATCATTTCACATTCTAATTTAATTAAAAAATCCTTAATTTTTTACTTTATAAAAAGGGAAATATTTAAAAATATCCATCACATTTAGAGTAAAAAAATATATTTAAGTCATAGGTTTAATGATTACCCATTATTGTGAATAATTTTAAAAATCATAGATACAAATTTCTCAACATAACAAACTATAATATTATATATTATACAATACTAAATACAAAACATGTAAGATGATATGTAATAATAAACTGAATATATAGAGGGTAACATGATAAAGAATTCAAAATATATAAATATTCTATAATACAACACTATATAGGATGTAAACCACTAATCATAACATTAAGAATTATCAGAGTGACTCTAATTAATTATATAACATATAATAAGGTTTTTATGAGAATTATGATTATTTTATGAGTTTTTATTTAATAAATCATAAAAATTTATATATAATAGTAATTATACAAAAGGAATGAAGATAACCTATGTTCCACTAAATATATGATGTATGAATAGTCACTAACATTTTATCCTAATTTAGACCTACTCCTCATCCCTAGTTTCTGCAATTCCATCTCAAGATTCAAAAATCACTAACTCAAACATTCCAATAGTTCCAAGACTAGACCCCTATATATCCCTTGTAACTTTTTTTGACACCTTATCTAATATAATAAAATATAAACATGGTAGTAAATAGAGGGAAATCATTGATTTGAATATATCAATTCCAAACTATAATTGTTTTTATAGTTTGGTTTCCTTCATTAAAACATATTATTTGTATAATCCAACTATTTAATTAATATTGGATTTTATAAAATAATGGATCAAATTTGTAATCCATTACCAAATTAAGAAAATATATTTTTTCTATTTCAAAAAATAAAAAAAATTATTTTAATAAATGATTTTTGAGAAGACATTATTAAAATGAAAAGAAATATTCTTAAAACATTTAGAAAAAGATATAAAATTACTAAGTAGAGGTCATTAGGTAAAACTATATCTAATATCTATTTTTATAAATATAAATATTTTATAGTTTCAAACTATATTATATAATTTGAAAAACGTTGATTATTTAGGGTCAAAATATTTCTCCCTACTTAACTAATCCATCCATTAACTAACCATCCATTCAATCACTTAACTAAATTTTTAGAATGGGTAATGAATTTTAATTCATACCACCTACTATTAAAAAGGATATAATTTAAAATCCAAATTATCATTGAGAATCCTATAAGATCCATAAAATTTTTAATGAAATGATAACCCATTAAACCTTTTATCGCAACTCAATATCAATAAAACATAAGAACCCATATGTGGATAACTAAGAAATGATTCTAACATAATTTCTGTAATTTTTTTTAATTTTATCCCCTAGGTAATATTCCAATTCCATAATAAGATTTAACAGCAACATATTTAACCATATCATAGTCACTTCACATCAAAATGATGGTAATGCAAGATTTGAATAAACATATTCGAAAAAAAAACCGGACTTAGGGCATCCTCAAGTGAGTATCAATGTGCAAGGATTACTTGAGATTTGAGAGATGATCTGATCAAATTTGAAATAATTAAGTTGATGAAACCTTATGATTTATAATGATGGAAACCCAATATTGGATTACAATAGATCAAATAAATAATTTTAGAGCTTCTGTGTGAGTGAAATGGGTTTTCCTTCATGATATCGAATAACACCGAAATTATTCAAAATAAAAATTTATAAAATTTTAAATTGTTTATCACATATTTTATATTATAAATGACATGATAATTTAATTTTTATTATTTTATCATGTTGTTTGTACAGTAATAGACATGAAAAATGTGCTCTATCACATCATTTATCTTATAATGGATGTGATAAAGTAATGAAAATTTCTTATCATGTCAGTTAAAATACAACTGATGTGAAAAACTACTTTATCATGTTGGTTAATATATAACCATTTTGATAATGTAGGATACTAGTTTTTTCATGTTGGTTATATGATAACTGGTGTGATAAAGAAATATACAAGGCTTTTTCACGTCAGTTATCCATAATTTATGTAAAAAATCTAACACACTAAATACATTTTTTACCAGTGACACTAACACGAGGTAGTTCCTATGGATAATTATATATCTCAACATCATGGGAATAAATATATGGAGGGAATATTAATTTACAACCTCTTACATGAGTTAAACCACACCAACATGTGGTAGGTCCCATGGTATAATCCCAACCAGATAATTACTAGGTGTGTCCAATAGTCAATTAAATCAAGTACATGACCACACCTCTCACTTAGGGTTGGGTCTCATACACAATACCTAGAAATCATTTAAATCAATCAATCATGCAGTGTAAACAAGGAAACACTATCCAAACAACACTTCATAAACATAAGAGAACTACAAGGGAAAACCATAGATTCTTCCTCTTCAACATCTCAAGAATTCTCACATTATCCATATTCACACACCTAACGCCTACAAAATTTAAGGATTCATCACCCAAAACCATATTCCAGACTACTAAGAAATCCAAAACTCAACCGAGCCCAAAAATATCACTCCAAACCTACTTTTCCCAATATTATATCTATAGTTTACTTCATGAAATTAGGAATATTTCTATCGAAGTCAAGCCAGTTTACCTATATCTACCCTTTAACGGGTTAATTACATCAATTTAGAACCACCTAGGAACTTTTATACCAAAAGAACATTATTCAACCAAATCAGACACATGCATTCCTAACAGTCTATACTATCATTAATAAACTAAATAAATAGTAATTTCTATTGGATGTGAGCTCTATTTTTTGTCTGAATAATCCTTATTGGCTAGAAGGAGTAATATCTAGAAGATGAACTTCTAACAACCAGATGGGTAAAGGAGAAAAAGTGGTGTAATGACCCAAAATTTTGTTAATGAAAATTCCTCTTGATCTAATTAAATGTATTATTATGTAAAATGGTTATATAACATATTCACTTCATTGGTTTTAAATTTTTTGGATTTCAAAATACTATTAATAATTGTTAACATTGCTAATATAGTCGTTGAACAGTGACCACGCAATTAGTATAAATATATGTCTTTAATAAATCCAATTTACACAAACAAAGGAAGTGATGGCCTCATCCAGTAGAATTGATCCATACAAAGCCCATTTCTTAGAGCTCAGAAAGAAGGTGGCGTCACTGGACGTCTCTCTTGACCAATTAGGATCCAAACCTCAACACGTTAAGCTTGAATGGAACTGCCTACAGGAGAAGTAGAAGTTAATAGAGATTACCACTTGAGCGATGTTATCTGAGCAAACCCAAGAGTCTGTCACCATCGCACACCTTACCCTTAGTTCTTATGCGGGTGTTATAAGGGTTTATGAAACAAGACCCTATAACTTTTATTATGTACATTATTTTTGTATAAAGAATACACATTCATTTTTTTCATTGTTACTTTGTAAATAGTTTTTGAAGCATAAATAGTATTTTTAGTAAATATTCAATTAAGAAATCTATTTTGATGAATTGATGGATTATTGAATTAAATAATATTTTAATAAAATATTATTACCAAATTACTTTTTATTAAATATAAAATATTGTATAATTTTTATGAATATAATTTTGATTTTTATTGAGGTTTGAAAGTCATTTTTGTCAAAACCCATGAATTTTTTATAAATGTTAGTTTTTATTTTAAAAGTTAAAATTAACATATTTAAATAATTATTTAGATAAAATTAATATTATTTTTGTAATCAAGGTGTAAAAATTACCCAATGGTGATTTTTTCACAATTTTCTGAGATAGTCAAATTTTTGGGTAAAAATTAAATACCATTTAATTATATAATGTGTTTTATGACATCATAATGACCCAATAGTGATGTAATAAAATACTATAAATGGTATGTTAGTCCAATATATATTTTACCATTAAAATAATGTGATTTTAGGTTTTTTTATTTATTTTACAAATATTTAGTGGACCCTCCAAGACTAATAAAACATTTTAACTTTTTAAAATGATTTCCTTGAGAGTGTGACTCACCTCCACATAAGAAAGACTGATATTTTAAAAATTTAGGTCATTAGACATATAAAATAATGTTTTACACTATAAATTGGAAAAAACCATGGGTTGTTTTGTGGTTGTGATTAATTTAATGTGTGGTGTCCAAAACCTAAATAATAAAGAATTCCCTCTCTTTTCCTATATAAATCCTTCCAAACTCCCACTTCCTCTTCACTCAAAGCCTTTGGAGCTTGAAAAACCTCTTCCCTACTCTCTCTAGAATCCTCCCAATGAACCCCAATCTCCGAAGAATCCTCTCTCAAGCCAATCCCAAGCCTTTTGGATCACACTTCCGAGTAATGGATTTCTTCCTTTCTCATTTTTGTCCAAATTTCTTTATGTTGTTATACCATTTTATTTTCAATTAAAAATGTTGGGGTATGATTTCGAACCACCCCCATACTTCCCTCCTTATTTTTGAATGATGAGATACCCCTTTATCTCTCATTAATGCCTCTCATGTACACCTATTACCATGCCGAAATTCCGTAAGGGGTTTCTCTCCAATCATTTTCATTCAAAAATTATTTTGTATTATGAATATAAATTCCATTACATATGTTGGGACATGTATCTATATAACCCCATTACTTTAAATTTAATGTAAATATAATTAGACACCAATTTCTATCTCATCAACCATTTTTATGAATTCTTATGTCACGTTGTTATGCTGTCGAAATTGCACTGCGATTTTCCAAGCCAAAGTCATCATGTAGTGAATACCATGCCCATTTCTCTATCAAGGGTATTCAACTTTATGAAAATTTACTTATTGATTATATTTTTTATGTATTAATTCCACATTTCTTTATCTTGTAATAAATTATGATTTTTAATGAATCCATGTTTTATGATCCATGTGGCACACTTATGCATGAAATGAAATGATTAAGAAGGGTGTGGCCTGATATCACTCCAATGCATTGGGTAAAGATTAGTATCATGATATGTAAAGTGAAATGAGGGTTTAATCATGATAATTAAAGTGCAATGAGGGTTTACTCATTCTCCACATGAAATTATCCTTGGCTCATGCTAAAATCATGTTAAATATTGTTTCCACATTTCCATGTTATGATAATCATGCTATATCATGCCTTTATGTTCATATTTATTTTGTGCTCCATTGATATGCCTATTTTATAAAATTTATTGTATTATTTATGTTATGTATTTTTTACTCCCTTATTGGGCTTTATATCTCACGATTTTCTTATGCATGTCCTCAGGTTATCCCATGCAATGCTAAGTATGAAGGAATGTGTATGTTCATGTAAAAGAAGTTTTCAATAAAAATGTGTATTTCATATTTTACGTCGTTATGTAATGTTGCTAAGCCCCAAATACACTATACCTCTGAATATTATATGTTGTATCAAGTGAAAAATTTTATGTAATAAATTATGTTTAAGTGTGTAATAAAGAGCAGGGCTGTTATAGTTGGTATCAAAGGATATGTTTAGTTATTTTTGGGATTAGGATTAGAAAACACTAGTGAAATCCCTAGGGATGAGACTAAGTATAATAAAAACATCCCTAAATTTTTGTGAGTATTGAGTAAGTTGTTTATCAAGCAAATACATCCATGTCTGGATACAGGTAGTTAGAGGTGGCTCTGACACAGATGTATCTAGGGGTAAAACCCAAAAACACCGCTTTGAGGTAGACTCAAACGGGAACTAATGCACGACAATAGGAATTGATTCACTCTTGGTTATGACACTCCTAGGGGATATTATTTGGTAAATTCATGTGCTTATTATTAACCATTATTAAGGGAAAAAAATTCCCCCTAGGAATATTTGTTGGGAAGTAGATCATGGATAACATAGATTGAATCCTATGAATTCATAAGTTAAGGAAATAAGGGTAATTTATATGTTTTCTATTTTTTACTTTGGATTACCCTTTATGTGTTATACCTAAATTTTATTTTATTCCATACAATTCCCGGTAATAGGTGGACTCAGGCTAACAACTGATGCGAAGTTCAATGTGATGACTGTTCTAATGAGATGTCCAATCCGATGAGAGCAGTAATCATGAAAATTTTCACGATACTCTCAAAGTTAAATCAAGTTTTGAATAGAAACACGGTTCAAGAGGAATGTTAAACCCCCCTAATAAAGAACAAGCCACAATTGAGAGCTTCATGAGACAAAGGTCACCTAATTTTAATGGATCATCTAATCCCTCAATCTCCGAACAATGAATCAATTACACTGAAAAGATATTCTCTATCCTTCAATCTTTTGAACAATAGAAGGTTCTTCTGGATTATTATCATATGGAGGGTGAATCAGATAAATGGTAGACATTGATAAAAAATATGAATCCTGAGGAATAGATTGAGGCATTGGAATGGAAGGATTTCAGTAAAATGTTTTTCGATAAATATTTTCCACACACCCTCAGACTTAAGATAGAAAGGGACTTCCTTTACATCAAGAAAAAAATATGATGAATCTGTCAAACCGTATGAGGAAAAATTCACAAGGCTTGCATGATATGCCTCTAGCCTTGTCATTACCCCTGAATACAAGGTTGACCGCTTCTTTAGTGGGCTAAAACCTAGCCTACAGAAAGCCTTGGCGATCCATGACTTCGAGAGCTATGAGGAAATTGTCTGATGTGCCCTCAAAGTCGAAATAGAGATCAGTGAATCTCAGGGGAATCACGGGGATAATAATCCTAAGGTTGACTTTAATTCTGGTGGTCTTATGGATAAATCGAATAGTTATAAAAAATCCAGCACCCCACTTTCCAAAGGTGCAGAAAGAAGCACACCAGAAATTTCCTGAAGGGGACGAGGAAATGCTTTAGGTGTGGAAGAGAAGGGAACATAGCCATTAACTACTGACAAGAAAAAATTGTGGCTGCAATAGAGGAGAGGAACACTTCATTCGACCATCAACATGTTGTTTATTTCTTCAACTACAAAGAACTAGGGCACTTTTCAAACTAGTTCCCTAAGCCAGGGGTTTTCAGAGGCGACCAACAACCTCCATGGTAGAAAGGGTGTTCTTTTTCCATCACTACCACCGAAGCGAACACCGAAAATAAAGTGGTGATAGGTACTCTAGTTATTAATTCAAGAATAGT
Organism: Viscum album; assembly: GCA_963277665.1. Taxonomy (NCBI): domain Eukaryota; kingdom Viridiplantae; phylum Streptophyta; class Magnoliopsida; order Santalales; family Viscaceae; genus Viscum; species Viscum album. Next base: position 1,354,221,138 of record OY728164.1, read on the forward strand.
GAACATACTTTTTGATTCTATTTATACTTAGTTTTTATATCCTGAAAGTTTAGTAGAACAATCCCAACACCATAAAAAATCATGGAAGTAAATATGTGGGTGAGAATGGAAAATGGGGAAATCATTGCATCTGATGAATATAACTCCTCCCCTGTTATAATTTGTGGATTAAACTTCCCAAAGAACCTCTTTATACTCCATATGGTATAATTTTATGAAATTCTTGGCGTGGATTAGCTTTCCTTATATAGATCCAACATAAATTTTTTTGAGAGGGAAATCACTCTTCATATGGAGAATCGACCCCCGATTCTGTAAAAGTGAAAAGAGGTGGATGAATCTTCCTTAGCATCATCATCTCAAGTGTGGATATTAATTCTCCATGAGAATTCATATCTTTCTCAGATGATTGAGTCTAAGGAATAAACCATCCTTGAAGACATGCCTATTGTGATGGAATTTACTGAAGTGTTTCATGGGGAATTGTCCGGTCTTCCTCCTATAAGAGATATTGAATTCTTAATTGATATTATACCTGGGAAATTGCCAACATCCAAAACTCTATATAGAATGGTTTTTTTGGAGCATGAGGAGTTGAAGAAACAACTACAGGAGAATCTGGATAAAGGGTTTATACGCCCATGTGCTTCACCATGGGATGCACCAATCCTCTTCATCAAGAAGAAGGATGGGGAAATGCGCCTTTTCATTGATTATCGTGATCTCAAAAAATCATGATAAAGAAAAATTATCCTATGCCACTAATTGATGACTTATTCGATCAACTACGTGGAGCACAATATTTCTCCAAGGTGGATTTGTGGTCAGGATATTAACAAGTAAGGGTGAAGAAGGATAATATCCCCAAGAATTCTTTTCGTACAAGATACAGGCACTATGATTTCATATTAATGACTTTATAACTCACTAATTCTCCAGAAATATTTATGTAATTAATGAATAGAGTCTTCAAAGATTATCTAGAAATTTTTTTGGTAGTCTTTATAATGATATTCTAATATACTCCAAAACTAAGGAGGAGCATAAGGAGTATCTAAGAACTATTCTAGAGACCTTACGAAAGGAGAATATCTATACAAAGTACATAAAGTGTGAGTCCTGGTTGAAGTAGGTCTCATTCTTGGGTCATATCATCACAAGAAATGGGATATTTGTGGATCCCTCCAAGACATATGCTATTTATGGATGAATAAAGCCAACATTGGAAATAGGTATCCATAGATTTATGGGGTTAGCTGGATATTATCACTGATTTTTCAGAAATTTATCATGATTGTCAACCCCTCTTACTAAGCTAACTTGGAATGAAGTCAAGTTTTCTTGGAGTGATGAATGTGAAGAGATATTCAAGGAGTTAAAAAGGAGGATTATCACTATGCCCATGCTCACATTACCCACAAGTGGATAAATTTTTGTGGTATTTAGTTATGCTTTGAAGAAGTTCCTGGGTTGTGTGTTGATGCAAAATGAAAAAGTCGTTGCCTATGATTCAAGGAAATTGAACGTTCATGATCAAAAATATCCATCACATAATCTGGTGTTGGCTACAGTAATCTTCACTTTAAAAATTTGGCAATATTACCTCTTTGGGGAGAAGTGTGAAATATACACAGATCATAAAAGCCTCAAGTATATATTCACACAGAAAGAGTTGAATATACGCCAACAAATATGGCTAGAGCTGATCAAAGACAATGACTGCTCAATCCATTACCACCCTGGGAAAGAAAACAAGGTGGAAGATGCTCTAAGTATAAAGGACCCAACAATTTTATCATTGATGAGAATTAAAAAGTATCCAATCTTCTTAGATTTTATAAAGATGGACATGGGAATCATAAAGAAGGGAACATCATAAATCCTTTCACAAATGATTGCTCAACCGTTTCTTTTGGAAAGGTTAAAGGATGCTCAAAAAGATGATTTGGGGATTCCAAAGAAAGTGGAAACTATCAGAAAAGGGAAATCCTCAGAGTTCAATATTAATGAAGAAGGAACTATGAGATTTGGTTCAAGACTACGTGTTCCATCAAATTTGGAGTTAAAGAAAGAACTTTTCGATGATGCACATAGTTAAAATTTCTCCATTCACTCAGGAAACAAAAGGATGTATCGAGATATCTAAGAGAATTATTGGTGGGATAAAATGTAGAATGAGATCACTGAGTATATATCAAAGTGTTCGGTATGTCATCAATTGAAGGCTGAGAGGTAGAAGTCTAAGGGGATGATGCAACCATTACCCATACCTACATGGAAATGGGATAACATCACCATGGAATTCATCACCAGACTTCTAAATACATCCAAAGTAAGAAATGATATCTAGGGTTTTGTGGATCATCTTACAAATACTATACACTTCATTGTAATTTGGGAGTATTTCTCATTGGATCAACTAGCACAGATATACATTAGAGATGTGGTAAGGCTGCATGGAGTACCACTATCGATTGTATCCGATCGAGATCCAAGATTCTCCTCTAAGTTTTGGAATAGTCTTCAACATGATCTGAATACTAAGATGAACTTTAGTATGGCTTATCATCCTCAAACTGATGGCCAATCTAAGAAGACTATCCAAACACTTGAGGACATGTTGAGAGCATGCTCAATGGACTTCAAAGGAGGATGGGATCAATATCTTCAACTGGTTGAGTTCTCTTACAATAATAGTTTATACTCAAGAAAAAAATAGATCCTTATGAATCCCTGTATAGGAAGAGGTTAACAACACTGGAATGTTGGGATGAAGTTGGGGAGAGAAAACTCTTAGGTTCAGAAATGGTCAAAGAAATGGTGTAGAAGGTTAAGACCATCCAACAGGACATTAAAGCTTCTCAGAGTTGACAAAAGATCTATGTTGATAATTGTCGATGATACCTATATTTTGATGTTGGAGACATGGTGTTCCTCTACATATCTCCATGGAAGAGAGTTATGAGATTTGGGAAGAAGGGAAAGCTTAGTCTAAGGTCCATATGCCCTTTTGAGTTCCTTGATCTCATTGGAGCAGTGGCCTATCAACTAGAACTCCAATTGAACCTATCTAAAGTACATGATGTATTCCATGTATCACTCTTGAGGAAGTACATACATGACCAATCGCTTGTACTCAATCCAGAGGTGGTACCATTGGAGACTGACCTCTCCTATGAAGAGAAGCTAGTGAAGATATTAGATTGTAGGGAAAAAGTTATATGAAATAAGATAATGCCCCTCATGAAAGTGTTGTTAAGTAACCACAAGTTTTAAGAAGAAATGTGGGAATCAGAGGAAGTGATGAAGAAGAGTTAACCTCATTTGTTTTAGTGTGGGGAAAGGAATTTTTGAGGGAGAAATTTCTTAAGGGGGAAGATTTTAATGACCCAAACTTTTGTTAATGAAAATTTTTCTTGATATAATTAAATGTATTATTATGTAAAATAGTTATATAAAATATAAAATTCATTGGTTTTATGTTTTTTGATTTCAAAATACCATTAAGAATTGTTACTGTTACTAATATAGTCATTGAATAGTTACCACATGATTAGTATAAATATAGGGATTAAAAAAATCCAATTTAATTAGTCAAAGGAAGCGATGTTCTCATCCAGTAGAATTGATCCATATGAAGCCCATTTTTCAGAGCTTGGAAAGGAGGTGGTGTCACTGGGATTATCTCTTGACTAGGCCCAAGATGATCTTCCACACGTTAATCTTGAACAGAACAACCTATGGGATAAGTGGAAGTTAATAGAGATTACCACCCGCACGATGTTATCTGTGCCACCCCAAGGGTCTGTTACCATCATACACCCTACCCTTAAGTCTTATGCGTGTGTTATAAGGGGTTATATAACAATACCCTAGCACTATGATTATGTACATTATTTTTTTATAAATAATATTGATTCATTTTTTTCATTGTTACTTTGTAAATAGTTTTTGAAGCACAAATAGTATTTTTAGTTAATATTCAATTAAGAAATTTATTTTGATGAATTAATGGATTTTTGAATTAAATAATATTTTAATAAAATATTATTACTAAATTAATTTTTATTAAACATAAATTATCATATAATTTTTATGAATATATCTTTGATTTTTATTAAGGTTTGAAAGTTTTTTTGTCAAAACCCATGAATTTTTTATAAATGCCAGTTTTTATTTTAAAAGAAAAAATTCACATATTTAGAAAATTATTTAGATAAATTGAATATTATTTTCTGAATCAGGACATCAAAATTACCCAATGGTTAATTTTTCATAATTTTCTAAGATAGTTGAATTTTTGGGTAAAAATTAAATACTGTTTAATTATTTGATGTGTTTTATGACATCATAATGACCCAATAGTGATATAATAAAATACTATAAATGTAATTTTCGCCCAATATATGTAGTAAAATTAAAATAATGTTATTTTAGGTTTGTTTGATTTATTTTACAAAGCTTTAGTGGACCCTCCAAGACTTATAAAACATTTTAACTTTTTAAAATGATTTTCTTGAGAGTGTGACTCACCTCTACATAAGCAAGGATAATATTTTAAGAAGTTCGTCCATTGTCCTTATATAATAATTTTTTTCACTCCCCTTTTGAAAAAAACATGGTCAAAAACCATGGTTTGGTTTGTGGTTTTGATTAATTTAATGTGTGGTGTCCAAAACCTAAATAATAAACAATTCCCTCTCTTTTCCTATATAAACCCACCCAAGCTCTCACTTACTCTTCACTCAAAGACTTTGGATCTTGACCAAACTATACCATACTATCTATATAATCCTCCCAAGGTTCCCCAATATCCCAAGACGCCTCTATCAAGCCTCTCCCAAACCTTTGGGATCACATTTCCAAGTAAGGGATTTCTTTCTTTCTCATCTTTGTCCAAATTTCTTTATATTGTTATACCCTTTTATTTTCAATGAAAAATGTTGGGATATAATTTCTCACCACCCCCATATTTCCCTCCTTATTTTTGATGATTATAGACCCCTTTCTCTCTCATTAGTTCCTCTCATGTAGACATTTTACCAAGCCGAAATTCTGTAAGGGATTTATCTCTCCTCATTTTCATTCAAGTAATTATTTTGTTTTATGAATCTAAATTCAATTACATATGTTGGGACATGTATATATATGAACCCCTTACATTCAATTTCATGTACATATGATGAGACACCCATTTCTCTCTCATCAACCATTTTTATGAATTCTTATGTCACACTGTTATGCTTCCGAAATTGCACCGTGATTTTCCAAGCCAAAGTCATTGTGTATTGAATACCATGCCCATTTTTCTATAAAGTATATTTATCATTATAAAACTTTACAAATTGATTATATAATTTCATGTATTAATTCCACATTCCTTTTTCGTGGAATAAATGATGATGCTTAATGAATCCATGTTATATGATCCATGTGGCACACTTATGCATGAAATGAAATGATTAAGAATGGTGTTCCCTAATAGCGCTCCAATGATTTGAGTAAAGATTAGTATCATGATAAGTCAAGTTCAATGAGGGTTTACTCATTCTAATTAAATTTCAATGAGTGTTTACTCATTCTACATGTGCAATGATCCTTGGATCATGCTAAAATCATGTTAAATGTTATTGCCACATTTCCATGTTATGATAATCATGCTATATCATGCCTTTATGTTCATGTTTCTCTTATTATAAATTGATATGACTATTTCCTAACATGTACTTTATTCTTCATGTTATTCCTTTCTTAATCCCTTAATGGTATTTATAGCTCACCCATTTCTTATGCATGTCCTCAAGTTATCTTATGCAATGCTAAGTATGAAGGAATGTGTATGGTCATGTAAAAAACGTTTTTAATAAAGATGTGTATTTAATGTTTTAAGTCATTATGTAATGTTACTAATCCCCAAACACACTAGAAATATCAATATTATATGTTTTATCAAGTGAATAGTTTTATGTAATAAATTATTTTTAATTGTGTAATAAAGAGCAGGGTTGTTATATGTGGCTAAATTTATTAGAAGATGAATATTTTAACAGATGAAGGAAGAGTATAATAGAACACCAGAAGTCAAGATAACTGGATTACATACTATACTTCATATATAGACAAATATCAATAAGGGGTACAATTCAATAGAAAATCTAGTCAAGGTGGTGGGATCCTTGGGCCTTGTTAAAGTATTTATGTGAAGATCACATGAGGTGGATGGTGACCCAAGAAGATCAGATGGTGGTGGAGACTAGGAGCACCATCTAGTTTACTCTATTTAATTACAACACAATCATTTTGATCTAATTACTATTCATTATAGTCATCATGGATTCTTTGAATAAAATTAAATCAACATTCTCCATGGATTGGGTCACAAGTCAGAACCAGATAATACTTGTGTTATTATTTTTTCCTTTTATTTATTTTTAATATTTTATTCCATCAGTATTTTTTGCACATATTCTAGTGGGTTTTAATTTTAGTATGGTTAATTGGGTTCATTATCTTCCAAGTTCTTCAATATCATAGCATGGGGTTTATTTAGTAGTTTCATTCCATGAGTGGTGTTCTGGTGGAAGTTGCTTTTAGTGGTTTATCAAAAGATGAATATGGACCTAACAAGTGGCATCAGAGCATAGGGTTAAAAGGATTCTGTAAAAATTTATCCCTAAATAAGGTGTTTCATAGCTAATATTAGAATCAATTTTCTTCCCTCAACATTATAGGATACTTTGGATAAGTATTTACTGATCTTTATTCTTAAAGTATTTGGAAGAAGTAGGAGTTCACATTTCTAGAAGGATAGTGTTAGGGGAGAGTAAGGTCAGGGTTGGGGAAGTTATATGGAATATATTTTTGGTTTCAATAGATTAAAATAGGTTATTTCCTAATATAGAAGGACCTAGATCTTCTATTAATTGTAACTAAGTTAAAAACAATGTAAAATGTAGAATTGGAGGGGATATATAAGAAATCACTAAAGTTGATGAAAATGTAACTTATTCTAAATGTTCCTTTCAATATCTAGGAAGTGGACACAACATTGAAACTCATAAAGACCCTATCAAAGATATATAGGATTCCCATAGTGATGAAATAGTTATTCTTACTAAGGATGCCATTTAGAATGATAATTTTATAAGGAAATTTTTCAGCCGATCATATCAATGAATTTAATGTCATTCTAAGTAAGTTAGAATCAGTAAAGGTAACCTATAGAGACCTGGTTTGGGATTTTTTGTTACTTTACTCACTCATGTAATCATATAAATTTATAGTGACTATTATGAGTAACTATAGCATAAAAGATGATTTAAAGTTCAGAGATGTTTGTGACATGATCTTGAATGAAGTAATTCAATAGAAGAATAGTCAAGTATCTTTATAAAATGTATAAAATGTGGAAGGAAAAGATCTTTCATCACAAAAAAAGTATCATCAGATAAAAAAATGATGGAGGAGATATAGAAAAGATATCTTATTGGATAATTCCCCCTATACTGGAATTGTGGGAGGAAAGGATGCTTGAAGAAAGATTTCAATGAATAAAGGGAGAACTCTAGAAGTTATTCCTTTAGAAGTGGGTATGATAACCTTGTGTTAGAAAAAAATAATGGATTTATTTTAAATTTCTTTAGATCAATAAATTAAAGGTAAATTAATAGATTACTTTAATTCAGTATTTGAGAACTAGACTATAAAGAATTACATCTCTAGAATATTTTGTAGAGTTTATCTGGAGTATGATCAAGCAATCAAGATTATTATCTTGGGAGATTCTTCATTTTAGATAAGTAATGGAAGTTTTTTAAACTTTAAAAGTGTCTAGAATATTCCTATATTAAGTAAAAATATTATTTTTATGGGACACATTAATGACTTTGGTTTCTATACAATGTTTATGAATAAAGAATGGATAATTTTATACGACTCCATTATCATAGAAAAAGGATTTAAGTATGTAATGATGTATCTTATAGTTTCATTAGAATGATCACTTAATGTTAAATAAATAAATTATGAAAATTTATGGCATGACCGTATTAGTCACCTTAGTGGGAATAAGATTAAGATTATAGCTTCAAAAAGATTTTTAAATCATGGATGCATAAAGTACATAACATGTGAGGATTTCATTCATAGAAATTAGTGGAAGGTATCCTTATAAATGGAAGGGAAAATTTCAAGGCAGCAAAAGTTGTAGGTGGTTCACATAGATATATGGGGACTAGATTTGGTGTGATCTCATAGAGGTTCACTCTACTATGTGACTTTCATCGATGTCTGTATATGTAATGTATGTGTGCATTTCATCAATTACAACTCATAGGTTTTTAGTAATTTCATTATATAGAGGTCCATGGTATAAAAGAAGACTAAAAAGATGATTAAATATATATGGTCAGACAATGGTGGTGAGTATGGAAACAAATAATTTTGGAGGTTCTAATGGTGGAAGGGGATTCATTTGGAGAAGAATGTGCAAGAAACACTAGAACAAAATGGATTTATAAAACATATTAATCTGAAACTGATGGAAAATTATAAAAGAAATTTGATTCATGAGGGGTTCCCCATGTGTTTTGGCTAGAAGTAATGAATTAGTAATCATACCTTTTCAATCAGAGTCTATCATTTATAATTGAATAGAAACTACTAGAAATATATTTTCCAATAAGGAATGTGGATTTTACCCACCTCAAAGTCTTTAGGGAACTCACCTATTCCTATGTTGATGCTAAGGAATAAGACAAGTTAAAAGTCAAGTTTCAATAATGTTACTTTTTTTTATTACAATGATAAAGAAGTTGGGTTTCGACTATGGGATAATGACCTTTGGAAATTTTTTTGAAGTCATAATATGATCTTCAAAGAATATATCCTATGAATGGATCTCAATGGGAGAAAAGTAACATTGTAAGTTGAGGTTATCCTTAATGGGTATCCAAAAAATAATGGTTATTCCAAATAATTCCGGAAGCATAATAGTTCTAGATACACCAGACTAGATGGAGGTGGTTTCAGATAGAAGGTGGATTTTGATTGTGTTTCCAAGGCCAAGTATACTAGAAAATTCAAGGATTGTTGAATCTAAAGCATATAAATTTTCATCTCTAAAAGTATCAGTACCATAAGGATCTCAATCACAAGTAAATTTATAGAGATCAACTAGGGGAAGACACTTAATGAAAAGGTATGAAATTACTTTTCATTATTTTCTCCTTATAGAAGATGGAGAACACAAGAGCCTAGAAGAGTCCAAAAATTTGAAAGGATGGAGGTATTTAGAGTTATCTAGAGGGATGAAATCAATTACATCCATGTTTCTAGATCATAGTTTTTATGGTAATACCTAAATTGAAGAAGGTTCTTCAAAAAAATGGGATTATTGGCTGAAAGAAGAGGCATATGGAGGAAGAAGGTACAAGGTTAGTATAGTTGTGAAGGGATTTAAACAAATTTATGGAGTTGAATTCTATGATGTTTTTTAGTAATAACACAACTATTTAGATGATGTTAAGTTTGGTTTTATAAGGACTTCATCTGGAGTAATTGGATGTGATGAAAAAATTCCTTCATGGGGACTTAGAAGAGTAAACTTTCTTGGATCAGCTGGATGGTTTCAAGGATCAATGAAACTATTAAATTATATGAATACTCAATTAGATAATTTATAGTTCAAATAAATCACTAAATAAATATAATCAAAAGTTAAAAAATTTCATGATTTAATGGAAAATTTTATCAGTAATCCAGATCATTGATGTTTCTAAAAGGTGTCTGATTATAGAAGATTCATTATCCATCAGCTTTACATAGATAATATGATGATAGTAATTCTAATTAAAATACAAATTGATGAGATAAAGGTTTAGTTTCCAGGAATCCTTGAGTTAAAGGATCATAGCTTGAAAAATAGGATTTGGGGAATGATTATTGTTAAAGAATAAAGGTATGATACTCTTCACTTAACCTAGTTCGACTATATCCAAAAGGTAGTAGAATTATTTGGAATGAGTGAAGAAAAATCGGTGAAAATTCCCCTGGAAAGCCATTTTGATCTATGAAAAGGGAATTCAACTAAAATAGAATAGGATGTTGAGTATGTTGAAAAAGTTCCATATGAATTATCTATTGTAATTTTGATGTATTCCATGGTTTTTACTCATCCATATATTACATATGTAGTGGGAGTAGTCATAATATTCATGTAGAATATTTTATGGGAGAAATGAGAGGGAGTGAAATAGATTCTATGATACATGAAGGGTTCTTGAAAAAATTGACCTTTTTTTAGAATGGATGATCCTGTGAAAGGTTTTTCATACTTACATATTGGAAAAGATTCGGACACACAAAAGAGCACTTTCGGATATGTGTTTATTTTTTGTGGAACATTGGTGAAGTTGGATGTCCAAAATTCAACTTATGTTTATACTCTAATAATGAAACTAAATTACATTACCTTAAAAAAGGAAGGATATGATCTAGAAGAAGATATTTCTTGAGGATCTCATAATAAGGTAGGGTGATGGGGTGCTAATTTTTATTTAAAAAGTGTGATTCATTTAGCTAATAATTCAATGTTTCATTCTCAAAAAAATCATATTAAAATGGAGTGTCATTTAATATAGAATATTTTGGAGGAAAGAGTGATTTACTTATAGAATATTGAAGGAATTTGGAATCTAGTAGAAAAAATAGAAAAAGGTTATTTGCAAGAAATTTTTGAGGTGGTGGTGTGCCTTGATTGGCTTGGGATAACCTGATGTAATGGTGGGAACCATGTAGATTTTAACTTAAATTCAAATAAAGTATACATGAAATCTAGACAGAAACTTATTTTTGAATCCTCAAATAAATCTCAAGTGGTATATTATTGGTTCTTAGATTTATTTTTTAGTTGGAGAAGTCTCACCGGTCAGGTAGAGGAATGTATGGAAGATGAACTTCTAACAACTGGATGGGAAATGGAGCGGAAGTGAAAAAATGTCAGATTATTATAATATGTATAATATATAAGAAAAGTGGTGTAATAGAAAAGAACATCATAAGTCCAGGTCACCAGATAACAAGTTTGACTCGTATCTGGTGAAATCACCAGAAGGGGAATAGTTCACCAGCAAATCCAATTGATGTAGTTAGACCCTTGGGCCTCATATAAGTCTTTCTATGAAGATTGTATGTGGTGGATATGGACTTGGGAAGATAATATGGCGGTGGAGACTAAGGGGGCTGGTTGGGTTACTCTATTTAAGTATATTATGATCACATTGATTTGACTAATGTTCATTGTAGTCAATTATTATACTTTGAAGAAAAATAAATAATAATTCACCATGGATTAAGGTACATGCTTGAACCACCTAAAAATAATTTTATTCTTTTATCTTATCTTTATTTAAATTTTTTACTACAATTATTATTGTATACACTTATTCTGAAGGTTTTTAGTAGCGGTGTGGTGACTTGGGTGCATTATCATCTAATTTATATAATGTTGTAGTGTGGGATTCATTCTAGAGTTCCATTTCACAAGTGAAGTTCTGGGAGAATTTTCTTCTGGTGGTTTATCATAATTTTACCATGGAACTAAGGAGGTATTCCTATAAAATCAAGTATCATCATTCAATAATAACAATATACTAGTAAACCATAATCAAGAATCATATCCAAATAAAACAATATTTGAAAAAAAGGCATGTCTCCTATGAGTTCAAATGGACCAAACCATTTCAAACAATTTCCATCCAAAATTCAATCAAAATCTAAGTTGAATTCCCCACATTAACCATTTAGGAAAAGGTATCACACACCATATTTACTCAAGATAGTACTTAGAAAAAATCATAATCAAAACATTCTTTTGAAAACCCCACTTTTTTTAAATATCCTTTCAAACATGCATATGAAATCATCCCATTTCCCCATGAAATTCCATTTGAAACCATTTCCTTAAAAGTATATTTTTCACAAAAATCCCATTTTCAAACCCCCATTTGAAAATTAAAAACTTATTTTCCTTATAAATCAAACTCCCACAACCAAACAATCCATAAAGGGGGCCATTAGTACTAATTTGACAACGGTCCCAAAAATGAATCATTTAGCAAGTTATATGGTATTTGTTGATTTTTAGGTCAATGTGAGACCATTAAAATTTATTGGGATACATCACAAAAATCATTCAAACATTCTAGAAAAATCATATTTATAACACATGAATATAAAATCACTAAACAAGTAAGAGTATCAGTCATGTAATCACCACCTACCTAATTCATAGATAAAAAATCTATAATCTTTAAGAAACCTTGGTTGATCCATCTGTAATTAGAATAAATTTAATAATATGTAAAATACCTAATTTTCGTCAAAATAAAAAATAAATGAGGAAATGATGAGAGAAACTATGAATAAACACATAATGTCATCTAGCCTTTCCCATGGTCACTCCCAAAAAAGAACGACATGAAGAAAACCATTAATTGGTATAGATATCCATTGGGGATGAATAAAGTAACAAGAAAGAGATCTATGTTTTTCTCACTATATTCTGGAAAAAATGGCCTAGGACCCCCTTTTACATTTCATTAAACGAATTGATTAATATTTTAGGAAATTTGGATAAAACTCATCACACTCATTTTTTTTCAAACAAAAGGACTCTTATGTATTGTCCCTTACATATTAGGTGACCCTTATGCACCACCCTAGGGGATCCTTATGTATCATCGACCTTCACACATCATCCATCAAAATTCAAAAAAGTATGGGACCCTTATTTATGGACCCTTATGAATGTGGTTAATTTTACATATCACGGAATATATATCCTTATGTATCATAGGGTATCTCAACACTTTACAATTTTCTAAAGTTTACATATCAGAGTAACTATTATATATCAATAAGTTATCCCTTTCATTCCAAGAATTTTCCATTTTTTCATCCCAGGGTAACCCTTACATATCACCCTTTTTGCCTATGGGGTCCCTTACGTATCACCCTATGCGCACAAGGTGACCTTTATATATCACAAGGGACCTTCCACACTTAAAATTTTTTCCAATATAGGAGTACCTATAAATATCATCTAATTTACCTTTATATATCATAGGATCCTTAAATAGTTAACCAATTTTCTAAATATGAGGACTCTTATGTATGAGGGTACCCATATGTAAGAGCACACTCTTAAAAATGGTGACTCTTATATATGAGGGTACCAATACATAAGAGTTAACCCTTTAACACAAATAAATTTATGTATAAAACTAACAATACATAAGAGATAAATTTTCTCATAATGACCTATATAGAGATTTAGAGAAAATAATGACATTAAATTCTATAACCCATGTATTCGTCATAGCCTAGAATATACACTAGTCGTACCCTATGACTAAGTGGAAAAAAATTACAAAATTTATAGAACATCTCTAAAAGACTCTAGAATTTAATTTAATAAAAATTTCAATATAAAAACCCCTCCATCCTTCTACAAACTACATAATTTCAAACTTAAGCCTGGGATAACTCCTTATATTTAATTCTCAACCTACACTAACACCCATTACACCTCTACGAGGTCTAAAAACACATGGTTAATCCAAGATATGACCCAAATTATCATTTCTAAATACTTGGTCCATTACACCGACCTTAATCCAATACTCACTTGATCACCTGAAACACATTATGAGAATATGAACACATCAAAAAATATCTTAAAAATATGTTCCAAATCCATAATTTTGATCTGAATCATAATTTTAAAAACAACTCTTTCCCCAATACCAAAAATTTAAATCTCCCCTAAAAACAAGGACCCATAAATTTACGTGTTATTGAAAACTTCCCACATAAGGCTTCTCATCCTCTAACATCATATAGAAACCTTTCTTGACTTCTTTTATATCAATTGGAATATGATTAAACCCTAAATTCTCAATCCCAAACTCGAATGTACACAACTCAACTACTCACTCACTAAACCTGAATACACTGGCCTTATCTTGAAAATATCCAATTGATCCCCAAAACACATCATCCATATCTTAAACAATACTCTTGATGTGGTTTCCACATCATTGCTTCCAATTCTATACATAAACACTAGTCAGTCCATCTCTAGATGACCTTTCATAAAAAAATTTGCCTACACCTACTGAAGAATATTAATACCACCCAATCATGATGCCTTAATTTTAAAAGGCATCGTAAAATCATCCAAAAACCCACACAAAACCTCAAACCCAACACGAAATGTAATTCAATGGTTGGATACTTGACCGACCAGAATTACCACTATTGATCACTAAAGGGTACTAACACAACTACAATCTGAATCACTCTTGGATCCCAGCAAAATATATCTTGATCTTAATGATGACACAAGTACTCCAATCAACATTGCATCTGAAACCCAAATATGATAAATACCAAGGAACCATATGAATAAAATCTATCTACTCACTATTATCCTTATGCCATATCCATCGTCTTTCAAACGGTTTCATTTCCTCCATGTACCTTCCAACAAGAGGGTCACACATCTATGACCAATTTGATGATCCTTATTATAGAAGTATCCTTACTATTACCCCCACCAAACCAAAATACCTAATTTCCACTCCACACATCTTTTATATTGTTGAGAATAATGAATAGATGTTACCACCCCACTCATAATCAATCACCGACATGAATCATTGATCACCAACAATTCCTGGAAAACTAGGAATGTAATCCTTGACATTTTCAAAAAAATTACCTGTAATGAGGATCACACCATCAAATATCTAATTGTGCACTCCCATTCATATGGATTCTATTACACTACTCTATAAGAACACTTTTGATAGGTTCAATCACCACACAAGTGTCACTCTTCACAATCCACACTCATCCCATCCCTGACAACCCATATCAAGTACCAATCTTGGATTAACCATATCATGGTACTCTTATCCATTTCTAATGTTACCTCTTTATATTGACTAACACCTATAATTTCATTAAAACCTTGAATGATCATTCTCGATAGCATATTATTGATCAAACAATGATCACCATCATCTCACTAACACCATTTCACCTAGATCTAACCACCAATTTTTTTAGATCCCAAAACTAATTTCGCAAGCACTCCACTCACCACCATCACTATACACCCACATAGTACCCAACCACACCCATCGATCCAAATTCACTAGAGTTCCAACAAATAATTTATCAATAGGATTATGGTGATCACCACCATAAGTCTCTAATAAAAAATGATGATTTTGGGTAATGGTTCCCTTAACTGTAGTAGTCACCTACTGAAACCCAAATTGATCATTTTGGTCCTCAAAACCATCAATACAAACATCTTTCTACTTGATCCCAACATCAATCATCCATTTCATGAGCCTAAAACACATGGATATATTGAAAAATACTCAACATGCCCACAAAATAGGTTGACTAAGGTGATCCATGCTATACATGCATAAATTTATAACAAATCCATAATTTAAGCATTACATCTCACCAATAATCTCACAATCACAAAACCCAAAGGTTTAGTGTCTTTAAAGATTAACTACATAAATTTCTTATTACACATTATTTCCTCAACATCTCCCTTAAAACATCTCTACACAAAACTTCCTTCTAAGCATAATCGTGCATGTAATTACCTATGGAAATGAGGAAACAAAAGAAGGGGTGAGCACAAATGCTCAATAGGGAAAAAACTTATCAAAGATTCATAAAGGGGTTAGATTATATGTTTGGGGAAAAATAATTATTGGTTCAATATTTGATTAAAAGAAACATTGAACCATAGGAGTTGTCTATAAGGTATGGTATAATGACATATAAGTTCAAAATATATACCATGGTGTAAGAAAATGAAAACATAAAAAAATAATCAATAGACATAAAACACAACGTAGGCATGTAACATAATATAGAAATGTGGAACAATCATAATCATAAAAAACTATGACATTTTGGACAGGGTTAGCCATAATTTGGACCATTTATATGGTTGTAAACATTAAACTCAGGCCCACACATAAAATTGTGAACATGAAATTAGATCAACATATAAAATCATTATCTCAAGAGATATAAAAATTTAACCAATATATTAGAGGCATATATAGGACCCCAACCATCACATAATGATAATTCATACATGTGTATCACATGAAATTAATCATACACCATATCGTGAATAACCAGTGGAAATAAAATGTTTATCGTAACATTTTCAAAAAGGTATAAAAATGAAACAATAAAGAAACAAGCATTTAGTGGCAGATTTTTTGTGGTGGGTTTTAAAACCACTACTAAATGTTTCATTTTTATTTTTAGCAAAAATTTTAGAAAACTGCTGCTAAATTAATTAGTTCTAAGAGAAATTGAAAACTGGACTTTACCATTAAATGACTATAACTTTTGATCCATGTGTTTGTTTATGGTCCATAACCTATCAAATCGAAGTATAAAAAAGAAATAAAATGAAACAAGGTAATAATTTGGTAATAATTATTAATAAAAAATGTATTATTTTTTTAAGAGAAGTTGGAAGTCACACTTCATATTCAAATAGCCATAACTTTTGACTTGGGTGTCTATTTAGGCTTCGAGACATATCACTTCTAAGGTTACAATGATCTATATATAATATAGCCCCAACATTGGTGGTGGGGTAGTAAGGGTTTGGGGGGGTAAGGGGCAGGTCATGGGGTCAAGTCCCCGGGCTTGCAATTTAATGTAATTTTCTTCCTTGCGTCGTGTGCCGCTTTCGCGGTTTTACCCAATTTTTTAAAAAAATCTATATATAATATAAACTTAAAGGGTCCTTATTCCCTTTCTTATTAATTTAAAAAGTCCTAGAAGATCTCCAAAACTCAATTTTTAGTTGAGATACCCTAATTTTTAAATGTTTGATGGAATTTCAGCTTCGTTTAAGAAAGACTTCTTATGATTGTTAGGTGGTCTGTGATTTTAGTACAGGATTTTATATTCCCATTGATATGATTATGTTGTAATTGTATTGGTATTCCCTCTTTTAATGATTTTTTTATTTCTTATTGTGTGTGGGTGCGTGTATTTAGGTATATTTATTTATAATTTATACATATTTATATATATTTATTTATATATAATTATTTTTTATAGATATTTATATACATTTGTGTATATTTATATATATTTATATATATTTATATGTTTATATATACATATTATTTCTTATTTCTTATTTATTTATTATTTATTTATTAATCATTATTAATTATGGGTTATTTGTTATTTATTATTTTTTATTTATTAATTATTTGTTTATTATTTATTAATTATTTGTTTATTATTTTTTATTTTTTATTTTTTATTTTTTATTTTTATTATTTTTTAATTATTTATTTGTTATTTATTTATTTATTATTTTTTATTATTTATTATTTATTATTTTTTATTGAACTTTAAGCCAGGTACCTTGAGGATTTATGATTAGAAGTTAAACTTTAATTTAAATGAGTTCAAGGATACTTGTGCCCAAGTTTGGATAAAAATTCATGGTCTTAATTATGTTTTATGGCACCTAGAGATTTTATATGACACTGTTTTAACTCTAGGAATTATAATTAAGATAAAAAACACCATGAAAATGGTGAGTTTTGGTCATTATGCATGATTTTTGGTGGAAATTAGAATCTAATCTACCTTAATTGATAGGGTGGTTCTTTCCACTCCCCAAGACGAAATCACTCTTAGGATCGAATTTGAAAACACAACTCTTTTTTTCTACATGTAGAAGTATTGGTCATTCAAAATCTATGTGTATAAAAGATTTGGTTTTCCCCAATTATTATATTCGTGGTCATGATTTGTCTGAATGTCGAAAGTTAAGAAATCAAGAGACTCCTCAAAAGCATGATGCTCAATTTCAAAACCAGGTGATAAATAAGGCTGGTATTTTCCCTGCCTCCAAAGCCTCCAATTATCCAAGAGGGCAGCCTCTTGATGATATATGACCCACCCATGTTATACATAGATTTACTTCTGAATACCTTCTGAATGATGGTTTCATAGATCTTCTTTCTTCTGGAACTTTATCTTCTCCTCAGGATGTTCTAGGAAGTGTGGTGATAAATAAGGCTAATATTTTCCCTACCTCCAAAACCCCCAATTATCCAAGAGGAAATACTCTTGATGATGAAGGAACCTCCCATGTTATACATAACTCTACTTCTGATTACCTTATAAATGATGGTTTCTTATATCTTCCTACTTCTGTACCTTTATCTTCTCTTCAGGATGTTCCTAGAATTGTTGTTTCAAATCAAGGAAATGGGAAGAGCCCCTTGACTTGGGTTGACATTTCTGAGGAGGGCCACTCAGATATGGTTGGTTTTTATTTTAATGATGATTTGACTAAGGGTATTATTAATGAGTCTGTGGGTGATGAATCTGATGACAGTCAGGCTACCATTGAGTGTGATGCACAGGTCAATGTTGACTTCAATTTTTGGCAAGAGAAATGAATGATTTCATAAAAATGTAGAAAAGGAAAAAAAAGCTCGATGCTACTAATTCAAGGAAATCAAAAAAAATAAGAGTATAACCCTTGTAAAATTCCCTTCCTGTAACACCCCAAGATTCCACAATACGTTTTCCTTTGAATAATGCAATAGCTTGCGTTGTACGCAACTTCGTGATCCTAACACATCACGACAAATCAAACTAGACGTTATGAATAGTAATACTCACTTTTTGAAATTTTATCAATTTTATATTTCAAAATGGAATTCATTTTGGGGTTCGTAATATCAAAATTATCTTAGGGTGATTTTTTGGTATTTTTCTGAAAACATTCAGTTTTTGATGAATAGTGAAAAATACTAAATTTTAATTAAAAAGAACTTTTTTAATCAAAATAATTTATAGTGATAAATTATACTATTGAATGATTTTTAAGTATAATTAGATTATAGTTTTACCATTTAATCCAATATTGGTCATTGGATGTAATTTCACACTTAAATTGGACATAAGCAAGTGTCAATCTTTTGATAGTTATTATTTCTTAAAAACACGCTTTTTATTTTGACAACGAGAATTAATTTTAAATTAATTTCTTCCACTTATATATTTTGAATTTAGAAAAATTGATTCCATATTTAGAATCAGGATTTATAAATTTTGTAAATAAGTAACTTTTATTTTTATACATTTTGAATAATTACTTTGATAAATATTTTATTTACCATGGTTAAAGGGTAAATCCGGTAAATAAGGGTAAAAAAATAATATTAAAATAATATTAAATTACCTTAAAACGTGTTATAACCCTATTTTCTGATACATTTCCGACCATGGGCATCCTTGGGTTGATTTCAGGACCCCATAGAGCCACTTGTAAGTGATAATGACACTTTATCTTAATTAAGTTAAAGTAACTAAAAAAATGACATAAGCATATATCTTTTCATAAATAAATTTTTACATAGGGTTATATATGTTATCTCTTCGACTATAAATATTAATTATAAAACTAAAAAGATTTCCTACATAATGTTATTTTATTTATAATTTTTATACATTGAATAATTAAATTTATTTATGACACAATGATGATGCAGTATTTTTTTTATTAATGAAAGAATCAAATAAATGGTATTATAGATTGTAAAATAAATATAATTTTAAAGTTTTGATGCCATAAAAAAATTTATAGGTTAATTTGATATTTTAGGATTGATTAAATGAATTTTTTTCTAAGTAATAATGCTGTTAAAAGTTTAACAAAAACAAAATAGAAAATAGTGTCAAAATTGACATAAAAGAATTTTTAAAACAAGTATTATATTATTAATTGATATTATATTCCTCAAAAGCTAAGGCTTGGAAAAAGGTCTTAAATAATATTATATATTTCATTAATGAACCACTTGAGGATCTCTTGGAAGTTTATAGAAAGTTTATTAACCATTTAATATAAAAATACAAAGAGACATGGTACATGTCAAACTAATTAACTAAGAGTTAAATCTAGAAGATATGATTAATATAGTGACCCAAACCTGTCTAAAACCTATTGGTTGAGTGTTTTTAGACCCATAAACACCTTATCCTCTAAATAAATTTTTTTGGAGCCATTAGAAACAGAAAATAATTTTATTATAAAATAATATTTCAATCTTTTCCTAAGGTGCCCCTCACCCCTCTTATAAAATGGCGTTTACCCTTCTCTCAAATCCACACATTCAAAGCCATTTGGATCGGCCAAACCCTACCCAAATATCCTCTAAACGGTCCTCCATTCATTTTAGAGGCCTTAATTTAGTCATAAATCCAATCTAAGTATCCCTTTTGATCAAATCAAAAGGAATAACTTGAAGAAGAGGTAAATATTTCATCACCTCTTTCAAGCTATTTTCTTCTTCCACTTCCTCTTTATTTGTTGTTTCCATTATAAGATAATAAATCCAGTATATTCTATTTACTATGATATTATTCTAAAAATTATAAAACCATATTCATTATTTTATCCATCCTAGGAATGACATGTCACCATACGTGCATACGTACGGCTTACCGTCTCCACGTCGTGGTGTAGTTTGTTATTCAAACACTTCATCATTTGGATGGGTATAATAATGATTATAAATGATGTAAATAATAAATATAATATTATAATGATTATTTTTATATGATATAATATCCAATTATATACAATTTTAATATCAAAATAATGATATTGTCGCTCGTGCGTACGTACGGATTACCATCTCCACGAACGCAATGAGATTCATTCCCCATCATATCCATTCAAGACTAATTTTTGTTTGATGATTAAAAATAATATTTAAATACTTAATATCATTCTGAATATGAATAATAAATATCATATCTACAACAAACATTACTTACATTACAAATCATATAAAGGAAAATGAATTAGTTAACACCTGAACCGATGATACTACTGAAATATCATTAACAAAGCAATATTAGAAGATCATATATGATATCATATTAATTTATATGGTTATTTTATAATTTAATTAACAATTATTTCACCATTATATAAGAGGTTAACCTACCCTCTACCAAGTAAAAGAATAAGGTAAGGGTTAATTTCACAATCTCTTTATTATCAGAGATTGTTTTTACGTAAGTATCTATTGTGACCTCTTTATCATCCACATCCATGTTTCTTAAAAATGTATTCCAATTTTATTTAATATTTACTAGACTATGGTTTTAAAGTCATTTATAGCCTTGTTTGACTATTTATAAAATTGTTTGAAAGTAATCTTTTCGTTGTTTTCCAAACAAGGTACCTTATGACCTTTTCGACAAAATTAAGGTAAGAATGTTTTTTTAACTTATACGGTGAGTGCTGCTATTTTTCACCGTTATAACATCGTCAAAGATTCCCTTACAATATTATAGAAATATTTTCAAAATAAATGTATTATTTTATAATTATATTACTTTTAAATGATTTCAAAATAGAAAGAGATATTTCTCTAAAAATGTTTTGATTTCATCTATGTCAACATCCTTTGATGGATTGTAAGATTATTTGAAGTTGATTTATTAGGATACAAAACTTCCATATTTTATTGAAGGTTTTGTAATAGGTTTGACTGTGGATGTGTTATTTTTATACCATTCTTGGTTTATGGATAAATTATTAACATTTCGTATGCTAGTTTTAATACAAATGTTTACGTTATGTTTAAACCTTTTCATATGAGGAATGTATTGGACTTAGTAAGTGATGGGTGGAGCCCGCTATAGCTCTTCAATGTATCGGTAGGTATCATGAGACAAACTAGTGTCTTGTCACAAGGCCTTGAAAAAATCTTATTTGTAGTCTTGGCACAAGGCCTTGACTATGTGGTTAAGAATTCTGGCATTATGCATTCCATCATTATGAAAGGGGATATTGATATTGCATGTGATTATTCGACTATTAGAATATCCATGTGAATAAGTAAATGGCATTATTTGATTTTATATTTTCCATATTATTCTGAAGTTCATGTTTAAAAGGATTTTGTTTTAGTCTTATACATTTCCTTAAATGTTTATTCTTATTTATGAAAGTTTCCGCTATATTGTTATCCTTACTGATCATCTGAGCTCACCCCTTTCTATGTTTTATTTTTTCCAGGATACGAAGAAGTATTTTATGGCTAACCTGTCGGGATAGTTTGAGGGGATATGAGTGTGGTCTATGGAAAAAATGTTGTTGTAGTTTTTCATTTTATAATGTAATTTCAAACTTATGAATGTTTCTAGTATTTCTAGGGCTACTAAACTTATTGGTATTTAGAGATATGATTTCCTTGTATCATGCCAATGTTATGTAATAAAGTAAAAATGAAGGCCTTAGGGCCACTTAGGATTATGTAATAATGCACCGACTCTGGGTAACTGGGTTCAGGGCGTTACAGTTGGTATCAGAGGAAGTTTAGTACAAACCTTGGAATCTAGATTTAGATAAACTATGATTATAGCACTTTACCCTAAGATATACTTTGAGGATTATAATAGAAGAACTTCCTAGAATTTTGGTATTGTAGAGATTTTGTGAGTTTTCCAAGAAATACATCCCTGTCTAGATATGAGAAGGTAGAGGTGGCTTTGGCACAGATGTACCTAGGGTTAAAACCGGAAAACACCGCTTTGAGATAGACTTGAACGGGAACTGGTGCACAACAACGAGCCTTGATTCAGTCTTGATTACGACACTCCTGGGGGATATTCTTAGGATAATTCTCATTTTCTTTACAAACCATTATGAAGGGTTTATGAGTATGTACTTCCTCAAAGAAATTTTTTTTATGATTATGAATTATATCCATAAACTTTTTAGTTTATATTTAGTGTTTTACAAGTTTGGAATTATGTATTTCGATTCATAAACTAATCTAGTTTATGCCATTTTTTAGAAATGGTTCATAGTGGAAGGATTGGAACCCGTATCAATGCACGTAATCCATATAGGGATTTCCCTCCCACTCAAGATAATTATAGTGGATATGGTGAAGCAACTGGAATTGATCAACTTATCACCATACTTGGATAACTCACTCAGGTTATGAATAATAACTTTACCTGTATGGAGCACCCTAATCCACAATGTAGAGGATAAATATTTGATCACTTCATGAGGAAACAACCACCAATATTAAATGGGAGTACAAATTCATTAGTAGCTGTGCAATGGATAAATTACATAGAGAAAATATTCCATGCCTTGGGGAGTAGTGAAAGGGAAAAAGTTGTCATGGCAGTTTACTGCCTCACTAGAGATGTTGATCAATGGTGGTCATTGATTCAAAACACAAAGTAAGATGATGAAGTATCAAATATGGAATGAAGGGAGTTTAAAGAACTTTTCTTAGAAAAATACATTCCTCGTGACCATCGAGAAGATATGAAAAGACAATTTCTAAGTATGAGGTAAAAGGATGATGATAATTCGATAAGTATGAAGCTAACTTTACAAGGTTAGCAAGGCATGCTTAAGATTACATATTTAACCCAAGAAGTAAGATTGATAGTTTCTTTGATGGGTTAAAATTGTTTCTTAGTCGAGCATTAGTCTCAAAATCCGTCTCATCACACGAAGACATTGTCTCATGTGCTATCAAGACAGAAAAGTAATTCTCTAAGTCTTACAACTTTAAAGCAAAGAAAGATAAGAAGAGATCTACCAAACACTCTGGAAATGAAAATAGGGGGAAGAAGAGAAAAGTTGAATATCCATCCTGCAGTAAATGTGAGAAGAAACACCCCAGTACTTTCCTGAAGGGAATGGGAGTCTGTTACAAGTGTAGTGAAAAAGGCCACCAATCTCACGATTGCAAGGGGAAGAAAGAGGTTGTCAAAGTTGAATGCTATAATTGTAGAGAATGGGGGAATTATGCAAATGACTGTTCTAAGAGCCAAGGAAAATTACCTCATAAAAGGCCAATGGATCAAGGGCAAGCTTATGCTATCACTACTGCTAAGGTTGAAGCTCTGAAAGACATGGTGGAAAGTAATTTAATGGTTTCCTCAAGTTTAGAAAATGATTTATTTGATTCTGGATCATCGCATTGTCTCATATCTTCCCAGTTTGCTAAGAAAATTGGATATTTCCAATTTGATTTAATAAGGGAGTTGTCAGTCAAAAATCCTAAGGGAAGTATCATTGCAACAAAGTTTTGTAAATCAGTCCCCATTAGGGCATATAAATGTTCTTTATCTACTGATCTCATTATCATTCCCATGATTGAATTTGATATAATCCTCAGTATGTATTGGCTTTCAGACCATGATGCAAATATTTATTATAAGAGGAAGGAGGTTACTATTTTTGATGAAGATGATAAAGAATACCTTATCTTTAGAGAAGAATCGTCACCACCTAATTCTTATCTAGATCCACACCCATTAGCTCAACTAAATTCAATTATTAGGGAGGAAGAGAATGAAATAACTATAGGTGAGGAAAAGAATGTTCAAATAGAATATGTACCTATTATTCAAGAATATGTTGATGTGTTTCCAGAAGATTTACCTGGACATCCTCCAGAATGAGAAATTGAGTTTTCCATTGATTTAATTCCTGGTTCAAGGCCCATATCAAAGACCCATTATAGAATGGACACTATGTAATTAGTGGAACTAAAGAAACAACTAGAGGAATTGAGTAACAAGGGATTTATTCGCCCTAGTGTTTCTCCATGGGGAGCCCTTGTCCATTTTGTTAAGAATAAAGATGGATCTATGAGGTTGTGCATTGACTACAGGGAGATTAATTCTATAACAATAAAGAACAAGTATCCCCTACCTCGCATTGATGATTTATTTGACCAACTTCATAGAGCTCAATATTTTTCAAATATTGACCTTCGATTTGGATACCATTAGTTTTGCGTGAAGAAGGAAGACATTCTGAAGACAGAATTTCAAACCAGGTAAGAGCATTATGAGTTTACAGTAATGCCTTTCAGATTGACTAATGCACCCTCTGTCTTCATAGATCTAATGAATAGGGTTTCAAGGAATATCTTGATGACTTTGTAGTGTTATTTATTGATGATATCTTCGTATAATCCAAAATCTACGAAGATCATAAAAATCACTTGCACATTATCCTGAAGACTCTTAGAAGAAATGAATTATATGGGAAGTTTAACAAGTGTGAATTCTAGCTTCAAGATATTTCTTTTCTTGTCCATATCATCTCTAAGGATGGAATATCTATTGATCATTCAAATACAAAGGCAATCCAAGAATGGCCAGCACTGACGAGTATAACTGAGGTACACAATTTTATTTGTTTATCAGGTTATTATTGACGTTTCGTCCAGAATTTTGCCCGATTGGAAAACCCATTAACCAAGCTCACACATAAATGGGTTAAATTTGTTTGGAAAAAAGAGTGTGAATAATATTTTGAATAATTGAAGAGAAGATTATTCAATGCTCCTATATTGAATCTGCCATAGGGGAATGACAGGTTTGCTATTTATAGTGATGCTTCAAAGAAAGGACTTGGTTTTGTCCTTATGCAGAATGATAGGGTTATTGCCTATGCATCATGACAACTAAAAATTCATAAAAAAACTATCTTACTCATGATCTTGAGTTATCAGCTGTAATGTTTGCTTTAAAGATATGGAGACACTATCTATATGGTAAAAAATGTGATATTTATAATGATTATAAGAGTTTGAAGTATATTTTCTCACAAAAAGAACTCAACATGAGGAAAAGGAAATGGATTGAAATACTCAAGGATTATGATTTCACTATAAACTACCACCTGGGGAAGGAAAATAAGGTGGAAGATGCTTTGAGTAGAAAGAATCATGGAGTTTGAAACAAGATGAGAGTTGAAAAGGATCCTATATACATGGATCTAGTATATATGGATATGGGAATAACCATGGAAGGTGAAACATCAATTCTTTTTCAAATGGTTTCCAAACCATATTTACTAGAAAGGATAAAAAGTTCTCAGGCTGATGAAGAGGAGTTTCAAAAGAAGATTAAAGCTGTGAATAATGGGAGATTGAGTGACTTCGTATATGAAGATGGAATCTTGAAATTTGGGAAGAGACTTGGTATTCCCGATATACCTGATCTAAAAAGAGAATTTTTGGATGATGCACATAGCTCCAGTTTCTTTATACACCATGGGAGCACCAAAATGTATAGAGATTTGAAGGAACATTTTTTGTGGGACAACATGAAGAGGGAGATTGCTGATTTTGTGTCAAGATATATGGTTTGTCAACAAGTGAAAGCTGGAAGGCAACTACCTAGAGGAGTCATGAAACCTCTTCCAATACCTGAGTGGAAATGGGATAATATTATTATGGACTTTG
Organism: Viscum album; assembly: GCA_963277665.1. Classification (NCBI taxonomy): domain Eukaryota; kingdom Viridiplantae; phylum Streptophyta; class Magnoliopsida; order Santalales; family Viscaceae; genus Viscum; species Viscum album. Next base: position 1,354,247,540 of record OY728164.1, read on the forward strand.
TCATGGAACTACCAGACTCCTAGAAGGAATGATGCAATATGGGTCATTGTTGACCGTCTTACCAAGTCAGAACATTTTCTTGATATAAGAGAAGATTTACCACTTGAACGTTTGGCAAGAAAATATATTAATGAAGTTGTAATACTTTATGGAGTACCCCTATCGATTGTTTCTGATCGTGATCCCCATTTTACATCAAGATTCTGGAAAAGTCTTCAGAAATCCCTAGACACTAAACTTCGGTTGAGCACTGCCTACCACCCTCAAACTGATGGAAAATCATAACGGACTATTCAAGCCTTATAATAAATGTTTATAAATTTCTCACTTGACTTTCAAGGTATGTGGGGTCAATATTTTCCTCTAGTATAATTTTCCTATAACAATAGCTTCCAATCAAGTATTCAGATGACACCATATGAAGCATTATACTGAAAGAAATTCTGCACACCAACTTATTGGGATGATGTTGGTGAAAGAAAACTCGTAGGCCCAGAACTTGTTGAGTAAATGATGGAAAAGTTGAATCTAATCCAAAACCACATCAAATCATCTCAAAGTAGGCAAAAGAGCTATGCCGATAACCGTAGGAAGGATTTGGAATTTCAGGTAGGAGATTATGTGTTCTTGAAGGTATCTCCATGGAAGGGTGTTATACGTTTCCGTAAGAAGGGTAAATTGAGTCCAAGGTAAATCAGACCTTTTTAAATCCTAGAAAGAATTGGGGTTGTAGCATAACATTTGGAAACACTTCCAATTCTCTCCAAATTTCATGATGTGTTCCACATATCACTGTTGTGAAAATACATGCCTGCCCCAACACAAGTACTTACCTATCAGGAATTAGAACTGAAACTTGATCTATCTTATTGTGAAGAGCCTGTCAAGGTTCTTGATACAAGAGAACAAGTGTTGAGAAACCAGACGACTCATCTGGTAAAAGTTCTATGGAGAAATCATAAGATTGAAGAGGCAATGTGGGAACCCAAGGAACTTATAATGAAGAACCACCTGAATCTTTTTATGCAGAAATATTTTAGAAATTTCGAGGATGAAATTATTTGATGGAGGGGAGAATGTAACACCCCAATCATCCATGGTACATTTCCCTTTGAATAATACAATAGCTTGCATTGTACGCAACTTCGAGATTCTAACACATCGTGACCAATCAAACTAGTCGTTATGAATAGTAATACTCACTTTTTGAAATTTTATCAATTTTAAATTTCAAAATGGACTTCATTTTTGGGTTTGGAATATTGAAATTATCTTAGGACAAATTTTTGGTATTTTTCTGAAAATATTTAGTTTTTTATGAATAGTGAAAATACGAATTTTTAATTAAAAACATCTTTTTTAATGAAAATAATTTATAGTGTTAAATTATACTATTGAGTGGTTTTTAAGTATAATTAGATTATATTTTTACCATTTAATCCAATGCTGGTCATTGGACGTAATGTCACATTTAAACTGGATATAATCAAGTGTTAATCTTTTGATAGTTATTATTTCTTAAAAACACGCTTTTTGTTTTGACAACGAGAATTAATTTTAAATTAATTTATGTCACTTCTGTGTTTTGAATTTAGAAAAATGGATTCCATATTTATAATCAAGAGTTAAAAATTGTTTAAATAAGTATATTTTATTTTTAGACATTTTAAATAATTACTTCTATAAATATTTTATTTACCATGGTTAAAGGGTAAATCCAGTAAATAAGGGTAATATAATAATATTATAATAATATTATAATAATATTAAATTACCCTAACACATGCTATAACCCTATTGGCTGATACATTTCTAACCATGGTCATCCTTGGTTTGATTTTGGGACCCCATGGAGCCACTTGTAAGTGATAATGACACTTTATATTAATTAAGTTAAAGTAAATACAAAAATGACATAAGCATATATCTTTTAGTAAAAAAAAATTTATATAGGGTTATATATGTTATCTCTTATACTATAAATATTAATTATAAATCTAAAACAATTTCCTACATAATGATATTTTATTTATAATTTTTAGACATTGAATAATTAAATTTATTTATGACACAATGATGATGCAGTATTTTCCTTATTAATGAAAGAATCTAATAAATGGTATTATAGATTGTAAAATAAATATAATTTGAAATTTTTTATTCCATACAAGAATTTTATAGGTTAATTTGACATGTTAGTATTTATTAAATGATTTTTTTGAAGTAATAATTCTGTTAGGAATTTAAAAAAAACAAAATATCAAATAGTGTCAAAATTGACATAAAATAGTTTTTAAAACAAATATTATATTAATAATTGATATTATATTACTAGAAATATAAGGTTCTTCCATAGGTCTTAAATAATATTATATATTTCATTAATGAACCATTTGAGGATCGCTTGGATGTTTATAGTTATTTTATTAACCATTTAATATAAAAATACAAAGAGACATGGTAAATGTCAAACAAAATAACTAAGAGTTAAATCTAGAAGATAAGGTTAATATAGTGACCCAAACCTATATAAAACCTATTTTTTGAGTGTTTTTCGACCCATACCCACCTTATTCTCGAAATAAATCATTTTTAAGCCATTAGAAACTGAAAATTATTTTATTATAAAATAATATTTCAATCTTTTCCTAAGGTGCCCATCACCCCTCTTATAAAAGGGGACTTCTCCTTCTCTCAAATACACACCTTCAAAGCCATTTGTATTGGCCAAAACCTACCCAAATATCCTCTAAACTATCCTACCTTTATCCTAGAGGCCTTAATTTAGTCATAAATCCGACCTAAGGAGCCCTTTTGATCAAATCAAAAGGAAGAACCGGAAGAAGAGGTAAATATTTCATCACCTCTTTCAAGTTATTTTCTTCTCCCACTTCCTATTTCTTTATTTTTTCCATTATAAAATAATAAATCCAGTATCTTCTATATAATCTTATGTTATTATAAAAATGGTATAACCATATTTATTATTTTATCCATCCTAGGAATGACATGTCACCATACGTGCGTACGTACAGCTTACCGTCTCCACGTCGTGGTGTAATTTGTTATTCAAACACTTCATCATTTGGATGGGTATAATAATGAGTATAAATAATTTAAATAATAAATATAATATGATAATTATTATTTATATATTATATACCATCCAATTATATACAATTTTAATATCGAAAGAATGATATTGTCGCTTGTGCGTACGTACGGATTACCGTCTCCACGAACGTGATGAGATTCATTCCCCATCGTATCCATTCATGAATAATTTTTTTTTGATGATTAAAAATAATGTTTAAAGACTTAATATTATTATGAATATGAATAAGATAAATCATATCTACAACAAACATTACTTACATAACAAAGCATATAAAGGAAAACAAATTAGTTAACACCAAAAACGATGATACTTCTGAAATATCATTAACAAAGCAATATTAGAAGATCATATGTGATATCATATTAATTTATATGGTTCTTATATAATTTAATAACAATTATTTCACTATTATACAGGAGTTTAACCGACCCTTGACCAAGGAAAAGAACAAGGTAAGGGTTAATTTCACAATCTCTTTATTATCCAAGATTGTTTTTACGTAAGTATCTACCGGGACCTCTTTATCATCCACATCTATGTTTCTTAAAAATGTATTCCAATTTTTTTTTACTATTTACTAAACTATGATTTTAAATTCATTTATACCCTTGTTTTACTTTTTATATAATGGTTTGAAAGTAATCTTTTCGCTGTTTTCCAAATAAGGTACCTTATGACCTTTTTGAAAAAGTTAAGGTAAGAATGTTTTTTTAACTTGTACGGCAGGTGCAGCTATTTTCCATCATTATAACATCGTCGAAGCTTCCCTTACATGATTATAAGAATATTTTAAAAATAAATATATTCTTTTATAATTATATGATTTTAAATGGTTTCAAAATAGAAAGAGATATTTCTCTAAAAAAGTTTTGATTTCATCTATTTCAACATCCTTTGATGGATTGTAAGTTTATTTGAAGTTGATTTATTATGATACAAAACTTCCATATTTTATTGAAGGTTTTGTGATATGTTTGAATTTTTATGTGTTATTTTTATACCATTCTTGGTTTATGGATAAAGTATTGACATTTTGTATGCTAGTTTTAATACGAATGTTTATGTTATGTTTAACCCTTTTCATATGAGGAATGCATTGGACTTAGTAAGTGATGGGTGGAGCCCGCTATAGCTCCTAGATGCATTGGTAGGTCTCATGAGACAAACTAGTGTCATGGCACAAGGCCTTGATAAAATTTTATTTGTAGTCTTGGCACAAGGCCTTGACTATGTGGTTATGAAATCTGGCATTATGCATTCCATCATTATGAAAGTGACCATTGATATTGCATGTGATTATTCAACTAGTAGAATATCTATGTGAATAAGTAAATGGAATTATTTGATTTTATCTTTTCCATATTATGATAAATTTCAAGTTTAAAAGGCTTTTTTTAGTCTTATACATTTCCTTAAATTTTTATGCTTATTTATGAAAGTTTCCGCTATATTGTTATCCTTACTGAGCATCTAAGCTCACCCCTTTCTATGTTTTATTTTTCCCCGGATGCGAAGAAGTATTTTATGACTGACCTACAGGGATATTCTAAGGGGATATGAGTGTGGTATATGGAAACAATGTTGTTGTAGTTTTTCATTTTATAATGTAATGTAAAACTTAGGAATATATCTAGTATTTCCAAAGCCGCTAAACCGATCGGTCTTTTGGGACATGATTTCATTGTATCATGCCAATGTTATGTAATAATGCACTGACTTTGGGTAACTGAAGTCGGGGAGTTACACCTCCACCCCTTCTATGGAGAGGACCTCAGTAGGTATATACTTTTTTATCAAAGATTGTTTGAAAACTCCTTTTTCTACCTCTGGTTACAGAATTGAAAATGCTTTGGGTGAGTCTTTATCCCTATAAAAGCTAGACCAGCCTCGTTCTGATGTTTCAAATCTCCAGCCTATCATGGCTATAGTTTCTAATGGTAATGGAAAATCATTGAAACCTGATTGTTGTGTATCATCACACCAAGACCCTAGAATCTTCCTTGAACCTTCAGTTGGCAAGATGACAGGTCGTGATGACTTTCCACCCAAAAATACTACTATTGGTCTGGTTCCAATCCATGTACAGAATCTTGTATTGAAGTATGAGACTCACTGTTCCTATTCAAAAGAAGTTAGGGTGAAGTGCCTAGCTGCCTTGAATGTGGCTAATAGTAGTGCTCACAAAATGCATGCTAAAGTGGTTTCTGACTATGTGCAGGTGCATGGGTCAAGATCAACTCTTGAGCGAGGAAAACATCACAAGTTTATTTTCCCCCTAAGACAATGCAAAAATTGATGGGCAGGTGAAGGGAAAATCATCTTTGAAGGCATGTACTCATAACTCATTTTAGTTACTTGCATCAGGTAGCAGTGAGAAGGACGACCATTACAATGACTGGGTTCCAACTCTGGTTCTGGAAGAAAGAGGGAACACAGTTGATTCTGGACTCCTTGATGATGGAGGTGGACCATGGGTGCAGGTCAAAACATGGAATAGAGGATGACATCCTCGTGGTCGAGGTGGACGATCTTCTCAACATAGCATGAACACTCAATCCAGAGCAACTCAATTGCATGTTTTTTGGTTTTTTGATTTTTTTGTTGTTCCTCCATTGGAATTTATTTTTATTTTATATAAGAGTTATTGTGCCTCAACTTATTTTTAAAAAAATATTTATTTATTTATTATTTATTATTTATTATTTAATTATTATTTCTTATTATTTATTATTTATTTATCATTTATTTAATTATTTAATTATTATTTCTTATTTCTTATTTCTTATTTCTTATACTTATTTATTTATTTATTATTTATTTACTATTTGTTATTTATTATTTATAGATGTATTAATTATTTATTATTATTTATTTATTATTTATTTATTTATAAATTTTTTATTTTTTATTTTTTATTTATTTTTTATGACTTTATTTATTATTACTTTATTTATTATTCCTTTATTTATTATTCCTTTATTTATTATTCATCTGTTTTTTGTTTTTTTTTATTTTTCATTTTTTATTATTTATTTATTTATTATTTATTAATTAATTAATTTTTTTATTATTTTTGTTATTTTTTTATTATCATTTTTTATTATTTAATATTTATTTATAATTTACAAAATATTATTCATTATTTTTTATTTATTATTTATTATTAATTTCTTAATTATTTCTGAAATTAAACATATTTATGTATGCATAATAAATAATAAATAGTAAATAATAATTAATAATAATAAATATAAAATAAATATATGTATGCATATGCATTTACATAAATTTTTCTATGTGTGTGTGTATGTACGCATATACATTTATATATATTTGTGTGTGTTTGTGTGTGAGAGTGTGTGTGGGGGGGGGTGTTAAATTCTATTTAATCATAACATGGTGATCTGGCTAGAGTATTAATTTTTTGCAGAAAGACTAAGAGGTAAGAGGTTCAAATCCCAACATACACATATATATGATTTGTTTATACTGGTTGTGTGTGGGTGTATGTGTGTGTTAAAGTTGATTTAATCACAACATGGAGAGATTGCTGGAGTAACAAAGTTTTTATAGAAAAACAAAGAGGAAAGAGGTTCAAATCCCAAAATATGCATATTTATGCTTTATTTATGCAGGTCATAATAAATAAATAATTATTATATAAATAATAAATAAATAATAAATAATAAATAACAAATAATAATAATAAATAATAATAAAAAAGTAACAAAATGCTGCTCAATAATTAGCAGTGGCTTTAGAAACACATGCGAAATAATTTTCTGATGATTCTTAAAAAGTGTCGCAAATTATTTTTTGACTCCTCATTTCATGGAATTTTAAACCATTGCTAAATGGGTTTTTTTATAGTTTAAAAACAATAATGAAACTTTTTAATATAAAAAAACTAATCACTCAAAAGGAGTATTTCATAAGATCATTTAGTGGGTGATTCATGAAACATGGCTCCATAAGGGATTGATATTTTATAAATAAATAGAAAAATGTATGAAAAAACATAAACAAGATGTTTAGAAAGTGTTTCTTAACATTATCATAAAAATAAAAAGTTTTGGGTCATTTTCAAAAATAATAATTTTCAAGAAGGTGATATAAATACTTTTTAACACATCACTTTTTAAAAAAAGAATATCTAATAATGGAACCTTGAAAATAAATTATGTTCTAGTAAATAATAAGGATTATAAGATAAAAAGTATGCACATGAAAAGAAATTAAATTTTTAAGTTTTTAGGGTAGTTTTAAAGTAAACCCACACCAATGTAAAAATTGAAAAAAATCCTTTTGTAAAGAGATAAATATGGATATAAACATTATATAAGATGACATATATTTGGATTTCAAAACGAAAAAAAAAATATTTTTGGTAAGAAGAATATGGACATGGTGGAGTAAAAGACATTATAGAGGATGAGAATTATTCTTAGCAACATCATATTTTTATAAAGAAAGAAAACCATAAAAGAAGAGATTTTTCCCATAAAAATGTAATTTCCCAAAGATAATTAGAAAGAAAAAATTTAGTAGGGGAGTGGAAAAAATATATCAATTTTAGAAGAACTCGGTTAAAGAAGAATGTGTATGAATCAATGAAAAGAAATTGAGTCAATAAAAAACACTAACTACTTTAGTAACTTTTGAATTAAAAGAATATAAAAGTGGTGTCATGAAATATAATTATAAATACCATGAAATAAACTTTAATACTTATAATATAAGTGAATAGGGAAATATATGCACCGTATAAAAAAATCAGTTTATAATATGAAACATGTCTCAATAAAAGAAAATTGAGACAAATAAACCTTACTTTTACTCCTGAATTCCATTAAGGCACTTTAACCTCCAATATAATAAAAAAACCATCTTAATAACTTATTTAAAAACCATATTTATATCTATTATCTTTTATGGTCTTCGTTTATAATCATTTACTACACATATATTAGTTATTTATTGTTTATTTTCATTATTGGATACTAGTAAGTGTATTTGTTTCATATAAGATGCATAACAGTGATGTTAGTCATCATTTATTGATACCAATTTCATCATTACTAGATTATTCAATATATTTTAATCGTTATGGTTCAATGATTTATGTATTCCCATTTTAATTTTATGGAATATGTGGGAATGGTTTGTGAGAATGGAATCCATGACAAGCTTGTTTCAGGTAATTTACCAATAACAACAAGTTACTTTCTATTAATAATTCATTTTTTGTGTAACCCTTATTGAACCATTTTCATAACATAAATTACTATTTAATATCATATATTAACATTATTTATATCTTTATTCTCATTAATGTTGGAAATGTTGGGGATGATATAGCATAGTTCATGTTGGTGGTTAAAATAACCCAAAAAGAACGTATTATTTTAATGAATGAGAAAGAGTAAAGAGTTATATAATAGTAATATCATTTTAACAGAAGTACCATGATATTGATATAACATCATTATAGTGTATAATTGGTTTTAAAAATATTGTATATGATAAGGTAATTATAAAGAATAAAGAAACCCCTGTTACCTACTTGATGAAATCGCTCATCTTATTGAATTCCCTTAGAATGAAGGAATTAGGTATCCTTTTTATAAATAAAGGATTAAAAATTCAGGATAGTAATAAATTATAGGTAAACTAGGTTGGTATTTAATATTAATTCAATTTAATGGAGTTTTTTTGATGATTTAGAGTAGAACTCCTCTTACAAGTGAAAATGGTGGTCATTTACTTGAAAACTTAATTGTGGTGAAGGGTATAGATGGAATATCATTGGAGTTAGATGATTTAGGTGAGTAAATATTTTTAAGAAATGAATTTATAACTCTCATACATAACAAAGGTCTTATAGAAATATTTATATCTTTTTAATTATCATAATTTCGGGCCACTTTAATTTACCCAATTTTACCCCTTTTAACCTTGTTTAAATATTTACTATAGTAATTATTATTTTACTGAAAATATAAGATATCTCGTCCTAAAAAAATTATTTGATGATTATAAACTTAATTAAAATTCTAAATATGAGAAATTTAACTTTTAAATGAAAAAATTAAATATATAGAAAAACTATTTTCTAAAAAATAAACATTTAAATGTTAAGATTTTTAAATATTGTTCCATAATAACTACAAATTAAATAACAGTTGATATATTTTCTATAAATTGAAACATTAAAAAATATTCATCATTTAAATAGTGATAATTTTTTTATTAAGATTAAAATACACAATATATAAGAAAACACAATTCTTTGAAAAATAACCCTTCTACCTTTACTGTGGAAGCGAACATTTACCTTGGTAACTGATTTTTTTTTTAATTCTAAAAATGATGTTGAAATTATTACCTAATCTGGATATGATGAATATGAATATTAAATCTATTTATTAGAGTCAATTTATATAAGTTATAAAAATATTTTTTAAATAATAAATGTATAATGCATACAAACAATTTTTTGAAAAATATATTTTTAATCATAAAAATATATTTATTCTTATTCCTAATAAAATAATAATAATTAGATCAATATAAATTTATTTTATTATATATATACATATTTAATAAATTTATTTTAAAATTAATCTTTAATAACGATTAATAAAATACATTACACACATAAAAAAATTATTTAAAGAGTATATTTTTTAACATTAAGTGATTCTATCATTACTTATAACAAATTAATGATCAATACATGAATATTTATTCATTTTTTACATTTAATTAAATTTTATATTTTAGATACAAATTTAACATCTAAATAAAAATATAACTTATAATAAAAACAAGATTTTTAAATAAAACTTTCTGATTTAGTTATGAATAATTTAATTAGTATTCATTTAGATCCTTAATTAAATTTTAAAGAACTATTTTAGAAAAAATTAATTAATTTATATAAATTCACATAATAATGATAATATGTTTATCACTTATTATATAAAAAATTACATGCTTTTATCATCCTAATTTCTATTTATAAAAATCCTGAAGTCATATGCATAAGACCCAAGGGTAAGATAAGCAAGGGTAGTGGTCACAAATGGTGATTCAGCTAGCATGGATATCTTGGTGGTTTCCATGAGGTTTAATTTCTCCCAAATGTGATTTTTAACATGTTGTTTCTATTAAATTTCATCCTGGATCTATTCAAGAGAAAACCCATGTGATACAACCTCCTTTCTAAGTTTTAAAAAAATGAACCTCATAAGGAATACTTCTATAAATTTATTTCATTTCTTTTAATTTCTATATATACTTCTTAATGTGGTTACTTCTATTTATACCTATCAATTCAATGACTATCTTACAATGGTCATATTTTAATTTAACTCATCATATCATGGTTTTCTCTAGTTTAGTGTTGCATTTGAAATAAGTTATCGATCACAAATAATTTATTTAAAGGTAAATACATACTAAAATCCTAGGGTGTTACATTCTCCCCCTTAAAACAATTATTTCCTCATAATTAAATTCTATCATATTAGAGGGTATCCATATGATAGACATGACTCAAGATATAATTTCTAAAGATATATGAACCTTACTATCTTAGGTAAGAGTAGGAAAAGTTTATTTTACTTCCTAATAGTAATATATTTATATCAACCATTTTTACCAAATATGATTCCTTAGTGAATAAAGAGGATTCTACTTTTGAATGAGTCTCTAGAGGAATTCATTGAATTTCTTTTAATGTATAGGTAACTGTATAAAATTTATCCACTTCACTATCCAAATGGTGTATATTTAGAGTGAATTTTTCATGATCAAAGCATGAAAACTATATATTTCTTCCAAGTTGATTAATTTTTAAACCATTAACTGATTGAAAAATCCGTTATCGGAAATTTTTTGGTCTCGCCCAAATTTACTCAAGTTTTTAGGGTTAAGCGGTCACTTGTAGTTTGGCTTGGGTTGTTGAATCCTCAGAGACATAAGAAGTAACCAAAAAACATGTACATTCTATGGATTATTTTTTGATATGAATTGGACAACGTGGGTTGATATTATATGGTTTTAAGTGAATGATAAGATACATAAATTAATTAAATTTAAAATAATGATTTGATCATAGGATATCACTTGGGATGGATTAGATGCATTCCTTTTTCAACTATTTCAATTTCTTATATTTGAGATGAGATCATTTAAGAAGATCAAACAACATAATCACTTACTTGTTTAATACCTAAACACTTTAATACCAATCAACTATAAACTTTAAGGATAAAAGTTTTGAGCACTTCAAGGTAAAGGTTCGTATTAGCACTTGAAGTGTGTGGCCTTAAATTCAACAAGGATGAAAGAGTTTAAATATCTTCAAAATAAATCTCAACTAAAAAAAGTGATTAGAAATTAATGGAGTAAGAAATAACATCCAATCCATCCCCTTGATACTCCCTTGTATCAACCCATAATTTGGTTAGCCCTCAATGGATTCTATGGTTTCAATGGAAGCGGAAAGTAGGCCCATGAGTGAGGAATTAGAGAAGTAAAAAAAGGCAATGAAATAATGATCACTCCACCATTGGGTGATAATTTCACAAGGATTGGTGTGAATAAATTGATAACTAGAACCAAAAGTATCAATGTGATATGAATAAGAAAAAAATAAGAGTAGAAGAAGAAATTTTATTTAAAAACTAAGGTGAATTGAACAACTTACATGAGAAAGACAAACTCAGGGCAACAAATTTGCAGCATAACATTACAATTAAACAAAGCACCAAAGATTATAAATCCTCCAACAAAAATTTCTTAAATAGAAATTTTTTGAGCCTTTTGTAGATCCTATAATATTTACAGTCATCCCACTTGAGTATGATAGGCTTAGGGTGGTGGAAAGATTGTGAAACTTAGTATTTTCCACTCTTGACCCGAGGTGGCAGCCAGATTGCATCCACCGAACAGAATCCCAAAAATAAGCTTCTATATGGACGAATAAGAGTGTTCCATAGAAGAATAAAATGAAGATACCGATGTCCCCTAATCTTTTGTAATGTTTCAGCCCAAAAGAGGTTATGGTTTAGGAGATATGTGTAAAATGGTGGGTTGTTTTTCTAGGTCACGGAATCTGGTCCAGAATTTTATCTCCAACTTGGGCCACCTGTAACTCTATTCAAACATCCTAATTAGATTTCTTCCACTATTTAATGAAATATTTTACATGATTTAATTTATCTTTAGTTAAATTTTGATATTAATTGGGCTTGGATCCTAGATGTTAAATTTGTGTTATTGGGATGATGTCCAGTTTACTTTTCCCAGAATGTGTTTCCATGAAATCCCATTTTGGTGGTCTTCCAATGTGAATCTTCCAATACAAAAAAATTATGAATTATTCCCAATGTAATTATAAGACTTAAAATAAAATATAAAAATAAAATCAATATTATTTTGTATTTTAGGAGGTTCTTAAAAATGTACCATGTAATAGTGTATTTTAAGAGGGAATTACAATCATAATGTGAATTAATGTTCAAAGTGTAAAATGAACTAAAATGGTTTTTATGAATAATAAATCACATGAATATTATATATATTAAAAATTAATATTATCCTAATTCAGTGTCTAATCAAACCCCCAACTTGAGTTTTTCTAATCCCGAGCAAAATGTATCTCAAAAACATGAAATTCAAATTCTCTTTTCAAAAAACTTTCTAATACACATTGCTCACCAAAAGACCTCATACAAAACAATTATGAAACCCATAAAAATCATTTAAAAAAATTTAAGTTCAAAGGAATATCCCAATACCAAGCCCATTATTTTGTTCAAATTCATTGCTACATTTTATCTAATTTCAATTAAGCATGATGAAGTGTTGAGTATCACAATAGACATGGGGGTTCATCTTTATTCAAGGAGAAAATGATGGAAGCGCTAGGTGAAGTAACATTTCAACATTAAGATGAGTATTCAAAAAAATATATTTATTTTTCAATTTTTCCATGGTAATTGAAATTGCATTCAATAGAGTCAACCCTTGTAGTGAGACTTTAACGATGGCTCCCAGGCTCGAAGACCTTAGGGAACCAAGTGAATTCCACATACTCAGGCATGAACACAAGTTAACTTAGTCGAAAACAAAGTCAAATTACCCAAAATAGAGATAAAATTACTGACTTTGGGCCATACAACTATGGAGTCACGATCCTCAAGTGTCTAAATCCATGCATTAGGTCATTTCATTGCTCTACGCACAAATATATTATTATTATTATTATTTGATTTTTTTATTGAATACTCATATTAAAACTAAAATTATCACCAAACCTATTCTATTTATTTAGGGGACCCAATGAACTCAAACTAATACCCCACAATCTAGAGGAAATGCATTTTGTTTTTTTATTAAATGGATGAAAATATAAACAATGAAAAATCACATCGAACAACCACACTTTCAAAAATCTATGCACCTGAACTTAAACTTTCATTAAAATAAAAATCAATGCATGAAAAATTATTTGATATTCAATTTCAAAGTGTTCAATGTGTATTATCATTTTCAAGGTTAAAGGAAATTTTCCTTCCATTAAGGAACACATTTTTTCGAATCATTTTTTTATCTCCCCCCCAACCTAAAATAACACTTTCCCTAGTGTTTAAAGAAAATAAAAATTTAGAAGGGGGTAGAGGGAGAGAAGGGGAGTTAAAAAATGGAATTGAAAATGAATATCATGGAATGAAGTCACCAGGTGGTTAAAGTTGAAATTCTTGCTGCTCCCTTTTAATCCCTTGATCTCCCTGTCACTCTACAAATTTCCTAGTGGAAAAAGGAAAAACAAAGAAACAAAAAAACAAAACTATATATATATAAATATATATATTTATATAATAAATAAAGTAAAATATAAGTATATATACAAAAAATATAGAATAAAGGAACACTATAAGTCGTAGGTCAGTGGTAAGCATGTGCCTCTGTCTCCCTTCGGTCCTGGGTTCGAGTCCATGCGTCTTCGTCGGTTGTGATGGGGTTTTCCCCACGACCTATGACATGTCCTTATATATATATATATATATATATTATTTTTTATTACTTGTATTTGAACCTACAAGCCCATAAAAATAAAAATAAACTGATGATACATTTTCTTCTTTTTAAATTTCTGGGTAAGGTTTTACTCAGGGATCACACCATGTGACATGGATGAATATGGAGCTCCGCTTTTATACCCATCCATAATCATAATTAAAGAACATGTCAATGACCTAATTTTTTTTAAATATCAAAATGATTCATTAATCCTATTTAAAAAATAAAGTTGATTCACAATGGTTGGAAACATGAAAACCACAGGTTGCCTCCCGTGCAACACTTTTGTTTAATGATGTTAGCTCGACATGAATCCCCCTAACTTACCCAATACCAATTTTAAAAATTTTAAAGACCCCATATTTCTCCACATCCACTATATTTAGATTGATTCTTTGTTTATAATTTTTTTCATGTGAAAATTTATGTTCTATAATGAGTGGGAAAATCCAAGGAATATCAGAAATGGTTGATCTTGTTTCCTCTACAGTCTTGCCTAAGGCATCAATGATAATTCCAACTTTTTTTGTTTCGATATAATAATTAACTCCAACTAAAAGGTAATTTTTATACCTTAATAATATATACTTCAGTGGGGAAGGATGGATAATAATTTTGTTCTTTGTTTGGATAGGGAATTCAGACACAGGTTGAGATTTTGAATCCTACTCGGTTTCATTTTCCAAATTTTTCAACCAAATCAGTTCCTTTTGAATAGAAGATTAAACCAAAAAAATTGGAAAGATCAGTGTTAAGAATGGGTATGGACTCAATGATTGTTATTTCTCTTAATGAATTAGTAATTGGTGTTATTTAAAAATCTTCAATGGAGTTGTACTTAGGAGACTCAATCCATGATGTCAAATTGTCATCTTTTGAATCCTAAAAATCAATTTCCTCTTGATTTAAATACCCTTCAACAATTTATTTATTCACTTCCACTACCCCAAATCCAAATTTTTGTTTTCAATAAATTTGTGAGAGTTTTTTGGGAAACTATACACTCTGCATAAGGTTATGGAAGGGAAAGTCGGTGTAGGGATGAGTTCCTCACAAGTAGTAATGCATTGTAGTTCTAATCTCAAAGATGAAACCTTGGTATTCATTATCTCCATTTTATTACACAATTTTCTAATAGATGTTTGATTAATAAGATTTTTATGAGGTTGAACGTTATATAATTCCCCAAGATTGATCTCTTCAACCATCCTTGAGAGGGATGGAAATTTATCCCTTAAAAAGTCATCATTTAAATGATTGTGCATGTCACCGAGTGTGGGGTGATCATTCAAGGATTGATCAAAAAAATTCACTGAGTTAAGTAATTCCAAATAATTATTTCCAATTTTATTCCAAAATGGGTTTATTATAGGGTAATTTTTAAGAGACTCCATTGGAGTAGACTGAAACTAGGATTTTAGATTCTTAGGACACACACAAACAGAAAGAAAAAAAGATAAGAGGAATGGGAGTGAGAATAGAGAACTTGGGGTAAGAAAAGGATGAAGTGTATAATATAACTTACTTAGG
This sequence comes from Viscum album, assembly GCA_963277665.1. Lineage (NCBI taxonomy): Eukaryota > Viridiplantae > Streptophyta > Magnoliopsida > Santalales > Viscaceae > Viscum > Viscum album. The sequence continues at coordinate 1,354,263,279 of OY728164.1, forward strand.
TCCTTAGAAATGGAACCAAAATTTGTTCTTGCCTAAATTTTCCCAAGTTTTTAGGGTTAAGCAGTCGCTTGTAGTTTATCTTGAGTTGTCGAATCCTTAAAGACCTAAGAAGTAACCCACAAACACGTACATTCTATGGACTGTTTTTGGCTATGAAATGTCCAAATTGGGTTATTATTATATGGGTTTAAGTGAACGCTAATATACTTAAGTTAATTCAATTGAAAAGAATAGGGTCATCCTAGGTTATCACTTGGGGTCGTTTAGATGCATTCCTTTTTCAACTATTTTAATTTCTTATATTTGAGATGGGTTCATTTAATAATATCAAAAAACATCATCAATTACTGGTTTAATACCTATACATTTGAAGGATAAAAGTTTTTATCACTTCAAGGTAAAGGTTTGTATTAGCACTTGAAGTGTGTAGCCTTAAATTCAATGAGGAAGGAGTTAAAAGATATTCAAACAAAATTATCAATTAAAAGAAGTGATTAAAAATTAATAGAGTTAAAAATAACATCGAATATATCCCCTTGATAATCCCTTGGATCAACCCATAAGTTGGTTATCTTTATATTGATTATATGGTTTCAATGGAAGCGGAAAGTAGACTCATGAGGGAGGAATTAGAGAAGTAAAAAAAGACAATGAAATAACGATCACTCCACCATGGTGTGATAATTTCAAAAGTATTGGTGTGAATAAATCCACAACTTGAATAAAAGGTATCAAATTGATATGAAGAAGAAAAAAAAAATTGTATAAGAGGAAATTTTATTAATAAACTAAGGTGAATTGGACAACTTACATGATAAGGACAAACTCAAGGCAACAAATTCACATCATAACATTACAATTAAAAAAGGAACAAAAGATTATAAATACTCCAACACCACTATCTTAAATAGGGATTTTTGGAGCCGTTGATCGAGCATAAAATAGTGAAAGTCATTCCACTTGATTAAGGTAGGCTTAGGTTGGTGGAAAGCTTGTGGAACATAATATTTTCCACTCTTGACCCAAGGTGGCAGCTATCTTTCATCCACTGAATAGAAGCGCTTAAATGAGCTTCTATTTGGCCGAATTAGAGTTTTAAATAGAAGAATAAAATGAATATCCGGATTTCCCCAAACCTTATGTAAAATTTAAGCCCAAAATAGTTTATGGTTTACTATATATGTGTAAAATTGTGGGCTATTTTTCTAGGCCGCAGAATCTGGTCCAGAATTTTATCACCAACTTGTGCTGCCTTTAACTCATTTCAAATATCCTAATTAGATTTGGAAACTATTTAATGAAATGTTACCCATGATGTCCTAAATCTTCAGTTAAATTTTTAGAGTCATTGGGCTTTTATCCTGGCCTCTATAGTCATGTTATTGGGATGTTTTCCAGTTTACTTTTTTGAGAATATGTTTCAATGAAATCCCATTTTGGTGGTCTTCCAATGTGAATCTTCCAATACTCCCAAAGTATGAATTATTCCTAATGTGATGAGAATCCTGAAAATAAAATATTAAAATAAAATCAAGACTATTATTTATTTTAGGAGGTGTTAAAAAATGTACCATGTAATAGTGCATTTTAAGAGGGAATGACAATCATAATTTGAATTAATGTTCAAAGTGTAAAATGCACTAAAATGGTGTTTATGAATAATAAAGAACACGAATATTATATATATATTAACAATGAGTATTAGCCTCATTCAGTGGATAATAAGTGTTCATAAGGGTATAAAGGATTCAATGATGAGTTATTTCTTATATTTCTAGCCATCAATTAAAATCAAATTTTTTAGGTCAAATAAGACTATAGTAAAACATCATATGAATATAGAAACTAATCTTATGGTTTCATAACCGATGATTCCTTTGTCATGAATTCAATGTTTAGTTCCTTCTTGACCATTTGAGCCAATTATCCCACATTATTTCATATAAAGACCCATATTAAGAAAATTATATCCAAATAGAGTTCATCATCATACTTGGATCAATATTTGATCATGAGATGATTTGGGATATGAAATGAGATTTACCTATCTTGGAAATTGATAGGATTCATATGTAAAGTGAGAAAATACACTCCCAGTATCACATTGAATCCTACCAAGGTAAGGAGAACTAGATCTGTAGGAAATATCTTCCCAGAAACTTTAAATAATATTTATATACCTTTGATACAATAATCAAACCACCTAGTGATTTCAGTAATAATTTAATATTCGGTGTTTTATATGGTGAAAAAATGTTATCAAAAAACTTTTATGACATGAAAGAATTAAAAACCAAAACAAAATAAGATATCCTTATATCTAGAGTAGAGTATAAGTATACCTTTCACTAGTTAATTATCATGATCCACTTCAGTGGTTGTCATTGCATAGGATCTTCCTTTATCCTTTGGAAAAAGAGGTTATTAACCTTGAATTTCCTCATTAACCATTAGTTTGGTGCATTTTTTTAAATAGTTTCCTAAATCCTCACATTTAAAATATTTAATTTTTAGTGGTACTTTAAGATTAAATTTATTTTCCACCATCATTTTCATTGAAAACTTAATTTTTCCTCAAGAGTTTGTTTCTCACCCACTTTTCACATATATAAATCATCTAATTATTCCTTTCATAAAATTTTATGGTTACTTCCTCCCACATTTTTAACATATAAGAAATTAAATATTATTTTATTCATGGTATTTATCACCTAAAATTTCATGAAACACAATTTTATTTTATTTTTTATATTTGGGAGTTTTTATGGTTCAAATTACTAATCATAACATGAAATAGTTGAGTAAGAATTACCAAAATATTTACAACACAAGTTCCCATACCATTTGGTTTCTCACTATGATACTCATTAGACTGTCCACCATACTCATTTTTAACACAATTCCTCCTTGTTTTATCCATTTACTAAAACCAAAAAGGTTGGTATGAGTATCAAGAAATAATTATTATAATAATAAATCATATGATAATGAAAATAAATCCTAATATGTCCTAAATTATTTCATATTCACTTTATCCTATGAAATTTTAGACTCATCCTACATTACCTTTTGGTTCTACATAGATTTCATTAAATTGGGTTCCCTAATAATTCTTAATCTAAGCCCTAAAAATATTTAAACCCCTAATCAAATAATAACTAAGGTGACCAAATCTGAACATGCATATATTTTACATCAAATCCATAATTTAATCATTATATATAACTGATAATTTCACAATCCCAGAACCTAAAGGTTTAGTGTATTTGGAGATTATCTAAATAAATTCATTATTATAAATTATTTCTTTAATGTTCTTCATATAATATCTATATATGATAATTACTTCTAAATATAATCCCACATATAATAATATAGGTAAAGGGAAAAAATAAAGGGTGGGCTTAAACACTTAGTATGGGAAAAATAATAAAATATTCATAAAGGTGTTAGATCATAAGTATGGGAGAAAACATGAAAATTGGTTAAATATCTGACTAAAAGAAATATGTAACCATAGGATTTTCCCATAGGTTATGATATAAAGATATAACCTCAAAACATATACCATGGCATTAAAATAAAAACATAAGATAATAATCATGATTCATTGAACACAACATGGTAATGTCACATAGCACAAAAATGTGGATCACGCATAATATTAGGAAATAACAACATTATGGATAATATTAACTATGATTTAGTCCACGTACAAGGTCGTGAACATGAAAACCCAAGCCCAAAAACATAATTATGAACATGAAATCAGGTCCACACATAACATTATTATATCATGAGCTATAAAAATTGAACTAATTAATTAGAGAAATATATAGGACCCAACCTATGTAACGTCTCATGTTTTGGAATAGATAACTTTTCCAAGGGATTTTTAATTTTACCATTTGGTGGACAGGTAGTTCTCAAAACCATGATTCAGAATTTAAATATGAGTTTTAGAACATTTAAAAGTGTTTTTGTGTAGTTTAGGGATAGAGAGGTTTTTTGGGTGTTTATTTGAGATTTGGGAGTGAAGGACACTGAAAACTAAAAAACAAGAGGGGATGGTAAGGGTACACAGTTTGTCTAAAACCATGTGGACTAACAAGAGAAACTATGAGGCCTATTCATAGAGGTTGATGGTGTTTCATGGTTTGGTTTAACCATGTGGACTAGTCTACATGACTCTGTGGCTATTGTCAAATTATTCAAAAAGGAGAAATGTATGGTTTGTGCATGGTTTCTCGAACCATGTGCATGAACCTTGTGATCCCCCTTTATAGGAAATATCCCTTGAATGGTTGGCACATAGTTTGGGAAACCATGTTTCCGAACCATGAATCTCATTTAATGGGGTAAATTTAACATTTCCCCTTGTTTCCTTTTAATTATTCTTAGCCCTTTTTTCTCCTCTTACTCGTGCACAATAGCCCTCCCATAAAGATCCTCCTATCCTCCTCTAAGTATGGAGATATATCCTATATCTATATTTCATTTAGAGTTATGTTCTTCATGTTGTAATCATATCAATGATTCTAAGACTCATTCATCATCCTTTCTTAGTTTATTTTTTCCATCTTTGGTATTATATTCATGTGAGATAATTCACCCTATTTTCATGTCATTTTTTCATTTCTTCGATTTATCTTGAATCGGCTTGATTTTATCCTCGATATTGGATGTGTGGACCATCCTTGGTATAAGGTTAGTTGTATATAACTTTTCCCTAAAGGTCTTTCTCATTTATAAATTATTTCATGGTGTCACGTGATGAATTCTATATACATTGCCTTTAAAATGTGGAATCAGCTATGTAAGTCCTATTAACCAAATTTATATTATTGTTATACTTATAATTAATCTATTTTAGGTTGTTCACCTCAACTTGAAACACCCATTGGGGTGAGTTTTTTGTATGTGTTGACCCTTATGCCTCCTTATGTAATTAAACCTCCCTCTTCGGGTGTTGTTTAGATACTCTTCATCATAAATCCTTATTGCTAATTAATTACATACAAGTTATGTTAAATGATCCCTATTTTAAGAGAATACTTTCATGATTTAAATAAATTTAATATGATATCCCCCCCAATTTATAATAAAACCACCTTTTAATTGCACTGTCTTCCTTAATTTAATGTGGTAATTTAATGGGATAATGAATTGATAAATGTACGTGTGTGAAAAGTGGGTTCCCTAGACCAAAATTGTGATGTACTTTGATTATAATTGTATATATATTGATAATATATATGTGTTTTTCTTACTATAAAAGTGTTGATACTTATGAATACACTATATTTATGGTAATTTCCTTGGATTATGTGTCATTTAAAAGGGTTATAGAAGTTCTCAGGCTATAATGGGAACCTATAGATAGCATGATAGTGATCTTAAAGTAATATCCTATGTTCCAGATACATTATACGGATAGAACATGATTATTTGTGACCATTAGGTGATGGGGGATCATAAGCATTGAGACTTATTCTCATGAAGTACACACTTGGTGATCTCTAGTAGTTGAGATCATGGGGATTGACCTACCAATATGAACACTACACATTTTGTGTTTCATTTGTTATTCCTATATATGGACATGTGTATTGGTCTCCTGACTTGATATCATTATCAATATGTTCTATTTGATTGTGTACTTTGATGTAAGGTTAAGACCATGATAATGAAGACATGGCGAGGTAGATTATGTTGGGTGAGTCACTAGTGGTATGACATTGGTTGAATGATCAAGATAGCATTTTTTTTCTTTTGAGTTAAGAAAGTCATATCTTTGGTTCAGTTTATTAGGATGGAAGTACCCTTATAAATACATGTTCATGTTATTCGATGGTAAGTCTGTCCATATATATCAAAAAATAGTAAAGCAATAATAGATCATGACACAAGTGTGAATCCTTCTTTATTAGATATCATATGGAAAAGAGATTATATTACACTATGAATTTTCATAGGTTGGTTATCATTGCTAGGGATATTCTATATCTATCTAGGGGATTTGATGGGTTTCTATAATTTTCTCTTAGTCTATGAATAATATTCATTGCTATTGAGGTAAGGGCCTAGAGGGCCACATATAATAGTGAATTTGAGAATCTTACCTATTATGATGAATTGGTATATAGGGCATGGTGAACCCCACTGTGGGGTCTGAGTATTTTCCAAGCATTATCTATCACTGATAGATAAATAAATTCATTATTATTCAATTAAAGAATAATTGGATTAAATTTATTTATTAAAAGTATTTATAAGTGGTTGATTAAATACAAGGATTAATATTATATGAACAAATATTATTTTAATATTCCAGGTTCATTTAATATTATCAAGAATTATGAGTCAAATTAATGAATCGGGTTTATCACATTATATATTTAACAATATTACAAGTATATTATAAAATATAGATAATATTTATGATGTAGTCAGTTCATCATAATTATTTATTTATTACTTATTTAGTCGATGTTAAATATACACGGGTCGGAGAACCCTAAATTTGTATTTTGACTTCAACTATATAAATAAAAGACAATATCTTTATATTTTATTATTCACTTGTTTATAATTGAGGTCATATCTATCCTACCAAATCCTAGAGGGAGAATTGCTCAATCTGACAGAATGATCTCAAAATGCCTTCGCGGATCGAAGGAATAATATCATGGTGATCATTTCAGGGTTGAAGAGATCGTCGGAGGTTTGTGCTAACACCTGAAATCTGAAAAACATCATGCATGAAGATTTTAGAAGCATGTGTGGATGATATAGAAGGGTTTGATGATGGATCCTTCAAGAAATGGTTGCCAACAACTTAGGATTGATGTATGTTCTTCTAAGTAGAATGGGGTACATGATCTTTTTATTTTTTTTATTTGATTAAACCATGTGAGATCCTTAGACCATATCAAGGATTAAGTTTCGAGAGATTATGAATATTTGTCACTCTGGTGATTGAAATATTTTAAATCTCCATCCCACCTATTTTTGTTGCACACCCTGGTACCAACAATTGTTATTAGTGTGATCATATGGATTTTTTTGTTCCAAGAAAAATTATCTTTCTTTAAATTAAAGTAAAGGGTTTGAAATCAGTCACAACAAATATAGTCATGCTTAGATTTGATCTCTGATGGTCAAGTAATGGCTATTTGAAAAAAAATTGGATCAAAATGGTGTTTTTTTTATTTTACATTTTTGGATTTTAAAAATTGAAGAACATTTCTAATAAATGCATTTTTTAGGTATTTATTGTTTTGGAAATTTCATGTTTTTACAGCCCATACCAACCAAATTCTGGTAGCTGGAGTAATTATGGATAGTGCCTAGTGGAATTAAAAAAATAATTTTAAATAATTATAATAATTAATTTAGACTTATAAAAGGATAAATAAGTTAAGGGGTTGTTTTGTTTTCCAAAACAAATTGACCTAATTTATTTTTCAAAAGGATACTCGTAGGATTGACAAAAATAATATTTTTTAAAAAAGAGATCTTCTCTCATGTGGAAGAATCCACACATAGGCCTCCCCTTGAATAGATCCGGAGACCCCATAAGTATCCTTATTCCTCTCCTCACATGATCCAGCATACCGGATATGAGACCCTCGACTCCCCTACGACCCTTCCCCCCTCCACCATCTCCCAGTTGAGCAACCGACCTCACCTGTGGTAGATCTCCCTTATCACACCCAACTAGCCACCAATGTAGAGACCACCACTGTCTCCTACCATGAAGGCTGAAACTGATACCCTACCCTCCTCATTGGCCTCCTCTCTCATGAGCTTCATCCACCACTCTCTTAGACCACCAGTTAGTGGTGAATCCCCCCCTTGCCTGGATCTGAAGACCGCTAGTCCCACAAACATCTCATAAGGCCTGATCTCCACCACTTACATCATTCAAGGATAAGAAAGTCATTCCACTAGATATAATTTATTCTTCCCTCCTCTATAATGGATCCACCAAGACACTGGTCGACCAAGATCATCACTGTCTCTCACCAACGCCTGGCTGACCCCTTCCTGCCTCCCCCCCCGCCACCACCATCTAAGAAGGAAACTATAGCTACCATTATCTATCGACTACCTTCTAGGTCATGAGGTACCCCTATCATGGATTCCTTGGGTCCAATTAGACCTGATATGCATGCAATGGGTCGGGTCAAGTCATCCCAACCTGAAATGGGTCTAAGCGTGCCTGCCTTACCCATAACACACCTTCACATGGTCTGTCTGGCCCAAAATGGGCATGTTGGGTTACAACATGGCCCATAATGGGCCAAGGTGGGGTTTTTCAAGGATTGGGTTAAATTAATATAATAAAAAATTAATTAATTTAATTTTAGTATTAAATTTAATTAATTAAAAAAAATTGGGTTAAAATTAATATTTATTAATATTATGAAATATTAATTTAATTTTAGTAATAAATTAATGATGGGTCTGAATAAAATAAGTTATCTGAATTAATATAATTTGTTTAATTTATTCAAATATCACCATACTTTAAATTTATTAAAATTTACTTTTTATCACAAATTTATTTATTATACTGAATGGTATTGAGCTAGTTATTGTACTTATGTATGTTTGGGTTAATTTATTTAGTTATTTATTACATGTATGTAGTTATTTTAAGAAGTAGGTAATTAAATAATGGTGTGTGCGTCATATTTTCATTCTATATGTATAAGGGTATGTGTGTCCAATTTATCTGTTTTATATTGCACACTTAGTCCCCCTCATCTATGTGTGAGTATATTTGTACATTAGATTATGAAAATATAAGAGGTGGACCCTACCAAGATGATATGGTACTCCAAATGAAAAGTGAATACACTAGACTAGGGGTGAGATGTGATACGAGTCAGGAATCGACTCAGGTTTGAAACCCCCCATGTTATGATTGATCTATTAATTTTAAAATGGATCGATCACAATTAGATGATGAAGAACAGTCGAGTATAATAATTCTATTTACGCATTTTTTGTTATTTTATGAAAGTGCATGTTTAATAGAAGATCACATAATATAATAAACAAGAAAACGCATAATGATTCAATGTATTTTTTTTATTAATTCATGTTCAATTGTGAGTGAAAAAATATAGTTTTAGAATATTTAATAGAAATGGATTACATTTTGAAAGAAATAATAAAATTACTCAGAGATATATTAAGTCATAAATTCCTTCTATTACTCAAATTTAAAAAAATGGGTGTTCAAGGTGCCCATCATCAAAAGTTGAGGGTTCCTCTTACTACCATGGAGTTCTTATGTGAGTAATGGGTTGAATTGACTAAATTTGGTAGAAAATAAGTAGCTAAATCTAGCTTGATATCACTTTAGGGGTGAAGTATTGGGAGAATCAAGGTCGCAATTCTAATAAGTTAGAACTTTAATCAATATATCAAGGAATTATGAGTTAGTGCAGTTGGAAATCTTAGTTTCTACCTAGAAACTCTCCAAGTAGTGGCATATCCAAAGTCAGTAGTCTATGAGGAGAGGTTTCAAGGATCTTTTCCACTAAAATACTCAATTGATGAGGTATTCCAAATCTAATAGTGGGGGCTATTAAAGTTCGATAAAATAGTGGGAGAAATTTAATGATTTAATAATTAATTAATAAATAATATCTAAAAGGTAATCAAGGTAAAGGTAGGAATACTAAATTTATTTGTTGTAGATAAAAATAGAAATCACCAACACCATTGAAACATTATCACTACGATCTATATTGGATAAATAAAATATCCTGATTGACCAAAAGTTCTAGGAGTTGTACAACAACTTGTGTATAGTACTACACCAAGAATAGAATCTTTATGTGTTGGAGTCCTCAATTATTGATAAACCTCCTCAAGGAGTAATTAAGGAAAATAAAGATAAATGGAAAAATCATATAGATGATGCAATAGATTTATCGGGCATCATGTTGTCATCTATGTATAGTCAATTGTAGAAAATACATGAGGTCAAATATTCCTACAAGATGATGAATAATCTCCAATAATTATTTAAGGATAGAGCTAGGAAATATAGGTATGAGATATCTAGTTCATTGTATAAGTGTAGGCTAGTATAAGGGAATCAAGAAGGACCTCATGTACTCAATATAATTAGGTACATTGAGAGACTTGAAGCCCTTGTGTTCAAGATAAAACAAGAACTAACAATATATATGATTCTCACATATTTACCATCCAGCTTATCAACTTTCATTGTTAATTACAACATGAATGACATGAAGAAGTTTCTCCTAAATCTTTTGGATTTATTTCTCCAAGATGAAAAGGATATGTAGAATACCAATTCTTTAGTATTTATAGAAAACAAGAGGAAGGGAAAGGCTAAGGGCTCAAAGGCTATGTCCAAGATTAAGACTCCGATGAATTTTCCTTTAAAAAATACAAGGATATAGAGGTAGGGAAATTATAAGTGGGGTATCTACTTTTTATGTGGAAATAAAGGCCACTAGAATAAGAATTGAAAATCTAGGAAGAAGAAGAAAGTTGATGTTTCTATTTTAGGTGTTTTTTAATTGAATGAAATCTATCATTATCTACAAGTTGGGTATTGTGTACATCATGTGGTTCACACATTTGTATTCATATACATGAAATAATTTGATTCAAGAGATTAAAAAAGGATAAGTGAATCTTTAGGATAAAAATGGTGCAAGTATGGAAACCTTAGTAGTGGGAGATTATCATATGATTTTTCCTAGTGGCTTAGTCCTTATATTAAAGAATTGTTATTATATACCTCTAGTAACTAGAAACATAATATCAGTTTCAAGTCTAGAAACCATGGGATTTTATTTCATTTTTAGAAATAAATGTTTTCTCTTTTATAAAGATAATATTTGTTATGGTATGATGCATCTTAACAATGGATTATATATACTTGAACTCAAAAATCCTGGTAATGACAATCAATAACAAAACTAGTGAGAATGACTCATATAAAACCCACCTATGGACTTCAGACTTGTTCATGTAAATGATAACCAATTATAGAAACTATATCAAACATGGTATTTAGACTCAGATGAGTAAAAACCATTGGATGAATTTCACACTTGTTTATAAGGTAAAATGATCAAAGAATCCTTCATTGGGGAGTAAGAGCCACTAAATTAATGGAATTAATTTATACTAATGTATGTGGTCTTTTTAATGTAGAAGAAAGGGGTGGGTTTTCAAAATTCATTACTTTTACTGATGACTATAGTAGGTATGGTTATATCTACTTAATATGGTATAATTAAAATTTGTTTTATATTTTTAAGGAATATCAACATGAATTAGAATACCAAATTGGTAAGAAGATTAAGGAAATCTACTCAGATCGAGGTGGAGAGTATCTTAACCAAGATTTCATTGATCACTTTAAGGAGTGTAGGATAGTATCCTAACTCACTCTTCCATATACAAAACAGTGTAATTGTGTTAGTGAAAAAAATAAGACTTTTCTTGACATAATCAGATCAATGATGTGTTTGAAAACTATTCCATTATCCTTTTGTGAATTCACCTTGAAGACAACAACATATACACTCAACTGAGTACCAATAAAGATATATATGGGATTACATATGAGTTGAGGTGTAGAAAGAAACCCAATCTATCACACTTATGTTCATGGGGATGAGATTATTTTTTCAAAAGCATACCTAGCGAAAAATTAGCATCCAGAAGCACAAATTTCATTATTATACGTTAGACTAAGGAAACCAAAAGATGTTACCTATATAACCCTTCATATAGAAAAGTGATTACGACAATACGAGAAATATTTATAGAAAGGGAAAAAAATTCCTTCGTAAATATTAGGATAAATATTGACTTTGATGAACATAATGCTCTAGATGCACAAGATTTTTTATGGGAACAATCTCCATTATAGAAAATGGGAGATGAATATGTTATTGAGACACAAGTACTACATAGGTCAACTCAAGAGGTTAGAGAACCGAATCATTATAGTTTTCTTATCACCGAGTCAGGTGACACATTACTCCTTGAGGATGAAGAAACTCTATCCTATAAGAAAGAATTATAAGGAAAGGATGATGCAAAATAGAAATATTCCATGAATTATGAAATAGATTCCATGTACCAAAATCGATTTTGGATTTTGGTAGACCCTCTATCTAATATAAAAACCTATAAATCAAGACTGATAGTGAAGGGTTTCATACAAACCCAAGGAATAGACAGTGATGAAACCTTATCACCAATAACAATGCTCAAATCTATCAGAATATTTTATGTAATATCAGCCTTCCATTATTATGAAATTTTTAAAATGGATGTCAAAAATACTTTTCTAAATTAGAATTTGGTTGAAGAAGTATACATGAATCAACATGAAGGTATTTTTAGGTCAAATAATTCCAATAAAGTGTGCAAACTACAAACATCCATTTATGGGTTGAAGAAGGCATCACGATCATGGAATATTCATTTTGATGAGGCCATAATAGAATTTGGTTTCATCAAGAACAAAAGTGTACCATGTTTCTATAAGAAGGTTAATTAGAATTTTGTCATTTTTCGATTATTATATTTTTATGACATATTAATTATGAGAAATGAAGTGAATATATTACAGTTAGTTAAGATTGTGTTAAATAAATACTTCTCCATAAAAGACTTAGGTGAATCGGTCTACATTGTAGGGATTGATATATATCAATATAGATATCATAGGCTACTTGGGCTATGTAAAAGTAAATATATTGACAAGGTACTCAAAAGTTATAGTATGGAACAATCCAAGAGAGGTTTGTTGCTTATGTCACATGATATCAATATATCCAAGAAAATGTCTCCAAAATCATAAGAGGAGATTAAAAGGATGAGTAGAATAAATTATGAATCTATAATGGGGTCTATCATGTAGTACATTCTATATACCATGTTTGATGTAGAATTTTATTTAAGCATAGTGGGTAGATATCAAGATAGTCCGAGAGAGTTACATTGGGAAGATGTCAAAACTATCTTGACATACCTAAGGCATACAAAGGATATATTCCTAGTGTATTGAGGAGATGCGGAACTAATAGTAAGAGGATACATTGATTCTAGTTTCTAGACATATCATGATGATATAAAATCATAGTCTGGCTATATATTTTTCCTGAATGGTGGTACATTGAGCTGGATAAGCTCGAAGAAAATTGTGGTCGCTAAATCTACAGCAGAATCTGAGTATATAGAAGCTTCCAATGTAGCTAAGGAGGTAGTATAGATATGTATCTTTGTATCAAAGATTGTTTTAATTCCTATTAGTGCATAAAATATTCTAGTTTATTGTGATAATACTACATTAGTGTTTCTTTTCTAGGAGCCTAGGTCACACTAGAGGAAAAAACATATACTTTTAAGTTTCATCTCTTAAGGGATTTTACTCAGATAGTTGAAGTCAGAGTTAGAATATTATATTCATAGGAAAATATGGTAGACCCCCTAACTAAATCCATATTTCAATAGAATCATGATTCTCATGTGAGATCTAGTGGATTGAGACTTGTTAGAAGTTGTCTCTAGTGAAAGTGGGGGTGTTGAAATTTGGATCTCTAGACCAAACTTGTGATGTACGTTGATTACCATTACATGTATACAGTTTGATAATGAAAAGTTTTTTTCATTACCATAATAGTTTTGATACTTCTACACCCACTATATTTATGGTAATGTCCTTGGATTACATGTCGTATGAAAGGGTTATAGCAATTCTCAGGCTATAATGAGAACCTATAGATACCATGACAATAATATTAAATTAATGTCATATGGTCCAAATAAATCTTACTAATAGGATATAGATGATGTGAAACAATCATGTACTAGGGGATTATAATCACCAATACTTCTTCTCATGATGTTTTCACTTGGTGATCTCTAGTAGTTGAGATCATGAGGACTGACCCGCCAACAAGAACACCACATGTTTTAGGTGTCATTGGTTGTTCCTATCTATGGAAATGTGTATTGGTCTCCTAAATTTAGAAAATTATCAATGTGTTACATTTGATCATGTACCTTTATTCGAGGTCAAAACCATGATAATGAAGCTATTTAGAGTCATTTTTTTGGGTTCATCGTTGGTGGTATTACTTTGGTTGAATGATCTAGATAGAATTTGTCACTTCCAAGTTGAGGGAGTGATATCTCTAGATTGGTTGATCAAGATGGTATTACCTTCATAAATACATGTACATGGTATTCAAAGGTAAGTCTGTCTAGATAGATAAAAAAATAAATAAATAATGGACGATTACACAAGTGAGTGTCCTACTTTATGAGATATCGTATGACAAAGAGATTATATTACATAGTGCATGTTCATAGTTTGGTTTTCATTAATATGACTATTCCTTGTCTCCTTAGGGACCTTGATGGGTTTATGGACTCGAATCTTGTTCTATTAATATTATTCACTACTATCAAGATAAGGGACTATAGGGTCACACACAATAGCATATTCGAGAATCTTCATTATTCTGATTAATAGGTATATAGGACATGGTGGGCACAACCATGGGGTCTGATGTTTTTCATGCATTATTAAATTGATAAATAAATAAATTCATTATTATTAAAGTAAAGAATAATTGGATTAAATTTATTTAATAAAATTATTTACAAGTGGTTAAGTAAATACAAGGATTAATATTGTACAAATGAATATTATTTTAATATTCTAGGTTCGTTTAATATTATCCGGAATTATGAGTCAAGGTAATGACTTGGGTTTATCATGTAATATTTTTAATATATATTGATTTTTTTTTGATAAAATATAAATAATATTTATGATTCATTTAGTTCGTTATAATAATTTATTTATTACTTATTTTGTGGACGTTAAATATATGGGGTCTGAGGAACCCTAACCAGGTATTTTGATTTCTGCTATATAAGTCGGAGAGAATCTCTTTCCATTTGATTATTCACTCTATTGAAATTGATAGATTCTATCTTCTACTAAATCCTAGATATATAATCACTCAATATGAGTGAACTATTTGAGAATTCATTCGTGTATCAAAGGTAAGATCATGGTAATCATCGGGATGTTGAAGATATCATCAGAGCTCCACGCTAGCACCCAGAATCTAATGAAAAAATGTGAGAAAATTCAAGAAGCATGAATGGATGATCCAAAGGGGTTTGGTATTGGATCCTTTAAACAACTATTTCAAATGAATTTCAATGTACATGTGCACTTCTTATCAGAACAAGGTATATATTTTTTTTAGTTTTTGTGCTATGATTAAACCACATGAGATCCTTGAACTGTATCAGGGATCGAATCACCGAAGACGATGAAGATTCATTGCTCCAGTGATGGAAATATTTTAAATCCCCAACCCATTAGCTTCCACCGCATGCCTTGGTACTAAAAACATGTACCTCCTTCCTTATACGTAGTTTATGATAAGGACTTCTTAATTATTTTTTTAATGAGGTGTGATTTGGCCTACTTATGGACATGGCCTTCTCTTTAATTATAATTAAATGATAAATTACATGGATAATATTCTAGACCTTCTTTTTTATTTATAATTGAATTTTATAAATGTAATTTATGAACACATGGAATATTTATAAATGTTAAATGAGTTATATTATAAGCATCCATTATTCCTTGAGGGATACTAATTGCCTATTTATGGAATGTCAGGATAAGGGTTTGTAGGGAAACAAGTATTACCTTAATCTAGTTAATTGATGAAGGTACCTTGAGTAGGTTTATCATCTAGGATGTGCCATAGCCCCTTGGTTGAAAATTTTGGTTTGGTATCCACATCACTTGGGTTGTTGGGTATGACATTCCAGACCCCCTTGTTTAAGTGGTTAGGTATGACCCTCCTCATTGTTATCCGTGATACTCGTTATAGAATCCTATATTATTTATTGATACTTATCATGGAATACTATATTGATTATAATCCTCAATCTTGATTATCCTTATTTATTATCATGAGACTTTATTATTATTATGAATATTATTATGCATGGGTGCTTGAGTTACACCTCATGTCCTAGATAATACTATATATCTATATATATTGATATAAATGTTACCATGTATATATTTTATACATATACATAAATATCTATACATATATATATATATATATGTAAACATACTACGGAATGTTTTTAAAGGTATCCTAGATTAGGTTGAAATAGGTTGTGTCAGCCAAGTGTCCCTTAAGAACCTGAGCTGACCTATTTATAGCTTTCAGTATTGTTCATTATTTGTTATAATTGTACAATGTCAAACATTATATTCATAGACTAGATTATGATTTATAAACTATTGTTGGTGGCCTAATGATTATATCTCACACCCTATTCAGTTCACCATTGCATTGGGGTATCTGAATAGACCTCATGTTTTCATGTTCAAGTTTATGGACTATACTTGTATTGTGACCTTTATACATGGGATTTAGGAGAATAGGATTGAGTTGGAGCTCAGGATTCTCATGGGGATATCCATTGGGGATTTTGTATTTATTTTTTGTAATTTTTATTTATTACTTGTTTTATGTCTTCTTTTGGTATTTTTCAGTCACATTGACATGCATCATTATATAGTTAGAGTTGGAAATTTCATATTATTTATTCAATTTTTATTATTATTACACTCCAATGTCATTAATTTATTCATAATACTTCCACTTTTGATTTATTTATTTATTATTACACCATTTTTATTCTCTGGTCATGATGGTATAGTCTCTCCACCATACCACCATTAGCCCCTTGATGCTATTCGGCAGCCTCTGGCTTACAAAGAGGCATGCTTGAGGCCATGTGACTGACTAGCTTGTGGAACTATTTTAGTGGATCTCAAGTTGGGATGTTATAATTTGGTATCATAGCCTTTATTTTCCTTTATCCTACTATTCTATTCTAGTATACAAGAGACTAGAAATGTGTTGGAACTTGGTAAATACTCATTTTTTAGAGTGATCAACCCAAATGCGTGGAAAAGAAGAAGTGTCCTGGGATGGGATTTTTGTTTGTGTTGTTCATTGTTATAGTTGATTATGATTTTTCCTTGAGTTATACTATTACATATTTATGATATTTAAGGTGTTTTACCCTTACCTCAATATTTAAAGAAAGTATCATTACATTAATCATCCTAGAAAAATATAGATTCACATATCATGCATATGTCATGCCATGTAGTTGTATTTATTGATGTTCCTTGTGTGATTTATTTATCATGCTCATTTTTATAACATGGTTCGTAGTTTATTAGAATGTTTTCATGGATAATATGTTTCAGTGATTATTATTCTATGTTCAACATGCTTATTTTTATACCATGTTTAGGTGATTATTTAGCTTTCTTTTCTTATACACCATGTTTCTGTGTTAGCATGTTTATATGTTTGTTTCCTTGTTATATTTTAATATAGAATGATTACTTGTTTACCATGTTGTGTGGTAATTTTTCATAACTATTAGTATTTATTGTTTTTGGACAACATTCCTTATTATAATTATGATAAATGGTTGGTTAACTAAAATTTATGCATCAATCTAAGTAGTGTTTGTTACATAGCTTGATTATGGAATTATATTTAACCAACCAATTTGGATATGTTTGATCCATGGACCATTGGTTTTAGGGGATGAAACATTCATGGTTGGGATTAAATGGGGAACCATTAACAATTAATAAGGTGAATTTTCCCTTATAAATTGGGAAGGGTAACCAATATAATCAAACCATTACATGCAAACTTATTTTTTCAAAGTCAAAGCCAAAACTGGGTGGCAATTATATGAATACCAATTTTAATTTATAATGGTGTGTACATTTACAACTTATGAATGGTAATTCATATAACTAAACCATGTTTCTTATATGTGTATGATAAAATTTTAATTCTTTTCATAAATGGTTACTTATATAATGGATTGTAACTCAATCACTTGGGCATGATAACCCATATGGATAAATTCTTAAATACACAACTAGACCCATGTAGGTCGGTTGGGGAATGTTTCTTATGAGATAAACCACTATGGGTGTTTTGAAACTTTAATAATTACATCAATTTTTGTGGTTTATAGACCTAGGTTGGATATGACGGGAGCCTTGAAGGTCTCCTTTCTTTTAATATACCTAAATAAATAACCCCATGGGGGTATGTTTATGTTATATAGGAATGGTTATTTAAAGTGTATATAGCTACTTATATAGTGTTATATATAAACTTATGGTGGCATTTTACTTGACAAATCCCCTTTTTAATTAATAAAATACCACTTATAGGCTTTTGATCTATACTAATATGAGGCATTAGTTAATTAAAATGTTGATTACAACCTAAAGGGTGTTTTCCTCTATATATTATAATAGAAAATTTATTTAACTAAGAAAATTTTGAAAGATTATGAATAAATAAATGATTTTTTAAATTTATTTTATGTAATAACTGCCTAAATAAGATGGGATTTCAGTTAAATGAATAATTATTAACAAAAAGTTGATAAAACTTGACTGTGTTCCTTGTGGTGTCAGCTAAATAAATTTCTGAAGTATGGTTTACCTTATAGGGAGTACATTATTTTTAATTTCAGACTTAAATTGTTTAAAGATAAAATATAAATAAATGAATCAAATCAAATAAAACCTTGATGTGGTATTCTTAGCTTCAACCCTTGAGTAAGGGGGGTTTAAATATTTTACCTAGGTTTTTCCTTAGAAAGAGAATGTGATCATTACCTGTAGGCTTATTCTTCTTATTATATACATTGAACCTAAATGATAGGTGGTAGGTTCTAACGACCTTTTCAGGTATGACCTCTGATAGCCTATCATATGAACTATCAAGAATACATTTATAATTCCCTAGATATAGTATAGTGGCTAACCCAGAGGTCAGTCTCAAGGAGGTAGTGTGTTTATCCAAGTGATTCTTCTAAAACCTTTTTGTGATTTTATCATAATCAAAATAACTAAAATAAAACATGAAACAATGGTTGGAAATAGATTAAAAGAAAATGATAACTATAGAAATAGATAAGAGAGACAAAAACAAATAGAAGGAGAAAATTGAACAAGAAAGAACAAGCTCCATGTTGATTCACTCTACTTCCTATCATAGATCTAAAGAAATTAAATTACCAACACTCAACCTCAAGAAGTGCATGCTCAATATATCGATACATGCATTTATTACTCTTCTAAAAATTAATGAACACATACAATATTACCTCCCATACACAATCAATCTCCTAACTATGAAAAATATCCTAGGTTAGATCAATTTCACAAAGGATCTCTCCCCATGAAAAATTGATTGTCGTTAGGTAAGAAAATCACAAAACTTCTATTAAAAAACTCAATTGGATAAAAAAGAGAATGAGAGTAAAAAAAATAAAAATTTTAGAGTAGAAAATAGTTTTTCTTTTTCAAAATATTCCCTCACATAACCTCAATGATTGTAACCTTACAAGAGTAAAGAAGACATTAACAATTGAACTAGATTTTTTATCTCTAACTAGCAATGTGTTTCACCTCATGGAACTAGGTATGAAAATTATTCCTCCATATCTAAAGGTATAATATCACAAAATAGAGAGTGAATATAGAACAAAAAAAATTATTTACCTAGAATAGAGTTACAAAAGAGAGAGAACAAGAAGAAACAGAGAGATTAAATGAGAGAAAATGAAACTACAAAATGAAGGGCCTCCCCCTATAGAAGATTTGATGCATCATTTAAATAAAAAAACAAAAAAAATAGATAAATAAAATGTTTCCAAATGGTGGACTTAATCACACTACAACTATCTCATGTGACGTGAGAAAACTTCCCTTGAAAAACCCATCACCATGTGCAAATCGGTGCTGGCTCAAAAAAATAAAATTATTTATTTCATTAAATGTTGTCAAACACTATACATATATCAAATTTTACATGAATTATATACAACCCATTGTATATAATTCATTAAAAATATCATCATTCAACCAAAACATCATCTACTCTGCTCATCACAATTTTACCAAACACCTCAAAACTAGTGGAAATCCTCCATGAAATCCATCAAACTCAGTAACCCAATGAGCCAAATATCTTTATTCACACTTAGATGAACATGGAAACCCATCAACTTCAATGGATTTATGAGATCAAGTAATTTAGAAGCTCAGAATTGGATTCCCTATGGATCTCAGTTCATCCAAGTAAGAAGACATTGTCTTAACCAAAATCTTAAAAACAATATCCAATGAACTCAAAATCAAGAATTTTTCTCATATCTGGATCAAGCTCGGCTTGATCGATGGATTTTGCATCAAAAATTCATCAACAGCCTTCCTTACATTGAACACATGATAGATTTATTCAGAAATCATATAGAAACATCAATCTTTATATTGGAAGAGAATAATTTCACTAAAACCAAGTAAATTGCTCAGACCATCTTCATTAGAAAATGGATAGGGTTTTCCTTCTTCAATATACAAACCCCAATGGAATGAATGGATTATCCATATCACAATGATCTCAATTTATTGAACCAAATAATGGAAAAATATATTTCTAATTCTTCATATCTGAATATCTTCAAAAGTGACAAAATTGAACCCTTTGTTAAATTCAAGGAAAACTACAACTCAATTCATCATCAAAATGAATGAAATCTAGTGTCGGCATAATCATTTTCAAATATATTAGAGTCATATGATCTCATCATAACTCGATCTCCCTCGATCTTCACTATGGTTGGCTCATTGAAATGGATCGATCCTCATTCCAGTTTCGGTCAGCTTTGATGTTGATTTTGTAAAATGAACCCCTTTGGCCATACGAGCTTAGATTACAAAGGTTTGAAATCATCATTTACCTCTTCATCATAGCTCATCTTATTTCATCAACTTTCCCCAGATTATCTAGGTCAGTGTGGTCTCATAGTCTCCCTTGGCTTGATTCTTATTCAATTCAAGCCTAACCACCCTTTTGTTTTGGAAAAATTCATGTAACAGAAATCCTTTTTCATGAGCTAAACAGAATATCTTACTTAGGTTTCCCTGTAAAATATTATCTTATATAGAGTACCTCTTATTTATCTTATGGTTCCACTAAATTAACTTATGTGTGTCACAAAATATTCATATAGTCCCACCAACACTATGATTTATGTTACACACTGAACTCAAATAATCTTACTAAACTTTTATTACGTAGAGTAAATGAATTATCTTACTTGGCACATCTTACATAATAAAAAAGAAAAAATAACAGATTGAAAATAAATATTTAAATTGTTAAAACAAAAAAATATTTCATATTAAAAAAATAGATTAAATAATAGAATGATTAATTAATAAACAAAATATAAAATCAATGAAATAAATATTTATAAATAAAAATTACATATTATTAAATTATTTATTAAAATAAAATTAATTCAAAATTAAAACAATATTTAATAAATTAATTAAAACTAAAAACATAACATAAAAATAAATCTTTAGTATATAGAATATAAAATTAAATAAAACTAAAATAAATAATAAATTACAACATTTAAACAACTAAAAAATACAAATATACATTATTAATAAAAAAAGAATGAATAATTGAAAGATTAAACAATAAAAAATCATTATTATAATAAAAACCATTATTTTATTAATTCTACTATAAATTATTCATAAAGTGAATATTAAATAAATTAATGTCATTTATGTATTGAATTTATATAAATACCCCTAGAAATAATGTGAAAAAATGTAATGAATAAAGTCCACATAAAATTTCCCCACACTTAAGATGTTTCTTCTCTTCAAGAAACCACTTAGTATATTTCAATAGTAGAAAAAAATCTCAAAATGGAAAAATTGTAATGCCACTAAGAAGTGATTTTCAAATTGACTTTTTCCTCATGAATTCTTTTAATTAGAACATATAAAACCCCCCTCATAATAAAATTCTTCAATTAAAAATTAGTTTTCTATTTTACAAAAAAAAATTAAATTTAACATTTTAAAGAGTATTTAACAAAAGTAAATTTTCATTCAATTATAAGTCAAAACTTCTCTTTACCTCTAGGTGAGCTGACACACATATTTAAAATGAATAATAAATAGACACCCTTCTTGGATGGGTAGGTTTAAGAATTATAATAAAGATAAATAACTCATCTAGTAGCATAAAGAATAATAGATGAAAGAATGAATAAAAATTATGGCTCAACCTAGATTAGGATTTTCATTTCATAATCCAACAAGATTCAAATCTTATAAGTTAAATTCAAATTAGAATTTAAAAGTTAATAATGATCATAAGGAATTTTCCAAAAAAAATTACCAAAATCCATTTTTTTCAAGAGTGAAAGATAAAATATTTACCTATTCAAATCCAAGAAGTATTAAAAATTAACCACCTCAAGGTGGCATCACAACCTTCAATTTTAAAGAAAAATTTTCATCCAATGAAAATTCATAAGTGATTCCTAAAAAAATAAATGTTTAAAAAAATTAAGGGATTTTAATGGGATATTAATGAATTATAGATTATCACATTAAAGATCATTCCCCCACACATAAACCTCAACAATTCCCTCATCGTTAAACTCAATGTGGGATAACACTTAAGACATTTAAAGTTAAAAAATATTTTTAATTTAGTAGTAATTTTTATGTTTAAGGGTTGCATTAAAGTTCAAAAATTATTATGCCACATAAAAATATTAAAAACATTCAAAATAATACCTATTGGTTACTACTTAAATTCTATCACACTATTATATATATTTATAAAGGTACCATGGTAATACTTTGAATTTCAAAAATATAATCAATAAAGCACCAAGATGACCATGCTAAGCAAGAAATTTCAAAATTGATTTTTTTTTAAAATAGTATAAATGACTTGCATGTTTTAAATAAAAAATATGGAATATAAAATTATTTAAATAAGAGCTCTATAATTAATTAAATCATATCACACAACAAGCAGTATAATTTTTATCCCTAGGCATAATAAAATTTTCAGAATTTTAATTTTTACTCACTTAGTTTAAAACTTTAACTCTTACATCTTAACAAAATAAACCAACCCTTTTAACCTTGAATAATTCACCATAGTATTAAAATTTTCAAATCCTAAAATTTGAAAAATACAATCATTAAATTTAAAAATTTAAATATCAAAACAAGAAAAAAAATAGAGTTAAAAAGATTAGGGGGTTTAAAAATTTTCTATTCAATATGGAACTTTTTTTTATCTATGAAAAACATTAAATTTATGCTTCAACATAAAGAAAAACTTTACTCCCAACTACACTAAAAAATCATACTTAAAAGTGTACATTCATTAAATATTTTAAGACAAAACAAAAAAATTTCAATAAAATTCAATATTCTAGCATGTTTTACATCTACTATAGTAATCAAAATCACCTAAAAACATAAAAAGAAGAAAAAAAAGAATATAGAGTGTAAACCTCCCCCATACTTGAATTAAAATATATAATAAAGAAGTAAATTATTTAAAAATTAAAGGGTGTAAGGATACAACTTGGGAGTTACAGGGTGGGAAAGATGTTACCTGAGATGAATTTCTACTTGTTGGAATAAATTGTCATCTTATTATTTCCCTACATGAAAAACTACAAATACTTTATTAAAAAAACATGATAATTGAAAAACCTAAAATATAATGAAAATAATATAATATTGGGTTTAACCCCCCTAGAGGTGTTATATTTATACTATCTACAGCTAAATAAACTTTGATTTAACCCCTGCCACTTGGTGGGTGTGGCTTCTTCCTTAAAAACAACCATAAATTTTTATTCCCATTGTGTTTCCTCACACACTATTTCTATAATCCAGTAATGAAATATTCTTGATCAAATCTCTCTTTATAAATGTAAAAAATATTTCACAATATCTTTTTTTGAATGATTTAAATTATTATAGTGAAAAAAGGTGAGAGAAAAAATTAAGGAACCTCGTCCTCAAATAAATAATTATAATCATCCTTAATAATTAAATCAAAAACTCCCATTTTCAAATTATTTTTATTTTTAAAACATGTAGGAAAATTATAAGATTACCTTTTAGGATATAAAACTTACTCTTCATCAAACACCACCTCAATTTTGGGATTAAACTTTTCATTTTTAGCAACCCCTAAATTGTAATTTTCAATGAGTTATGGGAGCTTCATAAATTCCTCAATGAGTAAAGGTTCTAATCCATATTAACCCTCTAGGATCTCACAATGTTCATTAATCTATTTAATTTCTATAAATTTATTTGTTCAAAAAATATTAGGGTCAAAATAATTAGTTTCTATAAAAAACTTAGTTTCTTCGATAAAATTTCCAACTCCCAGAATGTGGGAAACTTGTTCTTCTATTTGGTCAAAAAATGCACTTAGAAGTGTTTCTGAACCAGGGGAGAGGTATTAATAATCCTCCATACTATTTTCAAAAATTAAAAGCTCATCTTTGGTGTCTTCTATGACATAATAGATGGTATTTTGAGATGGTCTGACTTGTTATATCCGGGAAAAATCAGCAGATGGGTCAGTGCAGTAAAAATCATTATAATAAAAATCAAAAAATGAATTTTTCTCTAAAAGTTGTCTAGCATACATAATTTCATAATATACCATCTTTTTTTGGCTTATTAAATATCCCTCAGTATGAGGATCATTCTTCTTTAGTATAACTTCGACCTCCTCGATCTCTTCATCAATTGATAGTAGTATTTTCACTTTTTTATAAACCTCTTATGAATAATACTTAGGGAAAAGGTGTGAGAATTATTTAATTTGTTTGGATAAGGATTCCAAAATAGGTTAGATAAAATCCCTATAATTTCTAATAAGTTAAATAAAACTTTATTTACTTAAAATTTTATATTTTTATCTAACTTTTTATGCAATAAATTCTACGAAGCCTTCTGACCATACTAGATATTTCATTTTTTTAAAATTATGTTGTTTTTTTATTTTGAAATTGAAATTGAAGATTCAATAAAACAAACTTTACTCCCCATAAAAAAACCAATTTTTGGTAGCCTATCATATGAAATATCAATAATATATTTCTAATTCCCTAAATATATAATAGTGGCTAACCTAGAGGTCAGTCTCAAGGGGGCAGTGTGTTTATCCTAGTGATTCTTCTAAAATCATTTTGTGATTTTATCATAATCAAAATCATTAAAATAAAAATGAAACAATTGTTGTAAATGGATGAAAATAAAATGATAACTATAAAAACAAATAAATAAACAAAAACAAATAGAAGAATAAAATTAATCAAGAATGAACCAATTCTAGGTTTATTCAGTTTACTACCTATCGTAGATCTAAATAAATTTAACTACCAACACTCACCCTCACATAGAACATGCTCTATATCTTGATACACACACCTCTAACTCTTAAAAAAATGAACACATTCATTATTTCCCCTCATACATGAGCGCTCTCCTAACTGTGAAAAGATCTCCTAGGTCAGATCAATTCTGTACAGGATCTCTCCCTATGAAAAATTGATTATTTCTAGGTTTTCAAATCACACAAATTCTCATGAAAAACCCCAATTGAACAAAAATTATAAGATTAGGATTAAAAAAGTTGATAATAGAAAATAATTTCACTTTTTCAAAGTATGCTCTCACATAACCTCAATTCATGGTTTCAACTTTCCAAGAGTGAAGAAGACTTTGACAATCGAACTAGATTTTTTATCTCCATGAAGTAATGAGAATCACCTCCTAGAACTAGGTATGAAAATCATTCCTCTATGTTTTTATGTATAAAATCATGAAATATAGAGAGAATATGGGAGAAAGAAAATTTATTTACCAAGAACAAAGTAACATAAGAGAGATAACACAAAGAAAAAAGAGAGATAACTGAGAGAAAATGAAATTACAGAATGATGGTCCACCCCCTAAAGAAGATCGGATGCATTATTTAAATTAAAAAAAACATGAAAATAAATTTTTTTCCATGTGTAGGTCTTCATCACAATACAACCATCTCAAGTGACATAAGAAACATCCTCTGAAAAATATGTCACCACTTGCACATAGGTGTTGGCTCGAAAAAAAATTATTTATTTATTTCATTAAACATTGGTAGCCACTCTACAAGTGTCAACTCTAACACAAATTCTATGCAACCCACTATATTGAATTCATTCGAAATCTTGGTATTTAGTTGAAAAATCAACTACTCTACTCATCACGATCTCACCCAACACCTCAAAACCAGAGGCAATCCTCCAAGAAACTATCAAACCTAGAAACCTAATGAGATGGAGATCTTTATTCACACAAGGATGAACTTATTCACCCATCAGATTCAATGTATTTCCAAGATCAAGTAATGTTGAAGCTCAGAATTGGATACCCTATAGATATCTATATATCCAATCATGATAATGTTGTCTTAACCAAAATCTAAAAAAATAGTATCGAATGAACTCAAATTAGTAATGTTTTTCATATCTGGATCAAGCATGGCTTGATCAAAGGATTTGGAATAAAAAAATTTCTAATGGCTTTCCTTACCCCAGATACATGATGAATTCAGTCAGAAATCATATAGAAACATCAATATTCAGATTGAAAGAAAACAATTTCTTTAAAACCAAATAAATCACTCAAACTATCTTCATCCAAAACGTCTAGGTTTTTCCTTCTTCAATTTTCTAACCATGGTGGTGTAGATGAATTTTCCAAATTTAAATGTGCTTGGTGTCTTGAACCCAAGCCTAGAAAAATATATTTCTAATTCTTCATATCTGAAATTCTTTAATAGTTAAAGAACTGGACCCTTCTTCAAATTTGAGGAAAACCACAACTTGGTTCATTGAAAAAATGAGGTAAATCGATTTTCGGCATCATTTTCTTCAAACATCCTAGATTTATATGATCTCAGCATAACCTTAGATCCCTTGATCTTCATCATGGTCTTCTCATTGAAATGGATCGATCCCCATTCCAGTCCTAGTCATCTTCGAAGTCAATTTCAGAAAACAAACACCTTTGACCATGTGAGATCAGATTCCATAGGTCTGAAATAATAATTTACCTCTTCATAATATCTCGTCTCAGTTCATTGAATTTCCCTAGTTTATCATGGACAGTGTAGTCTCATTGTCTCCCTTATCTTGATTCTCCTTCAATTCAATCTTAGTCGGCCTTTTGTTTTGGAAGAATTTTTAACATAAATCTTTTTATGTGGGCTAAATAGAATATATTTCTTAAGTTTCCCCATAAAATATTATCTTACACATAGTACCTATTGTTTCTCTTATGGTGCCACTAAATTAACTTTTATGTGTCACAAAATATTCCTACAATCCCACCGACACGTGAATTTATGTTATGCACCCAACTCAAATAATATTACTGAATTTCTATTATATAGAGTAAATAAATTATCTTATATGGAACATCATGAACAATAGAAAGAAAACATATCAGATTGAAAATAAATATTTAAATTGTTAAAACAATATAAGATTACATATTAAAAACAATTTATATTAAATAATAAACTAATTAATTAATAAAAAAATATATAATTAATGAAATAAATACTTATAAATAAAATTTAATATTATTAAAATATTCATTAAAATAAAATTAATTTAAAATATAAACAACAGTTTATTAATTAATTAAAACTAAAAACATAGAAGAAAATAAATATCAAGTACATAAAAAATAAAATAAAATAAAACTCAATTAAATAGTAAATTACAACATTTAAACAACTAATAATTCAAATAGACATTATCAATAAAAAAGAATAAATAATTGAAATATTAAATAATAAATTAAGCATTGTTATTATAAAAACAATAATTTTATTAATTACACTATAAATTAGTCATAAAGTGAATATTAGCTAAATTAATGTCATTTAAGTATTAAATATATATAAAACCCCCCAAAAAGGATGTGAAAAAATGTAATGAATAATTTCCACATCAACCTCTTGGTAGGATCATGTTTTATGCTTCAGTGAGGGGCTAAACTGAGGTAGGTAGTGCCCTTCAAGCTTTAAAAACATTGCTAAATGTTGTGATGAGTTTTTAGACATGTGTTACTATTTGGGTGCCATTTTCCCATATAGGAATATTAGTTTATAAAATTACACCTTTTCCTTTATTGGTACATGTTTGGTAATTTGAACCTTGTACATAAGAGAGCATTATGTAATTCTTGTTGTCAGTGGGTTGCACATGCATAGGGCATGGTCAGCTGCTTAGTATATTGTATGGCCCCTCTTCGTATTCTTCAATATTGGAAGACTTGAGAGGTTGTAGGACTATTTTATATTCATATGGGATAATATGTCTCTAGGATAGTTATTTTTATAATCCATCACATATTATGATGCATAGGTATGATAATCCCATTGATAATATCAAGGATGTTCTATTTCTCTTGTGTAATATTAGGGTAGTATGCGTTGATACACATGATACCTATTGAGTTACTAATATGGTATAATAAACAATATGATTTATGTGGTAATTGTTAATGCCTTCATCTATTATGCTATGATTACATGTCATATATGTGGTAAAGTGACATGGGCGTTAGAGGAAATCATACTTATCCCAATGCTCTAGATGACATCATTAAAGGATCAAGAGTTTTGACACACAAGTTAGGTTGTTTTGGATTTTTTGCCTAATGCTACAGTGTACATGAACATGACATTGGAGGATTGTCACATGTGTGTCTAGAGTAAATCGATTCTATCAAGATAGTAAGCAGCTATTTTATCTCTTCTTTTAGTTGAATTCTTACCAAAAGCATGTTGGACATGTCCAAGACTAGTGTTCATTGGTTGATGGAGTGTGTGTTGTGGGATGAGTTCCCTTCCTTAGTAAACAATGATTAGGACACTCGTAAGGTTGGTATCATCATATCAAATGTGTTTAGTTTTTCCTCCAAGTATATGGAGTGAAACTGTGAAAATAACATTTATAAATGGCTATATTTTCTTTTGAATTCCCATGGGGCTAGTAAGTTAGAAACTTGTCAGTGCTTGAAAGGTAGCATGATGATGAAATGGTTAGTTGTGCATGAAACCTTATAAAACACTTTTAGTTGGGGAGGGACTTAGGTGGTTATTATTAAGTATCAATGGGATGCCTCAGGTGTTAAAGTCATCATGGTTTGTCAATGAGGATGCGTCAGTAGGATCAGTTAATCTCTTTTAAAAAGTAGTTGTCCAGATATGGTTCAACTATTCTTCTTGTATGTAGATGGTTACAGTTGGTTCAAAACCATATCAATCACTTTATATTGGATGTGATGAGAGTGTATTGAGTCTTATTGGTAATATTTGGTATCCTCTTAGTGCACTCTTGTCTTAGTGACAATATTTTCCCCTATCTTGATATCATCCATGATACAGTAAGGGATCATTAGTTATACACCGAGAAAGAAGTTTAAAATTATCTTATGTTTTAATAAACAGAATCAACTGGAGTTGTGATCTAGAAGAATGGTTGTTTATAGAGGAATGGTTAGTTCTAAGTGAGGATTGGGTTCCTGAGTAGGAATTACTTAGATGGAATCATATTTACTAGATGATTATTTTACTTGAATATCATTGAGAGAAGTCAGTGTTTATCTACATGAATGTTTCATCTTTATACCAACATCACACTTGTAAAATTTAGAGCATGGAATATCTGGGATAAGAACCTTAGATTCCATTTGATGATTTCATGGTTAAACTGGACTTTAGTGTATCTTTGATAGTATTTTTTAAGGGTGATGATCCATGTTTGTTGGATCACGTATACATCCATGATCATGTTATAGCACGATAACATCAATGGATGTTTTGGGCATGAGATGTCTCTAGAAGCCTATTATGGGTTTTGGTAGATATAATCATAGTAAATGTGAGGTTCCTTAAGATAAGGTTTCGTGTTTCAAGTTGAGATACCCTAGAAATATAAGACAAGAGTTTTGAGAATAGTCGATCATGCATGGATTTATTTTTTTCCTTTTGTTTAATGATATGAGGTTGATGGGGAACCATTTTATGGAAGATTGTCGAGATGAGGTGATTATTGTGCAAGTCAGATGAGGTTTTTCAATAAAATTTGGATTTACTTGACTAAATGATGTTTTTTAGGATTTTACCATTCATTTAATCTAAGGATCATGCCAATAAAGTTGGTAAAATTCTAGGGGAGTACTAAAATAGAAAATTCTGATGGTGGGGATACCATCACTCGAAATTGGCGCTAAAATTATGAACCTATGGTAGGAATATCCATAGTCATAGTGGTTAAAGATTTAATGAATTTATCAGGTCTTGGGTAATATGTTCTTGGGTAAATGATATCTCAATGTTTTAGTTTTTAACACGAGTGTTGTTTGGAGTTTCTATAACTTATGTAACATATGCTTAAAGTGATGTTTAAGGGTGCGTTAGGAATTTGGAAACTCAACATGACCAATTTCATAAAGATTCATGACTTGAGTAGGCCAAGTAATGATCTTTTTATTCCCCTAGGATTATCAGGGATGAGAAGTTATAAGGTGGTTAGTTTGTAACATCTTGTGTTTTTGGACCAAGTAAAACTTCTAAGGGAATTTAAATTTTTCTATTTGGTTAATGGTTCATTCTATAAACCAAGCATCAGAATTTAAATAAAATATTTTGAAAAATTAAAGTTTTTTGTGTGTAGTTTATGGATAAAGAGGTGTCTTAGGTCTTCCACTAAGTTTCAGGAGTGACAGAATCTAAAAACTCAAAACTGAGAGAAGCTGGTAAGGGCACACAGTTTTTCTAAAACTGTGAAGCCCTCTAGGAGAAACTTTGTGGCCTTTTCAGAGAGGTTGAGGGTTTGAAACAGTTTTTTCTAACCATGTGAACTATGCCACATGTCCATTATTATATTATATAATTCCTTATATAGGATAAATTCATGGTTTGATCATGGTTTCTCAAACTGTGTGCTTGAATCGTGTGATCCCCCTCTATAGGAAGTATCCCATGCATAGTTAGCGCATGGTTTGGAAAACCATATAGCCAAACCATGCACCTTATTTAAAGGGGTAAATTTATAATTTTCCCATATATCCTTTTATTTCTTATCCTCTATTTTCTTATCCTCTTACTCATGCATAGCAGTCCTCCCATGGAGATCCTCCTCTAGGTATGGAGATATCTCCTCCATCCAGACTCTGTTTTGAGTTTCCTTCATTGCATTAGAAGTGTATCAATGAGACTGTGACTCCTAATTCCTCCTTTATTAGTTTATTTCTCTATATTTGGTGCTATATTTTTTCAATATAATTCTATCTATTTTCAGGTCATTTTTCCTTTTCTTCAGTTTCTCTTAAACTGATACAATTCAAGCCTCGATATTGGACATATGGACCATAATTGGTATAAGTTAGGTGGTATATAGATTTTCCCTAAGGTATTTATTATTTATAAATTATGTTGTGGTGACTCATAGTAGATTCTCCATGTGTTTCCTTTAAAATTTGGAATCATTTATGTAAGGAATATTTCCATAATTTATATTATCATTATTCTTAGAATTAAACCATTAGAGTTTTTTTACCTCAACCCAAACCACCCCTTAGGGTGAGTTTTTTATATTCCTTGAACCTTATGCCTACTTATGTAATTAGAACACCCTCTTGGGATGTGGTTTATATACTCTTGATCACAAATCCTTATTGCTAATTAATTACATATGAGTTATGTTAAATGATCCCTCTTATAAGGGAATACTTAAATGAGTTAAATGAATTTAATATGACAGCCTTGACCCATTTACAATAAAACCTCCTTTGAGGTGTTCTTTATTCCTTAATTAAATGGGGAAATTTAATGGTATAATTGAATTGATAAAGGTACATGTCCCTCCTTCATCATACCTAGTTTATGATATGGCCTTCTTAATTATTTTGTAATGAGATGTGATGTGGAATTCTTATGGACATGGCATTATATTTATTTATAATTAAATGATAAATGAAATGGATAATATCATGGAACTTATTTTTAATTTATAATTGAATTGTATAAATGGAATGTATGAACACATGGCTGGTTTCTAAATCTTAAATGAGTTATATTGTAAAGGATACATTATGCCTTGAGCAATGTCGATTGCCTCTTTACGGAACATTGGGATAAGGGATCATAGGGAAAGTACTATTACCTTATTCTACTTAATTACTGAAGGGACCTTGAGGAAGGTCATTGGACATGACGTGTCACACCCCCTTAATCGAGGATACTGGTATGGAATCCACATGATTTCAGTTATTTGTCATGGCATTCCACACCCCCTTGTTTATGTGGTTAGTTATGACCCTACTCATTGTGATCCATCATACTCGACATGGTTCCTTACATTCCTTATTAATACTCAGAATGGAGGCATATATTGATTATGATCCTTGGTATTGATGAAACTTATTTATTATCATGAGACTCTATTATTATTATGAGTAGTATTATGCTTGGATGCCTGAGTTTTTCCTTAGGTCTTGGATAAAACTATGTATCTATATATAATGTTACCAAAAATATAGTGCATATATATACATAAATCTATATATATGTACACATATTGTGGAAAATTTTCAGAGGTATATCAGCTTAGGCCGAAGCACGTAGCGTCATCCAAGTGTCCCTTAAGAACCTGATCTGACCTATTTACAGCTTTCAGTATTCTTCATTGTTTTTTATACCTACACAATGTCATACTTTATATTCAAAAACTATATTATTCTTTATACGCTGGTGGTGGTGTCCTATTGAGTATATATTACACCCTTTTTGGGCCACCATTGAACTGGGGTACCTGAAAAGACCTCATGTTTCTAGGTTTAGGTTTATGGATTGGGATTATGATGTTACCTTTGTACATGGGAGCTAAAGAGAACAGAACTAATTATAAGCTTAGGATGCTCATAGAGATATACCTTGGGAATTTTTTCATTTCTTTATATACAGTTTATTTATTACCTATTTTATTTTTTTGGCTGGTATTTTTTATTAACATGGACATGCATCATTGTATAGTTTTCATTGGACATTTCATATTATTTATTTAGTTTTTATTATTCACACGTAGCTATGACTTTTATTTATTCATACAACTTATGTTGTTTCTTGGTTAATTTATTATTACACCATTGTTCTACTTTGATAATGAGGATATGGTCTCCCCATACAACCACCATTATACTGTCACTACTAGTTGGCAGCCTCTTGTGTACATGGACGCATGATTTAGGCCATGTGACCGACTGGATCAAGGCACTATTCTAGTTTCTCATGGTTCAGTGTGTTAAAACCAATCATATAATGATAATAAATATATATTTTTACCACATAAAATTAATAATACATCATATCATGAAAATAACATGTAAATGAAATAGATTTTGTAACATTTTCAAATTTTATCATAAAAAAATGACATCAAGAATGAGATCAGCTGATGCCAAAAATTAAATCACTCAATAAGATTATTGCATGAGATAATTCAATGGGTGATTCATGAAACATGACTCCATTATAGATTTAATTTTTTTAAATAAATAGGGAAATGGAATTATAAAATGTTAAAATAATTTTTAGAAACCATTTCTTAACATTGTCTGCAAAAGTTAAAGTTACAAGACATTTTCAAAGAAATCACTTTCGAGAAGGTGATATGAAGACATTTCAACACATCACTTTAAAAAAATATCCAATATTATAACCTTGAAAATAAATAAATTAAAATAAAATAAATTTGGAGTGGAGGATAAAAATTATAAACGTGAAAATAAATTCCCCTTTTAAGATTTTAGGATGTTTTAAAGTAAACTCGCATCAATGTAAAAGTGGAAATTTTTTACTTTTTTAAATAAATAAAGTGGTACATAAATATTATAGAAGATAAATATATTTTTATTTCACAGTAATAAAAGAAATTTTTTTTCTGTAATACGAATATGGAAATTGAGTAGAAATTTTCATTAAAGAGGATGAAAATTATTCTTACCAATATCATATTTTTTAAAGAAAAAAATACATAAAATAAGAGAATTTTTCTATAAAAAACAATTTACACAGATAGAAATATGTAAAAAATATAAGAATAATTTAAAAATATATAAATCATATAAGAACATTTTAAAATAATAAAGTCTATGACTCAATGAATAGAAATTGAGTCAATAAAAACATTGATCACTTGGTAAATTTTGAATAAAAAAATGAAGAAGTGATCATACGATAGACTTATAAATACCATGATAGAAACTTTAATAATGGTAAGATAATTCAATTGGGGTATACAAACCATATAAAAAATAGGTAAATAATATGATGCATGTTTCAATGGAAGAAAATTGAGATGAATAACCCTTACCTTTACTCCCAAATTCTATGAAGGAACTTTAACCTTATGAATAATAAACATAACCATATTAATCACTTATTTAGAACCTTATTCATTTCTATTATCTTTTATATTTTTCCATTATAATAATTCACAACACATATATTGTTTAGTTATAGTTTATTTTCATTATTTTATGTTAGTGATTTTGTTTGTTTTGTACAGGTTTTGTAATGGAATTGTTGGTCGTCATTTATTAATGCCAATTTAATCATTATAATATTACTCAAGATATTTTAATCATTGTGTTTAATTGATTTATATAGTACTATTTTCATTTGATGTAAGGTGTGGGTATGGTTTGTGAGAATCAAATCCATTGAGAACTTTTTTTGGGTAATTTGTTAGTACTTTATATTGATCCTTATTTTTTTATGTTACCATTAAATAACCATATTCATAAAATAAATTAACTTTTAATATCATATATTACCAATATTAACATATTTATACCCATTCATACTGGAAATAGTGGAGATTGTATAACATAGTTCATATAGGTGGTTAAATTGACCCAAATAAAAACATGTTATACCAATGAATGATAAATAGTGTGAAGTTATATAATAGTAAAATCATTTTACCAGAAGAATAATGATGTTAAAATGAAATTATTATAGTATATAATAATATTTATAAAGATTTTATATGATAATGTAATGGAAAATAATAAATAAGAACTCGTTACCTATATTATGAAATCGCTCATCACGATGACTTCCTTCAGAATGAATGACTTGGGTCTTATTCTTGTGAACATAGGATTAAAAAAGTGGGATATGACTCTAGGATAGAAAAATGGGTTGTTATTAAAGAGATATATGAATCAATATATTGGTTTTCAAGGGGTAGTGGATAGATCCTTTTATAGGTGAAAATCCGAGACATTTACTTGGAAACTTTAGTTAGACGAAGGGTAAAGATCGAATCCCATGGGATTTAGGCGAGATAGGTAATTAATTTTTTATGATACATGTTTTTATGACCACCATAACAAAAAAAAATCCTTTATAAATATTTTATAACATTTTAATTATCAAAAATTTTAGCCACTTTAATTTATCTGTGCCTTTTTAGATATTTATCTTGTAATTTTTTTCAATAAAAATATAAGATGAACCATCTTACATAATTTCAATGTGATGATTATAAATTTGGAATCCATTTAAACTAATTCAATTTTTAAGTATGTTAAACTTAACTTTTAAATTAAAATATAAAATATATGAAAGAAACTATTTTATAGAAAAACAACTTCTAAAATATTAGGTGTTCTTAATCTTATTTCATACTAACTACTAATAAAATAACTATTAAACTATTTGTTTATGAATTAAAAATTAAAATATATTCTTATTAAAAAATTAGTTACTTTAGTTATTTAATATAAAAATACAAAACATATAGGAAAATGAAGTTCGACAAAAAATAACCTTTTACATTTACCATGGAAATTAACATTTACCTAAATAACTTATTTTTTTACATCTAAAAATGAAATTAGAATTATTAAAATATTTGGATATGATTATTCAAAATATGAAATCTATTTATTAGATCAAATTCATACAAGTGATAAAAGTTAATTTTAAAATAATAAATATAAGATGCATAAAAACGGATTTTAGAAAAACTTATTTTTAAGACCAAAAATAAGTTTATTCTTATTCATTAATAAATAATTGTTATTATATGAATGTAAATTTATTTTATTATATATAAAAAATAAATTTAATTTGAAATTATTCAATAAAATTTATTAATAAAACACATTACACACGTAAACCATTCTTTGAAAAGTATATTTTTTAACATTATGTG
This sequence comes from Viscum album, assembly GCA_963277665.1. Classification (NCBI taxonomy): domain Eukaryota; kingdom Viridiplantae; phylum Streptophyta; class Magnoliopsida; order Santalales; family Viscaceae; genus Viscum; species Viscum album. The sequence continues at coordinate 1,354,299,609 of OY728164.1, forward strand.
ATTTTATCATTACTTATAACCAATTAATTGTCAATGCATGAATGTTGATTTATTAGTTTACATTTAATTAAATTTTATATTTTATATAATGATTTATCATTTAAATAAAAAAATATAATTTATAATTTTAAAATTTTTGTAAACAAAACATTCTTACTTAGTTTTTAATAATTAAATTAATATTCCCTATAGTTACTAATTAAATTTAAAATTATAATTTTAGAAAAATTCATAATGTGTATAAATACACATAATAATTAAAATATATGAATCACTTATTTCATTAATAATTACATGTTTCTATCATCCTAAATTTTACTTACAAACCCCCCATCATCCCAAGACCTTCACAAAATACTGAAGGGTAAGATAAGAAATGGTGGTGGTCATGGGTCGTGATTCAGCTAGCATGGATCTCATAGTGATTTATACTAGCTTGAACTTCCCCCATATATAATTTTATTTCAATACATGCCTATTTAATTTTAGATTTAGCTTGGTTTAGTTGAAACTCTATTGATACTACCTCTATTCCATGATCGAACAAGTAAGCCTCATAAGGAATAATTCTACAACTTGATTCCATTGTGTTGTTCCCATTGGATTGAATTGAATTTGTCTTCAATAAGCGGTGAAAGATAAAAGATTATTTCAATGTTTTTTGGATGAGTTTTAGAGAATTATATGATGTTTTTATCTTGAATTTATCATGGATAAGTTCATGATTAAGTTGAAAATACATGTGATGATTAAGGTGTTAATATTTAAGTTAAATGCATGTGTTGATGGATGAAGGAATGTTATGTTAGAAATGTTTGAAATGGTTGAAAAGTGTATGATAATTTCTTGATATGGTTTTATAAGGTCTATTAATGGATAGAACGTGTGTGATAATCCATTGTACATGTTGGTAGAATGACCAAAAACTCTAGTTAACCTCCATATTTGATCGATAGTGGAATTATATTGACTAAAAATTACACGGTAGGAAGAAGGACCAACTGAATGGTAAAAAATTGACCACGTGATAGGATGAGATACCACAAAAAGAAATATATATCACACAAAGGAAGATCAACCATGGGTACCCTGGTAGGAATAAGGACCGACCACAATCTCTATATAATAATATGATCAACCATATAAATAAAATTGATCAAGAGGACCAGTAAGGGATCTCTATTCCATGATCCACACAGTTACGTCATGGTGCTGGGAATAATATGTGTATTCCATGTCATAGAAGTAAAGTGTAATATCACAGAGGATGTATGAAAACCTATATGATTATTTAGACAAATATTTATAATAATTTTAAATAAGCTTATTTTTTAGTGGATGATGATGTGGTATTCAAATATCACATGAAAAATTAAAAGTCAAGCCTTATGAGTATTTAAATTGAAATACTTGAACTATTTTCAATAAGGTTTGAATAATATTAAAAATAAGATAAAATCATGTTTCAAGTCATATAGGTTTTCATATTTTGAATATGGAAAATAATATTCACATTATTATTCTATTAGTATAAATATATATAGTGTAGGTATTGAATGACATAGGGAGTGTATATTGAGAACTACCAAACATTAAAGTGTGAGAGAATTCTAATATCCTGATACACCTAGTATCGAGGAGAGAATAAGAGGAGTCAAATTTAAGATCCATTATTATAGAACCATATTTATTAGACCATAGTATTAAAATAAGTAGAAGAAGACTCAAATCATTCTAAATATAGAGTGAGTTTCAATGCCAATAGAACCAGATCATGAAAATTAGTTACTGAATATATTTAATATCATTATATTAGTAGGCATGTTGATTAAGCCTATTCATGGAGCAAGATCGTGTTTAAAGGAGGTGAAAAAGAAACCTAGAGGAAGAATAAGATATTTTTTCATTGGATCCAAACATAAAGGAGATGTTTTGATTGGGGGTATAAATAGTAGTAGTTCTATGTGACATATTTTTAATTCATGTTGTCATAATTATTTTGGGATTAGATTGTGATTTTAATGCGAAAATTAGCTTTTAATGGATTAATATTGAGTTTTTTTTAATTTTACAGTGAAAATTATTATTCTATTAATATTTGGTTGATAATTATAATTTTTGGTTCTTAATTGATTGAGTGTTCTTGATTTGAATTTTCATACAATTTTAGAAAAAATATTATAGATCATTTTTAATGTTACTTTAAATGATATAAATTCTTGAAGAAAAATAATTTATTTTTGTTTTAAAATCATGATATTTAATTTTTCAGCAATTATAATTTCTAATATAGATATTTCAAATAAATTTTTAATCTGGATACATTTTTTTAATATATTTTCAATTTTTATTTTTCATTTTTAATGAATAAAAGTTCATAGTTTCTAAAATTTTGTTGGAAATAAAATTGTTAGTAGGTACACTGACCAAAAGTGGAAAGCCCAATCTATCATGTTTAGCAGTTAACCTATAATTCCAGCCTACTACAAGAAATCTAAACTGACTATGAAATAGAGTATTCATGTGGTAGGTACACTAACCACAAGCCTTATGGTGTTACTACAAAAAAAGGAATGCTCAAGTTACCAAAATTAAATAAAATAGACAAAGTACCCAGCCTACCTTATGACCAAGTGAGGAGGTACCACATGAAGAGTCTACTCACCTTCCATGCAGGTTCTCAACTGACCTCATATAAGTGTAAGAAGTGACCATGGGGCTATGGTAAAACCTACTGCATGTAGTACCAGGTGAACATGATTGGAAGGGAGGTCGACTGTGGAGATTGATTTTCTAATCTCTAACTTACCCTGAGATAAAGAAGAAGTTGAACTTTTCATGCCTTACGCCAACCTACTATGGAGGTAGTGATTGAACCTACCATGAGAAGAATTAATCTATCACAAGTATATATTAACTTACCATATAGGTAATGGTTATTCAATAAACCATAAAAGATCCACCAAAAGACTACACATGAAATTGGATCAATAATGTCTACGTGAAGATCAACCTACCATACCTTATTTGACATTTCATTCTGGACTTGCCGTGTGAACAAGCCATCGAGTAGCCTACCAAGATGAGAAAATAAAATAATTTTTCTTAATAAAACCTAATAGAATCGTGACTGAGACTAAATTTGAATATGGATGAAAAGATCGGTCTTTTTTTCATTGTATATGTTCAAACATTTACCGAAGAAGATGATATCGACTCTCATGGAGTGGTAGATCTAAAAATACTAAACCAATTTTAGGGGAAGTAAAGGTTGAGTACCTTTAATTGGATGTTGATGCTGAAATAAAGAACTTAATTATACTATGAACAAATCTTTAAGAATCAAATGGAGTTAAACTAAGGTTTTGATGGGGTAAATATAGTCAAAAACCAATTGTTTGGATAATGAGAAAAGGATCTAGGATGAAATATGATTTGATCGATACATGTATCTCAATATTTAGGTATTCCATTGAATTTTATTGGATTTATTCAATGATTTATGAATAACCATAATTGAGGGAAAACTCATTTTGAGGCTATGGTCAATTAACCTAAGTAGGTTAAAGAAACGATGTGATAATTTTCGATGCACAACTATATTGATGCATCACCCTTGGTTTTAGGTATTTTATCATTTTATTTTTCATTTTAAGATTATACAATACTTGGTTTAAGTTTTTGGAGGTTCTTGGAGGGTTTGGAGTGTTTTTAAGGGTGAACGATTTGAGCATGATTAGTGAAAACTATGCGCCACCTCCAAGAAACTATGAAACATATTTTCGGAGTTACTAGGTTGGATCATGGTTTGGCCAAACCATGTGATTTCCCAAGGGAAACTGTGCATAGGAAAATAGAGGGAAATCATGGTTGTGGCATGGTTTTTCTAACCATGTGATCCAACCTTGTGGGGTTTTGGATTCAGATAGTCACACCACACGATTGCGCACATTTTTCCAGACTATGCATCCCAAACCATACAAAAACTTGGCTTTTCTAGTGGAATATGCATGGTTTGCACATGGTTTGACATACCATGTGGCCTACACATGTGAAATGCATTTAATTATCCAAAATTTACATTTAACCCAAATTAAGACCCAGAAACCTTCATTTCCCCCTATTCTCCTAGGGTCTCAAACTCCTATTCATCCCTAGGATCCCGAGGTGCTTCATTTCAATCCATAGAAAACTTTAGTCAAATCAAAGTCCATCTTAGATTTATAATTGATGGTAAGTCGTCTCTTTCTCTATCTCAATTTATATCCTCTCATTTTCTATCACCCAAGTTACTAGATATAGTCTTCCATGGATATATTTATTTTTATTATTATGTATATCAATGAGATCTTGTTGAATATAGTGAAGGGAAGAACATTCATGGCCATATCTTTAATATCTTAGTATCATTCTTTGTTTTCTCTATCTGTTGATAGGTAGGTAGATTCTCTCTCATCTTCACTCATTCTAGATCTTAAAGGATTGTTTTTTTAAAATATTTTCTTGGATTTGTTATGAAACTGTGGTTTGATTCATGGAATAAAATCCCTTGTATTTATGCTTGGTAAATATGGAAATTTTTTTTGATTTTGGATAACCTATTTTATTATAATTTTAAAATTGTGTTTTTAAAATTATGAAATAGTTTTGAGGAATGAAATGTATTTGATGAAATATTTTTATAGAAGTATTTGTTTTAAATTATTTTTTTGGCATAGAATTTTTTATATTTGGGTTAGTGTGCATTATTTGGGATGAATTATGGTCGTGAAGTACCACTATCAAAGTGGGATGGAGAATGGTTATGGAGTACCAATGTCAAATTCAAAACAATAATTTCAAGTGTGTGTTGTGGTTGTGTGTGTATGTGTACATGGAGATGATTATGATAAATTTTAAAGAATATTATTTATGATTATTTATTTTTTATTTCACATATATTCCATTTATTTCTTTTTATAAATTGGGTATTACTTTTCAACTACATTATATAAAATATGATAACCGGTTCTTATCCTAGTTCCTTGTGTTAGGAAGTCTTTGGGGAAATACTATAGAGTTTGTACTCACCCCCTACTATAGAGTTTACAAACAGATACATAGGAAAGGTAATGGTATTTTACTTATCTAGTGATGAAACTTGATACCATGGGAAGGGTAGGTGGAGTTGGATATTGTATTTGTTTTAATATTTTCTTGTAAGGATTCCACATGGGTGTATTTGGGGCTTGTCATCTTTCATTACTTTTTAGTTTTTGACTTTATTTCCATTATTACAATGGTATTTTAATTTAATTATCTTTACTTTGGGTTATATTATTTATAATCATTCATCACATAAGAGGATTGGATGTTAATTGTTCAGTGTTAATATTTTGTTTTATATTTAAAGGTAAAATCATCTCCCAACATGTTCTTAATCCCTTGGAATTTATTCCCAACCTTTGGTGTCTTGGGGATTTCACCTAAGGTCAGTAGTTGCACTACCTATTCCCAATCATATGGGTGAGGGGCAGGATGTTACTATTTATGAAGATGAATTGAGGTTCAATTCTTATGGATCGAACACATGTAATGAGGAGATGATGATAAATTGAATTTCATGGAGAATTTTTGATCATTGGTGTAATTTTATCTATGAGAAGATGAATCAAATGAAGATGATAGTTTTAGGGATACAATTTTTCATGCCTGATTAATGAAGCTGACACTAAAAAAGAGTGTACTGGGCATACCAAAGAAGCACAATTGAGTATGAAACATTAAGGAAGCTTGAAATTATCATTTTAATGAAACCTAGTAGAATCTAGACTATGGTCAGAACTAGGATTTCATTTATCTATAGGAATAAAGATGATGGGGGAATCATTCCTCTCTAATATATACACTATGTGTTCTCAAGTAGTTGAGAACCAGGTTATTGTGGTATTTTCTTAATGAGGTTCTAATTCATGGTATTCAAATGAGTCAAGTGGAGTCCTTGTATTGTCATGTGAAAACTTTGTAAAGTGTACACTAAACAAAGAAAATGGGAAGAATAATAATGTTGGTTGATTTTTATCTCCAGTACAAGGTAGGAGCCGATTGATGCAGGTTCAAAGTGGATCTCACTGTCACTGAGCTTGATGGTTGTTGATCATTTATCCAATGGTTTTCATGATTGAATCCAAGAATGAACATGAGCACTACATAATCCATGAGTGCTTGTCTAATAGATGTATTAGGGTTTGTTTCAACTCCTTCAAGAACTATAATTTTTAGAACATGAATTCATAGAAGTGAATTAATTAATCAAATTGGATCCATGATAAATACTCATATCCATTTTCCAAATTCAAGGATAGTTCAAGAGTAGTTAGATATTTTGATAAGGAGAAAAGCTTAATATTTTTAGGTCCAAGATAATCAAAATATTGTTAATGAGGAACAATTGGTTGTCTAGATCCATATTGAGCTAAATACATGTACAAGTTATTAATTATTTATTAGGTAAATATTATTTTCATGTGACTATCACAAGAAATATAGATGAATTTCCTAGAGTTTTTTCTACCTAGAAAAAGTACTATAATATATTCTAGGTGTAGGAGAAAAAAATAAATGTTTATATATATTATGTCGAGGATATTATTTATGGGAAAAATATATTGATATCTTTAGAGACTTATAGAATATATAATGATGGGAGCTGGGTAAAATGTAACAAGATAATAAAGTATTGATCGAGAGTGGTAGACTAGGGGAATATTTATTATCTTCATTTTCTCTTTTCACTTTTTTAATTCTTTATTCCACTTCTACATATTTATTTTTTATTAATATTTCATCTTTAAAAATTCAATAATTCATTTTTTTAAGTTTTCCTATTGAATTCATTCATTTTATCTTCTCAAATTGAGCTACATCACTCTAGAATTCACTGAAATCATTCATTAATGTGGTTTTGGTGAATTCATCTTTACATTTATTTGTAGTTGATTGAATTTTGTTATTAAAGAAATGTAGAATTAAATTTAATTCAATTTAAACTTCTTGAAATAGTAGGATGAACTCATTTTTATGGTTATGGACTCAATTAAATTTACTTGAATGAAGAAATTCATTTTCAACCAAACAATCAAAATTCCATTATATTTATCATCATTTGATCATCTACTATTTTTCTATTTATATTATTATTATTTAATTTCACATTTAACTTAATTCATATATGTTTCCTTGTTTTCTTATTATTTAAGAAAATAAATATAGTCAATAAATTTAGTTTTTCAGGCATTTTTTGTTTTTTTTTCTTGTTTGGATTTTTATTTCTTAGTCCACACACAATTCATATTCCATGAGGTTGGAAACCCTACTCACCATCACTTGGTAGTTTCTAGGGTTTAAAAAATAAATTTTATTTTTGTAACTAAATATATTATTTTATTAGTGTCTTTTTTTGGGTAAAGATTCATGAAACTAGGATAAAAAAAATAAAACAAAACTTCAAAGAAAAAAAAATAAAACAAAAATATGTTTCATTAAAAAAATAAAAAAATACTGAAAAATACTATATGGAAATACTGAAATATTTGGTTAAAACTTTAAATTTTTTTCATTTTAAATAGGTACTATGTTCAAAATTTAGATCCAATAATAACTAATATTAAAAAACACTACACTGACATTGAAAAGAATAAAACTACAATGGAGAATTTAAGATTGATAGAGAGAGATGAATGATAATGGAAAACATATTCAACCTAAAATCATTTAATAAAATATATAAAGGTATATAATGTGGGAGTTTCAATTAAATTAAGTTTTAAAAAACCCAGATTCAATTAGGATGACTCTTAGAGCCCAAAACTATGAGTTAAAACAATCACATTTTACACTGTAGTCATCATTTAATAGAATTCCTAATGAGGACTCTTTATCCTTAATTAGGGATTTTTGTAACATAGTGCAGTTGTTGAATTTTCAATGATTAAGTGAGGATGATCTAAAAATGAGGGTTTTCACTTTCTTTTTAAAGTGAAATTTAAGAAATTGGTTTCTATCCTTGGATGATAATATTTTTGAAACATGGGAAAAAAATATTTAAATCTTTTTTAATGAAATTATATCCTAGTATACTTAAATAATATTTTAGAAACAAAATCACTAGTTTTACTAAGAATATTTATATTACATTCATGAGTCCTAAGATAGGTTTAGATACCTTCTTTGGTAGTGTCCTCATCACTAACTCCCCTCCAACCTTCTCATAGATGCCTTTGATGAAGGTTTGTCTCCTTCATGTTAGAAAATGGTTTTCCAATATTCTAGTGTAAATTATATAGAAAAAAAATGGTGAAGATATTTGATATATTTATAACACTTAGATCTTAACTCACAACACAAAAAAAATCAAGGATAATAAGAGTAAATGGATGAGATTACCGCACCAGTTCAGGGATGGAAATGAACTTATAACTAGTTGATATTAAAGCTAAAATTTGATCCATAATGAATCAAAATATAAATTATGTTTTTAAACAAGTTGGATTTCAAAACCTTTATCAAACTCTTGTAGAATAATTCTCTTAGTGTGGTGTGTTTGGAAACACTAAAAAATACTTCCTGAAATTAGATATTTTTTCCCAACTACATGATAATGTTAAATTTTTAGGGTATGATACTAGGATGAAAGATATAGATAATCCATTTTTGAATTAATATAGTCCTTTTTAAAAGAAAAATTCTTATTATTCCTAGAAAGAACAAGTAATTCTTAGACAACATGTTTCCCTTGGTTTCTAAAATTATTCAAGAAAACAATTCAAATATCAACCCAGGGTGCAGTCCTTTGATTCTTAAGAGGAAGTGAGAGGTATGTTTCATAAGTTCTTAGGGAAATTTGACTCAAAAAATGATACACATGTTAGAGAAGACTAAAATTGATTCTAAGATACACAACCTTGAGATAAAATTGGGATAATTTTCTAGATACTTTACTTCAAGAGATAATGGAAAGCTTCTAAGAACCACTAAAATCAATCCTAGGTAGATTTTCATAGATAGTACGGCTATAAGTTGTTTAAAAACTCAATAATTTGCTATAAATGGCCGTATAAAAGTCTAAACAAAAAATTGGAAGAATATATAACACAATAATTGGATAAAACTGAATTTAAAAATATGCACAACACTTTTGAAACTCAAATAAATCTCATTATTTCATCTAAAGAACAAGAAAAAAATGACTTAAAATGAAAAATAATAAAGGTAATGAAAAACATAAATAAGAAATTAGGAAATTTCTAATTGTAATAAATAATTTTTTCCTACCTATCCAATTCCCTCAGAGGATAAAACAAAACCAATAAACCAGAGATGCTCTAATTTCTTGGGATTTTCAATAAGATCTAAATGGACATACCTTTAATTTAAGACTTAATTAAGATTCCATAATATTTTAAATATCTCAAAAAATCATTTGAGATAAAAATATTTGGAATATTTTGCAACTTACAGCCTCATTGAAGAGTGGAATTTTGTCCTTCAAAACAAAAACCCATAAAAACATAAATTTCTTGGGAATTGTTTCATACCATACACCTTAGGTAATATAGATAAGTTGAATTGTATTTTTGAACATCGTGTTAGAATAAATTAGATTCCTTTCTTGCTATTTCAATAGTTGAGATTAGGATAATTTAAACCCTTAACTGTTATCCTTAAGACACCTGATCGTTATTTCCCACATCCCATAGGAGGAATCAATGACCTACTTGTAGGAATTGGAAAGAATTTTTTACCCACTAGTTTTATAGTTTTATACATGCAGTATGATAATTAAGTCCTTATCATCCTTGGTATTTCTTTCTTATCCTTATAGGGGTTATTATTGATGCGTATAAGGGTTTAATAATTTTTAATTATATGTATAAATAAGAAGAGTTTAATGTATTTAAAAATGTAAAAGACCCTATATTGGGATAGAACTATTCAAGAGTTGAAATTATAGAAGTTTAGGACTCATTATATCAATTTGAAGAATTTTATAAACAATCCATAACTAAAGAAACTCCTTAGGAAATTGAAAATTGATTTTCTAAATATCATGGAATTGTTAAAATTGATAATATATATGATTTTTTAGATTTGGGTAGTCACTCTGTCCCTACTGTGATGAGATTTCACGAAGATGAAAATTTTTTCTTAAGCTTAAGGGGTTTTTAGGAGATATTAAGGATGTTCTCCCTCATTCATACAAGGAGGAACACTTAGATAAGAATTATAGAGAGATTTTTGAACACTTTTATGAATTTTCTAATAAAAATATTTTAAAATAAGATTTGAATTTAGAAAATGGTGAGTTTTATACTTCTAAAAATAGTGAGGAAAACTCAATCCAGGTTTAAAAATTCAAAATATTTCATATTCAAATACTCAATTTAAGAAACATATTGAGGATCTTAGACCACCTAGGCTCATGAGTCTACCTTTTAGTGAAGAGGCACCACAATTAGAGCTAAAACCCTTGCATGAAAACCTAAAATATTCATTTTTTGGAGAGAACTCATCACTGCTGATAATCATCTCTACTTAACTAGGTAAAATTCAAGAGGTAAAGTTGTTTAATGTCTTAAAAAATTTTAAAACAAATATAAGATAGAAAATATCTAGCATTAAATGGATTATCCCTTTATTCTGTATCTGAAGGATCCCTATGGAACCAAATCATAATCTAAGGGGTGACGGATAAAGGAGGCTCAACTCTAACATGAAATAAGTTTTGAGAGAATAAGTAATCAAGATACTATATGATCTTATCATTTATACTATTTTAGAAAAACCTTGGGTTAGTCCTATCCAAGTAGTTCAAAATAATGGAGGTTTCATTATTGTTAGTAAAAAAATGAACAAATTCATGTTAGAAAATAAACTAAGTGGAGAGTATGTATACTCTACAGGAATATAAACTTTACCACAAGGAAAGATCATTTTCCCAGAACATTATTTGATCAAATACTTGATAGGTTGGTCATGAATGAATTTTTCTATTTTTAGGATGGTTATTCAAGGTACAACTAGATTATTATATTCCCAAAAGATTAAGAGAAGACTACATTCCTAGGCCCATTTGGGGTATATTCCTATCAATGAATGACCTTTGGCTTGTGTGGTGCACCATCCACCTTTTAAAGGTGTATGATGGTTATATTTTCCAACATTATTGATAGGATCACTGAGGTATTCATAGATAATTTCTCTATTTTCAAGAGTATATTTGAGAGCTATTTGAAAAATTTATAATTGGTCTTATAGAGATTCTTAGAGATTAATATTATTCTTAACTGGGAGAAATGCCATTTTATGGTGACCTATGGGATTATTCTAGGTCATAAGGTGTATAATAGTTGTATATAGGTTGAAAATTCTTAGATATATGTCACAACACATCCCCTAGGGCTCATGTCGTGACTACCCCAAGCCTGCCTCCAAAAGGATAGGGGCTGGCGACTAGCACCGAAGGAATTATCTCACAAGTGAGAGGCATTTTCCTGAGTACCTATACACACACACAAAACTACATCCCAAAAAGATAAAAAAGAAAAACATGAATGCCACTAAAAACCCACTGAGTAAAGGTACAAGTTGTAAGTCAAATGGGATAGAATACAAACCCAACAAAAGACAAACTAAAAACAGGAAAGTACAAAAGATAACTGAAAGGTCATCGGTAGAAGAACCCCACCTATAGGGTAGGCAAGGAGTGGCTACCAGAAGCTGTAGAAGTGTGTCCCGCCAGTCGTATCTCACTAGGAATCACATTGACCCATGCCACAAAAGTCTCTATGAAAGCACCTATCATCTTCACCATACACAACACGTGCGGGCGGAGCCCGTGCAGGTGTGAGTAACACAATACTCAGTAAGGAACCCGAAACACAAGGGTAAGACCGCAAAAGAGATTATGCACAAGGTACTATTAGCTCATGAAGGTATAATATAAAGTATGGAAATCAAGACTATCAGTCGTAACATTGAACACCTTGGACTACTAAGGTACTCATCCCTGATGAGTACTATGGGTCAGCTAGGTCACATAGAGCCACTCCCTGTAGTGGGTCTACCGGGTCACATAGAGTCTCTCCCCACCTAGTCTATCATAGATCATCCACACAGGGCCACTTATAGTTGAAGGTTCCGGGCGCAGCGGAAGCGCGTGGATGGATGTTCCCACTTGGCTTTTTATCATTAGCAATGATCAATCTGGGATCAATACGATGATAAATTCTAGTCTCCATGGATCGAATCACAGAAATAGACAGAAGAAATAAAAATTCCAAGAACCAAAAAGTAGGATCATTACAGGTTGATTATAATTAATTTAATTAATTGAAAAGAAATTCCTTTTGCGGTGTTCTTTCTACGTTGATGTTTTTGATCACGTTCCGATGTGATTCATCATTGCGTCGTAGAAGCCAAGTGTAGACTTCCTCTAGCGGTGATCCACACATGCACCTCGTATCTATGGACGTCGCCAAAGGAGCCTCTGGGTGCAAGCGTGGAGAAACCTTTGCTTGCGTTGTCCACCTTAGATCATCTTGATCCAATGGAAGAAGATCTCTCTCGGTCTTGAGAGTGTTCATGGAGGAATAGGTTCTTTCGGGCTTGAAATAATTCTCTAGAATTGTTGTGCACAACGATTCTCTTGTGTGTCGGAAAAGAGTTGGGGTTGGGAGGATATTTATATGCAGGTTTGTGGTTATAGAGTTATGACAATAAATAAACATGTTATGCATTTTATTTATTTCATTAACTCTTATTTAAAACCCCCATGTAGAATAATTAATTACTTGATATGTTCCCATGCTAATTATAATAAATATCATTTAAAACAATATTATATCCTCAAAATCCCGATTGGAAAAACTACACGGCATGTATTAATTAATACAGGGCGTGTACTTGTTTTTTATTGAAAACTACACAGCGTGTACATTCAATGTACATGGCGTGTATATCTTGTTTTCATTTATTCATTTCATTTCTATAAAGAGAACTAAACGGAGTGTAATTATTAATACACGGTGTGTACTTGTTTTCCATGAAAAACTACACGGCGTGTAATCTTTAATACACGGCGTGTATATCTTGTTTTTCATTTCCTTCTTCCTCCGTCATAAATATATTTAGGATTCCTTGAATAATTATTAAACCACATACGAGAATAATATTTATTCTACTTGAGATACTTGAATACACTTAGTGTGTGACCTTCTAGGCCTCTTTCTCATTGGCATTAGGGGGGCTTGCCTAAATTCCAAGATTACTGTCTAGCAATGGGTCAAGGCACCAAAGATAAAGAAGTTGACGCCGCATTGACATATCACCTCATACGAATGCTTACAGTGTAATTTAATCCTTTTGTCTTGATATCTCATCAAGCAGGTTTCATGGTAGTGTCAGAAACCTATATTCTTATTTCGTCGTTCTTTGAATTCCTGAAATAAACTCATCGTTTACACCATGGCCATGGAATTTAATGTGACAGTTCTATTTCAATAAAAGGGCTGAGATGTCAACTTCCATAAATGGAAGGAAAAAATCCTTCCTCGACTTATCCATTAACAACATGTCACTCGTGATGCACCCAACATACCCTACTTCCTTCCAACTATCTGCATGACGGTTTTCGTCAGTAAATCTAAGTGTGTGAGTCATGACGTGAGTCAATGATATTCTTCCAGTCTAAGGGCCATTAAACACACTCGTAGATAGCAAGGTCCGATGACACCAAGACATGTAGAATTGCTACTGGTGGGTCTATTCTCATAATCTCCCATCTTGGATATTACCAAGTGCAGACTCCATGAGAGAGAGTCTCGTCTTCTTACGAGTACCCTCACATGACGGTCTGTATACTATATGTCCTATAATAATATGTCATCCAACCATAGAACTTTATTTAAGAATATTGTTATAGCATTTCAAGGTTCTCATCATAGCAGGGATCTGCCATGACCTTATCAACGCAACAAATATTCCATGACATTATTATATTATAGTCATGTAGAACAATGAACAATATATAATAAGTGAACATTCATCTAATCAAAGTACAAAATAGTTGGTTCTCAAGACACCAACCCTTACAAGCTCCCACTTGGACTAGAGCCAACTGCCTACGACTTTTAGTCCACTAGACCTCACATGATGATCATGTTTATACTGAGTAAAGGCTTTAGTCAAGGGGTTCTCCACGTTGTCTTCTGTGGAAATGCTTCTCACTGCAACTTCACCTCTCTGAGAAAAATCCCTCAAGAGATGATACTTCTGAAGTATGTGCTTTGTCTGCTGATGTGACCTTGACTCTTTTTCAAGTTTTACTGCTGCAGTATTATCACAATAGAGTGTGATAGGATCTTTACTACTCGGTACTACATCCAGATCTTGGATGAAGCTTCGCATCCATACTGCTTCTTTATCTACCTCAGAAGCAGCGATATACTCGAACTCCACTGTAGAATCTGCCACCACAGTTTTCTTTGAGCTCTTCCAGCTCACTGCACCTCCATTAAAATAGAAGATGTATCCAGTTTGTGACTTCATGTCATCTTGATCAATCTGGAAACTAGCATCTACATGTCCTCTGATGACTAGTTTCTCATCTCCTCCATAAACTAGGAACATATCCTTAGTACGCCTCAGATACTTAAGGATAGTCTTGACTTCTATCCAATGGTGGTCTCATAGATCAGCTTGATATCTTACTACTGCACTTAATGCATAAGCAAAATCTAGCCTCATACATATCATAACATACAAGATTGACCCAATCGTGGATGTGTAAGGGATCCTTACCATTCAATTTCTTTCCTCATGTATCTGAGGACACATTTTCTTGGAAAGATGAATGTCATGTGACACTGGAAACAATCCCCTCTTGAACTGTTCCATACTGAATCTCTTCAGTATCTTGTCAATGTATGTACATTGACTCAGGCCCAACATTCTCTTGGATCTATGATGATGGATCTTGATCCCAAGAATATATGCTGCCTCACTCAAGTCTTTCATAGAGAAGAATTTATGCAACCATGCCTTAACTTACTATAAGACAGGTACTTCGTTTCTAATTAGTAATATGTCATCAACATATACTATTAGGAAAACGACCGCACTTCCACTAAACCTCTTTTAGACACAAGGCTCACATTCATTCTTAACAAAGCCAAATTCTGTTACAGCTTCATCAAAACGAATGTTCCATGACCTTGATGCTTGCTTTAATCCATAAATGGATTTTGGCAACTTTCATACCTTGTTGGCATCCTTTGGAGTCACAAACCCTGCAGGTTGTGTTATGTAGACATCTTCCTGGAAGTACCCATTAAGGAATGCTGTTTTGACATCCATTTTCCAAATTTCAAAGTCATGGTAAGCGGTAATGGGAAATAGAATTCTGATGGATTTCAGCATCGCAACTGATAAAAAGGTTTCATCATAGTCAATTCCTTGACGCTGTCTAAAACCTTTTGCAACCAGTCGTGCCTTATAGGTGCTGAATTGACCCTCCATGTCTAGTTTCTTCTTGAATATCCATTTATTACCAATAGGCTTTACGTTAACTGGAGGATCTACCAAAATCCAAACTTGGTTTTGGTACATGGAATCCATTTCAGAATTCATGGCTTCTTGCCACTTGGAAACGTCTGTTCCTTCAAATGCTTCCTTGTAGGTAAGAGGATCATCATTGTCAACCAATAATGAGTCACCATCCTCGGTGACAAGAAAACCATATCGTTCTGGTTCTCTCACATCTCTCGTGCTCCTACGTAGTTCTTGTGTCTCTGGAACATATTTTTCTTCCACGGGGCTTTGTGGAATCTGTTCTTGTGCCAACTCTTGTGTATCTTGAGCCTCTACTTCATCAAAGTCTATCTCACTCACACTATCTCTTTTGGAGATGTGCTCCCTCTCAAGGAATATGGTGTGTCTTTCCACTGTAACATTTTTTTCTAAGGTGTTGTATAGGTAATATCCCCTTGTTTCCTTGGGATATCCTATAAAGATACACTTTGTGCCTCGGGGTGCAAGTTTGTTACCTAAAGAGGCCTTAACAAATTCTTCGCTACCCCACACATGTAAATTCGATAACATGGCTTTGCGGCCACTCCATAACTCGTATGGAATTCCATTTATCGATTTATTTGCTACTTGGTTTAGTATGTGTGCTACTGTTTGTAATGCATATCCCCAAAAGGATAATGGAAGACTCGCATGACTCATCATTGATCTCACCATGTCCAACAGGGTGCGGTTCCTCCTTTCACTTACACCATTCCACTGAGGTGTGTAAGGAGGAGTGAGTTGAGATAGAATCCCAAACTCCCATAAGAAATAAATGAAGTCCTGATTAAGATATTCTCCTCCTCTTTTTGAGCGGAGTTTCTTAATCTTCTTACCAAGCTGGTTCTCAACATCATTCTTGTATTCTTTTAACCGATCAAAAGAATCTGACTTATACCTCATTAAGTAGATATATCCATATCTACTAAAATCATCATTAAAAGTTATAAAGTACGAGAACCCACCCCTTGCTTCAACTAGAAATGGTCCACACACATCTGTGTGAACTAATTCTAGAATCTCTTTAGCCATTTCACATTTACCACTAAATGGGGCTTTGGTCATTTTGTCTTGTAGACACGCATGACATACACCAAGTGGTTTTAGTTCGAAAGAATCTAAATACCCATCTTGATGTAATTTTGTCAAACATTTCTCATTGACATGACCTAGCCGGTGATTCCAAAGTTGGGTGTGGTATGAGTCATATGAATTTACTTTGTCATCGATTTCCATTACTTGGTTTTTGTAGTATAACACATAAAGGCCGTTATATAAATGTTCCCTACCAAAACAAATAATATCTTTATAAAAGTAGAAACATTCATTTCCAAACTTGAACATGAATCCATAAGTATCTAATTTGGATACTGAAATAATGTTTTTAGTAACAGAAGGAACATAATAACAACCCTTTAACACCAAGATCGTTCAAGTTGGCAATGTGAGGTGGTAGTCCCCAACAGCTACAACAGCAAGTCTGGCTCCGTTGGCTGCTCGTAGATCTATCTCCCCTCGATCAATCTTCCTAAATCTACTTGGTTCCTGTATTTGCATACAGATGTGAGAACCACAAGTAGTATCTAATACCCAATTAGTAGAAACATATAGATTGCATTCGATAACAAACTCACATGAAGTTTCCCCTTGCTTCCTTGGTTGGGTGCAATTTTTCTTCCAGTGGCCCTTCTTGCCACATGCGAAACAAACATCATCTTGTTCCCTTTCCTCTCCTTTGATCTTCCTTTTCTTGGAAGGCCTTGAAGAAGCTTTAGGCTTAAATATCTTCTCCTTCCCTTTCCTTTTATTCACCATGAGGACAGAAGGATTTTCACACTTCATGTCATTGTCCACTTGGAGAATAAGGATAAGAAGATCAGACAGAGACTTCTCAATGTTGTTCATGTTGAAGTTCACAAAAAAGTTTGCGAAGCTCTGGGGGAGTGATGCGAGAATGAGATCGGTACCCAGTTCTTTGGGGAGTTTAAACCCTAGAACCTCCAAGCGCTCAATGTAGCCAATGATCTTGACTACATGAGGCCCAGCTGGGGCACTCTCTCCAAGCTTGCTCTGGAATAGAGCCTTGGAGATCTCAAACATTTCCTATCTTACTCTCTCCTGGTATAGACCACAGAGGTGCTTGAGCATGCTATAGGAATCCATGTACTCATGAGACTTCATGAGCTCACTTGACATTGATGATAGCATCAAACATTGAACGTCAAGTGCATCGCTCAAATGTTGATCATAGACTAGGAGATCTTCATCACTTTCCCCTTGGGAAGGAGGATCAAGAAGTGAGAACTCCAACATGTAATACTTTCGTTCATGGAGTAGGACAACCCGAAGGCACCTAAACCATTGCTGAAAGTTACTGCTGGTGAGGATATTGTCTTTGTCCAAAATTGATCGCAGAGAAAATGTGGTTGACGAGTTTTTCATATTTGTTTCTACAATTTAAAAGAGCAGAATTATCAGTACTTTCTTGATTACATTTTATGAGAAATAATAAATTTTATTAAGTCTCCCACTATTTTATCAAGTCCCAATGGCCCTCACCATTGAACTCGGAATATCCACTTTCTTTGACATTCTAGTGGAAAGGATCCATATTCCCCTTCGGATAACCCCAACAAGGGTTGGTCAAGCTATTTGAAGGTATTTAGGTAGGCAGGTCTTTGCCAACTGTGAGCTTACAGTTCCTTGATCTGTTGAGTGGACTCTCCAATCCTGAAATCCTGACTTGGATTTCCTCAACTCTTTCCTCCAATATTACATCATGTCTATCAAGGGCTACTCCTCTTGATGTAATATGGTTAAGTCAACCCGAAACCTTTCATAAGGGCTTCCTTTATAAAATTAAGTGTCCCAACAAGGGTTGGTCAAACACATAGTTTTATTGAGTCTTTCTCTTAATCAAGTAATGGAAGACTTGGTCTGACTTAATATGGTATTGAGGGATTTTAATCTTTATGTGTAGTTTCTCATTATCACATGCTTGTTAATATTAAGTGATGCTTGCTTAAGTGATTAACCATGTTCTGATAATGTTTATTCATAGTCCGGTTTTTATTTTATTTCATCTTTGCATGATTTTTTATTTTGTTAATTATGTGATCACGACAACACATACATAATAAATAAACCATGAAATCAGAAAGAAATAAAATAAGATGGCATGATCATGAGCTTCTATTGGTTAGCTTATCCAGCAGTTTAATAAGCTAACCCTGACCTAGGGAAAACACCTTGAACATGATGGTTCATGTTTTGCAGCTCCCACCTGTCCACCTTTGTATCTTCTTGGGTTGGTTTCGCCTCAACTTCGGGTTTTGAACCATCTCCTTCGGCATGGGAGATCCTCCAGTACATGGTGTTTACATTAAAGAAACCATGGGCACGCAGGCCCTACATTTTATTCGAAGAAGGCTCGCAGGCCAACATATTTAAATAAATTTAAATGAAACCGAACACACATACAAAAGGGTCTTTATTCTATCTCATGATCATCCATAGCATGCAACGACATTTATGCATATTTAGAATTCAAATTCTTTTAACCGTTCTATTATTTAAGATAAGTCACACTTGAAAATAATTAATTATGATCTTATAATTAATCAATTATTTATCTTAAATTACTTTCTGAATTTCCTTGAGATTCTTCTCATCCATATCCCTTGTACAGGTCTTTGTACTTTTGGAAGAAACCTGGTGAAATTCCATTTCAGGAAAGTACACATCTTGTAGTTTATATTTACACGGTGTGTATTTCTTTTCACCTTTTATCCAAAGTACACACCGGGGGCTTTGGCGTGCTCTTTGTACTTTGGAAATTTTGGAGTAAACGGCATGTAGATAAATCATACATGGCGTGTACATCTTTGTTACGCAGTAACCGGCCTGGCGATCCCATGTACGCAGAACACGGCTTCTCCTTATACACGGTTTCACCTTGGCCAGATCGGACTACACGGCGTGTTTCTCTAACATACACGCCGTGTATTCTGGTTTCCATGCTCCATTCAATTCTGGTCAACATGGCATGATTAAAACTTAGTCATAATCAATTCACACGGCGTGTTTTGGCAGACCAGTGCCGGTTCATTGAACCTCAGTACATGACATGTAGTTTTAATTACACACCGTGTAATCCCGTGTTGTACAGACAGAAAGAGTGGCTCCTCTGGATGAGTTCCTCGTTTTTATTTTTATCAAAATTAAAATTAAAAGGCTGTTTCTATGATATGAATCAAGAAACGAATGAGGAATAACATATCTCGTTTATTTAGATTTATAGAACGATTTATTTCGAATTGAATCAAATATAAATGCATAAATTATCAACGAAAATTAAATAACTATAATCAACGTTGAAACCTCCCTCTAATACCATTTGAAGGTTCCAGGCGTAGCAGAAGCGCGTGGGTGGATGTAACCACTTGGCTTTTTTCTATTAGAAATGATCAATCTGGGATCAATAGGACGATAAACGCCAGTCTCCACGAATCGAATCATAGAAATAGACAAAAGAAATATAAAGTCCTGGAAACACAAAGTAGGATCATTACAGGTTGATTATAATTAATTTAATTAATTGAAAAGAAATACCCTTTGTGGTGTTCTTTCTACGTTGATGTTTTTTATCACGTTCCAATGTGATTCATCCTTGCGTCTCAAAATCCAAGTGTATACTTCCTCTAGTAGTGATCCACACGTGCACCTCGTATCTCTGGACGTCGCCAAAGGAGTCTCTGGGTGCTAGCGTGGAGAAACATTTGCTTGAGTTGTCCACCTTAGATTGTCTTGATCTGATGGAAGAAGATCTCTCTCGGTCTTAAGAGCATTCTTAGAGGAAGAGGTTCTTTCATCCTTGAAATAATTCTCTAGAATTGTTGTGCACAACGATTCTCTTATGTGTCGGAAAAGAGTTGGGGTTGTGAGGATATTTATGATCAGGTTTGAGGTTATAGAGTTATGACAATAAATAAACACGTTACGCATTTTATTTATTTCATTGACTCTTATTTAAAACCCCCATGTCGAATAATTAATTCCTTGACATGCTCCCACGCTGATTATAATAAATATCATTTAAAACAATATTATATCCTCAAAATACCGACTAGAAAAACTACACGGCGTGTATTAATTAATACACGACGTGTACTTGTTTTTTATTGAAAAATACACGGTGTGTACATTCAATGTACACAACGTGTATATCTTGTTTTCATTTATTCATTTCATTTCCATAAGGAAAACTACACGGCGTGTAACTATTAATACACGGTGTGTACTTATTTTCCATGAAAAACTACACGGTGTGTAACCTTTAGTACACGACATGTATATCTTGTTTTTCATTTCCTTCTTCCTCCATCATAAAGAGATTTAGGCTTCCTTGAATAATTATTAAACCACGTATAGTAATATTATTTATTCTAATTGAGATACTTGAATACACTTAGTGTGTGACCCTCTAGGCCTATTTCTCATTGGCATTAGGCGGGCTTTCCTAAATTCCAAGATTACTGTCTAGCAATGGGTCAAGGCACCCAAGAGAAAGAAGTTGACGCCGCATTGACGTATCACCTCATACGAATGCTTACTATGTAATTTAATCCATTTGTCTTGATATCTCATCAAGCAGGTTTCATGGCAGTGTCATAAACCTATATGCTTGATCCGTTATTCTTTCACTTCTTGAAATAAACTCGTCATTTACACCATGGACATGGAATTTAATGCGACAGTTCTATTTCAATCAAAGGGATGAGATATAAACTTCCATAAATGGAAGGGACAAATCCTTCCTCGACTTATCCATTAACAACATGTCACTCATGACGCACCCAACGTACCCTACTTCCCGCCAACTATTTGCATGACGGTTTTCGTCAGTAAATCTAAGTGCGTGAGTCATGACATGAGTCAATGATAATATTCCATTATAAAGACAATTACACACACTCGTAGATAGAAATGTCCGATGACACCAAGACATGCTGAATTGCTACTGGCGGGTCTGTTCTCATAATCTCCCATCTTGGATATTACCAAGTGTGAACTCCATGAGAGAGAGTCTCATCTTCTTATGAGTACTCACACATGACAGTCTATATACTATGTGTCCTATCATAGTATGTCATCCAACCTTTGAACTTTATTTAATAATATTGTTATATCATTTCAAGGTTCTCATCATAGCGGGGATCTGCTATGACCTTATCAACGCAACAAATATTCCAGGACATTATTATATTATATTCATGCAGAACAATGAACAATATATAATAAGTGAACATTAATGTAATCAAAGTACAAAACAGTTTGTTCTCAGGACACCAACCCTTACAATAGTTGGTCCACACAAGGCTGGTTATAGCTTGTCCACACAGGGCTGCTTATAGGTGGTTCACACAGAGCCTCTTGTAGCTAGTTCAAACAGATCCACTCGTGGCTTGCCCACATAGGTCCACTTATCATCTAGGCCTGCAGGGTCACTTAGACCCACTCGTCAGCAGTCTTCGGGTCTCAACCAACCACCGGATTCCCGCACATAGTGCGCTTGATTTGAGTAGAATCCACTCCTCAAGGCCTTTTTTCTAATTTCAACTACCATGAAATCCTCCTTAGAGCATGCCAAAGGAACCTCATCATTTCAAGGGTTCTAATTCTGCAAATGGATTGTCAATTGAGCATAAAATTTAAAATTTATGACTATTTTTCTGAAAAGGGGTCGGTCGGGTTCAGGTTTGGTCCGACCCGGGCGGACCGACCTGGTCTGGGGTACACCGACCTGACCCGAGTCCACCGACCCAACCCAAGTCTGACCCGACCCATTGGGCCATGGGTCTAGCCCACTGTACATGCCAAATATCCTCTAACCTAGACACCAGGAGGCATCCGGCTTGTGCCGCCACACGGATGGCTGAGGCCGGCTGCCCCCTACCTGCACGCGATCTCTACTAGACCATGTGCCAATGCACGCTGCAGTCTGCACCCGTGGGTCGCGTTCAACTTTTCCAACTTCCAGTCTGCATGCCGATTTCCCCTGCTGCACCGCCATAACCCCAACCAGCCATGAACCTTTCCTTGACATGCTACCATCTTCCCATTGCCATTTTCGGTCACCGCCATCGGTGCACTTATGGTATCTTCTACGGATCATCGGGTCTGCTCCGGTGGTCCATTTCTCAAACTGTCTGCACCCCTGGGCTTCTCGAGTTTCTGTCTTCCCTGATATGTCCTCAACATTTTCTTGTCACTGATTTAGAGGTGTGGTATTTAATATCACAAGAACGCCCAAAGACGAAGGAATCAAGGCCTTATTTTTTGTCATCCTGATTCTCCCCATGTTAGAGTTTTTAAAACATGGGAATATGATATTAAGGTTATATCCACAAAAAACCCGAAAAAATCTTTGAGATAAAACAAACCTCCCACAAGAATAAACAACCCATGGATCAACCTATCCATGTGTTGACCCACATTTTTTTATAAAGAAAGAACGGGGAAACAAGTATCAATCACAAGACACCCTACCTGGTTACAGTTCTATCGCAGGAAGAATCCGTCGTTGAATGTGATCCATCCACGAAGGTCCTCGATCCATCATAGAATATGGGATCTCTCATAGAGGATGGGGAGTAATCAAGTCATTGGCGATCATCATTCATTATTCATCAACGATGATCCTTCAGAGATTTAGAGTGTTTCTCCCAACGTGTCAAAGACACACCCCCCTGTTAAAACATTAAAAGTGGAAATTATTTTCCATTACTGTTGCATTGTAGTGTCATTATGTTGTTTCATTTATAAACCAGCATTTTAGTTTATTTGAGTTACAATGTCGTTTTGCTTCAATAATTTCGAAAGTTCAAAATAAAAATAAAATAATCAAGTTTAATTTATTTTAATTTTTCTTTAAAAAAGTCCGAAAACTATCTTTCACCATCGACCCGTACCGGTCAAGGTTAAGCTCCAGCTAAGGGAAACACACCCTCACGATCTCAACGGTACTCTCAAATTTCTAATCTGAGTTACCATTTAGGAGTTATAAGGATTTTAAAATAAAATAATTATTACTTAATTATTTTATTTACGGCCAAAAACTAACCTCCCCTGTTGGCCCACGCCGGCCAACGTTAGGCCCTTTCTAGGTTAATTATGACACTCTGAGTTCAATGGTTCCCTCATATTTTTTATCTGGACACTGTTTTGAAAGTTAGAAAAACCTGCTTGCATAATTATTTAGTGAACCTCAAAAATAGTTCGAAAATACATTTGGGCCACTCCAAGCCTCGGAATTACATGTTGTCTTAGAGCCTAGTCTCAAAATAATCCCATTTATTTTTCAAAAAAAATACATGGAATAATGGGGTATTTCATTAATCCCCCTTTTAGAGATTTATGTGCTCATAAGCCAAAATGAAGGCTAATCAATCAAATGGGGGTATTGAGCATGAATCTGGGCCTCCCGCTCCCACGTTCTCTCCTAGAGATTCTTGTTCTATTAACAAACATGAACAAGAGGAATTGACCATCCATGAAGGATCATCTCATGTTGATCCTCTATCTATACTAGGTACTCCACGAATGTCACCAATCTCTATCTCTTTGTGGTCGATGATGTGAGAAGGGTCGAGCACATATCTCCTCAGTTGGGATACATGGAAGACATTGTGTACCCTCTCTAACTGTGGCGGTAGATCCATGTGGTATAACACCTTTCCTACTCTATATAGTATCAAAAAAGTTTTGATGAACCTTGGAGATAACTTACCACCCCTACCAAATATATGTATCCGTCATCAAGGAGAGACTTATAGGAATACGTAGTCCCCCTCCTTGAACACCAAGGGTATCTAAAGCCTATCATAATAGGACTTCTTTTAGCTTTGTGCAGTTTTCATCTGCTCTTATATGACCTTCACTTTCTTGGTGGTAGTCTGTACCATCTCTAGAACCATGTGTGCTAACTCCACTAGGTCTATCCTGCATAACGGTGACCTGCATGGTTGTCCATACAGTGTCTCAAATAGTGTCATACCAATGTTGAAGTGGTAGCTATTATTGTATAAAAACTCCACTAGGGGTAGGTGGTCTTCCCAACTATGACCAAAATCAATAACTAAAGCATTAAGCATGTCCTCCAAGGTTTTTATGGTTCACTTTGTATGACCATCTGTTTGTCGGTGGAAGGTTGTGCTCAAGTGCAGCTGAGTCCCAAAAACCTCCTATAATCCCTTCCACAACCAGGATGTAAAGTTTTCATCACAATATGATACTTTTGTATATGGGACTCAATGGAGTCGAACTATATAATTCACTTATAGGCATTCCAAGCTCTCTACTGAAATATGTTCACTAATGGGTAGGAAGTGGGCCGACTTAGTGAGACAGTCTATGATAATCTAGATGGTATCATGCCCCCTAGAGTTACATGGTAAGTATATCATGAATTCCATAAATATCCCATTCCAATTACACTCTGTTACCTTGAGAGGTTGTGTCAAACCTACTGGAATCTGGTGCTCAGACTTCACTTTCTGACAAGTAGGTCATCTCGAGACAAACTGTGTCACTTCCTTCTTCATCCCCGGACACAAGTACTAACATCAGAGGTCCTGGTACATCTTCTCCATGCCTGAATGTACTGCCAAATGGGATGTATGGAACTCCCTCAACACATCCTCTTATAATTCCACTGATATAATGATGTGTCATCTAAAAAGGATAATGTGCTCCCCCCTATCAAATGTCCATCAGGGGTATTCTTTATGGACAAATGAGCACGTAAAGAATCACAGTTGGTTTCACTAAGTTATGCCTCCCTGACTCAATTAAGAGTGGATGCGTAACAATCAATGAATAAAGAAAATTTTTCTCCTTTCTATCCATGAAGGATATTTGAAGTGAGGACAACTACTCTGAGGCCTTTTTTAGTAGTTTTGAACTGGATCTCCTGTTGATAGCATCTGCCACCACGTTCCCCTTCCCAGGAGTATAGACTATCCCAAATTCATATTCCTAGAGTAAATATTCCCAACATCTATGTATCATATTCATATCCTTATAAGAAAATATATACTTGAGACTCTTGTGGTCAGAGCAGACGATGAATCATTCCCCCATAAGGTAGTGTTGCCACATCTTCAGTGTGAAGACAACCACTACCAACTTAAGGTTGTGAGTTGCGTAGTTCTACTCATGTAGTCTCAATTGTCATGATTCATAATAAATCAATACTTTCCCCTGCATCAAGACACAACCAAGACCTATTCTTGATGCGTCACATTACACCAAGTAGTCAACGCCCTCCTCTGGAAACCTCAAGGTAGAGGAACTTTTCAAGCTCTGACTTAGATATTGAGAGATCTGATGAAATCCTTCTATCCACACAAAGGGTTTTCCATTCTTCATAAACACTTTCCGGGGTGCTTCCACTCTGGAGAAGTCTAGTACAAACCTATGATAGTACCCATCCAACTCAAGGAAACTTTTCACCTTGGTAATGATCTTGGGTGGCTCCCAAGCAAGAATCACCTCGATATTTATTGGGTCCACCGCAACTCCAGCCTCTAAGATATCATATCCTAGAAAGTGGACCTTTAGTATCTAGAAATCACACTTATAGAGCTTTCCATAAAGATGGTGCTCTCATAGTGTTTCCAGAACCATCCTCAGGTGTATCACATGCTCCTCCTTGGACACTGAATACACTAAGATGTCATCAATGAAGGCCACTATAAACTGGTCTATGTATGGCTAGAATATCATGTTTCATGAGTCCCATGAAAAACTGTTGCGGAATTCTTCATTCCAAATGGAATCACTAAGTACTCATAGTGGTCGTACCGACATACAAAATATGTTTTTGAGATGTCATCATCTCATACTCGAAGCTAGTGATAGCCTGATATGAGGTCTATCTTCGAGAACCATCTCGCTCCATTCAGCTTATCGAAGAGGTCATCAATCATTAGTAGAGGATAATTTTTCTTCACGGTCACCAGTTTTAGTTTTTGGAAGTCCACGCATAGCCTCAAGCTTCCATCTGACTTCTTAGAAAACAACACTGGGGCTGACCATGGTAAAACATTGGGCCTTATGAACCACTTCCTCTACAAGTCCTCCAATTGTACCCTCAGCTCCCAGAGATCTACAGGAGCCATCTGATATGTTGGTGTAGATATTAGTGTTTTCCTAGGGTATTGATCAATTCATAAGTCTACCTCTCTACGAGGAGGTATTCTTGGAACATCCTCTATAAAGACGTCCTCATACTCATCCACAACTGTAGGAAACTGAAAACTCAAAACATCTACTGCTATGTGGGTAAGGATGGTCACATGTAGATACCCCCTTCCCCTATCCTCCAACTCCCTGATCCTAGTCTGGACTACATTGGGGTGGTGGTTGTAACATGTCAACATGTATACCACCTCCTAATGCTCTCCCAGCTCCTCTGTCACGTCTGTCTCCCTGTAGAAGGCTCGTGATTAGAACCGCCATCTGGTCAAATGGTGTCCTCGCTAAGAGGAAGACTCACATCACCACTTCCAACCAATCCTCAGTGACCTGATGATCTGTCTCTCCCCTAAACTTTGGAGGTCTCTATCTATGTAACTCATGTAAGGCACTAAAACTACATGCATCCTCTACTAGTAACACCAGTAGTAACTACTGACCGACGGGTAGTGGTATCGCTGGGACACCACCCGAAGGTACCATATCGGGCAATGGTCCTTGCACCAATGTCTCGTCGCTCTATAGACCATCCTCATGTTCACATAATGGAATCCTGGCTAGTTTTCTATATATAGGAATTTTAAAGGGTATTAAGATTAACCATGATTAATTTATTATACCCAGTGAGTTGGCTCTGATCTAAGAAGTACATGAGGAAACACTCAATTCCTATATGATGCATGCAACCAGTGGTTTCATATAATGAGTTCAAAAGAAAATTTTAGGGTCCTGGTGTATGGATATGTCAGTCGCTATACCAAAACTGTAATCCCCGAACCTGAAAGTCAAACTTGAAACATTCAACACCATCTCCCCAAAATAAAACCACACTCTCAGTCTTTAATGTAGAACTGACCTCCTCTTATACCACTTTGTCATGACCAGTCCCCCAGGTCCTGTGTCGTGACTACCCCAAGACCGCATCCCAAAGGCTAGGGGATGGCGACTAGCACCAAAGGCATTATCCCACAAGTGGGAGGAATTTTTCTGAGTACCTGTAAACACGCACACACAACCACGTCCCAAAAATATGAAAAAGAAAAACATGTATGCCACTAAAACAACCACTAAATAAAGGTAATATCTATAAGTCAAATGAGCCAAAATACAAACCCAAAAAAAATACAAACTAAAAACAAGAAAGTACAAAAAATATCTGAAAGGTCGTCAACAGAAGAGGCCCACCTAAAGGGTAGGCAAGGAGTGGCTACCAGAATCTATAGAAGTGTGTCCCACCTATTGTATCTCACTAGGCACCACCTGGTCCCAGACCACCAAGGCCTTTTTAAAAGCACTTTTAGTCTTTACTAGACACAACACGTATAGGTAGAGCCCGTTTATGGGTGAGTAAAACAATACTCATTAAGGACCCTGAAACACAAGGGAAATACCACAAAGGAGAGTATGCACAAGGTATTGTCAGCTCACAAATGTATAATCTAAAGTATGGAAAGCAATACTATCATATGTAACACTGAACACCTTGGACTACTAAGGTTCTCATCCCTGATGAGTACCGTGATTCTTATGAGTCACATAGAGCCACTCCCCACTATGGGTATGTCGGGTCACATAGAGATGCTCCGTACTTAGGTCATCATAGCCGGCCCACACAGGGCCGCTTATATCTGTTTCACACAGGGCCGTTTATATTTGGTTCAAACAGAGCTACTTGTAGTTGTTCCAAAAAAGTCCTCTTATCATCCAGGCCTACAGGTTCACTTAGACCCACTCGTCAGCAGTCTTTGGGTCTCAGCCAGCCACAGGATTCTCGCACGTAGTGTGCCTGATTTGGGGAGAATCCACTCCTCAAGTCATTTATCGAATTTCAACTTCTATTAAAGCCTCCTTAGATCATACCAAAATAACTGCCTTGTCATAAGGGTTCCAATTCCACAAATGGATCATCAATCGAGCGTAAGGTTTGAAATTTGTGATCATTTTTCTAAAAAGGGGTTTGTTGAGTCTAGGTCCAGTCTGACACGGTCGAACCGACCTGACCTGGATCCAACTAGGCCCGTTGGGTGGCCCAGATCTCCTCCATCTTAGACTCTAGGAGGTGTCCGGCTTGTGCTGCCATGCGTCCGTCTTGTGCCACCACTTGTTCGGATTGTGCCACTGTGAGTCTGACTTGTGCTTCCATGCGAATAGCTAAGGTCTGTCGCCCCCTATTTCGAATGCGGCCCCCGCTGGACCATGTTCCCACGCACGCTGTGGGCCACTCCACTGACATGGCTGGGTGGAAACATCTATCTTCGACAGCCACCGGCCACCGGCCCCTGACACACCGTCACAACCTCCACCTTGGTTCACTTTCATATCACCCTGCCACCCACCCACGTCCACCACCGCGGGCCATCGGTGGTATCTTCTGAGGACCACCGGGTCCGCTCTGGTGGTCTATTTCTTAAACTGTCTACACCCCTAGACTTTTCAGGTCTCTGTCTTCCCTGCTATAGCCATGAGTTTTCCTTTCCATTTATTTGAATGTGTGGTCGCGAAAATCACAACAACGCCCAAAGACAGAGGAATCAGGGCCTTGTTCGTGTCAGCCCGATTCCTCCACGTTAGAGTTTTTGAAACATGGGAAGAAGAGATTAAGGTTCTATAAAAAAATAACCCTGATGAAATATCTGATATAAAACAACCTTTCTAAAAGAAAAAAATACCATCTGATCAATATGTTTGTGGGTTGACCCGCGTTCTTTGTTTAGAAAGAAAGAACAGGGAAACAAGTATCAATCACAAAACACCCTACCTGGTTGGAATTTGATCATAGGTAGAATCCTTCGGGGAAAGTGATCTATCCGCAAAGGTCCTAGATCCATTTTTTGAGGGAGAGATATCTCAAAGAGGAGGGGGAGTGCTCAAGTCATTGGGAATCGTCATTCTCCATTCATCAACGGTGATCCTTCAGAGATCCATAGTGTTTCTCCAAATGTGTCAAAGATGCACCCCTTGTTAAAACCTTAAAGGAGGAATTTTTTTTGTTAATGTTGCATTGTAGTGTTGTTATTCTATTTAATTTATAAAAAATTGTTTCAATTTAATTGAGTTACAATGTCATTTCACTGCAAAAATTTCAAAAGTTCAAAATAAAAATAAAATAATCAAGTTTATTTTATTTTAATTTTTCTTTAAAAAAATCTAAAAACTATCTTTCACCCTCAACCTGCATTGGTTGAGGTTAAGCTCCACCGAAGGGAAACACACCCTCATGAGCTCAATGGTACTCTTAGATTTCCAATCCGAGTTACCATTTAGGAGTTATAAGGATTTGAAAATAAAATAATTGTTACTTAATTATTTTATTTATGGCCAAAAACTAACTTCCACTGTTGGCCTACGTCGCCCAACATTAGGCCATTTCTAGGCAAATCCTAAAACTTTGAGTTCAACGGTGCCCTTGGATTTTTGATCCAATCACTGGTTTAAAATTTAGAAAAAACCACTCTCATGATTATTCAATGAACCTCGAAAATATTTAAAAAATAGGTTCTAGCCACTCTCGGCCTTAGAATTACGTACCGTCTCAGAGCCTGGTCTTGAAATAATACCATTTAATTTTCAAAATAATTTACATGGAATTGTGGTGTATTAAAATATAGTTCATTTAAAGACTTACCTCTCCTGATAACATTAAAGGTATTATAAGTTTTTTAGGCTATTCCAACATCTACAACAGATTCATAAAATATTTTTCTAAAATAACTTTCCCTCTATAATCAATGCTAGAGAAATATACACCCTTATTGTTTAATAAAAAGTGTTTAGAATCCTTCAATATTATTAAATAGAAACTCACTTATTTACCATCATCTTATACTCTAATTGGAAGTTTCAAATCAAAATCATGTGTGATACTAGTGATGTGGTTATTAGAGAAGTTTTAGGACAGAGGAAAGACAAGAGGTTTTATGTGGTGTACTATGTGAGCAGGTTCCTAGATAAAGGAATTACACAAGTACTAAAAAGTATTTGTTGGATATAGTTTTTTAACTAGAGAAGTTTAGATAGTATTTTATAGGTTCCAAAGTCTTAGTCATCCCTGACCATTCTACCATGAAATACTTATTTTCTAAAAAAGAGTCCAAACATATATTGATTATATAGATACTTTTTCTACAGGAATTTGATTTAAAGATCAAGGATAAACATGTAAATGAAAATATAGCGTGTGATCATTTTTATATACTTTATAGTACTAAAATTTATGGTAATACGAAGATTAAATATTTTTTAGGATGAAAATTTTCTTTTTTATGTTAGTCAAACAATCCAATTAGTATGAAAATTTTACTAATTTATTGGATATTGGAGTCATTCCGAAATAATTTACAGAAAATCAAAGGATGAAATTCATTTTTTATTTAAATTATTACTTTTTTGATGAACCTGTACCACATTTGAGGTGTTGTGATGGTATTATTAGGATGTGTGTTCCTAAGGAAAAAACGTTTCCCATTCATTGAATA
Organism: Viscum album; assembly: GCA_963277665.1. NCBI lineage: Eukaryota > Viridiplantae > Streptophyta > Magnoliopsida > Santalales > Viscaceae > Viscum > Viscum album. The sequence continues at coordinate 1,354,330,946 of OY728164.1, forward strand.
TGTCATTCTGCACCACGGGGGGTCCATCATAGAAGAGAGTGTACTAATAAAAAATCAATCCATTTTCTATTAGAATAATTTTTTTTAGGATTCTAGTAGTTTGGTGGTTGGTTGTGATAAGTAAGGTTATTTAATTTTGATAGGAAACAAGATCTTCTTCAAAAGGTAATTTTAGAAGTTGATTTTTTTTATGTTTTGGGATTGAACTTTATGGGTTCATTTACATCTTCTTATGAGAATGAGTGAATCTTTATGGTTGTATACTATGTTTCTAATTGGATTAAAGTAGGGTAACTTTCGATCAATCAATCTAATTGTGTGATCAAATTTAATAAAAATAATATATTTTCATAATTTAGGGCTCCAAAAGAATTTATAATAGATAATGGAACTCACTTTATGAATTAAAATTTCAAATATTTAATGGAAAAATATGGATGTATTCAAAAAACTAGAATTGATTACCATCTACAATATAGTCAAAAAGTTGAAATATCAAATAAGGAGCTTAAAAAAATTTAGTGAAAATTGTATCTAGTTTCAAGAAACACTGGTCTTTAAAACTTGATGAGGATCTTTGGGACTTTATAACTTCATTTAAAACCCCTATAAGAATGTATCCTTATATAATTACTTTTGTAAAATATTATTATTTACCCATAGAGTTACAAAAAAAATATTTTTGGGTAGGGAATTCCTTGAAAATTGATTTTAAATCTGTCGGAGAAAGAACATTGTATGAGTTGAGTGAGCTTGATGAGATTAGGTGAGAGTCCTATGATAGTTCTAGGATATACAAGGAGGAGACTAAATATTTTTATGATTCCATTATCCAAAATAGAGATTTTAAAGCTGGTAAAAAGTTTTTGATTTTCAATTCCATACTTAGAATTTTTTTGGGAAACTTAAATCCAAGTAGTCTGGACCTTTCACCATCCTTAGATTGATAGTAAATGGAGTTTTGTAGATTATAATAGAAGATAATAAACCATACCTAGTTAATGGAAAAATAATTAAACACTAATTTTAGGGGAATCCAAAAGTCTTAAATATCATATTTATATTTAAATATAGAGTATTCAATTGAGTCTAACTAAGGAATTTAAACTCAATTCTTCATGAGATTCAACCCATGGTTCATTTTATTTTCCCTTACTTGAATTAAAATAATTTTGTTGTTTTTCTTCCTTGTTCTCACTTGTTTTCTCATTTTGAAACTGAATTGGTTTGACTTGAGTTAATTTTGGTGAATTGGTAATGTAACTTTAAATAGTCATTGTCTATAATTTTAACCTAATACACTAATTCAATCAAATGTGAGAATGGCTGATTTCAAAGAGGAGTAGATAATTAGATATTTCTGCATAAAAATTCTCTAAATTTTATCTCTGGTTATTTTCTTTCTTGAATTATAAATTCTACAATCTCATATTGATATGTTCATTTTGTAAGAGTTGAAACTTACTAACTATGGGACTTTAATGGTAAAATAAGGGGAGTGTTAGAATGAACTCAAGTGGTTAAAGATACACTATCAGGGGTGTATTGTTTTTTATTCTACTTTGAAATATTTTTATTCTAAATACTCTTTAATGATTCCTTAATAGTGGTGGATTTTTTAAATCTTCTCACTTAATAATACTAAGTGTGGGGTAAATTTACCCTTTTTTTAATTTATTAAGGCTAAAACATGTGTTAATATGTTATTTGCTACTATAAAGAATGTCCAACAAATTATATCTTGATCTAAATAAAAAAAATCACGTGTCTATGAAAAAAGTAAAAAATTAAAAAACATTTTAAATTATATTTTAATAAATCATTAGAAAATGTAGTGAAATATTGTATGAAATAAGTTGTATCCCTTGAACATACATTCAACCACTTAATAATAAAAAAATTACATTTAAAAATTAGCATTCTTTATCCCACAATAAGATTCAACATTGGGGAAAATGTTGGGATTTAATTGTGGGAGAGGGATCATAATGTGATAAGTTTTATTAATTTTTTTACACATAAAAAAATCCTATTTTTTTAAAAAAATTGTTTTTTTTATATTAAAATTTCTTATTCAGTGGGTCAAAATTTTTGTAAAGTTAGAGATGTGATTTTCCACTTTGAGGATGTTAACTTTTTCTACCTTCTCATGGATTTAATTGGTCACATCAATTTCTTTACTCTCTTGATTTTTTTTCAAACTTTGTGAGTATGATTTATAATCATAATTGGTTTCAAAACTTTTTAATGGGATTTAAACTTTTAAGTTATGCATTTAAATTATCTATGGAATAAAAATCCTAATCCAGGTTGAATCTTTTTTCTTTTTTCTTTTTTTATTGAATGGGTTATTTATTCTTGCTTCTAATTAATCTATATTTTCCATTAAATAGTGTGCCTAATTATCATGAGTTATTAATTTATGTTTCTTTTCTCTTGGAGGTAAATAGAAGTTTGGAAGTTTCAATTAAAATGAAAGTCATTTTTTTTAAACCCTTTCAAGATTTCCAATCTCAATCATTTTTATAAAACCAAAACCATATTTTGACCAAATTGGTTATTTATAATAAATAGAATTTTAATATGAATATAATGATAATTAAAATTATATTTATATTTATAATATACTAAAAATATTAAATTAAGTAAACAGTTTTCTTTTTAATAATTTTTTTATATTTTAAAACTATTAAGTATAGAAAAAAAATTAATTTCAAAAATATAATCAATTTTTTTAGAAATATCATAAATGTTTTATGTTGAAGTTATATAAATATAATTATAACAATTATAAGAAACTATACAAAAATTATAATATAATATATTTGTTAAATTTATGCAATTATACACATATGTAATTATATTTTTAAAATTATAAATATATTATAATTACAGAAATTTAACAAATATATTATATTATATATATATATATAAACATATAAGTTATTATATATTTATAAATTTAAAAAATTATATAATATTAATTTCATAAATAAATTGATAATTTTTATAAAATAATAATATTAATTTAAAAAATATATTTATAATTATATTTGAACTAATATAATTACAATTATAATATAGAACATATGAATTATATTATGTTTTATTTACATTATATGGGTTGTATTTACATTATAATGTTTTATATGCATTATATAAAGTTATATATGTGTTATATTAATTTATATTTTTGTAGTATATGTGTTATATTTATATTATTTAATGTTATATTTACGTTATATATGAAAAAAAATTACATTATATATCCATTATATAACATCGTATTTATGTTATATATGAGTTATGTTTTAGTTAAATAGGAATTATATTTATTTCATATAACATAAGTATAACGTAATTCTAACATATATTTAACAGGAAAATAACACACTTATAATATAATATAATGTAAATATAACATTATATAATGTAAATATAATGTTATATAATGCATATATAACATAAATATAACATTATATAACGTAAATATAATGAATATATAACATAAATATAACACACATATAACATAAATTTAATGTTAAATAATGATAATGTAATGCATATATACTCTTAATTATATATCATTTCTAACATAACAATATTATCATACATAATTAAAATTTAATATAATACAGTAAAATAATAATTCAAAATAATATATAATTATTATTTTATATAATATAATACAATAAGTCATACATATCATTCTAATAAATTGATTTATAATTTTTATAAATGAAATCAAACTTATCTTTATAGTTAGATTTTAAAAAGAACTACAATTTTCATTATAATAAATATAATTTTTTATATAAATATAATGATAATGGTAATTATATTTATATTTAAAATATATTTAAAAAATAAATATAATTATATTAAATATAAAAATCTATTTAATAATTATTTTATATTATAAAACCACAAATTATATACAATTATTAATTTTAAAAAATTAAATCATATTTTTTAAAAATATTAAAAAATTTATGGGTTAATATTATGTAAATATAATTACAAATTTAAATATTTAAATCAATTTAATATATATAATTTATTATATATTTATAAAATTATTAATTTGTATGATATTAATTTTTTAAATATAAATAATTTTTTTTATAATAATAATTTAACTGATATATTTATAACTATATTTGGACTAATATATTTATAATTATAATATAACACATATATTTAATAAATATTATCTGATAAATGATAATTATAATTACACTTTAATGATAATTTCTAAAATATTCAAATATTTATTTAAATTTGAGGATAACTAATTTGGAATAAATGGTCATTCAATTTATATAAAAATAACCAATGTAAAATAATCATTCATTCAATGGATATAAAAGTAAATGATAATCAATGTTGAAGGTTATATAAAAAAATATATCTATACACATAACATTCATTAAAGAAAAATACAAGATGGAAAAAATGGATCATTCCATAAACTGAATGAGTACGTAAAAATAAAAATTAATGTTTGACCTTCTTTTACATAATTATGGAATTTTCATTGAAATATAAATATTGTTTCTTGATGTCTTGTTTTCTCATTTTATTTGTAAGGAAAAACTCATGAGGCATTTTTAACATCTATCAGTAAATCTCAGGAACATTTGGGAAGTTTCTAATCCATCTAAACAATTCATCTTTGTCATCTATTCTAAAAATGTAAAATAATTAACAAACAAATCTATAATAATAAATCACCAAAAAAATTAAAGATATAGAATAAGGGAAAATCGAATCAAGTAATAAGGTGAGAGGTTACCTAGTTGTGATAAAACGGTGGAATGATGATAAGTTTTTATATTACTAGTGAATGAATTTATTAAAAATATTACTATATTTGAATTTTGATAATAGTTCTGAAGCATTTTTTTGGTTTTTTATTTAATTATAATGATATTTTATGACAATTATAATTCATTTATTTTTCATATTACATTATTTTTTAAAAGATTAAATGAAAATAAATACAATGAATATAAATTATAATAATTTTTAACATAGAATAGCTATCGATCTTGTCCATAAAGGTGGTCTCTAATACCACACCTTCAGTCAACCACAACTTGGACAGCTCTAGTAACTCTCTATCCATGTCGATCAAGTTCTTATGGAGGTTGTTCATGAACTATATAAGGTGTTATAATGGGTTGATTTTCTAAATTTTCTTGACCATTTCCAAAATCAGATGATATAGGAAATTCTTGAAAATAAGATTCATTGAAAAATGACATATCTAAGTGGGTTATTGTAGAATAGTGTAATCCATCTCGCGATGATGATCATGGATCATAAAAAAATATTACGTAAATATCATGCCACATGTCGTAATTGGTTGGCTACTATGTGAGGGTTCAGTAAATTCTTGAACCATTTGTGGAAAGGGTGTGAAGGGTGAAGGATCTAAATATTGTGTATTGGGAACATCAACATGGATAGTCACCAGTGTTGAAATTCTAGAACATTTTCTAGACCTATTTCATGGTTGTTTCCCTTTATTGTCACTATAATGGCCTGGAATGGGTTGTGATGGAGGATTTTGATCCTCATGCTCAGAAGGATTGGCCTCTTGGATACCAAGAATTATTTTTTAAATATAATACAAGGAAAATTTAAGTGTTTCAAATATAAAACTTTATTTTCCCTCTAGTGTACATAAATAATTTATGAAAGAGACTTCATCCTACTATTTATGATAATTATTTATAATTCATTGGAAAAAAATGTGTATGAAGAAAAATAATATTTATTACCACATCATGAACAATACCTCTAAATAGTGAAATAAGGCATCGTGTGATGCCTTTATACCACATAATATATTCTGATTGACAACATAGATATATTTTGTTAGATCTTTCATCTTGAGTTACAAAATATTTTTATAGATTTTTCTATAGTATAATATACTACCAATGATAAGTATGATAATGAGCATCATTTTGACCAGTCAACTTCATCATATGTATATAATTAACTTTTCTAGGCACGTCTGGTATTAGCTTTATAAGACCAAACTTCTGTAGTGCTCTATTGGGTTGATGAACTTCAATTATATGAAATCGTATCAAGGGAAAAACTGCAATATGTATACCATATCCTTCCCATCACTCCTTTGGAAGGGACTCGATGATCATAGGTGTATATGAAATCCAGAATATCTATATATAAAAATAATTATTTTACAAGTAAGACATTAAATATTTATAATTGTAATCATATAAATTAATATATTGATTTATACCTCATGTAACTCCAACCCATCCAATATAAGTTGACGCATCCTTAGGTTGTTTCTTAGAAAAAATGTAAAAGATATATGATGATTCCATATAAAAAAATTAAATTCTAGATTAAATAAAATAGTATACAAGTAAATCCTATAATACAAGTCTTGTATAAATTGTTTTCACACCTATATGAATGAGGTGTGATATGAAAATCACCTTCGGTTAGCTCAGGTTGCATGATTATTGGGGAAATTGTAGTGAACTTATCTCGTGCCCATAATTTCACAATCATATAACACCCTTAAACTATAAAATATCTACATTTATACCATTTTTTATCTTCTTAGGTGCCTAAATAATTTCATTTATGATTTCCTACGTCCTATAAGTGTCATGAGGGAGTTCATAGCCTTTTCCTTTTTAAAATTTTTAATTTTTCTCTCACAATCACTTGACTAACCATATAGTCACTTGTTCCTTTGTGAATTTTGTTGATTTATTCTTATGGTGAGTTGGTTTATTCTTATGGTTAGATGGTTATTTCTTATGTTCGTTTATTTTCTTCATGTGTTTGATTGGATTCTTCATGCAATCAGTTGGTATCTTCATATGATCAATTGGCTTCTTTATAAGAGTGGTTGGTTTCTTCTTATAGTCAATTAGTTTCTTCTTATGTTGAGTTAGTTCCTTTATGTGGTTGGTTGGTTCCTTATTATAGTCATTTTTTCACTCATGTGGTTGCTTTCTTTTCTCTATGTGGTCGATCACTTCTCACGGTCAACTCAATAGTTTCCCAAATTTCCCAATTTTTTGAAATACCTGGATTTTTATATAATAATTTGAAAATTTATTTTAACATAAAATGTGAGATTTAAAGCTTAAATAAGTTTTTTAAAAATATTTTTTTATAGGGATAAAATATAGTATTTTAATTTCTTAAATTTTATGGTTTTAAATGGGTTATTCTAGATGTTTTAAATGAAACAAAATTAAAAAACAGTTAAAAAGTAAGGTTATCCATGTTAATCTTATATTTCATTTTAGGATATATCTAGAACCTTAAAGTATAGGATTTACTCCATTAAAGTCTTTTCTTTTTTTCTTTTAGTCTAGATGAACCAAAACCTTGTGCAAGAACCTGTAGAGTTGTATACTTTCACCTAGAGCCTTCCTGCTTGTCATTCTAGTCATATTCGACATTTTGGTTCCCTTTGTATTCCTATAATAATGTGTTGCATTTGAGGTAGGATTTTGTTTCTCTTTCATATTCCTCCATTATCTAAATTTTTTTTTATTGATCAATCCCTTAACTTCAGGATATCCAAGTGGATACATCACCGTCTCTCCCCCTATTTTTGGTACAATGTATTTTATAAATTATTTTCTATGTTAGGGATGCTTATTCTCTCTTATTTTGAGAAATTTTATAATTAGAATAATTTTTTTTCTATTGGGTGGGTGGTATGGATTAACTAATGAAGATAATAAATCATATTAATTTAAATTGTAAGTGAAGGGGTAATTACATGTGTCTATTTATTTCCTTAATATTGCTAATTGTTTTCTCTTAAAGCATATAAATTGTTATGATACACATGTTATAGCTACTATAAATTGTAACTCGTCACTGTGGATTGATAAAATTTACTGTGTTAAATCTACCACTCATAAAAGGTTAAGAACTTATATGTGGCTAACAAATTGTTTGAGTGAGAATATGGAAATCATGTGAAAATACCCTTATCAAATATGATGAATTAATAAAAAAACCCCTTAAAATAAATTTTGGATTTTTTAGTTTGGAAATATATTTTTGAGTTATATAGTATGTTTTTTCAACATTGTAGTTGAGTGGCCTTTTGGGGATTGTTCAATGATGGTGGATACTTGTTTAGGTGTGTGATGTGTTGTGGGAAGTGGAAGTGTGGTGGTTGATGTGTAGTTATTTTGGTGAGATTATTGTTGATTCTTATGGTGTCTATGATAGGTGGTGTGGTAGCCTGATAGTAGTGGAATAAAACTATTAATGGTGTAATTTAATAAATCTGGTCAAGAAACTCATTTTTGGTAAATTAATCAATAAATCAATGAATCATATAATAATGAATATATTGGACATAAATGAAAATTAAATATGAATTTTGGATTTTGTGTTTTGTGTTTTTTCATCCAATATGAAGTTAAATGAATTAATTAATGGATATTTTTTATTAATTTAATAATCTAGAAGGGTGGAAGAATCTATAATTTGAAAGAAATGAAAGTGGTTTGTGTGTGTTTGTTCTATGCAGTGGGTTGAATCATGTTTGTGGTAGTGTGTGGTAATGTTAGTGTAGTGTTGATGATAAAGTGATTATGATAAAGTTTTTGATATAGAACCTCCAAGTTGGTCTTGTGTGTTATATATGTACATATATATATATAAACATGTATTTTAATGTTACTTTTTTAAGAACCCCACCCATGTTGAGTACCATATTCTGACACCTAAATGTTCTTAGGGGGAGTTTTCCCTATTATCCATATGGTGAGGGATAGATGGATGATTAACCCCTCTTACCCTATCTTCCTTCAATAATAGTATCGGTTAATGGATCAGTTAGTGGCAGATCCTATCCCTTGATGGAAACATAGTTGGTGGTGATTCTTAGTAATGAGAGGACAATATATGTAGTGGGGGTAATGCATCGTAGGAGGAGGGGACTAGGTTAATTTCCTTCACATTCATGAAACCCTACTTCCCTGTTTGTGATGTTGTGGATGGATGTGTAATTATGCAGTAGTGGAATGAGATATGTGCATGATGACATTGATTCCAGCATGGGATGTTGGGAATTATGAGTGGCTAGGGTAGGTATTTATGTGACCTGAACCACATCAAAGATGGTTGGATACATGGTAATGATATGGCATATAAGGGATGGGAGCACAATATGTTTGATTTTGGTTCCTTAAAAAGACAAGACGGTGTGGGAAGTGGATGTGAGGCACCTTTATTAGTGTCTTCTTGATATTATCTTACTACTCATTTGTGTTATTTGGGGAGTGATCCTTGGTGAGGTTGGGACAGATAGGTGGACTATCTAGGTAATTGTTAGTTCTGTTATTTATTCCCTGATGCATTATTTTTCCCTTTTCACATTTTCAGGAGGGCCCTTCTATATGATTCTATTGAGTATACTTGTTATTCTTACCCTATATATATAATGTGTTTTCTAGGATTCTATAAGGGTTACAAAGGCTAAGTTGGGAATTACTAGATTGTATATTGGAGTTGTTTTGGAGTCATTTCCTTGGTTTTCTTTTTTTATTTACTTTGGATATTTCATTTTTATTGTCCGAAATACATGGTGTGATGGTTTGGTTACTTTTATATTTTTTGGCAGGTTTTTTTGGTGTTTTTTTCATTTTATATCTTGATAATTTTCATATATTGAGGGTAATGTATTCCATTAGACTATTTTACACCCTCTATGTTGGTCACCAATCTGGGGCCTACTAAAGGTAGAACTCGGGGGGGTCACTCATTCACTTCACTACCATCCTAGGAGGGGTACTAGTGGGGAGGGGGGAATGATAGAGTGCTATAATAGATTTTTTTGACAGATAGGATGGATTATGGAGTTATTCACCAGTAAAGCTTACATTGTAATGGAAGGGAAACAGTGTATCCCAGAATTAGTGTGTGATGTAGCAAAGGATACTGGCTAGGACATAGGTTTTTAAGGTCCCCTATTATTTGATTAAAACACCTTAAGATTACTTAACATCCTAGGAGAGATAACATTGATTGTGGGGTGGTTACGTTGGGGAGGTACATGCATTAGGATTGTTTCCATTTGTGATTGAACAAGGTGTTTTTGAGAATCAAAGTGGATTTAGTTAATTAATATAAATAAATTCCATACTACCAAGATTAATCTTACTTCCTGTGTGTGTTTTCAGAGATGGATCCTTGTCATTGTCCATGTTTAGTTCAGGAGGTAGAGGTTCAGTAGGCTAACCCAGTAGAATATCGGAGTATTGATCTAATATAGGAGGATGAGACATGGAATAGGTAATTGAATGATTTATAATGTTGGGGTCTATAAAATTATTATGGGAGTGTATTTAATATAAAGATATAGAATTGAATTTTAGAGCTTGATAGTTCATTTAGTCTGATTTAGGCTCGAAATAAGTACTAGGTTTCATTAGCAGTTAGTTAAATGCAGAGAGAGGTGCACCAGTGGTGGATATTTTATCATAAATAGAAGAAGGAAGAGGATTTTTCTTGAGATGAATTCTATAAGGAGTTTCATCTAGATTTTTTTCATCGATTATGAAAGTGGAAAAGAGGCAAGATCTTTTATCCCTCCAGTAAGGGAGCCATAGAGTGTGACATCTTGAGATTAAGTTTAAGGAACATCTATTTTTTCTCCTAATATATTTATAGATGAGGATTCTAGATAATTATGTATTAATGATGTACTAATTCTAGTGATTAGATATGAAATCACCCCATTTATGCTTCCTACATATCTCGAAGTGCATAAAAATATGGAAGTGATAAAAAATGCACTCACAAGGAGGAGTACCTCAAGAGGGTGGTTAGAAGAGTTTCTTGATGAGAATATATTTAGTCGGGGTATCACAGATGTTATAGAAATTGATGTTTTTATTAGTAGGAAGTCAATTTTATTATCCTTTTCACATTTTTATAGGGCCAGTAGTTCTCGAGAAACTATTGGGGGCTTCTCATTTGTATGTAATTCTAGGGGAGGTTATGTTCACCATCATTCTTAGTTCCTAACTTCTCAAGGAGGTAGGTTTTATTTGTATTTTTAGGTCCCTCTTCATCTACAATAGTGAAAGTAGCTACTAACATTTATTCAGTATACAAGATGAGATTGAGATGGTAGAGGTTATCCCTATGATTCTCCTCTCCCTTAGGTAACCAAGCCAAAGTGTGGTTGTGGATTTCATTAGAAGTAAAATAGAGGAGCTAGGATTATGCAAGTGCATGCTATAGAGGTTTCATTTCTAGAGAGAATAGAGGTTTTCTGAGGTACATTCAGTTTATAATCTACCTTAGTTTATACATTGTTTGATTTTATAGCTTCATGCTCCTTTGTTGCATCAACTTTGGTCCACATGTTGGGACTAGAGGTTAAGAGGCTTCTGGTTCCCCATATATTATCCATGCTATCATTTGATGTGTGTCAAGGGTGCATATTGATGATAGGGAAGCATCAGTCGATGGGTATTTTCTTCTTGTTATAGATGTAGTCATACGATTTCATCTTTCACATGAACTGGTATTATTTTTAATATACAATTGTTGACTATTTTTGTGGGGAGTTGTTTTTTATGATATGGAGGGAAAGTGAGTGGTGATTATTAATGATTGAAAAATTTGGATGGGTGTAATGTTTAAAGATCCTATTTTATATCAGTTGATAGAGTTGTTATTGGAGACCCTGGTAGCAGAGATCCCTAGTGTTGTTGAGTCTCGATGTCTTCCCATACGAGGTTGTGAAACTACCCCCTTGACGCAATGTTAAGTTTGGTATTGAGTTATAACTAGGATCCCCTCCATTTTCAATTGATACTTATCATATATAACCCGTAGAGATATATGATTTAAGACTTCATATTAATTATTTTAGTAGTAGGGATTTATCTAGACTAATGTATCACCTTAATGTGATCCAGTATTATTCTCCTAGAAGGAAAAAGGTGGTATGAGGCAATGAATTAACAACTAGAAGATGAGTTAGGTAATGATCAATAACGGTTGCCCCTTCCAATAATAGACAATCTATTCAACCAACTAAATGGTCTTGATTGGTTTTTTAAGATCGATCTATGGTTAGTATATCACCAAATGAGGGTGAATGAGGGGATATCTTGAAGACTATTTCTAGAGAAGGTATGTTTTTTTCATGTTTTTCGGTGTTACAAACACATAATTTGTGTTTTATGGCTCATAAACTTTGTATTTTATGAGTTTTTGGATAATTTTGTAGTTGTATTCATCGATGGAATCCTTATATACTCAATGTTATAGGGGGTATGTCAAGCATCTCAAAATTGTTTTATAAGTTTTTTAACACCAAAAAATTTATGGAAAGAAACCCAAGTGAAATTTTTGTACAATGTTTGTGTACTTCCTTAGAAATGTGGTGTCTTAATAGGGTGTGGTTGTAGACCCATAATATAATGAGGTAATTGTTTCTTGGGAAACACCTAAGAATGTAGCATAGATTCATATATTCCTTGGTCTTATAGGATATTACTAAAGGTTTGTTTATGAATTATCTCAAGTTATATCCTCATTTATAACTTTCATAAAGAACCGTATTGATTTCATCTAGACTCATCAGTGTAAGGAATATTTCAACTACCTAGAGGAAAGGTTGATCAATGCCCTGGTTCTTCAGTTTACATTGGAAAGAGTGATGTTTAATGTCTTTTGTGATGTTTCCTACCTAGTCTTGGGATGAGTCTTTATGAGGAAAAGGGAATTTATCTCTTATGTATCTATGAATTTTTATCTCCATGAGTGTAAATATCCCATTTATAACCTAGATTTGGTAGAAGTAGTGTTTTACCTAATGTTTTGGTGATGTTACCTCATTAGTGTTTACTTTTTGGTCTTCACTGACCACAAGAGTATAAGTTATGTTTTATCTCAGTGGGTTTTTGAACCTGTATCAGCATAGGTGGATATAGTTTCTCTAAGAATATTATTTTGAGATATCCTACACCCCAGTAAAAATGAATGTGTTCGCTAACATGCTAGGGTGGATGTTATGGGGAGATGTGGTTCTAGAGTCTATTGATGTCTGGTAAGGTATAAAAGATCTTACATTGATGAATCTTAATGTGTAGGAATTTAGTGTAATAGGTTTTCTCTATTATATGAAAGTGGAATAACCTCTAATGCTATAGGTAGAGGGGTCTTAGTGGGGAGAACCATATGTAGAAGTAATGTGGGATTATGTTAGTCTTCATGAAACTATAGAGGGATGGTTTGAGGATGATCATAATTGGATGATGTTTTTGGGGATACTGGTTGTTCCATTGTCCATGTGTGAGGTATTTCTCCATGAGTTTCACAGATCACCCTTAGTAGTGTATTTAGGTGTATCCAAGATTTACCATGATTTAAGGGGGAATATTTGGTGACATGGGATTAAGTAGTGGTGGAGTTTGTGGCATGGTTTCTGGTTTATCAATAGGTGAAATTTTAACATCGTGTTTTTAGAGGCTTATTATAACCCTTGGATTTACTTGAGTAGAAGTGTGAGGATATATCAGTGGCATTCATCATATGGTTACCCCAATATTAGGGTGATTTTGATGTCATTTGGATGATACTTGATTGATATGAAAAGTTGTCCAATTTTCTAGTGATCATGGAGTCAATTGTTATGGATTATTTGATAAAGCAGTACTTAGATGAGGTTGTGACACTCCATAGGGCACTGAAGGCCATTATATCTGACTAGGATTATCATTTTACCTTGAGATTCTAGAGAGGATTATAGCATGATTTTTTCTCTCAGTTATGTCTTAGTAGTGTTTTCCATCCCCAGGTAGATGGGAAGACATATCAAACCATCTAGACACTCGAGGATATATTATAGGAATTCATCTTAGACTTTGGTGAGTAATGGGTGAAACACCTACCATTTTTTAAGTTTTCCAAAAGAAATATTTTCCACTCATCCATCAGTATAGCTTCATTAGAGGCATTGTATGGGAATCCACATCATTATCTTTTGTGCTAGAATATGTTTGGGGACTTAACAATCTTGTGTCCTGATGTGGTGTAGAGTAAAAAAGAGAAGATCCATGTCATTTGAGAGAAGATACAAGTAGTGTAGGATCTCAAAAAGACCTATAAAAATTATAGGTTGAGGCCCTCTGAGTTTTAGGTTCGATTCAATGTGTTCTTGAAGGTTTCATCTCATTGGGGTTAGTTGATATTTGGATAAGGGGTAATCTTTCTCCTAGGTTTGTTAGAACTTTCAAGGTGTTGGAGCATGTTAATGAGGTAGATTTTCTATTATTACTCCCACCACAGCTTAGTAGAGTTCATGAAACCTTCCATGTGTCCCAAATTTATCATTATCTTTATAATGACTCTCATTTCATTGATTGGGGAGAGTTAGGGATTGAGGATGATGCACCATTTTTATAGTGATAAATTGAGATCCAATATCTTTAGAAGAAGGTATTCTATGGGGGATTTTTTCCATTGGTTTGTGTGTTGTAAATGCATGATGGAGTGGCAGGGATTACTTGGTAGTGGGAGTGATAGAAGCATTCCCAATACCCTAATTTTTATGGTTTATCCTTCTATATGTTTTGCTTCTATTGTTTCATTTTTATTTATATTATTCATTTAACCTTATTCTTTAAATGAGTTTAAATATCTCCCTTGGTTGATGATGTATCCTAGATATGTGTTTTATTCCTCCAATGTGTGGTTTTGTTCATATTATAGAAATATCCTTGAGAGGTATCTCATGGGTGATTGTACGAACCCCCTTACCTTTTTTATTTTAGGTTTTTTTGTTTCTTAAGGATGATAATTATTTAATAGGTATCTGATGTAATTTATTGGGTTACTAAAATATTTCCTTAGTGATTTCCCAAGGCCAGGCAGTGTTGGGAGAGAGTTCATAGACTTTTACCTTTTTGAAATTTCTATGTTTTCTATCATGGTCACTTGACTAACCATGAAGTCACTTATTGCTTCATGTGGTTAGTAAATTACTTATTATGGTCATATGGTTTCTTCATGTAGTCTATTGGTGCCTTCTTACAGTCATTTATTTTATTCATGTGGTTGGAAGGCTTCTCCATGTAGTCAGTTGGTTCATTGTTGGAGTCTATTGGTTTCTCCATGCATTTAGTTGGCTTCTCCTTTTGGTTGGTTGGTTTCTTTTTATGGTCGGTTGGTTCCTTCTTGCGGTCACATATTCCTTCATTTGATTGGTTCCTTAGATTTTTTTTCAGTCGATCCCTTATCATATTTAACAAAACAATTGTATAAATTTCCAATTTTTTTCAAAACAACCATATTTTTTCAGAATAACATTAAAAATTCTTTTAACATAAAATATGGGATTATAAGATTACATGATTTTTTTTAAAAAAAGGGATAAAATAAAGTATTTTAATTCTATAAATTGGGAGATTTTAAATGGGTTATTCCACTTGTTTTAAATAAATATGAATTAAAAAAATTAAAAAGGAATGTTGACCGTGTTAATATCTATAGTTATTCAAGGATTTATATCTAACACCTTAAAATATGGGATTTCCTCAATTTGAGTCATTTCTTATTTCCTTTTATTATGGAAAAAATAAGAACTTTTTCTTGAACCTTGAGAGTTGTATTCTTTCACTCGTATTCATATTACTCATGATTCCATATGTGTTCAACATCTTGATTCCCTTTATGTTTTCAAAACCAGTGTGTCATGTTTGAGTCATGAGTTTTTTTCTCTTTCATATTCACCCCTTCTCTATAAATTTTTTATGATTGATCATTCCCTTACATTCATGATATCTACATGAATACATCATCTTATTTCTCCCTTTTTTTATATAATATGTTTTGGAACTTCCTTTCTAGGTAGGGGATCCTTGTTATCTCTTCTTTTGTGAACCTATGCAATTAACATTATTTTTTTCTAGTGGGTGGGTGGTATGGATTAACTAATAAAGATAATGAACCAGATTAACTTTAATTGGAAGGTGAGGGGTAATCTCATGTGTTTTCCTATTTCCTTATTATTTCTATTTTTTCTCTTAAGATGTATAAATGATTTTGATACACATATTATGGCTATTGTGAATTATAACCCTTTGTGGATTAAGAACCTTTGATGTGTTAACCCCAACACTCCTAAAAGTTTAGGAAATTATATACAACTAATGAATTGGTTGAGCATAAATATAGAAACTATGTGAAAATACCCATGTCACTACTATAAATCTGAGCTATACTAATGGATCTATACCAATTTTTTGAAACAAAATGGTATAGGTATGGTATAAAAATTGTTTTTGGCCATCTATACGAATGGTTTGGTCTAACCATTTTTATGGGTGTTCCTTATGACCACTTATACCAACAATTTTACCAAACCATTGGTATATATGGTGCCATTATTTATCCATAATAATAACAACAATAATAGATACTTCAATATAAATAATTTTTTATACATCTATATATATAAACATATACAATGTTGTATCATAGTTGTAAAGTAAATGGAATATAATAAGGGGGTTGTGGGATCAATACTCAATGTTATAATTTTTTTCAATAGAATACATATAACAACGGTTTGGTCAAACCATTGGTATATTCATTTCCTTTCAAATTATCAATAACAATAGTTTTCGATCTGTTAGTATAAGTGTTATATACCAATAGTTTGTTCAAACCATTGGTATAGATCTGTAATGATGTAAAATCACCCAATGACCCCCTAAACCATTGGTATAGGATATACCAATGGTTTGAGGGGCTATACCAATGGTTCCAAACCATTTTTATAGCATTTTTCTAGTACTATTAGTAAGATGATGAATTAGTGATAAAACCCCATTTAAATTAATTGAGATTTTTTGTGGTTTGGAAATATTTTTTTAAGTGCTACTAGTTTGTTTATTATTGTCCTTGTTTTTTTGTTCTTTATGGGGTTTTTGTGATGGTGGTGGTGACCATTTTAGGTGTGGGATGTGTTTTGGGTAGTGAAAATATGGTGGTTGATGTGTAGTTGTTGTGGTGAGATGCTTATTGCTTATTATGGTGGCTAAAAGAGGTGGTATAGTATCCTAGTAATAGTGGAATAAAATTATTATTAGTGGAATTTAATAAATATGGGATGGAAATTCATGTGTGGTAAATGAATCGATGAATTTAATAATCTTGAATAGGCTATAAATAAAATAAAATAAAATGTGGATGTTGGTTATGGTTGTTTTTAATTAAATATGAAGTTATATGGATTAATTAATGAATGGAGGTTGTTAATGAAATAATCTAGAAAGGCGGAAGAATATTGAATTTGAATGATAGGAAATTGGATTGTGTGTGGTTGTATCTAATGAAGGAAACAATATGCATAATTAAGCACAAATAAATTACATTTAGGTACGAAAAATCTATTAAATTTGAAAACATCTAAAGTATAGAAAGTAAATTAAAACATAATTATGGATTTTGAGAATTAGATCCATCATATTGAACAATTTTTGGGCATATATATCGATCATGGCCTTTAATATTGCACTAACTACATTGATAAGTTACACCATGACCTAGATTCCAACCCAAGGTATTTTTAATTATGGTAGACTTTTGTTAGCCTTTTGGATGTAATAATACAGGATTTGGCACAAGCACCGATAATCAGCACAGAACGTACCATGCACTGTCATCACTAACTAGCCACCGCAGTTGACTGTAATAATAGAAAAATATGTCTAACTGGTATAATAGATCTATATATTCTTTCTATGAAACATTTATACAAAAACAAGAAGCAATGAAATGCATACATGGAAAGTGATATGCTTGAAAGTGACCACAATCACTTGTTAAACTTTGAATATCCACAGTATGCACCTAAATAAATGCACCTGTGACATGATTATTAGACTCCTTAACATCAAAGAAAGTTTTTTCTATCAAGTTTATAAATAAAAAATATAGATTATCTATTTTGGTTACTCAACAAATGTTGAGTGAAGTGATTCATAAATATTTTCCCACTTCATAAGAAATATTTTGCATCATATCCCCTATCTATGAAGTAATTCACACAATTAAATAATTTTTGTTGTAATAAACTATTAATATGAAACTTATTTATTCCTTTGAAGATCTTATTAAAAAATTTAATGAGATTTTTGGTCATATAACTAAGTAAAATTCCATCATCAAACTCCAATGACCATTTCTTAAAGAGATGTCCAACATATATTTGTATATTAGCTATTTTGTTGTAATTGGGGTTTTACAACCAATTGTTTGTACTTTGTACTAAATATTTATTTAAATATTTGATTATTAATAAAAATAATATTTCTAATGTTCATTTTTTTCATGAATTTTATTTAATAATGTTCTATGGTATATGTCACATTGATAAGGTCATAGTAGTTCCCCTCTATGATAAGAAACTTGAAATTACATGATGATATTTTTAAATATAGTTTTATGGTTGAATAACATACTATGTTGGGAAACATATAATGTTTAATTTTAGGTGTTAGTACTTATAAGAGTGTGAGAAATATTCTCATAAAGTTTTCACTTAGTAATCTCCAAGACATGAGGTTATGAGAACATACCCACCAGTAGAAATCCTATATGTTTAAGTGCCATTGGATATTCCTACCTACAAACATGTGTAATGGTCCTTAGAATTTATGATTATTATTTATACATGTCATGACTCACACACTTATATTTAATAACTAAAACCATGATTCCATATATTCACAGGAAGTAGGGTATGTTGAGTGTGTCATGAATGGCATGTTGTTAATGGATAAGTTAGTGTAGAATTTGTATCTTCCATCTTTATGAAATTTGATATCTTGGACAATTGATTGAAACGGAACCATTGAAATAAATTCCATGGTAATTTTTTGATTATGTTTTTATTTAATATATTCAAATAAATACATATCAAGAATATAGTTTGATGACATGGATGTGCAACCTGCTTGATGAGATATTGTTACAAAGGGATTATATTACAAAACGAGTGCTCGTATGTGGTTGTAAATATTGTGAAATTAAGTTCCTTATCTTAGGTTACTTAACCCATTTCTAGATAGTAATCTTAGACTTTATTCAAGACCACCTAATTCCACTGATAAATAATCCTATAGGTTCACACATTAAGTGTTTTTGCTGATCTCGATTAAATTATATTTGAATTTAATTAATAGAATAAATATTATTCTCAAGACCAAGGAATACTTTTATTCAAGTTTTCTTGATAATGTAAATTAAATAAATATGTATTTATAGGATTATGAATAAAATATTTATTTATGAATAAATATTTAATTCAGGTATTCAGTAAATATCAAGGAGGATGAGCGGATCAAGATAGTGTCTGGTGATAAATAATAATTTTCAAACTAGGAAAATAATATTTATCATATCTATAGTTATAAAAAACATAAAATATTATTATTATTATTATTATATGGCATGGTGTATGATAAGTTTTATTATATTATTTAATGTTTTTTTGTAATTAGATAATATTTTAACCTAAACCCTCAATCTATAAATATATTGTTATGTCTATTGTGTAAGGTTAATCTAGAATTGAGAATTGTTGCACACAACATACTTCTCTATCTAATTAATCCTTATCCAATACTCTTAATAATGAGAAGATAAAGAGAGAATCCTTTAATCTTTAAGGAATTATAAGTTATCATGTTGAACAAAACATGATTATAGATCCACCTCTAAAAACCCATTATTCAATCATTGTTATCCGGAGATCAAATAAGCATATGTGGATCACTATTAGATGGATTCTACACTTGGATCCTATAATCATAATGATGATAATTTTAAAAGGGGGTTTCCTCCCTTATTGATTAAATAAACATCAAGGAACATATTAGTAAGTGATATAGATATTGTATCTTCTTTTAGATCATGAACCTTTCTCTTCCATATCCAAGTTTTCTAAAATGTTTGAAAAAAACTTTCTTTTATAAACATAAATTATTTCCTAAAACTATATTACATTATCTTTGACCTTATTTTAAAAGTTTTTAAAATTAAATTTATTAATGTTTTCCAAATGGGTCACTTTTGACTCCATTTACAAAATGTTTTAAAAGAATGTTTATTTTTAAAATTTATAATATGAATGGATTTTCCTGCTCTCATGAAAATTATTTTCCTTGAATATTACTTTATAATTTTCTAAGTTTATTTTTAAAGAAATGTATTTTCACAATATTTTTTTAATTTTTAGTATTTAAATGTGATTTTTTTAAAGTTAAAGTGATATTTTTCTCAAGGATTTTTTTAATGATATTTTAATGGTATTCCCATTAATCAACGTCAACAACCCTTGATGTTAATTATACTCCACTAGGGACATGTTGTAATGATACCATACTTATTCTTTCTTTATATGGATTATGAGATTGAAATGGAACCCATTTATTTTCCATGGGTGAATCAAGCAATGAAAAAATAGTGATTATTATTATGTATAAAAGTGACAGATTCTAAATGTTTTATTCATGAATGGTGCTTTGATATAATTGATGATGACAGGTGATCCCGATATATATTTTATAATGGGTTGATCCCCATTATAAATCATGATGAATGGGTGATCTTGATATAGCTTATACAAAGGGTTGAGTCTCATTATATCTCATGATGAATGGGTGTTCTGATATAGCTTCAACAATGGGTTGATCCCCATTATAGTTCATGATGAATAGGTGACCCCGAAATAGATTATTAGAATGGTTGAGCACCATTATATCTATCTAATGAATTGTGTAATGTTCCTTATATTTATACAAAAAAGGAGGGATTTTACTGGTATGGTTTCTCTTGTGGATTTAAATGGGCTCCAATTATTTCTAAAATTGATTACAAAGATAATTTTCTATGCTATCGACATATTTTTCTCTATACTTCCTATAGGTATTTCATGATTCATTTGATCAAGATTGACATCACATGGATCACAATTATTTTTTCCAATGATTCTCACCTTTGTTAAAGTTTTATACCATTTTTCATGATTAATTTTTTAGATATTGATAAGTATTAATTCTATTATATTATTCTCATACAATTTGATTATATTATTATATCATTATACTCATCTTATTCTCATTGATAACATTCAATTTATAATGATTATTTTTACCCTTGTTGATCATTTAACCTCACCCTTATTATGTTTCCTTTTCCCCAGGTTATGAGGAATGATGTTAAAAGGTTTGTGTTTAGATAGGTTCCTTTTGTGGATAATTTTATGGGAGATTTTGATGAATAATTTTGAAATAATAAAAATTGGTGTAAGTGGAAAAAATGACCACTTAAATAAATGGGTATTGTTATGTAAGAGTTTTTCCTAATTTATAAAACTCTAAACCTAAAAAGGTTCTTGGGTATGTAAGTAATTTAATATTTTATTTTGATGTTGTAAGTTTTTGATGGCTAATATTGGGTCATGTTTTGTAGTATCAAGCCATAAATATAAATATTATTTTTTAGCATCAGATCTAACAGTGCGGGTTTTGAGATGTTACAGTGGGTATTAGAGGATGGCTTAAAAATCTTTGGATATTAGGTTTTTTTTGTGTTAGGTTATATTTAGAGTTATGGATATCATCATAGGTTTATAAGTTTAAGGTTGATCATATGTTCAAAGTCATAGAAACCCATTTTGAGGTTTTAAGTGACGGAATTTTAAAGTGGATAATGATATTTTGGGAGATGTTTCATTGGGATGAGGTATATGTAACCCTTAGGTTTAACATGAAGTATTATTTCAAAAGAATGATATTACACATTTGGGGATGTAAAATAAAAGGTATGAGATAACCTTTGAGGTTAAAACTTTAATTAATGATGTTATTTGGGATATAGGGTTATTTATTTTTGGAAAATAATTATCATATTTGGGATATTATATGATTATGGAATATATATTTTTGGGTATATAAATTTATGAGTAGCTGATGTTATTTGGTGATAAATGTTAAATTAATATTATAAGTATATATGATCAAATACTTTTGTTTTTTGGGTTTCAAACACGGTTAAGAATATTTTTAATGATTTTAAGGTTAGTTATTTATCGAGTGATCTAAGTTGAACTTTGGGTGTTATTTATGTGGATTTGGAGACTAATTTTGTATCTCATAATATGAATATTTATTTATTTTGGGAATTATCTTACCTTGTGCTAACTAGTTTAGATTTGGTTAATATATAAAGATAGGAGAAGTATCTTTTCATTATCTTATGGATTATGTGATTCATTATAAGTTGATTTTAGTTCTTCAAGCATGAAAAAATCATCTTGAATACTCATTGTTTGGCATGGAATATGAGTTTATGGTGGAAGTTGATTAAAGCATGAAATTTTACTGGTCAATTAAGTATATTTACTTATGTTATTAGTACATATGGTAGTCTATATGGTAAATTAATTCCTCAACTATAGGAAACGTATCTTGAAGAAAAAATATTATCATATTAAAATCATTTTTGATAAATCAATGTTCTTTTAATATATCATATATTGATGGTTTTTTGGTCATTAATATTCTCTTGTCCATGTTCTTTATCACTTTCCATTATTACTTGAGCATTATTTTTCTCCTCAATATCTATATTTTAGCTTCCCAATAATTTTATCAAATTTGGAAACCTTCTATATTTTATTCCATATGACCATCATTTTTCTTTTTCCCTCTTTTCAAGAGGAATTTTTATTAGCCCTTTTTACAATGTGGGATTTCAAAAATTGTATTATCAACTCTCAAACCCTTGATTATAAACCCAACTTTAAATTTTGAGGATGTAAGTTTGTAAAGGGTGTAGAATTTAATATCTTGATATTTTAAAATAAATACCATGTTCAATAGTATTAAAGATATAAAAAACTCACCGTTATATGAATTGGTATATACTATAAAAATATTATTATTTTAATGTGACCATTATAACCTAGCTGTTAAATTGGTAGTTATTAATAGGATTAACCAAATTATGAAGTATTTTTTAAAATATTTCAATCAATAAAAAATTATTTATTAATTTTAGTAAAAAATATTAAATTTTTAGTAAAATCATTTTATTCTTCAAAAATATGTTTCCTTAGAAAATGATTTTTATTTATTTTTGTGAGTAGATAATATAATTAATTTATTCCACTTTTGGATATGGTATTTTATAAAAAGGATATAATTTATTAAATAATCATTTAAAAATTATCTTATTTTCAAATATTGGTATTTTTCTGAATTTTTTTTTCAATGAATAATGAATATTCTAATTTTTATTGAAAAAAGAATTTTATTTCAAAGTAATTACAAATTCAAATAATATTTTAGATTTTTTAAAAAAATTTATTATATCCTTTTGATTAATCATAATCCAATTATATTACTTTGAATGAATTTTATGCTTGAATTTGGTGTAAAAACATTTTTATACTTAAAAAAGGCATTTATCTAAAAAATTGTTTCCCATCACATTTTATGGTATTAATATTAAATTAAATTATACTATTAATATGAATTGAATCTTGAAAATGGATTTCATATTTTGAATTATTAGGTAAAAAATTATTAAATAGAACCCTTTTATTTTCTTTTCAATATGAATACTAAACCTAATAAATAATTTTCACCACGATAAAGGTAAAATGGGTTAATTAAGGGTAAAAATAATGTTATAAGAACTAAAAAGTTACACTAACACTTGAATTAATTTTATTGGATGGTTATATTTCATCTATAATCTTATAAAACTTAAAATATATGACCCTTTTTTCCTTTTTTCCATGTTTTTTACCTTTATAATATATTATGTAAAGAAAAGTAAAAAATTTCATTCTCATTGTTTTATTAACTTAGTATTTTTTATAGGTATGAAAATTATTTATGTTCGATTATAAATATTAATTTTAAATATAAATTATTTTTTTATTATGTTAATTTTTTCTGATTTTTAGTGATGAAATAATTACCTTAAGAGCTTACACAACACTAACATGGTATTTATTTAATTAAAAGGATAATAAAATAATTTATGTTAAAATTTTTAAAAGTGATATAATTTGAAATATTTATTTTGATAAAATAATTTTTTAGATAAAAATTAATTATTAGTAAAGTTTTAAATGATTGTATTTTAATTCCATTGTTTTCTTGATGTTTTTAAATTCAAATTAAATTAATAGTTCTAAAATTGACATTAATGATATTTTATATTAAATAATATTTTACTAAATGATTTCAAATTACTAAAAATAATATCTTTGTAAACATTATTGGTATATAGTTTAAAATATCATCCAATATCTATTTATGTGGAAATTTTCCTATTATAGTAACTATATTTACCCCTAAAGAGTAAAATTTTTGTTATCACAATAATTGTCAAAAAGAGTTAAAGCGGGTTAAAAAAAAGATAAGGGTATAAACCTAATCTAAACTTGTAAGACATTTATTTTATGATATTATTTTGACTCATACTCATATTATATTCGAATATTATTAATTTTGAGACATTATAACTTGAATATAAATTTATATTAATTTAATACTTTACTAAATTCCAAGAGTGCCCCTCCCCTCTCTTATAAAATGGCACATCCTCTACTCTTTTCTTCACACTTAAAAAAAAATTCCAGGAACTACCCAAATACCATCCTAAAATTCATAATCATGTCATATAGTCATTATTTTTAGTAGAATACCATCCTTATAGGTCTTAAGGTGTAAAGTAGAGGAGGTTTTTCGAAGAATAGGTATAGTTCTTAACCAAACATTTCAGTTTTATTTATTATTCTACATTATTAAAATATCCTTAAAACATGATTAAATAATAAAAATATTATCTTAAATATAATTTTATTTAATTATGTCAATGGTATAACCTATATACATCTCTTCTTTCATCAAATGGGAAATGAAAATGTCGTGCGTGTGTATGACGGACTACCACCTCGCGAACTGATGCAATTCATTTTCCATCACCAACTCTCATGGATTTTTATAATGATTAAATTAATGTTTATATATGATATTAATGACATATTTATTATTCTGAAAAGATAATATATCATATATTTTATTATTATTTTGTTCATTGAAAAATGAACATGTCATTCGTGTATACGTCTCCACAAAATGATGTGATTCATTTTTCATCACCACATCACATGGATGATATATATATGTTTATATAGAGGTTTAATATGTTATTTATGATAAAATTATACTTATGGAAATATAAAATAATACTTTAATTCTTTCTATAATGATCCTTGAAAAATGGAAATGTCGCTCTTGCTTATGTACAACCTATCATCTCCATGATGGTAACATAGTTTTTTTTTCATAACCATATTTCATGGTTGGTTTTAAAAGTAAAATTTATGTATAAAAATAATAATTATTTAATTAGTATTATGAATTTTATGGAAAAATTAATCCTTTTACTATGGTTAACACAACGAAGCTATTTTGAAAATTATGAACTAAACGTCCTCAAAATATCCTATATGGATATAACTGACAAAGTAATTAAATATATCATTAAAATAATGAAATAATTTCTTTAAGGATTATATATTAAACCTTCAAAATGTTATTAAGAAATAAAATAATTTATATGAGTTTATTATATTGTATTTAATGGACATACATCGAATGTCTGGACTTAAGGTAAGGGATTTTGCCTCAATTTTCATTCATTGAAGCATACGATATTGTTATTCACCTAATTTATTTTATATGATGTATATAATTCCAATTTACATGTTATATAATGAATAGTGAATAATTAATTGTATTTTAACTTGTGATTTTATTATTTCATCCAAGTTTATTTGAATTAAAAGTTACCAAGTGGTAAAAGTATTCTTAACCTAATTTCTTTACGTTGGGTTATAAATCTTCTTTGTTGACTTTGTTATGTCATGATTTTGTATAAATTGATCTCTAAATTTATTTATTATATATTTACACTTATATTTTGGGATTTAAATTTATTACACATAATATCTCCATTTATTAATTCTCAATTCAATGATATGAACTTTGCAAGGGTTTTTTTGTCACAATCTCATTTTCTTGACACATGTTTCATATTGTCCATCATGATTTCCTTGCATGGTGTGATTACTACCTCATGAATGAATTTTTAAATATTAATTCATGTAATTAAGTATAGTTTTAGATCCATATCATATTTTTACTTTCAATTACGTTTTATTGAAAGTTACCAAAGCGGTAAAGGCTTTATGTAACAATCTTGTTTCTTTTAGGGATTGTCTATGTCCAAGGTTCCATTAAAGGAAACCATGTGATATTATTTTTTAAACAATATATACATTATTATAATATGGTTATAAATGTGTTTTTCATGTTTAGTTTCTATTTCATTCCTTATTTATTAATGAAACATCAAGTAAGTTGTTCATAATTTGTACTGATCTTGTATCTTCTTTTAGATCTGGAATATTTCTCATCTATATTAATTTTTTCTTAAATTTTTTCAAAAAATGGTCTTTTATAAACATAAATTATTTCCTAAATATATTTTACATTATCTTTTACCTTATTTTAAAAGTTTTTAAAAGGAAATTTCTTAACATTTTCCAGTTGGGCACTTTAGACTCCATTTAAAAAAATGTTTGAAAAGAATGTTTATTTTTAATATTTACATCATAAATAGATTTCCAATCACCATGAACATTATGGTCCTTGAATATTAATTTATAAGTTTCCAATTTTATTTTTACATAGAGGTATTTTTACAATATTCTGTGAATTTTTTAGTCTTTAAAAGTAATTTTTAAAATTGAAAAGGGCATTTTCCTCAAAAATGTTTTTAGTGTACATTTAATGGAATTTCCATTCATCAATATCAATAAAACTTAATGTTACTTATACTACATTGGGGATATTTTTTAATGATACCATACTTATTATTTCTCTGGATGGATTATGATATTGATATGGAACCCTTTTCTTTTCCATGGTTGAATCAAGAAATGAAAGAATAATGATTATTATTATATCAAAAAGTGAAAGATTATAAATTTTTTATTCATGAATAGTAATGAGACATTATTGATGATGTTGGGTGAGCCCACTAAAAATTATATGAAGGTTTTATCTCTATTATATCTCATGATGAATGTGTGATCCTGATACAAATTATATGAAGGGTTGATCCTCATTATATCTCATGATAAACGGGTGACCCCAAAATATCTTATATGATGGGTTGAGACCCATTATAGATTATGATGAATGGATGATCCTAATATGACTTTTATAAAGTATTGAGCCCCATTATAGCTCTCTAATGCATTGGGTAATGTTCCTTGTCTTTATAAGTAAGAAAGAGTGAGTTTACCAGTGTGGTTTGTACTAAATATTTAAATGGGCTCTAGTTATTTATGACACAGGTTATGAAGATAATGTTCCAAGATACCAACACATTTTTCTTTTTGATAGATATGGGTATTTAATGATTCATTTGATTAAGATTGATATCACATGGGTCATAATTATTATTTCCAATGACCCTTTACTTTGTTAAAGTTTTATGCAATTTTCCATGATTGATGATCTAGATATTGATGGGTATGAGTTATCTTATGTTATGCTCATGAAATTTAATTATGTCATCATACCCTTAAACTCATCTTATACTCACTGAAGAAATTATATTTTTAATGCTTACATTTACCCTTACTAATAATTTTAGATCACCCTTATTATGTTTCACTTTCCCCAAGTTATAAGGAATGATGTTAAATGATTTGTTTTTATAAAGGTTTCATGTGTGGAGAATTTTATGGGAAATGCTAAAAACTCATTGTAAAATAATAAATGTTGTGTGTAAGTAGGAAAATGATCACTTAAATACATGGGTATTATTATATAAGAGTTTATCTTAATTCTCTAAAACTCTAAACCTAAAAAGGTCATTGGGTATGTAAGTGATCCAATATTTCTTTTTTATTTTATAAGTTTTTTATAGAAAAAATTGGTTCACATTTATCGATATCAAGCCAAAAATATAAAGATTATGTTTTTAGCACCAGATCTGAGAGTGTGGGTTTGAAGTTGTTATAGTTTTATTCATTTTTTACACATAAAAACTCCTAATTTTTTTATAAAATTGGTTTTTTTTTAAGATTCAAATTTCTTTTTTAGTGGGTCAAAATTTTTTGTGAATATTAAGATCTGATTTCCCACTTTGAGGTGGTTAACTTTTTCTATTTTCTCATGGATTTAATTAGATCATAAAATTATTTACTCTCTTGATTTTTTTTTGTCAAACTTTGGAAGTATTAATTACAATCATCATTGTTTTTGAACCTTTTTACTCGATTTTAAACTTTTAAGTTATTCATTTAAATGAGATATGGAATGAAAATCCTAATCCAGATTGAACTTTTTTTTATTTTTTTCTATTATATGGGTCATTTATTATTAATTATAATTATTCTATCTTGACCATTTAATGGTGTGTCTAATTATCATGAGTTATTACTTTATGTGTGTCTATTCTTCTAGAGGTAAATAGGAGTTTGGAAGTTTTAATTAAATGCAAAGTGATGTTTGTTTAAAACCTTTCAAAATTTCTAATCTTAATCATTTTTATAAAACCAAAACCAACTTTTCACCAAATTGTATGTTTCTATTATATACAGTTTTTATGTATGAATATAGTGATAATTTTAATTATATTTATATTTATAATATACAGAAAATAATAAATATAATTATATTAAGTAAACTGGTTTCTTTCTAATAATTTGTTTATATTTTTAAACTAGTAAGTATATACAAATATTAATTTCAAAAATATAATAAAATTTTCAAAAATAATAAAAAATTGTGTGTTAAAGTTATATAAATATAATTATAACAATTATAATAAAATATACACCAATTATAATAAAATATATTTATTATATTTATACAAGTATACACAGATTTAATTATATTTTTAAAATTATAAATATATTATAATTATATCAATTTAATAAATATATTATATTATGGATTTATATATTTAAATCAATTTATAAAGATAGAATTTATTATATATTTATAAAATTATTAAATTATATAATATTAATTTCAGAAATAAAATGATATATTTTTATATAATAATAATAATAATTTAATAAATATATTTACAATTATATTTTAACTAATATAATTATAATTATAATATAAAACGTATGTATTATATTATGTTATATTTACATTATATGTGTTGGATTCACGTTATAACGTTATATATGCATTATATAAAGTTATATATGTGTTATATTGCATTATATTTTTGTTATATATGTGTTATATTTACATTAAATATGCATTATATTCACATGATATATGAATTATATAAAGTTTTATTTCCATTATATTACATTATTTTTTTTATATTTACATTATATATGTGTTATATTTACATTATTTAATGTTATACTTATGTTATATATGAAATATATTTACATTATATATGAATTATATATCATCATATTTACATTATATGTGCGTTTTGTTTTTTTTAATATGTGTTATATTTATGTTACAAAACATACATATAACATAAATCTAACACATATTTAACATGGAAATAAAACACATATAATGTAATATAATGTAAATATAACATTATATAATGTAAATATATTGTTATATAATACATTTATAACGGGAAGGCCGAAGGCGTGGTCGGATGCCTTCATACGGGGATGACAACAAAAGTTTGACATCGAGGCAGGCCTCTGGTGTGGTGACGGGTGAGGACGAGTTGATGGGATGATGTTGGTGGTGGTCTGTGTGGTGGCGGGGATGAGGACAGAAGTTTAACATCGAGGTGGGCCTCTGGTGTGGTGACGGGTGAGGACTAGTTGATGGGATGATGATGTTGGCGGCATGTGTGGTGGCGGGGATGATGGCGTGAAGTTGTGTGGTGGGCTCCAACAGTTCAGGTTCTACTTTAGTTAGGCCTTTGGGCCAGATCTTGGGGTCCATGTGCTCTTGGGATTGTTGTATTCGGGCCATGTATTGGGCTTTATGCTTAATGGTCCTTCGGGTCATCCATATAAATAAATAAGGCTCGGTGGGTGAGCTATCCCCTTGGGGGGGGGGGGCTATAACCTGTCTTTCTAGCTTGTGTGTGAGGTGTGTGTGTGTTTGATGTAATTATACCTTCAAGAACCTAATATATATATACATATGACATTATATAACATAAATATAATTCATATATAACATAAATATAACATATATATAACATAAATACAATGTTGTATAATATTAATATAATTCATATTTAATGTTAATTATATATCATTTATAACATAATAATATTATCATATATAATTAAAATATAATATAATATAATACAATAATAATTATAAATAATACAATAATAATTAAATTCAAAATAATATATGATTATAATATAATATAATATAATACAATAATTCATATATATCATTATAATAAATTTATTTATAATTGTAATAAATGAAATCAAATTTATCTTTATAGTTAGTTTTTAAGTATAACTATAATTATCATTATAATAAATATATTTTTTTATCATTATAATGATAATGGTAATTATATTTATAGTTATAATATATTCAAAAAATATTTTTTTGAACAGGTTGAGGGTCTATCCTTCTTTTATTAAAACAAGAAAGGAAATTACCTTTTAAATTGGGTAAATAAGGAACCTAATATAAAGATTGAGGGCTCATAGGCACATAGACCTGAGAAAATATGGCCCAAAGGCCCTTACATGGTCCAAATGACCTAATAAACCACAGTCTTGAAATGTCCTGAAGGCCCAAAAGAAGCATGCATCATTCTAAGAGCCAGTCAAGTGTCTCACCGCCCCCTTTCTAGATAAACTACACCTTCACTGCGAGTCAAAGATGTTGTGTCTCCCCCCCCCCCATCAAGAAGTTTTGCCTTGTTGGTCCGACACAACATGGTAGAACACCCCTCCTTTCCAAATTGGCATATAGAGGAGGACCAAATGATAAGTTCCAACACACCCATCTCACTTTCGGGTTTCCCACCTAACAATTATTTTGTGGCCCACACTACGCCATCAACTTGATGCTCCACATCAACATGATTGAAACACTGTGTACAAATCCAAGTGGACTAGAACCCTTCCTTACCTCATTAGTATGTAGGAAGATGATTAAATTATGGATTTCATCACACCCATCCATCTTCCAAGACCACCCACCCGATATCACTTGTATGAATCATGCAGTACCACCTGCTAAATTCACCTAGTCATTTTTCTGGTCTCACCATGTCACTTGAAATACAAAATATTGGCCCTAAGGAATAGTGGGATGAAGGACCAAGGAAAAATACATGGATTGAAGGCCCAAGCCCAATAGATGAACTCTGAGTGCCATCACCTGAATATACCCAGATCAAAAGTGACTAAATGCCTTCCGCACGACCAAATTCCACGGCATAGCGATGGAGATGCCACTCTGATGATGAAATGTTGAGAGTAAATCGGTCATAGAAGGAGGCATCTACAATAACCAGGACACATGAAAAAGCATACGGGGAGTACTGAAATGAATAGGATGAGGAAGAAGCCACGTCAATTGGGAATTTCTACTTCATCAAAAGGGGAACAAACCCTAGGAAGAGAAGAAACACACTCAGAACAGCACACCGGGAGTGAACAGAGTCATCCCCAATTGAAAAATAAATATAATTATATTAAGTAAAATAATTAATTTTTAATAATTTATTTATATTATAAAACAACTAATTATATACGATTGTTATTTTTTTAAAAATGAAATAAAATCTTAAAAAAATATTATAAATTTTGTGTGTTAAAATTATAAATTTATATATTTAAATCAATTTAACATATATAATTTATTATATATTTATAAAATTATTAATTTGTATAATATTAATTTTATAAATATAAATTATTATTTTTATATAATAATAATTTAATAGATATATTTATAATTATATTTGGAAAAATATGTTTATAATTATAATATAACACATATTTATTAAATCTTATGTATTAAATGGTAATTATTAGTATACTTTATTGATGATTACTAAAACATTAAAATATTTATTTAAATTATAAGATAACCAATTTGGAATAACCAGTAATTCAAATAATATAAAAATTACCATCATGAAATAATCATTCATTCAACGAATATAAAAGTAAATGATGATGAATGTTTAAGGTTATTTAAAAAAATATTTCAATACACATAATATTCCTTAAAGAAAAATACAATACGGAAACAATGAATCAATCTATAGACAAAATGAGTACATGAAAATCAGAATTAATGTTTGACCTTATTTTCCATAATCTGGGAAGTGTCCTTGAAATATAGATATTGTTTCTTGATATATATAGTTTTCATTTGGTTTGCAAGGAAAGACTCATGATACATTTTCAACATCTATCGGTAAATCTCAAGGAACATTTGGGAAGTTTTTACTCCATCTTAATAAGTCATCAATGTCATATGTTCTAACAATGTGAAAGGATTAACAATAAAATATTAGATGAAATAAATAAATCATATATGATGAAATCCTATATATAATGAAATAAATAAATCATAAAAAAGTATATAAATAGGATAAGAAATTACTTGATCAAGGAACACAGTGAGAGGTGAACCAGTGGTGGTAAAGCAGTGGAACAGTGAGAACCGTTTCTGTTACCAGTGAATGAATTTATTTAAAATATTATTGTCTTTGAATTTTAATAATATTTATAAAGAATTATTTTATATTTTTATTTAATTATAAAGATATTTTATTGAAATATTGATTTATTTCTTTTTCACATGACATTAATTTTTTAAAAATTACATGAAAATTAATACAAGGAATGTAAATTTTGTTAATGTTTAACATAGAATAGCTATTAATCATGTCCATAAATGTGGTCACTAGTACCACGCCTTCAGTCAAGCATAGATTAGACAGCTCGGGTAATTATCTATCCATGTCGATCATGTTCTTTTTTATGCTTTTCATGAACTGTATAAGGTTCTAGGATGAGTTTATTTTCTACAATTTCTTGACCATATCCAAAATCACTTGATATAGGAAATTATTGAAAATTGATTCATTGAAAAAGGGCATATCAAAGTGGGTCATTACAGAAGTGTTTAATCCATCTTGCAACAATGACTGTGGTTCGTAAAAAATGAAAATAACATTATACTTGTCACAATCAGTTGACTACCATGCGAGGGGTCATTAAATTCTTAAACAACATGAGGAGAGGGTGTAAAGGGTGAAAGATCAACATATAGTGTTTGGGTATATCAATATCGTTAGCCGCTAGTGTTGTGGTTCTAGAACATCGTGTACACCTACATCATGATTTTTGTACTCCATTATCACTATCATGGCCTGGAATGGGTTGTGCTGGCGGAGTTGGATCCTCATGCTTAGAAGGTTCAGACTCTTAGATATTATGATTTTCTTTTTATATAGTATCCATAGATAATTTAAGTCCATCAAAGATAAAAAAATCACTAGACCCTTAGAGTAAACTAATAATTCATGAAATATATTTCATCCCCCTATTTATGATAATTATATGTTATTCATTGAAAGAAAATGTGTATGAAGAAAAAATGTTTTCTACCACATCATGAACAATACCTCCAATTTGTGAAATGCATCATCATGTGATGTGTTTATACCACATAACATATTCTGATTGAATACATATATATATATATATGTTATTAGATCTTTTATCTCAAGGAAAATAATAGTTTTGTAGATTATTCCATAATGAAATGTATTTCCAATGATCTATAGGCCAATAAGTGTCATGTCGACTAGTATTCTTCAACATATGTACAGAATGAAATTTTCTGGGAGAATTCAGTATTGGTTGCCTAAGAAAAAACTATCATAGTACTCTGTCAGGTTGATTCCCTTCAACTATATGAAATTGTATCAATGGAAAAATTTTAATATGTATACCATCACCTTCAATTCACTCCTATGGAAGGGACTCAATGATTTTAGGTGTATATGGAATACAACATATCTATACATAAAAATAATTATTTTCCAAGTAATTAAATATTTGTCATTGTTATCATATAAATTAATATACTAATTTATACTTAATGAAACTCTAACCCATTCAATATAAGTCAATACATCATTAGGATATGTCTAGGAAAACATGTGAAGGATCTATGATGATTCCACCTAAAAATTTAAATTATAGATTAAATACAATATTACACAAGTAAATCATATATTATAAGTCTTTTATACATTATTTAAAAACCTATATGAAAGAGGTGTGAGGCATAAATCACATTCAGGTAGCTCAGGTTGCATTTCTATTGAGACAATCATACAAAACCTATCTCATTCCCATAATTTTACAATCATAACACACCCTCTAATCTCTAAAATTTCTAGATTTGTACCATTTTTGTAATTTTGTTGAGTTTCTAAAACCTTTCCATTTTGATTTCCCAATTCCTAGAAGTGTTAGGAGAGAGTTCAAGGAATTTTTCCTTTTTGAAATTTCTAAGTTTACTCTCATGACCACTTGACTGACCATGCAGTCACTTATCCCTTTATGTTGTTGGTTGATTACTTCTTATGGCCAGTTTTTTCTTAATTTTTTTAGTTGGTTCCTTCTTGTGGTTAGTTGTCTTATTTATGTGATCACTTAGTTTCTTTATACAGTCGGTTGGCTACTTTATTTGCTGAGCTGGTTTCTTCTTGCAACCGATTGGTTTATTCTTGTGGTTAGTTGGTTCCTTTATATGGTCGGTTGGTTCCTTCATATAGTCACTTTTTTTCCTTTATGTGTTTAGTTACTTAGATCTGATATGTTGATCCCTTCTCGTGGTCAACTAAATAGTTAGCCAAATTTCCCAATTTTATGAAATACCCAGATTTTTCAAGAATTATGTGAAAAATACTTTTAACATAAAATATGGGATTTAGAGCATAAATAAATGTTTTTAAAATCTTCATTTGAGGATAAAATGTAGTATTTTAATACCTTAAAGTTTTTGGTTTAAAATGGGTTTTTCTACATGTTTTAAATGAAACTGAATTAAATATTAACTAAAAAATAAGGTTGACTGCATTATTATTTGGAATTATTCAAGTATTTTTGTCTGGAAATATAAATTATGGGATTTAATCCATTTGATTATTTGATTGTTTCTTTTGATTTTAGATAAACCAGAACCTTGTTCTTGAACCTTGAGATTTTTCTACTTTCACCTAGATCCTTCCTACTCATAATTCTAGGCATGTTCAACATCTTGGTTCCCTTTCTGTTTTCTACACTAGTGTGTTTCATTTGAGGTATGTGTTTGTTTCTATTTTTATATTCCTCCCTTGTTTAAAAATATTTTAGGATTGATCAAGCCCTTGTTGGACCGATATAAATATGTATATGTATATTAGATGGAACAACACAAGAGGGGGTGAATTTTAGGTTTAAAAAATTTGTGTTTAAACACTTAAGAAATTGGTTTAAATGACCTTAAATTAATACAATTCCCAACAAATACAAATAACCACAAATGAATTGGATATAAAAGATATGATACAATGTAATACTATAAGAAAAGTAAATCAATTTTATTTAAAATGAATACAATAATCAAAGAAATATAATAGTGAAGGATTCTACCATAAAGTGTATAGAATCAATCGATACAATATGTAATAGTATGATTGTAATTGAAACAATTACAAATGTATATGAAATGAAGAAAAAAACAAAACAATTCCCATTCTAAAACAAACAACAGCAGAAATATAAAAGTATTACAATTATTTTATCCCAAAGATAATGGTTATCCTTTCACCTAGGATAATAGGTCTGTCTTACCACCACCTTGGTAAGCCCTCAATACGATGATCGGTACGTCTGTCTTGATATCCCCACAAGCCCTCAATTTTGTAGGTAATCGACACCTCTATCTTTCAAACACTTGAAAGCCCTTGATACGATGATCGGTACATCTGTCTTAATATCCCTGCAAGCCCTCAATTTTGTAGGTAATCGGCACCTCTATCTTTCAAATACTTGAAATCCCTCGATACAATGATCGGTACCACCGTCTGCCTATCCCCGGCAGCCCTCGATCGTTATCACCTGATCGGTCGCACAAAGAAAAAGAAATAACTTGAAGAAATACAAAAACTAAGAACGAGCCATTCTTGTTTTGTAATCTCAAGGCTTTCACACGAAGTAAGAGAGAAGTCACATCGTCTCTCTCTAGAACTTGATAGTAGCAAAGAATGAGAAAAGACTCTCAGTTATTTTTTCTCAGTTTCAAATTACCTCCTATTTATAGGCCTCAGGTTCCAACAATCACATTTCCTCCAATCGTCATATTTCTCTAGAAAACTCGGTGGGACTTGGACACATGGTATTATAATGGTCATATTGAAATAGAAAACACAACATCGTTTTGATTAGTTTATAACTAACTCCACAACATCGTTTTGGTTAAAACAAAAGATATACGAAGATGATAAACATGAGTACGATTGACATGTGTTGATAAAGGATAAAAACAAGAATGTGATAAAATATGAGTACTATAAGTATTACTTAGTTTAATGTAATGAGATGATACAAAGTGAGTATGATGTAAAAAAGTCATTATGATTGACAGGGTCAGTATGATTGATAGAGTCTGTACGATTTACAGGTTCAGTATGATTGACAGGGTCAGTACGATTGACAAAGTCTGTATGATTGACAGAGTCAGTACGATTGACAGAGTCCATACGATTGACAAAGTCAGTATGATTGTCAGAGTCAGTATGATTAACATTTTCAGTACGATAAACATTCTCAATACGATAATCATATTCAGTACGATAAACAATTATGAATACATTTGTGATTTTTAAAACAAGACATAAAATTCAAAAGAGGAATTTTGACTCAACAATCTCCCCCTTTTTGGAAAGCCCAAAACATGAAGTAAAAACCAAAAATAAATACTTATCTCCCCCTGAGTTATTAAAAACTCTTCTTAATATGAAATTAAATACAACTAACTCCCCCTTAGGTATGTACTTTCTTAAATATTGTATTCGTAAAAATTCCTTGATTTAAAAGTATTTTTTTACAACATTATTCCCCTTAGAAAACATTCTCCCTCTTTGTAAAACATTCTCCCCCTTTGTGATTTACAAAAAGAATGGGATAATATTGAGTTTCCTGAAAAAGTTAGAGAAAATAAATGCAAGTTAAAGGGAAAGATACCATAAAACTCATTGAGATGATAAAAGTCAATAGAATTTAAAAAGTAAATAAAGAAAGATACAACAAAACATTCATTTGTTTTCTCTTTCCTTTTCTTTCTTGATCAACTCATGAAGAAAAACTTTCATATTTTTTATTTCTTTCTTGTCCTCATAGATAGAATCACCCTGGGATTTGAGAAGCTCTTGTTGATCGGAAAAAAGCTGATCCTGATTCTTGATGTTCTCTTCCTGGACTTTGATTACTTCTTCAATCGTATCAATTCTTTCTTGCAGATTCTTGTTGTCTTTAGATAGCACAGAATTTTGTTTCTTCAACAAAACTATTTCATCTTTGAAATATGAAACCTTAAAAAACTCTGTCTGAAAAGCATTCATTCTCTCTTGCAGATCTTTTATTAAAGGTATATCGGCTCCATGAGTTGTTGACATTTGATTCAGCCTTTCAAATGTTTCTTTGTCAAACTTATTGAACAAAATAGAAAGATAATTTGTAAGCCTCCTTAAGTCTTCAATTTATATTTCATAATCATTCACTGAGCTCTCTATTTTATATGACTACTTAGTCATTCTATTTAATGCCTTCTTATGAGTAGCCGAACTTTCAGACAAAACTTTTAAATCGGCTTCTATTGACAATACTTTCTTTCTTAGTTCCCTTATAGAACCAAACTTCTTCCTTTTATTGTCAGTGATGAAATCAATTTTCCCTTCAAGCCTTGGAAAATAAGGGACAGTCTTCTCAATCCTTCTCAGAACATGAACAATGTAATCACTCCTTTTGAGATTAATTGTGTGTTCTGAATCAGTATCTTCATCGTACGAATCCAGTTCATTTGATCAGCTTGAGTATTCAACTGTATGTTTTCCTTTTTCTTTTTCTTTATCCTTTCTTTCTTCTTCCACTTTTTCACTGATAACAATTACTTTTTATTTATGACAAGATTTATCACCTTTCTTTTCTTGAGAAAGAAATCTTTCTGAAGGGGTTTCAAGAGATTTGGCTGGTGCTTGATCGGTATGAGGAGTTTGTTGAATTCCTTCACTTTTCTTTTGAAAGTATTCTTCTCTACTCTTTTTAGAACTTTGAAGAAATTAAAAAATAAAATCTCCTTCCTCTTCTTCAACTTCCTATATTTCTTCCAAAATTTGTTTCCATTTCTCTTTCTCTGGAAGACTCTGTATGATAGGTTCTTGATATACTTCTTCCGTTAGTTGAGCACTAGCCACCTCAAACAATTTCATAATCATAGAAACATTAAATTCTTGGTATTTACTTTTCAAAAGAGTCTTCTTTTTCTTTTCATTCTAAAGGGTATCCTCTACCCTTATCCTCTCAGAAAAAGCTTCAACTAGATCAAGACCAAACTTCGTCTCACCTTCTTTTCTTTGTTGTCTATCTTTCCTCCACTTGGACACAACTTCCTTCCTGTATTTAGGTTTCTTATTTGGCTTAGAACTGGTTTTCAGATCTGACTTATGAGGAGAAACAATAGTTGGATTTTCTTTTACCGGCATAGGTGCTGATTGATTTGGTTCCGATTTATTTTGTGCCGATTAATCTTCTACATATTTGACAAAGATCTTTGAGTTTTCATCAAAACAAACATATAACTTCTTTAATATATTCTTACTTATCCAGGAAGGTTTCAGCTCTTTCAATTTCCCTTTCAAAGGAATATTACATAACTTCATGCTCTCAAGAATAAAGGTTTTAAGAATAGAGGGATACATAATCAAATGATATTTGATTGCTCCTGACTTGACATTCTTGACTATTTCAAAAATGTATCCCATGAGATTTACCTTTCTCATGTTTACAAGATAGTCTAACATGAAGATATCATAAACCTTAATAGTTTCTCTATTCTCCTTCCTTGGGATAAAAAACCCTTACATCCAAAGCACCACAAACCTGTTATCTGGAGATAAATGAGACACTTTTCTCTTCTCTTCATTTATAAGAAACAATGACTTTTCAGCACTTTCTTTATTAAACGTACCAACTTCCTCTGGTATTTTATGAGATGGACAAAAATAATCACCTTCTTTTGAGACATTTATAAAGTGGGATTCTTTTTTCATAGACATAGATATTTTTTTATCTTACACAGCAATGTTGATTGTCATATTCTTGTCAAAAGATACAGTTTTGTAGAATTGACTAACTTCATCAATAAGAACCGGATCTTGAGATATAGGTTTTTCAACACAAATATGTTCCCAGCCTTGAAACAAAATAATTCTCTTAATTATAGAATCATACGAGTCAAAGAAGTCCCGAGAAACTATCCTATCTATGAGGAAGTCTTTCTCTGAAAAGGTTTTTGAAGACATTTTGGCAGGAGTGTTGGTAGAGGACTGAGACATATAGAAGCGGACGATGGAAGATCGTACAGAGTCTTAAAATAGAGGGGGCAGAGCTTCGCCACAAGATCTGAAAAACTGGTGTGGGTTTGGGGAGGGGGCTATTTATAGGCACCAAAAGGATGACCTTTGATCTTCTACGGTTGAAATTAGAAGAAAAAAAACAGATAGGATTAAAAGGGAGTTTTAAAAAAATGAGAAACAATAAAAATTAAGTAAAACAATACAAAGTAAAGAAAGTACCTACTGGAGATTCTAAGTAAATTGTTGGTTTCATGGTATTAACATAGTATAATAAAATAAAAATAAGAAAATACACGTGTACATGGAAGGGAAAAAGAATACGATCAGTTTTGAGACTGATGGAAAACAAATACATTACCATAGGTTGTCATGCCAATGGAAAACAAAGTCATTACCATTTGTTGTCATGCCAATGTAAAACAAAGTCATTACCATTGGTTTTCATACCAATGGAAAACAAATTCATTACCATTGGTTGTCATGCCGATGGAAAACAAAGTCCTTACCATTGGTTTTCCTGCCGACAGAAAACAAAGTCATTACCATTGGTTGTCATGCCGATGGAAAACAAAGTCATTACCATTGGTTGTCATGTAGATGGAAAAAAAAGTCATTACCATTGGTTGTCATGCCAATGGAAAACAAATTCATTACCATTGGTTGTCATGCCGATGGAAAACAAATTCATTACCATTGGTTGTCATGCTGATGGAAAACAAAGTTGTTACCATTGGTTGATGCGTCGATTGAAAGAAAAACAATATGGTAACTTGGAAGAAATGGTGACAAACATAAGGTTTAAAATGATAATTGGAAATTTAATACGATAAATAGAAATATAAAATAACAATCAAAAGAATAAACAGAGAAATATCATAAACAAATCACATTAAGTAAAATTTTCTCCCCCTTTTAAGAGGAGTTTTTTAATATAAGGAGAAGTGTAAAACATGAAGTAGACATGAATGATTACTTTAATGTAATAATTCCTAGATTCTGTTTTATAAACTCAAATCTATCAAAAGGTAATGGTTTTGTAAATATTTCAGCAAGTTGTTCTTGTGTTCCAATGAATTGTAAAATAGTTTTTTTGTGATACCTAAGAAAGTGATGCCTAATATCTATGTGTTTTGCACGAGATTGATGTGCTGGGTTTTTACTAAGAGCTATGGCACTAGTATTATCACATAGAATTTGAGTTTTGAAAAAACTCAATCCACATTCAATGAGTGTGTGTTGCATCCACAACACTTGAGCACAAAAACTTCCAGTTGCTACATATTCAGCTTTAGTAGTGTAAAGTGCTACTGAGTATTGTTTCTTGCAGGACCAAGAAACCAAGGAATATCTTAAGAAATGACATGTTCCACATGTACTCTTTTTATCCATTATACAACCACCAAAGTCAGCATCTGAGAAACTTTTTAAAACAAAATCATTTCCAGAAGAATAAAAAGAACCTAAATCTAGAGTTCCTTTTAAATACTGAAAGATTATTTTCACGGATTTTAAATGAGACTATTTTGGATTATATTGGTATCTTGTACATAAGAATACATAAAACATTAAGTCTGTTCGACTAGCTTTCAAGTATAAAAAACATCCTATCATACCTATGAAACTTGTTTGATCTACTAGTTTCCCAGTTTCATCAAGATCAAGTATATTTGAGGTACCAATTGGAGTACTAATACTTTTAGTATTATCGTACTCATACTTTTTGAGTAAATCTTTAATGTACTTATGTTGAGATATATAAGTTCCTTCTAGTTTTTGTGAAATTTGAAAACCTCAAAAAGAATGTTAAATCACCCATCATACTCATTTTAAACCCAGATTTCATTATATTCGCAAAAGAATCAGTTTGAGACTGCAGAGTTGATCCAAATATGATGCCATCAACATAAATTTGAACAATCAAAACATTTTTTTCCATTTTTAATAAAAAGGATTGGATCTGCTGTTCCTTTTGCATAATTGTTCTGTAAAATAAATCTTGTAAGTCTATCATACCATGCTCTAGGGGCTTGTTTCAGACTATACAAAGCTTTGGTAAGTTTAAAAACATGATTAGGATATTTTTAATCTATAAAACCAGGTGGTTGTTCAACAAAAACTTCTTCTTGAACAAAACCATTTAGAAAAGCACATTTAACATCCATTTGAAATAATTTGAAATTAAAGTATGTTGCAAAGGCTAATAGAATGCGAATAGATTCAAGTATAGATACCAGATCATATGTTTATTCATAGTTTATTCCATCTTGTTGATTATATCCCTTAGCAACAAGTCTTGCTTTATTTCTTACAATGATTCCATTTTCATCACATTTATTTCTGAAAACCCATTTTACACCAATTACAGTTGTTTCTTTAGGTCTTTAAGCTAAATTCTAGACTTGATTCTTTTAAAATTAATTTAGTTCATCTTGAATTACTTTAATCTAATCTTCATCACCTAAGGCCTCACTTGGACTTTTAGGTTCGAATTGGGAAAGAAAGGCAAGATGTTCTATTTCATTTATCTTGGAATTTCTAGTCCTTACACGTTTATTTACATCACCAATGATGTTATCACTGGGATGATTCCTAAGAAAAAATTGATTTGTGTTTTGTAAAACATGTTCATCAATATATGGTAGAAAATATTCTGGAGTAAAAGTTTCAGAAATACTTTCTTAAAAACTTTCCTTATCAGAAGAATCTTCTAAAAAAGGTTAATGATCAGTTTTTGAAAACACATCCAAAGATGTCGGTTGAGGTTTATTGAAAACAAAAGGATCAGTTTCATCAAATTTAACATTCACTATTTCATCAACAGTTCAAGTATTTTTATTGAAAACTCTATAATCCTTAGAAGATGTAGAATAGATAAGAAATATTCCTTCATCAAATTTTGGTGCGAATTTGTGTAGATTCTCTTTAGTATTCAGAATGAATACTTTGAATCCAAAAACTTTGAAGTAAGAAACTTTAGGTTTTCAGCCATTCCACAATTCATAAGGTGTTTTATTAAGAAAAGGTCTAGTTAAAACACGATTTATAGTATAACAAGCAGTACTAATAGCTTTGGCCCAAAAATTCTTAGCAATTGAGTATTCACTCAACATGGTTCTTGTAATTTTCTGAAGAATACAATTTCTTCTCTCAACAATACCATTTTGTTGAGGAGTTCTTAGTGCTGAAAATGTTTGAGTAATACCTTTTTTACTACAAAAAGTTTCAAAATATGAATTTTGAAATTCACCACCATGATCACTATGGATAGTTATCAATGGTATATTTTTCTCATTTTTAACTTAGGCTCTAAAAATTTTCAAATAGAAAAAGGCTAATGATTTCTTTGTTAGAAAATAAACCCATGTAAATCTAGTAAAGTCATCAACTAAAACAAATACATAGTATTTTCCTCCTATGCTTCAAGATTGTGAAGGACCAAAGAGATCTATGTGAACTAGCTGTAATGCATTAGAATTTGAAACTTCATTAATTGATTTAAAGCTAGTTTTATGTTGCTTTCCAAATTTACAAAGGTCACAAACCTTTGAAGAATCATGTCTAAGATTCGGTAGACCCTTTACAAGTCTTTTCTTAGAAAGTTTACAAATGTTTCTTAGGTTTCAGCATCCTAGTCTTCTATTCCATAGCCATGATTGGTCTTCTATTGCACTTAAGCAAGGTAAATTTTGGATCCTAAGGTTTTCTAAGTTAAGAGTGTATACATTCTCATGCCTATGGGAAGATAGAATGAACTCATACTTGGAATTGTGAACTAAGCATTTATCATTTATAAAATTTGCAAGGTATCCTTCATCACATAATTGATTTATGCTGATGAGATTATTCTTAAGACCTTTAACAAACAAAACATTTGAAATAATAACTTTTCCAAGAAAAACAATATTACCTATTCCAACAATCTTTCCTTGAGCATTATCTCCTAAGGTAACCTTTCCACCTTTTGTTTTGATAATATTTTCAAAGAAATATTTGTTTCCGGTCATGTTTCAAGAACAGCCACTATCCATGTACCAAATGTTCTTGTTGTTGGTAAAATTATTATTTTCCTGAAAAAGAAACAATTAGTTTTTCGGGATCCAAAAGTTTTTTGATCCGGAAGGGTTAGATAAAAGAATTTTAGGAATCCACATTTGTTTTGCAAAATGAACTTTATGAAATCCTAAAGACTGAGTTCTATTAAGAGAAAAATCTCTTTTCCAGTGTCCACCACATTGACGCTTAGAACAAAAAGGGGTACTTTGGGGAACAAAATAGTTGTTACTAAAAACCGATTTATAAAGAGTATAACCAATACCAGAATGATTTCTCAAAGGTTGAATTTGAGAATACATCTTATCAAAGTCTTCCTTACCATAAGTAATGTTTGAAAAAAAAATTCAAGGAAAAAAATCTCTGACTTTAGTTTTAAAACTAAGTTTTTATCTTCATAAATATTTGATTTTGAACTAGAGTTAGGCTCAAAAACATTTTTCTTAGAAATTACATTTTCAAGATACTTAGAAATTTTTTCC
Source organism: Viscum album (assembly GCA_963277665.1). Lineage (NCBI taxonomy): Eukaryota > Viridiplantae > Streptophyta > Magnoliopsida > Santalales > Viscaceae > Viscum > Viscum album. Next base: position 1,354,375,248 of record OY728164.1, read on the forward strand.
TTATCCGAATTGACTTTCTCAAGGGGTTTTAAAGTACTTTAAAAGTTATAATTTTTCATATCAAGATCATTTGAAAGATCTGATACTTCTTTAGTTAAAACAGAAATTCTAGAATTTACCTTATCAATCTTTTTCTTGAGTTTATAATTTTCATTATCAAGTAGTTTAGAAAACCTAGACACTTATTCATAAGAAGGTAATGTATTATCTTATGAAGATAAAGACTCATCATTCTAATATTCATAATATTTATTATCAAAACAATTAGCATTCAGGGAAACATTTGTAATAGCATCATCATTGTGTACCTTGTTCATGAGACAATGATCTTCGATTGGTAATCTGGCTATAAGTCCAATATTCCTTTTTCCTGATGATTCATATTCTGAAGAATCATCTGATGAATCATCACCACTTGTGCTCCAAGTATCATTAGCCTTAAAGACTTTATTTTTCTTTGTCTTGTAATACTTTTTCTTATTTCTTTCAGAATGTTTCTCCTTTCTATCTTTTCTCTTAAGTAAAGGAAAATTAGGTCTTATATGACCTACTTTCTTGAATTCATAACATGTTACCTCTGAATCTTTCTTATCCTTCCTATATTTCTTTTTGAATCTATATTGGAAGTCTTTCTTTCCCACAATCTTGTTCATCCTTCGAGTAAGATTGACTAACTCATTATCTTAATGATCACAATCACTTGATTCTGACATAACAACTTTATTAGTTTTGGATATTGTTATCCTTTCAGGTGTTTTAGCTTTAGATGTAGTAGTAAACGCTACACTTACATTTCCATTTTTCTTCTTATTGAAATCATCATCTCTCTTCATTCTTGTCTCGTACTGTAGAAGAGTTCCAAAAATATCATCAAGAGTAATCTGAGTAACTTTTCTATTTTCATCAATAGTTGTCCTTTTTTACTCCCATTCATTTGGCATTATATCAATAATTTTGTCAACAAGAGCTTCATCATCAAGACATTTTTATCCCATAGATTGTAAACTATTGACAATTTTCATGAATATTTGTTTCACTTTGCATACTGGTTCTCCATAAGGAAAAAGAAATCCATGATATTCTTCTCGAAGCATTGCTCTTCTTGTTTCTATAACCTTAGATGTACCAAAATGTGTGACTTCCAATTTCTTCCAAATATAATTGGCTACTTCACAAGAATATACCTAGCTATATATATTCCTGGTCATAGAACATAGTAAAGTATTGTGTACCTTATAATTCAGTTGATATTCTTGCTTCTCTTGATTAGTGAAAGTACTGACTTCTTTGTCAAGAATTTTGTAACCTCCAGTAAGCATAATAAAATTTTCTTCACCAGTGTTAATAAAAAAGGTCTTCATTTGATCTCTCCAGTACTCATAATCATTCCCATCAAAGATTGGTGGTCTAGTTAGATTTAGATTTTCAATTGATCCAAGATTCATTCCTACCATATGATAAAACAAAATCTTTTCCACTCCACACATTAGTGCAGTAAGTAGTTGAAACAGAAAATTGTAATAGAATCCCAATTCAGTGGAAACCTGCTCTGATACCAATTATTGGACCGATATAAATATGTATATGTACATTATATGGAACAACACAAGAGGGGGGTGAATTGTAGGTTTAAAAACTTTGTGTATAAACACTTAAGAAATTAGTTTAAATGATCTTAAACTAATACAATTTACAATAAATACAAATAACCACAAATGACTTGGATATAGAAGATATGATACGATGTGATACTATAAGAAAAATAAATCAATTTTATTTAAAATGAATACAATAATCCGAGTAATACAATAGTGAAGGATTCTACCACAAAGTGTATAGAATCAATTGATACAATATGTAATAGTATGATTGTAATTGAAACAATTACAAATGTATATGAAATGAAGAAAGGAAACAAAACAATTCCCTTTCTAAAACAAATAGCAGTGGAAATGTAAAAGTATTACAATTATTTTATCCCAAAGAGAAGGGTTATACTTTCACCTAGGATAAGAGGTCTGTCTTACCACCACCTTGGTAATCCCTCGATACAATGATCGGTATGGATGTCTTTCTATCCCCACAAGCCCTTGATTTTGTAGGTAATCGGCACCTCTATCTTTCAAACACTTGAAATACCTCGATACAATGATCGGTATGTCTGTCTTGCTATCCCCGCAAGCCCTCGATTTTGTAGGTAATCGACACCTTTGTCTTTCAAACACTTGAAATCCCTCGATACGATGATCGATACCACCGTCTTCCTATCCCTGGAAGCCCTCAATCATTATCACCTGATTGGTCGCACAAATCAAAACAAAGAACTTGAAGAAATACAAAAACTAAGAATGAGTCGTTCACATTTTGTAATCTCAAGAATTTCACACGAAGCAAGGGAGAAGTCACATCGTCTCTCTCTAGAACCTGATAGTTGCAAATAATGAGCAAAGTCTATCAGTTATTTTTTCTCAGCTTAAAATGACATCCTATTTATAGGCCTTAGTTTCCAATGGTCACATTTCCACCAACGGTCATATTTCTTTGGAAAACTCGGAGGGACTTGGACACCTAGAATTATAACGGTTATATTGAAACTGAAAACATGACATCATTTTGATTAGTTTATAACTAACTCCACGACATCGTTTTGGTTAAAACAAAATATATACAAAGATGATAAACATGAGTACGATTAAAATGTGTTGATAAAGGATAAAAACAATCATGTGATAAAATATGAGTACTATAAGTATTACTTATTGTAATGTAATGAGATGATACAAAGTGAGTATGATGCACAAAATTCATTACGATTGACATGGTCAATACGATTGACAGAGTCTGTACGATTTACAGGGTCATTAGGATTGACAGGGTCAGTACGATTGACAAAGTTAGTACGATTGATAGAGTCAGTACGATTGACAGAGTCAGTACAATTGACAGAGTTAGTACGATTGACAAAGTCAGTACGATTGTTAGAGTCAGTATGATTAACATGGTCAGTACGATAAAAATACTCAGTATGATAATCATAGTTAGTACGATAAACAATTATGAATACATTTTTGATTTCCAAAACAAGACATAAAAGTCAAAAGAGGAATTTTGACTCAACATCCCTTACCTTAATTATATCTATATTTTGAAAGCATCTTCTTGTCCCCTTATTTATAGTATAGCATGTTTTTAAACTTATTTTATAGGTAGGGGTTCCCTTTTCTCTCTTTTTTTATGAACCTATGACATTAACAAGAATTTTTTTTTGGTGGGTGCGTGGTAAGGATTAACTAATGAAGATAATAAACCATATAAATTTTAATTGGAAGGGAAGGGGAGTAATCACATGTGTTTATTTATTTCCTTATTATTTCTAATTGTTTTATATCGAAGCATATAAACTATTGTGATATGCATGTTATATATACTTTGAATTGTAAACCTTCACAATGGATTGAGAACCTTTTTTGTGTTGAAATGTCCAGTCATAAAATTTTATGAACTTATATGCAACTAATAAACTATTTGACTGAGAATATGGAAACCATTTGAAAATACCCATGTGCAATATGATGAATTAATGAGAAAACCTACTTTAAATAAATTGTGGATTTTTGTGGTTGGGAAATAAATTTTTGAGTGTTTATAGTATGTTTTTTTTCAAAATTGTAATTGAGTGGCCTTTTTTGGGTTTGTGTAATGATGGTGGTGACAAATTCAAGTGAAAGATGTATTATGGGTAGTGGAAGTAAGGTGGATGATGTGTAGTTGTTGTAGTGAGATACTTGTTTATTCTTACGGTGGCTATGAGAGGTATCGTAATATCCTATTAGTAGTAGAATAAAATCATTAATGGTGTAATTTAATAAAAGTGGGCTGTAAATTCATATGTTGTAAATGAATCAATGAATTAAAAAATCATGAACATGCTGGACTTAAATTAAAATTAAATAAGAATGTCATTTATAGTGTTTTTTCATCAAATATGAAGTTAAATGGATTAATTAACAAGAATTGGTTAATAATTTAATAATATAGAAAGGTATAAGAATCTATAATTTAAAAGAAAGGAAAGTGTTATGTGTTTGGTTGGTCTCTGTAGTGGGTTTCACCAAGTTGGTGGCATTGTGTGGTAACATTAGTGTGGTGTTGATGATAAGGAGTAGGTGATTATGCATTGATGTGAAACCTTCATTTTGGGCTTGTGTGTTGTCTATATACATATATATATATATAAACTTTTATTTTCATGTTACTTTTAAACACACCTCACCCACATAGAGTTCCATATACTGACACCCAGATGTTCTAGGAGGATTTTCCCTAATATTCATATGGTGAGGAACAGATGGTTGATTTCCTTGTCTTCCTCGCTCTTTCTTCAGTAATAGTATTAAGTAATATTTTAGTTGGTGAAAGATTGTATCCCTTCATAGTTACATAGTTGGTGGTGATTCCTAATGATTAGAGGATGTGATATTTATTAGGGATCATGTGTGGAGTAGGGAACTTGGTTGATGTCCTTCACATTCATGATACCCTACTACCCTATTTATAGTGTTGTGGATGGATGTGTGATGACATGAAAATGGCATGAGAGATGTGCATGATGACAGTGATTTCTCCATAGAATATTGGTCCCTATGGGAGGATATAGTTGGTAGGGTTGTGACCCAACCCACATTATAGATGGTTGGATATGTGGCGATGAGATGGCATAGAAGGGATGGGATCATAAGTCATATGAAGTTGGGTCATGAGAGAGAGAAATCAGTGGGGAAGTGGATTTGAGGTTCCTTTATTGATGTTTTATTGATATTATCTTACTACTTTCTTATGTTATATGTTGAGTGATCCATGGTGAGGTTGGGATAGATATGTGACCTATCTAGGTGCTTATTGGTTCTTATATTTATTCACTCACTAGTGTAGAAAACGTTTTTTACTGCGGTTATTTTTTATTTTTTACGTCGGCTTTTGGCCGAAGTTATTACAGGAGACGTTATAAACATTGTTTTTTACGTCGGTTATTTTACAACCAACGTAAAAAACACAAATCCGATGCATTTTTCACTTTTGTTGATAAAAACCCGACGAGGAAAACACTTCGGAGTTGTGGTTTATTATATTGGTTATTAAATAACCGACGTGGTATATACCCTTTCATGTTGATTATTATATAACTAACGTCATAAATCACTCCTATGAAGCGTTTATCACATTGGTTATTTTTATAACCAATATGATAAACCTATCTGCCAAGCGGTTTCCAATGTCAGTTATATAATAACCGACATGAAAACATATTTATTAAGTCGGTTATTTTATAACCGACGTAAAAAACTCACTACTGGAATTCTCATTTTGTGCAATGGTCTATTTGCGACGGGATCCCGTCGCAAATAGCTCATTGCAGAAAACTGCGTCGCAACAGATATTTTTTGTGACGGGCCTGTCAGAATTAGTTTTTGCGATGGGGAACTTAACCGTCACAAATAGCCTTCCGATTATATACATTATATACCCATAAACCTTTTACGATGGGCCCGTCGCAAATACTAATCTTAAAATAATATAATTCACTTTTTTGCAATGTGGCCCCGTCGCAAAAGACCCCGTCGCAAATACTAAAAATAATTAAATAATAGTAATAAAATTATGATTAATGAAAAAATTATATTATTATTATAAAAGTAATAAAAAAATAAAAAATATTATTATTATTATTAGTAAAATAAACAAAAATTAAAAAATATATTACTAAAAAAATATTTAATAAAATTGTGATTAATAAAAAATTAATATTAATATTATTAAAATAATAAAATAATAAAAAATTATTAAAAGTTTCAATATTTTCAGAAAAATATAAAAAATCATAAAATATTATTATTAGTAGTAAAATAAACAAATATTAAAAAATATAATACTAATAATAAATAATAAAATATTAAAAAAATTAAATTATGTAATATTTCCACCAATATAAAAGACAGAAATTGTAAATAGTTCATATTATTACAAAACTTGAATTCAAATGTTTTTAACATAAAAACAAATCATTGGGGGGTCGTCTGGAGAAGGTGGAGGAAAATCCATCCCTAAACTACGATTCAGACTACGAATGTACTCCATCTGCTCATGATACTCCTGCTGTCATCGCTGCTCCAATCGACACAGCTCCTCCTCGTGATGCTTCTCCTACTGCTGCCGCTGACACATCTCTTCATGCTACTTCTGAAAAGTCTCTATAAGCTCATCCTGAGTTCAAAACTGCTCCCGATACTATGAGCCAGAAGATGATGTCTCTCCACGAGCTCCTCTCGAGCTGGACGTCGACATCACAACAGTACCATAATAAGTACCATGAGTCAAATGAGACCCGATACTAACTACTCAGCCTTTCTCAAAGATATACTGAGTTCCCTGCATCCATGCCGCCTCATCGAAATGGTGAGCACTGGTCTGCTCAGTCGTCTCGTCCTGACCCTCAGCCTGTGTCTAAGAGGTCGCAGCCTCATATAACTCCTTCAATTCCAATTTAAAATTAAAATTGTGAAAATATTATATGCAGTTAATTTTCAAACTGAAAAAATAATACTAACCAAAATTTGACGATGGCGCTCACCTCTAATCTCTCCAGTGACTGGATCACTGTACATCCTCTGATAAATTTCAAACTATGTAATATCAGGATTCTCGACTCCCTACAAAAATATAAAATAAACTATTTATATTTAAAGTTATAAAAAATATTTAAAAAATATACTTACCATATACTCTCTATGAAAACTGAATGTACGACTACCAGCTTGATGCGTCACCTCCTGTCTCCTCCAGTTCTATCATCCCACTAAAGATCTCCTCTGAAATCCACCACACAACCAGTGTAAACATAATCCATCCCAAACGTGAGATGAAATGTACTCTGGTCGGTGAGCTCTACACGACTCATCAAATTTTTTCACTCCTTCTTTCTTAATGGCTGTCCTTCTCAAATTGTGCAAAAACTGATAGAAACGTCACGCATAGAAACCTGACATGCCGCGTGGATACCATCGCGCATGCTATCATCGATAGGATACCATAAACCCTACAAATAATTTATAATATCAAGTTATTAATAAAATAAATATCAAAATAAATATTATTTATTTACGTACCATCCAATGATGGAACATGTCGCGTCGCACATCAACAAGAATTTGTTTCCATGTGATCCATGGCTGAGAAAAATAATTGTGCAAGATAGCGCTCCCCTGTCCAATAGCTACATGTGCAAAACTGTGAAAAAGGAATAAATAATCAAACAATTAGTATATATATAAATAAATTAATGAAAGCTAAATAAAATATACAGGTTACCATACCTCCATGTGTGTGGATCGAAACCAAGATGTGGACATCACTTGAGGATAGGGTCAAGAATCATCAGTCATGCAAGACCGCATCCCCTCCACATACCCCCTAAACCACCAGTAGCCTGATGATCAGATGATCCAAAATCTCCCTCATCCAATGGTCGGTCGGCCTCCTGCAACTCGCGATATATATCAGGGTCCATCTGAAACACAAAATGATTGTTGTTAGCAGATACTTTAAAATAACTATTATATATATATATATATTAGTTATGATTATAACCAGAATTTAACTATGTCAATGTTCATCTTCATCCTCTTCTCCACAGATATCAATGTCAATGTCTTCATCTTCCTCATCATCATCATCAATATCCATATGAGTTTCAGTTTCAGCATCTCTTGTCATTTCAAATTCATTTGTAACATCATTAACATCTTCATCACCATCGATCCTTAATTGTGGGGTGTCATCATCGATATTCACGTCTCTTTTTGAATCAGATGGATTTTGAGAAGTCTTTTGAAAAATTTCAATTCCTTCCACTTCAGCAGAACCACATTCAGTTTGAGTAAACTGATTTTCCCGAGATTTCATTTTTATTATGCTCCACCAATTTCTAAAGTCTCTTGAAGTAGCACAGTACTTTGCATAATAAATTTTATGTTCCCATTGATCCAGTAAAAATATGTTCATTTACTGCAAGAAGACTATTATATTTAATATCGACGATTCCATGAGTCAGATGAACACTCGAGCCTCTCTCAGTATCCAACCACCAAAATTTAAACATTGTTATGTAATTCTGTCCTAGATAACACAACTCAAAAATTTCATCCAAAATGCCATAAAAGTCAACTTCGGTTTCTCTATGATGTGATCCTCTTAAGAAAACTCCATTGTTCATTTTTTTTTGATTCCTCGTATGCATGTGTCTGAAATAGAAAACCATTCACCACATATGCATTATAAGATTTAACTATTTTTTATGGTGGGTTACTCAATATACATAATCGCTTATCAATTTTATCAGCATATTGAGACACCTGAAAATTTGTAAAAAAATTATCAATATAATAAATTATAAACAAAATTGATATTAAACCATCAATAATGTATGTTACTAGTTTTTGAAACCATTGAGAAATTTTTTTTTTGTCTGCGTTCTTCAAGTGTAGCTGCTGTAATTTGTGGAAGTTGTTTCTTGATATGATTATCATATAACCTACAAATAAAATAAGTTTAAATATTGTAACATAAATTATAGAATAAGTGATAGAAGAAATCATAGAAAAAATGATGTTATTTCTTTACAGTTGAGCAGAACATATGTATGAGCTCTGTGATGTTCATCTTCTGAAAGACATCGTTCGTGAACTCCACCGAAACCAAGATTTGGATCATTAAAAAATGTTAATTTATTGTCCTTTTCTTCATTAACATTCCCCTCGTTTCATCCCATGAGATTTTATTTTATGGGATATTTAGATTCAAAATAATGAGAGCAGAAAAAAGCAATTTCCTCTTGCAAATAAGCTTCAGCAATTGAACCTTCAATTGATGCTTTGTTAGGTACTTTTTTCTTCAATTTCTACATGTATCTCTCGAATGGGTACATACATTGAAACTGTACTGGACTTCCACATTTAACTTCATGTGGAAAATGTAATATTAGATGTTACATCGAGTCAAAGAAAGTCGTTGGAAATAGATTTTCCATTTTACATATAATTAGAGCACCATCTTCTTCCTGTTTTCTTTTCGTATCATAGTCTATTGTCACTGCACAAATGTCTCAAAAAAAATATGATATGTCTGTTATCGAATCCCAAATCAAATAATTCAACAAACCTATGAATCCAATCGGCATTTTTCTTTCCATGATAACATGACAATCATGACTTTTTAATCCAGTAATATAACCATTCTTAACACATTTTCCCAAATTGGAAGCATAGCCATATGGAAGTCTCAAATCTGTAATCCATTGACAAAATAATAAGAGACTATCTTTGGATAGTGTATAAGCTGCTTTTGGATTCATTAACCTATGTGATCTGACATTTTCAAATAGTTCAAGTTCTGGTCACCTGCAAATTTGGGCAAGATCTAATCGTGCCTTTACAGTATCTTTGGTCTTACCTGGTTTATCCAAAACTGTATGAAATAAATTATCAAAAAAATTCTTCTCAATATGCATAACATCTAACATGTGGCAGACCAAAAAATCAGAACAATACAGAAGATCCCAAAAAATGCTCCGTTTTATCCAATTATGTCCTTTCCCAAAGCCATGAATTTTTTGTTGGTTTACTGTTGGTCCAAATGTGATGAGAGGTAATGAAAAGACAACTGATTTTAACTCTATACCTGAGATCATCTTTGGAGGTTCATCCCTTTCAATTTTACCTTTTCTAAAATGAGATTTATTCCTCCAAAAAGGATGATCGGTTGGAAGAAATCCACGGTAACAATCAAAATAGCAAGGTTTTTTTCCATTGACGAGCATAAAGTCTTTGTTGTCTTTCATACAGTAAGGACATGATTTCAGACCACGTGTACTCCAACCAGATAACATGCCATATGCCATAAAGTCACTAATCATCCACATCAATGCAGCTTTTAATATGAAATTTTGTTTCACAGCAACATCATATGTATTAACACCATCACTTCACAATGCATTTAACTCATCAATCAATGGTTTAAAATAAACATCAATATTCTTTTTCGGATGTCCTAGGATTAATAGAGTCAAAAATATATATGGATCCTTCATCAACATCCCTGGAGGAAAATTTTACGGAGTTATAAAGACATGCCAACATGAATACTGACTACCATAAGAACCAAATGGACCGAAAGCGTTAGTAGAAAGACCCAATTGCACGTTTTGGGCTTCTATAGAAAAATATGGATGCAGATGGTCAAAATGTTTCCATGAATCAACATCAGATGAATGATTCAAGATTTTATCAGTTGAAATCTTGGTTTTGTGCCATGACATCATTGGCGCTGTGTTCTGAGACATAAATAAATGCTGCAACCTGGGTGTAAGGGGGAAATATCTCAACTGTTTTACAAGAATTGATCTAGACTTCCCTGGTTGAGATTCTTTATACCTCGATTTTCTATATGTGGGACAACTATCTAATGACTCATTTTCGCCAGAATATAAGATCCAATCATTTGGACATGCATGAATCTTTCAATAAATAAGGCCCAAATTACGAACCAGCCTCTTGCTCTCATAGTAATTTACAGGAAACACATTTCCTTCAGGTAACAGTGTTTTAACCAAAGAAAATATCTGATCAAAATAGTTTTTTGACATTTCATTTTCTGATTTAATAGCCATAAATTTTTCAACCGCTTCTAATTTTCTTATCTTGAAACCAATATATAATGCATCCTTATCAGACCTCAAAAAATCATAAAATTCAGATGGTTCCAACTCAGGACTTAAATCAATATCATCGTGAGTTTCAGTTTATTGCACAGATTGACCTGCAACATCATGTACTAAATTTTTGAACCGTGATGGATCTGAAATCAAGTTATTAGGATATTCTCTAGAACTGAGTTCACCTTGTTGATACCAAAAAACATAATCTGGTTGAAAACCAAACCGCAAGAGATGTCCCCCAACCTTGTCAACTGTGTCAAACGTTCTCAGAGCACATTTTTTACAAGGACACTTAATTTTGCCTTCTAAAACATATTCTGGTTTTGATGATGAAAATGCCAAGAAAGCTTCAACACCCTCAATATATACAAGATTTAAACCAGAACCATTTGGATTTCTGTGCTGATTTATCCAAGCATGATCATCTAATAATGACTGATGTCAACTTTTTTGTTCCATATTTTTTATATAAAATATAATATCATCACTATTTTTAAATAATTTAAAATTAAAAAACACTATTTGAAAAAAGAAGATAAATAATTACAACTACTTCTTAATAATTACCATTAATTAAGGGTGTCATAATTTCCAGTGGATTGACGACTACTCTTTCGTCCGACGCCTCATTTACTTGCATCTTTCTCACACTGAAATCACAATGAAGAATCTGGTCGGAGGTACCCATATTCATTCTCGTATGCACGAGAATGAATATGCGTACCTCCCACCAGATTCTTCATTCTGATTTCAGTGTGAGAAAGATGCAAGTAAATGAGTCGTCCGACCAAAGAGCCCCATTTTTGTCGATGAATCGTCTTCTTCCAACTGCACCGCCTAAAAACATTATAAAAAATATGATCCTATGAATGCAAATCCAATCTCATGCATACAAGATTGAATATGTCTACGTAACAGCACATTTTTCATAATGTTTTGAGTTAGTGAGAGTTGAAAGGAGAAAATTCATCGAGCAAAAGGAGTGTCATCAATCCATTGGAAATTGTGCCAAGTTCTTAAAATTTATTAAAATTTATTAAAATATCTTCCTAACTATTTCTACATGTTCCTAACTAATTATTACTAATTATTACTAATTATTCATATTTATTCCTATATATTCCTATTTATTCCTATATATTTATAATTATTACAAATTATTTCTAATTATTAAAATTTATTGCTAATTATTACAATTTATTGCTAATTATTACAATTTATTTCTAATTATTACAATTTATTGCTAATTATTACAATTTATTGCTAATTTTTACAATTTATTGCTAATTATTACTATTTATTTCTAATTATTACAATTTATTGCTAATTATTCCTAATTATTGCTAATTATTCCTACTTATTTCTAATTATTCATAATTATTGCTAATTATTCCTAATTATTCTTAAATATTTCTAACTATTCCTAATTATTGCTAATTATTCCTAAATTATTTATAATTATTTCTAATTATTGCTAATTATAACTAATTATTAATAATTATTACTAATTATTACTAATTATTACTAATTATTACTAATTATTACCGATTATTACAATTTATTACTAATTATTACTCATTATTACAATTTATTACTAATTATTACAATTTATTACAATTTATTACCAATTATTACTAATTATTGCTAATTATTGCTAACTATTTCTAATTATTGATAATTATTGCTAATTATTACTAATTATTACTAATTATTACAATTTATTACTAATTATTACAATTTATTACTAATTATTACTAATTATTACAATTTATTACTAATTTAACAATACTTAGCAATACTTAGCAAAATGAAAACTGGTTGAATAATGAAAGGAAATTTGGTAATCATCGTTGTGGAGATGATTACAAATTTTCCCTTTATTATCAAAACAGTTTTCATTTTCTAATTATTACTAATAAAAAATTATATTATCAATATTTATGAAAAAAAATATTAATATTATTAAAATAATTAAAAATTTATAAAATATTAAAATTATCAATATTCGCAATAGGCTTTTCTCTATTCTTAACATGTTCAAATCTCAAAGGGTCGCCAATTGTCAGGTCATGCACAATAAAAATCTTGTGTCAGTCATGTCCAATGTAAACTCTATAATTGTCCTTGCATGGTTGATCATCTCGCAAGTATTGTTGCAATAGGACGACCAAAGTAATGTCGTTCTCGTCTCTAAGAATCATCTCGCTCCCTTTACATAGATCATTCTTTCTTAAAAATTTGAGGGGACATTAGTACCTTTCCCTTAAATTTTCAAGGAAGAATGGTCTATGTAAAGGGTCATGTGAGATAATTCTTATAGATGAGAAGGGCATGACTTGGGTTGTCCTATTGCAACGCTACTTGCAAGGTGATCAACCAAGCATATCTAATTATATCTAATTATATCTAATTATATCTAATTATATCTAATTATATCTAATTATATCTAATTATATCTAATTATATCTAATTATATCTAATTATATCTAATTATATCTAATTATATCTAATTATTACTAATTATATCTAATTATATCTAATTATATCTAATTATTACTAATTATTACTAATTACTACTAATTATTATTAATTATTACTAATTATTACTCATTATTACTAATTATTACTAATTATTACTAATTAGTACTAATTATATCTAATTATTACTAATTATATCTAATTATTACTAATTATTACCAATTATTACTAATTATTACCAATTATTACTAATTATTACTACTTATCTCTAATTATTACTAATTATATCTAATTATTACTAATTATATCTAATTATTACTAATTATATCTCATTATATCTCATTATATCTAATTATATCTAATTATATCTAATTATTATTAATTATATCTAATTACTACTAATTATATCTAATTATTACTAATTATATCTAATTACTACTAATTATATCTAATAACTACTAATTATATCTAATTATTACTAATTATTACTAATTATTACGAATTATTACTAATTATTACCAATTATTACTAATTATTACCAATTATTACTAATTATTATCAATTATTACTAATTATTACGAATTATTACTAATTATTATGAATTATTACTAATTATTACGAATTATTACTAATTGTTACAAATTATTACTAATTATTACGAATTATTACTAATTATTACGAATTATTACTAATTATTATGAATTATATCTAATTATACCGAATTATATCTAATTATACCGAATTATATCTAATTATACCGAATTATAACTAATTATAGCTAATTATATCTAATTATCTCTAATTATGACTAATTATATCTAATTATGACTAATTATATCTAATTATGACTAATTATATCTAATTATGACTAATTATATCTAATTGTGACTAATTATATCTAATTATGACTAATTATATCTAATTATGACTAATTATATCTAATTATTACTAATTATAACTAATTATTACTAATTATAACGAATTATATCTAATTATTACTAATTATATCTAATTATTACTAATTATTACTAATTATATCTAATTATATCTAATTATTACTAATTATTACTAATTATTACTAATTATTACTAATTATATCTAATTATATCTAATTATTGCTAATTATATCTAATTATTTCTAATTATATCTAATTATTGCTAATTATATCTAATTATTGCTAATTATATCTAATTACTACTAATTATATCGAATTACTACTAATTATATCGAATTATTACTAATTATATCCAATTATTACTAATTATTACTAATTATTACTAATTATTACCAATTATTACTAATTCTTACGAATTATTACTAATTATTACGAATTATATATAATTATTACGAATTATATCTAATTATTATGAATTATATCTAATTATTACGAATTATATCTATTTATACCGAATTATATCTAATTATTACTAATTATATCTAATTATTACTAATTATATCTAATTATTACTAATTATATCTAATTATATCTAATTATTACTAATTATATCTAATTATTGCTAATTATATCTAATTATTACTAATTATATTTAATTATTACTAATTATATCTAATTATTACTAATTTTATATGATTATTACTAATTATATCTAATTATTACTAATTACCCCTAATTATCCCTAATTATATCTAATTATGACTAAATTCCGCTAATTATCTATAATAATCTCTAATTATTGCAAATTAACACTAATTATTTATAATTATCACTAACAATATCAATTTCTTAGTAAAAAAAAATATAAATAAAAATCAATTTAAATCTAAATTAATTACAACTAATAAACAACGATTAAAATTAATATAAAAAAATAAAATATATATACAAAAAATAAAATATAAATGCCTTAAACTTTGATAATCTGAAGATATTGGCGCCTTACAATTGCTCTCGTATAAAAAATTTTAACAAAAAGAAATTTTTTCCTTAAAACTGGAGAATCAAGAGAGAGGGAGAGGAAGATCTGAGTGATTTGAAAAAAAACGGGTGGGGGTTCATATAGGTTAGATTAGTTGTGACGGGGTTAGTTGCGACGGGTTTCCCGTCGCAAATTGTGGTATTTGCGACGGGTCCCGTCGCAAATACCCTCGCCCGAATTAATTACAATCGGCGGTTAAAAGGGTATTTGTGACGGGTCCCGTCGCAAATACACACCTGCCGACATACTATTTGCGACGGGCGGCTTTGCCTGTTGGAAATGGTATTTACCGTCGTCGGGCTTTTGCGATGGGACCCGTCGCAAATACCATCACCCACATTAATTACAGTCGGAGGTTAAAAGTGTATTTGTGACGGGCGGCTTTGACCGTCGCAAATGGTATTTACTGCCGTCGGGCTTTTGCGACGGGGATGCGTCCCCGTCGCAAATACCCTTCCCACGTTTTGGCGCGCAAACCGCTCCAAACCTATTGCAACGGGTCGCCTATTCCCATCGCAATTAAGATACTATTTGCGACAGGAAAAGACTCCCGTCGCAAATACGTATTTCTTCAGACCTTTTACGATGATAAATATTCCCGTCGCAATTGACCCGTCGCAAAAAACCACTTTTCCTGTAGTGACTATTCATTTCCATTTATTACGTCGGTTTTTCGGATCGATCTCGAAACGCCCAACAGTTCTATATCCGATGGCACATGGACCTGCTTTCCAAAGTCAGGCGTTCGCCGGGCGATTTGGCCAGCAACACTTAAGAACTCACATTGGTCGAGAGGATGGGAAGTCGGGCTCATCGCACCCTTTTGGGGGGAAATTATTGCCTGTTTCGGGACTCTCTTGTAGATTTAAGACTTATTCATATGTTCGCGAATCTTTGGTTTATACCCAAGCATAGTATCCACGGATTACTCCTGGTTGGAAATGGTCAGCTGGACGTAGGGGTTCAGAATCATTTAGGCCGGAGGTTTACCATCACTCATTGGATTAATGACTCTGAAGAAATTGGACTCATTGAGACGGTGCTAGGAGCAGCTCGGTGAACTGATGTGAAGATAGTCGGATCGACCGATTGTTGGGATTGAACCTCAGGGAGCTTCCTACGTACCCTGCCTAGGAGACATGGATCAAAGTCCACGTAGTTCGAATTGGGGTGTCGGAGAACCGACGTGAAGGTGGAACCGGGGGTCCAATGGTGATCAAGTTGAACCTCAGGGAGGCTTCCTATGTACCATGCCTTAACATGGATCAAATTCCTCATAGTTCACATAGGCTTGGGGCTTACACTCTGAGGAGGCCCAATATGTGGATTGGGGCTTACACTCTGAGGAGGCCCAAGATGTGGATTGTGGATTACACTCTGAGGAGCCCCATGGTGTGGATTGGGGCTTACACTCTGAGGAGGCCCAAGCTGTGGATTGGGTCTTACACTCTGAGGAGGCCCATGGTGCAGATTGGGGCTTACACTTTGAGGAGGCCCATGGTACGGATTGGGGCTTACACTCTGAGGAGGCCAATAAGAGGATGTCATGGTCGATGCTTACTCTAAGCCCACGTGAGTCATGCTCTGTGTGAGAAACAAGAGGCAGCAGGGACCAGACGATCACGTCGCAAAAGATGATTCCATGAGAAGTGAGTGGGGCTTACGCATGGAGCGGCTCATAAGGTCGGGGCTTACTCTGAGATGAACGCCCATGGTTTCTTACTCATGTCTGGCCATGAGGGCATCACAACCCATTGGTGGGTTGAGGAATATAATGGGGGGAAATGCCTATGCGCAATTCCACAAGCAGGATAACGCCAAGGGCGTTGGAATCAGTCTGAACAAAGGGAGATGAAAAGTGTGAATCACATGCCTGACATTCGGAATGCAATGAGGGTGGCGTAGCGATGGAGGATTACTGTTGACCGTGTTCGAAACACAGCATCCATATCACGTTAGCCTGAAATGGGGGAAGACAAGTGAGGGTCAATTGTTGACTGTGTTCAAAAAACAGGACCTGACTCGAAGTGTTGTCCAAAATATTTCAAGGGGCGTTGGCCTAGGATGGTAGGTGAGCCAAGGCGGCATGGGACCAGGCCGTTAGGGGGTCCCTTCAGACATGGAAGAGTATGAATATCCGAATGAAGGACACGCAAAGCGTGGGGGTGGAGTGATGGAATGTTTGAACGGATTCCAACACTCTTGAAATTACGCCACTGTGATCATGGAATTAGGCATCTTATGCTTGGGGCATAAGGAATATTTTTCATGGAGAAAGAGGAATCCAATTATTGAATGAAAGGGAATGATATAGTTTATAGTCATTTAGAGAGGACTGTTTCCATATAGTTTAACGCCATATGGATAGGACGAGGTCCATACAGTTTAACATCATGTGGTGAGGATGAGGGCCATATAGTTTAACGTCATGTAGTCAGGATAATGGCCATACAGTTTAAACGTCATGTGGTTAGGATGAGGGCCAAACAGTTTAACGTCATGTGGTCAGGATGACTAGGTAAAAGATACCTAGCAATGGTTGGTGTGGAACTAACACAAGGGCGGCCCTTTCTATATGAACCTAGAAAAAGGAGCTAGGAAATGGGGTTATAGGAGATTCATGAGGAGCAGCTCGACTCATGGAATGTATAGGACGAATGTTGGGGTGGTGCAAGGGTGCAATGTGAAATACTGTTGACCTGGCCCGAAAATTTCACAGTGCGACTGTCCATTTTTCATGGGGGTCAGTGACGGTAGCAAAGGGACTGGCTCGGAGGCAAGTGCATGGGGTTTTTTGCATGGGCACGGGCCGCGTAGGAGCTGGTCGCGAGGGACTGGCTGCGGCGGAGCTGGCCACATAGAAGACGGTCGTGGAGGGGCTGTCCGCAAAGGAGCTGGTCGTGTAGGGCTGGCCGCATGTGGTTTGCGGTTCGGTTGTCCACGAAGGGTGTCCATTGAGGAGCTAGCCGCAAGAGAGTAGGTCGCGAAGGACTAGGCCATGAAGGAGGCTGTCAGCGGCGGATGTTGTCCGCGGTGGAGATGGTCGTCCGCGATGGGTGTCTACGGGATGAGATGGTCGCGAAGGAGGATCTCCACGAAAGAGGCTGTCCGTGAAGGACTAGGCCGCGAAGGAGGCTGTCTGCGACGGATGATGTCCACGGTGGAGATGGTCGTCCGCGAAGGGTGTCCTTAGATGATATGGATGCGAAGGAGGCTCTCTCCGCAAAAGAGGTTGTTCGCGAAGGGTGTTGTCTGTGGTGGAGATGGCCATCCGCGAAGGGTGTCTGCAAAGGGGCCGGCACCCGTCCTACTTCGCGTCTACGGAGGGGTTCTGCCTTCATTTCACGAACGACACTAATCCGTGGATGGGGTGGCCGCGGAGGGACTATCTGTGAAGGAAATGGCCGCTATGGGCTGGCCACGGAGGAGCTGGCTGCATGTGGTTCACAGACTGGTTTCTCCTCTTCGTGGAAGAGTTCATCCGCAGACAATATGGGGTTCGCAGATGGTCGTGGAACTTTACCGCTTGGAGCGATTTCTCCAGCATCTCTCCACGGGTTTTCACCCGTCCTTTCTCTTTTTTTTGTGCCCCTCAGTGATTATTTATAGATTCACGAAGAGGCTGTATCGATGGGGCACATTTCACTTTCTGCGGAATCCCATGAAGGAATCCCCCACCCGTGGATGACTCGGTCAACTAAGGATTTTTGAATCTGAGATTCGCGGAATTTCTCCGCGGCTATGCACCAATCCGCCTCTATCCCGCGAACAACAGCGGTCCGTGGAGGGGGCGGCTCGTGGCGGTGGACCGGCCTGACATTCGGCGGTCTTCCTGGTTCGCGCCCGCGGAGGGTCCCCACCATTGTTTCGCGGACGCCGCTAGTTTGCGGAATTGCGGGAGAGCGGTGTGCCAAACCAGCTGCGTACTGTTGCCGAAAGCCAGTGCACGGACCAATTCGGTCAATTTCCAAGTCTTTCGGTAATTTATTTCCCCCTTGGGGAATTTTCAGAACCCTACAGTCGGTTATTAAATAACCGACGTAAAAACCATTTCACATGAATTTATTACATCGGTTTCCAAATAACCAATGTTAAAACAAATCACAATTCATTTTTTAAGTCAGTTATGAAATAACCGAAGTAAAAAAAACAATTTTTTTTTAAAATAAAACTGATCAACCACTGCTATGCCCTGCCAAAATACCTAAAATAGACCAAAAAGTTACCAAAAGCAGACCAAAAACAGACCAGAACCCCCCCCCCCCCACCCCACTGGACAACACCCACCACTGATCAACCACTGATATGCCCTACCAAAAGACCTGAAGTAGACCAAAAACATACCAAAAATAGACCAAAACCCGACTAAAACAGACCAGAACCCCCCACCCCACAGTACAACCCCCACCACACCCCTGGAAACCCACACCACTGAAACCCCCAAACCAAAAACAGACCAAAACCCGACCAGAAACCCCCCACCTCACTGGACAGCCCCCACCACACCCCTGGACACCCCCCCCCCCCTCACACACACCACCATGGACTTCCCCACCACCCCCTGGATAGCCCCCCACACCCCTGGACAACCCCCCACCCTCTTGGACACCACCACCCCCTGGAAAACACTCCCACACCCCTGGACAACCCTCCCACACCCCTAGAACCCCACCCCACTAGATAGCCCCCACCACACCAATAGACACCCCCCACACCCCTGGACTGCCCCCCCCCCCGGGATAGCCCCCCACACCCTTGGACCACCCCCACCCTCCTTGACACCCCCACCCCCTGGAAGCACTCCCACACCCCTAGAACCCCCCACCCTCGTAGACACCCCCACCCCACTGGACAGCACTCCCCTGGACAACCCTCCCACACACCCAGAACCCCCCCCCCCCACCCCAATAGACTGCCCCCTCCCCCCCACACCCCCAGAAATCCCCTCACTCGCCTGGACATCCCTACCACCCTCTTTGAAACCCTCTCACCCTCCCACTCCACTGGACAGCCCCCACCACACCCCTGGACACCCCCATCCACCTCACTAGACACCCCCAGACAAAAAAACATACCAAAACCCAACCAAAACCAAACCAGAACCCCCCCACCCCACTAGACAGCCCCCACCACACCCCTAGACCCCCCCCCCCCCACACACACACACCCCTGGACTACCCCCACCCCCCCGACACCCCCCACACCTCTGGAAAACCCCCCACCCTTCTGGACCCCCACCCCCTGGACAACACTCCCACATCCCTGGACAGCCCTCCCACACCCCTATATCCCTCCCACACCCCTAGAACCCCCCCCCCCACCCCATTGGACAGCACCCACTACACCCTTGGACACCCCCCACAACCCTAGACTACCCCCACCCACCCCCGGGACAACCTTCCATACCCCTGGACAACCCCCCCCCCACCCTCATGGACACCCCCACCCCCTGGACAACACTCCCACACCACTGGACAGCCCTCCCACACCCCTAAAAACACCCCCACCCTCCTGGGCACCCCACCCCATTGGACACCACTCCCCTGGACAAACCTCCCACACCCATAGAAACCCCCCACCCCACTGGACTGCCCCCCACACCCCTGGACACCCCCTGGACGTCCCCTCACTCGCCTGGACATCCCTCCCACCCTCCTGGACACCCTCCCACCCCACTGGACAACCCCCACCACACCCCTGGACACCCCCCACCTCACTGGACACCCCCGGACCAAAAAAAGACCAAAACCCGACCAAAACTAGACCAGACCCCCCCCCCCCCCACCCCACTGGAAAACCCCCACCACACCCCTAGACACCACCACACCCCTGGACTTCCCCCACACCCTAGACATCCCCCCACACCCCTCGACAATCCCCCACCATCCTGGACATGATCACCCCCTGGAAAACACTCCCACACCCCTAGACATCCCTCCCACACCCCTAGAAACCCCCCACCCTCATGGACACCCCCCACCCCACTTGAGAGAACTCCCCTGGACAGCCCTCCCACACCCCTAGACCCCCCACCCCACTAGACTGCCCCCCCCCCCCACACACCCCTGGACACCCCCTGGACATCCCCCAACTTGCCTGGACATCCCTCCCACCCTCCTGGACACCCTCTCACCCTCCCACCCCACTGGACAACCCCCACCACACCCCTGGACACCCCCCACCTCACAGGACACCCCCAGACCAAAAAAAGACCAAAACCCAACCAAACCCAGACCAGAACCCCCCACCCCCACCCCACTGAACAGCCCCCACCACACCCCTGGACACCCCCACACCCCTGGACTTCCTCAACCCCCTGGATAGCCCCCACACCCCTGGACAACCCCCCACCCTCCTGGACACCCCACACCCGCTGGATAGCACTCCCACACCCCTGGACAGCCCTCCCACACCCCTAGAACCCCCCACCCTCCTGGAAACCCCCACCCCATTGGAAAACACTCCACTAGACAAGACTCCCACACCCCTAGAACCCCCCCCCCCCCACTAGACTCCCCCCCCACACACACCCCTGGACACCCCCTGGACATCCACCCACTCGCCTAGACATCCCTTCCACCTTCCTGGACACCCTCCCACCCCACTAGATATCCCCCACCACACCCCTAGACACCCCCACCTCAATGAACACCCCCAGAACAAAAACAGACCAAAAACAGACCAAAACCTGACCAAAACCAGACCAGAACCCCCCCCCCCCACTGGACAGCCCCCACCACACCCCTGGACACCCCCCACACCCCTGTACTACCCCCCACCCACCCTCCTAGACACCCCCACCCCCTGAACAACACTCCCACACCCCTGGACATCCCTCCCACACCCCTAGAATCCTCCCACCCTCCTGGACACCCCCCCCCCCCACTGGACAGCCCTCCCACACCCCTAGACCCCCCCCCCTCCCCCACCCCACTAGACTACCCCACATACCCTTAGACACCCCCTAGACATACCCCACTCACCTGGACATCCCTCCCACCCTCCTGGACACCCTCCCACCCCACTGGACAACCCCCACCACACCCTTGGACACCCCCACCTCACTGGACACCCCTAGACCAAAAATAGACCAAAACTAGACCAGAACCCTCCCCCCCACTGGACATCCCCCACCACACCCCTAGACCCCCCCCCCCCCCCCCCCACACCCATGGACTACCCCCACCCCCTGGACAGCCCCTGGATAGCTGGTGTTGGGAGAAGAGGTTCCTCCATCCCTCAGGGGGCTGAACGCCACTGAAAGGTACTCATCACTCTCACATGCGAAGCTTGAGCTCTCAAAATGTTTCACCAATGCTTTCTTCCCCTGCAAAAATCATTCATTCTGTCACTTTGATTCCATTATAACCAGGGAGAACACCATCATGTGTGACTAAAATTCTTTGGTCTTGGCGGTGGCAATCTCCCGAATCTTGTAGGACTGAAAATGATGCTCCCAAGGCTGCCCATGAGATGCTTTAAATGACGTTAACAAAAATCCCGATGGTGGGAAGAGGGCACCGGTTCAGTTGGTGGAGAGGGACATGGAGAAGATTACTACGATGATCCGAAATATACCCAACAAGTACACGTAAGTGACTATTTAGTTTCTCAATTTAGATGATTGAACAAATATAGAGTTGTTTGTGTGTTTTTTTGGTGACAGATGGGATATGCTGGTAATGTTCCGGGACCAACATTGCATGGAGAAGACCAAAAAAACACACAAACAACCCTATATTTGTTCAAGCATCTAATTTGGGAAACTAAATAGTCACTTACGTGTAATTTTTGGGTATATTTCGAATCATCATAGTCATCTTCTTTGCATCCCTATCCACCAACTGAACCGACACCCTCTTCCCACCGCCGATATTTTTGTTAATGTCGTTTCAGGCATCTCATGGGCAGCCTTAGGAGCATCATTTCCTATCCCACAAGATCCAGAAGATTGCCACCACCAAGATCCAGGTATTTTAGTCACACATGATGGAGTTTTCCCTAGTTATACTGGAATAAAAGTGATAGAATGAATGATGTTTACAGGGGAGGAAAGTATTAGTGAAACATTTTGAGAGCTCAAGCTTCGCATGTGAGAGTGATGAGTACCTTCCAGCGGCGTTCATCCCCCGAGGGATGGCGGCGCCTCTTCTCCCACCCCTGGACTTCCCCCACATCCCCATCGACACCCTGGACACCCCCCCACCCCACTGGATTGCCCTGCCACACCCCTGGAAACCCCCCTCACCCCACAGGACACCCCACACCCCTGGACACCCCCTGGACAGCCCCCCACTCCCCTAGACAGCCCTCCTACCCTCCTGGAAATGATCCCACCCCCTGGACTGCCCCCCCTCCACTCTCATGGACACCCAGGACACCCCCACCCGACCGGATAGACCTCCCACACCCCTGGATACCCCCACCCCACTGGACACCCCCCCCCCCACACACCCTTGGAACCCCTCCCCCTAGACCAGAATCCATACCTGAAAAACCATCATAAGTAGACCAAAACAATAAGTAGATAAAAATTAAACATTCACATATATAACATTCAAAACTTAAAATGTCAACTTAAAAAAACTAAATCCAACCTAAACGACAACCAAATACACAATTACAATTACAATATTCAAAATTACATTTTACACTACAAACAACTAAAATTCAATCAAACCTGTAAAATAATTTGACCATTACACTTGTAAGTGTTTGAAGTCTTGAGCACTATAGGGTTGAGGGTCATCAAATATCTACAAATTAAAAGGATAGTAGTTAACATGTATAATGAATAAATCAAATGAAATATTATGGAAAATTTTAAAAGTAAATCTTACGAGGTCAAAGTTCACAACTATTCCGGTTGTTATCATTTCATACATAAATCTTAACATATAATTTCCACATTTGATGAAACCTTGTTGTTCATGACAATTCTGTTTTAATTAGTGTAAATTCAATATATTATTTTTATGTAATAAATACAAAATTACAAATTATAAATGGATATTTACCTTTACATTTACATATTTGATCTTCGCACTCCTTTTCTTTGTGTTTTTTCAAAAGTATACCCATCCCCTATTAGAAAATAATATGAATGGGATAAATTTAAAATTCATTATAATATATAAAACTATTGAGAAATTGAAACTTACTTTTCCAACATTTTCATAAAACATTCCCGCACATCGCTATGGGACAGATCATATCCAATAAAGTGTTTTCTCCCTTGAACAAAAAACACCTAACATCCAATGATCACTGATAAAAGAAAATTTAAGTTTAGTGGTTTTTTATGTTAAATGGTAATTAACTCTTTGAGATAGATGTGTTTCATACCTCTCACACAAAGCCATCATCCAACATTGTGTGACTATATTCTGTTCAATTCTTTCAGCAATATAAATAATTCTTTGTTCCTCATCCAATGCACGTGCTTCAAGGGAAATCAAATGTGGGTGCATGAATCCATATAAATATGTCCGATCATTCTTCTCACAAATTTTATAAAGATGCCTAATACAAAATAGACATAATTATAAATTTTTAATAAATATAACGCAGGGAAAAGGTGTTAAGACTTAAATGGAAAAAAAATTCACCACGTTGATGCCCAACTTATCTCTAGTAACAAGCTCCATGATATCAGTTTTCACAATCCCCATAGTTATTGCACATCCAAAAAAATGAGCTTCCATTGGAAAATCATAATGATATGCCAAAAAATTTGAATATCTTGACAATCTGTTAAGACTACTAGAATCTGTATATGATGTCATATCCATTTGTCTTTGTTGTTGTCTATACAGAATTTCTTTACCTTTGAATTATTCCTATAAAAATAAATATAAACATATATTAGTTTTAAAATGATAAAATAACTTTAATAAAAAAATAAAATATAAGATATAACATACATACCTCTATGGTAATGAGTCACAGAAGTCTGGATGGCCAAATTAAAAAATGGATGATACTATGTCCAACTGTTGTCACCTCATCTGTAGGTAATGGTACTCTAGATGATCTATCTATAATATCATGTAAAGTGAACCTATGATTATCTACCTCTAATTGTTGATGATGAATTGTATCTTCTATACAATATACCAGCCCATATGCAACTATATGATGTTGAGGATCATCAACATACAACTCTCAATAAGTAGGAAGTTGTGGTAGAGGAGTAGGATAAAAAATGGGGTCTTCAGGCTGAGGTGGGGGAGTGGGAGCTACTGGTGGAGGTGGGGGATAAATAATAGGGTCTACAGGGGGAGGTGGAGGAGTGGGAGATGTAGTCTGAAATTGTCTTTGCATGTCTGAAAACACAGACTATACCGATGCTCTAATATTTTCCTCCATCATCGCATTAATATTATGAACTTCAGCCTCCAAGGATTCTATTATTTTATAAACACCCTCAATGTATGAAGTTGAATAATGTGGAAACACTTTTCTTACCGATACGCCTACCAGATATCCTCGTACACGACTAGGATGTTTGGGCTTTCCCAATATTGTAGATAAAATATCTCACCTACCAACAGCTTTAAACACCACCTGTGAGCTCTGCTCCTCAAGATAATCCTGTATTAATTAATTGAACATTTTTTTAATGATTGAAATTATATGAAGAAAATAGTTAACTTAAATAAATAAAATAGATATCTTACAATCCTCTTAGCTACGATTCTCGAATCTTCCGAAAGATATTTCCCTTTTTTCCCATCTGAGTTATCTTTCATTTTTCATGTCTAGATGGAGGGGATGGAGGGGCCACCTTTCTAGAGCTTGAAGACTCAGCTCTTAGTTTTTGTAATTTTTCCACCATAATTTTTTCTTCCAATAATGTATACCCTCCCTAAGATAAACTATAAGGGTATACATTTTTAGATTGGATCTCCTGATGATATTTCCTTACTTTCTGTAAATTAAGAATAATAAATCATTAACAAGACATTAATAAGATCATTTATATAATAAATCTTATAAAATTTTATATTTCCCTTACCAAAAATGAATATGTTCTTATACTTTCAACAAAATGTCTCCATGTGTCTTCATCTATGAAAAGATATATATGACATGGATTGTCATGACTCCTATGACCAAAAATGAAATCAGATGAGAGGTTTGATTTGAAATCTCTCCATCTCCTAGCAGCCATCGATAAGAATTTATTCCTGACTCCTCCAGTGTTATGAATATCAAATTTCATTTGATAAAAAAGAGTTTAAACATATTATATATACTAGAAACATTTAAATAATAGGAAAACAATAGAAAAGGATCTTACCAAAATCATCTCCCACAACTGAGAGATTATCTCTTTGTCCACACTTCTCTAGTGATCATACAAAATGCTTACTTTTCTCTTACCCTAAGTTGATAAAAAAATCTTAAAATATTTTGCATTTGGACCTCTAGGAATATCATCCTCATCAAACTCACTGAGTATACTCTGATCCTACATACCGGAAAGTGATAATTTTGGTAAACGTGTGCACCCACGTTTACCAACTCTTGAACTCTTTGTCGTAATGGGAGCACATGAGGAAGATTGGGAAACATCAAGAGAAGCATGTGAATGTTCCTCCCCAGAGGTATGACCAATATTCTCATCTCCAGAATCATGTGGTTGATCAACTGATTCATCTATCATTATCCTTCAATTTAAAAAAACAAAGATTAGTTCACAAATATACAAATTCAAATATTACAATACTAATGTAGACATAAAATAGAAAATTGTACTAAGTTACGTAATAGTAAACATGGTTAATATGGTAAGCATGTTAAACAATGGTAAAGATGGTAAAGATGGTAAACATGGTAAACATGGTAAACATGGTAAACATGGTAAACCTGGTAAACATGGTAAAAATGGAAAATTAATATTCATTGAACAAAAATAATAGATATATAATTTATGTAAAAGTAAGAATGATAAATTAAACTAAACAAAATTAAAAAAACAAAAACTTATAATTATTTGTTTTAATACATGTTTTAATAAAGAAAAAACTTATAATATCTAACATTTTATGAAAATAATAAATGTAAACAAGAAATAAACAAATGTTACCTATAATTTTAGGAATGTAAAAAATGGATTGTTTTCCCAAATTCCTTCATCGTGATCGTTCCTTATGGCACAAACCATGTCTTCAAAATTCTCATCATTATGTTTTGTTAATCTTTCCATGGAAGTAGGGATCTCACATAAATCATCATCTTTATCAAGTTCATCCTCACCAACATATTGTTGTTTCCCTTGTAAAACAATAGCCCACTGCATATCTGATTGATCTACTACATATAAATTTTTTTTCATGTGTTTCCATTATAAAAGAATCAATTGTGTCTTCCAATCTATTCAGATTAACAACTATCATTCTAAATTCATCATGTTTGACACTGTTGTTTTCAATAAACCATTTACAGTTAAAAATAGGAACTTTAATTTTAAATTAATCAAACTCCCATATTTCTTCAATCACTCCATAATATGAACTTGATGCAGAAATTGGGTTTTTGTCTTTAGCACTCGAAAAATGCATTGCTTCTGCAAACACCAATACACCGCTATTCTGAACTGCACTTCTGTTGTCCTGGTCTTTTGTATGAAATGTATAGCCATTAATGTCATAACCGGACCATGTTATCACATTTAAACATGTACCACACACTACCCATTTTAATTTCTTTGATACATCTGATCTACCAAGCAAGGTCTTTTTAAACCATGAAAAAAATGTTTTGTTGTGCTCATTCAAAATCCACATCTCTTTCTTCTTTGGATGAAATTGTTTCAACTCATTAATATTCAATGTGATATATAGTTGAGAATCAACTATGTTATTAAAGATGTATAATTATAACTTCTTCATCTGTTCATCTGACAATGATTTGACTTTAAATCCATGAATCCACTTTCCCTCATTATTAACTCATTCATGGCGAGATGGAGGCAAACCTATGTATTGCGCCACATCCAATTAGCTCGTACAAAACTCTACAACCTCCTTAGAAATATACTTTTCAATAATGGAGTCTTTCAATATTTTCATATACCTTTCAAAAGGATACATCCAATGAAGATATACAGGTCCATAAAGCTTTATTTCTTGAACCAGATGAATCATTAAATACACCATTATATCAAAAAAATTGAAGGAAAATACATTTCCAATTGACAAAGTATAAAAATTGCATCCTTTTCCAAAATGTTCAAAGCATTCACATCAATCACCATATTAAAAATTGAATTGAAAAAATAACACAACTTCATTATAGTCTTTCTAACATAGATGGGAAATATTCCACACAATGAAACTGGTAGAAGTTGTTGCATCATGACGTGATAATCATGATATTTCATACCTATCAACTTCAAGTCCTTAAATGAGACAAATATTTTTACATTTGAAGAATAACCTTGAGGCACTTTGATATCATGAAGACACTGACAAGAGCTAATTTTCTCCCTCTTGGATAATGCATGAAAATCTGGGGGAAGAATTGTCCATATTCCATTAGGAGTGGGAGCTAACTACAAACGTATTCCCATTGATAGTAAGTCTAATCTTGCATTCAACCCATCTTTTTTCTTTTCTTTAATATCTAACAATGTTCCAATGAAACTATCACAGATATTCTTCTCCGCATGTATGAAATCAATATTATGTTTAACTTCATGATATCTCCAATATGGTAGCTCAAAAAATATTGACCTATTTTTTTCAAATATGTCTATCATTACCAGATTTCTGTGTCTTTCCCAATGTCACATCAAGGTTTTCCACCCTCTCAAAATACAGATCAGGGGATAAAGGTTTTGGAGAAATATCAAATTCTTATGAGCCATTGAATAACTTTTTCAGTCTTCTATAAGAGTGATCCATAGGCAAAAACTTTCAATGACCCATGTACACTATTTTCCTCCCATTATGAAATTGAAAATATGAAGTCTTTTGTTCAAAAATTGGACATGCTTTATACCCTTTTACACTGTATCCAAACAAATTTCCATATGTTGGGAAGTCATTTATAGTGAACATAAGCACTGCATGCAGTTGAAAATATTCCATTTTATAAGAATCATACACCATAATACCATACTCCCATAAAATTTTCAAATCATCAATCAATGGTGAAAAGAAAACATCAATATCATTGTCGGGTTTCTTCAGACCAGATATCATTATACTCAACATGACATATTTGCACTTCATACAAACTTCAGGAGAGAGGTTGTAAATTACCAATAAAACAAGCCATGAACTATGTGTGCTACTGAGGGTTCAGTATGGATTCATTCCACCTGTACACAACCCTAGTATGAGATTTCTAATTTCATTTACAAATATAGTATATTTCTCAACAATTTTCTTCCATTGTGGACAATCAGCTGGATGACATATTTTTCCATCACATATCCGCTCATCAGCATGCCATCTTAACCTTTTTGAATAATTTGAATTAGAAAATAAACATTTGAAACAATGAATTATAGGAAGATACCGAAATACCTTGGAAGGGATCTTTGTAATATCTACATCAACCTGTGATTTTTCTTTCACCTTATACCGTGATGTCCCACATTTAGGATACTCTAACATAAATTCATATTCATTCCTATATATCATACAGTCATTCAGACAGGCATGTATTTTCTTGTATCCCAATCCCATCGGGCATAGTAATTTCTTGTCCTTATAATGTGAATATGGAAGATCATTATCTTTTAGAAGAATGTCTTTCATTAATTATAGCAGCTCTGGAAAACTTTTGTAACTTCATCCATGTTTCACCTTCAGGTTAATCAATCTTAACACCGCCGACAAAACCGTAAAATCTGTACAACCAGGATACAATGGTTTTTCAGCATCACCATATAGACACGCAATTGTCGGTTCTATCTCAATTTGTTCTGCTGCAATATTGCGAATCATTTCTTCAATTCCATCAGAGTTACCATCTTGTGAATCATCACCATTAGTAGATCTGACATTCTGTCCAGTTTCACCATGCCAAATCCAAGGGCTATAACTCAGATTAAAACCATGACAAATCATATGATCTTTTATCTCTCTACTTTTCAACTTCTTCATATTCAAACATTTCAAGCATGGATAGAAAAAAATTTCACTGCTTGGAACATTTCATTTAGAAAATTCCAAAAAGGCATCAACACCTTCATCGTATTCATTACTCATTCGATGTGTCGTAATCCAACTTCAACTCATTATTACCTATAAAAAATATCAAAATTATACATATTTTTAAGATAATACAAATATATGTTTATATGAAAAATATCATAATTTGAATGTTAAATAATTTTTAAATATAAAACAAATCTATGCGTATTTAAAAAAATATGCATGAAAATGATTTTAAGAAGAAAATATAGTTAGATATAATAGTTTTAAATTCATCTTGGATATTTTCTTCTTAAGGTTCACAAATAATACATCCTGGTGCAACTGAATACCAAATTCACCCTTCCGTAAAAAAGAAATATGAAGTATAAATATTAAAATATGTATACATTCACTACTGAAAATTACATAGATCCTAATGATTTGAAACCTCTGGACAACCCCCCCCCCCCCCCCCCTGCACCCCTCTGGACATCCCCCACCTCCCTGGACACCACCCCCACCCCCTTGGACACCACCCCCACACCCTGGACACACCTACCCCCGTATATAACACCCCCACCCCCTTGGACACCCCCAACCCCTTGGACACCACCCCCATCCCCCTTGGACACCCCCTGGACACCACCACCCCCCTGGACAGCCCCCCACCCCCTGGACACCAACCCCACCCCCTTGGACACCCCCTGGACACCACCACCCCCTAGGACAACCCCCCCCCATCCCCTTGGACACCCTCACCCCTCTTGGACACCCCCCCCCCACCCCTTTGGACACCCCCTGGACACCCCCAACCCCCTGGACACCCCCACCCCCTTGGACACCACGCCCCACCCCCTTGGACACCCCCTGGACACTGCCACCCCCTTGTATAGCCCCCCTAGACACCACCCCCTTGGACACCCCCTGGACACCACCACCCCCTTGGATATCCCCCCACCCCTCTGGACAGCCCCTCCATCCCCTGGATATCCCCCACCCCTCTAGACACCCCCACCCCCTTGGACACCCCCACCCCTCCTGGACACCACCCCCACCCCCTACCCCCTTGGACACCCCCAACCCTCTGGACACCCCCCCAGACAACCCCCAAACCCTTTGGACAGGTCCCCCACCCCCTTGGACATCCCCCACCCCCTTCAACACCCCCCACACACACCCCTGGACTACCCCCCCCCCCCCACCTCCATGGACACCCTGGACACCCCCAACCCTCTGGACAGCCCCCTGAACCCTCTAGAAAGCCCCCACCCCTCTAGAAACCCCCCCCCCCCCCCCCCACACCCATGGACATCCCCCACCCATTGGTCACCCCCTACCCTCTTGGAAATCCCACTCACCTCCCTGGACACCACCCCCACCCCCTGGAAACCCCTATCCCCTTGGACAACACCCTCATCCCTCTCACCCCCTGGACACCACCCCCCACCCCCTTTAACATCCCCCGCACCCACTTAGACACCCCCAAACCTCTTGTACAACCCTCACACCCCCCCTGAACACCACCCCCCTAGACACCCCCAACCCCCCAGACAACCCCCCCCCCCCCGGACAACCCCTCAAACCCTCTGGACAGGCCCCCACCCCCTTCGACACCCCCACCCCCTTGAACCCCCCCCCCCCACACACACACACACACCTGGACTACCCCCCTCCCCCCCCCCCACTTGTACAGACACCCTGGACACCCCCCAACCCTCTGGACAACCCCCTGAACCCTCTGGACAGCCTCCACCCCTCTGGACAGTCCCCACCCCCTGAACACCCCTACCCCCTTGGATAACCCACTCACCCCCCTAGACACCACCCCCACCCCCTGGACACCCCTATCCCCTTGGAAATCCCCCTCAACCCTCTGGACACCCCACCCCCTTGGACACCCCCAACCCCTTTGGACAGCCCCCACACCCCCCCTAGACACCACCCCCACCCCCTTTGGCATCCCCCGCAACCCCTTGGACATCCCCAACACCCTTGGACAGCCCCGCACCCCCTGGATTCCACCCACACCCCCTTTGACACCCCCTAGACACCCCCACCCCACTGTACAGCCCACTCAACCCCCTAGACACCCCCACCCACTTTCACAGACCCCCACCCCCTCGAAAACCCCCTGTACGTGCACACACACATGATAAAATACACAAAAATCATAAACTTGCATGATATCACTTCCATAGGTTTGTTTTACCAGAAAAGAATTTAGCATGGTATAGATGAACACTATGAAACTTTCCATGATAGCAAGAACAAAGAAAAATAACATCTCAAAAAATTAGTTTAGGGAATCACGGAAAATAAAAACTGAAAAGGAGTCGTGTGAGGCTTACTTGAGTGTTGTGAGTCAACCTGATAGATCTGATGATAATAAATATGAAGAATGATGTTGGTAAAATGAGGATGGAGGGAATGACTTTGAAGAATCATTTCTAGGTTTTCTGTGCGAGAGAGACGAGTTGCAGGTTGCCCGATCGAAGAAAACAGAATGACTGAATACGGAGTGTGATAAATCATTTAAAAGATTTATCACTTAAGTTATTAAATAACCGATGTGGTAAAATATTTTTTTAATTTTTATAACGTCATTTATTTAATAACCAACATAGAAAAAAATTTATCACATCGATTATAAAATAACTGACGTGATATATGTATCTTTATCATGTTGGTTCTTTTGATAACTGACGTGATAAATTGCTGATATTAGCTTTATCAGATCGGTTTTTTTATAACCGACATGATAAAGAACTGATCCTTCCTTTATCAGGTCGGTTATTTTATAACTGACGTGATAAAGTGCGCCGGATTTAATTTTCACATCGGTTATACAATAACTGACGTAAAAAAGCTAATCTTTGTATATTTTACATCGGTTATAAAATAACCGATGTAAAAAATGGATCCTGATCAATATATCATGTTAGTTATAAAATAACTGATGTGATATATCGATTATTAAAGCTTTTCACATCAGTTATATAGAACCGACGTGAAAAATGCCGACGTGTTAAACATTTTTTCCACTTGTGACTAATGCATTATTTTTCTCATTTCAAATTTTCAGGGGATACCTTGGGTATAATCCCATTGAGTATACATGTGATGATCACCCTATATATATAGGATTTTTTCTAGGTTTAAAGAATTTTTACAGATACTAATTTGAGCATTACTATCTTGGATATTAGAGCTATTGTGAAGTCATTACCTTATTTTTATTTTTGGTATTTACTTTGGAGACTTCATTTTTATTGTCTAAAATACATGGTGGTATGGTTTATTTTTTTTGTATTATGCGAAAGGGTTTTTTGGTGTTTCTTTATCTTCTATCTCAATACTTTTTATATATTGATGGTAATATCTCCCATTTGACTATTTTACACCCCCAGTGTTGGTCACCAAACTAGGGCCTACTGAAGGCAGGACTCGGGGGGGGACACTCTTTCCCTTCACTAATATCCTAGGAGGGGTACCAATGGAGTAGGGTCATGATAGATTCATATCAAAGGTTTTATTTGCGATATAGGATGGATTTTAGAGTTACGCACTGGTGAGTCTTGCATGGGAATGGTAAGTTAACACCACTAGTCGGACTTGGTGTGTGATATAGAAAAGGATACTGGCTAGAACACTAGTTTTTAGGGTTCCCTATGATATGATGCAAGTACCTTAAACTTACTGAACACTCTAGGTTAGAAAATATTGATTGCAGGGTTGAGACCTAAGGGGTAAATTCATCATGATTGTTTTCATTTATGATTTAGTGTGGTGTTTTTGGGCATTAAAGTAGATTTAATTAATTAATATAAATAAATTTCATAATACTAGGATTAGTCTTCCTTCCATTATATTTTTCATCACTGGCTTCTAGTCATCATCCATGTGCAGTTCAAAAGGTAGAGGTTCACTAGTCTAACCTAGTAGAATGGATGATTAATCCAAAAGAGGAGAATGGGACGTGGTGGAGGGAGTTGTATGATATCTAGTGTTAGAGTCTAGAAATGTAAAAGGGGAGTGTATATGATCTAGATATGGAGCATTGGTCAAAGGATCTTGATATTACATTTAGTTAAATTTAGGTCCTAATTAAGTACTAGGTTTCATTGGAATTCAGCCAGATGTGAGGAGTGGTTTTCTAGTGGTGGATGTTGTATCATAGAGAGAGGAAGGAGAAGGATATTTCTTGATCCAACTTCTAGAAAGAGTATCATCTGGAATTCTTGTCATCGATAATGAAAGTAGAAAAGAGGCAAGAGATTCTCACCCTATGACAAGGGAGTTTGAGAATATGAGAGATCATGATTTAGTTTAAGTGACTCTAGTTTTTTTCTCATAATCACTTTCCAGATGAGGATTTTAGCTCATGATGTATTGAGGAGCCACTATGTCCAATGATCAGATATACATTCACCACATTTATGATTCCTATGTATTTGGCGGTGTTGAAGAAGGAAAAAGTGATCAAGTGAATTTACTAACATGGAGGATTACCTCAAGAGGGAGGTTAGGAGAGCTTATCGAGAAGTAGAGCTTTGTGTGGTGGATCATGGATGTTAGGGAATTTAGGGAACCGATTATAAGGGAGTCTGTTGTAGCAGCACGTTTCACATTTGTTTAGGGATATTGGATCTCAAGAATATACTATGGTATTTATGTTTGATTTTTATACCTATAGAGCTTATGATCACTGCCAGTCTCAATTCCTGAATGCTTATAGAGGTTGGTTTAATCTGGGTGGTTGAGACCCTCTCCATCAGGAATATCAGTAGAGGTAATGGGTGTTTGTTTAGTAACTAAGAAGAGATTAATCTAGTATAGGTCATCTCTGTGATGTTTGTAATCCTGAGGAACCTCAACTAGAGTGTGGTTGTGGAGGTCCTCAGCAGTGAGACAGAGCATATGGGGGTGGGTAGGTACATAGTATAGAGGTGTTAGAGCTAAAGGTACTAGAGGTTGTTAGATTTATAATCAGTTTATCATCTACCTTAGTTTATAATTTTTTTTATTCTAGAGATTCAAATTAATTTTTTTCACTATATTTGGTATGAATGTTGGGAATAAAGGTAGATAGGCTTCTAGTTCCCCTAATATTATCCATTATAGTTGGAGTACAAGATTGATTATTTTATGTGTGTCATGGGTGTAGATTGATGATGGGGCAGCATCATTCACTAGGTATCCCTTATCTCCATCCTTGTGCATACGAAAATGGATATTCATGCTTCGGAGCATTGTTTTCATAGTGCTTTTAGTCATAGAAAGTTGCAAGGGGATGCGTCATCGGGCAAAAGAGATCCCTACAATCCGTTGGAATTTATGCCGCTAGTAATAAAGAATAATTAGTACAAAATAACTGAAATTAATAATAATTAGTGGTAATTAGTAAAACTTTTTATAAATGAGTATATATTAGTATAAAAGGTTAAAAATAGTATAAATAACTATAAAATAATATAAATGGCTAGAAATTTCTAGAAAAGAGAATTTAATTGTATTCTCTTTTTTGGATAGTGTTTATATTATATCTATTTATACAAAATAACTAATTGTTTCATATTTTTTAGAAAAATATGGAACGAGGAAGTCGACAACAGTAATTATTAGATGATCATGATTGTATAACTCAACGTAAGAATCCAAACAGTTTTGGTTTAAATCATGTATATATTGAGGGTGTTCGAGATTTCTTATCATTTTCATTATCGAAACCAAAATTTGTTTTAGAAGGGACAATTAAGTTTCCTTTTAAAAAATGTGCTATGTGAATGTATGAAACATTTGAAAATGTTGGAGGTCATTTATTGAATTTTGGTTTTCAACTATATTATGTTTTTTGGTATCAACATGGTGAACGCAGTTCTAGAGAAGATATTAATAATTTGGTTCCAGATCTAGCATAGTTTCAAAGTTTAGTACATGATGTTGCAGGTCTATCTGTTCAAAAAACTGAAACTCATGATTATTATGATTTAACTCTTGAGTTTGAACCATCTCATTTATATGAGTTGTTGAGGTCCTCTAAGGATAATTTATATCCTAGTTGCAAGATAATAAAGTTTAAAGCAGTTTCTAAATCTATGGACATTAAATCAGATAATGGAATTTCAAATACTTGTTTTGATGAGATATTCTCTTTGTTAAAAACACTTCTACCTGAAGGAAATGTTTTGCCTGTAAATTTTTATAAGAGGAAGAGGTTGGTTCATAATCTAGGTCTTGGTTATTAGAATATTCATGCATGTTCAAATGACTGCATCTTATATTATGGTGAAAACGAGTTGTTGTATTGTTTTCCTACATGTGGAAAATCAAGGTATAAAGAATCTAAACCAAAGAAGTTTGGATTTGTTCCTGTAAAACAATTGAGATATTTCCCACTCACACCCAGATTGCAGCATTTATTTTTGTCTCAAAACACAAAATCATTGATGTCATGGCACAAAACCAACATTTCAACCAGTAAAATCTTAAATCATCCCTCTAATGATGATTCATGGAAGCATTTTAACCAAGTGCATCCATATTTTTCTTTAGAAGCCCAAAACATAAAATTGGGTATTTCTATTGACAGTTTTTGTCCATTTGGTTCTTATGGTAGTCAATTCTCATGTTGGCCTGTCTTTATAACTCTGTATAATTTTCCTCCATGGATTTTGATGAAGGAACCATATATCTTTTTGACCTTATTAATTCTAAGTCATCCGAAAAATAATATTGATGTTTATTTGAAACCATTTATTGATGAGTTGAATTCACTATAGAGTAATGGTGTCAGTACATATGATGTTTCTTCAAAACAAAACTTCCTACTGAAATCTGTTTTGATATAGACAATTAGTGACTTCCCAGCATATCGCATGTTATCTGGATGGAGTACACATGGTCCAAAGTCATTTTTGTACTGTATGAGAGACAAAAAATAATGTATGCTCATTAATGGAAAAAAACCTTGTTTTTTTACTGTCAATGTAGATTTCTTCCAATCGAACATCCTTTTCTAAGAAAAAAAATACCATTTCAGAAAAGGAATAGTTGAAAAAGATGGTCTTCCAACAATGATCTTAGGTACAAAGTTGAAATCAATTGTCTCTTCATTACCTCCCATCACATTTGGATCAACAATAAACCAATAAAAAATTTATGGGTTTGGAAAAGAGCACAATTTGATAAAATAAATCATTTTTTTGGTATTTTCTATATTGGTCTGATTTTTTGGTCTGTCACATGTTGGATATGTTGAATATTGAGAAGAAATGTTTTGATAATTTATTTCATACAATTTTGGATACATTAAGAAAGACCAAAGATAATATAAAGTCATGATTATATATTTCCCAAACTTTCAAGTGAAGAGAACTTGAACTTTGTATTCTTCGGGGCCTCTGAGCGATGTCTACCCCCTCACTCGTAGCGGCTAGGGTTTCTCCACTTATTCCCTCCCTCATCCCCCTCCGGCCTGGATTTGCGCGGATTCTTTCTGGTCTCGGTTTGGCACAGGTGTGATCTAGCTTTGATGTGACACATCTGGAATTTGGGGTTTGTCTCTCCGGCTTCTGTTCCCAGTGTCAATGGATTGGTGGTGCCCCGGCGAGCGGATCGACGTCTCTCCTCGACAGCTACTATAAGGTCACCTCATCATGCGTCGGCATTCTACCCAACATTCCTTCCGTCAGCGACGTCTTGGAGAAGCTCTGATGGCTCGGTT
Source organism: Viscum album (assembly GCA_963277665.1). Taxonomy (NCBI): domain Eukaryota; kingdom Viridiplantae; phylum Streptophyta; class Magnoliopsida; order Santalales; family Viscaceae; genus Viscum; species Viscum album. The sequence continues at coordinate 1,354,413,307 of OY728164.1, forward strand.
CGCTCGGCGCTGAGGATGGTTCTGGCTTGGGGTTTCTGGCGTAATCTGAAGTCTCCTCAAGCGGTTCCGACAAGTTTCCAGTGGATGCTACGTTGATCTGAATTTCTTCGAAGGGGGAGGCTCTGTGTTCCTGATATTTTTTTTGTAGGGTTTTGGTTTTGAGGATTTGATCCGGTTTGATTGGCTGTGATTTTGGTTTTTTCTGGGTTCCTGGTTTGACATCGCTGGTTCTTCTCTGCATTTTCACACTGATTTTTTTACCATCATGTCTGGCCTGCTTCAGATCAGATGAGGGTTCTTTTATAGTCTGAATGAAGGTGGGGCACTTATGTTCAGGATGACCAGGATCCTCTCATCAATGGCATTTCCTTGACATGTACGGCGGTGGTGGTAGGTGTCTTGTGGAGTGCGATAAGATTCAACCAGGATAGTCGTTGATGGTGGTGAAATGGTCTCGTGATTGGTTGTGATGCTACTAGATTAACCACATGGATTTTCCCCAAAGTAGGTTTCAGAGCAGGTGCTTCATCTTCACAAGGCTTTTCGGATTTGGTTGTTTGAGAGGGTATGACATCAGTCATCGGATCGGGCCTATGCTTTGACACAGGACACTTGTTTGCTGAACTGTCATGTAAAGATGGAGTGTTTTATACTGATTATATGTTGGGTGGGTCAGATCCATGTTGTTGTCTAGTTTTTTTTCTCTCTTTTAACCTCGGGTAATGTGATTTCCAATGTCCATGAATTCTGGGTTCCCCCTCTTATTCCCTTAAAAGGGGGATTATCTTCTCTTATAATAAAAAAAATTGAAGGCCTTCGGGCCGTTGGATGTCAAGAGAACTTGAACTGTTTGAAAATTTCAGATCACAGAAGTTAATGAATCCAAAATCAGCTTATACACTATCCCAAGAGAGTTTCTTATTATTTTGTTAGTGGATTGTAGATTTGAGACTTCTAGATTGTTATGCTTCCAATTTAGGAAGATGTGCCAGAAATGGTCATATTACTAGATAGAAAAGTCACGACTGTCATATTTTAAGGGAAAGACTTATGCCAATTGGATTAAGAGGTTTGTTAAATCCTATGATTTAGCATGATCTTACAAACATATCCTATTTTTTCGAGACATTTTTGCATCAACAATAGACTACAATACTATAAGAAAACTGCAAGAAGATTTCATTTTAATGTTATGTAAACTAGAAAAAATCTTCCTTCCAGGTTTGTTTAACTCAATAGAACATTTGATATTACATTTTCTTCATGAAACAAAATGTGTAGGTCCATTACAGTTCCGATGGATGTACCCATTTGAGATATGCATGTAGAAATTGAGTAAAAAAAGTACATAATGAAGTATCAGTTGAAGGCTCAATTGTAGAATCTTATTTGTAAGAGAAAATTTCTTTTTTCTTCCCTCGTTACTTTAAATATGAATATCCTTTAAAACACAACCACATGAGCCATAGTGAGGGAAATTTTGACAATGAAATGAGCAATCAATTATCATTTTTCAATCAGCCCGAACTTGGCTTCATTGGAGTTCATGAATGATGTATTTCAGATGATGAACACCACAGATCTCATACATATATTCTTCTCAACTATGAAGAAATTACACCATTTTTACTATAAGTGATCCTATCACTTATTATATAATTTTTATAACAATACATTAATCTTATTTTATTTGTAGGTTATATGATAATCATATTGAGAAACAGTTTTCAGAAATTACAGTATCTGCTCTTGAAGAATGATGTAAAAAAAATTCTTACTAGTTTCAAAAATGGGTACCATAAATTATTTTTCATTTCACATAAAAAGTCAATTTAATACTTGTTATAGTGATAACTATTTTACAACTTTTCAGGTATCTCAACATGCTGATAAAATTAATAATTGATTGTTTTATTGAGTAACCCACCATAACAAATGGTTAAATATTATAATTAATATTTGGTGAATGGTATTCGATTTCATACACGTGCATATAGGGAATCAAAAAAACAATTAATAGTGGTGTTTTCTTGAGAGGATCACATCATAGAGAAATTGAAGTTAACTTTTAAGACATGTTGGAAGAAATCATTGAACAGTGTTATCTAGAACAACATTATATAATAATGTTTAAATGTCAGTGGTTGGATACTGAGAGAGGCTTGCATGTTCATCCAATCCATAGAATTGTTGATATTAAATATAAAGGTCTTATTTCAGTAAATGAACCATTTTTATTGGCTCATAAGCCACATCAAATTTATTATGAAAATTACTATGCTATTTTAAGGGAGTTGGGTGATTGGTGGAGCATAATAAAAATTAAATCTCGAGAGAATTAGTTTACTGAAAGTGAATGATGTTCCGTTGAAGTGAAAGGAATTTAAATTTTTCAAGAGACTGCTCTAAATCCATCTTTTTCAAGAAGAGACATGAATATCATTGATGACACCCCACAGTTAAGGGCCAATGGTGACGATGATGTTAATGGTGTTACATATGAATTTGAAATGATAAGAGAAGATGAAACTGAATCTAATATGGAAATTAATGATACAGAGGAAGACATTGAAATCAACATCTATGAAGATGAGGATAAATATGGACATTTACATAGTAAAATGCTGGTTATAATCATATATAATATATATCTATATATAATAGTCATTTTCAACTGTTTTCTAACAATAATCATTTCATGTTTCAGATAGATGATGATCTGTATCATATGTTACAGGAGGCTGATCTACCTTTAGACGATCAGTTAGTCAGATCAGCTGACTCACAGACTATTGGAAGTTTAGGGGGCACCTAGAGGGGGTGTGGTCTTGCCTGACTGATGATTCCAAACCCTATACCCAAGCAACATCCACATATTGGGTTTAATCCATGCACGTAGAGGTATGTTTGCCTATGAATTTTAGTTAGTTTTAATTAATTTATTTATATTCTAATTGTTTGACTAATTATTATTATTTTCACATATTTACACATATAGCTATTGGATAGGGAAGTGCTATATTGTGCAATTATTTTTTTGATGCATGGGTGTCATGGGATCAGATTCCTATTGATGTTCAGCAGTGCATGTTTGAGCATTGGATGGTATGTAAATAAATAATATTTATTTTGAAATTAATTTAATTAATAACTTTATATAATAAATTATTTGTTGGGTTTATGGTATCCCATTGAGGATATCATGCGAGATGCTATTTGGAAGGCATGACAGGGAGCTATGGGTCTACGTTGCACTCATTTTTTGCAAAATTTGAAAAGGAAAGCAATGGAGAAAGAAGGAGTGCATGAGTTTTATGAGACATGTCATGTCCACTAACTTAATTATATTTCATCTTAGGTTTGGGATGGATTATATAAACACTGGTTGATTAGGTGGTTTCAGAGTATATAATTAGTAGGTCGTCAAAATTGGGGGAGACAGGAGGTGACACATCAAGCTGGTAGTCGTACGTTTAGTACACATAGGGAGTATATGGTAAGTAAATTTTTTTAAATATTGTATATAACTTTAAATGTAAATGATTTATTTTATATTCATATAGGTAATCACACAACCCAATATTATGGAGTACGATGTTTATAGGAGGATGTATAGTGATCCATCCACTAGGGAGATTAGAGGTGCTCTCTAGTGTCATATTGTGGTCAGTATAAGTTTTTTTTGAGTTTTAAATTTAACTACAAATAATATTTTAACTATTTTAATTTTAAATTGCAATTGAAAGAGTCATATGAGGTCACGACATCTCAGATAGATGTTGAGAGTCAGGAAAAGACCAATGGTTAGACCAGTGCCCCCTGATTTGATGAGGTATCATGGATGCAGGCGACCCAATATGGCTTCGAGAAAGGTCGAGTTGTTGGTATCAACTCTCAAGTGATCCCTGTGGGTTTTTATGGAACCTCTGAAATGTCGATGTCCAACTCTGTAAAAGATCACAAAGATTTATCATCATCTCATGCACAGTATCTGGAGTAGCTGTGAGATCAAAGTGAGCTTATAGAGACTATGTGTAGGGATCAGGAGGAGATGCGTCAGTGACAACAACAGCAGTAGAAAGATTTCCTCCAACAACAGCAGCAACAGCAGCATTAGATATAGGATGATATGTGTTGATGGCGATAGGAGTAGAAGTAGGAGATAGAGTACATGCGACGTTTGACTCGCAGTTTAGGGATGAAGTTTCCTCCACCATCTCCTCCAGTTCCTCCAGACTACCCTCCCCCTTAGTGATGTATTTTTATTTTATGATGAAACATTTGAATGTGTTTTTTTGTAATATTAACTATTTTAAGTTTTCAATAGTGTGTGTTATATAGTCTCAAAAATTACAATTTTTTATTATTTATTTAATTTTTTAATTATATTTATTATTTTATTAATTAATATATTATTATATTTTTGTGAATACTCAAATTTTTATTATATTACTAATATTATTATTTCATTAATATTAATAATCATATTATTATATTAATTAATTAATTTATAATTAATTTTATTTTACAAACATTAATATTAAAAAATATATATTAATATTATATTAAATTTATTATTTTATAAATAATTTTATTCTATTATTATTAATATTATGAATTTATTTTTATTAATATTATTTAATTATTTAATTTTTTTTAATTTTTTAACTATTTGAGACTGGCCGTCGCAAATACTAATTACGATGGTCCATCACAAATGGGTTTTTTTTTATATTTCGAGGAGTAATTGTGACAATCCGTCACAAAAGAGTAAAAACCAGGAAACTATTTGTGATAGATTGCTGGTCCGTCACAAATAGTTTCTTAAAAAAATTGTTGAATGATTTTTGCGACAGGTCTACTACTCATCGCAAATAAAAAAATTTTGCAATGGTTTGTCACAAAAATTAATATTTGCAACACTATTTTCCTTAACGGATCATTTGTAATGGGACCCCGTCGCAAAATACTATTTTCGACGGGATCACATCGTAGATGACCCGTCGCAATAATCCATTTTTCTAGTAGTGATCTCATAAATATTTTGTAGTTTCTTTAACACCATCAACTATATGGAAAGAAGTCCAAGTGGAAGTTTTGGACATGGTAGGTTCACTTCCTTAGACATGATGTGTCTCAATAGGGTGTGTCTATAAACCCATCAAATATCTAGGAAGTTGTTTCTTGGGAATCACCCAAGAACATAGTATAGGTTCATAGGTTCTTTAGTCTTGAGAGCTATTACTAGATATTTGTGTCCAAATTATCTAGATTTGAAGCCTCATTGATATATTTGATGAAGAAGGATCATGATATCATCTGAAGTGATCAGTATCATGAATATTTCGACTACCGTAAGGAACAGTCAATCAGTTCCCTTATGCTTCAGTTTCTAGATGAAGGAGTGTTGTTCAAAGTCTTTTGTTATTCTTTATTTATGGGATTACAATGCATCATGATGAGGCAAAGTTCAGTGTTCACTTATGGGACTAAGAAGTTGTGTCCTCATAAGTGTAAATATCCCACTCATAACCTAGAGTTGGTAGCAGTAGTTTTTTCCCTGAAGTTGTGGTGATATTACCTCATCAGTGAGTGATTTGTGGTCTTTACATACCACAAGAGTCTGAGGTATGTTTTTTCTCAATGGGATTTAAACCTAAATCAGTGGATTGGATAGTTCTTCTCTAGAATTATTATTTTTAGATCTTATACACCCTAGGAAAGGGGAATTTTTTCATTGATGTGCTCAGCTATAAACCATGGGAATGTGTCATTCGGGAGTCTGGTGATGTCTAATAAGGGATGGAAGAGATTTAAATGATGCATCTAAATATAGAGGAAGTCAGTTTAAGAGGTTTTAACTAGCATATGATAGTGGACTCACCTCTTATACGTAAGGTGTAGTGGTCTAAGTAGGGATACATAGAGGTGGAAGTAATGAGGGACCACGTTAGTCATGTTGACGCTCTAGAGGGGTGGTGTGAGAATGATTATAATTGGATGTTGTTTTTTGAGATGTTATTTTTCCAATTGGATATGTATTATAGGTTTCTCCATGAGATTTAAAAATAATCCTTAGAAGCACATATAAGTTTATCCATGATGTATTGTAGTTTGAGAAGGTAGATTTGTTAACCTGGGATGAAGTAGTCGATGGCAGAGTTATGGAATTGTGTATTTTTTTTATCAATAGGTGAAAGAATAAAATCATGTTCATATAGGTTTGTTGAAACCCTTAGATGTATCCAAGTTGAAATTGGAGGAAATATCAATGGATTTTTTCACCGGGTTACCCTGATCTTAGGAAGGTTGTGATATCGGTTGGGTGATCATGGATTGACAAATGATGTTGGCTAATTTTCTAGTGATTAGTGAGTCGAGTGTTATGGATTCTATGATGAGGCAGTACATGGATGAGGTTGTGATACTCCCTATGGTACCAAATACCATTTTATCTAATTAGGATTCTCATTTTACCTTTCAATTCTAGAGAGTATTACAACATGATTTTGTCTCTTAATTATTCCTTAACACCGCTTTACATCGCCAAACAGATGATAAGAAGGATTAGACCATCCCGATATTGGAGGATATATTATGGGCTTTCTTCTTGGACTTTTTTGTATTATTGGTGAAACACCTACTATTGGTTGAGTTTTCATATAACAAAATTATCACTCATCCATCAATATATCTTTATTCAAGGAGTTTTATAGGTATCCATGTCATTCTCTATTATGTTGGACTGAGGTTAGGGTGATAGCATTCATTGGTCCTGATGTGGTTCAAAGAAAAATAGATAATATCTAAGTGGTTAGAAAGTGTATGAAGGAAAAATATGACCTTCATAAGGCCTATGAAAATCATAGGTATAGGCCCTTAGAGTTTTAGGCTAGATACTATGTGTTCTTGAAGATTTACTCTCATAGATTGCAGTGGGGTTTGGCTAAGGGAGAAAGATTTGTCCTAGGTTTTTGGGCCTTTCAATGTATTGTATCATGTTAGTGAGGTGGCTTATATTTTGGAAGTCTCACCATGGTTTTAAAGAGTTTATGAAACATTCCACATGTCTCAACTTCATCATTGTCTTTAGGATTTTTATCACGTCATTGATTAGGGAGAGTTAGACATTGAGGATGCAAAAAAAATTGTAGAGTGGTCAGTTGATATCCAAGATAGTTAGGAGAAGGTTTCATATAAGAGAGTTATCACCTTGGTTCAAGTGTTTTGGAATCATAATAGAGTTTATGAGAGTACTTGGGAGTGGTAGTTGTATATTTTTTTCCCAATACCCTGAGTTGTTTGATGGTTGATCCTTCTAGATTTTTTTCTTCTCTTGTTTCATTTTTGTCAAGATGATGTGTTTAACATTATGATCTATATGAGTTTAACTCTATCTCCCTTTGTTTATTATGTCTAATATCTATGTGTTTCATTCCTCCAGTGTGTGGTTGTGTTCTTATTATAGTGAGATCCTTGATAGGTATCGCATGGGTTATTTTCCAGACCACCTTCCCTTTTCTTTCTGAGTTCTATTTTGACTATCAAGGATGAGAATTGTTTTAAAGGTATTTTATGGAGTTCCTTATGTTCTTAAAACCTTTTATTTATGATTTTACAAGGTATAGAAGTTTCAATAGAGAGTTTGGGACCTTTTTCCTCTTTGAAATTTCCAAATTTTCTCCCATAGTCACTTGATTGGCGATGTGGTCGCTTATTCCTTCATGTGGTTGGTTTATTACTTCTTTTGGTCAGTTGGTTTATTTGTGCAGTTATTTGGTTTCTTCTTATGTTTATTTGGTTTCATTATGTAGTTGGTTGGCTTCTTCATGTGTTCATTCGGTTTCTTCATATGAGCAATTTTCTTATTTATACAGTCACTTGGTTTCTTCTTACAATCAGTTGGTTTCTTCTTGTAGTCAAATGGTTACTTTGTGTGTTCGATTAGTTTCTTATTACAGTAAATTGTTCCTTCATGAATTCTATTTCTTGGATTTTTGTGTGCAGCCCCTTCTCATGATTATCTCAACAGTTATCAAAATTTCCTAGTTTTCCGAAATACCCAATTTTTTCTAGAATGAAATGAAAAATGATTTTAAAATAAAGTGTTGGATTGAAATTTGATTAAATTTTTTTAAAATATTTTTTAGGGATAAAATATAGTATTTTAATTCCTTAAAGATGGTGGTTCCAAATAGTTTACTTCACATGTTTTAAATGAAATGGAATTAAATAAAAATTAAAAAGTAAGTTTGATTTTTTCAATCTTCATAGTTATTTGAGGATCTATATTTGGAACCTTAATGTATGATAATTACTTTTTTTGAGTATATTATTATTTCCTTAGAGTCTATATTAACCAAAACCTTATTCTTGAACCTTAAGAGTTATATTCTTTCACCTGGAGTCTTCCCACTCATGATTCTAGGTGTGTTTTCTATATTGGTTCCCTTTCTATGTTTCTACACAAGTGTGTTGAATTTGAGGTAGGTGTTTGTTTCTATTTTTTATTCCTACCTTCTATATAATTTTTTTGATTGATCAAGACATTACCTTCATGGTATCCAGGTGAAGACAACATCTTATTTTCCTCTATTTTTGGTACAACTTGTTTTGGAACTTATTTTTCTGGAAGGGGATCTTTGTTCTCTCTTATTTTGTGAACCTGTACAATTAGCATGCTTTTTCTGATGGGTGGGTGGTATGGATTAACAAATGAAGAAAATGAATTATATTAATTTTAATTTTAAGGTAAGTGGAGTAATAATTTGTGTTTATATATTTTCTTATTATTTCTAATTATTTTCTCTTGAAACTTATAAACATTTATAATAAACAGATTATGGATACTGTGAATTGTAACCCTTGCTACAGATTAAGAATTTTTTTTTTGTGTTAAACCCACCACTCATAGATGGTTAATAAATTATACGTATCTAATTAATTGGTTGAGTGAGAATATGGAAATTATTTGAAAATACCCATGTGTAAGATGATAAATTAATGAGAAAACACCATTCAGATGAATTTTGTATTTTTGTGGTTTAGAAATATATTTATAAGTGATGATAGTATGTCTTCTATTGGCCTTGTTATTATGAGAATTTTTTTTGAAGTTTTTTCAATGATAACAATGAGAAATTTAGGTGTGGGATGTGTTTTGGGAAGTGGAAGTGTGGTGGTTTATGTGTATTTTTTTGGGTGACATGCTTGTTACTTATTGGGGTGGCTGTGAGAGGTGGTGTATTAGTCTATTAAAAGTAGAATATAACTCTTAACGGTGTAATTTAATAAATGTAGGATATGAATTCATGTGTGTTAAATGAATTTATGAATTTAATAATCATGAATAGACTTGACTTATAGGAAAATTAAATGTGGATGTTGGTTTTAGTTTTTTGTCATTAAATTTTAAGTTATATGGATTAATTTATGAATGGTGATCGTTAATTAAATACTCTATAAAGGTGGAATAATATTTAATTTGAAAGAAAGGAAAATGGGTTGTGTGTGGTTGTTTTGGGTGGTGGGTTTCATCAAGTTAGTTGTATCTTATGGTAACATTAGTATTGTGTTGATGATTTGGTGAAGGTGATGAAGTATTGATGTGAAACCTCTAGGTAGGGCTTGTATTATTTCTATATATACATATATATAAACCTTTTCTCCATGTAACTTTATGTACCCCAACCAAATCAAGTACCATTTACCAAAACCTATATGTTTGGGGTGGTGTTTTTCCTAATATTTAGATACTGAGGAACAGATGGCTGGTTAGCCCCTCTTCCCCATTATTCCTTTGGAAGTAGTATCAGGAAATGGTGTAGTTGGTGGCATAGTCTATCCCATTATGGAGACATGGTTGGTGGTGATTCTTATCAATGATAGAATGTGATATATATTGGGGATCATTCATGGTAGGTGAAGGGCATGCATTTGATATCCTTCACATTCATGATACCCTACTTCCCTGGTTGTGACGTTATCGATGGATGTATGATAATGTATTAGTGGTGAAGATATGTGCATAATGAAGTTGATTCCACCATGGTATGAAGGTCTATATGGGATTATGGGGTAAGTAAGATTGTGACCCAAACCACATCAGATATAATTGGATATGTGGTGATGATGTGGAATAGAAGGGATGGGAGCACATGATGTTTGATATTGGTGTATGAGAGTGGAAACTCAATGGGGTAAGTGGATGTGGGGCGCCTTTATTGTTGTATTTTTTATAACATCTTACTACTTATTTGCATTATTTGGTGATTGATCCATGGTGAGGTTGAGATAGATGGATGATCTGTTAAGGTTCTTATTAGTTCTATTATTTTTTTTCACTGGTCCATTAGTTTACTCCTTTCAAATTTTCATGGAATACCTTGGGTATGATCCTACTGAGTATACATTTTATTCTTACCCTATGTATATATAAACCATTGTTTTAGGTTTCCTAGAGGTTTATAGAGACCAATATTGGAATTACTAGCTTGGATATTAGAGTTGTGGTGGAGTCACTACCTTAATTTTCTTTATGACGTTTACTTTAGAGAATTCATTTGTATTTTCTAACATATATAGTGGGATGGTTTGGTTTATTTTATATTATATGATATATTTGTTTGGTTTTTGTTTACCTTCTCTCTCAATCCTTCTTATGTATTATAGGTAATCCCAACCATTTGAATATTTTCCACATATAGTGTTAGTCTCTAACCTAAGGCCTACTGGCAGGGAGGTTAGGGGCCAATCTTTCTCTTCACTACTATCATTGGAGTGTTATCAAAAGATGGTGGTCATAGAAATTTCATATCGTTCTATAAAAGTATCATAATCAAATTTAACCCCAACTAAGTTTCATTGATTGTTTAAAATCTGATAGTAATGGAAGATGCATAATATGGATACACCCCATCCTCTGAATGGTTAGGGAAAATAATATTGCTGATAATTTGTAAAATATATGCTTGAGTGAAACATGAAAGTCTTTAGTCATTATAATTATGATCCTAGTTCAGAAGTCATTGTGATAAACAACTCAATTTCAATCAACCCTCCCTGAGCACGGTAGAGTGTTCTATTATATCCACTCCCAAAATATCATTAACTAAGGATCTCCAAGGGTGGAAAGAACTACCTATAACTTCAGGGATATCTCTATTAGAAGGTCAAAATAGTAAGACACATCCTTCAATGTGATTTTCACGAACCAGGCCAGGTCGCCATCTGACCCGGCGCCCGACCCGGTCCACGGCAAGGCCTGAAGGGCGTTCCCGATCCCCATGGGCTGGCACAAGTGCCTGGGTATCAAAACTAACACATGGGAACGATTTACCCGGTTTAGCAAACACAAAACAACTAATAAGATAAAAAAATGAAACTAAAAATAGACAACCAAACAGGGCCTTAAACTAAAAACAAGTTTAGAGGTTTACAACTTCAACCAACATCCAAAATAAACGACAATAAAAGAAACTAAAACTCTAACTCAAACCTCCAAGCAACAAGAGAGGCGCAACATCCACATGCCACAACACCAACATGTACAAGAAGACCACCACTGACCAAAACCATTTTTGCTGAGCACGATGTCACAACCTGGAATACACAAGAACAAGGTCTACATACACCCAAAGGTGTATGTAGGGTGTGAGCCAAAAGCCCAGTAGGACATCACCCAATAAAAAAGTTCCACGTATAAACATTAAATGACAAATACATTAACAGGATAAATAAATGAAAGGACACCAAAGCTTAAACAACTTTAAATAAATAGTTTCTATAAGGAAAGAACTTTTAAAGAAAACAACTTAAATAAAAGAAAACACCCTGGCATAAAAGAAAAACTCAAACCTTCACAGAAACCCAAGAGTTGCACCGTATGCCGACGGTGGGTGTATAGTAGTCCAGGAGCACCAAAAGTGGGAGACGCCCTAAAGTACTAAAGCTGTATGGGGACCTAGAACCTCACATCTCAGTGAACCATATCATACATTCCCGTGCACGATCCACTGGTAGGGAAACACCTCCTACCATAGTGGTCTCCAGTCATCAACCAATGTTTAGTTAGTGTTGTAAGCGTCAATCCGACTAAGTGAAACTGGGCCGAGCCACTCCCGTATCACTAGCACGCTAGTCTAGTCCACCCACCTAGTACCCAGGCTTCCCCTTTTTGTGCTCACATTGTTCTAATTTCACATTTCATTTCAAACTCAGACAAATAAAACAAACTAGGTGTAACATAAACCCAATGTGACACTTCCACACACACATAAAACCATTTGACAAATGATGCACTCCAAAAATACTTCACCCAACTTAATTAAAAAAATTCCTACATTTCTAATAATTGTCTATTAAAAACATATTAAATTTTCATTATTAATATGTTTATTAAAACATATTAAATTCTTTGTAAACAAGTTCATTATTAAATTTTCAGCATTAACAATTTTATTAAAACATATTAAATTCTTTGTAAACAAATTCATTAAAAAGAAATATAACATGACTTTAACACACAAAACCACTCAAACCTCTTTCATGACCAAACACACCCAACACCACATCAAGAACACAAATTGAACACTTTGCACATTTTCAAAAAACAAACACAAACTTTATAAAAACTCTAGAACACAAACATTGCACTTTGCACATATGAAAAACTAATTTCAACCATTAATAAACACTAGAAATTGACTAAAAACGAGTTTTCAGACAAAGAACACACCTGCACCACATAAACATATTACTAAACAAAAGTAACGCATAGACAAGCTTCAAGATAAACCAATCCGCACCCATAAGAATTAATCAAGTAATATTATGAATTAAATAAGCAAGAAAATTAACTTATCAGACAATGTTTAAACGCGGAACCACCTACCTCGATGTGTACGAACATCTGACAACGAAGCGAATTGCATTCGCACTTCAACCGCATCACCAAGAGACCAAATTGAACCCTAAAACAAGAAGATAAAACCAGAAGACCTAAAATTAAACCCTAAAATTCTAACTATACCTGCTGGAAAGAAAATAAACAAATAAAATAAATAAAAGAGTAAAACTAAACTCTATGAAAAGTGGGTCACCAGAGGTTGCGGAAAGGGAAGCAGGGGGCGGCACAACAGGGTTCTAAGGGGTGCAGGGGGGTCGGCGCATACTACTGGTCAGGATCAAGGGTCGCTGGCAGTCCAGAGAGCTGCGCGCTTGGGAGATGGGGGGTGTTTGGCGGATGGAGCAGGGGGCGGCGGTTCGTAGTGCCAGAAGAGAGAGGTTGCTAGACATAGGCACGGCAGGTAGGGAGGTCGCGGTGAAGTGCGGAAGACCGGCACGACGGGGGAGCAGGGGTGCGGTCTGGCAAGGGGGGGGGGGTTCGTGCGGTTCCAAGTGGGGCAAGGTGCGACGAGAGTAGGGGTGCAACAAAGCGGGTAGGAGAAGCAAGGAAGGAGAGGGGGGCGCGACGGGCCGAGGGGGAAGTCGGGGAGGGAGAGGTGAACCAGGGGGTGTGGTTTCGACGGGGAAAAAATAACAGGGGAGGGGTGCGGCGCAACAGGAAAAGGGGGAGAAAACCCTACCCAAAACAATGAAATAAATAAATAAAAAAATAAAAAAATAAAATAAAACTAAAACTAAAAAAATAAACAACCAGTAATAATAAAGATAATAGTTATAATAATAATAATAATTAGAATAAACTTAACATGATATGAATAGGCATAATAAGCTTACAAAATTTAATAAAAATAAATTCAATAAAACTAACATAATAATAATAATAATAATAATAATAACTGTAATAATAATAAATGTAATAACTATTTTCTTCTTCATTAAAATAATTATTTAAACTTCGTTTGATTATCTTTATTTTCAAAGAGTCGGGCAACTACGCGGTTACTCTGCGCGACCCATAAATTTTTTTTAATAGAAATACAATGATAATAGTAATAAACATAATAAAATTATCATATTTAACACCTTTTAATTTAAATCTTTTATTAACCAATTAACTTAAATAATTTGATAATTAATTAATTAATTGTGCACCAAGCAGGCAGCGCGGTTAATCGGGCAAGGTCGTGCAGCTACCGGAGTGAGGTAGCATGGCTTCGACCGTGATGCGCTGGACGCACTCAAGACCATTACAAGCATTCTTAAATAAACCCCTCAAATTTTAAGTCGGACTTAACCCCACACTACCCGACGCAAATAAAAATTAAAGAAAAACTTATTTAAAGATGATGGGTGTGACAATTCTCCTCACCATAAATCTTTCCGTCCCTGGAAAGCCACAACTAAGACTAAGACCCAAATAAGGAAACGACACCCCACTAAGAATCAAATAGGATCCCCACAATCAAGTAGCCAAAAAAAAGTAAAAGCATCGTGCTCAGTGAAAGTGACCCAAAAACAACATCATGAAATGCGTCAAAAGACATTCTGAAATGTGTCGCCCACCCCAAAGAGCTAGAACGCCTCCAGTTGACTGATCGAGGAAGGGAACTCTCGCACCCATAGAAACCAACTTCACAAGCCGAAACAACTCAAGCACTATTAAACAAAAACAAATCCATATTTAAAAATAGAAGCAAAAGATTAACATGGGGAGGCCCGAGGGGCTCCCCACAATTAAGAAGTCACTGACGCCCGAAACGAGACTGGAAAAATGACACGGAGGGGTTCGAGCGGACTCTCCTCCATTAAAGAAAAGTCCATCACTGATTCATTCTAAAGACAATCATGTGAGATCCAATGTGGGTCTCCCCACCATTAATAACCTACCAATGCCCAAGGCGAGACTAGAAAACCAACATGGGGAGGTATGGCTGGACTCCCCACCATTCAGGAAAGGCCAACACAAATTTATTCTAGAGACCTTTGTACGAGACACATCATGCGTCTCATCGCCACTAGAACTAACAGAGGATATAGAACTTTGAAAAATTCCAGATGGTGACCAAACACCCCACCACAAGGGGCGGGGAGGGAGGGGCCCGACTACCGGGGCGTCAGAAGCATGACCTAAGACAAACCAGCATTTCCACATTCCTGGATGAGCATTATTCATATTTGAGACATATTTACTCAACAAACTCCTATAAGGACAACTATTGCGATTGCATCCAATGGGACGCAACCCCTAAGACTTTAAGGCAACGAGGCGGACATGCCTCCACATAGTTACTAAAACCTTACGCAAACAGACAGTTCGTTCGAAATGGACAACCATATAAAACAATTTTTGTTTCTTTCACTCTCGACACTGATGACAGAAATAAGGTCAGGGTCCCATACACTCTCTGGGTTCCTGACCATGTGCCAGCTTCACTCTGAGGCTTATGGCTAGAGACCTGATGTTTGAAGCATCTCCTTCCTCACAGTCAGGTATTGAAGACTTCTGGATGGAGCTTCTCCTTTTGTCATCACATGAAACCGCTCTGCAACCGAGACAACACCAGAAAACACAACACATTACGACATCCAACTGATCATACACAGAACATTCACCAACACAAGAGCTGAAATGGTGCATGCGCATCACCCTTTGTCACACTGGATGAGAACACGACACCACAAATAGTCACCTGAACATGACCATTTCTGTTGAGAGGAACATTATACGGAGAGGCACTTAAAACTAAGTCTTAAACAACATGTGATTCCTGCAATTGACCATAGCATCCCCATGTGACTGGGTCTACCACACTAGTGTCCTAACGTAGACCCTTTCTTAAATGAAACCAACGAAGGACCAAAGGTCATTTAGAATAGTGGCCAGCACTGACCACTCTAGGATGCTTCCACCTTTCCCCACCGTAATCTCCTTCATCGTTTCCAAACAGAACATTCAAATTAATGAGGTCAAACTTCACTCTTGACTATCAAAGTGAACTCACACTGTAAGACGTCACCGAACATGACCCTTGTAGCCGATGAAAATACTATAATGCCCTTCAAGACACCGGTCAACACTGAAAATTCTGAACCACCTTCACCCTTCCCCGATGGATTTCCTTTCACCGCTTCCAGGGGGAACCTTCAAACATGACAGTGTCAAACTTCATACCCAACGAGTCAGACGCTCAAAAGACCAAAACTCCCTTTAACTCCTCTCGCATCTGTCATCCCGCTGTGAGAGGATGCGCTTAGTTGTAAAAAGTAGAGGTGGGTTCAATTCTAGAATTCAAGAAGAGATTCCTCTGATCAACTGGAGGGTCGACCAATGGAGAATTTCCCATGGCCACACTTTAATCAAATGTCAACACTTTATGGGGGGGAATTCACTAGTCAAGAAAGAAAACCATGGACTCAACCAAACTGGTCCAATAGTCAATACATACCACAGGCGAACACCAAACGTGCAGGGGGAACCACTACAAGGGCTCCCCGATGTACTTTTCAAAATAATTAACTAGCCACACGCTTACATACCAACTTACAAATAAAAATTCAAAATCAGGACACAAATCAGTCAAAAAGGATTCTCGGCTCGAAACGCCTCACATCCAACCTTTCAAAAACACAAAGACACACCACACAAACACCATTTACTAAAACACCAAATATTCATTTAACAAAACATTTTGAAAATAAGCAAAGCTTGTGGGTTGCACAAACACCAATGGTGTCCCATGGGCCTCGCACATGCATGTTCCCGTGCCACACCAACACCCACCTCATGTCCATCCAGACACTCATCCACTCGTTCCATTAACCATTTCTTTTTCCCATATACACTCATGCATGTGGTTGCCCACGAGAACACCAAGGATCAAAATCAAACCATTCCATTTTTCAGAACCAAAACATCCAACCCACACTTTTCAAACCTCACACACCATTTCATTTATAAAGTGCTTCATTTGAAAACATTTTCCAAGACGAAAACATTTTTACTTAAAAACCAAATTGCCACGAATCCAAAAACAAAGAGACGTGAAAAAATGTAGGAGGAAACTAGTGTCAGCAGGTGATTTGAGCATATGGTTGGCGGCCATATGCCAATCACGCCACTGGCCACGGAGAGTATTTTAGGACAGTGTCTCTGACACCACATGGCTTTCCAGACCCTGCGATCTCACTAAGACCACTGACCCTACTCCCTTTTTGTTTCCCCTAGACAAGATTAACCGCAATGACCAAAAACTCAAACAAACATCAACATACTTTGGTAACTTGAGTCCCACCACGAGGTGTGCTGACCAGGAACCTTACTCATAGCCAGGATGTTGAGTCCTGAAAACCTTAACTCAAGTATACCGTGACTCTATCCCAAAAGATCACGACTCAAGAGAGAAAACTTTCCCCCCTCTGATACAATTTTTTCATGAACTAGGCCGGGTCGCCATCCGACCTGGCGCCCGAACCGGTCCGCGGAAAGGCCCGAAGGGCGTTCCTGATCCCCACAGGCTAGCACAAGTGCCTGGGTATCAAAACTAACACATGGGAAAGATTTACCCGGTTTAGAAAACACAAAACAACTAATAAGATAAAAAAACTCAAACTGAAAATAGACAACCAAATAGGGCCTTAAACTAAAAACAATTTTAGAGGATTACAACTTGAACCAACATCCAAAATAAACGACAACAAAAGAAACTAAAACTCTAACTCAAACCTCCAAGAAACAAGAGAGGCATAGCATCCACACGCCACAACACCAACATGTACAAGAAGACCACCACCGACCAAAACCACTGTCACTGAGCATGATGTCACAACCTGGAATACACAAGAACAAGGTCTACATACACCCAAAGGTGTATGTAGGGTGTGAGCCAAAAGCCCAGTAGGACGTCACCCAATAAAAAGGTTTCCACGTATAAACATTAAATGACAAATACATTTTCAGGATAAATAAATGAAAGGACACCAAAGCTTAAACAACTTTAAATAAATAGTTTCTATATGGAAAGAACTTTTAAATAAAACAACTTAAATAAAATAAAACACCCTTGCATAAAAGAAAAACTCAAACCTTCACAGAAACCCAAGGGCTTCACCGTATACCGACGGTGGGTGTATAGTAGTCCAGGAGCACCAAAAGTGGGAGAGTCCCTAAAGTACTAAAGCTCTGTGGGGCCCTAGAACCTCACGTATCGGTGAACCATATCATACATTCCCGTGCACGAGCCACTGGTAGCAAAACACCTCCTACCATAGTGGTCTCAAGTCATCAACCAATGTTTAGTTAGTGTTGTAAGCGTCAATCCCTCTAAGTGAAACTGGGCCGAGCCACTCCCGTATCACTAGCATGCTAGTCTAGTCCGCCCACCTAGTACCCAGGCATCCCCTTTTTGTGCTCACATTGTTCCAATTTCACATTTCATGTCAAACTCAGAAAAATAAAACAAACCGGGTGTAACATAAACCCAATGCAACACTTCCACACACACAGAAAACCATTTTACAAACGACGTACTCCAAAAGACTTCACCCAACTTAATTAAAACAATTCCTACATTACTAAAAATTGTCTATTAAAAACATATTAAATTTTCATCGTTAATAAGTTTATTAAAACATATTAAATTCTTTGTAAACAAGTTCATTATTAAATTTTCATCGTAAATAATTTTATTAAAACATATTAAATTCTTTGTAAACAAATTCATTAAAAAAAATATAACATGACTTTAACACACAAAACCACTCAACCCTCTTTCATGACCAAACACACCCAACACCACATCAAGAACACAAATTGAACACTTTACACATTTTCAAAAAATAAAGAAAAACTTTATAAAAACACTAGAACACAAACATTACACGTTGCACATATGAAAAACTAACTGCAACCATTAATAAACACTAAAAATTGACTAAAAACGAGTTTCCAGACAAAGAACGCATCTGCACCACATAAACATATTACTAAACAAAATTAACGCATAGACAAGCATCAAGATAAACCAATCCGCGCCCATAAGAATTAATCAAGTAATATTATGAATTAAACTAGCTAGCAAATTAACTTATCAGACAATGTTTAAACGCGGAACCACCTACCTCAACGTGTACGAACATCCGGCAATGAACCGAATCTCATTCACGCTTCAACCGCATCACCAAGAGACCAAATTGATCCCTAAAACAAGAACATCAAACCAAAATACCTAAAATTAAACCCTAAAATTCTAACTATACCCGCTGGAAAGAAAATAAACAAATAAAATGAATAAAAGAGGAAAACTAAACCCTATGAAGGGTGGGTCGCTAGAGGTTGCGGCAAGGGAAGCAGGGGGGCGGCACAGCGGGGTTCCAAGGGGTGAAAGGGGTCGGCGCATACTGTTGTCCGGGAGCAAGGGTCGTTGGCAGTCCGGAGAGCTGCACGCTTGGGAGATGGGGGGTGTTCGCCAGATAGAGCAGGGGGCGGCGGTTCGCAGCGCCGGAAGAGGGAGGTTTCCGGATATAGGCTTTCCCAGGAGGGAGGTCGCGGCGGAGTACGGAAGACCGGCGCAACGGGGGAGCAGGGGTGCGGTCCGGTGAGGTGGGTTAGTGTGGTTCTGAGCGGGGCAAGGTGCGACGGGAGTAGGGTCACGACGCAGCAGGTAGGAGAAGTTGGGAAGGAGGTGGGGTGGTGCCGCGACAGGCTGAGGGGGAAGTCGGGGAGGGAGAGGTGAACCAGGAGGTGTGGTTTTGACGGGGGGAAAATAACAGGGGAGGGGTGCGGCGCTACAGGAAAAGGGGGAGGAAACCCTACCCAAAACAATGAAATAAATAAATAAATAAATAAATAAATAAATAAAATAAAATAAAACTGAAACTAAAAAAATAAAACAACCAGTAATAATAAAGATTGTAGTTATAATAAAAATAATAATTAGAATAAACTTAACATTATATGAATAGACATAATAAGCTTAAAAAAATTAATAAAAATAAAGTCAATCAAATTAACATAATAATAATAATAATAAAATAATAATAATTGTAATAATAATAATAATAATTACTATTTTCATCATCATTAAAATAATTATTTAAACTTCGTTTGATTATCTTTATTTTCAAAGAGTCGGGCAACTACGCGGTTACTCCGCGCGACCCATAAAATTTTTTTTAACAGAAAGAAAATGATAATAGTAATAAACATAATAAAATTATCATCTTTAACACCTTTTAATTTAAATATTTTATTAACCAATTAACTTAATTAATTAATTGCGCACCGACCAGGCAGTGCGGTTAATCGGGCGAGGTCGCGCGGCTACCGTAGTGAGGTCGCACGGCTTCGACTGCGATGCGTTGGACGCTCTCAAGACCATTACAAGCGTTTTTAAATAAACCCCTCAAATTTTAAGTCGGGCTTAACCCCGCACTACCCGACGTAAATAAAAATTAAAGAAAAACTTATTTAAAGATGACGGGTGTGACAATTCTCCCCACCATAAATCTTTCCATCCCCAGAAAGCCACAACTAAGACTAAGACCCAAATAAGAAAACGACACACCACTAAGGATCAAATAGGATCCCCACAATCAAGAAGCCAAAAAAAAGTGAAAGCATTGTGCTCAGAGAAAGTGACCCAAAAACAACTTCATGAAATGCGTCGAAAGACATTCTGATATGTGTCTCCCGCCCCAAAGAGCTAGAACGCCTCCAGTTGACTGATCGAGGAAGGGAACTCTCGCACCCACGGAAAACAACTTCACAAGCCGAAACACCTCAAGCCCTATTAAACGAAAACCAAGCCATATTTAAAAACAAAAGCAAAAGATCAACATGGGGAGGCCCGAGGGGCTCCCCACCATTAGGAAGTCACTGATGCTTGGAACGAGACAGGAAGACCGGCACTGAGGGGTTCGAGCGGACTCCCCTTCATTAAAGAAAAGTGAAGCACTGATTCATTCTAGAGACATTCGTGTGAGACCCAATGTGCGTCTCCCCACCATTAAGAACCTACCAATTCCCAAGGCAAGACTAGAAAACCAACATGGGGAGGTCCGGGTGGACTCCCCACCATTCAAAAAAGGCCAACACCGATTTATTCCAGAGACCTTTGTACAAGACCCATCGTGGGTCTTTCCGCCACTAGAACTAACAGAGGATACATAACTTTGAAAAATTCCCGATGGTGACCAAACACCCCACCACAAGGGGTGGGGAGGGAGGGGCCCGACTACTGGGGTGTCAAAAGCATGACCCAAGACAAACCAGCATTTCCACATTCCTGGATGAACATTATTCAGATTTGAGACATATTTACTCAAAAAACTCCCATAAGGACCACTAATGCGATTGCATCTAATGAGACGCAACCCCCAAGACTTTAAGGCAATGAGGCATACATGCCTCCACATAGTTACTGAAACCTTACGCAACCAGACGGTTTGTTCGAAACAGACAACCATAGAAAAAAAAATTATGTTTCTTTCACTCTCGACATCGATGACAGAAATAAGTTCGGGTACCATACACTCTCTGGGTTCCTGACCACGTGCCAGCTTCACTCCGAGGCCTATGGCTGGAGACCTGATGTTTGAAGCATCTCCTACCTCGCAGTCAGGTATTGAAGACTTCTAGACAGAGCTTCTCCTTTTTGTGTCACACGCAACCACTCTGCAACCGAGACAACACCAGCAAACACAACACATTACGACATCCAAATGATCATACACAGAACATTCACCAACACAAGAGCTTAAATGGTGCATTCGCATCACCCTTTGTCACACTGGATGAGAACACGACACCACAAATAGTCACCTAAATGTGACCATTTCTATTGAGAGGAAAATTATATGGAGAGGGACTTCAAACTGAGTCTTAAACAACACGTGATTCCTGCAATTGACCGTAGCATCCCTATGTGACTGGGTCTGCCACACTAGTGGCTTAACATAGACCCTTTCTTAAACGAAACCAATAAAGGACCAAAGGTTATTCAGAATAGTGGCCAGCACCAACCACTCTAGGATGCTTCCACCTTTCCCCACTGGAATCTCCTTCACCGTTTCCAAACAGAACATTCAAATTAATGAGGTCAAACTTCACTCTTGACTATCAAAGAGAACTCACACTGCAAGACGTCACCGAACATGGCCGTTGTAGCCGATGAAAATACTACAACGCCCTTCAAGACACCGGTCAACACTGAAAATTCGGAACCACCTTCACCCTTCCCCACTGGATTTCCTTTCACCGCTTCTAGGGGGAACCTTCAAACACGACAATTTCAAACTTCATAACTGATAAGTCAGATGCTCAAAAAATCAAAACTCCCTTCAACTCCTCTCGCATCTGTCATCCCGCTACAATAGGATGCGCTTAGTGGTAAAAAAGAGATGTGGGTTCAATTCTAGAATTCAAGAAGAGATTCCTCTGATCAACTGGAGGGTCGACTAATGGAGAATTGCCTGTGGCCACACTTTAATCACATGTCAACACTTTTTGGGGGGGCATACACTAGTCAAGAAAGAAAACCATGGACCCAACCAAACTAGTCCAATGGTCAAGACATACCACAAGCAAACACCAAATGTGCAGGGGGAACCACTACAAGGGCTCCCCGATGTACTTTTCAAAAGAATTAACTAGCCACATGCTTGCATACCAACTTATAAATAAAAATTCAAAATCAGGAAACAAATCAGTCAAAAAGGATTTTCGGCTCAAAACGCCTCACATCGAACCTTTCAAAAACACAAAGACACACCACACAAACACCGTTTAATAAAACACCAAATTATCATTTAACAAAACATTTTAAAAATAAGCAAAGATTGTGGGTTACACAAACACCAATGGTGTCCCATGGGCCTCGCACATGCATGTTCCCGTGCCACACTGGCACCCACCTCATGTCCATCCAGGTACTCATCCACTCGTGCCATTAACCATTTATTTTTCCCATATACACTCATGCATGTGGTTGCCCACGAGAACACCAAGGATCAAAATCAAACCATTCCATTTTTCAGAACCAAAACATCCAACCCACACTTTTCAAACCTCACACACCATTTCATTTTTAAAGCGCTTCATTTGAAAACATTTTCCAGGACCAAA
This sequence comes from Viscum album, assembly GCA_963277665.1. Lineage (NCBI taxonomy): Eukaryota > Viridiplantae > Streptophyta > Magnoliopsida > Santalales > Viscaceae > Viscum > Viscum album. The sequence continues at coordinate 1,354,436,333 of OY728164.1, forward strand.
ACATTTTTACTTAAAAACCAAATTTCCACAAATCCAAAACAAAGAGACTTGAAACAATGCAGAAGGAAACTAGTGTCAGTGGGTGATTTGAGCATATGGTTGGCGGCCATACGCCAATCACGCCACTGGCCACGGAGAGTATTTTAGGACAGTTTTTCCAGCTCCACATGGCTTTCCAGACACTGTGAGCTCACTAAGACCACTGACCCTACTCCCTTTTCATTTCCCCTAGACAAGATTAATCCCAATGACCAAAAACTAGAACAAACCTCAACATAATTTGGTAACTTGAGTCCTGCCATGATGTGTGCTGGCCAGGCACCTTACTCATAGCCAGGACGTCGAGTCCCGAAAACCTTAACTCAAGTCTACCGTGACTCTATCCCAAAAGATCACGACTCAAGAGAGCAAACCTGCCCCCCTCTGATACCATTTTTTCACGAACCAGGCCGGGTCGCCATCCGACCCGGCGCCCGACCCGATCCGCGGCAAGGCCCGAATGACGTTCTCGATCCCCATGGGCTGGCAGAAGTGCCTGGGTATCAAAACTAACATATGGGAACGATTTACCCGGTTTAGCAAACACAAAACAACTAATAACATAAAAAAACTGAAACTAAAAATAGACAACCAAACAGGGCCTTAAACTAAAAACAAGTTTAGAGGTTTACAACTTGAACCAACATCCAAAATAAATGACAATAAAAGAAACTAAAACTCTAACTCAAACCTCCAAGAAACAAGAGAGGTGCAGCATCCACACGCCACAACACCAATATGTACAAGAAGACCACCACCGACCAAAACCACTATCGTTGATCACGATGTCACAACCTGGAATACACAAGAACAAGGTCTACATTCACCCAAAGGTGTATATAGGGTGTGAGTCAAAAGCCCAGTAGGACGTCACCCAATAAAAAGGTTCCACGTATAAACATTAAATGAAAAATACATTTGCAGGCTATATAAATGAAAGGACACCAAAGCTTAAACAACTTTAAATAAACAGTTTCTATAAGAAAAGCACTTTTAAAGAAAACAAATTAAATAAAAGAAAACACCCTTGCATAAAAGAAAAACTCAAACATTCATAGAAACCCAAGAGCTTCACCGTATACCGACGGTGGGTGTATAGTAGTCCAGGAGCACCAAAAGTGGGAGAGGCCCTAAAGTACTAAAGCTGTGTGGGGCCCTAGAACCTCACATCTCGGTGAACCATATCATAAATTCCCGTGCACGGTCCAATGGTAGGGAAACACCTCCTACCATAGTGGTCTCCAGTCATCAACCAATGTTTAGTTAGTGTTTTAAGAGTCAATCCCGTTAAGTGAAACTAGGCTGAGGCACTCCCATATCACTAGCACGCTAGTCTAGTCCGCCCACCTAGTACCTAGGATTCCCCTTTTTGTGATCACATTGTTCCAATTTCACATTTCATGTCAAACTCAGACAAATAAAACAAACTGGGTGTAACATAAACCCAACGCGACACTTCCACACACACAGAAAACCATTTGACAAATGACTCACTCCAAAAGACTTCACCCAACTTAATTAAAACAATTCCTGCATTGCTAATAATTGTCTATTAAAAACATATTAAATTTTCATCGTTAATAAGTTTATTAAAACATATTAAATTCTTTGTAAACAAGTTCATTATTAAATTTTCATCGTTAATAATTTTATTAAAACATATTAAATTCTTTGTAAACAAATTCATTAAAAAGAAATATAACACGGTTTTAACACACAAAACCACTCAACCCTCTTTCACGACCAAACACACCCAACACCACATCAAGAACACAAATTGAAAACTTTTCACATTTTCACAAAACAAAGACAAACATTATAAAAACACTAGAACACAAACATTGCACTTTGCACATATGAAAAACTAACTGCAACCATTAAAAAACACTAGAAATTGACTAAAAACGAGTTTCCAGACAAAGAATGCATCTGCACCACATAAAAATATTACTAAACAAAAGTAATGCATAGAAAATATTCAACGTAAACCAATACGCACCCATAAGAATTAATCAAGTAATATTATGAATTAAATAAGAAAGAAAATTAACTTATCAGACAATGTTTAAACGCGGAACCACCTACCTCGACGTGTATGAATATCCAACAATGAAGCGAATCTCATTCGTGCTTCAACTGCATCACCAAGAGACCAAATTGATCCCTAAAATAAGAAGATCATACCAAAAGACCTAAAATTAAACCCTAAAATTCTAAATATACCCGCTGGAAAGCAAATAAACAAATAAAATGAATAAAAGAGGAAAACTAAACCCTATGAAGGGTGGGTCGCCGGAGGTTGCGGCAAGGGAAGCAGGGGGCGGCACAGCGGGGTTCCAGGGGGTGCAGGGGGTCGGCGCATACTGCTGGCCGGGAGCAAGGGTCGCTGGCAGTCCGAAGAGCTGCGCGCTTCGGAGATGGGGGGGGGTGTTCTCCGGATGGATCAGGGGGTAGCGGTTCGTAACGCCGGAAGAGGGAGGTCGTCAAACATAGGTGTGGGTGGGAGGGAGGTCGCGGTGGAGTGCGGAAGACCGACGCGACGGGGGAGCAGGGGTATGGTCCGGCGAGGGGGGGTTCGTGCGGTTCCGAGCAGGGAAAGGTGCGACGGGAGTAGGGGTGCAGCGCAGTGGGTAGGAGAAGTAGGGAAAGAGGGGGGGTGGTGTCGCGACGGGCCAAGGGGGAAGTCAGGGAGGGAGAGGTGAACCAGGGGAGAGCAGTTTCGACGGGGAAAAAATAACAGGGGAGGGGTGTGGCGTAACAGGAAATGGGGGAGAAAACCCTACCCAAAACAATGAGAAAAAAATAAACAAATAAAATAAAACTGAAACTAAAAAAAATAAAACAACCAGTAATAATAAAGATAGTAGTTATAATAATAATAATAATTAGAATAAACTTAACGTGATATAAATAGACATAATAAGCTTACAAAATTTAATAAAAATAAAGTCAATAAAATTAACATAATAATAATAATAATAATTGTAATAATAATAATAATAATTACTATTTTCATCATAATTAAAATAATTATTTAAACTTCGTTTGATTATCTTTATTTTCAAAGAGTCGGGAAAATACGCGGTTACTCCGTGCGACCCATAAAAAAAATTTTAACAGAAAGACAATGATAATAGTAATAAACATAATAAAATTATCATCTTTAACACCTTTTAATTTAAATATTTTATTAACCAATTAACTTAATTAATTTGATAATTAATTAATTAATTGTGCACCAAGCAGGCAGTGCGGTTAATCGGGCGAGGTCATGCGGCTACCGGAGTGAGGTCGCACGGCTTCGACCGCGATGCGCTGGACGCTCTCAAGACCATTACAAGCATTTTTAAATAAACCCCTCAAATTTTAAGTCAGGCTTAACCCCGCACTACCCGATGCAAAGAAAAATTAAAGAAAAAATTATTTAAAGATGACAGGTGTGACATTGATGGTGCACTCCCACTGTGTCATGTGGAAATTATATGTCTATTATAAGGACCAGAAATTTTTGAATAATATTTGTTTCTTGAAAATGTGTATTGTATTATTTTATACTCAACAAAACTATATCCCTTTTTTAATTAAGTGAGTATAATTGAAATTAGACCTTTGAGTTTTGACTGTTATATGATTATTGGTCAATATGACCATTGGAAACTATACTCTTAACATTAAGATTAGTGATTATAAATAGAAATGATAATGGTTAATTAATGCAGAAAGAAGAGTCGATGGCCTCATCTAGTAGATTCAGATCATACAAAGCCTATTTTTTAGAGCTTGGGAAGGAGGCGGTGTCACTGGGCTTCACTCTAGACCAAGCCCGAGCCGAACTTCAACATGTTAAGCTTGAACGAAATCACATACGGGAGAAGTTCAAGATGGTGGAAATTACAACTCGAGCAATGTTATCTGAGCCGCCCCAAGAGTCTATCACCATCACACACCTTACCTGGAGGTCGTATGCAGGTGTTCTAAGGGGTTATGTGCCAAGGCCCTAGCTACTTAAAATAAAATCCCTTTGTTTTAATAAAATTGTTATTTTATCATTTCCATTTTAAGAATAGTTTTGCTTAATAAAATATATGTTTAATTAAGACAAATTTAATAAATTAATTTTAGAAGTAAAAATTGTACATTTTAGATATTTCTCATATATAAAAAATTATTATGGTAAAATAAACATCATTTTTTAATTTTAAATGTCAAAATTAATCTAGGTTGAATTTTTAGAAGTTTTCTAAGAAGTTTCAATTTTTGGTGAATAGTATTTTTTATGAATAGTATTGTATGAATAGTGTTTTCTTGATGAATAGTATTTTATGAATAGTTTTCTTGATGAATAGTAAAAAAATTATTATTAAATAACTTTTTATGTGAAATGATTTTTGGAAAACGGACATACACAGTTGCGGTCAGGGAGATATTTAGAGCCTAATAAGATTAACTTAATTTTTTTGGTGAATAGTAACTTGACCCTTTGGAATAGTAATTTTACCCTTATGAATTGTAATTTAACCAATGGAATATTAACCTCATCTAAGGAAGTATAAATATATTTTAGTCACCCTAAATGGTAATGTGATATAATTATATCATAGTGTAAGTAAATAAATGTTTTAAAATTTATTAGTTAAGTATTAGTATTTTATTTATTTAATTAAATTTAAAAGAGAATTGGTTTTTATAAAATTGAGTTGATTTCTTAATTCTACATGTTGAAAAATTGTTAGGGTGAATTTTTGGGATTTTTCTGAAACAGTTGAATTTTCTATGAACAGTAAAAAATATAGTTTTGGGTTTTCAGTATGTTTAATGACATCATAACTATGTAATAATGATGTAATGAGTAAGATAAGATTTTGGTCAACTATTATGGATTAAAATATGATATTAGGTGTCCAAAATAGCCAATACCATGGGAAAATACCATATTCAATCCCATGGTTTTGCAAATACCACTAATGAGGTGTCCTTTGAAATTAATAAAATATTCCCTCACTTTTTCTATGAATACCCACCCATTCATTCGTTTACTTTCATTTAAAAATAATTATCCATGAATTTATGATTTTATTAGCTCCCAAGGAGTTCTTCCAATGTTCCTGCAATCCCCATGTTCCCAATATTAGATTTTTATAAGTTACTCTACAAGGTAAGGGGATTCTCTACTTCTCTTTTCCTTTCAAGTTCTCTTTAATATGGCATGTCTTTCAAATTTCCATACCATGTTTTTATTTCCATTTTATTATATCCCTATACTATATTATGATTAATTTATGCATGGGAGACCCTTTTCCCCTCTCTTTTTAAAGTTTTCTAAAACCATGTTTCATAGCTATTATGTTACAGAATTTTCGTCTCAAAATCTCTCTCTTTTTATCAAGAAATTATTTTATTTTCTTTATATGAATACCCAAACCTCTTTAATTTTCAACTGTATTCATAATGACATAAAAATGATTTATTTTATTCTTTAATTGACATACATAAAACCCCCATTCCATTTCTGTGGGTTATAAATGACATAATGATCATGTTTTTAAGCACTTTTTAAAATGCCATGATTTTGATATGAAACTCATTTCTTTTATTCTATATGGGTTATTTATGAAATTTTTTATTATGATCTATGTGGATCACAAGAAAATAAATACATATTAAGGGTTCACCCTGATATCACTCTAATGCATTGGGTAAATAAATTAATCTCTAGAGATGACATGTTTTACAATACCTTGGTGAACAACTTTGGTAATTTTTATGACACCTTGGGGATGGACCTTGATGATACGATTATAAATGTATAAATTAAATGTTTTAGACACATTTTTAAAGTTATTTTCATGTTATATTTATTATGATATTCCTCTTTTTCAATTGATTATTTATGTATGTATTTCATCAAGTTCTTATTAATATTGAAAGTAAAATGTTTCCTTGGTTTCCCTTACTAGGCCTTCTGCTCAATCTCTCCTCTAATGTATATCCCCAAGTTATGAGATAAAGTAATTTAACTTTGGATGAACCTATAATTAATCCTTACAAGTGGTTTAGAATAATTTTTTATGTTTTCATGGATTATGTACCTTATTTCAAAGACACTAAACTTTATAGATCCTATTTTTATAAAATTTAATGAAAAATTATGTAATAAAAAGGAGGGATGTCATAGTTGGTATTAAAGGGTAGTTTAGTTATTTTTGAAAATTAGGATATGAAAATTTTAGTAATAACCCTATATAAATGTTTAAATATAGGAAAAATTCTTGGTATTTTTGTGAAATATTATGTAAGTAGTTTCTGAACAAATAAATCCCTATCTAGATATGAACAAGTGGATGTGGCTCTGAGACAAATGTATCTAAGGGTAAAACCTGAAAACACTGCTTTGAGCTAGACTTGAATGGGAAATAGTGCATAACAACGGGCCTTTCTTAACTCCTGGTTTGACACTCCCATGAGATATGTTTGGTTAATCACAATCTTTTTATAAACCATTATGAAGGATTTATAGAAAATGCAATTTATAATATTGAATAATGTGTCTTAGCATGATGTTTTAAGACATAAAAATACTTTAGAGATATAAAATTATTAAATTAAACAATGTTCTCACTAAGGTTTTCTTATTTTAGAAAATGGCAGGAAATAGGAGGAATCATGAAAATGGTGACCACAATGGACCATGCACTGATGGACCTCCGATAGAAGCCGGAATGGAAGATTTCATGAGAATGATAAATCAAATAACTCAAGTTATGGGATATAACTTGAATAAAGATAATAGAATGATTTCACCAAGAAGGGAACAACATTTTGTTTAGTCCCTTATGCATCAATGACCACCATCATTCAGTGGATCTACTAACCCATTGATTATGGAATAGTGGATAAGCTCTATAAAAAATATCTTTTCTGTACTTTGTAGTTCTGAACAAGAGAAAGTCACCTTGGTTGTTTACTGCTTAGAGGGAGAAGCTGATCAGTGGAGGGTGAAAATTAAAAACACAAGGCTAAGAGGGGATATTGAAGCTATGGAGTGGGAAGAGTTTAGAGGGATCTTCTTCAATAAATATTTCCCTCATTCGATGAGGACAAAAATAGAGAAGGAATTTCTCCAGATGATACAGAAGGAGAATGAATATGTTGGAAGCTATGAGGTGAACTTCACAAGAATTTCCCATTACACCTCAAGATTTTTCATGGATCATAATGGGAAGGTTTATAGATTCTTTGGTGGACTAAGACCTCATATTTGGAAGAATCTATCCAAATAAGACTATGATAACTATGAGGAGATCATGCAGAGTTCTATGAAAGTCGGACTAGAGTTCAGTGAGACGTAGTGTTCTCAAAAGTCCAATGAAAAGAAGAGATAAATGTATCCAATATTGGGGAGGATCTTTGATCAAGGAAGATGAGGAAAGAAAGTTCAACTTCCCACATGTAATAAATGTGGGAATAAGCATTCGGGGAACTGCCTTCTCAAGAGCATGAAGTGTTACAAGTGTGGAAGATATGGCTATATCACTTGGAATTTTCATAGTGAGGTGAAGACTCAATTTCTCAACACTAACGAAAGAGGGAATATGGTGCAGGCCCTAATTGAAGTCCAATGCTTCAAGTGTGTACAACTTAGTCACTTTTCTAATCATTATTTGAATCCAAGGATAGTGAAGGGGAATCACCATCAGCCTCATCATAGGCCAAGGGAGAAATTTAGTGTTTTTTCTATCATGGTGGATGAAGTTGAAGCTCCAAATGATGTGGTGGAAGGTACTCTTGTTGTTATCTCAAAGCTAGCAAGTACTTTGTTTGATTCTAGTTCTACAAATTTCTTTATTTCCTCCAAATTTTCAAATAATATATAATCAATCCCTGAAATTATAAAAAAAGAGTTATCAGTCAAGACTCCTCGAGGTATCATCTAAGAATCAACAGTGTTTCAAAACTCTAGTATTTACTTTAGTGAGCATAATCTTATTACAAATCTAGTAGTCATTCCCATGTTGTAATTCAACATTATACTAGGATTATACTGGATCTCAAAGTATAATTCTAAGATCAAATGAAGAAGCAAGGAAATCTTAGTAGTCATGAATGGAAAACCTACAGTTATCTTCCAAGGAGATATATCTCAACCTGGTCTTTGTTTAGAATCACCTCCTATATCCTTATTTATGGAGTTGATCGGTGAAGAAGAATAAGGTAATGAGAGTATAAGGATAGAGAATGTCCCCATCATGTAGGAATACATTGACGTATTTTCTAAGGAGTTACCAAGACCTCCCCCAAAAATAGAGGTAGAGTTATCCATTTAACTCATGTTTGGTTCTAAGATGATTACAAAAACCCCATATAGTATGGTGAATGTGGAGATGGAGGAATTAAAGAAGCAACTCCAATATATTTTGGAGAAGGGGTATATCCAAATAAGTGTTTCTCCTTGCAGAGCTCATGTTCTCTTTGTAAAGAAGAAGAATGGATCAATATGGTTATGCATTGATTATAGATAACTGAATGGGGTCACAATAAAGAACAAGTACCCTCTTCCAAGAATTGATGATTTATTTGACCATCTTCATGGGGCTCAGTTCTTCTCGAATATTTATCTTTGATCTGGTTATCATAAATTGAGGGTAAAGAAAGAAGATATTCCAAATACCGCCTTTCGATCAAGATATAGGCATTATGAGCTTGTTGTTATGACCTTCAGATTGACTAATGCACTTACTATTTTAATGGATTTGATGAATAGAGTCTTTAAGGACTACCTTGATAACTTTGTGGTAGTTTTTATTAATGATATTCTAATATATTCCAAAATTAGGGAGAAGCATGAAGATCATCTAAGGGTTATATTAAAAAATATAATGAAGGAGAGGTTATTTGGAATGTTTAGAAAGTGCAAGTTTTGGTTACAACAAGTTGCTTTCTTAGGGAAAATTGTAACCAATGAAGGAATGTCAGTTGACCCTATAAAGATAAAGGTTGTGGAAGAGTGTCCTTAACCTAAAACAATAACTAAGATTTATATTTTCATTGGTTTAGAAGGATATTATAAGAGGTTTGTGAAAAAATCTTCATGACTTTCTAATCCAAAAACCAATTTTAACTCAAAAAGGGGCAAGTTCATCTGGAAAAAGGAGTGTGAGGAAAGTTTACAAGATCTGAAGAAGAGATTGGTTACTGCACCCATGTTAAATCTTCCCTCAAATGGACAAGGATTCATTATTTTTATAGATTCATCTCTGAAAGGGCTTAGTTGAGTTCTCATATAAAATGATAAAGTCATTGCTTATGCATCTCGACAGTTGAAGCCTCATGAGAAGAATTATCCTACACATTATCTTGAGTTGGATACAGTTGTTTTTTCTCTAAAGATATGGAGGAACTATCTTTATATGGATAAGTATGATATATACAGAGACCATCAAATTTTAAAGTATCTTTTCATGAAAAAGGAATTGAAAATGAGATAGAGGAGATGGTTGGAACTTATTAAATACTATGATTGTTCAATTTATTATCATCCTAGAAGAGAAAACAAATTCCATAATGAATTAAGAAGGAAAACCCCTATTGTTCTAGCAATGATGAGGATTCCATGAGATCCTTTGATCAAAGACCTAGTGAAACTGGACATGGGAATTTTAAGGGAAGTGACATCATCAACCCAATCCCAAATGATTTCTCAACCATAATTACTAGAGAAGATCGAGAAAGATCAGAAAGAATATCCTTTTTTGTAGAAGAAATTTGAGGTTGTGAAGGATGGGAAGTTTCCTGATTTCAATATTGATCGAGAAGGTGTACTAAAATTGCATAAAAGACTATGTGTTCTATCTATTCTGGAAATAAAGAAGGAGCTGATGGGTGAATCTCATAGCTCTACAATCTCTATACATCCTGGAAGCATGAAAATTTATATGGAACTTTGTGATCATTATCGGTGGGATAATATGAAAAGGGATATTACTAAATACACTACAAGGTGCCTAGTATTTCAGTAAGTGAAGGCATAGCATAAAATTTTTAAAGGGGTATTACAACCACTAACCATACCAGCATGGAAGTGGGAAAATATCACTATGGACTTTATCACTGGTCTCCCGAGAACTTCCAAAGGAAACAATGCGATATGAGTTATAGTGGAAAATATCACCAAGACTTCCAATTTTATCTCTATTCAGGAAGATTTCTCTCTTGATCAACTTACCAGGATTTACGTGAAGGAAGTGGTAAGGCTGCATGGAGTTCCACTTTCTATCATATATGATCGTGATCCAATGTTCACATCAAAATTCTGGAGAAGTCTCTAACATGATCTATGTACCGAATTGAATTTTAGTACAGCCTATCACCCCAAAACTGATGGCGAATATAAAATGACTATTCAGACACTTAAGGATATTTTGAAGACATACTTAATTGAATTTAAAGGTGGATGGGATCAACATGTCCCATTAGTTAAGTTCTCTTAAAACAACAACTATCATTCAAGCATTCAAATGGAACCCTATGAAGATCTATATGGGAAGTGATGTAGAACTTCTACTTTTGGGGATGAAGCTAGTGAGAGAAAGCTTCTTGGTCCTAATATTGTGCAAGAGATGACAGAAAAAGTTCATGCCATCCAAAAACACATTAAGGCTTCTTAGAGTCGGCAGGAGATCTATGCAGACAACCATCGAAGGGAATTGAAGTTTGATGTTGGTGATAAAGCCTTCCTTTGAATTTCTCCATGGAAGAGAGTCATAAGGTTTGGGAAGAAAGAGAATCTCAGCCCTAGGTAAATTAGACCCTATGAAATCCTTGATCGTGTAGGCGTAGTGGCCTATCAGCTTGCACTTCCTCCAAATATATCCCAAGTTTATGATGTATTCCACATATCCCTCTTGAGGAAGTACATACCTAACCCTTCACATGTGCTGAATCCAAATGTGGTACAATTGGAACATGACCTCTCTTATTTGGAGTAGTCAGTGGAGATCTTGGATTATAGAGACAAGGTTCTACACAAAAAGACTACCCACCTTATTAAAGTGTTGTGGAGGAACCACAAACATGAAGAATCCATGTGGGAACTAGAGGAGACTATGTAGCAGAAGTACCCTCGCCTTTTCACAACTCAGAGAACAAGTTGAAATTTTGGGGATGAAATTTCTTAAAGGGGGAAGAATGTAATGACCCAAACTTTGTGAATAATAATTGTTTCCTAAAAATGTGGGTTATATTATTTTTTACTAAAAAAACTATATCCCTTTATTAATGAAGTTGGTATAATTTAAATGAGACCTTTGGGTTTTGAGTGTTACATGGCCATTGTTCAATATGACCATTGGAAACTACACTCTTAACGTTAAGATTAGTGATTATAAATAGAAATGATGACGGTTAATTAATGAAGAAAGAAGATTTTATGGCCTCATCTAGTAGACTCAGGCCATACGAAGTCCATTTTTCAGATCTTAGGAAGGAGGTGGCGTCACTGGGATTAACTCTGGACTAAACCCAAACCAAACTTCAACATGTTACACATGAACGAAATTTACTATGGGAGAAGTTCAAGTAGGTAGAAATTACAACTCAGAAAATGTTATCCAAGCCACCCCAAGAGTCCATCAACATCGTACACCTTACCCTGAGGTCGTATGCAGGTGTTTTAAGGGGTTATGTGTTAAGTCCCTAGCTACTTAAAATGTAATACCTTTGTTTTAATAAAATTTTTAGTTCATAATTTCCATTTTAAGAATATATTTTCTTAATAAAATGTATGTTTAATTAAGACAAATTTGATAAATTTATTTTAGAAGTAAAATTTTTACTTTTCCAATATTCCTCATACATATAAAATTATTATGGTAAAATAAACATCATTTTTGAATTTCAAATGTCAAAATTAATCTAGGATGAATTTTTAGAAGTTTTCTAAGAAGTTTCAATTTTTGATTAATAATATTTTTTTGATTAATATTATTGGATGAATAGTGTTTTCTTGATGAATAGTGTTTTTTATGAATAGTAAAAAATATTTTATTATTAAATAACTTTTTCTATGAACTGATTTTCAAAAAAATGGACATACACAGTTGCAATCAGGGAGATATTTAAAGTCTAATAGGATCAACTTAATTTTTTTAGTGAATAGTAACTTGACCCTTTGGAATAGTGTTTTTAGCCTTATGAATGGTACTTTTACCAATGTAATAGTAACCTCACCTAAAGAAGTATAAATATATTTTATTCATCTTAAATGGTAATGTGATATAATTATATCATAGTATAAGTAAATAAATGTTTTAAAAATTATTAGTTAAGTATTATTATTTTATTTATTTTACTAAATTTAAAAAGAAATTTATTTTTATAAAATTGAGTTTATTTTTTAATTATATACGTTGAAAAATGGTTAGGGTGAATTTTTGGGATTTTTCTGAAACAGTTGAATTTTCAATGAATAGTAAAAATATAGTTTTGGGTTTTCGGTATGTTTAATGACATCATAACTATGTCATAATGCTGTAATGAGTAAGATAAGATGTTGGTAGACTCTTATGGATTAAAATATGACATTAGGTGTCCCAAGTGACTAATACCATGGGAAAATACATGGTGCAAGCCCATGGTTTTGCAAATACCACTAACAAGGTGTCCATTGAAATTAATAAAATATCCCCTCACTTTTTCTATGAATACCCACCCATTATTTCTTTTAATTTAATTAAAAAATAATTATCTACTAATTTATGATTGTATTACCTCACATGGATTCCTCCCAAGGTTACCTCAAGCCCCAAGGTCACGATCTTAGAGTTTTAGAAGTTACTCTACAAGGTAAGGGAATTCTCCACTTCTCTTTTCCTTTCAAGTTCTCTTTTATGTGGTATGTCTTTCAAATTTACATACCATGTTATTATTTTCATTTTATTATTTTTTTACTGTATTATGAGTCATTTATGTATTGGATACCCTTTTCCCTCCTCTTTTTATTGTTTTCTAAAAGCATGTTTCATAGTCGTTTTGATGCAGAATTTTCGTCTCAAAATCTCTCTCTTTTTATCAATCAATTATTTTATTTTCTTTATATGAATACCCAAAAATATTTTATTTATAGGGGTATAAATCATGAAATAAAAATGATTAATTTTATTCTGTAATTTACATATATAAAACCATCATTCCCTTTCTGTGGTTTATAAATGATATAATGATCATGTTTTTAAGTACTTTTTAAAATGCCCTGATTTTGATAAGAAACCCATTTATTTTATTCTCTATGGGTTATTTATGAAATGTTTAATTATGATATATTTTTATCACATTAAAATAAATACATATTTAGGGTTCTCCCTAATATCACTTCAATTCATTAGGTAAAGAAATTAATCTCTAAAGATGACAAGTTTTACGATACCTTGGTGAACAACCTTGGAAATTTTTATGACACCTTAGGGATGGACCTTGGTGATATGATTATGAATGTATAAATTAAATGTTTTAGACACTTTTTCAAGTTATTATTATTGTTATTTTTATTATTATATGACTATTTTTATATTTACCATGTCTTTATGTATTTCATCAAGTTCTTATTGATATCACAAGAAAATTGTTTCCCTTGTTTTCCCTTACTGGGCCTTATGCTCACCCTCTACTTTGATGTATGTCCCCAGATTATGAGATGCAGTAATTGAAATTAAGATGAACCTATAATGAATCCTTACATGTGGTTTAGAAGAATATTTTATTTTTTTCATGGATTATGTACCATATTTTTAAGACGTTAAACTTTAAAGATCCTCTATTTGTAAGATGTAATGAAAAGTTATGTAATAAAAAAGGTGGGATGTCATATCTATGGCCACTGGTACTCGATAAAAGTTCTCAATATGTTCTAATATATGGGAATATAATTAGTATATTTCAACCAATAAAATCACAACTCACACAAATATGGTACATTCCTCTTGTATAAAAGATGAGAGTGTTGTAAACTTAAAAGATGTGATTCAATCAATACTAGACACGGTGGACAACTACATCAACCCTAAAAGAAGATCATGCATGTTGATAAATTTTTTGGAATATATATTAATAGTGTCATTTGGTGTTACACTTACTACATTGATAAGTATGCCACACTCGGGAGGCCATTCCATGGAATGCCAAATTATAGTGGACTTTGGTCGGCCTTTTGGATGTAACAATGTTGTATTTTAGTGCAACCACGAGTAATCGGTTGGGAATGTACCATGTATAATCATCAAACACAGTTTAACACTATTGATTTTAACTGTAGAACACTATGTCCAACCAGTATACTAGATTGACATATTCTTCCCATAAAACATGTATACAAGAACAAATAATAATTTAATTAAGACATAGATAGTGATATGCTTGAAATAAACCACAATAAGATATTATAATTTGAAGATTTACATAATACACCCAACCAAATGCAACCATGACATGATCATTAGACTCCTAAAAATCAAAGAGAGTTTTTTTTTCAATCAAATTGATAAACTAAAAATATAGATGCTCTCTTTTGGTTACTTTGTTGATTTAAGTGATTCATAAAATATTTTCCACTTCACAGGTAATAGTTTTCATCATTTCCTGTATCTAAGAAGTATTTCACATAATGGAAGAGTGTTTTTTGTACTAAATTAGTAATATTAAACTTTATTATTCCTTTAAAGATCCTATTAACACATTCAAAAATATTTTTGGTCATGTGACCATATTTTATTCTATAATAAAAAACCAATGTCAATTTAGCTAGGGGTATTTACATCATATATTTATATATGGTCTCATTCACATTCTGCAATGCTTCCTTCTTTACAACACACATTGTTTTTTTGGTTCATGATATGTGAAATGAATTTGAAAAGAAATGTCACAGTAAGATGTTCAAATATATAGTAATATATTAATTGATATTTACTACTTACCAATATTTTGAATGGGATTCTATCATATATGAACTTATTTTAGATATTTTTACCAATATGTTGGATGTAGTACAAATGGTAGGAATTAGGGGGTGCCTATCCTAACTTTGAATGCTCAACTAAATCCTTATTTGAATGATAATGATCAGATATCAAATACATTACAAATTTCTGTGGGACAAGTTCCCACAATATTACTAGAAAATAGCTCCATGATTCAAAGTTTTCTTTCTCTAAGATTGTAAATTCCAATGACAATGAACATATATTTCCATCTAGTGTTTCTAAAATTAACAAAATAACCTTTTAATGTCCATATTGGAATGTTACATCAACTGATATAAATGGATTGAAATAATGAAATTCCCTTATTCATGGTTTCAAATCCTATAAAATACTTTGAATTGTCACTCTTGTTAGGTTGAACTGATAATGCTTGATGACATACTTGATGGTGTCCAACACAAACACTATCTGATCTTTTTTTTATTTTATTCAATCACTATGGAAATACCTACAATGATCTTCCCCAATCACTATATACCTATTTTTTGGTTTTTTTATTTTGACACCATGAATTTCGCTAAGAAATTTTATATCCAGAAAAATTCTGGATTCGCTCTGGAATGAGATTTGGTGTGACATCTTGACTAACTTTTATCATCTCAAATATAATAGATGATATAAATTCTGTATCTAGAGATTTTTTTTTCCTTTTATATTATTGGGTTAACACAACTATGAGAACTCTCCATTATTGAATTTTTCTATTTCTAAGTATGTTTTCCATTTACAACTCTTAAGTGAATCTTATAGTTCTCCCTATATTTTCTACACCAATCACACCAATTTTCTGTTGTAGACTCCTCTATATGAAAATGGTAATTCCTTTGCACATGATTCTGGTTCACAATTTTTTTTAATTTCTATTTATTTTAAAACTCTTAAAAACATACAACTTCTCATTATCTACTCAGACATATTCATAAAATCTACTAATGTCGGTATTGAAATTATTAAGGACATCCAAATCAAATAGTGGTACTAAATTTTCTATATTCAATGTAGGAAAATTAGCCATCCAAGTAGACCCAACCCCTTCCACATCATGCTCTATACTTGAACCATGTGTACTTTCAAGAAGATCAACACTACAATAATCTATTATATTAGGTTCTACATATACTATATTATCAATTAGATGTACATTTATAATAGATGAACCAAATACTGGACAATTCACATCGAATCTGTGTAATAGATATGTGTTATCCATATATGTTTCCCCACGATAAACCGAGTGTTGAGTCCAAACATTAACATCATAACAATGTATTGGATCATGTTGTTGGACCTCCCTACCTTCCATAAAAATATTTAAATACATTTTTTAACTATTGAATAGTCTTAAAAAATATCCATATAAATGATAAATCATTATAATCATCTGATTTATAAGGATATAAAATGGATTTGGTTGACCTTGTGGCAACCAATAATTGATGTTCAAAACAATTAGATTGTATCCAAGTTTTAGATGACTATGGATTCTTTCTCTCTAATCATTCACTGTATTGAAATATCTGATAGTTATACCTGTTGATGCATGTCCCTCAAAATGTTGACCATCAACATTATTGATCATTTTAGAATTGTAGTACACTAATGCGCGTACGAGTTTTGATATATTGTTGACAAGGTATATATCTGAATAAAACAATGACATGAATATTAAATACATTGAAAAATTTATAATTTATAAATCAAATTTACTTAAAATGAATTACTTTACCAAAAAAATTAAATAAAAAAACTTTATTCATTTCACTTTATATTTTTAATTACTTTTAAAAATCATTACAAAATGAAATAAAATTAGTCATAAAAAACATTACATACATGGAAGTTAATTTTTTTTTGAAAAGTAACCTTAAAAAATACAATATTATTTTAAAATTTTATCTTAAAAAATATTCATGATATTTACAAAAAAAATTGAAAATTTGAATCTTAAAACAATACCTTTGCACATGATGCTACTTCATGATACTTTAGGATTCATATTCTTGTGATAATTATCATGAAAATAATACTTCAATTTTTATAAGATATAAAAAAAATTATAATATAAAAAAATTATTCAACTTAAGTATAATCCTAAAAAATATTTAATTTAATGTGATAAAAATAAATAAATAGTTTTTTTAATAATAATCACAACATTTTGTGATATATATTAAAAATAATTTTATAACTAATTTATTTTAAAAAAATATACCCCTACAATTTTATACATACAACTTTGAAATATATTAAAATAATATTCAACTTAATTATAATAAAGATAAAACTATTCAATTAATTTAAATTTCATTCAAATATATACTCAAATGTTTTATATTAAAAAATAATACATCGTGATAAATTATTTAAAATATATTTGAAAAAATATAAGTTTATATTCAACTATTTTTAATATATTGTAATGTCTTGTTAAGTTACTTATAATAATTTGTTTAATTTATATTTAATTTCAAAAAACCAAACTAATAACATATATTACAAATAAATTTAAAACTCGTTTATCTAAAAAAATATACCATTACAATTTTATAAAAAACATTTTTTAATATATTGCATTAGATATTTAACTTAATTATAATAATACAAATAATATTTTAATTAATTTAAATCATATTAAAATATATACACAAAAATATATATTAAATTATTTTTTATTTTAATATATATAATTATATTTTAATTTTTAAATTAATAATAAAATGTCATTATATAAGGTGAAGTTATATTTTATATAAAATAATTAACATTAAAGTAATGTAATTATTATTTTAAAAGAAAATTATTATAATAAATTCATTTTATATTTTCAAATTATTTTAACCTTTTAATGAACGACATGTTATTTTATTAAAATCCACACTATTTTAATAATAAAGAATAATAAAATCTTTGATATAACTATAATTGACATGAAATAATAAAATTATTTATTGAAAAATAATTACAATACCTATAATTTTTAATATTTTGAAATGAATATTTAACATAATTATAATCATAACAATATATTTATATTTAAGTAATCCTTATTTCAAATAAATAAACTAATACCACAACTAATTTATTTAAAATAAATTTCAAAAAAATAGTTTTCAAAATAAATAATTTTATATAAAATATTTTAGATAATATTATCACAACAAAAACTAATTAACTTAATCCTAACAATAAATTTTATTAGTTATAAATATTATAACAACCAATATAAATTTTAATTAAATACATAACTTGTTTATTAAAAAAATTATAAAATTAATCTAATAATTTTAAAAAAACAATTATTAAAAAAACATATATTAACATAAAAACAAAAACAAATCATTTAATTTTACACAAATTAAAATTAAACAGAATTAATAAATTAGGTATAAATTAATATAATTTATAAACTAAAAATTAACCTAAATATAAAATAAACCACATAATTGAATAAAATAAAAAATTACCAAACATAAAAAATTAAATATATACCTATTTAAGAGGAGTTGAAAGTTGGGTTGTGTAAATTCATTGGTTATGTGTGGTGTGGAAGAACAATGACACGAAAGAGGATGTGGTGGTCAGTGATGAGTAAGAAGGGGAAACAGAAAAGACACGGGGGCAGAGAAGATTGACCGCACAAATTTATCAACCATGAGTAACCACATTGGAAAGAAGGATCGACCATAGGCTCCACACAGTAAGACGATTGACCATGCAGAGAAAATTGATT
The DNA here is from genome assembly GCA_963277665.1 of Viscum album. NCBI lineage: Eukaryota > Viridiplantae > Streptophyta > Magnoliopsida > Santalales > Viscaceae > Viscum > Viscum album. The sequence continues at coordinate 1,354,455,134 of OY728164.1, forward strand.
GTGAGAAACAATAGGGGAGCTCTATGCTGCAAGCCACTTTTCACTACGATGTTGAGAAGAGCATGTGTATTTAACACCACAAAAAGAATGTGACACATCATAGAGGATTCATGAGAACCTGTATACTTATGTAGATGGAGATTTAGAAGGAGTTTAAAGAAACCAATTTTTTATACCATGAGGATGTGATATTCGAATATAATGTGAAGAATCAAAATTCAAGTCTTATATAGATTTAAATGGAAATCCTTGACTCAATTTTAATGGAATTTGAATAAGATTCAAAAGAAGAGAAGATCATGCTGCAAGTCATGGAGGTTTCCATATTTTGAATATGAAAAATAATATTCATGTTATTATTCTATGAGTTTATATATATAGTGAAGGTATTGAATGATATATAGAGTATAGATTGAGAACTCACAAAAAATGAAGTTTGAGATAATTTTGAGAACCCGATACACCTAGTATTGAAGGGAGAAGAAGAGGATTCAAAGCTAGGAGCTGTTGTAGCATTACCAGATCTAATTCACCCAAGTATTAAAAGTAGAAAAAGAATACCCAAATAATTCTTGATCTAGAGTAAGTTTTAATACTAATATAATATTATCAAGAATATTTTATGTTTAATATATTGAAGAGTGGTACACGAGTATGTCTGTTGATCCAGACTATTCATAAAAGAAGATCATGTTTGAAGGAGGTGTAGAAGAAACCTAGAAGGAAAAGAAGATCTTTATATCATTTGATCAAAACTTAAAGGAGAAGTTGGGACTGTTATGTATAACTAGTTATGGGTTTATGTGGCCTATTTTGAATGTAGGTTCCTGTATATATTTTGAGATTAAATTATACTTTTATTGTGGAAGTGAGATTTTTATGGATTAATATTGAGTTTTGATAATTTTGAGTTAAAAATTATTATTCTTTTGAATATTTGATTAATAATTGAAATTTGTCTGTTCTTTACTCATTGAGTGTTCTTAATTTTAATTTTCATACAATTTTATGACCAATATTTTGGATTATTTTTAATGGTTCTTTAATTAAGATTCAATTTCTGAAATTTTTTAAGTGGTTTTTGTTTTGGAATAGTGATCTTTAATTTTTCATCAATTTTAATTTATGATATCAATTTTCATTTCACATTTTTAATGGATAAAATTTTATAGTTTTTATAATTTTGTTAGAAATAAGACTCAAGGTAGGTACACTGATCTCAATTTGAAACCCCAATCTACTGTACTTAATAGTCAATCTAAAGTTCCAACCAACAATAACAAGGTTATAATGACTATGAAATAGATTTCATGTGTAGTAGATACAAAAATCACAAGCCTTATATAGTGAAAAAAGTTAGGTTCAAGTTACTGTAATTATATAAAATAGATATTGTCCAACCTACCACTTGAACAAGTGAGGAGATACAGAATGAAGAGTATTTCAACCTACTGTGTGGGTTCTTAACCGACCACATGGTAGTGTGAGAAGTGAGCATGAGGCTATGGTTGAACCTAACACATGAAGTACCAAGTGACCACAAGAGGAAGGGCAGCCAACTATGGAAATTGATGTCTGGTCTACAACCGACCATTAGATGAATATACAGATCAACTTTTTGTGACTTACCCCAACCTACCATGGAGTTAAAGATTGAACCTACCACAATAAGAAGTGAAATTAAACAAGTTTGAGTGAACTTACCATGGAGGGAATAGTCATTAAATTGACTATGCATGATCCACCAACTAACTGCACATGAAATTAGATCAACCATGTCTGCATGAATATCTCCCTATCATACCTTATTCAGCATTCCATTAATGAATTACCATGCAAATTGGCCATGGAGAAACCTTCCATGAAGACCAAAATCAAATACTCAGGCTCGATTAAACTCTAAAGAATCACGAATGAGATCAAACTTGAATGTGGGTGATGAGATCAGGCATTTTTTAAAAAAAAAATTTCAAAAATCTACTGAAGAAGATGAGAATAGATCTCATGGAGTGGGAGATAAATAAAGACAGAACCAGTTCAATGGGAATTTGAGGATAATTACCTTTAATCAAAATTTTATAACATGGAAATTATGAACTTCATCATACCATAAATGAATCTTGAATAATTGAATAGATACAAATCGAGGTTTTGATGGGGTGAAGATGGATAAATGCCAATTTTTTTGGCTGATGAATGCATGAGATGGTAAGAACTATGATTTTATTAATAAATAGAGCTCAGGATTTGGGTAATCCATTGAATTTTTATAGAGGCATTCGATGATTTTTTAATAACTAGAACTATAGAAGAACTAATTTCAAGAACGATGTTGATGAACCCAATTTGTTTGAAATAGGGATTTGATCATCATTAATGCTTAACTATATTAAAGAATAAAAACCAAGGTTCCATGATTGAGGATTGAACACAGATGTAATTAGGATATGCTAATGAATTTAATTGCAAGGAGGGTTTTTGATCATTGGTGTAATTTTATCTATGCAAAGATAAATCAGATGAAGATAAGAGTTTGAGGGTTGGAATTGTTCATGAACTATTGATGAAGATGACACCAATTAAGAGTGAACTAGGTATACCAAATAATATTGGTTGATTATGAAACATAAAGGGAGATCGAACATATCATTTCAATGCAACCAGGTCAAATTTGGTATATGGTCTAAACTGTGATTCTATTTTTCCATGAGAATAAAGATGATGGGGACCTTGGTCCTCTCTAATATATATTTTATGAGTTATAAATAGGTTGAACACTAGATTCTTATGGTATCTTATCAATGAGGCTATGAGTTTTGGTATTCAAATAAGTCAAGTGGAGTCCTTTCTACACCATGTGAAAACCTTTTCATGTGTACACCAACTGAATATAATGGGAAGGCCAACACTATTGGTTGATTTTTGTCATAATTGAAAGGTCATATCCAACTAAAGAAAGTACAAGGTGGATCTCATTGTCACCAATCTTGAATAGTTCTAATCATTAAACCAGTGATGTGCATGATTGAATCTGGGAATTAAATTGAGAATTGTTGATTCCATGAGCACTAATCTACTTGATGGGTTTGGATTCCTTATGGATTCTTTGTGCACTTACATTTTAAGAAATTTAATTCATTAAAGTTAATGTCTTGATCATGCTGGTTTCATACTAAAGATTCATTTCCAAGTACCACATTTGATTCTAGTCTATGAGTAGCAAGAAGTTTCAACAAGAAGATATACTCATTGTTTTCTGGTCTAAGCTACTTAAAAAGGAGATTTAATATAGACTGACAGGTTGTCCAGATCCATGCTGAACTGGATACATGTGAAATGTATTAATTAGTTATGAGGTAAAAATTATTTACACATCACTTTAATAATAAATAGATTTTAAATACTTGAAGTTGTTTACACCTATAAAAAAGTTATATGAGATATTCCAGGTGATGGATAAAAAAATAAATGTTTACATATATTATGGGGAGGATATTATTGATGGGGGCTGAGACAATGATATTTTAGAGACATATAAAGTGGTCACTAATGGTATCTAGGGTAGATAAAAAAATATGAGGAAAGGCTCAATTATGAGTGGGAGACTTTGGTAAGATTTATTTTCTTCTTTTTCTCTATTCACTTTCATCATTCTTGATTCATATTCTATGTATTTATTTGTAATTAATATGTATTCGGGATAAATTCAATCTTGGGGTATTCATTTGTTTTGATTAATCTATTAACTTCATTCATACTATCTTTTCAAATTAAGCTACATAACTTTTCAATTCACTAAAATTGTTTATCAATGTAGTTTTGGTGAATTAATCTTCACATTTATTTATGGTTGAATAAATTTTATTAGGGAAAAACTATAGAATTAAATTGACTATAATTAAAACCTCTAAATAGAGGAGGTTGTCCCCATTTTCTTGATCTTCGGATCAATCACATTTCCATGAATAAAGAAATATATTTTCAACCAAACAATCAAAATTACCCTTACTTTATAGTCATTCACTTGTATATTTCTTATCAGTTGTTATTATTCTTCTCCAATTTCACATTTCACCTAATTCATCTATATTTCCTTATCTAATTCTTGATTTAGGGAAAAAATATATTCAACACAATTAGTTGTTCATTCATGTTTTTTGTAATTTTTATTTTATTTATTGAGTTTTATTTCTTAGTCTATACAAAAATTACATTCCCTAAGGTTTGAAAACCTCATCACCACTACCTAGTAGTTTGTAGGTTAAAAAATAAATAAATTTTATATTTTTAACTAAATATATCATAGGTGTAGTAGGTTAATTGGGGTTATAACTAGTTGTTGAAGGATTTTTGTTTGTTATATAACCAATTTCTATCATAATCACTTGTAAATATAGTGGGAATCTATGTTGGGGGTCTAACCAACATAGAAAGGAGTATGAATTTTAATCAAACCTTATAAATCCTTGTGTTAAATTCCTTTTTATTTGTTGTATGTTTTTTAAATGATGAGAGACAATAAGAATAGTATATATAGTATTTAACCATTCAAAGAGCTTGAATTAAAAAGAAGGATTCATAAATAGAAAAGGGATCACTGATTCACCCCCACCCCCTCTCATTGACATCACTAGTTCGGGATCAAAACATTGCTTTATTTTCAATATAGATTTTGTAATGTGGTCACTTATATTTATACTTATCAATTTAATGTATTTTTTATAATGTTCATATATTAATTTGTCTCTTTACTTATATCATGGTTGTTTTAATTCAGTATTTTGTGTGAAATAAGCTATTGACAACAAAAATTTATTTAAAGGGAAATATATACTAAAATTGTGGGGTGTTACAATAATTCATGGTAAAAAAAATAAAAAATGAAAGAAAGATTGATTAAAAAAGCACCAATTAATTATTCAAACCAGCAAAAAACATTTTATGAACACCAAAACTCACTCGAGTTTCCAAATCACCCATTAAAATTCAACGGTTTCCTATTAAAACAAAAAACAAAAAAAATGGCCTTTCAAATCCTTTCTTTTCAAAAAAACTAACCTCATTTTCAAAAACCACCTTAAAATCCTATTTTAAAGTACATTTTCTTTATATTTATCAAAAATGGAGAATTCCAATCCACTTTAATTAAAATAAACTTATAGAACCATTTGGACATTCCTCGTGCCACTATAAGGGTATTCTTCTTAAAATATGGGTTTTTTTTAAAATCGATTATGCTAAAAATAATTTCCCATTAGAAGTTAAATAGTCTTAATCAATAATCAAAAAAATAATCCCCTTGAATACATATTAATATAATCACCCCTTTTAATTTATTCATGGAAACATCGAATATATTATAAGTTGTTTCAATTAATAATGGATCCTAATAAGGAAACATGTAAAACAAAACCACGTATAGATATATGAATGATGACCTAATCTTGCCACTATCATTACAAATAAACAAGTTCACCGACCCCAAAACAAGCCCTATGGCTCAATTCAAGTATCATCCATCCCCCATTGGGATTATTAGTCCAATACAACTCCTCACTTATCTTAGAGTTCCTAGTCCTGACACTGAATATACCCTTGAAACATGGGTTTTAACCAAAACCATGTTGTTCAGGCATGATGTAAGTTTACTTTCCAAGTCTCAACAACAAAACTCCGCCTCTAACTAACATTTTCTCATCCTACAATACACTCCAATATAACTTTGTAATGCCCCAAATTGGATCTCCAGAATGGTACCTATGTAGGAGAAACTACAAGACCTCAGGTGTGCCTCCTTACATGAAAATGGATTCTAACCTGTAGTGATGGGCTAAACAGTCATGGGGAGAATATGAACTCAAAAATAAATCCCTAAGGTCATCCTTGAGTCTGCCAAAAATTTATCATGACCAGTCTATATAAAAAACATCCCAAAACTAGTTGGCATAAACAAGGATCTGAGAGGGACCCCACAATCCAAATAATATACAAGTAAATAGTATACATGATGTATCATAATATAATATATAAGTAATAAAAGATAAAAAATTATAACAAAAATCATTATATAAATAGGAATGTTGACACACTAGAAGGTACAAATGAAAAACTAAACTGAAAATTAAACTACACTAGCCTCTATACAGACTCACATAATCATACTACTGAAACCTCATCTGTCATAACCTGTTAGACCTGGACCGTGTGTCCAAATTAAATTCATGATCATGAAATACTCCCACATAGAAACATAACACAAAATTCACACATAGGTATATACATAAGATCATTATTTGCTAACCAGGACACCATGACACCTTACCTTACCTACTTTGGTGAATCCTAGTTTCATTTCAATATGAGTCACATCACACAAAACTTCATTAGGTAAGGCTTCTCAATAGACATTCCCAAGCATATAAGTACCCCATGGATGAATGGAATCACTATAACCACTCCATATTATATAATAAATTCATCACATATAATAAGTAATCTGAGGAGGTCCCTTGGTAGCCAACCTATCAATAGGATGATCCATCCACTTTGGGAAAAGTCTCATGGACACATATCATATCTAATAGTAAACAGACAACAAGTAATCTAATGGGGTTATCTCAATATTTATACCCTCGCATAAGCTGAACCACACTAACGTGAGTTAGGTCCCATGGAGAATTGTATATCTCAATATAATAGGAAGCAATATAAGAAGGGAATCTCAATAGAAAACCTCTTGTACGAGCTAAAATACACAAACAAAATGTTGGTCCCATGGATAATCATATATCCCAGTATCATGGGAAGTGATTTGAGGAGGTAATATCAATATCAAACCTCTCACACAAGATGAACCACATCAACATGAGGTAGGTCCCATGATATAAGTAGAACCACACCATAATTAGGAGGGTCCTATGGATAATAATATCAAGTCCCCAAAATCACCCTCTTACTCAGGTTTGGTTATAACACAAATTAAATAGAAAACTAAAAGAAAAATCAATCATATAGTTTAAACAAGGAACCATTATCCTAATAACACATCCCAAGCATAAAATAATCATAGGAATAACCCTTTGATTATCCCTTATCAACCTCTCAAGTTCAATCCCATAACCATGTTCATGAACCCAAAACCTTCAAAATTGAAGGATTAATCACCCAAAACCACATGTTAGGACACTAGTTCACCCAAGCCTCAACTATACCCAAAAAGCTAAATCTAGTCCCACTTTACCCAAGAGGATATCCCTACCACACTTCACAAAATTAACATGGTTCCATAAAACTCAATCCATTTTACATATCTCTATCCTATAAGGGGTTAATTTATCAATTTGGACCCACCTGGGTACTTTGATACTGAAAGTAGAACATATTTAGAACAAATCATGCACCTATATGCATGATAGTTTATATGGTCACATATAAACTAAATTAATGGTAAGGGATTTCCATATAATAAAACATCATCATGCAATAATAAAAAAATACTAAGCAATCATAATAAGGAATCATATCCAAAATAAATCGAACTTTGGAAAATAAATCATTTTATATATGAGGTTAAATAGACCAAACCATTTCAAACAAATACCTTTTAGATTTCCCTTAAAAGTTAAGTAAAATCCCCTTCATGAACCATTTAGGAAAAGACATCATCTAATAATACCCTATGTCTAGATGGGTTGTGAAATTCCCAGTGGAGACATATTCATTCATTTGGGATTTCAGGCCACCGGTTTGAATCTCGAGTCCTTCAAGGCCTTTGGGCCAGTAAGGCTTTCAGACCAACTTAAGGCCTTCAGGCCACCAAAAGGCATTAGGGCTACCTCAAGGCCTTTGGTCCATATGAAATTGTGCTTAAATGGACCAGACAGACTCTACAAGGAGCAGGCTTTAGATGAGGATTCAGAGCATATGCATTCACCAGAGCAGAGCTAATCGATTTGGAAGAATTAGAGGGTATGTCAATTTCCATCAGGACCCATCTTTTCATGCATAGGAATCCTAAAAGAACATCCATGTGAAGGTGGAGAGATTACATCACTATGTAGATTCTAGGGAGTGGAAATTCTAAGTAGTTATAGTCTGGATGAATTCTTCTAAGACCTTCGGGTCATGTAATGTCAACAATCGTATGAGCCATGTAAGGGCTCCCCTTCAATACTGAAGAGGGGGATTATCAAAAAATGAATAAAAATAGAAGTCCTTAGGGCCATTAGTGGGGACTCATAATGATATTTAAAGAGTTTTAACATCCAAAAATGGTTTTATTATATGTGGTTTGGGGTTTGGTTGGCATATCAATGGTTTGGGTGAATGTTGGAGGAGTGTCTGAGGGCCAAGGATGCTGAAAAGTGTAGTAGCAATCCATTCACAGCATGAATGGTCATTCACAATTTTAATAAGTTTCATTGGGTGATTTAAGGGCATGAAAGAGGGATGGATGATGGGACCATGGGAAGAGACCAAAAAGTCACGTTGTAACACATATGGTCATCTCATGACAGTTTGTCAGTTTTTTTAATTTTAAAAGGGAGATTGAACCCCCTTATACTTCAAATGAGCATGGCGCACAAGGGTCTCTCAGTAAAAGATCCCTCTTCCTCTAATTCCTTCTATTTTAGGTGGGTCTGAGTACATTTCTATGGTTTCTCTCTATCATCCCTAATTTTTTATACAAACTAGTTCAGGATTTGGTTCTAATTTCACCAGATCATGCTGGAATCAGTTGTTTCTGATGGGGATTTCATTCATCCTAGCTAGAGGAGAACCCAAGACAATATTTTTATGTCGTCACACACTATTTTGGTGAAGTTAGTGATTTATAGTAAAATCGTTTAGTGTAATGAAGATATTAATTGGATATTTTATATTTCTTAGGCATGAAGGGGAGTTAAGAGTATATTGGACCATGTTTTCATTGGTTTTAACATGATGGGTAACCTGGTGAAACTTTAGGATTTATGAATATTTAAATTAAATTTAATAAATTGGTTAATTTATTTTAAATTTTGTAATTAATTATAAATTATTATAATTAATTAAAATTGGATGTTTGATGTGAGTTAGGGCCTCGTATGTATAGCTGGTGTCTAAATAGACTTAGATGATCTTGGAAATAGTTTTTAGGATATGCCTAAAAGGGGGAATGAATTATTGAGTTAGGTGGTCCCTTGTGCATTCCCTATGTTATTTTCATTAAATAATTAATGTTTTTAAAGTGATATGTGGTCCCACTACTGAGGGAGACTGACCCCTTTATATTTCAGAAAAAAATTATTTAAAATGATACTTCTAGGTAAACTAAAAAAAGTGAAAAGTGTTACGATGGACCCTTGGGAACTTGCTTAATTACCAAGACCATAAATGTTCAAGAACTTGATTATGGATATATATTACTTGAGATATGAATACCCCATGAGTTGTGTTTATTATATTTGATGAATGTGGTGTTGTGCACATAATAGTAGGATTCCTTAAAAGACTTCCAGGTATAGGTTAGTGATGAGAAGAGACAAACAACCTCAAGTTTGTACACTAGATATGCCTAAGATAGTTTGGGATAAGTGAGATGACCATGGGGTGAGAATTACTCCTGCACTAATATTTGATGACTGGGTGGGTAGACCCTGATGAGATAAATGGGTAGTTCTGGTGTTTGGACCGACCTTTGGATGACTTAGGTACCAAGAAGGGCTTTGATCCTTTTCTTTAGAGAGGTGTTTTTATGGATTTTCCTTAGATGCCAATGTGGCCTCAATGAGACTATGATGATGTTGATGGATGTTATTCCATTTGAGTGATGGGTGTTGACTTGAGAGAAAAGTTATAAATTGAGGGAACCTTATGATGTATCCTAGATATGATGAGACCTAAGGGACCTTGTTAGGTGCCTCAATGACATACTTACCCTATAGAGAGGGTATTCATGGAAATTGTGTAGTGATGATCATAGGTGTCACCTTATAACTTATATTGATGATGTAAGCCTTTCCTGGCTGTAGTGACCATTTCAAGTTGATCCCTTAAGAGAGTTACCTTATTATGAAAGATGGTATCAAGTAGATGGCCAACCCTATTGAGATATTATTGGATGAAGTAATTCCATCTATGAGGTATGAGATATATGGGATGCCTTTGATGATCCCCTTAGATATGTTCTTCATGCCTGATGATACTGGATCACTAAGTATTACCTCCTATGAATTGGAAAATATTCTTGATACAATTAATTACCAAGGTTCATCCCCCTAGGAATCAACATTTGAGTTTGTTACATTAGAAGACCAAGGGTGACTCCCCTTAGGTTTGGTGATTATGCCTAATATACTATAACTCCAAGGGTGATTCCCCTTGTGTTTGGTGATTATACATAATATTTTATAATTCCAATAGTGATACCCTTTGGGTTCAGCGATGATGTATGATATTTTAAAACTACAAGGGTGATAAACCTTAGGTTCATCAATGTTTCCTGATTCTATTAGATCACTTAGAGTTAACTATTAGTGATCCTTTTGGATCATAATGACTATATAAAATTCATATTGTTAGTTTGGGTTTGGTATTGATGTGTGATGCTATTATTTGATCTCCAAGGGTCACCCCCTAGAGTCATATTTATGCATAATAATATGGACCACCCATGATGATCTCCTAGGGGATTTCATGTTCACCTTATATGGGTTGGAATGATCACGTGAAATTCTTAGAGACACTTCGGCACTTTCCAAAGTAGGTTTGGGTCAATTGGGGTTCAATGGTAGAACTGGAGGACTGACAATGAATATTTATTTATTCTTCATTGAATTTATTTATTTATTTGAGAATATCACATGTATACACTACATTAATGGATATATAAAAGACCATTTTTTTGTTCCTTACTAAGTATTACTCACACACTACTCAGGAAAACATGGAACTTAGGTACCCAAGCAGCCCTCACTAATTGAAGGTTTAAGTTGGGTAGAGGTCCAGGATAGCGTGGTTGAGAAAGATGTCTTGGATGAGTTTGGAGACCGGGATAAGTTGAGCCTTACGGATTATAGTGGAGACTCCTATATATTATTTCTTTCTCTTATTTGGCATGTATATGTGGTAGAACTAGTGGGTGACCATGAGTCTGTATGACTATATGATTCCTTATCATTTTATTATTGATGATTGTATTTTATTTCTTCTACATACTATAGTTTATTATTAAGTATGATGTTTTCTTATTTATTTAGTATTTTGAACTATGATATGGAGGTATAGTCTCCCCATGGTACTACCCTAGACCCCCACTACTAGTTGACAACCTATGGCATATGAGGATCCATGCTTGAGGTCATGTGGAAAATCGAGTTGGGGTACCAGAAAAGTGGCCTACAACCTAGGAAATTATTAAGTGGTATTAAAGGTTTTATGTGAATAATATCACCAAATGTATCTGGATTTTGTTTTATATTACTATTTTGGGAGATGGTACACATGTTACCAAGGGATATGTCAGGTCTTGTGATAGATCTCAGACTGGGACATCGAAAACATATTTTCCAATGGGAAGTCCATGTTACTAGGGATATGGGATTATTGTTCTTGGTTTATTGTGATAATATTATATGATTTTCACCAAGTGTGATGCAATTGGTTTTCATGGATTTATTATTTATTATATTTTTTCTCTTGGTCTATTGGTAACATGCCAGTTATTGGATATTTTAGCTCTTAGAATGATGGAAAGAGGTTGGTGTACATACATTATATTCATAACATAGGTGATGGAAGTGGTTTTTCATGAACCACTATTTAGTTAAATTCTTATTATACTAAGAATAAACCATAGTGGAACACCCTAAGGTTGATCACAAGGAGGCTGCTTACAACACACCATCTTTCTATTATCACTATTATATTCTAACTAATATAAAACAAAATTAAATAATATAAATGTGGGGTGTTTAAATGCATCAAATATAAATATAATAAAAATATATTTTCAATGAAAAATAGAATTTTGTTAGATATAAATAATAATGGAAAATTTTCTTGGGAGTTTACAGTGATTGATATCATTATTCAAAATGGGTCTCAATATTTGATTCAATGAGGTGATCAAGACCTATCACACCTTACCATCTCATTTGAATTGTGACTACCCCGTACCAAGATCTTTGCATACATGGAAACCTTGTTCCAAAAATTATCTAGGAGACCTCCTTTTGAAAATCACTACTCATGCCATGATCCACCATATGCATAACAAAAATAATAAAGCGAAGGAAAATAATAAATGAGAAGAAGAATTCAGACGATGGAAAAAATGAGGTGACCTCTCACCGTAATCATTTTAACCATCACCAAAACTACTAGAATTGGATAAAGAGATTCAAAATTAATCACAATAAAACTCAATCAAAGCACCATTATCTACCTCAAATAAACACCAAGGTTAGTTCTATATTTTTAATAGAGTTTAGAAGGGAACATGGTAGGAGAAACACATAAAAACAAAAATAAAATAATAGATATATAAATGAGAGGGATAATATATTAAAATAAAACTAATATTAAATAAATTAAAACACTAAAAAGATACTATAAATGGCTAAAAAGGATACCCAAAATTTTATTACCCCTTGAAATGAAGAGAGGATACATTTTTATAGGTAGAGGGGGTGAAAAATTCACTCCAAAAAATCCTCCTAAATTTATCACGTGTTAGCCCCCATTAAATGATGGAATTATTAAATTGTGTCATCTTTAAAGTTATTAAATTTCCTCTCCCTAGTTCACCCACAAAATTTCAGCATGATTTTCTACTAGATATTGGAGTTATGAATATTTACTTCGATAAATTAATTATTTCTAGGAAACTCTTTATATTCCAATGATTCAAATTATCATGCATTAATAACCTTGAATCAGGTCGAATCAGGTGGGTCCATAGTTATTAATGATTTTAACATATACTTATATATATCCTTGTATAATTTTATATCCATTGTTTTTCCCTCTTTGATATATAGTCTCATATTTGAAAGAGTCCAGATTTGTGCACAGTTTTTGAGTCCCGGATTGTGAGCTAGTTTTGGACCTCCAAATGATGGATTGAGATTTGGGTACAAAAGAATAAAATGAAGAAAAATATGTTTGTAATCCTAAAAAAATAATTTCAAAATTCCAATAAGTGTATAAAAGGTTATGGATGAAATACATAAATATATTAAATTTTTTAAATTCCAAAATTAGACCATTATTTCAATTAATCTCAAATTACTTCAAAAACCCAAAAATGTGACAATTTCCCATAAAATAACACTAAGGTGTGATTTAAAACATATAATTATAGTATAAAATATATGAAAATTTTATCTTCATCACTCCCCCTCACTTAACTATTTCACTCTCGAGAAATCATCATATATCCAAATCAAAATCCACACAACAATCAAAAATGAGAAAACATTCATGATTTTTTCCAAAATAGAATTCCTTCAAATATATTTTATGAAAAAAATTACATATCATTTTTATTCCTCACAAATAAATTTTTCCAAACTTATAAATCCATCCATGACTCGATCACTACCTACCTCACATCAAATTTTTTGTCACCCTTCACTCAAGAGAAATTAAATATGAATTTATGCTCATACTTGTAAAATGTATGTATCACCATAGTCTTGTGATAATTATCATTTATACATAGTGTGATACAAGAAAATATATTCAATCATGAGGTATTTTTCTATTTAATTTATGCAGTTTAGGGTTGGTGGGTAAAATCATTTAAAAATTAAGGCTAAAAAGAGGAGGTTGAACTCTTAAGTACAATGCATGAATAATCAAGTGAAAACATAGGATGAACCTCAATATATTCTACCTAAAAATTTGAAACACAACAAAAACCACTTTTATGACATGGGAAATAATCCAATAAATTATTTCAATGAATGATCTTATCTAAGTTATCCCCTATAATTTAATTTAATTTTTCATTTTTAAGCTCAAAAAGGCATAACTTTATTTTATTTTTTTCATAGAGGATGAGCTGAAAATTGAATACAATGAAAGAATGAAAATTAATTCCCTTGATTTTTGAGAGGTACATGAGTCATAAAATAAAGTACAATGAAAAATTTAATTTTATATCCATTTTTTTCTTTTTCTTTTTTTTTATCTTTTATTTCATTTTTTTCAAGAAAATCAGGTGAAACTAATAAAACACAATGAAATGATGACTCAATACCAATTTTCTCATTAACCACTACCTAAAATGATGAAACAAACCTCACACCTTCAAAAAATGAAACCCATCCCAAATAATGTGCACAAAAGTCCCTTCCCCCACACACAAACATGAAATGTCCATGAAAAAGTACTAAGAGTGCAGGTAGATAAGGAAAAATTGGATTGTAATGTGGCTTAAAACATATAAGAAAATTCATGAAATTTAAGGTCTAACGAAGGATAGATGTGAGGGTAGCTCTCAAGTTAAAATGTGGCTATCCAAATAAGTTCCTCAATAATATCAAAAACAATTCATGAAATACAAAATATTTGAAATTAAAAAATCAAAAGTTTTGGTTCTCACAAAAAATACAAGATTCTCTCAAAAAAGTGTGGGTATTAGGAATAATATATCAAAGTGGTTCATAATACCTCATAAGACTGGAAAAATATTTTGATTTATATTTTTATGGGAATTGATTTCAAAAGTCAGGTAAACTCATAAAAATGCCTAAAAATCCAATTCAAGAAAATAGTTTCTCACATCATAATTATTTAAAATCCATTTTTTTCAAAAATAATATCAAATTTATTAAAATCAATTGATTTTTTTAAAAATGATAATAATATTAATTTCAACTCAATGTTATTAAAAATATGAAAAATAAAAATAAAAATCACACAAAACAACTAAAAAATTTTATACTCTCCCAATACTTGGAATTTAATACCCCTCTTTTCAACTCAAAAAAATAAAAATAAAGGCAGGAAAAACCAAAGAGAAGGATAGATACAACCTGAAATTTTTTTAGTGTCATCCTTGATTTAAGATCATAGATACTACCACTTAGACCTAAAATTCAATGAATAAAGAAAATCATAATAAAAATAAATTAAAATAAAGAGGAAGGTAAAATATGATAGAACAAGGTTTGGACCCCCATGTTGTTTTTAGGTTTTTATTACCCCTAGTCAGGTAGTTTCAGTGGATTAACCCCAATCTGAAAGTGGATAGGGTTTTTTTCTCATAAACCAACACATTTTATTTTTTCCAACATCCATCATTAGATTCCCAGAGTGATTACCCATAAAAACAATAAAAATACCCCCAACCCCCAGAAAAGATAAAAGAAGTAATTTGAGATGAATAGGTGGAGGGGAAGAATAAAGGGGTGCTCCATGTTTTGTTCATATAGAGGATCAATTTCTAATGGTGGTGAAGGTTGAAGAATAGAAAGTGGATTATCTTCAGGTTCAGGTTCAACAATTTATTCCAAATTTATTTCTTCTTTTGTTCCATCATCCTCATATGCACCAGTGTACATCTCGACTAGCTCCTCCATTTTCTCCTCAACTCAAGTATCTTCTTCATCTTCTTCATCCAGGGCCTACAGTATTGGTGAAGAATCTAAAAAATAATAATAACGTATATCATTTTTCAATTCAAAATTTATAATATTTTAATAAAAATAAGGCTTAGAAATTAAATCTACCTTAAAACATTTAGCTTCAAACTCATTTTCATTAAGCAGGAAAACTAGGAATTCATTTGATGGAGAGGGAATTGGATCTTAAAGTATGGATTTATCCTCACCAATGTATACTTAAAATTTGGGAGTAAAAATAATTTCATTATATTCACCTTTTATTTATTTTCCTTCCATCCATAAGACTTTAACTTCTTCAATGAAAGTGTCCAGAGATGTTATTATCTTTCTTTTTTGTTCTAACATCTTGAAATTATCTTGAAGCATCAAGGAATTTTGTTCCATTTGGTTATAATTTTATCCATTTTAATATTAAAAGTATCTTTATTATTATAAAATTCATTACTAGTCCATTCATATGAAAAATAAATAAAGTAATCCATGACCCAAAGAAAACAATGATATGCAATGAAACTCCCTTTTTTAATTTTTTGAAATATATGATTTTTTTGGTTTTTTATGAAAAACAGTGTGCATAAGTGCTTTTCCTCCTCAGTAATGGATCAAAATTGATGATAGTGGTTTTTTTGTGAACTTATATTCTATTAAATTATTATTATCCTAATAATAGATCATATAGGCACACCCTAGGGTCGATCACAAAGAGGATGCTTACAAAAAACCGTCTTTCTATTGTCACTATTATATTATAACTAATATAAAAATAAATTATCTAATATAAATTGGGGGGGTATTAAATTCATGAAATATAAATATAATAAAAATATATATGCAATTAAAAATAGAATTTATTAGAAATAAATAATGAAGTAAAATTTTCTTGGGAGTTTATGGTGATTTATATCATTGTTCAAAATGGGTCTCAATATTCAATTTAATGAGGTGATTAATAACTCTCACACCTCACCATCTTGTTTGAATTGTGATTATCCCAAATCAATACCTACGCATACAAAGAATAACTCTTCTAAACATAATCTAGTATATCTCTTTTCTGACCATCACCACTCATGCCATGCTTCATTGTATGCCTGACACAAATAATGAAGGGAAGGAAAGTGATAAACAATAAGAAGAATTCAGGCGATGGAGAAAACAGGGAGACCGCTCACCGTAATAATTTTAAACATCACCAAAACTCCAATAATTGAATAAATAGATTGAAAATTAATCACAATAAAACTCAATCAAAGCATGATTCCCTCCCTCGAACAAGTACTGAGGTTAGTTCCCTATTTTTAGTGGAGTTGAGAAGGGAACATGGTGGGAGAAACACATAAGAATAAAAATGAGAGAATGAAGATATGAATAATAGGGATAATATATTAAAAGGAAAAAAAATATTATAGAAATTAAAACACTATAAATCTACTTTAAATTTATAAAAAATTATACCCCTAAGTTTCCAACCCCTTGAATGAAGAAAGGATGAATTTTTATAGGGAGAGGGGTGAAAAAAAAATTCTCCAAAAATATCCTCTAATGGTTGGTGCATGTTATCCCCACAAAATAATATAATTGGTAACTTGTGTTTTACTTATATTTTTTCCATTTTTTCTTCCCCATTCACCCTCAAAATTTCAGAATAATTGTCCGCTGGATGTAGGAGTTATGGTAGATTTACCCTGAGAAATTAATTTTGTCCAGGTGACTCTTTGTATTCCAATACTCCAACTTCCAATGAACTAATGACCACAAATCAGGCTGAATCAGGTGTTTAAATAGTTATAATTGTTTTTCTAAAGATCCTTATATATCTCCTTGTCTAATTTTATATCCATTGGGTCATTGGTCTTTGAGATATATTCTCATATTTGAAAGAGTCCATATCTATGCACATATTTTGAGGCCTAGATTGTGAGCTGGTTTTGGGCCTCCAAATGATGGATTGAGCTTTGAGTCCAAAAGAATAAAATGAAGAAAGAGATGCTAAAATCCAAAAAAAATAATTTCAAAATTCTAAAAAAGTTTATAAAAGGATATGTATGAAATACATAAATAAATTATTATAGTTAAATACCAAAATTTGTCCATTTTTTCAATTAATCTCAAATTAATTCAAAACCCCAAAAATGTGAAAATTTCCCATAAAATAACACTATGGTGGGATTTAAAACAATTAATTATAGTATAAAATATATAAAAATGTTAACTCCATAAATAGGATTTACATGACATGCATGTTCCCGTGTGATCATTATATCACTGAAGATAAAGGGTTTAACTATTTAAATTTTTAGTAACAACTTATCTTGTGTTTTACCATATAAATTGTAATGTAATTCTACTCAACTAAACCACATTATATGTCTTTATGATGACAGTTCATGTAGATCTATGATGAGATGATATATAATGAAGACTATATAGTCCCTTTGTGTACAAGATAGATAAATTCCATTATTAGCAAGTACTAGCATTAGATTAAATGGAATTAACCCCTTGGGGTGATGGAGAAAATAGGTTTATATATTTAAATTTATAGTAGTAACCTATACAGTATTTCCACATTTATATTAGAAATGAATTCTACTTAACCAAATTATTTATCTATGATATACTCAACATGTATCATGGTAGGGTGATGCCATTATATGTGTATATACTGATAGATGAGAATGTGATCATCATAGGTTTGACTCTCATATATGGAGGCCCTGTGAAGATCAACTTGAGATTTTAGATTCTCAAGGGGTTAGTTTCCTATGGATATGCCCGATGGAAATAATTTCCCAAGTAGGTGGTGTATTAGCTTATACTGTATGATATATATGTATACATGAGACCCTGGAGTGGATAGTTTAGTTGTAAGTGCTATGTAATTTGGATAGGGGAACCCAGAGGTGTTTCATGTGAGTTGTGGCCTATGTGAGGCATGACTGATGGCATGGATGGGAGAGCATAGTGGAATTGAGATACAACCCAGGCTGTTAGTGAGTCTATGGTATTGATAGATTAGATGAGTTGTGCTATATGTATGGTTACCCATGAGAGGGTTTGGCATGTGTTAGTGAGTTCCATGGATATGGGAGGCATTGATGATGACTTGGGTTGAGACTTATGTATAGGATATGCTAACAAATATTGGATATAGGTAAGTCGATGCCTTGGATGATGTGAACATGGAATGTAATAATAATTGAATTTCCTTGAGATTAGTGCATAGGAGGTTTTACTGGGGACATGGTATATGCATAGGGATGGCTTAGGTTTTTATGATGACATCATCTTGAGTGATGGTGTTTTGATATCAAAGTTTAGTTTCAAGAGAAGGAACAGTCGATTACCTGACCCTATTGATTTTTGATTCATTTCATAGACATCATTAGAGCATGGATAGATTATTTTACTTTTTTAACAATAGCTTGGTTGGTGGGTGATCATATGTTTTTCCTTAAAATGTAATGGATATCAGAATATTGGAAAAGATCATAGAGGTGCTTCTATTTTGATTAGGGTGATAAGAATAAGGGTATAGTTAGTGGTTTTAGTGCATGATCCTAGTTATGAAAGTACATGAATCATTGGATTGAGAGTTGGGTAGTGCACTTGGGTGGTATGGGAGTATACACATGTTGATTTTGTATGAGATCAAATAGAATGTGATTATTACACATAGTTTTTGTTGAATTGTGGATTGGTGAGTGGTTAGGTACGTGCTAAGTACTAGTGATTTGATGAGGTGTTATAGGCATGGTTTCCAAGGAGTTTTGATGAAATGATAAATATCCATTTGAGGTAGAGGAGGCATCAGAAATGGATCAATATCAATTGAACGGTTGATCTGGGAGTTGATTATAGCTAGGTGATTCTTATGTTTAAATTAGAAAGGCTTGGAAGGAGAGACATGTGTTTGATGTTGGAACTAGTTGAGGTGGTGCTTGAGGAGCAGTTTAAGGTAAGCAATTTGGAGGGGAGTTCACCATTGGTTATTTGAGGGTGTAACCCTCATTATGATTGAAATTTTGGTAGTTACCAAGGATGGATTATCATGATAAAGGAATGGTTGTTGATTGATGTTTGATGTTAGTGTGTAGGTATGAGAGAGATGGTCACATCTATCCATCACATGTGGTGATAAATAGAGAATGAGTCATGGAGGTGATACCCTATATTGGTAGGTTCATGGTTATGTTAGGATAAATCATTGTATGGTATAGGTGGTTTTGGATGCTAAGAATTAGGTAAATATTATTTATCTTGTCCTATGTAAATACTAGATTTGATATTCAAATGTTATACTTAATGAGTTTGTGCATTGGTGTTGGGATCGGGATAGTTATTATATGATCCAAAGGAATTTTTTGAGGTGAACTATGGTTCATGATGTGATTTGGGGGGTGAATAATGGTTTATTGTGTGTTTTATGGGGTGAACTAGTGATTCATGGCATGGTTTGGGGGTGAATCTGTTTCATCACGTGATTTAGGTGGAGGATCGTGTAATGAAATGCAATAAAGGTGTCTATTGAGAAGAAAATTCTTAGTAAAACAAGGGAAGTTGGTATTATGATTCAGGTATGTCATATTTGGTGTGATGGGGGTATTATAAGGTTTGGTTGGGAACTTTTGAGTAAAGGTCACCATATGTGGGTCCCATGCATGGATAGTAGGTACTCATCTAATTCAATAAAAAAATGGAAATGGGAGGAAAAACTGACTTATAACATTGTTTTCATACATGTTTGGGTGAGGTGAGATAGAAATTACTCCAAGAAAGTCATTGGGCTACTGAGAATGGGTTTTGATAGTCGATCGAAAATTAATTTTTTATTAAAGGATGGGAGAACACACCACCAAAATAAAGAAACATGTCACAAAGATCATGCCTTGTGTTTGGAGTTGCACAATAGGAGATCATTCGGGATCTGAGGACCAAAAACAATGGGTTGATTGTATGTTAGTGACTGAGTAGGTTAGGTTTATTTTTTTAATTGTTTTTGAGACTTCTTAGGGTGAGAATTTTTATAATGGGGATATTGAAATACCCTGTGGCTTTACGGGTTGTGAAATCCCAAGGGAAATAAAATATTTTGATATGGTGGATAGTTTTTTTTTGAGATCTGAGACTCAAAATGATATTTTGAGATTTTTAGATATTGAACATCCTAAAATTGTGTTATTGAACTTGTCTTGAGGTTTTGTGGATGTATTGAGGTTTTGGGTGAATATTGGAGGAGTGGTCGAGGGATCAAGATGTTGAAAAGTGCAATAGAAACCCATTCACAGCATGAATATTCATTCAAACTGTAAATGGGTTTCAAGGGGTGATTATAAATAATTAAATAGTTTTTTCCAAGGGTTCTAGGGGAATAACCTAAAAATTAATAGTGCGACACATATGGTCACATCATGATAGTTCCCTAGGTTTTTATTTGAATGTTAAAAGAGGGATTAGGCCCCCTTTCTTCTTCGGATGAACATGGTGCACAGGGGGCACTTGGCCAAATCTCCCCTTCCCATCCTTCCCTACATTTTAGGTGAATTAAAGTTTATTTCAATGAAATATTTGGGTATTTTAGTCCTCCTCTTTCCTTTATATTTTTTTCTTCTATCATCTCTAATTTTTGGTGTCATCAAGTTTGGGGTTTGATGTTGATTCTACCAAAACATGGTGGAATTGGCAATTTCTGATGGGAATTTTGTTCAGCCTAGCTATAGGAGAACCTGGGATGACATATAAATGCCACCGTACACAGTTTTAAAAAATTAATGTTATTATATGAATTTTCCTATGGTTTTTATATATTTAAAGTAAAATTGGTCATGGTGATGAGGATATTAATTGGGTATTTTTTGTTTCTTAGGCACAAGGTTGCATCAAGAGTGGACCACATCGCGTTATCGGTGGTTTTGGCACAACAAGATGACCCATTGAGATTTTAGGATTTATTCCTATTTAAATTAAATTAAATTGGTTAATTTATTATAATTTTTTTAATTAAATATAAATTATTATAATAAATTTAAACTGGTATTTTGATGTGATTTAGGGCCTCAAAAGGATGGGTGGTGGCTAGATTGACATGGATGAGTTTGGGAAGAGTTATTGAGCTATGCTTAAAAAGGGTAATGGTATGTTGAGGTAGGTAGTCCCTTGAACATGCCCTATATTATTTATATTTAATTATTTATTCTTGGCATGTGATATATGGACTCGCCACTAAGGGTGATTGACCCCTTTAAATTTAATTAAATTATTTATTTAAAATTATATTTATGGATAAAATAAACAAAGTTCCAAGGGCCACGATGAACCCTTGGGTACTAACTTGATTTCCTCAATCGCCGATCATCAAGACCATGATTATAGCTATGTATTCCTTGGGATGTTGAGACCACATAAAGGGTGTTTATTAAATATGATGAATGTGATATAACAGCCCTAGTAGTAGGATCCCTTAGATACCTCTAGTTATAGGTTAGTGATGAGCCAAGATAGATTCCATCAAGTTTTTTCATGTGAGATTCCTTAGGTCCTTTAGTCTAAGTGATATGATGGTGGGGTGAGCGTGCCTCCCCCACTAATATTTGATGACCTAGGTGGGTAAAACTTACTGAAATTAATGGGTAGGTTGGGTGTTTGGACAAACCTTAAGATGACTTGGGTATAAATAAGGGCCTTGAGCCTTATCTTTATAGAGGTTCCTATTTGAATTTTTCTAGGAGTCTATTGAGGCCTCAAAGAGACTCTGATGATGTGAAGGGATGTTATACCCTTTGAGTGATAAATGTTCACCTGAGAGATGAGTTTGGAATTAAGGGACCCTTATGAGGGGTCCTGGATATGATGAGACCTAAGAGACTTTAGTGGGTTACATGATGACTTTTTGACCCTATAAGAGATGGTTTTCATTGGAAATAGGTAATTATAATCATGGGTGTCACCTAAAAATATCAATCAATGATGTGAGCCTTTTTTGGTTATAGTGACTATTTCAAGTTAAACCCTTAAGAGGTTGAACTTGTTAAGATAGGCTCAGGCAGATGGACAGAACTGGTGAGATATTTTAGGAGGAAGTAATGACCTCTATTAGGTATGTGATACATGGGATTCCTTGGATGATATCCTTAGATTCATCCTTTGTGCCTGATGATTCTAGATCACCTAGTATTACCTCTAAGGGATCCGTGATGGAACCTAATACAATTTATTGCCTAGGATCATCCCTATGGGAATCTTCCTTTGAGAATGTTACTTTGTAAGTCCAAGGGTTATTCCCCTTAGGTTTGGTGATCTTTCTTGATATATTGGAATGCCTAGGGTTACACCCCTTGGGTTCGGTGATGAAGCATGATATTTTAGAATGATAAGAGTGATACCCCTTTATTTTGGTGAAGATTTAGTGATGAAAATTGATTCTATTAGATCACCTAGGATTAGATCATAGGGATCAAAATTTTCTAATGATTCCTTTAGGTACACTTTTTTGCTTTTAGGTATCCACATCCTTAGGATGGTCATAATCCTGGTATCCCTTCATTACTTATTGACAAAGGTGAGTGGACTCCACCACCATGGTTGATGTTGTTAAATCCTTGATTAGAATGGGATGATGGTATATCAAATATTTCTTCCATGGATTCTTTCCTAGAGTTCATCGCCTAGTATGGGTCACCCTTACAGATCTAAGACAAGATTTTGAATCTCATTCTCGGTTCCTTCTTCTAGTGGAAAATAGTTAATTAAATTTATTTTTATTGTGATAGGGTGGATACTTGTAGTCATAGTTATGATGACGTTGAGTATGTTAGGGATTTATAAAAGTATTCTTCCCTTGGGATTTAAAGTCATATTATGCTCATGACATAAAGAATCATGGGTAAAAAACTTTAGGAATCCCATGATCACCATAAGAAAACCTATGTTATGTGTGTAAGTCATCCAAGTCTCATCTCCCCAAGAATCCTATGCTCATCACATAGGTAAACTCATGATCATCATGTGAGGCATTTGGAACTCTTCATGTCAGGAAACTTATGCTCACCACATAATCCTTCCCAGACTCACTACCTAAGGAATATCAAGCTCTTCACATGAGATAAAAACTCAATATCATCACTAGAGTGGAGAAGAAGAGATCATATGTTCATCACATATTTTTTTTAGGATCACCACCTAATGTGCTCTAATATTTCCACCTAGGGATGGGATTCTGATATATCAAAAGTGGTCACAGGTTTAAAGATGAGTGAATATGTTTTATATATTTAGAGTCCAGTGTAGACGGTCTCTTATAAACTAATAATGTATGGTTTGATCATAGGTTTGAAATACATTGGGGAAATTTAACATTTATGTTCATTACATATTGGTTCAGGAATAGGTTGGAATCTTGTGTAAAATCCAAAATCCATTAGGACCTTTGATTCATATAGTGATATGTTTGGTATACTCCAAAAAGGTTATTGGAGTTTCTGCCTCCCAAGGGGGGGATAGATTGGTCGTATTTTTTAGATTCAGTCTCAAATAGTTGTAATACATACCTTGTTAGAAGACATATATCAAAATCCACATAGTTTGAGTGTCATAATTTAAGGTCATGTGACAAGACTGTGCCATGGATTTTAATATCATGTGGTAAGTATTCTTGTATTGAAAAAGGAGTGAAAACAATGGATGGTGTAAGGATTGTTCATAGAAGTTACCCATAAGGTGGGGTGTCATATCATGCTTTTCCCATGAGGCACATCATGATAATCACATGATGCATCTTATGATTTTCACAAAGGGCGTCCCATGTTTGTTGAAAATGGTAAGTATAAAGTTTAATTTAATACACTAAGGATGTTTTCAGGTAGTTTAATATCATGTGATGGGGATGTTGTGATATGCAGTTTAAAGTGGTGTAGCTCAAACTTTGGTCTGGGGGCTTATACATGGATCTTTCCAATCCTAGTTAAGGATGGAGGATGGAAGAATATTGGGATCTTGTTTGTAATCATTGAGGGGAATGATGGTTGGTTCCCCTTGATGATGTCACCATTGGGGATTATGTGTCCATGAAATAGGTGCTTTTAGATATAAAAAGGTGTGAACAATTACCATTTATTATAGCGCATGATGGTCCCTAGGTGAGGATGTCTATTCTTAGGAACAAAAAAAAATGAGCCTACCCAGACCATTCTTAGAGTAAAACACTTGGTCATGGGGGTCCATGATACTAGTCATTTGAATTATATTTAAACAGATTAATCTGGTTTAAGTTGGTATAGAGTCCATGAGAACTCAACATTCACAAAGTTATATTTTAGGAAAGGAGGCATCATGTATGTGCCTATAAAGTGGGTTTAATGAAGGTTATTGAGTTTTTGAAGCTAAGTATTTCAAGGGATATGTGTTACCCATTAAAGGAAGATGTCCTAGTGTCTATGAATGTGGTTTTGAAAAGTATGGGGGTATTATAAAACCCTAAGAGGTGTGAATAATGTTATTATAACATGAATTATTTTCCTTATGGGTAGGTCTTTCACAAAAAAACATCTCTATCATGATCCTACACTTTGGAGGACCCATGTGAGGTAGTTTTTGAAGGATGGATACCAGTAGAAATACATGTGTCTTTGGATACATGAAGGTTAGAGTTTTATGAGTCAGGAGCTTCTACTATAAGTCTAAAGGTTTGGTTCACCTTACAATTGGGAGTAAAATGGGTATTTATAGGTCTTAAGGAATTTAGAATATATGTTTCATGAAGAATTACCATATTTTCAGAATTTGGAGTTTTTTAGTGAGTTGATGACCATTCATAGAACTTTTTGGTTCTGTGAAAGGATATACCTTTTTAATCCAGTCCCTTGGGTGGTTTTTGTGCATGTGACAATCTGGATTTTACCTGATCTACCATTTTTATCCTTGAAACCTTTTGTAATGCATGTTTTTTAGTGTTAACAAATCCTCTCTTAGAATAGGAGTCAACATGGGAGAGGATTATTGGACTCTCAGGCCAAAACACTAAAATCCAATGATGTGATATTCCTAGTTCAAAAAACTCATCCCAAACTTGTCCTATAAATAGGAGAAGTTCCCTCAAATGGTACCATGACTTTTCTCAAAATACAAGTTCTTCCTCTCTTTTTTTAAAACTCTAACTTTCGTGAGAATATTGTGACCCAAATCCTTGGAGACCATGATAATGCTCCCTTCCATGAAAAAAATTTTCTGAGTATAATTCCACATACAACACTTGTTTTTGAGAGTAAATTCCACGAGAAAAAATTTCATGAGGCCCAAATCTTCATGAACTAGACTTCAAAACTTTTCTAAAACATTTGAAATTACTGTTGAAAGTGTTGAGGTTATTGCATCACGGCGAAGGGGGATAGTCGAGAACATCTACATTATAAAGAGATTTTGACCTATATATGATCATGAAACACTATATAAACTATTAATAGGGTATAAAAGGGATTATTAACTCTATCATATGTTTCCACTGTATGGTTTTGGGTAGAGGGATAATGTCTCCATCCTAAGAACTGATCGAGATTCCCCTAGCTATTGGTTTAGGAGTTATTTGTGGATATACAAGTGGAATAGAGTTGTTGAAGGTCATTGTGTTAAGAACCATGCCCTAATCATGAAACACCCTCTTTGGAGTCTAGTTAAGACCATAAATGAATAGGATCCAGTCACTTAAATATTTCCTCCTCATTATGACAACATTTTCAAGGTGATATTGGCATACTACCTTCAGGGGTGGATAGAAGGATGGGATTTATTCCAGGTCAAAAAATTCACTGATGAATTGGGATGGTCATAATAGTTATGCCAATCATGAAATGAGTTTGAGGAGAATATCTAAAGGACCAAGATTTATGAAGTAGTGTGGAATTCCGAGTTTCACATTTATCATCATCTAGATACCATACTAGAGTTGTTGAGTAGGTGGTATCCAGACACCAACTCATTTCATATTTTCCATGGGGAGGTCGGTATCAGCTTGTCGGATCTCTACCAAATTAGCAGTATCCCCATTTTTATGGAAATGTATGATGGTTTTCTACTAGTGGATAATTTATGGGAAGATTGAGAGAAAGTTTTGGTGCTTTCCAAGGTGATTTTAGATGCCATGCAAGGAGGAAAAAAACAAAAAAAATGAATACCTCTAGAGATTGTATGCTAGGGATTCTATGAAAAGGCCTAGAGGAAATACAACATGGTAAGGAAGGCTCATACTAGGTACTCCTTGAGGCAATGCAGTTCCACCTATGGGGTTATAGTGTAAATGCTAATGCCCATGAGGTCAAGTTGGTTGGGTTCATTATATAATTTCTTTGTGGGTGGTTGTTTCCCATTCATGATGATCATATGGGGTGCATCCAAGCACCTTTTCCATGGTGGTGATATTGTAAATGGGGGATCACATTAATTTATAAGTCCCTATGTTGGATAATCTCTACAAGAAGCTAATGTATATTAGTAGAAGGAAAATCCCTACATGTGTGCAACCCATTTTACTTCATGTACTGGTGGATTTCTACACACATGGGAGGTTATGAATACCTCAACTCCATTCACCCTCCCAATGCCAGCTTATTTCAATATTTGATAAACATTGTTGGAAGTCACCACCTTTATATGGGAAAAGTCATGGTACTCGCAAGGGTCGGGATTCTGGACCAGTTCATCTTTCACCTATTTATTCTTCAAACAGGGATGATTGTGGATTATGACCTAGGAACAATCAAACAATAGTCGTACTTATTGGCATTTTTAGTTGGGGTAATGGTGAAAAATATTAATAGTAATATTGTTTTTGAGTTATAAAATCCATATTGGTTCACCCATTAATTACATTGCCTCCAATGACTGGCATTGAAGGTATACACCATGGTACACTGTGAGCATTATCCCATGTTTCTTAGGGAATTTTGGTTCATGTTCACATGGGAATACAATATATATAGAAATTACCTACCGCTAATTAAAACTCCTTTTGTTTTGTTCCACCCATACATATAGATCTGGGAGAGAGCCTACCCTGAGGATATGCTTAGATGGTAGGTGATCTAGTTAAATTTGGAAGAGGAAGGATCATGTCAACGTGATCAGGGGTGTTTTATAATGGGATGAACACACCAAACAAGAAGGGATGTGCTCATAGGGGCATAATAGAAGTGTATCTAAGGGGTTCTACTTCTTTATAGGGTGAATCTCCTAAGGGAGGTGTAATGGGAGTTTAGATAATCCATGGGAAACAACTTTGGGAGTAGGTAGAAACCACTATGGTAGCTATAAGAATACTTAGTGTGACCCTAAGGAAGTGTCTATTCCATGTAGTAGAGATTCCATATGATGTGGTCTTCCCTGATGCTTGTGTGAATTAGGATATATTCTTGTGGTTTAGTTTCTCCTGGGGGATGTGGGAGAAATAGATAGATATGGGATACTTCTTCTTGGGCTGGGCTATGCTAGGGTTGGAATTTTAGATCTCCAGATAGAGTACATGCAATACTTATAGGATATGGATAATGTGATCGACTCTCATAGTGTAGAAAATACCTTGACTGATTAGGTTCAGGTACTTCTGTACATTCCACCTCATGGATATTTCTTAGGGAGGTGATCGATTGAAGGCACGATGGGAACGGAATCATCCACTGAGAATTTATGCATATTAGGACTCCCCTGATAGGGAATTCATTTCCATTGATGAGGTAAGTCCACCCCCCCCCAAGTTTTATATTCTTAAGAAAATTGTAACCCCTTGGGATTTACTGGATCATCTCCTTTGACTTATGTAGGAATAGATGAATGAATAAGGAGATATTTATGATGAATCTATAAAAATGGATGAGTAGGTCTAAAGCCTCCAAGGGGAAAAAGCTACACCTCCCCCTGATGTTGCAGTTTCAAATGGTCAGACTTACATTAGTGAGGTGACACCTATGATTAAAGTAATTACCTAGCTACCTCAATGATCATATGATGCCCCCTAATCCTCCATCTTATTTCAAGTGACCATAATCCGAATATTTTTCACTAACATGTTTTATTCCTCATAGCAGAAAAATAATGTATAATTTTAGGTAAACCTCTGGTGGTTATTGAATTTCCCATTTATGTGGATATATCATCATTAGTAGAGCTTGATTCAAGTGCATTGAATCTCAACTTGTTGTCTTGCATGCCAGATGAGGTTAGCCACAAGATAAAAACTGGGTTTGACCCTAGTTTACTTCTCATATAGACTTCCCTAGAACATTCTTAACACTTTAACCTTTTCACCATTTAAATTGTTTTTAAGTCTCTTCCCTTGGTTCCTCTTTCATCACCCTACCATTTTTTACTTTTCTAACATCATATCCTAAATATAGTGCACCCTACATTTGGGAACTAGCTGTCCAATGTAATTCCCAATCACATGAAGACTATGACTAGTGCATCAACTATTGAAATTGGGCTAATGGTAGGGGTGACCAATGAATTCATGATGGATGATTAGATTCTTGAGTTGTTTCACCCTAAATATTCCATTAAAATACATGGGGTGGTATTATATTCCAGCAA
Organism: Viscum album; assembly: GCA_963277665.1. NCBI lineage: Eukaryota > Viridiplantae > Streptophyta > Magnoliopsida > Santalales > Viscaceae > Viscum > Viscum album. Next base: position 1,354,484,320 of record OY728164.1, read on the forward strand.
TTAGGTGGTGAGTAGGACATCATCCTCTAGAATCATCAATGAAACCACCATGTCTATGTAAGAATTGGACGTAGTAGCATCTAATACTGAGGTAAAGGCAAGGTGATACCCCTCACAGAGACTGGAGATCCAACACCTCTTTTAGTAGGTGGACTAGAATAGGAGGCCTCTACATTGGAGGTTGAATACATGCTTCTATAGAACATCAATTTCATCCCTCAATTAACTAAGATCAATCATGATGTGGAGATACTCATGGAATTCCCAGAATATGAGCTTTCCCAAGAAGAGATAGATGAGATAGGGTAGGATGTAGATGAGGAGAACCAGGTAAACTAATGAAAGTCAGGGAAAGTGTTAGAAAATTCATCATTATCATGCCATCAGGTGAGTTATTAGGTCACATGGTATTCCTCTATCACTGGTTGATGAACCCAGGAATTAGAGGAGTAGACTATCATGCACTCCACACCTTAGATTGGGATTTACTGGTCAAACTGGTGCATTTTGAGTGGTAATGTCTCAATGATTCCAAACATGAGTCCATGTCTGTGGGAATTACCTCTCTCTGGGTAGCTAAGTAGGATATCACTCGGCTGGAGGAGCATTCACACCATTATAGAGTTAGTCTTTCTTCTAGGAATGAGATGGTCTTTCACCCAGAGTCCAAAATGGTAGACACTCAGGCTGATCTATCTTAGAATATGTCCCAAATATTGGATTTTTAAGATAGATAAGACAGGATACACATGCGGATGGATGAGTTGTGTATTTGGACAGAGGATGAGCTCATGGAATTGGCCAGACTACATGGTATCATAGACTTGACTCAACAAAGACAATCCAAGATCAAGAAATCTATAGCCTGTGTAGATACATAGTGTATTTTTTTTATAAATTTGAGGCTTTTATTGGTGGATGACCCTCCTCATTGTTGTTTTATTTGATGTAATAAAATTATAATTTGACTCAATTCCCTATGTTCATTTTTTTGTTGCATCTTTATAATAATATCAATTCATACATATATAAATATATAATCCCACATGATTCATTCTCAGTATGATAAACAATAGACCTATAGAAGAATAGTAATCTATATGAGAGTGTATGATAAGAAATGAAGGGTCGGGATCAGAATGTTGCATCGATCACCTCTGAGACCCATGACTTTGTGAACCGATATGAATCATTTATAGGAATTTGATGTGCCCTAATGATGTGAATGGTGTATGAGGTAACAACACCAAGGGTGTTAGAGTTCCACATTAGCAAAGGGGAAGTAGATATAGATAAATTGTGTCCTCAAGAATTTGTATCGGAAAATGGAGTCAAGTGGGTTGAGGATAACTATTGACCATATTCCAAACACCGGTTCCACAACCATTCTACTGAATATGTCTCCTTTGGTATGTGTTCCTTGGATGGGGTAAATCCTATTTTAACTATGTTCCATCCTCTTAGATAAGTCCATTCAGAGACAATAGAGGTGGATCCTCTGGGGAGTGTGCCCTTGGTGGGAGGTAAGCCAATTTCTCCCATGCACTGTCATTGTAGGGGAACCTATTTGGACATAAAAGATGGATGTTGATCCAAATAAAAGGATAATAACGGTGTTAATGGAGTATCAAGATTCTCAATAAGATTCTAATCACTCTTAAGGTCACACCATAATTCCTTAAAAATATTGATGAGGCATACCAGGTCAATAGAAGGTGCACAAGCCAGTGGGTACAACCCAAATGCCAACAGGGTTGAAGACATGAGTGAGGCTTGATCATGCTCCAAGGAGTGGTTTGTTGGTATGAAGATTTAATTTATTTAATTTCATATAGATTTGATAAAATTAGTGTTCATTTTATGATATTGTATCTAGGACCACACATCGTGCCTTTTAAGGTCTTTTGATAAGGACCAATGGTGGCAGTGAGATGATTTCACAGCCTAGTAACAATGAAACCATCATGAATTGAGACATATGGAGCTAAAATATAGTAAATAAAGTCTCAAATGGAGGGAATAATTTATTTTTGGGATCAATATAAGAGTTATAGACATCACAATGTATCCCATTAAGTGATAATCAAGCCACATGTTCTTCAAGATGGGGTGTGGTAGATGAAAAACACTAAAAGTGGAGGGTTTTCCTCTCTGGAAAGGATGATAATAAAATTATATAGTCTAAAATGATACACATAAAGATTCTAGATATATAGTTTAAATTCATACTTTTAGGACCACCGGGTTCTGAAATTTAAGTTCATACAGCTCAGACTATGAGGATGTGAGACTTTTAAAAAAGGCAAAGTAAACCTGATGTGAATGGATGGACCCAAATGGATCCAATACCAACACAATAGATCTCACCAATAGAGGGAAGTTTGTGACTAGGGATGATACAGAAGGTCTGGGAGTCACTATATATCCAATGAATGGGAATCAGGTCATAATTAGTTCTATAAGAGGTGTGGTAGATAAACAATACCAAAGGAAATATGCAGCTGGAAGCTAACATTATACCAAATACACCCTCTTGAGTGAGGATCTCAATGTCACATAGTTTAAATTCATGCAATGGGGATATAAATCGTCCATTTTACCATCTTATGACAAGGATGTTGGAAATTTAGGTTAAATTCATACAGTGAGGATGAAACGATAGTGAGAAAGGGGTGGAGGGAGAAGGTTTGGATCTAAAGTTTTCTCAAATCAATGCATTTAGTGTGTATATCCAGGCTCTTATCAATTCCCAATGATGATTACTATGGATTTTTAAATATACAATTGGTGCCTTTATTTTTTCTCGAGTCATAGGGGTTATGTAGAGAGTAAAATACTAACTTTTTATTGGGCTTCCCTTTATGGGTTTTCAACCTGACATGCATTTGTGCCTCTTACCCAATCCAATTTAGGGTATTTTCATTCAGACAATAACTATGATGGGGAATACTATGTGGAATGAAAGGTAATATAAACCTAACATAAATGGAGAACATGAGAGACTCATTTATACACAAACATCCACTTGGTGAGGGTTCACAAAATTTAATTTCATAATGCTTGGACCACTTCTATATGAGCATCATACCTTCTTGGTGTTAAAGGAGTCGGTAAAGTTTAAAAAAAGAATTAAAAGTAAAAAAACAAGGCTTGAGTGATAGGGGAATTTTTTTCTAGGCCTGAGATAGGGGATCCAGGCATCCCAATGTATCCCATGGAATGGAAATCAAGCCACACATAGTTATTTAAGGGGGGTGGTGGGGGACCAATGCTAGAGAGGGGTAGTATCCTCCCAAGTGAGGGCTTATGGTATCATGTATTTTTTTTATTCATGAAATGTGGACTACACTTTATAGTTTAATGTTAGATGATCAAAATGATACAAAGGGGTAAATTAGTCTAAAAATCACCAAATGCAATGAAAACCTGACATGGGTGGATGGATTAGGGGCATGGTGGTATGTAATGGACCATGGGGGTGATACTAGTTTAAGGTCCTAGAGCTCTAACTGAGATTCTACTACCAATTTAAATTATTGGAGCTTGGACCAAGGGGATGATGCCAGTTTATTATCATGGATCTTGGACTAAGAGTCCATTTCATATTTAATTTCATAGAGCTTAGATTGAAGGGTGTGTTTCAGAAAAGTTTATGTGGTACTAAATAGAGTATTAAACTAATTTGAATGGAAGAAAAAGGAGGAGTTACACCAAATAAAATTCTCCAAAACGATCTGCACATAGTTTAAGGTCATGATTCCTAGACCCTTGGGATGTCCTTGTGAATGTTTGTACATATCGACCATACTAGGTAGGACTAACCAAGATTCTTAATCCCATGTGATTCATGATCGATATGAGAAATAACAAGTATTGGGGACCTTCCCTATCACATGAGAGTTCATGAAAAGGTAAAATACAATTTAGATTAAGAAATATCTAGTGACACTAAATTTCTTATTCAAAATTTCCAAATGTGTGAAGGGGTAACACAGAGGTTGTTAAAAATACACCAGAATAAAGTAAGGTGTAAAATAAGTAAATCATGAATTATATAATCTAAACCACAAAGGGAGGAAAATAATGGGTGAGATGTGACTATTTTCCATTTTCAAAACATTGGTTCCACAACTACATTGGTCCAAGATGGAAGTAATCAAATGTCAGAATGGTCATTGAACATGTTTGAAGTAAGAGAACCATCACTTTTCATAAGAAATACTTTGAGATGTGTTTCATGTATGGGTGGAAAGCCTATTTAATACATGAAACATCATTTAAAGGTAACCCATGCAGACCCAAAGGATAACGAGGATCCAAATTGAGGAAGGCTTGAAGTGTGAAGGTGAACATGAGGAGATGTTCAAAGAGAGTTCAACACTTAGGAGGCTATGACACTATGTGTCTAAGCACATGTAATGAGTGAATCAGTGAGTGAGAGTTGAACATATTATAAAGGGGAAAACCCGGAAGTATATCAATGGTCGGTCTATTCCCAGGATGTGAGATCCATTCATCTCTATGTATCCCATTAAATTGTGAATAAATCTATATGTAGTTCTATATAGAGGTGCAATAGGCGACTAACATTGAAAGGGGAGTTCCTCTCAGGCGAGGATTAGACATCACACATTTTCACATTATGCAATGAGGACATGAACCATGTAGTTTAATATCTTGTATAAATGACATTATTCATGAAATTTAATGTCATATGGTGATAATGTAATGTCATAAAGTTTAACATCTTATTATAGGGAGGTTATCATAAAGTTTAACATCATGCAACCAGGATGTTGTCATGTAGTTTAACATCACGTGGCCAGGATATTGTCTTGGATTTTAACATTATGCGACCAGGATGTATGAAAAGGTTATGAAAATCACCTTTTTAGGAACCTATAATTGGTGGGAGGTGTGATGAAATCCCAATATATGGTGATTAATTAGTATGAACCATTGGAGTAAACCTTATAAATGAAAAAATGACCCTCTCATTTGGGATCTAGTTTTGGAAGCTTCTTTCTAGGTATCATTGTAATCCTTAAATACAATACCATTTCACCCTAAAGAAAGGAGAAAAGGTGAATTTTTTTTATTTCTCATGCTAACTGGTTCTGATGAACTTCGAGGTTGTGCAATACTTGGAGCCTACTCTCATTGTGGGATTCCAATTTGGACAAGTAAACCTCATAGTTCTCATCTAGGATTTAACAATCATAAATAGACATCCAAAGTGACAAAAACTGGACATCTATGGTTAATACCTACTTTTTCCCATAGATCATGGAATACGGTATTTTTTGGGTCAAATTATTGGTTATCATCCGATATTCTCATAGGGAATTAGAGATCATGCTGGGATAACTCTTTTTGTTTTGAACTAATAAAATATATAGTATGTTTGATTGGGTATTTTAATTCCTTTATCTTACCATTTTCTTTTACATGGTAGTGGGAGGTATGATTGGACCAGATGTTGTACTTGTAAAATAACTTCTTTATCTTGGAATCTTGAAAGTTGGAACCGTTCTCTATGAGAATGGTGTGAGGAATATTGAATCAATGAATGATGTGATATTTTATAAACTTGATCATAGCTAAAGTCCTGAACTCCTTGAGGGGTATTTCTTCAATCCACTTTGAGAAGAAATCAGTAGCAGTTAGGATGAACCAGTACTATCAAGTTGTCACTGGTGGATAGGGTCCCACCATGTTAATCCCCCATACAGAAAAGGGATGGGAGTACTTGGTGACATGGATAAGATCTGGTAGCTAATGTAAAAATTTGGAATGGATATAGAATTCAAGACACTTCTTAGTGAATTCAATGTAGTCATGAACCATGGTGGGGGAAAAAGTACCCTGATCTCTGGATCTTGTGTGAGAGCGTCATACCTACTTGATGGGTACCACATGACCCAACATGGACTTCTTAAAGGACCTAGGGAACCTCTATCCCTTGGATATAATAGATAAGGATTCTATAAGATCCTCTCAGGTAAAGTTCATACTCTGAGTTGGGGTTATCCTAGAGTGTAAAATTCACTACACACCGACGGATTTTCTCATGCTTCGCTCGATCTGATAAAAGTTTCCTAAGTTAGAGGTACCCAATAAAGGGATTCATTAATTTTTTTGTTCAACTATATATCCCCTAAGGTATTTATAAGGGATTTATGTTGAAAAGTTGGTTCACATTTCAATCCTCCTAATTGGATGTAATAGGGAAAATAACTCTACAATACACCATGTAAATGACCAAGTCATCTTATTTAGGATCTTTAAGGGGTGTAGCTAGGAATGAAAAAGCATGAAATTGATCATTCTGGGATCGAGGAACATGTGTAAACTTTGGCTTGGAAGGAAATTGGACAATCATTTCATAGGTGCGCCCTAATAAGGGTATGAGACCTTATTTTTTACAATGTAGTCACCATTGATTTTCTTGATGACTAGCTATGAGTCACCCTTAAAATTAAACCATGGAACTTCAATATTTAGGGTCATCTCAAGACCGATGATAATTTTCTAAAACTTAAATGCATTTTTGGTTCATTATTTTAATAATGGGAATGATTATTACATGAGGTCCTATGGAGGAGTTATAAAGACAATCCCAAGTTCAACCCTATTGAGTTTAGGGTTATTGAGCCTTCTCCCCATTAGTATTTAGGAGGCACCATCAAATTACATATTCCATCATGATACAACCTGGTCAATGGAGAAAATTTCCTTATTTGGGAATTCTAAATCCATGGATGGTTATTCAAAGGTCGGATACATGACTAGGAAATATTCAAATACATTTCCCTTGATATCTTTATGGGGGATGGACCTGTTGTTGAATTCTTTTAGGATTACCAATCATCACACCAACCATACAATCATCATGGGGAATTTGAGGATATACTTCAACGGTTCAACATGGGATACTGATGGTATCTCATTATGCTATAAGTAGTGTCATTATTTCTTGAATATAACGACCAAGGTGAGGTAACTCTTCTCGAAAAGACAATATTTGGTACTTGTGTTGAGAAACATGAAACTAAGGTAGTACATATTCTTCCTATTCCTTTCACTATTCTTAAAATCCAAGATGCAATTAAGAGACCATTTCAGGAAAATCACATAGAGGAACAAGGCCTTGGAATAGGTGGCATCAGGACTGAATGGTGTAGTAGATACCGATCGATTTCCTCGAACATGGTTTAGAATTCCTCATACCATTTATCAACAAATCCGTTATTCATGAGATTTAGAAAGGGACTATATCTATTTAATAGGTTGGAAATGAAATTAAAAATATAGGGTAGGTGGCCTTGGATGCCCCATAACTCCTGAAGGTTTCATAGAGGAGGTTCTTGGCTGTTATCCTTTGATCTTTTCTAGGATGACCTCAATGACTATGTACCTAAAAATGAAGCCAAGAAACTTCTCATAGGTAAATATGAACACACACTTAATGGGGTCATTTTTAGGTAATGGGAGAAAATTATTTCAAATACATTATCAAGATCCTTTAGATGGTCCTAGTGTTGGTGTAATTTAACCACAAAATCATCCATATAGAATTCTACCTGTATCCTAAGGAGAAGTTTGAAAATATAATAGATGGAATGTTGATAAGTGGATATAACATTCTTCAATACAAATAGAATAAATTGATAAAAAAAATTCCTTGATGCGCCTTGAAATTAGTGGATTATTTATCCTTGGGAGCCATCCAAATTTGATTATATCTAGAATACCTATCTATAAAGAAAAAATCCTAGAAACTAACAATTGCATCAATCAACAACTCTATCACTAGGATGGGAAAATCCTTCTTTGGTAAATAGTGATTGAGTTTATAAATTTCAATGTAGAATATGATATGTTTGTTCTTATTCCTTTCTAGGATGAGGTTGGATAATTATTTGGGTTATTGGAATTCCCTAAAAAAATTCCTTGATGAGTTTATCAAATTTGTACTTGACCATGGCACCATTGGAGGCATGAATCTTTCTAGGATCCTTTTTAAAACCGTGGTGTCCAATGTGAAGGCCAAGTTAGTGGATATAAACCTAGGGATTGGCCTTATAATTTTCTTATATTTCTAGGAAAAAACATCACGGTGTTGCTTCAGAAATGACACATATTTCTATTATTCATCTAGAGACATGGATAAGATAATCAATTTTGGCATCAGATCTTCCCCAATTATGATATTCACTTGGGTGAATTTATTGAGAGTGGTGGAGACCCTTTCCTTAAAGGCAAGAGGGGGATTGTCCAAATCCTCTTCATCATCGAAAACACAAGGATCAGAGGAGGGAGATACCTCTATAGGAATGGGTGATAGAACTATTATTTTCATAACTTTACATATCTATTTCAATTATATAATCCTCTCCAATTTTTTAAGTTGAGCTGAATGTCATCATTTTTGTATTTTTTGTAAATTTTGGGAAATATTATGAATTTTTTAATTATGCATTTTTATGATTTTTTTATCCCTTTGATATTTCAGGAATAAAATTTTAATCATATCCAAAATGAAAATTTATTTTTAAGGTTTATTTGGTTATTTGTATTCATTTTGTTCAACTGGACCAAGTTTAGATTCAAACACCAAGAGTCCTAAACAAATTATTCCAAATTGTAAGATGTAGGGTTAGAAAAAAATTGACCTTCAGATATTAAATGAGGCATATCTTGAGATAAAAAGAACCAAATGAGGTGATTCTAGTTGTAACTGGAATAATAATTGAATAAAAAATTTCACATTAAATTTCATGTATAAATTATCTAATTAATATGGTTTATTCATGTGTAAATTTGAGGAACATGAAGTGTTTTTTAGGATAGAAAAAGAGAGATTCAGTAATTTAGAAATAAATTTTAGTAACCATATCCAAATAGATTGATATTTTGAGAGAATAAATATATATAAAATAAAAAAAACTATTAATAAGGAATATAGGGGATACTCAAAATTCTTTTGGTAAAAAACACAAAAAAATTAAAGGAAGGATTTTGGAGAAGAAATTGTATACTCTTCATTTACTATTTTATTAGTTTTGTAATTCCTTATTCTTCCCCATTATTCTCATTTAGCCTTCTCATGGAAGGTCAAACTTATGAGTGATTGGGGAAGGTAGGGTTCTTTTTATAATTATTGATTTCTTGAACTTCATGGAATAAAACCCCTTTATTTCTTCTATTAAGTTGGTATCAATATTCTAATAGTAGTTTTTATTTTCAAGTATGATTGTTTTTGGTTTTATATTGTGTTATTATCATTACCTTGGTCTATAATCATTATCTCCTTACACTAGGTACAAGTTATAAATGGTGGAATATACTAGGGCATTTTGGGGAAGTACTCTATGATTATCAATATGTGTGGGAGGGGTAGTGGACACTCTTAATTGTTTAGGAACAACAAGATCCAATTAGGGATTTAATAATTCAATTGGGGTTAATAACTAAAATTTCTTATATATTGGAATGAGGGTTGAACAATATAATATTTTAGTAAGGGTTATTATCACCATCACCATTTGACCAAGGGAGTGAGAGGAAGTAGTTGTGTAATATCAATTTCATCAGCTTAATGGAATAGGATTAGTTAACTACGAACTATGACATTGTATTTGGAATACCAACCCTGAATTAAGCACCCTTGGTTTCAATATATTTTCAAACCTTGTTTAATTGTTTTAATTTATTATTAGAAGAAAAAAATTCCAAAACATTACATGTTTTTTTCTAATCTAAAGTGATAAACATGATTCTTGCATGATACTCTCTAGAGACAACCTAGGTTTACCACTATACTATATTTTAACATAGAAAATAATTGTTTTTTCCAAACCTCACAATAGGCACATGTCAAAACTTGGAACCATTTTTAGGGATGTGGTTCCAATAATCTAATTTTAAAATTACATTACTAGAACCACTAATACTAATCCCAACCCACTAGATCTTTAAATTGAAAGAAACCCTTGATGACTATACTTAGAAAAAATAATTTATAATCTAAATTTGAAGAAATTTCTCTTTCATATTTGAGTGAAACTTCAAGTGTTCACTCTAATCCATTTATCATGGATATAAATCCTAACCAGACCCTTAGAGACATATTTGTACCATAATTTCTTAATATAAATAATAAACTTGTCATTTCAGAATTAAAAAATGACTTTGAGATTAAACCAGTATAATCTAATTGTTTCTTAAATTCCTTGATTTTGTTAGAGAATACCCAAACAAACATATTAAATATTTCATATATGTAATCTTCACTTTCAGACCTTGAGGAGCCAGAAAAGTGGAGGGATTTCCCATTTTCACTCTAAGGAGCTCCAAAATAATGGTTTTGTGTCCAAAAACCAGTGAATTTCATGATTCGAATGAATTAAAAACATGCTTCATGAAATGATTCTTCACTGCATCTTGAATTACATCCATCGGAAAAGAGATCTATTCCATTAGATTGTCATCTAGAGAGACCCTTTATGAGTACTGACAGAGGTTCAAGAAGCTATGTTCTAACTTCCCACATTAAACAATAAAGGAGAACCACTTAATTGTTTTCTTTTATGAATAATTACTAGATAATGACATTAACCTACTAGATGCATCATCTGAGAGATCATTTATTCATAGGTCACAAGAAAAATCTAGGGGATTGATTGAGATGATTTTTAAAAACTTGAATTTTTTTTTTCAAAAGAGGTACTGGTAAAAGAGGCATAAATGAGGTAAGTAAATCTCATCCATAAACCTTATTAGAAACTAATATTTAGTAGCTAAACATTTTAGTGATAATTGTGTCCTTGAAATAAGTGAGTGAACAATAAGCACTAACTAATGTATGTTGTTTATTCTCATCACCTAATTATTTCACTAACCAGTGTGCTATAGTACATGGAATGGAAAATAGCGAAAAAAAAATTTAGATGAAGTAATTCCAATAAAACCAAAGATGTATAGAGCCTAACCAAGTATAATATGGATTTCACAATCAGTATAATTAGACTAGACCCCCTACCAAAATCATAACCCAAACCATACTCCATTCCAACATCAATTCCAAAACCCAACACACTTAAAAAATAAATATTTTAATCCACCTATTTACCAACAAAACCACCCCTATTTTATATTAATATACCCTATGAATAGGAATCCACTAGTTCACATGATTATTTGTAGTAACAATAAGTATCCTAGATTGAGTATTTGAATAATATAGTAGATAAGTTAGAAAGCACAATGGAAATTCTTATGGAAATTCTATCCAAAAACAGGGAAAAATATTATCCCAAATAGTTATAAACCCTAGGGATAATGTTAGTATGATAAAACCAGGAAGTATTGAAGAAATATCACTACCATCCACCCCCAAAAATGAAGCAAGTACACTTGAGTTGGTGGAGAATGAAGTTGGGAATTTTGAAAATTCTATGTAAATTCCCCAATAAAAATAAAATAAATAGGAAGAGTGGGAAGATATGAAAAGTATTAAGAGACAATAAACACCATTTTAAAGAAAATAAAGGGATATAGAAGACTTACCCCACAATTTCCATCAAGGATGATATAATCAAAGAAAATGTAAAAGTAAGCACTTCAAAAATAAATTCTTAATACATTCCAAAAAGTGGAAATTAATATCCCCTATCAGAAGAACTTAAAAAAACCCAAGGTATGCTAAATTTTTTAAGTATATTTTCACCCAGAAGAGGATAATTCAAGGTAATGAGATGATCGACTTGTGAATAAGTGACTCGACCCCACAGTTTCCAACCAAATGTCAAGATCCAGGGTCATTTTATATTCCACACACCATGGGATATTTAACTTTCTCTAATTTTTTATGTGATCTAGGAGCTTTAATTAATTAATTTACTCACTCAGTATACACTTATTTATATATGGGGGACTTTAATCCCAAAAAATGGTGGTCCATCTTGCACATAGATCCACAATTTTCCCAGCAAAAGTTTTGGATTGTGTCCTTATAAAATTCAAAGATATATTATTCCCCTCTGACTTTTATGTGTTGAAAATAGAAGAAGACAGGATCCCATCACACTCAAACATAATTTTTGGGAGGCCTTTATAAAATATGGACAAGAACATCATCATTATATATTAAGGAACACTCATTGTGGAGTTTAGTGACAACATTTTCCACTTTAATTTTTTTTGACTACATGAGGCACCCTTTGGAAGATCACTCACCATTTCCACTATCCCACCTTTAGGAGGCTAAAAATTTGGAATATTAAGGTATGTTTAATTAATTTTTAACATTATGGTAGAATTTTATGGTTGAAATTACATTGAAGATGAGGTTATCTAGAATTTTGGAAAATCAAGTATTTATTTTTTCAAATTGAAATAAGTGGCAACCTTTGAGTTTTTTTATGAATCTGATGATTTATCTCCTAAAAAATAAGATGATTTGTTATATTTTGTATATGATAATAAATATTTAGGAGTGTTTAATATCAATTTAATTTTGTCTCTTGAACAACTCCCAAATATGAAATTAAAAACACTTTTTACTAATTTTACATATGTGTACCTCGTAGAAGGTTAAAATTTACCTGTGATAATTTCAAATAATTTTTCTACAACCCAGGAAAAATAATTATTGATATTTTGAGAAATAATTTCTAGGAAATAGGGTGTATATTAGGTTATATCCTTGGAATAAACTCAAAAATATTCTCATATATAATTTTTCTTGAGGTGGATTCCAATCCTATCAGAAAGCCCCAAAGGAAGGAAAATCCCACCTTAATGGAAGTAGTAAATAATGATATAGAGAATATATTGGAATAAAAGATCACTTATCCCATTTAATATTTATAATGGTTCATTCCAATCCATGTAGCTCCAAAGAAAACTAACCTAACCACTATAAGGAATGAAAATAATGAATTAATCCCAATGAGAATTTAGAACAGCTAGAGAGTGTGTATAGAATTTATGAAGTTGAATCAGAAAACATAGAAATACCATTTCCCCATCCCATCCATTGACTAAATTTTAATTATATTGGTAGGTATAACTCATTATTTCTTTATAGATGGATTTTCATGTTATTTTTAAGTACCCTTTACTTCTATGGATCAAGATAAAACTACCTTTATGTGTCCCTTCAACACTTTTTATTACAAAATTATGTCATTTGGATTATGAGATACTCATTTTACATTTCATAGGTGCATGATAAGTGTATTTTTTATCACATTAAGGATTTTATAGAGGTATGCTTGGATTATTTCATAGTATTTGGAAATTATTTTTACCATTGTTTGAAAAATCTTGAAAAAGTATTGAAATTTTAATTGAAAATAATAGTGTTTTAAATTTTGAAAAGATTAATTTAATGGTTAGTAGTGTAATTGTCCTTGGGCATGAAATTTCACAAAAAGGAATTGAATTAGATAGATAAAATCTTGAACTCATAAGTTCTTAACCTTTCCCAACTTGGGTGAAACATGTTCGATCATTTTTAGGACATGTAGAATTATACAGAAGTTTTTTTAAAGATTTTAATAAGATTTCTATACCTCTATATAGATTAATTTTGGAATATGGTAATTTTGAGTTCAATGGTGGGTGTAGGGAAGCCTTTCATGAGTTGAAGAGGATATTGAAAACTCTAACAGTGATGCAACCACCAATTTGGAAAGATTCATCTAAGATACTTTTTGATTCCTCTAAGAAATCATTTGGAACATTACTTTATCAAAGAATATAGGGAAATCCACACGTCATTTAATATTCCTCAAGAATACTATATGTGGTCCAATTCAGTTACACAATAACTAAAAAAAATTAGCATTTGTATTTTCTTTGGAAATATTTATATCATATCTTTTTGGAACTAAATTCATTTTATTTTAGGATTAAATAGATCTTAGGTACATGATGAAAAAGGATGAAGTTAAACTGATGCTAGTGATATAGACGCTATTACTGAAGGATTTCAATTTGGAAATCAAATACAATAAGGGAGTTTAAAACCTAGTATCTAAATAATTGAGTAGATTTCCCAACACTGCTAAATTTTAAATTCTAGACCAAGAACAAATAAATGGTCACATTCTAGGATATCAATTGTATTTGAATGAAGGAGAAGTGTCTTGGAATACTGAAATGGTCAATTATATAGTAACATATCAAGTTCTAACTAACTTAAATTCCCACAAAATTCAAAAACTGAAATTTATATCTAGATATTACATTTGGGAGGATCCATTTCTTTGGAAAATTTTCAATGAAAAAGTGATAAGAAAACCTTTTACCTTGATTACCACTAAGGTGTGACATGTATGTGGGATGTGGAATTAAGAAACATTGGGTCTTTCACTGAATAACATGGCCCTGGATACTTGGATGATATAATTTATTATATAGTTGATCTATGATGGAAGGAGACTTCTATATGATTTTTTTTTATCTTCTATAAAACATATTTGAGTTTTTCCTTGTTCGATTGCACTATTATACTAGGGGTTTCGAGTTGAATAGTTATTTCATCCATCGTTTACTATTTTGGGGCACCCTATCGAGTATATTTATAATCATCCCTACACGACCCATGTTCCAACAATTGTTTTTTCTATTTAGTCAATGCACAATACAAATATCATCTTAGATATTGAGGTTCTGGAGATGTTTATGCAAACAATATGATTGGATAAGCATGGTGGTACTCTATAGTGGTAGTTGTTAATGGAAAAACCTTCCCATGAGTTCTTTCTATATGGTAGTACTTGTTGGTTCTTATCTGGATTTTATACTGGGAGGAGATAAAATTTTATTTTTTATATATTTCTATTGTACAATGTGGTGTAATCATTTGTATTTTCCATCCACTGGGTTTACCCATGAGGTGTAGCATTTTATAGTAATTTCTCATGCATCCTTTGTTATGTAATAAACTGTTCATTTATATTCATGTTAGTTGTCAACTATTTTTCATATTATATTGCATATCTATTATAGTTTTTATAGGATAAGGTCTCACATACATGATTCTATCTTCTTAATGCCAGTCGCTAAACCCCGGTCTATTAGAGGTAGGATTACAGTGGCACATGCAACTCATCATTGACCTAGGAGGGGTTATGGTGGGCCAGGTCATGTGAAATATTCATTATATTTCCTTATTATTTCTTATGCACCACCACCCAAATCTAATGACCTTACTTATGCCTATATAGTTTTAGGTTCTGAGTGTTTTCCCCAAAATCCAAGTTGTAGAGGTAATGCATGAATAATTGATTATTCTTTAATATATCTCCCTTAAGACATAGTATGGATTGTTATGACTCATGATAGGTGTGTATATAGTTGGGTTGTAATGGATTTAGGTTTTGGTGTGTATATATACCGACTAACCTGGATATGTGATTATGGTGTGGATGCATGGTGGGGGTCATACATGTAAGAAGGAGGGAACAAAGTTTATGTCCTTCAAGTTCACGATATCCTATTATGATGATTATATGATGTTAAATTTATATTTTCTTGTGATATGTGGTTGTGGTATGATAGTATTGTGGTTACATAGAAGGGATGAGAGAACAAGATGTGCGTCTTTGGGAATTGAGAGTGATTAGATCAGTAGAGAAGTGTTCATGGGGTTCTTTTTTAATATATTCATTTGATATTGTATCACTATACATTGGATGTGATATTTTATGAGGTATAATTAGTGAGTATGGGTGACAGTTGACCAAGCGTAGGTGTGATTTGATTTTGTAATTTATTCACTGGGGCATTAGTATAAATTTTCCACATTTTCATAAGAGGTTTTAGGGAGGATCCTAGTGAGTATTCTTATATGATAATCCATATATATATATTCATATTTATAGAAAGGATTTGGTGATTGAGGTGGATTATACTAGATCATGGAGGTTTTGATCAGTGTTTTTATCGCTACCATAGGATTTTCATTTTGATATTATATTATTGGGACCTATTTATGTATGACATTTACATGCATTTTGGATTGAGTTTTATTTTATATTACAGATTTGATTGATAGTTTTATTTATTATTACTTATATTATAAGGGTAACACCTCACATATAAGTGTTTATATACCCTCGACTCTAGTTGTTAACCCATAGTTTATTGAAGTTGGGTTTCAAGGGTAACCCTCATTGATCAGATCATCATTAAGACTTAGAAAATTAATTATTTATAAACCCTATTTAAAACTAGTAAAATGGTGAATAGGATTTGATCCAATAGGAAGGACTCATAGTATGTGTTAATATGACCAAAAAGATAAAAAAATAAAGTAATAATGAAAATAGAAAGTGATGGTATTAATGAAGTGATGGTGGAAATGGAACAGTGTGAATGCAAGATAAAAAAGTAGAGAGATAACAGATTAAGGAGAACACAAGAATAATTAGTTGACGTGATAGGGGAATTATATTTTCTAGTTATATATATGTTTTCCTTCATTCATGAATTTTAATTAAGCACATTGGGACTAACTTGAAGGAGGATAACCAGTTTTTTATTGGAAAATCTGTGAGTGAATGAATCCTATAGTTCTTAAACCTCATCACTCACTCAATCACATAATGATGAATCATTTTTCACTAAATTAAAGTTTTTGAATGAATTCAGTGCATTAATATCATGATCTTTTAACTTATTAGTTTGAAACCCCAATATTGAAGTAACTTGAAATGAAATCAGTCAAGATTAATTTTCATTTATTTTTAATGTTTTTAAAGAGAACTACCTAAGATTTGAATATAAAGGTAAAATACAACAAAATGATGCACAAATTAAGTAAAATTAATTATCAGTAAAATCTCACTACCCACAAAAAAATTATCTGATCATGTTTTTAAAGTAGGTATTCAAAAATTTCAATCATAATAATCCATTTAAAATTATAAAAAAATGTGAATTTGGAAATGGTGAAAGAAATTGTCACTTTCAATTAGCTTCGATTCCCACTCCAAATGCTCCAAGCTTTGTTATGGCTTACTCTGATCAGTTCTACTCTAGTTTCCCAATTCAACTCATTTTTCAAGACCAAATTCCCTAAATGAAGTTCTATAGAGTTATAATAAATAAAAAATTGTATGCCAAATCCTACCTCAATATCACATTCACAGCACAAAACTTTTCTCCCTTGAATCCACATGCCATTGTCAGTGTAGACCATCTCCTTCACATTTGACACTTGCTAAGCCCTCAAAATAGAATGTGTTCCTCTATAAAAAACTTTCTTTATATCCACATGACCAGCATAGAATAACTCCAAGCATAGTCTAATCTCCTTAGGATCTTCCAGAAATTTAAAAAATCTTACATCTTTGAGCTCTACTTTTCCATCTTGAAATTGTGATTTTAAAATTTAGGGCTCCACATTGTAAGTTAATCAGAACGTGACCAGCATGGATGAGTTTATCTTTCTGCACATCACTACAACCTAGATGTAGCCTTTGAAACCAAAATAGTTCCTTGACGAGGCTTTAAATTTATATTTCCATAGGTCTAGGATCACACTGAACTACCTTTTTATATCATTAGTGTGAGATGAGTTCCCCAATATTGGTCTCATATTATTCAGATCAATACCCATGACCTCACTTAACAAATCCATTATCATATTTGATAATCAAAATAGCTTGTGTCATCATCATAAAATCCAACTAACTTGTATTCCACACTCATTCAAACTCATCTCATTATCCATGGGAATATCTCTACACTTCATTGGGTTGATTTAGCTTCAAAAACTAGGGACGAGCACTAGCTTCATCAAAAACTTGGTTCCACTTCAATAAAATAATTTGGTATGAATAAACTTGGTAACCACAAGCTCCAAATCAGCCCTTATTTATACCAATATAAACTCATCTTCCCTTCCTGAATATGAATAAACCATCATATCTCCAAATGAACCTAGAAAGGGCCACTGAGAATCCATAAGATTATCTTCATTGGACACATTAATGATCACGTGTCTCCCTGATTTTCTATGTATTAGGGGTCATATTCCTTATCCTCATCCAATATTGGTTTCATCACCATGGTGAAGGGACTTCATAGGGTAATTTCATCAAATAATTGGAGTGAAATCAACTACAACCTTATAATTGCAACATCAGGAACATTGAGGACCTCATCCACCTTTTATGATTCAACCCTCTATAGGGATAAAATAATCACCCATAGGTCTTTGAATTAAAACAAACATGAATATTCATTATCCAAAATGAATAAATCTCAAGTAATCTTATAATAAAATCATAAATCTCAAATTTGGTTTCATAATTAATTTCTTTCTACAATCATAGGCTTTATTTAATCATTCAATAAGCTTGGAATCGATTTCCCATTATTGGCATCTCCAAATCTAAATTTGACTTCTTCCTTTAAAGAATCTACAGTCAGTACTGATTTAATCATACTGTGAATCGTAGTGCTTTGGTGCTCAAACTTGGTATTTTCCTATATCGGTGAGCTCAATCAGCTTCAAGGTATTCATATCATCTTGGGTATCATTCTTTATTTGATTCTTCATCTTGAAATTTCAATATCAAATATTCATCTGGTCTCTCTTAAAACCCATCATGGTATTCAATTTCATATTCAATCATTCATGGCTCAGTTGATCTTGATTTGGGATCTAGGATTTGACTCCATTGATTTGTTTAAAATTGAATGGACATTTCAATTGGTTCTCAAATACTATCTTACATTCAGTCAAACATGGATATGGAAATACATGTGTCCACTTGTTGAAAGGAACCTAAACACACACAATGGATCATGGAGAATCCATGACCTGTTGAAAACCTGAAGTAGGCCAAGCTCCTCTTTATGGTAGGTTGAACTTTCTCTTGCTGTTAGTTCATTTCTATTCATATGGTATGTTTAAGATAATAGGAATGGTAGGTTGTATTTTTCCTTATGGTATCTTATTTTATTCATAAAACCAGTAGATCCCCATGGTTTGTTGAGGAGTTTTTAAAATTTCGCACATGGTTGGTTGGTGGTTGGTCTTGTGGTTAGTTCATTTATTTACAATTTTTTACATATATGATCACTTACTTTTATTCATGTGGTAAGATGGGTACTGTGACAAATTTTCTCACATGAGGTTATTTAACTGGCCATAGTTGCCTTATGGTATCTTTTTTACTATGTCTCACAAAAACATCCCATGGTTTCTCAACTGTATCAAAATCCAATTTTTAATGAAAATGGATCAAATAAAATAATGAAATGATTTGAAAAAATGAAATTTTTTTATCTTCACAAAATATTTAATTTCAAAAAAATAAATACGATTAAACCATGGAACTTTTGAAAGAATTAATTTTGATATCCAGAACAATTTTAATATATCCAAAAATATATTCCAATTGAATTCAAAAAATAATAAAATAATTTGTTCTAAAATAATATGGAAATTAAATCAAAAAAAAATTGATCAATTAGACTCCCAAAAAAACAATTTCAATAAGAAAATAAAATAATTATATTTTCATAACAAAATATATCAAAGTTAAATAATTATTCTTTCTCATCACATTTCACATCAAAAAATCATTTATTTAAAATAAAAATATGTTCCCATAGGTATTAAAAATTGATTACATCAAATTTCCCTACCCTTAGAAAATTTCTTTTCATTAATAAATTCATTCTTTTACTTTGTACATAGAAAACAAGAATTCATGTACCATCTCACAATGAAGCATGTTGAAACATTGATTTACATAAGGAGAATAATTTGAGATGTATCAAAGTTTTCAAATAATTTTCATAGAACAAGTCTTTCTTAGGTTCAAATACCCATTAGAAATCAAGGAATAAAAGATTCATCCACCATTGAAAATTTCATACCTCCTATATCAAAATCACTCACTACCATATTTACATCTAAGTTCAAATTCCAGTTATGAGAGTTCATACAAGTTAGATTTGAGTGGAATTAAAACCTTAATAATAGGTACCTTTAATTATCACTCTCCCCTAGGTTACTTGAACCAATAATCCCATCCTACTTCATTGATACAACTAAAACGATTTTATTATAAGTCAATTTTCCCTTATTCATATGGGTTCAATATTCCCCATAAACTTAATGAACTCGTTTTTTACAATTGGGAACATTATTTTATATATATATATACATATATCTAAAATCATGAATGTAAAATCACTTATTGGGTGTATAAGTGCCTTTTTTCTAATGTATTAGAGATTTATCGTAGGATCATTATTTCCCATTTTACTCTAGTTTTAAAGGACTTATATGATTATATTTTAAGTTGGATCCCTAAGGTGTTCTATTTCAAAATAGATAATACCCCTAGGTTTAATTTCAAATATCTAGTTTCCAAATGTTCTAATTTCAACTATATAAATATTTATCATATCACACTTAATTTTCTAATTCCTAAACTGAATTTCAATAAAAAATGTAGGATATATCACTCATCAATTAAAAAAATAAAAAAAACTTTAGAATCAATGACTCTTAAAAACTAAAGTGAAATTATCCATTAATAAGGAAATCCTTTTGAAGAAAATTTAATCCCAAAAACCCTCAATTTTTGAAATATTTTGAAAAAAGATAAGGCCTTTTGTGATATGAATAAATAATTAAAGTGAAACTAAGCACATAGAAAGACCCTAATCCCCCACACTTAAAACCCAACATTGTCCCCAATATTTAATCATAAATTGGGAGAACATTTAAGGACATTTATTTCAATATAGATTTTCAATTTATCAGTTCAAACTATGTTGGAAGGGTTACAAGCATCTTCAAAAACACTTTACCTCATCCACTAGAATATCCAAAACAAAATTGAAATATTTCATGATTTACATTTTTAATAACAGACATAACAATTCACAATTCATATCAAATGATATCATTATGAAAAATGATGTAAAGCATTAGTGGTGAATGAAAAGGAATTTTAAAGGGAATTTGGTGGGTTTTTTAAATTAATTCAAATTGGTTTTCAAAAAAGTAGATCCTAGAAATCTAAATACACAACATTTTAAGTAGGCCGGTAATGATCAAATATAAGCAAATCATAACAATAACTTTCTTTCACCCACACTTAATTTATATCCATAAATATATTTTAATGAATTTAAACTAAATTGGGGTAGTATGCAACATTTTAAAATAGAATAAAAAATTGAAAACAAAATGAGAGAATCCAAAAATTTACTCCCCTATTAGTTGGTTTTCTATTAATTCTTAAGCCCAAAATGATCATTATCCTTGAAAATTTCAATATACAATTGGAATCTTCATGATCGTACCTAACATATTAAAAGATATCAGAATTTAAAATCATTCATTGAGATCAAAACATTAACCACACAATTTTGAGAGTTTGTGGAAGTGAAGCCCCTATCCATAAATTATTGAATATGAACTGGGGAAAAGATTGAGTAAGTGAAAGAGTGTGATTGTGTAAATAAAGAGATGAAGGGTTTTTATTTTTTATACAAACAAACAAACAATATAAATTTATTTAATCATGGATTGTCTCTCATGAAACTCTCATGTTATAGTCTTTATCTATAATTTTCTAGATAACTAACTATAGTCACTAGGAGGATATGATTTCATATTCAATAACCACCACTGTAACACCCCGAGATTTTATGAAAAATATTATTTTTAATTTCATTAATGTCTTGTGTTTTACGCTACACCAAAAGGAGCTTGCACGACACGCATCCCTGACTTGGCTTGCATTACACGCAATAAAGACCTTCCTCAATAGCGTGTGTAGTACACAATACCGAGTTTCACTAAACGAGATATTATTATAATATTATTATGAACTAGCCATTATGAATAGTAATACCCACTTTTTGAAATTTTATAAATTTTATCTTTCAAAATGGACTTCATTTTTGGATTCGTAATATCGAAATTAGTTTAGGGTGAAATTTTGGTACTTTTCGGATAACTTTCATATTCTGATGAATAGTGAAAATTACTAAATTTTAATTAAAAACAACTTTTTAATCGAAATAATTAATAGTGATAAATTATTAATTTGAGTGGTTTTAAAGTATATTTAGAATATATTTTTACCATTTAATACAATGTTGGTCATTGGATTTAATTTCACATTTAAACCAAACATAAACAAGTGTCAATCTTTTGATAGTTATTATCTCTTAAAAACACGCTATTTGTTTTGACGATGGGAATTAATTTTAAAATTAATTAATGCAACTGATATGTTTTAAATTTGGTAAAATAGAAATCATTTTTTAATTCATAATATCAAATATAGCTTAGGCCCAATTTTAGGTAATTTTCTGGAAACATTCATTTTTTGATGAATAGTAAAACCACTAAGTGGTAGTTAAAAAACGGAATTTTTCATAAAACTTAATTTTACCGCTTCTGTGAGTGGAATTTAGAAAATCCGAGATACACGGTTCATATCAAAGACTAAAATGTGGTTCAATGAGATGAAAATATTTTTTTGGTGAATAGTAACTTTTTACTTTTATTTACCACGGTTAAAAGTAAATAGGATAATTAAGGGTAGAAATGATATTATTATTACCCTAACACATGTCCTAATTCTATTGGATAAGAGTAATTCGACCAAAAACAACCTTAGGAATAAAATATGACCATTTAGGCCCACTTGGATTAGATTAGGACATTTAATATTAATTTATTTAAAGAAGGGTTAAAATAGTTAAAATCAAAGTTTAATAAGTAAATCATTTTTAATATAGTGTTATACATAAGATAAATTCAACTATAAATATTCATTATAAAGATAAAACCATTTCCTACATAATGGTATTTTATTTATAATTTTTAGACATTAAATAATGTAATTTATTTATGACACAAAGATGATGCAGTAATTATCTTATTAATGAAATATTGACATAATTGATGTTATAAATACCCAAATAAATGTAATTTGGGACTTTTTATGAATTAAACTAATTTTCTAGGTTAATATGACATGTTATTATTGATTTAGTTAACTTTTTTCTAACTAATCATTCTGTTATGATTTTCACAAAAATAAATTACCAAATAGTGTCAAAATTGACATAAAATAATTTTTAAAACAAATGTTATATTATTAATTGTTATTTTATTCCTAAAAATCTAAGGTTCCGAAAAATGACTTAGATAAGGTTATATATATTAATAATAAACAACTTGGCATTATTTTGGCTTGTTATAGTAAGTTTATTAACCTTATATTGTAAGAAAACAAGAAGACACGGTAAAAGTTAAATTATCTAACTTAAAGTTAAATCTAAATGATAAGGTTAAAATAGAAACCTAAACTTGTCTAAATTCTATTGTATTAGAGTATTTCGACCCATCCCCACCTTATTTTAGAAATAACTCAATTTGTAGCTATTAAAAACCGAATATGACTTTATAATAAAATAATATTTTTAGTTATTCCAAAGGTGCCCCTCTCCTCCCTTATAAAAGGGCACCTCCTCCCTCTCTTCCTCACACCACTTTGAGCCTTAAACCTCGGCCAAACCCTGAAAAATTCTCTTCTCCACTTCCATAGAAACATCCTAGAGGTTCTGGTCTTCTTTACAGACCAATTTTAGTGCCCTAAAAGGAGGTCTCAAAGAGGCGCTTCAAAGAAGAGGTAATGTCTGTTACCGATTCTTTCAACTTTATTTCTTCTTCCACTTCTTCCTCTTTAGTTGTTTCATTATGAAGTAATAACATTAGTATAACTCATATACTGATATTTTATTATAAGTATGAAACAACCCTATTTCACCGTCTATTCATCCTACAGAAAATGAAATCACCACGCGTGCGTACGTACGGAATACCGTCTCCACGCCGTGGTGAAATCTGTTTTTCCACCAACACCTTACATGGATGGGTATAGTGGTGTAAAGAATAAATATATATGGTTATTATAACATCATACTGATTCTGATATATTATACCATCCACTCTAATTATATTCAATAATTATGGGAACGATATCATCGCTCGTGCATACGTACGAACTATCGTCTCCACGACGCGATGAGATTCATTCTCCATGTTAACCATACATGAATGATCATAAAGTTTATATAATGAATAATAATGAAATATATGAAATAATAATGCTACTATATTTATGTATATATATATTTATGTCATCTATTTAGTTTCATTCAATTCAATAAGGAAACGAAAACAGCGTTCATGCGTACGTACGGCCTACCGTCTCCATGAACGGTGTATTTCACTCCTTTTATCGATCTATAATATATATATGTATATAATGAATATATATTATATATAAATCATGTTTTACATTCTGGAATTATTTAAATCAGGATATAAGTATTAATATCAATAATGACAAGTCGAAACACATACGACAAATGAAATGATTTTACCCAAAACACTGCTTTAACATGGAATTTACAAAAGAACGGGTAATATAAAGTCATAAGTGAAACATATATGATATCATAAAAATGAATATGATTATGTAATAAGTAAATGACATTATTTAACTCATTATACAGGAGGTTTAGATACGTATGAAGCATATCGGACCTAAGGTAAGGGATAATTTTGCAAATATCATTTTTATCCCAGATTGCTTATTCGTAAGTATTTACTGGGGTTATTGTTATCATCTATGTCCATGTTTTATAAAAGTGGTTTCATGTATGTTTAAAGTCTTTTTTACCCATTTTTGACTTTTACTACATGGTATCTAAGGAATATTTTTTTTGTTTACCATACGAGGTACTTTTTGACTTTTTCGACAAAAGTACGAGAAGAATGTTATTTTTAACTTATACGGTGTGAATGGATTTTTACGGTTTCATAACGCCTCATTTTCATGAAGCTTACTCTACAAGATTTTATGATTATTTTCAACAAAATACTTTTATTTTAAAATTTCATGCCATTTTGTGAAAAGAAAATGATTTTGAAGAAGAAAGGATATTTTCCTCAAGAATTCATTTCAAATGTTTTATCAAAACCATTTTCCATATAAGATGACATTATTTCATATGTGTATGTTTCAAGTTTAATGTCTCTATG
Organism: Viscum album; assembly: GCA_963277665.1. Taxonomy (NCBI): domain Eukaryota; kingdom Viridiplantae; phylum Streptophyta; class Magnoliopsida; order Santalales; family Viscaceae; genus Viscum; species Viscum album. The sequence goes on from OY728164.1 coordinate 1,354,509,431, forward strand.
ATTTACATGGTTTCACTTTTCTTATGATGAAATTTCCATTTGTTTTATATGGATTATGAGATGATGGGATGATGTTTATGAAACCCATTTTATTCTTTGGGTTATGATGAATGTTTTAAGTTTATTTTGTGGCAAAAATAAGAATGATTTTATTATGAGATGGGTGGGACATATATCTCCCTCCAATGCATTGGGTAAAGATTTATATCTCATGATATATACATGGCTGGAACGGTAAGTTAATCTGGTTCAGTATTACAGGACTGGAACGAGGAGTGAACTCGATTCAGAAAGGGACTTTGTCCACTAAGATGGTCTTAGAAGCAATGCCTTGGCTACTATGGAAATAATTACATGTGCTTAATGGATTCCACAATTACATGTTTTATTCCCATGCTATTTTATCATGATTTATGTTCCATTATGATCTATGCCTTATGTACTTCCATGTTTTATGTCGTTTCTCAAGATTTTTATGTTTAAACATTATGTTCATGTTTTTAAGTTCAAATGTATATGGTATGTTTTATTTTATCCATGCTTACCCTTACTGAGCATTTTAGCTCACACTTTTTATGTTTTATTTTCCCCTAGGATTAAAATAAAGGTTTAGGGTAAGGAAATAAAAAGTGGAAGATCTTTATGGGAGATGTTGAAGATCTTTCACCGCGATTAGAAGATTACGTTCCAAGTTTCCAAAGACACTACACTATTACGGTCCTTGTGTGTCTGTTTTTGTTGTGTATTAAGTATTCCACAAAAGTAATGTAATGTCCATGTACGTCAATATTCGGGTCTCTACAACCACATCTATTTTGACCATCTTTTTTTGAGTGAGAAAAAACATTCATGGGTGTCAAGAATTCTACGAAAACAATACACTCCCCAAAAGGCTGAAAATTCCCCTTAGAAACACCCTTTAACATCTAAGTGGTGCTCAAAGAAGTCTCTTATAAGAGAATAATAAATAACAAAAAATCCACTAACTTTATGAATTCTAGAAATTCAAGATTAGATGAAAAAGAAGAGACCCCCTCAAACTCTACCAAGAATTCTTTAAGCTCGTTAACTGGAAATATATTATTGGAATGACTCATGGTAGTAGAATCAAGTGTGTTGTTCACTTATAGTTTTAATTCAAATAAGAAATATTTGAAATCCTAGTGAAGGGAAAATAGTGAAATTGGTATTTCTAGGGGTTTTACATTATATTCACAACTTCCCCCCTAATTTTCAACCTCTAAAATCTCTAAAACAGGGGTGTAAATAGGTGATTTTTGACAAAAATGTTTTGAAATAAGTCTTTTTAATGGTGATTTAAGCATATTTAAAATCATTGTAAATCCAAAAAAAATCAAATTCAAAATTTCTCTCATCCTGAAAATGGAATTCATCACCCTAATCAGTTGATCAATTCAATTTAAAACAAGGAAGAGTTAATTTTTGTTTACCCACAAGCTCAAATTTCAATAAACTAGGATTCTCTTCCAAAGATACCTCATCTGAAAATAAGAACTCATTAATCACTACTTTTGAAGAATAAATTCTTCTTTGAAAATATAGTGTGTGTTCAATATTTACTTTAAAATTCAAAATCTAAAACATCATTCTCCAAATAAATCTCTTTTGGATACTCTAATTTAGTTCTAGTGAAGAAAATGTTCAGTTCAGTTCTAAAAAAATCATATTTAAATGATTCCATATTAAAACAATTTTCTCCAAGTTAAATAACACTATTTTTCCATTTCAATGAATATATAGTTATAGGAATAACTGGTGAGAGGATAGGGAAGTGAAATTTCATAAATTAATACCTCCTAAAAGTGTGCTCCTTGAACCTCCTTATCATGATCCATTTGAAAAATTGTAGGTTTTTTACTTTTAAAATAAGGAATATTGTATTGAGGATCGGTTTTAATATTTATAGAATCAGTAAATTCTATTTTTTTATTCTCTTCCAATGTTTTCCAAACATCAAGTTTGATTTTAGATTTCAAAATTTTCAGAAAACATGATGAAGTTATTATAAGATTTAAATCCTTATCTTCAAAATTTTCCTCAATTCAAGAAATTACACCCTCAAAAATATTATAAAAATAAGTCCTTCTAGTCCTAGGTATCAAGAAGGAAATGGGTAAATCCTTTTATAATTCTCTATTATTTTTAAAATATTCTAATTCATATTTTATTAGGGTGTTATAAAATTTATGAAAACTTTTTTTTCAATTATTGAGTTGATCACCATGTCAAAATGTTCTTCATCAAGTTCATATTCTTCCAAATCAGTGGGTTTTTCTTTAATATCTGGTTAACCTTGGACTTCATGCTCTCTATCAAAATCTAAAAAATTATTTTACTATTCACTTAATTCAATTTTTTATTGATTTTATAATTTTTATTATGATTTACATGTTTCAATTTATATATCTAACATTCTAGATTCATGGGGTTCATCTAATTCATCAAATTTAGAAAATATTTTCCACATCATTTGTTTTAATTATAATTGAAATTTAGGTTTGGGATCATAGAAATCTTGATTTTATCAAAATAAATACATTTTCGTGGTTTTTTATAGGTACACTATCAAGAATTGTTCGCATAATAGCCATGAAAAACAGAATGGGTTTAATTTTATTGGTCCCAACCCCTGAATTGTTCGGTTTTAAAAACCTAAAACTTCACACAAATCAAGTTCAGCATTAAGAAAAATTTCACATAGTAGTAGAAAAAAGTTATTTCAACTTCAACACACACAACGTGAAGCTATATTGGAATTTAATCTCAAGAAATAGTGAATAAGAAGCAAGTTTTTTTAAAAAAATATATAATATTTAATGTTTTTGTTTTTTAATTTTTTATGTTTTTTTAATTTTATAACTTTAAGACACCCAATGTCATCCTTCCCCAACAACAGTTCCAGATTTTTTTGGGAATATCACTAACATTCAAAAAATTAATTATTTATAAACCCTATTTAAAACTAATAAATTGGTGAATAAGTGTTAATCCACAATAAAGGACTCGTAGTATGTGTTCATGTAACCAAAAAGAAAAAAATAAAACTCAATTAATAAAGAAAATAGTAGGTAATGGTAGTAATGAATTAATAGTGTAAATAGGATAGTATGAATTCAAGAGATAGAATTAGAGAGACAAAAGATCAATTAGTACACAATAATAATTGGTTGATAGGATAAGGTAATTCAATTGGCTGGCTTAATATATGTTTTCCTTTTTTCATGCATTTTAATTAAGTAAACTAGAACTAACTTAAAGGAGGATAACGTTTTTTTACTAGACAACCTATGAATGAATGAATATTATGGATGTTAAACCTAATCACTCACTCAATCACACAATGATAGATTATTTTTAACTAAATACAAGTTGTCAATTGAATTTAGTGTGTTGAAATCATGAGCTTTTAACTTGTCAGTTTAAAACCCAAATGTTTAACCAGTTTGAAATGAAATCATTCGAGATTAATTTTCATTGGTTACTGAGGTTTTTAAATAGAACTATCTAAGGTTTTAAGATAAGGTTAACATCCATCATATTGGTGAACAAATAAAGTAATTAATTATCAGAAAAATCCCATTCCCCATAGATAATTTATCCAACCATGTTTTTAAAATCAGTATTCAATAATTTCAATCTATAAGAATATATTTAGAATAATGAAACAAGAAAAAGTGAGGAAGGATGGAAGAAATATTCTCTATCAAGTAACTTTGATTACCACTCCAAATTATCCAAGATTTATTCCAGCATAATCTAACCAGTTCTACTCCAATTTGTTGATTCACCTCATGTTGCAAGCTTAATTTACCTCATTAAAGTTCTATAGAGTTTAAATAAATAAATAAAATTGTGCCAAATTTTGCCTTGATCTCATAGTGACAACTCCAAACTTGTCTCCCTAGCCTCCATATAACATTATCACTATAGACTATCTCCTTCATAGCTGACACTTTCTAATCCCTCAAAATAGAATGCACTTCTATGTACACAACTTGCTTCAACCCCACATAACTGGCATAGACTAACTCTAAGATTATCTCAATCTATTTGGTATCTTCCATAAATTTACAAAATATTCCATCTTCAAGCTCCACCTTCACATATTTTAATTATAAATTTACAATTTATGTCTCTATATTAGAAATCAATAGGCACATGACCAACACGGATGAGGTTATCTTTTCATAACATCACTACAACCAAGATATAGCCTCTGAAATTAAAATAGTACCTTGATGTGGATTTTACTTTATATTTATATAGGTCCAAGATCACACTACACTATCTTTATATACCCTTGGTATATGAGGAATTCCCCAAGCTTGGACTCATATTCTTCATACCATCAACAATGAACTCACTATATTAAATCTTATGTCGTCATTAGAAAATTGAACCGAGTAAGTGTCTACACTCATTTGAAAATAGATCACTATCCTTTGGAATATCTATACACTTCACTGGGTATATTAAACTTCATAAAACAAGGGATGATCACCATCTTGATCAACCCCCCAGTTCCACTTCTACAAAATGATTTGGCACACTAAACTTGGTAACCACAAGCTCTAACTCGACCCTAATTGATACCATTATAAACCCATATTCCCTACATGAATAAAAATAAACCAACATATCTATGGATGAATCTAGAAAGGAAAACTAGGAATCCACAAGATTATCTTCATCAGACACTGACATGTCAATGAGATTAAGAATTATATCTCCCTAGTTTTTGGTGTGTGTGGGGACTGACTTCCATAGCCTCATCCAAGATTGGTTTATTCTCCATGGTTTAGGTACTTCACTATAGCATTTAATTTGATCAATTAGAGTTCACTGAATATAAACCTTACAATTTTAATATCGAGGACATTGAGGACCACATCCATATCCTTCGATTTAACCCCACAGATAGAGAAAACTAGCACACATAGGGATTTGAATTCAATAAAGAATAATATTCATTATATACAATGAATCAAACTTGAGTAATCTTCTCAGTCATGTCACAAATCTCATATTTGATGGCATCATTCATTTCTTTCTACAATCACAGGCTTCGTTTCATCTTCCAACAAGCTCAGACTTGATTTCCCATTGCCAGAATCTCAAAATCCAAACTCAACTTCTTCCTTTAAATCATCTACAATCAATTCTAATTTAAGGATATAGTGAATCATAATGCTTCGACACTTGGTCTCAGGTTTATCCTATATCAGTGAGCTCGGGAATCTTTGAAGTAGTCATATATAACTCAAGCTTCAAACTTTGGGTTATTCTTCATCTTGAAGCATGAATCTCAAATTTTAATTAGGTTCCTCTTTAAAAACTATCATGATATTTGATATCATATTCTATTTTCCATGGATTATTTGATATTTCTTTAGGATATAGTATTTGGATTCATTGATTGGTTTTAGGTTGAATGAATTTTTCAATAGGTTCTCAAATATTGGCTTTAGGATAGTCAAGTCTAGAGATGGAAATTCTTGCAGTCACTTGTTAATAGGCACCCAATCACACATGATAAATCATGGACAAGGCATGGTTGGTAAAAACCTGTGGTAGGTCTAAATTCTCTTTGCAGTAGGTTGAACATTCTCTTTCCAGCAGTTCATTTCTCTTTATGCGGTGGTTTGAAGATAAGATCTTTGGTAGGTTGTATTTTCTCATGTTGTCTCTTTGGTAGCTTATTTCCTTCATGTGGTTATTAAAACTCCACTATTAGTTCATAAGTTTACTAAATTTCACACATGATAGGTTTGTAGTTGGTCATGCAGTAAGTATTTTCCTTCTCTAAATTTTTTCATGTGTGGTCAATTGACTTACTACAACAGCCTTATAGTAGATTTTTTACTTTATCTCACTGTAGCTCCCCATGATTACTTAATTATCAAAAAATATAGTTTTTAATGAAAATGGATCAAATAAAATAACGAAATAATTTTTACAAACAAAAATAATGAAGTTTATTATCTTCAAAAAATATTTAATTCTAAAAAAAATATGATTAAACCATGGAACTTTTGAAAGAATTAATTCTAACTTCTAAAACTCTATTAGTTTATCTAAAAATATATTCCAATTGAATTCACAAAAATAATAGAATAATTTTTTCTAAAATAATATGAAAATAAAATCAAGAAGAACTTATCAATTAGACTCCTAAAACCACATTTTTAATAAGAAAATCAAATAATTATATTTTCAGCACAAAAATACATCAATATTAAATAATTCTCCATTATCGGAACATTTCACATCAAAAATAAATTTATTTCAAAGAAAAACCAGTGGTCATGTGCATTGAAAATGGGTCACATCAGTCATCTTCACTACAGACCCAAGTGGGGTTCTCAACATAGGTGGGTCATGACAACTACACTCATATACACTAGAAAAATAATATTTTATATAATAAATATAATATAATTATATTTAATAATAATATAAATAATATATAATTTAATTACTATATGAATATAAATTAATTTATTAAACGTAAATACGTTGTGTATTTATAATATAAATATAATAAATTACAAATCAATTATACTTATTAAATCAATTGTGATATTTATTTCTAATATAAACTTAATACTTTATAAATGTGATATATTTGTTAAATAAATTATAATATTTATTTATAATATAAATACAATACATTATAAATCCCTTATGTTTATTAAATCATTGATAATATTTATTTATAATGTAAATACAATTGATTATGTATCAGTTAAATTTATTAAATAAATTATAGTATTTATTTATGATATAAATATATAAGGCATTATATATTTAATCATAATATGAATGTACCATTTCTTATATTGATAAACATTATAATTTATTTAAATATAAATATATGATGTATAATAAATTGGATTTATAAATTATATTAAATAAATATTATTAATTTAAATAAATTTAAGTTATTTATAATATATTATATTATATAATAATAATTGTATTGTAAAGGCCCAATATTTTCATAATTAAATATTAAATCTTTTTAGATGAATATTAAATACATTTCATAAATACACATTCAATGACCATGAAGGTTTAGTGTCCTTAGAGACTAGATACACAATTTTTTTAATTCATAATGGATATTCAACATCTCTTATAAAAATATTCTCATTTAGTAATCTTCATATAAATACCCTACTTAAACCCTTTTTCATAACCTGTGGAAAGGAAACATAATATAGGGTGATCTCAAATTCTTAGTAAGGGTAAACATAAGAGATATCAATCGATGTTCATATGAAATCATAATATAATCATAAGGGTATGAAATCATGAACATAAATTACAAAGTTAATACTCAATCTATTAAATATCATAAGCATGATTCATATTATAAAACTTTATCATTTCAAAAGGCATGAATCATAATATATAGAAATCAATCATGAACCATAAGTTAATTTCATAAAAGTGTCCCACCATCATAGATATAGAAACAATTACATATGTTTAAGTTAACTATCAAGACCATAAAATCATAATGGATCCTGAATCAATACCTATTTCCCATAATGGATCAACCTCGTTGACTTGTTTCCCATAATGGATCAAGCACATCAACTTTTTTCCCATAATGGATCAATCACATTAACTTATTTTTCATAGTTAACTCATGAGATATAAAACTTTACCCAATACATTGAAGGGATATATAATCCCAGTTCCACCCATCACATAATGAAAAACATACATATGTGTTTCATAATAACATTAAACATTCATCATATCATCATATCATATACCTTGTAAGGAAAACAAGTTTCATAAATGTTTCATCGATTCATCATAGCATAACCCGTGAAAAATAAATGGGATTCATAAACATATCATCATCATAAATATAAACCATATAGATAAATAATAATGATGGTATCATTGGATTATATCCCTATTATATACCAATTAACATCAAATGATTTTATCATAAATGAAAAAATCCTTTAAAAGAATCACTGGAATATTTCATAAGAAAAATACCCTTTTCACTTTAAAATCACTTATTTAAAATAAAAATATTTCCAAAAATATTATAGAAAACATTTTATTTTAAAAGAACAATGGAAAATTATAAATTAAGATTCAAATCATTTATTATTCATGATGTTATGAAATTTCTTTTATATCGTATAAGTTAAAAGAAAACATTCCTTTTGCACTCTTGTAAAAAGTCAAAAATTACTTCATTCAGAAAACAAGAAAAAGATTCATTTAAAAAAAATTAAAAAGTAAATCATGGGTAAAAAATAATTTAAAAATTAATAGTATAATATTAAAAAAAATCTGAAAGCATTTTTATAAAATATGGATATGGTATAAAAAGGTTTTTTGGCCAAAGAAATAAATTTGATTTTCCTTAAAAACACATTTTCTATCTCTTAAGTACTTCAGGTGGGGAAAATGAAAGGAAAAAATGTATTATAAATAAATAATCATAATATAATAAAATTAATGAGTTTCTTGAGAGTTATATCAAAATATTTCATCATTGTAAGCATAATCATAAACAATCTTGATAAATAATGAGATTGAAACATGAAACCCTTGTTGCTTTGGTAAAATTTGAACCATAAGCCCCATGAAATAAAGAACATTATATGGATATGTAAATCCTCATAAATTTAAAAATAATCATAATAAAATAAATTAATTTTCATTATATGGGCCACATAAAAGAAATAAGTGGTGAATATGACATGTGTCTTAGAGAAATAAAAGTGAGATGAAAATATCTTACCTCAATTCTTAGATTTCTTCGTACATGTTCGAACCTCATATATAATAAATATAGATTTATTATATATGTATTATATAAAAATAATCATATATATCATACCATTTATTATTTATTTATTATATCTTATCACCTTTTTATAAAATACTTTTTTATTAAAATCATTGTTCTGTGTGATAATTGCTTCATTTTTTGTGCATGTTTTAGTTCAGAAGTCATGGTACTTATAATTTGATCATGGTTACATAATTTAAATTATTTTAAAGAAAATAAATATCCATTATATATATATATATACTCATCAAAAGAAATTATAAAGATAAAAATCAATTACACCGTTCATGGAGACGTTAGGTTGTATGTGCGCATGAACATTATTTTCACTTTTCAAAGGATGGAAAAAAGGTAAATAATAATTCAACATTTAATAATAATTATTATATAATATATATCATATATATTCATAAAATACATCCTTATTACCTTCCATGTAAATCGTAGATGAAAAATTAATCACATCACTTCGTGGAGGTGGTAGTCCACTAATACACATGAATGACGTTATCATTTTCCAACAGTTTGGAAGGTAAGAAGTTAGATATAATATTATTATTTTAAAAATAATAATTATGTCATAAACATCATATGTAAACTTTAAATCTATCATAATACTCATCCATAAAATATGGTGAGGAAAAATGAATTGTATCGTTATCTGGAGATGATAATTCATACAAATGCACAAGCGATACTTTCACTTTCCATTTGATGAGAAAGAGGGTGGATAATGGGGATTAATAATAATAATTTCATTTAATTATATATATTATACTAAATTTATTATTTTATTAATAATATAATATATTTATATGAGTTAAAATAAGAATTAAAAAGAAAGTGATCAGTTAAGGTGATTACCTCTTCTATGAAACAACTCCATTAGATCTCCTCTTAAGGGCCATAGGGTTCTTATTTTGGGAAGATAAAAACCTATATAATGTGGATATGCGAGTTTATATGATAATTTTTAAGGGTTTAGTCAATATATGAATCTGAATATGGTGTTAAGAAGAGAAATGAGGGGTTCCCTTTTATAATTGAGGGGATAGACACTCTTGGGATTTCTTAAAAGATTAAAATATAATAAATAAATTCTCTAGAAAAATGATTCTAAATGGATATTTATTAAAATATAAGGCATTATGGTGTTTAAATACCATAAAAAATAAAATATTTATTGGTTTAAGTGGTGTTTTAAGCCATATATTTTTGTTTAACCCCTTAGTTAACATATTTTAACATAAACAGCAGTAATGTCTTTTTGACTCTAAAATGAATCTAATTTTACATATAATATTATAATTGGTTAATAAATGGTCAAGGGTAAAATTTTAAATCATATATTATCTAACTTTTCCTCATTAATGTTTTTTAAATAATTTAATAAAATATTATTTTGATAAAATATCATTAATGTAGTTTTTGACACTATTCATTTAATTTGACTTTAATGATATGGATACAATGTAGGAATTATAATATAATACTTTTACACAACACTAATGTGTTATATTCATATATAAAATTCATAGAACACAATAAATAACTCAAATTATATTACTTTTAATATTTTTAAAATCATTTATTTTATTTTTTCTATTAATTGAAGATATACTATGTCGGCATTGCATAAGCATTTAAGGTAATTATATAATTACTAAAAATTATAAATAAGTTTAAATCATGAAAATAAATTTATTATTATAAAAATAGATATTTATATTCATTCATAACTTCCTTTTTCCAATGTGGACACATAATAGATATTTAAAAGTAAGAGGGTGACAAATTTTTCTTTAAATATTATATTGGTCATTTTAATTGAAAAGTATCCCTTAAACAATTAAATTTAAATAATAAGGTGATAAGGGACGATTTAACTTCATAAAATAATAATTAAGGTGAAAAATGGTGACCTTAATAATTAGTTTTACCCAGGTTTAACCCGATTTACCATTTATTGAGGTGATAAATTTTATTAAGTTTACTATTAAAATTGACCAGAAATAAACGAGGAATATTTTAAAAATTCAAAAATAATGATTCAAAATATGGAATATATTTTTTCAAATTCAATTTCTATAATTTCCAGAAATTAATTTTAAAATAAGCACACAAAAAGTGATGAAATCCGCTTTTTAGTAAAATAAATTTTTAAGCATAAAATTGGATTTATTCTTATCTCATGCCTAGAAAAATATTAGATGAATGTTAAAACATTTTATTTAATATATAATATATAAATTTCATTAAAATAATTCATTAATTCTAATGAATATAATTTATTAATATAAAAAACACATTACACGCATAAAAATGGTTGTTCAGAAAAACATCTCATTTATTTTCAAATGATTTTTATTTTCATTTATAATTAATTGATATCCAATGAATTATTTTTATACATATGTAAACCATAATTACTTTTTCCCTAATTTAGATAGTACTATTCATACCCACCAATCCAATGTCTAGGTGATAACTTTCACATTAAATAATAATATTTTAATAGTATATCACAGTTTGTTTTAACTTAGTGTTGCATGTAATGCAAGCTATCAAAGAAATAAATTTTATTTATAAAGACCGATTTCATAAAATATCAAGGTGTTACATTATACCCCCTTAAAATTAATTTCTCCCTTGAAATTATATCACTCCAATATAAATATATGAGGATACTTATATCTCATCACATCCTCAAGAACCCGCGTAGATTCCTCAAATGTGTGGCTTCACCACAAAACTTTGACCAAGTTAGTGGTCTTGTATTGTATAAATTTCTCTCTATGATCCATAATATCTAAAAAAATCTTCATAAGAGATATCTTAGTCTATTATCATGGCCACTAAGTTCAGTACATGTAAAGGATCGAGTATGTACTTCCTCAAGATAGATACATGGAACACCTCATGAACTTGAGAGAGATTTAGTGGAAGCACCAAATGATAAGCTACCACCCTAATACAATCAATAATTTTGAAGGAACCAATATATATAGGGGTCAAACTTCCCTTCTTTCCAAACCTCATAACATTATTACAAGGATATATTCATATAGAAACCTTGTCACAAACTTCAAACTTCAGATCTGACTGATGATTATCGACATAATTTTTCTATTGACTTTGTTCTACCATTATGTGTTTTTCAATTTCTATAACCATATCTACTATTTATTCAATTATATCAGTTCTCAATATCTTTATTTTTTCAACTTCATCCCAACATGATGGAGTTATGAACTTCCTTCCATAGAGGTCTTCATAAGGATTCATCTTAATGTTTTATTGAAAAATTTTGTTACAAGAAAATTTCACAAAGGGAAGGTATTGATCCCAACCACCTTTGAATTACATAGAGAAATATCACAACACGTATTATAGGGTTCGAATGGTCCTATTAGACTGATCATCTATTTGAGGGTGATATACAGTATTGAAACTCAACTTGGTATCTAGGTCATGTTGAATTCTTCTCCAAAACATAGAGGTAAACCTCATATCTCGATCATATACAATAGAATGTGGTAATACATGAAACCTTACCAAATTTTTTTAATGTATGTTATGGAAATATGATCAAGAGATAAATCTTCTCTGATGTCAGTGAATTGTGTTGACTTCATAAGTTAATCGAGTACATACCAAATAGAATTATGGCCTTTAAATGTTTCGTGGAGTCCAATGATAAAATCCATGATGATGTTTTCCCATTTCCATTATGGTATGGGTAATGGTTGTAACATACTCTTAAACTTCTATCTCTCATACTCAACTTACTGATATACCAAGTACTGAGATACATATTGTGCAACATCTCTATTCATGTTATCCCACCAAAAATAATCTTTTAGGTCTATATACATCTTTCTACATATTGGATGAATTGAGAATGATGAACTATAGTCCTCATACAATAAATCATTCAAATATGATATTGATGGGACTCATTCATAGAACCTAAACCTTTTCATTCCCTTACAATCATGGTCAAACTCATGAAAATTTTGGATCTTCCTCTACAGCTCTATAACTTCCTTTTATGCCTATTTAATTATTACATGGATAGATAGTTGAACACTCATTTGAGAAAGATAATATTTCTACCTTCCTTAAAGATTTCCATATCCATAATTTTCAAATCTAGAAACATTGGATATTTTTTTCCCGCATCATAGATAATATTGCATGAAATTTTTGACTCATAGCATATTCCAATTTATTCTCTTTCCCATGGTGGTAATGTATTGATTATTCATAATATTTAATAAGCTCCAACCATCTTATCTAGAAAATATTCAACTCTTTATTAATAAATATATAATTTAAAATTTTATGATTAGTATATATATATATATATATTACACCTTTCACTATAAAGATAATGCCTTCATATCTTTAATGAAAAAGTTACTATAGTTAACTCTAAATCATGAGTTGGGTAATTTCTCTCATGAACCATCAATTTTCATGAGGCATAAGCTATAACCATATCATTATACATGAGGATTCACCCTAGAATTACTTTATAAATCAATATAGATCGCAAACCCTTCTCCGTTATAGGGTAGTGTGGGAGTTTTCTATTTTATGTTTTCTGAAGATTTTTTTTAAATGGCATAGTTTTTTTTAAAAAAAATACGCCAAAAAGGAGACATTGGCGAAGATTCCTTCCATCCCCCATGCCTCCTTTGTCCTGGATTGATGACATGGCAAAGGTAGCGCGGGGGGGGGGATGCCGCCTTTCGCCTCTAGGTAAGGTGAAAGGTGGCACCGCCGATACTGCCTTTGGCCTCACGTATAGGATAAAGGCAGTATCAGTGATGCCACCTTTGCCTCAACTCCCTATAAAAGGGAAGCCCCCCCCCCCATTATCCTAACATGATTTTTCCATTATCCTTCCTAAATCTACTATTTCTCTCTCTAAAAAATCATTTTCCATGCGGTGGAGTCGGTGGTCCAAAAGAAGGTGGTTTTTTTGCGAAGCATCATTTAGAGGTAATTTTTTATTTAATTTAATGTTTTTTATTTATTTAATTGAATTATTTTTAGTTTTAAATATTTCATTTTTTAAGTATTTTAGTTAGTTCTAAATATTTTGTTTATTAGGTTGTGTAATTAGTTATATATATTTTGGAATCATTATTATTATTATTAATGATTAAGTATATATTATGTATAGATTAAGTATAGATTAATTTCGGATTAACTTAGGATTAAGTATTGTGAAATTTTGGTAGCATCAATATTATATGGTTATCTAAGAAATCAAATCCATATCTGGATACAAAGAAGTAGAGGTGGCTTTGGTACAGATGTACCTAGGAGTAAAAACTCTGACAAGGATTTTTGGGCTTGACCCGGGGTATCCTGGAACACGACAACAGGCCTTGTTGCACTCCTGGTTTGACACTCTTGGGGGATATGCTAAAGATGATTCATATTTTCTTTATAAACTACTAAAATATATAAGAAAATAAAAATCAAATCAATATATTTATCAATGATAAAATGACAATTATAATGTTATAGAATGAAAAAAGGAAAAAAGCATTAACAAATGAAAGTTATTGTTATTAATTAAAGATGTTATGTATTAAGTAGTTTAATTAGTTATATATAGTTTATAAATAATACTTGTTATTAGTAATGATTAATTATAGATTAATTAATGATAACTTAGGATTAAAAATGAATACATATTATTATTTAATTATAATTAAATAATGAATGTAATATGATTAATGATTAAATAATAAATAATTAAAGAATAATTTAATAATGATTAACTAGTGATTAAATAATGATTGATTTGTTAAAAATTATACTAAGAAAATCAGTTGATAAAATGACAATTATGATTATATAAAATTAAATAGAGAAGAAAATGTTTTAAAATATTAGTATCGTAAATAATATATAGTTTAGAAATAATAGTTATTATTAGAAATGATTAATTATAGAATAATTAATAAATAACATAGGATTAAAAAATGAATCCATATAATGATTAGCATATTTTAGGGTATAAAAATGTGTCCTAAAATTTCATTCTAATAGATATTATATGGTTAACCATCATTGTTAATATTTTATACACTATCATAATTTTGTTGAAAGAAACATTTTTGATGTAGAGAGTCATGTTTGCCTATATGTACTACTATGGGGAGGTTATTCAAACTGAGCAAGGAGATTCTTATAGTACACAACTAATAATGGTGGTTAGTATAGCTGATTGTGTAACCATAAGTGACCTTCAGAAGAGAATTCATGGTTCCTTAAATCTTGGACCTGATCAAGAGATCAAGTCTATGAGCTATAGACATTTGCAATTCCCAAAAATATTGTTCCATCTAGCTTGTACATTGGTTGCTGAGGCACAGTGGGTCCAAGAAATTAATTTATTTTCTCAACAGTCAGATAGTTCCATGATGGAGTTATATGATGTTTCTACTGTACAACAACAACATCCAGTTGTAAAAATACGTAGACTTACAAGAGTGGTTGAATACAGTCCACCCCATGAAATTGATCATATTACAAATTATGAAAGAGGAAAACCTAGATGATCTCCCATATATACATGTCAATCTGAATTCTGATGAGGAGTTTCATAATGATGGATCAGATGGTGAAAATAGTGCTGATGAGGAGGGACCAGCAGAAGTTAGGGAGGAGGTTTTGAGAAATGCATTAGTTTTACATGAACCTTGACCTACAATAAATCACCCACCACTCCTTGCATCTTGGTCAGAAGTAATGACACCTGTGCCTGAATTCTAAAATAATGTTCTCACATCGGAAACTAAGTTCTCTAGAGTTTTACTAGATAGTTTTAGTGAGTTGGACAAAACCTTATATGTTGGCAGAAATTTTCCAAATAAAGATGCATTAAAAAGCACGCGAAAGAGATTTCACATTGACATGCACTACAACTATATAGTTCATGAATCATGTCATAGTAAATATTTCATATGGTGTGAGAATTATGGGGATGATTGTATATTTTTCTTGAGGGTGATTCTGGAAATTTCATTTAGAGGTTGGAGAATCTCGAGGATTGAGGCAACTCATACTTGCATTCAGCCAAGCCTGGCACATGATCATACCTCATTGGATGCAGAATTTGTGTCATCTATTATTGTTGAGATGATTAGGACATGTCAATATGTTCTAATATCCCTTGTTCAAGAGAGGATGCAATGGATATTTGGTTATAATATTTTCTATAATAAGGAATGGATGGAAAAGTAGAAGGCAATTTTGAAGGTGTATGTGATTGGTATGACTCATATCAGGTGTTGCCGCAATTTCTAATCATACTAAGGCATCATAAAAAAGTTTTATTCCATCTTGATACAAACGTACATGTGTATCACGATAACCAACTTGATCCATCTCGTGTTCAATTTCATCAGTTGTTCTGGGCATTCCTCCTCTGTATCTCCGCATTTCTTTTCAGCAAAGATTTCATTCAAATTAATGGAACATTTTTATACGGAAAATATAAGGGCATATTGTTGATTGCGGAAACCCAAGATAGAAACTGTTCACCTCTTCCGCTTTTCTTTTCCATTGTAGATAAAGAAAACTATGAATTATGTAGTTAGTTTCTAGAATGTATCAGCAACCATTTCACCAACATTCGGGGTGTTTGTTTGATATATGATCACCATCGGGCAATTAATGAGGCAATTAATGTGGATCCTGATACATGGAGATACCCAAATGCACATCATCGGTTCTTCATTAGACACATTGCTAACAATGTACATAAAAAATTCAACAACAAACCGATGAAGAAGGAAGTCACAAGGCTTGGTACACATTGTATTTGTTATTTTTTACTATTTAAACTTGAAGATAAAATAAAATTATGTAAAATTTAATCTATTCTATGTAGCATATGAGTCGGATCAACAACATTTTGAAGAAAATTTTTAACAAATCTTTCAGGATAATCAAGAAGTTTATGATTATATGATGAGGATTCCAAAAGTAAAATGGACATTGGAATATGAAGAGGGGAATAGGTACAGACACATGACCATAGACATTATGAAGTTCATAAATGTTATCTTCAAAGGGATTTTCAAGCAACCTATAATTGTCTTAGTTCAGGAGACATTATATCGATGCGTGAAGTACTTTTTTGATAGAAAAAAACTAGCATCGGACAGAATACAGATGGGGATAAGGTACGAAAGACACTTTAAATGAGTGATTGAAAATAATATTGAAGAATATTATGGTTATCATGTCTACCTTTTTTGATGAGAAGACTCTCTATTTGAATTTCAAGAGCGTTCAGACCCCATCACAAATCTTATCGGTGAAAAAAATGGCGGTATTACTAGAAACAAGGCAATATCAATGTAGAAACTTCCAGGCCTTACGATTTCCATGCACACACGCCATCGTATCATGTGCCTTTGTGAACATATAATGGGAATCGTATGTTGATTCAGTGTATCGGATGGACACCATTGCTAAACCCGAAACCTTAAAATCAAAATTATAAACCCTAAACCTTAACATCAAAATTCTAAACCCAAAAACAAGATTTTTCATTACATATCCTATAACATTCCATTGCTCAGGGAGAGAATCAATGAATTGTCTATCATATTAAACATTAAAATGATTTCTTTGGGTTCAACTAATTGAATAAAACAATAAAGAATAGTTTGAAAAACAATGATCATAGTGGGAGAGAACATAATCATGGAAAATCATTCATTGGACGTCTAAATCGTGAAACCTTATTCAATGAAACCTTGTGTTTATCCTAGATCATTCATAATTTTTATAAAAAAAAGATGACATTACCCTATACTTGGAATTATTCCCATGGTTCTCATAGATGCTAGAACATCCTAGTATCCTATGGTTAACTAAACCTTGATCATATAAAAACTATAGTGACAATTAATTTTTGTAAAAAGATATAAATTCTAAGTAGAATAATGTTCATTAAATAATAGAATGATCTATTCCATAGTCATACTGGTCTAGGGACTTTGAAAACATAGACACATAAACAACTAGTTTATAAAGGATCTACATAGTCTCAAAAAAATTCTTCATATATACCACCCTTCTTAGACATATCAGACTTCATAACATGGGGAAATAAAATATAATAAAGGATTGAATTAGATGCATAGTAAGGGTAAATAGGGGATATATCATTTCTCAATTTTCTCAAAATTAGGCACATATTTAGGGTCATCTTCCCCAAATAATTTTTTTTAAAAGAGTTTAAATTTTTTACTAAATAATATTTATTGTCCATTGGTTCCATTCAATATATTATCTCAAATCCATTAAGAAATGGTATTACAATACAAACCTTATACAGTACATTATTCTTAAAAAGATAATTTCATTAATAAAATTCTTTCACAACATATTTCTTGGATCAAAATACACAATAATATCAATCATTCCACTTCAAAAATATCAATAACATATTCTTTACATTAGTGTCTTGGATTTTTCTAAGATATATTCCCTTAATGAAAGTATCAATGTTTTTTCTTCCACAATTATCATATGTGGAAAAATTCTTAAATGTTGTTTTTACCATTATCTAATTTTTTATCATCTTTCCTCGTGTTATCTTTATTTCATTCAAACCCAAAATACTTGGAGAATTAGATTTCTTTTGGTAAAAATAACTTCATAAAATAATGTGAATAAACATAGCATGTATTTCATTCTACAAGTCATCACATTATGTCGACCATAACGTTATATTTACATTTTTCACTTACAAATCATTTTATTTGTTTATATGCATATGGATGATACCATACTACTCACTCAGCAGTGTACCCATATTTCCCAGGTTGTGTTAGAGGGTGGTGTAGATCGATCAATCAGGGTGCGTCGAGCACACCATTTTCATCACAGGCAGGCTCCATATGCCATTAGACCATACTTGTATCGTGTTGGCTTCTATGGACTTGCCCTATCAGATTTCACATTTGTAGAACATCACATAATTTTTTCCCTTGTTGATAGGTGAAGACCAGAGACACGCACATTCCACTTGCCTGAGGGAGAGATGACCATCACCCTCCAGGATGTGGCAATGCTTCTCGGTCTTCCTATCCAGGGGAGACCCGTTATTGGACTCACTCATGTAGCTTGGTCAGACCTTGCTCAGTGCTTGTTAAGTGTTGACATTTTTTCCGACCGTAGGGCTACAGATGGAGCATCCATATCCATGCCTTGGTTGGAGGTTCAAATTCCACATTTACCTGATGATGTTGACGAGTATAATATCATGTGTTATGCTCGTACATATATATTATAGCTCATTGGCAGGACCATGTGTACTGGTCACTTGGGGATTCACGTGCACATGATGTATCTACCCCTACTAGCGGACTTTGATCAGGGCCGGGACATACATCTGGGGATCAAACTTCTTGGCATAAACATACAGAGCATTATGCAGGCTATCCCATAGGGACCGCACAAGTCTTGGGGGATGCATTATACTTATTCAGATATGGGCATGGGAGCACATCCCCACATTCTTCCCTGAGCTTGTTGGTCTGCCGATCTAGATGGAGGTGATGCATGACACTCTGCATGGACGCTGGTATGATCAGTCATTTCTATTGGTTTCTGATTCTACTAGGAGTTATTGACTTTAATTTCTCATTATTTTTCACTATCAATGATGTATTTTACAGGTGGTGTCAGTGACACAATTTCGACGTTGTTCCGAGACACCATTTGGGCGTATATCATCTCAAGTTGGATTGTCTCTTAGTTGATCAGGTATGTATATACAATCTATCAATGTCTAAAAAATTTAATAATAGCATCAATTTTGGTTTTTAGTTGGGATCTTTTTGATAGAGTCACATGTCATTTCAGATTTCATGGATTCCATACTGAAGTATTATAGACCAGTTGCCAGCATACTACACTGTTGGTCTTGAGGATATTATGGATATAGTTCCCCCCATTCACTTCCATATTATTGAGTGGCAGTATCCTAACAGAGTCATGCAATAGTTTTTCTGTGTTCAGCTGATTCCATTGCTGTTGAGACAGACAGAGAAGCTTCATGGGATGAAGTTGACAGGGAGGTAGGATGAAGACTGGCCCTAAGTACATGCCCACTTTATCGACTGTTGTAACAGACGTGAAGAGTTTCATATTCAAGGTGTACCTACGAATTGATTATTTCTTTCAGAACAGGTTGAGTATGAGGCATGGTATAGACTAAAGTCTATAATGTATCTTACCTGACACGGCAGAGAGATGTGGAGGATGGTAGGTCAATAAATTTCCATTAGTTTATTTATTGAACTATTTTCTAATTCAATTTGAATCTCTTTACAGGTCAGTCACACAGAGTTGCTTGTTCGCATGAGTGATAAAGAGAAGGAGGGGGTCCTTAGTCAGGCAGTCGTCCATGCTGCAGCACTAGAGACAAGGGAATCTTTTCATGAACTTTATGAGAGCATCTTCAAGAATCCAACCCAGAGAGAGGAGGTTCCCGCCCTATAAAAACATCATGTTTTTTCTACTGGTGCTGAGGATCCATGACCACAGTGACGTAGACAACGTTGTGTTGCACGTGAGGCCTCACCCATTCAATAGGCATAGGTTGTCCCTCTAGTAGTCCAGGATCAGTCGATTCAGGATCTGCCTCAGGTGGCATGGGATCCATCATTCCTAATAGTATATCTGTAGTTATCTCCATCTTGGGGTCCAGATCCATTGCAGCCTTGGGGTCCAAATCCATCACAACCTTGGGTTTTAGATACATCGCAGCCTTAGGGTCTAGATCTATCACGGTCTTGGGGTATAACTCCATCGTAGGCTTGGTTCTCCACTGCGATAATGGCAGCTCCTTCTACCACCCTAGTGGGAGAAGGGTCCAAAGGGAGGTACGAGATGTAGTTGACAGCTCCTCCCACTGACACACAGATAGAGGATGTGATAGTCGACATTCCAATGCCTGAGGACCAACCCTTTCTAGGTCATCAGACTCCACTACGCACTTGACATGGATGTCCTATTCACATACCACCATGTGGGATAGAATCTTCTCACCATAGGCATAGACATTGATTGTACGTGTTCATTGACATGTTTTATGTCTACTAAAATGACAATATTATTATTATTATTATCCCTTCTTATATTTTTATCCAATATTTCAGTTTTCATTTATATTTTAGGCACAGTTTATATTTTACATCTTTCACAGTTGACTACTTGAAACATAGGAATAATTATTTAATTTCAAGTAAATAACTTTACAAGATTAAAAAATATATAGTATAAAAACATTGTAAAAAAAATTTAAAAGATATCCTAATCATCTAAACTTTTGTTGAAAATAAAGAGTTTCATAAATAAAATAAATAAATGATAATTAAATGAATGTAAGAAAAGTAACTCATAAGTGAGAACAAAAATAATGAATGTTGAGGAGGATCCTAAGACACCTACTTGACTTTGAAATCCTATAAAATATAAAATATAATAACCATATAAATAAAAATAAAAACCTCAACTACTTATTATATTTTTAATCAATGTTTAAATTTTCATTCATATCGGTCTTATAGTTTATATTATATAGGCTAGCGAAGGCACGTATTTGAAAAAAAATTAAGTTTCATGTAGGTAGATTCTAAAGCTTATAAATTATTTTTCATCAACATTTTTTAAGAAATTATTTTTATTTTCAACTACTTATTATATTTTTAACCAATTTTAAAAATTTCATTCTTATCGGTCTTATAGTTTATATTATATAGGCTAGCAAAGTCACGTACTTGAAACTTTTTTAAGTCTCAATTAGGTGGATTAAAAATATTATAAATTATTTTTCATCAAAAATTTTTAAGAAATTATTTTTATTTTCAACTACTTATTATATTTTTAATCACTTTTTGAAATTTCATTCATATCGGTCTTATAGTTTATATTATATAGGCTAGTAAAGTCATGTACTTGAAATATTTTTAAGTTTCAAGTTGGTTGATTAGAAAGCTTATAAATTATTTTTCATCAACATTTTTTAAGAAATTATTTTTATTTTTGACTACTTGTTATATGTTTAATTGATTTTTAAAATTTCATTCATATTGGTCTTATAGTTTATATTATATAATCTAGAAAAGGCACGTATTTGAAAAATTTTTAAGTTTCAAGTAGGTTGATTCGAAAGCTTATAAATTATTTTTCATCAACATTTTTTAAGAAATTATTTTTATTTTCAATTAATTATTATATTTTTAACCAATTTTTAAAATTTCATTCATATTTTTCTTATAGTTTATATTATATAGGCTAGCAAAGTCACGTACTTGAAACATTTTTAAGTTTCAAGTAGGTGGATTAAAAAGCTTATGAATTATTTTTCATCAATATTTTTTAAGAAATTATTTTTATTTTAAAATAATTATTATATTTTTAACCCATTTTTAAAATTTAATTCATATTTGTCTTATATTTTATATTATATAGGCTAGCAAATTTACGTACTTGAAACATTTTTAAGTTTCAAGTAGGTGGATTAAAAAGCTTATAAATTATTTTTCATCAACATTTTTTAAAAAATTATTTTTATTTTAGACTACTTGTTATATGTTTAATCAATGTTTTAAAATTTCATTCATATCGGTCTTATATTTTATATTATATAGGCTATAAAAGGCACATATTTGAAACATTTTTAAGTTTCAAGTATGTGGATTCTAAAGCTTATAAATTATTTTTCATCAACATTTTTTAAGAAATTATTTTTATTTTCAACTAATTATTATATTTTTAAACAATTTTTAAAATTTAATTCATATTTGTATTATAGTTTATATTATATAGGCTAGAAAAGTCACGTACTTGAAACATTTTTATGTTTCAAGTAGTTGGATTATAAAGCTTATAAATTATTTTTCATCAACATTTTTTAAGAAATTATTTTTATTTTTCAATACATATTATATGTTTAATCAATGTTTAAAATTTCATTCATATGGGTCTTATAGTTTATATTATATAGGATAGAAAAGTCACGTACTTGAAACATTTTTAAGTTTCAAGTAGGTGGATTAGAATGCTTATAAATTATTTTTCATCAACATTTTTTAAGAAATTATTTTTATTTTTGACTACTTTTTATATGTTTAATCAATGTTTAAAATTTCATTTATATCGGTCTTATAGTTTATATTTTATAGGTTAGAAAAGTCACGTACTTGAATAAAATATAAATTATGTTGAAACATTAAGTTTTATTTATATATATATATATATAACCATAATAACATAATAATAAAACATTAAAATTTTAAATATATAAAAAAACATAATTAAAATAGAAAAAAAATTATTGTTTTAGGGAAAATGCAGCATCGGCGATGCCGCCTTTAAAGCG
Source organism: Viscum album (assembly GCA_963277665.1). Lineage (NCBI taxonomy): Eukaryota > Viridiplantae > Streptophyta > Magnoliopsida > Santalales > Viscaceae > Viscum > Viscum album. Next base: position 1,354,532,707 of record OY728164.1, read on the forward strand.
TATTTTTTTTTAAAATAACCTGAGCCGTTTAAATTTTTTTCAGAAAGCATATAAAAAAACTCGTAGTATGAGCATAGGTACATTAAACAATCTTATATTTAGTGTATTGAAATTATATTCACATTCATATGTCTATAAGAACTTAACTCCCATATAATTCAACTTGGTGATTGGATTATATAGTCACGATAAATCTCTCACAAAGAGTTGGTATTATCTATCCAACCCAAGAAAATTATAGATCTCAGTTACTTGGTTGGTTAAGGCCATTTCTCTATAACTTCTATGTTTGAAGGATCTATCGATATACCCCCACTTGAGATTATATAACCTAAGAATGTAACTTTATGAATCCAAAATTCATACTTAGTAAATTTTTCATACAACTTATCCTTCCTCTGGGTCTTCAGTAAAATTATCAAATGATCTTAATGTTATTACTTTCACTTTGAATATATAAAAATATCATATTTAAAGACTACCAAAAACTAATATAGTTAATCTCTGAAGACTCTATTCATTAAATCTATGAAGATAGTGGGCCCATTAGTAAGACCAAATGGCATCACTATAAGTTCATATTGTTCGTACCTTGTATAGAACGTCATCTTGGGTATATCCTATTTCTTGGCCCCCAATTGATTATATCCAGAACAAAGTTAAATCTTGGTAAAGTATTAACCTATGTGTAGTTGATCAAATGTGTCAACAATGTAGGTTATAGGATACTTGTTCTTGGTATTGATCTTGTTAAGTTCTCAATAATCAATGAAAAGTTGAATTGATCTATTTTTTCTTAACAAAAATAATAGGTTCACCCCATGGTGATTCACTTGGATGAAATAATACCTCTTAAATATTCTATTAATTTTCTTTATTCAATTCCTATAACTCGATCAGGGCCATTTTATATGGATTTTTTGAAATAGGTGTAGCACTGGGTATGAGTTATATTGAAAAATCAACTTTAGGGTTTAGTAAAAGACCATAAAATTCTTCCATAAATACATTCAAAATCTCTCAAACAATAGTAATATCTTCGATGTTGAGTTTCACCCTAACTATATGAGATAAATAGACTTCATGGATAGGAATTAATACCCACAAGATAGGAGTAAATTCCATTAGAAGTTTGCATTCATCCTCACAACAATAAATGATCATAAATTAACTTGGAATATGAAATGTGACGTTATTTCCATGGTAATTGACATAGTATCCTTATAAAGAAATAAAATATATGCTTAGAATCACATATGTAATGTCCCCAACTAGGAATCCACGAAAATTGTTCTTCGAGTTTGGTCACCACATGACCTCAATCACACCTCCCCATATGCTAGAGGTTGCCAACTAGTAGTGAGAGTTTGATATGTAAAGTGGAGAGACTATACCCTATTTACTAGAGTAATCCACAATAGATAACATATGAAACAAATGAAATAATAATCCAAAAACCAAAACATGCATTTCCAACCAGTTCCCAAACATAGTACAAACCACAACCAAATAATAAATATGTCGTGTCATGCTAACAGTGGAAATAGTGAAGGAAAACCCCAAAATAAAGGCCAATAGTTGAATCCAAAAAATGGTTTCTGACTCTAATTTAGGATCCTTATCCATATACTCCCCAAGTCCAACTCAACTCTCTAACATAGGGTCTTCTCCCTTGTCCTAACATACAACCATGAAATCTTCTCGTGTACCCAACGACAGCCTGAGCTGGGTGTGAGTATAACTTAGTAGGTCACCACCAATGGTGAATAAAAAATATCCAATCTAAATAGATAGTGCATGGAAGTGATAAATAAATGGAATGGTAAACAAAAAAAACTCTACTTCCATTAGTTAACAATGTTTACTTTACCTATTTACATCATTAGTTCCATGTTCATCATTTAATCCATCTTTATCACTTAATTCATTTCCATTACATGTTTTATGGGTTATCAATTTACATTATTTACATAATGGCATAAGAAAAACAATTTCTAAGAATAAAGGTATAAATCAAGTTCTCTATCTCTCTAGGGATAAACATTTCATAAACATTTACATTGCACTTACCTTGGAGCCTCAGTTTAGGTAGTCTCATAAAATGCATCTGCTAGAGGTATAGAGCCTTAGTCCCCTTCCCTCACCTGTGCTTTATGGGGTGGGGTTTAGATCCTCAGTCTATCCTGGCCTATTGGCATAGATCTCCAAGTCCAACAACCCACAACAAACAAGCCATATGTGCATTATTATTTATCCATTTACCACATATACCATATCTAAAACCATGCATAATCAATAAACATAACATTAACATCTCATAATTATTCAACATGTGAGTTAACACCAATCCTTAACCCATTAGCATATTTACCAATTACATTGCCTAGCCCATTTAACCCATTTCCCTTTTCTCATTCCCTAACCCATTAGGTATGTTTGAAAATCCCTATACATTATCCCCTTTATCATATTCCTAAATTACCTTATGTTATCCCATTTAACACATTTATCAATTCACACCCTTTTTCCCAATTAACATGTTCATCATTTCTTATAAATTAACCCACTTATGAATTTAAAGAACATTTCATAATTCTCTTATCACAATTTATTCATTATATTCAACTCTAATAATGTTAATCCAAACAATCCCTTATTCCATTATCAACCACTAGACACAACCACTATTGGTTCCAATTATAATTTAAACTAACATGTAAACACTTTTATCATGGTCTCCTTTTCAATTTAAGTAAATTCTGTGCTTAACACCACCATGCTCTATGTTCAGGAATATTGGTGCACTCTATGGGTGGCCCTAATCTAGTAAATTCATCCTCAATGAATCCCATGGGTATCATGAGGGGTATAAATCCTTATTTAGACAATAATTTTACAAAATATTACTAAATTCACTAAAATCGCATCAAGAGGGAAGAAATATCACAACCACGCATGCATAAATCGCTAATAAAACTATGGGATATAACTTTTAGACCACCTACCTCAAATCCAAATATGAACACACACTTAGACTTAGCCTTAGATCTAGATTCAAGAACTCTTTGAATCCCCAACTTAAGATCCATTGGAAAAAGGTGGTTTTTGGGATTAGTAAGAAGAATAAAAAATCAACAAGCCTTGATCTGGAAAAGATAAGAAAGAGGAAGATTAGACTCACCTGGAGCTTTGATTTGAAACAAATAGTGCTCCAAATGGCCAATAATCAAAGGGGAATTATCCCTTGGAAGCTTGGGAGGGTTTGGCTCATCACCAGGGTTTATTGGAGGATAAATGGGGAAGAAATCGGCTGAGAACCTAAAAATACCAAGGAAAATTTTTTGTAATTTTTCACTTTTTAATGGGGTGTATTGTTTGGCCACATGGTTTTCCAAACTGTGCACCAATTGTGTGCTAACCTCTACCCAAGAAGGGTTAATACACATGGTTACCTTGGGAGGACTGCACAGTTTGAAAAACCTTATTTCAATCATGTGAGATTCCTTTTCCCAAGGTTTCACATTTTGGATTTCCCCCTTATACGGTTTTCACTAACCATGAACAAACCATGCAACATGCACATAATGGCCCGGTTTCCCCTTTCTTTCATGTTCCAAGCCCCCAAAACACCCCCAAAACACCTCACATGTCGAGTAAAAATTTATTTAGCAAAAATTAAGGGATTGAAACCAAAATTTAAACAAGTACATACCTTCATAAATTCCAGGATCTTACGACTTCCCCACCTTATAATGGATCGTCTTTGATCCACTCTTCCCAAGCATCACTGAGCTCCCAAAGTAAAGGGATTGGGCCACTAATCCCACATATCTGAATAACTTTCCCAAGTTTCCTCCTAAATGTTACTATGCTTCCATAAATCTTGAACCAATGGCACAAAATTTCCTCACAAGACTTGCTCAATATGATCCACAATACGAACTGGATGCTCTTCAAAGGATGCATCAGCCTCAAGCTCAACATCCACAACATCGATCACATGGGATTGGTCAAAATGATACTTCCAAAGCTAAGACACATGAAAAAACCATACATACCACTATACCATTGTGGAAGATCCATTAGGTATGCCACTAGTATAATCCTCTCTATGATATCAAATGGCCCCATGTAGTTGGGTTTCAACTTACCCTGTTTTCGAATTCGATGGTGATCCAACCTTGGAGACACTTAAAGAAACACACGATCACCCACTGAAAACTCAAGAGGTCTACGATGTTGATCCTCATACAACTTCTACCTACTCTGAGTCATTTCCATTCATTTATGAATCAAATGAATCTGTTTTGACGTCTCCTGCACAAGACTTGTCCCTAATAACTCTAATTACATAAATTCAAACCAACATAAAGGATATCTACATGGTCTACCATAGAGAGCCTCAAACGATGCCATATGAATCGTATCTTGGTAACTATTATTGTAAGAAAAAACAATAATTGATAAGTTCTTCTCCCACAATCCACCAAAATCTAGAACACAAGCCCTCAATATTTCCTCTAATATCTGAATGGTATGCTTTGACTACCCATCAGTCTATGGGTTAAAGGTCATACATAAAAACAGCTAGGTACCAAATGAACTTTGTAATCCATGCTATAAGTATGATGTAAAATTTGGATCATGATCTGAAACTATCATTAACGTCACCCCATGAAACTGTATTATTTCTCGAACATACAACTCACCCAACTGATCCACAGTGAAGGTCTCTCAAATCGTTAAGATATGAACCACCTTATTTAACTGATCCATTACCACCCAGATCACATCATTATTTTGAGGCATCCTTGTAAGACCTTCCAAAAAATACATTTTAATTTCATCCCATTTACATTTTGGAATGGGGAATGCCTACAACAAACCACCCAATCACTGATGCTCAGCCTTCACCTACTGACAGGTAAGGTATCACACCCAAAACCTGCAACCTCTTTCTTTATCCCTGACCACCAATACTAGCTACAAATATCATGATACATTTTGATCAAACTAAGATGAAATTCCCACTTTGATTCATGAAACACATGCATCAACTCTTCTCGGACACACTTTGGAACAACCACACAGTCATAAACATAAACAGTCCCATCATCACCAACGGTCCAACCAGAAGGAGACTCCCCACCCTTAAGATTTCCTTTAAAATACAAAAAATTCATATATTCACACTACTTATCCTTGATCCATCTTAGAAGTGTGGAATCAAAAACCAATGATGAAAGGGTTATCTTTTCATACCCATCATGTACCTCTAGATACATCTTAGAAAACATTTTCATCATCTTCCACTCCAAACTTGATTCCTGAACCACCCGATTTTGAGTCTTTTGACTTGAATCATCTACAAAATTATTCCTCTTTCTAGATGTGTAAACCAAATCAAAGTAAAATGATTTCATATATTCAACCCATATTTTATTATTAAGATTCAAATCACACTGATAGAATATGTACTTTAGGATTTTATGATCTCTATACACCATAAACTGTTCTCCCAAAAAGTAATGTTGCTAAAATTTTAAGGCATAAACCACTAAAACCAAATAAAGATCATGCATAGGGTAATTAATTTCATGAGGACTCATTTTTTATGACCCATATGCCATAACTTTATCATCCTACATCAACACTACTCCAATCCCAACACCATAGACATCACAAAACAAGATATACTTATTACCTGGCTCGGGTAAGATCAGAATTGGTGTCGTTTTCAACCACCACTTTAATTCATAAAATGAATTATCACATAACACATAACATTAAAACATGAAACCATTCTTGTTCAATAATAAAAGTTTAACTACCAAATGGAAAACATCTTTAATGAACCTTCAGTAATAACTATCCAAACCTGGGAAACTTCAAACATCTGAGACATTCTTGAGATACTCCCAAGACACTACCACCTAAAACTTCTCTGGGTCCACTAATACCCCTTCCTTATAAATTAAATAACCCAAGAAATGTACCTTGTTAATCTAGAAACTACACTTGGATAGCTTGGTGTATATCCTATGCTCTCTTAGCGTACTCAAGACGATGTCAAGATAGTTTGCATGATCATCATGAGTTTTGGAGTACATTAATATGTCATCAAAACATACAATAATGAAATAATCTAGGTAATAATGAAAAATTTGGTTTATTAGGTCCATAAACACTACTAACGCACTGTTTAATCTGAATGGAATCACCACAAACTCATAAAACCCATACCTACTCCTAAAGGCAGTCTGCGGTATATCATAAAGTCTCACCCTTAGCTGATGATACCCTGATCTTAGATAAATCTTGAAGAATACTGCTTCACATCTCAACTATTAAAATAGATCATCAATATGAGGTAGAGGGTATCAGTTCTTAACCTTCATCTAATTAATAATCCTATAATCAATGCACAAGCACAATGATCCATTAGATTTCTTAGAAAACAACACAAGATATTCCCAAGGTGATGTACAAATGTTTAATAAACTCTTTATTCTCCAACTCTTCCAACTAATTTTTAAGCTACTAGAGTTTTTTTTGTTCCATTTTCTATGAAGGAATGTAAAATGGTTCTGCTTCCGGCAACAACTCTATCATGAACTCAACATCCCTCTTGGGAGTTATCCCTAAGAAATCTTTAGGAAATAAATCCTGAAACTGATTCACCACTGGAGGAAAGATAGAGTGCTCCACTCCTCCATCATCAAACATGAGACAAGATACTTTGGTTGTGATTTCACCCAATTGCTAACAAACTAGACCTACACATCCGACCCGAACATTCCATTCACCAAGATTGACATACATGTCTCCCTCAAGAGATGTGAACATTACCCTGTGATGGTTACAATTAATGTGGTCTTGGTATAATTCTAGCTAGTTTATCCCCAAAATAAAATCAAAACATAACATCTTAAGCTAAAACAAATACCATAGGAAATGGTACCCACCACCCTCAAGCGCACACCCATTACACTGCTTGATATTCTCTACTCACAACCCTAGTGGTGTATTAATCGACATAAATCCACAAATACATTCCACCACTAGACCCTACATAACCAAAAAATATGAAAAAATGAAAGAATATGAGTCACTTGTATCAAATAAAGTTCCATAAAGTCTAGAGGACACAAGAATTATATCTCAAAAAGTCTATGGACCATCCTTGCTACCTCCAGGTGTAGGATAAACTACATGAAGATGATCTATCCCCTACCCTGGGCCCCAGTCTGAGTTCCTAGTGTTTCACTTCCCTGATGGTATGGATGCTAAAACCTCAGAGTGCCACATCCACCACCTCTACCAGTATAACTTGTTGAACTCCAACTGCCTACCGGATAAGGGGTAACTAATACCCTTCCAACACTTAGAATCATCCTTGATCCTCCATATGTGTCCAACAATTGAGGGTTACTACAGAACCTCTACACATACCCCATCCTTCTGCATGCTCGGCACTCAATTGGTGGTCGGGGGCACAGACCATGCATGTGTCCTAGCCTGTCACACTAGTAGAAAAACACCTAGTCACTAGTATGATAGGTTTTTCCTCTCTTCATACCACTTTTCACACTTCCACCCTGATGAGGATTTTTGAAACAACGGTTCCTACCCTCAGAAGTCACTCTACTTGTTCATAAAAATATAACCATAATCCAACTACCTAAAGCCTCCTTTAAGTTCCCTTTTGAAATAAGGACTTGATCCACCACTTATGAAAACCTATTTAAATGTAGGATGTTTATCTGAGACTTAATCTCGTGTCTAAACCAATCTTGAAAATGTCTTTCCATCACGACCTTGTCTCCTTCCAACACTGAAACAAATCATTGTAAGTCTATGAAATGACATGCATAATCCATAATTGACATTGTTCCCTAGTTAAAAATTATAAACTCTGTAGCTCACTCCTACCTCAATATTTCTGGGTAAAAGTTTACCAAAAACTTTTCCTAGAAGTCCTTTCATAGTGTACCATCTTCCTTCTAGGTCTGAACCAAAATATCCCACTTAAAATTCACCAGTATCCACAATATATACGCTGCCAACTTGACTCTCTTATCTACAGGAGTCTCTAAGTGATCCAAAACCATCTGTATGGACTCGATCCATAACTTTGATACCTCATGTCCACCCTCTTCAGAAAACGTTAGAGGGTTATGCAATTGAAACTCAATGTTTAGATCGAACATACTCAACACTTCCTACCTTCAGTCCCATTCGATCATCTGAATAAAACAATCAAAGTTCACTTATAACTGCTTCTCTCCTTGATTAACTTAAACTACTAGAACTTCCTACCCCACTTCTGGAGGATCATGATCAGTGATGTACTCTTATCACTTTATCATCACACGTCTATGTGGTGGCATATTCCTATAATGCCAATTATGAGTCTTAGAACATATAACATAAATATTACAAAATTTATATAAATGAGGTAGTTCACTAGCCATAACCACTCATTTCTCACACATTATCCCAATGGAAATCATCACACCTAGAACACCACCCTCGACCATACCTACCATGGATCATAGATAATGTGGGTAAACCAACATATATAGACACAAATATTTTCATTAGACACCATCTTAAAATCATTCCCTCACTTATAATGTAAAACATTATTCTTTAGGCACATTTACCATTTCACAATTTGTTACAACCAATATACAATATCATTTAAATCCCTTCATTAATCAAAATTATTTAACCATTATTTAAAATTATTTCCATTTACCCATTACATCATCTTTATTAGACATCATTTTATTTAAATTTTACGGAAGTAAAATACATCTTACCCTACATGTCCCGCACACCCATCCCGTGTGCGCCTATCATGATTCATGCCACCTATATCCTTAGGTTCCTACAATGATGCATGAATTCACAACCTTAAATCAACCCAAACATTAGAAAAATATCATAAAATAGTCACATCACACAACATTTGCAACACCCAATGGTGCAATATCATTCAATAGTAAAAACACAAACCAAGAACAACAATCCCACCCTAGGTGACTTGGGTTCTCCCTTTGTACCTTGGTTATCTACTCCCAAGAATGAAATCACTACCAAGGAAAAACACATCCTAATATCCTGTCTACAATCCTAAATAATTATTCCATAGAAAAGAACTATTTTGATACCACTTTATAACATCCCTGATCTGGAAGCCACTAAACTGGTGTTCTAAGTCGAGTCACCACATGACCTCAGGTGCACCTCTCCATACACCAGAGGTTACCAACTAGCAATGAGGGTTTGATAAGTCATGTGGGGAGACTATACAATCTTTACCAGAGTAATCCACAATAGATAACATATTAAATAAAATAAATAATATCCCGACAACCAAAACATGCATTTCCAACCAATTCTCAAATAGGGTACAAACCAAAAACAAATAATAAATATGTCATGCCATGATAAGAGTGCCAAAATTCAAGGAAAAACACAAAATAAAGGTTAATAGATGAATCCCCAAAATGGGTACCCACTCCAATTTCAGATCCTTATCCATTCACTCCTCGAGCCCAACTCAACTCTATAACATAGGAATTTTTTCCTTGTCCTGACCTGCAACCATAAAATCTACTTGGGTACTCAATGACATCCCGGGTAGGGTGTGAGTATAACTCAGTAGGCCACCACCAACGTTATCTGCAAAATATCCAGTCTAAACTGATAGTGCATGCAATTTATAATTAAATGGAAAGGTAAACAAAAAATAACTCAGGTTCCATTAGTAAATAATGTTTACTTTACCCATTTACATCATTAGTTCCATGTTCATAATTTAATCCATCATCATCACCTTATTCATTATCATTAAATGTTATATGGGTTAGGAATTTACATTATTTACATAATGTTATAAGAAAAAAAATCTGAGCATAAGGGTATAAATCAAATTCCCTGTGTCTCTAGGGATAAACATTTACATTACACTTTCCTTGGATCCTTGGTCTAGGTAGTCTCATCAAATGAATCTGTTAGAGGTATAGAACCTCATTACCCTTCCCTAAACTATGAATTATGTGGTAGGGTTTAGATCCTTAGTCTAACCTATCCCATGGGCATAGATCCTTAAGTCCAATATTTCATAACAACTAAGCCATGTGAACATGCTTATTTATCCATTTACCACATATAACATATCAAAAACCGTGCTCAATAAACAAACATAACATTAAAATCTCATAATTATTCAACATCTGAGATAACACCAAGCCTTAACCCATTATCACATTTACTAATTACATTACCTATCCCATTTAACCCATTTCCCTTTTCTCATACCTTAACCCATTAGGTATGTTCGAAAATCCCAATACATTATCCCCTTTCTCATATTCATAAATTTTATTATGTTAGCCCATTTAACATATTTATCAATTAATAATCATTTAACCATTTAACATGTTTACATTTTCTTATACATTAACCTGATTATGAATTTCAAGTACATTTCATAATTCTCTAAGCACAATTTATTCATTGTGTCCAACTCTATTCATGTTATGCCAAACAATCCCTTATACCATTATCAACCACTAGACACAATCACTATTAGTTCCAATTATAATTTAAACAAAAATTTCAACACTTTAATCTTGGGATCCATTTCAATTTAAGTCAATTTCATGCTTAACAACACTATGCTCTATGTTCGGGAATGTTGGCACACTCCATGGGTGGCCCTAACCCAGTCAATTCATCCTCAATGCATCCCACGAGGATCATGAGGGTTCTAAATCTATATTTAGCCAATAATTTTATCAAATACTACTAAATAAACTAAAATCAAATCAATAGGGAAGAAATAACATAACCACACATGCACAAATCACCAATAAAAATATGGGATATAACTTGTAGACGATCTACCTCGAATCTGAAGATGAAAAATCCTTAACCTTAGCCTTAGATATAGATTCAAGAACTCTTTGATTACATAACCTAATATCCACAAAAAAAAGAGTTTTTTAGGTATTCTTAATAAGAATAAGAAATCTATAAGCCCTAATCTAGAAAATAGAAGAAAGAGTAATATTAGACTCACCCAGAAATTCTATCCGCAACCAACGGTGCTCTAAATGGCCTATAATCGAAGGAGAATTATCACTTGGATGATTGGGAAGGTTTGTTTAATCACTAGGGTTGAGAGGATGAGAAATGATTAATAAATGGGTGATAAATTAAAAATCCTGAGGGGGGGGGTTGGTAATTTTTTACTTTTTAATGGAGCGCACAATTTGGACGCAGGATTTTCCAAACTATGTGCCAACCATGTGCCATCCTCTACCCAAGAAGGGTTAAGCCACATGGTTACCTGGTGAGGCCCACATGGTTTAAAAAACTTTTTTCCAATAATGAAATAATCATCTTTTCAATGTTTCATAGTTTGGATTTCCTCCTCACACGTTTTTCTCTAACCATGTGCAAACCGTGCAACATGCACAGAATGGCATGGTTTCTCCTTTCTTTCATGTCTTGTGCCCCCAGAACACCCCTGAACCTCCTCACACACCCATTAAAATTTTATTTCTCCAAAATTAAGGGATTAAAACCAAAATATAAACAATTACATACCTTCATAAATTCTAGTATCTTACAACATAAAATTCAACTAAAGTGAGATCGTAAGATTTGTAGGAAGCACTTTACCACAAACTTCAATCGGGGAGGAACTATAAACTTGAGATGTGACCATTTTACAATTAATATTTTTCACTAATAACTAAATATATAATAATTGTGTTGGTAATTAAATTTCCTTATAAAATTTCTTAGATATAAAAGAGTGGGTAGAGCCAAAATCAAATATGACAGCAGTTGTTCTAGAGTGGATTATAAGTGTACATTTTACCACATAATTCTCGTAACCCACTTCATCCATCATGACTACATGAGATTTTCCTTTATCTTTTATCTTAATATGTTGCTGACACTGATCATAAAAAACTATCAAATTTGTGCACTAGTTGTCATAATTCCCAAATTCCTTGCATTTAAAGCATTAGAGTGTGGGTGGTGTATTGATGGGAATATTATTTTCCTCCATGAAATAAATGGAATATTCATCCATTTGTGACATTAATGGGATTTATGACCCTCCTTTAAACAATTAAATCACCCCCTAGTTCCATTCAATCTATTCCCTTAATTTTTCTTCCCACATGTATGGCATGTAAATGGATGGAATTTATTTCCACCATGTGATTTATTTGAGTTTTCATGAGAATTGATCTTCCTTTTCTTATCAAAACCATGGGAATGGTGGGAATATATAATTTCAATTTCTACCTTGATTTCACAATGAACTATTTATTCATATTTACTAAATTCTCTTATAGATAATGCCTTTCATAGACTTGGTTTTAAGCCACCAAATAATCGATCAATTTTTCTTTCAAGGATAATGAGTATACCAGAGGCATACCTTTCAAGTCTTTTAAAATTTTCCTCATAGGAACCAATGGATTCATCATCCATTTTATTCAACTCAAGTAATTGCTTATCCATATTTGTATGTAGAATACAAGGGAAGTAATTACTAAAGAATATCCTCTTAAACTCATCCCATTCCACAGAGACAATTTCTTCTTCCTATCTCATATTCTTAATAATATTATACCATTAATTTGCTTCATATTCTAAATGATAAATGAATAGAACAACGTCTTTATGTTCCATCCCCTAAATAATAAAAAATATTTTCTCAATGGTGTTGATCCATCACTCCACTACAAGTAGATCAAAAGACTCACTAAAAGAAGGTGGACGTTTCCTCATAAAAGACTCAACAGTATGTTGTTCCCTTTTTTTATCATTTTGAAGATCAATATGATTCATATCCTAAGAAATTTTTGTGAGAATAGAAATTAGGTTTTTTATTCCATCTCCCATAGTATTTGATTACTAAGGTGTACAATTATTGCATTTTCCATCACATTTATTGTTAGCAAGATGTCTTCTAGTTCTAGCCATTAACTTAAATAAAAAAATTAAGTGTAAGCATAATGATATAATAATCATAGTGAGCTATAATCATAAAATATAATTAATGGGATGTATAAATCATGAAAAATTATTCTTAATCTATGATATATTAGGTTTAACCTAGGTTATCCATGGTCATTATCAAAATAATAGGATGTTATCCTATTCTTAGACTTATCCCTAGGTTTTTTACCAATGTTTTCTAATACTATTATCTAAAGATTGAATAAACCTATTGCTATGATATTTATTGTACAAGATCAAGATTTTCATACTTAAATATTATATCTTTTTAGATGAATATTCAATAAATTTCAAAAATACATTCCCATAGACTAGGAAGGTTTAGTGTATTTGGATACTAGATACATGATCTTATTATTTCATGAAAGATCCTCAATATCTCCCATAAATATATTTTTATATAGTACTCTTCATAAACATACCCTAATTAAAACATTCTTCATAACCTGGGGAAAATAAACATAATAAAGGGAGATTTATGTGCTCAATAAGAGTAAATATAGTATATATCAATCGATGATCATATGAAAGCATAAGATCAACATAATTGTATAAGATCACGACCATAAATTATAAATATCATACCCAATATATAAAATATTATGAAAATGATTCATGTAATAAAACTGTATCATTTCAAAATATATGAATCATAAGAGTTATAAATCATCATAAATAAATCATTATATATAAGTTCATGTCATAAATGTGTGGCACCATCACAGGTATAGAAACCATTTCATATGTCAAGCTTAAATACCAAGACCATCAAATCATAATGGATTAGGCCTCAAAACTAGTTTCCAATAATGGATCAAGCACATATAATTTTCTCCCATAATGGATCAATCACAGAAAATTGTTTCCCATAACAGATCAAGCATATCGAATTATTTATTATAGTTATCTCGTGAGATATAAAACTTTACCCAATGCATTAGAGGGATATATATTTCTAGGCCCACCCATCACAAAATTAAAACCATATATATGTGTTTGTATAATAACATTAAGCATTCTTTATATCATCACATCATAACCTATGCAAGGAAAATGGGTTTCATAAACATTTCATTGATTCATCATAGAATAACCCATTAAAAATAAATGGATTTCAGAAATATCTCATCATCATAAACATAAAACATCTGGAGAAAGAATAAGGATGGTATCATTATATTATAACCCTAGTAAAGAATAATTTACATCAAATTACATTATTGTAGATGAAAAAATCCTTTAAAATAATCATTGTAATATTTCCTAAGGAAAATACCCTTTTCACTTTGAAATATCTTATTTAAAATAAAAATATTTATAAAATATTATGAAAAACATTTTATTTGAAAATAATCTTTGAAAATTATAAAGTAAGCTTCAAATCATTGATCATTCATTGTGATGTTAAATTCTGTTCATGTTGTATAATTTAAAATAAAACTTTCCTTTCACACTCTTTTGAAAAGTCAACAGGTACCTCATTCAGAAAATAAAAAAAGATTACTTTTTAAAAAAATTGTAAAAACTAAATCATTGGAAAAAATGGACATTAAAAAATCATAGGATAATATGAAAGACCTTCTTTAATTTTTTTTAGAAAACATGGATATGGAAGGAAAAGGTTTTCCGACTGAAGAGAGAAATAAAGTCGATTTTCCTTAAAAACACATTTTCAGAATCATGACTACTTAATGTGAGTAAAATGAATAGAAAATGTGTATTATAAATAAATAACCAAATTATAAGAAAATTTATGTGTCTCTTGAGAGTTATATCATAATATTTTAACATCAGAAACATGATCATAAATAATCTCCATAAACAATGAGATTATAACATGAAACCCCTACCACTTTAGAAACATTTGAATCGTAATCCACATAAAATAAAGAACCATAGATATATATTTAAATACACATAAATTTAATATTAATAATCATAAAATAAATTCATGGTAATTATATAAACTACATAAAATAAATAGGTGGTGAATATGGCATGTGTCTCACAAAAATAAAAGTGAGATGAAATCCCATTATCTCAAGTCTCACCTTTTTTCATATGCATTTAAACCTATTATATAATAAATAAAAATTTATTATAAATATATTATATAACTATAATAATATATATCATACCATTTATAATTTACTTATGACATCTTATCATCTGTTTATTAATAATTTGTTATTAAAATCACTATTCTGGGTGATAACTGCTTCATTTTTCATTCATGTTTCGGTTCAGAAATATTGGTACTTGTACTCTGATCATGGTTCCATAATTTCCATAATTTTAAATATCATATATATTAATTATATATATATATTTATAGTCATTTATAAAATTTAAGGATATAAAAAAGAATTATAATGTTCATGGATATGATAGGTCATACATACGTGTGAACATTGTTTTCACTTTTTTAAAGATATATAAAAAAGGAAAATAATAATTTACCTTTAAATAATAATAATTATTTCATATAAGTCATATATATTTATTAAATACATCATTATTACCATACATGTAAAGTAGAGATGAAAAATTAATCACATCATTTCATGGAGGTGGTAGTCCACACGTACCCACGAACGAAATTATCATTTTCCAATGGTTTGAATGTAAGAATTTAGATATTCTATTTTTATTTTAAGAATAATAATTATGTCATAAACATAATATATATAAACTTTAAAACCATCATAATACTCTTCCATAAATGATGGTGATGAAAAATGAATTATATTTCTTTGTGGAGATGGTAAGTTGTACGTACGCACGAGTGATACTTTCACTTACCATTTGATGGGAAAGAGGGTGGATAATTGTGGTTTTATAATAATGATATAATTTAATTATATTTTGGATATTTAATTTTATATTTAATTAATAATATTTCATAATTAGATGTGTTAAAATAATAATTTAAAAAAAGTGATCGGTTAAGGTGATTACCTCTTCTTTGAAACAACTCCTTTAGATATCCTCTTAAGGACCCTAGGGATGGTATTTTGGGGAGAAAAATGACTCTAGAATTTGTCTAGGGGAGTGTAGAAGATAATTTTTAATTTTTGGTTTGATATAGAAGTCTAAACATGGTGTGAAGAATAGAAAGGAGGGTTTCCCTTTTATAATTGAGGGGGACACTCTTGAGATTTCTTAAAATATTAAAATAGAATAAAGTCATTATTTCACCCAAATGATTCTAAATGCATAGGGATTTGAAGATAAGTAAGTATAGGTTTTAAATCCCATAAAAAATAAAATTTGTATAGTTTTAAGTGGGTTTTTAATCCTTATCCTTTGGTTTAACCCCCTAGTTAACTTATTTTAATATTAATCGCGGTAACCTCTTTTTCACACTTAAAGGGTTATAATTTTATATATAAGGTAAAAATTGGATTATAAATGAAAAATATGTGATATTTTAGACTATATATTATCCACCTTATCCACTTTAATGATTTTTATGATTTTTAAATAAATTAATAAAAAATTATTTTGATAAAATATCATTAATATCATTTTTGACACTATTCATTTAATTTGACTTTAATGAAATAAAGACAAAGTATGAATTTTAATATAATCTTTTTAAATAGAAATAATATTTTATATTCATATATAAAATTTTTGTAACACTATAAATCACTCTAATTATATTACTTTTAATGTTTTTAAAATCATTTATTTTATTTTTCTATTAATTGAAGAAATATTGTGTTAGCGTTGCATAAGAATTTAAGGTAATTATATAATTACTAAAAACTAAAAATAAAATTTCATCAAGAAAATAATTTCATTATTATAAAAATATACATTTAAATTCATTCATAACTTTCTTTTTTCTCTATATGGACACATAATATATATTTAAAAGTAATAGAGTGACATTTTGTTTTTTTTTTTCTTTAAATATTATATAGATCATTTTCATGGACAAGTGTCCCTTAAATAATTAAATTTATAGAATAAGGTGATAAGACTAGAATTAACTTAATATAATTATAATTAATGTGAAAATGGTGACCTTAATATTTAGTTTTACCTTAGTTTAACCTGATTTACCCTTTACGAAGGTGATAAATTTTACTAAGGTTATTATTCATATTAACCAAAAATAAAAGGGACTTATTTAAAAAATTTGTAATTCATAATTCCAAATATTTAATCTATTTTATCAAATTAAATTTCTATAAGTGGTATAAATTAATTTTAAAATAAGCACACAAAACGTGATGAAAATAGTTTTTTATAAAAATACATTTTGAAGCATAAAATTGGATTTTTTCTTATCCCATACCTATAAAAATATTAGATAAATGTTAAAATATTTGATTGAATATACAATATATAAATTTCATTAAAATCATTCACTAATACTGATTAATTTATTTTATTAAGATAAAAAAGTAAATTTTGTTCATAAAAACAGACTTTGAGAAAAACATCTCCTTTATTTTCAAATGTTTTTTATTTTCATTTTTAATTAATTAAAAACTGATAAATTAATTTTCGACATATGTAAACCATAATAATTTTTCATAATTTAGTTATTCGTATTCATACCCTCCAATCCAATGGTTAGGCAATAAACATCGCATTAAATGAAAATATTCTAATAGTATATTGTGGTTAATTTAAACATAATGTTGCATGTAACACAAACTATTAAAGAAATAATTTTAATTTATAGAGAACTATTTCATAAAATCTTGGGGTGTTGCATGTATTTATTTAAAAACATAATTGATATAATTGATGGATAATGTATTGATATTATAAAATAATATTTATTTATAAATATAATTTGTATAATTTAATTATAATTAATTATATAAATATATTTATAATATATTATAAACCAATTGTATTATTTATTTAATAAAAAATATTTATTATAAATAAATATACTTATAATATATTACACATAAATTATATCAATTATATTTATAAATAGTTATTATAGTACAATATTAATATATTATATGCCGATTGCATCAAATATATTTATAAAAATTATATATTATAAATCATTTATATAAAATATATTTACCAATAAATATTAAATTATAATATTAATATATTTAAATTATATATATATTATATTTAAAAATAAAAAAAAACTTATGATATACTATAAATCAATTATATCAATCATATTTATAAATCAATGCTATAATATAATATTAATACATTATAAACCAATGATTTCATGACCCCCCCCCCCCTAAAACTAGCAACAATAGTATAAAACACTCAAATAGGAGGTATTACCCTCAATATCCCTGGATTATAACATAAAACCACTAAATAATACACCATACTATAAAAGACATAAACCAATATCGCATACTAGAAATATCCCACATGCATGAATATAAAACAGATACAAACATCTCCAAAGATAAAATAATACCAAAAGTAAATATATTGGTAGTGACAGGAACAACCTAAACCCTGAGCTAGTACTGACTAGCTCGATCACCAAAGCCCTCCTAGAAACTTGAATAATATTTATTTATACATAGGGTGAGCATAACATGTATACTCGATAGGATCATACCCAAGGTCACTCTTGTAAAAGTGAAAAGTGCATACTAATTCCCTAGTAAGAAAATATAAGAACTAACCAGCACCTATATAGGTCAATTAGTCCCTCAACCTCACCAAGTCTCACTCACCAAAATAGCACATCCAAGTATAATAAAATAATAATCATGATAATATAATCATACGTTTCATATAACTGATTCCCCACTGATTATTCTCTCTTTCCCGATGATAATACATATTTTTCTCTCATCCCTTCCATATCCACAAATAACAACATCATCCATATATCATGTCTCATGGAACCAACCACATATCTCATATCAGGTAACTGAGGAAATAGGGTATCATGAATGCATAGGAAATCAACATTGTGTCTTCCTCTTACCATGCAAGTCCCCTACCATGTATCTCATCATACACCACTAGTATCACCAGAAGCTGCTAGTGAAGGGATGTTTGGGGGGAGGGGGTAGTCAGTCATCTATATCCTCCCCATCCTAAATGTTAGTAAAAATATCCCCAAGGTATCTAGAATCGGTAATATTATTTGACTTGGGTGGGTTGTATAGAAAATTCATAAAGAATAAAAATTATATAGTAGTCTCACACAATCCTACATCTATGGGTTTACACAAGAAACACCACATCAACCATCATCAGGTCACTACTGATATCACTCCACCAAGGTATATCTCTAATACAAAATAACCAACCACAAGCATCACAAAAAAGGGCACAACCTGGATTCTATTTCCCATTATTTTATTTAATAAGTCAACAACCAAGCTTCATTCATTTTATTATTAGTTTAAATTCACATCAATGAATTATTTAGCCATAACCACATTTATATATATCAATATTACACCATTGCTACCCAGCCACTTTTAAGAAACCACCACATAGAAACATGTTGCGCACTAAGCTTCACACCACTAATCAACACACCACTAAGGCCACCATCCTACACACATCAAGAATATCAACTTAGTCCTTTTAATTTACCAACTTTAAGTATTTAACCATGTAAATAGTATTCTCAAATCAATCTAACACTATAATGAATAATCCAATAACAAGCATATAGTATGAAACAACATCAACAACATCAAGAAAACTAGTTGCCACATAATATAACCCCATTTCAATTCTATAATATCTGAAAATATAAAATAATTCTCAAAAACATTATTTAATCATTTTAACACTACGACATGCTATCATTTTAATTTTTTCAAATAATAATTATATAATGATGTGAAATTATCTATATCCCTCCTCGATAATTTTTATTATTAAAATTATTAACAACAATATTAATAATATATTTCAATATACAATTTTACAAATCCTTAATATATTCAAGGTTATCTATGATATGAAATATTATCTCAAATTAAATTCTAGAAATAATAATAATAGTGAAGAACCAATCAGGTTCCACTATACATAATTATTTATTTTCTCTTTCTTAGATAATATCCATAATGATAATAAATTATCATTCATTATTATGTGATAATTCATTCTATATTGTTATTAGTCTGGTTTATTAGTTTATTATTCCCATTCATATAATACACCAAATGAAAAGAAAAATCATGATAATCTCATAGATGCACATAAAATAAAGATAACTTGAATATCCTACTTGGATAATAGAATCTTTAAATGATGAAACAACAAGGGAGGAGATAGAATATGATGCATGTAGGCTGAAATTTGAAAAATAAGCCTCAAATTGTTTTTATAAGACTCAAAAATCTTTAAAAAAATTGGATTCACCAGGTATCGAAATAAATAAGGGAAAAAAGAGATGAAATACCTCTCATTTTAGAAAAATAGAGAGCTCTCATATTATTTGAGAGAAAATCTATTGAAAACCTATATTAAATTGTATTTAATTTTTAGTTCCCATTTAATTCATCCAACAACTCTTTTTAAGAATTCTAAAATTAAAGAAGGTAAAATGTTACATTTAAAACCTTCAATATATTTAGTATCATCCATTTTCCACATTTAATTCATTAATTTAAATTGAAATTGCATTATAAGTTGAACTGGGAAGAAAATATATAATTTTTAAGAAAATATTATTACCCCTATGCAAGAAATATGTGTTGTATAAAGATAACATGGTTTTACCCTTACATGTATGAATACCCCAGTACATCCTTTATAAAAGTTGAGAAACCCTTAAACCATAGATCAAAACATAGGAAAACCTATACACAAGCCTTAAAATCTTTATCAAACCCTTACATGAGCTTTAATATCCACGAATTACCTATACGTGAGCTAGGAAAGACCCTTACATAGTAAAGGGAAACACACGCTTATGATTACGTAAAGGTTGAATCGGCTACCTTCCCTTTATGCATGGTTTAACAAAATGAGTGTACCTTTACATAGATCATGAGAAATCACAACTACCCTTATATAGATAAAATAAACCTTTATGTAGCCTATAGATAAACCCATCAACCCTTATACAAATTCTATAGCCTATACCCAATGATAAACATTGACTTCTACCCTTACATGACTAACAGAAAAACAATCTTAACCTTACATATATAATAAGACCTATGTAAGGGTAATAAAAAATTTTTAGAAAATTCAATTTTTAATTAAACTAATTTTTAAATAATAAAATATAGGATTTATTATTAATTATGAAAATTTAAAAACACCTCTAAAATTAATTAAATCACTTTAAAAACACCCAAATTAATTTCCAAAAAAAAATTAAAACTTTGAAATTTCTTTCATAAAATTTCAAAACCATTTTAAAACCACTTCTTAAAACATGAAAAACTCTTATGAACCACCAGACACCCCGAAATGAAAAAGGAAGGCTTTATAATGTTTCATACCTTTGTACTATATACCTATCAAACAATTCTCATCCTTTAGAATAAAAACCAACTAGAAAAGGTGAAGGTGGAACCAATCACCATAAACCACCAAAAACTCCCTAGGGAGATACCTATCAAACAAGGGTTAATCCATCTTTCAAAGCACAAAAATATTTCAAAATATAATAGCATAAATTCATAAAACCATCATAAAATTATAACATCAAAATATATAAAACATTAGGTAATAAAAAACTATATTTATTTGGTGTTAATCTATGACTCTTACTCCCAAGTACTATCATCCAAGACACCATGCCTCTATAGAAATCGGATCAAGGGAATAATTCATCCTTGAAGCACCTTCTCCCAATGGCCCTAGATCTCGATTAGTCATTCAATGAATGTCATATCATCCTTGATATCCAACTTCCCCTACTTTATGACATAGGAATCATCATAAATATACTGACAAAGCTAGGAAATGTGAAAGAAATCATGAACTCTATCTAGCTATGGAGGTAGCACCAATAAATAAGCCACCATGCTAACTAAACCTATATTGATAGTGTTGAGGGGAAACCTTTATGAAAACATGATCTCCAACCTCAAACTCCAAAATCATCCTCCTCTGATATAAATAATGATTCTTGAGATCCTACACCACCTTAATCATCTCACAAACCACCTGTATCTTCTTCATTGTGCTCTGCATCATGTTGTGACCAAGAACTACTACCTCGTCAATATTGATCTAGATCAAAAAATATCAATATGGTCTCGCATACAATTCCTCAAAGGGGACCATATCGATGGATGATTACTAGAATATATTTTAATAAAACTCAACCAAATGTAAGTGTCACACCCATGATCTACCAAAATCCAAGATACACACTCGCAGCATATCATCTAGCATCTAAATTATCTGCTCAATCTACCCATCCATATAAGGGTAGAAAATAGTGTTAATGCATAACTGAGAGTCAAAGGCATGTTGTAATACTCCTTAGACTCATGAAGTAAATTGAGGGTATTAATAAAAAAATATGGTCTGTGTAGATCTATGAAGCCTCACTACATCATCTATGTATTGTCGTGCTCGAACTTCCATGTTACTCGACTCTCGGATTTTTAGAAAGTGGGCTGACTTCTTTATTCGATCCATGATCACACAGATAGAATTATATCCCCCCTGATCCTAGGGTAAGCTAGTGAAAATATTCCATAGATATTTCCACCCAAATATACTTAGGGGACATCCAATGGTTTCAACAAACCACTAAGGACATGATGTTATGCCTTTATATGCTAGCAGACTAGACATCACACTATGAAATCTGCCACTGATCGCTTCACCCCTAGCCACCAAAATTGCCTTGTCAAACCATGATACATCTTAGATATTTTGGTGTGTATCACTTGTGGTGATCTATGAAACTCATATAGGACTCTCTCATATATCTTCAATGGGACAAACATTATTCCCTAGAATATAACACAATGTTATTCATCCTCTATTCGTCTCTTAGGGGCATCACCATGAATGACCCTGTCATGCATCACCTCCAACTATGAGACCCCCCACTGAGACTCCTCCATATACTACAAAAAATATGGCTCTATCATTATCTATAATATTTATCCTCAACCATAAACCTCCACTAATTGGGATAAAAAAATGTTAACTCCTTCATTGCACTCCAAGAATCCTTAGATTCTTGATCGGCTTCCCACGACTTCCTGTTCAGCACAACTTCCATGAAGTTTACCTTTACTAGGGTATAGGAGATCTCAAAATAATAGTTCTAGAGAAAATACATCCACCTAAACTATCATAGATTCAAGTCTCATGGGGATAAAACATACCTCGTTATTTTGTGGTCTGTGAAGACCACAAAGCATTCCCCGATGAGGTAATATCAACACATCTTCATAGATTACGCTAATACTACCACATCCAGGTCATGAGTGGAATAGTTACACTCATGGGGCATAACTTCCTTAACCCTTGGGAGATCACTACTTACTAATGGATCAAGATTCATCCTAAACCAAAGTGAGAATCATCATAAAACACTTCAAAGATCACACCCTCCTATAAAAAATGAAGAACTAGGGCACCAATCAAATGTTCCTTTAAGTAGTCGAATGTTGTACGAAACTAATCAGTCCAAAAAACAGTTTTGTACTTATGGGTTAGTAATTATAATAGGGATAAAATCATATAGATATTAGATAAAAATATCTGACAATAAATCATGAGACCAAGAAATCTATAAATGGATTCCACATTCTTGGGTGCTACTCAAGAAACAACCATCTAAACCTTTATCAAATCCTTCACTACTCCCTATTGAGATACCACATTCTTAAGGAAATGCACCTCCTACATGTGGGATTTAAACTTAGACAGTTTCCCATATAACTAGTGGTTTCAAAGAGTCTGTAAAATGATATTTGGGTTTATGACATGCTTCTACTCCAATCTCAAGTATATAATAATTTATTTGATGAACACAACTATGAACTAGTCTAGGAAATCAAAAAATACAGATTCTATGACCCCCCTAAGAATAGTCGGTGTATTCGTGACACCAAATGACATGACTATGAACACAAAGTGAGTATACTAGCACTAAAAAGCGGTCTTTTGAATATTTGACTCCTTCTCCCCCAACTGATGATACTCATACCATAAATTGATCTTAAAAAACTAGAAAACTCTCATCAAATGGTCAAAGAGATCATCAATTCTAAAAATAGGGTAATGATTCTTTATTAACACTTGGTCCATCCATTGGTAGTTTTGGAACAACCACAAACTACCATATTCATTTTTGAAGAACAAAAATGGAGCTCTCTACGGCAACACACTAGGAATAATAAATCCTTTCTATATCAGATCATAAATCTAGGTCCTAAAATCCCATAATTTCTAAGGGTTTAATTCTATAAGGTTCTATTGATATTGGTGTAAAATATAACTAAAAATTGATTCTAAACTCGACATCATGTTGAGGAATTAGTGTCACAACTTCCTCAAGGAAAACATACATAAACTCTACAATAATTCTGGGGGTCCCTACTACCTGAGCTCTCATTGGATCTGTCAATGACTCAAACATCAAGAAAATAAGGGGATTTTATAACCTATTTCCCATCCAAAAACCTCGTTCATTCGAAAATACAAAATGTCATTCTTCTAAATCAAAAAATGCAACTCTCCCCTAGAAATAGTCAACCACTTCATGGAAAGAATAAAACCAATACATATTGATAATGAAATCATATGTTTGTATATGAAATACTAATAAATATCCCAATTACTAATGTTTTTCCATAATCAATCTACATTCTTGATACACATCAAACAAACTAGTTAAGCCTCTAAATATCATGGATAACACCAGGGGCCTGGGAAGCTGCTTCACATCTAATTCTAGTGATTAGACTAAGGTGGGTACATCAAAAGAGTGAAAATATATAGAATAAAATAGAGAAAAAACTATGGTATATGATAATTTTATCATACCATAAATGACCTATGGGCCCTCTGAAATGGGAATCTTTATCGCATGCATCTATCCTCGGATGTGTTATCTAAATCCCTATAGATATCCTTAACATATAAACTTTGGTCTGAGTTCCTAATGGTGAGGGATATCCTTGGGCTGACCTATGGAAACTATATCTCCTCTTGGATGAGCATATGTCTACTGAACAAGCCACTAAACATAAGCTAGAAGGCCCTTATATTGAAATATACTTGATTTCAATTGTCACTATTGTTGAAAGAGGGTCTGACCACCAAATCTATACCGACCCTGTGGGGATGAAGGAAACTTCCATTGACATTGATCATGACCTATGAAACCCAATCACAAAACAAGAGAGTTCCAGATAGATAAATGAGAATTGGAAACCCTTGATAAATGTGATGCAGACTACTAGGGTTATTTCCTTGCTAATTAAAACCTCGACTATCCTGTCATCCATGACCCTCCATCTGACGCCCTACTCCTTATAGGTCCCTTATGACTCCCAACTAGGAGTGATCTAGCCCGTTCATGAACCCTATCCATCATCTTTTCCTTATTATACACCTATAAATATGTAGTTAATGTAAATGGTGAAATTATAGAATAAAGGGTAGGGCATAGAACCTCCTTCAAGCATTGTGGTTGAGACTCCTCATCTGGAATATTGTTAGTTTAAAATCACATAAGGTCCCTAAACTTAATCCTTAATTCCTTAAATATCATGATCCTATACTAAATTGAGATAAACTCCTACCTCTCTACCACCTTTTATGACATCAATAAGAACTCAACCTTAAACACCTTCTGGAATTCGACCCATGCCACATCGGTCTCCTTCCGCTCCTTGAGGTACAACATCCACTACTAATGTGAGGATCCCCTAAATTAGCTAACCAGGAGGGGAACCCAAAACTCGACATGAGCTCGAATAAAGGAAAAATAAAACTCCAAATCCTCCATCCAATGTTCCATATCTAGATCAAATATGTTTCCCTTATACTTTTCTAGGATCTAACACTTAAAGGGGTGCAATGTTCACTACCACTTCCCATCCTTCTGATCAAGATCGACCCTCTGACAATCAACAGGGTCAGCTGGCAGAACCTCCCTAACTCGGACCACATAAGGGTGGTAACCAACCAGAATCTCTATAATGAAAGGATAAAAACCTAAGTCTAGTAGCAATCAATTTATTTAGATTCATCTAATTAATTCATTTATTTATTCCCATAACCACCATATTCAAAACAAAACATGATCAGGTATGATGCTTTTACCACTCCTAGGTATGCACCTTGAAAGAAGTTCCACATTACCTATTACATTTTGAGATCTGAAGGTACTTTAATTAGATCATAGGGGACCCTAAAATCTTATATCTCAGTCATTCTCCCTTGTTTTCATCACATACTAATTTTGGATAAAATTTTTGCCTTATCAACTCATGTAGACCTCAAAAGTGCCTAACTCTAAACTTCATTTTATCTCTTAACTCACACCGTTGATACCACTCTATCACAACACCCCCCCCCCCCCACCCCCATTGGTACCCCTCCTGGGTTATTAGTGAATAGAAGGAGTGACCCCCTAGTCTCACCTCTAATATGCCCCAATTTAGAAACTAGCACTAAGAATATAAAACACTCAAATGGGAGGCATTAACCTCAATATCCCTAGATCATAACCTAAAACCACCAACCAATACAACATGTTATAAAAGAAATAAACCAAATTCCCATATAAGAAACATCACACATGCATAAATATAAAATGGACACAAACATCTCCAAAGATAAAAAAACCAAAAGTAAATCCTATGGCAGCAACTGCAACAACCAAAGCCCCGAGATAACACTACCCAACTTAATCATCAAATACCTATAGAAACCTAAAAAATAGTTTATATATACATAGGTTTATCATAACATGTATAATTAGTAGGATCATACCCAAGGCCTCCCATAAAAAAGTGAAAATTTTATACTAATGCCCCAATGGACAAACAATAGAACTAACCAGTACCTATAGAAGTTAACTAGTCCCCCGGCCTCACCAAGGCTCACTCACCAAATAACACATACTTGTATAAAAAAAATAATTAGAATAATATAATCATAGGTGTACCGTAAACGCTTCCCCACTAATTTTTTTCTCTCTCCCATTGAGAATAAATCATTTTCTATTATTGTATTAGGTAACCAGGTTAGTAGGGTATCATGAACACATAGGAAATAAACCTTATACCCTCCTCCTACCACACATGACTCCCACCTTGTCTCTCATCATAAACAACTAGTACCACCAAAATCTACTGCTGAAGGGAGAGCGGGGGAGAGGGGGTTGTTATTCATTTGTATCCTCTCCATCCTAGATTTTAGGTAAAACACCCCCATGGTCTTTGAGTGTCAGTCATATTTTCTGACTTGGTGGGGGAGTATAAAGGTCATAAATAAAAAAAGTATATTATAGTATTACACAATCCCACACTTATGGGTTCACACAAGAAACACCACCTCAACCATCATCTGGTCACTACTGATATCGCACCACCAATAATTGCCACTAATGAAAAATAACTAACCACACACATCACACAAATGGACATAACCCAAATTCAATTTCCCATTATTTTATTTAATAATTCAACCAGTAATATTCATTCATTTAGTTATTAATTTAAATTCTTACCAATTAATTATTTAGCCATAACACATTTATATATGTCAATATTATTCCATTACTACCAAACCACTATCAAGAAACCACAAAGTCAAACTAACACATCAAATCCAAGGCCACCAAGTCACAAACAACCAAAGCCACAAAGATTCAAACCACCAAGGCCACTAATCTGCACACATAAATCATATCAACTTAGTCCTTTTAATTTATTGGATTTAGGTATTTAACCATTTAAAGGGTATTCTCAAATCAATTTTTCATCACAAGAAATAATACAATAGAAATCATATAGCATAAAACAACATCAAAAATATCAAGAAAACTAATAACCACATGTGATAACTCCCATTTCAATCTATAATATCCATAATTATAAAATAATTCTTAATAATATTATTTAATAATTTTAACACCATGTAATGATATCATTTTTATTTTATCAAATAATAATTAAACAATGACATGAAATTGTCTATCTCTCTCCTGGATAATTTTCATCATTAAAAGTATCAATAAAAATATTGATAATGCATTTCAACATGAAAATTTTAAAAACCTTGAGATATTCAAGGCTACATACAACATGAAATATTATCTCTAATTAAATTCTAGAAATAAAAATAATAGTGAAGTACCAATCATATTTTAATAAACACAATTATTTATTTTATCTTTCTTAGATAATCTCCATAATGATAATAAATTATCAATAATTAGTATGTGGTAAATCATTATTATCACATACCTAGTTTAGGGTGTGTGTTTTTTTATCATTTTGATGGTTTATTTTGGGTTTGGTATGTATTAGTTGGTCCCTCGTGTCTTAAATTTGGTTTTGGGAATTTATAGGTGCAATATGGGCTAGAAAATGTTTTGGTTCAAGACATGTTGGTCCTAGGGATCTCCTATGTACCACATGAATAACCCACATGCCTAGTATCAAGTGTGGTCTTAAGAATTGGGTTTGGGGAGTATCCCTATGCACCAAGACCGGTTTGGCCTACACCACACTATGGTTCAGGGAATAGTGAGTCCAAAATGACCAAGGATTTTGAACTATTTCATAGTCAATCAATGTGTTGTGATCTTGTGTGTGGTACGGTGAAGAACGCCATGGGCATGATGAACACCTCCACATCATGGTGTTCGTGGTTTCAAAATTTTGGAATGGATGATCGGTCATTTTATCTTAAATATGGATTCAAAATCGTTGATGATGGTGAATTTAATCATTAAGGTAGGGTTATTTAGTTTGTCTTTGACTCATTTTACCTTCTAAAAATTTCTCATTATTTCTAATTTATTAGATATTTCAGATCCAATTGGATCTAGAGTGAATTCTTAGTATCCTCTTCTTTTTTTGAACAACATTGGGTGATACCTTCCTTTCTGTGTTTCTCCTATTAGGAGTGTAAAGACCCGTAAAATTCAAGGAAATTTTTTTCTTAATTTTCTTTGGAATTTTACAAGAATGCAGTTTCTGACGGCACCTGATTCTGAGGCCCGGTGTGCCCGAAATCATTTTCCGAAGTTTGGCTCGGGTACGTTCAGTGAACGAACGAGCGGGTTTTTCTAACTTTTGAGTCGGTGCTCGGAATCAAATTTTGAGGGCACCGATGGAATCGAAGCGCCGATATTTGCTTAGAAACGCCATTTCCGGAGTTGCGTTTTCTCGGGTGTGGTTTTTAATTTTTGGGGTTAAGTTAAGAAATAAAATAAAGTGGTGCGACAACTTTACTTTATTTCACTTAAGCCACTTAAAGCCACTTAAGCTGAGTTGAAGCGGATAGGGTGGAACCCAAAATATCCTACCCACTTGGTAGGATATTTGTGAGGTGGGGCCTGCACGAGCCCCACAGTTTCTTTTCCTCTAAGTAACGCACCCGCGAAAACATCTTTTAATTGAAAGTCAACCGGTGCGTTTTCTTAAATTCTTAACGCCCCTATTAATTGGGAAGTTAAGTCGTTACCATTAATTCATCGAATTAATGGTTTGTTTCTTAACTTTTTTTTCGTTTGTTGGCATAAGAATAAAATAAGACCAACACATGTGGGTGGCTGATTGAGAGGATTTGGAGAAACTCTAAGTTCTTCATCCTCCTCCGCGAATAACGTGAAGAACGCGAAGAACGTCGAACCCTCGGAGATCGACGACGCGACGTCGTGTACCGCGACACCGACGATCCTCCTTCCGCGACGTTTCTTCCGCGATGATCCTTCCCCGCGACAATCTTTGATCATCAACTGATTGAGATCTTCGACGCGACGTCGTGTACAGCGACGACACGACACCCCTTCTGCGACGTGACGATCCTCTTCTTCCGCGATGGTCAATTCCGCGAAGAACTCACGTTCGACGACTACGACAAGGTAGGGGTTTGATTCATTTAAATCTTTGTGATTTATACCTGCGGCATTTGATTAAAATTGTTGTGAGACTTTTAAAATTGCTAACGTGGTGGGTGCGGACTAACGAACAAGTCCGAACCCACCGCCCCTTTCGTTCTTGATGTGCGAAACATCGGACGTCGACAAAGAAGGCCGCACGGGCGATGCGAGGTCCTCGGAGTGAAGGAAGGACCCCGGGAGGGCCTTTAGCAAAGACGGCGTGAAATTCCGACCACCGGAACTCATCCTCTGGTCCGCGGAGCAGCCCGCCGGTGCGCCTCGCCGGCACGGCGGCGCCGGCGGCAGGACGCGACGGCGCCCGGCGCGCCGCCGGAAGGAACCGCCCTGGCTGAAGCTGCGGCGGCAGAATGCAGTCCCGCGACCGCGTGGGACCGGAGGAGGACGGGACGTGGCGGCCCGGCCACGTCTGCTGGCAAGGGCGGCCCCACGCGGGGCCGCGGTTCCCTCACGCGGGGGCAGCACGCCCCCCGCTCCGCTCGGCCGTAACCGGCCGAGCCGACCCGCCAGCCGGGCCGGGTCGTGCCCAGGCCGGGCCGGGTCATGCCATCCGGGTCGGACCCGGACCCGGACCCGGGTCGTGTCGACCCGGTTCGGGGCCGACCCAGGGGGGTTGGGTCGGGTCGGTCCGGGCCCAGACCCCCCGTTTTCGGACCTTTTCGGTCTTTTGCTCATAACTTGAGCTACGGGCCTCCGATCGACGCACCGTCAGCGGCGATGTGATCCTTGGATTGAGACAGTCGTTTCGGTATATTGCATTCAAGGTTTCGGAGTACTTTGGGTTTGGCTAGGTTGGTTCATACACGAAACCAACCGGGCCCTCGAAGCGGAAACGCTTATATTTTGAGCCTCGGACGTCCGATTGACGTGACGTCGACTTTGTTGGATTCCTCTAAGTGAGATGGAACTTTTGGCTTAATCCAGTCTAGGTTTGGATGCCGTTGGAGTGCGGTCGGGTTGGTTCCCTCACGAAACCAACCGGGCCCTTGGAACGAAAAGGCCAATAACTCACAGACGGGGCGTCCGATTGATGCGTCGTCTGTCTCGTTGATTTCCTCTTGATGAGACGGAACTTTTGGCATACTTTTCTTGAGTTTTGGATGCATTTGGATAGTGGCTGGGTTGGATTGCACCCGAATCCAACAGGGTCCCTGAAACGGAAAAGCTGATAACTTTCAGACTGGACGTCCGTTTGACGAACCGTCAGCGGCGTCAGTGATCACGTGGAGAAAGGGTTCTTATGAGTTTACCCTATGAGAGTTCAGTGTACAGTTGAGATACGTCCGGATTGGTTCACACACGAAACCAACCGGGCCCCGGGGACGAAAAGGCTAGTAACACACAGAACGAGCGTCTGATTGACGCGCCGTCTGTTGCGTTGGGACCCCTGTGACGAGGCTGTCCTTTGAGATACTTCTTCATGGAACTTTGTGGTACTTGTAGTATCGACCAGTAGCTCGTGGAGTGGACCCTCACAGAGACGAGCGTGCGGAGTACAGAGACCGTGTAGCCGGCTGAGACCTGACGACTGTTTGACCGATCGACTCGGTGTGTTTCGAATAGCCCAGTGGGGAGCGCTTGGTTGTAGTGGCAGACCCACGGCAGAGGAGCACTTGGTTGTAGTGGCAGACCCGCGGTACTCAACAGAAGGAGTACCTTTGGAGGCTATGAGGGTGAGTGCTTGGTTGTAGTGGCAGACCCGCGGTGGAGGAGCGCTTGGTTGTAGCGGCAGACCCGCGGTACTCAACAGAAGGAGTACCTATGGAGGCTATGAGGGGGAGTGCTTGGTTGTAGCGGCAGACCCACGGCGGAGGAGCACTTGGTTGTAGTGGCAGACCCATGGTACTCAACAGAAGGAGTACCTCTGGAGGCTATGAGGGGGAGTGTTTGGTTGTAGCGGCAGACCCATGGTGGGAAGCGCTTAGTTGTAGCAGCAGGCCCATAGTACTCGACAGGAGGAGTACCTCAGTAGTCTTAGGTTAGTGAGCAGTACCTCGGAGTCGTGATAGGACCATTGTACACTCTAGAGACGGGGCTCTTCAGCAGTTACGGTTTTGATAATGAAAATCCTGGTTTGAGATGAGTCTATGACCTTTGTGTTTACCTCATTATTGAGATGGGTCACTTGATAACTTAGGTATATGTATGGGCATATACCTGGGAAGTGGTTATCCGTTGATTTCATAACCTTTGTGTTTACCACATGATTTAGATGGGTCACTTGATAACTTAGTTATATGTATGGGCATATACCTGGGTAGTGGTTATCCGTTGATTTCATAATATTTGTGTTTCCTCATGATTGAGATGGGTTACTTGATAACTTGGGTATATGTATGGGCATATACCTAGGTGGAGGTTATCTGTTGAGATCTTCTTTGTGGTTATCCTTATTGGATTTAGTGAGACCTTGAGGGTCTCGGGGTCCCTACTGAGTATCGTTATACTCACCCCTGCACGGGCTATGCCCGCACCTCGTTGTGTTGGTTGCAGACGCCAGGCAGCGCAGATAGAGGCCGAGTGTTTAAGGACTGGACGGTACCCAGAGGTGGACCTCACGATGAGATAGTATCTGGTGGTGGACTTCCCGACGAGATGACACTCGGAGGAGGTTGATGGGAGAGATCATTGTGGAGGATATCTGTACCTACCCTTCAGATAGGATCCATGGTGGACGATCCAGGAGCTGCGCTATCTGTACCTACCCTTCAGGTAAGATCCTTGGTGGATGATCTAGGAGCTGCTTTTCACCTTCCGGCTGTTTTATCTTTTTCCTTGTACTTTACAGTTGGGCTTGTATTTCCAGCCCCTTTACTTTCAGCACATCTTGTTTCAATTTTACATAGTGTTTTACTTCCGCTTGTACTCTGTGGTGTTTTGTTTACTTTTATAAGGCAATGCCTTCCCAGTTATCGGGATTTGCGCCTTTGGTGCTAGTCGCCAGCCCCTGGCCTATGGAAGGCGGGCTTGGGGTAGTCACAGCACGGGCCCCGAGGACGGGTCGTGACAAATTGGTATCAGAGGAGATCGGTTCTACCGCAGAACTCAGGACTCTAATCTTTTTCTATGTGAAGCAATAGTGTTGAGAGTATTGAGTGCGGTTATCACTCCAGGGAGTCCAGTGTTGGTGCAGCGGTCGACGTATCCGTACACCATGACTCTGACTTCTGATTTCCGACTTAATACATGAAAACATTGATTACATGTGTGTTCCAAGTTTTCTTTGTAATTACTTTGTGTCATCTCACCAGGTATACTGTTCTGACCGTGGCGCACCTGTTTCTTTCAGGATGCCTTTTCACGGACGACCAGCTAGAGCCCAGAGGGATGTGCGTACTGACAGCCTATCGAGCGGCGACGCTTCGGTATAGGGCCCTCTTGCAGTTGAGGCACCAGCGGTACTACCATATGTTGGGCCACCGAGGCCACAAGCCCTAGCAGTAGGCGACGCACGCCACTTGAGCATGATGCATGAGTTCCAGTGCTAGAGGCCACCCAGGTTCTAGGGAGAGACGGACCCACAGGCGGCTGAGGTTTGGCTGGAGGCTATGGTGAGAGTCTTCAGACTAGTGGGGACGTCAGCAGACTTCATGGTGATCTTTGCTGCCAGCCTTCTTCAGGCAACAGCAGGCAGGTGGTGGAGCCACTTGTTCCAGTTTTGCTATGAGATGACCTTCACATGGGAAGACTTAGAGACCTTCTTCAGGGTGGAGTTTGTGCCAGTAGCTCTACACCCGAGCGTGTACAGGAGCTGCTGCCTTTGCTGCAGGATTTTCGACCAGTAGCCGAGTCATCTGTGGGCAGTAGACAGATGATTCAGAGGTCCAAGAGGACCAGATCCAGCCGTACGAGGAGCATGAAGTGTTATGAATATGGTAGGAAGGGTCACCTGGCACGTGACTGTCCGACCCCCCGCACAGTTGATCTGCAGGCTTTAGAGGAGCCACCGAGGCGGAAGCAGCGGCAGGTGCTTGAGCAACAGCCGAGCAGTGGACAAGGCAGTAGAGCTCTGGGAGCAGGTGGATAGGAGTGGAACTGGTGGATACGTCCCTTGTACTTCTAGTTCCTTATTGCTGTTGTTTTCGTGTCTTTGTACCCTAAGCTGCAATAATAAAAAGACACTTATCTTTGTTTGCTTTCATGTCCTTTTGTTTGGTTGATACTGAGTGGTCCTGGTTAAGACTGTTGACTTGACCCTAACTTTCGATAATTCTACTAGAGGAGACCTAGTGACCTCACACTGATGCTGACAGTGTGACTCGACCCTTGGAGGTGAGAGTGACAGTTGGATCTCTTGGTAGTTACGTCGAGACCTTACGACGTCATCCATGGAATGAATGCATCATTCATGTCAGGATTGACTGTATTAGGCAATGGGTGTGGTTCATCCAGGGGATGAGACCGAGTTTCTATTTTCGGCATAGGAGAAATTTTTAGCATCTCTTTCAGATCGTAGGAAAGGAAGGTGAAAATCATCCAGGAGTGGATGAAGACTGCACCATGCAGTAAGAAACAGGAAACCGACGCCAGTCTTAGAGACTAGGGCATGGTAAATGTTTCAATAAGAGGAAGCTTAAAGGAGAGATGAGTCTGTGAAGCAGCAGACATGGAGGCAGATCTAGGAGAGCAGCATGAGTTGGTGTACGTTTTAACATGCTATAACCACCCGCCTTAGTTGTCCCCGCCAGGATCAGGGAGCTGGAGGGCGGGGGAAGAGAGTAGCTGCATGCGGTCAGGGAGAGTGACCCAATGGCTCTAAGAATGATTCTAGGGACAGTCTGTGTTCACTACTAGATGTCATAGTAACAGACATTGATACTAATCATTCCTTCCTTCCACTAATCTTGTCCCAGACCTAGAGTTTCCGGAAAGCCGTAGACTTGACCCTCACGTCTGAAGATACCTTGGGAGAAGACTCGATAATCACACTTACGCCGACAGTGTGGTCAGACCCTCGAGGCGAGAGTTTCGGTTGGAATCTCTTGGTGGCAGCGTCGAGGCCTTACGACGTTGATTTGAGTATGGACTGGGAAATCACAGTTCATACACAGATTGACAGAATTAGGAAAAAAGGTTGTGGTTTAACTACAACGTCGGGATGAGTTTTCCTTGGTCGCCAAAAAGAAAACCCCAGGCAGAACAGGATAAACTCATGCATAGAAGGGTGTGACCGATCACTCTTGAGTCGGTCAACCTTACCCTCATGGCAGCAGTCGTTTTGAGTTTCAGTTCTAACAGGAATTGGAGACCTCTAGAGTTCGAGGATGATGATCACGTCCTTATAGGGGTCTCACCTTGACGAGGTTTACGGAGATGTGGTCAAGGCGACCAGTTATCTTCGAAGTTAAACGGACCTTTCTAGGTCCTCAGCTGGGTAGGCGAGGTAGTTACCGCTTGACCAATCCACCTCAGTTGCACCAGGTGCACGATGACTTCCACGTATCTCAACTGAGGAGATACGTGTGTGATCCATCACATATCATCAACCATGGGGAGCTGGACTTTGGCGATGGGGTGACTTTCATGGAGGTTCCAGTGGAATCGAGGATCGACAAGAGCGGATTCTATGTGGATGGTTGATTCCTCTAGTGCACATCAGATGGCAGCACGGGAACCTCCAGGAGAGCACTTGGGAGCGGGAGGCTCAGATGCGTGCTCGGTACCCACTTTTGTTTCCCTAGTTTATGATGTATCTTTAAGGGGACGTAAATCCCTGAGGTGGGAGTGATGTAAAGACCAGTAAAATTTAAGGAAATTTTTTTCTTAATTTTCTTTGGAATTTTACAAGAATGCAGTTTCTGACGGCACCTGAATCCGAGGCCCGGTGTGCCCGGAATCATTTTCCGAAGTTTGGCTCGGGTACGTTTAGTGAACGAACGAGCAGGTTTTGCTAACTTTTGAACCGGTGCTCGGAATCGAATTCTGAGGGCACCGATGGAATCACAGCGCTGGTATTTTCTTAGAAATGCCATTTCCGGAGTTGCGTTTTCTCGGGTGTGGTTTTTAATTTTTGGGGTCAAGTTAAGAAATAAAATAAAGTGGTGCGACAACTTTATTTTATTTCACTTAAGCCACTTAAAGCCACTTAAGCTAAGTTGAAGCGGATAGGGTGGAACCCAAAATATCCTACCCAATTGGTAGAATATTTGTGAGGTGGGTCCCGCACGAGCCCCGCCGTTTCTTTTCCTCTAAGTAACGCACCCGCGAAAACCTCTATTAATTGAAAGTCAACATGTGCGTTTTCTTAAATTCTTAATGCCCCTATTAATTGGGAAGTTAAGTCGTTACCATTAATTCATCAAATTAATGGTTCATTTCTTAACTTTGTTTTTCGTTTGTTGGCATAAGAATAAAATAAGACCAACACATGTGGGTGGCTGGTTGAGAGGATTTGGAGAATCTCTAAGTTCTTCATCCTCCTCCGTGAAGAACGCGAAGAACACAAAGAACATGAAGAACGCTGAACCCTCGGAGATCGACGACGCGACGCCGTGTACCGCGACGCCGACGATCCTTCCCCGCGATAATCTTCGATCATCAACTGATTGAGATCGTCGACGTGACGCCGTTTACAGCGACGACGCAACGCCCCTTCTACGACGTGACGATCCTCTACTTCCGCGACGGTCAATTCCGTGAAGAACTCACATTCGACGACTATGACGAGGTAGGGGTTTGATTCATTTAAATCTTTGTGATTTATACCTGTGGCGTTTTATTAAAATTGTTGTGAGACTTTTAAAACCGCTAACGTGGTGGGTGCGGACTAACGAACAAGTCCGAACCCACCGCCCCTTTCGTTCTTGATGTGCGAAACGGCGGACGTCGACAAAGCAGGCCGCACGGGCGATGCGAGGTCCTCGTAGTGAAGGACGGACCCCAAGGGGGGCCTTTAGCAAAGACGGTGTGAAATTCTGACCACCGGAACTCGTCCTGTGGTCCACGGAGCAGCCCTCCGGCGCACCTCGCCGGCACGGCAGCGCCGACGGCAGGAGGCGGCGGCGCCCGGCGCGCCGCCAGAAGGAACCGCCGAGCCTGAAGCCGCGGCGGCAGCACGCAGTCCCGCGACCGCGCGGGACCAGAGGAGGACGGGACGCGGCGGCCCGGCCACATCCGCTGGCAAGGGCGTCCCCACGCGGGGCCGCGGTTCCCTCACGCAGGGGCAGCACCCCCCCCCCCCCCCCGCTTCGCTCTGCCGTAACCGGCCGAGCCGACCCGCCGGCCGGGCTGGGTCGTGCCCAGGCCGGGCCGAGTCATGCCATCCGGGTCGGACCCGAACCCGAACCCGGGTCGGGTCGACCCGGTTCGGGCCGAACCAGGGGGGTTGGGCCGGGTCGGTCCGGGCCTAGACCCCCCGTTTTCGGACCTTTTCGGTCATTTTCTCATAACTTGAGCTACGGGCCACCGATCGACGCACTGTCAGTGGTGATGTGATCCTTGGATTGATACGGTCGTTTAGGTATATCGCACTCAAGGTTTTGGAGTACTTTGGGTTTGGCCGGGTTGGTTCATACACGAAACCAACTGGGCCCTCGGAGCGGAAACACTTATATTTTGAGCCCCGGACGTCCGATTGACGTGCCATAGACTTTGTTGGATTCCTCTAAGTGAGACGGAACTTTTGTCTTACTCCACTCTAGGTTTGGATGCCGTCGGAGTGCGGTTGGGTTGGTTCCCTCACGAAACCAACCGGGCCCCTGGAACGAAAAAGCCAATAACTCACAGACGGGGCGTCCGATTGATGTGTCGTCTATCTCGTTGATTTCCTCTTGATGAGACGGAACTTTTGGCATACTTCACTTGAGTTTTGGATGCAGTTGGATAGTGGCCGGGTTGGATTGCACCCGAATCCAACCGGGCCCCTGAAACGGAAAAGCTGATAACTTTCAGACTGGACGTCCATTTGACGAACCATCAGCGGCGTTAGTGATCACGTGGAGAAACGGTTCCTATGAGTTTACCT
Source organism: Viscum album (assembly GCA_963277665.1). Classification (NCBI taxonomy): domain Eukaryota; kingdom Viridiplantae; phylum Streptophyta; class Magnoliopsida; order Santalales; family Viscaceae; genus Viscum; species Viscum album. The sequence goes on from OY728164.1 coordinate 1,354,570,773, forward strand.
TATGAGAGTTCGGGGTACAGTTTAGATACGGCCGGATTGGTTCGCACACGAAACCAACCGGGCCCTAGGGACGAAAAGGCTAGTAACACACAGACCGAGCGTCCGATTGATGCGTCGTCTGTTGTGTTGGGACCCCTATGACGAGGCGGCCCTTTGAGATACTTCTTCGTGGAACTTTGTGGTACTTGTAGTATCGACCAGTAGCTCGTGGGGCGGACCCTCACGGAGACGAGCGTGTGGAGTACGGAGACCGTGTAGCCGGATGAGACCTGACGACTGCTTGACCGATCGACTCGGTGTGTTTCGGATAGCCCAGTGGGGAGCGCTTGGTTGTAGCGGCAGACCCACGGCGGAGGAGCGCTTGGTTGTAGCGGCATACCCGTGGTACTCAACAGAAGGAGTACCTTTGGAGGCTATTAGGGGGAGCGCTTGGTTGTAGCGGCAGACCCACGGCGGAGGAGTGCTTGGTTGTAGCGGCAGACCCGCGGTACTCAACAGAAGGAGTACCTATGGAGGCTATGAGGGGGAGAGCTTGGTTGTAGCGGCAGACCCACGGCGGAGGAGCGCTTGGTTGTAGCGGCAGACCTGCGGTACTCAACAGAAGGAGTACCTCTAGAGGCTATTAGGGGGAGCGCTTGGTTGTAGCGGCAGACCCATGGTGGGAAGCGCTTGGTTGTAGCAGCAGGCCCACAGTACTCGACAGGAGGAGTACCTCAGCAGTCTTAGGTTAGTGATAAGTACCTCGGAGTCGTGACAGGACAACTGTACACTCCAGAGACGGGGCTCTTCAGCAGTTATGGTTTCGATAATGAAAATTCTGGTTTGAGCTGAGTCTATGACCTTTGTGTTTACCTCATTATTGAGATGGGTCACTTGATAACTTAGGTATATGTATGGGCATATACCTAGGAAGTGGTTATCCGTTGATTTCATAACCTTTCTGTTTACCTCATGATTGAGATGGGTCACTTGATAACTTAGGTATATGTTTGGGCATATACCTGGGTAGTGGTTATCCGTTGATTTCATAATCTTTGTGTTTCCTCATGATTCAGATGGGTTACTTGATAACTTGGGTATATGTATGGGCATATACCTAGCTAGAGGTTATCTATTGAGATCTTCTTTGTGGTTATCCTTGTTGGATTTAGTGAGACCTTGAGGGTCTCGGGGTCCCTACTAAGTATCGTTATACTCACCCCTACACGGGCTATGCCCACACCTCATTGTGTTGGTTGCAGACGACGGGCAGCGCAGACAGAGGTCGAGTGTTCGAGGACTGGACGGTACCCGGAGGTGGACCTCACGACGAGACAGTATCTGGTGGTGGACTTCACGACGAGACAACACTCGGAGGAGGTTGATGGGAGAGAGCATTGTGGAGGCTATCTGTACCTACCCTTCAGGTAGGATCCATGGTGGACGATCCAGGAGCTGCGCTATCTGTACCTACCCTTCAGGTAGGATCCTTGGTGGACGATCCAGGAGCTTCTTGTCACCTTCCGGCTGTTTTATCTTTTTCCTTGTACTTTACAGTTGGGCTTGTATTTCCAGCCCCTTTACTTTCAGCACATCTTGTTTCAGTTTTACATAGTGTTTTACTTCCGCTTGTACTCTGTGGTGTTTTGTTTACTTTTATAAGGCAATGCATTCCCAGTTATCGGGATTTACGCCTTTGGTGCTAGTCGTCATCCCCTAGCCTATGGAAGGCGGGCTTGGGGTAGTCATGGCACGGGCCCCGAGGACGGGTCATGGCAAGGAGTTAGCAGTGCATTTTGACTAAATTTATGTGGGTTCCCCTAATATTTTCCCCATATTCTTCATGCTTCTTTCTACTTGAAGGATATGTCATCCTACAGTCTGTTCAATTCAGAATTTGTTATGTGTTTTTATTGGTTTAGGGATCTCTCTTTATTATTTGAAGATCTCTCTCTATTTAGCTTGTGTATTTCATTTAGTTGTTCAAAATTACAAGTGGTTGAGGTAGGTGAAACAATCATCTCTCTTTAAAATTGAGTCAATTATTACTTGTTCTTTCATTATTGGATTTCAATGACTTCTAATGTTTTCTTCTTATATCTATTAGCTATATAAAATAATGATATTTTCTTGATATTTTGATAAAAATGGATAAAATTGTTTTTCCATGTGATTTTATATGAAACTTTTTTAAGGTAATAAACCTTCATTTTGGAAATTGTAAATCCCAGGTGGATCTTGATAATTGTTCTAATTATTTACAATGTTGATTTTCAAAATGATGGGATAATTGTTGTTTTATAAATATTGGGTGGCTTATCCCTTTTGTGAAATTCTTTAAAAGTTTTTATTTGTTGAGGTGGTTAAATGAAGAATATTTGGTTAGTTTATGAAAGGGATTTTCATTTCATTTATTTTTTATGAATTATTAAAAGTCCTGATTAAAACTTTAAATGGTTTAATTGGGAAATGAAAATTCATAGGACATTCCCCATTATATATGTTGGAAACTGTGTATGCTTGAATGTTTGTGATAAATTCCACCATTGAGATAAGTTGATTCATATAATTATTCTTGGATAAAGGGGATGTTCCTATGTGTATTTTTGGAGGTGTGAGTGAGGTAAACAATTTATTTCTAATATGATTATGTGAAATGAATATTGCTTTGAAATACTCACCTCCATTTTATGTCATGGGAAGTTTGGGTTGGTTTGGAGGGAAGTATAGGTACACATGTACACTAGTTTAGTATTATTCTATGGATAGTGGCCATGGGTAGGACTTAGGTTAGGATAGGAAGGGTAAAAATAAGGTTTTGGGTGGAGTCAATCGATGTTTAGTTTTTTTCTAATGTGTGGAATTTTCTTCATTTATGACTATGTTATCTCTATACTAGATTATTTCCCTTGAGAAGCTATGATTCCATGATGATGATATATATATATTTTCTAAGGTATGGGTATTTGGAACTATAAAATGGTATTTTTATATCTTTCAATATTTGTGGTGAAATTTCTTTAACTACAATTTATGTGTGTTTTTATTAAAATAATATAATTATGGTTTTATTTTTAAATAACCAAGGATTCTTGAAAATGCATTTTTTCAAGGAAAACCATTTGATACATTTTTTATAAGAGAAAACTCGGAAACCCTATTTTGTATCTTTATTTTCAAACTTATATGGAATAGATTTTATGTTAAAGTGTTATGTTATAGGTCAGTGGGTAAAGACCTACTGGGATTTTTATCTCACACCTATATATTATAGGGTATTCAGACACTTGGATGTAATATATTTTTTTGTACCTATAGTTTCAAGTTTATAGAGGTGAAAGTGAAGTAATTCATTTGAACATAGAGGTTGGGAAGTGGTCCAGTTCTATTTTTTATCCTTGTACATCCATTATTTTGTATTCATGATAGTTTATCTTTTGTAGTTGAGTTCCTTGTTTCTACCATGTAATTTTATTCTTCAATGGATTATTTATTACTATTATTTGTCAAAATCATTCCCAATGAATTATTATTGATTCCTAGGAACTTTTCGTCATCCCATAGAGATCGAGAACACCCTTTGAGCCTTGTTATGATGGGATCATGTCTCCTGTTCAGGGATGACCTGAGCTAGTTCATGATAAAATAGTATCAAAGGAAAAGGTTTGTCTTGTTACTTGGGGAAGTATGGTAGATATAATCTAGGGTTATTGTGATTAAGGAGGTATATCATGAATATTTTCTTGATTACCACTTTTTAAAATGATACCTAAGTTTCCAAGGTTGTCCAAGATGTGTATATATTGTGATCAAGCATGGTTCTCAGTTTTTTTGAGAATTATGGTCTTTTATTTCTCATGATTTGTGAGTTATAATGAGATCAGGGAGAAACTTAGGGTCATGTATCACCTTTAAAGGATTTGGAAATACATGAGAATAATTTGTGTCCTTATTAACTTCCATTGGACTTTATATGGTTAGCGTACGGTTGGTTAGAATGTGTGGTTAATTCTTATATTGTCATGTGTTTCCATGATTTTGGAATTTTTTAATTCTTTGTGGATTTGAGATGTTTCCTTTTTCTTTTATATTTAATTTTTGTGATTTTTTGGTGTTTTATGATTTTTTATGTTATTGAAAAAAAAATTGAAATGGGAATTTTTTATTGAGAATCTCCGGATTTTTTTTTAAAGGGCGCCAATATTATAGAAAAATTGGGATAGTTTCAAAATGATTTGTAAGCTTTTTGAAAATGATTTGGATCCAAAATGACACTTGTTTTTGAAAGTGTTTATAAAATTTTTTTAATTCAAAATAATATATGGTTTTGGAAATGTGTCAAAGATATTTTTCAAGATGATGATTGGTTTTTTGAAAATCTATTTTTATATTGGGGAAAATTTCAAACGTTAATTTTTTTTCAATTATTTCATGTGATGTAAAGAAAATTTAATTGGAATATTTTTTAGAGTTTAAGTATGAAATGTTTTAAAATAGGTAGTTTGAAACATTTCCATGTGAAGACATTTCTCTTTCAAATTATCAAAATGATTTTAAACATTGGTTTGAATAACGAATGTTATTTTTAAAATGTGTTTTTATAAAACACTCTTGGGTTGAATAGGTGATATTTTTGTTTATTAAAAAATAAGTGGGTTTATTGGTTGAAAATTTGTTAAGTGTTGGATTTTAAATTTGATTAAATGGTTTTTTTCATATTTCTTATTGATTTATGATTTCCCTCATGGGGTTTGACTTTTATACTTTATATTGATGATTTTTATATTTATTTTTTAGGTTATATCCCCATTTGAATCTAAATAGACTCTTTGGTTGATCAAGATTATCTTGGGATGGTTTTCCATGTTCTCCAATCTCTGAGCTTAGTGTTCTACCTCTCTTTCCCCAATATCAGGATTTCATTTGAGAGTTCCAAAAGCTGAATCCTCCTTATTTCTTTGGGAAAAAAGATTCTTAGGAATTTTTTTTTAATTCTAAGTATTGGGGAGTTTTTTATCAATATTTAACTTCCTGAATCACTTAAGTTTAATTTTTTATCCTTTATTTTATAGGGCCTGAGTTTGAAGCGGTGGAAGTCGGTCATATGAAATAAGCCACAGAATGACTACTCTTGGGAATCTTTCAAGGTGAGATTTGTTCAACAGTTCTTTTATAATGTGCAAAAGGTATCTAAGGCTATATAATTTCATGGTATCCTATAAGGAGATAAAATAGTGTTAGATTATGAGTGTTGTTTTATCGATTTGGTGTTTTACATACCTCATATGTCCTTGGATGACCCTTTAATGGCTTGGTATTTTGGGGAAGTTCTTCGACCAAATATATCATTGGAAGTGCCTTCTCTTGGCCTCGACTCGTATGGAATGATGGTAAGGAAATATATCAAAGTTGAAACTAACTTTTAAGTAGTACCAGTGGTGTTGGAGGTTTATATTATTCTTGGTTGTGGTAGAGGAAGCTCTAACAAGGGTAAAAGAAGGTGTGCCAAGTTAGACCTTATGAATAGATAAATCAAAAGGCTATTTTGTCTCTTATCATTGACTTTTATTAGAAGAAATAAATTGGTTTTCTATTTGTTCAAAAAGTTGGGACATAAGAAACCTTCTTTTTAGAATAATACTAAGGCATGTCATGCTTATGTCCATTTGGTTTATTTGTAAAGGTTCTACAGGGGTGATACTCATAAGAAAGGTGGAGTGAAATATACCATTTATGAAGATCCTCTAATTTAACTCATTGATTTCGATGTTGGAATTAAGACCATTTGATTTTTCATTTGATGTAATATGTTTCTCCTTATTGGACTTATTATGTTAAGAGTTTTTTATTAGTTATTCTAGATTTTATGTGGTTATGATTTCAAGTTTTCAGTTCCATTGTTGAATTTTGTCTTAGTGATGTAAGAATTCAGTTTATATGGATTTCCACATGATCTTTAACTCATGTTAAGTTTCTATATTTTAGTGAGTTAAGTTGTAAGAGATTTAATCTAAGGTAAATTATTATATGATGGGGATAACACCCCATAAATGATTTTTCCATGTAGAAAGGGTGTCATTGCTTGACTCAGCATGGGTTTTGTTATCTGATTTTAAATCAAGGACGAGGTAAAGGTTTTATTTTAGGTCACTAATACCTTTGAGTTTAATCATGTTTGGTTCATTTATTTCATTTCCATTAAAAATTCTTTGAGGTATTTTTGGTGTGTTGGAAATGCTCATTCCTTGGTGATTGTTGTAATTATCTTCTCTTAGAGTGATGTGGACCTTATGAAGAGCCATTTCCTTTGTGTGGTTGTACATAAGAAAGCTTGGGTAGGTATTGAGATGACTGGGAGTCAGTGTTAGTTGTGCTATAAAGTTCTATTAGAATCACTAAGATCCAGTTCTCTAGAAGCATGGCCTCGGGTTACCCTTACTTGACCTCAGGTTGCACTATATAGTTCTTATTGATGAATGATCCCTTGTGAGGAATTTCCAATTGTTATATCACATTTTTTAGAGGTGGTAATATTTTCATACCACTTTTCTAGTGTGATGTATAAGGCTTTATTATGTATGGTACTTTTTAGGTTTCATCAAGTTATTTATGTTTGTGTTCATATTGATTAGTTGAGAATCAATCATCCAGTTTTTGAAGTAAGATCAGTTAGTGAGTTTTTCTTTAGATATTTTTAATCTTTTTTGAGTTAATCTTTTTTTTTCTTCAGAATATCCTATTGGTTTGTGGGGGGAAAATGATCAAATTGTTTTATACCATGGTTATGATACCACAATTCATGAGCTTCCCATATTAGATATTTTTATATTTTGGTTTTCATCTTTTAGAGTTGAATATTCAGAGTTTCTTGGGTTTTGAATCGGTTTTTGGGTTTGGAGGAATAGCCTTTGTTGGATTTTACCTCTTGAGTTATATGTTTTTTCTTAATCTTGATCAACTATTATCCATGAAAATTTATATGGATATAAAGTTCTATAGTGGGGAGATTGTCGCATCCCTAGTTTAGGGTATGTTCTTTTAGGCTTTATGATGGTTTATTTTGGGTTTGTGATGTGTTGTCTGGTTCCTAGTGTCTCAAATGTGGTTTTTGGAATTTAAAGGTATAACACGGGATAGAACACATAATGGTCCTAGTCATGTTGATACTAAGTATTTCATTTGTACCATAGGTAGTACCAACACACCCACTGTTAGGTGTGGTCTCAGGCATGGGGCGCAAAGAGTCTCCTTGTGCACCATGACCAGTTTGGCCTCCACCACATTGTGGTGTATGGTGTTGTGATTCAAAAATAGACAATTATTTTATATTATTCCTTGGTTAGTTAGTTTTATGGGATCATAAGTGTGGTACAATGAATACTACCATGGTTGTGGTGAACACCTTCATTTCGTAGTGTTAGCAATTTTAGAATTTTGAAACGGTCGATCGATCATTTGAACTTAAAGAAGGTATTAAAATTGTCAATGATGGTGTGTCTGATATTTATGGGATGGTTATTTATTGTGTAAATTACTCATTTTACCTTTTAAAAATCCCTCTCAATTCCTCCTTTTCTAGTACTTTCGGATACAGTCTGTTCTAGGGTGAATTTCAGGCATTATCTTTTTTTTTCAAAGAGAAACTTGGGTGATCACTTCCTTTTTGTGTTTCTTATATAAGGAGTTATCAGTGAGTTTAGAATATAGGTATGTGGTTTCCCTTGATTTTCCCTAATATTCTTCATTTTTGATTTTACTTGAAGGATATGGCATCCTAGGGTTCTTTAAATTTAGAATTCATGATTTGGATTCCTTAGTTTAGGGATCTATCTGGCTTCTTTGGAGCTCTCTCTCTCTCTTAAGATTTTGGATTCCATTTGGTTGTTGAAAATTATAAGTGGTTGAGGTAATTGTCTTGTTAATCTATCTTTAAAATTGAATCTATGATTTCTTGTGCTTTCATCATGGGATTTCAATGTCTTTTAATGTTTTCTAGTTATATCTAGTAGTTATATCAAATAATAACATTTCTTGAGATTTTGATAAAAATGGGTAAAATGGGTTTTCCATATGATTTTATATGAAAACTATTTCAATGGAATGAGACTTTCTTTTGGAAATTTTAAATCTCAGTTGGCTCTTGATAAATTTTATTGAAAATGTTTATAATTTTGATTTCCAAAATGATGGGGAAAGAGTTTTTTTATAAATATCAAGTGGGAAGTATTTTTTATGAAATGATTCGAAAGTTTGTATTTGCTGAGGTGGTTAGTTAAGAATATATGGTTGGTTTAACAAAGTGATTTTAATTGCCTTTATTTTAAAAAGAATGATTCTAAACACTAATTGGAACTTTAAATGGTTTAATTGGGAAATGAAACCCCATGAGAAATTCCCCTTTATATATTATAGATTTAATGTATTCTTTAATGCTTATGATAAGTATCCCCATTGAGGGAAGTTGATTCATATTTTTATGATTGGATAAAGGGGATGTTCCTCAGTGGGTGTTCATTGGTGTGAGTAAGATAAATGGTTGTTTTTTATATGATTATGTGAAATGAATATTGCTTTGAAATTATCACCTCTATTTTATGTAATAGGAATACTGGGTTGTCTAGGAGGGAATTATTGGTACACATGCACACTAGTTTAGTATTTTGATTTAGCTAGTGGCCCTATGTGGTACTTAGTTCAACTTATGTGATGTTGTCCCTCGGATGGTTAGGAAGTGTAAGATTGGGTGTTTGGGAGAGGTCGGTTAATATTTAGTTGTTCTTAGGTGCATGTACTTTTCTTCATTGATGACTATGTTATATTTTTACTAGATTATTTCCCTTGAGCACCTAGGATTCCATGAAGATGTAATATAAGTATTTTCCAAGGTATGGGTATTTAGAACTGTGAAATGGTATTTTGATATCTTTCAATATTTATGGTAAAACAGAATTAATTATAATTTTTGTATGTTTTTGTTAAAAGAATATAAATTATGGTTTTATTTAAAAAGAATATAATATTCATAAAAATTGGTATTTTTAAGGAAACCCATTTGATACTAAGAGAAAAAAAAATTGCATATTTATTTTCAAACTTGTAAGGAATGGGTTTTATTTTAAAGTGTTATTATATGGGTCAGAGGGTGGTTACCTACTTAATATTTTTATCTCATGCCTATATATTATAGGCTATTCATCCACTTGGATGTAGTGTAAATTTTTCAACCTCTCAGTTTAGGTTTATATAGGTGCAACTAGATTTATTCATTTTTACATGGAAGTTGGGTAGTGGTCTTGTTCTATTTTTTTCTTGTTTATCTGAGATTTTGTATTTGTGATGGATTATCTTTTGAAATTTATTTCCTTGTTTCTAAATTTTGATTTTATTATTTTGATATTTATTTATTACTATTGTTGAGAAAAATAATTCTCAATACATTCTTTTTTATGCTCAGGAACTCGTCACAGCCCATGGGGATCAGGAATTCCCTTTTGGCCTTACCATGACTAGCTTGTATATCATGTTCAGGGATGCCCTGAGTTTTTTATGACAATTCTATATTTTCATTAGTGAAATTTATTATCTTAATTATGAAAATTCATAACATCCACTCAACAAAAATAAAAATCATGATAATCTCACAAATACACATAAAAGAGAGAGATCTTGAACCCCCTACCAAGAAAAGAGAATCTTTACATGATATAAGAACTAGGGAGGAGAGATAATATGATGCATGTAGGTTGTAATTCATATAAAAAGCCTTGAATGATTTTCATAAGACTCAAAAAACTCAAAAAATAAAGTTTTGATTCACCAAGTCTCGATAGAAAGAAGTAAACACACAAAAAGAAGAGGAAGGATCTATCATTTTAGAAAAATATAGAGCTCTCAAATTATTTAAGAGAAACTCCGCTAAAAACCTATATTAAATAATATTTAATTATTAGTTTCCATTTAATTCCTCTCATGAATTGTTTTATGTATTATAAATTTAATTTTGTGTTTAAAACCCCAAAAATATTCCTTAATTTACATTAAAATTACATTACAGGTCAAATTTTGAAGGAAATCATGAATTTTTTAAAAAATATTGCTACCCCTACATGAGACATAAAAGTTGTGTAAGGATAACATGGTTTTATCCTTATGTGTCTCATTACCCTAAAATATCCTTTAGAAAAGTCAAAATACCCTTAAATTATGGATAAAAAATGGGACAACCTATACAAAAGCCTTATTATCTTTGTAGGACCCTTACGTGAGCTTTAAGATCTGTTACTTGCATATATGCAAGCTCGGAAATACCCTTGCATAACGAAGGGAAACACCCACTTACCCTTAAATGAAGGAGGAATTAGAGGCCTGACCTTTATGCATGGTTTAATAAAATTATTATTCCTTTATGTAGGTTAAGATAAACCAAATCTACCCTTTGGTAGATAAAATATTCCTTTTTGTAGCCTATAGAGAAACTCATATGACTCTTACACAACTCCTATAACCTATACACAGTGTTGGACACCCGCCTCTACCCTTATAATACTGATATTAAAATAACCTTATTATTAAAGAAAGAAGAAAACCTATGGAGGGGTAATAAATTTTTTAAGAAAATTAAATTTTCAATTAAAATAACTTTTAAATAATAAAATAAAGGATTTGTTATTAATTTTAAAAATTCCAAAACACCTAAAAATTTGATTAAATCACTCTCAAAACTCCCAAATTAATTTCCAAACATTGAAAACTTTAAAATTAATTTTATAAATTTTTAAAACAATTTTAAACCCACTTCTTAAAACATGAAAACTCTTCATAACTACTAGGTTCCCCAAAATGACAAAGGAATGCTCGTGAATGTTCTGGTACTTCACAAATTGTGTCATTTATGTTTTTAAATAGATATTTTATAAACCAATTATATTAATTGTGTTTATAAATAAATATTTTTGATTAAATAAATGATATAACTTGTTTAAAATATGTTATAAATATTTTTTTTATACATCATAAATAAATTATATCGATTATATTTATAAATAAATACTATTTTACAAAATTAACATATTATACATCAATTATATATATCATCTTTTTAAATAAAATTATTTATAATATTAAATATATTATATTATAAATTAATTATATTTATCTAAATCAACTAAAATTAATTTATTATAATGTATAAATATATTTTATTATTCATGATAAATTTATATTATAATTAATATATAATAAATATTATAATTGAGTTAAAAAATGTATAATAATTTATATTTAAAATATAAATATAATTTATATTTATATATTAATTAAACTATATAATATAAATATATTATAAGTATAGTATAATTATATATATAATACACGCTATTAATTTTTTATTATATGTGAGTGCAATGCATTTTTTAAAATATAATTATTAAATATAATTATATTATATTTCTAATACATAATATCATTTTTAAATATAATTATTGTATTGAACAACTATGTACACTTTATGGGGGATCGGTATCATCTCGGGTACAAAATTCCACCAAAGCACCCTAACTAAAGGGGAACAAAAGCCTCTCCATGTCATAGATGCTTTGGTCAATTTCTATAGGTCGGGTTCCACTAGAATTTTTCTTATTTCAATTGAACTTGGGTTATAAATTTTGTAATAGTGGGTGACCTAGACCCAACTTGAACAATACTTTTTTATTATCATATCATGTATACAATATGTTATGTATGATGTGAACTTACCGTAATAGGGTTAATATTTATGTTTCTACTATTTAATTGGTAATGTCCTTATATTATTTGTCATATCAAAAGGTTATAGCTATTCTTAGGCAATAATGAGAACCTTGATAACTATGAAATTAATCTCAAACATAATTCATATGGTATAGATACATCATACTAACTTGACACATATGATGTCTGACTATCAGATGTTGGGGGATTATAAGAATTCAAACTTATTTTCATGAATTTCGTACTTGGTGATCTTGAGTAGATGAGATCATGAGGACTGGCCTGCCAATAGAATCACCACATGTTTCAAGTGTTATTTGTAGTTCCTATTTAAAAACACATGTAATTATCTCCTGAATTGAGATTATTTTCAAAGTATACTATTTTATCATGTACTTTGATACAAGCTAAAAACCATGGAATTTATGTTATGATGATGTAGTTTGGGTTTTGTACGTCATTGGTGGTATAGAATTGATTGAATAGTCAAGACAAAATGTGTTGATTTTGAAAGGAAGTGATATCTCAGGTCTAGTTGATCAGAATTTTTGTCTAAGTCCAATAATTCCTTATTTTAATAATCAAAAATCATGTTTATGTTATTTCTAATACTTTTTATATTTTATGAAATACAAATCATTTTCTAGAGACAATGGAAATTTCATTAAGTCTAGGATCAACTACACAATTCATGTCATCAACCACATGACATATTCATCAACTACATGACCACCTAATTGATTGTGGAGAATATATAGCAGACTCAAGTGACCACAATACAAACCAATCGACAATACGATGTATCTCAAATGACCACCATGATTAATATTTTTCACAAATGCACGTATCAACTGCATGACAAGTGGATCGACTGAACACCTAATAGAATGACCATAGATGTCTCATTGAAAATTCTTGGATCGACTGAAAGGCTAGTTGGATTGACCAAATGAGAAACCATGCGATCACATGTCCAATTGAAAGTAACTATTTGGGAAATTTGGAATTTCAATAAAGTAAATAATCGAACCAAATTGAAGCATTCGTGATCAGTAGTCTCAATTTGAAACGGTATTAGACCCACCATAAGTGTGAGGTGATCAATCATAAGATCAAATGATTTATCATAGGTATAAGTGATCGACCATAAAACCTATCAAATAATACAAATAGTATTCTTGAAAAGTATTGAAGTGACCATGGATGCAGATGTGGAAAACCTTAAATTTATTGTACCTAAAGTAAGTATTATATTATTAAATATATTATCCGACCACTTTTATGTGTATAATTAAATACTATTCAGAATCATTTATTGAGCCCAGATTTCATTCCGATGTATGAAGATCTTCAATGATTATTTTTCAATGGCTATTTCTGGAGAAATATTCTTATTAAAAGAACATCCAAAGATAGATAAAAATAAATATATATACACATGAAATATAGTCATTGGAATTCTTTATGAACAAAAAGAATAAACATATGCTATGATTTTTTAATATATATGACTCTATTATTTCTAGAACTTCAAAGAAGCATTAGAGAACATCTGAACACCTTCATGCATAAATTACTTATAAAAAGACAAAAATAAGAAGAATAGAATCTCTTATAGAACAACATGACTATACAATCATCTTCACTGAATTCTTTCCCTTCTTATACTATATTTGTTTACTTTTGAGTTGTATGTTATTTAAATTTTATATCTTTTAGAACAAGCTTCTATACTATATTGTGGAGTGATAGATACTATCTCTTTTTCTTTTTCATATGTTCTCCTAGGAAGAAATACTTAAGAGGCTATATATCTTGAACTTCCTATATACAGTTGTTATCTTTTTATTTTCCCACATAGAACTATGGAAGAGGCTCTATATAGCCTAGATATCCTTGTGCACTATTATTACAAGTTTAATTAAAGGCGATACTGAAATTAATAAAGAAATTTTTCATCTATAAAAAAGTTTTTCCAAGTTTTACAAAAGGAATAATTTTTTGAAATTATAACTGTAAAGGAAACCATGATAAGAGATGGAATTGAAATAAAGATTAAAAAAAGGATGAATCATCTAATGAGATCACCTATTATGAATGAAAAAGAAAAGGACACATAAAGGATGACCATTTTAAGCTCAACTATAAAAAATATATTAAGATAAGAAGAAAAATATCAAAAAGAGTAATGAAAGATACTTGGAGTGCATCTGAGAATAGCTCCAGTGATTCAGATTCAAGCCAAGAATATATTAATGAAAAATTAAATTTATGCTTTATGTCTAATGTCTCTTAGGTACCTTATATTTCTTCTCATAAACATTATGATTTTAAAATTTATAAAGAATAATTAAAAGAATAATTTTCTATACTGTAAGATAACATGAATGAGCTAAAAGAAAAATATATAAACCTAAAAAATGATCATGTGTTATGTGTTGTAGAAAAATATTCCCTTATCATTAAAAATAAAAGAATTATAACCAATTAAAAATAGAATACTGATTTGATAAAAGTAAATGAACAACTAAAAAGGGACATTAAATGTTTCTTGGAAGAACAAAAACCTTAAACAAAATTTTGTGAAGTCAGGTTGTACCTAAACCATGATCTGGTTTTGGTTATCGACCTGGATAGAAATATAAATTGTACAAAAACTATTTTATTACCAGTTCCAAAAACATAGATTTAGTTTCTAATAATTCTACTAGTTTTGCAAATAATTCTAATAATTTTGGACCTAAAAGTGATTTTCATTATAGTTTTATAAAATATATTTCTAATAATTTTGCAAAACAAATTTGGATTCCAAAATATTTGATTACTAACCTTTTTGGACCCAAACATATATGGGAATCAAAATTAATATGTATTTAATTAATTGTAGGAGAAATTATTAAATATCTCTCATAATAATATATGGTACCTAGAAAATGGATGTTCTAGACATATTATTAGATAATATTCAATATTTAAAACCTTATAAAGGTGGATGGTGGGTATGTCACTTTCAGTGATAATGAAAGAAGAAAACTCATTGTACTTGGACAAATTGGTAACTCTGAATCTTCCCTTATTTAAAAAGTTTTATTTTTTTTATGGGTTAAAATATAATCTTCTTATCATATCAAAATTATGTGATGACGGTAATCATGTCAAATTTAAAAATAATTATTTAAAAAACTATGATTATAAGTATGCTTTGGTATTTACTTCTTTTAGAATGATAATGATTATACTATTAATTTAGATTATTTATTTTGTCAAAAGTGTTTCTTGTTTGAGTGATTTTAATAGAGAATATTGGCTATGGTGTAGGAAAATATTCCATTTCAATATATACTCACTTCGAAATATAACTATGAAAGTTTTAGTTAAAGATCCACCTTATCTATAATTTCTTAAAGATGAAGTGTATAATCCCTATCAAAAGGGAAAGAAACAAAAAAAATCAAACCAAAGAAATAGTTTACTACCTTTTAACCACTATAATTGATTCATATAGATTTATTTATACCATCTATATTTTCCAGTTTAGTAAGAAAACATTATTCTTATGTTATAGTTTATGATTATTCAAGATATACATGGGTGTTTTTCCTTACTCATAAAATTGAAGCTCCTTCCTATTTTTATAAATATAATAAATTAGTAGAAAATATTAGTAGACTTACTATAAAGACATTGAGAAGTAATCATGGCTGAGATTTTCATATTAAATAATTTAAATATCTCTGTTGAAAACATGGCTATACTCACAATTTATATACACCTCGAACACCTTAACAAAATAGGGTTATTGAAAGGAAAAATATGAATCTTCAAGAAATCACTAGAATAATGCTCAATGAATATAAAACTCTTATTTATTTATGGGATGAATTTGTTCAAAAATATTTCTATGTAATTAATATAGTTATTATAAAACCTATCTTGAAAAATACTCCATATGAATTATGGAATGGTAGGAAACCCAAAGTAAATTACTTTATAGTTTTTTATGTAAATTTTATATTCTTAATATAAAATAGAATATGTAAAAATTTGCATCAAAAATATATGAAGTAATTTTCCTTGGTTATTCAACCACTATTAAAGATTATAGGGTAATTAACAAGAAATCTAAAGTTTTGGAAGAAACCGTCCATGCCACTTTTGATGAGAAAGATCCAAATTAACCCAAAGATGATTTAGAAACCAAGAACTTTTATTCATAGAACTAGTATAACCCTTAAAGACCACCCTTTATATTTTATAGTTGGAGATCTAAATAGAGGAACTCAAACTAGAGCCTCAGTAAGAAACTGGGTTGAAAATCAATTTTTCTTATCATAAATTAAACCTAAGAACATAAATAAAGTAATCAATGATGAAAAATTGTTATTAGAAATGAAATAATAATTGAAACCATTTGAAAGGAATAATGTTTGTGAATTAGTAGATATACATAAATACTGGCTAACTATTGAAAATAAGTGGGTGTATAGAATAAAGGTTGATGAGACTGGAACAATCATTAGGAACAAAGATAGATTGGTTATATAAGGATATAGTTAAGAAGAAGGCATTGATTATGAAGAAACCTTTACCTCAGTATCTAGAATTGATTTCATCAGAATATTTATTTCATATGTTTCACATATTAATTTCAAACTATATCAAATAGATATAAATAGTGTCTTACCAAATAGATATATTATTGAGGATGTATTTTTTGAACAGCCTCCTGATTTTAAAACCTATATTTTCCAAATCATGTTTTTAAATTAAAAAAAATCTTTGTGTGGTTTAAAGTAATCTAGTAAATCTTAGTATGATAGGACTTTCACTTTTTTTATTTCAAATGGTTTTACAAAAGGTTTTTTTACCCTAATGTATTTATAAAAAGAATTTCAAAGTATGTTTTAGTGGTTCAAATATATTTTTATGATATTATTTTTATATCTTCCAAAAACTCTTTATGTATTGAATTTTCCAAAAAGATGAAAAAGGAATTTTAAATGAGTTTAATGGGCGAGTTAAAATTATTTCTTGTATTTAAAATTTTTGAAAACAATGAAGGAATTTTTTTAAATAAAATACAATATATAGAATATATTTTAAAAAAAATTTGTCTTAGAAGTCACAAAAGGTGGTGATACTCCCATGAGTACAAGATATAATATAGATCTTGTTGAAACTATAAATTCATTAGATGAAACTACTTAAAAAGGTATGATTATAATTTTATTATAATTAAATACTAGTCATCTTGATATTATGTACAGTGTGTGCATGTGTGAATGGTTTAAAGAAAAACCTGAAGAATCACATTTAAATTATGTTAAAATGATTTTAAATACCTCAATAATACAAATAATTTTGGGTTGATTTACCCTAAAGGAAATGAATTTAGATTATATGGTTATTTAGATTCTAAATTTTGTGGTTGTAATTTAGATAGAAAGATCACCTCTAGAACATGTCATCTTTTTGTAAAGTTTTTAGTTTCATGGTGTATTAAGAAACAAAATTATGTTACATTATCTACTATTGAAGCTGAGTACATGGATATAGATAGTTCTTGTGCACAAATTATATAGATGAAACACAAATTATTATACTATATATATCAATTCATACATGTCTCTATAAATTGTGACAATATAAGTGCTATAAAAAATTATAAAAAAATTATATATCATTCAAGGATAAAGAATATTGATATAATACAACAATTTTTGAGAGACCATTTTCATAAGGGTGATATAAATTTCAAATTAATTAGTACCAAACATCAGCTTTCTAATATATTTACCATGCCATTGAATATTGAGAAAATTAATTGTATCAAACAAGAACTATGTATGATTAATTTTGTTTAAAATGTTTTTAGAAATATTTTAGTATTATTTTTAATATTATTTTTAATATTTTTATAAATGTGTATAAGTTCTGCTTTTATTGAGTGTTTTCTTAGTTATTTCATTTTAAAATATATTATATGGGTTTAAAAATATATTAAATACTTATCACTATTTCATGAATGTTATTGTACAAATAAATACCTAAAATATTGAAATGTTGAATCAGAAATAAAATTGTCACACTTATTTCTAACCCAAACCAAACCCTATTTTAAATCCCTCTTTCTCAAACCTTTCTTCAAATACCTAACTTCTCAAATCGTAAATCTCAATCTTCTTAGTCAAAATGAAGATGTCTTTTGAAGATGATTCTCTAGAATCATCCAAAAGAGAAAAGTCTATTTCGATCAAATCTAGAAAACTTTTGAAGATGTGTCTCTATTCTCACAAAGTAGTGTATGAAAGATAAGTCAATGTTGAGTGGTTCATAACCACTCATTCCTTGGTATGGATAGTTAGTCTTCATAAAAATTAGACCAATTGGTTATTGGATGAAAATTTCCCATTTTATCTACACCTTGTAAAAGAGTTTTACCTTAATATGGTTTTTGAAGCTAGAGATCATGAGGATGTGATTAGGATAGTTATCGATGATAAAGAGTGTGAATTCACTTCAACATTTTGAGTTGATTGTTTAAGAGTGTCGCATCTTGGTGAGTTTAATGGATATAAAATCTCATATCTAGTGAAACATCCCAATTTTTTAGATTGGGAATGATCTAGAAGGTTTTATAGATGGCAAAACCTACCGAAGACTGGTTAAAAATTATCTTAGTGAAGAACAAAGGTTGTTTTTGAAATTCATTAAGCACACTATATTCCCTAGGAATTGAGAGTTTAACTTTGCAAGATGTCAAGATTTTTTTTCTATACCTAATGGTTCACAGTATTTAGGTAATCCTACCACAATTCTTGATGAGGCATATAAAAGAGTTAACCAAACCATCTTTGAGATTCAATACTCTTCCATACCCAAATTTTATTTATATTTTTATGGAATGGAAAATATTGGTCCTTATGGGGTTTTAAATAATAATGTTTTATAGTGGTGTTTATTTGAATCAAACCACCTGAAAATGGATGAATATTGGATAAAATCCTTGGAAAGGGATGTGAATCACTGATCAGGAGAGACTTTATGAGAGATTCAATCTAATCTCACATCCTTATAGGCCAAGATATATCATTGATCTTGGTTTGGAACTAGATAAGATTGTTAATAATGATTACTCCTCTAATGAATATTAATCTCAAGCTTCTATAGATATGGATAAGGAAGCTCAAATATATTTTGAAGAGAGCATAAATGGCCTCCTACTCATGACGTTCCCATTATTCTTAATATTAAGTTTGAATCTGCAAAAGATCCTAATATACCTTTATTGGTTGAAATAAAAGGATAAGGATATGTAACTCTTGATGGAGAGAGAGTTCCAAGATCTAGGTAGTTTGGACCAACTCTCGCTGATTCAAAAGGTGATAAAGATGTAGATCTAGTAGTGGAGAGTCCTCCCTTGTTTGATATAGGGGATATCCCATCTTTGATTCATCACCCTCCAGTGAAGAAGCCCCTCCCAATAATCAATTATTTAATATATATGTGTTTTATTCCAAAAATTTCAATAGTAAGGATGATAAAGAGGATGATAATGATTATAAAGGTTATGATGATATAAGGTATGATGATGATAATGATTATGATCCTCCAAAGCCAGAAAAACCTTCCCTTGTTGATGTTTCAAGGGAAGAATATTTTTTTATGCCAGATATTCATTCTACTATTATTTCATAAAGACTAGTTAGACCTAAGTATTTATAGTTTTTGTTAAATTTTTTTGATAACCCTCCTTCTCCTAGAGATGTACCCAAAAAAATATTCTCAATAAGAGCATGTTTATGACTCTTCTCCCAGAACTAGATTGGTTTCTATGGAAGAATATGAAGAAGAATATGATGCCTCTATTAGAGATTTTAAGAGACCTTCTATTCTTTTCTCTCATAATTAAGACACTTAGAGAAAGACCCTTGTGTTAGGTGAACAATATTTTGATTCTAATGATGATTTCCTTCCTAAATATTCTCTTTCTCAAGATTGAGTTGGTTTATCTCAAGAAGTTAGACCTTCTTATATACCTCCTTCAGTAATCACTTCTGTATATTTCATATAGTTCAAGAATAAACTTTTGTAAGTATTAAAAGAAGTATTTTTTTACTATTATTTGGGATAATACTCATGAAAAAGAGGAATATATTTCATAAACTATTGAAAGTGTTACTGCACACATCCATCCCAAGTTGTTCCTGAAAATAAATCATATGTACCGTGATATTTGATCTTTTATAGGAGAACTGTAAAGTTTTAGAGGTAAAATTGGCACCCTGCATGCTGATTTCTGAGATATGTTGGCTACCATGGATAGAAGGTATCTCTCAATGATGACCAGACCATCCAAGTCTTCCACTTCTACATCAAAACACCCTCCTGCTTCAAACTCTATTAACAAATATTTGCTTCAAAGGTTGATTCATGATAAGATCCAAATATCCATGATAGTGTGAATGATATCATAAATCAAGTGAAAATGGATATTGTTTCCCATAGATAAAAATAGTTTCATTTGATTAGAGTAGAATCAATCAAGACATCCAAAGATAATGGTGTGATAAAGGGTGAAATAAATTACTATCTTGTAAGGATTTACACCAAGATATATCTCAATACTCTGTTACTTTCATTGGATAGATATTTGAAGATGTGTCCTCTAACAACTACCTTTAAAGCTATTGTAGATAAGTTATTGGTGATGACTCCCCTAATCTTTCAGTTCATGTTAGAGAAAGTTGATTTCCTTTAAGTTATGGAACATGTGGAAAGGGTTGGGGCTAATATCACTAGGATTTTAGATCCTTATGTGTATGTTGTTAATACTATTATTCTAAAACTTCCATATCTTATTATTCCATGAATCTCTACCTATCCTACCCAAGACTCAGCCACAGTTTTAGTCTTTGTAGCTTTATTTCTTTCAACTACTACCTCCCCTAAACCATCTATTTGACCCTTTAATATCACTATTTCTTAGACCCTTGAACACATATGACCAATTAGAAAAGGAATATTTATTCTAGGACCTCCTTCAATTCCTATGACTTTTCCTCATCCTCATTTTATTGGAAAATAGAAGGAACCATCTCTTCTAGAGGACTTTGATTCTGATTAGACTCTAATAGGGCCTATGTAAACTTTTTTAACAATTATCAAAATATATCTTTATTATTAATTTTTGTGTCTTTGTTATTTTTATTTTGTATACTTTCTCTTTTATTTATTATATATTTATTCTTTCACCCTTCATAAATTCTTTTTGATAATACCAAAGGGGGATTAAAAATATTTCATAAACAAAAGAGGAATAAATTATTACATATTTTATAGGAATAATATGGCATTTTAATAGTATGAAAATGATTATTTAATACTTTGAATAATTATTTATACCATGATTTGTGATCATTAAAAGGGGTGATATTGTTGGCTTGGTCTAATAATTACTTATTTTAATAATCAAAAATCATGTTTATGCTATTTCTAATCCATTTTATGATTTAAGAAATTAAAATAATTTTCTAGAATTAATGGAAATTTCTCTAAGACTGGTATTGACTACACAACACATGCAATTGACTGCATGACATATACATTGACTGCACGAACAGTTGATCGATCATGGAGAATATATGGTAGACTCAAGAAACCAAAAGATAAACCGATTGATGACAAGTTTTATCTCAAGTGACCACCATGATCAATATTTTTTCCAAAGGAATGGATTGACCACATGACAAGTAGATCGACTGCACGTCTAACAGATTGACCGTATTTATCTCATTGCAAGCTATTGGATCAACTGCAAGGATAATTGGATTTAACATATGAGAAAACATAAAACTACAAGGCCAAATAAAATCGACCATTTGTAAAATGTAGAATTTAAATAAAGTAAATAATCTTCCATATGACCAAATGAAGTGATTGGGGTCAATAGTATCAATTTTAAAAATTATTGGACCCATTGTAAGTGTAAGGTGATTGACTATAAGATCAAATGATCGACTATAAGTACAAGTGATTGACCATACAACCTATAATAAAATCTAAGAAACATTATTTAAATTTATTAAAGTGATCATGGATGATAACATAGAAAACCTTAAAGTGACCCTACCTAAATTAAGTATTGTATTATTAAATATATTAATCCATCCAATTTTCTATGAAGAATTAAATGCCAATTAGAATAATTTATTAAGCTAGAATTTTTTTTCAAAGTACAAGGGTCTTAAATGATGATTTTTCAAAAGTTATTTCTAAAGAAAACTTCTTTTTAAAATTATAATCAAAGATAAGGAAAAATATAGATATATAATCATGATGCATAGACATCAAATATTTTCACAAACAAAAACAATGAACATATGATTTGTTTTTTAATGCCTATGACTCTGTTCTATAATGAAATTCAATGAAATGTCAGATAAAATTTGAGCATCATTGTGCATCAATTATAAATCAAAATATGATAATGAGAAGAGAATAATATTCTACAGAACAGTATAACTACATACTATGCTACACAAAATTATTTCCCTTTTCTTACTCTCTTTTTCTTACTTTTGAGAGTTGTGTTCTTTACATTGTATATCTTTTATCACTAACTCTTTTAATGTATTGGGGATTAAAACACACTCTCTATTATTATTATTCCATTCATTCTCTCATGAATAATTGTGGAAGAGGTTGTCTATCCCAAACTACCTGCATGCAGTTTTTACCATTTTATTCACCCTCATAGAATTATGGAAGAGACATTGTATATAATGGAAAACCTTGTGTTCTTTTTTCAGAAAAACATAACCCAGGTTGTGGATCGGTTTATTTATAATAAAATACTTGGTAGTGGGTGATTATCAAGTAGAGGGGACTAGGTCTTATCTTGATACTGAACCTCTTGTTTTATTCCACTGTGTATTTTTCTTTTTTTTTACTCTCTTTTTAAATCAAGTATATTTTAGTTTTCTGAACTATATAAAAAAACATAAATTTGATAGTTAACTTTAATTTGTGTTTTATATACTGTTTTTGAAACTAGAAAAAAAATTCAAAAGAAAAAAGAGTCTCAAACATTTTTTTAACTAGCTTTTGATCGAACATATAAGAATATTTTTGAAAAATAAAATTATATAATTTTACTATTTTAGTTAACCATTCGATATTTTATAAATTTGTGGGTTAAGTTTTTAAATCATTTTTAACAGAAATTTTAATTGGAAACTTGATTCACTCCCCTCTTGAGTTGTCCACTCCGACCAATAAGGATGATAATACCTTCACTAAATCCATGACTATGGTAGAAGAAGGTAAGTTAATTCAGTTAGATCAATAAATGATAAAGTAAGAAAGAATTATGACACAATATATGTTTTCTTAGTTATGATATATCACAATACAAATAGATTATATTAAAAAACATGTGTTCATAGGAAATGTTGTCATTTATATAAATTTTCCTTATCTATTCAAGATCCTTGATGGGTTGATAGACTCTGCTCCTGGTATATGAATAGTATTCAATGCTATCATGATAAGGTCCTAGAGGGTCACACACTAAGAATATTTAAAAGTATGACATATTATAATAAATAAGAGTTTAGGACATGGTGTTCCCCACCAATAAAGTTCATGGATGTTTGAGAATATATAATCAATGAGAATAAATAAATTCATATTATTCAAGTTTAGAATAATTGGTATTAAATTTATTTATTTATGTAGTCACAAGATTTTAAAGTGAATACATGGAAAAATATTATGTAAATGAATATTATTTTAATATTCAATATTCATTTAATATTTTTTCGAATTAAAAGTAGAGTTAATGACTCAATTTTTTTATGTATTATATTTATTATATTACAAGAAACTGATAAAAATATAAATTAAATTTATTAAATAGTTAGTTGGTCATAACACATTGTTTATGACTTATTTAGTGGGAAATAAATTTTTGAGGGTTAAGGATCTATTTTCGAGTATTTTGAGCCTTGCTATATAAGTGGAAGGAGGCTATCATTTTTAATATTACTCACAAAATGATTTTTAGAGCCTCTCTCTCCTCTCCCTCACTTCATAGAGAGAGAATTACTTGATCTGATAAATCGATCTAAATTCTTCTTCATGGATCTAAGGATCATCATTATGTTGATCATTGGGATGATGAAGACATAATTGGATCTTCGCACTAGAACCTGAATTTTGATGATCGATGCTCCCACAAACTTTCAAAGCATGTGTGGAAGATCTAAAGTGATCTGGTTTCGGTTCTTTTGATAAACAGTCTATGATAGAGAGTAGTTGTCGAACGCAACTTCAAATCGATCAACCTAATTCTCAATTAATTTTTTATGCTTAAATATTTCATGAGTGGTCCTAGAAATTAATATTGGCTATGTATCATCAGAGATAGCCTAGTTATTTCAGTCTAGTGGTGAAAAAATTTAAATCCCAAACCCATATACTTCCACTGCATGCATGATACCTTCAATTGGTATTATAGGGATCATTTGATGGTTTAATCCAATTTAAAAAATTAAATTTTCATTAAATTTATATAGATTGTGTCGATATGATCTCATCGCCTCAGGAGACGATTCAATCCAACCACTAATAACCAAGTTGCGGTCATCCAAATATCTAAATCAAATTGGAATCGGTGTTTTCATGGGTTTAAATTAAAAGCATATTTGTGTGTGTGTGTGTGTGTGTGTTATAATTTATCCTAAGTTTTTTGTGGAGACCTTTTTCAATGAATCTCATCATTTTGGCTGGATTTAGGGGGAAGGAATAGTTTTTTCTCTTAGTTTTTTTCACATGCATATGGAATTCCAATTGCAAAAGAAATATATAGGCTATAGTATTTAGATTTTAAAAAATTATCCTTCAAAACAAAAAAAAATCTAAGGACAAGATAGGGGAAACGACTATCCAAAGAATGAGGAAAATAATAATAATAATAATAATAATAAACAAGAATAGAAAAGGAGGAGAATCTTATGTAAAGGTGGTTAAAAGGGAAACAACAAAAAAAACTTTTTTAACATGTGTCAGTAGCCCAAATGTTCCCCCTCCACTATGGATCCCCCCCCCAATCATGGCTCATGTCGCCACTTAGACACCTCATGAGGCATAGCACCCCCATCGACCCCCTCTCGTCTAGATCCCATGTGTCATCCGTATTAGGCTCTGTCGTTCTCGGATACCCTATATCCTGCCTCACCATGCTCGACCACCTCTAGATCACCCTTCCATGCTCAACCACCTCCCAACCACCTTCCACCGAGCCCCCTTTCTGTTCTGGACTCCCATGCGCAGTCCACCAATTCAGCCTCCCACACACTGCCTATCAGTCCAGCCTCCCATTTGTGTCATCCCTACTGGCCAGCATCATTTCCTGTGGCCTACCGATAGTCAAACCCACTGGTTTTCGCTACTGGTAAGCCTCCCACTATGTGCTACCTTCTTCTGACCAACCTCCTTCCCCTTATCCCCATGTGCAACACATAGGGGTGTTACATTTTGGCCGACCCAGATCAAGCTAGGTTGTAGCAACCCAGGTCGAGGTAGGTTGGGCCATATCAGACTCACCTAGACCATTTTGGATCTAGAATAGGATCAAAACTCCTTTCATGGCTTTTCATCCTACCCAGGGGCCCAAGAAAAAAAATATAATTAAAAAAAATTCTAAAAGTAATTTATAGTTTTTGGTATAAAATGGGACCGAAAGACATAAATTATTTGAATTAAAATTAAAATTAAAATGATTTATTTTAATTCATTTAATTTCCCTTGACATATATTTATCACAAATTTAATATTTATTGTGCATTTAATTTTTATATCAACTGAGCTAGAAAATGTATGTTTGAGTTTTATTTATTAATTAATTATTGCATGTGGTTGATGTTTTTATTAATTAATTAATTAAATATATGGTTTGTCCATTCTCTTTATTCCTCATTTTATGTATAAGGGTTTGCATGTCCATGAGAGCTTTATTTCATGTGTATTACTCATTCCTGAGACCACCACACCTATGTGTGAGTATTTATGTTTTATGAAAAATAATAATGAAGACATGAATTGTGATAAGATAAGGTGATATTTTAGATGAGACATGGATACATTGGACCGGGGTGCGAGTTGTGATACGAGTCAGACTCAACTCGGGTATTTTTTTCCTAGGGTATTGGTTGATCCATTTACATTGAATGGATCAACCAATAATAAAAAATCATGGCCAGTCATTTATTTTATTTAATTTATGCATTTTTTAATATTGTTTAGTGGTTTTTTAATTTTATGAGATCACATAAAATAATAAGTTAAATGCATAGATTAAAACAACTTAAGATGCGATGAATTTTTTCTATTTACTATATAGTCAAGTTGTGGGTGTGATCACATGATACATGAATATCATATATAAAATTTATTCATTCGTCAATAAATAATTAAAAATCCTTAAATAAATATTAATTCTCAATTCCTTCTGTTGTTTGAATTTGAATAAAATCGGGTGTATAGGGTGCTCATCATCCCTCATTGATGTTGGATCCTACCATTAAGAAGTTATTATGAAATCAATGGGTCAAATTAACTAAAGATGATAGAAAATAAGTATTTTTAGCTATATTGTTTCATATTTAGAGGCCCAGAGTTGAGTAAATCAAGTTTATGATTTCTAGAAGTTGGGACTTCACTCAAAAATTCAAGGAGCCACGATTTAATATGGTTTTATAAACAAAAAACTGCCTTCAAACTCTCTGATTATTGGCATATTTATATCTTGTACTATGAGTATAGGTTCCAGGGATCCTTTCCACTAGAATACTCTAGAGATTGGGTATTTTGAATCTAGTAGTGAGGGATACTAGGGTTAAATAAAATAGTGGGAGACAGTTAATTATTTAATCAATAATTTATAATCAATATTCCAGATAAAGTACTTATTTACTGATATTTTATTTGATAATAAAGGGAAATTAATACAAAAAATTTACTACAATTAATTCTAGACAAAGAACATGTCCTCACCGGTGTGAATTTCCAAGAGGGTTACAAGAATTTGTAAAAAGTACTAAGATGTAGGAAATTATATTTGTTGGTGTCCTCACCACCTGTTGAGATGTTTTAGGAATAAAAGGTGAGAAAGATGCTTACAAGAGACACACGTATATTTCATTTGATGTTTGAATCATAATTCTATTATCAATTTCAAATGATTTAATGTTTACATCATGATTCTATTATCAATGTTCAATGATATATATCTTAATATTTGTAAATATTTCTATAAAGATTGATTAGGTCTCAGATGAATAATATATATAATATTATTGAATCCTTTGAAATCAGTTTACTTGATTAAGATACTATATGAACAATAATTAAGATAAACTATCTAAGTATAGATTTTGTTTACAATTAAAATAGTTTACAGTTTTAAAGCATGAATAAATTAAAACAAAATTAAAACACATAGTGAAAGATGAATACAATAGGTTCAGTATCAAGTTGACACTTAGTCCTCTCCACTTTGTGATCACCCACCACCAAGTAGTTTAAATAAAATAAATTATATGATCCACAACCTGGATCGGGTTTATACAATAGTTTACAAATTTCTAGGTCCACATGACCTCTTCCACAGTTATATGTGGGATTAAAAAGAAATGGGACACACAAGGACCTCTACCACTCTTATTTATGGGAGAAACAAATAGAAAAAGTGTTTGAGAATATATCATGTATCTTACAGTTTAGTGTAGGAGACGGTGTGTGTGTGTGTGGTAAAGTAGAGTAAGCACACACACTGCTCAAAATGTAATAAAACTAAACATAATTGATAAATCTTGGAGTATAGAGTTTATAAGTGCTTGGTATATTGAAATAAAGCTTTTGACTCTTGAGTTGAATCAATAATGAATCTTGAGTCAAGTTCTTTAAAAATATTCATGAAAACAGAGTGTCGCAAACTCTTATTTTATAGATGGAGTAAAGAACTAGATGTTATAATGCTTTAGATTCCTCATTCGAGTGTTCATAGAAGGTGATCTATTCATGTTTTCAATCAAGTTCATCTCTTCATATCTCAAATATTTAGTGAATCATGATCTCTTTCTGTCCACATATTTTTTCTTCTCTACATCATTTTTCTATCTTTTCTATATGTTGTTATCTATCTCTACACAAGGGATTTCTCTCCACTTTTATCATAATTAGAAAGAACATTTGATTCAGCCGCTTCCCCATACTGTATGTTCTGACATGCTTTATGTCGTAAATTTTAGGTACAATCATTAAAATAGTAAATGGAATTAAATTAGATGAATATATCCATTAGAGTAATGTTATTAAAAATATGTAAAGTAATAAAAATAGTGATGGTGTCTTAGGATCTAGAGGTGTCTCACTTGATGGTGTCTCTCTTGACAGTATGTTGTTTTGGTGGCATGACACTAGTGGTAAGTTGCTCTGGAAGTATGACAGTGGTGGTGTCTTATACGTATCCAACTTTCCATTATACTGGTGTTGTCTCAATTAACGGTGTATGGTATGGAAATGTATGCTTTGATGGTGTCTTAGACTCATTAAAATTCCATGTTAGTGGTATAATACTAACAGTGTGACTTTAACGGTGTCTCATCTAGAAGTATCTCATACTTATCCACATT
Organism: Viscum album; assembly: GCA_963277665.1. Lineage (NCBI taxonomy): Eukaryota > Viridiplantae > Streptophyta > Magnoliopsida > Santalales > Viscaceae > Viscum > Viscum album. The sequence continues at coordinate 1,354,599,197 of OY728164.1, forward strand.
TTCATTCCAATGGTGTGACATTCTGATGGTGTGATGTCTTGGAAGTATCTCAGACTTAGATATTTTTATGCTAGTGGTGTGTCATGTACAATGTTTTATGTCTCAACAGTGTCTCATCCTTAACAATTTTATTATTTGTCTCAGATTATAGATTACTTACAATAAAAACATGAAATTCATTAGTATCATTAGAATCATGATTTTGTGATCATTAAAACTGGGAGTTCAACAATCTCCCCCTTTTTTATTATCACAAATCATGGTATCAAAAGAATATTATAAATGTAAAAACAGGTCATCAAAGGTATTACAAAATTTTAAACATGATATCCAAGGTAAGATCCAAATATAAATCAAGACTTATCATTCACAGTATATTTAGATCATATCAAGGAAAATAATAATAAAATAAGAAGTATCAAAGGTAAGTATCATGAAACAATTGTATCAAATACAATATGTTTAGATAACATAGAAACATTATTCTATGAATTTATTCAAAACAAATGTTCCATAAAAATTATCAAAATCATGTATGCCATAAGAATTATCATAAAAAAATATTCCATAAAAAATTTCCAAATCATGTATGCCATAATAATTTTCATAAACACATATTCTATAAAAAAATATCCCCCTTTTGGGATTATCAAAAAGGTATAGATTATTAAAATAAAGAAATTAAATATAAGAAGAAGTAAGAGATTAAAATATTTGAATGGAAGATAAAATTAAAATAGAAATAATAAGAGGTAAGAAAGATAGTCAAAATTATGAGCACAAAGTTATTACAATACAGATCCTATCAAAGACATTATAGTCTAATCTAAAAAAATAAAAATGTTATGGTTTGTAATAGGGGTCCATCGGTTCTTTTCCTTTATCCTTGGATTTCTCTTGCTTCTTATCTGAGGCAGTGGGATTAAGCCAAGGTAGAAGGGATAGAGTGCCAGAGGAGAGTCCAGCTAAAGTATGAGGATGGTCTTTCACAATAACAACTGGATAGAGTTGTCTAAAAGCTTGAGCATAAGACATTAGGAAAGTCAAGAAACGAGCATGAAAAGGTGCTAAAGGGTCCTAAGAAACTCCAGGTCTGAGAGACAACTGAGGAGTAATAGGAATATCTTCCTGATCAACCACTTCTTGGACATGGATATGAAGAAATGGCTTCATGAGATTGATGAAATCCATTATAATTTGGTCACCCCTATCCATTTCACTAAATAAATCATCCTTCTCTTCCATGAAATGGTTCAAGACTGGGGTCATCTCCTTGAGCTGTCTGACTTTCTCTTTGAATGCTTGAGTAACAAGAGGCATTCTCAAATTCTTATCCAAGAATTTAAAATCAACATCCATTTCATTATTGGTATAAATTCAAGAGAGATAAAAAAATTATGGACTTGGTTATAGTTTCTCAATCAGATTTCATATCACCAGAATAGCTGGAATCCAACTTGAGAACATGGTCATAATTATACCGAATTCTGCTTAAGGTTTCTTGGGGCTGATCTCTTACACTTCCTGAAGCACTAGTAGATAAATCTCTTAACTCAAATCTGATAAATGATCTCAATAGATCAACATCAAACACTATAGAATAAGTAACATCATTTATAGAAGAATCTAAGGAAGTATCCTCAAGAATTTTAAGGATACCATCCAAGAAAGCTTTAAACTCAGATTTCATTTCCTCAACAAAAGATTTTATAGTTTCAAGTTCACCACTTATCCTTTTATTCTCAATTTCCACCTAATTCATGTGATATAACATTTTTGGTTGGATATACAGGATAAAAAACTCAAATAAATACTTGGAATAATTTTCACTAAGATTTTTAAAAAGAGTGGATTGATTCCTTACACACTTGTGAAACTCAAACATCATCTTTTCACCAAAAACATTCAAGATATCTTGAGTGACTATATCCATTGAAACAACTAGATTAGATGGAGCAGGTTCATATATAGGAGGTCTCACAGAACTAAACTTTTCAATAATACCTTCAAGATCAACATGGGCTATCAAAGACCCCTTAGGATCACCTTCAACACTAAATATAGGTTTATCATTATTTTGAGGGATTATTATAACATTAGAGAACTTTCCCCAATCCACTTTTATAGGGTTCAACTATTGGTCTGAAACAATAGCCAAGATAGATGCAGTGGCAGGAGGTACTGAAATGTCTAGATTTATCTGACCTTCTAAACTTTGAGCATCCATTGTGTGTTCAACACTGGTAGGCTCAGCTTCCAAATATATACCAACAGTTGGTGCATATTGTATCTCAACATTCTATTTGGAATCAACAGTAGTGGAATCACCTTCTACATTTTCATCCATAGGAGACTTATGATCATTTAAAACAACTAACTGTTCATTTTCAAATTCTTCATAAATAAAATCATTTTTCTCTTGCTCATAAACATGTTGTTCCATAGAATCTATAACTCTCATATACTAGGCCTTAGTAGAATCTGAAACCTCTTGACCTGTGGTAGCTAAGTTATCCTCAACATCATCAACAGATAAAGCTTCATGAATAATCTCCACTTATGGGGGATGCTCCCCCTAAAAAAATGCATCCTTAAGATCTAAAGAAATTTCTACATCATTCTTTTTTATCCATCCACTAGAATCATTAGGGTCATAATCTTCTCCATCAACACTTTCATCATCTACAGTATATTTTTCATTACCATTATTATTTTTTCCATTCTCATCTTCTTCTTACTTTTCTTCTTCCTCTTCATCATCAGCAACATTAGTGGATTTAGAACTTTTATATTGATCCTCTATAGAGACCTTAGTCTCTTATTCATAACTCTTACTCAACTTTTCTATTTTTTGAAACCTCCTAGGTGGACTAAGAGTTATAAATATAATATTATAGGATTTTGGAGAAAGTTTAGGGTCACTCTCAACATTAATAGATTTTTCTTTTTCCACTTCTTCATCAATAGCTTCTTCATCATCTGAGTATTTTTTAACTTCATCAGGATCCAAGCCTGGATCAACTTAATCCTTAGGTCTATTTGGATGATCAACCATATTATATTCATCACAAAACTTCTCAAAATCTCCAACCCATTGTTTATTTCATTGGTTCTGGCTAATTTTCATTCTTGAAAATGTGGAAATAGTTATACAAAAACCATCATAGTCTATAATAGACTCTTTATTATCACGTACTAGGCCCTTAGCCTCTAACATGGAAGAAATAATTTTTGGGTAGATCGAGTAATTAGATCTTGAGTATGGCTTGGTCATCTCACACATATGCACCATGAGATATATATAAAGATTGATCATGTTACCATATATTATTAGAGAAGGAATATACAAATCTTGGTATCTTAGTGTATCAAAATCCCCATTACTTGGGTAAATCATGTGCTACACAAACTTGAAAAGTATCCTATACTCTCCATATATCTTAGAGGCAACAAGTATCCTTGTTGTGCTATATCGTGTCAACACATCAAGGGAATCCTTATAAATAAACAAGTCACTAGCTTCTGGGATGCTCCCTTGGTAATCATTATAGACTTCATCATGAGGTACATTTGAACACTTATCCCACATTCTTGATTAAAACCCAAATACTTTTCCTATCGCAAAACTTTTTATCTAATATGCACCAACTTCATTAAATGAAAATTGTGCATACTGATAAAATTCATATACCATCTTTGGGTAAAAAGGACTCTTATTTGATGAAAACCACTCCAAACACCCTTGGTTTTGGAGAATTTTAGGTACTATAGACTTACTCAATAGAAACCACTTCAATTCTACTTCAGTTTCTAGTACAACAACTCTGCTAGTAAGCTCAGGGTTTATTGAAGGTACTAGAGTAGGAATACTGAGTTCCTTCTTATGCTTCTTTTAAGATATAGACTTAAAAGGTTATTTCTCAAAATCACACTTCATCCTTGGAATTTATATCAACTTGGTGGGATCGGTAGAATGTAAGGAGATGTTTTAAAAATCATGAGGTAAAAGGTTACACTAGGATCGAGAGAGAAATATATGTAAGTATCGTGTGGGGATCAAGTTTTGTTGGGAATAAACTTATGTCATTTTCATATCATTTGGGATATTGGGTATTATAAAATAAAAATTATAATTGAAATTGAAATCAAAATGGATACAAAAACACGCATTGGGTTTCAGTAAATAGAATAAACTGGGAAATAAATTGGCGGTTCAAAATATCACAAAACAAAAAAAAATTACAAAGGAATGAGAGGAAATGACATGAAATACCAACATTGTGACAAGTCAATGGTATGACAACCCAATGGTATGATAGACCAACATCATGACAATCCAACAACGTTTCAACTACAACGTTGTATCATTAATATTAAACTTAACCAAAATTTATCATTCCTAATTCATGTTTGATATAATTCATTCTATTATAATTCCAAGGCTTAGTAAATATATCATCTAACTGGTGTTATGTGACAATAAATTAAAGAGTGATATCTACCCTTTGAAAATGATCTCTCAAAAATTTATTTCTTATATCAATGTGATTTTTCCTAGAATGAGAAAGAAGTTTCTTAGATATTTTTATTGCACTTGTATTGCCATAGTTTATGGGTAAATGTAATAATTGATATCCATATTATAGTATAGTGTGTTTAATCTACCAAATTTGTGCACAAAAACTACTTGCATCTATGTTCTCAGCTTCAGTAGTAGACAATGCAACAGAATTTTGTTTCTTACTATGTCATGAAACTAGAGACTTACACAAAAAGGGACATGTTTTAGAGATGATTTTTCTATATAACTTACATCCACAAGAATCAACATTAGAATAACTTACTAAATCAAAATCTTTTCCTCTATGGTAGAAAATTCTTAAATTAGTTGTATATTTGAGGTATTTAAAAATTATTTTAACAGTAACAATATGTGACTCTTTTGGGTTTGATTGAAAATGAGCACACATGCATAGACTAAACATAATATCTGGTCCACTAGAAGCCAAATAGAGAATAATTCCAATAATAACTCTTTAATTGGTTTGATAAACCGATTTCCCGGTTTCATCATGATCCAATTTACAGGTGGTACTCATAGGAGTATCACTACTTTTAGTGCTATCCAGATTAAAATGTTTTAAAATATATTTTTTATATTTACTTTGATTCAAAATAATTCCTTCTTTGTTATTAAAAATATGAAATCCAAGAAAGAATTTGAGTTCACCCATTAAACTAATTTCAAATTCATTTTTCATTATTTTAGAAAAATAAGTATAAATAGAATTTTTTTTAAAGATCCAAAAATAATATCATCAACATATATTTGTACTACTGATATATCTTTTGAAATTAATTTTATGAAAAGGGTGTGATTAGTTATTCATTTTGAAAATACTTTTGAAATATATAAATTGTTGAGCCTATCATACTAAGTTTTATGAGATTGTTTTAAACCATATAAATCTTTGGTCAAATTAAAAACTTGATTTGGAAAATGAGGATTTTGAAAACTAGGGGTTGTTCTACAAAAACATCCTCAACTATAAAACCCTTTAAGAATTAACTCTTAACAACCATTTGATAAATTTTGAAATCTAGATGTGCTGCATAGGAAAGTAGGATTATTATGGATTCAAGTCTGGCCATAGTTGAAAAGGTTTCCTCATAATCAATTCATTCTTCTTGATAATAACCTTGTGCAACAAGTGAAGCCTTGTTTCTAACTATAGTTCCTCATTCATCAACTTTGTTTCTAAACACCCATTTAGTTACAATAGTCAAGGTTTCCTTGGGTATATCTATAATTTCTCACACTTTGTTTCTTTCAAACTAATTTAATTCTTCTTGCATATCTATTGCCCAGAATTCATCATTAATCGCTTCATTGATGTTCTTCGGTTCAACATGAGATAAAAAAGTTTAATGTTCAAACTGGTTTCTAATAGAATCTATAGTTTCATTTCCTCTATATGAGTCTCTTAAAATTTCATCTAAATTATTTTTCTTGATAGTTCTCATACTTATAAAGAAAGTAAAACTGGTTACCTATGGATTTTCAGGTTCATATTCTGGATGTTCTGGAAATTCTTCATAATTGGATGATTTTTCTGCTTGTTTACAATAGAATCTAATGTTTTTTGAATTTATGCTCAGAGAATATAAATCATCCACAAGGTTTTATAAATATTTCTTAGGCTCATGTGGATCATTTTCATGAAATTTGACATGGACTAATTCTTCCACGGTTTTGGACTTCTTATTGAAGACTCTATAGGCTTTGTTAGAAATTGAATAACCAAGTAAAATTCTTGCATCACTTTTGGAAGAAATTTTTTCAAACTTTTACTTAATGTTAAGAATAAAGACATTGAAACAAAAATTATAAAGTAATTAACCTTAGGTTTCATATAATTACACATATAATAAGGGGTCTTCTTAAGGGTAGGTCTAATCAATACTCTGTTGATAATATAGAAAGTTGTATTGACAGCTTCTGCCCAAAAATAGATAGGTAGGTCAAACTCATTTAGCATAGTCTGTACTACCTCTTATAAGGTTATATTTCTTATTTAAACAACTCCATTATGTTGAGGGGTCCTAGGAGGATAGAAGTTATGAGTATAGCCATTTTGTGAGCAAAAAGATTCAAAATCTAAATTCTTAAACTCACAACCATGGTCACTTCTTAAGGTCTTAATCCTAATTCCACTAATATTTTCTACAGACTTAGTATAGTTGGTAAAGTAAGAGTAGGATTCAATTTTTTGAGCTAGAAAAAATACCCAAGTATACTTAGAATAGTAATCAACTGGAACATAAACATAGTGCTTCCCATTGATACTTGAAACTCTATAAGGTCCAAACAAATCCATGTGAACTAACTCAAGATATTGAGAAGTTGACACTTCTTTCTTTAGTTTAAAATATACTTTATGTTGTTTCACTTTTTGATAGAGATTACATACTTTACAGTTGGGAACTCAAGTTTAGGTAGATCCTTAACTAACCCTTTCCTAATCATCTTCCTAAGTGAGTGAATGTTACAATGGCCTAGTCTCCATTTCTAAAGCTAAGATTCCTTATAAAAGGAACTTAAGCATGAAACATTATGATAAACTAAAGAATTTAAATTTACAACATAAACATTGACATTTCTCAAAGTAGTAAAAATTAAGGCATTTTTAGAATCAAAAACATTACAAGAATTATTCCCAAACTTAACATAAAAACCATCATCACACAACTAATAAATGATAAGTATATTAAATTTTAAACCATAAACATATAAAACCTTAGAAATAAAAATTGAGTTTTTGTTACCAACCTGGATTAGGCTGATGATTTTTCCTTTTACATTGTTACCAAAGGTAACATGGACACCATAAACCTTGATAAGGCTCTTTAAGAAAGAATATTATTCTATTATATGTCTTGAACATCCATTTTCCAAGTAATAAATACTTCTACTAGACGTCTTCAAGAGTTTTTCTTACAAAACAAGTTCTAAACAAGAAATTATTGTTGGTACCCAAATCTGTTTGGGACTAGAAATGTTAGTAATAAAGGATTTGGGAACCCAAATTTGTCCAATGGGTTTCCTATAAACATATTATAGACTCTTAGAAATAAAAACTTGGTTGGGTACCTTTGAAAAAATGTTTGTAAGTAGATCTTTCAGGTCTGGATTTAGGAACCAAATTATTTTTAGTTATTCTCCACAGTCCATTTTAATATCCTATCCCAGTAATATATTTGGGAACAACTTGATTTCACAAAATTTGTGGCAATTTCTCTATACCATTTGTAAATTTCTTAAGGTATTTCTTTAATTTCTCATTTGAAAGTTTAATTTCTTTCTTTTATTTGATAAGTTAAAAAAATATCCTTTTCTATAGACAACTCGGATTTATAGTTTACAGTTCAAGCATGTTGTATTTTCAGAACTTTTTATTTATCCTTTAACTCAGTAAATGTGTCTTCTAGAATATTGAAATAGTCAAATAATTCTTCATTTAAAATATTATTATCATCATTTTTTTCATTGTTAGAATTATCATACTCATCATACTCATTCATAGGAATAATATTGGATATAGTAGGTAAAGTTTATAACTCACTAACTTTAGTCATAAAACACATATTTTCCCTATCCAAATTTTCTTTGGGTGAAGAATCTGATTAATTGGAGCTATCTTCAGATGAACTCCAGGTAGATTTCATATCCTTTTTTAATCTTTTATCCTTGTCCTCATATTTATTTTTATATTTCATCTTAGTATAGTTATATTTTATGTGACATTTTCTTTTTCATTCATAGTAGATAGATTCTTTTGGTTCATCATCCTTTTTCTTCCAATTTCCTATGTTTTCATATTTTCCTTTGTAGTTTGTTTTTATGAAAAACTTTTTCTTCTTAAACCTTCTGGATTGGTGAGTTATTTCCTCATCACTATCAAAAGAATATTCACTATAACTCGAATCTACAACTTTGACTTTTTCTTTTTATTTTTCATTTTATTGTCTGGAGGTAGTAGTCTTGAAAGATATAGACCTTCTTTTAGGTTCCTCATCTTCCTCACGATTTACCTTTAGTTCTTCTTTATGCATAATAAACTTTCCAATCAACTCTCTCACAGGAAATTTACTTATACCGCATGATTCTCTTATTGAAACTGAAGTGCCTCTCCATATTTCTGGTAGGCATCTCAGAAATCTCATTATCTAGTTCTTGTCAGATACATGTTTTCCCAATGCGCTCATGGTATTGAAAATATCATTAAACCTAAGGTAAATATTAGAAATGGGCTCATCAGGTTTCATATTAAAATTATCATATTTAAATAGTATAGGTATTAAGCCTCATTTCTTTAACATTTTAAGTTCCCTCATGGGAAAAATATAAAGTGTCCCAAATCTCAAAATCAGTTTTACAAGCAGAAATTCTAATAAACTCTTCACCACTAAGGGCATATTACAGGGCATTCATAGATTTACTATTACTATTATATGATAATTTTTTCATCATCCCAAGTTCTTTTAGTAGTATCAGGTATTACATATTCATCTTCTATAACATACCAAATATCAAAACCCATGCTCTCTATGTGCATTTTTTATATTTATTTTCAATTGGGAATATTTTTTCAATTGAAGAAAGGAGGTATATTGGTAGCAGAACCTTCTTGATGATTATCCATATTAAAGAACTAAATTTAGAATTAACAGAAATTTAATATCTTTAAAGAATAACTAAGATCACAGTTAAAACAAATTTGAAAACTTTAATACTAAAGAAAGAAAACTCCACTGATACCAAATGTGGTTCAGAGTGAGTATCTCAAGAGGGGTGAATTGAGTACCTAATAAAAAAATTTATTAAAAATGGATTATTTTGAAATCCCCCAAATGTTTAAATATGGGAAATTTTATCAAAATATGTAGTATTATATATATCTTATTCTTTCTAAATATTTCTCTAAAGATTGATTAGGTCTTGGATGAATAAAATATATAATATTATTTAATCCTTTTAAATTAGTTTACTTTATTAACATACTATATGAACATGAATTAAGATAAACTATCAAAGTATAATTTTTTTTTATAGTTAAAATCATTTTCAGTTTTAAATCATAAATAAATTAAAACAAAATTAGAACACACAGTGGAAAGATGAATACAAGAGGTTCATTCTCAAGTTGAGACTTAGTCCTCTCTACTTAGTGATCACCCTCCACCAAGAAGTTTATATAAAATAAATTATATGATTCACAACCTGGATCAGGTTTATACAACAGTTTACAACTTTCTAAGTCACACACAGCCTATTCCATAATTATGTGTGGGAGTAAAAAATAAATAGGCCCCATAGAGACCTCTACCACTCTTATATGTGGGAGAAAAAAATAAGAAAATTGTTTGAGAAGATATTGAGTATCTTCCAGTTTAATGTAGGAGACAGTGTGTGAGGTAAAGTAGAGTAAGCACACACACTTCTCAAAAATGTAATAAAACTAAACATAATTGATCAATCTATGAGTATATAGTTTAAAAGTTATCGGTCTTTTTCAATGAAGCTTTTGACTCTTAAGTTTAATCATAAATAAAGCTTGAGTCAGGTTCTTTTGAAATATTTGGAAAAATATAGTGCCACAAACTCTTATTTTCTGAATGGAGAAAAGCACTAGATGTGCTGATGATTTAGCTTCCTCAATCGAGTGTTCATAGCAGGTGAGCACTTATTGTTTTCAATCAGGTTCAGCTCTTCAGTTCTCAAATATTTAGTGAATCATGAGATCTTTATGTTCACATAACTTTTCTTCTCTAAAACATTTCGCTATCTTTTCTGCATGTTGTTCTCTTTCTATGCATCAGGAAGTGCGCTCTACTTTTATCAGCAATATTAGAAACATCTAAATTAGTTTTTTCCTCATACTAAATATTCTGAAATGATTTTTGTCAAACATTTTAGGTATAATCATTAAAATATTAAATGGAATTAAATTTGATTAATATAGTCATTAGATTAATGTAATTAAAAATAATTAAAGTAATAAAAATATTTATGGTGTCTTAGGATCTAGAGGTGTATCTATTGATGGTGTCTCACTTGATGGTATGTTGTTCTGGAAGCATGAAACTGGTGGTATGTTTCTCTAGCAGTATAAAATGGGTGGTGTTTTATACTTATCCAAATTTTTACTATGTTGGTGGTGTCTCAACTAACGGTGTCTGGTTCGGCGGTGTATGCTCTGACGGTGTCTTAGACTTAGTCAAATTCCATTTTGGCAGTATTATACTAATGGTGTGACTTTGATGGTGCCTCATCTAGAGGTATCTCATACTTAGCCACATTTTCGTTCCAACAGTGTGACAGTCTGATGGTGTGATGTCCTGGCAGTATCTCAGACTTATAGATTTTTATATTGGTGGTGTGTCATGGACAAAGGTGTATGCCTCAACAGTGTCTCATCCTTAACAATTTTATCACTAGTCTCAGAGTATATATTACTTATAGGAAAAACATGAAATTCATTAATATAATTAGAATCATTATTTTGTGATCATTAAAAATAGAAGGTCAATAATCTCCCCCTTTTTTATGTTCACAAATAATGGCATAAAAATGATATTATAAATGTAAAAACAGTTTATAAAAGGTATTACAAAAGTTTAAACATGATATCCAAGGTAAGATTCAAATATAAATCAAGTCTTATCATTCACAGTATGTGTAGATTGTATTAAGTAAAATAATAATAAAATAGTAAGTGTCAAAGGTAAATATCATGAAACAATAGTATCAAAGACAATGTGTTTAAATAACATAGAAACATTATTCCATGAATTTCTTAAAACAAATGTGCCATAAAAATTCTCCAAATCATGTATTCCATAAAAATTCTCATAAACACATATTCCATAAAAATTATCCCCCTTTTGGGATTATAAGAAAGGTAAATATTATTAAAATAAATACATTAAATGCAGGCATAAGGAAGAGATTAAAATATTTTAATGGTAGATAAAAGTAAAACATACATAATAATAGGAAATAAAGATATTAAAAATTATGATCAAAAAGTTATTAAAATATTTATCCCATAAAAGACATTACATTCTAATCCAACAAAATACAAAGGTTGTGGTTTATCAAAGGGGTCCATCAGTTCTTTGCCTTTAGCCTTGGATTTATCTTGATCCTTATCTGAGGAAGCAGGATCAGGACAAGGTAGAAGTGATATAACACATGGTGAGAGTCCAGTTATAGTCTAAGGATATTCTTCCACAATAAAAACTAGATGGATTTGTCTCAAATCTTGAGCAGGAGACATTGGGAAAGGCTGGAAATGAGCGGGAAAAGTTGTTAAAGGGTCCTAAGAAACTCCAGGTCTGAGAGAAAACTGAGGAGTAGTAGGAATATCTTATTGAGAAACCACTACTTGGACATAGACATAAAGAAATGACTTCATGATATTGATGAAATAAATTATAATTTGGCCACCCCTATCCATTTCACTAAAGAAACTAGCCTTCTCTTCCATGAAACGGTTCAAGATTGGGGTCATATCTTTGAGGTGTTTGACTTTCTCTTTGAATTATTGAGTCACATGAGGCATTCTAAAATTCTCATCCAATAATTTAAAATTGTCATTTATTTCATGCTTGGTATAAATCTAAGATAGATAAAAATTGATGGAATTGGTTATAGTTTCTTAGTTAGATTTCATATCATGGGCATAGTTGAAAACCAACTTGAGAACATGGTCAAAATTATAAGAAATTCTACTTAAGTTTTCTTAGGGATAATATGTTACACTTCCTGAAGCACTAGAAGATGCATCTCTTAACTCATCTATAACAACTTATCAACATCAAACACTGTAGAATAAGGAACAAAAGCTATAGAATAATCTGAGGAAGTATCCTCAAGACTTTTAAGGATACCATCCAAGGAAGATTTAAACTCAGATTTCATTTCCTCAATCAATGATTTAAGAGTTTCCAATTCACCACTTATCTACTTATTCTCATTTTCCACCTCATGTATGTGATGAAAAAAAATTTGTTGGATATATAGGATAACCAACTCAAATAAATACATGGAATCATTTTAAATATTCTTTTTTAAAAGAGGGGATTGATTCTTTACACACTTTTGAAACTCAATCATCATATTTTCACCAAAAAAATCAATTCATATTGAGTGAATGTATCCATTGGAACAATTGGATGAGATGGAGCAGGTTTAGGTATAGGAGGTCTCACAGAACTGAGCTTTTCAAACTAACCTTCAAGATCAACCTGGGCTATCAAGGATCTCTTAGGATTACCTTCAACACTAACTATAGGTTTATCACTCTTTGGAGGGAATCTTATAACATTAGAGAATTTTCCCCACTACTCTTATATAGGGTCCACTCAATGGTCTAAAACAACAGCTGAGATAGATTCAGTGGTAGGAGGTACTGAAAAATATAGATTTTTCTGACCTTCTGAACTTTGATCATCCACTATGTTTCAACACTGGTAGGATCGGCTTCCAACTGTGTACCAATAGTTGGTGCATCTTGTAACTAAACATTCTTTTGGGAATCAATAGTAGTGGAATCACATTCCAAATTTTCATCCACAGGTGACTTGTGATCATTTAAAACAACTAACTATTAATTTCCAAATTCTTCCTCAATAAGTTCCTTTTTCTCTTGCTCAGAAACATGTTGTTCCACAGTAGTTATAACTCTCATCTGTTCAGCCTTAGAAGAATCTTAACCTCTTGACCTATGGTATTTGAGATATCCTCAACACCATCAACAGCTATGTAAGAACTCGAATCTTCATTTCAGATATGTTTTTCCTTTTCTGGTCCTTTTTGAGAAAAAGAGGAAAATATGGAAATTTCCAGAGTACACATTGTGTACTTTATAAGTACACACCGTGTACTTTGATGCCGTGTATAGCCGTGTGTTGGCCATGTATAGTCCACACACACGGTGTGTAGGGGTGATGTGGAGACCGCTTAAAGAAGATTACGGAAAGGCCAAGTACATGTCGTGTACCCCAGAAGTACACGCCGTGTAGTTTCCTTTTTCTTATTAGATGGATCGGGGTCGCGCCTAATCGACAGAAATGTCTTATTCTCAGGATTCTTCGACCAAGAGCATCTGTACAGCCGCGAACATCCTCATAGCCCTAGATCCTCCATCCATTCTTCGAATCAAACGTCATCGATTGCGTTGGAACCGTAGCGGTGAGCTCTTCCTTCTTCTTGAGTTTCATTCCATGATTTTCCCTCTTTCTCGAGATATCATGGGTTGAATGTTTTGTGTGTTTTCATAGATCTATGTCGTTCTAAGGAGAATCAAGCCTCGTGGTTCATGTATATTGATCTCCTAGCACCAAGGTAGGTGGTTTATGCCTTACCTTGCAAATTAATTGAGTTTTATGTGAAAATTTCCACCAATACCCGTGAACGGGGTATTGTGTGTTTACCGTTTTTCCCCTATTGTTTTCCTACCTTTCTTGTTTGCTTTTGTAGAGGTAATTTGATCATGTTTGAGGATAATTGTTGAGCTTGGATGTTCTTCCCATGCCTTGTTCTTGTTATGACCTTTGTGTTTTGTTATCCTTTGATCGTTATACCTGTTTTCCATGCCTTGTGACCATAGGATGGAATGATATTATTAACATGCTTGATGTTATGTAGAATGGTTATCCAAGTAGCTCTTTAGGTGTAATTTGGCCTTATAGAATTATTATACACTGACTGGCATGGGACCGTGAGAACATGGTGCTATAGACTATAAGGGATAGACTGAGTTAGCTTCCCAGAGAGTCTTGAATATTATAGACTATAGGAGGGTAGACCGAGTGAGCTTCCTCAGAGAGTCTTGGTTATTATAGACTATAGGGGATAGACTGAGTGAGCTTCCCAGAGAGTCTTGGATATTATAGACTTCAAGAGGGTAGACCGAGTGAGGTTCCTCAGAGAGTCTTTACTTTGTTTTAATTTCCTTAAAACCTTTCCATGCTAGAGAAGGAATTGACTGAGTAAGATTCCTTAGAGAGTTTGTGGTAGACCTGAGACTATAGGAGGAATTGACTGAGTGAGCTTACTCAGAGAGTTTCTAGACCTTGGGGCTATAAGAGGGTTAGACCACATGATCGTCCTCAGATAGTCCTTGACTACCCTAGACTATAAGGGGAATTGACCAAGCGAGCTTCCCCATAGAGTCTTATAATTTCATACGACCAAACCAGAGGGGTTAGGCTGAGTGAACTGCCTAGAGGGTTGTTGGTACTTCTTGGATAGGACCAGAGGGTTTGGCTATGAGTAATTCCTAGAGGGGTTTCTGTTGTGTTTGGTTGTTTTCTTCACTATTGCTTATTGTTCTGTGGATTGTTTACTTTTGTATATCGTCCTGTTACTGCTTACTGATTACTTCCTACTATTTACTGTTACTTTTTACTGCTTACTGTACTATTGCCTTCCATATGCTCACTGACTGTGAGGCACAGATCTTCGGGTGGTTGCCTACTGGGATTTAGTCTCACACCCTGTTTGGTTCATGCTTTTGGGTCCAAATAGACTATGTTGTTGCAGGTATAGACAAGGGAAAGTGCCCTTCAACTTCTGGTACTTGATTGCTTGGAGAAGGAGAGCATGGGACCAAGATTAGTCTTTCGATGTTGAGGAGCTATTTATATTTTATTTTGTACTTGTTTTGGTAATATTTGTATTTCCAGCATTGTGACCTGTTTGGATATTTTCCTAGATATGTATCATGAATCATTTCATATATACATATGTGATCCAGTGGTTATTTGTTTTAGTCTTTCATTGTTTACTTGTGCATTGTTGTTGGATATTTACTGCTTCTGTTATTGCATGTTTTGTTTACTTCCGTTGTGTACTCTTCCAATGATGGCATAGTTTCCCCACTATCACACCCAAGGCCCTCACTGCTAGTGGGCAGCCTCTGGAGTTTTGGGAAATGCGCTTGAGGCCATGTGACCAACCGGGTATGGGTCACCTCTGGGAGGCTTCCAAAATCGGGACGTTACAAAGTGGTATCAGAGGGATTCTTTTCACTTTATTTACTGTTTGGAGGCTTTAGCCAAGGATAGGATGGATTCGGTACTTGGTAATAAGCTGTGCCTGGGAGTAGCTAACCCGTGTACAGGGAAAATCCAATCTACCTCGTTATTGCAGTTTTCAGGTTTGAGATTTTACGGTTGATATGATTTCACCTAGAGTGATTCACTTGCCTTGTGTTGTTTTTGTTGTGCTAGTGCGGTTCTATTTCTATCGCAACCCGATGATATGAGGGTATTCCATCTCATGCATCATATAGGAACTTTTTAGAAATCACATGCCATGCATTCTTTCCATGCCATCTAGGGTGAATTAGCAATTGCATGTTGTTGTGATAGACGTTGTGTAGATTATGCATGATGTTTTGATAGATGCTTTGATACAATCCCTATAGTTTGATAGAGGAATTGTTTGTATTGTTCCTTGTTTAAAAGAACAGAAAATTTTGGTTCTTGAGGTGTTATGGGCCCTCATGAATCGGAACTTGGTGGATCATTGACTTGTTTCCCTTGTATATGATATGTAGGAGATGCCAAGCTTTGGTTCGCGGGGAGTATGGGCCTCCATGGATCGGAATTTGGCACCTTAATGTTTCTTTTTCAGTGTTTTCTGGGCTTCGGTGCAGTTTCTGAGCTACTGCCTGGAAAAACCCAGAATACAAGGCGTCTACTTGGCTATACACCGTGTAGTTTTAAACTGTGTCACTGGTTGTGTGAGAAGAAGAATGGGGTGGTGAAAAAGGTTTTCAAAGACATGTTGTGTGAAGTCATTACACGTCGTGTGGTAGTGAGCCATGTACCCAGCCGTTTCACTAACAACACGGTCTGGGGAAGCTCGTGTAGTACATGCCATGTTGGGTATGCACATGTCGTGTATTCTTGTTCTAGGTACCCATCCATGTCACGAACAACACAGGATGGTTTTATCTCTCCTATACACACCTTGTTTGTTCGAAACACACCGTGTAGCCGGCCATGTAACTAACAACACGGGTCGTCGAAACCTTGTATAGTACATGTCGTGTCCTTAGTAAACACGCCGTGTAGTCTAGGGTTAAGAGGACCGTGTAAGTTATCCATGTAAATAGACTTGGGAAGGGGATGGAGATGAGGTACACGCCATGTGTGGGGATAACACGCCGTGTGTTCTGGGGTGTTACATGACCAAAGGTGGAAGAAGTACACACCCATGTTAATGGACTTAAGAAGCATGCCGTGTAGTTTTATACACGTCATGTAGTCATGTTTAGTGAAACTTGAGTTTTCTTCCTTCTAATCTCATTTTGTACTCTTGTTTTCTCTATCCTTGATAATCCTGATCTAAGGTGTGCTTTTGATCTTTCAAAGCTATGCCTCCAAGACGTCCTTCGGTTGTACGTCAGCTGCCATATGGTGATCAAACACCAGATATGGCCGATCAGGGACCTCTTGCAGATCCTCCTATTGTTCCAGTCTTGGCACCAGCAGTTATACCTGTTGCAGGCATCGATGCACAGTTTAGGGAAAACTTCCTGAGGATGATGCAGACCTTTCAGGGAGCACCACCTCCTGCCTCGTCGATGGCTGAGTTGACACGGGTTTTCCAGTAGTAGCATCCTCCTACTTTCTCAGAAGATAGAGGACCCCAGGCTGCAGAGTTGTGGCTAGAGGTCACGCTGATGATCTTCGAGCATCTGGAGATACCTCCAGAGAAAAGGGTAAAGCTGGTTACTTATATGCTCTGAGACACCGCCAAGAGGTGGTGGGAGGTGATCTCACAGTCAGGGAGCCAGCAGAGTATGACATGGGATGAGTTTCGGCACATCTTCTATGATTACTTCTATCCAGAGACCTTGAGGGACGACTGAGCCCGAGAGTTTATGAGTCTCGAGCAGGGTACTCTTTCTGTTATGGAGTACTCATCTCGTTTTATCGAGCTGCAGCGCTTCACGCTGATTCCAGCAGGTGATGAGTTATTCCTTGCTAGGAAGTTTAAGGAAGGTCTCAGGCAGGAGATCTGCTCCCAGGTGAATATCTTTAGGTTGACTTCGATGTCCTCGATTGTCAACCAGGCACTGATCACTGAGCACAATCTGAGATATTCTGGAGCAGTGAGCCAGGGCGGTTTGACCTCCAGATCTAGTGTTCCTCCTTCTGATAGCAGGAAGTGTTGTAGGGAGCTTTCTTGAAGAGATTAGGGTAGGTGGAATGTATCTTTGGGCAGCCAGGTTGTATGCTACCAGTGTGGTAGGAGCGAGCATACTAGGCCTCAGTGTCAGAGAGACCCGATGGAGTGCTAATATTGTGGAAAGATGGGCTATATTCAGCGTTTTTGTCAGGTCTTCTTTCCTACAACTGGTGGTAGGGGTTCTTCTATGACCCTGCATACAGGAGATGTATCACCAGTTTCTCACCAGTCTGGGAACTGGAGTTCTTCCGGCCGTTTGGGCCAAGGTGGAGGTCGCGGCCGTGGTGTTCAGTCACCAGGTTACCAGTGAAAGCAGAGTGACTCAGCTAAGATTGGTCAGCCAGGGGCACAGGGTCGTGGGATAGGCCAGACTTTCACTGTGGAGCAGACCATTCAGGAGAAGGATCCTGGCCCTTCTACAGTTTGAGGTACGATCTTAGTGGCCTCTGTTTTATCTTCAACTCTTTTAGATATTGGTGATTCGCATAGCTTTATCTTTGTTGCTATTGTTGAGAGCCTTGGGCTCTGTATCCTTTCATCTACCAATATGTTGACTCTTGATACACCATTGGGAATGAGGATGTCTAGCATACGTCAGTTCAGAGAGTTCCCTCTTGAGGTTGCAGGGTGTCACTTCTTATGGGATCTCTATGTCCTAGAGATGACAGGTTATGATGTCATTCTTGGTATGGACTAGTTAGTTCCCTTCCAGGTAGTCGTTGATTATTATCGCCATAGGGTGAGTTTCGTATCACCAAAGGGCAGATCTTTTCTCCATAGAGGTGAGTGGGATGTCCAAGCGGGTAGAGCTGGACCAGAGAATCATGGGCTAGGAAGATTTATAGCCTAGATTTCTTGTCCTTATCTGGATGACCAGGGGAATTCACAGTTAGACTTTCCTCCAGTGGTGGATCATTTCAGGGATGTCTTTCCAGAGGACTTTTCAGGTTTTCCTCCGGAGCGTGAGGTAGAATTTTCTATTGAGATCATGCCAGGAGCGGCACTGGTCTCCATTCCTCCTTATAGGATGGCTACACCTGAGTTGCAGGAGCTCAAGAAGCAGTTGGAGGATTTGCAGAAAAAGGGTTTCATCTGGACCAGTACTTCTCCTTGGGGTTCACCTATCCTTTTTGCGAAGAAGGAAGATGGTACCCTTCGGCTTTGTGTGGATTATCGGAAGTTGAACCAGTTGATGGTTAAGAACCGATATCCCTTGCCGAGGATCGATGACCACTTTGATCAGCTTCTAGGAGCCCTAGTGTTATCAAAGATTGATTTGAGGTCTGGATATCATCAATTGTGTGTTAGACCATCAGATATACCTCTTACAACCTTTAGGAACAGGTATGGTCTATATGAGTATACGGTCATTCCATTCGGTCTCATGAATGCACCAACAGCTTTTATGGAACTGATGAACCGAGTGTTCCATCTGTACTTGGATTCCTTCATGGTGGTTTTCTTGGACGACATCTTGGTGTACTCGTACACTCGACATGACCATGCTACTCATCTTGAGATCTTTCTGAGTACACTGAGAGATCGTCATTTATATTCTAATCTCTCGAAATTCCACTTTTGGGTGGATCAGATTCACTTCTTGGGCCATGTTATCTCAGAGGCAGGAGTATCAGTGGACCCAGAGAAAGTGAGATCTATAGTTTCCTAGGAGCATCTAAAGAACGTCTTTGAGGTGCGGAGTTTTCTAGGGCTATCTGGATACTATAGGTGCTTTATTCAGGACTTCTCATGCCTTGTAGTGCTGTTGATAGGTCTGGCCAAGAAAGGGGCGAAGTTTTTATGGTCAGATTCTTGTGAGTCAGCTTTTCAGGATCTAAAAGGGAGGTTGACGTCAGCACCGATACTAGTCTTGCCAGATCCAGGCAAGAGCTATACCATTTATTATGATGCTTCAGGTGTTGGACTGGGAGCTGTGCTTATGCAGGGAGACGGAGTTGTTGCGTACGGGTCTCGGCAGTTGAGGCCACATGAGAGGAACTATCCGACGCATGATCTGGAGTTGGCAACTGTTGTTTATGCCTTACATTGTTGGAGACATTACCTTCTGGGAGATCACTTTGTGGTTTTCACTGACCACAAGAGTCTCAAGTACATCTTCACACAGTGTGATCTAAATCTGAGACAATGCAGGTGGGTCGAGTATCTTCAGTCCTTCGACTTTGAGCTTGCTTACACGCCTGGGAAGGGCAATGCAGTTGCTGATGCAATGAGCAGGAGAACTCAGATACAGGCAGTCCAGGAGGCCAGCAGTGAGTGGCAGCTTATGGATCTGTTCTCTGAGATGAATTTTGAGGTGCACGACAAACAGGGGCAGACTTTTATATCTTTTGTAGTTGTTACCTCTACACTTATTGATCAGGTACGGATGAGGAAGCTATCAGACTTAGAAGGCCTAGTCCTACGGGAGAGTGTGTCAGAAGAGGACCCTCTTCCTGGATGGACCATGGATGAGGATGAGATCTTGTGTTTCCAGAGATGCGTATGGGTGCCAGCAGACATACGTGAGGAGCTGATGTGGGATTTTCATTCCACTATTTGGGTAGTTCATCCTGGTGTCACCAAGATGTATCAGAATCTTCATTTCCAGTATTGGTGGCCAGGTATAAAGAAGAATGTTGCTGGTTTCATTATGATATGTTCTACTTGTCAGCAGGTGAAAGCGGAGCATCAGCGACCAGCATGGGTTTTACAGCAGTTACCCATTCCTGAGTGGAAATGGAACAATGTCACGATGGACTTCATGACCGGGTTTCTGAGGTCACCTCGAGGGAATGATGTTGTTTGGGTTGTCATCGATAGGCTTACGAAGGTTTCTCACTTCTTGCCGATCAAGGATACCTTCAGTGTTGATGAGATGGGATGGTCGTACATCCGAGAGATTGTACGTCTGCATGGAGTTCTACACTCCATTGTTTCAGACAGGGATGCGCATTTTACTTATCGGTTCTTGCAAGGGCTTCAGAAGGCTTTGGGTACACAGGTAATTTTGAGTATAGCATACCATTCCAAGACTGATGGCTAGTCCAAGAGTACGATCCAGGTGCTTGAGGATATGATCTGAGCTTGAATTCTATACTTTGAAGGTTCTTGGGAGAAGAATATTCTTCTGGTGGAGTTTTCCTATAACAACAGTTTTTAGGCGACTATTCAGATGGAACCTTATGAGGCTTTGTACGGTAGGTCATGCCGATCACCTTTTTGCTGGATGGAGGCAAGAGAGGCAGCTTTGCTGGGACCTCATCTTGTTCATGAGACCTCAGAGCAGGTAGAGTTGATTTGGAAAAGGATGGCTATAGAACAGTCTCGACAGAAGTCTTATGCTGATCAGCGGAGATGACGGCTAGAGTTCAAGGTCGTGGATTAGGTTTTCCTGTGTGTCGCACTAAGGTTGGGACACAAGAGGATTCAGAGACAGGGTAAGTTTTCACCACGGTACGTCGGTCCGTTTGAGGTGTTGGAGAGAGTTGGTTCAGTTTCCTATCGGTTGCGGTTACCTCAGAGGTACCAGGCTATGCACGACGTCTTCCACGTCTCTCATCTCCGACGTTACTTTTCAGACCCATCTCATGTCTTTCAACCCGAGGAGATTGAGCTCGAAACAGATGTGTCATTTGAGGAGCATCATATCCAGATTTTTGATCGCAGTACGAAGGTTATTTGCAGCCGGTCTATTCCTCTGGTATGGTGTTATGGCAGCATGGGCGAGTACAAGATGAGACCTGGGAGAGGGAGGTCGATGTACGAACGCAGTGGCTGAAGCTGTTCGGGGTTTCTTCTTCTACGCCTCTCTAGGGAAATTCAAGGATGAATTTCTTTAAGGGGGGAAGTTTGTAAGAACATGGATCTTCGTTTCAGGTATGTTTTTCCTTTTCTGGTCATTTTTGAGAAAAAGAGGAAAATCTGGAAATTTCCAGAGTACACTCCGTGTACATTATAAGTACACATCGTGTACTTTGATGTCACATAAGGCCATGTTCTGGCCGTGTCTAGGCTACTCACATAGTCTGTAGGGGCGATGTGGAGGCCACTTAAAGCGGAGTACGGAAATTCCAAGTACACGCCGTGTACCCCATAAGTACACGCCGTGTAGTTTCTTTTTTTCATTAGACGGACTGGGGTCACGCCTAATCGACAGAAATGTCTTCTTCTCAGGATTCTTCGACCGGGAGCATCCATATGGCCGCGAACATCCACTGAGCCCTAGATCCTCCGTCCTTTCTCCGAATAGACCGTCGTCGATTGCATTGGAACCACAACAGTGAGATCTTCCTTCTTCTTGAGTTTCATTCCATGATTTTCCCTCTTTCTCGAGATATCATGGGTTGAATGTTTTGTGCATTTTCATATATCTACGCAATTCTAAGGAGAATCAAGCCTCTTGGTTCAAGTATATTGATTACCTTGTGAATTCCTTGAGTTTTATGTGTAAATTTCCACCAATACCTGAGAACGGGGTATTGCATGTTTACCGTTTTGCCCCTATTGTTTTCCTACCTTGCTTGTTTTCTTGTGTAGAGGTAATTTGATCATGTTTGAGGATAATTGTTGAGCTTGGATGTTTTTCCCATGCCTTGTTCTTGTTATAACCTTTGGGTTTTGTTATCCTTTGGCCGTTATACCTTTTTTCCATGCCTTGTGACCATAGGATGGAATGATATTCTTGACATGCTTGATGTTATGTAGAATGGTTATCCAAGTAGCTCTTTAGGTGTACTTTGGCCTTATAGCATTATTATACACTGACTGGAATAGGACCGTGAGAACCTGGTGCTATAGACTATAAGGGATAGACCGAGTGAGCTTCCTAGAGAGTCTTGAATATTATAGACTACAGGAGGGTAGACCGAGTGAGCTTACTCAGAGATTATTGGTTATTATAGACTATAGGGGATAGACCGAGTGATCTTCCCAGAGATTCTTGGATATTATAGACTACAGGAGGGTAGACTGAGTGAGCTTCCTCAGAGAGTCTTTACTTTGTTTGAATTTCCTTAAAACCTTTACAGGCTAGAGAAGGAATTGACTGAGTGAGATTCCTTAGAGAGTATGTGGTAGACCTGAGACTATAGGAGGAATTGACCAAGTGAGCTTCCTCAGAGAGTTTCTAGATCTTGGGGCTATAAGAGGGTTAGACCACGTGATCTTCCTCAGAGAGTCCCTGACTACCCTAGACTATAAGGAGAATTGACCGAGTGAGATTCCCCATAGAGTCTTATAATTTCATATGACCAAACCAGAGGGGTTAGGCTGAGTACACTGCCCAGAGGATTATTGGTACTTCTTGGATAGGACCAGAGGGGTTGGCTGCGAGTACTTCCCAGAGTAGTTCCTATTGTGGTTAGTTGTTTGCTTCACTGTTGCTTGTTGTTCTGTGGATTTTTTACTATTGTATATCATCTTGTTACTGCTTACTAATTACTGCCTGCTGTTTACTATTACTGTTTACTATTTACTGTACTATTACTAGCCATATGCTCACTGACTGTGAGGCACATATCTTCGGGTGGTTGCCTACTGGGATTTAGTCTCACACCCTGTTTGGGTCATGCTTTTGGACCCAAACAAACTATGTTGTTGTAGGTATGGACAAGGTAAAGAACCCTTCAACTTATGGTACTTGATTTCTTGGACCAGGAGAGCATGGGACCAAGCTTAGGCTTGCGATGCTGAGGAGATGTTTATATTTTCTTCTATACTTGTTTTGGTACTATTTGTATTTCCAGCATTGTGACCTGTTTGGCTGTTTTCCTAGATATGTATCATGCATCATTTTGTATATACATATGTGCTCCAGTGGTTATTTGTTTTAGTATTCTGCTGTTTATTTGTGCATTGTTGTTGGATATTTACTGCTTCTGATATTTCATGTTTTGTTTAATTCCACTGTGTACTCTGCCAATGAAGGCATAGTTTCCCCACTATCACACCCAAGGCCCTCACTGCTAGTCAGCAGCCTCTGGCGTTTGGGGAAATGCGCTTGAGGCCATGTGACCAACCGGGTACGGGGCACCTCTTGGTGGCTTCTGGAACCGAGACGTTACAAGTTGGATCTTCATGAAAAATATCCACTAATGGGGAATTCTCCCCCTCAAAAAATGAATCCTTAAGCTCAAAATTCATTCTCACTCCTTCCTTTTGATTTGGCCACTAGGATCATTAGGGTTAGAATATTCTCTATCAACACTTCCATCATCTACAGCATCTTTTTCATTATCATTATTATTTTTTCCATTATTATATCCTTATTAATTTTCTTCTTCCTCATCATGATCATCAAAATTAGTGGATTGGAAAATATTATATTAATCCTATCTAGAGACCACAGTCTCTTTTTAATCACTCTTAACCAATTTTTCTCTTTTTTAGAAATATACTAGGTGGACTAGGAGCTCCAAATGTAATGGGAGTGGTTTTTAGATAAAGGTTAGGGTCAGTACCTACATCAAATAGATTATTCTTTTTCCACTTCTTCATCAATAGATTCTTCCTCATCTATGTATTCCATGACTTTATCAGGATCCAAGCCTGGATCAACTTCATCCTTAGGTCTGGTTGGATGATAAACCAGATTATATTTAGCATACAACTTCTCATAATATTCAACCCCTTATTTCTTCCATGGGTTCCATCTGATTTTCATTATTGAACATGTGGAACTAGTTATATAGAAACCACCATAGTCTATAATAGATTCTTCATCATCACATACTAGGACTTTTTCCTCTAACATGGAAGAAATCATTTTTGGGTAGATTAAGGAATTATATCTTGAGTGTGTCTTGGTCATCTCACACATATGCACCATGAGATATCTACAATGATTGATCTTGTTACCTTCTATCATCATAGAAAGAAGATACACATATTGGTATCTTAGTGTAACAAAATCACTCTTCCTTGGGCAAAGAATATGCTGCACAAACTTGAAAAGAATCATACACTCTCCATCTAGCTCAGAGGCAACAGGCCTCCTTGTTATTCCTTCTCTTTTTAGTACAGTAAAGGAATCATAATAAATAAAAAACTCACTAACTTTTGGGATGATCCCTTGGTAGTAATAATAGACTCCATAATGAGGTACATTCAAATACTTAGCGAAGTTTCTTGATGAAAAACCAAATACTTTTCCTTTCATGCAACTTTTTATCTAATCTGTGTCACCATCATTAAACGCAAATTACACATGCTGATAAAATCCATATACCATATATGGGTAGAAAGACCTCTTAATTTATGAAAAACACTCCAAAAACCCTTGTTTTTGGAGAATCTTAAGTACTGGATACTTACTCAATAACATCCACTTTGATTCTACTTCCTTTTTCGGTAAAACAACTCTGCTAAAAATCTCAGGGTTTACTGAAGGTACTGGAGCAGGAATACCAGATTCCTTCTTCTACTTATTTGAATATCTAGACATCAAAGGGTAAATATAAAAATCACACTTCATACTTGTCATTTAGATTATCTTGGTAGTCTCATTCAAAGGTAAGGATAAAGTTTGAAAAGTAGGAGGTAAAGGGTTTCACTAGGATTGAGAGAGAAAGATATAGGAGTATTATGAACGGCTCAAGGATTTTTGGGAATAGAATTATGCCATTTTCATATCATTTGGGATATTAGGTATTATAAAATATAAATTATAATTTAAATTGAAATAGAAATTGATACAAAAGCACGCATTAGGATTCAGTAATAGAATAAACCGGAAAATAAACCAGCGGTTCAAAATATTGTGAAACAGAAAAACAAAAAAAAAATCACAAAGGCGTGAGAGGAAACAGAATAAAAGACCATAGGTGTAACAATCTAATGGTATGAAAATACAATGGTATAATAGATGAGTAGCATGACAGACTAATGGTATGATAAGCCAATGGTGTGTCAACCACAACTGTATGGCATTGAATATTAAACTTAACCAAAATTTATCATTCCTAATTCATGTTTGATATAATTCATTCTCTTAGAATTAAAAGTCTTAGTAAATATATCAGCTAACTGAGGTTTTTTTCCAATAAATTCAAGAGTGATATCTCCCTTTTGAAAATGATTTCTCAAAAAGTGATGTCTTATATCAATATTATTTTTTCTATAATGATAAACGAGATTATTAGATATGTTTATTGTACTTTTATTGTCAATGTTTATGGGGACACGTTGGAATTGATATGTATAGTCTAGTAGAGTGTGTTTCATCCAAAAAATGTGTACATAGTAACTACCTACAGCTATGTACTCAACTTTAGCAGCAGACAGTGAAACATAATTTTGTTTCTTACTACACCATAAAACTAGATAATTTCCTAAAAAGTGACATTTTCCAGAGGTGCTTTTCTATCTAACTTACATCCACCAAAATCAATATCATAATAACTTACTAAATCAAATTATTATCCTCTAGAGTAAAACAATCCTAAATTAGTTTTATATTTGAGGTATTTGAAAATTCTTTTAACAGAAACAAGATGTGAGTCTTTTGGGTTTTCTTAAAAATGAGCACACATACACACGCTAAACATAATATCTAGTCGACTATCATCCAAATAGAGAAAAATTCCAATCATACCTTTGTAACTGGTTTGATCAACTAGTTTATCAGTTTTATCAAGATCCAATTTATAGGTGGTACTCATAGGAGTATTGCTAATTTAATTACTATTCAGATTAAAATATTTTAAAAATATATTTTGTATATTTAATTTAATTCAAAATAATTCCTTATTTTTTTTGAAAAATATGAAATCCAAGAAAGAATTTGAGTTCACCCATTAAACTCATTTAAAATTAATTTTTAATTATTTTATAAAAATTAGCACAAAGAAATTTTTTTGAAGATCTAGAAATAATATGATCAACATATATTTTTACTACTAATACATCTTTTGAAATTCGTTTTATGAAAAGGGTAGGATCATATATTCCTTTTGAAAATCCTTTTAAAATCAGAAAATTGTTGATTCTATCATACCAATCTCTAGGAGATTGTTTTAAACCATATAAATATTTGTTTAATTTAAAAACTTGATTTGGAAAATGAGGATTTTTAAAACTAGAGGTTGTTCTACAAAAACATCCTCAACTATAATACCATTTAAGAATGCACTCTTGACAACCATTTAATAAATTTTAATATCTAGAAGTGTTGCATAGGAAATAAAGATTCTTATAGATTCAAGTCTATCCAGAGGTGCAAATGTTTCCTCATAATCAATTCCTTCTTCTTGACTATAACCTTGTTCAATAATTCTATCCATGTTTCTAACTATAGTTCTCGATTCATCAACTTTGTTTCTAAACACCAATTTAGTTTGAATATCCAAGATTTCCTTAGGTCTATCTACAAGTTTCCACACTTTTTTCTTTCAAATTGATTTAATTCTTCTTGCATATCTATTACCCATAATTCATCATTAATTGCTTCATTGATGTTCTTTGGTTCAAGATAAGATAAGAAAGCTTGATGTTCAACCTGTTTTATAATAGAAGATCTAGTTTGGGTTCCTCTATTTCGGTCTCCTAAAACAACATCTAAAGGATTGTTCTTGAGAATTATAATACTTCTAGAGAAGGTACGACTGGTTAATTATAGATTTTAAGGTTCAGATTCTGGAAGTTCTAGAAATTATTCAAAACTGGATGATTCTTCTGCTTATTTTGCAACATAATCTAAAGGTTTGGGATTTAATTTCAAAGAAGATAAATCATCCTTAAGGTTTTCTAAGTAGTTCTTAGGCTCATGTGGATCAGTTTCATCAAATTTTATATGAACTGATTCTTCCACACTTTTGGAATTCTTATTGAGGACTCTATAGGATTTTCTAGAAATTGAATAACTAAATAAAATTACTTCATCACTTTTGGAAGAAAATTTGTCCAAGTTATACTTAGTGTTAAGAATAAAAACTTTTTAACCAAAAACTCTAAATTAATTAACCTTAGGTTTCCTATTATTTCATAGATCATAAGGAGTCTTCTTAAGGATAGTTCTAATCAAGAATTTGTTGATAATATAGAAATTTGTATTAATAGCTTCTGCCCAAAAATAGATAGGTAGGTCACATTCATTTATCATAGTTCAGACTATCTCTTGTAAGGTTATATTTATTCTTACAACAACTCTATTCTTCTATGGAGTCCCAAGAGTAGAGAAGTTATGAGTATAGCATTTTTGTGAGAAAAATGATTCAAAATATTGATTCTCAAACTCACAATCATGGTCACTTCTTAAGGTCTTAATCCTAAGTCCACTAATATTTTATACAGACATAGTATACTTGGTAAAGTAAGAGAAGTATTTATGTTTATGAGCTAGAAAATATACCCAATTATACCTAGAATATTCATCTACTGGAACATAAAAATAGTGCTTCCAATTAAGACTTAAAACTCTATAAGGTCCAAAAAAATCCATGTGAACCAAATTGAGAGGTTTAGAATTTCACACTTATTTCTTTAGTTTAATAGAAAATTTATGTTTTTCTATTTTTGATAGGGGTTAAAAACTTTATTAGTTGGGAAATAAAGTTTAGGTAGATCCTTAACTAACCTTTTCCTAGTTATCTTCCTAAGTGAGTGAATTTACAATGTCCTAGTCTCCTATAAAAAATAAAAGATTCCTTATTAAAGGAACTTAAGCATGAAACATTCTAAGAAACTAATGGATTTAAATTTATAGCATAAACATTTTCATTTCTAGAAGCAGTAAAAATTAAGACATTCTTAGAATAAAAAAAATTACAATCATCATTCTCAAACTTATAATATAGACCATCATCACACAACTGATAAATGATAAGCATATTATTTTTTAAACCTTCAATATATAAAACTTTAGAAATAAAAACTGATTTTTTGTTACCAATCAGGCCTAAGCTGTTGATTTTTCCTTTTGTATTGTCACCAAAGGTGAAATGGACACCATCAACCTTGATAAGGCTCTTGAAGAAATAATAGTCCCTTGTCATATGTATTGAACAGTAATTTTCCAAGTACCATAGACTTCAACTAGAATTTTTCAAGCATTTTCCCTACAAAATAGGTTTTAAACAAGAAATGATTTTGGTAACCAAATCTTTTTGGGTCCAGAAATGTTAGTAATAAAGGCTTTGGGAATCCACATTTGTATAATGGGTTTCTTATGAACAGATTGTAAACTCTTAGAAATAAAAAATTTATTGGGTCCCTTTGAAAAAAATTTGGCATTAGATATTTCAGGTCTTGATTTAGAAACAAAATTATTATTAGTTATTCTCCTCTATCCAGTTTTATATCCGATCCTAATAACATATTTGGGAGAAACCTTCTTTCACAAAATTTGTGTCAATGTATCTCTACCATTTGTAAATTTTTCAAGGACTTTCTTCAATTTCTCATTTAAAAGTTTAAGATCATTGTTTTCTTTGAGCATTTGAACATTTTTTTCCTTTTCTATAGACAGATCATATTTATAGTTTATAGTTATAGCATATTGTCTTTTCAGAACTTTATATTTATCTTTTATCTCATTAAAGGTGTCTTATATAATATTCAAATAGTAAAATAATTATTCATTTGACATATTATTATCATAATTTTTTTCATTGTCCGAATTATTAGACTCATCAGACTAATGCACAGGCAGAATATTGGATATAGTAGGTAAAACAAATACCTCACTAATTTTAGTCATAAAGCACATATTTTCTCTATCCATATTTTCTTCAAGTGAAGAATCGCATTCAGTAGATTTGTCTTCATATGCACTCTAGGTGGATTTCATAGCCTTTTTGAATCCTTTATCCTTTTCCTTGTATTTATTTTTTTATTTCAACTTAGGAAAGTCATATTTTATGTGACTTTTTCTTTTTCATTCATAGCAGACAACTTCCTTTATATTGTCATACTTTTTATTCCAATTTTCTATGTTGTTATATTATCCTTTATATTTTTATTTTATAACAAACTTTTTCTTCTTGTAAAACTTATTAAACCTTCTAGCTAGGTGATCCATTTCCTCAAAAATATCAAAAGAAGATTCACTAGCACTCGAATCTACAACTTAGACTTTTTCTTTTTCTTTTTCCTTTTGTTGTATGTAGGTAGTAGTCTTGAAAGCTACAAATCTTCTTTTAGGTTTCTCATATTCCTTATAATTTACCTTTAGTTCTTCTTCATACATATTAATCTTTCCAATCAACTCTTTCATAGGTAGTTTACTTATATCGGATGATTCTCTTATTGAAAATTAAATACCTCTCTGTGTTTTTGGTAGGCATCTTAGCAATCTCATTTTCTAGTCCTTGTTAGATATAGGCTTTCCCAATGATCTCATGGTATTGATAGTATCATTAAACCTAAGGTATGTATCAAAATTGGTATCATCAGGTTTCATCTTAAAATTATCATATTTAATAGTATAGGTATTGATCATCATTTCTTTAACATTTGAAGTTACCTCATGGGAAACAAAGTGTCCCAAATCTCAAAAGCAGTTTTATAGGAATAAATTCTATTAAACTCTTCATCACTAAGGGCATAGTACATAGCATTCATATCTTTACAATTATTATTGTTTTCTAATTTTTTTTCATCATCCCAAGTGCTTCTATATGTATCAGGTATTACATATTCATCTTCTATAGTGTAACAATATCAAAACCCATTATCTATATATGCATTTTAATATTTATTTTCCATTAGACATAATTTCTTCCATTGAATAAAGGAGTTTTGTTGGAAGCAGAACCTTATTGATGATTATCCATATTAAATAACTAAATTTATAACTAATAGAAATTTAAGATCTTTAAAGTATAACAAAAATCATAGTTAAATTTTTTTTGAAAACTTTAATACCAAAGAAATAAAATTCCTCTAATGTCAAATGTTGGTCAGAGTGGGTATCTCAAGAGGTGGTGAATTGAGTACCCAATAAAAAAATCTGTTAAAAATGGATTATTATGAAATCACCCAAATGTTTAAATATTGGAAATTTTATCAAAATAAGTAGTATGATATATATCTTAATCTTTCTAAATATTTCTCTAAAGATTTATTAGGTCTGAGATGAATAATATATATTATTATTAAATCCTTTAAAATTAGTTTACTTTATTAAGATACTATATGTACATGAATTAAGATAAAATATCAAAGTATAAATTTTGTTTACAGTTAAAACAGTTTTTAGTTTTAAAGATGAAATAAAGTAAAACAAAATTAAAACAAACATTGAAAATATGAATACAAGAGGTTTAGTCTCAAGTTGAGACTTATTTATCTTCACTTGGTGATCACCCTCCACCAAGAAGTTTATATAAAATAAAGTAGACGATCCAAAACCTTGATCAGGTTTATACAATATTTTATAACTTTCTAGGTCATACAGGACCTCTTCCACAGTTATGCATGGGAGTAAAAAGAAATAGGTCACACAAGGACCCCTACCACTTTTATTCATGGGAGAAACAAATAATAAAGTGTTTTATAATATATCGAGTATCTTCCAGTTTAGTGAAGGAGATAGTATATGTGTGGTAAAGTAGAGTAAGTACACACACTACTCAAAAATGTAATAAAACTAAACAGAATCAAGTAATCTAGGATTATAGAGTATATAAGTGATCGGTCTGTTGTAATGCAGCTTGTGACTCTTGAGTTAATCAGTAATGAAGATTGAGTCAATTTATTTTGAAATATTTAGGAAAATAAAGTGTCAAAAAATCTTGTTTTGTAGCTAGAGGAAAGCACTGGATGTGGTGATTCTTTGGATTCTCCAGTCGAGTGTTCATAGTAGGTGAGCTCTTCATGTTTTCAATCAGGTTCATCTCTTCATCTCCTAAATATTCAGTGAATCGTGATCTATTTCTATCCACATATATTTTCTTATATATATAATTTTAATATCTTTTCTATACATTGTTCTCTATCTTTTCATGAGGGAGTGTGCTCCACTTTTATTAACAGTATCAGGAACATACGAATCAACTGCTTCCTTTCTGACATGATTTTTGTTGAACATTTTAGATAAAATCATTAAAATAGTAAATGGAATTAAATTTTAATAATATAGATGTTAAAGTAATTTAATTAAAAATAAGTAAAGTTATAAAAATAGTGATGGTGTATTAGGATCTGGAAGTGTCTCACTTGATAGTTTGTTGTTTTGGAGGCATGACACCAGTGGTATATTGATCTGGTGTTATGACACTGGTGGTGTCTTATACTTAGCCAAATTTACATTATGTTGGGAGTGTCTTAACTAACAGTATATGATCTAGTGGTGTATGCACTAAAGGTGTCTTATACTTTGTCGAATTCTATGTTGGTTGTCTGATACTGATGGAGTGACTTTAATGGTGCCTCATCTGGCGATATCTCATACTTAGCCACATTTTCATTCCAGCGGTGTGACAGTTTGATGTTGTGATGTCCTGGTGGTATCTCAAACTTAGAGATTTTTATACTGGCGGTGTGTCATGTACAATGGTGTATGTCTCAACAATTTATCATCCTTAACAATTTTATCATCGATCTCATAGTACATATTACTTATAGGAAAAACATGAAATTTATTAGTATCATTAGAATCATGATTTTGTGATCATTAAAACTTAGAGGTCAATAGTACCTTCACAACATCCTTAAAAATAAAATAGTAATATCATCATATAAGTAGATATTAAATTCACATGTCATGAGATAATTCAATGGAAGAGTAAATGCTATAAACTGAATTGATGAAGCAAGTAATTACTTCTTATTCAAGGATATTCATCAATTATAAGTGATGTTTCTATTATACTTCTTGGGTATTGAATACAATATTAATATCACATGTGTGTATTTAAATACAGTAACCAAGTAAGAAAAGAAATGTTATAATAAGTAAGGTGAATTCTCAAAGTAGTTGAGAAAGGGTGATTTCAAAGTCAGTGGTGAGAAGTGTAGGTTTCGGGGGCAGCAGAAGCGTGCGATTGGCAGTGCCCAACTTAACTTTTTGCCATAATCGATTATCAATCTGAGATCTATGTGATGATAAATTTCATGATAAATGAAATTGAATCAAATAAATAGACAATGGGTAATTATTCCGAAACCGAGATAGATGATCATCACATATTATTTATAATTAATTTAATTAAATAAATAATTACCTTTGTTGGGATTCTTTCTTCGTTGATTGATTTGGTGATAGATTTATGGTCCACCATCATTGCATTGTAGAAACCAAGTGTATATTTCCTCTAGTGGTGATCCACATGGGTTCCACAAATCTCTAGATGTCACCGAAAGAATATTTAGGTGCTCGCATGGCATATCCTTGCGCTTGTGTCATCTGCCTTTGATCGCTTCGAGAACCTCTTCCAAAGCATTCTTCTTGATCTGGTGGAGGAGGATTTCTCTCCATTCTTGGGAGCATTCTTGGAGAATAGAGCTCTCTAGGCTTTAGAGAATTTCCAAATCCGTTATCCACAACCAAGACAAATGAATTGGATCTCATGATAAAATAACATAATTAGGTGTTTATATTTCTAGGGTTAAAATAAAATAATTTCATAAGTTTCCTAAATTATTTATTTAATCCTAGAAAAACCCCATGTCAAATAATATTAATAATAATATCATTTCTCGTTATGCGCTTAACTTGAGAATTAAAATTAAATATTATTTAATTAAATAATATTCAATATTTATTATTTATATCCAAACCATTAAACTCAGTCTATCATTACTCCATAATATTTATCGATCCTTGAATAATGTCTATTTATTTATTAAATAAAGATCACTGAATTATTCACCAATAAATAAATAAAAATTATATTCCTTAAATATAAAATAAATATTTATATGCGATCAAGCATACATGAATAATTATTAAACCACATACATGAATAATATTTATTCAACCTGTTAAATAATAAATAATAATATATTATTTAACTGAGATTCTGGATACACCTAGTGTGTGACCCTCTAGGATTTTTTTCTCAATGACATTAGGCGAAGTAGCCTAAAGTCCAAGGTTAAAATCTAGCAATATGCCAAGACACTCATAGAGAAATAATTTAATTCTGAAATGAAATTTTACCTCATACGGACACTTACTATATAATAAAATCCATTTATCACGATATCACTAATCAATTCGGTTGCATGTTGGTGCCATCAACCTATGTACTTGATGACTCTTTCTTTGACTTCTTAGAAAATGAACTTGAATTTAGAACACCATGGCCATGGATTTATTTATAATATATTATTTCTATCAAAGTTATTGATATATCAACTTCTGTTAATAAACAAAATGGATAAATCCTTTCTCACATTATTCATTAATGCAATATTACTCATGATGCACCCAACATATCTTACTTCACCACAAAAATTTGTCATCATGGTTTTTGTAAATACATCTAAGTGCGTGACTCATAATAATTATTAATAATAATATTCAATTATAAGGACCAATACACACATCTGTAGATAGTAACATCCAATGAAACATATAAATGTGGATTTCCTACTAGCGGGCCTCATTATAATAATATCCTACTAAATATTACCAAGGATTTACACCATGAGAAGGTGTATCAGAGTCCTATGAGTCTCCACCCCTCATATATAACACCCCAAACTTCCACAGTATGTTTCCCTTTGAATAATGAAATAGCTTGCATTGTACGCAACTTCGAGATTCTAACACACCACAACCAATCAAACTAGTCGTTATGAATAGTAATACCCACTTTTTAAAATTTTATAAATTTTATCTTTCAAAATGGACTTCATTTTTGGATTCGTGATATCGAAATTAGCTTAGGGTAAATTTTTGGTATTTTTCTGAAAACTTTCAATTTTTAATGAATAGTGAAAAACGCTAAGTTATTGTTTAAAACCGACTTTTTATTTAAATAATTATTTATTTTATTTAAATTTATTTTAGGTAAAAATAGATACATAATACCTATATAAGTTCAATTTAATTCATTGGAGTCATTTTCTGATGAGTTTAGATATATAAATTTTTATCGAACTTTTTACCGTCTTTTACCCACCTCCTAGGAGCATTTCCAAATTTATATAAAACTTAATTTTACCACTTCTTTGAGTTGAATTTAAAAAATCTGATAGACATGGTTGATATCAGTAAGTAAAATTTGGTTCAATAAGATAAAAAAATTAGTGAATAGTAACTTTTTATTTTTATTTACCACAGTTAAAAGTAAATAGGGTAATTAAGGGTAAAAATGATATTATTATTACCCTAACACATGTCCTAATTCTATTGGATAAGTATAATTCTACCAAAAAAACCTTAGGAATAAAATATGAACCTCTTTGGTCCACTTGGATTAGATTATTACATTTATTATTATTTTATTTAAAGAAGAGTTAAAAGAGTTAAATTCAAAGTTTAATAACTAAACCATTTTTAATATAGGGTTACACACAATATAAATTAGACTATAAATATTAATTATAAATATAAAAATATTTTCTATATAATATTATTTTATTTATAATTTTTCGACATTAAATAATTAAATTTATTTATGACACAATGGTGATGTAGTAATTACTATATTAATGAAAGATTAAAATAATTGATATTATAAATATCCAAATAAATCTAATTTGATACTTTTAATGAATAAAACTAAATTTATAGGTTAATATGACATGTTAGGGTTGATTAAATGTATTTATTTCTAAGTAATAAAGTTTTTAGGGCTATAAAAAAAATCAATTATTAAATAATGTCAAAATTGACATAAGTGGGTTTTTAAAACAAATACAATATTATTGGTTGAAATAATAATCCTAAAAATCTAAGGTTTAGATAAAATCCTTATATAATGATAGTTGTATCATTAATGATCTAGTTGGTGTTCTCTTGGAATTTTATAGTATGTTTATTAACCATATAATATAAAAATACAAAGAGACATGGTAAATTTAAAACTATTTAACTAAGAATTAAATCTAAATGATAAGGTTAATATAGTGATCCAAACATATCTAAAACCAATTTTTTGAGAGGTTTTAGACCAATCCCCACCTTATACTTTAAATAATTCATTTTTGAGCCATTATAAACCAAAAATAATTTTATTATAAAATAATATTTCAATCTTTTCATAAGGTTCCCCTCACCCCTCTTATAAAAGGGAACTTCCCCTTCTCTCAAATCCACACCTTCAAAGCCATTTGTCTCAGCCAAACCCTACCCAAATATCCTCCCAACTTTCCTTCCTTAATTCTAGAGGCCTTCCTTTAGTCATAAATCCAACCTAAGGTCCCTTTTGATCAAATCAAAATGAAGAACCCAAAGAAGAGGTAAATATTTCATCACCTCTTTCAAGTTCTTTTCTTCTTCCACTTCCTCTTTCTTTGTTGTTCCCATTATAAAATAATAACTCCAGTATCTTCAATATAATATTATTTTGTTATAAAAATGTTACATCCATATTCATTATTCTATCCATCCTATAAATGAAAAAGTCACCATACGTGCGTACATATGGATTACCGTCTCCACGCCGTGGTGTAGTTTGTTATTCAAATACTTCATCATTTGGATGGGTATAATAATGAGTATAAATGGTGTAAATAATAAATATAATATGATAATGATTATTTATATATGATATACCATCCAATTATATATGATTTTAATATCAAAATAATGATACTGTCGCTCGTGCGTACGTACGGATTACCGTCTCCACGAACGCGATGAGATTCATT
Organism: Viscum album; assembly: GCA_963277665.1. Lineage (NCBI taxonomy): Eukaryota > Viridiplantae > Streptophyta > Magnoliopsida > Santalales > Viscaceae > Viscum > Viscum album. The sequence goes on from OY728164.1 coordinate 1,354,635,720, forward strand.
CCCCATCGTATCCATTCAAGAATAATTTTCATTTGATGATTAAAAATAATGTTTAAAGACTTAATATCATTATGAATATGAATAAGATACATCCTATCCATAACAAACATTAATTACGTAATAAATCATATAAAGGAAAATGAATCAGTTAACACCCGAAATGACGATAATACTAAAATATTATTAACAAAGCAATATTATAAGATAATATATGATATAATATTAATGTATATGGTTATTTTATAATTTAATAAAAATTATTTCACCATTATACATGAGGTTAACCTACCCTCGACCAAGTAAAAGTAAAAGGTAAGGGTTAATTCTACAATCTCTTTATTATCCGAGGTTGTTTTTACGTAAGTATCTATTGGGACCTCTTTATCATCCACATACATGTTTCTTAAAAATGTATTTCAAAAAAATTTACTATTTACTAGAAAATGGGTTAAATTCATTTATACCCTTATTTGAACTTAAATGTTTTTAAAGGAATCTTTCAGTCGTTTTCCAAATAAGGTACTTTATGACCTTTTCGACAAAATTAAGGTAAGAATATATTTTTTAACTTATGCGGCGGGTGAGGTTATTATCCGCCATTATAACATCATCAAAGCTTCCCTTAAAATCTTATAAGAATATTTTCAAAATAAATTTTTTCTTTTATAATTATGTAACTTTAAATGATTTCAAAAAAAAGATATATTTCTCTCAAATAGTTTTGATTTTATCTATGTCAACATCCTTTTATGGATTTTATACTTATATGAAGTCAATTCATTATGATATAGATCTTCCATATTGTATTGGAGGTTTTGTGATATGTTTGACTATGGATGTGTTATTTTTATACCATTCATGGTTTGTGGTTAAAGTATTGATATTTTGTATGCTAGTTTTAATACGAATATTTATGTTATATTTCAACCTTTTCATATGAAGAATGTATTGGACTTATTAAGTGATGTTTGGAGCCCACTATAGCTCCTCGATGCATTGGTAGGTCTCATGAGATAACTAGACGTGGAATTGGCTGAGGCCTTTCCCAATTTGATATATGGTTTTTGCCGAGGCCTTAATCATTTTTAGACGTCTTGGACAAGGCCTTGAAAAAATGTTTCAGAATGTCCGGCATTATACATTCCCTCATTATGAAAATAATATTGATGGTACATATGGTCATTCAACTGTTATAATACCCATGATTATATTTTATTATGGCATTATTTACTCAGCTCATATTCTTGCCATAAAAGTGTTCATGTTTATTATTTGTAAAGGCATGTGTTTTTCAATTATTCGCCATGATTAATATTTATGTTATCTTCTGTTTTATTGCTTACCCTTACTGAGTATTTGAGCTCACCCCTTTCTTATGTTTCATTTTCCCAGGATATGAAGAAGTTAGTTATGAGTGACTTTCAGGCATAATCTAGGAGGCTTGGATGTTTCTAATGGAATAAATTAGTGTTGTATTTCTTTTCAAGTTGTAAAGTTGAACTTATGTATGAATCTTGTTTCCAATAATACTAAATTGATCTGTATTTCGGGACATGATTTCCTTGTGTTCATTCCAATGTTATGTCATAATGGACCGACTCTGGGTAACTGGGGTCAGGACTTTATAGTTGGTATCAGAGGAAGTTTAGTACAAACCTTGGAAACTAGATTTAGATAAACTCTAATTAGAGCACATTATCCTAATATAGACTTTGAGGATTAGTATAGAATAACTTCCTAGAATTTTGGTATTATATAGATTTTTTGAGTTTTCCAAACAATGCATCCTTGTCTGTATATGAGCAGGTAGAGGCAGCTCGGGCACAGATGTACCTAGGGGTAAAACCCGAAAACACCGCTTTAAGCTAGACTCGAACGGGAACTGGTGAACGATAACGGGTCTTGCTTCACTCTTGGTTAAAACACTCCTGGGGTATATGCTTAGAATAATTCTCATTTTATTTACAAACCATTATGAAGGTTTTATGATTATACACTTCCTCAAAGAAATTTTTTTTATGATTATGGATTATATCCATAAACTGTTCAATTTATGTTAAGTGTTTTACAAGTATATAATTATGTATTTCAATTCATAAACTAATTTAGTTTATGCCATTGTTTAGAAATGGCGCCTAGTGGAAGGAATGGAAACTGTATCAATGCACGTAATCCATGTAGGGATTTACCTCCTACTCAAGATAATTATAGCGCAGCTAGTGATGAAACTGGTGTTGATCAACTTATCACCATACTGGGACAACTCACTCAGGTTATGAATAATAACCTTACCCGTATGGAGCACCCTGATCCACAATGCAGAGGATAAATGTTATACCACTTCATGAGGAAAGAACCACCAACATTAAATGGGAGTAAAAATCCATTACTGGCTAAGCAATGGATAATTCCTTAGAGAAAATATTCCACGCTTTGGGGAGCAGCGGAAGGGAAAAAGTTGTCATGGCAGTTTATCACCTCACTGGAGATGTTGATCAATGGTGGTCATTGATTCAAAACACAAAGAAAGATGAAGAAGTGTTCAGTATGGAGTGGAGGGAGTTTAAAGAACTTTTATTAGAAAAATAATTTCCTCATGACCATCGACCGGATATGGAAAGGATATTTCTGAGTCTGAGGTAAAAGGAGGATGAGAATGTTGCAAAGAATGAGGCTAACTTTACAATATTAGCAAGGCATGCTGCAGATTATATACATAATCCAAGAAGTAAGATTGACCATTTCTTTGATAGGTTAAAACCATTTCTCTATTGAGCATTGGTATCGCAATCCTTCTCATCGAATGAAGATATTGTCTTGTGTTCTATCAAGACATAAAAAGAATTATCTAAGTATTATGACTTTAAAGCAAAGAAAGAGAAGAATAGATCCGTTGAACACTCTAGGAAAGGAAATAAGGAAACAGGGAAGAAGGGAAGAATTGAATTTCCACCCTGTGATAATTATGGAAGGAAGCACCCTGGTGCCTGTCTAAAAGGAAAAGGATTTTGCTACAAATGTGGACAGAAATGCCATCTTGCTGGTGATTGTAAGGGAAAGAAAGACACTATCAATGTTCAATGATACAATTTCAGGGAGATGGGACATTATGAAAATGAATGTCCTAAGAATCAGGGAAACTTACCTCTGAAAAGGCCAAGGGATCAAGGTCAAGCTTATGTGATCACTACTGCTAAGGTTGAAGCTCCAAAAGACATGGTGGAAGGTAATTTAATGGTTTCCTCAAGTTTAGCCAATACTTTATTTGATTCTAGATCATAGCATTATTTCAAATCTTCCCAGTTTTATAAGAAAATTAGATATTTCCAATTTGATTTAACGAGGGAGTTTTCAGTCAAAACTCCTAAGGGAAGTATCATTACAACAAAGTTTTGTGAATCAGTTCCCATTAGGGCATATAAATGTTCTTTATCTTCTGATCTCATCGTCATACCCAAGATTGAATTTGATATAATCCTCAGAATGGATTGGCTTTCAGAACATGATGCGAAAATTTATTGTAAGAATAAGGAGGTTAAATTTTTTGATGATGATAATAAGTATCTTTTCTTTAGAGAAGAAACATCACCACCTGATTCTTATCTAGATCCACCCCCAGTAGCTCAACTAAATTCAATTATTAGGGAGGAAGACAATGAAATAACTGTGGGTGAGGAAAGGAATGTTCAAATAGAGGACGTACCTATTGTCCAAGAATATGTTGATGTGTTTCTAGAGGATTTACCTGGACATCCTTCAGAATGATAAATTGAGTTTTCCATTGATTTAATTCCTGGTTCAAGGCCCATATCGAAGACCCCTTATAGAATGGCCACTGTGGAATTAGTGGAACTAAAGAAACAACTAGAAGAATTGAGTAATAAGGGATTTATTCACTCTAGTTTTTCTCCATGGGGAGCCCCTATTCTTTTTGTTAAGAATAAAGATAGATCTATGAGGTTTTGCATTGAATATAGGGAGATCAATGCTATAAAAATAAAGAACAAGTATCCCTACCTCGCATTGATGATTTATTCAACCAACTTCATGGAGCTCAATATTTTTCAAATATTGAACTTCGATCTGCATATCATCAGTTGTGTGTGAAGAAGGAAGACATTCCAAAAACAGCATTTCGAATCAGGTATGGGAATTATGAGTTTACAGTAATTCCTTTTGGGATGACTAATGCACCCTCTATTTTTATGGATCTAATGAGAATAGTTTTCAAGGAATATCTTAATGACTTTGTAGTGGTATTTATTGATGATACCTTGGTATACTTCAAAAGCTACGAAGATCATGAAAATCACTTTCGCACCATTCTGAAAACCCTCATAAGAAATGAATTATATGGGAATTTTAGCAAGTGTGAATTTTGACTTCAGAAGATTTCTTTTCTTGGCCATATTGTCTCCAAGGATGGAATCTCTATTGACCCTTCTAAGACAAAGGAAATCCAAAAATGTCCAGCACCAAAAAGTATAACTGAGGTACGCAGTTTTATTGGTTTATCAGGTTATTATTGACATTTTGTCTAGAATTTTTCTTGATTTTCTAACCCATTAACCAAGATCACATGTAAAGGGGTTAAATTTCTTTGGACAAAAGAGTGTGAAGAATGTTTTGAATAACTGAAGAGAAGATTAGTCAACGATCCTATATTGAATCTACCATCGGGGAATGATGGGTTTGTTATTTATAGTGATGCCTAAAAGAAAGTACTTGGTTGTGTCCTTATGCATAATGATAGAGTTATTGCCTATGCATCACAGCAGCTAAAAATTCATGAACAAAACTATCCTACTCATGATCTTGAGTTAGAAGCTATAATCTTTGCTTTGAAGATATAGATACACTATCTATATGGTGAAAATGTGATATTTATACTGATCACAAGAGTTTGAAGTATATTTTCTCACAAAAAGAACTCAACATGAGGCAAAGGAGATGGCTTGAACTACTCAAGGATTATTATTTCACTATACACTACCACTCGGGGAAGGAAAATAAGGTGTAAGATGCTTTGAGTAGAAAAGATCATGGAGTTTTGAACAAGATGATAGTTTAAAAGGATCTTATATACATGGATCTTGTAAAGATGGATATGGGAATAACCATAGCAGGTTAAACATCAATGCTTTTTCAAATGGTTGTCAAACAATATTTACTATATAGGATAAAGAGTTCTCATATCGATGATGAGGAGTTTCAAAAGAAGATTAAAGTTGTGAATGATAGGATATTTCGTGACTTCATATATGAAGATGGGATTTTGAAATTTGGGAAGAGACTTTGTGTTCCCAATATACCTGATCTAAAAAGGGAATTATTAGATGATGCTCATAGCTCCAATTTCTCTATACACCCTGGTAGCACTAAGACGTATATATATTTGAAGGAATATTTTTGGTGAGACAACATGAAGAGGGAGATTGCTTATTTTGTGTCAAGATGTATGGCCTGTCAACAAGTGAAAGCTGGAAGGCAACATCCTAGAGAAGTCATGCAACCGCTACCCATACCTGAGTGGAAATGGGATAATATTACGATGGACTTTGTCATGGGGCTACCAAAGACACCTAGAAGGAATGATGCAATATGGGTCATTGTTGATTGTCTTACCAAGTTATCATATTTTCTTGCTATAAGAGAATATTTACCACTTGAACGTTTAGCAAGACTATATATTAATGAATTTGTAAGACTCCATGGTGTACCCCTATCGATTGTTTCTGATCGTGATCCCCGTTTTACATCAAGATTTTGGAAAAGTATTCAGAAAGCCCTGGATACTGAACTTCGTTTGAGTACTGCCTACCACCATCAAACTGATTGAAAATCAGAACAAACTATTCAAACCTTATAAGACATGTTGAGATCTTGCTCACTTGACTTTCAAGGTATGTGGGATCAATATTTACCTCTGGTAGAATTTTCCTATAACAATAGATTTCATTCAAGTATTCAGATGGCACCATATAAAGCGTTATATGGAAAGAGATGTCATATACCAACTTGTTTGGATGATGTTGGTGAAAGAAAAATCATAGGCCTAGAACTTTTTGACGAAACCCACATCAAAACAGCCCAAAGTAGTCAGAAGAGCTATGCCAATAATTGAAGGAAGGATTTGAAATTTTAGGTAGGAGATCATGTTTTCTTGAAGGTATCTCCATGGAAGGGAGTTATACGATTCAGTAAGAAGGGTAAACTAAGTCTCAGGTACATCGGGCCTATCAAAATTCTAGAACAAATTTGGGTTGTAGCTTACCGATTGGCAATTCCGCCATGTCTCTCCAAAGTTCATGATGTGTTCCACGTATCACTGTTGAGAAAATACATGTATGACCCAACGCATGTACTCACCTATGAGGAAATTGAACTGGAACCTGATATGTCTTATTTTGAAGATCCTATCAAAATTCTTGATATCATAGAACAAGTGCTGAGAAAACGAATGACTCTTCTGGTAAAAGTTCTATGGAGAAACCATAAGATGGAAGAGGCAACGTGGGAACCCGAGGAACTTATGATGAAGAACCACCCAAATTTTTTTATGCAGTAATATTATAGATGTTTTGAGGATGAAATTATTTGAAGGTGGGAATAATGTAACACCCCAAGCTTCCATGGTACGTTTCCCTTTGAATAATGCAATAGCTTGCATTGTACGCAACTTCGAGATTCTAACACACTACGACCAATCAAATTAGCCGTTATGAATAGTAATACCCACTTTTTGAAATTTTATAAATTTTATCTTTCAAAATGGACTTCATTTTTGGATTCAGAATATTGAAATTATCTTAGGTTGAATTTTTGGTATTTTTCTGAAAACTTTCAATTTTTGATGAATAGTGAAAAACACTGAGTTATTGTTTAAAACTGACTTTTTATTTAAATAATTATTTATTTTATTTAAATTTATTTTAGTTAAAAATAGATACATAATACCTATATAAGTTCAATGTAATTCATTGGATTCATCTTATGATGAGTTTAGATATATAAAATTTTATCGAACTTCTTACCGTCTTTTACCCACCTCCTAGGAGCATTTCCAAATTTGTATAAAACTTAATTTTACCACTTCTGTGAGTTGAATTTAAAAAATATGAGACACACGGTTGATATAAGTAAGTAAAATTTGGTTCAATAATATAAAAATAATTTTTGGTGAATGGTAACTTTTTACTTTTATTTACCACGGTTAAAAGTAAATAGGGTAATTAAGGGTAAAAATGATATTATTATTACCCTAACACATGTCCAAATTCTATTTGATAAGTATAATTAGACCAAAAACAACCTTATGAATAAAATATGAACCTCTTTGGTCCATTTTTATTATATTAGGACATTTATTATTATTTTATTTAAAGAATAGTTAAAAGAGTTAAATTCAAAGTTTAATAACTAAACCATTTTTAATATAGGGTTACAGACAATATAAATTAGACTATAAATATTCATTAGAAATCTAAAAATATTTTCTACATAATGGTATTTTATTTATAATTTTTATACATTAAATAATTAAATTTATTTATGACAAAATGATGATGCAGTAATTACCATATTAATGAAAGATTAAAATAATTGATATTATAAATATCCAAATAAATATAATTTGAGACTTTTAATGAATAAAACTAATTTTATAGGTTAATATGACATTTTAGGGTTTATTAAATGTATTATTTATAAGTAATAAAGTTTTTAGGACTTTAACAAAAATCAATTATTTAATAATGTCAAAATTGACATAAATGGGTTTTTAAAACAAATACAATATTATTGGTTGATATAATAATCCTAAAAATATAAGTTTCGTCCAAAAGACTTATATAATGATATTTTTATCATTAATTAACCACTTGGGGTTCTATTGGAAGTTTATAGTATGTTTATTAACCATATAATATAAAAATACAAAGAGACATGGTAAATGTAAAACTATTTAACTAAGAGTTAAATCAAAATGATAAGGTTAATATAGTGACCCAAACCTGTATAAAATCTATTGGTTGAGATTTTTTAGACCCATACTCACCTTATCCTTTAAATAATTTATTTTGGATCCATTAGAAACCGAAAATGATTTTATTATAAAATAATATTTCAATCTTTTCCTAAGGTCCCCCTCACCCCTCTTATAAAAGGGCACTTCCCCTTATCTCAAATCCACACCATCAGAGCCATTTGGCTCGGCCAAAACCTACCCAAATATCCTCCCAACTGTCCTACCTTCATCTTATAGGCATTCCTTTAGTCATAAAGTCAACCTAATATAACTTTTGATCAAATAAAAAGGAAGAACCCGAAGAAGAGGTAAATATTTTATCACCTCTTTTAAGTTCTTTTCTTCTTCCACTTCCTCTTTCTTTGTTGTTCCCATTCTAAAATAATAAATCTAGTATACTATATATAATGTGATGTTATTATAAAAATTTTACAGTCATATTCATTATTCTATCCATCCTATAAATGACAAAGTCACCATACGTGCGTACGTACGGATTACCGTATCCACGTCGTGGTGTAGTTTGTTATTCAAACACATCATCATTTGGATGGGTATAATAATGAGTATAAATTCTGTAAATAATAAATATAATATGATAATTATTCTGTATATATGATATACCATCCAATTATATATTATTTTAATATCAAAAGAATGATATTGTCGCTCGTGCGTACGTACGGATTACCGTCTCCACGAATGTGATGAGATTCATTCCCCATCGTATCCATTCAAGACTAATTTTCATTTTATGATTAAAAATAATGTTTAAAGACTTAATATAATTCTTAATATGAATAATATACATCCTATACATGAAAAACATTACTTATGTAATAAATCATATATAGGAAAACAAATCGGTTAACACCTGAAACGACGATAATACTAAAATATTATTAACAAAGCAATATTAGAAAATCATATATAATATCATATTAATGTATATGGTTATTGTATAATTTAATAAAAATTATTTCACCATTATACAGGAGGTTAACTTACCCTCTTCCAAGGAAAAGTACAAGGTAAGGGTTAATTCTACAATCTCTTTATTATCCGAGGTTGTTTTTACGTAAGTATCTACTGGGACCTCTTTATCATCCACATCCATGTTTCTTAAAAATGTATTTCAAAACATTTTTACTATTTACTAGACAATGGATTAGAGTCATTTATACCCTAATTTTAACTTTTTTTTGAAAGGAATCTTTCAGTCGTTTTCCAAACAAGATACTTTACGACCTTTTCGACAAAATTAAGGTAAGAATGTCTTTTTTAACTTATACGGAGGGTGCGGTTATTCTCCACCATTATAACATCGTCAAAACTTCCCTTAAAATCTTATAAGAATATTTTCAAAATAAATTTTTTCTTTTATAATTATGTAACTTTAAATGATTTCAAAAAAATAAAGAGATATTTCTCTCAAAATAGTTTTGATTTCATCTATGTCAACATCCTTTGATGGATTTTATACCTATTTGAAGTCGATTAATTATGATACAAATCTTCCATATTGTATTTAAGGTTTTGTGATATGTTTGATTATGTATGTGTTATTTTTATACCATTCATGGTTTGTAGTTAAAGTATTGACATTTCATATGCTAGTTTTAATACGAATGTTTATGTTATATTTCAACATTTTCATGTGAGGAATGTATTGGACTTAGTAAGTGACTGGTGGAGCCTGCTATAGCTCCTCATTGCATCGATAGGTCTCATGAGACAACTAGACATGGAATTGGCTGAGGCCTTTCTCAATTTGATATATGGTTTTGGCTGAGGCCTTAATCATTTTTAGCCGTCTTGGCCGAGGCCTTGACAAAATGTTTCAAAATGTCTGGAATTATACATTCCCTCATTATGAAAATAATATTGATGGTTCATGTGGTCACTCGACTAGTAGAATACCCATGATTATGTTTTATTATGTCATTATTTACTTATCTCATATTCCTGCCATAAAAGTGTTCATGTTTATTATTTGTAAAGGCATGTGTTTTTCAATTATTCACTATGCTTAATATTTATGTTATCTTCCGTTGTATTTCTTACCCTTACTGAGAGTTTGAGCTCACCCCTTTCTTATGTTTCATTTTCCTAGGATATGAAGAAGTTAGTTATGAGTGACTTTCAAGCATAATCTAGGAGGCTTGTATGTTTCTAATGGTATAAATTAGTGTTGTATTTCTTTTTAAGTTGTAAAGTTAAACTTATGTATGAATCTTGTTTCCAATAATACTAAATGGATTGGTCTTTCAGGACATGATTTCCTTGTGATCATGCCAATGTTATGTAATAATGCATCGACTCTGGGTAACTGGGGTCGGGGCGTTACCTGATAGACTATATCATTTGTGTCCCTCAAACAATATCATCCAAATATATAATATTTATTCAAGAATAGTGTCTTAGCACTTCGAGGATCTCATCATAGCGGGGAAATGCTATGACATTTTAGTGTGGTAGCTACTCTTATAACATTATCACATACTATGTTACACAGAAGAAAAATCATGATATAGAAGGAGTTTATTAATATTCAAAACCATGAATAAAATTTATCATAAAGTATAAAGAAGTTGCTTCTAGGGAACCAACTCCAACAGACTCCCACTTGTACTAGAGCCAACTACTAACAACCTTCAGTCCACTATCTATCACATGATACTCATGCTTCTAATGAGATATTCCTTTAGTCAAGGGGTCCACCATTTTCTCTTATGTGGGTACTCTTCTTACTGCAACTTCACCCCTCTAATAGAATTACCTCAAGAGGTGATACTTTTGAAGTATGTTCTTTGTCTGTTGGTGTGATCTTGGATCTTTTTCAAGATCCATCACTACAGTACTATCACAATATAATTTGATAGGTTCTTTAATACTAGGTGCCACATCAATCTTCTGGACAAAGTTTGGAATCCAAATAAATTCCTTGGTTGCATCAGAAGCCACTATATACTCAAAATCTACTATAGAATCAGTGACAATTGGCTTCTTTGAACTCTTCCAACTCACAGCTCCTCCATTGAGATAGAAATCATATCCTGATTGCGACTTCATATCATTCTAATCTATCTAAAAAGCAACATCAGTATAACCCATGATGACCAGCTGCTCGTCTCCTTTATACACTAGGAACATATCCTTACTTCTCAGATAATTAAGTATAGACTTAACATCCATCCAATGTTTTCCTCCTAGATCTACTTGATATCTGCCTACCATGCTTAGTGCATAGAAAACATCAAGTATAGTACATAACATGGAACACATGATTGATCCTATCACTGATGCGTATGGGATCTTACTCATTCTCTCTTTCTCTTGTTGTGTCTAAGGACACATTTTATTATAAAGATATAAACCATGTGACACTGGAACCAATTCCATCTTGGATTGTTCCATACTAAATCTATTTATTATCTGGTAAATATATATACTTTAACATAGTCCAAGAAGCCTCTTGTATCTATCATGAATAATCTTGATCCCTAGAATTTTGGTCGATTCGCCTAAGTCCTTCATGGAGAACCCCTTATTTAACGTGTCCTTAATAGACAGTAAGGCTGGTATGTCATTTCCAATAAGTAATATATCATCAACATATACTACTAGGATAATACCCTCATTCCCACTAAACCTCTTGTAAACACATGGCTCACATTCATTCTTAATGAAACCAAATTATTTTATGGATTCATCGAATTGAATGATCCATGACATGGATGTTTGCTACAATAAATAAATGTATCTCTACTACTTGAAAAAAAATGGAATCACCTGGAGTCACAAACCCTTCGGGGTGTGTCATATAGACTTCTTTCTAAAGGTTTCCATTAAGGAATTCAGTTTTGAAATCCATCTTCCAAATATCATAATCATGGTAAGTTGTTATGGCAAGTAAAATTCTAATGGATTTAAACAAGTAAACTGGTGAAAATGTTTCATCATAGTCAATTCCTTAACATTGTTTAAACCATTTATCACTTGCCTTTATTTATAGGTATTTACTTTACCTTTAATTTCCAGTTTCCTTTTGAATACCCATTTTCATCCAATAGGCTTTACATAAACTGGATCATCAACTAGAACCCAAACTTGGTTCTAATACATGGAATCCATTTTAGAATTCATGGATTCTTTCCATCTTGCATCTTATAAGCTCTATATTTCCTCCTTGTATGATATAGGTTCATCATTGTCAACCAATAATGAGTCACCATCCTCAATAACCAGAAAACCATATCTATCTGGTTCTATTACCTCTCTTAATATCCTACGTGGTACTTGTGTTTCAAGAACTACTTCTTCCATGGGGAAATGTGGAATTTTTTCTTGTACCAACACTTGTGTATCTTGAGAATCAACTCCATCGAAATCAATATTTCTCCCACTATCTTTTTTGAGGATGTGCTCCCTCTCATGAAAGACGTCTTATCTAGTGAAAATTACTTTCTTTTATAAGGGTTTTTATAAGTAGTGTCCCTTTTTTTCCTTGAGATACCCTATAAAGATACACCTCATGCTCCAGGGAGCTAGTTTGTTTCCCGATAAGGCCATAACAAACTCCTCGCAACCCCATACATGTGTATGTAATAAAATGGGTTTCTTTTCGCTCCATAGCTCGAATGTAATTCTATTTTTCACTTTAGTTGGTACTCGGTTTAGTGTGTATGCTATAGTTTGTAATGCATATCCCCAAAAGGATAATGGAAGATCTGCATGACTCATCATCGACCTTACCATGTCTAACAAGGTATGGTTCCTCCTTTCACTAACACCATTCCACTATAGTGTATAAGGTGGATTGAGTTAAGAAAGAATCTCAAACTCCTGTAAAAATTCAATGAACTCTTGGTTAAGATATTCACTGCCTCGATCTAATTAAAGATTCTTTATCTTCTTACCAATTTGATTCTCTACTTCATTCAGGAATTCCTTGAATTTCTCAAAGGACTCATAATTATACCCAATCAAGTGGATATAGCCATATCTACTCAAGTCATCATTAAAAGTTATGAAGTAAGAATATCCACCTCTATCTTCGACTGGAAATGGCCCACACAAATTAGTGTGTACAAATCCTAGAAGCTATGTGGTCCTTTCACCCTATCCACCAAATGGTGGTTTGGTCATTTTACCTTATAAACAAGCATGAAATATATCACGTGGTTTTAGCTTAGAAGATTATAGATAACCATATTGATAGAGATTTGTCAAATGATTCTCATTTACATGACCAATACGGTGATGCCAAAGCTAGGTGTTATATGAGTCATGTTAACATGATTCGTTGTCAATTTCCAACACTTGGTTTTCGTAATTTAATACATAAATACCATTATTTAAATGTTTCATACCATAACATATGTTGACCTTATAAAAGAAATAACTTTTATTTCCAAACATGAAAATAAACCCATATGTATCTAGACATGATACATAAATTATGTTTTTAGTAATTGTAGGTACATAATAACAATATTTCAAAACCAAAATCATTCTCATTGGTAATGAGAGGTGGTAGTCTCCAATATATAGGGCATCTAGACTCACTCCATTAGAATTTATCGGATCCACCTCTCCTCTAGAAATCATTAAAAATCTACTTGGTTCCTTTATTTGGATATATATGTGAGTACCACAAGCTATATATAATACCCAATGTGTAGATATATAAAGATTACACTCGATAAAGAATGCACCTTTAACTTCCCCTTTCTTATGGGTGTAGTTCCTCTTCTAGTGGCCTGGATTTCCACATGAAAAACATATTTCCTCCTTTTCCTTTCCCTGCCTCTAGATCTTTCCCTTCGTAAAAGGAAGGTTCTCAAGAGATTTAGACTATTTATAAGTCTTGGGACCCTTTTCCTTGTTCTTCCATTTCTTATTCACCATAATGACCACAGGTTTATCAGGCCCCATGTCCTTATCAACTTAGAGAATCAAGGTCATAAGTTCTGAAAGACTCTTCTCATTATTTCTTATATTGTAATTAACAATAAAGCTAGAGAAGGTCTAGAGTAGTGATGAAAGTATGAGATTTATATGCAACTCATCTGGTAATTTAATCCCAAATATGTACAAGTATTCAATGTAGCCAATAATATTGACTACATGAGGTCTAGCTGGTGTAGATTCTCCAAGATTAGTTGTAAAAAAATCATTATAGATCTCATACCTCTCTTTTCTTGTCTTCTCTTAATAGAGATCTCGGAGGTGATACGTCATGTTATATGATTCATGTCTTCATGTTGATTCAAAAGATCATTGGAAATGGATGATACCATGAAACACTAAACATCTATATCATAATTTAGATGTTTCATATAGAGAGATATCTCTTCATCACTTGCCTCATTACCATGAATAATTGGAAAAGGTTCTTCCAGTACATATAATTTCCTTTCATGGAAAAGGATGACACGTAGGTGCCTTTTCCACTCTTGGAAATTTTTTCTAGTGATAAGTTTTTCCTTCTCAAGTATGGATCACAAAGATATGGTTAATGACATTTTAATGTTGTTTCTAAAAAATAAGATAAGCATAATTTTAGTACTTTATCTGATAAAATTTAGACAAATAAATAAATATTAAATTTATTAGTCTCTTGCTATTTTATCAAAACCCAATAGACCTCACCATTGGATTTGGAATATCTTGTTACTTAGATATTCTAGTGGCAAGATCCATATTCCCCTACTCATTACCTCAACTTTGTTTGGTCAAGAAACTCAAATAGATTTAGGTAGGAATTCCAAATGCAAACTGCATTAACTCACAGTTTCTTGATCTGCTGAGTGGACTCCCTAATCCTGTAATCATTAATTTCATATTTAATTAACCTTTGACTCTCATTTACACCAAGTCCTACTTTGGCAGTCAACCCTTGATGTGAACCAAGTTAATTCGACCCAAAACCTCAAGTTAAAATTCCCCGATAATTGAAAGCACCCCAACTTTGGTTGGTCAAGCACTTTGAAATATGGTTCGATTTTAACTGAAGTAATGGATGGTTATACTGACTTAATATTTTATTGAGGTATTTTACCCTTTTATGAATAAATTTATAATTATTATCTTTATCACATGATTATTAATATTAAGTGGGTTTACTTAAGTTATTAATCATGTCTTAGATAATATTTACGCATAAACCAGTTTATTTTGGTTATATCTTATATGATCATTAATTTCATTAATTCATGTGATCACAACAAAAAAAATACATAATGAAATAACCATGAAACTGAAAGAAATAAAATAATAAAGTGGAATAATCATGATCTTTTACTAGTGGTTAGTTTATCTAGCAGTTGATAAACTAACTATTGACCTATGGGGGAAACACCTTGAACTAATTAAGGTTTGTGTTGCAGATTTCCACATGTTTTCCCATGTATCTCCTTGGATTGGTTTCGACTTGGCTCTGAACTTGAATCGCCTCCACTATCTTGGTAGATCCATACTTTACATATGTATTTTACTCACATGCATGTGAGGGGGAAAAGGGGGTTTACATAAAAAAAACTATGGGAACATAGTCCCTACATAATTAAAGGAGAGAAGGCATGTGGGATAACAATTTAATTTAATAATAAATGAAATGAAACCAATCACATAAAAAGTTCTAGTCTAGATCATGATCATCCACATGCATGTAATGAATTATGCATTTAATAAAACTATCATTTAATTATTAATCATTATTATTTAAGATAAATCATGTTCGAATCAATTAATTATCACCTTTAATTAATAAATTATTTTATCCTAATTATCATCCAAAATTCCTTGAGATTATCATCCATTATAATTTTAAAAAAATTAAATAAATTCATTTAAAATTAACTATGTACATAAATGTGGCTTGGAGGAAATATAGTGAATACCTATCCTAATCTACCCAACATGCACTACTACAAAACATTCTTTTAACGGTGCTAGAATCAGCCTTTATCAGTGCTAGAAAAGCACTGATAACCTTAGTGTGGTTAAAAGTCCATCACTTTTATCAATGCTAAAAAAGCGCTGACAGTGGGTGTATTTATCAGTGAAAAAAAATGTTGATAAATCATACTTTTATCAGTGCTTTTAAAATTGCTGATAAAAGACACCATTTATCAGTGCATTTCTTTAGAACTAATAAATAGTAACTTTATCAGTGCTTTTAAAAGCACTAATAAATGGATTCTTTTATCATCGCTTTTATTTTCGTTGATAAAAGTATGATTTATCAATGATTTTTTTACGCGGATAAAATTATGACTTCCCAATTCTTTTTAATGTGTTGATATAGGTAGACTTTATTAGAGCATGTATAGCTACTGATAAAGGAAAGAATTATCAGTGCATTTAGTAGCACTGATAAAGGTGAAAACTATAGTGTGATACTACGTCACCAGAAACAGGTGCAGTGTGTTGAAATAACATACTGCATCAGAAAAAACAGCAACAAAAATTACCAAAATAAGATAAAAATACTAAATTTAAATGAAATAAAATTTATAACACAAATACAAGAAAAATACAACACTATTATAGAGTATGTTAGTTGTTTTTGATTAAAATTAGTGTCATATTTGAATAAAAAATACGCACTTAGATTTATACCAATCACACCATGAATCAGATTGAGGCACGGCTGAATGTTACACATCCCAAATGATTCATGGATCATTTTCCTAAAGTATCAAAACAATCGGAATGTGTTTACTTAGTTTTGAGTATGTCAGTTGTTTTTTTGATTAAAATTAATGTTAGTTTTGAATAAAAAGACGCACTTGGAGTCCTACCGGTCACACTATGCATCAGATTGAGGTTTGGTTGACCCCTACATGTAAAAAATTATGTATGGATCGTTTTCCTAAAGTACCAAAACAATTGTAACGCATTTTCTTGGTTTTGAGTACGTCAGTTTTTTTTACTAAAATTAATGTCAATTTTGAATAAAAAAGACACACTTTGAGTCATATCGGTCACACCGTGCATCGTATTGAGGCATGGATGAATTCTACACATCCCAAATGACTCATAGATCGTTTTCCTAAAGTATAAAAACAATCATAATATTTTTTATCAATTTTGAGTATGTTAGTTGTTTTTTTATTAACATTAATGTCACTTTTGAATAAAAAAGACACAATTGGAGTCATACTGGTCACACCATTCGTCGGATAGAGGTGAAGATGATCCCTGCACATAACAAATGACGTATGGATCATTTTCTTAAATTACCAAAACAATAGAAATTTTTATTCTATATTTTTAGTATGTCAGTGGTTTTTTTTTTACTAAAATTAATATCAATTTTGAATAAAAAAAGACACAATTGGAGTCATACAGGTCATACCGTGTGTCAGATTAAGGTTTTCTTTATCCCTACATGTCAAAAATGATGTATGGATCATTTTCCTAAAGTACCAAAACAATATGAATTCATTTTATCTATTTTGAGTATGTCAGTTGTTTTTTTACTAAAATTAATGTCAATTTTGAATAAAATATACGCACTTGGAGTCATACCAGTCACACTGTGCATTGGATTTAGGAATAGTAGAATGATACACATCCCAAATGACTCATTGATATTTTTCCTAAAGTATCAAAAAATCAGAATGTGTTTGCTTAGTTTTGAGTATGTCATTTTTTTATTAACATTAGTGTCACTTTTGAATAAAAAAGACACATTTTGAGTTATACCAGTCACATCGTGCATCGAATAGAGGTTCAGATGATCCCTATACATCACAAATAACGTATGGATCATTTTCTTAAAGTATAAAAACAATATGAATGTTTTTTCTTAGTTTTGAGTATGTGAGTTGTTTTTTTTACTAAAATTAATGTCAATTTTGAATAAAAAAGATGAACTTTAAGTCTTACCGGTCACATCGTGTGTCATATTGAGGTGTATCTAATTCCTACACGTCAAAAATTATGTATGTATCATTTTACTAAAGTACCAAAACAATTGGAATGTTTTTTCTCAGTTTTGAGTATGTCAGTTGTTTTTTTTACCAAAATTAATGTCAGTTTTGAATAAAAAAGACACACTTGGAGTCATATCAGTCACAATGTGCATTGGATTGAGGTGAAGATGAATGTTACATGTTAAAAATGACTCATGTATCATTTTCCTAAAGTATCAAAACAATTAAAATGTTTTTTCTCATTTTTGAGTATGTCAGTTGTTTTTTTATTAACATTAATGTCACTTTTGAATAAAAAAGATACAGTTGGAGTCATATCAGTCACACCATGCATCAGATAGAGGTTATAATGATCCCTATAAGTTAAAAATTATTTATTGACCATTTTCCTAAAGTAACAAAATAATTCTAATGATTTTTCTCGGTTTTGAGTATGTCAGATGTTTTTTTTACTAAAATTAATGTCAATTCTGAATAAAAAATATGTACTGGGATTCATACTAGTCACACCATGTGTCTGATTGAGGTTTGGATAATCCCTACATGTCAAAAATGATGTATGGATCATTTTCCTAAAGTACCAAAACAATCATAATGTGTTTTCTCAATTTTGAGTATGTCGGTTGTTTTTTTTACTAAAATTAATGTCAAATTTTGAATAAAAAAGACACACTTAGAGTCATAACAGTCACACCATGTGTCATATTGAGGAACGGATAAATGATACACATCTCAAATGACTCATGGATGGTTTTCCTAAAGTATCAAAATAATCAAAATGTGTTTTCTCAGTTTTGAGTATGTCAGTTTTTTTATTAACATTAATATCACTTTTGAATAAAAAAGATGTAGTTGGAGTCATACCGGTCACACCGTGTGTTGTAAAGAGGTTCAGCGGATCCTAAAATGTCACAAATGATGTATGGATCATTTTTCTAAAATACCAAAATAATCTAAATACGTTTTCTCAGTTTTGAGTATGTCAGTTGTTTTTTTACTAAAATTAATGTCAATTTTGAATAAAAAAGACGCACTTGGAGTCATACCAGTCACACCGTGCATCGGATTTAGGTGAGGTTAATCCCTACATGTCATAAAATATGTATGTATTTTTTTTACTAAAGTAACTAAAAATTCAAAATTCTTTTGCCCAGTTTTGAGTATGTCAATTTTTTTACTATAATTAATGTCAATTTTGAATAAA
Organism: Viscum album; assembly: GCA_963277665.1. Classification (NCBI taxonomy): domain Eukaryota; kingdom Viridiplantae; phylum Streptophyta; class Magnoliopsida; order Santalales; family Viscaceae; genus Viscum; species Viscum album. The sequence goes on from OY728164.1 coordinate 1,354,654,894, forward strand.
AATGGCGTACTTTGAGTCATACCAGTCACACCGTGCATCATATTGAGGTGAGTCTAAATGATAAATGTTCCAAATAACTCATGGATAATTTTTCTAAAGTATAAAAACAATTTGAATGTGTATTATTAGTTTTGAGTATGTCGGTTGTTTTTTTTATTAACATTAATGTCACTTCTGAATAAAAAAGATGCATTTGGAGTCATACTGGTCACACCATGCGTCGGACAGAGGTAAGTATGATCCCTACACAACACAAATGATGTATGGACTGTTTTCCTAAAGTACCAAAATAATATGAATTTATTTTCTCAGTTTTGAGTATGTCAATTGTTTGTTTACTAAAATTCATTTCACTTTTGAATAAAAAAACGTACTTTGAGTTATACCGGTCACACCGTGGGTCGGATAGAGGTGAGGAAGATCCTTAAACATCATAAATGATGTATGGATCATTTTCCTAAAGTAACAAAACAATATAAATGTGTTTTCTCAATTTTTAGTATGCCATGTATGTTTTTTACTAAAATGTCATTTTAAACTAGAAAGACGCACAATGGATATTATCTTAAGTGACAATTGTTGTGTGCACTTTTAAAAAAAATCTCAAAAAAATCATGTTATGATCCTTATTATACTTTATTTCACAAAAATTTTATTGTTTTCAAGTCAACGCTTCTTATCCTCCTCTGCCTCGATCTCTACCTCGGTCTTCACCTCTGCCTCCTCCTCTATGTCAGTCTCTGATTTCGACTATGTCCCCACCTTCGCCTCTGACTCAACCTCTTTCTTCACCTTCACCTCCACCTACACCTTTAACTCCACATTCTTCCAACAACTTTGTTATTTTTATGTTATTTCTTCTAAACAAATTGATTTCCTCCATTAATCTTCTCCTTAAGAAAGAGATCAAAAATAAAATATAAGCATTCTGACACTAATGATTCACACCCAAACATATTCAAAGTTCATAAGTCATACTAGATCACAAACATATTATTTAATCACCTAAATTTGTTGTCGGTATACATTATGACAAAAATTATGCTACCCACTCATCTCTAAACACATTGATTTCTTCTTTTGAGTAACTCTTTTTTCGGAAATCTTGATAGTACTGAGAAAATATAAACAAAAAAATGATTATGAAATATATTTAATGAAATTTTAATTAACTTTAGAAATTACCTATTGGGGGATTCTATTATTTTCATGATGTGTGATTTCTCTCATAAATTTTCAAACATAATATCCCCAATTAATTACATTATCTTATTTCGAACACTACAGAAACATTAACCAAAATAAGTAAATTGATTTAAAATTTTATGATAGTTAAATATTTTTATATATACCTTATTTTTTCTATTTCTAGTAATCCACAGGCTTTAGCTTGTTAGACACTAACCTCATGCCATTATTTAGACTGTATTTAGTGATCACCCTATTACAACAAAATTCTCATTAAAACATATAGCAGACATATAATTATAATTTTATCTATAAAATGTTGATTTTAGTGTATTACATATTCACAATAAACATCATGTGTGGTTGGTTGATTGGAAATCCATGCATTGAATCAAAAAAATAAATATTATGGGTGTCTCTTTTGACTACTATCAGCATATAGTGCTTCCTAAAGAAACAAAAACAATTAAGTAGTGAAAAAATAAAAAAAAAATACTTTATTTGATTAGATCCTAGAATTTTACCCTTGCATTGTAGGCATCAAAAAGAGTCTATTTTCTTATGTTTTTTTATTAACCGCTTTGAGTAACTTGGATTTTTTCCTTATTTGCTTCTTTTTTTTCAAAGTAATTTTTATCGTAGAAATAATACTAAGATTAATGAATCCAAATAGTGTTTTTCACGATCTTCCCTTTATATATTTGTAATATAAACACCTATAAAAAATATGAATAGTTAACTTTAATAAAAATATATATCTCACTATTTGTACATACATATTATGAAAATGTACCTTATGTATGTATTCACAATTGAGACACCCAACCATTCATGCTTGAGAATATCATTTAGAGAATCGAGACCAATTTTTTCTATAATGGAAGCTATAAATATTTATTCTTCATAGTGAATTTAAGACAGATTTATCTTTAAATGTGGTCTCTTTATGAAGTTTTAATATTAATAAATGTTTCTCTGGAAATGGAAGAGAGAAAGTACTCTCAGAAGTTTGTTTTTTTTCTTGGTTGATTCACTAGATTTTCTTGATTTGACCTTTCATTTCTCCTCCTCATTATCTATATGTAATATCATACCTCACTTCATAACTTTTATCATCAACCGTTACATTTTTTTCATATGAAAAAATCTGTTAAAAATGTACCTCATATATCTTTATAATATTAGACAGCCATTCTATGAAAGCTCCAATAGTAGCTTTGACCATTGTAATATCTAGATCATTAAGTGGAATAGGCAACTCAGCAGTCATCTCATAAGCTACCTCAATCCCCACTCTCATGTGATCTTTTGTGAGGGATTGATTGTGTAGCTGGTCTCCCAAGATATTATACACTATACCCCTCACAACATGGCGGTACATGGATATTGATAGAAAAAAATCGCATACACTTACACCCTGTAGAATTTTAGAAATATAAAGTTATATAAAGTTGTTTGATTCACATTTAGGAGAAAGAGTAATGAAAAAATTGATTACCCTAGGTAATGTTTGGGGGGAATTAATAGCCTCAAATCTAGTGGTATCATTTGGATCATGTGTGGATATTTTCTCCACCACCGGTTCTCTATGATCTTTTATTATACATGTAGGTTCCAGGCGTAGTGGAAGCACATTGGTGGGTGTACCCAACATTAATATTAGCATTAATAACGATCAATCCGAGATCCATCACAATAATAAAACACCAGATATTCGGAATAGAATGAAGAATGAAAAAGAATTAGGGGAGTCCCAGAACCATAAATAGCTTCATCATATGTTGGTTATAATTAATTTAATTAAATGACAAGAATTACCTTGATGGAATTCTTTCTTCGTTGATTTTTCTGGTCACGATCTGATTTGATCTGTCATTGTGTTATAGAATCCAAGTCTAGGATTCCTCTAGAGGTGATCCGCACGTGCTCCATGTATCTCTGGATGTTGCCAAAGGGATCTTCGGGTGCTAGCGTGGAAGAGCCTTCACTCGCGATGTCCGCCTTCGATCGCCTTGATCCAGTGGAGGTGGATCTCTCTCTCATAGCTTGAGAGTGTTCTCGGTAGAAAAAGAATTCTATCTTGACTTGAGAGATTTTCCAAATCCGTTGTGCACAACCACAAAAAAATATCTAGGCTAATGAGAAATATATAATTGGGATTTTTAATTACATAGAATAATAAAATGAATTAATTGCCCGAAATCATTTATTCATTTAATTTAATTATTAGTAATACCCCATGTATAATAATAACAATTGACTATTATTATTACCTAACATGTTCCCAGTGAATTACACCTAATATTATTTAATTAATTAAATAATATTTATTTCTCATAAATTCCCAGAAAAAAAAATACATGGCGTGTATATTTAATATACACGGCGTGTACTTTTATTTTTCTATTTTTCTTTATTTCCTCCACCACATTTATTAGACCTTGAATAATGGCTACTTATTTCTAAAATAAATATCACTACATTACCTGCTAAAAAATATATTATTTCACCCAAAATATATTCTCTCGAATAACTAGTGTTAAAATAAATGTGATCAGGCATCCTTAAATAATTATTAAACCGCAATTGGGAATAATATTTATTTAACTTGTTAAATTAGTATTTAACTAAGATACTTGGACACACTTAGTGTGTGACCCTCTAGGTCTCTTTCTCAGTGGAATTAGGTGGAGCCAGTCTAAAGTCCAAGGTTAGCATCTAGCAAAATGCCAAGGCACCCATAGAGAAAGAAGTTAATTCCACAATGACATGTCACCTCTTACGAACGCTTACCGTGTAATATAATCCCTTTGTCTCGATAACTCGAATCAAGTGGGTTGCATTCTAGTTACATCAACCCATGTGCTCGATTATTCTTTCTTTGAATTTCCAGAATTGAACTTTCTCATTCCTCACCATGGCCATGGATTTATTTAGGATATATCAATTCCATCAAAAAGCTTGAGATATTTACTTTCATTATGGAATAAAAGGGGAAAATGTAACGCCCCGAGATTTTATGAAAAATATTCATTTAATTTCATTAATTTATTGTGTTGCATGCTACACCAAGATTACCTTGCGCTATACGCAACACCGTATTAGCTTGCAGTATGCGCAACACTATTCTTGGATCGTGTTACACACAATTTTGATAATAGTTATTCTACGCAACATTGAGTATATATATATATATATATTCAATATATAAATGAAATATGGTTGGATTCTGTTATACGAAACACCGAAGGATTCTTTCACAACACGCAACCCTGACTTGGCTTGCGTTACACGAAATCTCGACCTTCTTCGATAGTGTGTGTTGTACGCAATACCGGGTTGTACTAAACAACGATATATTATTATAATATTATTATGAACTAGCCATTATGAATAGTATTAACTAAATTTTGAATTTTATAACATTATTATTCATCTTACACATTTTCTAGAACATGGTATAAGAACAAAATAAATTTTTCGGGTAAAATAAGTATTTTTCAAAAAATGCAGTTTTGCCGCCTTTTGATGGCGCACCCACTTTAAATCTAGTTTTTGACATGTTTATAAGTTCAATTTTACAAAATAAAATTTTTCTTTGGAATCAAGAAATAAAAATTTACTTTGGATAAATTTTTGATATTTTTCTGATAACTTTTATATTTTGATGAATAGTAAAAATACGCTAATTTTTAATTAAAAAAAACTTTTTTCATCAAGATAATTTATATGGATAAATTATAATATTGAATGTTTTTAAATTATAAATAGAATATATTTTTACCATTTAATATAATGTATGTCATTAACATTAATTTCACATTGAATTCATAGGTAAAAACATTTCAATCTTTGGCAATGTTTTAACTTCTAAAACCCATTTTCTTAACAACGGGATTTATTTTAAATTAATTACTGCAACTTATATGTTTTGAATTTTGAAAAATGGATTCCATATTCAGAATCAGTGGGTCCCAATTAAGTTTAATAGCTTACTTTTTATTTTTGGGCATTATGAATAGTAACTACGGTAAATTTTATTTACCATAGTTAAAGGTAAATCGGGTAATTAAGGGTAAATATAAGATTATAAAATTACCCTAACACCTGCCAAAATCCTATTGGATGACTAAAAGTATACCCATATCACCTAAGGGTCGGATTAGATTCATTTAATAGACTTTTTTCCATGAAAATAATTTAATTATTATTAAAACCAAAGAATGTGACAACATGTCACTTTCTTAAATATTATAATTTTAATAATTTTAATTTAGTGATAAACTTAATGAAACTTCGAACATAAATAGTATAAAGAAATCTAATACAATTATATACATCATAGTAATTTATTTATAATTTTTAGGGATTAAATAATTATCATTAATTATGACACAATAGTGATGTTGAAATTATTTTATTAATTAAAATATCAAATAAATGGTTTTAAAAATATTAAAATAATTATTATATGCACTATTTAATGTTCTCCACTAATTTTCTAGATACATATGACATTTTATTAATCTATTAAAGATTTTAGTTCGAACATATCCTCTGTATGTATTTAAATTCAAATAAATGAATAGTGTCAAAATTGACACTATTGTTATTTTATAAAAATAACATATTATAAAATTGTTTAAAAAATCACAAAAATATTTAAAAATTATAAATTAAATTTTATATGGTCGAAAATGTCATAAAGTGTCAAATTATGGAAAATTCACAACACATATGTAATTATTAATAATAATTTAAAATTTAGAATATTATTATCACGAATAAAATTAAATTGATAAATAAGGATAAATCAAGTTGATAATGTTTAAAATAAATTCCTAACATGTCTAAATTTTATTGTTTGATGATATTACAACCCTATCTCATCTAATCTTCGGATATGAGTCATTTTTGAAGTTTTTAAGTGGGGTTGGGATTTAATATAAACTAATATTTCTTATATTTCCAAAGGTGCCCCTCTCCTCCCTTATAAAAGGGCACCTCCTCCCTCTCCTCCTCACACCAATTTGATCCTTCAATATCGGAAAAACCCTGACCATTTCACTTCCCCACTTCCCTAGAATCATCCTAGAGGTTTTGGTCTTCTTCAAATACCAACCCTAGTGCCCTAAGAGGAGGTTAATAAGAGGCGCGTCAAAAAGAGGTAATATCCATTACCAATTCTTTCCAAATTCTTTCTTCTTCAACTTCTTATTCTTTAGTTGTTTCATTATGAAGTAATAACATCAGTATCACTCATATACTGATATGTTATTATAAGTATGAAACAACCTTATTTCAACATCTATCCATCCTACGGAAAACGAAATCACCGCGCGTGCGTACGTACGGAATACCGTCTCCACGCCGTGGTGTAATCTATTTTCCCCCACCACCTTACTTGGATGGGTATAATGGTGTAAATAATTACTATATATGATTATTGTAAAGTGATATTGATTCTTAAATAGTATACATACACTCCAATACAATTCCACAATCATGGGAACGATATCATCGCTCGTGCGTACGTACGGAATACCGTCTCCACGATGTGATGCGATTCCTTCTACATGATCTTCATTGCATAATGATTATATAAATGAATTGAATGAATAAATATAATATATAGTACATTAATACCACTCTGGAAATGATGTATCTATAACCTAAAGAGAAGAATAAGAATTTATTCGACAAAACACGCATAAGAACAAAAAGTTATAAACACCCGAATAACAAGTAGCAATGAAATATTACTACTAAGAAGCTAAGAATATGACCATATATGATATCATAACAATAATTATTATTCTGGAATAAGTCAATAACATTATTTAAATCATTATACAGGAGGTTCAGACACTTACGAGGCAAATCGGACCTAAGGTAAGGGAAAATATCACAATCTCATTTTTATCCGAGATTGTTTATACTTTGGTATTTACTGGGGTGTATTTTATCATCCACATCCATGTTTCCTCAATATTTAATATTGTTTCCATCCACCTACAATTGTTTAAATCCAATTTTACCCTTCGGTGAGTTTTTAGTAAAAGATATGAAAGGAATCTTTTGTTGTTTTACGTACGAGGTACTTTTTGACTTTTTCGACAAAAGTACGAGAAGAATGTTTTTTTTAACTTATACGTCATGAATGGATTTTTAAAACATTATTTCCAAGAATCTTACTTTACAAGTTTTCAAGTTTATTTTTAATCAACTTATTTTAGTTTAAAATTGTATGACATGTTAAGAAAGGAAAATGTTTTTGAAATAGAAAGGATATTTTCCTCAAGAATGGAGTTCAAGTGTTTTATCAAAATTATTTTCCATCTAAGATAATAAAGGTTTATATTTTTATCCCTATTATTACATTGATTTGATTATGTTGTGATGGAATTATTTTTATGAATTCCCTTATCTTATATGAATTGTTTTATGATGTCACGATGTTTAAGATTCCCATTTTTATAACATGGGTTATGCTATGATGTATGGTTTATGATTTTGTGGAACACATAAGAATGGTATCATTATGAGATGGGTGGGACCTATATCTCCCTCCAATGCATTGGGTAAAGATTATATATCTCATGAGATAGACATGGCTGGAATGGCAGGTTAAACCGGTTCAGTGAAACAGGACTGAAACGAGGAGTAAACTCGGTTCAGAAATGGAATTTGTCCACTAAGATAGTCTTGGAAATGAGTCTTGACTAATAAGAAATGATTCTTTATGATTATGTGTGTATGCCACAAAGTTTCATGTTTTAAGTTATAATTATTGGGATTACAATTCACTACTATGATTTATCCCATGTTATGATATTATGATCTCTTTTGCAGGTTAAGATTTCTAAAATGTTATGTTCTTATGAATATGATGTGATTTATATTTCTTTTGTTTACCCTTACTGAGAATTTGAGATCACCCTTTTATGTTTTCTTTTCCCCAGGATATAAAGAAAGGTTTTAGGTAAAAAAAGGAAGATCTTTATGGGATATGTTGAAGATCTTTCACCACGATTAGAAGATTATATTCCGAGTTTCCAAAGACACTAAACTATTATGGTCCTTGTGTGTGTGTTTTTGTTATGTATTAAGTATTCCGAAAAAGTAATGTAATTTCCATGTACGTTAAGCTTCGGGTCTCTACAGTTGGTATCAGAGGAAAGGTTTAGTCAACCTTTGGAAACTAGGATGCGAGAACTTTAGTGAGATCCCTAGAGATATTTCTAAGGTATGTCTAGGGATGTCCCTAAGGTTAAGTATAATTATAGGTTATAGTACTAGAATTATGGTAACCCAAGATGTTAGATATTGAAGTTACTCCCCCTTTATTATATTGTTTTCCCTAGCGTGATTTTTACCTCTCACGCTATTCTTTTTGGGTTTTAGACGATGGCTGGAACCTGAAGGAACCGTGTTGATCAATGTAATGGACAATGCAATGATTGTCCTCCTGAACAAACAAATGTTATGGGAGATGGAGTGCAAAATCTTATTGCTATACTTACACAAGCTATGAATCATTATGGACTTCCAAATGAGCAGAAAAGGGAACAATATTCTATTGAGTCATTCATGAGGCAAGGTCCACGTTATTTCAGTGGGTCTTCTGATCCACTTGTTGCTGAACAATGGATCAGTACTACTGAAAAGATATTTTCAGTTCTTCAATGTTCTGAACATGATAAAGTCATCTTATCAGTGTATCGTTTGGAAGGTGATGCTGATCAATGGTGGAATCTTATCAAGAATACGAGGCCAAGAGATGAAATTGAGTCCATGGAATGGGACGAGTTCAAGAACTTATTTTTCAATAATTACTTCCCTCGTATTCTTCGAACAAAGATGGAGAAGGATTTTCTTAAACTATAGCAAAAGGACGATGAATCTGTTGGTATATATGAAGCTAATTTTACAAGGATTTCAAGGTATGCATCTGGATTTATCATCCAACCTGAAAGTAAAGTTGATCGATTCTTTAGTGGCTTAAAACCAAATCTTCTAAGGGCATTAGCTATAAGAGACTTCAGTAGCTATGAAGAAATTGTGCGTTGTGCTATCAAGGTAGAAATGGAAGTTGGTGTTACTTATCCATCTCATAGTTTTGACAAGAAACGAAAGATGGAGTTCAAGGAGAAATCTCAGAATAATGGTGAAAAGAAGATGAATGTTTCCTTATGCTCAAAGTGTGGAAAGAAGCATGGTGGAGATTGTATTAAAGGGACTAGAAAATGTTTTAAGTGTGGAAAAGAAGGTCATCGAGAAGCTGAGTGTCGAAGTAATGGAAAAAGAGTTTCTAATGATGTGAATAAAGAAAATACTGCAGAGAACATACCACCAACACTTCAATGCTTCAAGTGCAAGGAAATGGGGCATTATGCTAATAAATGCCCTAATCCAAGGGTTAGTGATGATCGACATGAGCAACCACTTAAGGCAAAGGACAAAGGGAAGTCACATGCGATCACTATTAGCGATGTTGAATATGACAACAATGTGGTGGAATGATTAAGTGTTTATGTAATGGGATTCCAAAATAATGTTGTATATAGTATCGTAGAATATTGGAATATTTATGTATTGGTATATTGTGGTTTTAAATGGTACCGGTAACCATGGAATGTGATTGAGATATTTTTGGAAAAAAAGATGATATACCCATAATGAAAAGAAAACGAGAAAATGAAATGTTTGACCGTATTCATGAGCTCATGACTGATATAAGGAGAAGGTTATATCATGGTTTGAGTATATAGAATTTTTGGATTTTGGTATGTGGAAAGAGTTAACTTTTGACTGGATTCATGTTTTCACTAAGGTTCAATGGGTATTCATTCTTCAAGAGAATACATGATTAAGGTATTCACATGTTTGTAATTTGACCAACAAGTCATATCTTATGATATATGGGGATCAACGATGGTATTAAATATCTGGTAATCGTTTTCACTATATTATGAGAGTGGACTGCAGTATTATGGATAAGCCTAAAGATTGGAATGGATTATGTTGGACATAAGTTAGTATTGTTTAAGGATAGAAGTTTTTTCGATATTATTGATGGTATGTTATAGTAATATAGTTTTAGAAAAAGGACAACCTGCAGGACGGGCGACAGCCCATCGTGTCGGAAAAGGCTGTGGGAATCGAACCCACAACCGAAATGTGACTGGACTTTATCGCCTACCACTGGCCTACAGGAAGTCCCTGGTTAGTAGAAACTAGTTTTATTTTATTAAGCGGTATGATATATGAAGTATAAGTTCATTTTTGGAACCATATATGATTAATCTAACCATAAGATGGACTTATAACTTTTGCTAACCTTTTGTTTAAAAGTGATGGAATGACCCATCATTCTATCACATGATCTACTAACACATCACGAATAACAAATTCAACTTCATTTCTTTAAGGGATGAAGTGGAAATTGTTCAATTCATGAACAATAGTGAGATTGTACCAAAATCATGTAAGTATTTCTTTTAATTCCTCAACTTTAGGGAAATGATCTTGAAAACCAAAAATGTTGTCCTAGTTCCCTTATATCTGATGAATCAGATGGTACCTTAGATCATCACAAATCTATATCTTTGTGATTGTTGGCTTTTTCGTAGCCATGTTCTCTACCACTCTCCACCAGAACCTGATGGTTAGATTTTTCTTCCATATCCATATTTTCACCTATGTTCTCCTACATGGAAACCCAGTGATGAGTTAATTTGGGTAACCATTACATTTCATACTTTAGTTTTTAAAGCCATGTTTTGGTATTCCTTTTTACGATGTGGGTTTCTATTAAACAAACTTTCGAGTAGTAAACCATTTATAACCCCGACGAATTTCGAGGGAGAAATTCATTTTAAGGGGGGTGGAATGTAACGCCTCGAGATTTTATGAAAAATATTCATTTAATTTCATTAATGTCTTGTGTTGTATGCTACACCAAGATTACCTTGTGCTATACGCAACACCGTATTAGCTTGCAGTATACGCAACATTATTCTTGGATCGTGTTACACACAATTTTGATAATAGTTATTCTACGCAACATTGAGTATATATATATATATATATTCAATGTATAAATGAAATATGGTTGGATTCTGTTATACGAAACACTGAAGGATTCTTGCACAACACGCAACCCTGACTTGGCTTGCATTACATGCAATCGCGACCTTCCTCGATAGTGTGTGTTGTACGCAATACCGGGTTATACTAAACAACGATATATTATTATAATATTATTATGAACTAGCTGTTATGAATATTATTAACTAAATTTTGAATTTTATAACATTATTATTCATCTTACACATTTTCTAGAACATGGTATAAGAACAAAATAAATTTTTCGGGTAAAATAAGTATTTTTCAAAAAATGCAGTTTTTCCGCCTTTTGATGGCGCACCCACTTTAAATCTAGTTTTTGACATGTTTATAAGTTCAATTTGACAAAATAAAATTTTTCTTTGGAATCAAGAAATAAAAATTTACTTTGGATAAATTTTTGATATTTTTCTGATAACTTTTATATTTTGATGAATAGAAAAAATACGCAAATTTTTAATTAAAAACAACTTTTTTCATCAAGATAATTTATATGGATAAATTATAATATTGAATGGTTTTAAAGTATAAATAGAATATATTTTTACCATTTAATATAATTTATGTCATTAGCATTAATTTCACATTGAATTCATAGGTAAAAACATTTCAATCTTTGACAATGTTTTAACTTCTAAAACCTGTTTTCTTAACAACAGAATTTATTTTAAATTAATTACTGCAACTTATATGTTTTGAATTTTGAAAAATGGATTCCATATTCAGAATCAATGGGTCCAAATTATGTTAATAGGTTACTTTTTATTTTTGGGCATTATGAATAGTAACTACGGTAAATTTTATTTACCATAATTAAAGGTAAATCGGGTAATTAAGGGTAAATATAAGATTATAAAATTACCCTAACACCTGCCAAAATCCTATTGGATGACTAAAAGTATACCCATATCACCTAAGGGTCGTATTAGATTCATTTAATGGACTTTTTTCCATGAAAATAATTTAATTATTATTAAAACCAAAGAATGTGACAACATGTCACTTTCTTAAATCTTATAAGTATAATAATTTTAATTTAGTGATAAACTTAATGAAACTTCGAACATTAATAGTCTCCAAAAATCTTATACAATTATATACATCATAGGAATTTATTTATAATTTTTAGGGATTAAATAATTATCATTAATTATGACACAATAGTGATGTTGAAATTATTTTATTAATTAAAATATCAAATAAATGGTTTTAAAAATATTAAAATAATTATTATATGCACTATTTAATGTGCTCCACTAATTTTCTAGATACAAATTACATTTTATTAATCTATTAAAGATTTTAGTTCGAACATATCCTTTGTATATATTTAAATTCAAATAAATGAATAGTGTCAAAATTGACACTATTGTTATTTTATAAAAATAACATATTATAAAATTGTTTAAAAAATCACAAAAATATTTAAAAATTATAAATTAAATTTTATATGGTCGAAAATGTCATAAAGTGTCAAATTATGGAAAATTCACAACACATATGTAATTATTAATAATAATTTAAAATTTAGAATATTATTACCACAAATAAAATTAAATTGATAAATAAGGATAAATCAAGTTGATAATGTTTAAAATAAATTCCTAACATGTCTAAATTTTATTGGTTGATGATATTACAACCCTATCTCATCTAATCTTCAGATATGAGTCATTTTGGAAGTTTTTAAGTGGGGTTGGGATTTAATATAAACTAATATTTCTTATATTTCCAAAGGTGCTCCTCTCCTCCCTTATAAAAGGGAACCTCCTCCCTCTCCTCCTCACACCAATTTGAGCCTTAAAGCTCAGCCAAACCCTACCCATTTCACTTCCCCACTTCCCTAGAATCATCCTAGAGGTTCTGGTCTTCTTCAAAGACCAACCCTAGTGCCCTAAGAGGAGGTTAAGAAGAGGCGCGTCAAAAAGAGGTCATATCCATTACCAATCCTTTCCAAATTCCTTCTTCTTCAACTTCTTCTTATTTAGTTGTTTCATTATGAAGTAATAACATCAGTATCACTCATATACTGATATGTTATTATAAGTATGAAACAACCTTATTTCAACATATATCCATCCTACGGAAAACGAAATCACCGCGCGTGCGTACGTACGGAATACCGTCTCCACGCCGTGGTGTAATCTATTTTCCCCCACCACCTTACTTGGATAGGTATAATAGTGTAAATAATTACTATATATGATTATTGTAAAGTTATATTGATTCTGAAATAGTATACATACACTCCAATACAATTCCACGATCATGGGAACGATATCATCGCTCGTGCGTACGTACGGAATACCGTCTCCACGATGTGATGCGATTCGTTCTACATGATCTTCATTGCATAATGATTATATAAATGAATTTAATGAATAAATATAATATATAGTACATTAATACCATTCTAGAAATGATGTATCTATAACCTAAAGAGAAGAATAAGAATTTATTCGACAAAACACGCATAAGAACAAAAAGTTATAAACACCCGAATAACAAGTAGCAATGAAATATTACTACTAAGAAGCTAAGAATATGATCATATATGATATCATAACAATAATTATGATTCTGTAATAAGTCAATAACATTATTTAAATCATTATACAGGAGTTTCGGACACTTACGAGGCAAATCGGACCTAAGGTAAGGGAAAATATCACAATCTCATTTTTATCCAAGATTGTTTATACTTTGGTATTTACTGGGGTGTATTTTATCATCCACATATATGTTTCCTCAATATTTAATATTGTTTCCATCCACCTACAATTTTTTAAATCCAATTTTACCCTTCGGTGAGTTTTTAGTAAAAGATATGAAAGGAATATTTTGTCGTTTTTCGTACGAGGTACTTTTTGACTTTTTCGACAAAAGTACGAGAAGAATGTTTTTTTTAACTTATACGGAATGAATGGATTTTTAAAACATTATTTCCAAGAATCTTACTTTACAAGTTTTCAATTTTATTTTTAATCAACTTCTTTTAGTTTAAAATTGTATGACATGTTAAGAAAGGAAAATGTTTTTGAAATAGAAATGATATTTTCCTCAAGAATGGAGTTCAAGTGTTTTATTAAAATTATTTTCCATCTAAGATAATAAAGAGTTCTGTTTTTATCCCTATTATTACATTGATTTGATTATGTTGTGATGGAATTATTTTTATGAATTCCTTTATCTTATATGAATTGTTTTATGATGTCACGATGTTTAAGATTCCCATTTTTATTACATGGGTTATGCTATGATGTATGGTTTATGATTTTGTGGTACACATAAGAATGGTATCATTATGAGATGGGTGGGACCTATATCTCCCTCCAATGCATTGGGTAAAGATTTTATATCTCATGAGATAGACATGGCTGGAACGGCAGGTTAAACCGGTTCAGTGAAATAGGACTGAAACGAGGAGTAAACTCGGTTCAGAAATAGAATTTGTCCACTAAGATAGTCTTGGAAATGAGTCTTGACTAATAAGAAATGATTCTTTATGATTATGTGTGTATGCCACAAAGTTTCATGTTTTAAGTTATAATTATTGGGATTACAATTCACTACTATGATTTATCCCATGTTATGATATTATGATCTCTTTTGCAGGTTAAGATTTCCAAAATGTTATGTTCTTATGAATATGATGTGATTGATATTTCTTTTGTTTACCCTTACTGAGCATTTGAGCTCACCCTTTTATGTTTTCTTTTCCCCATGATATAAAGAAAGGTTTTAGGTAAAAAAAGGAAGATCTTTATGGTTGATGTTGAAGATCTTTCACCACGATTAGAAGATTATATTCCGAGTTTCCAAAGACACTAAACTATTACGGTCCTTGTGTGTGTGTTTTTGTTATGTATTAAGTATTCCGCAAAAGTAATGTAATGTCCATGTACGTTAAGCTTCGGGTCTCTATAGCAAATCCTTTCTTGCATTATCTATTAATGTAGTATCACTCGTGATGCACCCAACGTATCCTACCTCACTGTGAACAGTGTGTCGTCATAGTTTTCATCAATACATCTAAGTGCACGAGTTGTAATACCCATTAATAATAATCTTAAAGTTTAAGGACCAATACACACATCCACAGATAGGAACATCCAATGACACTATGAAATGTATATTTCCTATTGGCAGGTCTCGTTCTCATAATATCCTCCTGGATATTACAAAGGGTGCACACTATGAGAAGGTACCTCAAAGTTTTATGTGTCCTCACTCCTAATGGCCTGTATTATTTGTGTCCCTCAAATAACATCATCCAGCCATAGAACATATATTCAAGAACAACGTTATGTCACTTCTAGGTTCTCATCATAGCAGGGATCTGCTATAACCCTTTAATGTAACAGCCATCCTTAGGACATTATCACATGTATTGTCACACAGAAGAACAATCAAGATGTGATAAGGTATTTATTAATGAATAAAGTACAAAGTAGTTGGTTCTAGGCCACCAACTCCAACAGACTCTCACTTGGACTAGAGCCAACTACTAACAACCTTTAACCCACTATCTCTCACATTATATTCATGCTTCTGCTGAGATAGGCCTTTAGTCATGGGGTCTGTCACATTCTCTTTTGTGGACACTCTACTCACTGCAACTTCACCCCTTTTATAGAAATCCCTCAAGAGGTGATACTTTCAAAGTATGTTTTTTGTCTGTTGATGTGACCTTGGTTCTTTTTCAAGATCCACCGCTATAGTATTATCACAATACAACGTGATAGGATCTTTACTGCTAGGCACCACATCAAGCTCCTAGAAAAATTTCTGAATCCATAAGGCTTCCTTGGCTGCATCAGAAGCCGCTATATATTCAGACTCTGTTGTAGAATCAGCGACAACTAGTTGCTTTGAACTCTTCCAGCTCACAGCTCCTCCATTGAGACAGAAAACATATCCAGATTGCGACTTCAGATCATCCTGATCTGTCAGAAAATCAACATCAGTATACCCTCTGATGACAAGCACCTCATCTCCTCCATACACTAGGAACATATCCTTAGTTCTTCTCAGATACTTAAGGATATTATTAACAACAGTCCAATGTTGTTCTCTTAGATCTGATTGATATCTTCCTACCATGCTAAGTGCATAGGCAACATCAAGCCTGGTACATAACATGGAATACATGATGGATCCTATAGCCAAAGAGTATGGGATCTTACTCATTCTATCTTTCTCTTGTTGTGTCTGAGGACATATTTTCTTAGAGAGATGTAGGTCATGTGACACTGGAACCAATCCCCTCTTGGATTGTTCCATACTAAATCTCTTTAGTATCTGGTCAATGTATGTACCCTAACTTAGTCCAAGCAGCCTCTTAGATCTATCATGAATGATCTTGATTCCTAGAATTTAGGCTGCTTCACCTAAGTCCTTCATAGAGAAACACTTCTTCAACCAGTCCTTAACTAACTGTAAGACTAGTATATTGTTTCCAATAAGCAATATGTCGTCAACATATACTACTAGGATAATGATCACATTTCCATTAAACTTCTTATAAACACATGGCTCACATTAATCCTAAATGAAACCAAATTCCTTTATGGCTTCATCAAATCAAATTTTCCATGACCTAGATGCTTGCTTTCATCTATAAGTGGATTTCTACAACTTTTAAACCCGTTTGGCTTC
Organism: Viscum album; assembly: GCA_963277665.1. Taxonomy (NCBI): domain Eukaryota; kingdom Viridiplantae; phylum Streptophyta; class Magnoliopsida; order Santalales; family Viscaceae; genus Viscum; species Viscum album. Next base: position 1,354,671,868 of record OY728164.1, read on the forward strand.
ACCTGGTGTCCCAAACCCTTTTGGTTGTGTCATATAGACATTTTCCTGAAGGTTCCCATTAAGGAATGTTGTTTTTACATCCATTTTCCAAATCTCGTAGTCATGGTAAGCTGTTATGGCGAGTAATATTCTTATGGATTTAAACATGGTAACTGGAGAGAAGGTTTTATCATAGTCAATTCCTTGACATTATTTGAATCCTTTAGCAATTATCCTTGCTTTATAGGTGCTAACTTGACCTTCCATGTCTAGTTTTCTCTTGAATACCCATTTTCATCCAATAGGATTTACATCAACTGGATCATCAACCAGAACCCGGACTTGGTTCTGATACATAGAATCAATCTCAAAATTCATATTTTCTAGCCATCTTGCAGAATCTAGGCTTTATACTGCTTCCTTGTAGGAGAGAGGTTCATCATTATCCAACAATAATGATTCACCATCCTCAGTGACTAGGAAACCAAATATCTCTGGTTCCCTTACCTCTCTTGAGCTCTTACACAGTACTTGTGAAGCTAGAACCTCTTCCACGGGGACTTGTGGAACTTGTTCCTGTACCAAATCATGTGTATCTTGAGCATCAACTTCGTCGAAGTCAATCTTTCTCCCACTATCCCTTTTGAGGATGTGATCCCTCTCAAAAAATATGGCTTGTCTGGTGATAATCACTTTCTTGTGTGAAGGGTTATATAGGTAATATCCTTTTGTTTCATTGGGATATCCTATAAAGATACACTTCATGCCCCGAGGTGCTAGTTTGTTTCCTAAGAAGGCCTTAACAAACACCTCACATCCTCATACACGTGTTTGTGACAAAATGGGTTTCTTTCCATTCCATAACTCTGAGGGAATTCCATTTTCCACCTTGGTTGGTACTCGGTTTAATGTGTATGTTGTAGTCTATAATACATATCCCCAAAAGGATAATGGAAGATCTGTATGACTCGTCATCGATGTAACACCACGAGATTTTATTAGAAATATTCTTTTTAATTTATTTTATGTCTTGTGTTGTATGCTTCACCAAGATTATATGGTGCTATACACAACACCGTATTAGCTTGTAGTATACTCAAACACTATTCTTGGCTTTTGTTGCACGCAAGAGCAAGCTTCCTCAATAGCGTGTGTTGTACGTAATACCAAGTTTCACTAAACAACGATATATTATGAACTAGCTGTTATGAATATTATTAACCACATTTTTAATTTTATAACAATATAATTTATCTTACACATATTCTAGAACATGGTATGAGAACAAAATAAAATTTTCGGGTAAAATAAGTATTTTTCAAAAAATGTAGTTTTCCACCTTTTGATGGAGCACCCACTTTAAATATAGTTTTTGACACATTTATAGATTCAATTTGATGAAATAAAATTATTTATTTCAATAAAGATATAAAAATTTACTTTGGATAATTTTTTAATATTTTTCTGTTAACTTTCATATTTTGATGAATAGTAAAAATATGCTAAATTTTAATTAAAAAAAACTTGTTTCATCGAGATAATTTATATGGTTAATCTATAATATTTAATGGTTTAAAAGTATAAATAGAATATATTTTTACCATTTAATATAATTTAAGTCATTAGAATTAATTTTACATTGAATTCATATGTAAAAATATTTCAATCTTTGACAATGTTTTAACTTTTAAAACCTGTTTTATTAACAACAGGATTAATTTTAAATTAATTACTACAACTTCTGTGTTTTTAATTTTGAAAAATGGATTCCATATTTGGATTCAGTGGGTCCAAATTATGTTAATAGGTTACTTTTATTTTTTTGACATTATGAATAGTAACTATGGTAATTTTTATTTACTACAGTTAAAGGTAAATCGGGTAATTAAGGGTAAAAATAAGATTATAAAATTACCCTACCACCTGCCAAAATTCTATTGGATGAATAAAAGTCAATACATATCACCTAAGGGTTGGAATAGATTCGTTTCATGGACTATTGACTATGAAAATGATATAATTATAATTAAAACCAAAGAAAGTGGCAACATGTCACTCTCTTATATCTTATGAGTGTAATAATTTTAATTTAGTGATAAACTTCATAAAACTTAGAACATGAATAGTCTCCAGAAATATAATAAAAGTATCTGCATCATGTGAATTTATTTATAATGTTTAGGTATTAAATAATTATCATTAATTATGACACAATAGTGATGTTGAAATTATTTTATTGATTGAAATATCAAATAAATGGTTTTAAAAATATTAAAATAAATAATATATGAACTATTTAATGTGCTCCATTAATTTTATAGATAAATATGACATGTTATTAATCTATTAAATCTTTTAGTTCGAACATATATTCTGTGTAGATTTTATTTAAATAAAAATAAATGAATAGTGTCAAAATTGACACTATTGTTATTTTATAAAAATAAAATATTTAAAAATTATTTAAAAATTACAAAAATATTTAAAAATTATAAATTGAAATTTATATGGTCTACAATGTCATAAAGTATACAATTATGGACAATTCACAACACATAAGTAAATATATATAATAATTTAAAATTTAGAATATTATATTACAACCCTATCTCATCTAATATTTAGATTTTGTTCATTTTTGGAGGTTTTTAAGTGGGTTTTGAATTTATTATAAATTAATATTTCTTATGTTTCCAAAGGTGCCCCTCTCCTCCCTTATAAAAGGGAACATCCTCCCTCTCCTCCTCACACCATTTTTAGCCTTCACGCTCGGCCAACCCCTGCCAATGTTTCTTCTCCACTTATCTAGAAACATACTAGAGGTCCTGGTCTTCTTCAAAGACAAACATTAGTGCCCTAAGAGGAGGTTTAGAAGAGGCGTGTCGAAGAAGAGGTAATATCCTTTACCGGTTATTTCAAATTCATTTCTTCTTCTACTTACTCTTATTTTGTTGTTTCATAATAATGTAATAAAATAAGTATCACTCATATACTGATATGTTATTATAAATATGAAACAAACCTATTTCACCTTCTATCCATCCTACGGAAAACAAAATCACCACGCGTGCGTACGTACGGAATACCGTCTCCACATCATGCTGTAATCTCTTTTCCACCACCACCATACTTGAATGGGTATAATGGTGTAAAAAATAACTATATATGATTATTGTAACATGATTATAATTTTGAGATATAATATCATCCACTCCAATACCATTCAATAATTATGGGAATGATATCATCGCTCGTGCGTACGTACGGATTACCGTCTCCACGACGCGATGAGATTCATTCTCCATGTTAACCATTCTAGAATGATTATAAAGTTTATATATAATAAATAATAAAGAAATTAATGAAATAATAATTCTACTAGATTAATTTATATATATATATTTCATCAAATTACTTTCATTCAATTCAATAAGGAAATGAAAACAGCGTTCATGCGTACGTACGGTCTACCGTCTCCATGAACGGTGTATTTCATTTCATTTATCTATCTATTATATACATATATATCCTGAATATATATGATATATAAATCATTTTTTACATTATGGAAGTAAGTATATCATGATATAATTAATAATAATATCAAGAACAACAAGTCCAAACACGTACGATAAATGAAATGACTTTACCCAAAATGCGGCTTTAACATAAAATTGACAAATGAACGGCTAAGATAAAGTCATAAGTGAATCATATATGATATCATAAATATTATTATGGTTATGTTACAAGTTAATAATATGTTTAAACTCACTATACAGGAGTCTCGGACACATACAGAAGAAATTGGACATAAGGTAAGGTATAATTTAGCAATCTCATTTTTATCCAAGATTGCTTATACGTAAGTATTTACTGGAATTATATTTTTCATCCATGTCCATAAAATGTTTTTCATAAAGTGTTTAATATTCTTTAATGTATGTTTAATTTCATGATTACCCCTCTTTGACTTTTACTTTGTGTTATGGAAGAAATATTTCTTTTGTTTACCATACGTGGTACTTTTTGACTTTTCCGTTAAAAGTACGAGGAGAATGTTTTTTAACTTATACAGCATGAACGGATTTTTATGGTTTCATAACTCCTTTTCTTCATGAAGCTTAATCTAAAATATTTCATGATAATTTTCAATAAAATCCTTTTCTTTTAAAATTTCATGGAATTTTGTGAAAAGAAAATTATTTTGAAGAAGAAAGGATATTTTCCTCAAGAATTCATTTCAAGTGTTTTATCAAAATTGTTTTCCATATAAGATGAAATTATTTAGCATGTTTATGTTTCAAGTATAATGTCTCTATTATTTACATGGTTTTATTTGTATTATGATGAAATTATATCCATTTGTTTTATATGGATTATGGCACGATGGAATGATGTTTATGAAACCCATTTTATTATTTGGGTTATGATGAATGATTTATGATTGTTTTGTGGAACACGTAAGAATGATTTCAATATAAGAAGGGTGGGACCTATATCTACCTCCAATGAATTTGGTAAAGATTTATATCTCGTGATATAGACATGGCTAGAACGGAAAGTGAATCTGGTTCAGTAATACAGGGCTGGAACGGAAAGTAAACCTGGTTTAGTAATGGACTTTGTCCACTATGATAGTCTTGGAAGCAATGCCTTGGATACTATGGAAATAATAAAATGTGATTAATGGATTCCATAATTACATGTTTTATTCCCATGATATTTTATCATGATTAATGTTCCTTTATGATCTATGCCTTACATAATGCCAAGATTTATTTCACAACTCAAGATTTTGATGTTTAAACTTTATGTTCATGTTTTTAAGTTCAAATGTATATGGTTTGTTTTATTTTCTCCATGCTTACCCTTACTGAGCATTTGAGATCACCCTTTATATGTTTTATTTTCCCCAGGATTTAAAGAAATGTTTTAGGTAAGAAAACAAAAGGGGAAGATCTTTATGAGATATGTTGAAGATATTTCACCATGATTGGAAGATTATGTTCTGAGTTTCCAAAGACACTAAACTATTACGGTCCTTGGGTGTCTGTTTTTGTTATGTATTAAGTATTACACAAAAGTAATGTAATGTCCATGTACGTCAAGCTTTGGGTCTCTACAGTTGGTATCAGAGGAATGGTTTAGTTGACCTTTGGAAACTAGGATGTGAAAAATTTAGTGATATCCCTAGAGATATTTCTAAGGTATGTCTAGGTATGTCCCAAAGGTTTAGTATAACTATAGGTTATAGTCCTAGAATTATTTTGAAAACCTAGGGTGAACCTAATATGTCATGGATTAAAGAATGTGTGATAAGTTAGAAATCCCACAAGTGACTTTTTATGATTATGTGGTTCCTCATTATCTTAACTGTTTCTTACACAATGGTTTCTGTTTTTAGTTAATGGAGGGAACCAGAAGGAATTAGGTTAACATTGAATATGATAGACAAATTGGTGATTATGAGCAGAAAAATTGTGTAATGCCTAGAGATAAAGATATTGTGATTATGCTGAATCAATCATCACGATATATGATTAACAAGGTGAACTTTAGTTGTATTCCTAAGTCATAAAATAAGAGGAAGATGGAATTTTATGCATGTTCTCATGGTGAAGAACATAGAGAAAGAAAGATTAAGCTTTCTACATATCAAGAAGAAGGGAAGAAGAACCTTGAGGAATACCTAAAATGGAGGGGAAGATGTTATATGTGTGGGGAAAAGGGGTATAGAGTGGCAAACTATTATGGAGTTCAATGTCTTATCTGTGGAGAACATGGGCATTACCCAACTCAATTCCCTGACCTAAGAGGTTACTTATAAATCTAGGAAGGACCTATTCCATGACAATCATTGAAAAGGAGGGATTTAAGGGCTTATGTACTATAATTCAAGAATAATGGTGTTGAGGTAATTTTATGGTATAATAAAATATCTATGTATTAGTCCACTGTGGTTTTCCATAAGAATATGGTACTAGTAACCATGAAAAGTGATTGAAATATTTTTAGAAAGCAGATGATATGCGCATAATGAAGGGATAAGGAGAAAATAATATGTTTGATAGTATTCATGAGCTCATGACTAATAAAGGACAAAGTTATATCATGGTTTGAGTATATAGAAATTTTGGGATTTTGGTGTGTGGAAAGAGTTAACTTTTTATAGCATTCATGTTTTCACTAAGGTTCTATGGTAATTATTGTTTCAAGAGAATACATGATTAAGTTATTCACATGTTCAAAATGTGACCAACAAGATATATCTTATGATATATGGGGGATAAATGGTGGTATTTGCATGCTTGGTAGAATGACCTCTCTAGTAATCTTGTTCATTATACTATGAGATTGGACAGAAGTATTTTGGATAAGCCTAAAGATTGGAATGGATTATGTTAGACATCAGATATTATTGTTTAAGGATAGAAATTTATGATATTATTTCTCAAATTTTATAATAGTATATTTTTAGAAAAAGGAAAACATGTAGGATGGGCGACAACCCGTCGCGTCGGACAAGGATGCAGGAATCGAACCCACAACCGAAGTGCGACAGGCCTTTATCACCTACCAATAGCCTACAGGAAGTCCCTAGTCAGTAGAAATTAGTTTTATATTATTAAGTGGTATGATAGATAAAGTATAAGTCTGTTTTTGGAACCATATATGATTAATATCACCATATATGTACTTATGTATATTTAATAACTTTTGCTTGAGACAGATGGAATGACCCATCATTCTATCACACGATCTGGTAACACTTCACGAATGACAAATTCAACTTCATTTCTTTAATAGATGAAGTGTAAATTATTCAAGGAACGACCAACGATGAGATTTTACCAAAATCAAGTAAGTGTTTCTTCTAATTCAAAATTTTCATCTTTAGGGAAATGATCTTGAAAACCAAAAATGTTGTCCTAGTACCCCAATATCCGATGAATTAGATGGTACCTTAGATCATCAAAAATTTAAGGCTTTGTGATTGTTGGATTTTTCATAGCCATGTTCTCTACCACTCTTTATAAGAACTTCATGGTTAGATTTCTCTTCCATATCCATATTTTCACCTATGTTCTCCTATGTGAAAACCCATTGATGAGTTAATTTGGGTAACCGTTACATTTCTTACTCTACTTTATAAAATTAAGTTTTATTATTCCTTTTTACGATGTGGGTTTTTATGAAATAAATTTCAAGTAGTAAACCATTTATAACCCCGACGAATTTCGAAGGCGAAATTCATTTTAAGGGGGGTAGAATGTAACACCTTGAGATTTTATGAGAAATATTCTTTTTAATTTATTTGATGTCTTGTGTTATACGCTTCACCAAGATTATATGGCACTATACACAACACCGTATCAGCTTTTAGTATACGCAAACACTATTCTTGGCTTGTGTTGCATGCAAGAGAAAGCTTCCTCAATAGTGTGTGTTGTATGCAATACCGAGTTTCACTAAACAACGATATATTATGAACTAGATGTTATGAATAGTATTAACCACATATTGAATTTTATAAAAATATAATTAATCTTACACATATTCTAGAACATGGTATGAGAACAAAATAAATTTTTCAGGTAAAATAAGTATTTTTCAAAAAATGCAGTTTTGCCACCTTTTGATGGTGCACCCACTTAAAATATGGTTTTTGACACATTTATAAGTTCAATTTGATGAAATAAAACTATTTATTTCAACAAGTATATAAAAATTTACTTTGGATAATTTTTTAATATTTTTCTGTTAACTTTCATATTTTGATGAATAGTAAAAATACGCTAAATTTTAATTAAAAACAACTTTTTTCATCGAGATAATTTATATGGTTAAATTATAATATTTAATGGTTTTAAAGTATAAATAGAATATATTTTTACCATTTAATATAATTTAAGTCATTGTCATTAATTTTACATTGAATTCATAGGTAAAAACATTTCAATCTTTGACAATGTTTTAACTTTTAAAACCCGTTTTCTTAACAATAGGATTAATTTTAAATTAATTACTGCAACTTATATGTTTTGAATTTTGAAAAATGGATTCCATATTTGGATTCAGTGGGTCCAAATTATTTTAATAGGTTAATTTTATTTTTTTGACATTATGAATAGTAACTATGGTAATTTTTATTTACTAAAGTTAAAGGTAAATTGGGTAATTAAGGGTAAAAATAAGATTATAAAATTACCCTACCACCTTCCAAAATTATATTTTATTAATAAAAGTAGACCAATATCACCTAAGGGTCATAATATATTTGTTTCATGGACAATTGACCATGAAAATGATATAATTATAATTAAAACCAAAGAAAGTGACAACATGTCACTCTCTTATATCTTATAAGTGTAATAATTTTAATTTAGTGATAAAATTCATAAAACTTCAAACATGAATATTCTCTAGAAATATAATAAAATTATATACATCATTTAAATTTATTTAGAATTTTTAGGGATTAAATAATTATCATTAATTATGACACAATAGTGATGTTGAAATTATTTTATTGATTGAAATATCAAATAAATGGTTTTAAAAATATTAAAATAAATATTATATGAACTATTTAATGTGTTCCATTAATTTTATAGATAAATATGACATGTTATAAATATATTAAATCTTTTAGTTCAAACATATCTTCTGTGTGGATTTTATTTAAATTCAAATAAATGAATAGTGTCAAAATTGACACTTGTTATTTTATAAAAATAACATATTATAAAATTGTTTAAAAATCAAAAAAATATTTAAAAATTATAAATTGAAATTTATATGGTCGAAAATTTTATAAAGTATACAATTATGGACAATTAAAAACACATAAGTAAATATTTATATCAATTTAAAATTTAGAATGTTATTACCAAAAATAAAATTAAATATATTAAATAAGGATAAATCAAGTTTATAATGTTTAAAATAATTTCCCAACATGTCTAAATTTTATTGGTTGATGATATTACAACCCTATATCATCTAATATTTGTATTTGAGTCATTTTTGGAGGGTTTTAAGTGGGTTTTGAATTTATTATAAATTAATATTTCTTATGTTTCCAAAGGTGCCCCTCTCCTCCCTTATAAAAGGGCACATCTCTCCTCTCCTCCTCACACCATTTTGAGCCTTCACACTTGGACAAACCCTACCAATATTTCTTCTCCACTTCCCTATAAACATAATATAGGTCCTTGTCTTCTTCAAAGACCAACTTTAGTGCCCTAAGAGGAGGTTAGAAGAGGTGCGTCGAACAAGAGGTAATATCCTTTACCGATTCTTTCATATTCATTTCTTCTTCTACTTCCTCTTATTTTGTTGTTTCATAATAAAGTAATAAAATAAGTATCAATAATATACTTATATTTTATTATAAATATTAAACAACCCTATTTCGCCCTCTATCTATCCTACGGAAAACGAAATCACCGCGTGTGCGTACGTACGGAATACCGTCTTCACGCCGTGGTGTAAGCTGTTTTCCACCACCACCATACTTGGATGGGTATAATGGTGTAAAAAATAACTATATATTCTTATTATAACATTATTATAATTATGAGATATTATATCATCCACTCCAATACCATTCAAAATTATGGGAACGATATTATCGCTCGTGCGTACGTACGGATTACCATCTCCACAATGTGATGAGATTAATTCTCCATGTTAACCATTCCAGAATGATTATAAAGTTTATATATAATAAATAATGATTAAATTTATGAAATAATAATTCTACTGGATTTATTTATATATATGTGTGTTTCATCTACTTACTTCCATTCAATTCAATAAGGAAATGAAAACAGCGTTCATGTGTATGTATGGTCTACCGTCTCCATGAACGGTGTATTTAATTTCATTTATCTATCTATTATATACATATATATCCTGAATATATATGATATATAAATCATTTTTTACATTCTGTAAGTAATTATATCATGATATAAGTAATAATAATATCAAGAACAGCAATTCCAAACACGTACCATAAATGAAATGATTTTACCCAAAACGTGGTTTTAACATGAAATTGACAAATTAACGGGTAAGATAAAGTCACAAGTGAATCATATATGGTATCATAAATATTATTATAGTTCATTTAAAAGTTAATAATATGTTTAAACCCACTATACAGGAGTCTCGGACACATACGGAAGAAATTGGACATAAGGTAAGGGGTAATTCAGCAATCTCATTTTTATCCGAGATTGCTTATACGTAAGTATTTACTGGGGTTATATTTTTCATCCATGTCCGTAAAATTATTTTCATAAAGTGTTTAATATTCTTCCATGTATTTTTAATGTCATTATTACCCCTCTTTGACTTTTACTTTGTGTTATGGAAGGAATCTTTCTTTTGTTTACCATACGTGGTACTTTTTGACTTTTTTGTTAAAAATACAAGGAGAATGTTTTTTTAACTTATACAGCATGAACGGATTTTTACGGTTTCATAACGCCTTTTCTTCATGAAGCTTACTCTACAATATTTCATGATAATTTTCAATAAAATCATTTTCTTTTAAAATTGCGTGGAATTTTGTGAAAAGAAAATGATTTTGAAGAAGAAAGGATATTTTCCTCAAGAATTCATTTCAAGTGTTTTATCAAAACTGTTTTCCATCTAAGATGACATTATTTAGCATGTTTATGTTCCAAGTATAATGTATATATTATTTACATGGTTTGATTTTTATTATGATTGAATGATATTTATTTGTTTTATATGGATTATGGCACGATGGTATGATGTTTATGAAACCTATTTTATTCTTTGGGTTATGATGAATGATTTATGATTGTTTTGTGGAACACGTAAGAATGATTTAAATATGAGATGGGTGGGACCTATATCTCCATCCAATGCATTGGGTAAATATTTATATCTCATGAGATAGACATGGCTGGAACGACAAGTGAATCTGGGTCAGTAATACAGGGCTGGAACGGCAAGTAAACCCGGTTCAGTAATTGACTTTGTCCACTATGATAGTCTTGGTAGTAATGCTTTGGCTACTATAGAAATCATAACATGTGCTTAATGGATTCCACAATTACATGTCTTATTCCCATGCTATTTTATCATGATTAATGTTCCTTTATTATCTATTCCTTACATACTTCCAAGATTTATTTCACAACTCAATATTTTGATGTTTAAACTTTACGTTCATGTTTTTAAGTTCAAATGTATATGGTTTGTTTTATTTTCTCCATGCTTACCCTTACTAAGCATTTGAGCTCACCCTTTATATGTTTTCTTTTCCCCAGGATTTAGAGAAAGGTTTTAGGTAAGAAAACAAAAGGGGAAGATCTTTATGGGAGATGTTGAAGATCTTTCACCATGATTAGAAGATTATGTTCTGAGTTTGGGAGCTCCATCCATTACATATGCATTTATCTCACATGCAGGTGAGGGGTAAAAATGGGGTTTTACATAAAATAAACCTTGGGTGCACAGGCCCAACATATTAATGAGGAGAAGGCTCGCAGGCTAACAAATTTAATTTAAATAAATAAATTAAAAGAAACCATTCCCATACAAAGGTCTTGGTCTAGCTCATGATCATCCATACATGCAATGATATTTATGCATAAATAAAACTAGAATTCAATTATTTATTCATTCTTATTTAAGATAAATCATGCTCGAATCAATTAATTATCTTTAATTAATCTATCCTTTTATATTAAACCCTTTTTCTGAATTTCCTTGAGATTATCATCCATCGTTATTTTAATCAAATAAATTCATTTGAAATTATATTTTTACGTAAATTATACCTTGGAGGCAACCCGGTGAATTCTCATTCATAACTACCCAATGAGTAGAAATTAACATTACACAAATGTTAAATTAAATGCATATATCTATCACGTGTTGTGCCTCATCTTTACGCCTGCACTATGGTACACATCTCAAGGGTTTGTATAATATAATAATAAATTTTAATAAATCTTCATAATTTGGATGAGTACATGGCGTGTATTTACAAATACACGGTGTGTACTTTTTTTCACCGTCCATCTGAAGTACACGCCCAGGGACATGGCGTGTAGATGTACTTCAGAAATTTTTAGAGTACACAGCATGTTTAGTGGGACACACGTCATGTAGTATCCGCGTTACATGGTTTCCAACCGGTCAAGCCGTGTACGGGGTACACGATCTAACCTTATCCCGAAGGGACTACACGCCGTGTTCAGTGGACCACATGGCGTGTAATTCAGAAATCGTGTGCCACCTATTCCTGGTCAACACACGGTGTCATTTATGACTTAAGAATACTCCAACACATGGCCTGATTTGGCGGACCAGTCCAATGCATTGAACCTAGACTACACAGCATGTACTTCCGAATACATGCCATGTATTCTGGTTTTGTATGGCCAGGAACATTTGGCACCTCTGGATGAGATCCTCTATTTTATTTTAATCAAAATTAAAATAAAAATTTATTTTTGTAAGGTGAACGAGAAACGTGAGAGGAGGAACAGATCTCGAGATTCAGATTTTAAATAACGATTAACTTGAATTGAAATAACTAAATTATTAAATGTGTAAATCACCAACGAAAAACTTCAATAATTATAACCAATGATATTACCACTCTGATACCACTTGTAGGTTCTGGGTGCAGCGGAAGAGCGTTGGTGGGTGTACCTAACTTTAATTTTAGCGTTAACAATGATCAATCCGAGATCTGTCACGATAATAAAATGTCGGATCTTCAAAATAGAATGAAGAATAAAAAAAGAAATAGGGGAGTACCGGAACCATAAATAGGATCATCATATGTTGGTTATAATTAATTTAATTAATTGACAAGAATTACCTTGATGGAATTCTTTCTTCGTTGATGTTTCCGGTCACGATCTGATGTGATCTGTCATTGCATCGTAGAATCCAAGTGTAGGATTTATCTAGCGGTGATCCAAACGTGCTCCACATATCTCTGGATGTCGCCAAAGGGATCTCCGGGTGCTAGCACGGAAGACCCTTCACTTGCGATGTCTGCCTTCGATCGCCTTGATCCGGTGGAGGTGGATCTCTCTCTTGTAGCTTGAGAGTGTTCTCTGTGGAAAAAGAATTCTCTCTTGGCTTGAGAGATTTTCCAAATCCATTGTGCACAACCACAAAAAAAAATGGATAGTCTAATGAGAAATATATAATTGGGATCTTTAATTACATAGAATAATAAAATGAATTAATTACCCAAAATCATTTATTCATTTCATTTAATTCTTAGTAATACCCCATGTCTAATAATAACAGTTGACTATTATTATTACCTGACATGCACCCAGCGAATTACAACTAATATTATTTAATTAAATAAATAATATTTATTTCTCATTAATTCCCATAAAAAAATACATGGCGTTTATATTTAATATACACGGCGTGTAATTTTATTTTTCCATTTTTCTTTATTTCCTCCACCATATTTATTAGACCTTGAATAATGGCTATTTATTTCTAAAATAAATATCATTGCATTACTTGATAATAAATATATTATTTCTCCCACAATATATTCTCTTAAATAACTAATGTTGAAATAAATGAAATCTGACATCCTTAAATAATTATTAAATCACAATCGGGAATAATCTTTATTTAACATGTTAAATTAATATTTAACTGAGATACTTGGACACACTTAGTGTGTGACCCTCTAGGCCTCTTTATCAGTGGCATTAGGTAGAGCCTACCTAAAGTCCAAGGTTAGCAACTAACAACACGCCAAGGCACCCATAGAGAAAGAAGTTAACGCCGCAATGATGTGTCACCTCCTACGAACGCTTACCGTGTAATATAATCCCTTTGTCTTGATATTTTGAATCAAGCGGGTTGCATGCTAGTGCCATCAACCCATGCGCTTGATTATTCTTTCTTTGACTTTCTAGAATTGAACTTTCTCATTCCTCACCATGGACATGGATTTATTTAGGATATATCAATTCCATCAAAGGGCCTGAGACATCTACTTCTGTTATGGAACATAAGGGACAAATCCTTTCTTGCATTATCTATTAATGTAATATCACTTGTGATGCACCCAACGTATCCTACCTCACTGCGAACAGTGTGTCTTCACAGTTTTCATCAATACATATAAGTGTGCGAGTTGTAATACCCATTAATAATCATCTTAAAGTTTAAGGACCAATAAACACGTCCACAGATAGGAACATCCATTGACACTATGAAATGTGGATTTCCTACTGGCAGGTCTCATTCTCATAATATAATCTTGGATATTACCAAGGGCACACACCATGAGAAGGTGCCTCAAAGTTTTATGATTCCTCACTCCTAATGGCCTATATTTTTTTTGTCCCTCAAATAACATCATCCGGCCATAGAACATATATTCAAGAACAGTGTTATGGCACTTCTGGGTTCTCATCATAGCAGGGATTCGCTATGACCCTTTAATGAAACATCTATCCTTAGAACATTATCACATGCATTGTCATGCAGAAGAACAATCACGATGTGATAAGGTATTTATTAATGAATAAAGTACAAAGTACTTGGTTCTAGGCCACCAACTCCAACAATACATTGTTCTACCAAACCAGATCGCAAAATAATATCTTGTAGTGAGTCTATTTGTTTCTACATTTGTATCATCATATTATATGTATATTCATGAGGTTTTATCTTCTCGGAATATGTTTGGGGAGAGACTCCAAAACCTAATCCTCTAATGCGACTGCATTGTTTAGGCCGCTTCAAAGTAACTGAAAATTGTTTTTCTTCTGGTATGGTCGTTGACGATTCTTGTGCCTAAACCATATAAAAAAATATGAACATATTTATTTTATGTAATATTATTATAAATAATAACTAATTATAATTATTTTATACTTACACATGCTTCTCATACTACTTTTGTGTTTTCATCAACTAATATACCATCTTTATTTACACATGCCTCCTTCCATAGCATATGACGTGGGATGGAAGTGACTTCAGATTTTGATTCATTAATATACTTATAAACAGAGGAACATATGTTGTTTCATATCACATAATTAAACTTTTATTGTTGATTTAAAATACATACCAATTTCTTCTCTAATGAATCGTACCTCATCCTTCCTTTGCATTAGGGGTACGCTAGTTTTGATGCACGTTATTTATTTTCAGAACTCTTTTGTTGTTCCATAAATTAGCAATTTTGAATCAAGTTGTATAAAATAAATAATGTCAAATAATATATTATCAATAGCAATGCACCTGAAATTATTTCTCATTGCGATTATTTTTTAAAGAAGTTCATGTTTCCTACTTTATAATGTGTGCATAACAAATTGGTGGGTGGGGATTTATTTTCTCCTCAGCATCCCTAAGATGTAACTTCATCAGAAGAGTCTAAAATCTTCTATGGGATTTTTCAGTGGCCATTAAGACAAATTTCTTATGGAAATATTCTAAAATAAATGAAGTCTTCAAGTAATAATGAAAACAAAATCAATGTTTCAATATATAATTTTTCAGTAAAATAGAGAAATTATATTATAACATTATTGTTATATCTTTCCAAAGGATTTCCTTCATTATAGGTTAAACGCGGCGCCAGGAGTCAATATCAATCGGCACATTCATCCTCATTATGAACCCAAGATAACTAATGAATATTAACTTGTTGGGGTCAATAGGTTGGCCATGTTGATTCCAACCAAACTCAAATTTTATACCCTGACTTATTACCTTGATAAGTTTATTCAAAACTACGATGTTGCATCATTGTTGTTTTTTTCATTTTTTATCAACATGTTGTTAATCCACTAATAATTCTATAGTTTCATCATCAATAGTCTATTCTTACCAGGATTAGCAATATCATCAGGTTCAAAATTCATTGTCTGCATGAGTAGTCAAACATTTAATTTGTCTTGAATAACAAAAATTCAATACACTCCATGCATAAAATTCCACAATTGCGTGAATCTTTCATGAAATATTGAATAGAGATATAATACTTCAATACTATAGTAAAACTAACCTTCACTACCTTTATTTAATCCATCCTCAGATGCTTGATTTCCTTCTATCTCTTGATGATGGGAGGAAGTCTAGTTTGAAATAGGGAGTCCAATCCATCATCAAGAGATGGAAGACAATCAAGAATATAAGGATTAAAGTGTCCTAGGAACCTACACTTATAGAATCACTCAAAAAGTCTCCTAAATTGATATATAATAGCCATATGCTATGGGTGAACAAATAAATCCTTGATATCATAATATAAGATATTGACATAATACAATATAAAATTTATTTATTTGAAAAACTAATAGATTAATACATTGTGTCCTTGAAGACAAATTCTCTGATACCACTTATGAGTTTTAGGGTATCATCATATGATCATTAGAGGGATAAAAAACCTAAAAAAGGGTCGATTTATCTGAAGGATAAATGTGAATGGAAATAAAGAAAAAAAAACACCTATGAAATACTTGTAATATAGTATTAGTGGAATCCATCTTTAAGAATAAATGAAATATGTTTGATTAATAACATTGAAGTATCAAAAAATTATTATAACCTTTGTAGAGATTACACTATCCTTAAATCACAAAAATATTTTTGAGGACCTTCAATCATCGAAGGAGTTCTAGCGCCTTAACCTAGTGATAAACAGTGATCAAAGATGAATAGAGGTTTGGCTATGGAATGCAACAAAGGGTTAATTACAATAGGAGGATCATATATCTATTTTTATTAGTAAATATATTAATAAATCACATATCATATTTTTCTTGATCAACTATCCAACCATGGATAACTCACTTACTTTTGGAAAATACACTCTTTATATGTTGTTGTGTATTTCTAAGTCCATTTACCCATTGATTTTTCAACTATATCTAATATGAGAAATTTAAAAAAAAATGACCATACTTTTCTTACCAAATAAATTCCACATCACTCTTTGTAACCCATGGTTAAAGTTTAATAATAATCTTGAATTAATTAAAAAAACAAAACTCTCGCAACATGTATCACTAAAATAATGTTTGGAATGTGACTAATTAATTAAATATTTTTTTGAATTCAATAAAAAATTATTCATCAAAATAATAAATCTAAATAACCCATTTCATGGTTTAACAATTTACATGAATAACCAAAATCCAAAAAACATGTTTTAATGATTTTTACACTTACCATGGTCCCTATATGTTCATCCCCCGTAAATAAGGGCCACAACTTGGTATCCCCTAATCCTTAAAAACCCTCATAATTAAGCCTTTATAATCTATAATCTAGTATATATTATGAATTAAATTTGAGAAACTACCTAGATTTTGGAACCCTATATTATTCAAATGAAGAGAAAACCAAGGGGGTGAGAGGTCTCCTTGTTAATCTAGAGAGGAGAGTAAACCATCTATGTGTGTCTCTAGGGACAAATGGGTTAGGTAGTCAAATACATATGAAAGGAGAAAAACAATGAAATAGAACCACAATCATTGTATTTCAGTAGTGATGAGAAGAGGTGTAGGGTTCGTCATGTTTAAGAACAGTGCAAAAATTCAAAAATCAGAACCCAAAACATCAAACAATGATAGAAGAAGAGCAGAAAATAACATACATTGGATTCTATCCTTGATTAATCTGAGGGAACGTAGAGCATTCGTGCCAAAAACATATGAGTTCCATGAGAGCTTGAGAATCACAAGTGACTGGATCGTAGTTAGGGTTTTTTAAAATAGATTAGGAATACTTTTAACAGTGCTTTCAAAAAAACGCTGACAAAGATCCCTTTTATTAGCACTAAATTTATAAGCTCTGATAAATATGTCTTTTATCAGTGCTTTTTTATTACTAATAAATCTCAAGCTTTATCAGTGCTAAAAAAGTCATAATTAAATAAATATTTATTTGTACTACAGTTTTAGCACCGATAAATATATCTTTTAACAGTGCTACAAAAGTGCTGTTAAAAGTTTTGTAATTATAATTATATAAAAATAATTACAAAACTTATTATAATTATTTAAACAACTTTATTATAATTTTATACTTATTTAAATATATATAATTATTTATTTATAATTACATAAATAATTATTTACAAAATAATTATTATTTATTTATAATAATTATTAATATAGTAAATATACATTACCCCAACGGGGGTGGCCCGTTTGTTGGGTTATTCACTTGGTTCCTCAAAGTTGGGGGTTCGATTCCTACTGGTTGTGTTTCAGCATCGTAATTTCACCACTGTTGACTTAATCTCCTCTTCTCTGTTGGGCGGCGTAGGGTGGGGTGGTTTTGCGTAGTATCAACCGCATGGTGACGAGTGATCCCGGGTCTCTTTAACCGGTTTACCGAGGGTGGGATACTCAATTGGAAGCTTAATATGTGTAATGGGGGTGATGTATTTTCCATTCAAAAAAAATTAAACATACATTTGTTATTTATTTCTAAATATTTATTTACAAATATATTTTTAACATTATTAATGGAAATATAATCTTAAATACATGCATTTTAAAAATTCATGAAGTTGAATAATTTGAAATGAGTACACTTTAAAAATATTGAAAAATGGGTAAGTTTTATTAATTAAATATAAGTTATTAAAAAATATGGATATATATATATACATTGAAGTGGATGAATACATATTGAAAATACAAAAACATAATAAATAAATATATAAATAAACAATAAGAAATAATCAAATTCAAAATTAAAATAAAAAATAAAAAACATTAAAAATGAATACCCTGACTGTAGTATTAAAAATAAATAAATAAAATTGACCAATTAAAAACGTAATATATATTAAATGTATCATGTTATAACAAAATTCTAAAATATACTAAAATTTGAATAAATTGCATAAATATCAGGTGTATGTGTTTCTATATATTTCATAGATATATTTGTGTATGTGTTTGTGTATACAAATGCATTAACATGTATATATATATATATACATGAAATAAATTCAATACACGATGTTTAATATAGGTTAAATTGAAAAATCAAACAACATTAAAAATGAATAAGACATTAATATGTTTTTAATTAACATTATACATATATATATATATATATTATACTTATTCATTTTATATATATATATATATTTAATATATACTATTTATTAATATTTATAATCTATATATATGTATATTAAATTTATTCATTTTTATCAATAATTATTTAATTAATAAAATTTTTGATATTTTTCTTAATTTACTCTTTTTATTTTTATTTTTTGAATTTTTCATTTTATTCTGGACCTTTATCAGTGCTAAAAAATGTTGATGAAGGGAAACTTTTATCAGCACTAAAAACACGCTGATAAAGGAAACCTTTTATCAATTCTATAAATGAAGCGCTGATACAAGTTTCCTTTATCAGTGCTAAAATAAAGCACTGATAAAGGTTAACTTTTATCAGCGCTAAAAAAAAGAATTGATAAATGGTGCATTTTATCAGTGCTTTTTTTAGCACTGATAAAGGGATTCTTTTATCAGCATTTATTTTAGCACTGATAAAGTTCATCTTTATCAGAAAAATTTTTGAGCACTGATAAATACCAACGTTTTTATAGGTGTATTTTTTGGTAGTGATGTATTATAATCATATACTTGTTTATTCTTTGTGATATATAGCATACATGACTTATCACGGACTTTTATGACATGTAATTCACATATGATTACACGAATTACATGATTTTTCAGCCACGTATTTTGATTAAATACATATAGA
Organism: Viscum album; assembly: GCA_963277665.1. Classification (NCBI taxonomy): domain Eukaryota; kingdom Viridiplantae; phylum Streptophyta; class Magnoliopsida; order Santalales; family Viscaceae; genus Viscum; species Viscum album. The sequence goes on from OY728164.1 coordinate 1,354,691,644, forward strand.
GTAACAACTTGTAATACGACTCATACATGATCTGAAGATCTGAACATTACAGAGATATTAATTAAACATTTAAATATTTATGTATATTAAAACCTATCACATGGTGTGTCCTATATTTATGACCACACGTAAGTAAATTTCTCAAGGTTTACATAGTAAAATAAATAAATTTTAAATCTGTGTAACTTGGTATAAGTACATGACGTGTGCATCCGAGATACATGGCGTGTACATATCTCACCATCTATCTGAGGAACACGCCTAAGGACTCGGTGTGTGAATCATACCTCAGAAACTGGATTACACAGCATGTCAAATGGGCTACATGCCATGTGATCTCCAAATTACATGATCACCAGTCAGTTAGGTCATGTATTTAAATACACATCCCATATTTGACTCAAAAGGACTACACATCATGTACGTGAGTTACACGACATGTACTCCAGTTGATTGTGTGCCAGTCTATCCTGATCAACATGCGGTGTAAGAATTAATTACACCATGTGTCATCAATGCACGTGGTTTGAGTAATTTCTAAATTAACTCCTGGTGTATTGACCACAAGTACATGGTGTGTAATTCTGATTACATGGTGTGTACTTCTGTGTTTTCTAGCTAGAAACTTTGGCACCTCCATATAAGTTCTTTGATTTTATTTTAATCATAAAATTAATCATTTCAATTACATCTATGAGAAATGAAAGAGGAAGAATCATATCTCTAAATTTAGATTAAAAGAAATATTAAAATTGAATTAAAAAACTAAATTAAAATTCATAAATCACTAATGATATTTAAATAATTATAAATAATTATGTGACCGCTCTGATACCACTTTTGGTTCTGGGCATAGTGGAAGCATGCGATGGGCGATGCCGAACTTGGATTTTTTCCATAATCGATGATCAATCCGAGATCTATGTAGTGATGAATGTCATGATCAATGGAATTGAATCAAAGAAATAGACAATGGGTAATTTCTCTAGAACCGAGAAAGTGAATCATCACATATTATTTATAATTAATTTAATTAAATAAATAATTAGCTTTGTTGGAATTCTTTCTTTGTTGATGAGTCTGGTGACAGATCTGCAGTCCAATGTCATTACGTTGTAGAAACCAAGTGTATATTTCCTCTAGAAGTGATCAACACATATTCCACGAATCTCCAGACATCGTTGAAAGAATCTTAGGGTACTAGCACGGAAGATCCTTATGCTTGCATCGTTCGCCTTTGATCGCTTCAAGAATCACTTCCAAATCGTTCTCCTTGATCTAGTGGAGGAATATTGCTCTTCATTTCTGGGCGCATTCTTAGAGAAGGGATCACTCTAGGTTTGAGAGGATTCTTTACATTCATTGTGAACAACTAAGACAAATGAATTATCTCTCATGAGAAAATAACATAATTGGGTATTTATATTATTAGGGTTAAAATAAAATAATTTCACAAGTTCCCTTAATTATTTATTTAATCCTAACAAAACCACATGTCAAATAATATTATTATTATTATCATTTCTCGACATGCGCTAACTTGTGAATTAAAATTAAATATTATTTAATTAAATAATATTCAATATTTATTATTTCTCTCTTGTCCATTAAACTTGGTATGTTATTCCTCCACAATATTTATTGGGCCTTGAATAATTTATATTTATTTTTTAAATAAATATAACTGCATTATTCACCAATAAATAAATAAATATTATATTCACTAAATAGAAAATAAATATTTATATGAGATCAAACATACATGAATATTTATTAAACCATGTACACGAATAATATTTATTCAAATTTTTAAATAATAAATAATAATATATTATTTAACTTAGATTCTGGATACACTTAGTGTGTGACCCTATAGGTCTTTTTCTCAATGGTATTAGGAAAAGTAGCCTAAATTCTAAGGTTATCATCTAGAAACATTCCAAGATACCCATATAGAAAGAAGTTAATGTTACAATGATATGTTACCACATACGAATGATTACTGTGTAATATAATCCCTTTATCACGATATATCTAATCAAGAGGGTTGCATGTCGGTGCCATCAACCTTCGTGCTTGATGTCTCTTTCTTTGAATTCTAGAAAAATGAACTTGTCTTTAGAATACCATGTCCATGGATTTATTTATGCTATATCATTTCCATCAAAGGGCCTGAGATATCAAGTTCTGTTAATAAAAAGAAGGGTCAAATCCTTTCTTTCATTATTCATTAATGCAATATTACTCATGACATGCCCAAAAAGTCCTAATTTTCCACAAACATCTATCATCATGGTTTTCATAAATACATATAAGAGTGTGGCTCATAATACACATTAATAATAATCTTAAATTCTAAGGAACAATAAACACGTCCACATATAGGAACATCTAATAACATGTATAAATGTTGATTTCTTACTGGTGGGTCTCGTTCTCATAATATCCTATAGGAAATTACCAAGGATGTAAACCATGAGAAGGTGCCTCAAATTCCTATGATTCTCCACCCCTGATAGCTTGTATCATTTCTATCCCTCAAATTATATCATCTGGCTATATAACATTTATTCAAGAATAATGTCATAGCACTTATGGGTTCTCATCGTAGCAAGGAACTACTATGACTTTTTAGTGTGATAGATACTCTTAAGACATTATCACATACTACATTACGTAGAAGAAAAATCATGATGTAATAAGAAGTTTATTAATATTCAAAACCATGAATACAAGTTATCATAAAGTACATAGAAGTTGGTTCTAGGGAACGAACTCCAATAATAAGTACACAACTTTGAATTTCCAAGATTAATGGTTCTCATTGAACTTAAGTTAAGTATTATAAAAAAATCTCATGTGTCCATTGGACACCATGATACATTATTCCCTATTGGAATGAATTTTGTTTATGGTTTCTAATACTCAACTAATAGTTCATTAATGATTGAGTCATTCAAATTACTAATGAATAAAAAATATAAGACTCGGTCGCACCTAGTTGTGGCAAGATAATTCTTTGTCTAGTAAAACAAATTAGTTTTCAAAGATATAATCAGTAAAGTTTTAGACTCTTTGGAGTTAAATACCTTAGGTATTATCAACACATTTACTTATCTAGTTTTAGAAAAAGAAACATTTAGAAATAAATGTGGGCCAAAAAACTTTCAAAATTTGTTCATCTTGAGAGCGTGAACTATTCCAAAGTTAATGTAATATCCTAAATATTTAAAGATAATAAAAAACCATCGATGATATTAATTTATGATCATTTTATGTGAAAATGTATTTTTTCAATAAAAAAACATTATATAGATGATTTAAATGGATTTTTATAAGGGTAAAATATCAATTAATACTTTTCAATATTATATGAAATATTTTTGGAGTAAGTAACTAAGATAGCATGAGATTCTGGGGCCCGGAAAGCCTCGATGCTCAAAGAATAAAAAAAAATATTACACACACACTATTTTTTCCAAAAAAATGAAATATCTCCTAAATAGTCTCTTGTATGAAGAATTGGAGATCGATGTTAGGTCCAGGATGAGGGTTCTACCTTAAGCGTGACATAAAATTTGTGCATTTTGAGCATTTAGTCAAATCACGTGCGAGGATAATTTATTTAATATTTTTATTACATTTATTTTTTCAAAAATAAATATCTCCAAAACTGTGTGTCTTATGAGAAATATGAGACCACGGTTAGGTCCGAGATGTGTGATTTACCATAGTCTCTATATAAAATTTGTTCACATTGGTCATTTGGTCAGATCACATGTAAGGTTAAGTTATTTAATATTTTATTATTATTTTAAATATTAAATTACTTTTTTAACCATCTTCTTATTCAATTCCTATCCTTCATTTTTGATGCATGTAACAATAAAAAAGAGTGGATTTAAACCTGTTTTGACCAGTTAAAAATTTAAATGCATTAATGGGGCGAATTAAAATACACAACAATCAATTTTCAGGTAAAACAGTGGATTAAATAGGGTTTTTAGATTTTGAAGAAGGTATATGTGTTTTTAGGTTCTTAAAAAAAATTCGCCTTCCTCCCCTTATTTTGATCAATATAGTTGAGCCTGAGGACCCCTAGTTTGATCAACCAAGGCTCTCTTCACTTGTGTGGTTTCCTTCTAAGTTGGTGGCATGCCCCTATTATCCTCTTCTTAGGTGTTGAGATATTATTGAGGTATGTGTTTGTTTTTATTTATTTATTTTCTTTCATTAATTCCATTATTTAAAAATTATAGAAAAATCTATTTATTAGAATAAAGGATGATAAACCCAGAATTATCAAGGGATAATTTCTTTAATTTTTCCAGATGATTTTTTCCTTGAATTATTATGATAGATAAACCTAAATTATAAAAGGATGATTTCATGGATTTATCAAGAGATAATAAATTGAATTTCTAGATGATAATTACTTTTGAATTATTAAAGGATAATTATTAAAATTCTCAAAAAATAATTGTGATATTATCAAAGGATAAATTATGTGTAATTATTGAATGATAATTATGAAGAATTATAAAATGAAAAATTTCATAAAATTATCCAAAGATAATTAAAAATGAAAAAGGATAATTACACCAAATTATCATGGTATAATTTATAAAATTATCAAGAGATAAGTAAGTTTATCCAAGATAATTGTAAGTTATTATTAAGTGATGGTTACATCGATTTATAAAAGGATAAATTATGATAAATTATCAAAATATGGTTATAAAAGGATAATTTATGAGAAATTATAAAAGAATAATTATAAATGTATTATTTATGATAAATTATCAAAGAGATCATTATAAAATTATAATTTATAAAAAAAATTCAAAAAATAATTATTCTTGAGGAAAATATTGTGAGTGTATACGTTGTCCTTGAATGATATTTTGAAAATTATTTAGGAGAGAGAATGTACCATCATATGTGATAATTATTTATTTTCTAAATAAAATAGTTGGTTTTTGTTCTAGGAACTTTTGATGAACCATGAGCATTGACATGTCGAAAACTACGATAATAAGGCCCATGAGGATGTGTTCGTGACTGTTGAGGTTTCCACTCCAACTTTCAAACTACACAAGATGGTTTATTCTTACCATTTACATCGAAGACCTTTGAGGTAGGAAGTTCCTCACATTTTGGGATTTTATTACACATGTTTCCTTAATATGATTTATGCACAAGAATATTTTATGACCATGTTATATTATGACTACATGTGGGTGTATGTGTATCCCTAAGAACATTTATTGACACTTGTTTCCATTAGTACTTTGTAGCCTATTATTCATGGTCGATGTTGATCACATATATTTTTGTGCTACCTTACTTAATATTATGTGTTATGCTTTCTTGTGTATCCTACCATGTTATGTGTTCGTTTGTGGTGTTATTCTTGGAGCCCAAGGCAGGTGGACCATTATGACATGTTTATCCCTTTGAGGGGGGGTGTACATGAATTGCTAGGATGGTGATGAGGGGTCTATGCATAGGGTAGGGATATTATTATGGATTATGTATGTTGTGTGATGCACTCGATGCTTAGAGGATTCCAAGGGGTATGTTCTTGGTTCCTAGTGAATGTTGAGTAGATATCAATGCCTAGATAATTCTGAGAACATGACTTCCATGTTTCCTAGTGTATATTGAGTTGCATGATCACACGATGTCAAGCAGCATGATTTATTAGCCTTATGGCTAGTCCTTGATACTTCTAACACCTTTATTATCCTTCCAGTATAGTGACAAAGTAGGTATAGTCGAGGGTTTGTGTCGGCTTGGTTAGTGCATGACTGCTTGGTTCTGGATTGTGTGTTACTATGATTATTACGCATTTATAATTATTATGGTATACACTTGTATACTTTAGAACACCAGGTTAAGGTTGTATTGATGGTGCCTTACTGAGTCTTGTACTCACACCCTACTCAACTATTCCAGTGTGCTTGTAGATTTCATAATGGATCTGGAAAAGGGAAAGGTCCCTGTGGTGGACTATTGAGATGAGGAGCATAGAACTGGTGGCGGGGTAGGATAGATACTAGTGGGACCTTTAGTTCATTATTTATTTTTTATTATTATTTATTTTCTCTATACAGGTTTGTCACTTTTGGGAGCTTCTTTTATTTACTTAACATGTATTCCTTTTATTAATTTTTCTGCATGTTTACTCTAATGATTTATTATGTTATTTATTGTTTATTATTGATAATATGACATGATATTGAGGGTATAGTCTCCCCACTATCGTACTTAGACCCTCATTGCTAGTTAGCAACCTCTTTCATATAGGGAGGCACACATGAGGTTATGTGGCACTCTGACTCGGATTCGGTGGTTCGGGTTGGGATGTTTCAAAATGGTAGTAGAGGCACTAGGATTCACTAAATTTTTTCTTATCTTATCTTGGTTTAGGATAGGGTAGACAAGAGAAAAGACAGTTGGTACTCAGGCAGGGGAACTATGATAGTGCTTATCCAGCATTGTATAGTGGACCTCTGAGTTTTCATAAAGTGGGGATAATTATGTTTTGTTGTTACTGTTGATTAAATTAACCTCATATGATTCAAATTATGTTGATATGTGATTTATAATATTGATTAAGCATTTTCATTCACACTCACAAAAAATATTTATAACTAAGTACAGCACAGGGGATGACCTAGGCCATTCTCTTGAGGAGCCTTTGCGGTCAATCAATCACTACTTCTAATACACCTTTTTATATTTTTTTTATTTATAAAATAAAACTAAAAGAAAATCATATTTGATAATTGATAATTAAATAATAAAATTTAATCATGTAGATGCAATGAAACCATAGTGAATGCAAATAGAATGAAGTTATAATGAAAGGAGACCTTCTTGAGAGAATCACCCTGAGTGAACCATCATCGTCTCTTAATTAGTTTCGAATTTAATTAATGAACACAATCCATAGTATGTGTGAATATCCTACTTTGAATATGTTTTTTAATATATGTTTCTCTCAATGATCATTGAGAGACTTCACTTCTACCTCCTCGATTGATGGAAAATGTTGTAGAAGTGAAAGTTAAACCTCGGGTGGCAAGTGGAGACACAAAGGCACCTTCCCACTAAGATAACACTCGGTATAACTCTAAGAAAATAATAAAAATTAAAAATTATATCCCAAATAATTGGGTTCATCACTAAATTACTCCCCTAAGAACTTTCTCAGGTAAGCAACTCATGATCATGAGCATAAGAGTTCATAGTGAAGAAGAAAATGGGGGAATAAAACAAAAGAGAGAATGAATAAGAGAGAAAGGAGAACAACAAAATTAAAACATGAAACATAATTAAAAAATGGAAAGAAAAAAAATAAAATAATAAACTATATAAAATGGCCAAGAAAAGCTACCCTAAATTTTTCAACCCTTTGGAATGAAGAAGAGGCGTTATTTTATGGGTAAAGGGAGTGAAAATTTGGCTCTAAAAATCATCTTCAAACAGTGTGTGCATGTAAGACCCAATTAATGTCATATTTGGAAATTGGTTAATTATTTAAAGTTTTTATTATATATATCCTCTATATACACACAAATTTTCAGCTTCATTTGACATTTGTCATGAGAGATATAGCCAAATTACTACGGGAATTTATTCTGTCCAAACTGACTATTTGTATTCCAATGTAGTGAGTTCCAACACATTTATGGCCTTGTAAATGAAGTAATAATTCCTTTAAATATTAATTAAAGTTGTTCCCCCATATTTATTATAGGTAATTTTATAATTTAAGATCATTTTGTTCTTTATTTTATGATATAGTATCCTAAAATTAAACTTATCCAAATCTATGCACAGTTTTTGAGGCATGTCTTGTGAGATGGATTTGGGCCCTCAAATGGTTCATTGAGATCTAGGTCTAGAAGGATAAAATTAATCCCATAAAACATAGAAACCTATAAAAATAATTTTTTATTTGGATTAGTTTATAAAAATTAATGGCTGAAACATTGAAATAAATTAAAAATATTAAAAATCCAAAATAGGCTATTTTTTCAATTAAGCTCAAAAATGCTTCCAAAACATAAAATACGACAATTGCCCTTAAAATAACACATTTTTGTGATTAAAAAACTTAAATTAAGAATAAAATAATTGAAAATATTTTATCTATCAATTCCCCCACACTTAAACATTTCATTTCGGGGAAATCATCTAATACCAAAGTCAAAACAAACTTCCCAAAGCATAAATGTCAACACAACTCAATTATCAGATCAAGGAAAATATCATGCCTCCATCATGGATAAAAATTTCTTAACTACTAAAAAATCATAAGAATACATTCAAATTCATATTAATCCTCACATGCATGTTGTACCTACCTCCTCAGAAAAATATTTCTCTCTTCACTCAAGGATTTTTTTGTGTGGAGTTTTTCTCATTCTTAAGAACATGTGTGATTTATAGAGGCTTGATATCATCCTATTATATCCACTTCACAAATTCATAATTTTTTTAATCATGAGGTATTTTTCATGGGATATTCTGAGGCTGAGGGTTAGCAATTTTAAAGTGTAAAAAACATCTGAGGAAAAATGCGGAGGGTTAAGCTCTAAGTGAAGTAAATGCATGAAAACAATTTTTCTTAAGAATGGTGTGCACATCAATCAGATCAAAAATAAATCACCTCCAAAAAACTATTTATTTGGAAATTTCATAATTTTAATTTCATAATCAATTATTTTCTTCCCTCTTTTCTCCATTTTTATCATTGTTTTAGTTTGAATTCAAATCTAGATTTCTCTTCAGAATCATGTTTTTAAGGAAAATAGAGGTAGCTTTTGATCTTCAAAAAATGGTGAACACCTGGACCATATTTTTAATTATATTTTGGTCCACTCATAAATCTTCACGTAAATAAATTCCACCCACCAAATCAGCAATAAATATGGTAACAAATATTTTCCATCTCAAAAAAATTCTTTAAGAAAGCAAAATACTGCTCATCTTCTCCCTCCCCACACTTGAGTAAAACAATAATCATGAATTTAAAAACTATATTAGGTTGTAAAGGGATAAATGTATTATAATTTGGCTACCTAAAAATTTATGTCATGTATATTAGGGGATTAATAAAGGTCAAATGAAAAGGTAGTCCAGAATAAGAGTTCAATGTAAAAAGGGACTTTCAAAGTGGTGCCTCGATCATTTGTAACACATCCCATGAACTATAAAATATTTGAAAAATATAGAAATAAAAAGTTATGGATCATGTAGAATGTATCAATACTCTGAAGAAAAATATAAATGTAAATAAAATATAAAAAATTCTTAGAAACCTCTTGGGTTGGGCATGATTTTCAATTTGGACAATGCTAGTGCACATGAGTTTCACAATCAATAAAACTTATTCAAATGAAAATATTGTAAATAAAGAAACAAAATAAATTGAACAATAATTTAAGTCCTAAAATATTCAGATCAAACAATTTTTCAAAAACACCAATATGATTTGAATTTTCCAAAGTATTTGATTCAGCTCAAGATTCTTAAAAACAAGCCAAAAAATGATAAAGGACGACATGAAAAATTCAAAAAATAATATATGAAAAATAAAATTTAATCACACAAAAAATTCCTAAAAACAAGTTTAAATCCCTCCCCCACACTTATTCCATTTACTAGCCTCTTTTTTAGCTCAAATCAAATCAAGAAAATTCACTCAAAATTTAAATTGGGTAGTAAACAAAGTAAAGAAAAGGGAAGACATAACCTAATTTATTTTTTAGTGTAAGCCTTGAGTGAATATCCAAGATTCTACCACTTTAAAAATAAAATAACTTAATGAAAAGACATAATAAAAATTAAGAAAATGAAAATAAATGAGATAATGATTGGTTTAGACCCCCAAACGGGTGCAAGGTCTTTACTGCCCCAGATCTTCTTCAATCACCACCACTTGGGTGGTTTCTTATTTAACATAAAAGGCCTAATACATTTGTGTTGTTTAATAAATTTTATAAAAAGATAAGTCATAAAATAATTTAGCTTAAATAAGATTAAAATATGATGAATCTATAAATAAATCTTCTCTTTCAAGTAAGTCATCTTGGATGTTAATCTATTCTGGCAAGACCATTGGCAACTCAATCTCATCAGGTTAATATTCTTAATTATCTTCCAAAGTAATATTGAGGTATAGTTTTGTTTATTATTCATTAAAAAATATGGTAAGATTAATTTTTATGTTATCTTCAACAAGGCTATTATAGGATTCTTCCAAAAAAAATTGATCTCCCATAAGTGAATTAGTTTGCATGTGTGTTTCCGGGACCTCTTTAAGAAATGGTTGAGTATAGGATGATTTAATTAATTTCTTTAGTATATCCTTATCACCTAACTTAGGTTATTTAATATAAAAAATTATTGGTTAAATTTATTCCACCACTCATTTTGGTTTAGGTTTTGGATTAGGTTTTGGTTGTTGCACCAGTGAATGAATATATTCTTCAACCCTTTCAGCTTTTCTATTCAAATTTTTTATTTCTTATTTAAGTTATTTCATCTAATATTTTTGAATTTATTCTTTCACCTATGAATCATTAGTCTATAAAAAATAATCTAAATTGGGATACATCATGGACAAAAGGATTTTTTTTAGTTTTTTGAAATTTACAATTTTTTGTGTTTTTTTAAATTAAATAAAAGAAAATTAATTAAAAATTTTGAATAAAAATAGTGAGTTAAGACCAATTGGATCCCTAGTAAAAGTTAAAATTTGATGAAGCATTTTCATGAATTCTCTCAAAAAATATTTATAACTAAGTGTAGCACAAAGGCTGACCTAGTTCATTCTCTTGAGGAGCCCTTGCAGTCAATCAATCACTACTTATAATCTTGATTTTTATATTTTTTTATTTATAAAATAAAACTAAAATAAATTTATATGTAATAATTGATAATGAAATAATAAAATTTAAACATGCAGTTTTAATACAAACATAATGAATGCAAATATAATGAAGTTAGAATGAAAGGATACCTTCTCGAAAGAATCACCTCGAGTAAACCTTCATTGTCTCTTAATTAGTTTCAAATTTACTTAATGAAAACAATCCATAATTTGTGTTAACATCCTCCTCTTAATATTTTTGTGAATATATGGTACTCTCAATGATCACTGAGAGATTTGACATCCACCCCCTCAATCAAGGGAAAATATTGTAGAAGCGAAAGTTAAACCTCGGGTGGAAAGTGGATACAAAAAGGCACCTTGACCACTAAGATACACCTCCTAAGAAAATAAGAAACATTAAAAATTATATCTCAAATACTTGGGTACATAACTGGATTACTCCCCCAGGAACTTCCTTGGGTTAGCTACTCAAGATCATGAGCATAAGAGTTCATAGTAAAGAAGAAAATGGGGAAAGAAAAAAAAGAGAGAAAGGATAACACTTAAATTAAAACATTAAATGAAATTAAAAAATGAAAATAAAATAAAATAAAATAATAAACTATATAAAATTCCCAACAAAGGTTACCCCTAAGTTTCCAACTCTTTAGAATAAAGAATAATTACTCCTTTATAGGAAAAGGGAGTGAAATTTTGGATCCAAAAATCATCCTCTGAAAGTATGCACATGGGAGAAATCTTTAATTATAGATTTGGAAAATGGTTACTTATTTAAAGTTGTTATTATATATATCCTATGTCGACACAAAAAAAAATTAATCTTTATTTGACATGTTTGGTGAGAGATATAGCCAAATTAATACGGGAATTTATTCTTCCTAGGATGACTGTTCATATTCCAATGTAGCGAGTTACAACGCATTTATGGATATGTAAATAAGGGAATCACACCTGTACATATTAATTAAATATGTTCCCTTGTATTTAATCTAGGTAGTTGTATAATTTCATCTTATTTTGTTCTGATTTTTATGAGATAGGATCCCAAAATTAAACTTATCCAAATCTGTGCATAGTTGTTGAGGCTCGTCTTGTGAGCTGGATTTGGGCTCTCAAATAGTTGATTGAGCCCTGGGTATAGAAGGATAAAATTAATTCCATAGAACATAGAAACCTATAACAAATAATTTTTCAATTAGGATCAATTTATAAAAATTAATGGACAATACATTGAAATAAATTAAAACAGTTAAAATCCAAAATAGACCATTTTTTCAATTAAGCTCAAAAATGCTTCAAAAACAAAAAATGTGACAATTAACCTTAAAATAACTCATTTTTTGTATTAAAAACACTAAAATTCAGAATAAAATTATTGAAAATATTTTATCTATCAAATATTTAGGGTGCATTCATGCATCATGACTAGGAACGTAAGTTCACATGCTATATATATACTTGTTGTTGTTTTGCATAGTAGTTCATTAATTAAATGTCTTGATTTGTGCTATCTATTTGGGATATTTTCTCTTTGTGTGATATATATCTATATATATTGCATTATATTTTGATATATCTTTATTGGAATTAATTAGTTGAACTGAGAATATTGTTATGTTATTATATATATGATTAATGTGACTAACATGAAGGGATAGAAGAAAGGGTTTGTGCTAGGAGGGGTATACCTTGGGTTAAGGGTAAACACCTAGGATAACCTTGTTTGATCCCATATACTCCAAGGAAAACTTTTTGTGATCCCATATACTCCTAGTATAACCTTGTGTGATCCCATAGGCTATTTAGGAATCATTCATGTTCTTAATGTTCTTCATGCTGTAGAGATACCACCTTAGAAACTTTTAATGGGACCGCTAGCTGTGGTAGCTCGGGATGTTCTAGTGACTTCACCCATGGTGTAGGGGGATGTAACCTAGAACAATACTATACTATCATAGGTGATCTAGGATAAATAACCTATTTATTTGGGACTCTTTCAGATAGTTCTTATCCAAGGTGGATCCATGTAGAGGACCATGACTGATCATGCTCGAAATTTCCAGCTCAACACCCACCATCGTTCTAGGGTTCTAGAGGCCCACAGGATGTAGAGGATTAGCTATAAATTATTGAGATAATCTTTGAGATGGTCCAAAATCCTAAGTAGGGGCGTGTGATCTTGGATACCTTCATGTTCTAAGGATTTATTAGGATATGGTGGACTACTATGAGTCAATCTAGGAGATAATAGGGTCTTACTTGGGTGACCTTCAAGGATATATTTCTCAAGCATAATTTTCCTAACATAATGAAGTTGGACCATGCCCAATAGTTCATTGAATTATGGTAGGTTTCAATGACTATATTTTCATATTCTTCCCAATTTACAGAGTTACTTATCTTTTCTCTTTTGTTATCTAGGAATGAGGTGCAGAAGGATTGAAATTTTTAGATAAGCCTTCAATCGGAGCTCAGATGTTAGGTAGGGGTTTCGACATTAAAACCTATACATAGGTGCTTCACAAGGCCCTAACCATTTAGAAGGGACTTGAGTAGGATAGGGAAGTAGGAAGTAGGCTTACTCCCAACTCATGGAGGTCTAGTGACTAAGCATCATATCACTACTACTGAAGTCTCTTCTGAATATAGGAAGAGGAAGACTAGAGACATGCAGCATCACACTAGCATGCATGTAGCATAGATTGTAGCTTCATCAGCCCCCTCAGGTGGAGTTTCACAATATTTCAACTTTTTAAAGGTTGAACATTATCATAGGTTTTTTATATTGCATAGGATCACGTTTCGGTAGTGCAGAAAGAAAGGGCATATTCAAAAAAAATCTCCAGAAATGTGAGGTCATGTTTTCAAAGAGGTAGGGGTCAAGCATGAGGATCTGGTTGGGGTTCTTAGTAGAAATATCATATTGGTAATGCAACTCGGGGAAAAGGAATAGGATTTGTGGTAGGTCGTTTGTATGTAGTGAATCAGACTCTGGTAGATAGTAGAGAGGGACCATATATTGTTTGAGGTGCAGTTCTGATCACCTCTACTTTATCTATTACCTTATCTGATACCGGTGCTTCCTATTATTTCATAGTTTCACAAATTTTTATTGTACTTGACTTACTAGTCAATTTATCCTTTGAGTTAGTGTCCCTTGATAAATCATTGTTCATGAGAGTGGGATAACTTCATTTATTCTCAAAGCATCCAATATTCTTCACTGTCTATGGACATCTATGGGAATTCATGATTTTGGAGATGAAAAATTTTGATGTGATTCTCAGCATAGACTAGCTAACCAGCTTCTGAGGTCACATTTATTGCTATCATAGATGGGTTTCATTTACCTCTCCAAAGGGTGAGAAGTTCATAATGACTGGAAAGTGGGAACAGGGAGTAGAAATATTTGGACTAGACTTGAGTCAGCTCGGGAAAATCACAACACAAATGGTAGGATTGGCTCTTTCAGAAGGATTAGTGGCAACTCCCTCATATTTTTTGTCAATCATGGATCTCTATCAGGATGTCTTTTCAGATGAATTCATGGGAATCCCTCCTAATTGAGGATTTGAATTTTAGGTTAGAGCTTGTATTGGGTGTCCAACCCATTTTGATACCCTCATATCATATGGATCCAACCGAGATTAAGGATCTCAATTTATAGCTATATGACTTAGAGAAAAAGGTATTTATCATACCTAGTACTTCACCATAGGGTGCAACTATTTTGTTCACCAAGAAGGTGGGTGGTAGTCTTTAACTATATATTTATTACTGAAAGATAAACTAGGTGATGGTGAAGAACTGATATTTATTTCTCAGGATAAATGATATTTTTGATCAGTTATGGGGAGCCTCAGTGGTTCTCTAAGATTTAACTTTTGTTCAGTTATCACCAGTTGAAAGTTAAAGAGAAGGAAATTCCAAAGATGGAATTTTGGAGTAGGTATGGACTGCATGAGTACTTGGTAATGTTGTTCGGGATAAAGAACACATCATTATTGTTCATGGACCCCATGAACAAGATCTTTCATCCATACTTGGACTCATTCATCATAGTTTTCATCGACAATATCCTCATCTACTCACCAACACTAGAGCAACATTCTAGGAACCTAGATATAATCCTGAGTATTTTTCGAGTGCATAGGATTTATGCTAAGATTTCAAAATGAGACTTATGGATTTGAGAGGTTAATTTTCTAGGACATGTGGTGTCTGATTCTGGTATATTTATAGACCCATAGAAATTTGATTCAGACATTTCATGGACACATCTCCAAAATGTGTTTGAGATTAGGATATTTCTAGGTTTAGTGGGATATTAATTATGGTTTATCCATGACTTATACAGACTATCAGCACCCATGATAGCACTAATAAAGAAAGGAGAAAAGTTTAGGTGTCCATGTTAATGTGAATAGGTGTTCCTTGATCTAAAGATAAGGTTGATGACATCTCTAGTACCGATAATCCCTGAGCCTGGGATTGGTTATTCAGTGTACTGTGATGCATCAGACTTTTGTTTGGGCATGGTACTAATTCAGAGAGAGCAAGTAGTAACCTATGGGTCTCGTCAGCTATGACCCCATGAGAGGAACTACCCTACACATGAATTGGAACTAGCTAGAGTTTTGGAAACAATATCTCTTTAGTGAGATATTTTTTGTTTATATGGACCACAAAAGCCTTATCTATATCTTTACATATAGGGACCTACATCTGAGACAAATGTATTGGGTTGAGTGTATATAGATGTTTAATTTTGAGATGATGTATGCACCTGTAAAAGGTAATTTCATTACAGGTTCTCTTTTCTATAATACACAGGTTGAGAAGGATCTTGGTGAGATTCCCTCAAAGGAGTAGTGGTGTTTGATGAGATTATTGGAGAATTGGAGAATTGATTCCTCAGAGGAATAGGGTTGTATTACTTGTTATCCCTTGGTAGTCACATATTAACTTTTGAACTAGTTAAATGATGTAAAAGAGTCATACTCAGAGCATTATATAATGAGGTAACAACTAACTGGTGGTGACTTAATGCTCAGATGGCCGATATAAAATGATGTTATGATCTTAGTACATGGGAGAGTAGTAGTTCCTACTTCCATCAAAGAGGATTTTATGAGGTATTGACATACCTTTATATGGGAATCACATCCTAGTGTGAACAAGATGTATCATGATTTAAGAATCATTTTTGGTGGTTGGGGATGAAGAGAGACATTTTTGGTTTCATCTCCTGATGCCTTACCTATCATATAGTGAAGTTCAAGCACTGGTGTCTTAGTGAGTTGTTGCAGACACTCCTGATACCTATGTGTGAGTGGGAGGATGTCGTGATGGAATTTATGAAGTGTTTAACCAGGACCCCAAGGATTCATGATGCACTCTAGGTGATTATCGATCGGATAATGAAGTATTATCACTTCTTACTGATCAAAGAAACCCACTCAATGGAGGAGTTAGGGAAGCTCTATGTCTGAGAGATCATATTCCTACATGGAGTTCCCTTGAGCATTATTTTGGATAAATATGTATGTATTATGTCTCTATTTTAGCATGGATTGAAAAAATTCTTAGGGACTCAGTTGAGATTGAGAATGGTGTACCATCCTCAAACTGACGCACAGTTTGAGCTGACTATATGCATATTATAGTATATGGTTCAAGCTTTCATGCTAGACTTTAGTGGAGCGTGAGATGATAACCTAATATTGATTTAGTTTGCATACAATAATAGTTATCAGGATTTAATTCATATGGAAATTTATGAGTCTCTTTATGAGAGGTCGTTTTTTTAATCACTCTATTGGCATGAGGTGGGTGAGGCAGTAATTTTTGGCCCCAACATGGTTCAGGAGACCTCTAAGAGAGAATAACTGATACGGAAGAGGTTGATCACCACTCAAAGAAGACAGAGATATTATGTCAACCGTAGTAGGATACCCTTTGAGTTCATTGTGGGAGATCAGGTTTTCTTGAGAGTGACTCCTCGGTTAGGGAATAAACACCTAGGGAAGAAAAGAAAGTTAGAACCTCATTTTTTTGGACCCTTTGAGATCACCGAGCATATAGGGGAAGTTTCGAACCGTATAAACCTCTCTTCCCACTATCAAGGTATGTATGATGTCTTCCATGTGTCACAACTTTAGAGGTACATACCTGACCCTACACATGTTTTTATTGTGAGGACATTGAGTTGGAGATAGATGCATCTTTTGAGGAGCGTTCGGTATAGATCACAGATCAAAGAGAGAAGGTGTTGTGAATAAATAGGGTACCATTAGTCCAGATTCTATGATAGCATGGATAGATATATAAAGAGATGTGGGAGCGTGAGTATGATATTCAAGCTTAGTGGCCTGAGTTGTTCAAACAATACTACTAGAGATACTTCTTGAGGACAATAAGATGATAGAGGGGGAGAATTGTAATATCCTAATTTTTTAAATACAATAAAACCCCTCACTGATAATAATTTAGGATTATCTTATGTGAAAATGTAATTTTTCAAAAAAAATAATTATATAGATGATTGAAAGGGATTTTTGTAATGTTAAAATCCTATTTATCATCTTAGAATATTCTATGGAATATTTTTAGAGTTAGGTGTTGAGATAACATGAAATTATGGGGGCCGTAGAGCCTCAATGTTGAAAGAATAAAAGATATGAAATATATTATATTACGCACACATGATTTTTTCCAAAAAATATAATATATTATAAATGGTGTCTTATATGAGAAATTTGGGACCACTGTTAGGTCCAAGATGACGGGTTTACCTTAAGTGTGACAACATTTTTGCACATCGATCGTTTGTTTAAATCACACATGAGGATAATTTATTTAATATTTTTATTATTTATATTTTTCAAAAAATAATTTAATATATCCCAAATAGTGAATTGCATGAGAAATGGTGGATTAAAAAATAGTTTGACTAATTAAAATTTTTAATGCCTTAATGGGGTGAATTAAAACACTCTGCAATCAATTTTTTGGGTGAAACGGTGGATTAAATAGGGTTTTGGATTTTGATGAAGGTATATGTGTTTTTGGGTTCTTCAAATTCATTGATCCTTCCTCCCCTTGTTTTCATCGATAAAATTGATCCCGAGGACCCCAATGTGATCAACCAAAGCTCTCTTTACTCATGCGGTTTCCTTCCAAGTTGGTGGTGCACCCTCATTCTCTTCTTCCCAGGAGTTGTGATCTTCTTGAGGTATGTTTTTGTTTTTTTATTTATTTTCTTTCATTCTTTCTATTATTCCAAAATTATGGAAAAATGATTGATTAGAATAATGGATGATAAAACCTGAATTATCAAGGGGTAATTTATTGAATTTTTTCAGATGATTTTTGCCATGAATTATTATTATAGATAAACCTAAATTATCAAAGGATGATTACATGGATTTATCAAGAGATAATTTATTTAATTTCTAGATGAAAATTACTTTGAATTATCAAAGTATAATTATTAAAATTATCAAATGATAATTTCGATATTATCAAATGATAATTATTAAAATTATCATATTATAATTGTGATATTATCAAAGGATATATTATGAGAAATAATCTAACTATAATTAGGAAGAGTTCTCAAATGAAAATTTCATTGAATTATCCAAAGATAATTAAAAAAATAAAAATGATAATCACTACTGGAATTATACCCTTTACCAATGGTTCAGAACCGTTGGTAAAGGCCTGGAAATCATTGGTATATTATATACCAACGGTTTCCCAAACCGTGGCCAAGTAAGCTGTGGGTAAAGGCTTATACCAATGGTTCTGTGTAAAATGTTGGTATAGGTGTTAATGTAAGAGATATACCAACGGTTTCAAAAATCGTTGGTATATGTTACCCTTATAAAAACGGTTCTAAACTGTTGGTATATAGTGTACAATATTCATCCGAAGCATATACCAACGGTTTTTAAAACCGTTGGTATATATATGTTGCAGCTCCACAGTAGCCAGCAGCCCCCTCCAACCTGCAACTCTCCATGAATTACAAGAACACATACACAGCCAGAATCTAAAAGCCTAAATTGGATGTTTAAAATTCACCCAGAATTCAGAAATTTAGAAATTTAAAATTCATTCCTCACTCAAACCACAACACAAGAGAAAAATCCAGAATCCAATACATCCACAATCCAATAAATCCAGAATTGAAATGCAATAACACCCATAACACCAATAAAAAATTAAAATCCAATACATCCAGAATCTAATACACATAACAGTATTCAAAATTTAGAATTCATTACCAATACAGCCAGAATCCAATACATTCAGAATTCATAAATTTAGAATTGAAAAGCAATAACACCCATAACAGAATAAAAAATTTATAATTCACTCCTCACTCAAACCACAACGCCAATACACACAAGAGAAAAGACATACATGTTATAGGAAGCACATGGGATGTTTACTCATGGTCTTGGGTTGACTATCTTAAAACCAACAGAAAAACTTGGGTAGAGTGGACAAGGATCGTGATACCCATAAGATAGACAATGGTAGTGTTCATGTGCTTAGACCTAAGATGAGTTATAGGAAGCACATGGGATGGTTATATTCCTCTAATGACTATGTATCCATGTATAAATGGTTTCTGATGTGTTAGTGGGAAACATTGGCCAATCTCAAAATATGAGATGGGTTACCAGAATAGTCTACATGTTTTTCATAGACTTTTCAATTGGAACAAGGGGTTATGTGGGTAATTTTAATTTGGTCTCCTGGGTGTGATGTGAGATGAATCCCCATTTTGGGTAGTGGATATGAATATTCAATTATGTCTTTGGTATTGGGTTCCCAAAGGGACTTTGGTTTGTTCCTAGAACCCATTGTTTGAGGATGGGATTGGCGTATTAAATGCCATGTGTTTTAGAATAGGGGTAGGAGTTCCTCACATGAGAAGTGGATTGTGTGAGGATGGACCATGAATCCTTGTGTTAAAGTGTCAATAAAATCCGAATACATTTGGTCGGTTTTCCGTATGCCAATTTTTTTCACTTAAAATGTTGTCCATTTAAAAAAAAAAGACAGACACTTCAAGTGATACCGGCCACACCATGCCTCAGATTGAGGCAGGGTTGACTCGTACACGTCACATATGACCCATGGATCATTTTCCTAAAGTATCAAGACAATATGAATGCATTTGGTCAGTTTTTCGTATGCCAGTTGTTGTTTTCACCTAAAATTATAACATCCCACCTTTTTATCACATAAACTTTCATTACATTATACAAAACCGAGGATCTTTAAGGTTTAGTGTCTTGGAAACCAAGAACTTAATACATGACAACATAAAACATTATTCTTAAACACTTGAAAGGATTATTCATTTGTTCATCCTAAGTTCATTACAGCATCTCATAACCTGGGAGAATACATCAAAGGAAAGGGTGAGCAGAAGGCCTAGTAAGGGAAACAAGGGAAACATTTTACATGTGAACTTGAGATACATCAAAAGTCATGAAAAATAACCTTAAGGAATGATAAAGAGATCATGAGGCATATCATAATAAAAATAACATGTTTCATAACTTGAATATGTGGCTACAATATTTAACATAGACAATAATTTTCATTTCACCAAGGTCCAACCCCAAGATGTCATTAAAAATTACCAATGTTATTCACCAAGGTGTCGTTAAAAATGGTCATCTCTAGAGATTAAGTCTTTACCCAATGCATTGGAGCACTATCAGGGTGCACCCTTAATTTGTCTTTATTATCATGTGAGCGACACATATATCATCATAAATCATTTCATAAACAACCCATATGGCATAAAAGAAATGGGTTTCATTTCATAGTCATCACATTTTAAAAACTGATTTAAAGATGTGATCTTTATGTCACTTTAAACCCACAGAAAAAGGAAAGTGGGTTTCATGTATGGAAGTCCCAGAATTAAAATAGAACATTTTGATATATATGTGAATACCCATCCAATGGCCCTAAGGCCTTCAAATTTTTTTTATTATTTAAAAAGGAACCCCTTTTAAGGGAAAATAGGGGAACCCTATAGACATCATCGACTTAAGACAAAATATGACTTGAAGGTCTAGCGAGACAAAAAAAACTGAAACATGGAGCTACCCCTCCCCAGCATATGAACATGAAAAAACACTCCATCGTTGTAGAGATGAACAGCAAGAAAGTGTCCTGTGTCAAAGCACAGGCCCAATCCGATGGCTGTCACCATACCCTCTCAAACATCCGAATCCAAAAAGCAATGCAATGATGAAGGGCAGCTCTGAAAATTCTGCAGCATAACGGCTATGTTACAGGGTTTTAGAAAATATTGAAAAGAGAGAGGACATGGGTCACCCACTCATAAATGGTCCATAAAACAGTATAGTGATAGGATATAAGAACATGGTAATGAAATTTTAAATACATACCATATGAAATGAAAAACATGGAAGAAAGACAAAAATAATATTTCTCTTATGAAAATTCGGCAGCCTAACGGCGTCACTTAAAACTTCAAAAAATGAATTGATGAGATCAAATAGGGTCTCTCATCATATGAACATAAAATATCATTATGATAGATATAGAGATCATAACCCAACATAATAAAAAGAAACTTGAAAGACTTGACATGAAAATAGAACTTGAAAATGAGAAGGGTGAAAGAATCTCTTAAAAATTCAGCAGCCTAACGGCGCCACTTAAACATTCTTAAAAATGAATTGATGAGAGAAATAGGGGGTCTCTCATAATATGAACATGAAAAGGATGTTAGGATTAATATAAAATAACATCCCCAACATGAGAACATGGAGCATAAAAGAAATGACATAAAAGATAGTACTTGGAAAGAAAGAGAGAGGTAGGATCCCTTACCTTAAAACGTAACTCTTAAAACTCGAAGGTCGGGACCTTGAGGGCTTGGAGGCACCTTGGGAGGACTCCTTGGGAGGTAATTGGACCAAAGCTTCGTTGGGGGAGATTTGGGAGTGAAAACTAAAGGAGGAAAGGGTGGGTATTTATAGGGAAAGGGAGGTGATACTTTAATAATTTCAAGGGACACCTCACTAGTGGTTTTGGAAAAACCATGATCTTTCCCATGGTATTTGTCCATGGTTTTGGCCACATGGTACCCCTCATACAATAATTCATCCCCTTTAGTTGACCATCCCTTAAAATATCTCATTACATCATCATGATGCATTCATGATGTCATTAAACATACTGAAACCCTAAAACTTTATTTTTACTATTCATTGAAAATTCAACTTTTTCAGGAAACTCCCAAAAATTTACCTTAACATAATATCAATGCTATGAATTCAAAAATAAACTCCATTTTATAAAAATAATTTTCTAAATATTTTTAATTTAATTTTTAAATAAAAACACTATTCACCGAAAATTCATTTTTTTCAGAAAAAACCCCAAAAATTACCTTAACATAATATCGATGTTATGAATTCAAAAATAAATTCCATTTTATAAAAATAATTTTCTAAATATTTTTAATTTAATTTTTAATTAGAAAACACTATTCACCCGAAAAAACTTATACTTGACTAATAATTTTTGGAACAGTTATTTTCCTATTTTATTGAATCACATTACTTATTCAAGGTGCCTATATTATATTAATAATTTATTTAAGTGAGATTACTAATCCATTTGGTCACATTACTAATCCTAAGTGTAAAATCACTGTTTATAAATTATTATTCACCAAAAATTAAGTTGATCTTATTAGAATCCAAATTTCTTACTGAACACATTTATAGAAGACCATTTCTTGAAAATCATTACACATCATTAATTATTTAAGGTTTACAAGAATATTTTAAAATATCCTTTTTTTTATTCATCAATAATATACATCCTACATTTATCCGAACATTTGATAATTTACAAACATCACCATAAGAATAAAACACAATTTTATTTATCTCAAAGGATTACACAAATCAGTTACGGTCTCCTTATATATCCCCTTATAACCCCAGCATAGGACCTAAGTGTAAGGTGTGCTAAGGTGAGAGAATCCGAGGGCGGCTAGGCCAACATTTCACGAGTAGTAATTTCTATCAGCTTGAACTTCTCACGAAGGCGATTCCGTTCTAGCTTCACATGATGAAGTTCGACTTGGGTTTGGTCTAGAGAAAAGCCCAGTGGTGCTACCTCCTTCCCAAGTTCTGTTATATGGGCTTCGATCGGCCCAAGACTACTGAATGAGGCCATCGAATCTTCTTTCTATATTAATTAACCAAGATCGCTTGTATTCAGAGACAATAATCGCAACATTTAGTTTCCAACGGTTATATTGACCAATGGTCATATAACAGTTGAAACCCAATGGTCTCATTCTAATTATACTAATTTTATCAAATGAAATAGTTTTGTTGAGTATAAAATAAAATAACACACAAATTTAGGAAACAAAATTTATTCAAAATTTTGGGTCGTTACATTCTTCCCC
Source organism: Viscum album (assembly GCA_963277665.1). Classification (NCBI taxonomy): domain Eukaryota; kingdom Viridiplantae; phylum Streptophyta; class Magnoliopsida; order Santalales; family Viscaceae; genus Viscum; species Viscum album. The sequence goes on from OY728164.1 coordinate 1,354,715,043, forward strand.
CTTTAAGAAATTGCATCCTTGCAATTTTTAAAATTGGTCTTGGAAATTTCATTGAAAGTCCCACATCGGAAAAAGATTCAGTAAAACTATTACTTTAAAAGAAAGAAAGGGAAGTACAAATGTCACTCGAGTTAACCCATACTAGGATTACATGTAGGGAAACATGGATATGGAAGAGAAAACAAAGGGTCATGTTCTGATGGAGAGTGATAGAAAACATGATTAGGAGAAAGTTAACCACAAGAAAATCACAAAGTTATGGTGTGTGTAAACGGTCTTTGATTACCCAATAGGAAACATAAACCAACAACGTTTTTGTTTTACATTCCTTTTCATAATTTTGAGGAATTCATTCACTGCATAGAATAAAAACATAAGGAAATATACCTACCTCCAAGTAGAGTTTCATCCTTTAATAAGTTTCTACCAAAACTAATATTTTCTCGAAACGATGAGCATTCAAAAATACTTGGTCTCATCAAAGCACAAGAATCATCTTCTAGAGAATCACGTAATCCACAAAAGAATAAATATCTATTTCTTCTATCTTTAAACATTATCCCAAAAACAGAAAGGGTAAGATAAAACAACTCTTCAAAAAGAAACAACCCCATAGGAAGGGAGACTACTTTTAAATCTTCAAAATTACACAGTACTACCCAAAGTTCATCATAGACCATTCCATAAATAACTATCCTTAAAATTCCTCAAAATAAACCAAACTAAGATTGAAACCCAAATACAAGAAGGATTTGATAACATAGTCTTCCAAGATAAACTTTATCGTTCATCTCCAAACAAAATCAACCACTCCTAACATATTATAAAAAAAGTAACTAACCTAAACATATTTTCCCCAATATAGGTTAATCATTTCCATAAGTAACCTAAATTACTATAAGTTCACCTTAAATTCATTGATTCTTCAAAATATAAGTAAACCTTTAATCCTCAAAGAAAATACCATAGTAATCTATTTACCTCGATCATATAGGGTACCCAAAATAGTGTACGTCTTCCAAAATAATCATCATCTTTTAATCCCCTAATCATCTTTTTTTAAGAAGAACAGCTTCACAACATCAACATGTGGTACATAACAATAGATGTTTTCCCTAATGATAAAAACCATCTTAGGTAGTGACTCGATGTTCTTAGAAAACATTAAAGATATTCTCATAGGGTACGAACTAAAATAGAACATTACATAGACAATTATTGCGAAGAAGTTACATGTACTTTAGTCATCATGATCCATCTCAGCATAGGACTTGCATTGTTCCCTTGTCCTTGAATATTTTTGATTCTCATCATGCTTTTCATCCCTTCCAAGAGAGCATTGCCTTGGATAATGTCCAACTTATCCATATTTACGACATTGAAAAGTATAAGGTACAGTAGATCGAACCTTATCTCTATTCATCACATTATCCATTTTTTTAAAGCAATTGGATACTTTATGCCCTATCAACCCACACTTAAAACATTTCCCAATTCCTTTGTGACATTATCCTTGGTGCCCCTTTCCACACTTTTTTCACAAAAGAAATTGGGTATTCTTTCCCTTATCAACTTTATCAGATGAACATCCTTGAGACTTCGTCTTCTTCTTCCTTGATGAATTTGGGCATTCAACTAGGTACCAATTATTAATTGTAATTTTTGAGAGCTGGTTTGGCATAATCACAATATTTTCAACTTGATATCTCGTCATCTCTGTCATATTAATAGGGCAATCGTCACATTTACTATCACATTGGTTGTTGGGACATGTTCTTCCATTTATTTCCATTAACTAAGAAAAGAAATTATAATTAGGGGGCTTAAATACTTAGCCAATAATCATGAAAATGAAACTTTAAGCATAGAAGTATAAACTTGTAGAATAAAAGTATATCCTAACTTGTGATACCCTAGGTTCCATTCTAGGTTATCCATGATCATATATTCTTATGTGAATCTTTATTTTATTTTATCTTTGTTCCTTGAATAATGGTTCATACTAAGATTATGAATTTACCAAAGCATATCCCACGGGAGTGTCGTAACCAAGAGTGCAGCAAGGCCCATTGTCATGTACCAGTTCTCATTCGAGTCTAGCTCAAAGCGGTGTTTTAGGGTTTTACCCCTATGTACATTTGTGCCAAAGCCACCTCTACCTGCTCGTATCCAGACAGGGATGTATTTTCTTGATAAACCACTTACTCAATACTCACCAAAATACCAGGAATATTTCCTATATTTAAAATTTTCTATAGGCTTCTTCCTAAAGTTTTCATATCCTAATTTCCACAAATTACTAAACCATCCTTTGATACCAACTATAACATCCCACCTTTTTATCACGTAAACTTTCATTACATTATACAAAACTGAGGATCTTTAAGGTTTAATGTCTTGGAAACCAGGAACTTAATACATGGCAACATAAAACATTATTCTTAAACACTTGAAAGGATTATTCATTTGTTCATCCTAAGTTCATTAAAGCATCTCATAACCTGGGAGAATACATCAAAGGAAAGGGTGAGCAGAAGGCCCAGTAAGGGAAACAAGGGAAACATTTTACATGTGAACTTGAGATACATCAAAAGTCGTGAAAAATAACCTTAAGGCATGAGAAAGATATCATGAGGCATATCATAATAAAAATAACGTGTTTAATAACTTGAATATGTGGCTACAACATTTAACATATAAAATCATTTCCATTTCACCAAGGTCCATCCCCAAGGTGTCATTAAAAATTACCAAGGTTATTCACCAAGGTGTCGTCAAAAATGGTCATCTCTAGAGATTAAGTCTTTACTCAATGCATTGGTGTGCTATCAAGGCACACCCTTAATTTGTATTTATTATCATGTGAGACACACATATATCATCATCAATCATTTCATAAACAACCCATAGGGCATAAAATAAATGGGTTTCATTTCATAGTCATCACATTTTAAAAGCTACTTTAAAGACGTGATCTTTATGTCACTTTAAACCCACAGAAAAAGGAAAGAGGGTTTCATGTATAGAAGTCCCATATTTAAAATAGAACATTTTTATATATATGTGAATACCCCTATAGAATAAGGAGCTTTGAGTATTCACTTAATAAAATAAAAGAATTTGAGATAAAGAGAGAGACATTTTGAGAGGAAAATTCTACAGCATAACGGCTATGTTACAGGGTTTTAGAAAAATATTGAAAAGAGAGAGGACATGGTTCACCCACTCATAAATGATCCATAAAACAGAAGAGTGACAGAATATAAGAACATGGTAATGAAATTTGAAAGACATACAATATGAAATCAAAAACATGGAAGGAAGACAAAAATAAGATTTCTCTTATAAAAATTCGGCAGCCTAACGGCGTCACTTAAAACTTCAAAAAATAAATTGATGGGATAAAATAGGCTCTCTCATAATATGAACATAAAATATAATTATTATAGATATAGAGATTATACCCCAACATAATAAAAAGGAACTTGAAAGACTTGACATGAAAATAGAACTTGAAAATAAGAAGGGTGAAAGAATCCCTTAAAAATTCGGCAGCCTAACGGCGCCACTTAAACATTCTTAAAAATGAATTGATGAGAGAAATAGGGGGTCTCTCATCATATGAACATGAAAAGGAAATTATGATTAATATAAAAGAACATCCCCAACATAAGAACATGGAGCATAAAAGAAATGACATAAAAGATAGTACTTGGAAAGAAAGAGAGAGGTAGGATCCCTTACCTTAAAACGTAGCTCTTAAAACTCGAAGGTGGGGACCTTGTGTAGAGACCCAAAGCATGATGTACATAGACATTACATTACATTTGAGGAATACTTAGTACATAACAAAAAAACACACACACAAGGATCGTAATAGTTTAGTGTCTTTGGAAACTCGGAACGTAATCTTCTAATCGTGGTGAAAGATCTTCAATATCTCCCATAAAGATCTTCCCCTTTTTTTTACCTAAAACCTTTCTTTATATCCTGGGGAAAAGAAAACATAAAAGGGTGAGCTCAAATTCTCAGTAAGGGTAAACAAAAGAAAAATCAATCACATCATATTCATAAGAACATAACTTTTGGAAATCTTATCCTGCAAAAGAGAGAGCATAATTTCATAACATGGGATAAATCATAGTAGTGAAATGAAATCCCAATAATCATAACTTAAAACATGAAACTTTGTGGCATACACATATAATCATAGAAAATCATTTCTTGTTATTCAAGACTCATTTTCAAGACTATCTTAGTGGACAAAGTCCCTTTCTGAACCGAGTCACCCTCGTTTCAGTCCTGTTTCACTGAACCGGTATAACCTACCGTTCCATCCATGTCTATCTCATGAGATATAAAATATTTACCCAATGAATTGGAGGGAGATATAGGTCCCACCCATCTTATAATGAATCCTTTATTATGTGTGCCACATAATCATAAAATATTTACCCAATGAATTGGAAATAATGTTTTTTAAAAATCCATTCATGTCATATAAGTTAAAAAAAACATTCTTCGTACCTTTGTCGGAAAAGTCAAAAAGTACCTCGTACGAAAAAATGACAAAAGATTCCTTTCATATTCTTTACTAAAAACTCACCGAAGGGTAAAATTGGATTTAAACTATTTTAAGTGGATGGAAACAATATTACATATTGAGGGAACATGGATGTGGATCATAAAATACACCCCAGTAAATACTTACGAATAAACAATCTCGGATAAAAATGAGATTGTGATATTTCCCTTACCTTAGGTCCGATTTGCTTCGTAAGTGTCCGAACCTCCTGTATAATGATTTAAATAATGTCATTGACTTATTACAGAATCATATTCATTGTTATGATATCATATATGGTTCACTTATGACATTATATTACCCGTTCTTTTGTAAATTCCATGTTAAAGAGCGTTTTGGGTAAAATTGTTTCATTTGTCGTCTGTGTTTTGACTTGTAATTATTCATATGATTACTTAGATCATGATTAATTAATTCCAGAATATAAAACATGATTTATATATATATATTCATAATATACATATATATAATAAATCAATAAATGGAAAGAAATACACCGTTCATGGAGACGGTAGTCTGTACGTACGCATGAACGCTGTTTTCGTTTCCTTATTGAATTGAATGGAATTAAGTAGATGACATACATATAAATATAAATAAATCCAGTATCATTATTATGTCATATATTTCATTAGTACTTATTATATATACTTTATAATCATTCATGAATGTTTAATCATTGAGAATGAATCTCATCGCGTCGTGGAGACGGTAGTCCGTACGTACGCACGAGCGATGATATCGTTCCCATGGTCGTGGAATTGTGTTGAAGTGTTTGTATACTATTTCAGTATCAATATCACTTTATAATAATCATATATAGTTACTCATTACACCATTATACCCATCCAATTAAGGTGGTGGCGGAAAATAGATTACACCACGGCGTGGAGACGGTATTCCGTACGTACGCACGCGCGGTGATTTCCTTTTTCCGTAGGATGGATAGAAGGTTAATTAGAGTTGTTTCATATTTATAATAACATATCAGTATATAAGAAATACTTATGTTATTACTTTATCATGAAACAACTAAAGAAGAAGAAGTTGAAGAGGAAAGAAGTTGAAAAGATCGGTAATGGATATTACCTCTTCTTTGGAACGCCTCTTTGAATCCTCCACTTAGGAAACTAAGATTGGTCTTTGAAGAATACCAGGACCTCTAGGATTATTATAGGGAAGTGGATAAGGGATTTTGGTAGGGGTTGGCCGAGCTTGAGTGCTCAAATTGGTTTGAGGAGGAGGGGGAGGAGGTGCCCTTTTATAAGGGAGGAGAGGGGCACCTTAGGAATATCTCAAAATATTATTTTATATTAAATTCAAAATCGGTTTATAATGGTTACAAAGGGTCTTATTTAGAAGATAAAGTGGGTATGGGTCGAAATCCTATCAACCAATAGGATTTAGACAAGTTTAGGTTATTATTTTAACCTTATCAATTAGATTTAACTTTTACCGTGTCTTTTTGTTTTCTTACACTATATGGTTAATACACTTACTATAACATGCCAAACGAACCCCAAATTGTTTATTATTAATATATATATCCTTATCTTAGTCATTTGGCCGAACCTTATATTTTTAGGAATAAAATAACAATTAATAATATAATATTTTATTTAAAAACTATTTTGTGTCAATTTTGACACTATTTGATATATGATTTTTGTGAAAGTCATAACAGAATTATATGTTCGAACCATGTTGATTAAATAAACACTAATATATCATAGTAACCTAGAAAATTAGTGGAATTCATAAAAAGTCTCAAATTACATTTATTTTGGTGTTTATAACATCAATTATGACAATATTTCATTAATAAGATAATTACTGAATCATCATTGTGTCATAAATAAATTAAATTATTTAATGTCTAAAAATTATAAATAAAATACCATTATGTAGGAAATCATTTTATCTTTCTAATGAATATTTATAGTTGAATTTATCTTATGTATAACCCTATATTAAAAATGATTTACTTATTAAACTTTGATTTTAACTATTTTAACCCTTCTTTAAATAAATTAATAATAAATGTCTTAATCTAATCCAAGTGGGCCTAAATGATAATATTTTACACTTAAGGTTGTTTTTGGTCGAGATACACTTGTCCAATAGAATTAGGACATGTGTTAGGTTAATATTAATATCATTCTTACCCTTAATTACCCTATTTACTTTTAACCGTGGTAAATAAAAGTAAAAAGTTACTATTCACCAAAAATTATTTTCATCTCATTGAACCAAATTTTACTTACTGACATCAACCGTGTCTCTCGGATTTTTGAAATTCCATTCACAGAAGCGGTAAAATTAAGATTTATGAAAAAAAATAATTTTTTTAACTTCCACTTAGTAGTTTCACTATTCATCAAAAATTGAAGTTTTTCAGAAAAATGCCAAAATTTCACCCAAAGCTATAATTGATATTCCGAATTCAAAAATGATTTCTATTTTACAAAATTCCCAACATATAAATTGCATTAATTAATTTTATAATTAATTTCCGCTGTCACAACAAATAGCGTTTTTTTAAGAGATAATAACTATCAAAAGATTAACACTTGTTTATGTCTGGTGTAAATGTGAAATTTCATCCAATGACCAACATTGTATTGAATTGTAAAAATATATTCTAAATATACTTTGAAACCACTCAAATTAATAATTTATTACTATTAATTATTTCGATTAAAAAAGTTGTTTTTAATTAAAATTTAGTAATTTTCACTATTCATCAGAAAATAAAAGTTATCCGAAAAGTACCAAAATTTCACCCTAAGCTAATTTCGATATTATGAATCCAAAAATGAATTCCATTCTGAAAAATAAAATATACAAAATTTCAAAAAGTGGTTATTACTATTCATAACGGCTATTTTTAATAATATTTTAATAGCGTATTGTTGTTTACTGAAACTCGTTATTGCGTACTACACACGCTATAGAGGAAGGTCGCGATTGCGTGTAATGCAAGGCAAATCAAGGATGCGTGTTGTGCAAGCTCCTTTTGGTGTAGCGTACAACACAAGACATTAGTGAAATTAAAAAGAATTTTTTTCATAAAATCTCGGGGTGTTACACCTTGAGGGATTGGAGGCACCTTAGGAGAACTCCTTGGGAGGTAATGGGACCAGATCTTCATTGGGGGAGAGTTGGGAGTGAAAACTAAAGGAGGAAAGGGTGGGTATTTATAGGGAAAGGGAGGTGATACTTTAATAATTTCAAGGGACACCTCACTAGTGGTTTTGGAAAAACCATGAGCTTTCCCATGGTATTTGCCCATGGTTTTGGCCACATGGGACCCCTCATACAATAATTAATCCCCTTTAGTCTACCATACCTTAAAATATCTCATTACATCATCATGATGCAGTCATGATGTCATTAAACATACTGAAACCCTAAAACTTTATTTTTACTATTCACTGAAAATTCAACTTTTTCAGAAAACTCCTAAAAATTTACCTTAACATAATATCAATGCTTTGAATTCAATAATAAACTCCATTTTATAAAAATAATTTTCTAAATATTTTTAATTTAATTTTTAAATAAAAACACTATTCACCAAAAATTCATTTTTTTCAGAAAAAACCCCAAAAATTACCTTAACATAATATCGATGTTCTGAATTCAAAAATAAATTCCATTTTCTAAAAAAAATTCTAAATATTTTTAATTTAATTTTTAATTAAAAAACACTATTCACATGAAAAAACTAATACTTGACTAATAATTTTTGGAACAGTTATTTACCTATTTTATTGAATCACATTACTTATTCAAGGTGCCTATATTATATTAATACTTTCTTTAAGTGAGATTACTAATCCATTTGGTCACATTAGTAATCCTAAGCGTAAAATCACTATTCATAAATTACTATTCACCAAAAATTAATTTGATCTTATTAGACTCCAAATTTCTTACTGAACACATTTGCAGAAGATCATTTTTTGAAAATCATTACACATCATTAATTATTTAAGGTTTACAAAAATATTTTAAAATATCCTTTTTTTCAAATTAATCAATAATATACATCCTACATTTATTTAGACATTTGATAATTTACAAACATCACCCTAATAAGAAAACACAATTTTATTTATCTCAAAGGATTACAAAAAGCAGTTACGGTCTCCTTACATAGCCCCTTATAACCCCAGCATAGGACCTAAGTGTAAGGTGTGCTAAGGTGAGAGAATCTGAGGGCGGCTCGGCCAACATTGCACGAGTAGTAATTTCTATCAGCTTGAACTTCTCGCAAAGGAGATTCTGTTCTAGCTTCACACGATGAAGTTCGACTTGGGTTTGGTCTAGAGCAAAGCCCAGTGGTGCTACCTCCTTCCCAAGTTATATTAGATGGGCTTCGATCGGCCCAAGACTACTGGATGAGGCCATCGAATATTATTTCTATATTAATTAACCAAGATCACCTGTATTCAGAGACAATAATTGCAACATTTAGTTTCCAACAGTTATATTGACCAATGGTCATATAACAGTTGAAACCCAATGGTCTGATTCTAATTATACTAATTTTATCAAATGAAATAGTTTTTTTGAGTATAAAATAAAATAACACACAAATTTAGGAAACAAAATTTATTCAAAATTTCAGGTCGTTACAAAAATTTTGTCCATTTCAAATAAAAGTTAGACACTTTGAGTGGTACCAGCCACATCATGCTTCAGATTTAGGTGGGATTAACTCGTACATGCCACAAATGACCCATGGATCGTTGTGCTAAAGTATCAACACAATCCGAATATGTTTGGTCGGTTTTCCGTATGCCAGTTGTTTTTACTTAAAAGAGTATTCATTTTAAACAAAAGAAAGACACTTTGAGTGGTACCAGCCACACTGGCCTCGGATTGAGGTGGGGTTGACTCTTACACGTCAAAAATGACCCATGGATCCTTTTCCTAAAGTATCAACATAATCTGAATGCATTTGGTCGGTTTTCTGTATGCCGGTTGTTGTTTTCACTTAAAATGTTGTCCGTTTCAAATAAAAGTGAGACACTTTGAGTGCTACTGACCACATCATGCCTCGTATTGAGTCAGGGTTGACTCTTACACGTCAAAAATGACCCATGGATCATTGTTCTAAAGTATCAACACAATCCGAATCTGTTTGGTCGGTTTTCCGTATGTTAGTTCTTGTTTTCACTTAAAATGTTGTCCATTTCAAATAAAAGTGATACACTTTGAGTGGTACCAGCCACACCGTGCCTCAGATTGAGGTGTTTTTGACTCATACATGTCACAAATGACCCATGGATCGTTTTCCTAAAGTATCAATAGAATCCGAATGAGTTTGGTCGGTTTTTCGTATGCCAGTTGTTGTTTTCACTTAAAATTTTGTCCATTTCAAATAAAAGTGAGACACTTTGAGTGGTATCGGCCACACCATTCCTATTATTAAGGTAGGTTTGACTCGTACATGTCAAAAATGAACCATGGATCATTGTTCTGAAGTATCAACACAATCCGAATGTGTTTGGTCGGTTTTTTATATGCCAGTTGTTGTTTTCACTTAAAATGTTGTCCATTTAAAATAAAAGTGAGACACTTTGAGTGGTACTGACCACACCATGCCTCAGATTGAGTCAAGGTTGACTCATACATGTCAAAAATGACTCATGTATTGTTGTACGAAAGTATCAACACAATCTGAATACGTTTGTTTAGTTTTCCGTATGCCAATGGTTTTTACTTAAAAGAGTATCCATTTCAATTAAAAGTGATACACTTTGAGTGGTACCAGCCACACCATTCCTTAGATTGAGGTAGGGTTAACTCTTATATGTCAAAAATGACCCATGGATCCTTTTCTTAAAGTATAAACAGAATTCGAATGCGTTATTTGGTTTTCTGTATGCCAGTTGTTGTTTTCACATAAAATTTTGTCCATTTCAAATAAAAGTAAGACACTTTGAGTGGTACCAGCCACATCGTGCCTTGGATTGAGGTGGGGTTGACTCTTACATGTCACAAATGACTCATAGATAATTTTCCTAAAGTATCAATAGAATCATAATGTGTTTGGTCAGTTTTCTGTATGCCAGTTGTTGTTTTCACTTAAAATGTTGTCCATTTCAAATAAAAGTGAGACACTTTGAGTGGTACCGGCCACACCATATCTCGGATTGAGGCGGGGTTGACTCGTACACATTACAAATGACCCATGGATCGTTTCCCTAAAGTATCAATAGAATTTGAATGTGTTTGGTCAGTTTTTTGTATGCCAGTTCTTGTTTTCACTTAAAATGTTGTCCATTTCAAATAAAAGTGAGACACTTTGAGTAATATCGGCCACACCGTGCCTTGGATTGAGGCGGGGTTAAATCGTACACATCAAAAATGTCCCATGGATCGTTGTGCTAAAGTATCAACACAATTTAAATCTGTTTGGTTGGTTTTCCATATGCCAGTTGTTGTTTTCACTTAAAATGTTGTCCATTTCAAATAAAAGTGAGACACTTTGAGTGGTACCAGCCACACCATGCCTCAGATTGAGGCAGGGTTGACTCGTACATGTAAAAAATGACCCATGGATCGTTGTGCTAAAGTATAAACACAATCTGAATCTTTTTGGTCAGTTTTTCGTATGCCAGTTATTGTTTTCACTTAAAATGTTGTCCATTTCAAATAAAAGTGAGACACTTTGAGAGGTACCGGCCACACCGTGCCTCGGATTGAGTTGGGGTTGACTCGTACACATCACTTGGTCATTTTGAGTGGAGTCAAGTGTGGATTGAAGATCCGGGTGAGTCTAATCCTCTTTTTTCTTCCTCTTTTTTATTAGGGTTTACACTCTCTCATCTTCTTCCGAAGCTCTAAAACCCTCTTTTCTGTTGGGATTTAGGGTGAATCTTGAAGAGAGATTAGATTGGGATCCAAGACATAGAATTAAGAGTGTGATTGTCTCCTAAATCAAGGTAGGTGGTCAGTGCTTGGTATTGAATTAATAGTAATGGGATGTTAATTAGATTGGGATTTAGGGTGAATCTTGAAGAGAGCTTAGATTGGGCTCAGTGACCTTATGATGTAATGATTGGCGTGATGATGTCGGTGATACACAGTTGTGTGAGGTACCCAGTAGAGGATGAGGATATATTCGGCAGGGGTTATGCATGGTAGGAGGAGGGTGGGGCCTATCCAGGGTCCAGGGAGGAGGGTGGGGGGGGCTGTCCGGGGGGTGTATGGGTTGTTGTCCGGGGTCCAGGGAGGAGGGTGGGGGATGTTCAGGGGGATGTCTGAGGGGTTGTCCGGGGGGCTATCTGGAGGCCTGTCCGGGGAGCTATCTTAGGAGCTGTTTGGGGGCTGTTCGGGGTCCAGTGATGAGGGTGTGGGGCTGTCGGGGGGCTGTCTGGGGGGCTATCCAGAGGGCTGTCTCGGGGGCTGTCTGGGGGGCTGTCCGGGGGGCTGTCAGGGGGGCTGTTTGGGGAGCTATCTGGGGAGCTGTCTAGGGGGGATTTCCTAGGTTCATGAGATGGTATTTACATATTTTATAAGAAAATTCTTTCAAGGTTAAAAAAATAATTTCATTATATCAACTTCTAATCAGACCACCAATTTTCTAAATTCCACTAAAAAATTACAATTTCATTAAAATAGGGGGATGTCATAGCAAATCATCAAATCAAGTTTTATTATTTTTAGATAAAAAAATAAATATAATGTGACCTACCTAATCACACATATATTTAGGCACAACAAATCAATAAACATCAAAGTTCAGTAATATCATTCAAAAATGTAACAGATCAATCTGTCCCTCATCACCATCACTATCATCATCATCATCTTCACCCTCACCCTTGTCCTCATCATCGTCCCGATCATTGTCCCCACCCTCCTCGCCCTTGTACTCAACCTCAGCCTCCTCATCGCCCTCCTCCTCTACCTCGGCCTCCTCCTCACCCTCCTCCTCCACCTCAGCCTCCTCCTCGCCCTCCTCCTCCTCCGCCTCGGCCTCCTCCTCCTCATAGTCTCGACCACCACTAGAAATTCCACCTGGTGAAACATATATATAATGCATTGATGACATATATTCCTCACAAGCAGTGATGGCCTCTAGTAGAAGTGTTGGACGTAAATCTTCCATCAGATTCATAAATACAGTGTTTTCCATAGCAGACTGTGTTGTCGTCTCTGCAGCCCTTTTTTCATCCTGTTCTGTATGTGCCTTAACTTAATGAAACTCGGTGGCACTACAACTCGTACCTGAGGAGGGCCAATACCTCGTCAGAACTATACTCTTCCCAGACCGGCATCGTACTCTACCAGGGTGCTCATCTCCCAACACCTGATGTAAGTGATCGTTTGGCCCAAAATTGTCAGGTTCTAGGTCATCAAGGGCCTCTAAAGTAGTCCGTTACAAATATAAATAGATTATTAAGTTACAAAATAGAGATTAAAATTTTAAATCTATAAAGTAAAACTTGCAATCTGCTGCTGAGTCAGTTCATTAACCGCACTTCCATCTTTCTTCTTTCTACTCGAGAAAAATAGTTTTGCTCGAGGTACACGTCCTTATATATTCAATTTATGCCTCTACAATGACATTGAATGTAGGAAACCATAATTAAAAATAGTATATCAAAAAAATAGTAATTTAATAACTAAAATTATATAACAACTTTAGTAATCGAATAAATTACAGAGGAAGCAATAGAAAGTGCAAGTCGTAAAAAAAGATTATAAACTGTCATATCAATTGTCTCTCATGATTTGGCATCGTAGTACGTCCCAATGTGTGGACATATTTCTTAGCATCAATGTTTTTTTATTTCTTCCAGATGCATCCTAAATAAAATTAAATAATTAGTATTAACGAAAAACATGAAAATTTTCATTTAAATACTTCTAATTTGATTAATACTATAAATTGGCTAGTCACCCAATGAGTAATCATTTTTCAGTACTGTTCTAATGGAAAATAATCCACGATAGGGACTACCTCCAACTCTGTGCCCACTCTATCATGCCAGCCAATGTACAACTCATGATTATAAGCTCTCCAAATCTCACCTAAATCCTTTAGACATGCTGGTTGTGCACCCTCACCATCAGGGAAATTAAACCGCAGCTGAAACAAAAATATTAATTCATATAAATACAAAAATTAATATATTGAATTAAATATAACTGATTTTTTTACCCATATCTCTGCCCGGGCTTTATCCTTGACTTCATTTGGTAGTTGTCTCCATGAGATCGGGCTGACAGGAATGATGTCAGAGTAATTGGAAAGCGTCTCCAAAAAACTCCGACATTGCTACCCTGATTTTCCAATCATCTGACTATCTTCATTGTATTCCATCATCAACTGTGTGTGGTGGTTCCACACCGAATGCATGCATTTACGCCCCCACCTCCGCCTCCTATCAGTATATGTATCTGTTATAAAAGAAAAACAAATATTTTATCAATACATGTTATAATGAAAATAAATAATGGTGTAACAATTTGTTAGGGTTGTATAAGTATACCTGCGGTATTCTGATCAATGGGCACCGTTAGATCCGTAGAAACTGAAGAAACACCCTGTACAGATGGAGTGGGTCCCAATGTATGCTCCATAGGGACAGACTATGGCGAAATAGTAGTTGAATAAGATAGAATATAAAATCCCAAAGAGATCCAAGCAGTAGTAAAAGAAGATGACAGGGATGGCTGGCCAAATGCTGGATGGGGAGTGGGAATCATCATTAGATATGATACTGACGAGTGAGGAGGGTCAGATGTAAATGGTGGTGAAAACATGGTAGGCCTAAATATCCCATGTGCCCCTAATGGCACATTGGGATCAGAATGTGGGATGGATGGTATGTTAGTGGGAGGGGCGGGGTCTAATCGGGTACGCTGACCAGATCGTCTAGCTCTCGTACCACCCCCTCTCGTATGAACACCCCCAGTACTAGGACCACTACTCGGCTACTCCTCAAATAACTATCGCCTAATATATGGATCCTGAAAAAATGTTTAAAAAAATTAATCACATGAAATTATATATAATTTAAATAAATATATTTGAAATAAAATACTCATTACAGGCACTAGTGGTGGAATGCCCATCTCGGTCATGTGATGATTGTTTTCCATAATCTTTTTTCATCGCCTCTCTTCAATTGGTTTCATTTCTTTCATTTGAAAACAAATATGGAATTAAATAGAAAAGGATAATTAATATGTAACCCAAAAAACAAAATAAATGAGAGGGAATATAGGGATTCAAGGATAATTTAACTAACCATTGTTTTAGGTGAGCTTGAAGAAATATATAATGAAGTCGATAAATCATACAAGATGTAATAAAGAAATTTAATTTTTAGTAGGATGATTATTTAATAAGTGTCATCAGTCTATTAAAATCATGGAACATTGATTCTACCAGATTCATAAGTGGAAAATCAATTGTCAAAATTAAGTAAAAATTTAATTTATTTAGCTCAGGTAGATAATGAAGGTTTCAATATTAAATCAATTTGAATAGAACCAACCTTAAAAACCCAACTCGAGGTAAACCAAAATAATTGAGAACATTAATGGATGATTTTATATATTTTCCACCACAACTTCAGGTTTACAATCAAATCTAACAATTGAGCTATTGGAGTCATCAAAATAAATAAATGGATTGGTTCCAATGGTAGTAGGGATGGTGTCAATTCCATCATCACCATCATCAAAAATATGTCTTGGAATTACTTCAACTATGACACCAAATTCAGGTTGAAGATGGTCTTTGACAAAAAAAACTTGTTTATCCATTGATTCTAATACATATGGTTCTTCGGTAGCAAGAGTGAGAGTCATATTAATTACTCGAAATCCACAATCATCAATAAATGTGTCATGTCTCGTCATCGAATCAAACCAATGGAATTTCATCATCGTGACTCATCCACGAGAGTAATCATCCAACATTATTATTTTTTCAATGAATCCATAATAACCCACATTTTCAAATCGTGGTCTACTATCTGATGCACTGGCATAACAATATGTTGTGGTAGTAACCATAACACCATCATGTTGTGTTCTCATGTTCTTTTCTCATTCAGTGGCAATAAATTTGTACCCATTGATAACAATTTATTTACAGTCACGAACCATAGTATTTGGACCAAAAGCCAAAGCTCTTATTTCCTCAGAGACGGAGTCAGCAAGAAAACTCAATACCTATAATATAAATGAATATTAAACTTAATTAAATATTGATTTAATTATTTTAAATAGTAATATTTTTACCTTCAATTTTAACCAAGTAGAAAACTTTTTGCTATGAAAAGTATCCCTCCTTATCAAAGATAAAGAATGATGCTTTCTATTTATAATTATTTTATGTTCCCTGTAGACAAAAAATATGAATATTTTAGTAGGTATATATGTAAGGCATGCATATTCAATTTAGTTACCTGATGTAGTCATCGAATAAATAACAATTGAACAAAACTGTACTATGTGCCATCTCCCGCTCTTCAAGGATTAATGTCTTCAATGTATATGATCCAGGAATTCCTCCTATTTGAGGAAGTGATGGAAAACTGGGTTCAATTTTCTCATATTGTTCTTATTCATTTCTCATTAGTCTGTTCATTCTTGTAGTAAGATCAGACAAATACATTGAGCATAAATCCATACATTCTTGAGCCAAGTAACCGTTCACTATGGAACCTTCAGGATGATTCCTATTTTGGACATAATACTTTAATGTGTAAATATTTCATTCAGTTGGACACATCCAATGAAAAGAAACAGGTCCTCTAAGAAGTATTCCAGTGGGAATATGGACAGTTAGATGCAGCATGCATGTGAAAAATGATGGAGGAAATATTTTCTCCAACTCACAC
The DNA here is from genome assembly GCA_963277665.1 of Viscum album. Classification (NCBI taxonomy): domain Eukaryota; kingdom Viridiplantae; phylum Streptophyta; class Magnoliopsida; order Santalales; family Viscaceae; genus Viscum; species Viscum album. Next base: position 1,354,731,504 of record OY728164.1, read on the forward strand.
AAAATTAATGGGGCATCTGTCAACATTTTTTGAAAAAACAACTTGGAAAACTTCTTAGCACAAAGATATATAAACAAATGGCACAACCGAATAATAGTCACCCTTACATTATTGGAAAAAAGATGATGGATTAATATTGGAATCAACTCATGCAGAAGAACGTGATAATCATGAGTCTTCAGAGATTTTAGCTTCAACTCTAATCTATTGACCCGTTTAGATATGTTGCTTGAATAGAAATCAGGAACTCTAATAGTCTCTAATACTTCCAGAAATTGTTTTTTTGTAGGTGTCATCACATAAGAATCACATGGAACTTTCCATTTATTTTCACTGATATGCACAGGATGCAATTATGGTCTGATGCCCCAATCCACCAAGTCATGTTGAGACCATAAATCATCTTTTGTCTTTCCCTTAACATTTAGAAGTATAGAAAGCAACATTTCACATATATTCTTTTCAATGTGAATTACATCTAAGCAATGACGTAACAAATTGGTTGACTAATAAGGAAAATCAAAAAAGATACTCCTCTTCCTCCAATTGTAACAGGTTTCAGTGGAAACATTTTTTCTCTTTCCAGATTTCATTTGACCCTTCCTGAATGAAAAACCAAAATATTTCAATTCATTAAGCACATCAGTTCCAGACATACGCTGAGGTGGGTCATCGGTTTGATGATTATTTCTATATGGATGGTCCATTGGCAAGAATCGTCGATGTCCCATAAAACAGAAACTACAGCGATGTTTCAGTCTTCTGGATTGTGTATTCTTCATACAAATAGGACATGACAGTTTTCCCTTCGTGCTCCATCCAAACATCATTTCATAAGCCGGAAAATCATTGATCATCCACATAAGCGCAGAACATATCTAAAATATGTCTTTTGAATATGCATCGTATGTGCGCACACCCACATCCCAAAGAAGTTTTAACTATTTTATTAAAGGTTTCATGTATACTTCAATATTAATGCTGGGATCAGAAGTTCCAAATATGAGTATACTCATGAAAGTGAAAGTTTTTTTCATACACAACCATGGGGGAAGATTATAAATGTGTATAAAAACTGTCCATGTGCTGTGCGAAGTAAGAATCTGCCCAAATGGATTAAAACCGTTGCATGAAAGACCTAGCCTCACATTACGCACATCAGCTGCAAAATCAAGATATCGAGCAACAAATATCTGCCATGCAAATCCATCTGTAGGGTGAACCAACTCATCATTATTCTTCTTTCTCTCGGTATAATTCCATCTCATTTTTATTGATGTTTCATCAGACATAAAAATATTCTAGAGTCTTGAGATCAATGGAAAGTGCCACATTACTTTATGTGGCACACAGGATGGTGTTCCATCAGATTTTGACTTCCAGTGTGATGTTCCACATTTTATACAATCATTTCGTTCAGCAGTTTCCTCCCAGAATAAACTGCAATCTTTCGGGCAAGCATGAATTTTTTTTCTTGAAAATCCAATTTCCTCAACTAACTTACATGCCATATAGTGGGTTGAGGGAATATTTGCATCATCTAGAAGTAAATACTTCAAGAAGGTAAGAATGTAATTGACTGCTGTATTAGAAATCCCATACATAGTTTTCCCATGAAACAATCGGATTAAAAATTACAGCTTTTTCATTTTATCGCACTATCGATATACTGGAGTCGTGGCAGCATCATTAAATTTTTTCACCCTTACAACATCATCATTTTCATTAGATGCATCATGTGTGCTCATATCAAAGTCTTCTTGGGTGAAAATCCTTTCCTTTTCATGATGATGAATAAATGGAAATTAGTCATATAACAAATTCTCCACTCCAGTCCTCTCATTTGAATCATCAGCAATTTGAGATTTCATTTTCTCCCCATTATGATACCACACATAGTAGTTTGATTGAAAACCATATTTGGTTATGTGGTAGCTCACTTCTTCACAGCTCAACCAAGGTATTCCAACACAATTGGAACATGGGAAGTGTATGTGACCACTATCTGAAGCATTGTAAAATGAAAAATCTAAAAAACTCTCCAAATTGTTTTGAAAATCGCTTGAGATCTGATCGGTTTCATATGTCCAACTTCTATCCATTATGTAAAAAAATAATTGTTATAAGTCATTTCGTCAAAAGAAATTCAATAAGATTGAAGTTTCATAAAAAATATATTTAAGTAAACGAGAATTGTTCACTTTATCTGAAATCATAAATGATGCACTACTCTATATGAGAATCAAAATATAAAAGACAAAAAATACTATATTTATAACAAAAAGTCTTTGAATAACTATACATAAGTGTACAAGATCATGTACACTTATGGAGGAGAATTATTCAGGAGTTGACTAAATTTTATATCGAAGAAATTTTATATTTTAGTAGATAATTTGAGTGATCACGTACATTGTCCAAGGGGGAGGGAGTGTCCAGGGGTGCGGGGTGTCCAGGTGGGTGTCGGGGCTGTCAAGAGGGGTCGGAGGTGTCAAGGGGGTGGGGGGGATATCTAGGGGGGTCGGGGGGTCCAGGTGGGCGGGCTGTCAATGGGGGTGGTTGGGCTATCCAAGGGGGTAGGGGGTGTCCAGGGGGTAGGGGGTGTCTAGGGGGTGGGTGGGCTGTCTAGGGGGTGGGCGGGTTGTCCACGGGGGGTGGTCAGGCTGTCCACGGGGGTGGCGGGGCTGTCCAGTGGGGTCAAGGGTGTCAAGGGGTGGGGAGGATTTCTAGGGGGTGCGGGCGTCTAGTGGGATGGGGGTGTCCGGGGGGTGGTGGGCGGGTGTCCGGGGGGTGGGCGGGCTGTCCACGAGGGTGGGGGGCTATCCAGGGGGTACAGGTTGTCCAAGGGGGTGGTCAGGCTGTCCACGAGGGTGGAAGGGCTGTCTAGGGGGGTTGGGGCTGTCCAAGGGGGTGGGGGGATTTTCAGGGGTGGGGGGGTTTCCAGGGGGTACGAGGTGTCCAAGGGGTTGGCGGGCTATCCAGGGGGTGGCGGGGGTGGCGGGATGTACAGGGGGTACGGGGTGTCCAGGGGGTGGGCAGGCTATCCACGGGGGTGGCGGGGCTATCCAGGGGTGTGGGGGGGCTTTCCAGGGGGTGGGGGTTGTCCAGGGGTACAAGGTGTCCAGGGGGTGGGTGGGCTATCCAGGGGTTGGCGGGGCTGTCCAGGGGGGTACAGGGTGTCCAGGGGGGTACAGTGTGTCCAGGGGGTGGGTGGGCTGTCCACGGGGGTGGGGGGCTGTCCACGGGGAGAGGAGGTGTCCAGGGGTTGGACGGGGCTGTCCAGGGGGGTACGGGGTGGGTGGGAAGGCTGTCCATAGGGTGGTGGGGCTTTACAGGGGGTACGGGGTGTCCAGGTGGGTGGGCAGGCTACCCACGGGGGTGCACTACTAGAAAAACAGGTATTTGCGACGGGTCATTTGCGACGGGATCCCGTCGCAAATGGCCTTTTGCGACGGGGGTCCGTCGCAAATCGCCTGTTGCGGAAAACACCGTCGCAACAACAATTATTTGCGACGGGCCCGTCGCTACAGATATTATTTGTGATGGGGATCCTTCCCATCGCAAATATTACTCCGTATATTTGTAAAAACTTTTAAAATAGTAATTGCGACGGGCCCCGTCGCAATTACGTTTTTTTTTTAAAAATTAAAAACTATTATTAAATTATTTTAATGGATATAATAATACTATTTGCGATGGGCATAGTATCCCGTCACAAATACTATAAAAAAAATAAAAAAAATAAATTATTAATAAATTATTTTAATTAATATAATAATAATCTAATTATAATTCAAAAATAAAAAATAATAAAATATTAATAAATGATTTTAATTAATATAATAATAGAATTATAATTCAAAAATAAAAATAATAAATTATTAATAAATTATTTTAATTTATATAATAATAATAGAATTATAATTCAAAAATAAAAAATAATAGAATATTAATAAATGATTTAATTAATATAATAATATTAGAATTATAATTCATAAATAAAAAAAATATTAATAAGTTATTTTAATTAATATAAAAATAATAGAATTATTTTACATTCAAATATTAAAATAATTCAAATATTACAAAAAAATATAATTAAATTATAAAATTATAAAATTTTAATATATATATATAATTTAATATTATAAAATATAAATAATAATATTATTCATATTAATATTGTTATTTCAAAATATAATATTATTAATATTTTATAATGAGACAGAAACTACGAATAGAAAAAAATTCATATTTTGATTTAACAAACTTTATAACATAAAAAGAAACTCTAATCTGAAGGAGGGGGGAGGGGGGAGGGGGGATCTACAGATGCTGGTGGAGGAAACTCCATCCTTAAAGCATGAGTGAGTCGGCGCATGTACTTCATCTGCTCCTGGTGTTGCTGCTACCACCGACTCATCTGCTCCTCGTACAGCTGCTGCTGGCGTCGACGCTCCTCCTCATGCTGATGCTGCTGTTGACACATCTGCTCCTGCTCCTGTCGGAGACTCTCTATCAGTGCAGTCTGAGATCGCAACTGATCCTCATACTGTGTAGCAGAAGAAGATGCACGAGCTCCTCTCGAGCTGGACGCTGACATCGCAGCACTGCCATAATAATCTCCAAGAGTCAGTCGAGAGCTAATACCAACTACCCGGCCCTTCTCGAAGGCATACTGGGTGGCCTTCATCAATGCCACCTCATCAAAATGACAGCCAGTGGTCTGATCTGATGACTCGGCCTGACTCTCAGGCCGGGTCTGTGACGTTGCGGCCTCATATGACTCATGTAGTTGCAATTTAAAATTAAAATGTGAATATATTATATGCAGTTAATTTTTAAACTTGAAAACAAATAATACTGACCACGATGTGATGCTGACGATCACCTCTGATCTCCCCAGTAGCAGGATCACTATACATCCTCTGATATACGTCGTACTCTGTAATATCGGGGTGCTCGACAGCCTATAAGAATAAAAAATAAACTGTTAATATTTATAGTTATATAAAATATTTATAAATAATGTACGTACCAGATGCTGTCTATGAGTACTGAAAGAACGACTCCCAGCTCGATGATTCACCTCTTATCTCCCCCGATTCTGCCTCCCCACCGATGATCTCCTCTGAAAGGCACTACTCAACTAGTGCCCACATAATCCATCTCATACATGGGATGAAATGTACTCTGGTCGGTGTGCTCTACATGACTCATCAAAATCTGACACTCCTGCTTTCTTCATGGCAGCTTTTCTTAAATTGTGCAAAAACTGACGAAAGCGATCACGTATGGCCACCTCCCATGCCTTGTGGATGGCGTCGCGCATGGTATCCTCGATCGGATACCATAAACCCTACAAATAAATCAAAATATTAAGTTAGAAATGAAATAATTTTCAAAAGAAAAATTATTTATTTACGTACGTACCAACCAATGGCCGAACATGGCCTGCTGCACATCAATGGAAATCTGCTCCCATGTGGTCCACGGCTGAGAGAAATAGTTTTGGAAAATAGTGCTGCCCTGTCCGACTGCTATATGCGGAAAACTGTAAAAATAATAAACATTTATTATGTGAATAGATTAATGAAATCTTAGTCAAATCCATAGATTATCACACAGGTTATCACACCTCTGTGTGCGTGGATCAAACCCAAGACGTGGACGTCGCTCAGGGACGGGGTCAGGAATCATCAATCGTGCAAGACCGCGCCCCCTCCGCGTACTCCCTGGAGTGCCTGCAGGCTGAGGTTCATCTGCCAGCAACTCATCCGCATCGAAAGGCAGGTCAGCATCCGCCAACTCACGAAATGTCTCGTCGTCCATCTGAAATAGAAAATGTTAATGTTGTTAGAAAATAATTGATAATTACTATTATATATACATATATATATATATTATGATTTTATATAACTACCATGGAATTCTATCAGTGTTCATCTTCATCATCATCTTCATATATGTCAATGTCATCTTCATATTCCTCCTCAACATCATCGATATCCATTCGAGTTCCAGTTGCTTCATCTCTTACCATTTCAAATTCATATGTGACATCATTAACATCATCGTCATCACCGACTCTTAAATGTGGGGTGTCTTCATCGATACTCATGTCTCTTTGTAAAAAAGATTGATTTTGATGACTCTCTTGAAAAACTTCAATTCTTTGCACATCAGTGAAAGCACATTCACTTTGACTAAACTAATTGTCTCGAATTTTGATTTTTATTACACTCCACCAATCAGTCAAGTCTCTTGATGTAGCACAGTACTTTGTGTAATAAACTTGATGTGCCTGTTGAGCCAATAAGAATGGTTCATTTACTGCGAGAACACTTTTACATTTAATATCGATGATTCCATGAGTCGGATGAACACGCACGCCTCTCTCTATATCCAACCACCAACATTTGAACATGGTTATGTAATGTTGTCCAAGATAACAGAGTTCAATGATTTCATCAAGTATTCCATAAAAGTCAACTTCATTTTCTCGATGATGAGATCCTCTCAAGCTAACTCCACTGTTCATTTTTTTTTCGATTCCCCATATGCATGTGTGTGAAATCGAAATCCATTCACCACATATGCATTATAAGTTTTAACAAGTTTGGAAGGTGGGTTACTCAATATACACAGTCGTTTGTCAATTTTATCAGCATGTCGAGACACCTGAAAATTTGTGAAATAATTATCAATATAGTAAACTATACATTGAATGAGTTGCTAAAAGATAAAGAATTTATGTTACCAGTTTTTGAAACCACTGAGAGAAATTTTTCAGTCGGCGTTCTTCGAGAGCAGCTGCTATAATTTGTGGAATTTGTTTCTTGATATGATTATCATACAACCTATAAAAACCAAAGTTATTTACTGTAACATAAATGATAGAATAAGTGATATAAACACTTATAGTACAACTGATGTCATCTCTTCACAGTTGAGCAGAACATACGTATGAGCTCTGTGATGTTCATCATCTGAAAGCCAGCGTTCATAAACTCCACCAAAACCAAGCTCTGGCTGGTTGAAAACAGATAATTGATTGTCGATTTCATCAATATTCCTCTCGTTCCGTCCCATTCAGTTTTGTTTTGAAGGATACTCAGATTCAAAATAATGGGAGCAGAAAAAAGATATTTCCTCTTGCAAATAAGCTTCTGTAATAGATCCTTCAACAGATGCTTTGTTACGTACTTTTCTTTTCAATTTTTGCATGCATCTTTCAAATGGGTACATCCATCGAAACTGTACTGGACCTCCACATTTGGCTTCATATGGCAAATGTAACATCAAATGTTCCATTGAGTCGAAGAAAGACGGCGGAAATATTTTTTCCAGTTTACATATAATTACAACAACATCTTCTTCAAGTTTTCATAGAGCATCATAATCTGTTGTTGCCACACAAATTTCTCGAAAAAAATGAGACATGTCTGTTATGGAATCCCAAATCACATAATTCAACAGACCTCTTAATCCAATGGATAGAAGTCTTTCCATTATAACATGACAATCATGACTTTTTAATCCAGTAATATGACCATTCTTTACACATCTACCCAAATTGGAAGCACAGCCATATGGAAGTCTCAAATCTGCAATCCACTGACAAAATAATAAACAGTTTTCTTTAGACAGTGTATAAGCTGCTTTTGGTTTCAGTAACCTTTCTGTTCTGACATTCTCAAACAGTTCCAGTTCTGGATGCCTGCAAATTTGGGCAAGATCTAAACGTGCATTTACATTGTCTTTGCTCTTTCCTAGCGTATCCAAAACTATATGAAACAAATTATCAAAATAGTTCTTCTCAATGTGCATGACATCTAACATGTGTTGGACCAACAAATCAGACCAATATGGAAAATCCCAAAATATGCTACGTTTAATCCAATTGTGTTCTTTCCCAAAACCAGAAATTTTTTATTGGTTTATTGTGGGACCAAAAGTGATGGGAGGTAATGAAAATACAACTGATTTTAACTCTGAACCTGATAGCATTTTTGGAGGTCCATCCCTTTCAACTGTTCCTTTTCTTAAATGAGATCTGTTTCTGCGAAAAGGATGATCAGCTGGAAGAAATCTGCGATGACAGTCAAAATAACAAGGTTTCTTTCCATGAATGAGCATAAATTCTTTGTTCTCTCCCATACAGTAAGGACGTGATTTCTAAACATGTGTACTCCAGCCAGATAACATCCCATAAGCCGGGAAGTCACTAATTGTCCACATCAATGCTGCTCTCTATATAAAATTCTGTTTCGTTGCAACATCATATGTACTGACACCAGTACTCCACAATAAACTTAATTCATCAATCAATGGTTTCAAATAAACATCAATATTTTTCTTCGGATGTCCTGGAATTAGTAAAGTCAAAAAGATATATGGATCCTTCATCAACATCCATGGAGGTAAATTGTACGGAGTTAAAAAAACAGGCCAACATGCATATTGACTACCATAAGATCCGAACGGACAGAAACCATCAGTGGAAAGGCCCAGTCGAACATTTCTAGCTTCTAAAGCAAAGGATGGATGCACTCTATCAAAATGTTTCCATGAATCACCATCGGCTGGATGATTCAATCTTTTATCGGTTGAAATATTCTCTTTATGCCATGACATCATTGTCGTTGTATTCTTAGACATGAATAAACGCTGAAGTCTGGATGTAAGCTGAAAATATCTCAACTGTTTTATAGGAATCAAACCAGACTTCCCATGTTGTCCTTATTTATATCTCAGTTGCCCACATTTGGGAAAACTATCCAACGACTCATTTTCCCCAGAATATAAAATACAGTCATTTGAACATGCATGAATCTTCTGACAAGTAAGTCCCAAATTTCGAACCAGCCTCTTACTATCATAGTAATTTGTATGCAAAACATTTCCTTCGGGTAACAGTGTTTTAAGCAAAGAAAATATCTGGTCAAAACAGGTGTTTGACATTCTGTTATCTGATTTTATAGCCATAAATTTTGCAACTGCTTCTAATTTGCTCATCTTGCAGCCAGGATATAATGCATCCTCAGCAGACCTCAACAACTCATAAAATTCAGACGGTGCCAACTCAGGATTTGAAGCTATATCAGCCGGAGTTTCTGTATGTTGAACAGATGAACCTACAACATCATGTACTAAATATTGAAACCGATATGGATCCGGAATCAAGTTGGTATCACCTGCTCTGGAACTGCGTTCACCGTGTTGATACCAAAAAACATAATCTGGTTGAAAACCAAAACGCAAGAGATGTCCCCCCACTTTGTCAAACGTGTCAAACATTCTCAATGCACATTTTCTACAAGGGCATTTTATTTTTTCCTTCTGAAACAAATTCTGGATTTGATGCCGCAAATGATAAAAAAGTCTCCACACCCTCTACATATACTGGATTTAAACCAGAACCGTTTGGATTTCTATGTTGATTTATCCATATGCGGTCACCTAATAATGATTGTTGACGACCTTGTTGTTCTATATTTTTCTATAAAATATAAAAGCATTACTGGTTTTGAATAATTTGTTAGAAAAAACACTCAAGCAAGGATAATTATAGAGTTTACATCATACACTACTGACACAAACTTTTTATTGAGATAGACCTAAAAATTGACCCTTTAAGAATTGAATATGTTGAGAATAAAGCAAAACCTGTTACAAATATTGATAATTTTAATATTATATAAATTTTTTATTATTTTCATAGTACTAATATTATTTTTTCATAAATATTAATTATATAATAATAACATTATTACATTATTAATATATTTTATTATTAATATTAAAATAATGTAATTTTCTATATTATATACAATTCTCCTTTCATCTGTGTGTTTAACATTCTGTCTCCACATGTAATATTTTCATTCACTTTCACCTCTCCATTAGTGAGTAGGTTGATAATTTTGAAAAATAATGCAAATATTACATGTGGAGACAGAAAACACACAGATGAAAGGAGAATTGTATATAATATAGAAAATTATATTATTTTAATATTAATAATAAAATATACTAATAATGTAATAATGTTATTATTCCTAATTATTGGTAATTATTCCTAATTATTGGTAATTATTCCTAATTATTGGTAATTATTCCTAATTATTGGTAATTATTGGTAATTGATGGTAATTATTCCTAATTATTGGTAATTATTCATATAATTACCAATAATTAGGAATAATTACCAATAATTAGGAATAATAACATTATTACATTATTAGTATATATTATTATTAATATTAAAATAATATAATTTTCTATATTATATACAATTCTCCTTTCATCTGTGTGTTTTCTGTCTCCACATACAAATATTACATGTGGAGACAGAAAACACACAAATGAAAGGAGAATTGTATATAATATAAAAAATTATATTATTTTAATATTAATAATAAAATATACTAATAATTTAATAATGTTATTATTCCTAATTATTGATAATTATTCCTAATTATTGTTAATTCTTACTAATTATTGATAATTATTACTAATTATTGGTAATCATTATGAATCATTACTAATTATTGGTAATTATTCCTAATTATTAATAATTATTCCTAATTATTGGTAATTATTGGTAATTATTGTTAATTATTGGTAATTATTGGTAATTATTGGTAATTATTGGTAATTATTGGTAATTATTGGTAATTATTGGTAATTATTGGTAATTATTGGTGATTATTGGTAATTATTGGTAATTATTGGTAATTATTTCTAATTAGTGGTAATTATTCCTAATTAGTGGTAATTATTCCTAATTATTGGTAATTATTACTAATTATTGGTAATTATTACTAATTATTGGTAATTATTACTAATTATTACTAATTATTACTAATTATTGGTAATTATTACTAATTATTGGTAATTATTCCTAATTATTGGTAATTATTGGTAATTATTACTAATTATTGGTAATTATTATTAATTATTACTAATTATTGGTAATTATTATTAATTATTACTAATTAGTGGTAATTATTACTAATTATTACCAATTATTACTAATTATTGGTAATTATTGGTAATTATTGGTAATTATTACTAATTATGGATAATTATCGAAAATTATTACTAATTATGGATAATTATCAAAAATTATTACTAATTATGGATAATTATTGGTAATTATTTCTAACTAATGGTAATTATTGGTAATTGTTACTAATTATTGGTAAAGATTACTAATTATTGGTAATTATTACTAATTATTGGTAATTATTACTAATTATTGGTAATTATTACTAATTATTGGTAATTATTACTAATTATTGGTAATTATTACTAATTATTACGAATTATTGGTAATTATTAGTAATTATTACTAATTATTGGTAATTATTATTAATTATTACTAATTATTACTAATTATTACCAATTATTACTAATTATTGGTAATTATTGGTAATTATTGGTAATTATTGGTAATTATTACTAATTATGGGTAATTATTACTAATTATGGGTAATTATTACTAATTATTACTAATTATCGGTAATTATTACTAATTATCGGTAATTATTACTAATTATGGATAATTATTTGTAATTATTACTAATTATTGATAATTATTTGTAATTATTACTAATTATTGGTAATTATTACTAATTATTGCTAATTATTGGTAATTATTACTAATTATTACTAATTATTAGTAATTATTACTAATTATTGCTAATTATTGGTAATTATTAATAATTATTACTAATTATTGGTAATTATTGGTAATTATTACTAATTATTACTAATTATTGGTAATTATTGGTAATTATTGGTAATTATTTGTAATTATTACTAATTATTGGTAATTATTACTAATTATTGATAATTATTGGTAACTATTACTAATTATTGGTAATTATTGGTAATTATTGTTAAATTATTTGTAATTATTACTAATTATTGGTAATTCTTGGTAATTATTGGTAATTATTGGTAATTATTACTAATTATGGATAATTATTGGTAATTAATACTAATTATTGATCATTTTTGGTAATTATTACTAATTATTGCTAATTATTGGTAATTATTGGTAATTATTACTGATTATTCCTAATTATTGGTAATTATTGGTAATTATTACTGATTATTACTAATTATTACTGATTATTACTAATTATTACTAATTATTACTAATTATTACTAATTATTACTAATTATTACTAATTATTACTAATTATTACTAATTATTACTAATTATTACTAATTATTACTAAATATTACTAATTATTACTAATTATTACTAATTATTACTAATTATTACTAATTATTGGTAATTATTACTAATTATTGGTAATTATTGGAAATTATTACTAATTATTGGTAATTATTGGAAATTATTACTAATTATTGTAATTATTACGAATTATTTGTAATTATTACTAATTATTACTAATTATTGGTAATTATTGGTAATTATTACTAATTATTGGTAATTATTGGTAATTATTACTAATTATTGATAATCATTGGTAATTATTACTAATTATTCCTAATTATTGATATTTATTACTAATTATTAGCATTTATTCTTAATTATTGAAAATTATTACTAATTATTCCTAAGTACCATTAACTATGAACAAAGAATACTAATAATTTAAATTTATTAAGTAACAAAACAATGTAAACATAATTAAATTACAACTAATTAAGAATAATTGAAACTAATAAAAAATTAAAAATAAATATTAAATTAAAAAGAACATAAATACCTTTAAAATTGATCTGAGGTTGATCCCTGATCGTTGTTGAAAACTTCAATATCAACTCCGGAAAAAAAAATTAAACTGAAGAAACGCTGAAATCTAAAAATAGAATTTTGAGAGAATGAGAAGATTGAGTTTGAGAATGAATGAAAAAAACGGATGAGGGGTATTTGTAGGTTAGATCATTTGCGACGGGTCTATTTGCGACGGGTACCGTCGCAAATACCTTAGCCCTCATTTATTACGGTCAACGGTTAAATAGTTATTCGCGACGGGTCCCGTCGCGAATAATAACCTGCCGACATACTATTTGCGACGGGGGTAGATTCCCGTCGCAAATAGCTTTTACCGCCGCCGGTTATTTGCGACGGTGTGGATTCCCGTCGCAAATATCTTTTACCGCCGCCGCCTATTTGCGACGGGCGGTAACCGCCCGTCGCAAATAACTTTCCCGCGATTTGGCGCGCAAAGCGCGCCAGTCCTTTTGCGACGAGGGAAGCTAACCCGTCGCAAATAAGTAGTTATTTGTGACGGGTCAATTCCCCCGTCGCAAATAAGTTTCTAACGGGACTATTTGCGACGGGATTTATCCCCGTCGCAAATAACCCGTCGCAAATACCCATTTTTCTCGTAGTGGTGGGGGGCTGTCCAGGGGGTATAGGGTGTCCATGGGGGGTGGGAGGACTATCCACGAGGGTGGTGGGGCTGTCCAGGGGGTCGGGGGGTCCAGGGGGTGGGGGGCTTTCCAGGGGTGGGGGTGTCGAGGGGTACGAGGTGTCTTGGGCAGCCCACCCCACCCCCCTTGGACAGCCCACACCCCCCACCCACTGGACACCCCCCCCCCACTGGAGAGCCCCCCCTCCTTGGAAAGCCCATACCCCCCTCCCCCACCTGGATAGCCCCCCCCAGGACAGCCCACCCCCTCCTTGGACACCCCACACCCCCTCCCCTACACCCCCCCCCCCACCTGGACAGCCACCCCCCCCACCTAGACAGCCCACCCCCCCACCCTTGACACCCCACCCCCCCCCCCTCCCCCACTTGGAAACCCCCACCATGACCCCCCCTGGACAGCCCACACCCCTCTTTGGGGCAGCCCATACCCCCCCCCCCCTCCCCCACACCCCTATAGCCCCCCTAGATCCCCCCTACCCCCTGGACAACCCACCCCCCACTTGGACAACCCCCCACACCTGGACAGCACCCCACACCTGGACAACCCCCTACCCCTCCTGCATCCCCCTTAGGGTATTTTTATTTAAAATCATTTTATTCATTAATAAATCCAAACTATCATGAATTAGTAATTTCACTGTACAAAAAAACATAAAACCCCACTAAACATAATACATAAAACCCCACTAAACAAAAAACATAAAACAAACATAAAACATACCCTTTACCTCACTAAATAAAAACCTAAAACAAACCCTTTACCCCTGCACAAAACAAACCCCCCTAAATAGAACATTTAGGATGTATGAAGTGTAGAACAAAAAAAACATAATACAAACAAAGGGTTTCGTACTCCAACAGCACTAATTCTAATTTACCCGAAATCAAAACATCAAACATAAAATAAAAATAGGAAGAATAATAAAACTAACTTACTAATTTGACGTGTAAAAATAAAAATTTGTTTGATTGAAGATGGATCTTCGGCTGGAAGGTTTTTCGAGGCCGAGAAGACTTCAGGAGGAGGTCTGGATTAGGTTTGCAGTCAGCCGTACTGGGAGCTAGGGTGCTGGGTATTTGGGGGGGGAACTTTCCCAGCAGTTTTTAAAAACCGTTGGGAAAGCCTATCTTTACCAACGGTTTATTAAAACCGTTGGTATATGCTAGAGGAAATGAATCTTTCCCAATGGTTCTGTCAAACCTTTGGGAAAGATTAACTATTTTAACACATTTTCCAATGGTTTGAGCAAACCGTTGGAAAATGTGGATTTTTTTACAGTATACCAATGGTTTATTCAAACCGTTGGTATATATCCATTGGGAAAACCACCATTTACAGTAGTGAATTACACTAAATTATCATGGGATAATTTATAAAATTATCAAGCGATAATCATTGTGATTTTATCAAAGATAATTGTAAAGAATTATCAAGCAATGATTACATTGATTTATAAAAGGATAATTTATGATAAATTATCAAAAGATAATTATAACAAGATAATTTATGAGAATTTATCAAAGAATAATTATAAAAGGATAATTTATGATAAATTATCAAAGAGATAATTATAAAAGTATAATTTATAATAAATTATCAAAAGACAATTCTTATTAAGGAGAATATTATGAGGGCATAAACTGGCCTTGAATGATAATTTTAAAATTATCTAGGAGAGAAAAGGTATCATCTCATGTGATATTTTATTTCTTTTTTAAATAAAATAGTTAGTTTTGGTTCTAGGAACTTTTCATGAACTATGAGCGTTGATGTGTCAACAACTATGATAATAAGGCCCATGAGGAGGTGTTAGTGATTGTTTAGGTTTCCACTCTATATTTAGAACCACAAAAAGTGGTTTATTCTTACCATTAGCATTGATGACCTTTGAGGTGGGAAGTTCTTCACCTTTTTGGGATTTTATTACACATGTTTCCTTAATATTATTTATAAATAGGCGTATTTGATGACTATGCTATATTATAATCGCATGTGGGTGTATGTGTAGCCCTGAGAACCTTTATTGACACTTGTTTTCATGATTACTTTGTAGCCTATTATTCATTTTTGATGTTGATCACGTATATTGTTGTGCTTCCATACTTATGATGATGTTCTATGATTTCTTATGTATCCTACCATGATATTTGTGCTTTTTTGGTATTGTGATTGGTTCCCAATGCAGCACTACAAAAAAAGGGTCAGTAGTGTAATTTTTTTGGTGAACTAGTGATGGTTTAAACTGCTACCTAATAGTGTAGTGGCGGTTAGTAAAACTGCCACATATTGAATGGTTTCTAATCATTTAGAAATAGTTTTTATAATTTAGCGGTGGATTCGTTAAGTTTCATTTTTGTACATTTATCAATGGTTACTTGTTTATTTAGTGGAGTTTCTTTTATAAAAAACATTTAGGGGAAATATAAATAAAATAAATAAACCGTAGTGGAACATATAGTGGTGGTTTCTTTTAGAGGCAGTTAAATGCAACTGCTGCTAAACATTTTTTTATACAATGTATTTATAAGCGGTTACTTAAAACCGCCATTAAATCAGATTTATTTTTTAAAAAAAATAATAAACTATAAATATAAAAAAACTAACATATAATAAACTAAAACATAAATACATGATAAACCCATCATATATATATCATACATCCACATTCATATACAAACATCTGGTCATCATAACCTCAATATAATTCAACCCACACATATGTCAATATACATATACAATATGTCCAACAACAACCCATGCCCAATATACATCTATTTCACAACCTTCACTATACCTGTCTGCCTCCACATCATGTCATCAACTGAAACTGACCACATCATCTCACCAACTAAAACAAAAAAGAAAACAAAAATTAAAACTAAAAACAATAAATCAAAATTATAGTAGAATAATTGATGAAATTTTAACATAACATGGAAACTAAGAACCATCATGATTTCCTTATAAATAATTTCATGGATTAGAACAGTCAACCTCCTTTGTAATGTTGGCATCTGTCACCTACAATGAAAACCAAAACATTTAAGAAAAGAAATGTGAAAGAGAAAAGACACGAAATATATTCAGAATGCTAAACATAAACTTTGTTATTTTGTTAATCAAAATGAATACATTTTAACATAAAAAATAATATATAATGAAAAAAACTTTGAAAACATAAACATACATAT
Source organism: Viscum album (assembly GCA_963277665.1). Classification (NCBI taxonomy): domain Eukaryota; kingdom Viridiplantae; phylum Streptophyta; class Magnoliopsida; order Santalales; family Viscaceae; genus Viscum; species Viscum album. The sequence continues at coordinate 1,354,748,114 of OY728164.1, forward strand.
TTAAGAAAATATTCAACAGTTGAAAATGAAAAGGGATGAGTAAATATTCTAATTCACTTTTAAAGCGATGTGCGGTGTGCTTGAAATTTAATTAATAAATAAATTTTAAATATTTTGATATCACAAAATTTCCAATATTTTAAAAACAAATCAATGGTGGTTTCCCTATGATTTCATATCAATCCGAGATCGTTTTCTAGGGTTTTGACCATTCCATGCATATTTTAGTGTTTTAAAACACTAAAAACATGTCTACAGTCATAACAGGGAAACTGTAATTCATAATGATGTTTCATCAATTTATATATTTCAAAATTAAATTTATGGTCATTGTTCCATGATTTTAGGGCAATCCTCCATTGTTTTCCTAGTTTTGACCCCCTGACACTTATTTTTAAAGGCTTGTGTACCTTTCAGAAATGTATACTGACTAATTTCGACCACATCGCATGTTGTATTGACATTTTGTCTATGTATACATGTAAAAAACAACTTAATGGTTGTTTTCCATCATTTCAAATCAATATAAGGTCATTTACTATGGTTTTTATTGTTCCATGCACGTTCTAGTGTTTTAAAACACTAAAAATTCATGTATAGCCATAACGAGAAAACTGTAATTTGGAATGATGTTTAATCAGTTCCTACATTTAAAAATTAAATGTATGGTTGTTGTCCCATGATTTTAGGGAAATAAAACATAATTTTCCTAGTTTTGACCCCCCCGATGCATGTTTTTAAAGGCTTTTATACCTTTCAGAAGTGTATACTGAGTAATTATGACCACACAGCATGTCGGATTGACGTTTTGTCCACATAAACACATCAAAAAAACTCAAAAGTGGTTTCCACATGATTTAACATCAATATTAGGTCATTTTATATCGTTTTGACCGCTCCACGCATGTTTTAGTGTTTTAAAACACTAAAAATGCATTTATAGCCATAACGGGAAAACCATAATTTAAAATGATATGACATCAGTCCCTACTTTTCATAGTTAAATATATGATTATTTTCCCATGATTTCAGGGAAATACAATGTCATTTTCCTAGTTTTGACCCCCTAACACTTGTTTTTAAAGGCTTTTGTACCTTTCAAAAGTGTATACTGAGTAATTCTGAGAATATCGCATGTCGGGTTGATGTGTTGTCTACACATACACATCAAAAAAAACTTATCAGTGGTTTTCCCATGATTTCACATCAATATGAGGTCATTTTATATGGTTTTAACCATTCCACACATGTTTTAGTATTTTAAAACACTAAAAACACATTTACAACCATAACAGGAAAACCGTAATTTGCAATGAAGTGTCATCAGTTTTTTCATTTCACAATTGAATATACCATTTTTTTCCCATGATTCCAGGGCAATCCAATATCATTTTCCTAGTTTCAACACCCCGACATTTGTTTTTAAAGGCATTTATACCTTTCATAAGTATACACCAAGTAATTATGACCGCATTGCATGTCAAATTGATGTGTTTTCTATGAATGCACATTAAAAACAACTCATCGGTGGTTTTCCTAGGATTTAACATCAATATGAGGTCATTTTCTATGGTTTTGACCATTCCACGCATGTTTTAGTGTTTTAAAACACTAAAAACGTGTTTATGACCATAATGAGAAAATTGAAATTTGGAATGATATGTCTTCAGTTCCTAAATTTCATAATTAAATATATGGTCATTGTCACAAGATTTTAGGGAAATTTTACATTATTTTCTTGGTTTTTACCCCCGACACTTGTTTTTAAAGGCTTTTGTAACTTTCAAAAGTGTATACCGAGTAATTATGACCACACTACATGTCATAATGATATTTTTTCTATGTGTACATATCAAAAATAACTCAACAATGGTTTTCCTATGATTTCATGTCAATCTGAGGTCATTTTCTATGGTTTTGATCGTTCTACACACGTTTTAGTGTTTTAAAACACTAAAAATGAATTTATGGCCATAACAAGGAAACCATAATTTGGAATGGCGTTTCGTCAGTTACTACATTTCACAATTAAATATACAATCATTTTCCCATGATTTTAGGGTAATCTGACATTTTTTCCTAGTTTTGAAGTGTATACCAAGTAATTTCGACCACACTACACATCAGATTGATGTTTTTTCTATAGTTACATGTCAAAAACAACTCAAAAATGGTTTTACCATGATTTTACATCAATATGAGGTTGTTTTCTATGATTTTGACCATTCCACACATGTTTTAGTGTTTTAAAACACTAAAAATGTGTTTACGTCCATAACAGACAAACCATAATTAGGAATAGAATTTCATTGGTTCTTACATTTAAAAAATAAATATACAGTCATTTTCCCATGATTTCAGGGCAATCTGACATCATTTTTTAGTTTTGACCCCTTGACACTTGTTTTTAAAGGCTTTTGTACCTTTGAAAAGTGTATACCAAGTAATTCCGACCACACTGCACATCGGATTTACATGTTGTCTACAGGTACATATAAAAAAAATTAATAAGTGAATTTATTGTTATTTCACATCAATATGAGATCGTTTTTCATGGTTTTTATTGTTCCACAAACGTTTTAGTGTTTTAAAACACTAAAAATGTGTTTATGGCCATAACGAGAAAACCATAATTCAAAATGACATGTCATCAATTCTTACATTTAAAAATTAAATTTACGGTCATTGTACTAGGATTTCACATCAATAAAATATCATTTGTTATTGTTTTGATCATTAAACGTGTATTTTAGTGTTTTAAAACACTAAAAAATTATTTACAGGCATCATAGGAAAACCGTAACTCAGATTGACATGGCGTCGATTCCTACATTTCACAAATAAATATGTGGTTGTTTTCATATGATAAATTTTGTAATCATTAAATATTTTAAAAAATATATAATTGTATAATTAATATATTATTAATAAAATTGATGATTTAGCACTATTTCTAATATTATTTTAATTAATTACTAAAATGTAGATTGGTTATTTTATATCTTTCAGTTATTGAATTTAATTAAAGAAAGAGAATTTTACTTTTTAAACCACCGTGTATTTTATGTTCAACAATCATTTAGTTGTGATTTTTATAGTTAAGCGATAGTTTTTATATGTGTTGTTTTTTGGGTACTCAACGGTGGGTTTTTATTCAGTTGGTGATAGTTTTTTTTTAAACAAAAAAAATAACATGGGAGAAGTTAATATAACCATTTCTAAATTATTTAGCAGTGGTTATTAGGAACCATCGCTAAATAGATAAAATAAATTTTTTTAGTAACGGTTATCAGAAATTATAGTTGAATAGACTATGGATGTTGTATTTGTTCTTTGAAAATATGTGAATGATCTATGGAATTTATAATTTACCTCAGCATGATGAGATATAAGGTTGGAAATTTCATCAGGGATCATGCTAGCCATCAGCTGAAATACAAAAACTAATGAATTTTCCATTTACGACCACCATTGATCATGTGTTTTCCTATAACATTCTTATTCTTTCACTTTTTCTTTTAATCTTTCAATTTTTCTTTGTGATTCTCGATCAATGGAACTACTTGAACCCCCACCAGGTGTAGCAATAACGAATAATGTCACCCTACCAAAGACAGCTGATGGAGTATGCCCAGAACTCATCCCTCGTACACATCTGGGATGCTCCTTCCCTAAAATTATTCCAACTGCATCGTTTTGGGAAACTGGTGCTGACTATGAAGGGTTTGCATCCCAGACTTCTTGAATTTTAACCTGTTAATACAAAAATATTAACAATGGTTTTTTAAAATATTTGACCTTCATAATGTTATCTAATTAATAAATTTTTCATTAGTATTTATTATTATTTCAAAACTATAAAAACATAATATTGAAAATTATATTATAAAAACAAATAAGCCTTAAACCCAATTAATTGGAGCTAGCTAGATGTATCAAATGATGCCAAATTGGCGTCATTTGATCCATGTAGTTGGCCTCGTTTAATTGGGTTTAAGGTTTGTTAGTTTTTATAATATATTTTTCATTATTTCATTTTTATGGTAATAAAATAATATGAAATGGTAATAAATAATTACTTACTCCAACGTCTTTGGTAGGGTCATTTACAAAACTTTCATTGGGTTTCCTATGCATTTTAAACCACATCTTTGTTCATCCAATAGAGTGACCTAATTCATTAGCTTTTATAAAAAAATTAAACAAGTTAGAAAAAAAACTTGAGCTATAATAAAATGATATAAATAATAATGAATAAAATAAAAACCAAAATTGTTTTTTTTTTCTTTAAAAACTCTAAGACCCTAAAATGTGAGAAATGAATTGCTTCTCACGACTCACGGAATTTTTTTTAGATAATTCCAATAAAAAATATCAACATTAATAAAAATTATAATTTTATTATTTTTATGTTATTAAGATACTATAAAATTTGAAATTACCTCATGAGATTCATCTCTGTTTAAATTGACAAAGAGCTTCTATTACTCATAAGAAATGCCTCCAGGAAATTTCTAATATATTTTTTGTGAGATCAGAGAAGTGTCATTAAACTCATGATATAATCACCATTTAAAATCTCTCTATTTCTTGCCTAAATTTTTCAAAGTCCATGGGCATGAAATGGAGTCAGGGACATCAAAATGAAAAAAAAAATCTAGAAATAAAAAACATAACAATTTATCAGTATATTACAAAATTTTACTTATGTATTTTAAATTAGCTTTCAAATAATATTAAATTAATATTACCTTTACTTGAGTATCAAAGACCTCATTTTTTCAAGCTGTAGTAATATGCCTCAAATCTTTATAATTAATGGTAAAGATCACCATCTCATAAACAAGTTTCCTAAGAATCTTCCCATAGATTCTAATAGCATCACCAGTAAGCACCGTGAACTCATAAAATTGAATTATAATCTTAAAATCCTTTGGCTCCCATACATCTGTTGTGTTCATATTTGTATCCCTTCTATGGTTGTCTTTATATGTCTAAAAAATTCATTAAATAGTTAATAAAATATAATTTTTTTTTGAAAAATGACATACATACCAATAATAGTAACTTGCCAATATCCCCTAGATGGAGGAGTGATGAACTACTACATCACTGGAGGTGAATCAGGTGGTGGGATACCAATGAAATCTAGGGAAATAGCTGGCTCACTAGGAATCTTGGGTACAATAAAATCACTAGGATCCATAAAAGATGACTGTAGTGGTGGCGTGCTCTGAGATAATGATCGTCTAGGATCCTGAAATTTTTTTTTCTCTATATTTCTGTATTTCAAATGGTTAAGGTATATTAAATGTATAAAAATGAAAAACTAAAAGTTTTTTACAAAAAATAAAATAAAAACTAGAATAATATATATATGCATGAAACATTTATCAATGATAAATTCTAATATATTTTCATTACCAATTTATACATTCAATTATCTTCATCTTCATTATCTTCATTGAGAAGCCCCAGACTGGCACTCCTGAGTCCAGTACCAAAATATGTATTTTTTCTTTTTTTATGTACTTAATAAGTAAATTAGTGAATCAAAATTTCTCATTTCATAATCATAATCTCAAATCCAATTATCAAGTCACATACATCTTGGAAAATATTTTTAGGTCTAGAGTTTTAGAGAATTTGGAACACTTACTACAAAAAAACTCATGTTAATATTTTAAGTGAACAATAAAAAAACTCTTAAATTATTATTGTTGAATTTAAAAAGCTAATACTATCTTCATAATTTCTCTTACTCATCTATAATACCTATTAAATTTAAAAAAAACATGGGGTGAGAACTGAATTTTGCATTAAAAGTTTTTAAAAGATACCAATTTTAAATTACTTGAAATCTTCTTGAAAACAATTTTTCATCAAACTAAAAACATTAAGTTTAATTAAAAAATTAATATAAAAGTCAACTATTACTTTAAAAGTTGGAAAGTTTTTTAAAAAACATTTTTATACACTTGAGTAGGCCGAAATATTTATTTGGGAGATTTTTAACATATTGTAAAACAACTTTGAATTGAAAACCTTTATTATTTTATAAATTTAAGAAATAAATTTTCAATTAAAAAATTTTACATTTGCATATAATTTCAAAATATTTCCTTATAGAATAAATCTATTGATTTTTTAGAAAAACATTTTTCAAACTTAGAAAATAAAACCATGAGGAAACCTACAACATTAAAGTCTATATAGGGTATTCCTATCACTTGGTGGATAAAGTCCCTTTGAGGTTTGGGTTCACTCCTCATTCCTCATCTTTTTACAATGTCTAAGTGCTAAATTTTTAGGAAGACATTTTATAGCTTTCCCCTCTATGTCACTTGGTTTTTTTATCAAAACTTGATTTAAAAAAACTTTAAAAAAATGATATTTTTATATATAAGTACAAATATAAAAATATATATTATTATTATTAAATAATTTTAATCAACTAAAATTCACAGTATTAAATACTTATATTGGAATATGATTTTAAATACATACATAAAAAACCAATTATAACTAAATAGTGCATGGTTATATAATAATTTTAGACATACACAACATCCAGGATGATGAAATAAAAAATTTTAAACATAAATGATAGTTTCTAAAACTCATTAAAACTAACTATTGAATTAAAAATATCTTATAAATTAAATGATAATTTTTAAATAATTATCCCTCTTAAACATGAAATGTTAAATCTAAAAATATTTAAAACCAACCTAAAATTCATAATTAATTTTTAGAATAGAGAAATGATTCCTTAAATTTTAAAAATAATATTTTTGAACAATTGGTCATGAGTTGGAAAGTAGTCTCATTTATGTATATGTAAAAAATTGGAGGCATTAACATATATAAAACAAAGTGGAGTTCATTAATATCAAATATAAACCATGAAATTATGAATGATCTAGATTCCATAACTGAATTATATCATAAAATTATTTATTTTTTTAATTTAATATAACATAACAAAAATTAATGATTATTCTAACTCCAAAAAAATAACTGAAAAATAAAAATAACACATTATAAACCAAAATTACATATATATATATATATATTGCTATTAAATAAATGGAAAACAAATTCAATAATCTTATTATCACCCAATATTTTCCATCTAATGCTACTCAATAATAGATTTAGGGTAAGGATGATGAAACCTTTAAGGGGTCTGCGTTGCCGCTGAGGAGGGGATTTGATTCAGGGAGAGGGAGGTCAGAGGGGACGTCTACGTTGCTGCCGAAAAGGGGAACCAAGTTGGGGAGAGGGAGTTTGGAGGGGGGGGTCTGTGTCACCAGTGAGGAGGGGAACCGCAAGCCAGGAGAGGGAGGTTGTGAGGGGGGTTGTGAGGGTCAGGGTCGGAAGGGGGTGTTGCAGTGTTCGGGGTCTTCGGTGAGAATGGGAGAGGTTCGTCGGAGGGGTGGGAGGAACATGGGTCATGAGATTGGGGTCACCATTGGGGAATGGAGAGGAAGAGTTTGGGAGGGGTGGAAAGGGGTCGAGGTCACGTAGAGGGAGCGGGGGAGGGGGGGAATTAGGGTTTTTTTTTAAAAAAATTAGCAGTGGTTTAATTAAAACCATTTCTAATTGTTAAAATAATAAAAATATAGAAACAATTTGATAAAACTACTGATATATTATTATTATTATTAACTGGATTTAATTCGTAGTGGTTATTAGAACCGATGCTAATAAACCACCGCTACTTACCCTTTTTGTAGTGTAGGTGGACCATTGTGACATGTTTATCCCTTATAGGGGGAGTGCGCACGAGTTACGATGATGGATATGAGGGACCTATTCATAGGGTAGGTATATAATGATGCCTTATGGATGTTGTGTAATGCACTTGATTCCTAACAAATGCAAAGGGGTATATTCTTGATGCCTAGTGAATGTTGAGTAGCTCTTGATGCTTAGAGAATGTCGAGAACAAGAATTCCTTGATTCCTAGTGTATTCCAAGTTTCCCAATCACACTATTATAAGAAACATGTTTAATTATCCTCATGGATAGTCCTTTATACTTTTGACACCTTGATTATCCTTTTGGAATAGAGACAAAGCAGGTATGCTTGGGGGTTTGTGGCGGCTTAGTTAGCACATGACTGCTTGATTTTGGATTGTGTGTTACTGTGTTTGTTATAAATTTATTATTATTATGGAATACACTTGTATACTTGATAACATCAGGTTAAGGATGCATTGATGGTGTCCTATTGATTCTAGTACTCACACCCTACTTGGGAATTTTAGTGCACTTGTAGATTTCATGACGGATCTGAAAAGGGGAAAGGGCCATGTGGTGGACTGCTAATCTAAGGAGTGTGGAGATAGTGGTGGGATAGTATGGATACTTTTGGGACCTTAAATTCATTATTTATTTATTATTCTGCTTTATTTACTCTAGACAGGCTTTCCACTTTTGGGAGATGCTTTTATTTACTTAACATGTATGTCTTTTATTCAAATTTTTGCATGTTTAGTCTGATGATTTATTATGTTATTTATTATTTATTATTGATCATGTGATATTAAGGGTGTATTCTTCCCACTGTTGGACTTAGACCCTTACTTCTAGTCGACAACCTCATGTATGTGGGGAGGAACGTATGAGGTCATGTGGTACTCTGACTCAAACTTGGTGGTTCGGGTTGGGATGTTATAGTTATGATAGTGGTAAAAATACTTCATAAGATTCCTTTAAGTATATTAAGGAATGAAAAAGTGAAGTATGAAATATGAGTTCATTAATCATGAAAATGTAGCGTAGAGTAATTCCTAAAAGCACATTTCCTTATACACATCAAAGCTATGATGTGCATAGGAAGGATCAATGATGAGTCTTAAATGAAAACATTGATCATGAAAATGTAGAGTGTAGTAATTCCTAAACACAAATTTTCTTATACACATTCGATTCATGGTATAAGTAAAATTAGTGTAAATGTTAAGACACATATTCATTGTAGATACTTTCATTATTTTTCAAGACATGCTTCACAAATAGTGATGTTATCCCGTAACTATATGCCAATTGTAATGAAAAATGGATATCATATGAGTCATAGTATGATATAAATCCATTATTTCATAAGAACGTGTGTTTATATGTAGATATTTTATTAATAATATAAACAAATTTTCATCATGAAAAATACAATGTGTATATAAAGTAATTATCCTAATGGTTTTTAAGGATATTACATAAATCTCTATGATAGGAAAGTTATAGTTAAGTTATAGACTATATTTCTATAACAGGGTGTATATATATATGAGATAGTGGGAGAAATATTGACTTAGGCTAAGTCAAGGCTGAAGATGAATAACTAGTTGGCATAGGAACAAGTTCTATGAGATCTTATGGAAAAGGAATGTTCCAAAGACACATATTGTATAGGAATATTAAAACCATAGTGGTGGTTTTACATTCGTTGTGACTGGTGATACATTATTCATTGAGAATAATGAATCTATAAGGAAGTAGTAAATGTAAATCAGATAATATTGAAAAGTTAAATTAAAATTCAATAATGGATTCCATGTATCAATTTGTAGGTGCTTAGTATTTTAAATGTTTCAAATCTTAATACTATGGTGGTATTTGAGAGAAACATTACATAGATGGTACATGTGTAGTACTAATAATGCTCAATTGTTCATACAAATTTTTTATGCCTAAATGCATTAGAATTTTACTTATCATATATACTTTATATGGTCATTTTATTTGGAATTGGATTTCAAGACCACCTTTATTGAAAAAAATTATATGATACAACCTAAAATATTTGGTGACACCATATAATGTCAATAAGGAGTGAAAGTTACTAAAATATAGTTTTGGATTGAAGTAAGAAACAAGATCATAGAATATTCATTTAAAATTAATTATTACCATGTGTCTACAAGAAGTTAGTGGTAGTGTCATTGTTTTACAAGGATAAATATGTTTGATAACATATGGAAAAAAAATTGGTATTGCAGTTAGTTAAGACCGGAATGAAAGAAACTCCCCATAGATTAACTTAAAGTAGCAACCTAGGATTTAGGGAATGGGGTCTATTTAAGTTGATCTAATAGGTTTCTTAGACTAAGTCAAAAGTAAATATACTGACAAGGTATTGAAAAATAAAAGTTGGAATAATTATAGAGAGGATTTTTACTAATGTCACTTGGCATAAATATCTCTAGGAAGACATATATGATACATTGGATAATATTAAAGTGGTGAATAGAATTCCATTAGCGCTAGAAATGGATCTATCATATATTCCATGCTATTTACTACATATGATGTTTCCAACATATACTTTATGGTAAGAAAATATCAGTTATATCCAAGAGAACTGCACGGGAAGTAGTCAGAACTATCAAATTGTAATTGAGAGAATACAAAAGATATGTTCCTAGTAATTAGATTTGAAAGGAAACTAGTTAGAAGGATGGATAAACTAGTATTCCTTGATCAATATGATCTAATATCATAGTTAGGTTAAGGTAATGAGAAATATAATCTCATTCATGCTAGTGGTATCCATATCTACAAATACCAAGTGTGTTACGACTTCTGATGTAGTTGAAGAAGTAGTGTATAAAATGAAATGATTTGTTCCAGTTCTTGAAATTTTACCTAGTAAGTAAATTTTTATCATAATATAAGTTATGATAATCCTACTACTATTACTAGATAATATGTTAAGTTTTGACAGTGAACAAAAAGGAATATACTTGGGGGTATCATATCCTGAGGAGTCTTACTCTCATAGGTGAAGTTGCTGATAGCAGAATAGCCACGCAATGGAGACATGTCAGACCCAATGACTAAATACAAAACTCTGCAGAAGCATGATCTTATCATGTGAGAGCTAACAAGGATAGTTAACAAGTTATCGCTAATACAAGTGGGAGTGTTGTAATAGTGGGTTCCCTAGACCCAAATTGAAGAGTACTTTTCGATTACCATATAATGTATATAGCATGTTATGCATGATGTAAGCTTACTATAATAGTGTTGATATTTCTATATCTACTATTTACTTGGAAATGTCTTTAGATTATTTGTCATATCAAATGGTTATGGCAGTTACCAAGATATAATGAGAACCTTGATATATGATGAAATTAATCTTAAACATATGTCATATGGTCTAGATACATCATACTGACTGAACATAGATGATGTCTGACTATCAGGTTTTGGGGGCTCATAAGCATTGAGACTTATTCTCATGATGTTCACACTTAGTGATATTGATTATATGAAATCACAAGGATTGTCCGCCAATAAGAACACCACATGTTTGAGGTGTCATTGGTAGTTCCTATCTACAAACATGTGTAATGATCTCCTAACTTGAGATTATTATTATTAGTGTATACTATTTTATCATGTACTTTGATGCAAGTCAAAAACCATGAAATTTATTTCATGTAAAGTTATCTTTCGTTGAGTGTGACCTTAGTGGTGTGGAATTGATTGAATAGTCAAGAAAGAATTTTCCACTTCCAAAAGGAAGTGATAGCTCAGGCCTAGTTGATCTAGGTGTGAGTAATTTCACTAAATCCATGGTCATGGTAGAAGAAGCTAAGTCTATCCAGTTAGGTTAATGAACAATAAATCAAGAAAGGATGATGACACAATCTGTGTGTCCTTCTTTATGAGATATCATGAGACAACGAGGTTATATTACACAAAATGTGTTTATAGGAAAGGTTGTTGTTGTTATGAATTTTCCCTATCTCTTTAGGGGCTATGATGAGTTTATAGACTCCAATCCTAGTATATGAGTAGTATTCACTATTATCAAGATAAGTACCTATAGGGTAACATGCTATGCATATTCAAAATTTTGGCCTATTCTAATGAATATGAGTTTAGGACATGGTGGGACCCATCACTAGGGTCCAGGGATGTCAGAGAATATAAGATCACCAAGAATAAATAAATTCATATTACTCGAGTTTAAAATAATTGGAATTAAATTTATTTATTAATGTATTCATAATAATTTAAATTAAATACATGGAAAAACATTATATGAACAAATATTATTTTAATATTCAAGGTTCATTTAATATTTATAGGAATTATGAGTCGAGTTAATGACTCGGTTTTGTCATGTAATATATTTATTATATTATAATAAAGTGATAAAAATATAAATGATGTTTATGACATAGTTAGTTGGTCATAACATGTTGTTTATATCTTATTTAGTGGGAAATAAATATTTAGGATTCGGGGAGATTTTTCTGGGCATTTTGAGCCTCACTATATAAGTGGGAGTGAGATATCATTAATAGTACTATTCACAACATGATTTTGAGATCCTCTCTCTCTCCTATCTCACACTTCCTAGAGAGAGAATCAACTGATCCGAGCAATTGATCTGAGTTCTTCACAAATCAAAGGATTGTCATTGTAGTGATCTTTGGGTTGTCAAAGGCATTGTTGGATATCCATGCTAGAACCCAAATTTTGATGATCAACACTATTATAGGCTTTATAAGTGTGTGTGGACTATCTAGATGGATCCGACTTTGGTTACTTCAAGTAATAGTCGTCGGTGACGAATTGTTGTCAAACGCATCTTCAAATCAATTGAGGTAATTTTTTAATAAATTTTTATTCATAAATATTTCACATAGGGTCCTCGGCTTCTGTATAAGGATATGTATTGCCAAAGAGGATGTATTTAATATTTTAATAGTGGGTTACCTAGATCCAACTTGATTATTACTTTTTGTTTGCCATACCATGAATACAGTGAGTTGTACATGATGTACACTTACCATTATAGTGTTGATATTTTTGCATCCACTGTTTAAATGGTAATTTCCATAGATTAATTGTTGTATCAAAAGATTATAATAGTTCTCAGGATATAATGATAACCTTGAGATATTATGACATTAATCTTAAACAAATATCTTATAGTCTAGATACATCATACTAACTAGACATAGTTGATGTCTAACTATCAGGTTTTGGGGGCTCGTAATCATTGAGACTTTTTCTCATGAAGTTCACATTTAGTGATCTCAAGTAGGTGAGATCATGAGGATATACTCACCAATATGAACACCACATGTTTTAGGTTTCATTAGTTGTTCCTATCTATAGACATGTGTATTGGTCTCTTGACTTTAGTTCATTATCAATGTGTGTCATTTGATCGCGTGCTTTGATGCAAGGTAAAAACCATGAAAATGAAGTTGTGGAAAGGTATCTTGTGTTGGGTGTGTCATTGGTGGTATAACATTGGTTGAATGGTAAAGAAAGAATTTTTCACTTCCGAGTTAAGAAAGTAATATCTAGGGCCTGTTTGATCAAAATGGTAGTACCTTCATAAGTCCTTGTCCAAGATAGTCGAAGGTAAGTCCGTTCAGTTAGATCAACAAATAATAAATAAATAAAGGACAATGACACAAGTGTGTGTCCTATTTATGAGATATCGCAAGACAAAGATATTATATTATACAATGCATGTTCGTAGGATGGCTTTCATTACTATGACTTTTCCTTATCTTTTTAGGGGCCCTGATGGATTGCTAGAATCCACTCTTAGTCTATGAATACTATTCACTAATATTGAGATAAGGGTATAGAGGGTCACACATAATAATGTATTTGATAATATTCCATAATCTAGTGAATAAGAATATTGGACATGGTGGGACCCACCATGGGGTCTGAGAGTTTTCCAAGTAATCGATCACCGAATAATAAATAAATACATTATTATTCGAGTATAGAATAATTGGGTTAAATTTATTTATTAAAAGTATTCACAATGTATTTAGTAAATACATGAAAAATATTATATGAATGAATATTTTTTTAATATTTAAGGTTCGTTATATTGTGTGAATTATGAGTCAAGTTAATGACTCGATTTTATCATGTAATATACTTAATATAAATTATGAGTACATGATAAAATATAAATAATATTAATGATATTGTAAGTTCATAATAATTATCTATATACTACTTATTTAGTGGATGATAATTATACAGGGGTCGGGGAACCCTATCTGGGTATTTGAGCATCCACTATATAAGCAGGAGGAGAAGCTCATTCCAGGTTATTGTTCATTACAATGGAATGAGATCCTCTCTCTTCTAGTTTATAGAGAGAGAAACACTCTAACCGAGAAAACGATCAAATAATTCCTTCAGGTCGAAGGCGCGAGATCATGGTCATCATTGCGATGTCGAAGAGATCATTAGAGATTTTCAATTTTACTTGGAATTTAATGTATGACATGTACATGGATTCTTGAAGCGTGTGTGGATGATATAGAGGGGTCTGAACTTAGATCCTTTGAGAAATAGTCACTAGCGATAAGAGGTGGATGAGAACACTTTAATTTGAATTAGATACTCATTCTATTTTAATTTTTGTGATCTGATTAATTCATGTGAGATCCTCAGACATCTATCAGGTTTTGGATCACCATAGATGACAAGTTTTGTCACTTGGGTGATGAAAATTTATTAACCCCTGACCCTACGGCTTCCGCTGTGCACCCTAGTACCATCAATTGGTATCAGAGTGATCACGTGAATTTTCTAGTCTAAGAAAAAATAAATTTTCATTAAATTAAGTAGATGGTTTAAATTTGGTCCCAATGGATATAACCACGCATCAATCCAATCTCAGATGATCAAGTTATAGTCATCTAAAAATTAGAATATTGATTGAATGTGGTTATTTTATGGGTATAAATTTTTAAAGAATAAAAAAATTAAGATCTTATTATCATATTTCTATTGCGATCAAATCTAGATTACCCAACATGGCAGTTGATTAGCCAATAAATGGGGATAATATTCATTGTTAATATATATAATATTCATGTTATTTATTATTCATAAACATCATTTTAGTGCATTTTACACTTTGAACATCATTTCACATTATGATTGTAATTCCTTCTTAAAATGCACTATTATGTGGTACATTTTTGAACATCATTTAAAGTACACAATGATTCATCTAATTTTAAGGAATGTAATTATCCATATTTTAATTTGACATTTTGGGAAATTGATCTACACTTCAATATGAACATTTTTCATTCAGGGATCAATGGAGAATTCATGGAAGAAGATGTGGATATTAAGAGATGAATGGAAGCAATTCTAGAGAAGGCAGATTGGACACTAGCCCACTGATGAGAATGTGGGACCCCCATTAAAAACCCAATGAAGCCCAAATTTCATGGGATGATAGAATAAATATATAGTAACAAATAATTATTCATGATCCAGTGCTAATTAGGCCTTCATGTTGGTCATTAAGGCGGCCCAATTTGGAGATAAAATTCTGGGTCAGATTCGGTGGCCCAGAAAAAAATCCTACCAATATGATCATATCACGGAATAAAAAACTCCAAATGGGCCCAAATTTTACAGTAGATTATAAGAAATCTGGTGATCCATTTTCTTCTTCTATGGCCCACTCTGATTCATCCATATAGAAGGTCTTCCAAGCGCGTCTTTTTGGTGGATGAAAGCTGGATGCCACCTCGGGTCAAGTGTAGAAAAGTCCAAGTTCCACAAGCTCTCCACCACCCTAGGCCTACCATAATCAAGTGGGATACTTTTTACTATTGGAGGCTAGACTCAAGGCTCCCAAAATGACTATTTAAGTCAGTGGTGGTGGAGGAGTTTTTCATCTTTGAGCTTTGTTTTCATCTTAATGTTATGCTGCCAATTTGTCTTTGTAACGTTCTTCCTTCACATGTAAGTTGTTTTTAATTCATCCTAGTTTCTTAATAAAAGTTATTATTCTCATCTTATTCTATTGTTCTCCATCTCAATTTTATACCGTTGCCTCAAGGTGTGAATTTATTCAAATCAAACCTTGTGAAATTATTCACACAACGGTGGAGTGATCATTTTCTTTTCATTATTTTTTTTACTTCTCTATTTCCTCCCTCATGAGTCTACTTTCCGCTTCCATTGAAACTATAGAATTAGTGGAGGGATAACCCACTTATGGGTTGATCCAAGGGAGTATCAAGGGGATATATTGGATGTTATTTATCACCCCATTAATGTCTAATCATTTTCTTTAATTAATATTTTTATTTGATGATTTTTAAACTCCATCATCCTTATTTTTTTTAAGGTTGGGGCCGAAGCCTCAATTTATTATTTAAAGAAAAGACCTCTTTAGACTGGGTAGAGGGTGACCCATAACATAGCCCGAAGTCCCAAGTCCAATTGGCCTGAATACAAGGCTTTAAAGCCCATTTTTTTGCCCAAAGGACCCCTCGGTGAACAGTACTGCTACAGTACCCGCGCTTCTATAGTACCTGCTACAGTAACCGCCACCACTACAGTACCTGCTACAGTCCCTCCACCGCTACAGTGTCACTGCTACTACAGTTCCACGGCTACTACAGTACTGCTACAGTGCCCTGCTACAGTAACCCAGAAATTCACCCCTGCCCGAATTTGAAGTGCTCAAAACTTTGATCCTTCAAGTGTATAGGTGATTAGTATTAAAGGGTGTATATATTAAACCAGTAAGTGATTATGTTGTTTTGTCTTCTTAAATGAACTCATCTCAAATATAAGAAATTGAAATCATTGAAAAGAAAATACATCCAATTCACCCCAAGTGATAACCTAGGATCAACTCACTCTTTTAAATTGAATTCACTTAAGTATATTAGAGTTAATTTAAAACCATATTAAATCAACCCAAGTTGGCCACTTCATATCCAAAAACAATCCATATAATGTACGTGTCTGTAGGTTACTTCTTAGGTCTCTGAGGATTCGATAACCCAAGCTAAACTACAAAGACTGTTCCACCTTCATCTCTTGGGTAAATTTGAGCGTGAATCAAATTTTGGCGCCATTTACGGGGACCCAATTAAGTCATCTAAACACCCATTCTATTCTCCCCCATTTATTATTTTCTTATCCAAATTCTCTTATCTTGTCCCTTTCTCATTTTTTTTTCTTTTGGCGCATGTTCGCCTACACCCGCGATCAATCAAACCGTCTAGTTAGGGTGGATATTCCTAGGGTTGTGGAGTTAAGTACACCAAGGGAACTATTTACATTAGATCCTAATCTTAATAATACTCTAGAGTCCAAAATTTAGCCCATTTCAATGGAAGTTCTTAAAAGAAACCAACTCATAAACCCAGGTGGAAACCAAAATGGAAACCCAAATGAGGCAGCCCCAAACTTGGGGAATGCAGTTGATCAAACCATGAATGACTACCTCACACCTTCCTGGACCAATTCCCCCTCATGCATTAGACACAACTACCTAAAATATTCCAACTACATCTTTAAACCCCGTGTCCTAAACCATCTTCCCACATTCCATGGAATGGAGTCCGAGATGTCCTACCTTCAAATTAAGGAGTTCAATGACATTGTAGAAAACATGTGTCCCTCACATCAACTAGAATCAGCTAAGATGAGGCTATTTCATTTTAATTTAAAGGATTGAGCTAAAAATTGGCTAAACAATTTGAGACCATCATCCATCAACTCTTGGGACCAACTGCAAAGAGAATTATTCAAAAAATACTTTCCCCGCCACAAAACAATTGCACTTAAAAAGAGTATCCAAAACTTTTTTGAAAAAGAGGGAGAGTCATTCTATGAAACATGGGAGAGGTTAAAAGACACCCTAAACATGGTTCCACACCATGGTTTTTTTATTCCTGAAAAAGTGAGAATTTTTTATGAAGGGTTGGGTCCGGGGAACAAACAATTCATTGACATGATCTATAATGGAACCTTTAAAAACAAAGCCCCAAATGATGCTTACGAGTATCTAGAAAGCCTTTCTGAACAAAACCAAACATGGGGAACTTAACCTTATTATAAAAATCCACCAAGAACTACTAGAATTCATACACTTAGAGAAGATGAAATCCTTAGGGATAAAATCACAGCACTATCTAGGAAGGTTGAAGAGATAGACCTTAGGAAATTCTATGAAATCCAAACTGTAGACCTTGTTTGCACAATTTATGACAATCATGACCATAAGCCAGACAACTGCCCAACTATTCCATCCATAAATGATGTTCTTTTAGGAGGACCCCCAATGGAAGTAAATTCCTTGAACTTTCAAAATCCTCAATACCAAAATAACTTCAACCCAAGGTATAATGATCACCCAGGCTTCCAATGGAAAGATAACCAACAAACTAGCCAACCACAGGGACAAAATCCTTACCCCCATCAGAACTACCAAACCCATAACCAGTTCCAAACTCAACCTATCCAATACCAACAGCCATCGGTCCATTTTCAACAAACCATCCCCCCTCCAAAATATCCCCTCAGGATAAACCAATCTTCTCAAGAACCAACCCAAAATGTTGCACAAAGCCTACTAGAACAACTATGAAAACAAATGGAAAGGATGAACTCGGAAGTATCTTCCCTTAAACAGGAACTTCAAACCATCAAAACTGTAAAGGCACCCATGCCTACTCAGGAGATTCCATCCTCAACTTCAAGGGGAGAGTCAAGTTGTACTCAAACAACTCATGAACAACTAAAGGTTGTGACTGTTTTAAGAAGTGGGAAATCAATTGAGAAACCTGAGCAACTAATTCAGAACCCACCTGAAGATTCAAACTTGGATGAAAATTCAAATGAAACAAATGATCAAACTGAAAAACACGATAACATTGTCAAAGAAACAACTCTTCAACAAACAACCCCACAACCTGCACCATTTCCTCAACGCATGAGGGGGAAAACAATCCTGAATTGAGTGAAACATTGAGGAAAATATTCTCACAAGTCAAGTTGAACATTCCCCTTCTCGATGACATCCAAACCATACCTTCCTACTCAAAGTACCTTAAGGACTTGTGCACTTTTAAAATAAAATTTTCACATAAAAACCAAGTCCTTTTGGCTGATAATGTGAGTACCACCATTAAAGGGACCATTCCTCCTAAGTTGAAAGACTCGGGTTGCCCTTACATCAATGTTGAACTAGGAGAGAGAAAAGTTTTCAAGGCCTTGTGTGACCTAGGTGATAGTTTCAATATCATCCCCTATGCTGTGTACTTTCAGTTAGGCTTAGAAGATCTCCAACCCACATCTGTCACACTTCAACTTGTTGATCGTAGCATTAGGGTTCCAAAGGGGATTTTAAAGGAAGTTCTGGTAAAGGTTAAAAACTTCATCTACCCTGCTAACTTCATTGTCCTTGACAACCATCCAAACTTGGGAAATAAGGAACAAACCCCAATCATCCTTGGTCGTCTTTTCCTTGCAACAATCAACTCTGTTATCTGAGTCCGAAATGGGAAAATGACCATCACCTTTGGGAACATGAGTCTAGACTTGAACATATATAATGCAAGCTCAAAAATAGGAGATAATGAGGACATTCATGAAATAAACATGATAGGAAGCATTGATAATGAATCCATAGAACATCAAGTAATATTTGATGGATGTTTAAGTCAGGATGATATTGATTTCCTTTGTTCACATGAAGGAAGTTTATCTCCTTGGATTGAATCATTTTCAAATTGCTCTTATGATGAATTCTTAGGTCCACCAATTAGTGAAACCTTTCAGGAAACCAATTTCATGGAGACCAATCAAACTTCCTTCCCTAAATCTAATCAAGATAATCTAGTAGCTGAAACTTCTATATGTGGGGAATAAAGCCTATCTGAAACTCTAAATAAGGAAATTGATATTGATCCAATGTCCCAATCTTCTGCTGAAATTATGAACCAACCTGATCTTGAATTGAAGGAACTTCCCGCTGCACTCGAGTATGACTTCTTAGGGGACAATCAAACACATCCTATTGTCATTTATTCTTCTCTTGAAGCCAATCATGAGAGTATGCTTCTATATGTCCTTAAGAAACATAAGAAAGCCATTGGTTGGACCCTATCTGATATTCCTGGGATTAGCCCACTTATCGGGACTCATAGGATTGTTCTGGAATCTGATTCAAATCCATGTCATCAACCTCAACAGCGACTCAATCCTAATATCATGGAGGTAGTAATGAAGGAACTTATGAAATTGTTAAAATATGGTATCATATATCCTATAGTTGAGAGTGAGTGGGTTAGCCCAATCCAAGTAGTTCCCAAGAAGTCAGGAATCACATTGATAACCAATAAGGATGGAGAGATTCTTCCAACTATGGTGAGTAGTGTATGGAGGGTCTGCATTGACTATAGGAATCTAAACTCATTCACCAAGAAGGACTATTTCCCCTTACCATTCATTGACCAAGTCCTTGAGAGAGTGGTAGGTCATGCCTTCTACTATTTCTTAGATGGGTACTCAGGGTATAATCAAATTGAGGTCTCACTATAGGATCATGGGAAGACTACATTCACTTGTCCATTCGGCACTTTTGCCTTCAAAAGCATGCCCTTCAATTTATGAAATGCCCCTGTAACCTTCCAGCGGTGCATGATGGGAATATTCTCAAACATGGTAGGGGGTTTTCTAGAGGTCTTCATGGATGACTTTTCTGTGTTTGGGGATACATTTGAGGGATGTCTGAGGAATGTAGAGAGAGTCTTGGAAATATGTGAAGAAAATAATCTATTCCTAAACTAGGAAAAATGCCATTTCATGGTTAAAGAGGGACTAGTTCTAGGCCATCTAGTCTCAGGTAGGGGGATTGAAGTTGATAAAGCAAAGGTTGACATCATTTGTCACCTTCCATCACCCAAAACTATTAAGGAAGTGAGATATCTCTTAGTACATGTTGGTTTCTATAGAAGATTCATCAAGAACTTTAGTTCAATCTCCCATCCCCTTTGTGCTCTACTAGTAAAGGATGCTCCATTTGTTTGAGCAGAAAGTTGTGAGGGTTCATTCTCAACCCTCAAATCCTCTCTCACTACTCCTCCCATTATGAAATCTCCAAATTAGAACCTTACTTTCGAACTTATGTGTGATGCAAGTGACTTTGTTTTTGGATTTGTGTTAGGACAACATTGTGATAAAACTCCTTATGTCATTGCTTATGCAAGAAAATCCTTAAATGATTCCCAAATCAACTACACCACCACTGAAAAGGAGTTACTTGCTATTGTGTTTTCCATAGAGAAATTTAGGTCCTACCTCTTAGGATCCCCCATCACTGTGTTCACTGACCATTCTGCATTAAAATACCTCTTATAAATACAAGATTCTAAGGCTAGACTGATTAGGTGGGTCCTTCTCATAAAAGAATTTGACCTCACAATCAAGGATAAAAAGGTTGTTGAAAATGTTGTAGCTGATCACCTCTCTAGGATGGAATTCAAAGACAACTCAAATCAACTTTCTGTGTCTGATTCATTCCCTGATGAACACCTATACTCTGTGAGTGACTTCCCTTGGTATGTCGACATAGCCAATTTCTTAGTTACAGAAGTCATCCCAAAATTCTTAAGGACTCAAGCTCGAAGGAAATTTCTTTATGATGTTAGACACTATGTGTTTGATGATCCATACCTCTATAAGTTCTGCCCTGACCAAGTCATTAGGAGGTGTGTCCCAGAATCTGAACAAGAGTCCATCCTTAAATTCTGTCATAGTGAGGCATGTGGAGGTCACTTTTCCTCTAATAAAACTTCTGCTAAGATTATTCAGTGTGGTCTCTTCTGGACCACCCTCTCAAGGGACTCCTATACATTTTTTCAAAGTTTTCCTAGGTGTCAACAAGTAGGGTCCATCACAAAAATAAATCAAATACCACTCACTCCCATCTTAGTGATTGAAATCTTTGACTGTTGGGGAATCGATTTCATGGGTCCTTTTCTAAACTCTAGGGGATACCTCTACATTCTCTTAGCTGTTGATTATGTCTCAAAATGGGTTGAGGTCATTCCTACAAAATCCAATGATCATCAAACTGTGATTATATTTCTCAAGGAAAACATCTTCTCTAGATTTGGAATTCCTAGGGCTATCATTAGTGATCGTGGAACTCATTTTTTCAATCGTCCATTCTCATCACTCATGGAAAAATATGGAATTTCTCACAAAGTGTCCACTGCTTACCACCCACAGACCAATGGTCAAGCTGAGTTAGAAAATAGGGAGATTAAGAATATTCTTAAAAAAACTGTCAATCCTTCTAGGAAAAATTGGTCCGAAAAACTCTTAGATGCCCTTTGGTCATATCGAACTGCTTTCAAAACTATCCTAGGCATGTCACCGTATAGATTGGTTTATGGAAAAACATGTCATTTACCTGTTGAAATTGAACATAAGGCCTTTTGGGTAATTAATAAAATGAATTATGACCTCTTATTGGCCGAAACAAAAAGGAAATTAGATCTCAATGAACTTGAGGAACTTAGGATGGAGGATTATGAGAATTCAATGATCAATAAAGCTAAAGTACAAGCCTACCAATCTCGAAATCTTAAAGCAAAACACATTGTACTGGGTAAACCAATTCTTTTTTATAGTTCTAAACTTCATCTACACCCGGGAAAGTTGAGGTCCAGATAGTCAGGCCCATACATAGTTCATAAGGTGTACCCCCATTGGGCTGTTGAAATTCAAGATCCCACCAATGGTCAAACCTTTAAAGTTAATGGTCATAGAGTCAAACCATTCATTGAACCATTCCAAAAACATGAAGTTGATGAAGAATTCTGTGAACCTAACTTAGATGATGAAAATAATTAATCAATTAGGGGTCCATGTCGGGCTAACGACATTAAACAAAGCGTTGCATGGGAGGCAACCCGTGGTTTTCATGTTTCCAATCTTTTTTCGAATCATCTTTATTTTTCAAATAGGATTAATTAATCATTTTGATATTTAAAAAAAAATAAACTGTTGACCAATTCTTCTATTATGATTATGGATGGGTATGAAAGGGGAGCACCATATTCGTCTGTGTTACATGGTGTGATCCTTGAGTAATACCTTACCCAGAAATTTAAAAAGAAGACAATGTATCATCAGTTAGTTTTTTTATGTGTTTGTAGGTTAAAATAAAAATACAAAAAAATATATAATAATAATAATAAAAGGCCACATCGTAGGTCATGGGGAAAACCCCGTCACAACCGGCGAAGCCATGGGGAATCGAACCCGGGACCAAAGGGAGACAGGGGTGCGTGCTTACCACTGACCTACGACTTTTTGTGCTTCCTTATTCTATAATTTTTATATATATACTTATATCTAACTTTATTTATTATATATATATATATAGTTTTTTTGTTTTTTTTTTCTTTTTTTTTCTCCACTAGGGAATTCTCAGTGTGACATCGAGATCAAGGGATTAAAATGGAGCAGCAAGAATTTCAACTTCAACCACTAGGTGACTTCATTCCATGATCCTCATATTTCAATTTCCTTTTTGAAATTCCCTTATCTGCCTCTACTCCTTCTAAATTTTCATTTCTTGAAACACGGGGGATAGTGTTGTTTTAAGTTGGGGGGGGGATGAAATAAAAAAAATTTCTTTTGCGAAAAAAAATGATTTGAAAAAAAATGTGTGTAAATGGAAGGAAAAATTCCTTTAATTTTGAACATGGTAATACAAATTGCACACTTTGAAACTGAATATCAAATAATTTATCATGCCCCGATTCTGATTTTAATCTTTGTATAATTTCATGAGCATGGATTTTGGAAAGTGTGGCTATCCAATGTGATATTTCATCGTTTATATTTTCATCCAAATAAAAAAAAGATCACAATGCACGTCCTTTAGATAATGAGGTATTAGTTTGAGTTCATGGGGTCCCCCAAATAAATAGTATAGGTTTGGTGATAATTTTAGTTTTAATATGAGTATTCAATAAAAAAAATTAAAAAAAATAATAAATTTTCACGTAGAGCAATGAAATGTCCTAATGCGTGGCTTTCGTCACTTGGGGGTCGTGACTCCATAGTTGTCTGGCCCAGAGTTAGTAATTTTATCTTTATTTTTGGTAATTTGAATTTGTTTTTGACTGAGTTAACTCAAGATTATGCCCGAGTATGTGGGATTCACTTGGTGCCCTAAGGTATTTGAGTCTGGGAGTCATCGGCAAATTCTCGCTACAGGGGTTGACTCTTTTGAGTGCAATTTCAATTACCATGGAAAATCGAAAAAAAAAACAAAAACAAAACAAAAACAAAAAAATATAATACAAAAAAAATTGAATAATCATCTTAATATTGAAATGTGATTCCACCTAGTGCTTTCATCATTTCCCCCTTGAATAAAGATGAACCCCCATGTCTATTGTGATACACAACACATCTTCATACGTAATTGATATTGGATGAAATATGGAAATGAATTTGAACAAAGTAATGGGCTTGGGATTGGATATGCTTATGAAACTATCATGTATTAAAATATTTTTATGGGTTTCATGATTGTTTGGTATAAGGGTTTTTGGTGATCATTGTGTATTAAAATTTTTTTGGAAAAGGGAATTCGAATTTCATATTGTTGAGATATATTTTGCTCGGGACTAGCAAAACTCAAGTTGGGGGGTGTGATTATCCACTAAATGAGGCTAATATTAATTGTTAATATATATAATATTCATGTTATTTATTATTCATAAACACAATTTTAGTACATTTTACACTTTGAACAGCATTTCACATTATGATTGTAATTTCTTCTTAAAATGCACTATTATGTGGTACATTTTTGAACATCATTTAAAGTACCCAATGATTCATATGATTTTAAGAAATGTAATTATCCATATCATAATTTGATATTTTGGGAAATTTATCTATACTTCAATATGAACATGTTGCATTCAGGGATCAATGGATAATTCAGGGAAGAAGATGGGGATATTTGGAGATGAATGGAAGCAATTCTAGAGAAGGCAGATTGGACACCAGCCCACTGATGAGAATTTGGGACCCCCATTAAAAACCCAATGAAGACCAAATTTTGTGGGATTCTAGAATACATATATAGGAACAAATAATTATTCACGATATAGTGCTAATTTGGCCTCTATGGTGGTCATTAAGGTGGCCCAATTTGGAGATAAAATTCTGGTCCAGATTCTGCGGCCCAGAAAAAAATCCTACCAATATGATTATATCTCGTAATACACAACTCCAAATGGGACAAAAGTTTATAGGAGGTTATAAGATATCCGGGGATCCATTTTATTCTTCTATGGACCACTTTGATTCTGACATATAGAAGGTATTCCAAGTGCGTATGTTCGGTGGATGAAAGCTGGCTGCCACCTCGGGTCAAGTGTGGAAAAGTCCAAGTTCCACAAGATTTCCACCACCCTAGGTCTACCATAATCAAGTGGGATACTTTTTACTATTGTAGGCTCGACCCAAGGCTCCCAAAATTCCTATTTAAGGCAGTGGTGGTTGAGTTTTTCATTTTTTATCTTTGTTTTCATCTTAATGTTATGCTGCCAATTTGTCTTTGTAACGTTCTTCCTTCACATGTAAGTTGTTTTTAATTCATCCTAGTTTCTTAATAAAAGTTATTATTCTCATATTATTCTGTTGTTCTCCATCTCACTTTGATACCTTTTCCTAAATGTGTCAATTTATTCACACCAAACCTTGTGAAATTATTCACACAATGGTGGAGTGATCATTTTCTTTTCATTGTTTTTTTTACTTCTCCATTTCCTCGCTCATGAGTCTACTTTCCGCTTCCATTGAAACTATAGAATCAATGGAGGGATAACCCACTTATGGGTTGATCCAAGGGAGTATAAAGGTTATATATTGGATTTTTATTTATCACCCCATTAATTTCTAATCACTTTCTTTAATTGAGATTTTTATTTGATGATTTTTAAACTCCATCGTCCTTATTGAATTTAAGGCCACACACTTCAAGTGGCAATATGAACCTTTACCTTGACTTTTTCAAAACTTTTATCCTTTAAGTGTATAGGTGATTATAATTAAAGGGTTTAGGTATTAAACCAGTAAGTGATGATGTTGTTTTATCTTCTTAAATGAACCCATCTCAAATATAAGAAATTGAAATCATTGAAAAGGAAATACGTCTAATTCACCCCAAGTGATAACCTAGGATCAACTCACTCTTTTAAATTGAATTCACTTAAGTCTCTTATAGTTCATTTAAAACCATCTTAAATCAACCCAAGTTGGCCACTTCATATACAAAAACAATCCATAGAATTTACGTGTCTGTAGGTTACTTCTTAGGTCTCTGAGGATTCGATAACCCAAGCTAAACTGTAAGGACCATTCTACCTTCATCTCTTGGGTAAATTTGAGCGTGAATCAGCATTCATAGACAAATACAATGATGTTACCTTTTTTCTAGTTCTTTCCAGTTACAAATTTCCAGAATTACTCTAATTAGTGACCTAAATTACACATATTTATGGAATCAATTTTTGATAAGGTCAATAAAAAAACTAGCCTAAATTATAGGCTTTTGGAAATAAAAAAAAGTTAAAAATCTTGAATGGGGAAGGGAGAGGCTTTGCCTGGTATTAAAAAACAATTGTTATAAAAAAAATAAATCATAAAATCTTTAGTGTTGGCGGAAAAATTATAAAGGAAGTTTAAAAAAATCAAAAGTGGATAAGTCAAGGGCCCCCCTTGTCGTCCATCTTCTAATCGATTACTCCTTTACTCCCTATCCAAGATGTTGGCCTCGTCCTCCCTTCCTTCTTATACTAGTTGAAGGCCATCGTCTCTCCCTTTTCAGTGACCACCCAAGTTAGGCCGCTTCCCCTCCAAGCTAGAACTCTAGTCAGCATCGCCTCCTCCTACCCTCACTAGTCTGCTGCCTCCGACTCCTTCCAGGCTGCCACAACCTGCCGATGTGCCGACCATCTCCATATGTATTGTTGTATCCTACACCTCTGGGAAGATCTAACCCCGCCAGTGCTTCATTTCCCATTCCAGCCTCCTCTAGGCGCTCACTGCGCAACCACCCACCAGGACCATTCTCCTTCACTCTGTAAACCACCTCCCCACTAAGCCCAATTGTCCCTACTAGCGATGCTCATCACATCTAGCCAGGATAGATCTGTTCGACCATTATTGTCAAAATCCCATCATCCTAGCCACACAGTGGATTCACTATCATCGTATGACCATTTTCTATCTTCATCATCACCAAGAGAAAGTGTTGTCCACATGTGGCCAAGTCAGTTGTGGTCGTCATCCCGCCCCAATGCCCTAGTTGAGACACCATCCTCCCATCGGCCCCTGTCGCACCGGCACTAGCCACGTCTAACCTTACTAGAGATAGATGTGGCCGACCACCCCCATAAGAATTCATGTCCTCCACCACTGCATGTGGTCCTCTCCAATGATCCCTGGTAATTTTAGATCTACCAAGCGAACTCCCAATGTCTGATGAAGCACCCTGATCGGACCCCAACTGAGTTCTACCTGCCCGGTACGGGCCAACACGGGCCTAGGTGGATCTTCCCAACCCAGAATGGATCAAGGTAGGTCTGTCTAGCCCATAACACCCTTGCACAGGGTCTGACCGACTCAAAATGGGCTTGCACAGGGTCTACCTGACCCGCATCGACCATGTGCGGGGTTTCGGAAACCAAATAATTATTAATATGATCAAATAAATTAATTTAATTAATTTTTGGTTGAAAAGATAATAATTTTATTATTTAAAAAATTATTAATTTAATTGGGTATAAAATTAAATTAATTAATTAATTAATTTTATACCAAATTAAATTAATTATCAGGCCAAATGAGTGTTAAGTACTTTATTTGAATTTAAATAATTTGTTTAATTTATTTAAAATGATGTCATACTTTAAATTTATTACAATTTAATTTTATCAAGCATTTACTGAATATATCATATGGTCTTGAGTATTTGACTAAATGTGTGTATGTTTGGTTTATTTTATTTAATTATTTATTATCTGTGCATGATATCTATAATAAGTAGTTAATTTAAGATGGTCTACGCATTTTCATTTTTCTTTTTTAATATTTATAAGGGTCTTTGCATCCAAATAAATGGTATTTATCTGTAATTTTCACTCCTGAGACCCCCTCACCCGTGTGAGAGTGTTTTTTTATTATGAAGAATACAAATTATGACATGGAACACACCAAGACGAGGTGGTAATCTAGAAAAGAATTGGACACACAGGATGAGGACAAGCTATATCATTAGTCAATACACAACTCAGGTATGATTTCCCTAGATCATGGTAGATCCATTAATTTTAAATGAATCAACCAATATTAGATGATCAATACTGGTAGGGTTTTTTTTATTTCCTTTATGTATTTGTTTATTATTTTATACATCCGCATTACAGTGGGAAATACATAAAATAATAAATAGTAAAATTCATAAAGATGTGATGAATGTTTTTTCTATTAATGTTAAGTTATGAGTGTGACAACATAAAATAAACATATTATTATAAATGGATTATAGTCTTTGAAAAATATTAAAAAAAGTATCAAAGAAAAATTAAGTCACAAATGCCTTCCATCATTTGAACTTGAAGATGGCCTTGTGTTTTGGGTGCTCGATCAACCATAGTTGAGGATGCCTCCTAAAACTAGAGAGTTCTTATGAGAATGATGGATCTATTTAACTAAATTTGGTATCACATGAGTAGTCATAACTATCTTGTTTCAACTTTAGAGGAAAGAATTGAGTAAATAATGTTTATGATTTTAGAAGTTGGGACTTCACTCAATAGATCAAGGAGCCACAATTTAATACGGTCGGACAACCATAAACCTACCTCAAACTCTTCTAGTAGTGGTGTAGCCATATCTTGTAGACTGTGAGGAGAGGTTTATGAATCCTTTCCACTAGAATACTCAAGTGATAGAGTTTACGATTCTAGTACAAAGGGTTTCTAGAGTTTGATAAAATAGTGGGATAAATTTAATGATTTGATCAATAATTTCTAAATTGGTAATCAATATAAAAGTATTGATCTTCTAGATTTTATTTTTGTAGTAAATGTAAAGTAATACCACAATTACATTGTGATATTTAAAAGAAAAATTCAATATACTATCTAGCATGATTTTCCAAATATTAGTATATTCATTTCATGCTGAACAGAATATACGAAAGATCGATCTGGGTTTCTCTTCATGTTGAACAATCAGAGTCGATCAACAAAAAAGATCAGATATTTTCATGTGGAATAAATGAGGTAAAGATTAATTTATATGGATATATCTAGACTTTGGATATGATGTCCAACCATTTTTAAGACCTTATCAAGGCCAATCTAGAGTTGCAGGTAGCTTTGTTACAATGGGGCTTATACTGGGTGAGTAACTCCAATAATCTTAGCTTTGTTTTTAATGATTTTGTGAGTTCCTTTTGTTTTTAACTCACTTAAGTTTTTACTTTTCTGGTTTCCCACTTTTTTATTAAAAGCGCTTTGATAATAAAAATTCTAATTTAGAGGAAGGTGTTAGAGTTCTCAATATCTATTGAGCCACCTCAGGAAAGGAGGGTGAGAAAAATTATTACTGGAGACTCATGTATGATGAATATGATGGTTATTTTATAATTCAATCATAAATATCCAAAGTGAGTTGTGGATGCTACATCAGCACGTAGATGATATTACATATAGTCTCGTCTTTTAGACTCTTGCAAGGAGAAAGTGAAGCGCAAATATGAATAAGTGACGATTACAATGGATATGTGTAAATTGAAAGATATATCACAATCATTCAATAGATCCCTTTCTCGTATCATTTTCACTCATTTTCTCTAGTCTCGTTTAAGATTAAAAAACCAATAGTATGTATAAAACACTTCATTACCTTTTGGGTAAGGTTCTCCAAGTAAATAAGAACTTAAATAAAGTATAATCTTTAATTATTATGGTGAGCGAGTTGAAAGAAAAGGTGAAAATGAAAATGGACAAAGTGATGACAAAGGCACCTTAACAATATCCTTCAAATAAAAGAGGTATTAAATAGGAGTTTATTTTCTTTGCATATCATGAAATAAAATCTATGGAAGTTTAAATGCTATAAACTAAATTAAATAAAGTAATCGCTTCTTTTTTAGGTATATTCATCATTATAAGTAATGTTTTTATCATACTTGTTGAGTATTAAATACAATATGATTATCACATATGTGTATAGAAATATAGTAACCAAGTAATAGAAATGTTACAAGAATTAATGTGTGTTCTCTGAGCGACTAAGAAAGAGCGGTTCCGAAGTCAGTAGTGAGAAGTACACAACTTCCAATTGCCAATAAAATGGTTCTAGAACTTTTATTGAGTATAACCAAAACATTTATATCACATTTACATTGGACACTAGGAGACATTATTCTGGTTCAAGAATGAATGTTTTATGTTTCATTCTCAACAATCGGTGATACATGAATCATAGTTAATACGTGATAAATATAAAATGTAAGACTTATATACCCACTTATGCAAATAGAATACTTTTTCAATAAAAACTAATTTTTTTCAAGTATGTACCCATTATGGTTTCAGAATCTTTGGAGTTAATGACCTTAAGTATTATCAACATGTAGTTTTGGACAAAGAAACCTTTAGAAATAAAGGTATGCCACAAAGCTTTCAGAATTAGTTTAGCTAGAGAGCATGAACTATTCTAAGGGTAATCTAGTGGTAAATATACTTCATAATATTCCTTTAAGTGTTTATTAAGGAATGTGAAAGTGAAGTATGGTATATGCATGGTTAAAAGATATGAGTTTCTTTGGGCCAATGTGCTGAAGAATATCTTTACCAAGCATTCATCGATTATTATAATGTGGTTTGGAGTAATTTCTAAATTCACATTATCTTGTCCACATCAAATCATATACTAATAAGGAGGATCGGTGATGAGTCTTACATGTTAACATTGATCAACAAAAATGTAGTGTGGAGTAATTTATAAACACACATTTACTTATACACATCATAGTTGTGATGTAAGTAAAAGGATTATCAATGTTGCAACTTATATTAATTGTCAAAAATTCTGTTATATTTCAAGAATTATTTCACAAATAATGATGTTTTTCTATAACTATATTCCAAAATATCATGAAAAATGGATATCATATGATATAGTATGATAGAAATACATTATTTCATAGCAAAATTATGTTTGGATGAAAATAATTTGTTAAGGATATAAACAAACTTGCATCAAGAAAAACACATTGTGCATCTAAAGTAATTATCCTAAAAGTTTATTAAGATATTAAATTAATCCCTATGATAGAAAATTTATAGTCAATTGTTAGACTGTATTTTTATTAAAAGGTTGTGCATCTCTATTTGAGATAGTGGGGGATAGATTTACTTGGGTTTAGTCAATGCCAAAGATGTACAAATAGTTGACATAGGTACAATTTCCACAAGAAGTGCGGAAGATGAATATTCTAGAGACACATACTGTGTAGGAAGGTTAAAATCATAGTGATGGTTTTATATTCACTGCGGGTGGTGATAGATTATTTATTGAGAATAATAATTCCTACAAGTAAGTGGTGTATGGAAATAGCTAAAATTTACAAGACAAATTAAAATTAAATAATGGGTTCCATGTGTCAAAGTATAGGGGGCTTATTATTTTGAATATTTTGGTGGGTATTCAAGTGAGACTATGCATGGATGGTACAAGCATGGTACCAATAAGGTTCGATTGGTAACACCAAGTCATTATGCCTAAATACATTAGAATTTTACTTATCATGGCTATTTTCTATGATCATTTTATTGAGAATTGGATGTCAAGACCACCAATTGTGGAAGGTGCTTATACGATGAAACTAGAAAGGGATGGTGACGTCATAGAATTCCAATAAGGGCTGAAAGTTACTAAAATCCATTTTTGGATTGAAATAAACAACAAGATTGTAGAACATTCATTTGGAATGAATTTATTCCATGATTCTAAAAGAGGTTAGTGAGAGCGTCACAGTTTCCCAAGTGAAATATGTTTGGTAACATATAGAAAAGAACTATTGGTCTTATAGTTAGTTATGACCATAATGAAATAATCTCTCTAGATATTGACTTAAAGTATCAACCTATATTCTAGGGAACAATATCTACTAAGATAGATGCAACGATTTCTTAGACCTATTCAATCATACATATACCGACAAGGTATTGAAAAATACAAGTTGGAACAATTCGAGAGAGAATTGCTACCAATGTCACATGACATAAATCTCTCCAATAAGATATGTGTGGGGAATATGAGGAGATTAATGTGGTGATTTTAATTCCATATGCTTCTGTGACAGATCAATATCATATGTAATGATATGTACTATAAATGATATTGCCAACATATACTTTATGGTAGGAAAATATCAGATATATCCATGAGAACTGCAAGGTATGAAGTCAGAGCTATCTAATTATACTTGAGAAAGTACAAAAGATATGTACCTAGTATGTGTAGAGGAAGGGATACTAGTTTTGAAGGGACACAAAGTATCCTTCTTTAGATCAATGTGATCTAAAATCATAGTCAAACTAAGGTAATGAGAAAGACAAATTCATTCAATCTATTGGTATCCATACCTACAAATACTGATCCCATTGCAATTTTCGAGGCAGCTAAGAAGTAGTGTATTAAACACAACAATTTGTTCCAGTTCTTGGAATCACACCTAGTAAGTAAAGTTTTATCATGGTGATAATTTCATTACTGGTACTATCCAAGATATCGATTTTGGATAGTAAAAAAAGGTATATAATTAGAGATAACATCTCTTGAGGAGTCTTACTCAAGGAGGTGAGGTCATAGATACCAGAATAGTCAGGCAGCGGAGACTTGGAAGACCTAGAAACTAAATTCATAGCTCATCAGAAACAAATTCTTAATCATGTGAGAGATAACAAGGATATTTATAAAGTTGGAACTGGTACAAGTGGGAGTGTTGTATTAGTAGGTGCCTAATACCCAACTTGATTAATACTTTTTTATTACCATACCATGTATACAGTAATTTATGCATGATGTACACTTACCATTATAGCGTTGATATTTTTTAATCCACTATTTAAATGGTAATGTCCATAGATTAATTGTCATATCAAAATTTTATAACATTTATTAGGTTATAATGAGAATCTTGAGATACTATAACATTAATCTTAAACAAATGTCTTATGGTATAGATACATCATACTAACTGGACACAATTGATGTCTGACTATCAGGTTCAGGGGGCTCATAAGCATTGATACTTCTTCTCTTGAAGTTTTTACTTGGTGATCTCTGATGGGTGATATCAAGAGGACAAATCCATCAATATGAATACCACATGTTTCAAGTGTTATTGGTTTTTTATATCTACGGACATGTGTATTGGTATCTTGACTTGAGATCATTATCAATGTGTGTCATTTGATCGTATACTTTGATGAAAGGAAAAAACCATGATAATGAAGTCGTGGTGAGGTAGCTTGTGTTGGGTGCATCATTGATGGAATGACATTAGTTGAATGGTTAAGATAGAATTTATCGCTTCCAAGTTGAGGAAGTAATATATCGGGCCTGGTTGATTAGGATGGTAGTGCCTTCATAAACACTTAGCAAAGCTATTTGAAGGTAAGTATGTCCAGTTAGATCAAAAAATAATAAACAATAAAGGACGATGACATAATTGTGCATCCTGCTTTATGAGATATCATGAGACAAAGAGGTTATATTACACAGTGTGTGTTCTTAGGATGATTGTCATTGTTATGATTTTTTTTTCTCTTTAAGGGACTTGATGTGTTGCTAGAATTTTCTCTTGGTCTATGAATACTATTCACTACTATTGAGATAAGGTCCTAGAGGGTCACACACAATAGAGTATTTGGTAATCTTCCCTATTCTGTTGAATAGAAATACTCGATATGGTGGGCCCTACCATGAGGTCTGAGAGTTATCCAAGTAATCAATCAACAAAGAATAAATAAACTCATTATTATTTAAGTAAAGAATAATTGGGATGAATTTATTTATTAAAAGTATTCACAAGGTATTTAGTGAATATATGAAAAATATTATATGAATGAATATTATTTTAATATTTAAGGTTCGTTTAATATTGCGGGAATTATGAGTAGAGTTAATGAATTGGTTTTATTATGTAATATATTTAATATATATTACAAGTATGTGATAAAATATAAATAATATCAATTATGCATTAAGTTCATCATAATTATTTATATATTGCTTATTTATTAGATGATAATTATACAGGGGTCAGATAACCCTATCTATGTATTTGAACATCCATTGTATAAACAGGAGGAGAAGCTTATTCTAGGTCTCTATCCTTATGCTTTTTAGAGAGAGAAACACTTTAACCAAGTGAACAACCCAAGAACGCCTTCGGGTCGAAGGTACGAGATCGTGGTGATCATCGTGACATTAAAGAGATCGTCAGAGCTCCATGATAGCACCCTGAATTTTGCATACAATGTGTGCACATATTCTTTAAGTGTGTGTAGATTATCTTTAGGGGTTTGACCTCAGATCCTTTGAGCAATGATCACCAGCGATAAGCGGAAGATGAGTGTGCTTTAATTCGAATGAGGTACTTGTTTTGTTTTAATTTATGTTCTCTGATTAATTCATGTGAGATCTTTAGACATCTATTAGGGCTTGGATCGTTGAAGAAAACAAGTTTTATCACTCCGGTGATGAAAAATTTTAAATCATCAGCCCACTAGATTCTGTTGCATACCCTGGTACCATAATTTACATTGATCTGGAAATGAAAATTTTTAAATCCTCAACCCATCTATTTTTTCTATGTGTCCTGGTACCTTCAACAAGTTCAATTGGAGCCAAAGTTCCAGTGAAACCTAGACTAAAAAAATAAACCAAAGCGTTCATGGCATTGGGAGGATAATTGGTAAACTGAAGGGACCATCCACAGAAAGTTTGACCCCGGCATGAGTGATAGGTTTGGGTCGGTTTTTCAAAAGGTGATGAAATTGAAAATAAAGGGGTTTGATTTTTTCATTATAGCACTGACATCATGTGGTTTCAAAATGGGATATCTTTATCCCTAGGATATTTATTGAATTTCAATTGTTGTTCACATGTTTTGTTTGGGGAATTCATATGCTATAAAAGGGGTAGATACATGCATGAGGCATTAGTAAGTCAATCAGAAAAACATGGTCTATGACTCAGGATTGGGAAGGATTGAAAAATGAAAAAGTAAAATGTGGGAAGCTACGTGTAGTGAACAACAGTACGTAGCAGTAATTAAAGTTGTGAACATACTTCATGGATTCTTCAAAAGGTGACATAATGACACTATGTGATTGTATTTTATCTCTGAAGGGTGACATTTTTTATGGGGTATTTTTTTAGAGAAAATACAGAGGCGTATCGGGGTGTGGTTTTTGACATGATTTTTCTACGATCTCACTCTAATTCAAGTTCCGGGATTTCACTTGGATCTTGTAGACTCTCTGATTATTGTGGAATTTTTTGGAGTTGGCCTGTGGTTTTTTAATCTATTTTACTAGATGGTTTTTTCACATTAAAATATTCGTATCAATTTATTTCCTAGAATTATTTTTAAATTTTAATTTTTTTAGAGATTCTCACAATATTTTTTTCACATTAAATTTTTTATTGTAGGAATGATTTGTTTCCTCCCCAACCACCAGTATCAGATAAGGTTATCTGTGTTTCTATATGATTGGATATAACTGATTCATGCCAAGGGATTTCTGTTCACATAGATATTTTTTAATAAGAAAAATGATTTTATTCTATAGAAACAATGATTAAAAAATATTTTGACGCATGAGAAGATAGTGAAGGCGCTAAAGAAAAAAACTAGAGAACCGGGATAAGATCATTGATGATGATTGGAAGGATGTGAGAGAATTGGTGACAAGCATAATCCAGATTTATTTTACTAATAATACACTACAGGAGTTGATGGATCTAAGAGATACATAGGAAATTAGGGTGAATCTTGAAAGTTAGTATAAATTGAAATCCCTCACAAATCATTTAATTTGAAAAAATGATTCTATCATTTGTGAATACTAGAGAATGGATATTTAGGTAATCATCTAGACAAGTTCACTAAACTTTGAACAGATTTGTCTTCAGTGGCGGTCAAGATCAATGATAAAGGTAACACAATACCTATTAAAATGGAAGAAGAATATAAAAATTTGTTTCTCTTTGTTTATTACCATATTCATATGATTATTTCATCATCACATTACTATTTTGGAAAGACACTATGAAGTTTGATGATGTTATTTCATCATTGTTGATGAACAAGACTCAATGAAAGATCAATGATAGTGATTCTTCGGGTAATAGTGGTATTCTGGTTGTGATAGATGGACATGATGATCAGAGAATTCAGTCGAAGAAAATAAGAAAAGTCAAATGATTATTTTGTGATAAGGAGGGAAATTTGAAAAGAAATAGTTGTGATTTTAAACAGTTTAAGGAAGAAAATAAGATGCATGACACTGATTATAAGGATACCAATGTAAATCTTATAAAGGATGAGGGTGATATACTTTCAATTGATGTTGATTGTCACAGGTTAGATTTGTACAACAAATGAGTGATTGATTCAGCAGCTTTGTACTATATTACACCAAAGAGAGGATTATTTTCTTTATACGAAGAAGATGACTTTGGTATTTTGAAGATGGACAGTGGATATTCTGTTGTTGTCATTGGTGTTGGTGATATTTGTATCCCTACAAATGTGGGTTGTATGTTAATGTTGAGGGATGTGCGACATGTGTCAGGTATATTCCATAATTTGTTATCTTCTTGCACCCTTGATAATGATGGATTTATCAATTTGTTTAGAAATGGAAGATAGACATTGTCTAGAGGATCAATGATATATGCATGAGGCAAAATTAATAACATGTTTTATAGGATGAATATAAAATTTTGAAGTAAAGTGATGTATGCAGTTGTGAAGAGGACTTTATTAGATTTGTGGCACAAAAAATCGCCGCACATGAGTCAAAAATCATCAACTAGGAAAAAGAAGGTTTGGAATCTGGAATAGGTTAGGTTAGGTGTTTTAGGTTCTACACATAATTCCTTTTTTAAGATAGTTCCACTATTTAAGAACAAATTAAAATAAAAAATTGAGGTGATGCGCTGAAAGTTTTAGACTACTTAGAGGATGATGAGTAGAGAGAACAATTAGTTTATATATGTACTTGTGATTATGTGGTGATCATTATTATGGAGGAGTCAGGTGTTGTTAGTTTTGGTCATGTTCAACAAGACAGTAAAAGCAAAAGTATGATGAAGACTTCAATGTTTAGATTTCTTTTGTAAGGTATCAGAGTTGCAAAAGAGTGTCATCATATTTTCTGCAAAAGATGATGGTTGGTGTGAAACCAAGCAGTTTTATTTTCAATTGAATTTGTTAGAATTCATCTCCTCCATTGTTAGGCTGAAAGAGGAGATTGATAGGAAAATCCTATGCTATAAAAGGAGGCAAATACTTAAGGTAGAGATACGTGAGGCATCAAGCAGAAAAACATGGGTTGCGACACAAGCTTGGAAGGAATGAGCAGCGATGAAGTAAACCATGGGAAGTAGCATGTAATGAGTAATAGTGCGCAAAGACGGAAAAAATTTCCCATAGGGTTATTATTATTTTTTTAATTTAAGGGGGTTAGGTCACCTATATTTAGGGATATGGGGCTACAAAGTGCCAGACCATTTAGCATTTTGGGAATTTTCTCCCAAAATGCAAGATGATCTGGCATTTTGGCTTCCCATATCCCACATTTTGTGTGTGAGGTGTGTGTGTATGTTTAAATGTAATTATACCCCCAAACACCTAATATATATATTAGTGTCTTTATAATTATAATTATAAATAAATAAATATATCACAATTCCTATTTTGGTATATATAAATATATTTTAAATGAATATATAAATATATATATAATTATCTTTATATAATTAAAATATTTATGTATTGAGATAGATTTATAATTATATAATTATAAATATATTCATTATTTATATATATACATAAATATAAATATAATTATATAAATATACTTTAAATGTATTTTAATAGGAATATGTATAACCATATATAAGTATAAATATATTTATAATTATATAATTATAATGTACTTTTACAAATAAAATTAAAGTATATATAAAATTATATATACAAATGTAATTTAATTTATATTAATAATATAATTAATAATTAATAATATAATTAGTATTTAATAATTAAAATAATATAATTAAAATTTTAAAATAAATAATTAAATGTATATAATTATAAATCAATATTTATTTAATTATAACTATATTTAACGAATTGAAAATATGTCTTTATAAAATTATATATATATATATATATATATAATTATAAATATAAGTATATGTAATTATAAATAAAAACTTATATATATAATTATAAATATATAATTATAAACATATAATAATATATATAATAAATATACTTATTATTGAAAGATATTTATTATTTTATTTAAATATAAAAAAATTATTTATAATTATATAAATAGTTGTTTTAAAAATATGCATATTTATTTATAATTATATATATATATATATATATATATCAAAATTAATAACATTCAATTATAATAACATAATTAATAATATTTCATAATAATTGAATGAATAACATAATACATAATAAGAAATATGTCCATAAATTTTGTAAACTTTAAACGTAAGATATTTATTATAATTCTATAATTATTTAAATATACAATTTTTTATTTATAATTATATAAATATCTGTTTAAAAAATAAGCATTTTTATTTATAATTATAAATATATAAATATGTATATATGTATATATATATATCAAAATTAATAACATTTAATTATAATAATATAATTGATAATATTTCATAATAATTGAATTGAATAATATAATATTAATATTAATATATTTATAAGTATTATTATAATTATAAATAAATAAATATTTAGCTTTACTCCCTCCCGCATTTCCAATTTAAGTATATATAAATATATTTTGTTTACTATATTTTTGAATTCCTTTTTATTTGTCAAGAACAATAAATAATTATGTCAATAAATAGGTTTTTTTAAAATATACAATGTGACATCTCAATAAATCAATGTTGATGCCCTCCAGTACCACAACCCGACGTATGAACCTCATGCCCACTCTGCGTTCGACGCCTCTGTCGCTCTGATGTCCTAGTTATAGGTTCAGGTTCCTCCTCTTATGGTGTTGCGAGTGCCTCCTCATGCTACTATGTAGGGGACTAGCCAACACCATGTATGGAGGACAACCCAAAAGAATATGTGGATCCATATGGCCCTGAAGCTTCAAAAAATGGCGGAAGTGTGGTATCAAAGAAGTCGTCACTAGGGGGAGTGGGGCCACCCCAAGTTGTGCTACCACATCCAAGTCATAGTCCATCATAGTCAGATGAGATAGAGATGACATGTGTGGCACAAAAATCTCTCTCAGCTGTGTAAGATCATCATTCTACTCTACAGGATCATCTCTCTACGGTGCAATAGAATCTACAAAAGCCTCTCTCAGACGTCTATGTCCTCACCTCTTCCCTCGTTGATGTCCTCATCTCTATCCTATGGTTGGCAATGGTAGTTGTGGTGCATCCTCCTCAGCAGGGACATCATCATCCCCAAGAGGCTCAGTTAGATCATATGGATCGAGATATAAATGTGGTTATTCATCATAGACACTCTCACATATGAAATGGATAGGATCTCTGAGAGCCAGTAGATCTGAGTGAACAACATCCCGTCTAATAAATTCATCCTCCTCAGAATTTTTGATATGTACAAGATGATCAAGGTTGTCTGACTGCAAATAAAATAACATTCAAATTAATACAAAACATAAGCTGAACAAATATAAAAAAATTTAGTAAACTTACCAACTGCTAAATGTCTATCCCCTGACGCGTAAGGTACATGATCGTATGTTGTCGGTATCAATCGGCATAATCCCCATGGTCATCTAACTGATAGTGTGTCGTGGGATTTCTGTTTTAAAGGATAATGTATTGGGCATGCGTATCCCAATACTCAATATAATGTGCATGAAATTTCAATCAATTCGTCATCTGTCTATTGGTAAGTATAATAGAATGTAACCCATCAACCTGTCTTGGTGTCATGGGGATATGATATATATATCCAAACTGACACATGACTTGGTCTGGCTGGTGTCACCCAATGATGTATAAGTGGATAAGTGGCACCACTGCACCAGGATCTCTAATCATAGTTGTGCAGTATGGTGGAAGCGATGTATAGATAAAACCTATATACAGGGTCCATGCAACCAGAAAAGTAAACCCGGGAAAGAAATCAAAAATTATCATGATAATGTTACTAAGATAACATTGAAATATCTTAAAATAATAATAACAAAATTAATTTGGGTGAATTAAAAAAAATGTTTAACTTACATCAGTGGGTTGTATAACGTCAAATATATGTCGAAAGTTATGCACGCTATGTCTTAGAGTATGTTCATAACACTGAGCTTGACTATGCCTGGTTAAAAAAATTAATACATGAGAAGTTTATAAAATACATTAATAAAATTACTAAATAATTCAAAGTTATGGGTGAAAACATACCAGCATCCCTGAGGGCAGTCAAAAAATAGGTGATGTTGAAATGGTGCGACAACTCTAGGAGCGATGTATGGAAAACAATATCGTGACTACATCTGTACCAAATCCATACAGCCTGAAATCTATTGTGAATCTTCTTGAAAACTGATACAGAGACATCTATACAGATGTGATAATATAGAGGACCCCCAACTGCATCTAGTCGTCTGGTTAAGATCCTCAATTAATGGTAGGTACATCATGTGTATCAACGTGGTGGACTAGTCTACACACAACATCCCTCTGATCAGTCATAGAATATATACACGTGTGTACCGAATAAGCATCTCCTCATCTGCATCATCTGTAATGGCGGTGAAATGATCATCAAGACACCCTATACGCCAGCGGGAACCCAGGAGGACTCATGGTATGCTAACAATGTCAACGCCTAGTAGACACTCGATGATTTCATACCAGTCGCTAATAGTGTCACTCGTAATTGTCTGCCCGTGTATCGGTAAACTGAGTATGCAGGTGACATCCTCCAAAGTAATGGTCATCTCTCCCTCGAGGAGATGAAATGTGTGTCTTTGGCTGAAATCTATCAACCATTGCAATAATCAAGTGGTGATCAATGGTATTGAAGTCGTACATGGTGACTCCATAAAATCCAACACATCTAAGGTATGGAAAAATAGTTGTTGGAGGTGCATCATGATGAAAATGATGTGATATCTGAATAGGAAGATGTCTAACAGGTCCCCAAGCCAACACATCGCGCGGCATGTGCGACTATTAGGAATATAATAGTTGATGCTCCATCTGAATGTAAGAATAGTAGAACATTAATTTTGATAGTTATTTAACTCGTATATGTTTGTGTAAATTGCGGGTTTTAGTTTTAAATTATTGTAACATGAATTTTTATTTGGAAACCGAATTCAACCCCCCTGCATATTCTACTTCGACCGACAAATAGTGATAATGAAAAAAAATGACTAGATGTACAAACTTTTATAATAACTGATAGAGTATATGAATCATTTTAACTATTAGATGATTTCTCTATGTTTCTAGGTCAACGTGTCCTCGTGTGAAATTTCTGGCGGCATATGTTGCACCTCCATATAGATGCCCGTTCATTGGTCTAATCTATATCATTTTGAATACGAGTCGACTTTCTCTCCCTTTTGGTTGAAGCCTAGTTATGTTCGGTAGAATCATGGGTACGCCATCAGACAACCACAAATTCTGATATTCCATGATTGGTATCCATGGAGTATTGTAGCAGTCGTTGATACTCTCTAGTTAATAAACTAGTTCAATGAATTGTTCCTAAGATAAGTGTACATGAGCGCATGTTGCGATCACATGGCCGTAAGGATATTGTAATTCTTGAAAGTTGTCACATTCATAGTAATGCTTATCTAGTAGAACAACTCACACATGACCACTGTTATAAGACATAACATCACCGGGCTCAGTGACCTCAAATCGTTGCTCTGGACTGTCAAATGAAGATACAAAAAATGTTGCATCCTCTTGAAGAATTCTATCTAGATCGTGCTGGAAATGGTGTCCATATCGCATCCCTCTGTTCAGACCCTCTCCAGCCTGCTTTCCTCATTCCATAAAATAATTTACACTATGATAGAAAGTCTCTTGTACCAAACCTGTAATTTACATTTAAAACATTATACTAATTTTAATATTATAATTGTATCTCTTCTAAGTAATATATAATCAAATCTTCTTAATTACTTATGATGGGTAATTTCCAAACTCCATTGAAAACTCTATTTATACATTCTTCAATGTTAGTCATCATATGTACATATCTCCTCCCATCATCATATGCCAATGAACGTTAATCCTTTGGAATTTGCATCATGTAATCATAAACTTCAAGATTAGCTCTATGAATATCTTTAAGACGCTCCTATGTCCTTTGTTGTTGAGGATCATATTCTAAAAAACAAGAAGTAATCAGAACATATATGACAATAACTATACCAATGTTTTTTAAAACAAAAAAGGATATTCATACCAATTTTTATGATTGCTTTCTTCATGGACTCATTCTTGAACTTCTTTCGCACATTATTGGTAATGTGGTGAATATAGTATCGATGATGGGAATATGATGGTCTCCATGACAGACCCTCAGACTATACTGTCTCCTTGATTGCTCGATGATGATATGAAATAAGACAAATCTCTTTTGTTCCTGTAAAAAACTCTCTAATGTAGCCCAAAAACCAACTCTATTATGAGAAGTTCTCCCTATCGACAATAGAAAATGCCAAAGGTAGAGGAGCTTGATTTTAATATTATGTGGTATCAATAAATAAAGTTGTGGTATACTTTCCATATAGAAATGTTCCATCAATCTGAATGAACTGCTTGAAATGTCTAAAAGTAGCCACAAATGGTAGAAATGTCCAAAACAATCTATCAAACACAACCATCGACTGATCAACTTGGTTGTGTTGGTTAACATATTCAGTAGTATGTAATTGATATATCACTTGATTTTTGTGGCATAAAATCTCCATAAGTTGTGGTAATACTCGATAAGAGTCATCCCAGTCACCGTACACTTTCACTGTAGCCTTCTCTCGTGTCACTCATGCCATCCAATAAGAGATTTGATACCCAAAAAGTTTTTTTATTCTCTCCACCACCAGAATGACAGGAACATATTGACATGCCCTTATCATTTCAATAATAATAGTTGAAACAAAATCATCATCTAATGAGAAGTTTTCTTGTGACAAGCTTGGGTTCATGCATGCGTGTGGAGTAAATCTAGTGATGCGCCAACTGTGAAAAGTGTTATCAATTATAGCTCGAAGACGCATCTGATAGTTTGAATCATATTTTTCACACTGAATCACATAATAAGACCTCTTTGACTATTTTAAAACATAACTATAATTTCTTTCAATGTGCTATTGTTTTATCATATTTTTTATTGATTCTTTTCTCTCAAACTCTCTTCTAATATACAAAACACCTTCATCCGACACCTGATTTTTGTCACCAATAATTTTTGAAAATTCTATACTAGGAGTAATAATTGACCAATCAAATTGTGGCAATATATTCATGCCTCCAGTTGACTATGATGCCAATAGTGGAAGATGATTTAAAAGTTGGTTGAACCTCACAGGAGTGGGCACTAACTCTTCTTTGGCATGCTCTTCTTCTTCAACTTTCTCATCTTCTTCTTGTTCTAAATTGTCATCATCCTCAAAATCATT
The DNA here is from genome assembly GCA_963277665.1 of Viscum album. NCBI lineage: Eukaryota > Viridiplantae > Streptophyta > Magnoliopsida > Santalales > Viscaceae > Viscum > Viscum album. The sequence goes on from OY728164.1 coordinate 1,354,791,976, forward strand.
GACTGATGCGTCTTAAGTATGTGGAGGACTATCTATAGAAACATCACTTCCTCTATGACATTGTAACTTGAGGGTATAAAACTATGGCATGAATATATGATGGAACAACTACCATTGTTGATGGAACTTCTTGAGTTGTTATACCATGAGTGTATGATATTGTATTATGAAGTTATGATGGACCAACTTCTAATGTCGATGGAACCTCTATTGTAGATATAGTAACATAAAACTCCACCATTTCATTCTCAGGTTGATATTTAACCAATGACAGTATGTATTCTCAGTCTTCATCATCAGTTACTGGATAGGCTACATGACACAACCTGTCATTAAATTGTAGATGTATGTGTATAATGGACCCTATCACTTGATTCTCCGTCAGTTTTAACTTTCGATGAATTTTTCTTTGAATAGATTCCAAAGTTGTACAGTCTTCAAGCATCGCAACTCTTTCTGGTCATATACTATAACTATATCTTTGTTCAGTCTCAATTATTTGACCATTACAATAAATATAGGTAGCCATATTTTTTATCTAAAATAAAACATCATTATTAATTAAATATGATCAGAGAAACAAAATTAGAATTTCAAATATTTCAACATTTCGGTGGTATCTCACACTTGGTATTTGAGGGGGTTTAAGCTCACCATCTTATGTCATGTTATTCCTTTTTATGTATGCATGCATCTGGTAATTTAGGTTTAATCTTATTCCCTCCACGAAGTCAATATGTTCAAGTCATATTGATGTGTAACTATTTGCACAACCCACAGGTTTGTGTTAATTACCCAAAAATAGAAGTCAAAACATATTCATACATATCCACATGCATCATATGCATGAGGTACATGAACACGTTATGTAAAAGCATAGAGTTATATGTGATTGAAAAACTCCACATGAGTAATCTCAGAGCGACAGATAGTCAACCTCATTCACTCTCCTAAACAAGGCAAGCCTCCAGGAAAGTAGATGGTCTCACCCAAAACCCCTCTACCCCGGGGAGACTTTACTCAAAAAAGTATTCAATTCATGACCACTCTAACACTTAATATGCATAAAAAATATTCAACAACAAAATTCAAGTTCGTTACTTCAATTACAAATCGAACTCAAGGTAGATGAAAAACTAAATTCATTGTCATTCCTATAATGTAATGGGAGGCTCTATTTTAGAAGAAATTTATCAAATGTACTTTACTTACTAATTACAGTTAATTACTTACTAATTACAGTTAATTACTTACTAATTACAGTTAATTACTTATTAATTGTAGTTAATTACTTACAAATTATAGTCAATTACTCTTACTAATTACAGTTAATTACTCTTACTAATTACTTAATTATAGTAGTTACTTACTAATTACAGTTAATTACTTACTAATTATAATTAATTACTCTTACCAATTAAAGTTAATCACTCTTACCAATTATAGTTAATTACTCTTACTAATCACTTAATTACTCTTAATAATTACTTAATCACTCTTACCAATTTACTTAATTACTCTTACTAATTACTTAATTACTCTTACAAATTACTTGATTACTTACTAATTTCCAGGAAGGTTCGGGTACCGAGCGTACTCGGCCCTAAAAATTATTAATAAAAATAGAGAAATAGTAATATCACCAAACAAGAATGTGGAACAAAGTGCACCACTAAACCAAGAAGGTGGAAAAATGCCACAAAAAGTATGACAAAACCCCAACAAAAAAGCCACACATAGAGGTCCAAAAGGCCAAAAATCACCGACAACTGCCAACCACAAAGTCCCATACACGAGCGCATCAATGAGGTTGATCGACATCACTCCACCCAAGGTCATCAACATGGATAAAGCATCGCCTTCACCCCGGGACATTTTCGTGCCCTTCAGCGTTGCCACTCGAGCAATTGAGAACGTCCTCAATGTTCGTCGTTGGAGGTGCCGACATCAGCAAGTCATCAGTGTGAAAAATCACAGTTGGCGTCCCATACCACCGACACCCTGATGAACACAAGAACATTGCACCACATCAGCGTCTCATACCACCGCAAGTCATCCCGTAGCTGCCAGCATCACCAACCATTCCTGTATAAAATACTGGCCAAAAAAATAGCCCAAAAAATCATTGCACGCCATGACACCAAACCCAATGAGAGGCCTGCACATGCCAAGACCCATAGGCCCACTAGTGCAGAAAATGTTTTTTACGTCGGTTATTTTTAATTTTTTACGTCGGTTTCTAGCCGACGTTAATACGTGCGACGTTATAAATAAGGTTTTTGACGTCGGTTATTTAAAAACCGACGTCAAAAACATAAAATCACGATGTTTATCACGTCGGTTATTTTAGAACCGACATGATAAAGGGCCTGGAGAATGGTTTATCACGTCGGTTATTTTAGAACTGACGTGATAAAAGGCCTGGAGAATGTTTTATCACGTCGGTTATCGAAGAACCGACGTGATAAACGGCCTGGACAATGGTTTATCACGTCCGTTCTTAAACAACCGACGTGATAAACAGGGGGTGAGGGGGTTTATCACGTCGGTTCATATAGAACCGACGTGATAAACTGGGGGTGAGGGTGGTTTATCACGTCCGTTCTATAAGAACCGACGTGATAAACCGGGCTGAGCGTGGTTTATCACGTCGGTTCATATAAAACCGACGTGAAAAACCAGGGGAGGGGGGTTTATCACGTCGGTTATTGTATAACCGCCGTGATAAACCGGTGGGATGGGGTTTATCACGTCGGTTAGTCAATAACCGGCGTGATAAACCATTGTCCAGGCCGTTTAGCACGTCGATTATTCAATAACCAACGTGCTAAACCATTCTCCAGGCCCTTTATCACGTCGGTTATTAAATAACCGACGTGATAAACCATTCTCCAGGCCTTTTATCACGTCGGTTATTAAATAACCGACGTGATAAACCATTTTCCAGGCCTTTTATCACGTCGGTTATTAAATAAACGACGTGATAAACTATTTTCCAGGCCTTTTATAACGTCGGTTATTAAATAACCGACGTGATAAACTATTTTCCAGGCATTTTATCACATCGGTTATTAAATAACCGACGTGATAAACCCAATTTTTTTTTAAAACAGAATGCAGTGATATTCTCTCCACCAGAATCAACCAGAAAATAAATGAAGAAATAATACCACAAAAACAGAAGTACATCAAAAATAAGCATGTAAATAGATAACATATAAAACTTACCCACTAGACAGCATCCACCCTCATTTATACCCCATGGACAGCCCTCCCCCACCCCGTTGGAGCCCTCACCCTCATGTATACCCCCTGGACAGCCCTCCCCCACCCCATTGGAGCTCCCACCCTCATGTATACCCCTTGGACAACCCTCCCCCACCCCATTGGAGCCCCCAACACACTCCTGGACTGCCCCCCGACCCCCGGACACCCCCAAACACCCCTCGACAACCCCCCACCCGCCTGAACAGCACCTCCTCACCCCCTCACCCCACTTGACAGCCCCCACCACACCCCTGGACAACCCCCCCACCCCTGGACAGCACTCCCACACCCCTAGACCGGCTTCCCACACCCCTGGACATCCCTGCCACCCCCCAAGACTGTCCCCCCACCCCACCGGACAGCCCTCCTAGACCGCTGGACACCCCCAACCCCACTGAACACACCCCCACACCCTGGGAACCCCTCCCCCACAGACCCAAATCCATACTAGAAGAACCATCAAAAGTAGACCAAAACAAGAAGTATATCAAAATTAAACATTCACTTATATAACATTCAAAACTTATACTGTCAACTTCAAAAAAAAACTAAATCAAACCTAAACAACTACCAAATAGACAATTAAAACGACAATATTCAAAATTACATTTTACATTACAAACAACTAAAATTCAATCAAACCTGTAAAATAATTTGACCACTCCACTTGTACGTGTTTGATGTATTCAGCAGTATAGGGTTGAGGGTCATCAAAAAGCTACAAATGAAAAAGAAGATAGTTAACGTGTATAATGAATAAATCAAATTGAAATATGATGGCAAGGTTTAAGAGGAAATCGTACCAGGTCAAAATTCACAACTGTCCCAGTTGTTATTATTTCATACATAAATCTTAACATATAATATCCGCATTCGATGAGGCCTTGTTGTTCATGACAATTCTGTTTTGAATGAGTGTAAATTCAATATATTATTTTTATGTAATAAATCAAAAAGTACAAATTATAAATGGAAATTTACCTTCGCCTTTACATATTTGATCTTTGCATTTCTTTTCTTTGTGTTTTTTCGAAAGTAGACCCATGCACTGTTAGAAAATAATACGAATGGGGTAAATTTAAAATTAATTATAATATATAAAACTATTGAGAAATTGAAACTTACTTTTCCAATATATTCTTAAAACTTGCCCGCACATCACCATGAACAGAGCATATCCAATAAAGAGCTTTCTCCCTTAGGAAAAAAAACCCTAACATCCAATGATTACTGATAAAAGGAAATTTAATGTTAGTGGTTTTTTATGTTAAAAGATAATTAACTCTTTGAGAGAAATGTGTTTCATACCTCTCACAAAAAGGCATCATCCAACATTGTTGGATTATATTCTTTTCAAATCTTTCAGCAATATAAACCATTCTTTGTTCCTCAGTCAATGCACATGCTTCAGGGGAAATCAATTGCGGGTCCATGAATCCATATACTTCTGTCAGTTCATTCCTCTCACAAATTTTATAAAGATACCTAATACAAAACATATATAAGTATACATTTTTAATAAATATAACGCAGGGAAAAGGTGTTAAGACTTACATGGAAAAAATTTGCACCACGTTGATGCCCAACTTATCTCCAGTAACAAGCTCCATGATATCAGATTTTGTAATCCCCACACTTATTTCACGTCCAAAAACATGAGATTCCATTGGAAACTCATAAAAACCCAACAACAAATGTGAATATCTTGACAATCTGTCAAGACCACTGGAATCTGTATCTGATGTCATAGCCTGTTGTCTTTGTTGTTGTCTATACAGTATTTCTTTACCTTTGAAGTATTCCTGTGAAAAAAAATTGAGAATTATAGTAGTTTTCAAATGATAAAACAACTTTAATAAAAAAATAAAATAAAAGATATAACATTCATACCTCTATGGTAATGAGTCGAAGAAGTCTGGATGGCCAAACTAAAAAATGGCCGATACTCTGTCCAACTGTCGCCACCTCATCTGTAGGTATTGGTACCCTAGATGATCTATCTATAATATCTTGTACAGTGACCCTCTGATTCTCTACCTCTAATTGTTGATGATAAACTGTATCTCCTATAAAATATACCAACTCGTATGCTACTATATGATGTTGAGAATCATCAACATACAACTCGCAATATGTAGGAAGCTGCGACGGAGGCGTAGGATAAAAAATGGGGTCTGCAGGCTGAGGTGGGGGAGTGGGAGCTACTGGCAGAGGTGGAGGATAAATAATGGGGTCTGCAGGGGGAGGTGGAGGAGTGGGAGCTGCAGTCTGAAATTGTCTTTGCATTTATGAAAACATAGACTGCACCGAATCTCTAATCTTGTCTTCCATCGTCGCATTAATATTTTGAACTTCAGCCTCCAAGGATTCTATTTTTTTTTATAAACCCCCTCAATGTTAGAAGTTGAAGAACGTGGAAACACTTTTCTTACCGATACACCTATCGGATATCCTCTTACACGACCAGGATGTTCGGGCCTTCCCAATGCTGCAAATAAAATATCTTCCCTCCCAGTAGCTGTAAATGTCCCCTCTGAACTCTGCTCCTCAAGAGAGTCCTGTATTAATTAATTGAACATTTCTGTAATGATTGAAACTTATATGAAGAAAAAAGTTAACTTAAATAAATTAAATAGATATCTTACAATCCTCTCAGCTACGATTCTCGATTCTTCCGAAAGATATTGCCCTTTTTTTCCCTTCCGAGCTCTCTTCCATTTTTCATGTCTAGATGGAGGGGATGGAGGGGCCACCTCTCCAGAGCTTGAAGACTCATCTCTTAGTTGTTGAAATTTTTCTGCTATCATTTTTTCTTCCAATAATGTATACCCTCCCCGAGATAAACTATGAGGGTATACATTTTTAGATTGGATCTCCTGATGAGCTTTCCTTGTTTGCTGTAATTTAAGAATAAGAAATCATTAAAAAAACATTAATAAAATCATTTATATAAGAAAGTATATAAAAGTTTACATTGCCCTTACCAGAAATGACTCTTTTTTCTACTTTCAAAAAACTGTCTCCATGTGTCTTCATCTATAAAAGGATATATACGACATGGATTGTCATGACTCCTATGACCATAAATGAAATCAGATGAGAGGGTTGATTTGAAATCCCTCCATCTCCTGGAAGCCAACGATAAGCATTTCTTTTTGACTCCTCCAGTGTCAGGAATATCAAATGTCATCTGATAAAGAAAAGGTTAAACATATTATATATACCAGAAACATTAAAATAATGGTCAAACAATGACAAAAGATCTTACCAAAATCGTCTCCCACAACTGAGAGATAATCGCTTTATCCACACCTCTCCAATCATCATACAGAATGCTTACTTTGGTCTTAGCCGGAGTTGCAACAAAACTCTTAAAATCTTTGGCATTCGGACCTCTAGGAATATCATCATCATCAAACTCAACTACTATCCTCTGATCCTGTGTACGGGCAAGTGATAATTTTGGTAAACGTGTGCAACCACGTTTACCAACCTTTGAACTCTTTATCGTAATAGGAGCATGTGAATGTTCATCCCCAGAGGTATGACCAGCAATATGCTCCTCCCCAGAATCATGTGGTTGATCATCTGAATGATCTGTCATTATCCTTCAAATCAAAAAAACAAACGTCAGTTCACAAATATACAAATTCAAATATTTTAATACTACTGTAATCAGAAAATATAAAAGTGTACTAGGTTACATAATAGTAAACATTGGTAATATGGTAAGCATGTTAAACAATGGTAAAGATGGCAAAGATGGTCAAGATGGTCAAGATGGTCAATATGGTAAAAAATGAAAAAAATGGTAAACCTAGTAAATATTGTAAACATGGTAAAGTAATTGTTAGTGAACAAATATACAAATTCAAATATTTTAATACTACTGTAATCAGAAAATAGAAAAGTGTACTAAGTTACATAATAGTAAACATTGGTAATATGGTAAGCATGTTAAACAATGGTAAAGATGGCAAAGATGGTCAATATGGTCAAGATGGTAAAAATGGTAAAAATGGTAAACCTGGTAAACATTGTAAACATGGTAAAGTAATTGTCAGTGAACAAAAATAAGCATTTTAAAATTCATGTAATGGTTATAAACATGATAAAGTAAACTAAACAAACTTAAAACAAACAATAACATATACTTATTTTATTTTAAAACATGTTTTAATAAATAAAAAACTTACAATATCTAACATTTATGTAAAAAATAAATGTAAACAAGAAATAAACATATGTTACCTGTAATTTTAGGAATGTACAGATGGATTGTTTTCCCAAATTCCTTCGTCGTGATCGTTCCTTATGGCACAAACTATGTCTTCAACATGATCGTCATTATGTTCTGTTAATATTTTCATTGAAGTATGGATCTCACATAAATCAGCATATTCATCAAGTTCATCATCACCAACATATTGTTTTTTTCCTTGTAAAACAACAACCCACTGCATATCTGATTGATCTACTACATAAAAAATTTGTTTTGCTTGTGTTGCCATTATAAAAGAATCAGCTGTGTCTTCCAATCTATTCAGATTAACAAGTGTCATTCCAAATTCATCGTGTCTGACACTGTTGTTACCGTTAAACCATTTACAGTTAAAAACGGGAACTTTAATTTTAAATTAATCAACCTCCCATATGTCTTCAATCACTCCATAATATGCATTTGATGCAGAAATTGGGTTTTTGTCCTTAGCACTCGAAAAATGCATTGCTTCTGCAAACACCAATACACCACTATTCTGAACTGCACTTCTGTTGTCCTGAGCTTTTGTATGAAATGTATAACTATTAATGTCATAACCAGACTATGTTATCACATTTAAACATGGACCAACCTCTATCCATTTTAATGTCTCTGATACATATGATCTACCAAGCAAAGTCTTTTTAATCCATGACAAAAAAGTTTTGTTGTGCTCATTCAAAATCCACATTTCTTTCTTCTTTGGATGACATTGTTTCAACTCATTAATATGCAATGTGATATATGGTTGAGCATCAGCTATGTTATTCAAGATGTATGATTCTAACTTCTTCATCTGTTCAGCTGACAATGATTTGACTTTCAAGCCGCGAATCCCATTTCCCTCATTATTAACTCGTTCATGGCGAGATGGAGGCAAACCTATGTGTTGCGCCACAACCAAGTAGCTCGTACAAAACTCTGCTACCTCCTCAGAAATATACTTTTCAATAATGGAGGCTTCAGGTCGATATATATTTTTAACATACCCCTTTAATATTTTCATATACCTTTCAAAAGGATACATCCAACGCAGATATACAGGTCCACAAAGCTTTATTTCTCGAACCAGATGAATCATTAAATGCACCATTATATCAAAAAAAGTTGGAGGAAAATACATTTCCAATTGACAAAGTATAAAAATTGCATCCTTTTCCAAAATGTTCAAAGCATTCACATCAATATCCTTGTTACAAATTGAATTGAAAAAATAACACAACTTCATTATAGTCTTTCTGACACGAATGGGCAATATTCCACGCAATGCAACTGGTAGAATTTGTTGCATCATGACGTGACAATCATGTGATTTCATACCTATCAACTTCAAGTCCTTCAATGAGACAAAAATTTTTACATTAGAAGAATAACCTTGAGGCACTTTGGTATCATGAAGACACTGACAGAAGCTAATTTTCTCCCTCTTCGATAATGTATGACAAGCCGGGGGAAGAAATGTTCGTCTTCCTTTAGGAGTGGGATCTAACTCCAAACGTATTCCCATTGATAGTAAGTCTAATCTTGCATTCAACCCATCTTTAGTCTTTCCTTTAATATCTAACAATGTTCCAATCAAAGAATCACAGATATTCTTCTCCACGTGCATGACATCAATATTATGTTTAACTTCATGATACCTCCAATATGGTAGCTCAAAAAAAATTGACCTTTTCTTCCAAATATGTCTATCATTACCAGATTTCTGTGTCTTTCCCAATGTCACGTCAAGGTTTTTCACCCTCTCAAAATACAGATCATGGGATAAAGGTTTTGGAGCAGTATCAAATTCTTGTGAGCCATTAAATGCCTTTTTTAGTCTTCTATAAGGGTGTTCTATAGGCAAAAACCTTCGATGACCCATGTACACTGTTTTCCTCCCATGATGCAATTGACAATAGGACGTCTGTTGTTCGCAAATTGGACATGCTTTATGCCCTTTAACACTGTATCCAGACAAATTTCCATACGCTGGGAAGTCATTTATAGTGAACAGAAGCACTGCATGCAGTTGAAAATATTCCATTTTATAAGAATCATACACCCTAATACCATCATCCCATAACAGTTTCAAATCATCAATCAACGGTGACAAGTAAACATCAATATCATTACCGGGTTGCTTTGGACCAGAGATCATTGTACTCAACATGACATATTTGCGCTTCATACAAACTTCAGGAGAGAGGTTGTAAATTACCAATAAAAAAGGCCATGAACTATGTGTGCTACTGAGTGTTCGGTATGGATTCATTCCATCTGTGCACAACCCTAGTCTGAGATTTCTTATTTCATTTCCAAATATAGAATACTGCGCATCAATTTTCTTCCATTGTGGACAATCAGCTGGATGACGTATTTTTCCATCACATACCCGCTCTTCAGCATGCCATCTTAACCTTTTTTCATCATGTGAATTAGCAAATAAACGTTTGAAACGATTAATTATAGGAAGATACCAAAATACCTTTGAAGGGAGCTTTGTAATCTCTACATCACCCTGTGATTTTTCTTTCACCTTATACCGTGATGTCCCACATTTTGGACACTCTGACAGAAATTCATATTCCTTCCTATATATAATGCAGTCATTCGGACAGACATGTATTTTCTTGTATCCCAATCCCATCGGGCATAATATTTTCTTGTCTTTGTAATGTGAATCTGGAAGATCGTTATCTTTTGGAAGAATGTCTTTCATCAATTGTAGCAGCTCTGTAAAACTTCTGTCACTCCATCCATGCTTCGCCTTCAGGTTAATCAATCTTAACACCACCGACAGAACCGTAAAATCTATACAACCGGGATATAATGGTTTTTCAGCATCACCATATAGATGTGCAACTGTCGGTTCTATCTCAATTTGTTCTGCTACAATATCGCGAATCATTTCTTCAATTCAATCGGAGTTACCATCTTGCGAATCATCATCATCAGTGACATTCCGTCCAGTTTCACCATGCCAAATCCAAGGGCTGTAACTCGGATTAAAACCATGACATATCAGATGATCTTTTATCTCTCTAATTTTCAACTTCTTCATATTCAAACATTTCAGGCATGGACAGAAAAAAATGTCACTACTTGGAACATTTCGTTCTGCAAATTCCAAAAAGGCATCAACACCTTCCTCAAATTCATTGCTCATTAGATGTGCCGTAATCCAACTTCGACTCATTATTACCTATAACAAATATCAACAAAAAATATATATTTTTAAGATAAGAAAAAACATGTTTATATGAAAAAATCATAATTTGAATGTAAAACAATTTAAAATATAAAACAAATCTTGAAAGTAGTAGTAGTTTTCATAAGTACCCAACACCAAATAGCTATACATCGTAAGTGTCATGTTAAAAATATGAATATAGACCATTTGTTTTATGTTTAATAATATTTTCATATTATCTGATCATTCTGATTATATATTAGAATTACTATATCCTTTTGATCCGATATATAATCTAAGGACATTAATATTTCTTTAGAAAAAGTAATGTTAATATCATGGTAATGTAAAAAAAAGTATATGTCGAACTATATATATGTAATACCAATAAAAAAATACATATGTGTTTGGCCTGGGTTTCACACATAAAACAACTCATCTCACAGATTAAATTTTTGAATCATCCTACATAATACTTATTTTTATAACTTAGGGAATGAAAATAATAAAAGTTTTGATTTATGATACTCATTATGGGTAAACATGATATATATAAATATAATATCTAATCTCATAAAAAGATATCCATGGGGGTATAAGAGCATACACAAAGCACATGATCAAAAAGATAAGTGAAACAGTTCTATATAATCATAGATCATAAAACCTGAGTCCAAGTATAACAATTTTAGCATAACATAAGACATGATTTATATGATAGTGGGAACATGATTTAAAAAACCTTATTCACAAGATCACAACATTGGTATGTGGAATAACATAAGAGTGTGGCACAAACACAATCATATAAGTCATAACATATGTCAAGGGAAAACATAGTTTCATTCACCTCATATTGGGATATGTTAATCACCTTTCCTATAATTTATTATAATATTTCTTACCAGACACATCACATAACACATTGGACATGGTATAACCATCTGTATCCCATATTGATCTATGATATATAATGCATTGTTGAATGCATTAGAAGGATATTATGGACCCAAATGTCACATAATGACTAACCATATATATGGGTGAATCGTGATCATCAAATCATTTATAACACTTTCGTAGATCAATTAACTAACAAAAATGAAATGGGGGTCATAATTGTTTTTACAAAACATAATAATTATTAACACATAAAAATGTGTTTGGATGGTAAGATAAGATAATATACCTAATTCAATCTAATTATCATTAAATTATTTCTACCTAGATAGAAAAGACCTTTATAAAAAATATAATTTAACTTGAGAATGAAAAGAAAGTACCCTTTACCTTTTTTATAATGAAAAATCTGAAAAGGATGATAATAATATTTAGGTATTATAATTTTTTTATGAATTATTAATAATAAAAGAAATCACCTCACTTGGTTTTGTTGAAAATCGGACATACCATCGTATTCAAGAAATCAGATACACTTTGCATGAAAAGGTCCATCATTTTTAGGAGATGACTGAAAGAAGAAATGTATTATCAGACTCACCATGAGTCCAGAATGAAATATTTGATTGTAATAGGTATGAATTGATATTTTTATGAATGTAGATGAAAACAGATGATGGTTTTCTGATCTAGGAGTTCTAAAAATCATAATTTTTTGAAAAAATATTATGATGTAAGAATGTTGAATGAAATTTTAAGGATAGGTATTACCGATTGTACCTGGTCCAATTTCATTCATGAAAATCATTTTCTGGAAAATCATATTGAAAATATGATTTTAAGAAAATAAGTACTACCAATCTTCATCCAGAAAGACACATTCCAGCTAAGTAGGAAATAATAATGTTGCTGGAAGAATGGAACGTTACAGTACCACCCATTATTTTTCAGATTTTGCTGAAGCTAATCCTCAATGTTTTAATAACCATTTGCGAGTTGAATGTTGCGAGTTGAATGAACATAATAACCATTTGCAATAAAAAAAATTCCACGAGATTCAAAAACGAACGAAAAGCACATCAAGAATCGAAACAAAAACGAACGAAATAAATTCGTGGAAGGCTTACTTGAATGTCGCGAGTTGAGATGATAGATCCGAGAGGAGTGAAGAAGATAAACAATGAAGCCAAAATGAGTGTAATGCAGGCGATCGACAAGCCGATTAGGGTTTACCGCGCGAGAGAGACGAGCCGGCGACTGTCAATCGAAAAATCGTAAATGACAGAACACGGGCTTTAATTTTTTTAAATGCTTTATAACGTCGGTTATATAATAACCGACGTTATAAACTATTTTTTAGCTTTTTTACGTCGGTTATCTTAAAACCGACGTAAAAAAGCTCCCGCGCTTTGGTTTTTTACGTCGGTTACAAAATAACCGACGTAAAAAACCCCCCGCGCATTGGTTTTTTACGTCCGTTATAAGATAACCGACGTAAAAACCCAACAGGCGCGATTTGTAACGTCGGTTATTAAAATAACCGACGTGAAAAATCTACTCGCCGCATTGTTACGTCGGTTATATATAACCGACGTAAAAAATGGTGACGTAAAAAACGATTTCTGCACTAGTGGCCAATCAGTTCTCCCCGCATTGGATAATGCCATGGATGGCAGCCAAACTGATAGGATTGCCAGCAACTATGCTCCCCATGATTTCCGCTCCACATCACGAGGTCTTCGCCATCCTCATCCCGAGAATCATCGGTAGATTACCAATCACCGACAAGCTCAACATCGTTGTCATGACACTACCGGAACGCACCACGTCGGGGAGCCTTGGACAACGCCTTGCCGCCCTCAAAACCTGTCATTGCCAGTTTCAGTCGACCAGCACCGCTCAAGATGTCGTTCCATGTCGTCGGTCGCGCCTCATCAACGCACGCCGAGAAGATCATCAAATGCCAACAGAGGCACCAGATCCAGCAAATCTCGCTGCCATCGGAATCCAAAACCCATCGCCGTCATCCTCGCAACTCCCCATGGTCGCCTGCACCACCATCATGAACAACCCCACACTCTTCACCGCCTTGACCCGCCACAGGGATCCCAAGAATTGCCTGATTCAACAGCTGCATCCCAAGTCGACAGATCAATAACACGCCGCCTTGCATCAGAAAACTAAGCGGATCTTCATCACCACAAGGCGTCATCGCCTCCCATGTCACCCAACGACCACTGCCCAAGTCCCACTTGTTGCTGAAAATCGTTTGCCCCTGCTCCCCACATCATCTCCAACATGCGCTCGTCCACCGGAGCCGCAAATTGAAAGCCGACCTTATTGGTCGTGCAAGACTCGGTTCCGTTGGATCCCTTCGTACATCTGAGAGTTTCGTCACCTTCCTCCCCAAATATACCGCAAAACAGTCCCAACATATGATTTGCCACGTGCATCGAACATTTGATAATGGTTGACGACATCATCTTTACTTGGGTAGATTAGTGCCAGAATTTGGCCATGAGATTGAAGAGAGAGTCTCTCTCTATCCTTGAGAGAGAAGGTCTTCATCTTCTCTAATTACTTACTAATTACTTAATTAATTAAATAAGTAATTAATTAACTACTTAACTACAACTAATAATGTACTAAATACAGTTGGTAATTGTTAAGTACATTAATTAATTTACTAATTACATTAATTATTAATTAATTAATTAATTACTTAATTACTTATTTAATTAATTACTTATTTACTTAATTAATTAATTATGAAATTAATTAATTACTTAACTATAAATAATAATGTACTAAATACAATTAAGTAATTGATAACTACATTAATTTACTAATTACATTAATTAATTTACTAATTACAATTAATTAATTTGCTGATTACAATTACCTAATCTGTTAATTACAATTTATTAATTTGCTAATTTACTAATCACAAACTAATTACTAAACAACTAAATTAATTTATAGATATGAATAAAAAATAATTAATTAATTACTTTAGTAATTATAATTAATTGGTAATTACTTTGTCATTAATTGCCAAATAATTTTCATTCAAATTTAAAAATACCTAGTAATTAGTTATTAATTAATTACTTAATCATAATTACCTACTTAATTAATTACTTAATTACTTAATTATAACTAATAATACACTAATTACAATTATGTAACTACTAATTACATTAATTATTTTACTAATTACATTAATTAATTTACTAATTACATTAATTAATTTACAAATTACATTTAATTAATTTTCTAACTACAATTAATTAATTTGATAATTACAATTAATTAATTTGATAAATTACTAATCATAAACTAATTATTAAACAACTAAATTAATTTATAGATATGAATAAAAAATTATTAATTAATTACTTTAGTAATTAGAATTAATTATAACTAATAATGTACTAATTACAATTAAGTAATTGCTAAGTTAATTAATTAATTTGCCAATTACAAATAATTAATTTCCTAATTACAAATAATTAATTTCCACATTTACTAATTACAAACTAAATATTACACAATCAAATAAATAAATTAAAATATTAACATAATCTCAATAAAAATATATTTTATGAGAGAAATCGTGGGTCGATCCGTCCCCACCCCGGAGAGCAGTATCCATAACCCTAACCGAAGGACCCGTCCACCTCACTTCCCGCGCTTCTACCTCACCTCCCGCCAAAACCCTACTCCGTCCGTCTCCTACTAATTATCCCCTCGCCGCTCCCTTTCGTCTTCCACCCGAGCGATCTCCATGGCCAGTAGCAATCGGCCGAACGCCAGAATGTCAGGAAACCCTTTGCCTTCTTCCAGGCGCAGCAACCGGATTCGGAACCAAGCCGCAGCACTCTCTCTAAATGAAGTAAAAGAAGCGGCGAGGGGCCTCTGCAAATCCCCCAACAATCCGTCTCATCAGCGAGCCGAGGCTGGGCCAGACATTCTGGCCTCCGTTGACGATCCTTCAAAGCAGATCAACAGAGCCAAGGCCAAGTCGGAGCATACCCAAAGCCCGGTGAAGCTTCCCGAAAGGTAAGATGATGCATAGTTGTGTTAGTTAATAAAACATCGTAATCCAGGGTTTTTGCTTTTTGAATTTTCTTAACTGCGTTATTTCTAATCACCGAAGGTACGAGGAATTGTGCGAGTTTTTTAATGGATTGGATAATTCGATAAGGTTGCTTCGGATGAGGGGCTCGATGCCATCTTTTACTACTATTTGCAGAATGATTGAGGGTACTACCGGCAGGTATTGCTTCTGATTAAACACATTGGACGTTTTCCTTGCCGAATTTACTCATCAACATTGATGGGAGGTGTACTGTTTTTTTTTTTTTTGAATGAAAATTTTGCAGGCGATTTTCTCTAAGCCATTTTGCCCGGATAAAGTTTATATTGCCAGAGGCAATTGAAGCGAAGAAGGTTCTCCTCCTGGACGACGAAACTAAGTGCATGAAGCCTGAACTCCGCATTGTATTTAATGAAGATGCAATCGAACGAGAAAAAATTCCAAAATTGGGAAGCGGCAATCTTCATATGAGAAAGGCATTCAGATCCCGGTTGTTGGATTTTTGGAAAGCCCATCCTGAGGTATAATTCTGTTTCTGTTTTTTGTTATGTCTTCTCCACTTTAGAATTGCGACTTTTGTTAACAACGTGCCATATATCATTAGGCGGTTGAGATTCCAGAGGATACGCTGCCACAGCCTTTCAATCGTTCAAAGCTTGATTCTCAAACCAGAACAATACAGGAGCTGCCTGCAACCTTCACCAACGAAGGACTTCCAGAACAGCAGCTGGGTGTATCATCCCTTCTGCCCCAAACGTTTTCCAGGAAGCTTTCAAGTAAAGTCTCCAACGGTGAGGTTCATAGGCTTCACCAGAAATTGACGAAGGATTCTCTCTATTCAGAAAATCTTACCCCGTTTGAGTGCCATGGGAAAACTCCGCAGAGTGGTGGTTCTATTTATTCAGTTTGTCCATCCTTAACAGAAGAGTTTTCCACGCCTGCAACTCCCGTGAAGCTCATTTCCACTCCAGCTAAACTTCTATCTGGAACACCATCAATCCAGTCTCTCAAAAATTCCTCCAAGAGTCCGGATGAGTGTTCAACCCGTGAATCAAATAAGTTAACTAGACGCCCTACACGGTCATTAAAATTTGACACTCCGGTTAAGAAAGGCAATCTTAACGATGAAGATAAAAGGGCGAGTGGCTTCACCGCTGAGGATGACATTTTGGATGTGAATCTTCTGCGTTCGGTATGTCTGCTGCTTTTGTTTTTATTTTGGGCTTTATACCTAAACGTGGCATTTAGTTTGCAGATACAAGGGAAAGAACAGAAGACACTGGAGGAGAGGGATCCGGCCATTTCTCAGGCTAAGAGGAGGAGAAAGATGATTGCTTCCCTGCCCAAGCTGTTTGCCATAATTCACTGCTTCTTCCAATCAATCCAGCGTTCCGTTGTCACCAGGGAAGAGCTGGTGCACAACATAATCAAAAGCTGCCATGACATGGTTGATAGAGGCAAGCTTGGTTCATCAATTTTGAAATGGAATTGCCTGGTCTTGCTTAATCATTTTTAAGTTCAAATTTACAGGTGAAGTCCACGAGCAGCTCAGATTGCTGCAAGAGCTAGTTCCCGAATGGATCCATGAGAAGGTGGCGATGAGTGGGGATTGTCTTATGTGGTGAGATTCTCCAAATTCTTTAAAGAATAAGAAATGGAAGGTAACCATGTAAGCTGACATCTTCTTCTTCCACCCGCAGCATCAACAAGGGGTGCAGCCCTGGCATGGTACAGGACAGACTGGCGGAAGCTAAATAAAATGTTCCAAGTCCAGGTTTGGTTCATGTAGTCCCAGGGGAATAACTTGGGTGCAGGAGATTATTTGTAGCGTGGGATTGTTTGATATGTAAGCTCCAATTGTTATTTAATATAACCCATTTTTTGGTCAATTTTTGAATTGCAGTGTTTGTCCAATCTAAATTGTTTTTGAATTTAGAGTTGTATTTTATGTATTAAAATTCTCATATCACTCCATGGTTGCGTGATTAGTATGGGGAATTATCCCCTACTGAATCCCTTGAAGCTCTTTCATACAATCACACATCTCCACGCGGGAAAATATATCCTTGAATGTGTTTTCGTGTGGCCTGACTGCAGATATGTTTGGGGCACCACTCTTTTAGATGACTTGAGATGTTTTTTTGTAGTTGATACTTGGAACACCAAAGGCTCTTAAAAGTTGAATAAACTATAAGGATGTTGAGTTGTAGAAATAAATCATCTAAGATCTGGGTTATGATTTCATATGGTTTTAATGTTATTGATACCTGGGTTAAAAGGACATCCATGGTAGTGTGGGATCTGGTGTTTCCAGTTGGAATTTAATTTATAGTTTGATTGACCCTGCCAAAATCTTGTAGGGCTATGGACATGAACTACACATGATGCTATTTGTAGAGGGTGAAAATAAGAGACCGAACCCCCAAGATGTTTCTCCAAAGGAGCCCTTGGGGTGTATTTATAATGAATAATAAAGACCACACCGGACCTCAAGTCCGATGTGGGATGCAGACTCCAACACTCCCCCTCAAGCTAGGTGTACCTAGCTTGGACACATAATGAAAAGAAAACAACAAAACAGACGCTAACACTCCCCCTCAAGCTGGACATACTCAGCTTGATTACAAAACCAGACGAAATAAAGAGAGAACGCTGCAAAGGCTGCTGCTCCCCTTCACGATCGAAGCTCCTCCACAGGATGATGGATGGATGAGGTTGCGGGCGCAGCAGAAGAAACCACTCAGATCGGCTGGTTGACGGAGCGCCAGGAATGCCGCACTAGTGAGGTCGGTCGTTGAAACGTCGGGAAATCCAAACTAGCACCGGGAAAACTGCACTTGCGGGGCCGGCGACGGGAGGCGGGGATTCCGCAGAATTGTTGCGGGATTGGCGGCGCCAACGGGCCCAAAGCCGAGGATGTCGAGCTACTGCGCCAGCGAATGGACGTGCCGGCGGAGAGAGATGCGGCTGCCGGGAGGTGTCGGGAGATGCCGGCGAGGCGGAGATCCGCAGGAGGAGGCCGGCGAGGGTGCAGGAGGCCGGGAGGCGGCGCTGGAAACCGGAGGAGGCCCCCTGCGTGGAGCGGCCGGCACGGGTGGAGGCCGGAACAGTCCGGATCTGCCCGGATCTGCCCGGAACAGTCCGGATATCGCCGGATCTGGCCGGATCTGGCCGAAAATCACCGGATCTGGCGGGAGTAGCCGGAACTGTCCGGATCTGGTTGCCGGAGAGCAGCAGGCGAGGTCGCCGGGAGGGGAGCGGGACGGGAGAGGCTGCCGGAGAGGGGTCGCCGGCCGGAGAGGGGTCGCCGGCCGGAGCTGGAGGCCGGCTGCTGGAAGCGGGAGGGTCGCGCTCGGGAGGGACAGCGAGAGCGAACAGCGGGAGCGCGCAGGGAAGGCGGGGGCCGTCGCGCGGGGATGAATGGAGCCAGCGCGATGGAGGGCTGCGCGACCGGGAGCCGGCAGGGAAGAGGCGGGCCGTCGGGAGGAGGTGCGCGGGGAGGTGCGGCGACGAGATTCGCGCGCAGAGAGGGAGACGGCGTCAGGACCGGGCCGTCGCGCGCAGGAAGGGCGGGCCGACGGGATGCGCAGAGGAGCAGCGGGAGGAGCCGGGAGCCGCGTCGCGCTGGGGAGCCGCGCAGGGAGGAGGAGTGCGCCGGGAGGGAGGGCCTGCCGGGGAGCCGCGCAGGGCAGAGGCAGGACACGAGGTGGAGGGCCGCCGGGGAGCCGCGGAGGAGAACTGCCAGAAGGGAGGACCGGCAGGAGCGGCGTGGGGCAGAGGCTGAGGGGCGGCGGCAACCCTACGGGGCCTTGAGGCCGCCGCCCCCCGGACGGGAAACCCTAAAGGGGGGAAAAAAACAGGGAGGGAGGGATTGAGGGTTCAAAAAACCTCATCTGATACCATGTAGAGGGTGAAAATAAGAGACCGAACCCCCAAGATGTTTCTCCAAAGGAGCCCTTGGGGTGTATTTATAATGAATAATAAAGACCACACCGGACCTCAAGTCCGATGTGGGATGCAGACTCCAACACTATTTATATGGCTATCCATGCAAGTTCATGAAACATGTATTATGTGTTTCATGACCTGCACAATTTGTTTCTGGTATGACCTATATGTACTGTATTAGTTGGTGCCCGAACTACATAACTGGCAGTTGGTGGTGTATGTCCGTGCATGACCTACATGACATGTAGAATGTGGTGCATGATTTGTATTTGGTAGGTCATCATCTTCATGGAAAAAATTAGGTGATGCACAAGTTTTTATGAACATTGTTTTCTTCTAGAATATGTGTGGTTTGTAGAAAGTATTTTCTTTGATTTATGTTATGTAGTCTCAACCTTCAAATTGCTAAATATAGGAGTGACCAAGTCAATAAGGAAAGCAGCTTTAACTGTTTTCATTCCCATTGATTCTCTGTAAGTGCTTCTTTGGAAGTACTTGAAAAAAATCACAATTTGTAGTTTTCATCTTAAGACCAGGTGACTCACATTCTGAGTGTCTTATCCTTGTACCGGTTTTAAATTTTTTTTTCCTTTACAACGCACGCAAGAACCGAAAACACGTGTCGAGGGACTCGACCCCGTGATGCACACCCCGAACCCCTCCCACCCCAACCACCCCGCTTGCCCGTGGGGGGCAATTTTTGTACTAGTTTTAACTCTTGACAGGGCCAACCCACGGGCGAGCTCCATGATCTTGTGGTCTTGGGCCTCGCTCCAATTGAGGCAACAAAACCACACAACCCCCACTGCCCCTCCACCTTAATTTCTCTTCTCTCCGCTGTTGAGCATACGCCGTTGCTGGTCTCGTGCCGACGCCCCCATGCACTCCTGGTCTCACCCTGACGCCGCTGCTAGTCTCTCCCCGATGATGCCCCCACACGCTCTTGGTCTCACCCCGACGCCCTACCCACACCGCTGCCCTACTCCTTCTGTCCAGAGGTTCGTTTGTCTCCCCTTCCCTCTGTCATCTCTTCTTCCTCGATCTCTTCTCTGTTTTCATTCTTTATTTTGGTTTTCTGAGCTTCTGTTCATTTGAGTCATTTCCAATCTCAGATCTGGGAGTTTAATCAATTTTGTAGTCAACTGAGAAATGATTATGTTAGGAAGGTTGGCGGACACCGTGAAAACTAGTTTTTTTTGTTTTTTTATTCCGTTTTTGTTTTTTGATTGTGTGATCTGATAAACCCATGGGTTTTTTTTTTATTCTGGATCTTATTGATTTTGTCAGCACTGGGCTCTTGACTTTCTGATCTAAGAAAGTCGGAGTTTTTGCAGGCTTTTGGTTGCGTTCATAGGATGTTTTCTCCTAGATCTTTAAGATTTCAAACCATTATTTTCTCGTGTTTTGTCTCACGGAGCTTTACATTTGTTCCGGTCCCCCCCCCCCCACTGCCTCCTAGTTACCGTTGCTGCGATTGGTGACAGATAGCTGCACCTCCACTCCCTCTCCTGGTACGATTTCAGCCTGGGTACCTCGATCCCTACTCTATCCTTAGCAATGTTCTTAGAATTTTTCTTTATTATTATTATTATTATTATTATTATTATTATTATTATTATTATTTTTATTTGCAATCAGAATTATTATGAACAATTTTCGTGTATTGTGTGTTTAGTCTTTGAAGATCTGAATTTGATTAGTTGGATTTATGTTTTTTGATGTGGGTTTTTTAAAAGTCAACTTTTTGAACACTATCATATTGCCCGGGCCCGCCCTGACTCTTGATATTGAATGGATGTAGTTATTATTTTTGTTCATTTGAAAATAGAAAGATTAACCTTCTGCCCCCTCTGGGGTTGGAGAGCTTTGGTCGCTCCTTTGGTATCTTGAGGTTAGAGGTTTGATTCTTGCTTGGTGTCCAATACTTCATGACCATGCCCAGTGGTACAGTTTTTGTTAAAGAACTCCAGGTCTCAAAACTGCCTCGCACCAGTCTTCCTCCCACCTTTGGTGTGGTGGCATAGAACCCCGGGTCTCACTTCCTCACACCCCGGGCCCTGGTAGAGTGGAAAGTTGAGCTGCTGGCACATAATTACAATCCAGATAGCTTGTTTGTCTTGAAACTGCTTTCTTCCTGCAACTTGCACCAAAAACAGTGAAACGAACTCCAAACTTCTTATATCTCAAATTTACAATGCAGTTATGGGGCCAGCTTCACCGATCACACAAACCCTCAAATCATCTTGAATTATTCATACCTCCAAAACAATAATGTACATACCCACTTCATGACACCAGTTCCATTCAAACCCTGGTCACGATACATAACTGAGATCACACACTTCTACGATGGTGAAAACATGCAGATCACACATGAAAAACTTCCATTAGTTTGTCTCTCCCATTGAACTCACACGCAGGCCTTCAACCAGTCCAGGGAATTCTCCAGCTGCATCGATTCATCAGTGTAAGGAGAGACTTCATTGAGGAATATGGTTGAGCATGTGGTGTGCGCATGTCCAAGATCGAGAAACCACAATGTTGAGGAGCATCAAGCCCCCTCTGTTCTCCATCAGCCCGTCCCTGCATGACCTGCTTCAGTTTAAAAAATTCAGCAACTCTCGATCCCAGTTTCAACACCCCTTTGATCAACAAGGCTCGGATCGAGCTCATCATCTTCAGCTTGGCTCACACGCAATCCAATCTTGGTTTGGTTCTAAAACGGTTCGTCAGCAATCCAGCCGTGACTTGCATCTTCTTTGATTACAGTTATCTCGTCTCCTCCTTCAACCAAATCTAAGATGAACCTCCACATCTTTAATCTTCTTCAGTCCAAACTTCATCCGATGAGGTTCATTTAGTTTGTGCAACTACTTTGTTGTTGATCGAGCTAACAACCTTGATGTCAATTAGCTTCACAGATCTCCGATTTTGATTTTTCTCATAAATCCCGATTTGAAATGGACATTTCATTTGAGGATTCCAACTTCGGTTCAGCGTTGACATCTTTAGATCCCTAGCCTAGCCTTGAAATTTCTCTATGATGCAAAACGGTTCTTTGGTTGAACTCAGGCAATTCCTCTTATGGAATATCTGAGATCGGAATGGGGAAATTTTTTGGTGAACTTATGTCAACGTTGAGTTTGCAAGCTTCAAGTTTGGTCTCATTCGACTTCAATTAATCCTCGATGGGTTGCACTAGGGCGGCGTCACAAGATCACTTCTCCCTTGCTCAGATCTCACGTTTTAGTAATCTGGAATGAAAATTTACGAAGTCCTGAATCCTTATGGTGGTTCGGGGAAGCCTTATGATGAGGCCTGAAGCCTTACACCATAACACCAAAGTCTTACGATCGTGGAGGAATTCTTACGATGATTGCTTCCCAAAGTCTTATGATGAAGACTGAAAGCCTCCTAAAACCATAATATTTGGAAAAGTTAAAAAAACACTTATGAAAACATTAAAAGGGTTACAGAAACATAAATAAAAATAATACTTACGACTATTAAAAATACTTATGAACACAACACTTTGCCAAAAAAAATTTGAGAAATTTTCGAACTTCACCGTATTAAAACCACGATTTGTTCCAATGATATTGTTTTCATTATAAGATCATGAAAAACATTAAAATCCCAAACACATGCAATCATCAAATATCATTTCAAAATAATATTTTAATGAATTATTGAATCATAAAATTCTTGAAAGATAACTTAAAGAACATAACTTCCATCAACTGAACTTCGAAATTCACATTTTTAATAAAAAATTCACAGACTTACATTTTTGAAACCATTTGAACAAAGTTCAATAAATTTTCAATAAAAGAACATTATATCAATAAAATAAATAATAAATAATAAATAATAAATAATAAATAAATAATAAATAAATTACAAATCCATAATAAATCCATAATAAATGATAAAGAAATGATAATGAAATGATAAATAAACAAATAATACACAAATAATAGACAAATAATAGACAAATAATAAACAAATCTATAAAAGTACATACAAATATATATATATATATATATATAATAGATAATAAATCACTAAAAGGGAGAAAACCACAATAACTACAACACTATCAAATCAATTGGAATATAAATCAAAGTAATAAAATCATAGATGACCCTAAATGTCATCGAATATTCAAAAATCATGATATTCGAACAAAAAACTTTTGACGGCATTCGAGGCCTCTTTTGACCTAACAAAAACAGTGATTGCGGTCCCTCCGATTATAACAGCGTAGACCCCATCGCAAGTTTTGATTTGATATGTAGTAGAGCCCAAACAGACAATCAGATCAAAAGTTACGACTGTTTGAAGTTGATGTTTGATTTTCAACTTTTCTTAAAACTATAATAAATTTTATTTTATTAGTTATTACCTAATTATTATCTAATGTGATTGTAGTTTATTTCATAAGTTTCGATTTGACTGGTTGTGAAGCTAAAACGGATACTCGAATAAAAAAATTTAGTCATTTGATGGTGAATCCTGATTTTCAACTTACACAAGAATTAATTTAAGTTTCGGATAACTATTAACTAATAATTATATATAATTAATAACTAACACATTATAATAAATTAAAACTCAAAATAATAAAAAATAAATGAATATAAATAATAAATCATAATTGTTAATAATAAATCATAATTAAATATTAAATATTTAATATTTTTCCCATTAATTTAGCGGCGGTTTTAATAAACCGTCAGTAAAAGTAAATTTAAAAATTTAAAAAAACTAAATAATCTAAATTAACGACGGTTTTTTAAAACTGCCTCAAACAAAAAAAAAACAAAAACAAAAAAAAAACACATTTAGCAGCGGTTTTAAGAACCACCGCTAAAAAACCGTCATGGAAATTTTTTTTTTCCGAAAAATTTAGCGGCGATTAGAAAAACCACCGCTAAAAAACTGCCGCAGATCCCCTTTTTTCTTGTAGTGGTGGGTGATGATTTTAACACTATTTGTTTTGATATTCTTTTGTGAAATGCCCTTTCTAGCCATAGGTGTAACATTTACATGATTTTTTTTATCCCCAACCATTTTCTCTTCTTGAAAAATTTCCATTTTTTTTCTTCCTTCAGAAAAGGAGGTGATGAATTACCAAAGTAAGTCTTTACCTTATTCCCGCACCCCATGCATGAGGGTTCCTTTCAACATTTGATATTTAATTATGGATGATTACATGCATATTGTAGGAGTTTGTTTTCCTCAATTTTTATAAGAATTTTTTATTGGTTGCAGAGTTTATCCATACCAGTGAACAAATGCATGGACAATTCTCTGAGAGGCATCACCAAACTGTATTTTATTAACCTTTAAAAGAGCCACGGTTTTGGCTCCAAGAGGTTTTGGTAATTAATTAAGATATGCTTGCTTTAGATTTACATCATCAATACCACCAAGTGCATAACACCTCTTGGACATCTGATCATAATGCTTCTGGAGATATTTCCTTTTAAATGAACAACACTTCATCAGAAGGTAATCTTCCCTGATCAATGTATAATGATCCCAGTTCCTGAGGAATTCTTTATAGATAACCATGATTAGGGCATCAATCATAGGGAGGTCCTTCATCTAAAGCTGATGAGATTCCCGAAAGGAGCTCCGCCATAGCTGTAGTCAACCATGTAATCGTATGAACAATTATGTGATAATTGAGATGATAATTACCTCTAGTTAGAGTAACTCCATAGTGCACCATGCATGTATCTCAAAAATCTTATCTATCCATTTTGATAAAGAGATCTCATAAAGGGAGAATATAATATGAGCTTCACCAGATGTCTTGTTAGTAGTATAATCCTTTTAAGGAATTTTATTAGGTTTATCTATTTCAGGACTATTAGTAGAATCATTTATGATGATTCTATTATCTCGTTCATGCATGATATCCACAATTGAAATATACTCATTATCAGAATTAGTGGCATAAACCCAAAAAGATGTATCTTTCTTTAGAATTTTCATTGCTTTAGGAGCCTTCCGAGCTTGTTGTAGAAAAAATTCACTGATTGGATTTGACACCATCTATTTTGGTGGGAAAACTAGTCTTTTAATATGAGGTGGTGTATATGGCGACTGAGGATATTCTTGAGGAGGCGATGAAGGTGTTCTAGCACACCTAGGTGCCTTTACCTTTTCTAGATCATGAACTAGACGAGGGTAATGGTATTATATTGGTAGGAAAGAAGCGTTTCCAAAGGTGTTAGGTTTAGTGGATGGGAAAGTGGTTAATGGCTGAGAATAACTGGGAAAGATAGTTGGATAAGAGGAATGAGGTGTTTTCAAAAGTTTGGAATATGGATTCCACTAAGGTTGTGTTTGAATAGCATGAAGACGAACCTTAAGGTGTTTAGACTTGTTGTATGGGTGAGTTGAATGAGCTCATGATGCATATCCTCAATCTTGAATTTGAGTTCTTCCCTTAGGAGATTTGCATTTGACGATTAATACTTTATACCTCAAAGAAGCTTTGCCCGACTTTCTAAAATTTCTTACAGAAAAGTATTCTCAGTGATGGGATTTTCTAATTGCCTATTCGATATTGCCTCGACTAGATAAAGAGATCTGATAGATCCATCAGGATACCTTTTAGGAGTTTTTATCTTCCATGAGTGATAATAATTCTCCTTTTCAAATTCTTGATCTAGAAATCCATGGTTTGGAACATGTTTATTTTTGGAAAATTGGCCACACGTTTTCCAGAGTAACAAATGTAGTAATCAAAATTCTTACTCGAGGGTTCTCCCAGAAGGCTGAAAATAGGGTCTCTATCTTCATATGTTTCTTTTAGATCCTTTTGATATGATATTCTTTTACCTTTCATTGTCTCTTCCTCACAACTATCTGATTTGGAACAACTAACACAAGTACAAAGGCCAAAGAACTTGTGATCTCCATGCTTGAAATGATAGATAGGTTTTCTATCCTCTTAGAAGGACTTGATCAGAATATTAGGCTCAAAAAGATATAGTGGTTGTGGATGATCTTTGATATGATTAATCCCAACAAGAGATACTGGTACTTCATGAGAGTCCTTTTGAAAAGTTATTTCAATGCTACTGTCCTCTCTCGAGAAGGTTCCACTAAATGAATTGGATTGATCTCTTCCCTAACTTGCTTATAATGAGCGATCCATATAACACCCCGAGCTTCCACGGTACGTTTCCCTTTGAATAATACAATAGCTTGTGTTGTACGCAACTTTGAGTTCAAACACACCACACCCAATCAAACTAGCCGTTATGAATAGTAATACCCACTTTTTGAAATTTTATAAATTTTATCTTTCAAAATGGACTTCATTTTTGGATTCAGAATATCGAAATTAGCTTAGGGTGAATTTTTGGTATTTTTCTGAAAACTTTCAATTTTTGATGAATAGTGAAAAACATTGCGTTATTGGTTAAAACCGATTTTTTATTTAAATAATTAGTTATTTTATTTTACTTTATTTTAGGTCAAAATAGATACATAATACCTATATATTTTCAATGTAATTCATTGGAGTCATTTTATAATAAGTTTAGATATATAAAATTTTATCGAACTTTTTATCGTCTTTTACCCGCCTCTTAGGAGCATTTGTAAATTTGTA
The DNA here is from genome assembly GCA_963277665.1 of Viscum album. Lineage (NCBI taxonomy): Eukaryota > Viridiplantae > Streptophyta > Magnoliopsida > Santalales > Viscaceae > Viscum > Viscum album. The sequence goes on from OY728164.1 coordinate 1,354,819,256, forward strand.
TAAAACTTAATTTTACCACTTCTGTGAGTTGAATTTAAAAAATCCGAGAGACACGGTTAATATTAGTAAGTAAAATGTGATTCAATAAGATGAAAATGATTTTTGTTGAATAGTAATTTTTGACTTATTTACCGCGGTTAAAATTAAATAGGGTAATTAAAGGTAAAAATGATATCATAATTACCCTAACACATGTCCTAATTCTATTGGATAAGTATAATTCGACCAAAAACAACCTTAGGAATAAAATATGATCCCCTTTGGTCCACTTGGATTAGATGATGACATTTATTATTATTTTATTTAAAGAAGAGTTAAAAGAGTTAAATTCAAAGTTTAATAACTAAACCATTTTTAATATAGGGTTATACATAAGATAAATTCGACTATAAATATTAATTATAAAGCTAAAAATATTTCCTACATAATGATATTTTATTTATAATTTTTAGACATTAAATAATTAAATTTATTTATGACACAATGATGATGCAGTAATTACCTTCTTAATGAAAGATTAAAATAATTGATATTATAAATATACAAATAAATCTAATTTGAGACTTTTAATGAATTCCACTAATTTTCTAGGTTAATATTACATGTTAGGGTTGATTAAATGAATTTTGTTCGAAGTAATAACGATGTTATGAATTTAACAAAAACAAAATACCAAATAGTGTCAAAATTGACATAAACGAGTTTTTAAAACAAATATTATATTATTAATTGATATTCTATTCCTAAAAATCTAAGGTTCGGCCAAAGGGATTAAATAATATTATATATATCATTAATGAACCACTTGAGGTTTGCTTGGAAGTTTATAGTAAGTTTATTAACCATATAATATAAAAATACAAAGAGACATGATAAATGTCAAACTATTTAACTAAGAGTTAAATCTAAAAGATAATGTTAATATAGTGACCAAACTTGTCCAAAACCTATTGGTTGAGTGGTTTTTGATCCATCCTCACCTTAGCCTTTAAATAATTCATTTTGGATCCATTATAAACTGAAAATGATTTTATTATAAAATAATATTTCAATCTCTTCCTAAGGTGCCCCTCACCCCTCTTATAAAATGACACTTTTCCTTCTCTCAAATTCACACCTTCAAAGCCATTTGGCTCGGCAAAACCCTTCCCAAATATCCTCCCAAATATCCTTCCTTAATCCTAGAGGCCTTCATTTAGTAAGAAAGCCAACCTAAGGAGCCCTTTTCATCAAATCAAAAGGAAGAACCCGAAGAAGAGGTAAATATTTCATCACCTCTTTCAAGTTCTTTTCTTCTTCCACTTCCTATTTCTTTGTTGTTTCCATTCTAAAATAATAACTCCAGTATCTTCTATGTACTGTGATGTTATTATAAAAATGGTACAACCATATTCATTATTCTATCCATCCTATATATGACAAAGTCACCATACATGCATACGTACGGATTACCGTCTCCACGTCGTGGTGTAGTTTGTTATTCAAACACTTCATTATTTGGATGGGTATAATAATGAATATAACTGATGTAAATAATAAAAATAACATGATAATGATTCTGTATATATGATATACCATCCAATTACATACGATTTTGCAATCAATATAATGTTATTGTCGCTCGTGCGTACGTACAGATTACCGTCTCCACGAACACGATGAAATTCATTCTCCGTCATATCCATTCATGAATAATTTTCATTTTATGATTAAAAAATAATGTTTAAAGACTTAATATCATTCTGAATATGAATAAGATACATCCTATCCATAAAAAACATTACTTACGTAACAAATAATATAAAGGAAAACGAATCAGTTAACACCCGAAACGATGATACTACTGAAATATCATTAAAAAAGCAACATTAGAAGATCATATATGATATCATATTAATGTATATGGTTCTTGTATAATTTAATAACAATTATTTCACCATTATACAGGAGGTTAACCTACCCTTTACCAAGGAAAAGTACAAGGTAAGGGTTATTTTCAAAACATTTTTACTAGAAAATGGGTTAACGTCATTTATACCCTTATTTGACCTTATATGTTTTGAAAGGAATCTTTCCGTCATTTTCCAAACAAGCTACTTTATGTCCTTTTCGAAAAAATTAAGGTAAGAATGTATTTTTTTAACTTATACGGAGGGTGTGTCTATTTTCTGCCGTTATATCTTCGTCGAAGCTTCCCATACAAGCTTATAAGAATATTTTCACAATAAATGTTTTCTTTTATAATTATATGACTTTTAAATGATTTCAAAATAGAAAGAGATATTTCTCTAAAAAAAAGTTTTAATTTCATCTATGTCAACATCCTTTGATGGATTTTAAGATTGTTTGAAGTTGATTTATTATGATACAAAACTTCCATATTGTATTGAAGGTTATGTGATATGTTTGACTATGGATGTGTTATTTTTACACCATTCATGGTTTATAGATAAATTATTGACATTTCGTATGCTAGTTTTAATATGAATGTTTATGTTATGTTTAAACCTTTTCATATGAGGAATGCATTGGACTTAGTAAGTGACGGGTGAAGCCCACTGTAGCTCCTCGATGCATCGGTAGGTCTCATGAGACAAACTAGTGTCTTGGCACAAGGCCTTGACAAAATCTTATTTGTAGTCTTGGCACAAGGCCTTGATTATGTGGTTATGAAGTCTGGCATTATGCATTCCATCATTATGAAAGTAGCTATTGATATTGCATGTGATTATTAGACTAGTAGAATATCCATGTGAATAAGTAAATGGAATTATTTGATTTTATCTTTTCCATATTATGCTGAAGTTCAAGTTTAAAAGGCTTTTGTTTTAGTCTTATACATTGCCTTAAATTTTTATGCTTAATTATGAAAGTTTCCGCTATATTTTTATCCTTACTGAGCATCTGATCTCACCCATTTTTATGTTTTATTTTTCCCAGGATGCGAAGAAGTATATTATGACTGACCTGTAGGGATAGTATAAGGGATATGAGTGTGGCCTATGAAGACTATGTTGTTGTAGTTTTTCATTTTATAATGTAATGTAAAACTTATGAATGTATCTAGTATTTCCAAGGATACTAAACTAATCAGTCTTTCGAGACTTGATCTTTTGTGATCATGCCAATGTTATGTAATAATGCACCGACTCTGGGTAACTAGGGTCGGGGCGTTACAATCCATACTTTTTGGAAGAATATTTAATAGCTCATGTCATGGAATTTTCTTTGGAATATGTGTGCATGTTTGGCTGTGGTCATCTTTGACTTGAAGATACAATGCTTCTTCTATGTTCCTGGAAACATTTAGATCTAGGTTATGATTCTAGACTATAAACACCATTTGATGATGTAGAGTAGCAATGTAAGTGTCTTCACTCATAGGGGATCCAATGATTTGAAGTTAAACCTGAATATTATCAATGATGTGTGGATCTTCCAGAGGGAGATTGTAATCTAGATGGAGCATGATAAACACCATTCTTGTATTTAGAGTAATTTGGACAGTTTCTATATAGGCATGCTCATACCATTTGTAATGAGTATTGGGTAAAGAAATCCTTACAACAGCCGGGAGTCCTTGCATTCATGAAGTGTAAGGGGAATTATTACTACTCCATAATGAAGATGTATGAACCCCACAGATCTCCATCATGCAACATATGATAATTCAAAAATTAGAGAGATCATCTATTCAACTTTTGTTACTGGAACATGACATTTTTTCAAAGTAGCATCTCTAATATGATCTTTTGGTAATTTAGAATAATAAAGAGTTTGATTTAGCTTATGAAAATAAATAAGACCAGTGAGTCTATCAAAACTATGGTAAGGTTCTAACAGAGGAAGGCTTGCAACAATAATTTTGTTATCTTGGATATAATCAAGATTTTACAGATCTGTCATCTCTGAAGATGGATTCTTAGAAGAGAAATCACTGAAACTAGAATGAGGTTTAAGAATTATTTTCCCTTGGATAAATAAAATCCTTTATCACCTTAGCAGCATCACAAAACTTGGACACCTCTGAAATCTCTTTGTTGAAGGAGTAAAATGATAGAGATTCATAAGGGACCAACCATGAAGTGATGAAAAGGAATGGATTGGGAAAGCATAGGCTCATTTGGGAGTTTTCTAGGGATTTGATAACCTACTAGACTAAACTTATATAGAATGAATTATTGTGTCTTTAGGTAAGCCCAAAGACATCAATACCTACCATGGATAACAAAAAAAATAAACGTTATCCAGTGCAACAATTCAGACTCAGACAAGGGATGGGTCTTTGGTACCTATATCACTCCCACTCACCTCAAAGATCGAAATAATGGCATCAACCCCTAACTCAAAACTCAAATGCATTCCTGACACAATTTTTGGAGAAATCATAATTGAAACTCAACAGAATATCTTATAGTCTCAAGATTTTTTATGTGGAGGTACTCGGAGAAAGGAAATTACAGGGAATACTTTCTATGGACCATGTGTAGAGATATCATAGGAAAATCAGATGAGTAGTTACTTTAGTGAGAAGGATCTAGGTTTACAATACAACCATGTATTTGATACTAAGATTACAACCATGTAGGATGTACACACATGAAGTCGATCATGTGTACAAATAGAAGAATATCATAGCACAAGAGTAATGAAAAACACAAGTGAACACATAGAGATAAATAAAACAAGGCACCACTCTTAGATTTATGGAATAATGTGTAGAAGGATTCATATCCCAAAGGTTGAGTTCCTCCTACATTACATATAGCATGCAGTGCATGATTTGTATTAGGCAGGTCATCATCTACATGAAAAAAATGAGGCGATGTGAAAGTTTTTATGAACATTGTTTTCTTCTAGATTGTGGGTGGGGTGTAGAAAATATTTTCTTTGATTTATGTTATGTAGTCTCAACCTTCAGTGCTAAGTATAGGAGTGACCGAGTCAACAAAGAAAGCATCTTCAACAGTTTTCATTTCCATTGATTCTCTATATTGCTTCTTTGAAAGTACTTAAAAAAAATCACAATTTGAGTTTTATGTTTCATCTTAAGATCAGGTGACTCACATTCTGAGTGTCTTATCCTCGTACTATTTTAACCCTTGATATTGAATGAATTTAGTTATTATTTTAGTTTATTTAAAAATATAAAGATTAACCTTTTTCCCCTTGTGGGGTGCTCGAGAGGTTTGGTCGCTCCTTTGGTCTCTTGAGGTTAGAGGTTTGATTCTTGTTTGTTGTCCAATACTTCATGACCAAGCCCAACAGTACTGCTTTAGTTAAAGAACTCCGAGTCACAAAACTGCCTCACGCCAGTCTTCCCCAAACCTTTGGTGTGGTGGCATAAAACCCCGAGTCTCACTTACTCACACCCCAGGCCCTGGTAGAGTGGAAAGTTGAGCTGCAAGCCCCCTCCATTCTCCATCAGCCAGTCCCTACATGACCTGCTTCAGTTTAAAAAATTCAGCAATGATCGATCCCAGTTTCAACACCCCTTTGATCAACAAGGCTCAGGTCGAGGTCATCATATTCATCTTGGCTCACATGAAACCCAATCTCAGTTTGATTCTAAAATGGTTTGTCGGAAATCCAGTCGTTACTTTCATCTTCTTTGATTACAGTTATCTCATCTCCTCCTTCAACTGAATCTAAGATTAACTCCCACATCTTTAATATTCTTCAGTCCAAAATTAATCTGATGAGGTATCTTCATTTCTTTAAAGCTAGTTTGTGTAACTAATTTGGTGTCGACATAGTTTCTCAAAAATCTAGATTTGAAATCCACATTTCATTTGAGGATTCCAACTTCGGTTCAGCGTTGGCATCTTCAGATCCCTAGAGCAGCCTTGAAATTTCTTTATGATGCACACTGGTTCTTCTTTGGTTTAACTCAGGAAATTCCTATTTCAAATATCTAAGATCCGAATTGGGAAATTATTTGGTTAACTTTGGTCAATGTTGAGTTTTAAAGCTTCAAGTTGGCCTCATTCGACTTCAATTAATCCTTTATGGGTTGCACTCAGGTGGCATCACAAGATCAATTCTCCCTATCTCAGACCTCATGTTTTAATAATCTCGAATGAAAATTAACAAAGTCCTTGAATCCTTACGGTGGTTTTGGAAAGCCTTATGATGAGGCCTAAAGCCTTGTGCCAGAACACCAAAGTCTTACGATTGTGGGAAGAATTCTTATGACGATTGCTTCCCAAAGTCTTATGATGAAGACTGAAAGTCTCCCTAAAATCATAATATCTGGAAAAGTTAGAAAAAAACTTATGAAAACATTAAAAGACTTACAAAAACATAAATAAAAATAATACATATGATTATTAAAAATACTTATGAACATAACACTTTTCCAAAAAAAATTCAAGAAATTTCCAAACTTCAACGTATTAAAACTGCGATTTGTTCCTATGATATTGTTTTCATTATAAGATCACAAAACTTAACATTAAAATTACAAGCACATGAAATCATCAAAAATCATTTCAAAATAATATTTTAATGAATTATCGAATCATAAAATTCTTGAAAGACAACTGAAGGTTAAAGAACATAACTTCCATGGACTGGACTTCAAAATTAGCATTTTTAATAAAAAAATCACAGACTTGCATTTTTGAAACCAAACGAACAAAGTTAAATAAATGTTCAATAAAATAACATTTTATCATTAAAATAATTAAAATTCCATATAAAATACATGATAAAAATACATTAAAATAATAACACACCAATGCTATAAAGAATTTAAAAAACAATCAAAAATTCATATCTTAATGAAGAGTGTTGCATCATCCTTATTCTTCTTATATCTCTCCTTCCCACTTCTTGTAGATTACAAATGATATTAGAGATTGGAACTTTGATATTGAAGCATAGATGATATATCTTAAAAATACAATAAAAGAAGAACAAGTCAATATTTTTCTTTTTCAAACAAAATTTTATAATTTATAATTAATATAAAAAATCATAATATTTTTAATGGTACCTGATTAAATCAATTCAAATTATTCTATTTTATTCTGAATTTCAACTGGTTTAGACTTTCAAAACCAATTTTGGGCATAAATTAATGCCTCAATGGTACTGAGATTTAAACATCTATGAAATGGATCAAAGGCTCATCCTTCTGCACTAAAATGGTGACTCAGAAGATAATATAGATAATGAAATAGATAGAATATCCATAGAAATGCATTAGAAAAAATGATACTTTCTTGTATTTTCTTTCCACCATCTCAAAATATCAAATCCATAAAAATCGTCCTCATAATCATCAACATCTATATATCTTTCAAATTCATTCCTCTGTTGTATCATTTATCTTTTCATTTTCTTTGACCTATATGCATATTTCTATTTCTCATCATCCTCACTAACATTATTAACATTATTTTCTTAAATATGTGAATCTTAAAGAAAACTTTATTCACATTGATCAAGATCAATATAATATTTACATTGGTAAAAATAAAAAAGATTATTCATAACCTCTTTTAATTTACTGATCAATTCATTCTTCTCTTCACCATCAAACATCATTTCAAAACTATCCAGAACATAATCTAATTTATATTGGTGATCAAGAAGAACTACCACATGAAAGAGAAAATTAAAATTTGAACCAATATCTTAATAATTACCTGTCTTTACTTTTATTTCAATAGCCATTGAACTCATAGTATCATCATTACTTTTCAACCATTTCGTTATTTTTTTATATATCTCACAAAGATCATAAAAGAAAGGGTGATATGCCATGTACATAAAACCAGAAAATTCAACAGTATCATCATATGATGTAGGAGTCCCACCTTCATTGATAGGATCACCCATAAAACTCGAATCCACCCCAAAGAGAATAAATACTTTTTCATACTTTTCAGAAATATCCAACATTAAATAATGATAATTCCACATATTAGACACATCATGAATTATGGGATGTTTACTATAAAATTTTAACTCCACAATATTCTTGAAATAAGACAATATAAAAGGATAACTTCTCACAAACTTGCAACAAAATCCAATTCTTACAATGGATGTTGATATTTCCTTTAACCCATCACTAACAATAAAGTTTAAAATGTGTGTGCAATATCTCATATGAATATAATATCCTTTAAGAATATAACCATTCCGATCATTATCCCTCCTCATCAAATAATTAATAGCTACATTATTAGAACTCAAATTTTCCACAGTAACGGTATTAATCTTTTCAATCCCCCATTTTTTGTAGTTTGTTCTAAAACTTAGCCAATTGTTTCCCCTTTATGATCCAAAACAAGACAAAACTTGATTTTTTTATTAAAGACCTAATTATCATTAATAAAATTTGTAGTTGCACACATATAATTTAAATTTTGAATTTAAGTCCTTGTATGAGTAGTAAGACATACCATATGAGAGAACATGTCAAACATAGACTTTATTTTTAGTTTCTTACTCAAATATAATTTCAAGAAATATTTAAAAATTGTTTGTCTAGATGGATCTTGGAATTGAGGTTAAAAAACTTCCACAAATTCTCTAAATCCTTGATTCTCAACATATTTAAATGATAACTCATTAACGATTTTCGTTCTAGTAAGATAAATCCTGCACTCTTCTTGGTTAAAATGAGATATTGAAAATTTTACCATCCCATCATCATCGCCTTCACACTTCATTTTAACTCAAATAGTGGTTTGAATTTTTTCAAGTTTTGTAAGGATTTTTGTTGCACTTTTTAAAAATTCCTATTCAAATTACTAGATCCATGTTGGCCAAAATGAAATATATAATCTTTAACATAATGATTACATACATCTCTTCCTTATTTTTTCTTATGAAAATAATTCCAAGCTTGAGAAACTCTAGTTGGTGATTTAGGAATTTTTACCTTCTTAGGGGATGGTTCTCCCTTAGTTTATTCAACTGGTTTGGCACTACTACCCCATCCATTTTTTTTGTAATTTAATGGCTAGTTGTAGTACACTCCATTTTACTTTTAGTTCCTCCTTAGAGGAGTAAATACACTTGTAACACCTTGCATGAATGGATGGATAGCTAGAGGCTATGAGATACCCCCACTCATTGATAGCCATGAGTCTCTAGCTGTAGCCATCTAGGTTGAGAGTAAATACACATTACCTCTGGTAGAGGGAGGTGTCTTTATACCTTTTTGTTGTTGTTGTTTAGTAAGTTAGGGATTGGTTTAAGCACACATGAGATGGAAACAACATGACAACAATGAAGGGATGTATTAGGGTTTTTGAATCAATGTCAACTCGAGGGAGGAAGATAATAAGAAGACAAGGATTCACCAGAGAGAGTGAAAAATAGTTATCAATAACAAGAAACACTAGGAAAAGGAGGTGGAGGGATAGTGATCAATGATTAGGGACTGAAAGGGAAGGGATGGAGTGAGGGAGGGAGAGGGAAGGAGGAGGAGGGATGAACTATGGTCTTGACAGTGCATGCACAACACTGTGATATTGGAGTGGGAGCTTAGGGTTCAATCGATTCGATGATAGAGAGGATTAACATGGAAGAGAGTGAGAGAGTGGGAGAGAAAGGGAGTGGAAGGACAAGATTAGGGTTGTCTCGATAGAATAGGCAAGGAAGTGGGTGATGAAGTAATACCATGCCGATTTAGTTAGGTTGATCAGGTTGGGTTAGTAATTTTCCAACCCGAGACTTGATCCGAACCATATATGGGTAAACCTAGCAAAACTTGAACCACCCATATTATGAATGCAAACCGACCTGACCTAACTCAGCCGGGTCAGGTCAGGTCCATTGGGTAGGGTTGTGTTTGGACACCCATAAGAGCTAGTGGTTCTCTTCTTAAGGGACACTTAATAGCAGCTCAGGTAGTAGTCACTCTCTTACCCAGGAGTTATTTCAGTTTCAGTGATAGTTTACAATTATATGAAGGCTCCAAATCAAAATATGATAAGGTCCAAGTAGATAATTTCAACAGATTATACTATGGATTTTGGAGGATATAGGTGGAATATTATCTCATCCTAAAAGACTTGGAAGTTTCATTGATGAGAATAAATATGTAGAAGATGGATAAAGATGAGTGGGAAATATTGGACAATAAAGTACTTGGATTAATCTCTTTTAACACCTGAGAGGTAAAAATAATGGTTCAACTGATGAAGGCCTTGAAAAACATGTACAATAAGACAATGACACTTAAAAAAGTGTTTGTGATTTAGAGGTTTTTTTTAGTATGAGGAAATAATAAGGTAAATCAATGTTAGATTACATGAATGGTTTCAATATGATTTGAAGTCAACTTGAATTAGTGAATGTGAAGTTAATTGATGATGTTTATGCTATCCTATGACTTTCATCACTATCGGAGTCATGGGAACCGATGGTAATGAAAGTAATCAATTCATGTGGGAAAAATAAAAAGGTATTTAAGGATGTATAAAACTTAATCCTAAATCAATAACTCAGGAGGTGTGAAGTTCAAAAACCTTCCGGGAACATGATAAATATTTAAGGAAGGGGGAACAAACCTCAATAAAGAAGTTAGTGGCAACCAAAAGATAAGTTAAGATAAACAATTTGAGGAAAGTTAGATGGATCGAGTCTCACATGTTGGAATTATAGGAAGAAAGGACACCATAAGAAGCATTTTAGATAACAATGAGAAAATTTTGATAAGTTTATAAAAGTTCAAATTACATAAATTTAACTGAGGGAGGCAACAACCTATTTCTTATTGCCAACATTCTGGTGGAGTCATGGGTGATTGACTCTAGAACATATTTCTATTTAATGGAAGAGCAGAGGTGCATGTATAATTATGTATCCAAAAAATTCAAAAGAGTGCATCCAGTGGATGATGAATCTTTGGACATCACAGGGAAGGGAGATGTCAATATATAGATGAAGAACAATGGATTCTTGAAACTAAAATAAGTATAACACATCCCAAGTATATAATGTAACTTAATTTGGTTGGGAAATTGGATGAGACAAGATATGATAATGGAGTTTGGAATGTTTCTCAAGGATCCATGGTGGTGGCATATAGAGTAAAAGATGAGACTCTTTATCTAACTGGAAGATCATATAGAGTGGTAATTGTTGGAGAGATAAATTCTAAATGTATAAAGTTGTGGTATTACCAGCTCAAACATCTCAATGAGAAGAACATGAAAATTATAACGGTAAAAGGAATGTTAAATATTGATAATAATGATATCATATGTTGTGATAACTATGTGATAGAGAAATGGTATAGGGTTTTATTCAACCTAAAATGAAGGAAGCCTTTGACCTGGAAGTTAGATATTGTTCACTCATATGTCTAGGGGGAAACCCTAGTTCAGTCTCATGGTTTTTTGATTCAATTTGCAACTTTTATTGATGACACTATAAGGAAATCATGGGTTTAATTTCTTAAAAACAAGTCTAAGGTGTTTAGATTCTTTTTTTCAATGGAAGGATATAGTGGAGAGGGAAAATGGTTAGAAGCTAAAATTCCTAAGATAAAAAAACGGTGATGAGGACATAGAAAGAAACTTTTAGAACTTATACTAGAATAAAGGGAACAAAATAGATAAAATTGTTCTTGATAGATCACAAAAAAAAAAGGTTTGGATGAGTAGATGAATCAAACCTCGACATAAAATAAATAGAGCATGCAGTTACACTCAGGAATTCCAAAGTTAATTTGGGTGGAAAAAATGAACATGATAGCACTATTGGTGAATAAAATTACATTATATCCTTTGATATAAGAAATTATGGAAGAGTTACGGTCCAATAAACCAATGAAAGTTAACCACCTCAAAGTTTTTGGTTTCATCACCTATGTCCATGTCGACACAAAGGAAAAATATCCAAGTCCAAGCCGTGTTTCCTTATGGGATATAATGATAAATTTTTTAGATTTTGACTTTGGGATGATAAACATCATAAGATAATCAGGATTTTAGATGTTTTATTCAACGAGAAGGTCTTATGGAAGGACATAAACTTAGTTGATTTGGAATTTGAGAATAAGGAGTCAATCGTTCAAGATAAGGATAATCTTGATGGAGATCCTAGAATAAAACAACTTCCAAAGAGTTCAGATGGCAGTATTAGAAGTCTAGTAGTGGAACCAGTGGAAGATGTTCCCAAATTATCTAGGAATGTTTAAGCTTTTAGAAATACTTCAGATGTTAAATCATTAGAAAATGGTGCTCTGGAAGATAGAAAACTATAAGTTATAGAGTTATAAATATCAGAGTATTAAGTTTATCTAAGGATATCTACTAGATTTAAGCGGATGGTTTAATGGTTTGGAGTTGACATGAAATTTATAATTTTAATAGATGACAGCGAACTTGAGAGCCTAGAAGAAGTGATGATTCTTAGTGACCCTGGAAAATGGGATTCAGTAATGCAAGAGGAAATGTCTTCATTGAAATCCAATGGAACATGGGATCTGATTGACTTACCATAGGGAAAGCCAACACTTGATAACAAATGGATATTCTATTTTAAAGAACAAGTTTATGGAAGGAATATGTGCACGAAATGACTAATGGTGAAGGGATTTCAATAGAATAAATCAATTTCTAAGAAATTTTTTCACCGGTAGATATGCATGCTGCTATTTGAATAATTCTAATATTGATTTCTCCCAATAACTTGTATTTAGAGAATATTGATGTAAATAAAACTATTCTTCATGGATACTTGTCAAGAAGGTATTTATATTAAACAACCATTTTTTGTGTGGATAATTGGTAAAAATACTTTGTGTGTAAATTGAAGAAAAGTATTTTTGGATTGAAACATGCCCCGAGGTAGTGGAAACTAAAGTTCGATGACTTTATGGATGAGGAAAGATCCACTTAGAGAAACATAGTCCTTTTTTGATACTAGAAGGCATTGAATGATGGTAGTTTCATCATACTTATTCTTTATATAGATTTCACGTTGCATGAAAGTCCAGATATTGTAAGGATTGAAAAGATGAAGTGTGACTTTTCTAGTAGATTTGAGATGAAGGATCTTGGTTAGGCTAATAAAATATTGGGAAAGATAATTAAAAGAGATAGGAAATATAGGACTTTAGTACTATCTTAAGAGAACCACATTCATATGGTTATCGACCCGTTTGAGATGATCATATGTAAGCCTATTTTAACCCCTCATGCTAGAAGCTTAAAAATGTTCAAGGATAAGGCATCTAATGTAGAAGATGAGGTCATGTACATGTTTAAAGTTCAATTTTAATTAGCTCTAAGAAGCTTGATGTACTCCATGATATTTAATCGAACATACATTTATTTTTTAGTGGGAGCGTTGAGTCATTTAATGTTGAATTTGAGAAGGGAACACTGGGAGGCTATGAAATAGACCATCTAGTACTTAAAGGGATTAGAAGATACAAACTTGTGATTTAGGTAATATGATCCATTGTAAGGATTTTTTGATGCTAACTTTCCAGGGGATTTATAAACTAAAAATAGAACCATGGGTTTTATGTTCACCTACGACAGAGAAAAATTTATCTATATTTCATGAATTCAACTAGTGGTCACATTGTCCATAATTTTAGTTGAGTATGTATACGAAATAGAAGAAGGAATGAATTGTTTTGGTTGTTTTTATTTATGGATAATCTCAAAAGATGTTAGGAAGGTGGAGTGTTATTCTATGATAGTCAGAGTGTAATTTAATTGGTGAAAAATATAGTGTTTCATGAAAGGATGAAACACATCAATATGAAATTTCAATTCATCCATAATTTTCTAGAAGAAATGGTGTTGGAGTTATAGAAGGTAATTGAGAAGAAGAATCTAGATGACATGCTCACAAAGGTTCTATTTTAGAAATCCCAAAGAAAAGATCTACCTTAATGAGACTAGTGTAATTAGAAAATGACTAAGGACACCACAATTTGTGGAAGTGGGAGATTTTTAGGAATGTGAAATCTGATTCATGTTCACTGATTAATTCAACTAGAAGGAGAAGCACCAGAAGATAGCTTGGACTTGAGGTTCTGTTTATTGGTAGAAATATTCTTTAGCATGGGTATGATGTTTCAGATGATGTATCTTATAATGTTTGAAATTTATTGGTTAGAATGATTAGTTGGTAGTCTAGTAGAATTTTAGGGGGATTCTTGGGCTTCACACTTATCTATTAGATCATAACAGTTGAGGTGATAGATTCTATAGGGAAACAAAGGTTGTTAAGTTCCAATGTTGGGTGCCTTGAAATATTTGGTTGATGATGAAACATAATCTACCAGCTAGATACCTCTACAAATATAGAGGTGGGACCACATGAACTAGTGATTTTTTAAGAAACCAAGTGACTAAGTTGTTATGAATTATATTTTCTTCTTAATCTCCTAGATTAGTGAAGATTTAATTCTTGCATATCCCAAGTGAATGAATAATGACAGTAGTGTTCTCTCATGGATGTAGGACTTAAGTACAAACCATGTAAATCCTTGTATTCTCTGTCATGTTTTTTTTTCTTTGAATGTTTTTAGTGAACTATGAGTTTTTTTTGAGAGTGCATGCAAGGTTTATAGTGAACCAAATTTTTCTTACATTAATATCATATCATTTTTAAGATAGAAAACATAATAGTAATATATTCAAGGATCTAAAGGTTTAGTATCTTGAGAAAATTAGGCTCTTACATCACTTTTACATAATAAAACTTAAACATTATTTAAATACTTTTTTCTTATTCTCCTAAAGGATATCACATTCTCCTTGATATATGTAATCACCTAAGGATATACATCAAATAAATGGGTGAGCTAAAATCCTAGTAAGGGGATGAATAAGGGTCTTGAATCAATAGTTCATGGATGAGCATAATCAACATCACCATATCATAAGAATAGGATTATCATCATAATCATGAGGGAAAAATTTGGTAAAGTCATAGAATATGGCATATGCATAATAATGAAACATCATAACATAATGGTCAAATACCACACATAGTTGTGAAAAAAGTTAGCATCATATCACGCATAACATATGCACATAAATCATAACATCATAATTGTGAACAATGATAGCATCATGTTCATACATAATACACATAATATTAAAGTTCCAAAGGATCAAATAACAACTGAGAAGAGAGGGTCGAATTAGTTGTTCAATTTTTATAAGTTTCAAAACTTTTTGAAACATAACCCCTATAAACTTTTAATATTTATTTCCTTATCAACTTTTAGTAAATACTCATTCATACAAAAGTAGGAAATCAAGTAAAGAACACAAGATTTATAAGGTTCGACCTTAGTGTGAGAACCTACATTCTTTCCATAGCCACTCCCGTGGGTCTATGGAAATTAATATTACAAAAAAGTGAATACAACTTGTGCCAAGTCCCATTAGACACCTTCTACATCCTAATAGGAAATATTATACATAATACTATCAGTTTACAATGTTTTATTATAAAACAATTGATCCAAACAAAATAATAAAGACTTTTTTGAAACTACTCTACAATTTCTTAGTCCAAATCCTTAGTCCAATTTGGTTGGATTTGATTTTATCAATATGATGAGTCTATATTTGATTCTCTCAATACGATGAGTCTAGATCTAATTCTCTCAATACGATGAGTTTGAATCTGATTCACTTAATATGATGAGTTTGGATCTAATTCTCTCAATATGATGAGTTTGGATCCGATTTTCTCAAAATGATAGACTCAATACAATAAACCCATTCTCAATATGTAGAACTCAAACTTTTCTCAAATAATCAAACTAGAAAATAAAAATTTAGTAATCTAATCCTCTTCATGAGATCTCTGGATAGAAATGACTTTCACTTGATTTCTTCATTGCTCCACATTTTTCTCTTGTGTAAGAAGTCACAAATGAATGAATCATATGAGTGGTATTTATGAGAAACTCAAAAAATCAAGAGAGGGAAACTTGAAAACTTTCCCCGCTTCCTTAGATTTCAAAAACTCCACAAATATCTCGCATTTAAAATTTAAATTTGAATTCTTCAATCCTCCTTAGATTTCTCTGAGATTTACGCAAAATTGAATTTCAAGTTTTACCTCTTGAAATTTTTATATAACTTCTGGAATTTTTTTTGAGTCTTCTTCATAATTAGATCATCATGATTTTTTCCTTCTCAGCTCATTACAAATCTATTTCCTTCTCAGATCATTATGAATATGTTTCCTTCTCTTCTCATTAAAAATCCATTTCTTTTTCATCTCATTACAATTTTTGTTTCCTTCTTATCTTATTATGATTTCTGTTTCCTTCTCATCTCATTACGAAGGAATTCCTATTATGATGGATTTTCCCATTATGGTGGAAATCCCATTATGATGGAATTCCCATTACAATGGAATTCCCATTATGATGGAAATCCCATTATGATGGAATTTCCACTACAATGGAATTATTATTCCGCAACTCTAAAATTCTTCAAAACTCTCCACAATTTCTTCAAAATATTTTATCATGATAATTTTCATGATTTTTGAGAACTTTATGACCAACAAAGCATCGTCTGATTTTGTTTATAAAGTATGAAAACTTTATAACTCCTAAATTCACAATATTCTTTCAAAAAATCTTTAGCAACAATACGAATTCTTCACTTAGAAATTTTTTTCTTTTTAACTCAAAAACTTATTTCTTTATCTGATTATAGTAAAGATAAATTTCTAAAAATCAACAATTTCTGACTCCAATTCTTTTGGATCTGATGATTTGAAACCAATGTGGATGAATACAATACTCTGGTTCCAATGAATAATCCTTATGATGGATATGGGTCTGATTCCTGAAAAAACATTCTTTAACCAAGATGTTAGTTTTCAATAAATAAAAAAACTTTTTAAAAACAATTTATCACAAAGGTTCTTCAATATACCTCTTTGTATTTTTTGATAACCCTTGTCAACAACTTTTCCAACTCTCAGAGTTTTTTCACAGCTCAACTTTTTCTTGACTTTTTCAAAACTTATCCTTTATAAAAAGAGAGCGTCTTAAAACCACACTACTGGATAAAGTAATGTTTTTAAGTAATTCCATTCCTCAGTGACAAGAAAAGTTTGTATCAATGTAAATATAACTCCCCTATCTTTTCTTTTTCTCTCCCCCATTTTATGATAACCATATATTTAGATTCATTTAATAAAGATAAGTAAAAACTTCTTACAAAGTAAAAAGTTGTTACTTTCTCTCCCCCTTCATCAATATAATCCAAAGCACGGTGGAGTAACTTTCTTATGAAGTTTAGAAAATCATGGGAGGAGGCTGAACATGAAGTTGCAACCTCAATTCTACAAACCTTTATTTCGGTATTGATTTTTTAAAGATATCAACAATATGATACTTTATTGAAATGTATTCCAGTAAAACATCTCTAGCATCAACTTTCTATTTTATAAAGTGAAAATTTATATCAACGTGTTTTGATCTTGAATTTTGGATAGGATTTTTAGAAATATAAATTACACTTTTATTATCACAAAGCATATTCAATGGTTTAGAAACTTTTACTTTTAAATATTCTAGCCGAACTTTCATCCATAACATTTGAGTACAAGACTGAGTAGCTGAAATATATTTGGATTCCATTGTGCTCAAAGTTACTAAACTTTGTTTCTTACTATTCCAACTCACACAACATTCACCCAAAAAAATGTTTCTCTTGAGGTTGATTTTATATCATTACAATCTACAGCCCAATCATCATCAGTATAACCATGTAACTTCATCTCATTATTTCTTTTGTATAACAACCCACGTGAAGTTGTTCCTTCGACACATCTCAAAATCCTCTTTTCTACCAATATATGTGATTATTTTGCATTGCTTTGATACCTGGAACACAAAGTCATAAGATAAAAAATATTAGGACTTAAGGATGTATGGTAAATAAGACATCCTATCATCTTCTGAAAGTATTTCTGATTCACACTTATTTCAGATTCATCTTACTCAACTTTGTACTCACTGAAATAGGAGTTAAAACTTATTTGGATTATTCTATCCCGAACTTATTTAACAATTTCATGACATACTTTTCTTGAGATAAGAAAATGTATTTTTTATTTTTTTGAATTTGTAAGCCAAGGAATAAAGTTAATCCTCCTAACATAGAAATTTCAAAATCATTCTTTATTTCCTCAGCATTTTTTTTACAAAAATATTCTCGATCCCCAACAAAAATTATATCATCTACATAAACAATTACAATTAGAGTTCCGAAGTCAACATCTTTCACATATAAGTTTCTATCAACTTTTCCTTTAGAAAAATTCAACATTATCAAAAAAAATTCAAGTTTAAAATACCAAGAACTTGGAGCTTGTTTCAACCCATACAAAGTTTTCTTCAATTTAAAAACTTTTTTTTCATCCTCATCAAGTAGAAACCCACAAGGTTGTTCAATGTAAAATTATTCCTCAATCTCAACATTTAAGAAATATAACTTTACATCCATATAATAAACCTTTTAATTCTGATGAGTATCCACTGTAAGAAACATTTTAATATTTTATAGCCTTGCAATAGGGGAAAATGTTTCATCAAAATCCACACCTTCCACCTGTGCATATCCTTTACAAACAAGTCTTTATTTGTTTATTGAAACTTTTCCATGATCATTAAATTTTCTTCTATAAACCCACTGTGTTCTGATAAATTTTTTATTTTTTAGCCATGGAACAAGTTCCCATGTTTCATTCTTCTCAATTTGATCTAACTCTTCATAATTAGAATCCACCCATTATTTGTGTTAAACAGCTTATAAAACCGATTCCAGTTTAACTTTTGAAATAAGTGAAGTCTAATTTTATAATCTCAACTTTCTTCTTGTCTAAACTTGACCTTTATGATTCCAAATAATGCTTTCATATTCAACATGTTTTTATAAGGTAAGAAATTTCAAAGTTTATTTCCCAGCTGAAATTTCATCATCACATGATTCTTATGAATCTTGATAAGGATGTTTTGAATTACTTTCACTATTGTTGGAAATCTCCAGTTTATCCTCCTTAGCATTCTCAATAACTTTTGTTAAGGAAATTTGATTTTCAATTACCTTAATATCATATGAGTCCACCAAATTTTGTAAATATTTGTTCCAAAATTTGTAACTTCTTCCATTTGGTGAATAACCCATAAAATTTCCTTCCTCATCTTTCTCATCAAACATTCCCCAATTTGGATTTTTGATTTTGAGCAAACATGGACTTCTAAAAACTTTTAATTATTTAAAAGAAGGTTTTTTTGTTAAACCACATTTCATAAGGAGTCTTGTTGGTTTCTGATCTCAACAAACATCTATTTTGAAAATGTACAATAGTATTAATAGCTTCTCTCCAAAATAACTTTGAATGTTTATATTATGATAATATACTTATTCTCATTTCAACCAAGCTTTTATTATTTCTTTATTATACTCCATTTTGTTATGGATTATAAGGAGAACTATACTTATGTTTGATACCATGTTTTCTCAGACATGCTTCAAAAGCATTGCTTTTGAATTTGGTACCATTATCTATTCTCAACTTCTTTATATAATCCCCCATTTATTTCTCAACTTATTTTCTGAAAAACTTAAACATTTACACAGCCTATGACTTATGTTTCATAAACATGATGTTTGTCATCAAAGTTAAATCATCAATAAAAGTGATAAATTAAAAACATCCTTTTGTTGATTGATGACTCATCGACCCACATAAATCAGAATAAATAAGTTCAAGAGGTTTGGTAAATTGAATTTCAATTCTATTATGACTTTTTTTAGTCATCTTTCCTTTATAGAATGTAATAAAAACATCTTCATCTATTCTTTTCAATTCTAGAAAATTCCGAATGGCATCAAATTTAAAAATTTTATCCATTTTTTTTCTACCCAAGGTGGCCAAGTCTTAAGTGCCATAATTTTTTTTCATCTTTAGCACTCAAGTAACAAGAGTTATTGAATTATCTTATTTTAAAGAGATTCCCACTGGCCATTTCTCCTTTTGTAATAACTTTTCCATCTTTCAAACTTTTGGTGATACAAAAATATTTTCTAAAAAAAAATTCTTTTCCACCATCATAAAGTTTACTTACACTAAGTAAGTTATGTTTTAGCCCATAAATAAATAAAACTTCCTTATATTTCAACTTTTTAGCTTCAATCTCATCCATTCCGATTCCTCTGATTTTTAAGAAACTATCATTACCAAAGGTAACTGATCCACTATCATGAATTTAAACATGTTTCAAGATTTTAATATCACCTATCATATGAGAATAAAATCCACTATCAAGTATCCATGGTTTATTATTTTTAATTTCTTTCAAATTTGTCTCAATAACAAAAGATCTTTCCTCAACTTTCTTCTTTTCAGCTTCCTTTTCTTTTCTATCATAAGGAATTTGTTCCAGAAGAAGTGTCATACAAATTTCGGCATGATGACTAGCCTGATTACATATTCCACAAAATTATTCCATACATTAAAATTGATTTTTTGTTGTAAAGTTTCTAACATCTTTATAATTCACTATTTTAACTTTCTGTAAGCTAGGAATGTTACTCATTCTAGTTCCACTATTCCTTCCACTTTGCTCAAATATTCTTCCAGGTAGAGATAAGTTGTGGAAAAAATTATATGCCCTATTCCCATATATTACAAAACAATAATAATATCCATAAAATATTTATTTTCTATTTAAGAAAGACATTTCTTTGTTGAAACTTTGTTGAGGTTGGTAACTTCTTTTAGCTCTAACATACTCAGGACATGGACCATCTTTTCTTTTGAGTGAGTTTCCTAATTTTTTAGATTTGATAAGTTTCTCACATCCTTTATCCACCCAATATTTTCCAATACTTTTTCTATAACCTGAAATGTTAAAAGAATCAGATGAAACATTATTTTTGGTAAGAGAATATTTCACCTAATTCTTGTATTGAGACTTCTCAACAACTTTATAAGTCTTAGCTTTTATGTATGAAGATTTATTGAAGTTTTCATTCATCTTACTCAAGTTAATTTCAAACTTAAGTAGTTTTGATTGAAAACAACTTCTTCTTCCTTATTATCCAACTTCATATTGAGATCTTCAATCAGTTTTCCTTGTTCAACAATTCTAATTTTGTAACTTAATATTTCTTGAATGTATTCTTCCTCCCACTTGATAACATATTTTCTTCCATCAGAAACTTATTCACAATATTTCTTCATTACTCTAATTTCATTCTTGAGAGTTTTGTTTTTCTCAATACATGCAAAAAGTTCTATTTTGATCTGATACTCTCTATAATATTCTTCACCACCTTCTTCACTCTCTGAGGAATATTTTGTTTTCTAAAATTTTGCAATAAAGGTTCTGAATTTTTCTAAACTTGAATCTTCAGAAGAATTATTGTCAGTTGATTCCAATTCAACTTTCTTACTCAACATACTTATTTTGTTTCTTGTAAACTTATTCTTGTATTTTTTTGGAATACTTTTCTTCTTTACCATTTTTGTTCCACTTCTTCCATCAAGATTTTTCATCGGAATCATCTCGATATTCTCCAACTTTCTTCTTGGGTTAATTCATAGAAAAGTTTCCAATTCCACCATACTCAAAAAATTTGAGAGGAAGTTTACCTCCATAATTTACTCTTCCTATTTGATAGTTCTTTGATATAAAAGACATGATTTTTTCATTCAAATCATCATCATTTTTATCTTCGGACTCACAAGGATCAGCTTCTTCAACATCTTGGATTCTCATCTTTCTCATAGCTTCAAAATCTATTTCATATTTCATATTATTTTTAAGCATTGGATCTTTCATCATTTAATAATCAACAAGAATGTTATGAAATTAATCAAGAGATAAATCATCCTTATCTTCTAAATAATAAATTTTAGAATCAAACCTGTCCAAAAAGTTTCTCATAAGTTTCTTCACAATTATAAAATCTTTCAAGACATATCTAAATCCTCTAATGTTGCAAACAATTTCATTTACTATGGTGAAGTATTTGTTAATTTTTTCTTCATATCTCATTCTAATTTCTTCATACTTACTACGCTATATTTGTAGCTTTTCTTCCTTAACTTTATTATTCTCTTCAAAAACACTTTCCAACTTATCCCACATACTTTTTAAAGTATTGGGACTCATCACCTTCTGATAAACATTCTATGATAAGAACATAATGAATTTATTTCCATCTTTTCCATCAACTTCTATATTTCTCTTATAAAAAAATGTCATATGATAATATTTCTAAATAGGTGGAAAACCAAGATAAGTAGCATCAACAACTTCTAGTCTAAGAGATAGGAGATAAGGAATCATCTTATTTTTCCATCCATAATAATTTTTCCATCAAATATAATAATTCATCTAATTTTGAAATAATTGATATTATCCATGATAAATATTCAATAAGGTAACATGTATATGATACCAATTGAAGTTCCAAAGGATCAAATAACAACTGAGAAGGGGAGGGGGGGATTGAATCAGTTGTTCACTTTTTATAAGTTTCAAAAAATTTTGAACCTTAACTGTTGCAACCTATTAAGATTTATTTACTTATCAAATTTTAGTAAATACTCATGCATACAAAATTAAGAAATCAAGTAAAGCACACAATATTTACAAGGCTTTACCTTAGTTTGAGAACCTACATACTTTCCATAGCTACTCCCATGAGTATGTGGAAATCCATTATTATGAATAAGTGAATACAACTTGTTCAAAATATTATTAGACACCTTATATATCCTGATAGGAAATATTATACTAACTACCATCAGTTTATAATGTTTTATTATAAAACAATTGATCCAAAAAAAATAAAGACTTTATTGAAACTACTCTATAATTGCTTAGTCTGAATCCTCAATCCGATTTGGATGGATCTGATTTTCTCAATCCGATGAGTCTGGATCTGATTCTCTCAATATGATGATTCTGGATCTGATTCTCTTAATATGATGAGTCTAGATTTGATTCACTCAATTCAATGAGTCTGGATCTGATTCTCTCAATATGATAATTCTGGATTCGATTCTCTCAAAATGATGGAATCAATACAATGAACCCATTCTTAATATGAAAAAAATAAAACTCTACTCAAATTATCAAATTAGTAAACAAAAATTCAGCTATCTGATCCTCCTTATGAGATCGCTATCAAGAAATTACTTTCACTTGATTTATTCAGTGCTCTACCTTTTTCACTTGTGTAATAAGTCACACATGAATGAATGATCTGAGTAGTATTTACAGTAGACTCATAAAATAAAGAGCATGATACTTGAAAACTTTCCTCACTTCCTTAGATTTCAAAAACTCCAAAATATCTAACATTTAAACTTCAGCTTTGAATTATTCAATCCTCTTTAGATTTCTCTAAGATTTACGCAAAATTTAATTTCAAGTTTGACCTCTTCAATTCTTTATATAACTTCTGAAATTTTCTTTTTGAGTCTTCTTCATAATCATCTCATTACGAATTTGTTTCCTTCCCAGATCATTACAAATATTTTTCCTTTTTAGCTCATTATGAATCTATTTCATTCTTAACTCATTAAAAATATGTTTCCTTTTTAGATCATCATGAATCTGTTTCCTTCTCATCTTATTACAAATCTATTTCCTTTTCAGCTTATTATAATATCTATTTCATTCTTAGGTCATTACGATTTCTGTTTCCTTCTTATCTCATTCCAATGGAATTTCCATTATGATGGAATTCCCATTACGATGGATTTTCCCATTATTATGGAAATCCCATTATGATGGAAATCCCATTACAATGGAAATCCCATTATGATTGAATTCTCATTCTACAACTTCAAAATTATTCAAAACTCTCCACCATTTATTCAAAAGATTTTATCATGATAGTTTTCATGATTTGTGGGAACTTTATTACTAGAAAAGAATCATCTAATTTTGTTTATAAATTATGAAAACTTTATAACTCTTGACTTCACAATCTTATTTCAAAAACTCTTTAGCAACAATACCACTTCTTCATTTAGCAACTTTTATCTTTCTAACTCAGTAAATTATTTCTTTCTTTAATTATGACAAAGGTAAATTTCTAGAAATAAATAATTCCTGCCTCCAATTCTACTAGATCTGATGATCTAAAACCTATGTAGATGAATATGATACTCCAAGTATGATTAATCTTCATTATGATTGATATGAGTTCGATTCCTGAAAAAAATTATTTTAACAAGAGGTTAGTTGTTAACAAATAAAAAAAAATTTAAAACAATTTATCAAAAAGGTTCTTCAAATATCATTAGATATATCACATTAACCAATGAATTAGAGGGATATATAATTTTGATCCCACCCATCACATCATAAAATGCTCATAATCATGCTTGCCACATAGAACATAAAACAATCATAATCATGAAATTAACCCATGAAAAAGAATGGGTTTCATAAGGGTTCCATAAACAATACTTTAAGGAATAACCATTTGAATTATAAAATTAATAAGGGAGATCATATTTTGCATAAAACATCACTATTATTGAGTGTATAAGAAACAACTCAAGAGGAGTCAATGAAATGTTTTGTAAATTAAAGTTTTTTTTCAAAAAATATTTTAAATGGTTTAGGAAACATTTCAAAAAGTTAGAAACATATATATCCCTAAAATAAAAGTTAAAGTATAGTAAAAATTTATTTAGGGGCATTAGAGTAATATCCACACTAAAAATTATGGGGAATAGGGATAACCCAAAAATAAGGATTTGGGTTCAAGAATCCCCTGACCTTAAATCCCACTTTATTTTGCCGCATTTCCACCTCATGAATAATAAACTTAGGTTTATTAAAACATGGAAAAAATTTAATTATATTCATTTTTCCAACATTTATCAATTAAAATTATTGGATTTTATTTCTTAATTCCTATTTTTAAATATGAAACATTTTGATATCATATTTTCCTTAAAAATATACCATTTTGTTTCAATTTCACTATTTTTGTTCAAGGTCATTTATACACAAGTATAAAAATTACAGAATCTTAAAATAAATATATTTATACTTTTATATATCATAAATAATTTGTTATAACTATCCATAAGGATGACGATGAGAAAATAATTGACAACACCCTCATTAGCGGTTAATCGACCGTTAACAAGACATTGTCAAAAGAGGAGGAAGATAATAAATACATCATAAATATTATCATTAAAGTAGGTTAAAATAATTAATATGATGTTAATATAATTATCAATCAATCCTAGAATATTTCGGTATGAAAGGAATTGAGGAAAAAAAGAAGATAAGATAAAAATGTGAAGAAGAGTTGATGAAAACTTACCCTCTTCTCGATGTTTCTTCTTCTCCATGACACTAAAATCCTTGAATTCATAGAGTTGAATGACTCGAGAACATGCCTATGTATTCTAAGGGAATTAAATAAAGGAATATAGGTAGAGTTTTAGCTTTGTTAAGTGAGAGAGGATTGGTTTTCCAAGGAGAAGGATATGGGGTATTTATACTTGAGGAAAGGCTCATTTTAAAGATAGAATATTAAATAAAAAATAATATCCAAGGTAAAACTTTGAATAGTAATATTTTTAACATTATGAAATATATTTGAACAAAATAACATGATTTGAAGACTTTTCATCACTTTATAATTCAAATTTAATATTTTAATCAAAAGGAAAGGATAATAATGAAAAAGAAATGTTTATTTAAAGGGTCACTTTAGACTTTTAGGCTTTGGAAAAATAATTTTTAGGTTTGAAAAATAATATTATTGTTTTTAAATGAAGCATTTATCTTATTGAAATTATTTTTGGGTGGAAATTACTAATTTATCATTTATAAAGTCATTATTTCATCATCATTATGTCATAAAACATGTGGTATTTGAAAAACAATATTTTTACTATTCACATAAAAATTAAAGTATTTCAGAAAATTATAAAAAAATAACCCTTAGAAAATTTAGACATGATGATTATAAAAATGAAATTAATTTTATTAAAATAATTTTCTAACATAGTTAATTTTAAATTTTAATATATAATTTATGATTTTTATGAAATAAATTAAAATAAAGTTTATTAAAATGGTTCTTATAGTTTCTTTGTGTTTTTAAAGTTGATATTTATTTTATGGAATTATAATATTTATATTTTCTCAAATTACTCATTATAAATATTATATATATTTCATTCAATTTTTTTAGATGCAATTACTATTCCAATGACCAGGTTACTATTCCCAATGGTCAGGTTACTTTTATAATGGCCACATTACTATTCCAATGGCCATATTACCTCTTACAAATACCAATTAGTTCCTTCATAAATTATTCACTATAATTCCTCCTAAGGTTCTATATTTTAATTTTTTTAATATTTTGATCGGTTTACTAATATTCTGTTTATTTTCTATAGTGTTGTTTGCGAGGGAGATGATTCAAGAAGATTGAAAAGATTTAAAATTTTCTATTCTATTTTTCTTATTTTATATTTTTGTCTCATTGTAATGTTTTTAATTTTCATGGGTTTAATTTTTGACTAATTTAATGATTTATATTAATGAAATAAAGTGCTGTTTACTTTCTTATGTGTTGAATGTGTATAATACTATATAATATAACAAAAATTTATTTATAAAACAAATTTCATTTATAAAATATAGGTCATTACATTATTCCCCCCTTTAGAAATTTCATCCCTAAAATTTCAACTCATATTCTCAGTTGAGAATAAATGAGGGTATTTCTGTTTCATTATTTCCTTCACTTCTCATGTCACCTCTTCATACTATGGTTCCTCCACAACACTTAGACAAGGTGAGTTGTCTTGTTGTGCAGAAATTTATCTATATAGTCTAATATCTTCAATATATTATCCTCATAATAGAGGAAATCCTCTAGTTTTACCATATTTATATTTAGTACATGTGAGGAATCAAGTATGTATTTCCTCAGGAGAGATACATGGAACATGTCATGAACTTGAGCCATGTTTTGTGTAAGTTCTAGATGATAGGACACTACTCCTATGTGATCAAGGATCTCAAACGGTATAATGTACCTAGGAATAAGATTACATTTCTTTTCAAACCACATGAATCACATCCATGGTGACATTCAAAATAAAACTTTGTCTCCAACATCAAACCCCACACCCTTTCTATGTTGACATCATATCTCTTCTTCCCACTCTAAGAATATTTTATATGATGTTGAATTAATTGAACCATTTCAAACACCCCTTGGATGAGATTAGGTCCAACTATCTTTTTTTCACCAACTTCATCCCAAAAAATAGGAAATATACATCAATTCCCACATATATCTTCATATGAATCCATTTGAATACCCTAGTGGAAGCGGTTGTTTTATGAGAACTCATATAATGGGAGATGTTGATATCATCCTATTTTAAATTATATTGAGTAGGTTCTTAGAATTTCCTTGAGTATTTAAATGGTCCTTTCAGACTAGCCATCAGTTTAGGGGTGATAGGCCATACTAAAATTCAATTTAATATTTAGATCATGTTGAAGAATTCTCCAAAATTTAGAATCAAACCTTGGATTTCAATATAAGATGATCAAAAGTGGTGTCTCATACAACCTCAACACTTCCTTTACATATATATTAACAAGTTTTTCAAGTGAGAAATATTCCTATATAGATATGAAGTGAGCAGTCTTGGTGAGTTGATCCACCATAACCCATATCAAATTACTTCATTTGGATGCCTTCAAGATATCATTGAAAAATTCCATAGTGATTTTATCCCATTTCCACGTGTCTATGAGAAATGTTTGTATTATACCCTTATACTTCTATTGCTCTACTTTAACTTTTTGAAATACCAAGCACTTTGATGTGTACCTAGAAATCCCCTTATTCATGTTTTACCACCAGAAGTGATCTCGAAGATCATGATCCATCTTAGTACTACCAGGATTTAGAGAGAATCATGAGCTATGAACATTACCAAATAAGTCTTTCTTTATCTCAGGTGACGCAGGAACAAAAAGTCTAGTTCCAAACCAGATGACACCATCTTCATAGATGTGGAATTTATGAATATTACCATCCTTTACCGCTTTCACCTTCTTTTTAATATATAGTTCATCCCTTTGTGCCTCCTTGATATTCTCTTAGATAGATGTTTGGGAAATAATTTGGGCATGGTAGGATGTATTCCATGCTGTTATGATTTACAGATCTATCCTTTTCAGATCCATGAAGACAAGGTCTTCCTCAATCTATATCATGGATATAGTAATAGATTCTATTCTACTAATAGCATCAACTACCTTATTCAAATTTCCTAGATGGTAGTGAATAAAGAAATCATAGTCCATGATTAGATCTAATCTTCTTCATTGACACATTTTCAGTTCTTTTTTTGAATATATACTTTAGACTCTTGTGATATGTATATAAGTCACACTTCTCACCAAAGAGGCAGCACCACCAAATTTTCATAGAAAATATCACTAATGCTAACTCTAGATCATGCGTTGGGTAGTTATTCTCACGGATCTTAAACTATCGCGAGTCATAGGATATCACTTTATCATTCCTATTGAGTATAGAACCTAATCCTTTTATTAAATCATCATTATATATAAAAAACCTTCTCTACTTTATGGTAGTGTGAGTACTGGCGTAATGATAATACTCTTTTCAAGCCCCTAAAATATTTCCTCACATTATTCTATACAATCATACTTTACCCCTTTCCCTGTTAACTTAGTTATAAAGATCGAAAATTGGGATGAATTTATCAAAAAACATTTGTATTACCCATATAAGCCAATACAACTATATATTTCCATGACACATGAGGGTCTAGGCTATTCCTCAATTGCTTTTTTCTTTTAAGGGTCCACAGACTTTTCCTCTATTGTGATCACGTGCCTTAAGAATGTGACTTATTGCATCCAAAATTCACACTTACTAAACTTGGCATAAATTTTCTGTTTTCTTAATATCGCTAACACAATCCTTAGATTCTATACATGTTCCTCCTTACTCTTGGATAAATGATAATATAGTTGATAAATACTACAAAAAATTTATTGAGGTATACTCTAAAGTCTTTATTAATCAAATCCATGATTATTTTAGTTTCATTAGTAATCCCTAAGGGAATAAATATGAATTCATAGTGTCCATATCTCATATGGAAAACTGTTTTTTGAATATCTTCCTTCTTCACCTTCAGCTGATGATATCTATAATGAAGATCCACCTTTGAGAAGTACTTATTTCCTTGTAGTTGATCAAAAAAGTCATTAATACTTGGAAGGGGATACTTTTTCTTTATGGTGATGTTTTTGAGATCTTGGTAATAAATAAACACCCTCATTGATCCATCCTTTTTTTAAAAAATAGCATCAGTGCACCCTAAGGAAATACACTAGGGTATAATAACCCTTTGTCCAAATTATCTTATAATTGCTTCTTTAACTCCTTCCGTTTTATTGGGGCCATATTATAAGGTAAATTAGAAATAGGAGTGGCTTTGGTTATAAGCTCTATTGAGAACTATACCTCATGATCTGGGGGAAGTCTAGACAACTCTTCAAGAAATACATCAATATATTCCCTCACAATGATAATTTTCTCAAGGTTGATACTTTCCTTCAACTCAACCATTTGGGAAAGGTATGCTTTTTTTATGGGTATCAACACCCACATCATTGATAGATTTTCCAAATGAGATTCATTATCTTCCTTGAATTTTTATAGAATCATGAGATGGTTTAGAATATTAAAAAAGACTTATTTTTCTAGATAGTTGATTTGAGATCTATATAATGAGATCCAATCCATTCCTAGTATAGCATCAAATTCCACCAAGGTAAGGGTTACAATATTCCTTTAAAGAATATTCCCACAGAAGATAACCAGAGAAGATTACAACACTTGGGTTGTATTGATTTCACCACTAGGTGTTTTTACAGATATATCTACTTCAAGGTATCAAAGTTTTGATTCAATAGTTCTAGAAAACTTTCAAGATATAAAGGAATGAATAGAACTAGAATAAATTTGTTTTTTCCATTATTTAGTGAATAGTAAGTGTAACTTTTATGAATTCATTTCTGTTTTCCACCTTAGTGTGTGATGGCATAAACTTTCCCTTGATCCTTTGGCTTTTTTGGTTTTTAAAATTGATTGCCCTCAATGACCCATGGTTTAGTGCACTGACGTGATGTGGCACACTTGTCTTGTCAGAGGGTCCACACATAATATGTTTATACCATGATTTGCATTACCCCCTTGATCAAAAAGTATATCTGACATGTATATTCTATTCCTAATGATAAAAAAAGGGGTTAAATTTATAAGAATTAATAAAAACCATAATTTAAACCATAGTCATAACTAGAATAGGAATCAGATGAAGAAGATAGCGGGGATCCAAGTGGGTTGAGGTGAAAAAACTGGATGGTCTAGATGATCAAAATCCTATTCATACCAAATTATGAAATTTTCAAGATCCTCTTGTATATATCTAGAATATGAAAGTGTGAGATACTCTTAAATATCATTTGTGTTCCAATGCTTTTAATCTTGTATAAGTATCCATAAGGGAATATTAATGGGGTCTATATTATTTTTTGGAAAAGTTAGAGAATATATTTAATTGGATCCCTATAAATGATGACCTTAACATTGATAACCCATTATTTATAATGATTATGTTATAAAAATTCATCCCATAATGAACAAATCTATTTTTCAATCATGAAAATTATAAATATCTCTTCTATAGTTAATCTATGAATTTCTTTAAACCGGAAAATACTAGACCATAAATATTTTTCTCCAAATAATAAAAACCATTTATTTAGGTTTGTTTCTTCATAGGAGTAAATATTAAATTATTTAAAAAGATGGTAATTTTAAAAAATGTTTCCAATGTAATTCCCAAAATCCATATAAAATCTCATTTAGAAGGTTTATTTAAAAATTACTCTTGATTATTAGAATAGTAATATGAGTATAGGAAGGATGTACCTATATTTCTTATAGTGTAAAATTAAATATCCCATGCCTTCTAATATAGACCAGTTTATGAGATTTGAAATCATGTTAAATTGGATTTTCTTTATGATTTTCAAGAATTACCCAGTGGATCGAAAGTGTAATATCTCTAATATTTTCTTATAGATCCTTTGGATTGAAAGATGATTCCATCATATTTATTTTGGGTAAGAGAGAACTGAATGAAGATGGATCATCTTATTCAAATTATTTTTTATCCATATCTAAAATTGTCTTTAAACTCAGTACATCTTCAAGAGAGAATATTCTTTTGACATTATCCTCTTCTAATTACTTAAAGTAATAATTCTAGATGATGATTTTAGTACTTTCCTTTTTGTTTTGATATTATCTTGTAAAATTACCATTCTATCCATAGGTGTAACATTTACTTGATTTTTTTTATCCCCAACTATGTTATCTTTCTGAAAAATTTCCATTTTTTATTTCTTCCTTTAAGAAAAGGATGAGGTGAATTACCAGAGTAATTCTTTACCTTATTCATGCACCCCATGCATGAGGGTTACCTTTAAAATTTAATCTTTAATTATGGATAATTACATGAATATTTTAGAAGTTTGTTTTCCTCCTTTATTTTTCTATTAATTTTTTATTGGTTTCAAAGTTTATCCATACTAGTGAAAAAATTCATGGACAACTCTCTGAGAGAGGCATCAACAAATTATATTTTATTAACCTTTAAAAGAGCCACAATTTTGTATCCAAGAGTTTTTGGCATATAATTAAGATATTATTACTTTATATTTACATAATCAATACCAAAAAGTTCATAATACCTATTGGACATCTGATCATAATGCTTCTAGAGATATTTTATTTAAAATAACAACACTTCATCATAAGGTAGTATTCCCTAATCAATGTATAATGATATCAGTTCCCTAGTAATTATTTATAGATAACCATGATTAGGGAATCAATCATAGGGAGGTCCTTTATCTAAAGTTGATGATATTCCCCAAAGGAGCTCCACCATAACTATATTTGACCATGTAATCTTATGAAAAAATCTTTGATAATTGAGGTGATAATTACCTCTAATTAGAGTAACTCCATAGTGCACCATGCATGCATCTCAAAGATATTATCTCTCTATTTTGATAAAGAGAACTCATAAAGGGAGAATATAATATGAGATTCACCATATTTTTTTTGTAGTAGAATCCTTTTAAGGAACTTTATTAGGTTTATCTATTTTAGGACTATAAGCAGAATCATCTATGATGATTACATTATCTTGTTCATGAATGATATCCACAATTGACATATCATCATTATCAGAATTAGTG
This sequence comes from Viscum album, assembly GCA_963277665.1. Classification (NCBI taxonomy): domain Eukaryota; kingdom Viridiplantae; phylum Streptophyta; class Magnoliopsida; order Santalales; family Viscaceae; genus Viscum; species Viscum album. Next base: position 1,354,851,624 of record OY728164.1, read on the forward strand.
ACATAAACCCATAAATATGTATCGTTCTTTAGAATTTTCATTGATTTGGGAGACTTGTGAGCTTATTATAGAAAAAATTCACCGATTGGATTGGAAAACATCTATTTTGGAGGGAGAACTAGTATTTTAATATGAGGTGGTGTATATAGTGATTGAGGATATTATTGTGGAGGTGATGAAGGTGTTCTAGAAAACTTAGGTGCCTTTTCCTTTTCTGGATCATGAACTAGATGAGGGTAATGGTATTATATTGGTAGGAAAGAAGCACTTCCAAATATGTTTGGTTTAGTGGATGATAAAGTGGTTCATGGCTAAGAATAACTGGGAAATATGGTTGGATAATAGGAATGAGGTGTTTTTAAAAGTTTATAATATAGATTCCATTAAGGTTGTGTTTGAATAATATGAAGACAAACCTTAAGGTGTTTATAATTATTGTATGGGTGAGATGAATGAGATCATGATGAATATACTTAATCTTGAATTTTAGTTCTTAACTTAGGATATTTTCATCAAATGATTAATAATTCATAACTCAGAGAATATTTTCTTGAATTTTTAAAATTTCTTACATAAAAGTATTCTGAGTGATGGGATTTTCTAATTTCCAATTCAATATTGCCTCAGATAGAGAAATATATCTGATAGATTCATCAATCTACCTTTTTTAAATAATTTTATCTTCTATGTGTGATAATAATTCTCATTTTCAAATACTCTATCTAGAAATCCATGGTTTGGAACATATTTATTTTTGGAAAATTGACCCCATATTTTCTAGAGTAACAAATATAGTAATAAAAATTATTACTTGAGGGTTCTCCCAAAATGATTAAAATAGGGTCTCCATATTCATATGTTTATTTAGAGCCTTTTAATATGTTCATCGTTTCCCTTTCATTGTATCTTCCTCATAACTATCAGATTTATAACAATCAACACAAGTACAAAGGACAAAGAACTTGTGATCTCCATGGTTGAAATGATATATAGGTTTTATATCATCTTAGAAGGTCTTGATCAGAATATTAGGATGAAAAATATATAGAGGTTGTGGATTATAATTGATAAGATTAGTCCCAACAAGAGATGCTGGTACTTCATGAGAGTCCTTTTGAAAAGTTATTTCAATGCTACCTTCCTTCTCTCTTGAGAAGGTTACAATAAATGAATTTTATTGATCTCTTACCTAGATTTATCATAACAAGTGATCTATGCTTATGGAAGAATTTTTAATAGCTTACATCTTGAAATTTTCTTTGGAATATGTGTGTATGTTTGGATGTGGTCATATTTGACTTGAAGATACAATAATTTTTCCATGTTCTTGGAAACAATTAGATCTAGGCTATTATTCTAGACTATATTCACCATTTGAAGATGCAGAGTAGAAATGTAAGTGTCTTCACTCATAGGGGATCCAATGATTTGAAGTTAAATCTAAAGATTATCAAATATGTGTGGATCTTCCAGAGGGAGATTATAATCTAGTTAGAGCATGATAAACACTATTCTTGTATTTAGAGTAATTTGGAAAGTCACTATATAGGCATTCTCATACAATTTTTAATGAGTATTAAGTAAAGAAATCCTTACAACAACCGAGATTCCTTGATTTCATGAAGTGTAAGGGAAATTCTTACTACTCTACAATGAAGATGTATAAACCCCAAGAATTGTCATCATGGAAAATATGATAAATCTAAAATTAGAGATATCATTTATTCAAATTCTATTATTAGAACATGACATTGGTTCAAATTAGTATCTCTAATATGATATTTTTGTAACTTAGAATAACAGAGGGTTTGATTTAGCTTATTAAAATAAATAATACTAGAGGTTATATCAAAACTACGGTAAGGTTTTAACAGTGGAAGTATTGTAATAATAATTTTTTTATCTTGGAGATAATCGACCTTCTATAGATATGTCATCTCTAAAGATGGATTCTTAGAAGAGAAATCACTAAAACTTGACTAAGGTTTAATAATTATTTTTCCATGGATAAATAAAATCCTTTATCACCATAGTAGTAACATAAAACTTAGACACCTCTTAAATATCTTTATTGAAGGTGTAAAATGATATACATTCATAAGGGACTATCCATAAAGTGATGAAAAGGAATGGATTGGGAAAGAATAGGCTCCTTTGGTAATTTTCTAGGGCTTTATTAACCTATTGGACTAATCTTATATAGAATTAATTATTGTGACCTTAGGTAATTCCAAAAACATCAATACCTACCATGGATGATAAAAAAATCAATTATCCACTGTAGTAATTCAGACCTAGACAAGGGATGGGTCTTCGATACTTGTATCACTGCAAGTCACCTCATAGATGGATATAAATGCATTAACTCCTAACTCACAACTCAAATTAATTCCTGACATAATTTTTGGAGAAATCATAATGGATACTCAATAGAATATCTTATAGTCTCAAGATTTTTTATATTGAGGTTACTTAGATAAAGGAAATTACATGGAATACTTTCTATATACCATGTGTAGAGATATCATAGGTAAATCAGATGAACAATTCCTTTAGTGAGAAGGATCAAGCTTTACACTATAACCATGTCTTTGATACTAATATTACAACAATGTAGGATTTATAACCATGAATAAGGTTATGTTTATAAACATAATGATATCATAACATATGAGTAATAAAAAACACAAGTGAACACATTAAGATGAATCAAATAAGGAACCACTCTTAAATTGATGGAATAATGGGTAGAATGATTCATATTACAAAGTTTAAGTTCCTCCTATACCTAGGTTACATTATTTATATCCACATAGGGATAAATCTAAATATACAAGGTGATAAGGATGTAATAATAAGGGCTAATGGAATATGTCCATGTGTCTCGACCTTAACGCTTAACACTAACCTTTTTTACTTTACATTGTCCACAAGCATATAATAGTGGCCACTTCATTTTGATGAATTAGTTTTATTAAAATATACTTTATCAAAATATTACATGACATGTCACCACAAACTTGTTCCTAATGATTAAACATTATTTTATAAAGAATAAAACAATTACAACTTTACACAAATGATATTCCCATGGTTTTCATGCTGATTCCCTAGTCCACATTATTTATTAAGGATAGAAAAAACATTTTTCTCCACTATATATTTTCTACATAGTCAAAATATAACATATTTACACCATTATAACTCTGATATGATGTGACACACTTATCTTATTATAGGGTCCACACATAATACATTTATTCCATAGTCTGCATCACTCTCCCCCTAATAAAAAAGGTATGACACATGTGTATGTGCTCACAAGAAAAGGGTTACACATCATATTAGAGTTATAATAGTGTGAATATGCTACATTTATAATACTTAGTGAATATTAAATGGAGAAACATGTCCATGTTATCTTTAATAAAGAACATGGATTATGGAATTGACATGCAGACCATAAGAATATCCTTTATGTAAAGTTGTAGTTATTTTTATCTTTGTAAAATCATGTTTCATCACCTAGGACAATTTTTTGGTGGTATTTCATGAAATTTTTTGATAAATTATCTTTATATAAATATAATTAATCAAAAAAAGTGGCCACTATTGTATTTTTGGGGCTGATATAAAGTAGATGGGTTCATGTTAAGGGATAAAGTTGGGACACATGCCCATTTTCCATTAGACCTTAGGATTATGATCTTATCACCTTATCTATTCATAGTTGGCATCATGTGGCTATAAATAATGTAACCTAGGAATATGAGGAACTCATCCTTCTGGAGAGGAATCCTTCTTCCCATTTTTCCTTCAATATAAGAATAATTCCTTGTTTGATTCATCTATGTGTGTTCAATTGTGTTCTTCATTACTCTTTTTCTACACTATCCTTTTATTTGTTCACATAACCACCTTCATGGTTGTAATATTAGTATCATCTAGTATAATTTCACAATAATTACAATGTTCATATAGGGAAGTTACTATTATAATGGTCTATTTACAATGCTCACCTTACCTTTCTAACGGTTATATTACCCCTTATATATACACTTTATTCTAATATCTAAAATTATTAATATCATTCTCTTAGTTCATATACCATTTTTATTCCATTTCTTACTATTTTCTTCATAATATCAATTTATATTGTATACTTTTCATTTCTTTATATTACGATCTTATGGAGTTCAAGATTATGGTGGTGTATTATATTGTTATATGTTTTATAGTACTATTTTCAACCATTATAATGAATATTATCTTTTAGTTTTGTGTTTTACTATTATTATGAAATAATAAAATGTTCATTATGTTATTTTTTATGATGAAGTCTTTATTTACTATAGTATAATCTTAGGTCTTACACTAATGTTGTTGTGGGGATAAAAATTTATAGATACTTGATCTCTTAACCTCTTTGGAGTAAAATACATGATGTCAAAGTTTTTTATCATAATAAAAATACCTCAGAACACTCCCATATTATATTTAAATTATACGGTCTCTCTCCTAACCTAAGTATTTTAAATTCCAAGGCATGTGTCTCAAACACTTTGACTTTACTTGGTTATCCATTCCCACTGGGTGTTTTAAAAGTGGATATCCTAGACCCAAATTGAGAAATACTTTTTGATTATCATATTTTGTATACAAATAGTTATGAATGATGTATTCTTACTATTATAGTGTTATTACTTTCACATATACTAATTACATGTCAATGGATTACATGTCATATAAAAAGGTTATAGTAGTTCCCATATATAATAAGAACCTCAAGATACTATGAAAATAATATTAAACACATGTCATATAGTCTAGATAAATCATACTAATAATACATATATGATATATTTCCATAAAATTTTGTGAGATCATAAGCATTGAGACTTATTATAATGAAATTTTTACTTGGTGATATCGAGTAGAGGAGATCCTGATGACTTACCCATTAATATTAACACCACATGTTTTGGGTGTCATTAGATGCTTCTGTCTATGAGCACGTGTATTGGTCTCTCACCCTAATATAATTATCAATGTGTATAATTTTCTTGTGTACTTTTATGCAAGATAAAAACCATGAAATTTATGTTTTTGGAAAGGTATATTGTGTTGGGTGCATCATTGGTGGTATGAAATTGATTGAATGGTCAATAAAGGATTTGTTACTCCTGAGTAAAGTAAGAGATATCTTGGGACTAGTTGACTAGGATGGAAATGACTTAATTAAATACATATCCATGGTAGAATAAGATAATTCTATCTAGTATAGTTAATGAAATATAAATAAAACATTAATGGATAATGACACAAAGTATGAATCATGCTTTATGAGATATCATGAGATAAAGAGATTATATTACACAAAGTGTGTTTGTATGAGGTTTTCATTACTATGACTAAACCTAATCTCCGTAGGGTCCTTGATTTGTTTCTATACACTACTCCTAGTCTATGAGTGACACTCAATGCTATCAAGATAAGGGCCTAGATGTTCACACAGAAAGTGTATTCAAAATTTTATCTAATTATAATGAATTAGAGTTTAGGACATGGTGGGACCCCCGATGGGGTCATGTTATGTATGAGTTTTAATGATCACAAGAAAATAAATAAATTCAATATTATTCAAGTTTAGAATAATGAGTGTTGAATTTATTAACTCATTGTATTCACTAGTTATTAAGTGAATGCAAGGAAAATATTTTATGAATTAATAATTCATTATTCAAGGTTTGTTAAATATTTTATAGAGGAAATGAGTTAAGTTAATGAATCATATTTTATCATGTAACATAATCTTTATGTTATAATTGATAATATACTTATGATCATTGTGACACATTTGTGAGGCTATAAGTGTTATTTTGGGTGAATTTTTATGGTTAAACCTATTAAAGGGACAAAGTAAAATTTTAACAAGTTTAAACCGACATATATAAGCCTAAATAAGTTAAAATTCTACAATATTACTTATCCCGTGAATTTTAAAGCCTCTGCCTCTTATATCCCAAGTTTTATAATTAGAAAGAGGTTTAAGAGCTCTCTCTCATATTGAATAAATGGCACTTTCATGATTATTAGGACATCAAAATCCCCTTCAATACTCTACACCATCACTTAAAGTTTGAATATTTATATACAAATAATATTTTGAAGTATGTGTGGACAATATAGAGGGTTCCAACTTTGGTTCCTTCAAGTGATGATCACCAATTATGAGAGAAACATGCCTACTTTTTCAAATCAAACTAGGTATAATTTTGATTTATTTTTCATGCCTATTTAAATTACACGAGATCCTTGGGTTGATGAACATACAATACCTCATTGGATATGATTTTATAACATTAATTGAGTGTAAATTTTTAAAATTTACCAGCTTCCATGCTTCCTTTATGCACCCAATACCAACAAGTGGTATCAAAGTTATTGTGTGATTTCTCAAGTTGGAATTAAAATTAATTTCATATGAATTAAATAATAGGGTTTTGAAACAACCCCAAAACCACTTATGATGCTTTGATTCAAGATTAGATGACTGAGATATAACTATATAATCATCAGAACCTCTATTTTTGGTCTAAAAATAATATAAAATACATACAAACACAAACAAACAAACAAACACACACCTACACCCCCAACACACTAATGAGGGAGGTATCCACTTTACTAATGTGGGGGAAATGATTCATTTGACTAGACAACAAAGTGAGGTGTGGTGGCTCCCAAATCAATGCAGAATAGAAAATAAAGTAAAAAATAGATAGTGTATTGATTACCCCAACCGTGAAGAAAGGTTCACCCCTGTTGATTGGGGGGCGAGTTTACATTGACAGAACCAACAAGTCATGAGCACTGTGTATATAAAAGAAGTAGTTTTTAAAATATAGTGGTGCTAATCAAGTTCCTTTTGGCCATACCACATGCCCCAACATTTACCTAACCACCCATCCAAGTCATCCTGACTTGGGGCATGTTAGGTCAAGATCTTCTTGACTTTATCAACCAATTCAGTCATAATAAGGGTCTAGAACCCCTTTGGGGGGGGGGGGGGTCAATGCCCAAAAAGTCCCAAAATGTGAGAAATAATTTAAAAAATATTTAAAAAATATTTGGAATTTATTAATTCCATTTACAAGACCATGTGAATAATAAATTATGAATTAAAATTAGTTTAATTTATTTTAATTCATAATAAATTCCATTGAGTATAATTCTTTATAAATTTAATTTTATTATGATATTTTAATGCATGTATACTAATCATGAGCTAGAATGACCAATGTATGTATGGTATTTGTTATTCATTTATTTAATTATTGTAATGTGTGATGATTGTAATAATTAATTAATAAATCATGATATGTGCATCGTCCCTTCACCTCATTATATTTATAAGGGTTTTCGTATCAATGAGTGATATTATTTATGTGTATCCTACATTATCAAGATACCCTCACCCATGAGTGAGTATTTTTGTATAACATGGAGGAGGAAAGAAGATGAAATTTGTATCGAGACTTAAAAAGTACTAAATGGTATTTGGATGCATTTGACAGGGTGATCACTGCAACTTGATTCAAATAAAACTTAAGGAGTTACCCCTAGGGTCTTTATTGATTCATCATTTGATCGATGGATCAACCATTAAAAATCTATAATGATCATGTATTTTATTTTATCATATACATGGTTTATTATTTATATGTATGTGTGGTTATACTTGATCACATAGAATGATAAACATGCATGTATAGATAAAAATACACTAAAACATGATGAATTTTTTCTATTTATTAATGTTTAATTTGTTAGTGTGATCATATAGTAAATAGAATAAGAAATTGAAACTGATTTCATTTTTCAAGATAAATAAAAACTATAAAAAATCCTCAAATAAAATATTAATTCAAAAATTCCTTCCATCACTTAAATTTGAATAAAACCATAAGTACAAGGTGCTCATCATCCATAATTGAGAGTGAATCATACTTTAGGGGAGTTTTTATGAGAGTGGTGGGCCCGATTTAACTAAAATTAGAATCAAAGGAAAATATATATCAAGTTTGATTTAATTTTAGAGGCAAGATCTAAGAAAATAAAAGTTAAGGATTCATAGGAGATGAGACTCCACTCAACAGATTAAGGAGCCATTGGTAAATATGGTTGGCTAGCCAAAATCCAACCTTAGACTCTTGGAGTGGAAGAGATGCCATAACTTGGGATATGAAGAGATGTTTAAGGATACTTTCCACTAGAATACACATGCGACTGAGTATTAAAAATCTATTAGTTGAGGGATACAAGGATTTGAATAAAGTAGTAGGAGTCATTTAATATAAATAGAACTATAATATATAATAATTGGTAAAAATATTAAAGTACTAATCTATTAAAGTTTTATTTTGTATAAAAAATATCTAGTAATACCATAGAAACTCTATAATCAATATTTAACAAATAACATGTCATGACCCACAACAATTTCTATGAGTGGCACTAAAACTTGTTCATATTACTATGATATGAAAGGAAATTACATTTTATGTATTCCCCAATACTTGATGAGCCACCTTAGTAAGAAAGTAAGGGTGAAAAGGAATCTTACAAGATACTAATGTATAATTCATGTGATGTTTATATAATAATTCTATCATCAATATATAGTGAGTTGTGAAATAAACATGAAGAAAAGGATAGATATACCCTGCTATTGTATCTTTGAGTAGTTTGTAAGGAGAAAGTGAAGCAAGAAATAAATTAGATTATCATTACCAAAAACACGTTTAAATTGAAATATAGAATATAGGATGGTCCTCATGTGCTTAAGATGATGTATTCAATATATCAATTAGTATAATTGGGATTCAAACTAAAACAAAATATTTCAATAAATCTCATTTTGTCATCCATATCACCCAATTACTCCAGTTTCATTGATAATTATAAAATGAATAGTGTGGATAAAATACTTCAATATCTTTCAGATAAGGTTCCCCAAGAAGATAAGAATTTATAGAAATATAAATATTTAATTATTATAGTGAAAAATAAGAAATAAAAGTTGAAAAGGAAAATGGTAGGTGTAATTAAAAAGGAACATTCACATAATCCTTTTAAGAAACCAAAGATAAAGAGGGAGATCATCGAACAAGAGGTTGTTTCCATCACATATGGAAATAAAGGTCACTAGAAGAGAAACTATAATTAATTAAAGAAGAAATTAGAGGTTTCAAATTTAGGTATATTTATCATTTTATGTAATATTTCTATTTATACTTATTTGGTATTATATTCTATATTTCTATCACATATTTTTATCAAAATAAAGGAACTATGGAAGTTCAAAAATATTACAAGAGTGAAATTAATCTTCAAGTTTCTACTAGAGTTTAAATTATACATCATCTAAATAAAATTACATCCTAACATTCCTATAGTATTGATTCTTGTATTTGAAAACTATTATTGTGTAATGCATCTTATCAAAATCATTATCTCATGTCAAGTTTAGACACAATGATATTTTATTTCATGTTTGAAATAAATTTATTATGGCATACCATAATTAATTAATAGTTTAATTATACTTGATTCATATATATACTATATTAGTAATTAATGATGAATATAAAATACAATACTCAAATAATATCCATTTATAGAAAGTTAATTCTTGGTCAAGTAAATATAGAATCAATTTTCAATAAAAATACCAAAAAGGGTGTTTAGAATATTTTTGAGCTAAAATTATTATGCATTTTACATGATTACTTATTAGGTTTAAAGTGATCAGGACACATTTTGATAGTAAATGTGATAGTAACAAAAATATTCTAGAACTATTTTAACATGACATGTATAAACTATTTCAAATATAAGCTAGAGGTATATTCATATATTTCATCACATTACTTTAAGGAAATAAAGGAATGTAAAAGTGAAGAAAGGAATGTGAATTGTTAGAAGATAAGAGATTATTTGGGTAGGTAGGCCAAAGATTATCTTAACCAAGTATTCATCGATCATTAAAATTTAGAGTTGAGTAATTCTTAAAATAACATTTCTTTATACACATAAAAATCATGATATTAGTAAAAGGAGAATCAATGAAAGGGTTTATAATTTTTTCAAATTCTTACATTATATTTCGAGACATGCTTTAAAAAAAATCCCATTTTTCTTATAAATAGAATTATAAATCCCCTTAATTTGACACATAATTTTCCCCACCATCAAAGTATCAAAACTCCATTGGATTTACTATAAAATTATTAGGAGTTAAAATTGTGATTATCTATACGCATTGTGTTCAAATGAGTGATTGGATTTTAAGTGCCGCTATCCAAGAAAGCTGATATGTTCTATCCTAGTATAGAATTACTCTCAACCTTGGGAAACATAGAGGGATAAAGTTTATCTTAATGAAATAATTTGAATTTATAGAGTTTTAATTTATATATTTTATATGTTATTTTATTTCTTCCTCATCTGCTATAATATTTTTTCACTTAGAGTGTAGAATGACTTAGAATACTTAAATCAATGTCTAATATATTATGTATATAGATTACTTAATTAATTATATCAAGAAGGACCCTACTGTATTCTATATACAGATTGCTCTAACCTTATTTTAACATATTCAAACATAATAGGAATAAGGACCCCACTATATTTAGTATAAACATTGGTTAAGACTTCCTATACTATTGTAAAAACTAGGAATAGACCCTACTATAATTTTTGTATATATTGGTCATTAAATCTATAACTTTATTTTGTATACAACGTATCACATCTAAAAAAATCTTAATATTTTTTTACATAAAATGATATCAATTTTTATTTCTCTTTGTGTAATAGGAATTATGACATTAAATATGGTAATTACACTTACCACAATGCAACCAATGAATTCTCAAGGAGATAAGACAAAAAAATTAATGGTATTGATTTCAAAAGGAGGAAATAAAATATGTTTTTATACCAAAATACATTAAATTTAGTAAATTTAATCACCGTATAAGCACCAAATCTCACTGAATAAGAAATAATAATAGATAATGTTTCTACTTTTATTGAGAAATTATATCTTTCTTGGAAATATTTTAAAAACTATATTAAGAATAATAGAAAGGAAATTCATCTTTAATATTTTATCATGTGATTGAGGATAGGATAAGAAAACTAAATTTCTAAAAATAAAGTGATAATAAAAAATATAATCTCAAAATATAACATTATTGAAGGAGGTTAAAATATCAAGATACATAAGTTCATGGGAGGGGATCTTAATCATGATCAAAATAAGTTCAAAGGAAAATACTATAATTATGAAAATCCTATACACGAATCCATGGATTTTAGAAAGCTAAATAGAAAAATTATTCCTCAAGAAAAAATAGTGAATCTTAAAAAAATTTCCACTGAAGTTAAAGATTTTCATTTATCTACTATAGTTTCCAAGTTAAATATCACTGGAAACCCAAAGGAGTGGTGGGTTAACAACAAATATGTTTTTTATTTCTATACTAATGAGTGGATGTTCTCATCATAAAATTCAGTGGGAAGTCATGAGAAACTATTTATGGGTAACTAATAAACTTCTAAAGTGGAAATAATGGGCAATGTACTTATGAAAATGACCTTTATCAATACCATAAAACTAAATAATGTACTTCATATTCCTGATATCTAAAAGAATTTAATTTTAATTTTTATTCTATTTGAGAATTAATTCAAGTTAATTTTTGTTCCTAACAAACCAGTACTCTCTAAAAGTTATGTTTATGTTGGTAAGGTATATTTAAGTGATGGTTTGTTCAAATTCAATGTAATTATTATTGTAATAAAATATTCTGATATGAATGAAAGTAACGATACTTCGGTTTATGTGGTTGAGTGTGGAGATTTTCATCATGCAATATTGTTTCATGTTAAATATAAATATTTAAATAAATTAATTAATGTGGATTTATTACCAACATTTTCTTGTTCAGTCAATAAATATCAAGTTTTTGTTGAATCAAATTTTTTTAAACTACCATTTCATTCTATTGAAAGGAAACCAATTTTTGGATTTAATATACACTGATATATGAAATATGAAATTATTACCTTCAATAGGTGGTAAAAAATACTTATTCACTTTCTTATATAAAATTACTAGTTTTTTATGTTTATATACTTAATAGTAAATAAAAAACTATTGATGTATTTAAACATTAGGAAAAATAACATTGATAATCATCTCAAATAAGAAAATTGAAGGCATAAGGAGTGATCAGGGAGGTGAATATGGATTACCTTTCCAAAATATATGTAGTGAGTTTAGAATAATTCACCAAACTATATTTTATTAATATTTGTGATAGCTATAATTCATGCATATATTGTATATATTGAATTAATTGATTTTAATGATTAATTAATTATTTTTTCCTTATCTCTATTGATTTTACATTATAATGATAGGAATAATTTTGAATATAATTTTGGAAAAAAGAAGAAAATAAATTATGAAGAAACATTGAAGAAGGAAGAAGATAAATTCTAGTTTTACAAGACATGAAAAAGGATATAATACAAGGTATTAATGTAAAAAATAGGTCCTGGATTGTAATACAAACTCTAAGTTATCCATTGTGATGTTTCTAGTGAGATCAACTGAGGACCATGGATAGGAAGAAATGATAGAGAGAAGGAGACAACATGGGCTGGTGTTGGCGTGAGAGGAGTCATAAAGGAGAACCTTATGTGGGTTATCACTGAGAAAGATAACTAGTATGGGTAGGAACTAGTATTTATCATCTAGCCAATCCTTTCTATGACGAGTCTTATAAAGGATACCCCTCCAAATTGAAACTTTGATATTGAATATAAATTAATAGGGAATAGTTTATCATAACCAAAACAATATCATCCCAATTTTTATCTTCATGTGCACCTAGGGTATAAATACTTCAAACTGTGACTGATTGAACCATGCTGCAACCACTATAGATTATGCATGGAATCTTGATATCATCTATGGGAAATATTATACTACCATGTAATCCATTCAATAAATTCATACCATGAAAAATTATTAGAAACCATGCATGCATCAACAAATCTTGATAATTTTCACTGTATGGAGTCTAATAAGGCCATGGATTCCATAAAAATCCACTGTGAAGCTCACATGAAAATGTGAACTTGGATAGTGCACTGTGATGCAGGAAAAAATAAGATAATACCCTATATGAATAAAACCACACTGCATTATATAGTCTCACTCCATGAGGAAGAATGAAGTGAACTGCTACTATGAGATGTCATGCCTATATCCATGTATGAAGAACCTAGATAGAGGGGTTTTAGGAAGTTTTTTCACCATGATTTCCTAGATCATGCCATGGTGAGATTTTAAAGATCATGGATAAGTTTTAAGGGTCCTTATAGAATCATGTAAGGGTAAAAAGAACACATAAGGAATAAATATTTTATATAGTTTTAAGAGTTACTATACTATATGGACATTGTGTTCACGCCATGTTGAATTGTGACAGTGGAGTATAGATTTCATACAGACAAAATTTCACTACACTCTTGGGATTTCATGAGCATGAGGGAATAAACAAAATTAATACATTAACGAAAGGTTGGTAACAAGGTCTTGATTCATTCCACATTTCATTTTGTGTCATATAATGAAGTGTTTTGAGAATAATTTCATGCCACATAAAATATCTCACACAACAAGGGTTTCAGTCAATGATTTTTAAAAGATATGATCTTCTAATATTTATAGAGGAATTTGAGAATATTTGACCATGTGGTTCTCATAAGACATGGAGGGATATTTTTGGAGATAAGAAGATATAAATTACAGGGACTTATTTCCTATAAATAAAAGTGGAATATTCTTTTAGGATAGGTACCCATATCGGACTAGTGTGAACTCATACTATAGGATGAGTCTCATCATGACTGGTATTTCAATAGGGTTTTATGTTCTTTTATTTTCTCACCCTCTCATGTCTAGTATGAGTGGGTGATTTTATTTATGATATGGAAAGTGTAATGAAGAGTGATTGACATTTTTTATGTATTTAAATTTTAAATGGAAATGCATGATTCGGTTTATTCATTCTTATTCTTTCATATCTATTCCTTATTTTCCATGCATGTCCATTGTGCATTGCATGAGGGAGTGATGTTTTAATTTATATACTAGTATATAGTTTCTACCATGATTAATGGAAAAATTATATACTATGTTTAAAAATAATTTTAGGTCACCTATCCTTATAATAATTCAAAGTATTTGACCATGAAAACTGGGGAGTTTTGGAGATATATAGTAATTACATAGACCAAGGGAATTTCTTAGACTTGAATCCTAAAACTTCAAGATTTCACATTCATTATTTTATGCCTAAATATTTCATGAACTTGGATTTTAATTTTCTTACCAATTTTTATCTTTCTTTCTCTTCTAAAATCATCTCCATAATTCATATTTCTTAGTTCAAGTAATTGTAGTTATATATTTTGTCATAGATAATAGTCTTAATTATTGAATTAAAGTCTTATCTATACATTTTCTATGTGGGTTCGACCTTATTAATTTCATAACCCATACTACTTATTTGCAGTTTTAGTATTTTTTGGTTTGTGATTTATAAATTTATAAATTTGTTTGAATCCATAGGAAGTAACAGTTTCTGTGGAATAACCAAGTTTTTGACACCATTTCTAGGGACTTCGTATAGGGAAAACTTTAATTTAATAGTTATAAAAAGACTTTTACCTCCTTATTTTTTTTTGATTTTAGAGTAGGTATTTATCTTTTTTTTCCTTTTACATGCTCATTATTTTTGGTTGTGTTGTCAGGTGAAGATTATGTACTGACCAATCAAGACAAATTATCCATTAAAATTATGAATCTTTCACAAAAAATTGAATAACTTCAAGAAAGATCCAAAGATTTCAAGAAGCATATAGACTACAACCATACCCAAGTGATGACGAGGAATTACTCTATGAACTATAATTTGTATTCAAATATTCTTGTTAAATCTCAAATAGAATGTAAATGGAGGTATAGGAATCAAATGAGGTACCCAAGGAGGAAGAAAAGCTTGAGGAAACACCTAAAGAGAGATCCAACAATGATTTTTAATTTAAGGAAAAATACAAGGTAACCCCTAATGATGAATCCAAATCTATTTCTATGGAAGTGTGAAACCCACATATCATTTTATCTCTTATGATATGTTATTTTATCTTATTTTAAGGTAATTTAAATTTTTGAAGTGTTTATTTTGTAATTTCAAAATTTTAGAAATTTTTCTTTGGCACACAATTTCAGGCACACAATTTAGATAAAATAGTGCGATGAACCTTATGTGTCCCTTACCTACCCTTGTGTGTTTTTCATTATGAATGAGAATGGTTTGACCTACATGGGTGGTTCATGGTTTGGATGACTCCTAGAAGAAACCATGCGACTTACCTTTTTGTAGGAGTTATATGGAAAACAATTAGCACACTGGTATAAGTAATCATGAATACATACCATGTGAAGGTGTTTTGTCCTTCCAGTAGCTCCTTCATGTTCAGTGCATGGTTTATTAAACCTTGTGTCCAAACTGTCAGAGTTGTCCATGTGTTTAGTCTTTGGGGTTATATGGGGTTTCCCTTAGTTAGATTTAAGGGGGTTTTACCCCTTTTTATTTCTCCTTGTTCAACCAAACTAGGAACACCTGAGGGAGATATCCTCATAAATTCCTTGATTATTGGATTCCTTCCCTCAATTTCAAGTGATCTCTTTAAGGTAAGGCCTCTGTTTCTCTTTATTTCTCTTTATATTCACTATTTTTTTCCTATCTTAGCCTTCTACCATGAACCTTAATGGTATATTTTTCTATGTATAGGGTTTTTGGTAGGTTATAATGTTGGGTTTTGGTTTTTAAGGACCACGGGGGACATTATCTTTATTAGTTGAGAATTCAATACCACAGAAAACATATTTTGAAATGGTTTTGAAAAGATTACACTTGTTTTAAGGTAGATGTTTTTGTATATTTTATTCCAATTCTATTTCATTTAATTATTTAGGTTTTAAATACTTTGTTTTGTTAAAACTAAATCTACATGTGATGATTATTGGATTTTTCTATAAATATTTAGAGTTTTATTGCTTGAAATAATGGTTTAGAGGTGGTTTTATATGTATTTATAATGTATTATTTGATTTAGTGTTTTAAAAATTATGTGTGTCATGTTCACAATGTTTTTTGGAGTTTTGAAAGGTTTTTACCTTGTTTGGGTCTTGAATTATCTAGAATGGGATGATTTCTTAAATTGATTCCCAAATTCGGTTTTAATGGAAATCCTTGATTTTATAAATGATTTTCAATGTGTTTAAATAGTTGGTTTTCAAGAAAGTTTGAAATGAGATTTAAAATTATTTGAAAATATGGATGAAATGTCTTGGCATTACAAGCATTATATTTTTATGTTTTGTTTAGCACATTAAGAAGTTTTTTAATACGCGTGAGACCCACAATTGAGCCATTTTCATTGTGTTTCTTGTAATGATTTGAGACCCGTAAATGGATGTTTATATCATTGTATGTTTATTTATAGTTATTCATGAGTTTTGAAAAAATGGGGGTGTTTCATGTGAGGGTATAAGAGGTGAGGTGTGGGTTACTTTAAAATTATTTATACTTTTTGTATGTGATTGTTGATTTCTCACCCCCATTTGATGATTTTCATGGGAAGTATTAGTATAATAGTAGGGATCCAGATAAGTTTATGACCTAATCTAGAGTGTGATTCCTATGTTAAGGACCTAGTCAGAATAAGTGATCCAACAATATGTTTTTGTGGTTCCAAAACATTTTGGAAGAGCCTAAGTATTTCTATTGAGCTCACCAATCATGATGGATCCTGATTAGTTTTTCAAAACTATCAGGACATTATAGGTTCGTTATTTCTAACCTCGGTTCCTTTTATCTACTTTATTATTGAGATTATTGAGTCTTATGATGATTATTATGACTCATAGATCTTTTTTAGGACAACTTAAGGGATTTCATTTCACACTTTGATTATACCCCCTACCTGTTGATTACTTATTTTCACTGTGTTCCATTTATCAGTTTTGGAATATTTGTTGATATGAATGTGCCTATTATGATTTATTTTTTTATTTTATGGCTCTAGTTTACTTTTCAAATTGATTTATGAAATTATTTTTAAAGTGTGGGTTTTGAAAAGGAAAAGCAATGTTGCTTTAAAAAAATTATTTTATAAATGTTTTGGGAAAAGAGGAATAAATGGTTTTTTGGGTGTTCATTTATATATCCTATTTTATTGGTTTAAATTATTTTTCAAAATAAAAACCTTGATTTGTGGGTTGGTATGAAAATTATGGTTTTAGACTATATGATCTTCAAATGTTTTCCAAAGGCTTTATCTTGGTTTTGGAAAAAGGTTTTGGTTCCACCCTTCTTTTCTTCTTTTAAATAAGGGGGTGTTTTATAAAAATAAATTTATGTATGAGTTTTGGTTTTATCCAAAACATATGTGAAAATTATATTTTTCTAGTTATGTTTCAAACTAGCATTAATTAAATGTAATTTTTAAAGGAAATGAAATATAATCTTTAGTGAAATCCTACTAGGAGTGTTTTTCTCACACCCTGCATATACCATTCAGTTTATGTAGCTCTTATGTTTTTTCATTTCATTTGGATATGGTTTGGTATTTTTAGGAGTTTGGTTTGGGTTGGACTTTGATTGGTTTGGGAACTTTATGAGTGAACATGGGTCAATAGAAGATAGATGTTTGTGGTTTGGGATGTTTGGTTTTATTTTAGGACTGTTTATGTATTTCTATTGTTGGACCAAACCTTTATTTTAGTTTTTTTATATTTGGATTTCATTTATGTGAATCTTATTATTTATGAATTGTATGATTTGTGTATTTATTGGCACTGTTAGTTACTCTGATTCAGTTGTTATTTATTTTTTATCTGATTTCTTTATATTGTTTTGGTCTATTTTAATGACATGGACACCCATTTTTGGATAGGTCATGCCGAATTCCCATGGTGGAATCTTGGGTTTGTTAAACTGATTTAGAGGGTGAAATTGTTCCCAAGGTTTGTTTCTTGATACCCAAGCTCTAGTTACCAGCCCATGGGGATCAGGAATACCCTTCGGGCCTTGTGGTTTCCTGGTATAGAAGACATGTCAGGTCATCTTGGGATGGTTTATTATAAAATGGTATTAGTTCCTAGGTTCTTTAAAGACCTAGGTTTTAAAGGGAAACTATTGTTATTTAGGATGTGTCAAGGTATAATGGATAATTAGGAATGTTTTCAAAACTCGATAGGTAGGCATAGGGAGAACATCATGAACTCTTTCACACCCATAGCCTTGAGTTACCATGGGTAGTTTGGGTTTTTATATTTAATTAAAGATTGTTTTTGGTAATTCTTGATGGGGTTTGATATGATATTGTTGTATTTGTATCCCCATTGAGAGTTCGAGTGATTTTGGGGGTCATTTGAGGCTTTTGGAATGAGAATTAGAGGAGAACCAGAGTTTCACGGTTAGCTCATTTAGTTTGGAAAACTATTTATCCAAACTATACATAGTTCTTATTTCACCCTAAATTTTATGTTTTGATTCCCTTTCTTTCTGGATCAACTCCAATGGAGCCTACTATTGGTGTGAGGATAAATAATTTATTTTTATAGTGGTTTAATATTGTTAGATAATGCTTTAATACTACTTGTTACATGTTATTTGGAGTTTTTTTTGTAAAAAATGGTTGTTTTGAGTTTTTAATTTGAATAAAAATATGAAATTTGTGGAGTTATTTTATTTTCAAACCAATTTTTATGGGATGATAAATTAATTTTGGTGGCTATGAAATGTTTTTAAATAAGGACTCTATCTTCTATTTTCATTTTTACCTAAAATTTTGTTTTGTAATTAAAAGAGGATTTTTTGAAATGTGTTGGATTTTTAAAATTGGTTGTTATGGTATTATTGAAAGAGGAACATGGTTTAATTTGAAATATATTCATAGTGTTCGATTTCATTATGGAAAATATGGGAATTATTCAAAAATAAAACTAGGTTTTTATTTTAAATCAAGTTGATTCTTTAAAAGGGATACGAGTGTGTTTTTGAACCCTTTTTTAAGTGTGGTGACTTTAAAGAAAATGATTTTTGTAAATTTTATAAGTAAACTAGAATGATTTTAAAATGGAATTAGATATGTTTTCAAGGCATGCGTGCCTTTAAAAAATGATTTAAAACCTCTTGAGTGGGGTTTGATTTTAAAAGGAGGTATGATTTTGAATGGGTTTTGGTATGTGTTTTTTATTTGTGGCTTGTGTGTTTGAAGTAATCCCATTGGTGTGCATATTGAATTTTTATTTTTGTTGGGAAAAAAAGTGGGTTAGGATTATGTT
This sequence comes from Viscum album, assembly GCA_963277665.1. NCBI lineage: Eukaryota > Viridiplantae > Streptophyta > Magnoliopsida > Santalales > Viscaceae > Viscum > Viscum album. Next base: position 1,354,871,125 of record OY728164.1, read on the forward strand.
GTGGGTTTCTTGATTGTGACTCCCAAAAAGGTTTTGAGATAATGTAGGAGTTTATTTCTGAGGGAAAGCCCTTGGGTGAATCCTTTTTTTCATCTTGGTGTCTCTCTTATGGTTATTAGATTTTACCATACTCTGAAGGGATTTATAGAGCTGAAATCCTTTTTTACCTTAGGAAATATTAATTCACTTTCATTTCTTTCGTGGAGGTCAAGGTTCTATGATGATTGTGATGTGGTTGGATCAACTTTATAAATCACTTAAGTGAAAAATCCTGGGGTGGTTTTGAAGTGGTTACCTATTTTGGGTGATATGTTTGTTGAGTCTAGAATTTATTGAGGTTTTTGAGATATTTTTTATGATCGATGCATTATAAGTTCTTTTTTTCCTCATTTAGAAGTATTTAGTCCCTGTGGTGATCCTTGTTTTAGGATTATGGTTTTTCTTGTGTGAGTTGTTGATCTTCATAGTGGTTTTGCTTATGCCTCAATGTTAGTTCTTGTTATATGAGGTTTGTGTGTAATGTTTTCTTTAGTTGGATACTCTATAGTTTTGATGTGGTTGAGTCTTAATTTTATGATTTTGAAAGATACGATGAATGGTGTATTGGTTGATATTATGCACTGTTTGATGTTATTTTGTATATTGTTGAGTTTTCTATGGGATGTTGAACTAGGTATGAGGTCCCAGGTAACCAATTCCATTTAGTTTTATGAATCAAGGTTGTAATCTATGTTGTTTCTTTATGGGGCATGTTTTTATTTGAGGCATCCTTTACCATTTTGGTTATGCAAGATGTGATGGTAGTCAATTGTGTTTAATGTAATTTTGATGGCTATTATTTCCTTTGGTATTTTAATTATCTTATTTTGTATATCATTTAGATTCTCTTTGGGTTGAGCTATTATTGTGGATTTGATTCGGTTTCTTGGTAAGTGTTTATGGTTGATATATTTTGGTGGTTCCTTTAGGAATGTTTTGAGTAATTAGGGTTGTTTGGATAATTATCTCTCTTATGGTTTCCTTGAGAGGCTGTTTATTGTTTCCACTATCTTATAATCATTATAAATGGTGGGGAGACTTCTAAAAGGTCACCATGTTTTGAAGATATTGGTGTTTAGAAGTGATGAATTGGTTCATTCTTGTATATGTTCATGGTTGTTTGAGGATTTTGTTCTGTTCTTGGTGAATTGAGCATGAGAGGTTTTCCTTGTCATAAGGACCTTCTTAGTTTCCCCCAACCTCCCACCTGTTACTCAGGTGTTGGAATTTTTGGTTTTTTTTTCTTATACTCTCATAAATTTTTTTGGGGGTATAAAGTGGCATGGTGGGGAGAATTATGAAACCCACATGCCACTACAACTCTTATTTTATGTGATTTTATATTATTTTTAAGTAATTTATTTTTTTGTAGAGTTTCATTTGGGATTTCAAAATTATGGAATTTTTACTTTTGCGCATAGTTTCAGGTGTACAGTTTTGAAGAAATAATTTGATGACACTTACACATCCCATCTCCACCTCTACGTGTATTTCATTTTGAACATGCATTGTTTGAACTATAGATGTGGAATACTATTTGGATGAATCCTAGTATAAATCATGCAACCTACCTTTTCTTATGAGTTGTAAGGTTCACAATTAGCATGTGGATAGAAGTAACCATGTGTCCAAACTATGTGAAGGTGTTTATACCTTATAGTGGATCCCATATAGTGGCACACAATTTACCAAACCGTTCATGTTTTATAGGTGCCTAATTTTTAGGTTTTTCTTATCAAATTTCATGGGTTTTGACCAATTTTTGTTTCCCCTTGTTTATAAAAACTAGAAACACCCAAGGGACATATCCTCGTTCATCCATTATTCAATTTATAGCTTTCTTCCCTAAATTTCAAGTTCTCTCTCTCCAAGGTAAGCCCTTTATTTCTCTTGATTTATCTTCCACTTCACTATTTATCATTTTTTCCTGGATTTTCATTGTCCTATGAACCTAATGGGGTTTTTAGCCGTGGATAGGGTTTAGAGTAGGTTATAATTCTAGGTTTTGGTTTCTATGGCTTATAGGGGATGTTTTCTTACTTGTTTGAGCATTCTATACTATAGGACACACATTTTAGGTTTTTTTATTAAAGATTCCACTTGTTTTAAGTTAGGTGTTTTTGTGTATTTCCTTTAAATTCTATTTCATTGAATTCTTGATGTTTTAAATACAATTTTTTTATTAAAAATAAAGATATATGTGATGATTATTGGTCTTTTATATAAATATTGAGAATTTTATTTCTTGGAATAATAGTTTATAAGTGGATTTATATAGTTCTTTAAAGTATGGTTAAATGCCAATTGTTTTAAAATATCATGTGGCATGTTTATAATGAGTTGAGAGTTTTAAAAGGTTTTGAACCTGTTTTTATCTTTAATTGGATGAATTTAGTTGGTTTTCAAAATTGATTCCCAAATTTTCTTTTAATTTAAATTATTGATTTCGTAAATGGATTCAATGTGTTGAAATAGTTATTTTTAAATGAAATTTGAAATGAGATTTAAAATGGTTTATAAATGTGGGTGAAATGTATTAGAATTATGAGAATTATGTTTTAAAGTCTTGTTTATCACTTTAATTTTTTTTAAAGTGTCTGAGACCCTCAATTGAGCCTTTTTTCATTATGTTGCTTGCGATGAGTTAAGACCCCTCATGGGATGTTTATATCATTTTATTTTTATTGATTTTTATGCATGATTGTGGAAAAATGTTGTTTTTCATGTGAGGGTGTAGGAGGTGAGGTATGAGCTAATTTCAAATGCTTTATACTAATTTTATGTGATTTTTGATTTATCACCTCTATTTGATGCTTACCATGGGAAGTCTTAGTAGACTAGTAGGGAACTGAATAAGTGAAAGACCTAGAGTAGAGTGTTATACCTAGGTTAAGGACCCAGTTAGATCAAGTGAGCTAAAAAATGTTTTCCATGGTTTGAGAATGTTTTGGAAGGTCCCAAGTATAACATACCGACTTGGGACGGCCCATCCGGTCACCCGAGTTGGCCCTTCACAAGGCTTGAAGTACATTCTCGATCACCATGGATTGGTGATATGCACCGAGCATAGTCAACTACCCCTTGGTAATATTTTCACTCATGGTAAACTAGAATAACCCATACAGGAAATGGTATGTCCATGCCGACATGATTAAAGCCCACATACAAAAATGAACATCTAGAGTACACAGAAAGGAAAATAGATACCATAGGCAACATTAAACAAAGCATGCCATAACAGGACATAAGCATACATGGTATATCAGGTCAAAACCTAAAACTCAAAAGAATGAGAACAATTAAAAACAAGGCCCATACATACATCCAAATGAATAAAAAATTCCCAAAATGACTCCACATGATCCAATCTATACAATAACACTTCTCCACAAAACACCGATAGCAGTAATAAAGAAGAGACACCCTGATGCATTGTTCCCTTTCCCTTAATTGTGTCCTAAAAAAAATCTACATATTACCAAGAAAATATGTAGGGTGTGAGGAACATAACATAGTAGGATACTACCTTGAATATATTTAAGTATTTTACCCATGAAAACCAATAAACTAGTTTGTAAACACTTTCAAAACTAAACCACTTTGAAAAACATACCATTCTCAAATAAACCTTTGAAATTACCTTATTTTTTCCTTTTCAAATAACAAAGGTTTTCCAAAACAATTCCCAATATGGATCAAATAAAGAAACAAATTCCAAGGAACAACATGTTTGAGAAAACCAACATGGCATAACAAGAGTGAACATAAATGTCATCATCAAACCATATTAATGGAGAATGAAAATGGGAATAACATATCTCATCATAAAAAATACCACTAATAAAATACATAAATCATATAAAATAATAAAACATGAGTAATTTTCACCTAGGGATCTAACCATCAAACCTATTATGAGTGAGTAAACAAGTATGCTAGTCGGATAAGAAAATGAAAGCTCTCATAGTCTTCCCCAGGCCCAACTCCAAGATCTATCACGTTATCTCAGTAACCAACATGGAATCACTCATAGTCTTCCTACCCAATGGATATCATGGTACCTTATAAAAAAAATGCAATCTCACATGATCTTCCCTCCAAAGGCACACATGGTCTCTCGAACAAACCCCTCACTCACACCTTAGTTACCCATGTGCTACTCCATGACACACATTCACAAACAAGTTCCCATCAATAAAAGTACATTTAACAAGCCAATTTAATTAAAAAACTCTCCCATTTTATCAAAAAACCTTTCCCAAGATAAAACCATTTCTAAATATTTTTTATAAATATATTTTTAGTCTTAAAACCTCTTTGAGATATTTTATCAATCACTTGGTGTGTATACAAGCTAAAACCATCTGGAAGACCCTTTTTAAATACCCAAATTGCCCAAACAAATCATAGAAAAGATCAAAAATGGGATAAACATCAACAAAAAATCATTTATTTATAAATTAGACAAACACAAGCCAAATTTTATTCATAATTTAAAGGTAAGCCATGGAAAATGCCCTTAAATAGGGACACATACCTCAAAATCAATTCCAAATTCATCACCTTTGATGACAACCACCCAAAATAGGTAGATCAATTCCCCAAATACCTAATCCAAAAGAAAACCAACCATTTAACTCATTTCATACCCAATATTTATCCAAAATACACAATAGGCTTATAGATCTTTATGAAAGAGTAAAAACAAGCAAGAAGAGGGGAAAAGGAAGAAGACTCCATGAAGAAATTGACTTACCTAAAGCCAAACCACTTTGATTCTAAGGTGGAATCACTAAGAATGGAGTGGGATAGATTAAAGGCCAAAGAGAATAAGATAAATGTGATAGGGTAAGGAGAACAAGGGCCAAGGGTTATAAAATCGATAGGAAAAAAATAGTAAAAATCTATATTTTAAGTGACCTAGATAGGATGCACGGTTTGGAAACATGGTTTGGAAAACCATGATCCAACCAAAAAAGAGCCACTATCTCATAAAAAATAAATCCACAAAATTTATATTATATTTTTTATGATTTTAAAACCATGTAAAATATCACTATCAACCTTTCACTCCCCTACACGGTTATCCACACGATTAAAAAACTGTGCACTAATCATACTCCTTAGTCCGCCTTCCCCAAAATCCTCATTTTCAACCCCTAAAACCTAGGAACTCCAATAATTTACTAAAAGGTAAATAAAAGTCAAAATTAGATGTAATAATGACCCAGTGGGCATCAAAAACTCTCCATTATGCCACTTTATGCCCCTAGAAAATCCTCAGGCTTCATTAGAAGAAAATAGGTGAGGCCACTTCACCCTCACCAAAGATTCCCACTCCCATGTCTCATGACTATTCTCTCCATGATAATAGTGCACATGGAATAACAAGATCTATTTAACATGGATTACCTTATTCTAATAATCCAATATACACACATGTTAATCCACAATGGTGCTATCAGGCTTAAGCTCCAACTCTTCACACTCTAACACATGATATGGGTCTGGATGGTATCTATTCAGTTGGGAAACATGAAAGATGTCATGTATTGAAGTCATTAATGGTGGAATATTCAACTGATAGGATAATTTTCCAAGATTCTCCACAATATAAAATGGATATTCATAACATGATGCCAATTTCCCCTTCTTACCCAAACTATAGTGACCCGATCAAACTGATACCCATAGAAACACCTAGTCACCAAATTGAAACTCCAACGAATGATGAAGATGTTCATAATATGAATTTTGGTGAAAATTTTCTATTTATAATAGTTTTTAAATCATCCAATATGTCTCGATTATCTCTTGGATGAGGTTCGATCAAACCAAGGATTGCTCACCCACCTCATCCCAACACAACATAGATTGGAATGAACTTCTATATAATTCCTTAAATATCTCCATCTAGTTCTAAGATTGATAATTATTGTTATAATAAAACATGTATAATATAAGGTGCCTCTCCCATGAACCCCTGAAATTAATCTCACATGCTCTCAATATATCCTTGATATTCTGGATGGTCAACTCAGATTGATCATCTTTTTACAGGTGATGCATGGTGATCAAATTTAGATGGGTCCACAAAGAATATTAGAGTCCCTTCCAAAATCTAGAAGTAAAATGGGCGTCCTAGTCCAAAAACCATCACCGAGTTCAGTCCATGAGGCCAAAAATCCTCTCGGATATATAGGTGTCTAAGGGCCTCTATATTCATAAAATCCCTAATGGGAATAAAGTGGGATGATTTAGTTAGATGATTAATAATCACCCATATGGAATCTTTCTCACTCAAAGTATAAGGTAGCCCAATCGTGAAATCTATAGAGATCTCATCCCACTTTCACACTGAAATGGGATGTGGCTGCAATAACCCCACTGGTATTTGATGATCGACTTTAATTCTATGGTACGTTAACCATCTAGAAATGAAGTCTGCCACTACTCTTCTTATCCTGAGCCACCAACTCCAACCCCTCAATGTATAAAACATTTTGGTTTCCCTAGGGTGAACATCCTAACTAAAATGATGTGCCTAATGTATCACCTCCTTCTTTAAGATCAAAGGAACAACCAACCACTTTTAAAAGAGGATAGAACCATCAGGATACTGATACCAATCACTTGATGTATCCCCACCATTTAAAATAGTGTTAATTTGCTGGAACTTGGGGTCATATACCTACTTAATCCTCACTTGATCAAAGGGAGAGGGTGTAGACTACACAATGTACAATAACAACTTCCCTCTATCCACCTACACCTATAGTATTAGATCATAAAATAAAATCATTTGACCCCAATCATATGATGATTAATTAACTACCTATACTATAAGATTACTTATCAATGTGTTAGTGATCACATTTCCCTTCTTAGGCATATATGAAATATCAAAATAAAAATTATAAAGGCATTCCACCCAATATATCTATCTTAGATTTATATCCCTCTCAATGAAAATATACTTCAAGCTATTATGATATGAATATATTGTAAGACACTCCCTAAAGAGGTAGTGTCTCCACGTATTTAACAAATTCATAACAACTTTCAATTCCAAGTCATGGGTGGGGAAATTATGAGTATGTGGGTGAAGCTACCAAAAGATATAAGCCACAAAATTTTCTTCCTGTATCAGTACACACCCAAAACCCACATTGGAAGCATCAAAATACATGACATAATCTCTCATAGGATCAAGAAGGATTAATATTGGTGCAGATGTCAAATGGGACTGCAACTTCTCAAAAGAAATCTGGCACTTCTCATCCCACTCAAACTTTACCCTTTACCTAGTCAAGGACCTCAAGGGATAAGATATCCTAGATAAGTCCTAAATGAAACATTTTTAATACCCATCTAATCCCATACAACTATATATATTGAAAAAAATATTACTTTTCTCCTAATACATGATCTCTCAAGCTTTATTAGGATCCACTAAAACTCCTACCTCATAAATCATGTGCCCCAAAAACTTCACTCCTTGAATCCAAAACTAGAACAAATAAAATTTGGTATATAGATAGTTTTCTCTCAAAAACAACCAAAAAAATCCCCATATAGTTGACATGATCCTCCTATTTATTAGAATAGACTAAGATGTCATCCAAAAACATGACCATGAAGGAGTCTAAAAAGAGGTTAGAGTTTCATTTCATTAATTCCATGGAGAATGAATGAGCATTGGTAACAAAAAATGGCATAACAAAATAATTAAAATGTATATACCAACTTTGAAAGGTGGTCTTTGTAACATCATCTTCCTGGACCCTCAGATGGTAGTACCCTAATCTCAGATTAATCATTGAAAACCAATAGGTCCCTATGATATTATAAAAGAGGTCATCAATTCTAGAAAACATGTATTTATTCTTCATGGTTACCTAGTTAATATTATTATAGTCTATGAAAATTTGGAGACTACTAATATATTTATTTACAAAAAACACTGGAAAAGCCCATAGAGACATGATAAAATGGATAAATCCCTTAAACTCAAGATCATCTACCAAGACCTTCAACTCTTTTATCTCGACCAGAGCTATCTAGTATAATGATAAGTAAATCAGGTTCGTACCAGGGAGTAGATTGATAGTAAAATCAATCTCCCACTGGGGATAAAATACCAAAAAATCCTTCCTAAAAACATATGGGTACCGATCCATGATCAATGGAAGTTTTCCCATGAATTATTCTCAACAAATTCAAGAAAAAACATGGAAAAATTGCATGAGATCAACCCAATCTCTAAACCAATCAGTCCCGCCCTCCCTAAATGTCGATCCCACTCTCCTTAAATGACGTGAGTGCTCCTATCAGGATTTATGAATTGGAATATATGGAAATAATAGTCAACTAGAACCTTGAATATGATTAACCAATCCATTCCAATAATAAGGTAAAAAATTTCTAGGTTCAAAATAAGGAAGTCCCGAACAACTTCCATTGCAGCTACTAAAATATAACACTTAGAGAAATTGAAACCTCGATCCTTATTCCCACTGAATGAGGTTAATAGATCCATAACATAAGGCAAAAAATCATCTTGAATACCAAAATAATAAATAATTTTCAATTAAATGAATGAATGGGTGTTAATACTAAAATACACATGTCATGGGAGATGTTGATGAAGGAATGACTGGTTCATAGTGAATCCGAGCCAAAACAACCCAAAAATACCTCTAAGGATCTATTTCATGAAGCTCATATTCTTCATGAATGGCCAAAGATCATGAATCTATCATAATGAGAATATACTAAACAAACACACAAATTCTTGATGGTAAAATTTTCACAACAACATTCAGATTCGTAGAGTGATTCAAAAACACGTGGGATCTTGACAGTAATCTCTGAAAAAGATACATTTAGACCCGTGGATCCAACCCACTTACAAAGATAATAAAGATCCATTAAGTCCTCCAATATTTTCAAAAAACCTTTCCTATAAATACCCCCTTTAGTTTGACTATTGAGGGATGGGAGGTGACCTTTCGACTTCAAAAAATTGCTCTCTTTTCATAAACCCCCTGAGCATCATGAATGAAATATAAAATGGATCACCCAAGGTATCCAAGATTTATGAAACCTCATAACTTGTGTTCTTGAGAGCCTCCACCCAAAGTGGAGATGACTTTCATAAAGTACCAATACCTTTGGGTAAGAATAATGACCTCTAAGGCACATGAGGCTTCACGAAGCATTTATTCTTCACGATGCACTTCCCCTGGTAATCAGAACTTCACTTTGTGGTAGGGGAACCCTGTTTCATGAACCCCTTAACCTCTATGAGGACCCTAATATTTGTGATACCCTCCTTCAAGAACCTATAATATTCAAAAAGTACCTCTTTGGGACTTCTCCATGGTGCCTCCCTTCTACCAACACCCCTTCACAAAGGTCGAGTAATTGGGGCCCCCATACCAATCTAGGACTAGTTCAGCTACACATCTAGTCCCCATGTTTTTAGTGCCACCCACTCTTGTGCCCAACCACTTCACCCCAAGTGTTTATCAATATTTAAAACTACATGTTTCTTCTAATCATAGATACTCTAACCAATTTTGATTCTAAGCACAGGGACTATAACATCTACCTAATGATTTACTTCTCCTTCATAGAAGTTCCAATGCCATGTCTCGCCCAAAGGTGTATGAACAATGGTCACGTAAGACCTATGGGTGAGGATTGAGTCCCCCCATGTCTAATCTGCATAAAGTAAATCTACCTAGATCCACATCCTAATTGGATAATGTTAAACTGCATGACAACATCTTTAGCACATGATGTAAAAATGAAGTCTTACCCTGTGTGATGAGAATAAGATGCCCCATGTACGATCATCATGGGATGCCACCCTCTACCACCAAAAGCCACAAAAATTCACTATTAGAAGCTTCCACATATAATACCCACACCATTTACCCAAGAGAGATACTATTGGTAAGGGAATATTCTATGAATAATCCCCACACCATCCCTCATAGACACTCCTTTCTCAAAATGAGTGTCCTTATTTGATGACGTTAAACTGCATGGATCTGTCCAATCACATGACCTTAAAATGTAACATAGAACTACATGGGTTTTGATCTCTGTATTTGAAATATGTTATGTAGGAAACCTCCCAGAGGTTCAATCTTGACACTGGTAAACTATCCAGGTGTGACATCTTCCCTCCTAGAGACACACCTCCCAGATTTGCCTCCACAGGGCGTTATGATCTATAACTCTAGATCCATCTACATGGGGCGTTCAAATCCATTGGTAAAATATCCAAGTGCAACATCTTACCTCCTAGGGATGAAACTCTTAGATCCACCTCTATAGGGAATTATGATCCATAACTCTGGATCCATATCCATGGAGCGTTCTGTTTCATCAGTAAACTATCAAGGTGTGACATCTTCCCTCTTAGGGTCACGCCTCCCTAATTTTCCTCCTTATGGTGTTCTAATTAGCTATTATATCTCCAAAATATGTAAAAATATTGCCCTGATATGTCTAAACCAGACATTATGATCATTCTCTACAGGACGTATAACTTGTGAACTAACCCAAAATACCTACCCCATGCAATAAACATGGGTTGCCAGAGGTAAAAAGCCTTGGAGGAATTACAGCCCTGACATCAATTACCTCATTATTGACACATGATTCCTTGGGTTCTACAACAAATATGACTCATATGATATTCCCTACTAAGAGGAAGATTCACAGGTGACAAATGTTCCCAATGTCCAGAAATGTCCAGAGATGCCCAACATGACTACTCTCTTGATCAAAGTTGGCTACTCTATCAAGACAGAAGTAGGGTAATTAACTAGTTTCCACAAAGAGATGGCTCTAGGAATGAGTTCCATGAACATGAATTAAATCTACGAGGGAGACTCTGACTAAGAAAAGAGATCCATGGAGGAATCCATGGAAGGAGGAACTGAATTCCCATCATCCCATTTCAATCAAGGAGAATACATCACTGATGAAAGTGATGAAATCCACCTACCTTTGTAAAGTGGGAATGTGGGGAAATAGATGCACGAGACGTATGAGCCCCAAGAAAATAATAAAACATAGAAATGGTGAACCCTATGTGAATATCTTCTATTCAACATGTGGACTAGTAACATCTAGGGAATCATCAAATTTTCATGTCATCAGATTCCAAAAATTTGGCGCTCGGTCCCACCAAACAAATGGTGGGCCCAACATAAAACTCACCTACAAATTGGGGCAGTTATTATATTGAGAAACCTTGGTCTATGATATCATTATCATTTATCCTTATCTTCTTTAGAATATTGCATGACATTGGGGAATTAGGCATCACTTTTCTTCTTCCTGTACTGATAGATGAATCTACATGCCTTAAAGGGCTCAATCCATTGGGAATCAACAACCTAGTGCCTATAGGAGCTGGGGTAGGAGAAATAATGATGTAGAAATCACACATAACTCCACCTATACCATGAATTTAACCTATCCTTTGGATACTAGGTTCCCACACCCCGTCTCACCCTCTGAGATCATCCAGAGGAGGGTGATCGACACTCTTGTATACAGATACAAGTAAGAGGGGACCATTCTCACAAGGTAAATGGACTTCTAGGACCTATAGGCCTTATCTTCATGCTAAAAATGCTACCCCTAAGGTCTTTATAGGGGAAAACCACCCCCATTTTGATGATGAATCACTTTGAGAGTCTCTCCTCAGAGCTCTCTGAAGACTCGCTCCCCTACATCAAGGTGGTGGGGGATACTCGTGTCATGCCATCCATGAAAAATACCCAGGATCCCCAAGGAGAGATCTCACTAGGCCCCACCAATTATAGTAATAATCAGGCCTACATGATGAATAATAGGTGGACTTCACCCTTTCTCCACCGACCTCGGTATGAAGCACCCGACACCAACATTGGGGGAAGGCCCAAAATGCTACCTGACAAGGGGAATCTTCCATGGCTCCAGTGTCCCCTGTCACTACCATCTCATCCCACCAGATCCCTATGATAGGAAAATAGGGATCAATCTTCAAACGATTGGGATCAATACCCCAACCACCTTATAGGCAGACTGAGTTTACTCTTTCAATCACTGGAACCACCGACAACCGTTACAAGCCAACATATGATGATGAGAATTAGTGTGGAGGTCATACCCACATCTTCATCAACCTAATCAGAGGCCCTCACCTCTCTTTTAACAACTATCATAGAGGTCCTCCCCATGCCAATATCATATAGAGTAGAAGTCCTCCTTGCTCTAACACAATCGAACACATAAGGTCCTCCCCGTGCCATCAAAAACCCAAGTAGAGGTTGTCACACCTCGACTTTTAAATTTAAATTTATTTTATTATTTCATATCATTGTTTAATCTAGTCAAGGTGCAGGTTGGACTTGGGACTGATTTTTTTTTCATTTAATAATTTTACTAGGTTTCGAACCTGTGTGTGGTCACTGCACGGTTGGCGGTAGCCGCACAGTTGGCTAAGGTGTCGTGAAATTGCCTAACATTTAAAACAAATAAAATTTTATGTAAATATTTTTTTTAAATGTTTAAATTAATGTTATTATTTAAAATGAAATGAGTAAAATTATGATTATGATTATTAATTTTATTATCATTATTATTTTTATTTTCATTATTCTTATTATTCTTATTCTTCTTATTATTTATATTATTATTACTATTAATAATAATAATAATAATAATAATATTATTATTATTATTATTGTATTATTATTATTATTTTCATTATTATTATTATTATCATTTTATTAACAACAAAAATAATAATAATAATATTATTATTATAAAAAGAAAAAGAAAAAAGGGCTAACCGTAATCTACCCACACAGTCGGTGCCCCCCTTCCCCCTTACCTACTCCATGCAACAGCACCTCGCACCCCTCCGCACTCGCCCCTCCGCTCTGGAAGTCAACCCTGCCTCCACCTCTCACCCTCCTGGTCCACTCCTGGCCTCACCCTCACCGTTCTCGACCTCACCCTCTCCCCCTCCGTGCTCGCCCTCTACTCCAACAACAACCGCACCCCCCTCGCCCTCCTTCCGCACCTCCAGCCAGCTGACCCTTCTGTCCTCTGGTCAGACCTCCCCTCCCAACCTCACCTTCCTTCACTAGCACTCTGATCGACATCTCTGGTAGCCACCGCCTCCATCATCAGTGTGTGAAGGGATCGTGAGGATCAGTTCTACCTTCCTCAGAAGCGACATCACATTTTCACACCATTGAGGTAGGCGTTTCCATCCCATTCTATCCCGAAGCAATTAATTGGTGCTTGTGTTACTTCAATCATAATTTTTACTTGATTTTTAGATTTATAATATATCTAATTAGTCCATTATGGTGTTTATAAATTTTTAAAATTTGTTAAAAATAGATCTTGTGGTGGATTGACAAGCACATATGGTGAAAATGAGTTTTTCAAATGAAAATGGTTATTATTTGTATGTGTTTCATTGTAGTGTTTTTTTGAAGGAGTTTTTATGGTTATGAAAAGGGTGGTAATTGTGTTTTCAATGACACTTGAGGTGAGAATATGTTAAATAATGGGTTTTCAATGGGAAATTAATTGTTTTGAGATATTGAATTTTGTTGTGCACCTCTAAATGTATCGTATGAAGTGTATAAATGATGAGAAACATGTTTTAAAAAGGGAACTTTCTTATTTGTTTATTTGTAAGGGGTTGAACCATGAAAAATTGTGGTTTTGGTGTGTGTAAAATGGAAATGGGTTGTTTTGTAAAAAATAGTTGATTTATTGAAATGGTTAGGTATGGGTAATTTGTGAAAGTTTTTTATTAAATTGTGCATATGATGTGAAACTTATTATTATTATTATTTTTGGAAGGGAATTCGGGTGATTTTGATTTCAAAAGAGGTTTTTAGGCATGTTTTTTGTGGAAATCCTTGTTGTGCTACTTAGAAGTACTTTATAAATTACTTAAACAATTTATTAAATTATGTGTAGTGCTTCCAGTGCCATTGGAAGACCTGCACGCATATACAAAGGTATGTATATATATAGCTGTATATATAATTTATGTGAATATTACCTCATGGCGTGGGGAATACATGCATTGGGTAAAGGGTATACATAGATATATATGAAGGTATGTGCGTACGAGCAGATGACTGCTTGAGTTAGAAAGCACCAAATGCCAAGAGTTGTCTTGTCCTACTTGAGGTAGGCGAATCCACATTTTCTTTTCATATTAATACCATTTAATGATTGAGTGTTTTAATTAAATCTTTAATGTGATTCGCACCTTTGAAATATATTTAGTTAATCTGCTATAGTGTTTCCAAGCTAATTGGTTTTGTTAAAAATAGTTTTGAAGTATTCTCCCTGATTATGTTTTATGTGTTTGTGGAAATTGTATTATTTAGATGTAAAAATTTGTATTGGTAATCTATTAAACATGAAACACACCTTCGTGATACTCTTCAATTGTCTGTCACAGTGTTTTATAGTTTGTGAAATTTTTTTGAGCTGTTTATGGAATTGTTTATAAACTATTTGATTAGCTTATAAAATTGCTAGTAAACTGGTTGGGTTGTTTATATAATTGTTTATAAATTTTTTGGTCTATTTGTGTAATTGTTGATAAATTGTTTATCAAGTTTTACTAGTAGCTTGTTTTTTGAAAACAGGGAAATTTGGAATATTCTTGGCAAATGTATTATGGTTTGGTCCTTTTTGTGGATTTTATGAAAGGTTTGAAATGTACTCTCAAAGGGTGTGCCCGTTTGGCCTTTCGTGTGTGTTTCGATGAATGTTATGCTCAAGGTGATGTTTGGAGATTTCATAAGACTGTTCATTTTTCTTTAAGAGTTTGAAAGGTTTTACTAAAAATGCAATAGAGGCTTTGGACTTAAAGGCCTGTTTAGATCTTCCAACTCATGAGTGATGTTGTTTTAACTTCTAAAATTATTTGTGTTTGGAAATTGTGTGTGCCTGGTCAGATTCTTAAATGTTTTTTATGAAAATGGTTTCAACATGGAGATGATGTGATGGCCTGGTTGGCACTTTGTATGTTTGAAATGTATGCATATATATATAAGTATATAGGGCGCCCCTATCTGAGGTGACCCTTTATGGGTTAATGCATAGGAAGCATTCGTGTTTGGGTTAGGAAAGTGCGGTGACGACCTATGAGTTGAGTCACACATTTGAGGGCCTCCTAATTACATAGTATTACTACCACCATGGGTTCCTGGGCAAATTTTAGATGATCGAGTGATATTTTCTGATCAACCCCGATTAGATGGGTTGGTACCCCCTAGATTGGTTGTTAGGCTAGGCGGGCTTTGCCACTGGATTTGGTCATTTTTAAGGTGGACAGTTGGTTATAGACTTAGGATATTCACTGAAAGAGCGCTGTTGTGGGTGCCCTCAAATGATTAGTGTAATTTGGGGTACTTAGGTGCAGCAGAGTGGCCGACCAAGGTCGTCTCTCAAAGGAGGAAGTGAATTTAACAAATTATTAGAGGTATTCTAAAAAATAAAATAAAATAGAATAGAATAAAAACACTACTTTAAAGGATTAGGGTTTTTTGTAGTTTATGAATCTAGAAGAAGTTTTCTGGAAGAAGATTGTATAATTTTTTTTTGTTTTTAGTTTTGAAATGAATTTCGATTAAAATGACACAACAAGAAGATGTTTTTTTAGAAATCTATTTAAAAGGCGTAATCGATCTAACTCTACCTATTCACTTTATTATTAATCATTATCATTTAAATTAACATTCACTTAATTATGATCCCTTAATTTATTAAATCCCGAACCCTACAAGAATTAACTTTACCACGAAGATTATGTGAATTTAACCCTAGGCTAACTTCGGAACATGCAATCGCAGCACCCTGCTTTGATTGATGTTCTAAGATTAGCTTATGGTCAGTGGTAAATTAAGTCTCATATCCATTCTAGAAATAAGGATGAATTGTGTTTAGGGATTATATTTTAACTCTACAAATTTATCCCGTGTGGTCTTGTATTACCGATTAAGATCGCGCTCTCACAATTTACACAAAATCCCGACCTCGCGTGTTTTTGTGTTAATTGTTCAATTGCTTTCTTAGTTTCTTACAATTTAAAAACAGAATTCATGGATCATATTAAATTAATTACAGTATCTCAATGATTAAAAATAATTAAATGAAGAGGGTAGAAGATAGATCGATTACTAAAAGACTACTCTTCCATGAGTGGCGTAATCATCGTAGAAGCGTTTTGCATGTGCAAAGGTTTATAATGGGTATAACCCAATAACGCTTCTAATCAAGAATTCAAGACCAAATAGGAAGATTAAGAGAAGAATAAATTTAAACAAAACAGAATAAAAGAGAAGAAATAAAATAAGAACAAATAAGTTTATTACACAAATGAAAACATTACAAAATGAAGAAGAGAAGGAGGCTTCGATGAGGGGATCCTTGCTTCAAGAGCTACCCCTCTTACAATGGTTGGATAATCTAGGTGAAACAGATTATCATCTGCCTCCAATCTCCTAATGAACTTCCCAACCCCTCCAAATGAGAAAAACTCCAATTTATAGAGGGGAGGGGAGGAAAGGTTACAAGTGGTTTCAAGTGTGAATGTGGAAATTCGGCCAAATATTTTAATGCAAATTGAACTGACCATTTGTCCACCAAAACGCGTGAATTGACTGGCCTTCCAGAAGGATAAAATGTGCATATATGGGTTCTCTATCTCCTCTACAAATTTTGGCTCAATAAAATCCAATATGTAGGAGTTATGGCCGCAATACATAAGCTTATCCATTCTGGAGAGTCCAGCCCATATTTGAATTTATGTCCCAATTACTCCATTAAAATGCATTCTTTTGATCTAGTGTCATGAATAAAAGTTGTAGATAATTAAGTTAGGAACACTTTCACAAAATTTAAAATTCAAATAATAAATATAAAAATATTTATATTCGAAATACTACAGTGCACTATTAAGGGTAAAACTGGAATTTTCACCAAATTTTCAAATGAATGATCAAATCCCAAATATTTTATAAATAAACATATTTAACACAATTTGAGGAAATTATATCATTTATTATCAATAAAATATTCAATAAAATAGTGTTTTATCAACTCCCCCACACTTACCCTTTTGCACACCTGGGCAAAACCTCATATCAAGTAAACATCAATATCAAATCAAAACCAATTTTAAAACACATATCCTTAAGATCAATCAATTTCAAACCAAGAATCAAAAGATATAATGCCTCATAAAAAACCTTATTTCAAGTTCTCCATTTATATCATTCAATATATTTCCACTTCATTTATCCGCCCATGCACAAAACACTTACCTCGCTTGAATTTTCTCTCATCACTCAAATATCAATTTTTTTGCAATGTCTTTCTTATCCAAACTCATACAAGGGTCACCATAGGCTTGATAGATTCCTACATTGCTACCCGATGTGATTAAAGTACATATGTTTATCATGAGGACTTTTCAGGGTTGTTCTGTGGCTTTCGGTTGGTAGGATTAAGATGTGAAAAACTCTGAGGCTGAATGAGGAGGGCTTGACTCTTTTGAAGCAAAATTGCATTAATCTAATTTTCACTTAAATATGGTCTTATCTTCAATCCACATAGTATCAATTCAGCTCCATCATCATGAAAAGTCATGAAAAGTTTACACCATTCATAATTTTAGCATAAAAAATGTCAATCTTCTCAAACATGATTTTCTTGAAAGCTCCAAATGGGCACAACTTTCCACCTCAATTAGAAGCTCCAGAAAAGGCATAGCTTCACTTGTCATGAAAGCTCCAGAAAAGGCACAGCTTTCAATATAATGACTTTCTTTAGCAGCAAACACATCTCTTCAGAATTTAATTTTCCACCCAAAGTATCACAAAATGTGGTGGCAAAACACAAGACAACTTCTCCCACACTTAAGCTCAACTAGATTATGTAATTTCACTTCAAGAGTTGGTTGGATAGGGAAAATTGGCTTATAATGTGGCTAACCTAACAGGCTTTGCATGGATTCTAAGGGCTACAAGGATTAAATATTCAAGGTAGGCCATTATAAAAAAGTATTCTTTGAAATAGGGGCTTTAATACCAAACACATGCCTCAATCATTTAAACATAAGTACCTCAAACCCTCAAGTTTTGACAGGAATAGGTCAAATTCTGGTTAAATCAAGTATGTTTTGGTTCTCTCAAGAAGTGAGGTGAATGTAAAGAATATGAAAATAATGGTTTAGAAGCCTCACAAGAAAGTGATTTCAAATATAAAGACAGTGAGATTGGCATGGGATTCAAAATTCAGCGTACTTTTCATGAAATTACTAAATATTTGAACTTGAAACAAAGTCATTTCAGCATTCATTTAAGCTTAGTTTCAAGGGGTAAATTGTTTCACTTATTGATATGGATTTAAAAATGGTGATGAGAATCATTTCAGCCCAAAAGTTTCAAAAACACACAGAAAATTGTAAAATAAACACACAAAATTTGAAAAACACACAATTTTTTTGGTTTTTTTTTGAACAGGAAAGCAATTGAAATTACTAAACTAAAAGGTTCCCTCCCCCACACTTAAAATATTGCATTGTACTCAATGTGAACCTATGAGATGATATATGCACATGAAATGCAGAATTTTTAAATAGGACAAATAATATAAAAGTGAAAGGGTTAGGAACAGCCTGATGTGCTCAAGTGATGATGGGGTCATGCAGTGTGATAAAATCCACTGCATCAGTAGAAAGTCCCTCAATGTATCTCTTCAAACATTTCCCATTGACTGTAAAGATCCTTCCAGTGTCCTCTTGTGTGATCTCCACAGGCATCAGCTTCAGTCGTGAACTATAGAGAAGGACTTTCTCTCCAACATGAAACTCCCTTTGTTGGATCATTTTGTCATGAGCTGCTTTTGATCCTTCCTTGTAGAGCCTTGAGTTCTCATATGATGATAATCTAATCTCCTAAAGCTCTTGAATTTGCATCTTCCTTTATATTCCATCTTGGGCCAAATCCATGTTGCATTTCTTTATAGCCCAATAAGCCTAATGCTCGACTTCCACTGGGAGATGACATGCTTTCCCAACAACAATCCGAAATGGGGAAATACCAATGGGGGTCTTGTATGCTGTTCTATAAGCCCACAATGCATCATCCAAGCACTTGCTCCAATCCTTCCTATTTGGCTGCACGATTTTCTCCAAGATTTGTTTCAACTCACGATTTGAAACCTCAGCCTAGCCATTTGTTTGGGGGTGGTATGGTGTTGATGTTTTGTGTGTCACCCCATACTTTCGAAGGAGGGAAGAAAAATTCCTATTGCAAAAGTGTGTCCCTTGGTCACTGATGATGGCCTTTGGTACTCCAAACCTACAGAAAATTTGAGCCTTGACAAATCCACTACAACATGAGAATTGTCAGTCCTGGTGGCCTTGGCCTCCACCCATTTACTCACATAATCAACAGTAACCAAAATATACAAAAATCCAAATGAACTAGGAAAAGGACCCATAAAATCAATGCCCCATACATCAAAAATCTCACAGAATAGTATGGGTTGTTGGGGCATCTCATGTCTCTTAGAAATTTTCCCAGTGTGTTGGCAATGAGAGCATGACTTACAAAACACATGGACATCATGGAATAATCTAGGCCAATATAATCCAGAGTCCAAAACCTTCCTAGCTGTCTGTTGGGGTCCAAAGTGTCCACCACAAGCAAGTGTATGACAAAAATGCAAAATAAACTCAAACTCATGATCAGGAACACACCTCCTAATGACTTGGTCACTACACATGCGCCAGAGGTAAGGATCATCCCACACATAAAACCTAGACTCACTTTTTAATTTTTGAACTTGATGTTTCTTTAAATTTGTAGGGATTTCAGAGGCAACAATGTAGTTCACTAAATCAGCATACCAAGGATGCATACCTAAGATGGAATAAAGATGCTCATCGGGAAAAGTGTCCCGAAGTGGTACCTGGTCCAATGTGTCATCCTCTAGTGTGTGAGTAATCCTACTCATGTGGTCCGCCACCAAATTCTCTGACCCCTTCTTGTCCTTTATATCAAGGTCAAACTCTTGAAGAAGGAGTATCCAACGGATAAGTCGTGGCTTTGCATCTGGCTTCTTCAGGAGGTACCTCAAAGCTGCATGGTCAGAAAAAACAACTACTTTAGAGCCCAATAAATATGAACGGAATTTATCTAAAAAAATATGACAACAAGAAACTATTTTTCCGTGGTTGTGTAGTTTGATTGGGCTGAATCCAATGTCCTTGATTCATAGGCAATCGCATGTGAACGTCCTTCCACCCTCTGAGATAAGACAGCTCCAACCGCGAAGTTGGAGGCATCACACATAAGCTCAAATGGAAGGTCCCAATGTGGGGGCTATATGATAGGTGGAGTGGTCAGACACTTCTTTAGATCATCAAAGGAAGTCCTACAAGAATCATCAAACACAAAATCAGAATCTTTTTGAAGTAATCGTGACATAGGAAGAGCGATCTTACTAAAATATTTGATGAAGCGCCGATAAAATCCTGTATGCCCTAGGAAAGATCTAACATCACACACACATGAAGGATAGGGTAAGGATGAAATAATGTCTACCTTAGATCTATCAACCTCTATCCCATGTTTTGACACTACATGCCCTAAGACAATGCCATGCTCTACCATAAAATGACACTTCTCAAAGTTCAGGACCAGATTCTTCTCAATACAACGATTCAACACCTTTCCCAAACTACTTAGACATTCATCAAATGAAGAACCATACACTGTAAAATCATCCATAAATACCTCCATGCAGGTCTCAATAAAATCAGAAAAAATACTCAACATACATCTCTGGAAGGTACCTGGGGTGTTGCAAAGTTCAAATGGCATCCTCTGGTAGGAAAATGTGCCAAAGGGAAAGGTGAATGTAGTCTTCTCCTGATCCTCTGGAGCTATAGGAACCTGAAAATATCCAAAAAATCCATCCAAGAAACAATAGTGTGTTTTCCCAGCTAGTCTCTCGAGTATTTGATCAATAAATGGGAGGGGGAAATGGTCCTTGCGAGTGGTCTGATTTAGTTTCCTATAATCAATACACACATGCCAACTGTTTTGCACCCTCATTGGAACTAAATCATCTTTCTCATTTTTAACAACACTAAAACCAGTTTTCTTAGGCACAACCTGAATTGGACTTACCCACTGTGAGTCAGAAATAGGGTAAATTATACCTACCTCGAGCAATTTTTAAACTTCTTTTTTAACAACTTCCAGGAGGGTGGGATTAAGTCTCCTTTATGGCTGTCTCACCGGTTTAGCCCCATCCTCCAAGAGAATCCTATGCATGCAAATGGAGGGGCTAATACCTGATATGTCAGCCAAGGTCCACCCAATCACCCTAATGTTCTCCCTCAAAATATTCAAAAGATTTTCTTCATGTTCAAAAGGGAGATTGGTAGCAATGATAATAGGTAATCTCTCACCACTCAACAAGTATGAGTATTTCAGATTTGGTGGCAATGGCTGGAGTTCTAATGAAGGAGGGTGTAGTATGGATGGAGAAATTGATGCAACAAACATATATGCACAATGAACATCAGTATCAGAATAAAAATCATCACAATCAAAGAATAAAGCACCAAATCCATCAACATACTCAATAGCCATGTCATAATCAGAGTTCACATGATCAAAATCAGAATATTATTCCATTTCAAAATCAAATCTTAGAGAGTCTTATTCCTTAAAAACGGGTGTAGAAGTACTCTTAGACATCAAACTAGAACCAATACTCATAATCTCCCTAAGCATAGGACAATCCAATTCCATGATGTTTTTACTTGGTGGTTCAAAATGGGAGATAACAAAAGCAGAATGGTCCTCTGAGGGGTACTTCATGGAATCCATAGCATTAAATATCACAACTTCATCTCCAAACTCCATGGAAAGTGTACCCTCATTGACATTTATGATAGTTTTTGCAGTTTTGAGGAAGGGTCTACCTAAGATAATGGGGTAATGAGAACTTACCTGATCATCCTCCATGTTAAGCACATAGAAGTCTGATGGAAAGATCATGTCTCTTACCCGAACAAGTACATCCTCAAGAACTCCCGCTGGATATGCCGTAGCTCTATTCGCCAATTGCACCACTACTCTTGTTGGATTCAACTCACCAACCTGCAAGGAAGAGAATACAGAGTGAGGCATCACATTTATTGAAGCTCCTAAATCACAAAGAGTATCAGAGAAGTGCAACTCCCCTATGGCACATGGGATGGTGAATGTCCCGAGATCCTTGCACTTTGTTGGCATTTCTAGAGTTGGTGTAATGAGTGCCGAGACATTCCTTCCAAGGTTGATCCTCTCATTTCCCTTGAGCCCTCTTCGATTGGTACAAAGTTCTTTTAAGAATTTCGCATACCTTGGAATTTGCTTAATGGATTCAAGTAGAGGAATGTTGATCTCCACACGCTTGAATGTGTCCAAAACCTCCTTTTGCATTGCTTCTTCAGCCATCTTCTTGGTTTGAACAATCCTGTTTGGAAAAGTAAGGGGTTTAGGAGGTACATCATCAATATTTTTCTTACCTTTATCTTTCTCCTTGGATTGCTCATCAGTTGGTATGGAATGCTGCTTCTCTAGAGTAGAGGTGAATCCCGGTGGAATGGTAGGTCCAGATGTATCATTCATTTGCTTCCCACTTCTCAATGTGATGGCACTAACATTCCCCTTTGGATTTGGAGTGGGTTGGGAAGGTATATTTCCATAATTCTTACTCACAAGTTCATGGAGGGCGGTGGAAATTTGACTCATTTGAGTCTTCAACTCTCTCAGATCTGAACCTTGACTCTTCAGCTCATTCTGTTGATTAAGAACAATTTGTTTAAAAAGATCATCAGTGTTAGAGTCTACCTTGTGTTGGATATTCCCTTGTTGCTGACTCGTTGATTTTTGAGCTTCGAATATCCTTTGGGGTTGTTGGAAACCCTGTTGGTAAGGTGGAGGCTGCTGGAAGTTTGGTTGAAAAGGGGGCCTTTGTTGTTGTCCAGAGCCATACCTCATGTCTGACTGATCTTTCCACCCTTGGTTGTATACTGTATCAAACTTCTTTTGGGGATATGGTTGTTGTTGTTGCTACTGTAATGGTCTCCCAAGGAACACTACTGCACAATATTCTGTCTCTTGTAGTTGTGGGAAACAGTCAGTTGGGTGGCTTGTCTCAGTGCAAATTCCACATGGCCTTGAAGGAGGGGGTTGGGATGTCTTTTGAGCCAATACAATTTGATGTACTCCTCGAACATGTGGTGTACCTCTATCATCGAATTGTTGGGAGTTTTGGGCCATTTTGTCGATCAATGCTCGTGCAGCTACTGGTGTCTTGTCCACCAATGCTACTCCAGCTGCAGCATCCACCATGCTCCTCTCCATGGGTGTGAGTTCTTCATAGAAGTACTGGATGAGTAGTTTCTCACTGATTTGGTGATGTGGGCAGCTTGCACACAACTTCTTGAATCGCTCCTAGTACTCATACATTGACTCCCCTTGTTCTTGCTTGACCCCTGATATCTCCTTTCGAATGGATGTGGTCCTTGATGCTGGAAAAAATCTTTGCAAGAAAAGACGTTTCAAATCATTCCAACATGTTACATCTTCAGGTTGCAAATAATACATCCAATCTTTTGTAGCTCCATCAAGTGAGAATGGGAATGCTCTTAATTTGATTTGATCTTCAGAAACATTTCTTGGTTTTAACGTTGAGAAAACCACATTAAATTCTTTAAGGTGTTTTTTGGGATCCTCACCAGAGAGGACATGAAACTTTGGAAGTAAGTGAATTAACCCAGATTTCAGTTCAAAGTCTGATTCGAGATTTGGGTATGCAATACAATTTGGTTGATAGTTAACATCAGGTGCATCCAATTCTCGAATGGTTCTATTAAGTTCATTTCCATTGTTTCCAGCCATTGGTTCCTCTTTTGTGTTTGAATTTGAATTGCTTCAAATTTCAATGTTTCCAAAAGATAGGAATTCACCAACAGGTTGAATATTGAAACTTCCCGTAGACTGAGAATTTCTAATTCGAGCCCTAAGGCTATGTTCAATCTCAGGGTCAAGATATAAGAGATCTTCGGGATTAGTTCATGTCATAGATCAAATAAAAATGAAAATAAAGAAAGTGGACCATATTAAAATAAAAATTAGAAGTTTGAGTTGATGGTCCAAAAAGAAGTAGAAGAAAATAAAAGAAGAGGAAGAAAAATCAGATTGGGTAAAGAAGGAAGAAAGAAGAGAGGAAGAGAATAAAATGTAAAATAAAATAAATACCTCTAATTGGTTGAAATAATTACTTGCCTCCCCAGCAATGGCGCCAATTTGAAAGAGTGCTGTCGTGGGCGCCCTCAAATGATTAGTGTAATTTGGGGTACTTAGGTGCAGCAGAGTGGCTGACCAATGTCGTCTCTCAAAGGAGGAAGTGAATTTAACAACTTATTAGAGGTATTCTAAAAAATAAAATAAAATAGAATAGAATAAAAACACTACTTTAAAGGATTGGGGTTTTTTGTAGTTTATGAATCTAGAAGAAGTTTGCTGGAAGAAGATTGTATAATTTTTTTTTGTTTTTAGTTTTGAAATGAATTTCGATTAAAATGACACAACAAGAAGATATTTTTTTTAGAAATCTATTTAAAAGACGTAATCGATCTAACTCTACCTCTTCACTTTATTATTAATCATTATCATTTAAATTAACATTAACTTAATTATGATCCCTTAATTTGTTAAATCCCGAACCCTACGAGAATTAACTTTACCACGAAGATGATGTGAATTTAACCCCAGGCTAACTTCGTAACATGCAATCGCAGCACCCTGCTTTGATTGATGTTCTAAGATTAGATTATATTCAGTGGTAAATTAAGGCTCATATACATTCTGAAAATAAGGATGAATTGTGTTTAGTGATTATATTTGAACTCTACAAATTTATCCCGTGTGGTCTTGTAATACCGATTAAGATCACGCTCTCACAATTTACACAAAATCCCGACCTCACGTGTTTTTGTGTTAATTGTTAAATTGCTTGCTTAGTTTCTTAAAATTTAAAAACAGAATTCATGGATCATATTAAATGAATTACAATAGCTCAATGATTTAAAATAATTAAATGAAGAGGGTAGAAGATAGATCGATTACTAAAAGACTACTCTTCCATAGGTGGCGTAATCATCGTAGAAGCATTTTTCATGTGCAAAGGTTTATAATGGGTATAACCCAATAACGCTTCTACTCAAAAATTCTAGCCCAAAGATGAAGATTAAGAGAAGAAGAAATTTAAACAAAATAGAAGAAAAGAGAAGAAATAAAAGAAGAACAAATAAGTTTATTACACAAATGAAAACATTACAAAATGAAGAAGAGAAGGAGGCTTCGATGAGGGGATCCTTGCTTCAAGAGATACCCCTCTTACAATGGTTGGAGAATTTAGGTGAAACAAATTCTCCTCTGCCTCCAATCTCCTAATGCACGTCCCAACCCCTCCAAATGAGAAAAACTCCAATTTATAGAGGGGAGGGGAGGAGAGGTTACAAGTGGTTTCAAGTGTGAATGTGAAAATTCGGCCAAATATTTTATTGCAAATTGAAACGCCCATTTGACCACCAAAACGCGTTAATTGGCCAGCCTTCCAGAAGGATAAAATGTGAATATATGGGTCCTATATCTCATCTCCAAATTTGGGCTCAATACAAGCCCATATGTAGGAGTTATGGCCTAAATACATAAGATTATCCATTCTGTCGAGTCCAGCCCAACTTTGACTTTATGTCCCAATTACTCTATTAAAATGCATTATTTTGATCTAGTATCCTGAATAAAAGTTGTATATAATTAAGTTAGGAACACTTTAAAAAAATTTAAAATTAAAATAATAAATATAAAAATATTTTTATTCGAAATACTACAGTGCTCTATTAAGGGTAAAACTGGAATTTTCACCAAATTTTCAAATGAATGATCAAATCCCAAATATTTTATAAATAAACATATTTAACACAATGTGAGGAAATTATATCATTTATTATAAATAAAATATTCAATAAAATAGTGTTTTATCATTCACCATACACTAATATGTGGTTCCAAACTGAATACGTCTAGGGGTATTCTAGGAATTTTTAGGATCACCCATGGTTACTTGATCATTTATATTGATTGTTTAATTTTCACTTTACTAGTTTATTTTCAACTAGCATTGTTTAACTATTTTATTTTAGTACAACTTTGGTATCACCTATTTTGGTTTTTGTTTTCAAATGATAGATGTTTTTGGAAAAAACGATTCGTCTTTGCGTTGGATTTTAAAATAGTGAATTGTTTTTTGGTTTTATTAAAATATAAAAAACCCTATTTTTATATCTGTATTTAAAACTAGCATTAATGGACTATTTTTTGGAAGTAAAGGTATGGATTATGTAGTGTTTTTCCTACTATTAATTTCTATGCTCACCCCTACATTATCTTTTCAATTTCAGGTCTCATTAGTGATGGATTACTCTAGGAGCGAACATGGTTTTGAGTTGGGTGGTGACCTAGAAGGTCACATGGAGGTATGTGCAGCTTATTTTCTTTCTAATGTTAGTTTTATTTTTATTTTCAGTTTTTATTTATCTTTTTATCTTTTTTTCATGGGACAAATTGTTCCCAATGGTTAAATTTTGATGTCTGGAAGTAGTTTCCAGCCTGTGGGGATCAAGAACGCCCTTTAGGACATGTTGTGGATCGGATCGACTGACTGATTTAGGGTTGACCTGGGTTGGTTCATGACAAAATGGCATCAAAGGAAGTTTCTTGTCATTTGGGGTGTCTGGTAGATGGATATTAGGACTTTCGGGACTCAGGAGGTAGGTACAGGAAGGGAGTCATGAACCCTCGATCCTTCTAAACCTTGAGTTGTCAGTGGTAGTATGGGAATTGAGTCCTTGTACTATTTTGGTTTGTTTGGGATTGAGGGATGAAAATTGAGGCGAGCCAGTGTCATGTTGTGATTTCACATGGAGTAGTGACCCATATGATATCCTAGTGTTTGGTTCAAGTTCTTCTTAGTGTTATTTCCTACCTGGGGAATGGATTACTACCATGTCACCAAGTTGGGCATAGACACTAGTCCCTCTCTTTGATAGTTTGGTTTAAGTGGTGTTTTGTCTTGGTTCTAGTTAGTCTAGGTGTGTTTTTGAAATTGAAAAGGATTTTGGAAATGATGATGCTTCCTCTTAAATAGTTTTTAGACTAGTATAATTGGAATTAAAGGAAAATGTCTTGTCTTGAAAATTTGGTAATTGTTTGAAATTGGGGAATAAATGGAATGAATGGACACATATGTGACAGTTCGTGGGATTCTATAGGTGTTTATTTGAAATTAAAAGCTTGAACTTGTTTTCTAAAGGTGGTTTTTGAAAGGGATGTTTTTGTATTGTGTTTATATTTGTTTGGTTTTTGAGATGGCCATTTTGGCCTAGAATATTACTTTTAATTATACTTTTATTTGATATCAGTTTTGGATTTCTGTTTTATATGTTGTTCAGAAAATTCCACCTAGAAATGTCCCCAAGGTTTTTGATAATTCATGCCCATTTTTGGTCCTTCTCAGATGTTGCATGTCCTTCATGGTGATTGGGGTCTGTTTAAGGCAGTAGAGTGGCTTGAAGAGGTCGAGTGCATCTTCAGGGTATTGGGAACTCCCAAATATGTCAGAGTGTGTGTCATTTTGGGTCTGTTTGAAGGTCCATATCTGGAAAAATGGGAGTTATTCACCCCACCATAAATTCAAGTTTGTATGACATTGGATGTCTTTAAATCCGTCTTCGTCCAATGGTTTATACATGAATAGGTGAAGAAGAAGAAAAGGGAAGAGCTCATGCATATTAAACAAGGACAACGGACGGTGAAGACATATGTTGACCATTTTAAGTAACTTGTGTACTTTTATCAAGAGGTAGAATCACAATATTTGATAAAGACTTCTCTCTTAATCGGGGATCTTCATCCAGAGATCAAGGAGCAGGTCCTCCCTTCTAAAGACCATCGTTTTGAGAAGTTGGTGGATGCAGAATTCTTAACTGAGTTGGCCTCTAGAGTGCAGATGGTTGGAAATCCAGTTTATCAAGTTGCTTGTGAAGGTTACCCATCTAGAGAGTGGGGTTTCCAGAGGGACCTATTTCTAAAGAGTCCTTTGCAGTGGTTTTGGCTTCCAGTTCATCGAACTGTTTAGTGGTGTTCTATCAATGTGGATGTTTAGGGAACACAAAGCCATTATGTCACACCCCTCTGAAGATGCGCCATCGTTGTGGGTGTCTGGGTCATCTAGAGAAGTTTTGTAGGAAGCATCGCCTGAAGAAGATGCTGTGACTGGAGGATTTCAGTGCCTGACTATGAGGCAGAAGATGCTTCATCCATCAAAGCCCCAGCCACAGGTCTTAGGGTGAAGCTCGCACACAGTTAGGAGTTGTTGGGGGTGTGAAGCCTTGGTTCAGGTTTTGTGTTCCGTGTTGGCAGTGGAACATTTAAATACTTTTTGTTCTTGTTTCTCTATTATTAAATTTTTACTGATATTATGAATTCATCATTAAATGGAAGAAAGTGATGAACTTGTTCTATTGTATTCCAACAATCCCATTTGTTTGATTATGGTTTTATTAATTTTGTATCTTTCTTAAAGTGTGTTTGGACCTTGTATGGGTTGATCTCAGTTTAGATGTGATCATTTGGATATGTAAGTGCCTATGGAAGAATCTATGTTTTTAGGTATGCTCGGCTTCACTGCTCGGGTAAGTTCTGCTCAGAGGCTTTTCTCTAGTGTTGGAGGTTTTTGGTCTAGGTCGAGAGTTTTAAGTTTCAGCAGAGGTGTTGTTTCGCTTGTTCTATAGAATTTAGTTTGGATCGGATGGGAGTTTCCACGTCGCCCCCTTTCCCAGGGTGGTATATTTTAGTGTTAAATTTCCATGCTAGTTGAGATCTTGTGGTGGGGAGAACCCTCTCATGTTCTCCCGTCCTCTTGTCTTGTGATTTCTTTCAGTTTCAATTGGGCATGGATTCAAGTTCTGTCTATCATTTGACTGGGTGATTTTCTGGGGGAAAAAGTGTCTGTGGTAGGGAGAATTATCACACCTTAACTATTAAATTTATTTTTATTTTATTATTTCATGGATTTAATTAATCTCGTCAAGGTGAGGGTTGAACTCAAGACTAAATTTTTTGTTGTTTAATAATTTTACTCGGTTTTGGACCCATGCGTGGTCACTTAATAGTTGGTGGTAGCTGCGTAATTGGCTAAGGTGTTGTTTAATTTCCTAACATTTAAAACAAATAAAATTTTATGTAAATATTTTTTTTGAAACATTTAAATTAATGTTATTATTTAAAAAGAAATGAGTAAAATTATAATTATAATTATTATCTTTATTGTCATTATTATTTTTATTGTCATTATTATTTTTATTGTCATTATTCTTATTATTATTATTATTTATATTATTATTTTCTTTAAGAATATTATTATTATTATTATATTATTCTTATTATTGTCATTTATTATTATTATTATTATCATTAATAATAATAATAATAATAATAATAATATTATTATTATTATTGTAATAAAATGAAAAAGGAAAAAATAGAAAACCCTAATCTACCCACACAACCGGCAGCCCCCTTCCCCCTTACCTGCTCCACACAGCAGCGCCTCGCACCCCTCCGTGCTCGCTCCTCCACTTTGACAGCCGACCCCACCTCTGCCTCTCACCCTCCTGGTCTGCTCCCAGCCTCACCTTCACCACTCCTGGCCTTACCCTCACCCACTCCGCACTCTCTCTCCACTCCGATAGTAACTGCACCCCCCTTGCCCTCCTTCTGCACCTTTGGCCAACCAGTCCTTCTGCGCTTCGGCCAAACCTCCCCTCCCGGCCTCACCTTCCTTCACCGGCACTCTAACTGACATCTCTGTCATCCTCCTCCTCCCTCACCGGTGTGTGAAGGGACCACGAGGATTAGTTCTACCTTCTGCAGAAGCGAAGTCGCGTTTGCACACCATTGAGGTAGGCGTTTCCATCCTATCCCATTCCAAATAAATTAATTAGTGCTTGTGTTACTTAAATTATCATTTTTACTTGATTAATATATTTATAATATATCTAATTAGTCCATGATGGTGTTTATAAATTTTTAGAATTTGTTAAAAATAGATCTTGTGGTGGTTTGACATGCACATGTAGTGAAAATGAGTTTTTCAAATGAAAATGGTTATTATTTGTATGTGTTTCATTGTGGTGTTTTTTTTGAAGGTGTTTTTATGGTTATGAAAAGGGTGGTAATTTTGTTTTAAAATATGCTTGAGGTGAGAATGTGTTAAATAATGGGTTTTCAATGGGAAATGAATTGTTTTGAGATATTATATTTTTTTGTGCACCTCTATGTGTGTCGTGTGAAGTGTGTAAATAACGAGAAACATGTTTTAAACAGGGAACTTTCTTGTGTGTTGATTTGGAAGGGGTTTTCCCATGAAAAAATGTAGAAATTATTATGTTCATTTCTGATAATGTGCTAATTGAGTTTCATGAGTTACATAAGTGGTGCAAAAAGTGTTTTCAAGTGGTTTATTAAATTGTGCATGTAATGTGAAACTTATTATTATTATTATTATCATTTTTGGAAGGTAATTCATGTGATTTTTATTTCAAAATAGGGTTTTAGGTGTGTTTTTGGTGGAAATCATTGTTATGCCACTTAGAAGTACTTTATAAATTACTTAAATAATTTATTAAATTATGCGTAGTGATTCCAGTACCATTGAAAAACCTGTGCACATATACGAAAGTATGTATATATATAGATGTGTATATCCTTTATGTGAATATTCCCTCATGGTGTGGGGAATGTGGGTATTGGGTAAAGGGTATACATAGATATATATGGAGGTATGTGAACATGAGCAGATGACTGCTTGAGTTAGAAAATGCCGAATTCCAAGCACTGTCTTGGCCTGCTTGAGGTAGGAGAATCCACATTTTCTTTTCCAATTAATCCCATTTAATGGTTTAGTGTTTTAGGTAAATATTTAATGTGATTCTCACCTTCTCAATATATTTAGTTAATTTGATACAGTGTTTCCAAGCTAATTAGTTTTGTTAAAAATAGTTTTGAAGTATTCTATCTAATTATGTTTTTATGTGTTTGTGAAAATTGTGTTCTTTAGATGTAAAAAGTTGTATTGGTAATGTATTAAACATGACACACACCTTCGTGATACCCTTTAATAGTCTATCATGGTGTTTTCTAGTTTGTGAAATTTGTTTGAGATGTTTATGGATTTTTTTTATAAACTATTTGATTGGCTTATAAAATTGCGAGTAAACTGGTTGGGTTGTTTATATAATTATTTATAAATTGTTTGGACTGTTTGTGTAATTATTGATAAATTGTTTAGAAATTTTTACTAGTTTCTTGTTTTTTAGAAATGGGTAAATTTAGAATATTTTTGACAAATGTATTTTTGTTTGGTCTTTTGTGTGGTTTTTATGAAAGGTTTGAAATATACTCTCAAAGGGTGTGCCTGTTTGGCCTTTAGTGTGTGTTTTGATGAATGTTGTGCTCAAGGGACCATTTTTCCATTTCATAAGACTGCGTGTTTTTACTTTAAGAGTTTGAAAGGTTTTACTAAAAATGAAATAGAGGATTTGGACTAAAAGGACCATTTGGATCTTCCAACTCATGAGTTATGTTGTGTTAAATTTTAGAATGGTTTATGTTTGGAAATTGTGTGTGCTTGGTCAGAGTTTAAATGTTTTTTTAAGAAAATGGTTTCAACATGGACATGATGTGACGAACCAGTTGGTACTTTGTATGTTTGACATTTATGTGTATATATATATATATAAGTATATGGGGAACCCCTATCTAGGGTAACCCTTTATGTGTCAATGCATAAGAAGCATCCGTGTTTGGGGTAGGCAAGTGCGGTGATGAACTGTGAGTTGAGTCACACGTGAGGGGGCCTCCTACTTACACAATATTACTACCACCGTGAGTTCGTGGGAATATTTTAGATGATTGATTGATGATTGCTGATCAACCCTGATTAGACGGGTTGGTAACACTTAGATTGGTTTTTAGGCCAGGAAGACTTTCCCACTAGATTTCATTAGTTTTAGGGTGGCCATTTGGTTATAGACTTAGAAGATTCACCATACACTATTAGGTGGTTCCGAACTGAGTACATACAGGGGTGTTCTAGGGTTTTTTAGGATCACCCATGGTTACTTGATCATTTATATTTCTTGTTTACTTTCTGTTGTACTAGTTTATTTTCATCTTGCACTGTTTACCTGTTTAATTTTAGCCCAGCTTTGGTATCACCTATCACGACTCGTCCCGGTAGGGCCCGAGCCGCAACTCCCAAAGCCCGCCTCCAATAGGCCAGGGGCTGGTGACTAGCACTGAGTAGGCATACTACTAACATGGGAGGCATTGCCTATAAACCTGTACACACGCACACACATATCTAAGCCCACAAATCTGAAAAGTAAAAACTAATAAAGATGGAAAAGATGCATGCATACACTAAAACCCAACCACAGAGTACGGCAGGGAAGTAAAGTACAGTAAAGTAAAACCATGGGCCAAAAGTACAAGCCCACCAAAAGAAAGTCTGCAACAAGGTCCAACCTGTAGAGAAAGGTACTGGGACTGCAACCGTCACCGAAGGAACACACCTCGGCCTGTCTGATCTCACTGAGCACCGTCCGGTCCTGGTCCACCTAGAATCCTGTCAAAGGCTCACTCGTCTGCACAAGACACGACACGTGTGGGAAAAGCCCGTGCAGGGGTGAGTATAACAATACCCAGTAGGACACCCTGAAAACCACAAAGGAAATACAAACAAGGAAAATACCACAAAGAAAGGTACAATCATCTCTACACAGTATATGTCTACGGAACATATAATAAGAATATCTAGATATACTCATACACAAACGACCTTCACGATACCGCCACTAAGATCCAGCTCGAAGATTCCACTAA
Organism: Viscum album; assembly: GCA_963277665.1. Classification (NCBI taxonomy): domain Eukaryota; kingdom Viridiplantae; phylum Streptophyta; class Magnoliopsida; order Santalales; family Viscaceae; genus Viscum; species Viscum album. The sequence goes on from OY728164.1 coordinate 1,354,904,295, forward strand.
GCATACCATCGGGAGAACACACTCCTAGGTTTGAAGAGAGAGAGATACGAAGTACTCATTCTAGGAGAACACACTCCACAAGTACCTTGGGAACATGATGCTCAGGTGAGGATCAAAACCAAGCCATGGGGTGATTCCTACAACTCATTCTAAGCTAATCCGCTAAGCAGAGGATCGACGCCTGGGTAAAGTTGGTCACATCGATACCAAGAACTCTACCTAGGGTTCCAGTAATGAATAGAGTATCCGGCTCTAAGTATCACAGAGGGGATTCCAATAACTCTATTCAGGGAGTTCTACTGAAGGGATCATACTCCTGTGTAAAGGAAATGATACCAGAACCTTCAGGGAAAAGACCAAGGGTACGAACCCTAAGAAGGCTAGTCCAAGTCATAGAAGACAAGTGGCTCAAGTCATGAAGAAAAGGTTACACGATGTGTAGTATGGTTACACGCCGTGTTCCTTGACCCTGGGTACTGCCCATGTAAACGGCCCGTGTCCTTCATTCAAGCCATGCAAAACCAAACTACATGGCGTGTAGAAAAGTTCACGCCGTGTTCCTTGACCCTGGGTACTGCCCGTGTAAACGGCCCATGTCCTTCGGCTTGTCGGATAAAAAGAAACTACACGGTGTGTAGAAGAATCATGCACCATGTCCGATTGCCAGGGCTTGCTCCGTGTACACTGGCCATGTGCCCGTACACGGTCTCTGCCCGTGTCTATGTCGCCTTCCCGTGTACCAGTACACGGGGTATCCCGTGTATTTGGCCAAGTCTGGCTGGGGAGGGGTATACATGGCGTGTCCATGTCCGTGTACCCTGCCCGTTCCTGTGTACTCTCGGAGTACACGTCGGGTAACCCTATCGACGAACACACGCCGTGTAGCCCATACTACATGGCGTGTAGTCGGGATTTTTCCAGAAACACCGTCTTTTTCCGCGTGCCTCGACTGATCCTCCAGAATTCGATTCAACCATCTGTTTTCCGCAAAACTCAAGATGCTAGATCACCTTGTCATAATGATGCCGAAACCATGGGTTTCGGGCCTTCAATCGGCTCCAAAATCTGATTCCGGTCACTCGTGCAGAAATCGTTCGAAGAACAATTTCTTCCAATCCGCTTCGATCCGTCCGTCGCCACTACAGCCGAACCTCCATAGGGTCGTACTAATGATAGATCTTCAATTTGGGACCATTTCATTGCACAACGGGTGTGAAACGATCCTTTGTTCCTCATCCCGTGAAGAACGCGGAGAACACTCATGAAGAACACGATGAATTTGGGGAAGAGACACACAAAAATTGTGAGGGATGAACCTCGATCGATGTTCATGTCGATCTTGGTCCGTCACCATTAGAAGGTTGAACGAAACCAAACAATAACAAGAAATCAAATCCCCAAAATCCCTGCAAAATCCCATCCCGAAAGAACGATCAATCCATGGGCTAATCTATTTGTGGATTAGTCTGTGTTCATCGTAGAAATCAAAAACGGGGAAGAATAAAATCACAACGACATCCTACCTGGATTTCTATGGTGTTCGTTGACGAAGATCCGGTCACCGTGTCATCGTCGCTGATGAAATCCGTCAAGAATGTCGCCGCTTCATTGGGGGTTTCCTCCAGAGCTTTCCCAGAGCCTCCAGGGGAGAATCAGGGTTATAGGGATTGTAACCCTAATCCCCTGTATAGTAATTTATTTAAAAAGAATGAAAATACAAGATTTAAAAGATCTCTCTGCAGAAACAAGATTTAAATAAAATATTTTTATTAAATATTTTATTACTGTTACGTCCAAAAACTATATTTCACCACCGACCTGTGATGGCCGATGTTAGGCCTCGCCTTAGGTAAAATTTCCATTCTGAACACAACGGTGCCCTCGAATTTCTGATTCAGGCACTCGTTTGGGAGTTATTCTACTTTTTCAGGAAAACTGCACACACGCGTAATTTAATTATTAAATTAAATTCAAACATTTGTTCCGGGCTCACTGGGCCTCAGAACTGCACGCTGTCTCAGAACCTGGTCTCGAATTAATTCCCATATAATATTAAAATAATACAAGAAAAAATCCAGGACATTACATCACACCCACCTTAGGGCTTTTACGTCCCCAAAAATCCAAAACAAGGGCTACTAAAAAAGATGTGGGTACTGCACGCGAATCTGATCCTCCTGCTCCCACATGCTCTCCTGGAGATTTCTGTGCTGCCACCGGACACACACCAAGGGAATAGCTCATCCAAGAAGGATCTTCTTCTGCCGATCCTCAATCTCTACTGGGTACTCAGCAAAGGTCGCTCCATCGTTGATGTCCAGCTCGCCCCAGTCAATGACGTGCGATGGATCATGCACGTACCTCCGTAGATGCGACACATGGAAGATGTTGTGTACCCGGTCCATCTGAGGAGGTAGAGCCAAGTGATACACCACCTCGACAACTCTACTTAGAATCTGAAAAGGGCCAACGAACCTCGGAGATAGCTTACCGCCTTGGCCAAATATCCGAAATCCCCGTCGAGGTGAGACCCGAAGGAACACACAGTCTCCTTCCTCGAACTCCAAGGGCCTCCGTCTCCAGCCGGCATAAGAATTTTTCCAACTCTATAAAGTTTTCATCCTCTCGTGGATGACCTGCACCTTCTCTGTAGTAGCTCTCACCATCTCTGGGCCCATGAGTGCTGACTTTCCCAGGTCAGTCCAGCAAAGTGGCGACCTGCAAGGTCGCCCGTATAGAGTCTTGAATGGTGCCATACCAATAGTGGAATGATAACTGTTGTTATAAAAAAATTCCACCAGTGATAGGTTATCCTCCTAGCTATGACCGAAGTCATGTATGCAAGCTCGTAGCATATCCTCCAGGACCTGGATGGTCCGCTCTATCTGACCATCAGTTTGGGGATGAAACGTTGTGCTCAAGAATAACTGGGTCCCAAAAGCTTCCTTCAATCCCTTCCACAACCGGGATGTGAAACGAGCATCACGATCTGAGACGATCGTGGATGGAACTCCATGAAGTCGAACTATCTCCTGCACATAGAGGCGTCCCAAGTTCTCTACTGAACTCTGCTCCCGTATGACTAGGAAGTGGGAAGACTTGGTGAGTCGATCAACGATCACCCAGATGGCATCGTGTCCCCTAGACGTACGTGGTAAACCTGTCACGAAGTCCATGGATATCCCATCCCACTTCCACTCTGGCACCTCAAGGGGCTGAGCCAAACCTGCTGGAACCTGGTTCTCTGCCTTTACTTGCTGACAAGTAAGGCACCGAGAAACAAACTCTGCCACACCCTTCTTCATTCCTGGCCACTAGAACTGATGTCGGAGGTCCTGATACATCTTTGCCACATCTGGATGTACTGCCAAAGGGGATGTAAGAAACTCCCTCAAAAACTCCTCCCGTAACGTCACTGGTACTACCGTGTGCCCTCTAAAAAGGACAACGTGCTCCCCACCTTCTGAATATCAATCAACAACATCACCTGTGGATATCTGAGCACGTAGAGTCTCACAACTATCATCCTCGCGCTGTGCTTCCCAGACTTGCTGTAAGAGTGGAGGGGTAACAACCATCAACTGAAGGTAAGCCTCCTAATCTCCATCTACAAAGAACAACTGTAAAGAGGCCAACTGTCTTGTTTCCTCATCCAGCAACTGCGAACTAGATTTCCTACTGAGAGCATCTGCCACCACGTTCCCCTTCCCAGGAGTATAAATGATCTCAAAGTCATGATCCTAGAGGAACTCAAGCCATCACCTCTGTCTCAAATTCAGATCCTTCTGAGAGAAGATATATCTGAGACTCTTGTGATCAGAGTAGATGGTAAACCTATCTCCCATCAGGTAGTGCCGCCATATCTTCAATGCGAAGACTACCGCTGCCAACTCAAGATCATGGGTCACGTAGTTTTTCTCGTGTGGTATCAACTGATGCGAGCCATAGGTAATGACCGCTTTCCTCTGTATCAGGACACAACCAAGCCCGATTCCTGATGCGTCGCAGAACACTACGTACTCGACACCCTCCTCCGGTAATCTCAAGATCGGGGCGCTCGTCAGACTCTGTCTCAACTATTGGAAAGCATGCTGTCATCTCTCGGTCCACATGAAAGGCTGTCCCTTTCAGGTTAAAGCTATCATGGGTGCTGCAATCCTAGAGAAATCATGGATAAATCTCTGATAGTAGCCTTCCAACCCAAGGAAACTCCGCACCTCCGTCATGATCCGGGGTGGCTCCCATGCTAGCACTACCTCCACCTTTTCTTGTTCCACTGCTACACCATCCGTTGAGATAACGTGCCCTAGAAAGTGGACCTCCTGTAACCAGAACTGAAACTTCAAGAGTTTCCCATACAACCGGTGCTCTCAGAGTGTGTCCAGAACCATCCTTAGGTGTCTCGTGTGCTCCTCCTCGGACGCAGAGTACACAAGGATATCATTGATGAAGACCACTACAAACCGGTCTAGATAGGGATGAAATATCTAGTTCATGAGTCCCATGAACACTGCCGGGGCGTTTGTCATGCCGAAGAGCATCACCAAGTACTTATAGTGATCGCAGCAACATCTGAAATCCATCTTCAGTATATCCTCCTCCCTTACTTGCAACTAGTGATAGTCTGACCATAGATCAACCTTCGAGAACCATCGTGCCCCTATCAACTGGTCGAAGAGGTCATCGATCCTCGGTAGTGGATACCAGTTCTTCACGGTCACCTGATTTAAGCACCGGTAATCCACACACATCCTCAAGACCCCGTCCGCCTTCTTGGAAAACAGCACTGGGGATGCCCAAGGTGAAACGCTGGGTCACACAAAGCCCTTATTCTGCAAGTCGTCCAACTGCATCCTCAGCTCACGAAGCTCTGCAGGAGCCATCCGATAAGACGATGCTGATATCAAGGTTGTCCTAGGTTGCAACTCAATGCATAAATCTATCTCTCTACGGGGAGGTATCTCAGGGACATCCTCTGGAAATACGTCTTTGTACTCAGCCACCACTGCTAGAAAATGAAAACTCGTAACATCTACCGCGCCAAGGGCTAGGCTAGCCAACTGATGTGAAATCGGTTGTGCCCTCCTATGCATGAGTCCATCTAGTGCTGCCTGGGTCTCTCTTTCACTGAAAAAAGAGAACCTCATCCCATCACTGCGGACACACCGCACCCTTCGCCTAAAACAATCAATCTGGGCATGAACTGTGGATAGCCAATCCATACCAAGAATGAAATCGTAAGGCCTCGATGCTACCACCAAGAGGTTCCAACCAAAACTCTCACCTCCAAGGGTCAGTTCACACTGTCTACAAAGGTGTGTGATCTCTTAATCTTCTCTAGTTGGTGTTTCTAAGTGTAAGGGCCGAGTCAATGACTCAACTAGAATCTCAAGGTCTCGAACAAGATAAGCATCCAGAAAGGAATGACTAGCACCTATGTCTATCAATACGGTAACCAAAGTATAAAAGACATAGATAGTACCTCTAATCATTCCGAGAGTACCTGAGTCATAAGCCTCTACCGCCTGCAGCTGCCCCTGCCTCTGTCCACCAGCTCCCTGAGCCTGGGGCGGACCTCCTGGTGGTGGTGGTGGTAAAGGGTCAAAACGCCAACCACCTCCAGATATTCTCCCAGTTCCTCTGCCATGTCCTCCGCCTCTCGGATCTGCCTTCTCTACACGTTTCCTCTTCCTCGGTGGTCCATCCACTGCTCTCGTGTCAGTAGTACGGCGGGTCGGACAATCTCGAGTGAGATGTCCCCTACTGTCACATGAGTAACATCGCCTCTCTAGAGGCTGGATGGATGCGCCCTGTGAACCCTGTACGGCCGATCCCCTATCTTGGGATCTCCTCTGGAAATGTCTCCCATGCCTGGGTCTCTGACGTCAGCTCCTTGCCGCTGAGGTCTCTGCTCCAGCTCGCCCACTACTAATAAATGTCGGCTATCCCTGCTCTGCTAGGAAGCTCTCGACCACCAAAGCCTGCTCGAGAACCCCAACATAAGTAGGAATGTTCATAGGGATGATGCTAGCTCGGATATCTCTACGCAAGCCCCGCTCAAAAGTCCGAGCTCGGAAGTACTGATCTCTGACCATATCCATCGATTACCGTGAGAGGTCGGTAAACTTAGATGAATAGTTGGCCACCGACATGGTTCCCTGCTAGAGCTAAAGAAGCTCCTGTATGTGTACTGATCTCAGGGTAACCAGTGAAAACTCTTCTCTGAAGAGATTCTCAAACTCTGACCATGAAAGAGTCGCCTGGTTGTGAGTCTGGATGACCAAAATCCACCATCGCCCTGCTGAGCCCTGCAGAAGGCTCGCTGCCAAGATCGTCATCTGGTCTGCTGGTGTCTGACCAAATGGAAGACTCTGGCCACTGCCTCAAGCCAGTCCTCTGCTACTTGAGGGTCAGGCTCACCTCGAAACCTGAGGGGTCTCTGTCTCTGAAACTCATGGAGTGCGCTCAGCCTGCACTCCTCCTCTATTGGTACAGCAGGCGCCAAACACTGCCCCACAGGTGGCGGGATAACTGGCACACCACCTGGTGGTAGAACTGGGGGATCTGGTCCCTATATCGAAGCTTCATCACTAAGGAGGTCAACCTTATGATCGAGCTGCTGGATCCTAGTGGGTGCGCATCGCGGAGACATCCTGTTTAAGAAACAAGAGGTATCACAGTCAGTGAGTATATCTGGAGAGCTGACTCAAGAAGGACATGGAAACCCCAACCCATTCCTATATGATGCATATACCATTATTTTTCCCCATGCAACTAGTGTTTTCATGTTCCAAGTCAAAAAGCAAGTTATCAGAGCCCTGGTGTATGGATACGTCGACCGCCGAACCAACACCGAAGTCCCTGGCCTGAGAGACGAACTCAAAACACTTAACACTGTTGCCCCAAACCAACTCATAGACTCTCGGTCCTAAGGTAGAACTGACCACCTCTGATACCACTCTGTCACGACCCATCCTGGTGAGGCCCGAGCCGCAACTCCCCAAGCCCGCCTCCAATAGGCCAGGGGTTGGTGACTAGCACCGAGTAGGCATGCTACTAACATGGGAGGCATTGCCTATAAACCTGCACACACACACACACACATCTCTAATCCCACAAAGCTGAAAAGTAAAAACTACTAAAGATGGAAAAGATGCATGCATACACTAAAACCTAACCACAGAGTACGATAGGGAAGTAAAGTAAAGTAAAGTAAAACCCTGGGCCAAAAGTACAAGCCCACCAAAAGAAAGTTTGCAACAAGGTCCAACCTGAAGAGAAAGGTAGTGGGACTACAACCGTCACCGAAGGAACACACCTCGGCCTATCTGATCTCACTGAGCACCGTCTAGTCCTGGTTTGCCTAGAATCCTGTCAAAGGCTCGCTTGTCTGCACAAGACATGACACATACGGGAAAATCCCGTGTAGGGGTGAGTATAACAATACCCAGTAGGACACCCTGAAAACCAAAAAGGAAATACAAACAAGGAAAATACCACAAAGAAAGGTACAATCAGCTCTATATAGTATATGTCTACGGAACATATAACAAGAATATCCAGATATACTCATACACAAACGACCTTCACGATACCGCCACTAAGATCCAGCTCAAAGATTCCACTAAGCATACCATAGGGAGAACACACTCCTAGGTATGAAGAGAGAGAGATATGAAGTACTCATTCTGGGAGAACAAAATCCACAAGTACCTTGGGAATATGATGCTCAGGTGAGGATCACAACCAAGCCATGGGGTGATTCTGACAACTCAGTCTGAGCTAATCCGCTAAGCAAAGGATCGACGCTCAGGTAAAGTTGGTCACATCGATACCAAGAACTCTACCTAGGGTTCTAGGAATGAATAGAGGATCCAGCTCTAAGTCTCACATAGGGGATTACAACAACTCTATTCAGGGAGTTCTACTGAAGGGATCATACTCCTGTGTAAAGGAAATGCTACTAGAACCTTCAGGGAAAAGACCAAGGGTACGAACCCTAAGAAGGCTAGTCCAAGTCACAGAAGACAAGTGGCTCAAGTCATGAAGAAAAGGTTACACGGTGTGTAGTATGGTTACACACCATGTTCCTTGACCCCGGGTACTGCCCGTGTAAACGACATATGTCCTTCGTTCAAGCCGTGCAAAACCAAACTACACGGCGTGTAGAAAAGTACACACCGTGTTCATTGACCCTGGGTACTGCCCGTGTAAACAGCCCGTGTCCTTCGACTTGTCAGATAAAAAGCAACTACACGGCATGTAGAAGAATCACGCGCTGTGTCCGATCACCAGGGCTCGCTCTGTGTACGCTGGCCATGTGCTCGTACACGGTCTCTGCCCATGTCCGTGTCGCCTGCCCGTGTACCAGTACACGGGGTATCCCGTGTATCTGGCCTGGTCTGGTCGAGGAGGGGTATACATGGTGTGTCCATGGACATGTACCTTGCCCGTACCTGTGTACTCTGGGAGTACATGCCGGGTAACTCTACTGACGAAGACATGCCCTGTAGCCCATACTACACGGCGTGTAGTCTGGATTTTTCCAGAAACGCCGTCTTCTTCCACACACCTCGGTTGATCCTCCAGACTTTAATTCAGCCATCTGTTTGCCGCAAAACCCAAGATGCTGGATCACCTCATCATCATGATGCCAAAACCATGGGTTTCGGGCCTTCAATCAGCTCCAAAATCCGATTTCGGTCACTCGTGCAGAAATCTTTCGAAGAACGATTTCTTCCAATCCGCTTCGATCCGTCCGTCGCCACCGTAGCTGCACCTCCATAGGGTCATACCGATGCCAAATCTTCTATTTGGGACCGTTGCATCGCACAATGGGTGCGCAAAGATCCGTTGTTCCTCGTCCCGTGAAGAATGCAAATAACACTCATGAAGAACATGATAAATTTGGGGAAGAGACACACACAAATCGAGAGGGACGAAACTCGATCGATGTTCATGTCGATCTTGGTCCATCACCGTTAGAAGGTTTAACGAAACCAAACAATAACAAGAAATCAAATACCCAAAATCCTCACAAAATCCCATCCCGCAAGAACAATCGATCCGCGAGCTAATATGTTCATGGATTAGTCCGCGTTCGTCGTAGAAATAAAAAATAGGGAAGAATAAAATCACAACGACATCCTACCTGGATTTTCGCAGCGTTTGTTGGTGAAGATCTGGTCGCCGCGTCGTCGTCACTGACGAAATCCGTCAAGAATGTCGCCGCTGTGTTGGGGGTTTCCTCCAGAGCTTTCCCGGAGCCTCCAGGGGAAAATCAGGATTATGAGGATTGTAACCCTGATCCCATGCACAAGACTTTATTTAAAAATAATGAAAGATACAATATTTAAAAGATATTGCTGCAGAAACAATATTTAAATAAAATATTTTTATTAAATATTTTATTAATGTTACGTCCAAAAACTATATTTCACCACCGACCTGCGCCGGCCGATGTTAGGCCTCACCTTAGGTAAAATCACCGTTCTGAACGCAACGGTGCCCTCGAATTTCTGATCCGGGCACTCGTTCAGGAGTTATTCCACTTTTTTAGGAAAACTGCACACACGCATTATTTAATTATTAAATTAAATTAAAACATTTATTTCGGGCTCACTGGGCCTCAGAACTGCACACCGTCTTAGAGCCTGGTCTCGAATTAATTCCCATATAATATTAAAATAATACATGAAAAAATCCGGGACATTACATCACCTGTTTTTATTTTTGTTTTCAAATGATAGTTGGTTTTGTAAAAATAATTTGTCTTTGTGTTGGATTTTAAAATGGGGAAATGATTTTTGGTTCTATTAAAATGTAAAAACCCTATTTTTATATATGTATTTAAAACTATCATTAATGTACTATTTTGTGGAAGGAAAGTTATATATTCTATGGTGTTTTTACTACTGAGTATTTCGGTGCTAAAACCTATGTTATTTTTTTAGTTTCAGGTTTCATTAGTGCTGGATCGCTCTTGGAATGATTGTGGTTCTAAGTTGGGTGGTGACCTAGAAGGTCACATGGAGGTACGTGCAACTTACTTTCTTTCTGTTGCTACTTTTATTTTTATCCTCAGTTTTTATTTATATTTTTATCTTTTTTTCATGGTACAAATCATTCCCAATGGTTAAATTGTGATGCTCAAAACTAGTTTCTAGCCCATGGGGATCATGAATGCCCTTCAGGACATGTCGTGGACTGGCTCACGTGATTGGTTCAAGGTCAACCCGGGTTGGTTCATGACAGAGGTCCTCACCACTCCATCGAAAACTAATATGAAGGTCCTCCCTATACTCTTGATTATAAACATGGAATTTCTCCCCATGTTCCTACCAAACAGAGTAGAGGTCCTCCCCACTCCTTCACCAGTCAAAGTGGAGGCCCTCCCTGCTCCAATGATGGTCATCACGAAGGTCCTCCACATGTTCCAACACACCAAATCATAGGTCCTCCCCATGTTACAAACAACCAATACAGAGGTCATCCCCATGCTGAAGATGAAAGCTACCCTAACGAACCATCCCAGGGTAGAAAGGAAAGCACCATCCGTCAAAGGAAAAATCCTATGAAATTCCAATTCATCATAGACCTCATTGATCTCTTAGATTCGGAGGGGATAAATGAATCGATTATGGAATCTCCACCTCGACTTCTAGAGTTTTTCATAGGATCCCAAAAGCTAAATTTTGACATCCCGAAAGCTGTGGTCCACAGGATCCTTAGATCCCTCCATAATACTTGTAGGTAGAGGAAGTTCTGTCTCCCTTATAGGGGATTATAGAACAGTCATCCCTATCACCACTGATTTCCCTTCTCTCTACCTCTACATAAGATGTGGGAGAGATGTTGGGGTCTAGATTGACTCCTTTAAATTGAGATCACTATGTTGATCTATGTATGAACTTCTCCACCCTCACACATGAGGTGGTATTGAACACTCCATACTATAGGGATGTGATGATGTAATTGGAACAACCCCCAAGAGACTTCCTAGAATGTAGTAAATATATAAATCACGCAATGAATTATATACTATTCAACCAACCATAGAACCAATCCACATCAGTACCAGCACCCATATCTTGTCCAACGCTGATAAGAGTTTGGGATGACCAAGACCGGGACCCTTCCTCTGATCAAGAGGGCCTATGGAAGGTTTTTTTCACCGACCAACTATCAGTGGTGTTTTGGTTTCCTATAACTCCCAACTTTTACTTCCTGGAGTCCCTTACCAAGGGACAATACATGTGTTTTATCCAAATCATCTGGGAAAAATTCCACCACCTTTGAGACCGTTAGTTGGCCTATCTGGGAAGCTAAGAGCACCTCAAGGCCATCGATCAACAGTGTTGAAGGGTTAAGTTGGAAAAGTACCTAGTGTATTTGTTCCATGATTTGTATGACTACTGTAATACCATACAACATAGATGTTTCAATATCCTTACAATGATTTTATGGATTATGGAAGAGGCATCTCCACATGTGTAGATCAGAGGCTGGGGAAAGTAAGCTGCTCTCCACTTTAATCATATCTTGTGACAACCTAACCTACCATCCAATGATGAGGGTTCCCCTATAGGTACCATTATGGTAAAAATGGTCATACCCAACCTACCATAGAAATTTAGGAACATGGACACTGACATAGTTCTTGATAGGGAAAACCTTCCTCAAGGAGTGGTGTAGTACCAGGAAGACCCCCAGATAGGCATCCTCACTCGTCAGTAGAGGAAGAAAAATGGCCTCAGGGATCCCTCCAATGAGTAATTGATAACTAACCCCTGAAATATCATCAATTAAAAAGATCATGATGATCCCTACAATCCATTTGAGGTCATGATGAAAATGTAGATAGATCCCATGATAACTTTCTTACTCCAACAGCTCTAAAAGAAGAAAAGTATCATCACCGATCTCATTGCTAATAGACACCTAGATTATGAAATTACCCAAAGATACCCCATTCATCCACTAGTGGGGTATAAATTCCTCCTTATCTAGATTCCCCAAGTTTATCTCAGTAATACCATGCATCTAGACAGAACATAGGTAGGAGTATATGGAGAGAGATTGAGCTATGAGTCACCAAACCCACCTGAGTAGCGTAATTATCCTCCTTAGGATTCATTCCATGTCACTCTACAAGTTGATGAGACTACTCATCGAGTTGATGATCCTATCAACAAATTTTTGGTTAGGGACCCTCACAAAGACGACTTGATAGATGATCACATGATAGGTGGTGATCCCGTCTGATAGAAAGTCATACTTGGAATGGGTGGACAATATCTGAGTACCCCCAGAGTTTGGAAATCCTAAATTTTCCATGTTAAATGGGATGATAAACCCAATTTAGAACTTGGACCACTTTATCTAAAGGTATGGACCCATTCTAGGGTCTAAAAAATAACAAAAGGCTATCAAGCTTTGGTGTTTTGTTCAGACACTAGAAGGACCCATGTCCTTATGATATAGCCAGCTTCCCATAGGGTCCATCACTGGTTGGGAAGACCTTTGTTGATAGTTCCCATACTAATTAAGATCCATCATGTGAAAGGAAAGTATTTCTGACCTCTTAAAGAGTAATCAGAGACTCAATGAGTGAGTCACAAACTTTTCTACTTAGTGGAAAGGCCTCACATACTAACTCAACATGACGTTGACTCAAGATAAGTTTCTAATGATGTGTGTGGGGAATCTAAAGATTGATATGGCCCCTAAACTCACCACCCAAAACATTCTAGGTGTATTCCAAGAGTTTTATAATAAGTCCCAACATCTGGAAGAATCCCTATAGTAGACTAGAGAGTCAGAGTCATTGCCTCTTCTATCACCCGTGAGAAGACCTACCAAGGAAAATAATTCCACTAATATATAGGTAGAGGCCCCAATATGATAGAGTTTTTGGTCCCTTTTCCATAGGTTCCTCATAGAGTGAATCCCTATTGAGTGCATACTCTCCTAGTGTAGAATCGTTAGGAACTAACTCACCAAGTACAGCTCCCTAGACGAGTGAATGTAGCTCCAACCCCTCATTAAGGTTAGGAAACCAGAGTCCAATTTCTAGATAGAAGAAAACATACCTATTAATTCAAGGATTCACAAGTCCTAGGATATTTAATTTATGCCCTGGAGAAAGGAATTATGAAGCTACAAGAGTACAAGAAATCCTAGGAAGCTGGATGCATTGACCGCCCCAACCATTATATATACCACAAGATCCCTGGATATACTAGAAAGGAATTCTTTTTTTTTTCAAGGATTTTATATAGGAAAAAGTGTATCATGGGTTTTTCAAGTTGGGTGATGTCTTGGAATAAGTGACACATATCTCCACCAACCCCGATAGTGACAATGAAGGATCAGGTGAATGGAAGTAGGCTTCTAGCTATGGGACATAGAAATATGATGATTGGTTGTATCACAAGGAAGCTTCCCACACCCATGGTGTCATCTGTGCCCATTTAGGAAGGCCAGAACCTTATATGGTTTCCTTACCTTCCCCATACACTACTTCTATATCTATGTCACATCCATCCAAGTCTTGGAAGAATAGGCACTGATAGTGTAAGGGAAATTAGAGTCCCCACTGGAGCCAAATCCATCTCAAAACCTCAACAATTTTATGCCTCCAAAATTGAGATTCATGCCCATGGTCCACCCATCACTATATGAATTCATTAACAATTACACCTTTGTGAATTTTGTCAAGATATTCGACTACTTCACAATGCTCGATGGTGATGATTTCTATGAAAAAACCCCAGATGCCTTCGACCAACACCATCAAAGGAAAGCATGAAGGCATGGAAGATTATAAAATTCTCAGGTCAGTTCCTTGAACAAGGATGTTCATGCTACCAAGAATAGGCAATAGGTTTTGTGAAGAGCTCAGTACGCCCTATCCTCCCAGTCCACTCTATCAAGAATGACTCTGTATTTGATCATGTAATCGACAATGTTATCCAATAGAGAATCTTAGCCAAGACTATGTCGTGATCAGCCGCATCTATCCAAGGCTAGGCCTCATCTAACTGGTAGTCATCCAACAGTGGTTGAGAGTAGGTTATCTAGTCAACAGTAGGATATTTCTAGTACTAGATAGACCCTAGTGGTTTAGCCAGCAACATCCATTGTGCCTCCTACTAAGGAGATCCCCCATTCAAGAAAAAATATTCCTTTGGTGTGAAAGTATGACATGTTGAAGCACCTCACATGCATACCCGATAGGCTCTCTATTATTGAGGCCCTCCTCTTGTTAAAATAAATGTGTAACTACCTTGTAAAATCCTTGTAAATACCTATCAAGTTTAAAGCTGAGGTAGCTACCGAAGAGGCCTACTACACAGAGGAGGTTGAGTGAGAGGAATTCTAGGCTATCATCTCATTCTCTAGGGAATACAATGGAGCTCTCATGTATTGGAAAATATGACCGTTTTACATTATATGTCAGTTTAATGGTGTGGTGATCTGCCACTTCCTGGTGAAAACATGTTCTAGAATCAACCTCATCTCGAATCAGATGCTATATAAGTTGGGGATGACCGAAGAAGATCTGACTCCCTCCAAACTAAAAATTCAGGTTTATGATAGGATCGGGCATAAAACATGTGGCTGGGTTCTATTGAAGAACCATTTTGGTGTCTTAATAAAAAGTTCATAGTTCATAATGGTCTCATAGGATACTGCCTATAACACACTTCTAGGTAGGCCCTAACTTCATTTTCATACAACGGTTCCTTCGTTATATCACCAGTTCCTCAAGTACTCCCTCAATGGTTGAGTAGGGGTACTCCAAGGTGATGAATATCCCTTATAATCCTTTAAATAACTCTATCCATATGCCAACTACTATAAGAAAGAGGGGAATTATGTTTATTACAATGAGGTTGAGCACACCAATGATTTGATGAACACCTCGAACAATCCATGGGAAGACTTAGATAATGATTTAATTACTCCGATTCATCAGTTGGATCCCACAATGCCAGACCTGGGATTTTGATTTTTTATCTCCAAGAAAAATGGTTTTGATGTCCCTAAAAAGAATTAATGACCATATATTACCTCTTACTCTTACACGGGACAATCTTGGGTGATACCCGAACCCCCACTCCTATGAGGTACTGAGAGGTTCACCCTATGGACACCATTTCATAGCATTCCCACATGTTCCATAGAGCAGGGTTGAATCAATGGAAGATAACTCACCACTATTTATTTGAAATAAATAATGGACCCTATGGTCATAGGTTATATGGAATTGGATTGTTAGCTTCATTCACCATAGCTTCAGTAAATAAAGATCCAATCAGTGGAGATTTACTATCTTCCCAAGTAGGAACTAGCACTTCCCCTGAGTTAGCTAGCCTAGATGAACCACCTCATACCACTGATTTTCCTACATCATATGGTAAAGAGTATTTAGAATATTCAACTCCTTCATTTGAAGAGGGAGTCTCCAACACTGTCAATGAATTGATTCAAATTAACATTGGTACTGAGGGAGACCCGAGGAAAATACTAATACATGAATCTATATCTCTAGACGAGTAGTAGGAGTATGTGTCTTTATTGAAGCATCACCATGATGTATTATCTTGAATCTATGATGAGATTCTAGAACTTGACCCTTAGGTCATCATCCATCATCTTGGTCTACCAGTGGGTCACCACAGGTTCAAATAGCCTCCCAGAAAGATGCACCCCTCTCACGGTGCTACAATCAAGGACAACATTGACAAACTCATTAAATCCAAATATATCAGTTATGTCTAGTATCCTAGATGGATAGATGAAATCATCCAAGTATAGAAGAAGAATGTGAAGATCAGATTCTGTATCGACTTTTGAGACCTCAACCTCCATTGTCCAAAGGATGATTTTACCCTTCTAGCGATAGAGTTGTTGATCATTTCTACAACTAGGTTCTGGTCCCTCTTATTTATGGACGGATACTCTAGGTATAACCAGATCTAGATGTCCCTAGAAGATGAAGATTCCACAAACTTTAGGGAACTGCAAGGGACCTTATGTTATCAGGTGATTCCCTTTAACATGAGGAATTTCAGAGCCACTTATCAGTAGGCCCTGCATCACATCTTCAAACCGATTCTTAGGACATTAGTAGAGTGCTATGTGGATGACTTGGTGGTCAAATATTTCCATCTTTAGGACTATATCAAAGATCTTGAGAAAGTTTTCAACTTCCTCCACTCCTAGAATTTGAATATGAACCCATTAAAGTGTGCCTTCAGGGTTACTTCTAGGAAGTTTCTCTAATTCATCGTAAGATAAAGAGGCATCAAGATCGACCCGAAGAAGA
Source organism: Viscum album (assembly GCA_963277665.1). Lineage (NCBI taxonomy): Eukaryota > Viridiplantae > Streptophyta > Magnoliopsida > Santalales > Viscaceae > Viscum > Viscum album. Next base: position 1,354,920,628 of record OY728164.1, read on the forward strand.
TCAAATCCATTAACCAGATGCATACCCTGAGAAACATCTAGGAGCTATGAGGCCTCCAAGGACACTTAGAATATATATGTTGATTTATTGAAAATCTATCCAGAAAGTTTAGTCCCTTATCGAGGATTATGAACAAAGGTACCACTTACCAGTGGGATGAGGAGTTCTAGACCGTATTTGAGGAAATCAAGTAGTATCTTATACATCCTCTAGTTATGATTCAGACCATATTTGGGAAGCCTTTTCTCCTCTATGTTACCACCCTATAATTCTCCCTCAACACCCTTCTCACCCATAAGAATAATGAGGGTAGAGAAAATAGTTTATAATATATCAGTCACATGATTCTCGACACGGAGACCAAATACTACCCTATTAAGAAGAGCTACCGCACACCTGTTTTTTGTAGTGAAGAAGTTACGACATCACCTGAAACACCATGAGATACAAATGGTGTCCCAAGTAGACCCAATAGAGTATATACTGAATCACCCCATGCTGATGGGACATTTGGTATGCCAGGTAGTGATCCTTTAGCAGTTAGACATCAGGTTCATTTAGCAGAAAGCCATCATGGGGTAGGCATTGGTAAAATTTATGGATACCCATATGAACCCTAAAGAACTACCCCTAGATGATGATTTAAAATATGAGGCTATCCTTTTAGTGGATCAGGATATATCGTGTTGGCAGATGCATTTTTATGGTGCCTCCAGGAGCCTGATTGGTAGAAGGATCAACGATCCTAAGATCAATAGAGTAGGCTTGGGGATCATTTTCATCACTACATCACATGATATCATACCATAGTCATTCATGTTTTTAGAAGACAGCACCAACAATGAGGAAGATTATCATTCTCTCATAATTGGTCTCAGGATATCCATCGATATTGATTTCCCCCACTTTCATGTGAAAGGAGATTCTGAGTTAGTCATTAAACTGATCAATAGTGACTACATTGTCAGAAAGATAGATCTCATTCCCCTATTAGAGTGCACTCTTCATCTGATGGATCAATTACCCTCTCAATTGAAAGTGACTCACATCCCTCAGTCATAGAATAGTTAAGCCGATGCCTTGGAAATCTTAGACACATCTCTCACAGAGCCTAACCAGTATGACCTTTTCATTCATGTGGTGCATAAGAGGGTAACCACCCTTACTATTTCATATGACGATGGAAGGAAATAGGTAAACTAGATGGAAACTAGTTATTCTATTCCAGGACACTTAAGTCCCCCCCACAGTGGGGGAGATTCCCATTTATATGACTCCCTTTGTTGAGTTACTCTAGCATGGAATCCTCCTACCATATTAAGCCAAGCGTGAGTGAATTCACCAGTGTGCAGTGCATTTCACCCTCCAAAGTGGGCCTAAACTTGAGAATAATCTCTAAAGATGTGGGTTTGATGGGTTTATTCTCCACTATATCCAAGGATATGATATCCCCTAGGTTATACAAGAATTCAATGCTGGATCTTATGGCACCCATTAGGTGGGATTGAAGCTGTCTCACAAAATTCAAAGATTGGGATACTTTTAGCCCACCATGGTCTATGAATGCATCGAGTTTTCCAAGAGGTTTCCTGAATATTAGATACATTTCAACTTTGTGAATCAAACACCAAATCTTCTCCATACCACCAAGTATTCTTATCCCTTCATAGTATGGGGGCTCGACATTGTGGGGCCATATCCACAAGTAAAATCTCATCAGTGTAGGTTTATTCTGAACAAAATGGATTTCTTCTCAAAGTGGTTGGAAGTGATTACCCTCAATGAATTCAAGGCCCGATATGTGATCGAGTTCTTGAGATCCCATATCATCCATAAATTTGTAGTTCCTCAAACTATTATCCCAGACAATGAAACCAACTTCCGGGATACCAATCTGAATAAATTGCATTCCAAGTACAACATTTGGTCCAACTATACTTCCTGATACTATGCATAGAAAAATGGGTTGATTTAGGAATTCAACAAAACCCTCTATAACATTCTACAAAAGATGGTGGTCATGGAAAAGAAATTTTTTCCAGAAAAACTCCCCACTGTCCTCTGGTCCTATCAGATGAAGACTTAGAATTCCACCAAGGTGACCCCATATTCCTTGGTGTATGGAACCGAGGTAGTATTTCCCATTGAGGTCCATTTTTTATTGCTCTGAACAACTTTTTATGACCAAAATATGCTAGAAAAAATGGTATAAGTCCATTTAGCTAAGTTGTAATCCCTTAAAGAAAATAGGATCCAGGCCTTGCACAATCTAGAGAGGCACCAGAATAGGATAGTGATAGCATTCATCAAGAAGGTTATCCCCTACTCCTTTCTCCAAGGTGACATAGTGTTAGCTCTCAAAATGCATATGATACTTGAAAAAAAGACTCTAAATTTGGATCCTGAGTGGGAAGGACCTTACATCATTCATAAGGTCTATTCTGATGGAGTATACTCTTTGGTCACCATGGACATAGAGCATATCACACCTCCTAAAAATGCTAATTTTCTCAATAAATAATTCGTGTGAGGAGGTAAAGGGTCCAAAATCTACAACCTTAAACTAAAAGTCCAAGTTCAAACATCTTTATTTTAAAACTATGTGCTAGTCATCTTGGGAATGTGTGGTGTGGTATTGGGCATCCTTATCCCCCATTCACATCAGGGCTTGTCAACTCACTGCACTACACTTATCCATTTGATATACTCACCTCTAGTCTAAACTCTATGACCATAAACTAAGAAACTATGTTCCATGCAATATAACCTTAAACCATTTTCAAGTGGAATGAGCTCAAATACCTTAAACTAACATCCACCCTATGGTCCATATAACACAACCTTAAACTAATTGAAATAGGTCCAAGAATTATGAAATTAAACTATTTAAAGCCCCTATAGTCTGAGTTAAATGAAATTAAACTACAAATACCGAAATCCTCAGCACACAACAGTTAACTTATCCTCACCCTATCTAAAATCAGGATGCCTATTGATAATATTATTCTTACCCCATCTAAAACTAGGATGCCTCTTAATAAGAGATTATGTTTACCCCATCTAAAACTGGGTTTCCTCATATGATAAGTATGGGATGGTAAACACACTTTACCCCATGACCTGAACATGGGATAGACCAAAAAAAAAACACAAGATGCCTCAATTACCTTACCATAGAGGATAACTCCCATCAGTGTCAGTCTTCTACCACACCATGTTCAAGAATTATGTGTGGCTTGATTCTCATATTCATGGGATACATAGAAACACACAAAATTATTATCTCTGATCCCATATGAAAACTTATCAACCCTTTAGGCACTTATCCCCAATTACGACCCCAACATCATGACTATAAACTATGTGAAGTTCATCTCAAGGTGTGAATGTGGTACGCAAGCCTTTTTTGGATCCATTCACATCGAGTCTTACCTTTTTTGTGCAACACAAACACCCTTGAGACCAATATATTTTCATTCCAAGTATCATGATGTTAAATTTTTTTACCTTTTCCCTGATCCAATCATTACGACCTTAAACTATGTGTTATTTTATTCCCAATACTTGTGTGGTACTAAAGTCCCATTTTAATACATTCACATTGGGTGTTACCTCTTTTGTTCCACACAAGTAACCTAAAAAACGATTCACTAGTCCAAGAATCACGACTTCAAACTAATTACCCATAGTCCAAGAAACATGAATTTAATTTTTTCCCACGTTCTAGTCCAGAAGACTGTAAACTATGTACAACCTAGATTTAGGGATACTTCATGTGGAGTAGGGATTCGTTAGCTCCACTCATGTTGGGAGTTAACTCTCTTTCACCACATGAACATCCTCAAAGAGCCCCTCCTTTGATCCAAGAGTTATGACCATAAATTGTTTTAAAATATTCTAAGAAACATTACTTTAAACTGTTTGCCGATGGTACCATCACTATAACCCTAAACTGGGTGAATTCACCCCTCATTATGATTTTCTTTACCCCTAGTGTTTTATAAATACAATCCCTCTTCCCTTAAAAAACTATGTGTCTCTTGATTACCATCCTCATAGGATACATAGTGATGCCTAGACTTTCTGTCTCTGGGTCCAGTCGAAGATTTTCTGTGAACCCATCCATTACCTATGGTGTTATTACCCTAATATATCATCTTGGGAATCATTATTAGGTTTAATCCCCCTTCATTTACCTTGACCCATCAATAAAAAAATACACCCTCATAGGCCAATATAAGGAAGAAAATAATGAGAAACTCAATGCATAATCCCTACATATGACATCCTCATCATATGACATTAAACTATAGCCTTACCCTGTATAAAATTGGTATGCCTCTTAATGTGAGATACTTTACCCTATATCAAACCAGGATACCCTATATGAAAAATATGGGATGAACAAGTGTCCTCAGCACACGATATTAAACTATGGTATTACCCCATATAAAATTAGGATGCCTCAATGAGAGATGATCTTACCCCATATAGATTTAGGATACCTCACACATTAATATGATAAGCCTCAATATCCTTGTTCGAGAGGGTATCCCCCTTTCGACATTAGTCTTCTACTATGTCGCTTCCCAGGACTATGTATGGATTGATTCCCATCCTTATGGGATATTTAGTGATGCCCAAATGTTTCATCTTAGGTCCATCATTTATATCAACTTATTTATATTCCATCCCCCATTTCCACCTCAACGTTTCACACTTTCTCATATTTGGATAATCGTCATCCTCTTGATCAGAACAAGCCCCCTAATAGAATAGTCTCATGCCACACTAGCTTACCTATATTCCTAGGTTCACGCCTCAAATAATATTTAGAAAAAAAAATATCCCATGTTTCAAACTCATTCAATGGTCGATCTTAAATTTCCTTGCCTCACCTCTAACCAATGTGGGTATAAAACTATGTTTTTCCAACTTTTTTTCTCCATCCATCAGTTATTCCCCTCATTTCCTACCTATGTCCATGAAGTTTCAATCAAACTTATGGGATTTTCTATCCACTTCTTCCCTTCGTTGTGTTCTCCCTTACGAGCGATGAGAACTCCATACCGCCTTTTGTTTCCCTCACCAAGCATGTATCATGTGAGATTAGGGGTTGGGAAGGGATTTACCCAAGCAAGGGTGTGGCGCATGAGAGTGGGGTCTGAACTCTAAGACCTTAAACTAGGATTCAAATTCCAAGCATCATGAATTTAAATTGTGTGTGAGTCATCCTGGAAATGTTTTGTGTGGCGTTGGGTCCCCCTTGGAACCTCAATTCACATCAGGTTTGTCACTCTGTTGCACCAAACATATCTAATTGAGGTACTCGACCTTGAGGTCCACTCTTTTTTGACCTTAAACTGAGAGTCTAGGTCTAAGATTTATGACCTTAAGATGAAATAGATGGTCCAAAAATCAAGAATTGAAAATGTCTATGAATCACCCCGAGAAAGTGTGGCATGGTGTTGAGCCTCCTTATCCCTCATTCACATCAGGTTTTTACTCTTCCATGCTACAAATTTCCTTCCGAGATACCTAATCATGGTCCAAGCATTATGAACATAAAATATTTTCAATATTTCTAAGAATAATGACCTTAAACTATGTGTGGGTTGTCTCAGGTATGTTTTATGCAGCATATGGTGGCCTCCTAGGACCCTCCATTTACGTCATGTATCTTTCCTTCAATGTCACACATATTCCTTTAAGTCACACCCCCTTTCAGTCTAAGCATCAAGAATTTAAACAATGTGAGACTCACCCTGGATTATTCTCAATTTAGGGTTTTTTTAAGTTTTACTTTCCTTGTAGGCCCCTTTAGAGAAAACCCCCTTCATGCTAAACCTCCTATGCCTCCTGCCACTTTGGTTAGATGGGTTAATTCATATTGGTTCATTTACTTTCACATGATGTTAAACTGTAACCTTACCACATGCAATTAACATGGGATTACCTATTAACCTAAAATGAGGAATAAATGATTTCCAAATCATTACATAGGACCCATATCAAATTTCTTTACCATACAATGTTTAACTACATGTCTATTTTTATAATTGCATGAAATAAAACTATAAGTCATCTTAGGCCCTTTCCTGATAATCCCTTTACTTTAGTTCCAGTCACCTACCACAATGTTCATGTTCTTTGACCATCGATTGACATCTGAGACAAATATCCGATCTAATCCACAGTGGAATAATTCTAGGAGTGATGGAATCCATTCAAACATTCCATAACTTCATCTCTATGTTTCTTATGTCCCTTTATTTGGATCCTCAGCCTCCTCCATGTCAAAATGGGACCCCTAACAGAATGATGGATAGCCACAATGGATCACCTACCATCCTGGGCCAACACCCCATAAGACTTTGGATGAAATTATGTGACATGTACCATGTTTTGAACATGGCCAGTGGTCAAGCCTCATTTGTTTTCCCCATTCCCAACTAAATAGTATGGATGCTATGTTTCAAACATGGTCAGTAGTTATCCCATATCATCATGCTACCCCCTTGTATACCACATCTTTTGCATCATGATTCACACTCCCTATTCCACTTTTTTTATTGAATTAAATACCCCTAGAGTTATCCCATTTGTACACTCAACCCAAAAAATATCATTGTCCAGTCAGCAAATTTAGACCCTAAGTGTTTGAAAATTTCCTGAATCTCTCATATGAATGAGTAATCGTAGGGTTTCACCTTGTTTCTCACACTGATCATGACTCACATGGGATTAGGTATTGGTTTTTGGTTGTATTATGATTACAATTGAACTGTTATAATAAAGAAAAAGAATCATGTTAAAGCATACAAAATTTTAAAATAGGAAAACCAAAGTTTCAGAGGGTCATCCACATATTAGAGCCTCTCCTTTTTAAAATTCCTCTAAAGATTGACCCCAGTAATCTGGAGCTCGAGCTCGTATAGCCTCTACTAGGTGGTCTCTAAGGTTTGTTACCGCTCATCCAAGTATTATTTATCTTCATTGGATTTTGGTTGGACTTCTTCTATTCTGACCCTCATTTGTTCATGATTGACTTGGCACTCAACCACCAAGGACGTCGCCTCCCCAACCTTGGCCATGGCCACTACCAATCGGGCCTTCAGATTGTTAATGATATCATCCAGAGTAGTAGTGACCACAATGTGTTCTTACATTGTCTCTTTTATGAGGATGATCTCCCCCTAAACCACCTGAAGTTCCTAGGTTCCCTCGGTCTTATTCCTCTTCTAGGAAACTTCAATAACCTTCTATTAAACACATTCTTGCTCAAATAGAAAGTCCCAAGACAATTCATGAAGGTTGTTGAAGTCCACCCCACTAGTCCCCAAGATGACTAGCCAATGATGTAGAGATCCCACCCAATTTGGAAATTCAACTATTTGGGTGCGGGTGATGAAGTTTCGTACATACCTCTATGCTTTACAGTGCAAAAATTGGTTCTACTTAGCAGCATATGAGCCAAAATATTCAAAGTATTTGGGTGATGGATGTTATTAAGGAGGAAAAAACACCAACATATAAGTGGATGGATCTTCTATAGAAATATCCTTAGGTTCATGTTGGAAAAAACCTGAAAACAGATCCTCATCATCCCCTAACCTTCAACAAAAGCCTCTTCTACCCCCTGTGGAACTTTTGAGGTGGACATGATCATCCTAGACTCCTCATCGACCCCTGTTGGGGGTGAAATCTTAGCCTCATCTCCCATATCCTCCACCTGTGGAAATTCTAGGTCAGGAACATCCAATGCCGCCTCCTTAGTCACCTTGGATATTGACATAATTTCCACTTTCTCCATCATGGCTTCAACTCCAACCACTACCTCTGGTAGTGCCTTTATGTTTGAATCCACCACAATTGATCCTTCATCCAACCTTATCGTAGGACCTACCTTTACCCACTATATTGAGGGAATGGTCTCATTGGTCCCTTTCAATAGTGATTTTTTGGTTGGATCAACTATCATAGACTCCCTATCTATTTATAACAAGAGATTAACTTCCGACATCACCACCTATGCCCTAGGATTAGTTAACGAAAGCATTGATGTTGTTGGCTGAGTCCTAAAAACCGTTCAAAATACCATTTCAAAATTCATCAGTTAAGCATAAGAAGAAAAATCAGAAGAGATAAAGGTAAAAAGGGGGGAAAAGGTATTACATGAGTAGTATATCCCAATGAGGAGCTCAAGGATGTTCATGAGAAATGACCCTGGTGAGGTAATTATCTTGAAAACCATTACCTCATCCATGGGTGATTCTTCAGTCAAAGATTGGCCACCCATGGCCGCAACATTAGGGAGGGGCCCCATGCTTGCCCCTTTAAGGTTTGAGGATCCCTCTCCCTCTTCTTGAGGTTCGTCATGGACCTCTACATCCTCCATACTCTCTGATTCCTACAAAAGTGAACGAAGGTATTAAGAAACAAGTTTAAAGGTCGATTGATGCCCTAAGATAACGAGATCAGAGTATTTACCTGATTTTCATTTAAATGTATATCTTCATCCGAGTCCCATTAGGCATCAATACCCTAAGAATATTATGATTCATCACCCTCATACACATTAGTAGTCGGGTGACCCATAGGGGAAACTAGAGGGGAAGACATGTCTAGAAGAATCTGTACCCAATCAGTCAGAGGATGCATAGTACCATGAGAGTAGACCTCATCCTCCGACTCTTCCATGTATTGAATCACCTTAGCATGGGGGATGTGGAAAGACTTCCCTTGTATGACCTATCCCAGTTAGGTATATCCCATAAAATAATGAGGTATTTCCACACCCCCTGAGGGGTGGTGAGTTTCTTGTGAAGTCCCCAGGTCTCCTAGGAATTGGGAAACACGATGTCACTAGGAACATCCAGGTGACATACCCACTTCCCCGAACCTTGAACAAACTCTATTAGGATTACCTCGGAGTTTTCACCTTTCTCCCGTGACCAACAATCCATGAGAATTGGACCTGATGATTCTATTCCTCTCCCTCTAGCATCCACCTATGTCAGGCCAACGACTGCTGGTCCCACTACTATTGACCTTCCCATTGGGACAACTCTGCCTCCATGGAACACTTTGACAACCATTTTCCCCTAAACTCACAGTTGTGGTGCCTCTCCTTAATTAGACCAGGTAGTATGATGCTTTAACATCTTCCTAGGTTATGTGATCTCCCAACATAGTGCATATTCATAGATGAGACCATATCCAACTGTAGGTGGTAGAAACTTGTTTTTCCCTTTTCCATACATGCATATAAACATGTGCCAGATTCACCTCAATACTATGGGATGACACTCACGATTCACCCCTGTGTACACCTTTGGGGTCATCCACTGTAGGAATCTAAATTTCCTTATGAACCAGTGTGGGTTGTGTGGATCGAAAATCACATTGTAGTCAACACTTTCCACCAGTACCCCAACTCAAAAGGTTAGTAGGTATGATCATAACTTGATATTTCCCCCACCATTATTAGTCACTGTCCCCATTGGAAAGGGAAATGGATGAAATATGAATCGCTTTGCTAGCCTGACCTCTTTCAGTACCTCCACCATACCCAAATTGAGTAGGTGACTCCTTGTGATGTTCAATATCACTGGATGAAAGTTCATGTTTGGATGGGATATAGGGTTTGGATACTCATATACACCCATGTGTGTGATAAACCAGCTGTACAAGAAGTGAAGAGGCCCACACACATGCAGTATAGTCTTCCTTTGGCTGATCTGGAAGATCACCTTGTACAAATTTTCCAATATAGGGAAAACCAAATTAATGCATTTCCCCATCTCCAACATCCCCTCCATAATTAAGGTGCTCATCCAAACCCCCATATGTGAATCCCTCATAGGGAGAATCTATTCATATATGAGCATGGGAATGAACCTCTCTAGCCTGACCACATGGGATTCTATCTTTATATTGTATCCCCACAGCTGCAACTGAATCACCTCCAAGATCTACCTGTAGGAGTGATCCTTTCTCCACTGGTATTTCCCAAGGAATGTGCACAACCTCCCTGATAGATTATTTTCTAGATCATTCCCCTCAAGTTTCTCCTCCATTGGTTCGTTCATGAAATACTTGAAACACTATTTTAATGGGATCTCCCTCATCCCTAACTTCTCTTTTCTAGTCCCTTGAACCAAATCCATAACTGCCTTCACTAGGGATGACAACTTCTCTCAGTCCTCCCACACATTCTCTGTAGGGAGGAACTTGTATTACATATCCCCTTGAATTGGGATCCCATAAATCTATTTAAGGTACTATAAGATGATTCCAACCTCCCCATGATGCATATAGAAGGTTTTGGTCCCTAGAGAACATCTTCTCAATATCACCACTATGATATCCTAGTGGTGATAAACATGACACTGTGAGGCCCATACAACCTCATAGATCCCCACCCGCTTCAGCCTAACCTCAAATTTGCGGCATGATGTACATGACCAATAGGACTAGGCCCATTCATCAATGAAGTCTCTACCCTGGAACATGTACTATTTATCATTCCATCCTTTGAGAGGATCCCCAAAACCACCTTGAGGAGCATATCATACCGCATGGGGGTCTCATCATTCAAATTATCCCCATCAATATTTTTGTATGGTTATAGAGAGCGTCTTCTATAATTGGTGAATGATCCTTCTGGATGTGACCCCCAACAACTCTATTCCACAAGTACTATCTCAACGTGCTTCTAAACCAGTAGGTAGGATTGTCTCCACTTGCATTAGAAATTAGTACATCATCCCTCAACCCAAATCCATAAAGTGACAATATATTACATATATAATAATCCTTTTTGTCTTCTATTAGTAGTATGATGAGATAGTCATGGTTTGAGGCGCTCAAAACACTCTCCCTGACCATGATGTTACCATCCATTTCCTACTGATGAGTGGCATCAACATCGGCTACTTGAGCAGCCATATGATTCAAGACTTAGAAGATTTCTTAGTATAGTTTTCAAAGGCTACTTGTGAAGTTATTTCATGAAGATATGGTTCAAAAAAGTTAGTTCGTAAAGGTTGAGTTTGTTGAATACTGTTTGTGAATAACTCTTCACATAGTTATGTTCATAGAGAATGTTAGCTTCATGAATGGTAAGGATTAGAATTACAGGGTGCTCACAAAGGATATGAGATTATCAAAATTAGAGCATATGATTTTCTCTTTGTGAAAGTTTAGTGATCCATCTAAGGGGAAACTTTGTTATTTATAAGAGTACAACCGGCCATGAGTTCACAATTATATTAAAAAATTATGCATCAATAATGCGATTCATGAATGTGATTCATGAATGGGAGTTGATTACAAATTTTTAGTGATTCTCCCTCAAAATCCAACCCTCCTTTCCCCCCATCAGCTCCCATTATGAGGGATTAATTTTTTGATGCTAAAATACATGTTTCATAGAAGAGGTCAATGAAGTCACAATCGATTCAGAGTGAATATAAGTCAAAAATAACCCAAAAATACCTATAAGGATCCATTTTGAGAAGATAATATTCTTTACATATGGTCGGATTCACAAAGATATTGGTATGAGAATCTCCATTGTGAGTGGGTGAAGGACTAACAATAACCTATGCATAGTGAAATTTGGAGTTATGGAGTGCTTTACAAACATGAAGAGGCTTGATGGTAATCTTTATGAAAGTCACATTCAGACTCGCAGAGTCTGCCCACTCATGAAGCTCATAAATCTTCATGAAGTCCTCAAATATTCGTAAAACAACTTTCATATAAATACCCCATACAGTCTGACTTTTGAGGGATGAACGATGACCTTTTTAATTTCAAAAGATTCTATATTTTCATGAACCCCCTGAGCATCACGAACGAAATAGAAAATAGATCACCCAAGGTATCCAAGCTTTGAAAAAACTCCTCCCTTTTGTTATTGAGAGCCTCTATGAAAAGTAGAAATTCCTTTCACAAAGGCCAAAGAACTTCATAGAATAAGAATTAACTTTGAGGCACATGAGTCTTTGTGAAGCATTAAAACTTTACAAAGCACTCCCCCTGGTAATCAAAACTTAACTCTGTGGTAGGTTCACCCTATTTCATGAAGCCTACCCCTTGATAAAACCCTTGGACTTCATTAAGAACCCAAAATTAATGATACCCTCCTTTGTGAAGCTCAAATATTCAAAAAGTACCTCTATAGTAATTCTATATGTTTCCTCCCTTCTACTGACACCCCTTTACAAAGGTTGAGTAATCAGGGTCCCTATACCAATCTAGGATCGGTTTAGCTACACATTGAATCCACATGTGACTAGTGCCACCCACTCTTGTGTCTACCTAGTTTAACCCAAGTGTGGCCCGAGATTCCGACCTACCTATTTTTTATAATCATAGGTAATCTAGCCCTTGTTTCTTATAATAATAGGGACTTTAATGTCGACCTCATGATTGACCACTCCTCTACAACAGTTCCAATTCCATGTCCCATCCAAAGGTGCATGAGAGTTGGTCACATAAGATCTATGGGTGAGGAGTTAGTCCCCTTACATCTAAGATACATGATGTAAAACTATATAGATCCACATCTTAGTTGTATGAAATTAAACTACACAAAAACATCCTCAGAACATGCTATAAAACTGTAGTCTTACCCCATGTGATGATCATAGGATTCCCCATGTATGATCATTATGGGATTCCACCCTCTCCCACCACATGCCACAAAACTTCACTCCCATGAATATTCCATGAATAATCCCCACACCATCCCCCCAAGAGAGATCCTCTTTCAAAGGTAAGATTCTATGTGTAATCCCCACACCATCCCTCATAGACACTCCTTTCATAACACGAGCGTCCTTATCGCATGATGTTAAACAGTAAAGATCGATCCCATCAAATGAACTTAAACTGTGTCATCGAGCTATATGGATTTTGATCCCTATCTTAAAAATAGTGTATGTAGGATGCCTACAAGAGGTTCAATACCGAAATTGGTAAACTATCCAGGTGTGAAATCTTCCCTCCAAGGGACACACCTCCTGAATCCACCTCCACAGGGCATTCTGATCCACAACTCTGGATCCATCTCCATGGGGAATTATTATCCATTGGTAAACTATCTAGGTGTAACATCTTCCCTCCTAGGGATGGACCTCCTGAATCCACTACCACAGGGAATTATTATCCACAACTTTGAATCCATCTCAATGGGGCATTATGATCCATTAGTAAACCATCCAAGTGTGACATCTTCCCTCCTAGGGACATAGATCCTGAATTATCCTCCATGGGGTGTCCCAATCAGCTATTCCATATCCACAAGGCATAAAACTTATTCCCTGATCTATCTCAACAAAACATTCTAATCCATCTCCATAGGGCGTAGAACTTGTGACCCGACCCAGAATACCTACCCCATGCAATAAACATGAGATTCATGAGGTAAAAATCCTTGGAAGAATTATTCCCTTGGAATCACTTACTTAATTATTGACATGGTATGACTAGGATTTTTTCACCTAAGATGCATCATATGAGATTCCATACTAAGAGGAGTATTTAAAGGTGACCAATGTTCCAAATGTACAGGCATGCCCAGAGATTCCCAATTTGACTACTCTCCTAATAGAAGATTCTTTCCCTATAATGACAGAAGTAGTGTAATTAACTAGAGTCCATAAAGCGATATCACTAGGAATGAGTTCCAAGAACCTTACTTAAATCTATGAGGGACACATGGACTATGAAACAAGATCCAAAGAGGAATCCATGGAAGGAGGAACCAACATCCCATTATCATATTTTGATCAAGAAGCATACATCACTGATAAAAGTGATGAAATTCACCTACCTTTGGAAAGTGGGAATTTGGGGAAACAGATGTGCAAGACCCATAGTCCCTGGTGAAAGTGTCAGAAACAATGATATTTTCTAATATAAAATAAAACCGATTCCATGGAAGAAGAAAAATACAAAGTACCTATCATGGTAGTCAGACCGTAAGCTGAGTCCTCTGGAATAATTTCTTCTGTCTGGAGACACCCTACATTAGAACTGATGTGTATCTTCTTCCCTAGGTGAAAATACCCTTTTCCATGAGGATGAGATCCTCCAACCTTATAATATTTTGAATACACCTAATAGGATTTCTAAAAAGAGGATTCCACTTCACTCCCCTATGGATCCAAATAACAGATGCATTGGATATGCCCTATTTTCCCATTCTAGTGGAATGTCCTTGGGGGTATTTGAATAATTAGTCTGAGTGTGCCTAGAATTTCTGAACTAATAACAAACAATGGTCTCAAACCTTAATAATTCCATAGGAGATGAACCCAATGACTATAATATACTCTTGACACTACCTCTTTGAGACTCATCCCATTTTCACTTATACCCTGATGAATAACTCTAGCTTCCAACCACTGAAGGAACACAACTGAGACCTATCTTTCTAGTCAAATTTTCCTCTACCATAGCTACCTTATCAATTATCTCTAAATAGGTAAGTGAAAAAATAAGGATGATCATAGATATGATCTCTAGCCTCAATTCCATCTCAAAACACTGAGCCTTGAGGTAATCATTTGTGAGGAGATATGGAGATACATGAACCAACTTGGTAATTCTAGTGGAATAATCCATTACCAAATGACCCCCTTTCTCCAACTTCAAGAACTCATGGGCCTTATCTACCCTAAATTTATTTAGGTAGAACTAATGATTAAAATATACCTTGAACATGGTTCATATGAGATCCTCATGCCTCCTCATAATCTCCATCGAATCCCACCACTTTCTACTTGGTCCTTCCATCACATACATGGAGAATACCACTTTATAGGTCTTAAGGGTCTTAAAATACTAAAATATCCACTCAATAATAACCACCCACTCTTTAGGATCATTAGGTCCTTTGCCACTGCGGAACACCAGTGGATTTTTCCTAAAAAATCCTAAGCATGGTCCACTATTTAGGTATACTCTCGACCACCCACTTGACCCATGGAATGGATCATAAAAATAATGGACTCCACTAGAGTCACATCAATTAGAGGAGTTTCCTGTTGGGTGTTCTTTATAGTTCCCTATCTAATCTTGGATGAGGTTCTTTTGGAAGGCATTATCTATAATACACAAAAACACAAGCCCCATAAAGGCCAATTGAATCTCAAAATATATCAAAATAACCAAAAGAAACCATCATCATGTGTAACACCAAGAAATAATAGCATCAAGAGAAACTCAAAATAAAAAATGATTAAATAAATTAAAGTATCATTAAAAAACCCACATATGGTCTCAAAACATAACCACAATCCCAGACTACCCATGGAAACTCAAGGTTTGACATGAATAAGAGATTTCCAAAAACTCCCTCATTTCTAACAATTAAGTCTTGAAAGTACTAACTAAAAACTAACATTGACTATCAAATAACAACTCAGCTATGATACCATTTTTCATGACCCGACCTACCTCAGGCCATGAACCTATTCAACTAACCCCATGGGTCTCCAGTAATACCTTGTTTTTTACCCAGTACACCACATTCTATTACTCACTGGGGTCACTTATCAGACTAATTACTATCCCCATAGGCCAACACACATTCTTCCAGAGTTCTTTGTCCTCACTCACACACACCCTAGAAAACTTCCCAAGAGGTCACCAATCTTGATCACTACTCTTGAAAAATAACACTTTACTTTAGAGAATACTCTAGTCCAAACACGCTTAACTTTGGAGTTATAATCATGTAGGCTCCTAAAAATAAAGGTTCAACTTGTTGAAATGGTTAGTAACATTTATCCTTTTAAGTATCACTTTTATAGGGGTGTTACAATCTCCCCCCTTTAAAACACAACACCCACATTGTGGACCCAAAACCTCAAGCCCAGGTAGTGCCACTACAATTCTAGCTAGGTATTGGCTTTGATAAAATTTTTCATGAACTAACCCAGGTCGACCCATCCTATCTTTTGAGATGACCCATCACAAGGTTCAGAGCACATTCCCAATCACTATGGGATGGTGATAAGAACCAAGCATAATAAAAAACCTATTGGGAACAGTTTTACCCATGGTAAACTGGCATGAACCATACATGAAATGGTATGACCACACCAACATGACCAGATCCCACATACAAAAAATGAACATCTAGAGTACTTAGAAAGGTAAGAAGTTACCATAAACAACATAAAACAAAGCATACTATAATAGGACAAAAAAATACATGGTATATCAAGTAAAAACCCAAAATTCAATTGAATGGGAATAATTACAAGCAAAGAACACATATACATCCCAATAGATAAAAAATTACCAAAATGACTCCACATGATCCAATTACAATGATACCACATCACCTCCGCAAAACACGGATGACAATAATCAAGAAGAGCCACCCTAATGCATGGTGCCCTTTAGATGACCTATTTCCTATAAAAAAAGTCTACATACACCCAAGGGAATATGTTGGGTGTGAGGAATATAGCCCAGTAAGATACCACTATGAATCTATTTAAGTATTTTACCCATGAAAACTAATAAACTACTTTGAAAAATTTAAAAACTAAACCACTTTGAAAAACACACCATTCTCAAATAAGCCTTCAAGATCCCTTTGGTTCTTCTTAAAAAAATTGGTTTTCCAAAACAATTCCCAAAATGGATCAAATAAATAAACAAGGTCCAAGGCATGACATGATTGACAAAACCAACACGACATAACAATATTGAGAATAAACATCATCATCAAACCATATTAATAGAGAATGAAAATGGGAATAACATATCTCATCACATAAAAATGGCACTAATAAAATGCATAAATAATATAAACCAATTTGCCATAAGTAATGTGAACCTAGGTCTCTAACCATTAGTTCTATCATGAGTGATTAAATAAGTATACTAGCTAGCTAAGAAAATTGAATCTCTTATGGTCTTCCCTGGGCACAACTCCAAGAGTTCTCATGGTCTCTCGATAACCAACATAGAATATGTCATAGTATTCCTATCCAAAGGATCCTATAGTCCCTTGGAAACCCAAATGGAAGATCACACAGTATTCCCTCTAAAGTCTCACATGGTCCCTTAAAGAAACCCCTCGTTCAAACCCTAGTTAACCCATGTGCTACTCCATGCCACACAATCACAAACAAGTTACCATTAATCAAAGGCTATTTCACAAGCCAATTTTATAAAAAAAATACCCATTTTATAAAAAAATATTTCCCAAGGTAAAATCATTTCTAAAACCATTTTATAAATACATTTTTAGTCCTAAAACCTCTTTGAATAATTTTATCAAACACTTAGTGTGCATACATGATATACCCATTTAGAAAACCCCTTTTAAATACCCAAATCTCTCAACAAAATCATATAACATATTAAAAATGGGATAAAAATAAACTATAAACAATTTATTTAGAAATTAAACAAATAAAAACCAAATTAGATTCATAATTTAAAGGTACTCTATAAAAAACTCCCTTAAATAGAGACACATACCTTAGAATCAATTCAAACCTCATCACCTTTGATAAAAACCACATAGAATAGATATATAAAGGTCTCAAAGACCTAATATATAAGAAAACAAATGATTTCCCCCATTAAATACCCTAGATTCGTCCAAAACCCATACTAGGGTTACACATATCCATGAAAGAGGAATAATAAGAAAGAAGATGGGAAAAGGATGAGGAAACCATAAAGAAATTGACTTACCTCAAGCCAAACCACTTTAATTCCAAGGAGGAATCACCACTAAGGGAGAGGGAGATCTTAAAGTCCAAGTAGGAGGAGATACACATGAAAATTTAAGGAAAATGAGGTCCAAGTGTTATGAAATTAATTGGAAAAAATGGTAAAAATCCACATTTTAAGAGACATTAACAGGCTTCATAGTTTAGAAAATCATGAACCAACTGTATGGGAGACACTATATCCCCAAAAATAAAGTTTCATAGTTACCCTCAGGTGTCAAGAAGTTTTAAAAACCATTCTCAAATCATGAAAAATCTCAATGTCACCCTCTAAAACCCCCTCGCATGGTTAGCTATAGAGTTAGAAAAATTTTGTACTAGCCATGTGACTTGTACTGCCTTCCCAAAAATCACCATTTTTGGCCATCAACACATGGGAACTCCAAGAAAAAAATTTAAGGTAAGTAAAACTCAAAATTATATATACCAGTTACTTGGAGGGCACCACACTAGGGATTTATTTTGATATCCCTGGTCATGATGGATCTTAGTTATTTTTGTTGAACTATCGAGATACAACAAGTTCAGTAGTACTATCCTAGGTTCCATGTTTCAAGTTTAATATATTTATACTTGAGTCTTAGGATGATTCCCATGATTCTTAGATCCTTTTTATGAGGACTTAATGGATTTTTTTAAACTTTTATTACATCACCTACCTTTTGATTTCTTATTTTCACCATTGTTTCATTTAGCCATTTTGGCATGTTTGTTGATATAAGAGTGCCTATTATTCTTGTTTTATTTTAGGTTATGGACCAAGTTTACTCTTAAAATTTATTTGTGAAATGATTTTAAAATTGTGTTTTTTAAAAAGTAAAATGAGTTTTTTTAAATGAATTTTATAAATGTTTTAGGAAAAGAGGAAGAAATGGTATGTTTTGGGTGTTTATTTACATATCATTTTTTCTTGGTTAAAAGGATTTTTCAAAATAAAAAAATTTATTTGTGGGTTGGGATGAAAATTATGGTTTTAGTTCATATAAGTCTCAAATGTTTTCCAAATGTTTTATCCTAGTTTTAGAAAAAGGTTTTGGTTCTGCCCTTTGTTTCTTCTTTTAAATAAGGTGTATGTTTAATAAAAGAAATTATGGAATAATGTTTGTTTTTTTCCAAAATATACATGAAAATCCTATTTTCATATTTATGTTTCAAAATATAACTAAATAAATTTAATTTTAAAAGTAAATTGCATGAAATATTTTTTGAAATCATACTGGGTGTGTTTTTATCACACCCTTCATACACTATTCAGTGTATGCAACTCTTATGTTTTCTTTTAGTTTCCCTAGATATGGTTTGATCTTTGAGAGAGTTTAGTTTGGGTTGTACCATGATGGTTAGTTTGGGGACTTGGTGAGAGACAATGGGTCATGAGGATATTAGTGATTGTGGTTTGGGATGTTTGATTTTATTTTGGGACTGATAATGTATAGACGTTATAATCCCATAACTTTCTTTTGATTTTTGTTATATTTGGATATCATTTATGTTTAGCATATGATTTATTACTTGTATGAGTTTTGTATTTTTTGATGCTATGAGTTAATATGATTCAGTTATCATCTCTCTTATATCTACTTATATTATATTATATTTGTTTTTTTGATGGTGTGGAAATTCGTCTTCTATATGGGTATTGCTAGATTTCCATGATGGGATCCTGGGTTGGTTAAACTGATTTAAATGGTGAAATTATTCCCAAGGTTTGTTTATTTATACCTAACCACTAGTTTCTAGTTCATGGGTATTCATAATTCCCTTTGGTCCTTATAGTGTTTTGATTTGGGTGATGTATCAGGTCATCCTAGTCCAGTTTATTATAGGAAGATACCCTCACTACCACAGGCTCAGAAGAGAAAGATAAAGAATAAGAAGCCTAAATAAAAATGAAAATAAAGAGAAATAGGAGGATGTAATAATTGTTGAAATAATAAAGGAGATACTTAAAGATTTGGAAAATAATCAAGAAGAAGAGATGACGACAACTATCTCTAAGCATATCATTAAAGATTTGAAGAAAAAAACTAGAATAATATGAAGAGGAGGATTTTTTTCAAGTATGGACAACCCACAAGTTATTTCTATATTCTTTAAGATTCTCCACTACTGGGAGAACTCCCCAAACAAAGTGAAAAGATGATTTCAACAAGGAGGGGAAGAAGTGGTACACCTGGTGAGATGAAAATTTAAAATTAGATAAATCCAAATAAGGTAACTTTTTACCATTCTCCCATTAGTTAACAAATAGTTAAGGCGTAACACCTTTAAATTTCAGAATATATTTCCCCTTAAATAAAAATTGTATCGATAGCTTGTTTCACATGAAAGATAAAAATAAAATGATTCGAAACATATTAGACAATAAAATTAAAACAATAATAAAAACTATAGTAGATAAAAAGATAATAATAAATTATAAATGAAAATAAAATAGGATTAAGAACACTTAAAGTTTTAAAAGGGAATTTTTCAATAAAATCATTTTCCCTTATATATATTATTTTTATTTAAAAGAAAAATATATAAATTTTTGAATTTTGATTTTAAAAAATAAAATTCATTTTTTGATTCCACATATCAAAGTTATCCTAAGGTGAAATTTTGATACTTTTTTAAAATAATTGATTCTAGATGAATAGTGAAAATACTGTTTTTGCTAAAAATGGTCACATTTATGAAACTATCTTAACAAAAGACATAAAAGTTTATGAAATATTTTTTATATAAAATAATTATTTTTAATAATTAATATAAATCTTTTAAAAAATATTATTTTTAATTTATAAAACTCGTGTTTAACATTTTGGAAACTTAAGTAAAATTTTTCTCTAAAAATTATTTTTATTCACTTATATTAAAAAATAGTTTTCATTAGTAGTAGAAATTAAATATAAAAAATTAATTCCATATTTTATAACATAATTTTTATATTATTTAAAATTTTAATTTCTTTTTTAGGCATAAAAAAAATATTACTAAGATTAATGTTAATTATAGTGATAATGGGGAAACCGTTATTTTTAAAGTTTTTTATCCACATTATGTAATTTTTATCTAATAAATTAAATTAATATATTTTAAATAACGAATATAATATGATTTTTTAATAAATATATAATTATATTAATGAAAATGTATTTGGTAATAAATTCAAAATAAGATTAAGAACACATAATGCTTAGAACAACATTTTTCTATAAAAACTGTTTTTCAATATATAAATTGTTTTAATTTAAAATTTAATTTTATATTATTCATAATATGAATTAGATTAAATTTAAATTAAATTTAGGTTTATAACATATAAATTTGGTAAGATAGGTTATTTTATATTTTTAGTAAAACATAACTTACTTGGGTAAAAACTAGTTACCCCAAAAAAATAAAAAAAAATTAAAAGTAGAAATATAATATTAAATGACTTCGAACATGTTTAAAAAACATGTGAAAATTATTTTTTTAGTATTTATTGGCCCAATATCAACCTAAAATCCATTATTTTTTAACTTTTGGAGTCATTGACCCTTGAATATTGTAATGATATCATTAAAAAGTAAAGTGTTTTAACAAAAGTGCCCTTTTCTTCACTGCTAAAAGTGGATCACTTATGACCACTCAAATTTACACATACACTTTGATATTTCCTTAAAAAAATAACCAATTTACCTATAATATAGGTTCATTTCACATCATAAATCCCTTGTTCACCATAATTTATCCTAATCCATTCATTTACAATTCGAATTTCAAGAGAAAGGTCAAGATACCAAAGTGAGTATTACTTAATCCTTATCCTTTTATTCTTAATATTTATCTTCAAAAACTATCATAAAAATATTAATATAATGAAATAAATATAATTATTAAAATTAATTGTTATTATATTAATTGATAAACCATCATTTTAACCTTTCCATCCACTTAGAATAACAAAAGAACATCGATCATGCATTTATAAGGACCACCACCTCCACAAAGTGACATCTTCCATTTTTTACCACTGCCTCTATTAACTGGTTATAAGGATGGAATTGAAGAATAATTGTGAAATATATAATATAATTATAATTATGAAAATAAAAATTATAATCCACCTTCATTACCTATCATTTTTTGGGAAATGAAAATGTTAACCGTGCATTGTGTGGACTACTGCCTCCATGAAGTAACATATATCATTTTTCATTTATTTTCTCTATTATTTATTAAAATATGATTAAAAAACTTACAAATATATAAGTAATTTCATTATTATTCTTTATTAATGATATTATTCCAAAATAAACCACTTTCATAAAAATAATCATCCCTTAATTATGGTATGCTAATGTTTGGGTCGGTCTGACCACCTACTTGAAAAATTCTATAAAACTATATCATTGATGACTATGGGATATTAAATAATAATATTATTAAAATTTATTTATAAAATTATAATTTATTTATGATTCTAGAATGGTTATATTAACTATTTATCTTATTATTAAAATATCATCTTCAATTGCTAAAACCATCTAAATAAGCCAACACCGACTTAATTTTCATGCAAAATGACAAACATAAGAAAAAATAATAATAAATAAATAAATATGATAATAAACAGTCCATATTAAATTAAATATATGTGAATATGGTTCCTAAAAATGTATCTAATAGGATAAATTTTATTATTTAAAAAGATAGGCACGTGCACAGAGTGAATGAGGACCACGATAAGGGGTTTCTTTTCTCAAATTTAATTTCATGAGATAATTATTATTGTGAACCATGATGTCTTTAATGTGGTTTGATTACTAACTAATGAATTATTTTTACCATATTCATGAAATTAATGTGGTTTTAATATCCATACATTTTATTTCTTCAAATGGATTTTGATTCAAAAGTTGAAAGGGTTTTTGTTAACTCAACTCCATTTATTGAGATATAATGATTCTTCTTAAACTTATTTCCTCAAAGATTGATTTATTCTGCCTTAATATTTTATTTAATGGAAATATATTTTCATATATGGTGTAAAATAACCTTTTAATTCAAATATTTTACCTTGATAAATTAAAAAGTACATCATTATTGGGAATAATTCCCATCCTCTTTAATGTCTGTTTCCCATCCTTGTCCATATTTTCGTTCTCTCAAATGTTCTCCATCATAATTAGAAACATAATTATGAGTTATCTCATGTTACCTTCATATTTACCTTCTCCTCTATTCAAAACGATTCTTTGTTACTCTTTTTTCAATGTGTGGTTTCAACAAAGGTATTTTTAATTCAATAAAATAGAAATTATTTTCACTCATATTTTATCTACAAATCCACATTTTATGGATATCCCAATATTTTTTTTAAAAAAATTGAAAAATTAATTTTTAAATTCCATGAAATTATTTTATTTTTTTAAAATAAAATCATTTTAATGTTTTCTGTATGGGTTGATTTCAATGAAATAACCACCTTTATAATTTCCATATGAACGTATCCTTCTACTACCTTTGTCATTTTATATAAAACTTTATCTCTTTGTTTTCATGGTTTTTAGAAGAAATTATTATTATTCTAGTTTTATAAAATATTTATTTTAAAATTCTTTCCAAAGATCAAGGGTATTTATTATTTCCAAAGTGATTTTTTCTAAAAATATTAAAAAGTGTTTTTCATCTAAATTATTTTCCTTTGATAGTGATTAAGTATATACTTTAAATGAAACCTTCCATATTATTTCTCAGGATGGATTATGAAATATTTTTTTATATTATATGAGTGATCCATCACTGCCTATGACTTGCCTAACCAACCACTGTTAATAGGATTAAATTTTCTTCTAATGAATTCCCTTTATGAATACCCTATTTTCCATTTCTTTAATTTAAGGGCATTAACATAGATTCCATACATTTATTGATCTTAGAATGATAGTTTTACCTTAGGTATGACCTAACTTTGGTTGACGCGGGTCATCTATAGAAAAAGTCACTAGAGATGTACCTGTAAATAAAATAATTAAATAAAATCCTAATAACTCATGAACGGTGATTTAGATTGGAAATTCGAGACCACCGTTGAGTTCGTAATGTGATTTTTCCCTAAGCATGACTTAACCTTAGTCGGCATGGGTCTTCTATGAAAAAACATGAAAAGGATGTAATCATCATTAAATAATTTAAATAAAATATTATTTTGACGTAGTGACCATTTCTACTTTAAATGTACAGTTATAAAATTTTCTCAGTTTTGGCTGCTCAATCCCTAGAGATTTAGACAACCATTAAAGATCTTTTCTGGTGAATGATGACGGGTTGAGTGGATCATGGATCGCGATGGAAATAGAGTTGATGGATCTTTTCAATGATGAAAACACAATCATTCTTCATCAAAGATCGATCCAAACTCTAGGTAGGATGTTTGTTTTATGATTTTTCCATCCCATTCTTAATCTAGGATGAATACAGATCAATTCAATAAACATGAATTGATACGTGCATCACCAATAGAATTAAATTTATAGACTTTTTTTCATTCTTCATTCTTTATTCTAATAAGAACAGATTGAGGATGACATGAAAAAAAGGATGAGGTTCGTTCTTCAAGTTTTTATTCATGATTTTCCCTCCTCCATTCTTCATGTTCTTCATTGTTGGATCCTCTTGGTCCCGAATTGAATTACTGGAAGGCTCTGAACACAATTGGACCCCCAAATTGGAGGCAAACCGAAAAAGAGGATAGATATGTGTAGATTGGGGCCCGATAATCGCAGATATGACTTAATTTCAAAAATCCGACCACCATAGGTGGCTTGGTGGTCCACAGAAGGGACCCCTGGCATGAAAGTATGGAGTGGAGGTCCGGTGAGGTAGCACAGTGACCGAAGGTGGTGGCCGTAAAAGGCGATGGATGGTTTCACGGGACATAGAGGGTGGACATGTGTAGTAACGATGGGCTGTGTATATGGAATGCATCTACATAATGTGGCTAGGCCGTAGGATGTGGTGGTGGTGGCGTCCATGTGGGATGCAGTCAACGACTATGTTGACCAGGCCAGATGGCCCGCATGTGAGTGGGCCGAGCTAGGGGAGACGAGCTGTGCCTAGGTGGAGCGGGTCGGGCCCAATGTGCCGGGTCATACCCATTGGGTTGAGTCAGGCTCAACAGGTCGGGTCAGATTTGGGTCAGACCTGGGGTGACCGGGCTAGAGTCGGGCCATAGTCGACCGTGGTGATCGACCGTGAACCGCAATAGCTCCAACTGTCGCACGATTGTGGAAGATGGGGGAAGTTGAACACCACAGTTGACTGTGGAAGCCCTGGGTGATTGAACTCCATGTTTGACCATGACAGAAGGGGGTGGTCAACCACTATGGTTGACCACAATGATTGGTGGACGGATCGTGAATTGGTCCATGGGCCTAGTGACCCCCCATCCTTTGAAACTTCAAACCCCCATAACTTTCAAATGGTGCATCCATTTGATGAGTCGTCTGTGATGTCGGGACCCTAACATTAATATGGCCTTTTTGAGATAATGTGGTGATATATTATCTTTTAATAGTATATTTTGAGAGTTACCTTGGTATTTTACTTGAGGGTTCAGTACAATATTACATCCACACCACTAGATTGTAATCCCCTATAGAGGCTAAGTCCCATATATAGTCAGGAATACCTCCTTGGGATTGGAGTGAGATCTTCTATCACCCCTGGTAATGGTTTGTGGAATCAACATAACCTCCTAGAGTAGGGCATTGTTCCTCCATCTAGAGGGTGCATTAGTAGGGTACGTGGTATTCACCAGAGTGTCTGGGTGCGATTTGTGGTGTCCCCCAAGGTGTATGGGCATGATCCCCTATGTTATGAATTGATCCAGATTGGGTATGTGGTATCCCCCAGTATATTTGGGTGTGATTCATGGTATCCCCCAGCTTATCTGGGTGCAATCCCCTCTCTGTGGTATCATAATCATTCTTGACCAATATGTTCTCGTTTGGGTAGGTCCCAAATGAGATATACCTATTGGTGAGTGTCTTCGATGATATCATGTCTTTAAGAGTGGGTTCTCCCAGAATGATCATGCTTTGAGAAGAATTCTGTGGCTGATAGTTTGTTAAGACTGCCCGATGACATGGTGTTTCTCATGTGTATATCTAGATATTCTTGTTATATATTCTATTCACATATACCTGTGTAGAGATGATTAGTATTTCCTTTGTGGTATTTAATTTTTGGTATTTACTTTGTGTTATTTAGTTTTTGGTTTCATGGTGTCCTAATGAGTATTGTTTTACACACCCCTCCATGGTATTTTCCCACATGTTTCATTTCTTTTATAGACAATCGAACCTTTGATGGAGTCCTAGCTGGACCAGGACCAAGTGGTGCTTAGAGATTCCGAACAAACAAGGTGTTAATATGGTTTAGACAGTAGTCCCAATACCTATTTTCTTATAGGTTGGACTCGTGTTTATAGACTCTTTTTATGGGATTATATTTTGGCCCTATTTACTTTCTAGTTCTTTCACTATTGTACTTTGGTTATGGGATATAGTGGTTTTCATGCATTGTTTACTTAGTGTTTTTTTTACATTTCAATATTGTGTCTTAGAGATGTGTGCGTGCATATAGGTACTTAAGGTTAATGCCTCCCATTTGTGGGATATGCCTACTCGGTGCTAGTCACCATCTTCTGATATATTGGTGGAAGAATTGGGGTAGTCATGACAAGAGACCCTATAGGATGGGTCGTGATAGAGTGGTATTAGAGGTACCACCTCCAGATGGAGAACCACCTTTACCACCACCTGTAGAGTAGAACATAGTACCCATAGTACTAGTGGATGAGGAGAGTAGGCTGATCACGATTCTTGAGTTTTAGCGATAGAGACCCCTCAAGTTCGGAGGCGATCCAGATCCTCAGGCAACTGAGGACTAACTTGAAGTGGTGAAATGAGTTTTCTATCTAGCCAGGACACCGATAGATCAGACGGTGGTCTTGGTAGTGAGCC
Source organism: Viscum album (assembly GCA_963277665.1). NCBI lineage: Eukaryota > Viridiplantae > Streptophyta > Magnoliopsida > Santalales > Viscaceae > Viscum > Viscum album. The sequence goes on from OY728164.1 coordinate 1,354,947,398, forward strand.
TTATACATGGATCAATAGGGAGATGGTGGGGTATGGTTACATAATCTTACGATGAGGCAAACATTCTGTGGATAGAGTTTGAGAGACTTTTTAGAGAGGAGTTATCACCTTGTAACTTGAGGGATATGTGTGTCTAAGAGATTCTACAACTCTAACAGGATGACATATTGATATTTGAGTATTAATTAATATATACTAACCTTTCTAGGTACTCGATGGATGTGATACACAACCACTACTTCAGGGATCAGACCTTTAAGAAATGTATGAATAAGGACATTTGAGCTAGTGTAATCCCCTTGTGTATTCCTACCTATGCTGGTGTTCTAGATCAAACCTTTGTGGTTGAGAGTTCCTTGGCTTAGCGGATACAACCGGTGATTGTCAGCAGTGGGAAAGAAGGAGTAGAGACCTTGGTAGTAGGGAGATGATGTCTATCTCAAGGACATGAAAATGTGATACATTTCAAGATGAGGTCCCATAATAGGGTATCTATAGCTCAGGGCTCACAGGGTGGGTTTAGTTAGCCTAGAGAGAGGTAATTCTTTTCATGCAATGTAAGAGAACATGTCGACAGAGATTGTCCAACCCATCATTCTGATGATGAAGAGTTGGTGGATAGACCACCATAGCAGATATAAAAACAAGAGTAGGGTGGTCCATAGGGTGAAAGACATGGAAGAGGAGCTAGGGGAACACCAGGAGGTGGTCGATGTTTCAACATGTTACCACCACCACCCCTAGATGGTTCACACCAGGCTCAGGGATCTGGTGGACAGAGATGAGGCCATCTATAGGCGATGAAGGCTTATAACCTAGGGGATCTAGGGATGATTTGAGGTATGATCTTTGTCTTTTACACATTAGCTATAGTTTTGATAGACACAGGTTTTAGTCATTACTTTCTTTCCACAAACCTTGTTCGGGACTCAGAGAGATTCTGATTAAACCATTGACTTGAACCTTATGATTAGAGACTCCTATGGGAGGATATTATATGATCACACATTGGTTTCAATAGTGTGAACTGACTCTTGGAGGTGATAGTTTTGGTTGGGATTTCTTAGTAGCGGCATCGAGGCCTTATGACATAATTATTAGTATGAGTTGGTTATCCATAGTTCATGCTCAGATTGACTATTTTAGGCATAGAGTGCGGTGTGTATGTAGTGATGGAACCGGGTTTTACTTTGTTGGTAAAATATAAACACATACAGGTCAGGATGGACTCACACAAAGAAGGGTGCAACCGATTAATCATCACTTGTGTAGCCTCACCCTCAGTGTAGTGGATGATATGAGTCCTCAGTTTCCTGCTGTGGTAGTGGAGTTAGAGGATTTCTTCCTTGAAGACGTTCTAGGTTTACCTCCCCATAAGGATACATATTTATGCATTTATTTACACCCTATTATGGCACCAATATCCACACATTAATATTGGATGGATCTCATAGATATTCATGAGTTGAGAGTGCAGTTGGAGGACTTATAGAGGAAGGGTTTCATGAGACCTAGTGTTTTACCCTAGGAATCCATAGTTTTGTTTTCCATGAAGGCATATAAGAGTTTGAGTTTATGTGTGGATGCTTAGTGCTTGAACTAGGTGACCATGAAGAACAAGTATCCACTACCAAGGATCGATGACCTCTTTGATCAGTTGAAAGGGATGCAATAGTTCTCGAAGATTTACCTCAAATCAGGCTATCACCAGCTATGAGTATGAGATGAGGTTATACTGAAGACAAAATCTAGGTTTTGTTATAGTCTCTATGAGTAATTCGTGATACCATTTGGTGTGACAAATTCCCCAACAGTGTCATGGGACTCATGAACTAGATCTTCCAGTCTTACTTATATCATTTTATTGTGGTCTTCATCAATGACATCCTAGTGTACTCAGCATCCGAGGAGGATCATGTGTGACACTTAAGGATGGTCCTAGACACAATCCAAGATAATGATATTTATGGGAAGCTCTCAAAGTTTCAATTTTGGATTCCATAGGCCCATTTTATGGTACACATAATCTCAGAGGCTAGAGTTGTAGTGGATCCAATGAAGGTTGAAGCGATGCTTTCTTGGGAGCCACCCAAGAGTGTTACTAAGGTGAGGAGTTTCCTTGGGTAGGATGGTTACTATCAAAGGTTTGTTACCTAATTTCTCCAAAGTGGAAGCACCCTTCACGTATTTAACATGAAATGGAAAACCTTTCATGTGGATGAAGAAGTGCCAACAATGATTTCAAGAGATGAGGCAGAGGTTGACGAGCGCTACCATCTTGAGATTGCTAGAGGAGGGTGTTGAGAAAGTGGTGTTCTACGATGCATCAAAGACTGGGATTGTTTCTGTCCTGATTCATGGGAAATTAGTGATTTCCTATGGTTCATGTCACTTGAGGCTTCATGATAAGAACTACATGACCCATGATCTTGAGCTAGCAGCGGTAGTATTCGCATTGAATATGTGGCGACACTAACTGATGGGTGAGGGGTTTATCATTACCTCTAATCATAAGAGTCTCAAGTATATCTTCTCTTAAAAGGATCTAAACTTTATATAGAGAAGATGTCTAGAGTTCCTCCCAGACTATGACTTTGAGATTGTCTATACTCTTGGGAAGGGCAACATGGTGGAATATTCTCTCAGTAGGATATCTAGTTTTCAGTTACTGAAAAAGGCGTCAGAGTATTTGGAATCATTGCAGACATCCTTTGTGGATGGAGATGTGGTATCTTACCTCCAATCGATGGTTGTCACCCCTCCACTCTTACAATGGGTTAGGGAGGTACAACTTTCGGATACCAATTGTGAGACCCTACATGCTTAGTTTTCCATAAGGCATGCTTCTGATGGATATTTGAAAGGTGGGGAGCATGTAATTATTTTCATAGGGTGCACAATGGCACCAGTGACATTATGAGAGGAGGTTCTGAGGGAGTTTCATACCTCCCTATTGGAGGTACATACAAGTGTGTAAAAGATGTAATAAGACCTCCGATGTCAGTTTTGGTGGCCAAGGATAAATAAGGGAGTTTTAGAGTTCATCTCTCGATGCATCACTTATCAACAAGTGAAGGATAAGAACTAGGTTCTAGTGGGTTTATCCTAACCCCTTGAGGTTCTAGAAAGTAAGTGGGATGAGATATCAATATACTTAGTGACATGTTTAACACACACATCCAAGAGACATGATTACATTTGGGTGATTGTTGATTGAATCACCAAGTCAGACCACTTCCTAGCTATCTGATAGTAGAGTTAAGTAGAGAGCTTGGGATGCCTCTACGTGTAGGAGATAGTTTGACTCCATGGAGTTACATCAATGATAGTTTTAGATCATGATGATTGCTTTACATCTCAGTTTTGGAAGATATTTCAGGAGATGTTTGGGACTTAGTTACAGTTGATCACATCATTTCACCTCTAGACAGATGACTAGATTGAGAGAACCATTCAGGTTCTGGAGGGTAGGCTGTGATCTTGCATGTTATACTTCTTCCAGAGTTGGGATACTTTTTTTTTGGGTGATAAATTCCTTTAGTTCATGTTCAGTGGTAGCACAAGAATCTCCAGTAGAGCACATGGGAGTAGGAGGTTTAGATTCATTCTCATTACCCTAATTTGTTTGAGTAGCCTTTGTTTTGGCTTTCCGGGATGTAAAGCCACAAGGTGGGAAGAATGAAACATCTCAAATTTTACAATGTATTAGTTTTAGAAATTATATGGAATTATATCAAGACTAGGTGCTAAGATGATGTTTGATTCTGAGTCCCAGTGTGCCTAGATTTTTTTTGAAAATAATTAAACTTTTAATACCATGCGTGCACAGTTTTCCTAAAAATGTGTAATAACTCTTAAACAAGTGACCCAATAAAAAATAAGATGGAACCATTGAGCTCATAATGATGGATTTACCATAGGAGCGACCTAACTTTGGTTGGCATGGGTCATCTGTAGAAAAAGTCACCAGAGACTTAACCCTAAATAAAATAATTAAATAAAGTTATTTTATTTTTAAAATCATAATAACTTATGAATGGTGAATCAGATTGGAAATCTGAGACCACCATTGATTTTTTAATGTGGTGTTTTCCCTTGGCATGACTTAACCTTAGTTAGCATAGGTCATCTGTGGAAAAACTAAAAAAGGACACAATCATCATGAAATAATTTAAATAAAAAATTATTTTGATGTAGTGACCGATTCTACTTTAAATGTATGGTTATAGAATTTCCTCAGTTTTGGAAACTCAAACCCTTTAGATTTAGACAAAATTTTCAAATCTTTTCTGGAGAACGACGATAGGTCGAGCAGGCCGGGTGGGATACGGCCGACGACCACATTGACTAAGACTAATACGTTCTCATTTGGGTAGGGACCAAATAAGATATACCTCTTAGTGAGTGACTTTGATGATATCATGGTTGGATTATTGGGTTCTCCTAAAACAAGCATGCTTCGAGCAAAATCCTATGGATGATAGTTGGTTAAGATTGCCTGATGGCATGTTGTTTCTCATGAGTATATATGGATATTCTTGTTATATGTGCTATTCACATATACCTATGTAAAGGTAACTGGTATTTCCTTTGTGATATTTCTTTTGTGGTATTTCCTTTATGGTATTTACTTTGTGGTTTTAGGGTGTCCTATTGAGTATTGTTTTACTCACACCTACATTGGATTTACCCACACATGTTGTGTTTTATACAGATGATCGACCCTTTGATGGCATCATAGGTGGACTAGGACCAGTCAGTGCTTAGTGAGGTTGGACAGATGAGGTGTTCCTTCAGTTCAGATAGGATTCCCAATAACACATTTCTTACAAGTTATGTAATGTCTCTTATTTTTCCATGTATTACTTTTTTAAATATTATATGTAATTATTATGAGACCAGGAGCAGAGATGACACATCATTCCAAGGCCCGGTGAGCTCGGAATGGTGGTTTGAACTTTTTTTTAGTTATGTGAGTCGACATATGTGCACAGTTCTGGCAGTTTCCAAATGGATGCTCGGATTAAAAATTTGAGGGCACCATTGCGTCTAGGATGACAACTTTACCTAATAATGGGTCTAACCTCGACCAGCATGGGTCAAGGGAAAAAGTTAATTTTCAGATGTTTTTAGTAAAATAAAATAAAATTAATTCTCAAAGTTTGTTTTATTTTATTTGGAAACATCCGCTCCAGCACAATGATGGGGAAACTATTTCAACATTTAATGCACTTCCATAATCACTATGGAATAGCAACACTGACTCATTAATGCTGTAGTGTAATGACAGCGACTCAGCGTGACAGAACACTAAATCACGTTCCCTCCTTTTAATGGGTTAATCAAATGTTTCTCATTGGAAAAGGTGGAGAGAATCTCTAGAGAATCCATGGAGATTTGGAGAGAACTCTCAACGATGAAAGACAATAGATCAAAGTTGTGAATTGCTGTGCCAACGAAGTTGAAGGATCCCAATGACGATGGAAGAACGACCCCTTCGTTAGCGACCGATCCCTTGTTGAGGTAGGGGTTGTTATTTCAATTCCTTTTCCCCATTATTGGATTAAAGTTCGAACATGGACCAACCAACGAACAGGTTGATCCGCGGATCATGCATTATAACGAGAGGGTTTTTATTGGGATGTTTTTGGGGATTAATCCCTGATGATTGTTTATTGTTTTTGTAAGAACCCGGTTCCTATATTTGAGGTACGAGTTTCTTCTTTTCTCTTTTCCTTAAGTGTTTTTAATAAAATATGGAAAATGGGGAAAAATCCTAAATTTTGGAAGTACACGCCGTGTACTTTTTCCACACGTCGTGTACTTCTGGGCGTGTAGGGATGAGTACACGGGGCGTATTTCCATGCCAGTGACAAATGGTGTAGGAACCGACTACACTCCATGTAGTGGTCCTGTACACACCGTGTAGTTAGTCGGAAAGCCAAAACAATAAGGCAGTGGAGTAGCCTCCAGCTGGGCGACAGTACACGCCGTGTACTCAGGAGTACATGCCGTGTACTCATGTTTACAGGTGAACAGTATGGCGGTGCCGCCAGAGGAACAGTTAAATGAAGGGAGTACACGCCGTGTACTTGGAATTACACGCCGTGTAATTTGTTTTTTTTTGCTTAAATCGGGCAGTAGCCTCCCCTATTCACAGGGAAGGCTTAGAACCGGATGGAGGAGTGGGAGTGGACGACCGAACCGTTGAAGATCCACCGGGTGTTCGTCTGGAATCCGTTTCCATCTCGGATGATCTCGTTGGAACCTCATGGGTAAGCCCTCTCTTCTCCTAGTGTAGTTTATACAAATTCTTCTCCTAACATGAGTTATTTAGGTTTGAACAATTTATATTCTTCATCATATCTACGCCGTTCTTGGGTGTTTCTGGAACCGACGTTCATGTATAGTGCTCGTTGGCATATAAGGTAGGTGGATTTGTGTTGATTTTTCCAACTGTCGTGTTTTTTGTGCGTTTTTGTGCCATGAACCCATATTGGGGTGTCGTGTGGCTGAGGACGTGGCTATATTAACTACCTAGAACTGTAAAGGTAATTGCATAAATTGTAAAATTGTTGTTTGGGATCGTTTCTTGGATCCGGAACCACCCTAGGGGTGTGTTCCACTTTTTAGCCGTTTGGCCAGGATACCTAAGGGTATGACTTTGAAGTAGTAATTGTAGAATTTCATTGAGATGAATTGCTTGTTTAATGCTTTTTTACATGTTGGGCATGGCCCGGTTACCTGTTTAGCCTGAGGGCATTGTTGTGATTAGCCCGTGGGCACTAAACTGTTTAGCCCGAGGGCAGTAGTTATTTCGGCCTGAGCACAACTTCTTCCGTGCCTGTGGGAAACTGATTATGTGCCTGAGGGCGACACTACCTACTCCTGAGGGAAGATTTTTGTGTTGGATACTCTTTACTTGAGGGTAGGGGTTTACGCGTCTGCTGACTTTTAGCGGTTACCTAGAATATTCATTGTGGTGATATTTTAAAATTAAATGATTAAAATGAATATTAAAATTTCAATTTAACTTTTAAGTTGGTTACTTGTGAGTACTGCTTACTTTATTGCATTTTACTATTGCACTGTTGTTGCATGCCTACACACAGTTGGGCACGGGCCTTTGGTGGGTGCCTACTGAGATATATTTCTCATACCCTATTTGGGTCACACTTTTTGGCCCAAACAGATTATGTTTCTATAGGTGTGGATAGGGGCAAGAGTCCCTATACAGGTACTTGACTGTTGCTAAGGAGTAGGAGGGCATGGGACCGAGCCTAGGCTCGCGATGCCGCTGCCAACTATTTTTCTTTATTTTGCTGTACTCTGCATTTTTTTGTACTGTATTGCTGTATAACATGTTCTGGATAGTTTCTTAGAACTTGAGACATGTAGCATCATCATTTATATACTGTTGGTTATATCAACTGCTGTTGTTTATTTCAGTTGTGTATGATTTACTGCTTCTGCTGTTTGTTGTATGTTTGATTGTATTCCGCTGCACTACACTTTGACAAACAAGGGCATAGTTTCCCCACTATCAAACCTGAGCCCTCGCTTCTAGTCGGCATCCTCTGGCATTTGGGGAAATGCACTTGAGGTCATGTGGTGAACCGGGTTCAGGGCACCTGTTGAGTGGCACCCGGAACCAGGATGTTACAAAGTTGTATTAGAGGGGTTCTTTTCTTTGACTTACTGTTTGGAGCCGTAGTTAGGGATAGGATGACCGATAGTTGGTAATAAGCTGTGCCCGGGCGTAGCTAACCCGTGTACAGGGAAAATCCAGTCTACCTCATATTTTTCAATTTTCTGATTTTGTAAGTTATAGTTGATATGATTTCACCGTTGGGTGACGCATTTGTATTGTGCTGTTTATATTTTATTAGTGGGTTCTATTTAGTTGCAACTCGATGAGATGAGGGTATGCCATCTCATGCATCCTTTAGGCACATGATAGAATCACATGCCATGCATAGTTTCCATGCCATGTAGGAGCATTAGAAAATTGCAGGTTTTTGTGATAGTTGTTGTGCTAGAAAAGCATGTTGTTGTGATAGCTGCACTGATAAAATACCTGCTATTTGATAGGGTAATTTTTGTGTGATCTGTTCATAGAATGGATGCCAAACTTTGATTTTTGGGGAGTATGGGCCCCTATTGATCGGAATGTGGTGGATCATTAACTGTTTATTAGTTATAACACAGATAAGATGTCAAAGTTTTATTCGTGGGGAGTATGGGCCCTCACGGATCGGAATTTGACACTTGGGTGTTGTTTTTCAGTATTTTATGGGTTCTGGGGAAGTTTCTGAGGCATACTGTCTGGAAACCCAGTATACATGCCGTGTAGTATTCTAAACACGCCGTGTATGGCCTTCTGTTCGGGAAGAAAAATAAGCTTTTTGAGTACACGCCATATACTCTGAGTACATGCCGTGTAGTCTCTTCCCGTGTCACAAACCGTGTGGGCGGCGACACGGGTTAGGGAAGGCTTGGGTAAAACACACCGTGTACCAGATATACACACCGTGTAGTTTTGACCCGGATTCTGGCCGTGTAACTAAAAACACGAGTCGATGAACTCCTTCATAGACTAAGCCGTGTCAGTAATGTACACGCCGTGTAGTGTGACATGGGGACTCAACCGTGTAACTAACAACACGGGTCGATGTAACCGTTCCTTGAACACGCCGTGTACCTTTGGGGACATGCCGTGTAGTCTTGTCTGAGGATAGACCGTGTGGACTTAGCCGTGTGGCTGGGGAAACAGGGTGATGTACACGCCGTGTGCGGGTGTAACACACCGTGTAGTTTCAAGCCGAGTAGTCGGCCGTGTCACAAGCGACACGGGCAGTTGGAAAATAACACCATACACGCTGTGTAGATTATACACACGCCATGTAGTTTTGTTTAACGGGAGCCGTGTAGCTTAGCCGTGTCAAAGAAACCGGGCAGGGGAAGGGAAGTCAAGTACACGCCATGTAGTCAGTATACACGCCATGTAGTCTTGTTTTGTAAATTTTGAAATACCTTATTCTTCTTGTTCCCTTTGTGGTTTCTTTGTTTCAGCCTTAATAATCTGAAATCTAAGGCGCGTTTTTGATTTTGTAGTGTCATGCCGCCTAGACAACCGCGCGTTGTTTTCTAGGAGAGCGGCAACGAGTATACTCCAGAGATGGTGGTCCATGGGCTACCAATTGATCCTACAGCAGGGCCAGATACAGTGCCAACTGCTATACCAGACACAGGCGCGGAGGCGCAGTTCCATGAAGGCTTATTGCGGTTCATGCAGACCTTTTAGGGAGCACCGCAGGCTGCCACATCTATGGCCGAGATGACACATATCTTCCAGCAGCAGCATCCACCTACATTTTCAGAGGATGGTGGACCACAGGCTTTGGAGTCTTGGTTGGGGTCAATGCAGACTATTTTCGAACATCTTGAGACGCCTCCAGGGTGGAGGGTCAAGCTCGCGACATATATGCTGCATGCTTCCTCCAAGAGGTGGTGGGATGTTACCACCCAGTCAGAGAATCACAGGGACATGGCGTGGGAAGATTTCCAGGTAGTCTTCTATGACTTCTTCTTTCTGGAGACGCTGAGAGAAGATATGGCTCGAGAGTTCATGAATCTGCAGCAGGGCGCTATGTCGGTGATGGACTATTATGCTCATTTTACGGAGCTCCAGTGATTTGCACCCGTGCTGGTGGGTGATGAGACGTTGAGAGCCAGGCGTTTTGAGGATGGTCTTCGGTATGACATCCAAGCGCTGGTGAATGTCTTTAGGTTTCCTACTTTACATGATATTGTGAAACAGGTGCTGATTACAGAGAGGAACCTCCGAGAATCTAGTGGTGTGGGCCAGGGTGGTTCAGCACCAGTTACTGGTACTATTTCTGCTGGCAAGAGGAAGAGATAGGAAAACTTCTCTTAGGGCGGCAGTACCAGTCAGAAGAATGCTTCATGTGGCTAGGTTATTTGTTATCAGTGTGGTAGAGAGGGGAACAAGAGACCGCAGTGTCCACGATACCTAGTGGAGTTCCGAGCTTGCGGCAAGATGGGTTATCTGCAACGCTTTTGCAGGGTGTTTCCACCAATGGCTAGTGATAGGGGTTCTGTGCAGACTCCACATGCGGGGGAAGGACCAGTGGCTTCTTACCAGTCAGGGAACTGGAATACGTCAGGGCGTGCAACTAGAGATGGTGGTCATGGCCATGGTATCCAGACACTAGGATCTCATAGACAGCAGGGCGAGACAACTCAGGGTAGTCAGGCTGTGTCGCAGGGTCGTGGCACTGGGCAGGCATATGCAGTGCAACAGACCCAGTAGGAGCAGGATCCCGGACCTTCTATAGTCCGAGGTACTATTCTAGTAGCTTCTATCTTATCTTCAGTACTTTTTGATACGAGTGCTACGCATAGTTTCATATCTTTACCTGTTGTAGAGATCCTTGGCCTCAGTGTTTCTACTTCTTATGATATCATGACGCTAGACACTCCATTGGGAACTAGAACGGCTGGTGTGCGTCAGTGTAAGGAGTGCCCCCTTGTGGTTGGTGGGTGTCACTTCTATTGGGACCTCTATGTCCTAGAGATGATGAGCTATGACGTCATTATCAGAATGGACTGGTTGGTTCCCTTTCGAGCCTTTGTGGACTACTATCATCGTAGGGTCAGTTTCACATCACCAGAGGGCAGAGAGTTTTTATACAAGGGCGAATGGGATGTTCAGGCGAGTCGAGTTGGACAAGAGAATCGTGGGTGAGGTGGAGTCACAGCTGATCGGGTTGTCATGACACGTCAAATTGATTATGTTTTTAAGGTTTATTTATAGTCTAGGGTAGACCCTAGGTCGTCTCTCAAGGAGCGTTGGTAGGTTTAGAGTGTGTATTTTTAATAAAAATGACTAAGAGAGGGGGTGGTTTTGAAAAGAGTTTAAAACAATGACTTAGTTGAAATAGCTTAAAAATTGAGTGACCTAGTGGATTTTGAAAAATATGAGATAAAAGGGTCGATGTGATTTCACAACACACATATCAAGTTTATTGTTCATAGAGATTCATCTTAGGTTTAGAGTAATTCTTTGGTTGGAGTTAATTAGAATCCCGATTAATTCCTAAGGTTTTATTTCAATGCTTTAAGGACCAAACCTTGACGTAACAGTCGTATTTTCAAGGTCCAGTACTTATGCATGGAATAATAGCTTCCAAAGCAGATTGAAATCTCAATAAGGTGTGTATTAAAAGGATTCTTGTGATGTCTAATTGGAACAACACAAGTCACACACTCAAAACCTCACATCGATCGGTTAGAAATTAAGAGCATAAAACTCACATGTATCAAATAAAGAATTCAAATATGAAATAAAATAAGATACGTGGAATGAAATGTTTAAACACACAAATTACTCCAAACCAGTAGCTAGTTTATGCATCGGAACTCCCTTGACATGTGTGTAGCTCCCTCACAACGAACACCCAACTTTTAGCTCGACATCGGGAGGAGGAGGAAGCTCGGGTGGAACTCCTTCTTCATCCTTGATTACCCTATGAGGATAGGGGCCTACAGAACCTCCAAGGTGATTAGGATATTCTTCTAGGACTCCAAATTGGCAGCACTTCACTCCTTTTCTGAACTTTTAAATGAGTTTCCCTTGGTTTCCTTTTATAGGAAAATTGGAAGGTGGTTTTAGGAACACAGATTTCATCAATCCACTTTCACGATGCATTTAGGCCTTTAGAAAGTCTTATATCACTTTGGAAAAAATATAAAAGTCGTATCCCTACCTCTTGAATGTCTCCACTGAAAGTTTGGAACCATTTGGACAACTACAACTCAAGATATTGATAAAATACAGAACACCTCATTTGACTTGGTCCAAATTCGGTGGATTGGAAAGATCAGTTAAAATGGGCCTCATAGAAGCCGAATTAGGATTGGGTTACTTAATATGAAATATATGATATTAAATTTTGGATAGTAATACAAAATTTCATCCCATTTGGATGCAATTATTTCGTGTAATATGCAAAACAGTGGACAGATGTCCATGGATCCATGCAATTTTGGCCCATTTTTCTTCCACTTCATCAAGGGCCCTCCAAATCACCTCCACCTACATTAAAATAATAAAAACAAGTAACATTTCCCATTATAATCTTGATTAAAATTAATTGATTTATTTAAACATAAAGTTCAATTTATTATTATATTTGTAATATTCATTACAAAAATAGTTTAAAACTGCAGTGTGAGGGTGGAATAAAACAGTGAATCGTGGTACGATCACACCCCCACACCTAAACATTTGCACTCCTGGGCAAAGTCACATATCCAAATACAATGATGCATATATATATATATATATATTTCCAACATCTTGAAGATTTAGAATTTGAGGAAATTTTATTTAAAGTAAAGTGATTAATGCACGAACCACACCAAGTAGTTCTTCCTAGTGAAAATAGAAAAAGATGTCTCATAAATCATATCATAGAAAAATTCAAAAAGATTCACGATACCCAATTGAGAAAGGAATTCAGAAGTAAACCATGACACTAACTCTCCATGTGTGTGTGTGAAAACCATTCCATGCTATTCTTTCCACTTGCTATCCAATAAATATATGTTATTTTAACATTTTTCAGCTTAAATGATTTTGTCACCGAACCTGTCCTACATCCTTTGCAATCATATTTCAAGATCCACTCATTTAAGCATTCCCAGAAGTCAAACCACAATCTCCCGACCTAGATATCCCCATATGTTGCACATTTCATCACTCCCCTCATTTATTATTTTTTTGAAGTTGCAATCGGAACAAATCTCACACTCATCTCTCAACCCTTGTTTGATATCCTCACGACACTAGTTGAAATAGTTATAACAAGATCAAAGGTTGAGGATGAGTGGTTTTTGAACTACCCAAGACACAGCAAATTTTTTTTGAGGGCGTACAACAGTCGGACATTAGGTACACACGCATAGGTCAATCTGGTATAGTAGTGCAACAGATTAGATAAAGAAAAAACGTATGGAAATATCATTTAAAGATGAAAAATATTAACCCAACATATATTTACCTTATATTAAGTAAGAAATAATCACACTTTGTGGTTTGGTGCAAAAATGTATGGAGATATTAGTGACACAGTTTTCCCAAAACTACTCAAACAAGGGGCATCAATCATCTCAAATGTTTCACAGTGATACAACCATTTATATCATTGAAATAAAACCAATTCACTAAAAAAAATCACTCCTTAATGGTAAATTAATATACATATTCTTTTTAGCCTTCGTTATGGTATTTTTACTTTCCCCACTTTATGGTCTCCAAATCATGGAACTTCGAAATTGTTGATGGGGAAAAATGAAAATACCATAAAGAAGGCCAAAAAGAGAAAACAAGAGGAGAAAACGATGAAAACTCCTAACTATCCCAGGAATGTACCCACCCCCCACACCTAGAGTATGCAGTGTCCTCACTGTAGTAAAAGAGAATGTTGGAAGGAAGGATAAAACCTGGTGGATGTCATTCATAGTTTACTTCTTGAACTTTGAGTTCCTCCCTAAGGGACTCCGAAATGGATTCATGGAAGTGCTTTAGCCGCTGCCCATTGATAGTGAATGTTTGCTTGGTTTCTTCATTTTGAACCTGAACAACACAAAATGGAGAGACATTAGTAATAATGTATGGTACAAACCAGCGGGAACGAAGCTTACCAGGATGAAATTTCAGCCTTGCATTATATAGGAGGACCTTATTCCCAATATGGAACTGACGATGAAGGATAAGACGGTCAAGGGCAGCCTTGGTTATCTCCTTATAAATCCTGGAGTTTTCATATGCATCTCTTCTCATTTCCTCTAGCTTCTGAATCTGCAACTTCCTTTGAGCACCTGCACCAAAATGATTAGAATTGCATTGTTTGATGGCCCAATAGGCCCGGTGCTCAATCTCAACAGGGAGGTGAAAACTCTTTCCAAAACAAGCCTATAAGGTGACATTCCAATGGGAGTTTTGAAAGCAGTACAGTAGGCCCATAATGAATCATCAAGTCTAAGACTCTAATCTTTCCTATTGGGTTGAACCGTTTTTCAAGAATTTGTTTTACCTCTCTATTTTTCACCTCAACTTTACCATTGGTCTGTGGATGATATGCAGTAGAAACTCGATGACCAACCCCATACCGACGCAAAAGTGATTGCATTGTTCGATTGCAGAAATGAGAACCCTGGTCACTGATGATGAACCTAGGTAATCCAAACCTACAAAAGATCTGAGTTCTCAAAAATTCTACAACTATTTTGGAACCATCTGTCCTTGTGGCCCATGCCTCTACCCATTTTGATACGTAATCAATGGCCAAACGAATGTACAAGTTGCCAAAAGAATTGGGAAATGGCCCCATAAATTCAATTCCCCAAACATAAAAAATTTCATGAAAGAGAAAGGGTTGTTGTGGCATTTCATTCCTTTTAGAGACATTCCCCATTATTTGACAATAAGGAAAAGATTTAAAAAATTCATGGGCATCCCGAAAAAGTGTTGGCCAAAAGAGACCAGAATCAAGAACTTTGCGAGCAGTCCGTTGGGGACCAAAGTGGACCCCACAAGCAAGAGTGTGGCAGAATATAAGGACAGATTGAAACTCTCTATCAGGAACACAACACCTAAGGACTTGATCGCTACATGTGCGCCAAAGGTAGGGGCCATCCAAAATGTACCAATGAGACTAATGTTTTAGACGACTGGCTTGGTTTTTGTTGAAATCAGTAGGAATGCAAGATGCTACCAAATAATTTATAATTTCAGCATACCAGGGAATAACATCTTGCACTTTGTACAATTTCTCATCAGGAAACAAGTCATTAATGGGAATACAGGGGGATGAGACAATGTCCGAGGATGGGGGGATCCTACTGATATGGTCTGCCACCACATTCTCTGCTCCTTTTTATCTATAATTTCTAGATTTAATTCCTGAAGGAGGAGAATCCAATGAATGAGACATGGTTTGGATTCCAATTTCTTTAGGAGATACCGGAGGGATGCATGGTCTGAGAACACAATGACTTTAGACCCTAAAAGGTATGACCTGAATTTATCTAAGGAAAACACAATGGAAAGAAATTCTTTTTCAACGGTGGTGTAGTTTTCTTAGGCAGGGTCCAAAGTACGTGAGGCATAGGCAATGACATGTGGAGCTCGATCGACCCTTTGTGATAATACTACCCCAACTGCATAGTTAGATGCATCACACATGAGCTCAAATGCTAAATCCCACTGAGGTGGTTGGATTACCAGGGGTGATGTGAGACTCCATTTTAATTTATTAAAATATTCTTCACATTCTTTATCAAAAAAAATCTTTTTCTTTTTAGAGTAAGCGGGAGAGGGGAAGTGAAATCTTACTAAAATCACGAATGAAACGATGGTAAAATCTAGCATGACCTAGGAAAGACTGCACATCATGTACATTTTTAGGGAATGGTAGGGAAGAAATGACATCCACTTTCGATTTATCTACTTGGATACCATCCCCAGAAATGACATGTCCCAAAACTATACCTTGTCGCACCATGAAATGGCATTTCACATAATTTAATAAAAAATTATTTTAAATACAACGACGTAGGACTGAACCAATACTACTTAAACATTCATCAAAAGAGGATCCATAAATAGTAAAATCATACATGAAAACTTCCATGCAATCCTCCAGGTAATCCAAAGAAATACTAACCATACATCACTGGAAAGTACTCGGAGCATTGCACAGGACAAATGGCATCCTTCTATAGGAAAATGTGCCAAAGGGGCAAGTGAAGGTTGTCTTTTCCTGATCCTTGGGGGCAATATGGATCTGGAAGTATCCAGAATACCCATCAAGAAAATAGTAATGGGACTTCCCTGCTATCCTCTCTAGCATTTGGTCAATGAATGGCAAGGGGAAATGGTCCTTCCTAGTGTGTTGGTTTAGTCGGAGATAATCTATACAGACACTCCAACTATTCTGCACATGATTTGGAACCAATTCATTGTTTTAATTTTTAATTACAGTTAGGATAGTTTTTTTAGGAAGTACTTGAACAGGAATGACCCATTGGCTATCATAGATGGGGTAAATGATTCTTCCAGCCAATAATTTTGTTACTTCCTTTTTAACTACTTCTATGAGGTTTGGGTTTAGTCGACATTGTGCCTGCCTCACTAGTTTAGCCTCATAAGTTAATAAAATATGATGTGTAAAAATTGATGGGCTAATACCAGGAATTTCTACAAGTGTCCATCCCAATTCTTGTTTATGCTCCCTCAAAAGTTCAAGCAGTCGCAATCCATGCTCAGGAGGGAGTGAACTAGCAATGATGACGGGAAACTTGTTTCTATTCTCAAGATATGAATATTTTAAATCTTGAGGCAGTTTCTTTAGTTCCAATTCAGGTGGATTTTGGATTTATGGGAGTGTGTGTGAAAGTGAGAGGTCACTAATCTCATCTAACTACTCAATGGTATCATCCTCAGATGAGGAATTAACTTTTACAAGCGTAGCAGTATCATCGATGTTCATGTGATCCTCCGTATTCAAGAAATTATCCATTAATAAACATGCATGACACTTTTATAGACCACTACAACAATCAACACATGATTCATTACCAAGAATTTCAATCAAAGAGGAAAATTCATAAAGGGGATCAGGGGAAACAAACGAAGTGATTTTAGGGGAAGGGAGTACATCAATTGAATTTACCAAGAGAGAGGAATGTTCTTATGATGGGTTCTTCATGGCATCAAGAATGTTTAAATGGACTATGTCACCACCAAATTCCATAGATAATGTACCATTATGGACATTAATTATGGCATTGGTGGTTTTCAAGAAAGGTCTCCCCAATATAATTGGGGCGTGCCCATTCATCCTATCATATTCCATTTTTAGCACATAAAAATCAGCAGGAAATATTAAATTTTGAACCCTCACAAGAACATCCTCTAACACACCAGAAGGGTATGCCGTACTCCGATTTTATAGTTGAACAACTATTCCAGTTGTATTTAGTTCATCGACCTGCAAACAAGAGTATATGGAGTGAGGCATCACATTAATAGAAGCACCCAAATCAAGCATAGCATTGGAGAAAGAATACTCCCCTATGGTGCACGGAATCGAGAATGTTCCAAGATTGTTGAACTTGGTGGGAAGTGATGGTTGTATCAATGCCGAGACGTTCTTCCCTAGGCTCACCTTTTCATCACCTCTAATTCTCCTTCTGTGGGTACACATCTCCTTCAGAAACTTGGCATATCTCGGAATTTTCTTGACGAAATCAATCAATGGAATGTTAACCTGCACTTTCTTGAAATTCTCCAAGATTTCTTTATCAAGTTCAGTTTCCTTTTGTTTCCTTGGTTGGGTGGCTCTTTGGGGAAATGGAAGAGGAATGCTTGGGCTTGGTAACTCATCAATAGACACTCTTTCCTTTGGTAGGACTTCTCTCAAGACAAGGTTCCATCTCATTTGAACCTTTTTCAGTGGTTGGGATGGTGGTTCCCTTAGGAGAGGATGACTCTAATGGAGGGTTCATTTGGCTTTTAAGTTGAGTTCAACTCCTAAGGGTGATGGCACTAACATTTCCCTTATCCCTAGGGTTGATAAGTGGCTGAGAGGGTAGTTTACCAGACCCATGGCTTTGGATTTCACCCACCGAGTTAGCTAGTTGGCCTAATTGGGTTTTGAGGTCTTGTATGGCTGCCTGAGTGGTTTGTTGGAATTTGAGATTATTGTCAACCATTTGTTTCATCATATCTTCTAGGCTAGGTTCAGTTTTTAGAGGGGGTTGTTGGAAAGGCCTTTGGGGTGGTTGAAAATTTCTGGGTGGTGGTGGTTGATGACTACTTTGCCCTGGTTGGTTCCATGGTTGATGAGGATGGTTTGAATACCCCCTTTCCTATAGGCTTGGTTTTCTTTCCACCCAGGGTTGGATGGATAGTAAGGTTCTTGCCTAATGGGTTGGTTATAGGGGCGTCCTGGGAATATTGCCTCACAACTCTCATAATTTTCTCTCAATTGGGGGCATTGGTCAAAATAGTGGGTATCAAAAGAGCATATACCACAATGTATGGGAGGAGGAGATTGGAATTTCCCTTGGGAAAGAGCAAGTTGTCGTAGAAGGGTACTCACCTCTTCAAACTTTGTGTCCACCTTCTTCTCGAATTCAGTACTTTGCACCTCATGGAAACCTAGAATGGGTACACTGGACCTTGAACTGAATTGTTGAGTGTTCTGTGCCATGGTCTCAATTAGTTTCCTTGCATCAATTGGGGTTTTATCCACTAGTTCACCACCTGCAGCATCATCAATCATGTTATGATCTATTGGAATTAAACCTTCATAAAAATACTGAATTAAAAGTTGATCGCTTATTTGGTGGTGTGGACAACTTCAACATAATATTTTAAATCGTTCCCAATATTCATGAAGGTTTTCTCCTTGATATTGTCTCATCCCACATATTTCTTTCCTTATTGTTGCAGTTCGAGAGGCTGGAAAGTATTTTTCAAGAAAAAGTCATTTCATGTCCGCCCAACCTCTAATAGGTGAATTAACATAATACAACCAATCTTTAGCCGTGTCTTCTAATGAAAATGGAAATTCCCTAAGTTTTACTTGTTCTTCATCCAAATTAGAAGGTTTTAATGTTTAACTCACAGTATGAAATTCTTTTAAATTCTTATGTGGATCTTCTCCAGGCAGTTCATGAAATCTTGGTAATAAATGAATTAAACCATATTTTAGTTCAAAATTGGGTGCATCTCCTTGTAATTGAATGTAAGTGGGTCAGATATCAACATCAGGTGAGGTTAGTTCTTTTAGTTTTATATTAATTTCAGCCATGTTATACAAGTTATGTTCAGTTTTAAATTTGGTTTCAGAATAAGAAGAAGGATCAAGAAGAATTTTAAGATTTGATGTCTCCTCCTTCAAAATGTTGTCTTGTGTGTCTCGGTTTCATTGATCTATGATCCTCTCCGGTTTGGGTTCGAAATTTTGTAGGTCTCCCGAAGTAGAATGCGTCATACACAGAACCTACACAATAAATAAATTAGAACACAAAAATAAATGCAACGGTATAAGATAAAACAAACAAATATTCACAAAAATTTTATCAAAAACACGCACAGAAAACCAAAGCGCTCCCCAAAAACGACGCCAAAATTTGACCGTGTTTTCATGACACATCAAATTGATTATGTTTTTAAGGTTGATTTATAGTCTAGGGTAGACCCTAGGTCATCTCTCAAGGAGCGTTGGTAGGTTTAGAGTGTGTACTTTTAATAAAAATGACTAAGAGAGGGGGTGATTTTGAAAAGAGTTTAAAACAACGACTTAGTTGAAATAACTTAAAAATTGAGTGACATAGTGGATTTTAAAAAATATGAGATAAAAGGGTTGATGTGATTTTACTACACACATATCAAGTTCATTGTTCATAGAGATTCATATTAGGTTTAGAGTAATTCTTTAGTTGGAGTTAATTGGAATCCCGATTAATTCCTAAGCTTTTATTTCAATGCTTTAAGGACCAAACCTTGATGTAACAATCGTATTGTCAAGGTCTAGTACTTATGCATGGAATAAGAGCTTCCAAATCAGATTTAAATCTCAATAAGGTGGGTATGAAAAGGATTCTTGTGATGTCCAATCGGAACAACACAAGTCACACACTCAAAACCTCACACCGATCGGTTAGAAATTAAGAGCATAACACTCACATGTATCAAATCAAGCATTAAAATATGAAATAAAATAAGATACATGGAATGAAATATTTAAACACCCAAATTAATCCAAACCAGTAGCTATTTTATGCATCATAACTCCCTTGACATGTGTGTAGCTCCCTCACAACGAACACCCAACTTTTAGCTCGACATCGGGAGGAGGAGGAAGCTCGGGTGGAACTCCTTCTTCATCCTTGATTCCCCTATGAGGATAGGGGTATACAGAACCTCCAAGGTGATTATAATATTCCTCTAGGACTCAAAATTGGCAGCACTTAACTCCTTGGCCGAACTTGCAAATGAGGTTCCCTTGGTGCCCTTTTATAGGAAAATTGGAAGGTAGTTTTAGGCACACAGATTTCATCAATCCACTTGCACGATGTGTTTCGGCCTTCAGACAGTCTTATCTCACTTTATAAAAAATAGAAAAGTTGTATCCCTACCTCTTTAATGTCTCCAATGAAAGTTTTTCACCATTTGGACAACTACAACTCAAGATATTGATAAAATACAGAACACCGCATTCGACTTGGTCCAAATTCGGTGGCTTGGACAGATCAGTTCAAATGGGACCCATAAATCCGAATAAGGATTGAGTTACTTAATATGAAATGTATACTATTAAATTTTGGACATGCCCACAAAATTTTAACCCAATCGGATGCACGGATTTCGTGTAATATGCAAAATAGTGGACAAATGTCCATGGATCCATGCAATTTTGGCCCATTTTTCTTCAACTTCATCAAGGGCCCTCCAAATCACCTCCACCTACATTGAAATAATAAAAACAAGTAACATCGCCCATTATAATCTTGATTAACATTAATTGATTGATTCAAACATAAAGTGCAATTTATTATTATATTTGGAATATTCATTACAAAACTAGTTTAAAACTGCGGTGTAAGGGTGGAATAAAATAGTGAATCATGGTACGATCACACCCCCACACCTAAACATTTGCACTCCTGGGCAAAGTCAAATATCCAAATACAATGATGCATATATATATATATATTTCCAACATCCTGAAGATTTAGCATTTGAGGAAATTTTATTTAAGGTAAAGTGATCAATGCAGGAACCACACCAAGGTGTTCTTCCTAGTGAAAATAGAAAAAGATGTCTCATAAATCATATCATAGAAAAATTTGAAAAGATTCATGATACCCAATTGATAAAGGAATTCACAAGTAAACCATGACACTAACTCTCCATGTGTGTGTGTGAAAACCATTCCATGCTATTCTTTCCACTTTCTATCCAATAAATATATGTTATTTTAACATTTTTCAGCTTAAATGATTTTTTCACCGAACCTATCCTACATCATTTGCAATCATATTTCAAGACCCACTCCTTTAAGAATTCCCAGAAGTCAAACTATAAGCTCCCGACCTAGATATCCCCATATGTTTCACATTTCATCACTCCCTTCATTTATTATTTTTTTTGAAGTTGCAATTGGAACAAATCTCACACTCATCTCTCAACCCCTGTTTGATCTCATCACGACACTAATTGCAATAGTTATAACAAGATCAAATGTTAAGGATGAGTGGTTTTTGAACTTCCCAAGACACAATATTTTTTTGAGGGTGTACAACAGTCGGACATTAGGTACACACACATAGGTCAATCTGGTACAGTAATGAAATAAATCAGATAAGGAACGAACGTATGGAAATATCATTTAAAGATGAAAAATATTAACCCAACTTATATTTTCCTTATATTAAGTAAGAAATAATCACACTTTGTGGTTTGGTGCAAAAATTTATGGAGATATTAGTGACACAGTTTTCCCAAAAACTACTCACACAAGGGGCATCAATCATCTCAAATTTTTCACAGTGATACAACCATTTATATCATTGAAATAAAACCAATTTACTAAAAAAATCACTCCTTGATGGTAAATTCATACACATATTCTTTTTAGCTTTCGTTATGGTATTTTTACTTTCCCCACTTTATGGTCTCCAAATCATGGAACTTCGAAATTGTTGATGGGGAAAAATGAAAATACCATAAAGAAGGCCAAAAAGAGAAAACAAAAGGAGAAAACGATGAAAATTCCTAACTAACCCAGGAATGTATCCACCCCCCACACCTAGAGTATGCAGTGTCCTCACTATAGTAAAAGAGAATGTGGGAAGGAAGGATAAAACTTGGTGGATTTCATACATAGTTTGCTTCTTGAACTTGGAGTTCCTCCCTCAGGGGCTCCAGAATGGATTCATGGAAGCGCTTCAGCCGCTGCCCATTAACAATGAATGTTTGCTTGGTTTCTTCATTTTGAACCTGAACAACACCAAATGGAGAGACATTAGTAACAATGTATGGTCCAAACCAGCGGGAACGAAGCTAATCGGGATGAAACTTCAGCCTTGAATTGTATAGAAGGACCTTATTCCCAATATGGAACTAAAAATGAAGGATAAGATGGTCATGGGTAGCCTTGGTTCTCTCCTTATAAATTCCGGAGTTTTCATATGCATATCTTCTCATTTCCTCTAGCTCTTGAATCTACAACTTCCTTTGAAAACCTGCACCAGAATGATTAGAATTGCATCGTTTGATGGTCCAGTAGGCCCGATGCTCAATCTCAATAGGGAGGTGAAAAATATTTCCAAAAACAAGCCTATAAGGTGACATTCCAATGGGAGTTTTGAAAGCAGTACTGTAGGCCCATAATGAATCATCAAGTCTAAGACTCCAATCTTTCCTATTGGGTTGAACCGTTTTTTCAAGAATTTTTTTTACCTCTCTATTTGTCACATCAGCTTGACCATTGGTTTGTGGATGATATGCAGTAGAAACTCGATGACCAACCCC
The DNA here is from genome assembly GCA_963277665.1 of Viscum album. Lineage (NCBI taxonomy): Eukaryota > Viridiplantae > Streptophyta > Magnoliopsida > Santalales > Viscaceae > Viscum > Viscum album. The sequence goes on from OY728164.1 coordinate 1,354,970,031, forward strand.
ATACCGACACAAAAGTGATTGCATTGTTCGATTGTAGAAATTAGAACCCTGGTCACTGATGATGAACCTAGGTAATCCAAACCTACAAAAGATCTGAGTTCTCAAAAATTATACAACTATTTTGGAATCATCTGTCCTTGTGGCCCGTGCCTCTACCCATTTTGATACGTAATCAACGACAAAAATAATGTACAAGTTTCCAAAAGAATTGAGAAATGGCCCCATAAAGTCAATTCCCCAAACATAAAAAATTTCATGAAAGAGCAAGGGTTGTTGTGGCATTTCATTCCTTTTAGAGACATTCCCCATTCTTTGAAAATGAGGACAAGATTTAGAAAATTCATGGGAATCCCGAAAAAGTGTTGGCCAAAAGAGACTAGAATCAAGAACTTTGAGAGTAGTCCGTTGGGGACCAAAGTGGCCCCCACAAGAAAGAGTGTGGCGGAATCTTAGGACAGATTGAAACTCGCTATCGGGAACACACCGCCTAAGGACTTAATCACTACATGTGCGCCAAAGGTAGGGGTCATCCCAAATGTACCAATGAGACTCATGTTTTAGACGACTGGTTTGGTTTTTTTTGAAATCAGTAGGAATGCTAGATGCTACCAAATAATTTACAATTTCAGTATACCAGGGAATAACATCTTGCACTTTGTACAATTTATCATTAGGAAACAAATCATTAATGGGAATACAAAGGGATGAGACAATGTCTGAGGATGGGGGGATACTACTGATATGGTCTGCCACCACATTCTATGCTCCTTTTTTATCTCTAATTTCTATATTGAATTCCTGAAGGAGGGGCATCCAACAAATGAGACGTGGTTTGGCTTCTGGTTTCTTTAGGAGATACCGGAGTGCTGCATGGTCTGAGAACACAATGACTTTGGACCCTAAAAGGTATGACCTGAATTAATCCAAGGCAAACAAAATGGAAAGAAATTCTTTTTCAGTGGTGGTGTAGTTTTCTTGGGCAGGGTCCAAAGTACGTGAGACGTAGGCAATGATATGTGGAGCTCGATTGACCCTTTGTGATAAGACTGCCCCAACTGCATAGTTAGAGGTGTCACACATGAGATCAAATGGTAAATCCCACCAAGGTGGTTGGATTACCGGGGGTGATGTGAGACTCCATTTTAATTTATTAAAAGCTTTTTCACATTATTTATCAAAAACAAAATCTTTTTCTTTTTGGAGTAAGATGGGGAGAGGGTAAGTGAAATCTTACTAAAATCATGAATGAAACGATGGTAAAATCCAGCATGACCTAGGAAAGACCGCACATCACATACATTTTTAGGGAATGGTAGGGAAGAAATGACATCCACTTTTGATTTATCGACTTGGATACCATCCCCAGAAATTACATGTCCCAAAACTATACCTTGTCGCACCATGAAGTGACATTTATCATAATTTAATACAAGATTCTTTTCAATACAACGACGTAGGACTGAACCAAGACTACTTAAACATTCATCAAAAGAGGATCCATAAACAGTAAAATCATCCATGAAAACTTCCATGAAATCCTCCAAGTAATCCGAAAAAATACTAACCATACAATGCTAGAAAGTACCCGGAGCATTGCACATTCCAAATGGCATCCTTCTATAGAAAAATATGCCAAAGGGGCGAGTGAAGGTTGTCTTTTCCTGATCCTCGGGGGAAATATAGATCTAAAAGTATCCAGAATACCCATCAAGAAAACAGTAATGGGACTTCCCTAGTAGCCTCTCTAGTATTTGGTCAATGAATGGAAAGAGGAAATGGTCCTTCCTAGTGTGTTGGTTTAGTCGGCGATAATCTATACAGACACGCCAACTATTCTACACACGAGTTGGAACCAATTCATTGTTTTCATTTTTAATTACAGTTAGGCCAGTTTTTTTAGGAACTACTTGAATGAGACTGACCCATTGGCTATCAGAGATGGGGTAAATGATTCCAACAGCCAATAATTTTGTTACTTTCTTTTTAACTACTTCTAAGAGGTTTGGGTTCAGTCGACGTTGTTCCTGCCTCACTAGTTTAGCCTCATCAGTTAATAAAATATGATGTGTAAAAATTGATGGGCTAATACCAGGAATGTCTGCAAGTGTCCATCCCAATGCTTGTTTGTGATCCCTCAAAAGTTCAAGAAGTCTCAATTCATGCTCAGGAGGGAGTGAACTAGCAATGATGACGGGAAACTTGTTTCCATTCTCAATATATGAATATTTTAAATCTTGAGGCAATTGATTTAGTTACAATTCAGGTGGATTTTGGATTGATGGGAGTGTGTGTGAAAGTGATAGGTCACTAATCTCATCTAAATACTCAATGGTATCATCCTTAGATGAGGAATTAGATTTTACAAGCGTAGCAGTATCATCGATGGTCATGTGATCCTCCGTGTTCAAGAAATTATCAATTAATAAACATGCATGACACTTTTATAGACCACTACAACAATCAACACATGATTAATTACCAAGAATTTCAATCAAAGAGGAAAATTCAAAAAGGGGATCAGGGGAAACAAACAAAGTGATTTTAGGGGAAGGGAGTACATCAATTGAATTTACCGAGAGAGAGGAATGTTCTTCTGAGGGGTGATTCATGGCATCAAGGATGTTGAAATGGACTATGTCACCACCAAATTCCATAGATAATGTACCATTATGGACATTAATTATGGCTTTGGAGGTTTTCAAGAAAGGTCTCCCCAATATAATTGGGGCATGTCCATTCATTCTATCATCTTTCATTTTTAGCACATAAAAATCAGCAGGAAATATTAAATTTTGAACCCTCACAAGAACATCCTCTAACACACCAGAAGGGTGTGCCATACTCCGATTTTCTAGTTGAACAACTATTCCTATGGGATTTAGTTCACCGACCTACAAAGAAGAGTATATGGAGTGATGCATCACATTAATAGAAGCACCCAAATCAAGCATAGCATTGGAGAAAGAATACTCCCCTATGGTGCATGGAATCGAGAATGTTCCAGGATCGTTGCACTTGGTGGGAAGTGATGGTTGTATCAATGATGAGACATTCATCCCCAGGCTCACCTTCTCATCACCTCTAAGTCGCCTTCGGTGGGTACACATCTACTTCAGAAACTTGGCATATCTCAGAATTTGCTTGACGACATCAATCAATGGAATGTTAACCTGCACTTTCTTGAAAGTCTCCAAGATTTCTTTATCAAGTTCATTTTGCTTTTGTTTCCTTGGTTGGGTGGCTCTTTGTGGAAATGGAAGAGGAATTCTTGGGCTTGGTAACTCATCAATATACACACTCTTTCCTTTGGTAGGACTTCTCTCAAGACAAGGTTCCGTTTCATTTGAACCTTTTCAATGGTTGGGATGGTGGTTCTCTTAGGAGAGGATGACTCTAATAGAGGGTTCATTTGGATTTTAAGTTGAGTTCCACTCCTAAGGGTGATGAAACTAACATTTCCCTTATCCCTAGGGTTGATAAGTGGTTGAGAGGGTAGTTTACCAGACCCAATGCTTTGGATTTCACCCACCGAGTTAGCTAGTTGGCCTAATTGGGTTTTGAGGTCTTGTATGGCTGCCTGAGTGGTTTTTTTTGGAATTGGAGATTATTGACAACCATTTGTTTCATCATATCTTCTAGGATAGGTTCAGTTTTTGGAGGGGGTTTTTGGAAAGGCCTTTGGGGTGGTTGAAAATTTCTGGGTACTGGTTGTTGATGAATACTTTGCCCTGGTTGGTTCCATGGTTGATGAGGCTAGTTTGAATACCCCCCTTTCCTATAAGCTTGGTTTTTTTTCCACCCAGGGTTGGATGGATAGTAAGGTTCTTGCCAAATGGGTTGGTTATTGGGGAATCCTAGGAATATTGCCTCACAAATCTCAGAAGTTTCTCTCAATTGGGGGCATTGGTCAGAATAGTGGGTATCAGAAGAGCATATACCACAATGTATGGGAGGAGGAGATTGGAATTTACCTTGGGAAAGAGCAAGTTGTCGTAGAAGGGTACTCACCTCTTCAAACTTTGTGTCCACCTTCTTCTCGAATTCAGTAATTTTCACCTCATGGACACCTCGAATGGGTACACTGGATCTTTAACTGAATTGTTGAGTCTTCTGTTACATGGTCTCAATTAGGGTCCTTGCAGCAATTGGTGTTTTATCCACTAGTGAACCACCTGTAGCAGCATAAATCATGTTACGATCTATTGGAATTAAACCTTCATAAAAATACTAAATTAAAAGTTGATCGCTTATTTGGTGGTGTGGACAACTTGAACATAATCTTTTAAATCGTTCCCAATATTCATGAAGGTTTTCTCCTTGATATTGTCTCATCCCACATATTTCTTTACTTATTGTTGCAGTTCAAGAGGCTGGGAAGTATTTTTCAAGAAAAAGTCGTTTCATGTCCGCCCAACCTCTAATAGGTGAATTAACATAATACAACCAATATTTAGCCGTGTCTTCTAATGAAAATGGAAATGCCCTAAGTTTTACTTGTTCTTAATCCACATTAGTAGGTTTTAATGTTGAACACACAATATGAAATTCTTTTAGATGCTTATGTGGATCTTCTCCAGGCAGTCCATGAAATCTTGGTAATAAATGAATTAAACCAGATTTTAGTTCAAAATTGGGTGCATCGCCTTGTAATTGAATATAAGTGGGCCAGATATCAACATCAGGTGAGGTGAGTTCTTTTAGTGTTATATTATTTTCATCCATGTTATACAAGTTATTTTCAGTTTTGACTTTGGTTTCAGAAGAAGAAGAAGGATCAAGAATAATTTTAAGATTTGATGTCTCCTCCTTCAAAGTGTTGTCTTGTGTTTCTCAGTTTCGTTGATGTAGGATCCTCTCCAGTTTGGATTCCAAAGTTTGTAGGTCTCCCAGAGTAGAACGATTAATACACAGAACCTACAAAATAAATAAATTATAACACAAAAATAAATGCAAAGGTAGAAGATAAAACAATCAAATATTCACAAAAATTTTATAAAAAACACGCACAAAAAACCAAAGTGCTCCCCGGTAACGGCGCCAAAATTTGACCACGTTGTCATGACACATCAAATTGATTATATTTTTAAGGTTTATTTATAGTATAGGGTAGACCATAGGTCGTCTCTCAAGGAGCGTTGGTAGGTTTAGAGTGTGTATTTTTAATAAAAATGACTAAGAGAGGGGGTGGTTTTGAAAAGAGTTTAAAACAATGACTTAGTTGAAATAGCTTAAAAATTGAGTGACCTAGTGGATTTTGAAAAATATGAGATAAAAGGGTCGATTTGATTCCACTACACACATATCAAGTTCATTGTTCATAGATATTCATCTTAGGTTTAGAGTAATTCTTTGGTTGGAGTTAATTGGAATCCCGATAAATTCCTAAGCTTTTATTTCAATGCTTTAAGGACCAAACCTTGACGTAACAATCGTATTGTCAAGGTACAGTACTTATGCATGTAATAAGAGCTTAAAAATCAGATTTAAATCTCAATAAGGTGGGTATGAAAATTATTCTTGTGATGTCCAATCGGAACAACACAAGTCACACACTCAAAACCTCACACCGATCGGTTAGAAATTAAGAGCATAACACTCACATGTATCAAATCAAGCATTCAAATCTGAAATAAAATAAGATACATGGAATGAAATGTTTAAACACCCAAATTACTCCAAACCAGTAGCTAGTGTATGCATCGGAACTCCCTTTACATGTGTGTAGCTCCCTCACAACGAACACCCAACTTTTAGCTCGACATCGGGAGGAGGAGGAAGCTCGGGTGGAACTCCTTCTTCATCCTTGATTCCCCTATGAGGATAAGGGCCTCCAGAACCTCCAAGGTGATTAGAAGATTCATCTAGGAGTCAAAATTTTCAGAACTTCACTCCTTGGCCGAACTTGCAAATGAGGTTCCCTTGGTGCCCTTTTATAGGAAAATTGGAAGGTGGTTTTAGGCACACAGATTTCATCAATCCAATTTCACGATGAATTTAGGAATTCAGACAGTCTTATCTTTCTTTGGAGAATATATAAAAGTTGTATCACTATCTATTGACTGTCTCCACTAAAAGTTTGGCACCATTTGGACTACTACATCTCAGGATATTGATAAAATACAGAACACCACATTTGAATTGGTTCAAATTCGGTGGCTTGAATAGATCAGTTCAAATGGGCCTTATAGAAGCCGAATCAGGATTGGGTTACTTAATATGAAATATATTCTATTAAATTTTTGACAGGCCCACAAAATTTCATCCTATTTGGATTTATGGATTTCAAGGAATATGCAAAAAAGTGGACAGATGTCCATGGATCCATGCAATTTTGGTCCATTTTTGTTCCACTTCATCAAGGGCCCTCCAAATCACCTCCACCTACATTGAAATAATAAAAACAAGTAACATTTCCCATTATAATCTTGATTAAAATTAATTTATTTATTAAAAAATAAAGTTCAATTTATTATTATATTTGGAATATTCATTACAAAACTAGTTTAAAACTGCGGTGTAAGGGTGGAATAAAACAGTGAATCGTGGTACGATCAACAACCCAGATTGCGAGCTTATATCTGGATGACTAGGGGACTTGTCCGGAGAATTTCCCTCCTATTGTTGATCGTTTTAGAGATGTATTCCCAGATGACTTTTCGGGTCTTTCTCCGGAGCGTGAGGTGGATTTTTCTGTTGAGCTTGTGCTAGGAGCAACACCAGTGTCCATTCCTCCTTATAGGATGGCTACACCTGAGTTACAGGAGATCAAGAGGCAGTTAGAGGAGTTATAGGAAAAGGGTTTCATCTGACCCAATACTTCTCCTTGGGGTTCTCTGGTCCTTTTTTTGAAGAAGGCGGATGGTACCCTCAAACTTTGCATGGATTATCAGAAGCTGAACCAGCTGACGGTTAAGAACCAATATCCCTTGCTGAGGATTGATGATCTTTTTGATCAGATTCTTGGAGCACAAGTGTTATCAAAGATTGAACTAAGATCAGGATATCATCAGCTGCGTGTGATATCATCTGATATACCTCTCACAGCTTTCAGGAGTAGGTATGGTCTATATGAGTATACGGTTATGCCATTCAGACTCAGGAACGTGCCAGCGGTTTTCATGGCTCTGATGAATCGTGTGTTCCATCTGTATCTTGATTCTTTTGTGGTAGTATTCATGGATGAAATCTTGGTGTACTCTCACACTCGACAATACCATGCCACTCATCTTGGGATCATATTGAGTACAATGATGGAGCATCGACTATTTTCTAATCTCTCAAAGTGACACTTTTTGATGGACCAGATTCACTTCTTGGGTCATATCATTTTAGAGGCAGAAGTTTTAGTAGACCCAGAGAAGGTGAGAGCAGTGGTTTCCTGGGAGAAGCCTAAGAATGTGTTTGAGATACAGAGTTTCTTAGGTTTGGCTAGTTACTACAGGCATTTCATACAGGAATTATCCCTCTTAGCAGCGCCGTTGACAGGTTTGACTATGAAGGGTGTGAAGTTCGTCTGGTCGGAAGCTTGTGAGGCAGCCTTTCAGGACCTGAAAGGAAGGTTGACATCAGCATCGATCCTTGTACTCCCAGAGCTGGGGAAGATCTATACAGTTTACTATAATGCATCAGGTATTGGGCTGGGATCAGTGTTGATGCAAGGCAACCGAGTTGTGGCGTACGGGTCTCAACAGTTGAGGCCACATGAGAGGAATTACCCGAAAAATGATCTCAAGTTGGCTGCAGTTGTGCATGTGTTGCGCTGTTGGAGACATTATCTTCTGGGAGAGCATTTTATGGTTTTCACCAACCACAAAAGTCTCAAGTATATCTTTACTCAGCGTGATTTTAATCTGAGGCAATGAAGGTGGGTTGATTACCTTCAGTCCTTTGATTTTGAGCTTGCCTATACACCAGGGAAAGGTAATGTAGTAGCTGATGCACTGAGCATGAAGACTCAGATGCAGGCAGTGCAGGAGGCCAGTGGTGAGTGGTATCTCATGGCCTTGCTCTCTGAGATGCATCTGGAGGTGCATGACAGTCAGGGGCAGATTTATCTTTCCTCTTTAGCTGTGACTTCTACCATCCTGGATAGAGTAAGGATGAGACAACTTTTTGACCCAGAAGGCCTAGTTCTACGGGAGTCGGTGGCAGGTGAGGACCCTTCCCCTAGTTGGACAATAGGCGATGATGAGGTTTTGTGTTTCCATGGACAAGTATGGGTTCCAGGGGATATACGCGAGGAGCTGATGCGAGAGTTTCATGCTTCAGCTTGGGCAGTTCATCCTGGGGTTACCAAGATGTACCGCGACTTGAGACGTTAGTAATGGTGGCTGGGTATAGAGAGAGATGTAGCTGGTTTTGTTACGAGGTGTTCCACCTGTCAGCAGGTGAAGACGGAGCATCAGAGACCAGCTGGGCTGTTACAGCAGTTACCCATTCCGAAGTGGAAATGGGATGATGTCGCGATGGATTTCATGACTGGTTTGCTGAGGTCACCTCGTGGCAATGATTTAGTGTGGGTTTTTGTGGACAGACTCACAAAGATAGCACACTTCTTGCCGATCAAGGAGACCTTCGGTGTTGACAAGCTCGGAAGGCTATATATCCGAGAGATCGTACGTCTTCATGGGGTCCCTCGTTCTATCGTTTCTAATAGGGACGCCTACTTCACGTCTCGTTTCTGGAAGAGTTTTCAGAGGGCACTGGGTACACAGGTTCTTCTGAGCACATCATACCACCCTCAGACTGATGGCCAGTTAGAGCGTACGATACAGGTGGTAGAGGACATGCTGCATGCATGCGTCCTAGACTTTGGGGGCTCTTGGGAGAAGCATATACCCCTGATCGAGTTTGCCTATAACAATAGCTTCCAGGATACTATTGAGATGGCACCATATGAGGCTTTATATGGTAGGCTATTCCATTCACCCTTGTGATGGGTAGAGGTAGGTGAGGTAGCTCTACTGGGGCCACAGCTCGTGCAAGATACTTTTGAGCAGGTCCAGTTGATTCAGAAGCGGATGGCTACCACGCAGTCTCGTTAGAAATCTTATGCTGATCGCCGTAGATGACCCTTGGAGTTCATGGTCGGGGATCAGGTTTTCTTGCATGTTTTAACGAGGCTGGGACACAAGCGGATTAGGATACAGGGTAAACTTTCACCGAGGTATGTGGGGCTATTCGAGATTCTGGAGAGAGTCGAGCTGGTTGCCTATCGATTGTGGTTACCACAGCGATATCAATCCATGCACGACATATTCCATGTATCTCAGTTGCACCGCTATCATTCAGACCCGTATCACATCTTTCAGTCATAGGAGGTTGAGCTTCATATGGATGCGTCCTTTGAGGAGCATCCGATTCGTATCGTTGACAGGAGAACGAAGGTTCTCCGAGGCCGGTCAGTTCCTCTCGTATGGGTGCTATGGCAGCATGGTCGCATGCAGGATGAGACCTAGGAGCGGGAGGCCGACGTACGTGCTCAGTGGCCGGAGTTGTTCATGGCTATATCTTCACCACCCTTGGAAGGGCAATTCAGGGACGAATTGCTATAAGGGGGGAAGTTTGTAAGAACCCGGTTCTTATCTTTGAGGTACGAGTTTCTTCTTTTCTCTTTTACTTAAGTGTTTTTAATAAAATATGGAAAATGGGGAAAAATCCTAAATTTTGGAAGTACATGCCGTGTACTTTTTCCACACGCCGTGTACTTCTGGCCATGTAGGGATGAGTACACGGGGCGTGTTTCCATGCCGGAGACAAAGGGTGTAGGAACCGACTACACGCCGTGTAGTGGTCCTGTACACGCCGTATAGTCAGTTGGCATGCCAAAATAGTAAGGCGGTGGAGTAGCCGCCAGCTGGGTGACAGTACACGTTGTGTACTTAGGAGTACATGCCATGTACTCATGTCAACCGGTGAACAGTATGGCGGTGCCGCCAGAGGAACAGTTAAATGAAGGGAGTACACGCCATGTACTTGGAAGTACACACCGTGTAATTTGTTTTTTTTGCTTAAATTGGGTAGTAGCCTCCCCTATTCACAGGGAAGGCTTAGAACTGGAGGGAGGAGCGGGAGTGGACGACTGGACCTTTGAAGATTCGCTGGGTGTTCGTCTGGAATCCGTTTCTGCCTCGGACGATCTCGTTGGAACCGCACGGGTAAGCCCTCTCTTCTCATGGTGTGGTTCATACCAATTATTCTCCTAACAGGAGTTATTTGGGTTTGAATGATTTATATTCTTCATTAGATCTACGCCGTTCTTGGGCGTTTCTGGAACAGACGTTCGTGTATAGCGCTCATTGGCATATAAGGTAGGTGGCTTTGTGTTAATTTTTCTAACTGTCGTGTGTTTTGTGAGTTTTTATGCCATGAACCCATATTGGGGTGTCGTGTGGCTGAGGCCGTGGCTATATTAACTACCTAGAACTGTAAATGTAATTGCATAAATTGTAAAACTACTATTTGGGATCGTTTCTGGGATCCGAAACCACCCCGGGGGTGTGTTCCACTATTTAGCTGTTTGGACAGGATACCCGAGGGTATGCCTTTAAAGTAGTAATTATAGAATTTCCTTGAGAGGAATTTCTTTTTTACTACTTATTTACATGTTGGGAATGACCCAGTTACCTGTTTAGCATGAGGGCGTTGTTGTGATTAGCCCGTGGGCACTGAACTGTTTAGCCCGAGGGCAGTAGTTATTTTGGCCTGAGGGAAACTTCTTCCGTTCCTGTGGGCAGCTGATTCTGTGCCTGAGGGCAACACTACCTATGCCTGAGGGAAAAATCTGTTATGCCTGAGGGCAGATTCTTGTGTTGGATACTCTTTACCTGAGGGTAGGGGTTTACGCATCTGTAGACTTTTAGCGGTTACCTAGAACATTCACTGTGGTGATATTTTAAAATTAAATGATTAAAATGAATATTAAAATGTAAATTTAACTGTTAAGCTGGTTACTTGTGAGTACTGCTTACTTTATTTTATTTTACTATTGCATTGTTGTTGCATGCTTACACATAGTTGGGCACAGACCTTTGGTGAGTACCTACTGAGATATATTTCTCACACCCTGTTTGGGTCATGCTTTTCGGCCCAAATAGATTACGTTTCTACAGGTGTGGATAGGGGAAAGAGTCCCTATATAGGTACTTGACTGAGTCTGAAGAGTAGGAGGGCATGGGACCGAGCCTAGGCTCGCGATGCCGCTGCTAGCTGCTTTTCTTTGTTTTGCTGTACTCTGCATTTTTTTGTACTGTATTGCTGTATAACATGTTATGGCTATTTTCTTAGAACTTGAGACATGTAACATCATCATTTATATACTGTCGGTTATATCCACTACTGTTGTTTATTTCAATTGTGTATAATTTACTGCTTCTGTTGTTTGTTGTATGTTTGATTGTATTCCGCTGCGCTACACTTTGACAAACGAGGGCATAGTTTCCCCACTATCAGACCTAGGCCCTCACTGCTAGTCAGAAACCTCTAGCATTTGTGGAAATGTGCTTGAGGTCACATGGAGAATCGGGTTCGGGGCACCCGTTGAGTTTCACCCGGAACCGGGACGTTACAGTTTTGATCATACTCCATTTGATCATACTAACGGGAGCAGATCAACTCCTTGATGAATGATGATGGAGGTTCATTCCTCAATTTCTTCTTTTGGATTTCCTCCCCCTTTATTTTCGTGTATTCTTCGTGTTCTTCATGGGGAGATGAACAATAGATCGTTGCATATCTATTTTGCGACACAACGATCCCAAATTGGGAATACGACATCCCGATGACCTAGCGGAGGTGCGACAGTGACAACGGCGGACAAATCAACACGGTTCGGGAATTATAGTTCTTCAACCATTCTTCATGCGGGTGGATCAAAACATGTTTTTGGGGCTGATCAGAGGCCCAAAAACAATGGAGATGACTTTGGGATGTCAAGGTGACCTAGAATATGTAGTTTCATGATGATCAGATTACTGGATCGATAAATGGGGCAACATGAAAGGCGTGACGGCGGAATTCCGTGATTCTAGAAATTTCCAAAATACACGGCGTGTATACCGAATAACACGCCGTGTGGACCAGCTTAGCGACTACTAGAGTTTCAGGCATTAGACAGGTATCACACGACATGTGACCCCGATCACATGGCATGTTGGAACTTTCCTGAAGCTCAGCATGTATCTAGGGGATATATGGATACGGGATGGAGTACACTACTGTGTACTCCACCACATAGCTAGGTGAGGCCAGTAACATGGCTCAACCCTTATACTGATTACACGGGTTGGCGTACATGGGTTGAGGCTGTGTACGGGCACATGGCCAGCATACATGGAGATGACTCCAGTCACTCAGACACGGTGTGTACACCATACTACACGCTGTGTACTTTCTTTTTCTACACGAATAGCCTTATGACACAGGCCATTGTACATGGGCAGTACCCGAGGTCAGAAGACACGACGTGTGACTTTTCTACATTCCGTGTACTTTTTAGAAAATATCATGGTCCTCTTGTCCACAGTATCTTGGACATGTTTCATTTGGGTTAGTGCCCCTTATTCTTGTTACCCTGAAGGCCAGGAATCATTTCCTTCTACAAGAGTATGATCCTTTTAGCAGGACTTTCTGTGATAGATTTGGCATCCCTACAAGAGGGCCAGAGCGAGATACTCTATCCATTCTTGACCCTAGGTAGTGTCAGGCATCAATGTGAAAAACTCTACCGAGAATTGATCCTCTACCTAGATGGTGAATATGGATGAGTTACAGTATCCGCCATGGCCCTAGAAGTGATCCTCATCTGTGTATCATGATCTTTCCCACTTAGGAGTGTGTTCTCCCGTAATGAGTGTATCTATCTATCATGATCTTTCCACTCAGAAGTGTGTTATCCTGTAATGAGTGTATCTATCTCTCATCAATTTTCTCGACAGACAGTACTTCCCAGACAGACATCATCAGAGCTATCAGACTCGTGGAGTGAGTTCTCCCAGAACGAGTGATTCTTGGAATCTTCGAACTGAATCCCTAGTAGGGGTGTGCGATTTTGTGACTTGTCTGTAGACTACGGGTCCAGGTTTTGAGTATATCTGGATTGTGTTCTCCTATTATATGTTAAATAGACATATATTGTGTAAAGATGACTATGCATTTCTTTTGTGTATTTCTTTGTGGTTTTCGAGGTCCTTTATTGAGTATTGTTATACTCACCCCTGCACGGGATTTTCCCACACATGTTGTTTCTTGTGTAGACGAGCAGTCCTTTGACAAATTCCAGGGTAGACCAAGATAGGACCGAGCTTTCTGATTTCCCTACTGGCCGAGGCATTCCTATGGCTATGATCAGCATTCCTAGTACCTCTTTGTGTTTACAGGATGTACTTTACAGTTTTCAGACTCTTGTTTTTGGTGGGATTTTATTCTGGCCTAGTTTACTTTTAGTACTTTACCTTCCATCATACTCTGTTGGTTGGGTTTAGTTGTATTCATGCATTTTGTTCCTTAGTGGTTTTAACATTTCAATATTTGTGGGCTTGGAGATGTGTGAATGTGTACAGGTTCTTAGGAAATGCCTCCCGTGTTAGTAATATGCCTACTCGATGCTAGTCACCAGCCCTTGGCCTATTGGAGGCGGGCTTGGGGAGTCACGAAGCGGGCCCCACTGGGACTGGTCATGATAGAGTGGTATCAGATCTGGTCGGTTCTACCTTAGGACCAAGAGTCTATGAGATTGGTTTGGGGAAACAGTGTTAAGTGTTTCGAGCTCGACTTTCAGGCCATAGACTCCAGTGTTGGTACGGGTGACCGACATATCCATACACCAGGACTCTGATAATCAGCTTTTCGACTCAGTACATGAAAACACTAGTTGTGGGGAAATAAAATAATGGTACATGCATCATATAGGAATAAGTTGTGTTTTCTATATCCTTTGCGTCAGCTATCCAGATATAATCATTAACCAAGGTACATCTTGTTTCCTTATAGGATGCCTCCATGACACATTCCTGCTAGGATTCAGTAGCACGATCACGAGGATGACCCCATTAATGATGAGGCTTCGATACAAGGACCAGTTCCCCAGTCATTTCCACCAGGTGGTGAACCTGCTATACCACCACCAGTAGAGTATCTTGTGGTACTTGCATTACTGACCGATGAGGGGTGCAGGCTGAGTGCGCTCCATGAGTTCTAGAGACAGAGACCCCTTAGGTTCCGAGGAGAGCCCGACCCTTAGGCGGCTGAGGACTATCTTGAGGAGGTGACTAGAGTTTTCCATCTAGTAAGGACACCAGCAGACCAGATACTGATTTTAGGAGCGAGCTTTCTTCAGGGTTCGACAGGGCGATGGTGGAGTCTGACCACACAGACTCACGATGAGGAGACTCTTTCATGGATGAAGTTTGAGCGACTCTTTAGGGAGGATTTCTCTCTGGTTACACTGAGAGAAGTGTGAATCCAGGAGCTTATTCAGCTTCAACAAGGCAGTTTGACGGTAGATGACTATTCATTGAGGTTCACCAACCTTGCCCAGTACTCGATGGATATGGTTATGGATCAGTACTTCAGAGCTTGGACCTTCGAGCGAGGTCTACGATGGGACATACGAGTTAGTGTCGTGACTCTATGCATTTCAACTTATACTGGAGTGCTCGAGCAGGCCTTGGTGATCGAGAGCTTCTTGGTGGAGCAGAGACAACCGATGACAATCAGCAGTAGGCAGACTGGTCTGGAGACCTTGGCAGCATAGAGCCAACATCGAACATAAGGATCAAGACATGGGAGGCATTAGAGGAGGACCCAGGATAGGGATTAGACACTCCAGGGCTCTCAGGCTGGATTCAGTCATCCTAGGGAGAAGCGGTGCTACCCATGTTATAGAATGGGACATCTCGCTAGGGATTGTCCGAATCGTCGAGCTACTGATAGGGAAGCGGTGGATGGACCACCGAGGCAGAGGCAGAGAGTGGATTAGATAGACCTGCCAGGTGGCAGATGTGGCAGAGGAGTAGGAAGAGATGCATGTGGTGGAAGACGCTTCGATTTACTTCCACCACCACCCCAGGAGGTCCGCACCAGGCTCAAGGAGCTGGGGGACAGAAGTAGGGATAGCTGCATGCGGTCGAGGCGTACGACCTAGAGGCTCCAGGGATGATCCGAGGTACGATATGTGTCTTCTCTACCTTATATTCCATACTTATAGACACATGTGCTAGTCATTCCTTCATCATCACATGTCTTGTGCTAGACCTTGAGATTCCAGTAGAACTGTTGATTCGATCCTTACACTTGGAGACACCTACGGGAGGAGACTTGACAATCACACACCTTTGAAGACAGTGTGATATTACCCTTGGAGGTGAGAGTTTTGGTTGGAACCTCTTGGTGGTAGCGTTGAGGCCTTACGACGTCATTCTCGATATGGATTGGTTATATTTGGTCCATGCCCATATTGACTATTTTAGGCGAAGAGTGTGGTGTGTCCGCCGTGATGGGAAGAGGTTTTATTTTGTTGGAGAAAAGGAGACCCAAGAAACATAGAATGAGATCATGCATAGAAGGGTGTGGCTAGTCACTCATGATTTGGCTAGTATTTCCCTCATAGTAGTCGATGTGATGATCTCCCAGTTCCCAGCAGTAGTGGTGGATTATGAGGACGTATTTCTCGAAGATGTTCCAGGACTACCTCCCTACCAGGAAATCGACTTATGCATATACTTACACCCTGGGACGACACTAATTTCTTCATCAGCATATCATATGGCTCCCACAAATCTTCATGAGCTAAGGGTGCATTTGGAGGATTTGCAAATCAAGGGTTTCGTAAGACCCAACGTTTCACCCTGGGCGGCCCCATTCTTGGTTTCCAAGAAGGTAGATGGAAGTTTGAGGTTGTGTATGGATTAACGGTGCCTGAATCAGGTAACAGTGAAGAAAAAGTATCCACTGTCGAGAATCAATGACCTCTTCGATCAGTTAATAGGGGTATAATGGTTCTCAAAGGTTGACCTTCAATCAGGTTATCACCAGTTACAAGTGTGGGGCGAGGATATACCAAAGATAGATTTTACTTGCCGCTACGGTCATTATGAGTAATTTGTGATTCCTTTCGGCATGACTAATGCCCCCGTAGTGTTCATGGGACTTATGAATCAGATATTCCAGCCGTACTTGGAACATTTTTTAGTGGTCTTCATCTATGACATCCTTGTGTACTCAGTGTTAGAGGAGGAGCACGTGAGACACCTGTGGATGGTTCTAGATGTACCACAAGAGCACCATCTTTATGGGAAGATCTCGAAGTTCCAGTTCTAGATTTAGGAGGTCCACTTTCTAGGACATGTCATCTCAGTAGATAGAGTAGCTGTGGACCCAACCAATGTGGAGGTAGTGTTATCATGGGAGCCACCTCGGAGCGTGATGGAGGTGCAGAGCTTCCTAGGGTTGGCAGGATATTAGTGGAGATTCATTCCTGATTCCTCTTGGATATCAACACTGATTAAATCCTTGACTAGGAAGGGGAAACCCTTCTTATGTAGAGAGAAGTACTAGCAGTATTTTGAGCAATTGAGATAGAGTTTGACGAGCACCCCAGTTTTGAGATTACTGAAGGAGGGTGTCTGGTACGTAGTTTTCTGCAATGCATCACAGACCGGACTTGGCTGCGTCCTAATGAAAAGATAGGAAATGATTTCTTATGGTTCACACCAGCTTAATCCACATGAGAATAACTATGTGACCCATGATCTACAGTTGGAATCATTAGTATTTGTATTGAATATGTGGTGAAACTACCTTATGGGCGAGCAGTTTATCGTTTACTCTGACCACAAGAGCCTCAAGTACATATTTTTACAAAAGGATCTGAATTTGAGGTAGAGACATTGGATAGAGTTCTTCTAGTACTATGATTTTGAGACCATATATACTCCTGGGAAGGGGAAAAAGGTGGCAGATGCTCTTAACAGGAGGTCAAGCTCAAAACAATTGAATGAGGCGACAAAGCAGTTAGCCGAATTGTAGTTATCCTTCATGGACAGAGATGATATAGCTTACCTACAGTCGATGGTTGTCGTCCCTCCCCTTTTACAATGAGTTAGGGAGGCACAACTTGTGTAACGCCCTGACCCCAGTTACCCAGAGTCGGTGCATTATTGTGTAACATTGGCATGATAAAAAAAGATCAAGTCTCGAAATACCGATTAGTTTAGTAGCCTTGGAAACACTAGATACATTCATAAATGTTACATTACATCATAAAGTGAAAACTACAATAACATAGTCTCCATTTTACACACTCATATCCCCTTCAGACTATCCCTATAAGTCATTCCTAAAATACTTCTTCACATCCTGGAAAAATTAAAACATTGAAAAGGGTGAGCTCAGATGCTCAGTAAGGATAAAAATATAGAGGAATCTTTCATAAGTAAACATTAACATTTAAGGCAATGTATAACTAAAACAAAATCCTTTTAAACTTGAACTTTAGCATAATACAACAAAAATAAAATGAAATAATGCCATTTACTTTTTCACATGGATATTCTACTAGTCGAATAATCACATGCATTATCAAAAACCACTTTCATAATGATGGAATGCATAATTTCAGACTATCATAACCACGTAGCCAAGGCCTCGTGCCAAGACTACAAATAAGATTTTTTCAAGGCCTCATGCCAAGACACTAGTTTGTCTCATGAGACCTACCGATGCATAGAGGAGATATAGTGGGCTCCACCCGTCACTTATTAAGTCTAATGCATTCCTCATATGAATAGGTTTAAACATATCATAAACCATAACATAACTGTATCACATGACACATGCATAAAGGAAACATAACATTTCCACATTTCAATCAAAAGATATCAATACAACACATTGATATAATAAAAACATTTTCAAAACCATTTTCAATACCAAAATAAAAGAAAATTAAAACTTTGTAATTATTTTTCATTTAAAAAAAAGTTATGGCATGTAGAGGAAGCCGAAACTCAAATAATGGTCACGGTGGTGGAGAAGTCGTTGTCGCCGCATACGTACGACAAGAAAAACATTAATTTTTGTCTTTTAGTAAAATGCTTCGTATAAAAATATTCCTTTTGAATAAACTTAAAAGTAAAAGGGGTTTATACAACGTATAAAAGAAAGTTGTGTATAAAACAAAATATTCCTCAATGAAAGGAGATTGAGACGGAGTCCTTACAAAGATCATTTTTTAAATAAAATAGATATATTATGTGTATTCACTATAAGTACACATAAAGAAAGTATAAATACAAGATATGACAAAATAATATCATAATTTGAAATTAGGAGATTAACCCAAAGAATGGAAATTGGGTTAAGAAGTTCCCTTACCACTCATCTATTCTGAGTTGTTTTGAAAATGACGGAAAGATTCATTTCAAAAACGTATAAGGTAAAATAAGGGTATAAATGTTTTTAAACAATTGTCTAATATATAGTAAAACTGTTTTGAAAGAAATTTTTAAGAAACATGGATGTGGATGATAAAGAGGTCCCAGTAGATAACTACATATAAACAACCATGGATAATGAAGAGGTTGTATAATTAACCCTTACCTCGTGTCCGACTTGACTCGATCGTTCTTTAACCTCCTGAATAATGAACTAGAGTTAATTTATAATTGATTAAGAACCTTTTTCAAGTTCATTATTCCTTTTATATCACTTATTACCATGTTATGAACATTATTTAATTATTTAAGTTAACAACGGTCGTTTTGTCGATCTTTGGTACTTGAGTCAAAAATAAACTTCTTATAATTACAAGTTGTTTATGTGGTAGAATATCCATTATCTACAGAATTATATTCATGATGTAGATATAATATATATCATATATATCCAGTATATACATTCATTCATAATATTACGTAACATTTATAGGTAAGAAATGAAATGCACCGTTCATGGAGACGGTAAGCCGTACGTACGCATGAACGCTAATTTCATTTATATTTCGTATTTAATAGAATGAAATCATAATGATATAAAGGTATATTATAATTCCAGAATAATATCATATATAATACCATTTACTCCATCCTTTATACATCCCACATATGGAATTAACGATTCAAATCACTTTGAGGGGGCGGTAGTCCGCACTTCCTAAAATGAAATTATCACGTTTACCCATAATGGAAATCGTAAAGGTGTGAAAAAAATGAAAAATACATAATCATAAGAAAAAAAAACATAATATATATCATATATAAAAATAGTGTCATCATAATGGCCACCATGAGAGGTGTTAAAAGAAGATTGAACAATCATCATTTCGTGAGGCATAAATTTTCCAACCACAGAAACAGTATGTTCTTTAACCATTAGATGAAGGTGTGTGTAAGTGTAAATAAAATAATTCTCATAAAAACATCTTAGTATATTGAAGATAATGGTGTTTTTACAAAAGAAAGTAATAAAAAGAGTTTAAGGGGTTGGAGAAGCAAAATAAAACAAAATAACATAAGAGAAGACATTACCTTAAAATCAGGAAACTCTTTTTTGATTTGAGCCAAAGGCTTCCTTGGGAAGAATTCTGCCCAAAGTGAGGCTTCTATGAGTAAGAGAAAAAATTTTAGGGAGTATTTGGGCAGAGTTTGGCCGAGCCAAATGGCTTGGAAGGCGTGAATAAGGTGGTAGTGGTGGGGGCCTTTTATAAGAGGAGAGGAGGGGCACTCTTGGAAAGTCATGAAATATTACATTATTATGAAATGATTTTTGGATTTTAGAGGTCCCAAAATTATATATTTCAAGGAAAAGGTGATAAGGGTTCTAAATATACTCATCCAATAGTTTTTTTACAAGTTTAAGTATTATATTTTACATTATCTTTTCATTTTATTTAAATCGTTAATTAATGAGGTAATCGCTGCATCATCATTGTGTCATAAAAAATTTAATTTATTTAATGTCTAAAAATTATAAAAAAAATATCATGATGTATTAAATATTTTTATCTTTCAAATAAATATTTATAGTCGAATAGTGAACTTATATAACCCCATGTAATAATTGTTTTAGTAAAACAACACATGTTTTTGACAATTTTATTTTTACTTTAAATAAAAAGTTATTAATGTCATTTTCTTACCCAAGTGGCTCCATGGGGTCCCCAAGTTGACCCATGGATTGTCTTGGTCGGCCATGACTCATCAAATAAGTGTAGGATAAGTGTCAAGATATTTTCATATTTTTATAATATCATTTTTACCTTAAATTTTACTAATTACCTTTAATCGTGATTAATTAAACTTAAAAGTTACTATTCACCAAAAAATTATTTTAATCCCATTGAACCAAATTTTACTTCCCAATGAAAAACATGTATGTTGGATTTTTGAAAATAAAATCACAGAAGTGTTAATGTTTCATTTAAATGAAAAATCAGTTTTTTAACTACCACTTATTGGTTTCACTATTAATCAAAAATCGAAGTTTTTCAGAACAACACCAAAAATTAAACCTAAGATATATTTAATATTCTTAATTCAAAAAATGATGTCTATTTTATAAAATTCCAAACATATAAGTTGCATTAATTAATTTTATAATTAATTCTCGTTGTCACAACAAATAGCGTGTTTTTAAGAAACAATATATATCAAAAGATTGACAATTGTTTATGTCCAATTTCAAAGTGAAATTAATTCTAATGACCACCATTGGATAAAATGGTAAAAATATATTCTAATTATACTTTAAAAGAACTAAATAGTATAATTTATCACTATAAATTATTTTGATTAAAAAAGTTGTTTTTAACTATTTTTCACTATTCATAAAAAATTGGAAGTTCTCAGAAAAATACCAAAAATTCAACATAGGCTAATTTCGATATTCCAAATCCAAAAATGAAGTCCATTTTAAAATATATATAATTTCAAAAAGTGGGTATTACTATTCATAATGGATATTTTGATCGATCGTGGTGTGTTAGAATCTCGAACTTGCGTACAATGCAAGATATTGCATTATTGAAAGAGAAGCGTATCGTGGAAGCTCGGGGTGTTACATTCTCCCCTCCTTCAATAAATTGAATCCTCACAATTTGAAATTTTTCTTTGAAAATAAAAGGTTGAAAATAGAAAATACCATTGTGGAAAACCCATATCGAAAATAAGGTTAATAAAATTTAGCCTTAATAAGAGGGAAAGGGAAATGAAAAAGTCACCACCAAATTATGATCTCGATAAGGAGAACATTGGTGGAAATTAGAGACATGTAATTGGAGGAAAAATGTAAATATTTGTAGGGAGTGATTGAGGTCATCAATCACAAATAAGTGTAAATTTGAGGGCCTCAAAGCCTTCAATCTATGTTGATTTAAAATATTATCAGTTCAACAAGACATAAGGTATTAGGATAACACATTTTTTGTTTTAATATCCCTTTACTAAAGTTTAATAATTAATTTATTCATAGAATAAGAGATAGGTATATATATATTTATGCTTGACATGTAGAGTTTCAACCTTCAACTAATTTCTACCACAAACTCATCTTTCACTCAAAAAGATAATAGAACTCAAAAATATTATATTTATCCTTATCGTACAAGGTTCAAAATATTAACACATACCATTTAGATTAGGAAAACTATTTTTTTAATAACCTGGGACTTCCTGTAGGCTAGTGGTAGGTAATAAAGGCTTGTCGCACTATGGTTGTGGGTTCGATTCCAACAGCTTTGTCCGACGCAACGGGTTATCCCCCAACCTGCAGGTTGTCCTTTTACTAAAACTATAGTATTATAATATTGCATAAATAATCTTCATAAATGTTTTAACCTTAAACAATACTATCCAAAGTTAAACTTAATCCATTCCAACCTTTATAGTTATCCAAAATACCACCGTCCAGACTTTCTCTAAAAGGTCTCTAAATTCCAAAATCAATTGTATCATCAGATTCCTCAAACAAAGTAAAGTTTCTCTTATTGTCACATATAAAATTATGATTACCTTCATCATATTAAAACCTTAATGAAAACAAAAAGTACTGTAGTACAATCCTTATATATATCACATTATTCTTATAACCAGAATATAATCCTTGAGTCCAAAAGCACCAATACATTAATTATTCCACTTCAACTATAGTAACAACATAAGATTGTCCTTGATAACTTTGCCTTTTATGAGGTAAGTTTCCCTGAAGATTAGGAAATTCATTTTCATAATACCCATTTCCCTATAGTTGTAGCATTCAACATTGATAGCCTCTTTCTTTCCCTTGCAATCACAAGCCTGGTGACCTTTTTCTCCACATTTATAACAAACTCCCATTCCTTTTAGGCAAGTACCGGGGTGATTCTTCCCACAATTATCACATAATGGAAAATCCTTCTTTCCCTTTTTCCCTTTATCCATCTCTTGTTCCACCATTCTCTTCTTCTATTGCTTTACTTTTTTGTCATAAGACTTAGAGAATTCCTTTTATGTCTTGATAGCACACGAGACTATATCTTCGTATGTTGAGAAAGATTGTGATACTAAAGCTCGACAGAGAAATGGTTTTAACCCATCAAAGAAACGATAAATATTACTTCTTGAGTTACGTATATAATCTGCTGCATGCCTTTCTAACCTTGTAAAGTTATCCTCATACTTTTCGACATTCTCATCCTCCTTATGTCTCAGACTTAGAAATTTCCTTTCCATATCTGCTCGATGGTCATGTGGAAAGTATTTTTCTAAGAAAAGCTCTTTGAAATATCTCCATTCTATACTTGATACTTCTTCATCTTCCTTTGTGTTTTGAATTAGCGACCACCATTGATCGGCATCTCCAGTGAGGCGGTAAACTGCCATGACAACCTTCTCCCTTTCGCTACTCCCCAAGGCGTGGAATATTTTCTCTAAGAAGTTTATCCATTGATCAGCTACTAATGGATTCATAACCCCATTAAATATTGGTGGTTATTGCCTCATGAAGCGGTCTAACATTGATCCTCCACGTTGCGGATCAGGGTGCTCTATATGAGTAAGGTTATTATTCATAACCTGAGTGAGTTGTCCCAGTATGGTGATAAGTTGATCAGCACCGGTTGTATCACCAGCTCCACTATAATTATCTTGAGCAGGGGGAAATCCCTACATGGAGTGCATGCATTGATACGATTTCCATTCCTTCCACTAGGTGCCATTTCTAAACAATGGAATAAACTAGATCAGTTTATGAATCAAAATACATAATTCCATACTTGTAAAACACTTAACATAAATTTTACAGTTTATGGATACAATCCATAATCATAAAAATGTTTTCTTTGAAGAAGTATATACTCACAATCCCTTCATAATAGTTTGTAAATAAAATGAGAATTATCCTAAGAATATCCCCCAGGAGTGTCATAACCAAGAGTGTAGCAAGACCCGTTTTCGTGCACCAGTTCCCATTCGAGTCTAGCTCAAAGCGGTGTTTTCGGGTTTTACCCCTAGGTACATCTGTGCCAGAGCCGACTCTACCTGCTCGTATCCATATATGGATGTATTGCTTGGAAAACTCACAAAATCTATATAATACCAAAATTCTAGGAAGTTCTTCTATACTAATCCGCAAATTTTATCTTAGGTCTATGTTCTCTAATCAGAGTTTATCTAAATCTAGCTTCGAAGGTTAGTACTAAACTGCCTCTTATACCAACTGTAACGCCCCGAACCCAGTTACCCAGAGTCGGTGCATTATTGCGTAACATTGGAATGATCACAAAAGATCAAGTCTCAAAAGACCGATTAGTTTAGTAGCCTTAGAAACACTAGATACATTCATAAATGTTACATTACATCATAAAGTGAAAAACTAAAATAACATAGTCTCCATTTTCCACACTCATATCCCCTTCAGACTATCCCTATAGGTCATTCCTAAAATACTTCTTCACATCCTGGAAAAATTAAAACATTGAAAGGGGTGATCTCAGATTCTCAGTAAGGATAACAATATAGCGGAAGCTTTCATATGTAAACATTAACAATTAAGGCAATGTATAACTAAAACAAAAGCCTTTTAAACTTGAACTTCAGCATAATACGACAAAAATTAAATTAAATAATGCCATTTACTTATTCACATGGATATTCTACTAGTTGAATAATCACATGCATTATCAAAAACCACTTTCATCATGATGGAATGCATAATGCCAGACTATCATAACCACGTATCCAAGGCCTCGTGCCAAGACTACAAATAAGATTTTGTCAAGGCCTCGTGCCAAGACACTAGTTTGTCTAATGAGACCTACTGATGCATCGAGGAGCTATAGCGGGATCCACCCATCACTTATTAAGTCTAATTCATTCCTCATATGAATTGGTTTAAACATATCATAAACCATAACATAATCGTATCACATAACACATGCATAAAGGAAACATAACATTTCCACATTTCAATCACAAGATATCAATACAACACATTGATATAATAAAAAAATTTTAAAAACCATTTTCAATACCAAAATAAAAGAAAATTAAAACTTTGTAATTATTTTTCATTTTAAAAAAAGTTATGGCTTGTAGAGGAAGCCGGAACTCAAATAATGGTCACGGTGGCGGAGAA
The DNA here is from genome assembly GCA_963277665.1 of Viscum album. Taxonomy (NCBI): domain Eukaryota; kingdom Viridiplantae; phylum Streptophyta; class Magnoliopsida; order Santalales; family Viscaceae; genus Viscum; species Viscum album. The sequence continues at coordinate 1,354,994,637 of OY728164.1, forward strand.
GTCATTGTCGCCGCATACGTACGACAAGAAAAACATTACTTTTTTTATTTTAGTAAAATGATTCATATAAAAATATTCCTTTTGAATAAATGTAAAAGTCAAAGGGGTTTATACATCGTATAAAAGAAAGTTGTGTATAAAACAAAATATGCCTCAATGAAAGGAGATTGATACTAAGTCCTTACAAAGATCTTTTTTTAAATAAAATAGATCTATTATGTGTATTAACTATAAATACACATAAATAAAGTATAAATAAAAGATATGAAATAATAATATCATAATTTTAAAGTAGGAGATTAACCCAAAGAACAGAAATTGGGTTAAGAAGTTCCCTTACCACTCATCTATTCTGAGATGTTTTGAAAATGATGGAAAGATTTCTTTCAAAAACATATAAGGTAAAATAAGGGTATAAATGTTTTTAAACCATTGTCTAATATATAGTAAAAATGTTTTTAAATACATTTTTAAGAAACATGGATGTGGATGATAAAGAGGTCCCAGTATATAACTACATATAAACAGCCATGGATAATGAAGAGGTTGTAGAATTAACCCTTACCTCGTGTCCGACTTGACTCGATCGTTCTTTAACCTCCTGAATAATAAACTAGAGTTAATTTCTAATTGATTAAGAACCTTTTTCAAGTTCATTATTCCTTTTATATCACTTATTATAATGTTATGAACATTATGTAATTATTTAAGTTAATAACGGTCGTTTTGTGGATCTTTGGTACTTGAGTCAAAAATAAACTTCTTATAATTACAAGTTGTTTATGTGGTAGAATATCCATTATCTCCAGAATTATATTCATGATGTAGATATCATATATATCATATATATCCATTATATTCATTCATTCATAATATTACTTAACATTTAGAGGTAAGAAATGAAATGCACCGTTCATGGAGACGGTAAACCGTACGTACGCATGAACGCTACTTTTATTTCTATTTCGTATTTAATGGAATGAAATAATAATGATATAAAGGTATATTATAATTCCAGAATAATATCATATATAATACCATTTACTCCATCCTTTATACATCCCATATATGGAATTAATGATTCAAATCACTTTGAGGGGGCGGTAGTCCGCACTTCCTAAAATGAAATTATCGCGTTTACCCATAATGGAAATTGTAAAGGTGTGGAAAAAATGAAAAATACAGAATCATAAGGAAAACAAAAACATAATATATATCATATATAAAAATAGTGTCATCATAATGGACACCATGAGAGGTGTTAAAAGAATATTGAACAATCATCATTTCGTGAGGCAGAAATTTGCCAACCACAGAAACAGTATGTTCTTTAACCATTAGACGAAGGTGTGTGAAAGTGTAAATCAAATAATTCTCATAAAAACATATTAGTATATTGAAGATACTGGTGTTTTTACAAAATAAAGTAATAAAAATAGTTTAAGGGGTTGGAGAAGCAAAATAAAACAAAATAACATAAGAGAAGACATTACCTTAAAATCGGGTAACTCTTTTTTGATTTGAGCCAAAGGCTTCCTTGGGAAGACTTCTACCCAAAGTGATGCTTCTAGGAGTAAGATAGGAAATTTTATAGAGTATTTGGTCATAGGTTTTCCGAGCCAAATGGATTGGAAGGTGTGAATAAGGTGGTAGTGGTGGGGGCCTTTTATAAGAGGAGAGGAGGGGCACTCTTGGAAAGTCATGAAATATTACATTATTATGAAATGATTTTCGGATTTTAGATGTCCCAAAATTATATATTTCAAGGATAAGGTGATAAGGGTTCGAAATCTACTCATCCAATAGGTTTTTTACAAGTGTAAGTCTTATATTTTATATTATCTTTTCATTTTATTTAAATCGTTAATTAATGAGGTAATCGCCGCATCATCATTGTGTCATAAAAAATTTAATTTACTTAATGTCTAAAAATTATAAAAAAAATATCATGATGTATGAAATATTTTTATCTTTCCAATTAATATTTATATTTGAATATTTAACTTATATAACCCCATGTAATAATTGTTTTAGTAAAACAACACATGTTTGTGACAATTTTTGTTTTTACTTTAAATAAAAAGTTATTAATGTCATTTTCTTACCCAAGTGGCTCCATGGGGTCCCCAAGTTGACCCATGGATTTTATTGGTCTTCCATGACTCATCCAATAAGTTTAGGACAAGTTTTAAGATATTTTCATATTTTTATAATATCATTTTTACCTTAAATTTCACTAATTACCTTTAATCGCGATTAATTAAACTTAAAAGTTAATATTCACCAAAAAATTATTTTAATCTCATTGAACCACATTTTACTTCCTAATGACAACCATGTATGTCAGATTTTTGAAAATAAAATCACAGATGTGGTAATGTTTCATTTAAACGAAAAATCAGTTTTTAACTACCACTTATTGGTTTCACTATTCATCAAAAATCGAAGTTTTTCAGAACAACACCAAAAATTAACCCTAAGATATATTTGATATCTTAATTCAAAAATGATGTCTATTTTACAAAATTCCAAACATATAAGTTTCATTAATTAATTTTATAATTAAATCCCGCTGTCACAACAAATAGCGTGTTTTTAAGAAACAATATATATCAAAAGATTGACAATTGTTTATGTCCAATTTAAAATTGAAATTAATTCTAATGACCACCATTGGATAAAATGGTAAAAATATATTCTAATTATACTTTAAAATCACTCAATAGTATAATTTATCACTATAAATTATTTTGATTAAAAAAGTTGTTTTTAACTATTTTCCACTATTCATAAAAAATTGGAAGTTCTCAGAAAAATACCAAAAATTCAACATAGGCTAATTTTGATATTCTGAATCCAAAAATGAATTCCATTTTAAAATATATATAATTTCAAAAAGTGGGTATTACTATTCATAATGGCTATTTTGATCGGTCGCGGTGTGTTAGAATCTCGAACTTGCATACAATGCAAGCTATTTCATTATTGAAAGAGAAGCGTATCATGGATTCTCGGGGTGTTACAACTTGGGGATGTTGAATGTGATGCTTTATGTGCTCAGTTATCTATAGGACATGCTCCCTATGGATATTCGCAAGGTGGGGGGCACATACTTATTTTTAGAGGACACACTGTTGTACCAATGGTGTTGCGAGAAGAGGTCCTGAGGGAGTTTCATACACCCCCTTGGAGGTACATCCAGAAGTGGAAAAGATGTACCGGGATCTCTTGTGGAAGTTCTGGTGGTAAGGAATGAAGAAGGAAGTAGAAAAGTTCATTTCTCAATGCCTTACATGCCAGCAAGTGAAGGCTAAGCACCGGGTTTCAGCAGGATTAACTCACCCCTGGAAGTTCTCGAGTGTAAGTGGGATGGAATATCGATGGACTTTGTGATAGGCTTTCCATGGACGTATAAGGGGCATGATTCCATCTGGGTGATCGTTTACCGACCCACCAAGTCGGCCCACTTCCTAGCTATTAGGGAGCAGAGTTCCGTAGAGAGCTTGGGACACCTCTACGTGCATGATATAGTTCGGCTTCATGGAGTCCCTTCGACAATAGTCTCAGATCGTGATTCCTGCTTCACATCCCGGTTGTGGAAGGGATTGAAGGAGGCTTTATGGACCTAGCTACGCTTGAGCACAGCGTTTCATCCCCAGACCAATGGTCTAATTGAGAGGAACATTCAGGTTCTGGAGGATATGTTGCGGGCCCGTATCTTGGACTTCGGTCGCAGTCGGGAGGACCACCTCCCATTAGTGGATTTTTAAAATAATAATAGCTACCACTCCACCATTAGTATGACACCATACGAGGCTTTGTATGGGAGAGCCTTCCATTCACCGCTTTGCTGAACCAACCCTGGAGAGTCAGCACTCATGGGTCCAAAGTTGGTAGGAGCTACCACTGAGAAGGTGCATATCATTTGGGAGTGGATGACGACTGCACAGATCCGACAGAAGTTCTATGCTAACAGATGAAGGAGACCTCTGGAGTTTGAGGAGGGAGACCACGTCTTTCTTCGGGTCTCACCTCATCGAGGATTGCAGAGATTTGGCTGGGTGAAAATCTATCTTTGTGGTTCATCGGACCTTTTCAGATACTGCGCAGAGTCGGTGAGGTGGCATACTGGCTAGCTCTACCACCGCAGTTGCATCAGGTACACGATGTCTTCCACATGTCATAGATGAGGAGGTATCTGCATGACCCATCGCACATCACCGACTGGGGAGAGCTGGACATCGAGGATGGGGTGACCTTTGCTGAGTACCCAGTGGAGATCGAGGATCGACAGGAGAGGATCCTTCATGGGTGATCAATTCCATTGGTGCGTGTTTGGTTGCAACATGAGAATATTCAAAAGAGCATGTGGGAGCGGGAGGCTCAGATCCATGCCTAATACCCACATCATTTTGAGTAGTCTTTGTTTTGGATTTTCGGGGATGCAAAGCCCCAAGGTGGGGAGAATATAATGTCTCAGATTTTTCCATGTATTATTTTTTTAAATATTATATGAAATTATTATGAGACCAGGAATAGATACAAAACATTATTCTGAGGCCCAGTGAGCCTGGAATGGTAGTTTGAACTTTTTTTAGTTAAGTGAGTCGACATATGTGTGTGGTTATGGCAGTTTCTAAATGGATGTTCGGATTAAAAATCTGAGGGCACCGTTGCATCCGGGACGATGACTTTACCTATGAATGGGTCTAACCTCGACCAGTGTGGGTAAAAGGAAAAAGTTAATTTTCAGATGTTTTTAGTAAAATAAAATAAAATAAATTCACAAATATTGTTTTACTTTATTTGGAAACATCCGCTGTAACGCAACGACGGGGTAACTGTTTCAACATTTAATGCCCTGCCATAATAACTCTAGAACAACAACACTAACTCATTAATTCCGTGATGTAACGACAGCGACTCAGCGTGACAAAATGCTGAATCACGTTCCCTTATTTTAATGGGTTAATCGAATGTTTCCTGTTGGAAAAGGTGGAGATAATATCTAGAGAATCCATGGAGCTTTGAAGAAAACTCTTGGTGATAAATGACGAAGGATCAAAGCTGTGAATCGCTACGCCAACGAAGTTGAAGGATCCCAGTGATGATAGAAGCACAACCCCTTCGTCAGCAACCGATCCCTTCTTGAGGTAGGGGTTGTTATTTCAATTCCTTTTCCACGTTCTTAGATTAAACGTCGAATGTGGACTAACCCATGAACAGGTTGATCCATGGATCGTGCGTTCTAACAGGAGTGTTTTTATTGAAATGTTTTTGGGGATTAATCCATGATGATTGTTTATTGTTTTGATCCTACTTCGTTTGATCCTACTAACGGGAGCGGATCAATGTCATTATGAATGACGATGGAGGTTAGTTCCTCAATTTCTTCTTTTAGATTTCCTCACCCTTTCTTTTCGTACGTTATTCACGTTCTTCGTGGGGAGACAAACATCAGATCATTGTGCTTCCGTTTTGCGATACAACGATCCAAAATTGGGAATCCGACATCGTGACGACCTAGTGGAGGTGCGACAACGACGGCGGTGGACGAATCAACACGGTTTGGGAATTATCGTTCTTCGACCATTCTTCATGTGGGTGGATCAAAATGCGTTTTCAGGGCCGATCAAAGGCCCAAAAACAATGAAGATGAATTTGGGACATCGGGGTGACATAGAATCTAGATTTTTATGATGATTGAACTGTCAGATCGATGAATGGGGAAACACGGAATGCACGACGGCAGAATTCCATGATTCTGGAAATTTCCAGAATACATGACATGTATACCGAAGAACACGCCGTGTGGATCGACTCATCGGCGGATAGGGTTTCAAGCATCAAATAGGTATCACACGGAGTGTTGGAACTTCCCCGAAGCTCGGCATGTATCCAGGGGATACATGGACATGGGATGGAGTACAAAACCATGTACTCCACCACATAGCCAGGTGAGTCCAGTAATGCAGGTCACCCCATGTGCTGATTACACGGGTTGGTGTACATGAGTTGAGGCCGTGTACGTGCACATGGCCAATGTACACGGAGCTGACCCCAGTCACTTGGACATGACGTATACACTATAATACACGCTATGTACTTTCTTTTTCTATATGAACAGCCTTATGACATGGGCCGTTGTACACGGGCAGTACCCGGGGTCAGAAGACACGTGTGTGACTTTTCTACACACTATGTTATTTTTGGAAAATGGAATGGTCCTCTTGTCCACCATATCTTGGACATGTTTCATTTGGGTTAGTGCCCTTTATTCTCGTTCCCCTGAAGGTTAGGCATCATTTCCTTCTATAGGAGTATGATCCCTTCAGCAGGACTTTCTGTGATAGAGTCGGCATCCCTCCGAGAGGCCCGGAGCAAGATCCTCTATCCATTCTTGACCCTAAGTAGAGTCAGGCATCGACGTGATCAACGCTACTGGGCGTTGATCCTCTACCTAGCTGGTGAATCTGGATGAGTTGTGGTATCCGGCATGTCCCTGGCAGTGATCCTCATCTGTCTATCGTGATCTTTCCCACTCAGAAGTGTGTTCTCCCGTAATGAGTGTATCTATCTATCATGATATTTCCACTCAGGAGTGTGTTCTTCTGTAATGAGTGTATCTATCTCTTATGACTTTTCCCGACAGACAGTACTTCCCAAACAAACATCATCAGAGCTATCAGACTCATGGAGTGAGTTCTCCTGGAACAAGTGCTTCGTGGAATCTTCGAATTGAATCCCTAGCGGGGGTGTGCAGTTGTGTGACTTGTCTCTAGACTACAGGTCTGGGTTTTGATTATATCTAGATTGTGTTCTCATATTATATGTTCAGAAGACATATACTGTGTAGAGACGACTATACCTTTATTTTGTGTATTGCTTTGTGGTTTTCAGGGTCCTCTACTTAGTATTGTTATACTCACTCCCGCATAGGCTTTGCCTGCACATGTCATGTCTTGTGAAAACGAGCATCCCTTTGAAAAAGTCCAAGGTGGGCAAGGACAGGACCAAGATTTTTGATTTATCTACAGGTCGAGGCATTACTATGGCTTTGAGAAGCAGTACCAGTACCTCTTTGTGTTTATAGGTTGGACTGTACAGTTTTCAAACTCCTGTTTTTGGTGGGCTTGTATTCTGGCCCAATTTACTTTCAGTACTTTACCTTCCGTCGTACTCTTTTGGTTGGGTTTAGTTGTATGCATGAATTTTTTCCTTAGTGATTTTTACATTTCAGCATTTGTGGGCTTGGAGATGTGTGCGTGTTTATAGGTTCTTAGGAAATGCCTCCAATATTAGTAAATTGGCTACTCGGTGCTACTCACCATCCCTTGGCCTATTGGAGGTGGGTTTAGGGAGTCACGACATGGGCCCCACTGGTACGGGTCATGATGGGTTAGATTCATGGTTAGATACTATTTTGGTGGGCTTGTATTCTAGCCCTATTTACTTTCTAGTTCTTTCACTGTTATACTCTATTTGTGGGATATATTGGTTTTCATGCATTGTTTACTTTGTGTTTTTTTACATTTCATCATTTTTGGCTTAGATATGTGTGCATGAATATAGGTACTTAAGGATAATGCCTTCCATTTGTGGGATATTCCTACTTGGTTCTAGTCACTAGACCTTGGCCTATTGGAGGCGGGCTTGGGGTAGTCCTGAAACGAGCCCCTCTAGGACGGGTTGTGACACATTTACCCAGTTTATGAAGATAACAAAAGTATAAAACATTTAGAAGAGTATCTTATATAGAGAATTAATGTAAAATGTTGAATAATTTTTATTAATTAAGTAGTTTATTATATAGTATAAAAATGTCAATTAGTTAAAAAATACATGCATTTTATTAGTTAATGTTTTTTCATAATTTTAAAACTATGAACCTAAATGATCATGCTAATTTAATATAATGCAATATTTTCTTTAATACATGTAATTGAGATGGTCACATCAATGGGGTGTCAAAATTGGTATCAGAACATGTTTAGATAAATTTAGAGGTTAAGATGTTAGTTGAGGATAATTTAAGGGTTAATAAGTTAAGGTTGATCATAATTTTAAAGGTATAGATGATCCTTTAGGTTAGTTGAGGTAATCTTGAATATTTTAGGTATTAAGATAAGATAAATTTAGTAAAAACCCTTGGGATAATTATAAGGGATAATTATAAGTATATGATGACCTCCTAAAATTTTGGTAGAGTAGATATTGTGTGGTTATCCTAGAAATCACATCCTTGTCTGGATATTTTCAAATGGATGTGGCTATGACATAGATGCACCTAGGGGTAATCACCCCAAAAGGCTGGCTGAGTATCAAATCAATCTTCACTCTAATGAATGCGAAGTGGGCCTAAGACTACACACATGGATAAAAACTCCCGTGGGATATTTTTTGGTTGATTATATGCTCTTTACGAACCATTATGAAGGATTATAGGATAAAACAAGCCCGACATAATCAATATGAAAGTATTATATGTTGAAATAAAGGTTTCATTGGATAATACATCTTAGGAATGAGATTTCAAAATCTTATGATCATTTACTCTAATTTGATTAGAAATTATCATAATAATTTTAGTTTCAATATTTTTTTGGAAACAAAATCTTAAAAGTGAAGTTAGGGAAGGAATGTCTCTAGAAACTCTTAAGGATTAGCTATATAGGTATACTTGGAATAAATGGTTGAGAGTCTTAATATATTCCTATTATAAGGGAAATGATATCTTACCTAATATTATATAAGATAGAAAGGTTTGTATCTCTTACAAGACATATATCGATTCATGATATTATTTAGATACCATTAAGTATTATTATTATTAATTGATAATTAAAATTATGAGGAAATAATTTATTTAGGGGTGGGGGATCTAACAACATGGGATTTTAGAATATATTTTCCCATAAATAAACATTGTATTGATAGATTTTTTCTCACATAACACTGAACTAAAATGATCTAAAACATATTATATAATAAAATTATAATAAGAATAAAACCTATAGTGGATAAAAATATAGTAATAAATTAAAAATTCATACAAAATAGGATTAAGAACACTAGAAGTATTAGAAGGTAATTTTTTAATAAAATAAGTTTTCCTTTATATATTGTATTTTTATTTAATAGATAAATAAATAAATATTAAAATTCAAATTTTAAAAAATTAACTTCCTTTTTATCCCAAATATCAAAGTTATACTAAGGTAATTTTTTGATATTTTTCTAAAATAATTGATTTTTAGGTAAATAGTGAAAATATTGATTTTTCTAAAAACTGTCACATTTATGACATTATATTAACATAAGAATGAATTAAAAATTTATAAAACCATTTTTTATAAAATATATTCCTATTTAATAAGTTATATAAACCATTTAAAAATACTATTCTGAATTTATAAAACCCATCTTTAATGTTTTGGAAATTAAGTAATATTTTTCTCTCAAAACTAATTTTATTCTCTTATATTAAAAACTAGCTTTATTAAATTGTGTATATTAAATATAATAAAATTTATTTCATATTTTATATCATAATTTTCATATTATTTAATAATTAAATTTTCATTTTTAGGAATAAAAATAAGATTACTAAGATTGGAGTTAATTACAATGATAATGGTGAAACTGTTATTTTCAAAGATTTTGTTTATTAATAATATGTAACTTTTATCTAATAAATCAAATTAATCTATTTTAAATAATGAATATAATATTATTTTTAAACACATATATAATTATATTAATACACATTTAATTAGTAATCAATGCTAAATATGATTAAGAACACATAATGGTTAAAACGTTATTTTTTTATAAAAATTATTTTTCTATATATAAAATGTTTTAATTTAAAATTTAATTTTATATTAGTTAGAATTAAAATTATATTAAATTAATATTATATTTATGTTCAATTCACCCAAATCTTGTAAGAGGGGTTATTTTATATTTTTAGTAAAACACAACTTACTTGGGTAAAGATTAGTTACCCCAGTAAAAACAAAAAAAGGTAAAAGTGATAATATAAGAGGAAATGACTTAAAAAATGTTTAAAACATGCATGTAAATTTTTTTTTGAGGTTTATCAACCCAATATCACCCCAAAATACATTATTTATAACTTTTGGAGACATTGAACCTTGAATAGTGTAATGATATCATTGAAAAGTACAGGGTATTCCCAAAGGTTCCATTTTCTTCACTTATAAAAGGGGATCACTTCCACCATCTCAAAGTTACACATACCATTAGAAATTTCATTGAAAAAGAGATTAATTTAGCTATAATAGAATTAAATTTCAAGTCATAAATCCCCTAGTCACCATAATTTATCCTAAGACCTTCATTTTAAAGGATACTTTCAAGTGAAATTTTAAGGTCCCAAAATGAGTATTACTTAATCCTTATCATTTTATTATTAATATTTATCTTACAAACCTATAATAATCATATTAATATAATTAAATTAGTGTCATTAGTATGTTTATGTGTTATTATATTAATGGATAAACTATTATTTACTCCTTCCCATCCATTTAGAAGAAAAAGAACATTGATCGTGCATTTGTGCGGACTACCACCTCCACAAAGCGACATCTTCTTTTTTCACCACCACCTATCTTCACTGGTTATAAGGATGTAATTAAATAATAAATTACGCATATATAATATAATTATGATTATGAAAATATAAATTATAACCCAACTTCATTACTTATATTTTTTTGGGAAATGATAATGCTAACCGTGCATTGTACGAACTTCCCATTCCATGAAGTAACATATCTAATTTTTCATCTAGTTTCTTTCTTATTTATTAAATTGACTTAAAATATGATTTATCAAGTAATGAACTAATGTTTTTTATCATTTAAAATACATATTATGTTCTACAACTTGTGTCACACACTACACCCAACGTAAACAAACCATAACATATTAATAAGACATTATTAAGAAAGATATAATAAACACTAATATGGTAAACCATTAATAGTTATTACCTTTAAATGATAAATAATTAATACGAGTTAATATTGAAAATGTTATTTTCTATAAAATTAATTTTCTTTTAAAAATATAAATTTATATATTTTATAATTTAAATATGATAAAGTAAAATTATTATTTTAGAATTCCACACAACAAAATAAACTTAGGATATATTTTTAGGATTTTTAAAATATAAAGGTTTTTTAGGTAAATAGTGAAAAATACAGATTTTGAAAATACTAACAATTTTATATTACTTAATTTTTTTTGAAATATTATTAATATAAAAAATATATTTTTATAAATTAAAATAAAGTTTTTAGAATTACTATATTTAATTTATAAAACCCATGAAGACCATTTTAGAAAATCAAGTAATATTTTATGAAAATTATTTTCATATGTTACTTTAATTAAATTTATGCTTGGGTAAATTAGGTTTTGGATTTATTTTAACAACACATAAATATTTATTAATAAATTATAATCTTATTAATATAGTTAGAATCAGTAATTTTTATAATTTTGTCATTTACATAAAAATTTGTGCTTAAAAATACACTTTTCTAAAAATGGGGTTTTACGTGTTAGATGCACTAACGTTAAGATTAATTTCCCTATAAAAATAAAGTTAATTTGGTAAAATGATTCTTATATTTAAGATAATAATAATAATATTTTTAATTTTTTAATTTATGATGGATATATTGAATTTTTTATTAGTTTCTAGAAAGGTTGATTTTTAGTCAAAAAATATTGGATTTATGAAAATTATAATTTCCATGATTTTATCACCATGTAAGCATAAAATAGATGATTTTTAAAAAATTAAATTAAAGTTTAAAATTATGTATTTTTAAATATTATTTTTACATATAAAACCTATATTGAACATGTTTATAAATAAAGTAAAATGTTACTTTAAAAAATGTTTTTGGACTTTCTTTTAATTAAGTAGTATTTTGGTAAAAACTTGGTTATTATTTGATTTAAAAGTTAAAAAAACTAATTTTGGTTTATAATTAATCAAAATATATAATAAAAATTGTAAATATTGATAGTTTTATCTCACACATAATTTTTAAGCTTAAAAACACAATTTTACTAAAAAATGTTTTTATTCTTAAGTTTATTTTGAAAATAAAATTTATTGACCATATAAATTTAATTAAATAAAATTATTTTAGTATTAATTATTATAATTATCAAATTAGGTGATAATTTTAAATTTAATTGTGGTCATTTTAATTAATTACCACGGGTGAAAATAAAATTTACCTATATAAAAGTACACTTGTAAAAAAAAACAAAAGTATAAGGAAAAATACTTAAATCACTCAAACATACCTAAACAATGAGTGTATATGAGGAATTTTATACCTTAAAATGTTCTAAAATCCATTATTTTGAAACTTTAGAGCCATTTAACTTTGAATAGTGTGATGGCATTATTAAAATATAAAGGGAATTTCCAAAAGTGTCATTTTTTTTCTCTTATAAAAGGGGATCACTTACACCCTTTAAAATATAAAAATACCATTAAAATTACTCCTAGAAACTCTAAAGTAAGTATTATCTTATTCTTAGAATTTTATTATTAATACCACTCTTCAAAATATATTAATACTATAATAATAGTATGAATTAAGTATCATTATTATACTGATATGTTTTCATATTAATGGTACAACCCTTACATTTTCATTTCCATCCATTTATAAAAACAAAGGAATGTCAATTGTGTATGTGTGCAGACTACCCTCTCCACAAAGAAACATTTTTTTTGTTTTTATTATAGTTTTCCATTATTTATCAAAAAATATTTAAATATGGTTCAAAATAATAATAAAATAAAAATAATATTATAATTTTTTATGATGATATTATATCAAAATAAACATCTCCTTAACCATACTCATCAATCAAGTTAAAGCGTATTCAAGTTTGGGTCAGTTTAACCACATAAAAAATGATTCTATAGAAATATATTATATATAACTATGGGAATATAAAAAATAATATTAATATAATATAATAATAAATCCAATATTTTTACATGGTTCTGGAAATATTATATTAAGTATTTAAGTTATTATTAAATTATTATTTTTTGTTTGCTAAAATCATCAAAATACGCCAACACTGATACCATTTTCACACAATATAACTAAAAACTTCTGGAATGATATAAGATATTAATAAATAAATATAAGACACATATTAAATTATATTAAATGATATATTAAATTTTAATTTTTTAAAAGGATGGGTAACAACATCAACATTATATAACATGTGAAAACAGTTAAAATTATTAACACCTGATGGTTAGAATAAGCTATAACTAACCAATATGGCCATAGTAAATAATAATAAATGAGGTATATAAAAGGTAAAATATATTAATAAGTCTATTAAATATATAATTAAGGTATATATGTTTGTTTTATAGGAATTTGGAGTGTCATTAACTAAGAAGGGAATCAAGGTAAGGGTTTCATCTCAAAACTTCCTTTGAGACACATGTTCTTTTAAGAACATAATTTATTTCAATGGTGTATATTATTCCATTTTTTATATTTTTATAATTATTATATTATTTTTCACAATATTAAAATTTATATTTACTGTTATACCTCTCATGGAGTTTTGATTCAAAGGTTACAAAGGTTGTAAGAGTTTTTTGTCTCAACTTCTCTTCATTGAGACATGATTTAATTTTATGTAACAATTTATTATTTATATGGTTTATATACTGAAAAAGAGTTTATTTTCAAATAATAAATGATTTAATTAATGGTATTTATAGAATCATATTATTTTAAAGATTCCAATTACTTTTGATTCAAAAAATACTAAAAGTCGTAAGGGGTTTTATGAATCAAATAGATTCCTTGGGTCATAATAACTTTTCTTTAACTATAATATTTTAAGATTTATCTATTATAAACTATGATGATGTTATGTTTTATTAAAAATTATATATCATAAATCATTTTCACAATAAATTCTTCTTTCTCAATGATTTTTATGTTCCATTAAAATACATTTTTTGTTAAGAATAATTCCTATTAATTTTAATGGATTTTCATTCCATATCCATATCATTAATTCCCACCAATTTTATCCCTTAACTAGTGGAAAATAATTTTTTATCTTCAATGATCCTTTTATTCCACTTATTTAATTTTAAATAAAACTTTTCATTATCCTTTTAACAATGCGGGTTTTCAAACAAAGGCTATTTTAAAATGTTCAAAATATTTTTACATCCGTTCAAAATAAATATGTGTTCTCATAAACTTCAAATTTTATTTTGATAAACTTTATGTATTTTTCAAGGTTCCATTATTAAAGATTATTTTAAAATTAAAAGTTTTAAAATTATTTCCACATCCTCTTTTTTGAAACCTTTATGTATTTTTGAGGTCGCTATTATTAATGATTATTTTAAGAGTAAAGGTTTTCAAAGTATTTAAAATTATTATTTTTGATAACATTTATATATTTTCAAGGAAAATTTATTTTTAAATATATATAATAACGGGTTTAAAAAAATTATTGTCTTCCCTTCTCAAAATTTTGTTTTTAATAGTAATTTATACCTCGTATTTTAAGATAATGTGTAAAAGGATTTATGATTTTTTTATTTCAGTTATATTTACCCTCCAAGGTTTATCTTTCATGAAGTGATGTTTTTATATCCCTTTATATGTTATCATTATATGAGTTCATTTGTAAAATGATAATTATTGACCCATAATCCATACATTTTTTTTCTACTTAAAAATCAATAATTCATCATCTTATAAATAACCCAAGGAAAAAAGAATGGATTTCATAAAAAATTCAAAGAAATCACATAAAATGAACTTAAGAAATCATAAAATATAAAGGGAGATTGAAATTTTATGTGAAAAGGTTAGCAAGTATCTTGGTTTACAAAGGGTGATTGTGATGGATTTAAGCTATACTCACAAGTTTACATGTGAATAGGTTAATAAACCTCTAGGTTCACAAAGGGTGTGTGTGATGAAATTAATATCTACTCAATATTTTATATTTTAACAAGTTATAGGGTATCTAGGTTCACAAATGGTGAGTGTGATAGTGTTAATGCCTTATCACATTTTTATGTGGGAATATGTTAGCAAGCTAATAGTTTCACAAAGGGTGAGTATGATAATGTTAAGCTCTGATTAAAAGTTTACATGTGAATAGGTTAGTGAATATCTAGGTTTAAAAAGGGTGAGTGTGACAAAATTTATCTCTACTCACAGTTTTAATATTGAATGGGTTGGCGGGTAGCTAGTTTCAAAAAGATAATAAATCCCTTTTTTATGATTATGTCACTTTCTTTCTATGTTCTCAGCTCCTGTTATATGATTCATGTTTTATTTTCTCATTCCATGGTAAAATTATTATCTTTTTAGATATTATTCCCATTTTTAATTCACATGGTTAAAAATTATTGTTGTATGTTCTTTGAAATAATATATTTTTCCTTATTCAGGATTTTCCACATGTTTTTTATCTAACCATTATAGAATTTGTTATGTTACCCCTTACTGAGTGTATGAGATCACCCCTTTATTATGTTTCCATTACCAAGTTTATATATATAATTATATCATTTGATATATATAGGAAATGGTCCAGTGGAGAATTATTATGGATAAATATTTTCAATTGTATTAAAATAATATTTTTATGTATCTAATTTTTAAGACACTGAACCTTTCAGTCTTTAGGTTGTGCGAATGTTTGTGAGATTATTATTTAAATCATGAGGCTAATGTATTATTCATATCATGTTTATATTGGTTTGTTTTAAAACACCTTAAAAATATATAAATAATATCATTATTTTTTTTGTAATAATGGTGTTATGAAAAAATAAACTACTTTCATAACCATAACCATCCCTTAATTATGGTATGTTCATATTTGGGTTGGTCTAACCGTCCACTTGAAAAATGATATAAAACTCTATCATGGATGACTACAGGAACATAAATACTAATATTATTATAATTTAATAATTAAATCATTATTATTTTATGGTTTTTTAAAGGTTAAATTAAATATTTAACTTAGTATTAAAATATCATCTCTGATCGCTAAAATTATCAAAATAAGCCGACAAAAATTCAATTTTCACCCAAAATAACAAATATAACAAATATATATATAATAAATGAATATAATATGATATTAAATGGTCCTTATTAAATTAAATATATATGAATAATGTTCTTAAGAATTTATCTAATAAACTTAATTTGATTATTTTAGAAGATAAATGCATGCACAGAGCGAATCGAGACCATAGTAAAGGGTTTATTATCTCAAATTTAATTTCATGAGGAATAATTCTTATTATTCACCATAATGTATTTAATATGGTTTGGTTATTTAATAATGAATTTATTTTACCATATTCATGAAATTCATGGGGTTTTAAGACCCATATCATGTTCTTTATTCAAATGGATTTCGATTCAAAAGTTGAAAGGGTATTAGTTAAATCAACTCCATTCATTGAGATATAATGATTTTTATTAAACTTAATTCCTAAAATATTGGTTCTTTTACCCTAATATTTTAGTTCATGGTACTTTATCTTTCTATATGGTGTAAAATTAATTTTTAATTCAAATCTTTTACCTTGATAAAATTTATTTCTCAAAAAGTATATCATTATTGAGAATAATTCCCACACCCTTTAATGAAATATTACTCTCCTTATCTATATTTTCTTTCCTTCCAATGTTATACTTTATAATTGGAAATATAATTATGAATTTTCTCATGTGACCTTCATATTTCCCTTCTCCAATTTCTGAAATTAAGTTTTCTTACTTATTTTTCAATATAGGTTTTCAACAGAGGTATTTTTAATACAATAAAAAAATAATAATTTTCACTCCATTTTATCTTATAATACAAATTTTATGGATATCCCTATATATATTTTTTAAAATTAAAAAATTTATTTTCAAATTCCTTGATTTTATTTTCAAATGTTTTAAAATAAAATCATTTTAACATTTTCCATTGGGGTCGATTTTGAAAAAAGAACATATTTTAGTGTTTCTGTGTGAACATTTATTTCAACCACGTTTTTCCATTTTATATGAAATTTTCTATCTAAATTTTCATGATTTCTAGAAGAAATTATTTTTTTCCTAGTTTTATAAAAAAATTCTTATAAAATTATTTCAACAAGATCAATGATCTTTATTATTTACAAAGTGATTTTGCTAAAAACCATAAAAAGTGTTTTTCATCCAAGTAATTATCATTTTACATCAATCAATGATATTATTAAAATGATACCATAAATATTATTTCTCAGTATGTATTATGAAATGTTCTTTTCTATTATATGAGTGATCCATCACTGCCTTTGTCTTGTCTAACCATCCATTGTGAATAAGCATAACTTTTCTTTTAATTCCTTCCCATTTTAAATACCTTATTTTCCATTTCTTTGATTGAAGGGTGTTCACCTAGATGTAATTCATTGATAGATTGAGGAAATTGTTGACTAAACCATATTCCATTTATCTATATTTTTCAAATACCATACTCTTTATTATATTTATTTAAGGTTATTTACCTATACAATTACTGAATATCATTGGATACCCATTTATTTTCCACGGGTTTATCATGTTATGATTATTGATGTAATTATGAATGATTTATTTAAGTGATTAAATTTGAAAAGGATATGAAAACCATTTTATTTCCATGGGTTCTTGATAATGGGATGGATGAAATCCATTTTTTTCAATGGATTATTTATGATAAACAATTTATTTCAAGTGTAACTTGTAAGTATGGATGAATAAGGTCCAATATATCCCTCTAAGCATTGTTTAAAAGTTTAAATATCATTATATATATATATATATATATATGGAGACACAATTTAGTTGTTTTCAAGTGTGTGTGAAGTTTTATTACCCAATAAGGCAATGTATATGTGGGTACAATTAACTTGTCTCATAATAATGGGTGTAAGTGTGTGACTCATGAAGGTAAAAATTCCCTATTATTATGGTTATGCCAAAATTATCAAGTATGACTTGTTTCTTTGATATGAAATAGTTCCATGATATTTTATTATGTTATTCCATTCCTTATTCCATTATTTATGATCTTTTATTTTTTGGGTTTGAGATTGTTATATATCATAATTATTACTATACGCTTATCTTATGCTCACTTAAGATCATTTATTGTTATCACTTATGTTTATCATTATTGAGTATATGAGTTCACCCCTTTCTTATGTTTCCATTTACCCAGGTTATAAAGAGAATAAAATTATGAAATTTCAATAATAGTATATTATATGGAGAATTAGTGAGAGAATTTTAAGAATTATTATAGATAATACAATTTCTTATACAATATAAAAAATTACCATTATTTAAAAAGGCATGTGTTTTGTTAGTTAATGTTTTGAACTAATTCTCCAAAAAATATAAATCTAAAAGATCATGGGAATACATTGTAATGAAATATTTTCTTTAAGTCATGTAATTTAAATGTTCATGTCCATGGGGAATCACATAAGTTCTAGATTAAAGTACTTAAATAAATATCTTTGTGGGGGGAGTCATGAGTTTTTCATTAATTTATTTCTTGGAACTTAGTTTATTTTTTTATGAATTAGTTTAAGAACTTTATTTTAGGAATATATTAGGATTCATATTCAATTCGCCTTATGTTTATGAATTTTAATGTGCATGTACCTTGTGCTTTCACTTAGGTGTTTTATTTTATTGGGCTATGATGATAAAGACACAAAGAACAATTAAGATGAGAAGGAAGAAGAGATTAAATGGATAAAGGAGTACTAATTTTAATTATTTATCCATTATCTACCTATATTATTTACATGATTTCTATTTTTTATTTTTAAGATGAAATTTCATACCATAATTAAATTAATTTATATATTTTATCCATGATAAAAAATTCTTAGGACCCCATGATGCCATGTTTTTATTAAAGTTGGTGACGTTGAACTAAATTTGAACTTTAAATTACCTATTTATTTAGTAGATGAAGATTAATAAATATATTATCACATCATGTTCATTATTGTACATGAAATTAAATGTGATAATTTACTTAGGGTACTTATCATATTAAAATAACATGGAAGTTCCCCGCTATGAAGGGATCCTTGAGATGACATGATATCATTCTTAAATACATGTCCTATGGTTGGAATGTATTATATGAAAATAAATATATGATATATGCTATCATGGTCAGGAGGCACAAGAGACATTGAGACACATTCTCATGGTGTTCTCCCTTGGTAATCTCTAAGATAATAGGTTATGAGAACATACCCCCCCGTAGTAATGTCACATGTTATGTGTCACTGGATATTCCTATTTTTGAGCATGTTTAATGGAACTTAGATATGATATTATTAGTAATTAATACCATAAGTTGTGTATTTTTATGTATTGAGGAAAACCGTGAAACCATATGCTTACGACTAGGTAGGGTATGTTGGGAGCATTATGAGTGATATATAATTAATGGATTAGTCAAGAAATTATTTATCCCATACAAGTTATGGAAGATGATATATCTAACCTTTTATAGTAATGAAACTTCTTGATTAAGTCCATATCCATGGTGGTATTATTAGAGTGTTCATTTTTGGGGAAATTCAAAGAAATACAGATAGTGTACATAAGTTGATGAAATGGGTATGTGAGTTTCATGATGAGATATCACGTAGTGAGATCTCATATGAGGTTTTTATCATTATGGAATTAATGAATTTCTTAATAGAATCCTAGATGTGTTTCTACTCACCAATCTAGGACTTTAGGAAAGTTCAACATAATTCTAATTAAAAAGAGTCCTATAGGTTAACACACTAAGTGTATCCAAAATACTCAATTAAATTATATATGAATTTAATATTAAAATATAATATTATTTCAAGTTTGGAAATAATATATATTTGATATATTTTGATCACATTATTTAGTTACTAGTGAATAATATAGTGATATTTATTAAGTAAATAAATATGTATTATTTAAGGACTGGTAAATACTAAGGAGGATTGAAGAACCAAGTTAGGATTAATCTAGGAAATGATATATTAAAAATAATTTAAATAAATATTAATTAATTTATTTATTTGTGAAATGATATTTATTTATTCATATAAATTGTGGACGTCGAAGAAATAAATTAAATTTATATGATTTATTTGACATGGGGTAAGCTATGGATTAAAATAATTATTAAGGGCATCTGTAAAATTGCTCTTTTAAACTAGATCTATAAATATGTGGTTATATCATTCTCATAGGGTTAGACATAAGAGATAGTTTTGTGAACAACACATCCTATGGTGAATTATCTCAAGTATTTGAGAAATATTCTCCCAAGAACTCCCTAAAGAACTTAGAGTGATCATCCTCCCACATCTCTTAATACTCAAGATAACTTGAAGAATAATTTAAGTTTGGAAGGAGTTCTTTCTGTGATCAATGCAGATTCCAAAAGCACTTTTGATCGACCACACCAACACCTGATGATTCAACGATGACATATCGAGGTTTTGGATCACATGTGGATCACTACTAGAAGAGTTATACATTGGGATCTTTATCAAAATGACGGTACACCAAGAAAGGGTTAACCAATTCAATAATGGAGAAATAATTACAAGATTAGGGTAATTATCAATTCCATAAATTAATTATAAATAATATATAAAAATATATTATTTATAGAGATTATTATGTGAATTTGATAAGACCATAGGATTATTTCAAGGGAATCGATGAAAATTTTTGTTGGACATGAGTATGATTTCTTACATTTCACACAATGGAACCTTCAATTGGTATTAAAGTGGTCACATAATTATTTATAATTATTCATTTTATATAAATATTTTTTGTTATTTATCATTTCTGGTTTATTCATTCTTTATCAGAATATATATATTGTGATCATTTAGCTTCATGTAACCAAGAATAGGTTAAGGATAGATAAATAATGAGTTGATGGAATATATTAGGATGTGCCAAAGATTTTGGAAAAAAGAAATTATTACATAGTATGCAACTGAAAAGTACATGCCATGTATTGAGGTTTAATACACTGGGATGAGACATAGGATACATGATTCACCAAGAATTAAACAACATGCAGTGTATTTATTACACATTGTGTGTTGAAAAACCATATGTAACATGATTTTATGGGTTACATGGCATATATTCTGTACACACATCATACAATCCAAGTTGGTTTTCCCTAAAAAAATTTATAGAATCCGTGTGGTCAAAAAACACAACATTTATTTATTACACATAATATAAAAACTTAAAAATGAGTAACA
The DNA here is from genome assembly GCA_963277665.1 of Viscum album. Taxonomy (NCBI): domain Eukaryota; kingdom Viridiplantae; phylum Streptophyta; class Magnoliopsida; order Santalales; family Viscaceae; genus Viscum; species Viscum album. The sequence continues at coordinate 1,355,016,049 of OY728164.1, forward strand.
TAGTGAGCTATGATTACATGATGTGTAGCCCATGTACATTCCATGTATCAATGAAAAGTTTTCAAGGAATACATGTCGAGTACCTAATGTGTATCATGGATATAGAATGCACATAGGGTAGTTGGATTGTACATATCATATTTCTCATACCCATTCATATGGAATAAATTCCTAGTTAGGTTGTAACTACATGAATTAATTACTTGGAAAAAATTTAATTACAATATTAAACTAAACTACATAATATATAGATAGAGTAAATGTTGTGTGATAAGGTTTGTAGAATAATAAATGCCTAATTATTTAAAAAAAATAAAATACTATAAACCATGTATAGTTGTACATTCCATATAGTTTCACATGTGTTCACATGTCTTAAATATTCTAAGTAGTTATTTTGATTGACACACTACACACCATGTAATACATGACATGCTGTACATGTTTATATACTATGCAAGTACTCTATACAGAACTTGAACCATAAAAGATTATGTGTGTTTAGGACGAGTACACACCATGTTGAATCCAAGTACACTACATGCACTTATTAAAACTAAATGAGATTCTAGGATAGTTCATATGGACAATTAAGATAAAATTAGTAATTAATTAATAAGTTAATTAATTGAATTAATTCAGATAATTTTATCTAAATAAATAAAAATTAATTCAAATGATTATTACATTGAAATAAAATATGCATTCATTTCATGTCATGGATGATCATGATCTTAGAATGATCTATATATGTGTTATATTTATTTAATTTATTTTATTTTATGGGTTTTGAAAATATTATTATTAAATTAAAATGAAAGCCAACATGTCATCCCCTCATTTTTATTATGTACTAACCCACATGTCCATAATTTTTTTATGTAAAACCCATAAACCAATCCTTAGGATCCCCTCACCAATGTGTGAGTTAAAACATATATAATGGAGAGAAAATACTATGTGAGTAGAGGTGGTTTATGTTTGTATCTGTGGAGAATCCTAACTGAGGAGATACATAGGAGCCAAGTAAGAATGATTCAACTTGCACTAGTGTAGGTTCCATGATTTATTCCCCTAGGGTCAAGGATTTGGTTATTACCCACTCAATAAACCAACTAGTAGTTTATTCTCATGATCATACCACTCTATTTATTTTATTTTTATCAAGTTTCATTGTTATTTATTTATGTGGAGGTATTTTTACACAATCACATAAAATGAATTAAAATAACAAGAATTTGAGATAGAAATAAATGGATTATATGTAAATAGTTTAATTTGACATGGTTAATCAGTTATATAAAATCTATACAATATTACCAAGCATGTGAAATATAAAATAAGTAATATTTATGTATAAAGATAAAAAAACTCAAATAAAATATTAAATTAGTGTAGCCTTCCATTACTTAATCTAAAATGGAACCATAGTTCAAAGTACTTGACCATCCTTTGTATAGGTGCTTTAAATTATTGGGGAGTTTTAACTTGAGTTTTGGGATGACTTAACTTAGTTCAAATCAAGGTTTGATAGCCTCCACGAGACTTCGTAAAACTAAGAAGCAATTGTTGAGGAAGTCTAGGTATGAGATTTTAGTATTGGGGGGCTCACTCAACAGATAAAGGAGCTATATAGTGATGATATTGGAAATTTATGACTACCTAAATACCTTCAAATAGCATGACTGTAACGACCCAAAATTTTGAATAAATATTGTTTCCTAATTTTGTGTGTTATTTTATTTTATTTTTTATACTCAACAAAAATTTTTCATTTGATAACATGAGTATAATTAAAATGAGACCGTTGGGCTTTGACTGTTATATGACCATTGGTCAATATGACCACTGGAAACTAAATGTTTTGATTATTGACTCTAAATACAAGTAATCTTGGTTAATTATTATAGAAAGAAGATTCGATGGCCTCACCCAGTAGTATTGGACCGATCGAAGCCCATCTAACATAACTTGAGAAGGAGGTAGCACCACTGGGCTTTGCTCTGGACCAAACCCAAGCCGAACTTCATCGTGTGAAGCTAGAACGGAATCGCCTTTACGAGAAGTTCAAACTAATAGAAATTACTACTCGTGCGATGTTAGCCGAGCCTCCCCCAGATTCTATCACCTTAGCACACCTTACACTTAGGTCCTATGCTGGTGTGATAAGGGGCTATGTAAGGAGACCGTAACTGCCTTGTGTAATCCTTTGTTTTAAATAAAAATTGGGATTTCTTCTTATGATGAAGTTTATGAATTTTCAAATGACCGGATAAATATAGTATGCATATTTTTGATGAATTTTAGAAAAAGGATATTTTAAAAATGGTTATGTAAACCTTAAATAATTAAAAATGTGTAATGATTTTCAAAAAATGGTCTTCTACAATTATGTTCAGTACAAAATTTAGAGTTTAATAAGATCAACTTAATTTTTGATGAATAGTAAATTGTGAATAGTGATTTTATGATTAGGATTAGTAATGTGTCCAAATGGAATAGTAATCTCACTTAAAGAAAGTATTAATATAATCTAGGCAACTTGATTAAGTAATGTGATTCAATAAAATGGTTAAATAACGGTTTCATAAATTATTATTCAAGTATTAGTTTTTTTGGGTGAATAGTGTTTTTAATTAAAATTTTAATTAAAAATTATTAGAAAATTATTTTTATAAAACGGATTTCATTTTTGAACTCAGAGCACCGATATTATGCTATGGTAATTTTTTGGGTTTTTTCTGAAAAAATGAATTTTCGGTGAATAGTGTTTTTATTTAAAAATTAAATTAAAAATATTTAGAAAATTATTTTTATAAAATAGATTTCATATTTGTAATCAGAGCATTGATATTTGGTTAAGGTGAAATTTTGGGATTATTCTGAGAAAGTTGAATTTTCGATGAATAGTGAAAATACAGTTTTTAAGTTACGGGAGTCTAATGACATCATTAAATGATGTATTAAGTATGTAATCAATATGGTCGACTTATGAATAGTAATATAAGGTATGAGGTGTCCCAAGTGGCCAATACCATGGGCAAATACCATGGGCAAGCCCATGGTTTTGCCAAAACCACTAATGAGGTGTCCCTTGGCCATTAATGCCTTGTCCCCTCACTTTCCCTATAAATACCAAGCCATCCTCTCATCCATTCGACTCCCCACTCTTCCCCAACGAAGTTCTGGTCTCATTACATCCCAAGGAGTCCTCCCATGGTGCCACCAAGCCCTCAAGGTCCCAACCTTTGAGTTTTAAGAGTTATGTTTTAAGGTAAGGGATCCGATCTCTCTCTTTCTTTTCAAGAAATCTCTTTTATGTAATTTATTTTATGCTCCATGTTCTTATGTTAAAGGGTGTTCTTTTATACTACTCTTACTGCCATTTTCATGTTCACATAATAAGAGATCCCCTATTACTCTCATTATTTCGTTTTATGAAGTTTTAAGTGGCGCCGTTAGGCTGCCGAATGTTTTGTAACAGATTTTTTCTCCCTTCTCATTTTTCAAGATCTATTTTCCATGTAAAGTATTTCAAGTTCCTTTTTATTATGTTGGGGTATGATATCTAAATTTATCATACTAATATTTTATGATCATATGATGAGAGACCCCATTTTATCTCTTCAATTCAGTATTTTGAAGTTTTAAGTGACGCCGTTAGGCTGCCGAATTTTTAAGTGGTTCTTCACCCTTCTCGTTTTAAAGTTCTACTTTCATGTCAATTCTTTCAAGTTACTTTTTGTTATGTTGGGGTATGATCTCTAAATATATCATACTGATCATTTATTTTCATATTATGGGAGACCCTATTTGATCTTATCAATTCATTTTTGTTGAAGTTTAAGTGGCGCCGTTAGGCTACCAAATTTCTAAGGGGTTCTTTCACCTTTCTCATTTTCAAGATCTACTTTCATGTCAAGTCTTTCAAGTTTCTTTTTATTATGTTGGGGTATGATCTCTATATCTATCATACTGATCATTTATTTTCATATGATGAGAGACCCTATTTTATCTCATCAATCCATTTTTGGAAGTTTTAAGTGACGCAGTTAGGCTGCCGAATTCTCATAAGAGAAATCTTATTTTTGTCTTCCTTTCATGTTCTTCATTTCATATGGTATATCTTTAAAATTTCATTACCATGTTCATATGTCCTTAATATTCTATCGCTCTACTGTTTTATGGGTCATTTATGAATGTTTGACCCATGTTCCCTCTCTTTTCAATGTTTTCTAAAACCCTGTAACGTAGTCGTTAGGCTGAAGAATTTTCGTCTCAAAATGCCTCTCTCTTTTCTCAAAATTATTTTATGTTATTCAGTGAATACTCAAAGATCTTATTTCTACAGGGGTATTCACATATATATCAAAATGTTCTATTTTAAATTCTGGGATTTACATACATGAAACCCGCTTTCCCTTTTCTGTGGGTTTAAAGTGATATAAAGATCATGTCTTTAAAGCAGTTTTTAAAAACGTTATGATTATGAGATGAAACCCATTTCTTTTATGCTATATGGGATGTTTATGAAATGATTGATGATGATATATGTGGCTCACATGATAATAAAGACTTGTCAAGGGTGCGCCCAGATATTGCTCCAATGCATTGGGTAAAGACTTAATCTCTAGAGATGACCATTTTTAACGACGCCTTGGTGAATAACCTTGGTAATTTTTAACGACACCTTGGGGATGGACCTTGGTGAAACGAAACGATTGTCAATATTAAATGTTGTAGCCACATCTTCAAGTTATGAAAAATGTTATTTTTACTATGATATGCCTCATGATTTCTTTCTCATGCCTTAATGTTCTTTTCATGACCTTATTGAAGTATCTCAAGTTCACATGTAAAACTTTTCTCTTGTTTCCCTTACTGGGATTTTTGCTCACCCTTTCTTTTGATGTATATCCCCAGGTTATGTGATGCAGTAATGAACCTAGGATGAACATGAGGAGAAGCCTTTCAAGTTTTTTAGAAGAATGTTTTATGTTTTCATGTTTAAAGTTCCTGGTTTCCAAGACACTAAACCTTAAAGATCCTCGGTTTTGAAAAATGTAATGAAAGTTTATGTGATAAAAAGGCAGGATGCTATAGTTGGTATCAAAGGATGGTTTAGTTATTTTTGGAAATTAGGATATGAAAACTCTAGGAAGAACCCTATAGAAAAGGAAACCTTCCTGGTATTTTGGTGAGTATTGAGTATGGGGTTGCCAAGCAAATACATCCCTGTCTGGATACGAGCAGGTAGAGGTGGCTCTGGCACAGATGTACATAGGGGTCAAACCCGAAAACACCGCTTTGAGCTAGACTCGAACGGGAACGGGTACACGACAACGAGCCTTGCTGCACTCTTGGTTACGACACTCCCGGGGGATATGCTTTGGTAAATTCATAAGCTTAGTATGAACCATTGTTAAAGGAACAAAGATAAAATAAAATAAAGATTCACACAAGAATATATGATCATGGATAACCTAGATGAGAACCTAGGGGATCACAAGTTAGGGTATACTTTTCTTCTACAAGTTATCCTTATATGCTTTCAGTTCCTTTTCATGATTATTGGCTAGGTACTTAAGCCCCTAATTATGCTTTCTCTTCTTAGTTAATGGTGGGAAATGGAAGAACATGTCCCAACAACCAATGTGATAGGAAATGTGACGATTGTCTTATTAATATGACAGAGATGATTAGGGGATTAAAATATGATTATTATTTTGGAAGACGTTAACTATTTTGGGGACCCTATATGATCGAGGTAAATAGATTACTACGGTATTTTCATTGAGGAGTAAGGTTGACTTATATTTTGAAGAATCGATGAATTTAAGGTGGACTTATAGTAATTTAGGTTACTTATGGGAATGATTAACCTATCTTGGGTAAAATATGTTTAGGTTAGATACTTTTGTTATAAGATGTTAGGAGTGGTTGATGTTGTTTGGAGATGAACAATGAAGTTTATTTTGGAAGACTATGTTATCAAATCCTTCTTGTATTTGGGTTTCAATCTTAGTTTGGTTTATTTTGAGGAATTTTAAGGACCGTTATTTATGGAATGGACTATGATGAACTTTGGGTAGTACCATGGAACTTTGAAGATTTAAAAGTAGTTTCCATTCCTATGGGATTATTTCTTTTTGAAGGGTTGTTTTAACTTACCCTTTCTGTTTTTGGGATAATGTTTAAAGATAGAAGATACAGATAGTTAATCTTTTGTGGATTATGAAGATGATTCTTGTGTTTTGATGAGACCAAGTAGTTTTGAATGCTCATAGTTTGGAGAAAAGATTAGTTTTGGGTAGAAACTTATTAAAGGATAAAACTCTACATGAAGATAGGTATATTTTCTTATGTTTTTGTTTTATGTTGTAAATGAATTCCTCAAAATTATGAAAAGGAACGTAAAACAAAAATGTTGTTGGTTTACGTTTCCTACTAGGTAATCAAAGACCGTTTACACACATCATAAGTTTGAGATTTTCTTATGGTTAACTTTCTCCTAATCATGTTCTCTATCACTCTCCCCCAGAACATGACCCTTTGTTTTTCTTCCATGTCCATGTTTTCCTCCATGGAATCCTAGTATGGGTTAACTCGGGTGACCTTTGTACTTCCCTTTCTTTCTTTTAAAGTAATAGTTTTTCTGACTCCTTTTCTGATGTGGGACTTCCAATGAAATTTCATAACCCAAATTTTAAAAAAAAAAAATTGCGAGGTCGCAATTTCTTAAGGGGGGAAGATTGTAACGACCCGAAATTTTGAATAAATATTGTTTCCTAATTTTGTGTGTTATTTTATTTTATTTTTTATACTCAACAAAAATGTTTTATTTGATAACATGAGTATAATTAAAATGAGACCGTTGGGCTTTAACTGTTATATGACCATTGGTTAATATGACCACTGGAAACTAAACGTTTTGATTATTGACTCTAAATACAAGTAATCTTGGTGAATTATTATAGAAAGAAGATTTGATGGCCTCACCCAGTAGTCTTGGACCGATCGAAGCCCATCTAACAGAACTTGGGAAGGAGGTAGCACCACTGGGCTTTGCTCTGGACCAAACCCAAGCTGAACTTCATCGTTTGAAGCTAGAATGGAATCACCTTTACGAGAAGTTCAAACTAATAGAAATTACTACTCGTGCGATGTTAGCCGAGCCTCCCTCAGATTCTCTCACCTTAGCACACCTTACACTTAGGTCCTATGCTGGTGTGATAAGGGGCTATGTAAGGAGACCGTAACTGCCTTGTGTAATCCTTTATTTTAAATAAAAATTGGTATTTCTTCTTATGATGAAGTTTATGAATTTTCAAATGACCGGATAAATATAGTATGCATATTTTTGATGAATTTTAGAAAAAGGATATTTTAAAAATGGTTATGTAAACCTTAAATAATTAAAAATGTGTAATGATTTTCTAAAAATGGTCTTGTACAATTATGTTCAGTACGAAATTTAGAGTTTAATAAGATCAACTTAATTTTTGATGAATAATAAATTGTGAATAGTGATTTTATGATTAGGATTAGTAATGTGTTCAAATGGATTAGTAATCTCACTGAAAGAAAGTATTAACATAATCTAGGCACCTTGATTAAGTAATGTGATTCAATAAAATGGTTAAATAACGGTTTCATAAATTATTATTCAAGTATTAGTCTTTTCGGGTGAATAGTGTTTTTAATTAAAAATTTAATTAAAAATTATTAGAAAATTATTCTTATAAAACTGATTTCATTTTTGAACTCAGAGCACCGATATTATGCTATGGTAATTTTTGGGGTTTTTTCTGAAAAAATGAATTTTCGGTGAATAGTGTTTTTATTTAAAAATTAAATTGAAAATATTTAGAAAATTATTTTTATAAAATGGAGTTCATATTTGTAATCAGATCGTTGATATTTTGTTAAGGTGAAATTTTGGGATTATTCTGAGAAAGTTGAATTTTTGATTAATAGTGAAAATACAGTTTTTAAGTTACAGGTGTCTAATGACATCATTAAATGATGTATTAAGTATGTAATCAATATGGTCGACTTATGAATAGTAAGATAAGGTATGAGGTGTCCCAAGTGGACAATACCATGGGCAAATACCATGGGAAAGCCCATGGTTTTTCCAAAACCACTAATGAGGTGTCCCTTGGCCATTAATGCCTTGTCCCCTCAATTTCCCTATAAATACCAAGCAATCCTCTCATCCATTCGACTCCCCACTCTCCCCCAACGAAGTTCTGGTCTCATTACCTCCCAAGGAGTCCTCCCATGGTGCCCCCAAGCCCTCAAGGTCCCAACCTTTGAGTTTTAAGAGTTATGTTTTAAGGTAAGGGATCCGATCTCTCTCTTTCTTTTCAAGAAATCTCTTTTATGTAATTTATTTTATGCTCCATGTTCTTATGTTAAAGGGTGTTATTTTATACTACTCTTACTTCCATTTTCATGTTAACATAATAAGAGATCCCCTCTTACTCTCATTATTTCGTTTTATGAAGTTTTAAGTGGCGCCGTTAGGCCGCCGAAATTTTTGTAACAGATTTTTTCTCCCTTCTCATTTTTCAAGATCTATTTTCCATGTAAAGTATTTCAAGTTCCTTTTTATTATGATGGGGTATGATCTCTAAATTTATCATACTGATATTTTATGATCATATCATTAGAGACCCCATTTTATCTCTTCAATTCAGTATTTTGAAGTTTTAAGTGGCGCCGTTAGGCTTCCGAATTTTTAAGTGGTTCTTCACCCTTCTCGTTTTGAAGTTCTACTTTCATGTCAATTATTTCAAGTTACTTTTTGTTATGTTGGGGTATGATCTCTAAATCTATCATACTGATAATTTATGTTCATATTATGAGAGACCCTATTTGATCTCATCAAATCATTTTTGTTGAAGTTTAAGTGGCGCCGTTAGGCTGCCGAATTTCTAAGGGGTTCTTTCACCTTTCTCATTTTCAAGATCTAATTTCATGTCAAGTCTTTCAAGTTCCTTTTTATTATGTTGGGGTATGATCTCGATATCTATCATACTGATCATTTTTGTTCATATGATGAGAGACCCTATTTTATCTCATCAATCCATTTTTGGAAGTTTTAAGTGACGCTGTTAGGCTGCCGAATTCTCATAAGAGAAATCTTATTTTTGTCTTCCTTTCATGTTCTTAATTTCATATGGTATATATTTAAAATTTCATTACCATGTTCATATGTCCTTCATATTCTGTTCCTCTACTGTTTTATGGGTCATTTATGAATGTTTGACCCATGTTCCCTCTCTTTTCAATGTTTTCTAAAACCCTGGAACGTAGCCATTAGGCTGAAGAATTTTCTTCTCAAAATGCCTCTCTTTTCTCAAAATTATTTTATGTTATTAAGTGAATACTCAAAGATCTTATTTCTACAGGGGTATTCACATATATATCAAAATGTTCTATTTTAAATTCTGGTATTTACATACATGAAACCCGCTTTCCCTTTTCCGTGGGTTTAAAGTGACATAAAGATCTTGTCTTTAAAGCAGTTTTTAAAAACGTTATGATTATGAGATGAAACCCATTTCTTTTATGATATATGGGTTGTTTATGAAATGATTGATGATGATATATGTGTCTCACATGATAATAAAGACATTTCAAGGGTCTGCCCATATAGCGCTCCAATGCATTGGGTAAAGACTTAATCTCTAGAGATGACCATTTTTAACGACGCCTTGGTGAATAACCTTGGTAATTTTTAACGACACCTTGGGGATGGACCTTGGTGAAACGAAACGATTGTCAATATTAAATGTTGTAGCCACATCTTCAAGTTATGAAAAATGTTGTTTTTACTATGATATGCCTCATGATTTCTTTCTAATGCCTTAATGTTCTTTTCATGACCTTATTGAAGTATCTCAAGTTCACATGTAAAATGTTTCTCTTGTTTCCCTTACTGGGATTTTTGCTCACCCTTTCTTTTGATGTATGTCCCCAGGTTATGTGATGCAGTAATGAACCTAGGATGAACACGAGGAGAAGCCTTTCAAGTGTTTTAGAAGAATGTTTTATGTTTTCATGTTTAAAGTTCCTGGTTTCCAAGACACTAAACCTTAAAGATCCTCGATTTTGTAAAATGTAATGAAAGTTTATGTGATAAAAAGGCAGGATGCTATAGTTGGTATCAAAGGATGGTTTAGTTATTTTTGGAAATTAGGATATGAAAACTCTAGGAAGAACCCTATAGAAAAGGAAATCTTCCTGGTATTTTGGTGAGTATTGAGTATGGGGTTGCCAAGCAAATACATCCCTATCTGGATACGAGCAGGTAGAGGTGGCTCTGGCACAGATGTACATAGGGGTAAAACCTGAAAACACCGCTTTGAGCTAGACTCGAATGGGAACGGGTACACGACAACGGGCCTTGCTGCACTCTTGGTTACGACACTCCCGGGGGATATGCTTTGGTAAATTCATAAGCTTAGTATGAACCATTGTTAAAGGAACAAAGATAAAATAAAATAAAGATTCACACAAGAATATATGATCATGGATAACCTAGATGAGAACCTAGGGGATCACAAGTTAGGGTATACTTTTCTTCTACAAGTTATCCTTATTTTCTTTCAGTTCCTTTTCATGATTATTGGTTAAGTACTTAAGCCCCTAATTATGATTTCTCTTCTTAGTTAATGGTGGGAAATGGAAGAACATGTCCCAACAACCAATGTGATAGGAAATGTGACGATTGTCGTATTAATATGACATAGATGATTAGGGGATTAAAATATGATTATTATTTTGGAAGACGTTAACTATTTTGGGGACCCTATATGATCGAGGTAAATAGATTACTACGGTATTTTCATTGAGGAGTAAGGTTGACTTATATTTTGAAGAATCGATGAATTTAAGGTGGACTTATAGTAATTTGGGTTACTTATGGGAATGATTAACCTGTCTTGGGTAAAATATGTTTAGGTTAGATACTTTTGTTATAAATGTTAGGAGTGGTTGATGTTGTTTGGAGATGAACGATGAAGTTTATTTTGGAAGACTATGTTATCAAATCCTTCTTGTATTTGGGTTTCAATCTTAGTTTGGTTTATTTTGAGGAATTTTAAGGTCCGTTATTTATGGAATGGACTATGATGAACTTTGGGTAGTACCATGGAACTTTGAAGATTTAAAAGTAGTTTCCATTTCTATGGGATTATTTCTTTTTGAAGAGTTGTTTTAACTTACCCTTTCTGTTTTTGGGATAATGTTTAAAGATAGAAGAAACAGATAGTTAATCTTTTGTGGATTATGAAGATGATTCTTGTGTTTTGATGAGACCAAGTAGTTTTGAATGCTCATAGTTTGGAGAAAAGATTAGTTTTGGGTAGAAAATTATTAAAGGATAAAACTCTACATGAAGATAGGTATATTTTCTTATGTTTTTGTTTTATGTTGTAAATGAATTCCTCAAAATTATGAAAAGGAACGTAAAACAAAAACGTTGTTGGTTTACATTTCCTACTAGGTAATCAAAGACCGTTTACACACATCATAAGTTTGGGATTTTCTTATGGTTAACTTTCTCCTAATCATGTTCTCTATCACTCTCCCCCAGAACTTGACCCTTTGTTTTTCTTCCATGTCCATGTTTTCCTCCATGGAATCCTAGTATGGGTTAACTCGGGTGACCTTTGTACTTCCCTTTCTTTCTTTTAAAGTAATAGTTTTTCTAACTCCTTTTCCAATGTTGGACTTCCAATGAAATTTCAAAACCCAAATTAAAAAAAAAAAAAATTGCGAGGTCGCAATTTCTTAAGGGGGGAAGATTGTAACGACCCGAAATTTTGAATAAATATTGTTTCCTAATTTTGTGTGTTATTTTATTTTATTTTTTATACTCAACAAAAATGTTTCATTTGATAACATGAGTATAATTAAAATGAGACCGTTGGGCTTTGACTGTTATATGACCATTGGTTAATATGACCACTGGATTCTAAACGTTTTGATTATTGACTCTAAATACAAGTAATCTTGGTTAATTATTATAGAAAGAAGATTCGATGGCCTCACCCAGCAGTCTTGGACCGATCGAAGCCCATCTAACAGAACTTGGGAAGGAGGTAGCACCACTGGGCTTTGCTCTGGACCAAACCCAAGCCGAACTTCATCGTGTGAAGCTATAACAGAATCACCTTTACGAGAAGTTCAAACTAATAGAAATTACTACTCGTGCGATGTTATCCGAGCCTCCCTCAGATTCTCTCACCTTAGAACACCTTACACTTAGGTCCTATGCTGGTGTGATAAGGGGCTATGTAAGGAGACCGTAACTGCCTTGTGTAATACTTTGTTTTAAATAAAAATTGGGATTTCTTCTTATGATGAAGTTTATGAATTTTCAAATGACCGGATAAATATAGTATGCATATTTTTGATGAATTTTAGAAAAAGGATATTTTAAAAATGGTTATGTAAACCTTAAATAATTAAAAATGTGTAATGATTTTCGAAAAATGGTCTTCTACAATTATGTTCAGTACGAAATTTAGAGTTTAATAAGATCAACTTAATTTTTGATGAATAGTAAATTGTGAATAGTGATTTTATGATTAGGATTAGTAATGTGTCTAAATAGATTAGTAATCTCACTTAAAGAAAGTATTAATATAATCTTGGCACCTTGATTAAGTAATGTGATTCAATAAAATGGTTAAATAACAGTTTCATAAATTATTATTCAAGTATTAGTTTTTTCGGGTGAATAGTGTTTTTAATTAAAAATTTAATTAAAAATTATTAGAAAATTATTTTTATAAAACGGATTTCATTTTTGAACTCAGAGCACCGATATTATGCTATGGTAATTTTTGGGGTTTTTTCTGAAAAAATGAATTTTCGGTGAATAGTGTTTTTATTTAAAAATTAAATTAAAAATATTTAGAAAATTATTTTTATAAAATGGAGTTCATATTTGTAATCAGAGCGTTGATATTTGGTTAAGGTGAAATTTTTGGATTATTCTGAGAAAGTTGAATTTTCGATGAATAGTGAAAATACAGTTTTTAAGTTACGGGTGTCTAATGACATCATTAAATGATGTATTAAGTATGTAATCAATATTGTCGACTTATGAATAGTAAGATAAGGTATGAGGTGTCCCAAGTGGTCAATACCATGGGCAAATACCATGGGCAAGCCCATGGTTTTGCCAAAACCACTAATGAGGTGTCCCTTGGCCATTAATGCCTTGTCCCATCACTTTCCCTATAAATACCAAGCCATCCTCTCATCCATTCGACTCCCCACTCTCCCCCAATGATGTTCTGGTCTCATTAACTCCCAAGGAGTCCTCCCATGGTGCCCCCAAGCCCTCAAGGTCCCAACCTTTGAGTTTTAAGAGTTATGTTTTAAGGTAAGGGATCCGATCTCTCTCTTTCTTTTCAAGAAATCTCTTTTATGTAATTTATTTTATGCTCCATGTTCTTATATTAAAGGGTGTTCTTTTATACTACTCTTACTGCCATTTTCATGTTCACATAATGGGAGATCCCCTCTTACTCTCATTATTTCGTTTTATGAAGTTTTAAGTGGCGCCGTTAGGCTGCCGAAATTTTTGTAACGGATTTTTTCTCCCTTCTCATTTTTCAATATCTATTTTCCATGTAAAGTATTTCAAGTTCCTTTTTATTATGTTGGGTTATGATCTCTAAATTTATCATACTGATCTGTTATTATCATATGATGAGAGACCCCATTTTATCTCTTCAATTCAGTATTTTGAAGTTTTAAGTGGCGCTGTTAGGCTGCCGAATTTTTAAGTGGTTCTTCACCCTTCTCGTTTTGAAGTTCTACTTTCATGTCAATTCTTTCAAGTTACTTTTTGTTATGTTGGGGTATGATCTCTAAATCTATCATACTGATCATTTATGTTCATATTATGAGATACCCTATTGGATCTCATCAATTCATTTTTGTTGAAGTTTAAGTGGCGCCGTTAGGCTACCGAATTTCTAAGGGGTTCTTTCACCTTTCTCGTTTTCAAGATCTACTTTCATGTCAAGTCTTTCAAGTTCCTTTTTATTATGTTGGGGTATGATCTCTATATCTATCATACTGATAATTTATGTTCATATGATGAGATACCCTATTTTATCTCATCAATCCATTTTTGGAAGTTTTAAGTGACGCCGTTAGGCTGCCAAATTCTCATAAGAGAAATCTTATTTTTGTCTTCCTTTTATGTTCTTAATTTCATATGGTATATCTTTAAAATTTCATTACCATGTTCATATGTCCTTCATATTCTGTCCCTCTACTTTTTTATGGGTCATTTATGAATGTTTGACCCATGTCCCCTCTCTTTTCAATGTTTTCTAAAACCCTGTAACGTAGCTGTTAGGATGAAGAATTTTCGTCTCAAAATGCCTCTCTCTTTTCTCAAAATTATTTTATGTTATTATGTGAATACTCAAAGATCTTATTTCTACAGGGGTATTCACATATATATCAAAATGTTCTATTTTAAATTCTGGGATTCACATACATGAAACCCGCTTTCCCTTTTCCGTGGGTTTAAAGTGACATAAAGATCATGTCTTTAAAGCAGTTTTTAAAAACATTATGATTATGAGATGAAACCCATTTCTTTTATGCTATATGGGTTGTTTATGAAATGATTGATGATGATATATGTGGCTCACATGATATTAAAGACATGTCAAGGGTGCGCCCAGATAGCGCTCCAATGCATTGGGTAAAGACTTAATCTCTAGAGATGACCATTTTTAACGACGCCTTGGTGAATAATCTTGGTAATTTTTAACGACACCTTGGGGATGGACCTTGGTGAAACGAAACTATTGTCAATATTAAATGTTGTAGCCACATATTCAAGTTATTCAAAATGTTATTTTTACTATGATATGCCTCATGATTTCTTTCTCATGCCTTAATGTTCTTTTCATGACCTTATTGAAGTATCTCAAGTTCACATGTAAAATGTTTCTCTTGTTTCCCTCACTGGGCTTTTTGCTCACCCTTTCTTTTGATGTACGTCCCCAGGTTATGTGATTTAGTAATGAACCTAGGATTAACATGAGGAGAATCCTTTCAAGTGTTTTAGAATAATGTTTTATGTTTTCGTGTTTAAAGTTCCTGGTTTCCAAGACACTAAACCTTAAAGATCCTCAGTTTTGTAAAATGTAATGAAAGTTTATGTGATAAAAAGGCGGGATGCTATAATGACAGACCTCCCTATGGGTTTTAACAAGGGAAATGTGGACCATTACCATTAAAATATCCACATGACTATACATTACAAGTTCATTGGTGAGGTATATTGAGACTTGATAAAATAGTGATATAATTAATAAATAAAACTATTAAAATTCACATATTTTGGTGATCAAGATATAATACTCATAATCTACTAAATTATTTTAGAAAACCACAATAAAAATCATGTGGACACTATGATAATTTCTGGACAAAGGAAATTTCCTTACTTGCACAAACTTTCAAGAATGGTATAATTTTTTATATTCTATATTACTTCTAGAAGGTTTGTATTATGTGCTAGAGTCCTCTATTCATAATACTTCACCTTAATGAGTGAGAGGGGGTGAGAAATATGACTACAAGAGATTCATAGAGGATGGTTCCACTATTTATTAAATCATGATATAATCTATGTCCAAATATATGAAGATGAAACATAATGACATGGATTCAAATATCATTATATCTCATCTCCTATATATTAAGAAGGAAAATAAGAGGCTCAAGTTTAATGAAATTATCACTGCACTATATTAGTGTAAACTGGAAGAAGGTTACCTATATATTGATATTTCCTTCAAAATTTGGATTAAATTGATAAATTAAAATATTTAGGATTTCATTCAGATAATAAATTATCCATTAATATCATATTATCATCCCCAACACCAAGATTATCCAAGTAGAGGATGGAAAATTTATTGCTCATGAATATTTTAACTATGCTTCACAAGGAAGATAAGTAATTGAAGGATATATTTTCCTTAACCATTATAGTGAATAAAATAAAATTCAAGGTTGAAAATACCATGGCTAGTTCAGTGTATATGGTTTCTTTATAAAATCTTTCATAAGATAAAATATTCATAGGTAGGGTATAATACTATCAACTTTTCATGTGGAAAGAAAGGTCATTAGAAGTTTGATTTCAATAAATTGAAGAAGAAGAAAGTATAAGCTTCTATTTCAGGTAAATTCATCTTCATGTAATATTTCTATTATATTTATTATCTATTAAATAAAATATACCTATCACATATATGAATTTAAATACTATAAACAATAATGTTAAGAAAAATTATTGGAAGAAACATATTTTTTAAAGGATGCTAAAGAAGGCTGATTCATAGATCTATGAGAGAAGCACATAACTTCATGGTTTTCTAGGAGGATTGATTTTTATAAAACTAATTTTTGTACTAATATTTACCAAAAAATTATCTTAGTGTCTAGTTGAATACATTGATACATGATTTCATATGTAGAATTATTTTTGTTAGGATATTTCATACTTAAATAATATTTTTTTAATTCTTTAATCACAAATATAAAACTAGAAATTAATGATGAATGTAAAATATAAGTCTCATACCCTATTTTGGAAAGAAAATTATTTTTAAATTTAAAACTAAAAGTATCTAACTAGTTTATATCCCGTAAAAGTGTTTATTCACTTTGAGATAAAAAACTAAGTATACCAAAAAACTCACTTATCAATTTGTAGATAAAGAAATCTTTTATAAATAAAAGTTATTCCACAAATATTCAATAGCTATTTTATATATTCTGCATGAACTATTCTAAGAATGAGGTATATGTAAGTTCATATACTTTATGAGATTTATTTAAGAGATTTTAGGATTTTTTAAGTGAAAAAATGAACACACTTGGTGATAATATATAAGAATATCTAGTATCATATGTTGTAGAAAATCTTGAGCAAGTATTCATCGATCATTTGAATATAGAGTGAAGGTATTCCTAAACTCACATTAACTTTTACATATCAAAGTGGTGATGGTAGTTAAAGAAATATGAATGTTGAGTCTTTTATTATTACAAACCCACCACGATATCTTATAAGTAATGTTATTCAATTATTATAAATAATAGTATTACAATTAAATTGGATAATAGATATCATATAAATTATGTTATAAAATAATTAGTTCCCAAACTTAGTTGTTTGATGTTAACAATTTTTTAAGATGATATCGCTAAAAATGAACATCAAATAAAAAAATAAAGTGAATATGAAGTTAATTATCATATAGATACTTAGGATAATAAAGTCTATAATATATAAATGTATTTAGTCCACATTTACTATATCAATAAGGGAGTAACATCACTTTGAGATAACGAGATAAAGATGGGTTTTAGTGATGTCTAGGATTAGGATTCACATGAGTTGGCATAAGAACACTATATTTCACAAGTGTTAGTGTGAGAAATTGTTCTAGGGAGATATAATTCATAAGAAAAATATAACCAGATAAGTGGTTTTATATCCACTATGATGGGTGATATATTATTCATTAAGAATAATAATTTATACAGGAAACTGTAAGTGAAA
The DNA here is from genome assembly GCA_963277665.1 of Viscum album. Lineage (NCBI taxonomy): Eukaryota > Viridiplantae > Streptophyta > Magnoliopsida > Santalales > Viscaceae > Viscum > Viscum album. Next base: position 1,355,033,675 of record OY728164.1, read on the forward strand.
ACATGCTATGATTGAAAAGTTCTATGAATTTAAAGTTTGATACTATGTATCAAAAAACGTTCTATATTTTGATAGTGTCTCAAGTTTGATGTAAATAAAAATGTGGTATTCAAGAGAAAATAGAAATGGATGGTCAATCCCAGACCAACATGGAATGGATGATTAATAAAATGTTTTAACATCAATATATATTCTATGAAAATACTATATTGTCAATCATCATGAAAAATATACTCAAATTTCACTTATCATAACTTTTTTTCTATGATAATTTTATTTGGAATTGTATGTCAAGACCATGTTCCTTAAAGTAAACCTTATGAACATGTCTATATGACATGACCAAAAGGTAGGTCACATTAATAAATACCAATATGATGTACAAGTTTCAAGGATACATTTATGGATTGAAATAAACAAAATGATTATAATACATTCATTTGAAATTAATGTGTGTCCAAGTGTCTGTAATTGGTTAGTGTGAGTACTATAGTTTTCCAAGATAGATATGTTAATATAAAAATAAAAAATATAAGATAAGTCTTATAGTCAGTTCAAACTTAGGATTTCTCCAATAATGGATTAATTAGTGACCCAAGTTCTATTAAAAAATATTTATAGACATAGATCTATAGTATTTCTATATATATAGTCATAATACATACATTTATAGAGTATCAAAAGATTATAGTTGAAAAAAAGTTAGGAATTGAATTATTTTCAAGTCACATGATATGAAATATCACAAAGTAAATTTTTGAAATCATAGGAGAATATTTTTATGATATATAGACTACATATTCCTATGAGTAATTTTGAAATATATCTCATGTACCATGATATATAATGATGTTTGAAATTCATTATTTGTAATGCATAAAAGTAAAATATCAAACAATGTCAGGATAACTGTAGAGGATGAAAAAAAGAACTATCCAATAGTGATTTAAAAATCAAAACTGGATGATTTCCTGGTATTTGGAAAAGTATGAATACTAGTTATTGAAGGGGACACCCAACTAGAATTAATTTAGACCAGTTTGGTCTTGTATAATAGTAAATATATGGTAATTTTCAAGAGTAATGTTTATGACAACCATTGGTTTCTATTTCTATATAGATTGAGTACATTGTGACTTTTGATGTAACTTAATAAGTGAGTTTGGAAATGTATTTATTCCAGATTTTGGAATTGTACCAAGATAATAAAATATAAAACATTTAATTATGGTTTTATCTATAAATTATAAGGATGAAATAGGACAAAACACACACACACACACTTGGTTATATCATCTCTTGAGATATTTTCTTAGATAGGTGAAGTCATAATTAGCATATTATCTACAAGAAACATGGTGGGATTAGTAGCTATAACCACACTTTAAAAAATAATGTATAACATGTGAGACTGATGAGTGTAATTAGTTGGATCTAGTGCAAGTTGGAGTCTTTTGGATTTGGTTCCCTTGAACTAATTACTTTGTACTTTTATATTTAATAGATAAATATTAATAAATATATTCTCATATCATGACCATTCTTTTGTGTTACATTGTCTATGATAATGTTCATAGTGTAATTATCACATTAAAAGGACATAACAATTCCCCTACATGATTATATCATTAACATTACATTAAATTATTCCTAAATACATGTTTTATGAACCAAAAATATTATCTGATGGGGAACATATGATATACGTTATTAGGAGTAAGAGGCTCATAAGACATTGAGGAACCTTATCATGGTGTTCACCCATGGTAATATCCAAGAGAGGAGGTTATGTGAACATAACTACCTATAATAATTCCACGTGTTACGTGTCATTTAATATTATAATATATAAGCTATGTAATGGTCTTTAGACTCAATATTATTATTAATAGATATAAGGAGTTGTGTACTTTTATGTATTGATGACAATCATGACACCATATGCTCATGGCTAGGTAAGGTACGTTGGGTGCGTCATGAGTGATATGGAATTAATAGGTAAGTTAAGAAAAAATTTATCCATTCTATGTTTTTGAATTTAATATCATGGATATTTTATGCGAATGGAATTTCTTGGTTAAGTCCATGTTTATGGAAGTATTATTGGTGTTTTTTATTTCAGAAATCAAAGAAAGGAATATTGAGCACATAGGTCAATGATGTGGGTATGTGACATGATTGATGAGATATCAAGAGAAAGAGATTATATTACACAGTGAATTCTCATATCATGTTTTTATCATTGTGAAATTAACACCATTCTCTATAGAATCCTAGATGTGATGCTTGACACCAATCTAAGGCTTTATTCAAGTTATGCCTAATGGTACTGAGAAAGGGGAATAGAGGGACATACACTAAGTGTATCCAAAAAACTCAATTAAATTCTATATGAATTTAATATTATAAAAGAGTATTATTTCAAGTTTGTAAATGATATTTATTCAAGTTATTTTGATTGAATTATTTATTTATCGATGAATAATGTAGTGATATTTATTAAATAAACTGTCATTATTCAAGGTCTAGTAAATACTGAGGAGGATTTACAGAACAAGTCAGGGTTCTACTATATTTATTTAAATGATATTTATTTATCTTTTAGTGTTTCATGTGTTAAGAAGATAAATAATATCTATATTATTTATTTGTATTGGGGTAAGGTATAAATTAAAAGAATGATTAGGGGCCTATGTTTAATTATTATTTTAACCTAACTCTATAAATACCAAGTTATAAAATTCTATTAGGATTAGGCATAAGAGAAATTTTATTTCACAACACATCCTATAGAGAATTCTCTCAATCCTTTGAGATATATTCTACCAATAACACTCTTAAGAAACAAGAGTGATCCTTCTTTTCCATATCTCAAGACTCCAGAGAACTTGAAGAATCCTTTAAGTCAGGAATGAGTTCTTACTATGATCAAGGTGGATGTATAAAGTTATTTTTATTGACCATGATAACACCCATTGATTCAATAGTGATGTCCCAAGGCTTTATAGCATGTGTGATCACCATGAGAGGAGTTCTATATTAGGCTCTTCATCACAATTATGATATACCAAGAAAGGGTAAACCGATTTAGAAACCAAGAAATAATTACAAGACTTAGATAATTATTTATTCCATAAATTAATTATAAATAATATATGAAAATATCCTATCTATGGATATTTTTTATTGCATTTTTCAACACCTTAGTATGATTATGAGGGGACCAATGAAAATTTTTATTGGTCATGTTCCCAAAAACTTCTACTGTGCACCTGAGAACATTTAGTTTTAATATTTCATTATTTTTAATATTGAATGAGTAAAATATGGGATGGATGGGTAAAGTAATAATGTGGGTTTAAATTATATTAATAATTATTTAAGGGGTCTAGTTTATTTATATATATAAAATTCACCTTCCACATTCTCATGCTTTAATTTTCTATAGTTTATATTGATTGATTTATTATTATTATGTATTACGTGAAAGATTATACAAATTATTTATTTCCCATTCTTGAGAGGGTTATTTTAACAATATTAAATTTTATTAAATATATTTTTCAAATAAATTAAATTTCTTTTATATCTTGTGTTACACACAACATTGAGTTTAAACGAATCGTGATATACTATGAAAATATTATTATTTAATGTAATAATCATATCGTAGCCATTAGAATGGAGGGTATGAATATTATTAAATAAATTATTAAAATTTAAAGGTTATAAATATTTAAAATTAGTTATTCAATTATCACTTAATTTTAAATGAAAATAAAAACCAATTGAAAATAAATAAAATCTATTTCTGAAAAACAATTTTTATGCCCACAAACATATTTTATCATAATAAACAAAATAAATAATATTTTTGTGAATTATTTTAATGAAAATTTTATATTATATATTCAATATAATTTTTTAACATTCATATAATATTTTTTGAGGCATTATATAAGAATAAGTCCAATTTTATGCTTGAAAACTATATTTTTCCAAAAAAAAACATTTCAATCATATATTGTACAATTATTTTAAAATTAATTTTTACCAATTTTAGAAAATTTATTTGAAAAAATGATATTTATTTTTGAAATAATCATGTCAGAATTACCTTAGATTTAGTTTTTTTCAATTTTTAGAAAATATTAATTTTGCAAAGAATAATGAAAAATACAAGTTTTTCTTAAGAATTGTCTTTTCGTTTAAAGAATTTACAAAGTTACAATTTGTGTTAAAATAAATTTAAAAGTAAAATTAGTCCAATAATATTAAAATTTATCCAATTTAGGTAATTTTAACTTTTTTTTTTCAATTTTTATATAATTTTTTTCCATAATATAAAAAAACTTCTTTGGAAAGCTGAATTTTCATCACATATGTGAGTTTTATTTTTACTTAAATTCAGCCACTTTTTTTAGTATAATTTGATAAAATAGATTATATATTTTAAATTATAATTATTAATATTATATAATAATGTTAAATTTAATTTTTACCATAATGAATAACAATAAGAGTAAATTATTTTTTATCACAATTAAGGTAAAAATGGGTTTACTAAGGGTTAAACTAATAATATCAGGGCTAAAAATTACCTAAAACTTGTCCAAATATTATTTTATGAAAATATTAGGACCCTATATCATCCAAGGTTTGATAATGTGAGATTTTTTTTATCCTTTTGGCATGTGAAAAATGTGGGTGCAATTCTTTCATTTCAAAAATTCTAAGTGTGTCAACTCCCCCACTTATAAAAGGGCACTCCTATCCTCTTATTTACACACTTCTAAAACCCATTGGTTCAGAAAATAACTGATAAAATAACTTCCTTAATTACATAAACTTATCCTATAATCCTTGTTTTTATCATAAATCTAACCTATAAAGGATTTTTGTGCAAACCTAAAGAAGTTATCTGAAGAAGTGGTAACATCCTTAACAGAGCATTTTACTTTATTTATTCTTACGGCTCATCAAAATATTATTAAAACATTATGATATAAAAAATTATTATATTCCATATAATGATATGTTTTTATTTTAATGGCATGACCTACAACTATCTAATCCTCCCTCAAATGGGAAACAAAACTATTGATCATGTGTACGGCAGACTACCGCCTCACGAGTTGACGTAATTCTTTTTCCATCACTGCTTATCACAGATGAACATAATGATGAATATAATTTTTATATATTATATTTATGATATAATTTTAATTATGGAATTATAATATTTCATACACATTCTTACATTACATTCTGTAGGGAATTTGATAACGTCGCTTATGTGTACGGCAGACTACCGCCTCACAAAGCGATGTGGTTCATTTTCCACTTATTATTTACATGGAAGGTAATAAGGATTAATATAATATTGATTTATGATATTAATAACATATTAATAATTATTTATAATAAATATATCATACAACTTCTTACCTTACCATCCATTTAATAAATGATAATGTCGTTTGTGCGTACGACAGACTACCGCCTCACGAAGCGGTGGGATTCATTTTTCATCTACGCTTTACATGGAAGTTAATAAAGGATACATGTAATGAATTTATGTGATATATACATGAAATTATATTTATTACATAAAATTAATATACAATACACTTTCTTACCCTTTCACCCGTTAAAAAAATTATAACATCGCTCGTGCATACGTACGACCTACGGTCTCCACAAAGAGATGTGATTCATTCTCCATGTTCAATATTAAATAATGATTATAAAGATTTATATAATGAAAAAAATGATATTTATAAAATTAATATCATTTTTTATATGATTTAACTATATCCTATGTTTTATATCCCAAACTTTCATGATAAAACATGGATGAAAAAACAAGGCAATTAACAACCAAAACAACAGTTATAATGAAAGATTATTAAAAAATGGTAGATAAGATGTTATAAAATGGATAATATATAACATTATAAATATTAATATTAATATTTTATAAGATAATAACATGTTTAAAACCACTATGAATTATGTTAAATAGATATTTACTAAAGGGAAGTGTGAGGTAAGGGGTTTCTTAACTCAGTTTTTATTCATTGGGTTAAACTTATACTTCATTGATTATGTTATTATAAGATTATGTGTGTAATAAAATTATATTATTTTATATTGTATTTACAATTTTTTTATTTGGATTTAAATTTGATACACATAATAAATTCATTTATTAATTCCCACTTCAACGATATGATCTTTGTAAGGGTTTCATCTAAAAAACATCCTTCTCTGTGACACAAGTTATTTTGTGAACACAATTAATTTTTTATGGTGTATATAATTTAATTTTATATATTATATCATAAATAATTCATAATTAATGAAATTTTAATTTTTAATTCATTTAGTTCATTCATAGTGGTTATGATTCAAAAGTCGCCATGGTAGTAAGAGTTTATGCTTTAATCTCATCTTAATCGGGATTGATTATGCTTGAATTTTTCATTGAAGGAAATTCCTTGATAATTGTATAATAAACCCATTTAATTTTATTATAGTATGATTAGTCATGAAATTTTCATCTATTATTTCAATTTTTTATTTCTTTGGTACTTAAAATTATTGAGTAAATGTTTTTAAGGAAAATCAATTTTATTTCTCTCTTTAGTTGAAAACCCTTTATCTTTCATGTCTATATTTTCTTTAAAATGTTTTAAAATCATGTTTTAAAATTATTCTATGATTTTTTAAAATCATTTATACCCATGTTTAATTTTTTTTAAAATTGTTTAAATTGAATCTTCTTTTTCTTTTCTAAATAAGGGACTTTTTAACTTTTTTATAGTAGTGTGAAAGTAATATTTTTTTAACTTGTACAACATGTATGGAATTACCCATAATCATGACCACTCAAGTTTATGAATCTCCCTTTATAATTTTTTATGTTTATTTTTCGAATAAAATTTTTTCTATAATATTTTAGAAATTTTTATATATTGAAAAAGTTATTTGAAAGTGAAAAGGGTATTTTTTTCTCAAGAAACATTCCATGTAATCTTTTAAATACATCTCCATCAATGAGAAAAACCTCTGATATTATGAATTAATTCTAAATTATATATATATATATGTCTCTCACATGTATACCTAGTTTATGCTCTCTTCTATTGACGAGATAGTACATGCCTTAAGACCATTTCTAAAATGCCTTTTTTAAGAAATATCTTTTGATTATGTCATGAGACAAGATTATGAAATCCATTTATTTTCATGGGTGATTATTATGTTTATGAATTATTATTGATATCTTTATGTGGAACACATATGCATGTATATGAAATGAATGTGATAGGTTGGACTAGAAATATATACCCCTCTAATTCATTAGGTGATGTTTAAGTCTCATGAGACATCATGTATGAGATTAAAGAGTGAACTTAATCCATTATGGGACTTTTTCCACCATGTGATGTTGTATTGTAAGTTAGTATTGGTGTTTATGTCATGTTTTATGTCATTTTTACATTTCTTATGATTACACGATCTTGTGATACCATGATTATTTATGTTATTCTTCCATTTGATTACTCAAGTTACTTCTATTTTATGATATTGTGTTATACCTTTGAATCACATGTTATATTTTCTTATCATGTTTGTCACGACCCATCCCAGTGGGGCCCATGCTGTGACTCCTCAAACTCGCCTCCAATAGTCTAGGGGCAGGTGACTAGCACCAAGTAGGCATATCACTAACATGTGAGGAATTTCCTAAGTACCTATACACACATACACATCTCCAATCCCACAAATGATGAAATATAAAAACCATTAAGGAATAAAATGAATGCATACAACTAAACCCAACCAACAGAGCACAATATAAAGTAAAGTGTGGAAAGTAAACTGGGCCATAATACAAGCCCAAAAAAAAGAGCCTTCAAACTAAAAAGTCCAACCAGTACAAAAGAAATTAGGTACTGGTACTGCTGCTTGTAGCCGTAGGAACACCTCGGCATGTAGAAAACACACAAATCTCGGTCCATTCCTGGCCCATCTTGGACTCCGTCAAAAGGATGATCATCTACAAAAGACACGACACGTGTGGAAAAATCCAGTGTAGGGGTGAGTATACAAATACTCAGTAGGGGATCCTAAAAACCAAAAAGAAATACACAAAGTAAAGGTATAGTCATCTCTACACATTATATGTCTACTAAAAATATAACAAGATAAAAACATCCAGATATACTCGAAACCCAGACCTATAGTCTAGAGGTAAGTCACAAAGACCACATACCCGTACTAAGGATTCTGTTCGAAGATTCCAAAAAGCACTCGTCTGAGAGAACTCACTCCACAAGTCTGATAGATCTGAGGACATCCGTTCGAGAAGTATTTTTCATCATGAAAATACATGAGATAGATAGATGCATTGATAGATCTAAAGAGAGAACATATACACTCATTCTAGTAGAACACACTCATGAGTGGGAAAAGATCACGATACACATATGATGATCACTGATAGGGCCTTGTCAGATACCATGGCTCATCCAGATTCACCTGCTAAGTATAGGATTGTCATCCTGTAGGATTGGTAATGTCGATACCTGACTCTACCCAGGGTCAAGAATGGGCAGAGGATCTTACTTTGGGCCTCTTAGAGGGATTCTAACTCTACCCAGAAAGTGCTAGTGAAGGCATCATACTCATGTGAATGGAGAAGATACCTAACCTTTAGGGGAACAAGAAAAAGAGGAGCTAACCCAAGAGAAACCTGTCCAAGTAATAGTGGAAAATAATATCAAGACATGTACAAAAAGGTACATAACATGTAGAAAGGTCACACGCCATGTCCTATGACCCTGGGTACTACCCATGTACAACGAACCGTGTCAAAGGCATGTTGTATAAAAGAAGGTATACACGAAGTTTAAGACAGATACATGTCGTGTTCTATTATCCAGGGAAGACTTTGTGTACGCTGGCCATGTGCCCGTACATGGCTTTAACCCGTGTGTGCTAATTTGTGAACTGATACACAGGGTAACCCATGTAACCGTCCTTGTTTGGCCATGTGGTGGAGTGCATGTTATTTAATCTTCCCCATGTCTGTATATCACCCAAGATACACACCGAACCTCACATAAGGACCCACAAGCCATGTGAAAATGGTCACACACCGTGTCTACACTTCCTGCATCGCGAAACACTAGACTCCACTGAGCCATCCTCGTATGCCATGTTCTCTGGGATACACGCTGTTTGTATCACAGTTTTCCAAAATCGTTGTTCTTAGTCACCGTGCCTTGCATGCTTCTCTAATAGTTGATTCGTCCATCTGATCACCTCAAAACTCTAGGTTCGAGGTCACCCAAGCACTGTAAGGATGTTTCTGTTGGTTTCAGGCCTCTGATCAGCCTTGAAAACATGTCTCAATCCACTCCCACAAAGAATTCTCAAAGAATGATCTATCATGATTCAAGTCGATTCTTCATCTGCCATTGTTTTCACACTTCCTCTTGGTCACCACGATGTCCAATCTCCAGTTTGGGATCGCCGCATTGCGGAACAGGTGCGGAACGATCCATTGACTGTAGCCCCACAAAGAATGCGAAGAATAAAAGGAAAATAGGGAAGAAATTCAATAAAAAAATTGAGGAATGAACCTCCACCGTCATTTTTCATGGCATTGATCTACTCCCATTAGTAGGATTAAATAGTTTTAATCAAAAGAGAAATTCAAAATTATCATGAATCAATTCCCAAAACAAAAATCCCCAAAGTAAAGAGATAAAACCCTTCCGCAAGAATACACAATCCATGGATTAACCTATTCATGGGTTGATCCACATTTGTCATTTAATCTAATAACAGGGAAAGATAAACCAATGTAACAAAACCCCTACCTTTATTCGGTTGAAGAATGATCACTGCATCATGTTCGTTGGCAAGGTCCTTCGAATCTGAGGTGTGTCGATCGATCGCTCCGTCATCATCTGCCAACGAGGTCTCCTCTAATTCTCCAATGGAGGTCATCAAATTCATAGGGTTATGTGGATAACCATGTGAATTTTCCATAAGTATATTTTTATAGAGGCAAATTAGGTTGTTGCATCCCTAAAAAGGTTTAAAATGAAATAAATTATTAATTTATTTCATTTCCTTTAAAACATCGAAAAACTAACTTTTGCAGCCGACATGTGCCATTCGATGTTAGACCTCACCTAAGGTAAATTCATTTCTATGAATGCAATGGTTCCCTTATATTTTTCATTTGAGAACCCGTTTAAAAGTTATTCCACTTTTTCAGTAAAACTGCTCACATGTGCTATTTAAAAGTTTAAATTATTTCAAACATTTATTCCAGGAACTCTGGGCCTCAGAATCGCACGCCTTAACAAATACTGCTCTCATAATAATTCCATATAATATTTAAAAATAATACATGGAAAATATAGGACATTAAATTATCCCCACCTTAGGGATTTTACATCCCCGAAATGCCAAAACAATATGCTACTCAAACAGATGTGGGTACTGCACATGAATCTGAGCCTCCCACTCCCACATTCTCTCCAAAAGGTTCTCATACTGCCACTAGACACACACAAAGGGAATCAATCACCCATGAAGGATACCCTCCTATCGATCCTCGATCTCTACTAGGTACTCTGTGAAGGTCACCCCATCCTCGATGTCCAGCTCACTCCAGTCGATGACGTGCGATGGGTCATGCACGTACCTCCTCAACTATGACACATGGAATAAATTATGTACTTGGTGAAAATATGGTGGTAGAGCTATATGATATGTCACCTCTCTAACTCTGAGCAGTATCTGGAAAGGTCCGCTGAACCTTGAAGATAACTTGCTGCCCCAACCAAATCTCTGAAACCCTCATCAAGGTGAGACCTGAAGGAATACATGGTCTCCCTCCCCAAACTCTAGAGGTCTTCGATACCTTTCATCATAATAATTCTTCCAGCTTTATGTAGTCTTCATCCGATCCTAAATGATCTGCACCTTCTCGGTGGTAGCATGCACCAACTCTAGACCCATGAGTGCTGAGTCTCTGGGGTCATTCCAGCAAAGCATTAACCGGTAGGGTTGCCCATATAAATCTTCAAACGATTCCATACCGAAGGTAGAGTAGTAGATGTTGTTGTCTGAAAAATTCATCAGTGGTAGATGATCCTCCCAACTATGACCAAAATCCAAGATATAGGCCCACAACATATCCTCCAGAACTTGAATGTTTCTCTCTGTCTGACCATCTATCTGGGGATGGAATGCTGTGCTCAAACGTAGCTGAGTCCCAAATGCCTCCTAAAATACCTTCCATAAACAGGATGTGAAATGAGTATCATGATATAAGACTATCATCGAAGTGACTCCATAAAGCCAAACTATCTTCTGCATGTAGAGGCATCCCAAGATCTCTACGGAATTCTGCTCCCTGATAGCTAAGAAGTGGTCCGACTTGGTGAGTCAGTCAAAGATAACCCAGATGAAATCATGTCTCTTGAACGTTCATGGTTATACCATCATAAATTCCATCAATATTACATCTCAATTCCACTCTAGTAATTCTAGGGGGTGAGATAACCCCGCTGGCACCTGGTGCTCAGCCTTCACCTACTGGCTTGTAAGGCATCGAGAAATGAACTTTGCTACTTCCTTCTTCATACCTGCCCACCATAACTGATGCCAGAGGTCCTAGTACATTTTTTATACTTAGGGATGTACCACAAAAGAGTATGTGTGAAACTCCATCAGAAAATCCTCCCACAATGCCACTAGTACTATTGTGTTCCCTCTGAAAAGGGCTACATGCTCCCCGCCTTATGAATATCCATCAGGAGCATGTCCTATGGATAACTGAGCACCCAAAGTATCATAGTAGACATCCTCTAGTCATGCATCCTTGACCCTCCATAATAGTGGAGGGGTGATAACCATCATTTGGAGATAAGATACATCATCTCCATCCATGAAATATAACTGTAGTTAGGCCAACTGCTCTGACGCCTCACTCAGTAGCTATGAACTCAATATCCTATTGAGAGAATATGCCAAAAAGTTCCCATTTCTAGGAGTATAAATGATCCTGAAGTCATAATACTGGAGGAACTATATCAATATTCCCTACCTTGGATTAAGATCCTTTTGTGAGAAGATGTACTTGAGGATCTTATGGTCAGAGTAGACGATAAACCATTCACCCATTAGGTAGTGTCACCACATCTTCAATGAAAAGACTACCATTACCAACTCAGGATCATGGGTCACAGAGTTCTGCTTGTGTGGACTTAGCTGGCACAAAACATAATAAATCACTTACTATCTCTACAACAGGACACAACCAAGCCCGGTCCCTAATGCATTGAAAAAAACTACGTACTCAAAACCCTCTTCCAGAAATCTCAAGATCAGTGTGCTCGTCAAACTCTATATCAACTGCTGGAAAGCCCGTTGGAACCTCTCCATCTATACAAAAGTCTACCTATTTTGGGTCAAGGGTGTCATCGGTGCTGATATCCAGGAGAAATTAGGGATAAATCTCTGGTAGTATCCTGTTTACCCAAGGAAGTTCTGCACCTCTATCACATTCTGGGGTGGCTCCCAAGCTAACACCACCTCGTCCTTGGTTGGGTACATTGCTAATCCATCTACTGAGATAACATGTCCTAGAAAGTTGACCTCCTATATCTATAACTAGAACTTTGAGAGCTTTCCATAATTCTGGTTCTATTGGAGTACGTCTAGAACCATCCACATGTGTCTCTTGTGCTCATCCTATGACACTGAGTACACAAGGATTTCATCGATGAAGACTACTAAGAACCTGCTTAGGTATATTTGGAAGATATAGTTCATAAGTCCCATGAACACTATAGGGGAGTTCATCATGCTAAAAGGCATTAACAAGTACTTTTAGTAACCACATCGACATCTGAAAGTTGTCTTCGATATATCCTCATTTCATACTCGTAACTGGCGGTAACCCAATTGAAGGTCAAATTTAGAGAACCATTGAACCCCTCACAACTGATTTAAGAGGACACAAATCCTCAATAGTGTATAAGTTTTCTCCACTATTTACCTGATTCAGGAACTGGTAATCCATCCACATCCTAAAAATCCCATCGTCCTTCTTGGAAAACAAAACTAGGGTCGCTCAGGCTGAAACACTAGGTCTTAAGAAACCCTTACTCTGAAAATAATCTGACTGCACCTTCATCTCACAAAGATATGTAGGATACATTTGTTATGCTGATGAGGATATCAGTACCATCCCAGAGTGTAAGTTGATGCATAAGTTGACTTCCCAGTGGGGAGGTAGTCCTGGAACATCTTCTAGAAAGACATCTTTGTACTCTGCCACTACCGATGGAAATTACAATCTCACAACATCTGCTGCTCTGAGGGTAAGGCTAGCCAACTCATGAGTGATTGACTGGCCCCTCCTAAGCATGAGCACATTCTATGCTTCCCAAGTTTCCTTTTCACCAATAAAGGAAAACCCCGTTCCATCACTATGGACACACCGCACTCTTCTCCTAAAGTAGTCAATATAGGAATGGACCTAAGATAACCAATACATACCAAGAATGACATCATAAGGCCTCGATGCTTCCAATATGAGTTTCCAACCGAAAATATCACCTCCAAGGGTAAGATCACACTGTTTGGAAAGATGCGTAATCACCAAGTCTCTTCCAATAGGTGTCTCCAAGCATAAGGGCCGAGTTAATGGCTCTATCAGAATCTTAAGGTTTCGCACAAGACATGTGGTAAAGAAATAATGTCTGAAACCTATGTTAATAAGTACAGAAGATAAGGTATAAAAGACACAGATAGTACCTCAAATCACCCCTGGAGTCCCTGGGTCGTGTGCCTCGACCGCATGTAGCTACCCCCACCCCAGTCCCCTAGCTCCCTCAGCCTAGTGCAGACCTCCTGGGGGTGGTGGTGGAAGTATATCAAAGCATATACCACCTCTCGCAGCTCTGCCTACTCCTCTTCCACTTCCTCCACCTAGCAGGTCTACCTTCTCCACTCTATGCCTCTATCTTGATGGCCCATCCACAACCTCCCTATCAGCAGCTTGATGGGTTGGACAGTCTTGTGAGATGTCCTCTACCATCTCATGAGTATCATCGTCTCTCCCTAGGCTGACTGGATCCATCTTGAGAGCTCTAGACCACAAATACCCTATCTTGGGTCCTCCTGTGACATCTCCCACATCCCAATCCCTATGATTGATGTCAGTTTCCTACTGTCGAGGTCTCTGCACCTATCTGCCTACTGCTGACTGCTATGGGCTATCTCTGCTCATCCAAGAAGCTCTCAACCACCAAATCCCACTCGAGCACTTCAACATAATTTTGAATGTATAGAGGCATGACACTAGCTCAGATTTCCTATCGTATACCTCATTCAAAGGTCTGAGCTCTAAAATACTGATCCCTGACCATATCCATTGGGTACCTAGTGAGGTTGGAGAACCTCAATGAACAGTCATCCACTATTAAACTACCCCACTGGAGCTGTGGGAGCTCCTAGATACATATTTCTCTTAGTGTAATTGGAGATAACTCCTCCCTAAAGAGTATCTCAAACTCCATCCATGAAAGATTCTCCTCTTCGTGAGTATTCATGGTTAAAATCCACCATCGTCCTGACGAACCATGAATAAGGATTTCTCCTAGGATCACCATCTGGTCCACTGGTGTCCTCACTAGACAGAAAACTCTAGTCACCACCTAAAGCCAGTCCTGAGCCATCTGAGGGTCAGGATAACCTCGGAACCTGAGGGGTCTCTGTCTCTGAAACTCATGGAGCGCGATTATCCTACACACCTAATATTTTGGTACTACATGTACCATGTGCTTCCCCAATAGTGGTGGTATATAAGGTAAACCACCTAGAGGTAACACCTAGGGAACTGGTCCCTATATCAAATACTCATCACTGAGGGGGTCATCCTCGCGATCGAGCCGCTGAATCCTAGCGAGTATGCATCGCGGAGGCAACCTATAAAGAAACAAGATGTACCATGGTCAAGAGTATATCTGGACAACTTACACAAAAGGACATGGAAAACACAACCCATCCCTATATGATGCATGTACCATTATTTTATTTACATGCAACTAGTGTTTTCATATACCAAGTTGAAAAACAGGTTATCAGAGTCCTAGTGTATGGATACATCGGCCGCCCGCGCCAACATTGGAGTCCCTAGCCTAAAAACTGAGCTCAAAACACTTAACAATGTTTAACTAAACCAATATTATAGACTCTTAGTCCTAATGGTAGACCCGACCATCTCTGATACCACTCTTTCATGACCCATCTTAGTGGGGCTCGTGCCGTGACTCTCCAAGCCCGCCTCCAATAGGCCAGAGGATGGTGACTAGCACTGAGTATGCATATCACTAACATGGGAGGTATTGCCACAGTACCTGTACACACACACACAGACACAGACACAGACACAGACACACACACACTTCCAAGCCCACAAATGATGAAATGTAAAAACCACTATGGAACAAAATGCATGCATACAACTAAACCCAACCAATAGAGTACAATGGAAAGTAAAGTGTAGAAAGTAAACTGGTCCAGAATACAAACCCACCCAAAACAAGAGTATGAAAACTACAAAGTAAAACCTGTAAGAAATAAATATGGTACTGGGACTATTGATCGTATCCATAGGAACACCTCAGCCTGTAGGAAACTCACAAAGCTTGGTCCGGTCCTGGTCCATCCTGGACTCCATAAAAGGCCGCTCTTCTGCACAAGACATGACACGTGTAGGCAAAGCCTGTGCATGGGTGCGTATAACAATACTCAGTAGGGGACCCCGAAAACCAAAAATCCATACACAAAGTAAAGGTATATTCATATCTACACATTATATGTCTATTGAACATATAATAAGAGAAACCCATCCATATATACTCGAAACCCATACCCATAGTCTAGAGGCAAGTCACAATGACTGCATACCCGCACTAGGGATTCAGTTTGAAGATTCCACGAAGAACTCATCCGGGAGAACTCACTCCATGAGTCTAATAGCTTTGATGATGTCCCTATGAGAAGTACTATTTATTGAGAAAATCCATGAGAGAGATAGATGCACTGATAGGTCTAAAGAGAGAACATATACACTCATTCTGAGAGAACACACTCCTGAGTGGGACACGATCACAATACACAAATGAGGATCACTGCTACGGCCATGGTGAATACCAAGACTCATCCAGATTAAACTACTAAGTAGAGGATAGAAATTATGTAGGATTGATCACATTGATACCTCACTCTATCTAGGGTCAAGAATGGGTAGAGGATCTCACTCTAGGCCTCTCGGAGGGATTCTGACTCTATCTAGAAAGTCCTGCTAAAGGGATCATAATCCTATGAATGGAAACGATACATTACCTTCAGGGGAACGAGAAAAAAGGGACACTAACCCAAGTGAAACCTGTCCAAGGAATGGGGGAAAAGAATATCAATCCATGTAAAAAAAGGTATGCGATGTGTAGAAAGGTCACACGCTGTGTCCTATGACCCTGGTTACTGCCGGTGTACAATGGTCCGTGTCGAAGTCATGTCGTGTAGAAGAATGTATACATGGCATCTAAGATAGAGACATTCCATGTTATATTATCTAGGTAAGACTCCATGTACACTAGCCATGTGCTCGTACATGGATCCAACCTATGTGTGCCAATCTGTGTACCAGTACATGGGGTAACCTGCATAACTGGCCTAATGTGGCTGTGTGGTGGAGTACATGCCATGTAATCCACCCCATGTCTGTGTATTTTCTGAGATACATGCCACGCCTCGTGTAAGGACCCACATGCCATGTGATAATGGTCACACACTGTTTC
This sequence comes from Viscum album, assembly GCA_963277665.1. Lineage (NCBI taxonomy): Eukaryota > Viridiplantae > Streptophyta > Magnoliopsida > Santalales > Viscaceae > Viscum > Viscum album. The sequence goes on from OY728164.1 coordinate 1,355,050,576, forward strand.
TATGCTTCCTGCATCTCGAAACCCTAGCCTCCTCTAAGCCGGCCCCACATTCCATGTTCTTCGGGATACACGCCGTGTGTATCGTGATTTTTTAGAATCATTATTCTTAATATCCACATGTCGGGTGATCCTAGGATCTTCAATATGATCATTCAATCACCTCAAAACTCTAGGTTTGAGGTTATCCCAACACCCCAAGGCCTTTTCTGTTGGTTTTGGACCTCCGATCAGACCTGAAAACAAGGATTAATCCATTCGCACGAAGAACGCTCGAAGAAAAATATCTCACAATCCGAGTCAATTCATCACCCTCCATCACTTTCACACCTCCACTAGGTCTTCATGATGTCTGATCTCCGGTTTGGGATCATCACGTTATGAAACATGTGAAAAACAATCTGTTGACTATAGCCCCATGAAGAACATGAATAATGCTGGGCAAAGAGGGCATAAATTCAATAAACATATTGAGGAACAAAACTATGCCATTGTTTTTCATGTCTTTGATCTACTCCCATTTATAGGATTAAATAGTGTGAATCAAAATAGCAATTATAAATCATCATGAATCAATTCCCAAAACAAAAATCCCCAAAGGAAAGAGATAAAACCCTCTCGCAAGAATACACGATTTGAGGATCAACCTGTTCATGGGTTGATCCACGTTCATTGTTTAATAGAAGAATGGGAAAAGATAAACCAAAGTAATAAAACCCCTACCTCAATTAGGTTGAAGAATTATTTCCGTGTCATGTTAGTTGGCAAGGTCCCTTGAATTTGTGGTGCATCGATCGATCGCTCCATTGTCATCTACCAACGGGGTCTCCTATAATGCTCCAATGACAGTCATCAAATTTGAAGGGTTATGCAGGTAACCCTATAAATTTTCCATAATTATATTTTTATATAGGAAAATTAGGTCATTGTGTCGATAAAAAGGTTTAAAATAAAATAAAATATTAATTTATTTCATTTCCTTTAAAGCATCCGAAAACTAACTTTTGCAGCCGAACTGCAAAAGTTGATGTTAGGCCCCTCCTAAGGTAAAGTCACTATTCTGAACACAACAATGCCCTCATATTTCTCATCCATGTTCCCATTTAAATGTTATTCCACTTTTTCAGAAAAACCAATCAAGCACACTATTTAAAAGTTTAAATTATTTCAAATATTTATTCTGGGCACTCCAGGCCTCAGAATCGCATGTTGTCGCAAAGACGGGTCTTGTAATAATTATATATAATATTTAAAAAAAGTACATAAAAAAATTCAATACATTACAATGTTTATTCCATTAATTGGATTTTAATCTCACCACTTTCTTTATGTATTCCCCAGGTTATCCCATACAGTTTTGGGAGCTCAAATGGATTTTAGGATCTCATTATATAGAATAAAATAAGGATTCAAAGTTTTATGTTCCTTTGATATATTATGAACCTAGTCTTCCAAATACACCAGGACTCACAATCTTTTTTTTGTATTAATGGTTATTTATGTGTAAGAATAATGTAATAATATGGGTAAAAGGTATGGGTCTCTATAGTTTGTATTAGAGGCAAGGTTTAGTTAACCTTATGAAACTAGTATGAGAAAAATTTAGTGATAAACCTAGGGATAATTATAAGGATAAGAATAAGTATAGGGAAATATCCTGGAATATTGCTGAAGTATAGAGAGATTAGTTTTTAAGAAATTATATCCCTTCCTGGATACTACAAGTGGACATGGTCCTAGTCCAGATGTACCTTGGGGTAATAACTCTAAAAAAGACATGTAGGGTTTGAATCGAGTGTTACCTCGCATAGATAACATCGATTTAAAACTATAATCCTATAATTCAAGACATACTTATAATTTATAATTTATTCCTTATAGGTTTATAAGTATCCCTTTGGTATGTCAATGTATTATCATCTTGTTTCTTTTAATATTTTTAGTTAATGGAGGGAAATAAGAGAAGTAATTTTGAGAACTAATGTGATGGGAAATGTAATTATTTCCCTAATGAGAAGCCTAATATAATGGGAGTGGTAGTTGGACATATTATTATCATGAAAAATGATTTATCTCGAATCACGATAAACAAATGAAACGTATTTGAATTTACAAACACATAAAAGAAGATAAGGATGGAGTATCGTGGAATTTCAAGTGAAAAATATGAAAAAGAAAAGAAGTTTCAATTTTTTACATGTCAAAAATGTGGGTAGAGGCACCATGGAAAATTCCTTAAAGGAACTATAAGATAATTTATATGTGGAAAAGGATAGAAAAAATTATATAATTATAAAAGAAAAATAGAGAGTCTAGTTAATATGATGTAGGAAAATAAAGTTCAAAATAAGGCACCACTAACAGTTCAATGTTTTAAATGTGGGAAACATGGTCATTATAAAATTTAATTACCTAATACAAGGATTAGTATCTCAAGGACTATGTTATAAAAATCATTATACTAGAATGATTGAAGTGTTTAGGTTTTGGAATCTGATAATCATGTTGTTGAAGTGTTTTTATTAATGGTATCATGAAACTTGTAAGGATTTTCCTGCAATAGTTTTTCTTTAATGATTTACATGAATACGATGAATGGTAATAATGATATATAAAGGAGATATAATGCTAATGTAATATTTTTTCGAAAATAATAAGCTTTATAGAATACCTTAGTGGTTAAAAATTTATTTTATTATAAATTTTATTTGTAGGGGTGTTCATCAAATTTTTAGGAAAAGTTTTAGAAAAAGGAAAAATAGAATTCCGAGTGATAACCCATCACATTTAGCAGTACCACGAGGCTTGAACCCATAGGTAAAAGAAGATAAGTGTTCATCACCTACTATGAGACTACATGATGTACTGGTTAGTATTTCATTGTTTTTAATTAAATGATTTTGTTGATAAATATTAAGTTGATTTTTGGAAACATATTAGAGAGTCAAATATTTTTTGAATTATTAGAATTTTGAGGCGATTAATGGTATTTTGGAAAATTTTTTATTAGGTTAATATATATATATATATATATATATATATATAACCTCTAGGTTTAATGTAAAATATTATTTATTAAGAAGGCTATCATGTTTTTAGAGATGTCAGTTGAAAGGGTATGAGATTAACATTGAGGTTAACACCTTCTTTCATGTTGATATCATTGAGGTTATTTGGGATATAAGGTTATTTATTTAATTAATTATCTATTTTAAACCTTTGGTTTCATTATTGAATATTAATATATTCATATTCATTTCAGGTACTATCTTACTTTACGATATCATATTTTGTTTTAATAAAGATAGGAGTAATAACTTATTACTCTTTTATGGATCTTATGATATGTTAAAATTTAATTTTAGTGCTTTAGGCATAAAAAAATTATTTTGGATATTATTTCCTTAGAGTAATAGGCAAAGTGGAAAGTGAACTAAGAAAACCAAAGAATAAAATTGCGTTTATAAAAAAAAATATCAAGCAATTATATTTTATGGCGTCCAATATCTTAATAGTAAAATAATGCCTCGAATATTGGAAAAGGAAATTGAAACAAAAATGTTATCCTATTACCTACATATTTGATGAATCAATGGTCTTTTAATTCATCATAGATTTATGGTTTTTTGGTTATTCACTTCCTCTTGACCATTCAATTTCTTATGATCAATGATTTCTATCACTCTTCATAATTATTTATGACTTTTATTCCATGTACATATTTTCACTTCTCACCAATTCTCTCCAACTTGGAACACCATTTATGTGTTATTCCAGATGAACTTTGTATTTCCATTTCACTCATTTTAAATAAAAGATTTATTAAACCTTTTTGTGATGTGGGTTTTCTATAAAGTAATTATTGACCGTCAAACCCTTGATTACTGAGAAAAAGTTTAAATTGTGAGGATGAAATTTATTTAAGGGGGTATAATGTAACATCCTATGATTTTATGAAATATAATTTTCAAATAAATTTTATTTCTTTAATAACCTGCGCTACACATAACATTGAGTTTAAACGAACTGTGATATACTATTAAAATATTACAATTTAATGAAACAGTTGTCACTTAGCCATTGGAATGGAGAGTATGAATATAATTAACTAAATTATAAAAATTTTAGGGTTAAAAATATTTAAAATTATTTCTTCTATTATCAATTAATTAGAAATTAAAATACAAACCAACTAAAAAGAAAGGAATTTGATTTTTGAAAAACAATTTCTATGCGCAAAAATGTTTTTTATCTCAATATAATAAATAAATCACTTTTAGTGAATGATTTTAATGAAATTTATAAATTATATATTCAATATAATGTTTTAATATTAATCTAATATTTTTTTTCTAGGCATGGGAAATGAATAAATCAAATTTTATGCTTGAAAACTGTATCTTTCAAAAAACAAGTTTTATCTTATTTTGTACAGTTATTCAAAAATTAATTTTTCATACTTTTAGAAAATTTATTTGAAGAAATGAAATTAATTTTTGAAATCATAAATTTGAAATTATATTAGAGTTATTTTTTTGAATTTTCAAAAAAGATTAATTTTGCAATGAATAGTGAAAAATACTAGATTTTCTTAAGAATTATATTTTCGTTTAAAGCATTTAAAAATTTAAAAATTTGTTTTAAAATTGTTTTTTAGTTTAATTATATTATAATTTATCCAATTTGTTCCATTGGAATCAATTTTATGTTCGATTTTTATATAAAAACTTTTTATACTTGTTAAAAAATTCTTCTTTGGAAAAACATATTTTTGTCGTATCTATAGGTTTTATTTTAAATTATATTCTACCAATTATATGTGTTTGATTTGATAAAAATGGATTATATATTTGGAATTAGAATAAATAATATTATCTAATAATGTTAACTCAATTTGTGACTATAATGAATAGCAAAAATAGTAAATTTATTGTACTATTGTTAAGGTAAGAATGAGTTCATTGGGGGGTTAAAATAAAAATATAAGGGTTAAAAGTGACCTAAAATTTTCCAAATATTATTAGATGGACACATTTTGAACCTATATAATATAAGTTTTTAGAATATACCATTTTTAAACCTTGTGGCATGTGAAAAACACGGGTGTAATTATTTCTTTTCAAAAATTCTAAGTGTGTCTTATCCCCCACTTATAAAAGTTTATCCCCTATACTCTCCTTTCCATAATTCCAAATGTTGAGTAAAAATTCTTAATTTATACACTTTATATCCTTATTTTTGAAAATTACAACCTACTTTCTTAAAGAATATGCTTTACAAACTTTATATTTCCCACTTATTTATATTGTTTTTATAGAAAAACATTTATTCCATCAAAGGAATATATATTTATAAATTGATGATTATAAAATTTAGACATAGTCCAGTCCATCAAAATGACTAAATTTTATTCTATCAAACTAACCAAATATTATTCCATTAGAATTTCCAAAGTCTAGTCCATCAGACTGACCAAAGTTTAGTCTATTGGCGTAACAATGTTTAGACTATCAGTGTGAAAAATTTTAATCTATCAGTGTGAAAAATTTTAGTTTATCAATCTAAAAAAGTTTATTCTATCTGTGTGATTGAGTTTAGTCGATCAATATGAATGATTTTATATTATCGATATGATCGAATTTATTTCATCGGTCTAACTAACTTTAGTCCATCAATCTGATAGATTTTAGTCTATCAGTATGATATATTTGAGTCCATCATACTGACTGAGTCTGTTCCATCAGACTGACCAAGTCTTATCTATTGGAATAAATTATTTTAATCCATTGGACTAAATATAATTTATTCTATCAGAATTAAGTTTATAATCAAATGGTTAGAATCATTTCTATCCGATGGATAACTTTTTAAATTATTGTAATGGTGCTATCAAAATGGAATCAAGTTGAGCCGTCAATATGGAGCTCATCCAAGGTTGTTGAAACCAACTTTGAGAATCATGAAATTTAACCATTAGAGGTGTGATTATAAACAAAGTATCATTTAAGGATTTGGGATTTGATGATTTTGTGATCAATCGTTCTGCAGTTTTCTATGCTATAACCTCCCATTATTTTCACTTTGTAAAATTTCAATGAGTTTTTTATAAGGAATCCTAGTAAGTATTGTAAATTCCTTAATTGTTTTTGCATTTGTATCCATAGTTTCTGATCTAGGTTTAGATCAATGGATTTTGAGGATAGGAAGACTATTGATTTAGATCAGGTTGATCAAGGTCTTCTGAGGATAGGAATACATGCTTGATTATGATCTTTTAGATCGAGGGATTTCTTGCTAAAGAAAGACATATGTTACAGTTAGGTTGAAAACCGGGGATACTCAAAGTCAGAGTTTGTGAATTCATTAATTATTAAGGTTTAATAGTAGAAAATATTTTATAAATATTTTAGTAAGTCATTATTACTCTTTCTATAATATTTTATTTAATTATTTCTAAAAGTTATTATATTTATCTTGTGAATTAATATAGAAATATTACTTAAATAAAATTTAATAATTTTATTTTCTGCATGTAATCCGTTTCTGTTATAGTAACTATAATCATAGAACAATATCTAAGTCTAATAAATATTAATAAATAGGTTTGGTATTTTAGGTATTTTAATTTTTTAAACTACAATTCACCCCCTATTATTTACAGTATAAAATCTAAGATTCAACAATTGGTATTAAAGGAGGTTCTACTACTTAAACATGAAAATTATTTACTTTTTTCTATATCAAGAAATTTTTCAAGTTTACAATTTTTGTTAAACTATTGTCACACTAACATGTATTAAGGAAAAAGTTTTTTTAAGATGATATGTCTTAATGTTGATACTCTTGAAAATCTAAATCTTAATAGACCACTATTTTTTATGGTTCTGACTATGAATATTGGAGATTTATGATCAAGACTTTTTTTTATTAACACTAGATTTGATAAATTCTTCATGTTGATTAGAAATTATAAAATTCTTGAGAAGGAAGTTTCTTCTTTTACTAATCAATAAAAATCAAAATATTAGTTAAATTATCATGTGAGGAATAATTTTCTTTGTTCTATGACAATAAATATATATATTATAATATTTTATTGAGATGATAAAAATAGTATATGAAATAATATGGAAATTACACATTTTAGAAATTCTAAAGTAATTAAAACCAGAAGATCTATACTTTGTGTATATTATCAATCTATAGATTTTTTACCTAGTGAATATGTTGCTAAAATTACTCATAGATTTATGATGATTGTGAAAAATTTATAATATCTTGGGGATAAATATATTATATATGATATATTAGTTGAAAATATCATTGAAATCATGATTGGATAATGGGATTCTAAAAGGAAATATCTAGATGACACTAAGAGAATTAAAAATTTGACTTTGGATGATCTTATAGGTAATCTCATGCAGTACGAGGGTATACAAAAGAGTGATGTTGAGAAAATGAAAAATAATAATGGTGGAGTTACTTTTTCTTCAACATCATATGTTTCTAAGAAAATAAAGTCTGATAATAACGTTTCTTGACCTTTAAAGAGAAAGAAAGTTTGATTTGAGAGATAAAGTAGTTCATTTGAAGAAAGTCAGAATGAACTTTCTCAATTATCTCAAAGGATGAATAATATTTTTGTGAAAAAGGATTTTCCAATATAAGTATAAGAAGAATCATAAGGACATAAGTGATAAGAAATATTCTTTTAAATTTATTTACTATTAGAGAAAGAAGGCTGATCATATAAGACCATAATATCCCAATCTTAATAAGAAATAAAGGAAGGATCAAAATTCTTAATGGAATTCTATGAAATCTTATAGACATAATAATAAATAAAGTATAAAAGCATCTAAAACTTGGAGCGCAAGTGGAGATGAAAGTTCATTATAAAATTCATCAGATGATGAAACTGAATTTCAGAAAAATACTAGTTTCTTCATTGAGATTACAAAGAAAAAAATTTCTTCATGGTACGGTATTAGTGAAACCTTAACTAATCTTACTTTAAATACAAATCATCCTTAAAGCAATAATTAAAATAAATTTTCAACTTGATATGAGGAATCTACTTCATTGGAAGAAAACAATAATTTACCTAGTTTTAAATAAGTTTGAATATTTTAAAACATTTAGAAAACCAAAATAAAAAAATTTCTAAAAAATTTGATAATATTGAGGAAAAAATTTCTAAATAAAATTCAAGAATATCTATACTTACTACTAATATTTATAATATTTTAAAATAATTTGAAAAATCTAATTTTGAGAAAACTAATATTTCAAAATAGTTAGAGAAAACTAATCTAAAAAAAACTAATTTTTCAAAAGAATTAGAAAACTTAATTCAAGTATAAATTATATTAAGGATAATAATTTATTTTTGAAATTAAATTCTGAAATATAAAGTCTAAAAAAGTTTATATAAAAGGTTATTATTGGTAAATAAAATTTTGATAATATTTACAGATAAATAAAACCTTATTATGGTTTATCTGGAATGGGTTTTACAAATAAGAAACCTATTTTTCAAAATAACTATTTTGTTAAAAAGATTGACCAATTTAGTTAAAAATGTCAAAGTGGGGGAAATTTTAAGAATATGTTTTCCATAAATAAAGTAAAATCCTTATATTTTCATAAATATTATTTTTCAAAAGAATTAACAACTACTCTAGATATAAATGTTGGATAGATATTGATTCCAAAAATATTATTTTCCAATAATTATGGACCCAAGTAGGTTTGGGTTTCAAAATACTAATATTTTTAATTTTAGGAAAATAATAATTGTACCAAAAAAATATATGGTACATGGATAGTGTTTATTCTAGGAATATGACTGAAAAAAATATTTCATCAAGAAGATTATTAAAATAAAAGTTGGAAAAGTTACCTTTGGCAACAATGATCTAGGATAAATTATCAGTATTGGTAAAATTTTTATTCTTGGTAAATATTTGATTTCAAATGTTTTATTTTATATTGGTATTAAGAAAAAAATTATTAGAATAAGTAAATTATGTTATGAGGGATATATTTTGAACTTTATGAATGATAAATGTATTGTTCATATTTCTAAAGATGAATTTATTATTTCTAATAATCGGTATGAGAATGTTTATACAATAAACTTATAAGACCTTAGAAGCCAAGATATACCATGGCATAGTGAAATAGAAGACCTATCTTGGTTTTGGAATAGAATATTAAGACACTTAAATGTTATAAAATTAGCTAAACTATATATGAAAGGACTATTTAGAGATCTACTAGAACTTAAGTTATATTATTCTAAAATTTTTGATCCTTGTCAATTCATAAAGTAACATAAGTCAAGTTTTAAATCTATTAGTTAAGTATCCACTTTTGATTCTTTACAATTATTACACATGTATTTATTTGGTCATACACAAACTATAAGTATCAATGGAGAATACTGTGTATATGTTTTAGTTGTTGATTACATTAGATACACATGAGTCTATTTTATAGGAAAGAAGTCGGAAGACTTTTTATCTTTTAAAAAATTTGTATCCCATATTAAAAATGAGAAAAATATATCCTTGATAACTATTAATAATGATCATGTTGGAGAATTTGTAAATTTTTATTTTGAAACTTTTTCTAGTAAAAAGGTATAATACATAAATTTTCTGCACCTAGAATTCCATATAAAAATGGTGTAGTTGAAATAAAAATATAATTTTTTTGGAAATTACAAGAACCATGCTGAGTGAATAATTCGTTGCTAAACACTTTTGAGATAAAGTAGTTAGTACTACCCACTATACTATAAATATAGTTTTAATAATAAATTTTATTAATAAAAATCCTCATGAGTTATGGATTGAAAGAAATCCAAAACTTTCTTAATTTAATGTCTTTTAGATGTAAAGTGTTCACTTTTAATACTAAATATAATTTATATAAATTTTCTCCAAAATACCAGGAAGGAATTTTTCTAGGATATACTAGAACTAGTAAAGCCTATAGAGTCTTTCATAAAAACACAAGTAATGTTGAGGAAATAGTGAATTTTAAATTTGATGAAACCAACCCCTTTGTTTTCAAACAATCTCAATCCAAATATTTAGATGTTATTTCAAAAACTTACTTTCAACCAATATTGGAAAGTTCTTCTTATGGGTGAAAAAATAAAGAATATGTTTATAAAGTTTCTCCTTAAGAATAATTTCAACCTTTTGTTGAATAAATAAGTTTTATAAACCCAAGGAATCAATTGATTATTAGGAATCATCCTAGTGATAATATCATTGGTGATGTAGATCAACTTGTTAGAACTAGATGTTACTTAAGAAAAGGAATTAAAAATTGTTAATTTTTATCAAAATTAGAACCTATAACATCTAATGATGCTTTAGGTGATGAAGATTGGATAAAATCTATTCAAGATAAAATTAATGAATTTAAAAAGAATCATGTTTAGACTTTGGTTGAAAAACTTAAAGATACTTCAGTAATTGGAGTAAAATGGGTTTTTTGAAATAAGTGAGATGGAAATGGAATTATAGTTAGAAATAAATCTTGACTTGTTAAAAAGGGTTATAATAAAAAAGGAATAATATATAAAGAAAACTATGCTCTAATATCTATACTTGAATATATTCATATTCTTCTAGCATATACAACATTTATTAATTTCAAACTTTTTTCAAATGGATGTGTAGTGTTATTTTCTTAATAGATATGAATATGAGGAATTTTATATAGAACAACCCCATGGTTTTGAAAATAAAAAATCTCTATACAATGTATTTATACTTAATAGGGAACTTTATAGACTTAAACACACCCCTAGAACCAGGTATGATATATTAAATGGTTTTTAAAAAAATGATTTTTATTAAGGGATAAATGATTCTCACAATTTTAATTAAAAAAGTTTCTAAAAACAAAATCATTGTTTAAATTTATATTAATGATATTATATTTGGTTAAACTAAAAAATATCTTGCAGATTCCATTGAAAATCTTATTAAAACTGAATTTGAGATGATCATGATGGGTGAACTTACTTATTTTCTTGGTTTTAAAATTCACAAAAACCGAAAGGAAATTTTATATCTCAATATAATTATATATAATATATTCTTAAGAAATTTCTATATGACAATACTAAAAGTATTATTACTCCTATTGGAACCTAAAATACTTTATATATTGATGAATCTAGGAAACAAATTGATCAAAAGATATTTAGAAGAATGATTGGTAGTTTGATATACTTAACAACTTGTTATCTAGATTTAATGTTTTCTATATTATTGTGTGAAAGATATCAGCTAGTCCAAAAGAGTCCCATATTAAGGATGTTAAATTAATTTTTCATTATCTTAAGGGAACTATGGATCTAGGCTTATTTTACTCTTTAAGAAATGTTTTTTAACTTAATTTTTTTTAAGATTCCAACTTTGGTGGATGTAAAATAGATAGAAAAAGTACATATGGAACTTTTAATTTCCTTGGAGAAGCTTTAGTTTCTTGATCTTGTAAGAAACAAAATTCTATATAACTTTCCACTACTAAAGCTAAATATGTGGTTGCTGGAAGTTTTTGTGCTCAAGTGTTGTGGATTTCATACAAACTCACTGACTTTGGCTTTAATTTCAGTAAAACTCTAATTTTGAGTGATAACATAAGTGACATAGCTTTAAATAAACACCATCACATCACTCACAAGAAAAACAAGTAGATATAATACACCATTTCCTTTAGGACCACACAAAAAATGAGATATCTTTTTACAATTCATTTGAATATAAGAAAAAATTACTGATATATTTATTAAAACCCTCAAGTCTAATAGATTTTAATAGAAAAAATAGAATCTAGGAATGATCAATACTAAATGAATGTTCATATATAATTATTTTTTATCAATCCCCTTACAGTAATAAACCCCTTTTCAAAGGGGGAGTACAAATGTAGTGGTCTTCTAAAAATATTAGTTTTTGTAAAAACTTTAGTTTTTTCTAAAAACTTTATTTTTTCAAATTTTTTTAGTTTTTCTAAAAACTATGGTTTTTCTAATTTTTTTTTATTTTTACTAAAATATTTAGTTTTACTAAAACTTTGTTTTTTATAATTTTTTTAGTTTTCTTAGAAGTTTACTTTTACTAGAAAATTTAGCTTTCCTAAAAACATTGGTTTTTACAAATTTTTTAGTTTTTCTAAAATTTTCATTTATAAAAAAGAATAATAATTTACCAGAAAACATTTCTCATAGGAAGTTCCAATTTTTCTCCAATAAGGAAATTTATATTGTTTTTTTGTTGTTTATAACTTTCGGTTTTATAAATTATTTAAAAAATTTCTCCATAAAATTTTCTCATCCTATAATTTAAAAAAAACAATTAAGAGTTTAGGATATATTTTTAGAATATTTCTAAGATATATATCAATTGTCAGATCATATATTATATTTTTTATAAGCCATCATATTTTTGGAAGTTGAATCATATCCCATGAGCCTATAAATATGAGGGTAGATCACCACATCCCACATCAAAATTTTAGGTTTTTGATAACCCTTGACTCTCAAAATCTCAATTATTTTGATCTTATGGAATTCATTAAATCAATATTTCTTATTCCAATTAGCATTCTATAAAATGAATACATCCAAATATTTAGTTAGTATGAAGATGGTGAAGGAAAGATTGATTGAAAAATAGTGGTTTGATAAAACTAACTTATTGATGAAGGAAGTGATCAAGTTCAAAGGTTGGTAAAATGTGTATATAGAGAAATAAGATTTTGATCTTCACTATCATATAATAGTGAATTAATTCTATTCATCAATTTTTTAATATATAAGTTGATTCTGTGGTAATAAATTTTAGTCTTTTTGATATATTCTACAAGCTAAATATTTATAAATTTTCAAATTTGGTTAAAGTTTCAATAGAAGGGGAAGGGTTTTTAGTTATTAATAAGCTTCTAGAAAATATTGGTTCTTTTGAGAAGTATATGGTTGAAACTTCATTATTTACTACTTATGATAAGGTATGAAAATTATTTCATATTTAACTGGATATAAGAGTAATATCTTTATATGTGAAAGGATATATCATCCCAAGGAAAAAAGATAGAGATGATTTAAACGTGTTGTACATCTTTGTTTTAGATTTCTTAATGAATATGACGAAAATAAATTTAGTGAAGTTTGTTTTCCTTTTGATTGAGGCATCGAATAAGAGTTATTTAAAGTTAATAATTTTTCTATTTAAATGATTTATCAATAATTTTTTTTAAATTTTATGTTTTTCATGAAGATTAATAGTCAGAGAAAAATTATCCTTAATCAGTGAAGAAACAAATTTGATAATTAAATTTGTTTTTATACCAAAGTTAAAAATATTTTTGGAGAAATCAGAAAAATAATCATCTAATTTTGAAGTTATCCAACTAAAACAAAAAATTCAAGAGAAAAGGAAGGTCTGTTATTCACCTACGAGGTTGAAAAATAAAGTCAATGATATGTATGATGAGGAATACAATGAATTGGTGAATTAAAAATCCGAGAAGAATCCTAGAGATCCGAACTTCAAACTTGATTTGTATTATTAATTAGATTTAAAAGAGAAAACTGAGGAAGTTTTTAAATATGAAGAAAAGAATAAGAAATAGAATAAAATATTTTATGAAGAAAAATTGTTGAAAGTCTTTTTAATGGTTTGGAACAAGATCATTGAGTTTATCATGCTATTAATAGGGAAGTAGTTCTTTCAGTTTATCCTTTATCAGTTTTTTAATTTGTTCCTCAGTCTATTCCTAATGTTTATCATCCAAATATTTCAGAACTAGAAAATGTTATAAATTCCAAAGTTCCTTTACTTATTGTGAAATAAAAAGGAAAAGTTATTGAGGTTGAAAAATCTAATTAAAAAAATGTTGATGTTTCAATTCAAGAAGAAATAAAGAAACCCAGAAAAGATAATCTCAAAAGAGATACAGTGTTAGCAAAGAAGTTAGAGAAATAATTATAATAATATTTCAAAGAATACATAGAATAGGTAGAAGAATAAAAAGAATAAGAAGAATAAGAAGAATAAGAAGAATAAGAAGAAGAAAAATAAAATTCTTTCGAGACCTCATCTTTTAGTACTCAATATGAAAATAATGTAGAGTTGGTAGTTTTTGAATAAGAGAAATGTTATGTGAATGAAATAAAAATCATAAATCACATAAAATGGTATCATATGAGGTATAATTTGATAAAAATATTAATGTAATATAAATATCAGATGTTGGTAATGTGAAAGAACAAAAAAAATAAAGTGTGGATGTTGTCCCTTCAAGAATACATACTTATGATGTATCATCAGATTCAAATGATTCTCAAGTAACTCAATTAGAACAAATGATAAAATCAAGATTTTATTATTTTAATGAGGCTTTGAATAATCTTGTGTATACTATTCCATTTCTACAAAATATTGAATCCCATTTTAAACATATTCAGAAGAGTAAAAATGTTTTAGAATAATTTGATGCTTTAAATTAGATTAAAGAAACAATTTTTCAGAATGAATCCGATTTCAAATATTTCAAAGTTGATTCCAAAGTAAAAAAGGAGAATATTTAAGAAAATCATATTATAGATAAAAGATACAAATTGGGATTTGAAGTTCCATGATGATCAAATAAAAGTTGTTAATAATTATTCCTTGGATATTGCTTATTCTTTTGGGAAGTTATCTTTTAATGTTTCTAAAATGTTTAATATTTTTGATAAGTTCATGGATTTTTTTGAATCACAAGATAAAGAGATATAGGATTTTAATAAAAACAATATATATCTCTTGAAGAAGTAGTAAAGTTGAAATCTGAGAATAGAAAGATCTAGTATCTTGAAGAAGAGGTTGACGGATTGAATCAAGAGGTTTGACAGTTCTGAGTTCTTGAAGAAAGAGTTTCCAAGATGGATTTAATGAAAAAGGGATATATAAGAAACAATAATAGTTCATAAAGATGAAATTAATAATGAATAAATTATATAATAAAGAAATATTTTCTTCTTCTTGACTCTTAATGATGTAAAACCAAACATTTGAATGGATATTAGTTTTAATGAATTATTCTCCATATTTTCTATTTGATTTTTTTTCAATTATATTTGGTTTAATGTTCTTTATATATTCATGTATTAATGTTTATTTAAACAAAAATTATTTTATAGTATTATTTCTCTAACATTTTAGGTACTTTCTAACTCCTATATTTTTTTGAAAATCATAAAGGGGGATAAGTTATTGAAGGAGAAGTTACTGAGGGAGAAGTTATTGGGGAGAATTTTTCTATATTATCTTATTCCTAAAATATTATATCAATTTTTTTTAAAAAAGGAGTTGAAAATATAGGGTAGATAATAATGATAGGAGGATAATTGTTATTAAAATAATAATGGGTTTTTTAATTTGTTCAAAGTTATTAGTTTTTCTATTTAAGTGTTGTGATTTTTTCTTTTCATAAAGGGAGATATTGTTGAGTAAAAAGTTTTAATTTCTACACTTTCTATACTTAGTTTTTAAAATCACAATACAATTTATTAAAAACTATGTTTTACTTAATTTATATTTCCCACATCTTTATAATTTTTTTATAGAAAACCATTCATTCTACTGAACAAAGAAATATTTCTAAACCGATGATTATAAACATTAAACATAGTCTAGTCCATTAGAATGACTAAAGTTTAATCCACAGGACTGACCAAAGTTTATTTCATTGGATGGACCAAAGTATAGCTTATTGGACTGACCAAAATTTATTCTATCAGTGTGGAATAATTTAGTCTATTAGTGTGACGAAGTTTAGTCAATCGGTGTGACAAATTTTAGTCTATCAATGTAAAAAAGATTATTCCATTTGTATGACTAAGTTTAGTCTAAAAGTTTTAATGAGTTTAGTATATCTACATGACTAAGTTTTGTCTATTGGTATAATTAAATTTAGTCCATCAGTATGACTAACTTTAGTCCATCGGTCTAATAGTGTTTAGTCCATCGGTATAATAGATTTTAGTCCACTGAACTGACTGAGTCTAGTCCATCAGACTAACCAAGTCTTATCTATTGGACTAATTTATTTTAATACATTTGACTAAATTGAATTTATTACATTAGAAATAAGTTTATATCATATGGCTATAATCATTTCTATTGGATGAAAAACTTTTTACATTATTATAATGGTGCTATAAAAAGGGAATCAGATGAAGATATAAAGATCATGCTAAGCTATCTGGATGGAGTTCATTTGAGGCTATTGAAACTAAATTCTATAATCATGAAATATGATTATTGGAGGTGTGACTATAAATAAAGGTGTATTCAATGAGTTAGGAGATTCCACATTTGTGACTCAACCCTTCTGAAGTTTTCTATGTTATAACTTCTCATTAATTTTTATTTGTAAACTTTCAGAGAGTTTTTTGTTTGAAGGAATTTTAGTGTGGATTATAAATTCATTAGATTTTTTTTAATTTCAATTCACAATGTCTGATTTGATTTTAGATCAAGGTATTCTGAGGATAGGAAGACTGTTGATTCCAATTAGGTGGATCGATGGATTTCGGGGATAGAAAAAATAAAGATGATTTTGATATTTTAGATTGATGGATTTTTTACTAAAGAATGATAGAACTTGAGATTAGGTTGAAAACAAGGAATAATCAAAGTTGGATTTTGTGACTTCATTAACTCTTAAGGTTAAAAAGTATAAAATATATTATAAAGCTTTTAGTAAGTCATTCTTAATTTTTTATAAGCTTTTCTTTACTTGTTTTTACAATTTATTATATTTCCACTGTACATTGATAGATAAATTTTAATTTTATAAAACTTACTAATTTTATTTTCTGGATTTAATTTGTGTCTATTATAGTAACTATGATCATCAGAATATATCCGAGTTTGATAAATCTTAATAAATATTTTTGATATTTTAGTTAGTTTAACTTTTTAAACTACAATTCACCCCCTCTTATAGCCATTTTAAACTCTTAGATATAACACAAAAACCTATTGGTTTATCCTTGAACTAACTAAATAACATCCTTAATTATCTACACTCATCCTAGAATCCATGGTTTGATCATAAAGAAAACATATAAAGTCTTTTAGTGTAAACCTAAAGAAGTTTTCCAAAGAAGAGGTAACATCCTCAACAGAGAATTTTATTTTATTTATTCTTCCAAATACTTAAAATGTCATTAAAACTTGATGATATAATAATATAAATATACTTCATAAACTGATATGTTGTTATGTTAAGGGTATGACCTACAACCATATAATTCTCCCTCAAACGGGAAACAAAACTGTTGATTGTGTGTATGGCGGACTACCGTATTACAAACCGGCATAATTAAATTTCCATCACCACTTCTAATGGATGAATATAATGATGAATATAATGTTTATATATGATATTTATGATGTAATTATACTTATTTAATTATAATATCACATAAACCTTCTTACGTTTTATTCTGTATGGAATAAAATAACGTTGCTCATGTTAATGGCGGACCACCACCTCACGAAAGGATGTGATTCATTTTTCACATACGATTTAGCCCAAATGGACCAAAGGCCTTCATTTTTATTGATTTTTGATAACCCCACTTTCAAGGGATGAGGGGGAACCCTTACAAGGCCTGTAGGCTCAGAGATTACAAGGCCCGTAGGCTTAAGAGATTACATGACCTGAAGGTCTTAGGAAATTCAACCAGACTACCTATAAGGAACTGCCCCTCCCCAGCATCTGTATCATGATAGTATCTCTCCACCTTTACATGGTCATCTGGATAGGCTTCCCATGCAATCATAGGCTGGTACCGATGGCATAGACACACCCTCTCATTCTGACAATCCATTTGGTTCTGCTCTGGTGAGTGCACCTACTCTGAATCCTCTTCTAGGGCTGCTCCTTTATCTGTAGTGTGTTTGGGGAAACTACATGCATGTGGCCCGAAGTACATAATGTGGCCCAAGGGCCTTAAAGGTGTCCTGAGAGCCCTACTGACCTGAAGGCCTGGGTGGCCCAAAATCCTTAAGGTAATAAGGATTAACATGATGTTGATATATAATATCCATGATATATTAATAATTTTATGAAATAAATATATCATATAATTTCTTACCATACTATCCATTGATTAAATGATAACATCATTTGTGTGTATGAAAGACTACTGCCTCAGGAAGCGATGTGATTTGTTTTTCACTAACGATTTACATGGAAAGTAATTGTAATGACTCTTATTTTTATGAATTTATTTTTATAAATTATTTGGGAAAATTCTAAGACCAGGCACTGAGATGACATGTTATTTTGAGGCCTGGTGTGCCCAGAACTGTTCATTGAAAAATGTTAAGTTTTTATTATCAAGCGCACACAGTTTTCCTAAGAAAGTGAAATAACTATTAAATAGGTGCCCATATTAGAAATATGAGGTCACTATAGTGTTCATATCATTGAATTTTCCTTAGTAAAGTCCAAATATCGACCGGTGTGGGTCGACTATGAAAAATAGTTTTTGGACGTAATCATAAATAAAATAATTAAATAGAAAGTATTTTATTTTCAAATCCTAATAACTCATGAACAATGAATCGGACTTGAAACCCAAGACCACCATTGATTTTGTAATGTGGTGTTTTTCTTAGGAACAACTTAACTATAGTCTACGTAGGTCTTCTGTGGAAAAAGCTAAATAGGATGTAATCATCATTAAATAATTTAAAAATAAATTATTCTGTTGACACATTGAAAATTTCTTTTAAAAACATACTTAAGTGGAAATCCGAGGATTAGCTGCATAACCCTAGGAATGATAGAGAATCTCTAAGGATATATTGGAGGATTTTCCCTTGGCGAACGATGATCAGATCATGGATTGATGATCAAAACGCGGAGAAATCAAAGGATCCCACCAACGATCACGGTGAAACTTTGTTCTTCATCAACATTTGAACCCAATGAGGTAGGTCAGTTGTTCCTCTGTGATTTTCCTCATTCATGATTTTTATGATGAATTCATACTAATAATCAAATAGATTATCCTGGGAATAGATCGTATGTTGTAAGAGGGATCTATTGCGGGTTAGAGAGATTAAATCTAATCTATTTTCTGACCAAAATTCCCCAAATACTGATCTTTGGCCAAGAACGGTTGGACAATGATGTTAAACCTTTTATATGTGAATCTCTTCCTTTCTTCTTTTCATTCTTTGCTGTTGTAACCTTGCGGTTCCTAACTTGATATTTCTGGGTGGTTTCGACCATGATCGAACCCTGGATTTGAGGTGAATTGATAGCAGAGGCTGCAACAAGGTAGATTGGTTCATGAGGAACCCGAATCTATGATCACGCCAAATTATGGTCTTCATAGGAGCCCTAGTGGTCCATAGAAGAGACCATTGGTGTGCGTTCGATGAGGCATGGTGGTGATACCGGCAAGGCTAGGTGGTGGCGTCTGGAGTGACAGTGGCCAGAGGCAGCGGCTGGAGTATAAGAGGCCACATACAGGTGCAACGAAAGGGCATGGGGTGGCTAGAGGTGATGGTAGGACCATGTAGGAGCGCGAGGTGGACAGTGGGCCACTGGTGGGGTGGCAGGAGGTGGAGGCATAACATGGCCTGACAGGGTCGTGAAGGAGCCTGCAATGATGATGCAGCTACGGGTAGGTGGGGCATGTTGGGCACACTCAAAGGTAGTGGGCCAACTGCATGGGACATGGTGTCACTGCGACACTAGGAAGAGCTTGCGGTTAGGGCAGACCACATGTAGTAAGCGAAGTTGTACCACATACAGCGAGCTAGAACATGAGATACATGCTATTCTAGGAGGCCCAACAGGTTGAGCCCAATGGGATGGACCGGTTTAGGCTTGATCAGACTGGGTTGGGTCGGCCAATAGGTCGGAATGGGTCTGGTGGGTTGGTTCAGACTTGGCCCAAATTGAGGTCAGACCTTTATACAAAAAACATCAATAACTTTCAAACCATGTGTCCGTTTGATGATCCATTTGGGACGTTGAGACCCTTAATATGGGAAGATAATTTTGATATACTCTAAGTTAGTTTTTCTAAAGTTTATATATGACCTAATTACCCGAGGAGTAGGTTATCCTAGAACGGTCATGCTACGAGCGGAATCCTACGGCTAGCTGTGACCTTGAAACTACATGAATTATAGAGATTGTGTGTATTATAGAAACTATGTGTCTTATTGAGACTGGGTGTCTTATCATGAATGATTCAGTAATCCCATGCCTTACCAAGGTGTGGGTCCTCTAGTCATTGAGTGGTACTCTCCTACCGAGTTAGGGTGCAGGTCCTTGAGACTGAGTGTCTTACCGAGACTGGGTGTTTTATCGAGACTGAGTGTCTTATTGAGACTTAGTGTCATAATGATACTATGTGTCTTATCATAAAGGAGTGGTTCCTCCATTACATATGGATCTCCCTCAGATTTTGGAAACAATTACAAGGATTGGACCCATTCACTTGGTGTGAATGATACCTAGATAGGAGTTAGATCTCCCTTGATGGACTGAGAAGTGGGCTACTTAATTTTGGAGTGACATAAGTTTTGTGGGTAAGTTAGGGGTAGTACTCCCTTGAATAAGAGGTAGTGGTGAGGTGTGAGTCCCTCAACTCTCTTTTTCTAGAGAGGATGCATGTGGTGCATATTTTGGAGTAGTCCTGCCTTAACTGTGTGTAGTGGTGAGGGAAGGACCTCTTAACTTGGGTTTCTTAGCTTGTGTCAGGAACAAGGTGGTGATGAATGGACCCCTAGGGCTGGGTAATAGAGTTATACATAGTAAAATGTTCATGATGGAGTGTATCTCTCAGATGTGTGACATCTGAGATGGATGAGCTCATGGTGTGTGTCCTCCTGGTTTTTGTGTCATGAATCAAGCCTATGATGAGAATCCTATTACTGGCTATGGGGTTTGAACCTTATGTTACTTAGTTTTTGAGATGATTATATATGGATAGTCTTGATATATATTCTATAGACATATATCTCTGTGGAGTTTACTATACCTTGAGTATTTCTTTTTGGTGAACTTCTTTTATTTCTTTGTGGTGTACTTCTTGTATCTCTTAGTAGTATTCCTTTGTGGTTTTGGGGTGTCCTACTGAGTATTGTTTTAATCACCCCTGCACAGGCTTTTCCCGCACGTGTCATGTCTTGTGCAGATGTTCTATGCTTTGATAAAGTCCTAGGTGGACCAGGACCAGGTGATGATTAGATAGATTAGACAGTCGAGGTGTGCTCCTATAGCTTCAGACAACTATCCCTATACCCCTTCAGGTAGGTTTTTCGATAGATGATTTCCAGAAACTTGTGTGTTCACTTTTACAGACTCTTACTTTTGGTGGGATTGTATTCTAATCCTATTGCTTTCTAGTTTTACACTATCATACTCTATTATTGGTATTATTATTGGTATGCATACTTGTTTACTTAGCGTTTTACATTTTAGCATTTTTGTCTAGGATATGTTTGCGTATGTATAGGTACTTAGGCTAATGCCTCTCATTTGTGGGATATTTCTACTCGAAACTAGTTTAAAACCCCCGGATAATTGGAGGTGGGCTTGGGGTAGTCATGGAATGGGCCCCTATGGTATGGGTCATGATAGAGTGGTATCAGAGGTGATCGGTTATACCTAAAGGACTAAGAGTCTATGAGATTGGTTTAGGGAAATAGTGTTAAGTGTTTTGAGTTTAGATTTTAGGATAGGGAATCTAGTGTTGGTGCGGTGGCCGACGTATCCATACACCAGGACTCTAAATTCTTCTTTTCAACTCAGTATATGAAAACACTGGTTGTAGGGAAAACAATGGTACATGCATAATATAGGATTTGGGTGTGTTCTCATGTCCTTATTGATTCATCTCACTAGGTATACTCTATTGACCATGGTACATATTTTTATATTTTGAGATGCCTCCACATAGACAACCAACCAGGATTTTACCATGTGAGCATGAGGATGATTTATTAGGTGAGAAGACATCAGTGCAAGGATTTTTTACTAGAGATAGAACCTCCAGGTGGTGTACCAACTATACCACCACCTATAAAGTAGTACATGATACCTGTAGTACTAGAAGATGAGGATCATAGGTTGAGCACACCTCACGAGTTTCAGTGATAGAGACCCCTCATGTTCTAAGGTGAGCCCAACACACAGAAAACTATAGAGTAGCTTGAGGTAGTGATATGAGTTTTCCATCTAGTCAGGAAACCATCAGATCATATGTTGGTCCTAATAGTGAGCCTTATACATGACTTATTAGGGATATGGTGGGGTTTGGACACCCAATCTTGCGATGAGGCAACTTTTCCATAGACAGAGTTTGAGAACCTTTTCATAGAGGATTTATAACCTTACAATCTATGGGATATGCATGTTTAGGATGAGTATTCATCGAGGAATACCGACCTTTACATGTACTCAATGGATATGATACATGACTAGTGATTCAGGAATCATACCTTCAAGAAAGGTCTACATAGGGACATCTGAGCCAGTGTTACCTCTCTATGAATTCCAAATAATTATAGGGTCCTAAAGAGAACCTTTGTGGTTGATAGTTCTTTGGTTGGGCAGATACAACCAATGGTAGTCTGTAGTGGGAAAGCAGGAGCAGAGACCTCAGAACCAGAAATCCGACATCAGTCTCAGAGACTTAGATGTGTGAAATGTTCGATATCCCAGGATAGGGGATCTATAACTTAGGGCTCAGAGTGTGAGTCTAGTCGACCTAGAGATAGGTAATGATTTTCTTGTGACAGAAGGAGACATCTTGCCAGAGATTGTCCAGATCATTTTACTACTAATAGGGAAATAGTGGATGGAGCACTGAGATAGAGACAATGATAGGAACAAACAGATCTGTAGGCTAGAGGATGTGGTAGAGGATCTGGGAGAGCAGAAGCAGTGGTATAAATTTTTACATGTTACCACCTTCACCCCCAGGTGATCCACACAAGGCTTAGGAAGTTAGAGGAGATGGAAGAGGGAAACTATATACAATCGAGGCATGTGACCCAAGGTCTCCAGGAATGATTTGTGGTAGAGTTTATGTCTATTCTACCTTGGCTTCCATATTTATAGACATAGGTTCTAATCATTATTTTCATGCCACAAATCTTGTTTAATAATTAGAGATTCCAATTGATCCATTAACTTTACCCTCATGTTTGGAGACTCCTACTGGAGGAGACCCAATGACGAAAAACTAGTAAAAAAAGTGTGACTCAACTCTTTGAGGTGAGAGTTTAGATTGGGATATCTTGGTAGAGGCATCGAGGGCTTATGACTTCATTCTTGATATAGACTATTTACCCACATTTCATGATCAGATTTAATATTTTAGGTGAAGAGTGTGGTGTGTCCATAGTGGTAAAATGAGGACTTACTTTTTAGTGAAAAGGGAACCTAAGCATCCCAGGATGGACCCACACATAGTAGGGTGCATCCAATTACTCATCAATTGGCTACCCTAACCCTTGATGTAGTGGTCATTATGAGTCCTCAGTTTCCTATAGTGGTGCTAGAGTTTTAGTAGATCTATAAAAGGATGAGACAAAAATATTGGATAGATTTCCTCTAGGATTATGACGTTGAGATTTTCAGTACTCCTGGGAAGGGGAACATGGTGACAGATACTCTCAGTAAGAGATCTAGTTTTTCAGTTTCTGAATGAGGCTTTGAAGAAGTTTGCCTCATTATAGTTATCCTTTGTGGATGGAGATAGAATATCTTACCTATAGTCAATAGTTTTCACCCATACACTCTTACAATGAGTCAGTGAGGCACAACTCAGAGATAATGACTATTAGAGTTTACATGCTCATATGTCAATAGGGTATTCCCATGATGGATATTCAAAAGGTGGGGGCACATTGTTCTTTTCAGAGGATGCACAATGGTACTGATGGAATTACATGAGTAGGTTTTGAGGGAGTTGCATACATCCAATTTATAGGTACATCCATGTGTGGTTAAGATGTACCAGGACCTCCGACACCAGTCCTAGTGTCTGAGAATGAAGTAGGGAGTTACATAGTTTGTCTCTTGATGCCTCAATTTTCCGCAAGTGAAGGCCAAGAACCAGGTTCCGGTAGGTTTTAATCAACCCATTGAGGTGCTAGAATGGGAGTGGGATGAGATATCAATGGAATTCATGACAATATTACCATGTATGTCCAGGGGACATGATACCATCTGGGTGATCATTGACTGGCTCACCAAGTCAGCCCACTTCCTAGCTATTTGGGAGTAGAGTTCAGTAGAGATCTTGGAACGCCTCTATGTGAAGGAGATATTTCAACTCCATGAATTTCCATTGCTTACAGTCTCAGATCTTGATGATCATTTTACATCCCAATTGTGGAAGGGATTACAGGAGGCATTTGGGAATCAGTTACACTTGAGAACAACATTTCACCCATAGACGGATAAGCAGACTGAGAGAACCATTTACATTATGGAGGATATGATACATACTTGCATGTTAATTTTTTTTTCTAGAGTTGGGAGGATTCTTAATGGGAAGTCTATTGCTTGAGTGTTCATTCAGTGGTGGCACAAGAATCTCTAAGAGAGAACATGGGAGCAGGAGGCTCAGATTCATGATCAATACCCTCATTTGTTTGGGTAGCCATTGGTTTGGATTTTGGGGATGTAAATCCCTAAGGTGGTGAGAATTTAATGAATTATATTTTCCCGAATTTATATTTAGAAATTATTTAGGAAAATTCTGAGACTAGGCGTTGAGACGGCGTGCGATTCTGAGGCCCGGTGTGCTCAGAACTGTTCATTAAAAAATGTTAAATTTTTAATAGCATGCACACATAGTTTTCCTGAAAAAGTGGAATAAATCTTAAATGGGTGCCCAAATTAGAAATTTGAGGGCACTGTAGTGTTCATAGAATCGTCTTTACCATAGGAAAGGCCTAACATCGACTGATGCTGGTCGACTATGAAAGATAGTTTTTGGACATAACCGTAAATAAAATACTTAAATACAAATTATTTTATTTTTAAATCCTAATAACTCATGAATAGAGAATCGAATTGAAAATCCAATACAATAATTGAGTTTTTAATGTGGTGTTTTCCTTAAGCGTGACTTAACTTTAGTTGGCATGAGTCTTCTATGTAAAAACCAAAAAATAAATAATCATCATAAAATAATTTAAACATAAATTATTTTTTTTGATGTAGTGATGATTTCCTTTAATAAATCCTTATATAGAAAACCTAAGGTTAACCACATAACACTGGGAATGCCAGAGAATATATAGGGAGATCTTAAAGGATTTTCCCATGGTGAACGGTAACCAAATCATGGATCAATGATCAGTGTGCGACGAAATCATAGGATCCCACTAACAATCACATTGAGGATTTGTTATTCATTGGCATTTGAACCTAACAATGTTAAACACTTTCTATGTGCATCTCTCCCTTTGTTCTTCGCATTATTCACTATTGGAACCTTGTATTTCTTGACTTGATGTTGTCAGGTGGTTCTGGGAATGATCAATCCTCCAAAATTTGGGGAGAAATGACAACAGAGGCCGAAGCAGGGTAGATCGGGTCATGAAGAACCAAGATCTATAATCTCACCAAATTCTGGGCATCGAAGGATCCCTAGTGGTCCATGGAAGAGACCACCGGTGCAGGTCCGATGAGGTACAGTAGTGGTACCTGTGGTGGCTGGAGGCGACAACTAGATTGGCAGTGACCAAGTGGAGGTGCGATAGAGGGCTTTGGGGTGGCTGGAGGCGATAACGGGACCACGTAAGAGTGAAAGGAAGACGACGAGTTTCTGGGGGGGGGTGGTTGATAGTGGAGGCAGAACGTGGTCTGGCTGGGCCACATAGAAGCCTGTGTTTATAGTGAGGCCGTAAGAAGGTAGGGTGTGCGAGGCACACTTGGAGGTAGCAGACCGACTGCATGGGACACAATAGCACTGTGGCACTAGGCGGAGCACGCAGTCATGGTTGACTGCATGTGGGGAGCAAAGCCAGCCCTCATACGACGGGCTAGACCAGGAGAGTCGGCCCACTCCAGGCAGCCCAACAGTCCGCAGTTCAGTAGGCCTAGCAGTCCAGACCAGACTAGGATGGGTCGAGTCATTTCAACTAGGTCAGGCAGTGGATTGGGTTGGGTCTGGTGGGTCGGATCGGACCCGGGCCAGACCTAGGTCGGACCTTTTTACAAAAATAGCCATAAATTTCAAACTGTGTGTCTGTTTGATGAGATGTTTGTAGTGTTGGGACCCTTGTGATGAGATGGTCCTTTTGAGATACTCTAAGTGAGTTTTTCAGAGGTTAACATACAAACTAATGGATTGAGGAGTAGGTTATCCGAGAACAATCATGCTACGAGTGGAATCTTGTGGCTGGATATGACCTTGAGACTACGTGACTTTATAGACCATGTGTCTTATAGATATTGCGTGTCTTATCAAGATTGTGTTTATTATCATAATTGAGTTGTTACTCCCCTATCCTACTAGGGTGTGGTTTCTCTAGTCACTAAGTGGTACTACCCTACTGAGTTTAGGTGCGGGTCCTCAAGACTGAGTGTATTACCGAGACTCATTGTTGTATCGAGACTGGGTGTCTTATTGAGATTGGGTGTTTTATTGAGACTATGTGTCTTATTATATGGTATAGGGTCATCTATTAGATATGGGACTCCCATGGTTATTAGAAATAGTTACAAGGAGCAGACCCATTCACTTGGTGTGATAGATATCTAGATAGGAGTTAGAGCTCCCTCAACAGACTGAGGAGCGGGCTACTATGTTCAGTAGGGACAGAAGTTTCATTAGTTAGTTAGGGGATGTAATCCCTTGACTACATGGTAGTGGAAAGGTGTGAGTCCATCCTATATCTCTTTCTAGAGAGGATGGATGTGGTGCATAGTTTGGAGCAATGGTCCCTCAAATGTGTGTAGTGGTGAGGGGCGAACCTCTTCATTTGGGTTTCTTAGCTTGCACTGGGCTCAAGTCAGTGATGACTGGACCCCTAGGGCTTAGCACTGGAGCCAGGCCTAGTAAAATGTTCTTTATAGAGCATGTATCTCAGAAAAGTTCCATATGAGATGGCTAATCTTGTAGAGTGTGTCCTCTTAGTTTTTGTGTTACGATTTGATCCTATGATGAGAATTCTATTACTGGTTCTGAGGTTGGAACCTTATGATACTTAGTGTTTGCGATGAGTATATCTATATGTTCTTGATATATGGGTTATAGACATATATCTGGGTTGAGCTAACTGTACCTCATGTATTTCTTTGTGGTGAACTTCATGTTTTTATTTGTGGTGTAATTCATGTATTTCTTAGTAGTATTCCTCTGGGGTTTTAGGGTGTCCTACTGAGTATTGTTTTACTCACCCCTGAATGGGATTTGCCTGCATGTGTCATGTCTTGTGCAGACATTTGATGCTTTTAAAGAGTCCTAGGTGGACCAGGACTAGGTGGTTCTTAGAGAGATCATACAGTCGAGGTGTGATCCTACAACTTTAGATAACTATCTCTATACCTACCCTTCAGATAGGGCTTTCTAGGGATGAGTTTCCAAAACTTGTTTGTTCACTTTTACAGACTCTTACTTTTGGCGGGATTGTATTCTAGCCCCGTTTACTTTATATTGAAAGTCCTTTTTATAAATTTTTTTTAAAAACTCTTTCTAAATCATTTTAATTTATATCAAATATAAAAAAATTGATAAAAAATTTTCAAAAATATAATTATAGGGTTTTCAAAATTATAAACATAGAAAATAATTTTCAAAATCCTTTAAAAATTAGAATTAATTTAAAATATAAATCCTTTTCAAAATAAAATATCCTTTGAAATATGTACATGGAAATATTTTTCTTGATAAAAGAATCATGCGATTTTTCAAAAAAATACTTTTGAAAACTCAGAAAAGAAAACTTTATGTCCACTTGGAATATTGAAGGTTGCATATGGACTACCCATATTAAAATTTTAGGTTCACTATTTGAATTCTTATCATGTTTACGATGTCCAAGTGTTGAATTTTTCATATAAAATTTTGATATTTACACTTTTTTTTCACTAGAGTTTTTAAATTTTCTTTTGAAACCATGAAAATGAATACTTATATATATATAAGTAGTTGTATATATATATATATATAAATATATAGGAAATAAATCATTGAATATGGAGAAACCAAATCACATAAATTTAAAACTCTATAATACAAGCTTGGATTCCATGTTAGAATAATTAATGAATGACCATATAATAATTTTCATCCTAAGGTATTATCTATGAGAATTAAATAAAATGAATATCAAATGAAATGATAAAATTTAATTTTATAATATATATTTATATATTTTGAAATGATTCCACATAAAATGATGCATAAAATTATAATATACACAAAATATTTAATCCTTCAAAAAAATGTTCCAAAAAAATTTCCACATAAAATGATAAAACTAAGAATTAAAAACTTTAGATTATTTTAAAATATAATACCCTTTTTTCTCAAAATAATATCAACCATTGCGATATGAAATTTATAATTCAGAAAACATAATAATTCTCTTGAAAAAATTATTTTTGAAAACAATACAGTAGGATTATGCTTATATAAAAGAAGGAAACCTTTTAGAACAGAATTTTTCAAAATCAATTCCAATTACAAAAAGTGTAAAAAAAATAAAAACAATGATTTTATTTGAAATCCATTTCACGTAAAATGATAATTTTATAATAATACTAATTTTGATAAAACAATACCTCCTTATGATGAAAATCCATTTGGGGAAAATTTTAACAAAAAAAATTAAAATGATTTTCCTTATAAATAAAAGTTAGAAAACAGATAAAATTATAGTTAAAAAATATAATATCCTCTTACATGATGTGGGTTTTGATAATAAACATGAATTATAAGTTCTTGAAAAAAAAATCTCCCTTACATAAAAAGGGGTTTTGGAAAAAATTGAATTAAAATATTTAAAACAATAAACCCTTAATTATAATAATAGTTAAAAATATATATATCCCTTACCTTAATTATTGAATAAAACTATTTTGTGGTTCTACTTCCTAAAATTAAAACACCTTGGACTCGATCTCCCTTGAGATTAATCATGTATTTTTTTGAAGGATACAGTGGAAGAGGTCTGATATATATATATATATATATATAAATGGATTCCTGAATGGATTTCCTAACAAGCCATCCAGTGACAGAATGAGAGGCTTGCATGCCCCTTATATTTTGTATTAATCTAATAATTTAGTTTCCCCCATTTAATTTATCTGTTTTTAGCTTGCTTCTTCTATAAGTGTTTTATTTATATAGATCATGTCTGTTTTTTATTTTTTCCTATCTTTTATATGGGCTCCCACATATTGGTATACCTATGAGCACAAACATCCCACCAGTCTCCTACCATGATTACCCTAACCAATAGTGGGGTCTAATACCACTCTAGGTTTCAAAGGTACATTATGGTATCGATTGGTTGTGGGTTGTTTGGTGAAGGTGGTTGTGATAGTATTAAGTAAGATAGAAGAAAACAAATAACCACCAGAGGAATGAACAACGATGCAGTTTTAGTCGGTGCGATGATGTTGGTGGTTTAAAAAGAGGTTGTCTCTAGTGCTGCTTTGCGAGGAGGAAGGAGACAATAACAATGGTGTTTTTAGGTGGGTGCATTACTGGTTTTCAGTGGGGGTTCCAGCCAGGGAAGATGATACCCCCATCCCCAAAACTATTTTTTTTATTTTCATTTTTTTATTTTATTTAATATACATGTTTATATATCAGTATATATATATATAGACACACACATTCATTTATGAACTTATATTTATCAAATTTAAATATAAATATAAATATATATATTTATACATACTATATAATTTAATAATTTGAACACAAATATTTAATTAATAATGTATATATAAATATTTATATTAAAACTTTTTTCTATGTGTGTGTATATATATATATAAATATGTATGTACACTTGTATATGTATCTACATACATAAATTTATTATTATTAATATTATAGTCTCAATTTAAATTATTTTAAGTCAAATATATTTACTTTCGATTAATATTTTATAGCCCATGGTTTTTATAGTCTTTGGAAAACATTATTTCGCTTTTTTTAATTTAACTTACTATATATATATATATATGTTCATCTTAAATTATATTACAATTAACATTTGAAAATCTATTTCAATTTAATTTATTACATTAACATTTTTTGTATTCATATTTTATTATTATTATAACCATTTTCTCACACACACACACACATATGTGTGTGTGTCTTTATACATATATTCATATAAGTTTATATATATATATATATATATATATATATATATATTCAGAACATAAAACAAATATTTTATAATCCCATATTTATAAACATTAAATTAAAAGTTTGATTCCTTACATATATATACATATATATAAATATATTAAAATTTTTTCCTATATTATATATATATACACATATATTTGAATTAACATTTTATGTGTCATAATAGTATATTAATTTCAAACTAACATTCTATTAATAATGAAATTTATTTGTTTTAAAAAAACTATATATTATATGACTATATTTATTTTAAATTAACACTATTTATTTTTCAATTTTATTTTATATTTTATAATATTTATAATTTTACCATCAGAATCCTACAATTGTAATTAAATTTATTTATTTATAGAAAAATTAAATATTAATAAAGTAGTTTTAAATATATAATATGAGTGTTTTAATTTAATTTATTCCATAATCGATAAAGAAAACACAAGATAAAAAGAAGAAATATATATTAAAATCTTGTGGGTGTTACAATAATACATGCCTTATGACCATTTCTAAAATCCATTTTTTAAGAAATATCTTTTGATTATGTTATGATACAAGATTACAAAATCTATTTATTTTCATGAGTACTTATTATTCTTATGACTTGTGATTAATATCCTTACGTGGCACGCATAAGAATACACCTGAAATGAATGTGATGGGTGGAACCTTAATTATATAGTCCTCCAATGCAATGGGTAATGTTTTAGTTTAATGAGACGTCATGTATGGGATTGGGGGGGGGGGTGTGAACCTAATCCATTATGGGACTTTGTACACTATGTGATGTTGTCTCAGAAGTTAGCCTTGGCTTATGTTTATGTCACATTTTATGTCGTTTCCACATTTCCTATGTTTCCATTATCTTATAATACCATGTTTATTTATGATATTCTTCTATGTGATTACTCATGTGACTTCTGTTTTATTATATCATGTTATACCTTTGACTCACAAGTTATATTTCTTTATCATGTTTATTCCCTTACTAATAATTTTAGCTCACCCTTTTCTTTATGTATTCCCCAGGTTATCCCATACAGTTTTAGGATCTCAAATGTATTTTAGGAGCTCATTACAGAGAATAAAATAAGGATGCCATGTTTTATGTTCCTTTGATGTATTATGAACCGATTCTTCTAAATACACTAGGCCTCAAAATCCTTTTGTTGTATTAATGTCTATTTATGTGTAAGAATCATGTAATAATATGTGTAAAAGGTATGGGTTAATATAGTTCTAGAATAATTCTTTCATATTATTTATAATAATCATTTTATTAGATATATCCAGGTATTTTTTCCTTCTAGAACCTCCATTGAATCTTGTTAAATCTTTGATTGATCAAAGAAACATTAAAATTATTGAGGAATTTTTATTATTTTTAATACCTTATCCTTGAGACCCACCTTTACATTTTTATCTTTCTTTTATCCCATAGAATCCATGAATGACCTTGATAGGTAAAGAAACATTATAAGCCTATTATTTCCTTCTTATCCTACCATTTTTATAGTTTTCATGATATTCAATGAAATAAGTATGGGGGATAGGTTTTCCATAGTGGAAGTGTATTTATTATAACAAGGATAATATATTTGGGTGTTATCATTAGATGATGGGGAAAGTATCGTGAATTATCTTATCATTTTATTCCATTTTTTACCCATATAGAAACAAAATGAGAAAATATTATCAAAAAAAAGGAAGAAAAGAAAAAATGGTTTGTGTCTTGGGATGGTCAAATACCACTTTTACTCAACCTATGATCCTGTTATAAATATTACAATCAGTGTCATGAGGAGATCAAACATGGTTCGGGTGATGAGTGTGAGATTTATCCTAAGTACAATTTTTTTTGAAAAGAAGAGAAAATAAAAAACGGTATTTCATTATACTTATCTCCACAATCCTTTTATTTGAGTTCGGGAAAGTGTTGGTGATTTTATTTTTTATGAGTATTCAATGATATTTCTATTTATTATCATGAAATGTGCTTAATATTTGACCTCATATTTTATCTTTATTATTTTTCACATCATTACCTACCCACCCTCAGCCTTAGAGTCCTTTTAACCTTCTTGTAAATTACTCATGATTAATGATGGTGTTATTATTTATATATTATATATTTGAGATCCATTACAAACCTATGGTTTATAGGATGTTCTTGAGGTTTGGGAATAAATATAGTAATTTTTTTTACTTGAGTGATGATAAAAAAGAATTTAAAGTGAGATAGATCACAATTGGAATGCATGGAATTAAGAATGGAAGTTAGTATGATATTTCATAGGGGGAAATTAAAACATATTATTGAATTTATTTCCCTAAAAAGTGTGTATTTTAAAAGGTTTTCCTATTATGAATCTAAAAATTTTATTTATTATAGATAATAATTTTATTTTCTTGATCTTGATGCTTAAATATTAGTGGGATGATCTTACTTTATAACATGTAGAGATTTCATGATTGAGGACAAGAAAGATTCTAAATATAACATCCTGGCTCGAATCACTGGGTCTGAGATAAAATACCGCATGATCTCAGGTGAACCTCCTCATATGGCAGAGGCTGTTGACTATTAGTGAGGATCTAAGGTGGAATCATGGAGATAATATACCCTTGATCAGAGTAAATAATAAAAAATAAATAACCAAGATTATAAAAAATGTAATTAGAGTAAGAGGAAAAACAATAACACACCATTAGTATATAAGAATATAGAAACAACAGACTCATTAGTCACAACTGTAAACAAGTCACTGATCGCCCACCGAGCCAATCACATATGTGACAGAAAAGAATAGAAATACAAGTGGATCTGAAAGTCTAGGACTCACATTATCCTAGTCTCTAGACTTTTAGAAGGATATCCCTCTAAATGATCAAACCCTGGGCCTTATCCCAACCTATAATTTCAACAAGTGAGGGATCATCAGGTACCCAAATGTCATGGACGCTTGAACAAGATGTGAGTACAACTTAGTTGGACACAACCATTGTAGTATAATACTAAACCAGTAATATGATAAGTTTAGAATAAATTAAACAAGAAATACCTAATTGTGTAAACATATAAAATAATAACCAAATAAAAAAACACAACTATATACCGAGTAGTCATGTGCTTAGTAATTCCCCATGAACCCTTAACCATACCTGCTTCAGATCGATGCCAGTATGGATGTAAATGTGGATATAAATGTCTATGGACACATTCCATGAGACTTGTCACAATCCCCATTTTTTTCACCTTGAACATCTTGGTTAATTTTCTTCCATCAAGGAAACACTATATGCCCCCCTAATGGTGGCCGTTAGTAGGAACTCCACACAACCCACCTTAATAGGGATTATTATCCTCATATGATAGTAAGTCCCCCCTGACATGCTTAATGTAATTGTTTAATAACATCACCCTTCTATTTTAACAAACCAATAATTTATAATATATTTATAATTAAATAATTTTGATTTCTTTTATAGCTCATTTTACACCCAACATTGAGTTACAATGAATAGTGATATAATATTAAAATATTATTATATAAACGTGATAGATTTAACCTTGCTATTAAATTTATGGGTATGAATATTATTAACTACTTTATGGAATATATATAAAGATCCTACTCAATATAAATATATTTAAAAATTCTTAATAAATATTCACTAAACTTTATAGAGATATTTTATTCTACAAAAAATAAGTTTTTTTCCAAAAATATTTTTTATTGATTTTTGTTTAAATTGTTTTTTTTAGAAATTTTATAAGTTTTATTTTATAAAATGAAAATAATTTATTAAATAATAATATCTATATTAAATTAGGGTGAAATTTTGGTATTTTTCAGAAAAATTACTTTTTTCGTGAATAGAGAAAAATACCGATTTTTATAAAATTATAATTTATTCATAATAAATTAAGTAATTTAAATATACCATTATTCATTTAATATGAATTAAAATTAAAATATTTATAATTTATTTATATTAAATCTAATTAATACACTTAATCATCTTTATAATGTATTTTATTATAATTTTACTATTATGATTTAAAACACATTTTTCTAAAAAGTGTTTTAAAGTGAATAATGTTTCTCCATTTTAAGTAATTAAAAAAAAACCTAATGAGAAAAGTCTTAAATTAAATATTTATATTATATATCCATAAATATTAATTTATATTAATTTAATCATGATTAATTTTCATATAGTTAATATGAGGTTATCCTTTCCTTAAAAAAAATTATTTTTTGAAAAACCTTTTTTTTCAACATGTCTGTGGGTTAGATTTTAAAGTAAATTATATCAATTATGTGAATTGAATTTAAAAAAATGGATTCCATATTTTTAATCATCATAATTTTTATTATCTGATAATTTTGATTTAAATTTTGACTATAATGAATAGTGAAAATAGTAAAAATTATTTTCCATGGTTAAGGTAAAAATGGGTTTACGGAGGGGTTAAACTAAAAATATAAGAGTTAAAAATGACCCAAAACTTATCTAAATCCTATTTTATGTTAATATATAACCTTATAAAATCTAAGGTTTTAAAATTATCCATTTTAGAGCCTTTTTTCATGAGAAAAATGGGAGTGGTATTATTATTTTCTAAAAATTCCAAATGCATCCTCTCCCCCACTTATAAAAGTCCACCCACTATCCTCTCCTTTACACACTTACAAAACCCATTGTTTCATAAAATACAAACCTAGATAAATTCTTTAATTCCCTATACTAATCCTATAATCCCTATTTTTATCATAAATCTAACCTAGAAATGCTTTCAATGCAAACCTAAAGAAGTTGTCCGAAGAAGTGGTAACATCCTTAACCGAGATTTTTATTTTATTTCTTCATCAAACTCCTTAAAATATTATTAAAACATGATGATATAATAAAATCAATATATTATATATACATATATGTTTTTATGTTAAGTTAATAACATACAAATATCTACTCCTCTCTCAAATGGGAAGCGAAACCGTTGATCATGTGTACGGTGGACTACCGCCTAGCGAACTATTGTAATTAATTCTCCATCACCACTTATCAAAAACATATATAATGATGTATATAATGTTTATATATGTTATTTATTATATAATTATACTTATGTAAATATAATATCACATACACCTTCTTACTTTCCATTCCATAGGGAATACGATAATGTTGCTTGTGTGTACGATAAACTATCATCTTGTGAAGCGATGTGATTCATTTTTCAATGATGATTAAAATTGAAGGTAATAAGGAATAATTTTATTATTATATATTATATTCATGATATATTAATAATTTTTAAAAGAAATATATCATATAATTTCTTACCTTACCATCCATTGAATAAATGATGACATCCTTCGTGTGTATGGAGGACTACGACCTCCTGAATCGATGCGATTAATTTTTCACTAAATATTTACATAGAAGGTAATAAAGGAAAAATTTAATTCATTTATTTGATATATATTAAATGATAATATTTCTTATTAAGGAAATTATAATATAGCTTATGCATACATATGACCTACCGTCTCAAGAAATCGATACGATTCATTATTCATGTTCAAAATTCAGTAATGACTATAAAGATGTATATAATGAAAAAAAAGATATTTATAACAATAATATAATTATTTATATGATTTAGTGATGTCACATATTAAATATCCATAACATTAATTTTAAAACATGCGTGAGAAAATAGGGTAATTAACACATGAAACAATAGTGATAATGAAAGATTATTAACAAATGGTTGATAAGATGTTATAAAAGGGATCATATATGATATTATAAATATTAATATTATTTTGGTATAAGTTAATAAAATGTTTAAAACCACTATAGAGGAGTTTAAAAATCACTTAACTAAATATAAGCGTGAGGTAAGAGTTTTGTTAACTCAATTTCCATTCATTGGGTTAAAATTCTACTTCAATGATTATGTTATGCTAAGATTATGTGTGTAATGATATTTGATTATATAATATTGTATTTATACTTGTTTTATTTTTATTTACATTTGATACACATAATCAATTCATTTATTAATCTCTACTTCAATTATATCTTTGTAAGGGTTTTATCTCAAAACCCCCTTTTTTCAGATGCATGTTA
The DNA here is from genome assembly GCA_963277665.1 of Viscum album. Taxonomy (NCBI): domain Eukaryota; kingdom Viridiplantae; phylum Streptophyta; class Magnoliopsida; order Santalales; family Viscaceae; genus Viscum; species Viscum album. The sequence goes on from OY728164.1 coordinate 1,355,087,186, forward strand.
TTTTGTGCACCTAATTCCTTTTATATATTGTATATACCGACCATTTTCATATTATTTCATGAATATATTATACTTCATGATATCTCAAGTTACAATTCATTTAATTCATTCATGGGGGTTATGATTCAAAATTTACCATGGTGGTAAGAGTTTATGCTTCAATCTCATTTTAATTGAGAGTGATTATGCTTAAATTTTACATTGAAGGAAATTATTTAATCATTGCATAATAAACCCATTTTAATTTATTTTCTTTTTTTTATTCATGAAATTTTCATATAATAGTACAATTTTCCATTATTTGGTACTTAAAATGATTGAGTGAGTTTTTTTAATGAAAATTAACTTTATTTCTCTCTTCAGTCGAAAACCCTTTCTCTTATGTATCCATGTTTTCTTTAAATTTTTTTCAAAAAAATCTATAAAATTATTATATGATTGTTTAAATTAATTTTTATGCTTATTTATTTTTTTCCAAATGTTTTAAAATTAATTTTATTTTCATTTTCCAAATGAGGGACTTTAAAACCTTTTTATAACATTGTGAAAGGAATATTTTTTAACTTGTATTACATGTACGAAATTATCTAATGTCACAACCAATCAACTATTTTAAGATTAATTTATAATTTTCTATGTCTATTTTTAAATAAATTTTTTTCTATAATATGTTTTAATTTTTCTTTATTTTTAAAAAGTTATTTCAAAGTGAAAAGTGTATTTTTTTCTGAATAAATATTCCACGTAATCTTTTTAAGACATCTTCATCAATGATGAAAAACTTTGATGTCATGAATTAATTATAAATTATATATATATATATATCACACATATATAAATAGATTATTATCCCTTCCTTTGTAATGGAAATATATTACTTAAGACCATATCTAAAATTATTTATTTAGAAATTTATTCTGATTATGTTATGAGAAAATATTATGCAACCAATTTATTTTCATGGGTAATTATGATGTTTATGCATTATGATTAATATCATTATATGACACACATATGAATCTAAATTTAATTAATGTGGTGGGTGGGCCCAAAATTATATATCCCTCCAATGATTTGGGAAATGTTTTAGTCTCATGAGATACCATGTATGGGATTAGGGAATGAACTTAATCCATTATTGGAATTTTTCCACCATGCGATGTTGTATTGAAAGTTGGCCATGAATTATGTTTATGTCATGTTTTATATCGTTTCCACATTTAATATGATTCCATGATCTTATGTTACCATTTTTATTTATGCTATGATTCCATGTGATTAATCATGTGCCTTATTTTTTATGATATCTGTTATGCCTTTGACTCACACATTATATTTTCTTATCATATTCATTACCTTACTAAGCCTTTTTAGATCACCCCTTTCATTATGTATTCCCCAGATTATCCCATACACTTTAGGATCTCGAATGAATTTTAGGAGATCATTATAGATAGTAAAATAAGTATTACAAGTTTTATGTTCCTTTGATGTATTATAAATTATGTCATCCAAAGATACTAGGCCTCATGATCCTTGTGTTGTATTAATGACTATTTATGTGTAAGAATATTGTAATAATATATATAGAAGGTACGAGTCTATATATTTGGTATTATAGGAAAGGTTTATTTAACATTTGTAATCTATGATGAAAAAAAATTAGTGACAACCCTAGGGATAAGTCAAAGGATAAGGCTAAGTATAAAAAAATATCTTGGAATATTGGTGAAGTATAGAGAGAGTGGTTTTTGAGTAATTACATCCCTATCTGGATACTAAAAGTTGATGTGGTTCTGGAACAGATGTATCTAAGGGTAATAAATCTAAAAAAGTAATTCTGATCTTGAATTGAGTGTTACCTAGTACATAACAATGGGCCTTATTGTGTACCTAGCTTGACACTCTCTATGGATATGCTTTTGAAACACAAAAAATATTTATGAACCATTATGAAGGACTTGAAAAAATTGTTATGTTAGAAAACCTAATAGGAATCATTACCATGGATAACGTAGATTAAAACCTAGATACCCATAGGTCAGGACATACATATCATTTAAAAATTAATCCTTCTAGGTTTATAATTTTCCGTTTATAATATTAATGCATTCTCATCCTATTTATTTTAAAATTTTAGTTAATGGTGGGAAATAGGAGAAATAATTCCAACTACCAATGTATTGATTTCCCTAATGAGATTCCTAAGACAATGGAAATAAAATTTTTACATCTTATGACCATGATAGATGATCTATCTAGAATTAGGATCAACAACTAAAACATATTTGAATTTACAAAGGCATCAAAGAAGCGGGGGATGGTATTTCATGGAAGTTCAAGTGCTAAAGTTGAAAAATAAAATAATATTACATCTCATACATGTCAAAAATGTGGGAATATGTACAATGAAAAATGCCTTATAGGAATTGTAATATGATTTATTCATGTAAAATGAGGTCAAAAATAAGCTAACTACCGAAGTAAAATGAAGATTCTGGTTAACAAGACATATGGAAATATAGTTTAACCTAATGCGCCACTAACTATTCAATTTCATAAATGTGGGGAACTTGGTTATTATCTGAGAAAATTACCTCATACAAGGATTAACTCCTAAGGTCCTATTTTATGATAATCATTGAAGTTGAATGATTTAAGTGTTTAGGTGTTGGAAGTCAAGAATCATGTTTTTGGTGTATTTTTATCAATGGTATTCTGGTTATAAGAATCATGAAACTTCTAAATACTATTCTATAATAATTTTTATTTAAGTATTTTAAATAATATGTTAAATGGTACTAATTATCTAGAAATATTATTTAATGGTAAGATTATACTCTATGAAAAAACAAATAATTTAGGAAAATATAATCTTGGAGATGTTCTTGATGTTGAGGTAATTATAGTTAATTATAATTAATTTTTTTTTGGAAAATAATGATTTTTATAGAAAATCATCATGGTTAAAAAAAGTGATTTGATGACTAAAGTATTTTTCAAGATGTTATTCATATTATTAATAATGTTATTGGATAATGAATAATTATGAATATGATTATCACTCAAGTTTTTTCATAGTTTTAGAAAAAGGATAACTCATATATCGGGTGACAAACCATTGCATCCAGAAAGGCTACCAGGATTGAACTCACAACCAAAGGTTAATAAGGCTACAAACCTCACCACTGGCCTATGTGATGCGCTGCTTATTATGATATTGTTTTCACATAAATGTTTTGGTGGATAAATATTAAGTTGATTTTTGGAAACGTATTATAGGATCAAATATTTTTGAATTTTTAGGATTTTAAGGTGATTATTGATATTTTGGGAAATGTTTTATTAGGTTGATATATATATAACCTTTAGATATATTATAAATGATTATTTGGTAAGAACCCTATTATTTTTTTAGAGATATAAGTTGAAGGGTATGATATGACCTTTGAGGTTAAAAAATTCTTTCATGTTGAGGTTATTGAGGTTATTTGGGATATATGATTACTTATTTAAGGAATGATATATGTTAAAATTTTGGTTTTATTATTTAATTTCATAGATTAATATATTCATATTCATTTTGGGTATTATATTACTTTATGACAACCATTTTTTTTGTTTTAATAATAGTAGGAATAACTTGTTATTATTTTTTGGATATTATAATCCATTAAAAGTTAACTTTAGTGCTTTAGGAATAAAAATCATATTGAATATTTATTCCTTAGAGTAAGAGGTGAAATAGAAAGTGATCAAAGCACAACAAAGGGATGAAATTGTGTTTATGAAATAAAAAATATCAATTAAGTATATTTTTCGGTGCTCTATATATATATAGTAAAATAATCCATAAACTCTATAAAAAGGATATGAAAACATAAATTTTATCCTATTACATTCATATCTGATGAGCCAATGGTCTTTTAACTCATCACAAATTTATGGTTTTTTGGTCATTAACTTTTTATTGATCTTTTTCTTTCTTATTATCAATGACCTCTACTACTATCTATAATTATTTATACTTTTCTTCCATACCCATATTTTCACTTCCCACCAATGTTCTCCAACTTGTAATCCTGATTATGTGTTATTCTAAATGACCTTCATATTTCCCTTTCCCTCTCTTAAGAGGAAAATTTATTAAATTTTTTACTTTGTAGGTTTTACACTAAAGAATTTTTAAATGTAAAGCCCTTGGTTACTAAATATAAGTTCAAATTTTGAGGATGAAATTTATTTAAGGGGGTATAATATAACAATAGAATAATTTAGAATATATTTTTCTTTAAATAAATTTGATTTCTTTTATAGTTTGTGTAATGTCCTGAACCTGCACTTCAAAATTTAGTACTAAAAATATTTTTTGTATTTTTTATTAATGATAACCGAAAAATACAGGGTACTTTATACATTAAAGGACCTTTTTTGGTCTAGGTTTTGGAAATTTAGGTATAACCTTACAAAGTATCAGATTTTACAAAAATTATAAAATAACTATCTTAAATTCATGTGTGATAACTCCTTAAATGATTCCACCCATATTAAAATATCTAAAAAACCTGTGAAATTTTTTTAAACCTTGGTATGTGCATAAAAATCTTAGTAATGAATTTTAAAACAAGTGAATTTTTTTATAAAAACTTATTTACAAACTCTTAAAACATTTTAAATCAAATATTTTATAGAGAAAATAATTTTCAAAAAATACTTAACAATTTGAAAATTCCTTTCGAAATATAATATTTGAAAAATACTTGGATTTCTCCCAAAAAATAATTTTAAAATAATAATTTATTTTTGGATTTAAATGATACTTGATTGTTCTTATGAAAAACATGTGGCCACTAGTATCTCTTGTAGGATAATTTCCCTGTTGATGTTGTGAGTTTACTCCCCATTCCCCATCACCACATTTTATAACCAAGTACTGAATTTTAAGAAAACATTTTTAGGATATATTACTATCTCATTCATAACCCATTTAAAAATTTTATAAATATGATATATATTACTTTCATAGAGGAAAATAATTTTAATTAATTTTAATCTCAGAAAAATATCATTTTTTTGAGAATTGTTAGGAGAAATCCATTTTTTTCAAGTTTACTTAAATACATAATCATGATTAGTTTGAAATTAAAACTAATTTTTGTATAAAAAAGGAATGATATTTTAATAATTAGAGATGATGGCCATATCTAATATGAATTAAATTTACATTATTCACATATAATGATAGATTTTATCAATTGCTATTACACAGATAATCTAATAAAGTTTAATTCCCTTTAAACAAGGGTTTTAAAATATAATAATAAAATTAAATTTTCCTTTACAAATAAAAATAGAGACTTTATTTTAAAAACATAATATTGATGTCATAGTGTTTTGAAAATAACAAAATCCTTATGATTATAAAATTTTGGGAATATATATATATATATAAATTTGGAAAATAAATACATCCATTACAGAATTGAATTTATCCATATAAATCCTTTACATATAATAAAATATTTTTTTTTTGAAAAATATAATACTTTTTACAAAAATTAAAATCATATTTGTTTTAAAATAAATAATTCCTTACTCTTATTCATTTAATAATTTATTATTATTCTAAGAAGAAGACTCAATCTCTCTCTTAATCTCTATCTCTCTTCTTCTAGAAGCTCATAGAAATTATACCCCTCTCACTCTAACTATCTCACTTTCTCTTAGAAAGGTGCAACACTTAGAATAGAAATGTTGGTATGTAGTGTATAGGTAGTTCTACTTATACAGATAGTTATATAATATTATATATATATTTATATATATGTGTGCGTGTGTGTGGGCACGCGCGCACGTGTGTGTATTTAATCTTGTTTTATTTTTTTTAATCAAAGTTAGGCCCGTCAGAAACTGTTTTTGATTTTTCAAGCAAACCAATTCAGTTCAAATTTAATGAAAGGGTTTATATCTGAAAATTAAAGGCACAAACATGTAGAATAACATGGGATAAAGTTTTTATTATGTTTTTAAAAATTAATAAAATCACATTTTCCATTAAAAGAGGATGAAAAAATGGTCGAGGATGAATATGAGATTAGACTGTAAGCTTGTCATGGAAAGAGTGAAATCCGTTGTCAAATTTTATGAAAAAAACTATATAGATAAGAAAAATTACCGACATTTAATGATACTGTTGATTACTATCAAAGGAAGAAAAACCAGATTGATAATAAGGACTTGTAACCAAAAATATTGACAAAAATAGTTTCAATTTAATTTTAGTATTAAACATAGAAATTGGAAATAATAAAAAATAAATAATAATGATGAAAATGGTATTTAACATACCAAAAATATCTAATATTAGGATACTTAAAAATAAATTACAAATACATCTACCTCCGATAGATCTGTAAATTAGATCACAATAGGACAATAATGGGGTTTCAAATAGTCCCGTGTTCAATTTCCTCTATCTACAGTCAAAACCCTTGGATATTTGACTTCTATCTTCATATTCTTTGAATCCCTTTCAAACCAAATCCCTCCGAAGCTAATCCCCATCTCGCCCAACCCTCGTATAGCAGTCAAAACATATTTTGGTGTTCAGTCTCATAAAACAACGGCCTTCAGACTTGATTTCCACCTCTGGGATCGACCCTTGCTCGACTCTCCCTTACCAGAAGTCGATTCCCTTTGGCTAGGTTCAACCCATCTCCTGCTCTCAAGGCCTCCCAGAATCGAAACCCCTGTTTTTTTCTCTAAAAAATGATTTTCAACCCTTATATTAATTTTCTTTTATTTCTTCTTATTTTTTTACATTAATTTTTTAATAATTTTCATATTTTAACATATTAATAATTAATATTTTATTAAAATATTTCAGATAGTAATCAAAATTTTATATTTTAATATATAATAATTAGTAAAACTAATTATCATAATTCCCTATTTTAATATATTTATAATTCAATATTTTATAAAACAAATTTATAACATTCACAATTTTATATATTTATAATAAAATATATTACCTTAATTTTATAATAACCAAATATATTATATTTAATATTCAAAATTTTGATTATTTATATTTCATTTATTTCAAATATTTTATATTTATAAAATTTTAATTACAATTATTATTCTAAATTTAAAATTAGATATATATATATATATATATGTATATACATTTCATTGCATCTGTATATTATATTTCAATATATAATTTTCAAATATTTATTTTACTTTTAAAATAACCTTTTGATAAATATTTACATAAATTCCGTTAATAAAATTTTCAAAAAGATAATAAAATAAATATATTTATATTAAAATATTCTTTTAAACAAAATAAATACAAATTTATAAAATTAGTATTTTTTATATTTTTTAATATTAACTTAAAATCAAATATTATTTCTTGAAAATAATATTTTATTTTAAAAAATGTTATAACATAATATTTGAAAACTATAAATTTTTCATAAAAGCATAATTGATAAAATAATTTAATATATCATCATTTATAATAATTTTTTTATTATTTGAAATATAATACAAAGTAATATTATTTATAATATTGTTTTTAATTATTATTATAATTTTAAAGACTCCACTTAACTTAAAATCAAGTTTTATTTTGATGAAATAAAATAACTTAATTTTTATGAAATATCTTTCATAAATTAGATTATTTAAATTATAAAACAATGTATTTATTAAGAACCTATTAATATTCTAAAATTTCGAAGATTTTACATTCCCCCCATAAGTGAAATACACCCTCACAATTCATTTTTTGTACTTAAGAAAGTTATGAATTTCCATCATCAAAATTAAGAAAAACTAGAACATATATATTCTCAAGGGTACTTATCTACCTAAAAGTTAAAAATAAAATTCCAACATATAGATTTTTTATTAAAATGATAATGCTTGATCTCTAAAGTTATCTAGAATGTTACTCTGATATCAATTTCCATGTCCTGAACCCACACTTCTAGATTCAATACTAAAAAAAGTTGTGTATCTTTTTATTAAATATAACTGAAAAATATATAGTACTTTATATATCCAAGGACCTTTTTCATTCCAAGTTCTAGAAAATTACACTTAACTCTAAAAATTATCATAGTTTACAAAAATTATAAAATAAATATCTTAAATTCACATGCACTAACTCCTTAAATGAATCCACTCAAATTAGAATCTCTAAAAAACCAGTGAAAAATTTATTAAAACTTGGGATGAGAATAAAAAGATCAGTAAGGAGTTTTAAAACCAGTGAAGAATAATTTTATAAATACTTATTTAAAAAATATTAATACATTTTAAATAAAATATAAATATTTGATATATAAAATACATTTCAAAAAAATACTTATCTATTTGAAAATTATTTTCAAAATATATTCATTGAAAAACACTTGGATTTATCCATAAAAATAATTTGAAAATAATAATTCTTTTATGGATTAAAATGCTACTTGGAAATTTTTAGGAAAAGAATGTGTCCACTAGTAGTATCTCTTGTAGGACAACATCCCATTGAGGTTGTGTGTTTAATCACCCTTGTTCATCATATCATCTGATACCCAAGTTCTGAATTTTAAGAAAACATTTCTAGGAGATATCTGTTTCTTATTCATAACCAAATTAAAAATTTTCAAAATATTACACATATTATTTTCATGAAAAAAATAATAATTTTAATAACTTCTAAGATCATAAAAATTTCATCTTTTAAAGAAGTGTTTGGAGAAATATATATATTTTTTAAAATTACTTAAAAACATAATCATAATCACTTTGAAATTAAAATTAATGGTTGCATATAAAATGAATTATATGTCAATAATTAAAGATGGCATCCATATCTACTATGAATGACATTTACATGATGCATATAAAATGATAGATTTTATCAATTTAAATTACATAAATAATCTAATAAAATCCAATTCCCTTTAAACAAGGGTTTTAAAATGAAATCATAAAATTTAATCTCCCTTTAAAAATAAAAATAGTGACTTTATTTTGAAAACATAATCTTAATATTATATATTTTTAAAAATAATAACATCATTATAATTATAAATTTTTGAGAATATATATATACATGTATATATATATGTATATATATATATACATTTTGAAAAAAATACATCCCTTACAAAATTTAATTTGTACATATAAATCCTTTACATACATAATAAAATCATATTTTTTAAAATATAATCCTTTGTAAAAAACATAAAATCATATAATTTTAAAATAAATAATCCCTTAATTTTATTTGAATAAGACTTATTCTTCTTCTTCTTGGTAGATGACTCACTCTCTCTATGTCTTAAATCTCTATCTCTCTTCTTCTGGAAGCTTCCAGCAATTATCCCTCTCTCACTCTAACTATCTCACTTTCTCTCACATAGGTGCAACACTTAGAATAAAAAATTAATAAGATAGTGTGGAGGCAATGATGATTATATATCTAGTTATAGCATATTATATATATATATGTATATTTTTAATCTTGTTTTATTTGGTTTATTTAAATCTAGGCCTGCCACCAACCATTTTTCATTTTGCAGGGAAACTAATTCAGTTTAAATTTAATGCAAGGGTTTATATCTGAAAATTGAAGGCACAACCATGTTGAATAACATGGGAGAAAGGGTTTATCATGGTTTTAAAAATTAAAAAAAATTAGATTTTTCATTAAAAGAGGACGATAAAGATGGTTGAGGATGAATCCAAGCATGGATTGTAAGATTGTTGTGGAAAGATTGAAATCCGTCATTAGATTTTACTCAAAAAATTTATATATAAGAAAAATGACCAACATTGAATGATATTGTTGACTATGATTGAAGGAAGAAAAACCAAATTGAAAATAGGGACTACTTACCGAAAATATTGACAAAAATAGTTTCAATTTAATTATAGAATTAAATATAGACATTGGGAAGAAGAAAAATCAAGAATAATGATGAAAAAGATATTTAATATATTGAAAACAATACAAGATTAAGATACCTAAAAATTAAATAAAAATACACCTACCTTAGATAGATATGCATATCAGATTACAAGAGGATGACAATGGGGTTTCAAACAGTCTCACATTCAATTTCCTTCATTCATAGTCGAACCCCTTGGATGTTCGACTTCAATATGCTTTAGCTTCGACTCCTTTTCAAATCAAAGCCATTTAACACCAATCCCCATATCTCTTGGACCTCATTTGGAAATCAAAACCTCTTTTAGTGTTTAGTATCCCTAAACGACAGCCTTCAGACTCAATTTCCACCTCTTGGTTTGACCCTTTCTCGACTCTACCTATCCGGCAGCCGATTCCCTTTGGCTAGGCTTGGACCCTCTCCTTCTCTCAGGGCCACCCAAAATCTAAACCCCTATTTGTTTCCCCCAAAACTGATTGTCACCCCTTATCTTTGTTTTCTTATGCTTCTTTTTTTTAATTTAAATTTTAATAATTTTCATATTTAAATAGATTAATAATTAAGCTTTTGTTTGTATATTTTTGATAATATTCATAAATTCATATTTTATTATAAAATAATTAATAATACTAATTATCATAATTTATTAATTTAAGATATTCACAATTAATGATTTAATAAAATAAATTTATAGGAGTCATAGTTTGATATATTTATAATAAAATATATTACCTTAATTTTATAATAACTAAATATATTATATTTAATATTTAAAAATTTGATTATTTATATTTAATTTATATAAAATATTTTATAATGATAAAATTTTAATTATATTTATTATCCTAAATTTCAAATTAGATATATATACATTTCATTACATATGTATATTCTATTTTAAAATATAATATTGAAATAATTATTTTACTTTTGAAATATCCTTTTGATAAAAATTTCCATAAATTTAGTTATTCAAATTTTTACAGAAATAATACAAATAAATATATTTATATTAAAATATTATTTTTAAAAAATAATATCATTTCTATAAAAGCATCATTTTTTTTATAATTTTAAATATTAATTTAAAATAAAATCTTATTTCTTGAGAATAATAATTTATTTTATAAAAAAATAGTATAACATAAGATTTGAAAACTATAAATTTTTCCAAAAAAAATAATTGATAAAATAATTTAATATATCATCATTTATAATAAAGGTATTACTATTTTAAATATAATACAAAGTAATATGATTTCTAATATTATTTTTAAGTATGATTATAATTTTAAACATTCCATGTAACTTATACTGAAATTCTATTTTGATTAAATAAAATCACATAGTTTTTATAAAATATGTTTCATAAATTAGTTTATTTAAATTATAAAATAATCCATTTATTAATTAGTTAATAATATTATAAAATTTCTAAGATGTTATAGTTTTAATTACATGAAACACTGAGTTTAAACAAACCATGATATAATATTAAAATATCATTATTTAAATGTAACCAATATAACCTAGCCATTAAATTAGTGAGTATGAATAAAATTAAATTATTTATAAAAAATATATAATGGTCATACTAAATATAAATTTATTTATAAGTTCTTAAAAAATAAGTAGTCAACATTAATAGATATATTTTATTCTACAAAAAATACGTTTTCTTCAAAAAATGATTTTACTAACTTTTATGAGAAAGTTTTATAATTATTATTTGGAACTTTTAGAAATGTTTTTTATAAAATTAATATCATTTTTTAAATCAGTATATCGATATTAACTTAGGGTGAAATTTTGGGTTTTTTTGGAAAATTTTACCTTTTTCAGTGAATTGTGAAAAATACCATTTTTTATAAAATTTTCATTTATTTTTAATAAATTAAGTAATTTAAAATAAATAATATTATAATTTTATTTTAATAAATTAAGTAATTTAAAATTCCCATTATTATAAAATTAACACCATTTTATATAATTTTATGTTTAGGCTTTAGAACACATTTTTTCTGAAAACTATTTAAGGTGCATAATTTTTATCCATTTTAAATTAAAAAAATAAAACCTAACGAGAAATAATATAAATCACACACAAATATATATATATAATATATCTATACATATTAATTTTAATCCATTTAATTATTATTAATTGTCATATAGTTAATATGAGATCATTTTTTTCCTTTAAAAATTCATTTCTTGAAATACTATTTTCTCAACATGTCTGTGGGTTTAATTTTAAATTAAATTATTAAAATTATATGAGTTTAATTTGAAAAAAGGATTATATATTTGGAATCATCATAATTTTTATTATCTAATAAGGTTAAATTAATTTTTTACCATAATGGATAGTAAAAACAATAAAAATTATTTACCACGGTTAATGTAAAAATGGGTTTACCGGGGGATTAAACTAAAAGGATAAGTGTTAAAAATGAACCAAAACTTGTATAATTACTATTTTATATCTATATTTATACCTTTTCACTTATTATATTCTAAAATGGTCCATTTTGGAGTGTTTTTCATGAGAAAAATGTGGGTGGAATTATTTCTTTTCAAAAACTCCAAATGTGTCCTATCCCCCACTTATAAAAGGTCACCCCCATATTCTCCTTTACCCAATTAAAAAAATAATTTTTTCAGAAAATACCTGATCAAATAAATTCCTTAATTATTTAACCTCATCCTATAATCCTTCGTTTTTTTATAAAGACAACCTAGAAAGGCTTTTGGTGCAAACATAAAGAATTTGCCCGAAGAAGAGGTAATGTCCTTAAACAAGCATTTTATTTTATTTATTCTTCGACATACTTAAAATATTATTAAACCATGATGATATAATAACCTTGGTATCTTACATATACTGATATGTTATTAGGTTAAGGTCATTAACTACAACCATATAATCTTCCATCAAATGAGAAACGAAATCATTAATCATCTGTATAGTAGACTACCACCTCATGAACCCACGTAATTAATTTTCCATCACTACTTATCATAGTTAGACATAATGATTTATATAATGTTTATATATGATATAATTATACTTATGGAATTATAATATCACATACACCTTCTTACTTTCTATCCCATATAGAATACGATAACGTCGCTCGTGTGTACGACGAACTACCGCCTCACGAAGCGATGTGATTCCTTTTTCAATTCTGATTTACATGGAAGGTAATTAAGATTAACATGATATTTATATATTATATTAATGACATATTAATTATTTTAGAAAATAAATATATCATATACTTTCTTACATTACCATCCATTGGATAAAGGACAATGTCATTCATGTGTATGGAGGACTGTCGCCTCATGAAGCAATGTGACCTGTTTTTTCGAAAACTATTTACATAGAAGGTAATAAATTATAAATTTAATGAATTTATGTGATATATATGACATTATATTGATTATATAAAATTAATATACAATCCAATTCCTTACCATTTCACTCGTTAATAAAATGATAACATAGATTGTGTGTACGTATGACCTACCATCTCTACAAAGCGATGTGATTCATTCTCCATGTTCAAAATAAAATAATGATTCTAAAGATATATCTAATAAAAAATGATATTTATAACATTAATATCATTATGGGGATGATTTAACTATATACTATGTTCTATATATAAAACTTTCACAATAAAACATTCATGATAAAACATGACAACTAGAACTTGAAAGAAAAGTGATAATTACAGATTATTGATAGACCATGGGGTGTCATTAATTACCACAGGGTTATGAAATTTAGAAATTTACAACATGAATAAAAAAATACACTAAAATATCAGGCATTATAGGATATGAAAGTTTAAGGTTGAACCCATAAAGATAGGGTTGGAGAACATATCAATTTTAATAAAATAAACCTAAACTATTTTATGAAAGAAACCAAAACTAATTTACTGAAAGAAGAGATGATGATTTATTTAAATTTTAAGAAAATAGAAAAAATTTCTCAACAATTTAAAATCCATGTTCAATATTTATTAGGGAATAAAATAATGAAAAATAAATCATAGGTGCTCGAATTGAGTTATGGAGAATCCAATTGTTAAGGCAGACAACCCCCAAAATCATTGATGCCCCATTTTCACAATTGTTATGTTACTTTGGGTATTTTATGAATTTTTAACTCAGAACCATTTTAAACCTAGAAAATGAACCACCTAATGGTCATGGTTTTAATCATTCACTAGTCAACACATTAAAATAATCTATCCCTCACCGATCACGCAATGGTCATGAATGAAAAGGAAAAGAAGAGAATTAAGAAATTAGGGTTGCAGAAAAGACCAAAAATGATTTACATTTAAAAATAAAATACCTTAATACAATAAATACTCCTTCATTATAGTTTATTTTCACAAGTTATATTCCCTCATTCTAGTCATGAGGGGGTAGGAAATTAAAAATCTTATTGACTCATCACAACAGCAGATGTCCTTGATCCTAGTGGTGGTGGCTCCCGAATCAATCGATTGAGTTGAACCCTTGCATCTTATTTATATAAATTAAGGTTTCTAAGATATATTTAATTCATTATAAATACGGCCATTATGAATCTCAATTCAAATCCTTGTATTAAATGAAATTCTAGGTATTTATTTTTTTAGTTACCCATTGAAAATACCATCAAAGTGGTCGTCACTGGGTCTGTCTGACACTTACACATCGTGTAATTATTGCATGACATGTAATGATCAAATGATGTGTAATGATTACAAAATGTGAATATTTATATTCCAACTTTATAATCTTCATTTCATCTTTATTTTTCTAGTGTCACACCACGCCACTTCACGATGCGGTGTGAAGTGTCTTTTGACTATCATATTCACTTAGTTTTGTACATGAGCCTTAGCCCAGTTGGTAAGGACTCCTTAAGTGCATCCAAATGACCAGGGATCAAATCCAAGCGGAAAAAGATTTCTGGGTTACTGTATAAGTACTGTAGCAGGAACTGTGCAGGACTGTAGCGGGAACTGTAGCAGGCACTGTTTGGCACTGTAGCAGTCAGGAATATGCCCCTGTTTGGGCCTTCAGGCCACCAATTTGGTCCTTGATTCCTATAAGGCATTCGGGCCACCCAGGCCTTTGGGTCAGTAAGGCCTTTGGGCCACCTCATGGCCTTCGGGCCACCTTAGTGCAGATGCAAACCATACAACCTACAAGAAACAAGCTCTACAAGGAGGATGAGCAAGGAGATTTCACCACAACAGAAGCTAAACGGATTGTAATAATGAGAGGGTATGACACCTAACATTGGGACAAGCTTATGCATGCTCGGGAATGCCTAGCCGAACAGCCATGCGAAGGTGGAGAGCTGATTTCACGATGAAAATGCTGGGAAGGAGAAGTTCCAAGTAGTTAGTCTGGGATGTATGTAATGTTTGAAGCCTACAGGCAATGAATTCCTCTAAGGCCTATAGTCCATGTAATACGTATTCCTACGGGACTTTTAAGGGTTCCACCTCACCCCTTGAAAGGTGGATTAATAAAAATCAATAAAAAATTAAGGCCTTCGGGCCATTGGAGGATATTCACTTAGTTTTTCTCCTTTTCCAATTATCTATTATTTCCTACCATAAAACATTAAATGTTAAAATAGTACAAGAATTTCATGATTGATCATTTATTTATAGAAATCTATGTATTAAAACTCCATAAAATGTATCCATTAAATGAAGTTTTAAAATAACCCCACACTTTAATTAAAAATTTTCCTCAAGGATGAAATCTCAACATTCTACAAAGGATTATCACTATACCATGCTTTATATCCAATTTCAATAAAAGTAATTGATCAAATGGGAAATTAAATTTTTGATCATCACACATGTACAATTCATTAATGATTTATTTTTTCAAATAAAACAAATCTACCATTTATTTTTATTTTCCTATTTTGAAGTATCCAAGGCTTTTTCATTCGTCCATTTTTATTTTCCAATTAATTATTAATAAACATGCTATTTTTAATTTAACTCACTTGAATTTTACACTTGTCATTAGGGTATAGTTGTGAATAGAGTTTAGCGAAAACATCAAGAACTTTTCACTAACCATAGGCTTTCAATGCATCTATTTTATCCACCGTATAGATATAAAATCACAAATAATCATCAGGGCTTCACCAATTAGGTTAAAATGACTATGATCCTTAGTATAAGTAGGTAAATGATTTAAAACAAGTAAATCTAAAAAATAAGGGTTTTCTCTAAATAATTTGTATGATAAAAAAAAGATTGATGAAATTTTCATTTCTCCTTAGCACATCAAAGAAGGCTTGTGAAGATATGAAATGCAATAAATAAAACACCCTATGGATTTTTTCTTTATATTATTTTTCTTTTTTTCCTTTATTTTTCTTTCAAAAGTTGTTCTTGGAAAAAATCTCATAGTCACCACCCAACCCCAAATTGTCTTCTCATGACACTATTTGTAATAGTTATAACAAGATCACTGGTCAATCAATGGTGATTTTTGAATATCCCAAGACACAACCCATTTTTCAATTTTTTTAAAATATGAGTGGAATAAAAACAATGAATGTGCCTTCCAAAAATCCTATAAAAATCCCTCCAATTATTCATTACAAAATGTTCACCCCTTCCAACACTCTTTATTTCCCCACACATAAATTTGATAATCATGAAAAATACCGGAGGAGGGAAGGAAATGTTAAAATTTAATTGTAACATGGATTTTCCCTAACAAGGTTGTTCATGATTTATATGGTCTTTAAAAATAGATTAATGTGTTTTGGGTCTTAGGATAAGAGAAAAATATGTGCCTCAATCATATTAAATGTAAATATTGGTAAATCATAGCTTTGATAAGATGCAAATCAAGTTCTAGAATTATGCATTCCCAAGTCTCTCAATAAATATACTATAGGAATAATAGAAAAAATTAGCCTCATAGGATGTATTGGGAATGAGAAGAATGGTTGGGAAAAATACTTTAGGAAATTCATACTAACAACTAAATTAATTAATGAAAATATCATAAATTCAAGGCTGGAAAAATATTAGAAAAATTTAATTTACAATAATTAACATTATCCCTAAATCACGATTTGTTAAATCCAAAACAACATGCTTATCTTTACTATTTATTTTCCCCATTTTTCTTATTCAAATTTATTAAAAAAGGAATTTAAATTCATAGAATGGTAATTATTTTAAGTAGTTTATGTTTCCTAGTTCAGTTGAGTAAAGTAAGAATCAAGTGTAATAAGAAAATTGAAAATTAAACATTTGAATAAATTAAATTTAAAGAATACAGTAGAAAAGTGCATAATTGAAATGCTCTCTCCTCATTTTATTAAGATTTGAACAAGACCGCATAGTTTTTGGGTACACCAGATTCACGATGCATACTTCTCTCACAATGTGTATTTTATGGATTTCACAGAGTGAATGGGTTTCATGATATGTATTGGTCTTTTAGAATCCTCCTCATTGTTCCTACTTCTTATTTCTAGTGCTTTAATCTTAAAACTAAAAAATATGGATAAAAAGTGAAAATATAGGCCATTTAAATAAAACTAAAAAATATAGGGGGAATTGAAATTAAATCCTAATATAAAATTAAATCCTAAGAGAGAAATAAATATAAAATAATTTAATGCAATAAAAATACAAGAATTTTCTCTTTTTTATTAGTCTTTTAGCTTGACCATACCTTGGTTATCTGATTAGGGTGTGGTATAGAGCTAACTGTCTTGTGTTGACCTAATTATGTCCATAAAATCCACCTAGGTCAGCTTAAATCCTACTTAATGAAACTTGTGTGGAACTCTGAGGTGGTGAACAGAGTCTGGATAGTATGAGTATAAATAACAAGATCTCGACATCAGTCCAGACTTGGTAAAAATATTCATTCTTGACTGTAGGATATGTGTGTTGAATTTCTTCAACGATCTCTTTGTGTTCAGCCTCCAGATCCAAAAATTCTCATGTTATTATTTCTTTTCCTTATATATAGTCATTTCAGGGTAGAGTTAGTCTTTCTTCTTCTTCCTTCAGTTATGGTCCTATTTTTTTGAGGAATAATTATAACATCTCAGTATTTAAGGTTCCTTTTTTCTTTTATTACTTATCCTTGTTTAATTTATTCTACTTGAAGTTTGATGAATTGTTATTTGTTCCACTGACGTTTTGTATCATGGTATCCTTTATCCTATAAACCTACAAAGTAGAAGGAATTATGGTTAGAATAAATACTATCTTCGAAAGTGGTACTTACCTATGCTTCGTTGTCCATACTTTGTTTGTGATTCTCCCCATAGAATTATGGATCTAGGTTATAGGGTGTTGTGCATTCAAATCTTGCGTATGATTTCGGGTGCTCATTGTATTAATTTTTCATCATTATAATTTCATTGAGTTGTGGCACCATATCTTTCTGCAAGAAAGTGAACCTGTCCTTGGTGGTAATTTTTCTCTATAGCCCTTATCACAACCAAATATACCAAATGTGGTAAAAATTAAAAAAAATCCTAAGCTAAAACTAGGAAATTGAAAATATTAGAAAAGAATTTGTCTAAATTATTAAAATAATATATTATCTTCTCCTATCCCCAACAATGATGCCAAAAATTTTATAGCCCATGGGTTGTCATTAATCCACACAAAGTTATTGAATTTATAAATTTATAAAATTAATCAAACAATACATTACACTACAAGGTATTATAAGATATGAAAGTATGATATCAAACCCATAGATAGAGGGTTGGATAAAATATTAATTTTAATAAAATAAACCTAAACTATTTTATGAAAGAAACCTAAACTAATTTATCGAAAGAAGAGATGATTATTGATTTTAATTTTAAGAAAATAGAAAAACATTATTGATAATTGAAAATTAGGTTTCATGATTGATTGGGGAATAAAATAATGAAAAAGAAATCATAGGTGTTGGAATTGAGTTAGGGAGAATCCAATAGTCATGGTAGAAAACCCCAAAAATCACTAATGTTCCCTTTTAAACATTGTTATGTTACTTCATGTATTCGATGAATTGGTAACTTAGAACTATTTTCAACATAGAAAATAATCCATCTAATGGTCAGGTGTGAATTGTTCTCTAGTCAATACATTAAAATAATTACTCACTCACCAATCACACAATGGCCATGAATGAAAAAGTGAAGAAAATATTTAAGAAATCAGGGTTTTACTAAAAGAACCAAAATAAATTGAATTTAAAATAAAATACCTTAATACATTAAATCCCTCTTTATTATAGTTTATTTATGTAAGGTCCACCCCCTCATTTTAGTCACAAGGGGGTAGGAAAATATTTTTTTTTATTTGAATAATCACAGTAGCAAAAATTTTTAATCTCAGCTATAGAACCTATTAAATAAATCGATTGAGTGTAACCTTGACCTCTTATTTATAGTTATCCATGGTGCTTATGATGCATTTTATTCATCATAAATGTGGTCATTTTAAGTCTAAGGTCAAATTATCACATTAAATGGTAGTTTGGGTATTTAATTTTTAGTTCTCCATTGAAAATACCATTGAAGAATTTGTCACTAGGTCTGTCCAACACTTACACATCATGTAATTATTATACAACATGTAATCATTACACTATGTGAATCATAAAATCCCTTATTCAAAAGCACTATTTCATATTTAATTTTCTATTGTGGAACCACGTCGTTTCGTGACCTGGAATGAACTATATTTTGACTTCTATATTTACTTCATTATTTCTTATTTTACATTTATCTATTGTTTCATACTATATATTATAAAACAATTCAGAAATTACAAGAATTGACATGATTAATCATTTATTTATTGAAATCTATTTATTAAAATTCCATAAAAAGTATGCATGAAATGCAGTTATCAATCATTAAGGAATTGATGATAAGATTTTATAAAAGGGATCATATATTTTATTTTAAATATTAATATGATTCTTTTTTAAGTTAATAACATATTTGAAACCATTGTACAAGAGTTTAAAGAGTGCTCAACTAAAGGTAAGTTCAAGGTAAGGGGTTTATTAACTCAGTTTCCATTCATTTGTTTAAACTTATACTACATTGATTATGTTATTATAAGATTATGTCTGTAATAACATTTGATTATTTTATATTTTTTCCACTTATTTTATATGGATTTACATTTGGTACACATAATCAATTCATTGATTAATCCCCACTTCAACAATATGACCTTTGTAAGGGTCTCATCTCAAAACTTCTTTCTTTTAAATGCATGCTATTTTGTGCCCCTAATTCCTATTATATGGTGTATATACTTCCCAATTACTTATTATATCATGAATCCTTCAAAATTATTGGTATTTCAAGTTAAAATTCATTTTCTTAATTCATGGTGATTATTAATCAAAAGTTACCATGGCAGTAAGGGTTTATGATTCAATCTCATTTTAATCAAGATTGATTATTCTTGAATTTTCCATTGAAGAAAATTATTTGATCATTATATAATAAACCCCTTTAATTTTATTTTCCTATATTTATTCATGAAATTATCATGTAATAGTACCATTTTCATTTCTTTGGTTCTTAAAATGATTGAGTAAATGTTTTTAAAAAAAATCGACTTTATTTCTCTCTTCATATGAAAATCCTTTATCTTATGTGTCCATGTTTTATTTATTTTTTTTTCAAAAAAATGATTTAAATTTATTCTATGATTGTTAAAAGTCATTTTTACCCATTTTTACTTTAAAAAAAAGGTTTAAATGGAATATTTTTTTAAAATGAGGGTCTTTTTAACCATTTTAAATCATTATAAAAGGAATGTTTTTTTAACTTTTACAACATGCATAGAATTACCCACTATTATAAAAAATAAACTCTTTTAAGATTACTTTATAATTTTCCATGCTTATTTTTAAAGAAAATATTTTCTATAATATTTTGGAAATCTTGATATTTTTAAAAAGTGATTTCAAAGTGGAAAGGATATTTTTTCATAGTTAATATTCCATATAATATTTTAAAGAAATCTTCATCAATATGAAATCCTTTGATGTTATGAATTATATATAAATTATATATATATTTAGTTCCCATGTATACCTAGATTATTATCCCTTCCTTTTATGTGGTAATACATTATTTATGACCATTTTCAAAATTATTTTTTTAAAAATATATTTTTATTATATTATGAGACAATATTATGAAACCAATTTTTTTCATGGGTAATTCTCATGTTTAAGTCTTATGATTGATATCCTTACATGGAACACATATTCATGTAAATAAAATGAATATAATGGATGGGACTGGAATTATATGTCCCTCTAATTTATTAGGTAATTTTTTAGTCTCATGAGACTTCATGAATGGGATTAGGGAGTGAACCTAATCAATTACGGGACTTTATCGACCGTGTGATATTGTCTCAGCAATTAGCCTTGACTTTTGTTTATGCCATGTTTTATATAGTTTCTATATTTACTATGATTCCATGATCTTATGATGCCATGTTTCTTTATGTTATGCTTCCATATTATTACTCCTGTTCCTTATCTTTTATGATATCATGTTATACTTTTTTCTCACATGTTATATTTCTTCCTTATATTCATTCCCTTATTGGGCCTTTTTAGCTCACTCATTTGTTTATATATTCCCCAAGTTATATAATGCAATCATAGGATGTAACGCCCCGAACCTAGTTACCCAGAGTCGGTGCATTATTACATAACATTGGCATGATCACAAGAAAGATCAAATCTCGAAAGACCGATTGGTTTAGTAGCCTTGGAAACACTAGATATATTCATAAGTTTTACATTACATCATAAAATGAAAAACTACTACAACAACATAATGTCTCCATAATCCACACTCATATCCCCACATAATATCCCTGCAGGTCATTCATAATTTACTTCTTCACTTCCTGGGAAAAATAAAACATAGAAAAGGGGTGAGCTCAAATGCCCAGTAAGGATAACAATATAGCGGAAACTTTCATAAATAAGAATAAACATTTAAGGCAATGTATAACTAAAACAAAAGCCTTTAAAACATGAACTTTCAACATAGTAAGGCATAAAGAAAATGAAATAATGCCATTTACTTATTCACATGGATATTCTACTAATCGAATAATCACATGTAAAAATCAATAACCACTTTCATAATGTTGAAATGCATAATGATGAACTTTGATTTCTTTGTCAAGGCCTCGTCCCAAGACCTTGGGGCTAACTGTAACCGGAACCCAACCCGGAGTGCCTCTAATAACCGGACACCAACCCGGAGTGCCTCTAATAACCGGACACCAACCCGGAGTTCCTCTAATAACCGGAGACCAAACCAGATTTCCTCTAATAACCGGAGACCAAACCGGAGGGCTTACTTTTATCGGTCCCCAACCCGGAACATACTTGTCTAACACATTCATCTGAATGAAAGGTTGAAATATAACATAAACATTTGGATTAAAAATAACTTATAAAGTGTCAATACTTTAAACAAAAACCATGAGTGACATAAGAATAACTTATCCACAGTCAAAAATATCACAAAACCTTCAATAAAATAGGTATGTTTTGTATCATAATAAATAAACTTCAAATAAGCTTAAAAATCCATCAAAGGATGTTGACATAGATGAAATCAAAACTATTTTAGAGAAATATCTCTTTTTTTTAAATTATTTTAAAAGTAACGTAATTATAAAATAATACATTCAATTTGAAAATATTCTTATAAGCTTGTAAGGGAAAACTTTGAAGATTTTATAACGGCATAAAATAACCGCACTCGCCGTATAAGTTAAAAAAAACATTCTTACCTTAATTCTGTCGAAAAGGTTAAAAAGGACCTTGTTTTGAAAACGACGGAAAGATTCCTCTTATAAAAAGTCAAACAAGGGTATAAATGACTTTAACCCATATTCTTGTAAATAATAAAAATGTTTTGAAATACATTTTGAAGAAACATGGATGTGGATGATAAAGAGATCCTAGTAGATTATTACGTATAAAAAACCTCGGATAATGAAGAGATTGTGAAATAAACCTTACCTTGTACTTTTCCTTGGTTGGGGTAGGTTAACCTCCTGTATAATGGTGAAATAATTTTTATTAAACTATACAAGAATCATATACATTATTATGATATCATATATGATCTTTTAATATCGATTTGATAATAATATCTTATTATTATCGTTGTTTTGGGTGTTAACTTACTTGTTTTCTTTTATATGTTTTGTTACGTAAGACATGTTTATAAAGGATAGGTTGTATATTATTCATATCCAGAATGATATCAAGTCCTTAAACATTATTTTTTTAAATCATCAAATGATAATTATACTTGAATGGATACGATGGAGAATGAATCTCATCGCGTTCGTGGAGACGGTAGTCCGTACGTACACACGAGCGACAATATCATTCTTTTGATATTAAAATAATATATAAATGGATGGTATATCATATATAAAGAATAATTAACATGTTATATTTATTATTTACATGAGTTACACATCATTATTATACCCATCCAAATAATAATATATTCAATAACAATTACCCCACGACGTGGAGACGGTAAGCCGTACGTACGCACGTATGGTGACATGTTATTCAAAGGGTGGATAGAATACTGAATATGGTTGTACCATATTTATAATAAAATCACAGTATATATATGATACTGGAGTTATTATTTTAGAATGGTAACAACAAAGGAAGAAGAAGTGGAAGAAGAAATGAACTTGGAAAAGGGTGGTGAAATCATTACCTCTTCTTCGGGTTCTTCCTTTTGATTTGATCAAAAGGGATCCTTAGGTTGGCTTTATGATCAAACTAAGGCCCCTAGGTTGTAGTGAGGGAAGTTGGGAGAGTATTTGGGCAGAGTTTGGCCGAACCAAAAGGCTTTTAAGGTGTGAAGAAATGAGAAGGAGGAGTGCCCTTTTATAAGAGGGGTGAGGGGCACCTTTGGAAAAGCTAGAAATATTAATTTATAATAAATTCATATTCGGTTTCTAATGGTTCTAAAGTTGATTATTTAAATGTTAAGGTGGTAATGGGTCGAAAAAAACTCAACCAATATAATTTAGACAGGTTTGGGTACTTATATTAACCTTATCTTTAAGTATTAACTCTAAGTTAATTAGTTTCACTTTTACAATGTCTCTTTGTATTTTTATATAATATGGTTAATAAACTTACTATATACATCCAAGAGACCCCCAAGTTGTCCATTAATGATGAACCTATCATTATATAAGTCTCTTGGCCGAACCTTATATTTTTAGAAATTTAATATCAATTAATAATATAATATTTGTTTTAATAACTCTTTTATGTCAATTTTGACACTATTCAATAGTTGATTTTTGTGAAACTCATAACAGATTGATTACTTATAAAAAAGTCAATTAAATAAATCCTAATATATCATATTATCCTATAAAATTATTTTAATTCATTAAAAGTTTCATATTATATTTATTTGGGTATTTATAACATCAATTAGTTTAATTTTTCACTATTATAGTAATTACTACATCATCATTGTGTCATAAATAAATTAAATCATTTAATGTCTAAAAATTATAAATAAAATATAATTATGTCTTAAATCTTTTTATATTTCTAATGAATATTTATAATCTAAAATCTAACATATATAACCCTATTTAATAATTGTTTTTCTAAAAGATATATGCTTGTGTCATTTTTGTATTCATTTTAACTTAATTAAAAAAAAATGTCCCTATCACCTACAAGTGGCACCATGGGGTCCCAAAATCGACCCAAAGATTCCTATGGTCGAACATGTATCAACCAATAAGGCTAAGACACGTTTTAGGGTAATTTAGTATTATTATAATATTATTTTTTAACCCTTATTTACCAGATTTACCCTTAACCATGGTAAATAAAATATTTACCACAATAATTATTCAAAATGTCTAAAAATAAAATTTACCTATTTACAAAATTTGGACATCCTGATTCCAAATATGGAATCCATTTTTCTAAATTCAAAACACAGAAGTGGCAGAAATTAATTTAAAATTAATTCCTGCTGTCAAAACAAAAAGCGTGTTTTTAAGAGATAATAACTATCAAAAGATTGACACTTGTTTATGTTCGGTTTAATTGTAAAATTATGTCCAATGACCAACATTATATTAAATGGTAAAAATATATTCTAAATATACTTTAAAACCACTCAAATTCATAATTTATCACTATTAATTATTTTGATTAAAAAAAGTTGTTTTTAATTAAAATTTAGTAATTGTCACTATTCATCAAAATATGAAAGTTATCCGAAAAGTACCAAAATTTCACCTTAGGATAAATTCGATATTACGAATCCAAAAATGAAGTCCATTTTAAAATATAAAATATATATAATTTCAAAAAGTAGGTATTACTATTCATAACGGCTAGTTTAATTGGTTATGCTGTGTTAGAACTCGGTGTTGCGTACAACACACGCTATCACATTATTCAAAGAGAAGCGTACCGTAGAAGCTTGGGATGTTTCATTTTAAATTTTTGATGTCCCCATTTAGTCAAAAAGTTTAAAATATTGTATTTAAAAATGGTTCACTATTAAAAGTTGATAAAAGTGAAGTACTAAAAATGAATTTGTTCTTGCATTATGTCTAAGATACTCATAATATGGAAAAATTATAAGGATTATATAAAGTTTAAAATTTATTTAATACTATTAATAACCTCTTTTGAATGGATTTTTGGTAAGTCATGGTGCAATTGAACTTGGTGTTGCGTGTAGTGCAAGTTATTGAATTATTTTGAAGAAATAACACATTATGAATTCTTGGGGTGTTACATTCTCCCCTCCTTCAATAAATTGCGTCCTCGCAATTTGAAATTGTTCTTCGAAAATAAAAGGTTGAAAGTAGAAAATATATTTGTGGGAAAACCCACATCGGAAATTGGGTTACTAAAATTTAGTCTTAATATGAGGAAAAGAGAAATGAAAGGGTCACCACCAAATTATGATCTCGATTAGGAGAACATTGGTGGAAATTAGAGACATATAATTGGAGGGAAAACGTAAATATTTATAGGTAGTGATTGAGGTCATCAATCACGAACAAGTATAAAATTGAGGTCCTTAAACTCATCAATCTATGATGATTTGAAATACCATCGGTTCAACAAAACATAGGGTATTGGGATAACACATTTTTGACGTTTCAAAATATCTTAGTTGAAATCCCACATCGAAAAATGAATTAATGAGGCCTCTATTTAAAAATAAAGAGTGGAAAGTATGAAGATTACTGAAAATAACACATACTAGGGTTCCATGTAGGAAAATATGGATATGGAAGAGAAATCTAACCATCAATTATCTGATGGAGAGTGGTAGAGAACATGGCTATGAAAAGGCCAACAATCCCAAAGCCATAAATTAGTGATGATTTAAGGTACCATCTAGGAAAACATTTTTGTTCTAAGTTACTTTTATTAATGTTGAGGAATTTATTTATGAGATTGGATAAGATCATAAAGAGATATACTTACTTTATAATTAGAGTTTTATCCATTAATAAATTTCTACCAAAAACTCATCTTTCACTCTAAAAGATAATAGAACGTAAAAAAAATTTCTATTTATACTATTCGTACAAGGTTCCAAAATAAATGAATTTATAATTCATCTACCAGATCTTTTAAAAAAACTACATTATTTAATCCAGGACATCTCGTGGGCCAGTGGTAGGTGATACACCCTTGTTGCCCTTCGGTTACAGGTTCAAGTCTCGCAGCCTTGCCGGACGTGACGGGTTGCCGCCCGACCTCCGGGTTGTCCTTTTATGGCAATCCAAAATAATCCAAACTAGAACTATCCAAAATAATTCTGTCCAAACTCACAGTCCAACATTTATAAGGAAGGTAAACATAATGTAGATCCTTTTTACCCCGTAATAGCATATGAATACCTTCATCATGTATTCTTTTAATACACTGAAACATCCTGAATTACCATATTCCTTATTGATTACATTCATGCTCCCTTATTCCATATAGAATGCTGGATATACTTCATCAATCCAAAAATGTTTAAAACCCCAACAATGATGGAATATACAAATCATTAATCAGTTCCAAGGTATTCAAGAATATCCAATATAATTTATCAAAAAAAATCATGTATTATTCCAAAATCACTACCTCGGTATCAGAAATATATTATGGTTTATCATTCTCTAAACTATATATTTTCCAAAAATTTATCCTACTATTGAGTCACTTTTCTTTGTTCCACACAATCTCAAGTCCTTAATGAAATAGTACTGCAGTACAATCCTTATATACTCCACAATTATTATAACAAGTACATTGTTGATACAACACTCAATTGACATAATCAACATAAGAACTCTAATCATTCGTCTTCATCTGTGGTAGTATCATAACTTGATTATTATCGAATAGCATCATTTGCGGCATAGTCTGATGACTGGGACATAGGTTCGCGTAGTGTCCAAACTCCTTGCAAATGAAGCATTGTACATTTGAAACCATTTTCTTACCCTTGCAGTCATGTACTTTGTGCCCTTTTCCTCCACACTTATAACAAACTCCCATTCCTTTCAGTCAAGTTCCAGGGTGTTTCTTCCCACAGTTATCACATATGGGAAAATTCATCTTTTTCCTCTTCCCTTTATCCATCTTTCTCCCTTCCATCCTTTTCTTCTCTTGCTTCCCTTCAAATCCATAGGACTCAGTAAACTCTTTACTTATCTTATCAACACATGATATTATTTCTTCATATGATGATAATACATGCGAGACTATTTCTCTTATAAATTCTAGCTTAAGACCATGAAATATATGATCCTTCTTCCTCTTTGTATCATGTGCATTGCTGGAGTTCTCATTCCTTCTACTAGGCGCCATTTCTAAACAATGGCATACACTAGATCAGTTTATGAATCAAAATACATAATACCATACTTATAAAACACTTAACATAAATTGAACTATTTATGGATATAATCCATAATCATAAAAATTTTTTCATTGAGGAAGTATATACTTATAAACCCTTCATAATGATTTGTAAAGAAAATGAGAGTTATCCTAAGCATATCCCCCAGGAGTGTCGTAACCAAGAGTGCAGCAAGGCCCGTTTTCGTGCACCAGTTCCCGTTCGAGTCTAGCTCAAAGCAGTGTTTTCGGGTTTTACCCCTAGGTACATCTGTGCCAGAGCCGCCTCTACCTGCTCGTATCCAGACAGGGATGTATTGCTCGGAAAACTCACAAAATCTCTACAATACCAAAATTCTAGGAAGTTCTTCTATACTAATCCTCAAAGTTCATCTTAGGTGTACGTGCTCTAATCAGAGTTTATCTAAATCTAGCTTCCAAGGTTTATACTAAAATTCCTCTGATACCAACTGTAGCGGTCTGGAATTACTTACAGTGGACTATAATTGATACCTATCAGGGCACTCCATGGGCGGCTACACCCCCTGGGCGGGACACACCACCATCCCCAGTGGCAGCCATTTCCTCATGAAGCCCTTGGGCGGAGAGCCATGCTTCGTCCAACGCTCACATGTGAGAGTTCCCAAGGATTGGATACATTCCTACCTCCTTTGCCTCTGATACCAACTGTAATGCCCCGACCATAGTTACCCAGAGTCGGTGCATTATTACATAACATTGGCATGATCACAAGAAAGATCAAATCTCGAAAGACTGATTGGTTTAGTAGCCTTGGAAACACTAGATATATTCATAAGTTTTACATTACATCATAAAATGAAAAACTACTACAACAACATAATGTCTCCATAATCCACACTCATATCCCCACATAATATCCCTGCAGGTCATTCATAATTTACTTCTTCACTTCCTGGGAAAAATAAAACATAGAAAAGGGGTGAGCTCAAATGCCCAGTAAGGATAACAATATAGCGGAAACTTTCATAAATAAGAATAAACATTTAAGGAAATGTATAACTAAAACAAAAGCCTTTAAAACTTGAACTTTCAACATGGTAAGGCATAAATAAAATGAAATAATG
Source organism: Viscum album (assembly GCA_963277665.1). Classification (NCBI taxonomy): domain Eukaryota; kingdom Viridiplantae; phylum Streptophyta; class Magnoliopsida; order Santalales; family Viscaceae; genus Viscum; species Viscum album. Next base: position 1,355,116,257 of record OY728164.1, read on the forward strand.
CCATTTACTTATTCACATGGATATTCTACTAATCGAATAATCACATGTAAAAATCAATAACCGCTTTCATAATGTTGGAATGCATAATGATGAACTTTGATTTCTTTGTCAAGGCCTCGTCCCAAGACCTTGGGGCTAACTGTAACTGGAACCCAACCCGGAGTGCCTCTAATAACCAGACACCAACCCGGAGTGCCTCTAATAACCGGACACCAACCCGGAGTTCCTCTAATAACCGGAGACCAAACCGGAGTTCCTCTAATAACCGGAGACCAAACCGGAGGGCTTACTTTTACCGGTCCCCAACCCGGAACATACTTGTCTAACACATTCATCTGAATGAAAGGTTGAAATATAACATAAACATTTGGATTAAAAATAACTTATAAAGTGTCAATACTTTAAACAAAAACCATGAGTGACATAAGAATAACCTATCCACAGTCAAAAATATCACAAAACCTTCAATAAAATAGGGATGTTTTGTATCATAATAAATAAACTTCAAATAAGCTTAAAAATCCATCAAAGGATGTTGACATAGATGAAATCAAAACTATTTTAGAGAAATATCTCTGTTTTTTTAAATTATTTTAAAAGTAACGTAATTATAAAATAATACATTCAATTTGAAAATATTTTTATAAGCTTGTAAGGGAAAACTTTGAAGATTTTATAACGGCAGAAAATAACCGCACTCACCGTATAAGTTAAAAAAAACATTCTTACCTTAATTCTGTCGAAAAGGTTAAAAAGGACCTTGTTTTGAAAACGACGGAAAGATTCCTCTTATAAAAAGTCAAACAAGGGTATAAATGACTTTAACCCATATTCTTGTAAATAATAAAAATGTTTTGAAATACATTTTGAAGAAACATGGATGTGGATGATAAAGAGATCCCAGTAGATTATTACGTATAAACAACCTCGGATAATGAAGAGATTGTGAAATAACCCTTACCTTGTACTTTTACTTGGTTGGGGTAGGTTAACCTCCTGTATAATGGTGAAATAATTTTTATTAAATTATACAAGAATCATATACATTATTATGATATCATACATGATCTTTTAATATCGATTTGATAATAATATCTTAGTATTATCGTTGTTTCGGGTGTTAACTTACTTGTTTTATTTTATATGTTTTGTTACGTTAGACATGTTTATAAAGGATAGGTTGTATATTATTCATATCCAGAATGATATCAAGTCCTTAAACATTATTTTTTTAAATCATCAAATGATAATTATACTTGAATGGATACGATGGAGAATGAATCTCATCGCGTTCGTGGAGACGGTAGTCCGTACGTACACACGAGCGACAATATCATTCTTTTGATATTAACATAATATTTAAATGGATGGTATATCATATATACAGAATCATTAACATGTTATATTTATTATTTACATGAGTTACACATCATTATTATACCCATCCAAATAATAATATATTGAATAACAATTACCCCACGACGTGGAGACGGTAAGCCGTACGTACGCACATATGGTGACATGTTATTCAAAGGGTGGATAGAATACTGAATATGGTTGTACCATATTTATAATAATATCATAGTATATATATGATACTGGAGTTATTATTTTAGAATGGTAACAACAAAGGAAGAAGAAGTGGAAGAAGAAATGAACTTGGAAAAGGGTGGTGAAATCATCACCTCTTCTTCGGGTTCTTCCTTTTGATTTGATCAAAAGGGCTCCTTAGGTTGGCTTTATGATCAAAATAAGTCCCCTAGGTTGTATTGAGGGAAGTTGTTAGAGTATTTGGGCAGAGTTTGGCCAACCAAAAGGCTTTGAAGGTGTGAAGAAATGAGAAGGAGGAGTGCCCTTTTATAAGAGGGGTGAGGGGCACCTTTGGAAAAGCTAGAAATATTAATTTATAATAAATTAATATTCGGTTTCTAATGGTTCCAAAGTTGATTATTTAAATGTTAAGGTGGTAATGGGTCGAAAAAAACTCAACCAATATAATTTAGACAGGTTTGGGTACTTATATTAACCTTATCTTTAAGTATTAACTCTAAGTTAATTAGTTTCACTTTTACAATGTCTCTTTGTATTTTTATATAATATGGTTAATAAACTTACTATATACATCCAAGAGACCCCCAAATGGTCCATTAATGATGAACCTATCATTATATAAGTCTCTTGGCCGAACCTTAGATTTTTAGGAATTTAATATCAATTAATAATATAATATTTGTTTTAAGAACTCTTTTATGTCAATTTTGACACTATTCAATAGTTGATTTTTGTGAAACTCATAACAGATTGATTACTTAGAAAAAAGTCAATTAAATCAATCCTAATATATCATATTATCCTAGAAAATTATTTTAATTCATTAAAAGTTTCATATTATATTTATTTGGGTATTTATAATATCAATTAGTTTAATTTTTCACTATTATAATAATTACTACATCATCATTGTGTCATAAATAAATTAAATCATTTAATGTCTAAAAATTATAAATAAAATATCATTATGTCATAAATCGTTTTATATTTCTAATGAATATTTATAATCTAAAATCCAACATATATAACCCTATGTAATAATTGTTTTTCTAAAAGATATATGCTTGTGTCATTTTTATATTCATTTTAACTTAATTAAAAAAAAATGTCCCTATCACCTAAAAGTGGCACCATGGGGTCCCAAAATAGACCCAAAGATGCCTATGGTCGAACATGTATCAACCAATAAAGATAGGGCACGTTTTAGGGTAATTTAGTATTATTATAATATTATTTTTTAACCCTTATTTACCAGATTTACCCTTAACCATGGTAAATAAAATATTTACCACAGTAATTATTCCAAATGTCTAAAAATAAAAGTTACCTATTTACAAAATTTGGACATCCTGATTACAAATATGGAATCCATTTTTCTAAATTCAAAACACAGAAGTGGCAGAAATTAATTTAAAATTAATTCCCGCTGTCAAAACAAAAAGCGTGTTTTTAAGAGATAATAACTATCAAAAGATTGACACTTGTTTATGTTCGGTTTAATTGTAAAATTATGTCCAATGACCAACATTATATTAAATGATAAAAATATATTCTAAATATAATTTAAAACCACTCAAATTCATAATTTATCACTATTAATTATTTTGATTAAAAAAAGTTGTTTTTAATTAAAATTTAGTAATTGTCACTATTCATCAAAATATGAAAGTTATCCGAAAAGTACCAAAATTTCACCTTAGGATAAATTCGATATTCCGAATCCAAAAATTAAGTCCATTTTAAAATATAAAATATATATAATTTCAAAAAGTAGGTATTACTATTCATAACGGCTAGTTTAATTGGTTATGGTGTGTTAGAACTCGGTGTTGCGTACAACACACGCTATCACATTATTCAAAGAGAAGCGTACCGTAGAATCTTGGGATGTTTCATTTTAAATTTTTGATGTCCCCATTTAGTCAAAAAGTTTAAAATATTGAATTTAAAAATGGTTCACTATTAAAAGTTGATAAAAGTGAAATACTAAAAATGAATTTGTTCTTGCATTATGTCTAAGATACTCATAATATGGAAAAATTATAAGGATTATATAAAGTTTAAAATTTAGTTAATACTATTCATAACCTCTTTTGAATGTCTTTTTGGTAAGTCATGGTGCAATTGAACTTGGTGTTGCGTGTAGTTCAAGTTATTGAATTATTTTGAATAAATAACACATTATGAATTCTTGGGGTGTTACATAGGATCTAAAATGGATTTTAGGGTCTCATTATGGAGAATAAAATAAGTATTCCATATTTTATGTTCCTTTTATGTATTATGAACCCAGTCTTCCAAAGACACTCGTCCTAAAGATCCTTGTGTTGTATTAATGATTGTTTATGTGTAAGAATCATGTAACAATCTATGTAAAAGATATGGGTCACTTTATTCATGTAATTATACCAATTTTTACTATAGTTTATGGATTCTCAATTCCCATGCTAGAAATATGTCTTTGATCTGACCCATACCATCAAATAAGCCATAGTCCGTAGCTATTGTCATGTCATCACACTCCGCTTCCAAGGGGTCGTCTCTTTAAACTTGAGCAACCCGATCATCCTGATACCAAAAGTAAGGTTATACATTCCATGAAGTACTACAATAAATATGTATCATATAATGAAACAATAATGAAGATCAATAAAATTTCTTAATAGGCCACACACCCACCCACATGTGATCACTATCAAGTATAGTCAAACAATTTATGCCAATAAAAATATTACATTTAGGAAATAGGGGCATACATATAAAAAAATCATGGAATGTCATTATGTTTTATAAAATCTACACATGTGATCAAGGTCAACATGGTTTATTATGATACCTGGGAACACTCATGGAATAAATCATCATACATGATTTTATGGCCACACACACACATGTGGTTAATCCATCAAACATAGTCTCATAGGCTCTTGGTTTCATGTAGCACAACCACACATCAAAGAGGGTACATGTAATATATTCAACACATTAGTGATCAAGCCTCACATATCTATGGATGATAACAAGATAGCGGATAAGGGTCCATCATGGCCCTTGTCACTTCATTCAATTACATTAGGCATATTAATTTAATTAGTTATGTATTTGGGAATATTAATTAAATAATAATTACTTTTTATTCATAAAACATTATGTATTTAAGGGTGTTTTCACCAAATGTGGATAAACTCACATATAATGCTAATAAATGTTCATAAACCATATGGTAGAGTACACGAGACCACCTATCTCAAATAGATTAAACTCCAAGCCAAGAAAATCTAGACAACTTCGTATGATTCAAACCAAGTCCATCTGACCACCAACATTAACCATAAGGTTATTCTAATGCCAAATAATTCCAATTTATTAATTATAATTTTATTATAATTAATTTAAAGATTAAAAGGACTCACATCCAAGGGTGAATACATACTAGCCAAAAGACTTACTGGATATCACTGCCTAGTTGGAACATCGACAAAAAATCCATAGAAGGTCTGTCCCACACTTTCAAATTCATTCAAGGAAAAGTCCCCATATCATGAAAACAAGACACAAGCCAATTTATTATAATTAAATTGGAAAATTTAGGAAGAAACAAACCAAATGACATACCTTAGTTTTGAAATAATCCAACAGAGTTTGAATCACACCATTCACACTCCCAATCCTATGATGACAAAAACCCCCAAATGAATTCCATGTTATAATGGATAATTAAACACAATTAGACCAAAATCCATGTAATGAATTATCAAGGGACTTACCTTCATCAAAACACCCATCAATGACACAAATTCATCCTAATGGGAGATACTCTATCCATACTGGTCCAAATCCTCATCAAACATAGAAAATTTCATCAAGACCCAGTGTAATTTCTATCTAATTCACTATTTGGAAGATATCCCAAGATCAATCAAGAAGTAAAATAATATAGGGGAAGATTATTTGAAGACAATTATAACATAAAATTATTGCAAGTGCTTATACTTAACAAGAGTATCATCCATGATTAACAAAATGATAATACACTACCCTAAGATGAAGAAAGAGGCTGAGATCAAAGAAGAATAATGTATATCACTTGAATTATCCATTTAATTGCATCATGATCCACCATAGATCAAAAGAGACTCTTTGTGGGAGGAAGAGAGGAGAAAAATTATGAAATTATATAAAAAATAAGATCCAAGGGTGTTAAAACTAAGTGAGCCTTAGTGGATAAAAAGACAAAATAAAACTTCATTAAATGGTGTTCGACATACCCCATCAGTGATCCATTAGAGATACACTCAATGGATGGTGATTCCTTCTAGGTAGCAGCACATCAACTGAGTAAAAGGGTTACTTTCCACCCCAATAGCTATCTAATGAGGGTTATTGGCTAGCTAGTGCTGTTTTAGTAGCTTGACTATCCTAGCCATCTTTATTGAAAACCTAAGGATCATGTCATCCTCTAAGCCTTCATTTAAGTCCAAAATGCCCATTAAGGATGTTAAAAAAAGAATCACTAGGATTCAACACCTATATATCTAAATGATCCATCCACCATATGAAAAGTTTAAATTCTCCTCAAAAAATTATCAACCATAATAGTGTAGACTATTAAAATCTCCCCACCATAGCACTTATTATCCTCAATAAGTTTTGGTAGAACACTAAAACATGCCTCCTAATAAACCTTGATTGTCATCCCCAAGGTTATATTCATTCCTACCTTGAGTTCCGAATCACTACCTCAAGGTTACACTCATTTTTTAATGTTCAACACACTTATACTGTGAAACACAAAATCCTACATCAGATACTAATCCAAAGTCTCATTCTTGTCCAATATCAAGACTATGATCACCACATCCATCCAAATTGACACCCCACACGGTCTTTAATAGATTCCTTATAAATAATAATGGTGATCCCCACTATAGAAATAATTATACAGAACATGAATATAGTGGTCTAATGACATGCCCAGTGTAGTTATATTTTATCACACTCAATCAAATGTAAGACACCAATTAAGAGTCAATACCAAACCTCTTTTCTTGATTCCAAACCAAGAAAACGAGTCTTTACCAACCACACATAACCCAGAAACACTGACCTTTCCAAAAGGCATGGGATAATTATTAAACACCTCATTCATACATGATAATAGGAGCTCAATAAGGTTCTAACCCACCACATTAAACATCACACAAAAACACTAGTTGGTATTTTTCTATCCATCTTCCTATAAAGGTACTCGACTCAAACAACTAACACTCCATGAATCCACTGATCATGATGAATTAATTCTTGGAGGAATTGTTAAATTGGTTCAACATTGATAGCCCAACTAGGTTAACTACCCTGATAGGGGGTGAATCCGGGTATGATATATTAAAAAAAATTCCCTTCAGATCTTATTTTATTGTTAAACAAAATAACATTATCTCCCTTTCCCATAAAAATTTATAAGGAGAATTGAAATCATATAAGATACAATTTTTTTTACTCGATTCACCTGCACTAGACTATATCTAAGGAGTATAGAATGATAATGTACCGATGTACCAAATCCACTAAAGAGCACTGTTATTACAAGGTTTGGAGTAGATTCATTGTCTCTCCTGGATTACAACCAATCACAATTTTAAATGTCACTACACTATCAAATAAAGTGTTATCACAAATCATTAATAAGATTATTCTTTTTATCACTTGAATAAAAATTTTATACACCTTATCTAGTACGTCATTAAGTTACACTTTTATCCACTTAATGAATAACACTTTACCACATAATTTTTTTGGGAAATCTTTCTGGTTCGCATAAGATCCACTTTAATGAAACCTATTTCTCAACATTAATGAAACTACCAAATTATTCATGAAACTTTTCAAAAATTTGTGAAATTTTTTTTAATTCATGAAACTCATAACCTTTTACAAAACTTTCTAATCTTTCAAAAAACTTATAACTATTCATGAAAATTTTTATTTCTTGAAACTCCCTTCCTTAATGAAACTAACATTATTTTAAATCCTTTATGAAAGGAAATATTTCATGAAATTCCTTCGTGAATTTATAACCTTTCGATTTTCATTAAGGATTCCTATCCTAAAATGAGGGGGGGGGGGGGTAGCCACCTATTTATAGATGTTTACTCAACTTCAAAAGTATTTTAGGATCACCACCACATTTTAAAGAAAATATTTATACATGTTCATGGAACTCCCTTTCTTTGTGAAACTTCATGGAAATTTTCAGTTCACAAAACTTCTCATAATCAAGTAACTTATAGTTTTTTGTGCCTCATCGATCATTCATGAAACATTCTTTCTCAAATCTCCATGACTTCATGACACTAAATTATTTCATATCACCAATCATTCATGAAACACTAGTCTTCCATTAAACACCAAACTTCTTAAATTCCATGCCTTTTCCATATTTTTATGAGGATTGTAAAGACCTAAAATTTCAAGGAAATTTTTTTCCTTAAATTATTTGGAATTTTATGAGTACGAAGTTTCTGACAGCACTTGATTCTGAGGCCCAGTATGCCCAGAATCAATTTTTAATGTTTTGTTTGGGTACGTTCAGTAAACATACAAGCGGGTTTTTTTCTATCATTTGAACCAGTGATCGGAATTGAAATCTGAGGACACCGATAAACTCACAGCGCCGATATTATCTTAAGGGGACCTTCACTGCAGTTGCATTTTATGCGGGTGGAAGGTTAATTATTGGGGATTTAGAATAAATTAAATAAATTTTTGTACACAATTTTATTTATTTTTGGTAGTTATAACCTACAAGAGGAAGTTAAGGGTGGGACCACACCCCACATAACCTTCCATGAGATGATTTAGTGTGGTTGGACCCACACGAACCCGCACCCTTCCACCTCCCCTCAACTACCCATTAATTCTCTGCTGTTTATCTTGACAAATCCTCATATTTATTATGGTGGAGCCTCTCCACCTCTTGCCCATTTAAAGTGGAAACCCATCTATTTAATATCAGCGTTAATTAATTGATGCCTCTTCTGAATTAATATGAATTGCATGGAAATTCTATTAATTTGAGGGCCTTATTTCTTTTTGTGGGGGCAAATATCTTTTGAGGAAAGGCTCTAGAGAATTAAAAGAGAGGTGATCCTTCTTCAATGAAGAACACTGTTCTTCAATGAAGAACATCCCCGACGAAGAACGCGAAGGGCTTCTTCCAACGACGCTTTTCCTCGGACGCACCTCAATGTCAAGGAGTCTACGTCGCCTACGACAATGACTCTTCCACCATCGTTGATAGAACGACACCATTCTACCGCGAGGCTTGTCTTCTGCAGCTCGATGATGTACGACATCTTTTGAGAGGTAGGGGTTTTGTATATTGTTTGAGTGAATAGATTGTACCCCATTACTTGTTAATTTTTCTGAATTGACATTGGACGATTTTTACCTCCTAACACGGAGGGCGCGAACCGAACAAACATGGCCCGATGACCCTCCATCATTCCTTGTCTTATTTCCAATCAGGAAGAGGCGACGACCAAAGGTAGCGGTCGTCTGCCGGCCGCGTGTGGTGGAACTGCGACCCTCAACCGCGGGCCGCTCGGATGAAGGAGAACTGGCCGGTTAAAGCCGGCCGGGTCGAAGGAGGACCGCAGTGCCACAAGGGGCACCGCGCTACGGAAGACAGGGACCCAAATTCCATGGGCCGCTCGGCGGGCGTACCAGCCAGCAGGTGGCCGACCGGGCTGAGAAGAACCGCAGTGCCAGGAGGGCGCCGCACTGGAGGAACCGCGGCCCGCCTGAGCGGGCTGTTTTAGCCGTGAAGGCCGGCCAGCTACTGCCGGACGGTTTGTAGGGCTGACGTCGCTTGACGCCACCGGTTTGGGAAAGTGGGGGGCCAACCCCCCTTGAACCGCTCGGCCAGCCGGCCGAGCCGCGGCTAGCCGGGCCACGCCGTGTCAGGCCGGGCCGTGCTGGGCTGGGTCGTGCCATGCCAGGACGGGCCGCGCCCTGCCGGGCCGGGCCGCGCCCCCTCGGGCCGGACCGCGCCCCCTTGGGCCGGGCCGTGCCCCCTCGGGCCGGGTCGCACCCCTCGAGCTGGGCTGTTCGATTCATCAGGCCGGTCCGACCCTCTGCCGGGTCAGACCTGCCATGACTGGGTTGACCCGACCCGTCGGCCCACTGGGCTTAACGGGCCGTGCCCATTTCCACTTAAAGGTGAATATCTCAAAGACCGCGCGTCCGATCGACATGCCGTATATGGAACTGGGACCCTTGCAACGAGGAGACCCTTTTGCGATAATCTAAGTTAGTTTTAGACGACTTTGGAAAATGGCCGGGTTTGGAGCATGATTATTTCCAGTCGGGCCCCTGGAACGGGAAAGCCAATATCTTTTAGACCGGGCATCCGATTGACGTGCCGTCCATCGCGTCAGATTCCTTTTGATGATACAGAACTTTGATATACATCAACTCTGGAATTTGTGATAGTTGATGTATCGAACCCCTGGCTCGTGGAGCAGACCCTCCCAGAATCGAGCGTTCTATGTGTGGGAACCCTAGTGCTGGATGCGACTGCATCGACTACTATACTAGAATCCTCTATGGGTTAGACAGTGAAGACTACCTTACTGGAATCCTCAGTGGGTTCAATGGTGATGACTACTGTTCTCGTATCCTATGTGGGTTCGGCAGTTTGACCTATATACTTGTATCCTGTGTGGGTCCGACAGAGTAGCTGGTCTTGTATCCTGTGTGGGTCCGACAACTTAGCTGGTCTTGTATCCTATGTGGGTCTGATATCTTAGATGATTCAGTGACTAAATCTGATCATCTATATCACTATACAAAATATGTATACCTGTGTGAGCTGAGTCTTGACTTTCAGTCATTATCATCGATGTGATTTACTTCTTTCCTGTGTGGAATGGGTTGTTCTTGGGATCAAGACTTGGAGCCGAACTGAGATTGATGACTTAGGTATATTTATGGGAATATACCTAAGAAGAGTTGGTTGATACTTCATGATTGTATATTTTCTTTGTGGTTTACCCTTCATGGATTCTGAGAGACTTTCGGGGGTCTCGAGGTCCCTACTGAGTATCGTTATACACACCCCTGCACGAGAAATGCCTACACTACGTTGTGTTGGATATAGACGATGGACATCACTGATCGTCATAGAGGCTTGTAGAGCTGGATGGTACCCAGAGGTGGACCACTTGGTGAGACGTACACGGAGCAGACAGACAGACCTGTGGTGCTAGGGATACTATCTGTACCCACCCTTCAGGTGGGATTCATGGAGGATGACTCTGTGGTTGCTGCTTTACTTTACTGCTATTGTACTAGACTTTTAGTTGTATTGTACTTTTAGTTGGGTTTGTATTCTGGCCCATTTACCTTTCAGCACTTACTTTTGTACTTAGTTTACTTAGTGCTTACTTCAGTTGTGTACTCTTTTGTGTTCTTTACTTTTATAAATGAAATGCCTTCCCTTTTATCGGGATTTACGCCTTTGGTGCTAGTCGCCAGCCCTGGCCTATGGAAGGCAGGCTCGGGGTAGTCACGACATGGGCCCCGAGGACGGTTCGTGAAAATTGGTATTAGAGGAGTCGGTTCTACCACATAACTCAGGACTCTGATCATTCCTTTTTGTGAAGAAATAGTGTTAAGAGTATTGAGTGTAGCTTTCAGTCCAGGGAGTCCAGTGTTGGTGCGGTGGCCAATGTATCCATACACTAGGACCTTGACCTCTGATTTCTGACTCAGTGCATGAAAACACTGATTGTGTGTGTGTTTCCATTGAAAATTTGTATTTGTGATTACTTTGTGTCATCTCACCAAGTATACTATTTGACCGTAGTGCACTTGTTTCTTTTCAGGATGGCCCGACGAAGACATCCGGCTAGAGTTCTGAGTTACGTACGAGATGGTAGCCCACCGAGCGATGAGGCCTTGGTATAGGGACCCATCACAGCGGAGGCACCAGCAGTACCACTACCCACTGGGCCACCGATACCACCAGCCCCAGTAATAGAGAGTGAACACCGCCTAAGTGCGTTTCATGAGTTCCAGCGACAGAGGCCGCCCAAGTTCCGCGGGGAGATGGACCCCCAGGCAGTTGAGGAGTGGATAGAGGCTATCGTCAGAGTATTTAGATTGGTAGGGACACTAGCCGAACTTATAGTGATCCTTGCCGTGAGTCTCCAGCACGCAGTAGTAGGTAGATGGTGGAGCTTGATGCTCCAGGTGCACGACAAGACATCTCTACTTAAGACAGACTTCGATAGTCTCTTCCGCTCAGAGTTTGTTCCAGACACCCTTCGTGTGGTGTGGATTTAGGAGTTACTACATTTGCAGCAGGGCAGCATGATAGTAGCTCAGTACTCAGTGAGGTTTACTGACCTCTCACACTACTCCACGAATATGGTACGGGACCCATTCTTCAGGGCCCAGACCTTCGAGCAGGGACTGAGGCAGGAGATTAGGGATTTGATGATTCCCCTCAGCATTCTGATGCAGGCGGGGGTGCTGGAGCAAGCCCTTCTAGTGGAGAGATTTCTCACTGAGAAGTCACCAGCGGTGAGACCCACTATAGGGAAACATGTAGCGGAGTCCTCTGCAGCCGGAAGTAGACAGATGTCATAGGGGTCCAAGAGGACCAGGCCATCAGGTGGGCGACCTCATGATACAAGTTTGGTTGTGTGGGGCACACGAAACAGAGACAGCCTTACAAGGATCAGACAGTTCTATGCATGCGGCGGGCAGGGCCACATGGCTCATGACTGCCTGGCCCGCCATGCAGACGAGCAATAGATAGTAGAGGGACCTCCTAGGGAGAGGCAGAGGTTTGACTGTGGTGGTCCGCCGGGAGCAGGCTGACGAGGAAGAGAAGATGGCCGAGCATCGGGTGGTGGATGACATTTCGAAGCTCTACCACCACCACCACCAGGAGGTCCACCCCGACCATAGGGAGCTGGTGGACAGGGGCAGGCATAGCTCTAGTCAGTTGGGGGCTATGACCATGGCACACCTAAGATGATTCGAGGTACTATCTGTATCTACTCTACCCTTGTTGCAGTTCCTATAGACACAGGTGTGAGTCATTATTTTATTGCCGCTGCCCTTGTTCGGAGCTTGGAGATTCTGATGGAGACATTGGCTCGATCCTTATGGCTAGAGACTCCTACGAGAGCAGACTCGATGATTACGCACTGGTACCGGTAGTGTGAGATTACTCTAGGAGGCGAGAGCTTCAGATGGGATCTTCTTGTAGCGGCGTCGAGGCCTTACGACGTCATCTTGGATACGGACTGGTTATCTTCACTTCATGCTCAGATCGACTGTATTAGGTGAAAAGTGTGGCCTATCCACATGGATGGGAGAAGGTTCACCTTCACTAGCAAGAGGGGATCATTTGCATCGTAGGATGGACTTACGCAGAGGAGAGGGCAGCCGATCACACATCAGTTGGCTAGTCTCATCCTTGGAGCAGTTGATGTGCGGAGTCCGAGTTTTCCTGTTGTGGTGGATCAGTACGCAGACGTTTTTCCTGATGACATTCTAGGACTACCTCCTCGAAGAGAGGTATACTTCTACATTGACCTATACCCTGGGACAACAAGGATATCTACTCCAGCATATCGGATGGCTCCCGCTGAGCTTCGTGAGCTGTAGGTACAACTAGAGGACTTGCAGGGAAAGTGATTCATTCGACCCAGTGTTTCACCTTGGGCCTCTCTGATTTTGTCCACCAAGAAGGCTGATGGGAGCTTGCGACATTGTGTTGAATACCGTCGCCTAAATCATGTGACCGTAAGGAACAAGTACCCACTTCCGAGGATTGATGAACTCTTTGATCAGCTCAAGGGAGCATGATGGTTCTCGAAGATAGACCTCAGGTCAGGCTATCACCATCTCAGAGTTCGAGACGAGTATGTGCAGAAGACGACCTTCAGTTGTTGGTATGGCCACTACGAGTTATTGGTTATCCCCTTCGGCGTAACCAATGCTCCAGTAGTGTTCATGAGTCTCATAAATAGGATATTCCAGCCTTACCTCAATCATTTTGTTGTAGTCTTCATCGATGACATACTAATTTACTCGACTACTGAGCAGGAGCACACCTACCACTTGCGGGTTATACTGGACACACTATGAGAGCACCAGCTTTATGGTAAGCTCCCAAAGTTCCAGTTCTGGATTCGAGAGGTTCACTTCTTGGTACACGTCATCTCGGAGGCATGGGTAATAGTGGATCTAGCAAATATCAAGGCAGTGCTTTCTTGGGATCCACCTAGGACTGTGATGGAGGTTCAGAGTTTCCTAGGCCTGGATGGATACTATCGTAGGTTTGTTCCATACTTCTCTAGAGTTGTAGCACTGCTTTCAACTTTGATGAAGAATGGAAAACCCTTCGTGTGGTTAGATAGATTCCATTAGATCTTTCAGGATATGAGATGAATATTGACTAGTGCGCCCATCTTGAGGCTACTAGAGGAGGGTGTTGGGTATGTAGTTTACTACGACGCATCAGGGACTAGAATTAGGTGTGTCCTGATGCAGGAGTGAGCGGTGATCACTTATGGTTCGCAACAGTTGAGACATCACAAGAAGAACTACACTACCCAGGACCTAGAGTTAGCAGCAGTGGTCTTTGCCTTGAAGATATGGCGACACTATATGATGGGTGAGTGCTTTACAGTCTACTCTGATTACCAGAGTCTCAGGTACATCTTCTCACAGAAAGAAATGAACCTGAGATAGCAGTGATGTCTCGAGTTCCTCCAGGACTATGAATTTGAGATAGTCTATACTTCTGGGAAGGGGAACATTGTAGCTGATGCTCTCAGCAGGAGATCAGGCATTCAGCTACTAGAAGAGGTGATGGAGAAGCTAGTTGCGTTGTAGATATCCTTTGTGGATATAGACGGATAATAATTTCTTCAGTCTCTCACAGTCACTCCTCCACTTCTTCAGCGAGTTAGAGAGACATAGTGAGGAGACGCTGACTACGAGACATGACATGCTCAGATATCCTCAGGGCTGGAACCTGATGGATTTTCTGAAGGAGGGTAGCACGTCATCCCTTTTAGGGGACGTACGATGGTACCAATTGCACTACAGGAGGATGTGCTGAGGGAGTTCCACACTTCCCCTCTAGTGGTACATCCAAGAGTGGAGAAGATGTATCAGGACCTCAGACGATATCACTGGTGCCTGGGTATGAAGAAGACTGTAGTAGAATTCGTTTCATGATGCCTCACTTGTCAGAAAGTGAAGGTGGAGCACTAGGTACCAGCAAGCTTGGTACAACCCTTAGAGGTCCCAGAGTGGAAGTGGGATGAGATATCCATGGATTTTGTGACAGGGATTTCACGTACATCCAGAGGACACAAATCTATCTGGGTGATCGTAGAACGACTCACCAAGTCGGCCCACTTCTTACCGATAAAAGAGCAGGGCTCAGTAGAGAGTTTGGGATGCCTCTACATACAAGTGATCATATGGATTCTTGGTGTGCCATCGACGATCGTCTCCAATCAAGATGCATGTTTTACTTCCCGGATTTGAAAGGGGTTGCAGGAAGTATTTGAGACGCAGCTATGTCTGAGAATCGCCTTCAATCCTTAAACGGATGGCCAGACTAAGAAGGCCATTCAGACTCTCGAAGACATGCTCCGTGCATGTGTCCTCGATTTTGGTCACAGCTGGGAGGATCACTTACCCTTGGTGGAGTTTGCGTACAACAATAGCTACCACTCCACCATCAGGATGGCACCTTACGAGGCAATGTACGGCCGACCTTGCAGATCACCTCTGTGCTGGACTGACCCAGGGGAGTCAGCACTTGTTGGACCAGAGATAGTGCAGGCCATGACAGAGAAGGTGCAGATCATCCAGGAGCGGATGAAGACTGCACAGAGCAGACAGAAGTCCTATGCTGATAGGAGACAGAGACCATTGGATTTTGATGATGGAAACCACGTTTTCCTATGGGACTCACCTCGACGAGGTCTATAGAGATTTGGCTGGGGTGTAAAGTTATCTCCACGATTCATCGAACCTTTCCAGGTCCTCAACAGAGTAGGCGAGGTGGCTTACCACCTGGCCCTTCCACCTCAATTGCATCGGTTTCAAGACGTCTTCCATGTATCTCAACTGAGGATATATGTGAACGACCCAACCCACATCATCGATCATGGGGAGCTGGAAATTGATGATGGGGTGAAATTCATAGAGGTCCCGGTGGAGATCGAGGATCGACAGGAGCTGGTCCTACGTGGACAGTCCATTCCTCTGGTGCGCGTTCGGTGGCAGCACGGGAACCTCCAGGAGAGCACTTGGGAGCGTGAGGCTCAGATGCATGCTCAGTACCCCCATTTGTTCCATTAGTGTGTGTTTTATCTTTACAGGGACCTAAAGCCCTAAGGTGGGGGTAATGTAAGACCCGAAATTTCAAGGAATTTTTTTTCTTAAATTATTTGGAATTTTATGAGTACGCAGTTTCTAACGACACTTTATTCTGAGGACCGGTATGCCCAGAATCAATTTTTGAAGTTTTTTTGGGTACATTCAGTAAAAGTACGAGCGAGTTTTTTCTATCTTTTGAACCGGTGCTCAGAATTGAAATCTGAGGACACCGATGAACTCACAGCACCGGTATTCACTTAAGGGGATCTTCACCGCTATTGCGTTTTATGCGGGTTGAAAGTTAATCATTGGGGATTTAGAATAAATTAAATAAATTTTTGTACACAATTTTATTTATTTTTGGAAGTTATAACTTACAAGATGAAGTTAATGGTGTGCCCACACCCCACATAACCTCCCTTGAGAGGATTTAGTGTGGTGGGACCCACACGAACCCGCACCCTTCCACCTCCCCTCAACTCCCCATTAATTCCCTGCTGTTTATCTTGACAACTCCTCATATTTATTAGGGTGGAGCCTCTCCACCTCCTGCCCATTTAATGTGCCAACCCATCTATTTAATATCAGCGTTAGTTAATTGATGCCTCTTTTGAATTAATATGAATTTCATGACAATTCTATAAATTTGAGATCCTTATTTATTTTTTCAAGGAAAAATATTTTTTGAGGAAAGGCTCTGGAGAATTAAAATAGGGGTGATCCTTCTTCAAAGAAGAACACCATTCTTCAACGAAGAACATCCCCGACGAAGAACGTGAAGGGATTATTTTAACGATGCTTCTTCCTCAGACGCACCTCGACGCCAAGGAGTCTATGTCACCTACGACACATACTCTTCCACCATCGTTGATGGAATGAAACCGTTATACCACGATGATCGTCTTCCACAGCTCGACGACGTACGATATCTTTTGTGAGGTAGGGGTTTTTTATATTCTTTGAGTGAATAGATTGTACCCTATTCCTTGTCAATTTTTCTGAATTGACATTAGCCAACTGTTACCGCCTAACGCGGAGGGAGTGGGCTGAACAAACACGACCCGATGACCCTATGCCATTTCTTATCTTATTTTCAATTGGGAAGCGATGACGATCGAAGGTGGTGGCCGCGTGCGGTGGAACTGCGGCCCGCATCCACGGGCTGCTCGGCCGAAGGAGAACTGGCCGACTAAAGCTGATCGGGCCGAAGGAGGACCGTGACGCCACAAGGGCGCCGCGCTGCGAAAGACCGTGGCCTGTGTTCCACGGGCCGCTCGGCGGGCGAACTGGCAAGTAGGTGGCCAGCTGGGCTGAGAAGCACTGCAGCGCTAGGAGGGCGCTGCATTGGAGGAACCTCCCCCCCCCCCCGAGCGGGCCACTTGCGCGGGGAAGGACGACTGGCTTTGGCCATCCAGTTTGGAGGGGTGGCGCCGCCAGTTCGGGAAAGCGGGGAGCTGCGCCCCCCCTGTCTTAGGACCGCTCGACCATTGGGCTGAGTCGTGGCCAGCCGGGCCATGCCGCGCCGAGTTGGGCCACGCCATGCCGGGCCGGGCCACGCCCCACCGGGTCGGGCCGCGCCCCCTCGGGTCTGGCCGCACCCCCTCGGGCCGAACCGCTCCCCTCTGGCTGGGCCGCGTGATTCATCGGGCCGGTCCGACCCTCTGCTGGGTCGGACCCACAAATACTGGGTTGACCCGACCCGTTAGCCCACTGGGCTTAACGAGCCGGGCCTGTTTCCTCTTAAAGGTGAATATCTTGAAGACTGCGTGTCCGATCGACATGCCGTCTGTGGCATTGGGAACCTTGCAATGAGGCGGTCCTTTTGCGATACTCTAAGAAAGTTTTGGATGACTTTGGAAAATAGCTGGGTTTTGAGTGTGCTTATTTCCAACCTAGCCCCTGGAACGAAAAAGCCAATATCTTTCAGACCGGGCGTCCGATAGACGCGCCGTCTGTCGTGTCAAATTCCTTTTAACGGGACAGAACTTTAGGATACATCAACTCTGGAATTCGTGACAATTGATGTATCGACCCATTGACTCGAGGAGCGGACCCTCCTAGAATCGAGCATGCTGTGTGCGGGAACCCTAGTACTGGCTGCGACTGCATCGACTGCTGTACTGGAATCCTCCGTGGCTTCGACAGCGATGACTACCATATTGGAATCTTTCATGGGTTCGACGATGATGACCACTGTTCTTGTATCCTATGTGGGTCCAGCAATTTGACCTCTGTACTTTTATCCTATGTGGGTCCGGCAGAGTAGCTGGTCTTGTATCCTGTGTGGGTCCGACAACTTAGCTGGTCTTGTATTCTGTGTGGGTCCGACAGCTGAGATGAGTAAGTGACCACATCTGATCATCTCTATCACTATATGAAAGATGTATACCTGTGTGAGAATCATTATCATCGATGTTATTGACTTCTTTCCTGTGTGTACTGGGTTATGCTTGGGATCGAGAGTTGGAGTCGAACTGAGATTGATGACTTAGGTATATGTATGGACATATTCCTAAGAAGAGTTGGTTGATACTTCATGATTGTATGTTTTCTTTGTGGTTTACCCTTCGTGGATTATAGGAGACTTTCGGGGGTCTCGGGGTCCCTACTGATTATCGTTATACTCACCCCTTCACGGGCAATGCCCGAACTATGTTGTGTTGGATGCAGACGACGGACAATGCTAATCGTGGTAGAGGCTTGTAGAGCTGGACGGTACCCAGAGGTGGACCACTTGTTGAGACGTACACAGAGCAGACGGATGGACCTGTGGCGCTGGGGATACTTTCTGTACCTACCCTTCAGGTAGGATTCCTGGAGGATGACTCGGTGGTTGCTGCTTTACTTTACTACTATTGTACTAGACTTTTAGTTGTACTATACTTTCAGTTGGGTTTGTATTCTAGCCCATTTACCTTTCAGCACTTACTTTTGTACTCAGTTTACTTAGTGCTTACTTCAGTTGTGTACTCTGTTTTGTTCTTTACTTTTAAAAAGGAAATGCCTTCCCTTTTATCAAGATTTACGCCTTTGGTGCTAGTCGCCAGCCCCTGGCCTATGGAAGGCGGGCTCGGGGTAGTCACGACATGGGCCCCAAGGATGGGTCGTGACAAGGATGCCCTGAAAATCCAAATTTTGTGAAACTTGTGCTATCCTCCAAATTTTGGACCCCAAAAATTTGGAAACCAATGGGAAATGATGCCACATTTTACACACAACATTATATACTAATTCTAATGACTCCAAACTTTTTTATTGAATCTTTGTCAACATATATAATCAATAATCACACTGGAACTCCACAATTGACTCTGTCAACCTGCTTTGTCAACAAACACAATCAACCTAGAAACGCTGAAAAGTTACATTGAGGGATTTTTGAAAAAAAATATACTTACTGAAGTCCAAAACAAATTCTAAAGAGTTTTCTTGGATAGTTCACCAACCGCTTACACCAGCCACAAGGCTCTCAGTCATACATCAATGAACCAATGATCTGAATTCCTCTTAGCTGAAATTGATTTTATTCTAAGTCTAAATACCACATATTTTTTCCATATGGAGCTAAATATCAATCAATATTAGGCTTTTAATGTGGAACTAGATACTCTTGGGTCCACTACACATTAGTATTTCAGAGTCTCTATGATCATCCAACGACCCATCTTGTACAAACCCCAACCCTTCTCAAAAGAGAGGCCATTACACACACGACACGATTGCTGCTCCCCATTATAGGAGTATATATATTGCTTTATAAAATGAACATATCAATATTCCTAGTCTATGATTAGTCTTCACCAAACACGATGACTAATTTTGACCATCTATTGAACTAATTTACAAAAAATTCACCACCCATTACATATACTTAGATTTCTCATAATGCAGTCTGCTACTTCCAACAATCCATTCCCAATGTGCATAAAATTATCTAGCAGCCTAGGTGTTTGTGATATCCTCTGCTTAGATAGGTATCATACTATCATGAAATCCACTAATTTGAACCATGAAAACTCTTTCAATGATAACTTAGGTTGACCACATAATGGTACCCCAATCCAATGTCAATGTCTTATTCTACCAGACTACTCCATAAGAATTAACCATTGGTCCACTAAACCCTATGAGCTTCATGAAAAATGTGCCTTCCAAAACTAAGGTTGATCCTAAAATGAAAAAAAATTAGTGACCTACCATCATAAACTCTACCGGTCTCACTCAAAGAACCATGGATTTTTCAATGATTAGTACACCACCTCTCTTTCACTGACCCATTCATAACCACCACATGAACACTCATGCATCAAGGTTTTCCCAGTCAGGTATGTAAACTCTACTCATTTCTCTAATGATTGATTCTTTTATGAGTCACATAACTCCAAGATAGACTCACTCACCTTTTTTCTATTGTCTATACACCACAAGGTTCCACCTCCACAAAACCAAGAATTCACACCACTCCTCTTTAGAAAAGAAAACTCCTTGATATCAAGTTTTACCATGAACCACCCATCACATAGGTTCCATATCGATCCAATGAGAATCGAACCACACTCCAACCTCCTATGTATAACCATATAGGTTCCACACTCAACATCTAATGATTGTTTCATTATGAACTAGAAGGATATGTAACCCCTAGCCCTTTCCTCAATTCTACAAGCATCCAAGAACTCCAAACCCAAACTTGTATCATGAGTACTAGAACTCAAGATTATCAAAACTCCCAGGTTTCAAGGAAACATGAAATACATTCATTTAATACTTTCTAGGCTTACTTACATGCATTGGTATTTTTTTCAATTAAGAATACCCCTAAGGAATTAACCATGACCATCCCTTTACAAGGAATATCTTCACTCAATTACCTTTATATAGCATGAGACACCGACCCAATAGTAACAAAAGTCACATTTCTAAGGCCACATGGTCTTGTTCATAACCCTTACAAGGTTTAACTAGAGCCACAAATCATATAACATTGTATAGATACATATCTACAGATATGTCAAGGAAAAATTTCCCTTAGACTAACAATGTTGAGAGGACATAGAAACTTGGTTAGGTTAAATATAATTCCATTGGGATACATGAAAAAATCCACATAATCTACAATTAACACCTTAATTAACCCCACCTATATAATGGACATTCACACAAGGTTCTTTACTCAGGGAATCAACACTTGACAACAACCAAACAATGGCACACTGCACCACCCATGCAGAGAGGGATTATATCATCATCAATATCATCACCACCGTCGTCATCATCATTGTCACTATCTCCTAGGTGAAAGACATCATATTCTCACATGACCTTTTATAAAAAGTAGAAATGTATAGGGGTTAAACTGAATAAATTTCACCAAGAAATCACATGTTCAAATAGAGTACAAGTTGTTGACACTAAGTAGCTGTGTACTCCATAATTAGTAAAATCACATACAAGAAACATATATTTCATGAGAAAACTATGAAATAAATATGATACTTGTGATGCATCTCACTGATATGGAAAGGATTCAAATCCATATGAAATCACAACCTCGAAATCCATGTATGTCTCCTGATGTGAAATCATAAACAACAAGAACAATGTAAACCAAGAACATAAATACCATGCACTAGTAACCTATAATTCCCTCGATAAAGGTATTCATAATGACCTAGACCAAGTTTCATTACAATATCTAACACATTCCTATGTCACATATCTAATAAATCCCCAAAATAAGGAAAAAAAATCTTATCCTCTAATACCATTTTTTATATCCCAACCCAAATCACTGATTCTAAGACGGAATGACACATGACCTCAGGCACGCCTCCCCATACCCTAGAGGATGCCGACTGGAAGTGAGGGTATATGGTGGAGCAGTGGGGAGACTATACCCTCAATAAGAGTAAATAATAACAAATAAATAAACAAACATATAAATAAAATACAATCAAAGTAATCGGAAAAATAATAACAGAACATTAGTAAGTAAGAATGCGGAAACAAAAAACTCAATAGTAACAAAGGGAAACAAGTCACTGATCACCCATCGGGCCGATAACATATGATATAAATAATAATAGAACTAAAACAGGATTTATAACTCTTAGACTCACCTAATATCAATACCATGACTCGTAGTGAGCTATCCGGCTTAACGATCAAATCCCGGGCCTCAGGCAAACCTATACCGGTAATAAGTGAGCACTTCTCAGCTATCTAAGTTCCATGGATTCCTAATAAGGGTATGAGTACAACTTAGTAGGAAAAAAATGCGGTCCATTACCCACAAAATTATAGAAATAGTTTTTTTACATTATTTGTTATGTTTTTAATATCATACTTATAGGTAACGTTATTATCGGTAATGTAAAAAAATGTTTTCTAATGCCGATTATTATAACCAATGTTAAAATTATTATTTAAAGAAATTTTATATCAATTATTGTATAATACATATAAAAAATGACATTCAACATCAATTATAAAAAAATAGTTTTTGAATGTCACTTTAAAAAAACTGTTAATAAGGGAGAATGAGAAATACAGAGGTCATTCAAACTGCTGTTAAATAACATTATTGAAAAAGAAACATCATAAGAAGGTTTAATAAAACATCCTCTTAATAAGGGGGAATGAGAAATACAAAGGTCATATGGAGTAACACATAACTAGGTTTCTAAGTAGAAGAACATAAGTGGGAAATGAAAAAATGGACATAGAAGAAAAACACAAATTATTATAGAGAGTGATTGAGGTCATTGATCTCAATAAAGTGAATAATCAATGGAAAGTTATGGGCCTAAAAAACATAAATCTATAATTATTTAATAGACCATTTTATCTATTGAATATAAATGTAATAGGATAATATTTTGTTTCAAGATCCTTTTTTTAAAGTTCAGGAATTATTTTACTTTCTAAGAATATAAGGAAATATACTTAAATGATAAGTTTATAATTTAAATTCAAAATTTCATCCTTTATTTTTTCTTCTATTAATTTATAATTCATCCCTTACTCTAATAAATGAATATCCATATATAATTTTTTATACCTGAAGTAATAAAATTTACTTTTAATGAATCATAAGATCCATAAAAGAGTGAAAAGTATTTCCATCTACCTCCAACTATTTTCCAAAACCAATATGATTAGCACAAGTTATACAATATAATACATTAATCTCAAAACCTCAACCATAACCCCATTGGTTCATCGTTAATATTTATTCATCAAATTTTTTAACTAAAAACAGTAACATATTAACCAGGACTTCATGTAGGATAGTGGTAGGTGCTAAACCTTTATCATCATTCAGTCATGGGTTGAAGCCCCATGGCCTTTCCAGATGCAATGGGTTGTCACCCAAGATATGGGTTATCATTTTTCTAAACTATATTTGTATAATTCCTATAGCATTACCAAAAGAATATGGTTAAAATATTTGAAATAAAATTAATCATTAAATACCCATTTTAATATGGTATTCAATACAATTTTTTCCCACAAAGTATAATAATCTTATTTGATTACTATTAAAATATCATTAATGATCATATTAACCCTAAAGGTTATCAATACCTTTAAAATTATGTTTATAAAATGTAAAGGTATTATTCCTCAAATAAAATTTCCACTAAAACAGATGGTTTTTGTAAATTTCTCCCAAAATATCCTTAATCTTGGTAGACTCCCATCACAAAAATCCTAAAAGGGTGTTTAATACTTTGAACTCATAATAAATATTAAACTCATAAAACCATGGTTATATCCATAACTCTTATGGTAATGAATAAATATATGATTATAAAATTTAACTCAATCCTTATATGTTTCATGATTCTTATAATAAAGATATAATTGGTAAAATACTTCTACAATTTAATTCTCGAATCCCAATAAACACATTAAACATTTTATTTCAACATAGGTTCTTACTTGGTCCAGGATTTAACCTTTATATGAGGGAATTGACTCAGATAATTCCCAAGTTCTCTGTATTTAAGAAAGCAAACTATAAATGGATCCTTAGGATGATATTTAGTTCCTTCTATTGTAATCATCATTTTTACTTGGTGACTATTTTATTTATTAACTTCCTTTACATGCATAAATCATTTTAATTTTCCATTACGAGACCTTATTGTAAATATAACACACCTTTGGTTTAACCTAGGTAATTATTTTTTATTATCTATTCAAATCCTTCATAATGTCCTGTAACGAAAATGTGAATTATTCTAAGCATATCACCTAGGAGTGTCAAACTTGGTGTATAGTAAGGACCATTTTCATAAGTTATGTTACACTCAAGTTAAGACCAATATGATTTTTTAGAGTTTTTACCCCTAGGTGTCTCAGTTATAGAACCATATCCACTTATAGTATCCAGAAAAGGATGTATTTCCAGGAAAAACCACATAATATTTACCTTACCAGAACATAAGGACGTTATTCTATAATTATACACAAAATATATCATAAGGTTATGTTACCTAATCTATGTCATCCTAAATATAGTTCCCAAGGTTTCTACTAAACTTTCTATGATACCAACTATAGTGACCTAACCCCAGTAATCTGAAGCTGGTTTCTACTTTATTACATTGGCATAAGATACAAGGGATCACATCATAAAGGACGAAATAATTTAGTAGTCTTAGTAAACTAGATACATAAATGAGTCTTGAAATATATTTAAAAACACAAATTACAAAATATTTTTTTTAGAATAAAATTATCCTATCTAGTAAATCCATGTATATCAAACATAGTACACTTCATAGATTTCTGTGAAAGGAAACAAAATAAGGGTGAGATCAAATGCTCATTAAGGGTTAAGTACAATAAAAGATAACATGAATCAATATTCATAATCAACATTTCAAGGTAGATAAATGAACACACATTCCATTTAAATAATTAGATAATAAAGGAAGGGGCCTCTGAGAGTTGTCCATTTTCATCTCGTAGAGGCTAGGGTTCTCCTTCAGTTTTTACTTTCCTCCCTCCTCTGGTGCGGCTCGGTATCATTGTCATATTCCTCTGGATCATCTTGAAGACAACATGGCTTGGTGGCACATGGATCAATGCCAATTTATCACTGGCTTCTTAACTTTGGAAATGACGTGGATCAGTGTGGAATCTTCTTCTCAGCTCGGATTGTCATGGATCAACATGGTGTTGGATTCTTGATCTCAGTAACATGGCGTGGCTTGAAAACAACTCCAACATCACTTCCAATGTGGCTCATTGATGAATCTGGAGTGGCTCGGAGGGGGGAGGTTTTGGCTTTTAGCACTTTCATGAGTTTTGTTTTCTGGTTTTTGTGATTGATCTGAAGGTTTTATTATTGGAGGATTCTTTGTTTGTAGAATCACTATCGACAGAGTTTCCCTATTTTCCCTTGTTAGCTGCTCCCTCTTCCTGTGGTTCATCTATTTTGGAAACTAGTGGGGGTTCTTCTACAGTTTTTTTATATTCGGCTCCATCCCAAATCAGTGTTTCCAGCATAGTCCTTCTTTGATCTCCTCAATGGGGATGCTCTTTCAACGTGCTATTGGGTATTATAGTCCTAGTTGATGAAGACTTGGTTTCACGCTCTTTGTTTTTTCTTCCCCGTTGGATTGTTGTGGCTATGGAGTTGGAGGGTGCCTTTGGTTGTGCTGGGGTTGCTTTGGTTCCAGCAGTGGTTTAGAATATTTGGAGTGTAGTGTGTGATTTAGGTTCTATGATGGGTTGTTTTGTTGGTTTGTTGTGGGATTATGCTATTTATGACTTGAAGGGATTGAGTTTTGTGGCCCTTCAGTTCGTGATTTAAGGGGTTATACTAGTTCACCTTCAAGGGGATTCTCCAGAAGAGGTTCAGAGCAGAGAGTTTTCATCTGATCATTACTTTTGGATTTGGATGTTTGAGAGGGTAGGGCAATTTCCATCGATACCCAGCCCGTGCATCCTTGCATGGGGCAGCTAGACGAGCAGTAATGAGAAGGTGGAAACTAGTATATATGATTTTTTCATGCTGGGGAGGGGTGTTTCTTTGTTTTCTTGATCTGGGCTAGGCCTTTGGATTTTGTACCATGGAGGTTTGATGGTTTTTAGTCTTAACATCTTGTTGGGTTCACCCTTATCTCTTAAAAGGGGATTATGTTTCAATAAAAAAAAATTAATTTTCAGTTAGATAAGGAATAATCAATAATTCTATATAAATTACTAAAAACACATGCCATTTAAATAATAAAGTGAGAATGAAATACATCAAGAGATAATATCACTGTGAAAATCTCATGGATAATAATAACTAAGTTCTTAATATATGAAATTCTTAATTATTGGATTCTATAATCTTAGTTAGTATGATACCTCTACCATTATTACCTTTCACAAGACGATTTAAAACTACAGGTAAAAACCTATTTAATGATAAATTAACTCAATTTGTCTCATGAGACCTACCAATGAATAGAGGATCTATATAATACTATCCCCCCATTATTTTAGTTCTACAGAATTCCTAATATTACAAATAATCAATTTAATTCATGAATTGGTATGCATTAACAACAAATATCCATATTGATTAAAGGATACATATTTATCAATATTTCCTTAGTAAAACACATAAATTTCAAAGTAAAACACATTATATAGGAATGAGATACAATTTAATAAATAAGTATATAAATGATAAATAACATGGATATTTAGGGAAAATTTAATTTCTAATGATCATAGTAAATTTAATATTTCAAGGTTAAGTTAATGATTACAAAATGTAATGAGGAAATGATTGTCAATACTACCCTTGGTCAAAATAATCACGAACCATCCAAAGAAAAAACAAGGATGGTATCAACATATACCCATTAGAGTAATAATAAAGTGTTATTGTCATTTATGAATATAAATATTAAAAAATTATATTTAAAACATTATTGATGAAAATATCCATTTCATTTTGAAAAACATTTCAAAAATCCATTTCATTGAAAATAAAATTTAAAAAAATTTTATTTAAAAATATCCTCATAATCATGAAAAGTAATATTCAAATAAATAATGATCTTGATAGTAGGTAATTATTTACATGATGTAAAAGTTAAAAAGTTCATTCATTTTTCACTATAAAAATGGTTAGAAAAGTGCCTTATTCAGAAAATGGTAAGAAGTTTCCTTTCGCATTTTTAGTAAAATCCATACAAAAATTGTTTTGAAAATGACTTAATATTCTTTGGAATTTTTTTTAAAGAGTGAAAATGGGTAAAAATTTATTTAATAAATAATTTTTAAAATGTTAAAAGCATTTTTTTTAAAACATTTTTATAAAATATGGTTTTGGAAGAAAATATATTTTTGGATGAAGAGAGAAATAAAGTCTGATTTTATTAAAAATATTTTATCAATTATTTTAAGTACCAAAGAGTGGAAAAATAGTAATATTACTTGAAAATATAATTAATAAACAATGTAGAAGAAAATTAAAGGGTTTATTAAATAATGATCAAATAATTTCCTTTAATTGAAATTCAAAAATAAACAATATAGATTAAAATGAGATTGTGAAGTAAACCCTTTAGAAGATCATAATGTTGAAGAGAGAATCAACCAATGAATCGATTATTTGTATCAAATTTAAATCCACATAAAACAATTGGAAATAAAACATAATACAATAAAAAGTCATTATATGCATAATCTTAGAATATAAATGATAATGAATATGTAATATAACCTAATGAAAAGAAATTATTTACCACTTGATAACTTTTAATTAAAATCCATTTTGATGAAATAATTAAAATTTAAACTTAAAATGTTGTTAATAATGAAGTATTCATGATATTACAATTCAAAGGTAAAATATATACATCATATAAAATAAATTAGGTGCATAACATTACAATATGCCTCAATGAAGTTAAATTTAGATAAAATCCACTATTTTACGCTCGCTTTTGATTGAACGTGATTTAACCTCATTTATAGTGATTTTAAACATGTTATTAACTTATAAAAAACCATAATAATATTTATAATATCATATATAATCCTTATAATATTTTACCACCTGTTTGTTAATAATATTACATTATTTTCATTGTTTCAGGTGTTAATCGCCTTATTTTATCATTCGTTCTTTGTTATGACAGTTTTTGTTCTTGTTCATATTATATAGTTATATATTCTCCAAAAAAACAATAATTACATAATTATCATATTTTATATCAATTTTAATTTTAAAACCAATCATTAATTATGGTTGTGAAAAATGAATCATGTTATGATCATGGGGACGGTAGGCAGTACATACGCATGGATAATGTTTCCATTTTTCAATGATCATTATAAAAAAGAGTTATGTAATATTTTAACTTTAAAAATGGTTATAATATCATATATACCATTTTATATACTTATATATATCATCCATGTGGTGTGGTGACGAAAATATAGTTACATCACTTCGTGAAGGCGGTATTCCACACGTACACGAACGATGTTATCATCATTACGTGAGTAAAAAAGAAAGAAATAAAATGATATAAATTATATAAAAAAATGATATATACTTTATGAATATCATAAATATTTAATTTATATCACATATATTCATTAATATTATCTTTATCACCTTCCATGTGAAGCGTTAGTGAAAGATGAATCACATTGCTTCGTGAGGCGGTAGTCCACCGTAGACACGAGCAAAGTTATTTTATCTCCTATGGAATGGAAGGTAAAATGATATATATTATATATTGAATAAAATTTATAAATATGTTATAAATATAATATATATAATTTAAATCTATCATCATAACTAACCATGAAATGTGGTAATGCAAGAACGAATGACATCGGTTCGCGAGGCGGTAGTCCGCCGTACACACAGATGATGATTTCATAACCCATTTGATGGAAGTGGAGTTGGTTTTAGGTCATGAAATTATTATAAAAGCATCAAATTATATGAAATATAATAAGTTTATTATATAATATTGTTTTAATAAAATTTTAAGGTGGTGGAGAAATAAGTAAAATAAAGATGCTCGTTGAAGAACAATACATCTTCTTCAGGTATCTGCCTTAGGTTTGCACTAAAGCTTTCAAAGGTCAGATTTATGCCAAAAATAAGGATTCTAAGATGAGGGGAGGGAATTTGGGGAGTGATATGGGTAGTTATTATCCAAAAAAACGTGGTTTAAAGGTGTGAAGTGGAGAGGAGAGGGGGTGGCATTTTATAAGTTAGAGACATGACACACTTGGTATTTTTGAAAAGAATTGAGTACTCCTACATTTTTCATGCGTCAAAAGGGTTCAAAATAGACCATTATAAAAACTTACATATTTAATGATCTAAATATTTCCATAAAATAGTTTTAATAAAAGTTTATAGGTCAATTTTATCCTTATATTTTTAGTTTAAACCCCCATTAAACCCATTTTTACATTAATCACGGTAATTAATTTTTACTACATTCACTATTCATTTTGGTCAAAAATTAAGTTAAAATTATTAGAAATTAGAAATTATTATTATTATAAATATGGAATTAATTTTTCTGAATTCAATCCACATAATTTAAAAAATTCAATTTAAAATTAATCCCGTAGATGCGACAAGAAAGTAGGTTTTTAAAGTGAAAATGTTTAAAAAATTATAATGTTTTTATATCAAAATTCAATATAAAAAAGATTAAAATAAACTAAATTGAATTAATTTATATAAAAATGAAATAATTTTAATTTAAAAATAATTCAAAAATATATTTCAATATTATAAATAATTTAAACGAAAAGACAATTTTCAATTAAAATTCAGTATTTTTCACTATTCATTAAAAAATGAAACTTTTCAGAAAAATCGAAAAAATTAACCCTAAGATAATTTTTATATTATGATTTAAAAAATTATTTTATTTTTTTAAAATATTTTTTATAAAATTTGAAAAATTTATATTTAAATTAAGTGCACGAAGCCTCACTAAACCATTTTTTTAGAAAAATACAGTTTTTAGAAAACATTTATTTTTCTTCTAAATTATTATTCTATTATTACTAATAAATAAATAACCATTTTTTTTAATAATTTAGTTATTAATATTCATAGACACTAATTCAATGTCTATGTTATAAATATTATGTCAAATATTAATATTAATATTATATTGTTGTTGGCTAAAACTCGTTCTTGCATGTATTGCAAGCTATCGAAGAAAATCATGGTTGCGTGTAACATAAGTTAAATTTAGTTTTTCATGTAATGAAATATATTTAATAAATTTAATTTATTTAAATATTAATACATCACAAAGTATCAGGGTGTTATATTTCTTCTTATTCTTGGTTTTGCATGTCATACACGTTATCAAAGACAATGTTCTTATTTTAGAATTTCAGGGTGTTACACTAGAAGATTCATTTTAGGAAGAAGTTGTTAATAGTAAAATCAAATAAATATTTTCTTACCATTTTTGGGAATTGGTTGATCATACTCATAAAAAAACTTAGATACAAGTGGATATTTAGAAAGAAATATAGGGATGATGTAACTATTGCAAAATATAAGGATAATCATGCGGTAAAGATATATTAGAAAAAGGAGGAACTTGATTATTTTGAACTTTTTTAACCTTTTACAAGGATTACATATATAAGGAGGTCAATAACTTAAGAATATTTGAATGAGATATAAATACATAAAATGGATTTTAAGACATACATTTAAAATAGTTATTTTGAAGAAGATATTTACATATAAAAACCTAAATATTTTACTATTATAGGACAAGAAAATAAAGTTTATAAATTATTGAAATATATTTATGTGTTAAAATAATCTCCTAAGGAATTAAATATAATTTTTGAACACGTAATATTATTAAACATGTTCAAGATTAAGGAGTGTGATAAATACATTAATTTTAGAAACACTAAAAATGGATATGTTATTGTATGCTTGTATGTTGATGGTATAATAATATTTATAAGAAATATAGATATCATAAATTACAAAAAAAAATGTATTCACAAATAAAATTGGGATCAAAGACATGGGAGTGGAAGATATTATTTTTATAATTCAAATATATAAAACATTTGATAAATTAGAATTATCATAGACTTATTATATTGAGAATATTCTATAAAAAAATTATAATTTTGATATAAAACTAGGAAATAATATGATATATGTTAATATATGTCTTCCAAATAACATTGGATAAAGTAAATACTAGTTAGAGTGTGATCATATTCTAGGTAGTTTGATATATTTAATGGATTACACTAGACCAAACCTAGATTTTTCTATAATAAATCGAAGTCAATTTTCTATAAATCCAAATAATCTCTATTAGATGGATATGAAATGAGTTTTGGTATATTTAAATATACCATTTAATTTTAATTAAAATATAAAAAGTATCATATGGTACTTGAAGGTTACAATGATGAAAATTGGATAACTGGTTTAAAATATACTAAATCTTCAAATGGTTTTGTGTTCAGACTTATTGGTGGATATATATTTTTGGAAATAATCTTAAAAACATGCATTGAATGATCTAATATGGAGTTATATTTTATTCCATTATAAAAGTAAAAAGAATAAGTTGAATGGATTTGAAATTTATTGAAGTACAATCCAAGTTATCTAACACCTATGACTATTGTTTTTATTCATTATGATAGTTAATAAATGATGGGTAGGGAAAATAATTTCATATATTATAGAAAATATTGACATATACATCAAATTAAAGTCTTGTTCAAACAATTTCTCTCTAGTGGGATTATTTTGATTGAATATGTCACATTAAAAAATAATATTTTAGATCCATTTATGAAAGATATAACTATAAATTCTGTAGATAAATCATAAAAATTAACATATTTAAGGCCTATTAAATAATTTTTTCATGGCAGTAACCTTAATAAGTTTATTAAAGATCCCAAATATCTAGATTTAATGGGAAAACTAAGTTATAATGAAGGATTAAACAATTTTTCCCATTATTAGTATGATAAAGTACTTTACGACGAGTTTACATTTTTATTTTAATTATTTTAAAAATGAATTGATGTTTTGAGAATCAAATATGTGAGTATGAATAGGGGAAACTTTAAGGAGAATTATCAGGATAAATTCTCTAAAAAACGATGAAACCAGGTGGTGTTTATGGATAAAATGAATACAAAAGTGAGAAAAACCTTATTTGAGAGATAATTGTATGAATTATATTGTTAAACTTGCATGAAAGATTTATAGTTAAAATGCATAATTCTTACTAATCAAATAATCAAGTGAAATAAGATTCATTAGTATGAGATCAAATTAAAAAATCTACTTATCCTAAGATAATTATCTATTATTATAAAACTACACACTATGGTACCTTGATATTTTATATTTTATTTATATTGGGGATAATTAGATATATATATATATATATATATATATATAGAAAATTTGGGCATCATGTGATAATTGGACAATGATTTTTTTACCTTGTGTCCACTTTCATACTATGGTTTTTCTTTTATTTTAACTAGTGATGGGTTTTTAAACTATTCTATATATTACTATTATTTTTAAAAATACCAATTTCCCTTTATTATAAATATAAGGGTGCCACACCATTATTTTAAACATATTTTTCTCTATCATTATAGTATCCAAACTCTAATAAATTTACTCCATAATTTTCAATAATTAAAAGTGTCATTAACCATACACATTACTTTTAAAGGAGTTATTGTATTTAAAGTTACACTATCCAAGAAAGGTGATCCATTTTATCCTGGTAGAAAATTTCTCACAACCTTGGTAAATAGAGAGGTATTGAATTTGTCTTAGGAAAAAAATATGAGTTTATTATGCTTGGATTTTTTATATTTTATGTATCCTTCTATTTCTTCCCTATATTCTTCAATCATTCTGTACTCTGTGTGTAGACTGACTTTGACTACTTAATTAAATTCTACTTTATTACATATACAGATTAATTAATTAAGTATATAGAGAAATACCCTACTATATTTTATATAAAATTTGGTCTAACCTTGATTACTTTTATTTATACATAAATTGAAAAATAGAACCGCATATATTTAGTATACAAATTATTCAACACTTAATCAACTATTTTCATAAAATAGAAAGACACCCTACTGCACTTTATATGTAGATTTTTTTGTTGAAACTATAATTGTATTTTATATCTAGTAAATTGAATCTCTTATAATGATACATGTTAAACCTTCAAATTCCACTACTACAGATATGGCCTTTAAAATCATGAAAAAGGGCAGTTATAGTTATAAAAAAGTTCTAATAATCGAAGCGCTATTAATAGGGGTTCCCTTTTATCAGTGATAAAAAAGTGCTGATAAAGGCCCTTTTTATTAATCCTAAAAAAAATCATTGATAAAGTCCCCTTTTATCAGCACTTTTTCTAGCACTAATAAAAGAACCCTTTTATCAGTGCTAAAAAAGAATTGATAAAAGTAAAAAAAATTAAGTTTTAAAAAGATTTTTTTCCTGAAAATTCTGAGGGCCCTTTTATCAGTGCCCGATTTCCCCTTTAACAAAACTTGTATTCCCCCCCTCTTAATAGCACTAGTAACCCCACCCCCTTTAACAATTCTATGGACTACCTCACCCACCCAGGCACACCCCTGTCTTTGGTGAGTTTTAATCTTGAGAA
The DNA here is from genome assembly GCA_963277665.1 of Viscum album. Classification (NCBI taxonomy): domain Eukaryota; kingdom Viridiplantae; phylum Streptophyta; class Magnoliopsida; order Santalales; family Viscaceae; genus Viscum; species Viscum album. The sequence goes on from OY728164.1 coordinate 1,355,149,937, forward strand.
CTCCCCCTCACAATCCAGTGCCTTTTCCACTCACCTATATTGTTTTGTTCTTTATTTTATGATATATTTGTATATTTATATATATTTCATTGCATTTTTTATCCACACACATATATATATAAATATTTAAATACATATATAAAATATGTTTTGTGTGTGTATGTGTGTTTATAAATATATACATATACATATATATTTATATATATGTTTTCATATATTAATATAATTATACATATTTATATTTATCATACATTATATATTAATATTTATATACATATATTATAATATATATATATATATATATATTTCGATACACACACAAATATATTTATATATATATAAACATTATATATACATTAATTGTACATGTATATAAATATTCATACATTTGTATTTTAAATAAAATAGATTTTATTTTTTATTTAGATAAGTTTTATATATTGAGAAATATATTTTATATGACAATATTTTTAATTAATTATTTTTAAAATTAAATTTTTATGTTTGAATATATAAAAAATATGTATATATTGTTACATATTTGATTATAAATAACAATACATTGTAAAAAATTGAAAAATTTTAAAACTATAATATCAATATAATTGTAAGACCAAGGAATAAATTTAGTCCCCATTGAAAACAGGTAAAAAAAAACCCCTTAAATGAGGTTGAAATTCCATCGAATGTTCAAAAATTGGGGTACCCCGACTAAAAACTCTGTTTTGTAGGTATTGTGGGATTTTTTGGCCTAACAAAATGTGAAAAGGGGTTACCTTATGTCACTAGTGTGTAGATATCATCAGAAGCTTAAATCTTATATGTGGTATAACCCAAACAGACACCTAGATCAAAATTTATGGTCGTTTGAAGTTCGAGTTATATTTTCATCTTATTTTAGAACTTTTATTATTATTATTATTTTTATTTTTTTATCTTTAAATTCTTATTAAATGAATATTAATCAATAATAATTAACCAATTATTAATTAAAAAATTAATTATTTTATAATTCATTTTCACTAAATATCTTATATATTTTCTGTAAATGACCATTTAACCATATCTAAAACATATTTAAAAAATATATATTATATTTATATCAATATCAATATATTTATATATTAATAAATTATTTTTAATAAAAAATATATTTTTATGAAAGACCCCACTTTTCGGCACTAGTAAGAAAGCACTCATAAAGACCCCCCTTTATCAATGTTACTAAAAAAAGCATTGATAAAGGGGGTCCCTTTAATAATGCTAAAAAAGAACTTATAAAGGGGTACCTTTATGAGTGCTAAAAAAGTGTTGATAAAGAGGTACTTTTAACAGTGATTTTTTTAGCGCTATTAAAAGAGCCTTTTATCAGTGCTTTTTTAGCTATGATAAAGGTACCCCCTTTATCATCAATTTTTTAGCATTGTGAAAGGGCGGCATTATGAAAACCCGTTTCTATGGTAGTGTTCCTAAATATAGGAGTGATTAAGTTAACAAGGAAATTTTCTTTATCTATTCTTATTTCCATTGATTCCATATATGAGGTTCTTTGGAAGTTCTTAAAGCTAATAATAAGAAATCAAAATATGTAGCTTTATGTTTCATCTTAAGATCTGGATTCTCTCACATTCAATGTGTCTTATCCCTATACAATTTAACTCTTTATGCTTAAACAATTTAGTTTTTTTGTTCATTTGAATATAAAAATGTAACTTTACTTGTAAAATAAGAAAGTGAAATATTATTGTTGAGTCTTATCATGAAACATTATCATAGGATTCACATCACACCCAACATGTACAGAATAACAATGAAAATGATGGAAGTTTGGTCACATATCATTAACGATTACCAATAATTGAATTATGTTGATATAATTCACATGGAATCTATTTTTTTACTATATTTATTTCCTTGAAACCTTCATGTTTGATAATCTTCTTGAATGCAATTAATGTTTATGTCAGAATTGGATGTGGTAAAATGTGATATAAATAATAATTTTAGGTGGTTATTTGGTAGGAAATCCAGAAATTAAAATAAAAATTCTAAATTATAATGATTATAGTTTCATTCACATTATGGATGTAATAGATTGTCTCAATTAAAAAGTTAATCTCAAGGGAATTAATTCAAAATGTGTACCCATTTATCCCTCTTAACCTTAACTCTATTTGATAAAGACTCTATATGGTTGTGCATTTATCTATACCTTTTCTCTCATTAGGGTTGATTTTTACAATACTTACTAAAAAAATGCACATATAATTTATTTATCACTTGTTATAATTATTATTATTGATTTTTTTATATTTTTTATTGAAATAATAATTTTATACCATTTATTTAAAATATTTTCTTTAGAAAGTTAAGTGAAAGTGATTTTTCATCAACTATAATAATCTTCCAATTTATTTGAAATTTATGTCATGAAATCATGCATCCCACTAGTCTTCCAGTCAAGTTATTTTATATGTTCTTTTTTGGTTCCTTTGAGTGATAATTGAACCAAAAATTGATGATAAAAGATATAATTTTTTTTATGATTATTAAAATTAAAATTTTAATGGGTATAAATAGATGATGAATTGCTAATAAAAAATAAGTGAAACTATATAGTCCCATTACTCGTATAAACTCACATGTCATGAGTTTAAGGAAACCCACTTCTAGGTCACCATTTCCCTACTAACAACAACTTACATATGCCTCGTTTTTGTAGTAAATCCATCCATTATCACTTATTCTTGGATTTGGATCTATGATTCTACCTCACTTATTTAATGAATGTTTTTGTTTCCTGACATATTCCATTTTAATTGGGGGGGGGGGTTATCCATTTTCATTCCACTATTATAAGTGTTTATACCATGGTTGTTAAAATAATTTCTTGGCACACGCTATGGATCTAAGTCATATTCCATGGTATTTTTTAGAATGACTTTCCATTGATAAGGAATAGATGGAATGACATGGTATTTGTGAGTTCCATTTCATTATTAGTGACAATGATGGTGAGAACCATTCATGTTTTTTCCCACTCTTTTTATCCCTACCTGGTCCAACAAGATACCCTTAGTTTCTTGTTACTCGATATGTTTCTTCTACCTACCTACTTCCTTCCTATTTCGAATGAAATAAAAAATTATAGAGGTAAAAATAAGAAATAATATCCTCTTATGAATTTCTTCCAATTTAGGTTTGATTTACCTTTATTCTTTCTCCCTTATCCTTCTTTGGTTTGGTGGTGAACTATGAAATACCTCTGCCCATGACAATAAAAAATCAACAACCCCTACGCCCTCCTATCTTATTGCTGGATCTAACCACCTGATGCACAACTAATACCAATATGCATTTTTATTTTATTCTCATCTCATTAATATTTTTCAGATTTAATGGTTTAACTGTTTTTTTAATTGAACTTTTTTTTTCTTGTAAAAGAGTAGGAATGACTAAATATTTTTTGAACTAATTTTTCATGTTATAATGTGTATTTTATTTTATTTCTTATTTTTAATTTTGGAAATTTATTATTTTTAAATATAATATTTGTACTATAAATGAAATTTACATTATCATTTAGTGTACCATGTTCCATATAACCAAGGCGTCTCACCATAATTTACGATGTAAAATGTAAACCACAATAGTTTGTATCATATTTACTTTTTTCCTACTCTATTTCCATTTTATTTATCATGTAAATGGGTTGGAGAATCATCAATTAATATAAAATTTATTTTTTTATTCAATTTTATATTTTGATTAGTTTTATTTTTATGTTTTTTATTTTATTTTATTTATTTTATGAGTTTTTTTAGAGATATGAAGTTGTATTATTTTTGTACAAGACATGGGATAAATTTCATGGGAATTATCATTTTTGTGTAGAAAGATCTTTTATATGATATACCAAAACATTTTTAAGAAAAAAAAGTTAAAATATTTCCTTGTAAAAAATGATTTATTTTTAGTGAATATTTTTCACTAATATTTATTATTATCTCCCTTTTAAAGATTGGGGTTTTTACTAAATAATATTTATTAATTATATCATAGCCTTATAATTATAGTTAATATCTTCATTGTGGCTTATTTTTAGAGTATCAAAACATTTTGAATAGCCACAAGATTTTCTTATAACTACAAGTATAACTAATAGGACATTGATTTAATATAAATAGTTAAAAAAACTCACTATTTATCTTATATTTGGTAATTTTATTATTCAAGTAAGTGATCCATTTCAAAATACCACCCATGAACAATTATTGGAAAAAAGCATGAAAATTTCATACCCATGTTTACATAGGATAAGAAAAAAAATCCAAACATCACATTTTATTTGTAATTCCATAAATAAAAATTTTGGAAATTTTCTATGATTAGTAATAGATTAACACAATTTATAAATAATTAACAAATCAAATAATATAAAATAATTTTCCAAAAAGATATGTATAATGGAAAAATATAATAACAATAAGTTTTAAAAACTGCAGATTAAATAATGATAATATTTTTCAAAAAAAATCATAACAAATAATTTGACATTTCAATAAAATTTATATGATAATAATAAATAATAAATATTCATTGTAAAATCACTTTTATAATTTCTCACAAGGACCATTAAAATTTAAATAAAATTTTATCTTAAGGAATATGAAATGACAAGAAGACGAGGGAGAAAATCTAATGATTTATTCTCAATTAGTTGTTATTCCTAAAATATTATATCATCAATACTCTAAAACTCATGGTTCTAAAAAATATTTTAATGAAAAATTTGTTTGATTGTATGATTTTATAAAAAATAATTTTTTGATGTTTGGATTAGAGGATTCTATAGTCACGAATAATAATATTTTGATCATATCTCATTCATTTAGTATGACCCATCATCACCCAAATATATGAATCCTTTATTAATATTTAGATAAACTCATAGATTCATATAAAATAGGAGGCATCATTAAGAATAAAAGAATCCAAAAATATTCATATAGACATGCATAGATCACACAAGATATGAAATAGTTTAGTTTGTTGAAATTTTATGGGTGATGATCTATGAACCCTTAGATTAAATGTAAATGATAAAAAAATTCATTAATATAGAATTAATTAAAATTTAAATAGTGAAATATTAAATGTAAAACTTAAATTATATAAGGTAAAAATATTATCCTAACATAATTATTATTCTAAGAGATTATTAAACAAAATGTTCATCTTTCTTCATATTCTTTAATATGGAAAGTTTTTCAATGATGAAGGGGATCATAAAAAATATATTATTTCTTTACAATTATTGAGTTATGAAAATTCTCATTAGCCTTAATTTTTATATATCTCATATATATAAATAAATAAAAATAGTGTTATTTTATGATCCCATATAGGCTGGATGGTTAAAATCATATAATGGATTGATGTGCGATCAAGATTAAAATCCCAGTCATCTCCTCAATGTGATGATTTTATGCATATTTTCCCCACATAGGGCATGTGAAATTTTAGGATAGGGATGTAGTGATGGAGGGCTGACATAAGAGGGAAATAATGACCATGAAGATTGAATTATATAGAAATTATAATGACCCATACTTTACATACATTGTTATTACTTTAGAATTGAAGCATACTTGTTACAACATATAACAAAACCATGAAAGGACCGTATAGGTATAGTATCTTTAGAAACTGGGAAACATAAACAAATGGTTCATAAAGAATCTACATTGTCTCCCATTTATTTCATCATATTTAGAGTCCCTTTTGGAATAACCTACTTAATACCCTTCTTCCTGACCTGGGGAAAATAAAACATACAAAAGGGTGAGCTCAAATGCTCAGTAAGGGTAGACAAAGGAAATATCAATCATATCATATTCATAAGAACATAACATTTTGAAAATATTAACCTACAAAATAGATCATAATATCATAACGTGGGATAAATAACAGTAGTGAAATGTAATCCCAATAATCATAACATAAAACATACAACTTTGTGGAATACACACATAATCATGGAGAATCATTTCTTAGTAGTTAAAACTCATTTCCAAGACTATCCTAGCAGACAAAGTCCATTTCTGAACCAAGTTCACTCCTCGTTTCTGTCCTGTATCACTGAACCAGATTAACCTGCTGTTCCAGCCATGTCTATCTCATGAGATAGAAATATTTACCCAATGAATTTGAGGGAGATATAGGTCCCAACCATCTCATAATGAAAGCATTCTTATTTGTTCCACAAAATCATAAATCATATATCATAGCATAACCCATGTAATAAAAATGGGATTCTTAAACACCATGCCATCATAACATAATTCATATAAGAAAAAAGGTCTTCATCAAACTAATTCCATCATAACATAATCCAATCAATGTAAAAATAGGGATATAAATAGAACCCTATATTATCTTAGATGGAAAATAATTTTGATAAAACACTTGAACTTCATTCTTGAGAAAAATATCCTTTATACTTCAAAAACATTTTTCCTTTCTTAACATGTCATACAATTTTAAACTAAAAGAAGTTGATTAAAAATAAACCTGAAAACTTGTAAAGAGATATTAATGGAAATAATGTTCTATGAAATCAGAAAAATCCATTCATGCTTTATAAGTTAAAAAAACATTCTTCTCATACTTTGGCCGGAAAAGTCAAAAAGTAACTTGTACTGAAAAAGAAAAAAGATTCCTTTCATATCATTTAATAAAAATCCACCAATAGGTAAAATTGGATTTGAAACAATTTTAGTAGGATAGAAATAATATTACATATTGAGGAAACATGGATGTGGATGATAAATATTCCCCAGTAAATTCAAAAGTATAAACAATCTCAGAAAAAAATGAGATTGTGAGATTTTCCCTTACCTTAGGTCCGATATGATTTTTATGTATCTAAACCTCCTGTATAATGATTTAAATAATGTTATTGACTTATTAAAAAATCATATTCATTGTTATGATATCATATATGGTCATATTCTTATCTTCTTATTAGTAATATTGCTACTTGTTATTCAGGTGTTAATTGTTTTATGTTCTTATGCATGTTTTGTCGAATAAATTCTTATTCTTATTTTTAGGTTATAGATAACTCATTTAAATAATGGTGTTAGTGTAATATATATCATATTTATTAATTCAATTGATTTATATAATCATTATTCAATGAAGATCATGTAGACCCAGTCGCATCACATCGTGGAGATGGTAGGCCATACGTACACACGAGCGATGATATCATTCCCATGATCATGGAATTGTATTAAAGTGTATGGTGTACAATATTTCAGAATCAATATTACTTTAAAATGATCAAATATTGTTATTTATTACATCTTATACCCATCTAAGTATTTTAGTGATGAAATAAAAGATTACACCACGGCTTGGAGACAGTAGGCCGTACGAACGCACGCGTGGTGATTTTGTTTCTTTCATAGGATGGATAGAAGATAGAACATGGTTGTTTCATATTCATAATAACATATCAGTATACAATTGATACTGTAGTTATTACTTAATAATTAAACAACTCATATAGAGGAAGTAGAAGAAGAAATAAGTTTGAAAGAATCAGTAAAGGATATTACCTCTTCTTTGACGCGCCTCTTCTTAACCTCCTATTAGGGAACTAAATTTGATCTTGGAAGAAGAAAAAGACCTCTAGTATGTTTCTAGAGAAGCGGAGAAGAGAAATTTTTAGGGTTTGTCTGAGCTTGAAGGCTCAAAATGGTATGAGGAGGAGAGGAAGGATGTGCCCTTTTATAAGGGAGGAGAAGGGCACTTTTGGAGACCTCTAAAATATTAATTTATAATAAACCCTAACCCCACTTAAAAACTTCAAAAGTGGCTGAAATTAAGATATTAGATAATATAGGGTTGTAATCTCACCAACAAATTAGATTTAGACATGTTTTTATTTTATTTTAAACCTTATCATTTTGATTTATCCTTATTTAATCTATTTAATTTTATTTGTGGTAATAATGTTATAAATTTTATATGGTTATAAATACTTACTTATATGTTCTTAATTAAACATAATTTGATACTTTATGACATTTTAGATCATATACATTTTAATTTTAAAATTTTAAAATATTTTTGTGATTTTTAAACAATTTAATAATATCAAATATCAATGGTGTAAAGTTTGACACAATTCATTTATTTGAATTTAAATAAAATCCACACAAAAGATATGTTCGAACAAGAATATTTAATAGATTCCTAAAATGTCATATTTATCTAAAAAATTAATGGAGTACATTAATTAGTTCATATAATATTTATTTTAATATTTTTTAAACCATTTATTTGATATTTCAATCAATGAAATAATTTATACATCACTATTGTGTCCTCATTAATGATAATTATTTTATCCCTAAAAATTATAAATAAATTCTCATGATGTAGATAATTTTATTATATTTCTGGAGACTATTCATGTTCGAAGATTAATGAAGTTTATCACTAAATTAAAATTATTATACTTATAAGATTTAAGAGAGTGACATGTTGTCACTTTCATTTGTTTTAATAATAATTAAATTATTTTCATGGTCAAAAGTTCATAAAATGAATATATTCTAACCCTTAGGTGATATGGGTCAACTTTTAGTCATCCAATAGAATTTTCTTAGGTGTTAGGATAATTTTATAATCTTATTTTTACCCTTAATTACCCGACTTACCTTTAGCTGTAGTAAAGAATAATTACCGTAGTTACTATTCATAATATCAAAAAATTAAAAGTAACCTATTAATATAATTTGAACACACTAAATTAAAATATGGAATCCATTTTTCAAAATTCAAAACACAGAATTTGTAGTAATTAATTTAAAATTAATCCCGTTGTTTAGAAAACGGCTTTTAAAAGTTAAAACATTGCCAAAGATTGAAATGTTTTTACCTATGAATTCAATGTAAAATTAATGGAAATGACATAAATTATATTAAATGGTAAAAATATATTATATTTATACTTTTAAACCATTAAATATTATAATTTAACCATATAAATTATTATGATGATAAAAGTTGTTTTTAATTAAAATATAGCGTTTTTTACTATTCATTAAAATATGAATGTTATCAGAATAATATGAAAAATTTATCCAAAGTAAAATTTTATATCCTGATTCCAAAGAAGAATTTTATTTTGTCAAATTTAACTTATAAACATGTTAAAAACTAGATTTAATGTGGGTGCGCCATCAAAAGGCGACAAAACTACATTTTTGGAAAAATACTTATTTTACCCGAAATATTTATTTTGTTCTCATACCATGTTCTAGAAAATGTGTAAGATGAATAATAATATTATAAAATTGAAAAACTAGTTAATACTATTCATAACGGCTAGTCCATAATAATTTTATAACAATATATCATTGTTTAGTGAAACCCGGTATTGTGCACTACACATGCTATCGAGGAAGGTCGTGATTGCATGTAACGCAAGCCAAGACAGTGTTGTGTGTAGTGAAAGATTACATTAGTGTTGCATATAACATAAGACATAAAAAAATATTTCTCATAAAATCTCAGGGTGTTACATTCTACCCCCCTTAAAATGAATTTCGCCCTCGAAATTCATTATTTCGTAATAAACAGATGAGGATATCTCTCCCTCATCATATCCTCAAGTTCCCATGTAGCTTCTTATAATTGATGGTTCCAACATAAAACTTTAACCAAGAATGTGGTCTTGTTTCGTAGAACTTTTTTGCTATGATTCAGAATCTCTATCGGCTGTTCTTTATAAGAAAGATCTTACTCCAACGGTACAACTTCTGAGCTTAGTACATGTGAAGGATCAGATTTGTATTTTCTCAGGAGAGATACATGGAACACATCATGAACTTGAGAGAGATTCGGTGGAAGTTCCAATCGGTAAGCTACCTTCCCAACATGATCCAATATTTTAAAAGGAACAATATACCTATGGCTCAACTTTCCCTTCTTCCCAAATCTCATTACTCTCTTCCAGGGAGATATTCATAAGAACACTTTATCACCCACTTAAAAATCTAGGCCTTTTCTTCGATTATCATCATAACTTTTTTTTTCGACTCTGAGCTGCTCTTATGTGTTGTTGAATAGATCAGACCTTTCCTTCCATCTCATCAACAAGACCAGGTCCTAATAGATTTCTTTCCCCAACTTCATCCCAGAAAGTTGGAGTTCGACATTTCTTTACATAGAGAGATTCATAAGGAGCCATCTGAATACTGGAGTGAAAGCTATTATTATAAGAAAATTCGACCAAAGGTAGGTGTTGATCCCAACCACATTTGAAATCCATAGAGCAAGCTCTCAACATGTCTTCTAGATTTTGAATTGTCCTCTCAGACTGACCATCTTTATGAGGATGATAAGTAGTACTAAAACTCAACTCTGTATCCAAAGTATGCTGAAGACTTCTCCACAACTTCGAGGTAAACCTCGGATCCCGATTAGATATAATGGAAAGTGGTACGCCATGAAATCTTACCACTTCCTTTACATATATCATGTCAAGCTGATCAAGAGATAAATCTTTTCTAATAGCAATCAAGTGTGCCGATTTCATAAGATGATAAACTATAACCCAGATAGCATTATTGCCTTTTGATGCTTTAGGAAGTCCAGTGACAAAGTCCATAGTGATGTTTTCCCATTTCCATTCTAGTATGGGTAATGGTTGTAACATCCCCTTAGACTTCTGTCTCTCAGCTTTAACCTGCTGACAAAACAAGCATCGAGAGACATATTCAGCAATATCTCTTTTCATTCCATCCCACCAGAAGTACTCTTTTAGATCCCTATACATCTTCGTGCTTCTAGGATGAATAAAGAATGAAGAACTATGAGATTCATCCAATATTTCCTTCTTTAATTCTAGGATGGGAGGAAAACAAACTCGATTCCTGACCCTTATTATTTCATCACAATCAATGTGTAATTCAGGAACATTTCTCACCTTCTTTTGTAACTCTACATCTTCTTTCTGTGCCTCTTTAATATTCACATGTATAGATGGTTGAACATTCATTTGAGATAGATAAGATTTTCCCCCTTCCATAATAATTCCAAGATCCATCATTTGTAAATCCATAAATATTGGATCTTTTTTGATCCTCATCAGGGATAAGCTAGCATGGTCTTGTCGACTTAATGCATCTGCCACCTTTTTCACTTTCCTAGGGTGGTAATGAATTGAGCAGTTGTAATCCTTAATCATCTCCAACCATCTTCTTTGGCATATATTCAGCTCCTTTGGTGTGAAAATATACTTTAAACTTTTATGATCAGTATAAATATCACACCTTTCACCATAAAGATAATGCCTCCAAATATTTAAAGAAAATATTACCGCAACTAACTCCAAATCATGACTTGGGGTAATTTTTCTCATGGATTTTCAATTGTCGCGAGGCATAAGCTATCACCATATCATTTTTCATGATAACACATCCCAGCCCCTTCTTGGATGCATCACTATAGATTACAAACCTTTCTCCACTACAAGGTAGTGTGAGCACAGGTGCCCTGGATAACCTTCTTTTTAACTCCTTGAAATTCTCTTCACACTCCTCTGTCCAAACGAACTTAGATCCTTTTCAAGCCAACCTAGTGAGTGGATTAGATAATCATGAAAAATCTTTGACAAAACATCGATAATATCCAACCAAACTAAGAAAACTTTAGATCTCAGTTACTGTTGTTGGTCTCGACCATCTTTCGATAACCTTTGTTTTTTCTAGATCCACAGATATCCCCTATTTTGAGATTATGTGACCCAAAAATGAAACTTTTGGAAGCCAAAATTCACACTTGGTAAATTTGTCATAAATCTTATCCTTTCTCAGGGTCTTCAATAAAATTCTCAAGTGATCTTGATGTTCTTCCTTGATCTTTGAATAGACAAGAATATCATTTATAAAGACTACCACAAACAGATCAAGATAGTCTCTAAAGACTTTATTCATTAGATCCATGAAGATAGCAGGGGCATTAGTAAGACCAAATGGCATAACTATAAATTCATAGTGTCCATACCATGTATGGAAAGCCGTATTTGGTAAATCCTCCCTTTTGACCCTTAATTGATGATACCATGAACGAAGATCAATCTTGGAAATGTATTGAGCTCTGTGTAGTTGGTCAAATAAGTCATTAATGCATGGGAGAGGATATTTGTTCTTGATAGTGATCTTGTTAAATTATCGATAATCAATGCAGAGTCTCATTGATCCATCTTTCTTCTTAACAAATAGAACAGGTGATCCCCAAAGTGATGAACTAGGGTGTATGAATCCCTTATCAAGATTCTCTTGGAGTTGCTTCTTCAATTCCTACAACTCAATTGGGGACATTCTATATGGTGTCCTTGAAATAGGTAAAGCACCCGGTGCGAGTTCTATTGAAAACACAACTTCATGATTTGGTGGAAGACCTAAAAATTCCACCGGAAATACATCATCAAACTCCCTTACAATGGGAATATTCTTAATTGTGAGTTTCTCTCCAACCATTTGAGATAAATAACCTTCATTTATTGGAATCAAGAGACATAAGATGGAATAAATTTCCACTGGAAGGTTATATTCATCCTTGCATCGATAGATGATCATAGATTGATCAGGAATATAAAATGTAACTTCCCTTATTTGGAAATTGATATGAGATACATATAAAGAAAGCCAATAAATTCCAAGAATCACATCAAATTACACTATAGGAAGGATCACAGGATTTTCAAGAATCACTTTTCGTAAAACTTCAATTAGAGAAGAATTCTAAACTTTTGATGCGACTGTTGTGCCATTAGGGGTTGTCACAACTAACTCAACATCTAATTGTTGAGGTAATACGGCGATACCCTTAGAAATTTCTTCAGAAATAAAAGAGTTGGTGGATCCATAATCAAATAAAACATTTTCTACTTTAGAGTGGATGGTAAGTGTACCTTTCACCACTTCGTTATCATAGTCCATATCGCCGACAGAAATTGAATGTGACTTTCCTTTGTCTTTGGCCTTAAGAGTTTGTTGACGTCAATCATCATCAACAACCCTTGGATTAGGGCATTGATTAGAATAATTCCTCATTTCCTTGCACTTGTAACATTGAAGTGTAGGAGGTTCATTCTGTGTATCCTTTTCTTTGTTTGCATCACTAGACATATTTTTCTCATCATTGTAGCATTAAAATGCCCGATGACCTTCTTTTCCACATTTGAAACATTTACTTGTCCCTTTAAGACAATTCCCTCCATGTTTCTTTCCACACTTTGAGCATAAGGGAAAACTCATCTTATTTTCAGTGTGCTCTTTAGATTTCCCTTTGAATTCAATTTTCCTCTTCTTATCAAACCCATATGACTGATGGGTTACTCCATTCTCTATCTCAACCTTGAGAGAACATCGAACGATTTCCTCGCAGCTATTGAAGTCCCTTATGGATAACGCCCTTCGAAGACTTGGTTTTAAGCCACTAAAGAATCGATCGATCTTACTCTCAGGTTGGATAATAATCCCAGAAGTGTACCTTGAAAGACTTGTAAAATTTTCTTCGTAGATACTAACAGATTCATCATCCTTTTGCTTTAGTTCAAGAAACTCTTTCTCCATCTTTGTTCGAAGAATATGAGGGAAGTACTTATTCAAAAACAAGTTCTTGAACTCGTCCTATTCCATGGACTCAATTTCATCTCTTGGCCTCATATTCTCGATAAGATTCCACCATCAATCTACTTCACCTTCCAAATGATATACTGCTAAGATGACTTTATCATGTTCAGAACATTGAAGAACTGAAAATATCTTTTTAGTGGTACTAATCCATTGTTCAGCCACTAATGGATCATTACACCCACTGAATGAGGGTGGACGCTGCCTCATGAAGGATTCAACATAATGTTGCTCCTTTCTTTGCTCATTTGGAAGTCCTGCATGATTCATAGCTTGATAAAGTTGTGTGATCATGGCTACACGATTTTTCATTCCAGCTCCCATAATGTTTGGTTTCTCAAGGAGACAATCATTGCATTGCCCGTCGCATTCAGCATTAACACGGTTCCTTCGGGTTCCATCCATTGACTAAAACCAATAAGCATAGTGTGAAAAACACTAATCATAATAGGAAAACCACATAATCAAGAATAAAATTTCACACTTAAGGTCTTATCATAGGTTATTCATCGCCATTTCCAAAACACTAAGATTTTGTCCTATGCTTAGACATTTCCTTAGGGTTCTTACTAAGGTTTTCACATACTAGTTTCCAAAGGTTGACTATACCTTTTCTCTGATATCAACTATAACGACCCATGCTTTACATACATTGTTATTACTTCAGAATTGAAGTATACTTATTACAACATATAACAAAACCATGAAAGGACCGTATAGGTATAATGTCTTTAGAAACTGGGTAACATAAACAACTAGTTCATAAAGCATCTACATTGTCTGCCATTTATTTCATCATATTTAGAGTCTCTTTTGGAATAACCTACTTAATACCCTTCTTCCTGACCTGGGGAAAAGGAAACATAAAAAAGGGTGAGCTCAAATGCTCAGTAAGGGTAAATAATGGAAATACTAATCATATCATATTCATAAGAACATAACATTTTGTAAATCTTAACCTGTAAAAGAGATCATAATATCATAACGTGGGATAAATCATAGTAGTGAAATGTAATACCAATAATCATAACATAAAACATGAAACTTTGTGGCATACACACATAATCATAAATAATAATTTCATAGTAGTCAAGACTCATTTCCAATACTATCATAGCGGACAAAGTTCATTTCTAAACCGAGTTCACTCCTCGTTTCAGTCCTGTATCACTGAACCAGATTAACCTACCATTCCAGCCATATCTATCTCATGAGATATAAATCTCTACCCAATGAATTGGAGGGAGATATATATCTCACCCATCTCATAATAAAACCATTCTTATGTGTGCCACAAAATCCTAAATCATATATCATAACATAACCCATGTAATAAATATGGGATTCTTAAACATCATGCCATCATAACATAATCCATATAAGATAAAAAGACTTCATAAAAATCATTCCATCATAACATAATCAAATCAATGTAAAAATAGGGATAGAAACATAACCCTATATTATCTTAGATGGAAAATAATTTTGATAAAACACTTGAACTTCATTCTTAAGGAAAATATCCTTTCTACTTCAAAAACATTTTTCCATTCTTAACATGTCATACAATTTTAAACTAAAAGAAGTTGATTAAAAATAAACTTGAAAACTTGTAAAGTAAGATTCATGGAAATAATGTTCTATGAAATCATAGAAATCCATTCAAGCCGTATTAGTTAAAAAAAACATTCTTCTCATACTTTGGCCAAAAAGTCATAAATTAACTCGTACTGAAAATGACAAAAGATTCCTTTCATATTTTTTCTAAAAATTCAACAATAGGTAAAATTGGATTTGAAAAATTTATACGAGGATATAAATAATATTACATATTGAGGAAACATGTATGTGGTTGATAAATATTCCCTAGTAAATATAGAAGTATAAAAAATCTCGGATAAAAATGAGATTGTGAGATTCTCCCTTACCTTAGGTCTGATAAGATTTGTACGTATCCAAACCTCCTATATAATGATTTAAATAATTTCATTGAATTAGTAAAGAATCATATTCATTGTTATTATATAATATATGTTCATATTCGTATCTTCTTATTAGTAGTATTGCTACTTGTTATTCAGGTGTTAATTGTTTTATGTTCTTATGCATGTTTTGTCAAATAAATTCTTATTCCTATTTTTAGGTTATAGATACATCATTTACAGAATGGTGTTAGTGTAATATATATCATATTTATTAATTATATTGATTTATATAATCATTATTTAAATAAGATCATGTAGAACGAGTCACATCACATCGTGGAGACGGTAGGCTGTACGTACACATGAGCAATGATATCATTCCCATGATCGTGGAATTGTATTGAAGTGTACGGTGTATGATATTTCAGAATCAATATTACTTTAAAATTATCATATATAGTTATTTCTTCCATATTATACCCATCCAAGTATGTTAGTGATGAAATAAAAGATCACACCACGGTGTGGAGACGGTAGGTCATACATACGCACACTTGGTGATTTCATTTCTTTCATAGGATGGATAAAAGATAGAACATGGTTGTTTCATATTCATAATAACATATCAGTATACAATTTATAATTTATTTATTACTTAATAATGAAACAACTCATATAGAATAAGTAGAAGAAGAAATAATTTTGAAAGAATCGGTAAAGGATATTACCTCTTCTTCAACGCGCCTCTTCTTAACCTCCTATTAGGGCACTAAAGTTGGTCTTGGAAGATGACCAGAACCTCTAGTATGTTTCTAGGGAAGGGGAGAAGATAAATTGACCAGGTTTGTCCAAGATTGAAGGCTCAAAATGGTGTGATGAGGAGAGGGAGGAGGTGCACTTTTATAAGGGGGGAGAGGGGCACTTTTGGAAACCTCTAAAATATTAATTTATAATAAACCGTAACCCCACTTAAAAACTTCCAAAGTGGATCAAATTAATATATTAGATAAGATAGTATTGTAATCTCCTCATCCAATTAAATTTAGATATGTTTTTATTTTATTTTAAACCTTATCATTTTGATTTATCCTTATTTAATCTATTTAATTTTATTTGTGGTAATAAAGTTATAAATTTTATATGGTTATAAATACTTATATGTTATTAATTATACATAATTTGATACTTTATGACATTTTAGATCATATAAATTTTAAATTTTAATTTCTAAAATATTTTTGTGATTTTTAAACAATTTAATAATATAAAATATCAATAGTGTCAATTTTGACACAATTCATTTTTTTGAATTTAAATAAAATCCAAACAGAATATATATTCAAAAAAAATATTTAATAGATTTATAAAATGTCATATTTATCTATAAAATTAATGGAGCACATTAATTAGTTCATATAATATTTATTTTAATATTTTTAAAACCATTTATTTAATATTTCAATAAATGAAATAATTTCTACATCACTATTGTGTCATCATTAATGATAATTATTTTATCCTTAAAAATTATAAATAAATTCTCATGACGTAGATAATTTTATTATATTTCTGTATACTATTCATCTTCAAAGTTTCATGAAGTTTATCACTAAATTAAAATTATTATACTTATAAGATTTAAGAGAGTGACATGTTGTCACTTTCATTAGTTTTAATAATAATTAAATTATTTTCATTGTAAAAAGTTCATAAAATAAATATATTCCTACCCTTAGGTGATATGGGTTTAATTTTAGTCATCCAATAGAATTTTGGCAGGTGTTAGAGTAATTTTATAATCTTATTTTTACCCTTAATTACCCGATTTACCTTTAACTGCAGTAAAGAAAAATTACCGTAGTTACTATTCATAATATCAAAAATAAAATAAAAGTAACCTATTAACATAATTTAAACCCACTGAATTCAAATACGGAATCCATTTTTCAAAATTCAAAACACAGAAGTTGCATTAATTAATTTAAAATTAATCCCGTTGTTTAGAAAACAGGTTTTAAATGTTAAAACATTGTCAAAGATTGAAATGTTTTTACCTATTAATTCAATATAAAATTAATGGTAATGACATAAATTATATTAAATGGTAAAAATATATTTTATTTATTCTTTAAAACCATTCAATATTATAATTTACCTATATAAATTATTGTGATGAAGCAAGTTGTTTTTAATTAAAATATAGCGTGTTTTTACTATTCATTAAAATATAAAAGTTATCAGAATAATATGAAAAATTTATCCAAAGTAAATTTTTATATCATGATTACAAATAAGAATTTTATTTTTTCAAATTGAACTTATAAACATGTTAAAAACTAGATTTAATGTGGGTACACCTTCAAAAGGCGGAAAAACTACATTTTTCGAAAAATACTTATTTTACCCGAAAAAATTATTTTGTTCTCATACCATATTCTAGAAAATGTGTAAGATTAATAATAATGTTATAAAATTCAAAATGTAGTTAATACTATTTATAACAGCTAGTCCATAATAATATTATAACAATATATCGTTGTTTAGTGAAACCCGGTATTGCGTACTACACACGCTATCGAGGAAGGTTGTGATTGCATGTAACGCAATCCAAGCCAGTGTTGTGTGTGGTGAAATATTCCTTTGGTGTTGCCTATAAAATAATACATAACTCATAAAATCTTAGGGTGTTACAGAACTCCAAGCATACACTGGTGTGAAGATAGTGATGGTGACTCTCTCGGTAGATCTAGTGGTGCACAAACGGTCCACTGAGTAGACAAAAGGTGTGAAAATGAAAATGGAAGACCTATAGGTATATAATGGTGATGTGGAAAATGAAAAGAATCCTAAAAAATGTCTGTGTAATGATGGTGATAAATGGACTCAATATATTCCTAGGTGGATAAATAGTTCTTATAAGACCTTGCAAGATTATGTAGGTGTGATGTGGATAATAGAGGAACTCCATGAAATTTAAATGGTGTATAGATGGGTATTAAAGAATATTCTTGTGTGAATTTTGAGATGGAAATGCCACTGGGAAAACAGAGGCATACAAAGCAATGTATATACATGTTTCCTAGTAGGCTCATATGGGATACACTTATTCAAATTGAAGGAAATGTGTGCAATTAAAACCTATAATACATAAAAAAACATGGATATATCACTAGCTGTGTTATGATGGAATCTGAGAAATTTCATTTTTCTATATCAATGATAGTGTTCAATATATATTTTTATTAATAAGAAATATTAGATATTTATCACTATTTTACCATGTCTCTTCCATGTAAGCTATTAAATATTTGTTCATTACACCATTCAATGGTGTAACTATGATAGATTTATATAATGAATGACATAATAGTTTAATTGTTAAATGGTTTGTTCATGGATAATCCAAAAATTATAAAGTTTTTGTAACCTAAATAATAATATGAATGTTTTTGATGGAAGAGACATCGAGGAATGTCCCTAATACCTATAAAATGAGTCTTAAAACATTGTATTGAGATTTTATATTTTTTTCATCATTAGATTACAACCTGAATATTTCATAATCTTCTTTACCCTTTGGTAAAGGTTCTAACATGCCATGGATATTGAGAATAATCAAACCTACAGGTGCTATGTATGATTCACCTTCTTGTGTAAATATTTGTAGGATGGAGTAATTTTATTACCTCTTATATATCCTCTTCAATCACATGTGAAGAAAAGAACTAGATTCTATAAAATAGTGTGATATATTCTTTATATTTTGTGCCTTGAATTAAAACATGTCATGGTTATATCTCATGGCTATGGTTTTGAATGTTATACACTATTAATTAACAAATGTTTTCCCCTTAAAAACCCTTCAACGGTATCAAATACACTTCCAAGAAATTTGTTTTGAGTTGGAATTGAGAATTTAATAAAAATATGAAGATAAATTTTTTTATGAAAAACAATATAAAGATATCATTGGCTGTGTTAAGTGGATGATATAAATGGAAAACTCCTAATCTTTTATTGATATATTACAATGAACACTATGACATAACACTTATTATGACATGTATGGGTCGTGTATCCTAAAACATGGGATTATATTGATTTAGTTTTATTAATATAAAATTTTACACATTACATTAAAAAATATAAAAAAATCACAAGAAAATGTTATAGAGAAAATGTTTCACCTAAATAGAAATATTAACTATTTATGAAATAATTAATAATTATAAATTAATAATATTTATACTTTACCATTAAAAATATTTTACAACACGGAACTTTATATTGTGCCAATTTATTTTGGTATATGTGATATATTTTGAAAGTGGTTTTACATGATTATTAGAATATATAATTATCTAAATTTTTTTACATGGTTAATATGAAATGTTTTTATATTCAGAAATGTTAAAAGTTCATATTTCATAAAAAATATTTTTTTTAAAATATGAAGGTGTTCATAAATACCTTGTGAATATTAAATATAAAGATTTCATATTTGTGATATAAATGTGAAGTGTTCATAATTATATTTTCCAATAAATATATACCTAATTTATAAATTGTTTAATTTTATTTATTTATGACATGTTCATAAATATTTTTCTCATGTTATAAATTTATGAAATTTTTATCCATTCATTTATTTTTTTACTTTATTTTATTTATAAATATTTTTTTATTATGAACGAATGTACGATTTAGTATACAGTTTTTAAATAAATTCTTATAAATTCCATATTATGTATATAAGGAGCTACTTGTTAGCTCCAACATAAAAATTAGTTTTAGTCAGCCAAGACTATAATTTATTTTTTATTATAAATTCAACAATACCTAAATACAATCCATATCCAATTTTAAGTTACTCAAAACTGATTTAATGGGGCTAGGTAGGGTCAAGCACCCATTTAATAGATACCTAAAAATATATTTAAAATATTTAAATGAAAATAATATATTTTCAGATAAAAATATTTTCACATCTTATGAAAAATGAAAATTCTTGGATAAAATACTCCTATAATTATTTTTTCCCTACACTATTTCTAAACTTATTTTGTAGATCACATTTAAAAATTGAAAATATAAAGTGTTTACCAAATTGAAACAAAAACATATACATTTTTCTTTGTTTTCATTCCATTTTCATTTTCACTTGCAGTGGGGATGCGAATTTTATCTCTATAAAACTTTCTTGGAAATGAATTAAGCAACCAAAACCAAAACCTCAAGGTGAGGACAAGTTTATCAAGGAAAGAGTATAATTTCAATCCATTAAAGGATCTGGTATTGACTTGTGGCTAGAGTTAAAACAATCCCATGCCTCCCAAGTCCCACACAACACCAATACAATCCCCTAAATATGTTAACCAATGTAATGGTGGGATAGATCATACCATAAAATATGGAGGCCATATTTGATGATCGTTTCTTGATCATCATAAAAGTTAATAATTATAGAAAGGAATTAACAAGGTCCTTGTTCAAATTAGGGAACCCAAAAATGACATAGATCTCAAATTTTAAATGATAATGGATTCCATATCCTTTATTATTAGTAAATGATGCTTTTCTCAGTGTTTTTAGTGATGCAAAAATCCTTGAAAACCTATTACCACCACTTTTAGTTCTCAACATTCCCAAAAATTAAACATACCAAATTACATATAAAACATTACGGAATTTATAAAATCACTATCATAAGAAATATAAAACATATCAAAATTGAAAATTACATATAACATGAAAATATATTTATTTCACCACATAATCATATATGAAGTTATTGTTAAAAGTTTTATAAATAAAAAATTATATAGAGTGTGTTGAAGAATAAATAATATTATGAATTTTAAACAACCTTAGAAATGTAAATTTAATTTGAACAATATATTTATAAGTGATAATAAACTGCATTTGTTTTTTAATAACATTGAATAAATTTAAATCTATTTTAAATTTGAAAAAATATACACTCATTCATACCAGCCACCTCAATCATTGGAATGATGTGCAATTAATTATTACATGTAAAAAATGAATGATCAAACATGAATAGTTTTTGATGAGAACCTGATAAAGTTTGATCATTTTTGAGTATGTGATGTGCATGTTGAAATTATTTAACACTTAAAAAGGAAAAATAAACTTTAGGTTATTCTAATCACACCAAATGTTGGAATGGTGTGAAGTTCATTCCTACATGTCAAAAATGAATTAATGATCATTATCTTATTGTTTAATGGAGATATGAGATATTTTGATTAGTTTGGAGTAAGCGACGTATGTTTTGAACCAAAAAATCATTTTTATATTGAAAACAAAAATTTTAGTCGCACTATCCTCCTTTCACATCAAAATGATATGTAGTCAATTAATACATGCATTACATATCATAAATGAATAAATGATCACCATCATAGAGTTTGATGTAATTTTCAAAACGTTTTGTCAGCTTTGAGTATGTGAAACAAGTTTTGAACTTATTTAACACTTTAAAATGGAAAAATGCACTTTAGGTCATTCTGACTGCACCGCTTGTCAGAATCACATGTGGTTCATTCCGGTAGGTAAAAAATGAATCGATGATTGTTATCCTAGAGGATCATGATAATCCAAGACATATTTCTTGGTTTTGAGTAAGTGATGCATGATTTAAACTAAAATACCATTTTTATATTAAAAACATGCACTTTCAGTCATACCATCTACCCCATGAATTTGAATAAGTGTAGTTAATTTCTAAATATAAAAAATGAATCAGTGATAATTTTTATAGATTTTGATGATAATATTATCATTTTTGATTATTTTTGATCATGTGACATGCATTTTAAAATTACTTAACACTTAAGAAATGAAAAATATAGTTTAGGTCATTCTGATTACACCATGTGTTAGAATAAAATTTAGTTCATTCTAATATGAAAAAACTGAATTGATGATCTTCATAATAATTTTGTATAACAATACAAGATCATTTTCTTGATTTTGAGTATGTGACATATGTTTCAAACCATAGTATCATTTTTTATATTGAAAACATGAATTTTCAGTCACACTGTCCACCCCATGTTGTAGAATGATGTATAATTAGTTTCTATTTATCAAAAATATATAAACTATAGTTTTTAACGAGTATGATGACAATATAAGAATGTTTTATTAGTTTTTATTATGTGACCCACATTTTGAACTTATTTAACACTTAAAATGAAAAAATACACTTTAGTTAATTCTGACCACCCCATGTGTTGGAATGACATGAAATTTGTTCCTATAAGACAAAGATAAATAAAAGATCATTTACCATAGTTTCATGATAATATGAGATTTTTTTATAGTTTTAAGTTGGTTATTTACATTTTGAACTAAAATATCATTTTTATATTCAAAACATTCACTTTTAGTAACACCAGACACCCCATATGTTTTAATGTTATGAAGTTAATTCTTATATATCTCAAATTAATTAAAGATCATTTTTGTAGATTTTCATGATAATTTGGGTGTGTTTGATTAGTTTTAATCTAGTAATGCATGTTTTAAACTTATTTAAAACTTAGAATGAAAAATAAATTTTAGGTTATTCTAACTATACGACCCATCAGAATGATATTTGATTAATTTATACATGTTAGAAATGAATTAATGATCATTGCCATATATTTTGATGACAATTCAAGCTGGTTTTCTTATTTTTTGGTATGTGACGTGAATTTTGAACCAAAAATATTGTTTTTATATTTAAAACATGCACTTGAACTATCACTACCGATCACACACATTGAAATTATGTAAGGTTAATTCCCACATACTCAAAAAGAATTAATCTTTTTAGTATTTGAATAAAATCCAAGCGTTTTTTTCTTAGTTTTGACTATGTGATACGTGTTTTGAACATATTTAACACTTAAAAATGAAAAAAATATTAGTTTTTTCCGAATACACCATGAATAAAAATGATGCATGATTAATTCCTATGGTTCAAAAATTAATTGATTTACATTATCATAGAGTTTCATGAAAATCCAATATTGTTTTCTTAGTTTTGAGTATGTGATGAACATTTTGAACCAAAATATCATTTTTATATTGAAATCACACACTTTCAATTAAACCTTCCACCCTGTATGTCAAAATGATGCATATTTAATTAATAAATGTCACAAATTAATTAATTATCATTTTAAAGATTTTTTATGACAATAAGAGGGATTTTGATTAGTTTTGATAATGTGATGCATGTTTTAAACTTATTATCACTTAAAATAAAAAAATACACTTTAGGTTACTATGAATACAATGTGTGTTATATTGAAATGTGGATCATCCATATATGTCATAAATTAATTGATTATCATTATGAGTTTGATGAAAAACTAAGAAAATTTTCTTTGTTTTGAGTATGTGATAGCCATTTTGAATCAAAATATTATTTCTATACTGAAAACATGTACTTTCAGTCACAAAATCTACTTCATATGTTTTGATTACATGTAGTTAATTCCTATATACCAAAAATGAATCAACGATCATTTTCAAAGAGTTTGAAAAAAATATAAGCATGTTTGAACAATTTTTGATTATGTGACATTTGTTTTAAACTTATTTAATACTTAAAAATAAAAAAATAAACTTTACATCATCCCGGCTACACCACATGTCATAATGACATGAGGTTCATTATTATAGATAAAGAATGAATCATTTATCATTATTATAGAGTTTAATTACAATATGAGATCATTTCATTAGTTTTTAGTATGCAACAAATGTTTTGAACCAAACTATAATTTTTATATTGAAAACATGCACTTTCAGTCACACTATCCACCCTACATGTCAGAATGATGTGAAGTTAATTACTATATATGATAAATGAATAATAAATTGTTTTTTTATATTTTTAAACCAATATGAGAATGTTTGATCATTTTTATTATGTTAGTCATTTTTTGACCATTTTTAGTATGTTAGTCATGTTTTAAATCAACATGCGATGCACATTTTGAACTTATTTAACAATTAAAATGAAAAAACATTAGGTTATTCTTTCTAAAATTTAATATTTTAAGAATTATTTTTCAAGATTTTAACTACTATCTAAGTGAGTTTGATCATTTTTAATTACCTGACATGATTTTTGAACAAAAATATCATTTTATATTGAAAACATACATTTTGAGTCACACCATCCACTTCACATGTTAGAATAATGTGAATTTAATTCCTATATACTAAAAATAATTCAATGATTTTTTATAGAGTATGATGATAATCCAAGTTTGTTTTATTAATTTTGAGTATATAATGTGCCATTTGAACTTATTTAATAATTAAAAATGAAAAACATACACTTTTCATTTTGATTGCATCACAGGTAGGAATGATGTGTGATTAATTCCTACTAGTAAAAAATGAAATGATGATCATTTTTCGAGTTTGATGAAAATATGAGTTTTTTTCTCATTTTTGAATATGAAACATTCATTTTATACCAAAATATAATTTTTATATTGTAAAAAACACTTTCAGTCACCCCATCTGCCCTGATAGAATGATTCATGGTTAATTCCTATACATCACAAATAAATCAACTATCATTTCAATAGTGTTTGATAACAAATTGATTATGTTTGATCAGTTTTGAGTATGTGATGCATGTTTTGAACTCATTTAACACATAAAATGAAAGAATAAACTTAAAGATATTACAACTACACCACATTGTAGAATGATGCGTGATTCATTCCTTGAGGTCGCAAATGAATCGATAATCATTATCCTAAAGTTTCATGATAATATGAGACTGTTTCTCAGTTTTGAGTATATAACACAAGTTTTAAAACAAAATATCATTTTTATATTAGAGATGCATAATTTTAGTCACACTTTACACCCTATGCATCATTAATGACATGTAGTTAATTCCTCTACATCACAAATGAATCAAATATAGTTTTCATAGTGTTTGATAATAATTTGAGCATGTTTTTTTAGTTTTGAGTATGCA
This sequence comes from Viscum album, assembly GCA_963277665.1. Taxonomy (NCBI): domain Eukaryota; kingdom Viridiplantae; phylum Streptophyta; class Magnoliopsida; order Santalales; family Viscaceae; genus Viscum; species Viscum album. The sequence continues at coordinate 1,355,175,601 of OY728164.1, forward strand.
ACACATCATTTCAAATTATGTAACACATAGAATGAAAAATATGGTTTTGTTCATCTCAAATAAAATGTGAATCAGAATGGAATGTGGTTCATTACTTTAAGTCAAAAAATGAATCAAATATGTTTATCATAGAGTTTAATTACAATCTAAGACCAAATGATTAGTTTTGAGAATATGACCCACATTTTGAATTAGAATATCATTTTATATTAAAAGTTAACACATATAATGTGTTAGGTTTATTTAAATCAAACAAAAATTATTTACTATAATAGAAGTTAAAATAAAACATTAAACCTATGAAAACCACGAGAGATACCCAAAGTAAGGAATAAACTATAAAATGAATAAATTGTTGTGTACTTTATACTAATGAGTGATAAAACTACTATCTTTATCCACAATTGATAAAGATCACCAAAATGGAAATTGAAAGGAATTTACCCTTCATAGTGTATCTACTGGTTAAAAGAAACCCTTAAATTCTTATGGTATCCTTATTCTTAGTATGGAATATTAGTACCTCATAATATAAAGTAGGAAGAAGATGAGAGATATGATAGGGAGAGAGGTTTACCAAAGAATCACACGAACTCACACCACCATTGCATGAGTATTTCATATATAAATCCCTCAAGGGTTATCATTGAAATAATATTAAGTAAGTCATACATTACGAGTTAATGTATTCAGTTATATTAGCTGTAATACTTATCCATTCCAACCTACCATGCATTTCATCTTTTGAAATTCTAGATATTAATGATATCCAAATTTATAATACTTTTATGTTAATATTTCTACTTCCACATCAAGTAGTGTCTTTTTATCACATAATAATCCATATAATATCCCTAACATAGGCATATATTATTCCTTAGTTAGATCCTTTTTATAAGGTCCCAGATTAATAAAACCATTCCTTTGTGTTTTTCTAAGGCCTAGAGATGTCGAGAGAGTGCTCAAGGTCTTTCCCCTTATTAAATTTTAAGTTTTTCATGTGGTCTATTAGTTTGATTGTGTGTTAAATCCTTTTTTCATGTGGTCAAACAAGTGTCGTGTTTGATCATTTGGTCATGCTGTTGATCGTTCACATACATGGCTGGTCCTTCATGGTTGATCATTTTGTCATGTGCTTGATCTTTCATCGTTGTTCATTTGTTCATGTGGTCAATCCATGTGGCCAATACAGGCGGTGACTCATTTTATTCTTGTGGTCGATCTATATGGATTCTTTCCTTCTTTGTATGAGTGATCCATACTATCACTTTCTGTGGTTGATCATTATTTTTGGACACATCCTTATAGATAAAAAATTCTGTTTTTCCTAGAATGATGTAAAATTCATTTTAACCATAAAATAGAGAATTAAAGGATTAAATGTATGGATATTAAATATATAGTGATGAATATGGTTTATATATCTAACTATATTTATGTTTAGAGTTTTAAATGATTCGTGCGTAAATAATTAAATGGAAACTGGATTAATGAGAATTAAAAAGTGGTTTGAATGTGTCTCTTTGGGGATGCTATGGATTTTTATAAAATGATATATATTCCCCTCACACATTTTTCTTGATTTTTCTCAATTCCAAATGATATGATGTTTTACCTATTTTGATTTTATAACCCTTCTATAATTATTCGAGTTTCCATCTTGGGGGTAACCAAATATTTATTCAATTTTTGGTGCATCATGATTTAAATCTTGTTTATAGGCAAGGGATTCGATATGTATCTTTTAATTATGCATGTATTAATAATTTTTTAGATTCCTTTTTATATATATATTTATTAAACTTAAGAAATATAATAATCTAGGAGTTATCAAAGAAAGAGGAAAAAGTATAGTCGCATGATAAATAATTATCAAAGAATATAGAAAACTCATAAAGGAGGAATAATTTGATATCACATGATTAAGAATTATTGGAATTATTAAAGAGATAAAATAATTATCATATATATTTTAATTAATTTTGATAATCTAGAAGTCACATGCTACTAGGATAATGTTATGATATTTTTGAAAAACTACATGCAGTAGGGTATCATTAATATTATTATTATGATTTTCAATGATGGTTATTAAAAGAATTATCATGCTATAATTAATGAATATTAATACATAATCTGAGAATTTATCAAAGAGATATAAAATAATATCAAATGTTATAAATAATGTTCATAGATCTAAAAGTTATAGAACGATGAGAATAGATTATTGTATGTGGTTGATATCCTTAGATAATAATATGGTATTAATTATAATATAGTGAGTTGTAAATTGTATGTTACAACATGGTTATTATTATTTCATGAAATGAATAAAAGGACTGAAATGGGGAAATTATCGTATGTGGTAGATAATTAATATTTCATGTTATAAGAGTTATATTAATAGGTATACTATGATCAAACAAGTTTTATGATATGTTTTAATTTCAACTTGATTTACTAGATAGTGTGATATTTTCCTGGCACTATTGTTGGTGTTATTAACATGGTTTAATTTCTTGAACTAGATAAACAACTTAGAACTGAGATAATAGAATTAATTAAATGAAAGGGGAATGATAATTAATTACCATTCTTCATAAAAATTGTAGCATTATTGAAATAATTCTTAGAGTGGGTTATTATTGATTTATATCTATTGTTATCTATTAACTATACTTTTTTTATAATGAATACCTATGTATAATAAACCAGTAAATAAAATATGAGAATTAAATTGGTTTTTTACTAATGAAATTGTTTGGGGATGAACATGCTTGAATATTTTTTGTAGCAGGCTTGAGAGATTTGATTTTATGGATTGTGTTGCCTTTAAATTGTGTATAGAAAATTCATTTAATATATATGTGTCTTCTAGGATGATTTAGATCATTGATGTGATTTATTTACAACCTCATACAATTGTATTATTTGATGAGAAATGGGATGGATTCTTGGGGATTTACTAATAGTAATAATATTCATTGAGCAATGGGAATACATTTTCTATTTCTGTAGTCATGATGATTTCAGAGATAGAGGGATTGATAGTACTATGTATAATGGTGTTGGAATTGATACTATGGAAATTATGATTATTTGATAGATGGTATTTCTTATTGATAAATTTTAGGAATTTTTTGATTGTTGGTTGATGAGAATAAAGGCACACATATGCATCAATCAGTTGAGATTGATCAAGGAAATATGGGTGGAAGGTGTATAAATGCACATATCTCATTACATGGTATTGGTGGCCCAATTATATAAAGAATAATTTGGAGGATGAATGAGGCTTTACATGGCCTAATTTTTAAACTACAATAGGAGTCCCAACATGAATTAATTATAGGATAAAATGGTCCTTTAATCACTCTTATTAATGCATAAAAGTGATCTTAAAATAGACCACTGAAATGATCCTATAAATTTGAATGTTTTTTAGAATTATTTTAATTGTGTTTCTTGTGTTCTTGGATGAATAAAATAAAGTTTTATCAAATGAGTGATTAAAATTTTTGGTGCTTTATAATTATTGTTTTATGATGAAATTCTTCTTGGGGTGCTAATTGATCATACCATTCCCCATTAACTTCTTTTGTACTTATTTTAATTTCCATTTCTACCAATAAAATACCTTATGTTTATAATTTATTTACATATAATAATAAATAACCATATGTTGTTACATTATTTGGTATCATAGCTCAAGAACAAAAACCAATTTCATTCATTTTTCTATTTCTCACATTGTTTTCTTCTTCTTCCCTTTTTGATCATCACTAATTATTGACGTAACTTTCTTCTTCCATTTTGGATACATTTTATTTGAGTTTATAGATGTATGATATGTAATTTTTATAATTTATAATTTTATATTTATTCTATATTTGAAACAAACATGACATATATATATTTAGAGATATATACAAATCAATTCATGTTATAGATTCACTCTTGTGAAATATTACTATCACCAAACCTAATTCCAACCAACTTTAAAGTTCATATTATATCACAATTTGACATCATTTCAATTAGATTAATGCATTTTGAAATTTTAAGATTTTTTACATTGTCACCATGAACACACTCTTTGTATATCATTTATTAATTATAATATATGAAATAAAAATAAATGGAAACAAAAAAAGTAAAAAAAAAACTTCTCATTTGAAGCATTGAATTCAATCATTTAGTCTAAATTTAATTGAATTTTCTTATCTACCATCTTATTTTCTTAATTTTTATACAACATTATACCATAAACATTTCTCACATTTCTCTTTACCTCCTATAATTCTTTGATTCCATCGATTCAAAACCCTCTTAAAATTTCTAATTTTTAATGTTTTACATGAACTGATTACTTTTTATAAGTTATCTTCTTGATTATATTTAAAAACATGTGTATAAACCTATTTGTTTTGATATAATGTTTTATTAACCCATTTATATATTTTAAAAAATGGTATAAATATTGTTATAAGGGTTTAAAAGAATGGCGAGTGAGGGAGAAAAAAATGAGATTGACCTCAAATTGTTCTTGAAAGATGTCACTAACCAATTTACATGTCCGAATGCTAGTTTATATGATTTAAAAAATTCAAAGACATCAAGGGATATTAAAAGAAAATAATTTAATGAAGGTGTTTATGATTAATCTGATTTATAAGAATCGTTTTTAAAGAAAGGGAAACATGGCGTTATAAGAGAAAGTGACTTAGGGTGCACCAAAATGAAACTTCCGTCATTTCAAGGTAATAATGATCTAGAACTCTATTTAGAGTGGGAGATTAAGGTTGAATATTTTTTTAGGATTCAAAACCACTTTTATTAGGAGAATTTAAATTTAGCAGTGCTTGATTTCAATGATTATGAAAGTGTTTGGTGGGACCAATTAAAAGTGAGTCAATGATGGAATCAAGAAAGGATTATTCAAACTTGGGAAGACATGAAGATAATAATGATTAAAAAGGTAAATTTTTATTCATTTATATAGATATTTACATTTGAAATTATAAAAGATTGCGTAAGAATCCATGTGTGTAGAGGTTTTCTATAAGGAAATGGAAATATCAATGATTAGATCCAATTTTAAGGAGGATCGAGAAGCTATAATGGAAAGGTTCTTCAATAGATTGAATCTAAAAATTCAGGATGTGGTGGAACTTCGAAAATATATTGAAATTGATGAATTTTAAAAATAAGGAAGTGATGGTATAAAAACAACTACATTATCGAGGAAGTCAAGTAAGTTCCAATTTTTTTTAGAAATATAACAAAAAATATCCTAAATAAACTTTTAAGTGTAATGAAAAAAATCAAGGGATTCAAATTTTGTTCCAAGAAAAAGGGAAGAGAAAAAAAATATTTTGTTAGTTCTGATTTGAAAGATGAAAGTAGCACAAATTGTATTCCTAAATATCATGATATTAAGTGTTTTAAGTGTTAGGAACATGGTAATATTGTATCTTAATGCCCAAAAATGAGTATGATGATTGTTGTGGATAACAGAAACATTCTTAGTTAATGCTATAGTGAGGATAAAATGACACCTTTGGAGGAGTGTTGATATGTGGAAACTAAAGAACCCATACATAAATATGCATTGGTGGTAATAAGAGCTCTAAACACTCAAATAAAAGATGATCATGATAATGATAATTGTGAGAACATTTTTATACAAGATTCCACATTAAAGAGAAGGAATGTATCCTGATCATTCATAATAGGATTTGTACTAATGTGGCTAGTACCTTGTTATTAGAATTGTTGAGTTTACCCACTACTAATCATTCTAAACCCTATAGTTTTCAATGGTTGAATTAAAATTATTAGGTGTGAGTAAGGAGGAAATTTATAGTTTCATTTTCCATTTGGAAATATCAAGCTGAGGTGGTTTACCATGTTTCTATAATGAAAACTTGACATTTGTTTCTTATGAGGGCTATATACTATGTCCAAGTTAACTATTTATCATTTTTTTCAATGGAATAAAGATTTTTTTGACTCTAATGATTTTCATATAAGAATATTAAGATATAGTGAGGATAGATAAATAAAAAAAAGATAAAATAAAAGAGTAAAAAAAATGTGGGAAAGGTAAAAATGAGAGTGAGAAAAAAGAGTGTGATGAGTTTAGGGAAAAAGAAAAGAGAGAAAAAATAGAGAAAATTAAAATAGTGGAAAACTTAAGAGTGAAAAAGGAGAGATGAGTGAAATAAAAAGAAATTTGGGAAATCAAAAATCATAAAATAAGAGGGATGAGTGGAAGGTGATTTTGTTTTTCCGAAAAAGTTAAGTGAAAATAGATTTATTGATAAATAAAGTGTTCTTACCCATTAGTAGGAATTATTACCTTAAAACTAACGAAATTTATCATTATTTTCCATATTATGTTGTGTCCTTATTATAGAAACATAGTGATTAAGAAAGGGAGTGTCTGAAATAAGTTACATTTGATTCAGGTGATTTGTTATGGAAATACCTTCTAAAAGGGTATTTAAGGAAAAAAGAATGTTGAAGACCTTACATCTAGGAGATAACCCTTTCTATGTTTTAGAGAATATCAATGACAATTCCTACAAGACAGAATTACCTAATAGTTATGGAAAAGTGAGTACTAATTTTAATATTCCTAATCTATCTCAATTTAAATATATTGATTCAAGGAAAAATCCTTTTGAATATGGAAGGGATGATGATAATCAAGTCATGCATATGGATTGAGGTGTTGAGAGCGATCATGACACAGAGGGTGGAAGGAATATAAATTCACAAGATCCATTGCATGGGATTGGTGGCCCAATGATAAGAGGAATAATAAGGATTATTAAATAGGATTTACATGGCCTCATTATGAAATTACAAGAGGAGGCCCAACATGCATGCATGGGAGGATAAAATAGGCCTTTAATCACTATTATTAAATCCCAAAAGTGAACTTATGTGGACCGCCCAAATGATACTATGAATTTTAGTGTTTTCTATAATTTTTATGATTTTTTGGGTTATTATATAAATGAAATAAAGGATTTTCAAAGGAGTTTTAAAACTTTTTAGAACTTTATAATTATGGTTTAAGGGGAAAGTATCCATGGGGTCCTAATTGATCATCCCCCAATTTAATTTCCTTCACACTTCTTTTAATTTCTTTTTCTCCCACTTAAATCCCTTTTATTTACATATTTCCTCTAGTTAATACCACACACCCATACAGTATCACATCACTAGTTGGATGGATATTATTAATTAAGGCTTCAAAGTAATTGGAATAGTTTGGTTTTATGCATGAAAAGTGTATTATTATTTGTATTATATTAGGATGAGTCATAGAGTTCATGGTAATTATGAATTGATAAATGGATTAATTAATTAATTAGAAACATTTTGGATGATTAAAGATTATTTTCACATACTTGATCAGTAATATATATAAATAGTAAATTATGGTGTTGAAGGCACTTGACTTAGAAAATTAAAATATTATCCTTGGAAATGAAATTGGAATAATGATAAATAATTTATGGATAATAATTAATTAATATTGAATATTTATTCTTGTGTGCATGTTTGAGATCTAGACCTTTATAGTGATATCTGAGAGTCTTATGAGGTGATAGTGGGAGATGAGTCTATGGCTAGGTATCTTTATTTAGTGTGGTTGTTGATGGATAATTCGTTAATTACATAAAATTTTAAACCTAAAAACTAATAGATATAAGTAAAAAGGTATTTATTTCTTAGGTAAGGAATATTTAATGTGAAGTCCAAGAAAGATAATAAAAAAAAACAAAATACATAAACAAGCATTCAACAGTGATGAAGATTTCTAAAAAAACAAAAGAAGAAAAATATGATTTGTGATTTATGAAGTGCCGCAAATGAATGATAGCATGAATGAATAAAATGAATAAATATTTAAAATTAATGGGAATTTTAATTTATTAGTTTTAAAAGTATTTCATCTTTCAAATAAAATTAATTGCATTCACTTCAACAAAAAAATTTAGTTCAATCTTATTCTCTAAGTGATTAACTAGTAAATAGAAAATAATTATATCTTTTTGGTAATAAGAAATAAACAAGCATGAAAGTTTTGAAGAAATAATTGTCAAATGATCTCAACAAAAATTTTAATGTTTGAAAATAAAATGAAAAATCACTCAAAATTTTACAACAAGAATCAAACTTGTCGTAAGATTCTAGTGTTTGAAAATTGGTGATGCAAATAAATAGAAAAAATAACCAAGAAATTTTTATTCCCCAAACTAATTTTCTTTAGACAAAAACCATTATGAAATCAAGAAGTTTAAAGTTATAATTCAAGAAAAAATAAAGAAGAAGATGAGAAATCTTCCCTTGATCTTCTGCTCTTGAATGAGATCCTATATGCTTGCAGTTTCTACGTTTACTCCACTATGGAAGTCTAAAAACGTGTGCATCAAAATTATGATGGAGTCACCTTTCTTTTGAATCAGATACCACTTTTATATTTTTATTCAAAGCACCACCTTATTTTTATAATCTCACCTAACAGTCATCAACGAAAATATTTTTTCCCTTTTCCTTATGTTACTACCCCATAACTTTAATAATTTGGTGAAATAACTTCTACCAAATGATCTGCCAATTAATGAACCCACTAACACGAATGAAACTTCATGATGTACCCATATTAAAATTTACATCTAGGCAATTATATTTTTCATTGTAACTTCTTGTAGGGATTTTTTGAAGATGTATACAATGCCTTTCTTCGGTGCAACAACTGAAATAATAGAGGAAATCAAGCCCCTGCTATCTTAATTGATCTGATTTCAAATTATTTAACCAAAGGAATGATTGATTAAATTAATAAAATTTAAACATTAATCCATGGGTTCTTCATATTCATCATGATCTATTCCATGCTCAAATAATTTAGATGAACTCATTCGACTTTGATCAAAATTGTGTGAGTTTAATCCTTCAAGTGAAATCCAATAATATCTACCCCGATCATCTTATCCTCACTAAACATACTAAAAAAACGTGTGTTGGCATTCAATTTTAATTTTATAAAGAATAGATCTGAATTAGAAATTGACATAGATAATAACCATAAAAACTATGTTGGAAATGCTCAGATGAACCCTTCTTCATCCAGATCTGCATCAACAACTGAGTTGATTCTTTATGGAAGATCTTGGTTCTTTAGTTTCACAGGACATGATCAGATATTATTTGGCATATGTATTATCATTCAAATCAATGCCAAGGTATTATATCTCTTCTAGTGGCTAATAAAAGATATATTCTTTACCCTTTATGCTGCACAAGGTTTATCTGGATTCAATCTCCTTCAACACGCCATCAAAATCATAGTCAATCGAGTTTTTTCTCAATCTTCAGTATACCGTAACAAAAATCAATCAACCATTTTATTTATAGGTCTTGGATACATCATTGGTAGAATAGGATGAACTAGGATCCCTTGGTTTTATTCTAGTGTTTCCAAGAATTAGGTGGGGATAAACCTTCAATAGGTTTCATAATAGGTTCAACAGTGGTGTTCCGACATCAACTCCTTCCCGAGAGCTTAGGTTTTAACTCTGGCACAATGCTCTCTATAGTGACTAAAAAAATTGGGTTCTTCATATCCTCATAATCTCAATGACACTCAATAAAATTTTAAAGAGTCGTCGAGATTCTCTTGAAATTTTTGTGTCGAACTCTTCGGTACAACATGCTTCAGATCTGGTTTGAGTACAGTAGGGCTCAAAATTATCTTGATTGATTAAAAATGCACTTGGAAAAATATAAATTATCTTGAACCGGTCTCATTTATTCTATGGGAGATTGGATTTTATCTTATGCTTCCTTTTACGTTATGCTGCAATTTAAATTGTAAGACAAATAACAATTTATCTTCCACTACTTTCCCACAGTTATCCAATATTGAATTCTTTTACACAACCCAAATCAGATACGTAAATTTATTATAAATAGGCACTACTGATTAAATGAACTTATGACATCCACTACACATAAAATAATATAGTTAATTAAAAAGAAATAAAAAAACATGATAAAAAAATTATTATAAATATTTAACACTGTAATTTAAAATTCTAGATACAAAATATATATGATAAAATAAACACGAAACACAAACATTAATAAATAAATTATTTTATTAAACTAATAAAAGAAGAAATAAAATACTATAAAAAATATTAAATTATAAAACTTAAAAATAACATTTTAAAACAAAAGTTATTTCCACATTACTTAAAACATTTTTACACAATAATGAATAATTAAAAAACTAACATAAAATAAATCATGAAACTCATATTAACCAGATGAATACCTATTTTATCACTAAATATAAATTAAAAAGGACAAAGAAAATATGTAAAAGATGAATTAAATATGAATCACATCAAATTCCCCCACACTTAAACATTTCTTATCCTCAAACAATAACTTAATCAATTTCAGTGGAAAATAATAAATCTCAAAAGTAATAAACAAGAATAATAAAAACAATTAGTCATCAAATAAATTTTCCTCTAAAGACTCTCTCAATTTAAAAATTTAATTTCCCCCTTAAAATAAAATGGATTTAGTTAAAAAATGACTTCTTGTATTATAAAATTAATTGAAGTTGAAAGTTTTGAAAAAAATTAAACAAATATCAATTTTCATCCAATTGGAAGTCCAAATGCCTCTTTACCTTGAGGTGAGAAAACTCACATAATTAGAAGTAATAATAAATAAAAAATCTAATTATATGAGATATTTTAATAATTATAAGGTGAATAAACAACCCATAAAAGATCTTAAATAATTAAAGGTTAAAAGAATGAAGAAATTGTGGCTCAAACCATATTTGGATATTCATTTCGTAATCCATTTAGATGTATATATTATATGTTTAAATTTCATTAAAAAGTTCAAATATAATGACAGTTTTGTAATATTCCACCAAAAGTTTACCAATTGTTTTTCAAAAGGTAACTAAAAATGATCTGCTCAATTAAGTCCATGGAGTAATAAAAATTAACCACTTCAAAGTGGCATCACAATCTTCAAACTCAAGAAAACTATTGAACTACGGAAAATGTAAATAAAATCTTGAAAAAATCAAAATTCTGAAAATCTTAATGGATTCCAATGATCTTAAAATTAAATCAAAATTTAGATATTTAAATAAAACCATATCCTCACAATTAAAATCCAACATTTTCTTGAAAGTTTAATCTCAAGGTGAAACAAAATAATTAATAATTTTAATTCATAATATATTTTCAATTAAGTAGTATATTGTCACGTAAAAAGGGTCTCAATAATATTCAAACAACATGTTTTCCAGAAAATTATTTCACTTTTAAAAAACATAATTTAATAATGTACATGCTTTGAAATTGTAACAAAATAAATGTTTTTCAATTAACTAAAAAATGAATCATATTAAATAGAAATTACACTTCAATTAATGTTATGAGTATAGAGGTATTTAAAGGGATCCAATAAAGATTTTAAGAAATTAGTTCAAATTTATTTTAAAAAATGTAGATTACAGCAAAAAATACCCAAAATTTCTAATAAAAATAACAAAAATAAATTTCAAACATCAAAAAGTTTTCCCCCACACTTAATTTCACATAGTGAACATATTTAAAAGCATTTATATATAATTTTCAGCAAAAGTATGGCATAAATTAAGTTGATTAGAAAAGAAAAGTAGAAATTAAAATAAGAAACTCCCCTGATTAAATAATCTTTTTGTTCAATGTCAATACAAAATTAATTTCTCCATCTTAGATTTGAGTGTAATTCTCTGGTTTATTCTACTGTAGTTCCTACAAAATGAAAAATATTAATATAAGTACTCAAATGAGTAAGCTTATATGTAATGAAAATATAAAGGTTGAGTTTAATGAATTTTTTTCATCTAATAAAGTTCGATCATGAAACATATATTGATTTGATAATAAATGAGAACACTACTCTTTTGTAGACACCAGAAACCTTCTTAAATTAAAATTACTAGGAAGACCACGAATAACAAGAGTATAAAACTAGCCGAAATAGTAAGGAAAAGGTAGAGAAATGGAAACACTTTATTCTTAAAAAAAATTAAACTAAAACACATAAATAACATGGGTTGAATCCTATGAAGCATTGAATTTAAATTATTTAGTTATAATTTAGTGAAAATCAGTTTTCAAGCACAAAGACAACATCCAATCCCTTTATATTCCTTTCAAAATAAGGTTTAATTATTTGGTCATTCACTAAAATTGGTCTATTTTCTTCTCTAAAAATTTCAAAAGATCCATTTTTTAACACTCCAAGAATAGTGAAAGGTCCAAACCACATAGATTTTAATTTTACAAGAAAGTTTTTATGTCTGGAACAAAAGAGAAGGAAATTCTATCCAGCTTTTAGTTTTCTAATTTGAATGATAGAATCATGAAAAACCTTGGAACTCTTCCTTGTAAATACTAGTATTATCATAATACCCTCTCCTAATCTCATCAAGATCACTATGTTCTAGCATCCTACTCTATCTGGAAGTTTTAAAATCAAAGTTCAAAGCTTTTAAAACCCAATAATACTTGTTCATTAACTCCATGGGTAAATGAAAACTTTTTCCAAATAACAACCTATAAGAAGGCATACCAATTGGGGTTTTTAAATTTATTCTTTAGGCCCATAATTCCACCTCAATATTTAAAGACTAATATTTTTTAGAACTAGAATTGGTTTTCTCTAAAAAATATTTAAATACCTATTTGAAAAATTTAACTACCCACTGGATTTTGGATGGTAAGGAGTTCCATTTTTTTAAAGACAACCATATTTCTCCATCAAATGGTTAAACATGAAAAATTTTAAGTGATTTACATTATCAATTATAAAATCATTAGGAACTGTAAATCTGGAAAATATATTCTTCATGATGAATTTAATAACAATATTAGATTTATTATTGGTAAATTCCACTACTTCACCATATTCATTCCCATGAGATGATGGAAATGGTCCCATAAAATCCAAATCCCAAACATCAAAAACCTATACTTCCAAAATTCCCTTTTTGAGGTAAATCCTTTTTTTCCAAAATTCCTTAACCTTTGAAACTTATCATAACCAACAACTAAGATCCTATAATCCTTAAACAAAGATGTCCCATAAAATATTTCTTTAAGACTTTTTGATCTATTCTTACTCCTCCATGATGGCCACCACATAGCGATGAGTGAAACATTTTATGAATGGAAAAATCTCCTATTCAAGAACACACCTTCAGAGAATCCAATATGCACACCTTCTAAAAAAGAGTGGTTTATCTCAAAGGTAGTACTTAATCTTATTAATGAATTTATTTATTTGGTTATGGGGAAAATATTAAGGGATTACTTTTACGACTAATATATTTTCAAAACCTGTATACTAACTAGATTATTTAATCAAAAAATGAGTAGTTTTTCATCAGAAAAAATTGAATTTTTCTCCCTAGGATCGTCACATTGGGTATTAGAAATTCTAGATATATTTTCTACCACCAAATTTTTAGCACATTTCTTGTCCTTAATTTCAGAGTCAAATTCCTACAACAATAGTATCCATCTTATCAACTGGATTTTTTCCACTTTTTTTTGGAAAGAATGTATTTCAAGGAAGAGTGGTCTATAAAAACAATGCCTTTGGATTCAATTAGGTACTACCTAAATTTTTCTATAGAAAAGACAATATATAATAAATCGTTATTTTCAGTGTAATTTATTTGAGTTTAATCTAGAAAACGACTATTATAGTACAATATATGTAATCTCTTTTATTTCCTTTATCCTAAAACCCGTCATAAATCAACATCACTTGTATCACACATAAGTTAAAATGGAAAATTACAATCAGTTGTAGTGATGATGGGTGAATAAGTTTGTTTCCTCTTAATAATATTAAAATAATCTAGAAAATTTTCATCAAACAATAATGGTGAATCTTTCTCCAATATTGAACAAAGAGGCCTAATTATTTTAGAAAAATATTTTATGAATCTCTATTAAAAACCAGAATGGCCTAGAAAAATTATTACACCCTTGAAATTTATAGGAGGGGGAAATTTTTTAATGACCTATATCTTATAATTTTCTACTTCTATACCACTTTTATAAACTTTATGACCAAGAACAATGAATTCGATAACAAATAATTGACATTTATACCAATTTAGAGCAAGAATGGTCTCTAGGAATCTTTCTAAAACAGGTTCTAGATTTTTCGAATAGTTCTCAAATGTATTAACAATAATTGAAAATTCATCCATGAAAACCTTAATGATTCTCTCAATAATATCTGAAAATATAGTCACCATACATATTTAGATGGTATTTGGCACACAACATAATTCAAAGGGAATTATCTAGTAAGAAAATGTCCCAAAGGGGCATGTGATAATGGTTTTATCTTAGTTTTATGGGTCTATAGAAATCTATTTGTAACTATAATAACCATGCAGAAAACTAAATAATTTTTTTAACTATCCTTTCAAGAATTAGATTTAAAAATGAAATATAAAAATTATCCTTTATATTAAAAAAATTCAACTTTCTATAATCGATACAAAATCTCAACTTGGTTGATTTTCTGACCTGAATTTGTTCATTTTTTTGTTGGCCCTAATAGTAAAACCTCCCTTATTGGGTAAAACTTAAACCAGACTAGCCCAAGATCTGTTATAATTAGGATAGATTATTCCAAATATAATTATCTTGATAACCAACTCTCTCACAACTTCTTTCATGTTTGGATTTATCATTATTTGAAACTCAACCCTTGGTCTATGATTAGGTTTCATAGGTATCCTATACATACAAAATGTAAGAATAATCACTTTGATATCTAATATGGTATAACATATGGTAGTTTTGTTCTTCTACAGAAAAGATAAAAAATTTCCTCTTTATTTTTATCTAATTCAGCTTAAATAATGACTGGCAGTGAATAGTTTTCTCCAAGAAATGAATATTTTTGGTTTGGTGGAAGTGGTTTAATCTCAAGTTTTGGTGACTCTTCACTAGGTGGTAGAACCTTGGGCCTAGTAGGTCCAATGTATTCAACATGTTTCTTAAATTGAGTATATAAATTAAATATATTCTTAATTCCATGTTCAGAAATATGCTTTTCCTTACTACTGTCCAAAATAGACAGGTTATTGCACCCAATTTCCAAATTTAATTTTAAAATATTTTCCTTATAAAATTCATCAAATATTTTCAAAATTTTTCCTTCAAAAACATCAAAATATTACTCAAATTTATTTAAAGTTGTAAATTCAACATCAAGCTCTCCTAAAAACTTTATAAGTTCCCCAAAAAAAATTTCATCTTTGTGAGAATTCTCCAAAGCTAGAATGAAGTTTCTTTCCAGTTCTGTAAATTTACCAAGATTTTAATTTTTAACACTTCTAGATTATTGTAAAAAATTAATTTCATCATCTAAAAAAATATATTCATATACAAATTATTTAATAAAATTTCATTCTCGATTTAATGAGTTCTTAGCTTCTAGTATTTTAAATCTTGATCATTTTCACTAAATGCTAGTTCTTTCACATTCTTAAACACATGAAACTATTATTCTTTCTCACCAAACATAAAAATAAGACATCCATTTCCCACATTGATAACAACTCAACTAGTGTATACAAAGGGCCTAAAAAGAATGATAGGAACTTTGTAGTCACACTCCATTTCGAGGATAAGAAAATATACAAGAAACAAAAGATTACTAACTCCTACAATAAGGTCATCAACTTTTCTTATGGGATGTGTAAAAGAGCAGTCATCCAATCGTAAGACCATAATGGTAGTTTATAATTCTCCTAAACTGAACTATGTAAATAGTGATAAATGAATAATATTTATTCTTTCAACAAGGTCAAAAATAATATTCAATCGACCACTATCTCCCAAGGTGAAGGGAATAAAAAAATCCCTAGATCTTTAAGCATTGGTAGGATTTTATTTTGAAGAAAAACACTATACTCTTTAGTGAGGCTGTATGTAGTTAATTATTCTAAAGTTTTCCTATTTGTACCAATTTTATTAAGAGGTTTAAAATATGATTTAATTTTAATTAAATTATAGATAAAAGGAATATTCACATAGAGATTTTTGAAAATCCTAGTAATTGAAGAAAACTAGGTTTGTTATTCTTGGACTTTAATCTTTGAGGGAAAGATATGGATGAGGAAAAATTTCTATGAAGAACAGAAATTTCCATTAATTCTTTAAAAAACTTTCTTTCCCATTATTCTTTATCATTTTAGAGTCTTTTTCTTCAATATTTTTTGGTTGAATGACTTGATTAACTTGAGTTACAATACTGATATCCAAATTTATAGGTTCAGTGTTGCCCAAAATTTTGTCTACTCATTCCTATAAGTTTTTCGTTTGAACTTCCCTTGGGTCATTTATACCCTTTTATTGAGTCTTTAAACCTATCTTAGTAACCAAAGCCACAAAACTCTCCCTGGGATTCATTTTAGTTGTATTTTGAAACTTTATTTTTCCCTTACCACCTAACTCTATATCCATTTTACTGAATTGAGTTTAAAGATTGAAAATTTTGGTTTCATGTATGAATCTTGAGAGTCCATCATAATCATAATTTTATCCATATTAGAAAGTAATTTTCTATCAAAACACCCTTGGAAATTATAAAATTCATCCAATTTTTTGTTTTGAAATTACGGTTTGGGATGTTGAGTAAAACTATGTGTTTTTTGTATTATAATTACTTATTATTTCCATGAAAGGTTTGGATGATTTCTATAACTAGATTTGTATTTATTTTAAATAGGACCATCCTTATATTTAAATCAAGGAAAATAAACTACAAAATTAGCCTCTTATTTTGTCTTAAAAGGCATGAAAAAGTTCTGACAGAAGTTATCAGTGTGACAGAACATCCCACATTGAGAACATTTCTCTCTAAGTGATTGATTTTGATTTTTATAGCCCACTTGGTTTACACTTTTTTTTATTTTGGGTCATTATAGATTGAAGTTATTCCTTGAGTGAAAACTAATTTTTTTTAAGATAAGACCCCTTTTAAGAGGTGTGGGGGAACCCAACATAACATCAAAGACGTAAAAACACACCCATGATCCACAGTCCAAAGGCCCAAGGCCAGAACCAATCTAATTCAAGTCTAAAAAGAAAGGCCCCTCCCCAGCATAAAAAAAATTAAGACCAATGTTATTTTCTCTTCTATTCACTATTTTCCTTCTAGATTTTTTGTTTTGAGAATTTATAGAAAAAAAGTGTTGAAAATTTTCCTCAACTCCTCATCAATTTTATCATTATATTGGTCAACTAAATTTTATCATGTGGAAGGAAAACCTTCATGAAAGGCAACCCTGAGGAGATGATATGGGATCGGGTGATGGAGCCACTACCTAAACAAGTCCCTAAATTAATCCCAAGCCTCATTAAAGGCTTCACCATCTTTTTGAAAAAACATTTGATTTTTTTAATCTCACCCTTATGTATTTGTGGATATAATTTAATTACAAATTAATTGTAGACTTTATACCAGTTTAAAAGAAATATTTTCATATAAAACTAAGAACCAATTATTTTCACTTCCCTTAAGAAAAAATGGAAACACCATCATACTAAGATCATCTTCATTAATTTATTTCAAATACAACTATTGAATAGTGTTATAAAAGTACCTAATGAAGGATAATGAGTCCTCATTAGATAAACCATTTAATAAAGGAAAAATAGATATATGTGATAGTCTGAGCTCATAATTTCAAACCCTAGGTTAATGGAATATAGATTACTAAACACTCAAGGGAGTTGAAACTCCCTCACCCCAGGCCTTTTAAAACTATCTAGGATTATTGCAACTTCACAATTTTGTTCATTTTCATAATTATTTATTTCATAGATATTTTCTATTTCAATTGTGTTTTCTTTTCATAAAAATCTTAAATGTACTTTTATTTCGTAATTTATTGGCTCTAGATTTTTAGAATCAGAACATTCATTAGAAAACAAAATTTTTCAAAATCACAAAACATAAACAATTTTTTTTATATTTTTTAGTGATTTTTAAGATTTTTTTTATATTTTTCTTTTTGTTTCATGATTTATTTTTGGAAATGTGAAGCCTTACTCGACAAAAATGTAAAAAACTTTATGGATAAATCATTGATTACCTCAAATTTTAAACCAGAAAACTACTAGATAGCACCAACAAAGGTATTGATTCACTAGTAAAGGTAGATTTAATGTGTATTTAGGGAATGATAACCAAAAATAAAAATAAAATAAAAAAATAATCATTAAAGAGTGATGAATATTTTTAAAAGAAACAAAACAAAAAAATATGATTTGAGATTTATTAATTGAATCAAATGAATGATAAAAGAAATGAAGAAAATGAATCAAGATTGAAAAGAAAGGGGAATTTCAATTAATTGTTTTTAAAAGTATTTTTTTATAGAAATTTTTTTACACATGCTTCAATGATAAAGTTTAGGTTAATCTCATTTAGAATGATATTAACTAGAAGATAAATTTTTTTTATATCTTTCCACTAATAAGAAACAACTAACCCTGATAATTTTGAATAAATCATGGACAAATAATCTCACCAAAAATTTTGAAATTTTAAAATCAAATGAAAAAGAGAATAAGATTCTAAAACAAGAAGAAAAATCACTATAAGATCCGAGTGTATCAAAAATGGTGATGCAAAGAAATAAAATACATAACCAAGAAAATTTAATTCCCTAAGATAATTTTACTCAGTCAAAACCATTATGAAATCGAGAAGTTTAAAGTTATAATTCCAGAAAAAAGACAGAAAAAGATGAAAAACCTTCCCTCGATCTTTTTTCTCCTGAATGAGATCCTGTCTTATTGCCACTCTCACCTTTACTACACTCTGGAAGCCTGAAAATGTGTGTGTTAAAATTATGACATAGTCATTTTTTTAAAATCCCACTTTTATATTTTTATCCCAAGAACCATCTTATTTTTATAACCTCACTTGATAGTCATAAAAGGAATCATTTTTCTATTTCCCTTATATTACTTCCCCATTACTTTCATAATTTAGTGCAACAACTTTTACCAAATGTTCTAACAATTAAATCACCCACTGATGCAATTACACTTCCATGACTTCACCATATTACAACTGAACTCCAAAAAAGTCCATTGTTCATCATAAATTATTGCAGGATTTTTTTGAAGATGTGGGAAGCACATTTCATTGGCACATAATCTACAAAAATAGAGGAAATCAAGCCCCACAATATCATTAATTTATCCATGTACAACTTATTTAAACAAAGGAATAATCAGATAAATTTAGAAACTTCAAACTGTAATCTTCTGGTTTTTCATCTTCATCAAGTTCCATTCCATACTCTAATTATCCACCTGAACTCGGTCAATTTCAATCAACACTGTGTGTGTTTAATCCCTCAAGATCGATCCAACAATCTTAGTTTAGATCATCTTATCAACACCAAACCTAAAAAAAAACATGGCTCGACCCTCGATTGTCTTTCAATGAAGAATAAATATGAATCAAAAATCGACATAGATAGGTACCGGAAAAATTTTGTTAGAAATGATCAGATAAACTTTTCTTCGTCTAGATCTGCATCCACCAGTGACTTAATTCTTCACAGAGGATGTTGGATCATCAGTTCCATAAGATATTACCAGATCTCATTCAGCATAGGTGTTGTGGTTTCATCTTCAAAATAGTGCTCTCACAATAGGCTCTATTAATAAAGTTCAAAATATTCTCACAATCTCAGTGACTCTTAAAAAATATTCAATGAGTCATCAGGCTTATCTAAAAAGATTTGAGTCAAACTCTTGGGTACAATTGGATTCAGATCTAGTTTAAGTACAATATGGCTCAGAATGGGATTGATTGATTTAAAATTCATGTGTCTTAAGATGAATAATCTTACTTAGGTTAAATTAATTCTATGTATCACAAATCAGATACCCAAATTTCATACGTGGAGGAACTGATGATTCAAAAATCTTATAACATTCGCTGCACATAAAATAATAAATAAAATTAAACATAAATAAATAAAAACAAGATAAAATAATTACTAAAAATATTTAACACTATAATTTAAAATTACACATACAAAATATATATTGGGTAAACTAAAATTGAAACTTAAAAATTAATATCTAAATTGTTTTCTTAAATTAAGAAGATAAAAAATAAAATACTCAAAAAATATTGAATTATGAAACATAAAATTAAAATTTGAAAGAAAATTTTATTTTCACATTAATTTAATTTTTTTTTACACAATAATAAAAAATTTACTAACACAAAATAAATCATAAAACTCATATTAACCAAATAAATACCTATTTTATCATTAAATATACATTAAAAATGTAAAAAAGATGTGTAAAATGAATGAAATATGATCCACATGAGTTGTGCGTGATATATACCTTACACTTTCCAATTTCGTAGGCTTTACCACCCATGTTGGTAAGGAAACCGACTACCCAAATGTTGGGGGGGGGGGGTTGTTTTCTCTAATATTTAATTTGGATAGGGAACAAATAAATAAATTCTCCCTCTCCCCCACAATACTTTTGTGAATAGTTTATTTATAGGTGTATCCTATGCTAAAATAGATTTAGGTATATAATTATTTTCTACCTGAGTTTTTATGGATCTCAGTTCTACTATAAATTTATGTGAGAGATGTAATAGCTTGTGTTTATGACAAATATTTTTATTAATACTTGGTGGTTCTAACTTTCCATCAGTATAATTAAATGAGGCATGATGACTTGATGTTTAATGAATTTACATAGGCTGTGGTGCCTTCTAAAAACACCACCTAGTTACCACTTGGATATGGTGACGATGAGGATGTTGCGATTTATACAAAATACAGAATGGATTTGATATGTATACATGAGATAAAAAATGATTCATAGTAGGGGTTAACACAATACATGAGCTATTGGGTCATGAGCGAGAAAAACCAAAATGGATAAATGGAAGTAGGATACCTTCATTTAAGTATATAAACTTGATATATAATGATTTAATCCTATGAATTACCAGGTGAGAGAGTCTTGGTGAGGATAAAAAAATAGTATCACCATTTTAGGTGATGTGTTAGTTTTATTTATTTATTTATTGATATTTAGTAGACTTAATTCAAATTTTATAAGAGAGGTTTTGGGAAGGATCTTACTGAGTATAAATGTTATGCTCACCCAACATATGTACAAACTATTTTTCAGGTCATCAAGAGTAAGTTGGTGATTGGACTGAACGATACTAGATCAGAGGAGTTGTTGATTAGTTGTTAGAGTTGTTGGTGTTTGTGCTCACTGCTGTGGATTATTTTGGTATTTTTAGAATTTCTAATTCAATTGTTTAGTTGTATCACATTACATTATGTGTTGGTAATTCTTCTTATTTATTCATGGGTTTTGTTGGTGGTTTCTTATCTTATCTCTGATTCCTTAAACTTATACTGAGGTTAACTCCTCCCATGTGCAATATTTATATACCCTCGGTGCTAGTTGTCAACTTGTGGGTTATTAGAAGTGGGATTTGGGGGGGGGGGGGTCATTATCTCCTTTTCTTGATTATCAAACCAGGAGGGGTACCTTTAGAGGGAGGTGGTTAGGAAAGAGTGGTATCAAAGCTGATGGTTGTGAGATAGGATTGAGTTTAGGGTTAGACACTAGTGAGGATGCATGTATTATTAGATAAATAATATCATCTAGGATTATTATGTCTTTTAAACAAATGATACCAGATATGAAATGGGATTTTAAGACCCATAATGATCTGATATAAAGACCTTCTGTACACTAAAGTATGATAAAATGGAAAGAGGGGGTGGGGGTGAATTTCCTTTTAAAAACATAAAATGGAAAAATAATTTTTAAAGGAAGAACCCATTTTTGAAAATTAAAACATTTAATAAAAGAGTAAGAACATTTAATTAAATATAAAAATATAATACTAAAATCATATAAGTTAGAATATTGAAAAATCTAATATTTTAACATTATAGAAATGAAATGATTAGTAAAATTACAATTTTCATATATAAGCAAGTAAATCATAAAATAAATAAGGAAACAAATTTGATAAAGGAGTTCAGCTAAAGCTCTTTGATGAGATCCTACTTATCATACCCTAATTTATTAAGGGGTTATTATATTATTCCTTAACTTCAATGATATCCAAGATAACAAAACATCCTTCCTTTTTAATTGGCTATAGTAATAAACTATAATTACAATCCACTCTATATTTTTAATGGTTGTAGCTAGAAACCTCAAAGAGAATGAAATCCCTTCCATTTTAGTGGTTTTTGAAAGAAACCCAAATCCATCACTTTTAATGGCTATGAGAACCAAAATAGAAGGAAAGAAGAAGAGATATATTTTTTTAGGAACAATCCCTTTGAATCATGGTATCAATATCTAAGGTAATAATAAAAAACACTAGCAGAGATAGAGATTCATATAGAATAAGTGATAATGATTTATAAAGAGTGTACACTTTTTATTGGAATTGAGAGAATGAGTGTAAATGGGAGAAAATTGGTGATCATAGAGATTTTCCATTTATAATTGTGTTTGAATTATGTTTCCATAAATTCAAGAGGTCTATTTATAGCTATTTGGGGTCTGGGCGTCGATTTAGAGGTGCAATGGGGTAAAAGAAGATATTGAAGACTATCTTTAATGCATAATTTGACTTTCTAAATCAAAACCACTGACTAGCCTCTTGAAGCGACTGACTAGATGGTAGGCATGTTGTAGGTTTCATCATTGCTATATCCTCTACTGGGTAGCTTATGGGATACCTGTATACCTGGAGGCTATGTCCAGTGTTATCAGATGGTCATTAACACTCCATTAGGTAGCCAATGAGGTTCCAGTTTCATATGTACTTCTTCTAGTGTAACCATCTGGTTGGTGACACCCCATAGGGTATCTAGTGGTGATAGACTGATGGAAATCCTCCCATGGTATTCTTTATCCATTTTGAGGCCATCATTTAGTTCATTGTAAACCTAACTTCATGATGAAATAAAATACGAAAATACACTGAATTGAAAAGGTTAGAACACTTAATGAGTATTTATGATCATTAAAATATTATTTAAGTGATAAAAAACACCTTTATGTTTACTAAACATGCTATGTAAAGTGATTCTACAAGAAGGGTAGAGACCTAGGTAAGGATCATGAATCATTATTGTTTTCACTGGTGCTTGAATTTTTTAGAGAATGGATAATAGGTTAAAATGAATTAATTAATCAATCTTAAATGTTATTTATCCAAGTTTAAGAGTCCTAAATGTTTATTATTTTTCATATTTTTCACCAAGATAACATTCCAATTAGGTTTACACTGAATAAATTCAATAGGATGTGCCAGTGGATCTTCTCAGAGTAGAGGTCAATAATGAAAACACTTGTGGGAAGTAACTTTGAGAGTTTTAAAACCAAAATATAAAAATTATGAGAGATATATTTTATGTTATCAGATAGAGGATTGGTTAAAATATTTGGATATTTCCATCAGTCCTATTCATTCTTGGAAAAAGTTCTATGTTTAGTTCTATGTGATGATACTACATTATTCATCTTAAAAATGGTGGGTAATGTTCCTCAGGGATTGTGAGGATCTGACTGTTTCATGGGGGAAGCTCTAAAATCAATTTTAGGCTATGTTTTTATACTCAACCATGAAGGTGGCATATTATTAGGATATTATCATCCTTTATCAGGGTAGTTACAGTGTGTGGGGGTTTAATATCAGATATAAGAACCTATTATGTTATGCTTCCGACCTTTTTCCAGATAAAGATGCTAATGAAATGAATTTTGAGGAGGATTTTCATCTTGAGATATAGTGATAGGACACTCCGTTTATATTGAAGAAATATCCTAAGGTGTTGGATAGGGAAGAGGTTATTGAGAGGATATTGGGTAGGACCAGGTAATTAAGGGATGTGGGTTTCCATGAATTTTCCATGGAGAAGAGCTATGACCAATTCATGGTTTTCGGGTCAAAATAATAATTTTAATATAGCAAGGAGTAGGTTTAATCCTCTTTCAACTCATTTAACTAGGGATATTAGTTCTTTTACCCCTATTAGTGGACCATGTACTTTTTTTATTCTCATAGAGTTAACACCATAAAAAGTGAGAGTGGCCAACCTTCTTCAGTAGTCAGCATGAGTTTCGTGTCTTATTATAAACCCAATCATTATAATAGTATCAGATGAGGTAGTAGAAATAGTAGGGTGATCCAACTTATGATCTCCAGAGAGGGGATGGGGTAGGTAGAGTGAAGTCATGTGATTCCCCTTTTCCTTAGGGTCATTGAGTAGAGCATGACCATGGAGGTTGTTTCCATCAAATGAAGAGAAGTAGTTGAGTTGGACGTGGTAAGATGCATGCCTTAGAATTTCCAGCACCGGGTGATCCGAATGTCTTGTGAGTTATTCTTTTCCTATTTTCTACTTAGGTATATGCCTTGTTTGATTCTAGAGTTATACACACCTTTATTTCACCTAAACTAGTTCATGATTTTGGATTTGAGGTGGATAGGATTTCAGTTCCTTTAGTATTAAATACGATAGTTGGATTTAGAGCCAGCATGTATGATACATGAAACAATTATGATTGGGTGTTATGGAATCACTTCTCTTAGGGATATTTCCTTTTTTTTAGATACAACCATATGATATCATAATCCATATGGATTTGATTTATTTGGTGTAGGATATTATGGACAAATTTAGGAGGTTTTTCATATTCTACAATGATGATGAAAACCATGATATGTTTTTTTAGTGAGAGAGACCTTCATATGGGTTGAAGGAATAATGAAATCCTTATCTTCCTTGATAGCTGGTCTGATGTTGAGTAATGTGGGGGACCAGCCAGTAGTGATTCCTAGGGTTGTTGAAGAGTACCTTTATGTCCTTCTATAAGTGGTTGTGATGCTACCCCCTCAATAAAAGATGAAGTTTGGGATAGAGATGCAATAAAGTGTTTATCTGACATTGATGTATTTATATCTGAGAGTGCCTTATGATTTATAAAAGAAATGAATTTATATTGATGATATTTTTTTAGTGAAGTTTTATTCATCCAAGTCCATCAAATCAGGGTGCTCTAGTTCTTTTTTCAAAGAAGTTCGATAGAAGTCTATGGTTTTTTGTTGATTATGATTTCTTGAATCTAGTTAAAGTGAAGAACCTATACTCTCTCCAATAGATTAATGATTTATTTGATTAGTTGAAGGGATATAACTTGTTCTCAAAATTTGACCTACAGTAGGGATATCATTAGATGCGAGTGAAGAATGAGGATATTCCAATGACCATCTTACAATGTCATTATGAAGATTATAAGTTAATTATGATGGTTTTTGGTGTTATGGATTCTCTAACCATGCTCATGGTACTGATGAATTCAATGTTTCATGAGGTTCTAGATCTATTTTTTGTGGTATTTATTGATGAAATTATTTTATATTTGGTGCCAGGTGAGAAGAATATAGACAATATATGGGATATTTTGGTAGTTCTTTAGTTTTATCAAATATTTTAGAATCCTTTAAAGTGTTATTTTTGGGTATGTGAGGTTTGTTTCTTTGGTCATGTCATATATTAGAGAGTAGTATCCATATATCCTTCAAATATTGTGGTGGTGGTTTCTTGTGTAGCCCCAAAGAATATTGCATAAATTCATATTTTTCTTAGTAATTGTAGCTATTATAGGTGGTTAATTCTAGAATTATCCCTGATTGAGAAAACTATGAAAACATTGACCAAGAAGGATCAAGATTTCATGTGGATTAACCAGTTCTTGGTTTCTTTTTAGTATTTAAAGAAGAAACTGGTCAGTTCCCCGATTCACTATCTATAGGATAAGGGTGTTTCATTTGAGGTTTATTACAATAATTCATGTCTTGGATAAGGTTATAATGAACCATACTTTTAATATATAGATATTATTTCTTTTTAGATAAATATTCAATACATAACATAATGATTCATTCCAAAATAATATAGGTGTTGTATCTTTAGAAAATTAGATACATAAAAATCCAGTTTATAAGTGTACTACATTATCCCCCACTAAAACATTCAAAACTAGAAACCATATTAGACTTACCATGCTTATTACCTTTCTTCATAACCCGTGGAAAAGGAAACATAAAAAAGGGTGAGCTCAGGTTCTTAGTAAGGGTAAAAAAGGAGATATCAATAATCCCATGAGAATAACATAACCATAAAGGTATGAGAACATGATCTAAACATTTTAAAACCATACCCTTCATATCAATGATCATAATCTTGAATCATGGTATAAATATTGGATTCTCATAAGACATGTATCCTAAAGTAATCAAAGAGCATGAGCCATGAGAGAATAACATAGGATTAAGATATGTGTTTTGGAATACAAATAATCATAGAAAATCATTTCCATAGTTAAAAGGATCACTACCAAGACTATCATAGTAGAATGGGTTCACTCCCCAAACTATCATAGTAGTTATGGTTCACTCCCAATACTATCGTGGTGGACAGAGTCACTTATTGAATTGGGTTTACTCCCCATTATAGTCTTATTTATCTCATGAGATATCAATATTTACCTAATACATTGAAGTAATATATAATTCCAGGACCATCCTTCACATAATGAAAATCATACATGTGTGAGCCACAATATCATAAAACATTAATCATATTAAAAACCATAAAAACAAATAGGTTTCCTAAAAATTCAATTATAGAATAAAACTTTGAAAAGAAATTAGTTTCATAAACATTTCATCATTTAATTATAGAATAAATCAAGGAAAAGGAATGAGTTTCATAAAAATCTTATCAGCGTAATCATAAAACATCCCTAGAAAAAATAAGGCGTGTATCATTGGATCGTATCCCAATAAAACTTAAGTAACTTCAAATTATATCATCTTAGATGAAAAATTTCTTTAAAATATTAGTTGGAACATTTTCTAAGGAAAATACCAATTTCTCTTTAAAATCACTTATTTAAAATCTAAAAAATTCCCAATTATTAATGAAAACATTTTATTTGAAAACAAACTTGGAAACCTTTAAATGAACCATCAAATCATTGAGTTTTCATGATGGTGGGAAATTATGTTCACGCCACATAATTAAAAAAACATTCCTCTATACTTTTGTAAAAAGTAAAAAATCACCTCATTTAGAAAATGACAAGAATATTCTTTTTATTTTTTTTCTTGTAAAAATTAAAACATGGGTAAAACTTAATCTTACAATCCCTTTATAATAGTAAAGGAATTCTTGAAAAAACCTATATAAATCATAGATATATAAGAGAAGTGTTTTTGACCGAAGTGATAAATGAAGTCAGTTTTCCTTAAAAATATATTTTTCATTCTCTTCAGTAATTGAGGTGAGTAAAGTGAAATGATAAAATTCATTTTTAATAAATAACTAGAGGATAATATTATTTTTGAGTTTCTTGATAGAAAAATTATAAGAATTCATCATAAAAAACGTAACCATAAACAATCCTGATAAAAAGTGACATTATCACATAAAAACCTTACCACTTTGGTAACATTTTAATTGTAAGACCCATTAAATAAATAAAATTAGATGGATATTTAAATAACATTAAATTTCAAAATAATTATCATAAAATATATTCATGGTGTAATTCCCAAACCCTAGTTTCCCAGTGCTAGTGTTATAAAATGATATGTAATTATTTTTATAAAAAATAACTGAGTAATTACAAATAATATTACATAGTAGAGGATCTTTACCTGTATAGATTTTGTAGAATTAGATAAAAATGTTTCATTTCCTCAAGACTATACAAAAATAAACTTCAATGTTTTGCCTCTACAAAGTAAATTATGTCACTGATAAATATACTAAACCTGTAAAATTAAATTTAAAGCATAGGGTGGGGATTTAGAATGCCCAGTAAGGGGTTTTAAAAAAATTAAAATATTCTTTTAAAAAAATCCTTGAAATAAAATACATACTTTAAGTCACTTTCTTAAAAATAAATTAACCTTTCACATAACATGTTATAATCATTTTTTGAAAGTTACTAAAATCATTTATAGGAAAACACCATGCTAAAAAATTGCTATACTTATTTAAAAGTTACAAATAAAATGCATTATAAAGTTTTCATGTACTTGAACAACAAATGTGTGGGATTATATTTATAATTTATATAATGGTGAAAATTAATTATGTATGACATACCAGGGGTGCCGATATAAATTTACACATGAAATAATACTTTTTCAAATTTTTCACATTAAATGATATCAATTATCATTTAACACATAAATTCAAACCATGAAATGATAGAAAAATTTCTAACCCTTGTTTATATATTTGAAACAAAATATAAATTCTTCATTATAAATTAATTGTTATACATATAAGTATATACATAAATATAAATCATTATAACTTGTACATTTGGAAAATATAATGTCGAGCTTTACATAGCAGGAATATAAAATAATTAAATAAGTCCATAAAAATATTCATAAAATAATGATTCTTTATCATGGATATTCTACTAGTAGAATAATCACATGAAAGGTGAAATACTAGATTCATAGTGAGGGAATTCATAATGAAAGATATCATAACTACACCGTCAATGCCTTGTGACAAGACCATACATAACCATACCATAAAGGCCTTGTACCAAGACACTAGTTTGTCTCATTAGACCTACCGATGCATCCAGGGGATATAGCGGGTCCTTCTTATCACTTACTAAGTCTAATGCATTACTCAAGGGAATGTATAATGAGGGACATCAAAACCATTATGTCAAGGCCTTATAATAAGACACTAGTTTGTCTCATGAGGCCTACTGATGCACCGAGAGGCTATAGAGGGCATCACCAGTCACATAATAATTCTAATGAATTCCTCATATGAATGGGGTTAAACATAAGAAATGTATACATATTTCATTTAAATAACCTTATTTATTTGGAATTCATAAATAAATAGGATAATGGAATAAATACATACATCTTCTCTAAAATGCATGAAGTGTCATTTAAAAATTAGATGATGGCCATAACTAACTATGCATGATATACCAAGGGATGAAAATGAACTTTATCACATGAAATGATATCTTGAACACATAAAATAATAGGTTGTTTATGTTTTTCACATAAAATTATAACTATTATCATTTAAAAACAGGGATACAAATAAGAAAAAACAATAAATTGATAAATTAAAAATAATCTAACTTTGTTTATAGATTTCGGAAACAAATATTAACCTCTTTATTAAATAAAATTGGTATACATATGTGCACATACATAAATATATATATATATATATATATACCATAAAAATAAAATGATGTTTTAGAAAATGCAGGAAAACCCTTTGATAAACAGTCATATTATATTATAAACAAAATTTAAAACAAAACCTCTATTTACTAAAATCTAAAAGATAGAAATATAATTACATATATATATATATACATATATGTATATGTATATATATAATTATAATAAACAAAAATTTATTTGACCAATAATAATACTAAATTCATGCAATCCATAGAATTAGAATTAAAATTTAAATCAAAACCCTTAACATTTATTTTCAGAAAAATAAGTAATTATACAAATATATATATATGTATATATACACATTTATAAAAAAACCTAATTTTTATTTTTCTAAATTAATAAACTCTTTACATAAATCCTTAGGAATGATGGACTTACTAATAATTACATAAAACACCAAATTTAAAATAAATATTTATCTAAAACAATTCTTAAGTGAAATAGGTATATGTATAAAATTATGTATAAAATTATATATATATATATATATATATATATAAGTATTGGTGAAATAAAACATAAAGAAATTTAATCCATTTAAACATGATTTTAAAACAAAGATTGTTCATAAAAAATTATTAACACAAAATAAGATAGGTATATATATATATTTGTATACAAACACACATATATACATACAAGTCTTTACAAAATCAAAGATAAATTGAACCCTTACTTAGATCAAAATAGGAATTTGGAAAACTGGAAATGAGTAGAAAAAAATGGGGAACTTTGAGGATGAGGGTCGTATAAGTTTGGGTGTGAAAATAGGGGTGTTTATATAGATATATTATACCCCCAAACTTCAATTGGCAAAGACACTTTATAAAACCCAAAATTGACCAAATCCAAAAGAAACAAAGATGATAATTTTTGAAAAATTATAATCAATTGGGTTTATTGACACAATATACATATATAAATGAAACTTATAGGGGAATCTGTTGGGTTTTAGATTAAAATAAAACCAACTATGTCAGACCTGTGGAAAAAGGAGAGAGCATGGGTCTATTGATCGAGATAGAATGCATCACGGGTCGATGCCTACTGACTCATAAGGTAGTATATGAACAATAGAGGAAGAGAAGGTTTTTGGAGGCTAGACCATATGTGATAGACTGGTGAGACCTAGTGTGAGGTACAACTCAATGAGAGAGATGGGGAAGTTTTTTATGGAAAAACCAGATTAGATGAGGTCCTATCGGTCGACTACAAAAACCCTAGCATTTTTGGATGGGGTTCGATCAATTAAAGAGGGGGAGACCAGGATGTGGCCATGGGAAATCAATAGTTAGGATTAGATTAGTGTTAAAAAAAGGCATCCCACATCAAAACCATTTGGGTTTCGGGACCTCATTATAAGATTCGGTGTGGGTGCATTACTTCAAAATCACCACCACACACCATGGGGTCCTTAAACATGGGACCCTAATGTGGGCCTTGGACCAAACTCTGGAAGCAATCGATTAGTAAAATACACACGGGTCTATGTGTGACCTAGACTAAACTATGCATGATTTTCTCTATTCACTTCTCACATGGACTTGTGTTAAGTGCCCATCAGAGATTGGGGGCCTGGTCTATCAGGCTTCTCTCTGTTGTGGGTACTTATCCTATTTTTTTGGTAAAAAATTTAATAATCATAATAATTTTTTATAAACATAAATGGAACAAAACATATAGACTTATATGTATATATTTTACACGTTTAAATTAAATTTTCATTCTTGTTTAAAAATATAAAATTCGTTCCCTTATTTTCTACATTTATATTATTAGTAAATAAAACATTAGATGCTATTAATTTTTATTACTCACAAATATAAATTTAGTTTCATTTTAATTTCTAAAACACCCAATGGTTACAAAAAATGTATAAATACCACTTTTATAATTTTAAAATCTAAATATTAAAAATTACCTTCAATTAAAACCATATTATTATTTGAATAAAAATAATACTTAAAAACATTTAAAATTTCAAAAACTAAAAATACTGAATGGTAATAAAATTATAATGTTTATATGAAAAAAAGAATGGTTACTTAAAATTAAATCCCAATGAATAATTATTTACAAAAGCCATAAAAAGTAGTATAAACACCCATGTCTTCGGGTATTAAAGACATAAAAATTACTAGTCTTCTTCTGCTACATCAAAAAATAGTTTTGTAAATTCCTATCATTCTAAACATTTATATTATTCTTCTAGCTATCATTATTCTGACTATGGAAGACCCAATGGAAGAGGCCTACTCAACAATTTTTCTTTTTCTACTCAGTAGAACACCATTTGTTTTAATGGGTCTTTTTATGACTTTCTTGGAGTAGTATAAGCCTTGACATGTAATTCTATAATGTATCAATGTTTTATTAAATAAAATGTTTCTCTTATTTTATTATTCCATTAGTTCATCTAAATTATATTCATTTATTTACATAAAATAAAAATAATAAGTACAAAAATGACATTAATATTAATTACACCATTGCAACATAGGTTTACGGTGTTACATTATCCCTCCCTTAATAGAATTGTGCCCTAAAAATTCAATTGTACTCACACATTTACACCATCACATCCCTTCATACATCATCCTTGATGTCCCTACATAAACATATTAATTATAATTAATTAATAAAATTAAATGGAAAATAATTAATTTATACCTTCACTAGGTCCACCACTATGAGAAACTCTTTAATGTACTTCCCCTAAAATTGATTCCCAGAGTATTTTTAAGTTCTTCAATTTATTTATCCCAAATACATCTTGAGCATCTAGGATCATACTCATTCATATAATAATCAAGTCTTGAGAGAGAGGCATGTAAGGTGTAAAGCTTAGAGATATCGAAATGGAATCAGTACCTATAAACCAGTTAGACTACCTTGTTTTCCAATGGTCTAATATCATAAAGTCTCCCATACATGATAAAGTTCAAGAATTGAGATAGATATACTATATGGAGGTAACCCTCCTTTGAAACTTCTTAGAATTTTCCTAATGCCAGATAATTCTAGGACAGAGTAAAACATTTTAATAGGCCTTCATAGTATTTATTTTTATGCATATAGAATTAAAGTTGTGAATACACCATTATAAAGTATACATATCTCAATCGTTGGAAGAATTAGATGATATTTGAGGTGTTTGATATCCTATAAAGGTGTTTTAAGGGTAAAAACAAGTTTACAAAAGGCTCATACGTACCCAAACATGATTTAACAATTATAGCTTCAAGAAACTTAGTAGGAAGAGACAAAATATTGGTTGGTGATCTATCGTCAAATATCTAAAAATTTAAGGAAATAATTTTACTTATGAATGCACACTTTAATTATTAGTTTTGTTCTAATTTTCCAAAATTAATTAGACTGTTTCCCTAATATCAACTGTAATGCCCTAACCCTAGTTTCCTATTTCCAGTGCTAAAAAATTTTGTTTATTTTTTTATAAAATAGAACTAAGTAATTAAAAATCACATTATATAGCAGAGTATCTATACTTATCTAGGTTTTGGAGAATTAGATTCAACTATTTTATTCCCTCAAGACTGTACAAAAATAAACTTCAGTGTGCTGCCTCCACAAAGTAAAGCATGTCACTGGTAAATCTACTAAACCTATAAAATTGAATTTAAAATGTTGGGTGAGCATTTTGAATTCCCAGTAAGGGGTTTTAAAAATAATTAAAAAATTATTTTAAAAACATTTTCCTCGAAATAAAATACATAGTTTAATTTATTTTCTTAAAAAGAAATTAAGCTTTCATATAGCATGTCATCATCCTTCTTCAAGAGTTACTAAAATAATTTTTCGGAAAATACCATGATAAAAATTGATATTCTTATTTAAAAGTTAAAAATAAAATGAATTCTAAATTTTTAAAACACTTGAAAAAAATTGTGGGATTCCACTTATAAGTTAGATAATGGTCATAATTAATTAAGAATGACATACTAGGGGTTCAAAGATAAATTTTCACTTAAAATAATAATTGTTTATATTTTTCACATTAAACAATACCAATTATCATTTAAAACATAAATGAAAACCATGAAATGATAGATAAATTTATAACCATTGTTTATAGATTGGAAACAAAATATTAATTCCTCTTTATAAATTAATTGTTATCCATAAAAGTATATACATAAATATAAATCATGATAACTTTTACATATGGAAAATATAATGTTGAGCTTCTCATAGAAGGAATAAAAACTAATTAAATAAGGCCATAAACATATTCATAAAATAATTATTCTTAATCATGGATATTATACTAGTTGAATAATCACATAGAAGGTCAAATACCAGATTCATAATGAGGGAATGCATATTGCGGGATATCATAACTATACTATCAAGTCCTCATGCTAAGATGATACATAACCATACCGCCAAGGCCTTATGCCAAGACAATAGTTTGTCTCGTGAGACCTACTGATGCATCGAGGGGTTATAGCGGGCCCCGAACATCAATTACTTAGTCCAATTCATTCCTCAAGGGAATTCATAATGTGGGACATCATAACCAATTTGTCAAGGCCATGTTATAGAAAACTAGTTTGTCTCATGAGACTTACCAATGCACCGAGAGGCTATAACGGGCCTCAACCATCACTTAATAAGTCAAATGCATTCCTCATATGAATGGGGTTAAACATAAGAAATGTATACACACTCCATGTAAATAAAATTATTTATTTAGAATGCACAAATAAATACGATAATGGAATAAATAAATACATGCTTTCTAAAATGCACAGAGTGTCATTTATAAATTAGATGATGGCCATAACTAACTATGCATGATATACCAAGTGGTGTGAATGCAGTTTTTCACATGAAATGATAGCTTTCACACATAAAATAATATATTTTTTAGGTTTTCCATATAAAATTATAACTATTATCTTTTAGAAACAAGGATACACATAATCATAAACCATAAATTGAGAAATTAAAAATAATCTAACTTTGTATATAGATTTTGTAATTAAATATTACTCTATTTATTAAATAAAATTGGTATACATATATGTATATATATAAATATATATATGTATACCATACAAATAAAATGATGTTTCTGAAAATTCAAGAAAACCCTTTGATAAACAGTCATATTAGCTTAGAAACAAAATTTAAAAAAACCTCTTTTTACTAAAATATGAAAGATAGAAATATAGTTACACACACACACATAAACACAAACACACACATACACACACACACATATCATTATAATCAACAAAAATTGATTTTACGAATAATAATACTAAATTAATTCAATCCATAGACTTAGAATTAAAATTTAAATCAAAACCCTTAAAATATATATTTGAAAAAAGCTAATTATACAAAAATACACACACACACACACACAGATATATATATATATATATATATGTATATGTAGACCTTTGTAAAAAACATAATTGTTATTGTATAAATTAATTAAATCCTTATGAATGGTGGACTTATTAAGAATTTCATAAAACATAAATTAAAAATAAATATTTATCATCAAAGATTCTTAAGTGAAATAGGTATATGTATACAATTGTGTATAAACTTATATATATATCTGTGTGTAATAGTGAAATCAAACATATACAAATTGAATACCTTTAAACATGAATTTAAAATAAATATTTTTCTTTAAAAATTCTTAACACAAACCAATATAGGTATATATATATATTTGTATATATGCATATATATACATATAAGGCTTTGAAAAATGAAAGATAAATTGAACCCTTAATTGGATCAAAATAAGAAGTTGACCACCTGGAAATGAGTAGAAGAAAATGGGGAACAATGAGGATGAGGTTCAGGTAAGGTTGGGTGTGAAAATAGGGGTGTTTATATCGATATATTATACCCCAAAATTCAATTGGAAAAGACACTTTATGAAATCCAAAATTGAACAAATAAAGACAAAGATGATAATTAGTGCAAAATTATAATCAATCAGGTTGATTGAAACAATATACATAGATAAATGAAAATTAGAGGGGAATATTTTGGGGTTTGGATTAAAATAAAACCGACCATGTCGGATTTGTGGAAAAAGGAGAGATCATATGGGCATGGAAAGATATGGAAGGCATCACAGGTCGATCCCTACTGAATTGTAGGGTTGAAGAATAACATAAGAGGAGGAGAAGTTTTTCAGTGGCTGGCCTATGCGTGATGGACTGGTGTGACCTGGTGTGAGGCTAGACTCAATGAGGGAGATAGGGAAGATTTGTATGGACGAACCCGATTTGATGAGGCCTGATCGGAAGACTAAAAAAACCCCAGAATTTTTTTGGATGGGTTCTGATCGGTTAAAGAGGGGGACGACCAGGATGTGGCCGCAAGAAATCTATAGATGGGATTAATCTTCGTTAAAAAACAAATCCCACATCGAAACCATTCAGTTTACAGGACTTCCTCATAACACTCGGTGTGGGTGCATTGCTTCAAAATCACCAGAACACACCATGGAGTCTTTACACACAGGACCCCTCCACGAGACTTGGCCCAACCCCTACACACGCTCGACTAGGACTCTACATGTTTGTTTTGTCATGAACTAGCCCAAACCATGCATTGTTCTCTCATTTCACTGCTCGAGTGGAATTGTGTAAAGTTCCCACTAGACCTTGAGGTCTTGTTCTATAAGGTTGCTCTTGGTTGTGGGTACTTAGCCAAATTTTTGGTAAAAATTTTATTAATCATGATAACTTATTTAAACATAAATGGAACAATAATTATATAATTATATGTATGTATTTTACACTTTAAAATTAATTTTACTTTCTTGTTTAAAAATATAAAATTATTTTCATTGTGTTGTAAGGTTATATTATTAATAAATAAAACATTACATGGCATTAATTTTATTACTGAAAAATATAAATTCAGTTTCATTTTAATTTCTAAAACACCCAATGGTTACTAAAAAATATATAAATACCCCTGTTAATATTTTAAAATAGATATATTAAAAATTATCTTCATTTAAAAACATATTATTATTTGATTGAAAATAATACTTTAAAACATTTAAAAATTTAAACACGTAAAATAATTAAATGCTATAAAATTATAACAGTTATATGAAAACATCAATGGTCACTTAAAATTAAATCCCAACAGATAATTATTTATAATAACAATAAAAAGTATTATAAATACCCTCATCTTTGGGTATTAAAGACACAAAAATCACCAGTGTTCTTCTCATGCTTCAAAAATAGTTTTTTACATTTATAGTATTCTCATCATTTGCATTATTCTTATAGCTATCATTTTTCTAACTATAGAAGACCCAAAGGAAGAGTCCTACTCGATATGTTTCTTATGCTACTCAGTAGAACACCATTTGTTTTACTAGGTATTTTTATGAGTTTCTTGGAGTAGTAGAAGTCTTTTAACATGTAATGCACTAATGTATCGGTGTTTTTTTAAATAAAATGTTTCTTGTATTTTCTTATTCCATTAGTTCATATAAATTATATTCATTTATTTTCATAAATAATAATAATAATACTCAGTACAAAAATGACATTAATATTAATTACACCATTTCAACATAGGTTTTGGGCGTTACACATGGGTAGTATATACACCACCTAAAAGAAACAAGTGGTGAATATGGAATGTGTCCTATAGAAATAAGAGTTAAGTGAAAATCCATTACCTCAAGTTCCACCTACTTTGAAATCACTCTAGCCTCTTGTATAATAAATTTAAATTTGTTATAATTCTATAATAGAGTTATTTAAATAATTATAATATCATATATTATCCCCTTATAAAATTTTAACACCCTTTTATTAATAAAATTGTTTTATTTAAAACGTACACAAGGGATGAAAACCGAACTAGGGACTCAACCCCGTGACCGCCACCCCAAACCCCAAACCCCCTACACCATATCTACTTGTGTGGGGTATCCCCTTTATTAATAATTCATTATTAAAATCATAATTTTTGGTTGTTAACTATTTCATTTATCACGAGAATTTCGATTCGGTATTTCCAGTACACGTACTTTGATTGTGGTTAGATTATCTCCAAAATGTTAATAATGATATAAATATAATAAATATCCATTATATACATATTTATAATCATTAATAAAATATATACATAGAAAAATAAATTACATCGTTCATGGAAACAGTAGGCCGTACATACGCATGAACACTGTTTTCAATTTTTGAAGGGTGGAACGAAAGAAAGGTAAATAATAATTTACCTTTATAGAAACATTATTATATCATATATATATATAATACTAATTAAATACATCCATATTACCATCAAAGTAAAATATAATTGAAAAACAGATCGCATCGCTTCATGGAGGTGGTAGTCTACATGTACATTTAAGCAACATTATTATTTTCCAATGGATTAAAAGGTAAGAAGTTAGATGTGATATTACAATTACTAAAATATAACTATGTTAGAATTATCATATATAAAAATTAAACCCATAATAACAACCATCCCTAGAATATGGTGGTGGAAAATGAATTGTATTTTTACATGGAGATGGAAAGTCGTATACATGCACGAGCGATATTTTCACTCCCCATTTGATGAGAATGAGGGTGGATAATGGTGATTTCATAATCACAATAAATTTATTTTATATTTAGAATAATTAATTTATTATTTTATGATAAATATCATATATTTAATGTAGTTGAAGAATAATTAAAAATAAAGTGATCAGTTTAGGCAATTACCACTCCAATGAAACAACTCATTTATATATCCTCTTAAGGATCCTAGGGTCGGCCTTTTGGGAAGACCATAACATCTAGATTGTGGATAGGGATTTTAAAATGGATTTTTTTTTCAGATGATGGTTGATCTATAAGGATAAAGTGACGTGAAGAAGTGAAATAATGGGTTCTCTTTTTATAATTAAGGGGAGGGGCACTTTTGGAATTTCATAAAAGATTAAAATATAACAATAACATTCTCATTAAAAATGATTCAAAATGGAAATGAATTCAAATAAAAAGTTTATAGGTTTTAAATAACATAAAACAATGAAATTTAAATATGTTATGGTATTATTTTAAACCTTTTATTTTTTTAAACCCTTTGTTAATTATTTTTGACCTTAACTGTGATAACAACAATTTTAACCATAAAGGGTTAAAAATGTTACCCTAAAAGAAAAAAGTGACTCATAAATAGACCATGGATGATATGTTCACCCATATTTTTCTCTCTTGGATGAATATAAAAATTTTAAAAATTTTAAACCATGTAGTAAAATATTATTTATTAAAAAATACCATTAATGTCAATTTTGGAAATATTCATTTAATTTAGCCTTAAAGTCACCAAGAAAGATATAAATGATTATATAATAATTTTAAACATCGCTAATATGTTATATTTATCTAAAATATTTGTCTAAAACTTTAAGAAATCAAATTATATTACTTTTAATATTTTTTAAATCATTTATTTTATTTTTTATTAATTGAATAAATACTATTTTAGAGTCGCACAAGAATTTAAGGTAATTATTTAATTACTAAAAATTAAACATAAATTTCCATAAATTATGCTCAAAATAGATAGTTAAATCCATTATATATTTATTATATGTAACATCCTGATATTTTTAAAAGGAAACACAACGCCACATAATGCTTAAATGAACTACTAAATACTATTTTACCACTATAATTTAACCATTAAACATAAATTTTCCACTTCTGTGTTTTGAATTTAGACAAATGGATATACACAATTGTGATCAGTAAGTTATTTGGAGCCTGATACAACCAACTTAATTTTTGTTCAATAGTAACCTACCCTTATGAATAGTAATATGACCCTTACGAATATTAAATCATATTATTATTTTATTTTCTTAAGGTTATAATATAATGAGATCTTGATTAATTTTTAAAGGTGATATAAAACGAGTTATTGTTTTAAAATTGTTATTTTGGAATAAAATATGATTTTTTTAAATTAAATTAATCATATTTAGAAAATTATTTTCAAAAAATGGAGTTCATTTTCGAATTCTACATATAAAAATATTGTTGGATGATTTTTTTGGATTTTTGTGAAATACTTGAATATTTGGTGAATAGTGAAATTTGATAATTATGAAATATGATAAATAAATGAAATTCTACTTCATGTTTGAGTCAAGGATGATGTGCATGGACATTGGTTCGAAATCACATGCACTTATTACTATTTTTTGTCACATAAATCAATAATATTCATAAAATTGATCAAAATTATTAAACTAAGGGCTAAAATAATGTAAAACCCCTCCTCTCCTCCACTATAAATACCACCCTCACCCCCTCTTCCTATCACACCTCTCAAGATTTTTGCATTGTCTATGTTTTAACCAATCTCCTTCACACGACTCTTCCACACATCCAATACCTACTGGTCTTACCAAAAGGCCAAAACCAAAGGTCTTATGATGGATCTCAAGGAGAAGAGATCAAGAGGTAAAAATCCTCTTTCATTTTATTATGTTTTCTTTTCAATTACATTTCTTTTCATATACTCCCTTCCCCTGCCCTTATCTAAGAGTTATTAAAGCTCTATAATCTTATATATTTTCGATGTTATAATGTTTATGAAAAAAATTTATCATCATTCTTCCTCTACTCTTCCTATTATTTTAAACATAAAAACACCGTCTGTGATGTGCTGATTTACCAAAATCGTGGATGATGTGTTTTCAATTCCCATTACTTCCTTCAAAAGTGGTTATAAAACCATTTTAATAGTTGAAAAATATTTTAATGTGTATTATATATCCTATTTCATGTTCTGAAGTTAACATATATACTTAATATTATGTTATATAATGAAACTAGTTCATGATTATCAAAGAACCATAAAAAATGATCTAAACGGATATCACTAAAGATTTATCTAATGATTCATCCCCAAACCATATAACCAAAATAATTTTTGGCATAATTTAATATTATGGAAACATATGAATAACATTTCATTCCACTTCTAAAATGTCATCTCTATACGATAAGAAAATCAAATACAAACCGGCCATGGAAATCATGTAAATAACACAATAAAAACAATAGGAGAAACAAAATACTAATAATTAAAGGGTTAAATGATGGTATAAAATGATCATATAATTTGTTATAAAAATCAATATTTAAATTTAAAATATGAATAAAACAATTTTAACCATTATACAGTAGGTATAAATAAGTTTTAGTTAAGAAAAACTTGATGTAAGGGA
This sequence comes from Viscum album, assembly GCA_963277665.1. NCBI lineage: Eukaryota > Viridiplantae > Streptophyta > Magnoliopsida > Santalales > Viscaceae > Viscum > Viscum album. The sequence goes on from OY728164.1 coordinate 1,355,216,378, forward strand.
ATTCTTAAACCAATTTCCATTCTATGGGTTAACCTTCTACTTCATTAATTATGAGATATTAAAATTGACTGTGTGATGAATTTTGTTTATATTATTTTTAATTATGTGTATTTATAGTGTATATACACATTCCATCCACTCTATTAAGTCTCACTTCGAATATATGATATTTGTAAGAGATTTTCTTCTGCAATCCTCTTAAAATTTTGTTTTACAAAATTCAAATGAAATGTTTTTATGAAATTATTAATATTGTATGATAATGTTATGGTTATTGGGAATTTTTTATGATGAATTTTGGGACCTTTGTCTCCCTCTAATGCATTGGTTATGTGTAAGTTGGAGGTCGGTCGTATGGTTACTCTAAGTGTACACAATAAGGTAGCCACAAAGGTTACATTGTAAGGTAGTCGTGAGGGTTAAAAATCATAAGGTACCCGAGAGGGTTATAATTTTATGTAAGTAATGACCAAATATACCTTTATGGTTTTATATATGTTATATAATTTTGTATTGAAATCTCATGTTTCATAAAGTAAGTATATATGGGTGAGAAGTATGTCTTTATGATAATGATTTCATATGTTTATAAGTATTCATGGACTAGTGGTTTATTTTTTTTATTTTTATATCCCTTACCGAGTTTTTTATGATAATACCATGTTTTAAATTTTCTTTCATAGGATTTCTTATATGTTAAAAGGATATTTCAGGTGCTCATGTCGATGAATCCAATTGGTTATTTTGTAATTATTTTTGTAAACTCTGATTCTATGTATGTTAGTTGTTGTCTAATTCTTCAGAACCTAGATGGGAAAAGTTCCTTATATATATAATGTACTATGTATTTTTATGTTATATATTATAAAAAAATAAAAAAATAGTACTGAATCCAAAAGTGTGGGTTCGGGGCATTACATTTAGTATCAGAGGAATGGTCTGGACAAATTTAGAGATTAGACGTTGTCATTTTTTTTCAATAATTAGTCATATAATTTAATTTCCAACATATAGTTAATTAAGTACACATAAGAAAATATTTTTTCTTAATTATAAATATTATAAGTATAATGAACGAATTGCGAGGACCCAATTCATTTAGAGGGGGGGGGGAATATAATATCTCGATATTTTTAAAAGGAAACAGAACTCCAAATCATACTTAAATAAACTAATAAATACAATTTGACCTTTGTAATCTAGAAATTAAACATAATTTTTCTACTTCTATGTTTTGAATTTTGAAAAATGGACATATAGGGTTGTGATCAGTAAGTTATTTGGAGCCTGATAGGACCAACTTAATTTTTGGTGAATAGTAACCTACCATTGTGAATAGTAATATTAATAGTAATATGACACTTTTTAATTGTAACTCATATTATTATTTTATTTTATTAAGGTTATAAGATAGTGAGATCTTGATTAAATTTTCAAGGTGATATAAAATCAATTATAGTTTTAAAATTGTTATTTTTTGAATAAAATATGATTTTATTTAAAAATTAAATTAAACTTATTTAGATAATTATTTTCAAAAAATGGAGTTCATTTTTAATTATGGACATAGAAAAATGGTTGAGGTGAATTTTTGTGATTTTTTTGAAATATTTGAATTTTTGGTGAATCGTGAAATTCGATAATTTATAAAATTTGATAAATAAATAGATTTATGCATCATGCTTGAGTCATGGATGATGTAAATGGAAATTAGTTCGAAATAATATTCACTTATTACTATTTTGGGTCAAATGAATCTATACTATTCATAGTCTTGAGAAATTTTTTTAAACTAATGATTAAAATATTGTAAAACCCCTCCTCTCCTCCACTATAAATACCACCCTCACCCTTCTTCCTCTCACACCTCTCAAGATTTGGTAATTGTATAAGTTTTTTCCAATACCCTTTCCAAGGATCTTCCCCATGTTTAAGACCTACTGGTCTCACCAAAAGGCCAAAACCAGAGGTATTAAGGTGGATTTGAAGGAGAAGAGATCAAGAGGTAAAAATCCTCTTTCATTTTCTTATGTTTTCTTTTCAATTCATTTTATTTTCATATAATCCCTTTATCATTACCTTATACAAGAGGTATGAAAGATCCAAAATATTATATATTATCTATGTTATCATGTTTATGGAAAAAAATTATCATTATTCTTCCTCTCCTCTTCCTCTTATTCTAAAAATAAAATCATCGTTCGTGATGTGCTGATTTACCAAAATCATGGACAATGTGTTTTCAATTTCCATTACTTCCTTCAAAACTGGTTATAAAATCATTTTAATTGTTGAAAAATATTTTAAAGTTTATGATATACCATATTTAAAGTTCTTTTGTCAACATATATACATAATATTATGTTATAGAATGAAAGTAGTTCGTGATTATCAAAGAACCGCTAAAATGATCTAAATGGATATCATTAATGATTTATCTAATGATTAATCCTCATAAAATATAACCAAAATGATTTTTGGAATAATTTAATATTATGGAAAAATATTAATACCATTTCATTCCAATTCTAAAATTTCTTCTCCATACGACAAGAAAATCATATACAAACTAGCCATGAAAATCATGGAAAGAACGTACCCCGAACAATGGGAGGAATAAAATACTAATAATTAAAGGGTAAAATTAAATTATAAAATGATTATATAAGGTGTTAAAAAAATTAATATATTTCTTTAAAATATTAATAACACTCTTTTAAAAAATATACATGAGGTTTAAAAATCTTTCAAGTTAGACAGACCCGAGGTAAGGGAATTCTCAACCCAATTTTCATTCTTTGGGTTAACTTTCTACTTCATTAATTACGTGGTATTAATTTTTTTTGTGATGATTTTTGTTAATATTATGTTTAATTAAGTGTATTTAGAGTTTATATACACATTCCATCCACTATATTAAGTCTCACACCAATTATATTATATTTGTAAGGGGATTTTCTGTTAAAATTCTCTTTTAAAATTCTATTTTAAAAAATTCAAAAGCAATGTTTTTATACAATTATTCATGTTGTATTATAATGTTATGGTTCTTGGGAATATTTTATGATTAATTTTGGGACCTATATCTACCTCTAATTCATTGGATATGTGTAAGTTTTAGGTTATTTGTATGGTTACTCAAAGTGTAACTACGATGGTTACACAATAAGGTAGTCGTGAGGGTTACATTGTAAGGTAACCATGAAGGTTATAAAGCATAAGGTAGTCAAGAGGGTTAAAATATTATGTAAGTATTGCCCCAAAATACCTTTATGGTTTTATATATGTTCTATAATGTTTTATGGAAATCTCATGTTTCACAAAGTAAGTATATATGGGTGAGAAGTATGTGTTTGTGATAATGATTTTATATGTTTATAAGTATTCATGGACTAATGGGTTATTTCCTTATTTTTATATATCTTAGAGATATTTTTATGCTCATCCCAAGTTTTAAATTTTTTTTCATAGGATTCATTATAATTTCAAAGGACAGTTAAGGTGCTAATGCAGATGAATCCAATTAGTTATTTTATAATTATATTTGTAAACTCTAATTGCATGTATGTAAGTTGTTGTCTAATTCTATAGAACATAAAACTAAAAAGGCCCTCAAATGTGTAATTTACTATGTATTTTTATGTTATATCTTATAAAAAAATACACATCATATTTTTAGTACAAAATTAGGAAGTGCGGGTTCATGGCATTATATTATATCCTTATGTGAACACATAAGAGATATTTAAATATAAGAGAGGGTAATTTTGTAAATTTATTTTCTTTAAATATTATACAGGTCATTTTCATGGGAAAGTGGCCATTAAAAATATAAATATTAAGAAAAACATGATGTGGTTTGAATTACCTTCTTAAAATAATAATTAAGATGAAAAATTATGGCCTTATAACTTAGTTTTAACCTAGATCAACTTGATTTACCCTTTACCATAGTGATAAATTTTACCATAGTTACTATTTATATTAAAAACAAATAAAAAGGGCCAATTTATAAAATTTAAAACTCATAATTATAAATATAGAATAAAATTTATTAAATTTAGTACCAATAAGTTCTAGGAATTAATTTAAAAATAATTGTGCAATACATGATGAAAACTTTCTTATAGAAAAATACATTTTAAGCATAAAACATAGTTTATTATTATCTCATACATAGTAAAAATATTATATGAAGGTTTAAAACAATTTATTGAGTATATAAAATATAAATTTAATTAATATAATTCACCAATATTGATTAATTTAGTATATAAGAATGCATCACACATATAATTTTTTTTCCAAAAAAACATTAAATTTACTTTTAAATGATTTTTATTTTCATTCTTAATCAATGGATATCCAATGAATTTATTTTATACATGTGAAAACCATAAATTATTCATAATTTATTGAGTTCTATTCATACCCACCAATCCAAATGGCTAAGAAATAACTATTACATTAAATAATAATAATTATATAGTATATCAAAGTCTGTTTAAACTTGGTATTGCGTGTAATGAAAACTATTGAAGAAATTAAATTTATTTGAAACAAGATCATAAAATATTGGGGGTGTTAAATTCTAACCCCATTAAAATGAGTTTATCACTTGAAATTCTTCACTCTAATACAAAAAATGATTATATATCTATTTCATTACATCCTCGAGTTCCAAAGTAGATTATTTGAATTTATGATTCCTCTAGATAAATTTTACTAGGTGAGTAGTCTTGTTCCATAGATCTTTATATATACGGTCAAATATCATTACAAGGTTTCTTTGTAATAAAGGTCATCTTCTAGTGGTATGTCCTCTAAGTTTAGTACATGTGAGGGATTATGTATGTACTTCCTCAGGAGAGATATATGGAACACATCATGAACTTGAGAGAGGTACGGTGAAAGTGCCAAGTGATACGATACCATCCCTACATAATCAAGAATATTGAAAGGGCCAATAAAATTGGGACTCAAATTTCCCTTATTCTTAAATCTTGTAACCTTATTCTATGGATAAATTTACAAAAAAAACCTTCTCACCAACCTCAAATTTTAGATCACACCGATGATTGTCATTATTACTTTTTTATCGACTATAAGTTATAATGATGTGATATTGAATGATACTAACTTTATCTACCATTTAATTAGATAAAATAGGTCTCGATATATTTCTTTCTCAAACATCATCCTAATTCACTAGTTTTCTATAATTCTTTCCATATAGGGATTCATAAGGACCAATCTGAATGATCAAGTGAAAGCTATTGTTGTAAGAGAACTTGACTAGAGGAAGGCCTTGATCCCAACCACATTTTAAATACATAGAAAAAGATATTAACATATTATATAAGGTTTGAATGGTTCTCTCAGACTAACCATATTTTTGAGGATGATACACTATACTGAAACTCAACTTTATATCCAATTATTAATGAATACTTCACTATAACATAAAGGTAAACCTTTAATATTAATCATTTACAATAGAATTTGGTACCCCATGCAACCTTACCACTTCCTTAATGTATATTCTGGAAAGATTATCAAGAGAGAAGTCTTATTTGATGGAAATGAAGTGTGATGAATTCATTAGGTGACTGACTACAACCCATATAATATTATTGCTATTATGTTTTTTGGGGAGGCTGATAAAAAAACCATGTTGATGTTTTCCCATTTCCATTTTGGTATGGGTAATGGTAATAACATATCCTTAGACTTATATCTCTTAACCTTAACTTATTTTCATACTAATCACTAAGATACATACTCGACAATATCTCTCTTAATTATATACCACAAGAAATACTCCTTCAGATATCTATAAATCATCATACCTCTAGAATTAATAGTGAATAATGAACTATGAGACTCATCCAATAGCTCCTTATTCAAATTAGGTATGGATACAACACATACACGGTTCCTGAATTTTTTTTATTACATCACAATCAAGGTTAAACTTACGAGCATCTCTCACCTTCTTATATATCTCTACATATTTCTTCTACATCTACTTAGTCATAAATTGGATAGATGTTTGAACACTCATTTAAGAAAGATAATATTTCTCCCCTTACTTCATTATTTCAAGATCTATCCTTCAAAAATGTATAAATATTTTATCTTTTTTAATCCCCATCATAGATAAGATAGTATGATTATTTCAACTCAGAGCATCTATCACCTTGATCTCTTTCCTAGGGTGGTAATGCAATGATAATTCATAATTTTTAATTTTCTCTTACCATATTATCAAGAATAGATTCATATATTTATGAGTGAATATATACTTTAAATTTTTTTGATAAATATATATATCACACCTTTCTCTATAAAGATAATGCCTCTATATCTTTAATGAAAAAATTACCATAGCTAAATCCAAATCATGAGTTGGGTAATTTTTCTCATGAACCTTTAATTTTCATGAATTATAAGATATCACCATATCATTCTTCATGAGAATGAATCCCAATCCCTTCTTAAATACATCACTAATAAAAACTCTTCTCCACTGTAGGGTAATGTAATAATAAGTGCACTGACTGACTTTATCTTCAGTTCCTTGAAATTTTCTTCACATTAATCAATTAAAAGGAACTTAGATTCCTTTTAAGTTAACTTGATGAGTAGATTATACATTCATGAGAAATTATCCACAAAGTTCAGATAATATCCATTCAAATCAAGAACAATATGGATCTTACCCACAATGTTTGGTCTGGAACAACATTCAATAACTTCTCTCTTTGAAGGATCCACTGATATACCCTCATTAGAGATTATATGAACCAATAATGAAACTTTCCAAATCCAAAATTCATACTTGGTTAATTATTTATAAATATTTTCTTTTATAAGGGTGTTTATCACTACTCTCAAATTATTTTCATGATCTTCCTTACTCTTTGAAAATATAATAATATCATCTATCAAACTAACAAAAATTTTTCAAGGTAATCTATAAATAATATATTAATTAAATTCATGAAGATAGTTGGGGAATTAGTATGACTAGATGGTATCATTATAAATTCATAGTGTTTATAACTTGTATGTAAGGTTGTCTTGGATATATCCTCCTTCTTGACCCTCAATCGATGATATCTAAATCAAGATTAATCATAGAAAAGTATTGAGCTTCAAACAATTGATCAAAAAAGTCAACAATATGGGGTATAAGATACTTGTTCTTTGTAGTGATCTTGTTAAGTTCCCTATAATCAATATAGAGTCACATTGATCCATATTTATTATTAAAAAAAATAACAAGTTCACCCCAATGTGATTCACTTGGCTGGCTTAATCTCTTGTTAAGATTCTATTATAGTTTCTTATTTATTTCCTACAACTAAATTGGGGCTATTCTAAATGGATTCTTTGAAATATCTATATAACCAAGTATGATTTTTATTGAGAACTAAACTTCATGATTTAGTGGAAGTCCACTAAATTATTCTATAAAGATATCAATAAAATCATGAAAAATAAAACATATTTGATGTTGATTTTATTACAAACCATATGATATAAACATTCATTTTTAATAAGAATCAATACCCATATAATGGATGTGATTTCCATAGAAATTTCATATTTATTGTCAAAATGATAGCCAATCATAGGTTGGTTTGAAATATCAAACATGAATTCCCTTCCTTAGTAATTAATGTGGGATTTATGTAAATAATGCTAATCCATGACCAAAATAACATTAAATTAAACCCGAGGAAGAATAATAAGATTTATAGGAAGCACATTCCCAAAAAATTCAATTGGAGAAGAATAAAAGACTTGATATGAAATCATTGCATCATTATGGGTTTTCACTTATAATTAGATATCTAATCATTGGAGTGGAATTTTTATACCCTTAAAAAATTATTTAGATATAAAACAGCGAGTAGAACCAAATTTAAATAAGAAATTTTCATTTCTATATTAGATTTTAAGTGTACCTTTAACCAATTTATTATTACACTCCACATAAAAAAAGTGATCATGTGGTATTTCCCTTTCTTTTTAGGCTTAATAGGTTGTGACATTGATCATCATCACTAACCTTCATATCTGAGAAATTATTATCATAATTCTCATTCTCCTTGCATTTGAAACAATGGAGTGTGAGTGGTGCATTCTTTGGGAATTTATCTCTATTAACATCATTATCTAACTTCTTCCTATAACTTCAATATTTAACTTCCCAATTACCATCCCTTCCGCACTTAAAACATTTACCAGTCCCCTTAAGATAATTTATACTATGTTTCTTTCTACACATTGATCATAAAGTAAATATCATCTACTTATTTCCAGGTTTTTTAAAATTTCCTTTGAATCCAATCTTTTTTTATTAAAACTATGGGATAGATAAGTAACTCCATTATCCATTTCCACCTCAATAACACATAAAATGATTTATTCATATATATTGAAGTCTTTATGGATAATTCCTTTTATGGACTTTATTTTTAGCTATTGAAGAATCAGTCAATATTAATTTTAGGTTGGATGATAATAACAAAACAGTACCTTGAAAGTATCATAAATTTTGACTCATAGGTGCCAACAGATTCATTGTCCTACTTTAGCTCGAGAAATTACTTCTCCATTTTCATAATAAGAATAAAAGTAAAGTACTTATTAAAAAATAAGTTCTTAAAATCATCCCACTCAATGGATTTAACTTCTTCCCATTTCATTATATTCTTGATAGGATTCCACTATTAATCCACTTATCCTTACAAATGATAGAAAAAAATGATTTTTTCATAATCCAAAACTTGTAGAATGGAAAATATATTTTAATTTGTATAGATATATTTCTTAGAAACTAGTGGATCAGAGGAACCACTAAAAAGGGGGAAGTTTCATCATGAAGAACTCAACAAAATTTTGTTCCCTCCTTTTCTCATTTGGAAGTTCATAATGATTTATATATTGAGAATGTTTTGTGAGCATAATAATGATATTTTTCATTCTATCTCCCATAAAATTTAAATACTTAGGAGGAAAATCATTTCATTATCCATAAATTTATATAGTAACACGATTCCTTTGGGTTCCATCCATTGATAAAAACTAAAAATAATAGTGTGAGAAATAATAATCATAGTGGAAAACCACATAATCACAAAAAAATCATTTATTTGATCTCTAAATCAAGACACTTTATTTTTTATTCCATGACACATTAGGTTTAACCTAGGTCATCCATGATCATTAACAAAACTTCAGAATGTTATCATATACTTAGACCTATCCCCAAGGATTTAACTAAAGTTTTTTATCCTAGTTTTCAAAGTTTAACTAAATATTTCTCTGATACCAACTATAGAAACCTATAGTTTTTATAAATAGATATTATATCTTTTTATATGAATATTAAATAAATAACATAATAGTCTTTGATAAAATCATATAAGTCCTGCATTTTTGGAAACATGGATATATAAATAGATGGTTCATAAGTTGAATTCTTCATTTACCACTAAAATATTGAAAAATAGTAACCTTCTTAGACTTATCATACTTATTACCTTTCTTTATATCCCAAGGAAAGGGAAACATAATAAAGGGTGAGCCCAGGTTCTCGGTAAGGGTAAACAAGGGAGATTTCAAGGATCACATGAGAATAACATGAGTATAAGGGTATGATAACTTGATCTTAATAATTGAAAACCATACCCTACATATTAATTATCAAAATCTTGCATCATGGAATAAAGATTGAAAATTAATAAGACATGAATCACAAAGGAATCAAAGAACATGAGCTATGTGAGTATAAAATAGGCATAAGACATGATTTTTTGGAATACAAATAATCATAGTAAACCATTTCACTTGTAGTCAAAGCTCACTACCAAGACTATTATAACGGATTGGGTTCACTCTCCAAACCATCGTAGTAGTCAAGGTTCACTCCCAAGACTATAATAGTGTAAAAAGTCTCTTAATAAATTGGGTCCACTCCCCATTCCAATATTTTTTATCTTATGAGATGTAATATACTAACCTTCGGGTGCCACTAAACTTGTTCTCTAAGTTGGTTTAGTATGTGACCTTAGGCGTGCCTCCCTGTACTCCAGATGATATTAGCTTGCTACAAGGGTCCAACGTGGTATGTGGGAATACTATACCCTCTTTAAAAGAGTATGAAAGTAGTGTAAATTGATATAATATATAACTAATGAAATAAAATTCATTAAATATGCATCATGTAACCAATTCCCAAACTGGGAAAACACCTATACCTAAATATATTAAACATTTCATTTATTATAAGTGTCATGTGTCAAGGAAGCCCAAAAATGAAAACACACTGATAATCCCCAAAACAGGTCCTTACATTAGTTTGATCCCTCATCCATGAACCATCTGATATCCTACTCAACTATCCATCATAGGGCCTTTTCCCTTATCATGACCCGCAACCATGAAATATGATCAATTACCAATGGCCGCCTGAGTAGGATGTGAGTATAACTCATTAGGATATCACAAAAATTTTCTAAATCAATATCTAGTATAATAATAGTTCATTAATAAATATAAAATAAAGATATAAAATTAGTAGATAAAACATGTTTCATAATTAAACAGCTTCAACTAGCCCCATGGGATCTCGAGTTCCACAATAACTCCCATCTACCCAAACCTACTTTATCCCATGTCCGAAGTCTAAACCATATACCATGATTGGTTAAACACATAAATCCACCAAGGAATTAATTAATTAATCCCATATAAATAATTGTACATAGAGCATAATTCTAGGTACCCATACCATATAAATCATCACAATTTAGAGATTCAGTCTTGATACCCATAACATCGGATCTTGGAGAACCAGTACAGTACCCCAAACCTTGAAATGCATTAGTGGGAATCAAGTTTCAGTCCAACCCATATGATGTAATGCATCATTAGTTTCTAAAGCATCAGTTTGGCCCACATTAAGGATAAGGAGACTTAGTCCACCATCTGACCATATCATATATTTTCATTTTCCATATTTCATCACCATTAAACATTGTATTAAACAATATAAACAAGGGTACACCATTTCATTCATCAACATGCCAATGGTTCATTCCCTTTGACACCTATAACTAAATTTCATAACTTGTCCATTTTAGAATTTATTCATAACCACAACCATTATAAATTTCTTCAAATAATTTAAAAATATAGGAATACCCTTTTAAAAATTTTAAACATTTACACTCAATAATATCATAACTCATTAAACTTTTCATGTTAATACAAATAACCCTTATACAATATTCACATGTCTAACACGTGTAAAAATAGGTTAATCTTAACTCATAAACCATATATTTTTTCATTTCAAAACTCATTTAAATATTTTCAATAGAGTGTCACACCCCCTAGGAAACTATAATTCTAGTATCGTAATCATTAATGGACCATACGAGGTCTTTGAAGGATATAACACATCAATTAAGGCTCAATTTATCTTCCTATGTCAAGAACATGATTACACAACATAATAATGCATTAACACACCCACATGCACATGAATAACATCGCGAATATAGCAGAAATCTTATAGAATACCTACCTTAGGGTTATTTATGAACAATATCCACACCTCAGCCCTTGATTAAAGCTAGAATGGTCAAAATCACCAAGATGTAGGATCTCCTGGAAATAGAGTTCATAAGATTTGGAAGGAGAGGAAATAATCCACAATAATTCTACTAGAAAATAGAAGGAAACAGAGTCAGAGACTTATTGGGTTCTTCTATTCTCACTTAATAACTCTCCAAATTCCTAATAATCAAGAGAGAATCACCCTTGAGGGATGAGAGAACTCAAATTTTACAACCCTTTCTACTATAGAAGAAATGGGGGATAAATCTTGTGAAAATAGTATAGAGGTTAGGTTGAAAAAACTATAACTTTCCCACTTTTTCATAGGAACACATTTTTGCCACTTTGTTTTCCAAACCATTATCCAATTATGTGTTTCCCTATATCCAATAGTAAACTGAGTCACATAGTTTTCTAGGCCACCTTTATAGTTTGAAAAACTGTACAGTCACCATGTAGTTACCTATATTCAAGGGGATCAAGCTGCATGGTCTCTTGGGACACCAAGAACAATTTGTTAACCATGACCCTTCCCACATCTATGTTGCATAATTATGGTGAAACATTAGTACTAAACGTGTTCTAACCATGAACCATGCATTGGATGGCCTAATTTCCCCCATTTTCATGTCCCAAACACTAGGGACACTCCTGATACATTTCCTAGATCCAGATTTCCTTTCATTTACCAATTTAAAGGGATTTAAACAAATATTAAAAAAATAACCTGTTAGAATTTCAGGATCTTAAAATCTCCCCATATTTTAATATCTCATCCCTAAGCTTCTCTCCATAGAATCACCGAGTTTTTAAGTTAAAGAGTTTGGGACGCTGGGCCCACATATAAGCTTCCCTATCCCAAGTTTCTTTTCGAACTTGACCATTCGGCAAAAAAACTTAGACCATTGACATGGTCTTTCCCCGAAGTGTTTTTTCCATATGATCGATGACATGAATTGGTTGATCCTCAAAGGACGCATCATCCTTAAGCTCCACATCATCAATATCAATCACATGAGAAGGGTCAGGGTGATACCACCAAATCTGTGACACCTGAAAAATGTCGTGCATACCATTATAACACTATAGAAGATCCAATCAATATGCCACAAGACTAATCCTCTCTACAATATCAAACAATCCCACATATTTGGCTTCCAACTTAACCTATTTCTGAATAAGAAATTGACCCAATATCGACTATACCAAAAGGAAAAACAAGTCTCATACTAAAAAATTAAGAGGTTGACTGGAACGACCCGAAATTTTGAATAAATCTTGTTTCCTAATTTTTGTGTGTTATTTTATTTCATACTCAACAAAAGTGTTTCATTTGATAACATGAGTATAATTAAAATGAGACCGATGGGTTTCGACTATTATATGACCGTTGGTCAATATGACCACTAGAAACTAAACCTTTTGATTATTGTCTCTAAATACAAGTGATCTTGGTTAATTAATATACAACGAAGATTTGATGGCCTCATCCAGTAGTCTCGGGCCAATTGAATCCCATCTAACGGAACTTGGGAAGGAGGTAGCACCACTGGGCTTTGATCTAGACCAAACCCAAGCTGAACTTCATCGTGTGAAGCTAGAACAGAGTCACCTTCGCGAGAAGTTCAAACTGATAGAAATTACTACTCGTGCAATGTTGGCTGAGCCGCCCCAAGATTCTATGACCCTAGCACACCTTACTCTTAGGTCCTATGCTGGTGTTATAAGGGGCTATGTATTGAGACCATAACAACCTTGTGTAATCCTTTGACTTAAATAAAAATTGTGATTTCTTCTTATGATGAAGTTTTTGAATTTTCAAATGTCCGGATAAATATAGTATGCTTATTTTTTATGAATTTTAGAGAAAGGATATTTTTAAAAATGTTGATGTAAACCATAAATAATTAATAATGTGTAATGATTTTCAAAAAATGGTCTTCTACAATTATGTTCAGTATGAATTTTAGAGTCTAATGAGATCCGCTTGATTTTTGATGAATAGTAAACTATGAATAGTGATTTTATGCTTAGGATTAGTAATTTGACTAAATGGATTAGTAATCTCACTTAAAGAAAGTATTAATATAATTTAGGCACATTGATTAAGTAATGTGATTCAATAAAATGGGTAAATAACTATTTCAGAAATTACTAGTAAAGTAATAGTTTGTTCGGGTGAATAGTGTTTTTTAATTAAAAAATATATTAAAAATATTTAGAAAATTATTTTTATAAAATGGATTTCATTTTTGAACTCAGAGCATCTATATTATGTTAAGGTAATTTTTGGGGATTTTTCTGAACAAAATGAATTTTCGATGAATAGTGTATTTATTTAAAAATTAAATTAAAAATATTTAGAAAACTATTTTTATAAAATGGAGTTCATTTTTGAAATCATAGTATCGATATTTGGTTAAGGTTAAATTTTGGGATTTTTCTGAGAAAGTTGAATTTTTGATGAATAGTGAAAATACAGTTTTTAAGTTACGGGTATTTAATGACATCATTAAATGATGTATTAAGTATGTAATCATTATGGTCGACTTATGAATAGTAAGATAATGTATGAGGTGTCCCAAGTGGCCAATACCATGAGAAAATACTGTGGGCAAGCCCATGGTTTTGCTAATACCACCAATGAGGTGTCCCTTGGCCATTAATGCCTTGTCCCCCCACTTTCCCTATAAATACCCACCCTTTCCTCCTTTAGTTTTCACTCCCAACTCTCTCCCAACGAAGCTATGGTCTCATTACCTCTCAAGGTGTCCTCCCAAGGTGCCCCCAAGCCCTCAAGGTCCCAACCTTTGAGTTTTAAGAGTTACGTTTTAAGGTAAGGGATCCAACCTCTCTCTTTCTTTTCAAATACTCTCTTTTAAGTCGTTTCTTTTATGCTCCATGTTCTTATGTTGGAGGATGTTCTTTTATATTCCTCTTACTTCCCTTTTCATTTTCATATGATGAGATATCCCCTCTTACTCTCATCATTTCATTTTATGAATGTTTAAGTGGCGCTGTTAGGCTGCCAAATTGTTTGTAACAGATTCTTTCACTCTTCTCATTTTCAAGTTCTATTTTCTTGTCAGGTATTTCAAGTTCCTTTTTATTATGTTGGGGTATTATCTCTATATATATCATAATGATATTTTATGTTCATATGATGAGAGACCCTATTTTATCTCATCAATTTTTTTTGATATTTAAGTGACGCTGTTAGGCTGCCAAATTTTTAAGGGATTCTTTCACCCTTCTCATTTTCAAGTTCTATTTTTTTGTCAAGTCTTTCAAGTTTCTTTTTATTATTTTGGTGTATGATCTCTAAATATATCATACTGATCTTTTATTTTCATATGATGAGAGACCCTATTTGATCTCATCAATTCATTTTTTTGAAGTGTAAGTGATGCCGTTAGGCTGCCGAATTTTCATAAAATAAATCTTATTTTTGTCTTCCTTTCATGTTCTTCATTTCATATGGTATATCTTTAAAATTTCATTACCATGTTCTTAAATCCTTTATATTATGCCCCCCTACTGTTTTATGTATCATCTATTAGTGGGTGACCCATGTCCCCTCTCTTTTCAATGTTTTCTAAAACCCTGTATCATAGCCGTTATGCTGCAGAATTTTTCATCTCAAAATGTCTTTCTCTTTTTCACAAATTATTTTATTTTATTAAGTGAAAACTCAAAGATATTTCTTATATAAGGGTATTCACATATATATCTAAATGTTCTATTTTAATTCTAGTATTTACATACATGAGACCCGCTTTCCTTTTTCTGTGGGTTTAAAGTGACATAAAGATCACGTCTTTAAAGTAGTTTTTAAAACGTGATGACTATGAAATGAAACCCATTTATTTTATTCTATATGGGTTGTTAATGAAATGTTTGATGATTATATATGTGTATCACATGATAATAAAGACAAATTTAATGGTGCTCCTTGATTGCGCTCCAATGCATTGGGTAAAGACTTAATCTCTAGAGATGACCATTTTTAACGACGCCTTGGTGAATAACCTTGGTAATTTTTAATGACACCTCAGGGATGGACCTTGGTGAAACAAAAATGATTGTATATGTTAAATGTTGTATCCACATATTCAAGTTATGAAATACGTTATTTTTATTATGATATGCTTCATGATTTCTTTCTCATGCCTTAAAGTTCTTTTTCATGACTTTATTGATGTATCTCAAGTTCACATGTTAAATGTTTCCCTTGTTTCCCTTACTGGGCCTTATGCTCACCCTTTCTTTTTATGTATGTCCCCAGGTTATGAGATGCAGTAATGAACCTAGGATTAACATAAGGATAATCCTTTCAAGTGTTTAATAATAATGTTTTATGTTTTCATGTTTTGAGTTCCTGGTTTCTAAGACACTAAACCTTAAAGATCCACAGTTTTGTATAATGTAATGAAAGTTTATGTGATAAAAATCTGGGATGTTATAGTTGGTATAAAAGGATGGTTTAGTTATTTGTGGAAATTAGAATATTAAAACTTTAGGAAGAACCCTATAGAAAAGTTTAAATATAGGAAATCTTCTATGTATTTTGGTGAGTATTAAGTAAGTGGTTTATCAAGAAAATACATCCCTGTCTGGATACGAGCAGGTAGAGGTGGCTTTGGCACATATGTACATAGGGGTAAAACCCGAAAACACCACTTTGTGCTAGACTCGAATGGGAACTAGTCCACGACAACGGGCCTTGCTGCAGTCTTGGTTACGACACTCTCGGGGGATATGCTTTGGTAAATTCATAAGCTTAGTATTAACCATTTTTAAGGGAATAAAGATAAAATAAAATAATGATTCACATAAGAATATATGATCATGGATATCCTATATTGGAACCTAGGGTATCACAAGTTAGGGTATACTTTTCTTCTATAAGTTTATCCTTCTATGATTTAAGTTTCCTTTTCATGATTATTGGCTAAGTATTTAAGCCCCCTAATTATACTTTTTTTTCTTAGTTAATGGAGGGAAATGGAAGAACATGTCCCAACAACCAATGTGATAAGAAATGTGACTATTACCCTATTAATGTGATAGAGATGAAGAGATATCAAGTTGAACATATAGTGATTATGCCAAACCAGCTACCAAAAAATCACAATTTATAATTGGTACCTAGTTGAATTCCCAAATTCATCATGGAAGAAGAAGAAGAAGTCTCAAGGAGGTTCATATAATAAAGTTGATAAGGGAAAGAAGACCCAATTTCCTTTGTGCAAAAAGTGGGGAAAGAGGCACCAAGGGGAATGTCACAAAGGAAATGGGAGATGTTTTAAGTATGGGGTGATCAGGCATAAATTAGATAATTGCTTTAAAAAATGGATAATGTGATGAATAGAGATAAGGTTCGATCTAATGTACCTTATACTTTTCAATGTCATAAATGTGGATAAGTTAGACATTATCCAAGGCAATGATCTCTTGGAAGGGATGAGAAGCATGATGAGCATCAACAATCTTCAAGAAAAAGGGAACAATGCAATTCCTATGATGAGATGGATCTTGATGACTAAAGTACACGTGACTTCTTCGCAATAATTGTCTATGTCATGTAGTTTTTTCAGTTCATTCCCTATAAGCATATCTTTAATGTTTTATAAGAACATCGAGTCACTACCTAATATGGTTTTATATCATTAAGGAAAACATATATTGTTATGTAACACATGTTGATGTTGTGAAGCTATTCTTCTTGAAAAAAAGATGATTAGGGGATTAAAAGATGATTATTATTTTTGAAGACGTTCACTATTTTGGGAACCCTATATTATCGAGGTAAATAGATTACTATGGTATTTTCATTGAGGAATAAAGGTTGACTTATATTTTGAAGAATCAATGAATTTAAGGTGAACTTATGGTAATATAGGTTACTTATGGAAATGATTAACCAATCTTGGGGAAAATATGTTTAGGTTAGCTACTTTTTTTATAAGATGTTAGGAGTGGTTGATGTTTTTTGGAGATGAACGATGAAGTTTATTTTGGATGACTTTGTTATCAAATCGTTCTTGTATTTGGATTCAAATCTTAGATTGGTTTATTTTGAAGAATTTTAAGGATAGTTATTTATGGAATAGTCTATGATGAACTTTGGGTAGTACTGTGGAAT
Source organism: Viscum album (assembly GCA_963277665.1). Taxonomy (NCBI): domain Eukaryota; kingdom Viridiplantae; phylum Streptophyta; class Magnoliopsida; order Santalales; family Viscaceae; genus Viscum; species Viscum album. Next base: position 1,355,234,157 of record OY728164.1, read on the forward strand.
TTTGAAGATTTAAAAGTAGTTTACCTTCTTATGGGGTTCTTTATTTTGGAAGAGTTGTTTTATCTTACCCTTTCTGTTTTGAGATAATGTTTAAAGATAGAAGAAATAAATAGTTAATATTTGGTGGATTATTTGATTCTCTAGAAGATGATTCTTATGCTTTTGATGAGACCAAGTGTTTTTTTAATGCTCATAATTTGGAGAAAAGATTAGTTTTGGTAGAAACTTATTAAGGGATGAAACTCTACTTGAAGGTAAATATATTTCCTTGTGTTTTTATTCTATGTAGTAAATGAATTCCTCAAAATTATGAAAAGGAACGTAAAACAAAAACGCTGTTGGTTTACGTTTCTTAATGGGTAATCAAAGACCGTTTACACACATCATAAGTTTGTGATTTTATTGTGGTTAAATTTCTCCTAATCATGTTTTCTATGACTCCCCCTCAGAACTTGACCATTTGTTTTCTCTTCCATGTCCATGTTTTCCTACATGGAATCCTAGTGTGAGTTAACTCAGGTGACCTTTTTACTTACCTTTATTTCTTTTAAAATAATATTTTTACAGAATCCTTTTTTGATGTTGGACTTTCAATGAAATTTCCAAATCCAATTTTAAAAATTGCGACGCAATTTCTTAAGGGGGGAAGAATGTAACGACCCAAAATTTTGAATAAATCTAGTTTCCTAATTTTTGTGTGTAATTTTATTTCATACTCAACAAAACTGTTTCATTTGACAACATGAGTATAATTAAAATGAGACCATTGTGTTTAGACTATTATACGACCGTTGGTCAATATGACCACTGGAAACTAAATGTTTCGATTATTGTATCTAAATAAAAGTGATCTTGGTTAATTAATATAGAAAGAAGATTTGATGGCCTCATCCGGTAGTCTCGGGCCAATTAAAGCCCATCTGATGGAACTTGGGAAAGAGGTAGCACCACTGGGCTTTGCTCTGGACCAAACCCAAGCCGAACTTCATCATGTGAAGCTAGAACGGATTCGCCTTCCCGAGAAGTTCATACTGATAGAAACTACTACTCGTGCAATGTTGGCCGAGCCGCCCCAAGATTCTATCACCCTAGCACATCTTAATCTTAGGTCATATACTGGTGTTATAAGGGGATATGTAATGAGACTGTAATAGGCTTGTGTAATCCTTTGAATTAAATAAAAAATGTGATTTCTTCTTATGATGAAGTTTGTGAATTTTCAAATGTCCGGATAAATATAGTATGCTTATTTTTAATGAATTTTAGAGAAAGGATATTTTTGAAAATGTTGATGTAAACCTTAAATAATTAAAAATGTGTAATGATTTTCAAAAAATGGTCTTATACAATTATGTTTAGTAAAAAAATTAGAGTCTAATAAGATCAACTTAATTTTTGATGAATAGTGGATTATGAATAGTGATTTTATGCTTAGGATTAGTAATGTGACAAAATGGATTAGTAATCTCATTTAAAGAAAGTATTAATATAATCTAGGCACCTTGATTAAGTAATGTGATTCAATAAAATGGGTAAATAACTATTTCAGAAATTATTAGTCAAGTATTAGTTTTTTCGGGTGAATAGTGTTTTTTAATTAAAAATTAAATTAAAAATATTAAGAAAATTATTTTTATAAAATGGATTTCATTTTTGAACTCAGAGCATGTATATTATGTTAAGGTATTTTTTTGGGGATTTTTCTGAACAAAATGAATTTTCAATGAATAGTGTATTTAATTAAAAATTAAATTAAAAATATTTAGAAAATTATTTTTATAAAATGGAGTTCATTTTTGAAATCAGAGCATCGATATTTGGTTAAGGTAAAATTTTTGGATTTTTCTGAGAAAGTTAAATTTTTGATGAATAGTGAAAATACAGTTTTTAAGTTACAGGTATTTAATGACATCATTAAATGATGTATTAAATATGTAATCAATATGGTTGACTTATGAATAGTAAGATAAGGCATGAGGTGTCCCATGTGGCCAATACCATGGGAAAATACCATGGGCAAGCCCATGGTTTTGCTAATACCACCAATGAGGTGTCCCTTGGCCATTAATGCCTTGTCCCCTCACTTTCCCTATAAATTCACACCCTTTCCTCCTTTATTTTTCACTCCCAACTCTCTCCCAAAGAATCTCTGGTCTCATTACCTCCCAAGGAGTCCTCCCAAGGTGACCCCAAGCCCTCAGGGTCCCAACCTTTGAGTTTTTAGAGTTACATTTTAAGGTAAGGGATCCAACCTCTCTCTTTCTTTTCAAATACTCTCTTTTAAGTCATTTCACTTATGCTCCATGTTATTATGTTGGAGGATGTTATTTTATATTCCTATTACTTACCTTTTCATTTTCATATGATGAGATATCCCCTCTTACTCTCATCATTTCGTTTTATGAATGTTTAAGTGGCGCCGTTAGGCTGCCAAAATTTTTGTAACAGATTCTTTCACCCTTCTCATTTTCAAGTTCTATTTTCTTATCAACTCTTTCAAGTTCCTTTTTATTATGTTGGGGTATGATCTATATATATATATATCATACTGATATTTTTTTTTTCATATGATGAGAGACCCTATTTGATCTCGTCAATCCTTTTTTTTTGAATTTTAAGTGACGCCGTTAGGCTGCTGAATTTTTAAGGGATTCTTTCACCCTTCTCATTTTCAAGTTATATTTTCTTGTCAAGTCTTTCAAGTTTCTTTATATTATGTTGGGGTATGATCTATAAATCTATCATATTGATCTTTTATGTTCATATTATGAGAGACCCTATTTGATCTCATCAAATCATTTTTTTTAAGTTTAAGTGACGCTGTTAGGCTGCCGAATTTTCATAAAATAAATCTTATTTTTGTCTTCCTTTCATGTTCTTCATTTCATATGGTATATCTTTAAAATTTCATTAACATGTTCTTAAATCCTTTATATTATTTCCCCCTAATGTTTTATGTATCATTTATGAGTGGGTGACCCATGTCCCCTCTCTTTTCAATGTTTTCTAAAACCCTGTATCAAAACCGTTATGTTGCAATAAATTTTTCGTCTCAAAACGTCTTTCTCTTTTTCTCAAATTATTTTATTTTATTAAGTGAATACTCAAAGATATTTATTCTACAAGTGTATTAACATATATATCAAAATTTTCTATTTTAATTCGGGGATTTACATACATGAGACCTGCTTTCCTTTTTCTGTGGGTTTAAAGTGACATAAAGATCACGTCTTTAAAGCAGTTTTTAAAATGTGATGACTATGAAATGAAACCCATTTCTTTTATGCTATATGGGCTGTTTATAAAATTTTTGATGATGATATATGTGGATCACATGATAATAAATAAAAATTCAAGGGTGCGCCCTGACAGCGCTCCAATGCATTGGGTAAAGACTTAATCTCTAGAGATGACCATTTTTAACGACGCCTTGGTGAATAACCTTGGTAATTTTTAATGAAACCTTGGGGATGGACCTTGGTGAAATGGAAATGATTGTCTATGTTAAATGTTGTATCCACATCTTCAAGTTATGAAATACGTTATTTTTATTATGATATGACTCATGATTTCTTTCTCACGCCTTAAAGTTCTTTTTCATGACTTTATTGATGTATCTCAAGTTCACATGTTAAATGTTTCCCTTGTTTCCCTTACTGGGCCTTCTGCTCACTCTTTCTTTTGATGTATGTCCCCAGGTTATGAGATGCAGTAATGAACCTAGGATGAACATAAGGATAAGACTTTCAAGTTTTTAAGAAGAATGTTTTATGTTTTCATGTTTTGAGTTCCTGGTTTCCAAGACACTAATCCTTAAAGATCCTCAGTTTTTTATAATGTAATGAAAGTTTATGTGATAAAAAGGCGGGATGTTATATTGACGATATCAATCATCATATGATCTCTCTCTACTCTATTCTATATCCATATTCTTATATATCAACTAAATATTCCATGATGTCTCCTTCATGATACTTGGACCCAATAACCATGACTCTCCTACTTCCATCCAACACAAAGGTGATCTATATGGATTACCATAGAGTGACTTGTATGGGTCTATCTGAATCATCACCTAATAAATATTTTCATAAGAAAACTAAATATGTTCTAAGTGTTTCTCCCAAGTTCCACCAAATTCTAGGATGCATGATCTTATCATGTCCTATAATACCTAGATAGTACGCTCTAATTTCCCATTCATATGTGGGGTAAAATGATGTACTCAAAACCACCTAAGTACAAATCCAATTCTACAACCCTTTCCAGAAATGTGAAGTAAAACACATATCTCGATATGAAACAATGCTCTACAGTACCACATTAAATTTTCTTATCTCTTGAACACATGACTCACCCAACTGGTCAATGGTGAATGTCTCCCCAATCAAAAATAAATAGGCTTACATTGTTAACTGATCCATGATCACTCTTATTGAGTCATTCTTCCCGGGATTCATTGGTAATACAAACAAAAAATACATGGTAACATCATCCCATTTCCATTCTATATTAGAAAATTACTATAGTAGACCATCATGTCATTGATTCTTGACCTTAAATTATTGAATGGTGTAGCATCATGCCCCAAAAACTATATTTTACCTTTTCATTCTTGACCAACAATACTATCTATGAATATAATAGTACATCTTGGTCAAACTAGGGTGAACCTCCCACTTCTAGGCATGAAACTCACACACCATATTCTCCTACATACATGTGGGAACAACTATGTGGCTATGAATTTGTATAATATAATTATAATCGATAGTCTAATTGGGATTAAAATCCACAAATTCAAGTATTTTTATAAATTATAAGAACTTTGAAATCTCATACTGCCTCTTTTTTACCTGGTTTATAAGATAGGGAGAAATCGATAAAGACATATGTGTCATCTATTCCTAATCCTCCTAAAAATCTATATCCATATTAGCCAACATGGCCATCATTTTCCACTTAGAACTAGACTACTAAACTACCAAAGTCTATGTTTTATAGATTAACACATTCATAACAGTACTTACTTTTCTTGGTGTATAAACTACCTAAAAATCAAAGTATTGCATGAAATCAACCCATATCTACTGCATAAGATTCAAATAACACTGGGAAAAGATATATTTGTGGAACTTATAATTAGTATATATAATAAACCTCTCACCTAGAAGATAGTTTCACTAAAACTTATGGGCATAAAACACTATAGTAAACTCAAGATCATGTGTAGGATGGTTCTGTTCACGTGGAATCAATTTTCATGATCCATACACCATGACTCGATCTCTCTATATCATCATTTCTCTATGTCTTATAACAGATGCATAAAAAATAAAGTTTACTCCTTACCTGGGTAGGTAAGATCAGAATTATTATCATGATCAAATGTTTCATTATCTCCTAGAAATAATTCACACATTCCCTAGACCACTCAAACTTTACAACCTTCTTGGCCATGGTCAAGAGTGATGCTACCAAGTGAGATAAGTCTTTGATGAACCTTGGGTAATAATGCACCAAACCCAAAAAATATTCAAATATCAAAAAAATTATTGGGATGATTATAAGAAAAAACTAATCATAGTTTTATAGGGTCCACTAATACACCTTCCTTTGAGATGTTGTGACCTAATAAACGTACTTTATCAATCCAGAGTTGGCACTTAGATAGATTGGTGTATAACTAATGATCTATTAGTGTACTAAGGATGATGTAATGATGTTTAGTATGATATTCATGAGTTTTTAAGTACACTAAAAAGTCATAAAAAATAAAACTAAAAACTAGTCCAAATATGGGTGGAAGATTTGGTTTATCAAGGGCATAAACACAGCAAAAGCATTACTCATCCTAAATGGAATCACAAAAAACACATACAAACTATACACACTTATGAAAGTAGTTATAGGTATGTCAGAAAGTATCAACATGAACTGATGATCCCATGATCTCATATAAATCTTGGAAAACATACAAGAACCCCCATAACTAGTCAAATAGATCATTAATACATGGGAGAGGATACAGTTTATTGATCTTTATCTGATTAAAATATCAATAATTAACACATAAACACAATATCCCATCATCCTTCTTGAAAAAAACCCGGGATCCCCAAGGAGACATACCTAGATGAATGAATCATTTATCCTATAAATCCATCTAACTAATTCTTGAGATATTGAAGCTATGTTGGTGATATTATATACAATGGAATATACATTTTCATAACTCTTTACATCATCAAAACAGTAAAATCAATTTCCCAATTAGGTGGAAACCTTGAGAACTCCTTAGAAAACATGTCCTAAAACTAATCCACTTATAGAGGGAAGAAATCATGCTCCACTCTACCATCTTCAAGAAAAAGACACACAACATAGTCTATGAGCTCACCCAGCTTCTAAAGAACTATCCCTATACATCCCACCTAGATATATCATTACTCACAACATAGTCTATGGTAACAATTGATGTGAGCGTGATATGATACCAACTGATACATTCTTAATATTATGTCAAAAATTGACATCTCAAGTACATACAAGTCTTAAAGAAATTGGTACTCACCAACCTTGATGGAACACCCTTTACAAAGGTAGGTTCCGTTTGATTGCACCACCAAAAATGTGTCAATTAATATAACCCCATGCATAAAATCTAATTTTAGACCCATAAAATTCACCAAATTTGCAGATATAAATGAATTAGAGGAAATTTTAACAAATAAATCACTAAAACATGGAATATATAAGAATAGTACCTGGAACAGTCGATGGTCCAACCTTGATACCATTTGGTGTAGGATGAACTATATGTAGCTGACCTATTCCTCTACTTAGTGTTCTTATATGAGTCCCATGTGATGCACTACCCTATATATATGGATGATATTATCATTAAGTACCATATCCACTACCCTGAATGGTATATCCAGTATAAATCTAATTAATTTAATGATACAAGGTAGTAGACCCCCTTTCAGTTCTCTTTATCATCCTAAGTCCTCTATCACTGCCCATCTATTGAGGGTTCCTATAGAACCTCTACATGTGTTCCATTATTTTTTATGATTGTCACTCCACTAGTTATTAGGTACACTATCCATTCAACTAACCCTACTTTCTATATTGATATAAGAAAAATCGGTCACTACCATGGGAGGTCAATCATCTCCACTAACCACTATGTCCACTACTAACCTGGTGAAAACTCTTAAAATAACTCTTCCTACTATCAAAAGAAACACCACCTGATCTACTGACTATAAATTTTTGTCCACCACTGGAAGCCTCCTTCAGGTTCCCCTAAAAAATTAGGTCTTGATTTACTACCTCATCTATATTTTTCAAATGAAAGATATTCACATAGGAATTTATCTCACATATAAGTCCATTTTGAAAGAACCTTGTTGTAACTACCGCATCCCCTATCAACATCAAGGAAATATGATGAAATTCAGTAAAATGAACAACATCATCCACCGTTAAAATACTCCCCTAGATCAATCACATAAACACTAAAAATCTCTCTTGGGTTAGGGTCTTAGAGTAAAAGTGTTCTAGGAACTTCTCCTGAAAATATTTCCATAATATGCCCTCCAACTACTCATCTTGAGCCAAAATATCCCATAAGATCTTTTCTGTCCCTCGTAACATATAATATTACAACATTAAAATATTCTCTTGAGGAGTATCTAATTGGTCTATAATCTTCTATATAGACTCAATCTATAACTCAGATTCCTCAGGTCCACCCTCTCTAGTGAATACTGAAGGATGTTGCATCTGAAACTACCTCACCCGATCAAACATACTCAGCTTAACCCACCCTAGATCCCTTTCCATGAGCAATATAAAGCGATTAAAATTATCATGGAACTTCCCTTCCTACCCATCCCTAAAAACCAATGGGGGCTTTGGTCTCACTATTAGAGGTGCATTTTTTACAATATCCTCATGTCACTCTACTAGAAATAATTTTCATTATGGAATCTCTCTACAATGATAAACTCACATATTAGGGCACATAACATAATTATTCCACAATTTACAAAAAATATAGCTCACAATTATCCATAAAAACAGTTACTCTACATACATTATCTATGCTGACATAATCACAATATTATCACCACCCTCAACCATCTCTATCCTAGTCTAAGTCTAACTTAGGGTAAAACAAACTTTTAATTTATAAACTTCCAATTTAACACCATTTTCTCATCATTAAACTTTCAAAATGATTAAAAAATCCCCATTAGGTACCATTTTTTACCATTTCATTAATATCATTGATTTTAAACCATTGTCACTTATTTATTATACAATTTTATTTAAAAACATAAATAAAAATAAAACCATTTTCATTTTCCACATCCAAACCATATCATTACTTACTATGTGTTCATAACATAATGTATTCCATATAAATCCCTAAGTACCTAAAATGACGCATGAATATAAAAGTCTCTTGCAATACTATACCACATGAAAAATATCATTAAAAAACAACATATCACCACATATGTACCACCCAAGGTGGAATAACATCCAACTGTAATAAGAGAACATATGTAATGTCTCATAATTTCATTGTATTTCTTTTTTAAATTCTATGGAATTATTTTGAGACCACTAGCTTTGACAACATGTGATTTCAAGGCCCGAAGTTCCCAAAATGTAATTTTGAACTTATTTTAAAGTACCTTTAGTAAATGTGCAAGAGGGTTTTTCTAACTTTTGAACTGATGCTCATATAAAAAATATGAGGGCACCGTTGAACTTAGAACTCCAAGATTCTCCTAGAAAATACTTAACTTCGACTGACAAGGGTCAAATTAAAAATTTATTTTTTGGACTTTTTATAAAATAATAAAATAAATTTAAAAAGTTATTTTATTTATTTTCTAAATAGTTTAGTGGAAGAAAGCGATGCTGTAGTGCAGTGATGAAGAGGCACATTAATGAATCCCCTTAATGGCTCATTAAGTCGCAGTGTAATAGCTATACTGTTTCATGAATGAAACAACATAACATCATAGTATAAGAGAAACTCAACGATGTGTTCCCTTTTTAATTATCTAATGCATTGGAGAGTTGGGAATTAAATTGTGCGAAATTACCTAATGAAACTCCGGTGATTTTCCTCTCCAATGAAGAATGAAGAATACTGGAATAATGTCATCGACGTTGACGTTCCTCGAAGAACGTAGCTGGGAAGAGACAAATGACGTCGACCTCTTGAACCCTCAAGGATGAAACACTGTGAAAATGAACGTCAAACGAGGTAGGGGTTTGAAATATTTAAATTTTCCCCATTATTTTTTGAAAATGATGAACGTGGATCAACCCACGAATAGGTTGATCTGCGGATCGTTTTTTCTTGTGGGAGGGTGAGTTCTTTTGGGTTTCCTCTATATGGGATTAAATTATCACTTTTATTGATTGAACTACAATCCCTAGACCTCCCCATGTTTTTAAAAATATGACACAGAGGGTGTGAGCTGACAAAAACAAGTCTTGAGCCCCCCCCCCACATGTGCGTTCTTCATGGAAGAATTCTTGAAATGGTGGATTGGCGAGTTCGATGTCACCGTAGTGAGGTGGAAGCCTTACTATCCCATAGACGCAGAAGAATCGAGAAATAGACCACCGAAGAAACTCCAGTGGTGCATTGCAGTGGCCATGAGTGGTGGGAGATGGCACGTCATGGTGGCGTGGAGGTGTAGTGCCGACTTGTGCCGTGTGGAGGTGTCGGCCTGCATCTTGGCTGCTCGGGTGAGTGACGGAGGCCGCGACCACCGCGGCTACACACTAGAGACTTGCAGTGCCACGTTGTTGCCGTGTTGACCTGGTTAACCAATAGACTCGGTCCACAGGTGACATGGAGGGTGTGACTAGTTTTACTAGCTGCGTGTACTGAAGACCATATGCGGCTGTGCCACATCCGGATGGAGGAGCTATCCCGCTACGACCGATCGGGAAAATTGGCGGGCCAAACCCACACCAGCGGGCCAGACTTCCCCTAGAGGGATATACTCACCCTTTCTAGCCGATCCAAACCCATGAACCGATAGGTTGGGCCCATCCTGGTCCAGATATGGGTCAGTTCGACCCGACTGGATCAGACCGGACTCAGACCCAACCATCCCCCGTTTCACTAAAACACCTATATCTCTCAAACCGGGTGTCCGATTGATGTGTCGTTAGTGGAGTTGGGACCCTTACAACAAGGAGGTCATTTTAAGATATTGTACGTAATTTTTTATGGAGGTTTATGTATGGCCAGGTTGGATTGGACTCAAATCCCACAAGGACATTTTTACAAAAATGCCTATATATTACAGATTAGGCATATGTTAGATGCACCATCTGTTGTGTTGGGACCCTTACAAAGAGATGGTTGTTTAGATTATTCTATGTGGTAATTTTTGGTGGTTGAGGTATTATCTATGGATTTAAGAGAAGATCCTCCTGGAATCAAGCGTGCTAAGTTCAAGAATCTAGTGGCTGGCTGTGATGTGAAAAATGAATACCGACCCTGTGTGGATCATCTCCTAGAGACCCTGTGTGGATTAGTACCTAGAAACCCTATGTGGATTAGCACCTAGCAACCCTATGTGGATCCACACCTAGCGACCCTCTGTGGATCAACTCATAGCGACCCTATGTGGATCATCACCTAGCAACCCTCTGTGGATGAACATAATATCCTCTCAATAGAATAAGTTGATACAACATTACGACTAATCATATTTACATTTGTACTTAAGTCATACCTAGTGTGAGATATGTATTTTACTTTGTGCTATGTATTTTGAGATATTTCTTGGTGGTATTACCACTATGGTATTTCCATTGGGGTATTTTTCTTTGTGGATTTTTCTAATAGATCTTCAGGGGTCTCAGGGTCCCTACTAAGTATTGTTATACTCACCCCTACATGAGCTTCTCCAGCACCTATTTTTTCTTGTGTAGACAACAAATGGTTTTGACCGAGAAATTGGGCAGCCAAGGCTAGATGATGCTTAGAGGTGGATCGATAGAGGCGGTGTGCTGTAGTTATTTCCGATTGTGAGTTGTACCCACCCTTCAGGTAGGATCCTTCATGGAAAACCTCCAGAGATTTTATTTTCGATGGGTGTAATTTGATTTCATCTAGGATTGTATTCTGGACCACTTTACTTTTAGATGACACCCTTTTACTCTCAGTGGTGGTACTTTGTGGTGGTTGTACTACTTTTCTTTCCTTTGTGGTTTTTTTGTGCAGTATGCCCTATCTATGCGTGTGTACAGGTTTAAAGGAAATTCCTTCCCTTTTTGGGATATTCCTTTCCTATGCTAGTCACCAATATCTGGCATATGGATGGAGGGATTAGGGTAGTCATGGTATGGGATCTGAGGGACGAGTTGTGACAAAGTGGTATCAGAGGGTGGTCTATTCTACCAGAAGAACTAAGAGTCTATATTTTCAATGGCGGAAATAGTGTTAAGTTTCTTGATTTAGGGTTTCAGTCCAGGGAGTCCAATGTTGGTGTAGAGGCCGACGTATCCATACACCAAGACCTTGAATTCTATTTTTCAACTCGTTACACAAAAACACTAGTTGCATGTGTTTTGGAAATGTTTATCTCTTGATCTATTTTGAGTCATCTCACCAGTTATAACTTATTGAACGTGGCATATCTATTTTTCTGCAGGATGCCTCCACAAAGATAACCAATCTGGATTCTAGTGAGATATCGTGACGATAGACCACCGAATGATAAGTCATATGTGCAGGGACCACTTATAGCGATATCACCTTTGGGTGGTGTACCAGCAGCACTACCACTCGGAGAGGAGAAGTTGCTACTGTCCCCAAAAGTGGATAGTTCACACCGACTGAGTACACTACACAAGTTCCATAGATAGAGGCCTATGAGGTTTCAAGGTGAGATAAATCCACAGGCAACTGAGGATTTTTTAGAGGTAGTTACGTAGGTTTTTTTCTTGGTAGAGACACCTAAAGACCAGATGGTGGTCCTAGCCGCTAGCCTTTTTCAGGGCATGATAGGAAAATGGTGGAGCTTGACGCTCTATACACATGAGGAGGCGACCCTTGTATGGTTGTACTTCAAGAGACTATTCAGGGTGGAGTTCGTACTAGAGACACTACGCTCAGTGCATATTTAGGAGAAACTACACCCACAACAGGGCAACTTGAATGCGGCCTAGTACTCGATAAGGTTTACCGACCTCTCTCTCTACTCCACCGACATGGTACAAGACACTTTCTTCAGGACCCAGATCTTTGAGAAGGGACTCTGACAGGAGATCATGGCATCAATGGTTTTGATCAGCATCATGACATAGGCTGGAGTGATAGATAGAGCTCTACTGGTGGAGAGATTCCTAGCCGATCAAGAACTGACAATGAGAGACACCACTGGATTACAGGTGGAAAATTCATATATATTAGGCAATAAGCAGATGATGTAGAGGCCCAAATGGGCCAGACCTTCCAGAGGACAACCCCAGGATATAGGGTCAGAGGTGCGGAGCTTGAAAGGTAGAGGAGGTAAGTTGAGGGCCAGAGATTATTACTCATACGGTGGATATGGGAACATAGCTCATTAATATCCGACTCGTTGTACAGATAATCAGTAGACGATCAAGGGACCACCAAGACAATGATAGAGGCTAGAGTCGGGAAGTTCGTAGGGAGGAATACATGGCATGAGAGAAGGCCAAGTAGCAGGAAGTGGACAACAATTCGGGTTACTACCACAACCACCCCTAGGTGGTCTACCATGGGTTTAGGGAGTCGGAAGACAGGGGAGAGGTCGACTTCAGGTGATAGAGGCCTACTACCACTATATCATCCCGCCTTATTATCACATAAACTTTCATTACATTATACAAAACTGAGGATCATTAAGGTTTAGTGTCTTGGAAACCAGGAACTTAATACATGACAACATAAATCATTCTTATTAAACAATTGAAAGGCTTCTTCATTTGTTCATCCTAAGTTCATTACAACATCTGACAACTTGGGAGCATACATCAAAAGAAAGGGTGAGCAGAAGGCTCAGTAAGGGAAACAAGGGAAACATTTTACATGTGAACTTGAGATACATCAAAAGTCATAAAAGAATAACTTTAAGGCATGAGAAACAGATCATGAGGAACATCATAATAAAAATAACGTGTTTCATAACATGAATATGTTTATAAAACATTTAATATAGACAATCATGAACATATCACCAAGGTCCATCCCCAAGGTTTCATTTGAAATTACCAAGGTTATTCACCAAGATATCGTTAAAATTGTAATCTCTAGTGGTTACATCATTACCCAATGCATTGGAGCGCTATCAGGGAGCACCCTTAATTTGTATTTATTATCATGTTATCCACATATATCATCATAAACATTTCATAAATTAACCATATAGAATAAAATAAATGGGTTTCATTTTATAATCATAACATTTTAAAAACTGCTTTTAAGACATGATCTTTATGTCACTTTAAACCCACGGAAAAAGGAAAGAGGGTCTCATGTATGTAAATCCCAGAATTTAAAATAGAACATCTTGATATATATGTGAATACCCTTGTATAAAAAAGAGCATTGATTATTCTCTTAAAAAAATAAAATAATTTGAGAAAAAGAGAGAGACATTTTGAGACAAAAATTCTGCAGCATAACGGCTATGTTATAGGGTATTAGAAAACATTGAAAAGAGAGGGGACATAGGTCACCCACTCATAAATGATCCAAAAAATAGTAGAGGGACAGAATATAACTGATATAAGAACATGGTAATGAAATTTTAAAGACATTACATATGAAATGAAAAAACATGGAAGGAACACAAAAATAATATTTCTCTTATGAAAATTCAGCAGTCTAACAGCATCACTTAAAACATCAAAAAATGAATTGTAGAGATCAAATAGGGTCTCTCGTCATATGAAAATAAAAGATAAATATGATATAAATAGAGATAATACCCAAACATAATGAAAAATAACTTTAAATACTTGACATGAAAGTAGAACTTTGAAAAATGAGAAGGGTGAATGAATCCCTTAAAAATTCGGTAGCCTAACGGCGCCACTTTAAAATTCAAAATACTGAATTGAATAGAACAAATAGGGTCTCTCATAATATGAACATAAAAGATCAGTTTTATATATATAGATATAATAACCCAAAATAATAAAAATGAACATGAAAGACTTGACATGAAAATAGGTATTGAAAACAAGAAGGGTGAAAGAATCCCTTAAAAATTCGGCAGCCTAACGGCGCCACTTAAAATGTCAAAATACAAAATTGAAGAGATAAAATAGGGTCTCTCATCATATGAACATAAAATATAAGTATGATATATATAAATATCATACCGCAAAATAATAAAAATGAACTTGAAAGTCTTGATAAGAAAATAGAACTTGAAAATGAGAAGTGTGAAAAAATCCGTTACAAAAATTTCAGTAGCCTAACAGCGCCACTTAAACATTCATAAAAAGAAATGATGAGAGTAAGAGGGGATATATCATCATATGAACATGAAAATGGAAGTAAGACGAATATAAAATAACATCCTCCAACATAAGAACATGGATCATAAAATTAATGACTTAAAAGAGAGTATTTGAAAAGAAAGGGAGAGGTTGGATCCCTTACCTTAAAACGTAACTCTTAAAACACGAAGGTTGGGACCTTGAGGGCTTGGGGGAACCTTGGGAGGACTCTTTTGGAGGTAATGAGACCAGAGCTTCGTTGGGGGAGATTTGGGAGTGAAAACTAATGGAGAAAAGGGTGGGTATTTATAGGGAAGGGGAGGTGATACTTTAATAATTTCAAGGGACACCTCACTTGTGGTTTTTGCAAAACCATGGGACTGCCCATGGTATTTGCCCATGGTTTTGGCCACATGGGATCCCTCATACAAGAATTCATCCCCTTTAGTCGACCATCCCTTAAAATATCTCATGACATCATCATTTTGCAGTCATGATGTCATTAAACATACCGAAAGCCTAAAACTGTATTTTTACTATTCACTGAAAATTCAAATTTTTCTGAAAACTCCCAAAAATTTTTATTAACATAATATGAATGATATGAATTCAAAAATAAACTCCATTTTATAAAAATAATTTTCTAAATATTTTTAATTTAATTTTTAAATAAAACACTATTCATCAAAAATTCATTTTTTTCAGAAAAACTCCAAAAATTACCTTAACATAATATCAATGCTATAAGTTCAAAAATAAAGTCCATTTTATAAAAATAATTTTCAAAATATTTTCAATTTAATTTTTAATTAAAAAACACTACTCACCTGAAAAAACTAATACTTGACTAATAATTTCTAAAAGAGTTATTTACCTATTTTATTGAATCACATTACTTAATCAAGGTGGCTAGATTCTATTAATACTTTCTTTAAGTGAGATTACTAATCCATTTGGTCACATTACTAATCCTAAGCGTAAAATCACTATTCATAATTTACTATAAATCAAAAATCAAGTTGATCTTATTAGACTCTAAATTTCTTACTGCACATAATTGTAGAATACCATTTTTTGAAAATAATTACACATAATTAATTATTTATGGTTTACATAAATATTTTCAAATAACCTTTTTATAGAATTCATCAAAAATATGCATAATATATTTATCCGGACATTTTGAAAATTCACAAACTTTATTATATGAAGAAATCACAATTTTTATTTTAATCAAAGGTTTACACAAGGCAGTTATGGTCTCGTCACATAGTCCCTTATAATGCCAGCATAAGACTTAAGTGTAAGATGTGCTAAGGTGAGAGAATCCGAGGGTGTCTCGACTAACATTGCCAGAGTAGTGATTTCTATAAGCCTGACCTTCTCACAAAGGTGATTCCATTCCAGCTTCACACGATTAAGTTCGGCTTGGGTTTGGTCCAGAGCAAAGCCCAAAGGTGCTACCTCTTTCTCGAGTTCCGTCAGATGGGATTCGATCAGCCCAAGACTACTGGATGAGGCCATCAAATCTTCTTTCTATATTACTTAATCATTATAACTTGTATTTATAGAAAATAATCAGAACATTTAGTTTCCAAAGGTCATACTAACTAACGGTCATATAATAGTTAAAAACCCAATAGTCTCATTTTAATTATACTCATTTTATTAAATGAAAACGTTTTGTTGAGTATGAAATAAAATAACACACAAAATTAGGTAACAAGGTTTATTCAAAATTTCAGGTCGTTACAATCTTCCCCCCTTAAGAAATTGTATCCTTACAATTTTTAAAAATTAGGCTCAGAAATATCATTGAAAGTCCCACATCGAAAAAGGAGTCAGTAAAACTATTATTTTAAATGAAAGAAACGTAGGTACAAACATCACCCGAGTTAACCCATACTGGGATCCCATGTAGGAAAACATGGACATGGAAGAGAAAAAAAAGGGTCAAGTTCTGAGGGAGAGTGATAGAAAACATTATTAGGAGAAAGTTAACCACAAGAAAATCACAAACTTATAATGTGTGTAAACGGTCTTTGATTACCTAGTAGAAAACGTAAACCAACAATGTTTTTGTTTTACGTTCCTTTTCATAATTTTGATGAATTCATTTACTACATAGAATAAAAACATAAGGAAATATATTTACCTTAAAGTAGAGTTTCATCCTTTAATAAGTTTCTACCAAGACTAATCTTCTCTCCAAACGATGAGCATTCAAAAACACTTCGTCTCATTAAAAGCACAAGAATCATCTTCTAGAGAGTCACGTAATCCACAAAAGAATAACTATCTATCTTTAAAAATTTATCCCAAAAATATAAAGGTTAAGATAAAATAACTCTTCAAAAAGATAGAACCCCATAGGAAGGGAAACTACTTTAAATCTTCAAAGTTTCATGGTACTACCCAAAGTTCACCATAGACCATTCCATAAGTAACTGTCCTTAAAATTACTCAAAATAAACCAAACTAATATTGAAACCCAAATATAAGAAGGATTTGATAACATAGCCTTCCATGATAAACTTTATCGTTCATCTCCAAAAAAAATCAACCACTCCTAACATATTATAACAATTGTAACTAACCTAAACATATTTTCCCAAAGATAGGTTAATTATTTCCATAAGTATCCTAAATTACTATAATTTCACCTTAAATTCATCGGTTCTTCAAAAATATAAGTCAACCTTTACTCCTCAAATAAAATGTAGTAGTAATCTATTTACCTCGATCATATAGGGTTCCCAAAATAGTTAATGTCTTCCAAAATAATATTCATTATTTAATCCCCTAATCATTTTTTTCAAGAAGAACTGCTTCACAACATCAACATGTAATTCATAACGATAGATGTTTTACTGTATTTAATATTTTCATTAGTAAACCTTGTAATGTTTTCAAATCCTAATTTCCACAAATAACTAAACCATCCTTTGATACCAACTATACCATCCCACATTATTATCACATAAAATTTCATTACATTATACAAATCTCAGGATCTTTAAGGTTTAGTGTCTTGGAAAATAGGAACTTAATACAAGACAACATAAAAAATTATTCTTAAACACTTGAAAGGATTCTTCATTTGTTAATCCTAAGTTAATTACAACATCTCATAACTTGGGAGAATACATCAAAAGAAAGGGTTAACAGAAGTCCCAGTAAGGGAAACAAGGGAAACATTTTACATGTGAACTTGAGATACATCAAAAGTCATTAAAAAATAACTTTAAGGCATGAGAAAGAGATCATGACGCATATCATAATAAAAATAACATGATTCACAACATAAATATGTGGCTACAATATTTAATATAGAAACTCATGAACTTATCACCAAGGTCCATCCCCAAGGTGTCATTTGAAATTACCAAGGTTATTCACCAAGATATCGTTAAAATTTTAATCTCTAGTGGTTACATCATTACCCAATGCATTGGATCACTATCAGCGAAAATCATTAATTTGTCTTTATTATCATGTTAGACACATATATCATCATCAAAATTTTATAAATAACCCATATAGAATAAAATAAATGGGTTTCATTTCACAATAATAACATTTTAAAAACTGCTTTTAAGACATGATCTTTATGTCACTTTAAACCCACGGAAAAAGAAAAGTGGGACTCATGTATGTAAATACCAGAATTTAAAATATAACATCTTGATATATATGTTAATACCCATGTATAAGAAATATATTTGAGTATACACTTAATAAAATAAAATAATTTGAAAAAAAGAGAGACATTTTGAGACAAAAATTCTGCAGTATAACAGCTATGTTACAGGGTTTTAGAAAACATTGAAAAGAGATGGGACATGGGTCACCCACTAATAAATGATCAAAAAAATAGTATAGGGACATAATATAATTGATATAAGGGAATGGTAATGAAATTTAAAAGACACACCATATGAAATGAAAAAACATGGAAGGAATACAAAAATAAGATTTCTCTTATTAAAATTCAACAGCCTAACGATGTCACTTAAAACATCAAAAAATGAATTGTCGAGATCAAATAGGGTCTCTAGTAATATGAACATAAAATATAAATATGATAGATATAGAGATCATACCCCAACATAATAAAAAGGAACTTGAAATACTTGACATGAAAGTAGAACTTTGAAAAATGAGAAGGGTGAAAGAATCCCTTAAAAATTCGGCAGCCTAAGGGGGCCACATAAAACTTCAAAATACTGAATTGAAGAGATAAAATAGGGTATCCCATCATATGAAAATAAATGATCAGTATTATAGATATATATATAATACCCCAACATAATAAAAAGGAACATGAACGACTTGACATGAAAATAGATATTGAAAACGAGAAGGGTGAAAGAATCCCTTAAAAATTCGGCAGCCTAACGACGCCACTTAAAACATCAAAATACTAAATTAAAGAGACCAAATAGGTTCTATAATAATATTAAAATAAAAGATAAATATGATATATATAGAGATAATAACCCAAAATAATAAAAAACAACTTGAATGACTTGACAGGAAAATAGAACTTGAAAATGAGAAGGGTGAAAGAATCCGTTACAAATATTTCGGCTGCCTAACGACACCACTTAAACATTCATAAAACGAAATGATGAGATTAAGAGAAGATATAACATCATATTAAAATTAAAATGGAAGTAAAGGGAATATAAAATAACATCCTCCAACATAAGAACATGAATCATTAAAGAAAAGACTTAAAAGAGAGTATTTGAAAAGATAGAGAGAGGTTGGATCCCTTACCTTAAAACGTAACTCTTAAAACTAGAAGGTTGGAACCTTGAGGGATTGGGGGAACCTTGTGAGGAATATTTGAGAGGTAATGAGACCAGATATTTGTTAGGGGAGATTTGGGAGTGAAAAATAAAGGAGTAAAGGGTGGGTATTTATAGGGAAAGGGAGGTGATACTTTAATAATTTCAAGGGACACCTCACTAGTGGTTTTGGAAAAACCATGGGCTTGACCATGGTATTTGACCATGGTTTTAGACACATGGGACCCCTCATACAATAATTCACCCCATTTAGTTTACCATACCTTAAAATATCTCATGAAATCATCATGATGCAGTCATAATGTCATTAAACATACTGAAACCCTAAAACTGTATTTTTACTATTCACTGAAAATTCAACTTTTTCCGAAAACTCCCAAAAATTTATCTTAACATAATATCAATGCTATGAATTCAAAAATAAACTCCATTTTTTAAAAATAACTTTCTAAATATTTTTAATTTAATTTTTAAATAAAAACACTACTCACCAAAAATTCATTTTTTCAGAAAAAACCCAAAAATTACCTTAATATAATATCGATGCTATAAGTTCAAAAATAAAGTCCATTTTATAAAAATAATTTTCTAAATATTTTTAGTTTAATTTTTAATTAAAAAACACTATTCACCCGAAAAAACCAATACTTGACTAATAATTTTTGAAACAGTTATTTACCTATTTTATTGAATCACATTACTTAATCAAGGTGCCTAGATTATATTAATACTTTCTTTAAGTGAGATTACTAATCCATTTGGTCACATTACTAATCCTAAGCGTAAAATCACTGTTCATAATTTACTATACATCAAAAATCAAGATGATCTTGTTAGACTCTAAATTTCTTAATGAGCATAATTATAAAAGACCATTTTTTGAAAATCATTACACATAATTAATTATTTAAGGTTTACATAAATATTTTCAAATATCCTTTTTCTTGAATTCAAAAAAAATATGCATACTATATTTATCCAGACATTTTGAAAATTCACAAACTTCATTATAAGAATAAATCACAATTTTTATTTAAATCAAAGGTTTACACAAGACAGTTATGTTCTCGTCACATAGCCCCTTATAATGCCAGCATAGGACTTAAGTATAAAGTGTGCTAAGGTGAGAGAATCCAAGGGTGGCTCGACCAACATTGCCTGAGTAGTGATTTCTATAAGCTTGAACTTCTCATGAAGGAGATTCCGTTCCAGCATCACACGATGAAGTTCGGTTTGGGTTTTGTACAGAGAAAAGCCCAAAGGTGCTACCTCTTTCCCGAGTTCTGTTATATGGGCTTCGATCGACCCGATACTACTGGATGAGGCCATTGAATCTTCTTTCTATATTAATTAATCATTATCACTTGTATTTATAGACAATAATCGCAACATTTAGTTTCCAAAGGTCATATAATAGTCAAAACCCAACAGTCTAATTTTAATTATACTTATTTTATTAAATGAATTTTTTTTGTTTAGTATGAAATAAAATAACACAAAAAATTAGGAAACAAGGTTTATTCAAAATTTCAGGTCGTTACAACCACAACTATCCAGAGATGATTAGAGGTATGATATGTGTCTTCTCCACCATAACTGTAGTTCTCATAGACACAAGTTCTAGTCAATATTTCCTTTCCATAGACCTAATTAGAGGTTCAGAGATTCTGGTGGAACTGTTGGCTCAATCCTTCTAATTAGAGACTTCTATGGGAGGGGATTCGATGATTAAAAACTAGTGCTAGCGGTTTGAGATTACTATAGGTGGCGAGATCTTCAGCTGGGATCTACTAGCAGAAGTATCTAGGCCTTACGATGTCATCTTGGGTATGGAATGGTTATCTATAATCCATTCATAGATTGAGTTTTTTAGGTGCAAATTTTGGTGTGTCTGAAACTATGGGACCAAGTTTACCTTCACCACAAATAAGGGAACCTTTTTAGAATAGGATGGAATTTCTTAGAGGAGGGTGTAACCTATCACTCACTAGTTTCCTAGCCTCACCCTTGGTGCAATGGGTGAAAGGAGTCTGAGATTTCCTGTAGTGGTGGATGAGTATGAGGATGTATTTCTAGAAAATGTCCCAGGACTACCTCCTCATAGAGAGGTAGACTTCTACATTGACATATACCCAAGGACGACACCGATATTCACACCGGAATATTGTATGGATCCCACGGAGATTCGTGAGTTGAGGTTACAGCTGGTGTAATTTCATGAGAAGGGGTTCGTAAGGCCCAATGTTTCACCATGGGAAGCCCCGGTGTTGTTTTCCAGGAAGGAAGACGGAATCTTGAGGATATGTGTGTACTTTAGGTGCCTGAACTAGGTGACTGTGAAGAACAAGTATCAACTGCTGAGGATTTATGACCTCTTCGATTAGCTGAAGGGGGTGAGGTGGTTCTCAAAGATCTACATCAGATTATGCTATCATCAGCTTCGAGTACAGGATAAAGTCATACCAAAGACATCCTTCAGATGACGGTATGGCCACTAAGAGTTCTTGGTGATTCCATTTGTCAAGACCAATTCCCCTGTAGTGTTCATGGTACACATGAATAGGACCTTCCATCCTTACCTTGATTGCTTCATGATGTTCTTTATCAATGAAATCATGGTGTACTCGGTGTCGGAGGAGGAGCATGCTACACACCTACGGATAGTCCTAGATACACCCTGAGAGAACCAGATTTACGGTAAGATCTAAAAGTTATAGTTCTAGATTTGGGAGGTCCACTTCCTGGGACATGTCATCTCAGAGGCTAGAGTTGTGGTGGATCCAGAAAAGATAGAGGTAGACCGAGAAACATGAATGATGTGCAGAGTTTCTTGGGGTTGGCCAGATACTACTGGAGGTTCATGCCTGGACTTTCCAAAGTAGCAATACCCTTTTAAACATTGAGAAAGAAGGGACAAACTTCTTTTTAGATTAAGAGGTTCTATAAGAGTTTCCAGTAGCTGAGGTAGAGACTGACCAGTGCTCCCATCTTGATTTTTCCAAAGGAGGGTATCAGTTATGTGGTATTGAATGACGCATCAGGGATTGAAATGTGTTGTCTCATAGTGCATAAGTGAGTAGTGATTGCTTAAAATTCACATTAGTTGAGGTAGAGTGAGAAGAACTATGCAACCCATGAACTGGAGTTAGTAGTAGTGGTCTTTTCCTTGAAGATGTGGCAGAACTACTTGATGGGTGAGTGGTTTACTATCTACTATGACCATAAGAGTATTAGGTATATCTATTCATAGAAGGACCTGAACTTTAGGTAGCAGCAAAGGATAGAGTTCCTCTAGGACTATGACTTTGAGATAGTATATACTCATGTAAAAGGGAACATGGTGGAAGACACACTCAGCAAGAGGTCTGTTTTATAGGTGTTGAGTTAGGCGACAGAGCAGCTAGCTGCAATGTAGATATCCTTTGTGGATATTGATAAATCATCCAACCTTCAGTCAATTAATGTTAATTCTCCACTCTTATAGTGAGTTTGGGAGGAAAAACTTGTGCATGTTGACTACAAGGACCGACGTGCTCAGTTATCTTTAGGATAGGATCCTGATGAATTTTCAATAGGTGGAGAGCACGTCATCCTTTTCAGAGGATGCACCAATGTACCAGTGACGTTACAGGAGGAGCTGTTGAGGGAGTTCCATACATCCCCTTTGGTGGTATATCCTGGTGTGGAGAAGATGTACTAGGACCTATGACGTCAGTACTAGAGGCCATGGATGAAGAAACTAGTGGCATAGTTCGTTTCATGATGCCTCACTTGTTAGCAAGTGAAGTATGAACATCAGGTCCCAACCAGCTTAACACAACAACTTGAGGTACCATATTTGAAGTGAGTTGGTATCTCCATAGACTTAGTGATAGGGTTTACACTTATGTCTAGGGGCCATGACTATATCTAGGTGATCCTTAACCAAATCACCAAGTCGGTTCACTTACTACCCATCTGAGAGTAGGGATCGGTAGAGGGATTGGGGTGCCTCTATATCTATGAGATAGTATGGATTCATGGGGTGACTTTGATGATTATCTCAGACCATGATTCACACTGTACATCCCCATTGTGAAAGGGGTTTTATGAGGAATTCGGGACTCAGTTGTGCTTGAGCACAACTTTTCACCCCCAGACAGATGGTTAGAAAGAGTGGACCATACAGAACTTGGAGGAAATGCTTTGTGCTTGTGTCCTGGATTTTGGTCCTAGTTGGGAGGACCACCTACAACTGGTGAAGTTCACATACAAAAAATCTATCACTCCACCATCAACATGGAACCATTTGAGGCCTTTTATGGGTGGCCATGTAGATCTCCTCTATGCTGGAAAGTCTAAGGGGAGACATCACTCATGGGTCCAGAGTTGGTACGGGAGACCATTGAGAAGGTGCAGATCATCCAGGAGCAGATAAGGACTGCATATAGAAGACATAAGTCTTATGTCGAAAAGAGATGGAGACCCTTGGAGTTCAAAGAAGGAGACCATGTTTTCCTTCAGGTCTCACCCCAATTGGGATTGCAGAGATTTGGTCAGGTCAGTAAGTTATCTCTGAGGTTCATCGAACCATTAAAAATTCTCATCGGAGTTATAGATGTGGCGTACCACCTAGATCTTCCCCAATAAATGTACAATGTTCATGATGTTTTTCACGTGTTGTAGCTGAGAAGTTACGTTCATGATCCATTGCACGTCCTCGACTTGGGTGAGCTAGACATTGACAATGAGGTGATGCTTACGAAGTTCTCGATGGATATAGAGGATTGACAAGAGTGGGTCCTTTGTGGATGGTCGATTCCTCTAGTACGTGTTCAATGGCAGCACGAGGTCCTCCAGAAGAGAACATGGGAGTGGGAGGTTCATATTCATGCTCAGTACCCCCACTTTTTTGATTAACCCTTATTTTTTCTTTCAAGGACATAAATCCCTAAGGTGGGGAGAATTTAATGTCTCAAAATTTCTATCTAATTTTTTATAAAATTATATATAATTATTTTGAGACTTGACGCTTTGACGGAACACGATTATGAGACATGGAGTGCCCATAATGTAATTTTAAATTTATTTTATATTATGTTCAGTAAATATGTGAGCAGGTTATTCTAACCATTGAATTGGTGCTCAGATCAAAACTTCTAGGGCACCGTTGAACTCGAAACACCATGAGTCACTAAGAAAATACTTAACTTCGACCGGAAAGGGTCGGACAAAAATGTTATTTTTTGGAAAATAATAAAATAACTTTAAAAAATTATTTTATTTCTTTTTTCAACCGTTGAGCGGTGGGTGACTATGCTTCGGTGCTAAAACAAGGCAATGACAAGGAGAATTAAAGGAATCCCTTAATGGCTCATAAATTCACACTGTAACAGCTATGAAATTTCATGAATACAATAGCGTAAGGATGAAACATCATAGCATAACATAAACGTCGCGATGTGTTACCTATTTAATTAGCTAACACATTGGAGAGTTGGGAATTAAATCATGGGAAATTACATGAAAAACCTTCAAAGAGTTTCTTCTCCATTGAAGAACAACGAATGCTAACAGAATGATATTGACTTTGACGTGCCTCAAAGAACCAAGACGAGAAGAAATGAATGACGTCGACCTCTTGAAACCTCGAGGATAGAACACTATGAAAACGAATGTCAGAAAAGGTAGGGGTTTGAACTATTTAATGTTTCCCCATTATTATTTGGAAATGACGAACACGGATCAACCCACAAACAAGTTGGTCTACAGATCATGCATTCTTGCAGGAGGGTGACTTCTTTTGGGATTCCTCTGTCTGGGATTAAATTATCACTAGTATTGATTGAACTATAATCCTCAGACCTCCCCATGTTTTTAAACATTTAATGCGGAGGGTATGGGCCAACACGAATAGGGACTGATCCCCCACACATGTGCATTCTTCATGGATGAGTTATTTAAATGGTGGATAAGCGAGTTTGAGGTCACCGTTGTGAAGGTGGTAGCCTTATGATCCCATTGACGCAGATGGATCGAGAAACAAACCACTGGAGTAACTTTAGTGGCCCATATAAGAAACATCTAGTGAGCCGATGGTGGCCCGTATCAGTGGTCATGGGTGGAGGGAGGCAACATGCCAATCAGCACACTGTGGTAGCGTAGAGGTGTGGTGCTGACCAACATCGTGTGGAGGTGGCGGCCCACGTCAGGCTACCCGGGCAAGCGATGGAGGTCATAGCCACCGTAGCCACAACATTGGGGACCCATGGTGCCACACTGGCGCTATGTTGACCTGGTCAACTTGTGGACTCGATTCTTAGGTGACATGGAGTGTGTGACCAGTTTAATCGGTAACATGTGGTGAAGATCAGATGCGGTTGTGCTGCGTTCAGATGGAGGAGGTGGTTGGAAACGACAGACCAGGCAAAACCGACGGGCCGGACTCGCCCCAGCGGGCCAAACCCACCCTACTCAGCCAGAATCGCCATATTAGGCTGGACTAGACCCTCAACCCAATGGTCCAGGCCCAAGATGGTCCAAATCCGGGTCAGGTCGGGTTGGTCTAACCGGTTCGGGCCGAACCCGAACCCAATCGACCATGTTTCACTAAAACACATGTATCTCTCAAATTAGGCATCTGATTGATATAATTTCAGTGGTGATGGGACCCTTGTGATGAGAAGTTACATTTGAGATACTCTAAATTATTTTTTTCAGAGTTTTTAGTATAGTTAGGTTGGATCGGGCTCGAATCAAACTAGACCCTTCTTGCAAAAATGTCTATATCTTACGGACCGAGCATCCGTTTGTCACACCGTCTATTACATTGGGACCCATATGAAAAGATGGTCCTTTGGGTTATTATATGTGGAACTTTGTGAATGTTGAGGTATGAATGATGGATTTAGGGGAAGATCATCCTAGAATCAAGCGTTCTAAGTGCGATAATCTCGTGGCTGGCTGTAATGTGAAGAATGAATAGCTACCCACTATGGATCAGCTCCTAGAAACCCTGTGTGTATCAGAAATAGTGAACCTATGTGGATCAGCACCTAGAGACCCTATGTGGATTATCACCTAGTGACCCTGTGTGGATTGGTGCCTAGCGACCTAGTGTGGATTTGCTCCTAGCGACCCTCTATGGATCAACACCTAGCCACCCTATGTGGATCCTCATTAGAGCCTCTCAATTGAATAAGATGATCTTGATTTATGACTAATCATCTTTACTTATGTACTTAAATTACAACTGGTGTGAGATGTGTATTTTACTTTGTGATATGTATTTTGAGATCGTTCTTGGTGGTATTACCTATGTGGTATTTCCTTTATGGTATTTTCCTTTGTGGATTTCTGAGAGACCTTAAGGGGTCTTGGGTTCCCTACTGAGTATTGTTATACTCACCCCTACAATGCATTCGACCACACTTGTTGTGTCTTGTAAAGATAACAGACAACTTTGACCAGGAATTTGGGGAGACAGGGCTAGATGGTGCTCAGAGGTGGATCGATAGACGTGGTGTGCAACAATGACGTCTGACAGTGAGCTGTACCCACCCTTCAGGTTGTGTCCTTGGCGGACGACCTACAAAGCTTGTATTTTCTTTGGTTGTACTTTCCTTTTAGTTAGTATTGTATTCTGACCCCCTTTAATTTTAGTTTACACCCTTTTACTCTCAGTGGTGGTTGTACTACATTTCTTTCCTTTGTGTTTTTTGTGAAGTATGCCCTATTTGTGTGTATACAAGTTTAAAAGAAACGACTTCCCTTTTTGGGATATTCCTTTATGGTGCTAGTCACTAATATCTGGCCTATAGAAGAGGGCATGGGGTAGTCATGGCATGGGCTCTGGGGGACGGGTCATGACAAAGTGGTATCAGAGGGCGGTCCGTTATACCAGAAGAACTAAGAGTCTATATTTTCAATGGGGAAATTGTGTTATGTGTCTTGAGTACAGGTTTCATTCTAGGGAGTCCATTTTTTGTATAGAGGCCAATGTATCCATACCCCTGGACCTTGAATTCTGTTTTTCAACTTGGTACACAAAAATACTAGTTGCATGTGTTTTGGAAACGTTTTTCTCTTGATCTATTTTGAGTTATCTCACCAGTAATAACTTATTGACTATGACGTATCTGTTTCTCTATAGGACGCCTCCACAAAAAAACCACCCCTGATTCTAGTGAGATACCATGATGATGGACCACCAAGCGATAAAGCGTCAGTGTAGGGGCCACTTACAGTGATAGCACCTTCGGGTGTTGTACCAGCAGCACCACCACCCGAAGAGGAGAATTTTCTACCAGCCCCAAAAGCATACAGTGCACACCAACTGAGTGCACTGAACGAGTTCCAGAGATAGGGGCCTCTAAGTTATCGAGGTGAGATAGATCCACATGTAATTTAGGATTGGTTGGAGGAAGTTACATTAGTTTTTCGTCTGGTAGAGACACCTACAGACCAGATGGTGGTCCTTGCCGCTAGCCTTTTTGAGGGAAAAATAAGGAAATGGTGGAGCTTGAGGTTCCAGACGCATGAGTAGGAGACCCTTGTCTGGTCGTACTTCAAGAGACTCTTCAGGGTGGAGTTCGTACTAGACACTACTCTTAGTGCATATTCAGGAGAAACTACCCCAACAACAGGGCAACTTGACTATGGACCACTACTCAACAAGGTTTACCGAAATCTCTCGCTACTCCACCAACATGGTACAAGACCCTTTCTTCAGGAATCAGACCTTTGATAGGAGACTCTGATAGGAGATCATGACATCGATGGTTTCGATCAGCATCCCGACGTAGGCTGGAGTGATACAGAGAGCTCTACTGGTGGAGAGATTCCTAGACGATCATCAACCGATAGTGAGAGCCACCACCAAATGACAGTTGGCTGAGTCATATACAGTAGGCAGTAGGCAGAATATGTAGAGGCCCAAATGGGTCAAAACTTCCCGAGGACAACCCTAGGACATAGGGTCAGAGGTGCGAAGCTTCCATGGTAGAGGAGTTTAGCTGAGGGCTAGATTTTTTTACTCCAACAGTGGACAGGGGAACATAACTTGTGACTGTCCAACTCCCCATATAGATGATCAGAAGACGATTGAGGGATTGCTGAGATAGTGATAGAGGTTTGAGCGAGGAGGTCCATAGAGAGTAATACATGGTAGGGGAGCAGGTGGAGTAGTAAGAACTGGATGACAGTACGAGGTACTACCACCACCACCCCCAGGTGGTCTACCATGGGTTATGGGAGTCGGCAGATAGGGGTAAGGCTGACTTCAGGCGATGGAGGTCTACTACCACAACACTCCAGAGATGATTAGAGGTACGATATGTATCTTCTCCGCCTTAGATTTAGTTCTCATAGACAAAAGTTCCAGTCAATATTTCCTTGGACCTCGTTTGAGGTTCAGAGATTCTAGTGGAGTTTTTTGGCTCAATCCTTATGATTAGAGACTCATACGGGAGGGTATTCAATGATTACAAACTGGTTTCGATAATGTGAGCTTACTCTAGGAAGCAAGATCTTTAGTTGGGATCTACTACTAGTAGTATCTAGGCCTCATGATGTCATCTTGGGTATGAAATTTTTATCTATAGTCCATGCTCATATTGACTATTTTAGGTGCAAAGTTTGGTGTGTCTACAACTATGGGACCAAGTTTACCTTCACCATAATGAAGGGAACCCTTACAGTAAAGGATGGAATTTCTCAGAGGAGGGTGCAGCCGATCACTCACTAGTTGGCTATCCTCACCCTTGGTGCAGTGGACAAGAGGAGTCTAATATTTTATGTAGTGGTGGATGATTATGAGGATGTATTTCTAGAATATGTCATAGGACAACCTCCTCACAGAGATGTAGACCTCTACATTGACTTTTACCCAAGGATGGCACCGATATTCACACCGACATATCATATGGCTCCCACAGAGCTTCATGATTTGAGGTTATAGCTGGAGGACTTCCATGAGAAGGGGTTCGTAAGGCCTAGTGTTTCACCATGGGTAGCCCTAGTGTTGTTTTCCAAGAAGGAAGATGGAATCTTGATACTGTACATGGAATTTAGGTTCCTGAATTAGGTGAACATGAAGAACAAGTATCTACTGCTGAGGATTGATGACCTCTTTGATAAGCTGAAGGGGGTGAGGTGGTTCTCAAAGATCTACCTCAGATCAGGCTATCATCAGCTTCAAGTACGAGATAAAGATGTACCGAAGACACCCTTCAGATGCTGGTATAGCCACTATGAGTTCTTGGTGATGCCCTTAGGTGTGACCAATACCCCCGTAGTGTTCATGGGAAACAAGAATAATATCTTCCATAATTACCTCGATCGTTTCATAATGTTCATTATTGATGACATCTTGGTGTACTTGGTGTCGAAGGAGGAGCATACTACACACCTATGGATAGTTTGGGATACACTCTAAGAGCACCATATTTACGGTAAGCTCTCAAAGTTCTAGTTTTATATTGGGGAGGTCCACTTCCGAGGACATGTTATCTCATAGGCTAGAGTTGTAGTGGATCCGAAAAAGATAGAGGTAGACCCAGAAACATGACTGAGGTGCGGAGTTTCTTGGGGTTGGCCGGATACTACTAGAGGTTCATGCCTAACTTTTACAGAGTAGAAACAACCTTTTTAACTTTGAAAAAGAAGGGAAAATCCTTTTTCTAGACGAAGAGGTGTCATCAGAGTTTCATGGAGAAGAAGAAAAGACTGACCGACGCTTCCATCTTGAGGTTTCCAGAGGAGGACATCAGGTAAGTGGTATACAATGATGCATCAGGGACTGAAGTGGGTTGTTTCCTAGGGCATAAGTGAAAAGTGATTGCTTATGGCTCACGTTAGTTGAGGTAGAGTGACAAGAACTATGAAACACATGTCCTGGAGTTATTAGTAGTGGTCTTTTCCTTGAATATGTGGTAGAACTACTTGATGAGTGATTGGTTTACCTGTTTACTCTGACCACAAGAGTATTAGGTATATCTTTTCATAGAAGGACCTAAACTTGAAGTAGTATCAATGGCTAGAGTTCCTCTAAGACTATGACATTGAGATAGTCTATACACATGGGATGGAGAATGTGGTGGCAGACACACTCAACAGGTGGTCTGTTTTACAGCTGTTGAGTGAGGCGATGGAGCAGCTAGCCGCAATGCATATATCCTTTATGGATAGTGATAAATCAGCTTAACTTCAGTCAATGACTATCAATTCTATACTCTTATAGTGAGTTAGGGAGGCACAAATTGTGGATGTTTACTGTGAGGCCCATCGTGATCAGTTATCTTCAGGATAAGATCCTGATGGATTTTCAAAAGGTGGAGAGCTCATCATCCTTTTCAGAGGACGCACCAAAGTACCAGTGACGTTATGGGTGGAGGTGTTGAGGGAGTTCCATGCTTCCCCTTTGGTGGTACATCTGGGTGTGGTGAAGATTTATTAGGACCTCTGACGTCAGTACCGGTGGCCATAAATGAAGAAAGTAGTATCATAGTGCGTTTCATAATGCCTTACTTGTCAACAAGTGAAGTCCGAACATCTGGTCCCAATAGGCTTGACACAAACCCTTGAGGTACCAGAGTGGAAGTGATATGGTATCTACATGGAATTCATGACAGGGTTACCACACACGTCTAGGGGTCATGACTATATCTAGGTGATCATTAACCAAATCACCAAGTCAGCGCACTTCCTACCCATCCAAGTGTAAGGATCAGTAGAGGGATTGGAATGCCACTATGTCCAGAAGATATTACAACTTCATGGGGTGACTTCGATGATTGTATCAGAACATGATGTACACTTTACATCCCAGTTGTGTAAGGGATTACAAGAGGCATTCGGGACTCAGCTACACTTGAGAATAGCTTTTCACCCCCAGACAGATGGTCAGACATATTGGACTATACAGACCTTGGAGGAAATGCTTTGTGCTTGTGTCCTAGATTTTGGTCCTAGTTGGGAGGACCACCTACCACTGGTGGAGTTTGCATACAAAAAAAATCTATCACTCCATCATCAACATGGCACTATTTGATGCCTTTTATGGGGGGCTATGTAGATCACCTCTATGCTGGAAAGACCAAGGGGAGTCATCACTCATGGGTCCAGAGTTGGTACGAGCTGCCACTGAGAAGGTGAATATCATCCATGAGTGGATGAGGACTGCACATAGTAGACATAAGTATTATGTCGATAAGAGATAGAGACCATTGGATTTCAAGGAGGGAACCATGTTTTCCTTCAGGTCTCACCTCGACGGGTATTGTAGTGATTTGGCCGGGTTAGTAAGTTATCTCCAAGGTTCATCAAAATTTTCTAGGTTCTCAGTAGAGTTGGAGATGTGGCATACCGCCTAGCTCTTCCCCCTAGATATACAGAGTGCATGATGTTTTTCACGTGTCACAACAGAGAAGGTACGTGCATGATCCATCTCCCGTCATAGATGAGGGCAGGCAGGACATTGATGATGAGGGGATGTTTGCGGAGTTCTCGATGGAGATAGAGGATCGACATGAGTGGGTCCTTCATGGATGGTTGATTCCTCTAGTATGTGTTTAGTGGAAACACGAGATCCTCCAAGAGAGCACATGGGAGCGAGAGGCTCATATTCGTGCTCAGTACCCCCAATTTTTTGATTAAACCATATTTTGGTTTTTGGGGATGTAAATTCCTAAGGTGGGGAGAATGTAATGTATCAAAATTTCAGTTTAATTTTTTTTAAAATTATATGGAATTATTTTGAGACTGCATGCTTTGAAAAAACATGATTCTGAGACCCGGAGTGCCTATAATGTAATTTTAAACATATTTTAAAGTATGTTCAGTAAACATGGGAGCATGTTATTCTAACTTTTGAACTGGTGCTCAGATAAAAAATTTGATGGCATAGTTGAACTTGGAACTCCGTGATTTACCTAGAAAAGACTTTACATTGACCGGAAATGGTTGGATAGAAAAGTTATTTTTTTGGACTTTTTTAGAAAATAATTAAATAACTTTAAAAATTTATTTTATTTATTTTTTCAACTATTGAGTTGTGGACGATGATGCTGCAGTGCGACGGCGCGGAAAAAAAGGAGCATTAAAGGAAGACCCTTAATGGATCGTTAAGTGGCAGTGTAATAGCTATGTTGTTTCCTGAATAAAACAACATAACAAAGAAACATCGCAGCATAACATAAACATTGTGATGTGTTACCTATTTAATCAGCTAACACATTAGAGAGTTGGGAATTAAATCATGGGAAATTAACTGATGAACCTTCAGTAATTTTCCTCTCCCATGAATAACAACAAATGTTGACATAACATTATTGACTTCAATGTTCCTTGAAGAACCAAGCCGAGAAGTGATGAACGACGTCGACCTCTTGAACCCTCAAGGACAAAACACTACGACAAGAACATAAAACAAGGTATGGGTTTTAACTATTTAAAGTTTAACCATTCTTTTCTAAAAATGATGAACGCATATCAACCCATGAATAGGTTGATCCATGGATCATGCATTCTTACGGGAGGGTGACTTCTTTTGAGATTACTCTATCTGGGATTAAATTATCCCTTGTTTTGATTGAACTATAATCCCAGGACCTCCCCATGTTTTTAAGAATCTAACACGAAGGGCATGTGCCGACATGAACAAGGCCCGAGCCCCCACACATGTGCATTCTTCTTGGATGAATTTTCAAAATGGTGAAAAAGAGAGTGTGAGGTTGTCGTAGTGAAGGTGAAAGCCTTACAATCACATAAATGTAGATGGGTCGAGAAACAAACCACTGGAGTAACTTTGTTGGCCCGTAGAAGAAACCTCCAGTGAGCCGATGGTGGCCTATGGAGGCAGTCACGGGTGGAGGGAGGTGGCACGCCCGTCGGGTGCCACGACAGTGTAGAGGTTCAGTTCTGACCAACATCATGTGGGGGTGGTGACCTACGTGAGGTCGCCCAGGCAAGCGACGGAGGCCGCGACCACCACAGTCGCGACATTGGGGACCCATGACACCACACTAGCACTATGTTGAGCTGTTAAACCCATGTAATTGATCCAAAAGTGATGTGGAGTGTGCATTTGGTTTAATCGGTCGCGTGTGTTGAAGACCAGATGCGGCTATGCTACGTTCGGATGGAGGAGCCGGCTGGCAATGGTGAACTGGGAAAAACCGGCAGACCGGACTCTCCCTAGTGGGACGGACACACCCTACCGAGCTGGACTCACCCTATCGGGCTATACCGGACCCACATCTCAATGGTCCAGGCCCAAGATGGCCCAAATCTGGGTCGGGTCAAGTCGGTCTGACCTGTTCAGGCCGAACCCAGATCCAATCTACCCCATTTCACTAAAACACCTGTATCTCTCAAATCGGGCATCTGATTGATGCAATTTCAGTGGAGTTGGGACCCTTGAGATGAGAAGGTCCTTTTGAGATACTATACATGAGTTTTTTCAGAGTTTGGAGTACAGTCAGGTTGGATCAGGCTCGAATCTAACCATACCCTGTTTACAAAAATGCCCATATCTTACAGACCGGGCATCTATTCAACACATCGTCTATTTTGTTGGGACCCATATGACAAGATGGTCCTTTGGGTTATTCTATGTGGGAATTTGTGAAGTTTGAGGTATGACCGATGGCTTGAGGGGAAGATCCTCCTAGAATCAAGCGTGCTAAGTGTGAGAATCCCATGGCTGGCTGTGACGTTAAGAATAAATAGCGACCCTATGTGGATCAACTCCAAGAGACCCTGTGTGGATCAGCACTAGTGACCCTATGTGGATCCGAAACTAGAGACCCTATATGGATTAGTTCCTAGAGACCCTATGTGAATCAGTGCCTAGAAACCTTGTGTGGATCAGCTCCAAGCGACCCTCTGTGGATCAACACCTAGCAACCCTATGTGGATTCTCATTAGATCCTGTCAATAGAATAAGATGATCTAGCTTTACGACTAATCATATTTACTCATGTACTTAAGTTATAACTGGTGTGAGATGTGTATTTTACTTTGTGCTATGTATTTTGAGATCTTTTTTGGTGGTATTACCTCTGTGGTATTTCCTTTATGGTATTTTCCTTTATGGATTTTTGAGAGACCTTTAGGGGTCTTAGGGTCCCTACTGAGTATTATTATACTCACCCCTTCATGGCATTTGACCACACTTGTTGTGTCTTGTGAAGATGACCGATATCTTTGACTATGACTTTGGGGATCTAGGGATAGATGGTGCTCGTAGGTGGATCAATAGACGTGGGGTGCTGTAGTGATGTCCGACAGTGAGCTATACCCACCCTTTAGGTTAGATCCTTGGAGGACTACCTCTAGAGCTTGTATTTTATTTGGTTGTACTTTCCTTTCAGTTGGGCTTGTATTTTGGACCCATTTACTTTCTGTTTACACACTTTCCCTCTCAATAGTGGTACTTTGTAGTGATTGTACTACTTTTCTTTAATTTGTGGTTTGCTTTGTACACTATGCCCTATCTGTGTGTGTACAAGTTTAAAGAAAATGGCTTCCCTTTTGAGGTTATGCGTTTCTGGTGATAGTAACCAGCCCCTAGATTATGGAAGTCAGTCTTAGGGTAGTCACGGCAGGGCCCCCAGAAGAAAGGTCATGAAAACATAAATGAAAACTATCCCACCTTGGTAAATCAGATTCTACTCATACATGGGTTAGATACTCCCATGAATGAGCTCATTTACAAATCCAAACACATTCTATTATCCTATCTAACTTTACTAAGTTGTAAGATAATATAAAATAAAATCACTATGATACCACTATGTAACATCCTGGTCAGGGTGGCACTAAATTAGTTCCTTGAACCAATTCACTACATGACCTCAAGAGTGCCTCCCTATATGCCATAGGATATCGACTACCAGCACGAGTCTAATGTGGTTTGTGGTAAGACTATACCCTCTTTACCAGAGTAAGATAAAAATAGAAATCAATATAAGAGATAACCAATTAAATAAAAATTAATAACCATGCATCATTTAATTAGTTCCCAAAATTGGTAAATGCCCACAACTAAATATTGTAAACATATCATTTTCTACTAGTGTCATATTTCAAGGAAACCCAAAAATGAAAACGCATTGGTAATCCCGAAAATAAGTTCTTACATCAATATGGTCCCTCATCGATGCTAAATCCCATATCCTGACTCATCCATCCATTATAGAGCCTTTTCCTATATCCTGACATACAATTGTGAAATCTACTCAGGTACCAATGACGACCCGAGAAGGGTGTGGGTAAAACTAAATAGGCCACCAAAAATGGGGTATAAATTAATATACAATTCGATATACTGTATAAAAAAGTATAAATGAATGACAGACAAGTAGATGATAAAACATGTTTCATAATTAAACAATTTAAACTATCCCCATGGTCTCTCTAGTTCCACAATAACACCCATATCACCAAACCTACTTTGGACCACATTAGAAGTATGAACCATATACCTTGATCAGTCAAATAGCTTAATCTATAATGGAGTTCATTAATTAATATCATATAATTCATTGTACCTTGGAGTATCAGTCCAGGTACCAATAATATATAAATCATCGTATCCTAGAACATCAGTCAAGGTACCCATACCATGTAATCATCATACCTTGGAGCCTTAGTTTAGGTACCCATACCATTGAATCTTGGAGCACTAGTTCAATATCTAAAACCATAAAATTCATTGGCGGGGCCTAGAGCATCAATATGATCCAGACCATTCAAGGCATTTGTGGTTCCTAGAGCATCAGTATACCACACCTCAAAGATGAGGAGACTTATTACAACATGCAACTATGTAATTTATTCACATTTTCCATGTTTCATAATCGTTGACCTTTTTATTAAAAAGTTTTAACAATGTTAAACCATTTAATTCATCAATATTCCCATAATTAATTCCATTTGAAACATTTAACTAAATTATATAACTAGGCCATTTTACCATTTATTCATAACCACAACTATTAAAAATTTCTTCAATCCATTTAATAATATGGGCATACCCCTTTAACCATTTAACACATTTACCCATAGTCATATCATAACCCATTAACCTTTACATGTTAAGACAAAAAATGCTTATTCCATATTCACATGGAGAACACATGTAAACAACTTTTAATCTAAACTCACAAGCCCTCTAATTTACTATTTCACAATTAATTTCAGTATTTTCAAGGGAGTCAAAAACCCCATGGGTGACCATAAGGCCAGTATCATAATATACAATGGACCTAATTGTGTCTATGAAGGATCTCACACACTAATTAAGGATCAATTTATCTTCCTTTATCAATAATTTGAATGTGCAATACGACAACAAACCAACATAACCAAATACATATGAATAACACCATGACTATGGTGGAAATCTTTTATATCACCATCCTTAGGGTCATTAGTGAAAAATCACACCACCTAGACCACTGATTCAAGATAGAATAGATAAAATCAATAATATGAAGTATCTCCTATAGATAGGGTTTATAAGCTTTAGAAGGATATAAAATAATCCATAATGATTCTCCCAGAAAATAGAAGGAAATAGAGCCAGAGACCTACCAAAAGCTTAAATTTGCACTAAATGACACTCCAAATGCATGGGAATCAAGGGATAGTCACCCTTGAGGGAGGTGGGGTCTCTAATTTTGTGAACCTTATTATAGGATAGAAAATGGTTGAGGAAATGGGTAAAAATAATATAAATTCTGGGAGGAAAAGACTGTAAATTTCCCAGTTTTTAAGAGGTGTATGGTCTGGATACATGGTTTTTCAAACTATGTTCCAACCGTGCGGCTCCCTTTTTCTAAGAGGAAACTAAGATGCATGGTTTTTCCAAATACCCACATGGTTTCTAGGGCCACCATGAATTGTTTTTTAACTACTCTCTTTCCTCTTCTATGCAACATAGTTATGGTGTATGGTTAGTACTAACCATATGCCAATTATTCACCATACACTGGATAACCTAATTTACCCAATTTTCAAGTCTCGAACCCTAAAGACACTCTTGATAACTTTCCCACTCCTAAAAGGTCTTTCATTAACCAATTTAATTAGAGTTAAACCAATATTTAAAAAAATGTATCTCAATAGAATTTTGGTATCTTAAATGAAATATCAATCTTTACCCAATGAATTAGAGGGATATATAATTCCAATACCACTCATCACATTGTGAAAATCATACATATGTGTGCTATAATATCATAAAACATTAATCATATCAAAAACCATTAAAATAAGTGGGTTTTATAAACATTTCATCATATCATAACTCATGGAAGGGAAATGAGTTTCATAAACATTATATCATTTTATCATAGCATAACCCATTGAAAAGGAATGAGTTTCACAAAAATATTATCAAACTAATCATAAAACATCCAAATAAATAATAAGGATGGTATAGTTGGATCATATCCTTAGTAAAACTTATATAATATTAAAGGATTTCATCTTATATAAAAAATGTATTTCAAAGATTAGTTGGAACAATTTCTAGGGAAAGTACAATTTTTCATTTGAAATAGATTATTAAAAATCTAAATTTTTTCCAAATATTAATGAATTTTTTTTTGAAAATAACCTTGAGAACTTTTAAAGTAATCTTAAAACCATTGAATGATCATGATTATGGTAAATTCTATTCATATGGTATAATTTTAAAAAACAATCCTTAAGAAAAGTACATCATTCATAAAATAAAAATAAGATTCATTTTAAAACATTTTTTATGAAGTAAAATATGTGTAAAAATAACATTAATAAATAACTATATAATATTAAAAACATTCTTAAAAACAATTTTAGAAAACATGGAAATGGAAGATAAAATATTTTCGACTGAAGAGAAAAATGAAGTCAATTTTTCGTAAAAACATATTCTCAATATATTTAGTAATTAAGGTGAGAAAAATGAAAGGAAAAAATTTATTTTCAAGAAATAGATAGATAATAATAAAATTTATTAATTTTTTGAAAGGTATATCTTAATAATTCATCATAAAAAACTTAATGATAAAAAATATCAATAAAAAATTAGGTTGTAATATAAAACCCTTACTGCTTTGGTAATATTTGAATCATATGACCCATGAAGGAAATAACATTATATGAATATGTAAATACCCATAAATTTCATAATAATCATTATAAAATACATTCATGGGCAGTATATTCACCATGTAAAAGAAACAAGTGGTGAATATGGCATGTGTCTGACGAGAATAAAAGTGTGATAAAAATCCATTACCACAAGTTTCAATTACTTTGAAATAACTATAGAAATAGGTATAATAAATTTAAATTTATTGTACTTATATAAAAAAGTTATTTTCATAATTATAATATCATATATGATCCACTTATAACGTTTCAGTACCCTTTTATTAATAATTCCTTGTTAAAATCATCATTTCTTATTGTCACCTATTTAATTTATCATGAGAATTTAGATTCGGTATTTATGTTGATTTTCATTTTGTCATGGATAAATCTTCTAAATAATTTTAATAATTATATAAAAAACATGTACATCTATTATATACATATTTATAATAATTCATATAAGAAATAGATAGAAAAATGAATTACAATGTTCATGGAGACAATATGACATAGGTACGCATGAATGATGTTTTCACTTTTCAAAGGGTAAAAGAAAAGAAAGGTAAATAATAAATACCCTTTAAATAATCATTATTATATCATATATATCATTTAAATTCCTTAAATCTATATTTATTACAATCCAAGTAAAATATAAATGAAAAAAAATCACATTACTTTGTGGAGGTGGTATTCCACTCATACACATGAGCAATGTTATTTTTTCCAATGGATTGGAAGGTAACGATTTAGATATTATATTATAATTAAATAATTATAATTGTTTCATAATTGTCATATATAAATATTAAATACATCGTAATAACCATCTAAGAAATATGGTGGTAGAAAATGAATTGTATCGCTATGTGGAGATGGTAAGTTGTATGCACACACAAGCGATACTTTCAGTTCCCATTTGATGGGAAAGTGGGTGTATAATGGTGATTTAATAATAATAATAAAAATTTTGTATATTTAGGATGCTTTATTTATTATTTTATAATAAATATCATAAATTTAAATGAGGTGAAGAATAATTAAAAAGAATGTGATCAGTAAAGATGATTACCTCTCTTTTGAAATAGCTCCTTTAGATATCCTCTTAAGGATCTTAGGGTTGGTATTTTGGGAAGAGAATAACATATATAATGTGGATAAAAAGGTTTATAAGGGATTTTGGAGGATTATGGTCAAGATAAAAGGCTCAAATTTATGTGAAGAAGAGAAAGAAGGGGTGCCCATTTATAATTGAGGGGAGGGACAATATTAGAATTTCTTAAAAGATTGAAATATAAAAACTTCATTCTCAATAAAAATGGATCCAAATGGAAATTAATTTGAATAAAAATTGAATATTGTTGAAATAAAACAAACCAATGAAATTTAGGTCGGTTTTGGTATCATTTTAAAACTTATCTTTTTTATTAATCCCTTTATTAATTATTTTTTACCTTTACTGTGTTAATAACTATTTTAACCATAAATGGTTAAGAATATTACCATATTTAATATCCCATCCTTTTATAGAGTCATCTTAGGCCTATTTTAAGGTACTTTTTTTAAGTACCTTTGTTTTGGAGTTGTGGCTTGGGGTGCGTTTGGGTGAGTTTTTAAGAAAAATTAACGAAAAGAGGGATGTGTATAGTTTGCGCATGGTTTGAAAAAACATGAACCAAAACCTAGGTAACCATGAAAACCTATACAAAAAGGTCTACATGTTTGGTTCATAGTTTACCCTAACCATGCGCCCTTGCTTAGGAAACTGTGAATGCAGGTTTTTATTATCTAAAAATTAGTTTTTAAATCACCTGAACCCCTGAGACCCCTATATTTCAACCTAGGCTCAGTCTTGATTAATTCTAGGTTATCCTAGAGCCTTATGTAGGGATTATAAGGTGATTAAGACACCTTTATTTGAGATCTGAATCTTGTATTGAAGATATACTCTCTTCCCAGTAACGAGATTTCATCCCATTGCTTCTTCTATCCTTTCCTCTATCTTTCTTTGACATTTTCATGGGAGATCTACACTGTTTCCATGGATATAAACCTATGAGTTTAGATCTAGATCTAGTATTTTGGATATAAATCTATATTTTCACGATCTTTATGTCTTTGATCTTAATTTTAGGTTTATGGATTTAGATCTGGATCTTGATTGACATCATTGTGCCGCTCGGATTTTTGAGATTTCTATTAGGCTAAAATTCGTCAACAAATGAAGGTAGGTGGTCGAAATAGAACTACCATATTCATGTATTTGATATGTGTATGTAATATTGATAAATTTAGAGCATCCCTTAGTAATTGATTTCATAAATTGGACTAATTAGGAATGTGATTTGACTTGCTGATTCTTTAGAGATATAGATGATTAATTGATGATTTAATAATAGAACTAAGGGGTTCCCAAATAGATAACTGATTTGGGGAATTTGTTTATGATTTGAGATATTTTAATTGAGATACTGGATTGGTTGTGTTTGAGATTATTAATTGGGGAATTAATTATGAGAAAATTATTTGGCTATCTTGAGATAATTAAGTGTGAAATTAATTATGAAAAGTTGATATTTGGACTGGATTTTTAATTGTGAATAATTAATTATGGAATAATATTTATGTTGATTGATTAATTAATTGATGAATTATTTAATGGTTTGTGTTCTTAGTTAATTGTTGGGTTAATTAATGGACTTTGGTATGTGTAACTAATCATTGAATTAGTAAGGGAATTAGGTGGTTAATTCTTGTTAATTAATGAATGATTTAAATGATTGATATGGTGGGTGCTATACATGGAATTATTTAATGATTGAGAAGTTGGGAATTGGACATGGCGTTCCTCCCTAATAGTTAACCAAGCACTTGGGATGTGGGGTTCTAGACATGGAAATATACACCGAATGTGATGAGGGGTGTTAG
The DNA here is from genome assembly GCA_963277665.1 of Viscum album. Lineage (NCBI taxonomy): Eukaryota > Viridiplantae > Streptophyta > Magnoliopsida > Santalales > Viscaceae > Viscum > Viscum album. The sequence goes on from OY728164.1 coordinate 1,355,275,547, forward strand.
ACATGGTGATCTACACCGAATGAGATTTGGGGTTCTTGACATGGTTTTCAACACCAAATAAATGAAAATAATGAATTGTGATTTAAATGGGAGACATGAATTGAAACCGGGTCTAATGTGATTATTAAAGAATAAACGACAATGTGAAAACTATTTAATTATTTAATTTATTTATTACTTTATATAATTTCATACACTGTCTTTTGACTGGACTTGTTTTAGACACTATTGGTGGTGGCCTACTAATTCATACTCACACCATACTTGGGCCACCTGATTGGAACCCGAGAAGAATTTGTTATTGTAAGACAGGATAAGGGCAAGGCCTTAGGATAGATTGTTATTCGGTAATAGAGCATGGGTGAGGTAACCATATGTGGTCTGAGACCCGATTTGGAGTTGTTGTGTATTTAATTTTAGTTTCATTGTAGACAATAGAAACTTTGATTGTCAAAGCATGCATTCCCTTTTTAGTTGTGTATTGTATTTCCTATTTGGACTATCATGTGACTTGGTATTGTTCTGGTTATTTATATGCTTCCACACTTGTTTATTTTTGTTTTGTTCTATTGATGTTTTATTCTACTAAAATAGGTTATAATATCCCCATGATTGACTTACTAGACCCTTTCGGCTAGTAGTAACCCTCTAGAATATGGGGAGGCGTGCTTGAGGGCATGTGACCAACCAGCTCGGGGAACCGTTTAGTGGAACTCGGGTTGGGACATTACAAAGTGGTATCAGAGGAGGTTTTGTTTTCTTTCTTCTTCATCTATCTTACTATTTTGGGAAAGGTAGTCAGGAGAATAGGAAGAGTCTGGGCTTGGTAAAAATCCTGTTCATAGGAGTTACAAACCCATGTATGGGGGAAAATCTAGGTACTTAGGGTGGGATTGTTGTGACTATTGTTGTTTTTTACAGTTGGATATTATTTCACCTTGGGTGATGCACTTGTGGTGTGGCGTGGTATTTATTTTGGAAATTATTGAACTTTATTTCATGGCCTAAAGAGGCATGAGAGTTGAGTCTACATGCATAATTCTAGGCACTCAATTTTATTGTGATATTCATCATTTTAGGCACTCATGGTATAATGGGTTATGGGTAAGTTGTTTAATTTGAACTATTTTCCCTTGTTGTGATATTGAAAAAATTATAAAAAATGAGAATAAATGTGTGTTTAATGAGAAAACTAAATAATGAGATGGGTTTGATTAATTAATTGATGAATTAATTAATTTTAAATGATTTAATTAACTAATTGTGGAAATTAATTACTGAGAATTTGAGTACCCTTGTTAACGAAGACCTAGGAGTAGGATGGTTAAGGGTAGTGGTATCACCTCAGTGCTAACCATGTGGTGAGAAAGGGGGAAAGGACATGTTGAAACATTTTATTTTTCTTCCTCTTATTATGTAAATTTTATAAGGCTGCATTATGAGACCCAAGACATGTGTTTGGATTTTAGAGATATGCCTCCATGATTCTTGTTGAGTGGGATACTGAGGGGTATGGATTAAAACGAACTTATAGATAAAGAAATTGAGGCACCATTAGTGAAATAAGAGGAGTTATGGGAGCAGTTCCAAGAGAACATTGATCGTTTCTTGCAATTCATGGAGAGGGACCTAAGGAGTGTTCTCAAAAGCATGTCTGATTTGACAAGGGATTTTCAGCTGCAACACCCTCCAACTTTTACTAAAGATGATGTACCTAAGGGAGATGAATTTTGAATTGAATCCATAGAGATGATACTTTACCATTTGGAGACTCCGGCTAAGAGGAGGTTATGGTTGGATACTTATATGCAATGGGGGTCAATGAATCGATGGGGGGACATTCAGGTACGATTTGGACAGATTGATGATATGTCATGGAATGACTTTCTGGAAAAGTCCTTGGAAAACTTCTATCCAGAGACACTGAGATAAGAGAAGGATTTAGAGTTTATGCATCTAACCTAGGGAATAATATCCATAATGTATTATAATGAACGTTTCAAATCTTTACAGTGTTTTTCTCCATCTTTGGCGACAGCTGAGGCTACTTAGGAAAAATGTTTTCAGGATGAATTTTAATGTTAAATTAAGTCCGACATGAATATATTTAGGTTGAATATGTTCTTAGAAGTGGTGAATCATACTCCAATTTCAGACTCAAACCTGAAGGAGGCTACCATTACTAGATAGGTAGCTGTCAATGAACGATTAGGGAGTGTACCTTCAGAGAACAAGAAGTGTTGTTACGAGAACCTTAGTCAGGAAAATAGAAAGCATGGTGGACAATCAATAAGAATAGTCACGTAGGATCATTATCATGTGATTTTACACCAATTTGGTAGGCTGGGAAACTATCTAACACATTGACCTAGATCGCTAGTGGAGTTTTGGTTTTTCATCAAGATGGGACACCTAAAGAAGTTCCATAAGAAGCAACGATAGGCTGGTGATGAGGGAGAATCTGCTTAGAGTTAGAGTGTGGGAAGGGGGTCTTTTACACCACATAGGTCTGGAAGTTGGATTTATACTGGAAGAGTTGGTAGAGGTAGTGGATATGGTGAATCAGTGTATGAACACCCGTATCAACATAGTGGTGCTAATCATGGGAGTCAGATGATGCCACAAGGAAGAGGGGTAGGACAGTTACATGCAGCAAATCCTACACATGTGGAAAGTGAGGCTGGGCCATCGACAATGATAGTTACTTTTTTTCTAGATTCTACTTTAGCTAGTGCCTTGCTTGATACTGGTTCAATAATTCCTTTATATCTTCAAATCTTGTCAATGGTTTGAGCCTAGAGGTAGAGTCCATAAGCAGGGTGATGAATATCGATACACCGTTGGAAACATGGTATAGATATATCTATTTATTCAAGGGATGTTCACTAGAGGTCAAAGAGTATTCATTTTAATTGTGATCATTATGTCCTTGATATGACAGGCTTTGACCTGATTATGGGTATGGAATGGTTAGTTTCATACTAATCCCACATCGATTGTTACCACAGAAGAGTGAAATTTTTGTCTCGTAAGGGTGAACAGTATGTTCATCATGGAGAGTGGGATATCCAGGTGAGCCGATCTGGGAAAATTACTTAGTAATTGGGGGATATCACAACCCAAGTTGCTGGTCTTTTTCTGGATGATGGGGGTGATAGAGAAGACATCCTTCCACTAGTTGTGAAATATTTCCAAGATGTCTTTCTCAAAGAATTCCAAATATTTACACCTAAGAGAGATGTGGAATTCACTATTGAGATCATGTTGGGGGGTAAACCAGTGTCTATTCCACCCTATAGAATGGAAATGATTGAGCTTTAAGAGATCAATATTCAGTTGGAGGAGTTGGAGGATAAAGGGTTTATCCATCCATGTACGTTACCTTGGAGATCACCTGTATTTTTTTCAAAGAAGGATGACAGGGGTTTACGCTTGAGTTTCGATTACTAGAAGTTGAATAAAATGACCATGAAGAATTGATATCCTCTTTCATGTATCAATGATCTATTTGACCAGCTGAAGGGGGCTTGTGTGTTCTAAAAGATCTATTTGAGATTAGGGTATCATCAGGTGGGAGTTAGGACTTCTGATATACTGAGAACTACTTTTAGAAGAAGGTATGGCATTGATTAGTTTATCGTAATTCCATTTGGGTTGGAAAATGCTCTAATAGTGTTTATGGAATTTATGAACATGATATTTTGTAACACCCCGAGATTTTATGAAAAATATTCTTTTAATTTCATTAATGTCTTGTGTTGTATGCTACACCAAGATTACCTTGCACTATACACAACACCGTATTAGCTTGCAGTATACACAACACTATTCTTGGATCGTGCTACACACAATTCTGATAATAGTTATTCTACGCAACATTGAGTGTATATATATATATATTCAATGTATAAATGAAATATGGTTGGATTATGTTATACGAAACAACGAAGGATTCTTGCACAACACGCAACCTTGACTTGGCTTGCCTTACACGAAATCGTGACCTTCCTCGATAGCGTGTGTTGTACGCAATACCGTGTTTTACTAAACAATGATATATTATTATAATATTATTATGAACTAGCCGTTATGAATAGTATTAACTAAATTTTGAATCTTATAACATTATTATTCGTCTTGCACATTTTCTAAAACATGGTATAAGAACAAAATATTTTTTTCGGGTAAAATAAGTATTTTTCAAAAAATGCAGTTTTGCCGCCTTTTGATGGCGCACCCACTTTAAATCTAGTTTTTGAAATTTTTATAAGTTCAATTTGACAGAATAAAAGTCTTCTTTGGAATCATGAAATAAAAATTTACTTGGGATAAATTTTTATATCATTCTGGTAACTTTCATATTTTGATGAATAGTAAAAACACGCTATATTTTAATTAAAAACAACTTTTTCAATAGAAATAATTAATAGTGATAAATTGAGTGGTTTTAAAGTATATTTAGAATATATTTTTACAATTTAATACAATGTTGTTCATTGGATGTAATTTCACATTTAAACCAGACATAAACAAGTGTCAATCTTTTGATAGTTATTATCTCTTAAGAACATGCTATTTGTTTTGACGACGGGAATTAATTTGTAAATTAATTAATGCAACTGATATGTTTTGAATTTGGTAAAATAGACATCATTTTTGAGTTCATAATATCAAATATAGCTTAGGCATAATTTTTGGTATTTTTCTGGAAACTTTCATTTTTTGATGAATAGTGAAACCACTAAGTGGTAGTTAAAAAAAATGATTTTTTCATAAAACTTAATTTTACCACTTCTGTGAGTGGAATTCAAAAAATACTAGAGACACGGTTGATTTCAATAAGTAAAATGTGGTTCAATGAGATGAAAATAATTTTTGGTGAATAGTAACTTTTTACTTTTTTTACCACGGTCAAAAGTAAATAGGGTAATTAAGGGTAAAAATGATATTATTATTACCCTAACACATGTACTAATTCTATTGGATAAGTTTAATTCGACCAAAAACAACCTTAGGAATAAAATATGACCATTTAGGCCCACTTGGATTAGATTAGGACATTTATTATTATTTAATTCAAAGAAGAGTTAAAAGAGTTAAAATCAAAGTTTATTTACTAAAACATTTTTAATATAGGGTTATACATAAGATAAATACGATTGTAAATATTCATTAGAAATATAAAAATATTTCCTACATAATGGTATTTTATTTGTAATTTTTAGACATTAAATAATTTAATTTATTGATGACACAACAATGATGCAGTAATTATCTTATTAATGAAATATTGACATAATTGATGTTATAAATACCCAAATAAATGTAATTTGAGACTTTTTATGAATTCCACTAATTTTATAGGTTAATATGACATGTTAATATTTATTTAATTAAATTTTTTCGAACTAATCATTCTGTTATGATTTTCTAAAAAATCAATTACTAAATAGTGTCAAAATTGACATAAAATAGTTTTTAAAACAAATATTATATTATTAATTGTTATTTTATTCCGAAAAATCTAAGGTTCGATAAAAAGACTTAGATAAGGTTATATAAATTAATAATAAACAACTTGGGGTTCTTTTTTATTGTTATAGTAAGTTTATTAACCTTATAGTGTAAGAACACAAGAAGACACGGTAAAAGTAAAATTATTTAACTTAATGTTAAATCTAAATGATAAGGTTAAAATAGGAACCAAAACTTTTCTAAATTCTATTGGATGAGATAATTTCAACCCATCCCCACCTTATCTTCGAAATAAATCAATTTAGAGCTATTTAAAACCGAATTTGACTTTATAATAAAATAATAGTTTTAGTTATTCCAAAGGTGCCCCTCTCCTCCCTTATAAAAGGGCACCTCCTCCCTCTCTTCCTCACACCACTTTGAGCCTTCAAGATAGGATAAACCTTGACAAATTACCTTCTAAGCTTCCCTAGAAACATCCTAGAGGTTCTGGTCTTCATCGAAGACCAATTTTAGTGCCCTAAAAGGAGATATCAAAGAGGCTCTTCAAAGAAGAGGTAATGTCCGTTACCGATTCTTTCATCTTTATTTCTTCTTCCACTTCTTCTTCTTTAGTTGTTTCATTATGAAGTAATAACATCAGTATCACTCACATACATATATGTTATTATATGTATGAAATAACCCTATTTTACCATCTATCCATCCTACGGAAAAAGAAATCACCGCGCGTGCGTACGTACGGAATACTGTCTCCATGCCGTGGTGTAATCTATTTTCCAGCACCACCTTACTTGGATGGGTATAATGGTGTAAATAATGACTATATATGACTATTATAAAGTGATATTGATTCTGAAATAGTATACATACACTCCAATAAAATTCCACGATCATGAGAACGATATCATCGCTCGTGCGTACGTACGGACTACCGTCTCCACGACGCGATGAGATTCATTTTCCACGTTAACCATTCATGAATGATTATAAAGTATATATAATAAGTAATCATGAAATATATGACATAATAATTATACTGTATTTATGTGTATATATATGAATGTCATCCACTTAATTCCATTCAACTCAATACGGAAATGAAAACAACGTTCCTGCGTACGTACGGCCTACCGTCTCCATGAACGGTGTATTTATTTCCATTTACTGATCTATTATATATATGTATATTCTGAATATATATTATATATAAATCGTGTTTTATATTCTGGAATTAACTAATCATGATCTAAGTAATCATATGAATAATTACAAGTCAAAACACGGACGAAAAATGAAATGATTTTACCCAAAACACTCTTTAACATGGAATTTACAAAAGAATGGGTAATATAAAGTAATAAGTGAACCATATATGATATCATAACAATGAGTATGATTCCGTAATAAGTCAATGACATTATTTAAATCATTATACAGGAGGTTCGGGCACTTACGAAGCAAATCGGACATAAGGTAAGGGAAATATCACAATCTCATTTTTATCCGAGATTGTTTATACTTTAGTATTTACTAGGGTGTATTTTATCATCCACGTCCATGTTTCCTCAATATGTAATATTATTTCCATACACCTACAATTGTTTAAATCCAATTTTACCCTTTGGTGAGTTTTTAGTAAAATATATGAAATGAATCTTTTGTCATTTTCCGTTCGAGGTACTTTTTGACTTTTTTGACAAAAGTACAAAGAATGTTTTTTTAACTTATACGGAATGAATGGATTTTTAAAACATTATTTCCAAGAAGCTTCCTTTAAAAATTTTCAAGTTTATTTTTATTCAACTTCTTTTAGTTATAATTTTATGACATGTTAAGAAATGAAAAGTGTTTTTGAAGTAGAAAGGATATTTTCCTCAAGAATGGAGTTCAAGTGTTTTATCAAAATTATTTTCCATATAAGATAATATTGGGTTCTGTTTATATCCATATTGTTACATGGATTTGATTATGTTGTGATGGAAATATTTTTATGAATTCCTTTATCTTATATGAATTGTTTTATGATGTCATGTTGTTTAAGGATCCCATTTTTATTACATGGGTTATGCTATGGTGTATGGTTTATGATTTTGTGGCACACATAAGAATGATATCATTATGAGATGGGTGGGACCTATATCTCCCTCCAATGCATTGGGTAAAGATTTTATATCTCATGAGATAGACATGTCTGGAATGGTAGGTTATACCGGTTTAGTGAAACAGGACTGAAACGAGGAGTGAACTCGGTTCAGAAAGGGACTTTGTCCACTAAGATAGTCTTGGAAATGAGTCTTGACTAATAAGAAATGATTCTCTATGATTATGTGTGTATGCCACAAAGTTTCATGTTTTAAGTTGTGATTATTGGGATTACATTTCACTACTATGATTTATCCCATGTTATGAAATTATGATCTCTTTTGCAGGTTAAGATTTCAAAAGATATGTTCTTATGAATATGACGTGATTGATATTTCTTTTGTTTACCCTTACTGAGCATTTGATCTCACCCTTTTATGTTTTCTTTTCCCCAGGACATAAATAAAGGATTTAGGTTTAAAAAAAGAAGATCTTTATGGGAGATGTTGAAGATCTTTCACCACGATTAGAAGATTATATTCCGAGTTTCCAAAGACACTAAACTATTACGGTCCTTGTGTGTGTGATTTTGTTATGTATTACGTATTCCGCAAAATTAATGTAATGTATATGTACGTCAAGCTTCGGGTCTCTACAGTTGGTATCAGAGGAAAAGGTTAGTCAACCTTTGGAAACTAGGATGCGAAAACGTTAGTAAGATCCCTAGAAATATTTCTAAGGTATGTCTAGGGATGTCCCTAAGGATAAGTATACGTATAGGATATAGTCCTAGAACTATGGTAACAATATTATATTAATCTAAAGATGTTAGATATTGAAGTTACTCCCCCTTTATTATGATTTTTGCCTCTCACACTATTCTTTTTGGGTTTTAGAAAATGGATGGAAACAAGATGATTCACGATAATGGAGGATATGATGGACAATGGAATGATATTCTACATGAGAAACCAAATGAAATGGGATTTGGAAGTCCAAACATCATTATTATGCCGAATCAGAAATCTCATAATATGATCAATAAAGAAAAATTTGTTAAGTTTCCAATAAGAGAAAGATGGAGTTTCATGATGATCATAGAGGAAAGAAAGTTCAATTTCCTCTATGTAAATCATGTGGGAAGAGGCATCAAGGAGAATGTTTCAAAGGAAATGGAAGATGCTTTGGGTGTGGAAAATAAGGACACAAAGCCAGTAAGTGCAAAGGAAAAGGTTCAGTTAACACCAGGGATGAGGATAATGGTATTGCTACGACATCAACAATGGTTAAATGTTTTAAATGTGGAATGTACGGGCATTATGAAAACCAATGCCCTAAGGGAAAGTCTCATGAAGAGAATCAGTATGGTCGTATGGGTAGTATTTATGTTTATGATGATGAAGAGACTACAAATGATATGTGAGACGAAAGAATTGTTGAAGCTCAGTCAATGGTTTAAGAATGTAGTGGAATGATTACATGTTTATCATGTGTAATGTTGTATAAGTAATCTCATGGTACTATGGAATAAAGAGACATCTAAGGATTGTTACACTGTTGTCTTTCCTTGAGTTTTGAAAGTGTATGATTAATGGTACCAGTATCCATGAAAGGTTATTCAGATATTTTTGGAATGTAGATGATATGCGCATAATGAAGGAATAAGGAGAAAATTAAATGTTTGATAGTATTCATGAGCTCATGACTGATATAAGGAGAAGGTTATATCATGGTTTGAGTATATAGAATTTTTGGATTTTTGTATGTGGAAAGAGTTAACTTTTGACTGCATTCATGTTTTCACTAAGGTTCAATGGGTATTCAAGAGAATACATGATTAAGGCCTTTGAATGTTTGGAATGTGACCAACAAGACATATCTTATGATATATGGGGATCAACGATGGTATTAAATCTTTGGTAATCATTTTCACTATATTATGAGAGTGGACTACAGTATTATGGATAAGCCTAAAGATTTGAATGGATTATGTTGGACATAAGTTAGTATTGTTTAAGGATAGAAGTTTTTTTCGATATTCTTGATGGGATGTTATAGTAATATAGATTTAGAAAAAGGACAACCTGAAGGACGGGTGGCAGCCCATCGCGTCGGACAAGGTTGTGGGAATCAAACCCACAACCGAAGTGCGACTGGACTTTATCGCCTACCACTGTCCTACAGGAAGTCCTTGTTTAGTAGAAACTAGTTTTATTATATTAAGCAATATAATATAAGAAGTATATGTCCATTTTAGGAACTATATATGATTAATCTCACTATAGATGGACTTACATATTTTTTGATAACTTTTCAAACCTTTTGTTTGAGACAGATGGAATGACCCCTCATTCTATCACATGATCTGCTAACACATCATGAATGACAAACTCAACTTCATTTCTTTAAGAGATGAAGTGGAAATTGTCCAAAGAACTACCAAAGGTGAGACTATACCAAAATCACGAAAGTATTTATTCTAATTCCAATTTCATCAACATTAGGGAAATGATCTTGAAAACCAAAAATGTTATCCTAGTGCTCTTATATCTGATGAATCAGATGGTACCTTAGATCATCACAAATTTATGGCTTTGTGAATACTGGCTTTTCCATAGCCATGTTCTCTACCACTCTCCATCAGAACATGATGGTTAGATTTCTCTTCCATATCCATATTTTCATCTATGTGGAAACCCAGTGATTAGTTTATTTGGGTAACCGTTACATTTCATAATTTTGTTTTTAAAGATTGGTTTTGGTAATCCTTTTTACGATGTGGGTTTCAATTAAAGAAACTTTTGAATAGTAAACCATTTATAACCCCGAAGAATTTCGAGGGAGAAATTCATTTTAAGGGGGGTAGAATGTAACACCCCGAGATTTTCTGAAAAATATTCTTTTAATTTCATTAATGTATTGTGTTGTATGCTACACCAAGATTACCTTGCCCTATACGCAACACCGTATTAGCTTGAAGTATACGTAACACTATTCTTGGATCGTGTTACACACAATTCTGATAATAGTTATTCTACGCAAAATTGAGTATATATATATATATATATTCAATGTATAAATGAAATATGGTTGGATTATGTTATACGAAACAATGAAAGATTCTTGCACAACACGCAACCCTGACTTGGCTCACATTACACGCAATTGCGACCTTCCTCGATAGCATGTGTTGTACGCAATACCGGGTTTTACTAAACAATGATATATTATTATAATATTAATATGAACTAGCCGTTATGAATAGTATTAACTAAATTTTGAATCTTATAACATTATTATTCATCTTTCACATTTTCTAAAACATGGTATAAGAAAAAAATAAATTTTTCGGGTAAAATAAGTATTTTTCAAAAAATGCAGTTTTGCCACCTTTTGATGGCGCACCCACTTTAAATATAGTTTTTGACATGTTTATATGTTCAATTTGACAAAATAAAAGTCTTCTTTGGAATCATGAAATCAAAATTTACTTTGGATAAATTTTCATATCATTCTGGTAACTTTCATATTTTGATGAATAGTAAAAACACGCTATATTTTAATTAAAAAAAATTTTCAATTAAAATAATTAATAGTGATAAATTGAGTGGTTTTAAAGTATATTTATAATATATATTTTTACAATTTAATACAATTTTGGTCATTGGATGTAATTTCACATTTAAACCAGACATAAACAAGTGTCAGTCTTTTGATAGTTATTATCTCTTAAGAACACGCTATTTGTTTTGACGACGGGAATTAATTTTTAAATTAATTAATGCAATTGATATGTTTTGAATTTGGTAAAATAGACATCATTTTTGAGTTCATAATATCAAATATATCCTAGGCCTAATTTTTGGTATTTTTCTGGAAACTTTCATTTTTTGATGAATAGTGAAACCACTAAGTGGTAGTTAAAAAAAATTAATTTTTCATAAAACTTAATTTTACCACTTCTGTGAGTGGAATTTTAAAAGTTCGAGAGATACAGTTGATGTCAGTAAGTAAAATGTGGTTCAATGAGATGAAAATATTTTTTTGGTGAATAGTAACTTTTTACTTTTTTTTACCACGGTTAAAAGTAAATAGGGTAATTAAGGGTAAAAATGATATTATTATTACTCTAACACATGTCTTAATTCTATTGGATAAGTTTAATTCGACCAAAAACAACCTTAGGAATAAACTATGACCATTTAGGCCAACTTGGATTAGATTAGGACATTTATTATTATTTAATTCAAAGAAGAGTTAAAAGAGTTAAAATCAACGTTTATTTACTAAAACATTTTTAATATAGGGTTATACATAAGATAAATATGATTGTAAATATTCATTAGAAAGCTAAAAATATTTACTACATAATGGTATTTTATTTGTAATTTTTAGACATTAAATAATTTAATTTATTTATGACACAACGATGATGGATTAATTATCTTATTAATGAAATATTGACATAATTGATGTTATAAATACCCAAATAAATGTAATTTGAGACTTTTTATGAATTAAACTAATTTTATAGGTCAATATGACATGTTAATATTTATTTAATTAACTTTTATGGACCCAATAATTCTGTTATGATTTTATAAAAAATCAATTACAAAATAGTGTCAAAATTGACATAAAATAGTTTTTAAAACAAATATTATATTATTAATTGTTATTTTATTCCTAAAAATCTAAGGTTCGAAAAAATGACTTAGATAAGGTTATATATATTAATAATAAACAACTTGGGGTTCTTTTGGATTGTTATATTAAGTTTATCAACCTTATAGTGTAAGAACACAAGAAGACACGGTAAAAGTAAAATTATTTAACTTAATGTTAAATATAAATGATAAGGTTAAAATAGGAACCTAAAATTGTATAAATTGTATTGTATGAGAGTATTTAGACCCATCCCTACCTTATCTTCTAAATAAATTAATTTAGAGCTATTTAAAACCGAATTTTACTTTATAATAAAATAATAGTTTTAGTTATTCCAAAGGAGCCCCTCTCCTCCCTTATAAAAGGGCACCTCCTCCCTCTCTTCCTCACACCACTTTGAGCCATAAATCTTGGACAACCCATGCCAAATTACCTTCTAAACTTCCCTAGAAACATCCTAGAGGTTCTGGTATTCATAAAATACCAATTTTAGTGCCCTAAAAGGAGATCTCAAAGAGGCGCTTCAAAGAAGAGGTAATGTCCGTTACCGATTCTTTCATCTTTATTTCTTCTTCCACTTCTTCTTATTTAGTTGTTTAATTATGAAGTAATAACATAAGTATCAGTCACATACTGATATGTTATTATAAGTATGAAATAACCCTATTTCACCATCTATCCATCCTACGGAAAAAGAAATCACCGCGCGTGCGTACGTACGGAATACCGTCTCCATGCCGTGGTGTAATCTATTTTCCACCACTACATTACTTGGATGGGTATAATGGTGTAAATAATGACTATATATGACTACTATAAAGTGATATTGATTCTTAAATAGTATACATATACTCCAATAAAATTCCACGATCATGAGAACGATATCATCGCTCGTGCGTACGTACGGACTACCGTCTCCACGACGCGATGAGATTCATTTTCCACGTTAACCATTCATGAATGATTATAAAGTATATATAATAACTAATCATGAAATATATAAAATAATAATGATACTGGATTTATGTGTATATATATGAATTTCATCCACTTAATTCCATTCAACTCAATAAGGAAACGAAAACAGCATTCATGCGTACGTACGGCCTACCGTCTCCATGAACGGTGTATTTACTTCCATTTACTGATCTATTATATATATGTATATTCTGAATATATATTATATATAAATCATGTTTTATATTATGTAATTAAGTAATCATGATCTATGTAATCATATGAATAATTACAAGTCAAAACACGGACGAAAAATGAAACGATTTTACCCAAAACACTCTTTAACATGGAATTTACAAAAGAACGGGTAATATAAAGTCATAAGTGAACCATATATGATATCATAACAATGAGTATGATTCTGGAATAAGTCAATGACATTATTTAAATCATTATACAGGAGGTTCGGACACTTACGAAGCAAATCGGACCTAAGGTAAGGGAAATACCACAATCTCATTTTTATCCGAGATTGTTTATACTTTAGTATTTACTGGGGTGTATTTTATCATCCACATCCTTGTTTCCTCAATATGTAATATTATTTCCATCCACCTACAATTGTTTAAATCCAATTTTACCCTTTGGTGAGTTTTTAGTAAAATATATGAAAGGAATCTTTTGTTGTCTTTCGTATGAGGTACTTTTTGACTTTTCTGACAAAAGTACAAAGAATGTTTTTTTAAATTATACGGAATGAATGGATTTTTAAAAAATTATTTCCAAGAAGCCTCCTTTACAATTTTTCAAGTTTATTTTTAATCAACTTCTTTTAGTTATAATTTTATGACATGTTAAGAAATGAAAAGTGTTTTTGAAGTAGAAAGGATATTTTCCTCAAGAATGGAGTTCAAGTGTTTTATCAAAATTATTTTCCATCTAAGATAATATTGGGTTCTGTTTCTATCCCTATTATTACATGTATTTGATTATGTTGTGATGGAAATATTTTTATGAATTCCTTTATCTTATATGAATTGTTTTATGATGTCATGTTGTTTAAGAATCCCATTTTTATTACATGGGTTATGCTATGATGTATGGTTTATGATTTTGTGGAACACATAAGAATGGTATCATTATGAGATGGGTGGGACCTATATATCCCTCCAATGCATTGGGTAAAGATTTTATATCTCATGAGATAGACATGGCTGGAACGGTAGGTTATACCGGTTCAGTGAAACAGGACTAAAACGAGGAGTGAAATCGGTTCAGAAAGGGACTTTGTCCACTAAGATAGTCTTGGAAATGAGTCTTGACAAATTAGAAATGATTCTATATGATTATGTGTGTATGCCACAAAGTTTCATGTTTTAAGTTATGATTATTGGGATTACATTTCACTACTATGATTTATCCCATGTTATGAAATTATGATCTCTTTTGCAGTTTAAGATTTCCAAAAGATATGTTCTTATGAATATGATGTGATTGATATTTATTTTGTTTACCCTTACTAAGCATTTGAGCTCACCCTTTTATGTTTTCTTTTCCCCAGGACATAAAGAAAGGATTTAGGTTTAAAAAAATAATATCTTTATGGGAGATGTTGAAGATCTTTCACCACGATTAGAAGATTATATTCCAAGTTTCCAAAGACACTAAACTATTACGGTCCTTATGTGTGTGTTTTTGTTATGTATTACGTATTCCGCAAAAGTAATGTAATGTATATATACGTCAAGCTTAGGGTCTCTACATATTTCATCCCCACTTGGATCAGTTTGTGGTGGTGTTCATGGAAAACATCTTGGTGTACTCTAAGACTCATGATGATTATGCCCAACATCATGACATTGTCCTAAGTACACTGAGAGAGAATCATTTATATGCCAAGATATCTAAGTGTCAGTTTTGGATTGACATGGTACACCTTTTGGGGCACATAATCTCATAATAAAGTGTGGAAGTGGACCTAGAGAAAGTTCAGGTAGTGGATTATTAATAGAAGACCAAGAATGTAGTTGATATCTGAAGATTTTTGGGATTAGCTAGATATTACAGGAGGTTCATCCAGGACTTTTCCTGATTGGAAGTTCTGCTTTCAGGTTTGACAAAGAAAGGGGTAAATTTTTAATGGAAAAAATCATGTGAGAATTCTTTCCAGGAGTTGAAGAAGTTCTTGACATTGGCAATAATCTTGATCTTGCCTGAGATAGGTGGGGAGTACACGGTGTATTGTGACACTTCTGGGATTAGATTCAGAGCCATGTTGATGTAAGGGGATTTATTCGTTGCTTATGGGTTATGGTAGTTGAGGTCACATGAATGGAATTACCCCATTCTTGAACTTTATTTGGAAGTTGTGGTTTATACTCTTAACTGTTGGTGACACTATCTTTAGGGTGAAAATTTTACAGTTTTTACAGATCAAAAAATCTTGAAGTGTATCTTTTCAAAACATGACTTGAATCTCCACTAGTGAAGATCGGTAGAGTATATGAATTATTTGGATTTTGAACTAGCATATACACCTAGAAAAGAAAATTGTGTGTCTAATGCCTTGAGTAGGAAAATTCATACTCAGTTGGTACATGAGTTTAGTGTAGAGTGGAATATAATGCCTTTTTTGGATGAAATGCATATGGTGGTTCAAGAGAGTTAAGAGAAGATGAATTTGGTTTCAGTAGCAGTAGAGTCTACACTCTTGAGACGGATTATGGATAGGCAGTAAGAGGATCCAGAATGTTTATCCTTAAGGGAAATCCTTGTAGGTGGGGATACCCTTTCAGAATGGATGATAGATGAGGATGATATCATCTACATGAAAAATCAGGTTTTTATTCCTATAATTATGAGAGAGGAAATCATGAGATAATTTCATGCCTTGAAGTGGGAAATACATCCTGGGGTGAAAAAAAAATGTATTGTGACCCGCGACGATAGTTTTGGTGGCCAGAAATGAAAAAGGAGATAGCAGAGTTCATAACAAGGTGTTTCACCTATCAGAAGGTGAAAGTAGAGAATCAACGACCTGAAGGCCTATTGCAGCCGTTGCCTATTCCAGAATGAAAGTGGGATGACATAACTATAGATTTTGTGATGCTTATTCCAAAGACTCTTAGGAAGAATGATTCTATTTGGGTAATTTTGGATCGACAAAATAAGGTATCACACTTCTTACCTATAAGGAAATCCTTTACAGTAAAACATTTTGGAGAACTTTATGTTTAGGTGATATTTCATTTGCATGGGGTGCCACCAACTATAGTTTCAGATCGTGACTCTCACTTTACTCATGATTTTGGTAGGGCTTACAGAAAGTGCTTAGAATATAGGTTTTTTTAGTATGAATTTACACCCGTAGATAGTTGGGCAGTCAGAGCATATTATATAGGTGTTAGAGGATTTGTTGTGAGCTTATGTGCTTGGCTTTAGTGGTTCTTGGGAAAAGTACTTGGATTTAGTGGTGTTTTTTATAACAATAGTTACCAAGAAACTATACAGATGGTTCTATATGAGTAAATTTATGGTAGACCTTGTAGATCACCACTACGTTGGATAGAGGCAGTTGAGTCAGAGTTGTTGGACCAAGTCTCGTGTAGGAGACATCAGAGCTGGTGCAGTTGATTCGAATATGTATGGATATAGATGAAATTAGATATAAGTCATACGTTGATTGATAGAGATGACCCTAGATTTTATATAGGGTTATTATGCATTCCTTTAGGTGTCTCCTAGTTTGGGTCACCACAGGATATGGAGGCAGGTCAAGTTCACACCCAAGTTTTTAGGACTGTTTAAGGTAATGGAGAGAATTGGGCTGGTGGCGAACAATTGGACCATCCACAGAAATTTAGCACTATGCATGATGTTTTCCATGTGTCACAACTATGGAAATATCACCTCAACCCTTCTCATGTGATCTATGTGGATGAGATTGAACTCAATATAGATGCATCCTTTAGGGATCATCCAATACGTGTACTGGATCATAGTGAGAAAAATATCATGCCAATAGTTTGTGTGTTATGGAAATATGGACGTGTGAAAGAGGAAACTTGGGAACGAGAAGCAAACATGAGGGATCAATGGCCCAATATTTTTGGCTCAGAATCTTATTGATGTTCGGGAGTGCATCTCGAGGATGAGATTTTATAAGGTGGGGAGGTTGTATGATCCCAAAATTTTATGAAGTCATCTCAGGCCCATTTTTAGGTAATTTTTTAAAGTACCTTTGTTTTGGAGTTATGGCTTGGGGTGAATTTGGGTGAGTTTTTAAGAAAAATTAACGGACATAGGGTATGAATGGTTTCAGGATGGTTTGAAAAACCATCACATAAACCTAGGCAACCGTGAAAACCTGGCCATAGAGGTCCGCACGGTTGGTGTACGGTTTACCCTAACCACATGCCCCTACCCAAGAAACCATGTGTGTAGGTTTTTATTATCCAAAAATTAGTTTTTAAATAACCCAAACGCCCGAGACCCATCTATTTAGACCTAGTCTTGGGATTGATGAATTTTAGGTGATCCTATAGCTTTCCTGGGGGATTCCAAGTCAATTCGAACACTGTTCTTTGAGATATAATGCATGGATTAAAGATTTCCTCTCTTCCTGGTAAGTGAATTTCATCTCGTTACTTCTTCTATTCTTTCCTCTATCTTTATTTGATCTTTTCATGGGATATCTCCACTTTTTTCATGGATATAAAACTATGAGTTGAGATATAGATCTAGGATTGTGGATCGAGATCTTGATTTTCAAGATCTTTATGCTTTTAATATTAATTTTGGGTTTAGAGATTTAGATCGAGATCTTGATCAATGTCATTGTACTGCTCAGGTTTTGGAGATTTCTGTTGGGCTAAAAACCATCAACAAACCATGGTAGGTGGTCTAAATCAAACTCCCATAGTTGTGGATTTGATATGTGTATTTGAGATTGATTAATTTCTAGAATCCCTTAGTAATTTATTTCCTAAATTGTGCTAATTATCAATGTGCTTTGACTTGTTGATGCTTTTGAGATATAAATGATTAATTAATTATTAATCATGTTACTAAGGGGATTCCAAAATAGATAATTGATTTGGGGAATTTTTTTTATGATTTGAGATATTTTAATTGATATATTTAATTAGTTGTGTTTGAGATAATTAATTGGCGAATTAATTATGAGAAAATGATTTGGCTATATTAAAATAATTATGTGTGAAATTAATTATGACAAGTTGAGATTTGGACATGATAATTAATTTTGAATAATTAGTTATGGAATAAGATTTGTATTGATTGAGTAATTAATTGATTAATTAATTAATGGGTTGTGTACTTAGTTAAATGATGGGTTAACTAATGTAATTTTATATGTGTAACTAATCATTGGATTAGTAAGGTAATGATGTAGTTAATTCTTGTAAATTAATGAATGTTTTAAATGATTGATAATGTCGGTTCAAGACATGGTGTCTTAGACATATTTAGAATTTGGGACTTGGACATGACATTCCTCCCTAATAGTTAACCAAGCTCTTGTGATGTGGGGTGCTAGACATGGCGATCTACACTGAATGTGATGATGGGTGTTAGACATGGAGATCTACATAGAATGATATTTGGGGTTCTTGACATGGCATTCAACACCAAATGAATGAAAATAATAAATTATGGTTTAAATGGGACACATGAATTGAAACCATGAATAATGTGATGATTAAAGAATAAATGAAAATTTGATAACTATTTAATTATGTACTATATTTATTTCTTCATATAATTTCATACAATGTCTTTTGACTGGAACTATTTTAGACATCGTTGGTGGTGGCCTACTGAGTCATATTCACACCCTACTCGGGCCGCCTGATTGGTACCCGAACAAACATTGTTATTATAGGACAGGATAAGGGAATTTCCTTGGGATAGATTACTGTTTGGGAATGGAGCATGGGTGAGGGAACCAAACATGGTTTGGGATCATCTTTGGAGTCATTGTGTATTTACTTTTAGTTTAATTTTAGACACTTGAAACTTGAATTTTCATAGCATGCTTTCACTTTTTAGTTGAGTATTGCATTTTCTATTTTGACTGTCATGTGACTTGGTATTGTTCTAGTTATTTATATGCTTCCACACTTGTTTTTTTTGTTTTCTTCTGTTGGTGTTTTATTTTGATAAAATAGGGTATAGTCTCTCCATGACTGACTTACTAGACCCTCATTGCTAGTCGGAACCCTCTGGCTTACGAGGAGGCACGTTTGAGGGCGTGTGACCAACTAGCTTGGGGAACCATTTAGTGGAACCCGGGTTGGTACATTACACCATAAATGGAAAAGTGACCCATAAATGGAACATAGATAATTTTTTCACCCATTTTATGGTCTATTTTATGAATATAATATTTTTAAGAATTTTAAATCATTTAATAAAATATTATTTATTACAAAATACCATTAATGTCAATTTTGGAACTATTCATTTAATTGGACATTAAAGTCTCCTACAAAAAGATTAAATTTGAATATAAACCTTTTAAAAATCCCTAATATTTTATTTTATATCGAAAAAATTTGTTTAACACTATAAATCACTCAAATTATATTTATTTTATTTTTATATCAATTGAATAAATATTGTATTAGCCTTGCACAAGAATTTAGGTAATTATTTAATTACTAAAAATTATAAATAAATTTCCATTATAAAAATTATTTCATTATTCTAAAAATTAACATTTATAATAATTCATAACTTTCTTTTGTCCCTATATGAACTCATAATAGATATTTAAAACTAAGAGAGTGACACTTTGTAAGTATATTTTATTTAAACATTATATAAGTAATTTTCATGGAAAAGTGTCTATTAAACAAATAAATTTTAATAATATGTTGATAAGGGTATATTTACCTTAATTGAGTAATATTTTGGATGAAACATTATTACCTTATCACTTAGTTTTAGGCTAGATTAATCTGATTTACCCTCTACCGAGGTGATAATTTTTACTATAGTAACTAATCATATTAAAAAATGGATATATTTACAAAAAATGAACCTCTTAATTCAAAATATAGAATCCATTTTATAAAATTTAATACCTATAAATTAATTTAAAAACTAAATGTGCAAAATGTGTTGAAAACTGTTTTTTAGAAAAATACACTTTAAGCATCAAAATTAGTTTATTCTTAAATCATGAAAAGTAAAAATATTACATGGTTGTTTAAATTTTTTATTTAATATATTATATTTATACTTCCTTAAAATCATTCATAAATAGTGATTAATTTATTTTATGAAATTAAATTAGATGCATAAAACACTTTTTCAAAAAAAAACCTTTATTTTACTTTAAAATGTTTTTTATTTTCATTTCTAATCAATTGATAACTAATGAAATTATTTTATACATGTGTAAAACATAAATGTTTCATAATTTAGTTATTCCTATTAATACTCTCAAATAAAATGGCTAGGTGAAAAATATCACATAAAATTATAATATTTTAATAGTATATCACATTTTGTTTAAACTTGGTGTTAGATGTAACACAACCTGTCAAATAAAATATTGTTCTTTAAATTTTTTTCATAAAATCTCAGGGTGTTATAAAGGTTGGGTGTTGATGCAAAATAGGGAGGTTATTGCCTATGGTTCTCTATAGTTATGACCTCATGAATGTAACTATGACACCCATTATCTTTATCTTGCAGTAGTTGTGTTTTCTTAGAAGTTGTGGTGACATTATCTCATCGGTGGGAACTTTATTAACTTTATGGATTATATGATCTTGAAGCATGTATTCTCCTTGGATGATTTTAATTTTTAATATACATATTTCATGGAATTCCAATAATATTATGATTTTGAGATTTTCTTTACAATTAGTAAAGGGAATATTATACCAGATTCCTTGAACAGGAAGTCACATAGTGGTGCTATGCAGGAGTATAGAGAATCTTGGAGAGTGATGGAAGATTTGGATATAATGCACCTTGATATGGAAGAAATTTATGTAAGGGGGTTCATTTATCAAATAATAGTGAATTCATATTTGGTGTATTAGGTGGAGGAGTCCCAACTAGGGTATTCTAAGGCACAGTTTTAGCAAGACCAAGTTGTTTATGGGTGATATCCTGATGGATGGTTAGAGGATAAACAACATCAAGTGTTATTTTAGGTGATTTTTTTGTTCCCTCATCAATTTGTGATGTTGTACTCCATATGTTCCATAGTTATCCCTTGGTGATACATCTTGTAATGGTGAAGATGTATCATGATTTGAGAGGCTAGTTTTGGTGTTTTGGTATGAAGTACTTAGTTATAGAGTTTGTCTCTCGGTGATTGGTTTTCCAGAGAGTGAAGGATAAGAATTGTGTTCGTGGTGTATTTCTTCATCCACTTGATGTTTCCCAATGTAATTGGGAGGACATCATAATGGAATTTTTTATTTTTTTCCCCAAGATAAGGGTGGAAATATTCTATATCGGTGATCATAGACTACTTAATGATGTTAACTCACTTATTAGAGATTATGGATTCAATCTCAGTTGAGTTTTTATCGAGGAAATATATGGAGAATATAGCGAGGCTTCATGTGGTTATGAATATGATCATATATGATTATGATCCTAATTTTAACTCTAGGATTTAAAAATATTTCTAGAATGATTTTTTCTCTTAGTTATGACTTGGAACAACTTTTCATCCATATATGGATAGTCAGATTTAATGAACTATTCAGACTTTATAAGAAATTTTGTGCATGTGCATTCTAAATTTTTGAGGTTTGTGGGTGAAGAACTTACCATTTTTGGAGTTTAATTAAAATAATATTTACCATTCTATTATTGATATGGAAATTTTTGAATCATTTTATGACCAAACTTGTCGATGATTGTTGTGTTAGACCAAGGATAGAGAAGAAATTGTTATCATACTAGAATTAGTGAAAAGTGTGATAGAGAAGTTCCATGTAATATATGAGTGAATGATGGTATCATAGGATCATCAAAAGAATTTTTCTAATCATTGGAGGAGGTATCTAGAGTTAGACATTAGAGATGACTTGTTGTTTATGGTTCCTCCTAGCCATGGTCCAAAAAATTTGGTTAGGGGAGTAATCTTTCTCCCTAGTTCATTAGAACTTTTGAGGTGTTAACACTTGTTAAGGATATTGGGTATCAGATATCACCACCCTCATAAATGTGTTAGATTCAATATGTTTTCCATGTGTCATATATTTTCAGTTATCTTCATGATGATTCAAATTTAATCGGTTAGGGAGAGCTGGATGTTGAGGAAAATGATACATTTAAGGAAAGACCTATTGAGATTCAGTACCATCAAAAGAAGTTTCTTTGTGGGATTGTTATTACTTTGGTTCAAATCACATGGTGACATGCTGGTTTAAAGGAGAGCACTTGAGAGTTGGAGACGTAGATGCAAGATCAATATCCCAAGTTTTTCAACAGTTAATATTACTTATTGAGATGATTTGTTTTACCCATTTATACTAAGATGATATTTTTGACCTTCAGATGATATATGTGATTGATTCTCTCCATTGGTTTATGATGATTCATGGTTATATAATTGGTTCTTTTGGTGGTATGTCTATGTTATAAATTTAACAAGATCCTTTAGAGGTATCCCATAAGGTAGTTTTTTAGAACCCTTTCCCCTTTTCCCAAGGATTTGTTTTATATTTTTGAGGATGATAAATTTTCAAGAGGTTTCTGATGTAATTTCCCATATTTGTAGAACCCTCCATTTATGTTTTCTTAAGTCTTGGAGGTGTCAAGAGTGATCTAAGGGTCTTTTCATCTTATTAATTTTTTATGTATGTTAATGTGATGAATTAGTTATTTATGTGTTCCCCAGTTCCTTAATGTGGTCACTTAGTTTTTTTATGTGGTTGATCCTTTTTTCATATAGTCATACTGGTGAAACAATCATTTTTTTGGTCATGCAGTTGATCATTCATGGTTGGGAATTTGGCCAAGTCATCGATCATTCATGGTTAGTCATTTGGTCATGCAGTTTATACTTCATAGTTGATCAATTGGTCATGTGATCAATACTTCATGATTTTTCATTTTTTCATGTGGTCAATCCATGTGATGACTCATTTTGTTTATGCGTTCAATCCATGTGGTTTCTTCGCATGGTCAATCCTCATGGTTGGTCATCTCCTTATGCATAAAAATTCCAATTTTTCACAGAATGATGTAAAATTCCTTTTTAATTAAAAATATTGATATAAAGGCTTAAATGAATCATTTTTAAATCTATATTAATGAATAATGGTTATATATTTGACTCTCTTAATGTTTTTGGTTTTAAATGAGTTGTATGGAGAGAATTAAATAAAACTTAATTAATAAGAGTTAAATAGTGGTTTGGTTTCTCATATTTGGGGATAATTATTTTCCTAAAATAATAGTTATTTCCCTTAATTATTTTTATTTCTTTTTCTCAATTTCGGATGATATAGATTTTTCTCTATTGGAGTCTTTTAACCCTTATGAAATTGTTTGAGTTTATAGCATGTGTGAAACCCTATCTTCTCTATTTTCTTAGTGAAGTGTGATCTGAATCTTATTTCTAGGTAAGAGATTCAATACTTCTATTTTAATTGTGAGGGTGTGAGTTAACCATTATTTTAAATTCCTCTATCTAGATAGATTCAATTAGTATTACGATATATAATAATCTTGGGATTATCAAAGAAAGTGGAAAACAGATAATCACATGAGGATTAATTGTTAATGAATATGAAAAATTAATTAAGGAAGAATGAGATTATACCACAAGATTAAGAATTATTGTTATTATTAATTAGATAAAATTATTATCATATGTATTTTAATTAGTATCATTAATTTTACAGCCACCTGATTATTGGATAATGTTTTAATATTTGGGAAAATCAAATGTAGTTGGATATCATTAATTTTATTATTATGAATTCCAATGATAGAGATTGAAATAATTAGAATGATTTAATCAATTAATATTAATTTTTAATATGATAAATTATTTTTTATATAGATAGTTCTATTATATTTTATAAATAATTATCATAGATCTGGAAGTTACAAAATAATGAGAAAAGATTACCGCATGCAGTTGATTATCCTTAGATAATAATCTAGTATTAATTATAATATAAGGATTAGTAAATCACATGTTATAGTATGGTTATTATTATTTCAATAATCTAATAAAAGTATTAAAATTGGAAAACTATATCATGTTATAGATAATTATTATTTCATGTTATGGAATTTAAATTAATGGGGACATTCTTGTCACATTAATTTTATGATATGTTATTGATTCCCCTTGATCTAATACATAGTGTGATATGCTTAGCCCTATTACTATAATTATTAGCATTGTTTAATTTGTTGAAATGGACAAATAAATTAAATTTATGACAATAGAATTAATTAAATGAAATTGGCATGATAATTAACTTTTTCTTTTTATGAAAATTGTAGCATTATAAAAATAATACTTTGAGTATATTATTCTTGATTTCTAGATACTGTTATCCATTACTTCTAGGTTTATTGATTTTGAAAACATATTCATAATAAACTTTTTAATTCAATATGAGATTTATAATGGTTTTTTTCTATAGAAATTATTTGGGTTTGAATGATCCCATATTTATTTGTGAGAGTATTGAATTATTTGAGCTTATGGATCGAGTTTCCATTAAATTGTGTGCAGAAAATGAATTTAATTTTTATGTATTCTCTAGGAAGATTTATATCATTGATATGATTTATTTATAACCTATTTTAGTTGGATTATTTTATGAGAAATGGGAACGATATTGAGGAATTTATTCTTGGTTTGAATATTTATTGAGCAATGTGTGGGAATTGCGTGAGGTTGTAATGGTGATGATGATGGTGATGACGAGATTGATAGTAATACATGCAATTTTGTTTAGGATTATACTGAGGTAGCCTCAATAAGTTGATAGCTGGGATTTCTTATCTATAAATTCTTGGTTTTTTTACTTTTTATGGCTAGTTGGCCTGATATTACTGGTTAAGGATTAAAACTTATTTATGTAGTTTGGTTCTATACATGATAAGTGAATTATTAATTTTGGTAGATTAGGATTATTCATAGAGTAAATGGTAAATATGAAATGACAAATAGATAAATAAATGAATGATAATTGTTTGGGATGGTTAAATATAATGATGAAATACTTGATATGTAATAAATAAAAGTTATAAATTATGGTACTGAAGGAACTTGAATTAGAATATTAAATTATTAACCTTAGAAATTAAATTTTCATAATATTTATTAATTTATGGAGGATAACTAATTAATATTAAACATTGATTCTATTGTGAATGTTTGAGATCTATAACTTATAGGTGGATTCTAGGAGTCTTGTATGATGATAGTTTCAAATGATTATAAGGTTATGTATTTTCCCATAGTGTGTTTGTGTATGATATTTACTTACATTTTATGATTTCATACGGTTCACCACATGAGGTAGTAGGTAAAACAAAATCCAAATGTTTTGGGGGGTGTTTTCTCTAACATCCAATTTGAAATGGGAATGAATGGATTACTTCTCCCTCATCCCTTCTCTCCATCAGGATGTATTTTATGTATAGCTATATCCTAGGCTAAAATGGATTTAGGTATAGGGTGTGTTTCTACTCAGACCATTATGGATCTATGTTCTAATGTACATTTATGTGTGGGATGTAACAGATTGTAGTTATAACAAATATTTGTATTCAAACATAGTGGTTTAGACTTCTCATAGGTGTAATTTCATGGGATTTGATAGCTTGAGGTGTAATGCATTTATATAGGCTGTGGTGGCATCCAGAAATACCACAAGGTTACTACTTGGATATGATGATGATGAGGTTGTTATGAGCTATACAGAATAAAATAATGATTGTGATATATTTTCATGATATGTAGGATGATTCATAGGAGGGATGAGCACAAGATGCGAGTCATTGGGGAATGATAATGACAAATAACTGGAGATGTGGGATCATTGTATCTTAGTTTATGTATATGATTTTCATATATAATGATTTACGCTTATGAGATTCTTGGTGAGTGGTCCTTGGTAAGGATTTGAAAATAGTATTTCCTATTTATATGATAATCTAGATTTATTTATTTATTCACCGATCTTTAATATTCTTCTTTCACATTTTTCATGAGAGGTTTTAGGAAGGATCCTACTAAGTATACATTTTATTATCACCCTATGTATATATAATTTTTTTAGGCCAACATGAGTGGGATGGTTAACTTGATATATGGTACTAGCCTATATGAGTTTTTGATTAGATATCAAATCTATTATAGTTTTTGCTCACCACCGATTAATATTTTTGTATTTGTAGTAATTCCATTTCATTTGTTTATTTGTATGTCATTAAATTATGTGTTGAGATTTATTCTTATTTATACAATAATTTGGTCAGTGGTTTCTAATATTATCTTCCCTAAAATTATATTAAGGGTAACACCACCCGCGTGTGTGGTTTATATACCCTCTATACTAGTAACTAACCCATGTCCTATTGGAGGTGGGATTTAGGGTCATTATATCCCTTCATTTGTAGACCAAAAGGGGTGCCTTTGGAGGTAGGGTCTTATAA
Organism: Viscum album; assembly: GCA_963277665.1. NCBI lineage: Eukaryota > Viridiplantae > Streptophyta > Magnoliopsida > Santalales > Viscaceae > Viscum > Viscum album. Next base: position 1,355,302,412 of record OY728164.1, read on the forward strand.
AACATTACATAAAATATGAATTATATATATCTTATATTATTATATCATCACAAATACATCATATGTGTATTGGCTTTAGGGAACATCTACTTAAATCTACCACTTTCACTAAATCCTTATAGACTTATTTCGATTTCACAATGTATTGTATCATATAAAATAACTTTTGTAACCATATATACAAATAATTTCATATATCTCACAAAAAAACTTTGTAAATTTATCATAAACTTCACATAATTGTATCACATAACATTTAATAACTTGTGATTACTCATCAAAAAAATCTTTTTGGATAAACTATAACATGATTTTAAATGATCTCTTTGAGTATAATTCAATCCAAATTCAATCAACCATAAAGTGTGGCCTCATGGATCTTTTTATAATTTATAAAAAATATAAATAACCAAATCCATAATTATAATCATAGAGAATCATATAGAAAATAATCAATGTTATTCATGTTATAAATGGATTTGGCATGATCTCTATAAAACACATGTATCTTTATACCTATGTTCACCAAATGTGTCCTAGAAAACCTTGAATTTTCATATAATCCCCTTATCTAAGACATCAAGTTTCCATGGGAAATGAAGTATATAAATACCATATATCCAAGTCACATGTTCTTGAATATATGAGTATAGACTGACTAAGTTGAGGAATACATCACATGCCAATCACATTTATGGATGATAACATCACATGTCCCTTACGAGATTGATAAAAACATCATACGTGTTATCTATATATGAATGTATACTTCCTCAATATATCTCAATTAAGGAAATGAATAACATAATCATCATACAAGGGGAAAAACACCATCCTAGTTTAGATCTAACCAACAACATGATCACTGACTTACCAACCACCCCCTGATTAGATAAGCCTCAAGGATTTCATAATAAATGTATAAAATTATAAAGGTTCTCATGTTAGGTATCTCCCCAACATCATGTATTGGGGGGGACAAATATGAATGGTGTTCCCCAAGTATACAAAAGAAATAGTGTATGACACTATGTGATATACTTCATGGGTCATCCACTATAAAAATATATATTTTGTACCTCATGAGAATATTTTTTATCTTAATATAAGATTTATACTCATAATAACCTTAAAATTTCACCATAATGTAAAATACTCCATGATAAAAATCGATTAGGGATAACTCAAAGTCATACTTTGAGAGGTTAATTATCACTACACTTCATGAAATGTATATAAATATATACATATAAACAACTAATATGAAAGAATAATAAATTATATATTCCCTTTTAATGATATGCTACATTTTATGTTCTTAAACGCCTTTATGAATACTTAAGAAAACTGTACATAGGTGTCTATCTAACATATAACATATGATAAACTACAAATGTAGCCTTATATTTTTTGTACTTTTTGGTTTTTTTTATACTCATCACATCTCTATTTAATTTCTACCATATCTCTATGTGTCCACCTGATAAAACCCTCAAACTAATCTATTTAGTGAGTAACGTCTATAATGAAATCAATATAGAATAAGGGTGAGATTTTTGAATCATATTCCTAGTGTTAAGTTATATTAGTATATTTAATCTTTTTAACCCCACAACATCAAATGTTATGATGTTAATAACATTATTGTCTACTTAGAACTATTTCTAATTTTATCATTATCATTATACTTTATAACCTTTTCCATCAAACCTTTTCCTTTAAATGTATTTGTTACTAATGTAAAAATTTTCATTATTAATTTACCAAAAAACACAAAACTTCATTTGAATATTAAGTGAAATTCACTTTGAATTATAACTGTTATGGTCTTTTATTTGGTAACTTTGAACTTATCAAAGTTTAAATATACTCCCTCTTTCCTCTTAGAAATTATGTTCTCTTTATAATATCATGATAAGATTCATAAAATCCTTTGGGTTTAAAAAGTAACTCTTAATTCCATTTGGTAGTAATATTTAACAAATAAACTACTACATCTATATCATATACGGTATTCTATGTGTTGGGTTTATTTACTTAAAAATAATACTATTCATTAAAATATTCCACTTATAGTTATATAAATAAATCCCTCACAATTTAATAAACATTTGGATAAGTATTATTATCCTGTATAAAACGTTTTTATCCTCAAAAAATGCTATAGAAACCGTTGAATTATAAAATATGTGTATTATATCATATTATTCATAGAAACTCTTTGTTATTAAATAATTTCACTTATTATATAATATAAATAAGATAAAAAACAAATCCATTAATTGGATCCATACGAGCTTGATATAGTTCTTTAAATTTAAATCATTGATGTAACTACACTTTTCTTCTTCAATTGAATGAAAACTAAAATATAAATCAATTATTCCCTTTATTTTTAACTCTTATTCACTCAAAACATTTGTAAATTATTAATTTTGTATCATATTCCCTTATAAATAGAGTAATTAAATCTATAATATTCATATTTGACATAGAGTTTCCCTAATGTTTTTGAAACCTCTTTATTTATTTTATATAATTACATTATATAGATTCAAATCCTTCCTTTATTGATTTCAGCTTTAGGTCTTAATGATATTGAATACAAATTCAGAGAAACATTTTTCATCTTTTCAACTAACTTTTTTTCTTATGGTTTGAACTTTTACCCACTCACACTTTCTAAATATCCCTAGAACATAAAAATAATATTCTCTACTCATATTTTTCAATACTTTAAATGAATATGGTAAACATTTATAGAATAAATTTACAATATTAGATTATTTCTAATGGAATTAATTCAATAACTTGAAAAAAGGCTTAGAGGATACCTTCAATCTCATCTAGTTATTAGTATACACAATAATATTAAGTATATGAGAAGAGACTTAAAGTTACTTAGTTAATTTAAATATATAATTCATTCGAAACCTTAATTAAGCAATTATATACTTCTCATAATCATTTTTATTTCAAGTTCTAAACAAATTTCATAGGCGGTTACTCCGGAAGATGTTTTCCTTAACACATATAATTTCTCTTACTGATGAACTATTCTTATGTTATTAGTATAAGAAGACACTGAAATTAATATTTTTATTTCTAAAGATTTATTTAAAAGTTAAATTTTATTATGATGGTGTATTTCATATAAAACAGATTATTTAACCACATGGGTATCTTCTTTTAAAAACATTTAACAACGACGTTTATTAAATTTATCCCCACTAAAAGGACGACCCCTTTTGAATTCATCATATTCATTAGTGGGAAAGGATCCATATTTAACTAATAAATGAGTCATACTTAGAATTACTCTCACCAATTAGATATTTAGGTTGGGTATCATCTAATCATATCAAATACAATTCTTTAATAGTTGATCAGACAACACTTTTCTCAATCTATCATATGGACGAACCCAACCTTATTCATCTCCTTTCATAACTATTAGGGTTTAAGAACTATGCATTACCCAAAAATGACATTGGTATTTGATAACCTAACTCTTAGGGTTAAACATTTCTACCATACCCTATAAAATATAATCCATGGGAAGCATTCTTTATTATAACTTACCAGATTAAAAGACTAAGTACTTGACATGTGCTTACATTGGAAGGAATATAACACTTATTATTATTTATAAAGAGAATTTAATATCACCATAATATATCATGTTATTCCATAAAAATGTATAAATAATTATAAGTTTTTAGTTTTAAATGTTATTCCCTTTCTACAAAATCAATATGATCAAATCATATTGATGTGAAAATATTTACACAATTCAAAGCTTATGTTATGAACCCAAATTAAAATATAATAGTATTATTACATATACAAATTCATCTCATGTATAAGGTGAATCAGACCCTTTCATATTATGTATAAATCATAATTAACTTACTAATTGGTATAAAACCCCAAGATTTTGTGGTATTTATCTTCTTAAATAAATTCAATTTATTCGATATCCTATATTTCATGCAACACATAGCTTAAACGAACCATGGTATACTATTAAATATTAACATGATTTTTGGAATAGTAATGTGACCATTCAGAATAGTAACATAGAAATTAGAATAATAACCTCACCTATGAAATTATAAATAAAATTTATATATCTCATAAATGAAAATATAATATATTTACTTCAAATAATAAGTAAATAAATTTTTTTAAAATTGATGAATTAACTGTTGGTATTTTTGTGAAATGTAAATGCTTATTTATAATTTAATAATTAATATAAATATTTAAAATAAAATTTATTTTCATTAAATATAGTCATGAATTAATATTTTGTTTTATTATAATTATATTATAATTTAATGGGACCATAATTAATTTTACAAAGTGTCGTAAAACTGGTTATAATATTAAAATCAGTATTTTTCTAATAAATGATGATTTTAATTAAAAATTAAATTTATCATATTTATACAATTATTTTCATAAAATAAAATCAAATTTTTAAATATATACATTAAAATGTTTTGAGGGTGATTTTTTGGTATTTTTCTGAAATAGTTGAATTTTTTGTGAATTGTGAAATACGAAAATTTATGATATTTAACACTTTAATCCAAATACATGATGTTTTGGGTCATTAATGATGTAATAACCCATTATTTATAACTCAAATTCACTATTTATAGTACTTAGTCATAATAATAAATACTCTTTATTGTCTTGATCCAAAATAATAAACTGACAAATAAAATAATAAAAAACACCCCTCTCATCCAATATAAATACCACTCCTCACCACCCCATTAACTCACCTCTTATAAGAATTTAATATTGTCTAAATTCTTCCCAATTTCCTTCCCAAGACTCTTCCCCATGTACAATACTTTATGGTCTTACCAAAATATAAAATCCATGTGTCTTAATGAGGTTCCCAAGGAGATGATATTCGAGAGGTAAAATACCTATTCATTCTCTTTTTGTTTTTTTTCTTATTTTCTTATCCTCTCCTCAAATACCCTATACAAAGTGGAATGGTAACTCTAGTATAATATATATAATTTAATTTTTTATGTTAATTGAATACTCATAATAAGATATCTCCTCCTGTCCTTTTAATTCTAAAAATGAAAATGTCATCTGTGAGGTGTCGATTCACCGCCTTTGTGGACGATGAGTTTTCGTTTTTCATTACCTCTTTCAAGGATGGTAATAAAACGATGCTAGTCCATGATGGTCATAAAAAATACAGTATAAAATAGTATATATAACTAGTATATTAAACTTATTTAATGATATGGAACCAGTATATAGACACAACGTTAAATAGAACGGTACTAGTCTGTGATGGTCATAAAAAATACAATATAAACTAATCATTTTTCACTAATGTTTTATCTAATGAATCATCATCATAACATATAACAAGATGATATATGAGGAAAATTTAAAATTGTGGAATTATATTAATATGAATTCATTAAAATTCTATAGTTTTTCTTCAATTTGACAGGAACTCTAAAAATTATACACAAGGGAACTGACCCTAAAACCATGAAACAAATTCTCTCAGAACAATAAAATTAAACATTATTACTCATAAAAAAATGAAATTATTAAAATTATAATAAATTAAATATATGTTTAATAGGTTATTAATTAATTAATTAATTAATTAATCTAATTTTATTATCTAGGACATTAAGTATAAGTGTGGAATACTTTCGGACATAAGGTAAGGGACTTCCTATCAACATCCATTTCCTTGAGACATATATAGTATTATTCACCTAATAATTTTTATGTAGTGTATATACTACCCTTTTGAGATCTGTTTTCCTTTGAAATTATATTTCTCTTAAATATCCATATTTCTTATATCATGGATATGATTATTGTCTAAGCCATATACCATTTTTTACATACGGTGTTTACTTTGAATGTTACTTGATTAAATGGGAAATAATGATTAATATGTATCTTTTACTCAACAATGTTATTCATTGATAAGGAATATTTATTTATTGAATTAAATTGATCATTTATACATTTTAGTAATTCTTTGGACATGAAGAAACATGTGGTTAATAGTTATAGATAGCCCCTCGATACATTGATAGGTCTCATGAGATAAAATAGTTGGCGACAAATCCTTCACATTTGTTTCAAAGAAGAATCAGATGAGTTTTTACCCTTATACTTAAACCATATTGTGAAAGGTCTTGATGGTAGTGGTTCACGTGCCAGATAAATGAAATCCAATAATTAATAATTTTCTTCATTTAGTATTCAGTTCATACTATTCATGATATTTTCACTACGAAAAAATATATGGATGCATTTTAATTCTCATTTTATTGAATATATGGAATGATTTTTTTAAGTTATTCTATATTGGTTGTGATTCACTTATTATTGATTCATGTTTCTACTATATGTAACCATTACTAATAATTTTATCTCATCCTTTTTTTTTTCTTTCCCCAGGTTATGAAGATGAATTCTTTGAACACATGTCAAGGAAGGAGTTTATTTTACTTTTTTATGTTCTATGTTTAATTTCCAATGTAAGTAATGAAACCATGCATGTATCTAGTTCTTAAATACTACTAAACTGATCAATCCTTGGTGATGTGATATATTTTATCTATGATTTTGTATTAAAATTACCACTGACACTGGGCTACTAGGGTCAGGGTTGTTATAGTTGGTTTTAGAGTAGGTTTAGTATAAAGCAAGAGAACTAGGTTTTAAATTAAAATGAAAATTATAATAATTCATCATAGTGATTTTTTTGGCTCAATACTGATGATGACTATGAGATAACTCAATGTGTTCCATTATTTAGTTATGGAACATAATGGAAGTAATGAAATCAATACCTACATACAATGTAGGGATTTCCTCTCTGATCAAGTCAACACAGTTGGTGTTAGAGCCAATTAGATCATGACCATATTAGGAAAACTTATATAGGTTATGATGAATAAACATACTAATCCTATATTGGTTCATTTCATGTCTAATAAGCCACCATTTTTTAGTGGGATTACTAATCCAGTGGTAGCTAAGTAATGGATCATGTCCCTTGAAAAGATATTTCTTTCCTTGGGATGTGATGAAAGGGAAAAGTTAGTACTAGAGGTATATTGCTTTAAGGAAGATTTTGATCAATGGTATTCACTGATCAAGAATACTAAGAAGGAAGATGAAATAGAAGACATGGAATGTATAACATTTAAAGAAACATTCTTCGACAAATATTTCCCTCCTGAGAAACAAACTGTAATAAAGTGAAAATTCCTTAGTTTAAAGAAAAATTAATAAGAGAGTGTTGTAGAGTATGATGATACCTTTATAAGACTAGCTAGGTATGATATATATTACATACATGATTAAGAAAACAATATTGATCATTTCTTTTAAGGTCTTAATCCAAGTCTCCAAAGGGAACTGGATTCTCAATCATTTTCATCATAGGATGAAATAGTATTAAGTTCCATCAAAACAAAGAAAGAATTTTCTAGATCCTATATGTTCAAGGGAAATCAAGAGAATAATAGGTCTTCTGATAACAATGAAAAAGGTAAAACATCAAGGAAGAATTGGGGAACGAAGAAATTCCCATTATGTGAAAATTATGTAAATAATAATCTTGGGAAATGATTAAAAGTCATGGGTGTTTATTGTAAGTGTAGATAAAAGGGTCATAGATATAATGAAGAAACTTATCCGTGATGTTCAATGATTAAACTATAAATAAATGGGGAATTATTCAAACCAGTGTCTTATGCACCAAGGGAGTCTACCACAGAAGAGGCCAAGGGGAGATGACCAAGATTATATGATCACTCTAACTAAAGTATAAGTACCCAATTATGTAGTGGAAGGTATATTAATCATATATTAAAATTTATACAATGATTTATTTGATTCTTGATCATCATAGTCTTTCATATCTACCCATTTTTCCAATAAAATTAGATATTTCCCTTTTAATTTAATAAGTGATTTTTCAGTCAAAACTCATAAGGGAAGTATCAGTAATTGAAATAAGTATGTGTTAAGAAGTACCTATTATATAATATAAATTTGATTTATTTTCTAACCTTATCATCATACCTATGGTTGAATTTGATATAATCCTTTTTATGCACTATATTTCAAAATTTGATGAAAATTTTATTTCAATAAGAAGGAAATTACAATTTGCGAGGAAGATGTAAAATTCCTTATCTTTAAAGAAGAAGATTCATCATCTAAATCTTATCTAGATCCACCCCAGTAACTCTAATAAATGAAATTATTAGGGAGGATAAGAAAAAAAAAATCATGGATGAGTAAAGTAATCTTCAGATTGAGGATGTACCAATTGTATAGGAATACATTGATGTATTTCTTAATAAATTACCTAGATACCCCCAGAGTGTAAAATTGAGTTTACCATTGATTCAATCCATGATGAAAGACCGATATCAAATAATCCTTATAGAATGGACACTTTGTAATTACTGGATCTAAAGAAGAAACTAGAGGAGTTGAGTAATAAGGGATTTATTTTCCCTTGGTTTTCTCTACAGGGAGTCGTTGTTCTCTTTGTTAAGAAGAAATATAGATCATTGAGGTTGTGTATTTACTATAGAGAAATCAATGATATTAAAATAAAAAATAAGTATCCTCTACCTCACATTGATGATTTATTCGATCAACTTCCTGGCACTCAATATTTTCAAATATTTACCTTCATTCTTGGTATCATAAATTGTGAGTAAAGATGGAAGAAATTCCAAAGAAAACTTTTTAAATGAGTTATGGACATGATGAGTATACATTAATACCATTTGTATTGAATAATGAACCCTCAATTATTTTGGATCTGATGAATAGAATATTCAAAGAATATCTTGAATATTTTTTTTGTGGTATTCATTAATGATATTCTGGTATATTCTAAAACATATGAAGACTATGAGAATCACTTTCTTACCATTCTTGAGACTACCATAAAGAAATATTTATAAGGTAAATTTATCAGGTGTGAATTATGGATTTAAAAATTTATTTTCATGGAAATATTATCTCTAAGGATGAAATCATAGTTGATCATGTAAAGACAAAGGAAATCCAAAAAATTACCTACACCAATGAACATAAACGAGGTACATAGTTTCATTGGTTCAGCAGGTTATTATCAACATTTCATTCAGAATTTTTCCTAATCGGATAACCCATTAACCAAGATCACACATAAAGGGTTTATGTTCATATGTTTAAAATAATTTTCATAATGTTTTGAAGAATTGAAGATAAGATTAGTCAATGCTTCAATTTTGACTCTACCATAAAGAAATGACGGGTTTTTGATATACAATGATGCATCAAAGAAAGAGACTAGTTGTGTACTTATGAAAAATGATAACATTATTTCACATAAATCAAGGGAGTTGAAGATTCATGAAAAAATTATCCAAATCATGATCTTGATTTAGCAGTATTAATCATTTCTCTGAAGATATAGAGACACTATCTTTATGGTGAAATATGTGAGATATATACAGATCATAATAGTTTTAAATACATATTTACATAGAAAGAACTCGACATGAGGAAAATACGATGTCTCTAGTTACTCAAAGATTATGACTTCTCAATACAAAACAGCCTAGGAAAAGAAAACAAGGTAGTAGATTCATTAAGTAAGAAAGATCATGGACTTCTGACCCAAATGAGAATTGAGAAAGATACTATGTTCATGGATATATTAACGACGGATATGGAAACTTTTAAGGAAGGGGAAGTATCTCTACTTTTTTAAATGATTGTAAAAAAATATTTATTAGAAAAGATAAAGAGATCTCAATCTAATGATGAGTATTTTAAAAAGAAAATGAAAGTATTTAAGGATGGAAGATTGGAAAACTTCGTGTATGAGGATATAATTCTGATATTTTGGAAGAGGTTATGTGTTACATCAATACCTGAGCTAAAAAGGGAACTATTAAATAATGTTTATACCTCAAATTTATCTATACACTCTGGTAGTACCAATATGTATAGAGATTTGAAGGAACATTTTTATGGGATAATATTAAGCAGGAAATTACCGACTATGTGTCAAGAAGTTTAGTTTTTCAACAAGTGAAGGCTAAAAGACCACATACTATAGGTGTCATAAAACCTCTACCCATTCTTATGTGGGAGTGGGATGACTTTACTATGGACTTAGTCACTGTATTACCAAATACCTCTAAATATAATGATAAGATATAGGTTATTGTTTATTTCCTTAAAAAATAAAACATTTTATTTCTACAAGATAATATTTTTCTTTTGAGAGCCTTAAAAGACTCCATATTAAAGAAGTTTTAAGACTTTATGGTGAAACTATATCGATTGTGTCTAATCAAGATCCCCATTTTACATCAATATTCTAGAAGAGTCTTCAGAATTATTTGGATTATGAGCTTCATTTGAGTACTATGAAAAGTCTAAAAGAACTATTAAAACATTATAATACATGTTGAGATCATGATCATTTTAATTTCTTTGTATGTGGGATTAGTGTTCGCCTTTGGTAGAGTTTCCCTTCAATAATTGTTTCTATTCTAGTATCCAAATTGTTCCATATTAAGAATTATATAGAAAAAGAATTCATACTCCAACTTGTAGGGATCAAGTTGGTGAGAGGAAACTTATTTGTAACACCCTGAGATTTTATGAGAAATTTTTTTTTATGTCTAATGTTATACGAAACACCAAAGGAATCTTTCACAACACACAATACTGACTTGGCTTGCATTACACGCAATCACGACCTTCCTCGATAGCGTGTGTAGTACGCAATATCGGGTTTCACTAAACAACGATATATTATTAGGGACTAGCCGTTATGAATAGTATTAACTACATTTTGAATTTTATAACAGTGTTATTCATCTTACACATTTTCTAGAACATGGTAAGAGAATAAAATAAATATTTCGGGTAAAATAAGTATTTTTCAAAAAATACAGTTTTACCGCCTTTTGATGGTGCACCAACATTAAATCTAGTTTTTGACATGTTTATAAGTTCAGTTTGACAAACTAAAATTATTATTTGGAATCAGGATATAAAAATTTACTTTGGATAAATTTTTGATATTTTTCTGATAACTTTCATATTTTGATGAATAGTAAAAATACGCTAATTTTTAATTAAAAACAACTTTTTTCATTGAGACAATTTATATGGTTAAATTATAATATTTAATGGTTTTAAAGTATAAATATAATATATTTTTAACATTTAATATAATATATTTCATTAACATTAATTTCACATTGAATTCATAGGTAAAAACATTTCAATCTTTGGCAATGTTTTATCTTCTAAAACCCGTTTTCTTAACAACGAGATTAACATTAAATTAATTACTGCAACTTTTGTGTTTTGAATTTTAAAGAATTGATTCCATATTTGGAATCCGTGGGTCCAAATTATGTTAATAGGCTACTTCTTTATTTTTGGGCATCATGAATAGTAACTACGATAAATTTTATTTACCATAGTTAAAGGTAAATCGGGTAATTAAGGGTAAATATAAGATTATAAAATTACCCTAAAACCTTCCAAAATCCTATTGGATGACTAAAAGTAGACCAATATCACATAACGGTCGGATTAGATTCATTTAATGGACATTTCCCATGAAAATAATTTAATTATTATTAAAACCAAAGAAAGTGACAACATGTCACATTCTTAAATCTTATAAGTATAATAATTTTAATTTAGTGATAAACTTAATGAAACTTAGAAAATGAATAGTCTCCAGAAATATAAAACAATTATATACATCATATGAAATTATTTATAATTTTTATGGATTAAATAAGTATCATTAATTATGACACAATAGTGATGTTGAAATTATTTTATTAATTAAAATATCAAATAACTGGTTTTAAAAATATTAAAATAAATATTATATGAAATATTTAATGTGCCCTAATAATTTTATAGATACATATGACATCTTATTAATCTATTAATGCTTTTAGTTCAAACATATCTTCTATATATATTTTATTTAAATTCAAATAAATGAATAGTGTCAAAATTGACACTACTGTTATTTTATAAAAATAACATATTATAAAATTGTTTAAAAATAAAAAAGATATTTAAAAATAATAAATTAAAATTTATATGGTCGAAAATTTTATAAAGTTCTAAATTATGGGAAATTAACAACACATATGTAATTATTTATAATAATTTAAAATTAAGAATATTATTACCACAAATAAAATAAAATTGATAAATAAGGATAAATCAAGTTGATAATGTTTAAAATAAATTCCTAACATGTCTAAATTTTATTGGTTGATGATATTACAACCCTATATCATATAATATTTGGATATGAGTGATTTTGAAAGTTTTTATGTGGGGTTGGGATTTAATATAAACTAATATTTCTTATATTTCCAAAGGTGCCCCTCTCCTCCCTTATTAAAGGGCACCTCCTCCCTCTCCTCCTCACACCAATTTGATCCCTCAAGCTCGGCCAAACCCTGCCCATTTCACTTCCCAACTTCCATAGAAACATATTAGAGGTCTTGGTCCTCCTCAAAGACCAATTTTAGTTCCCTAAGAGGAGGTCTCAAAGAGGCGCTATAAAGAAGAGGTAATGTCTGTTACCGATTATTTCAACTTTATTTCTTATTCTAATTCTTCTTCTTTAGTTGTTTCATTATGAAGTAATAAAATCAGTATCACTCATATAATGATATGTTATTATAAGTATGGAACAACCGTATTTCACCATCTATCCATCCTACGGAAAATGAAATCACCGTGCGTGCGTACGTACGGAATACCGTCTCTACGCCGTGGTGTAATCTATTTTCCGCCACCACCTTACTTGGATGGGTATAATGGTGTAAATAATGACTATATATGATTATTGTAAAGTGATATTGATTCTGAAATAGTATACATACACTCCAATAAAATTCCACAATCATGGGAACGATATCATTGCTCGCGCGTACGTGCGGAATACCGTCTCCACAATGTGATGTGACCCGTTCTACATGATCTTCATTTCATAATGATTATATAAATGAATTTAATGAATAAATATGATATATATTACCCTAATATCATTCTGGAAATGAGGTTTATATAACCTAAAAAGATAAATAAGAATTTATTCGACAAAACACACATACGAACATAAAGCAATAAACACCTGAATAACAAGTAGCAATGAAATATTACTAATAACGAGATAAGAATATAACCATATATGATATAAAAATAATAATTATTATTCTAGAATAATTCAATGACATTATTTAAATCATTATATAGGAGGTTTGGAAAATTACAAAGCAAATCATACCTAAGGTAAGGGAAAATCTCACAATCTCATTTTTATCCGAGATTGTTTATACTTCAGAATTTACTGGGGAATATTTATCATCAACATCCATGTTTCCTCAATATGTAATATTATTTCCATCGGCCTAAAATTTTTTAATTCCAATTTTACCCTTTGGTGACTTTTTAGTAAAAGATATGAAAGGAATCTTTTGTCATTTTTTGTATGAGGTACTTTTTGGATTTTTCGGCCAAAGTATGGGAAGAATGTTTTTAAACTTATATGGCATGAATGGATTTTTAGAACATTTTTTCCATGAATCTTACTTTACATGTTTTCAAGTTTATTTTTAATCAACTTTGTTTAGTTCAAAATTATATGACATGTTAAGAAAGGAAAATGTTTTTGAAGTAGAAAGGATATTTTCCTCAAGAATGGAGTTCAAGTGTTTTATCAAAATTATTTTCCATCTAAGATAATATAGGGTTCTCTTTATATCCCTATTATTTAATTGATTTGATTATGTTATGATGGAATTATTTTTACGATATCCTTTTATGGATTATGTTATGATGACGTGATGTTTAAGAATCCCATTTTTATTACATGGGTTACTATATGATGTATGGTTTTTGATTTTGTGGCACACATAAGAATGGTATCATTATGAGATGGGTGGGACATATATCTCCCTATAATGCATTGGGTAAATATTTATATCTCATGAGATAGACATGACTGGAACGGAAGGTTAAACTGATTCAGTGAAACAGGACTGAAACGAGGAGTGAACTCAGTTCAAAAAAGGACTTTGTCCACTAAGATAGTCTTGGCAATGAGTCTTGACTACTAAGAAATGATTTTCTATGATTATGTGTGTATTACAAAAAGATTCATGTTTTAAGTTATGATTATTGGAATTACATTTCAATTCTATGATTTATCCCATGTTATAATCTCTTTTGCAGGATAATATTTTCAAAATGTTATGTTCTTATAAATATGATATGTTTGATATTTCTTTTGTTTACCATTACTGAGCATTTGAGCTCAACCTTTTGTATGTTTTCTTTTCCCCAGGTCAGGAAGAAGGATATTAAGTAGGATATGCCAAAAGGGACTGTAGATATGATGAAATAAATGGGAGACAATGTAGATGATTTATGAACCAGTTATTTTTGTTTCCCAGTTTCTAAAGACACTATACCTATACGGTCCTTTCATGGTTTTGTTATATGTTGTAATAATTATGCTTCATTTTTGAAGTAATAACCATGTAGGTAAAGTATGGGTCAGTATAGATGGTATCAGAGCCAAAGGAGATAGGAATGTATCCGATCCTTGGGAACTCTCACATGTGAGCGTTGGACGAAGCATGGCTCTCTGCCCAAGGGATTAATGAGGAAATGGATGCCACTGGGGATGGTGGTGTGTCCCGCCCAAGGGGTGTAGCCGCCCATGGAGTGCCCTAATACGTATCAATTATAGTCCACTGGAATTAATTCCAGACCGTTATAGTTTGTATCAGAGGAAAGGTATATTCAAACTTTGGAAACTAGGATGTGAAAGCCTTAGTAAGAAACCTAAGGATATGTCTAAGCATAGAACACAATCTTAGTGTTTTAGAAATGGTCATGAAAAACCTATGATAAGACCTTAAGTGTGAAATTTTATTCTTGATTATGTGGTTTTACTATTATAATTAGTGTTGCTCACGCTATTCTTCTTGGTTTTAGTCAATGGATGGAACCTGAAGGAACTGTGTTAGTGAGGGATACGACAGGAAATGCAATGATTGTCCCCCTGAGCAACCAAACATTATGAGAGATGGAATGAAAAATCTTGTAGTAATGATCACACAAATTTCTCAAGCTATGAATCATACAGGACTTCCAAACGAGCAAAGGAATGAGGAAAATTCAGTTGAATCCTTCATGAGGCAGCGTCCACCTTCATTCAGTGGTTTTTCTGATCCATTAGTGGATGAACAATGGATCAGTACCACTGAAAAGATATTTTTAGTTCTTCAATGTTCCGAACATGATAAATTCATCTTAGCAGTGTATCTTTTGGAAACTGATGCTGATCAATGGTGGAATCTTATTAAGAATACGAGGCAAAGGGATGAAATTGAGTCCATGGAATGGGAAGAGTTAAAGAACTTATTTTTCAATAAGTATTTCCCTCGTATTCTTCGAACAAAGATAGAGAATTATTTTCTTGAACTAAAGAAAAAAATGATGATTCTGTTGGTTCCTATGAAGCAAATTTTACAAGACTTGCAAGGTACACTTCCAGAATTATTATCCAACCTGAGAGTAAGATCGATCGATTCTTTAGTGGCTTAAAACCAAGTCTTCGAAGGGCGTTAGCCATAAGGGACTTCAATAACTATGAGGAAATTGTTCGATGTGCTCTCAAGGTTGAGATGGAGATTGGTGTAACCCATCAGTCACATGGGTTTGATAAGAAGATGAAACTAGAATTCAAAGGAAAATCTAAAGACCACACGAAAAAGAAGATGAGTTTTCCCTTATGCTCAATGTGTGGAAAGAAACATGGATGAAATTGACTTAAGGGGACAATCAAATGTTATAAGTGTGGAAAATAAGGTCATCGGGCAATTGAATGTCGAAATAATGGGAAGAAGATGTCTAATGATGCAAACAAAGGAAGGGATACATAGAATGAACCTACTACACTTCAATGTTTCAAGTGAAAGGATATGGGGAATTATTCCAATCAATGCCCAAATCCCAGGTTTGATGATGATGATCGACATCAACAAACCCTTAAGGCCAAAGACAAAGGAAAGTCACATGCAATTACTATCGGCGATGTAGAGTACGGCAAAGAAGTGGTGAGAGGTACACTTACCATCCACTCTAAAGTAGCAAATGTTTTATTTGATTATGGATCCACCCACTCATTTATTTTTGAAGAATTTTCTAAGGGTATCACCATATTACCTCAACAATTAGACGTTGAGTTGGCTATGAGAACTCCTAATGGCACAACAGTCGCATCAAAAGTTTACAATTCTTCTCCGATTGAAGTTTGTGGGAAAGTGCTTCCTGCAAATCTTGTGATCCTTCCTATAGTGGAATTTGATGTGATTCTTGGCATGGATTGGATTACTTTGTATGGAGCTCATATCAATTTCCAAAGAAGGGAAGTCACATTTCATATTCCAGATCAATCTATGATCTTCTATCAATGCAAGGATGAACATAACCTTCCAGTGGAAATTTCTTCCATCTTATGGGTCTTGATTCCACTAAATGAAGGTTATTTATCTAAAATGGTTGGAGAGAAGCTCATGATTATTAATATGCCCATTGTATGAGAATTTGATGATGTCTTTCGGGAGGAATTACCAGGTCTTCCACCAAATTGTGAAGTTGAGTTTTCAATAGAACTCATACTGGGTGCTTTGACTATTTCAAAGACACCTTATAGAATGGCCCCAATTGAGTTGCAAGAATTGAAGAAGCAACTCCAAGAGAATCTTGATAAAGGATTCATACGCCCTAGTGCGTCACCTTGGGGAGCACCTGTTCTGTTTGTTAAGAAGAAAGATGGATCAATGAGACTCTACATTGATTATCGAGAACTTAACAAGATCACTATCAAGAAAAAATATCCTCTCCCATGCATTGATGACCAATTTGACCAACTACTCGGAGGTCAATACTTTTCCAAGATTGATCTTCATTCAGGGTATCATCAATTAAGGGTCAAAAGGAAGGATATACCAAAGATGGCTTTACATACAAGGTATGGACACTATGAATTTATAGTGATGCCATTTGGTCTTACTAATGCCCCTTCTATCTTCATGGATCTTATGAATAGAGTCTTTAGAGAATATCTTGATTAGTTTGTGGAAGTCTTTATAGATTATATTCTTGTCTATTCAAAGGGCAAGTAATAACATGAAGATCACTTGAGAATTGTATTAAAGACCCTAAGAAAGGAGAATCTTTATGCCAAATTTACCAAGTGTGAATTTTGGCTTAAAAAAGTTGCATTTTTGGGTCACATAATCTCAAAAGAGGGGATATTTGTGGATCCAGCAAAAATAGAGGTTATCGAAAGATGGTCGAGACCAACAACAATAACTGAGATCTGAAGTTTTCTTGGTTTGGCTGGATATTACCGACGTTTTGTGAAAGATTTTTCAAGGTTATCTAACCCACTCACCAAGTGGACTCATAAAGGAGTTAAGTTTGTTTGGACGAAGGAATGTGAAGAGAATTTTAAAGAGCTAAAAAGAAGGTTAGCCAGTGCACCTGTGCTCACACTACCTTGCAGTGGAGAAAGGTTTGTGATCTACAGTGATGCATCCAAGAAGGGACTGGGGTGTGTTCTCATGCAAAATGATATGGTGATAGCTTGTGCCTCATGACAGTTGAAAATCCATGATAAAAATTACCCAACTCATGATTTGGAGTTAGCTGCGGTAATCTTTGCATTAAAGTTTGGCGGCATTACCTTTATAGTGAAAGGTGTGATATTTATACGGATCATAAAAGTTTAAAGTATATTTTCACACAAAAGGAGCTGAATATGCATCAAAGAAGATGGTTGGAGCTGGTTAAGGATTATGACTGCTCAATTCATTACCACCCTGGGAAAGAAAACAAGGTAGTAGACGCATTAAGTCCACAAGACCATGCTAGCTTATCCATGATGAGGATCACAAAAGATCCAATATTTATGGATTTACAAAGGTTGGATCTTGGAATTATAATGGAAAGGGAAAAATATTATCTTTCTCAAATTAATGTTCAACCATCTATACACGTGAAGATTAAAGAGGCACAAAAAGAAGAAGTAGAGTTACAAAAAAAGGTGAGAAATGTTCCTGAATTAAACCTTGATTGTGATGGGATAATAAGGTTCAGGAATTGAGTTTGTGTTCCTCCTATCCCAGAATTAAAGGAGGAGCTACTGGACGAGGCTCATAGTTCTTAATTTTCTATTCATCCTGTAAGTACAAAGATGTATAGGGACTTGAAAGAGTACTTCTAGTGGGATGGCATGAAAAGAGATGTTGCTGAATATGTCTCTCGATTCTTGGTTTTTCAGCAAGTTAAAGCTGAGAGACAAAAGTCTAAGGGGATGTTACAACCATTACCCATACTAGAATGGAAATGGGAAAACATCCCTATGGACTTTGTCACTGGACTACCTAAAACATCCAAAGGCAATAATGCTATCTGGGTTATAGTTGATCATCTTATGAAGTCGGCACACTTCATTTCTATTAGAGAAGATTTTTCTCTGGATCAGCTTGCCAGGATATATGTAAAAGAAGTGGTAATATTGCATGGAGTACCACTTTCCATTATATCTGATCGGGATCCGAGGTTTACCTAGAAATTCTGGTGAAGTCTTCAGTATGCTCCAAATACAGAGGTGAGTTTCATCACTGCTTACCATCCTCAGACAGACGGTCAGTCTGAGAGGACAATTCAAACACTAGAAGACATGTTGAAAGCTTGCTCTATAGATTTTAAAGGTGGTTGGGATCAACACCTATCTTTGGTGGAATTTTCTTATAATAATAGCTTTCACTCTAGTATTCAGATGGCTCTTTATGAAGGCCTCTATGGAAAGAAATGCAGAACTCCAACTTGCTGGGATGAAGTTGGGGAATGAAATATATTAGGACCTGATCTTGTTGATGAGATGGCAGAAAAGGTCAGATCTATTCAAAAACACATAAGATCAGCTTAGAGTTGACAGAAAAGTTATGCCGACAACCGAAGAAAAGACCTATAGTTTGAAGTGGGTGATAAAGTGTTCTTACGAATATCTCCCTGGAAGAGGGTCTTGAGATTTGGAAAGAAGGGAAAGTTGATCCCTAGATATATTGGTCCTTTTGAAATTCTGGATTGTGTTGGGAAGGTATCTTACCAATTTGCGATTCTACCAAATCTATCTCAAGTTCACGATGTGTTCCATGTATCTCTCTTGAGAATGTACATACCTGATCCTTCACATGTACTCAGCTCAGAAGGTGTACCGCTGGAGCAAGATCTTTCTTATGAAGAAAAACCAATAGAGATTTTGGATCGTAGTGAAAAATTCCTACGGAACAAGACCACTCGCTTGGTGAATGTTTTATGGAGGAACCACCAATTAGAAGAAGCTACATGAGAATTTGATGATATGATGAGGAAGAGGTATCCTCATCTGTTTGTGATGAAGTGACGAATTTCGAGGGCGAAATTCATTTTTAGGGGGGTAGAATGTAACACCTTGATATTTTATGAGAAATATTTTTTTTATGTCTAATGTTATACGCAACACCAAAGGAATCTTTCACAATACACAATACTAACTTGGCTTGCATAACATGAAATCATGACCTTCCTTGATAGCGTGTGTAGTACGTAATATCGGGTTTCACTAAACAATGATATATTAATATGGATTAGCCATTATGAATAGTATTAACTATATTTTGAATTTTATAAAATTATTATTCATCTTACACATTTTCTAGAACATGGTAAGAGAACAAAATAAATTTTTCGGGTAAAATAAGTATTTTTCAAAAAATACAGTTTTACCGCATTTTTATGGCGCACCCACATTAAATCTTGTTTTTGACATGTTTATAAGTTCAATTTGACAAAATAAAGTTCTTATTTGGAATCAGGATATAGAAATTTACTTTGGATAATTTTTTGATATTTTTCTGATAACTTTCATATTTTGATGAATAGTAAAAATACGCTAATTTTTAATTAAAAACAACTTTTTTCATTGAGATAATATGTATGGTTAAATTATAATATTTAATGGTTTTAATGTATAAATAGAATATATTTTACCATTTAATATAATATATGTCATTAACATTAATTTCACATTGAATTCATAGGTAAAAACATTTCAATCTTTGGGAATGTTTTAACTTTTAAAACCGGTTTTCTTAACAATGAGATTAATTTTAAATTAATTACAGAAACTTATGTGTTTTGAATTTTCAAAAATTGATTCCATATTTGGAATCAGTGGGTCCAAATTATGTTAATAGGCTACTTTTTATTTTTGGGCATTATGAATAGTAACTACGGTAAATTTTATTTACCATAGTTAAAGGTAAATTGGGTAATTAAGGGTAAATATAAGATTATAAAATTACCCTAACACCTAAAAAAATCCTATTGGATGACTAAAAGTAGACCCATATCACCTAAGGGTCGGATTAGATTCATTTAAGGCACTTTGTTTCCAGGAAAATAATTTAATTATTATTAAAACCAAAGAAAGTGACAACATGTCACATTCTTAAATCTTTTAAGTATAATAATTATAATTTAGTGATAAACTTAATGAAACTTAGAACATGAATAGTATCCGGAAATCTAATAAAATTATCTACATCATATGAATTTATCTATAATTTTTAGGGATTAAATAACTATCATTAATTATGATGCAATAGTGATGTTGAAATTATTTTATTAATTAAAATATCAAATAAATGGTTTGAAAAATATTAAAATAAATATTATATGAACTATTTAATGTGATCCACTAATTTTCTAGATACATATGACATTTTATGAATCTATTAAAGCTTTTAGTTCAAACATATATTCTGTATATATTTTATTTAAATTCAAATAAATGAATAGTGTCAAAATTGACACTATTATTATTTTATAAAAATAACATATTATAAAATTGTTTAAAAATCACAAAAATATTTAAAAATTATAAATTAATATTTACATGGTCTAAAATGTCATAAAGTTTCAAATTATGGAAATTTAACAACACATATGTAATTTTTTATAATAATTTAAAATTTAGAATATTATTACCACAAATAAAATTAAATTGATAAATAAGGATAAATCAAGTTGATAATATTTAAAATAAATTCATAAAATGTCTAAATTTCATTGGTTAATGATATTACAACCCTATCACATCTAATATTCGGATATGAGTCATTCTGGAAGTTTTTATGTAGGGTTAGGATTTAATATAAACTAATATTTCTTATATTTCCAAAGGTGCCCCTCTCCTCCCTTATAAAAGGGCACCTCCTCCCTCTCCTCCTCACACTAATTTGAGCCTTCAAGATCGGCCAACCCCTACCAATTTCACTTCCCCATTTCCCTATAAACATCCTAGAGGTCCTGGTCTTATTCAAAGACCAATTTTAGTGCCCTAAGATGAGGTCTCAAAGAGGCACTTCAAAGAAGAGGTAATGTCTGTTACCGATTCTTTCAACTTTATTTCTTCTTCTTCTTCTTCTTCTTTAGTTGTTTCATTATGAAGTAATAACATCAGTATCCCTCATATACTGATATGTTATTATATGTATGAAAAAACCCTATTTCACCATCTATCCATCCTACGGAAAACAAAATCACCGCGCGTGCGTACGTACGGAATACCGTCTCCACGTCGTGGTGTAATCTATTTTCCACCACCACCTTACTTGGATGGGAATAATGGGGTAAATAATGACTATATATGATTATTGTAAAGTGATATTGATTCTGAAATAGTATACATACACTCCAATACAATTCCACAATCATGGGAATGATATCATCGCTCGTGCGTACATACGGAATACCGTCTCCATGATGTGATGTGACTCATTCTACCTGATCTTCATTGCATAATGATTATATAAATTAATTGAATAAATAAATATGATATATATTACCCTAATAACATTCTGGAAATTAGGTGTCTATAACCTAAAAACAAGAATAAGAATTTATTCGACAAAACACACATACGAACATAAAGCAATAAACACCCGAATAACAAGTAGCAATGAAATATTACTAATAAGAAGCTAAGAATATGACCATATATGATATCATAAAAATAATTATGATTCTGTAATAAGTCAATGACATTATTTAAATCATTATACAGCAGGTTTGGACACTTACGAAGCAAATCGGACCTAAGGTAATGGAAAATCTCACAATCTCATTTTTATCCAAGATTGTTTATACTTCAGAATTTACTGGGGAATATTTATCATCCACATCCATTTTTCCTCAATATGAAATATTATTTTCATCCAAATACAATTGTTTAAATAAAATTTTACCCTTAGGTAAGTTTTTAGTAAAAGATATGAAATGAATCTTTTGTCGTTTTTCGTACGAGGTACTTTTTGACTTTTCCGGCCAAAGTATGGGAAGAATGTTTTTTTAACTTATACGGCATGAATGAATTTTTAGAACATTATTTCCATGAAGCTTTCTTTACAAGTTTTCAAGTTTATTTTTAATCAACTTCTTTTAGTTCAAAATTATATGACATGTTAAGAAAGGAAAATGTTTTTGAAGTAGAAAGAATATTTTCCTCAAGAATGGAGTTCAAGTGTTTTATGAAAATTATTTTCCATCTAAGATAATATAGGGTTCTTTTTATATCCCTATTTTTAAATTGATTTGATTATGTTATGATGGAATTATTTTTACGAAATCCTTTTATGGATTATGTTATGATGACGTAATGTTTAAGAATCCAATTTTTATTACATGGGTTATGCTATGATGTATGGTTTATGATTTTGTGGCACACATAAGAATGGTATAATTATGAGATGGGTGGGACCTATTTCTCCCTCAAATGAATTAGGTAAAGATGTATATCTCATAATATAGACATGGCTGTAACGACAGGTTAAACCGGTTCAGTGAAACATGAGTGAAACGAGGAGTGAACTCGGTTCAGAAAAGGACTTTGTCCGCTAAGATAGTCTTGGCAATGAGTCTTGAATACTAAGAAATGATTTTCTATGATTATGTGTGTATGACACAAAGCTTCATGTTTTATGTTATGATTATTTGAATTACATTTCACTTCTATGATTCATCCTATGTTATGATCTCCTTTGTAGGATAAGATTTTCAAAATTTTATGTTCTTATAAATATGATATGTTTGATATTTCTTTTGTTTACCCTTACTGAGCATTTGATCTCACCATTTTGTATGTTTTATTTTCCCTAGGTCAGGAAGAAGGATATTGAGTAGGATATGCCAAAATGTACTGTAGATATGATGAAATAAATGGGAGACAACATAGATGATTTATGAACCAGTTATTTTTGTTTCCCAGTTTCTAAAGACACTATACCTATATGGTCCTTTCATGGTTTTGTTATATGTTGTAATAATTATTCTTCAATTTTGAAGTAATAACGATGTATGTAAAGTATGGGTCGTTAGATTATTGGCCCAAAACTTATTGAAGAGACAAGGACAAAGGTAGAGACTATTTAGGATCCTATTAAATTATCTCAAAATAGGAAAATAATTAAGATGAAAATGAGATAATGGATTTGGAATTTCATGTTGGAGTTCATGTATTTCTAATATAATCTCCATTTAAGGGTGTCATAAGATTTAGTAATAAAGGTAAACTAATCCCTAGGTGTAGGTTCTGAGTGCAGTGGAAGCGAGTGATGGGAGGTACCCAATAATGTTTTTTTTCATGATTGATGATCAATCCATGATCTATATGATGTTTAATCACTGCGATCAATGGAAATGAATCAAAGACAGACAATATTAATAACACCATAACCAAGAGAGAAGAGATCAAAACATATTTTTTATAATTAATTTAACTAGATAAATAATTACCTGCAAGGAATTCTTTCTTCATTGATGAGTTCAGTGGCAGATATGTGGTGCACCATCATTAAATTATAGAAACCAAGTGTAAATTTACTCTAGAGGTGATCCACATGTGTTCCATGAATCTCTAGACATCGTTGAAGGAGTCAATGTGTTGTAGAATAGAAAATAATTATGATTGCATCATCCACCTTGATCTCCTCGAGATTTTATCCCAAAGAATTCTCCTTGGTATGGTGGAGTAGGATTGCTCGACGTTATTGGGAGCATTCTTAGAGAAGGGATCTCTCTAGGATTGAGAGGATCCTACAAGATCCATTTTTCACAACTAAATTAGGTCTTGAGAAAATAAAATAATTTGGTATTTATATTTCTAGGGTTAAAATAAAATAATTACACAAGTTACCTAATTTATTTAATCCTATAAAATCTCCATGTAAAATAATGATACTAATATTATTATTTCTCAAGATACACTTAACATGAGAATTATAATTAAATATTATTTAATCAAATAATATTCAATATTTTTATTTCTCACCAGACCATTAAACTCATCCCACCATCCCTCCACAATATTTATCAGCCCTTAAATAATGTCTATTTATTGATTAAATAAATATCACTACATTATTTTCCAATAAATAAATATTATATTTACTAAATAGAAAATAAATATTTATATGCAATCAAGTATACATGAATAATTATTAAACCATGTATGAGAATAATATTTATTCAACATGTTAAATAATAAATAATAATATATTATTTAACTGGGATTTTGGAAACACTTAGTGTGTGACCCTCAAGGCCACTTTTTCAGCGACATTAGGTAAAGTAGGCTGATGTTATAGGTTAGCATCTAGAAACATGTCAAGGAACCCATATATAAAGAAGATAATGACATAATGACAAGTCACAACATACATACACTTAATGTTTAATATAATATCTTTATCATAATATCTCTAATCGAGTAGGTTGCATGCCAGTGCCATCTTCCTACGTGTTCGATATCTCTTTCTTTGACTTTCTGGAAATGGAACTTTCCTATAGAACACCATGACCATGAATTTATTTTGGATATATCATTTCCATCAAAGGTCATGAGATATTAACTTCCATTGATGAATATAATGGATAAAACCTTTCTCATATTATTCATTAATGCAATATTACTTGTGACGCACCCAACGTATCCTACCTCGTTGTCAACATCTATCGTCACATTTTTCATCAATAAATCAAAGTATGTAACTCATAATATCTATTAATAATAATATTAAAGTATAAGAACCGATACACACTTTCATATATAGGAACACCCAATGACACCAAAAAATGTTGATTTCCTAATAATGGGTCTCGTTCTCATAATATGCTACGGAACATTAACAAGGGAGTACACCGTGAGAAGGTTACTCAAAGTCCTATGAGTCTCCACCTATGATAGCTTGTATCATTTATGTCCCTAAAATGATATCATCTGGCTATAGAACATATATTCAAGAATAGTTTCATAGCACACAGAGATTTTCATCATAGTAGGGAAATGATATGCCCTTTTAGTGCGACAATGACTCTTAGGACATTATTACATACTATGTTATATAGAAGAAAAATCATGATGTGATAAGTAGTTTATTAATATTAAGAACCATTAATATAAGTTATCATAAAGTACACAATAAGTTGGATCTAGGGAACCAACTTCAACAGACTCCCACTTGCACTAGAGGAAACTACTAACAACATTTAGTCTACTAGCTCTCACATGATACTCATGCTTCTTCTAAGATAGAACTTTAGTCAAGGGGTCCACCACGTTATCTTCCATGGGTACTATTCTTACTGCAACTTCACCCCTCTTATATAAATCCCTCAATAAGTGATACTTACAGATTATATGCTTTATCTGTTGGTGTGACCTTGGCTCTTTTTCAAGAGCTAATGCTACAATATTATCACAATACAATGTGATATGATCTTTACTACTAGGTACCACATCAAGATCCTGGAAAAATTTTCCAATACAAATGGCTTCCTTGCCTCATAATAAGTCACTATATACTCATACTTTTCTATATAATCAGCGAAAACTAGCTGCTTTGAACTCTTCCAGCTCACATATCCCCCATTGAGACAAAAAATATATTCTCAATGTGACGTCAGCTCATTTTTATCTATCTGAAAACCAACATTGGTATAACCCCTAATGACCATATCCTTGTCTCCTCTATACACTAGGATCATATCCTTAGTTATTCTCAGATACCTAAGGATAGCCTTAACAATAGTCCGATTTTGTTCTCCTGGATCTGCTTGATATCTTCCTACCATGATTAGTTCATAAGAAACATCATGTCTAGTAAATTACATGTCATAAATGATTTATCCTATCAT
Source organism: Viscum album (assembly GCA_963277665.1). NCBI lineage: Eukaryota > Viridiplantae > Streptophyta > Magnoliopsida > Santalales > Viscaceae > Viscum > Viscum album. The sequence goes on from OY728164.1 coordinate 1,355,328,809, forward strand.
TGAAGTGTATGGGATCTTAATCATTCCCTCTTTCTCTTATTGTATCTGGGGACACATTTTCTTAGAAAGATGTAAACCATGTGACACTGGAACCAATCCCATCTTGGACTATTCCATACTAAATCTCTTTAGTATCTGGTCAATATATGTACTTTCAATTAGTCTAAGAAGCCTCTTGGATCTATCAAGAATGATCTTGATCCCCAGAATGTAGGCTTCTTCACCTAAGTCCTTCATGCAGAAAAACTTGTTCAACCTATCCTTAACATATTGTAAGACTGTTATGTCTTTTCCAATAAGTAATATGTCATAAACATATAGTACTTGGATAATGACCACTTTCCCATTAAACCTTTTGTAAACACATGGACCACATTACTTATTAATGAATCTAAATCATTTTATAGATTCATCAAATCAAATGTTCAATGAACTAGATGCTTTCTTTAATCCATAAATAGATATCTGCAACTTGAAAATACTTTTGGAATCACCTAGAGCCACAAAACCTTCCGGTTGTGTCATATAGAAATCTTAATAAAGGTTTCCATTAAGGAATTCAATTTTTACATCCATCTTCTAAATCTCACAGTCATGGTAAGATGTTATAGAAAGTATGATTCTGATAGATTTAAACATTGAAACTAGTGAAAATGTTTCATCATAGTCAATTCCGTGATGTTTTTTAAACCATTTATCCACCAACCTTACTTTATATATACTTAATTTACCTTCTATGTCTAATTTTCTCTTGAATACCCATTTGTAACTGATTGGACTTACATCAAATAGAACATCGACTAGAACCCAAACTTAGTTGTGATACATGGAATCCATCTTAGAATTCATATATTTTAGCCATCCTGTAGCTTTTGAGCTCTCTACTACCTCCTAGTAGGATAGAGGTTCATCATTATCAACCAATAATGAGTAACCATCCTCTTTTAACAGAAAACAATATCTCTCAAGTTATCTTACCTCTATTACGCTCCTATATAGTACTTGTGTTTTTGGAATTACATATTCTATGGGGACTTGTGGAATCTATTCCTATACCAACTCTTGTGTATGTTGAGCATAAAATTCATCAAATTCAATAATTTTAAAACTATCCTTTTTAAGGATGTGCACCCTCTCAAGAAAGACATATTTTTTTGGAAATAATCAATTTCTTTTCTAAGGGGTTGTACAGGTAGTATACCATTTTTTTCTTAGGATACACTATAAAGATACACTTTGATCCATGGGGTGCTAATTTGTTGCATGAGAAGACCTTAAAAAATACCTCTCAACCACATACATGTGTATGTGAAAAAATGGGTTTATTTCTACTCTATAACTCGAAGGGAATTCTATATTTTACTTTAGTTGGTACTCGGTTTAATGTGTATTCCACAGTTTGTAATGCATATCCTCAAAAGGATAATAGAAGATCTACATGATTCATCACCAACTTTACCATGTATAATAAGTATTGGTTCCTCCTTTCACTAACACCATTCCACCGTGTTTTAAAAGGTAGAATTAGTTGAGATAGAATCCCAAACTCCAATAGAATGTATATGAACTCTTGGATAAGATATTCACCACCTCAATCTGATCGATGCTTCTTTATCTTCTTACCAAGATGATTCTCTACTTCATTATGGAATTCCTTGCATTTCTCGAAGGAATCAGACTTATACCTCATTATGAAGACATAGCCATATCTACTCAAGTCATTAGTAAAAGTTATGAAGTAAGAATATCCACCTCTATCTTCAACTAGAAATGTTCCACACACATCAGTGTGTACTAATACTAGAAGTTCTATAGCCCTTTCACCCTGTACACTGAATGGTGATTTGGTAATTTTTCCTAGTAAACAAGAATGACATCTATAAAGTGGTTTTATCTCATAAGAGTCTAAATAACCTTATTGATAGTTATTTGTTAAACACTTCTCGTTTACATGACCACGATGGTGACAACACAATAGAGTGTTATATGAGTCATGTAAACATGATTCGTTATTGATTTCCCACACTTGGTTTTTGTAATTTAATTCATAAAGACCATTATTTAAATTAACCACACCATAACATATGTTGTACTTATAAAATAAACAACTTTTATTTCAAAATTTGAAAATAAAACCATATGTATCAAAACATGACACATAAATTATGTTCTTGATAACTGTAGGTACATAACAACAATCTCTTAAAGCCAAAATCATTCCCATTGTAAATTAAATGTGGTAGTCACCAATGGATTGGTAATCCAACCTCACTCCATTCGCAGCTCTCAGATCCACCTCTCCTTTGGTAATATTTCAAAATCTACTTGGTTCCTATATTTGGATATAGATGTGATCCCCCCGAGCTAAATCTAATACATAATGTGTAGATATTAAAAGATTACACGCAATAATCAATACACCTTTAGATTCCCCTTACTTTTGGGTGTAGTTACTCTTCCAGTCGTCTAAATTTCCACATGTAAAACATATTGCCTCCTTTTTATTGCCCTACCATTGGATCTTCTTCTTCTTTGAAGGATGGTGATCGGGATCTTTAGAATGTTTAAAGGCCTTGGGACCCTTTTCCTTGTTCTTCATCTTCTTACATACCAAAATAACTATGGGTTTTTCACTAACCATGTCTTTATACACATGGAAAATTAAATTAAGAAGTTTTGAAAGACTCTTCTCATTATTACTCATATTGTAATTAACAATACAACTATTAAAGATCATGGAAAGTGATGAAAGTATGAAATCTATAAACAAATCATCTAGGAATTAAATACCTAATATGTCTATGCATTCAATGTATCCAATAAGATTTACTACATGAGTACCAGCTGACACAGACTCTCTGAGATTAGTTGTGATCAAAGCATTGGAGATCTCGTACCAATCTTGTATATCCTTCTCTTGATAGAGACCCCCAAGGTGAGGCATCATGCTATAGGAATCCATATCCTCACATTTCTTTAAAATATCATTGGACATGGATGATAGCATAATGAAATGAACATCCATATAATCATTCATATTTTTCTCATAGAGAGATAGTTCTGCATCACTTGCCTCATTTCCAAGTGCAACTAGTAAAGTTTCTTCTAGAACATAAAATTTCCTTTCCTAGAGAAGGATGACCCGTAGGCAAATTTTCCACTACTGGAAATTAGAATTAGTGAGAAGGTTTTCATTATCAAGTATGGATCACAATGCTATGTCTGATGTAATTTTATTATTTTTTATAAAAAATAATATGAGAATAATTTAGTACTTTATGTGAGAAATTTAAAAAAGAAATATTATATTTATTAGTCACCCACTATTTTATCAAAACCCAACAGCCCTCACCATCAGCTTCAAAATATCCTATTTCTTGGACATTCAAGTGCCAATGATCCATATTCCCCTTCTCATCACACCAACTTTGATTGGTCAAGAAAATTGAATGGTTTTATGTAGGAATTATAAATGACAACTGCATTGACTCATAGTTCTTTGATCTGCAGAGTGGACTCCCTAATCCTGAATTCATTAATTTAGATTTTAACAACCTTTTCATATCAGTTACAGGAATTCCTACTTTTTCAATATTCCCTCGGGGTAAAATAAGTTAAGTAAACCCAAAAACTCAATTTATAATTCCCTGATAATTTAAAGCACCCCAACTTTAACTGGTAAAGAACTTTGAACTATGGTTCGATTCTAACTAAAGTAATGGAAGGATATACCGAATTAATATTTCATTGATGTATTTTATCCTTTAATATATAAATTTTTAATTATTATCTTTATCACTTGATTTTTAATATTAAATAGGATTAATTAAGTGATTAACCATGTCTCAGATAATATTTATACATAATCCAGTTTATTTTAGTTCCATCTTCCATGCTTGGTAATTCATTAATTATGTGATCATGACAAGAAATCCATAATGAAGTAAGCATGAAAATGAAAGAAATAAAATAAAGGGTGTGATCATAAGATTATACTAATGGTTAGTTTATCTAGTGGTTGATAAAATTTCCATTGACCTAGGGGAGAAACACCTTGAACCAATTGAGGTTCATGTTTAATTATTTCCACCTGTCCACCTTTGTATCTCCTTGGATTTTTTTATCCTCAGATCATAACTTGAACAACCTCCACTATCTTGGGAGCTACATACATAACATATTCCTTTTAATCACACATAGGTGAGGGGGAAAAGGTTTTTACATAAGAGAAACCATGGGCACGCATGCCCTATATAATAAAGAGGAGAGAAGGCATGTAGGCCAACAATTTAATTTTATAATAAATTAAATAAAACCAATCACAAAAAAGGTCTTTTATCTCTCATGATCATCCATATTCATGCAAATAATTATGTATTTAATAAAAATAGCATTCAATTCATAATCATTCTCAAATCGATTAATTATTATTTTTAATTAATCAATACTTTTATCTTAATTCTTAAATGAATTTCTCTAATATTATCATCAATTATAATTTTAAATAAATTAAATAAAATAATTTAAAATTAACTATATACATAACTTTTACCTTGGAGGTAACACGGTGAATACCCTTTAGATTCTACCCTACATGTTTTATACTCGCATATTGTTTTACTATTGTGATTTATGGAATACATGAATTATCATATAATTTCACAATGTTTACTTGACAGATGATTACATGAATTTCATGATTTTTCAATCACATGCTATGCTTCAATACACGTAGGGTAACAACTTGTAATATGACTCATAGATGATTTGAATTTTTGAAAATTACACCGATACTAATTTAACATTTAAATATTTATGTATATTAAAACCTATCACATGGCATGTCCTATCTATATGACCACACAAAAGTACATGTCTCAATGTTTACATGGTAAAAGAAATAAATTTTAAATCTACATAATTTGGTAAAATTACACGGTGTGTAGATCCAATATACATGACATGTACACCCTTCACCATCTATATGAGGTACACACCTAAGGACGTAGCGTAAAAAACATACCTTGAATTTTTTGGAGTACACGACGTGTCCAATGGGCCACACACTATATTGACTCCGTGTTATATGATCACTAGTCAGCTAGGCTATGTATTGAATACACAACCCATCTTTGACTCAAAGGGACTACACATCATGTACATGGGATACACGGCGTGTAATCTGGAAGACCATGTGCCAATCTATCCTGGTCAACACATGGTATAAGAATTAACGACACCTCCTGTCATCGATGCACATAGTTTGAGTAATTCCTGAATTAAGTCCTCGTGTATTGGCCACAAGTACATGACATGTAATTCTGATTACACGATGTGTAATCCTGTATTATCAGGCCATAATTTTTTTCACCAATGTAAAAGTTCCTCCATTTTATTTTAATAATAAAATTAAACATCTTTATTAGATCTACGAGTAATGGAGGAAGAAACAGGTCTAACAATTCATATCAAAGGAAATATTAATCTTGAATTGAAAACCTAAATTAAAAATGTGTAAATCACCAATGATCTTAAATAATTATAGACAATTATGTTCCCCACTCTGATACCACTTGTAGGTTCCAGGAATAGTGGAAAAAATGCAATGGGTAGTGCCCACAATTTATTTATTTCACGATTGATGATCAATTCATGATCTATATGACATTTAATCCCCGTGATCAATGGAATTGAATCAAAGATATAAAACATTAATAACACCAGAACTAAGAGAGGATATAAAAACATATTGTTTATAATTAATTTAATTTGATAATAAATTACGTCTAAGAAATTATTTCTTTGTTGATGACAATGGTGATAGATATACAGTTCAACATCATTGCGTTGTAGAAACCAAGTGTAGATATCCTCTAATAGTGATCCACAGGTGTTCTAGGAATATCTAGGCTTCGTCGAAGGAGTCTTAAGGTGCAAGCATGGAAGATCCTTATGCTTAATCTGGTGGAGGAGGATTGCTCTCTGTTCTTGGGAGAATTCTTGTAGAAGGGATCTCTCTAAGCTTGATAGGATTATCCAAGATTTTTTGTGCACAACTGAATAAGGTGTTGAGAAAATAACATAATTGGGTATTTATATTTATAGGGTTAAAATATAATAATTTAAAAAGTGCCCTTATTTATTTAATACTAGAAAATCTCCATGTTAAATAATAATAATAATATTATTATTTATTGACATGACCTTAACTTTTTGAATTATAGTTAAATATTATTTAATCAAATAATATTAAATATTTTTATTTATCACTAGACAATTAAACTCCACCCTCCATCCATTGACAATATTTATCAGTCCATGAATAATATATGTTTTCTTATTAAATAAATATCACTGAATTATTCACTATTAAAAATATATTATATTTAATAAACAAAAAATTAATATTTACATGCGATCAAGTATACATGAATAATTATTAATCCACATATGGTAATAATATTTACCCAACCTATTAAATAATAAATAATAATATATTTTTTAAATGAGATTATAGATACACTTAGTGTGTGACCCTCTAGGCTGCTTTCTGAGTGGCATTAGGCGGAGCAACCTAAATTACAAGGTTTGCATCTAGAAAAATGCAAAGGAACCCATAGAGAATGAAGTTAATGATGTTGTGACATATAACCTCATATGTATTCTTATGGTATGATATAATCCCTTTATCATAATATCTATAATTGAATAGGTTACATGTTATTGACTTCAAAATATGTGCTCGATATCTCTTTCTTAGACTTTATAGAAATATAACTTGCCTATAGAGCACAATGGCCGTGGATTTATTTAGTATATATCATTTCCATAAAAGGTCATAAGATATTAACTTCTATTAATGAATATAAGGGATAAATCATTTCTCACATTATTCATTAATGTGATATTACTCATGCTACACCCAATGTATCATACATCACTGCAAACATATATCATCACAATTTTCATCAATACATCAAAGTACATGACTCATAATATCCATTAATAATAATCTTAATGTCTAAGTAACAATACACACATCCATAGATAGGAACATCTAATGAAATATAGAAATGTGGATTTCCTACTGGCAGGTCTCTTTATCATAATATCCTACTAGATATTACTAAAGGAGTACACCATGAGAAGGTGGCTCAAACTACTATGAGTCTCCACCACTGATAACCTGTATCATTTTTCCCTCAAATTATATCATCTATCTATAGAACAGAATTCAAGAATAGTGTTATAGTACTTCAGGGTTCCCATCATAACGGGGAACTACTATGACCTTTTGGTGTGACAACTACTCTTAGGAAATTATCAAAATAATTTGTTATGTATAAGAACATTCATGATGTGATAAGCAGTTTATTAATATTCAAAACCATATATATAATTTATCATAAAGTGCAAAAGAATTTGTTTCTAGGGCACCAAATCCAAAAAAATACCACTTGAACTAGAGCCAACTACTAATGACCTTTAGTTCGCTAGCTATCACATTACACTCGTGCTTCTTCTATGATAGGCCTTTAGTCAAGGGGTCGACCATGTTCTCTTCCATGGTAACTATACTTACTACAACTTCACCCCTATGATATAAATCCTTCAAGAGATAATACTTTCAGACTATATTATTTATCCATTGGTGTGACATTGTCTATTTTACAAAAGTGATCACTATAGTATTATCGTAATACAATGTGACAGGGTATTTACTATTAGGCACCACATCAAGCTCCTGAAAAAAGTTCTAAATCCAAATGGATTCATTGGCTGCATCATAATATGATATATACTCAGACTCCATTGAAGGATCAGTGAAAACTAGCTGCTTTGAACTCTTCCAGCTTACAGCTCCTCCATTGAGACAAAAAACATATCCTGATTGTGAATTCAGATCATTTTGATCTATCAGAAAACCAGCATTAGTATAACCCCTAATGTCTATCTCCTCATCTCCCCCATATACCTAGAACATATCCATAGTTCATCTCAAATACTTAATGATATCCTTAACACCATTTTAATACTATTCTCCTGGATCTTCTTGATATCTTCCTACCATTCTTAGTACATAGGTAACATCCAATCTAGTACATAACATGACATACCTGACTTATCCTATCATGGAAGCATATGAGATCTTACTCATTATCTATTTCTATTATTTTGTTTGGGGATGCATTTTCTTAGAAATATGTAAACCATGTGACACTAGAAAAAATACCCTCTTGTATTGTTCCATACTAAATCTCTTTATTATTGAGTAAATATATATACTTTGACTTTGTCCAAGCATCATATAGGATATATCAAGAATGATCTTGATCCCTATAATGTAGTCTTCTTCTCCTAAGTCCTTTATGGAGAAACCCTTATTCAACTAGTCCTTAATAGATTACAAGATTGGTATGTAATTTCTAATAAGTAATATGTCATCAACATATACTACTAGGATAATGACCACATTCCCATTAAACCTATTATAAACACATTGCTCAAATTCATTCTTAATGAAGCCATATTCTTATATGGATTCATAAAAGCAAATGTTCGATGACTTGTAAGCTTAATTCAATCCATAAATGGATCTATGTAACTTTAAAATACTTTTGGAATCACTCGGAGTCACAAACCTTTCTGGTTGTTTCATGTAGACTTATTCCTAAAGGTTCCCATTAGGGAATGTAGTTTTGACATCCATCTTCCAAATCTCATAGTCATAGAAAGATGATATAGAATGTATGATTAAAATGGATTTAAACATATAAAATGGTTAAAAGGTTTAATTACACTCAATTACTTGATGTTGTTTAAACCCTTTAGGCACCAACCTTCCTTTATAGGTAATTTACCTTCCATGTCTAGTTTCCTCTTGAATACCCATTTGCAACCTACAAGCTTTACATAAACTGGAACATCGACCAGAACCCAAAATTGGTTTTGATACATGTAATCCATCTCATAATTCATATCTTCTATCCATATTGCAGCTTCTGAGATCTCTACTACCTCCTTGCAGGATATGGGCTCATCTTTGTCAACCAATAATGAGTCATCATCCTTAGTGACCAGAAAACCATATCTCTATTGTTCTCTTACCTCTCTTACACTCCTACATAGTACTTGTGTTTTATGAACTACTTATTCCAAGGGGGCTTGCGAAATATATTACTGTACCAACTCTTGTGTATCTTGAGCATCAACTTCATCAATGATAGTCTTTCTCTCACTATGAATTTTGAGGATGTGATCCTTATCAAGAATTACGACATGTTTGGTGATAATCACTTTCTTGTGTGAGGGTTTGTATAGGTAGTATCCTTTTTCTCCTTGGGATACCCTATTAAGATACACTTCATTCCCTAGGGTGCTAGTTTGTCTTCTGAGAATGCCTTAAAAACACCTCACAACCCCAAACACATGTATGTGAACAAATGAGTTTCTTTCTACTCCATAACTCAAATAGAATTTCATTTTCTTCTTTAGCCAGTACTTGGTTTAATGGGTATTCTGTAGTTTATAATTCATATCCCCAAAAGGACAATGGAATATCACCATGACTCATCATCGACCATACCATGTCTAATAAGGTACAATTTCTCCTTTCACTAACACCATTACATAATGGTGTATAAGGTTGAGTGCATTGAGATATAATCCCAAAATCCCATATAAATTTGATGAACTCTTGGTTAATATATTCAGCACCTTGATCCAATCAAAGTTTATTTATCTTCATACCAAGATTATTCTCTACTTCATTCTTGAATTCCTTGAATTTATCAAAGGACTAGGACTTATACCTCATTAATTATACATATCCATATCTACTCAATTCATCAGTAAAAGTCATGAAATAAGAATAACCACGTCTATATTCTACTATAAATGGTCTACACATATCAGTGTGTACCAATCCTATAAGTTATATTACCCTTTCACCCTATCTACTAAATGGTGGTTTGGACATTTTTTCTTGTAAACAAGAAAGACATCTATCAAGTGGTTTGAACTTAGAAGTGTCTAAATAACCATCTTGATAGATATTTGTAAAATAATTATTATTTACATGACTATGATGGTGATGCCAAAACTGGGTGTTATATGAGTCATGTGAACATGATTCATTATCGATTGGAAACACTTGGTGTTAATAATTTAATACATAAAGACCGTTATTTAAATGTTTCATACAATATCATATGTTTACCTTATAAAAGAAACAAATTTAATTTCCAAATTTAAAAATATACCCATTTTTATCTAATCATGGCTCATAAATTATTTTATTGGTAACCATAGATACATAATAACATTATATTAAAACCAAAATCATTCATGTTGGCAATAAATGGTGGTGGCCACCAATGGATTGGGCAGCCAGCCTCACTCTATTGGTAGATCTTAGATCCACCTCTCCTCTAGTAATCTTTATGAATCTAGTTGGTTCCTGCATTTGGATACATATGTGATCCCCAAAATCTATATCTAATACCCAATGTGAACATATTTAAAGATTACACTCCATAATGAACACACATTTTGGTGACCCTTCCTCTAGGTGCAGTTCCTCTTCCATTGGTTTGACTTTCCATATACAAAACATAATACCTCTTTTTCCTTATACTTCATCTAGATCTACTTCTTCTTGGAAGGATAGTGCTCGAGAGATTTAGAATTTTTATAGGTCTTGGGCCCCTTTTCCTTGTTCTTCCTTTTCTTATTCACTAAAAGAGTTGTGGGTTTGTCACGCCCCATGACCTTATTTACTTGTAGAAATAAATTAATAAGTTCTAAAAGAATATTATCATTATTTTTAATATTTTAATTAATAATAAAGATGTTGAAGGTCTTGGGAAGTGATGAAATTATGAGATCTTTACACAACTCATCATGTGATTTAATTCCTAAGATGTCTAGGTATTCAATGTAGCCAATAAGCTTGACTACATTAGGCCACTTTGGCACAAAGTCTCTAATATTTGATGTGAAAAAAGCATTAGATATCTCATACCTCTCTTTTATCTCCTTCTCTTGATAGAGATCCCAAAGTTGAGACATCATTCTATAAGCATCCATATCCTCATGAAGATTTAATGAAATAAGATCAGATAGTAGTGCTATAGGCATCCATATACTCATGTTTCTTAAAAATATCATTGGATATGGATGATAGTATGAAGAAATGAATATCTATAACATCATTCATATGTTTCTCATAGAGAGAAATCCCTTCATCACTTGCCTCACTTCTAGGCACAACTGGTAAAGGTTCTTTCAGCACATACAATTTCCTTTCATAGAGAAGGATGAATCATAAGCACCTTTGCCACTCCTGGAAATTGGTGTCAGTGAGAAGGTTTTCCTTCTAAAGTATGGATAGAAATGAAATGTTCAATGTCATTTTATTTTTTCTTATTCAAAATAAAATGAGCATAATCTTAGTACCTTTTCTGATAAATTTAGACAAATAAATAAATTTTATATTTATTAGTCTCCCACTACTTTATCAAAACCCAATAGTCCTCACCATTGGCTTCAAGATATCTTGTTTCTTGTACATTCAAGTGGAAAGGATTCATATTACCCTTATAATCACCCCAACGTTGGTTGGTCAAAAAAATTTAATGGTTTTAGGTTGGAATTATAAATTACAACTACATTAAATCATAGTTCCTTGATCTTCTGAGTGGACTCCCCAATACTGAAATCATTAATTTATATTTCCTCAATCTTTGCCTCTTAGTTACACCTTAGTAGTCAACCCTTGTTATCAACTAAGTTATGTCAACCAAAAACCTCAAATTAAAATTTCTTGATAATTGATAGCACCCCAACTTTGGCTGGTCAAGCACTTTGAACTATGGTTTGATTCTAACCGAAGTAATGGAAGGCTATATATATTTAATATTTTATTAAGGGATTTTACCTTTTTATGATTAAATTTATAATTTTTATCTTTATCAATTGGTTGTTAATATTAAGTGGGATCAATTAAATTATTAACCATATCTTAGATAATATTTACACATAATCCATTTTATTTTAGTTCCATCTTGCATGCTTGTTAATTCATTAATTATGTGATCATTACAAGACATACATAATGAAATAAACATTCAACTGATAGAAATAAAATAAGGGCTATGATCATTAGCTTATACTATTTTTTAGTTTATCCTATGGTTGATAAACTAACCCTTTTCCTTGGGTAGAAACAGATTGAACCAATTGAGGTTCATAGTAACATATTTCCACCTATCCACCTTTTTATCTCCTTAGATTGGTTTCTCCTCATCTCCTAACTTGAACTTCCTTCACTAGCTTAGTAGATCAATCAATTACATATTTTTTTTTACTCACACTCATGTTAGGAGAAAAAAGGGTTTTCATAAAAGAAACCATGGGCACACATGACCTACATAATAATGAAGAGATAGTGATCATAGACTAACAATTTAATTTAATAATAAATTAAATGAAACCAATCACATAAAAAAGGTCTTGTCTGGCTCATGATCATCCAAATGCATGAAAATAATTATGCATTTAATATTACTATCATTCAATTATTAATCGTTATTATTTAAGATAAATCATGATCTAATCGTCAAATTATTATCATTAATTATTCAATCCTTTTATCTTAATTCTTATCTGAATTTTCATGAGATTATCATCCACTATAATTTTAAGAAAATTAAATAAATGCATTTAAAATTAACCGTGTAAATAACTTTTACCTTGGTGGTAACATGGTGAATACCCATACGATTCTACCCAATATGTATTATACTTGTATACTATTTTACTATTTTGACATATGGCATAAAAGACTTATCATGTACTTTTAAAACATGTACATAATAAATGATTACATGAATTACATTATTTTATAGTCACATGTTATTCTTCAATTCACATGGAGTAACAAATTTCAATATGACTCATACATGATATGCATATTTGAACATTACAGAAATATTAATTAGTCATTTAAATATAAATATATATTAAAACTTATCACATGGAATGTCCTATATTTATGACCACATGAAATTACATGACTCAAGGTTTACATAGTAAAATAAATAAATTTTAAATTTTTATAATTTGACAAAAGAACACAAATTGTAGATCCAATATACACAACATGTACACCCTTCACCATCTATCCTAGGTACATGCATAGAGACTCAGTATATAAAACATACCTCAAAATTTTTAGAGTACACGACATGTCTAATGGGCCACACACTGTGTTGAATCTGTGTTACATGATCAAAATTTAGGTAGGCAGTGTATTGAATACATGGACTACCTTTGAATCAAAGGGACTATACGCTATGTACATTGGCTACATAGTGTGTACTCCAGCTAACTATGAGGCAAATTATCTCAGTCAACACATGGTGTAAGAATTAACTACACCGTGTGTCATGAATGTACATATTTTGAGTAAATACTGAATTAACTCCTGGTGCATTGACCACGTGCACATAATGTGTAATTCCAATTACATGGAATGTACTCCTATGTTATCCAACCAGAATCCTTGTCACCTCTGGATGAGTTCCTCGATTTTATTTTAATCATAAAATTAAATGTATTGATTAGATCTATGAGAAATGAAGGAGGAAGGAACAAATCATGCAATTCATATTAAAATAATGAATAATATTGAATTGAAAAAATAAATTACAAATGTATACATCACCAAAAATATTAAATAATTATAAACAATCAAGTGCCCTGCTCGGATACCACTTGTCAATTTTAGGTATAGTAGAAGCGTGCGATGGGAGGTGCCCAACATTTCTTTTTTTCATGATCAATGATCAATCTAAGATCTATATGAAGTTTAATCTCCCTGATCAATGGAATTGAATTAAAGATAGAAAAAATTAATAATTCCAGAACCGAGAGAGATGAGATCAACACATATTGTTTATAATTAATTTAATTAGATAAAGAATTAATTATAAGGTATTATTTCTTCATTGATGGGTCTAGCGACAGATCTACAGTGCATAGTTGTTTCATTTTAGAATCAAAATGTAGATTTTATCCAGTGGTGATCCACATGTGTACCAAGAATCTCTAGACATCGCTGAAGGATTCTTTAGGTGCAAGCATGGAAGATCATTATGGTTGCATCGTCTGCCTTGATGTTATCGAGAATTGCTTCCAAAGCATTCTTCTTGATCCGATGTAGGAGGATTGCTCGATATTTTTGGGAGAATTCTTGGAGAATGGTGCTCTATAGGCTTGAGAGGATCCTCCAAGATTTATTGTAAAAAATTGAATTAGGTATTGAGAAAATAACATAATTGGGTATTTATATTTCTAGGGTTAAAATAAAATAATTACATAAGTTCCCCTATTTATTTAATCCTAGAATATCCCTATGTCTAATAATAATACTAATATTATTATTTCTTGACACAAACTTAACTTATGAATTATAACTAAATATTATTTAATAAAATAATATTCAATATTATTATTTATCACCAGACCATTAAACTCAATCCTCCATCTGTCCACAATATTTATTGGTCCTTGAATAATTTCTATTTATTTATTAAATAAAAATCAATGAATTATTAACCAATAAATAAATATTTTATTTACTAATAAATAAATAAATATTTATATATGATCAAGTATGGATGAATAATTATTAAACCATGTATGGTAATAATATTTATTCAACATTTTAAATAATAAATTATAAAATATTATTTAACTAAGATTCTGGATGCACTTAGTGTGTGACCCTCTAGGTATATTTCCCATTGACATTAGGTGATGTAGCCTAAAGTCAAAGGTTAAAATCTAGTAGCACTACAAGGCACCCATAAAGAAAGAATTTAATTACAAAATTACATGTCACCTCATACAGACACTTACTGTGTAATATAATCCCTTTATCATAATATTTCTAATCAAGCAGGCTGCATGCCAGTGCCATTAACCAATGTGATCGATATCTCTTTCTTTGAATTTTCAGAAATAGAAAAGTCCTATAGAACAACATGTCGATGGATTTATTTAGAATATATCATTTCCATCAAAGGACTTGAGATATTAACTTTTATTAATGAAGAGAAGGGATAAATTATTTTCTCACATTATTTATTAATTCAATATTACCCGGGGCACGTCCAAAGTATCCCACCTCTATGAAAACATATGTTTCCACCATTTTCATTAATACATCAAATTAAATGGCTTATAATATCCATTAATAATAAAATTAAAGTTTAAGGACCAATACACACATCCACAGATTGTAAAATCCAATGACATAGAGAAATGCGGATTTCCTACTGGTGGGTCTCGTTCTCATAATATCCTAATGGATATTACCAAGGGATTACACCCTGAGAACGTTCCTCAATGTCCTATGAGTATCCACCCCTAATAGCCTATATCATTTTTCCCTAAAATTATATCATTCTTCTATAGAACATATATTCAAAAATAGTGTCATAGAACTCCCGATTTCTCCTCGTAGTAGGGAACTTCTATAACCTTTTAGTGTGACAACTACTCTTAGGGCATTATCACTTACTATGCTATACAGAAGAAAAATCATGATGTGATAAGTAGTTTATTAATATTAAAAATCAAGAATATAAGTTATCATAAAGTACACAAGAATTTAGTTCTAGGGAACCAAATCCAACACTAGGTATATCAGACCATTTTTAATTCTAGAAAGAATTTGAGCTGTAGCTTTCTAATTAGAAATGGAACCAAGTATCTCTAAACTTCATGATGTGTTCCACATATCATTGTTAAAGAAGTACATCCCAGACCTAACACATGTACTAACCTATGAATAAATATAAACAAAACCTAATTTATCTTACTGTGAAGAACCTATCAATATTCTTGATAATAGAGAGAAAGTATTGAGAAATTAGATGACTCGACTAGTAAAATTCCTCTTGAGAAACCCTAAAATCAAATAAGCAACATGGGGACCTAATGATGTTATCAATAAGAACCACCCTAAAATGTTTAAAAGAAAATATTCATGAAAAAATTTGAGGATAAAATTTTCAAAAGAGGGAAGAATATAACACCCCATGATTTTACAGTATGTATCTTCTTAAATATATTCAGTTTATTCAATATCCTATATCACATTCAACACCAATCTTTTATAAACCATGATATATTATTAAATATTAAAATGATCGTTGGAATAGTAATGTGACAATTCGGAATAGTAATGTGACCATTAGAATAATAAACTCACCTATGAAATTATAAATAAAATTTAGGTATCTCATAAATTAAAATATGATATATTTTTATCATAGAATAAGTAAATTAATGTTTTAAAAATGACAAATTAAGTGTTGGTATTTTTGTGAAATGAAAATGTTTATTTAAAATTTTATAATTAATATAATGATTTAAAAGAAAATTTATTTTTATGAAATGGATTCATGAATTAATATTTTTTTTATATTATAATCATAAGAAAATTTTATGAGACTATAATTAAATTTTCAAAGTGTCATAAAATCAATTATAATATTAAAATAAATATTTTTCAAAATAAATGAGGAATTTAATTAAAAATTAAATTTATTAAAATAATAAAATTATTTTAAAAAAATGGAGTCTTTTTTTAATCTACATTTCATAAAATGGTTCACGTAAATTTTTGTGATTTTTCTGAAATAGTTAACTTTTTGGTGAATAGTTAAATATTGTAATTTATGGTATTTAACATTTTAGGACAAATACATGAATTTTAGGACCATTAATGATGTAAGAACCCATTATTTTAAACTCACATGAAATAGTTACTATACTTAGTCATAAGACTCAATATTATTGATAGTCTTGAGCCAAAATAATAAACTAAAGGATAACATAATAAAAAACACATCTCGCCTCCACTATTAATATCAACCCTTATCCTCACACCTTATAATCCTTGAATATTTTATAAATTCTTCCCAATTACCTTACCAAGACTATTCCTCACATTTATGACCTTATGGTCTTACAAAAATTTCAAATCCAAGTTTTCTAAGGTGGTTCCCAAGGAGATGATATTTGAGAGGTAAAAACTCATTCATTCTCTTTTAATTTCTTTTCTTTTATTATCCTATAATCACCTACCCTATACAAAATGGAATGGTATATATTTTATTATATATATAATTTTATTTTATTTTTTTAATGGAATACACATCATCATATCTCTTCTCTTCTCCTTTTTATTCTAAAAATGGAAAGATCGTCTGTGAGGTGTCGATTCACCGCCTTCTTGGATGATGAGTTTTCATTTGTCATAATCGATTTCAAGGATGGTCATAAAACCATTTTTATGGTTTAAAAATTTTATAATATGTGTATTAAAAGTTACTTAATGTTATGAAATTAGTATATAGAAATAATATTAATTAAAAAGATACTAGTCAGTGATGGTCATAAAAAGAGACGAAATAAACTAATCATTTTTCATAAATGTTTTATCTAAGGAATCATCATCATACCATATAACAAAATAATATATGAGGAACATTTAAAACACTTAAATTATATTAATATCAATCTATTCCAAAACTAGAGTTTTTCTTCCATTTTATAAGAACTCCCATAATTATACACAATGGAACTCACCATAAAACCTTGAAATGAACACTCCTAGAAAAACAAAATTAAACATTATTACACATCATAAAGGACATAAATAAACCTAATAATATTATAATAAATCAAATATATGTTTAATAGGGTCTGAATTAAGTAATTAATGAATATAATTTGATTATATAGGACATTAAGTACAAGTGTGTAATGCTTTCAGACATAAGGTAAGAGACTTCATATCAATCTCTATTTAATTGAGACTTATTTAGTATTGTGCACCTAATAATTTTTATGAGGTGTATATACCACCTTTTTGAGATTATTTTTCATTTGAAATTATATTTCTCATAAATATCCATATTTTTTTATCATGTATATGATTATTTTCTAAGCCGTATACCATTTTTTACATACGATGTTTACTTTGAATGTTATTTGATTAACTAGGAAATAATGTTAAATCCATATCTTTTACTAAATATCGATATTCATTGATAATAAATATTTATTAAGAAAATTAAATCAATCATTTTAATATTTGAGGAATTATTTGCACAGGTATACATGGGTGGGGACTGGTTATAGATAGCCCCTCGATGCATCGATATGTCTCATACGACAAAATAATTATCAACAAACCCTTCATGTTTTTTCAAGAAGAATCAGATATGTTTCTACCCTAAGACTTATATCATCTCATGAAAGGTATTGATGGCTTGGTTTATCTTCTAGATACATGACATCCAATAATTAATCATTCCCTTCATCCAGTATCCAGTTATTACTAATCATGATATATAAATTATGAAAAAAATATATGGATGCATTTACATTCTCAGTTTATTGATTAAATGAAATATTTTTCTTAGTTTTTCAATATTTATTATGATTCACATATTATTGATTCACGTTTATACTATATGTAATCCCTACTAACCCTTTAAACTCACCATTTTATTTTTTCTCTTCCAAAGGTCATGAATATGAAATCTTTGAATGGGTGTCACGAAAGCATTTTATTTTCCTTTGTTATATTCTATGTTTATTTACCAATGTAATAAGAGAACCAATTTTGTATCTAGTTCTTCAAGATTACTAAGCTGATTGATCCTTGGTGATTTGATTGCTTGTATCTATGACATTGTAATAAAATAACCACTGAATCTCGGATACTAGGGTCGAGGTTGTTACAATTGGAGTTATCAACCTTGTACATTCTAAATTCAATTTATAAGAAAACTAAATTTATTATAATACCTGGAATGTAACTCCTTATATGCATATATGACAATATATAAAAGTATTTTAAAAATTTTTAAACTAAATCATACATAAAAATTAAAAATATAACAATTCTACCTATTAATAAATTTGGGAATAACTTTTAAATAAATAAAAAATCCACATATATAAACATATGATAAAAAACTATGAACAATTCATAACTATAGTCAAATAGAACCCTTCATAATTTATCTATTTATTATGGGAAATCCATAATTAAATAAATATAAATAGTTTATATTTATTTCTAATATCAATTCTTCCACGCTGTTTATAATATGGAATTTGAGTTAAATATATGATAATATTTGAGATATCAACATTTTATATTTATATTCTATTATGTAAAAAATTTACACAATCTAAATACCACACATTTAATATTATTTAAGCCCCAATCAAATCAATCACTGAGACTTATTTTGATATGTTTTAAATAATTTCTCAAATAATACCTTTAATTTGAACATTTTAAATTAATAATTATGAAAAATACATAATCCTAATATAAAATATTTTAGGATAATATATTATTTTCCTAGAGATCACCGACCTGAGCTATCATATCTGAAATATCATTTTTCATCATCTCTTTCTTGAACTGAAATTGGGACTGAATGTGATTAATCACCAACATAACAACTTCTGAAATTACATATTTTATCACATGTTGAAAGGATTTGTCAAAAATAAGAAATAACTACTTGAATATATCCATTAATATTATTTGAAGACATCCAAGTCATCCTTAGTGAAAAATGATGTTGAAGGAACAAAGAGTGTTGGAGAAGAGTGAGATGGATCAATATCCTAAGGCCTGGTATCTATTTTAAGTTCATCCGTCAATGATAAATATCTCAGAATCTAAACCACAAACATATTAAAAACTTATACTCTATCTCTATCAGAATCTCCAACTATATCCTCATGGAAAACCGATAATACTCCACACCTTATTTAGTGGGTAAGGCCAAATATTTATTGAATGGTATGATCAATAGAAGGTCATGTAAAATACATCTCAATTATCTATACATCATCAAACTCAGAAATCAATAATCCTTATAAATTTCTTTTGAACAAAGGGAATTAAATGTCCACCATATCCAGTTATACTATATCCATGATCATCATCGTCATAACCAAGATATTCTAAGCCCAAAATAAGAGATCTTGGTGATTTATCCCTGTTATACACTTGGTACAATCTGTCTAGGTGTAATTCTAATAATTGGATATCCTTATGAGCTCTCCCTAACTTCATCAGATTGAAAATACATATCCCATTATAGATCATCTTTATGAGCTCTTCAAGATTCTTCATCAAGTTTTGTATCTTCTCTCACTTCTTCTACTTCCTCTTCCTCAATATTTACTTCCATTTATACTTTTTTAGAAGGAGAAATATAATCATCTTAATATTTCAAAACTTAATCAGGTTCAATACCTTGATCCACTATATCCATAAGTATAATAGGGTACTTCACTTGATTAAACATTTCATTAATTTTTTCTGAGTTAGCCATGCATTATTTTTTCCATGGTTTCCAATTTATTCTCATTTTATTATAAATTTTTCATGTAAGTTAAAATCCATTAGATGAGGAAAATTTTTCCTCACCCTAAGGAACTAATACTTTATAATATATTAAGGATGATATTATATTAGGATAAAATAGAGAAATGAAGATTAAAGATATCATAAAAAATCAACCATATGTCTCATGAAATATATACAAATACTGATTTTCATATCATCTTCATAAAAAATAAAAAAAAATCCTGATGCCTCGATATACCAAATTATCCTTTTATTGGACATATAAAATGCTAAATGAACTTGACTAGACGTCTACACTCTCTAATAAAATCAATAGTTAATGGTATTCAAGGAGTTTCATTTATAGTGAGATCATTTATATCATTCAAAAACTCAAAGTTTGGATTCTTTGTCTTTACAGATTCACAGAATCCCCTTTATATTTCCTTGATTTCTTAGTAGGACATGAGGAATGACATTTGTGGTGCATTTCTATTTTGGAATTTTTGGTTTGAATTGAATTATCTAGTGGTTTAGTCTTGAGAGAGGGTGAGAGAGAGAGAGAGAGAGAGCTTGGAGATAGGAGAAATTGATTCACTCAAAATATTTCAAAAGCATAGAGTAGATCTAATGGAAAACATGGGTATCAATTCAGATTCAGGTTCAAAATCTAATTTAAATTAATTAGGGATTAAAATAATAATAAAAATAAATAAAATCTTGAAAAAATATTTTCATGAAAAAATCTAACTAAATAGACAATGTAGGTCTATTAACTATGTATCTATTATGAAATAAGCACTGTAGGCATGTGAATAATGACCTCATAATAGGTAAAGTAACCATACGACTGAGATGTTTATGGTAAGTAATTACCAATCATGTGAAAATATATTCACAGTAATCTTAGTAACTGTGTTATTTAATACACATGATTAAGTGTTCATGGTTGGCATACTTACCACATAAAAAACTCATGGTTGGCATAATGACCATGTGAAGTTCACTTCACATTTACTTCTAAAAAATCACAGAAAGCAGAAGCTAAATAGAACATAAATAAATTCAAAGGATGAATTTTAATTAAACCAATTATGAATAATTTATCTTACCCAATTTATGCATGTTATAATTGATTCTCTCAACATTCAAGAGTTTTGTAATTATATCAGAAATCTTATGTTAATACTAATGAATTCTAGAGTATATCACTATTTTTAAAACGATCTCTCAAAAAGTGATATCTTATGTCAATATAGTTTGTTCTAGAATGTGATACATGATTCTAAGAAATATTTATCACACTTATATTATCAAAAAATATAGGGACATGCCTAAATTTATATACAGCTTTTAGTAATGAATGTTTTATCTATAAAATCTATGAGCAAAAACATCCTACAACTATTCACTCAGCTTTATCACTAGATAATGTAAGAAAATTCTATTTATTACTAAACTAACACACCAAATACATGACCTAAAAGAAAACTATTACAAAATTGGTTTTTCTATCTAACTTACAACAACCAAAATTAGCATCTTAATAACTCACTAAGTCAAATAATTGTCCTCTAGAGTAAAACAATATTAAGTTGGTTGTATTTTTGAGGTATTTGAAAATTATTTTCATAGAGAGTAAGTGTGAGTATTTAGGGTTTTATTGAAAAAGGTACACATACACACACTAAATATTTTATTTAACCAACTAGAAGTTAATTATAGTAAACTTAAAATCATACCTCTATAAGTTGTTTGATCAACTAGTTTCCCAATTTCATCAAGATCTGATTTTCTTCTAGTACTCATATGAGTGTCACTACATTTAGTATTATCCATAACCAAACATTTTAAAATATATTTATCTCACTTTATTTTATTTACAATTATTCTTTATTTGTTTTGAAAAATCATAATTTTGGGAAAAAGCTTATGTTCACCCATCAAACTCATTTCAAATTCAGTGTCATCATTTTTGAAAATCCATTAAAAAAATTATTTATTGAATATCCCAAAATAATATCATCAACATATATTTTTACAACTGAAACATATTTTAAAATTAATTTAATAAATAAAGTACGATCAACAATTCCTTTAGTAAAATATTTTAAAATTGGAAAAGATTTGATCCTTTCATACCAAGCTCTAGGAGCTCGTTTTAAATTATATAATGCTTTTGTTAATTTAAAAACATGACTTAGAAATGGGGGTATTTAAATAAAAAAATATTTAACTATATAACCAATTAATAATGTACTCTTGAAATCTATTTGAAATAATTTTAAATCCAAATTGGATGCATAGGCAAGCAACATCCTGATGTATTCAAGTCTAGATACTGGTGAAAAAGTTTCCTCATAGTAAATAATTTATTCTTGACTATATCCATATGAATCTAATCTAGTTTTGTTTCTAACTATTTTGACTGACACATCAACCTTGTTTTTAAACACCCATTTAGGGCCAATAGTTAGGTAGTCTTTATTTCTTTCAAATAATTTAAGAACTCAATTTATTTCAAATTAATATAACTCTTATTGCATATCCATTACCTAGAATTATTCATTTGTTGAATAATTCATGTTATTAGGTTCAAGTTGTGATAAGAAATATTGATATTCAACTTGATTTCTATGAAAAATATAGTTTGATTTCCTTTATCTAGGTCATATATAAATGAATCTAAGGGGTGATATCTATGAGTCCTAACAGCTCTATGAATAGAAATTTTGACACCTCATTCTCATATATATGATCATTTTTTGTCTATTCATCATAACTATAAGAATTATTTATAAGAGTTCTGGAAGAATTGATGTTTATGTCATAAATATCATATTCCATACTTTTAAAAGAGTTCTTAAGATAATGTGGATCTATTTTATCAAACTTGACATGTATATATTCTTCCACAAGCTTCGTCATTTTATTAAACATTTTATATGATTTACTAGTTGTAGAATATCTATTCACAATTCCTTCAGCACTATTAGAATAAAATTCTCTAAATTCTAGTTTGTTTTGAGTACATAAATGTTTTAAACCAAAAACTCTAAAGTAATTAACCATTGGTTGTTTACCATTCCGTAATTCATAAAGTATATTCATTGAAATTGGTCTAATTAAAACTATATTAATTATATAATAAGTTGTATTTATATATTCTTATTAAAACAGATAGATAATTCATACTCATTTAGTATAGTCTGGGTAACTTATTAAAGGGTTATATTTCTTCTCTCTACTACACAACTATACTGTGGAGTTTTATAAGAATTTTTTTTGTCTATAAAAATATTTTGTGCATAATAATTCAAACTCTTGATTTTAAAAATCATGATCATTATGAATTCTTTAGGTATTAATTCTAAGTTCCCTAATATTCTCTACAGAACTAGCATATTTATAAAAATAAGAAAGATCTTTACTTTTATGATAAATGAAAACGGCCATGTATATCTTGAATAATCATAAACTATAACATAGGAATAATGTTTTCATAATAAACTAGAAACACTAAAGGGTCCAAAAAAATCCATGTGAACCAAATCTAAAGGATTATAAGTTTAAACATATTTGTTTGATTAGAATGATATTTTGGTTGCTTTCTATTTTGACAAGGTTTTATAGACTTTTTCAGTTAGGAATTCTATTTTGGGTAAATCCTTAACTAAACCTTTCCTAGTTATCTTTCTAAGTGAGAGAACATTTCAATGAATTAGTCTCTTATTAAAAATATAATATTATTTATGAAATAAACTCAAACAGGAAACATTATGAGAAGATAAGGATTTTAAATCTACATTATAGACATTTTCATTTTTCATGGTAGTAAAAAACTAAAGCATGTTTGGGATAAAAAAATTTCAATAATTTTTTTCAAACATGACATGAAAACTGCCATCACATAATTGTCAAATGATAAATAGATTATAATTCAAAACATCTATAAATAGACATTTATAAATTAAAACTATACTAGGGTAACTAATTTAGTTGAGTCCAATTATATTCCCTTTGGCATTATCACCAAAAGTGACATTTTCTCCATCAAATTTAATCAAGTTTATGGAGATTTAATAGTTCCCATTAATATTTCAAGAACATCCACTACCTAGATACAAAAAATTTCTTACTGTAACTCTTTAAATAGGTTTATTAAAAAAGATATTGAAACAAAAAATGATTTTGGTACCCATATTTTCTTGGGTACAGACATGTTATAAATAAAAGATTTAATAATCCATAATTGTTTAAATAATTTCATATAAGAAATCCTTATATATTATGAAATAAACAAATTATTAGGTCTAGTAGAATAGGATGTGTTTATAGATTTGGTAGAACACATTTATTTTTATCAATTATCCTCTATCCAGGTTGGTATCCATTTCATTTAATATATTTTGGAGCAGTTTGCTTACTAATATTTGATTCAATGTTTATCTACCGTTATTAAAAATTTAAATATAATTTTTAGATCTTTATTTAACATATTAAACATATTATTTTACTTTAATAGTGATCATTTTTCTATTTTTCTACATCATAATCATATTTAAAATGAGAAAAAAAAGTATGTTATTTCCTTAAACTATTATATTTATTTTAAATTCATTTAATGTCTCTTCCAGAATATTAAAGTAATCAAATAATTGATCACTAAATATATTATAATCATTATTTTTAGATTCATAATGATTTGAAATATGAGTATGAGATTTAAGAAAATCATCTAATACCCCCAATGCGTTTTTCATAAAATTAATATTATCTTCATCATTTCTATTTTATATGGTTTAGTATTAATCACTCAAACTATCCCAAAAGGCACACCAAGATTATTTTATATCCTTTTTATAATTTTTTATATTATACTCATATTTTTTCTTATAATTCATCTTGTGACAATATGCTTTGATGTATCCTTTTCTCTTATATTCACATTACATTACTACATTAGAGGAATCATAATTTTCCCAATATTTTCACTAATTTAATCTATTATAAAATTTACCTTTGTAGTTTTATTTCTTGAAAAAATTCTTATTATTGTAGATATTTTTGAAACATCAGGATAAATAAGCCATTTCTTCATCTCAATTTGATAATAACTCATCATCACTTGAGATTTCACTTGACTATCTCTTTTTTATTAGATTTATATTTCCTAAAGGAGACCGACTTCGTATTGGGTTCATCCATTTCATATTTTTTTAAATTTCATTATCCTTCATACATCATGAGATTTTTAATTATCTCTTTACCTATAAACTTACTTATATTACATGACTTCTTTATGGAAATAGAGGTTCCCTCTATATACCTAGTAGACATCTCAAAATTTTAATGATGTTATCATTGTCAACAATTTTCATTATGATTGGATGTATCATAGTAAAAATATCATTGAACCTGAGATACATATCATAAATTGATTCATTAGGTTTCATCTTGAAAGTATATTATTTAATATTATAAGTATTTAAGTGCATTTCTTTAACATTGTATGTTACTTCATGAGATATTGAAAGGGTATCCGAAATATCAAAAGAAGTAGCATAATAAGATATTCTATTAAAGTCATCTTCTCTTAACATATAGTACAAAACATTCATAGCTTTATAGTTAAAATCATATGATAACTTAGTGGCATTACTCCACTCAGATCTAATAGCTTGAGGTTTTTCATATTTATCTTAATAGCAGTCTAAATATCAAATACCATACTTTCTAAGTTATTTTTAACTTTTATTTTACATTGAGAATAATTATATCCATTAAAACAAGGAGGTCTTGGTCGGAGTGGAAAACTCAAAAGAGGGTGAATTGAGTTTCCAATAAAATTTCTATTTAAAAATAATTTAAAAAATAAATTATATAATTTGATAAAAACACTCATTTAACAAAAAATAGTAGAAATATATAATTTTATATTTGGAAAAGGTTCTAAAAATCTAGATCACATCTTAGATAAAATAATTTTGAAAATAATATAACTTTTTAAACTAATATGCTCAAAGAAAAAACAATATATAAAACACTAATTTAAATTATCTATGAATGTTGAGTTTTGTTTATAATTTTAGAACACAGCTAATTGGTTTTTATTTAATAAAATAAAATAAAAAATAAATAACAAAAAAATACTTTTATTTAAAACAAATAAAATTAAACATATAAAGAACATAATGAAAATTTTCAAATTTAATAAGTGGTTTGATATCAAGGATGAACTTAATCCACTATTCTTGGAAATCACATACTTCCAATCAATTTATTATTAAATAAATTGAATGAAAACTTGGATTGGGTTTTAAATATAACAACAAATAGGACTATCTTGGAAAAGTTCCTCTTCTATAGTTATACATGGGAAGAAATAGATTCCAGGTCACAGAATAACTCTTACATAGTTATTCGTGGTAATAAATAATAAATACTTGAGATTGTATCAAATAATCTCCATTTTAGTATAAGATACTACGTGTTTAAAAATAATCAGATTAAAAAACATATCTTGCAATAAAAGCATAAAACAATAGAAATATATATATAGAATATGAAATATGATGTAGCTCAATCCTAATAGCTTCAGTTGTTTGGATTCCTTGAATTTTTCTTTTTAAGGAGATCAGACAAGTTTATTAGAAGTTTTAGTGAAAATAAAGTGTCATACAGTATTCTCTATACCACAAGTTCACTTGTAAGATCCTATATTATTTTCTGTAAGAGAATATATCCCCCATCCTTCTTCACATGATCGATTCTTCCTTTCATAAAAGGGTTTACATCCAAAATTATCCTTTTCATTTTATTAAATGCAGTTATGCTTAATTAAATTATTTAAAAACTATACATTGGGGATTTAAAACACTCCAGTAGAATGATATAGCTGATTGGTCACATAGGTGTTTTTCAAAGGCTGACCAATACACATATCCAGTTCATTCACAAAGCCAAGTGGTAAAGTAAGTGATTTAACTGACGTACAATATTTCCACATATGAAATTCCATGATGTAGACAAATTCTCACAAAGGTCTTTTTTATATAGTTGATTTACTAAAGGTGTGGCATTATCAATTCATTTGATCTTACAGTAGGAATTTGTATTAATGTGGTAGGTTGATTCTTTGTGTGGTCAATATAATAATAGACATGATCAGTATATTAATTTATCAAAAATTATACAAACCTTGGAATGGTACTTTTATTTATTCACATGGTAGGTTTATTGTATATGTGGCAAGGTTATTCTAAATTCACAGTAAGATAAACTTCAATGCATGGTTAATTAATGGATTAGATTTTTTTCCCTATAACTCATGGTAAGTAGTTTTTTCATGTGTTTAGTGGGGTAAATTTTGTGGTACATTCTACATGGTTGGTTTATCTTCACAGTTAGTTAAAACTCTTCAAACAGTAAGTACACTACAGATGTGGTAAGGTTGTAATGATCAGTTATAGAATTATCTATTTTTTAAATTGTTTCAACAAAATAATTTCCTAACTGGTAACATGAAATTAACCAGTAACATTATAAACATGACTTGGGATCATTAAAATAAATAGGTACTGGACTAATCCAACAAATACGATGTACCAAGGTTTGCATTAGTAAAAAAAATGCATGAAAACCTATATATGAATAATTTATTGTGATATAACCCTTGCATAAAATTAATACATGATCACCATTTTATGTATTAATAACTATATTCTTGTGGTTTTCACAAATTATGATACAAGGAAATTCATGAAAAAATTATTTTGATAAAAAAAATACGTTCACCTTTAAACATTCCTTACCTCATGAAATACAAATATTTCCATAAAATTTTTTTGTAAAGAATAATATAGTTATATTTGGACATAATTTTCATAAATCATGTTCACTCATGTTTAACTCTTATCAGGATAAATAAATCCCAATCAATTCTATAAGAGTAACCTACCCGGTTATCTCCCTAATTTTCTCCTTAAAAGACTAAATAATTACCCAATACATTAGAGAGAGATATATAAGTCTCACCTATCATTATATATAATGATAAATTACTATATAATAAAAAAAAATATTTTCAAGCTTTCATTTTTTCATTATAAAACCCTTGTAAAACTCATTTGAACCCATAAACAAAACAATTTCCATTTTCACATGACCATAAAGAGAAATATCATTTTTTAACTATAAAGAAATGAAAAGTTATCATAATTGAGGGAATTTTATCTTCTTTGAAAAAACATGTTTACTTGTAGAGGAATATTGATAACAAATAATGTCTAGTATGGATGGAAATATGTGTTCAAGCTGTATACGTTAAACAACATTCTTTTTTCACTTATGTAAAAATTAGAGAATAACCCATACAAATTTTTTTGGAAATATTAATTTTTAAACCTTTGTAAAGAATTAAAAATTTAGTTGAAAAGGGCCTTTATCAACCTTTTATACTTAAATAATAAAATTCTTGAAATATAAAAATGAATATGGATACATAGTATAAAGAGTTTAAAACATTTAAGACAATGTTTCAAAAGAAAAATACCTTACCTTAAGTCCCATATAGATTCATATATTCTATAAATACTAAATAATAAAATTATATTAGTTTTATACTTTCTTAATAATCTTTTTTATACTCATTTAATGATTATTATTTTTAATTTAATTTATTAAAATGTTTTATTTAGTTAGTAAAATGGTTATGTTCACATTAGATGTTTTGGGGTAATTTGGTATATAACCTCCAAACAAATCGGTTCATTGACCATGGTAAAAGGGTTATGGATATATATTATTAATAATATTATAATTATCATATTTATATGTTACATATAGTTTTAAAACAACCATGTAAGGTATTCATGAAAAATGAACCATGTCATTTCATAGAGATGGTAGTTCATACGTATACATGAATGATGTTTTAATTTTATTAATGGATGGAAACGAAATAAATTAAATAATATTTTAATTTTATAGAATCATAAATATATTATATATGTAATATGTATTCATTTTTTCCATCTTTATAACTATCCTTTAATGGTGGAGATGAAAAAATGAATCACATCACTTTGTGGAGGTGGTAGTCCATATGTATGCACGAGCGACATTATAATTTTCTAAAAAAATATAAGAATAAGAAGATAAGTAATATATTATCTATAAAAAATAATAATAATTTCATAAATATTATATATATTCATTTTTTATATCATTTTGACCATCCATATGATCCAATGATGAAAAGAAAAACACACTGTTTTGTGGAGGTAGTGGTCCACATATATGTACAAGCGATGTTTTCATTTCCCATAAGATGGAAACAGAGATAAAGGGTTATAAAATAATAATAATATTTAAGTACATTTAATATAATAATTTTATTAATTATTTTTGGTTAAATAATATTTAATGAATGTAGGAGAAGAAATAAATATGAAACACTCGTTTAAGAGTTATACATATTCCTTGGAAAACCTTCTTTAGATTGTACCTTAAGACTTCTAGGTTTTGTGTTTTGGTGATTCCATGACCATTAGGAAATTATAATGGGTTTTGGGGATATATTTTAGTATGTATTGGTACAACTATAGTGATGAGAAGGTGTTATTAAGGGCAGATAAGAGGTTCCCTTTTATAAGTGAGGGGAGTGGAACATTTGTAATTATTCAAAGTTTTAAAATAATATTTTGTCACTATCATGGTAAAGTGGCACTTTAAAAATTAATATTAGAATATAAGGTGATAAATTTGTAATAATATCATCTCCAAATAATTAAGATAATATTTTGCTGCCCCATCACTTATTTCATATCTTAATTAGTCCGTTTTACCCTTTTACAGTGGTGACACATTTTTATCATGGTTACTATTCATAATGAAAAAATAAAATTAACCTATTTATTAAATTTGTAATTGATTATTAAAAATATATAATACATTTTTTAAGATTCAATATGTATAATTGATAGAAATTATTTTTAATATAAGTGTGAAAAACGCAGTGAAAAACAGTTTATAGAAAATTACATTTTAAGAATAAAAATGAAGTTATACCAAAATCATATATAATTTTGATTACTATGAAATT
Source organism: Viscum album (assembly GCA_963277665.1). Classification (NCBI taxonomy): domain Eukaryota; kingdom Viridiplantae; phylum Streptophyta; class Magnoliopsida; order Santalales; family Viscaceae; genus Viscum; species Viscum album. The sequence continues at coordinate 1,355,359,369 of OY728164.1, forward strand.
ATTTAAATTATGTTTAATAAAAAATAATTTATGTTAATTTTAAAAAAAATAAAAAAATATTTATTATTTTAAATTACTTGATTTAAGGAAATGAAATGAATGTTTTGCAAAAATCTGAATTTTTCATTATTCACTCAAAAATCAATATTTTTAGAAAAATAAAAAAAATCTCCCTTAAGATACATTTGATATTTTTATTCCAAAAATGAATTCATTTTTATAAAATTAAAATTCTAAAATTAGTAAATTTTACTTTTAAATAAAACCATGTAATAAATTGAAAAATAATTTAGTAAAATAAAAATATTCCTTTCCCAATTAAAAAATATTATAAAGTCATTTATAAAACTATAATGAATATGAATCTATAAAATGAGTACTTATAAATAATAATATAGATTTATTTCTATTATTTCCTGGGTTTTCAAATTCTTTCCCTTTAAAAAATTGTGTCCTCATAATTTTTTTCATTACTTAAACAAGTGAGAGTATTAATTCCTCACGAAATTGTTTTGATTCCCATGTTGCTACCTCAATCATGTTATTATTCCATAAAAACATTACCTGGTAAATCAAATTATTTTATAGTAGATGCTCCTTGTGATCCTTAATATGAACTGGATTTTCTTCATAAGAGTGACCACCCTCTAACAGTACCACTTTATAGCTCAAAACATGAGATGCATCAGGTATGTACTTCCTTAGAAAAGAAATATGAAACACGTCATATATCTAAGATAAACTTAAAGGTAAAAATTGTTACTTATTGAATGTAACCACTATATTGGAAAGATATGAGGTTCTACTATACTTAACTGAATTCCCCATGATATCAAGTCTAGAAATAAATTCCAAGGGCTTTCTAAAATGTTATGAGATGATTTTCCCTTTAAATAAAACCACCTAACAAGACAAAAATAAAAACAACCAATCCAAATCTATATGATGCATGAAGTGTAAACAATATATCTTAAAAAATTCTAATAACCAATAACATCAAAGTATTAGAAAAAAGGTATAACACAAAATACATAGAAAACTAAAAGACGTCATAACTCAATAATATCGATTTGGCATCACTATATCCAAACCAATAGAAAAATCCGATCTCCAATAACCATCCTAGTAATGTAGCATCATGATGCTGTAGTAGAGAAATACGATACCTACCCTTTAATTGTTTCATGAAGTAAAACATCATCATACACACCAAAGTTCATATACAAGGGGTGAGTAATCATACCCAATATGAAATCCCCAAGATAATTCCATCACATTCTACTAGGACAAGAACATGTTAACTTATAGTTTAAAATACAATTAAAACAAAAGAGAGGAACATAAAAATAAGTTAACCAAATTTTAAAATATTTAACTTAAATCAAAAAATATTTATCTATTTATTTTACTTGGAATACCCATTCGATTTTTCCCACACACACATGCATGAATTCCATGATAGTTCCAATACTCACGAGTAGTAACTCATCCATCAACAATCCAATCATTGGTGATAACCCTCCTAGTGCCTCCAATCTATAACCACATGCTAATTAATGGCTTCATATAGTGAAAAAATACACCATTCCTTATAATTTTATGTCTCACACTTTTTTATTTATTTAAATTAATTAATATTTTAAAACACTTAAAAAAATATTTCATCTGTTGAACCAAAACCACAATTTAAATCCATGTAAAAAAAGTTGTTTTAGAAAATTGTTAAAAATCTAATATTTCCCATTCTTAAACTGAAATGGTTTCCAAAAAAAGAATTTAATGTTTTTATGAAAATATAGAAAAACCATTTAAGATAAAATAATCCTTAGATTTTAATAATAAGTTGAGAAAAGAGGTAATCTACCTACCTCAAAATGAATATCATGGAACATGAATAATCAAGATTTAATTTAGCTGAACCAGGCTCCCTTTCTCATTACTTTAACAAACATCATAAAATAATTATAAAAAAATGACTAATCTAGTAGACCTACAAATAGAAACCTTGATCTAAGGTTCCATTCAAAAGAAAAAAGATTAGATCTAGAAGGAATAAAAAATAGTGTGAATAAGGATCTTACCTTCAATATCATAGATCAAACATAATTTGATCCATTAAATTTAGGTTTCATAGGGAGAAGAATTTACAAAATCTCTTAAAGGAATCCTATTGTTTGAGATCGAATATCAATGGGATAAAGATAAGAGTTTGTAGGATTAAAATGGAATAAAAATCCAATTTTTGTATGTCATTAAAGACATCACATGGTTTAATAAACCGTATTCCAACCTTGGAAATGCTAATGGAAAAAACCAAAGGCCACATGGTTGTGCTACACGGTTCAGAAAACTGTGCACCAACCATACGAGATGACATTTCCCTAAAAAATACATGATCTCATGGTTTTCACACTGTTTGGAAAAACTGTGCACCAAACATATGCCTACCCAAACCCTGCATATTCCCTTACATTATTTCTTGGAGAAGCTACATGATTTCCCCTAACTAGGCTCAAATTTTATACCCCAAAAAACAATTCCAAAAAATACCAAAACCAACCATAATCAGCAAAAAATCAACCCAAAAATTAGTTATAATTAATATACATAATAAAACGGAGAATCACCTCAAAACATGGGTGTTATATTCTCCCCAACATGAGGCTATTCTATCCCCAAAAGCTAGATATTGAATATACTTTAGAAAATATTAGACCATTCCTCCAACATCTCTTTCTCACATTCCCCAGATTCCTCTTGAATTTTTACATGTTTCTATAATAAATGAACTAATGGAATAAATTTTACATGAAATTCCTTATTTTTTCCAAGATATGAATCTGTGGATGAATAAATATAGCATCTGGTTCTAGATCAACATGATCCCATAAAATCAAATGGTTAGGATTAGTCTGACACTTACTCAATTGAGATACATGACCGAAATTATGATAAAAACCTAATCATGATAGTAAGTCCAAGTAATAATCAAGATCACTAATTCATTAAAACATCTCAAATAGTCCAACATACTGAGGATACAAGTTTCCATGCTTTCCCAATTGATGATGAAAAAACCTTGGAGATAATTTATAGAATACATAATCTCACATGGAAAAGGATAAAGGTAAATAATGATGATCTTCATAAAATTTACAATGGATTTGGGCAAAAACCACCCTTTTTTAATTATTTTAATCTTATTAGCTATTTCATGAATAATACTAGGTCACAATATTATTGTTTCTTTAGTCTCAACCCAATAAAGTGGATATTGAAATGAATTTCCCAAAAATTCATTGAATAGAGTCATTTTTATCATGGATTGATAACTATTGTTATATGAGAACTCCACTAAGGGAAAGTGATCTTCTCATAATCCACCAAAATCCATAATATAATCTCAGAGTATTAATTATAGTGTCTAGATTTTTTGTTTTTATATTCCATATATTTTATGATGATACATTGTGCTCATAGTCAATTAAGTACACAAATATTACTGACAAGATCTTAAAAACTATTTGTTAAATCATGGATCTTAGTTATAGATTACTAAAACTAGTATTCCATACAATTTTACCACTTTTTAAATAAAAAGTGTTTTCAAATCATCTACCATATTAGATTCATGGACTAGAATTAAGTGTTATGACTTTGTGAGTTAGTATACAATCAACCAAATTTAATCATGCTTCCAAATTGTTCTTGGTAAACCCCTGAAAAAGTCCATTACCATCAACTCCCATTTCTATATTGGTATAGATAAATATTGAAACAACCTAGTTGGCTGTTGATGTTCATCCTTGACAAGCTTACAGGTCAATAATTTCATAACATAATTAACCACATTTCATTCACACATGAGAAAAAATGGCCCCTCAAATAATTTTACATATTTTGTATTCCTAGATGAATTTACCCCTTATAATGCTGATAAGAAAAAATAAGTTGTTCTTAACAATAGGAAAGAATGACTATCTTATCTTGAAAATACAACAATGAGTACATATCTTGTTTCCATATTTCAATTGTCTCCCCAACATTATGTTTTTATATAATGGTAATACAATCAAGATCTAATATTTTTCCATCCTTATCTATCTCAACCAAATTAGATATGAGTGTCACTGTAATGAATATCATGAGTTCATTTTTCTCAGTGCAATCCAAATGCATATCCTCTATGATACTCATCAATTGCCACTGATCATGACCTTCTATGGATAGTTGATTATATTAATGATGTCTTAAATAATCATTCACATAATTTCTTTTTACCCATCTATAAACAATGTCAAATCAAATATTTGGTAATATTCTATCTATCTTCTTTGTCTTAGGCATAGATCCCTTTGCAAAAAGATGTCTTTCAAAATTTTATGGCCCATGAACATAGTTAACTTATCACAAAATATATAATGACACCCTTTTTTCAAATAATGAACAACCATAACCAATTACAACTCATGTTTCAAATAATACTTTCCATAAATTCACATCAGACATGATCCATAAGCTATGACATGATCTCCTCGCACGATAACACAATCGAGTCATCACAATAAACCGTATAACATTTCCTAGGTTTTGGAATGATAATAATTTGATCCAATGTGATCCTAACCTTAATCTCCAAAATGGATTTCTTATAATCATTACTCTAATTTAATGGAGTTACCTTTCTTTTGAGTACTATCATAGGAGATGCAGTATGTAAGAAGTCATGAACAAAATGGTGATTGTAATATGCTAAGATGAGAAATATGTATATCTAAAAGAAGTTATTCAGATGTTTCCAATAGATTTAATATTCTAATTCGTATGGTCTTCTAATAATCTTTTCTTATAAATGAAATTCCCAAGGAAGTGAACTTCTTATATCCAGAAATCATATTTAGATTTTTTTTCATAAAATTGGGGCTCTTGAAAAGTTCTTAAAATAATCTCTAAATTTTATTTAGGGTATTTTAGAGTTTAATAATATACCATAATGTGATCCACAAATACCAAAATGAAATATTTTAGGTATCATTAAAATATATGATTCCTTAATTTTATGAAAATCGCTGGTGCATTTGTAAGACAAAATGGATTGTGAAGATATTCATAATGACCCTAGAGAATCCTGAAACCTAATTCAAAATATACTCTTTCTAAACCTAGAATTATTCATAACCAAACCGTAGATATATTTTAGAGAACCATTGGCATCCATTCAATTGATAAAAACTATAATGAATTCACGGAAGAGGATATATATTCTTTCTGATAACCTGATTTAGTTTACGATAATCAACACAAAGTTATAGAGAATTATCTTCCTTTTTTATGAAAATAATTGGACTAGCCCAAGGTGATGTAGTCAAGATTACAAAAAATTTAATTTCCAACTCTTCTAATTGGACCTATGATTCCCCCAATTCTATTGCTTCTATTCTATATGATGGAGGTGAAATAGAATTTTACCCAGTAGAATATCAATTTAAAATTCTACTTCCTTTTTAGGTAAAAAACCAGAATTTTTTTTGATAAAAACATATGGATACAAGTTCATAATTGTAGGAAAATTTCTAGTCAAAATTATACCATTAGTACACCATATGTCTTCTACTAATTGATATGAAATTGTTTCAAAAATTGGTCCTAAATGTCCTACTTTTACAGTATTCACATCTTAGTCTTCTTTAAATTTATGCACCACCCCATAAAGAGATGTAAACATTACTCAGAGTATATAAAATTTTATATGTTTCTTAAAATAAACTAACCAATATATTCCCAAAATTAAGTAAAATATATCCATTTTCAGGAGGTCGCAAACAATATAGACTCCATTAAAGTTTATTGAAAATGTTGCGTAGATAAATTTTTTTCACACTTGCTATAGAGATGTGTATTGATACTCATGATATGTGGAATCATCTTGATATTCATTCTCCTTTTATTAATTACACATGAAGAAATAGAAGAGTGGAATATTACATTATCAATCAATACTTTTGTAAGATTTGAGTTAAAAGGAATTGATCCTCATAAATTTAAAGGACATGATTGATCCTCTGTGATCATCTTCTCAACACCATATAGAAGATTACATGCTCCACATTATACTTTTATTCCCAACTATGGTCTCATTGTTTGAGGAGTTATGGTGTTCCCAAAATCACTTTGCCTTAATCAGTTATGAGGTCAATAACTGTTATTATGTGATTGTCTAGTCAGAGAATAAGATGTCTAAAACACATAAAATGTATTTCCAATAACTAAATTTATAGAATTAGGTAAATAATTCCAAAGATGAATCATCTGATTTTAGTTGTGACATGATATGGATAGTTTCACACAGTCCTGATTATTATGATCTAATGAACCACATTATAAACATTTTAGATTATTATTGGGGTTTAGAGTAATGTTAACTAATTCAGTAGATTGATTTTTTATGCTCTTCCACCATATAATTAGGTTCTTATCTTCTTCATATTCCCAATATTACATTTCCTACCAGTACCCACATATACAAACATGCTTCTTCTAGTAGTCTGTCACAACCTGGGGCCCATGTCGTGACTACCACATGCCCGCCTCCCAAAGTCCAAGGGCTAGCATCTAGCACCAAAGGCATCAACCTGCAAGTGGGAGGCATTAGCCTGGATACCTGTATGTACACACATGCCCAACCAAGTCCCTACTCAAAAAATGGAAATATCATAACACTAAAACAAGATGAGTGCATGTAAAACTGAAAGTAAGTGGTCCAGAATACAAACCCAATAAGAACTCAAAACATTAAGTAAAAAAAGGAAACTCTGACGGCCATCCATAGAAAAACCCACCTGATCAGGAGAGTAGTGAAGCTACTGGAATCCGAAGTAGTACATCCTGTCTGCCCAGTCCTATTGGTCCTCACCTGGTCCTAGGCCACTGAGTCCACTATCATGGTGTTCATCAATCTCGTCTCCCGGATCACCCCTGTCGTAAAGTCAGTAGTCTTCACTAGACACAACACATGTGGGTGAATCCTGTGTAGGTGTGAGTAACATGGTACTCGGTAGGGACTCTAAAACAAAAAGGAAAGAACACACAATAATTCCTCAAAGTAAAACATGAAACATAAGACAACTCACACTAGGTATATTCTAGGGTAGTATCAGTAGCATCATTAGTCACATCGTCAAATGCCTCAGCTACTGGAGAACTCATCCTATATTGAGTACAGTGGGCCTTCCAAGTCACACAGAGGATCTTCTCACTAACCTTAGACTGCTTAGGTACTCCTCCCCATCACATATCGTGGGCCTGCAAAGTCACATAGAGGTGCTTCCCACTAATCATGGCCTACTAAGGTACTCCTACTCATCACATACCATGAGCCTACATAGTCACATAGAGTTTCGTCCCACCATGGTCCTGTAAAGTCACATAGAGGTGCTTCCCACTAGTCTAAAAGTTAGTATTCGTCAGGTCCTAGCTAGTCGTAGGGTTCTGTATGTAGTGTTCTTGGGAGAACCGATCCTCAAGCCCTTCATCACATATCAACTTCCATGAAAGTCGCCATAGATCATGTCAAAAGATCCGCCTCATAGAGAGGGTCCCAACGTCATAAATGACTTGTTAATCGGATGTACATTTTGCTGGATATAGACATTTTAGTAACCAGGGGACCAGTTGTGATGGGCCCCGGTCCAACCCGATCGAACCGACCCGACCAAACCAACTCCGGGGGTCCACATTCCCTGATTCATTCTGACAGACCTGACCCAATCTGGTGTGGGTCAGGGTCAGTCTGTTTTGGCCTGGCTAGTGGGCCAGGCCCAATAGGCCTCGCTAGACCCAACCCAGTTGGTAGAGGGTCCAGCCCACCGGGTCACCCAGTGACCCAGTCTAGTTCAGCCTCACTCGAGGAGGGTGCGGGTCCGGCCTACCGGTGCGTGTCCATCCCACCAGCGTCGGTCCAATATGCCAGTGCAGGTCCAGCCCACCGGTGCGGGTCCAGACCAGTGGGGTGCGGCCCACTGGTTCGAAGACCGGCCGCTAACTCGTCTAGTGGGGTGCGACTTGGGCGTGGAGGACTACCTTATCCCTCCCTGTCCAAGCACAGCCCGCAAGGAGTAGGCTGCTCCTTCATGCACCCATGGTTGGTGATGAATGGCTGCCCTCCACATCACCCATGTACCCAGTTCGTGGGTTGACCCTGGTTAACGCGGCGCCACTGGTCTCTAGTGTCGTGGCTTGGTCAGCTACGACTTCCACTACACCAGCATGCCGACGGGGCACGCCATTCCACCTGGATGTCGGCATGACCAACTTCTTGCTTCTCCGTCCGACACACGATTGGCGCATGCTGCCATCGCCGCCACATGTTTTCACTTCCGACACTGGTGCAGTGGTAAAATCATTGGCGGGCCACCGGATGTGCTCCGGTGGCCCGTCCCTTGTGTTTCTTGCACCCATGGTCTCTTGGTGAGGAAGAGTTTACTACAAAGCCTTCAAACCACCCTTGCTATCACTTCAGACAAAATGTTCACCATGAGCACACAAAAAGAGGGGTCTGGGTGTTTGTTCATGTTGGCTTTCACCCTCCACGTTAGAAGGTTTAAATATGGGGGAGGTTTGGGGAGTCTCTGTTCAATCGTTACATGCCATGATTTGAACTGCTGAATAATCATCCCAAAAGAAAAGTCACCCTCCCGTTATAACGCACGATCCGAAGATTAACCTTTATGCAGGTTAATCCATGTTTGTCATTTTGAAATGGATGGGAAGAAAAATGGATTAAAAACCCATATCTCTTGAAGTTCGTTGTCGCACATTCATCCTTGATGGGTTATGACATTGGTGTCGCTTCTCGGTTCCGATATTCCAAAGGCTTTAAAGAAGGAGAATTTCCGCCGGCGTTCTTCATTCTTCGCTAGGGTGGAAGTCTGTTAGAGGTTCTCCAGAGAATACTCCAATTTATTTAATCCATATTTTCCCAGAGCTTCTAAATATAAATAAGAGCACGTCGCAACGTTCCCATAAAGATGCGGCGTCACGTCTTTATGTTGAAACAACTTCATTGTTAGTTGTCGTTAAAGCATCATGAGACTGTGAGTTTAATGAGCCATTAAGGAGTCTCATTGATGTTCATCATCGCTGCCCTGTCACTTCCCCACAACATCATCATCCACCACTCCAAAGGGAGAAATAAAATAAAATAATTCATTTAAATTATTTTATTATTTTTCTCGAAAAGTCCGAAAAATAACTTTTTAATTCGGCCATTGTTGGCCAAAGTTAAGTCATTTCTAGGTGAATCCTGGAATTGTAAATTCAACTCTACCCTCATATTTTTTATCCGAGTGACGGTTTAAAATATAGAAATACCCACTCACACATTTACTAAACGTACCTTAAAACTAGTTCAAAATTTCATTCCGGGTTCTTCAAACCTCGGAATCACGTGATGTAAAATTTCTCACTCTCTAAATTATTCCATATAAATAAAAAGATTACATGGAAATCATAAGGAGTTACATAGTATTTGAAATAATATCCTTTTATTCCATTGTCTCTATATTAACCATGTTTGTATAATCAGTAATGCTGAGCATAACTTTTTTATAATGAATTTCTGGCTGTAGTACATACATGAATATACATTCCTTTAATTAAATTATAGTAGCCACTTCTAGAAAAAAATAAACTATATTTATAAACTTAGAAACATAGTCCATCGTTGATAAAAAAGTTATTAAGACTAATGAAAATTTTCATTCTGGATATCATGAAGGTGTGCAAATAGAATTGTTTGTTGAAAAATTCTTCAAATCCCTCCCATATTAGTCTTTAGTCAAATTTAGCTTGGTCAACTAAATCCCACTACAGGTGTACAAGATCCTCTAATATGGAGATGTATATCTCTAAATTTATGTCAAATGGGGTTATAAGGAAAAAAATATCTGAATCATTCTTCTAATACACACTTATTCCTTTTGAGGTTATGAATCCCCCAAAATATTGGTGGACTTTGTTTCTAAAATTACACAAAATTTTTCACATGTCATGGTTTATCATTTCGATTTCCTTTATCAATATCTTCAAATTATTATAAAATAATCTAAACAAGGTGTTGGTTCACCTATGGTTTAGGTGCAACAACATTATTTTTTCCTCTCTTTTTTGTGTTTTAAGGTCTCCTAAATAGTTTCATTTTACTATAGTTAATGCAAAACACAACTTAGTCATCACTTACTAATAAACTTAAGGCTCAAGATATTCCAAATATTCAAAATAAACAATCATTATAACCAATTTACAAGAACCATCAAATGTAATATGAGAAGTGAAGCCTTAGTGGGAAGTGTCATTATTCATGCATGATATGGTATACTCATCAGCTTAACCCACGATGATGAGTTCACAATGCTCCTACGGGTGTTTAAAATAACCTTTTGTACCTATTTTACCCTGATAACTTTTAGGTAAAACAAAATAGGTTATATATATATTTTTATTCTATAAATTTCAAGTTACAACATTTCCTCCCTTCTTAATATCATCCCAATAGGACATACCAACAAAAAATATCACCATTTATAACATCCCAAACCTAACCATTGGTTTGTAAAGAGAAGAGGTTCCACTGACCTTAGGTGACATCCTTAAGACTAAAAATAATTGAAATAATTTCCAAGGTCTTACTACAACATTAGGGGATTATTTTCAATTTAAATAAAACCACCCAAAAAGGAAAAAATAAAAATATCCAAACCAAATCTATATGATGCATGAAGAGTAAAAAATACAGCTCCAAAACAATACCAATAACCAACAAAATTAGAGTAGAAACAAAAAGGTATAACAAGGCATCCTGATAAAATGAAAATTCATCTCGACATAGTGATAGTAATTTGTCATCTATAGTGACCCTGACTTAAAATACATGGATATTACATCAATTTTGATGAATATTTAGCAAATTAAAAAATTACATGCTCAATGACCATAATAGTTTAGGGTATTTTGATTCATGGAACACATTCTTCTAGTTTGGTGAAATATATTAAACATCTCCCTTAAATATCTTCCTTCTTTTCTCCTACCTAAAACCTTTATTCATAATCTGTGTATAGGAAATGTAATAAAGGGGTGAGGTCAAATGCTTAGTAAGGGTAAATAAAGGGAATACATAATTGTATCATGAATATAATGGTGCACGAACTTGATAATAACATTTGAATATCATACCGTGCATATCAAAGATTGTAAGAATAAGACATGGAATAAAGATTAGAAGTTCATGATACATGATTCATAAGATAATCAAGAAAATAAACAATGTGATCATATAATAGGAATAATAAATATAATTTTTGGAAAACACATAAACAACTAATATCATTCTCTATAAGTCAAGGATCATTGCCAAAAACTTATTAAGGAACTTCATGGGGACTACACCTACTGGATGGTAAACACCACCATCGATAGTCACCATCCTTTCTTTATAAGGGATTGGGTTTCCCCATTTCCCCATAGTGGATCGAGTTTCCCCATTTTCCCATAGTAGATTAGGATGCACCTGTTTTCCATTTTGTATTAATCCCATCGACTTGTTTCACATCATTATCTCATGAGATATAAATCTTTACCTAATTCATTGGAGGGATATATAGGTCCCACCCATCACATAATAATATCATGCATACATGTTCCACAAGATAATAAAACATTCATCATATCAAGACCCATAAAAATAGATGGGTTTCATAAACACCATATCATAACCCATGAAATTAAATAGGTATCATAAAAATTTCATCATATCATTACCTTGAAAAATAACATAGATCTCATAATCATTTCATCACTTAACAAACCATGAAAAGAAGTAGGTTTCAAGAGAAGATAACCCATGGAAGAGAAACAAGTGTCATAAATATCATTCCATCAAAACATAAACCATTCAAGAAAGAATATGAATGGTATTCTTGGATCATATCATCAATAAATTATAAATAATAACAAATCCTTCCATATTACATGAAAAAGGATTTTGAAAGATCACATGAATCATTTCTTAAGTAAAATAACATTTCTTTGAAAATATTTTTTATAAAACAATTTCAAAATCCTTTTCTTATAAAGAAATAATTAAAATGTAATTTAAAACATTTCTTCAGTAAAATATATTTTCCTCTATGAGAAATGAATTTTTTTTAAAACCTTATTATTTTAAAATATATTTTAAAAATTATAAAATAAGCTTGAACCTATTTTTAAAGCCTTTTTATTAAAAAACACCACGAAAAATAATAAAGAAATATTGAAATTTTGTTGAAATTTTTTTTCTTTTAAAATACTTTGAAAGCCTGAGATAAAGGTTTAAAATCATTTTGAAAAACCTTTTCTAAAAAATGTATTGGAAAAATTATAAAGAAATATTGAAATCATTGAAATAATTTTATTTGAAAATAAACTTTAGAAAATATATAAATGAATATTTGAAAATAATTCAAAACATGTTTTAAGCATAATAATTTTCAAAAATATTTATAAAAAAAACAGTTTTGATGGAACATAGATTTCTGACAGAAATAAGATATAAAGTCCCATTTTCGTAATTTTTTTATTAATTATCTAAAGCACCAAAGTGTGGAAATTTGGTACTAAAACAAAAACATAGGGAGAGAAAATTATGCCCAGTAAGGGGTTTGAAAACAACTTGAAAATAATCTTTCATTACTAAAAAGAAAAATATTATTCTTGAAAATAAACTTAAACATCAGACAATTAATTATCTTGGAATAAATAAAACCAATATAATAACATCTAATCATGATTTGAGTATGCATTTTCAATTAGGGAAATTAAATGCATGTAGAATACATGATTATTAACAACATGATGGTAATTAATACTACTAGCAAGGCAGTTCTGAGTGCATAAAAAATAATAAAAAATGATGTAATAATGAATGTAATTGGTGCACATATCATGATGGCCATATCCATACCTTTTTCACACGTAACAACATAAAGCTGATATTAAGTGGATCAATTCCAAAACTACTGTGACATATCATGCCATTCCATTAATTCATTTTGTGCATACAAAAGGCTCTAAACTAGGGATATCCTACTAGTTAGAAAATCCCATGGTTGGTCATTTACTAAAACATTAAGAGGAGGGTATAATTCCAGACTCTATCAAGGACTCAAACCAAGACCATAATAATCTATGTCTAGGAATTTCACCTGAACCATCTATGTCTAGGAATTTCACCTGAACTGTAACTGTTTTCATGCCTTGTGTCATGACACTGTTTTGTCTCATGAGACCTACCGATGCATCGAGGGGCTATAGCGGACCCCACCCATCACATAATCAGTCCAATACAATCCTCTTTTTTCTTAGGGGCTATGTATCAAAGGTTTCCTATACCGCTTTGGATATCCATTTTAAAGTGATGTTATTTGGGGTGTACCATACCACTCCAAATAATGGGTTCTTTGATTCTTTATTATTTTTTGGTGTTTTGTCAATAAAATAAAAATATGAAGTGACATTTATTAAATATGACATTACAACATGAATTATCTACAAAACATGCTGATAAAGTGTTAATGGTTTTCCACAAGCATGCATCATGGAGTATTTGCACTTAATAAAATGAAATAAAAGAAATGTAATTGTTTAATTCAGAATTACAAAACATGGCAGACATCATTGATAAAATAACAATGTAGTTTATCAGAGGCATTCAAGGGCACTACACCCTCATTGCATACGAGTCCATCAATTCATGGGTGAAAGGGGTTTGTCATGAAAAAGTTAAAATGATCACTTTTTTTTTTAAATTTAAAGTCTTCATTTCATGAGTGGATTACAAGATATTTAATATGCTGATAAATGTTTAAATGTAGTTAGATTATATCATGTCTTAAATAACAATGGTCACTACAGTTAAATAAGATGTTAAATGAGTATAACCTGATTGCATAGTTTTACATACCTTTTTATTATTTAGTATATTTTGGTCAAACTAAAAACATGTATTCCTTTAAGGTCATCAAAAGGTAATAAAAGTATAACCAGGCCTAATGTTTCTTAACTAAATTAAGTTTGACACACTCCGTAGATTGGGACATTCAAGTTCACATAATTATTCCCAGTTTTGACCTACATGAAGATTGATATTAATTAAGGTCTTACATGTACTAATTATTACAAAACAAAAACTAAAATCTAATGACCTTACATGAGTTTCGGGTCCTGGGGTTATTCCCACACATACTTGAGGTGTATATATATATATATATATGGGTTTACTTAATTAAACTATACTTAAAAATTTCTCTTAAGAGATAAAGTTTAAAAAATAATTGGAATTAGGTAAATAAAGTCCTTATACCAATATACACATATACAAAAATACATATATATGTATTGAAAATTATATTTTGGGTTGTAAGAATAACACATAACTTAAAACCATCTTTAAGGGTTAAAAGTAACTAGAGGACTTGAATGTGACTGATATCATATTGATATAGGAACTTATAACTTATATGTGTGTTTATATATATATATATATATATACACACACACACACACACACACATATATATATATATATTTAGAAAATCTAAACCGTGGTATAAACCAGTAAAATTTAGATTTCCCCCTTTAAACCGATTTGTAAAATAGGTCATATATAAATATATACCTAGATAACCTAATAATGAAAACAATATATATATATATAGAATATATACTTATATATGTTTATATGTTTATAAATAACCCGAAACCTCAAAATTTTCCAAGCAGAGGTCTCCCTTGTTTAATATGTTTTAAAACCGATCATCATATGTTAAGGAATACATTAGTTACGGGTTGTAATGATGTATATACTAAGGTTATATATATACATACATACATATATAGATATATATATATAAACTCAACCAAATCTGGAAATGACCGATGCACGACAAGGGTTCCCTTACCTTGGCTGGGAGAGGAGGAGAAAGAGGATGCGAAGACGTCGAGATTGGTCGGAGGTTCTGGAGAGAAACACGAAGAAACAACCGCCTTGCTTCAGTGCAACTGAAGGATTTTTTTAAAAAAAATAGCCAACCTAGTGTAAAGAGACGTCAAAGGGGATCTGAGGCCAAGCAGTAAAGGGCCGGTGCCATCTTCATGGAAAGAGGGGACACGAGAGGGTCCACTGTCGGCCTAGGCAATGAAAAATAGAGAGATAGGTTTTCTGGTGCGTGACATGCGCGAGGAAGAAGAAACAGAACCATGGGGAGAGATACAAAAATAAATGGATTTCTAGGATCAATATGGGGATTTATCGGATGGTCAAAGACTGATGCGGCTTTGTAAAAAAACGGACGGCTGCGATTAGAATCCGGTGGATCAGATGACCAGATGTGAAGCAGCTTTTAAAAAAATGGTCGCGGTTTATTATTATTATCATAACATTGTTATTATTATTTTATTACCGTTACTATTATAATATTTTTATCATTATATATATACCATTTAGAGATTTATATAATATCTTTTATGCTTAAAATTTAATACTAAATAGTCATAATATTTTATAAGAATTTCATTATAAAAATGAATCTAATCATAATTGATATTTCAAAAACAATTAATTATGATTTTATAAGATCAAATTATAAAACATTGACATTATCATTATATAAATTTAATTTAATGGTAGGTATAATATATTTAACATAATGTTTGACATAATATATATATATATATATATTACATGAGTTTATATGTATAATTATTACTTCCTATATCATATTTTCATAAAACGAAATATGAAACCCAACTAAATTTGATATAGTCATTCATGGGTTAGATTAAATAATTATTTTCTTAAATTAAAGTGTGAATATTAATAGTGTACTTTTTTTAACAAAAATAATTTTGATGTTCAATGTCATGTATTATAATTTTATAATAGCATTTTCATATAATTCAAAACCGATACACAAACATATATATTTCAAATTTTGGGAAAACAAAAAATAAATTAGTTTTATTATTATTATTGTTGTTATCATCATTTAAACATTAAAGAAAATAACATAATTAACCGTTCTGAACCTCATGGGGGTATTCAACTCTTAGATTTGACATTTCTGTTTGAAACTAAAAACATTATAAGTTATCGGATCATCGGGGAACCAATGACTATAATTATAGTTGTTGGTTTCTACCGGTCAAAAGACAATGGTTGCTTTGGTTCTACATAAATCTGAACCTTATGGTGTCTTAGTTTCTTAGGAAGGAGAATGGTTCTCATCATCCCACTGGTACTCAGCACAGACGCAGTGGCACTAGCTATTCTGATGCTCATGATGGGTCCTAATGATCCCAATTATGATATTGGTATTGTTTTTATCTTGGGAAACCTTCTAGTGATCTTACTAGGGTTTTTATTTGGAATATATGGCTATTGAGCTTTCCTTATAAACTCGGTATGTTGTAAGACACTTCAGTGTTAAGTTCTTAAATTAAATGTTTTGTGTTTTATCTTTTATATTCTATTTGGTTAAAAGGAGAAAACTTTAATGGAATCCAACACACATTTTCTATTTATAAGGTTTTGAAATATTCGGGGTGTTACATTATTCTCCCATTCAAATAATTTCATCCTCACAATTCTATTCATAAATTGAAAAAGAAATCCCCCAGATGATCATCATCACCAAAATGGAAGATTTGGCTCAGTAAATGGAATACCCAAGTTGGTACTTAGTTCCTCTGCTTCAGTAGATACACCTTGAGCAATATGTCTTGAACTCCTGCTTATGTGTTCTACACACAGGCTTCCATAGGGAGGCTCACGTGGTAATAAAGTCGAGGATGTCTGAATAGACATATTCTCTGGTGCTCCTTCAGACTACATCACACTCAAGATATTACATTGGAACCATGTGATCAGATAGACCGAGGTTTAGAATCTGGTACATGAAGGCTGATCTGTGGTTCCTATCATGAGAAGCTACCAGGAAACATGCTCTGGTAGAACAATTTTATGCCAGAGTGAAACATCAAAAAAAACCTTCGAAGTACCTCCCCGTCTGCATATAATGAGGGAGTTGGGTATTGGTGATAAGGTTGAATACATGGTCGACCCCTTGGCAGGAACAAATAATTTCATGGCTGTTGGAAAATTAAAACATTTGTTGACATGATCCTTGCAGATGGAGGAAATAAGGATAGTCCACGGTGCACGTCCTGATTAAGATTTCCTCCAAAATTTCATCAGATAGGGATAAGATATTTGTCTATCCAGCCATATGAAAATTATATTCATGATAATTCACTTAATAGTACAGATAAAGTAGAGACAGGAAAGGAAAACAAGTAATATTTTAATAACACATATGTTTATATATCAATGTCGGAGTTTATTTAATTATTTACTACACGAACTCCACATAGAGAAGCAAAAATCCCTAACTCCTCAAACCAAACACAGGTTGATCATTCGAGGTTAAATTCATGGAGACACCTGTGACGTATCCTGAGTGTAGCATGAGGGGTATAAAGTTGGGAAACATCTACATACACTTGTTTTCTGTAAGTTAGTTTAGTGGACTCATTATATAACATCCTGAAGTCCAAAAATTGTCCCCATAAGCTGTAGTTCAAAATATGACAAAGGTAGGCCGCTCGGAGGTCTCTGGCATCAGCTTCTTAAAAAGGGTTAAGGATCATAGTGCCAAATTCTTTACCTGCCGTGAATACTTGTAAAATTCAATCATAGTACCTTCCCTGACGTGCATATGAGGGGAATTGGGTCATCATCATAAGGAGGTAATCCATTCCCAAACACCGGTGTAGACTAAGCACCCGAGGTGAGTTTGACACATCGTAGAGGTGCTTGCATGACATGCAGATATGGGCATAATTAAGAAATTTCTCTCGGCTAGATAGAGACACAATGGTCTCTAAGGCCTCAGTGGGAAGTGATAGAAGATTGGTAGGTATGTTTCCATCTACTATCTGAAAATACAATTGTGAGAATTCACTTAACAATTCAGTTAAAGTGGAGTCAGAAAATGAGAAAAAAAAAACATATAATATTTCAATAACACATATGTTTATACGTCAGAGTCTGAGTCTACCACAAAAACTCCTACTGACTTGCTGACACAACCTACCTGACATCCTTAGTGATGTCCCCACTCAAACAATCTAGGATTTAGTAATTGACAAGGAAAAGAACATAAAACAACTAGGTTGTACATTTATAGATCCCATCTCCGTAACTAGTTCACAGATGTCCTCAACTCTATTCCTAGGGTGGTTCCCAGTTCCTTGATCTCTCTTGTCCAGACACACCTTGGGAAAGTGATGTTAAAATCCCACATAAAACAATTGGGCTTCCAGATAGAGGCATGTGTAGTGTAAATCTCAGTGACATACATATGAACTTGATCGCTACAGGTTCATCGTACTACCTCAAAGTTGATGGGTTTGATGTCAAAGAGTCTCCCATACAGACTAAAACGTAGGACTTGAAAAATATAGGCTGCAAAGAGATTTTCCTCCACTGCAGCTTCCTAGAAAACCCTTTTAGCCAAATAGTTTGAAGATAGGGTAAAACATAGGAAAAGACCTTCATAGTATTTCCCCCGACACGTATTGTATGCAAGTTGTGCATAAGTTGTATGATATTAAACATGACTCGATCCGCGAAAGACCAGAAGGATATTTGAGTTGTTCGACACTTGGTAAAGGATATTTCATGTTAATCATAGGTTCCCAAAGGGTTCATAGTCTTCCATACATGGCTTAACAATTATATTCTCGAGGATTTCAGTGGGAAGGGACAAAAGACTTGTTAGTGATCTTTCATCTACCATATGAAAATTATAATAAAACCACTTAGTAAGGCTTAGTCATAGCTACATATTTCTATTACCAAACCACTTAGTAAGGTTTAGTCGTAGCTACATATTTCTATTACCTGGTTTTTCCAGAATTGCCTGAACTTCTCCTCTAATACCAATTGTAAGCACCCAGCATCCTAGTGCCCGGAGCCGGTTCCAATGAGACATGATGTATCAAAATTATATTTCAAACATTTACAAGTATTACATCAGGTCCCATTATTATAGTGGATCTTGAGGTTCAGGTTCTGGGAAACCAGCTGCTTCTAAAAAACTTCTTTAGTAAAAACCCATACCAAATTTTTTTTAAACAAAAACGTAGGGTGAGAAAAGTATTCCTAGTAAAGGGTTTAAAAACAACTTGAAAATAATCTTTCTTTACTAAAAAGAAAAAAATATTCTTGAAAATAAACTTAAAAATCGGAGAATTAATTATCTTGGAATAAAGAAAACTAATATCATAACATCTAATCATGATTAGAGTATGCAGTTCCAATTAGGGAAATTAAATGCTTGTGTAATACTTGACTATTAAGAACATACAGGGTAATGAATACTACTAGAAAGGAAGTTCTGAGTGCAAAAGATATAATCAAAAATGCTATAATAATGAACGTAACTGGTGCACATATCATTATGTCCATATCCATATCTTTTCACATGTAACAACATAAAGTTGTTGTTAAGTGGATCAAGTCTAGAACTACTGCGACATATCATGTCATTCCATTAATTCATTCTGTGCATACAAAAGGCTCTGAACCAAGGATATTCTACTAGTCGGAAAATCTCATGGTTGATCATTTACTAAAACATTAAGAGGAGGGTATAATACCAGACTCTTTCAAGGCCTCGAGCCAAGACCATAATCATCTATGTCCTCGAATTTCACCTGAACCGTCTATGTCAAGGAATTTCACCTGAACCGTAACTGTTGTCAGGACTTGTTCCGTGACACTGTTTTGTCTCATGAGACCTACTGATGCATCAAGGGGATATAGCGGACCCCACCTGTCACATAATCAGTCTAATACAATCCTTTAATGTCTTAGGGGATATGTATACAAGGTGTCCCATACCGTTTTGGATACCAATTTTAAGGTGATGTTATTTGGAGTGTCCCGTACCACTCCAAATAATGGGTTCTTAGATTATTTATTATTATTTGGTGTTTTATCAATCAAATAAAAATATGAAGTGACATTTATTAAATATGACATTATAACATGAATTATCTACTAAACTTGCTGATAAAGTGTTAATGGTTTTCCATAAGCATTCATCATGGAGTATTTTTACTTAATAAAATGAAATAAAAGAAATGTAACAGTTTAATTCATAATTACATAACATGACAGACATCATTGATAAAATGGAAATGTAGTTTATCGGAGGCAATCAACGGCACTATACCCTCATTGCATATGAGGCCATCAATTCATGGGTGAAAGTGGTTTGTCATGCAAAAGTTAAAATGATCACTTTTTTTTAATTTAAAGTCTTCATTTCTTGAGTGGATTAAAATCTATTTAATATGCTGATAAAAGTGTAAATGTAGTTAGATTATATCATGTCTTAACTAACAATAGTCACTGCAGTTAAATAAGATGTTGAATGAGCATAACCTGATTGCATAGTTTTACATACCTTTTTATTATTTAGTATATTTTGGTCAAACTAAAAACCTGTATTCCTTTAAGGTCATCAAAACATCATAAAAGTATAACCAGGATTAAAGTTTCTTAACTAAATTAGGTTTGACACACTCTGTAGATTGGGACATTCAAGTTCACATAATTATTTACAGTTTTGACCTGCATGGAGACTGATATTAATTAGGGTCTTACATGTACTAATTATTGCAAAACATAAACTAAAATATAATGACCTTACATGAGTTTAGGGTCATAGGGTCAAGCCCACACATACACGAGGTATATATATATAAATATGGGTTTAATTAATTAAACTATACTTAACAATTTCTATTAATAGATAAACTTTAAAACATAATTGGAATTAGGTAAATAAAGTCCTTATACCTATATACACATATACGAAAATACATATATATGTATAGAAAATCATATTTTGGGTTGTAAGAATAACACATAACTTAAAACCATCTTTAAGGGTTAAAAGTAACTAGAGGACTTGAATGCGACTGTCGTCATATTGGTATATGAACTTATACCTTATATCTGTGTTTATATATATATATATATAGAAAATCTAAATCGTGGTATAAACCAGTAAAAGTTAGATTTCCCCCTTTAAACCGATTTTTAAAATAGGTCATATATAAATATATACCTATATAACCAAATAAGGAATACATTATCTATATATATATATAATATATACTTATATATGTTTATATGTATATAAATAACCCGAAACCTCAAATTTCATCAGGAAGAGGTCTCCCATGTTTAATATGTTTCAAAACCGATCATCATAGGTTAAGGAATACATTAGTTATGGGTTGGAAGGATGTATATACACACCATGTGATAGGTTTTAATATACATAAATACTTAAATGTTTAATTAATATCTTTGTAATTTTCACGATCTTCATAGCTTGTATGAGTCATATTACATGTTTTTAACTTGTGTACATTGAATTATAACATGTGAATGAAAAATCATGTAATTCATGTAATCATCCGTGAGGTACATGTCATGAAAGTGTGTGATAAGTCGCGTATGTCATATGTCACAAGAGTAAAATAGCATATGAATATAATATATGTTGGGTAGATTTGGAAAGGTATTCACGATGTTTCATTCGAGGTAAATTTATGTACACGATTAATTTTAAATGAATTTATTTAATTTGTTTCAAATTATAATGGATGATAATCTGAAGGAAATTCAGATAAGGATTAAGAAAAAAAGGATTGATTAATTAAAAATAATAATTAATCACTTCAAGCATAATTTTTCTTAAATAATAATGATTAATGAATTTAAAGATAGTTTTATTAAATGATTAATACATTATAGGCATCTGGATGATCATGATTTAGGAAAAACCTTTTGTATACGATTGGTTTCCTTTAATTTATCATTAATTTAAATTTTTGGCATGTCTTCCTTCTCTCTTCATTATCATGTATGGCATGCGTTCCCATGGTTTCTTTTATGTAAACCCATTGTTTTACCCCTCAACTGTGTGTGAGTAAAATCATATGTAATGGATGGAGATCCCAAGCTAGTTTAGGTGGTTCAAGTTAGGATTCGGGGAGAAACCAATCCAAGAAAGACACAAAGGTGGATAGATGGAAAGCTGTAAACACAAACCTTGGATTGTTTCAAGGTGTTTCTCCCCTAGGTCAGCGGTTAATTTATCAACCACTAGATAAACTAAAAATTATAACAAGATCATGATCATACCCTTTATTTTAATATTTTATATTCATGTTTATTAATTAGGGATGTCTTCTCACAATCACATAATTAATGCATTAACAAGCATGCAATATGGAACTAAAATAAACCGGCATATGAGTAAATATTATATAATACATGGTTAATAACTTAAGTAATACTACTTAATATTAATAATCATATAATAAAGATAATAATATGAAATTTATGCATAAAGGATAAAACCCTTTAATAAAATATTTAGTATGTATTTTCTTCTATTAAATCATTTAGAATCAAACCATAGTTCAAAGTGTTTGACCAGCCAAAGTTGGGGTGATTTTAATTATTGAGGAATTTTAACATGAGGTTTTGGGTTGACTTAAATTGGTTCACATCAAGGTTTGACTTATAAAGAAATAATTATTGTAAATTAGAGGCAAAGGTCGAGGAAATCCAATTATAAGATTTCATGATTGGGGAGTCTACTCAACGGATCAAGGAACTGGGAGTTAATGTAGTAGGCATTTGGAATGCCTATCTAAAACCTTTAAAGTTTCTTGAATAACCAATGTTGGGGTAATGATAAGGGAAATGTATATCCTTTCCTCTAGAATATCCAAGCAACAAGATATTACAAATCCAATGGTGAAGGGGTATTGGGTTTTGATAAAATAGCGGGAGACTAATAAATATAATATTTATTTATCTAAATTTATTAGATAATGTACTAAAATTATTCTTATCTAATTTTTTAGAAAAAAAATAAAATGAAATCCAACATATCATTATGATCCATACTTTAGGAGGAAAACCTTCTCACCAGCTCTAATTCCAAGGACTTCAAAAGGTGCCTACGGGTCATCCTTATCCATGAAAGGAAATTTTATGTGCTGGAAGAACCTTTACCAGTTGTTCTTAACAAGGAGGCTAGTGATGAAGAGATATCTCTCTATGAGAAACATATAAATAATGCTACATATGTTCAGTGCTTCATGCTATCATCTATGTCCAATGATCTTTTAAATAAAATGAGGAAATGGATGCATATATCATGATGTATCAGCTTTAGGATCTTTATCAAGAGAAAGAAAAACAATATAGGTCTGAGATATCCAATGATTTGTTTACCTCTAATCCTAGAGAGTCTACGCTAGCTGGGCCTCATGTAGTCATCATGATTGGATACATTAAACACATATACATCCTAGGGATTAAATTCCCGAGTGAGTTGCGTACAGATCCCATACTTTCGTCACTTCCCAATACCTTCTCAAGTTTTATTTTGAATTATAATATGAGTAATAATTATAAGAGTCTTTTTGAACATCATACATTAATTCTCCAAGTGGATAAGGACATGGGGAATAATAAAACCACATTCCTTATAGTGAATAAGAAGAGTAAGGAAAAGGAAAAGGTTCCTAAGACCTGTAAATAGTCTAAATCTCATGAGCTCCCTCCTACCAAGAAGAAGAAGATCCATAGTTAGGGAAAAGAAAAAGAGGCAGTATATTTTTCATGTGGACATCTAGTCCATTGGAAGAATAAATGAAACTATAAGAAAAGGTAAACTAAATGTGTGTTCATTATCGAGTGAAATCATTCCATATCTACACATTGGGTATTTGATATAGCTTGTGGTGCTCACATCTATATCCAAATGAAGGAACCAAGTAGATTCAAGAAAATTACCAGAGGATAGGTGGATCTATGAGTTTCCAATTGTATGAGGTTGTATGCACTTTCCATTGGTGACTACCACATTTCATTTCTAATGATAATGATTTTAGTTTTATGTGATTATTATTATGTACCTATTGTTACCAAAAACATAATTTCTATATCAAGCTCAGATACTGATGGGTTTATTTTCAAGGTATAAAATAAAAGTAGTTTCTTTTATAAGGACAAAATATGTTATGGGATGACACATTTAAATATCATTTTGTATGTATTAAATTAAAAAAACTAAGTATTGTCAATTGATAATGAATAATGTTTACATGACTCATATAACACCCAGATTTGGCATCACCATCTTGGTCATGTAAATGAAAAGTGTTTGAAAAAGCTCTATAAAGATGGATATTTAGACTCTTATGAGCTAAAAACACTTTACAGATATCATGCTAGTTTACAAAAAAATGACCAAACCACTATTTGGTGGATAGGGTGAAAGGTCCACAGAGCTTCTAGGATTTGTACACACTGATGTGTGTGTACCATTTCCCGTAGAAGCTAGAGGTGTATATTCTTACTTTATAACTTTTACTGATGACTTGAGTAGATATGGATATATCTACTTGATGAGGTATAAGTCTGATTCCTTTGAGAAATTCAAGGAATCCAAGAATGATGTATAGAATTAGCTTGGTATGAAGATAAATAAGCATTGATTGAATTGAGTTGGTGAATATCTTAACCAAGAGTTCATTGACTTTCTATGGGATTTTGAGATTCATTATCAAATCACTCCACCTTATACACCCCATTGGAATGGTGTTAGTGAAAGGAGGAACTGTACCTTCTTGAAAATGGTAAGGTTGATGATGAGTCATGATGATATTCAATTATCCTTTTGGGGATATGAATTAAAAATTGTGGCATACACATTGAACTGAGTACCAACTAAAGCGGAAAATAGAATTACCGTTGATCTATTGAGTGGAATGAAACCCATTTTATTTTATACATGTGTATGGGGTTTTGTGGTGTATGTTAAGGCCTTCTTAGGAAAAAAACTAGAACCTTGGGGAACAAAGTATATCTTCATTGGGAATTCCTATGAAACAAATGGATACTACCTATATAACCCCATAGACAATGAAATGATTATATCTAGAAAGGAAATATTTATTGAGAGGGAGAACATCCTCAAAAAGGATAGTGTGAGATAGATTGACTTCGATGAATTTGATGTTCCAGATACGTAGGAGTTGTTATAGGAAAAAGTTCCACAGGTCCCCATAAAAGAAGTAGTTCCTAAAACACAAGTTTTGTGTAGGAGTGTAAGATAGGTAAGGGAACTAAGGAGATATGGTTTTCTAGTCACTAAGGATGGTGACTCATTATTGTTGGAAAATGATGAATCTCTCTCCTATAAGGAGGTAGTAGAGAGCTCAGAAGCTACAATATGGATTGAATATATGAATTTTAGATGGATTCCATATATCATAACCATGTTTGGGTTCTGGTCGATGTTTTAGTTGATGTAAATCTTGTTGGATGAAAATGGGTATTAAAGAGGAAAATGGACATGGAAGGTAAATTAAGTACTTATAAAGCAAGGCTAGTGGATAAAGATTTTAAAAAGAATCAAGGAATTGACTATGATGAAATTTTTTCACGAGTTTGCATGTTTAAATACACAAGAATCATACTTGATATGCCAGCTTACCATGACTATAATATTTGGAAGATGGATGTAAAATCTGAATTCCTTAATTAGAACCTCCCGGGAGATGTCTATATAACACAACCATAAGGGTTTGTGACTCCATGTGATGCCAAAAGGATTTGAAAGTTTTAGATATCCATTTATGGATTGAATTAAGCATCCAGGTCATGGAAAATTTGATTTGCTGAATCCATACAAGAATTTGGTTTCATTAAGAATGAATGTGATCCACATGTTTATAGGAGGTTTAATGGGAATATGGTCATTATCCTAGTAGTGTATGTTGATGAAATATTACTTTTTGGAAATGGAAAAAAAGTATTACAATATGTTAAGGACTGGTTAAACACGTGTTTCTCTATGAAAGACTTAGGAGAAGAGGCCTACATTATAGGGATCAAGATCATTCATGATAGATCCAAGAGGCTTCTTGGACTAAGCCAAATTATATATATTGGCCAAATACTAAAGTTATGTAGTATGGAACAATCCATGAGTGGATTGGTTTCAATGTCACATGGTTTATATCATTCTATGAAAATGTGTCACCACACACAATAGGAGAAATATATAATGAGTAATATCCCACACACATCATCGATAGGATTAATCATGTATACCTTGTTATGTAATATGCTTGATTTTTCTTATTCATTGAGCATGGTAGGAAGATATAAAGTAGATCTTGGAGAACAAAATTGGACTATTGTTAAGACTATATATAAGTATCTGATAATAACTAACGATATGTTCCTAGTGTATGGAAGAGATGAGGAGATTTTTATCATAGGGTATGCTGATGTTGATTTTCAGGAAGATTTCAATGATCTGATGTCGTAATATGGATATGTTTTCTATCTCAATGGATGAGCTGTGAGTTGGAAGAGTTCAAAGAAACTAGTTGTCACTAATTCTATAGAAGAGTCTTAGTATATTAGAGCTTCTGATGAAACCATGGAATCCATTTGTATTCTGAACTTTTTTCAGGTGCTTGATGTGGTACCTAGCAGTAAAGAACCTATCACATTGTATTGTGATAATACTGTAGCAGTGAATCTTGGAAAAGAGCCACCGTCACACCAATAGACAAATAATATACTACAAAAGTATCACCTCTTGAGGGGTTTATATATGAGGGGTAAAGTTTCAGTGAGAATATTAACCATGGAAGATAATGTGGTGGACCCCTTGACTAAAGGCTGATATCAATAGAAGCATGAGTATCATCTGAGAGATTTCAGACTGAAGGTTATTAGCATTTGGATCTATTGAAAGTGGGCGTCTGTTCGCATTGGTTCCCAAAAAACAACTTCTTTTTTACTTTATGATAAACATTTATTCATTGTTTGAATATTTATAAACTACTTATCACACCATCATTGTTCTTCTTTGTGACATGGTATGTGATAGTGTCCTTAGAGTAGCTGTCCCACTAAAAGGTCATAGCAATTCCCTACTGTGATGAGAACTCATAAGTTCTAATAAACTATTCTTGAATATATTTTCTATATCCGGACAATATAATTTGAGGGACACAAATGATATAGACCATCTTGGGTGGAGACTCATAGGACTTTGAGGAACCTTCTCATTGTGTACACCCTTGGTAATTTACAGTATGGATATTATGATAATGAGACCCACCAGTAGGGAATCCACATTTCTATGTGTCATTGTGTGTTCCTATTTGTGGATGTGTGTTTTGAACTGTAGACTTTAATGTTATTATTAATGAGTATTATGAGTCATGTACTTAGATTTATTGATGAAAACCTTGAAGACAGATGTTCCTGGAGAAGTAGGATATGTTGGGTGCGTCACGAGTAATATTATATTAATTAATAATGTGAGAAAGGAATTATCCATTCTATTAATTAATGGAAGTTAATATCTTATACCATTTTTTGTAAATGATATATCTTAAATAAATCAATTTCCAAGGTGTTCTACATGCATGTTTTATTTCTATAAATTCAAATAAAGAGATATAAAGCATATAGGTTGATGGAACTAGCATTCAAACTTCTCGATTTGAGATATTGTGATAAAGGTATTATATTACAAGGTAAGAATTAGTATGAGGTGACATGTCATTTTGGAATTAAATTCTTTATATATGGGTTTCTTGGCATGTTTTTAGATTAAAACCTTGGACTTTTGGCTGCTTCTCCTAATGCCACTAAGAAAGTGGCCTAGAGGGTCACATGCTAAGTGTATTCAGAATATCAGTTAAATAATATATTATTATTTTTTATTTAATAGGTTGAATAAATATTATTCTCGTGAATGGTTTAATAATTTTTCATGCATTCTCGATCACATATAAATATTTATTTTTTGTTTAGTAAATATAAAATTTATTTATTTATTGTCCAATAATACAGTGATATTTATTTGTTAAATAAATAAAAATTATTCAAGACTCAATAAATATTTTGGAGGAATGGCAGACCAAGTTTAATGATCTGGTGAGAAATGATAATATTGAGTATTATTTAATTGAATAATATTTAATTATATTTCATAGGTTAATCACGTGTTAAGAAATAATAACATTACTATTATGATTTGAAATAGGGATTTTATAGGGTTAAAAAATAATTTCACTTATTCAATTATTTTATTTTTACCCTAGGAATATAAATATCCAATTATATTATTACCTCATTAGCCTATTCAGTTGTGCACAAACATTCAAAGATAATCCTCTCAATCCTAAAGAGATCCCTTCTCCCAAGAATGCTCCTAAGAATGATGATCAATCCTCCCCCACCTAATCAATGAGAATTATGTGGAAGTGATTCTTGAGATGATGTAGGTGGATGAGGAAAGTATAAGGATCTTCCATTATATCAACCATAGACTCCTTTGGAAACATTTGGTGATTCTTAGAACATGTGTGGATCACCGCTAGAGAAAATCTACACTTGGTTTCTACAACACAATGATGGTGCACCACAGATCTATCACTAGACACATCAATGAAGAAATAATTCCTTAGAGGTCATTATTTATCTAATAAAATTAATTATAAAAAATATGTGTTGATCCCTATCTCTTGGTTCTAGTACAATTCTTCTTTGTCTATTTCTTTGACTCAATTCTATGGATCACAGTGTTCATCATCGAATAGATCACAGACTCGTCATTCATTATGGATAAAATTAAAGTTGGGAACCGCCCATCACACACTTCCTCTATGCCTGAAACCTATAGGGTGAGTAATCATAAGAAGTAGTAAATCTCTAAGATACCTCTCATTTCAAACTACCAGGGAAAGAACCTGTTATATCATAGTTCAAAATATAATTAAAACAAAAGAGAGGGACATTAAAAAAATTTCATAACATTTAAATTATTTAACTTAAAACAAAAATAATTTATCTATTTATTCCATCGAGAATACCCATTCCACGTTTCACACACAAACATGCATGCCATGAGAGTCCCAATACCCATGAGTGGAAAATTTTCCATCCACTAAACTGGTAATTGGTGATAAGCGTCCTTATGTCTCTAGTGTAGAACTAGAAACCAATTAATATCCACATGCAATTCAAATGAACACACTGCATTCCACATATACCAAGGTCTCAAACCCATTCATCTTTTTTCAAATCAATTCATATTTTAAAACATTTAAACAAACATAATACATGTGTTGATCTAAACAAACAATTTAAATCCATATAAATATTTTTTTTCCTAAAAACCTTTTTAAAATCCATGTTTATAATTCATTAATAGAAAGGGCTTTCCAAAATAAATCATCACTTTTTATTTTAAAATATAGACAAATCATTTAATACAATATAATACATTATGTTTAAGAAAAAGTGGATAATAGAAAGAAGCCACTTACCTCAAAGCTATTCTTGAGGAAAACTAAGAATAGATACATTATCTAGCTGATCTAGGCTTCCTTTCTCATTCCTTAAAAAAATACAAAAAATTAATTATAAAACAATAATGATTCAATGTATCCTAGAATAATAATTGTAATATAAGGTTATATTCAATGGAAAATGAGAAGATCTATAAGTAAGAAGAAAATAAGGAGAGGATAGGTCTCTAACCTTTAATATCCTAGATCAAACAACCTTTGATCCATTAAAAGCGGGTTCTAGAGGGAGATGAGTTTTCAAAATCACCCAAATGAGTCCCCTTGTTTGACAAACTAGTAAAATTTGAGGGGTATAAGAGTTTTAGGGAATAAAATTGGATAAAAATAAAATTTTAGGATGTCATTAAAGCCATATCATTATTATTATGGGTTTTTTTAGAACATAATGTGCCAACCATGTGAGTGACACTAAAAACACCTAGGCTTAATGGTTTGGAAACTATGTAAAAACCATGTGAAATTCATCTTTTAAAAAAAATTACTCAATCACATTGTTTTTCATAGGGTTTTTAAAAATCATTCACCAACCATGTGCCTTCCTAAAACTCCCATATTCTCTTTCACAGTTTCCTAGATAAGCAGTAGGGTTTCCTCTTACCATAATCAAACCATGAACCCCCATAAATACTTCCAAAAAACACCAAAACCAGTCAGATGCTCCCAAAACACAACAAAAACATTATATTACTTCAAAATACACAATTAATGGAAATATTACATGAAACTAGGGGTACTAAAAAGATAATGTATAAAAACTAGTCTAATATTTTATAAAATCTCATAATGACCAATAAACCATGGATATAACCTTTTTTCTTCTTAAATTAATAACACTTTTCCATAGATATACTTCAAAAAAAATTATATACTACCTCAAAATAGATATCTTTCCTCTTGTGATCATCATAAATCTTTTTCCTACTTTAAGATATTTTCATTTGTTGCTGAATAATCTTCAATTTCTCTACCATTTCTTATACCAATTTCTATCCCAACAACTTCCTTTCACTGAATTTTTACCAATATGATAGATTTTGACACCACTTTCTATATAATCTCACAAAATATTCCATTTTTATACTAGTATGAAAACTATTATTATAAGAAAAGTATACTAATTAAAGCTAATGATCCCAAATTCCTTGATAATCAAAATAGAAAAATATAATCATATTATGTAATGTTTGAATTGTTCACTCTTACTATCTATCAGGTTGAGGATGAACGGTTGTAGTGAAATTAAATTCATTAACCATTGAATTTTGAATTATTTTAAAAAAATTGAGTTAAATATGAGATCATGGTATGATATAATAGATAGAGGAACACAATATAATTTAACTATCTCTTTAAGATAATTTATAGAAAGTTGATCCAAATACATAGTATCTCAAATCAAGAATAAAATGAACTAATTTAGATAAACAATAAAAAATATTCCAAATTGAATTATTAACTCAAGATTTATTTTGAAATCCCACCATGAAATACATGGATATATTCTCCCATTTTCATCTAGAACATAGAAAAAACTGAAGTATCATCTTTGGTAGTTGTCATTTGCTTCTAAAATATTTATAAGTCCAACATTTCAAGGTAAATTTAGAAATATATTTTTTCATATCTCCCCTCCAATAAAATTTCTAATGGCCCCTTTACATCATAGTACCACTAGGATGGATGGAAAAAGAGATCTATAAGCTTCACTCAATAATTAATACTTCAAATTTAAATCAGTCAAAACACAAAACCTATTTTAAAATATAATAACACCATTTTTATCAACACTAAACTCAGGAAAATTACTATTCTTAACCAATTATACCTTTTCTTACAAGAAATGATCTTCCATCTATGTCTTCTTAATTATTTCTACCATGGATGATTGTACTGACACCTAAACCAAAATAGGGGTTATCTCATGCATAATTTTTAGGACAACATTCAATAAATAATTAACTAAAGGATAATGTTCTAGACATATCATGGTTAATGATATAACTTTTAGACTCAAGGAATTAACTACCTTGTTTACTTTTCCTGGATGATTGTGAATCAAGAAATCCTAATACTTTATAAATTCAAACCATCTCATCTACATCATGTTATATTATTTTTGAGAAAATATATACTATATAATTTTATAGTGAGTATATATTTCACATTTTACCCCATATAAAAGATGTATCCAAATTTTTAAATCAATAAACACAACTACAAACTCAAGATCATGCATAGGGTAATTCTAATCATTGAGTTTTAATTGACATGATGCATATAAAATTACCCAATAATATTGTATTAAAAACAACCAAGTCCTTTCAAATAAGCAACAATATAAATAAAAAAATCACGATTTATTTTTTTAAATGCTAACACTAGATAATTAACCAATATTCCTTTCAATTCCTAAAACCATTCCTTAAATTCCATTTTCCATATGGTTTTAACACATTTCCATGTTAACATAGTTAGTGTGCTAGATAATAGAGAAAATATCTCAAAAAACTATCAATAATAAACCATTAATACTAGAAAAATATAAATATTAGTTACACTTATGGTTCTTATCCATTCATACACTAATTGTTTTAGTAGGATTAATAATTATTTGAAATTTTGAAACAATATTTCCATGAAAAGAAAACTATCATAGTAAAACTTCACATTTACTGATTTTTCATGAAAATTAATTTATCTTAAAGTCTAAAAAACTATACATAGGTGTTTCAAATGTTCCTCATAAATTTTATAATAAAATAAAAAATAACCAATAAAAACCACCAGAAATTTATCCAAATACTCATAGAAAAATATATTTATAAGACCCATAAATAAAATGGGTTCATTTCTTAACCAAAGTAGAATAACCATAAACTCTTAACGACCATACCTAGAATGGACTGTTTTCTTTAAAAAAACATTCTTAATTCACCTTTTTCTGATGATAACTAGACCAAATATCAACATTTTAGAAATAATAAGGTCCCTAGATATGACTAAACAAATCATAAATATGATTCATAGATAATTCTTCTTTATATAAATGTTAATAATTAATCTATAATCAATGAAATGTTTCATGTAACCATACTTATTTTTAACAAATAAAACTAGCGCACACTAAGGAGAGGTGCTAGGGTAGATAAAACCCTTATCTAGAAATTTTGGTAACTGATTTTTCAATTCTAAAAACATAACCAAATACATTCAATAAAGGGGGTTTTAAAATTGTCTTAGCATCAAAAACTAAGTCTATAATAAATTCAATCACTCAAACCTGAATAAAACCAATAAAATTATCACAAAATACATCCATATATTCATTTACTACTAGAATATAACTAATTTGAACATTTAATTTCTTTTCAAAAATATGTGCAAGAAAACTTTCATTCCCATAATTAATTAGTTTATCAGTTTCCTGATATGTAATTAAAGGTATGAACTCATTCTTTTATATGAATTGAAACTCAATATAAAAAATTATTATGACTTCCTTAACATTATAATATATCTTAGAATGGAAGAAAATTCAATCCATAAACAAAAAAACACAAAACTCTACAATGGGAAGCATAAGAAGGTTTTTAGGAAAAACCATTCTACAAATGATAAAAAGAATATTTATATAAATTATTATTTTCATTAAAATACCCCATGAGTTTTTATCAAAATTCCTAAGTTCATTTCTTGAGATTTTATTTCTATTTTTCTTATAGATTTATCAAATATAAAATACTATATAGAACCTAAATAAAAAAATAATTTGAAAAAATATAAATAAATAAGTAATGTACTTGAAAAAACATCATTTTATGGTCCATCATCTATCATAGCAATAGTAAAATACTTTTTCATACCTTTGTGATTTTATTATTTATGATTCCCACCATGACTGTATAACTTTATACATAAATTAGTGTAATGAACCAACTTGTTAAAACTAAAACATCCCACCACTAGCTGACTATATGTGTTCCCATTATTAGTCTGATTAGAAATATTTTCCTTATATCCATGATAAAAATTAATGACATTATCACATTGGTAATACTTTCCCAGTCCTATTAAACATCATTTAAAATTCATTTTGCCACATTTAGAACATTTGGCAGGCTTACCTATAAATTTATTGGTTAAAGGCTTTTATATTTCTTTCTACCTTGACTAATTTTTATTCTTGTTATCACGATGTATATAAGTGTTGAAAAACTCCATCTCTACTTTCTTAGCATAATGTGAAACCTCCTCATAGATTTTAAATTCTTGAGGAAAAAACTCTTCATATAATTGTTTATAGACATGTATAGAATTTTGAAGACCCAAAATTATCATACATACATATTACATATTAATAGATAAATATTAATTACAAAAAATAATTATACAAACCATAACAGTTTATGTGTATTGTATTTGGAATTAGGGATGCCTAGAAAACTAGTTCAAAAGTATACTACATCATATCCCACTAGGTTTCTTTATCACTAGCATTATTATTAGAAATATCAAACATAATATCTTTATTCATAATAAATGTAAAAGAAACATAATAAAGGGGGAGCTTATATGCTCAGTAAGGGTAGAAAAGGGAGATATCAACATAAAATGAACATAAGGGTACAAGACCATGCTAATAACATTTTAAAAACATACCATTTATATAATTGATCCTAAAATTAAGTCAAGGTATAAATATTGGATATTTATAAGAAATTAATCATAATGTAATCAAAGAACATAATCCATGGGAACATAACATTGGAATAATACATAGATTTATAGAATACACACAATAATATAAAATCATTTCATTAGTAGTCAATTCTCATTAACAGGGAAATCACAGTGGATTGGGTTAACTCCTAAAACCATTATAGTAGTCAAGGTTAACACACAAGACTATCATTGTGGAAAGAGTCCCATGATCAACTAGGTTTAATCCACATTCAAGTCATGTTTACCTCATAAGATTTCAATAGTTACATAATATATTGGATAGGTAAATAGGTCCCACGCATTATTGGTTATAACATGACAACCATCCTTGGTTATAACACAACCATTATACTTGGTTATAACATAACCATCATCACATAATGAAAGTAATATATATGTGTGCCACAATATCATTAAAAATTCAACATATCATAAAACATAAAAAAACGGGTTTTAAAAATATTCTATCATTGTATAATCTATAGAAAATAAATGAGTGTCATAAAAATTTCATCATTTCACCATAGTATAATTTATGAAAAAAGGAATAGGTTTCATAAACACTTCCTCATTTCATCATATAATAACCCATGTAAAAATTAATAGGTTTCATAAAAATATTTTAATGATAAAAATAAAACATCCAGATAAATAATAAGGATTTTATCATTTTATAATATCCCCATTAAATATTAAGTTATATAAATGTATGTCATCTTAGATGGGAAATTATTTTTAAAGATCATCTGGAACATTTTTTGAGGAAAATATCCTTTTCATTTTGAAATCAGTGATTAAAAATATAAAAATATATGATATTTTAAATAAAAAATTTTCGTTTAAAATAATTTTAAAATTTTAAATAAATCTTCAAATAACTTAGTGGTCATAATGGTGGAAAATTCTATTCATGTATTGTATGTTCAAAAAATATTTCTTTCACATTTTTGGTAAATAGTCAAAAGTACATTGTTTGGAAGATAAAAAGAAGATTTAGTTGACAATATTTTCTAAGAATTCAAAAAATGTGTAAAAATTTCTTTAAAAAATCATTTTATATTAGTAAAAAATATTCCTTAAATTATTTTTAGAAAAAATGGGCATGAAATAAAATGTATTTTTGACTCAAGAGCGAAATAAAGTCAATTTTTCTTAAAAATATTTAAAAAAATGATTACATAGTGAGAGAAAAATGAAATAAAAACATGTATTTTAATGAAATAATTATAGTATATCAAAATTCATGAGTTTCTTGGTATATAGGTCATAAAATTTTGTAACCAGAATTTTAATCAGAAACAATCCCTATAAACAATGTGATTGTAACATAAAACTTTTACCAAAAATTATATATATTTTATCCTAAAACCCATGAAATAAATAAAATTATATGGATTTTTATATCCCATAGATTCATGATAATAATCATAAAATATATTCATGGGTAATATATACACCACACAAATTAAATGAGTGGTGAATATGGCATGTGTCTCATAGAAATAAAAGTGAGATGAAAATCTATTACAATAAGTATCGATTTAATTTATAAAAATCAGAAACTCCTATATAATAAATATAGGTTTATTATACATATAATTAAGAACCATAATAATATGTATCATACCACATATTTTTTATATATATCATTTAGTTACCCATTTATTAACTGTTCCAATTTAAAATTAGATTTCAGGTAAAAACTGTTTCATTTATCATGTTAGTTTTGGTTTGGTATTTTCAGTCCTTTTACATAGACCATGGTTACAAAATATTAATAATTTTAACCATGATATAATTATCATATATTTTAATCATATATTTATTTATAACAATCTAGAAAATTTAGAGATAGAAAATGAACTACATCGTTCATGGAGATGATATGCCATATGCACGCGTGAACATTGTTTTCATTTTCTCAACAGATAAAATAAACTGAAATTAAATAATATATCACCTTTATAGAGTAATAATTATTTCATATATATCACATATATTCATTAAATACACCCTTATTACCTTTCATGTAAAGTGTAAGTGAAAAATGAATCACATCACTTTATGAGGTAGTAGTCCATAGTACACACGGGCGATGTTATTGTATTCCCAAGAAATAGAACTTGAGAAGGCATATGTGATATTGTTAAATAATAGGTATAATTATTTTATAAATATGATTTAAATATGTCCAATCTATAATTATATACATCCATGATATGGGATTATGGAAAATAAATTACATCAGTTCACGAGGTGGTAGTTCAATATACACACGATCTACAATTTCCTTTCCCACTTGATGGAAGAGGAGGTGGATATAGTTCATTAAATTAAAATAATAAAATCTTAATATATGTTTTATAATAGTGTTATTATATCTTCATATTTGAATAATATGTTAAGTAAGTGTAAGAATAAATAAAACAATAAACATAAGTTTAAGAATTTTACATTTTCATCAAAGAACCCATTTATGTTTATAATTAAAAACTTCTTAAAAGGGTTTAATAATAAAAATAGGGCCTATATGATGTAATAATGGAATTAAATAATATATTAGGTTAGGTATTGGATGAATAAAATGGTTTTGGAAGTGTGGAGAGGGAATAAGATTAGGTTCTCTTTCATAAGTAGGGGAGAGGGCACACTTGGATTTTTTTAAAAGAAAAAGGTGTAACCATATTTTATAAATGGAAAAAGGATAAAAAATTACTAATAATAGAAAATTATATGATATAAAGTTTAAATATGGACATAAAATAAGAATTTTTCAAGATTTAGGTCATTTTAACCCTTATATTTTTAGTTTTACCCCCAGTAAACCCATTTTAATCTTAAACTGAGTAATTACTTTTTACTACTTTTATTACTTGTTTTGACCAAAAATAAATATGAACTTATTATATAATATTAAATATTATGGTTCCAAATATGGAATAAATTATTCAAATTACATTCATAGAAGTGGAAAATTTTAATTTAAAATTAAACCCATCGATACAATGAAAACTCTGTTTTCCAAGAAGAAAATTTTCATTTGTATAGAATATTTTCATATAAATTCAATATTAATGTAATTATAATGGCCTAAATTGGTTTCATAATAAAATAAATGATCTAATTTTACTTTTAAATCATTTATAAACAATATTTAACATTGAAAATTCTTTAATGAAAATATTATTTTAATAAAAAATAGTATTTTCACCATTCACTGAAAAATTAATCTTTTCAGAAAATTCTCAAAAATTCACCCTAAGATAATTATAAAATTTTAATTAATTTAATATACCATTAACTTATTTCAATTACTCCTTGAATATTTTTTCTACTTTATCTTTTTCTTTGGGTGCAGTTTTGGGCTTTTGAGGAAACAGATCTTTTATCGGGGGAAATGACCTAAAACTCATGGATGCATATTTTTTAGAGTTAATTGATTCTAGGTATAAATGTATCATGTGAAGATATATTTTGGTGTATTAAATTTGGTATAGAGTGTTCAAGTTGCACTGTGTACCATATATAATTGGTGTAGGGGAGCCTGTGGATGATTTTCATGGAAACCTCCAATTTCGGCATAATTATGTCATGGAGGAAGGGTTGTATCATAACCCCATTATAATAGTTTTACCCTGTGTCATGGGGCCCCAGTTTTGATGTGTAGGCTTGAGTGAGAGAGTTTTTATGATACTACTTATTTGTGCATAACAATGACATGGTGCATGGGATACACCATAGCCTTACCCCATATTAAGTGTATATGGGAGAGGCTTATTGTGTGTTTTTATGAGGTCAGTTGACTGAGGGTGTCTATATTATGGAATGATGGTTACACAATAGTATGACTTTCTTCATCATTTCTGCATCATGGTCATGGGAGGTTGTAGTGTGGCTTGTGTTTTTACAAGCTTAAATGACCCGATATCCATATTATACTCTTTTTATACCACTCATCTCTCATTCAATTTTGTGGATCATGAAGGTTTCTAAGAGCCATTTTTACTCCTATAAACTCACTTTTTATTGGATCAAATCTCTAGTGGAAGCATTTGATTCATCTCTCATAAGGGATCGCTCATCAATTATAACTCCTCTATCTCCTCTTATCTTCTCATTATATGTTGATATATAATCATGTTTTCAATGGATATAATCTATATTTTTTATAAACCTTGAATATATATTGTATTCCTTGACCTCATATACCTTTGTTCATCATTGGTAGATCCCATTACGGGTGTTGAGTTGGTTTGATTGTTAATTAAAGGTAGGTGGTTCTACAATGTTTCTTCCACACAATTGAAACATTTTTTCCTTGGTTTATTCAAAGTGAATTTAAAACTTATTTTTTATGATTTGAATTAAATTTAATTTTATATATGATTTCAAAGGCATGTGTTTGTGGAATAAAACCACATTTTGGAGGGTCTTGAGAGATGTAATGATTTTAGAAATATTGATTATAATAGAATTTTTTTGTTAAAATGATTTTCCATGATTTTGTGAAAAATGGATTTAAATGAAATATTATTTTAAAAGGGAATGAATTTGATGAAATCCTATGATTTTGATTTGAAATTAAAAGGCATGTTGAAAACTAAAACTGGTAATTTGAAATGTGACAGATGAAATGATTTGAAATGATTGATTTTACTGTGTTTGATTGAATGTTTGATTTATTTTATGATTTGAATCACATGTAACCTTCATAGTTAGTATTTATTAAGAATAGAACACTAGGATCTTACCCACTAGAACTAGATTTAGGATGAAAAGAGTAACTTAAACATATTGGGAC
The DNA here is from genome assembly GCA_963277665.1 of Viscum album. Lineage (NCBI taxonomy): Eukaryota > Viridiplantae > Streptophyta > Magnoliopsida > Santalales > Viscaceae > Viscum > Viscum album. Next base: position 1,355,398,487 of record OY728164.1, read on the forward strand.
AAGAATGTTTCCCTGATGGTGAGTTGAGTCCCGATGACCTATGTCATGGTACATGTGTACACATTGACTTGGGATCACTGATTGAGTAGTGTGATGATGCTATTACCAGAAACTAATGTAACACAGTTCTTGATACATGGTTCTATAATATACCTGATTTGGTGATTACATTCCATTGATTATAGAACTATTTTTTCATGCCACATACTTGGTATAATTGTTTTATATAAAATTTTCATTTAATATAGTTTGATATATTTCCTATCTCTTTTGAGTATGAATTCGTGTTTTTTTGAAAATATTTAAATGGTATGCCATGCCTTGTTTTATTTAAATTTAAATAATTACTGGCTTAATATTTTTGGAATTGATTATGGAACACTTGGTGCAACCCTACTAGGATCTATAGCTCATACCCTACCTTTGCCTTCAAGTTTTTTATTTTATTTTGCTAGTTTCGGGAAAGGAAAATAAACCTCTTAGTGGTGGTGGGAGTTCTTGATCCCCGAGTCTTAAAGTGATGGAGGTGACTAGTGGAGATGTACTCCACTTGTTACAAGAGTTTACCTTTGAGTTTTATCTTGGAAGATGTTGTGTCTCTTGATAATGTTATATTTAGGTACTGTTTTACCTATATGATTTTGGTACTTTTTACCATTAGAGTGTTCATCATACTAACTTGTATTGTTTATATTACACTTTTATTTGGATGAAATTATTCTCTATTTATTATTTTATGGTGATAAGTGGTAATATCAAACTTGTGGGGATTGATAAATCCATCCAATCAATGTCAGAGTTGTCTCGAGTATTAGGGTACTAGGGTATCTAGGATAGTTCATGAAAAAGTGCTATAAATGGAATATATTGTTAATATTTACTTCATGTCAGTATACAGTTGGGTTTTCTACGTAGATACGAGGTAGAATTTATGGGTCTTAGGTGGTAGTAGTGAGTGAGTTCTTGGCCATCTCCCATCGTAACAAGCCTTAAGTCAACATGGATGTTTGGAAAAGTGTCTTGGGAAATGTTTTTATTCGATTATAGTGTTTTACATACATATAATATTAGTATGTTAAAATCAAAACTTTTATTTATTCTTGATGGAATTACTGTTCTTATGACCCTTGTCTGAGTTGTTAATTTATTTATCCTTGTTGATGCTTTCAGTGTTGTCTGTTGATGTTGTATAGAATCATGACTTTGATGTGGCATTTAAATAGACCATATAAGGAATTTTATGGTGAACCATAGAAGATGAATCCTTTATTTAACCCTAACCCTGTTAAAATATTGGCGCATTCTGTCCAACATTTGGTACAGGCATTAAAAACTTTTCTCGTCTAGGCTCTAGTTGTGGAACCTTGAAGGGATGAATCTAGAGATCACAATCAAGAGTTTCATTGATATAATCCACAAATATTTAAAAGGAAAAATGATCCTCAAGAGTATTTTATTTGGATGAAAAATATCAATATATTTTTGAGTTATTGGAATCCATTGATTTGAGTAATGTGAAATTTACCTTCAAGCTAGATCGGTCTAGCAAGAGATGGTGGGATTCAATAATGATGGAAAAAATCATGAGGCTCTAAAGTGGAAATAGTTTAGGGTTATTTTAACTTATCATATATATATAATCAATGGTTTTATTAAAACACATAGAGTTTCTCAATCTCTAATAGGGTAACTAGATTGTCACTTAGGTTCTAAACTGATTTTCCAAGCTTGTTCAGTTTTTTCCTAAAGTAGTGAATAGTGTGAATCTGACAACGGGAATATCTGAGATGGGTCTTCAATCTAACATCTAATAACATGTTTTTTTGTTTTAATAACAATTCTTATACTAATGTTCTGGATAGAGCATTGGTGGCTGACCTTGACCAGGATGGTAATCCATGGTTGACGGTAGTTCATTTTTCTCCTAGTGGTAGTTCTATGAGTTCCTTTAAAGGAAAGAGGAAGTGTGATGAGTCTCATGGTAGTTCTTGATAGCAGTCATTATCATGAACACCTTTAGTGCTTGGTAGATTCCCCTTAACATGATTCCAAGGTGGAAAGGTTGGTAATTCAATATGATCTTACATCAAGGAACCCAAGATCTTTAGTTCATACGGTCACTCAGGATACCTACTGATGTTATACCATTTATTTTCTTCTTTGTACAGTGTAGTGAGATCATCTGAACCCAAAAGTACTATAATGAATTAATATTATTTAATAACTAAGGGGTTATTTCCACATACATATGGAACGAAGCTTATTTATGCAGTATAAGAGTCTCTATTGGTAGGTGATATGGGTCCATTGACTGTGAGAGGTACCATCCCTATAACATTATCTTTAGTGACTACTTTATTTGATAAAAGTTAATCTCACTCATTTATATAAAATAATATTGTAAACTAGTTAATTATTAATACAAATATTTTTTCTTATGTGATCGATATTACTATACCCCTAAAAAAAGAACGAGTAGGGTCTTTGGAATATAATTAACTTTTTTCTCCTTATCAGAGTTTGGGATTACTTGGATTTTTCTGTTTCTTGACATGAAACATCTTGATTTAATTTTAAAGATGGATTATATGATTGATCATAAGAACCATATTGATTTTTATCTTCAAAAACTCTCCTTTAATACACCTAATGAGGTGTGTCGTGTCTTTCAGAGATAGTGGAACCCATGTTTTAGTAGATCTAGACCTTATTTTCTATAGTCGGGTAGGGTAATGTCAGTGCCCACCTTTGAAACTACGAAAGAATAATTGAGAAATGATCCCCCTATGGTTCCCATTGAGCTTCCTAATGTTTTTCCATCAGAATTATCTAGTTTTCCAACAGTTATATAGGTAGGGTTCTCTATTGATTTAGTACCTAGAACTCATCCGGTATTAATTCCCTCTTAATACATGGAACTAATATAGTCTATAGTGTTGAAATATTAGTGGGATGATTTTTTGGGGAAAGGTTTTATATTCCCAAGTGTGTCACCTTGGGTGGTTCCTATTCTCTTTATAATAAATCTAACGGGACAATTCACGTATGTTTTTTTATCAGAAACTCAATCAAGTTATAGTGAAGAAAAATTACCTCTTAATAGGGATTAATGACCCATTTAACTAGTTGAAATGGGATAAGTGGTTCTAAAAGTTTTATCCCTGATCTATTTATCACCATTTGAGAATAAAACTGTCTGGAATTAATAAGACAACCAATAGGAGTACTTATGGCCATTATAATTATCTTGTTATGCCACTTGGTCTAACCAATTCTCTTTCATTTTCTATTTATTTAATGAAAAGTATATTTCATGTGTACCTTGACTCATTCATGGTGGTATTTTTGGATTAAATCCTAGTTTACTCTCAGACTAAGGGGTCCATGTGTTTCATTTGAGAATAGTTTTAAAAACCATAAAAAATCATTGAAATTAGGTTAAGTTATTGAAATATAATTTATAGATTCAAGAAGTGATTTTCTTGGGACATGTGGTCTTGTAAAATGGTATTTCAGTTGATCCTAAAGAGTTGAAATGTGTTATGACATGGGAAAAACTGTGTCATTTTCTCAAGATTCATAGCTTCTTGGGTTTGGAAGAATATTAGTATAGATTCTTCAAATATTTCTCAAGTTGTCTTATCTGATGACTCTACTCACTCATCAAGGAATGAAGTTCATTTCAATATTCCATGAAACCCTTAAGAGAAGAATGATATATTGATTTTGATCATTATGATGACCAAATCAGCTTAGTTTATACCCATTTGAGATACAAAAAAAGTTGAGAACTTTTTATTTCTATAGAATCAAGTGGTTTTCAGATTACATGGATTTCTTTATACTATAGTCTTTGATAGGGATATTCATTTCACTTCTCACTTCTGGATGAGAATCCAAGATGACATGGTATCCCATGTATATTTTAGAAAGACATATCATCCATAAATGGATGACTTGAAAGAGTGATCTATCCATATTCTAGAATATATTATATGTGCTTGATTTATTGACTTTAGTGGATCATAGGTGACCATTTGAGACATGTAGAGTTTCCTACAGTAATTGTTATCAGTCTGATATCAAAATGTCTTTTTGAGGCCTTTTACATATGTCATTATTGATCTCCATTATGTTGGGTGAATATTGGAGAAAGTTCCATGTCTAGATTGAGTTTAGTACAAGGGATGACAATGAAGACTAAGTTCCTTTGTCAAATAATTTTGATGGCACCGAGCTGGTATAAAACTTTTGTTGATTTTCATCAATGACCATTGCATTTTTCATGGGGTGACTAGGTTTTTTAGAGATTCACCTCATTTGGGTCACTGAGGACTATGAAAATATAGAAATATTTCACCATGTTTTGTGGGCCCTTTTTTAGATTATTGAATGAGTGGGGAATGTTTCCTATTGTTTGGAACTTTAACTAAAATTGAATTCAATATATAGTGTGTTTCATGTATCGTAGTTTTAAAATTATCTTTCTAACCCTACTCATGTTATGATCTGGGAAGATCTTGATGTTGAGCCGGATTTATCTGTGATTGAGCATCAAGTTAGTATTATTGACTCTGAGACAAATTCCATTAATGGTAAAAAGATACCTTTGGTCTTTTTTCTACGGTTTCATGGCTTTGTTTCGCATGAGACTTGGGAGCATGAGGCAGTGATGAAAGAGTAGTGTCCCCATCTCTTCAACATGTAATCTTCTTAACAGGATTTCTGGGGACAAAATGTGTTTATGTTGGGGAGGTTGTAACATCTCATAACCTTTTTTCAATTACTCCTTGACTCTTATTTTCTTATCCCTTTTTTGGGTGTATTTTTATCCTTTTTATGATGGATATTTTTTTGGGGGGAAATGACTTAATGTTCAGGGGTGTATGTTTTTTGGAGTTAATGGAGTTCGAGTATAAATGTGTCAGCTGGAGTTTCACTGTGGTGTATCGGCTGTAGTGTGGAGAGTCCAATAAACATCATGGAATATATGGATATGGTGAAGGGGATCTTGGGGGTGGTTTACATAGATACCACCAATTTCATCAAATCTATTTCATGGATGAAGGGTCGCGTTGTATCCCCCTTTTAATGATTTACCCTGCAAAATAGAGATCTGGTTATGGCCTGGAGGCTTGAGTGTGTGAATTGTTTTACCAATTTTTATTTGGGCTCATCCCAAACATGGTGCATGGGCTACAAGGTAACCGTACACTGGGAGAAGTGGATTTAGGAGATGTTTGTTATGTGATTTTAGGAGGATTGTTGACCAGGGGTGGATATGGAATGGTATGAGAAGGTTTCACCATGGTATGGCAGTCTTTATCCTCTCTACACTGTGGCCATGGGAGGCTACAACTTGGTCTGTGTTTTTATAGTCTTAAATTCTCCAACTCTTGTTTTATATTCTTTTTCTCCTACTTGAATCTCATCCTATTTATTATCTCTTAAAGGTTTCTAAGAGACATTTTGACTCATTAGAATCCCATTCTTCTTAGATCTAAGCTATAATGGAATAGTTTGATTCCTCTCTAGTAACATATCTCTCCTTGATTGGAAATACTATATATCCTCTACTATCCTCCTTAGAGAGTGATATATCCTTATTTTTTCAATGGATCTAATATTAATTTTGATTAATGTTGATTCTAGGTTGGTTTATTTGATATATTGTGGCTTCATGTTCATTTTTTGGATCCCATTATGGGTGTTGGGTTAGTTTGATCACTGAATATTGTTAGGTGGTTCTATAATGTTTCTTCCAAACAATTGAAACCCTATTTTCACGATTTATTTAAAATAAATTTAAAACTATTTTTTATTCTTTGAATTAAAGTGGATTCGATCTATGATTTCAATGTCATGTGTTTTTAAAAAAACTCTATTTGGGTTGTTTTGTGACATGGAATGATAAAGCAAAATATGGCTTGTAATGAATTTTTTTTGGTAAAATGATTTTCCTTTATTTGAGAAAAATATATTTAAATGAAATATGATTTAAAAAGGGAATGAATTTGATGAAATCCTATGATTTGGTTTTGAAATGAAAAGTAATATTGAAAACTAAAATTGGGAAATTGAAATGTGAAGGATGAAATGATTTTAAATGATTTATTTTCCCATGTTTGATGATTATTTGATTTGTAGCACATGTATCCTAGGCAGTTAGTGGTGATTTTGGAAAATCACACTAGGATCCAACCCCTAATATTTAATTTAGGATGAAAAAAATAATTTAAAAATACCTTGAAATCACCTTTTACCTAATGGAGAGTTGAGTCCTGATGACATGAGTCTTGAGACATGTGCACACATTGAGATGAGATCACTGATCGAGTATTTTCAGAATACTATTACTAGAAACTAACATACCACGGAGCTTGATAATTTTTTCTATGATATACTTGATTTTATGATTACATTCCATCGATTATAGTGTTGTTTTATTAAAAGAAACTGATTTACATAAGAATTTATATAAAATAATTATTTAATCCATTTTTGATATATATGGAATCTATTTGGATTATTAAATCATTTTTATTGAAAATATGTAAATACTATTTCATGTCTTTTTTATTTAAATTAAAATCTTAATTGGGTTATTTGTTATGGAATTTATTATTGAATACTTAGTGAGACCCTGCTAGTATTTATAGATCACACCCTACCTTTACCTTTAGGCATTTGTAGCTTTTCTTATGCCATGTCTGATTAAGAGAGAAGTGCCACTTATAGGTAATGGATGTTCTTGATCTTTAGGACCCGAAGTGGTGAAAGTGAATGATCAAGATGTGATCTAATAATAACATGAGTTTAACTTTGAATTTTATCTTGACATACATTGTATTTCTTGATGATGTTCTATTTGGGTATTTTTTACCTATCCGTTTCTCTTAATTTCTCCCTTAATAGTGTTAAGAGAACTAACTTGTGTTATTTATCTTACAATTATATTAATAAAAAACCTTTCCCTCTTTATTCTTGTATGGTTCTAGGTGATAGTCGCTAACTTGTGTGGACTAGGAATTCCCTTCAATCCATGTTAGAGAAGACTTACGAATCAAGGTAATAGGGTATCTAGGATGGTTCATGAAAATTCTCAAAATGAAGTTAATTTTTTCAAATACAATTTCTAAAAGTGTCACAAATTATTTCTACTTTTTTTAGAAAAATAAATAATTTTTTTTAAAAAAAAGTATATTTAAATAATATAAAGAGTTTACTAAAAATTAAGTATTTTTTTATAAATATATTTACTTTATTTAAAAACATTATACATAATTTTAAAAATGCGGTTAGTCCAATTAATACCACCAAATTTAATTGTTTGGTTATAATGATCAAGTTTAAATAATAATATTAATAGTATATCATTGTTTGTTAAAATTTTTTGTTATGTGTAACACAAACAATCAAATAAATTTAATTTATTTGAATAAATATTTCATAAAATATTAGGGTGTTAACAAAAATCTATCAATTTTACTCTCATGGTCTAGAACAAAATTCAGGGCCTACCTTGTCATGCTGGTATAATTTTTATCATAAGCAACAATATAGTCTTCTTTATTTTCTTAAACTCCTAAAATTGTCTTTCCATTATAATTTGAAGTACTTTAGGAAAATACTTCTGACGAAAATTTTCTATAAACTCTATATACTCAATAGTATCAATATCATATTTTTTCCTTAGTATTCTTAATCGGAGACCACCATAGATCAAATTCACCTTCAAAATGATAAATACCAAGAGTTATCTTTTTATAATCCATACATCCCAAAACATTAAATATATTTCATAGAGAATTAATCCATCCTCTATCTTTAACTAGATTTTAAGATCAATAAAATATTGAAGGGTTCTATTTAATGAAATTATCTAATATAGATATGTTACTTTTTTGATAATTCCATAATTCTCTTTCATGGGTGCCACTATTAATATATTGCATCAATTTAGTCAAAAATACTATAAAATTATTTGTTGCAACCATTCTAGGTTGATGATTCATAGGATCACTATCCCTTGAAATCTTTCTTCCTCATATTCCTTATTTCCTCTATGAATAACCAATCTAAATATAAATGGATTTGATGAAGCAACATGGAAATTTTCAAAATCTATCTCATGATAATATTACCATAAATTAGAGTTTTTTAAGTTTATTTTAACATTCTATTAACCTCTAAATGTATATAAACCTTTCTTATGATACTGACTATAATGAACTGTTACTTAAATAACCCAAACTTACATGATTTTTAACAATGTTTTCAATTAAAAACATTTCTAGTATCCTTTTGGTTTATATTTTTATATAATTAGGTAAAACTATATCATAATAATGTGGAAAATTTCACACAATATACCTTTTTTCTACAAAATAATTCTTTAATTTTACACCCGTATTTTATTCAATACACTTTTTCTTCGTTTAAGATGATCCACCAAAGATGAAATATTAACCTTAATAAAATTTATACTCATCCTTAGATCCCAGGAAAAAATTGAAAAATTTAGGATGAGAATAGAAAATCTCATTAAGGGATATAAAAATAAAATAATCTCATTCGTCCAGTGAAAACATGAAAATCAATGAAGAAATTTTCCCTTTTCAAAGTAAAACATTGATCACATAAATATAACATATTCACATGTGAAAATAAACCTTTCCTCAAATAGAACATTTGAAACCTATTAGGTAGAATAGAAAAAAGTTTGAAGGAATTCTAAGGTATGTGTAAACTCATGAAAACATTATTTTTAAAAGAAACTAACATTTCACTTTTAAACATTCCTTAAATCATGAATTACAAATATTTCCATAAATCCCTTTTTACAAAAATAATATAGGAATCTTGGATAATCTTATTCATAACTCATTTTAATCATGTTTAACCCATTTAAAAATAACTAAATCCATGTTAATTTCATAAGAGTAACCTACTTGGTTATCTCATTCACTTTTCTCCTTTAAAGACTAAATAATTTCCCAATGCATTGGAGAGATATATCAGGCTAACACTCCATCATGGGATATATCAGAATCACTCATCATCATATATAATTTTCAAGTACCATATCATATTCAATTTTTGTTAATATTTCACCTTTTCATCATAAAACCCTAATAAAACTCATTTGAACTCATAATGAAAAAACATTCAATTTGTGTATAATTATAAATAAAAATATCATTTTTATTTGAAAACTATTAAAAATGAAAAATTAAAAGAAGATAATTAACGTGATATTATTTTAGAAAATAATTTGACTTATAGGGAAATTTTTATAATGAATAACAATTATGATGGAGGGAAAATGTGGTAAATTCATATACATTAAAATGAACATTCTTTTTTCACTTTTGTAAAAACTTGAAAACAATCTATACAGAAAAAAATTGGGATGATTAATTTTTTAACCTTTGTAAAGAATGTTAAATATAGTTGAAAATTAACTTTATAAAACTTTTAATAATAAATAAGAAAATTCTTGAAACATTTTAAAGAACATGGATATAGAGGAGAAAGAGTTTAAAATATTTAAAACAATAATTTAAAGGAAAATACCTTACCTTAAGACCCATATTTTTTTTATATTATCTAAATCATGAATAATAAAATTAAATTTGTTTTCCACCTGATTAATAACCCATTTATTGTTAATTTGAAAATTATTATTCCTTTTATTCTGTTAATTACTATTTTTTATTTAGTAACTAAATTGGTTAAATTCATGTTGGATGATTTGGGGTCATTTGGTTTATAACCTCCAAAAAAAATCAGTTAGCTGACTGTGGTCAAAAGGTTTATGGTTCCATTGTTAAAATAATCTTAAAAATGTTAAAATTTTCTTATTTATACATTACTTTCACTTTTTAAACTAACCATTTAAGGCGGTGATGAAAAATGAACCATGTCATTCCATGGAGACGGTAGTCCATACGTATGCTTGAATGACATTTTCATCTTTATAATGGTGGAAATGAAATAAATTAGATAATATTTTACTTTTATAGAATAAAAAATATGTTATATATGTCAAATTTATTCATTATTTTCATCTTTATTACCAGCCTTATTAAGTGGAGATGAAAAACGAATGACAATAATTTGTGGAGGTGGTGGTCCACACGTATGCATGAGCAATGTAATTATTTTCTAAAGGATGGTAATTTAAAAAAGACGAGAAATATATTATATTTAAATAATTTTATTTATCTCATATGTATTTATTTTTCAATCATTTTAACCAGCCTTGTGGCTCGGTGATGAAAAACGAAACACATCGCTTCGTGGAGGTGGTAGTCCACATGTGCGCATGAGAGATGATTTCATTTACTATATGATGCGAAAAAATTAAAAAGAGTTTTACCATAATCATAATAGAATTTAAGTATTTTTAATATATTAATTTTATTATTTCATCATGGTTGTATAATATTTATAGGACGTAGAATAATAAATAAACGTGAAACACTCAGATAAGAGTTATACCTCTTCATTGGGAAACCTCTTATGGATTACACCATAAGCCTTCTGGGTTTGTTATTTTGGTGAGACCTGAACATATAATAAGTGATGAAGTATTTTAGGGATATATTTGGTTTGGTAATGAAATATATAGAGTTCTAAAAATGTTTTAGTAAGGGAAGAGAGGAGGAACTCTTTTATAAATGAGGGGAGTGACACACTTGTAACTATTCAAAGTATTAAAATAATATTAAGTCACTCTCATGGTCAAGTGAATCCTAAAAAATTATTATTCAAATTTATTTTAATAAGTATCTAAATTATCTCATAAAATAGTACTTAATAGAATATTTTTTAAACTTATGAATTAGTTTTTACTTTAATTAATCTTTTTTACCCTTTTAATATTGTGACACATTTTTATCATGGTTATTATTCATAATGGGCAAAAAATAAATTTAAATCATTAATAAATTTTAACCTAATTATTCTAAATATGTAATCCATTTTTTAATATTCAATTTTCATAATAAGTAGAAATTATTTTTAATACAAGTGCATAAAATGCAATGAATGTTTTTTAGAAAATTACATTTTAAGATAAAAATGAACTTATCCAAAAATAAAATATAATTTTGATTATTATAGAATTATTTTTATTATATTTATTAAAATTGATATTTTTACTTTATAAAAAATCCAAAATATAATGAGAATTTTAAATTATTTGATTTAAATAAATTAAATGATAGTTTTTCTAAAATCGACATTTTCACTATTTAATCAAAAATCAATCAATTTAGAAAAATAAAAAAACATCACCCCAAGATATATTCAATAATATTATTCCAAAAATTAATTTCTTTTTATCAAATTAAAAATTAAAAATTAATAAATTTATCTTTTAAATAAAACCATGTAATACATGGAAAAATAATTTAGTTAAAAGGACACATACATAATTTTATTTTTATGTCATTTTTATATCCCCTAAAATCATAGTCAGATCAAGATATTAAATAAAATAAAAGATAAAATCTAGATTTAATATTTCTTTTAACATATCTAATTATTCATTTCATATATTTAATATGACTCTATTTAGGAGTAATTTAAAATATTACACAAAAATAAATAATAAACATGACATTAGGTATAGATGTATTTAAATAAATAAATATGACTAAAATGCCACAATTAAATTTAATATCAATATATTTACTAGATATATCAACATTTAATATACAACTAGTACTCATAGATGTTTTCATAAATTTAATATAATAAAGACCAAACCTTTAAACCAACTCTTTATCATACATAGATTGATTATTAAAGATCGCATATTTACTTTTATAAATTTGAAGTCCAAGAAAGAAATTTAATTTTCCCAATAAGTACATGTTAAACTCAGATAAAATCAAAGTCAAAAAAACCTTAAAAATAAATTCACTAGAAGAACCAAAAACTATATCATCAATATAAATTATCACAATTAAAATAAATTTAAAAATTATTTTAATAAAAATTAGTATTAACATTACCCTTTTTGAAACCATTATTCAATAAAGTAAATAAATCCTATCATACCAAGCATGAGGTACTTATTTCAGACTATAAAAATATTTTGATAATTTTAAAACATAATTAGGAAAATTTTCAATTTCAAAACTAGGGGGTTGGAAAATATAAACTTCTCTAGTCATAAAACCATTTAGGAAATAAATTTTGACATCCATTTTATATAACTTAAAATATTGAAAAAAATATAAGGCTAATAATATTCTAATATCTTTTAAACTAAAAAAGGTCTAAATGAATCTTCAAAGTATATACCTTCTTCTTGAGAGCATATTTTGTTAAAAAGTATTGATTTATTTTTTAAAATCCTTCTAAATTCTTCAATAATTTTTTTCTAATAACCTATTTACTTCCAATTACCTTATTATCCTTAGAAAATTAAAATAATATGAGGCATTATTTCCAAAAAATGGATTAATATCGTCTTATATTTAAATAAAATAATTTGGATCTTTTAAAGAATCAATAACATTAGTAGGAACATGATCTAAAACAAAATCATTGTTAGAAAAGAAGTTTATAGTAGAACTTCTGGTTTTCATTCCAGAACCAACATTCTCAATCCCATTATCAATGAGATGATGTTTTAGAATCCTCTTTAATCTAGGATTATATTGAGAATAATTTTTCTTCCACTCAATAGATACATTATCTAGTGTTTTTTATTTTCCAAAATTGAAATCCTTGAAATCATCCTCAACATTTTACAAAATAGACTTTTGAACATTATAAGATTCATTAATACTTATAAGATTAGATTCTTCAATAGTCATGGTATTCTTATTATAAAATATTTATGCTTTACTGTTAGAAGAATAACCAATAAAGATACATTCAACACTTTAAAAAAAATCAAATTTTTCTTTCATATTCAGGATAAAAACTATAAAACCAAAAAAAATTAAATAATAAACCTTTGGCTTTCTACCATTAAAAATTTCATAAAGGGTTTGATTCAAAAACAATTATAACATAAACTCTATCCAAAACATATAAATTTGTATTAATAGATTCAACCCCAAAATATTTTAGTAAACTATATTCATTAAGCATAGTTCAATACAACCCTATAACTATTCTATATTCTATTCTATAAATCCATTTTTGTTGTGTTCTTGGAGCAGAAAAATTATGATTATAACCATTTTATTCACAAAATTTTTCAAAATTAAAATTAATAAATTCAACTACATTATCATTTATAATAGAAATATTTAAATTTTCTTTTTATTTTGAACAATATTACACAAATAAATAAATATACCTAAGGTTTCATACTTATGAGACATGAAATAAAACCATATAAATATTCTTAAATAATAAAAAAATGATAAAAAATATTTCTTACAACTTAAACTAGAAGTTTTTATTAGAACAAATAAATTAATATGTAATAATTCAAGAGGTGAAAAAATAGAAACAAGATTGATAGATTTAAAATATTCCTTGTGCTACATACCTTTTAACCATGAATTACAAACAAAATCTTTACTTACCTTTAACTTGGGTAAATCTAGAACAGGTACATGATTGGATAATTTGTGTATCATTTGTAAATGAGCATGCTCGATCATTTTATACCAATGAACATCATATGTTTATATTGAATTTATACACATAAAATTTTGATTATATATATCAGATAAATGAATATAATAAATATTATATTTTCTATTAGCATAAAAGAAAACATTTTAATTTTTTAAAAATAAACATTTATTAACTTAAATTGAAAATACATACCATCATCACATAAATTTGAAATAATAATTAGGTTCTTTTCAAACCTTTAATGTATAAAAATTTATAAATTGAAACAATATTTGTCACGACCCATCCCTCGGGGCCCGTATCGTGACTACCCCAAGCCCGCCTTCTATAGGCTAGGGGATGGAGACTAGCACCAAAGGCATAAATCCCTAAACTGGGAAGGCATTGCCTTTATAACTACAAAAAACCACATCAGAGTACACAACTAGAAGCAAAGCACTAAGTAAAATTGTATATAAAAAGAAGTGCTGGAAAGTAAAAGGGGATTGAAATACAAGCCCAACAAGAAAGTATAAGTACAACTAAAAGAAAGTAAAACTAAAGAAAAGTAAAGTAGCTACTAAGTCATCCTACGGGGTTCCTATATGAAGGGTAGGTACAGATGGCCTCCTCAGAAATCCACATCCGTCCGTCTCCTCTGTGAACCATCACACCGAGTGGTCCACCTCCTGGTACCGTCTAGTCCCGCTACTCTTTGCCTCAGTCAGTATTGTCCATCATCTACAACCAACACAACGACGTGTGAGCATAGCCCTTGTAGGGGTGAATATAACTATAATCAGTAGGGACACCAAGACCCTCAAGGTATCACTAAATATAACAAGGATAAACCATAAAGTATTAAATCAACAGATAACAATTACTTAGGTATATGCCCATACATATTCCTAAGTTATCTAGTAAACCATCTCAATCATGAAGAAAACACAAAAGTCATTGACTCAGCTCAAACCATGATTTTTATTAATCTGAACCCTCGGCTACTGGAGAACTCCTCCTCTATCGAGTACAGTGGGCATGCTGCCTCACACAGAGGTCGCTTTCCACTAAATTGGACTTTTGAGGTACTCCTCCTGCCAAGTATCGTGGATCTATTGCTTTCACACAGAGGTACTCTCCACCATGGGTCTGCTACACTCACATAGAGGTGATCTCCTGGTATCCTGCTGAGGTACACCACATGTCGAGTACCGTGGGTTTGTTATGCTCACATAGAGGCGCTCCCCACTATGGGTCTGCCGTGCTCACACAGAGGCTCTACCCACTAGGCTTGTCGAATTACTCCGAGTCGAATCGTTCATCATGCGTCAAGCCTCAACCAGATACTAGGTTCTCGGACAAATGCCTGGTCATATCTATAATACCTTCTTCACAAGCCTTTGGTCGATACTCCAACTATCATGAAGTCCCACATTGAAGTATCTCAAAGGTCCTCCATGTCATAGGGGTCTCAACGCAACAGAAGACACGTCAATAGAATGCCCAGTCTGTTAGTTATTAGTTTTTAGTCCCAGGGGCCCGGTTGGATTCGTGTATGATCCAACCTGATCGTATCTCAACTATACCCCGAACTCCAGTGGGGTATTCTCAAAGGGACAGCTTCGCTCCAAGAATACTGGCGCCGCTGACGGTTCGTCAAACAGACGTTCGATGACAAAGATATGGCCCAAGAAGGTAATGGATCAGTAATGGGCCCGGGTCCGGTCCGACCCGATCGGACCGACTCGGCCCAACCCAGTTTGGGTCGGCCCAGATCTGGGTTAACCCGATTAGACTCACTGGGTCTGACCCAGCCCGTTGGGTGGGTCAGCCCGCTAAGGTTTTGGCCCGGTCTGCTGGGCCCGACCCAGCGAACTGCGAGGGCAGTTTGGCTCGGAGGACACCACGTAGGCGACTCGGCCCGAAGACCGGGGCTGGTTCGGTCAGCGTCGTGTGGGGCGCAGCTCGGGCGACTCGTCCCGAGAGGTTGGGTTGGTCGTGAGACTAGCGGGCAAGCCACGGGTGCGCCGGGTAGGGAGCAGCAGGGGCCGAGCGGGCCACGGGGGCTCCGGCAGGGTGCCTGGTAGGGCGCGGGGGTGTCGGAAGGCCACAGGTAGGCGGTCCGCACGACGGAAAGGGTGCCGGCAGGCCGGGGGCAGGTAGGCTGCATGCCGGGAGGGTGTGGGGAGGCCGCAGGCCGGGGGAAGGGCGCCAGGCAGGGCACTGGGAGGCCACGGGTAGGAGGACCGCGCACCGGGAGGCCGCGGGCAGGAGGGCCCCGCACCGGGAGGCCACAGGTAGGCAGGCCGCGTGCCGGGTAGGGCGCTGAGAGGCAACAGGTAGGCGGGCCGAGCGCCGCACGGGCCGACGGTGGTTGGCTGGAAGCTTCGGTACCCCATGGGGGCGGCACGATTTGTGGAGGCTGCTGGTGGCCTGACCTTCATCGTTGCCGCCTTCGTCGTCATCGCCTCATCGCCATGCCATAGAACGCCACAATAAAGAAGAATCGATTGAGGATGTTGGGCCATGTTAGGTTGGCCTGCATCCTCCACGTTTAAAGTGATATCAATTAGTTAATCGAAATAGGAAAGATGAACATCAATTAGTTATAACCATGCAATGATTTCTTTTTAAATAATGATGAGAAACAAAAAGGGATAAAACACAAGGCAAACCCCCTACCTTTGATTCATCGATCGACATTTTTCATTCTTTGACAGTGTTCCAGAATGAAGATGATGAAGTTCTTCGTTCACTGCGTTCGTCACGCACTCCCAACCCCGAGCTGCGTCGGCCATGGAAGACACTCCACGATAGTAGGATCCAAGGGAGGAAGTCGAAGAAGGTTGTTGGCAGCGTTCTTCCCATTCTTCGTTCTTCTTTGGGATAACTTCTTTTCTCCCAAGCTCTCCTCTCAATCTCCCTCCAAATGATAATTTCCAAGCCAAAAATAATATAAGTTATCTATTATTTTATTGGCACAACAATTTCAAAATGGAGGAATAAATTAAGATACTCCCCTTAATATATTACATGCGTTGGCACAATTGATTAATGGGGAGTTCAAGAGGATCCCCTTAATTAAATTACACGCATTGGATCAATTAATTAAAAATGGAAAGGTGGAACCAATTAATGCTAGAGGAGGTCAAGGGACTCCCCCTTCATTAATGAGGGGAGTTGGGATATTCTCCACCCTCCCATTAATTGGGGGGTTTTAGTCTTGATTGGTCCCCACGACGTAACCTCTCACGGAAGGTTATGTTTGGGTGGGCCCCACCACCATAACCTCTCATGGGAGGTAAGGGTGTGTCGGTCCCACCTCCAACTCCCAAGTGGAGGTTTAAACCAACAACCACTCACACTCATTGCAGCTCAAAAATAAAATAAAGTGTTGTACACTTTATTTTATTATTATTTTTTATAAAAATCCAAAAAAATAACTTTTATTATTGATCATCTGTTAT
Organism: Viscum album; assembly: GCA_963277665.1. Lineage (NCBI taxonomy): Eukaryota > Viridiplantae > Streptophyta > Magnoliopsida > Santalales > Viscaceae > Viscum > Viscum album. The sequence goes on from OY728164.1 coordinate 1,355,415,544, forward strand.
TGAGTTGAAAGTCTTATTAAATGAATATCAGCACTGCGAGTTCAATGGTGCCCTCAGATTTCAGTTCTGAGAACCGATTCAAAAGTTATAAAAACCCGCTTGTACGTTTACTGAACGTACCCAAACAAAAATTCAGAAATTGATTCCGAGCACACCGGTCCTCAGAATCAAGCGTCCTAAAAATTCACGGACTCATAAAATTCCCATGTATTTAAAGAAAATTCCACAGGATTTTCGGGTCTTTACATTCTCCCCACCTCAGGTCTTTACGTCCCTGTAAGCTATAACTCAAACTAGGGGAACAAATGGGGGCACTGATCACGCATCTGAGCCTCCTGATCCCATGTGCTCTCATGGAGGTTCTCATGCTGCCAACAAACGCACACTAGAGGTATCGATCGTCCATGTAGGACCCGCTCCTATCGATCATCAATCTCAACTAGAATTTCCATAAAAGTCGCCCCATTATCGACATCCAACTCTCCATGGTCGACGATGTGGGAAGGGTCGTGCACGTATCTCCTCAGCTGAGATACGTGGAAGACGTTGTGCACCTGGTGCAACTGAGTTGGGAGAGATAAGTGGTAAGCCACCTCGCCTACTCTGCTGAGGATCTGGAAAGGTCCGATGAATCTCAGAGATAACTTTCCACCTCAGCCAAATCTTCGTAGAACTCATTGAGGGGAAACCTGTAGAAAGACGTGGTCGCCATCCTAGAACTCCAGAGGTCTCTGCCTCCTATCATCATATGACTTCTGGCTGATCTGTGCAATCTTCATCCACTCCTGGATGATCAGCACCTTCTCTGTATTAGCTCATACCATCTCTAGTCCCACTAGTGCTGACTCCCCAACGGCCAGTCCAACACAAGGGTGATCTGCAAGGTCGCTCGTACGAGGCCTCAAAAGGTGCCATCCCTATGGTGGAATGATAGCTTTTGTTGTAAGAAAACTCCACCAAAGGAAAGTGATCCTCCTAGCTGTGACCGAAGTCGAGGACACATGCAGGTAGCATGTCCTCGAGGGTCTGAATGATCCTCTCAGTCTGAACATCTATATGAGGATGGAAAGAAGTGCTCAAGTGAAGCTGTGTTCCGAAAGCATCCAACAACCCCTTCTGTAGCCGGGAAGTAAACCATGTGTTATGGTCGGAGACTATAGAGGAAGGTACTCCATGTAAAAGCACAATCTTCTACACATAAGGGCATCCCAATCTATCTACTGAACCCTACTCTCTGATCGATAAGAAGTGGGGCGACTTGGTGAGTTGATCGACGATCACCCAAATCGAGTAATGTCCCCTGGATGTACATGGATGAACCATCATGAAGTCCATGGATATCCCATCCCACTTCCACTTTGGGACCTCTAAATGTTTTACCAAGCCTGATGGTACCCAGTGCTCCACCATAACTTTCTAACATGTGAGGCATCGAGAGGAAAAATCATCTACCACCTTCTTCACACCTAGCCACCAGTTCTATCTTCTGAGTTCCTCATATATTTTTACCACAACTAGATATACCTCTAGAGGGGATTTGGGGAAATCCCTCAACACTTCCCACTGAATTTCCACTGGTACCATGGTATGTCCTCTGAATAGGATGACGTGCTCCCCACCTTCAGAGAATCCATCACGTGCCTTCCCTATAGATATCTGAGCACGTCATGTCTCGCAGTCAGCATCCCCATACTATGCCTCCCCGACTCGCTGAAGAAGTGGGGGAGTGACCGTAAGAGACTGAAAGAAGACTGTTCTGACTCTATCCACAAAAGATATCTGTAAAGCAGCCAGCTGCACTATCGCCTCTCCTAGAAGTTGTATACCAGTCCTCTTATTGAGCGCATCTGCAAAAATGTTCCCCTTCCTAGGAGTATAGACTATCTTGAAGTCATAGTCCTGGAGGAACATAATCCAACATCTTTGTCTCAGGTTCAGGTCCTTCTAAGAGAAGATATACATGAGACTCTTGTGATCATAGTACATTGTAAAACAATTTCCCATTAGATAGTGCCACCACATATTCAAGGTGAAGACCACTGCGGCTAACTCCAGGTCATGGGTAGCATAATTCTTATCATGCTGTCTTAGATGCCGAGAACCATAAGAAATCACTTCTCTCTCCTACATCAGGATAGACCCATGTCCGGTCCCTGATTCATTGTAGTAAACTACATACCCTATGCCCTCCTCTGGAATCCTTAAGATGGGGGCACTAGTCAGCCTCTGCCTCAACTTCTGAAAGCTCTGCTGGCATCTCTCTGACCACACGAAGGGTTTCCCCTTCTTCATGAAGGCTGATAGTGGTGATGTAACTCTAGAGAAGTCTAGAATGAACCTTTGGTAGTACGCATCGAAACCCAGAGAACTCCGAACCTCCGTCACACTCATGGGTGGCTGCCAAGCAAGTACCGCCTCTATCTTTACTGGATCACCTACAACTCATGCCTCTGAGATGATGTGTCCAAATAAGTGAACCTCTTGAATCCAAAACTGGAACATTGAGAGCTTACCATAAAGCTAGTGCTCATGGAGTGTGTCTAGTACTACCTACAAATGGTAGGCATGCTCGTCCTCAGTAGTCGAGTAGATCAAAATGTCGTCAATGAAGACTACGACAAAGTGATCGAGGTATGGCTGGAAGATCCTATTCATGAGTCCCATGAAAACTGCTGGAGCATTGGTTACACCGAAGGGCATAACCAAGAACTCATAGTGGCTATAATGACACATGAAGTCTGTTTTATGCACATCCTCATCTCGAACTTTGAGCTGGTGATAACCTGATCTGAGGTCTATCTTCGAGAACCACCGTGCTCCCTTCACCTGGTCAAAGAGGTTGTCAATCCTAGAGAGTGGGTACTTGTTCTTTTATGGTAACCTGGTTCAGGTGACGGTAGTCGACACAAAGCCTCAATCTCCCATATACCTTCTTGGTGAACAGAATCGAGGCTGCCTAGGGAGAAACACTGGGCCGCATGAATCCCTTCCCCTGCAAGTCCTCTAGCTGTAACCGCAACTCATAAAGATCAGTGGGAGCCATCCGATATACTAGAGTAGATATTGGTTCCATATCAAAGTATAGGTCAATGTAGAATTACACCTCTCTGCGAGTAGGTAGTCCTGGAACATCATCAGGTAAAACATTCGCGTATTGGTCCACCACTACAGGATAAGTCAGAGTCTCCACATCAACTGCTCTGAGGGTAAGTCAATCCAAATGGTGAGTGATCGGATGCACCCTCCTCCAAGTAAGTCCGTCCTGTGCTACAAGTGCTCCCTTCTTATCGGTGAAGGTAAACCTGGTCCCATCCGCACTTTTTGCCTAATACAGTCGATCTGGGAATGGATTGTAGATAACTAGTCTATACCCAAGATGATGTTGTAAGGCCTCGACGCTTCTATGAGGAGATCCCAGCCGAATCTCTCGCCTACTAGAGTAAGCTCACACTACCGACACCAGTGCGTAATCTTCGAATCATCTCCCATAAGAGTCTCTAGCCGTAAGGATCGAACCAATGGCTCTGTTAGAATCTCTGGGCTCCGAATGAGGGCAGTGGAAATGAAAGAGGGACTAAAACTTGTGTCTATAAGAACTATAGATATGGTTTAGTAGACACAGATCATACCTCGATTCATCTCTGGAGCACCGTGATCATAGGCCTCAACTGCCTGTAGCTAAGCTCTCCCCAGTCCACCTGCTTCCTACGGTTGGGGTGGGACTCCTAGTGGTGGTGGTGGTAACACCTCGTAACGTCGTCCACTACCAGCTGCACGTCCAGATCCTCTGCCACGTCTGCCTACTCACTATGGACCACCTAGATCAAATCGTTGTCTCTTCCTGAGAGATCCCTCAACTGTCTGGAGATCATCTGTATGGCGGGTCAGACAGTCACGAGCCATGTGGGCCTGCCCACCGCATGAGTAACACTATCCGCTCCTGGAATGTTTCGATCTTTCTCACTCTGGGTTCCCCACACAACCGATTCTGTATCTTGTGGTAGACCACCTATAGGTCTTGTCCTCTTGGACCTCTATAACATCTGTCTACTGCCAGCTTCAGAAGACTTCACTGCGTGTCTGCTAGTAGTAGGTCTCACTGCTAGTGACTGCCCATCAAGGAAACTCTCGAACAAGAGGGCTCTCTCTATCACCCCATTCTATGTCGAGATGCTAAGGGAGATCATAAGAGCTCTGATCTCTCGCCAGAGCCCCTGATCGAAGGTCCAGACCCTGAAGAATGGTTCCCATACCATATCTGTGGAGTAGTTTGAGAGGTCAGTGAAGCTCATTGAGTATTGCGCCACCGTCATGCTACCCTGCTGCAGATGAAGTAGCTTCTGTATTTACATCGCATGAAGGGTGGCTGGTACAAACTCCACCTGGAACTGGCCCTCGATGTCTAACCAGAGTAGGGTTGCCTATCATGAACCTGGAGCATCAAGCTTCACCATATGCCTGCTGCCGCCTAAAGCAGACTCATAGTAAGAATCACTTGAAGTCTGCTGGTGTCCCTACTAGCCTGAAGACTCTCACCACAACCTCCATCCATTCCTCAGCCGCCTGTGGGTCCATCTGTCCCTTGAACCTGGGTGGTGTCTGGTACTGGAACTTGTGAAACGTGCTCAAGCGGCGTGCATCGTCTGCTGCTAGGGCTGGTGGCATCGGTGGCCCAATGGTAATTAGTACCAATGGTGCCTCTGATGGTAAAGGGATATGAACTGAGGCCTCGTCGCTCGGTGTGATATCAGTACGTATGACTCTCGGGGCTCTAACTTGTCATCTGTAGGGAGGAATACTGAAAGAAATATATGCGACACGGTCAAAGATTATACCTGGTGAGCGGAACTAGTTGATTTGACTTATAGAAAACTTCTAAAAACACGCATGCAATTAGTGTTTTCATGCACTGAGTCAGAAATAAGAATTCAAGGTCCTGGTGTATGGATACGTCATCTGCTCGCACTAACACTAGACTCCCTAAACTGAAAACCGCACTTATTACCCATAACACTATTGCTTCACATAAAAGAATGATCAAAGTTCTATACTCTGTGGTAGAACCAACACCTTTGATACCAATTTTTCACGACCTATTCCCCGGGGCCTGTATTGTGACTACCCCAAGCCCACCTTCCATAGGCCCGGGGCTAGCAACTAGCACCAAAGGTGTAAATCCTTAAATTGGGAAGGCATTGTATTTATAACTATAAAAAAACACATCAGAGTACACAACTAAAAGAAAAGAACTAAGTAAAATTGTATACAAAAAAAGTGATGGAAAGTAAAAGGGGCCGGAAATACAATCCCAACTAGAAAGTACAAGTACAACTGAAAGCAAGTACAACTGAAAAAAAGTAAAGTAGCTACTGGGTCTTCCTCTGGGGTTTCTACCTAAAGGGTAGGTACAGATAGCCTCATTAGCACTCCATGTCCATCTGTCTCCTTCGTGCACCGTCACACCGAGTGATCCACCTCTGGGTATTGTCCAGTCCTGCTACTCTATACCTCAGTCCACGTTGTTCATCATTTGCAACCAACACAACGAGGTGCGGGCATAGCCCGTGCAGGGGTGAGTATAACGATACTCCATAGGGACATCGAGACCCTTAAGGTCTCACTAAATCTAACAAGGATAAACCAAAATGTATGAAATCAACGGATAACCAGTACATAGGTATATGCCCATAAATATACCTAAGTTATATAGTAACTCATCTCAATCATGAGGAAAACACAAAAGTCATTAACTCAGCTCAAACCAAGATTTTTATTAATCTGAACCCTCGGCTGCTGGAGAATTTCTCCTCTATCAAGTACATTGGGCATTCCGCGTCACACAGAGGCGCTTCCCACTAACCTGGAATGCTGAGGTACTCTTCCTGTTGAGTACCGTGGATCTGTTGCGCTCACACAGAGGCACCCTACATCGTGGGTCTGCTGTGCTCACACAGAGGCGCTCCCCTGGTATCCTACTAAGGTACTCCACATGCCGAGTACCATGGGTCTTATGTGCTCACACAGAGACTCTACCCAACATGGGTCTGCCGTGCTCACACAGAGGAAATCCACACTCAGCTAATCGAATCACTTCGAGTCAAATCGATCAGTAGTCGTCAAGTCTCAGCCAGCTACTAGGTTCCCACACAAATACTTGTTCATATCTGGAAGATCTGCTCCACAAGCTACTGGTCGATTATCCAACTATCACAAATTCTCAAGTAGAAGTATCTCAAAGGTCCACTACCTCATAAGGGTCTCAACGCAACAGACGACACCTCAATCGGACGCTTGGTCTGTTAATTATTAGCCTTTTAGTCCAGAGGGCCCAGTTGGATTCATGTACAATCCAACCTGACCGTATCTCAACTATACCCCGAACTCCAATGGGGTATTCTCAGAGGGACGGATTTGCTCAAAGAATATTGAAGCCGCTGATGGTTTGTCAAATGGTCATCTGATGCCAAAGATATGGCAGAAGAAGGTAATGGCTCAGTAATAGGCCTGGGTCCGGTCCGACCTGGTTGGACCAACTCAGCCAAACCAAGTTTGGGCCGCCCCGGTATTGGTCAACCCGGTCAGACTCACTGGGTCTGACCCAGCCCGTTGGGCGGGTCAGCGTGCTGAGTTTTTGGCCCGGTCCACTAGGCCCGGCCTAATGGACTGCGAGGGCGGTTCGGCCTGGAAGATGCCATGTAGGCGACTCGACCTGAAGGATGGGACCGGTTCAACCAATTCTAGGAGGGGCGTGGCTCGGGGGACTCGGATCGAGAGGTTGGGCCGGTCGGTAGACCGGCGGGCAGGATGCGTGGAGTGCAGGCTGGCCGCGGGTGCGCCGGGTAGGGTGCGGTAGGGGCCGGGCATGCCACGGGGGCACTGCCAGGGCACCGAGCAGGCCGCGGGGGTGCTGACAGGGCACCAGTGTAACACCCCGAGATTTTATGAAAAATATTCTTTTTAATTTCATTAATGTCTTGTATTGTACGCTACAACAAAAGGAGCTTACACAACACGCATCCTTGACTTGCCTTGCATTACACGCAATCGCGACCTTCCTCGATAGCGTGTGTAGTACGCAATACCGAGTTTCAATAAACAAAGATATGCTATTAAAATATTATTAAAACTAGCCGTTATGAATAGTAATAACCACTTTTTGAAATTTTTTAATTTTTATTTTTCAAAATAGACTTCATTTCTGGATTCGAAATATCGAAATTAGCTTAGGGTGAAATTTTGGTACTTTTCGGATAACTTTCATTTTCTGATGAATAGTGAAAATTACTAAATTTTAATTAAAAACAACCTTTTTAATAGAAATAATTAATAGTGATAAATTATTAATTTGATTGGTTTTAAAGTATATTTAGAATATATTTTTACAATTTAATACAATGTTGGTTATTGGATGTAATTTCACATTTAAACCAGACATAAATAACTGTCAATCTTTTGATAGTTATTATCTCTTAAGAACACGCTATTTGTTTTGACGACGGGAATTAATTTTTAAATTAATTAATGAAAATGATATGTTTTGAATTTGGTAAAATAGACATCATTTTTGAATTCATAATATCAAATATACCTTAGGCCTAATTTTTGGTATTTTTTTGAAAATTTTCAATTTTTTATGAATAGTGAAACCACTAAGTGGTAGTTAAAAAAACTGAATTTTTCATAAAACGTAATTTTACTGCTTCTGTGAGTTGAATTTCAAAAATCCGAGAGACACGATTAATATCAAGGACTAAAATGTGGTTCAATGAGATGACAATAATTTTTGGTGAATAGTAACTTTGTACTTTTTTTTACCGCGGTTAAAAGTAAATAGGGTAATTAAGGGTACAAATGATATTATTATTACCCTAACACATGTCCTAATTCTATTGGAAAAGTTTAATTCGACCAAAAACAACCTTAGGAATAAAATATGACCATTTAGGCCCACTTGGATTAGATTAGGACATTTATTATTAATTTATTTAAAGAAGGGTTAAAATAGTTAAAATCAAAGTTTAATAACTAAATAATTTTTAATATGGGGTTATACATAATATAGATTCGACTATAAATATTCATTAGAAAGATAAAACTATTTCCTACATAATGGTATTTTATTTTTAATTTTTAGACATTAAATAATTTAAGTTATTTATGACACAACGATGATGCAGTAATTATCTTGTTAATGAAATATTGACATAATTGATGTTATAAATACCCAAATAAATATAATTTGAGACTTTTTTTAAATTTCAATACTTTTATAGGTTAATATGACATGGTATTATTGATTTAATTAACTTTTTTTGAACTTATAATTCTGTTATGATTCTCACAAAAATCAATTACTAAATAGTGTCAAAATTGACATAAAATAGTTTTTAAAACAAATATTATATTATTAACTGTTATTTTATTCCAAAAAATCTAAGGTTCGGCCAAATGACTTAGATAAGGTTATATATATTAATAATAAACAACTTGGGGTTCGTTTTTCTTGAAATAGTAAGTTTATTAACCTTATAGTATAAGAACACAAGAAGACACGGTAAAAGTAAAATTATCTAACTTAATGTTAAATCTACATGATAAGGTTAAAATAGGAACCTAAACTTGTCTAAATTCTATTGTATGAGAGGATTTCGACCCATCCCCACCTTAGCCTCAAAATAAATCAATTTTTAGCTATTTAAAACCGAACTTGACTTTATAATAAAATAGTATTTTTAGTTATTCCAAAGGTGCCCCTCTCCTCCCTTATAAAAGGGCACCTCCTCCCTCTCTTCCTCACACCACTTTGAGCCTTCATGCTCGGACAAACCCTGCCAAATTCTCTTCTCCACTTCCCTAGCAACATCTTAGAGGTTCTGGTCTTCCTCAAAGACCAATTTTAGATCCCTAAAAGGAGGTATCAAAGAGGCGCTTCAAAGAAGAGGTAATGCCCGTTACCGATTCTTTCATCTTTATTTCTTCTTCCACTTCATCTTCTTTAGTTGTTTCATCATGAAGTAATAACATCATTATCACTCATATACTTATATTTTATTATAATTATGAAACAACCATATTTCACCATCTATCCATCCGAAGGAAAACGAAATCACCGCGCGTGCGTACGTACGGAATACCGTCTCCACGCCGTGGTGTAATCTATTTTCCACCACCACCTTACATGGATGGGTATAATGGTGTAAATTATAACTATATATGATTATTTTAATGTGATATTGATTCTGAAATAGTATACATACACTCCAATACAATTCCACGATCATGAGAATGATATCATCGCTCGTGCGTACGTACGGACTACCATCTCCACGATGCGATGAGATTCATTCTCCATGTTAACCATTCATGAATGATTATAAAGTATATATAATAATTAATAATGAAATATATGACATAATAATGATTCTGGATTTATGTGTATATATATATGTATGTCATCTACTTAATTCCATTCAACTCAATAAGGAAAAGAAAACAGCGTTCATGCGTACGTACGGTCTACCATCTCCATGAACAGTGTATTTCTTTCCATTTAATGATCTATTATATATATATATATATTCTGAATATATAGTATATATAAATCATTTTTTTATATTCTGGAATTAAGTAATCATTATCTAATTAATCATATGAATAATTACAAGTCAAAACACGGACGACAAATGAAACGGTTTTACCCAAAACACTCTTTAACATGGAATTTACAAAAGAACGGGTAATATAAAGCCATAAGTGAACCATATATGATATCATAACAATGAGTATGATTCTGGAATAAGTCAATGACATTATTTATATCATTATACAGGAGGTTCGGACACATACGAAGCAAATCAGACCTAAGGTAAGGGAAAATATCACAATCTCATTTTTATCCGAGATTGTTTATACTTTGAAATTTACTGGGGTGTATTTTATCATCCACATCCATGTTTCCTCAATATGTAATATTTATATCCTTATACAATAGTTTATATCCAATTTTAGCCTTCGGTGAGTTTTTAGTAAATGATATGAAAGGAATCTTTTGTCATTTTTCGTACGAGGTATTTTTGACTTTTCCGACAAAAGTACGAGAAGAATGTTTTCTTTTAACTTATACGACGTGAATGGATTTTTAAAACATTATTTCCAAGAATCTTACCTTATATGTTTTCAAGTTTATTTTTAATCAACTTTTTTTAGTTATAATTTTATTACATGTTAAGAAATGAAAAGTGTTTTTGAAGTAGAAAGGATATTTTCCTCAAGAATGGAGTTCAAGTGTTTTATCAAAATTATTTTCCATCTAAGATAATAAAGGGTTATGTTTTTATACCTATTATTACATTGATTTTATTATGTTGTGATGGAATTATTTTTATGAATTCCTTTATCTTATATGAATTGTTTTATGATGTCATGTTGTTTAAGAATCCGATTTTTACTACATGGGTTATGCAATGATGTATGATTTATGATTTTGTGGCACACATAAGAATGGTATCATTATGAGATGGGTGGGAACTATATCTACCTCCAATGCATTGGGTAAATATTTTATATCTCATGAGATAGACATGGCTGGAATGGTAGGTTATACCGGTTCAGTGAAACAGGACTGAAACGAGGGTGACTCAGTTTAGAAATGGACTTTGTCCACTAAGATAGTCTTGGAAATGAGTCTTGACTAATAAGAAATGATTCTCTATGATTATGTGTGTATTCCACAAAGTTTCATGTTTTATGTTATGATTATTGGGATTACATTTCACTACTATGATTTATCCCATGTTATGAAATTATGATCTCTTTTGCAGGTTAAGATTTCCAAAATGTTATGTTCTTATGAATATGATGTGATTGATATTTCTTTTGTTTACCCTTAATGAGCATTTGAGATCACCCTTTTATGTTTTCTTTTCCCCAGGATATAAAGAAAGGTTTTAGGTAAAAAAAGGGAAGATCTTTATGGGAGTTGTTGAAGATCTTTCACCACGATTAGAAGATTTTATTCTGAGTTTCCAAAGACACTAAACTATTATGATCCTTGTGTGTGTGTTTTTGTTATGTACTATGTTTTCCGCAAAAGTAATGTAATGTCCATGTACGTCAGGCTTCGGGTCTCTACAACCGGGCTGGGCATTGGGGCGCCGGGAAGGCGGGCCGCACACCAGGCAGGCGGGCCGTGCGCTGGGCAGGGCGCCGGGAGGCTGTGGGCAGGCGGTCCGTGCACCGGGAGGCCACGGGTTAGTGGGCCGGGCGCCGCATGGGCCGGTGGTGGTTGGAAAGAAGCTTCGGTGCACCACGGGGGCGACACGATTCGTGAAGGCCATAGGTAGCGCGGCCTTCGTCGTTGTCGCCTTCGTCGTTGTCACCTCATCGCCATGCTGTAGAATGCCACAAGAAAGAACAATCGACAGAGGATGTCGGGTCATGTTAGGTTGGACCGCATCCTCCGTGTTTAAAGTGATATCAATTAGTTCCTCGAAACAGGAAATATGAACATCAATTAGTTACATCCATGAAATGATTTCTTTTCAAACAATGATGAGAAAATAAAAGAGGTAAAACACATGGTAAACCCCCTACCTTTGATACCAATTCTAGTCTCCAGCCCCTGGTCTATGGAATGAGGGCTTGGGGTAGTCAGGATAAGGGCCCTGGGGGACGGGTCATGACAATATTAGAAATACCCACTTCACTAAATCCTTTAACCTTACCTTTAACGTTATCTCCAAAAGTGATAGAGCCTTTATCACATTTGGTATAAGAGAGGAAATTAGATAGGTTATTGATCGTGTGTTAGGAACAACCACTTTCCATGTACCATGTTTCGTTATTAATACATCCAAGGTATTTTTCCTACAAAAATCAATTACTTTACATTTTTTGTACCCTTTCTATTTTGGGTCCAACTGGGATAGAAATAAAATTCTTAGGTACCCAAACGGATTTAAATCATTTATTTTAAGGTACTCTATGAGATAAATTATTTAAAATAAAAGACTTAGTATAACCATGATATTGAGAATTTATAATATAAAATTCATTAGAATAATATCCTTTTATATAAAAATTAAAGCATGTAATAGAAGAAACCATTCCAATAGAAATTTTAACAAAATTAGTCTTGTATAACTTAAGAATCTAGGGATTATACCCAAAACTAGTTTTATATTAATTTTTTCATCATATATACAAATTTTAATATATTTTCTTTCCTTGATTAAAACTAGATATTGTCTCTTTTTAGCTTACAACTTCCTTTATACGATTACCATTTTCTTCTGAAAAGACTAAATGTCATTATCAATTTTACCATTAGAACATGAAACACAATTACTAATTTTTTCTTTGAGAGAATCCTTCTCCTTACTAACAATATTACATTATTTTATAAGCCTATTATTCTCTTATATTATTTATTTAAACAATTCCGTAACTCTTAAAACATCTTTAAGAGGTTTTTCATTTTCTTCATAAAACTCATCAAAGATATAATCATCACTATCAAAATAATTACTAGAATTAAATTCATTTCATACCTCATTCTTATTTACTGCCATCAAGAAAAGGTTGGATGATTCTTTCTCACTTTCACTTAAATCATATTATTTGGTGCAACTCATAAGGCATGATATGTACATTTTAATTCTTTTTTTATTGTATATCTCTTCCTTGTTTCTTAAACATTGGACAATCAGGTTTAATTTGTACCTTCTTTCTACATTCATAACTGGTTTCATCTGAAGCATATGTGGTCATATTTTTTTAGTTTCAATCATTATTTTGATATTTACTTGGTAACTTATTTCACATTTTTATTCACTTCATAAAATTATAAATACCTTTTCTTGTATTCATGATTTCTCCCTTTTCACTTTCTAATGCCTTAGATTTATAAGGGTTATTAATAAAATCTATATGTGATTTAAAATAAATACCTTTCTTTTTTTAAGTATCTTCATCCAAAATACTCTTCAACTCAAGTTCATAGTTAAAGAGTAATTTTTTGAGTTCATCCAATATTTATTATTATAAATTCTTACTTTCATTGAGCACAAACTTCTTTTTTCTCTATTTATTGGGAAGAGTCATTAATACTCTTTCAACAAGTACAGGGATCTCCAAATATTCTACATGGGAAGTCATTACAATCATAATTCTTTTGTATTGGTGGAACATTTATCGACGCTTTTATCTTCACCCATATTGAAATCATAGTACTCCACTCAAAGAATTCCACGATTGGTTCTAATCATCATTTTTGAGCCATGATGAGTGACTTATAAAATCATCCAGATATCATGAGCCATCTCACATATAGACACATGACTAAACACACTTCTATTAATAGCACAATATAATATATTTATGACTATATAATTTAAATCATATTTAGTAGCACTATTTAATGTAAAAGTATCCAGGATATCTTGTAACGTTTTTCTATGATCAACCAATCTTCTATGCTTAGATATTTGAGGTATAACTCCATTATAGATTTCCAATAACTAAAAAAAATTCAATCAAAGTGAGGTGGTTTATGAGGAATCCATCCATCATTTTCATCCACTACTTCTATTTTATAGGAATTTTCCTTAGATTGTGAGGTCTAAGAAAAAATTACCAGAGTAAAATTTTAACAATAGACTTTATATAAGGATTTTCTAAATTATAAAAGGAACTATCTCAGATACGAATTATCAGGTTCGATAAGAAGATGACATATGGCCTTGATGGGGGGGGGGAATGAATAAAACAAATTAAAATTACTTTAAATAATAAATTAATGATTAAAATTGATTATAAAAGTGAATTAATAGAGTTAATTAATAGTATAATAATAAAATAAAGAACATAAGTATGTTTTTTTTGTAATAGTTCAGTCTAAAGTGGGCCTACTCTACTCTTATACCTCCTTAATTGGTGAGAGATACATTGTGGATTAATTTAATTTTTTAAGGGGGGTCATAACCCAATTATAACCTTATTTTTTTAGTATTAAGTATAATCAGAAAGACACCTAACTTTTATATGGGGAGTCACAACTAAATTACAGCACTGGAATTAGATATTGAGATTAAAAACTTTTACATACCTAAATTTATATTCCAAGTGTCATAACTTGAAAAAAGAAAATAATTTTGTGTGAAAATTATTAAAGAGAAAGGTAAAGAATATTAGAGATATAAAGAAGTGTTATAGACATAAGAAACCATGATGAAAAATATAGATACACACGAGAATCACATGTTCTGGTTCTTGAGTATGGGATCATATCATCTCATCAAGGTGGTATAATTCAAAGAATTTTTTTTTCATCCCTTCAAAGATCATCCGGTAGTAGTAAATACATTATACAAGATCACTTTTAGTTTCACAAATTTTGGTCACTTTTTATCACTTTATGTCGTATGTACTCATCATGTTATAATTGTATATATCTCTTCCAAAATTCATGTGTGCCCCTAATATAGATTTTTAAGGATAAAAAACTAAATACGTCTCATGAAAATTATTATAAACATTTAAAATTCAAAAAGAACAATATTTGATTATGAGAGAGAGGGGGGGGGAAGATAGAAATATATTATCATTGCATAAATATCACTACTAATGAATGAAATTTAAAAAAATAAATAATGATTCAATTTTTTTTGAAATCATTTGAATGAATAGATTTTAACATATTCATAGTAATATTTCAAAAAAAAAACCCATGAAAATAGAAATTTTTTAATTGGAAATATGAAATTCAAAATCATTCCATTTAAAATGTGCAGTAAATATGCATGAAAATTTAAAATATAATAACACTTCCTTTCAAATATTTAAAAAATTTGAATAATATTAAAATCAATTAATATTAATTTATAAACAATGAAATCAAATAAAACAACATAAAATAATAAAAACTATTTTTGAGTTTCAAGTTATAAGTTGTATGTGTGAAAACAAAACACATGTTAATATTAATAAAAATATGTTTAAAATAATAAAAAAACACTTCAAATAGGTTGTAAATAATTAATATTAATATATAAATTCATTATAAAATTTTAAATATTTTAAATAAATATGTTTTAAATCAAAATATGAAACAAAATAAAAAACATATCAAAATTTCTTGATTTTTGAATAACCTATCGAATTTCATCGAACTATGAAGCCAAATTTTTGTATATGTTTTTCACATTAGTGTTTTCTCTAAATATGTAAAAATCACTATATAAGATATTAAAATAGGTGAATCATGTAGGTAAAATCAACATAGGTCATTCATGAAAGTGAAATTGATGTAAGTGATTCACATAAGGTATTCACATATTAAAATTTCTAAAATCAATAAATAGATTGAATTAGCTGATTCAATACCTAAAAAAACATGATAAATGGAATAATTCAATTTGGGTCTAGTTGAATCGAATTGATAAATTATCTTTTTAATGAATCAAGAATCTCCTTAACCATATTATATAACTTAATTTATGGGCAAAATTTAGAGGGTAACTGAATCTGTAAAAGTAGTTACTTGGTGAACAGTAAATTGACTACTGGAAGATTAGGTAACATGAAATTGATATGCAGGACAATTAGATATGTGGGAATAGTAAAAAACTAGTACAAAGGATTTTTAAGGTCCCAGATTACTTATTTATCTTAGGAACACTATATTAAACTTCTAGAACATGTTATCACCATTCAAAACATGAAATATAAAGATATTTTAGAGAACTAAATATTATTATATGATCTAGACTAATAATTATTTAAAAAATTCAAAATTCTATTTATTAATAAATTTAAAGGAAATAAAATAGAGAAATATTTGTAATTATGAAAAAATAATGTGGTTAAAGGATCCACCAACTATCTCCGGACTCATTCCAAAATTCAGGATACTCATTGTAAATTTTCTTCCATTGAGATGTATTTGTTGGGTGTCATAGTTTATAATCATAAATTCTTCTATCTGCGTGTCATGTTAGATGAATTTTAGACACCTATATTCCATATAGCCATTATAATCTAGGAATGAAAAGAAATTACCATATATATTTTGATTGGTTTTTATATTTTTTCTTTTATTGATATGTATTGAACTTTGTACATTTCTGTTAAGATATTTACTCTTTAGAAAATAATATGAATTCATTAGGGTAGGAATTTATTTTTTATAGCTTCTACCCAAAAGTCATAACATTCATTGGGCATCATGTTTTCAAAAGGGAATCTCATTTTTATTTTGAAGTATATCCTTCAACAAAGAAATAATCTATGTGATGTTGGTTTTACTCTATCCATTTCCCACATTCATGTTATATAGTTTTAATACCTCTAATAGAGTATTACATTTTATACAAGAATAAATGAGTAGATTATTTGTATAAGTCTTTAATTTATCAAACATTTCTTAAATATATATAAATTCATCTTTAAAAATCATTTTCATTTCCTCAATACGATCTATATCATCATATACACTTATACTAATATTCGATGATTCAAAAAATATATTATCATTATTCATGATATATAGATTTATGTATTCTCCATGTTTAGTCCAAAATTTATAAATCTAATCAATTTCAAAACATATAAAATGTTCTTCTAATTCAGCATAACTAATTCTCTTTGAATAACAATAATATATACATAAACACATGATTCAAGAAGGTCCATTCATGCTTTATATTATAATTTCAATAAAATATTTAACACCTTTCTCATCCTCTGTAGTCTTATGATTAGCATCCATCCATTTTTGAATCATTTTCATCCACCTTTGGTAAAATAAGAATAAAATTATTTAATATAACTTACATAAATTTCTATTAAACACTATAACACACATGTCTGTAACTAATAACATTTGTGTATATACTATATAAAACACACACATATTTTGAAACACACACATATATAAATATAAATATATAGTTCCTAAATATATGTATTAGAAACACAATATAAAATTATATATACATATATATAACATGTAAAAACCTTATTATCTAAATAATATATTTACCAAAACAGTATGGACATATAAACACAAATACAACACATATAACATGTATATATACTGTATAAAACGCATATATATAGACACTAAAAAACACATATATTAATATGTGTGTATGTATTTTCTATAAACATTATTATACAATACAAAAACACACATACACACATACATGTATATTATAAATATAATAAACACACACACACACACACACATATTACATAAATAAAAAAATTAATTAGATAATTTGATGTATGAAATTATAAACATAAATATAAATATATCAACATTTATAAACAATATATAAATTATAAACAAAATATAATACACACATAAATAAAGTAAATATATATATATATATGCACATATGTATAATTTTGAATACACACACACACACAATATCTATATATTATATATATATATGTAATATATATAGAAATATATATATGTGTGTGTGTATATAAATATTTATATATATATATAAAACTATATATATATATCCATACACACATACACACATGTGAATATGTATGTATGATATTGAATTTCAAAAACCACACAATAAAATTTGGGGAAAATAAATAAAATAAGAAAAAATACAACCAGATTAAAAAATAAATGAGATTTAAATACCTATGATTTAAAATTAATTATTGGTATGGAATTGACTTATAAAAATGATTTGGTAGTAATGACTAATCATTAGGGTGCACTGAAAATTAGGAAAAGGAGGAGGCTAATTTGTTTTATAATACAAGGAGCCATTTCTCAGAGCTATAAGTAAAAGCATTGATAAAGGGAACCTTTATCAGCATTTTTCTATCCTTGATAAATATTATATTTTCTTAATACAAATAAATCACTGAAAAAGAGTGTGATTTCGTTGAACAAAAACTACACTAAAAGTGACAGTTTCTCATTGAGTTTAGAAAGTTTAGTGAAAATTTAATGCTTTATATTCTCTAATCTAGAGTAGTGTGTAGTATGGTAAATGTATATATTCTCAATAGGCTCATCCCTAAAGTAAATTCACCATGATCAATGCAATGTGTGTATAATAATAAGAAACATATAGTAAACCAACTATTTAGGACAATACCCACTTAGTCAAAGATAAATTATATAACTCCTAAATTGACTCTTATCTCAATACAAGCATGGTTATCGAAATAACACAAACAAACAAACCCATGAATTATCACACACCCACACCCACACACAAATACAAAGACAAACACACATACACATAGACATACCAACACACACACTCTCACACACACATGTTTGCACACACATACACATAAAAACACTCATTTATAACTCACACTATATATAATGCTCATAAAAAAACAAGGGTCTTCATAAACCAATTTCTACCAACTAGTAACCCATCATTATGAAATGTATAATTTCCTCTATTCAACATGATTTTTTTCATGAGTGATATGGTTTCATCCAAATTAGTTTCTTATTTAGTAATCTACCATCTACTTGGATGTTGGGTCACACCCAATATCGTATCTCAGATGATGAGCATGTAACAAGTGAAAGGTTTTTGTCAATGCTAAAACAATAAAAGAATACAATGAATACTCTGATAGCCTAATAACAATCAATAACCCATAATCCAAAATAAATTTCACAATGAAAACCCAAGTTTCATCATATAGTACAATTTTATAATATATATTAAATATAATAGGAATACTAGTATAACATAATAGAAATATGTTTTATTAATAAAACAAAACAATAAATACAATTAGTACAAGTATTGTGGGAAAATAATAATAAAATATGAAGAATAATTGTAAGGCTGAAATGTATATTGTTGTAATCTCCCATGAGTATGAATTGACAAAATATAATTATAGAATGAAGTAGAATTATTATGAATATGGAACAATTTTTTCTAAGAATTAAATAATAACATTTGTGTTTATATATAATGGAAAATATAAATGTTTTTCCCCATTAGGTTAAGTAACATGGAGGTTGAATCCAGGTATGAAAAATTAAAATAGTTCCCCATTTGGATCTTGTTCATCATCAAACAAAACTCACTTCTCCCTCATTACTATAGAAAGAAATGAATTGAAATAGAAAATGAATGAGACATAACAATTTAACATGGTTCAACCTTAATTGGGTTTGTCTAAGTAGTTTACAAAGGTAGTGTTCCAGTGTACAAAATCTATTATAGTGCATTATTGTTATAATGTTCAGATAATACTCATTATCCCTCCTAGTTTACAACTATTCACACTTTGAAATCTCATTGTTCTCTCAACAAAAGTGAATGAACTTCTCCTTAAAAAGATTATTATGTTTATTTGAATCGCATAATATATTTTTTAAAAGATATGTGAGTGTACCACGAATATTTGTTTTAAATTTTTAGATCAAATCCATTTTTCTATGTAGAGTTTTTTTTGTGAAAACACCTTTCATGAACTATTCTTTTTTCCTTATTGAACTTCTTCAATTCCTCTATGAACTACCTGTGCACCGTTTAGGGTGATTACCACATGAAATACCTTTAATTCATAGATAGATGATGCCTTATGATCAAATCCTCCTTCTTGAATGAAATATACCACATGAACTAATCCTCCATGGTGAGCTCTATTGCTTCATGAACCAACCTCATTCGCAAACTCAATTACTTTATAGAAAACTTTCATAATTAGATGAATTTATCCACTGATAATTCTATCTAATTGAATTATATAATTATAATGAATTTATTAAGGTTCCTTTATATAATAAATAAAATCCAAAAAACTCACTAATCATGAATTTCATTTAAGCCCTTCCGGAACACCCTTTATTGCATACGAATCCTGCAATATGGATCATATAGTAAAACCCTTATTTTATGAAAGCATATGAGTCACCATATTTCACTAAAAAATTATTCCTTTGATAATTAACTTTGTAAATTCCTCTCAAAAACTATATTTTGATCATAAACAATGATCCCCATCCATGAACTTTCTTTTTATTTCAAAAACATGCTATGTGAGCTCAAAGAATTTTATAAATTTCCTCTCCCATGAACATTTCATATGACTAATGGGCTCCCATTTTGGCAGTAACATACATTATATGTGCTTTATGAATGAAAAAACATAATTTGTGGATTATCATAGCTGTTACATGGTCCAATAACTTTTAATGCGGGATTCCTCCCATAGCCTCAAAATAAACTCTGAAATTTCATGCCCAAAATTTTTAGAAAACCCTGAGAAATTATACCACCATTAAAATTAATACTCTAATTTGGTCAAATGAATATTTTAATAAAAACAGCCATAAAAATAATGATATAAATTTTCCCCAAAATTTCCCCTTTGGGTTTTCTAAAAACATTTTAAAGATTCTTAGAGACTACTTTTGAAAAAAAAATTCACGCATCTTATACTTCAACCATCACTTATAGTTCATGACTCTAGAAAGCAATATATAATTTAATAAACATGAAATATAAGTGATCATGGTCCAAAATCATTACAAGAAACAAGATTAGCATGAAAATTGCATTAATGAGCCATTTTATTCTTGATACCAATTGATGTGTCTTTATATATAGTTATTGTTCTGGAATGCTAATACCAATTGCTAATTTTTATTAGTGATTGATCCGATTGTCTAGAAGTTCATGTTATACCAGAAGACCACTTTATGACACTATTAATCTTAAACCAACTACATCAATAACACCTTTCATGATTTTTCTTCATCAAACAAAATACTTTAATATCACCAGGTTTAACAAAACTCTTCCCATTTATATTCTCCCCCTATGAGCTTCTCCCCTATCATGAGCATGACTTCTCTACCTTTTTCAATGAACCCAATGTTCAATAATTCGAATTATATAACAAGGTAAATAAAAAATATAATATTATAGAATAAATACACCATATTCTAGGGAGAAGGGACCCGACAACCACACTATTAAAATGTGGGGAGTCGACTGGATGCTAAGGGATAGCCACTACCACTGAAATGATTCTTTGGGTAAGGCCCTTTTGATAATGTATAAAAATTGTAGTTTTAAAGGCACATAGTCTATCTTAAAAATCCAATTATCAAATTTATAAGTGATAGACATGATTTATTCAAAGATTTATAGAACTTGAATTATCAAAGTTGATTTCGATCAGAGATTTCTATTTAACTTCCATGTCATTAAGGTGTCGATGCATCCATAAAAACTATGTATAAGCTTGAGTAGACATAAATAAATTTATACCATGCGGTTCTCAGAGAAATAAAATCTTTTTTATTGCTTGACCAAGTAATACACAATCTTCCAAGATATAATGCACTACATAATGTTGACTTTCTATCTTCTACTGAATTGGCCCAATATGAATTTTTATATCCTAATAACTCTTGCTATGATTTTTCATCATACAAAAAACCAAAATCTATTATTCCTTTAATATACCCTAATATTATTTTCAATGCATGTTTGTGACTTTCCTTGGGATTACTTTTATTCCATTCCACCAAGCATGTAGAAAAATAAATGTTAGGTCATGTCATTATTAAGGACAAAAAGACTCCAACGATACGCCTTTATTCTATGCCATTAACCACATTTACTTCATAAACCCCTGATAATTTCATCCGGTTAACAATCAGAGTTTTAATTTATTTGGAATTATCCATTTTAAATTTTCTCAAAACCTTATCAGCATATTTATATTAAGAAATATATAGACCTTTCCTTCCTTGTGTCACCTACATTCCAAGAAAACTATTATCTCGCTGATCATCAATATTTCAAAATTTTACATCATAAATTTTACTAAATATTTCTATTTTAATTTATCCTCTCTATGAAATATTACATCATCCATGTACACTATCACTATAATCTTTTGGTTAATCTAATTTTTGACATAGATATTGTAATAAAGTCCACGATTTTAGAAAGTACATTTCTTTAATTACCAATCAAGTCATGAGTACCATGACTTTCTTCCTACATCAATTCATATAAATCCTTCTTTAGATGAAATTTTTTTTCTCATATTCATGGATAAGAAAACCATCTAGATGTTCAATGAACACCTCTAATTCTAAAAATTGATTTTGAAATTCCGACTCGACATCCTTTGAGAAAACTATGAAGTGTATTTTCACTAATATAGATACAAATAGTTGAATTATTAATAGCCTTGTAATAGGTGAAAATTATCATCAATATCAATTCCATAAATCTAAGAGTGCCCTTTTCAAATGAGTCATTATTTGTTTTGAATCACCATTCTATATTCATTCATCTTTTTATAAAAGACTCATTTGGTTCCAATGAAATTATTATCTTTCATCCTTGAAGTAATCTCCAACATATAATTCTTCTTGATTTGGTCAAGATATTCATTCATTTTATGAACCCAATTCTCATATATAGAAACTTATTCAAAACATTTTTGCTCTATATTTGATAGAAAAGATGTTTTCTATAGTGACTTCATTCTCTTAATTTTCACTAGCATTGTTGAATCATCAATAATATTCTTCATGTCAATATAAGGTTGAATATTTATCTTTTATAAAGATATATTCCTTACTTATTATTTTTCATTATCATTATATACTTCTAAATAAATATTTTACTCTCCCCCATGAGTTTTTTACCTTCTCATCATTTTAATCATGATATTTCTCAATGTGTTGTTGAATATTCTTCTTATTTTACACCACAAAACATAATTTCTATATATAACCTTTCATAGCTAATTATTTGATAATTTATATTATTTTTTTCATGAGTATCCAAGAAATATACCTTCATATCCATGATATTTAAACTTTTTTTTTCTCCTTATTAAGAATAAAACATTTACTTCTAAAAATTCAAAAGTATTTCAACCTCATATTCTTTATATACATAAGCACATATAGAGTTTTTTATTATTTCAGAAACAACAACGATCTTTTATATATATAGAACTAAGTCAAGACTACTTCCTTCGATTTTTTAGTAGTTCTTTTTTAATCAAAATCATTCTATGAATTTTTTTATGATATAATTTCTCCTCATAGACACACCATTTTTTCTCAGAGTTGTCACTAAAAAAACTTGGTTCCTTATCCCATGTTTTTAAAATAATCCTTCACCTAGATACTGGTAAACATTATGCCATTACAGATTTAAAATTTTAGATTTTTCTATCCAAGAATATTTTTAGTTTCACTCCAATTTTTTTTATGAAACTGAACACCTCAAACATGGGGGTGACGATTGTAATCCAAGCCATCCCCTTGTAATAATCAATCCAAAGAACATAGTATCTCTTCACATTAGTAGCTATTGGATATATAATTCCACACACACCAGTATTAAAAAGTTCAAGAACAATAGTTGAATTGTCCTCCTTTACCTCATACATATTTTGAGTAATATTACCTTGTTGACAACAATAACATTTGTGTGTGTGATCATGAGAGTTATTAGGGATATCTTAACCACTATCACTTTTCACCATATATTCCAAGGTTGATTAACTCAAATGGAAAACCCATTTATGATATAATTTGTCTTTCTTCTTCCTTTGATAAAAATCATATATCTTCCCTTTTGTTGACTAGGTAGATATTCCCCTTCACATGCTTTACCTACATAACAACTATACCATCTTTTCCATTTTTGATACAAGTATTCATGGTAAAATTGATTTCATGCCAAAAGTCAAAATGTTTACTAACACTTATCAAGTTGTGATTGGGACCTTCAACAGCCATCACATCTTCTCGTCTCATATCTCAACCTCCAAATTTGGCTTTCCCATAGAAAATAATCTTTATTCCTTCATCATTTCTACATATGAAAAACCCTTATGTAAAGACCAAAAAATATCTTTAACAAAATAAATCATGTTTCAAAATGACTATTATATTATATATTACAATAGAATCACATATAAAGATATTTATATTTAATTATATATCATGAATTACAATTTACTATAATTACTAAAAATAATATAGGGAAGTAAATGAAAAATAATAATACACACATTGATGTAAACTCCATAGGTTTGAATTATCCATTGAAGATTGACACTACTATAAAAATTGTAAAAAGAAATAGAATAGTTAGAAATACAATAAAAATTATCCAGATAAGTATAGAACCTTTATATGTAAAATATATAATGATGAAGTATTAAAATGGTGGAGTATATATAGAGCATGTAATGGGAACCATTACCCTTAGGATCTGACTGTTACCTAATCATTGGATAATATGGATGTTGGTATATATGACCATTGAGGATTATGACTATTATAAATAGTTTATATAATGGGAAATTAATAGATATAATTGATACATAATAGAGAAATGATGTATTCATCTAGTAGGATAATTAATTTTTAATCCTATATATAATAACTTGAAAAGGAGGCATCGTCATAGGGGTTATCCTAGTTAGTATTTTTTTTAAAAATAAATTTAGTTATTTAAATCATAACATCTAAACTAGACTCTATTGATATTTTACTAATATTTTGGGATAATTGAATTTTTAGGTAAAAAAAATATTGTATAAATATACAGTAAGTATTATAACATAATAATGACATAAAAGTGATATAATAAATACTTTAATGAATTTATCAACTAAAAACGTTTTTTCTAATTAAAATAAAATCCTTTAATTTAATATGATTAATTTTTAAAACCTATAAATATCCTTATAAAACCTAATAAACATTTAATGATTTTAAAAACAAATTATTTATAAACACAACTCACTTTCACACCATCAATGATATTATTTTAAAGATTTTAGTTCCTAAACTAATAAAATATTAAAAACCACTTCTCATTTTCAAATTCTATGTGTAAAAAAACACGGTAATGTTGATTGTTTTTTAATTTTTATTAACCATGTGTCCAAGGAAAGTTAAGAAATTAAAAAACCATTCTACCTATTTTTTTTTAAAAAACACCCATTATCCCATTCCTATCCAATCCTAAGTGTTTCATAAAAAATTATCTCTCACTTTCACTCTCTATGGTCTCTTTAAGAAGTTATTAAGCTTATAATAATATCTTTTCAATCTTTAAAAAGAAACGTCCCAAGGTAAGGGGTTATCACCCTCCTTTTTTCAATTAAAAAATTTCTTTTATTATAGTCCTCTTAATTTCTAAATGGCTATGTTTCCATGTTTTCATAATCATCCATTTTTTCCCAAATAATGATATACTACCTTACATTATCATTAAACCCTTTCATGAAGATTTATGTACACTTATTATTCTACCAAAATTATCCCAAAATTTTCCATGCCATATTTTTATGAATACCCAACCAATTTTTAAATCAAGGGTACTAATGTTGATATAAATATGTTTCATCTTCTGGGGAATAACATTAATTAAAAACACATTCCATAATTATGTGTTAAAATGATTAAAAATGTTTTTATAATTTATGATAGACTTGGAAATCACAAATTTATACATATAAAGGTTGCATCCTGATAGCGCTCAAATCCATTTGATAAAGAATTAATCTCTAGAGATAACATGTTTTGGATTACTTGGTGAATATACATAAAAATATGTTTTATGAAACCCTTTTTATAAAACTTTATGAAAATATTATGTGTTATATCCTGATTTACATGTTATACCTCATGTACTTATAATCATTCTCTTATGTTATGCCTCATGTACCTATGATAATGATATTATGTTATGACTTATGTACATATACACATTCTCTTATATTATGCCTCATTCTTTATGATCATTATATATTGTTATGCCTCATGAATTACCCATGGTCACATAATTCATATTTATTTTATTATTTCTTAATAGGATTGATTCCCACACTTTCCTTTGATATAGGTCACCATGAAATATTATGCAGTGAAGTGAACTTATATGGGATTGAAGGAGTCTTTTAAGTGGATAAAAAAATTGTGCTAATGTTTTCCCTAAAAACATCATGTGTTATGTGCCTAGTTTCCATGATAATAAACCTCAAAAGGGCCTTTAATGTTATTAATGTATCATTTTGTCAAGGAATTATATATGAAAAAGGTCAAGTCACCATAGTTGGTATCAAAGGAAAGTTATAGTTATTTACTAAAATTAGGACTTGAAAACATTATTGTAAATCCTAGGGATAAGTCTAAATATAGGAAAACCTCCTGAAATTTTAGTAGAGTATAAAGAGAGTGGTTTCTATTTAATGAAATCCTTTTCTGGATACTATAAGTATATATTCATTAATAATAGATGTACCTAGGGGTAATATAACTGAAATATATTTTTGGGTATTCAATAAATTTTTATGTAGTGTGTGATAAAGATCCCATGATGAACACCTGGTTTGATAGTCCTGGGGGATATTATTTTGTTAATCATTTTTTACATGTATTTTTGAAGGGTGTATATATATTTTATTTTTTCTAATTATTAAAGTATATAATCCTAGAAACATGTTGTTAGAAAATTTTAAGATTAAAATTTTCTTTATAACTATTATCATATGATTGAAAATAGTATCAATTTTCTCATTTAAGTTTTCTTATTCAATAAATATAGAGGGAAATTAAAAATCTCATGTGAATAATGTATATTATTGAAAATACTATAATGATATTTCTAATATGATAGAATCTGGAGTTGAAAACTTTATGATGATGATGAATTAGTTAACCCAGGTTATGAATAAAAGCCTAAAAGTTTTAGAGCATCTTACTTCAAAAGGGTATAAATAATATTTTTCTCTATCATGCGTCAACATCCGACAATTTTCTGTGGAACCACTAATCCACTAATTTAAAAAATTGAATCAATAATATAGAAAATATATTTTATATACTCTATTATTCTGAGAAAGTGAAAGTTTCTTTGGCTATTTACTACTTAGATGTTTTCACTGATTAGTGGTGGAAAATGATCAAGAACATAATTCAAAATGATGAGACTGTATCCATGGAGTTTTAAGACTTAAAAAAAATATTTTTCAACAAGTATTTTCCTTGCACCCTTAGAACCAATGTACAGAGGGAATTCATTGAGATCAATAAAAAAGAGAATGAATTAGTTGCAATTTAGAAGATAATCTTTACAATTCTTGTGTAACATGCTTCAGGATTTTTCGTTGATTCTGATGGGAATATTGACTAATTAGTTGGTGGTTTAAAACATTATATATGGAAATATATTTCAATCCAAGACTTTGGAATTTATTAATATATTGTGTAGTGTTATATCAAAGTAAAAATAGAGTTTGGAGATGCACAATGGTATCATGGACATAATGATAATAAGAAGATCATGGGTTTAAATTTTGGAATGAAATTTTCCCATAAAATAGAAGGAAATGAACAACAACTATCCATGTGAATGAAGTGTGGGAAGAAGAATTTGGGGTATTGTCTACATGAAAGTGTACATTTTTAATAAGTGTGAAAGAGATGTCCATAAAGCTCAAAAAATTTATTGAGAAATAATGCCTTAGTATTTAAATGCCTATGAAAAAGTGAAGATAGTACATGCACAACCTTTATTGTAGTGATTATAGTTTATAGGGCATTCACATTTCTCTAAACAATGTCCAAATAAGATGACAATATAGGGAAGCCACCATCAAACTCAAAAGATTCCAAGGGAGAAAGGTAATGTTTTAAAATCACAACAACTGAAGTCGAGGCTCCAATTGATGTAGTTTTTGGTACACTCATCACTCATTCAATTATATAAATATCATTGTTTGATTCTTGTTCTGTGAATTATTTTATTTTATTCAAGTTTTCAAAGAATATCAAATTAATCCCTAAATTTATGTTGCTAGAGTTATTAGTTAAATATATTGGAGGAATTATTCAAGCATTGAAGATATATAGGGATTCAACTATTAAATTTGGTGAGTATAATTTCTCCAAAAACATGGTGGTATTTACAATGGATTAATTTTATGTAATACTTGGGATATATTTTCAGTCAATGTATAACTCCAAGATAAATTGTAGAAGTAAAGAAATTTAAATTTTATTGAAGGAGAAACCTATAATTATCTTTAAAGGAGAGATATACCTGCCTAATTCTTGTGTATAACCACCACTTATATCCTTATTTGTTGAAATTATTGTGGAAGAAGGAGAAGGAATCAAAAGTATAATGATCACAAATGTAACATCCCAAGTAAGTAATGAATAATAGATATTTTTATCTATGTCTATTAATGATAAAGATAGTGTTTTAGAGGCTTAAAATGAAAATAAATACAATCTTATGCATGGAATACACTAATATTCTTAAAGGATTGTTTTAGTGCCTTTTGATGGAAAACCATTTTTGAATCTATATTTTGACAATTTTAGAAACTATGTTTGTCAAAATAAAATTATCCTTTATGATTGGGACATTAAAATTTACCTTGTGTGAATTTTTGGTAATTTTCCGACAATGTTCATTTTTAAATGAATAGTGAAAAATACTGCATTTTACATCAAAACTACTTTTTAATCTAATTTATTTATATGATTAGATTATGTTTTGAATTGGTTTTGAAGTGAAATTAGAATATATTTTTACCATTTTATCCAATGGTGGTCATTGGAATCAATTTCGATTTGAAATTAGACTTAAACTGGTGTCAATCTTTTGATACTTATTGTTTTGTAAAAACACGCTATTTGCTCTGGCAGCGGGAATTAATTATTAAATTAATTAATGTGACTTATATGATTTGAATTTTGTAAAATAGACTTCATTTTTGAATTCGTAATATCAAATATAGCTTAGAGTGAATTTTTGGTAATTTTCTGAAAAACTTCAATTTTGATGAATAGTGAAACCACTAAGTGGTAATCAAGCAAACTGTTTTTTTCAGTTAAATTAAAGTTTACCACTAATGTGTATTGAATTTTGAAAATCCGACATACATGGTTGTCATTAAGAAGTAAAATGTGGTTCAATGAGATTAAAATAATTTTTTGGTGAATAGTAACTTATTAAGTTCTTAATCGCGATTAGTGGTAATTAGGGTAGTTTAATGTATAAATAATGCTTTAATAATATAAAATGACCTAGACACATGTCCCAACCTCATTGGTTGTGTCATGGCCGACCAAGACAAGCCATGGCCTAACTTGGGGACCCCATGTATCCACTTTTGTTGGGAAATAACATAAATTACTTTTTATTTAATGTTAAAGTGAAAATGACACTAACATAAATTGTTTTACTAAAACAATTTTTAAGTGGAGTTATACAAGTCCAAATTTCGATTATAAATAGTCATTGGAAAGATAAAAAGATTTCCTACATCATAGTAATTTTTTTTATAATTTTTAGACATTAAATAAATTTAATTATTTATGACATAATAATGATGCAGCGATGACATCATTATTTGACGATTTAAATAAAATGGAAAGATAAAATAAAATCTATGAACTACACATGTCCAAAACCAATTGGATGAATGGATTTCGATGCCTTATCACCTTATCCACGAATTCCATCAATGTGGGACCTTTTAAAACCGAAACACATTTTCAAATAATGTAATGTTTCTTTACTTTCCAAAAGTGCCCCTCCTCTCCCCTTATAAAAGGCCCCCACCTCTACCTCATTTCGCACACTCTTCAAGCCATTGGCTCGGCCAACCCCTGCCCATTTGCTCTCTCCACATCCCTCTCCTCATCCTAGAGGATTCCCTTTGGGCAGAATCCTTCCAAAGGAAGCCTTTAGGCTCAAACCAAAAGAAGTTACACTTTTTAAGGTATTTCATTCTCTCATGTTCATTTGTTTTATTTTGCTTCTCCGACCCCCTAAACTCTTTTTATTTACTTCTTTTGTAACAACACCAGTATCTTCAATATACTAGGATGTTGTTATAAGATATATTTGAGCTACACTCTCACACAACTACATCAAATGGTTAAAGAACATACGGTTTCCGTGGATGGCGAAATTCTGCCTCCCGAAACGATGATTGTTCAATACTCATTTAACACCTTCAAAGGTGGCCATTATGATGTCACTATTTTTATATATGATATATTATATGTTTATGTTTTCCTTAAGCTTCTGTTTTTTTTCATTTGGGGCATACCTTTATGGTTTCCATTATGGGTAAAACACGATATCTTCATTTTAGGAAGTGCGGACTACCGCCCCCTAAAAGTGATTTGATTCGTTAATACCATATGTGGGATGTGTAAAGGATAAAGTTAATGATATTATATATGTTGTTATACTGGAATTATAATATACTTTTATATCATTATGATTCCATTCCAGAAAATATGAAATAGAAATGGAAGTAGCGTTCATGCGTACGTACGGCTTACCGTCTCCATGAACGGTGCATTTCATTTCTTACCTCTAAATGATTATGTAATACTATAAAGGCATGAATGTACTGGATATATATGACATATATGATATCTACATCATGAATAACATTCTGGATATAATGAACCTTTGACTAAATTAACAACTTGTAAGTATAAGAAGTCAATTTTTGACTTAAGAACCAAATACCGACAAAATGAACATTATTAACTTAAATGATTACATGATGTTCATAACATGGTATAAAAGGAATAATGAACTTGAAAAAGATTCATAAGCAAGTAGAGATTAACTCAAGTTTATTATTCAGGAGTTTAAAGAACGGTCGGGTCAAGTCGGATACGAGGTATGGGACTTCGTCTCAATCTCCTTTCGTTGAGGCATATTTTATTTTATACACAACTTTCTTTTATACGGTGTATAAACCCCTTTGACTTTTACGTTTATTCAAAAGGAATCTTTTTTTTTATACGAAGCGTTTACTAAACGACAAAAGGGAATGTTTTTGTCGTACGTATGCGGCGACAACGACTTCTCCGCCGTCGTGACCGTTATTTGAGTTTCGGCTTCTTCTACAAGCCATTCCTTCTTTTTTTAAAATAAAAATAAATACCATGTTTTACTTTTCTTTTATTTTGGTATTGAAAATGGTTTTCATAATATTTTTATATCAATGTGTGGTATTGATATCTTGTGATTGAATGGTGGAAATTTTATGTTTCCTTTATGCATGTTTTATGTGATATGATTATGTTATGGTTCTTGGGCATTATTATGAAGACGGGTGGTTCCGTGATAAACTAAGGGCGGGTGAGCCCGTTATAGCTCTCCAATGCATTGGGTAACGCGAAGGAGTGAAACGTTAAGGTTTCTCCGAAGAGATTTTAGGGAATATACTGTGATGGGTATTCCAAACGTAACCAAGAGGGTTACCCCCTACATAAGAATGTTATGAATGCCTCAAGTTACCTTTACGTATTATGATTTATATGATTTATTCATGTTTTTATGAGGTATGTTAAAGTGCCTATGTTTTATGGGTAAAGTATGATTTCATTCTTATGTATATATGAACTCATGTTTCCTTTCCATGTTTTTATAACCCATACTGAGTTTTTACGCTCATCCCAAGTTTTTGAAATGTTTTTCACAGGTCAAGGGAAAGGTACATGATAAGATGATAGAGTCAAGGATGTGTCAAGAAATAATCCATGTTTTATTTTAAATGTGTTTCCATTGATGGGAATGAAGAATACTATCTTTATGTAACCACTTTGTTTATATGTGGAATGTAATGCAAGTTTTATGATCTAATTCTCTAAAACTCTAAACCCGAAAAGATCCTCAACGTGTAATCTTGTAATAACTCAAGATTAAGTAAGGTTTAAGGCTGGGGCCTTATAGTTGGTATCAAAGGTCGGTTTAGATAACTTTAGGAGTTAGAATTCTATTAAATGATTATCCAAAAATATTTTTTTTTTCTTTTTAGAAATGATATAGCATTTAAAGATTACCATGTTGCTTCATCTAAGACATGTTTGTTCAGAATGGTTTTCCGCAGAGGAAACAGGGAAGCAGTGCTAGGAAGGCATACAGAAGGAAATAACCTTCCGAATCAGCATCCAGAAATGGTCGGAATTGGAACTGAACAGTTTGTTGCAGTAATGGCGCAGTTGACTCAGGCGATAAATGGTGGTGGTGTCCATGCACGAGATCAGCCAGATCAGCCGCAGAGGAACATGTCAGTGGTGGAACATTTCATGAGGCAACATCCACCATCATTCAGAGGATCATCTGACCCTGTGCAAGCTGAAGGGTGGATTAAAGCACTGGAGAAGATTTTTGATGTCATGGGGTGTTCAGACAATCAAAAGGTTAGTCTTGCTATTTACCGTTTGGAGGGAGAAGCAGATCAGTGGTGGTCCATGGTTAAAAATATCAGCGACGCCGATGAGATTGATGCTCTTGACTGGGATGAATTCAAAGGTATGTTTCTTGAGAAGTATTTTCCTAAGGCTGTTCGACTTAGGATGGAAAAGCAATTCTTGGAATTGAGGCAAGAGGAAGACTCAGTGGCTGCCTATGAAGAAAGGTTCACTCGATTGGCAAGGTATGCTCCCAATTTTATCCGAGACCTTGATAGTAAAATCAATCGTTTTTACTCAGGATTAAAGCCAAAGTATCGAAGGGCATTAGCTTCTCGTGAGTTTAAAAGTTATGAAAAGCTTGTTCGATGTGCTGAGAAGGTGGAAATGGAGTTTGCCGATGACCAAGTGTCCTATAACAACCAGCAGAAGAAGAGACCGAGGTGGCAGGATAAAGGTAAGAATTCTTCAAAGAAGTCTGATGGTAAGAGAACTAAGTTTCCAGTTTGTGATAAATGTGGCAAAAGGCATGCTGGGGAATGTCTTCTGAATTCTGGGAAGTGCTACCGATGTGGTAAGATGGGACATAAGGCTCGTGATTGCACTGAAAAGGATCAAGGTGAAGGTAAGAATAAATTTGATTTACAGTTAGTGAAATGTTATAAGTGCAATGAGATGGGTCACTATGCAAACGAGTGTCCGACAAGGAGCTTGAGTGATGGGAAGCAGTTAGACTACAAGAAGAAAGGGGTGGTGAAATCCTTTGCAACTACTTCAGCAGATGTTGGGCCATCGAATGAAGTGGTGTCAGCTCCAGGGAGCTCAGTATTTTTCGAAGATTGACTTGAGGTCGGGGTACCATCAGTTGAAAGTAAAAGAAGCAGACGACTGTGTTCCGTACTAGATATGGCCATTATGAATTTGTAGTAATGCCTTTTGGGCTAACCAATGCACCTGCTGTATTCATGGACCTTATGAATAGAATTTTCCATGAGTTCTTGGATAAGTTTGTGTTTGCATTTTGAGATTTGGTAAGAGATTGTGTGTGCCTTGTGATTCACAGTTGAAGAGAGAGTTGTTATGTGAAGCTCATAGTTCTCCGTTTTCAGTTCATCCGGGCAGTACTAAGATGTATAGAGATCTGCGGGAGTATTACTGGTGGGATGGAATGAAAAGATATATTGCTGATTTTACTGTGAAGTGTTTGACATGTCAACAGGTTAAAGCTGAGCGGCAGTTACCGAAAGGGATGCTTCAGCCTTTACCAGTGCCAGAGTGGAAATGGGAGAATATATCCATGGACTTTGTTGTTGGATTACCGAAGACATCTCGAGGTA
Source organism: Viscum album (assembly GCA_963277665.1). Taxonomy (NCBI): domain Eukaryota; kingdom Viridiplantae; phylum Streptophyta; class Magnoliopsida; order Santalales; family Viscaceae; genus Viscum; species Viscum album. The sequence goes on from OY728164.1 coordinate 1,355,449,123, forward strand.
ATAATGCAATCTGGGTTATTGTTGATCGCTTGACCAAATCTGCTCATTTCCTTGCTATACGAGATACTTTCTCTCTTGATCGACTTTCCTGTTTGTATCTTAAAGAGATAGTCAGGTTACATGGAGTTCCCCTCTCCATTGTATCAGATCGTGATCCCAGGTTTACCTCTAACTTTTGGAAAGGCCTTCAGAAGTCGTTGGGTACTGAATTAAATTTTAGTACAGCTTTTCATCCTCAATCAGATGGGCAGTCAGAACGAACAATTCAGACATTGGAGGATATGCTACGAGCTTGTTCTATGGATTATCAGGGAAGTTGGGACCAACATCTTTCTTTGGTTGAGTTTTCATATAATAACAGTTTTCATTCCAGTATACAGATGGCACCATTTCAGGCATTATATGGGAAGCGGTGTCGAACTCCAGCTTTCTGGGATGAAGTGGGTGAAAGAAAGTTGATGGGACCAGAATTGGTAGAAGAGATGGCAGAAAAAGTTCAGCTGATTCAGAAACACATGAGAACAGCTCAGAGCAGGCAGAAGAGTTATGCGAATAACCGGAGGAAGGATCTATCTTTCGAGGTAGGTGATCATGTTTTTCTCAAGGTTTCTCCTTGAAAAAGTGTGATGAGATTTGGTAAGAAAGGAAAGTTGAGTCCAAGGTTTATTGGACCATACGAAATTCTGGAAAGAGTTGGATCAGTTGCATACCGAGTGGCTTTACCTCCGAGTTTATCTCAGGTACACAATGTTTTTCACGTTTCGATGTTGAGAAAGTATATGCCAGATCCATCTCATGTTTTGAGTCCAGAGGTAGTTCAGCTGGAAGAAAACCTATCTTATGAGGAACAACCGGTCCAGATTCTTGACCACAGGGAGCAATTGTTACGGAATAAGGTGATTAAGCAGGTAAAGGTTTTGTGGAAAAACCACATGATTGAAGAGGCAACATGGGAATCCGAAAATGCAATGAGGGATAAGTACCCCAATTTATTTGATAAGTAAATAAATTGCGGGGACGCAATTTTCTAAAGGGGGGAAGGATGTAACATCCCAAGTAAGTAATGAATAATAGATATTTTTATCTATGTCTATTAATGATAAAGATAGTGTTTTAGAGGCTTAAAATGAAAATAAATACAATCTTATGCATGGAATACACTAATATTCTTAAAGGATTGTTTTAGTGCCTTTTGATGGAAAACCATTTTTGAATCTATATTTTGACAATTTTAGAAACTATGTTTGTCAAAATAAAATTATCCTTTATGATTGGGACATTAAAATTTACCTTGTGTGAATTTTTGGTAATTTTCCGACAATGTTCATTTTTAAATGAATAGTGAAAAATACTGCATTTTACATCAAAACTACTTTTTAATCTAATTTATTTATATGATTAGATTATGTTTTGAATTGGTTTTGAAGTGAAATTAGAATATATTTTTACCATTTTATCCAATGGTGGTCATTGGAATCAATTTCGATTTGAAATTAGACTTAAACTGGTGTCAATCTTTTGATACTTATTGTTTTGTAAAAACACGCTATTTGCTCTGGCAGCGGGAATTAATTATTAAATTAATTAATGTGACTTATATGATTTGAATTTTGTAAAATAGACTTCATTTTTGAATTCGTAATATCAAATATAGCTTAGAGTGAATTTTTGGTAATTTTCTGAAAAACTTCAATTTTGATGAATAGTGAAACCACTAAGTGGTAATCAAGCAAACTGTTTTTTTCAGTTAAATTAAAGTTTACCACTAATGTGTATTGAATTTTGAAAATCCGACATACATGGTTGTCATTAAGAAGTAAAATGTGGTTCAATGAGATTAAAATAATTTTTTGGTGAATAGTAACTTATTAAGTTCTTAATCGCGATTAGTGGTAATTAGGGTAGTTTAATGTATAAATAATGCTTTAATAATATAAAATGACCTAGACACATGTCCCAACCTCATTGGTTGTGTCATGGCCGACCAAGACAAGCCATGGCCTAACTTGGGGACCCCATGTATCCACTTTTGTTGGGAAATAACATAAATTACTTTTTATTTAATGTTAAAGTGAAAATGACACTAACATAAATTGTTTTACTAAAACAATTTTTAAGTGGGGTTATACAAGTCCAAATTTCGATTATAAATAGTCATTGGAAAGATAAAAAGATTTCCTACATCATAGTAATTTTTTTTATAATTTTTAGACATTAAATAAATTTAATTATTTATGACATAATAATGATGCAGCGATGACATCATTATTTGACGATTTAAATAAAATGGAAAGATAAAATAAAATCTATGAACTACACATGTCCAAAACCAATTGGATGAATGGATTTCGATGCCTTATCACCTTATCCACTAATTCCATCAATGTGGGACCTTTTAAAACCGAAACACATTTTCAAATAATGTAATGTTTCTTTACTTTCCAAAAGTGCCCCTCCTCTCCCCTTATAAAAGGCCCCCACCTCTACCTCATTTCACACACTCTTCAAGCCATTGGCTCGGCCAACCCCTGCCCATTTGCTCTCTCCACATCCCTCTCCTCATCCTAGAGGATTCCCTTTGGGCAGAATCCTTCCAAAGGAAGCCTTTAGGCTCAAACCAAAAGAAGTTACACTTTTTAAGGTATTTCATTCTCTCATGTTCATTTGTTTTATTTTGCTTCTCCGACCCCCTAAACTCTTTTTATTTACTTATTTTGTAACAACACCAGTATCTTAAATATACTAGGATGTTGTTATAAGATATATTTGAGCTACACTCTCACACAACTACATCAAATGGTTAAAGAACATACGGTTTCCGTGGATGGCGAAATTCTGCCTCCCGAAACGATGATTGTTCAATACTCATTTAACACCTTCAAAGGTGGCCATTATGATGTCACTATTTTTATATATGATATATTATATGTTTATGTTTTCCTTAAGCTTCTGTTTTTTTTCATTTTGGGCATACCTTTATGGTTTCCATTATGGGTAAAACACGATATCTTCATTTTAGGAAGTGCGGACTACCGCCCCCTAAAAGTGATTTGATTCGTTAATACCATATGTGGGATGTGTAAATGATAAAGTTAATGATATTATATATGTTGTTATACTGGAATTATAATATACTTTTATATCATTATGATTCCATTCCAGAAAATATGAAATAGAAATGGAAGTAGCGTTCATGCGTACGTACGGCTTACCGTCTCCATGAACGGTGCATTTCATTTCTTACCTCTAAATGATTATGTAATACTATAAAGGCATGAATGTACTGGATATATATGACATATATGATATCTACATCATGAATAACATTCTGGATATAATGAACCTTTGACTAAATTAACAACTTGTAAGTATAAGAAGTCAATTTTTGACTTAAGAACCAAATACCGACAAAATGAACATTATTAACTTAAATGATTACATGATGTTCATAACATGGTATAAAAGGAATAATGAACTTGAAAAAGATTCATAAGCAAGTAGAGATTAACTCAAGTTTATTATTCAGGAGTTTAAAGAACGGTCGGGTCAAGTCGGATACGAGGTATGGGACTTCGTCTCAATCTCCTTTCGTTGAGGCATATTTTATTTTATACACAACTTTCTTTTATACGGTGTATAAACCCCTTTGACTTTTACGTTTATTCAAAAGGAATCTTTTTTTTATACGAAGCGTTTACTAAACGACAAAAGGGAATGTTTTTGTCGTACGTATGCGGCGACAACGACTTCTCCGCCGTCGTGACCGTTATTTGAGTTTCGGCTTCTTCTACAAGCCATTCCTTCTTTTTTTAAAATAAAAATAAATACCATGTTTTACTTTTCTTTTATTTTGGTATTGAAAATGGTTTTCATAATATTTTTATATCAATGTGTGGTATTGATATCTTGTGATTGAATGGTGGAAATTTTATGTTTCCTTTATGCATGTTTTATGTGATATGATTATGTTATGGTTCTTGGGCATTATTATGAAGACGGGTGGTTCCGTGATAAACTAAGGGCGGGTGAGCCCGTTATAGCTCTCCAATGCATTGGGTAACGCGAAGGAGTGAAACGTTAAGGTTTCTCCGAAGAGATTTTAGGGAATATACTGTGATGGGTATTCCAAACGTAACCAAGAGGGTTACCCCCTACATAAGAATGTTATGAATGCCTCAAGTTACCTTTACGTATTATGATTTATATGATTTATTCATGTTTTTATGAGGTATGTTAAAGTGCCTATGTTTTATGGGTAAAGTATGATTTCATTCTTATGTATATATGAACTCATGTTTCCTTTCCATGTTTTTATAACCCATACTGAGTTTTTACGCTCATCCCAAGTTTTTGAAATGTTTTTCACAGGTCAAGGGAAAGGTACATGATAAGATGATAGAGTCAAGGATGTGTCAAGAAATAATCCATGTTTTATTTTAAATGTGTTTCCATTGATGGGAATGAAGAATACTATCTTTATGTAACCACTTTGTTTATATGTGGAATGTAATGCAAGTTTTATGATCTAATTCTCTAAAACTCTAAACCCGAAAAGATCCTCAACGTGTAATCTTGTAATAACTCAAGATTAAGTAAGGTTTAAGGCTGGGGCCTTATAACAAATGTACCTATTTTTTAGGAATACATTGAAGTAATTCCTAAATAGTTACTTTAAACTCCCCTATGAAGAGTGGTAAAGTTTCCAATTGAACTAATACCTAGATCAATGTTAATATCTATGACCCCAAACAATATGGAATATGTAGAGTAAGATGAATTAAAGAATAAAATTAAAGATCTTTTAGTGAATGGTTTTATTTGACCAATTATGTATCCTTGGGGAGAACCTATTCTCTTTGCAAAAAATAAGGATATATCAATTATATTATGCATTGATTATAGAGAACTTAATGGTATGAAAATGAAAAACAAATACCCTATTCCACGTATTGATGATTTGTTTGATGAGATTATTGTGGATAAAATCTTATTCTATATTGACCTTTGATCAGGGTATTATCAGCAGAGAGAAATGAAAGAATATATTCTAAATAATACCTTCCAAACAAGATATAGACACTATGAGTTTGTTTTTATAAATTAGTATTAAATAATTCTATATTAATATTTATGGATTTGATAAATATAGTATTTATAGACTACTTTGAAAAATATATGGTGGTCTTTATTGAAAATATTATGATATATTCCAAAATTCATATAGATCATGAGGATCATTAAAGGGTCATATTAAAAATTTGATAAAAGAGAGGATATTTTTGGAAAATTCATAAAATGTGTGTTCAAGTTTCAACAAGTTTCATTTTTGGGTCACATTGTGACCAATGGAGGAATATCAATAGATATAGAAACGAAAAAATCTATAGTGGAGTTTCATTTATAGAGATGTTCGTTAGTGCACCTGTTCTAATCATAAAATATAATGGGGAAAGAATTATCATTTATATAGATGCATCCTTGGAAGTACTTAGATGTGTACTCATATAAAATTACAAGGTAAATTCATATACATCTCAATAATTAAATCCTTATGAATATAATTATACTTCCCATGACATGGAGTTAACTACAGTTATATTTTCATTAAAAATATTGAGACATTATCTTTATATGAAGAAGTGTAATATATAAACTAGCTAACAAATTCTGACCATATATTCACACAAAATAAACTGAACATGATAAAAAGAAGATGGTTGGAGCTTCTAAAGGTCTATTATTATGCTATTCATTATCACCCTATAAAAGAAAATAAAGTCACTAATGTGTTACGTAAGTAATTCCCTAGAGTTATTGGGATGATGATATTTAAAGGATAACCATTGATAAAGGTTCTAATAAAGATGTAAATGGAATTCATATGGTAAGGTACTTCATCAATCATATCCCAAATGATTTACTAAGAATCATTATTGGAGAGGATAAATATATCACAAAGATATGATATTAAGTTACAAAAGAAGATAAAATCTATGAAAAATGGGAATCTTTCTAAGTTCAAGGTTGATTAAGAGGGAGTAATGAGATTTGGTATAAGTCTATATATCCCATCTATTGCATAGGTAAAGAAAGATCTAATAGATGAATCTCATAGCGATGTGTTCTCTATACATCCTAGAAGAACCAAAATGTATTGGGATATACGATAACATTATTGATGGGATAATAATAGAAGGGAGATTTTTGACTATACTAGAAGATTTTTGTTATGTATATAAGTGAAGGTAGAGAGAAAAATACCCAAAGGAGTGATACAAACACTACTCATACCTATATAAAAGTGGTATGATATCACTATGGACTTTGTTACGAGCCTTCCTAAGACATCCAAGGGAAAAATTCCATAAATTTAATTCTTGATAGATTAACAATGTTGACTCATTTTATCTTTATATTAGAGGATTTATCCCTTGAGTTCCTTGATCTTATATATATTCAACAAGTGGTGAGACATCATGGGACACCAATGTTAATTATTTCAGAACATGATCCAATATTCACTTCTATGTTTTGGAGGTTCCTTTAAATGGATAAAAATAATGAAGTAAAACATAACACAACCTATCATCTATAAAACGATGGGTAATATGAGAATATTATTCAAACATTTGAAGACATGTTGAGGGATAGCTCACTTGATTTTCAAGGGATTTAGGGCCAACATTTTTTCACTTATTGAATTGTACTATAACAATAGTTTTCACTTGAGTATTAAAATAGATTCTTATGAATTACTATATGGGAAAAACTGTATAACTCCAACATACTTTTAGGTATTTAGAGAGGGAAAACTTTTGGGACTGGAAATTTTGAAAGACACTATTGAGAAGATATAAGTAATCTAAAAACATATTAGGGCTGCTTAGAGTCAATAAAAGAATTATCCTAATAATCAAAGAAAGGAATTAGAGTTTGTTGTTAAGGATCATATATTCCTAATAATATCACAATAGAAAGGGGTTAAGAAATTTATAAATAATAGGGGAATGATTTCAATGTACATTGGACCATTTGAGATCCTGGAGCATGTTGGAGAAGTTTCTTATCAGTTATCACTACCGCTAAATCATTCGAATCCCCCGAAATCACCCATGTGTCCCCATTAAGAAAGTATATCTTAGACCCAAAACGCATAATAGAAACATATGGTATATAATTATAACCTAACCTATCATATGAAGAATAATAATCTAGATTATTGATAAAAGGGAACACATCCCGAGGAATATGACAACCTGACTCATGAATGTCTTGTGGAGAAATAAAAACATTGAAGAAGAAACCTGGGAACCTGAAGAAGAGATGAAATATAAATACCCCTATTTATTTTAAGGAAGGGTACAAATTCCGATGGAAAATTTTATGAGGGGGGGGGGAGAATGTAACAAACCAAAATTTTCCTTGATAAAAGAACTCATGTTTTACAATGACTATTTTATTATGTTTTACAATAGAATAACAAAAAATAAATTTTATATATCATTATATATAATGAATTAATATTGACTATAACAGCTATAAATATTACAAGGAGATAAATGAAAAAGAATAAAGTACACACTAATGGAAAATCAGTAGGATTGAATTATCTATTAAAGACCACTCTTGCTATAAAAAATTAAAACGAAATAGAAGATTTGGGAATATGATAGAGTTTATGGAGGGAAGTGTAAAACATTTATAGGTGAAGTGTTGAATGATGAAGAATAAGAATTATGGAGTATATATAGTATGTAATGGGTAACGTGACTCTTAGGATTTTACCATTACCAAATTGTTATCCAATATTACCATTGGTCAATATAACTATTGGTCAATATGAACAATTGAATTATTTAATATAATGGTTAATTATTATATAAAACTGATGAATATGGAAAAAATGATGGCCTTAATTGATATGATCATGCATTTTGAATCCCATTTATCATAACTTGGGAGGTATGTTGTGTCACCGGGGTTCTCTCTTAACCAATCTCAAGAAGAGATTTCAAAAGTAATGCTCAAGAAAAATCAACTATAAGAGACATTCAAGTTAGTAGTGATCACCACTTGATCAGTGCTAGATGAGTCACCCCATGAAAGTACCACCATCACACACCTTACCCTTATGGAAGATGCTAGTGTAATATGGGGTTATGTATCTAAAAATTAATATTATAAGGTGTAATTTTCTTTTTAGAATTAAAATAATGATCTCTCCAATACCATTTTAATTTTTCTATTTAATAAATTACACATGAATATAAGATGAATATAATAAATAGATTTTTTGATACAAATAAATCACAATTTTATTTTTTGAAAATATAGAATTAAAATACAATTTTATGATAAATTTAGTAATTTTAAATAAAATTTATTTTCATGGAATAGTCTTATAAAACACTAGTCATTTAAATATAAATTATAATGTAATTTTATAATGTCCTAGATAATTTTTATAAGGGTCATAATGTTGATTTTTTCATAAAACTGTTATTTTTTAGTAACAAAGTATTTTAATTTAAAAATAAACTTACCTAATTTATATAATATTATAGATAAAATTGATATCATTTTTAAATTATAACATCAAAATTATATAATGGTTAATTTATTATAATTTTCTGAGATACTCAAATTTTTAGGTGAAAAGTAAAATACGGTATAAATATACGATTAGTATTATGATATCATAATGAAATAATAGTGATGTAGTTAATACATTAATGGATTTATTGACAAAAAAAGTGTTTTATAATTAGAATATTGTATTTTTAAGGAATAATATTAATTTTAAATATATATAAATAACCTTCATAAACATAAATAATATTTTAAAAATTAAAAAACAATTATATATAAAGATGACTCACTTCGACATCATCAATGTTATTATTTTCATGATTTCAGTTCCTAAGATAATAAAATATTAAAAATAAATCCTTGTAAAATACCATGGTATAAAATCTCAAGAATACTGATTGTTTTGTATTTTTTTAACTAGGTATCTAGGGCCCGTGTTTAGAAATTAATAACCCCCTATTTTTCTATAAAAATACCCACATTATCTAATCCCTCTCCCCTCCCAAGACTTATAACATGGATTTATGCTTACTTTCTCTCTCTATATTCTTTCTGAGAAGTTCTTAGGGTTATAATAATATCTTCCCATGCTTTAAGAAGTAACTTCTCAAGGTAAGGGGTTCTCTCTCTCCTTTCAATATAGGAATTTATTTTGTCACAAACCTTTTTAGTTCCAAATAATTATGTGTTCATATTTTTATAGTCATCCTTTACTACCCAAATAGTGAGATAGTATATTCCTTCCTTTTTAAACCCTTCCATGAGCTTTTATGTACACCTATTATAGTTCCAAAAGTATCCCTTGAATTTTTATGCCATATGTTTTTGAATATAAAAACCTATATTTAATTAAGGGAATTCAACTAGATACAGATATGCTTCATTGATTTTTGAATTCCATTTACAAAACCCACATTACCTACTCATGGTTTAAAATTATGAAAATAATTTTTATGCTACATGATCTATGTTTCTCACAATAATTTATACATATGAATGGTGTTCCATGATATAGCTCTAATGAATTGGGTATAGAATTAATATCTATCGATCCCATTTCTATTATACCATGATGAAAAAACTTTTTAATATGTTTTAAAAGACCTTTATAATGAACCTTAGTGATATTCTTATGAATGTATTATATTTATGTTGTAGACACATTTCCTCATTATGACTCATGTACTTATGATCATTATTCTATGCTATACCTCAAGTACATATAATCATGATTTTATGTTATTCCTTATGTAATTTTGATCAAGATCTTATTTTATGCCTCATATATTTATGATCATGATCTATTTTTATTCCTAATGAATTACCCATGGTCACATAATTTATATTTCCTTGTTATTCCTTACTGGGATTTATGCTCACCCTTTACTTTGATGCATATCCACACAAAATATTATAAAGTGGATTTAAATTGTAATGGGATTAAAGGAGTCTTTCAAGAAAATTAAATAAAGTTTATGTATATGTTTTTCTTATTTACTGCACATTTTATGTTCCTAGTTTCCAATAAAGTAACCCTAAAAAGGTCCTTCAAAGTTATTAATGTGACATTTTCTAAGTAATTATGTATGAAAATAGTTGTTTTCCATACCTTCTTTATCATTATTAAAGACTATGACAAGATATTTATTTCTTATAACATAGGAAGTGAATCTAATATCAAGAATTGACACACTAGTATGATCTAATTATTTTAGGAAAATTTCAGGGACCACTACATTCTCTACTCATTTCTTTTTTATCCATGTATTTTTATTCACAGTTGGTGTTGATTAACATTATTGATATTCTTTAGAGTTTAATGGACTAACTTAACCTTACAATTCTGCAAATCGATTTTTTGTTTTCTACTCACATGATGATTCCTTGAGATACTTTGTATGTCCACTTTGAGTATTTATAATCTCATTATTCTTCATTTTTGATAAGTAATATATAGATATATTTCTAAATCCTCTTCACCAAAAATAGTGGCCATAAAAATGGTCCTTTGAGTATTGAACTCTACTCAGCCACATTTTTTGTTGTTGTTCCCTTTGATGCCTCTTGTATATGGAAATTTTTTTTGGGAATTTCCTATCTCTCCACATTATTAATAAATGATATGAAGTGTTTTATTTTGTTTCATTGATGAAAAATTATATTTCCCTTAAGATCTAAGAATTTCATAATTCCGAGTCATTCTTAAATAAACCTTTAAAATTAGTGTGGGAACTTGTAATCTAACATCATCCCTTACTGATTTCTATTTACATTAAATACCTATTCCATATTTATACATTTGATGTGTATTTTGATTATAATGATTTTCCTTTTCTAGTTTTTCTTTACACCCAACTCCTCTTTCATTATCTCTGTAGCCTGTGTGATCTAATTTCCCAATTCTATGTTGATAGGTAAATGTTTCTATAGATCTTAAGTTGTTCATTATAGGATGACAACTTCCTCCTCAATTTATTTTATAAATTTTACCTAAACATTCATTTTCTTAGTAAAAAAAACAATAAAATCGGTATGTTCTTCAATTTTGAGCATATACTCAATAAACTTCTCTCCGTTTTCTTACTTTGTATATTTTAGATTCTCAATTTCTTCCTTCAGATCATACTTATCTTTTTCTTATTTATATATATATAATTTATCATCTTGAACCACTCTATTATATTTTTTCATTTTGGATATTTGAATATCTCTATCTTCAAGAATAGGTTTCAATTTTACATAGAGATAAACTCTTCCTTCCACTTATCCTTTGTCATTGTCACTATCTACCATTTTCTGAGAATTTCACACAATAACCACCATAACATTTTCACCATGGTATTTTCAATCTTAAATTTATTTTACCTCACTTTCTTCTTAACAATTATTTTATAGTAAAAAAATATTCATATTCTAGAATAATTTATGTTTTATACCTATCTTACCATTAACATTTCCTAAAGATATATTCATGGAAATATCATCATCATCATTATTGTCTTGAATGTTACCGATGCACTTTTTTATAAGGTACCCAACCATTCCACATAAAAAACACGCAAGTGTACATTTAACTTCAATCATTCCTTTTTCCCATTTAAAGATCTGAGGAAATGAATGAAATGAATTCATCCACCTTTTCTTTTTTCTTTCCATCCTCATTTTTTAGCATCTTCATGGATTTGATGCCCCATATTTATAATTACCCTTTTTCATATCCTCATTATCATCATTTCATATATCATATTGAAAATATTACTTTGTAAACTATCTAACATATTCTCCTTTGGATACTTATACTCAAGTATAGATAGTTTCATATTGAACTATAGTGGAAATATTCACAAGATGCACTTGAAAATATTTACATCATTGAGGGTTTCACATAGACCATGAATGTACTCCAAAATAACATTCTCAATATCAAATAATTCATCAAATGATTCATTAGAAAGTACCCTCAATTTCTTGTACTTATTCAATAGTTTCTATAGTTTAGCTTCTCATACTTTTGAATTTTCATTGTATTTTTTTAACATATTTTCCAAAATATCATGCAATTATTTAAACTATACTAACATTGTAAAGATTGTGTTGGTAAATATCATCCTGAAGGAATTAATTCTTTTTGTTTTGACTTCTAATTCACTACAATCTACTTGGGAAAGATCCCCATTATCCATATTATCCATAATACCATAAATTAAAACTATAAAAAAATCCATGCCTAATGATAAAAAATAATATTTCATCTTATTATTCCAAAGTTGATAATTATTTTCATCAAAGATCAGAATCCCTTGGTGGTTGAATACTTCAATATCTTTAACAGAGATACAATCAAGAACTTTAACCTCTATCTATAATACCAATTGTTGGTCGCATTAGGTTAAGTACTCTGAGATGGGGGTGGGGTGAATCATAGTATGAAATATTCAAACACTTCCTCTTTTGGATCTTGTTTCTTCATTATTATTTTTCTTTTTTCTCCTTCCCATAATAGTGAATGAATTTATTTAAAAAAAATTCTTGATACACATAAATTTTTCTTATTTCACCCTTAATTGGGATATTATAAGGTGCATACAAAGTCAATGTTCTTGATGTACTAAATCCATTATGGTACACTATTTTACAAATGTTCAAATCAGAATTACTATCCCTCCTAGTTTGCAACCATTCACACATTAAAATCTCATTGATATCTAAACTAAAGTGAACACAATTATCCTATAAAATATTCTCTCATTAATTTGAATCACCATATAATTGGTTCACATATATGGGAGTGTTCTAGGAAGCTCTATTGTCACCATAGAGATGAAATAAACTTTAAAGTGAAGTTTTTTATTTATTAAAACACCTTTTAGGAACTTTTCTTCTTCCTTCCTGCATGACTTTAATTCCTCTATGAACTACCTATGCATAATATAAAACAAGTGCCACATGGACTAATTTTTGATAATATATGGATAATTCCTTATAAAAAATTCATCCTTTATGAGAAAAATATACTCCATGAACTATCCTCCCTTGAAAACTCCACTACTTCATTGACCAAACTCCTTCATGAACTCAACTCCTTAATGAAATATTTTTGGACTTGGAAGAATTTCTCTAGCAATGATGTTCTATAATAAAATGTTCTCTTATTAATTAAGTGATTATGGGTACTTCATATAGTTCAAGAAAATAAAAAACCCAATAATCAATAATAATATTTAATCACTTCACAAACACCTTCCACTATGAAATAATCCTACTATACAGATCACATAGCACAACCATTATTTTATGGTATCATTTGAATCACCATATTTCACAAAATATAACAATCCTTTTAAATTTAATTTTGTTAACACCTTTAAAAAAACCCCTTTTTATTGAAAATGATGAGTCCCCTATAGAAACTTTCTTTTAAGTTCACAAACCTACTATTCTAGCTCAATGCCTTCACCAAATTTCCTCTCATATGAAATTTGTATATGGTTTATGAGATCCCTTTTCTATTACCGCAAACTATCTATATAGTTTTTGAACTAATTAAAACATAATTTATGGTTTCTCATATTTTTCATTCTAATTGAGAACTTTCTATGCGAGAATCCTCCCTTTGGTACAAAATCAACTTCGAAATTTCATGCCCAGAAAATTTTGAAAACATCAAGAAATTAATCCACCTTCAAACACTTTATTCAAAAGAAAAACTGTTGGGGTTTTGTTAAATGACCTTTTCAATTAAAAATACCACAAAAATAATAATATGAGGTTTCCCTATAACTATTTTAGGTAGTTATTATATAAATTAGTCATTGAGTGTATCAATTATAAGATACCTAAAAATAATAAGATAAGATATGATTAAAATAAATCATTATTATTCATATTATAAATTTATATTTATATTTATTATTATTTATTGATTAAAAATATATTATTTAAAATAATTATATACTCATTATTAATTTTAAATTGTTTATTTTAAATAAAAGTTTTCTCAAGTACTATATGATTTTATTTAGAATTTAAATTTACAAATTTTTTAATTTGAATTCAATAATATGGAATTAATTTTTAATATCATCATGTTAAAATTAGATTAAGGTGGATATTTATATTTTTTGGATAAGTTGTTTTTTAGTGAATAGTAAAAAAAATTGTTTTTTTAAATACTATATCTTTTATGAAATCATCCTGATATAAATATGAAATTCAAAATTAAGAAACATATAGAACATATTTTATATAATTATATACTCAAAATATCATCTTAATACTATCCAATTAATATAAAGTATTTTTTATGTCAAGATAAATAGAAAAACATTTATTGCGGTTGGTGTAGTGCTTGCACAACATTGAAAAAGATAAATTTGGAGTCTCTTGGATAAAATTTAGGAAGGGATAATTCTGTTCACAACATAAAGGATAAATATGATAATAAATCAATGATTCTTTGTATATTTATAAATTTCAAAACTATATAACATGTTAATTATCCAAATGATTTCTCATCACTTGTATGAGGAAAGAGAAATGAAAATAATATCATAAATATATTTTTATGATAATGATAAGGATAAAAATACATTATAAACATTTCTATATGAAAATAATGTTTATTAATAAATTAGATTTATATTTATTTCACCCAATAAATGTTTTATCTTTTTAGGTGTTTGTAACAAGTGTTTAGCAGCCCTGGTGCTGGATACATGGGTCCACAACATGACCAATAGTTTCCAATTGTGAAATTTTTTATTGGAGCCACAATCAGGTGTGGGGGAGTGTCAGGAGTAGAATATAACTCCTATGATTTATCCTCACCATCACATGTAATTTGTTGGTCATTGATTGTGATCCCTAGATGGTGAGACCAAGGAAAGTAAAACTATAAGGTAGTGATCCAAAGCATCCAATATTACAATAAAGGGTTTGTGGATAGATCCTATCAACCAGTATCATAGCCAAGGAGAAAGGTTTTACTCAAGATCTTACACTTAGTGGAATACCTTTATACCCATTAAATATAGTGATTTCCCTAGGTCTATATGAAAAGGGTTTAATAGACTTGATATTGTATGTAGGGGTTCACGACATGGCCAATGGTGTCACACCATGAAACCTTCAATTTGAGTCCCATATTGAGCATGGGGGTGTTAGGAGAGGAATATAAGTTTGGTGCGTTTTCCCCTCCATAATAAAGCCTTTCTCTGCTATGGTTATTCATACCTATGAAAGAAAAACTATGATACAGTGAGCCAAAATGGAAACTATTATGATAGAGGGGTAGTGTCTAGATCATACCAACATATTTGATGCTAATATTACATGCATAACATTTTATAAAATTAAATTGAATAATTTTATTAATTATTAAGTATTTTTTCGATGTATTATTTGTATTATTCTTTTTATATGTATTAATAATTTAAATATAAAATGTGTAAAAATAAATAAATATATTATTTTATATAATAATTTTAATAAATGGAATTATTTATTTTTTATGTGTAAAATGGTAGAAATTACTCGACCAGAAGACAAAAAAATAGTCTAGGTAAGAATATCGCATAGAGTATTAAGAAAACATGTATTTTGGGTTGTTTTTTTTAAAAAAAGATGTGGAATTAATCATTAATGAAATTTATGTACATAGTTAAATGTTATATATTAAATATTGGAAGAGTTTTGGATGGAATATAGAATAATTATATGTAATCTATTTTTTAAAAGATTTTAGGAAAAGAGGATAATTATTTATATATTCAAATAAATATATATGTGCTCCCAACATAAGAGGTCTATTTAAGAAAATATGGTTATGTAAGGGAACTCACATATGGGGGTTCAATATTATAATCAAATTCCAATGAAAGTAGATCCAACTTCTTAGGTGAATTTATCGATATGAGAATCTATATAAGAGAATCCTAGAAATCTATGGGAATGGATTCCATGTAAGAGAAGTCCCAATTAAGTAGATACTCAAAATGAGTATATCCTCTCAAAATTGGGGAGTTTCCTACATAATCAAATCCCTCTAGAGGAAGTTTCAATATAAGGGTATTTATTTTGAGGAATTTTTTAGAACTAGGAGACACACAATATCATGTGTATTTTATTATTCTTCCAAATACAATTACTGTGCAAGGATAAAGTCAAGATGATATTTAAGGGAATATATTGTAAAGATATTTCAATTCTTTAATGTTATATTGAGAATTATTTTGTAGAACTTAAACTTAACCCATTGCTCATTATAGAAATATAAGGTAGGAGTCAACAAGGATGATTATACTCATGTTGTGTGAATTTTTAAATACATAATTTTATAGGAAATTATGGTTCAATTTGAAAATATTATTTTACTTATTTTTAGGTTTTATTTCGCTTGTATGAACATAGTAAACTTTACCTTACTCTTTTAGAGAAATGGGTTTTCACAATAGAAAGGAAGAGGTGTAGTCTTTCATGGTAAAAAAGGGAGAAAACAGTCATTGAATTATTTATTCCAACTGACTCTAAAGAGAATAAAAATAGGAAAGTGATGATTAATGTCCTCATAAAAAAAGGTGAATTGAAATTATAGTATAACATATAGAAATTTAAATATGAAGGAGTGGGTTTTTTCCTAGGGCCATGTTTGCTAGAAGTTATTCAAATTGGTACTAAAGTGCTACACTATCTTGTTGTATTTTTAGCATTGAACACTTGGGAAAATAAGGGATAACATAAGTATAATTGTGTTCATCTTTGAATAAGGGTAGTTCACTCTTCAAGAGTTCAAGGGTAGTGATATTTTATTTTTTTACTATGATGGTTGTAAACCTATAGGGTTAGTATGACCGCTCCATTATGTAATAAAAAAAGTAGTGCACTTTAGTATCTCAAGTTCATAGGAACATTTCAATGAATTCTAATTTTATTATCCCATAATGGTGAAAAAATTAAAAATTTATTATTCCCCTTCACTTATTTCACCACTACAGAGTGTTATAAAGGGAGAGAAATGTGTCCCTAAACGTGATAGAATAAGATCGGTACCAAGGAAGGAATTTTTAAATATAAAATTCCATGATTAACCCCCTATTGCGGTACTTACCATTATTAGAACAAATATTATAATTAATATATTTTTAATTTTAATAAATTTTATAATTAATGAAAATTCTTACGCAGTGTTGTTGCAATGTCGACACAACACTTGCAAAAGTAGAAGAAAAGTCAAAGTAAATGGTTTTAAAAATAATTAAATTGATAATATTTATATTTATTGTGGTATTTAATAATTTTTTGGTATAAAAATTATATTTAATAAATTATTTAATGTTTATATCAGAATTCCCTAGTGATCTCAATATTTTTAAAGTAAAAGTGGAAAAAATAAACCTAAAAATGACTTTAAAGGGTATTTAATGTTAACAAATATTTATAAATAAATTAAAAATCATAAAATATCATCATTAGTGAATTTGGGGTGTTTAATATTTATAATATAATCTATTTACCATTTATTATACACTTTATAAATTTAAAATTATGTCCTTGAACCTTAATGATTGAATATTTATGAAAACACCATTAATTTTCTCCTATAAAAGGGACTCAATTTAACCTAATAAAAACATAAATAATGTTCAATTTTATATTTCTATTCCACCAAAATACTTATATAAACATATATTTCCATGTTCATAATTCTATTCCCCTTAAAAAATTATTTTCTCCAAAGGCTTTAGACTCAATTTGAAGGAGGTTGTTTGAGGAGGAAGGCAAGGTTTTCTAAGCCTCTTTATATTTTCTTATTTTTGCTTCAATGCCTTAATTTTTTTCTAAATTAACTTATTTTTCTAAAATTAATCCATTAAAATGGTATTTTAATTTTTTTAACCATAAATTATTATATATCATCCATTACCTCTCACTAAATCCTTTTTCATAAGATGTCACTATGTCAAAATATAGGTTTTTCAGATATTTTCTTTCCATTTAAATTATCCTCTGAAACTTTTAATAATGAAAATAATCTTAAATATTTAACCTAAACTTTAATTTTATTTAGAATATAATTCTTTTATTATACTCACATATTTATTGGGTTTTTCATTATTTTAAACTTTTTTGAAAAAAAACTCTAATCACGGTGGAACGATGATGCTTAAAAAAGTTATATATTTCAAGGATATTATTAAAACTTAATTTCATTATTTAATATAACATTAAAATTAAATTAATTTCATGATTAATATTACTTAATGGTAAAATAAACATCATAATAATGTTGTTAAAAGTAAACAATCATGATTATTTATAACCATAAAAAACTAAATTATTGAGAAAGATTCTTCTAATAATAACTATTTCATGACATGTTAAACTCCTTTGACTTTATAGTGATATGAAAATAATACCTTAGAAACTATGAAGATTATGGTATAATTTTAAAAATACCATTGGACATTATTATTATACCTGAACAATTTTAAAGATTATGAATCTAACGACTTCAACATGACCAACGTGAATAATACAAATTTAGTAAATGAATGAAAATGGTAATTAATGAATAAAATATAATAATATTAATAAAAAATGTTCTAAATAAATTATATAATTAATATAATTTTATAATTCAGGAATTTAGAGGACGTAAAAAGAAATTTGGGACTTGTGGTAAGGGAATTCTTAGCTCAATTTCCTTTCATTGAGTTATATTTCTTCTTCACTGACTATTTATTCTAATATTATGTTAATTATTTAAATTAATCATTTTATATTATATTTGTACTATTTTTATGTTGATTTATATTTATTTCAAATAATATCTTTCTTGATAGATTCTTTCCTCACATTTTTTGATCTTTTTAAGGGTTTTCTTTCATGATTATCTTTGAAATCCGAAGTGATTATATTTAAATTTCTATAAAGGAAAATTATATATTATTTCTATTTAAAAAGAAATATGGTTTCTTATACTCTATTTATTTATAGATTTTACATATCTTGTTACTATTTCACCTTCCTTTGGTCCATAATTAAACTAAAATGATACTTGTAAGTGGATCTAATTGTGAAGCAACCCAACAACAACATCTAAAAATATTATATCATTTTTTATAACTATTTAAAACATTTCACAATAATACGTGCTTGATGACCCTAAAGTTTTAGGTTATTTAGAGATTAGATACATAAATATATTATTTAATTATAATATTTATTGTATTAAACATATTTATTTGTATAAGGTACCCTTATAGACTCATCATACTTAAAACCATTAATCAAAACCTAAGAAAGGGTGAGCTCAAATTCCTAGTAAGGGTAAACATGAAAGATATGAATCATTAATAGATAATATAATTATAAAAGTATGATATCATATTCAAGTGAAGGTTATCAATATATAATATTCATACCCATAAAATATTAGATCATAAGCTCCATAATCAATTAATATCTAGATAAATAAACAATAAGGGTTTCGAATTAGTAATCATCAATCAATAATCATAACATAGGCATGTGGAATCATAAGCATATGAAATCGTAATATTTTGAACATAGATAAACACAATAATTTCTACATAAAATCATTTGAGTATAAGTAAAAATAGATCATGTTCCCACATCAAAATGTGAATAGCTATATTTTCAATCATGTCCATGCATATTCCTGTGATAATAGCTACAATACATCATACTCACAAATAAATATGTGAAGAAAGGTATTTTTGTAAGTACCTAGCCTTAAAAATAACCTATTCTAGTAATTCAAAAACTAGAAATCATTTTCTTTTTACAAATATAATTTAGGTCTAATTTTTTTATTGAATTAGGACAAACTCATACATAGTAAACCCATACATTAAAACTGGAAACTTATTCTCAGTATCCATTTCTTTCATAAAACAAAAATCTTTTAAAATAAAGAATCATCTCCTTTTATGAAAAATCTTCAGTACTTTCATCTTGAAGAAATCCTCATCTCCATTCTCCCATAAATCCTATGAACAAAATTTAAAACTTGGGATGAGAACATAAATCTTATTAAGGGATATCAAAATAAAGGAAACTGTGAGTTCAATAAAAAAATGAAAAACTATGAAAAAAACTTTCCATGAAAACATAATATTATAAGCATGAAATAAAATATCATTCCTTTTACAAGATCATTTATTTTACCCTTTTAAAATAATTGATTTCCATATAAACTCATTATCAATAATAGAAAATTCATGTATGTAACTTGGGACATCATCAAATATAACCCATACAGAGCCCTTAAAAATGGAATGACCATATGGATGACTTCCATATATAGAGTACCCAATGTGTTGGAGAGCTATAATGGGGCTCACTTGACATATCTTGATCTATAATGGGGATCAACCCATTATATATTAAGCTATAATTGGGATAAACCCATCATATATTGAGCTATAATGGGATAAACCCAAAATAAACAATGTTCAAGGAACATATCATGAATTAAACCCTTGAAAACACTTTTAAACACATGATAAAAACACTTTTAGATATCAAGATTTCCTTTTTCTTATGAAAATCACTTCTAAAATTTAAAAATGCACACATAATAGTGGAATCCTTTAATTAGAAAATAAACATTAAATATTACAAAGAAAAAATTGAAGTGATAAAGAATAATAAAAGAAGTTAAACTACTCTTAATGTATAAGTTAAAAAAACATACCCTTTTACTTTTCTAAAAAGAGTTGAAAAAGGAACTTTTAAAGAGATTTTTTAAAAGAATATACCTTAACCTGAGTCTAACTCATCACATACAATATTTATCTTAATTAATAACAAAAATAGGTAAATTATTTAAATTCTTGAGAACATTTTAATGTTTATTATTTCTTTTATATAACTTTTTATTATGTTATAAAAATTACATAATTATTCATGTTCACATTGGATGTTTTTTTGGTATTCAGTATCTTATTCCAAAATGACTTTGGTATGATGTCAATAGTAAATGTGGTCATTAGTACATCATCTACAGAATAATAATAATTACATAATAATAACTTTTATACATCAATTATAATTTTAAATCCATGATTTATATATGGATAAGAAAAATGAACTATGTTACAATCATGGAGATGTTAAGTCGTACATACGCATGAGTAACATTTCCTTTTTTCAATGTTAATTATAGATAAAAGGTAAGTATTATTTTATATTTACATAATGATAATTATATATTTAATATAATATTAATCATTTAAATACTATTTTTAATATCATTCATGTGACGTGGTTATGAAAAACGAATTACATCACTTCATGGAGGTGATAGTACACACGTACGCACAAACAATATTATCATTTTTAGATTCATGAAAAGGTAAGAAATTAAATGATATATTATTATTTAATAATTATAAATAGTTCATTAATAGCATATATAAGCATTAATTCCATAATTATAACTAGTGTTGAGAGACAGTTATAGAAAAAAAATTATATTGGCCCGTAAGGTAGTAGTCTGTAGTATGCACAAATTATTAATTATTTTCCCATTTGATAGAAGTGGAGATAGATTTAGGTGATTATATTTTGGGAAACATCCCTCAAGGTATCATTAAAGCATTTTTAGGTGATTGTGTTTGTTGACAAAGTGGACATATGTGTTGTGATTGTTGACAAAGCAAACCATGATATACAAATTTGTTGACAAAGGGGATTTCATGGTGGCATGTTGAGTTAAAGGGATGTTGTTAATAACCCATGTTTGATTCAAGAACATTGAAAAAGGAATGGCTGATTAGGATTATCTAAAAAAGTATAGATACAAGGTGGTGCCATTTTCCAGTGTTTTCCAAATTTTTGGGCCTGAAAATCGATAAATGGAGAAAAGTGGTTTTGGAAAAGGGACTTGCATGTCGTTGTCTTGAAGGAGAGGAAAATTGCATGCCATATGTTTTTCAAGATCATAACATCAAAATATGGAAAATATAAAAGGGGCACCCATGTTTTAGGGTTGGCCGCGCAAGTGACTTGCGCGGTAGAGACTTGCGCGCCGAGACTTGCGCGCTGAGACTTGCGTGCCAAGAGGAGACTTGTATGCCATTATGCAGGGTGTTAAAATACCTATAAATAGAGGTCGACCACTCCTCCTTTGGTGTGAGTTCATCACTTAACAAAAATCAGAGCTCCTGTCATGTAGGTGTAGTGGTCGTGCAAGTGGTGGTGTGGTTGCGCAAGTAGAAGTTTCACGCCAGTTGTTTGTGGCGCGACATGAGTGGTTTGGGCGTTAAAGGAAGGGAGTCACCCAAGTTTTGAGTTGAATAAGGTAGTGTCACACAAGTGGTTTGTTGACACATGACCTCTAGGATTTGAAGAAGTGCGACAGTTGATGGTTGCGCACAAAAATTGGTTTGCGCGTAAAAGGGTGTGAGTTGCACAAGTTTGGAGTTGCAGAAGCTAGTGTTGCGCAAGTGGTTGAGGTGAACTTGCATGCAAATTTTAACTTGGAAGATGAGACTTGCGCGCGAGATTAGAGAAGGGAACCTCTTATGGTTTAAGCGCGACAGTGATTTGGGGCTGCGTGGAAGCTGGAAGATTTCCCAATACCTTCGGTTCAAAGTGAGATTCATCTACGGGTGAAAGTTTAACTTCAACAGAGCATCTACATACAATAGAGGGTGTATTAATTAGTGATAATGAAGAGAAATACAAGTCTATAAACTGTTAGTGGATCCTCTCCATTGTTAGTGAGCCAGAGAGAGAGACATGGAGTGACCATTGGGAAATCAGTGAGCTGAACCTAAATATAGAAAGTCAGTGAGCATGGGAATAGAAGTGATCTATCCTGAACTTTGTAAACAGTAATGTGCTTTTAGTGGATTTGGTACATCGGCACATCACCGGTGTATGCTCCTTGGACGTAGACTAGTGAGGGTGAACCAAGTAAAAATCGTTGTGTCATGTGTATGCTTTAGTTTTTTTTATACTTTTCTACAGGAAAGAGAGAGAAGAGAGTCTTTCTTAACAGTGAGACAAGATCAATAAGGGCAGTTGTTTTAATTTTTCATAACCTGATTCACCCACCTCTCAGGGTATCTAACCTAGTGGACCTAACATTATAGTAAAATAATAACATAATAAAATATTATATATGTATTATACTATATTTATTATTTCCTCAAGATTGAATAATATTTGAAAGAAGTGTAAGAAAAACTAAAATAGAAATACTTTATAAAAACAATACCTCTTCTACAAATGGTTTCCTTTTCTTGACACGTTAAGACCACAAAGGGAAATGTTCTACCCAAAATAAGAGAAATATGATGAGGTTAGGGTATATAGAAAGATATTTTGTTAGATATTAGTTTAAACAAATAGGTTTTGAGGTGTTAATAAAAGAGAATAAGAGCTTCCATTTTATAAGAGAGGGGAGAGGAACTATTAGAATTTATCAAAATATTAAATTAATATAAATTAATTTTAAATACCAAAAGGCTCAAAAATTATTAATTTATAATAAATTATTATTTTGGTAAAAATAAATTCATAAAATAAAAAATATATAAGTTTTGACTATTTTTTAATTCTTATCTTTTTGTTTTAACCCTTATTTAACCTCCTTAATTTTTACCATGATATCATGTAATTTACACTTTGAGCGGTAACATAATTATTATAAGATATAAAAAGACCAATAAATGATACATTGATGAAATTTTGAGACTTCTCCCAATAATTTGGAAAAAATTATATTTTTATGAATTTTATATCATTTAATGAAATATAATTTATTTTGAAATATCATTAATGCCAATTTTGACACTATTCATTACTTTACTTTTTAAAAATATCATAAAAAACTATATCTTCAAAAAAATCTTTTAAATCATCAATAATCTTTCAATGTAATCTATAAAATTATTTTATAACGTTAATTATGTCAAATTATATTTATTTTAATATTTTTAACAATATTCATTTGATATTTCCATTAATTAAAAATTTACTACATCATTATTGTGAAAGCCTTTGATTAAATTATTAATTCTCGAAAATTTAAAAATAAATTTACATGATTAATATAAAAATTTTATATTTCAAAATACTTTTTATAGTCAAATATATCTTCAAAATCACCAAATATAAAAAAATTTATAGTTATTATAACATATGTGTGACATCTTTGACTTTTCGTTAAAATAAAAAAACTATAATGGGATTAAAGTCATCCAAGTGGATCTAAGAGGTCATAAACTCATCATAAGGATGATTTTTGTTGAAATTCACTCATACAATAAAATTAGAAAATGTTTTAGGGTAATTGTATAATATTTATAATATTATTTTTACCTTTAATTTATTGATTTACCTTTAACCATGATAATAAAAATTTCTAAAGTTACTATTCATATTTTCCAAAAATAAAAGGGAACTATTTAGTAAATTTGGAACATATTAATAAAAATATGGAATCCATTTTTTATAAATTATAACACATAAATTTCATAAATTGATTACAAATTAATCCCATTGGTAGAATGAGAAAACATGTTTTTAAATTAAAAACATTCAAAATATGGAAATGTTTTTATATTCAAATTCAATGTGAAATTTATTAAAATGACCTAAATTTGGTTAAATGATATAAAATTTTTCGAATTATACATTAAGACGAGTAAAAAATATAAATTTATACTATAAATTATTTAGAAGAAAAAATTGTTTTCAATTAAAATTTAGCATTTTTTACTATTTTTCAAAACAAGAAACTTATAGAAAAATTACAAAAATTAAAAAAGGTTAATTATGATATTATGATTTGAAATAATATGTTAATTTTTACTAATAGAATTAATAATTTTCAAAATTCTATTTTAAAAAAAGTATATAATTAAAAGGCAGCAAAACTGCTTTTTAGAAAAATACACCTTTTATTTGTAAAATATGGTTTCTTCTTATATCATGTATAAAAAATATATAAGATGAATTTTAAACATAATATTGAATATATATATATATATACTTATTTATTTACTTAAGACAATCCAAAAACATTTATTTTTTTATTTACTGGTATAAAATACACTTGTACAAATTTAAATAGCTTTTCAGAAAATCATTTCCTTTTATTTTAAAAAGGATTTTATATTAATTTATAATTAATTGGTCACTAAATATTTAATTATATATATATATTTGTAAACCATATTTTCATAATTTATTTACTCTTATTTATAACCACCATTCTAAAGGCTAGGTTATAATTATATCATTTAAATAATCATATTTAGTTTTTTATTTAAATTCAATATTGCCTTATCATGTACTTTATCAAAAATAATATTTATTTTAAAAAACTTCAGATGTTACATTCTCCAAAATTTTGGTAATTATATCCTCACAATTTTGAATTCAGTCTTGGTAACAATGGTTTGACTTTTCAAAATACCTTTATTGATTTCCCACATCTAAAAAAGGATTAATAAAACTTCCACCTTAAAATAAATAGAGGGAAGTATGATGGTCACCTGAGATAATACAGACTATGGTTACATGTAGAAACATAAGGGAATGGAATATAAAACTAACTATCATGTTTTGATAGAGTGTAATAGAGAACATGGTCATGAGAAAGCTAACAATCACAAAACCATAAATCTGTGATGGGTTAAAAGGTCATTGATTTCTTATTAAGAAAATAAAATGGATAACATTTTTGTTTTAAGATCATTTCATATAGATAAATAATTATTATACTACTTAGTCTAAGAACATAATTAAATATACTTACTGGACAACTATAATTTCATCCTTTAATAAATTCACACCACAAACACATTTTTTTCTCCAAATGATGAGTATTTAAGATGAATTTGTCATGCCTGAAGCATTATAATCAACTTATATGAATCACAATGACCAAAAAATTATAACTATATATTAACTAAAACAAAAATGGTTAGTATAATATAAGATAATTCCCCCAAAAAATAAAACATATATGATAAAAATGCTTCAATAACCAAAATTGAAAAGTAATACCCAAAGTTCAACATCGACCATTCAACAAATAAATATCCTTAAAATTCCTAAAAAATAATCCAAAATAATATTGAAACCAAATATTTATAAGGATTTTGGAAAATAGTCTTCCAAGAATTGTTTTTAACTTTAATCTCTAAAAACATCAATCACTCGTATTCTCTCATACCACAAATTTAATTTCCAAATCAAATAATCTCCAAGTATGTTATCCATTTCCATAAATAACCCAAATCACCATAAGTACACAATAAAATAATATATTCTTCAAAAATATTATTCAAAATATACTTCTCAATGAAAATTACAAAGTATTATATTTAACTTAATATTATCAGATTACCAAAACAACAAACATCTTCTGAAACAACACTAATCACTTAATCACCAAATCATTTCTCAATACCATGGTTATTAATTTGATAAAACATATTTTCCCAAAATAAAATTATTCTTAATATATACACTCATTAAACTAAAAATAAAAAATCATGCTAACAGGGTCTTCATGTAGGCCACTAGTAGGAGATGCACCAATGCCTCCCTTTGGTTGTGGGTTTGATTCCCACAACATTGCTGAGCACAATGAGTTTTCAACCATCTTGCATATTGTCAGTTTTCTAAAACTATAGAATTATTATAAAATTCCAAAAATATAATAGAATCCTCAACAATAACATTAATATTTTTTATCCTCAATGGTTATATCATGCCTTTCATTTTTCATCCCTAAAATCAATAACCCATAATTACCATAAAAATAAATGAATTTATAAATATCATCAATCACCTTAAAATTTAAAAACAAAAAGTCTGAAAAGGATTTATAATACACTAAACGTATGATAAACATGAAAATTATAAACTCATGATGATATGCATAACTCTTAAGAAAACAAACAAATCTCAAAATTAGTCTAAAATCTAACCTGATACTAAATGTAAGGACTTGACCTTAAACATAACCTATTCTAATTATTTTAAAACAAGAAATCATATTATTTTAACAAACACCATTATTTATAGAGTTTTATATAATTAGAAAAAACTCACACATAGTAAATATACAAATTAAAAATAGACACTTATTCTCAGTATCTATTTTTCCTAAAACAAAAGACTTTTAAAATATATCATAATCTTCTTTCATGAAAAAACATCAGGAGTTTCATCTAATCCTTGTATATATTTTCCCATAAATCCATTAAATTCATTGTAAAACATGGGATTAGCACATAAGTATAAGAAAGGGATATAAAAAGAAATAAAAATATGAGTTTATTAAAAAAACATGAAAACCCAGGAAAACACTTTTCTTGAAAACATAACATTATACCCATTAAGGGAAATATCATTCCTTTTAAAAGAATATTCATTTTCCCTTTGGAAAACAAATTATTTTCATATAAACTCATTAGAAAGCATAGAAACTTCCTGTAGGTATATTGGGACATAATCACATATAACTATTATATAACCCTTATAAATAAAATAACCATATGTTCTACTTCCATCTCTAGAGTACCCAATGTGTTCAAGGGATATAATGGGGCTCAACTGCCATATCTTGAGCTATAATAGGAATCAAACCATTATATATTGATCTGTAATTGTGATAAAATAGTAATATATTGAGATATAATGGGCTCAAAACATAAAAAAATGAACATGGAATTTATCATGAATAAATCCATTGAAAAATATTTTAAACACATGAGAAAAGCACTGTTAGATATCAAAATACCTTTTTTCTTGTAAAAATCACTTCTAAAATATAAAAAACGTGCACATAATAATGAAATATTTTTCTTATAAAAGAACTATGAAAAAATATAAAGAAGGAATTAAAGTATTAAATTTTTCATGAAAAAGTTATAAAACACTCATTTCGTATAAGTTAAAAAATATTCCATATTACTTTTGTAAAAATAGTTGGAAAAGAACTTTTAAAGAGGGTTTTCAAAAGAAATCCCCTTACCTTGAGTTCGACCCCTCACGTATAATATTTATATTCATGAATAATAAACATTGGTTAATTATTTAATTTATTGAGAACATTTAATCTTTTATAATTTCTTTTATATCAATTATTATAATGTTATAACAATTACTTAATTATTCATGTTTATGTCAGATGTTTTGTCAGTATTCAATATTGGAATCCAAAATGACTTTGGTATGATGTCAATAGTAAAAGAGGTAATTAATAAATAATCTTAGTAATAATATCAAAAAAATAATAATAACTTTTATACATCAATTATATTTTTAAATCCATCCATTACATATGTATAAGAAAAATTAACTACGTTACAATCAAGGAGATGGTAAGCCTCACACACTCATGAGTAACATTTCTATTTTTCAATGATCATTATGGAAATAAGGTAAGTATTATTTTGTCTCTAAATAGTTATAATTTTAAAGGAAAAGTCCAGCCCATGACCATGATATTGTCCGCTTTGGGTGTAGTTCAAACATTTTTGTTTTCCCTAGGCTCTAGCCCTTAGGTATCCCCTAAGAAAAGGCCTCATGATGGGAGAGGTATCCACACCACCATATAATGGGGTGTTTCCTGCTCCTCCTACTTCGATGTGAGATAGACATATTCTACCCTCCCCCACCCCCTAGAAGGGCCCAACATCCTCACTGGCACATCAAATGAAAACTAGCTCTGATACCATTTTTAACGGCCCAGTCCAGCCCATGATCATGATATTGATCGCTTTGGGCCTAGCCTGCACAGTTTTGTTTCCCCTAGGCTCTATCCCTCAGGCATCCCCCAATAAAAGGCCTCATGATGTGATAGGTATCCACACAACCTTAAATTATTAATGGTGTCATTGATGAGTTCTGTTAAGGTAATGACAATTATGGCTATCCCACATCGAATGAGGAGGAGCACAATATCATGATCGTGGGCTAGACTAGGCCGTTACAAATGGTATCAGAGCTAGTATCCATTTGATATGTCATCGAGGATGCTAGGACCTTATGGGGGGGGGGGGTTGGATTATGGATATCCCACATTGAAGGATGAGGATCACGAAACACCCCTTTATAAGGTGGTGTGGATACCTCTCCCATCAAGAGGCCTTTTCTTGGGGGATGCCTGAGGGCTAGAGCCTAGGGAAAACAAAACCCTGTGGGCTAGGCCCAAAGCTGACACAATCATGATCGTGTGATGGACTATGTGGTTACAATAATAATGAAATTAATATCATATTAATTATTTAGATACACCTTTTAATATCATCCATGTGGTGTGGTGATGAAAAACAAATCACATCACTTTGTGGAGGTGATAGTTCACACGTTCGCACGAACGACGTTATCATTTTTAAGTGCATGTAAAGGTAAGATCATAATTGATATATTATTCTTTAATAACTATAAATATGTAATTAATATCATATATAAATATTAATTCCATCCTTATAATGAGTCTTGAGATACGGTGATGGAAAAAATTATATCAGCTCACAAGATGGTAGTCTGCCGTCTTCACGAATGATTAATTATTTTTCAATTTGATTAAAGTGGAGATGGATTTTGGGGATGATATTAACATAATAAAATATTATTACAAGTATTAAATTTAAAATATTATTTAATCATGTTTGAATAATATTTTAAGGAAGTGGAAGAAGATATAAAGTAGAAATACTTGATTAACACAATACCTCTTCTTTGAACAATCCCAATTTCTTAACACATTATGACCACCAAGGGTAGTGTTATGCCAAAAATAATAGATCTAGAATGTTTTAAGGGTTTACATAAATGTATTTGGGTATATCTTGGCCTATATAAATATGTTTTTATGTGTGAATAAAATATAATAATATGTTATCATTTATAAGAGAGGGGAGGGGCACTCTTGGAATTTCTCAATAGATTATATTAATATATATTAATTTTATTATAGAATAAGAACAAACCATATTAATTTCAAATGTATTATTAGTTTGGGTCAAAATAAATTCATAAAATTAAAAATAGAGAAAAAATTTAGTATTTGAAATACTTATCTTAGTGTCTTAACCCTTATTTGACTTCTTTAATTCTTAGAGTGCTATCATGTAATTTACACTTTGAGGGTTTGTATAATTATTATAAAATGAAAAAATACCAATAAATGAGTTATTGATGAAATTTTGAGACTTATACCAATAATTTGATAAAATTTTATATTTTTATGAATTTTATATCATTTAATAAAATACTATTAATTTTCAAATATCATTTATTTCAATTTTGACACTATTTCTTAATTGACTTTTTAAAAATATTGTAATATCAATATATATTAGAAGAATCTATTTCAACTATTGTGAAATTTTTTAAAGTATTATATAAATTTTTTGTATGACATTAATTATATTAAATTGTATTTAGTTTAATATTTATAATAACATTTATTTGATAGTTCCATTAATTAAACAATTACTGGATCATCATTGCGCATGCCATTGATTTAACTATTTCTTTCCTGAAAATTTAAAATAAATTTTCATGATGAATATGAAAACATTATATTTACAAATACTATTTATAGTTTAAGATATCTTATAAATAACCATATATTAAATAACCAAAAAATTTAGGAAAATTGTTAGAGTAATTTTATATTATTTATAATATTATTTTTACCCATAATTAACAAATTTACGCTTAACTATGGTAAAACAATTTACTAAAGTTACCATTCATATTGTCCAAAAAGAAAAGCATCCTATTTTATAAATTTGTACCATATTATTCCAAATATGTAATACATTTCTTAAAAATTAAAAACACAGAAATTCATAAATTAATAAAAAAATTAATCTCTTTGATGGAATGAGAAAACATGTTCTTAAAGTAAAACCCTTCAAAAGAATAAAATGTTTTTAAATCCAAATTCAATTTGAAATTGATTCCAATTACCTAAATTGGATTAAATGATATAAAATGTATCTAATTATACTTTACAACCAATCAAAAATATAATTTAACACTAAAAATTATTTAGTCATAAAACAGTTTTCAATTAAAATTCAATATTTTCACTATTTATAAAAACATGAAACTTATCAAAAAAATGTAAAAAATTAAACCAAAGTAAATTTGGATATTCATATTCAAAATAAAAAATTTACGTTTTCAAATATAATTAATAAAAGTCTAAAAATTTAATTTTTAAACAAGTCGTCCATTAAAAGGTAGTAACACCGCATTTAAAAAATACATTTTTTTTGAAAAATTTGGTTTGTTCTTATATCATGTCCATAAAACACATAAGATGAATTTTAATAATTTTATTGAATATATTATATATATATATATATATATTTCATTAATATAATCCAATAATAGTGATTTTTTATTTACTAGTATAAAATAAACCTGTGCACATTTAAATAGTTTTTCATAAAATCATTTCCATTTATTTTAAAATGGATCTTAAATTAATTGGTCACCAAAGAATTAATTATATATACATGTGTAAACAATATTTTTATAATTCACTTACTCTTATTCATACCCTCTATTCTAATGGCTAGGTTATCATAGATTCATTTAAATTATAATATTTAGTTGTTTTTTTAAGCTCGATGTGGTGTGTCATGTACTTTATCAAATATGGTATTTATTTTTAAAAATCATTTGATGTAACAATTTTCAATTATTTCCCCACATATTCCCATGAGAATATCTAGAAGCAATCATACTCACACATCAATATGTGATTAAATCTATTTACAATCATGTCTATGCTTATAATCATCATCTCATGAGATATTAGTATCCCTTTACCCAATTCATAGGAGGGATATAATAGGGAAAAATATTACATAATCATAATTCATTCATATTCATGTCACAAGATCCTAAAATTTTCATTATATCATCATATTATAACCCACGTAAAGAAAACGGGTTCCATAAACATTTCATTATTTCATCAAAACATAACCTGTAGAAAATAGATGAGTTTTATAAACATCTCATCCTGATAATCATAAAAAAACTAGAAAAAGAATAAGTACGGGGTGCTCTCCCAAGCACGTTTCTCTCATTATTCATTGAATTTCTCCTCTGACGCTGGAATGTTCTTCCATCCTCCCATCTCTGGATGAGCTCCTTAGAGAGTTCTCCTTCTTCCTTCCTAGTGTTACATCCCCTAACGTCCTTTTCTTTTCCTAGGATTTCTCCCTCACTTGTCTTATTTTTAAATAGGGTTTCAGTCCTGTGTTCATTTAGATTTTCTTCACATTTTATTTTTGTTATCCTACCATTGTGATCATGCGTTGTTGATATATTACTGTTATGGATTTTTGATGGCGTGGTGGTATAAGTTTTTCTGGTGAAGGTTTTTTGTTTCTGTTTTTTGTATGAGTGTGTTTTTTCTTTCTCAGTCGTGGCCTAATTTGGAGAATTCTCTACCTCTAACTCCTCCCTAGACTCTAGGTTCATCGTGCTCTTCTTAGCCAGTTGGGTGTGTTGGCTCCCCAAGAGGCTTTGGGTTGGGTTGTGTATTGTGGTAGGGGGTTTCATGTGGCCCGACCAACGTTCAGATGATGGTGGAGTTTCATTTTGGTTCAACACTGTTAGCGGTGATCTCATCTATTTGCGAAGGCTCTGTTCTTCTCTTACTCTACTTTGTATCTCTGTACCATCTCTACTCCTGGGGTCAATCTCGTAAGGTGGTGTTCACCGAAGCATTGGGAGGTGGTGTTATAGAGGATTTTGGTTTACCAAGAGTCATTTCCCTCACTCGATGGTGTTTGAATGACAACGATACCAGTGATTGTAGTGTGGTGTTGATGAAAACCTAGTTGTATTAGGTGATTACGATGATAACGGTGACTATGATGTCTAGTTTCAGTGGTGTATGATAGATAAGGATGACAGAGATGAGCAGATAAGGGTGACCCTAGTGACATGATGGCGTGATGGCGGTGACAGTTCTTTGCAGAAAATGTGGTGATGGTGGTGATGTTCCTCACCATTAGGTTTCTTTGGAGACACAGTTTCCTCTTCCGGCTCTGGGATTTACAGATTTTCTGGGATGAAGGTTAATTTTGAAATTTTATTTTGTGAACTTTTGAGTCTTGACGTGGTGTATGGTCTGTTGTTTTTTTAAATTTGAACTATGTATGTGTCCTTAATGTGGGTGTGACTTGATGATAAAGGATGTTCTATAGGTTCCCACTTACCCTAAAAGTGATTCTTTAATAAAATAAAGAAATGGATTGTGGTCATATCCCTAGTAATGAATAATTAACATTAAAGGATGTTATCATTAATAAAAGATTCCATTAAAATATCATTGGAATATTTCTTGAGGAAAATACCATTTTTATTTTCAAATAAATTATTTAAAATACAAATACTTCAAAAATAATAAGGAAATTTTTTTTAAAAAATAACCATGTAAACTTGTAATGAAAGGTTTAAATCATTGTCCAGTCATGTTGGTGAGAAATTTCATTCATTCTATGTATGTTAATACAACGATTCATTTTATATATTTTTTTTAAATGTCAAAAGTACCTATTTCAGAAAATAACAAGAATACTACTTTGGAATGTTCTTATATAAATTCAAAAAATGGTAGAAATGAATTTAAAAAATTAATGTAAAATAGAAAAACATTCTTGAAAACAATTTATAGGAAACATGGATATGGGAGAAAAATACTCACATCCAAAAAAAAAAATCAAATTTTATTAAAGAAAATTCATTACTATTTTATGTTCCAAAAATAGGAAATAATAATATTAAATAAATATTACATGAATAATTATAGTATAAAAAAATTTAATGTATTTATCTAATAGAGATTATATAATTTCCTTAATTTAAATTCAGGCCTAAACAATCTTGATTAAAATGGGATTGAAATATAAATTCCTTTATGCTTTGGTTAATTTTGAATACTACATCCAGAAAAGAATGGCTTCAAAATAAACATTAAAAATCATTAAAATAATTATATTCATGATATAATATTTCAAAGGGATTGTATATATAACTCATAAAAGAAGATAAGTGCATAATATAATATAAGTCCCAAAGAAGGCAATTTGCGATGATAAACCCTTATAGCTTTAGTAATCTCTAAAGAAATATAATAAAATAAAACCATATATAAATTTTTAAATTCTAATAATTTCATGATAATAATAATAAAATAAATTCATTGGTAGTAAATACACCAAACAAATAAAAAAATTGTTTAATAGGATTATATCTCATTTAAATAAAACTGAGACGAGAAACCCTTACCTCAAGTCTCATATTGCTTCATACACATTAAAATTTCTTATATAATAAATATATTTGTTTTATAAATATATCTAAGAACCATATTCATTCATATCATACCATTAATTATTTACATAGACCATTTATCACCCATTTATTAATAATTCCTTATTAAAATCATTGTTCTGAGTGATAACTGTTTTGTTTCTTCATGTATGTTTCAGTTTATTAGTTTTATTCCTTATATGTGGATAATGGTTTCAACATATCCAAAATTTTATTCATTATATAAATATAATATATATTTTTTATATACATATTTATAATCATCCATAAAATGTTGATATAAAAAAATTATTTACACTGTTCATGTTGACGGTAGGTCATACGTATGCATGAATGTTGTTTTCATTTTATAATGAAAAGAAGAAAGGAAATATAAATATTATTTTCTCATTAAATAAAAATAATTATATCATAATAACATATATTAACATTATTTACATCTTTATAACCATCCCTATAAAATGGTAATGAAAAAAATTATAATATTATGTGGTGACGATAGGCCATTTGTATGGGCGTGAGATGTTTTCATCTTCCATAGGATAGAAAGGTGGTTGATAATGTCTGTTAAATTGTAATAATAAAAATTAAGTAAATTTAATGTTCTTAATTTATTATTTTATAATGTATACAATAGATTTAGAGGAGGTAGAAGAAGAAAAAATTGATAGTGTTTAGGTAAGATGATTACATTTTATTTGGTATGACTTCTTTAGATCCATTATTAATGACCCTTTTAATGATATTTTAAGAATAAAAAACCTATAATTCGTGTATAGTGAAAATTATAAGATATTTGGATAGTTTTTTGTTGATCTATATGATTCAAAGTGTTGTAAAGAAGAGAATAGAGGGGTGTCCTTTTATAAGTGGGGGAGAGGACACCAATAAAATTTCATAAAAGATTAAATTATATATATGTATATATATCATAATCATGTAAAGTGTCACTAAGGAACCCAAAATTCGAATATAAAATGTTTTAAGGATGAAATAAACTCAATCAACCCCATTTGGAAAAGTTTTAGATTTATTTTAATCCTTATCTCATATTTAAACCACTTTAAACTCATTTTAAACTTAACCATGATAACTCAATTTTTTTACCATGATTACATAATTATATGACCAAAAAAAGATTCTTTTACCCAAATTTGTAAATTATTATTCAAAGTTTTTAAACCATTTTATCACATTTAATTTATATTTTTTTATAAATAAATTTCAATATAAAAGCATAAAATGCATGAAAAATATTTTTTAATAAAATTACAGATTTAATAATAAAAATAATTTTACCTTAAAATAAAGTAATAAATTGGTTTAAATTAATTTTTTTGATTAGACACTAAAAAAATTAAGGATCTTATAATTTTCTAGAAATCCAAAACCGAATGGAATCTTCTAACCATTCCATTAAACCCGATGACCCAAAAAATGTTTTTAATTTGAATAAAATTTAACTTAGCTTAAAAAAATAAAAAATGCGTTACCAATTTCCAAATAATTTTTTTAAATACAGTATTTAACTCTATAATTAAACATTTTGTTGAAAAACACCCACACAAAAGGATAAATTCATATGTTAATGATATTTTAATATTTTACCCCATAGTTTTAATCAAATTTTACCTCTTTTACTAATGTGAATAATCTTAATTGTTATCTCTATTCATAATGATAAAAATTAAGTTTAATATATCAAATTATATAAATTATTTTGATTCAAAATATTTAATCCATTTTATCAAATTCAATTCATAGAGGTGATATAATTTAATTAAAAATTAGACCTGCAAAATATGACAAAAATGGGTCTTCAAGAAAATAAAATTTTCAAGAATAAGAAGATCTTATATTAACTCTATGGATATTCATAAATATTAAGTAAATTATATAAATATATATCGATAAATAATTTAAAAAATTAATTAAAATAATTCTATAATAGAGATTAATTTAAATATTAAGATAAAAACACATTGGGCGTAAAAAATAGTTTTTAGAAAAAAAAAATTTTAAGCTAAAAATGATATTATACCAAACTAATTTTTTAAAATGATGAATATATAGTTATTAATATTATTCATAATTAATGTGACTTATGTGACTTTAATATCTAATTATAATTATAATTTACTTTACATAATGTAATGAAATGACAATTTTACAAAATACTATTTTTTACTTATTCACTGAAAACTAATTTTTTTTCAGAAAAATCCTAAAACATAAAACTAAAATA
This sequence comes from Viscum album, assembly GCA_963277665.1. NCBI lineage: Eukaryota > Viridiplantae > Streptophyta > Magnoliopsida > Santalales > Viscaceae > Viscum > Viscum album. The sequence goes on from OY728164.1 coordinate 1,355,485,820, forward strand.
ATTTTGATATGATATTTTAAAAAATTATATCCATTTTTTATCAAATAAAATTTATAAAATTTTGATAAAATAATAATAATATTATCTTATAAAATGTAATAAAAAACATTTTTGAAGAAAATGTATTTTTAAAGCTTAAAATTACTTTACTAAAAATTGTGTACTTATATATTATGATTCAATAAATAAATTTTCATTATGTAAAAAAATTCAATATATATTTCATAATTTTTTTAATACTACTCATACCCATCAATTTAATGGTTGTGTAATAATTTATGATAGTTCATTTTAAACATGATGCTATGTATCAATAAAGATATCAAACACTTAAAATTAATTTAGAGATAAATATATTCTAAATTATTTAGGAGTTATGTTCTACCACCTTAAATAAATTGGAACATAAAAAATTTATATCGGTCACAAATGTTTCAATATTTTAAAATAGATTTATTTAAAACCTGCATCGTACAAAGGGATAATAAAACATCCTTTGAAAAGGAAAGTGAAAAACCGAAAGGTTACCTAAAATATCAAATAATTGGGTTCCAAAATAAAGAGAACATTGGTTGGAATTCAAATTATAAACATGGTGGAATAAACTAATGTCTATGGAATAATTTCGAGCGATATAGAACATGGTTATGATAAATTTAGTAAGTATAAAATAATACATCAGCGATGGTTGAAAAGACCATCAGTTCATCAGAAATTAAGATAAAAGGATAAATTTTTTATTTCAAGATAATTTTCCTAATTTTTATGGATTATTTATCTTCTAATATAGATAACAAGAGAAAATAAACTTACTTTATATCTTTTTATTTTATAAACACAATTTCAACCATTGGTTATTATTTTATCAATTTTAACTTCATCTCTAACTCTAAGAAATAAATATTCAAGTTGAAATTTTCTTAACTAAAGTAATATAATCAACTTTTAAAATAACATATGATTTATAAAGTAATTTAAATTCATTCTTTATTTCTATAAATATTTAACAAAATGAAAATGTTTATCAAAAGTTATCGAATATGGTTAAAAAAATATATGAATCTCTAAAACCTCAAAAATAACATGAAAAGTCTATCTTAATCCATTTTATAAATAATAAATCATAACAATAATCTAAAATATATCTTCCCAAATATTGATCTAAAAAAACTGAATTATTTGATGACATTTTTAACATAATCAAATTTAAATTTTTTTTCCTAAAAACATAAAGTAAATAATAATGGCACAAAGAAAACATGTGAATACCATGATCATATATTTTCGTAAAATATTAAAATACTTTCCTAAAAATATTCTAAATCACTATAAAACCTCAATGGAATCATAAATTCATCCTAAATTTAAATATATCCTTAAATAAAATCACAGGCTATCTAATATATTCAATAAAATCCAAATATAAAATAAACATTATCAAAAATCACTTTTTAATTAGATCAATAATAAATTTCATTGTGACCAATACTATCTAATTTAATTTATCAATAGTAATCATATATTTATCCAAAATTATCATTATTATATCAACATCAGACATATATTAAGGGTTATCTTTCCTTCAATTATGTGTTCTAAAAAAATATCATCTTACCACTAAATCACTTTTCTTGGTTATTTATATCATTCAACATATGTTTTCATATCCTTATTGATAAACTATGGAAAATCCTTAGATATTTCATGATTCATATTACTATAATATCATTGGTATAATAATTCTAGTACATAATTATCAAATCCCAATATATAAACACTTCATGAGGAAATTCATTTAATTTTCAATCACATTAATTTCCAAATTGATTCATCATAGTTCGATCTATTGACTAAAACTATAAATCATAGTTTTAGAAACAATAATCATCATGGTAAACTAAATAATCATGAAAAATAATTTATAGGATGTATAAATAATGACACATTATTTTCAATCTATTACACATTAAGTTTATTCTAGGTCATTCAAGGTCATAATGTATTCAAATTATTCATAATGGTTCATAAAGAAAATGTGAATTGACTTGGGAATATCACTTGAGAGTGTCAAACCATGTGTACACTAAGGGAACACTCACAGTGTACTAGAATGATGGTCGAGATATACTCGACCAACTCTTTCGACATTACTACCCATAGATTCATCTGTTCCAAAACAAAATCCACTTGTAGTATATTTATAGTGATATATTTCTATAAAAACCACATAATCTATTCCTTACAAGAACTTTATAATGTTATCCTATTCTTAGAATAATCTCCAAGGTTTTTACCAATGTTTTATAATCCCAATCTCTATAGATTAACTAAACCCTTCTTTGATACCAATTGAAGTGACCAGAGCTTGAAATACCAAAATATTACATTATTTTAGATGAATATTAATTAAATTGCATAATAATACACACCCAAGGTCCTTAAAGGTTTAGTTTATTTGGTGACAAGATTCATAAATACCTTATTTAAGTACACTCTTAATTATATAAAACATATTTATTTATATAAGGTACCCTTCTAGTATCATCATAATTAGAACCTTTCATAAAAACATAGGAAAGGAAAACATAATAAAGGGGGATATTAGATTCTCATTAAGGGTAAACATGGGAGATATAAACCATTAAAGGATAATATGGTCATAAGGGTATGATAACATATTCAAGTTCTCTTTCTCAATGTAAAATATTCATACTAAAAAAATCTTAAATCATAAACTCCAAAAATCAATTTATATATGGAGGGTGTCAAATAATTAATCATAATTCAAGAATAATAACATAAGTATGTTTAATCATAAGCATGATAAATCATAAACTTGTGAACATAGGTAAATGAAATCATGTCCATGCATAATATTGGGAGTATAGATCGAAAGTGATCATACTCACTTATCAAAATGCGAAAAAATATATTTTACATCATATCCCCACATATTCCTATGATCCTATCTTGAATAAATCATACTCAAACATAAAAATGTGAACAAATCTATTTTCAATCATTTTAATGCATATTCTGATGAGCATATCTAGAAGCAATCATATTCACACATCAATATGTGAACAAAGATATTTTCAATCATGTACACGCTTATCATTACTATATAATGAGATATCAATATCAATTTACCCAATTAATTTAAGGGATATAAATACTAAACCATCACATAATCATAATTAATTCATAAAAATGTCACAAGATCATATAGAATTTATCATATCATCATAGTATAATTCGTGGAATGGAAACTGGTTTCAAGAAAATTTCATCATTTCATCATAGCATTACCCATGGAAAATAAATGGATTTCACAAACATCTCATCATCATAACCATAATAAATTCATAGAAATAATAATTTTTTTATCATGGGATCATACCCCTAGTAAAACACAAATAACATAAAAGGATGTTATCATAGATGAAAAATTTCATTTAAATATTGCTAGAATTTTTCTTGAGGAAAATATAATTTTCATTATGAAATTAATTATTTAAAATCCATAAATGTCCAAAATATTAAGTATTTTTTTTGAAAATAAAATTAGAAACTTGTAAATGAATCTTCAAAGCATTTAGAAGTTGTAATGGCAGGAAATTATATTTATGCCAAATATAATAGAATAAAGATTCATTTCACATTTTCAGTAAAAAGTAAAAAGTACGTCATTCATAAAGAGACAAGAATATTTTTTTGAATAATTTTATAAAAATTAAAATAAGTTTCAAAGTGAATTTCAACAATAATTGGATAATAAAAAAATATTTTTTGATTTTTTATAGAAAAAATGGACATGGAAGAAAAAGATTCCTGATCAAAGAATAAATAAATTAGTTTTTTCCCTTAAAAAATTTTTCCAATAATTTTAAGTACCAAAGAGATAAAAATATTACTATTACATTAAAATTTCATGAATAACCAAAGGAGAGTAAAGTTAAAGTGATTTATTGGATATGGATCTTAGAATTTATTCAATTGAAACATTAATCCATTTCCACCTTGGTAACTTTTGAATCATAAGACCTATGAAAGAATAACATCAAAAGAAACATTAAATATCTTTAAATTAATGACATAGATGAAATTTAATTTTTTTATTATAAAAACACTTTTAAGGGAAAAGTGAGAAACAATAGGTTTCACCCATAACAAACACTAAAAGAAACCACAAAATCATTAAAGGATATCTTAAGACTACTATAAACATTCTCCCTCAATAACTTATAGGATATTTTAGTTACCTGTATGTGTGGATCATAATTTAAAAGTTCTTCATGATGATATTCTGGTTTTTACCAAGTTTCCATGTACTCATATTTTTTGATATTCCCTTTATTGAATCCTCTTATCAGTATATGATATTGATTGTCAATCCATGCACACTACTCATGGTTATTTTCCAGGAGAATCAATATTCACATCATTTTATCATCTTCCTCTTATGTGGAATTAATCGCATGAAAATCCTCCACTATTTATTCTTTTGAATTCATGATAATCTCCATAGTTTTCTCAAAAAATGTGACTTTCTCCCACTAATTCCCAATTATAACACCCTAGAAGGGAACAACCCCATCATACAAAGCCTCTTCCCAATCAGAAATTCCAAAAACCTTAGGATCACTTTCTAGTGTCTTGTAATTCGTCCTTTTGGTGGATATAATATCCATTGGTAGGAGTAATTAGTAATAGTCCTTTATAATTTTCATATTGACTTTCTGAATTTTCACCTCATCATGTTAAAAATCCCTCTACCTTAAAGATCTTATGCACTGTCTCATGAGAACTGACAAAAAGATTTGTCACTAGACTCATCCCTAGGTATTCCTTTCTCATAATTGGATTTCTCTACCCGGACTGCTTCATACCCCAATCCTGACCCTTTGCTCTCCAATACTTTAAAGTGGTTTCCAATATTAATAGCTAGAAATTACCTTCTTAGGCTTGACCATATAAAATTCCCACACCACATGTCCCACTCCTAACCCATTAAACTTGATAGAACACCTCCCCTTTTCATGTTATACACCAAATCATGTCCTCACACTGTCTCAGTCTCCTAGGAGCCCACTATTCCAATGTCTTTATACCCTAAAATCACTACATCTATATAAGATACAATATTGGGATCTTTTTAGCCTCCCTTTTTAGTCACTTGTGTCTCCACTTCATGGTTTATACCACTACCAGGTCACATATCCCCACCATGGGATCCCTCAATTTATTTACAGGATAAAGACTCCAAAACCCCAGCAGTGCATGACACATCAGTACCTACTGGTCCTGAAGGGACTTTCACTAAAGACATGGGATCAACTAGATCCTTTCTCAATCGACTAAAAATATTATCCACCAATGGTTTACTCTCCAATTTATCACATTTCACAACCTTTTCCTTACATGGGTTGATAAATACACCCAACTAACTTTTCCCTGTCAGACTATCACTTACAGTAGGCCTCATTACCTTATCACTACCTCCTAATTCCAAAACCTTCTATTGATCATTATTTTAATCCCCCGCGTATATTCTCCCATTGAGTGACCCATTTTCTAAAATAAGATAAAAAATCTAAAAATTATTCATAAATCACAATATACTTACATCAAAACTCCTCCCCCACTGAAATCTAAATGTACTCCATTGGAAATCTTGAGACATAAACTTCTAAACAAATTTGGGGAAAGACGTGGTGGAAAAATGATTGAGTTATAATTTTAGAGAAAAAATATATACCAACAAGATTCCCTAGAATTCACATGATATTCGGGTTTTGAAATGGTAATGGGAGTTTAGAAAAACTAAACCAAATAACCATTGTTGGGATATCACACTTCATATGGAAGTCGTATGTCCACCTGAAAATATGGAACCAGGAACCATTGTAGCTGCAAGGGGAATTGAACCAAAACCTGACTAGGTATTCTTCCAAATATAACCAGATCATTATATTATTATTTTCAAGAATACACACTGTTTATTAATCTTGTAACCCCCATTTCCCAAAAATAAACCTATCAATGTTATCCAACAAAGAACAAAGCTTCTTGAACCAAGAAATCATTGTTTGATTCAGAATATTTGAGGCCTCATGGAACTTTGAGGTTGAAATCGAAAGCTGAGGGAATCCGTTGAATATATCTGAGACTTTAGGGATAAGTAATATTTATGGGAAATGTGGATGGAATTCAGGGCTAGATAATGGGATTAAAGAGTGGTTAACACCCTTGAAGGATGGCAGAGGTCCCTCCCACACCAGTGAGGGGGGGGGTGCATCAACCATCATCATCCTGAAAGGGTGGTCACCATAATAAAATTCTTCTCCCAAACCTTATTATCCCTCTAAATTCATGGTATAACATTTCAAAGGTAATTTCTATACACCTCATAAAATAATATAGGTTAATAATATAACATATGTACCATATAAGTAAATTTAGGATGATAAATCCTTACAACTTTGATAATATATAAATCCAAATCTCATAAAATAGATAACCATATATGTATTTATAAATACCTATAATTTAAAGAGAATTGTCATAAAATACATTCATAGTCAATAAATACACCACACAAAGAAAAAAAGTGGTGAATACTGAATATGTATCAAAGAAATAAAAGTTATATGAGAAACCCTTACCTCAAGTATCATATTTCTTTATACATATTCAAATATCCTATTAAAAAAATATATTTATTATAAATATATTCCATAACTATATCCATTCATATCATACCACATATGATTTACATACAATAACTGCTTTGTTTTTTCATGGATGTTCATATTCATAAGTTCAGATACTTGTACATTGATCATGGTTTTATCATCTACATAAATTTATTCAATATATAAATATCATATATATTTATTATATATAAACACTTATAATCACCCATAAAAGGTATATATAGAAACATTATTTACACCGTTCATGGAGACGGTAGACCATAAATATGGATAACAAATATTCTAAATTTCTAATGAAACTAAAGAAATATATATAAATATTATTTTACCATTATAAAACCACAATTATATAATAAATATAATATATAAATATTAGTTACATCTTTATAACCATCCATTTAAAATGGTTATGAAAAATGAATTACATCGCTACATAGAAATGGTAAGCCGTACATACACACAAGCAATGATTTTTGTAGGATATAAAGGATGAGGATAATGCTTCTTACATCATAATAATAAAAATTAATAAATTTAATTTATAAAATTATTTATTTTATAATGGACACCATATATTTAGATGAGGCTGAAGAATATAAAAATTGGAAGAGGTCAGGTAAGACGATTACCTCTTCTTAGATAGGCCTACATTAGATCCATTATTAAAGAACCTTTAAATAACCTTTTAAAAGGACCTATAATTCATGGATAAGGATGTTTAGAATTTAATTTTTTAGGGTTTGGCTGATTTTTATGGCTTAAATTGGTTTAAATAAGAGAAAGGAGGGGTGTCCTTTTATAAGTGGGGGAGAGGACACACATAAAATTTCTCAAAAGATAAAATAATATATATATCATAATCATTTAAATTAGAACCAATACACCTAAAATTTCAAGGAAATATATTAAAAAATTTAAATAAATTCAATTATTCACCTTTGGAAATGTTTTGGAACCATGTTAAACCTTATCTCCTAGTTAAAAAACTTTAAACTCATTTTATCCTTGACCATAATAACTCCATTTTCCATGAAAACATAATTATATTAAAAAAATAAAAGTGTCCTCATTTAAATTTTTTATATTTTTATTCTAAAATTTTAAAATATTTAATCATATTTAAGTTATATTTTTGGTAAAATTACTTTCAATATAAGGACACAAAATTCATAAAAAACAATTTTTATGAAAATACTAAATTTATGAGTAAAAATAATTTTAACCTAAAATAAGGTAATAAATTTTTTAATAGAATTTTTTTATTAAATAAAAATAATATTAAATATTTCATAAATTTTTTTCAATCATAAACAAAATGGAATCTTCTAGCAATGTGATGAAATGAAAAGATCCAAAAATAGTTTTTAATTTGAATAAAATTAACGTGTCTTCAAAAATGTCAAGCTTGGGTTCCCAATTTAAAAATAATGCTTTAAAATACATTATTTAACTTATTAAAAATAATTTTTTTTCAAATAAAAACAATACAATTGGATAAATATAATTATTTAAGAGATGTTAATGTTTTACTCCATAGTTTAAATATAGTTTTACCACTTTTACCATGTTGAAAATCTTTATCGTGGTCACAATTAATAATGGAAAAAAATTAAGTTGAATGAATTAAATTATATTAATAATTTTGATTAAAAATATGTAATATATTATATCAAATTTAATTCACATAATTGACAAAATTTTATTTAAAATTAATCCCACAAAATGTGAAAAAAAATTCCAGAAAAATGTGATTTTCAAGTATAAGATGATATTATATTAACTCCATGACTAGTAACCATCATTATATGAATTTAGATTCTTAAATATAGATAAATAATATTTAAATTTTATTTAAATCATTCGTAAATTGAGATTTATTTAATTTATTAAGATAAAAATATTTTACGTAAAAACAGTTTTTAGAAATATGTGTTTTAAGCTAAAAAATGAACTTATACCAAAATAAAGTATAATGATGATTCTAAAGTAATTAATTATATTATTTTTAATAAATATATACTTATTTTAATTTAATATAATATGTTAATTTTAATTTATATTAATTAATGTAAAGAAATGATAGTTTTATAATAACCCATATTTTTCACTAATTCACAGAAAAATCAATCTTTTCATAAAAATATAAATATTTCAACCTAAAATAATTTTGATATCTTTATTTCAAAAATAATATATTTTTTATAAAATATAATTTCTAAAATTTTCTTAAATTAATTATAATTTTATGTCATAAAAATAAATTAAACCCATTTTTAATGAAAATGTATTTTTGAAGCATGAAATTACTTTACTAAAAATTATATACTTATATATTATGAATTAATAACTAAATTTTAAATATATAAATAATTTCAATATATATTTCATAATGTGGTTATTCCTATTCATACTCATCAATTTAATGGCTTTATTATAATTTTTCACAGTTCGTTGTAAGCTTAGAGTTGCATGTCAAGAAAGTTATTGAACACTTATGATTTATTTAAAGATAATTATATTATAAAATCTTGGCGTGTTAAAAACCATATATATTATTTTTAGTGAGAAATATTTCTCCTCCATTTCTATATTCAATATATTGTCTTATTAATTACCTTTTATATGATTCAATTATTGATTACCGACATTTTTTCCGACTTTTACTTCCCTTAAAAAATGTTTGAATAGAGTTTTATTATAAAGACAAATTTCTATTAACTTTGAAATTTTTGTTTGGAAAAATATTACTTTTAAATTATTTTCACATGATTCAACTTTTTCACTTCCCACTATAGTTTTCTCTATGAACCTTCCTTTTCAATTTTCCAACGTGTTCCAAAGTAATTATTATACTCATTATTTTATAGATTATTTCTATTTTAAAATAAATGTTATTAGAATATAAAGTGTATTTCAAATAATTTTTTTTAGTAACTTTATATTGATCTTATAAAAATGATATTCATATATGTCAACATCCTCTAATTTTACTTATTTTTTACATTGGATATTCTCTAATGATACAATCCATCTTATTTTTCTGTATAAGTTATGATAATGTTTTGGGAAAATATTTGTAAAACCTATTTTCTTCACATGATTAATTATGATATAATGTAATTTTTAGTGTTTTCATGTTCATGTAGAACATAATGGAAAGGTTTATCAATATATGATGGGTGAGTCTTTTATATCAATCTAATACAGTCAGTAATTCATTACATCATAAGATTACTATGAATGCAGAGTAAAACAAAACCCCCAATAGAATCTATCCACTAAGTTATGACTGGGTGTGGAATTATATAGCCCTAAAATTAATTGGGAAAATCCATATATCTAACGAGTTTAAATTTCAAGGATTAGAGAGAAACCCCCAATCCATTAAGGGACTTTATCAACTATATAGTGATGGTATGGGCTGTAACACCCTGTGATTTTATGAGAAGTATTATTTTTAATTTATTTGATGTCTTATGTTGTATGATACCCCAAGATTATCTTGCGCTATACGCAACACCATATTAGCTTGCAGTATATGCAACACAAATCTTGGATCGTGTTACACACAATTTTAAGTTTGTTTGAAAGTAGTTATTATACGCAACATTGAGTATATATATATATATATAATATTAAAGAAATATGGTTGGATTTTGTTATACTCAATAACAAAGGATTCATTCACTACACGCAACCCTGACTTGGCTTGCATTACACGCAATCGTGACCTTCCTCGATAGCATGTGTTGTACGCAATACCGGGTTTTACTAAACAACGATATATTATTATAATATTATTATGAACAAGCCGTTATGAATAGTATTAACTAAAATTTGAAATTAATAACATTATTATTCATCTTACACATTTTCTAGAACATGGTATAAGAACAAAATAAAATTTTCAGGTAAAATAAGTATTTTTTAAAAAATGCAGTTTTGCCGCCTTTGATGGCACACCCACTTTAAATCTAGTTTTGACATGTTTATAAGTTCAATTTGAAAAAATAAAATTCTTCTTTGGAATCAGGATATTAAAATTTACTTTGGATAAATTTTTTATATTATTCTGATAACTTTCATATTTTAATGAATAGTAAAAACACGCTATATTTTAATTAAAAACAACTTTTTTCATATTAATAATTTATATGGTTAAATTATAATATTGAATGGTTTTAAAGTATTAATAGAATATATTTTTACCATTTAATATAATTTATGTCATTAGCATTTATTTTACATTGAATTCATAGGTAGAATCATTTCAATCTTTTGCAATGTTTTAACTTTGAAAACTCGTTTTCTTAATAGTGGAATTAATTTTAAATTAATTACTACAACTTCTGTGTTTTTAATTCTGAAAAATGGATACCATATTTGTAATCATTAGGTCTCAATTATTTTAATAGGCTACTTTTTTATTTTTTGGCACTATGAATAGTAACTATGGTAATTTTTATTTACTTCAGTTAAAGATAAATCGGGTAATTAAGGGTAAACCTAAGACTGTAAAATTATCCTAACACATGAAAAAATTATATTGGATGACTCAAAGTCTACCCATATCACCTAAGGTTTTGATTAGATTCATTTTATGGACTTTTGACCATGAAAATAATTTAATTATTATTAAAACCAAAGAAAGTGACAACATGTCACTCTCTTAAATCTTATAAGTATAATAATTTTAATTTAGTGATAAACTTCATGAAACTTTGAACATGAATAGTCTATAGAAATATGAAAACATTATCTACATCATGAGAATTTATTTATAATTTTTAAGTATTAAATAATTGTCATTAAAGGTGACACAATAGTGATGCAGAAATTGTTTATTTAGTGAAAAATCAATAATATAGTTTTTATTAAAATAAAAATACCTATCAAAAGGACCATAAACAAGACAAAAAATTATTGGTAGATTATATATATACCCTAAGAATACAAGGGTCTATATGTGGACCATTTGGAGCCTTATAAAACCGATTATGACATTTATATTATTTTATTTTAAATGATCTCAAAGATGTCACCTTCCTAATTTAATAAATATAACAATTTAAATGTTGTGATTTTAAGATTATAAATTCAATTAAAAATCTTATTATTATATTTATTATATTTATCTTAATAATGGGATTTTAGTTTAAATTTTATGCAACATATAAGTATATTAAATAATTATACAAAAATGTTGTAGAAATTATTTTATTAAGAGATATACCAAATAAAAGGTTTTAAAAATATTAAAATAAATATTATATGAACTATTTAACGTTCTCAAATAATTTCATAGATAAATATGACATTTTATGAATGTATGTAAGATTTTATTTTGAACATATCTTCTGTGAGGGTTTTTTTTAAATGCAAATAAATGAATAGTGTCAAAATTGACACTATTGTTATTTTATAAAAATAACATATTATAAAATTGTTTAAATATCACAAAAATATTTAAATATTATAAATTGAAATTTATATGGTCTAAAATATCATAAATTATCCAATTATGGACAATTAACAATACATAATTAATTATTTATAACAATTTAAAAACTATAATCTTATTACCACAAATAAAATTAAATAGATTAAATAAAGATAAATAATGTTGATAATGTTTAAAATAAATTCCCAACTTGTCTAAATTTAATTGGTTGTTTATATTACAACCTTATCTTATCTAATCATCATATTTGAGTCATTTTGGAGGTTTTTATGTGAGGTTCAAATTTATTATAAATTAATATTTCATATAATTCCAAAGGTGCCCCTCTCCTTCCTTATAAAAGGGAACCTCCTCCCTCTCATATTTACACAACTTTGATCCTTCAAGCTTGGCCAAACCCTGACCATTTCCCTTCTCAACTTCCCTAGAAATATTCTAGAGGTCTTGTGCTTCTTATAAGACCATTCTTAGTGCCCTAAGAGGAGGTTTCAAAGAGGCATGTCGAAGAAGAGGTAATACCCGTTATCGATTCTTTCAAATTTATTTCTTCTTCTTCTTCTTCTTTTTAGTTGTTTCATTATAATGTAATAACATAATTATCACTCATATACTGATATGTTATTATATATGTTAAACAACCCTATTTCACCTTCTATCTATCCTACGGAAAACGAAATCACAGCGTCTGCGTACGTACGAAATACCGTCTCCACGCTGTGGTGTAATCTGTTTTCCACCACCACCTTACTTGGATGAGTATAATGGTGTAAATAAATAACTATATATGATTATTTTAAAGTGATAACTATTCTTAAATATTATACAAACACTTCAATACAATTCCATGATCATGTTAATGATATCATCATTTGTGCGTATGTACGGACTACCGTCTCCACGAACGCGATGAGATTCATTTTCCATGATTAACCATTAAAATATGATTATAAGTATATATAATAAATAATAATGAAATATATTAAATAATAATTATACTGGATTTATGAACATAAATGTTTCGTTTATTTTATTCCATTTAATTCAATAAAGAAACAAAAACAGCGTTCATGCATACGTACGACCTACCGTATCTATGAACGGTGTATTTCTTTCCCTTTATCAATCTATTATGTATATTCTGAATATATATTATATATAAATCATGTTTTATATTCTAGAATTAAGTAATCATGATATAATTAGTCATATTAATAATTACAAGTCAAAACACGGATGATAAATGAAACGATTTTACCCAAAACGCTATTTTAACATGAATTTACAAAAGAACGAGTAGTATAAAGTCATAAGTGAACCATAAATGATATCATAACAATGAAGATGATTATATAATATATCAATGACCTTATTTAAATAATTATACAGGAGGTTCGGATATGTACAAAGCATATCAGACCTAAGGTAAGGGATAAAGTTGCAATCTCAATTGTTTTCTATCCGAGATTTCTTATATGTAAGTGTTTACTGGGGTTATATTTATCATCCATGTCTAAGTTTTATAAAAATGTTTTCATGTATGTTTAAAGTATTTTTTACCCATTTTTTACTTTTACTACATGGTATGTAAAGAATCATTTTTTGGTTTTCCATACAAGTTACTTTTTAACTTTTCCGGCAAAAGTACGAGAATAATGTTTTTTTAACTTATACAGCATGAACGGATTTTTACGGTTTCATAATGCATTATTTTCATGAAGCATACTCTACAATATTTCATGAATATTTTCAAAAAAATAATTTTCTTTTAAAATTGAATGGGATTTTTTGAAATGAAAATGATCTTCAAGAAGAAAGGATATTTTCCTCAAGAATTCATTTCAAGTATATTATCAAAATTATTTTCCATCTAAGATAATATAGGGTTATGTTTCTATCCATATTATTACTTTGAATTGATTATGTTATGATGGAATTATTTTTATGATTTCCTTTTATCTTATATGTATTATGGTATGATGTCATGATGTTTATGAATCCCATTTTATTACATGGGTTATTCTATGATGTATGATTTATGATTTTGTGGAACACATAAGAATGGTTTCATTATGAGATGGGTGGGACCTATATCTCCCTCCAATGCATTGGGTAATGATTTATATATCATGAGATAGACATGGGTGGAATGATAAGTTAATCTGGTTCAGTGTTACAGGACTGAAACGAGGAGTGAACTCGATTCAGAAAGGGACTTTGTCCACTAAGATAGTCTTGGCAGCAATGCCTTGGCTACTATTGAAATAATAACATGTTCTGAATGGTTTCCAAAATTACATGTTTTATTCCCATTATATTTTATCATGTTTGATGTTCCATTATGATATATTCCTTACGTACTTCCATGATTTATGTCTTTGCTCAAGATTTTGATGTTTAAATTTAATGTTCAAGTTTTTGCTTTCAAATATTTATGGATTGTTTTATGTTCTCTATGGTTTCCCTTACTGAGTATTTGAGCTCACAATTTTTATGTTTTCTTTTCCCTAGGATATAAAGAAATGTTTTAGGTTAGAAAAAAAACAAAGATCCTTATGGGAGATGTTGAGGATCTTTCACCAGGATTAAAAGATTATGTTCCAAGTTTCCAAAGGCACTAAACTATTACAGTCCTTTGGTGTCTATTTTTGTTATGTATTAAGTATTTCGCAAAAGTAATGTAATTTCCATGTACGTCAAGCTATGTGCCTCTATAGTTGGTATCAGAGGAAAGGTTTAGTTAACCTTTGGAAACTAGGATGCAAAAACATTAGTTATATCCCTATAGATATTTCCAAGGTATGTCTAGGGATATCCCTAAGGTTTAGTATATATATAGGTTATAGTCCTAGAATTGCACTAACGATCTTATAATTAAACCTAATATGTTAGATATTGAAGGTACTCCCCCATTATTATGTTTTTTCCCTAGCATGATTTTTTCCTCTCACACTATTCTTTTTGGGTTTTAAAAAATGGCTAGAAATCATAAGATTCACGATAATGAAGGATATGATGGACAATGGAATGATATTCTTCATGAGAACACAAATGAAATTGGATCTGGAAGTACACATATCGTTATTATTCCAAATCATCAATCTCATAATATGATCAATAATCTCAACTTTGGTAAGTATCCCGACTCAGATAATACGAGAAATATTGAGTTTCATGATGATCATAGAGGAAGGAAACTTGAATTCCCCTCATGTAAATCATGTGGGAAGAGGCATCAGGGAGAATGTTTCAAAGGAACTGGAAGATGCTTTATGTGTGGAAAAGAAGGACACAAATCCTGTAATTACAAAGGAAAAAGTTTACTTAACACCATGGACAAGGATAATGGTATTTCTAAGACATCAACAATGGTTAAATGTTTTAAATGTGGAATGCATAGGCATTATGAAAACGAATGCCCTAAGGTAAAGTCTCATGAAAAGAATCATCATGGCCATATGGGTAGTATTTATATTGATGATGATGAACAGACTACAAATGATATGTGAGATAAAATAATTCTTGAAGCTCGGTCAATGGTTTAAGAAGTTAGTGTAATGATTGTATGTTTATCAATAATAATGTATGGTACTATGGAATAAAGAAAAAATATAAGGATTGTTACACTATTGCCTTTGCTTGAGTTATGAAAGTATATGATGAATGATACCGGTAACCATGAAAGGTTATTAGAATATTTTTGGAAAGTAGACGATATGCACATAATGAAGGGATAAGGATAAAATAATATGTATGATAGTATTCATGAGCTCATGACTTATATAAGGACAAAGTGATATCATGGTGTGAGTATATCGAAATTTTGGGATTTTGGTATGTGGAAAGAGTTAACTTTTGACATCATTCATGTTTTCACAAAGGTTTAATGGGTATTAATTTTTCAATAGAATACATGATTAAAGTATTCAATTGTTTGTAATGTGACCAACAAGATATATCGTATGATATATGGGGGATAAATGATGGTATTCACATGCTGGGCAGATAACATTTCTAGTAATTGTTTTCTTTAAACTATGAGCTTGGACAGAAGTATTTTGGATAAGCTTAAATATTGGAATGGATTATGTTGGACATAAGTTAGTATTGTTTAAGGCTAGAAATTTTTTTTGATATTATTTATGGGATTTTATAATAATGTAGTTTTAGAAAAAGGACAACCTGGAGGACGGGCGACAAACCGTCGTGTCAGACGAGGTTGCGGGAATCGAACCCACAATCGAAGTGAAACATGCCTTTATCGCATATCACTTGCCTAGAGGATGTCACTGGTTAGTATAAATTAGTTTTAATTTATTAAGTGGTTTGAGATATGAAGTACAAGTCCATTTTAAGAACTATATACGATTAATCGACTTATGTATATTTAATAACTTTTGCTAACATTTTTTTGAGACAGATGGAATGACCCATCATTCTATCACATGATCTGCTAACACTTCACAAATAACAAATTCAACTTCATTTCTTTAAGAGATGAAGTTGAAATTGTTCAAGGCACGAACAATAGTGAGATTGAACCAAAATCATGTATGTATTTCTTTTAATTCATCAAATTTAGGGAAATGATCTTCAAAACCAAAAATGTTGTCATAGTGCCCTCATATCTGATGAATCATATGGTACCTTATATCATCACAAATTTATGGCTTTGTGATTGTTGGCTTTTTCATAGCCATGTTCTCTACCACTCTCTATCAGAACTTGATGTTTAGATTTTTCTTCCATATCCATATTTTCACCTATGTTCTCCTACGTGGAAACCCAGTGATGAGTAAATTTGGGTAACCGTTATGTTTCATACATCACTTTTTAAAATTACGTTTTAGTATTCCTTTTTATTATGTGGGTTTCTATTAAATAAAATTTCAAGTAGTAAACCATTTATAACCCCGACGAATTTTGAGGGCGAAATTCATTTTAAGGGGGGTAGAATGTAACACCGTGAGATTTTATGAGAAGTATTCTTTTTAATTTATTTGATGTCTAGTGTTGTATGAGACCCCAATATTATCTTGCACTATACGCAACACTGTATTAGCTTGCAGGATATGCAACACTAGTCTTGGATCATGTTACACACAATTTCAAGTTTGTTTGATAGTAGTTATTCTACGCAACATTGAGTATATATATATATATTCAATCTATTAATGAAATATGGTTGGATTTTTTTATACGCAGCAACAAAGGAGTCGTGCACTACACACAACCTTAACTTGGCTATCATTACACGCAATCGCAACCTTCCTCGATAGCGTGTGTTGTACGCAATATCATGTTTTACTAAACAATGATATATTATTATAATATTATTATGAACTATCTGTTATGAATATTATTAACTAAATTTTTAATTTTATAACATTATTATTCATCTTAAACATTTTCTAGAACATGGTATAAGAACAAAATAAAATTTTCAGGTAAAATAAGTATTTTTCAAAAAATGCAGTTTTGCCGCCTTTTGATGGCACACCCACTTTAAATATAGTATTTGACATTTTTATAAGCTCAATTTGAAAGAATAAAATTCTTCTTTGGAATCAGGATATTAAAATTTACTTAGGAAATTTTTTTTAATATTATTCTGATAACTTTCATATTTTAATGAATAGTAAAAATACGCTATATTTTAATTAAAAACAAAATTTTTCATATTAATAATTTGTATTGTTAAATTATAATATTTAATGGTTTTAAAGTATAAATAGAATATATTTTTACCATTTAATATAATTTATGTCATTATCATTTATTTTACATTGAATTCATAGGTAAAATCATTTCAATCTTTTGCAATGTTTTAACTTTTAAAACTCGTTTTCTTAATAGAGGGATTAATTTTAAATTAATTACTGCAACTTCGGTGTTTTGAATTTTGAAAAATGGATTCCATATTTGGAATCAGTAGGTCCAAATTATGTTAATAGGCTACTTTTTATTTTTTGGCACTATGAATAGTAACTACGGTAATTTTTATTTATTTCAGTTAAAGATAAATCAGGTAATTAAGGGTAAACCTAATATTATTAAATTACTCTAACACATTCCAAAATTTAATTAGAAGACTTAAAGTCGACCCATATCACTTAAGGGTTGGATTATATTCATTTTATGGACTTTTGATCATGAGAATAATTTAATTATTATTAAAACCAAAGAAAGTGACAACATGTCACTCTCTTAAATCTTATAAGTATAATAATTTTAATTTAGTGATAAAATTCATGAAACTTCTAACATAAATAGTCTAAAAAATCTAAAAAAATTATATACATCATGAGAATTTATTTAGAATTGTTAGGGATTAAATAATTGTCATTAATGGTGACACAATAGTGATGCAGAAATTGTTTATTTAGTGAAAAATCAATAATATAGTTTTATTAAAATAACCATACCTATCAAAAGGACCATAAACATGACCAAACATTATATGTAGAGTATATCTATACCCTAATCATACGAGGGTCGATTTTTGGACCATATAGAGCCTTATAAAACCGATTATGACATTTATATTATTTTACTTTAAATGATGTCAAAGATGTCACCTTCATAATTTAATAAATATAACAATTTAAATGTAGTTATTTTAAGATTATAAATTAAATTAAAAATATTATTATGAAATTTATTATATTTATCTTCATTATAGGATTTTATGTTAAATTTGTATACAACAAATAAGTATATTAAATAATTATACAAAAATGTTGTATTAATTATTTTATTAAGAGATATACCAAATAAAAGGTTTTAAAAATATTAAAATAAATATTATATGAACTATTTAATGTTCTCAACTAATTTTATAGATATATATGACATGTTATGAATCTATAAAAGCTTTTATTTTGAACATATCCTCTGTGAGTATTTTATTTAAATGCTAATAAATGAATAGTGTCAAAATTGACACTATTGTTTTTTATAAAAATAGCATATTATAAATTTTTTTAAAAATCACAAAATTATTTAAAAATTATAAATTAAAATTTATATGGTCAAAAATGTAATAAATTATTCAATTATGGACAATTCACAACACATAAGTAATTATTTATAACAATTAAAAAATTAGAATCTTATTACCACAAATAAAATTAAATAGATTAAATAAGGATAAATCATGTTGATAATGTTTAAAATAAATTCCCAAATTGTCTAAATTTTATTGTTTGTTTATATTAAAAACCTATATTATCTAAGATTTTAATTTGAGTCATTTTTGAGGTTTTTAAGTGGGATTGGAATTTATTATAAATTGATATTTCTTATAATTCCAAAGTTTCCCTTCTCCTCCCTTATAAAAGGGTACCTCCTCCCTCTCATCTTTACACAAATTTGAGCCTTCAAGCTCCGCCAAACCCTGACCATTTCCCTTCTCAACTTCCCTATAAATATTCTAGAGGTTTTGGTCTTCTTCAAAGACCAATCTTAGTGCCCTAAGAGATATTTTCAAAGAGGCGTGTCGAAGAAGAGGTAATACCCGTTACTGATTCTTTCAAATTTATTTCTTCTTCTTCTTCTTCTTCTTCTTCTTATTATTTAGTTGTTTCATTATGAAGTAATAACATAATTATCACACATATACTTATATGTTATTATATATATGAAACAATCATATTTCACCTTCTATCCATCCTACGGAAAATGAAATCACCGCGTGTGCGTACGTACGGAATACTGTCTCCCCGCTGTGGTGTAATCTGTTTTCCACCACCACCTTAATTGGATGGGTATGATGGTGTAAATTACTAACTATATATTATTATTGTAAATTGATAATGTTTCTGAAATATTATACAAACACTTAAATACAATATCATGATCATGGTAATGATATCATCGTTCGTGCGTATGTACAGACTACCATCTCTACGAACGCGATGAGATTCATTTTCCATGAGTAACCATTCAAGTATAATTATAAAGTATATATAATAAATAATAATAAAATATATTACATAATAATTATACTGGATTTATAAACATAAATGTTTCATTTACTTAATTCTGTTTAATTCAATAAGGAAACAAAAACAGCCTTCATGCGTATGTACTGCCTACTGTCTCCATGAACGGTGTATTTCATTCCCTTTATCGATCTTTTATTTATAGTATAAATATATATTATATATAAATCATGTTTTATATTATGGAATTAATTAATCATAATCTAAGTAATCATATTAATAATTACAATTCAAAACACAGACGATAAATGAAACGATTTTACCCAAAACGCCATTTTAACATTAATTTACAAAAGAATAGGTAATATAAAGTCATAAGTGAACCGTATATGATATCATAACAATGAATATTATTCGGTAATAGTTCAATGACATTATTTAAATCATTATACAGGAGTTTCGGATACTTATGAAGCATACTGGACCTAAGGTATGTGATAATGTTGCAATCTCAATTGTTTTCTATCCGAGATTGCTTATACGTAAGTATTTACTAGGGTTATATTTATCATCCATGTCCAAGTTTTATAAAAATGTTTTCATGTATGTTTAAAGTCCTTTTTAACCATTTTTTACTTTTACTACATGGTATGTAAGGAATATTTTTTTTGTTTACCATACGAGGTACATTTTAACTTTTTCGGCAAAAGTATTAGAAGAATGTTTTTTTTAACTTATACGGCATGAACAAATTTTTATGGTTTCATAACGCCTTATTTTCATGAAGCATACTCTACAAGATTTCATGACTATTTTCAATAAAATACTTTTATTTTAAAATTCAATGGAATTTTGTGAAAATAAAATGATCTTCAAGAATAAATGACATTTTCCTCAAGAATTCATTTCAATTATATTATCAAAATTATTTTCCATCTAAGATAATATAGGGTTCTGTTTCTATCCCTATTATTACATTGATTTGATTATGTTATTATGGAATTATTTTTATGATGTCCTTTTATCTTATATGGATTATGTTATGATGGATTGATGTTTAAGAATTCCATTTTATTACATGGGTTATGCTATGATGTATGATTTATGATTTTGTGGCACACATAAGAATGGTTTCATTATGATATGGGTGGGACCTATATCTCCCTCCAATGCATTGGGTAATGATTTATTTATCATGAGATAGACATGGCTGGAATGGTAAGTTAATCTGGTTCAGTGTTTTAGGACTGAAATGAGGAGTGAACTCGATTCATAAAGGGACTTTGTCCACTAATATGGTCTTGGCAGCAATGCCTTGGATACTATGGAAATCATAACATATGCTGAATTATTTCTACAATTACATGTTTTATTCACATTATATTTTATCATGGTTGATGTTCCATTATGATATATTCCTTACGTACTTCCATGATTTATGTCTTTTCTCAAGATTTTGATATTTAAATTTCATGTTCAAGTTTTTTCTTTCAAATGTTTATGGATTATTTTATGTTCTCTATGTTTTCCCTTACTGAGAATTTGAGCTCACCCTTTTTATGTTTTCTTTTCCCTTGGATATAAAGAAAGATTTTAGGTAAGAAGAAAAAATGAATATCTTTATGGGAGATGTTGAGGATCTTTCACCAAGATTAGAAGATTATGTTCCATGTCTCCAAAGGCACTAAACTATTACAGTCCTTTGGTGTCTGTTTTTGTTATGTATTAAGTATTCTACAAAAGTAATGTAATTTACATGTACGTCAAGCTTTGGGTCTCTACATGGGCAGTGAGAATCAACATAAGAAAGAATTTTCTATGCTTATATATATTCTACACTCTTATGACTATGTTATTTTTTCATTGATCATTGTAATTGAATCATGTTTCTATAATCATATTAATTGTGTCTTATGATATTAAAAAATATTTATAAATCATCTTTTATTATCCATGTTTTAATGGGTATAGATTTCATATGTTTTTTATTCACCTTGAATATATTATCATAACCAAATATTTATCTTATGCTCACTTATGATGTCTGACTGTAATTTCTTAGGTATACTCTTACTGATAATTTGATCTCACCCTTTATTTAGAACCCACTAACCAGGAAAGTAATAAGAGTATTATGTATTATGTGTCTAGTAAGGTATTATACATAAAGAATTTTTTTTGGAGATGTTGATAACTAAGTAAAAAAATATTGATATGGGTTTTTATCCTTGAATAACGAAATTACAACACTTGATGAGTTTGTTTTTGAATGAAAAGTTACTATTTTGTATGGGTTTTTTTATGTAATAATTTTTTACTAATTAACTAAAACTATAAACCTAAATTGTATTAGGTATGTAAGTAATGAAATATTTTCTACAAATAAAATAATTATGGATGCTTATGTTTGGGTTGTTACACTTACAATCCCAATTATTCATCGTCAACATCAATATCATTATTTTGATACTATCTCAATAATCTAACTTGGTCATCATATAACCAATAATAGAACAAAGGCTAAAAGTTTCCAAAATATATTATTATAAAATAGTAATATATAAGAACACCACCCATCATCTATTTACATATATCCAAAAAGAAGTCCTAGGTAAATTCAACACATCCATATCTACATCAACATCCACATATTCATATTAGTGATACTGTATTTTTATTAATATCTATACCCAAACCACAATATTCTATTCTAAAAAAATATTCATTTGTTTTCAATTCACTAAAAATATGTTTTTATTTACTTATATATGAATTCAATTTATATATATATATTTGGGATTACAAATGGAATATTGATTACCAGAAGTAATATATTTTGATCTATCCATCCCCTATGGTTTAGTGTCTGGAACTGGGAAGTCTAGGAACACAAACCACCACACTAATCTACACCTAATTTGATTTTGGTTCCCTCTGTTGGTTCACAAAAGACTATCCTTCCAAAAAATAAACAAACACCCAATATTAAACATAAGAACAACACAAGGATTATGTGTTTTAGACAAGGTATCCTACAACCATGTAAATTAACCCATAATATTCCATTAAATGAAATATTCACATGATTTATAAGGGAATGAAGTTTTATAACCCTATTTATATTATTAGAAGATGTCCCACTAATGCCTTTCGTTGTTATATTTTTTGATTCCACTCCTCCTGATCTTAAACCCATATAACTATGATATTATCCCCTCATACCTTAGGCCAATGGATCATGTATTTTTACTCATCACTCTACCTTCTGATGTATTATTCATGTTATGAGTCCATATAACATGTAGACCAATGAATCAACTTACATAGATACTCGACTAGTCATCCAGTTTTTGAACCATCTGACTTTTAGGAAAAAACCGTCATTGAAAAGGACAAAATCTATTCCCCTATAAAATCCACTACTTATACTACTAATATCTAGTTTACTATAAAGGTTATCTATTTGTAAATTTCACACAACCTCCTCCACATCTGGAATGTCTTGCTTATTTTATAAGATTGCCCTTTTGTGAGCATCACTCTATACTATAGAACATGATCAGATCCCTGAGTGCATTCATCATATGATAATCTTATATATTCCCATACTATATAACTATTTTTATTTTGTTATTGTATTATATTCATCCATATTATTCTAGTGAACATATTATATTCAACTACTGGTCACTAATTATATTGAAAATCTTCTATTCATCTGCTTCTAATGAACACCCTTATACTAACAGAAATATAAATATTCATGGGGAATTTCATATATAAAAATTTGGTTTCCCAAGAATAACTTTCATATACTTATCTTTTATACCTTATAAATATTAACTATAAAATAGTTCTCACATCTAAAAACCAATAATCCACCACTTGAATTATTTTCATTGTTTGGATGGAGGGTCTTGTGTGAATCAGGAGAGGGATCTGGAACGAGAGAAGGTATAGGTTAGTGTGGTGGATGGGTTTCTTGGACTTCCTAGTTCCAAACATCAAACCATGGGGGATTTATTGATTATAAGATATATCTTATGGTAATCAATGTTTCATATTTTATCTCCAACAAGATAATAATAAAAAGAAGAAGATATTATCACCAATTAATTAGATGGATGAGTTTAATGACACACTAATACAAACCCAAATCAAATTGGGGAAACTTTATGAAATTGATTAATTAGTGGAAGGAAACTATTTTAATTCTTCAAAACTATAATTTTTAGATTTATTAAATGAGAAATATATTATAATATATTATTCAAA
Source organism: Viscum album (assembly GCA_963277665.1). Classification (NCBI taxonomy): domain Eukaryota; kingdom Viridiplantae; phylum Streptophyta; class Magnoliopsida; order Santalales; family Viscaceae; genus Viscum; species Viscum album. The sequence continues at coordinate 1,355,510,212 of OY728164.1, forward strand.
TCCTATATGTTTTCATGTTGATTTGAATGCCACCATTTTCAACATAATGATAAATGAAATTTATGAATAAACTAAATATTATCACATATGATGAAACAATAATATTTTTACATGCCACTAAAACAATCCAACACTTCACTATGATGAACTTACTAATGATAAATATAAATTTAGAAATACTAAAGAACTTAAAATTAATAATTAATTCAATAAAAAAATATTTTAAGAAAATTTAATTATAATTAAAAGAATAAAATAAAAGTTATTCTATTTATTTTTATTTACTTATTATTTCAATAAAATTCATAAATAAGATAAATGTAAATTTATTTTCAAAATTTAAAATTTTAATAAATAAATACTAAATGAGAAAACTATAATTTAAATTTTTTTAAACATACATTTTTATATCATTTATAAACCATTCCATGGGTTTTAATAAGGCAAAATAAACTCATTTAAACTTTTAATAATAACTAAAGAAAAATGAAAATATTTTTTAATAATAATCTACTAAACTAAATTAATCATATTGAAGAATTAGTTATTGAAAGTTAAAATAGCTCAAAAAATATTTATAGGAAAATTTAGGTTACTATATAATTTTTTTCAAATAAAAGAATAATATTATAAAAAAAATATTTAAGAACAATAGATTACATTATTTCAAATATTTCAAAACATTAATTAAACCATTAATTTTATTACATTAAAAATTTAGAATAATGATCCAATTAAATAAATGGTACTAAAAATAAAATTTATAATTTGTTTAGAAAGGTATAAATAATGAACAAATAAAATAATAAAACATTCTAAAATTTTTAGAATAAATAAAGAGATTTTGTTTGGAAACAATCATCAATTATTTTGAAATTTTACTAAAAATTTATATAATAATAAGAAATAATATATATTTATTATAAAATTAATTTTGAACATTTCAATAAGGAACAAGAAAATTTAATTAAAATTTTATCTTAAAAATTTGAAGAACATTGAACATTGTGAAAACATGAGAGAGAAAATATAATGATTTATTATATATCATTATTTTTTCCTAAAATCCTAAAATCCTAGATTATCAATACTCCAAAATATTTATAATTGAATTGTAACACCCCTGATTTGAGGTAGAATAATGTTTTATACTATAGATTTTAAATATTAAAGGGTTTTGGTTGAGTATCAAGATTTTTTGTAAGGTTTAAATAGTTTTTAAAGACTTTTTTAGATGGTGTAGAGTTGGAGAATAGTTAGGGTAAACTATACAGTTCTTCATAGGTAACCATGTTTCTTAAAATGGGGCCTGAGGAAAGGTGAATAGTTTGGGTAAACCGAGTGGTAGCCTTATGGCCTCATAAATGTTTTTACAATAATGATTTTCACAGCTGGCTTACGATTTACCAAAATGTGTGGTCAAACCATGCAAACTTGTGTGTTGACCTGTATCACTTAAATGGTTGGTAGATATTTTTTTAAAACTTGTTATGTAATGAATTATGTTTAAGATATTAGTTTTTATATTTGGTTTATGTCCCAAAAATCACATTTTTACTTGTGTTATTATAGATCTTGAATCCCGAGGTTCATTAATGAATTTATGGGGATTGAGTTCACTTTGGAAGCCAATTTCATTTGATTATTAGGCGTTAGACCTAGGGAATACAAATTAAGTGTAATTTTTCTACCTCTCCTTTGGAATATATTCATTTTCTCTTAGAGGGAAACCTAGAACATGGATTATTTGTTTGGATCTATGGGTTATTCCAGATTTTGATATGATTTCTTTATGATTACTTAAAAGAAAGGTGAGGAGAGTATAGATTGAAAAGATTGTGAAGTGATTCCTAAAAAACATTTTGTGGTATGTGGGTTCTCTACTTATCTACTTTCCCTTGAACTTGAAGGTTTTGGTTTTGTAAAAAACAAATGTTGTGTTTCTAGATAAAAACCCTTTATGATTCTTCTTGTCTTATTGTATTTGAAACTATGGGTTGTGGGATTTTCCCACAAATTGTTCAGTAAAATTCTTGGATGAGATTTTTTTTTGGATTTGGTTATTTAGAACCAACTTCTATATACATTATGGTTACTTGTATCTATATTTTTGAATATTAATAAACTTCTTATCATTTCATGATTGTTCTTTCGTGTAACATAGCATGTGATAATATCCTAAGAGTAGATATCGCCCTGAAATTCTATAGATGTTCTCTATTATGATGTGAACCCAGATGTGCCATGACATAATTATTAAATATATTATATATATATGGATAAAATCATTTCAGGGAAAAAAATGAAACATTATATCAACGATGGAGGTTCATAGAACTTTGAGGTACCTTCTCAAGGTGTAAGGCCTTGGTAATTTCTCATGTAGAAGATTATAAGAAGGAGACAACCAATAGAAAACCCACATTTAATTTTTTTCATTGGATATTCCTATATGTGGAAGGGTGTATTGGTCCTTAAACTTTAATATTTTTATTAACAAATACTATGAGTCATGTAGTTTGATATATTGATGAAAACTGGGATGATAGATGCTCATGATGAATTAGGATATGTTGGGTGCACCACGAGGAATACTTCATTAATGAATTACGTGAGAAAGGATTTGTGCCTTCAATTCTTTAACTAAATTTGATATATCAGGCCCTTTTATGTAAATTATTTAGCCTAAATAAATCCATGACCATAGTGTTCTTTAGTCAAGTTCAATTCCCATAGAGTCAAAGAAATATTTGTTGAGCACACAGGTTGAAACATGCTTGATTAGAGATACCATGATAAAGATATTATATTACATGGTAAGAATTCATATGATGTTTTATGTTATTATGAAATTAATTTCTTTCTCTTTCTATGCCTTGTAATGTTTATACATTCTAACCTTGGACACTGGGTTTCTTCTCCTAATTCCACTAATAAATAGGCCTATAGTTTCATACACTATTTGTATCCAGAATCTCAGTTAAATAATTATATTATTTATTATTTAAAAATTTGAATAAATATTATTACTCCATGTGGTTTAATAATTATTTATTTTTACTTTATTTCATATATTCTTGACATCAGTTATTCAAGAAAATATTTTTTGAGAAGATTAATTAATAAATATTTATTTTCTATTTATTTAATATAATATTTATTTATTTATTGGTGAATAATGAAGCAGTTTTTATTTAATAAAAATAGTAATTATTCAAGGATTGATAAATATTGTGGAGTAATTTTATATACCCAAATCTTGACATACATGGACATTACATTACTTTTGCAGAATACTTAACACATTACAAAACAAACGCCCAATGACCGTATTAGTTTAGTGTCTTTGGAAACTCAGAACATAATCTTCTTATCACGATGAAAGATCTTCAACATCTCTCATAAAGATCTTCCCATTTTGTTTTCATACCTAAAACCTTTATTTATATGTGGGGTAAAAGAAAACATTAAAAGGGTGAGCTCAAATGCTCAGTAAGGGTTAACATGGAGAACATAAAAACAATCCATAAACATTTGAACATAAAAACATAAACATAAAACATCAAAATCTTGAGCAATGACATAAATCTTGGTAGTACATAAGGCATATATTATAAAGGAACATTAATCGTGATAAAATAAAACATATAATTGTGGAAAACCATTAAGCACATGATATGATTTCCATAGTAGCCAAGGCATTGCTGCCAAGACCATCATAGTGGAACAAGTCCATTACTGAATCAGATTTACCTTCCGTTCTAGCCCTGTATTACTGTACTGGATTTACTTGATGTTACAGCAATGTATATCTCATGAGATATAAATCTTTACCCAATTCATTAAAGGGGGATATAGGTCCCACCCATCTCATAATGAAATCATTCTTATGTGTTCCAACAAATAAACATAAATCTTACATCATAACCCAAAGAATCAAATGGGTTTCATAAACATCATCCCATCATAACATAATCCATATATAAAAAAATGGATATCATTTCATCATAAACAAAATAAAACCATGTAAATAATAGTGGCATTATAATTGAGACATGACCATATAAAATAATTTCATCTTAGATGGAAAATAGGCTTGATAAAAAACTTGAAATGAATTCATGAGGAAAATATCCTTTCTACTTCAAAATCTTTCTATTTTCTCAAAATGCCAAGAAATTTTAAAAGAAATGGATTTTTTTTAAATAATAATGAAATATTGTAGAGGAATCTTCATGAAAATAAGGATTTATGATACCGTAAAAATCCATTTAGGCTACATAAGTTAAAAAACATTCTCTCCATACTTTTAACGGAAAAGTCAAAAAAGTACCACGTACGGTAAACAAAAGAAATATTCCTTCCATAACACAAAGTAAAAGACAAAGAGGGGTAAACATGAATTTAAACATACATGTATGAATATTAAAAACTTTATGAAAAACATTTCTATAGACATGGATGAAAAATATAACCTCAGTAAATACTTATGTATAAGCAATCTCGGATAAAAATGAGATTGCAAAATTATCCCTTACCTTAGGACTGATATGATTCGTATGTATCCGAACCTCATGTATAATGATTTAAATAATGTCATTGATTTATTAGAGAATAATATTAATTGTTATGATATCATATATGGTTCACTTATGACTTTATATTACCCGTTCAATTGTAAATTCCATGTTAAAGCAGCGTTTTGGGTAAAATTGTTTCATTTATCGTATCTGTTTCGACTTGTTGTTCTTAATATTATTACATATATAATGATTTACGTAATTACAGAATAAAAAACATGATTTATATATAATATATATTCATTATATAAATATATATGATATACCGATAAATGGAATGAAATACACCGTTCATGGAGACGGTAGGCCGTACGTACGCATGAACGCTATTTTCATTTTCTTAATGAACTGAATGGAATTAATTAAATGAAACATATATATACATAAATCCAGTATCATTATTTTTTAATATACTTCATTATTATTTATTATATATTCTTTATAACCACACTTTAATGGTTAATCATGGAAAATGAATCTCATCACGTTCGTGGAGACGGTAGTCCATACGTACGCACGAGCGATGATATCATATTTTGATATTAAAATCATATATAATTGGATTTTATATCATATATAAAGAATCATAATAATGTTATATTTATTATTTATATCATTTATACTCATTATTATACCCATCTAAATGACGAAATGTTTGAATAACAAACTACACCACGACGTGGAGATAGTAAGCTATACTTATGCACATGTGGTGACTTTTTCATTCATAGGATAGATAAAATAACTAATATGGTTGTAACATTTTTATAAAAACATCACATTATATAGAATATACTAGAGTTATTATTTTATAATGGAACCAACAAAGAATGAGGTAATGAAAGAAGAAAGGAACTTGAAATAGGTGGTGAAATATTTACCTCTTCTTCGGGTTCTTTATTTTTATTTGATCAAAAGGGATCCTTAGGTTGGATTTATGACTAAATTAAGGACTCTAAGATAAATGGAGGACGGTTTATAGGGTATTTGGGAAGGCTTTGTCTGATCCAAATGGCTTTGGATGTGTGAATTAGAGAGAAGGGGGAGTTCCCTTTTATAAGAGGGGTGAGGGAAACCTTAAAAAAACTTAAAATATTATTTTATATTAAATTCATGTTCTGTTAATAATGGATGAACGGTGACTTATGTAGAGGATATGGTGGTCAGGGGTCTAAATTATCTCAAATAAATCGGTTTTAGACAAGTTTAGGTGACCATTTTAGCCTTATCATTTAGATTTTACTATAAGTTAAATAATTTAACTTGTACTGTGTCTTCTTGTATTCTTACACTATATAGTTAGTAAACATACTATAAACTACCAATATAAACCTAATTGGTTCTCTAATGTCATATATATTATTATATAAGTTTTTTGGACAAACCTTATATTTTTAGGATCATTATATCAATTAATAATATAATATTTGTTTTAAAATCTCTTTTATGTCAATTTTGACACTATTTTCTATTTTGTTTTTTCTAAATTCATAACACCATTATTATTTCAAAAAAATTTATCTAACCAACCATAATATATTATATTAACCTAGAAAATTATTTTAATTCATAAAAAGTCTCAAATTACAATTATTTGGGTATTTATAATATCAATTATGTTAACATTTCATTAATAAGGTAATTACTGTATCTTCATTGATTCATAAATAAATTATATTATTTAATGTCTAAAAAATATAAATAATATACGATTATGTAGGAAATGTTTTTATATTTCTAATGAATATTTATAGTCTAATTTATCTTATGTAAAACACTATATTAAAAATGTTTTAGTTATTAAACTTTGAATTTAACTCTTTTAACTCTTCTTTAAATAAAATAATAATAAATGTCCTAATATAATCCAAGTAGACATAAAGGGTAATATTTTATTCCTAAAGTTGATTTTGGTCGAACTACACTTATCCGATACAATTAGGACATGTGTTAGGGTAATAATAATATCATTTTTACCCTTAATTACCCTCTTTACTTTTAACCATGGTTAATAAAAGTTAAAAGTTACTATTCACCAACAATTATTTTTATCTTATTGAACCAAATTTTACTCCTTGATATTAACCATGTCTCTAGGATTTTCTAAATTCAACTCACAGAAGTGGTAAAATTATGTTTTATGTAAATTTGCAAATTCTTCTAGGAGGTGGGTAAAAGATGGTTTAAAGTTCAATAAAAATTTTATATATCTAAAATTATTATAAAATGACTCCAATTAATTACATTGAACTTCTATAGGTATTATGTATCTATTTTGACCTAAAATAAATTTAAATAAAATAAATTATTATTTAATTAAAAAGTCGGTTTTAACCAATAGCTTAGTGTTTTCACTATTCATCAAAAATTGAATGTTTTCAGAAAAATACCAAAAATTCACCCTAGGCTAATTTCGATATTCCAAATCCAAAAATGAAGTCCATTTTGAATGTTAAAATTTCAAAAATTTCAAAAATTGTGTATTACTATTCATAACAGCTAGTTTATATAGTATTTTAATAATATATTATTTTTTAGTGAAACTCGGTATTGTGTACAACACACGCTATCGAGGAAGGTTGCGATTGCGTGTAATACAAGCCAAGTCAGGGTTGAGTGTAGTGAAAGATTCCATTGTTGTTTCATATTATATAATCCATCCATATTTCATTTATACATTGAATATATATATATATATACACTCAGTGTTGCGTAGAATAACTTCTATCAAAAGAACATGAAATTGTGTTTAACATGATCCAAGAATAGTGTTGCATATACTGGAAGCTAATACGGTGTTGGGTATAGCACAATATAATCTTGGTGTAGAATAAAACACAAGACATAAAATAAAATAAAAAGAATACTTCTCATAAAATAACGGGGTGTTACACTCTACCCCCGTTAAAATGAATTTCGCCCTCGAAATTCATCGGGGTTATACATGGTTTTCTACTTGAAAGTTTCTTTCACAAAAACCCACATCGTATAAAGGTATACTAAAACATCATTTTAAAAAGGAATGTTAGAAACATAACAGATACCCAAAGTAACTCATCACTGTGTTTCTACATAGGAGAATATAGGTGACAATAAGGATATGGAAGAGAAATCTACCCATCATGTTCTGATAGAGAGTGATAGAAAACATGGCTATGAAAAATTCAACAATCACAAAGACATATATTTGTGATGATCTATGGTACCATTTGATTCATTGGAAATGAGGGTACTAGGAAAATGTTTTTGGTTTTCAATATCATTCCCCAAATTTTGATGAATTAAAAGAAATACTTACTCGATTTTGGTAAAATCTCAACGTTGTTCGTGCCTTGAACAATTTCCACTTCATCTATTAAAAAATGAAGTTGAATTTTTCATTCTTAAAGTGTTAGCAAATCATGTGATTGAATGATGGGTCATTCCATCTGTCTTAAACTAAAGGTTAGAACAAGTTATCAAATATACATATGTACATCTATGGTGAGTATAATCGTATATGATTCCAAAAATGGACTTATACTTCATCTATCATACCGCAAAATAAAATAAAACTATTTTCTACTAACCAGGGACTTCCTATAGGCCAGAGGCAGGCGATAAAGGCATGTCGCACTTCGGTTGTGTGTTCGATTCCCGCAAACTTGTCCAATGTGACGGGTTTTCGTCCGTCCTGCAGGTTGTCCCTTTTTCTAGAACTACATTATTATAACATTCCATCAATAATATCGAGAAAAAAAAATTATCCTTAAACAATATTATCTTATGTGCAACATTATCCATTTAAAATCTTTAGTCTTATCCAAAATAATCCTATCCAAGCTCATAGTATAAAGACAATGATTACTAGAAAATTCATCAACCAAGTATGTGAATACCGTCATTTATCCCCTGTATATCATAAGATATATCTTGTTGGTCAGATTCCAAACATGTTAATACCTTAATCATGTATTCTCTTGAAAAATTAATACCCATTGAACATTAGTGAAAACATGAATAATGTCAAAAGTTAACTCTTTCCACATAACAAAATCCCAAAATTTATATATACTCAAACCATGATATAACATTGTCCTTATATCAGTCATGAGCTCATTAATACTAACAAAAATTTCATTTTATCCTTATCCATTCATTATGTGCATATCATTTGATTTTCAAAAATATCTGAATAACCTTTCATGGTTACTGGTACCATTCAACATATACTTTCAAATAATTTAGAAAAAACAATAGCGTAAAAATCTTTAGATGTGTCTTTATTCCATAGTACCATTACCTATACAACATAACTCTTTATAAGCATAAATCATTCCACTATCTTCTTAAACCATTAATCGAGCTTCAACAATTCTTTCATCTCACATATCATTTTTAGTCTCTTAATCATCATCAATATAAATACTACCCGTAATACTATGATGATTCTCTTCATGAGACTTTACCTTAGGTTATTTGTTTGTATAATGCCCGTACATTCCTCATTTAAAAAATTTCACCGTTGTTGATGTCTTTGCAATACCATTATCCTTGTCCATGGTGTTAACTAAACCTTTTACTTTGAAATTACTAGTTTTGTGTCCTTCTTTTCCACACCCAAAGCATCTTCCAGTTCCTTTGAAACATTCTCCTTTATGCCTCTTCCCACATGATTTACATGAGGGAAATTGAACTTTTTCCCTCTATAATCACCATGAAACTCCATCTTTCTCTTATTAGACGAGTCAGGAAACATACCAAAGTTGATATTATTGATCATATTATGAGATTGCTGATTAGGAATAATAACGATGTTTAGACATCCAAATCCCGTTTCATTTGGTTTCTCATGAAGAATATCATTCCATTGTCCATCATAACATGAATCCTCCTATTTCCTGCCATTTCTTAAAACTCAAAAAGAATAGTATGAGAGGAAATACTCGTACTAGAAAAAAAAATAATCAAGGGGGAGTAAATTAAATATCTAACATCGTAGGTTTAATTCTATGATAATTAAGATAATTAAAGGCCTATAAACTATACTTGTACTTAACCTTAGGGACATCCCTAGACATACCGTTGAAATATCTATAGGGATCTCTCTAAAGTTTTTGTATCATAGTTTCCAAAGGTTAACTAAACCTTTGCTCTAATACAAACTATAGAGACCTAAAGCTTGCCATACATGGACATTAAATTACTTTTGTGGAATACTGAATACATTACAAAACAAATTCCCAGTGACTGCATTAGTTTAGTGTCTTTCGAAACTCAGAACATAATATTCTAATCATGTTGAACGATCTTCAACATCTTCCATAAAGATCTTCCTATTTTGATTTCTTACCTAAAACCTTTCTTCATATCCCGGGGAAAATAAAACATTAAAAGGGTGAGCTCAAATGCTCAGTAAGGGTAAACATGGAGAACATAAAAATAATCCATAAACATTTAAACATAAAAACATGAACATAAAACATCAAAATCTTGAGAAATGACATAAATCTTGGCAGTACATAAGGCATAGAATATTAACGAAAATTAATCATGATAAAATAATACATATAATTATGGAAAACCATTAAGCACATGATATGATTTCCATAGTATCCAAAGAATTTCTTCCAAGACCATCATAGTGGACAAAGTCTGTTACAGAATCAGGTTTACCTGCCGTTCCAACCCTGTATTATTATATCGGATTTACTTGTCATTACAACCATGTCTATATCATGAGATATAAATCTTTAACCAATTCATTAGAGGGAGATATAGGTCCCACCCATCTCATAATTAACTCATTCTTAGGTGTACCACAAAATAAACATAAATCTGACATCATAACCCGAAGAATAAAATGGGTTTCATAAATATCAACCCATAATAACATAATCCATATATAAAAAAATGGATATCATTTCATCATAAAAAAAATCAAACCATGTAAATAATAGTGACATTATACTTGAGACATGAAAATATTAAATAATGTCATCTTAGATGGAAAATAGTCTTGATAAAACACTTGAAATGAATTCTTGAGGAAAATATCTTTTCTTCTTCAAAATAATTTTATTTTCTCAAAATGAAAGGAAATTTTAAAAGAAATGGATTTTGTTTAAAATAATAGTTAAATCTTGTATATAAATCTTTATGAAAATAAGGATTTATGAAATTGTAAAAATATGTTCATGCCGTATATGTAAAAAAACATTCTTTTCGTACTTTTAACAGAAAAGTCAAAAAGTACCACGTATGGTAAACAAAAGAAAGATTCCTTCCATAACAAAAATTAAAAGTCAAAGAGGGGTAATAATGACTTTGAAAATACCTGGAATAATATTAATCACTTTATGAAAAAAATTATTATGGAAATGGAAGAAAAATATAACCCTAGTAAATACTTACGTATAAGCAATCTCAGATAAAAATGAGATTGAAAAATTATCCCTTACCTTAGGTCAGATATGATTAGTATGTATCCAAACCTCCTGTATAATGATTTAGATAATGTCATTTACTTATTACAGAATCATATTCATTCTTATTATATCATATATGGTTCACTTATAACTTTATATTACCTTTTCTTTTGTAAATTCCATGTTAAAGCAGCGTTTTGGGTAAAATCGCTTCATTTATCGTACATGTTTCAACTTGTTGTTCTTGATATTATTACTTATATCCTGATTTACTTAATTCCAGAATTTAAAACATGATTTATATATAATATATATTCAGTATATAAATATATATTATAGATCGATAAATGGAATTAAATACACCGTTTATGGAGATGGTAGGCTGTACGTACGTATGAACGTTGTTTTCATTTGATTATTGAATTGAATGGAATTAATTAAATGAAACATATATTTAAATAAATCTATTATCATTATTATTTAATATCTGTCATGATTATTTATTATATATACTTTATAACCATACTTGAATGGTTAATCATGGAAAATGAATCTCATCACGTTCGTGGAGACGGTAGTCCGTACGTACACACGAGCGATGATATCATTCTTTTTATATTAAAATCACATATAATTGGATGGTATATCATATATATAGAATCATAATAATGTTATATTTATTATTTATATCATTTATACTCATTATTATACCCATCCAAATGATGAAATGTTTGAATAAAAAACTACACCACGACGTGGGGATGGTAAGCCGTACGTACGCACGTGTTGTGACTTTTTCATTCATAGGATGGATAAAATATCTTATATGGTTGTACCATTTTTATAAAAATATCACTGTATATATATGATACTGGAGTTATTATTTTATAATGTAAACAACAAATAAGGAGGAACTGGAAGAAGAAATGAACTTGAAATAGGTGGTGAGATATTTACCTATTCTTCGGGTTCTTCCATTTGATTTGATAAAAATGGATCCATAGGTTGGATTTCTGACTAAAATAAGGCCTCTAGGATGAAGGGAGGACCGTTGATATGGTATTTGAGTAGGTTTTGGCTGAGAAAAATGGCTTTGGATGTGTGAATTAGAGAGAAGGAGGAGTGACCTTTTATAAGAGGGGTGAGGGGAACCTTAGGGAACACTTAAAATATTATTTTATAATAAATTCATATTCGGTTTATAATGGCTCCAAAGTGACTTATTTCGAGTATAGGGTGGGTATGGGTCTAAATCCTCTCAACCAATAGGTTTTAGACAAGTTTAGGTCACCATTTTAACCATATCATTTAGATTTAACTCTAAGTTAAATAATTTATCTTTTACCATGTCTTCTTGTATTCTTACATTATATAGTTAATAAACATTCTATAAATTGCAAATCGAACCCTAATTGATTCATTAATGTCATATATATTATTATATAAGTATTTTGGACGAACTTTATATTTTTAGGAACATTATATCAATTAATAATGTAATATTTTTTTAAAAACTCTTTTATGTCAATTTTGACACTATTTGGTATTTTGTTTTTGCTAAATTTATAACACCATTATTATTTCAAAATAAATTCATATAACCAACCCTAATATGTTATATTAACCTATAAAATTATTTTAATTCATAAAAAGTCTCAAATCATATTTATTTGGGTATGTATAATATCAACTATGTTAATATTTTGTTAACAAGGTAATTACTACATCATCATTGTGTCATAATTAAATTAAATTATTTAATGTCTAGAAAATATAAATATAAGACCAATATGTAAGAATTTTTCTTTTATTTCTAATGAATATTTATAGTCTAATTTATCTTATGTATAACCCTATATTAAAAATGTTTTAGTTATTAAACATTGATTTTAACTATTGTAACTCTTCTTTAAATAAAATAATAATAAATGTCCTATTCTAATCCAAGTGGACCTAAAGGGTAATATTTTATTACTAAGGTTTCTTTTGGTCGAATTACACTAATCCAAGAAAATTAGGACATATTTTAGGGTAATAAATATATCATTTTTACCCTTAATTACCATGTTTACTTTTAATCGTGGTTAATAAAAGTTAAAAGTTACTATTCACCAAAAATTATTTTCATCTTATTGAACCAAATTTTACTCCTTGATATTAACTGTGTCTCTCAGATTTTCTAAATTCAACTCACAGAAGTGGTAAAATTATGTTTTATGTAAATTTTCAAATTCTCCTAGGAGGTGGGTAAAAGACGGTTAAAAGTTCAATAAAAATTTTATATATCTAAAATTATTATAAAATGACTCCAACGAATTAAATTAAACTTATATAGGTATTATGAATCTTTTTTGACCTAGAATAAATTTAAATAAAATAAATGATTATTTGAATTAAAAGTCGGTTTTAACCAATAACTCAGTGTTTTCACTATTCATCAAAAATTAAAAGTTTTCAGAAAAATACCAAAAATTCAACCTAGGCTAATTTCGATATTCTGAATCCAAAAATGAAGTCCATTTTGAATGATGGAAATTTATTAAATTTAAAAAAGTGGGTATTACTATTCATAACGGCTAGTTTATATAATATTTTAATAACATGTCGTTGTTTAGTGAACTCGGTATTGCGTACAACACACGCTATTGAGGAAGGTCGCGATTGCATGTAATGCAAGCCAAGTCAGGGTTGTGTGTAGTGAAATATTCTTTTTTTGTTGCGTATAATAGAATCCAACCATATTTCATTTATACATTGAATATATATATATACAATCAGTGTTGCGTAGAGTAACTTCTATCAAACTAACTTGAAATTGTGTGTAACGCGATCCAAGAATAGTGTTGTGTACATTGCAAGCCAATACGATGTTGCGTATAGCACAAGATAATATTGGTGTATCATAAAACACAAGACATCAAATAAATTAAAAATAATACTTCTCATAAAATCTGGGTGTGTTACATTCTACACCCCTGAAAATGAATTTCTCCCTCAAAATTCATCGGGGTTATAAATGGTTTTCTACTTGAAAGTTTCTTTCATAGAAACCCACATCGTAAAAAAGAATACTAAAACATCATTTTAAAAAGGAAAATTATAAACATAATGGATACCCAAAGTAACCTATCACTGGGATTCCACATAGGAGAATATAGGTGAAAATATGGATGTGGATGAGAAATCTAACCATCATGTTCTGATAGAGAGTGGTAGAGAAGATGGCTATGAAAAAGACAACAATCACAAAGAAATATATTTGTGATGATCTAAGGCACCATCTGATTCAATGGACATGAGGGTACATGGACAACTTCTTTTGTTTTCAATATCATTTCCCAAATGTTAATGAATTAAAATAAATACTTACTTTATTTTGGTACAATCTCACCATTGTTCGTGCCTTGAACAATTTCCACTTTATCTCTTAAATAAATGAAGTTGAATTTGTCATTCGTGAAGTGTTATCAGATCATGCAATAGAATGATGGGTCATTGCATCTATCTCAAAAAAAAGGTTATCACAAGTTAACAAATACACATAAGTCCATCTATGGTGAGGATAATCGTACATGATTCCAAAAATAGACTTATACTTCATCTATCATCCCTCTTAATAAAATAAAACTATTTTCTACTAACTAGGGACTTCCTGTAGGCCAGAGGTAGGTAATAAAGGCATGTCTCACTTCAGTTGTGGGTTCGATTCGTGCAACCTTGTCCGATGTGACGGGTTTTTGCCTGTCCTGCAGGTTGTCCATTTTTCTAAAACATTATTATTATAACATCCCCACAATAATATCAAAGAAGGTTCTATCCTTAAACAATATTATCTTATGTCTAACACAATCCATTTCAAATCTTTAGTCTTATCCAAAATACTTCTATCAAAGCTCATAGTATAAAGACAACGATGACTAGAAATTTCATCAACCATGCATGTGAATACCATCATTTATCCCCCATATATCATAAGATATATCTTGTTGGTCACATTCCAAACATATGATTACCTTAATCCTGTATTTTCTTGAAAAATGAATACCCATTGAACATTAGTGAAAACATGAATGATGTCAAAAGTTAACTCTTTCCACATACCAAAATCCCAAAATTTATATATACTCAAACCATGATATAACTTTTTCTTTATGTCATTCATGATCTCATTAATACTATCAAACATTTTGTTTTCTCCTTATCCCTTTATTATGCGCATATCATCTAATTTTAAAAAATATCTGAATAACCTTTCATGGTTACCGGTACCATTCAACATATACTTTCAAATACTTTAGGAAAAACAATAGTGTTGTTGGGACCACTTTGTGTATAAGGTTGTATTTGTTTTCAATAGTTGTCAATAATGATCAAAATGAAGGAGATCAAGAAGTACTCCAATGAAATGGAGGAATGGGAATTCAGATGATTGTTGTACTAATCATAAGTTCAAAGAACATGTGTCAAAGGTGACACATTGTCTACAACAGTGAAGAATGGCGAGGAATAATCCATCTGCAGATCAAGAAGAAGACATGATGGTCGATGAAGACCATGCAACTCTTCATGATTGCATGAGAACCATGTAAGAGACTTCATGAAGAATAGAATCGTATGATTTGCATGAAGTAGATAAAGATGGTTTAAGAAGAAGACAATGTTCAAGGGATTGGAATTCTATGACGGCCACACACATTGGACTTATGCGATGGTCATGCACTTCACATTGTATCAAACTATGATGATGCTAAAGCTGATCTATCAAAGGATACATATCACGATAGTGGAGTTTGTGATGAAAGAATAGCAGAAGGAAAATCACAGAGGTGATCGTGCTTGTTGACAGAGCAAACAAATGACATACAACTTTGTTGACAAAGGAGATTTCATGGTGGCATGTTGAGTTCAAAGGTTGTCATTAAGGATCCATGTTTGATTCAAGAACATCGATAGAGGAATGTAATATGAAGGAATTGATGAGCAAGTGGCTGACATCCTGACGAATCCATTGTCAGCAGCTGTGTTTGAAAAGCATCAGTTGAACCTTGGTGTTCATCCTCCTCCTAGTGCATAAAGAGGATCTGAGATACCCTCTCCCCGATTATGATAACTATCTTTATCTGGTTATGGATGTGATGCAGGTTTGTGGGGGAGATACTATCCATGGGGAGTATGGATTGAGCAGAACATTGAACACTTTACCGGACTTTGGGATTGTTGTCAATGGGGGAGAAAGGAATAACTTCAGCGGAAGTTCAGAATGTGTACCATCAAAGAGATCATACAGTTCAGGCGGTACAAAAGATCAGTACAAGGTGGCGCCATTTCCCAGTGTTTACCAAATTTTTGGGGTCCAAAATTTGGAAGTCGGTGAGCATTGTGAAAATAAGATTTCCTTGAAGAGCATAATTAAATATGGAAATGACATGAATTTCGTGAAGAGTGGATTAATGGTTTGGAATTCGCGAAGACCAGAATTATAGAGGCGGTGATTCTTCGTGATTACGTCAAATCTTCGCGAATGACATAGGATGAAGAGCATCGCATCGATGAAGAGCTTTGAGAGGGAGCTTCGCGGAGAAGGTACGAAGGAAATGACGGAACACTCCGTAATTACGATGAGTTCAGCGAATGGAAAATTGCCATAGTGCTTCGCGATTTTGAGAGAATTTTGGCAGGAACTTTGGAGCTTCGCGATTTGAGCTGACGTGGCACTAACTTCGCATGAAAGGGTCGAGGGTTGGTGGAATCACCTATAAATAGAGGCTGACCACCTCAAGAGAGGTAGAGAGAATTTCAGAGAAAATCCTTTGCTCTCGGTTCGCAAAGGTCACTCGCGAAGGCAGTGTGCTTCGCGAAAGAGGAGCTTCACGGCGGCTATTCTAGCTCCGTGAAATTCGTGCGCCCCATGTTGGATCAGTGAGCTTCGCAAAGAGGCAGGAGCTCCGCGACATCCAAGCATTGCGAAGGCTGGAGCATCGCGAGAGTGATTCGCGATTGAGCTTCACGAAAAGGCAGGGACTCCGCGAAGGCTTGTTTGAGCTTTGCAAAATTGGGATCCTTGCGAAGTAGGGTACTTTGTGAAGGCCCTTTCCAAAGGTTGTTTTCCCAGTGGGAAAGGGAAAGGGGGTATTCATCAGTGGATGGAATTTGGACTTTAACAAAGCATCAAATCAAGACTCTGATGCAAGAAAAGTCTCATGCTGAACAGGAGACAAAGACCTTCATGTCTATCTATGGAAGAGACCTCCACGTCTATAAACTGAGTGAGACTTCACCAATGGCAGTGAGCTAGGGGGAGTCAACAGGAGTGACCTGAGAGACGCAGTGAGCTATCCCTGAACTTTTTTAAAGGTAGTGAGCCTGAGACAGAGTGACTGTACCCGAACATTTGTAATCTATAGCTAGTGAAGCATAATGGATTTAGGTATGACCGACAACCTGTCGGCATATGCTCCTTGGACGTAGCCCTTAGTGGTGAACCAAGTAAAAATAGTTGTTTCATCTCTCTGCATATGAATGTTTCATTGCTGATCATATCCATCATACAGATTCAAGTAGTTCCTACCAATGTGGGAACAAGATCCACAACTTTAAGAAGAAAAAGTTGACACCCCGATTCACCCCTCCCCTCTCAGAGTGTCCTGGGGTCCTACAAGTGGTATCAGATGGAGTTTCACGTATGATGGATACTCTCCAGTAATTCTATTTAGAAGAGTATTTGAGTCTCTTTCCTAAAGTCAACAATTAAGAGCAGTCTTGATGAAGAGTTAGTCATTTCTGATCACAAGTCTACATCTAGTCAGACCATGACAAACAGGAAAAAGAAAGAGAAGAAGCAGCTGAAGAAGTCCCTTATATCCAAAGAAGATGAAGTTTCTTGTTTTCCATGCCACTCCAATAATGAAGAAACAGTAGGCTTGAAAAGTATCAAGTAGGTGGCTCAAGATTCTACCAGAGGAAACGATGACACCCCTAATTCAAGCTTTCTGGAAAAACTGAAAACATATCTGCATGATATTCCTGAAGAAAGGGTTGCTATTATTTGTAGCCTATTACAATCTATGCAAGTTGAGATCACTCAATTAGAAAGGGAAGCTGACAATATGGAAAAGGGGTTGGAAAGAAAAGTTCTGGAAAGTATGATGCTCACCAAACAGGTTAGAGTCTTTGAAGAAAAAGAGGAAGTCAATAAGAATTTAAAAGAAAAGATCCATGCACTTGAAGATGAGCTGAAAAAGAGAAAAGAAGACAAGAGTTTGTGTTTGGAAGAAACTTCAATGAAATTTAGGGAACTTGACTTGTTGCTACAAAACAATGTTAAGATGCATGAAGATTAGGTTGAAAGATTGAAGAAGACTTGTGAAGAGAAGATGATCATTACTGAAGATCAGAAGATCATCTTCAATATTGAGGGTCAAAAATTGGAATCCAGTTGACCAAGATTGAGAATACACATATTGAGACTTCACAAAAGAATGAAATATGTGATGCCTATACTCAATGTTCGTTGGAGGAATTTATAGCTGAAATACTTCCAACAAGTGACAAGAAGATTATGACAACTCTTGATTATCCACATCAAGAATCAGTTGCTGCTGGTACTCAATGCTCACTGGAGGATTCTATTGTCGAAAGACCTCCAACATGTGATAAGAAGATCATGACTTCACTCATTGATCTATCACAAGAAACTGAGAAAGTGAAGGTACCATCCAAACCATCTTGTACTCATGTTTCTAAATATGTTCCTACAATCAGTGCAGGTTGGAAGAAAAGTTCTAAACAAGTATGGATGAGGAAAGATGAGAAGAATAAACCTACCACCATGGCTAGGGTGGATAATAAGAAGAATGAGGAAGTTGGTTCCCCAAATAGAGCACAAAATATGAAGAAGATGGCCCAACAACCTCATATAGAAGAAACAAAGAAGAAATGATTTGTGGGCCAATGTTGGTGCTGCAACAGATTTGGGCACTGTGCACTAGATTGTTTTTATAATCCCTTACATGGAAAAGAATAGAGAATGCCTATATCAAAGGGAAGGAAACCAGAGAAGAAGAAGAAACATCTGCAGGTTCAGAATCGTCTATTTACCAAAAATAGATTTGGAATTCTTGATAACATCTGTGATGTATGCAACGACAGCGGTCACAAGGTAGGCACATGTCCATATCAACATGATTTCACTGTTGATAAGAAAAGTAGACCTCTGATTCCATTTAAGTATGAAGCAAGTACCTTGGGTAGAAACTAGAAGAATGGTGTGAACACACATTTCTCCAAGAATATGTCAAGTAGGGAAGATAAGAAGACCTAGGATTTTAGATTCATTAAATTGAAGGGTCATTCATACAAAAGAAGAACTAAGGGGGATGAAACACACATGAACCCATGTGGAAGATCCAAACCAGCTGCAACAGTTCCAAATGACACATTGGTCATCTGGCCAGAATATTTGAAAATAATGAGGAAACTTGAAGATGAAAATGCCAAGGCTGGTGTTAAAGGAAAAGAAAAACTTTCACGTGAGGAATACAGAGTGCAGGAGAGATTGCAAACCAAGAAAAACACTCGTGTGAAAGAAGTTCTGTGTAAGAGATTCAAGAAATCTAGTCACATTGCAAAAGGTTGTCTAACCTTAATACCAGAACAAGAAGCAGTCCTTAAGAGGAGTAAGAATATATCATTCATGATGGCTATTAAGAAGAACAATTATCAACACAAAGTAGAGGAGAATGTAAAAAGAGCCATGCCACATCAACACATATCAGAACATATGTTGAAATATTTAGGCATGAATACTGGAGTGAACAGAGGAACTTGGTTGAGAAAAACTCCTCAACCATGCAGCTCATATTGATGAAGCAAGGAGGAACCACCTTATTCCCTTAATCATTGGTGTATTGTATTTGTGATAATAATGTAGGGAAATGATGGTGAAGCATGCTCTCAGGGGGTTAACCTGAGAAGAAATGAATGCTGTCAACTCTTGATAGCTAAAGCTAAAAAAATTTTCCACCCTTAGTCGATTATTCAATTGATATTCAAATATTAATATGATGATGGATCACTCTTGATGAAGATGATGATGAGTGTTTCCCTTGAGGGGGAGAAAAATGAAGAAGCATTCAAAATCACTATTTCAATCAATATCAACTCCAGCTGGACTAAAATGTAGTTACTCTGTGAATTTCTTGAAGAACATGTTAGTGGAGAAGGTATGACATTTATCAATCTATATCCATTGGTTACTCAGATCAAAGATCATTCTATAAAGGGGGAGTAACTGAAATGATCACTGACATAAGAAGAATGGAGGTTCCCCAAGGACACTTATCCTGCCAATTGCACTTCAATGTTTTTGATCTTTTTGCTGATGTGAGTGCATGAGTTTTAGGTGGATAATCTCATATCACAATTATTATTCTCGTCCTGGAATGAAAGTGGAAAACCCTTTAAGACAATGTACATGAGTTCTCATCTCATGTGGTATCATGACCAGTGAATAATGGACAGCCTTGTTGTCTAAATCAAATCCTCTTGTTTTCTACACCGAGCATTTATTAAGTAGACTTACAGTGAAATGATTAATGACACATTGCTTATGTAGAGGCTGATACCCTCTCTACCAGGTGCTTTTTATTTCTTGTCAATAAGGGGGAGAGAAAGTGAAATGAATTTTTGAAGAGAAAAGTTGATTGAAGAGAATATTCTCATTTTGAAATTGAAAAATTCATTTCAAAAGATATGTAAGGTATTGAAAACAAAATACAAAGGGGGATATTGTTGGGACCACTTTGTGTATAAGGTTTTATTTGTTGTCAATAGTTGTCAATGAAGATCAAAATGAAGGAGATCAAGAAGTACTCCAATGAAATGGAGGAATGGGAATTGAGATGATTGTTGTACTGATCATAAGTTCAAAGAACATGTGTCAAAGGTGACACATTATTTACAACAGTGAAGAATGGCGAGGCATAATCCATCTGCGGATGAAGAAGAAGACATGACGGTTGATGAAGACCATGCAAATATTCATGATTGCATGAGAACCATGTAAGAGACTTCTTGAAGAATAGAATCATATGATTTGCATGAAGTAGAGGAAGATGGTTGAAGAAGAAGACAATGTGCAAGGGATTGGAATTCTGCGACGGCCATGCACATTGGACTTATGTGATGGTCATGCACTTCACATTGTATCAAACTATGATGATGCTAAAGCTGATCTATCAAAGGATACATATCACGATAGTGGAGTTTGTGATGAAATAATAGCAGAAGGAAAATCACAGAGGTGATCGTGCTTGTTGACAGAGCAAACAAATGACATACAACTTTGTTGACAAAGGAGATTCCATGGTGGAATGTTGAGTTCAAAGGCTGTCATTAAGGATCCATGTTTGATTCAAGAATGTTGATAGAGGAATGGAATATGAAGGAACTGATGAGCAAATGGCTGACATCCTGACGAAGCCATTGTCACCAGCTGTGTTTGAAAAGCATCGGTTGAACCTTGGTGTTCAGGTACCTCCTAGTGCATAAGGTGGATCTGAGATACCCCTCTCTCCGATTATGATAACTGTATTTATCTAGTTATGGATGTGATGTAGGTTTGTGGGGGAGATACTATCCATGGGGAGTACGGTTTGAGAAGAACATTGAACACTTTACCGGTCATTGGGATTGTTGTCAATGGGGGAGAAAGGAATAACTTCAGCGGAAGTTCAGAATGTGTACCAACAAAGAGATCATACAGTTCAAGCGGTACAAAAGAGCAGTACAAGGTGGCGCCGTTTCCCAGTGTTTGCCAAAATTTTGGGGTCCAAAATTTGGAAGTCGGTGAGAATTTCAAAAATAATATTTCCATGAAGAGAATAATTAAATATGGAAATGACATGAATTTCGCGAAGAGTGGCTTAATAGTTTGGAATTTGCGAAGAGCAGAATTATAGAGGCGGTGATTCTTCGCGATTATGTCAAAGCTTAGTGAACGACAGAGGATGAAGAGCATCGCAGCGACAAAGAGATTTTCGAGGGAGCTTCGCGGCGAAGGCGCGAAAGAAATGACAGAACACTCCGCGATTACGACGAGATCCGTGAATGAAAAATTTCTGTAGTGCTTCACGATTTTGAGAGAATTTCAGCGGGAACTTCGGAGCTTCGCGATTTGAGCTGACATGGCGCTGACTTCGCGCAGAAGGGTCGAGGGTCGGTGGAATCGCCTATAAATAGAGACTGACCCCCTCACGAGAAGTAGAGAAAATTTCAGAGAAAATCCTTTTCTCTCAGTACGCAAAGGTCACTCTCAAAGGCAGTGTGCTTCACGAAAGAGGAGCTTCGCGTCGGCTATTCTAGCTCCGCTAAAGATGTGCGCCCCGCGTTGGATCAGTGAGCTTCGCAAATGGGCAGGAGCTCCGCGACAGCCGAACATTGTGAAGGCTAGAGCATCGTGAGAGTGCTTCGCGATTGAGCTTCGCGAAAAGTTAGGGACTCCGCGAAGGCTTGTTTGAGCTTTGTAAAATTGGGAGCCTTGTGAAGTAGGGTACTTTGTGAAGGCCCATTCCAAAGGTTGTTTGCCCAATGGACAAGTGAAAAGTGGTATTCATCAGTGGATAGAATTTGGACTTTAATAGAGCATCAACTCAAGACTCTGATGCAAGAAAAGTTTCATGCTGAACAAGAGACAAAGACCTTCATGTCTATCTATTGAAGAGACCTTCACGTCTATAAACTGAGTGAGACTTCACCAACGGCAGTGAGCCAGGGGGAGTCAATGGGAGTAACCCGAGGGACGCAGTGAGCTATCCATGAACTTTTGTAAAGGTAGTGAGCCTGGGACATAGTGACTATACCTGAACCTTTGTAATCTACAGCTAGTGAAGCATAGTGGATTTAGGTACAACCGACAACCTGTTGGCGTATGCTCCTTCGACGTAGCCCTTAGTGGTGAACCAAGTAAAAATAGTTGTGTCATCTCTCTGCATGTGAATGTTTCATTGCTGATCATATCCATCATACAGATTAAAGTAGTTCCTACTAACGTGGGAACAAGATCCACAACTTTAAGAAGAAAAAGTTGACACCCCGATTCACCCCTCCCCTCTCAGGGTGTCCCAGGGTCCTACAAGTGTAACATTCCTTAGATCTGTCTTTATTCCATAGTACCATTACCTATTCAACATAAATCTTGATAAACATAAATCATTCCACTATCTTCTTAAACCATTGACCGTGCTTCAACAATTATTTCATCTCACATATCATTTATAGTCTCTTCATCATCATCAATATAAAGACTACCCATACGACCATGATGATTCTCTTCATGAGACATTCCCTTAGCGAATTGGTTTTCATAATGCCTATACATTCCCCATTTAAAACATTTAACCATTGTTTATGTCTTAGAAATACCATTACCCTGGTCCATGGTGTTAACAAAACCTTTTCCTTTGCAATTACTGGCTTTGTGTCCTTCTTTTCCACACCCAAAGAATCTTCCAGTTCCTTTGAAACATTCACCTTGATGCTTCTTCCAAAATTATTTATATGAGAGAAATTTAACTTTCTTTCCTCTATAATCATCATGAGACTCCATTTTCTCTTATTAGTCGAGTCAGGAATCTTACCAAAGTTGATATTATTGATCATATTATAAGATTGTTGATTATTCATAATAACGATGTTTGGATATCCAAATCCCGTTTTAATTGATTGCTCATGAAGAATATCATTCCATTGTCCATCATATTCTCTATTAACATGAATCCTCCTATTTCCTGCCATTTCTTAAAACCCAAAAAGAATAGTATGAGAGGAAAAACTCATACTTGAAAAACAACATAATCAAGGGGGAGTACATTCAATCTCTAACATCAGAGGTTTAATTCTATGATCATTACCATAATTCTAGGACTATAACCTATACTTATACTTAACCTTAGGGACATCCCTAGGCATACCTTAGAAATATCTCTAGGGACCTCTCTAAAGGTTTTGCGTCCTAGTTTCCAAAGGTTAACTAAACCTTCACTCTGATACCAATTGTAGAGACCCAAAGATTGACGTACATGGACATTATATTACTTTTGAGGAATACTTAATACATTAAAAAAATTCCCAATGACCGTATTAGTTTAGTGTCTTTGGAAACTCAGAACATAATATTCTAATCATGGTGAAAGATCTTCAACATCTCCCGTAAAGATCTTCCCATTTTTTTTTCTTACCTAAAACCTTTCTTTATATCATGGGGAAAAGAAAAAAATAAAAGGGTGATATCAAATGCTTAGTAAGTGTAAAAATGGAGAACATAAAAACAATCCATAAACATTTGAACATAAAAAATGAACATAAAACATAAAAATCTTGGGATATGACATAAATCTTGGAAATACATAAGTCATAGATTATAAAGGAACATTAATCATGATAAAATAAAACATATAATTATGGAAAAACATTAATCACATGATATTATTTCCATAGTATCCAAGGCATTGCTGCCAAGACCATCATAGTGGAGAAATTCCATTACAGAATTGGGTTTACCTGTCGTTCCAGCCCTGTATTACTGTACTATATTTACTTGTCATTACAGACATGTCTATCTAATGAGATATAAATCTTTACACAATAATTGGAAGGAGAAATAGGTCCCAACCATCTCATAATGAAGTCATTCTTATGTTTTCCACAAAATAAACATAAATCTTACATCATAACCCAAAGAATAAAATGTATTTCATAAACATCATCTCATCATAACATAATCTATATATAAAAAAATGGATATAATTTAATCATAAATAAAATAAAACCATGTAAATAATAGTGACATTATACTTGAGACATGACCATATTAAATAATTCCATCTTAGATGGAAAATAGTCTTGATAAAACACTTGAAATGAATTCTTGAGTAAAATATCCTTTCTTCTTCAAAATCATTTTATTTTCTGAAAATGCCATGAAATTTTAAAAGAAATGGATTTTGTTTAAAATAATCATGATATCTTGTACAGGATGATTCATGAAAATACGATGTTATGAAACCGTAAAAATCTATTCATGCTGTATAATTTAAAAAACATTCTCCTCGTACTCATAACAGAAAAGTCAAAAAGTACCACGTATTGTAAAAAAAAGAAAGATTCCTTCCATAACAAAAATTAAAAGTCAAAGAGGGGTAAAAATGACTTTAAAAATATATGGAATAATATTAAAAACTTTATGAAAAACATTTTTATGGACATGGATGAAAAATATAACCCCAGTAAATACTTACGTATAAGCAATCTCAAATAAAATTGAGATTGTAAAATCATCCCTTACATTAAGTCTGATATGATTCGTATGTATCTAAACCTCATGTATAATGATTTATATAATTTAATTGACTTATTACATAATCATATTCATTTTTATGATATCATATATGGTTCACTTTTGACTTTATATTACCCGTTCTTTTGTAAATTCCATGTTAAAGCAGCGTTTTGGGTAAAATCGTTTCATTTATCATACGTGTTTCGACTTGTTGTTCATGATATTATTACATATATCTTGATTTAAATAATTCAAGAATGTAAAAAATGATTTATATATAATATATATTCAGTATATAAATATATATGATAGATTGATAAATGGAATGAAATACACCGTTCATGGAAACGGTAGGCCGTACGTACGCATGAATGTTGTTTGTGTTTCCTTATTGAATTGAATGGAATTAATTAAATGAAACATATATGTACATAAATCCAGTGTAATTATTATCTAATATATTTCATGATTATTTATTATATATACTTTATAACAATACTTTAAGGTTAATCATGGAAAATGAATCTCATTGCGTTCGTGGAGATGGTAGTCAGTACGTCCACACGAGCGATGATATCATTCTTTTTATATTAAAATCATATATAATTAGATGGTATATCATATATAAAGAATAATAATAATGTTATATTTATTATTTATATCATTTATACTCATTATTATACCCATCCAAATGATGAAATGTTTGAATAACAAACTACACCACGACGTGGAGACGGTATGTCGTACGTACGCACGTGTGGTGACATTTTCATTCATAGGATGAAAAAAATAACTAATATGGTTGTACCATTTTTATAAAAAAATCGCAGTATATAGAAGATTCTGGAGTTATTAATTTAGAATTTAAACAACAAAGGAGGAGGAAATGGAATAAGAATGGAACATGAAATAGGTTGTGAGATATTTATCTCTTCTTCGGGTTCTTCCTTTTGATTTGATCAAAAGGGCTCCTTAGGTTGGATTTTTGACTAAAGTAAGCCATATATGATGAAGGGAGTATAGTTTAGAGGGTATTTGGGCTGGGTTTTTCTGAGCCAAATGGATTTGGAGGTGTAAATTAGAGAGAATGGTGAGTGCCCTTTTATAAGAGGGGTGAGGGGAACCTTTCAAAAAAAAATTATTTTATAATAAATTCATATTCGATTTATAATGACTCCAAAGTGACTTATTTTGATGATATGGTGGTTATTGGTTGAAATAATCTCAACTAATAGGTTTTATACATGTTTAGATTACCATTTTAACCTTATCATTTAGATTTAACTCAAAGTTAAATAATTTAACTTTTACCGTGTCTTCTTGTATTCTTACACTATATGGTTAATAAACATACTATAAACTTCCAATAGAGACCTAATTGGTTCATTAATGTCATATATATTATTATATAAGTCTTTTGGCCAAAACATAAATTTTTAAGACCATTATATCATTTAATAATATAATATTTGTTTTAAAAACTCTTTTATGTCAATTTTGACACTGTTTGGTATTTTGTTTTTTATAAATTCATAAAATCATTATTATATCAAAAAATATTTATCTAACCAACAATAATATATTATATTAACCTAGAAAATTATTTTAATTCATAAAAAGTCTCAAATTAAATTTATTTGGGTATTTATAATATCAATTATGTTAATATTTTGTTAATAAGGTAATTACTGCATCATTTTGTGTCAAAAATAAATTAAATTATTTAATGTCTTAAAAATATAAATAAAATACCATTATTTTGAAAAAAAATTATATTTATAATGAATATTTATTGTCTAATTTATCTTATGTATAACCCTATATTAAATATTTTTTAGTTATTAAACTTTGATTTTAACTATTTTAACTCTTCTTTAAATAAAATAATAATAAATGTCCTAATCTAATCAAAGTTGACCTAAAGGGTAATATTTTATTCTTAATGTTGTTTTTGGTAGAATTAAACTTATCCAATAGAATTAGGACCTGTGTTAGGGTAATAACAGTATCATTTTTACCCTTAATTACCTTGTTTACTTTTAACCGTGGTAAATAAAAGTTAAAAGTTACTATTCACCAAAAATTATTTTTATCTTATTGAACAAAATATTACTCCTTGATATTAACTGTGTCTCTCAGAGTTTCAAAATTCAAATCACAGAAGCGGTAAAATTATGTTTTATGTAAATTTGCAAATTCTCCTAGGAGGTGGGTAAAAGACGGTTAAAAGTTCAATAAAAATTTTATACATCTAAAATTATTATAAAATGACTCCAATGAATTAAATTGAACTTATATAGGTATTATTTATATATTTTGACCAAAAATAAATTTAAATAAAATAAATTATTATTTAAATAAAAAGTCGGTTTTAACCAATAACTTAGTGTTTTCACTATTCATCAAAAATTGAAAGTTTTCAGAAAAATACCAAAAATTCACCCTAGGATAATTTCGATATTTCGAATCCAAAAATTAAGTCAATTTTGAAAGATAAAATTTATTAAATTTAAAAAAGTAGGTATTACTATTCCCAATGACTAGTTTATATAATATTTTAATAACATATCGTTGTTTAATGAAACTCAGTATTGCGTACAACACACGCTATCAAGGAAGGTCGCAATTGTGTGTAATGCAAGCCAAGTCTTGGTTGCATGTAGTGCAAGATTCCATTGTTGTTGCGTATAATATAATCCAACCATATTTCATTTATACATTGAATATATATATATATACACTCCATGTTGCGTAGAATAACTTCTATCAAATGAACTTTAAATTGTGTGTAACACGACCCAAGAATAGTGTTGCGTATACTTCAAGCTAATACGGTGTTGCACATAGCCCAAGATAATCTTTGTGTAGCATAAAACACAAGACATCAAATAAATTAAAAAGAATACTTCTCATGAAATCTCGGGGTGTTACATTCTACCCCCTTTAAATGAATTTCTCCCTTGAAATTCTTCAGGGTTATAAATGGTTTTATAATTGAAATTTTATTTCATAGAAACCCACATCGTAAAAAGGAATAATAAAACATCAATTTAAAAAGTAACGTTAGAACCATAACGGATACCCAAATTAATTCATCACCGGGTTTCCACATAGGAGAATATTGGTGAAAATATTGATATGGAAGAGAAATATAACCATCAAATAGAGAGTGGTAGAGAACATGGATATGAAAAGGCCAACAATCACAAATCCATAAATTTGTGATGATCTAAGGTACCATATAATTCATTGGATATGAGGGTACTTGGACAACGTTTTTGGTTTTCCATATCATTTCCCTAATGTTGATGAATTATAAGTAATACTTACTTTATTTTGGTACAATCTCACCGTTGTTCATTCCTTGAAAAATTTCTAATTCATCTCTTAAAGAAATGAAGTTGAATTTTTCATTCATGAAGTGTTGGCAGATCATGCGATAGAATGATGGGTCATTCCATCTATCTCAAACAAATAGTTAGCACAATTTATAAAATATGCATAAGTCCATCTATGGTGAGGTTAATCATATATGAATCCAAAAATGGACTTATACTTCATCTATCATACCGCTTAATAAAATAAAACTATTTTATACTAACTAGAGACTTCCTGTAGGCCAGAGGTAGGCGATAAAGGCCTGTCGCACTTCGGTTGTGGGTTTGATTCCCGTAACCTTGTCTGATGCGACGGGTTGTAGTTCGTCCTATAGGTTGACCCTTTTTCTAAAACTACATTATTATTACATTCCTACAATAATATCAAAAAAAAAGGTTCTATCCTTAAACAATATTATCTTATTTCCAACATAATCCATTTCAAATATTTAGTCTTATCCAAAATACTTATATCCAAGCTCATAGTATAAAGACAGCGATTACTAGAAATGTCATCAACCAAGCATGTGAATACCATCATTTATCCCATGTATATCATAAGATATATCTTGTTGGTCCCATTCCAAACATGTGAATACCTTAATCATGTATTCTCTTGAAAAATGATTACACATTGAACATTAGTGAAAACATGAATGAGTCAAAAGATAACTCTTTCCACATACCAAAATCCCAAAATTTCTATATACTCAAACCATGATATAACTTTGTACTTATATCAGTCATGAGCTCATTAATACTATAAAACATTTCATTTTCTCCTTATCCCTTCATTATGAGCATATAATCTGATTTCCAAAAATATCTGAATATCCTTTCACGGTTACTGGTACCATTCAACATATACTTTCAAATGGTTTAGGAAAAACAACAGTGTAATAATCCTTAGATGTGTCTTTATTCCATAGTACCATTACCTATACAACATAACTCTTGATAAACATAAATCATTCCACTATCTTCTTAAACCATTGAATGAGCTTCAACAATTCTTTCATCTCATATATCATTTTTAGTCTCTTCATCATCATTAATATAAATCCTACCCATACGACCATGATGATTATCTTTATGAGACATTCCCTAAGGGCATTGGTTTTCATAATGCCTGTACATTCCACATTTAAAACATTTAACCATTTTTGATGTCTTAGCAATACCATTATACTTGTCCAGGGTGTTAACTAAACCTTTTCCTTTTCAATTACTGGCTTTGTGTACTTCTTTTCCACACCAAAAGCATCTTCCAGTTCCTTTGAAACATTCTCCTTGATGCATCATCCAACATGATTTACATGAGGGAAATTGAATTTCCTTTTCTCTATAATCATCATGAAAATCCATCTTTCTCTTATAATCTGAGTCAAGAAACTTACCAAAGTTGATATTATTGATCATATTATGAGATTTCTAATTAGGCATAATAACGATCTTTTGACATCCAAATCCTGTTTCATTTGGTTACTCATGAAGAATATCATTCCATTGTCCACCATATTCTTCATTAACATGAATACTCCTATTTCCTGCCATTTCATAAAACCCAAAAAGAATAGTATGAGAGGAAAAACTCGTTCTAGAAAAACTACATAATCAAGGGGGAGTAATTTCAATCTCTAACATCTTAGGTTTAATTATATGATCATTGCCATAATTCTAGGACTATAACCTATACTTGTATATAACCTTAGGGACATCCCTAGACATACCTTATAAATATCTCTGGGATCTCTCTAAAGTTTTTGCATCCTAGTTTCAATAGGTTAACTAAACCTTCGATCTGATACCAACTGTCAAGAACCAAATCTTGACGTAGATGGACATTATATTACTTTTTAGGAATACTCAATACATTACAAAACAAACGCCCAATGAACGTATTAGTTTAGTGTCTTTGGAAACTCAGAACATAATCTTCTAATCATGATTAAATATATTCAACATCTCCCATAAAGATCTTTCCATTTTTTTTCTTACCTAAAACATTTATTTATATTCTAGGGAAAATAAAACATTAAAAGGGTGAGCTCAAATACTCAGTAAGGGTAGTCATGGAGAATATAAAAACAATCCATAAACTTTTGAACATAAAAACATGAACATAAAACATCAAAATCTTGAGCAATAACATAAATCATGGCAATACATAAGGTATAGATTATAAATGAACATTAATCATGATAAAATAAAACATATAATTGTGTAAAAACATTAAGCACATGATATGATTTCCATAGTATCCAATGAATTGCTGCCAAGACCATCATAGTGGACAAAGACCATTACAAAATCGGGTTTACCTGCTGTTCCAGCCCTGTATTACTATACCAGATTTACTTGTCGTTACAGCCATGTCTATCACATGAGATATAGATCTTTACGCAATTCATTGGAGGGAGATATATATCCCACCCATATCATAATGAAATCATTCTTATTTGTGCCACAAAATAAACATAAATCTTACATCATAACCCAAAGAATAAAATGGGTTTCATAAACATCATCCCATCATAACATAATCCATATATAAAAAATGGATATCATTTCATTATAAACCAAATGAAACCATGTAAATAATAATTTCATTATACTTGAGACATGACCATATTAAATAATTTAATCATATATGGAAAATAGTCTTGATAAAACACTTGAAATAAATTCTTGAGGAAAATATCCTTTCTTCTTCAAAATCATTTTATTTTCTCAAAATTCCATGAAATTATAAACGAAATGGATTTTGTTTAAAATAATAATGAAATATTGTACATTAATCTTCATGAAAATAAGAGGTTATGAAAACTTAAAAATCCGTTCATGCCGTATAAGTTAAAAAACATTCTCTTCATACTTTTAACGGAAAAGTCAAAAAGTACCACGTATGGTAAACAAAAGAAATATTCCTTCCATAACACAAAGTAAAAGTAAAAGAGGGTTAAACATGACTTTAAAAATAAATGGAAGAATATTAAACAGGTTATGAAAAACATTTTTATGGACATGGATGAAAAATATAACCCCAGTAAATACTTACGTATAAGAAATCTCAGATAAAAATGAGATTGCAAAATTATCACTTACATTAGGTCTGATATCCTTCGTATGTATCCAAAAATCCTGTATAATGATTTAAATAATGTAATTGACTTATTACTGAATCAAATTCATTATTATGATATCATATATGGTTCACTTATGACTTTATATTACCCGTTCTTTTGTAAATTCCATGTTAAAGCAGTGTTTTGGGTAAAATCGTTTCATTTATCATACTTGTTTCGACTTGTTGTTCTTGATATTATTACTTATATCCTCATTTACTTAATTCCATAATTTAAAACATGATTTATATATAATATATATTCAGTATATAAATATATATGATAGATCGATAAATGGAATGAAATACTCCGTTCATGGAGACGGTAGGTCGTACGTACGCATGAACGCTAATTTCATTTTCTTATTGAATTGAATGGAATTAATTAAATGAAACATATATGTACATAAATCCAGTATCATTATTATGTAATATATTTCATGATTATTTATTATATATACTTTATAACCATACTTGAATCGTTAATCATGGAAAATGAATCTTATCGTGTTTGTGGAGACGGTAGTCCGTACGTATGCCCTGGTGATGATATCATTCTTTTGATATTAAAATCATATATAATTGGATGGTATATCATATATAAAGAATCATAATAATGTTATATTTATTATTTATATCATTTAAACTCATTATTATACCCATCCAAATGATGAAATGTTTGAATAACAAACTACAACATGACGTGGAGACGGTAAGCCGTACGTACACACGTGTGGTGACTTTTTTCAATAATAGGATGGATAAAATAACTAATATGGTTGTACCATTTTTATAAAAACATCACATTATATAGAAGATACTGGAGTTATTATTTTAGAATTGAAACCAAAAAGATGGAGGAAATGGAAGACGAAAGGAACTTGAAATAGGTGGTGAGATATTTACCTCTTCTTCGGGTTCTTCCTTTGGATTTGATCAAAAGGGCTCCTTAGGTTGGATTTCTGACTAAAGTAAGGCCTCTAGGATTAAGGGAGGATAGTTAAAAATGTATTTGGGCAGGTTTTGGCAGAACCAAATGGATTTGGAGGTGTGAATTAGAGAGAAGGGGGAGTTCCCTTTTATAAGAGGGGTGAGAGGCACCTTAGGAAAAACTTAAAATATTATTTTATAATAAATTCATATTTGGTTTATAATAGCTCCAAAGTGACTTATTTAGAGGATATGGTGGGGATGGGTCGAAATAATATCGTCCAATAGGTTTTAGAAAAGTTTATGTTACCATTTTAACCTTATCATTTAGATTTAACTCTAAGTTAAATAATTTAACTTTTATCATGTCTTATTGTATTCTACACTATATGTTTAATAAACATATTATAAACTGTCAATAGAACCATAATTGGTTCATTAATGATATATATATTATTATATAAATATTTTGGACGAACCTTAGATTTTTAGGACCATTATATCAATTAATAATATAATATTTGTTTTAAAAACTCTTTTTTGTCAATTTTTACACTATTTGGTATTTTGTTTTTTCTAAACTCATAAAAGAATTATTATTTCAAAAAAAAATTCATTTAACCAACCTTATTTTGTTATATTAACCATTAAAATTATTGTAATTATTAAAAAGTCTCAAATTACATTTATTTGGGTATTTATAATATCAATTATGTTAATATTTTGTTAATAAGGTAATTACTGCATCATCATTACGTCATATATAAATTAAATTATTTAATGTCTAAGAAATATCAATAAAATTCTATTATGTAGGAAATTGTTTTATATTTATAATGAATATTTATAGTCTAATTTATCTTATCTATAACCCTATATTAAAAATGTTTTAGTTATTAAACTTTGATTTCACCTATTTAAACTCTTCTTTAAATAAAATAATAATAAATGTCCTAATCTAATCCAAGTGGACCTAAAGGGGAATATTTTATTCCTAAGGATTTTTTTTGTCTAATTAAACTTATCCAATAGAATTAGGACATGTGTTAGGGTAATAATAATATAATTTTTACCCTTAATTATCCTATTTACTTTTAACTGTGGTAAATAAAAGTTAAAAGTTACTATTCACCAAAAATTATTTTTATCTTATTGAACCACATTTTACTCCTTGATATTAACCATGTCTCTCGGATTTTTAAAATTCAACTCATAGAAGCGGTAAAATTATGTTTTATGTAAATTTTCAAATTCTCCTAGGAGGTGGGTGAAAGACGGTTAAAAGTTCAATAAAAATTTTATATATCTAAAATTAATATAAAATGAATCCAATGAATTTAATTCAACTTATATAGTTATTATGTATCTATTTTGATCTAAAATAAATTTAAATAGAATAAATTATTATTTAAATAAAAATTCATTTTTAACCAACAACTGAGTGTTTTCACTATTCATTAAAAATTGAAAGTTTTTAGAAAAATACCATAAATTCACCCTAGGCTAATTTCGATATTCTGAATCCAAAAATGAAGTCCATTTTAAAAGATAAAATTTTTAAAATTTCAAAAAGTGTGTATTACTATTCATAACGGCTAGTTTATATAATATTTTAATAACACATCGTTGCTTAGTGAAATTCGGTATTGTGTATAACACACCCTATCGGGGAAGGTCGCGATTGCGAGTAATGCAAGCCAATTCAGGGTCTCTTGTAGTGCAAGATTCCTTTGTTGTTTCGTATAATAGAATCTAACCATATTTCATTTATACATTGAATATATATATATACACACACACTCAGTGTTTCGTAGAATAATTTCTATCAAACAAACTAAAAATTTTGTGTAACACGATCCATGAATAGTGTTGCGTATATTGTAAGCTAATACGATGTTGTTTAAAGTGCAAGATAATCTTGGTGTAACATACAACACAAGACATCAAATAAATTAAAAAGAATATTTCTCATAAAATCTCAGGGTGTTACAGTAATTATAGACCAATTTTAATTATCCGGTGAGAAATAATATATATTAAATATTATTTAAAGAAATAATATCTAATTTAATTCGCTAGCTTTACAAATGTCAAGAAATAATAATATTATTATTTTTATAGACATGGAGTTCCACAAGGATTAAAGAAATAATAAACAAAACTTGAGAAATTATTATTTTCTTACCCTAGTGATATATAAACCCTGTTAAATTATTTTCTTAGTTGTTTCTATTTTTTTTGGTTTTGCGCAATGATATCTGAAGAGATTTCCATCAGATACTTGGAGACCTCCCTCTCTAAGAACACTCTCAAGAATGGAGATTGGTCATCCTCCTCCACCACTCTCAAGTTTAGATAGATATAATAGAAAACTTCCTTAAATAGATTATTGGGGTGATTAAAGGTGAACAACCCAAGTTTCAGGATCTACCATATTTTCACATAAATATTCCTATAATGGTGTTTGGAGATTCTGGGAACATGTGTGGATCACCACTCAAGAGAATCTACTGGTGATTACTACAACACAATGACAGTATAATGTAGAGACATGATCGGATCCATCAATGAATAAATAATTCATCATAAGGTAATTATTTAGATTAATTATAAATAATGTTCGACGATCCTGCATCATGGTTCCAATATTCCATCGTCAGTTAATATTTGATTAAATTTCAAATATTGTGACAATTATCATCATGTAAATCTTGGATTAATCAGCGATTAAAACAAAAATATGAGTTGGGCATGAACCATATGGTTCTTCATCTGTATTCAAAACCTTCAAGTGGTATTATAGAAGATTTATTATAATTTATAATAATTTAAATATCATTGATTAATTTATACATTTATCATTAGCTTTCAATTCCTGTTTAATTTTTATTTAATACTAATCATGAGATAAGATAATCTTCCTCTCCATTCTCACAAATATAATCATATTGATTAATTTTATGAATGAAATACATTTTAATAACACATCAGAAGGTGATGAGGATTCTGGCCAATTAACACAAGAGTACACATCGTATATCTCATTGGTACATATTGTATATCCATGTTTAGTGAACTAAGAATTAATTCAAGCCATGTGCATTTATTAAATGAAGCGTGTATTTAAAAACACTGTATGTTTAGCAAGACAGGTTTGATAACATTTATCCAAACTAAATGGCTCTTAACATTCATACATGATTCATAGTCCATTATTGAAATATAGGAAATGTATTCTTTTACATGACATACATTACTAGTGACCATGTTAATCGAACCACTCATATCATGTACATCATGTACACTCTATATACTCCATTATTTTCATAAAATGATTACATGTTGATTACCTAGGTGTGTTTCACAAATAGATTTTAAGAAATATACATGATGTGTAGCTAGATTTTACATGCTATGTATATTACCAAATAATATAGAATTACAAATTAATTTATTATACTGCTTAAAAATTACAAACATGTGTTTCGTGTGGTCATTAATTTGATAGTACATTATATGTAACATGATATATATATATATATATTAAATTCCTAATTAATTTCTGTGTAATATTCAAAACATTATATCATTTATAATTCATAATACATTCATTACTCTACGTCTATCGAAACATAACACACTATGTAAATACCATGTGTTCTGTGTGGTCATTAAGTTGATAGTACATTCCATAAAAATACATGTTAAGTCATGTATTCCACATGTCGCATGAGTGGATAATATAAAAATACAAAACATATTGGGTACTTTGGATGAATACTCATCGTGTTGCCTCCAAGTTACATTTTTTTACAAAAATAATTTTAAATAAATTTATTACATTTGTTTAAAATTAGGATAGATAAGAATATCAAGAAAATATGAATGATAATTAATATAAAAAAATTGATAAATTAAATAATATAATTAAATAATCTGATCATGACTTATCTTAAATAATAAATATTATAATTGAATGTTATTTTTATTAAATACATAATTCATTGCATTTTTTGGATGATCATGTGAAGAGACTAGGCCTTTATATGTGATTGGTTTCCATTTAATTTATTATTAAATTAAAATTATGGGTTGTGTGTCATACTCCCTATCATTATGTAAGGTTCTATGAGCGCACATTTTCTTTTATGTAAACCCCTTAACTAATCATTTTGTTCCCCACACCTAATTATTAGAAAAATTATTTATAATGAATGGAGCTCCCAAGATAGTGGTGGTGGTTCAAGTTTGGAGTCAAGGTGAAACCAATCCAGGAGGTACATGGGTGGACAGGTGGAAAACTACAACACGAACCATGTCATGGTTCAATTTTTCCCCCTAGGTAGAAAATTAGTTTATCATTTACTAGAAGAACTAACCATTAGTAAAATATCCTGATCAGACCAATTTATTATTTTAAATCATTCATGTGAATGATTAATTTCATTGTGGATGTTTTTTCATGACCACATGAATTAATGAATTAAAACACTTGAAAGATGGAACTAAAATAAATTAGAATATTTTTAAACTTTATGTCACACATGGTTAATAACTTAAGTATGTCCACTTAATATTAACAAGTAAGTAATAATAATAAAATGGAAAATTTTCTCATAATGATTAAAAATACCTAAATTATATATATATAATATCAGTATAACCTTTCACTACTTTAGTTACAATTGAACCATATTTTAATGTGCTTAGCTAGATAGATTTAGGGAGCTTTCAATTATCATGAAAATTCTAACTTGATGTTTTGGATTGAGATAACTTAGTTCACATAAATGAATGGTCGTTAAAGTAAGACTTGATGTAACTAAGAGGAAATTATTGATGAAATCCAATTTAAGGATTTTAGGATTGGGTTGTCCACTCAACAGATTAAGGAACTATGAGTCAATACAGTTGGAATTTGAAATACCTACCTAAGACCCTTCAAATTTATTAACTAGTCAATATCAGGGTGATGATAAGGGGAATATGGATCGTTGAAAATAGAATGTCCAAACAATAGGATATTTTGAATCCAATGGTGTGGGATATTAGGTTTTGATAAAATATTGGGATATTAATAAATATAATATAATATTTATTTATTTGTCAAATTTTTAACTGATAAAGTAATAAATTTATGTTCATATTATTTTTAAAAATTACAATAAACATTACTTCAAACATATCATTGCAATCCATACTTGATAAGGATAACATTCTCACCAAAAAAATTCCCAATAGTGGAAATGGCACTTGCTTGCTATCCTACACCATGAATGGAAATTGTATGTGTTAGAAGAGCCTATTAATGAAGCACCCGGTAAAGAGGCTAGTAAAAAAGAGTTGTCTATCTATGAGAAACATTTGAATGATTCCAAAAATCTTCAATGATTCATTCTATAATCCATGATCAATGAGTTTTTAAAGCAAGATGAGAATATGGATGTGTATAGAATGATGCCTCGCATTTGATATCTCTATCAAGATAATGTTAGACAAGGTATCTAAAAGATATCTAATTCTCTATTTACAACCAAATTTGGAGAGTCGGTGACATCTAAGCCATATGTATTCAAGCTTATTATCTACATTTAACTCTTCGACATCTTAGGGATTAAATTCCCAAATGAGTTGTGCATAAATTTCCTACTTTTTTCTCTACCCATGTCCTTATATTATTTTATTGGTAATTATAATATGATCAATAATGATAATAGTCTTTAGAAACTTTTTACTATGATTTTCCATGTGGATAAGAATATGGTGAATGAAAAACTTATAGTACTTATGGTGAATAAGAAATGAAAGAACAAGGAAAAGGGGATCAAGACTCACAAAAAGTCTAAAGATCATGAGAAATATCCTTCCAAGTAGAGTAATATCCATAGTTAAGGGTAGTAAAATGAATTATTATATTTTTCATGTATAAAGAAAGGTCACTGGAAGAGAAACTAAACCTAAAAGAAAGGGAAATCTAAAGGTGGGTTCATTATCGAGTGTAATATTTCAATATCTACACACTTGGTATTAAATATATCTTGTGGTACTCATATCTATATCCAAATGTAGGAACCAAGTAGATTTTAAATATTTCTAGAGGATAGGTGGATTTGTGATATTCCAATGGTGTAAGGCTGGCTTCTCTAGCCATTGTATACTACCACCTTTCATTTCCAACATGAATGATACTGGTTTCAAGAGATTTTTATTATTTATAGAATATTTACAAGAATATAATTTTTTATCCTACCTGGATATAGATGGTTTAATTTTAAAATTTGGAAATAAAATATGTTTCTTTTATAAAGACAATATAAGTTATGGTATGACACATTTAAATAATGTTCTTTATGTATTAAATTTATAAAAATATGTATTGGAAATTAATAATGAGTCATGTTCACATGAATCATATAACACCTAGATATGAAATCACCATCATGGTTATGTAAAATAAAATCATTTTAAAAATATCTATCAAGATGATTATTTATACTCTTTTGAGAGAAAAACACCTGAAATATTTCATTCTTCTTTACAAGGAAAAATTTCTAAACCACCATTTGATGGATATAATGAAAGGTCTATAGAGCTTTTAATATTGGTACACACTGATGTGTGTAGACCATTTCTAGAAGAAGATAGATGTGGTTATTCTTACTTAATAAATTTCACTAATTAATTGAGTAGATATGGAAATTTCTACTTGATGAGTTATAAGTCTATATGTCCTTTGATAAATTCAAATATTTCAATAATGAAGTAGGTAATAAACTTGAAATAAGATAAATAATTTTTTAATATGATTGATGTGGTGACTATCTTAACCAAGTGTCTATTGAATTTCTAAAAAAAATTGGGATTCAATATCAACTCACTTCACATTACATATAATAGTGGCATGGTGTTAGTGAAAGTAGGAGCCATACCTTACAATACATGGGGAGATCAATGATAAGTTAGAAGATATCCCATTACCCTTTTGGGGACATTAATTAAAAATGGTGGAATACACACTAAACTAAGTACCAAATAAAGTGGAAAATATAATTACCATTGATATATGAAGTGAAAATAAACCCATTTTGTCACATAAACATGTATGGGTTTGTGAGTAGTTTGTTATCAACTTCTCAGGAAAAAAACTAGCACCATTGGTCACAAAGTGTATCCCTATATGGTTTTTGAATGAAAAAAATGGATACTTACTATACAAACCCTCATATAAGTAAGTGACTATCACCAAAAAATCCATCTTTCATGAGAGGTTGAACATCATCAAGAATTATAGTGGTAGAATGGTTGACATCAATGAAGTTGATGCTCAAGATACACAAGATTTGGTATAGGAATACATTCCATAGGTGTAACAACCCCGAACCTTGTAACCCAGATTTGGTGGAAATTTTATTACAATTTAATAGATAAAACAGATCACATAACTAAGGAATGGTAAGTTTAGTAGTCTTGAGAAAATAGATCCATAAATGGGTCCCTTATTACATTTGTAATTAAATAGAAAACATAACAAAGTAAAATAAACTCCTTCCTTGACACTTATTCAAACGATTTCATATTTATAAACTGGGGAAGGGAAAAAATAATAGGGTGAGATAAAATTCTCATTAAGGGTTACATGAATCAATAATATGTGAAAGTCAATAAGGCAAAAATCATTATGATAATTTAAATAAATAAAAAACACATTTTGTTATTAAACTGAATATGAAAATGTATCTATAGGTTTTGTAATAGTTAAAATATCATGGAAAGTAACAACTGAATACTAAATAAAGAAAATTCTTAATTATTGGATTTTAAGTATCTGGAACATGAAACATTATATATTCAAGATGATTTATGTATGTGGATAGAAACACATCTGATTTTTCTTGGAAACAAACTTAAAGGGTTTTTCACCAAATATTTTGTATCGTGAGAGATATCGATGCATCGAGGGGATATATAATGTCAGGACCCAACCATCACTAAAATTCCAAAGAATTATTTATAAAACGATTTAATGAAATAAAAAAATGACTTATCAAAATATTTTTATTGAGTAGAGGATATGTATTTATCAATATTTCCCCAATTAAATAACATTAAAATTAAACACTATATGTAAAAATATTATACGACGTAGACAATAATCATATCCATGATATATTAAATATGTATATTTAAGATTAATATAATTTCAAATGAAATATTATCTCAAATTGGTAGTATATAAACAACATAAAAACGATTAAAAGCACAATACCATGTAAGTCTCAATGAAATGGAACTTGAGACGAAGCCCATTACCTTATGTCCAAAAGCATTATGCACTTGTACTTAATGTCTTAGATAATAAAATAAAATAAAATAAATATATAATTTAGAACCTTTTCTATATTTATTTGATTTATTATAAATTTATTAAGTTCATGTATGTCATTTTTATGAGTTATAAGATACAATTTCATCATTTTAGGAGTGTTCGTTTTCATGCTTTTTCATGATCGGTTCACTTGAATCCAAGTATGGAAGTTCATGTAAAATGAGAGTAGTTCTATAGAATTTAAATTATATGATATTAATGAATATATAATAGTTTAAATGATCTTATATTTCATTTTCTATATGGTATGATAATGATTCATTAGATAAAACATCAATGAAAATGATTCAATTTATTTTGGTGGTTTTTATGACCATAATGAACTTATATCATTTTATTTAAAATAATGTTTATATTTTTTGTTTCGCGAACAATATAAAACTTATAATATGTTTAATGAACACTTATTTAACCATAATAATGGTTTTATGACCATCTGTAAAGGTGGTAGTGGAAAATGAAAATGCATCATCCCCGATGTCAGTAAATCTACACATCAAGGACAATGTTTTCATTTTTAAAATAAAAGGGAGAGAAGAGGGGGTTTGATGATGGATATTACATTAACATAATAAAATTACAATATGTATAATCTAATGGAGTGGTCATGAATGTTTTTATAGAAGAGTTATGGTGGTGGAAATAAAAGAAAATAAAAGAAATTAAATTAAACAAGAATGAAAGAGGATTTTACCTATTGTATCATCTCTCTTTGAAAACCTCTTTAAAGAACTTGGGATTGTTATTTTGGTGAGACCAGTAATAATATAATTTAGGGAAGAGTATTTATAGATTAATTTTATAGAATATTATCAATATACACATCTTAGAAGCTATTAGGAGAAGAGGTGGTGAGGGGTGGTATTTATAGTGGAGGAGGTGTTTTTTTTATTATTTTATTCATTTTTTTATTATTTTGGCTCAAGACTATCAATAGTGATGATTCTTATGAACAGTTACAGTAAATAGTGCATGTGATTTTTAAATAATGGTTTATATACCATCCATAAATCATCCATGACTCAATAATTCATGTATTTAGCTAATACTGTAAATTACAATATATCACTATTCACAAAAAATCAACTATTTCCAAAAAATTATAAAAATTAACCCTTACCATTTTTGATGTTTATATTTCAAAAATGGACTCAATTTTTGGAAAATAACTTTATAAATATGATAAATTAAAATTTTAATGAAAACAATCATTTATTAAAAAATACAAAATTTAATATTATAACCGATTTTACGACACATTGAAAAATTAATTACGGTCTCATTAATTCATATTATAATCATAATAAAACTAAATATTAGTTTATGAATATATTTTATGAAAAAAACATCTTTTAAATTATTATATTTATTATAAAATTTCAAATAAATATTTACCTTTCACAAAAATACAAACATTTAATATCTCTTTTTAAAAAAATTATTTACTTATTCCATTATATAAATTTATCATATCTTTATTTATAATATACTTAAACTTTATTTATTATTTCATAGTTGAGGTTATTATTATAATGGTCACATTACTATTCATAATGGTCATATTACTATTCCAACGATCATGTTAATATTTAATATTATATCACAGTTCATTAGTGGAATGTAAATTATCAAATATATTGAATTTATTTAAGAAGATACATACCATAATATATTGAGGGTATTATATTCTTTCAACCTTTGAAAATTTCATCCATTAAAGTCTTCATGAATATTTCCTTCTAAATAGATGGTGGTGGTTCTTCATCATAACATCCTCATGTTCCCACAATGCTTATTCAATTTTATGGTTTCTCTAAAGAACTTTTACTAGTCAGGTCATCCAATTTATCAATAATTTATCTCTACTGTCAAGAATATTGGTAGGATATTCAAAGTAAGACACATCATGTTCTAGTTCTATTTCCTCATACATGAGTACATGTGTTGGTTTTAACATGTACTTCTTTAACAATGATATGTGTAACACATCATGAACTTTGGAGTGACTTGGTGACATTTCTATTTAGTATGCTACCAGACCAATTCTTTCAATAATTTCAAATGGTCTTATTTAATTGTTTCTTAGTTTCCCTATATTATTGAACCTTACAATACCCTTAAATGGAGATACTTTCAGAAAGACATGATCTCCCACTTGAAATTCGAAATCATTTCTCTAGTTGTTAGAATAACTCCTTTGCCTACATTGAGATGATTTAATATGAATTTAAATAATATTTATAATTTTTTGTATCTTATATAATTTTTGGGATTATAATTTTACTCTCACCAACTCAATCCTAACAAGTTGGAGTACAATTTCTCTTTCTATAAAATTCTTCATATGGCACAATTTGGATTCTATAATAGAAACTATTATTGTACAAAAATTATAAAAATTTTAAATACTGATCCCATATACCTTGAAAGTAAAGTGAGCATGTTCTAAACATGTATACTAATGTTATAATAGTCCTTACAGACTATCCATCAGATTAAGGGTGATATGAAATACACAAGAGAAGATCAGTATCCAAAGCCTTCTAATGACTCATCTACAATTTTTATGTAAAATGGGTATATCTATCAAACACAATCGATATAGGTGAACCATGAAGTCTTAAAACATCATTAATATGTAGTACTTCTAGGTGATAATGTGGTAAATCTTCTCTTATAATAATAAAATGTGCCAATTTGTAAGACAGTCAACAATAACCCATATCATATCATTCTTTCTGGGGGTATTTGGTAATCAGGTGATGAATCCATAGTAATGTCATCCCACTTCCATATATGAATAAATAGATGTTGAATGAATCCTCTAGGATGTTTTCCTTCAACTTTCACTTATTGAAAATCTAGACATCTAGACATATAGTTAAAAAAAATTTCTCCATGTTATCCCACAAAAAAGTTCCTTAATATCTATATACATATTGGTACTACCATGATGTATAAAGAAATTTTGAGTTAAGAGTATTATCAAATAGTTTTGTTTTTAAATCAGGTATTAATGGAATACATATTCTCTTTCTAAATTTCATAATTCCATCCGTATACATGAAGTCTTTCAATCTTCCATCTTTAATGACTTTAACTTTCTTTTGAAAATTATCATCATCAGATTGATAGGTTTTTATCTTCTCCAGTATGGATTATTTATAAATCATTTAAAAAGGGATTAAGGTTTCCTCTTCCTTAATAATTAATA
This sequence comes from Viscum album, assembly GCA_963277665.1. Classification (NCBI taxonomy): domain Eukaryota; kingdom Viridiplantae; phylum Streptophyta; class Magnoliopsida; order Santalales; family Viscaceae; genus Viscum; species Viscum album. The sequence continues at coordinate 1,355,554,565 of OY728164.1, forward strand.
TATACATATTTACTAAATCCATGAATATATTGTCTTTCTCACTCTTCATTTGGGTTAGAAATCCATGATCTTTCCTTCTTAATACATCTTCTACCTTATTTTCTTTTCCTAGGTAGTAGTGTATTGACAAATCATAATATTTGAGAAACTCATGTCATCATCTTTGCATCATATTGAGTTCTTTCTATGTAAAGATGTATTTAAAAATCTTTTGATCCATATATATCTCACATATTTCACCATAAAGATAGTATTATTATATATTTAGAGAAAATATTATAGATGGTAAATCAAGATCATGGTTTGGATAATTTTTTTCATGAATCTCAAACTAACTTGGTGCATATACAACAACTTGATCATTTTTCATAAGGAAAAAACCCAGTCCTTTATTTGATGCAGCACTGTATATTAAAAACACATAATTTCCTGATAGTAAATCCAAAATTGTAGCATTGAATAATATTCTCTTAAATTCTTCAAAACATTCTACACATTCTTTTGTCCATTAAAAATTAATCCCTTTACATGTGAGCTTGGTTAATGGGTTATCCAATTTGGAAATGTTTTTAATGAAATATTGATAAAAAAACATCTAAAGTATTGGAACTATGTACCTTAGTTATGTTTTTTATCATAGAAAATTCTTATATTTCCCTTGTCTTCATAGGAACAACTAAGATTCCATCCTTAGAGGCAATATGGGCAAAAAAATATATTTATGAAGCAAAAACCCACACTTTCAAAACATACCATATAACTCTTTCTTTATAAGTGTCTCATGAATGATCCACAAGTGATTATCATGGTCTTAATAGTTTTTAGAATAAAATAGAATATCATCAATGAATACTACAAAAAATTGTAAAGATATTCCTTGAATACCTTATTCATTAGATCCATGAAAACATAGGGTTCATTAGTCAATACAATTTTAATTTTTGTAAACTCTAATATCCATACCTCATCTAAAAATCTATATTTAGAATATTTTCTGTATTTAATCACATTTGAAGACACCCAAAACAAATGTTAATCTTTGAAAAATATTGATATCTATGAAGTTTATCAAAGAAATCATCAATGCGAGGTAGAGGATACTTGTTATTTATTATTATTGTATTTATTTTTCTATAGTCAATGCATAGCCTCAAGTATCCATCTTCTTTTAACAAATGTAATAGGTGCTCCCCATGGAGAAACACTAGGGTGAATAAATCCCTTATTATTCAACTCTTACACCTATTTTTTTCCAGCCACACTAATTCCAAATTGTCTATTCTATAAAGAGTATTTGATATTGGTCTTGAATCAGGTATTAAATTGATGGTAAACTAAACTTTATTATTTAGGGGGTTTCCATGTAATTCTTCAAGAAATACATGAATATATTCCCATAAAATTGGTACATCCTAAATTTTAATATTTCTTTACTCATACCTAGATGTTGTCTTCTCTTCCTCCCTAATAATTTAATTTAGTAGAAGTAAAGGAGGTGGATCTAGATAAGAATCAGATGATGAATTTTCTACTCAAAAGATATTAGATTCTATATATTCTTCCTAAATCGTAATTTCTTTCTTCTTGCAATAAATTTTCACATCATATTTTTTAAATATATCCATACCAAGAATTATATCAAAGTCAAACATAGGTATTATGATAAGGTCACAAACTAAATCACATTTATTCTTTCTACAGGGGTTTGACAGACACATTTTTTTCAACAATAATTCAATTGGGAGTTTTGACTGATAACGCCCTTATTATATAAAAAGTGAAATATTGGATTTTCATGGAAATATGGGTAGATATAAAAGAGTGAGATGTTATGGAATTAAAAAAAATCATTTGATAAACTTTAATATGGAATTAATGAACCATCCACTATGTCATTTGGTACTTCTACTTCATTTGTGGTAGTCACAAAATCTTTTCCAACTCCCCTTGGCCACTTCTGTAGTAGACTATATTGACTCTTGGGACATTTATTTTCACAATTCCCCATTTATTTATTGTTAAATCATTGAAACTAATTTATTTTTTTCTTACCCTTCCATTCATTAGCTCATTGATCCTTTTATCAATAGCAAAAACAAACTCCCATGAATTCTAAGCATTTCCCAAGATGATTATTTCCACAATTTTTTCATAATTGGAAATGCTTCATTCCTATATTCTTCTATAGAGATTCGACTTTTCAATGGTTTTCAAAAGACCTATTATTATCTTGATTTTACTTTAAAAAATAAGATATAGAAAATTACTTTTCTTTTTTTATAGAACTTAATACTATTTCATCATATCGTGAAAATGTTTGAGAAGTCAATTCATTTAAGATAATTATCTTAAGACCGTAAAATAAATTATCAATATTGTTGTCTGAAATCATGTTTGTAATAAGTAGCATACATGTCTATCTTGCGAAGGTGTCCGCATACTCTACAACACTCTCTTATTCTTTCTGCATTATGTTAAGGAATTTTCTATTCATTTAGTTCATTGATCTAGAAGAAAATATTTGTTGAATAATATTTCTGTAAAGGATTTCCATTCCATGTATTCTATTTCATCTTCCTCTTTAGTATTCTGTATTAATGACCTATATTGATCAACATCTCCCTTGATACAATATACTTCTGATACTACCTTTTCATTTTCAATGCATCTCAATGCTAGAAATATCTTTTCAAGGGACATGATCCACTACTCAGTTACCACTGAATTAGTAGTCCCACTAAAAGATGGAGGATTTTTTTCACATGAAATGATCCAAAATAGGTTCAGTATGGCTATTCATCTTAACATGAGTAATCTCTCCTTATATGGTCATGATCTTCTTAGATCTAACATTAACTGTGTTGACTTACTCAGTGAGGTAAATCCCTACATTGTTCGAAGGTATTGATTCCATTTCTTCAATTAAGTGCCATCATAAAAAAATGTCACAGACTAATTTATCTCAAAATCATCAAGATTATTGAGTCACAAATTAATTATATGGAATTATTATAATTCTCCCATTTATTAAACATCTAGCTCCCAGGGTTTTTAATAAACCCTCTCTAATACCAACTATAATGACACCAACCCTAGTAGCCCAGAGTTGGTGGTTATTTTATTAAAATAGAATAAATAAAAGAGATCAAATCACCAAGGATTAATCAGTTTTTTAGTTTTGAAGATCGAGATATATTCATGGTTACCTTATTAAATTGATAATTAAACATAGAACATATTAAAGGAAATTAAACTTCTTCCTTGACACTAATTAAAAATATTTCATCTTCATAACTTGGGGTAGGAAAACAAATAAAAGGGCGAGAAAAAATTATTAGTAAGGGTTACATCAATCAATAATTATTGATGAAAAGTTAATAAGGCCTAATCATTATGGAAAGGTAAATAACAGAAAAATGCATGCCATTAATAAACTGAGAATGAAAACGCATCCATAGATTTTTTCATCATGAAAATATCATGGAAAGTAATAACTTAATATTGAATGAAGAAAATGATTAATTATTAGATGTCATGAATTTGGAACATGAACCATTATACCATTAAGACGTTTTAAGTATGTGGGTTGAAACCAATCAGATTTTGCTTGAAAACAAACTAGAAGGGTATTCTTCAACTGTTTTGTCTCATGAGGCCTATCAATGAATCGAGAGGCTATATAATTTTGGGCACCACCCATCACTGCAAGTACAATGAAGTATTCATAAATAGATTTAATTCATGAACAATATAACTTATAAAAATATTCATATTGAGTGGAGGATAAATATTTATGAATATATCCCCAGTTAAATAACATTCAAAGTAAACACCATATGTAAAAATAGTATATGAAATTGACAATAATCATATCCATGATATAGTAAAAATGGATATTTAAAATTAATATGATTTCAAATGAAAAATGATCTCAGAGGGGTAGTAGATACACCACTTAAAAATGATTAGGAGCACAATACCAAGTAAGTCTCAATGAAATTGAAATTCAGACGAAGTCCATTACCTCATGTCTGAAAGTGTTCTGCACTTGTACTTAATGTCCTGGATAATCAAATTATATTAATTAATTAATTAATTAAGCAATTTTTTTATATTTATTTTATTTATAATATTTTTATTATGTTCATGTATGGACTTTTTGATGAGTTATAAGATCGAATTTTGTTATTCTGAGAGTGTTGGTTTCCTTGTTTTTTCATGATCGGTTTGCTTTTATCCAAGTATGGAAGATCATTTAAATTTGGAATAATTACCTAGAATTGAAATTATATGTTATTAATGAAATTACAGTAGTTTAAATGATCTTATATATCATTTATATATGGTATGATAATGACTCATTAGGTAAAATGTTAATGAAAATTATTTAATTTATTTTGGCGGTTTTTATGACCATCACAATCTTATATCATCTTATTTAATATCATGTTTATATATATTGGTTCCAGAACAATATATAACTTATAATATGTATATTATAATATGATTTAACCACAATAATGGTTTTATGATCAGCTTTGAAGATGTTAAAGGAAAATAAAAAACACATCGTCGACAGTGACGGTAAATCGACAGATCACAGACGATGTTTTCATTTTTAGAATTAAAGGGAGAGGAAAAGGGGTTTAATGATGAATATCACATTAAAATAATTATATTATAGTATATATAAGATAATGGAGTTATCATTCATGTTTTATATAGGAGTTAAGGAGAGGATGGAAAAGAGAAGAAATTAAAAGAGAACAAAAGAGGATTTTACCTCTTGTATAGCGTCTCCTTGAGAACCTCCTTAAGGAACTTGGGATTGGGTTTTTTGTGAGTCAAGTAAGACTAGAACTTGGTGAAGAGGATTGATAGATTAATTGGGTATAATTTTAATAATATCTAAGCCTTGTAAGGTGTTATGAGAAGAGGTGGTGAGAGGTGGTATTTATAGTAGAGTGGAGTGTTTTTTTATTATTTTATTCATTTGGTTATTATTTTGGTTCAATACAAAAAATAGTGTTGATTTTTGTGACCAAGAACATTAAATAGTGCAAGTGAATTTGAAATATCGGTTCTTTCATCAACCATACATCATCCATGACTCAATAATTCATTTATTTATCAAATATCGTAAATTACAGTATCTCACAATCCACTAAAAATTCAATTATTTTTGAAAAATAAAAAAACACCCTAACCATTTATTGATGTGTAGATTTCAAAAATGGACTCTATTTTTTAAAAATATTTTCCTCAATATGAGAAATTTTATTTTTTTATTAAAATAATCATTTATTCAAAAAATATTCATTTTAATATTATAACCATTTTTACGACACTTTGAAAAACTAAATAACGTCTCATAAAATTATCTTTGAATCATAAGAGAACAAAATATTAATTTATAAATCTATTTTATGAAAATAAATTTTCTTTTAAATTATTATATTAATTATAAAATTGTAAATAAACATTTACGTTTCACAAAAATACCCACAGTTAATTTATCATTTCAGAAAAATTATTTACTTATTATAGGATATAAATAACTAAAGGAAATATGGGTATTTGCGATGAGGGAGGGTCCCGTCACAAATAATATGTCAGAAGAGACTTTTTGCAATGAGTCCATTTTTCCGACACAAAAAGTTTTGGAATGATTTTTGCACCAAACCACAGGAAGGGTATTTGCGATGGTTATAAAATCTCATCACAAATACCTCACGGCGTTTTTTAGTATTTCTAATGGGAATCCAATCTCATCGTAAATAGTATGTTGATAGGTTTGCATTTGCGACGGAACCCATCATAAATACCTTTTTAACTGGTTGTTATTTGTGACGAGACCCATCACAAATAATCTAACCAATATATACCCCCATTGGATTTTCCTTTCATTTCACCCCTTTCTCCACACACATCTCAATCTCTACTTAAATTTTTTGCTCTCAAATTTTTTCAAGATTCAAAGTTTTAAATCGGATCATTATTCATGACTTAGATCCTCTGAAAGCTTCATTTTTAAGGTATTAAATTATTATTTTTTAGTTAATTTATTTTAGTTATAATTATTGTTAATTAGAAACATTTAAATGAAATTAGAATTAGATCGTTTTATTTTACAGTATTATTTTTACAAATAATTACATGTGATTAATAGTAAATATTATGAATTAATAGTAATATTAATTGTAATTAATTAATAGTCATTAGTGATAAATACTAATAATTGGTCATAGTTAATAATAATTAGTAATAAAAATTAACAAATAATAATAACTAGTAATAATTAGTAAAAATTAGTAAAAATTTGTAAAAATTATTAATAACTAGTACATCACCCGTGCATACGCACGGTGCTATAATTCAAATCTAATTTTCAAAATTATATTAATAATTTGAGTAGTTAATAATGAAAATTACTTACAATATGATAAAATTACAGCTTTAGTGATAGATAATAATGAAAAGAAATGAAAAATAATAACATGTATTTGATCATATATATGAAAATGAAAGAAAAGGCAATAACATGACGTAAAAATATACAAAAAAACATGATGAATCATTAAGAATTTGATGTGGTGTCTTTAAAAGGTATTGTAATAGGGAGTTCATATTTTTAATATGTCATCATCAAACGTAAAGGTCAATTTATGATTGGAGAGGAGGAGGGAATTTGAAGGGAAAAAAATGAGTTAAAGATGTAAATGAAGTGATGAATAGTGGCCTTAGAACTATATTGGAGGAGCGGTGGAGGCAGAGGTAGAGGTGTAAGAGGAGGCAGAGGTGGAGGAAGAGTTGAAGGCCAATGTTGAGGAGGTGGAGGCTTATGAGGAGGATGCACAAGGGGAGGGGAATTATCAGTATAACATTCAATTCTTAGAGTTTAATAACCACTCATTAAACATCTATTTTTGTATAGAAGATCAATCAAGATAAAAATAAGATTTCATAAAAGTAAAGAGAAGCATCTAAAAAAAGATTGAAAAAAAATTAATCACTATTTCAAATATTAACAACTTCCGAACTACTCATTATGAATCAACAACATTATATGGACTAAACCAGAACTGGACTAAACTACAACACTAACACAAGGAATTACTACAGTAAAGGCTCCATTCCAATAATAGTCTTCAACTTGTTACCTTTTAATAAGATGAATCCACTATAATGAATTTCTCAAATCCCTATCAATGAATACTTCAATGCTCAACTATTGAGTTTTTTCCCTTGCACAAACCATCCTAAGAATCAATAAAAATTTAATAAAAAGCATTAAATGAGCACAGAAATGCAACATCAGCATAATGGGCTGTAATACACTTCGGGCTGCTATTTGAACCACCGGTTCTTTGTATGAGCATTCATGACCAGCTCCCAGTTTAAGACCTTCACTGCAGGAGTGTTGTAATCTGAAAATAAAAGCAGTGATATTAAGTAATGAAATGAAGTTATTGATATGTTAAATTAAGATCAAAAATATGATTGATTGGATAATGACTTGTTAACAGATGAACACTTTAATGGAAATATATATGTAGAAGAATGTTTGGTGCATTTCATAGGATTTATTTTTACCTGGAACATTGCCATGATTTCACCCCATCCAAGGGAAGTTTATTCAAAGATAACAAAAAAATAAACATGCAGAAATATGTTTTAGTGGAAACAAACTTGAAAACTCATTAATTGAGAAATTTGTTTTATTGAGAAAAAAAATAGTTTCAAATCCTAGAATGGTAAATCTGTTCAACTGGAGAAAAATTTGAGAAATCATAATGTGGGAAAACTAAACTATTGTAAAATAACATTACATCATTACATGGATTATCTATTTCAATTTATATAATCTCCCCATCAATAATATTGATTTTATGATTTTATAATTTCATTACAATTTATTAGTAAACTAGAGTATAAGTAGACATGACAATGGAAATTTTTTTTATAACAGGACATTTAAAACATACAGATTGCATAAAATGTGTATCCAAATTGGAAAAGTATTGAAAGACAAACCTTTAGTAATATTATTTTGTTTTTTTATTGAAGTTATACTTCTTGAAATTCATTTCTTGGAGGTTTTATGGGTTGGATTATAAATCTTCCTTCATCCTGTATAAAAACATTGAGTCATGAAGTTGGTGGGAAAAGTGAGTCAAACAGTATTAATAAATCAGATGTTAAATATCACTTTTAATAGCGGTTCAACAAAATTTAAAGAATCCAACCAAAAATCTAGAATTCTAGACACAACATTATTGAATAAGTTATCACTTTTCAATGACCTAACTCAAAATGAAACGATTCCCATGATCACTTATGTATGAAGGCATATTGGAAGTGGAAACATGATGTGGTGAGGTGAAGATTGAGAAGAAAACCTTGTTGAGGTAAAAACAATTCATGGATAACATGAAGGGAAATATTAGACATACATGGAGCCTATCATCGATTCCATTTCCGGCCTACCACATTAATGTTCTACATTCTGGGCCTGGAATAGAAGTTTCAATGAGTGCCAATGGCGTGAACATGAAATAAATATGTACTAAGAAGCAGATATCTACATTGAAAACAATAACATAGTACATACTCAAAGAAGGAAATAGAAGAATAGTAATCATGAATAGAATTAGTATACCTGTATAGAATAAAATATGGACTTGTTTGAAAAAAAATATGAATAAATTAGAACAGAATATAAACAGGTTGAAAAAATATGAATATCTAAAAAAACCACCTCACCATTTCAGCAGTACTAAAACACCTCCATCATGGTATACTCCATGTTTGTTTTGAAGCCCAGATAGATTATAATTCATTCTATAACTGATATCCTGCACAACACATCCAAAAACCCCATAATTTCTTAAAAAAATACAAACCCTCCCTTACACACATGCAGATTCCATACTATAAGTGAAGCCCTATACATAACCAAATGATATTTTCCATAACACAACATGCGATAGAGCTTCTGTAAGGTCATTAATAAATATGTCCAGGATAAACAAATTACAAGCTTTAATAGAGAACTTGGGAAGACAAGGAAGGAACTCATAGAGCATTGTGGATCTCCTATACACTTGACATATTAAAGTATCCATCTAATTCGATATTCGCCACTTTCACATTGATTTCATCAACCAAAAAATCAAACCTACTGGAATGGATGTCAAGCCCCTTCTTAGTAAGATCAAGCTTGAGCATAGGAGGTTTGGTGTATGCAGGCGAACATACCTTCAAATAATGAACAAAAAAATCATTAAAGATATAATTTACACTGGAAATACTATATATATGTTATATTTATATTTTATTGAATGGAACACTGTTATTAGTAATTTTATCTTAGGCCTCAAAGGGGAGCCCTTCTTCATGCAGTCCTACAACGTCTGCAGCATCTGCTACCATGTCCACAGTGGCCAGTTGAATGCAGAGGATTGGCCCTCCGTACAGAGTTTACCATATATGCCTACCCTCTCCATCAACTCCTTTCCCTCCTTCATTTATGACAGGGGACACTACCCATACCTGAAGACCATTTCGCTAGACCAATTATGTAATCATCCCAGAACTATAATAGCTTAGAGGTCAGGATGTGAAAACTTTACAAGGTTTTAAAACTGTAGTGGATCAATACAGGTGAAATATATCCAAGGATTAGAAATCATTAGTGACTATGGAAAAGGAAATAATAATACATATTAATTCATATAGAAATTTTAGAATAATAAATCTGAATGTTAACCTAAAAGAAATAAATAGTAACCATAATAAAAAAAATAAATCAGTTTAGATTGTTAATATAAGGCTGTTCTTGACATAAGTTTGTGTTAAAAAGTTATTGTTAACATGAACATATATGATTGAAACAGCCTTTATGTGAAACAATGTAAAACTTTTAATTCACATACAACTGGTCAAGATATGGAATACAAATTATACAAGGATATATGTAGATAAATACAATCCATGACTGAGATAACATAAATCCATGATCTCACCTACCCTCTGGCCTCCCGTCCAGCACCCCCCCTATCCAGTCCCTGCTGCATTGCATCCCTCACCCCCAGCCCAACCCCTTCCCCTCACCCCCAACCCAGCCCCTCCCCTCAACCCCCGACCTAGCCCCTCCCCTCAACCCTGCCCAGCTACTCCCCCTGCCAAAAGTTACAGAAATTGAGGAATAAAAGTTTCCTAATGAGTAATATCAACTGTTATAAGATGTTCCAGAACCCATAACCAGATTTTCTATCAGCTTCAAATTACTGATTTTTACAAAACCATGGAAAAAATCAGAAGGTTTTATATACGATTGCCCACAAAAATAGTCCTAGCTAGCCTATCTATTTACCTTTAAATAAGGAAACGTGCCAATCACATTGACATAATCCCTCCAGCTGATAGGATGGAGTTTAGTATGTTGTAGCCTCATCTTCCTGCACTTCTTACCAAGGTGCTGCTTCCCAGCTCTCCTCACAATCTTTCCATAGCCCGTTACACTAAACTTCTTCGCAGAAGCCTTATGGTTCTTTATCTTGGGTCATTTAGTAGTGAAAAGAGTCAGAGAGGGTATGTTTCTCCTTCAAGGAGAGCCTGCATAGGTCCTTAGGGGAGGGACGAAGGGCAATACTGAAATGTGGAGAGACGAATTGGAGGACATATGCAAAAAAATGGTCTATCAAGATTTAATTGGTGGTTGGGCCAGAATTATAGGTGGGGGAACTGATTCAAGTATTGAGATCATAAAATGCTAAAAAATTTATAGTTGTTTGTGAATCAAGTGTCAAAGAGGAATAATAAATAATCCATTTGTAATGGTTGTTATTTAAAAAATAAATAATCAAAGATAAATTAATACATGATTTAGTACCATTTACTGATATATTTCAAGAATTCCATACCACATAAGTTGGAAAGGATGAAGTTATTAGAGATGTAAATAGAATGAATATATCCCAAAAAATCTGCAATGTTGAAAAAATAAATACTAAAAAATAGGGCATATTCTGTTGTCGTGCATGCATGTATAAGGGGTTAACATACATGTAACTTCTATTTGTATCGTTCTTCATTATACATATAACATATCTTCTGAAAATAGTAGCCAGGTTTTGTTCCATACAACCTGTAAAATGAATAATAGAAACATATGAGAAAACGACATGTGGAATGAATATCATTTTTCCACTGACATGATCAACATGTGAAAATATAGGCCATTCTCTACCTGTGATGGCTGGTAAGTTTTAAGGCTAGTTGAATTTACATTTCCCATCTATTCCACTATTATGATCAACATCATTGCTCATTGAAAAAAATAGTAGTGAATCATGAGAAGAAAATGAATGTAAATAAATCAAAAGAATATAACAAAAATGATTGAAATGAAAATTAAATCTGTTTTCTATCTTATAAAACAGTTTCATTTCATATATGCCACTTTTTTTCATCTGACGAAAATATTAGGGAGTCTTGAAATGAAAATAGAAGAAAGTATAACACCTTTATATCCTCAAGATGGATAAATCTCAATAAGTTGCACATAGTTTTAGAATGTGGATCAAGTCTTTTGGTTTCTAATGTTATTGATTCATTGTGTTTTTATTTAGGATTACTTATTCCCGCATCAGTGGTAGTTCCTAGTTATGTGAATTTGGGAAACTCTACTACTCTTTCCCCAGCTTATGCATCAAATGGGCTAATTGAACCTCTTCCCTAATCTTGGATAGATGCAAAAAACTAGTCTATTGGGATTTAATTGGGGCTTGGGCCAGAATTATAGGTGGGGGAATAAAATTCAAGTATTGAGATCATAAAAAAATACTATTAATTTTTTTTTAGTTGTTTGTGAATCAAGTGTTTCAAAGAAGAATAATAAATAATAAATTTGTAATGGTTGTTATTGAAAAAATAGATAATCAACGAGAAAGTAATACATGCTGTAGAATCATTTAATAATATATTTCAAGAATTCTATACCACAAAAGTTGGAAAATTTGACGTTATTAGTGATGTAAATAGAATGAATATATCCCAAAAAATCTGCAATGTTGAAAAAATAATTACTAAAAAATGGGGCATATTTTGTTGTCATGCATGCTTGTATAAGGGGTGAACATAAATGTACATTCTATTTGTAACCTTCTTCATTATACATATAACATATCTTCTAGAAAAATTTTCCATTTTTCATTCCATACAACCTGTGATGGTTGGTATGTTTGAAGGCTGGTTGAATTTACATTGGCCATCTATTCCACTGATATGATCAACATCATTGCTCATTGAGAAAGAAATAGTAGTGCATCATGAGAGGAAAATGAATGTAAATAAACCAAAAGAAGAACATAAATAAAATGATTCAAAGGAAAATTATAAATATGATTCCTATCTTATAAAACAGTTTCATTTCATATATGCCAATTTTTTCATCTAATGAAATAATTAAGGAGTCTTCAAATGAAAATTGAATAAAGGATGGTACCTTTATATCCTTGAGATGAGTAGATCTCAAGAAGTTTCATGTAGTTTTATAATATGGATCAAGTGTTGAAAAGGAATTGGAAAGTTGTCTATCATGTCAGTTATACTTTCGTAATCATACTACAATAGCATCTACCTGGAGATTCAAAACCTAATCCGTAAGAAGCTTACAGCTCAACAAATTCTAAAATCAGAAGAGAATAATATGAGTATAAATTCAACCATGGTGATTTAACCATTGAAACGGAATAGATAAATGTAAATATGAATCACTATTGAACATCAAGGCTGAGTTTAGTGTCCAAAATTTTTAATGAACAAAAAAGGAGATGAGTCTTCAGTAAACAGTAATGTGAATCAAAGTTTAAAAAAAGAGTACCCTTCAGTGAAGCTATTCATCTCTCTGAAGAAACACTTAAAGATTCCAACACCTACAGGAAAACGATATAAAACTGTTCAGAAAGCTTAAACTATAGAAATAAGGCACCTTTAAAACTATAGGAAAATACACCAAATTGTTAAAGAAATGATATATAGTAGTGATTGGGATGATAATAACTGACATGTGCACAAAGTCCTGTCTAAAAAACCAATAATACTTTTACACACATAGACGATCTTGATATGGAATCGATCCAGTGACCCTTCCCTAGAAAATTACAAAAAATACGTCGAAACAAAGTATATAATTAATATAATATGACATAAATAATAATACATCAACTTTTGAATCAAAAAAGGACATCATTCCATTAAAATATATTTATGAAAACCCAAGGCAAAGATCAACTGGGGAGAATCTCACACAATTATTTGATAATACCTACATAAGATGACAGAGTAGAAAAATGCAAACTTTAGTAAAAATATATATAAATAAAGAAGTTATAACAAAATGATAGTATTGTATTTCGGTATCAAAAATCTAGAAAACATCATTCAAAATATTTCAAAATAATCTATTTGAGTTTTTGTGTCATTTAGAAAATGATTAAATCTGTAAAATTCACAAATCAAAATGGGGATTATTCCATTAATCTACGGCGATTATTACATTCACTGATACCTAAAGAAATAATGTATTATGCACCAATCACATGATTTGAATGATTTTATAGTAAACACTGTTTCTATACCAAATTCATGATCCAATAGTAGAAATATATCAATATACTGCTATGAATTAAAACATATATTTTTAGGAAACTAATCAAACTGTATAGCATGTAAAACTGCTCAATAACATCCATGGTAATGTGCACCATCAACCATTTTTAAGTGTAATTGTAACCTTGGCATACCTAAACTGCAACTAATTTTTTAGTGGTGGAATAATAGTTGTGTAAACTCGAATGTATATAATACTGTGCAACCAAAAATAATTGCAATTGCTTTTAATACAACAAAATAATTTCTCATTTTAAAGAAAGTAATTCCCATAGTTAAAAAATAACGTGAAACATACAAACCACATATCTTGATAATTGCAATAGCTTTTAATACATCTTGCTTTTAATACATCTTGATTTTAATACATATTGTTTATATTGCTTTTAATACATCTTGATTTTAATACATCTTGTTTCTATTCACTTCATGGGGTGAATTATAGTATGAGAAACACTGCTATAAAAGGTCCTGATATTGCAACAATAAATGCATGTTTAAGCTGGTTGGTCTTCTCCATGAACTCTGCAAATTCCAAAACCTAAGGATCAACATTCACAAGGTAAAAATTTAATTTTAACTTCATCCAAATCAATTGAAAGATACCATGAAAGATGTGAGATGATCAGGAAAGAGATATTACAATAATGGAGAAAATAAATTGAAAGAAAGAAATCATACCTGATGAGAAACAAATCATATAGATGAAAAATTAATTTGGTGTGGTAAATAGTAACATGACATATTGAAAATTACCCTTCATATCTTATTCATATACTATTTTTTCAAAGATGCTAACTGATGGAGAGAAATTATGTGTAGCAGTTAGGTAACTGCTTCCACGGTCAGAGGGAATTTCGATAAGGTATTGAGGAAAAGGAATTGGATGAAATGACAATACCACATAAGAATAAGTAACAAATCAAATAAACTCATATGTAATAATTCAAAACAACTAAACCCTAATCAGGGAAAATATGACAATAATGAAGACAATAAATTGGAAGAAATAAATCATACTGGATGAAAATTGGAGTATGAGTTTAGGGTTTCTAGGAGCGTCTTGTAGTGTTGATGGATGTAGGGTTACATACTGCCTTCGATGGAAGAATCACCGGCAACAGGTTGTATGTGAAATGTAGTATCAATCGACGAGTAGACCGAGGAAGATCATCCGGAGGTTTGCTAGAAGAGAAACATTCCGTGGGATCCAAAGGCGAGGAAGGTCACGATGAATCTTGCGAGACGAGAAGATGAAAGTGAAACCCTGGTTTGGAGGGAATATTGGTGGTCATTCATTTTTACAATTTGGTTTGAGAATATGGAGGGAGGATAAATATTTTTGCCGGAGGAGAAGGAGACAGAGAGAACAATATATGTGGAATAACAGGTGGTCGCTTACGGGGGAGAAGTAGACAGTGCGATCTCTAGCTGAGGAAGTTTGTCTGGATATTTTCTGGACGAGAAATAGTCAGCGGGATTAAAAGGTGAGGATGGTCGTGATAAATGTTGTGGCAATAGATATTGGAAGTGAAACCCTAGTTTGGAGGGAATACGGGATGTGGTACGGTGCCGCGATTTGATTTGTGAATATGGGAGGCGGTGAAAGGGGTGGACGGTGAGGATGGAAGAAGGGAGGAGGGAAATCATGAGTGGGGGAAGAAGGCGAAGGAAGTGTACGTCGACGAAAGAAGACAAACAACGGAAAAATAGAGATGGGGGAGAGGAAACCCGCGATGGGGAGGGGAAGCAGGTGCGGGAGCGGGAGGGAGAGCATGGTAGAGTAAAGGAGCGGGGAGGTTCGTGGAGGCGTACACGGTTGACACGTATGGAAAATAGGATGTTGAGGATTAATAGATTGACACGTGGCAGTTGAAATACCTAAGAGTAGTATATATATAGATTAGTGATAATTAGTCACAATTAGATGCAACTAGTCATAATTAGAAATAATTAGTAATAAATAATAATAAATGGAAATAATTGGTATTAAATATTAATAAATAGTAATAATTAGTCCTAAATATTAATAAATAGTAATAATTAGTAATAATTAGTACTAAATAGTAATAATAAGTAATAAATAGTAAAATTTCTCAAAAAAAGTAATAAATAGTAATAATTTGTAGTAATTAGTAATAAATAGAAAATATTAGTAATAATGAGAATTAATTAGGATTAATGAGTAATAATTATAATTAAATAGTAATAATTAGTAATAATTAGTAATGCTTAGTAATGATTAATAGAAAATAGTAATAATTATTAATAAATAATAATAAATAGTAATAATTAGTAATAAATAGTAATAAATAGTAATAATTAATAATAAATAGTAATAATTTGTAATAAATAGTAATAATTAGTAATAATTAGATTAATTAGGATTAATTAGGATTAATTAGCAATAATTAATAATAATTAGTAATAATTAGAAATAAATTGTAATAATTAGGATTAATTAGTAATAATTATTAATAATTACTAATAAATATTCATAAAAATTAATAATTAATAATAATTAGTAATAATTAATAATAATTAGTAATAATTAATAATAATTAGTAATAATTAGTACAAATTAGTAATAAATAGTAATAAATAGTAATAATTAGTAATAATAGGTAATAAATATTAATAAATAGTAATAATTTGTAATAATTAGTGACAATTAATAGTAAATAGAAATAATTATTATTAATTAGCAATAATTAAAAAGAATTAGTAATTAATAGTAATAAATAGTAATAATTAGTAATAATTTGGTTTAATTATGATTAATTAGTAAAAATTATGAATAATTAGTAATAATTTTAGTAACAATTAGTAATTATGAATAATAAATATAAATAAATAGAAATAAATAGAAATAAATAGTAATAAATAGTAATAAATAGTAATAATTAATAATAATTAGGGTTAATTAGGATTAATTATAAATAATTACGATTAATTAGTAATATTTAGTAATAATTAGTATCAATTAGGAATAATTACGATTAGTTAGGATTAATTAGTAATAATTAGTAATAATTAGAAAAAAAATAGTAAAAATAGTAATAAATAGCAATATTTAATAATAATTAGGATTACATAGTAATAATTAGGATTAATTAGTAATAATTAGGATTAATTAGTAATAATTATGATTAATTAGTAATAATTAGTAGTAATTAGTAAAAATTATGATTAATTATGATTAATTATTATTAATTAGTAATAATTAGTAAAAAATAGTAACAACTAGGATTAATTAGTAATAATTGGTAATAATTAGTAATAATTTCTAATAAATATTAATAAATAGTAATAATTAATAATAATTAGTAAAAAATATTAATAAATAGTAATAATTATTAATAATTAGTAATAATTAGTAATAATTAGTAACAAATAGTAATAATTAGTAACAAATAGTAATAAATATTAACAAATAGTCATAAGTAGTAGTAAAAAATAATAAATACTAATAAATAGTGGTAATTAGGAAATGCATAAAAATGCATAATACCATCCGGAAAATGTGAATTCTTACTACTTTTGTAATTAATTTTTGTCATCATTTAATCTACTATTTGTAAGTTAATGTTCTGAACATTTTTATCTAATACTTAATTTTTTTCATAGATCTTTTTGGGAATTCATGTTTTTTTGAACTATTTAAAAAAGGCCATAAAATAGATAAAATGATTCTTTCTTCCAATGTGACCATGTTTTTCTTATTCATCATCTCTCTTTGTCAAATTTCCAGCACTATATATTGATTTGATGTTGTTAACCAAAAATCCTTTCTCATTTTTGAAGGATAGGAGAGTAAAGGATGCTCATGTGCCCATTATGGTGACTTCTCATGATATAATTGGTACTTGAGCTTATTCTCCTCTTTTTACATTTAACAACGTGAAAAAAAAATTAGCTAAAAAAATTGAGTTAATATGTAGTGTAAGCAGTTCGACATAGAATGAAAATGGAAACATGGTTACAATTGTAGTTAGGACTATTTTGAGACTTTGGTATGTGTACGAATCAACTAAAAATTAATCTGACACATGTTGTGATCAGTATATATTAGAGTAGAGAGAATGTGATGTGTCTATGATAGTAGTAGTAGGAGGAGGAGGAGAAGATGAATCGATTACTGGAGTAGCAACACCTGCAAATGAGGATGTACATGCGATGTTTGACTCATAATTTAGTGAGTTTTTTTATTTTGTTGTAAATATTGTGTTTCTTATTATTTTATTATTTACATAATTGTTTAATATTTTATTACTTCATTATTTATTTGTTGATTTATTATTTTATTAAAATTCTTCATTATTATTGTTATTTTATTTTTCTGAATATTGAGGTTTTTATTTTTTTATAATTTTTTATAATTTTATTGTTATTATTGTTATTCAATTTTATTAATATTAATAATAATATTATTGGCATATTAATATTATTTTCTCATCATTATTATTATTAGTATATTAATATTATTTTATTATTATTATATAAATATTATTTTTTTAATAATATTTTTTTTTGTATGTTTTTGGCGACCAGTATATATACCGGTCACAAATAGTATTTATAAATTATTTTAATTTTATTAATATTTTTTGATTTATTTTTTGCGAAAGGTATATTTTCCCATCACAAATACTATTTTCGATGGACCCGTCACAATTGAGTATTTTAAAAGACCCGATAAAACTATTTGCGACGCTATTTTCCATAACGAGTCATTTGTGACTGGACCCCGTCATAAACGACCCGTTGAAAATACTCATTTTCCCATAGTGAATGTACCATATTGTCATTTATAATATACCTAAATTTAATTTATTAATTCATAGGTGAGGTTATTATTATAATGGAGAAATTATTATTCCTAACAGTAACATTACTATTCTAACGGTCATGTTAATATTTATAGTATATCACAGTTTGTTTGTGAAACATAAACTATCAAATAAATTGAATTATTTAAAAATATACATAGCATAATTATTGGATGTCATGTATTTGGAACATGAACCATTATACCATCAAGACAGTTGAAGTATGTGGGTAGAAACCCATTAGATTTTTCTTGGAAACAAACAAGAAGGGTAGTCTCCAACTACTTTGTCTCATGAGACCTATTAATGAATCGAGGTGATATATAATTTTGATCCCCATCCATCACTGGAAGTACTATTAGTTATTCATAAATATATTTAATTCAAGAAAAACATGACTTATAAAAATATTCATATTGAGTAAAGGATAAATATATATCAATATTTCCCCAGTTAAATAACATTCATAGTAAACACCATATGTCAAAATGGTATACGATTTTGACAATAATCATATCCATGATATTGTAAAAGTGGATATTTAAGAGGAATATTATTTGAAATGAAAAATCATCTCAAAGGGGTAGTAGATACACCACTTAAAAATGATTAGGAGCACAATACCAAGTAAGTCACAATGAAATGAAAATTGATTTGAAGTCCCTTACCTTATTTCTGAAAGTGTTCTGCACTTGTACTTAATGTCCTGGATAATAAAATTATATCAAGTAATTAATTAAGAAACTTTTATATATGTATTTGATTTATTATATTTTTATTATGTTCATGTATGACCTTTTTGTTGAGTCATAAGATCCAATTTCGTCATTCTGAGAGTGTTGGTTTTCTTGTTTTTTCATGATCGGTTAGCTTGTATCCAAGCATGGAAGTTCATGTCAAATTGGAATAGTTATCGATAATTGAAATTATATGTTATTAATGAAATTTTAGTAGTTTAAATGATCTTATATATCATTTTTATATGGTATGATAATGAATCATTAGGTAAAATGTTAATGAAAATTATTTAATTTATTTATGCATTTTTTATGACCATCATAAACTTATATCATCTTATTTAATACCATGTTTATATATATTGGTTCTAGAATAATATATAACTTATAATATGTATAATATAATCTTATTTAACCATAATAATGGTTTTCTGATCAGTTTTGTAGATGGTAATGGAAAATGAAAACACATCACCCACGATGACGGTAAATCGACACATCAAAGATTATATTTTCATTTTTTGAATAAAAGGGGGAGGAGAAGGGGTTTGATGATAGATATTGCATTAAAATAATTATAATATAGTATATATAAGATAATGGAGCTATCATTCACGTTTTTATAGAGGAGTTAAGTAGAGGATAAAAAAAGAGAAGAAATTAAATGAGAACGAATATGATTTTACCTCTTATATAGAGTCTCCTTAAGAACGTCCTTAAGGCACTTGGGATTGGTTTTATTGTGAGACTAGTAAGACCAAAACGCGGTGAATAGGATTGAGAGAGTAATTGGGTATAATTTTAATAATATCCAAGTATTATAAGGTTTTATGAGATAAGGCGATGAGGTGTGGTATTTATAGTGGTGGAGAGGAGTGTTTTAATATTATTTTATTCATTTGTCTCTTATTTTGGATCAATACAATAAATAATGTTGATTTTTGTGACCAAGTACATTAAATAGTGCAATCGAGTTTGAAATATTGGTTACTTCATCATCCGTACATCATATATGACTCAAAAATTAATGTATTTATCTAATATCGTAAATTACAGTATCTCATAATCAACTAAAAATTCAATTATTTTAGAAAAATAAAAAAACTACCATAACCAATTATTGATTTGTAGATTTAAAAAATGGACTCCATTTTTTTAATTTTTTTTCTAAATATGAGAAATTTATTTTTTAATTAAAATAATCATTTATTCAAAAGATATTTATTTTAATATTATATTTGTTTTTATGAAACTTTGAAAAATTAATTAATATCTCATAAAATTATCTTATAATCATAAGAAAAAAACATTAATTTATTAATATATTTTATGAAAATAAATTTTCTTTTAAATTACTATATTAATTATAAAATTTTAAATACACATTTATGTTTCAAAAAAATACTCACACTTTATTTATCGTTTTTAAAAAAACTATTTAAATATTCCAAGATATAAATCACAATAGGAAAAATGGGTATTTGCAATGGGTTATTTGCAACGGGGGAGGGTCCCGTCTCAAATAGTCCATCAGAAGAGACTATTTGTGATGGGACCCTCTTCCCGTTGCAAATTATCAGTTATTTGAGATGGGGAGATTCTTCCCGTCACAAAAGGTTTGGTGCTACTTACGGACCAAACCGTGGGAATAATATTTGTGATAGTTAAAAAAATCTCGTCGCAAATACCTGACAACGTTTTTTAGTATTTATGACGAAACGTCAATCCCATTGCAAATAGTTTGTCAATAGGTTGGTATTTGCGATAGACCCCGTCACAAATACCTTTTTAACCGGCTGTTATTTTGTGACGAGACCCGTTGCAAATAATCTATCCAATATATACCCCATCCATTTTCCTTTCATTTCACACCTTTCTCCACACCCCTCTCCACCTCTACTTAAATTTCTTCTCCCATTTTTTTTTTCAAAATTTAAGGTTTTAAATCAGAACATTATCTGCGGCATAGATCCTCTAAAAGCTTTAGTTTTAGGGTATTTATCTATTTCTTTTATTTTTTAGTTAATTTTATTTATTTTATATTACTTGAAATTATTATTAACTAGTACTCGCCCGTGCTATTGCACGACGCGTTCGATTACTAGTTTTTATTTTAATAATAGATTAGTATTTATAACAATTGATAAGAAACAATAATGTTGAATAATTTTTATTTAGAAAGTAATGGTGTATGATAATGGAATATGAGTGCATAGAATAGAGACACCATTTAAATTGTGGACAATGATACAAAATAGATTAAAAGAATATGATTTTCTAAATTTTGAGAATGGAATTTTGAATTCATTTTTAAATTCAATCACAATTATAGTAATGCATGCACTGAAATAAAAAGTGAAATCTAAAAAAAGAAAACAGAGGGAGGGAGCAACTATACCGGTCAAATGTGAATAAAGCGTAGATTTTTGCATCCATATCATAACCCACATGTAGAAAACCTTCCTTTTTAGTAACTGTTAATAGAAATATGGAATAATTTATGTTTTATTTTACATCAGTCCCATAACAAATAATAAGGCCAAATATAGACTTTGATATGAACTGATTTGCATGGGGAGAATACTGATAAAGATAATAAAAAAAGAAATATTAAAAAAAATATTAACATAGGATTAAATTATAAAAGTAACAACATCCTCTACATTGATGTGTAATTAAATCACAATAATATTCAGAAATAACAATCTTCTAACTACTCTTCTTCCTCGCACATAGAATCTTCAGGAATCAGAATCTCGAATAAAATCAAGAAGAGCATGACAATCAAATCTGATTAGATGAATGGAAAATGTTACCAATGTTCAACACACTTATCACTAAACATTAATCATAACCACATAGATTAGGAAAAACTAAAAATAAATTAGTCCACTTGTCAATCATAATATTCTGCTTGCCATTCCAAGGTACCCTATAATGGAACAGAAAAAATAAGAAGAATTGCACTGAAATAACATTTTTCTTTTTAATAAAAAAATGTGAATGAACAAAGTTCAACACACACATATCAATAAACATTAAACATAAACACACAGAGTAGGAAAACCTCAATATAAAGTAGCACACTTGTCAATCAAAATATTCTGCTTGCCGTTCCAAGGTATCCTGTAATGGAACAGAAAAAATAAGAATAATTACAGTGAAATAACATCATTATTTTTAATAAAAAATTGTGAATGATCAAAGTTCAAAACACACATATTAAGAACAGTAAACATAAACAAATAGAGTAGAAAATCCTCAAAATAAAACACACATCACAATTTTCCATCAAAATTTACTGCTCGTAGTTCCATGGTGTCCTGTAATGGAACAGAAAATGTAAGAAGAATTGCCCAGAAATAACATCTTTGCATTTAATAAAAAATGTGAATGAACTGTAGTCCTCATCCATAGGTTCATACTGTTAGTTTATACTCTCAAATTCCCCTAAAAAAATTAGTTCAAGATCACTAAAACATAATTATCAACCATAAAGACAAAAAATAAAGTACACGCTGTAATGGATATTTTTTGCTACAATCAAAGTATTAGTGTTCTGAGATTAACAGGAATTTGATGCAGGCTAGAAAATTTTGATAAAAATATAACTAGATATGAAGATAACATAAGAAGAATAATAAAAAATAGAAGCATCATACAATATAGGAAAATAGAAAGGAGATGTATGAAATTCGGAAAAATAAAGAGTATGGTTTCTAGAGTTGATACCAAAGAAAACCATAAATGAGGAATTAATTGAAAAATATATTTTTTTTAAAACCGAAAACACTGTATCCTATTATCTTGACACACATAACCCATGCCAATGATAAATACAACTTAAAGTTGAATAGACTAATCATAGATAACTCAATATGAATTGAAAGAAAAATATAGATATAAAAAACACAACAAACCACAATAGAGATTAATGATATAGAATTCTTGACAGAGTTAATATGTATATGAAATCACTGAGGAATAAGTATTTACCTAAATCAATAGAGATGCAGATTATAGAGAAATGAGTATTTAACTAATGATACTAAGAGTAATGATACCAAAATCATGAAAAGGTTAATAAATATATGAAATTACAGAGGATGAAGTATTTACCTGGATCAATAGAAATGGAAATTATAGAGAACTGGGTATTTAACTAAGATCATAAGAATAATATACATTGAAAAGTGAAACACATTATAAACAGGAAAGATAGTAGGTTAGTTAAAATATAAATGTGTAAATATCCAAAATGAATTGAAGAATCTGTTTAAAGATCATGTGTTCTTCAATGGAATATCAACTGAACATGAAATATGAATATCACTAAACAAATATGATTATATTTGGATGGGAAATTTATGAATTTGAATATAACAGTACACAATTAAGAGAATATTTCAGTGAGATGTCATGCTATATAAAGATGAACACTCTCACATACCATTTAAAAGAGCCTTCTTCATTTCCATGCAGACATACCAACAACCGCCCATTAAGATGAATGCACTCACATACATTTAAAATCTGTTACTGTAGGACCCTTAAAACCAAAGGTTATAAAACTGGGGCTCCCACAGCTTCTCATATGGGAGACCTATGAACCCACCAAAGCCATTCCTAATCCCCTGGTAAATTTCTAATTCAACAAATAAGTGTGAAAATGACTCCTCATGAGGACATTGGCTTCAATTCAATCTATATGCAAGGTAAATGTATTTAAATTGAATACACTAATAAGTGGGTAAAGAATTGTTATAGATTATCCAAATCAAGAAGTTGTGGTTTTTAAGATATATTTACAATAAAGAGTATGACCTGGTTATCCAGCTCTGTTGTGTGAGAAATATGATGTCGATACTCCCTTCAAAAAAATATTCATGTCAATGATCATAAAAATTTACATGTATCAGGATCATGAGAGATATCAATAATATTGAAGGGATTTCATCATTCCTCAATCAAGACAACATGGGATAAAATCAGGTGTTATTTCATGAAACTGAATGTCATATCAGGCATAAGGAAACCCTGAAACCCAATGGTAGAGAATACAAATATTGTACCTAAATCTATCTCAAGCAGCAACTAATCATGTACCTCCTTTGTATGAATCATCATATTTTCCAAGAACATGCCACCATGAGTGTGGAATAGACCACCTATAGCTGGTGGTGTGATTGGTTTGAATCATTATCCATCTAGAGATCTTATTTATTTTGTAGAACCCCCTACTCACAACCATCATCATGAGTTATGTCTATAAAAAAATAGAGTCAAGAAGATGATCACCACCATCACCATGAATTATATCTAAGAATTTTAGTAAAACAATACTGTTTAATGAGCTTGTATATCTAATCACTAAAATGATGAGTCTCAATACCATATGTAAATTTTCATATAAATTGTATTGCACTGTATAACTATTTTTTCTAGATGAATGATTACAGTTCCAAAAATGTTAGTTTATTCATGCTTAATAGCATATCACACCTGCTATTCATGAATTTATCAGACGTACAATTAGGTTTATTCGAAATTCCTACTACTGTAGAATGGGTTGAGCATTCTATATTAGTTGAATATGTGTTCTTTACCTGGAATTTATAGATGAAACTAAAAAACTAATAGTACTATATTATAAGAATAGATAGAGAATTATAATTATAATTTTTCAATTCAAAAGTTTTATAAAAAATATCAGTCCATTAAGTGCATACTTTTGTACCTAGGTAGACGAAAGCTGCAAGGTTGATTTTACCAAAACAACATCAATAGTATCACATCAACAACATCCATTGCTTTTATACTCCTACAAAATGTGGAATAAGCATCAATATTTATAGAAAAATAAGAGATATATGTCAAGGATGATTTTCGTATGTCATCTTCAAAAAAATTGCAAGAATCATATTTCTATAAATAAAATTAAATGATGTTTGAAGATAACATATAAAGAGATACATTTACAATAAATGCCTACATTACACCAGATAAAAAAGTTGTAGATAAAAATCAATCTCTATGATAATACGAAAATCTAATAAAATCTCAATAAATGATTTTTTTAAATAACTTCATGACCTAGAGACATGGTGAATTCCAGAACTGATGGAGTTTAGCTGGAAATAATTTCTTATCAAAGTAAAAAAGAAGACTTAAGCTAATACACATAATCAATGATTTTTGATGAAAACATATAAAGGAATACATTTACAGTAAATACCAACATTACATAATATAAACAGTTATAGAAAAAAATCAATCTCTTTGATAATATGAATAATCTTTAGGAAATGAATACAGGATAGAAAAAAATATGGTTACAAAAATTGAAATAAATTATACACATAACAAAGGATTGTTGAAAGGTGTTAAAGAAAATTCAGATGAATTAAAAAATAAAAATGGATAAAAAATAACTGTTATCGAACAGGGAATAAAAAAATTATAGAGGATAATTTTGTGAATTTTCATCCATCAAATCTAAATAAACTTGAACAGAAAAAAACTATAGAATCCTACTTATCTGGGTTATGAAATACGTCAAGAAAAAAATAATGAAAAGGGAGATAATCATAACAAAAAACACATTGGTAGAGGAATAGATAGAATGTGATCTTATATGACAAACATCCATGGATGAATATGCATTTGTGAATGAGAATCCAATAAAATCTCAATAAATGTCTTCTTTAATAAGTGCATGACCTAGAGACATGGTGAATTCTAGAATTGATGGAGTTCAGCTGGAAATCATTTCTTATTAAATTCAAAAGAAGACTTAAACCGATACACATAATCTATCATAGCTTATAGATGCAACCAACATTGATGGGAATAAGAAAAATACAATGAAAGAAAGAGGATCTCACATCAACCCAAAAAAATTAGTGCAATTGATAAGATTCCAAACAGGTAACAGGAAAATTATAACATAAATTGATTACACAATCCACAATATAAAATAGATCCCTGAGTGGAAGCAGAATAATAATGTGATAAAAATCAAGTTCTCACATAACAGCCAAACAACCAACATTCTATAAATCTTCAGCTCCAATATCTAAAAGAGAAATATCAAACGACAACAAAATAGAGGTTAATAGTGTGTAACTGCAAATAAAAACTGATGGATAGAAGGTAGGTTAATTACCTAACGTCAACAAAACATACCTATTATGGAGATCTGGATATGTAAGATATCTGAATAAGGTTTTAGTAATGATAAATGGGCTCGCAAATAGATTTTCCATAGACCACCATGATGGTTGATGGCAAAGCCAAATATGGAAGGGATTTCCGAATGGGAGATGGAAGGGAGAGGTGAGGGAACTACAGAGATGAAAAATTAGGGATTGTGGATAGAAATGGAGGTGGTAGGCAGAGGTTGACATGGTAGTCGAAAATATATATTCAATCGAATACGATAAAGGAGTAATTGGTTTTCCAAAGTAACCTGAATGTGGTGTTAGACAGTGTAAAAGGTAGTGGTTTATGATGAAACAACGGCTGAAGGTGATGAAGGGGTTATAGAGTTTCTCCCGTAACCCGAGATCGGTAGTACGTGGAGGAGAATAAACTGGTCCAGGATGAGGATGTAGCCGACATCGAGAGTAGGATGACGCTGGTGTCCACTATTTTCGGTAACCCTAGGTAGTGAAGATTTGATTTCTGAATGCGAGTGGGAGAAGGATACCCTTGTAGAGTGTAGTTGAGACCAGAAGAAGGAGGATGGCGCAGACGGAGGTCGACGTAGTGCGGGGTGACCGGTACAGGAAGAACGACAGAGGTGAGGGTTTGAGTGTAGTTGAGGTCGCGAGGTCGCGATGCATGATACATCAGTGGGTACAGAAGAGGGATGCATATAATTTCTATGAAACCACGCAGTGGGGTAGCGTGGTGTAGTGGAGGAATGCCACATATGGAAACATTGATGTGGAGGGACGTGAATTTGACATGTGGTATCTTGAAAGTCAAGTTTATTATATACTAGTACTCCGCCCGTGCGATGCACAACACTATAAAATAATTCTTATTATTAACTATAGATTAATATTCATAAAACCTAATAGTTTATTATCTTTCTTCTTAAGAGTACTAATAGTAATAGTTGCGAAGAAACAGTAACGTTTAATGTATTTTACTGACAAATAAGTGGTGAATAATTTGGAATTATAAGTGAATCTATTAAGAACACATCAATATAAAATGTTAAATTAAGATACATCAATTGTAATGTGAAACACTTTGAAATAGTCCTGGGTAGAAACTCGACTTCAACATAAATTACATTTAGGAAAACAATATTGCATACTATGAAAGAAAAAGTTGAAGAGAAGTTACTTAAGGAAAAGTTTATCTAATAAAAAATATGAGTTGTGCCAAGGAATCATTATAATAAAAAAATTTCCATCCACAAGTAGAGATGTTGTGATGTTTAGACATGGAGTACTTTTCCAGCAAGTAGAAGTTATTACCAATTCATTTCATCTTTGCGTCACCAATATAAGATTGGTTGGAATCTTCCTTGTCTAACACATCATAAGAGTACCTGAATATGCTGTATAAGAATACAACATAAGAATATATACAACATAAGTATACAATATCAAAATACCTGAATATAAAGAATAAGTATTAATGTCACTGAGAAATGGACATGAATGAAATATCTAACCTGCCCAGCCCCCTGCCCCTCCCCTCCCCCTACCCAACCTTTTCCCCCAGCAGCCCCCTCCGCCCTGCCATAACCCATCCCTGCCCCTCCCCTCCCCTCCCCATCTTCCCAACCTATTCCCCCAGCAGCCTCCTCCCCCTAGCCTTATCCTCCCCTCCCCTCCCATCCCATCCCCCTGCCCAACCTCTTCCCCCAACACCCCCTCCCCACTGCTATCTTCCACCCCTCCCCTCCCCTCCAACCTGCCCAGAACCCTGCCCCTCCCCGCCCCTCCCCCCTGCCAAACTTTTTTTCCCAGAATCCCCCTCCCCCTACCATAACCCTCCCCTCCCC
Source organism: Viscum album (assembly GCA_963277665.1). NCBI lineage: Eukaryota > Viridiplantae > Streptophyta > Magnoliopsida > Santalales > Viscaceae > Viscum > Viscum album. Next base: position 1,355,582,827 of record OY728164.1, read on the forward strand.
TCCCAACCCCTCCAACCTGCCCAGCCCCATCTCCTCCCCTCCCCTCCCCCTTCCCAATCTCTTCCCCCAACAGCCCCCTCCCCACTCCCCTCCCCTACCCTCCCCTCCCCCTGCCCAAAAGATGCAGAAACAATGATGCAGAACCTAAAAATGAAGCAAAAAATGCAGAAACAATGCAGGAAAAATAAAGGAAAAATGAAGAACAAAAAAATGCAGAACCTAAAAAAATCTTGAAGTCATTCATGGACTGCTCCGGCTCACACCTTCCCAGCCATACTCTTCTTCTTCAGTACACTGCCATGTTCTCATGGCCTGGCACTTTACAGGTTTTGGAAAGGAAGTTTCAAAGAGGGTAGATGATGCGAAACACGTACGTATAGAAAAGTAGAAATCTTCATTGGCTCTAGAAACTTTGTACATACTCATGATAGTAATCATTAACAGAATCTACGTACCTGTATGGAATAAAATATGGAATTGTTTGAAAAAAAAATTGTGAACAAATTATAAAAAAAATATGAACCTCTTAAAACTATTATAATAAAAAAATACATAATAAAATAGTGAAATACCATAAGTCATGGGTGTTACATGTTCACTCACCTGTTGATGAGATGTTTAGTACCAAATCCATAGATTCATATTTTAACATAATGGATATTGAAACATATATTTTTTTAAAATAGTATAAAACACAGTCAATGTAAAAACACCATAAATGTAAGACACTCATATCATAAATGAAATACTATGTATGGAAAGACTGACCTAAAGCTCCCCCACACACCTTCAAAACAAACTTCTTTGGTGATAAATTAAAAACATTACCACCATCTGAAAAAGAAACAGTTTGTATGGAAACCAAATATTTAAAATCATCACATAGTTTCCCATTATGTTGGAGATTAATTCAAAAATTTGTCAAGATATAGAAAAAAATTTCAAAGTGATAAAATCAATATCAATAGATGGTCATTGATCCCCTCCCCCCTGCCATAACCCAGCCCCGCCCCTCCCCTCCCCTCCCGCCTGCCCAGCACCCTCCCCCCTGGCCTCATCCTCTCCTCTCCTCCCCTCCCCCCTACACAACCTTTTCCCCCAGCACCCCCTCCCCTTAATATCTTCCTCCGCTCCCCTACCATCCCCTCCAACCTTCCTAGCCCCCAGCCCCACCCCTCCCCCCCGCCCAACATTTTCCCCTAGCAGCCCCCTCCCCCCTCATAACCCAGCCCTGCCCCTGCCCCTCCCCTCCCCCTGCCCAACCTATTCCCCCAGAAACCCCTCCCCCCTTCCACCTTCCTCCCCTCCCCTCCCCTCCCCTCCCACCTTCCCAGCCCCCTACCCCTCCCCTCCCCTCCCCCTGCCAAACCGTTTCCCCCAGTAGCCCCCTCCCCCTGCCATAACCCTCCCCTCCTCTCCGCACCCCTCCAACTTGCCCATCCCCAGCCCCTCCCCTCCCCTCCCCCTGCCCAATATTTTCCCCCCAGTAGCCCCCTCCCCACTCCCCTCCACTCCCCTCCCCTCCCCCCTGCCCAAAAGATGCAGAAAAAATGATGCAGAACCTAAAAATGAAGCAAAAATGCAGAAAACGTGCAGGGAGAATGAAGGAAAAATAAAGAAAAAAAATGCAGAACCTAAAAAATCTTGAAGTCCTTCATGGACTGCTCCAGGCTCACACCTTCCCAGCCATACTCTTCTTCTTCATTACACTGCCATGTTGTCATGGCCTGCCACTTTATAGGGTTTGGAAAGGAAGTTTCAAAGAGGGGAGATGATGTGAAACACATATGCATAGAAAATCAGAAATCATCATTGGCTCTAGAAACTTTGTAATACTCATGATAGTAATAATTAACAGAATCTAAGTACCTTTATGGAATAAAAGATGTACTTGTTTGAAAAAAACATTGTGAGAAAATTAGAAAAAAATATGAACCTATTAATTGATGGTTCTTATTCACTTGAAAACAAAGTTTCAGAAGCCTACCAAATCACGAGCAGCTATCAAGCCAAAATAGTAGACCCTGGTCATCTCTTGTCTCCTGAAAGAAAAAGCCACCAAATAAACTGATGGTTCTTATTCACATGAAAACACAAATACTGACGATAATCATTGAACTATAATCATAGGATAACAAAAGGCATATATCATTTTATTGGAAAAAATAATGGAAGCTAAAAACTATCGAGTATACAAAATATAATATAAGTTGTAATGGCGGACATAAATTACAGTATTCATGTCATGAAACAAGTTAATACTAATCAGTAATCAAGGGTACATACAACCTATATGAGATATTGTGCATTTTCAAATCTTTAAAACCCAACACTTGCACTTATTTTCAGCATCATAATGTAAATAAAAAAACCACCAGGCTAAAATAGTCTACATTAACTCACCTATCAATACCTTTTCAGAGAAACCTTTGTCAAATTCATGCCCCACTACATCTAATATTAATCATTTCAGGCGATGTAGGATAATAAAACCGAACCATAACATGTTTCAATAATGAAACATATTGGGAAAATGATGTTTAAAAACTATATATGCAGGTTCCGACAGTGTAAAAGCACTGTTACCTTAGATACATGTGAAAAAAATCGTGGGCCGAAGCTATGTCCCAGGAAAGGAATGGAATTAAACTGTTTGAAATGGACTAATGCTGAAGGAAAAAATATGAACCTGCATATTAAATTGGAATCAATTATAAATAAATTACTCTAAAAATTTAAAAAAATAGTATACTGTATAAACAAAAAAAATATGAGCCTAAATGGAAAAAAAGTCCTGATAGAAAAAATATGAACATATGAGGGAAAAAAATATTAACCTAATAAAAATTTTGAATATATAAAAACAACAAACTCACCATTCCAGCAGAACATAAACACCCCCACCATGGGATACACCACGTGTGTTTTGAACCCCAGAGAGAACAGAATCATGGTTAGAAATACTTTAATTCTTTTATAACAAAAAAATAGATAGGGAATATAAATATAACATAAGATATAAATGAAATAATGTTTCCATGAATTTAAAATCATTTATTGAACATTTATGTTCCAATGAAAATACACGCATTCATAGTATAATTTAATATGGTGTATAGTTGTAACTAAGAGAAGTAAAGGTGCATTTTCATAGTAATCGAATGTCTAAAAAGTGAAAATCACCAGATATAGTGTGCATATAGATATTATAAATTTTAAAATCTTCAGAACCCAACACCTACATTTGTTTTTAGCATCGTAATGTGTCTAGAGAAACCACAGGCTAAAATGTTTTCTACATCAATTCACCCATCTATCCCATTTCCGAGCAAGCTTTGCCGAATTCATACCCCACTGCATCAAATAATAACCCTTTTTTGGTGATGTAGGAAAATAAAACTGAACCATATCATGTGTCAATAATAAATAATAAAGGTAAAATGATGATTAAAAACTGCATATACAGGTTACGACAGTGTAAAAGCACAATCACCTTAGATACAGGTGACACAAATCATGAGTTAAAGCTGTTCCAATGAAAATATATGCATTCATAGTATAATTTAATATGTTTTTACAGTTGTAAGTAAGAGAATTAAAGGTGAATTATCATTGTAATCCAATGTCAAAAAAGTGAAAATCTCAAGATATAGTGTTCATCTAGGTATTATGAATTTTGAAATCTCCAAAACCCAACACCTACATTCGTTTTCATCATTTTAATGTATCTAGAGAAACCACCAGGCGAAAATGTAGTCTACATCAATTCACCATTTTATCCCTTTCTGGAGAAAGCTTTTCCAAATTCATACCCCACTACATCAAAGAATAACCCTTTCAGGCGATGTAGAACAATAAAACTGAACCATCTCATGTGTCAATAATAAATCATAAAGGTAAAATGATGATTAAAAACTTCATATGCAGGTTATGACTGTGTAAAATCACAATTACCTTAGATACAGGTTATGAAAATCACGAGCTGTAGTTGTGTCAAAGGAATGGCTTGAAATCATTTGAAATGGATGAATACTGAAGGTAATTGTTCGGAGTAGAAAATCGGAGCTCGACACTAGCCTTCAGATGTCAATCCCTCACAAGGTGAAGGAGCTCGGGGCGGAGGTTCTGAAGGTGAAAGAGTCAGATGTGGAGGACCCGAATGTGGAGGAGTCGAACGTGGAGGAGCCAGATGAGGTTGATTTAGATGAGTAACAGCTGAACATCAAGCAGGTAGTGGGTTTTTTCTTGAGACGTTGTTGTATGGGTAAGGGTTTGGAATAATGAAAAATGCTTAAAGTCAAAGGAGGAGTGAAGCAGGGATTCGAAAATTGAAGCTGTAAATAGTTGGCAATGTAGACAGAATTGGATGCATTGAACTTAGGAGAACTTTGAGGAGATGTAATCTACCTGGAAGTGTAGTAGGCGATGAAAATCGTGAGCTAGAGCGGTGTGGGCTGGAGGGGATAATCGGGAAGGGGGTGGGAGAGGGGAATCAGAGAGGGGAGCAGGAACCCTAGGGAAGCTCATCGATGGAAGAACGATTTCAGAGGAATCTGGCTTCAGCGTCAAAGATCAGCGAAGAATGAAGATAACCCTAAACTAGAGGGAGGAAAAAAGTTAGCGCGAGGGAGTTGGAGGATGACAGAGGCGGGGGTCAGAAAAGGAGGGTTGCCGATTGTGTCTTGATCGGGAGTTGGAGGATGAAAGAGGCGGGGGTCGTGGGAATTCTAGGTCGGGACCCCGGAGAATGAAAGCGGGAGCGGGATAGGGCAACGTGGAGAAGAAGAGGTAGCGTGAGGAGGGGCGATGTGGGCTGTTGGTTGGAGGACACGTAATGAATAAACAATGTGGAGGCTTGATAGTTGGACACGTGGCAGTAGAGAATTCCTAAGATTAGTATATATATAGATAGCAGATTTGAAACCACTATATTAAATTAGAATTCGGTCGTTTTATTTTACAATGTTATTTTTACAAATAATATGTGTGATTAGTATTAATTATTATGAATTAATAGTTATAGTAATTACGATTAATTAATAATTATTAGTGACAAATAGTGATAATTAGTCTTAATTAGTAATAATTAGTAATTAAAAGTAATAAATAATTATAACTAGTAATAATTATTAATAATTATTAATAATTGATAATAATTGTTGATAATTAGTCACAATTAGATGAAACATTTCATAATTAGAAATAATTAGTAATAATTTGTAACAAATATTAATAAATAGTCATAATTAGTATTAAATATTAACAAATAGTAATAATTAGAATTAAATATTAATAAATAGAAACAATTAGTAATAATTAGTACTAAATAGTAATAGTTAATAATAATTAGTAGTAATTAGTAAAAATTAGTAATAATTAGTAATAAATAGTAATAAATAGTAATATTTAACAATAATAAGGATTATTGAGTAATAATTATGATTAATTACTAATAATTACTAATAATTAATAATAATTAGTAATTTTAGTAATAATTAATAGTAAATAGTAATAATTAGCATTAAATAATAATAAATAGTAATAAATAGTAATAATTAGTAATAATTATTAATAAAAAGTAATAAAAAGTAATAATTTGTTATAATTTGTAATATTTTGTAATAATTTGTAATAAATATTATTAATTAGTAACAATTATGATTAATTAGGATTAAATAGTAAAAATTAGTCATAATTAGTAATAAATAGTAATAATTATGATTAATTAGTAATAATTATTAATAATTAGTAATAATTAGTAATAAATATTGATAAATATTAATAATTAATAACAATTAGTAATAAATATTAATAATTAGTAATAATTAGTAATAATTAGTACTAATTAGTAATAAATAGTAATAATTAGTAATAAATATTAATAAATAATAATAATTTGTAATAATTAGTAATAATTAATAGCAAATAGCAATAATTAGTAATAATTAACAATAATTAGTAAGAATTAGCAATCAATAGTAATGAATAGTAATGAATAGTAATAATTTGTAATAATTAAAAATAATTAGGATTAATTAGTAATAATTATGATTAAATAGTAATAATTTTAGTAATAATTAGTATTAACTAATAGTAAATAGCAATAATTAGTAATAATTAGTAATAATTAGTAATAATTAGTAATAATTAGTAAAAAATAGTAACAAATTGTAATAACTTGTAATAATTAATAATAATTAGGATTAACTAGGATTGATTAGTTATAATTATGATTAATTAGTAATAATTATGATTAATTAGTAATAATCGGTAACAATTAGTTGTAATTAGTGATAGCTAGTAATAATTGGTAATAATTAGTAATAATTAGAAATAATTAATAATAAATTGTAATAATTAGTAATTATTAGGATTAATTAGGATTAATTAGTATTAATTTTTAATAGTTAGTAATAATCAGTAATAAATAATAATAACTAGTATTAATTAGAAATAATTAGTAATAATTAATAACAATTAGTAATAAATATTAAAAAACAGTAATAATTAATAATATTTAGAAATAAAAATTAATAAATAGCCATAATTAGTTATAATTAGTAATAATTAGTAACAATTAGTATTAATTAGTAACAATTAGTAATATATAGTAATAATTAGTAATAAATAGAAATAAATAGTATTAAATATTAGTAAATAGTAATAAATAGTAGTAAATAATAATAAATACTAATAAATAGCTGTAATTAGGAAATGCATCAAAAATGCATACACCAATCATGAAAAGGTGAATTATTAATACTTTTTTTAATTAGTTTTTTCATAATTTTATCTACCATTTGTAAGTTAATTTCCTTAATATTTTTGTCAAATACTTATTTTTTCATAGATATTTTGGGAAGTCTTGTTTTGTTTTCATCTATCTACAACTCTCCACAAAATATATAAAATGATTCCTTCTGCCAAAGTAACCATGTTTTCCATATTAATCATCTTTCTTTGTCGAACTGCCAATACTACATATTAAATCGTTGTTGTTAACCGAAAAATCTTTCTCATTTTTGATGGATATGAGAGTAAAGGAAGCTCATGTTCCCATTGTGGTGAATTCTCATGATATAATTGGAACATGAGCTTATTCTTCTCTTTTGACATTTAACAACGGGAAAAACTGGCTAAGAAAATTGAGTTAATATATAGTGTTAGCAGTTCGACATAGAATAAAAATGGAAACATGGTTACATTGGTAGTTAAGACTGTTTTGAGACTTTGGGATGTGTATAAATCAAATACACATTAATCTGACACACATAGTGATCAGTATATACTAAGGCAGACAGAACGTGACGTGTCGATGACAAAAGTAGTAGTAGGAGGAGGAGAAGATGCGTCGTTTACTAGAGTAGTAACACCAGTAGATGAGGAAGTATATATGATGTATGACTCATAGTTTAGTGAGTTTTTTATATTATTGTAAATATTGTGTTTCTTATTAGTTTTTTATTTATTTAAATTTTTAATATTTTAATATTTTATTATTTATTTATTGATTTATTATTTTATTAAAATTATTCATCATCATTATTATTTTATTTTTCTGAATATTGAGGTTTTTAATTTTTTATAATTTATTATTATTATTATTAGTAATATATTAATATTAATATTATTATAATTATTATTATTATATAAATATTATTTTTTAGTCTTTTTAATATTAATTTTTTTGAATGTTTTTTTGCGACGAGTATATATATCCATTAAAAATAGTATTTATAAATATTATTATTTTTTATAATTTTATTAATATTAACACAATTTTTTATTTTCTGTGACGGTTATATATTCCCGTTGCAATTTTTTTAAACTGGTAAAACAATTTTTGACGCCGTTTTCCGTGACAGGTCATTTGCGACAGGACCCCGTCGCAAATGACCCTTCACACATACCCATTTTTCCTGTAGTGAATGCACTATATTTTCATTTATAAGATACCTAAATTTTATTTATTCTTTCATAGGCGAGGTTATTATTTGAATGGTCACATTTCTATTCCTAAGAAATACATTACTATTCCAACGATCATGTTAATATTTAATAGTATTTCATAGTTTTTTGGTGAAACATAAACTATCGAATAAATTGAATTTATTTATGAAGATACATACCATAATTATTGGATGTCATGTTTTTGGAACATGAACCATTATACCACCAACACATTTTATGTATGTGGGTAGAAACCCATCAGATGTTTCTTTGAAACAAACAAGAAGGGTAGTCGCCATCTTTTTTGTCTCGTGAGACCTATCGATGAATCAATGGGCTATATAATTTTGGGCCCCACCCATCACTAGAAGTATAATGAGTTATTCATAAATAGATTTATTTCAAGAACAATATGACTTATAAAAATATTCATATTGAGTAGAGGATAAATATTTATCAATATTTCCCCAGTTAAATAACATTCAAAGTAAACACCATATATAAACATGGTATACGAATTTGAAAATAATCATATCCATGATATAGTAAAAATGGATATTTAAGAGTAATATGATTTAAAATAAAAAATGTTCTCAAAGGAGTGGTAGATACACCACTTAAAAATGATTAGGAGCACAATACCAAGTAAGTCTCAATGAAATGGAAATTGAGACGAAGTCCCTTACCGTGTGTCTGGAAGTGTTCTGCACTTGTACATAATGTCCTAGATAATCAATTTATATTAATTAATAAATTAATTAATTAAGAAAATATTCTATATGTTTCTGATTTATGATATTTTTATTATGTTCATGTATGACCTTTTTGATGAGTTATAAGTTCCAATTTTGTCATTCTGAGAGTGTTGGTTTTCTTGTTTTTTCATGATCAGTTCACTTGTATCCAAGTATTGAAGTTCATGTAAAATGGGAATCATTATCCAAAATTAAAATTATATGTTATTAATGAAATTACAATAATTTAATTGATCTTATATATCATTTTTTATATGGTATGAGAATGACTCATTATGTAAAATGTTAATTAAAATTATATAATTTCTTTTGGTGGTTTTTATGACCATCACAAACTTATATCATCTTATTTAATATCATGCTTATATATATTGGTTCTCGATCAATATTTAAATTATAATATGTATAATATAATTTTATTTAACCATAATAATGGTTTTATGATCAGCTTTGATGATGGTAATGGAAAATAAATACACATCGTCCACGATGACGGTAAATCGACACATGAGAGACAAGTTTTTCATTTTTAGAATAAAAGGGGGAGGAGAAGGGGTTTGATGATGGATATTACATTAAAATAATTATATTATAGTGTATATAAAATAATGGAGTTATCATTCATGTTTTTATAGAGGAGGTAAGGAGATTATAAGAAAAGAGAAAAATTAATATAGAAGGAAAGAATATTTTACCTCCTGTACAACATCTCCTTGAGAACCTCCTTAAGGCACTTTGGATTGGTTTTTTGTGCGACTAGTAAGATCAGAACGCGGTGAAGAGGATAGAGAGATTAATTGGGTATAATTTTAAAAATATACAAGGATTATAAGGTGTCAGGAGAAGAGGTGATATTTATAGCAGAGGAGAGACATATTTTCTTATTATTTTATTCATTTGTTTATTATTTTTGATCAATACAATAAAAAGTGGTGATTTTTGTTACCAAGTACGTTAAATAGTGCAAGTGAGTTCAAAATATTGGTTCTTTCATTATCTGTACATCATCCATGACCCAATAATTCATGTATTTATCTAATACTGAAAATTAGAGTATCCTACAATCCACAAAAAATTCAATTATTTTAGAAAAATAAAATAAATCACCCTAACCATTTATTGATGTGTAGATTACAAAAATGGGCTCCATTTTTTCAAAATATTTTTCTAAATATGAGAAATTTAATTTTTAAATAAAATAATCATTTATTCATAAAATATTGATTTTAATATTATAACTATTTTTACGACACTTTGAAAAATTATGTAATATATCATAAAATTATCTTATAATCATAAGAAAACAAAATATTAATTTATGAATCCATTTTATGAAAAAAATTCCTTTTAAATTATTATATTAATTATAGAATTGTAAATAAAAATTTACATTTCCTAAAAAATTCCAACACTTAATTTCACCTCTTGAAAAACATTATTTACTCGTTCGAGGATATAAATCCTGACAGGAAAAATGGTATTTTCTACATGTTATTTGCGACGGGGGTGGGTCCCGTCACAAATAGTCTGTGAGAATAGACTATTTGGGATGAGACCCTCTTCTAGTCGCAAATAATCAGTTATTTGCGACAAGGAGATTCTTCACGTCGCAAAAGGTTTGGCGCGACTTCTACGCCAAACCGCGGGAAGGGTATTTACGACAGTTATAAAATCTCGTTGCAAATACCCAACAACGTTTTTTACTATTTGCGACAAGGGGTCAATCCCATCGCAAATAGTATGTCGGCAAGTTGGTATTTGCGAGGGGCCGCATCGCTAATAGTCCAGTCACAAATAGTTCTGCCACAAATAATCTAACCAATATATACCCCCATCTGTTTTTCATTTCATTTCTCCGCTTTCTTCACACCCATCTCCATCTTTACTTACATTTTTTCTGTCATTTTTTTTCAAAATATAATGTTTTAAATCAGAACATTATTCGCAGCTTAGATCCTCCCAAAGCTTCAGTTTTAAGGTATTTATCTATTTATTTTATTTTTTAGTTAATTTAATTTAATTTAATTTAGTTATAATTATTGTTAATTAGCAACATGTAAATTATATTAGAAATAACTTGTTTTATTTTACAATATTATTTTTACAAATAATTACATGTGTTTAGTATTAATTATTATGAATTAATACATATATCAATAATTATTAATTAATAGTCATTAGTGATAAATAGTGATAATTAGTCATAATTGGTAATAATTAATAATAAAAATTAATAAATAACAATAAATAGTAATAATTAGTAATAATTTGTAATAATTAGTAATAATTAGTAATAATTAGTAATAATTAGTAATAATTAGAAGTAACTAGTCATAATTAAAGATAATTAGTAATAATTAGTAATAAATAATAATAAATAGTAATAATTTCTATTAAATAGTAATTAATTGTAATAATTTGTATTAAATATTAATAAAAAGTAATAATAATTAATAATTAGTACTAAATAGTAATAATCAGTAATAAATAGTAATAAATAGTAAAAATTAATAATAATTTGGATTAAATAGGATTAATGAGTAATAATTATGATTAATTAGTAACAATTAGTAATACTTAAAAATAAATAATAGTAAATATTAATAATTAATAATAAATGATAATTAATAGTAATAAATAGCAATAAATAGTAATAATTGGTAATAAATAGTAATAAAAAGTAATAAAAAGTAATAATGTGTTATAATTAGTAATAATTATGATTAATTATAACTAATTAGGATTAATTAGTATAATTAGTAATAATTTTTAGTAAATAGAAATAATTAGGATTAATTAGTAATAATAAGTAATAATTATTAATAATTAGTAATAAATATTAATAATTTATAATAATTAGTAATAATTAGAAATAATTAGTACTAATTAGTAATAAATAGTAACAATTAGAAATAAATAGTAATACATTGTAATAATTCGTAGTAATTAGTAATAATTAATAGAAAATAGCAATAATTAGTAATAATTAGCAATAATTAGTAAGAATTAGAAATAAATAGTAATTAATAGTAAACATTAGTAATAATTAATAACAATTAGGATTAATTAGTAATAATAATGATTAAATAGTACAAATTTTAGTAATAATTAGTAATAATTAACAATAAATAGTAATAATTAGTAATAAGTAGTAATAATTAATTACAATTAGGATTAATAAGGATTAATTAGTAATAATTATGTTTAATTAGTAATAACTAGTAATAATTATGTTTAATTAGTAATAATTAGTAATACATTGTAATAAATTGTAATAATTAATAATTATTAGGATTAATTAGGATTAATTAGTAATAATTATGGTTAATTAGTAATAATTAGTAACAATTAGTAATAATTAGTAATAATTAGTAATAATTAGTGAATATTAGAAATACTTAGTAATCAATAGTAATAATTAGTAATAATTATGATTAATTAGAATTAAGTTGTATTAATTATTAATTATTATTAGTAATTAATAATAAATAGTTATAACTAGGATTAATTATTAATAATTAGCAGTAATAAGTAATAAATATTAATAAATAGTAACAATTAATAATAATTAGTAATAAATATTAATAAATATTAATAATTAGTAATAATTAGTAATAATTAGTAATAATTAGTAATAAATATTAACAATTAGTAACAATAAGTAATAATTAGTAACAATTAGTAACAATTAGTAATAAATAGTAATAATTACTAATAAATAGTAATAAATAGTAATAAATAGTAATAAATACTAAAAATAGTATTAAATAATAATAAATACTAAAAAATAGTGGTAATTAGGAAATGCATAAAAAATGAACACAACCATCAGAAAAAGGTGAATTCTTACTACTTTTTTAATTATTTTTGTCATCATTTTAACTACTATTTATAATTTAATTTCTTTAACATTTTTAAATAATACATAATTTTTTTCACAGATCTTTTGGGAAGTCATATTTTATTTTCATCTATCTGCAACATGCCACAAAATTGATAAAATGATTCTTTCTTCCAATATATCCATGTTTTCCATATTCATCGTCTTTCTTTATCGATCTTCCAACACTATATATCGATTTGATGTTGTTAACCGAAAAAACTTTTTAATTTTTGAAGGACGAGATAGTAAAGGAAGCCCATGTGCTCATTATGGTGACGTCTCATTATATAATTGCCACATGAGCTTATTCTCCCCTTTTGACATTCAACAACGGGAAAAAAATCAGCTAAGAAAGTTGAGTTAATATGTAGTGTCAGCAGTTCGACATAGAATGAAAATGGAAACGTGGTTCCATTGGTAGTTAAGACTATTTTGAGACATTGGGATGTGTACAAATCTACCACATATTAATCTCACACACATTGTGATCAGTATATACTAGGGCTGAAAGAATGTGACATGTTGATGACAGCAGCAATAGTAGTAGTAGGAGAATATGTATCGTTTACTAGAGTAGTAACACCAACAGATGTGCATGTACATGCGATGTATGACTCATAGTTTGGCGAGTTTGAAATATTTTTTTAAATATTTCATTTCTTATTATTTTATTATTTACTTATTTTTTTTATTTTTTTTATCACTTTATTATTTATTTATTGTTTTATTATTTTTTTAAAGTTATTCATTATTATTATTATTTTATTTTTTTGAATATTGAGGTTTTTTATTTTTTTATAATTTTTTATAATTTTATTATTATTATTATTATTATTATTCAATTTTATTAATTTTAATAATAATATCTCTAGCATATTAATATTATTTTATCATTATTATTATTAATATATTATTTTTATTATTATTATTATTATATAAATATTTTTTTAATTTTTTTAATAATTTTTTTGATTTTTTTGCGATGGGTATATATACCAGTCACAAATAGTATTTATAAATATTTTTTTAATTTTATTAATAATAATAATATATTTTTTTATTTTTTGCAACTAGTATATTTTCCCATCACAAATGAGTTTTTTTAAAAACTCGGTAAAACTATTTGCGACTGGACCCTGTTGCAAATGAACCGTCACAAATACACATTTTTCCTGTAGTGAATGCACCATATTTTCATTTATAATATACGTTAATTTTATTTATTATTTCATAGGTGAGGTTATTATCCTAATGGCCACATTACTCTTTATAACAGTTAAATTACTCCTTTAACGGTCATGTTAATATATAATAGTATAGAACAATTTGTTTGTGAAACATAAACTATCGTACAAATTGAATTTATTTAAGAAGATACATACCATAATATATTGGGGTGTTATTATAGGTCCCCATGAAATAAGTTATTCTTGAAACACAAGTACTATATAAGAGCATTAGAGAGGTAAGAGAGCTGAAGACAATGACTCATTGTTAGTTGAAAATAATGAAACTCTCTCCTATAAAGAGGTAGTAGAGAGGTCAGAATCCATGAGAGGGAAAGAGACCATGAATTATAAAATGGATTCCATGTATCAGAACAAAGTATGGGTTTTGGTAAATCTTCTTATTGATGTCAATATTATAGGTCGAAAATGGGTATTGAAGATAAATTTGGACATGGAAGGTAATTTAAATACCTATAAAGAAAGGATAGTGGCTAAAGGGTTTAAACAATGTCAAGTAATTGAATATGAAAACTTTTTTTCACTATTTTTTATGTTTGAATCTATCATAATTATACTTGATATATCTACTTAACATGAATATTCAATTTGGAAGATGGATGTTAAAACATATTTTATTAATTGGAACCTTTAAGAAGATGTCAATATGGAAAAACTAGAAGGGTTTTTGACTCTAGGTGATGCTAAAAGGATATAAAGTTATATAAATCCATTTATAGAATGAAGAAAGCATATTGGTCATAGAATATTCAATTTTATAAATTTATAAAATATTTTTGTTTCCATAATAAATAATGTGATCCATATATTTATAATAGTTTTATTGGGAATATGGTCCTTATCCTAGTAGTATATATTGACGACATATTACTTATTATAAAAGACATAATGGTCTAATATCCTGTTAATGACTGGTTAAATATGTGTTTCTACATTATGAAATTAGATTAAGTAGCCTAGATTCTAGTGATTAAGATCATTTGTGATATATCCAAGAGGATATTTGGTCTAATTCAAAATATATACATTGACCAGTTACTAGAGATATTTATGGAGGAATAATCTAATAGTGGATTTGTTCTTGTGTCACATGGTTTACATATTTCTATGAAAATGTATCCTAAGAAACATCATGAGAAAGAGATAATGAGTAATATATCATATTATTTGATGGCAGGGTAAATCATGCATGACATGTTATGTACTAGAATAAATGTTACCTAAAAATTAATCATGGTTGGGAGATATCAAGAAAATTTAGGTGAACATCATTGGTCTCCTATTAAGGTTATCCTTAAGTATCTAAGAAGGACTAAGTATATGTTCTAGGTGTAGAGAGGAGACAATGATATACTAATCAAGGGTTACACTAACAGTATTTTTCAAAAAGACTAGAATGATATGAAGTTACTGTTAGGATATGTTTTCAATCTCAATAAATGATATTTGAGTTGGAAGAGTTCAAAGTAGCCAATTTTTTCTATTATTTAGTGGATAATGAGTATGTAGTGGATTCTAATAGAGCCAAGGAATTCATTTGTATGTAAAAAAATTTATGTAGATTAATGTGGTATCTAAGAGGCAAGATCTTATCACATTTTATTATTATAATACTATAGCAGTGGCACTTGTAAAAGATTCATGGTCACACCAATGGACAAAACAAAAAATATAAAAGTATCATCTATTAAGGGTTTTTTCGTAGAGTGTTGAAGTTTTAGTTAGTAGAATATCCATGAATGAAAACATGGAAGAACCCTTGAATAAAGAATTATATCATCAGAAGCATGAGTATCATTTACGTGCTAATAGGCCGAGAGTTGTTAGTAGTTGGATCTAGTTCAAGTGGAATTATGTTGGAGTTGGTTCCCTAGAACCAAATTATATATACTTTAAGATTACCCACATACATATTTTTGAATATTAATAAACTTATTATCACATCATGATTATACTTTTATATAATATGGAATGTTATAATGTCCTAATAGTACTCATCACATTGAAAGGTTATAATAGTTCCCCGATATGGTGTGAACCCATACGTTCCATGGAAGTATTCATAAATATATTTTCTATAGGAAAAAATCATTTTTTGACACAAATGATACAGGATATCAGGGGTGGAGACTCAGAGGACTATGTGACACCTTCCCATGGTGTACCACCTTGGTAATTTTCATTGTTGGTGATTATGAGAATGAGACTCGACAGTAGGAAATACACATTTATATATTTAATTGGATGTTTCTATATATGGTCCTGTGTATTGGTCCTTATACATTATGAATATTAATAAGGGATATCATGAGTTTTAAACTTCTATGTATTGATGAAAATCATGATTTTGGATATTTATGGAAAATTAGGATGCATTGAGTGCATCACGATTAATAATTCATTAATAAATAATTTGAAAAAGTATTTGAAGCTTCTATTATTTAATGGATGTTGAAATTGTAGAAACATTGATTTAAATGATATTACCTAAATAAATCCTAATCCATGATGTTCTGTAGGCATGTTTAATTTCAAACAAGTCAAAGAAAGAGACATTGAGCACATTGGTTGATGGCACCAGCATGAAACCAATTTGATAAGAGATATTGTGATAAAGGGATTATATTATATGGTTAGAATTTTTATGAATTTTTTACTTCATTACAACATTAAATTCTTTCCCTATGGATTCCTTGGTGTGTTGTTATATGCTAACCATAGACATTGGTACACTTCTCCTAATGCCACTAGGAAAGAGGCCAAGAGGGTTAAACTCTAAGTGTATCTAGAATCAAAATTAAATAAAAATTTTATTTTTTATTTAAAAAGTTAAATAAAAAATATTCACATACTTGGTTTAATAATTATTAATATTTTCCTGATCGTATATATTCCATCACAAGTTATTCACGAGTATATTTTTTTGAGAATAATATTTAATAAATATTTATTTTCTATTTAGTAAATATAATATTTATTTATTCATTTCATAATAATTATATGATATTTATTTAATTAATATATAGTCATTATTCAAGGTCTGATAAATATTTTGGAGGAATGAAGAACTGAGTTTAATGGTCTAGTGTACAATAATATATATTATATATTATATAATAAATAACATTTAATCTAATTTTCTATATTTTCACATTTCAATAAATAATAACATAATTATTATTATTATAAACACGGGGTTCTGTATATATTAAATAAATAATAAGGGGTAATTTGTGAAACAATTATTTTATAAACCTATAAGTATATAAACCCAATTATATTATTTTCTTAGGTGGTTCCATTTTAGTTGGTTGTGTACAATGACATCTAGATAGAATTATCTCGATTAACTAGAGAGTTCCCTCTATTAGAATAATCTATATAATGGAGAGTGATCTTACTCCACCACAACTATGAAGTTTAGAGAGATCAAAGAGAACCCTTCCTTGAATAGATTCTTGTGGTGATCAAAGGAAAATGACACAAGTGCCAGGATCTACCATGCTAGATCCTAGAGATTCCTATGAGTATGTTAATAGGTTCATGGAACACATTTGGATCACCATTGGAGGGAATCTACTATTTATTCCTATAATTAGATGATGATACAACATATACATGTTTTCAAATACATAAACAATGAAATAATTAATTGTTTGATAATTTATTAATTGATTAAATTAATTAATAATAATATGCGATGACATTGTGTCTTGGTTTTGGAATTTAAATTTCAATTAATATTTGATTCAATGAAATTGATCATGATGTTTATCATTATTTAAATATTAGATTAAACATAAATTAAGAAAAAAAGTTGAGTTGGATATGTACCATATAATTTTTCCATTGTGCTTGAAACCATCAAAATAAATTTCAAAGAAATGTTTTTTGTGTGATAACTTTTATTGGGTGTGTTTATGATTCATGTTGGGGACTTTTTGGATAATACTTGGATGCCATACTCATATGAGGAACTTTAGAATTTATCATGAAGTGATGACTTGGGTCGAGAGGGATGGTTTACACTCACAAGTTATGACTATTCAGTGGACATATGGGATGAGATCCCATTGGTTGGGAAATTACATGTGTGTGTGCGTGTATAGAATGGGAAACCTTCATGGTGTGGGTTATTATAACTTCTTAAATATATGTATATCTTTTACAACTATTTTATATTATTCACTAATAATTTATATTAAATGTTAACTAACTTGTGCTTTTCTAGTGGCATGTGTGGGAAGTATTGAGTGTTTCCTATTGATTTTTATACTCACCCACTTCATATGAACTTTATTTTATATAAAGATACTGTTTTCTATGATACATGTAAGTAGAAGATCTAATATATTACTAGAGGTTCACCTTGATGTGGTAGCTGTGTTTTTTGGGAGTCGGAGATTGAAGATGTCATGTAATGAAGGTGGTAGAGGTTTCATATTTGTTCATTGGTTTCTATGAGTATCATTTTCCTCATTTTGTTTTAGGCATGTTGGTGTTTGATTTATTACTACGACTCTAATTATTATTCTGGATCTTATGTCATTGGATTTATTTTGGTTTTCATAAAATTCATCACATTTTTGTTATTATATCAATTTTTGTATCCTAGGTTATATATATTTTTAAGATAAATCATCCCCTAATTATTACATATACCCTTGGATTTTATTGAAATCCTTTGGTCTCTAGGGAATGTCTCTTATATTTAGTAGAAGCATGGTGCTTCCCAAGCCAATGGATTGGGCTGGGATGTTACAAATGGTATCTACTTGGTTCCATTAGTTAGGATAGTAGGAATGGAGATAGGATGTATCAATACTTGAAATATAGGGTATAAAAAGGTAAATCTAACATATTTCTACAAAAATTCAACTTAAAAAAGGAGGTTTAGGTATAAAATTTGTTCTTAAGAACTTATGGGATTCTTTTCACCTCATCATCATGATTTTAGCCGATGAGAGTCATGTATCATGCATTAGTGTCAAAATTTCCACTAGGGATACATTATTTATATTATGTTTTATAATTCTACTTTTTTTTGGTATATGAAAAAATTCATTTGATAAATTTTTTATGTTACAACTGAGTGTTGATTTTTCTATGAATGTAGGTAGATGCCACAAGTTAAGAGACTTACAAATCAAATAAAGGAAGCTACTAAGAACATAATTTCACCTGAACCATAGGTGAACTAAAAAAATGTTATATGTATTTTGGAATCCTTTCAAGTAGTAAACAAATGAATATATATGGGTAAATCCCTTGATGATGACCATTCAATTAAATTCCAAAGGGAAAATCCACTAATCTTTTGTGGAGACTTAATACCTAAGAATGAGGAAACATGGTTTGGGAGGATGAAAAACAGTATTTAATTTCTTGGAAAACCAATAAAAATAAAAGTGAATATCACTATTTATATTCTTTAGGATCTAGCACCATAATATTTTGACCTAGTTTTTGAAGATAAACTTGATCAATGCCTCACTTGGGTTGGTTTTTTGGATTTTTTTAAAAATAAAAAATTTACCAACATTCCTTCCAAGTGTCATAAAAATGGATTTATTTAAACTGAAGAATGGAAAACTATGAATTGTAGAATACGTAGCTCAATTTATGTATCATGGTCATTTTTCATCATAAGTGATAGCTATTTAATCACTTAATTCCTAAATGTTCAAATAAAGTCTATGATCGAACATTTTTTCTCAAGTGGTGATGTTTTGCATTGATGATTACATAGACATGATGAATAAGGATGTGGTGGAAGAGAAATGCATCACTAGAAACATCAATTGAGGTAAAAAAATTATCCTCCAAGAAATAGGTGATTAATTCAGTGTGGGAAATAAGTTTGTAAGGGATAGGTACTCCTAGGGTACAAGATCACAAGAGAATCAATCCCCTTGATCAGTTTATTTTCCACCTCATTACAATAACCAATCAATTTATTTTAAATATGGTTTCTTGGATCACAAAAAGTTGGAATTAATGAAACCCCTTTAACACTGATATAAATATGGTCAAAAGGGTAAACTGAAGTTATATTAAAAAAATATACTAAATTCAATTTGTGGTGAGGGTTATACTATGCCATAGGCTTGTAATGCACAACTGAGATACTCTCATTAGAAAAATTCCCACCCCCATGATTTAGTTAATCAAGGTGATTATAAAAAAACCCTTAATACTTAATAGGAACAAACTTATTGGTGTATTATAGTAATGGTGAGTGGACCAATAACTCTTTGAATTTAAGTAGATCATTCCAAATAAAGATGTAGGCCCCTTGGTGGTGTGAGGTACCATCATCCTTAACTCAACCCTAATTCATGTTTTGTTTAACAACGATGATTCCAACTATTTTATTCTTTCTCATATGGTAAAAAAACAAGACTTGACTATTGAAATGATACCTCATTTTATGAGAATAAAGAAAACACTTAGGAAATAGGAATTTAGAGTATCTAAATGTTCATCATATTCTCTCATCATTGAATTAGTCTAGTTTTTATAGGAGTTCACTATCTTAGAAATAAAAATCATTGATCTCATCTTGGGAATGGATTAGTTTGTACCATTAAAAGATAAATTATAATTATATACATGAAAGGTGAATTTTATATCTCTTGAAGGAGTTTTTCAGTTATTTAAAGGGGAAAGGGATGTGAATTCAAAAAGAGAATGACCTTTAATAATAGTGGTAGGGACTATCTTTTATCAGTTGGAAGCAGTCACCTTTGGGCCTATTGATGTAACTAAAGATATGATTTTTTTTAACATAGTAGATATACATCATGACGTCTTTAAAGGTAAATTATTTTGCATACCACCTAAAAGGAATGTGGAATCCTTTATCAACCTACTCCCAGGAACATATCCTATTTCACACACAAAATATTTAATAACACCAAAATATTTTCAATAGTTGAAAGTACAATTTTAATAATTAGAAAAAATGGGTATTATAAGACCAAGTACATCATCATAGTCTACTATAGTACTATTTAGTAAAAATGAATATAGAACACTTCAAAATTGTGCTGATTATCAGAAGCTAAATCAAGTTATGATAAATAATCAATATCCAATTAATCAAATTGATGATTTATTTGATCAGTGGAAGGGAGACAAATGATTCTCTAAAATTGATCTCTGATCAATGTACCACCAACATAAATTAAATAAATGGGATGTGACCAAGATATATTTTAAAATCTATTAAATCCACTATGAATACTTAGTCATTCCCTTTAATATAACTAATTCACCAATAGTTTTTATGGTATTGATTAACTGCATCTTCTATAGATACCTAGAGTATTTCATTGTGGTATTTTTTAAAGACATATTAGTGTATTATCACATTAAATATGATCATTAAACACACTTGTAAATTATATTGTGTATGATATTACCATCTTTATTCCAAATTTTCATAGTGTGACTTCTGGATATAATAGTTTTTCTTCCATGGGAATAGAATATCAATAAAAGGAATATTATTCAACCTTAATAAAATTGTGTATGTTATTTGTTGTTAACTTCCTAATAATGTCTTCAATATAAAGAGTTTTTTTGGATTAATATGATATTATTATCTCTTTGTTCTTGATTTATCACATCTTGCTTCTCCCATGACTATGTTGGAAAGTCAAGGTGTTTCGTTATTCTAGAGTGATGATGGTTATAAATAATTTATGAAACTAAAGGATTGGATCAATTTGGAACATATACATATCTTTCTAGAACTAGCTAAGGGATAAATTGTATTTTATGATGCTCATGGATCTCAGTTTTGTTTTGTTCTCAATTATAGAGATCATGTCATAACTTACAGATCATAAAAAGAGAGGATACATTAAATAACTACCTCAACCTATTATTTGAAACTAACCACAATAGTCTATTCCTTAAAACATGGCATAATTATCTATTTAGAAATTTTTTCAATATGTTCAACAGTAAAAAAACACAAAAATGCATTATTTACAATTGGACAGGAACTTGAGACAATGATGATGGATGGAGTATCTTTATCTTTTCATCTTTGATTTAGTTTATACACCTAGATAATGAAATTTAGTGGTCAATTATCTAATTCATAAGTTATATAGTCAAGTATTTATAGTGGTCTAATACTAATGGCAAATAATGGTGGTGATTATTGATATAAACATGAAATGTATTGAGTGGCATGAGGTTATAGTCTTGTTCCTAGTTACTCTTATTCCTAACTTTGTCAAATAAGTCAAGGAGACCTAACCTTAAGACCCAGATTCAATTATAGTGATTTCAAACCGTAATAGTTGGGAGACCATTAATGGATGGAAAAAATATAAAATTTGGTGTTGTTATTTAGAGATCAAATCATTGTTCCACCATCTTACCAAGACCAATTTATTTCTACCTTTCACCATTTAAAATGGTAAATATGAGTGACCCAAACATTTCATACATAAATATTTCATTATTTTATATGAATATTCAATATATCTATTAATAATACATTACTTATAACTATAAATTTTATCATATTTAAAGAATATTTATATAATAATATTATTTCATGAACGATATTCAATATCTCCCACAAAGTTCTCACATAGTACAGTTCTTAGTTATACCCTAATTAAAAACTTTCTTCACAACCTAAGGAAAGGAAATATAAGAAAGGGTGGTATTAGATGATCTGTAAGGGTAAATATTGGAGATATCAGTTAATGATCATATGTATTGGTAACATGATCATAAGGGTATGATAATTTGATCTTATCATTTAAAAACATACCCATCAATTTATAGATTATACTCATTACATAAGGCTTTGATAGATCATAAGACATGAATCATAGAATAATCAAAGACCATGTTCCCTGAGATCATATCATAATAATAAAAACATGTCATAGATAGTGGAATAAAAACTATTGAACAATATTAATCATATAAATCTTCTGTTAAGGCTAGCCACCAAAACATTCATCACATATTAGGCATGGGTTAACCACCCACATACTTGCTTCAGGCTTGGGATAACCTCTCGTGTGCCCTCTTTAAAGATTGGGATAACCTCTGAAGTATCATTTGAGATCATAATAATTAATAATTACCTAATAAATTAGAGGTATTTAATAAAAAATCATTTCATAATCATAATTAATTCATATATATGACACAATATCATGAAAATATTAATCATTTTGTTATAAAGTAACCCATAAAAAAGAAAAAGGGTTTTATAAATATTTCATCATCATAATAAATAACCATAAAGGGATAGAATAAATTTGGTAACATTAGATCATATCTCAAACAATTTATAATAAACATAAAAGGATAATGTTAGACCTTAAAATACCTTTAAAATATCACTAGAACATTTCTTGAGGAAAATATATTTTTTATTTTGAAACTATGTTATCAAATCAAAATATTTATAGAATATTAGAAATTTTTTTTCAAGAGAAAAATGGAAAATTTTAAAGTAATGTTAAAATAAAATATTATTCATTATGGTGGAAAATTAGTTCGTATGATAAATGTTAAAACAAATATTCTATCAACACCTTTGGTAAAAAAAATTCCACATTTGGAAAATGATAAAAAGATTCATTTTAAATATTTTAATAGAAATTAAAATATTGGTGAAAATTAATTTAATAATTCTTTGAAGAATATTAAAAAAATTATTTAAGGAATTTTAAATAAAATATGTAAATTGAAGAATAATATTTCATATTGGATAGAAAAAAGTTAGTTTTTCTTAAAAACACTCTTTCAGTATTTTCAGTAATTATAGAGAGGTAAATGAAATTAAATCAGTTAATTTATATAAATTAATCTATTATAAAATATTAAATAATATTTTTCATTGATATATCATATAATTTCACCATTGTAAATTTAAGCATAAATAATCCTTTTAAAAAGTTAGATTGTAACAAAAAACTCTTACCACTTTGGTAAATTTTGAATAATAACCCCCTTTAAAGAAATAAATTCAAATTAATCATTTAAATTACAATAATATACATAGAATCATGATATAAAATATCATATACCTAGTATATATATTATATAAAAGAAACAAGTGGTGAATATGGCATATGTCTCACAAAAACAAAAATCGAGATGATACCCTTACCTCAGGTTTTAATTGAATTATAAGATATTTAAACCTCATATATAATAGATTAAATTTATTATAATTATATAAAAACCCATATTCGTAATCATAATACCATAAATGTTTTACTTATAATATCTTATCTTTAATTTATTAATTATCATTTATTATCATCATCATTTTGGGTTTTAACTGCCTTATTTTTCATGTATGTTTCAGTTTAGCAGTTACCTTTGCATCTTGATCATGGTTCCATAATCTCCAAAATTTTAATATTAAAATTTTTATATTATTATTAAATAATTTCACTATTAATCAAAATTCATTTACCATTCATGTCATAAACATTATAACATACCTTATACAGGTGGTAAAACCAACTTAAACAAGAGTGTGTTATAAAGACTGAATGAATAATAACATTATAAGGTATAAAATTAATATAAATTTTAAATAATATTATTAATTTCATAATTATTATATATATTCATTATATAAAATTTTATAACTATCCATAAAATTAAGATATAGAAAAATTAATTACATCGTTCGTAGATATGGTAGTCCATATGTATGCATGAGCATTTTTTTTCATTTTCTAATGAAAAGATTGAATGAAAGATAAATAATAGTTTATAATTAAAAAATATTATTTATATAATATATATCATATATATTTATTAAATCAATCATGATATCCCTCAATTTAAATCATCTATGGAAAATGAATCATATCACTACATGAAGGTGTTAGTCCAAACGTAAGCACGAGCGATACATTCATTTCCCATTTGATGGAAAGGTGAATGAAAATTATTGTAACATAATCATAATAATATCTTAGTATATATATATAATAATATATTCATTAGTTTATGAGGTATATAATAAATTTATATGAAGTATAATAAGAAATAATCTTTGAAAGAGTTGGGTGACGATTACCAATTCTTTGAGAGAGCTACTTTAGTTTACACATTAATCCTTCTTAGGATGGTATTAGAGTAATAAAGAGAGATAAAAAATGAAGTTATGGAATATAGGATGTTTTTTGGGTAGTTATTGGCTGAGTGTTAGGGTAAATTGTTTTTGAATAAGGAAGTATAAGATGTCCCCTTTAATAAGTGAGGGGAGGGACACACATGGAATTACTTAAAATATTTTAATAACATAGTAATTTTATTATGAAATAAGAATGAAATGGAAAATATTAAGAATTTACGATATTATATAGTTTAAATATCTTCAACAAATAAGATTTTGACAAGTTTAAGTGATATTTTTCACCTTATCTATTAGTTTAACTGTTGATAAAACATTATACATTAATTATTGTAAAAATTTATTTCTAATTTTATTATTTATTATGACCAAAAATGAATTTTGTGTCATTAAAAAATTTTGACATGAAATTAAAAAAATATAGAACCCATTTTACCAAATTAAATTTCCATAAGTGGCGGAAATTAATTTTAAAATAAACCCACAAAATCCAATGAAAATTGTTTTTAGAAAAATACATTTTTATGTATAAAATTGAGTTTACATTCATTCATTTAATATTCAAAAGTATTATATGGAATTTAATTTCTTATTAAATAAATATTATATAAATTTAATTAACATCATTAATTATTAGTGATTAATTTAATTTATTAATATAAAAAAAACATTGTATACATTAAAAAACTAGTTTTATATAAAAAAATTATTTTTTACATTAAAATGATTATTAATTAATTACTAACCATTATATAAATAATATATGAATAATTATTCATAAAATAATAATAAATTCAATTAAAATCACTTTTTTATAGTCAGATCTATATTTTTATATTTAAAATTTCATAACACATTGACAAATAAATATCTTTATAAAAATAAGTCTTTTAATCATGAAATGATTTTAGTAAAATCTAATGAAAATTTATTAAGAATTAATCAGAAAAATTTAATTAAAGAAAACATATATATTTCATATTTTGGTTAATATTATTTATACCGTCCAATCTAATAGATGAGTTATAAATTCCATAATATATTGCGGTTCATTTAAACACGAGGTTGCGTGTAAATAAAGCCAACAAATACTTCAAATTTATTTCAAAGGAATACATATAAAATCTTAAGGTATTTAAAAATCCACCTGAGTACCCATAAAATGTACAAGGAAATGAAGAACCATTTTTGGAAGTTGATTATAAAGAAAAATTATAAATAATATTTCATGAGATGTCTCACTTTTAACAGGTAAAGTTTGAACATCAAAAACAAGCTGAAAAGTTGAAATATTTACCCATACCAGTATGAAAGTGGGGAAGATCTCTATGGTCTTTTTCACCAGTATATTGAGAAAAATATAGAACTATTGCACCATTTAGGAGGTTATTTATGAACTCATAAAGTCAACACACTTCATTCTACTCTAAGAGATGCATATAGTAGATGAATTAAAAAAGATCTATCTTTTAGTGGTAGTGAAATTGCTTGGGGTAATAGTTTATAATATCTTTAAATAAGAACCTAGATTCACATCCCATTCATGGTTGTCCTTGAAACATTCACTTGGAACTAAATTGACTTTGAACATGACATATCATCCTAGAATAGATGTTCATTCAGAACAAATGACTCATATATTGGAATACATATTTAGATCTTAAATGATAGACTTTGGTGGGTAATGGTAAGACCAATTTCATCCTATATAGTTCACCTATGAAAATAGAAACCAAGAAAAAAATACATATGGGTTTATTTGAAGCATTATATGGTCATAAGTTTCATTATCTATTTTTTCAGGTTAAGATAGGGAAATCTTCAATAATTGGATTAATCCTCATGAATGAAACTACTGAGAAGATACATATGACTAGGAAGAGAATCTAAATATCTCAAATCCATCATAAATATTACTTCGATCATTTTCATCTATCCTTATCATTTGAATTGGTTGTTCTCGATTTTCATGAAAGTATCACCATGATTGGGGCATCACTATTTGATTAAACAAGGGAAGTTGGATCCTCAATATGTTAGACTACTTGATATTATTAAAAGAATTGATAATATTTCCAATCAGTTGGATTTATCCCCGTGATTCATAATTTTCCAAAATGTATTTCATGTGTCCTAGTTAAAAAATTATCTACCCAGTTCTAAACATGTGATTAGTTGGGGTCAGGTTACTCTGGAGCCTGATGAAACTTTTATTCACATCCCAATTCATATTCAGTATAGGAAATAAAATGTATTTTATTTTATATGGATTTCATTTTTGTGAGTTTTATAGAAACATAGTCAAATATAGGAAGATACTTTGGAATAAGATAATGATATTCTAGATTAATGGATAGTTATTTTTTTATAATACTGAAAACTTATGAATTTATAAGGATATAAATCCCAACGTGAAAGGAATTTAAAATTTCTAGTTTCTGGAAATTTAAAATTTTATACTATAATTTTTAATCATGAAATTTTTTTGGGTTGATTTTTTGGATGTTTAAAATGGGTTGAAGAGTTTTTTGAGGATTTTTTGATGGTGCATGGTTGGGGCATAGTTAGTGGAAACTGTGCGGTTCTCCCTAGGAAACATTGTAATAGGAAAGAGAGAATAGTAAAAGAAACATAGGTGGGACATAGTTTGGGTAAATGATAAATTGACTACACTTCCTTAGAATTTTTTTTACAGTGATGGTTCTCACATTTTGGGCATAATGTTACTAAGTGTGAAATAATGGGTGTCATCCTTTAACACTAACATGGTTGACAAATTGTTTTCCAAACCATGATGCCAAACTATAAAATGTAATTAATTGAGAAAAATTAGTTTATTAATCCATTTTATGCCCTAAAACCCTAATTATTACACATTGATTACAGATATCAACTTATAAGGTTTTATTAGGAATTTCTGGTGATTTACTTCACTCTAGAGGCTGATTTTAATGAATTATTGGGCACTGGACCTAGGGAATCAAAGTTAAGGGTTCCATTTCTCTATATCCTTTGGTATATTCTAGTTCTCCATTAGAGGGAACATTAATCTAGGGATCCTTTTTAGGATATATGGGTTATGATGGATTTTGATAGGATTTACCTATTATTCATTAAATGGAATGCAAGGAGAGTCAAGATCAATGAGATCACAAAGTGATTCCTAGAAAAAAATGTTTTGAGGTAGGTGGATTCTATCCCTCTACACTTTTCCAAGAATAAGAAAGATTTGGTTTTCAAAAAAATCTATTCTGTTTCTTAATATAAAACCTTGATGACTGTCCTCATTTTAAAGGATTTAAAACTATGGGTTTTGGTATTCACCCACAACACGTTTAATGAAATTATTGAATGATAAATTAATATAAAATAAAATTTTTGGGTGTTATAACTTCTCATGGGTGTGTGTTCAGTGTGTTCATGATGAATATTAGGTTGTGTTGGATTGGACTTGTTTTTCAGGCTGATTCAAGGGAACCCTAGATTATACCACAAAGTGACTAACTGATTATGGAGGGATGAGTTTTTCTCATGAGTTGTGATTTCTATGTGGGAATATTGGATGTGATCTCATCGGTAGGGAAATTTCACATGTGTTTGGTTTTGTACCTATTTTATTTCTCACTCTTCTTTTATATTAATAGTGAGATAAGTTTTTCTTATTATAGTGGTTTTTATTGAAAGTATTGGGGATTTCCTACTGGATTTTATGCTCACCCAATGCATTTTCACTTTGGTGTGTATGCAGGAACTTTTTACCATGATACATGCAATGGTATGATATCATAATTTTTTTGTGGTGAAACTTGATACTATATTCATATTTCATATGAGATGGATATTAAATATGTCCTGAAGTGGAGGTGGGAATGGTGACCCATTAGTGCCTAGGTTTCTCTAAGTGACATTGGTATTTTTTGGTTGTAGAACTATTGGTATCTATTTTAATGTTTAAACTCATATTATAATTGTGGATATTATTTCATTTAATTTATATTGGTTTTTCATATCATTCATCATATTCATTTAATTTTATTAAGTTTTTTTATTAAAAATTATATTATTTTTGGGTAAATATTCCCCCGATGATTACATATACCCTTGTAATTTATTTACAACCTTTAGTGTTTGGGGGATGCCACCCGAGGATAGTGGAACTATAGTCCTTCCCAGTATAATAGGTCAAGGGAATATGCTACATATATCAATCCATTATATTTTAAACATATGACCTAAAATGGATATAAGTGAGTTGGATATGTAATAGATACAACATCACTGTAAGCTTGAGTAAATCCATGAGACAAATTATTATAAATTGTGGTTGCCTTATGAACTTATACTCTTAGGAAGATATAGGTAGGAAAAATATGTAGTGCATTCACCATCATCATAAGTAGTTTTTTCCCATCTATATATGAGGTTTGACTTGATCTTGAACTTATAATCTTAGATAGATATAAGAAGACCAGGTATATGGTATCATTACTATTGGTCAAAGTAGGACACTCAAAGGGGGGGTGTTAAAAATTTTATTTAAAACATTCACCCAAATAAAATAAAACCAGATTGTTAAACAGGGTAATAAAACTATAATAGCTTGACTGTACAAATAGTTTCTTATAGGATTGATTAATTCTCAGTTATAACAATATGAGATATTGATACAACTTTTGAAGCTACTATAATAAGGAAAAATAGTTATAACTACTATTCCAGACTAACTATCAAAGTAAAATTTAGTTTTTTGAAATAAGAGTTAAAATAGAGAAATACTAAATTGAAAGACACAACGTATAAAATAGGTGGTTCAATCCAAATACAAGACCCAATACACTCCACTTAGTGATCAACTACCACCAAGAAATATATAAAAATATTTGATCCACACCCTAGACCGGGGTTAGTAATATTACATAGGACTGTCCAGCTCACAAGAGCTTTACCACTATTCTTTGTGGAAAAACTAACAGCTAGGTCACATTGGACCTCTTCCACAGTTAAACGTGGGTGAAACAAGATGTAAAAAGATATTTGTGTGAGTATATATTGTATCCTACAGTTCAGTGCAGGTTATAGTGTGTGTTTTAAATAAAGATACACACACTACTCAAAGAATAATAGAACAATACAGACCATAGAAAAATGTAATGAGATAGAGTTTATAATGATCTGTGTATCATGAAATATAGCTATGGACTCTTTGGATGCAGCAGATTCAATGTTGTCCTCTTTTAAAAACAGAGTGTCATGAGTCAAGTATTATGATTTTTAGTGCAGTGAGATGTTCTTCTTCTCCTTTGAGTTTTTTCAAGGATGTCTTCAAGATGGTTCATAGTAGATTCTTATTTGATTTTAGCCAACAGGAATCAAAAGTTATTTTTTGGTGTATTCTTGCATGTATGGGTGTTCTTCTCTTTATACTTGCATTCCACTATCACACTCCACCCACTCAAGTGCCACACTTTCCTTTTTTTTTGGGATATTTTTTTTGAGATGAAAAGGTGCATGATCTCCATACCTTGTACCTCGTACTGTCTACTAACATGACTGGAAAATATCATTAATTATACCAATTTCATTAAATGGCTCAAATATGATTGTTAGAAACAACTTTTAAATTTAATTAGAAATGATAGGGAAATGGTTAAGTATGGAACAATGTCACAGTTGTGGTGAGATAGTCACAGTGAGACAGTAATGGTGAGAGATCCATGATGAGATATTCAAGGTGAGATAGTCACTCTGAGACAGTAACGATGAGATAGTCACGGTACCCAAGTTGTGGTAAGATCTAGAACCGGTGGCAAGGTTTCGGTCTCAGGTCCTTTGAGAATTCTAGAACTAGTAGAATGGTTACAGTGTTAGGAAAAAAATGTCTCACGTAATGGTGATTCACCCTTTGTCAAAATTATGAATGGTTTCTGGTTACGGTGACTAGGAAACAGTAGCATGGAAATTGTGTCAGGTCCTTTGTGAAAATCTGGAACTGGTAGCAAGCTGACGGTGTCACTGACTTTATGAAAATCTGGAACCGATAGAAAGATTATGGTTTTATAGACATAATCAAATATCTGTAAGCTGTCATAAGAATCAATCTTCACAGAATGGATTTATATTAAACATTATCATACTAAAACATAATAGTACAAGATTAAACATAGTTTATAGGATTAAAATGAAATTTGTGAGATTTTGAACATGATCTTGTGATAATGTAAAAAACATGAGTTATAAGAGTGTAAAACATGATTTGTAAACATTAAAACACAAGGAGTCCAACAAATTGAAAATCACTCTCTTAGGAACCTTGAGATGGACAGATGGAAGGCAGACATCATTGGGCTTCGGGGAAACAGTTAGCAAAACCTATATCCGAAGGGGACATCAATCTGAGAAGTGTGTCTACTACCATGCAAGGGCTTCATGCAAGGCTTGCCTGGGAGGCCTTGGAAGGCCGGTCACTTTGGGGTAGAACTATTCAGGACTTATATGGATTGAATGCAAATGTTCATAGGACGCGTTCCTCTAGGATATGGAATCTGATTAAGCCATACTTGGAGGTCATACATCATCATTCTCGATGGATAGTGGGAAGAGGTAATATCAACTTCTGGCAGCTTGATTGGGGGGTGGGCAGGCTATGGTTCCCGGGCTGCCCCATCCCGGATTTATCCTTTAAAGAGGCAAGTAGCCCCCCTCGCTTTCTCCAGGCCATCCTTTATGAAATCCAAATGGAATTTTTCAACAACATTGTAGTTAGTGATGAAGAGGATAGGCTTATTTTCACAGGTTCTACGTCGGGTGCCTTTTCCATCAAGGATTATGCTCGGGTGACGATGAATATTCCAAATAATGATCTGTGGGGGGAGGCCTTGTGGTGCAAAGTGATTCCTTCAAAATTTAATTTTCTGTTGTGGCGTATACAGAATAGGGCACTTCCAACAGACGATAGGTTGCAACGTATGGGAGTTAATATGGCTTCTCGATGTTGGTGCTGCAGGTCTTTTAACCAGGAAACAGTGGGGCATCTCTTCTATGACAGTGAATGGGCCAGAAATATATGGCGGACTTTTGGAGCCTTCTTCGGTTGGGACGGGTATGACGGTACGCAAGATAGCTTCCTCGATTCATGGTTTAGAGGTGCTGGGAATCGGGGGGCTGAAAGAAAAGCTCGGACTGTCATTCTAATAGCAGGATGTTGGACTATTTGGAAGGCAAGGAACGACAGCCGTTATAATAATTTCTCTGTAACTCAGGTGGGTATTATTTTCAGAATGAAGAATATCTTTTTGGACCTGGTCGGGTTGTGCCCTGATTGCCGTTCAGCGCCATCGGTGTGCTCCATTGCCTCCAGCGTTGTCTCCGATCAACAGGCCGTCTCCACTGGGCAGGGACAGTGGGTTCGATGGAGACCTCCAAGCCAGGGCCTTAAATTGAACACGGACGGCTCGATGATCACGGGGGTGATGCGCGGGGGGGGGGGGGGGGGGCATCGTGTGAGATCCAGCGGGCTCTGTGTCTGCTGCGTTTGCTGGTGAGCTTGGCAGAGGTGATTCTCTTCAGGCGGAGGCTCAAGCCTTGGCTACAGGTCTGGAAATGTGCTACCGGAGGAATATCTGTCTGACAGCTGTGGAGACTGATTCTTTGCTTTTGTGTAATGCACTGCTGGGCAAAGGTAAAATTCCTTGGAGTATTGCTTACACTGTTAGGAGATGTAAAATGCTTATTGGGCCTGACATGGAGGTCTCTCACACATGGCGGGAGGGAAATATGGTCGCTGATTTCTTGGCCTCTCTGGCAACCACTGAATGCAGTATGTTTTCTTTCTCTAATTTGGGGTCGTTTCCAGGTGAGGGGATGAAGTTCGTGGTTAATGATGCTCTGGGTTTGCAGTACTTCAGACCACCGTGACGTTCTTTTGTGTATTGTGGTCTAATAAATAAAAATGATAATTTTCATGTCCATACATGATTTGTGAGCATTAAAACATGAGGATTTCAACAATCTTCATACATGATTTGTGATCATTAAAACATAAGGAGTCCAACAATCTCCAAACATGATTTGTGAGCATTAAAACAGGAGGAGTAAAAGAATATCCTCCTTTTTAATGATCACAAATCATGGAATTTACAAGAAAAATATTTTAGAAAGAACTAAATAGATTACTTATCATATCAAGATTTTAAAGAGTATATGTAATAAATAGCATAATGAGTAGTTCTCACCCTTAGAATTCTAGTTCTAATATTTTCACCTCTTCAGATGCCTTCTTATTATTTCTTCCTCTTTTAGAATTATCAAAAAGAGAAGAAAAAGAAAGAGAAAAAAACAAAGACTGAATGAAAATGAAAAGTGAAGAAACAACATCAGGCCACATTCCATTGAATAAAAATAAGATCCAGTACAATCAAGAAATAAAAATACAATAGATTCCTATCAGAATTAGCATTCACTTATTAGTAGAGTCATTAGACATGGATTTAACTTTTTCAGAGACATCATATGAAGAAGCAAGAGGAGAAGTAGTGGAGGTGGTAGAAGCAATTCCTAGGAAGGGTCACGGAACTACTTCAATGATAGAAGGTGCAAGGGTAGGTCTAGAGGAAGGTTGGGGAAAAGTTTTCTCAATAATTATAGGTCTGATCTGGCTCATATCCAGAGCAACCGAGAAGGTCACTGGTGAAAAAGAGGAGGAAGAAGGATAGGTAGCTGAAGATAGACCAGGCCTCAAAGAAGTA
Organism: Viscum album; assembly: GCA_963277665.1. Classification (NCBI taxonomy): domain Eukaryota; kingdom Viridiplantae; phylum Streptophyta; class Magnoliopsida; order Santalales; family Viscaceae; genus Viscum; species Viscum album. The sequence goes on from OY728164.1 coordinate 1,355,616,543, forward strand.
GCTTCAAGAGCCACAATTTATGTACTCTAAACATGTATATAAGTCTTCAATAGCTTGATAAAATTTGAGATGATTTCAGCACCATATTGCATGGCCTTCTCAAATTCATCCTTGTTTTCCAGAAACCTCTCCCATGTGGGTGTGAATTACTTGATCTGCTGCACTTGATCCTTAAAGGCTTGAGTGACCTGAGGTATCTTTAAATTCTACACAATATACTTGAAGTTATTATTCAACTCTTTATTATAATTAATTCTCTTAAAGTAGAAATCCAATTTCTTATAGATTTATTCTTGAGAATCAGTGTTAATATTTGAATAAATCCTCACTAAATCAAGCACATGGTTAATTTACTTGACAACCGAAGATAGAATTTCCTTATCAAACCACTAACACTAACTGAATATCTTCTCAAAAAACCGATCTAATCAAGTCATTTTCTATAGGAAGAGATGGTTGTCCAGATGCAGATGGAGCATAAATAGCTAAAGATAGAGTATTAAGATGATTTAGAATAGTTTGTAAGAAAAATATATATTATTCAGTCAACTTATTGAGCCTGTATACTTTCCCACACATCTCATTGACTCTTATGGTGTTGTTCTCAACCACATTGTCATACACAGTAATCAAATCTGGTTGAATTAGAGATACAAACTTTTGTGGAATCTTATCAGCATCATCCTCACTAAGATGAGAAACATGATCTTGAACAGTTTATAAAGATTTATGAACATCCTCAACCATAGATTTAAGAGTTTTCACCTTATCACTCAACTATTTGTTCTCAATTTTATCTTCTTGGATTTCCTAAAGTAACTTTTGTTAAATCTTCCATATAATCTTCGCTAATAGTAGTGCAACATACCTTTCACTGAGATTTGTCACAGGTGTAGGTTAATACTGTAACAGCTTCCCAAATCCATACAATAAGCTGTCTAAAAAAACATTCAAATCACTATGAATTACAAAATCAGAAGATTCTTGAGTAGATTCATAAACAAGAGTTTAAAGTGGCTCAGATTCCTTAGAATGGGTTATTTATTTAGTAGATATTGGTTTCAAATGAAAAACATTTGAAAGATCTATCCATTTTATTGAGGCCTCTTGGGTATCATCCAAATCAAAATAAATAGTAAAACTATACCAGGTATCCATAGAACTTATATCAATAGTATTTGGATGTTGAAAACTTTCTAGGTTGGGATGATTCTACCCCTAAACTGGTGCATCTATTCTAGGACCAAGAGACTCTATCTCTTGACCCATTCCCATACGTCCATCTCTTTCATGCTGACCCATATCTTCTCTAGAAAAGTGAAAGGCCTATTCTATCCTTTACCCAACAGGGAATATTACATCAGATTCATACTATTCTTCATACTGTTTTATAACAGCTGTCTCTTCCTCAATAGTATGCTTTTTCTCAACAGAAGACTCTTTCTGAACAAGAGGCTCTTTCTCAACAGTAGGCTCTTCCTATATACCATTAATTATTTTAGAAGCGTCTTTATCTTTTTTACTTGCATCAACATCAATTTTAGAGAGATTTTATAGCTTATAAGATACTCCCACAACACCTTCATGAACATCATCATCTATTTCTTATTCTAAATATTCCGCAATCTCACTAGCTTTTAATCTAGGATCAACTACTTTTTTAGGTCTTGATGAATTTTCAACAGGATTAAAATTCTCATACAACCTATGATTATCCTCAACCCATGATCTCTTCCATGGATTCCAGATTATTTTCATTCTCCTACATGTATCCTTAGAGATACAGAAGTCATATTCCTCAATCACTTCTTCATTTTGGACAACTACACCTTTAGATAGAAGAATAGAAGAAATGAACATTTAATAGAAAATGGATTTATAATTTTATATAGTTTTTATCATATCACAAAAGTGAAGTATAATATACATACACAAGTTGATTTTGTGTCCAATCTTTAGAAGATGAATAAAAAATACATCCTAATACTTGAGAGTGGAAAATCCCCCTTTCCATGGGAAAATGAGAGGTTGAATGAACTTGAATAACAACCTTGACTCACGATCAATCTCAACGAAAATAGACCTTCTCTTATTCTTATTTCTATTCAAACTTCAAAGTGACTCTTCTAGGATAAATAAATCATTAGGTGGAGGATGACCTCTCTGGTATTCCTAAAAAAAGCCCTTCATGAGGAATTCCTAGACAAGAATCCTATAACCTCAATGAAATAGTACATATTTGACCATTTACCTATCTCAATACCATAAAATCATCATTAGAGTTGAAGGTAAACTGGACATTCTAATAAAATTCAAAAACAAGCTTTGGGTATATGGTTCTTTTCTATTTAGTAAACAACCCCAAAATTCCTTGTTCTTTCAGAACTCTTAGAACAAGAGAATTACTAGTCAAGAGCCACTTAGCATAGATTTCCTTCTCATGCACGACTTTGCGATCCTCAATACTTGGGTTCAGCGGATTCTTGGTAATTAGAACATGAGCCTTCTTTTATTTCTTCTTGGATCTTCACTTCTCAGGAGTCGACAAGGATGAACGCTTCATCCTGATCATTCAATGTGAGATCAAGAAGGATAAGAAGAAGGGTGATCATTTATAGAGAGACATATGGTTTTGGTTTTGTGGGAAGTGGGCTTGAGATAAGTGAAGAAATATGTATTTATCATTTAGGGAGTTCAAACATCACAGAAACAAAAACTTGGTGAGAAAATAAAACACACGATACAAAAAAAATATTTAAAAATAAATTCTAAATAATATAGTGAGACCATTATAGGCATTCACGGTGTTAGTATCATGGTGTAACTCAAAAGGGTGAGACTATAATTAATGAGAGAGTGAACATGAGACAACAAGCTGGGAGATAGTAAATATGAGATAGTAAAATTATGGCAGTAAAATTTTTCACTCAAGGTTAATCATTCATAATTCATGTATGATGTAATTCATCCTTTCAAAAATTAATGACTTATTAAAAATGTAAGAAATATGATGTTTTGTGCTAATAAATTCTATAGTAATTCCACCTTTCGGATAATGATATCTCAAAATGTGATGTATTACATCAATTTGATTTATTCTAGAATTAGAAATAGGATTGTTTGATATGTTAATATCACTTGTATTATCACAATTTATAGGTAAATTCTAGAATTGATATATATTGTTTAGAAAAATGTGTTTCATCCACAAAATATGAGCACAATAACCACCAACCACTATGTATTCAAATTAAACAGTAGATAATTCACCATAAATTTGCTTTTTACTACACCATGAAATGAGTAAATTTACCCAAAAGTAACATGTTCCAGATGATCCTTTTCTATCTAATTTACAACCACCAAAATTATCATTTGAATACCAAACCAAGTTAAATGATTTTCCTCTAAGAGAGAATAGTTCTATGTTGGTAATAAGTTTGATGTATTTGAAAATCCTTTTTATAGTAGAAAGATGAGACTCTTTAGGATTTTATTGAAAATGAGCAGACATACATACACTAAACATAATATCATTCCTACTAGAAGTTAAGTGGAGTAAACTTACAATCATTCCTCTATAAGTGGTTTGATCAACAGATTTACCATTCTCACCAATATTCAACTTACATGTTATACTCATTAGAGTATCAATACTTTGAGTGCTATCTAAACCAAAATGTTTTAGAATATATTTAGTATATTTACTTTGATTTAAAATAATACCTTCCTTAATTTGAAATATTTGAAATCCAAGAAATAATTTCAGTTCACCCATCAAACTCATTTCAAATTCATTTTGAATCATCCTTGAAAAATAAATATATAAATAATTTTTTGAAGATACACAAATAATATCCACAACATAGATTTGGAAAACTAAAAAATCAATATAAATTATTTTTATAAATTGAGTAGGATCAGATATACCTTTTTTAAAAACCATTGTAAATAAGAAAACTACTTATTCTATTATACCAATCTCTTGGATCTTTCTTTAAACCATATAAAGCTTTTGTTAATTTAAAAACATTATTTAGAAAATGAGGATTTGTAAAACCAGAAGGTTGTTAAAAAACATCATCAACTCTATACCCATTTAGGAAATCACTTTTGATATCCATTTGATTTATTTTGAAATTTATATGTGTTGTATATGCAAGCAATATTCTAATGGCTTCAAGTCTAGAAAATGGTGTAAAAGTCTCCACATAGTAAATCCCATATTCCTAACTATAATATTTTGCAACTAATCTATCTTTATTTCTTAGTATGTTTCTAGATTCATCTATATTATATATAAACACCCATTTATTGCCTTTGGTCAATAGGTCTTTAGGTATATCCATAAGTTTCTAGAATTTAATTCTTTCAAACTGATTTAATTCTTCTTGCATAACCATCACCCAAAATTCATAATTGATTGCCTCATTGATGTTCTTAATATTTAGTTGTGACAAGAAATCTTGATGCTCAACTAGATTACTTAGAGAATCTATAGTCTATGTTCCATTATATAAATCTCCATCAACAACATCTAAAGGATAGTTCTTGAGGGTTTTAACAGATCTAGATAAAGATGGACTAGTAATTTCAGGTTCTTCAACAGGTTTGGGTTCATCATGGATGGAATCTAGAGAATTTCTAGAATAGGTTGTTTAAACAGATTCTTTCATAGGATGGTTATAATATTTAGCATTGATGTCCAGATTTGTCATATCATCCACCAAAAATTTCTAGATAAGTTTTTCACTCATGTGGATATTTCTCATCAAATTTTACATATACATATTCTTCCACACATTTAGTTCTCTTATCGAAGCCTCCATATGATTAACTATAAATTGAATAACCTAGGAAAATTACTTCATCACTATTTGAGGCAAAATTTTATAGATTATACTTAATATTAAGAATATAAACTTTTCAACCAAAAACATTGAAGTAGTTATCTTTGGGTTTTATATTGATCCAAAACTCAAAAAGATTTATAATAAGGATAGGTATAATCAAGTCTCTTTTAATAATATAAAAGTTGTAATGACATCCTCAACCCAAAAATAGTTAGGTAGATCATATTCATTAAACATTGTTCAAGATATTTCTTATAAGGATCTATTTCTTCTTTCTACAACACCATTCTGTTGAGGTGTCCTAGGGGCAGAGAATTTATGCCTATATCCATTTTTCAAAATAAAATATTCAAAATCTTGATTTTCAAACTCATGTATATGGTCACTTATTAAGGATTTAATTTTAATACCACTAAGATATTCTACAGTGCTATTATACTTGGTGAAATGAGATGAATCTTCAGTTTTGTGAGTCAAGACGAAGGTCCAAGTATATCTAGAGTATTCATCCATAAGAACATAGAAATATTGCTTCTCATTAATACTTGAAACTCTCGAAGGTCCAAACAAGTCTATGTAAACCAACTGAAGAGTTTGATAAGTTAAAACTTATTTCATTGGTTTGAAATAGATTTTGTGTTGTTTACTCTTTTGATAAGGATTACAAACTTTTTCATTTGGAAACTCATGTTTGGGTATATCCATGATTAATACTTTTATATTAATATTTCTAAGGGAGCTTATATTTCAGTGTCCTAGTCTTCTATGGAAATTCCAAGACTCTTTATTAAATACACTTCAGAAAGAATTTTTTTGACAAACTAAAGAATCTATGTTAACAACATAAACATTTTCATTTCTAAATTTAAAAAAAATTTATTATTGTAATTCAAAACACTTCAAGAATTATTTTAAAATTTAACATGAAAACCATCATCACATAATTCTGAAATACTAAGAAGATTATATTTTAATCCGTAAAAAATCCCTTTATAAATTAAAACTTAGTTAGAGTTACCAATATATTCAAGGAAAAATATCTTTCATTTAACATTGTCACCAAAGGTGAAATGTCCACAATAAATATTTATCAAGTTCTTGAGGCATGAATAATCTCCTGTCATGTATCTTGAACATCCACTGTCCAAGTACCATAAATTTCTATAGGATATCTTCAAAAATATTTCCTATATAAGAATCAAACAAAATAAGATTTTGGTACTATGATTTTTTTTGGTCTATAAACATTATTAACAAGAGCTTTGGGAACCCATACATGCTTAATGGGTTTCCTATAAGCAACGTGTAATGTATTAGAAAAATAAAATCTATTTAGTCAAGAGAAACTTGAAATAGTAAAATATGTCTCATAGATGGATCTTGTAGAAAATTTTCCAAAACATTTCATAAAACTGGATATTCTAGATTTTGATACAAAATGAGGTTTTGTTATATTCCTCTTTCCTGGTTGGTATCCTATTCTAGAAGTGTACTTAATAGATACATTTTTACCAATAATTTGAATTAATATTTTTTTTTCCATTTGTATATATTTCCATTCCCTTTTAAATTTATCATTGGATAATTTATGTTCATTATTTTCTTTAAGTAATTCAATATTTTTCTCTTTTTTGATAGTAAGTTTAGATTTAATAGTGGTAGTCAAAGCATGCTATTTTTTAATATTTGTATTTATCTTTTAGTTCATTACAAGTGTCTTCTAGAATTTTTTAGTGTTAAAAAATTTCTTAATTATACAAATTTTTAGAATCAATTAAACATCCATAATAATAAAAAACATTTAAAGGAGACTCAAGGGTTACCTCAAATTTTTTTGTTATAAAACACATATTGTCTTTGTCATCCATTTCATCATGTGAAGAATCTGAGTCACTTGAGTTGTCCTCAAATGAAATCTGTGTTGCTTTAATTTTATTCTAATACTTTCAATATTTTTCGTCATATCTATTCTTATATATTAGCTTGGAACAATCAGCCTTTACATGTCCTCTTCACTTACATTCATAACAGACTTTTTTTTTGAGGTATCACCTTTTTTATAATCCATTTTCTAGTTTCCCTTGTTGTCATATTTACCTTTGTAGATAGGATTATTGAATAATTTATTCATCCAATAACACTTGTTAAATATTCTGGATAATCGATCAATTTCCTCATCACTATTAGATGGTGAATCTTCATTACTTGTACTGTTAGAATGAGTCTATATCCTTTCATTTTCATTTATTTTTGAAGTATTGGTTTAGAAAGACATTGACTTTCTCTTGGTTCATCCTCCACTTCCTTGTTGTCTTTTAATTATTCCTAATACATCATTAGCTTACCTATCAATTCCTTTACTGGAAACTTGATGATGTCACAAGATTATCTAATTGATATATAAGTCCCTCTCCATCTATCTGGTATGAATCTATGTATTCCCATGATTTTCTCCTTGGTTGTAACATCCATTCCTTGGGATATCATAGTATTCAAAATTTCATTAAACCTATGATAGAGGTAAGAAATAGGCTTATTAACCATCATTTTAAAGTTGTCACATTTAATAGTACATGTTTTAATTCTAATTTCCTTAACACTATAGGTTCCTTCATGTGGAATAGATAATGTGTCCCAAATTTCATGGGTTGTAGTACACGAATAAATTATATTAAACTCTTCATCTCCTAAATAACAGTATAAGGAATTCATGGATTTGAAATTATTGTTATAATAAGCCTTAGTTGGGTCATCCCAAGTATTTATATCAGTATCAAAAATATTATATTTATCAATAATTCAAGACCAAATCTCAAAACCCATACTTTCTAGGTGAATTATAATTTTAATTTCTCATCATGCATTATTTATTCCATTAAATAATGGAGGTCTGTTGGTAGCATCACCTTACAATATATTATCCATGATAAATAAATAATCTTTTAAAGAACTATATATTTTGAACTAATAGAAATTTAATGATATTTAAAACACAAATAAAATCATAGTTGAAAAGGATTTTAAAAAGACTTGAAACTGTTGAAAATAACAGTTTAAAAACAACCTTTGATAGAAAATGTTCGATGGTGTAGGACACACAAGAGGGGGGTGAATTGAGTTCCTATAAAAATTTCTATTATAATTTTTATTTAAAATATTCCCCCAAATAAAATAAAATTGTACAATTAATCAAGGTAGTGAAATTATAATAGGTTGATTGTTCAAATAGTTTCTAAGAAGATTGATTAATTCTCAGTTATAACAATATAAAACATTGATTCAACTTTTGAAACTACTCTTATAAGGCAAAACAGTTATAAAAACTATCCAAGACTAAATATAAAAGTAAAATTTAGTTCTTTGAAATAAGTGTTAAAGCAGAGAAAGACTAAATTGAAAGACACTACAGATAAAAAAGTGGTTCAGCCTCAAAAAAATACCTAATCTACTCCATTTGGTGATCACCTTCCACCAATAAATATATAAAAATATTTGATCCACACCCTGGATCGGGGTTAACAATAGTACATAAGGATATCCAGGTTACAAGACCTCTAGCACTATTATTCTTAGGAAAACTAATAGCCATGTCACATAGGACTTTTTATATAGTTATACGTGGGTGAAATCATGTGTAAAATGATATTTGATTGAGGATAACTTGTATCCTATAGTTTAGTGTAGGAGACAATGTGTGTTTTTAATACAGATACACATACTACTAAAAGAGTAATAAAATAGTACACAATAAAGAAAAATGTAATGAGATAGAGTTTAGAAGGACATTTGTGTGATGAAATGAAGCTCTAGACTATTTGGATGCAGAAGATGCAATGTTCCAGTCCTATTCTGAAAAGAAAGTGTTACGAGTCAAGTGTTCTGATTTTTCAGTGCAGTGATATGTTCTTCTTTTCCTTTGAGTTGCTACAAGGATGTCGTCATGATGGTTCACATCAGGTTCTTCTTTTCTTTCATCCAGCAGAAATTATGAGTTTTTCCTTCAGTGTATTTTTACATGAATGGGTGTTCTTATCTTTTTACATGCATTCCACTTTTGCACACCACCTTCTCCAGTGCCATAATTTGTTTTTATTTTGGGTTCTTGTGTTGGATCTGAAAAGGTGCATGATATCCACTCCTCATACCTCATACTATATGTTGATAGAACTACAAAAGATCATTAATTATAAAAGTGACATTAAATGACTCAAATATGACTGTTATAAACAACGTTTTAATTTAATTAGAAAAGACAAGAAAAATGGTTATGTAAGGAATGGTGGCACAGTTGTGGTGAGACAGTCACTGTGAGATAGTCATGGTGAGACAGTCCCGATTCCATAGTTGTGGTATGATCTAGAACCGGTAGCAAGGTCACAGTGTCAGGTCATTTGTGAATTTTGGAATCGGTATTATAGTTACGGTGTCAGAGAAATGGTGTCTCAGGTAATGGTGTCAAGTCCTTTGTCAAATTTATGAATGGTGTTTAGTTATGGTGTCTTAGAGATGGTAGCAAAGAAATAGTGTTAAGTCTGTATCAAAAATCTGGAACCAGTAACATGGTTATGGTGTTACCGATTTTTTTAAAATATAGAATCGGTAGAAAACTTATAGTTTCACAGACTTAGTCAAATATCCATATTCTTTCTTAAGAATAAATCTTCACATAATGGATTAAGATTAAACATAATCATACTAAAACATAATAGAACAAGATTAAACATATTTTAAAGGAATAAAATTCATTTTTTTGAGATTTTTAACATGATATTGTGAGAGTTTAAAAACATGAGTTATGAGAGTGTAAAACACGATTTTTAAACATTAAAACATAAGGAGTTCAAAAATCTCCAAACATGATTTGTGATCATTAAAACATGAGTATTACAAAAATCTCAGAACATGATTTGTGAACATTAAAACATGAAGAGTCCAACAATATTCAAATATGATTTGTGAGAATTAAAACATAAGGAGTCCAACATTTACGATCATGTAACCCAAGGGTTTTCAATTTATATATGAAAGAGTGAATGAATTAGTATAATGAAAATCATGAAGGGGGTTTTGATTAGGGACTTCAATGATCAAAATGGATAAAGTTCCCTAAAATTAGACAATTTTTCATTCTAACCCTAAATATTTCCTTAGTCGATAGACCTAGCAAGCATAGTTTTACTTTTTCCATATCCAAGTGGAAATCCCTAAAAAAATTATTTAATTTTTATTTTATACCCTAATTTTTCTTAACCCATGAGAGGGTATGGGCTTAGTTGAAATGAAATAAACTTTTTTATCATCCTCCAATTTTTGATTTTTTGACACAAAAAATGTGTTCCTTGTAATTGTTTTTAAAAGATCAAAAGTTTTCATAGACTATGCATGATGAATGACTAACAAGTGGATAATATACATTTTACTTGGATTCCATTTGCTGGTTCTCAAACTGGAGAGTACCATGTATCTTTTCTTTATCACTTAAAGGTCTTATAGGCTAAACCAATGAAGTTGGTGTTTTGGTTTAGAAAGTATTTACCAAATGTTTCTAGGATTTAAGGTCATGAATCATTGACCAAATGTCGAGATAGTTTATAAATAAATCAGGGGAAGGTAAAAGAAATGTGAATTAAGAGTAATAATTTTACTGAAAATCTCAAAGACCTATTCACATGGTTTAATGTCATATTTCATTGAACAAAAAGATGAGTAGGTCTATTTACATATAAATGAAAGGTGATAATCCAATGTGAATTAGGAAATGGATCATATCATTATAGATTTACAAGAAGAAATTCACACACAGTTTAAGTTCATAGTGAATGGATAATTTTTTATGAGGGAATGAAAACCCAAGTTAGTCTTGATATCTAGATGTTTTTAAATAACTTTTAACATGGAATGAGAATTATATAAATCATAACATGAGTTATATGAATTGAAAGGTGATTAAGTGGAATAAAAATTATAAGGACGTACATTTACCAAATTCCAATAACAAGTTCCACGATCGTATTTTTAAGGGAATATACGGTTATAGGAACTTCTCTTTAGGGAAAAACATACCTATGATCAACAGATTAGATATGTGATATGAATGTCATTACACTGAATATGACTTATTTTAGAGTCATATACACTCATTAATAATATCCATGAAAGGTATAGAGTGACTACAACACTTAATATATGAAGTGTACAATGTGGGAATAAGATATTTTAAAGGGGGTTAGAACACCCCATTCAAAAAATGACTAAGGTTGGGATGTTATTGAACATTGAGGGGGATTGGAGATGGATGATGAATTGTAGATAAATCCATGATAAATAGTTTATACATTAGTATATACCCTTTAATAATAGGAATCAAGCCCTATTTAGTTATAGTAAGGAAATTTATTATTCTAGTATAGAGTCAAATATATTTAAATACCAAACCTGAGTGAGGGGCCATACGCTGAGAGGGGTTTTATGGTGATGGTATTTGCAGCTAGGTCCAAGTTATATGATATGAGCATCACTAAAAATCCCATGATAATAAGAATCATGAAAAATATAATTCATAAAAATGGTCAATTGGTAGATATGGTTCATGTAGAGGGAAAATTATTGTTATAGAGATCCAATATTTTTACACATATTATGACATGGTTTTACGCATATTTATCCATGAAATACAAACCAAGGATCATAAAGTATAGTGTCTATATAATACTAGGTAAATTATTATAAAAAAGTAAACTAGAACACACCATCTTTTATTAATATCTATAATGATATCTTAACTCCCTTTTAGCTCCTACAACTGAATAGGATAACCTGGGGAAAACATAGACAAAAGAGATGATCTAAAAATCCCAGTAATGGAATAAACATGGGATTGACACATATCACATGAGATAGAATGCATAACATGATAACATAAAAGGAATGGATCAAGAATAAAAATATGGAATCATAAAATATATAACATGGAAACATATGATCATGGAAGCATAAGAATGTGATAAAAATATATAACATGACATAAACATAAGTTAAGGCGAACTACCAAGACTACATCACATGGTGTAAAAAGTCACATAATAGATTAGGTGTACTCCCTAATAAAAAACATAACATCTCATGCTACTAAAACATTACCCAATGGTTTGGTGTACTATTGGAGTGAACCCATCATAACATGTTCATGCATATTCATGCCACATAAAAAATCAAACATAAGGAATTAACATAAGGATTACCCATGAAAATAAATGAGTTTTTTAATCATGGAATAAGGCATAACTAAAGGGTGTATAACAATGGTATCCATGAAATAAGGGATTTAAATCATTCTTGGATACTAATAAATCAAGAATAAGAATAGATAATGAACAATGATGTCCAACTAAATTTAAAACATAAAAAATAGTGTCTAGGTAACTTTGGAAATGTGCCACTTAAGTGCAGTTATAGGGAAAAGAATAGAGTCATTAAAGAGGATAAAAAAATAATTATTTCCATAAAAACCAAAATTAAATAATATAGTTTTTTCATGATAAATTGGGTGATTTTATAAAAATATCACATGCTTAAAATATTTTATTGATTGTACTTTAAAATTGGTAAGAAACAAAGAAGTTCCCTTTAATCATGTTTTTTTATTGAGAGGAATTGAGAAGGGAAACTTTTAAAAAATGTATATCCTCATAAAATATAGATGAATTAAGCTAGATATATATGTTTTGGACATATATACAGAATATAAAATAATTATATAATAATAATGAAGTGATAACTTGATGAAAATAGAGATAAATCCTTAACCACATGAAATATGGAGGTTCGGAGAGATCCCCTACTTTGTATCCAAATTAGTTATGAAATTTAACTTAATGTCACAGATAATAAAATTATATTAATTATTTTTTTAATTAATAACCTCTTCAACATTTATTTTAATTATTATAATTTTATTAAGATCATTTATGACCATTTTGATGAGTTATAAGGTTCAATTTTATCGTTCTAGGAGTGTTCAGTTCTTGGTTTCATGGTCGTTTCACATATGTATAATTATGAAAGTTCTTTTAGAATGGGAATAACAGTATAGAAGTGAAATAAAATGGTATTAATAAAAATAATTTTTTTTTAAAATTTTCCCATATAACATTTTCATTTTAGACATGAGGATAGTTCATTTGATAAAACCATAATGATAAATGTTTAGTTTATTTTGGTGGGGGTTTTCATCCATCACAAAATATTTTTATTTTATTTAATATTATTTATATATTTTAGTTCCAGAACATGAGAAAAGTTATAATATACTTATTAAAGTCTTATTTAACCATAATAATAGTTTTATGGCCATCCTTAAAGGTGGCAATGAAAAAATAACTCATTATCCATAGAGACGGTTTAATCGCCAAATTTGGACAGTGGTTTACTTTCTCTGAATAAGAGGACATGAGAAAGAGGGTATGAATATAAAATATTACTTTATAAATATAAAATTATAGTAGATACATGATACTATATTTATTATGATTTTATGGATTAATGAGGTGAGGAGCAGGTAGAAGAAGAAAATAAATTAAGATTGGAGGTTAAAGAAAGGTACCTTTTGAATATCACCTCTTTGAAGGACCCATTTAGGAAAACGGAATTGGTCTTTTAGTGAGACCATAAGCACATGGAAATAGGGATATTTTATATTAGATTTTTTATTTATTTTTATTGCTTAATGTCTTAGAAGTTATGAAGAGAAGGGATTGCGATGGGTTGAATTTATAAGGGAGGAGAGGGGTGTTTTTTAAATTTCTCAAAATATTAAATTATAATACATTCATTTTCTATAAAAATTTTACCAAATTAATATGTATTTGAAGATAGGATAATATAATGTAGTAATCTCATTTATCAATAAAATATATAAATTTTTTAGTTTTCTTTTCAACCTTATCATTCTGATTAACCCTTAGTTAACCTATTTTAATTTTAACTACGATAAGTTTTTTAAATATTAAAAGGTTATAAATTTTAATTTCATGGTGTCAATATGACCATAAATGAAAAATTTATGACATTATAGACCTTTTAATAATAAAATTTTAATTTTTAATTTTTTTTTAATTTTTAAATAATTTATTAAAATATTAGTCCCATAAAATATCATTATAATAAAATTTGATACTATTCACTATTTTAATATTTAAAAACATCAAGAAAAAAAATAAAATTCAAAAAAATATTGTATTATATCCTAAAAAAATCTTGGTAATCTATATAATTAATGTATCACCTTAAATATCACAAATTATATTACTTTTAATATTTTTATTATTAATTATTTGATTTTTAGGGTAATTGAATAATTGCATCAACATTGTTTAAATATTTAGGAAAATTATTTAATTCCTATTTTTTTAATAAATTATCTCGATGAATAATTTTTTTATATTTATATTTAATATTTATAGTTTAACATATCTTCTGGTCAACCCCACATTAAAAATATTATTCTTATTAATAATAAAAAGTGACATTTTGTCACTTTTGTTGATTTTAATAATATCTTATCAATTCTCATGGAATTATTTTTATTAAATATCTAAATTTAGAAAATTCTATTTTTAGGGTATAATTTAATTCATACAATAGTAATTTTTATGAAAAACTATGGCCTTGTCATATATTTTCATCTAGATTAACTCATTTTACCCTTTATTGAGATGAATTTTTTTCCATGATTACTATTCATACTAAAAAAAATAAAAGTCATATATTTATTAAATTTATAAATCATGATTCCAAATATACAATCCATTTTTAAAAATTCAAAACATAAAATTGATAAAATTTAATTTAAAATTAAACCAGTAAAACACAATGAAGTGTAATTTTTCTGAAAAATAACCTTTTTCAGTATGAAATGTTTTTGTACTATATTCATGTATATGATTTATTTCAAAGAAAAAAATTAGATAATTTTTAATTAAACGTAACTAATTATAGTTTAAATATAATATAATTTTACTATGTAATTTTTTTTAAATAATATACAATTTTCAATGTAGATCAGTATTTTTCACTATTCATTAAAATTTTGAACATTTTTGAAAATTTCTAAAAATTAATACTAGGATAATTTTGACATGATGAATTGAAAAATATATTTTATAAAAATTTCAAAATTAATTATATTTATTTTCTCATTGAAATCATTAATTTTTTTCAAAGAAAACCAATTTTTGAAAAATAAAATGACTTTATTAATAATTAAGTGTTTATTTTATAAGAATTAATATATTTTATTATATGATTATTTATATTAATACCTAAAACTCAACAGATAGGTTATATCAGTCATGTTAATATAATAATATTTTAGTATATCACGGATTTTTTAAAAAATAATTCTAGTGTGAAACACAAGGTACTGAAGAGATCAAGTCATTTAAAAAGAAACATTTCCTAAAAATATAAAGGTGTTACATTCTTCCAACCTTAGGAAATTTATCCCTTGAATTTTATTTTATATACTACTGTAAAAAGTGATGAGGTTACTTATCCTTCATTGATTCCTCCATTTCCCTTATTGCCTCTTTGTATTTTTGGTTCCTCAATAATACTTTAACTAAGACAGTGGTGGTGTTGTATTGAACATTATCTATATAGTAAAAGATCTTCACCAGCTTCTCCGTATAAGAGATATCATTTTAGAGATATATCACCTCTAAATTTACCACATGTGGGGGATTTGTTACGTACTTCCTCAGAAGGTATACATGGAATACATCATGCATTTGAGACATAGTTGATGGAAGTTCTAGATGAAATATCACAGCTTTGATGCAATCAAGATCCTCAAAGGGCTGATGTACCTAGGAATTATATTTCCCTTATTCCCTAATATCACGAATCCCTTCCATGGAGATATGCGGAGGAATACCTTATCTCAAACTTCAAACTCCTGGTCTTGTTGATGACTATCAGTATATCTCTTTTATTGTCTTTGGGAAGCAATGATGTGAGGAAGAATATAATCCACCTTTATAACATTTCCTAGACCATTTTATCTCTTAGTATCTTAAGTTCTACAACATTATCTCAATATGTAGGTGTTCTAAATCTCTTCTTATAAGGGATTCATATGGGGACATTTGAATACTTTACTAGAAACTACTGTTGTAAGAGAACTCAACCAATGGAATATTTTGATACCATTATTATTTGAATTATATTGATCATTCTATAAAAATATCTTCTAATTTATGAATAGTTCACTAAAACTGGCCATCAGTCTAGGGGTAATAAGTCATACTGATGTTTAGCTTAATGTTTAGGGAATATTGAATAATTTTCTAGAACATGGATGTAAATCTTGAATCTCATTTAGATACAATCGACAATGGCATTACATGCATCCTCACCACATCCCTAATGTATATCTGTGTTATTTTCTCAAGTGAGAATTGCTATCTAATTGCAATTAAGTGATCAGTTTTTATAATATGATCCATAACAACCAGTATAGAATTATTTCATCTAGATTTCCTTATATTTCTATTGAAAAATTCCATGATTATGTTTATCCATTTCCATATAGGTATGAGTAACTATTTAATCAACCCTTAGACTTTTTTCTTTTCATTCTTCACTTACTAACATACAAGGAACTTTAATATATATTCTGTGATCTCTTTCTTCCTATTGTCCCATTGATAGATCTCTTGAAGATATTAATACATCATTGTAATTCCTGGGTGAATGGATAAGGTCATGTTATGTGCCTCATTCAAAATCCCTCTCTTTATCTCAGGATCTAGTAGATTATATATTTGTGACCCAAATCTTATGAATCCTTCCTCAGAAATTTTTATCTCTAAGTATTCCCCATTTCTTACAGATTTCTCCTTTTTCTGAATATAAACATTATTTCTTTGATAATCCTTTATCTTATTTATAAGGTATAGTTGATAAATCATTTAGGGATGGAATGATGATGTTCCTTCCCTTATGATTCCCATATATATACTTTGTAAGTATATGAATATTGGATCACTCTCAATTCTCATCACTGATAAAGTTGTAGGATCTTTTCTACTTAAAGCATATTCCACTTTATTTGTTTTACTAGGATGGTAGTGTATTGGGAATTTATAATCCTTGATGAGCTCTAACCATCTTCATTGATTCATATTAAGCTTCTTATATGTGAATATATATTTGAGGCTCTTGTGTTCAGTATATATCTCAAAATTAACCCCATATAGATAATGCAACCATATTTTCTATGTTAAATCACTTCCTCTAACTCCAGATCATGCGTGATATATTTTTTATCATGATGTTTTAGCTTCCTTGAGGCATAGGATTTTACTTTATCATTTTTCATCAGTACACAACCTAACCCTTTCTTTGATGCATCACCAGGTTCCACAAAGTGTTATTTACTTGTGGGTAGTAAAGTATTGGTGTAGTGATAGTATTTCTTTTCAACTCTTTGAAAAAGTATTCACATTTACTTCTCTAGAAAATATTTAATGCCTTATGATTCATCATGGTTAGTGGGTTTTACAATCATGTAATTTTTTTGAAAAATCATTGATAATTTCCAGATAGACTAAGGAAACTACAGATCTCTATTATAGATGTTGGTCTGGGCCACTCCTCAACTTCCTTTTTCTTAGAAGGGTCTAAATATACCCCTTTGTTGGTGATAAACATGTCTCAATAATGATAATTAATTTATGTCAAAAACATATTTACTATACTTTGTATATACTTTATCCTATCACATATTTTTTATAAAAATATTCAAATTCTCCTCATTCTCCTCTTTGCTCTCAGAGTATATTAGTATATCATCTATAAATATTACCACAAAAATTTTAAGATAATATCCAAAGACTATTCATTAAGTCCCTGAATATTATTGGATCATTTAAAGTCTGAATAGAATCACTAAGAACTCATAACATCCAAACATTGTTCAAAAGGTAGTATTGGGAATATCTTTCTTCTTTATATTTAATTAGTGACATCCCATCCAAAGGTCCACCTTAGAGAAATAATTATCCCCACGTAGTTGATCGAGAAATTCATCTATCCATTTAAGGAGATACTTTTTCTTTATCATGATTTTGTTGATCTCACGATAATCAATGCATAGGTGCATTGATATATCCTTATTCTTGATAAAGAATACTGAAACAACTCATAATAAATAACTCAGGCATATGAAACCCTTGTCCAAATTCTCTTGTAACTTATTCTTCAATTATTTTAAATCAATGGTGGCTATTCTTTAAGGTTTCTTTTACATGGTTAGAGATCTAGGTATTGGTTCAATTTAGAACTCAACCTATTGGTTAAGAGGAAGTCTGGGAAAGTCTTCATGGAACACATATGTGTAGTCCATTACAATGGGCATGTATTAAAGCATGATCCTAAAATTTATCTTAATTATTTCATATAGACATTATTTTTCACAATTAAACAATATCAACACACAAGTTGATGATTCTTATTGATATTTATCCTCCTCTTTACAATTTTACAGAATTGGAGTATGCCTCAGGATGTGAAGGGTGATATCCCTGTACTAATATTTGATTTTGGATTTATATAAAGATATCTAATACATACCTAATATAGTATCAAACTACACCAAATAAATTATGATCGTATTTGATAGGAGGTATAGTATATAAGCATTGATAGAGGGGGAGTTATATACGTTATTTACAATAATTTACAAATTTTCTATTCTCAAAGATAACTAAAGCTTCATATTTTGATGTGGTGTTTGAATTACTATTCTAAAATTTAATGATATGAATGAATTAACAATACTAGAATAAAAAATTGTGTTCCATATTCTGGAATGAATAACTACCATACCTATAACTATAACATTTTCAGGTTCCACCACTATAGTAGTGATACAATAGGCCTTTCCATTCTACCTTAGAGGTTATTGTCACAAATTTTCCTAGACAACCATTGGCTTAGGCCATTGGCTCACATTGTCAATGGGTTCCTTTTAGTTAAAGAACTCCATAATAAGAATATCATTTATTTTAACCTTATTTTATAATTCCTCATTAGTAGATTTCTTCATTTTACTTTGTCATTGATTACCTTGGTGGCATTCTTTTCCACAATTTAAATCACCTTATAGTTCCCCATAAAAATTTTCCAAGATGATTCTTTCCACACTTTTGACAAGTGGGATTATGGGGTTTCTTTCCTCCAAGATATTTTTCTATTGGAATTTCTAAATAGAGTTTCATCTTATGTTTCTTATATCTATTCTTATGAGAACACAACGAATCAACAATCTCCATATTATATTTAAGTGAATAACTAATAAACTATTCATAACTATTAATGTTCATAATTTATAAGGATTTTAATATACTCAGTTTAAAACCACTAACCAATTAGTCCACCTTACCTTCAGTGTTGATGAAAAAACCAGAAGAATTCCATGAAATCCTTGTGAAGTTTTCCTCATATGATCTGATAGACTCATCTCTTTTTTTCTTTATATTTAGTAACCCCATCTTCTTTATTATGATGAATAGTTTGGGGAAAATATTTATTGAAAAATATTTTCTTGAATGATTCACATTCCATGGAAATAATTTCCTACTTGGACCTGATGTTTTTGATTAGTCTCCACCACTAATTATCTTCCCCATCCAAATGATATACCCCATCACAACTTTATCTTCTTATGAGAATTAGAGTATAGAAAACATTTTCTCAATGGGGATAATCTATTATTCCATGATGCAAGGATCAAAATACACACTAAATACAAGTATCCTTCTTCATATAGAGGGTTCAGCCAAAACCTTTTATTTCTTAGGAGAATGAGGGAATTCCACACAAATAATGTTATTAATCATAAAATGAGTCAACTAAGCCAGTTCTATCATGTAGTTATGAGATACCATTCCCATCAGGTTTGGAATCTCAATAGGGAAATCATCAAATTTTATATCACCTTGATTGTTGGCACGAGTTATCTTATTTCCCACTATTAAATTTAAAACAGAAAGATAAAATTAAGGTGATGGAATTATTATATATTGAGCATATACAAAGGTAATTTCAAAAATATAGGGATAAACATATAAATGAAAACTATATCATAAATATTGATTTTTAAGGTTTCAATCTTGGTTATCCATTATGATTTAATTATTGATATAGTTATTAATAAACTTTCTAGTCTTAATTCAATTTTTGTACAAAACCATACTCTGAAACTAAATATATCGACCCATGCTTTTGACACTTATTATTACCTGGTTTTAAGAAAATTTATACAAGAAATAAAAACCAATTATTGAAAACTCTAGTGTGTTCTGAAGACTAGGTACATTATTAGAAATAATGAAACTAAAATAATTTTTTTTATTAATATCCATAATGAGCTCTTAACTGCTATTATTCTCCTATAACTGCATAGGATAACTTTGTAAAATCATAAACAAAATTGATGAGCTAAAAATCCTTGTATAGGAATAAAATTGGGATTGAATCATAACACATGAGTTAGAAGTAATAACATGATAACATAAAATGGATGAATAATGAATAAAAATATGGAATAATAACATATTGAACATGGAATCATATGATCATGGAGAAATAGGAAAGTGGAAGTAACATATAACTTAACATAAACATGAGTCAAGGCTAACTACCAATACTATATCACATGGTGGACATATCCTATAATGGATTAGGATTACTACCTAATTATATATATAACATCTCATGAGACTAAAACATTAACCAATTAATTGGAGATCTATCTGGAAGAACCCATCATAACATTTTCATGCATATGAATTCCACAAAAATAATCAAACACCAAGAATCAATATAAGGGTTACCCATAGAAATAAATGGGTTTTGTAATCATGTCATAAGGCATAAACAAATGTTGTATAACAATGGAATCTATGAAAGAATGGTTTCAAATAATTCTTGGATAGTAATAAAGGAAATATAATATTATATCATTAAAAATTATGTTTATTTTAATTGAAAATATTAAAAAAGTGTCTAGGAAACTTTATAAATTTTCCACTTAAGTGCGGTTTTAGGGAGAAGATTAAAGATTATTTAAAGAGAATATAGACATAATTGTATCCATAAAACCATAAATGAACAAAAATTATTTTTTTCATGATAAATTGATTCATTTTAGAAAAATATTTTAGGCTTAAAACATTTTATGGAGTGCACTTAAAAATGGGCAAGAAATAGAGAAGTTCCCTTTAATCAGTTTTTCTTATTGAGTGGAATTATGAAGGAAAACTTTTAAAATATATATTTAACCATAAAATAAAGATTTATTGAAATAGATATATATTTTTGGAACATATTTACTGAATATAAAATAATTATATAATAATAATTAATAAATAAATTGAAGAAAATAGAGATAATGCACTACCCACATGAAATATAGTGGTTCAGAGAGATCCCTTATCTTAAATCTGAATGTGTTATTAAAGTGAAATTAATGTCATGGATAATAAAATTTGATTAAATAATTTTTTAATTAAGAAACTATTACACTTATATTTTATTTATTATAATTTTATTAATTTCATTTACAACCATTTAAATGTGTTATAATGTACAATTTTATTGTTTCGACAGTGTTCGTTTCTTGGTTCCATGGTCATTTAACTTATGTATAATTATGGAAGTTCTTGTCAAATGAGAATAATATTATATAATTGAAATGAAATGGTATTCACACACTTAAAAAAGTTTAAATTGTACCATATATTAGTTTCTATGATACAAGGATGATTCATTTGATAGAACATTAATGATAAATGTTTATTTTATTTTGATGGCTTTTACATCCATCACATACTAGTTTTTTTATTTAAGATTATGTATATATATTAGTTACAAAAAATTTAATAAGTTATAATATAATTATTAAAATTTTATTTAACCAGAATAAATGTTTTATTACATGCCTTAAAGGCAGTAATGAAAAACATAAACTCATTATCCATAGAGCCGGTTTAATTGCCATAATTTCAAGAATAGTTTCCTTTATTTGAATAAGAGGAGATGAGAAAAAAGGGTTGGATAGAAAATATTTCATTATAAATATATAATTATAGTATGTAAATATTATTTGAGTAATTATGATTTTATGCATAAATTTTGTCAGGCGAAGGTAGAAGAAAAAATGAAACTAAGAGAGTTGATTAAAGTAATTTACCTCTTGAATATCATATCCTCGAATGATCCCTTTTGGAAAATTGAATTGGAATTATGGTGAGAACAGAATCACCTAGAAATGGGGATTTTGATAATGGGAGTGTTTGGAAGATATTTGGAAATCTTAAAGGATTATATGTTGTGAGGAGAAGGGATTGTGAGGGGTGATATTTACAAGGGAGGAGTGGGGTGTTATTGAAATTTCTCAAAATATTAAATTATAATAAGTTAATTTTATCTATAAATACCACCAAATGGATATAGATTCAAAGATATGATAAGATAAGGTTATAATATCATCAACTAATAAAATCTATACATGTTTTGGTTTTATTTTCAACCTTATCATATGGATTATCCCTTAGTTAACATATTTTAATTTTTACTACAGTAACAACTTTTTCAATATTAAAAGGTTTTAATGTTTACTTATATGGTGTCAATTTGACCATAAATGACCTATTTAGGAAATTTTAGACCATTTAATAAACAATTTTTAAATTTTTAAATATTTTGATTATTTTTAAATAATTTAATAAAATATTAATCCCATAAAATATCATTATTGTCAATTTAGATACCATTCACTACTTTGACATTTAATAAAATACACAAAAAAATAAAATTTTAAAAAAAATATATCATTATATATTTAAATTTTCATGTTTATCTATATAATTCAATGATTAACTTAAATATCTCAAATTATGTTACTTTTAATATTTTTATTATAATTTATTTTATTTTTCTGTTAACTGAATAATTGCATCAGTGTTGTGTAAGTGTTTAAGGAAATTATTTAATTCATAACAATTTTAAATAAATTACCACGATGAAGATAAATATTTTATAATTACATATAATAATTACAGTTGAGAATATCTTCTGGTTAAAAACATTTTAAAAATATTATACTTATTAAAAATAAGATTGTGACATTTTGTCACTTTATTATATTTTAATAAAATCAAAGCCATTTTCATGGAAAATTTTCTATTAAATAACGTGATTTCAAACCATATATATTAATGGTAGAATTTAATTCAACCGATAATAATTTTAATGAAAAATTGTGGCCTTATAACTTATTTTTAATCTATATTAAACCAATTTACTGTTTACTGAGATGA
Organism: Viscum album; assembly: GCA_963277665.1. NCBI lineage: Eukaryota > Viridiplantae > Streptophyta > Magnoliopsida > Santalales > Viscaceae > Viscum > Viscum album. Next base: position 1,355,639,779 of record OY728164.1, read on the forward strand.
TAAATTTTACGGCGATTACTATTTATATAGACCAAAAATAATAGTTGTACATTTAAAAAAAATTATTATTGATTAAAAATATTAAATCCATTTTTAATAATTCAAAAACATAATAGTGACATAGAATTAAACTAGAAAAATACAACAAAAAACAAATTTTCTAAAAAATTTATTTTTTATGTTTAAAATGTATTTAAAATATGTTCATGTATAAAATTAATTTCAAAGATAAATATTATATTATTTATAATAAAAAGAAAATTATTATAATTTGAAAATAATATAATTTTAATTTTTAAATTTTAAAAGAATATATGATTTTCAATATAAATTAGTATTTTTCACTATTCATTAAATTTCATACTTTTTAGAAAATTCTCAATAAGTAATCTTAATATAATTTTGACATGATGAATTAAAAGAAGATGTTTATTTTGAAAAATAAATTTTTTAAAATTGTAAGAATTAATTATTTTTATTTTCTCATTCAAATCAAAAAAAAAATTGAGAAAAAATATTTTTAAATAAAAAAAAACGATTTTTTAAAAAAATTAAGTGTTATTTAAAAAGAATTATTATATTTAGTAATATGGTTATATTTATTCATCCCCTAAAAATCAATGGATAGGTTATAATGGTCATTTTAAAATGATATTATTTTAGTATATCATGGTTCATTTAAACTCGGTGTTGTGTGTGACACAAGCTACTAAAGATATCTAGTTATTTAAAAAGAAATATTTCATAAAAAATTTGGGTGTTAAAATAGTGAATGTATGATTATTCTAGTGTGAGTGGTATATAAAAACTAATGTGAATGAGGTCTTATCACATAGATAAAATTGAATGGTTTCATCCTAATGCATGGCCATGGGAATAAATGAATTGGATGTGGTTAAGGAGAAAAATTTATGATGGAATGGGATTTGATAGGGTATTTTCCCTTAGTGAAGGATAATAACTAGAATAATCTTCAATGATGAAGCAAGATATCCAATCATAGTTTCTATATATAGTGTCCAAGAATATGTCCATTTTCAAAAACCCAATTCTAATTTGGATACCATACACTAAGAGAGCTTAGAAAAATAATAAATTGTGGTTGAATCTAAAATAAATGATCTAGAAATAACTTTGTATATTGAAATTGTTGGAATTAATCTATACATTTTTTTATGAAATATCTCTATTCAAATCTGACAAATGTGTCAGTGAAAATAAAATGGTTTCATCATAGTGTAGGGATATTAGGGAATTCTCGAAATGAAGTGGTAAAACCATAAACTTATAAAACATGAATAGATTTGGATCATGGATATGGGAATCAAGTATTATATAATATTCCACTTTAATTATTTTAATGTCTTATAGGATAAAACATATAGTCATATAGTTTAGGTTCATGTGCTAAGAACCATGTATCTGGAGGACTTATTCCCGGATAACAATAAAAATTCAATGACATTGGGTCACCAAGAAGAATAATTAAATAGAGGATTTTGATATCCTCATGTAGGGTTAATGGAGAAAAACCCAATGTTAACTATTAATCTCTTAGATACCAAGATGAATTTTGAGTTTAATATGAATGGGATTCATATATGGGCCTATTATTAGTGATATGAACTTCAATACATATCTTGGTATACCTAGAATCAATCAATATATAGTTTTTTATGAAAATACATCATGATAACATAGATTCTAATATAGATATACATTACATAAATGATGATTTCATAAAATGGGAGGAGGTTTGAAGTTGATAACATTTATGGATATACCCAAAATGGGAAACCCAAGCATCAGTTCTTAATACAGAGTGGTTTTATCGAAGTATTGGGTTAATTAAATGAATCATTATGTGAATGAGAAGAACCCATAAACTAGGATGGAGTGGAGGATTATATAGGAATTTGATCTTCTAGATATACCCATGATAAGATATTTGAGAGTATTAAAGTATCTTATGATAATAAGAATCAAGACATATGTAGTTTTGGAAAGGAACTCAATATTGACATAGTTCATGCACGAGAGAGGAAGGGATAAATATGTGGGTTTCTCATGAGAGAAAAAAAGAATGAAACCTAACGTTAATTTGTAATGGTCTCATAATTGGGGAATAATTATGCATGAAAATGGAATCTGTGGTTGATCTTAGGATGAGAGATCTAGGAATAACTACATATCTTATAGTAATAGGAATCAAACCATACATAGTTCTCCAGAGGGTCATTTTTATTTTTGTGTAAGGTTAAGAAAATGAGTGATACCTATGTTTATACCCAATATAGTAGATTTAGGTATCATTATACCATTTCACAGTGTATAAGAAAAGTATATAATCCATCACAAATTAGTAAAGCACTATACACTAAGGAATAAAGTCGATAATGACTGTGGTTGGAGTCAACATAAGAAGTCTAGGTATTACTATATATCCTGATATAGTAGGATTCAATCCCTACATAGTTATTAGAAGTAATATATACTTATATTTATCTCATTTGTAGGGGAAAGATATAATTATCCCATCCAAGTGTCTGGTCATAGAAGGGAAATCCATAATTAAATTGATAAATCCTAAACACTAAGATATAATTACTTTTGGTTGGGGGATATTTTACCCTTTCATAGGATTATAGACAAGTAACTATACACTTATGAATCTTACATCGATCTATATCTCATGCAATAAAAATAGGTTATATCAAATGAATTACTCCAATTAAATTAAATCTCATGTGAGGTAGACCATATTTTGTGTATTTTAACAACATGTGATATAGACCCATATTTTATGATATTTTAGGTCATATTAGTATGAGATTTAATTATAAATATTTTTATAGATCTGACTTGTGAAAAATATTTAATGTTTTCATCATAGTGTTGAGTTAGTAGAGAAAACCATACATGAACTAATAAATTCTTAGACACTAAGATGATATGAATGTTTGATAGTGAAAAAATAATGGATGGGAATACAATAAGAAATTTATACATCACTAAATATTACATGATAATAATAATAAATCCACATATATTTCTTAAAATCACTCTTTACATAGATCTAGTTTGTAAACATGGGAACATAGGATTTATTTCTTCTAGTTTCAAGATGTGGTGGTTAAGACAATGTGAATAAGTAAGATCCCAAGAACTATAATTAAAGATAGTGATATTCATGGATGGAACTAAAACATAAAGTCTAGGAATCACTTCATATTACTGAAGAATAGGAATCTAGAAACACATACTTCTCAAGTGTGCCATTTCCAGAAGATGGTCTTGTGGGGTGGACCATATATCAGGTAAAATCCCTAGAATTTATCTAAGGAAAAAAATATTTAAATTATAAAAAAGACATGTGTTTTTCATAGTGTGAAGGTTTCATGGTTTGTACATGGTTTCAGAAGGGTTTAGTTGTAGCGCCCCGACCCCAGCTACCCAGAGTCGGTGCATTACTTCGTAACATTGGCATGGTCACAAAAGATCAAGTCTCGAAAGACCGATTAGTTTAGTAGCCTTGGAAACACTTGATACATTCATAAGTCTTTCATTACATCGTAAAGTAAAAAAAACTAATAAAAAAGTCTTCATAGTCCACACTCATATCCTCTTCTGACTATCCCTGCAGGTCATTAATAAAATAATTCTTCACATCCTGGAAAATATTAAAACATTGAAAGGGGTGAGCTCAGATGCTCAGTAAGGATAACAATATAGCGGAAGCATTCATCAATAAACATAAACATTTAAGGAAATGTATGACTAAAACAAAAGCCTTTTAAACTTGAACTTCAACATAATTGGGCAAAAGTAAAATGAGATAATTCCATTTACTTCTTCACATGGATATTCTACTGGTCGAATAATCACATGCAATATCAATAAACACTTTCATAATGATGGAATGCATAATTCCAGACTATCATAACCACATAGCCAAGGCCTCGTGCCAAGACCACAAATAAGATTTTTTTAAGGCCTCATGCCAAGACACTAGTTTGTCTCATGAGACCTACCGATGCATCGAGGAGCTATAGCGGGCTCCACCCGTCACTTATTAAATCCATTGCATTCCTCATATGAATAGGTTTAAACATATCATAAACCATAACATAATCGTATCACATAAAACATGCATAAGGAAAACATAACATTTCCACATTTCAATCACAAGATATCAATACTGCACATTGATATAATAAAAACACTTTCAAAACCATTTTCAATACCAAAATAAAAGAAAGTTAAAACTTTGTATTTATTTTTCATTAAAAAAATGATGGCTTGTAGAGGAAGCCGAAACTCAAATAATGGTCACGGCGGCGGAGAAGTCGTTGTCGCCGCATAAGTACGGAAAGAAAAACATTCCCTTTTTATCGTTTAGTAAAACGCTTCATATAAAAAAGATTCCTTTTGAATAAACGTAAAAGTCAAAGGGGTTTATACACCGTATAAAAGAAAGTTGTGTATAAAACCAAATATGCCTCAATGAAAGGAGATTGAGACGAATTCCTTAAAAAGATCATTTTTAAAATAAAATAGATCTATTATGTGTATTCACTATAGTTACACATAAAGAAACTAAAAATAAAAAATAGGACATAATAATATCATGACATAATTTGAAAGTAGGAGATTAACCCAAAGAATGGAAGTTGGGTTAAGAAATTCCCTTACCTCGTGTCCGACATGACTCAACCGTTCTTTAACCTCCTGAATAATAAACTAGAGTTAATATCTACCTTATTAAGAACCATTTTCAATTTCATTATCCTTTTTATATAACTTATTACAATGTTATGAACATTATGTAATTATTTAAGTTAATAACGGTCGTTTTGTCGATCTTTGGTACTTGAGTCAACAATAAACTTATTATAATTACAAGTTGTTCATGTGGTGAAATATCCATTATATCCAGAATTATATTCATTATTTAGTTATCATATATAACATATATATTCAGTATATACATGCATTTATAATATTACATAGCATTTAGAGGTAAGAAATGAAATGCACCATTCATGGAGACGGTAAGCTGTACGTACGCATGAACGCTACTTTCATTTCTATTTCGTATTTAATGGAATGATGTTATAATTGAATAAAGTTATAATATAATTCCAGTATAATATAATGTATAATACCATTTACTCCATCCTTTATACATCCCACATATGGCATTAACTATTCAAATCACTTTGAGGGGGAAGTAGTCCGCACTTCCTAAAATGAAATTATCGCGTTCACCCATAATTGAAATCATAAAGGTATGCCATAAATGAAAAATACAGAAGCTTAAGTAAAACATAAACATATTATATATCATATATAAATATAGTGACATCTTAATGGCCACCTTTGAAGGTGTTATGTGAGTGTTGAACAATCATCGTTTCGTGAGGCAGAAATTCACCATCCACAGAAACAGTAGGTTCTTTAACCATTAGATGTAGGTGTGTGTAAGTGTAGCTAGAATCCTTCTTATAAAAACATCCTAGTATATTTAGGATACTGGTTTTGTTACAAAAGAAAATAATAAAAAGAGTTTAGTGGGTTGGAGATGAAAAATAAAATTAAAGAACACAAGAGAAGACATTACCTTAAAATTGGGTAACTCTTTTGATTTGAGCCAAAGGCTTCTTTGGGAAGAATTCTGACCAATGTGAGGCTTCTAGGAGTAATAGAGGAAAGTGGATAGAGTATTTGGGCAGAGGTTGGCCGAGAAAAATGGCTTGGAAGGTGTGAATAAGGTGGTAGTGGTGGGGGCCTTTTATAAGAGGAGAGGAGAGGCTCTTTTGGAAAGATTGAAATGTTACATTATTTTGAAATGCTTTTCGGATTCTAAAGTACCCACAATGATATATTTTGAGGATAAGGTGATAAGGGTTCTAAATATTCTCATCCAATAGGTTTTTGACAAGTGTATGCCTTAGTTATTACATTATCTTTTCATTTTATTTAAATCGTTAATTAATGAGGTAAACGCTGCATCATCATTGTGTCATTAAAAAATTTAATTTATTTAACGTATAAAAATTTTAAAAAAATAACCTTATTGTAGGAAATATTTTTAGATTTCTAATGAATATTTATGGTCAAAAATATGACTTGTATAACCCCATTTGAATTTTTTTTTAGTAAAATAACTCATGTTTGTGACATTTTTATAGTAACATTAAATAAAATGTTTTTAATGTCATTTTCCCACCAAAGTGGCTCCATGGGGTCCCCAAGTTGACCCATGGATTTTCTTGGTTGTCCATTACTCAAAAAATAGGGATAGGACAAGTGTAAGGGTATTTTCATATTTTTATAATATCATTTTTACCTTAAATTTCACTAATTACCTTTAATCGTGATTAATTAAACTTACAAGTTACTATTCACCAAAAATTATTTTAATCCCATTGAACCTCATTTTACTACCTAATGACAACCATGTATGTTGGAATTTTGAAAATCAAATCACAGAAGTGGTAATATTTCATTTAAACGAAAAATCAGTTATTTAACTACCACTTAGTGGTTTCACTATTCATCAAAAATTGAAGTTTTTCAAAACAATGCCAAAATTTCACCCTAAGCTATATTTGATATTCCGATTTCAAAAATGATGTCTATTTTAAAAAAATCTAAACATATAAGTTGCATTAATTAATTTTATAATTAATTCTCACTGTCACAACAAATAGCGTGTTTTTAAGAAACAATTTATATCAAAATATTGACAATAGTTTATGTCCAATTTCAATGTTTAATTAATTATAATGACCACCGTTGGATAAAATGGTAAAAATATATTATAATTATACTTTAAACCCACTAAATAGTATAATTTATCACTATAAATTATTTTTATTAAAAAAGTTGTTTTAACTATTTTTCACTATTCATAAAAAAATAAAAAGTTCTTAGAAAATTACAAAAAATTCAACTTAGGATAATTTAGATATTCTAAATACAAAAATGAAGTCCATTTTGAAATATAAAATTTATATAATTTCAAAAAGTGGGTATTACTATTCATAACAACTACTTTGATTAGTTGCGGTGTGTTAGAACTCGGAGTTGCGTACAATGCAAGCTATTGCATTATTGAATGAGAAGAGTATTGTGGAAGATCGGGGTGTTACATTCTCCCCTCCTTCAATAAATTGCATCCTCAAAATTTGAAATTTTTCTTTGAAAATAAAAGGTTGAAAACAGAAAATACCTTTGTGGAAAATCCACATCGGAAATATGGTTATTAAAATTTACCCTTAATAAGAGGGAAAAGGAAATGAAAAAGTCACCACCAAATTATGATCTCAATAAAGAGAACATTGGGGGAAATTAGAGACATATAATTGGAGTAAAAATGTAAATATTTGTAGGGAGTGATTGAGGTCATCAATCACAAACAATTATAAAATTGAGGGCCTCAAAGCCTTCAATAATTGATGATTTAAAATATTATCAGTTCAACAAGGCATAAGGTATTAGGATAACATATTTTTTGTTTTAATATCCCTTTAATAAAGTTTAAGAATTAATTTATTCATAGAATAAGAGATAGGTATATATATTTATTCTTGAAAAGTAGAGTTTCAACCTTCAACTAATTTCTACCACAAACTCATTTTTCACTCAAAAAGATAATAGAACTCAAAAATATTGTATTTATCCTAATCGTATAACGTTCCAAATATTAACACATACCATTTAGATTAGTAGAACTATTTGTAATAACCAGGGCCTTCCTGTAGGCTAGTGGTAGGTAATAAAGGCCTGTCGCACTATGGTTGTGGGTTCGATTCCTGCAGCTTTGTCCGATGCGACGGGTTATACCCCACCCTGCTGGTTGTCCTTTTCCTAAAACTATAGTATTATAATATTCCAAAAATAATCTTCATAAATGTTTTAACCTTAAACAATACTATCCAAAGTTCAACTTAATCCATTCCAAACTTTATAGTTATCCAAAATACCTCTGTCCAAACTTTCTCTAAAAGATCTCTAAATTCCAAAATCAATTGTAACATCAGATTCCCCAAACAAATTAAAGTTTCTATTTTTGTCACATACTAAAAATATGATTACCTTCATCATATTATAACCTTACTGAAATCAACAAGTACTGCAATAAAATTTATATATATATATATATCACATTATTCTAATAACCAGAATATAATCCATGAGTCCAAAAGCACCAATACATTAATTATTCCGCTTCAACTATAGTCACAGCATAAGATTGGCCTTGATCCCTTGGCCTTTTCTGAGGTAATTTTCCCTGACGCTTAGGACATTCATTTGCATAATGACCCATTTCTCTACAATTGTAGCATTCCACATTGACAACAACTTTCCTTCCCTTGCAATCACGTGCCTAGTGACCTTTTTCTCCACATTTATAACAAACTCCCATTCCTTTTAGGCAAGTACCAGGGTGATTCTTCCCACAATTATCACATAATGGAAAATCCTTCTTTCCCTTTTTCCCCTTATCTGTCTCTTGTTCCACCGTTCTCTTCTTCTCTTGCTTTACTTTGTTGTCATAAGACTTAGAGAATTCCTTTTCCATCTTGATAGAACATGAGACTATATCTTCGTACGTTGAGAAATATTGTGATACTAAAGCTCGACGGAGAAACAGTTTTAACCCATCAAAGAAACAATAAATATTACTTCTTGAGTTACATATATAATCTGCATCATGTCTTTCTAACCTTGTAAAGGTAGCCTCATACTTTGCGACATTCTCATCCTCCTTTTGTCTCAAACTCAAAAATTGTCTTTCCATATCTCCTCGATGGTCATGAGGAAAGTATTTTTCTAAGAAAATCTCTTTAAACTCTATCTATTCCATATTTGATACCTCATCATCTTCCTTTGTGTTTTGAATCAATGACCACCATTGATCGGCATCTCCAGTGAGGCGGTAGACTGCCATGACAACCTTCTCCCTTTCGCTACTCCCCAAGGCGTGGAATATTTTCTCTAAGGAGTTTATCCATTGCTCAGCTACAAATGGATTTGTACCCCCATTAAATGTTGGCGGTTGTTGCCTCATGAAGCGGACTAACATTGATCCTCCACGTTGCGGATCAGGGTACTCCATACGAGTAAGGTTATTATTCATAACCTGAGTGAGTTGTCCCAGTATGGTAATAAGTTGATCAGCACAAGTTGTATCTCCAACTCCACAATAATTATCTTGAGCAGGAGGGCAATCCCTACACGGAGTGCGTGCATTGATACGGTTTCCATTCCTTCCACTAGGTGCCATTTCTAAACAATGGCATAAACTATATTAGTTTATGAATCAAAATACATAATTCCATACTTGTAAGATACTTCACATAAATTGAACTATTTATGGATATAATCCATAAAAATGTTTTCTTTGAGGAAATATATACTCATAACCCTTCATAGTGGTTTGTAAAGAAAATGAGAATTATCCAATGCATATCCCCCGGGAGTGTCGTAACCAAGAGTGCAGAAAGTCCCGTTGTCGTGCACCAGTTCTCGTTCGAGTCTAGCTCAGTGTGGTGATTTCAGGTTTTACCCCTAGGTACATCTGTGCCAGAGCCGCCTCTACCTGCTCGTATCTAGATAGGGATGTATTGCTCGGAAAACTCACAAAATCTCTACAATAACAAAATTCTAGGAAGTTTCTCTATACTAATCCTCAAAGTCTATCTTTGGGCTATGTGCTCTAATCAGAGTTTATCTAAATCTAGCTTCCAAGTTTAGTACTAAACCGCCTCTGATACCAACTGTAGCGCTCCGACCCCAGCTACCCAGAGTCGGTGCATTACTTCGTAACATTGGCATGATCACAAAAGATCAAGTCTCGAAAGACCTATTAGTTTAGTAGCCTTGGAAACACTAGATTCATTCATAAGTCTTTCATTAAATCATAAAGAAAAAAAAAACTAATAACAAAGTCTTCATAGTCCACACTCATATAATCTTCTGACTAACCCTGCAGGTCATTCATAAAATACTTCTTCACATCCTAGAAAATATTAAAACATTGAAAGGGGTGAGCTTAGATGCTCAGTAAGGATAACAATATAGCGGAAGCTTTCATCAATAAACATAAACATTTAAGGCAATGTATAACTAAAACAAAAGCCTTTTAAACTTGAACTTCAACATAATTGGGAAAAAGTAAAATGAGATAATGCCATTTATTCTTCACATGGATATTCTACTGGTCTAATAATCACATGCAATATCAATAACCACTTTCATAATGATGGAATGCATAATGCCAGACTATCATAACCACGTAGCCAAGGCCTCGTGCCAAGACCACAAATAAGATTTTGTCAAGGCCTCGTGCCAAGACACTAGTTTGTCTCATGAGACATACCGATGCATCGAGGAGATATAGCGGGCTCCACCCATCACTTATTAAATCCAATGCATTCCTCATATGAATAGGTTTAAACATATCATAAACCATAACATAATCGTATCACATAAAACATGCATAAAGGAAAAATAACATTTCCACATTTCAATCACAAGATATCAATACAGCACATTGATATAATAAAAACACTTTCAAAACCATTTTCAATACCAAAATAAAAGAAAGTTAAAACTTTGTATTTATTTTTCATTAAAAAAATGATGGCTTGTAGAGGAAGCCGAAACTCAAATAATGGTCACGACGGCGGAGAAGTCGTTGTCACCGCATAAGTACGGAAAGAAAAACATTCCCTTTTTTTCATTTAGTAAAACACTTTGTATAAAAAAGATTCCTTTTGAATAAACGTAAAATTCAAAGGGGTTTATACACCGTATAAAATAAAGTTGTGTATAAAACCAAATATGCCTCAATGAAAGGAGATTGAGACGAAGTCCTTAAAAAGATCATTTTTAAAATAAAATAGATCTATTATGTGTATTCACTATAGTTACACATAAAGAAAGTAAAAATACAAAATAGGACATAATAATATCATGACATAATTTGAAACTAGGAGATTAACCCAAAGAATGGAAGTTGGGTTAAGAAATTCCCTTACCTCGTGTCCGACATGACTCAACCATTCTTTAACCTCCTGAATAATAAACTAGAGTTAATATCTACCTTATTAAGAACCATTTTCAATTTCATTATCCTTTTTATATCACTTATTACAATGTTATCAACATTATGTAATTATTTAAGTTTATAACGGTCGTTTTGTCGATCTTTGGTACTTGAGTCAACAATAAACTTATTATAATTACAATTTGTTCATGTGGTGAAATATCAATTATATCCAAAATTATATTCATGATGTAGTTATCATATATAACATATATATTCAGTATATACATGCATTTATAATATTACATAGCATTTTGAGGTAAGAAATGAAATGCACCATTCATGGAGACGGTAAGCTGTACGTACGCATGAACGCTACTTTCATTTCTCTTTCGTATTTAATGGAATCATGTTATAATTGTATAAAGTTATAAATAATTACAGTATAATATAATGTATAATACCATTTACTCCATCCTTTATACATCCCACATATGGCATTAACGATTCAAATCACTTTGAGGGGGCGGTAGTCAGCACTTCCTAAAATGAAATTATCGCGTTCACCCACAATTGAAATCATAAAGTTATGCCATAAATGAAAAATAAAGAAGCTTAAGTAAATCATAAACATATTATATATCATATATAAATATAGTGACATCTTAATGGACACCTTTGAAGGTGTTATATGTGTGTTGAACAATCATCATTTCGTGAGGCAGAAATTCGTCATCCACAGAAACAGTATGTTCTTTAACCATTACATGTAGGTCTGTGTAAGTGTAGCTCGAATACTTCTTATAAAAACATCCTTGTATATTGAAGATATTGGTGTTGTTACAAAAGAGAAGAATAAAAAGAGTTTAGGGGGTTGGAGATGAAAAATAAAATAAAAGAACACAAGAGAAGACATTACCTTAAAATTGGGTGACTCTTTTGATTTGAGCCAAAGGCTTAATTGGGAAGAATTCTGCCCAAAGTGAGGCTTCTAGGAGTAAGATAGGAAAGCGTAGAGAGTATTTGGGCAGAGTTTGGCCGAGCCAAATGGCTTGGAAGGTGTGAATAAGGTGGTAGTGGTGGGGGCCTTTTATAAGAGGAGAGGAGGGGCTCTATTGGAAAGATTGAAATGTTACATTATTTTGAAATGCTTATCGGATTCTAAAGGTCACACAATGATATATTTCGAGGATAAGGTGATAAGGGTTCTAAATATGCTCATCCAATAGGTTTTGGACAATTTTATGCCTTAGATATTACATTATCTTTTCATTTTATTTAAATCATTAATTAATGAGGTAAACGCTGCATCATCATTGTGTCATAAAAAATTTAATTTATTTAATGTCTAAAAATTCTAAAAAAAAAACCATAATGTAGGAAATCTTTTTAGATTTCCAATTAATATTTATGGTCAAAAATATGACTTGTATAACCCCATTTAAATTTTTTTTAGTAAAATAACTCATGTTTGTGACATTTTTATTTTAACATTAAATAAAATGTTTTTAATGTCATTTTCCCACCAAAGTGGCTCCATAGGGTCCCCAAGTTTACCCATGGATCGTCCTGGTCAGAGATTACTCAACCAATAGGGATAGGACAAGTTTAAGGGTATTTTCATATTTTTATAATATCATTTTTACCTTAAATTTCACTAATTACCTTTAATCGCGATTAATTAAACTTAAAGGTTACTATTCACCAAAAATTATTTTAATCCCATTGAACCACATTTTACATCCTAATGACAACCATGTATGTTGGATTTTTGAAAATCAAATCACAGAAGTGGTAATATTTCATATAAACGAAAAATCAGTTATTTAACTACCACTTAGTGGTTTCACTATTAATCAAAAATTGAAGTTTTCCAGAACAATGCAAAAATTTCACCCTAAGCTATATTTGATATTCCGATTTCAAAAATGATGTATATTTTACAAAATTCCAAACATATAAGTTGCATTAATTAATTTTATAATTAATTCCCACTGTCACAACAAATAGCGTGTTTTTAAGAAACAATTTATATCAAAATATTGACAATAGTTTATGTCCAATTTCAATGTTAAATTAATTCTAATGACCACCATTGGATAAAATGGTAAAAATATATTATAATTATACTTTAAAACCACTAAATAGTATAATTTATCACTATAAATTATTTTTATTAAAAACGTTGTTTTGACTATTTTTCACTATTCATAAAAAAAATAAAAAGTTCTTAGAAAATTACAAAAAATTCAACTTAGGATAATTTCGATATTCAGAATACAAAAATGAAGTCCATTTTGAAATATAAAATTTATATAATTTAAAAAAGTGGGTATTACTATTCATAACGGCTACTTTGATTAGTTGCGGTGTGTTAGAACTCGAAGTTGCGTACAATGAAAGCTATTGCATTATTGAATGAGAAGAGTATTGTGGAAGCTCGGGGTGTTACATTAGTGATATTATTTAGTGGCAGAAATGATGGTTTATAACATGATTTAAGAGGTGAATCATGTAGAGAATCATGGCTTGGATTCTTTCTTGAGTGTGGTAGTTTCTTGGATGCTTCCGAGAAGAGAAATTGAGAGTGTATGTTTGATGTTTGGTCCTAGAGACTAGTTTTTTCTAGATAGGCTCTTAAATGAATTTATTGGGGATGAGAATTATTTAAATGTGGAGTATGTAATTACCATTGGATATTTAATGGCACATTTTGGTTTATATTTTGGCCTAGATGCATTCAATTTTTTTAACTAATAGTGGTTTTAGTACATTTTTGGAGTGAGTTTGGGAAGAACAAGATATGAATTTATATATTCAGGAGTAACAAGCACACATTCATGACATGAAATGACGTGTCACACTATGAAAAATTTAGGCTAGGAAATAAGGAGTTATAGCATAAAATTTTATAGTGTGAAAGTGTGTTTCATGTTGTGAAATGTTCCTGGGTAGTGTTTTGGGTATTTTTAAATAGAGGTATGTCATTATAACTTCTAAAACTCAACCCCCATGACTCCCCTACCTGATTTTGGATGGGAATATATGGTTTTGGCTTCTGGGAGCTCCTTCAACCTCATTTTTTAGTGGATTGAAGTTCCATTTATTTTCAAATTCATCCCTCTTGGTATGTCTAAGCCTCTCCAAGACCTAGATGTCTCATTTATTCTATATTTCATTTTTTCCTCTTCATTAACCCTAATTTGATGTTTATGGAATCATATTTAGAGGTATATGATCATTAGGTTTTCGTTGGATAGTCGTTCTTGGAGATTAATTTTCATTATTCTTGAGGTAGGTGGTCTATAATTTTTCTCTGAATGTTATAATTTATTTATTAGTGTATTCATTTTATAGTTACACTGACTTACCATGAGGACAAAAAAGAATTTAATTATATAATTTATGTTCTATAGAATATTCTAATAGATGAACCCTTAAGAAACCTATGATCCCTAATTGAAAGGAAACCTAAGGGGTTGTTTGAAATGAATTTATTTTCATAGAATTGGATAGAAAAAGTGATGGAAAGAGAATTTTTGTCATGAGTTATTAATGTAAAATATTGATTTATAAAATGGAGTATAGTGATACATGAAAGGGGAAAAATGATTTTAGATTGGTGATAAATAGTATTTTCAATTTAAATGGATAAATGGGTTATTGTTTTCCCTTGGGTATTTCTTCTATGGCTCCAAAGATGGATTTTATTCTAGGTGTGTTATATTGTCTCGAGATGGGTATATTTACCTGGATTTTTCTATTGTTATATGATGGGTATATTTCCATCTGTGTGACTATTATTATAGTATGAGTATATTTCCTCAAGTGTCACTATTTTTTTGTTGTGGGTATATTTATCTGGGAGGTATTCTAATAATAGGTATGGGTATATTTTACCTTGATAAATGCATATTTTTAATAGAAATCTAATACTATATAGGGAAAGTATTTTTTTCCTTGGGTGTTATCCTGAAAATTGAGTATCAATGATGTTGAATTAGTTAATTTTACTATATTTATACATGTTTTTATATATTTTTAAATCCATCATGAATTTTATCATACTGGATATATTTATAGACATCATTGGTGGTAGAATATTGAGTTATACTCACACCCTACATGGTTTTTCGGCTGGTACACGAGCATACATCATGGTTACAGAGAAAGATAAGGGAAAGTCACTATGACCGATGCATGATTTGTATTTCTAGGATGGAGCATGAAAGATTAAGATGGGGATAAAAATTAGGAACATTTTGAGGATTATTACAGTTTTATTTATTATTATCCTCTTGGGATACTTTTGGATGTGATCTACTATTGTGTGACTAAATGACATGTACATAGTTTATTTTTATATAGGATTAGTTGTGATTATTTATCTATCAAATTCCATGAAGACTTTTTACTTCTTATTTCTACATTCTTATAAGATTTTATTTATTTAAATTATTATATTACTATAATAAGATGGTATATTCTCCCTAAAATTTTATAATAGACCCTAGCTACTAGTTAGTTGCCTCTGGCATACCAAAAGTCATGCCTGGCATCATGTAGTGATCCACAACCTAATATATTTTAGAGTTTGTGGATCAGGGGATGTTACAAAGTGGTATTAGAGCTTTAATTATATTTTCATACTATTTGGGAAAGGTAGAATAGAGTAAGGGAATTTTTAGAATATGGTATGAAACCTTTTATTAGGATTGGCCACACCATGTTTGAGGGAAGTCAATATTACTAGAGATGATATTGTTATTCAATATTTTCACATTTACTATTGAGTTATTTCATATTGATTTATGAACATGATTATGAGTTTATTGGTTTATTGTATTTTATCTCTTAACTAGAACGAAAAGGGTGTGTGTTCTTGAATCATACTAGGTATGTAGGATTCACATGTCCTTTTTATGATTTCATATGGTTTTTTACTCTAACTATAACATGAGTTGGTTATTTAAAGTTCCATAATCCATTTATATGGTGTCTTTACCTATAGATTTATCATGGAAAATTTCTAAACTGGTTTCTAATATGGATAAAGGTATGTTATATGATAACTTTACTTGATTATTATGTTGTGTCAGTTAAATAAAATGATAATTATAACTAATGAAACATTATTTTCTCTATAACACAAAATTTACATTTCATTTAAATAAGACTCAAATGTGAATTTTTTTGGATAAAGTGAATGGTTAAAATGTTATTTCATGATTAATTGTTTAAATTATTATTTACCATCTACTTAATGAAATGTAATTTTCAAATTATAAAGTGTTTTCATCTATAACATGTAATAAATATCTTGTTTCATAGAACTTGTTATGAAATTATAGTTAAATTATATAGGAAAATCATTATGATATGTATCCTAGAAATATTATGTATAGCTTTATATGTAGATGATGTAAACCCTATGTATGGGTATTTAGAGATAATAAGAGAACCTGAGTTATGTGTTATTGTGATGTGAGATATAGAGGGTAGTGAGACATTCTGGATTTTATTGATTTCCTTGAACTATTATATCATGAGTTTTAATGGAAACATGTTTTGACGTGGGATATAGTTGAGTGTATCTCAATATTGGGAAGGGATAAATGGGACTAGAGTTATAACCTGGGTTATGGACCTTTATGTTTTAGGGCGTATGAATTAAAAAAATGTTGCACCTATTTTGACTTTGGTTTGAACTATTACATTGGAAATTGTGATATTCCATGACTATTTGTGAGCTTTGTGGTTTATGCTTGTCCCAAGAGTGGGTAGAGTATATTGTAATAAATCCTTTATGTGAGACCCTTGTGTTATATGTATTGAACGTAGTGAAAGGATTTGTTTTCTACCATTGTTATTCCTAATTTCTATAAAATGTTAGTTAAATATTCCCCTAGAATAGATATTCCATTTTTATATAGGATTATTAAGATATATGTGCATTTTAATACTAGAAAGGGTGTGTTGGCTAATGAGTTACCTATTAGTGTTGAGATGTTTCCTGGGATGTTGGTGATATCAGTTTTTTGATTGAGTAGTGGAATGTTTTCTTGCTATTATTTGAGATAGATGTGTCATATGGGTGTAACCCAAGAAAGTGTTCAACCCAAGATTGTGGATTCCATCGAAACGAGAATCATGGTAGATGATTAGATTTGGTATTGATGCATGATAATTGATAAATAATGATAAGATATATGTGAAGGTTCCTTATGAATTGTGGATGAAGATTACTTGTATCAATGTTATGAGTTGTGTCTTGTTTTTGGAGGTTAGTATCAGTTAGACACTTGACCCTTTTTTATGAAGTGATCAATGATGGTTGTATTTAAAATTTTTAGTGTGGTGTGGCAATTTTTTATTTGTTTTAATGTCAAGATGGACAATGACCAAATATTTTTCCTTGGTATGAGTAAAGTTCCCCAATAATATTAGAAAGGAAGCATTAAATGTGTTGTTTTTAGCTAGATGAGATCCTCATATAGTGAGAATGGTCAACTAGGTTATTGGGTTTTTGAGCCTAGTACTATGGGTTATGACTTGATATGTTCTAGTTAGGTTTTATAAAAGAGTAATATTAGAATTTATTCTTAAAATTTATGCTTGGTGAGAAATGTAGACTATTGAGAATCATTATAAGAGGTTAAATGCAATAGAAATTCCTTTAATATGTCTTAACTATGTGGATTTTTAACTAACTTGGTATTTGGGTTAGTGAAATTTAATCTTATAATTACAGAGTAAATCCTAGGGATTTAAATTATGTGGCTAAATTTGAATGGCGTTTTTGAGGTACATTGACGCATGGTTTTGAGGAATCATTAGGTTGTGCAGTTTGAGTTGGGTAATCTTCATGACTCCTGATGTATGGTCATGATAACTGAAGAAAATGATGGGTAGTTTCTTTTGATGTTGTTGGAGTGTGTATAGGCCATTTGGCGACATGTGTGTTCATTCCATATAGACCCATTGGAGTTTGGAATTTATAAGGTTCCTCTAAGTTCTGGTGGGGTCCAGGACTCCTTAGTTTACCAAGAATACATGGAACATGTTCATGGGTTTCATATGGGATTAATGGATGATTCACTATGAAATAATAGCATAAAGGTATGATATTCCTAGTTTTATCAAGAATAGGAATAATTTAAAAACCCTTGAGGATCTTTTGTATGTTATTTATAGAAATAGTGGCTTATGTGTTTAACCATGTGTAACTTTTTCTAGGAATAATATGCATAAGGGTGTGACTGATACATGATATGAGGTCTTAGTATATGATGATGTGATGGCCTTGGGATCATGAGGAATTTTTTAATTTTGGGTACGGTCAGCTCTTATGAGAGATGAGTTGTGCCCTTTTGTAGAAAAATGTGGGATGTAGTGTGTTGACTGTTGGTCCTATGAAACATTGAGTGGCTCAGCATGTTTGTGAATGAATCATAGAGTGCCTCATCTATATAAATATGACCACTAACATTTATGTGATTTTCTAGAAGGACTTGGTAAGACCTATAGTAGATTTAAACATGATAGTTATGTGTTTGTGAGAAAGGTCATAGACCATGATTTAGAATGATTAGGACTTGGTGTACCATGAGGGTTTGTTGATAAAGTTAAAAGGTAGGTGTATAGGGAAACATGGTGTGAATGGAGTCCTATGTAGGTCTTTAATTGAGAACGTATACCAATAATGTGAGTGGGGATTGATAATTACAATGTTTAGATGACGATGTATATCTGGTAGTATCATGCTTGTTGATTGATAAAAAGAAAGTTTTATGGTGTGAAGAATGCCAAAGACCATTTGAGCGGGTGGTTCTCATTTTGAGTTGTTGGTATTGAATATGAGTATAAATGTGTTAATAACATAACTTGGAGGTAGTTAATATTTTGTAATGCAAATTTGGTAAACGTATCTGAGTTAGGTATAGAAAGTTGAAGGTACACAAGTATGGATATTGGTTAATTGGAGTTGGTGGAATTGGTATGATCAATATTTAGAAGTCTATAGATATTTATTTATAGTCAGGTGGTGTGATTGGGTTTATTTATTGTAAGAAGGTTGGTGAGTGACCTGGTTTTTGAGACTTTAGTGTTTTGGAGTAACATGGTAATGTGAATATTGAAAAATGGGCTTATGTTATAAGTAGTCTTAGACGTGATACTATGGGTTCTAATAAGAGAAATCAGGTGAGAAATGGATTGGTGTAGGTCAGTATCCCTAATTAGAAAGGTGTGACGGTGGTGTTTTGGTAGTTATGGAAAGCCATCAAAAGTGTGGCATGATCGTTGAGTTAGTTGAAATATTAGGTGTTAATATTCATGTCCTGATGAGTATTTAAGTAGTGGAGATGGGATGATGTCACGATGTATTTTTAATGGGGTTTCAAAGGATTCTACAAGGTAGCAATGTTGTTTGGGTGATAGAAAATAAATTGACAAGGGAAAATAATAGTTTATTGATCAGACCGACCTTATTAGTTGGTGAACTTAAGACCTTAATGTATAAGATGTCATGTGCTTATATAAGGCCCCTTAGACTGTTTTATTGGATCAATATGCTCATTTAATGCCATTATTATGGAATTTAGTGAAAAAATAATTAAGTGTGATGGTTCATTTGCTCATTGTCTATCATCCACACAACAATGAACAATCCAAGAAGACTATAAATAATTTTAGAGGACATGTAGGGAGAAAGGTTCCTTATTATCATAGATTGCTGGGAGAAAAAATTGGCTCAGTGTTGTCCATATCTGTGTGACGTTTAGGTTGGTTAGTTAGAGGTGTCTGATCTAATTCTCATTAATGAGACTTTGGGGGTGTGTTTAGTAGATTTATAAACTAGTGGTGTATTCCCATAGTAAGAATAGGTTGTATACAGTCTTTCATTCAGATCTATTATTATTTTTCATATAATTCATGGGGTAAAACCTATTTATTCACTTTATTCAAGGTGTGAACCTATTTCATAACTTTATTTTGTGTGTGATCCCATTTTATTTCTTGATTCCAAGTGTGTAACTATTTCATTTAATATTTTAGGGAGAGAACTCCCAGTTTTATTGCATGTTTTACAAGGTGAACAATGTGATGCAACATAGTAAAGGTGTTTGATGGGACATCAGTGATTATGTAACGGATGTCCATGACAGGAATTAGGTGCATAAATGTTACACTATGTGTGGGGTAATTAGTAAGTGGTTGATCTTGTGGATGATGTATCCTTTTAAGAGTGCTTAGTTGTGTTGTAGATTATAGTGAAAGGAATCTCCATGATAAAATCCTTGCTTTGGTATAGGTGTGGTAGTAAAACAACCATAACCACGAGTTTACATGGGATTAAGAATTATAAATGAGGGTTGAGTGGCCAAAGTTGTTTATTGATGAGCCCTAGTGACACTCTAGAATGAAGATTGAGGAAAAACTCATATATTTTCCAAAACATCTTCTAAGGTAAAAATCTATTTAAATTTTACTAAACTACATGTGTTTTACATAGTGTAAAGGTTTTTCATTTTTTGAGTGGTTATGGAAGGGTTTCTTAACATGATTTTAAGAGTAAAATAAAGGCTTGAGACATGATTCATGGGGTGAATTAAGTGGAAAATCGTGGTGTGATTACTTACTCACATTTTTTAGTTTCGAAGAAATTTCCCATAATGGGATTTTAGAGAAAAATTGTGTTATTTCGTCCCAGAGCACAGGTTGTTCAGAAGCTACCCATACAAACACTTATTAGGGATGACAAGTCTATAGAGTGAGAGTTTATAATGCACCTCATATATTTTGAGGTTTGTTATGGTTTAATATTTTTCATAGTCAAATTTAATATATGATTTTTTGGATGATGGTTGTGTTGGGACAGTTAAGAAGATATTTTGGTAGGAAATGGATGGACCTGAATCTTTTTTGGGAGCTGTAATCACACATTCATAGCATGGTATAATGTTTCAAACTTTGAAAAATCGAGGTTAGGACTCGAGGAGTACTGGAATGAAATTTCATGGGGTAAAAGTGTATATTATACTGTGAAATGTTCATGGGTAGTGTTTTGAGTATTTTAAAATATGGGTATCACATGTTAATCCCTCAAACTCAACCCCCTAAAATTAATTATGATATTTTGGATGGGAATGGAGGGTTTTGGAATTCATGATCTCCTCTAACCTTATTTCTTAGCAGATCAAAGCATTGTTCATTGTGATTGATCCCTCTCGATAAGTGTAAGATTATCCAATACCTACATGTATCATTTATTCTTTATCACATTTTCTCATTCTCATAAACCCTAATTTGGTTTCAATTGAATCTAATTTAGGGATCTTGGATTTTTTAGGTTTTATTTAGCTTGTGGTTCATAGAGATTAATCTTTTTTACACTTTAAGTATGGGATCTATAAGTTTTCCCTATAAGTATTACTTCATTTATTATTTAATTTTTTATGAATTAATTCTAGATTGATGTTAATTCATTCTATAAAGGAATTATTAAAATTAAATTATAGAGAAATATACTAGGTGATGACCCCTTCGGTACTCTAATAACCCTAATTAAAAGCTAGCATAAGTGGATTCCTTGAAATGTATTTATTTTCATGGAATTAGACAGAAAAAGTGGTAAATAATTTTTGTTTGGATTGAATTATGAATGAAAAATATTTATTTATAAACTGGTGGTTGTTGATAATTTAAAGGGTAAAGGATGATGTTAAATTGGTGATAAATTATGTTTTTGGTTTAAATGGAAATGGGGTTGGTGTTTTCCCTTGGATATTTCTTTAATCATTCAAAATATTTCTTTTATTCTTGGTGTGATATATTATTATAATATGGGTATTCTACCCTGAGTGTGACTATTGTTTTGGGATGAGTATATTTTCTTGGGCATGGCAATTGTTTCAGGACATGTATATTTCTCTGGGTGTGACTGTTGTTCAGGGATGGTTATATTTCATAGAAAGGTATTACAATCATAGGGAAGAATATATTTTCCCTAGAAAGACTCCTACTATTTAGATATATATAGAACAAGATAAGGTTGGTATTTTGGCCTCATTTACCAATATTAGTTCTTATGTAAGTATTAAATTTAGGGAATAGTTTAGTCGTTTCCACCATGTGATAAAGTCCAAAACCCTCTTATTTTCATATTATTTTCAATTTGAGAGGTTGTGGGAAGTTTTCTATTGTATATTAGAGTTGAATTAGTAATGTAACTACTGTAATAATTATTCCTAATTAGATATAGATATATTAGGTATATTTATATACTATAAAAATGTTGTACCTTCCAGAGTATGTAAAAAGCTTATGAGTTTATCCACCTTCTTCTGTTTTGATGTTCACATCATAAGTCTGTATCTTGATGAAAAGTTTGTGAGGTGGTTCTATGGATCTCTCAAACCATTTAACATTGATAAAGTAAAATTCCTTATTTTGAGTTAAGTACACTGACTCATGACATGGTTTCCTCTCTGGATACACTAATGTGTGTCTCCCCTCTATGGTTTCCATTTAAGGAAAAAAGGACTCAATTGAGTTGAGGTGTTCTGGTGGAACTATAAACTAGGATATTGATTGAATTTTGGTAACATGAAGTTCATATTATGTATGGCCTAATTTCTCTTGAAATTGATAATAATTTAGAGTTTTCTTAGGGTAACCCAATTGAAATGGTGGTTACTGCTTCCCTAAGGGACTGAAATCTTGGTAGTTTATAGATTTGAATGTTAGATATATTATTTGTATGGGTCTAAAATAGAAAAATGATTAGTCATTTATCTTTCTGTATAGGTTTATCCTCTTTATTGAATTGGATTCACTAGAGGAGAGATGATTTCCTAAACTTTGGAGTTTCACTTAGTGGGTATATTTCCTATGAGATATTTAGTGTTGAGTCATCTCAGCTCCTCCAACTAAACTTCATATGAGGAACTTTTCTCCTTAGTATAAATATGATCCACTTATTTAGGTGTTAGGTTGAATACATGTTTCTCTAAACCATTCCCATTATCCTTTAATGAGGCTTACTGAGTCAGAAATAACTAGATATTTAGAGGAGTTCCCAAATCATGCATTTTCCTTTAATGATAGGATCACCGACCATCTTCACACATTTTTATGTATAGAACATTTCAAATAGATTTGTCCTCATTTCATTATTATAAATTGAATTCATGTAACACATTATTCATGGGATTAACATCAATAAAATTTACTAATGTGAACTATGAAATATGAATTAAATAAGCATCTATATCAAAGTATTAATGGGATTCATCTTTCTGTAATTATCCTTTGTGGTATAATTCATAATACTCCTTGATATATATTGTTTGGGTATAATATTTTAACTTGTTACCCTTATAAGGATTTACCCGCTCTTATAGATGGTCACCCAGAAGCATTTTATGAATGATAATCTAGATATAGTCACTAAAAGTTTCACGGAATGAACTTCAGATGAAACAGATGGATCATAAAACATTAATAGAACAAAAATTCTGGATGGTTCCTATAAATGGTAATCCATAGTGAGTCCCTAAAAATTTCTATGAATGCACTTAAAATTAAGGATATGAATCATGGAACTTTAATAAAAGAAACAATCCAGATGGTTCCTATGAAAATTCTCTATGTTTTGAAAAGAATAATTTCCTTGAATGTGGGGGTGAAAATAATTACCCTATCCCTATGGGATTGGGATGATTTATCTTTCCCCCAACTATAAACGTTTCATTCTATGGTATTAATGTTATAGGGGAAGATATGGTGGTAATCAATCCCTCAAAAATATAAACTATGGATGCTCTTATATTATAGCTTAGAATGGTACCATAACCTTGTTGGAATTTTATTCTTTTATCCAAGCCTGAAATAGTTACTAAAAAAATTTAGTTGAGAGCTGCTTACTATTAATGGTTAATTCACAATATATTTTTTTCATCACACTAGAGGCTTATTTTTCAATCATTTTGGCCTAATATAGAATATGTTCAATGGTAATCTATCATTGAGTATGAATTTTATTATATTTAATAGAGAAAACACTTTATTTTATGGATCAAATAGCACATATAGATTCATGAAATAAGGCCTATATCAAAGTTATGACACTATAAGATGATTTCCCCAATGATCAATGTTATGTGGTAAGTGCAGTAAAATTTAGAGTTCTATAATTTCCCCATCCTCTAATATGCATTAATGGTGGAGAATTGATGACTATCAAGAAAAGTTGCTTTATATTATTTATGTAGGAATATTGGAGATGCTCAGGTTATTTCTTTAACTTATGATTTATGTCCACTAAAAATGAGTCCAAGTTAAATTGGAGTCATAGATCATCTATCTCTTTAATATGGTTAATGTATTCTCTATAAGTATGGTATCAAGATTTGATATGTTGGATAGTTTTCCACAAGTTGTGACAAAAGT
The DNA here is from genome assembly GCA_963277665.1 of Viscum album. NCBI lineage: Eukaryota > Viridiplantae > Streptophyta > Magnoliopsida > Santalales > Viscaceae > Viscum > Viscum album. Next base: position 1,355,664,287 of record OY728164.1, read on the forward strand.
GAGGTATGTATTCTGATTTCAGTGCCTTAGGAATGTCATACTAAAGAGTTACCAAGGGATATAAAATGACCAATATTATATCTTCATACAATTATTTCCACATCACTATAGAGTTATCTTGATCCTCAGATAGGGGTTCTTTGACTTGATCAAACTGAAATTGTCGTTTCTCCACTACTTCATCAAGGAGTGTGGGGTCATTTAGAATGTCCTCAATCACCTCATTGGGTGAACATTCTAGGGGAGTTACATATTTTTAAAACCAAGGTACAATAATTATTAAATCAATTTCATGCCTTATTAATATTCATGAATTAGATTTTATATAGTTATGTTCATTATATTAATTTTGGGATTTGTTTTCAATAAAAAGGAAATAGTTTTATTTTTAATAATTTTTTTACTTTTATTATATGCATTTATTTAAAATATCACCTTCAAAATTATATAATTTTAATTTTACAAAAAGGATATTATTTTTTATTCCATCATGTTAAAATTATCTTAGAGTGAAATTCTGGGAATTGTCTGAAAAATTTATTGTATGGGTGAATAGTATAAAATACTAACATTTTAGAAAACTATATTTTCTTGTAATGTATTTAAATATTAAAATTATATTTTGGATTAGTTTTTAAAAATAATCCAATAAATTTCATTAGACTCAAAATTGCAATTTATTTTTTTTATAAAAATACTTTATACTTAAAAATTCATTTTTCTTGAAAACAATTTTTTGTCAAATTTTGAAAGTGTGTTTTTATATTAATCTATAAAAATTATAAAAATTGAATTTCATAAAATTTTATCCATATTTAGAATCATCATTTACAAATTTTTTAATGGTTCCACTTTTATTTTTGGTCATTATGAATATTAACTTTGGTAAAAATGTTAATTATTGAGGTAAGAGTTAAAATGGGTTAAAAGAGTTGAAACTAAAATGATAAGGTTTAACATGGCCTATAACGTTATCTAAATCATATTTTATGATAATATTTATACCCTATAACCTACCATTATTTTTATAAAATGGTCTATTTTAGAGCCATTTGGATTAAGGAATACATTGATATATTTTATTAATTTAAAAAATTATAATTGTTTCCAATCCATCACTTATAAATGTACACCCTCTATCCTATATTATAGAAAATTAAAGATAATATTATATAATCCTATAACTACAAAATTTCAATTATAACATACCTAACAATGTCATAGAGTTTCTTTTTTATTATAAACCCATCCTAGGAAGACTTTAGGTATAAGCTTAAGGCCATTGTCTGAAGGTGAGGTATTGTTCTTAACTAAGTGTTTTATTTTTTTATTTATTCTTTTAAATCCTAAAAAACTCTATTAACCATTTTCATATAATAAAATAATTATCTCAAATATAATGAAATATTATTATGTTTATTCTACAACCCTTTTTCATCTACTAATCCATGTAATGAAAAATAAAAACATTTCTCGTGCGTACGTGCGAACTGCCGCTTCACGAGATTATGTATTTCATTATTCATCACTGAATCTTATGCTTGAAAAAAGTGATGGATCAAAATTAAATAAAATTATATATATATATATATATTATAAATTTAATTCTATATTGGTAACTAAATATTCTAATTCTTTCATTCTCAGTCAATAAATAAATAAAAACATAGCTCGTGTGTATATGTGGACTACCGCCATGTGAACCAATGTATTATATGTTTCATCACTTCCTCATGTGGATAATATATATCGATGTATTTAAATAATTAATATTATATTTATTATATTTTTATCATTATATAATGTTAAAATATTAATTACCTTCTTTCCCTCATGTATGTTGAAAAATGGAAACATTATTGCTGTGTGTATATAGACTACCGTCTTCATGTTGTAACATAAGTTGTTTTTTAACCATATTACATAGTTGTATATAAAATTATAATTAATGTATGAAAATGAGTATTATAACATTATTTAGATTCTATAAATGATATAATCATGATCCTTTTGACCATAGTGAACCTAGAAAATTCATTTCTGACTTATAATATGAATTTTCTCAAAATGTTCGGCATGAACATAATTGATTAAGTAATCAATTATAACATGGATGTTATTAAAATAAAAAGTAACAATAAACTAGAAAAATGGTTCGAATAAAGTAAAAAAGTGACATAATTTTATTATTCATAAATATAAATAACACACATTTCATGTTGGACATGAGGTAAGGGATTTCAAGTCTCAATTCCCTTTCTTTGATTTTTAAGCTATTTTCACCACATTTTTTATTTTGTGGGGATTATAATAAAGATTATAGATGTATTATATCATTATTATATAAAAATTGAAGTTTATAAAAATCTTATCAAAAAATTTTCTTTTAATATTTCATTATTTCAGACGATATTATATCATAGGGGATGTTTCATTAAAATATTATTTAAAAAGTTTGAATGTAATTATTTTATTTCCCCACCATATCCATGTTATTTAAAATGTTACAAGTATGTTATTTATATTAAAAAATTTATGTTTAAAATAATTTTAACCATGTTTTATTTTACTTATACATATTTTAAAATAATTTGTTGAAATATTTTCTAAACAAGTTATTTTATAAATTTTTACAAAAGTGTGGAAGGAGTATTTTTTACATATACAACTAGAGATGAATTTACTGTCATCATGAAAATTATTATTTAAGAGGATTAATATTTAAATTTTCATTTTATTAAAAATAATATTCCATTTCCCATTCTTCTTGTAAAATTGTAAATAGTTTTTGAGCAAAAATGATTTTCATCCATTTTTTTACATAAATCCCAAAAGTGATTCTGCGTTTGTGTTAAATGGAATATTGTATGACATTATATGATGTAAATAAATTATTTGTTGTGTTTTTTTATATTATATTCCTTGGAAGTTTTTTATGATGGTGGGTGATCCCAATATAGCTCTCTAATTATTTGGGTAGTGATTATGTTCTCTGGATAATTATATTATAATTAATCGAGTAGGTTATTCAATTTTTATGAGTTACATTAAGGGTCCTTTGAAGACGATGTCTCAATGAAAATATATAAATTTTATCCGCATAATAATGAGTTTCATGGAAATATTTTGATTCTATAAGGTAATCTAATGATCTTTTGTTTACAAGAATTATTTTTCCATTGAATGTTTGAAAGGCATGTTTATAAGAAAATGATTTCATAGGATCACATTTTTTCTATTAAGCCCTCATGATTATGATTTTCCCTTTTTTTATTAAAAATTGTTTTATGAAAAACTTTTATAATAAATATTATTTCATGACTATGTAAATGATAATTTGATATCAAGATGACAGATTGGTGGATGGATTCAGCTTCTTTTCAAGAGAACGCGCCTCACGCGCCCTGTTTTTTTGAATCTCTTTCAACAGTAACTTTCCCGCCGTCCCGCCCATCGGCGACGTCAGCTCTGGTGCCTCTCGATCCTGGCTCCGAGAGGTTGGATGGTGCTCCTTCTCCCTACAAGGGGCTAGGATCTCGTGCTGTTCCCCCTTCTGGTGGGCAGACGTCTCTGTCCTTCAGGGATGCTCTTTGTGGGAAGAAGACCGGTGAGACGGATCTGTGTTTTCTGGCTATTTCCCCCTTTTCTCATTCGGTAGTGCGGGAGGGAGCCTGGATTTCGCTTGTGGCACCTGTCGCGGCGTACAACGAGGAGGTTGCTGGTCTGAAATGGACTCTTGTAGCGCGCTTCGGATCGGACAAACCTTCTCTCTCGGAGTTCAAGAGTTTTGTGGCTTCCTGGGGCCTCCGGGACGAGTGTAGGGTCTCGGTGCTTCACAGGGTTTCTTTTTGTATCATTCTTCATTCGGAGGAGGATTTTGTGAAGGCTTGGTGTGAGGCCCCTCACACCATGGGACGATGGCGCTTCAATCTCTCTTGCTGGTCGATGGAGACCCATCAGGGGAGGGAAGGTCCACGGGCGGCTGTTTGGGTGGGGTTGCCTGGTCTCCCTTTACCGTTTCAGAATCTTACCTTTCTGAAGGCCCTGGGGGATTCGCTGGGAGGGTTCCTTTGCTCGCCGGCGAGTACTCGTGGCAGAGAGGAGGTTTTGGTGCCCCGGATATGCGTCCAGATGGATCTATCTTCTGCCGTTCCGGAGTCGATCTCTGTGCAGGTGCCAGACACAGTTTCTTGGAAACAGGATTTGGTTTTCCCGGTGTTTCCCAGGTTCTGTTCGTCTTACCTTCTTCAAGGTCACTCGGCTCTTCTGTGTAGGCGTGGCCATCAGGGGCCTCGTCCGAAGCCTGCCCGCCCTTCCAATACCAAAGCTTCGTCGGCCCATCGCAATGGGGGTCCCATGCCTGCTCTAGGGGACTCAGATGCGGCTTCTAGTTATGCGGGTTCGGGTTCTTCCAGGTTTGAACCTGCGTGCATGAGTTTGGTTTCAGCTTCTATGAGTCCTCCTTCGGGGTCGGGCAAGAAGCTGGTGTGTGGTTCCTCGGGTCCCAGGGGGCGGAATGGGGAGGGCTCTGTGTCTCCTTTTCTTTCTCCCCCAGAGCCCTTCAAGGACTGGCTGCCTTTTTTTATGTCCTGGCTACCGAAAAGGTTTAGGTGTGGAGCTCGGGATCTATCTCTTCTGTAGCACTTTGAGGAGGAGCTATATGCTAAAGAGTCAACGGTGTTGCTGGTTTGTCCTTTGGGGCCGCCTGTTCTCTTTCCACCGGCTCTTGGTGGTGGACCAGTTAGCAAGGAACCAGGAAGTAAGAAGAAGGCGTTTTTGTTGGAGTGTCCCTCGGGGCCGTCTGCCTCTCCTGCGGCTATCGAGGGAGGTACTCCAGTTTCTCCAGTGTCAAGCCCAGGGGTCATCACCCGGGCACAGTTGCGAAAACAGAGAGTCGATTCTTCTCCTATCAGTAAGAGGACCAAGCTGCCTGGGGCCAAAGCTGGGCCTGCTGGTTATTAATGTCTTCTATTCTTGTCTGGAATGCCCGTGGCTTGGGAGCACGGGTGAAATCAGACTTCATTGCCTCGGAAGTCAAGAAAAACAAAGTATTTTTATTTGCGGTTCTCGAACATAAACAGAGGGTTTCTAAGATCAGTTATTTTGCAAGGAAAATGCGCATGAGTAGGTCCATGCATGCCGACCCGATCAATAAGCACATATGGATCTTCTGGAATAAGGAGTGTGTAGTGAATTTTATTGATGCAGGTGATCAATTTATCACGTCGAAAGTAACGAAATGGGGGGACTGCTTCTTTGTCTCGTTTTTGTACGGGTGCTGTAACTTCCAAGAACGGAAACGCCTTTGGAAAGGACTCGGGGCCTTTAACCCAATGGACATTCCCTGGCTTGTCGCGGGGGATTTCAATGCTGTACTGGACACCGAGGATAAAAAGGGTAGAGGAGCGTTCCCCAGAAAGGCGAGCCTGGACTTTGCTCAGTTTCTGGAGGATAAGGGCCTCCTTGACCTGGGGTTTTCGGGAGATAGTTTCACCTAGTGTAATAATCAATCCGGCAGGAGGATATGCTGGAGCAGGATTGATCACTGCTTGTCTGACAACAACATGATGTGCAAGTTCCCGGATGCAAGGGTCAAACACTTGGTACGTGGGCTCTCTGATCATTCTCCAATTCTGGTTTCTTTGGTTCCCATGCAGGATCGTCAAGAAGCGTTCCGTTTTAATCAACGGTGGGCCCAAATGGATAGCTTCCATCATCTCGTAAAGATCTCATGGAACGAGCCTGTGCAGGGGCACTCGTGGGTTAAAATTCATAATAAACTGAGGCGTTTGAAACTCAATCTGATGTCGTGGGAAAGGGAGCTTCCTCCGTTTGATCATAATCTGGAGAACCTGAAGTAGAGTATCGAAGGCCTGGAGGCTAACTTGGAGGAGGAGTGGGATGGCTCGGTTTTTGATAACCTCGTGAGTATAAAAGAGTGCTGGGCCGAGGAGCTTCTTAAACATGAAAGGTTGGCTCAGGATCGCTCCCGGGTGAGATGGCTTCAAGAGGGGGACTGTAATTCGGCTTTTTTCCATGCTTGTATCAGAGAGAGAAAGCGCTTATCCACACCTATCCTCCTGTTAGAAGACGGCTCTTATTCGAATGATAGGGACACAGTGGGGGGTTTAGCAGTTTCCTTCTTTAATGATCTCCTTGCTGGACCTAATACGGGGATGGCTACGGGATATCCTAGTGGTCAGAGCGAGCTGTGGGAGGTGATTCCCAAGAGGGTGACTCGGGCGGATAATGAGGTCCTTGAGGCCATTCCTAGTGAGGAGGAAATTCAAGCAGCCATGAAACACCTTAATCCAGATAGTGCCCCTGGGCCTGACGGCTTCCCGGGATCGTTTTACAGAGGGGTTTGGGAGAGGGTTAAAAAGGATATTATTGAGGCGGTCCAAGACTATTTCCGGGGTGGGAGCATTCCAAGGGTGGCTAGTGCAACAACTATGGTGCTCATACCAAAAATTAACAACCCTTCTTCTCTGTCTCACTATAGGCCAGTGAGCTTATGAAACTTCCCCTATAAAATCTTGGTGACAGTCATTAACCAGAGATTAACCATGTTTCTTCCGGCCTGGATTTGTTTGGAACAACATGGGTTTGTGAAAGGGCGATATATTCAAGGTGAGATAGCGACGGCTCAGGAGATGCTAAGGGATATTAATATCAAGACCCACGGCTCAAACTTGGAAATCAAAGTGGATATGAACAAGGATTTTGACAGAATTGAATGGAGCTTCATTAACAGAGTTCTCTCAAGCATTGGCCTTTCAGATAAAGTGGTGGATCTCTTATTCCGAAGTTTCAGTTCCCCATGGATGGCAGTGGCTCTTATGGGCAAGGTGCATGGCTTCTTCAAGGATACTAGAGGCCTTAGGCAAAGAGATCCCCTATCTCCCAGCATCTTCATCCTGGATCAAGACACTCTAAGCAGTCTCATTCAAAGAGGTCTAAATCAAGGGATTCTAAATCCTTTTAAGAGGAGGATGAATGTACCCTCGGTTTCTCATCTGATGTTCGCGGACGATACTATCATATTCATCAACGGTGGGAAGAAGTCGGTTCGAGGTATTATGCACATCCTTCAAACTTATTTCCACTGGAGGGGCCAGATCATCAGCTCCACCAAGAGCAGTTTCTTTCTTCCAAAATAGAGCACTGCTAGCCGGGTGGCCTCATTGTGTAGACGGCTGAACATGTAGCATGGGGATCTGCCTCTGGAGTACTTGGGCACACCAATTTCCTCGGGGAGACTCCGGGTACGTGACTTTGATCCAATTTTGTGTAAGATAACTAACCGAGTGTTGAACTGGAAAAACAAATTCCTATCGTTTGGAGGCCGTATTACTTTAGTTAATAGAGTTCTGTCTTCCATCCCCATGCACGCAGTGGCTGCTTCCAATGTGCCTCAAGGTGTGATCAAAACGATTGACAGGATCCTATGTAACTTCGTTTGGGATGCAAAAGCCGAAGGCAAGAGGCACTGGGTCTCTTGGGATAAAGTGTCAAGGCCGGTGTTAGAAGGGGGAGTTGGTGTCAGGAGCCTTCACAGCTCGATTAACTGTATGCATGCAAAGCTTGCCTGGGAAGTTCTGGAGGAACGAACACTTTGGGGAAGAACCATGTCACGGATTGGTGGGGTTCAGAAAGATGAAAGGCATGGATACAGATCTCCTCTGTGGGGGAAGGTTTTCCCCCTGATTCTGTTTCTTCTCCCGCATGCCAGATGGATTGTTGGTTCAGGGGACCTTTCTTTTTGGCACAAGAACCGGGCTGGTAACTCTCTTGTTTTCCCGGGGTGTCCTGCTCCTTTGATTACAATAAAAGAGGGGATGTTGTTCCCCAAGTTTACAGAGGCTGTGCTGAACGCTGATCAGCAAGACCTTCTGGCGTCCATCGAGTTAAACACAAGTCCGGATATCTGTGTTTTCTCTCCCTCGACTTCTAGAGTCTTTTCCAACAGAGAGTATCGAAGGCTGGTTTCCGAGCAGAACCACCAGGAAGAATGGAATGGCGTGCTGTGGTGCAATCTCATCCCGACTAAATTCAACTTTCTTCTTTGGCATATCAGAAGGAAAGTAGTGGCCACAGATGATCGTATTAAAAACTTGGGCACGAACCTAGCATCTGCATGCCACTATTGCAGGAATAAGAAGGTGGAGAGCGTGATTCATCTGTTTTTTGAAGGGGACTGGGCAGCAGAGTTTGTATAAATATTTCGGTGGTTCTGGTTTTTCTTACCCTCGACAATGGGATGTCTTCTCATTCCTGGAGGGCTGGTTTCAAGGGTCTCTCGAGATGGAGAAGGAGCGTACGGCTCAGACGGCGATTCTGAGTGCAGGGTGCTGGTGTTTATGGCAGGCCAGAAACCAGGCCCGTTTCGAAGGTGAGGTCTCTTCGACTCGATCCATTTTAGCAAGGATGAGATTCTTGCTACTGGACTGGTCTTCTCTTCACAAGGAGTGGCGGGATGCTCCTTTGTTTGGCAGGCTGTAGATTAATATCCCCGATCCTATGACTGCTTCAGAAGAGGTGCGGGGAAGGTGGGTTTCCTGGAAGCCACCTAGTTATGGTCTCAAACTCAATACTGACGGGTCATGTGTGGCTGGTAGAATGAGTGGAGGGGGTGTGGTTAGGGACACCCAAGGTGATGTTGTTCTAGCTTTTTCCTCTTGTTTTGGCATGGGTAACCCTCTCATGGCGGAGACCAAGGCTTTTCTCACGGGCCTACTGCTCTGCTTCCATAAAGGTGTGGTGATAACTCAGGCCGAGACCGACTCTCTCATTCTTCATGATGCTCTGAGGGGAAAGGGCGGATCCCATTGGTCCATTTCATATCAAGTTATGAAGTGCAGATCACTGTTTCGGGACCCCATTCATGTTTCCCATACAAGGCGGGAGGGCAAAAAAGTAGTTGATCATCTGGCCTCCTTGGCTGAGCAGACTACCGGGCACACTTGCCTCATTCCTATTTGCAACCTGAAACCTAAGGCGGTGAACTTAATTAGAGGGGATGCCCTCGACTTACATTATTTCATACCTCCTTAGCAAGGGGATGCCCTTGATTTAATGTGTTTCCTTTTTTTTGAATAAAAATTTATCTTGGATGGATGGGAAACTCCCTTATTTTATCTCATGGTTTTGAAATTGGTTAATGAGTTTATTTTCTTTTCTTTATGTCCCTTATATATATTTTTGTTCTCATACAATGTTTTTATATGTTTTTATACTATTTTAAGGATGATTTTGAAAAATAATAATTTAAGTTGAAAATCCCAATGATTTTTCATGAAAAGAAATGTTTTTCATTATAAATGTACTGTATTGGGGTGAAAATGGATACTTAGTAGAAGGGTATTATTTTTAATGTAAATGTTTATTGTGTAAGATTTATGACCTAATTATATAAAACAATAAACCTGGAAATTATTTAATAAAGAAATAAAATGAAATATGTATTTAAAATTCAAGATTATATAATGTTTTGAGGTCAATTATTCGAAGTTGGTATCATAGGAAATATTTAGATAACTTTTGAGGTTAAGATAATATTAATAAAATAAATTGGGAGATTATAACTTATGTTTATGTTGACATGAAAGAGAATTTGAATATTACAATGTTACTTTATCTAATATATATCTGTTCATATTGGTTTTCTATAGAGGAAATATGGAATCTGAAGTAATAAGGAAGCAAGAGAACAATACCCTTCCAATTCAGAAACCTATACTGGTTGGAATTGGAATAGATTACTTTGTTTCTATGATGACTTATCTGATATAGAATATAAATAGTGGTGTTATTTATTCAAGAGATAAACCAAATTTACTATAGAGGACCATGTAAATTGTAGATAATTTCAAGAAATATGTTCTCTTTAGAATTGAGTGGATCATATGATCCTACAATAGCTGAATGATGGGATAAAGCCTTCGAGAATATATTTGAAGTCATGGGTTTTCTATGAAATCAGAATGTAACTCTTGTTACTTACCTTTTTGAAGGTGAAACTGATCATTAGTGGTAAATTTTTACAAATATCAAATAAAGATAAAATATTAATTACTTAGAATGACACAAATTTTTGAATATTTTTATTTAGAGTTATTTTCTTAATGTTATTTGACTTTAAATAGAAAATTAATTCATGGAATTGAGGTAGAAGGAATAATATTTAGTATCATTATATGAACCAAACTTCACCCAATTAGCATGTTACAGACTAAATTATATTTAGGATCCTGACAGTAAAATTAATAAGTTTTAATCAGAACTAAATCCAAGATATTGAAGAGCTTTGGATTCTCATGAATTCAATGTTTATGATAATATTTTTTGATGTGTTGATATGGTATCAATATTGTTTTCTATTTATTATGTATTCCATGGAAACAAGAAATAAAAGTGGTATATATAGTATTTAATGTGGAAGAATTTGTCAAATAAATATGATGGTAAGAAAATCAAGTTTTTATTCAGTGATACGTGTGATATAAATAACCACGGGGAAATTATTTTTAAGAATGTAAAGTGTTTTAAATATGGAATGTTTGGGATTTTAGACCATGACTATAATGAAAATGATCATATTAATGATCAAATAAATAATAAAAGGACACTAATATGATATTTTAATTGTAATGGGATATTTCATTATGCAAGTACTTATCTGAATATATGAAAAATGGATAGAATTCATTAAGATTAAAAATAAGAAGTGTGGTTAAATCTATTGAAACCACTTCAGTATATATTGGAACATATAATGATGTGGTGTTAGGTACATTAATTTTTTATTCAAATTATTCAAATTACTTGTTTGATTCAGGGTCTACATATTCTTTCATTAATGATAAATTTATTGATAAATTGGAAATTTTATCTCAATAAATGAAGCCAAGACTTTAAGAAAAAATACATGGGGTAGAATAATGGTAAATAGAAATTTTTAGAGTATTTTTACAATCATTTGTGGAAGGTATTTACCTGGATACCTTGTTGTCTTTCCCCTTATAGAGTTCAATGTTATTTTGGGTATGGATTGGATTTATGTTTATCATGATAAAATAGATTATGTAGATAAAGTCATTGTTTTTTAAATTAGTTTCCATTTTTATTTACGAATGAATTCATACCTTTGATAACATATAATGAAGTTGAGAAATAAATTAAAGATCGAAATGAATGTTATATATCTCATATTATTGAGAAGAAGAAAAATATTCACATTGGTGATAAACCTATAGTAAATAAATTTCTATATATATTTCTATATGAATTTCATGATATTATACCTGACCAAGAGATTGAATTTACTATTTATTTAGTACATGATTCAAAAAAAAATTCAAAACCTCCTTATGAAATGGATAAATTAGAACTTTTTAAATTGAAAAGGATGTTACAAGTGTTTATTGATAAAGGTTTTATTCACACTATCACTTCACCATGTGGTGCTTCTATTTTTTAAAATGTATTGTTTCATGAGGCTTTGAATTGATTATAAATAATTGAATAATATCACTATTAAGAAGAAATATTTGTTGCCTTGTGTCGATGAATTTTTATATAATTTATAGGGAGTATAGTATTTTTCAAAGGTTGATCTCAGGTTTGGGTTCCATCAGCTGAAGATGTCGGAGTGTGGCATTCCAAAGATGATTTTTTGTACAATGTGGGTGATTTATTAGTTTTTTGGTAATGTATTTTTAGTTAAAAAATGGAGTTATATTTATGGAAATTATGAATAGAGTTTTCCAATAGTTGTTAGATAAATTTGTGGTTGTGATCGTTGGTTATATTTTTATATAATTCAAAATTTATGAGGATCATGAAGAATATATGAGTATTGTTATTCAAACCTTGAAAGAAAATAATTATTAAGGGAAATTTGGTAAATATGAATTTTTGTTGCAATATATTTATTTCCTTGGATATATTATATATAAATATGGAATAAATATTGATCCAAATTAAACTAAGGTGATTGAAGAGTGGACAAGACCTAAAAATATCACATATATTTATAGTTTTCTTGGATTAATAGGTCACTACTAATCTTTTTTTGAACATTTTTCTTGGTTATCTTTACCACTAATAAAGTTAACCTAGAATGGAGATAAATTCATATAAAAAATAAATGTGATGAATGTTTCTAAGAATTTAAAAGAATATTAGTGAATGCACTAGTTTTGGATCTTATATTCAGAAATGGTGAGTTTTTTATCTACAATGATTCCTCTTTGATAAGAATTGGTTGTTTTTTGGTTCATAATGATCATGTAATTTCTTATAATTTACATCAATTGAAACCTTGTGAGATAAATTATCTTAAACATGATCTCAAACTAGATTATATATTTTTTATTTAAAAATATAGGGACATAATATATATGTATTAGAGTATAAAATATATACTGATCATAAAAGTTTGAAATATATATTCACTTATAAAGAGTTAAACATAAAATAGAGAATATGGTTGAGACTGATAAAGGATTAGGAATTCATGATTCATTACTACCCAAGAAATGAAAATGGGGTAGTTGATGCCTTAATTAAAGAATATAAAGTTCTATTAACTAATTTATGACTAGAATGACATCCTAGTAAATAATTTGATGGATATTTTTCAAAAAAAAATAGCATGTGGGAACTTCCTCTATTTTTTAGGTGTCAGTACAACAATCATTATTAGATAGAATTATGATACAATAGAAGGGGGATCATTTTTTACAGAAAAATATATAATTGGTTTGGAAAGGGTAAGTTCCCAATATTTAAAATTGACAAGGAATGTTTTTTGAGATTCAAAAAAAATATTATGTATACCTTGTACTTTCCATTTTAAGAATGAATTTCTGAGTAAATGTCACACAAAGTTTTGTGAGACTTAGTATGGGAATATTTTTTTTGAGTTTTCACTTTCTATGTAATTTTTATCTTTAAAAGATTGATTTGGATTATAGAAGGAATCAAGAGGCCACTTGATAGCTAGTGATGGTTGGTAGAACCAGTGCACCTCTACAGGTGCTAGAAGCTTACACTGGCCAGTAGGTGAGGTCCAGTGGCTCGCCGGTGATACAACATGGCACGAATATTAATAAGGTTCTAAATATATTTTTATCTAGAAATGTTTTCTTAATCACCCTTTATCTGAACCTTCAACCCTAACTTAGGTTTTCTTTATCTAGATGCTGCAAAGTGGAATTATTGGTTCTCATCCTCTCCCTAATGTTAATTATTCATGTTGGATGAATATTTGAACTCTTTTATTCATAATATGGTAATAAGAATCCTTATATTGTTTTTTCTCATCTATTTATCCAAGATTTTAATGTCTCATGAGACTAAATCATGAGATATATCATGAACATAGAAATTTTACATTTTTTTCATTAGATCTAGATTCTTAAGAATTTTATTTCCTTATTTCCCATCACCGGTCTTAAAGATGAAACATCATTTTATCATTCTCATGGAAAGTGACTCTATCTTATGGTGTAACCCTTGGAATGAATTATATTATAGTGATTCTTTACTTTATTTTTAATTAATAAATTGATTGTTGAAATATTTTTAACCATTAGGTATTTTAAAGGGAATTTCAAAATGTTTTTTCATTCAAAACCAGATTTTATGCAATATACGAGTTTGAAAAAATTCCTAAAATATTGTTTTTAAAGATAAATCTTTATTCAAGCATGGATGTTATATTAATCACAAAATATAATGATTTATAAAAATATGGGCTTAGATTTATTATGGATTATACCTTATAATTTTTTTTATGAAACATGGTTTTGGTTTTTTTAATATAATGAGGATAGAAAGCACATTGGTGAGACATTGAGGTATGGGAAAAAAATAAACAAATTCCAGCCTTGGTGAAGTTATATATCACTAGGGGAGGTTCTATTGATGTCATGGAGACTAGGGGGTAGCCTTTATAAGGGAATTAGTTTCCTAGACATTAGGATTCACGTATACTAACTAGTTTTTCTTTGTATGTATTGATAATTTTATTGTTTGTACCAATGTGTCACAGATATATCTCTTGGTTACTTGAGATTACATTATATGCTCAATATTTCAATATGCTTATTTTTTCACTTGTTTATGATATGGATATTAATGATTGAAAAATATTTATATACCTGTTTGTGTCAATAAAAATTTAATATTTAATATTTTTTGTTCTATTAAATATAACATGACTTTGGAAAGGAATGATGTGAGAACCTGATATTTTTTAGAGATGTCTTGGGATCATTTATAGGTAAAATGTTTCCATATATTGAGTGGTTTTAATTTGGGTTTTACCTTGGGGTGAGTTTATCATAAATATTGAGGAAGGTGGTATATAATTCAAATCCCAAAGTATTGAATTAAATTATGTGTATGTAATTATAGAATTTCATTAAGATATTTATCAACTGAGTTCTTGATTGAATGAATGAATTTGGTGAATTAATTAATTGATGAAATTGTGAAATTAGGGATAATGGGATTATAGATGTTGAAAAAATAATGGTTGAGTCAATTATGAGGGAATTAGGATTGTTGAATTGAATAATTAATTGTCGAATTACTTATTAGTTATTTTTATGATTATTAAATTTAATGAGATAGAAAATTTAACAGAGGAATTGATTGAGGATATTGAATTTATTGAGATTGAACAATTAATTGATGAATTAATTAATTGAGTAATGTGATTATTTAATTATTGAATTAAATGATGTAATTGATGGGATTAATTAATTGATGAATTAATTAATGTGAGTAATGTGATTATTTAATTTTGGAATCAAATAATGGGATTGAGGTATTAGGTAATTGGAGAATTAATTAATGGGAGTTATGTGATTACTTAATTGTTGAATTAAATAATGGGATTTATGGAATTAACTAATTGATGAATAAATTAATGGAGTAATGTGATTATTTAATTTTTGAATTAAATAATGGGATTGATGAACTTAATTAATTGATTAATTAGTTAATGAGAGTAAGGTAATTATATAACTGTTAAATTAAATAATGAGATTAACAATATTAATTAATTGATGAATTATTTAATGGGGGTAATGATATTACTTAATAATTGAATTAAATAATTTAATTTATAAGATTAATTAATTAATGAATTAACTAATGGGAGTAAAGTGATTATTTTATTTTTGAATTAAATAATGGGATTTATGGGATTAATTAATTCAAGATTTAATTAATGAGAGTAATGTGATTATTTAATTATGGAATTAAATTATAGGATTGATGATATTATTTAGTTGATGAATTAACTAATTGGGGTAATGTGTTTATTTAATTTTTGAATAAAAAAATGAGAATGATGAGATTAATTAATTGATGAATTAATTAACGGATTAATGTGATTATTTAATTATTGAATTAAGTAATGGGATTGATGAGATTAACTAATTAACGAATTAACTAATGTGAGTATTGTGATTATTTAATTGTTTAATTAAATAATGGAATTGATGGGATTAATTAATTAATAAATTTATTAATATGAGTAAAGTGATTATTTAATTATTGAAATAAATAATCTGATTAATGGGATTAATTAATTGATGAATTAATTAAGGGGAGAAAGGTGATTATTTAATCGTTGGATTAAATAATGGGATTGATGATATTAATTAACTGATGAATTAATTAATGGATTAATGTGATTAATTAATTTTTGAATTAAATAATGAGATTTATAGGATTAATTAATAATTGAATTAATTAATTGAAGTAATGTAATTAAATAATTGTGAATTAATTAATGTAATTTACAAGGATAACTAATTAGAGAATTAATTAAAGGGATTACATGTGATTTATTAATTGTGAATTAATTAACGGAATTGACATGGAAAATTAATCAACGAATTAATTGATGTGATAGAATGTGATTAATTAATTGTGAATTAATAAATGGAATTTAACATGGATAATTAATTGGAGAATTAGTTTACGGGATTGTATGTGATTAATTAATTGTGGAATTAAATAATAAGATTGATGGGATTAATTAATTGATGAATTAATTAATGGGTGTAATGTGATTATTTAATTTTTGAAATAAATAATGGGATTTATGAGATTAATTAATTAATGAATTAATTAATGGAGTAATGTGATTAATTAATTTTGGAATTAAATAATGAGATTGATTGGATTATTTAATTGTTGAATTAATTGATGGAAGTAATTTAATTAACTAATTATGAATTAATTAATGGAATTGACATGGAAAATTAATTGGATAATTAATTGAAGGGATTGAATGTGATTTATTAATTGTGAATTAATTAATGGAATTGAGATTGAAAATTAATTGGAAAATTAATTTTAAGGGATTGATTGTGATTAATTAATTATGAATTAATTAATGGAATTTAACATGGACTATTAACTA
This sequence comes from Viscum album, assembly GCA_963277665.1. NCBI lineage: Eukaryota > Viridiplantae > Streptophyta > Magnoliopsida > Santalales > Viscaceae > Viscum > Viscum album. The sequence goes on from OY728164.1 coordinate 1,355,680,731, forward strand.
TAGAATTAATATATGGGGTTGAATGTGATGAATTAATTGTGGAATTAATTAGTAGAGATATAATGAATGTGGAATTGGTATAATTAATTGTTGAATTAATTAATGAGAGATTGTGATTGTGGAACTGAGATAATTAATTGTTGAATTAATTATTGTAATATTGATATGGTGATGTGATTAATTATTTTGATTAATTAATTTTTGAATTAATTAATTTGTTTGATGTGATTAATTAATTGTTGAATTTCCTAAAGCAATTGTTGTAATTAATTTATTGTAAAATTATTTAACGAGTTTGATTTGATTAGTTTTTTTGTTGAATTAATTAATGGAATTATGGTGATTAATTAATTATCAAATTAATAAATTATATTAACACGATTAATTAATGGTTGAATTAATTAATGCAATTGTGGGGATTAATTAATTATATTAACATGATTAATTTATTGTTGAATTAATTAATGAAATTAATATGATTAATTTATTTTTGAATTAATTAATGAGATTGATCTGATTAATTAATTGAAGAATAAATTTTTGGAATTGTTGTGATCAAATAATTATTGAATTAATTGATGGGTTTGGCATGATGGATTAATTTCTGAATTAATTAATGTGATTTTGTGATACATGTGATATATGTGATGTATGTGATAGATGCGATACATGTGATATATGTGACACATGTGATATACGTTATTGATTGAGAAAATAAGGTGTGGGATATAGAATGGAACTTTGAATACCCACGAGGTCCGAGATATGATGTTCTAGAACCCAAGAAATGCATGAAAATTGTATGGGATAAGGAATGAGTTTCTAAATACCCATGATCTGTGGTACATGGACTGATGATACAAATACCCATGATGTGTGAGACATGGACTGATTCTCTAAATACTCACAAGGTATTATACATGACGATCTACAACGAAAAGAGTGGCATTGGACTGTAGTTCCAATTATCCTTATTATGAATTTAAATTAAATGGATAATGAAATCCCATTTGAGGTGATGAATTGTGAATTGAAAATGTGTAATGGTTCAGACTCCGACGCAAGTTGAAGCAGGTATTGAGATTTAAGTGATCTCAGTAACCCAAGGGTTTATGTGGATAAATAAAGATTAATTGATAATGTGATAACTATTTACTAATGCATTCTAATTATTTATTCATACAACTGCAGACACTATTATTGATTAGATATTGTTTTAGTCACTTTTGGTGGTGGCCTAGGGAGTTGTATTCACACCATACTCGGGTTTCCTGATCGATACCCGAATAGATTTCATGGTTAGAAGACATGGTAAGGGAAAAGGCCTTGTGTTAGATGGCTGAGTTGGGATTGAGCATAGATGAGGGAATTTGACATGGTTCGAGACTCACTTGGGAGTTTTCAGTGTCTTTACTTTTGAGTTACATTTTGAATGTTGGAACATACTTTATCCTGGAATATATACTATTTAGTTTTTATATTGTATTTCTCATTTTGGCCATATTTTGATATCGGTTATTCAGGTTATTCTATATGTTAGTTATTCTTATTTAATTTCACTATTGAGAAACATTGATAAAGAGGGTATAGTACCCCCACTATTAACATTAGACCATCACTACTATTTGGAAAACTCTGGCATATGACGATGTGTGCCTAAGGTCTTGTGACCAACTGGCTTGGGGCACTAGTGTGTGACACCTAAGTCGAGATGTTACAAAGTTGTATCAAAGAGGTTTTACTTTCTTTTTATTTTGTTTTGCAATTTAAGAAAGGTAGGGAGGATAATAGGATGATTTTGGTCTTGGTTATGATATCGGGCATGAGAGTAGGTAACCCATGTATTGGGGAGAACCCAAGTACCCAGGGTGGGATTGTTGTTATTACTATTTTTTGTTATAGTTTAATGTTGTTTCACCTTAGGTGATGAACTTGTTGTGTGATGTGATTATTATTTCACAGATTTGTTGATATTTGACTCATGGCTGAGTATGACATGAGAGTTTAGTTTCATGCATCATTTTGAGAACTTAGGATTATTTCGTGACATGCATCATTATAGGAATGCATGAGAAAATATAATATGGGTAAGTTGTTAAACTTGAAATGTTTTTCATTTCTTGTGAAATTGAACTGAAAATGTGCATAATGTGAAATTGAGAATTGTAAAATGATACAAGATGTGAAAAAATGGGTGTATAATGTGAAAAATTGAATAATAATAACTAGATTACAATTTGTTAACCATGAACTAGAGGTAGGATGGTTAAGGGACGTAATAAGGCCTCTTTTTTGACTGTGTGGAGGGAAAAGGTGGGAATGACTTATTATGGATTTGTGTAAATCCCTCTTGTTAACTTATTTGATGTTGTGAATTGAGAATGCTGTAGTTTTTTATTTGTACCTTGGGTGGATGGTTTGGATAGTGAGAATGCCCTAGTTTGAGACATCGAATATTGGATGTTTGAGGGGCTATCTGATTTTGGATTGTGTAGTGAGATGTTGATGGCCAGAGAATCCCTAGACTTTCAACAGATTAAGGTGTTTCCATAGTGGGAGGTAATATCACTGATGGAGGATTTATGGTAGTGTTCACCAATGACTTCTTAAAATAATTTAAATTAATGATGATCATGTCCACTACCTTTACATCATCCCGAGTAAGCTAATAATGATCTGTATTTATGCCTAGCTACCTCAATAGATTTTGGTTTGATATGGGGCCTCTTAGAGGGTTCTCTTATGAAGCGGTATATATAGATTTGGATGGTGGGCGGTACGTGACTGAAAATTTGTAAATTAGGAACCTATAAGAAGAATGTTTAAATTCCATATAATAAATCCATGTGGGACTTGGAGGTGGTGGAAGTATGTCCATTCCATGTAGTTTTAATTGATATTCTAAGTGCTAGTGTTGGATAGTGTTCTTATGGTTTTTTTGGAACAATGGGTTGGGAAACACATCAGTTATGTTATGTAAGTTGAGCTTAAGACCGATGCATCTTTTGAGGAGAATCTGATACGTGTGTAATATCACAGTGATAAATGGTTATTGTTAAATACCATACTCATAGTTCATGTATTGAGGAATCATAGATGGGTTCAATAGGAAACACGAGGAAGAGAAGCGGATATTAGGGCTTAGTGGCATGATATTTTTGGATCAAAATATTAATGATGCTTAAGAGTATAGATCCAGGACAAGATGTTATAATATGGGGAGATTATGAGAACCTGAACTTTTCTAGAGATGTCTTAGACTCTTTTATAGGTACTCTTTTCCCTTGTATTGAGTACTTTTGATTTAGGTTTTACCTTGGGGTGCGTTTATCATCAATTTTGAGGTAGGTGGTTTATAACTCAAATCCCAAAGTCCTAATTTCAATTATTACTATGTAATTGTAGAATTACTATTAGATGGTTATCAATTGAGTTCTTAATTTAATTAATTAATTTGTTGAATTAATTAATTAAGGAAATTGTGAAATTGGGGATATTAGGATTATAGATATTAAATAATTCAATGTTGAATTAATTATGATAGAATTAGTATTTTTGAATTAAATAATTAATTGTAGAATTAATTACTGGAGATTTTTATGATTATTGAATTAATTGAGATAGAAAAATTAATTGAGGAATTAATTGTGGGATATTGAATTGACAGAGATAGATCAATTAATTGACGAATTAATTAATGCAGTGATGTGATTATTTAATTGCAGAATTAAATAATAAGATTGATGAGATTAATTAATTAATGAATTAATTAATGGGAGTAATGTGATTATTTAATTTTTGAATTAAATAATGGGATTGATGGGATAAATTAACTGATTTATTAATTAATTTATGGGAGTTATGTGATTATTTAATTGTTTAAATAAATAATGGGATTAATGAGATAAATTAATTTATGAATTAATTAATGGTGTACCATGATTATTTAATTATTTAATTAAATAATGGGATTGATGGCACTGACTAATTGATGAATTAATTATTGGGAGTATTATGATTATTTAATTGTGGATTTAAATAATGGGATTGATGGGATTAATTAAATAATTAAATAATTAATGGAAGTAATGTGATTATTTAATTATTGAATTAAATAATGATATTAATGTTATTAATTAATTGATGTATTAACTAATTGAAGTGAAGTGATTATTTTTTTGTTGAATTAAATAAGGGGATTGAGAGGATTAATTAATTTATGAATTAATTAATGAGATTAATATAAATATTTAATTATTGAATTAAATAATGGTATTGATGGGATTAATTAATCAATGAATTAAATAATGGGAGGAAAGTGATTATTTAATTTTTGATTTAAATAATGGGATTGATTGGATTAATTAATTGATTAATTAATTGATGGTTTAATGTGATTATTTAATTATTGAATTAAATAATTAGATTGATGAGATTAATTAATTGATGAATTAATTAATAAGAGTAATGTGATTAATTAATTATTTAATTAAATCTTGGAATTGATGAGACTAATTAATCGATTATTATTTAATGGGAGTAAATTGATTATTTAATTGTTTAATTAAAGAATGAAATTGATGATATTAATTAATTTATGGGTTAATTAAGGAATGTAATTTGATTATTTATTACTGATTTAAATAATGTGATTAATGGGATTAATTAATCAATGAATTAATTAATGGAGTAATATAATTATTTAATTATTAAATTAAATAATGGGATTGATGGGATTAATTAATTAATGAATTAATTAATGAAAGTAATGTAATTAATTAATTGGGAATTAATTAATGGAATTGATGTGGAAAATTAATTGGGGAATTATTTTAAGGAATTGAATGTAATTAACTAATTGTGAATTATTTAGTGGAATTGACATGGACAATTAATTTGGGAATGAATTTAAGAGATTTAATGTGATTAATTAATTTTGAATTAATTAATGGAATTTGACATGGACTATTTATTTGAGAATTAATTGAAGGTATTGAATGTGATTAATTATTTATAGAATTAATTAAATGAGATATAATGATTGTAGAATTGGGATGAATAATTGTTGAATTAATTATTGAGATATTGTGATTGTGGAATTGAGATAATTAATTATTGAATTAATTATTGTAATATTGAGATGGTGATGTGATTAGTTAATTATCAAATTAATTAGTGGAATTTATGTGATTAATTAATTAATTGATTAATTAATGGAATTTTTGTTATTAATTAATTATTAAATTAATTAATGAGTCTGATGTGATTAATTAATTATTGAATTTATTAATTAAATTGTTTCAATTAATTAATTATTGAATTAATTAATGAGGTTTATGTGATTAATTAATTATTGAGTTAATTAATGTAATTTTTGTGATTAATTAATTGTCAGATTTATTAATGAGATTGATGTGATTAATTAATGGCTGAATCAATTGATTGAATTGTGGTGATTAATTAATTGTCGAATCAATTAATGATTTTGATGAGATTAGATAATTATTTAATTAATTAATGGATGTTTTTTTGATTAATTAATTGTTGAATTAATTAATAATGTTTATTTGATTAATTAATTGTTGAATTAATTAATGAAATTGTTGAGATCAATTAATTGTTGAATTAATTGATGAGTTCAATGTGATTAATTAATTACTTAATTAATTAATGTGATGTTGTCTAACATGTGATATATGTGATACATGTGATAGAAGTTGTACATGTGATATATGTGACACATGTGATATATGTGATTGATTGAGAAAATGGGGTGTGGGGCACAGAATGATGCTCCAAATACCCATGGGGTCCTATCCATGAAATTATAGGATCCAAGGCATGCATAAAAAATGTATGGGATAAGGATTGATTCTCCAAATACCAACGATTTTTGGGAAAGAGAGTCATACTCCAAATACCCATGATATTTGAGACAAGGATTGATGCTTCAAATAATCACGGGGTGCTAGAGATGAAGATCTATGACCAAAATAGTAGAATTGGAATATGGTTCCAATTATTAGTATTAATAATTTAAGTAAAATAAATAAAGAAATCGCATTTGAGATGATAAATTTTGAATGGAAATTGGGAAATGGTTTAGACTCCAGCACAAACCGAAGTAGGTATTGGTATTCTGATATCATTGGGAACTCAAGGGTTTTTATAGTTAAATAATGATTAATTGATAATGGGATAAATATTTACTTATGAATTTTAATTATTTATTTATACAATTTAATACACTATTATTGACTAGATATTGTTTTATACATCATTTGTTGTGGCCTACTGAGTTGAACCCACACCCTACTCGGGATTCCTGATCGGTACTCTAATAGATTTCTTGGTTATAATATAATATAAGTGAAAAAGATCTATGGTAGATAGATGGGTTGGGATAGATCATGGTTGAGGGAACCTGATGTGGTTCGGGATATTCTTGGGACTTGTTGGTGCCTTTACTTTTGAGTTTCATTTTGACACCTTACATGTAATTTAGCATGGAATATCTATTGTTTAGTTTGGGTATTGTATTTCCAGTTTTCTCCATCTTATGATACTGGTTATTCAGGTTATGTTACATATTTTGGATATTCTTCTTTATTTCTGTTGTTGAGATACTTTGATAATGAGGGTATAGTATCCCCACTATCAACATTATACTATCACTGCTAGTCAGTAGCCTCTGGCGTATGGATAGGCGTGCCTGAGGTCATGCGACTGACCGGATCGGGGAATCAGCATGGGGCACCTAGGTCGGGACATAAAAAAGGGTGAAAAACCCCTAGAAAAGTGATAATTAAATAGTTTAATGTTAATACACATGTCAACAAGGTTCACATTTTTTTGGGAGCCTACCTGATTATAAACCCATTGTCATGTGTGCTTGGTCTGGAGTAGTGATCAGGATGGATGACCTTCTTGATAAGAGACCCTAGTGAGTAATAGCTTGTAGTATACTGGGAAGGAAACCAAGGTATTATAAGATACCCATGGTTTAGATGACTAGGTTCATGGCCAAGAGAAGGCCAGGTCATAAAAAATGGTATCAAATCTAATACTTAGTGGGAAGTGTAGAGGCAATACCTATGTTTGAGGCTTGGGGTCCACAATGAGGGAATTGTTCTTTAAAGGGGAATATAGTGAAACACCTTTATAAAAGTGAGACTTAAAAGGACTAATGTTACTACAATTTCAACAAGGTGCACCTTTTGTTTCGGGTGTCTACATGATTAGAAATCCACAGTTAAGCGTTCATGGTCTAGAGTAGTGATCCGGATGGGTGGCCTTCAGGGAATTTTCAAAGTGTGTGTGAGAGTGAGGATAAAGAACACTATAAATAACATGTGTTGGACTGTAGGGATAATCATTAGTATGATAAGTGACCCTAGTGAGTAATAGCCTATAGTGTGCAGATGACTAGGTTAATGGCCTGGGGAAGACTAGGTCATGAAAAATGACACGATTTTAAAAAATAAAACAAAATGGTGATTCATAAATGGAAAATTATTTTTTGGATGTGTTTTAGAAATATATTTTAAATATAACCTAATGGATGCACTTTGTTAAACATTCTATAGATTCCTTAATCGAATCTTATAGGTATTTTTTGCTCACACCCTACTTTTTCCTATAGGAGTTTGTGGCCCTGCTTTTGCAGGATACTGATAAAGGTAAGAGAATCATGAAGAGGATGAATCAAAATCATTAGGTTACCTACAAGTGAATTTTTTTGGTGGGGACTTATGGTCACATGGATATAGAAACATTGGTTGTTTCGTGTTCCATGTTGTTGATGGTCTTCTTATTGTGTGTTGATACCTTGTTATCTAAATGTTGGATGCGACCTTTTTGGTTATTATTTAGACATATTCTATATTTCATTTATCTTTTGTATTATTCTATTTATTCCATTTATATCATATGTCTGTTGAGGGTGAAATCATTAACATATTCTCTTATATGATTCCCAGGTTCTTGTTTCTAGCTTATGGTGATCAGGAATGTTCTTTGGGCCTTCTAACAGGTCCAATTTGAATGAATTTATTGGTTTACATAGGTTGGTCTATTATAAATTTATATTAGAGCCTCAAGTTCTATTAAATCCTGTTTTTATACTTATATATCAAATTCTTATAACTGGGGATTGTCTTTAGACTAAAGGGTAGACTATCATAACTCAATCGGTTGTGTGAGAGTGTGTATGACCAGCTCGCTATCATGATAAGTGATGAGTTACCATGGGATGTCAGGGAATGTCAAGTACTCTTGTTTTTTGGTTTTATCCTATTTTCATTAGTTCTTTCAATTGACTTATTTTAAAAGAATCAAATTCTATTATAAGTCATTTCTATACTCTTTTATATTTTATGTTCCATCCAAGAAGAATAATGTGGATTTCTAGAGAGGAGGATGTGGAGTAAGCCCTGTATGAGAATCCTCTAGTTGACTCATGTTCTAGTGGAAACTATCATCTGCATGTTCCATTCGATGGGATAAGTCACCAATGTTGAACCAGAGATAAACTTGGTCCATGCTTTAAAATTAACTAAGATGAATCCACTAATATTCCAGGGTAAAAAGGGTATCAATTATTTATATTAATGGGTTGAAATGATTAAAAGATTTTCCATTTCTTTAAAACTCCATAAGACTCTATGTTTTTCTTCGATATTTATAATCTTGAAGGTCCAGGATGGAAGTTGTGGGAATATACAGTGCAATACAAGTTTCATGAAGATATTACTTGGACTAACATTAATAAATCCTTCAACCAACAATTTTATCTTGATACACTAAGGGTGGTGAAGTCATTAGAGTTTGTTATTTTGGAGAAGGGATATCGTTATATCATGGGTTATTCTACTCAATTTTTTTAGTTTGTGATCTTGTATGTACATATATTTTTTAATGATTATCTCAAGTCTTGCAGGTCTGTAATGGGTTTATAGGAATATATTATACCTACAATTATTATTACGTGCATTCCCAACTACGTGGAGGTTAGAGATAAGGAAGCTATAGATAAGGCAGACATAAAATATAATACATTAATCTTTAGAGAATTAGTTATAGTATGGAGTAGCCATAGATCACATTCTAGTCAAAAAATTACATGGGATGACTAGCACTGAGATAATAGTAGGAGTGTGTAATGGATGTCAAGGAAGATTCAGGTGGTCTTTTACTAGTTCGGAAAAAATAGACACCTAAAACATTATTGTTAGGCTACACCCAGGGTGTGTAAGACTTTTGGAAAATCTATACATCGTCTATGTTTCTATGAGAGATTATCCTAGCATAGTAGATTTGGATCCACCTCCACAAAGGGATCTCATTTTATACCTGATGCAATAAATGGGGTGAGATATAAATATCATTCTAAAAGAGATAATAATGTGGAAAGGAAATAGTAAGATGAGTCTAGACACCTATATGTAGTGAAGTGTGAACTAGAGGAGACAAAGGTATGGATGACTCCTATGAGAGGTACAGTGTTTATAGAATCTTATAAGATGATGGATTTTTTTGATACATAAAAAAATAATTCTTTTACATAGTACAAACTTATCAATATATTGGGCATGTGTTTGGATAACATGCCTTTCTTAATGATTTGGTACAATACTTTGGGAAATATGATAGATTAGGGATTTAAATGTAGAGTGCTTGGATTAGTGTGAGATAAGTGAGAGGGGGAGGGGGTGAATCATGAATCCATTTTTATTTTTACAAAATGATTCCATTCATTTCAAACATTGTGGATAGTTAAAGCCTAGATCCACTAATCCTATGACTCTCAGCCTCACAATAAATAATGATGTAAATACAAAGGCACATAAAACAATGATTTAGAAGGTTCAGTACAAAGACCCACTCCTTTTCATTTGGGTTAGTCCCCAAATACAAATTATCTACTAAATTAAAAAGTGATTAAAAATAGTATTTGGTAATTCCCCCAATTACAAACTATTTATACCCCCAGTTACAATCCACCTTCAGCAGTTAATTATAGCCCCCCAACATCACTATCTTCTCCAGTGATTGGTTAGACCCCCAAATGACAATATTTATACATCTAGTTATACCCCAACTATAGCCTTCGTCTCTAGGTGGATGTATTCACTATAGGATGATATCCTATTATCCCTTCATTATCTTGTAGAATAATATTTTTCATGTAAGATTTAAGAACATCCATATCTTTTTGGTCTTTATTAAATATATATGATCGCCTGTGTAAGGTCAATTGCCTCAATTCCAAAAATTATTGGGTTTTATTTCTTCTTTATACTGAAGTCATGACCTCAATTAATGTGTATAAGTGAATGATACAATATTCTACAATATTATTTTATGAAAAAAGATATTTCACACTAATATTATTCTTCATCCTTTAATTATCAACTAGTTAACTGTTACAAAACAATAGGCATACAATGTCTCCTATCTTATTTCCCTCCCATTACAATATATACTTATAAAACACCAAATACCTTTTAATAATAATATATTCATACCTTAAAGGTTCTTAATATATGAAATAAAAAAATATCTATGAAAATCACAATATATCAATAATAACATGTCCACAAATTTATCAGCTTTACATATAGACTTCGCATGAATGCACTACACAAACCTTCTGTATTATTCTTATCCAAATCAAGGTATGACTCAAATATTCTTCTTCTTGCATAATGTGACTAAGGGTAGTACACGTTTCTCTATCATATGAATAAATCACACATATTTCCTTCAACTTTACATCCACAAAGAATGTGAGCACTCCGTTTTTCCCTAGAGAGACCTCTCTCTCAAATATTCTGAATGGAAGCAACCCTAAATCATGACTAAAGACTATTTTATATCCATATTTTTATTGATTCTCCTCTATTATTCAGGATGATTCAGGGATTCAGAAATATATATATATATATATATATATATATATATATATAATTTAATATCAAATCTCTCAATATCGTAATGAACTAGAGACCATAAAAAATTTTCATAGTCACTTGGATGATCACTTTACATAATTTCCTTCTAATTCTCGTGGTATTTTAATTTCTATGATTATTTTTAAATAACATATCTATAATCATAAACAAAAACTATTATTTATAATCCTTTACCATTTAAATATCATGAATTACTAGATAACCTTACATCTATTTACATGGTATTTAAAATACCATGACTTCTACAAATTCTCACTTCCCACAACATAAAAAATATACTGCAAAATATGAACAACTACCTAAAGCTTTGGTTACATAGAAAAATGTATATGTGAACATGATTTTATCATTTAAACATGTGGTCTTCTTCTACAAATGGATACATATAAACTGGATAATTGAAACCCTTACATAAAAAGATTCCTATGTGAATTCTCACTGAATTAGCTATGTGAGATATTCCATTATGGAGTAAATATACTACATAGATCTCTATTCATCATTAATCTATGTTAGATACATCATAAAATCAGAAATTTTGGTCTTCCCTAATACTTGTTACATAAACTCCCAATTTAGTTCATGTGACACTTCATTTTGTACAGAATTCATGAATATGTAGCATCAAATATAGTGGTTTCTTAAACACACACCTCTATCTACCTTCTATAATTTAATAAATATTCAGGAAAGTGAAAATATATGAATATCATATTTCAATCCTACCTATGAAATAGATATATATTATAATTCATCTAAATAATCTGCAATATTATGTGAAATTACACACGGGTTATACTTTACGAATACCATATGTGATGTTTTTTTTTGGACTAGAGTTACCCTCAGAGGGTAAAAATAACCTAATTTTAGCTCTGGATTCATATTTGGTTAGATATATATGGCTGGAAATTAATCTACAACTCATAAATCATGTATTTGTCATTGATTCAATATCAAATAGTGTGAATCATAAAATTTTCCAAAATTCCTAAAATAGGAAAAAATGGCATGATCTTTATAGATATTGCAATAAATGTTGAAATCAGAGGAAGAGGGATTCTATTTTTGTATTTGCGAAGAGGTTTAAAGAGTCTAACCTGGATGGGGGAGTTGCAGCCGATCAGATGGAAGAACTCGGGTTAGGGTTCACCTACGCGCCAAGGCTTCTGGAAATTTTGGGGAAAGGAGTGATGTGTTGTGCTGTAGGGGCGTCTGAAAATCGTGATTATTTGAGGAGACCTTTCCCAATGGTTTGTAAATTTTTTTGGGAAATCATCAATTTTCCCAACGGTTTGTAAAACCCATTGGGAAAAAATTTCCTTTACCAATGGTTTTCCACAAACCATTGGTAAAGGGTGCAAACATTTTGGCTTTCCCATCAGTTTCTTCAAACCATTGGGAAAGCCTTCACAAAACCAAGATTTACCAACGGTTTGTACAAATAGTTGGTAAAAAACACTTATACCAATGGTTTTGGAGAACTGTTGGTAACAAGTGTTGGGAAAACACAACTTCCCAGTAGTGAATGTTTTTCCATGGAAATCAATTGAAATACTATTATTTATTTTTTAGTAGAATATTCTTCAAGAATATGAATACCTATAGGATATTCTTCAAATCCAGTTCTACTTCATTTTGGAATATTAATTCCAAATATCTTTTCAATATGTTTTCTAGTATATTAAGAATTATTAACTTTGCTAAAGTCCTTTTGCACAAGTATTTAAAATTTTATGATTAGTTTAAATAATTATCACAATTTACATAGAGAAATTATCAAGCATGAGATACAATGTCATCAAGTTAATCCCCAACAATTCTCCAAGAATCCCCACATCCCCATAAATCACCAAACAAATATTGACACATCTTTTACAAAATATTCAACACTTAGGTTCAACAATGTCACCATTTCTATTTTGTTTTTAATATAACTTGACATCATAAATGTCAATATGTGTGTTTAGGATTTATCCCTGTTATTAAAAATCAAATTCAAAGGATAAGTGGGTTCATTTTCATCTCATTTAGTTTCCAAAAACATTTCCTTCTCTATTAAATGTTGTTTCTTAAAAAAAATATGACAGAGGGATGTGACCACATGGTTATATTATTAATGTTCCTTTATTTAATCAAATATAAGTCTAAATAGTCTAACCCAATGTATAAAACAATAGAGATACAATAAAGGTTTACCATGTTGTCTATAAACTACCAATCATGTGAAATCGTGATAAAAATTTAAAATCTCAAATTAGGGTTTGTTAAGACACGAAATATATTACCCTACACACACTTTAACAAACACATCATAAAGTTCAGGTAAAAAAATATCCCGTTTGTCTCATATTGTATCCAACCAATAAGTACCCATTAATTAAAATTATTAATGAAATTAAGAATGATTGATGAAAGTGTGATCAGAAAACCTCATCATCCAACTTTAAAAATATTTTATGAAGTTTCACATTCATTATGTAGTTAATATTTAACAAATTTACCTCATCGATGATACCCCTAAAGGGATGAATCAATCTCCTATAATTACCTTCATATTAGTAAAAAATAATTAATATATATGGGAATAAATAGGTACCTTTGGGTTTCCCATAATTAATATTCATACACAGAGCTTCCTCACAATATAGAGTTATTATTATTATTTTATTCATTATGAGATGTTAATTATTTCTTAGTTTTATCATAACTTGTGATTTATTGTTCCTAATCTGTTGAAACATTTTACATAGATGTAGTTTCCTCTTATATACCAAAAATATTTATTTTTTATTTCCATATATTCTTTAAGAATTATTCTTGGGTTGGTATAATTATCATATCATTTTTTATTTCATGCCTAGATTGTTCTCACCATTCCTGATTTAGAAATTTCAAGTCATCATTTTTTGATAACTTCTCATCAAATTTATCTTATTCAAATATCACCACTTTTTTACTTTTTCTAAATAAGATTTTGATCTTTCTATATTTTTATAGCCTTGGCTAGTTAGTCAGGATAGATAACTAAACATTCATTCTTAATGTTCTCACATTGTTTGAGCTTATTACATAATTCACTATTGACTACAAATTTCTTCACTATCTATATTCTCTTTACATTTACATTGTGAGGAATATCACTCAATGATATAGATATGTATTTCTCATATCTATGACCTTCTTGACCTAATCTTTCACAAACTTCATTCTAGAATTCAAATGTTTTCTATTTTGATAGTTTAAATGATGTCTTTGTCCCATGATTCTATTTTTGATAATATAATCTTGTATATTGAACATTTATCTCCCTTGATTCATGTTTCATTCTTGGTGGTGAAATTTTATACCAGAATGGATAATTTTTATGAAAAAACACTCCACAAAACCAATAGTATCCTCTGATCCTCGATATTCCTTACTGATAGGAGTTCTTCTGTAAGGATTTTTATTTCTCCCTTTTCCCATACTATGATTCCTTCTTCTTTGGAGGAAACCATATAGCTAAATTAGTCTTCTCTTTATTTGTGGAATAATTTTTCTCATTAATTCAATTTTTCATAACTTCATTAGTCTTTTCTTTTAGACTTGCACTGTTAGAGAAGAAAAATGAGAATTGAGGCTAATTAAGAGTAGAAATGACCCATCACTATGAAATATTTCTCAATATCTTGCGACAATTAACCTTTAAGTTCAACTGCCTTGGTAAAGAAATTATTTATTTTCATTAACCCATTTTGAGAAATGAGACACCCTGATTTTTCCTCATATAATTCTTCTTCTTTATTATCCATTCTTTTAGTAATATATTTCACCATCTTCTCAGATTGAACTATATTCATTCTATTTTTATTATTATCTTCAAAAAATAATGATTATTTATGGTTAATATCTTCCTTTTCACATATTTTTTCTCCAAAAATGTTCAACTTTCTTTATTAATCAATAATCTTCATATTATATTCCCTTATTTATTTAAAATGTGTCTCCTCGTACTTAATAATTTATTTATTCTAAAATTCTATAGCATACATTTCTTTATTTATCCTTTTATTTTACTTTTGGATATAGATATTATCCACAAGTATATTTTCATATTTACATTAGACATCTCTTCTTTTTTAGTTATATCATTTCCTCTATCACCTTCAAAATAGTCTTTAGATTTACTGATTTTACCCATAAAACACTTGTGACTCTTAGTATACTTTTTTATCTTTTAACTCACTAAAAATCATTCATTTCTTTTATTAGAATTAAAAAAGTTATTATGCTTCTCCAACTTCAATTTTTTTATTCTTCTTCACTTAGTCATATGAGTCTATTTCAACAACTTTCTTTTTTGGATAGTTATTTGAAAAATGACCACTATTGGGTAAATACAAGTATTTGAGTGATTTTTTTACTTTTCCTTCTCATTTACCATTTGAACATTCTTTTGAATAAGGATATCATTTGGTTGAAGTACTGTAGAGCTTCCACATCCTTAGAGTCACTCGATTCTTATTTTTCTTGAAATTTAGTTTTACATTTTAATATTACCTCAGATATAATCTCTCATTTTTCCTTCCTCTTGATTTATGGTGCTTTTATAATTTCATACTATATAAGAATTTTATTATCTTCATCTATAGATTTATATTCTTGGTATTCTAGTGCAAAAACTTTTGAATCAAATCAATCTGGAATGTTTGTCTTCAGCTTCTTCACAATTGTTTAGTTATCCATATTTTCTCTAAAAACACTGATTCTACTAATAATCTCATTTACTCTTATAAATTAGTCATTAAAAATTTCATCATTTCCCATTCATATATCTTTAAATATTCTTCTCCACATATGTAGTTTGGATTCCATAGCTTTCATGTTTCCCTCATAACTAAATTTTAGTCATTCCCAAATATCTTTATCTATTTGGAGCCCCATGAATTTACTGTATAATTTTTCAGAAAGTAACATCAAGAGTGAGGTTTTTGGATTTAAGATTTTTTTATAGATTCACCTTATTTAAAAAATTCATAGGACCATTCACATAATAGGGCAGAGATCCCATAGTTTTTCTATCTCTAACTTCTACCCTAAGTGGTAGGATATAGGGTATCATCCTATTTATATAACCATGATAGTAAAACCATTGAATGTGGGGACCCCCCTACAATTTAATAAATGTGTGTTCTCCATACTCAGTAGTCTTTTGGATCTTTTAGAGGTGATATTTTCTATGATACCACTTGTAGTATATAGATTAGTGAGAGATCAATGAGAGGGAGAGGGTAGAATCAGGGATAACCTTTTATTTTTTACAAAATTATTATTTTTAATTTAACCTTTGTGTCTGGTTAAATCCTCAATCCACTCTTCTTCTATCTCTTAGCCTCACCTTGAATAATTCTATTAAAACAAACAAATAAAACAAAAGTATTTACAACTTTCTATACATATTACTACATATTGCCATGTTGATTAGTCCCCCAATCTAGATTCTAAACTACAACATAAGGTTGTTACATATACTAATTGGTTGTACCCTCAATTAAAAATTGGTTATACCCCTAGTTCCTATCCAAATTTATAGTTGGTTATACCCCCAATTTTATATTTTTATAGTTATTGGTTAGACCCCCTCAATCACAATATTCATACAACTAGTTATACCCCTAGATGAATCCTTACACTTCATATGGATAGATCCATTTTAGGATGATATCATGATCTTCCCTCATGAGATAATAGTATCATAGTTTCTCATGTATATATCAATAACCATTTTAGCTTGCTGTTATTGCTTAAATATATCTGATCATCCCTTAGTGAAAAAATGTATGGGATATAATTACCTATTCTACTCAATTATACACCTCACATAATTTGTGGAAGTGAAACATGAAATATTCTCCAATATTATTTTATAAAAGCCAAACATGTATAATAATATCAGTATTACTTCTTGAGTTCTCAACTAGTAATCTTTTACGCAATATTAGGAATACAATGTCTTCTATATTCTTCCCCTCACATGAAAATATATACATGTAAAACACTAAATTTATTTTCATAATAATATATATGTACCATAAAGTTTATTCGTGTGCTATAATCTCAATGCTTCATGCAAGAAATTTTATATCACCAAAAATGTGTTCACTCGATCTTTACCATTGCATATGGACTTCATATAAATATACACTAAAGACAATCTTTCTTTTTCGTCAAAAAATAAAAGCATGGATCATGGATTATTTTTCTTCCTTAGTATGACTATGGATAGAATGGAGCTGTCTCTTGAGTGAATTAATGACATGATATTCCATGTACTTCGCATGAACAAAGAATATGAGTACTATGTTTTTTCTAGGAAATATATATCTCTCCCTCTCTCTCAAATATTCTGAATGGAAGAAAACCTAACGCAGGAATTCAATATTTTTTTATATACCAATTTTTTTACCTCTTCTCCTTCACCATTAAAGTAAATTCAAGGATTCATAAATATATCCAGATATCATGGAATACCGTAACTCTCAGTATCTTAATATATTTGAGTGGATACACACTTTTCATGGTCACTCGGTATGATCAATTTTCATGATTTCCTTCTAATCCTCATGGTATTTAAGTGTATCTAATTATAAGTGAATAACATTTCCAAAAGCATCGACAACAAACTCTGATTTATAATTCTTTCTCATTTAAATATCTTAAATACTTGGATAGCTTCACATTTATTTATATGGTATTTAGAATCCTATAACTTCTTCAAATTCATGATTACCGCAATATAAGAAACATAATATAAAATATAAACATCTATGTGAATCTTTGGTGATGTGGGAAAACATCTATTTGAATATCATTTCATCATTTGGTTATATGGTCTTCTTATTAAAATGGATATTTGTCAACTAGCTTTATAAAACCCTTACATAGAAAAATTCCTACATGAATTCTCATAAAATCAAATATGTGAGTTATTAATTTACATATTAAATATACATTGTGTATCCCTATTCATCATTCATATATGTGATGGACTTCATGAAATCATCTACACTGTTCTTCCTAATAAATGGATACATGAACACTCAATGTACTTAACATGACACTTCATTTCGTGCATAATGCATGAATTTGTAGGATTGAATATGTTGGTTTCTTAAACACACCTCATTATCTACCTTATACAATTTAATTCATATTAATAAAGTGTAGTTACATGAATATAATATTTCAACCATACTTTTATAAGAAATATTTCTTCTAACTCATCTGAATACTCATCTATATTATGCGATATTACACAGAATTTCTTCTCCATGGTTATTGTATGTGATCTGTTCTTTGTACTTCCATTAATCTCATAGGGAAAACATGACCTCCTTTTAAATTTGGACATGGCTTTGGTTAGATTTAATTTCCTATTAATGAATCCATGAATCATCAATGGATGATAACTATCTCTCTAAAAAACTCTTGTGTGAGGGATGTTGATGATGGTGATCAGATGTATCACATTCATTTAATCATATAATGCATGAAATATATGTATCATTCAATGGTGGGTGAACAATATCCTTGAAATCCAATACCATAATGGTTTTCCAGTTTCAATATAATTCTTAATATGTTAAATTGTTTCCTTAGATCAACACAAGTGAGTACCGAGGTCCACTCTCTAGCCCTAATTGGCATAGAACTATGCTTACGCTCTCCACCACCGTGCCACCCCACATGGTGGCACCAATATTCTATGTTTTTATGTGTTAATACATCATATCTACCTCCATCTTTCTAATATAGGTTTGATCCTAGTTCCCACCTTAGTAGTGGCTACACATGGATCCCTCACCTAGCTTGATGGATGAATTATTTTTTAGGTGAAATTCCATAAAAAAGTATCAAATATTTAGAATAATTACCAAACAATTATAAAAATTAAGTTAAAATCTATAACTCAATATCCTTCATTCCAATTACTATCATTTTTCATGATAATCAATATAATTACTATTTTTTATTTTACCACAAAAAATTATTCAAAGAAATGAATATCTTCATCAAATTGTTCAATGTATCTTCCTCTTCATTTTGTAATATTAATTCCAAAGAGATCTTGAATATCTTATATAGTGTTCTAGAAATTTTTTACTTTATTAAACTCCTTTTGAAGAAGTCTTTAATCTTTTAAGATAATTTCAAAAAATAATCACAATTTATATGGAAAATTTCACTATTATGAAATCTACTATCATCAATTGAATCCATAACAATTCTCCAAGCATTGCCACTTCATCTTAACTCACCAAACACATATTAACTCATCATTGACAAAAAAATCAATGGTTAGGTTCAAAAAAAATATCTCTAGTGTCGAGTGATGATTGCTAATGAAAAAACTACTTGAGACTTTTTCATCCTAAATCTAGACATATTTTAACTTATCATTGATGTGGATTGGATGATTAGATATAAAAATAAGATCAATTTTTATCATCATTGGGTATAGTTTCTCTCTCTTGATGAAGTCACTCATGTCTTGCAAGGTGAGTGGGATCAAAAATTTGGATGATGAGGTCATGTTGTTCTTAGTTAGGAGTAGTCATTCTTCCAATTTTCAAAGTTGTTTCTTGATGCCGTTGATCCAAATCTTAGAGGCCCTCTTACAGTGGTGGTGTGTGAGTATCCGAATGTTTTTCTAGATGATTTATTGATATTAGCCCCCCATATAAATTTCAAGTTCACTATAGACTTACTTCTGGATATAAGACACATTTTTTAGCTTCATTCCATATGGAACCCAATGAATTGAAATAATTAAAGGCTTAACTTGAGGACCTTAAGGCCAAGAACTTTATTCATCCCAGTGTTTCACCTTAGGAATCATCGAGGAAATTTTAAAAGTAGTAATACAGAAGTCTCTTTCTGTTCATTGACTACCAAAAACTCAACAAAATGATGATAAAGAACAAATATTCATTACTAATGATTGAAGACTTTTTGAACAACTTAAGGGGTATTGGTGGTTTATGAAAACTGATCTGAGATCAAGGTACCATCATATGAGGGTTTCAGAGGAAGATATTCCTAATAGAATTGTTCAGGAGACACTTTGAGTATTTGGTTAATCCATTTGGCCTTACTAACACTCTTATGATGTTTATGGCATTGATGAACTATTTCATTAACTAGTTCTTAGATTCATTAGTAGGTTTATTAATGGATTATTTTCTTATTTTAGATCAATATATGATTATTATGGGCATCTGAATATTGTATTTGGAATCATAAGATAACATCATCTATACAAAATCTATACAAATGTAAATTCTATATCCATGAAGTGAAATTTCTAGGATATTTCATTTCTAAGATGGGTGTCATAGTGGATCCTGAAAAGATTCATCTGGTGATGTATTGGGAGTACCCTAGAAACATTATTTAAATCCATAGCTTCTATGGGTTGGATAGTTATTGAAATATATTTGTTCTCGACTTCTCCAATCTTGAATTACCCATGAAAGAGTTGACCCATAAGGGTGTAAATTTTTTTGGATCAATAATTTCTAGAGATACTTTTAGGAGTTGAAAGTGAGATTGACTTCATCTCCAATCTTGATTCTTCCTAAGATGAGTACTTGTTATAATGTCTATTGTGACACCTTGGGTATGGGTTTGGGTTGTATTCTGATGTAAGGTATACATGTGGTATCTTATTTCTCACATCAGTTATGAACTCATAATAAGAAATATCCCATTCACAATATTGTGTTAATGGTGGTGACGTATGCACTTAATAAATGATTCCACTACAAACTTGGGGAGTGGTTTATGATTACATTAGATCATAAGTATCTGAAGGATATTTTCACCCAAAGGGATATCAAGTTGATATATAGAAATTTGTTGGTGTATTTTCAGACCTTTAATATGGATATTTCTTACACCACTAGTAAAGGTAATGTGGTCCCAGATGATTTGACCAGAAAATTACCAATTCATGTAGTGATGGAATCAGTGGAAGAGTGGGGATTGATGAACTTGATCACTAAGATAAATGTTGATGAAGTAAGAGATAGCATATAGGTATTTATAGTTTATAATTATGCTAGATAACTTATGGATGATGGGGTTCAACTTGGACAGGGTGAGGATGCAGAGTGTCAGTGAGGATGCAGAGTGTCAGCATTTCAATCTAAATATTTATGGTGGGGAGACCTTAGGTATGTTGTCTTAGTCTCATGATGGATTATTGTTATTTTGAGGAAGAATGGTTATTCAATTAGACTTGAGGCATGATTTTATGGACAATGGGCACAAAAAAAAGTTGACATGTGCCCCCTAAAGCTACCAATATGTACTATTATTTGAGACATCATTTCTAGAGGCCGAGTATGAGGTGTTTGATTGTGGGGTTTGTATCTCGGTGCCTCACATGTCCGAAAATCAATGAAGAACATTAGATACATGTTGGGTTATTCCAATCATTACCAATTATAATGTAGAAATGGGATGACATAGCCATGGACTTTGTGATTAGGTTACCTCAGACTCAGTGTTAAGGATGTGATATTAGTGATTATTAATTAGATAATGAAATTTGTGCATTTTATACCTATAAAGGAGTCAAAAAAGACAAAGTACCTTGGGAACATGTACTTGTAGGATATTTTTAGATTTCATGGTGTGTCATAGAATATAATTTCCAACAGACAAAATATCATTACATCCCAGTTTTGGAGTGGATTGAAGATAGATTTGGTACTCATTTGAAGTTGATCATAGCATATCAACCATAGAAGAATGTCTAGATTGAGTGACCAATCGAATTTTTTGAAGACATTCCCTCGGTAAAAATTATTAACTTCATTGGATTATGGGTGAAACATCTACATGTGGTGTAATTTTCCAATAACAATAGTTATCATGTGACGATTTAGATGGAGCCATTTTAGGGGTGGTATAAAAGGCCTTACATGTCACTTCTCTATTGGGTGGAGGTTGGAAAATGGCCTTAGGTTGGACCGAGCATTGTAAAACCCTATATTAAAAAAGTATTAAAAGATTAAATGATATAACTCATGTCAACAAGGTACACCTTTTTTTCAGGAGCCTACCTGATTAGAACTATCTAGTTAAGCATGCTTTTCTTGGGGTATTGATCAGGATAGATGACCTTCTAGGAAGCTTCCCATGGTATGTGTGAGTGAGGTAAAAGCATACTAGAAGAAATATGTATTGGAATGTAGGGAAAATCATTAGTCAGATGACCTGTTCAGAAACGTGGGTGGTACCCATGGTGGACCCACATTTTTACAGGAAAACTAGTGGTATCTAGTGGTCCAGGACTCAATGACCATGTTAAGGTAGGGTGTTTGTGATGTGAGATGGGCCTAGTTGTTACACTAGTATCAGTGGATGAATCTGGAATTAAGTGCAGTGGTACTACTTGGGTTGAGATATAGAGTCCACAACATGGTTTTTGAGATATAAGGGGAGGGGGATTTAATACCCCAGAATGATAAAGGGTTATATGATATAACTCATGTCAACAAGGTGAACCTTTATTTTTGAGATCCCACATAATTAGAACTCCACAATTAGCACAATAAAAGAAATATGTATTGGCCTATAGGAAAAATCATTAGTCAGATGAACTATTTTGGAACGTTTGTCAGACCCATGGGGGACCCACATTTTTATGGGGAAACTAGTGGTATCTATTGGGCTAAGACTTGGTGACCATGTTAAGGTCTGGTGTCTGTGATGTGAGCAGGGACCATTCATTACATTGGTATCATAGGAGGAAACCAACCTTAAGTGCAGTGGTACTACTAGGGTTCAGATATAGGGTCCAGAACATGGATATTGAGATCTAAGGGGGAGGTGGGATTTAACAGCCCAGAATGATAAAGGGTTAAATGATTAAATGATATTACTCATGTCAGAAAGGTGAAACTTTATTTTTGAGAGCCTACCTGATTCGAACTCCACAATTAAACATGTTTTTTATGGAGTAGTGATCAGGATGTGTGGTGATATGGGAACTTCCTCAAGGCATGCGAGAGTGAGAAAAATGCACACTATAAAGAACAAGTTCTTTCTTATGGGGATCTTCATTATTCACATGACTTGTTCAGACACAAGGTTGGTCCCTGGGGGGAACCATGTGTTTATAGAGAAACTGATGGTACCTAGTGGGTCGGGACCTGATGACCATGTTAAGTTGGGGAAAATATGTTGTTAGTGGGTCCCATTCGTTACACGAATAATCTAGGTGATGAATAATATCATTAAATTGACCAGAGAGAGGTTTGAAATAGATCAAATTCATTAGAAATATCTTTCTGACTAGTGTCATTATTCATAGGAATTTGAGTTAGGTGATCATATTTTTTTTAGAGTTCCACCTCAATTGGGACATAGACTCTTAGGGAAGTAAAATAAGTTAGATCCTCATTATATTGACCTATTTGAGATTGTGGAGTGACTCTGATATGTGGCTTATCATTTCGAAATAACTACTAGTTTGACATATATCCACGATGTGTTCCATGTTTCCTAACTAATGAACTAGCAGCTAGATCCATCCAACATGATTGAGTGGGAGGAAGTTGAAGTTGACAAAAATTATTTAGATAGTGGACCAATAGGATAAGATTCTATATGGAAATACGATCCCATTGGATTGAGTGATATGAAAGTGTCATAGGAAAAACCATGAGACATGGGAGAATTAGGTCTTGATGATGCAATAATGTTCTTATGTTTTCTTTGGTTCCTGATCATGTCAATTTATAGGAATAGAAAGGGTTTTTTGTTGGAATAATTATCACACACAAGTTTTTGAAACCCAGTATGGGGCTCTGTTTGTTTTTGAATTTTTGTTTTCTGGTTTATTTTTTAATTTGGGAGATCATGTTGGATTGTTCATGGAATCATGAGGTCACTGGAAAGTTGGTGGAGGGTACCATCTAGCTGGTTTTAGTTATTATAACTAGTAAAGTTGTAAAGGTTACATCTAATAGATAGTGAAGGGATTATAGTTTTATGTTTTCTACCTGCACCTACTGGCTAGCCAATTGACCATCATCTAGATGGTGAGGCCCGTATGGTCACTGGTGATGCAGCTGGGAATGAAAATTAATAAGGGTATAATTTTATTTTTAACATGAAATGTTTTATTAACCTCCCTTAATCTAATTCCATAATACTATCTCATTTGTATCAATATAGAGGATCTAAAGTGGTATTCTTGTATCTCCTCTTATCCCAGATGTTGATTCTTCATGCATTTGAAGCTTTGGTCTTTGTTCTTCATAATCTGGTTTTATGACTACTATTAATATTTTTTTTCCTGTTTTTCTCCATGAATTTGATGTATCATGAGACTAGATCATTGGACTTAGCATAAACATGTAAATTTTACATTTTTAAGAGGAAATTGGTCCTTGAGAATCTTATCTCCATTTTTCCAACCACAAGTCTTAAATAGGTAGCATTGTTTCATCATTCATGTGGTAGGTGTAACTATCCTACAGTATGACCCTTGGCATGACTTATTTTATTGAGATTATTTCCTTTGGTTTTGATTATGAAATTGATTTTTTAATTTATTTAAAATTTTAGGTCTATGAAAGTTGTTTTAAAAATATATTTTATTTATAATGTAGATTTTATTCATTATATGTGATTGAAAAAATTCCTTAAAGATGGTTTTGAAAGGAAAATGGTTGTCAAGCATGAACGCAATATGGATTTCTATAATTTTTTTTATGAAAATGTGGTATTTTTGTTAAAATAGATTATTCATTAAAATTTGTTTTTTGAAACATTATTTTGGTTTATTTAATTTAATAATACTATAAATCACATTTGGGAGACCTTGTGGTATGAAAAAAACTAAACAAAGACATTCCCTAGTGGTGTTATCTATCACTAGGGGAGTTTCCATTGATTTCATGGGTTCAAGGGGGGTATCATTTTTAAGGGACCAAGGTTCTTAGACATTAGGATTCAAATATATTAACTATAATTCCTTCATGTTTCATAGTAGTTTGGTAGTGCATACCCACATGTCACCGATTTCCCTCTTGGTGGATTTAGATTAAATTATACGCTTGATCTTTTTATGTTCTTATTTTCTCACTTTTTTATGATATGGATACTAATGACTAAAAACTATTTATTTATATGTTTATGACATAAGAAATGTAATATGTCATATTTTTATATTCTATTGAATATGAAATAATATTTCAATAGAATGACATGGTTTTGAAATTAAAACAAAAGAGTGATTTATAAATGAAAAATGATTTATTTTGAATTGTTTTACAAATATTACTTGAATATAAACTAATGGATTTACATAGTTACACATTTTATAGATTATTTTGTGGAATCCTATTGGGTAATTTTTATCACATCATACTTTCTAATTTTGGTGTTTATAACCTTGGTTTTGAAGGATATAAGTAAATTGAATAGAATCATCTAGAAGATGAATATCTTTGCTCATGTTTTATACTGGTGGGGCGGGATGGAGTTAACTTACGGTCACATGGAGATTTACCCACGTATTGTTTTGGAAATTATGTTGTTGGTGGTCTTCTAGTTGTGTGTTGAGACATTGTTATCCATATGTTAGATATGAATATTGTTGTTGTTTAGATATATGATGTCTTTTGATTATCCCATATTTTACTCTATTTTTTAATTTTATATCATATTTATTTTAAGGGTGAAATAATTCCCATATTCTGTTATATGATTCCCAAGTGGTTCTGTCCATCTCATGATGATTGAGAACATGATTTAGACCTTTTATCTGGCCAATTTAGGTGAATCTGAGGGTTCACCCAGGTTGGTTTGTTATAGTGTAGTTCATAGTTCTTTGTTTTCAATTCATATTGGTAGTACTAATATGTATAGATACATTATAGATTATTTTCAATGGTATGGAATAAATAAGGATATTTACAAATTTAATATAGAATATTTTATTTCTCAAAAGATTAAAGTAAAATAAAAATTACCAAATTGGAAGCATCATCCTTTTCCTGTGCCGAAATGGAAATGTGAGAATATATATCTGGATTTTGTGGTGGGATTACCGAAGACATCTCAAGTTAATAATTCAATTTGGGTAATTGTGGATTTATTGACTAAATATTCACATTTTATTCCAATTCATGATAATATTTATTTAGATCATATTTTTAGAATTTCTGTTAAAGAGATCATCAAATTTCATGCGGCCATTATTTATATTTTATATGGCCATGATTCTTAGTTTAATTTTAATTTCATTATATACTGAATTAATTTTTTCTACAAATTCTCATCATTAATCTGATGGATAGTCTAAATAATTATTATGAAATTATGAAACATACTTTGATATTGTTCTATGTATTAATAGGGAAGTTGGGATCAATATCTATAATTAAATGAATTTTATTATAATAACAGTATTAATTCTATTATATTGATGAAACCATTTGATTCATTATATGGAATATATCATCAAACTCCATATTTTTGGTATAAAATAGAAGAAATAATATTTTTCGGACCAAAATTAGTAGAATAAATGGTTGATTAGGTAAAGATAATTCTATAATATATGAGGATATTTCAAAGTAGGATGAAAATTAATATAGATAATCATAGTAAATAACATTCATTTGAGGTAGGAGATCATGTTTTTTAAAATATATATATAGTAAAGCATCATGAAATTTGGAAGAAAGGTAATGTTAATCCTACTAATAATTGGACCATATAATATATTGTATGTTGTATTAGTTTCATATTATTTGTACATACCTCCATGTTTATCCAAGGAATGTTATGTGTTTCTTGTATCATTATTAAGGAAATAGGTTCCAGATGCATCTCATGTTCTGATCCCTAAGGTAGTTTAGTTGGAAGATAATATTTCACATGAGGAATAACAAATTTAGATTATTGATCATATAGATATGATGTTTATTAATAAGGTGATTCATCAAGTCGAGTTTTTTTTGAAAAATCATATAGTTGAAAAAGAAACATGGGAATTAAAAAATGCTATGATGAAGAAATATCCCAACTTGTTTAAGTAATGAATAAATTTACAAGGATTAAATTTCCAAAAGGGGGTAAGAATGTAAAAACTCAAGTATTGTTAATATAAAATAAATTTCACTCCTTAATAATATTCATGAATTAAATGTTATATAGTTATATCAATAAAATAATTATTAAGTTTTTTTTCAATCAAAAAGGAAATTGTTTTATTGATACTAATTTTGTATACATGTAATATATAATATAATTTTAATACATAATTTTTAAATTTTAGAAATTTAATTTGAAAAAAAGGATGTAGTTTTTGAAATTATAAATTCAATATTATCATATATTTATTTATTTTGTTTGAGAAGGTTTATTTTTGGGTGAATAATAGAAAATACCGATTTTTAAGAAAAAGGTATTTTATTTTAAATGATTTACAAAGTAAAATTAAATTTTGGTTTATTTTTAAAAAATAATTATTTCATTTTTATTAAATTTAATAAAATAAATTTCATTGGAATCAAAACTAGGCTTAATTTTTTATAGAAACACTTTTTCACATTAAATAAATTTTTTTAGAAAAAACCTTTCATCCTATTTTGTGTGAATATTTTTGAATTAATTTATGATAATAAAAGAAATTTAATATGAAAATATGGAATCCATATTTGGGGTTATTATTTAGATATTTGGTAATGTGGACACATTAATTTCTGGTAATTATGAATAGTAACATTGGTAAAAAAATCTAGTTCTCCTAGTAAGAGATAAAATGGAATAAAAGGGTTAAAACTAAAATTATTAGTGTGAAAATGAATTAAAAACATATATAAATAATTTTTTATTATCTTATTACAACAACATCACATCCTTTATTTTTAAATGGTAAATTTTTGATCCATTTTGATTGAGTAATTTATTAATATATTTTATTCTTTTGAAAAATTCCACGTGTGTCCTCTCCCTCACTTATAAAAGAATACCCCTCTCCTATATTATTCACACTTAAAGAGCCTAATATATTGTATTACCCATACCCAAATACCTTAATAAAATCC
Organism: Viscum album; assembly: GCA_963277665.1. Taxonomy (NCBI): domain Eukaryota; kingdom Viridiplantae; phylum Streptophyta; class Magnoliopsida; order Santalales; family Viscaceae; genus Viscum; species Viscum album. The sequence continues at coordinate 1,355,708,818 of OY728164.1, forward strand.
ATAAAAATGGAAGGCTTTAGGTTTAAACCTAAGGAGGTTGTCTAAAGAAGATGTATAGTTCTTAACGGAGGCTTTTCTTTTTTATTTCTTATTTTAACTTCATAAAAACTATACTAAACATTTTCATATAATAAAATAATTATTTATTATAGGATTAAATTTTATTATTTTTATTTTATGACCATTTTTCATGTACTTATCTATATAATGTAAAATAAAAACATCACTCGTGTGTTTGTGCAGACTACCATCTTATGAGACGATGTATTTCATTTTTCATAAATGACTCTTATAGTTGGTCATAATGATGGATAAAATTGAAATAATGTGATATATATGTTATAAATTTTATTTTTTAAAGTTAATAAATATTATAATTCATTTTTTACCATTAAATGAAAAATAAAAACATTTCTTGTGTGTACATATGGACTACCACCTAGTGAACCGATATATTTTATTTTTCACCATTGCATCACATGGAAAATATATACATATGAATATAAATAAATAATATAATTATAATTCTAAAATTTAAAATAATATTTACCTTTATTCTCTCATGTATGTTAACAAATGAAAATGCTACTCATGTATACATACTAACTTCCATATCTATGTTATAACATAATTCAATTTTCGTAACTATCTTGCATATTTGGTTATAAAATTATGATTAATATAAAAATATAATTATTATAACTTGATTAAGACTCTTTAAATTATATAATCATGATCCTTTTGACCATATTCAAAAAACTAAATCCATTTCTGAATCGTAAGCCGAATGTTCAAAAAACATTTGACATGAACTTAATCGATCAAGTAATTTAGTATAGAAAGTATTTTAATGAAATAAAAAAGTAATAATACAATAGTAAAATTTTATTTATTATTTTAATAATTTACATAACTATATTATTAAGGACTATAAATAATGTATGTGACAATTCGAACTCAAGGTAAGGGATTCCTAGTCTTAATTACCTTTCTTGGAGACTTAACCTATTTCTACCACATTTTTTCTTTTATGTGGTGTATAAAATACCTTGTGGATTTATATTATCATTATTCTCAAGAATAAGTTTTTAAAAATACATTCAAATTTCTTTCCATGAATTTTTTATTAGATTAAATTATATCAAGTCGTAAGCAATTTTTATTTAAAAAAATATTTTAAAATTTTAAAATCTATTATTCTATTTTCCCTCCATATCCCCATTATTTTAAATGATTAAATTATACTATTAATATTATTAAATTTTTGTTCAATATAATTTTAAAACATTTCTTACTTTATTTATCAAGGTTATAAAACAATACTTTTAAATGTTTTCTGAATGGGTTATTTATGACATTTTTTCAAATGTGTAATAAGAATATTTTTTTAATGCATACAGAATGAGAGGAATTTCCATATATAATAAATATTATTAGTTAATAATATTAATATTCAGGTTTTAAAGGATTTTAAAAATAATAAACCATTACTCAGTATTATCATATTTTTTAATGAATTTTTAAAGAAAAAAGTATTTTTATTCTTATTTTTATGTGAAGCTCAAAAGTGCATATGCATATGTGTTAAATAGAATATTTTATAATATTTTATTATTTAAATGATTTATGATATGTGTTTTTTGTATGATATGGTCCTTCTAAATTTTTTATGATGATGGTTTATCCCTATATAGCTCTCTAATGCTTTCAGTAATGATTATGTTCCCTGGAGAATTAAGTTTTAATTAACCAATCAGGATATTCCATTTATAAGGGTTCATGAAAGATATCTATAAGTCTTATATATTAAAAAACCTACACAACTTTTATAGGATTTATAATGAGTCTTCATGTAAAACTGAAGATTTTAAAAGGCAATATAATTATCTTTTGTTTAATGGAATTACTATTACATTTATGGGTAAATTATTATGTTTTTATGAAATTTTTTTTAATATATTATCACATTTTATAAAAACCCTCATGATTATGATTTATCCTATATGTTTTCTTATAACATGTTTTATAAAATTATTTGGGCATTAAATTTGATTTCATGAGTAAGTAAATGATTATTTGTCCTCAAAGTTTATTATTTTAAATGAAAAATATATTATATGATCTATTGGTTTTGATATATACCAACAAGTTTATTTTCATACTTTTTTTATATACCTTACTAGAATATTTTTTCTCATCTGATGTTTTCAAATTTTTTCCACATGTTTCTTAGGATAAATAGGAACAATGGTGAAGCAAATTCTTAAATTTTGAAGGTTGTTCATTAAAATAAAACATGTTTTATTTTAAAAGTACTCTTTGGTGGAAAAAATGTATTATAAGGGGAAGTGTCAAATTTATAATGTATTGATTCATTATGTAATAGTGATGACCTAATTTTATAAAACTCTAAACCTAAAAAGGCCATCATAAATGAATTAAAATTAATTATTGATTCAAAACTCAAGATTATGTAATGTTGTAATGATTGATCCTTATATAAATTATCACTATTTCCTTATACTACCCATTGATTGGGATGAGTCATCACTATTTTATGATCAAGTTCCCAATGTTTTGAGCAAAAATTTACTAATATTTTCTTGACATGATAAAAACTTCAAATTAACTTCAACATATGGTGAAAATTTATGTTTAGAATATGTATTATTATAAGGATTGTATTCTGAATGAGCATGATCATCATGGGTAGGACCTCCAAGGTTGATTCCTATTTTTCAATAATAGGAAGGGCCTCTATTCTAGATAAAAACTTAATAATTAGTATAACCTATAAAAAATATACTTTGGGGAGGAAATATAGATTGAATAGATTGGTTTCCATGGGGAGGTAATCTATGGTTATCGATTTGTTGGTTCCCTTTACAAGGAGGACGTTCATGTTATTAATTTTATTTGTTACAAGGATAATTTCCATAACATATTCCCTGTAGAGTACCTAAAAGGTTGCCATATTAGTTTTTATGGGGAAGGAATCCATGAATACCAATTATTGATATGTTTTTTATGGGAGGACCTCCATACCAGTTTATCTTTATTCCATAAATATGATTAAATCAAATGGAATCATGTGGAGGATTGTTTTCATTGATATTTAAATTGCTATGGGGAGGACCTCCATAGCAGGTTCTCCTGGGAGGACATCTAGAGCATCCTAGTTTCATATAATTTTGGGGAGGACCTTATGGATAAATAATTAAAATTTACTAAAGTAAGGAGGACCTTCATATTTGATAAGTTATGTTTTGTGTAAAGGACCTTCTCAATGAGTACTCTCTAGAGGACCTCTATATTCATTGTTTATGGTGCTATGTAGATGTCCTTCCTAGAATATTATCTAATATGACCTCTAGATTTTTTTATTACAGTGTTGTGAGGTGAACCTTCATATAATATTATATAGGGAGTATATCTAGATTATTTTATTTTGGTTCTACTGGGCGGATCCACACATAATATACTCTTGAGAGGACCACCAAATTTGTGTATCATGGTACCATAGGGATAACCTCATCAGATATAGTTTCCTTCTCTTATTTATGAATAGATGATAGACCCTCATACAATTTTCAGAATTTTTTATGAGCCTGAAGGATTTTAGTGTCAACATGGATAGGGAATTGATCTTGTATAATATATTTACCTTTGATATCACTCCTTTTATATTATATTCTTCTTGGAAATCAAGATTATAACCTATATCATAATTTAGGTCAGGTAATGTTGGAAATTACCATAATTATTTGGATCCCTCTTAGGTAGATTATAGGATTATGTCATGATATACTACTAGGCTTCATTATTGTGAATGTGGAAACGGTATAAACCATATCTTAAGCACTATTAGAAAACTATCATAAATGATACATCTTGCTGGGTGTCTTGGATTCAACAACTAGGGCCTCAATTTATATGTTTATTTCCTCATTATACTCTTGAGAGGTTAGCTCTATATAGTGTTTGCGCTATCCCTTCTAGGAATTCGATGAATAAAAAGTAGGAAACTATTTATGTCCTCCAACACCACCCTATGATAAGGAAGATATGTGTATTAATGATCTAGGTATAGACTCCCAAAGTGATTGGATATGGCCAAATGTACCACTTTCTTCTTAATGACATGTTATGGGTAGGAAAACATATGGGGCTTTATTTCCACTATTCCTTCAAAATATACCTCCAAATTTTGTATGGATCCATTGAGGTGATATTTATTCACTAGGGAATTCAAAATCTTGCACTAGAAGTGATGAGTTGGTGAAAATTCTCTTTTGTGCCTTTGGGCCTTAGTGGTCATATAGTTAGCTGCATATATCCTAGGCATCAGTTGGTGTTGTGCGGATACCCAAGGCATCTTGCGGTTACCACTAATATATCCAAAAAATAATTATTTACAAGGATGAATTTGGTGCTACCATTTGGATGTGACCTTATATTTGAAAAATCCCAAAGATGGAACCTGTTGGTACAACATCATTAGAAAAGGTATATGGTCAATCGATATCTTTAATGGAGAAAAGGTTTATATCTGGTTAGACATTTTTGTTCCCCCATGCATTTCAATCCCATGGTTTTATGTCAGTATAAATCCTACCTTCCAAAGTATGGTGGTCATTATGAAATACCGAAAAAACATTGTATTTCACATTAGTAAAGAGGATAATATGTTGTACTATACATTAAGGTGTCAAACTTACTAGTTTGAGACTCTATTATAGATTAAACATGTATTTTTGAAATCCTTACTAGTAATAATACTAGTTACCTTGGTCATGAGAGTGATCAATTAATGCCATGAATCAATGTCAACATTTATATATTTCATATGTTCTCTATTTTTTACTTTTTGGTAAATTATACAATGATTTGAATCCACACAACTATGAAATTTGGTAAATATTTTCATCTATGGATATTTTAGGTGTTATAGAGTTGGGATCAGGCCCTTGATATAGGCTTCCTATGTATCCCAATTAAAATAATCAAAACCAACATAGTTTGATCTCCTTTAGGGGATTACATCATACCTTTTAATTCTATATGTCAAGGACTATTGTGGTTACTTTTAATGTCATTAAACCATGATTAAATGAAGCACATTTAGATTATGTGACTAGGACCAAACGATGCATATTTTATGGTCCATGTTACCATCACGTTATGGTCTATACTCTATACTATAGTCCATTTTAAAATAGGGGTTTTGTGTGTCTATATATGGTAAATATGATTTGGGAACCCAATTAACCATCAGTAAACGCTCGAGGTTCCCAACTCCTTTGAGCATTGTACATGTCGCAGGTGTGCTCGTGGGTCAATTTATAGCAAGGTGTGATACTTTGGAAGATAGTAAATGTGAGTACTGTTAGGAAAGGGTGGGTGTGTGCCTTCTATAATTGGGCATGTGATAGTTGAGCATCTAATTATCTTCTCTCCTTCTTTAATAATTATTCAACCATTTCAAATAATGGGTGTAATTCTAATTTTTTTAAAATTAAATCACCAATAATCACTCAATCCTACCATAATCAAATCAGACCTATTTTAAACAATACATCTACACTACCAAAAAATACATGGAATACATAGGTATTTAGATAATGGGTTTTATATATATGGAAATATTTCATCATTATAATAGCTTATGAATATAGTATAATGAGAGGTATTGATGATCTATCATTCATATTAAAATAATGAATTAATAACAATGAATCATAGTAAAATTTCATAATTAAATGAAAATTATATCTAAGGGATTGAAAAATAAAAGAAGAAAATATAATAGGAACCCTTTAATTTCTATGTACCTTCCAAAATATTGATAATGAACTCCTTAGACCCTTAAATTTGGACTATTGAAATATAAATGTTGATAGTGGTTCTTAAATCCTTTAACTCACAATGTCTCATGAGAAAAACTCTCAATATATTTTTCGAGTGATAATTGGAGATAAATTTTGATACTATAATTTACCTAAGTCTCTTCCAAAATCATCTTGAGGGGACAGATGTTAGAATACCCATGCTCAATAGTTTTGATGGGTAGATGAATGGGAGAATGGGTGTATATTTATAGCGAATGAGGATGAATTTTTTATTAATTTATAAATATAGGCCTTGGTCTTTAGGTTATTAAAAAATATAAAAACATTGGGATTCATGTTATTTTAATACATGGTATTTGACATTTTGGACTTGGATTTTTAATTTTACAATATTAATAACTGAACTGAGTCAAAATATATTAATTTGTTCATGGGAAATATTTTTTATTCATAAATAATTTCTTTTAAAATCCTAAAATATACTTTTGGATTTGGAAACATCTCTATAGCTTTGTAAAATTAATCTTAATAATTTAAAATACATTATTTTAATGAATATAAATATTTTTTTCCTGAAAGTCTTTATATTATTTATTATTAATTTTTATATAACAATTAATTCGTAATTATTACAATATTACCATACCATAGTTTACTAATTAACAAAAAATATTCTCTCTTAGAAAGTTATGGAAATTTTAACATTGTCAAATTTTGATGTACTAATTCTAAATGTGAATTCCTTTTTATGAAAATAATGTTTTATATATGTCAAATTTATTAAATAAAATCTATTATGTATTTATAAAGTATTCATTTGACGCCAAAAATTTAAAACCACCTCTCTAAGGAATATTTATATAGTTATAATGTTATTAATTAATAAATATACATTGTTAAAAATAAATAATTACCCAATGATTTTATGTATTTTCGTAGAATATTTTATATAAAATGGTTAGTTTACTTTCACAAAAATCATATAGTAAAGTTATAATTCTAAAGATACAATTGAAAACTATCAGATTCTAATAGCCACCTTACCCTTCCAATGGTAATATTACCCCTTACGCACACACCTACAATTTATTCTACATCTAATGTCATTCATATCCTTCTCTTAGTTATTATACTATATCTATTCCATTTATTATTATTTTTCTTTATAAAGGCAATGTATCTAATATACTTTTCATTCTCTTTAGAGTATGCTTATGTAAAGTTCAAGATTATGGAGGATCCCTATATTATTACGTGTTGTGTAGAACTAGTTGTAACCATTACAATGAATATAATCGTATGGTACTGAGTATCAATATTGTAATGAAATAATAAATTGTGCATTGTGAAATATTTTTTGTGTTGGAATGTTTTTTTACTAGATTATAATATCATGTCTTACTTTAATAGGATTGTGTGGAGAAAAATTTAAATATTATTGAACTCTCAACATCTCGGGAATCAAATACATGAATTCAATGTTTTTTTATAATAATCAAGCCACATTATAAAACTTTCATATTATATTTAAATGTTATAGTCCCTCCCCCAACCAATTTGTTTTGACTTACAATATATATGGCTTAAATACCTTGACTTTTACTAGGTTATTCATACCCACTAGGTCACACCCACTCCATGGGGGGCATAACAATATTTTACTGATGAATAAAAATAATAGTGATGTTTAAAAATATTATAATCATAAAATTTTTAGAAATATGATTAATTAAAATTTTCTATTATAATATGAAATAAAACTGTTAGAGATGAACTTCAATATTTGTCCTACTTTTTCCAATCACTATATCCTTCAAAAATTCATGCCTCAATAATTAAATATATTTAAAATAAAAGATATTTTTATAAAAAAAAATATAAAGTTATTTTGACATCAATACTAAATTAATTCAATATCTTATTATTTTTTCTTAATATTATATTTAATATATTAAAATAGTGAATGTAAATATTAATAATGACATTCAGTATATCAATGAACTAAATTTGGAATATTTTTCAAATTGTATAAGGTGGAAAAAATGGTTATTAATCAGTATATCATTGATAACACTTAAACACTTGTCTAATATAAGATTAATTTCTCTCTCATATATGAAACTATTAAAGATAAATTTAGAAGGGATCCTATGACGTAAATACTGAGACCACTTTTGTACCTGATTATTTATAATGGTGTTTCGTTAAAAATTATTGAGAAATTATTTTTATTAATTTTTTAATGTGTTGTGTAATGACCCGAGTTTTTAGTCAAGGTAAAATTCCATTTGAATTTGAATTTTGGAATTTAATGGACATGTCATTCTTTAAACTGAGATTTAAAATGTAATTATGAGAGTTGGAACACATAAATGTGTTGTTTTTAGACTTGGTTAAGGGCCTGAAAGGTCCCTTAGGTGATTTTTCAAGTTTTAGGAGTATAAGGCTCCAAAAAATGAAAATATAATAGAACTGATAGGGGATCACAGTTCGACTGAAACCGTGCATCCCTTAGCAGAAAACCATGCAGCCTGTTTTAGAGGAGAAGATGTGTGCGCCATGGGATACACATGGTTTAACCAAACCACATTCTTAGAATGTATAGTTAGTGCCACTTAGGCATTACCTAGGCATTATTCATTGCATGGATGGAACACATTTTGGTTGAATATGCGAGGAAAGTTGTGCGAGGAGGTTTTTTAAAAAGTGGGAGCCACACAGTTTGGCCAAACCATGTAGCAAAAACATGAAACCAAATTTTTAAGGATGAAATGATCATTTAACCCATAATTAAAATTATATTTTTTATCCTTTATTTACTCCTCCATCACCCACGTGAAACCTACTCCTTGTGAAAATGGATCTACCAAGCTCCTCCACCTAGGATTTGTTGGATCTCATCTGTTCGAAGTCTAAATTTATTGCCATTAGTCTCTATGGATCTGAATAGGTAATATATAAATTCCTTTTTTAATTGTAATTAATATAATTTCAACTCAACTAAGTTGTCGAGGTGCAAGATCATTTCCCCTATTTTTAGGCAAAGCTCCATTTCTAAGATTTATTCTAAATAAGACCAAATCATACCTTGATATTGTATAAGTGATATGTTCTATGAATAAGATATGTGATCTATATCTTCTTCCTAATTTTTCCATCATTTTATAAATAGAGTTTTTTGTGCTACATGATGGACTTTTTTGTGCATTGTTTTAAAAATGATTTCTTCATACTAAATTGATTTATGCACCTTAATATACACCCTTTGATTATTGTTTAGAGATTTGGGGGTGTTAAAATAAATAATGTACACCCATTGGGTGATCATGTTTATATTTACATTATAATTAAATTTTCTAAGATTACCAAAAAAATTTATAAGCATTTGACTTGGAATATAAAATGATATTTCCCTTGCAGGTTCGCCCAAATTGTAAACAACTACTCTTGGGTTCTGTATAAAATATTAATGAAATGAATTTCCTTGTTTGATGTTTTTATTAAATGATTATTTAAAATGGTTTGGGTTATGAATTTATTGTTCAATTCATGTCAATTATTAAATTATTTTTTTTATAAATAATGTCTCGTTTCTATAATAAAACACCTCATATGAGGTGAGTTGTATTCTAAACTGAAAATTAATGATGTGCTATTTCAAATCATTATTGGATTAATAGATTGGGTGTTTCTATATTCTTGAATGATAGTTATTGATATATGGAATTCTAGTACGAGGCCTCTTTGATATTCTTCAACAGACTGGCCCTACTTCTTATAAATCTTAAGTGGACCAAATCATTTTATAAACACTTGGATTATTTTACAAACTGAATATATTAACTATCACCTATCCAAAGGAATAAGGGACCAAGATCCTTATAAGGTATTATATTGCTTTATATATGGGATTACCCATGTAGGAAAATTCTCAATTGACCATGGTGCCTTATGAGTTCCCTCTTTCACCTCTAAATTTAATTTACATTTTTAGATAGATTAAAAGGCATGAATTAAATGGGATGGATTAAAATGATGAATTCAATTCCATAAATGATCTAAATGGTATTTAATAACATGATTAGTTTTAATAGAATGTTTATGATGGTTTAGTTTAATGAATGTATTAAATGACTCAATGGAAATGAATTTTAAAGGGTGGAAAGGACACACCATTCAACGCATGCTTAGTACATGATATAATTAAAATGCAATGCCCTTAATATTAATTGGTCTTAATTAAATATAGATCATTAGAGGTAAATAATTATGGATTCAGTTGTTATTGTTTTTATTATAAAATTATTATTCCTTGATATAGGTCATGGAATTATGGTAACGGATATGTTGAGCATGGTGGAAAATCATGCTCCCTTACATCGGGTATTGAGTTTAGGATGTCTTCCACCACTGACACAAGTGGGACGTGGGCTAAGGCACCACACTCCCTATTTTGATCTATGAAATTATTTCTCACACACCATCCTAGGTGTTGTGGATGACATCTCACACTCTTTTGGTATGTAGGGAATATATCCAACCACTTGATCATATAGGCTCATTTAGACTGGTTATGGATGTTTGAGTTACACTCGGTCCAACCAGCAACTTGTATTTGAGGTAAATGGCCGTAAAAGTCCACACACATGTTGTTTATATAGGTGGATGAAATACATAACTATACTATGAATATATTATTATTATATACATATGGTTACTATTCAAACATTCATTTTGGCCATGATACAATGAATCTAGACTCAGCTAGGTTTCCTATAAGAACTTGTGCTGACTAGTATTTATTTATTTATTTAGTTTGGTTTATTATTCATATTCCTTTCACACTACTTTACTTTATGTTCATGGGATGGATTCTAATGTATACATCGTGGGTGGTAACCTACTGGGATTTATATATCACACCCTTCTTGGGATTCCATTGCATTGGGGTACCCAAGTAGACCTTATGTTTACAAGACCATGGATTCTTTCTTGTGTTGCTTTTCTTGTACATGGGAGTTAGGAGTACATGACCGAGATGATGCCCGGGATTCTCATGGAGATCTCCCTTGGAGATTTTATTTCTTTCTTTTTCTTTTTATACTATATTTTATATTTAGCTACTATATTTATAGTAATTTATATTATGTATTATCATCAAGACATGCATGTAGCTATTGTATATTTGCGTTGTCCGTTATTTACTTTCAATTTTTATTATAATTTTGTTTCTATGTCATTCATTTATTACTACTTACACTGTTGATTATTATTTTTTATATAATTTTACAACTCTGATATGCAGGTATTTTTACCCCACTATCACTTCCATAGACCCTCCCTACTAGTTATTAGCCATGGACATATGTGGAGGCGCACATTAGGCCATTTGGCCCATCGATATAGCTACCATCTTAGTGGTCATTCAGGTCAGGACATTACAATATTGTATCAGAGGTTTTTTCATTCATATTACTATTTATGAAATTAATAGACATGATATTAGGAATGTGCTTTCTCTTTGTAAATAGTTATGTCTCAGAGTGATCACCGCACCCATGTGGAAAATTCCATGTGGACGGGGCTAGGATTTTTGTTCATGTAGTTTTTAATTATAATTTATTATTATTTCACCATGATTGATTTTTTACTTTTTATTTATAATAGTTTATGGAATTTATTTTATTTTACCCTTATCTAGATAAGGTAAAGATAAATAATTTATACATCATTTTAGGCACATTAAAATTCACATGTAATGCATATTCCATTCCATGTAGTTAAATTTTTAACATGCCTGCTAATTTTGATTGCAGACATTGAGTGTTATTCCAGGATTAGTTGGTTATATTCCATGTTCATTTGGTTATATTATATGTTTACTATTTATCTATAATGATTATTTTTATTGTTTATTATGATATAATACTAGTTCTGTCATGATATATATAAATGGTTTCATCGCTTAAATATTTTGGTTATGAGTAAATGGGATCTGATTTTCAGTTATAATCTATATGACCTCCTTATAATTGGTAAAACGTAACCCATGTACCCTAAAAATCCTTGATATTTACACATCTTTAAATACCATTGTTAAAAATAAAAGGTTCTATGAGTTGTAATTTTTTAGAAGTTAATTAGTTGGGATTAAATAGAAGCCAAATTTTATTTGTAAGGAGTATATCCACCTTATAATTTGGAAAAGGTAACTCATGTATTCAAACCATCATTGAGGATTATACATGTTTACAAAACTATGTTGAAATTAAAAATCCGTAAAATTTCAAATTCTAAAGAGAATTTATTTCGATGAATGGGATCCAAATGACAAACTATAAAGTGTATGGGCAATTAATAGATTGGTAGATGGCCACTCATAGAACTGAACCATTATGTATGTGACCATGATATATTTTTAAATGGATATAATGTAAAATCTATTTAATTTTGAGATAAAATGAATGGTTTCCTCAATAATAGATTGTGATAAACTTCTAAAATTCATAAATGGACCCATGTTTGTCAGTTGGAGCATGACTCTTATTAGATAAACCTCTGTGGGTGCTTGATTAATTAATTATTACACAACTGCTATTAGTTTGTATTATGATGAACCTAGGTTGACTTAATAAGACCCTAGTAGGTCTCACTATTTTTTTAACATAAAAAAGTAATTTATATGATAAATTTCTTAATTATTATGGGATGCTAATAAATGGTTGATGTTTTGATAAGGAATTTTGATAGGACATGTCTTTATTCCTTGGTGTTTTATTTTAAATCATCTACATTCTTAAATATTAAATTTCAATCAGTGTAATGTTTTTAAAATGTAACTAGAGGTGGTTTACTTTGTTTAAACTCTTATGTAAGGGTAGTTTAAACTATTATCCTTAAGTTGTATTATAACATAAATGTGAGCATTTTCTATAGGCCTATTTTCCGTTCTTCAATGGATTGAGTGATATGATCTTAAGCGTAGTGACTTTGTATTTGGAATGATCTTGTGATAGGGTTGATTTTATGATTTCTTAAGGGGGTAACCTAGGTTAGGTATCACCCTTACAGCTTAAATTCATTACAAATTCAATGATCTTTTCGATGTTTGGTGTCATTCAGGTGTCTTTGTCCCTAGTAAGATTCTCATCTTCTAAGTGACACCCTTGTTTGGATGGGTGGTCTTGTTTTCCTTGACCCTTGTTATGGGTGTGAGCATTGTGTAATGTATAGTTTCAGTAGGTTAGGCATTCGTAGATAATTTTCATCCATTTAGTAGGTTTCATGACCCTTTCTTATTTCATTAGTTGACTTAAGAGGTCATTAGTTTGTTTTATAGCCATATAGTACAATGAGACTTTGAGCTAGTTCTATTATATGAACCTCATGAAACTAAAATGAGTAGGGTGTAAAACCAATGGACAGTATCGAGGGTGTAATATTTTTCTTTTGAAACCTTTGATAGGGTGAGTTTATATATGGGGTACTAGTTGAGTTTCTAAATGATGTAATGAATCAAATGAGTTCGGTGGAATGATTGATCCTTGTATTGATCAGTATGTTATTGGGTCATCTCTGTAGTATAGTGACCTATGATTTAATGAAATCAATTTCTTCTCAATGCTCGAGATGACTTCTATAGGATTAGGTGTTTTGACATCCTGACTAGGTTGGTTTTGGTTTTCATGACAAATGATCTGATTTCTGTGATGTGGTGATCGTGACTTAGAGGATAGACACATGTACATTTATTTTTGTTTTTATCAAGTATGATCTTGATAATATATACTATCCCTTAAATCTATTAGTAAGAAAATCTTATGTTGGAGAGCTTCATATTGGTTTTGGTGTGCATGTCAGTGATTTCTCGGTAGCATGGCATTGATGTGGTTGGCAGTGAACACAACCCTTGAGAAACACTGTTATTTTTTGTTAGACTTCAGTGGTTAATATTTAATGATCACAAATGCATGGGGTGGTAATGGAATCATAGTTTCCTTGGTGATTCGTTGGTAAGTGAATCTAATCTGCCTTTAATAAGTTGACCAACAATGGTTCAACTATTCCTCTTTTGGTTTTCATGTTTTCCTCTTAGTTCACTTTTCATAAAGAGATGAGTATTTCTTCTATCTTAACATCATCCTTGATGTAATAAGATATCATAGATCTTATTCCATGCTAATATTTTAAGAGTTTTTGAGCTTGGTAAGTAATATCTACCTATGTTTCCAGTTGGAAGCGTGGTTAATAAATGGGAGTGGTTTGTTTTGAGTGATACTTGGGTTCCCATGTAGGGGCACCTTGGATGGACTCATGGACACCATCCATTTTACTTTGAATTGAATACAATTAAAATGTCTCTCTATTATCATTCAATGATCTAATGTGGATATATTGGATTTATACCAATGTCTCACTCATAAAAATGGATTATTAACTCACATGGGTTTTACCTTGGGCTCTAGTTTTATGAATCCAAGGATATCTCAGACCTCTTGTCGGGATCAGAGGTTATGTTTAAAGGGTAATGATTCTGGTGGGTTGGATATGGGTTAAAACTTTTTCATTTCGAGGCACGATGGATTAAATGGTTAGGTGATGGTTTTATTTGGGAACATCACTGGAAGTCATATATGGACTTCGGTGAGCATGCTTGTGGTAAAATCTACATGCCTTAGAGGGAGGTGTTGTGGTTTAGTTTTAATTATTCTAGTCGTCTAAGACAAGAATTGTGTGAATGGTCAGTGAGAGGTGGATCGACTTATTTTCCTTATTATTCTATGTTTACAGTCAAAGGGAACCATTTTAAGCACGTCTTCAGGTTAAGGAGTGTGCGATGTAAGGGTCGGTAGTGTCTTCTGGGAAAGCTTACGTGACTAGTCTAAATTTGGTTGATCATGTTTTATCCATTTATTTCAAGATATGTTTTTGATATGACCGTGAATGTAATTATGTTCACCTGGTTAAATGTATCTTTCTAAGAGTGTCACTATAAGGATTAAGCGTGTGATTTGTAGGCAATTATGATGGTATAGGTGTCGTGGTTTGGAATTTTCCCCTTCTAATATGAAAAACCATTAGTGGGGTGAAATATCTTTTATATTTTTAACAAGATTATTTTGTGAGTGTGTGTCTAGAAAAATAGGGATCAGGTAATCTCTTGTTTACTATTTTATTCAAAAAAAGAGTGTTGGATCAGGTCTTGATGGCTTAAGTGTCATATGCTAATGTTAACCTTTGAGGTGGGTTGGGAGTTTTTTAATGAAAAATAGATGTTTGAATGGGACTTCATGACCCTTGTAGGTCGGGTGATTTTTTCATTATTTTTGAAGGATTCTTAGGGAAGAGATGTTCTATGGTGGGGAAGTGGTAATGATCTGTGTTTTGAGGTGAGGTAAAATTCCAGGGGAATTTGAATTTTTGCATTAAATGGACGGTCCATTGTATGAACAAAGATTCATAACATAATTATGATATTTGGAACACTTAAATGTGTTTTTTAGACTTTGGTAAAGGCCTAAGTGGTCTCCCAGGTGATCCATCAATTTCTGGGAGCATCGGGCACTAAAAACTCAAAACGGAAGAGGATTGACAAGGGCACATGGTCTGTCTGAAACTGTGTATCCCTAAATAGCAAGTTGTGCACCCTATTTTAGAGGAGAGGATGTTAAACACACTAGATACGTATGGTTTACCCAAACTATGTGTCTAGACCACACGGTTAGTACCACTTAGGTAGTATATTAACATAATTAATTTCAAGGATGGTGCAAAGTTAGGGTAACTAGGCTGGGAAAACCGTGTGAGGTGGTTTCCTAAGAAGTGGGAGCCACACAATTTATCCAAACAGTGCGACCTAGTTTTTAGGAGTAAAATGAAAGGTTTTACCTTAATGAAACTTATAACTTTTCCCTTTTCTTTCCACCTCCATCACCCATGTGAAGCCTCCTCCCTTTTCAAATAGAGCTCCCAAGGTCATGCACCTAGGATTTATTGGATCTCCTTCATCCAAAGTAAGAATTGATCTCTATTGGTCTATATAGATCCACATAAGGATGATCGTGATTCCTTTTGAACCATTCTTCATATAATTTCTCCTCGACTGAGTTATTAAGGTGAAATATCATTTTACTTATTTTTAGGATGAATGTACATTTATTAGATTTCTTCCAAACTAAACTAAATCAGACCATGAAATTGGATGAGTTATACATAAAACAAATAAGGTAGGTGTTCTATGTATTTTTCCTAAATTTTATATATTTTTATAAATAAAATTGTTTCTCTACACTTAGGCCTTTTCCATGTGTTGTTTTGAAAATTATTTCTTCATTCTAAATTAGTTTACGCACCTTAATATACACCGCTTGATTATTGTTTAAAAATTTGGGGATGTTAAAATCAATCATGCACACCCCTTTGGTGATCTAGTTTATATTTACCAAATAATTAAATTGTTTAAAATTATTGTAATTCCTTCTAAGTTTTCAAATTCGAATATAAAATGAGACTTCCATTGAAGGTTGACCAAAATTTTAAATAACACCTCTTGGGTACCATTTTTAACTTTTGTGAATTAAATTTCCATGTTGTTAGTTTTTACAAAAAAATTTGATGTTATTTGGGTTATGAATTTAGTATTCAATTCATGTTTATGCTTAAATGACTTTTTTGAGAAACAATTTCATGTTTTTATAATAAACCCCCCAATATGAGGTGCAATGTCTTCTAAACTAAAAATTAGTGAATAACTATTTCCAATCATGATTAGGCTGATGTCTTGGGTGTTTCTTTATGCTTGAATGATAGTTCTTGATATATGTCATGCTAGTACATGGACTCCCTGTTGTTCTTCAATGGACTATCCCTCATTTTTATAAATGTTAAATTAATCAAAGCACCTTCTAAGTACTTTATGTGTTTTATTAACTAAATGGATTGATCTGCACCTATCTAATGGAAAAATTGACCAACCTTCTTCTAAGGGATTATATTGATTTTTTATGGGATTAACCATGTTGTTAAATGAAAAATTGACCATGGTTCCTTCTAAGTTCCCAATTTCCCCTATTAATAGAAAATATTATTTTAGATAGATTAAATGGGATGGATTGACATGATGGATTCCCTTCTTTAAATGATTTAAATGCTATGTATTGACCTAATTAGTTTAAATATAATGTTCATAATGGATTTATTTACTTGAATAGATTAAATTATTCAATGGAAATTAATTGTAAAGGGTTTCAAGGCCACACTGTTTAATGCATTCTTAGTACATGCTATAATTAAAATATGATTCCCTTAATATTAATTGAGATTAATTAAATGTAGAGCATTAAGGGAAATGCATCATGGATCTGGTTATTATTGTTGTTATTATCAAATGATTACTCCTTGATATAGGCCATGGAAAAAAATTAAAGGATCTGTAGAGTATGGTGGGAAATCACACTCCCTAATATCCAGTTTTGATTTCATGAAGTCTAACACCATTGATACTAGAAGGACATGGGATGAGGCACCATGCTCCCTATTTAGAGTGATGACATGATAGATCGATCACCATAATGATTTTCATAACAATCTATTGGATGTAGGGAATTTACCATATTTCTTGAGCTTATGTGCTCATTTAGACTAGTTATGGATGTTTGAGTTATGCTTGGTCCAACCAGCAACTAGTATTCTAAGTATACGGCCATCGATATTTGCACACACTTAAAACATATAGGAGCACATAATCTATAACTATAATATGAATATATTATTATAATATATATATGGTTACTATATTGATATTCATTATATCCATGAGCTGACGTAGGTAGACTCGACCAGGTTTCCTAAAGGCACCTTAGAAGACATGTATTTATTTATTTCTATTTGTTATTCATATTACATGTACACTTATTTAACTTATGTACACATGATATTTTTAGCTATAGAAAACATGGTTGGTATTCTATTGGGATTTATATCTCACATCCTACGCAGGATGCCAATGCACTGGGGTACCCGAGTAGACCTTATGTTCGTAGGACCATAGATTTTTGCTTACACTTCATTGCTTGTATATCGGAGTTAGGAGCACTAGACCGAGTTGGAGCTCGGGATTCCCATGAAATATCCCTTGAGAATTTTATTTCTGAATTTATCTATTTTTACTATGTGATATCATTAAACTCTATATTTATACTATTTAAGATTATTCAGTATCATCTGGACATGCATGAATCTGTTGTATATTGGCATTTAACATCATTTACTTTCAGTTTATATTATTATTCTACTTATCTATGTTTAATTTATTAATTCTTCTGATATTGATTCTTATATATTATACCAATGTTATACTCTAATATGAGGGTAAATTCTCCCCAATATTACCTACTTAGACACTCAATACTATTCAGAAGCCTCTAGTGCACAGGGAGGTGCACTAGAGGCCATGGTCCCGCTAGTCTAGCTACCGTCTTAGTGGTCATTTGGGTCAGGATGTTACATGATCAACAATTTACTTAATGTAACATATATTTAATGGCCATTTTAGGTTCCCAAATATTGTTCATTTTATGAAAAGAGAACCCCTCTATATTTGATGACTTTTAACTATTTCTCTACATAATTTCACTAGTGAATTTTATTTTGTGTAATTACATGTGAGCTAATGTAATAAATTAAATTATATATAAAGAAAAATATGTTTTCCTTTATAAAATATTATTACATTATAAAATCCATATTGTTAATGAGATGATTCATGTCATTTTACAAATATTAAATTAAAATAATATGGTCAGGAAGATTGATCTTCATGAAATATTTGACAGTCTTTAGAATTTATATTGGTCATCCATGAAGATTTTGGAATTAGTACTCAATTTATAATGATGATTAATTCAATCATGTTATCCTAGTGTAATAATATAATGTTATATTGAGATAAATAATAACGTGGGATAATTTTTTGAAATATATGATCCAAATATTATTTAATATTACAACTTAATTTTAGGTGAATTTATGAATTTCATTGTTTTTCAAATCTCAAAAAGATTATTTTCTAAAAATTTTGTTCCTAAAAAATATTTTTCAATACTTAAAAAAATAAAATATATCATTAAAATTGAATCCTGATTTATTTTGTTTAGTGGTTTAAATATTATTTTTCTTAATATTTCCCAATTATTATATATATATATAAATGTCATGTTTTATATTTCACTCATAAAAAGTATTTATATTACTACTTAACAATAAATATTTCTTACTTCCACTTATTCTACTACTAATTATTTTTTTATAGAGCATTGTTAATTTGGAAGTGAGAAACCATACAATATAAGTCAATCCTAAAAACATTAAACTACATAATACATTACTAGATGATTCTAGAAAAATATTATAATGTTGGAATTATGCACCCTATGTAATCTCATTTCAATTGATGTTACCTTCATGTATGTATCATCCTAGATGATATCCTCAAATTAGTATTCCACCATGTCTTAACTCTAAAGATACTCCTCTAGGACTATCTTCCACTCATTGAATCCACGTGTTAATATCCGACCTTGTTTGTTGATCCAAGTACATATCTCACCATCATTATTAAGTTAAATCACTCTCTCATACATTCTATTGTCATCCTCCTATGAAGAATTAATAACAAGATCCACATCCAAAATCACTTCCTTAGAGTGAATAATTTGATATAGGGGTCTTTTTCATCATCTTTCTTTTTTCCTATCTCCTTTTAACAATTATACCTTTATTGGTATATATGTTGAATGATTCTAACCCTTAATCATTATTTATATTTATTCTTCCTATTCCAACTTCTATTTGCATATTCTTATGGTGTGAAGCCTTCTTAACTGAAGTTGGCTCATTTCTAAGAGATAACATATATTACTTAGGACTTGAACCTTTAATTTTTGATCTAGTTGTTATTGGTTTCGGGTGGTAGGAATATCTTTTATGGGGTCTATTATATCTTATTTTTTAATTGAATATTACCCCTAGACAAACCTTCTATTCTTCGCGTTCATTGAAAAATAAAAAGAAGGTTTCCTATTATCTTTATGTTCATAGAAAACAACACGAAAATCTTATTTGAAATCAGAGCAGTATAGATATATGTCATCTGCCCGTAGAGGATTCTCATTAGATGAAATTGGTTCTTTTATATGGCATGAGTGTACTCACAAATGCATTATTTAATCTAATTGTTCTCTCTTAATAATGAATTTTTTCATTTTCCCTTTTAACTCAGTTGTTTCCCATATGTCCTCATCAACATTTCCCATGTTATCCCATCTTAAAAACTCAAGCATATTTCAAACCTCACTTATTATTTATAAAGAACTTATCAATATTTATAAGAATTTTTTTGGTACTAAGAAATACTTCCTGAATCATGAAAAATTAATATATTATTAATATTAATCATCAAGATATTAGTTTATAGAATTCATTAGAATTTATTCAATATGAATATTATAGTACAATTTTTTTATTTGCTGTTATAGGTCAACCCATTAGTTACAAATATACCTTCACATAATTCTTGTTATCTAATAAAACATAGATAAATTATGAGTGATGAAAATTTATTTTATTTTATTTTTATATTTTATGAAAAGTATGTGGTTGTGTTTTATTTTAGAAAATTATATATTTTTATTATTGAAAATTGTGTGAGACAAGGGATAAGGATGAGTAAAAAAACCCATGAAAATGGAGAAACCTAAACACAAACAAAGTTAACAAGTTTTGGAACCTGAAACTATTTAATATT
This sequence comes from Viscum album, assembly GCA_963277665.1. Taxonomy (NCBI): domain Eukaryota; kingdom Viridiplantae; phylum Streptophyta; class Magnoliopsida; order Santalales; family Viscaceae; genus Viscum; species Viscum album. The sequence goes on from OY728164.1 coordinate 1,355,729,470, forward strand.
TAAAATCAATAATTGAACCCTAGACTATATGAATCTCTTACAAATTCATTACCCAATTAAATTTACTATTTTTAATTTTATTTTATATGGACATATTTGGGTATCAGATACCCTGTAATTGGTATATAAACTCAAATTTGAATGTAAATGGGTATTACATATAATATTCAAACCCAAACCAAACCCAAAATGAAGCTGCATAACATAACCAACATTTTTATATATTTCAATTTTATTTTTATTTATTTAAATTTCCATAATTCTTCATTTTATGGTTATTTTCCATGTAATTATATTAAACATCAATTATGTAATTTATGGTGAAATGGATAAATTATTAATAATTAATTATATTCATTTATGAATTTATATTTTAAATCCACACATTTAATCTTTATTTTACTTTAAAGATGACATTTGAAAAGCATATATGGAGAAAACATGAAAACTACCCATCTTTTTCATGCCCAAACATCATGAATGAAGCCCAAGGTGTAGTAAATGGAAGAAAAATTTATGATTGGTGGAAAAGAAGATTGTGTCAAATTCATAGTCAATGGTGTAGTCAAAGTCAAATACATACTCAAATAAATAATACAATAAAAATGTATAATTAATGGGCAAGTTAGTGGCCAAATTAAATAGTCAAAGTAAACAGTTAAAGATAATAGTCAAATTCAAAATTCAAAGTCAAAAATTAAAACTCAAACTTTAATGGTTATTATTTTTTGACCATTTACCATTTACCATTATATTAATCCTTGGATATAAATAGAATTTTCTAGGGAAATTGTGAGGGTTGGGTGTTTAAACAGTAGAGGTTCTACTATAAGATTTTAGAATATATATATTCTTCTATATTCTATTTTTCTCTTTCATTATTTTCAAACTTTTTATATTTAAAATTAACTTTTATCATTTCTGTTTATCTCTCATGTTCTCTCTCCCTCTCTCTACTTACTATTACCACTCATTTAAAGACCCCAAACTCTTGTAGCCCAAATTCAGTGGTTACTTTTTTATAGTAACACTAGATTTAAGTGAACCATTCTCAAAGGACCACATAGTTTAGTTGTCTAGGTAAACTAGATATATATATCATTCTTATATTATGTTCGAAATATAAAACCATATCATGAGGAAAAATTATGATTTTACAAAATGAAAGGAAAAATTATGATTTTACAAAATAATAAGATGATAATAATATAGATTTTATTAATGATATAAATATCACATAATTCCTGCAACATATAATTAAACAGAAATAATCCTGAATAATGATGAGATTCTAAAATAAACATTTACCACTTTGGTGACTATTGAATCGTAACCCGTATGAATGAAATAACATGAAATGAAAATTTAAATAAAATCATTATATATTTATCATGATATATCATATAAAATGGGCATTATATACACCACATGAAATAATAAAGTGGTCAAAGTGTCATATGTCTCATAAAAACAAAAGTGAGACTAGAAACTCTTACCTGAGTCATGACTAGATTTGTAAGAAATATTACCTCATGTATAATAAATTTAAATTTATTATATTTATATAAAATAAAAATTTACATAATTAAAATATCATATATGATCCAAACATAACATTTCTACACCCATTTTTCAATAATTATTTATTACAATCGTCATTTCTGAGGGATATCTTTCTCTTTTTTCATATAAGTTTTGGTTTAATAGTTTTAGTCCTATCATATTTCTCATAGTTCAATAAAATTAATAATTTTAACCATGAAATAAATATCATATATATTCATTATATATGTATTTATAATAATCCAAGAAGTTTATAGATATAAAAATGAATTACACCATTCTTGGAGATTGTAGGTTGTACGTATGCATAAACATTGTTTTCTCTTTTATATGAATTGTATGAAAGAATTGGAAATAATAATTAACCTTTAAAAAATAATTATTATATCATATATATCATATATATTCATTAAATCTATCCTTATTACCATCCATGGAAAATTGAAGTGAAAAAATGAGTTGCATCACTTAATTGAGGTGGTAGCCCATGCGTACGCATGAGAGGTGTAATTATTTTCCAAAATATGGAAAGTTAAGAAGGAAGATAATATTTTATAGTTAAAAAATAATAAAAGTATCATAAATATCAATAATTAATTTTTTTTTAATATTTATAACTATCCAATTAAAATATTGTTGAGAAATTAATTACACTCTTACATGGAGAAGATAAGACATACTTAAGCAAGAGCGATGTTTTCTCCTTTCTCAAGATGAAAAATAGATGGAAAATGGTTTTAAAATAATCATAATAAAATATAAATATATTTATAATAATTTATTTACTATATTATTATGGGTAAAAAAAATTAAAAGAATAAAATAAATAACTTTAAATTTTTTTGTGAAGATGATTACCTCTTCTCTGATAGACATCCTTTAGATTGCTTCTTAAAGACCCTTGGAATGGTATGTTAAGAATACCAGAACCTATAATTAGATTCTAGGGAAGTTTTTTAATAGAAATGTATATTTTTTTGTTGAGATATATGGCTCAATTTTGTGTGACGAATTAAGAGAAGGGGGTGTGCTTTTATAAGTTAGGGAAATGGCACACTTAGATTTTTTAAAAATATTAAAACATCATTAAGTAATTATCAATAAAAATATATAAAAATTGATATATATTCAAAGAAAAAATAGTATAAGTTTTATATTTCCATATAAAATATAATTTAGATTGGTTTTTTTTCCATTTTAAACCTTATCTATTGGTTTAACCTGTTTATTTTCTGATTTTAGTTCAAATCACGGTAACAAGTTTTTCCATCTTGAAGGGTTACATTTTTTTACTTATAAGTTATTAATTTTCTCATAAATGGAAAAGTTGATAAAATTTTCGACCATATCCCATTCTACTTGTCCTCCTTCAAGGTTTTTATAATTTTTAATTAATTTAGTAAAATATTTTTATTATAAAAAACTATTAAACTCATTTAAAGAACTATTCACATAATTTGACTTTGAAAACAACATGACAACCATTGAATTATAAAATAAACCTTTCAAAAATATATAATATGTTATTTTTATCTAAAAAAATCATGGAAGAGAATAATTCAATGAAAATTTATAAATTCTTCATTTTTTTAAAGACATTTTTTTTATTTTTATATCAATTAAATAAATACTAAATTTGTGTTTTATTAGAATTTAAAGTAATTTTTTATTTACTAAAAATTAGAAATTAATTTCTATGATAAAAATAACATTTTTTCATTTAAATACATATTTAAAGCCTAAATTGTCCACTTTTTATACTTATATACAAAATTCAAGATATTAAATTCAAGAGAGTGAATTTTTTTATTTATTCATTCTTTAAGTTAATATAAAGGTCATAATCATAGAAAAATAGAATGAGTGGCCATATATTAGAGAACATTATGTACATGTAAAAACTAAACCCATACAATAGTATAAAGAAAAGTGTTGAGTTGATTTTCAGATCTTATGTCATGGTTTTATCCCCACTTTACCAATTTTATCCTTACTGAGGTAATAAATATTTACCACAGTTAAAATTTATAATAGAAGAAAATAAAATGGAACTATTTAAAAAAATTAACCACTAATTCTAAATTTAAAATCAATTTTTCAAGATCTAATTTCTTAAAGTGGTAGAAATTAATTTATGAAAAAAATGCAAAAAGCAATGAATTAATGTTCTTTAAGAAAAATGTCTTTTTTGGTATGAAAATGTTTTTACCCCAAATTCAAAAATAAAATTGATTATAATAAAATTAATCAGATTATTAATAATATTATATAACTGATTTTAATTTGAAACCTTTTTAAATCAGAATATAACTTTTTAAATTCTAGAAAAATAAAATTTTCAATAAAAACTATATTATTCACTATTCATTTGAAATTAAATAATTTTAGAAAAAAAAATAAAAAATTAACTCAAATATAATTTTTAAATGCTTATAATATAAACAATATTATTTTTAGGAAATAAAATTTATAATATTTTAATAAATTAATTATAATATTAACTCCCAAAAATAAATAAATCCCGTTTTTGAAGAAAAAATATTTTTAAGAATTAAATTTCATTAATAAAAACAGAGTTCTAATTTCCCAATTATTAGTAAATATTTTTTTATTGAGAAGTTAATTTATATATATTTTATAATGTGGTTAATTCTATTTATACATTCGAATTCAATGAATAGGTTATAACAGATATATTTAAATTATAATATTATTCAGTTTGTTTAAGCTTAGTGTTGCATGTTGTATATAATATCAAATATAAGGTTGATTTAAAATATTTGGGTGTCACATTTTACCTAATATACTAAATTCCTCCCTCTCAATTTGAACTTGTGCTCCTTTATCAAGAGTATGGCATTTGATAATAGCTTCTTTAAAAACCCATACCCCAAAAAGGATAAATAAAACTTTCTCTAATAAGAGGGAAGGGAAATATAAAGGATATCTAGAATAACACATAAATAGGTTTCAAAATAAAATAAATTTAGTGGGAAGTGAATATATGGGTTTTGAGAAAAAATGAATTTCGAAATAATAATGGAGAGTGATAGAGAACACTGATCCCAAGAAAGTGAATGATCATGAGAAAGTTAATGTCCACAAAACCATAAATCAAAATGGATTAAAAAAGACCATTAATTCAATGAAAATTAATGTAAGTGGACAATTTTTTGTGTTTCAAGATCCTTTTAATAGATTCTAGGAATTTATTTACCATTTAGACTTACAAAATATAGAAACATACTTGATAAGTATAATTTCATCCTTTAACCAATTTCCACCACAATATTATCTTTTTCTCTAAACGATGAGTATTCATGATAATTTTTTCTTCCTTGATGCACTAAAATCAACTTTTAATAGATCACATATTCCAAAAATGGATAAAATATACCCCTCCATCCATCCATCCAATGGCCAAAAATTTCTACAATAACACCAAAGTTTTAAATTATACTATTCAAAAAATAAATAACTCTATATCCCAATTAACTTCAATAACATCAACATTAATGAACTTTTTAACCCCAATGGTGATCTCATATCTTTTAACTTACATCCCTAAAATTTTAATAACATTCTTAACCTATAATATTTCATTTTAAACATAAAGGTTACATTTACCACAACCTAATGAATCATCCCCAAAAATACCATAAATAACTATAATAATGTATATAAACTCACACCAAAATATCATGAATTAAATTTAGATACTAACATGAAAGGTAATCCATATATTGAATATAAATATCTCTATAAATAAAATATTGTCAATGAATCTCTTTTTAACCATAACAATTATTTATATCCCACTATCTAATAAAACATAATTAAATTAAAAAAATCATATACTAACATAAATTGTTATTTAATCCTTAATATAGTATTCTTCATGAACACTATAAAAGATTCACATCAACTCAAAATCCCATCACATGAAGCCTCAAAAGGGGTATCTTTTTCTTTAAACTTATGAAAAACATAAACTTATAAGACCCTGATGGTATTTATAACTCTTAAGTTAACCCCACATGAAAACATATATTGTTCCTAAAATTAAATAAATCCTTAATCCTCAAATAAAATCATATACTCTTTCCACAAATACCAAAATATAATAAACATCATCAAATATGACCTAAATCACATTGTCACCAAATCACTAACGAATTTTCAAAATTACCAATACTATCTTATTTACTCCATCAATGTTAGTCTTATATTTATCTCATAAAAAATGATCACCTTACAACTAAATCAATTTTCTTGATTATTGGTACCATTAATCATATGTTTTAAAATTCTTAAAGAAAATATATTATGGAAAAATCCATATATATTTCGTGATTATTATATATATCATTAACATTACACTTTTAAAACAAAATTCTTTGGTCCCTATACCTAAAAACATCAATCCTTACACTTCAATTATTGGAATCAAATAAGTCCTTAATAGGTCTAGGATTTGAGCATTGGATTAGGGAATTGGATTAGATAATTCCCACATTTCCCACACATAATAAATTGAACTATAAATGGTACCTTAGGATGAAATTCAATCCCCTACAAGAAAATATAAATTTTCCTTTACAATTCATTGATCCATGACCTTATTTTTCACAAATAAAACATTTTCTTATTCCATTGAGATATTATATTGAGTTTAACTTTCTTTATTTTCGACATAAAAAAAATTTAGACTTCTTTAATCCATAGTCTCTACCACTAGAGCTCTCAAAAAAATCCATTCTTATCATCTTTGGTGAGTGTAAGAGATGGTTATGGTATAGGTTGTTATTCCTAAATCATGATAATTGATTATTCATAATCACAATATATTTCTATCTAGTTATCATCCAATTTTGTTGCTTGTAATCACCAAATTTTCCATCACATTGAATGTTTACATGATTCCTCCAAGTTCCATCCATTGACTAAAACCAAAAAGCATAGTAAAATAAACAATAATCTTAGAGGAAAACCACATAATCATAAAAATAATTTATAATATTTCTAAATCATGACACCTAATATTCAAATCCTTCATAATATTTCATAAATAAAATATGAATTTACCTAAGCATAACGACTGAGAGTGTCAAACTAGGTGTATCATAAGGGTACAGTCACCATGCACTATAATGATGGATGAAATATATTCAACAAACTATTTTTGAGGTTATTACCCCTAGATGCATATTTTCCAAAACCACATCTACTAATTGTATCCATATAAGAATGCACTTATTAAAAACCCACATATTATATACCATAAAAAAGAATTTATTATATTTTTGTAAAATTATAAATATATATATAGTTTATGAAATGAATATTTTCCCTTTTCTATGTTTTCCTAAATCTAGTTCCCAAGGTTTCTAATAAACTTTCTCTGATACAAAATGTAAAGGTAATAAAAGCCAATAGCCCAGAGTATGTGGTTACTTTATTACAATGGAACTAGATACAAGTGATCACATCCCAAAGGACCTAATAGTTTATCTTACTTAATAAACTAGATAGATACATGATTACCATATTAAATTGAAAATATAAAAACATAGCCTAAGATAAACTCTTTCATCCTTAATATCATTCATAATTTAATTCTTTATATCTTATAAAAAGGAAAAAATTAATGGTTAAGCTTATATAATCATTAAGGGTTATATATTGTGGAACCCATCTTGAGTAAATAATCAATAATAAATAGGGAAAAGTAAATAACTTAAAAATCATTTCATTTAATCAATAACTTGAGAAAAAATAATAATATGGTAGGAAAAAATGATGACAAAAAAATAAAATATAAACAATCACACGATGCGAGGAGACTCAAGAGGCTGGTTTCCATGGGATGGGGTCAGAGTCTCAAGAACGTCCGAGAGAGTTACTCAAGGGTTGCGACGTGAGGAGTCCGGTTTTTTCAGATGGGAAGATGGGGTCTCTCCTTCCAGACTCGTCTACCCTGGTTAGTTCCTTGCTGCCTACTTCAAACTGTTTCAATATCCTTTTATAGGTCCCGGAGAATTTCTCTCTGGGGGATGTCATGCCGTCCTCCCCGGTCAGTGGTGTGTGTACCCGAGCTCGTGCCAAGCTTTATCAGACTCCTCCCTCAAGTAATTCTAAAGGCCAGATGATGTCTGGGGCCAAGTCTAGGCGACCTTGGAATCAATGATATCACTCATTCTTTGGAACGCCCGGGGCCTGGGGGCATGAGCTTTGTCGGATTTTCTGGTTTCTGAAGTTCGACGTACAAAGGTGTCCGTAGTTGTGATTCTTGAACATAAACATCATTGGTCAAAAATTTCCAGCTTCACTGCAAGGCTTGGCATGCAGGGTTATATTCACGATGATCTAGTTAATCAGCATATTTGGGTCTTCTAGAGAGATAATGATTCAGTGGACTTGTTAGAGGCTTCTAACCAGCATCTTTCTGTGAAAATCACTGAGGGGCAACAGGGGTGCCTTTTCTCCTTTGTCTATGCTAAGTGTGAGGCCAGAGAGAGGGAAGCATTGTGGCAGAGTTTGGACAAATTTGATCAAGGGAATTTAGCATGGTTTGTGGGGGGGGGATTTCAATGTCATTATGGATCCGTTGGAGAAGAAAGGAGGCGGTAGGGTCCCCATTTGTGACCGGCAAGCCTTTGCGTCCTATGCCTCCCGCAACGGTTTACTTGATTGGGGTTTTGTGGGAAGTAAATTTACGTGGTGGAACAACCAAAGGGGGCATCGCCGCACTTGGTGAAAATTGGATCAGTGTTTTGCTAATCTTCAAGCAATCTCCTCTTTTCCGAATGCAAGGGTGGAACACCTTGTGCGAGCTTTATCAGACCATGCTCCCCTTCTCATCAAGCTGGAGCAAGGTTCAGTGAACAACCGGCGGTTTTTCTATTCCAATCAATGGAAATCAGACAGCAGTTTCTGCTCAGTGGTGCTTTCATCTTGGGCGAAGCCCATGCAGGATAGGTGTTGGATGGGTTTGCACAGTAAACTACGAAGTCTCGAGGAAGACTTGCAGCATTGGTTCATCAACAGATTCAATTTTTCGACCAATTTAGAAGAGATTAAAGACAAAATTGAGAAGCTTGAGAGAATACTGGAGGATTCATTGGATGAGGACAACTTTGGAACTCTTGTTGAAAAGAAAAACCTCCTTGCTGTCATACTCTTGGAGCAAGAAAGAGCTGTTCGAGAGAAATCCCGAGCTACTTGGCTTAGAGAGGGGGATAGAAACACAGCCTTTTTTCAAGCCTACATCAAAGAAAGGAGGCGTACAACTGTTCCCAATATCCGAATGGGTGATGGGTCTTTTACCCAAGATATTGAGGTCGTGGGAGGTATGGCCTTTGATTATTTCAAAATGTTGCTGGCAGATCCTAACCCATCTATGAAGGAAGGCTATCCTTCTGAACAAACCGACTTGTTTAGCTTCTTATCTTGGGTGGTGTCCAGTGAGGTGAATCTGGCTTTGGAAAAAATGCCTGATGTTGATGAGATTTGGGAGGCAGTTACGGCCCTTAATGCTGAAAGTGCCCCGGGGCCGGATGGCTTTCCAGGATCCTTCTACATCATTTTTTGGGAGTTGGTTAAAGGGGAGGTCGTTGAGGCCATCCATGACTTTTTTAGAGGGGGATACCTACCTAGGGTGGCTTGCGCGTCGACACTTATTCTCATTCCAAAAGTGAATGACCCTTCTTCGCTCAATCAATTTAGACCAATTAGTATGTGTAACTTCCCGTTCAAGATCCTGGCAAGCATTCTCAACAGAAGGCTAGCGGTTCATCTTCCCCAATGGGTCTCTGAAAACCAACAAGGTTTTATCAAAGGGAGATCTACTCAATCGGCCATTGCCATGGTACATGAATTGGTGGGGGATATCAACATCATGTCTCCCAGATCCAATGTGGTGATTAAAGTGGATATGAAGAAAACCTACGATAAAATGGAATAGAGCTTTATCATTAAAGTGTTGGGGATTATGGGCTTTTCCAGAGGGGATGTGGATTTACTGTTTAGAATTTTCAGCTCTCCCTGGTTGGCTATTTCTTTCATGGAAAAGCAGTGTGGGTTTTTCAAGCCCAACCGTGGACTGCGACAGGGAGATCCCCTCTCTCCCATACTCTTCAGTTTGGTGCAGGACGTCCATAGCAGATATATCGAGGGGAAAGCTCTTAGTGGAAGCCTCCATCCTTAACGTGGTAGATCCAATACTAACAGTATCTCACATATCTTTTTTGTGGTTGAAATGCTATTTTTCTTGAATGGTAACAGGCGTACCATTAGAGAATTTAACAGGGTAATGGAAACTTACTGCAAGTGGATTGGCCAGACCATCAATAGAGAGAAATGTAGTGTGTTTATCTCAAAATGGTGTTCAGACAATAGGGGGAAAAAGATTACGAATGCGCTGGGTATGCAGAAAAAGTCCTTTCCTATGGAATATTTAGGAGCTCTTATTGCACCAGGAAGGGTTCAGATTCACCACTTTGATGGGATAGTTGGGAAAATTACAACCCTTATTACAAATTGGAAGAATCGATTCTTGTCTTTTAGGGGCCGCATCACGTTGGTTAATTGTGTCTTGTCCTCGATCCCAATGCACATGCTTTCAGTGCTTAATGCTCCAAAGGCAGTGCTGAACAATATTGAAAAGGTGCTGACATGCTTCATATGGGACTCACACAATGAAGGCAGACTTCACTGGACTTCATGGGACAGGATGGATAGGGAGATTTCTGATGGTGGTATTAATATTCGAAGTGTCAAAGGGGAAATGTTGGGCATGCAAGCTAAAATTGTGTGGGATTTTCTGGAAAACAAATCGATGTGGGAAAGATTTATTAATAATCGCTATGGAAAACAGATGGACAGTGGTAGAGGGACTTCCTCGCGACTCTGGATCATGATTTCTAAACAATTACCAGTGCTCCGCATGAATTCCAGGTGGCTTGTGGGTTGTGGGAAAATTAATTTTTGGAAGGGGAACTGGGTTGGCTCACTGCTGGGGTTCCTAGGCTGTCCGGCCCCGATGATCTCATCTTCTCAGGCAAGAAATTTCAGGCCATTTATTCAGGCCATCCTCACACCCGACCAGCTGAAGGTGTTTGACGGCATCACATTGAATGAGGAACCATACAAGTTCATCTTTACGGGGTCGGTTTCGGGTCCCTTATCTGCTAAGGGGTACCGCTCGGTGTCTTCCGACCATGGCATTCCAGACCGATGGAGTGGAACGGTTTGGTGCGGCGATCTTCTGGTGAAATACAACTTTCTTTTTTGGCATCTTCGGAACAATGCTCTCCCAACCGATGAACAGGTGAGGAACAAAGGGATATCTTTGACATCTAAATGTCTTTGTTGTATTGCTTCCAAGGAGGAGTCGGTCGATCATCTATTCTTTGCCAGTGACTGGGTGACTACAGTCTGGAGTTACCTGGGCGAGGACTTCGGGTGGGGAAGTCGGGCAGCCACACTTGCCACGTTTCTGCATCTTTGGTTCTTGGGTTCTGAAGATAATGCTTCCGAGAAGAAGGCACGGGCAGTGCTGCTTGTTGCAGGCTGTTGGAGCATCTGGAATACCCGAAACCAAAGACGTCACGGGGACACGTCCTGCTCGTGCCTGGCCATGATGGTTAGAACCAGGTGCATCGTGGTCGAATTGGTTCCTTTAATCAAAGGATGGACGAATATTCCTACATTGAGAGTTTTCATGGCAGGTAACTCTGTTGTTCGCACCTTACAGGATGCTAACAGGTGAGGCAGATGGGTGAAATGGAATCCTCTGAGCAGTGGGTTGAAACTGAATGTGGACGGGTCATGTGTGTCTGGTTTTATGAGGGGCGGGGGAGTGGTTCGTGATCCCCAAGGGGTAGTGATTCTGGCCTTCAGTGATGGCTTTGGAGCGGGAGACTCCCTCAGGGAGGAAGCTTCCGCGATGCTGAAAGGTATTGAGCTTTGTCACTCGCACAACATTAAGTTAGAATCGATCGAGACCGATTCGGCTATCCTCCATGGTTCGCTGTAGGGGAAGTTCCAAATCCCTTGGACTATTGTCTACATTATTGGTAAGTGCAAACGTCTATTGGATCCACAGGTGATTATTAGTCACACATGTTGCGAGGGGAACATGGTGGCTGACTTCCTCGCCTCAGGAATTACTAATGGTGATCGTAATGTTTTGTTTTCCAGACTAGGGTATCTTCCACATGCATGTTGTAACTTTGTTAGGGCAGATGCATTGGGTCTCCAATACTTTAGACCTCCTTAGGTTTGTTCTGTGTAGGGATTTTCCCATCATGAAATTATAATAAAAAGTAAATGTTGGATGGATGTAAATTCATCACTGTTTTAATAATGATGGAATTCATAATACCATTAATCATAAACTTAATTTCAAGGCCTTGTTCCAAGAAAACATCAACATATTATCAAAATCTCATGCCTAAACATCTTACATAAATGGGTAAGGACTCAAAAAAATACCCAAAATGTTTTGTTTTATGAGACATACTGATTAATCAAGGAACTATATAATTTTTTGTCCCATCCATCACTTTATATTTCTAATGTATTCATCATATGAATAAATAAAATAACTTAATCAACATGCCTTAATAATAAAAAACTATCCTTATAATAAGAACTAGTATACATAATGTCAATACTTTCCTAGTCAAATTGATCATAAACCATCCAAATAAATAAAAAGGATGATATAATTAAAAAATATTCCCAATGGATCATAATTAAAATTATTCTTTATTTTCATTGACGAATTGAAATTCTATGAAAATATCATTAAAACCAATCTTGGGGAAAATAACCATTTTTACTTTGAAATTCATGTTAAAAAAATTCTATAAAATTAAGAATACATTTTATATGAAAATAATCATGGAATATTTTTTATGAGCCTTAAAAGTATTGGGTGGTTAGGATGATGTGAAATTATTTTCATGTCAATTATATTAAAAAAATTTGTTTCATATTTTTAGTAAAAAGTCAAAAAGCACCTCATTCAAAAAATGATATAAAAATTCATTTGAAAATTTTATATAGAAAGTCAAAAATGGGTAAAAATTACATTAAATAATAATATTTTAATAGTAATAACATTCTTTGAAACACTTTAATGAAAATATAGACGTGGAAGAAAATATTCCCTATATAATATAAATCAATGTCAGGTTTACATAATAACATTTTTCCGATATATTGAGTACTTTAAATAGGAAAATGAAAATGAAGATTGTAATTTTCAGAAATAACAATATGATAATATTAAATATTTGGTTTAATATAGAACTTTTATATAATTTCCTCAATGGATACATAAACATAAACAAACATGAATAATGATGATATTATGAAATAATGGATAACTACTTAGGTAAATTTTGAATCAACACCCTAATAAAAGAAATATCATAAAATGAAACAATAAATACAAGGAAATATAAATGAATCAAGATATATCATATCAAATAGGAATTATATACACCACATGAAAGAAAAAAGTTGTGATTATGGCCTATGTCTAATGGAAACCAAAGTGAGACAAGAAACCCTTACCTTAGGTCTGAATTGCTTTTAAAGCGCTCAAATATATTTTATAATAAATTTAAATTTTTTATAATTTTATACTAGAATAATTTAAAATCTTATAAGATCATATATGATCAACATATAACATTTCAACATACATTTTTGTAATAATTATATATATTATAATTTCCATTTCGGAGTGTTAACTTTATCATTTTTCATTTATGTTTTGTTTGGTAGTTTTAGTAATTTAATATTTATCTTGATTACATCATATAAAAAATTATAATAAGGATATAAATATAATAAATATTTATTATATACATATTAATAATTATCCATCAATAGTATATATAGAAAAATTAATTACACAGTTCACAGAGATGATAGGTCATACATACGCTTGGATGTTGTTTTCACTTTTTAACGGATAGAATAGAAGAAAGGTAAATAATAAATCACCTTTAAAAAATAATTTTTATATCATATTATTCATTAAATATATCCATAATACCATCCATGTAAAATATAATAGAAAAATGAATCACGTCATTTTGTGGAGGTGGTAGCTAACACGTACACACGAGCGACGTTATCATTTTACATCAGATGTAAATGTAAGAATGAAGACATGATATTATAATTATAGAATAATAATTATATCATAAATAAAATGTAATCTAATAAACTACATATCTATAACCATCCAATTAAAATGGCGATGAAAAACCTATTACACTGCTATGTAGAGACGGTAAGTCGTACGTATGCATGAGTGATGTCTTGACTTTTAGTAGGATGGAAAAGAGATTTAAAATGGTTATACCATAATAATAATAAAATATAAGTATATTTATGATACTATATTTATTATCTAATTATGGGTAAAAAATTCTAAAGACATTATAAGATGAAATAAATTTTAAAGAGTCGATGAAGATGATTATCTCTTCTTTGGTAGACTTCCTTTACATTCCTTATTAAGGACCATTGGAATGGTATTTTAAGAAGAAAATAACATCTAATTAGTGGATAAGTAATTTTATAATATAAATTTTTAGGTTTCAGTATATCTATTGGCTCAAATCAGTGGGAAGAACTGAGATAAAGGGGTTCCCTTTTATAAGGGAGGGAAACCACACACTTAGGTTTTTTAAAATATTAAAATATAATTAGTTAATTCCTAATAAAAATGATTCAAAATTTCTATATATTTAAATAAATATAGTAAAAGGTTGAAATATACTGATCCAATAATATTTATATATGTTTTGGGGTCATTTTAATCCTTATCTTTTGGTTTAACCCATTTATTAACTGATTTTAACTTTAATTGTGGTAACAACTTTTTCTATCTTAATGGGTCATATTTTTACTTATAATTTAACAATTAACCAATAAATGTATAAGGAATGAAATATTTGAACATTTATAATCCTAAATTTCCTATTCCATGATGTTTATTATTTTTAAATAATTAAATAAAATATTTTTATCATGAAATACTATTAATGTCATTTTAGAACTATTCACATATTTTACTTCAAAAATAATATGAAAGAAATTAAATTTGATTATAGAACTTTAAAAAATCTCTAATATGTTATTTTTTCTACAAAATTTATATAACACAACAATTCACACATATTTTATTAATTTAAATATTTTTTAAATCATTTATTTTATTTTTATATTAAATGAATAGATGCTACATCAGTGTTGTGTAAGCATTTAATGTAATTATTTAATCAATAAAAACTATAAATAAATTACCATGATAAAAAATTAACTTATATTTCCAATAAAATTAATAACCTGACTTATCATATTTTATCCTTATGTAAGAATTTAGTGATATTAAATTCATGGGAGTAACATTTTCAGTTTATTCCTCCCTTAAATTAAAACAAAGGTTTTGATCCAATAAAAATGGCACCAATTTGAAATATATTCAAGAAATGGATTTAAAATGGTTGAAATCCACAAACAAAATAGGATAAAGGTAAGATTTGTGTTGATTTTGAGACCTTATCTCAGGATTTTATCCTAATTTTACCTATTTTACCCTTACAAAGGTGATAAATATTTATCATGGTTACTATTCAAAGTAACGAAAAATAAAATGTAAATATTTAAGAAACATGGAAATCATAATTATAAATCCTTAATCCGAATTTTAGGATTCAATTTCTTGATTGGTTGAAATTAATTTAAGATAAAATCACAAAATGCAAAGAAAAACAATTTTTTCGAAAAGATGCCTTTTTAAGTTTAAATAAGTTTCTATAACAAAACCAAACATAAAATTTATTATAGTGAACTTAATTGAATTAATAATAATAAAATAATAAATAATTTTACTTTGAAACCATTTTAAAATAAAATGGATCATTTTAAATTATTGAACTAAAAATACAATTTTCAATTTAAAACTGTATTTTGAACTACTACTTGGAAAATTAATATGTTTATAAAATTTCCAAAACTAAATTATAAGATAATTTTGAAATATTGATTTTGAAATAATATATTTTTATCAAATAAAATTTATAATAGTTCGAGAAATTAATTATAATATTCACTAACAAAACTAAATAAAGAACACTTTTCAAGAAAACACATTTTAAAGAATAAGATGTATTTACATAAAAATTGTTGATTATTTCACAATAATTAATCCATAAAAATGTTATTGTGTATGTAATATATATATATATTTCCTAATATTGTTCATTCTATTCATACCTATTAATTCAATAGCTGGGTCATAACGATCATATTTAAATAATAATATTTCAGGGCTTGATTAAGTTCAATGTTGCATTTTGTATATACTATCCAACATACTGTTATTTTAAAATATTTGGGTTTCACAACTCACACTCACTATGGTGAGTGACTAACATAATGTTTGTACTTGGGGGATGTTTTGTGGTGTTCTTGAATTCTTTCGATTTGATTCTATAATGTTTATTTTGTATTTGTGCTAGGGTAATGGGATTTTTGAGGTGTGATGTGGAAATTGTGCATCATCACAAGATATTTTTTCTTAATTTATTATATTACCTAAAAAAACCATTCCATCCCTTATATAAAGAATTATCTTCATATATTGGAGTTGATTGTGTTTGATTAGTTGAAATGACATACGATAGAGTCGTGTCTCGGATGGTGTCCCACTCTCAATTGAGGTGTGTTTATCATTGATGGATATAGAGGAGGTGAGATTTTGTATACCAAAGTGATTTCTTGGGCATTATATATTTCACACTCAAAGTAGGGAGAATTATTTTAGCACAATGGGATATAAAATAAAAAAACTCTATATAATAATAATGGATAATGAATGAACCCAAGTTGCTAACCCTGGGATAAATTGCACTATGAATAACTTCATTTTATTTGAATTTTCATTTATTATTTTATTTTCATTACTAAATTTCAAATTCTCATATCCCAATGTCTTCATTTTTCTCATAAAATAATTAAAAAATTAAAAATAAACTTTTTTTGGAGTAGTGAGGGATTGACAGTGAAAGCTATATAAGAAAGATAACCCCGGTCAGTCACTGTGATGTAACAGAAAAAATAGTATTTTTAACAATCCATGATATGTTTTTCAGAATCTTGAACTCTTTTCATGGATCCAAGATAGTTAGTCACTTTTTATTCCTATCACACACCCCATGATAGGCGTGTCAGAATCTAGCACCATTTCTGTCACGACCCTTCGCCTAGGGACCATGTTGTGATTACCCTAAGCCCACATTCCATATGCCAGGGGTTGGAGACAATCACTTTATAGTCATATCCCTAAAGTGGTAAGGAATTTCCTCAAAAACCGGTACACACACAGACATGTCACACTGCACACAAGTAAGCACAAGAGATGAAGAAAGGTACAACCACAAATAAAAATCACCACTGAGTGTAAAAGTATGTACTAAAAGTAAAGGGGTCTAGATACAAGACCAATTAAAAGGGAAGAACAAAAAAAAGAAAAAACTACTCTTGAGGTCATCCACCAAGGATCCTACCTAAAGGGAAGGTAAAACTCATCACTGTGGCTCTCCATGTCAATCAGTCACCTCCGTGCACCGTCTCTCAATCGCCTCCAAGCACCATCTAGCCTTGACTCCTAAAGACTCAATCAAACTATCTATCATCTTCAGAAGACACAATAAGTTGTATGTGAATCTCATGCAATGGTGAGTATAAAAATACTCAGTAGGGACCTCGAGACCCCCGATGGTCTCTCAGAATTCCACAAATGAATAACCACAAATCATGATCTCAATCATAAAGCACAAAGCAAAAGATAGGTCATTCCAGGGATATTCTAGTGTAGTAACGGTATCATCATCAGTATCATCATCAAATTCCTAGGCTACTAGAGAACTCCTCCTCTATTGAGTACAAAGGTCCTTCCAAGTAACATATAGGTGCTTCCCACTAACCTTGAACTGGTTAGGTACTCCTCTTAATCGCATATCGTGGGTCTGCCGGGTCACACAGAGTCTCTCCCCACTGTGGCATGTAGATGTACTTCTCCTGTCGAGTACCATGGGTCTACTGGGTCACAATGAGCTGCTCCCCACCATGGGACTATAAAGTCACACAGAGTTTCTTCCCATTGGGTCGTCGAGTCACATAGAGTCAAAAGTTAGAAGTGTTTTGGTCTCAACCTGTTGCAGGGTTCTACATAGATTGTGCTTGGGAGAATTGCTCCTCTAGCCTTCAGTCATATTTCAACTAGAAATAAGTTCCTTTAATAAGTAGCTTGATGATTTTCCATGCTATATGGGTTCTATCGTAACAGACGTCGCATCAACAAGACAACCAGTCTATAAGTTATAGGCATTTTAGTGTCGAGGGCCTGATTGGATTCTGGTATGATCCAACATGGACAATCTATAACTTTCTTTGAGTCTCTTATAGAGTATAACAAAAGGACCACCTCTTCCTAAGGTTATTGGAATTGTAGATGGTTTATCAAAAGGATGTCTGGTTTAAGAGATATGCATGTTTAAGCATAACTCGGAAAAAAAGGGTTCGGGTACGGTCTGACCTAGTCGGACCAACCCGACCTGGATGGATAGGCCCATCTCGAAGGGGGGTAGGTTCTCCCCAGTATGGCTGGGCCTGGTAAGGCCCACTGTGCCGTGGGCTCGGTCCACTGGACCTAAGGTCCTACCCGGCCCACCCAACTGGGCGCAGCCCACCGGGTCATGGAACCGCTCAGCCTGCTGGCCGAGTGTGTGTGTGGGGGGGGGGGGGGGTCCGCTCCCCTCTTGAATCGATTCGACTGTTCGTGTCTTCAAATCTGCGGTGCCAGTTGGTGTTGGACCTCCTAGCCGGTCTGCTCAGACCGGTCACCTGTGGGGCACGGGTCTGCCCTCCTCCGTGACTCGAAACTGCGGCCTTCCCCTATAGCGTGCTACCGTGGCGCGCTGCCCGACATCAATTTTGATGACGATTGCTTACCTCCCTTTTCCACCATGTCATGTTCGACCACCGCCTCCTCTTCATGGTCTACAATTTTTGGCCACTACCTCCCTCGGTCGTCGGCACCTCCGTGCCGGCAGAGCTTCTGTGGGACACCAATGAAGCACTAGTGGTATGATTTTATTCCTTTCTGCACCTACAAGCTTCCTGGGAAGGTTCCCATGCTGCATGGCCCTTGGTTCCACCTTCTTTCCCTACATTTATATTTCCCACAAAGAATGAAGCCAATACCAAGATCAGCGGTGGGTCCGGGCCTTGTTTGTTCTTCCTGTGCCCTCCGCGTTAGCATAATAACAAGGGAAGTATTTCAAGAATGGACAAATATTAGTTAAAAAACAAAACTGTCCAACCTTGAGTTTGTTGGATGATACTGCAGATGAGGAATTAGTGTCCACATTCTAGGGTGTTGCATACCAAGGAGAAGGTTCACATCCTTTGGCACTCATCATTTCCCATTGTCAAATCCTCTAAAGGTCATCGACGCTCCATTATATATTGGTGGAAGACGTAACCGACACTTCATAAAAGGTTCCTATATTTCAACTAAAAACTCATGCCTGAGCTTTTTTTAAATAGAATTAAATAGGAGATCAACCCACCATGAAATTAATGAGGTTCATTACTAAATTTAATTAATGAACCTATTAATTTTTCCAACAGTGCGGTTACACAACCATGTGTAACCAACCATTAAGTAGCCTGGAAACCTAGCAGTCCCGCCACTGCATCTCAACAGTTACAAAGAATGAAATGATATAACTCGTTGAGTTATTTTATTATTTTTTTTATAAAGTTCAAAGATCAAAATATTCGTCCAACCCTTTGCAGTCGAAGTTAAGTTTCACCTAATCAAATCTCCGTCCAGAGAATTCAATGGTACCCTTAGATTTGTTTTAATTTGAGCACTATTTAAAAGGATAGAAATATCTTCCCACAAGTTTACTGAACGTACCTTAAAAAAATTTCAAAAATTATTAATAGTCACACTAGATCTGTACTGGTCGACAATAGGCTCTGCCTAAGGAGAAAACACTTTCACAAGCTCAACGGTACTCTCAGATTTCCAGTCTGAGATAACGTTTAGGAGTTATAGAATTAGAAAATAAAATAAATGTTACTTAATTATTTTATTTGCAGCCAAAAAATGAATTCCACTATTAGCCCACACTGACCAATATTAGAATTTTCCTAAGGAAAGAATACCTTCACTAGTTTAGTGGTGGTCTTGGATTTTTAAATAGAGTCACCATTTGTGAGTTATAAGCATTTTAAAAATAAAATAATTTTATTTAATTATTTTTTTATGGTTATACCATTTTTAGATTTTCAAATAGGAGGCCTACGCTGAAGAAACTTAAGTCGTGTCTATGGTAAAATCTTCATCCTAAACGCAATGGTGCCATCAGATTTGTGATCTGAGAACCTATTTAAAAGCCATTCCACCATTTCAGGAAAACTACTTACATATTCAATTTAGAGCTTAACATTTTTTAGGGATCATTTCTGGCACATCGGGTCTCGGAATCACATGCTGTCTATTTTTCTAAACTCTTAATAATACCAAATAATTTTAAAAAAATTATATGGAAATTCTAGGTCTTTACATTCTCCCCACCTTAGGGATTTTCATCCCAAAAATCCACAAAAAAGGCTTATTAACCAAATGGGGGTACTGAGCATGAATCTGAGCCTCCCTCTCCCATGTGATCTCCTGAAGGTTCTCGTGCTACCACCAAACATGCACTAGGGGGATTGACCATCCATGAAGGACTCACTTCTATTGATCCTATATCTACACTGGGAACTCCATAAAATTCACCCCATCATCAAATTACAACTCTCCCTAGTTGATAACATGTGATGAATCATGCACGCATCTCCTTAGCGGGAACACATGGAAAACATTTTTCACCTGGTGCATCTATGGGGGATGATCGAGACGGTATGCCACCTTTCCTATTCTACTGAGAAACTAAAAGGGTATGATAAACCTCAGATATATCTTTTCACTCCGACCAAATCTCCACAATTCTCGTCGGGGTGAGACTCAAAGGAAAACATGATTTCCCTACTTAAACTCTAAAGGTCTATATCTTTTGTAGGAATATAAATTATGACTACTCTATGCAGGCCTCATCCCATCCTAGATGATCTGCACCTTATCAGTGGTATCCCATACCAACTGTGGACCCATAAGTGCTGACTCCACTCTCGAACAATCCAAAAAGGAGGATACAAGCATGAAGCATATAATAAAGTGTCTGTATGGTCCACTCCATATGAGCATCTTCCTGAGGATGAAAGGCAGTGATCAAGCTTGCTGGAAACTGATTCTCAACATTCACTTTCTGACAAGTGGGACATCATGAAATGAACTATGCCATTACTTTCTTCATCCCTAACAACCAGCACTAATGTCATATGTCCTGGTACATCTTTTCCACACCAAGATGTACCACCAAAGAGGATAGTGTGCCATCTAAGGAGGATGACATGCTCCCCACCTTTAGAAAATTTTTTAGGAGCCTGTCCTGAGGATATCTGAGCATGTTGGGTCTCGCAGTCAACGTCTCCAAGTTGTGCCTCCCTGACTCACTGAAAGAGTGGGGGAGTGACTCTCATATACTGGAGGTAATATGCTCCATCACTATCCACGAAGAATAACTATAACGTGACTAGCTACTCTATAACCTCACTCTGTAACTATAACCCAAACCTCATGCTGAGTGAAACTACAACTATGTTTTCCTTCCCAAGAGTGTAGACCATCTCAATGTCATAGTCATGGAAGAATTTCATGTAATGACCTGACCTCTGAATTCCTAGAGCCGATGCCGATGAGACATTATGTACCACAAATACATTACAAACATTTAAAAATAATACATCATGTACCAATATTACAGAGGCTCGTGAGGTTCAGAATATGGGAAAACCAGCTGCATTCTGAAATGTTCCATCTGTTAGAAACCGTAACCTGAAAAAAATTTAATCCAAAACTTAGGGTGAGCATTGAAATACTCAGTAAGGTGTTTGAAAATAATTAATATAGCTTTTGAAAACTTCGTTTGAAAATACTTTCACATACAACAAAATTATTCCTTCAAAGAAAACTTCATGACATAACAAAGGTCACTATAAAACAATTAAAGCATTTCATACACAAGTATTTGAACATTTAACTGAAAGCTAGAATGTATGATTGTTCAAAAGTTCGTGAAATATATCATATAAATTAAGCATAAAATGCAAGGTATGCAAGAACTACGAAACATGAACATTATCAGAGTTGCGCATAAACAATTTCACTACAACTTATAAAAATGCACACTTTAACATGACAAATGTAATGATAACATTTTCATTAAAATCGTGGGAAGGAAAACTGATCATACTGCATCACTATCTCATCATATGCCATGTGCACTTAATTTCATACTCATAGGTAATGGTTCTTTAATTGAGGATATTACTCTAGTCAGAATAATTACTTGGTTGGTCATATACTAAAACATAGTGAAGGAATGCTAAATTGTTGGACTCATGCTGACTGTGTCATGGCCTCGTTCTGTGAACTGTGGGTAGAAACCCAAACTGATAGTTGAAAACAAACTCAAAGGTTTTTTTTCCTACTGATTGTCTCAAGAGAACTACTGATGCATCGAGGAGCTTACTTTTACTAGTCTCCAACCTGGAGGGACTACTTTTACCAGTCCCTAACCTGGAGGGATTTATTTTAACCGAACCCAACCCGACATTCCAATACATTCCTCATATGTCAATATGGTCTAATATTCATGGTCTCCCATAACACATTGAATATTTAATTCGTTTTCATTTCTCATTACACAAGGTGTCCCTTACCACTTTGGTTAATTTAGTTATTAGTTCATTACCATGATATATCATATGCATGCATTATGTATAATAATAAATAAAATAAGTAATGAATACATGATATGACAGATATCTTTGCAAATATGGAATAATTAATTGACATAAGGCATGGTTTAGTAAACATTATTTGTCCATAGGATAATTAATAAAACATGTCAAATGGTAGGGTTTTCCACAAAGGTGTTAAATGTTAATACATGAAAATGAAACACTTACAGAAAATACTTGACATTAATTACTGCGTTAAACATGTCATTGATCATGAAATTAAACCATAACAATATTTACCACTAATAATCACTACAGTATATTTAACTTCAAAAAATAAATGGAAACTACATGTTAACATAAACTCATAAATTCTTAATCCTTTAATATAAATTTAATACAAGCCAAAATACATTATTTTAAATCATAAATTACATCAAGGGAATATTCCAGTATGTCTTCTTTAATTGAACTAGCTCATTAATAAAAAATATATATTGGCATAAAAACCACCAAAATTATTGAAATCTTACATCTATCAGAGAATAAACTAAGTGCTGATAATTATTACTTGAAAATAAGGTCTTTGAAATTAAACATATAAATACATTTTTACATAACTGCATATAAACAAAGTGTAAATATGGTTTTTTACACAATTTAATCAAGGTACATTAAATTTCTTTAAGATTAGAATACCTCTAACCAATAACCATTTATGCGATTAAAACCAAAACATATAGAATTTATTATCCATGAAACTGTATATTCATAAATATATAAGAACGATGGTTTTATGCTATAACATAGATTCATTTAGACCCCAAAACCTAGACTGCATCTAAATTATTATTTAATGATGAGTATTCATCTTATAAAAATCCTAATTAATTTGTAATAAGATACGTAAACATATAAGTATTTAGTTATATATACATATAAAGTTTACATAATGAATTTGTAGATTAAATTAGATTCAAAATAACCTATATTGGTACATAAATTTTAGTATACAATAATAAAATAATGGGAAATCTTAGAAATATTTTTGAAGATGGGAATATATATTTGTAAATACTTAAATACCCGATTACACATATCATATAAAATGATTTTCTTAAAATGAATCCTTTCAAAATTGAACATTACATAAATACTTGAGTGCATAACTCATGAACAATCCACTCGATAAAAGAGTGGATTTGAGATATACATTCATGTTTTAAAATTACATATATATAACAGCATGTATAACACAAGTTATAAAACAAAACTAAAAAGTATTAAACCATCAAACCATTTCAAGATCACCCTAGCAGAACCCGAACACCAACTTTTATAAAGAAAGGAGATGAAAGACTATAGTACAGGAAATGGTTTATATATATACATATACATATATATAATATCTAATTATACACTGTGTGTGTATAATATGTTTTTATTCATAAAAAATTGATTAATCCTCTTACAAGATAGAGGAGGAAGCTCATCCAGACAAAGAGGGGAGAGAGCTTGCTGGAGGTCCGTAGAAGCTTGAGAGAAAGAGACAGAGAGGGATTAGAGGATGAACCCGTTGGGTTCATCTTTCATGGGATAGGGCGTAAAGAAATCCAATAGTTCTCGTGTACAACAAGAGAGGACCCTATGCTTGACTACTGAGGTAAAAACAACACTTCAAGTTGGAGAGAAAACAATAATTCAAACACACACACATATATATATTATATAACCTTACCTTAGGAGGAGATCAGGAGGATATGTCTTGAGGTTCATAAAGGTGAGTAGGTCTGTGGAAAGGAGAGGCTGAAGATGATCAGTGGAGGAGGGAGGTGGTGATCGCGATGGCCACTGGTGCGGTGTGGATACGAAGAAGACGATGCAAATAAGGGTCGGACGACCGCGATCAACACTGGCTAGATCGAACGGAAGAGGGAGGCATAGGGAAAATGATCACTCAACTTAAACATCAGATGGTTCGAATTAGATCACACAGGGGATTGATGGTCTCAGGCAAAGCTGGGTAATCGAGCAACTTTGATCGCGCGGACAGCCACGATCGATCGCGTGATGCGATGGATGGCCTGGATGGCGCGACAACAGAAAATCGGCATCCCACATCTAAACGGAAAGAAATTTGGGTGTGTCTTAGAAGCCTCAACGCTCTCACTTCATGGAAATAACACACACACACACACCACGAGGCCTTATACACCGGCCCCTCATGGGCTTCGGCCCACCCCTACACCCTGCGCACCATAGGCTTTAGCCTAACTCTGACCGTGCTCCGCCCTGAGTGCACCGACGCTACCTAGCCATATCCATCTCACCTCTGAGCACCCCTAAAGGGTTCCCTTTAGCTCCGACCGGTGAGTGAAGGATCGGCCACACCTCGGTGTGAGCTTCCTCCCCTGGTAGGCTTGTCTCAAAAGGGTGTAACCCTTTTGAAATTTTAATACTTAAAATTTTTATAAACAGAACAAGGTCGAAATAAATAATTAAATTAAAAGTAATATATATATACACAAATATAAACTAACATTTTATAAAATCAACTTACAAAACCAAAATTACTATATGTATACATTTTTACACATTAACTCATTTAAAAGAGTTACTCATGTGAAATTGGCATAAGGTTCTATAAAAAAATATTTATAAGCTTAATTATAAACATATAAAGTGAAATATAAGCCTTTATAGACCTCAAATTTATAATAATATTACATAATCTTTATTTTATATTTAAAATGTACCTTAATTTAAACTGAGTATGTTCTTTTAAAACATTTCCTTTAAAACCATGATATATGAAAATACCATTTAAAAAATTTAGACATTTTAAAACAATTGAAATTTCTCAAAATTATGAAAGCATAATAAAAACCTTGTTTTTATAAAAATATAAACCTCATTAATTTTAAAAACTGTTTATCCAACGGTAATGGAATTTAAAGACCCAATGGATACAAAAAAATCAACGGTCAAATTGTTGTCATATAAAACCTGGTCTCGGGGTGTCATAAGCTTAAGGTGATTGAAGAAGAATATGAATATGGTTCAAGTCATCCCTTTAGTGATTAGTGTGACTGCGGTGGCTTCGTCCATTCTTATGTTTGTTTTGATGGATGCTAAATACCCCTATCATCTTCTCAGGGTTCTCGTTGCTTTGAGTGGTCTTCCTATAAAATTAATAGGGTTTTTAATTGGTATCTTTGGTTTGTGATCTTTCATTGTAAACTCAGAATCTAGTAAGACACTTTGGTGTTAAGTTCGTAAATAAGGAGTTCTATGTTTTATCTTTTATATTTTGTTTGGTTAAAAGAAGAAAACTTTAATGGAATTGAACACACAATTGCTATTTATAAGGTTTTGAAATATTTGGGGTGTTACATTATTCCCCCTTTAAAGAATTACGTCCTCACAATTCTATTCATAAACTAAAAAAGAAAACACCTAGAAGATCAACATCACAAAAATGGGAGATTTGGCTTGGTCAACAGAATACCCAGGTTGGTACTCAGTTCCTCTGATTCATTAGCCCAGATACATGTTGAGCATTATGTCTTGAAATCCTGCTCATGTGTTCTTTAAATAGGCTTCCATAGGGATCCTCGTGTAGTAATAATTTCGGGGATATATGAATAGACATATTCTCTGGCACTCTGCCGAACTACATCACGCTCAAGATATTCCAATGGAGCCATGCGATAAAAAAGACTGAGGTTCAGAATCTGGTACATGAAGGCTGCTCTGCGGCTCCCATCTTGGGCAGCTACTAGAAAACATGATCTGGCAGAATATTTCTGTGCCATAGTGAAACATCGAAAAATAACTTCGAAGTATCTCCCCCTCTGCCTATATTAAGGGAGTTGGGAATTGGTGATGAGGTAGAAAACATGGTCTACCACTTGACAGGAATGAAAAATTTCATGGCTTTTGGATAAATCAATCATTCATTTACATGATCCTCACAGATTGAGGAAATAAGGATAGTCCACAGTGCACATCCTGATTAACATTTCCTCCAAAATTTCACCAGGTAGGGATTAGATATTTGTTTGTCCAGCCATCTGAAAATAAATTTATGAGAATTCATTTAAAATTTCAGATAAAGTAGTGACATGAAAGGAAGACAGATAATATTTCAATAACACATAAGTTTATGCATCAGTGCCTGAGTCTGCCACACAAACTCTTACTGACTTTCCGACAAAACCTCCCTGACATCCTTAGTGATGTCCCTACTCAAACTATCTAGGATTTAGTAACTAAAAAGGAAATAAACATAAAGAAACTAGGTTGTACATTTACATAGACCATCTCCGTAACCAGTTCTCTGATGTCATCAACTCTATTCCCAGGGTGGTTCCCAGTTCCTCGATCTCTCTTTTCCAGACACACCTTGGGCAAGTGAGTTTAAACTCCTGTATAAAACAATTGGGCTTCTAGATAGAGGCTTGTGTGGTGTAAAGATCAGTGATATCTTGATGAACGTGGTCCCTACAGATTCGTCATACTACCTCAAAGTCTAGGGGTTTGATGTTAAAGAGTCACCCGTATAGACTGAAACTCAAGACTTGAAAAAGATAGGTTGTACAGAGATATCCCTCCTCTACAGCTTCCTGGAAAACCCTTTTAGCCAGATAGTTTGAAGATAGGGAAAAACATAGGAAAAGACCTTCATAATATTCCCCCTACGTATATTGTACGTGAAAGTTATGCATAAGTTATACGATAGTACACATGACTCGATCCTTGGAAGAGTCGAAGGATATTTGAGTTGTTCGACACTTGGTAAAGGAGCTTGCATGATAATCAGAGGTTCCCAAAGGGTTCATAGTCTTCCATACACGACTTAACAATTATAGTCTCGAGGATTTCAGTGGGAAGTGACAAAATACTTGTAAGTGATCTTTCGTCTGCCATCTGAAAATTATAATAAAACCATTTAGTAAGGTTTAGTCGTAGCTACATATTTCTCTTACCTGGTTTTTCAGAATTGCATGAACCTATCCTCTGATACCAACTGTAAGGACCCGGCCTCCGAATGCCCAGAGTCGGTGCCGATGATACATGATGTACCAAAAATACATTATAAACATTTACAAATAATACATCGTGTCCCAATATTACATAGGCTCATGAGGTTCAGGTTCTAGGAAAACCAGCTGTATTCTGAAATGTTCCATCTGTTAGAAATTGTAACCTGAAAAAAATTTAATGAAAAATGTTGGGTGAGCATTAAAATACTCAGTAAGGGATTTGAAAATACTTAATATAGATTTTGAAAACTTCTTTTGAAAATACTTTCACATACATCAAAAATATTACTTTAAATAAAACTTCATGACATTTCAAAGGTCACTATAAAACAATTAAATCATTTCAAACACAAGTATTTGAAAATTTAACTGAAATATAGTATGAATTTCTATTCAAAAGTGCATGAAATCTATCATATAAATTAAGCATAACATGAAAGGTATGAAAGAACTACTAAGAATAAACATTATCAGAGTTGCACATAAACAATTTCACGACAACTTATAAAAATGCACATTTTAACATGACAAATGTAATGATACCATTTTCATTAAAATCCTGGAAAGTAAAACTAATCATCCCGCATCACTGTCTCATAATATACCATGTGCACTTAATTTCATACTCATATGTATTGGTTCTTTAACCTAGGATATTCCTCTAGCTGAAATAATTAGTTGGTTGGTCATATTCTAAAACATAGTGAAGGAATGCTAAATTGTTGGACTCATGCTGACAGTGTTAAGGCCTTGTGCCATGACCTGTGGGTAGACACCCAAACTGATAGTCTGAAACAAAATCAAATAGGTTTTCTCCTACTAATTGTCTCAAGAGAACTACCGATGCATCGAGGATCTTACTTTTACCGGTCTCCAACCTGGAGGGCTTACTTTTACCAGTCCCTAACCTGGAGGGTTTTCTTTTAACCAAACCCCAACTCGACAGTCCAATATATTCCTCATATGTCAATATAGTCTAATATTCAAGGTTTCCCATACCAATTTGAATATTTAATTCATTTTCATTTCTCATTACCCAAGGTGTCCTATACCACTTTGGGTAATTTAGTTATTTTTTCATTACCATGATATGTCATATGCATGCATTATGTACAATAATAAATAAAATGAGTAATGAATACATGATATGACATATAGCTTTGAAAATATGGAATAATTAATCGATATCAGGCATGGTTTAGTAAACATTATATGTCTATAAGATAATTACTGAAACAAGTCAAATGGTAGGGTTTTCCACAAGAGGTGTTAAATGTTAATACATGAAAATGAAACACTTAAAGAAAATACTTGACATTAATTATTTCATTAAATATGTCATTGATCCTGCAATTAAACCATAACCAGATTGACCACTAATAATCACTGCAGCAGATTTAACTTCAAATAATAAATGGTTACTACATGTTAACATAAACTCATAAATTCTTAATCTTTTAATATAAATTTAAGACAAGCCAAAGTACATTCTTTTTAATCATAAATTACATCAAGGGTATATGCCAGTATGTCTTCTTTAATTGAATGAGCACATTAATGAAAAATACATATTGGCTTAGCAACCACCAAAATTATTAAAATCCTTCATGTATTAGAGAATAAACCAACTACTGATAATTATTACTTGAAAATAAGGTCTTCGATATTAAACCTATAAATACATTTTTACAAAACTTCATATGCACAATGTGTATATTTGGGATTTTACACAATTTAATCAAGGTCCATTAAATTTCCTTAAGATTAGAATACCTCTAACCAATAACCATTTATTTTATTAAAACCAAAACATATAGGGTTTATTATATATGAAACTGTATCTTCATAACTATATAAGATCGATGGTTTTATGCTATAACATAGATCCACTTAGACCCCAAAACATAGTTTTCATCTAAATTATTATTTAAAGATGAATATTAATCTCTTAAAAACCCCAATTAATTTGTAATAAGATACATAAACATATAAGTATTTAGTTATATATACATATAAAGTTTACATAATGAATTTGTAGATTAATGTAGATTCAAAATAACCTATATGTAAATGAATCTTAGTATACAATAATTAAATAATTAGAAGTCATAGAAATAGATTGGAAGCTAGGAATATATATACGGAAATACTTAAACACCTGATTACACATATTGTATACAATGATTTTCTTAAAAGGAAACCTTTCAAAATTAAACTTTACATAAATACTTGAGTGCATAAATCATGAACAATCCCCTCAGTAAAAGAGAGGATTTGAGATATACATGCATGTTTTAAAATTACATATATATAACAGTGTGTATAACATAGGTTTTAAAATAAAACTAAAAAGGATCAAACCTTCCACCAATTTAAAGATCACCCTACCAGAACCCAAGCACCTATTTTTCTAATGAAAGGAGAAGGAAAACTGTAGTACAGGAAAGTGTCTATATATACATATAAATATATATAATATCTGATTATACACCGTGTGTGTATAATAGGTTTTGCTTCATAAAAAAATGGATTAATCCCCTTACAAGTTAGAGGAGGATGCTCGGCCTGACAGAGAGGGGAGAGAGATTGCTGGAAGTCTGTAGATTCTTGAGAGAAAGAGACCGATAGGGATGAGAGGATGAACCCGTTGAGTTCATCTTACATGGGAGAGGGCTTAAAGAAAGCCCACAGGTCTCGGGTACAATAAGAGAGGACCCTACGCTTGACTACCGAGGTGAAAACAATGCTTCGAGTCGGAGAGAAAACAATAATGAAAACACACACACACACACACACACAGACACACACACACACACACACACACACACATATATATATATATATTATAACCTTACCTGAGGAGGAGCTCGGGAGGATACACCTTGAGTTTCATAAAGGTGAGTTGTTCCGTGGAAAGGAGAGACCGAAGAGGAGCAGTGGAGGAGGGAGGTGGTGATCATGATGGCCACTAGTACGATGTGGATACGTAGAAGATGATGCAGAGAAGGGTCATATAGCCACGATCAACACTAGCTAGATCTAATGGGCAAGGGAGGCATGGGGAAAAAGATCACTCTGCTTAAACAGTGGATGGCTCAGATTAGATCTCACAGGAGATTGATGGTCTTGGGCGAAGCAGGGTGATCGTGCGGCTTCGATCGCACAGACGTCCGCGATCGATCACGCGATGCGAAGGATGGCTTGGATGGCGCGACACCGGAAAATCGGCATCCCACGTCGAAACAGAAAGAAATTTGGGTGTGGCTTATAAGCCTCAATGCTCTCGCTTCGTGGCAATAACACATGCACACACACCGTGAAGCCTTATACACGGGCCCCTCGTGGGCTTCATCCCACCCCTATACCCTGCGCATCGTGGGCCTTGGCCTAAATATGACCGCACTACAGCCCAAGCAGACCCACGCCGCCTAGCAGCAGCTCTCGTACCTCTGAGCGCCCCTATAGGGTTCCCCTGAGCACCGACCAAGGAGTGAAGGCTCAGCCACACCTCGGTGTGAGATTCCTCCCCTGGTAGGCTTGTCTCATAAGGGTGTAACCCTTTTAAAATTTAAATACATAAATTTTTTATAAACACAACCAGGTAGAAATACATAATTAAATTAAAAGTAATATATATATATACAAAAATATAAACTAACTTTTTATAAAATCAACTTACAAAAACTATATTTATATATGTATAAATTTTTACACATTAACTTATTTAAAAGAGTTACTCATGTGAAATTGGCATAAGGTTTTATAAAACATTCTTTATAAGATTAATTATAAACATATAAAGTGAAAAATTAGTCTTTATAGACCTCAAATTAATAATAATAATACATAATCTTTCTTTTATATTTAAAATGTACCTTAATTTAAACTGAGTGCGTTCTTTTAAAACATTTCATTTAAAACCATAATATATGAAAATACCATTTGAAACATTTAGATATTTTAAAACATTTGAAATTCCACAAAATTATGAAAGCACAATAAAAACCAAGTTTTTATAAATAGATAGACTTCATTAATTTTAAAAACCGTTTTACCAATGGTCATGGAATTTAAAGACCCAACGGCTACAAAAAAAAAGTAATGGTCAAATTGGTTTGATATAAAACCTGGTCACAGGGTGTCTTAAGCTTAAGGTTATTAAAGAAGAAGAAGAAGATGGTTCAAGTCATCCCTTTAGTTCTTAGTGTGGCTGTTGAGGCTTCCTCCATTCTTATGTTTGTTTTGATGGATGCTAAAGACCCCTATCGTCTTCTCGAGGTTCTCATTATTTTGAGTGGTCTTCCTATAATCTTAATAGGGTTTTTAATATGTATCCTTGGTTAGTGAGCTTTCCTTGAAAACTCAGAATTTTGTAAGACACTTCGGCGTTAAGTTCATAAATAAAGAGTTTTGTGTCTTGTCTTTTATATTTTGTTTGGTTAAAAGAAGAAAACTTTAATTGAGTTGAACACAAAATTTCTATTTATAAGGTTTTGAAATATTCAGGGTGCTACACTCTAACCATCACTGTTGTATCAATTTCTGAAAATCATATGGGAACCTTTACATCCACACGAAAGGCTACACCCTTTAACTAATTGATGTGACCATTGATCATTTTGTAGTTGGTACTCGCTCTCTACTGCCACTTTGTTATGGTATCATTAGTCCACACATAACCTCGAACACTAGGTCTTACTAAGCCCTTCCTCTATAAGTCCTCCACCTACACCCCCTTCTTTTGAAGCTCTATGAAATCCCTTTGATATAATAATGATGATATCAGTTCCATTTCTGGGTGTAGAAATATTTAGAAGTCCCTCCTCCTTTGGGGAGGTAATTCTGAAAACATCTCTTGAAATGAAGTTCTTGAACTCTGCCACTACTGTTGGGAACTGAAAACTAAAAAAATACACTACCATGAGGGTAAGGTTGGCTGACTCAAGAGTGATCAACTACACCCTCTTGTTCATGAGTTTATCCAGTGCTAGCTGGGTTTCCTTTTTCACCAACCATGGAAAACCCCATTCCAACACTACTGATATTCGTCATCCTTTTTTCCTAAAATAGTAACTCTGAGCAAGAATTGTGGAAAAACAGTCCATACTCAAACTAACATCGTAAGGCCTAGATGCTTCCACCAAGTGGTTCCAACCGAAACTCTCACATCAAGGGTTAGATCACACCATCGACAGAATTATGATTATTGAGGCTCCTCTCATAGGTATCTGACAGAGTAAATTTACGTGCATATTTTTTATCAAATAATGATTAATTTTTAATTCTTTTAGATGATAAAACCCTCGTATTTTATTGTTTTATTAAAATAATGGGTAATTTGAGTTTTAGAATGAAAATGAGAAAAATTGTGAAAAGTGCATAATTCTGGATTTTGGACAGTTTTTTAACACAAGGGTCTTTTTGTCATTTCATAAAAAAAATAATTTCAAATTCTGTGAATATAATTTTCATAGAATCTTGATTTTATTTCCTTTATATTTGTCTTCTGGACCAGGAGCTGATTTGGCTATATAAAGGGACTAAAAATTCATTGAAGTTTGACATTTTTCCGGGTGGACAGCGTGGACCACACCACTGTAACGGAACCCAAAATCGGACTAAATATATCCAAATGAGGTTCTTCTACCAGGTATAGAACGGGAACAGTGAAGGACGACTCTACACCAAATTTTGTAGAGTTTTGATGTCATTAAGGTGACCATTTAACGACAGATTTTTGGAGGAACCTTCATGGAAGCTTCGTCCAGAAACAGAATCTTTCAATGAAAAATTCATAAACTCCTTCCTCCATGGTCCAAATGCACTACAATTTGGAGGATAAACATTCAAAACATTTATGAACAATATTGAATAAGGATTCCATGAGTTAATAGGACATTAAAGGCTCTAACAATTCACAATCATTTGGGGTATGGAAATCTGCCTATAAAAGGAGGACCTCTCCTCCTTCCAAAACCATCAGCTCGACATCCAAAGCCAAGGAGGGATCCCACCAGGGAACGGGCCACTGCTGCTCTTATATTTACCCCCTTATTTATTCTTTTTATTTCATTTTCATTTTAGTTTTATTTTAGTTTTATTTTCAATAGTAATTTAAATTCTAGTTTTATTAATCCATGCATTTGTGTTTCTTCATACAATTTTCTTCTTTTCTTTCTTTCTCTCTATATCAATCTCTCTACCTTATTCCACCCACTACACCATGTAATCTTATACTCTCAGAAATGAGAGACTAATCTAGATACTTGGCCTGGGGGGAGGTGAAAGTGATCATTAATTTTCTTTAATGGTTAACTTTATGTTTGTAGATAGAATTGAGTAGCATGCACGGGTAAGGCTAATGTCCCCGATGTTGTGACTGCCTCCAATGTCATTAAACTCAATCTATCTCTATTCTTTTATTTAATAATTTTTTCCTCTCTCTATTAGTTAGTTATTTACACGTTGGAGTTGAGCCAATCAATGGTTGAAATGTATTCGATTGAACCGGGTCTTGGAAGATGACACGACCCAGACAAAGGTGTGTCATCAACTTGGATTAAAGGTGGAGGTGGAATTTAGAGTTCTCAAACATTCAATGATATTCCACAATTTATAAATAAATAATAGTAGGTCAAACACGAGATTTCATTTTTGTATTATCAAACTGAAATAAAACATATAAATGAGAATAATGATTGAACATTAAACCATCCCCCAAAACCAAGTTTTTTCTTATTAACTCATTCTGTTTACATTTCCATGATTGTTTAAATTATCATTTTACAAGTTTTAAATAATCAAAAACCCAAAAATATATTCTTCACTTTCATTTAAAAAACAAATCCACAAAATGAGATATTTTTGGTGATATAGAAGTAGTAAGTGAACTACTTTGAGAAGGCTCCTCAAGAGAGACGACCCTGGTCAGCCACTGTGCTGCACTCGGAAAAATATAATTGTTTTTGTCCACGCCCCTCGACAGGCATGCATCAAAACTGGCACCGTTGTCAGGGAGCCAATCAAATTTTCATTTATTTTTTCTATTTTCACATCTTATGTAGATTTCATTTGTTAAAAAAATATGAAAAAAATAAAAAATCGTTCATGATAGATTCAAATTCAGATTATTATGCATGGATAAATTACTTACATGTGCATCAAAAACAACAACAACAAGAAGATTTTAGAAGGAGTCAGGTGAAATAACATAGAGAAAGGATTGAACAACTGGCGATAAAAGCTGAAAGAGCATATAACTATGTTCGTCCATTAATGGAGCAACCCAAACCTGAGCAGGATCAAGAACCTGAGGTGGAAAAGGATGAAGACTTTCCTGTTGAGCTACAAGTAGGAGATCAACAAATATTGGATGAATTCTTGATTAAATGTTAGGAACTACCCGATCTCCCAATGCAATACATATATGAAGAGCCAGCACCACTTAAAGAAGAAACCACCCAAGTGGTGGAATTTGATGTCAAGATGGGGGAGCCTGACTACCTGCCTCAATCCTCAGAGAGTCTACTCTAAGAGGAACTTACCTCTGAGGAAGATATTGAAGCTAAACTAACTCAGGGAGTTGAACCATTCTTTGACTCAATATTTTCTAATTTCACTGAATCTGAATTTTGAATCACTCCTTGTAGTTTTGATTATACAAAATTAGACAATCTCATCTATGCCTTGGAGGATGAAGAAGAACCGAAATGTGCACCTGTTGAGGAACACATGGACATCCAAGGATATATGGAATATTTATTGAAGGAAGCTCATGAAGAGATTTTAGTGTATTTCTCAGAGGAGACCATGAAAAAATCTGCTTACTTTGATGGGGAATAATTTGATCTTAAAACTTTTTGTTTTATTTTTATTCAAATATAATTTCACTCTGACTTTCCCATTGACTATTATTTTGATGCAGTATTCCTTGAGGAACCACTAGAGAGAGAAGAAGAGGTTGCAAAAGTAGCAACAAATAAGGAGGAGGTTCCATACTTCATCCTACCCCCACCATGCAAGCTATACCACATTATAAAGGGGGAAGATCTAGTTTAATCTATCCCTGGAGTCCTCCTCAACAAGAAAAAAGAAGTGGATTCTAAGAAAAACCACATGTGGTGGTTCATGTCAAAGAATCCCCAACCACTATCAGACTTTGGTTAACGGCTAGTACTGCCCTCTGGAGGCAGTAAAAGATTCCAGGGCCCACTCAGGGGATCATACCAAGATTTATCTTTACTTTCATTATAGGAAATTAGATTTCAATTTATTTTCTTGGATTTAGTGTAGCATGTAGCCCACTCCCATTATTTTTTGAGCTTAAATGACATGATCCTTATGCTTAATTAATTTGTTTTCTTTTATAGGTACATAATGGTGGAAGGCAGCCTCATACAATGAAGTGGAATGACTAAGATTCGTGGAAAAAGGGAGTTCAATTTTTAGTTTTTTATCTTTTAAACTCTCCACATTTTAGTCCACAACATGTTTTGAGTTTTAAAGATAAAATTGCATGTCCACACTTGAATTAATGTTTTACTCAGCTTATCTAGGAGACATGAGTTTCTTAGGAACCTAGTGATGCCATATTTTAAATTTCAATGTTTATATGATTAAATGATTGAAATGGAGAATTTAATTTTTAAATATGAAGCATAGATATTGAAATGATGACTCATAATTTGAAGGAATTAATTAATTCATGTAAATGAAATTTCTCAACCATCTTTCATGCTTTGAATTTCTGAAATTTATGTGAATTGATTTATTATTATTATTCATGCCATGAGTGATTGTCCAATGTTATTTTTCTCATTCTTGAGAGGATTTCTAGACCAAGTTTTTCCTATTTATTCTTGAGCATATTTCTTGAGTGATCTTGGGACATGTAACCGACCAGAACTTGTATTGAAACTTGTCAAAGCTATGACTATACAAAAAAACATTTAAAATGATTGAAGCATCCTTTGAAAATCCACTTATCCTTAAAAGACCACCTTTACATCAATCCTTATTTTAGCCCATAGAGACCATGAATGACATTTATAGGTATGATCCATGTTTCAAGACCTTTTTATCCATTCATATCCTACTATTGGTATTTGCATGATATTTTAAAGTTTAAGTGTGGGGGTAAAGGGAATCATAGTAGACAGGATGATAAACATTGTGAGGAAGAAGTGTGGGGGTGTTATTTTGGGAAATGTAAAAGGTTGTGAAATCATTCATTATACTCTATTATTTTCCCCTCTTTAATTAAAAAAAATAAATAAAAATGACAAAAAGAAAAAAAAGAAGAAAAATGGGTTTTGATTTCGGAGAACCAAACGTCACTATTTTCCAAACCGACGATCTTATGATTGTATGTGGTTAGGTGATGGATTTGAGGTTTTATCTAATCATAAATTTCGAAAAAATGAAAAAAAAGTACAAAATAAAAAAAATCAAGAGGGTGCACAAATCATCCATTATGCTTACTTGATCATAACCTTTTATTTGAGTTTTGGGAAGTGGGTGTTTCTATTTTGAAGGGGAGAATTTCATTATAGTTTTACTTTTAATATCATGTATTGTACTTTAGATATTAGCCTCCTCCTTGAGAATTAATTTTTAATGCATCAAATCCTATAAACCTTAAGCATCAGTGTCATTAGAACCTTTATTGCAAGTCCTCATGATTTTATGAGTCTTTTGTCTTTACAAAGTGGAGAAAGTAGTTCATTTAAAAGACTATGGATAAGGGGCATGTTCTCATGATATGAGCATAAAT
This sequence comes from Viscum album, assembly GCA_963277665.1. Taxonomy (NCBI): domain Eukaryota; kingdom Viridiplantae; phylum Streptophyta; class Magnoliopsida; order Santalales; family Viscaceae; genus Viscum; species Viscum album. The sequence continues at coordinate 1,355,766,796 of OY728164.1, forward strand.
CTACTTGAATTGTATCATGAGTGAGGAGAGAAAAAAAGTGAGGAAAATCATGAAATTACATTATTAATAATGATGAATCAAGGAGCATGAATGAATGAAAGGATAAGTTCCATCAATTTTCAAATGGGAAAAGTAAAATATGTGAATTATTGGTTTCTTTGAAAAATGGGAACATAAATTGATATTTTATGCAGATTTATGAAAGTTTGATTTTACATTGAAATTTTGTTTGATTTTATTGCCTTTAAATTTGAATATTGGTAACATTGGTGTCCTCTGATTTCCAAGTTGAGATTTTATGCTTGAGGACAAGCATAGTTTATGTGTGGGGGTATTTGACATAGTAAATTTACGTGCATATTTTTATCAAATAATGAGTATTTTTTAATTTTTTTAGATGATAAAACCCATGTATTTAATTTTTTTATTAAAATAATGGGTAATTTTAGTTTTAGAATGAAAATGAGAAAATTTGTGAAAAGTGCATAATTCTGGATTTTTGGACAGATTTTTAACACAAGGGTATTTTTTTCATTTAATAAAAAATATAACTTCAAATTCAGTGAATCTAATTTTTTAGAATCATGATTTCATTTCCTTCATCTTTTTCTTCTCGAATAGGAGATGATTCAGCCATATAAAGGGACTAAAAAATCATTGAAATTTGACATTTTTCCGGGTGGACAGCGTGAACCACACCACTGTAACGGAACCCAAAACTGGGCTAAACATGTCAAAATGAAGTGATTCCACCTGGGATATAACGATGGTATAGAGGTACATCTCTACACCAAAGCTTGTAGAGTTTTGAACTCATTAAGGTGACAATTGAACGACATTCTTTTGGAGGAACCTTCTTGGAAGCTTCATCCAGAAACAGAAGCCTTCAAGGAAAAATTCATAAACTCCTTCCTCCGAGGTCCAAATGCACTTTAATTTGGAGGGTGAATAGTCAAAAATTTTATGAACAATATTTAAGAATGGGTACATGTGTGAATCAGCCATTAAAAGCTCCAACAACGCACAATCTTATGGGGGAGGAAAATCTTTCTATAAAAGGAGGCCCTCTCCTCCTTCCAAAACCATCAGCTCGACACCCAAAGCCAAAGAGGGATCCCACCAGGGCACAAGCCACTGATTCTCTTCTATTTCCCCCTAATTTATTATTTTTATTCCATTTTAATTTTAGTTTTATTTTAGATTTATTTTTAATTGTAATTCAAATTCTAGTTTTATTAATCTATGCATTTGTGTTTCTTCATCCACTTTTCTTCTTTTATTTCTTCCTCTCTCTCTCTCTCTATCTCTCTATCTTCTTCCACCCACTACACCAAGTAATCTCATACTCTTGGAAATGAGAGAATAATCACAAGACTTGGCCTTGGGGGAGGTGAAAGTGATCATGAATTTTCTTTAATATTTAACTTTATGTTTGTAGATAGAATTGAGTAGCATGCACGGGTAAGGCGAATGTCCCCAAAGTTGTGACTGCCTCCGATGTCATGCAACTCAACCTATCTCTATTTTTATTTAATCATTTTTTCCTCTCTCCATTGGTTAGTTCTTCACATGTTGGTGTTCAGATAATCAATGGTTAAAATAGATTCTATTAAATCGAGTCCGGGATGATGACACATCCTAGAAAAAGGTGTGTCATCAACTTGGATTAACGGAGGAGGTGGAATTGAGAGTTCTCAAACATTCAATTATATTCCACAATTTATAAAAAAAGAATAGTAGTTCAAACATGAGATTTAATTTTTGGATTATCAAACTGAAATAAAACATATAAAGGAGAATAATGATTTAATATTAAACCAACCCCCAAAACCAAGTTCTTTTTTATTAACTCATTCTATTTAGATTTACATGATAGATTAAATTATCATTTTACAAGTTTTAAATAATCAAAAACCCAAAAATATTTTCATCACTTTAATTTAATAAACAAAACCACAAAAAGAGATAGTTTAGGTGATATAGAAGAAGTAAGTTAACTACTTTGAGAAGGTTCCTCAAGAGAAACGACCCTGGTCAGCCACTATGCTGCACTAGTAAAAATATAATTGTTTTTGTCCATGACCTGCGACAGGCGTGCGTTAGTATCTCTAGAAGTAAGGGTCAAATAAACATTTTAATTGGAAACTCAAGGTCCCAAACAAGATTTGTGACAAAAGGGAATGATTAGTACTTATGTCTATTAATTATGGCAGTTAGTAGTAAACACACACCATACCTAGAATCATTGTTGGAGCCCTGGGGTCACACTCCTTGATCACATGCAGCTACTCCCTTCCACTATCCTCTAACACCCTATTCCTAGTGAGGACCACATTGGGGTGGTGGTTATAACAAGTTGAAATGTACACCACCTATGTCTTCTCTCCTAGGTCCCCTTCCATGAGTTCTTCCCTAAATATTAATCAGTCTCTATCAATTCCTCTTCCCGAAACATTTTACACGTCAAAGTCTCTGAGACTGATGTCAGTTTCTTTATTTCCCACTGCTGACGCCCACTGGCTGCATCTACTCAGTCAAAGAATTTCCAACCACAAATGTTCTCTATAGCACCCTAACATAAGTAGAAATTAATAGAGGAATAATGATGGATTAGATGTCCCTAAAAACGTCTTTCTTGGAGGGATGAACCTTAAATCATTGATTGTATCATATTCATTGAGTACCTAGAATAGTCGGTACACCTTGATGAAAACTCAATTAAAAATATGTCACCCTGTAAAAACTATAGAAGCTCTTGGGAACACAAACACCTTAGATTTTCATGGCAAGAGACCCCCTTATCTAAGGATATTTCTCAAGTTCTATCAATTAAAAAATTCACCTAATCGTAAGATACATGTAATCTAAACCCTACCACCACCCTACTGAGCCACATAGAATGATCATTTCCAAGTCCACCATCTGATCTAATGGTGCCCTGGCTAGATGGACACTCGGTAGACACCTCAAGCCATTATTTAGCTACCTATGGGTCGTGTTCAGGTAAAGACCCAGATTTTCCATGTAATTTTATTTTCTAATTATATAGAATTATTACGAGTCCAAATAATTTTATGGCGAATAATTCCAAGGCCCCATGCACCCAGAATGAATTTATGATTTTTTAAGGTATGTTCAGTGAACGCACGATCGGTGTTTTCTAAATTTTGAACAGGTGCTCAGATTAAAAATCTGAGGGCACGATTGAATCTGAAGTGCTGAGATTCACTTAAGGGAGGCTTCACTTAGACCGTAGTAGGTCAGGAGGAAAAGATAGTATTTGGACATTTAAACGAATAATAAAATAACAATGTTATTTTATTTCTCTTTTATTTTCCTCCAACAGATGAGCAGTGGTGGCGGGACCAATGACATCTCAATCCATTAAATGGATTGACTCCCCTTTATTTTTGTAACCGCACCATCGGAACATGGATGTTTCATTAATTAAATGAACTTAATTAATTCCATGTGTGTTACCCACACTTCCCCTCTCCTATTTATATAGAGCTCAGGGTAGAGTGTTGGAAAGACTTCACAAAGTGACTATGCTTGGGAAAATTACCACAACTCCAACAACTTATAGGATGAGACTGGTTTCAGAGAATGGTGATGAGCACCACCGAATCACCAACTGATGACAACGACAAATGAGTTCCATCGATCATCATCAATGAACGCCTCTTCTAGGTAGGTAGTTTGTTTAAAAGTTATCTTTCGTGTTTTATTGTGCTACCAATTTCTATCACATTAACGCGGTGGTAACGGGCCAAACGAACAATGTCATACCCTCTACCGCTTCACTCATGATCCGTTCATCAGGAACAATTTCCTTAGATTGATGGAAATGAAAAATATCAGGTAATGTTATGATGGAGATAGCACGGGAGAGCCGTAGGTGTAGAAAAAACCAAGAATGGACCACCTAATATGTAACACCCCAATCTTCCATGGTATTCTTCTCTCTGAATAATACAGTAGCGTGTGTTGTACGCAACTTCAAGTTTTAACACACACCACAAGTAATAAAACTAGCTGTTATGAATAGAAATAACCATTTTTTGAAAATATATACATTTTATCATTCAAAATGGACTTCATTTTTGGATTTAGAATATCGAAATTATCCTAGGGTGAAATTTTGGTACTATTCGGATAACTTTTATATTTTGATGAATAGTGAAAATTACTAAATTTTAATTAAAAACAACTTTTTTAATCAAAACAATTAACAGTGATAAATTATGAATTTGAGTGGTTATAAAGTATTTTTAGAATATATTTTTACCATTTAATACAATTTTATTCATTGGAAATAATTTCACATTTAAACCAAACATAAACTAGTGTCAATCTTTTGATAGTTATTATCTCTTAAAAACACATTTTTTGTTTTAACCACGGGAATTTATTTTAAATTAATTTCTGCCAATTATGTGTTTTGAATTTGGAAAAATGGATTCCATATTTAAAATCTAGATGTACATATTGTTTAAATAGGTAACATTTATTTTTAGACATTTTGAATAATTACTTCGGTAAATATTTTATTTACCATGGTAAAAGGGTCAATCCAATAAATCAGGGTTAAAAAATAATATTACAATAATACTAAATTACCCTAAAACATGTACAAACCTTATTGGGGGATACAATTCTGACCATGTGCATATTTGGGTCGATTTTGAGACCCCATGGAGCCACTTTTAGGTGATAGGGACACTATATTTTAATTAAGTTAAAATAAATACAAAAATGACATAAGCATATATATTTTAGCAAAACAATTTTTACATAGGGTTATATATGTTGGATTTTAGACTATAAATATTAATTAGAAAGATAATAAAATTTTATACATAATTTTATTTTATTTATAATTTTTAGACATTTATTAATTAATATTATTTATGACACAATAATGATGTATTATTTTCCTTATTAATGAAAAAAATCAAATAATTGGTATTATAAATGTTAAAATTAATATAATTTGAAAGTTTTTATGACATCCATGAATTTTATTGCTTTATAAGATATTATAGTATGTATTAAAATCATTTGGTTCGAATTAATAAAGTTTTTAATACTTTAACAAAAATCAATTATTGAATAGTGTCAAAATTGACATAAAAGAGTTTTTAAAACAAATATTATATTATTAATTGATATTAAATTCCTAAAAATATAAGGTTCGGCCAAGAGACTTATATCATGATAGGTGTATCATTAATGGATCACTTGTGGGTCTCTTGGATGTATATATTATGTTTATTAACTATATAATATAAAAATACAAAGGGACATGGTAAATGGTAAACTAATTAACTAAGAGTTAAAACTAAAACATAAGGTTAATATAATGACCCAAACTTGTCTAAATTATATTGGTTGAGTATTTTTCGACCTATAACCACCTTATACTTTTAATAATCCACTTTGGAGCCATTATAAACCTAATATGAATTTATTATAAAATAATATTTCTAGATTTTCCAAAGGTGTCTCTCACCCCTCTTATAAAATGGCACTCCTCCTTCTCACTAATTAACACATTCAAAGCCTTTTGGCTCAGACAAACCCTTCTCAAATACTCTCTCAACATCCCTAAATTCAACCTAGATGCCTTATTTTGATCCAAATTCCATCCTAAGTATCCCTTTTGATCAAATCAAAAGGAAGAACCTGGAGAAGAGGTAACATCTTCACCACCCTCTTTAAAGTTCCTTTCTTCTTAAATATCTTCTTTCCTTGTTATTTCAATTCTAAAATAATAAATCCAGTATCTTCTATATAATTTTATGTTATTATAATTATGGAACAAACAAATTCATTATTCTATCCATCCCTTGAATGACATGTCACCATACGTGTGTACGTACGACATATCGTCTCCACGTTGTGGTGTCATTGTTATTCAATATATTATTATTTAGATGGGTATAATAATGATGTTTAATTCATGTAAATAATAAATATAAAATGATAATGATTCTGTATATATGATATAACACACAATTATATAATATTTTAATATCAAAAGAATGATATTGTCGCTCGTTCGTACGTACGGATTACCGTCTCCACGAACGCGATGAGATTCATTCGCCATCATATCCATTCAAGAATAAATTTCATTTGATGAATAAAAATAATGTTTAGAGACATGATATCATTCTGGATATGAATAAGATACATCCCATACAGAACAAATATTGCTCACATAACAAATATTATAAAGGAAAAAGAATCTGTTAACAACCGAAACGACGATAATACTAAGTTATTATTAACAAATAAATGTTAAAAGATCATATATGATATCATATTAATGTATATTATTCTTGTATAATTCAATAAAAATTATTTCACCATTATACAGGAGGTTAACCTACCCTCGACCAAGGAAAAAGTACAATGTAATGGGTTTCTTATCTCACTCTTAATTTCGTGAGAATTCCATTGTTCACCACTTATTTATTGCATGTGGTGTATGTATACTTCACATGATTGTATTCATTGTGTAATATAATTTAATTTATGGGTATTTACATCATCATTGTATGATCTTTCTTTCATGGGTGTATGTTTTGTATGTTATCAAATCGACAAGGGAATTTGAAATTTCAATTTCTACTCATTCGGCTTTACGCATACTTCATTGATTATTTTAATCCAAGATTATGTGTGGAATAACTATTCATTTTAATATTTCATAATTTACACTCCCCTTTCTATGGATTTAATTTTTATACACATAATCACTCTATTTATAAATTCTCAAGTCATCGGTATGAACTTGATAAGAGTAATTTTTACTCAATCTTGATTTGTTGTGTTAAACATCCAATCCATTAGTGTTGTTTTTACAAGAATATGTGTGAATTTCCTTTGATTGTTTTACACTTAATATCCAATCATATTGAGTGTATTTATATTTTTCACACATAATTATGTTGTTGATTTATCCTTAACCTAAGGATACGACCTTTATGAGACATTTCATCTCAATTTACATTCCATTGAGACTCCTTTGTTGTTATACACAAAATTACTTTTATATGGTGTATATAATGTACTTTGACAGAGTATATCATGAATCACTTTATTCTCATGATATTATAAGGTTTTTATTATCTCAATTATTTGTATTCAAGTGTCTCTATTTTGGTTAGGAACTCTAACTAAAATATCATTTTAAAATGTTTCAAAGATTTATTACTCTAAATATTTCTCATTAATGTCCATGTTTTAAAATTGGGTTTAAGGATTTATTTATATGGACATTAATGTTTTCAAATTAAAATTCATTTTAAATGTTTCAAAGTGGTATGAGACACTTTGATTAAAAAATCTATTTTTAAATGTCTTCTTGACAAATAGTGTTACTTTTAAATGTTTTCATGAAAAATAGATATTTCTCTCAAAAATATGAAAATCTAGTGCAAATGTATACGTATTTAACGTAGGATTAAAAATGTTTTTAGAAAACCTAACTCTCGAGTGTGGTAGACAAGAATGGATTGGGCATGGACCCATCATGGCCTGTAATTAGTCAAGCAGTCTCAGAATTAGTTATTTTGTTTTCAGAATCTTGCATAATGTTTTCAGAAAAATAGTAGAGTATATTTGTGCAATTTTAAACATAAGAATCTTCTAAAAAAATTTCATCAGTAGGTCTTATGAGACAAACTAGTGTCTTTTCATGAGGCCTTGACAAAATCTTATTTGTAGTCTTGGAACGAGGCCTTGGCTGCGTGGTTATGATAGTCTGGAATTATGAATTCCATCATCATAAAAGTGGTTATTGATATTGCATGTTATTATTTGACTAGTAGAATATCCATGTGAATAAGTAAATGGAATTATTTCATTTTATATCTTCCATATTATGCTGAAGTTCAATATTAAAAGGCTTTTGTTTTTGTTATACATTGCCTTCAGTGTTTATGATTATCTATGAAAGCTTCTACTATATTGTTATCCTTACTGAACATTTGAGCTCACCCCTTTCAATATTTTATCTTTCCCAGGATGTGAAGAAGTAATTTGTGAATGAACTGCAGGGATAGTATGAGGGGATATAAAGAAAAGATGTTGTTGTAGTTTTTTTACCTTATGATGTAATGTAAACCTTATGAATGTATCTAGTACTTCCAAGGCTACTAAACTAATCGGTATTTCGAGACTAGATCCTTTGTGATCATCCCAATGTTATGTAATAATGCACCGACTCTGGGTAACTGGGTTCGGGGCATTACTGTTGGTATCAGAGGAAGTTTAGTAAAAACCTTGGAAGAAAGATTTGTCTAAACTCTGATTAGATCACATAACCCTAATATAGACTTTGAGAATTAGTATAGAAGAACATACTAGAATTTTGGTATTGTAGATATTTTTGTGAGTTTTCTGAGCAATACATCTCTGTCTGGATGCGAGCAGGTAGAGGCAGCTCTGGCACAGATGTACCTAGGGGTAAAACCCAAAAACACCGCTTTGAGCCAGACTTGAACGGGAACTGGTGCACGATAATGGGCCTTGCTGCACTCTTGGTTACAACACTCCTAGGGGATATGCTTGGGTAAATTCATAATATTAGTATAAACCATTATTAAGAGAATAAAAAAAATTCTCTAAGAATATATGTCGGGAAATATATAGTGGATAACCTAGATTTAACATAGGGTACCCCAAGCTAGGATATATCTCTCAATTACAAGATTATCCTATTATGTCTATTTTTTTTACATTCTTATTAGATAAGTATTCAAAAACCCTAATTGTATTTTCTTTTTGTTAGTTGAAACATGGAGGGAGCAAGATCACGAACTCTCCTCTCTCTTCTTGAAGAACTACTTACAATTATTATCCAGAAGTCATGCACATATGATGTTGAAACTTTTTCAAATGTCTAAGTTACATGAAAACAACTTTATGAGACATCCAATACATCTAGCATTGCATGATTATTTCAGGGATCAAGTACCGACTATGGGATAATATTGCGCTCTCAACTTTCTTACCACGCTAAGCGTGGGAAGTACCATCAGGGTCTTTTCAAATTCTTCACTTTGTCTAAAAATTATGATGCACTAAATGATTTTCTGGATGTTGCAGAAGAGAGAGACCTTCTAGCATCCTATATGTATCAAATTATATATTTATATCTTTTGGGACATACAGAAACTGATTTACCAAAGCCTTATTTTGAAATATTTGAAGATGAATCAGTAATAATTTTTCTAAATAAACATGTTAAAGATGATGTCTCCAAATTATATATATGAAATACCTATTTTTTAATGATGCATCGATTATTCCATTGATATAATCCAAGATGGATGAGGAGTTTTTAGGTAAAGGAAGTAGATGATTTTGAAAAAATCCCATGGTACCATTGTGACACATGAACGCATTATACCAAATGGAAATTCCGCCTAGTCTTTCCTGATTTCATGACGTGTTCTACATATCACTAGTGACAAAATACATGCCTGACCCTACGCATGTACTCACCTATGAAGAATTAGAACTTGAACCCGATCTATCATTTTTTGAAGAGCCTATCACAATTCTTCATACCAAAGATCAAGTATTGAGAAACAGGATGACTCATCTGGTAAAAGTTCTATAGAGAAATCATAAGATGGAAGAGGAAATGTGGGAACCCAAGGAACATATGATGAAGAACCTATGTGGAAATAAATGGATGGTGAAATGTTTAAAAGTGTTAATGCTCTTTATTAATGGGATTACTTTGGAATAATTTTCTCTTGTATGTGTAACCCTACAATTTATCATGTGAAAATGATATTTGAGTAAGAATTATCTTTTCTCATGCGGATATAGTTATAAATAACCATTCGGTCTTATATGATCATTGGGTTTGAGGAAACTACAAGTTATTATATTTATGGATGAAAATGAAAAGTATGAGATAAAATTTTTGGTTAAATTATGTTATGGTTATTTTGAGGAATTTATCTAATTTTGGTAATATTATAAAATATAGTTTTTGAAAAAGGACAACACGTAGACCGTGTGACAACCCGTCGTGTCGGAAAAATCTGTGTGAATCGAACCCACAACTAAAGTGTAATTGGGATTTATCGCCTACCACTGGTTTACGTGAAGTCCCTAGTTAGTGTGAATAGTTATTTTTAGTTTAATGATGTTATTGATCAATAATAAGTTGATTTGGGATCTTATATCTTACCAAATGAATGCCCTTAGAATAGGAAAATGATTTGGTGACTAAGTGATAAATGTTATTTTGGAAAATCTTTACTTTTTTGGGAACACTATATGCCCAAGGAAATTAGAATAGTATGGGATTTCATTTGAGGAGTAATGGTGTATTTTTATCTATGTTTTTATTGTGTATTTATAGTAATTTGGGTTATTTATGGAAATGATTAACCTATAATAGATAATATGTGATTAGGTTAATCACTTTTAAGTATGTGACTTTAAGAGTAGTTGATGTCATTTGGAGATAGAATTTTACATGAAAGACTACATAACCAAATTCTTCTATGTTTTGGGTTGTAATATTAGTTTGGATTATATTGAAGTATTTTATGGACAATTGAATATTTAATGGTATTTATTTAACTTTGGGGTATTGTTGGTTTAATTTTAGAAATTAAGATTAGAGTTTTTTTCTAATGGAATATCCATTTGGGGGATCATCAGATCTTATACTAACCATTTTGGTTTTGACGAATCTCTAAAGACAAGGTAAATATATATAGTTTATCCTACGTGGATCATGTTATTCTATAGAAGCTCTTCAAATGTGACCAAGTCTTCTTGAATACACATTGTTAAAAAAAATTGAGTTAGTGGTAGAAATTTATTAAATAATGAAACTCTACTTAAAAATTAAGTATATAAATCTTTATGTTATTAGTCAATATCATAAATTAATTCCTCATCCTTATGTAATGTAACTTAAAACAAAAAATGATGTCTGTTTACTTTTCCTACTGGGAAACTAATGACCGTTTGTCCAATCAAAAGTTTGTGGTTTTCTTATTTTTAATGTTATCCTGATCATGTTCTCTATCCATCTTCATCATAACTTGAAACTTAGTTTATCATCCATATCCATGTTTTTCTACATGGAATCATAGTATGGGTTATATTGGGTGACCTTTATACTTCTCTTTCTTTCATTTAAAGTGATAGTTTTATTGACTCTTTTTCTGATGTGGGGCTTTCCATTATATTATCAAGCCCAATTTTAAAAATTGTAAGGACGCAATTTATTGAAGGATGGGAGAATGTAACACCCCAAGCTTCCATGGTACGCTTCTCTCTGAATAATACATTAGTGTGTGTTGTACAAAACTTCGAGTTCTAACACACACCAAAACAAATAAAACTAGTCGTTATGAATAGTAATACCCACTTTTTGAAATTTTAAAAATTTTATCATTTAAAAATGGACTTCATTTTTGGATTCGGAATATCTAAATTAGCCTATGGTGATATTTTGGTAATATTCGGATAACTTTCATATTTTGATGAATAGTGAAAATTACTAAATTTTAATTTAAAACTACTTTTTTAATAGAAATAATTAGTAGTGATAAATTATGAATTTGAGTTGTTTTAAATTATATTTAGAATATATTTTTACCATTTAATATAATGTTAGTCATTGGACTTAATTTCACATTTAAACCAGACATAAAAAGTGTCAATCTTTTGATAGTTATTATCTCTTAAAAGCACGCTTTTTGTTTTAACAACGAGAATTAATTTTAATTTAATTTCTGCCAATTATGTGTTTTAAATTTGGAAAATTATATTCTATATTTGGAATCAGGATTTCCAAATTGTGTAAATATGTAACTTTTATTTTTATACATTTTCAATAATTACTTCAGTAAATATTTTATTTACCATGGTTAAAGTGTAAATCTGGTAAATAAGTGTTAAAAAGTAAAATTATAATAACACTAAATTAGCATAAAACATGTCCAAAACTTATTGGTGGATACATTTCCGACCATGGGCATCTTTGGGTCGATTTTGGGACCCCATGGAGCCACTTGTAGATGATAGGGACACTTTATTTTAATTACGTTAAAATAAATAGAAAAATGACATAAGCATATATCTTTTAGAAAAACAATTTTTACATAGGGTTATATATGTTTGATTTTCGACTATAAATATTCATTATACATATAACAAAATTTATTACATAATGGTATTTTATTTATAATTTTTAGACATTTAATAATTAATAATATTTATGACACAATAATGATGCAGTATTTTCCTTATTAATGAAAGAATCAAATAATTGGTATTATAAATGTTAAAATTAATATAATTTAAAAGTTTTAATGACATAAATGAATTTTATTGCTTTATATGACATTATATGATTTCTTAAATGAATTTGGTTCGAATTAATAATTTTTTTAAGACTTTAACAAAAATCAATTATTGAATAGTGGTAAAATTGACCTAAAAGAGTTTTTAAAACAAATATTATATTATTAATTGATATTAAATTCCTAAAAATCTAAGGTTCGGCCAAGAGACTTATATCATGACAGGTTTATCATTAATGTACCACTTGGGGTTCTCTTGGATGTATATTGTATCTTTATTAACTATATAATATAAAAATACCAAGTGACACGGTAAATGTTAAACTAATTAACTAAGAGTTAAAACTAAAACATAAGGTTAATATAATGGCACAAACCTATCTAAATTCGGTTGGTTAAGTGGTTTTAGACCTACCCCCACCTTATACTTTTAATTATCCACTTTGAAGCAATTATAAACCGAATAAGAATTTATTATAAAATAATGTTTCTAGCTTTTTCCAAAGGTTCCCCTCACCCCTCTTATAAAAGGGCACTCCCCCTTCTCACTAATTCACATATTCAAAGCCTTTTGGATCATCCACCCCCTGCCCAAATACTCTCTTAACTTACTTCACTTCATCCTATAGGACTTAGTTTGATCAGAATGTCATCCTAAGGATCCCTTTTGATCAAATCAAAAGGAAGAACCCGAAGCAGAGGTAACGTCTTCACCACCCTCTTTAAAGTTCATTTCTTCTTCAAATTCTTCTTTCCTTGTTATTTACATTCATAATTAATAACTCCATTATCTTCTAAATATTTTGATTTTATTATAATTATGGAACAACCTAATTCATTATTCTATCCATCCCTTGAATGACATGTCACCATACGTGTGTACGTATGGCCTACCGTCTCCACATTTTGGTGTGATTGTTATGCAATATATTATTATTTATAAGGGTATAATAATGATGTGTAATTCATGTAAAAAATAAACATAACATGATAATGATTCTGTATATATGATATAAAACACAATTATATATTATTGTAATATCAAAAGAATGATATTGTCGCTCGTGCGTACGTACGGATTACCATCTCCACGAACAAGATGAGATTCATTCCCCATCATATCCATTCAAGAATAAATTTAATTTGATGATTAAACATAATGTTTAGAGATATTATATAATTATAAATATTAATAAGATACATCTAATCCATAACAAATATGGCCCACATAACAAATATTATAAAGGAAAATGAATTTGTTAACACCTGAAACAACGATAATACTAAGTTATTATTAACAAATCAACGTTAAAAGATCATATATGATATCATATAAATGTATATGATTCTTGTATAAATCAATAAAAATTATTTCACCATTATACAGGAGGTTAACCTACCCTCGACCAAAAAAAAGTACAATGTAATGGGTTTCTTATCTCACTCTTAATTTCGTGAGAATTCCATTGTTCACCACTTATTTATTGCATGTGGTGTATGTGTACTGCCCATGATTGTATTCATTGTGTAATATAATTTTATTTATGGGTATTTACATCATCATTGTATGATCCTTATTTCATGTGTGTATGTTCCGTATTTTACCAAATCAATAACGGAATTTTAAATTTCAATTTCCACTCATTCGGCTTTACGCATACCTCATTGATTATTTTACTCCAAGATTATGTGTGTAGTCACTATTCATTTTAATATGTCATAATTTCTACTCCCCTTTCTGTGGATGTAATTTTGATACAGATAATCACTCCATTGATAAATTCTCAAGTCATCGGTATGAACTTGATAGGAGTAATTTTTACTCAATCTTGATTTGTTGAGTTAAACATCCAATCCATTGGTGTTGTTTTTACAAGAATATGTGTGAATGTACTTTGATTTTTTTACACTGAATATCCAATCATAATGAGTGTATTTATATTTTTCACACATAACTATGTCGTTCATTTATCCTTAACCTAAGGATACAACCTTTATGAGATATTTCATCTCAATTTACATTCCTTTGAGACTCTTTTGTTGTTGTACACCAAATCACTTTTATATGGTATATATAATATACTTTGACACAGTATATCATGAATCCATTTATTCTCGTGATATTACAAGGTTTTTATTATCTCAATTATTTGTATTCAAGTGTCTTTCTTTTGTTTAGGAACTCTAACTAAAATATCATTTTAAAATGTTTTAAAGATTTATTACTCTAAATCTTTCTCATTAATGTCCATGTTTTAAAAATGGTTTTAAGGATTTATTTATATGAACATTAATGTTTTCAAATAAAAATTCATTTTAAAAGTTTCAAAGTGGTATGGGAAACTTTGATTCAAAAAAATATTTTTAAATGTCTTCTTGTCAAATAGTGTGACTTTTAAATGTTTTGATGAAAAATAAATATTCATCTCAAAAATATGAAAATCTAGTGAAAATGTATACGTATGTAACGCAAGATTAAAAATGTTTTCAGAAAACCCGACTCTCTAATGTGGTAGACATGAAGGTATTGGGTGTGGACCCACCATGGCCTATAATTAGTCGAGCAGTCTCAGAATTAGTCATTTTATTTTCAGAAGCTTGCATAATGTTTTCAGAAAAACACTGGAGTATATTTGTGAAATTTTAAACATAAGTATATTCTAAAAAAATTGCATCGGCAGGTCTCATGAGACAAACTAGTGTCTTGGCATGAGGCCTTGACAAAATCTTATTTGTAGTCCTGGCACGAGGCCTTGGCTACGTGGTTATGATAGTCTGGCATTATGCATTCCATCATCATGAAAGTGGTTATTGATATTACATGTGATTATTCGACTAGTATAATATCCATGTGAATACGTAAATGACATTATTTCATTTTATATCTGCCATATTATGATGAATTTCAAGTTTAAAAGGCTTTTGTTTTAGTTATACATTTCTTTAAGTGTTTATGCTTATCTATGAAAGCTTCTGCTATATTGTTATCCTTACTTATAAGGCCCCAGCCTTAAACCTTACTTGATCTTGAGTTATTAAAATATTACACATTGAGGATCTTTTCAAGTTTAGAGTTTTAGAGAATTAGATCATAAAACTTGCATTACATTCCACATTTAAACAAAGTGGTTACATAAAGATAGTATTCATTTTTTCACATCAATGGAACATATTTAAAATAAAACATGGATTCTTTCTTGACACTTCTTTGACACTATCATCATATCATGTACCTTTACCTTGACCTGTGAAAAATATTTCAAAAAAAACTTGGGATGAGCATAAAATGCACAGTAAGGGATATAAAAAATATATGGAAAGAAAACATGGGTACATATATACATAAGACTGATATCATACTTTACCCATAAAACATAAGCACTTTAACATACCTCATCAAATCATGAATAAAACATAGAAATCATAAGACATAAAGGTAACTTGAGGCATTCATAACATTCTTACGTAGGGAGTAACCCTCTTGGTTACGTTTGGAATACCCATCACAGTATTTCCCCTAAATCACTTCAGAGAAACCTTAACGTTTCACTCCTTCAGATTACCAATGAATTGGAGAGCTATATCGGGCTCACCCGCCCTTAGTTTATCACGGAACCACCTATCTTCATAATAATGCCCATGAACCTCAACATAATCGTATCACATAAAACATGCATAAAGGAAACATAAAACTCCCACCTTTCAATCACAAGATATCAATACAAGACATTGATATAAAAGCATTATGAAAACCATTTTCAATGCCAAAATAAAATAAAAGTAAAACATGGTATTTATTTTTCTTTTAAAAAGAAGGTATGGCTTGTAGAGGAAGCCGAAACTCAAATAATGGTCACGGCGGTGGAAAAGTCGTTGTCGCCGCATACGTACGACAAAACATTCCCTTTTGTCGTTTAGTAAAACGCTTCATATAAAAAATATTCCTTTTGGATAAATGTAAAAGTCAAAGGGCTTTATACACCGTATAAAAGAAGGTTGAGTATAAAACAAAATATGCCTCAATGAAAGGAGATTGAGACGAAGTCCCATACCTCAGGTCTGACTTGAATCGGTCATTCTTTAATCTCCTGAATAATAAACTTGAGTTAATTTATACTTGTTTAAGAATTTTTTTCAAGTTCATTATTCCTTTTATATCACTTATTTCCATGTCATGAACACTATGTAATTATTTAAGTTAATAACGGTCGTTTTAACGATCATTGATACTTGAGTAAAAAATAAACCCTTTATAATTACAAGTTGTTCATGTATCCATTATATCTAGAATGGTATTCATGATGTAGATATCATATATATCATATATATCCAGTACATGACTGCATTTATAATATTTCATAACATTTAGAGGTAAGAAATGAAATGCACCGTTCATGGAGACGGTAAGCCGTACGTACGCATGAACGCTGCTTCCATTTCTATTTCATATTTTATGAAATGGAATCATAATGATATAAAGGTATATTATAATTCCAGTGTATTATCATATATAATATCATAACTCCATCCTTTATACGTCCCACATATGGTATTAATGAATCAAATCACTTTGAGGGGGTGGTAGTCCGCACTTTCCTAAATGAAGATATCGCGTTTACCCAAAATGGGAACCATAAAGGTATGCCCAAAATGAAAAATACAAAAGTTTAAGGAAAACATAAACGTATTATATATCATATATAAATATAGTTTCATCTTAATGGATACCTTTTAATGTGTTAAAAGAATGTTGAACAATCATCGTTTTAGGAGGTAGAAATTCGCCATCCACTGAAACCATATGTTCTTTAACCATTAGATGTAGGTGTGTGTAAGTGTAGCTCGAATACTTATTATAACAACATCCTAGTATATTGAAGATACTGTATTTGTTACAAAAGAAATGAATAAACAGAGTTTAGGGGGTTGGAGAAGCAAAATAAAACAAAACGACTCAAGTGAATACATTACCTTAAAATCGGGTAACTCCCTTTGGTTTGAGATCAAAGGCTTCCCTGGGAAGACTTCTGCCCAAAGTGAGGCTTCAAGGAGTAAGATAGAGAAGTGGAGAGACAAAATGGGCAGGGTTAGGATGAGCCAAAGGCTTTGGAAGTGTGGGTAAGGAGGTAGAGGTGGGGCCTTTTATAAGAGGAGAGGAGGGGCACTCTTGGAAAGTAAGGAAATGTTACCTTATTTGAAAATGATTTTCGGATTCAAAAGGTCCCACATTGATATAATTTGAGGGTAAGGTGATAAGGGTTCTAAATCAACCCATCCAATAGGTTTTGGACATGTGTAGGTCTTAGATTTTACATTATCTTTCCATTTTATTTAAATCATCAAATAATGAGGTCATCGCTGCATCAATATGATGTCATAAATAATTTAATTTATTTAATGTCTAAAAAATATAAAAAAAATACTTTGATATAGAAAATATTTTTAGATTTCCAATGAATACATATAGTCCAAAAGATCATTTATTTAGACAAAATTAAAAATATTTTACTTAGGTGATACATTCTTTGTTACATTTAACATTCTTTAAAAAATAAAAAGATAAAAAGTCACTTTTTCACAAAAGTGATTTCATGGGGCCCCCATATTTGGCACAAGGAATCTCATCATCGTCCATGAGACAACCAGTAGCCTTAGGACACATTTTGGTGTAATTTTTTATTATTATGATATTATTTTATTATACTTAACTACCCGATTACTCATTAATCAAGATAATTAAAGATAATTACCGTCGTTACTATTCATAATGTCCAAAAACAAAAGAGTCTTAATTACATAATTTGGACCTTATGATTCCAAATATTTAATACATTTTACCAAATTCCAAACACATAAATTGAATTAATTTATTTAAAAATAATTCCCATTGTCAAAACAAATAGCTGGTTTTTTTGAAACAATATCTATTAAAAGTTTGGCATTAGTTTATGACCAATATCAAAGTGAAATTAATCCTAATGACCACCATTGGATTAAATGGTTTAAATATATTATGATTTCACTTTAAGACCAATTTAAAATATAATCTAACCATATAATTAAATTAAATAAAAAATCAGTTCTGATGTAAAATGCAGTATTTTTCACTATTCATTAAAAAATGAATATTGTCAGAAAAATACAAAACATTTATCCAATGTAAATTTCAATGTCACAATCATAATGAATATGTTTATTTTGACAAATATAGATTATATAATTGTCAAAAGTTTTATTTTAAAAGGGTTTTCCATCAAAAGGAAGTAAAACAATCTTTTAAGAATATTAGTGTATTCAATGCTTAAGATTGGATTTATTTTCATTTTAAGCCTCTAAAACACTATCTAATTCATTAATAGACATAGATAAAAATATTTATTATTCATTACTTACTTTGGATGTTACATCCTTCCCCGCTTTAGAAAATTGCGTCCCCGCAATTTATTTACTTATCAAATAAATGGGGGTACTTATCCCTCATTGCATTTTCAGATTTCCATGTTGCCTCTTCCATGATGTGGTTTTTCCACAAAACCATTAATTGATTAATCACCTTATTCCGTAACACTTGCTTCCTGTGGTCAAGAATCTGGACCGGTTGTTCCTCATAAGATAGGTTCTCTTCCAACTGAACTACCTCTGGACTCAAAACATGAGATGGATCTGGCATATAGTTTATCAACATCAAAACGTTAAAAACATTGTTTACATGAGATAAACTCAGAGGTAAAGCCACTCAGTAAGCAACTGATCCAACTCTCTCCAAAATTTCATATGGTCTAATGAACCTTGGACTCAGCTTTCATTTCTTTCCAAATTGCATCACACTTTTCCATGGTGATACTTTGAGAAAAATATGATCTCCTACCTCAAAAGATAGATCCTTCCTCCTATTGTCTGCATAAATCTTCTACCTACTCTGAGCTATTCTCATGTGTTTCTAAATCAACTGAACTTTTTCTGCCATCTCTTCTACCAATTCTAGTCCCATCAACTTCCTTTCACCAACTTCATCCCAAAAAGCAGGAGTTCGGCACCGCTTCCCATATAACACCTCAAATGGTTCCATCTGTATACTGGAATGAAAATAGTTATTATATGAAAACTCATCCAAAGAAAGATGTTGGTCCGAACTTCCCTGATAATCCATCTAACAAGCTCGTAGCATATCCTACAAGGTCTGAATTGTTCGTTCTGACTGCCCATCTGATTGAGGATGAAATGCTATACTAAAATTTAATTCAGTACCCAACGACTTCTGAAGGCCTTTCCAAAAGTTAGAAGTGAACCTGGGATCACAATCAGATACAATGGAGAGAGAAACTCCATGTAACCTTATTATCTCTTTAAGATACAAACGGGAAAGTTGATCTAGGGAAAAAGTATCTTGTATAGCAAGGAAATGAGCAGATTTAGTCAAGCGATCAACAATAACCCATATTGCATTATTACCTCGAGATGTATTCATTAATACCACAACAAAGTCCATGGATATATTCTCCCATTTCCACTCTGGCACTAGTAAAGGCTAAAGCATCCCTTTCAGTAACTGCCGATCTGCTTTAACCTGCTAACAAGTCAAACACTTCACAGTAAAATCAGCAATATCTCTTTTCATTCCATCCCACCAGTAATACTCTCGAAGATCTCTTTACATCTTAGTACTGCCAGGATGAACTGAAAATGGAGAACTATGAGCTTCACATAACAACTCTTTCTTCAATTGTGAATCACAAGGCACACACAATCTCTTCCCAAATCTCAAAACGCAATAATTATCAATGTTTAATTCAGGCAACATACCTTTCTGAACTAGCTCTACCTTTTTCTGCAACTCACTGTATTGCTTCGGTGGTTGCTTGATTCTATCTGATAGAGATGATCTCACTGATACCTGAAACAAAACAGAATAACTTCCTTCACCAACAACTTCTATTCCAAATTTCATCAAATCCTTAACCAAAGGATCACGTTCCAAACACAACATTGCTAATGAAGCATTACTTTTTCGACTCAAAGCATCAGCCACTTTATTTGCTTTTCCCGGATGGTAATGAATTGTACAATCATAATCCTTGATTAATTTCAGCCATCTCCTCTATCTCATGTTTAACTCTTTCTGAGTGAATATATACTTTAAACTTTTGTGATCGGTATATATTTCACACTTTACTCCATACAAATGATGCCTCCAAATTTTTAAAGCAAAAACAACAACAGCTAATTCCAAATCATGTGTAGGGTAATTTACCTCATGAGTTTTCAACTGATGTGAAGCATAAGCAATTAAATGTTCATTCTGCATTAGGACACAACCAAGTCCTTTCAATGAAGCATCATTGTATATAACAAACTCACCATTCCTGGAAGGTACTGCCAAAACCGGAGCATTCACCAATCTTCTTTTCAATTCCCGAAAACAATCATTACATTCTTTTGTCCAGATAAACTTAACACCCTTCCGAGTTAGCTTAGTCATTGGACTAGATAACCGTGATAATTTTCTAACAAAACTTCGGTAATAGCCTTCCAAACCAAGGAAACTACGAATCTATGTTACATTTGTGGGTCTTGGCCATTCTTCAACAACCTTTTTTTTTGCAGGATCAACGGTTATCCCATATTTAGAAACAATGTGACCAAGGAAAGAAATTTTTTGCAACCAAAACTCGCACTTGATGAATTTTCCATACAGTTTCTTTTCTTTTAAGGTTTGCAAGATAACCCTTAAATGTCTTTCACGCTCCTCTTTACTTTTAGAAAACACCAAAATATCATCAATGGAAACCACCACAAACTTATCCAAGAACTCATTGAAAATTCTATTCATTAAGTCCATGAATAGAGCAGGTGCATTGGTTAGCCCAAAAGGCATTACTACAAATTCACAATGATCATATCTTGTACGAAACGCAGTCTTCGGAACATCTGCTTCCTTTACCTCCAACTGATGGTACCCCGATCTCAGGTCAATCTTTGAAAAATACTGAGTTCCCTGGAGCTGATCAAACAAATAATCGATATGAGGAAAAGGATATTTGTTCTTAATAGTGATATTATTCAAGCCCCTATAATCAATGAAAAGTCTCATTGATCCATCTTTCTTTTTAAAAAACAAGACAGGAGCACCCCATGGTGATGTGCTAGGTCGAATGAAACCTTTATCTAATAACTCCTTCAATTGTTTCTTTAACTCTAAAAGTTCAACTTGAGCCATTCGATAAGGGGGTTTTGAAATTGGCTTAGCATTAGGAAGTAAGTCAACAGTAAATTCAACTTTCCGATCTGGTATTATTCCAGGCAACTCATCAGGAAAAACATCAGGATACTCATTTACAACTGGCACATCATTAATCTGAACAGTTCCCTTGTTTTCAACAATATGTTCAAGGTAACATTAATTTGCATCTTTTACAAGTTTCTTGGCCTCTTGATATGTTATCAAAAGTAAGGGTTCATTCTTGTACAAAAACTAAAAGTCTTTCTGAAAAGAAACTTCTTTATCTCTACAGTCAATCTTAGCATGGTAAATAGAGACCCAATCCATACCCAGGATAACATCAAACTCTACTAGAGGTAGAACACTAAGTTTTTCAAGTAGGTTCTTTCCACAGATAAGGATAGGAAGATTCTTATAAATTCTTTTTGCCTCAACATTTCCCCTAGGTGTTTTTACCACAAGTTCATGAGTCATTTCTTGAGATGGTATTCCCATTTTACTAGAAAAGGTTTCAGAGATGAAAGAATGTGTAGACCCCGAATCAAACAACACACTGGCATAATCTGAAAAAACAAACAACGTACCTGATACAACTTCATTTGATGGCCCGACATCTGCTGAAGTAGTTGCAAAGGATTTCACCACCCCTTTCTGCTTGTAGTCTAACTGCTTCCCATCACTCAAGATCTTTGTCAGACACTCGTTTGCATAGTGACCCATCTCATTGCACTTAAAACATTTCACTAACTATAAATCAAATTTGGTCTTACCTTCACCTTGATCTTTTTCAGTGCAATCACGAGCCTTATGGCCCATCTTACCACATCAGTAGCACTTTCCAAAATTCAAAAGATATTCCCCAGCATGCCTTTTGCCACATTTATCACAAACTAGAAACTTAGATTTCTTACCATCATAGCTTTTTGAAGGATTCTTACCTTTCTCCTGCCACCTCTGTCTCTTCTTCTGTTGGTTGTTATAGAACACTTGATCATCGGCAAACTCCATTTCCACCTTCTGAGCACATCGAACAAGCTTTTTATAACTTTTAAACTCACGAGAACCTAATGCCCTACGATATTTTGTCTTTAATCCTGAGTAAAAATGATTGATTTTACTATCAAGGTCTCAGATAAAATTTAGAGCATACCTTGCCAATCGAGTGAACCTTTCTTCATAGGCAGCCCCTGAGTCTTCCTCTTGCCTCAATTCCAAGAATTTCTTTTCCATCCTAATTTGAACAGCCTTAGGAAAATAATTCTCATGACACATACCTTTAAATTAATCCCAGTCGAGAGCATCAATCTCATCAGCGTCCCTGATATTTTTAACCATCGACCACAACTGACCTACTTCACCCTCCAAACGGTAAATAGCAAGACTAACCTTTTGATTGTCTGAACACTCCATGACATCTAAAATCTTCTCTAGTGCTTTAATCCACCCTTCAGCTAGCACAGGGTCAGATGATCCTCTGAATGATGGGGTATGTTGTCTCATGAAATGTTCCACCACTGACATGTTCCTCTGCAGTTGATCTGGCTGATCTCGTGCATGGATACCACCACCATTTATCGCTTGAGTCAACTGCGCCATTACTGCAACAACCTGTTCATTTCCAATTCCGACCATCTCGGGATGCTGATTTGGAAGGTTATTTCTTCTTGTATTCCTTCCTAGCACTGCTTACCTATTTCCTCTGTGGAAAACCATTCTAAACAAACATGTCTTAGATGAAGCAACATGGTAATTTTCAATTGCTATATCATTTAAAAAAAATATTTTTGGATAATCATTTAATAGAATTCTAACTCCAAAAGTTATATAAACCGACCTCTGATACCAACTATAAGGCCCCAGCCTGAAACCTTACTTAATCTTGAGTTATTACAAGATTACAGATTGAGTATATTTTCAGGTTTAGAGTTTTAGAGAATTAGATCATAAAACTTGCATTACATTCCACATTTAAACAAAGTGGTTACATAAAGATAGTATTCATTTTTTCCCATCAATGGAACATATTTAAAATAAAACATGGATTCTTTCTTCACACTTCCTTGACACTATCATCATAACATGTACCTTTCCCTTGACCTGTGAAAAACATTTCAAAAAAAACTTGGGATGAGCATAAAAAGCTTAGTAAGGGATATAAAAAAATATATGGAAAGGAAACATGGGTACATATATACATACGAATGAAATCATACTTTACCCATAAAACATAATCACTTTAACACACCTCATCAAATCATGAATAAAACATAGAAATCATAATATATAAAGGTAACTTGAGGCATTCATAACATTCTTACGTATGGAGTAGCCCTCTTGGTTACGTTTGGAATACCCATCACAGTATATTCCCTAAATCTCTTCAGAGAAACCTTAACGTTTCACTCCTTCGTGTTACCCAATGCATTTGAGAGCTATATCGGGCTCACCCACCCTTAGTTTATCACGGAACCACCTGTCTTCATAATAATGCCCAAGAACCTCAACACAATCGTATCACATAAAACATGCATAAAGGAAACATAACATTCCCACCTTTCAATCACAAGATATCAATACAACACATTGATATAAAAACATTATTAAAGCTATTTTCAATACCAAAATAATAGAAAAGTAAAACATGGTATTTATTTTTCTTTTAAAAAGAAGGTATGGCTTGTAGAGGAATCCAAAACTCAAATAATGGTCATGGCGGTGGAGAAGTCATTGTCGCCGCATACGTACGACAAAACATTCCCTTTTATAGTTTAGTAAAACGCTTCGTATAAAAAATATTCCCTTTGGATAAACGTAAAATTCAAAGGGGTTTATACACCTTATAAAAGAAGGTTGAGTATAAAACAAAATATGCCTCAATGAAAGGCGATTGAGACGAAGTCCCATACCTCGGGTCTGACTTAACTCGGTCGTTCTTTAATCTCCTGAATAATAAACTTGAGTTAATTTATACTTGTTTAAGAACCTTTTTCAAGTTCATTATTACTTTTATATCACTTATTTCCATGTCATGAACACTATGTAATTATTTAAGTTAATAACGGTCGTTTTAACGATCATTGGTACTTGAGTCAAAAATAAACCCTTTATAATTACAAGTTTTTCATGTATCCATTATATCCTGAATAGTATTCATGATGTATATATCATATATATCATATATATCTAGTACAATCATTCATTTATAATATTACATAACATTTAGGGGTAAAAAATGAAATGCACCGTTCATGGAGACGGTAAGCCGTACGTACGCATGGACGCTGCTTCCATTTCTATTTCATATTTTATGAAATGGAGTCATAATGATATAAAGGTATATTATAATTCCAGTGTAATATCATATATAATATCATAACTCCATCCTTTATACGTCCCACATATGGTATTAACGAATCAAATCACTTTGAGGGGGCGGTAGTCCACATTTACTTAAATGACGATATCGTGTTTACCCATAATGGGTACCATAAAGGTATGACCAAAATGAAAAATACAGAAGCTTAAGGAAAACGTAAACATATTATATATCATATATAAATATAGTGTCATCTTAATGGCCACCTTTAAAGGTGTTAAAAGAATGTTGAACAATCATCGTTTCAGGAGGCAGAAATTCGCCATCCACGGAAACAGTATGTTCTTTAACCATTAGATTTAGGTGTATGTAAGTGTAGCTAGAATCCTTATTATAACAAAATCCTAGTATATTGAAGATATTGGATTTGTTACAAAAGAAATTAATAAAAAGAGTTTAGGGGGTTGGAGAAGCAAAATAAAACAAAAGGACTCAAGTGAATACATTACCTTAAAATCAGGTAACTCCCTTTGGTTTGAGCTCAAAGGCTTTCTTGGGAAGACTTATGCCCAAAGTGAGGCTTCAAGGAGTAATATAGGGAAGTGGAGAGACAAAATGGGCCAGGGTTGGCCGAGCCAAAGGCTTTTGAAGTGTGGGTAAGGAGGTAGAGGTGGGGCCATTTATAAGAGGAGAGGAGGGGCACTCTTGGAAAGTAAAGAAATGTTACTTTATTTGAAAATGATTTTCGGATTAAAAATGTCCCACATTGATATAATTCTAGGGTAAGGTGATAAGGGTTCGAAATCCACCCATCCAATAGGTTTTGGACATGTGTAGGTCTTAGATTTTACATTATCTTTCCATTTTATTTAAATCGTTAAATAATGAGGTCATCGCTGCATCATTATGATGTCATAAATAATTTAATTTATTTAATGTCTAAAAAATATAAAAAAAATACTATGATTTAGAAAATATTTTTATATTTCCAATGACTATTTATAGTCCAAAATATCATTTATTTAGACAAAATTAAAAATACTTTACTTAGGTGATACATTCTTTGTTACATTTAACATTTTAAAAAAAATAAAAAGTCACTTTCTCACAAAAGTGATTTCATGGGGCCCCCAAGTTTGGCACAACACATCCCATTGTCGGACATGAGACAAAAAGTAGCCTTAGGACACATTTTGGTGTCATTTTTTATTATTATGATATTATTTTATTATCCTTAACTACCCGATTACTCATTAATCAAGATAATTAAAGATAATTACTGTCGTTACGATTCATAATGTCCGAAAACAAAAGAGTCTTAATTACATAATTTGGACCTTCTGATTCCAAATATGTAAACCATTTACCAAATTCCAAACACATTAATTGAAATAATTTATTTAAAAATAATTCCCGTTGTCAAAACAAATAGCGGGTTTTTTTGAAACAATATCTATGAAAAGTTTGGCATTAGTTTATGACCAATTTCAAAGTGAAATTAAACCTAATGACCACCATTGAATTAAATGGTAAAAATATATTCAGATTACACTTTAAGACCAATTAAAAATATAATCTAACCATATAATTAAATTAAATGAAAAAGCAGTTTTGATGTAAA
This sequence comes from Viscum album, assembly GCA_963277665.1. NCBI lineage: Eukaryota > Viridiplantae > Streptophyta > Magnoliopsida > Santalales > Viscaceae > Viscum > Viscum album. The sequence continues at coordinate 1,355,793,303 of OY728164.1, forward strand.
ATGTAGTATTTTTCACTATTCATTAAAAAATGAACACTGTCAGAAAAATACGAAACATTTATACAATGTAAATATCAATGTCCCAATCATAATTAATATGTTTATTTTGACAAATATAGATTATAAAATTGTCAAAAGTTTGATTTAAAAAGGGTTTGCCATCAAAAGGCATTAAAACAATCTTTTAAGAATATTAGTGTATTCCATGCTTAAAATTGGATTTATTTTCATTTTAAGCCTCTAAAACACTATCTATTTAATTAATAGACATAGATAAAAATATCTATTAATAATTACTTACTTAGGATGTTACATTACTGAGCATCTGAACTCACCCCTTTCAAAGATTTATTTTTCCCAGGATTTGAAGAAGTAATTTGTGAATGACCTGCAGGGATAATATGAGGGGATATGAAGACAAGATGTTGTTGTAGTTTTTTTACCTTATGATGTAATGTAAACCTTATGAATGTATCTAGTACTTCCAAGGATACTAAACTAATCAGTCTTTCGAGACTTGATCCTTTGTGATCATGCCAATGTTATGTAATAATGCACCAACTCTGGGTATCGGCGGTCGGGGTGTTACATAAGCACATTCGGTGGCCCGAAAAAGAAATTGTCGGTGCACCATGTCAGTGGAGGCTGACAGTGGTTGGATGAGACTTGCGACAACCGATCACGGCCGGTGGAAGTCGGCGCGCAATGGTGCGCCATGGTGATCAAAAGAGACAGGCCCAAGCTAGCCGCATGGGACTAGGGCGGCGTCCGCAGGTGCCGGCAGCAGCATGAAGCAGCCACGGCCAGTAGGCCCCAGTAGGAATGAGTGGCGCGACCCCAAACCATGTCACGTTGGAGGAACTCGGTCAGCCAAACGACTGAACATTCGTGTAGTGGGGTATCACCCCACCAGCTGGAAAAACAGCCCCTCAACCACGGGGCTAGTGGGACATAATGGTCCACCTTCGGGCCATCCGAGCCAGATGTTGGCCAGCCAAGCTGGTCAGACCTGCCCAGCGGACGAGACCCGTGGCCCGGCGAGCCAGCGTCGGTCGGCCGAGCCCCACCCAGCGAGTCGAACTAATCGTCAACCGGGCCAGCGAGTCAAACCGGGCTAACCATGATGGTCCATACATAGTAAATTGGGATGAACCTTAACGGGCAGTACCCAGGCGGGGGCAAGTAGACCCCGGGACCCGTTGCGTTAGGCCAGTATGATCAAGTAGGATCGGGCCCAGACCCAACCATTCCTCGAATAAATAAATGTCCGCAACTGACGAACCAGGTGTCCATTTGACATGCCGTTAGTAGAGTTGGGACCCCTTTTGGGAAGAAGTCCCTTTGTCATATTTCTGCAAGCCCGACAATGCTCGGCTGGACCGTGGTGCGATCACCCCCGTTACACAGAAAGGGATGCAACTAAAAGACCGAGCGTCCGAATGACTTGTTGTCTGTGGCATAAGGACCCTAGTGACAAGTCGGTCCTTTGGAGATACTAAAAACGATTTTCTATGGATTTTGACGTGTGACTTGGGATGGATCTGACATAAATCCAACTGGGCCCTTTTTACAAAAGTACCCATATCTCACAGATTGGGCATTCGATCGACGCACCATCTGTCACGTTGGGACCCCTATGAAAGGGAAATCCCTTGGGAATGATTTTTTTAAGGACTTTGTATTGGTTTAAATATAACTGATGGCTTGACAAGAAGTTCTCCCAGAATCAAACATGCTATGAGTGGGAATTCTATAGCTAGATGTCAATTTAAATAGAGATCCTATGTGAATCAACACCACAGAAACCCTCTATGGATTGACATTGTAGCTACCTGACAAGGACCAGTTTTAGAGATACCTGTTGAGGATCAAAAATATGCCACCCTATGTGGATCAACAATGAATGACCCTATGTGGATCAGCATTATAGCCACCCTATGTGGATCAACATACCAACGACCCTGTGTGGATCGACATTCCAGTGACCCTGTGTGGATCGACATTCTAGAGACCCTGTGTGGATCAACATTCTAGAGACCCTGTGTGGATCAGTAGTAGCATGACCCAATGAGGACCTTCCTTACAGTGGCCCATCGTGGAATATTAACTTACGTCCAAGAGTGTCCAAATAGTAAAACAGCTTGTTGTGGTTTAGTTGTGGAACTTCAAAATCTAATAAGATGATATAGAATAAAACTAATCATCTATATTCTTGAACTCTTAGTTGTATACCTGGCGTGAACTGACTATTGCATCATGCATTGTGATTTAGGTGTTTCCTTGTGTTTGGTTTCCTTTTTGGAACTTTTGGAGACCTTCGGGGGTCTTGGGGTCCGTACTGATTATTGTTATAATCACCCCTGCATGGGCTTCGCCTGAACTTTGTTGTGTCCTGTGCAGATGATGAGTAGCTAGACTAAGACTTGAGGGGTCCTGGACTAGGCAGTACACGTATGAGATGAGATGATGTGGAGAGATGTGGAGACGATCTGTACCTAACCTTTAGGTAGGATCTTCAGTGGATGATCTAGGATTTGTTTTCTCTTTTCATTTGTACTTATAACTTTCAATTGGGCTTGTATTACACCCCCTTTACTTTCAGTACACTTTTTAGTGTATCAGTTTACTTCGTTGTTACTTCTTGTTGTGTTCTTGGATTGAGTTTTTGTACAGGTTTAAAAGAAAAGACTTCTCGTTATAGGGATATGATTTTTTTAGTGCTATTCACCGACCCCTAGCCTATGGAAGGTGAGCTTGGGTTAGTCATGGAATGGGCCCTAAGGTACAGTTTGTGACAAAGTGGTATCATAGGATTTGGTTTTACCGAAGAACTAAGACTTTGATCATTTAATAGAGAAATAGTGTTGTGTGTTTTGACTGTGGTTTGCAGTTCATGGAGTCCAGTGTTTGTGCGGTGCCCAACGTATCCAGACACTAGAGCCTTGAATTCCGATTTTTGATTTGGTACATGAAAAAACTGATTACGTCACTTTTTGAAGTGTTTTATTTTTGATCTCTTTGAGTTAGCTCACCAGGTATAACTTATTGACCGTGGTGCACCTATTTTTCTTCAGGATGGTACCACATTGATAGCCATCTAGTATTCTTGAGAGAGTATACCATGACGGCCCACCGAGCAATGAGGATTCTATGATGGGCCCTCTTACGGTGATAGTACCATTGGATGGTGTACCAGCAACACTACTGCCCGCTGGGCAGCTATTACCACCAACCCCACTAGTAGACGGAGAACGCCAACTGGGCATATTGCACATGTTCCAGTGGCAAAGGCCTCCAAGGTTATGAGGTGAGAAAGATCCACTGGTGGCTGAGGACTGGCTGGAGGCTTTGTCCAATGTTTTTCGCTTGGTTGGGAAACCAGCCGACCAGATGGTGATACTAGCTGCCAGTCTTTTCCTGGGAGCACCAGGGAGATGGTGGATCCTTATGCTCCGGATACATGATGAGGCATCCCTCACCTGGGTAGATTGCAAGGGCCTCTTCAGGGAAGATTTTGTTATAGTGACTCTATGCTCTGTGTGTATACTAGAGCCGCTACACTTGTAGTAGGGCATCCTAACTGTGGCCTAGTACTTAGGAAGGTTCACCGACCTCTCGTGCTACTCCACCTATATGGTGTGGGACCCTTACTTCAAGGCTCGAACCTTTGAGTAGGGACTCTGACAAGAGATTAGATATTTGATGGTATCTCTTAGCATCCCGACTCATGATGGAGTGCTGGATATAGAACTCTTGGTGGAGAGCTTCCGTGCCGAGTAGGCACCGACAACGAGACCCACCACCGGGCGATACGTAGTAGAGTCATCAACAGCTGGTAGTAGGAAAATGACACAGTGGTCCAAACGGACCAGACCTTTTGGTGGATGACCTCGGGATGTAAGGTTAGAGGTTTTAGGCTCACGAGGTAGAGAAGGTAGCAGATGATCAGACCGTGCTTCACGTGAGGAGGTCAGGGTCATATGAATCATGATTGTCGGACCAGCTGCACTTATGACCAATAGAAGGTTGAGGGAATGTTGAGGAAGAGGTAGAGATTCATGCAAGGAGGTATGTAGGGTGTTAGACGTGGAAGAGGAGTTGGTCGTTCAGAATGTGGTGGGTGGTGATTCGAGGTTCTACTGCCACAACCTCTTGGTGGTCCAACCTAACCACAGGGAGCAAGTGGACATGGAAGAGCTCAGCTCCAGAAAACTGAAGCCTATGACCATAGTGATCTTGAGATTATTCGAGGTACGATCTATGTCTACTATACCTTAGCTGAAGTACATATAGACATAGGTTTCAGTCACTCTTTCATTACCACAACTCTCGTTTAGAGCTCGAAGATTCCGGAACAACTGTTGGCTCTATCCTTGCAATTAGAGACTCATATAAGAGAAGCTATGATGATTAAATAATGGTGCGGGCAGTGTGAGCTTAATCTAAGAGGAGAGAACTTTAGCTAGGATATTATAGTAGTGGTGTTGTTGTCTTACAACGTCATCTAGGTTATGGAATGGTTCTCCATAGTCCATGCTCAGATTGACTGCATTAAGAACAAAGTGTGGTGTGTTTGTGAGGATGGGACTAGGTTTTCCTTCACCAGTGAGAAGGGAACCTTTGCAGCGCAGGATGGAAATAACCAGAGGAGGGTTCATCCAATCACACATCAGTTTGATAAACTTACCCTCAGAGAATTTTATTTTGAGAGTTTGAGCTATCCTATTGTGGTGGGCCATTATGTCGATGTCTTCCTTGATGATGTTCCAAGACTACCTCCTGATAGAGAGGTGGACTTCTACAATGACTTGTACCCTAGGACGAAACTAATATCTACACCATCATATCGGATGGCTCCTATGGAGGTTCGTGAGTTATGAGTATATCTGGAGGAATTACAGAGGAAGGGGTTCATAAGGCCTAGTGTTTTCCTATGGGCATCCCAGATTTTGTTTTCTAAGAAGGTAGATGGGATTTTAAGGCTCTATGTGGATTATCAGTGCCTGAACCAGGTGATCGTGAAGAAAACGTATCCACTTATGAGGATTGATGATCTCTTTGATCAGATGAAGGAATCTCATTGGTTTTCGAAGATAGACCTAAGATCGGGCAATCATCAGCTCTGGGTGAGAGATGAGGATGTGCAGAAGACAACTTTTAGATGTCGGTATGGCCACTAGGAGTTCTTGGTTATTCCATTTGGTGTGACCAACGCCCCTGTGGTGTTCATGGGACTCATGAACATGATATTTCAGCCATACCTCGATTGATTCATGGTGGTCTTTATAAACGACATCTTGATATACTCGGCGTCAGAGGAGGAGCATGCCTATCATCTGCATAGAGTTCTAGATACACTCCAGGAGAACCTTCTTTATGTAATGCTCTGAAAGTGACAGTTTTGGATATGGGAGGTCCACTTTTTTGGTCACGTTATCTCATAGGATACAGTTGAAGTGGATTTGGAAAAGATAGAGGCTGTACTAACTTGGGAGCTGCCCAAGAGTGTGACCAAGTTTCAAAGTTTCCTAGGGTTGGCTGGGTACTACTTGAGATTCGTACCTAAATTTTCCAGAGTTTCAGAACACTTTTCAGTATTGAAGAAGATAGTAAAACCCTTCATGTGAATGGAGAGAGCTAGTAGAGTTTTTAGGAGCTGGGGTAGATACTGGTGAGTGCCCCCATCTCGAGGCTACCAAAAGAGGGCATTGGGTATGTAGACTACTGGGACGCATTAGGGACCATAATTGGATGTGTCCTGATTTAGGAGTGAGTAGTGATTGCTTATGGTTCACGACAACTAAGACAACATGAGAAGAACTACACTACCCAGGACCTGGATTTAGCAGCATTGGTCTTCACCTTGAAGATGTGGGGACACTACTTTATGGGTGAACAGTTTACTATTTACACGGATCACAAAAGTCTTACGTATATATTCTCATAGAAGGACCTGAACCTAAGACATTGATGTTGGCTAGTGTTCCTCCAGGACTATGAATTCGAAATAGTCTACACTCTTGGGAAGTGGAACGTAGTAGAAGATGAACTCATCATAAAGTATGGTCTACAATTTCTAGGTGAGGCGACAGAGTAGCTAGTCGCGTTGCAGATATCCTTTGTGGATAGTGATTGATCAACTTACCTCCAGTCTATGATAGTCACTCCCCCACTCCTTCAGTGAGTTAGGGAGGCACATCTTAGGGACATTGAATGTGAGGCTTGATGTGATCTGATGTCCTTAGGACAAGAACCTAATGGATTTTTTGAAGGTGGGGAGCACATCATCCTCTTCATAGGACGCACCATGGTACTGGTGGTTCTATGGGAGGAGGTTTTGAGGGATTTCCATAAATCCCCTCTGGCGGTACATCCTGGTGTGGTGAGGATGTACTAGGACCTCTAACATTAGCACTGATGGCCAGGGATGAAGAAATAAATGGTGGAGTTTGTTTCATGATGCATCACTTGTCAGCAAGTAAAGGCCGAGCATCTGGTTTCAGTAGGCTTAGTGCAACCATTAGATATATGGAGTGGAAGTGGGATGGTATTTCTAGGGATTTCGTGATAGGGCTACTACATAGGTCTAGAGGCCATGATTCCATTTGGGTTATCATTGACCAACTCACCAAGTAAGCCCACTTCCTACCCATCCGAGAGCAGGGATCATTACAGGGATTGGGGTACCTCTACGTCTAATGGATTGTACGACTCCATGGGGTGACATCGATGATCATCTCTGTCTGTGTTACATGTATTACATCCCAGTTGTGTAAGGTATTATAAGATACGTTCAGGAATCATCTACATTTGAGAACCACCTTTCATCGATGGATGAATGGTCAGATGGAGTGGACCCTTCAAACACTAGAGGACATGCTTCATGCTTGAATCCTAGACTTTTTCCGTAGTTGGGAGGATCACTTTCCCTTAGTAGAGTTTGTGTTCAACAAAAGCTATCACTCCACCATCGGTATGGAACCGTTTGAGGCCTTGTATGGTCAACCATGAAGATCACCTCTATGCTACAGACTCAGGGGAGTTATCATTTAGGGTTCTAGAGTTGGTAAGGGATACCATTGAGAATTTTTAGATTATCCGTAAGCAGATAAAGACTACGCATAGAAGAAATAAGTATTATGCTAACAGGAGACAGAGACCTTTGGAGTTCGAGGAGGGAGACCATGTATTCCTATGAGTCTCACCTTGATGAGGGTTTTAGAGATTTGGTTGAGGTGACAAGCTATCTTTGAGGTTCATTGGACCCTTTCAGGTTCTCAGTAGAGTTGGCAAGGTGGCTTATTGCCTAGCTATTCCCCCACAGATGCATTAGGTGCATGATGTTTACCATGTGTCGCAAATGAGGAAGTACGTGCTTGATCCATGAACGTTATCTGCTGGGGCGAGATGGAAATTGATGATGGGGTGATGTTTATGGAGGTTTCATTGGAGATTGAGGACCGACAGGAGTGGTTCCTTCAGAGATGATCTATTCCTCTAGCTCACATTCACTGGAAGCACAAGAACCTCTAGGAGAGAACATGGGAGTGAGAGGCTCATATTCTTTCTCAGTACCCTAATTTGTTTCCTTAGTCTATGTTGTGGCTTTTGGGGATGAATATCCTTTAGGTGGGGAGAATGTAAAGACCCAGATTTTACATGTAATGTATTTTTATAATTATATGGAATTATTATGAGTCATCAAAATTTTACAGTGCATGATTATGAGGCCCAGTGTCCCCAAAATTAATTTTTGAACTTTTTTAAAGGTATGTTCAGTAAAATCTTGAGCATCTTTTTCTAACTTTTGAACTAGTTCTAGGATTAAAAATCAGATGGCACCGTTGAATCCGCAGCACTGAGATTCGCTTAAGGGAGGCTTCACTTCGACCTCAGTAGGTCGAGAGAAAATTATAGTTTTTGTAAATTTAAACAAAATAACAAAATAATGATGTTATTTTATTTCTCTTTTACTTTTCCTATAATGGACGATCAGCGGTGGTAGGAAAAACGACATGTAAATCCATTAAAAGGATTGACTCCCCTTTATTTTTGTAACTGCACCATTAGAACTTTGAAGGATCATTAATTAAATGAACCTCATTAATTACACATGCGTTACTCACCCTTCTCCTCACCTATTTATATGGAGCTCAGGGTGGAGTGTTGGAACAACTTCACCCAGCGATGAAGCTCTGGAAAAGTACCATGATGCCAACCACTTGGATGAAGAGACCAGTTTCTAAGAGTTGTGACGAGTGCCAACGAATCACGAACCGATGACAATGAAAAAAAAGTTTTGTTGATCGTTTTCAGTGAATGGTTTTTCTAGGTAGGGGGTTTGTTTAAAAGTTATCTTTGATGTTTTATCCTAATCCCACTTGCTATCACATTAATGCGTAGGGAATGCGCCAAATGAACAAGTCCATACCCTTCGCCACTTCACTCATGCTCCGTTATTCAAGAATAGATTCCTCAGATTGATGACAAAGAGAAATAGCGGGATTCGTTATGACGGCGGCATGGTGAGAGAGCCGTAAGTGCAGACAGAACCAAGAATGGACCACTAGAGCATGTTCGGTGGCCCATGGAAGAAACCACTGACATGCCATGTTGGCGGCGATCAGCGGTGGCTAGAGGAGACCTGAAGCAATCGTCCATGGGTGGTGCAAGCTGGAGCGCGACGACGTGCTGGGTGGATGAAGGTGACCGGCCCAAGCCGGCCGCATGACACAAGGGTAGAAACCGCAGGCTCCACTGGTGGCATGATGTAGTCACGACCATTGGGCCACGACAGAAGGGGGAAGTGTTGAGTAGCTGCGCTAGGAATGATTGGTGTGGCCCCACGTCGCACCACGTTGGCAGAACGTGGTCGACCAAATGGCCAACCATTTGTGTGGTGGGGAAGCACCCCACCAACTAGAAAAACGACCCCACAACCATGGGGATAGTAGGACACAACGGTCCGCCTTTGGGAGGAAAGAGCTGGACGTGGGCTGTCCAAGTGGGCGGGATCCTCCCTATGGACCGGACCCGCCGGCGGGTTGGGCCGGATCCTCCCAGCGGACCGAACCCACTACTGGCTGGGCCAGACCCACCCAGCCGGCCGGACCCAGGGCCTGGCGGGCCAGCACGGGTGGTCCAAGCCCCACTCGGTGGGCCAGGACAATCGTGGATCGGGCCTACAAACCAAACTGGTCAGACCCCGATGGGCCAAACAAAGTGAAACCGGCTGAACCTTAATGGGGCAGACCCGAGTAAGGCCAGGTAGACCTCAGAACCTGTTGTGTCGGGTCAGTCTGATCGAGTCGGACCGGGCCCAGACCCAACCGTTCCCTGAATAAATAAACATTTGTAACTGATGAACTTAGTGTCCGTTTGACACACCATTAGTGGAGTTGGTACACCTTTTGGGAAGTGTTCCCTTTGTCATATCTGGTAGGGCCGGACCAAGGTACGATCACCCCCATTTCACAAAAAGAGATGTAACTAATAGACCTGACATCCAAACGACGCGCCGTCTATGGCATAAGGATCCTTGTGAAAAAGATGCCCTTTATAGATACTCTTTGTGATTTTTGATGGAGTTTTATGTGTGACTTGATTTAGATCAGATTCGAATCCAACTGAGCCCTTTTTACAAAAGCTCTCATATCTCACAAACCGGGAATTCGATCGATGCGTCGTCTATCACGTTTGGACCAATATGACCGGGCGGTCCCATAGGCATGATTTTTGTGGGACTTTTTACTGGTTGGAATATGAATGATGACTTTAGGAGCGGTTCTCCTAGAATCAAGCATTCTATGAGTGGTAATGTTGTGGCTGACTGTCAATTGAAGTAGTGATCCTATGTGGATCAACATCATAGCGACCCTGTGTGGATCAACATCATAACTACCCAAAGAGGACCTATTTTAGAGTGGCCCCCCAAGGATCAGTAACTATAGACTCTGTGTGGATTCTCATCGAGCGACCCTATGTGGATTAGCATTTTAATGACCCTATGTGGATCAACATTCCAGCGACCCTAAGTGGATCAACATTCCAGCGACCTTGTGTGGATCAACATTCTAGAAACCCTATGTGGAACAGTTGTAGCAAGACTTGATGAGGACCTTCCTTACAGTGGCCCATTGTGGAACATAAAATTTCATCCAATATTGGACCAATAATATAACTACTTATTTATGGTTCAGTTGAGGATCTTCAAAATGGAATAAGATGATATAACGTAAAACTAATCATCTATATTCATAAACGTTGAGTTGTATACCTGGTTTGAGCTGACTATTGCTTCCTGCTTTGTGATTGAGGTCTTGACTTGTGTTTTTTCCTTTGTGGAACTCCCAGATCCCTTCAGGGGTCTCGAGGTCCCTACTGAGTATTGTTATACTCACCCTTTCAGGGGCTTCACCCGCACCTTGTTTTGTATTGTGCAGACGACGAGCAGCTCGGTAGAGCCTTAAGGGAGCCAGGACCAAGCAGTACATAGATGAGATAGGATAACATAGAGAGATGTGGAGATTATCTGTACCTACTATTCATGTAGGATCTTTATTGGATGATCCCGGGTTGTTTTCTCTTTTCAGTTGTACTTTTACTTTTTAGTTGGGCTTGTATTTGGGACCATTTACTTTTAGTAAACTTTTTACTATAATAATTTACTTTATAGTCGCTTATTTTTGTGTTCATGGATTGTGTGTTTGTATAGGTTTAAAGTCAATGCATTCCCGTTATAAGGATATGCCTTTTTGGTGCTAGTCTCAAACCCCTGGCCTATAAAAGGCAGGCTTCAGGTAATCACGACATGGGCCACGGAGGACGGGTCTTGACAGCTCGCCTCAAAACCTGAGAGGTATCTTTCACTGAAACTCGTGTAAGAAACTGAGCCTATATGTAGAGACCCGTATCTTGACGTACATGGACATTACATTACTTTTGTGGAAAACTTAGTACATAATAAAAACACACACACAAGGATCGTAATAGTTTAGTGTCTTTGGAAACTCGGAACGTAATCTTCTAAACGTGGTGAAAGATCTTCAATATCTCCCATAAAGATCTTCCCCTTTTTTTTACCTAAAACCTTTCTTTATATCCTGGGGAAAGAAAAACAAAAAAAAGGGTGAGCTCAAATGCTCAGTAAGGGTAAACAAAAGAAATATCAATCACATCATATACATAAGAACGTAGCTTTTGGAAATCTTGACCTGCAAAAGAGCTCATAATATCATAACATGGGATAAATCATAGAATTGAAAATGAAATCATAACTTAAAACATTACTCATTGTGGCATACACACATAATCATAGAGAATCATTTCTTGTTAGTCAAGACTCATTGCCAAGACTATCTTAGTGGACAAAGTCCCTTTCTGAATCGAGTAATCCTCGTTTCAGTCCTGTTTCACTGAATCGGTATAACCTACCATTCCAGCCATGTCTATCTCATGAGATATAAAATCTTTACCCAATGCATTGGAGGGAGATATAGGTCCCACCCATCTCTTAATGAATCCTTTCTTATGTGTGCCACAAAATCATAAATCATACATCATCTCATAACCCATGTAATAAAAATGGGATTCTTAAACAACATGACATCATAAAACCATTCATATAAGATAAAGGAATTCATAAACATAATTCCATCACAACATAGTCAAATCAATGTAAAAATATGGATATAAACAGAACCCTTTATTATCTTAGATGGAAAATAATTTTGATAAAACACTTGAAATGAATTCTTGAGGAAAATATCCTTTCTTCTTCAAAATCAATTTCTTTTCACAAAACATCATACAATTTTAAAAGAAAGAGATTTTATTAAAAATAGTCATGAAATATTTTGGGGGAAGGTTCATGAAAATAAGGCTTTATAAAACCGTAAAAATCCATTCGTGCCGTATAAGTTAAAAAAAACATTCTTCGTACTTTTGTCGGAAAAGTCAAAAAGTACCTCGTACAAAAAAACGACAAAAGATTCCTTTCATATTCTTTACTAAAAACTCACCTAAGGGTAAAATTGGATTTAAACTATTGCAAGTGGATGGAAACAGTATTACATATTGAGGGAACATGGATGTGGATGATAAAATACACCCCAGTAAATACTTACGAATAAACAATCTCGGATAAAAATGAGATTGTGATATTTCCCTTACCTTAGGTACGACTTGCTTTGTAAGTGTCCGAACCTCCTGTATAATGATTTAAATCATGTTATTGACTTATTACAGAATCATATTCATTGTTATGATATCATATATGGTTCACTTATGACATTATATTACCCGTTCTTTTGTAAATTCCATGTTAAAGAAGCGTTTTGGGTAAAATCGTTTCATTTATCGTAGGTGTTTTGACTTGTTGTTCTTGACATAATTATTACTTATATCATGATTTACTTACTTTCAGATATATAAAATATGATTTCTATATCATATATATTCAGTATATATATATATATAATAGGTAGATAAATAAAATGAAAAACACCGTTCATGGAGACGGTAGTCCGTACGTACGCATGAACGCTGTTTTCCTTTCCTTATTGTCTTGAAATGGAAGTAAGTAGATGACATACATATGTATATATATACATAAATCCAGTAGCCTTATAATGTCATATATTTCATTATTATTTCTTATATATACATTATAATCATTCTTAAATGGTTAACATGGAGAATGAATCTCATCGCGTCGTGGAGACGGTATTCCGTACGTACGCACGAGCGATGATATCATTTCTATAAATATTGAATTGAATTGGAGTGGATTATAAAATATATCAGAATCAATATGATGTTGTAATAACTATGTATAGTTATTCTTTACACCATTATACCCATCCATGTAAGGTGGTGGTGGAAAATAGATTACACCACGGCGTGGAGACGGTATTCCGTACGTACGCACGCGCGGTGATTTCTTTTTCCGTAGGATGGATAGATGGTGAAATAGGGTTGTTTCATACTTATAATAACATATCAGTATATGAGTGATACTGATGTTATTACTTCATAATGAAACAACCTAATAAGAAGAAGTGGAAGAAGAAATAAAGATGAAAGAATTGGTAACGGTAATTACCTCTTCTTTGAAGTGCCTCTTTGAGACCTCCTCTTAGGGCACTAGAATTGGTCTTTGAGGAAGACCAGAACCTCTAGGATGTTTCTAGGGAAGTGGAGAAGAGATTTTGGCAGGGGTTGGCCGATTTTGAGTGCTCAAATTGGTGTGAGGAGGAGGGGGAGGAGGTGCCCTTTTATAAGGGAGGAGAGGGGCACCTTAGGAATATCTCAAAATATTATTTTATATTAAAGTCCAAATCGGTTTATAATGGTTCCAAAGGGTCTTATTTCGAAGCTAAAGTGGGGATGGGTCGAAATCCTATCAACCAATAGGATTTAGACAAGTTTAGGGTATTATTTTAACCTTATCAATTAGATTTAACTCTAAGTTAATTAATTTAACTTTTACCGTGTCTTTTTGTTTTCTTTCACTATATGGTTAATACACTTACTATAACATGCCAAACGAACCCCAAATTGTTTATTATTAATATATATATCCTTATCTAAGTCATTTGGCCGAACCTTAGATTTTTAGGAATAAAAAAACAATTAATAATATAATATTTTATTTAAAAACTATTTTGTGTCAATTTTGACACTATTTGATATATGATTTTTGGTGAAAGTCATAACAGAATTATATGTTCGAACCAAGTTGATTAAATCAACAATAATATATCATAGTAACCTATAAAATTAGTGGAATTCATAAAAAGTCTCAAATTACATTTATTTTTGTATTTATATTATCAATTTTGTCAATATTTCATTAATAAGATAATTACTTCATCATCTTTGTGTCATAAATAAATTAAATTATTTGATGTCTAAAAATTACAAATAAAATACCATCATGTAGGAAATCTTTTTAGATTTCTAATGAATATTTACAATCGAATTTATCTTATGTATAACCCCATATTAAAAATGATTTACTTATTAAACTTTGATTTTAACTATTTTAACCCTTCTTTAAATAAATTAATAATAAATGTCCTATTCTAATCCAAGTGGGCCTAAATGGTCATATTTTATTCCTAAGTTTGTTTTTGGTCGAATTACACTTGTCCAATAGAATTAGGACATGTGTTAGGGTAATATTAATATCATATTTACCCTTAGTTACCCTATTTACTATTAACCGCGGTAAAAAAAGTAAAAAGTTACTATTCACCAAAAATTATTTTCATCTCATTGAACCATATTTTAGTCCTTGATATTAACCGTGTCTCTCGGATTTTTGAAATTCCATTCACAGAAGCGGTAAAATTAAGTTTTATGCAAAATTCAGTTTTTAACCTACCACTTAGTGGTTTCACTATTCATCAAAAATTGATGTTTTTCAGAACAATGCCAAAATTTCATCCCAAGCTATATTTCATATTCCGAATTCAAAAATGAAGTCTATTTTACCAAATTCATAACATAAAAGTTGCATTAATTAATTTTATAATTAAATCCCGCTGTTAAAACAAATAGCGTGTTTTTAAGAAACAATATCTATCAAAAGATTGACACTTGTTTATGTCTAGTTTAAATGTGAAATTACATCCAATGACCAACATTGTATTAAATTGTAAAAATATATTCTAAATATACTTTAAAACCACTCAAATTAATGATTTATCACTATTAATTATTTCGATTAAAAAAGTTGTTTTTAATTATAATTTAGTAATTTTCACTATTCATCAGAATATGAAAGTTATCCGAAAAGTACAAAAATTTCACCTTAGGCTAAATTCGATACTCCGAATCCAAAAATAAAGTTCATTTTGAAAAATAAGATTTACTGGATTTCAAAAAGTGGTTATTACTATTCATAACGGCTAGTTTTAATAATATTTTTATAGCATATCGTTGTTTAGTGAAACTCGGTATTGCGTACTACACACGCTATCGAGGAAGGTCGTGATTGCGTGTAATGCAAGACAAGTCAAGGATGTGTGTTGTGCAAGCTCCTTTTGGTGTAGCGTACAACACAAGACATTAATAAAATTAAAAAGAATATTTTTTTATAAAATCTTGGGCTGTTACATTCTACCCCCCTTAAAATGAATTTCGCCCTCGAAATTCGTCGGGGTTATAAATGGTTTACTATTTGAAAGTTTCTTTAATAGAAACCCGCATCGTAAAAGGGAATACCAAAACTTGGCTTTAAAAACTAAGGTATGAAATGTAACGATTACCCAAATAAACTAATCACTGGGTTTCCACATAGGTGAAAATATGGATATGGAAGAGAAATCTAACCATCATGTTCTGATGGAGAGTGGTAGAGAACATGGCTATGGAAAAGCCAGTAATCACAAATCTATAGATTTGTGATGATATAAGGTACCATCTGATTCATCAGGTATAAGAGAACTAGGACAACATTTTTGGTTTTCAAGATCATTTCCCTAAAGTTGAAAATTTGAATTAGAATAAATACTTAATTTATTTTGGTACAATCTCACTGTTGTTCGTGTATTGAACAATTTCCACTTCATCTCTTAAATAAATGAAGTTGAATTTGTTATTCGTGAAGTGTTAGCAGATTATGTGATAGAACGACGGGTCATTCCATCTGTCTCAAACAAAAAGTTAGCAAAAATTATATGCATAAGTCGATCTATAGTGAGATTAATCATATATGGTTCCTAAAATGGACT
Source organism: Viscum album (assembly GCA_963277665.1). Lineage (NCBI taxonomy): Eukaryota > Viridiplantae > Streptophyta > Magnoliopsida > Santalales > Viscaceae > Viscum > Viscum album. The sequence continues at coordinate 1,355,809,040 of OY728164.1, forward strand.
TATACTTCATATATCATACTGCTTAATATAATAAAACTAGTTTCTACTAAACAGGGACTTCCTGTAGGTCAGTGGTAGGCGATAAAGGCCAGTCGCACTTCGGTTGTGGGTTCGATTCCTACAGCCTTGTCCGAAGCGATGGGCTGTCGCCCGTCCTGCAGGTTGTCCATTTTCTAAAACTACGTTACTATAACATCCCATCAATAATATCGAAAATCTTCTATCCTTAAACAATACTAACTTATGTCCAACATAATCCAGTCTAATCTTTAGGCTTATACATAATACTGCAGTCCACTCTCATAATATAGTGACAACGATTACCAGAGATTTAATACTGTCGTTGATCCCCACATATCATAAGATATGTCTTGTTGGTCACATTCCAAACATTCAAAGTCCTTAATCGTGTATTCTCTTGAATACCTTAGTGAAAAAAGTTAACACTTTCCACATACCAAAATCCTCAAAATTCTATATACTCAAACCATGATATCACTTAGTCCTTATATCAATCATGAGCTCATGAATACTATTAAACATTTCATTATCTTCTTATCCTTTCAATATGCACTTATCATCTACTTTCCAAAAGTATCTGAATAACCTTTCTTAGTTACTGGTACCATTCATCATACACTTTCAAAACTTAGGGAAAGACAACAGTGTAACAATCCTTAGATGTCTCCTTATTCCATAGTACCATGAGATTTCTTATACGACATTACACATGATAAACATGTAATCATTCCACAACATTCTTAAACCATTGACCGAGCTTCAACAATTCTTTCATCTCACATATAATTTGTAGTCTCTTCATCATCATCCACATAAATACTACCCATATGACCATACTGATTCTCTTCATGAGTCTTTCCCTTAGGGTATTTGTTTGCATAATGCCCATACATTCCACATTTAAAACACTTAACCATTTTTGATGTCGTAGCAATACCATTATCCTCATCCATGGTGTTAACCGACCCTTTTCCTTTGCACTTACTTGCTTTGTGTCCTTCTATTCCACACCCAAAGCATCTTCCAGTTCCCTTGAAACATTCTCCTTGATGCCTCTTCCCACATGATTTACATAGGGGAAATTGAACTTTCTTTCCTCTATGATCATCATGGAACTCCATCTTTCTCTTATTAGTCGAGTCAGGAAACTTACCAAATTTTACTTTATTGATCATGTTGTGAGATTGCTGATTCGGCATAATAATGATGTTTGGACATCCAAATCCCACTTCATTTGGTTGCTCATGAAGAATATCATTCCATTGTCCATCATATCCTCCATTATTGTGAATCATCTTGTTTCCAGCCATTTTCTAAAACCCAAACAGAATAGTGTTAGATGCAAAAATCGTAATAAAGGGGGAGTAACTTAAATATCTATCATCTTTGGTTTAATCTAATATCGTTACCATAGTTCTAGAACTATATCCTATACGTATACTTATCCATTGGGGCATCCCTAGACATACCTTAGAAATATCTCTAGGGATCTTACTAACGTTTTCGCGTCCTAGTTTCCAAAGGTTGACTAAACCTTTCCTCTGATACCAACTGTAGAGACCCGTATCTTGACGTACATGGACATTACATTACTTTTGCGGAAAACTTAGTACATAATAAAAACACACACACAAGGATCGTAATAGTTTAGTGTCTTTGGAAACTCGGAACGTAATCTTCTAAACGTGGTGAAAGATCTTCAATATCTCCCATAAAGATCTTCCCCTTTTTTTTACCTAAAACCTTTCTTTATATCCTGGGGAAAGAAAAACAAAAAAAGGGTGAGCTCAAATGCTCAGTAAGGGTAAACAAAAGAAATATCAATCACATCATATACATAAGAACGTAGCTTTTGGAAATCTTGACCTGCAAAAGAGCTCATAATATCATAACATGGGATAAATCATAGAATTGAAAATGAAATCATAACTTAAAACATTACTCATTGTGGCATACACACATAATCATAGAGAATCATTTCTTGTTAGTCAAGACTCATTGCCAAGACTATCTTAGTGGACAAAGTCCCTTTCTGAATCGAGTAATCCTCGTTTCAGTCCTGTTTCACTGAACCGGTATAACCTACCATTCCAGCCATGTCTATCTCATGAGATATAAAATCTTTACCCAATGCATTGGAGGGAGATATAGGTCCCACCCATCTCTTAATGAATCCTTTCTTATGTGTGCCACAAAATCATAAATCATACATCATCTCATAACCCATGTAATAAAAATGGGATTCTTAAACAACATGACATCATAAAACCATTCATATAAGGTAAAGGAATTCATAAACATAATTCCATCACAACATAGTCAAATCAATGTAAAAATATGGATAGAAACAGAACCCTTTATTATCTTAGATGGAAAATAATTTTGATAAAACACTTGAAATGAATTCTTGAGGAAAATATCCTTTCTTCTTCAAAATCAATTTCTTTTCAAAAAACATCATACAATTTTAAAAGAAAGAGATTTTATTAAAAATAGTCATGAAATATTTTGGAGGAAGGTTCATGAAAATAAGGCTTTATAAAACCGTAAAAATCCGTTCGTGCCGTATAAGTTAAAAAAAACATTCTTCGTACTTTTGTCGGAAAAGTCAAAAAGTACCTCGTACGGAAAAACGACAAAATATTCCTTTCATATTCTTTACTAAAAACTCACCTAAGGGTAAAATTGGATTTAAACTATTGCAAGTGCATGGAAACAGTATTACATATTGAGGGAACATGGATGTGGATGATAAAATACACTCCAGTAAATACTTACGAATAAACAATCTCGGATAAAAATGAGATTGTGATATTTCCCTTACCTTAGGTCCGACTTGCTTTGTAAGTGTCCGAACCTCCTGTATAATGATTTAAATCATGTTATTGACTTATTACAGAATCATATTCATTGTTATGATATCATATATGGTTCACTTATGACATTATATTACCCGTTCTTTTGTAAATTCCATGTTAAAGAAGCGTTTTGGGTAAAATCGTTTCATTTATCGTAGGTGTTTTGACTTGTTGTTCTTGACATAATTATTACTTATATCATGATTTACTTACTTTCAGATATATAAAATATGATTTATATATCATATATATTCAGTATATATATATATATAATAGGTAGATAAATAAAATGAAAAACACCGTTCATGGAGACGGTAGTCCGTACATACGCATGAACGCTGTTTTCCTTTCCTTATTGTCTTGAAATGGAAGTAAGTAGATGACATACATATGTATATATATACATAAATCCAGTAGCTTTATAATGTCATATATTTCATTATTATTTCTTATATATACATTATAATCATTCTTAAATGGTTAACATGGAGAATGAATCTCATCGCGTCGTGGAGACGGTATTCCGTACGTACGCACGAGCGATGATATCATTTCTATAAATATTGAATTGAATTGGAGTGGATTATAAAATATATCAGAATCAATATGATGTTGTAATAACTATGTATAGTTATTCTTTACACCATTATACCCATCCATGTAAGGTGGTGGTGGAAAATAGATTACACCACGGCATGGAGACGGTATTCCGTACGTACGCACGCGCGGTGATTTCTTTTTCCGTAGGATGGATAGATGGTGAAATAGGGTTGTTTCATACTTATAATAACATATCAGTATATGAGTGATACTGATGTTATTACTTCATAATGAAACAACCTAATAAGAAGAAGTGGAAGAAGAAATAAAGATGAAAGAATTGGTAACGGTAATTACCTCTTCTTTGAAGTGCCTCTTTGAGACCTCCTCTTAGGGCACTAGAATTGGTCTTTGAGGAAGACCAGAACCTCTAGGATGTTTCTAGGGAAGTGTAGAAGAGATTTTGGCAGGGGTTGGCCGATTTTGAGTGCTCAAATTGGTGTGAGGAGGAGGGGGAGGAGGTGCCCTTTTATAAGGGAGGAGAGGGGCACCTTAGGAATATCTCAAAATATTATTTTATATTAAAGTCCAAATCGGTTTATAATGGTTCCAAAGGGTCTTATTTCGAAGCTAAAGTGGGGATGGGTCGAAATCCTATCAACCAATAGGATTTAGAAAAGTTTAGGGTATTATTTTAACCTTATCAATTAGATTTAACTCTAAGTTAATTAATTTAACTTTTACCGTGTCTTTTTGTTTTCTTTCACTATATGGTTAATACACTTACTATAACATGCCAAACGAACCCCAAATTGTTTATTATTAATATATATATCCTTATATAAGTCATTTGGCCGAACCTTAGATTTTTAGGAATAAAATAACAATTAATAATATAATATTTTATTTAAAAACTATTTTGTGTCAATTTTGACACTATTTGATATATGATTTTTGGTGAAAGTCATAACAGAATTATATGTTCGAACCAAGTTGATTAAATCAACAATAATATATCATAGTAACCTATAAAATTAGTGGAATTAATAAAAAGTCTCAAATTACATTTATTTTTGTATTTATATTATCAATTTTGTCAATATTTCATTAATAAGATAATTACTTCATCATCTTTGTGTCATAAATAAATTATATTATTTGATGTCTAAAAATTACAAATAAAATACCATCATGTAGGAAATATTTTTAGCTTTCTAATGAATATTTACAATCGAATTTATCTTATGTATAACCCCATATTAAAAATGATTTACTTATTAAACTTTGATTTTAACTATTTTAACCCTTCTTTAAATAAATTAATAATAAATGTCCTATTCTAATCCAAGTGGGCCTAAATGGTCATATTTTATTCCTAAGTTTGTTTTTGGTCGAATTACACTTTTCCAATAGAATTAGGACATGTGTTAGGGTAATATTAATATCATATTTACCCTTAGTTACCCTATTTACTATTAACCGCATTAAAAAAAGTAAAAAGTTACTATTCACCAAAAATTATTTTCATCTCATTGAACCACATTTTAGTCCTTGATATTAACCGTGTCTCTCGGATTTTTGAAATTCCATTCACAGAAGTGGTAAAATTAAGTTTTATGCAAAATTCAGTTTTTAACCTACCACTTAGTGGTTTCACTATTCATCAAAAATTGATGTTTTTCAGAACAATGCCAAAATTTCATCCCAAGCTATATTTCATATTCCGAATTCAAAAATGAAGTCTATTTTACCAAATTCATAACATAGAAGTTGCATTAATTAATTTTATAATTAAATCCCGCTGTTAAAACAAATAGCGTGTTTTTAAGAAACAATATCTATCAAAAGATTGACACTTGTTTATGTCTAGTTTAAATGTGAAATTACATCCAATGACCAACATTGTATTAAATTGTAAAAATATATTCTAAATATACTTTAAAACCACTCAAATTAATGATTTATCACTATTAATTATTTCGATTAAAAAAGTTGTTTTTAATTATAATTTAGTAATTTTCACTATTCATCAGAATATGAAAGTTATCCGAAAAGTACCAAAATTTCACCTTAGGCTAAATTCGATACTCCGAATCCAAAAATAAAGTTCATTTTGAAAAATAAGATTTACTGGATTTCAAAAAGTGGTTATTACTATTCATAACGGCTAGTTTTAATAATATTTTTATAGCATATCGTTGTTTAGTGAAACTCGGTATTGCGTACTACACACGCTATCGAGGAAGGTCGTGATTGCGTGTAATGCAAGACAAGTCAAGGATGTGTGTTGTGCAAGCTCCTTTTGGTGTAGCGTACAACACAAGACATTAATAAAATTAAAAAGAATATTTTTTATAAAATATTGGGCTGTTACATTCTACCCCCCTTAAAATGAATTTCGCCCTCGAAATTCGTCGGGGTTATAAATGGTTTACTATTTGAAAGTTTCTTTAATAGAAACCCGCATCGTAAAAGGGAATACCAAAACTTGGCTTTAAAAACTAAGGTATGAAATGTAACGATTACCCAAATAAACTAATCACTGGGTTTCCACATAGGTGAAAATATGGATATGGAAGAGAAATCTAACCATCATGTTCTGATGGAGAGTGGTAGAGAACATGGCTATGGAAAAGCCAGTAATCACAAATCCATAGATTTGTGATGATATAAGGTACCATCTGATTCATCAGGTATAAGAGAACTAGGACAACATTTTTGGTTTTCAAGATCATTTCCCTAAAGTTGAAAATTTGAATTAGAATAAATACTTAATTTATTTTGGTACAATCTCACTGTTGTTCGTGTATTGAACAATTTCCACTTCATCTCTTAAATAAATGAAGTTGAATTTGTTATTCGTGAAGTGTTAGCAGATTATGTGATAGAACGACGGGTCATTCCATCTGTCTCAAACAAAAAGTTAGCAAAAATTATATGCATAAGTCGATCTATAGTGAGATTAATCATATATGGTTCCTAAAATGGACTTATACTTCATATATCATACTGCTTAATATAATAAAACTAGTTTCTACTAAACAGGGACTTCCTGTAGGTCAGTGGTAGGCGATAAAGGCCAGTCGCACTTCGGTTGTGGGTTCGATTCCTACAGCCTTGTCCGAAGCGATGGGCTATCGCCCGTCCTGCAAGTTGTCCATTTTCTAAAACTACGTTACTATAACATCCCATCAATAATATCGAAAATCTTCTATCCTTAAACAATACTAACTTATTTCCAACATAATCCAGTCTAATCTTTAGGCTTATACATAATACTGCAGTCCACTCTCATAATATAGTGACAACGATTACCAGAGATTTAATACTGTCGTTGATCCCCACATATCATAAGATATGTCTTGTTGGTCACATTCCAAACATTCAAAGTCCTTAATCGTGTATTCTCTTGAATACCTTAGTGAAAAAAGTTAACACTTTCCACATACCAAAATCCTCAAAATTCTATATACTCAAACCATGATATCACTTAGTCCTTATATCAATCATGAGCTCATGAATACTATTAAACATTTCATTATCTTCTTATCCTTTCAATATGCACTTATCATCTACTTTCCAAAAGTATCTGAATAACCTTTCATAGTTACTGGTACCATTCATCATACACTTTCAAAACTTAGGGAAAGACAACAGTGTAACAATCCTTAGATGTCTCCTTATTCCATAGTACCATGAGATTTCTTATACAACATTACACATGATAAACATGTAATCATTCCACAACATTCTTAAACCATTGACCGAGCTTCAACAATTCTTTCATCTCACATATAATTTATAGTCTCTTCATCATCATCCACATAAATACTACCCATATGACCATACTGATTCTCTTCATGAGTCTTTCCCTTAGGGCATTTGTTTGCATAATGCCCATACATTCCACATTTAAAACACTTAACCATTTTTGATGTCGTAGCAATACCATTATCCTCATCCATGGTGTTAACCGAACCTTTTCCTTTGCACTTACTTGCTTTGTGTCCTTCTATTCCACACCCAAAGCATCTTCCAGTTCCCTTGAAACATTCTCCTTGATGCCTCTTCCCACATGATTTACATAGGGGAAATTGAACTTTCTTTCCTCTATGATCATCATGGAACTCCATCTTTCTCTTATTAGTCGAGTCAGGAAACTTACCAAATTTTACTTTATTGATCATGTTGTGAGATTGCTGATTCGGCATAATAATGATGTTTGGACATCCAAATCCCATTTCATTTGGTTGCTCATGAAGAATATCATTCCATTGTCCATCATATCCTCCATTATTGTGAATCATCTTGTTTCCAGCCATTTTCTAAAACCCAAACAGAATAGTGTTAGATGCAAAAATCGTAATAAAGGGGGAGTAACTTAAATATCTATCATCTTTGGTTTAATCTAATATCGTTACCATAGTTCTAGAACTATATCCTATACGTATACTTATCCATTGGGGCATCCCTAGACATACCTTAGAAATATCTCTAGGGATCTTACTAACGTTTTCGCGTCCTAGTTTCCAAAGGTTGACTAAACCTTTCCTCTGATACCAACTGTAGAGACCCGTATCTTGACGTACATGGACATTACATTACTTTTGTGGAAAACTTAGTACATAATAAAAACACACACACAAGGATCGTAATAGTTTAGTGTCTTTGGAAACTCGGAACGTAATCTTCTAAACGTGGTGAAAGATCTTCAATATCTCCCATAAAGATCTTCCCCCTTTTTTTTACCTAAAACCTTTCTTTATATCCTGGGGAAAGAAAAACAAAAAAAGGGTGAGCTCAAATGCTCAGTAAGGGTAAACAAAAGAAATATCAATCACATCATATACATAAGAACGTAGCTTTTGGAAATCTTGACCTGCAAAAGAGCTCATAATATCATAACATGGGATAAATCATAGAATTGAAAATGAAATCATAACTTAAAACATTACTCATTGTGGCATACACACATAATCATAGAGAATCATTTCTTGTTAGTCAAGACTCATTGCCAAGACTATCTTAGTGGACAAAGTCCCTTTCTGAATCGAGTAATCCTCGTTTCAGTCCTGTTTCACTGAACCGGTATAACCTACCATTCCAGCCATGTCTATCTCATGAGATATAAAATCTTTACCCAATGCATTGGAGGGAGATATAGGTCCCACCCATCTCTTAATGAATCCTTTCTTATGTGTGCCACAAAATCATAAATCATACATCATCTCATAACCCATGTAATAAAAATGGGATTCTTAAACAACATGACATCATAAAACCATTCATATAAGATAAAGGAATTCATAAACATAATTCCATCACAACATAGTCAAATCAATGTAAAAATATGGATAGAAACAGAACCCTTTATTATCTTAGATGGAAAATAATTTTGATAAAACACTTGAAATGAATTCTTGAGAAAAATATCCTTTCTTCTTCAAAATCAATTTCTTTTCACAAAACATCATACAATTTTAAAAGAAAGAGATTTTATTAAAAATAGTCATGAAATATTTTGGAGGAAGGTTCATGAAAATAAGGCTTTATAAAACCGTAAAAATCCGTTCGTGCCGTATAAGTTAAAAAAAACATTCTTCGTACTTTTGTCGGAAAAGTCAAAAAGTACCTCGTACGGAAAAACGACAAAAGATTCCTTTCATATTCTTTACTAAAAACTCACCTAAGGGTAAAATTGGATTTAAACTATTGCAAGTGGATGGAAAAAGTATTACATATTGAGGGAACATGGATGTGGATGATAAAATACACCCCAGTAAATACTTACGAATAAACAATCTCGGATAAAAATGAGATTGTGATATTTCCCTTACCTTAGGTCCGACTTGCTTTGTAAGTGTCCAAACCTCCTGTATAATGATTTAAATCATGTTATTGACTTATTACAGAATCATATTCATTGTTATGATATCATATATGGTTCACTTATGACATTATATTACCCGTTCTTTTGTAAATTCCATGTTAAAGAAGCGTTTTGGGTAAAATCGTTTCATTTATCGTAGGTGTTTTGACTTGTTGTTCTTGACATAATTATTACTTATATCATGATTTACTTACTTTCAGATATATAAAATATGATTTATATATCATATATATTCAGTATATATATATATATAATAGGTAGATAAATAAAATGAAAAACACCGTTCATGGAGACGGTAGTCCGTACGTACGCATGAACGCTGTTTTCCTTTCCTTATTGTCTTGAAATGGAAGTAAGTAGATGACATACATATGTATATATATACATAAATCCAGTAGCCTTATAATGTCATATATTTCATTATTATTTCTTATATATACATTATAATCATTCTTAAATAGTTAACATGGAGAATGAATCTCATCGCGTCGTGGAGACGGTATTCCGTACATACGCACGAGCGATGATATCATTTCTATAAATATTGAATTGAATTGGAGTGGATTATAAAATATATCAGAATAAATATGATGTTGTAATAACTATGTATAGTTATTCTTTACACCATTATACCCATCCATGTAAAGTGGTGGTGGAAAATAGATTACACCACGGCGTGGAGACGGTATTCCGTACGTACGCACGCGCAGTGATTTCTTTTTCCGTAGGATGGATAGATGATGAAATAGGGTTGTTTCATACTTATAATAACATATCAGTATATGAGTGATACTGATGTTATTACTTCATAATGAAACAACCTAATAAGAAGAAGTGGAAGAAGAAATAAAGATGAAAGAATTGGTAACGGTAATTACCTCTTCTTTGAAGTGACTCTTTGAGACCTCCTTTTAGGGCACTAGAATTGGTCTTTGAGGAAGACCAGAACCTCTAGGATGTTTCTAGGGAAGTGGAGAAGAGATTTTGGCAGGGGTTGGCCGATCTTGAGTGCTCAAATTGGTGTGAGGAGGAGGGGGAGGAGGTGCCCTTTTATAAGGGAGGAGAGGGGCACCTTAGGAATATCTCAAAATATTATTTTATATTAAAGTCCAAATCGGTTTATAATGGTTCCAAAGGGTCTTATTTCGAAGCTAAAGTGGGGATGGGTCGAAATCCTATCAACCAATAGGATTTAGACAAGTTTAGGGTATTATTTTAACCTTATCAATTAGATTTAACTCTAAGTTAATTAATTTAACTTTTACCGTGTCTTTTTGTTTTCTTTCACTATATGGTTAATACACTTACTATAACATGCCAAACGAACCCCAAATTGTTTATTATTAATATATATATCCTTATCTAAGTCATTTGGCCGAACCTTAGATTTTTAGGAATAAAATAACAATTAATAATATAATATTTTATTTAAAAACTATTTTGTGTCAATTTTGACACTATTTGATATATGATTTTTGGTGAAAGTCATAACAGAATTATATGTTCGAACCAAGTTGATTAAATCAACAATAATATATCATAGTAACCTATAAAATTAGTGGAATTCATAAAAAGTCTCAAATTACATTTATTTTGGTATTTATATTATCAATTTTGTCAATATTTCATTAATAAGATAATTACTTCATCATCTTTGTGTCATAAATAAATTAAATTATTTGATGTCTAAAAATTACAAATAAAATACCATCATGTAGGAAATATTTTTAGCTTTCTAATGAATATTTACAATCGAATTTATCTTATGTATAACCCCATATTAAAAATGATTTACTTATTAAACTTTGATTTTAACTATTTTAACCCTTCTTTAAATAAATTAATAATAAATGTCCTATTCTAATCCAAGTGGGCCTAAATGGTCATATTTTATTCCTAAGTTTGTTTTTGGTCGAATTACACTTGTCCAATAGAATTAGGACATGTGTTAGGGTAATATTAATATCATATTTACCCTTAGTTACCCTATTTACTATTAACCGCGGTAAAAAAAGTAAAAAGTTACTATTCACCAAAAATTATTTTCATCTCATTGAACCACATTTTAGTCCTTGATATTAACCGTGTCTCTCGGATTTTTGAAATTCCATTCACAGAAGCGGTAAAATTAAGTTTTATGCAAAATTCAGTTTTTAACCTACCACTTAGTGGTTTCACTATTCATCAAAAATTGATGTTTTTCAGAACAATGCCAAAATTTCATCCCAAGCTATATTTCATATTCCGAATTCAAAAATGAAGTCTATTTTACCAAATTCATAACATAAAAGTTGCATTAATTAATTTTATAATTAAATCCCGCTGTTAAAACAAATAGTGTGTTTTTAAGAAACAATATCTATCAAAAGATTGACACTTGTTTATGTCTAGTTTAAATGTGAAATTACATCCAATGACCAACATTGTATTAAATTGTAAAAATATATTCTAAATATACTTTAAAACCACTCAAATTAATGATTTATCACTATTAATTATTTCGATTAAAAAATTTGTTTTTAATTATAATTTAGTAATTTTCACTATTCATCAGAATATGAAAGTTATCCGAAAAGTACCAAAATTTCACCTTAGGCTAAATTCGATACTCCGAATCCAAAAATAAAGTTCATTTTGAAAAATAAGATTTACTGGATTTCAAAAAGTGGTTATTACTATTCATAACGGCTAGTTTTAATAATATTTTTATAGCATATCGTTGTTTAGTGAAACTCGGTATTGCGTACTACACACGCTATCGAGGAAGGTCGTGATTGCGTGTAATGCAAGACAAGTCAAGGATGTGTGTCTTGCAAGCTCATTTTGGTGTAGCGTACAACACAAGACATTAATAAAATTAAAAAGAATATTTTTTTATAAAATCTTGGGCTGTTACACTATATGTGTCTTTTACAAGTAGAACTAGTAGTAACTGCTGACCAATGAGTAGTGGTATCGCTGGGACACTTCCCGATGGTACCATCTTATTCAACGGTCCCTATACTGAATCCTCGTCACACTGTAGACCATCCTCATGGTCACACATTGGAATCTTGGATGGATATCTGCATGGGGAATCTTGAAAGAGAATCATGATGAACCATAATCAATATGTTATAACTGGTGAGTTGAATCAAATGCGATCAAAATAAACACATATCAAAAAGACACACAATCATTGTTTTCGTGTACAGAGTCAGAAAATAGAATTCAGGGTCCTGGTATATGGATATGTCGGCTGCCACACCAACACTGGACTCCCTGGACTGAAATCTTAACTCAAGATACTTAACACTATTGCTACATCGAGAACATAGACTCTTAGTTCTTCTGGTAGAACCGAGCCCTCTAATTCCACTTTGTCACGACTCGTCCCCCAGGGTCTGTGTTGTGACTACCCCAAGCCCACCTTCCATAGACCAGGGGTTGGCGACTAGCACCAAAAAAGAAAAATCCCTAAAATGGGATGGAATTTCCTAGAAAACCTATACACACACGGATAGGGCAGACCGTGCACAAGTAAACAAATGGAAGAAGAAAGGTACAACCACAACTATAAACCCCCACTAAGTGTAAAAGTAAGTAGTGAATGTAAAGGGTCCATAATACAATCCCAACTGAAATGGAAGAACAAAAAAAAGTAAAAACATATCTTGAGATTATCCACCAAGGAAACTACCAAAAGGGTTGGTACAGATCGTCACTACAGCTCTCCACATCAACCGGTCCCCTCCGCACACTATTTGTCAATCACCTCCAAGCACTGTCTAGCCTTGACTCCTCAAGACTCAGTCATGCTATCGGTTGTCGGAACAAGACAAAACAAGGTGTGGGAGAAGCCCATGCATGGTTGAGTATAATAATACTTAGTAGGGACACCGAGACTCCAGATGGTCTCTTGGAATTCTACAATGGAATAACCATTAAGTATGATCTCAATCACAAAGAACAAACTAAAAGACAGCTCACACTAGGTATATTCTTGGGTAGTAATAGTAGCATCATCAGTATCATCATCGAACAACTTATCTGCTGGATAACTACTCCCCTATAGAGTACAGTGGGCTTTACAAGTCACATAGAGGTGCTTCTCACTATCCTTGAATAGCTTAGGTACTCCTCCCCATCACATGCCGTGGGTCTTCCGGGTCACACAAAGCCATTCCCCACCATGGCCTATTGAGGTACTCCTCCTGTCGAGTACCATGGGTCTACCGGGTCACATAGAGCCACTCCCCACTATGGGCCTGAAATGTAACATAGAGGTGTTTCCCACTGGACTGTCGAGTCACACCGAGTCCAAAGTCAACAGTCTTCAGGTCTCAACCAGTCGCATGGTTCCATACATACACACTTGGGAGAATCACTCCTCAAGCCATCGTTCATATTTCAACTAGCTTGAAGTCCCTTCAAGATGTAGCCCAATGATCTTCCAATTCATAAGTGTTCCATCACAACAGATGGAACATCAACCGGATGCCCGGTCAATAAGTTATAGACATTTTAGTGTCGAGGTCCCGGTTGGATTTTAGTATAATCCAACCCAAAAAATCTAGAACTTTCTTTGAATTTATAATGAATTATCTCAAAAGGACTTCCTTGTACTAAGGTTTTTGATGTCCTAGATGGTTCGTCAAACAGACATTGAGTTTAAGAAATACACTTGTTTAAGCGTAACTAGGAAAAAGGGGTCTCAGTACGGTCTGACCTGACCCACTAGTTGTGGGTCCTACCCAGCCCACCCAGCTGGGCGTGGCCCACCGAACCAAGCGCGAGTGGGGGGGGGGGGGGGGTCCACTCCCCTCCTGAATAGCTTCGACCATTTGAGTCTTAAATGCCGTAGCGCTAGTTGACACCAGACCTCCTGGCTGGTCCGCTCAGACCGGTAACCCACGAGACCCGCAGGGCGCAGGTCCGCCCTCCACCACGACTCGAATCCACAGCCTTCTTCCACGGAATGCTACCATGGCACGCCACCCGATGTCAATGCGACCAAAGATGGTATGAAACCCTTGTTCTTCATGGAAACTTTGGGCGCCGCCCACTCTTCGTGGTTGGCGTTTGCCAGCTACCGCCTCCCTCATCCACGGGCACTGTCATGCCAGCGGAGCATTTGCGGGCCACGGGTGAAGTTCCGGTGGTCCAGTTTTATTCCAGTATATGCCTATAGTATTCCCAAGATGTTACCTATGCTACATGGCCCTTGGTTCCACGTTTCCTCCATATCATTTGATCGCCCACGAAGAAGACAACCAATACCGAGATCTGCGGAGGTTCCGAGCCTTGTTCTTTCAGCCCATGCCCTCCGTGTTCGTATTATAACAAGGTAAGTATTTCAAGAATGAAAAAATCTTAGTTAAACAACAAAACCCCTACCACAAGTTCATTGGAAGTCACTGCAGATGAGGTAGTAGTGTCCACGTTCGAGGGTGTTTCAGACCAAGGAGATGGTTCACGTCCATTGCTGCTCGTTGTTTCCCATCGTCAAATCCTCCAATGGTCATCGAAGCTCCATTCTTCTTTTGTGGAAGATGTCACCGGAATTTCATTAGTGGTTCCTCTATTTCGTATAAAAACTCATGCATGAGTTTTGTTTAAATAAAATAAAAGAGGAGATCAACCCACCGCACAATTAATGAGGTTCATTAATGAATTTAATTAATGAACCTATTAACTCTCTCAATGGTGCAGTTACACAACCAAGTGTAACTGGCCATTAAGTTGTTTGATAACCAAGCAGTCCCAACATTGTTGCTCAACAATTAAAAAGAAATAAATAAAATAACTCATTGAGTTATTTTATTATTTTTTATAATGTTCAAAAATTATCTTTTTCATCCGACCCTTTCCAGTCGAAGTTAATCTTCGTCTAAATGAATCATGGAACTACAAAATCAATGGTGCCATCGGATTTTTTAATTCAAGCGTCGGTTCAAAAGATAGAAATCTTCGCCCGCATGTTTACTGAAGATACCTTAAAAAAAGTTCAAAAATTATTAATAGTCACCCTCAACCTGCGCTGGTTGAGGTTAGGATCCGGTTAAAGAGAAAACACCCTCATGAGCTCAACGATACTCATGGATTTCAAATCCGAGTTACTATTAAAAAGTTATCAAATTTAACTATAAAATAATTTTTACTTAATTGTTTTATTTGCGGCCAAAAACTAACTTCCACTATTGGCCCGTGCCAGCCAAAGTTTCAATCTGCCTAAGGAAATAATACCCTCATGAGTTCAGCATTGGGCTCATATTTTTAATCTGAATCACCATTCATGAGTTTTAAGCATTTTCAAAATAATGTAATTTTATTTAGTTATTTTATTTACAGTTATTCCATTTGTGGGGTTTCTCACTAGAGGCCTACGCTGACAAAACATAAGTCACGCCTAGGGTAAAACTGTCATCTTGAACACAATGGTGCCCTCATATTTCTGATCCGGGCACCCAGTTAAGAGTTATTTCAATTTTTCCTGAAAACTACTCACATGCACTATTTAAAGCTTAACATTTTTAGATAGATCATTCCAAGCACTATGGGCCTTAGAATCATGCACCTTCAATTTTTGCAGTCTCGTAATAATCACAAATAATTTTAAAAAAATTATATGAAAATTTCGGGTCATTAAAATTTCCATGGAACCAAGACGGTTAGTCACTTTTTGTTCTAATCACATTTAGTTTTACTTTTTTCATTATTTTCAAAAAACACTTAATTTTTTATTTAATATTGATTTATGCCTATTTTTAATATTATTCATGGAATGAATTATCTCAGGAGAAAAAACAAGAGGAATAATTTGATGATGAAATGAAAGATCAAATATAAGGACACTAGGAATATATTCAAGAGATAAGAAAACAAATATTTTTTTTAAATGAATAACTTCTTGCACAAAATGATAAACTCAGGCCGAAAGTTCTAGTATAAGTGGCTGGAGAAGTATCCACATTTTTTTATGTTTAATAACATAATGAGGCTGAGAAAGAGTTGTTTAATTTGTTTAATAGATCTCACTCAACCATCATTTGAGGAGAATATGAAATAAGACTAGTCATTTGATACACTTTATTGAGAGATAAAAATTTGGATAAATCCTTGAACCAATTTAGAATATAATCTATAACATAACCCTATAAATTAATAATAATAATAATAATTAAATCAACTCTATCACTCTATATATTGTTAAGAATAAACTACTGAAGTTTTATAATTTAAATATAATATAGAGTAGCCTAAATATATCCCCCTTACTCCATCAACTAAACTCTAAGATGCACTGATCAAAGAAGAAGAACATGATGTTGAGTTTGATATGGGATATAATATAATATTAAATTCCTTTTTATTTAATTTTATTAAAACTAAAATGTGTATTACCTCCCAGTATTTGTATTTTTTAGGGATATAAAATCCAAGTATTATATTGGATAATAAAGATAAAAATAAAAATCCACCTTATTAAGAACATGTGTAGATCCTTGAATCAATTTATCATATACCATAAAGAGAAAAAAGGAATTCCAAGTCTGGTGTATTGAATAAAATTTTGAAGGAATATTTAGTTATTGATTCATCTTATTTTAATTTTATTGTAATATAATTATTCTCTAATTCAGTCTATGAATGTATGGATGTAGATACTTATGTTAAATCCCTAGAAGTTGAAGAATAATCCATATGAGAAGTGGAAGTATAGAAATAGGCCCATTCTTATATTTACACCAACCAAGAAATATGTATCTAATTTAAATGGGTGCAGACCAATAATAATTTTTACATGGATTTATTAATAAAAAAATTAATGAATACATAATAGAAGGAATAATATTTGGTGGTTTTTCTCAACGAAAACCTTCCCACCATAAAATTTTGGATAATAGACTGAACTTCAATTATGGAGGTCATCAAAACATTGTACCCACATTGGGGTTATATAAACACTCATCCCTTTCCCATTTTGATTATATTTTTTTAAATTAATTTCACAATTTTTATTATTTTAATTATAAGTTTTCAGTGGGTATCACATAAGATATTAACTTAATTATATGACCACCAATAATTCAAGTTGTTTTATTTAGTTTTATCTTAAATTGGTTACCACATCAATAATTTTTTCATGAAAATCAGATTAAATTATTTTTGATAAAATATAGGTAGTATTATTTTAAGTGTTCAGGAGTGGGAAGAATTTGTTGAGGTTGTATTTTCTTCTATTTTTAGTTTTTTTTTTGTTTTTATCTTATGGATTTGAGATTTAAATTTTGTCCTACCAAGTAAAAAAATACCATTCTAGTTTAAAATATTATACTAATTTTTAAAATATTTTATTTATTTTATTTCTGAGTGAGTATTTCTACTACTTATATATAATTTTCTATTTTTAGAGATAACATGATTTTTAGGAATGGAAAATAATTTATTTAAATTATAATTATGTCACGAGGAAACTAAAATTTTGACTTTATCTTAAGTAACATTTTCAATGTGAAAAAGAAAACCTCATGGAGCCAACCAAAAATGGATTCATGTAAATCATTTAAAATTAGAATAAAATAAGAAATTGGGACCCACATGAAGTTATAAAATATTTAAGTATTGAAATAATATAACAAAAGAAAAAAGAAAAAGAAAAATAAAGAAAAATAAATAAAAAATGAAGGGACTAATTATGAAAAAAGGGTTGGATTATGGTGAGGGGATATTGAACACCCGATGAGGTAGGCTAAAATTAACTTATAGGAATTTAATTTGTGTTATATCGATGAATTAGGAAGTAGAAAATTGGTATAAGAAACTTATGAAAGAGGGATTAATGATAATGCCACTTTTTAAAATATTTATTCAATTAAATTCAATTTTATTCAAAAACATATAATTTGGAAATTTGATTTAATATAAGTGGAAAACGGATAATACATACCAAGGATACATGTAATTTTTAATGATTAATGAGTCATTGATTTTATTATTTTTTAGTTTGATTATTTGTAACTAGACAAGATAATTATTTATCATAAAATTAGAATGATTCCTCTAGAGTGAAATGTTCGATATTGTTATATATTTTACTTTTCATTCTATTGATATAAATCTTAAAAATTCAAAATTTTATGGGTATTTTTATTGTACTTATATTAAATATTAATAAAAAATTTATGTTCAAAATAGTTTAATTATTAATAATTATTTTTTATTTAATTATAAAATTATATTAAAAAACTATACAATTAATAATTGCTTCTATCTTTATATAGAAATATGAAAAGTATAGATAGAGTAACTGGGTATACCATCACTGTTATTTAGGTCAAAATGTCATATATGAAGCCCAAGGTGTGGTCAAAGGAAGAAAAATTTGGGATTGGTGGTAATAAAGAAAAAGTGAAAGCCACAACCAAAGGTGCTGTCAAATTAAAACAAGTAAATACATAAAAATAAAAGTCAAAGGAATATTTAACAATTAAAGTGAATGATCATATGTAAATGATAAATCCAAAAGTCAAAATACAATTTTTTTTGGGAAATTATATTTTTTTACCATTAACCATTAACCATCATATTAATCATTGTCTATAAATATTTATTTTCATGGAACTTGTGGGGGGTATGGAGTTCACACACTAGAGGTTCTATGATGACACCTTAGAATTAATCTTATAATGTCTTTTATTTTTCTCTTTCACTATTTTCAAAATTTTCAACTGTATGATAAATTGTAATCATTTAACTCACACTCTCTCTCTCTCGCATTCTTTCTAAATCTCTCTCTTCACTATAACCTCTCACACTCACTATGGAGAGTGAAAAATTTAAGTCAGGGCCTTGGGGGTGGTTTTCACAGTATTCTTGAATTCTTGTGCTTTAATTATTTAATGTTTATTTTATATTTATAATAGAAAATTTGTTTATTTATAGGTGATATGGTAATTTTCCATCATTCTAATATATTTTTTATTGATTTAGTATATTCCATAAAAAAATATCCCCTATATTCTCTTAGGAATGCTCTTTATACAATGGAGATGAGTTTGTTCAAGAAGATTTAACTGAAGATGATGGATTCAGCTATTGGAGGGCGACACACTCTTTAAATTGGTGTGTTATCCATTCTTGACTATTGAAGGAGGGGAGATTTTATGTACTAGATAGATTTCCTAGGAATTCTAATTTCACATTTAATTTAG
This sequence comes from Viscum album, assembly GCA_963277665.1. Classification (NCBI taxonomy): domain Eukaryota; kingdom Viridiplantae; phylum Streptophyta; class Magnoliopsida; order Santalales; family Viscaceae; genus Viscum; species Viscum album. The sequence goes on from OY728164.1 coordinate 1,355,828,542, forward strand.
TGAGCAGTAATTTATCTACAATGGGAAGAACTATAAAATAGAATCTAGATAATAATAATGGATAATGAAGGAGGAAAACTAGCTAATAAAGTAATTTCCTACTAAATTTATTATGTGTTCATTTTTATTACATGTTTTCTTTTAAATAATTCATTTCAAATTTTAAAACCACCATGTTTTCATTATTTTCATAAAATAATAAAAATTTAAAAATTATAATAGTGTTTAGGATTAGTAAGTAATTTATAGTGAAGGATATTTAAGATAGAAAACACTATAAATAAAATATTGTACACTAGAAAAAATAGTATTTTTCAAACCTCATGATAGGTGTGTCACCACTTGAACATTATTTGGTTTTATTTGGGTATGGTCAGGTACCTGATTAAACATTACCCATTATATTCTTGATGTTGAACTATATAAATGTAAAAAATATTTAACAATTGTATCTATAATTTTCAGGCAGTCTCTTCTATAGTGTAAAATTCAATATTTCATCTTCTTATTTAGTGTTTATAAGTTTTCAATGAGGGTTTAATATTTTTCATGGATTTATATTTTTCAATTTTCTAGGAATTTTTATATTTGTAGTATGTTATAGGTTTTGAACGTATTTCTATTTATTGTTCCTTCATGTTCATTTATGTAATTAAAATAGACATATTGTGTTATTTATTTCCTAAGTCTATTTTTTCATGATTCAAAAAATGTTTTGGATGGTTAATGAGATAAGATTATTACCGGTTCTAAGATCATTTTTTGTGTTTGGATGTGTCTTGTGGTCTTTATTACTAGTAGAATCTGTAATTAGTTGGAGGATGGTTCCCCGGAACCCCATCTTACTAGTAATCTACTCAGTTTTCATAATTAGCACTACACTAATATTTCTATTAATGTCATCATTTTCAATCAGTGTATTGATTTTTATTATTTAGCATCCCTCACTACCACCTCATTCATCAATGAATTATTTTTTCAATATTATCAATGGAATTTTCATTTGTGTTATATAAAACATTATATTTATCCCCTTTAAAAACAACCTTATAGTTTAACTTATTTTTATGGTATTTAAATTTAATAACAATAGAAATTTCTATTCAAATATACATTTTTTATTATCAAACATTATCAAATATGTTATTCTTTGAAATCAAAAAATTCATATATTTTTTAGTTTTTTAAACAATATCTTAATTTTAATTCAAATTTGGATCAGTTTGTAGAATTTAAATATTTTTTGATATTCTAATTATGATCCACTGAGTTTGGAACAGGTGATCTTGATGTTTTAAAATGGGTCCATGATCAGATGCTCGTTGAGTTTCTATAAATTGTAAATATTGGTATTAAGAAGAAAGATTATGAGTGAATTTTCTAGGAACAACGAAAGACAATCGGGCCCATGACCAACAATGGGTTTTCATCATATAAAATGATTAATCAATAATAAAATAATTAATAATCATAATATCTCATTAATATACTTAATGAACCTGGAAAAAATAATCCAGGATGAAATAGAGGATCTTCCCCATTAAATTTATAATTAATTTATATTACAAAAATACCTCGGTTTTGAGATTTTTTTGAATAAGGGGTTAATAATCTAAATATAATGTGGTTAAAATTTTATTTTACTATTATGATCAAAGCATAGAATCCCTCTAGTATTATTCCATATGTACTCCTTTGATCTTGAAGCATCACTAATGGTACTCTGAGTGCTAGAACAGTGGTATTAATCATCTTGTGTCACTTCCCTTGATTGATACTATATGATCCAATTTTTATGGAAGGATCATATCTTGGTCTCTCAATCTTGATATAAAGTATGAGTAATTTCAATTATATTATTCTTAAAAGAAGTCCACGAGATTTCCTTGGTGGAGATAAATCTCTAGTGAGAAGAGGAATTGTGAACCACCATCCACTTTTAAAATGATAAAACCATGTATAAATAGTGTCAAGTCCAGGGTTTGATATTAAGTAATTTCAAAAATACCCTTAATCATATATTAATCCCATAATGTACCACATTCCATATAAAATAATAAAATTATTATTTTATCTCATGGAATGTTCTGACCTGCACAATGATAAATATTATTTTGTAGTCTAGTAAATCAGTATTTATCCCAGGACCTAAAACTCGATCCTCTCATCCTCAAGAAATTTATTTAATTATTTTATAAATACATAAATAATTATTATTCATTAAATAAATAAATAATATATTCTCAATATGGTGAATAAATATTTATTTTTAACATTCACATAATTAAATAAATAAAATATTTAATAAATAAGTAGTTATTTATTACCTTGTGAATAATAGGAGATAAATAAATATTATATATCTTCATAATTAAATAAATACCTTGTGAATTAATATTTATTTAAAATTTGTAATAAATAAATCCTGAATAATTATTATTCCTCTAATTAGAGAATAATTATTATTTAAAAAATTAAATTCAAATATAATTTAATTGTGATCTTAGGACACACTAAGTGTGTTACACTATATGTTACTAAATTAGTAACATGTTTTATATTTTATAATGTCTAATATCATCATCTAATGATGAAGTTAATGTTGCAATGATGAAAATCACATTTGAATGCTTATTAAATTATATAATTGCATTTTCTCTATATCTCCAACCAAGAAGGTTGAAAACTTAAGGTCATCAACCAATTTTTTTGATTACACTTTCTTTTACAATCTAAAACAAACTCATAGAACACCATAGAAATGGAAATTATCATGAAGTTATATTTCAATCAAAGGGATTGAGATTTTAACTTCCATACAGATGTCAGGGATAAATCCTTCCTTGGATTATTAATAAAATATTACTCATGATGCTCTCAACATAACCAACCTCAACATGAATATATGTCATCATGGTTTATCATAATATATATAAGTATGTGATCCATGATATATATTAATAACAATATTAAAGTCCAAGGATCATTACACACACTCACAAATAAGAATATCAAATAACACATATCATGTGCAATTGTTTATGGTGGGTATGTCCTCATAATATACCATCTCAATGATTACCAAGTACTTACTACTTGAGAATAAGTCTGAAATGCTTAATAGTACAAGAATATATTATTCATCATACTATGTGATCAGTCATAGAATGTTTTTGGAACTACAATACTATGATTTATTGAATACTATCATAACACTTCATGATTCTCATCATAATAGTGAACTGTTATAATGTTATCAATAAAATAGATACCCATGTACCTTATCCCCGTAGTGTAACACAGAAGAATTAGTCATCATTTGATAAAAAATAAATTCAATATTTTCATATTAGAATATATTTACGTTATATAATGTATAATGTAGTTGGTTATAGGGAACCAAATCTAATAAAAAATTGCTTTCACTTGAGCCAATTACTAAATTTTCTATTAGTAATCACATGTTATACATGCTTTTACTGAGTATTTATATATCTTCTAGGTCCACCAGGTATTCTTATGGATTCAGTCTTCACAAATTCATGTATGTTTATTCTAATTACTGTGAAATCACCTCTCTAAGAAAATTCCCCAAGAGAAAATATTCCAAATCATATAATTCATCTAATAATGTGTCCATGTGTCTTAGACAAGAACATCCACCACAACATTATTATAATTCAATATTATAGTATGTTAATTATTAGTTACAACAACAGGATCCATAGATGAATTTGGGTATTATATATACTTATTAAGCTATATTTGAAGCTGAAATATATCAGACTTTTTTATAGAATAGACTAACACTAGATACCTTGAGCTCTACCTACACACAACTCCTATAAAAATATTAATACATATCCGTACTAAAATTTATGATCATTTTATATCTATCCCTAAACTCATCATTTTAATTTATTATAATGACTAGTTCTTTATTTCCTTCATTAACTAAGAACATATCATCAGTATGTATCAAATACATTAATATAATCTTGGTTACCATTTATTGGTGATCTCAAGGATTTTCATAATATCCACATACCATACTAAAGGCGTAATAAATAATAATCCTAGTGCATAGCATAGTGCGTATATGTATTGGATTCTACTCATCCACTCTCTATCCTCATGTATCTTGAGACACAGTTCCCTGAAGAGATGTAAAAACCATGTGACTTTGGAAATAATTCCATTTGGATTTTTCCATACTAGATCTCTTCAGTTTTTGTCATTATATATACCCTAAGTTACTCTATTAATTTTCATTGACCTATCATAATTTATCTTGATCCCTAAATTTTAGATGGATTTTTAATTAATTATTTTATAAATTCTTTCCTTAGTCTTAAAAAACATATATGAATATATATATATATATATATATATATTTATATATGTTATAAAAATATCTATCTTGGGAAAAATTATGCTTCCATTAAATTATTTTAGACACAAGGTAAACCATTCATTTCGAATGAATAAAACTTGATCAATATGTATGATTGAATCCACAAATGGATAAAGTAATCTATATATATTATTGTTTTCATTTATTTTCACTAATCATTTTTTCCATGTCATATTTTCTAATTCTATAGAGTCTCCATAATGAATCTTTGCATGACACCCACGTTTCCAATATAATTATCATAATAAATTCCTATGACTAGTAGAATGAAAAAGGAATTTTTTATGATGATTGGTGAGAAATAATTTCCATAGACTATATCCATATGCTCTAAAACATCCGATAATAATTAATGCCTTATTGGTGGGTCTTTACTATCCATTTACTATTTCATTTTTATATTCACTAGTAGTATCATAAAATCACCAAAATAGAGCGCATAAATTTTATTGATTGAGTACATTATTTAACATGTTAAAAATTTATAATCATATCAGTTTTACATTTACAAATTTATTTTAGGTTTCATTATTTTAAATTAATATTATATCACCTATCATAGTGAATATATAAAACCACCTGTTTGTTTTAGTAATCCTTTGTAGTTAGTGTCTCTAGAAGAATTTTGTTATAAAAACAACTCTAGTAACCCTAGATGAGTGTTTACTTTATAAAATTAGAATAATATACAAGGGATCTCATCCTAATGGACTAATAATTTTACTTGTCTTTAAGAACTAGAAACTTACATGATTCCCATGTTACATTGGAAATACAAATATTAAACATAACAACGAAAAATGTTCAGGATCCTTGAAACTCATTCAAAGATTTATTTTTCATATCCTAGGGAAAGTTGAAGAAATAAAATATAATCTTACAAGACTAGTAATAGTTATTTACGATAGAAGATATCATGAGTAAATATTGAATAATCAATATAGAAAGGTAAATAATTAGAAAAACATGTCTTATAATGAATAAAATGAGTGTGAAATACATCAATGGATAATATTAAATGATATAACCTCATGTATAATAACAATTTAATTCTCAATTAAGGAAATTTTTAATATTGGACATCATGATTTCAAAAATCATGATATCTTTACCATCTTGACCTTGTACCAAGACAGTTTAAACAATTTGTTAGAATACACTAAAACCCATTTAATAAGGATGTATAACTAGTCTATTTCATGAAAAATGTCAATTCATCAATGGATATTTAATTCAAGTCCCACCCAAAATAGAATGTAAAATTCATTCCTCACATATTGAATGGTCAATTTAATTTATGAACAATATTACTTATCATCAAATATACTTATTGAGAATAGAATAAAGAATATCAATATTTCTTTAGTCAATAAAATAACTTTCAAAGTTAATCTTCATAGGTAGTAATTGTATACGATTTAGGATAAAATCGCATCCATAAATTTAGAGAAAATGGATATTTAAGATAAATTTAATGTCTTATGATCACAAAAATGTTAATGTTTCAAAAGAATGTTAATGACCAAAAAACTAGTAAGAGAAATAATATGACCATCGATTCATTGAAAATATACGTTTTGTAATAAAATCACATCATTTTGATTAATAAATAAAATGAAAGTGAAATATTAAAATAAAATTTCATTAATTATTTTTCTTTGTAAAACCATTGAAAACATGAAGAATAATATAACAATGTAAAATGGTTATGATGGAAGGAAAATCCGTTAATGTTGTATGCATTAAAAATAAAACTGTCCTTTAAACTTTTTCTAAAGAAAGTAAAAAAACAAACTGTTTGGAAAATATTATACAGATAACTGTCAACTAATTTTAAAAGTCATGGATAAATTAAAATTTAATTTTAATAAATAAAAATTACTTTTTAAAAATATTTTTAATAAATATGGACATGGATGAAAAATACTCTCGATCAAAAAGAGAATGACATCTATTTTAAAAAAAACATTTTTCTCCTGATTCATGTAAGAAATAAGGTAAAATTTGGAACAAAATATTGAAACTCCTAAAATATTAACATAATAAGAAATAATATAGTGTATGAAGGATATATTATAACATTACTTCAATGAAAATAAGATTAATCTCAAACAATGAGATTAAGAAATAAATTATTACATATTTTGTAAATTTTAAATTAGTTCACCTTGAAAGAGATGAATTGTATTGAAACCGTACTCATAATTAATAAATATACATTCATGTTAATTATATCTAATGGTAATATTATAAACTACATAAAAGTAAATAGGTTCATAACACCAAACATGTCTCAATGTAGTTAAAATTTAGACAAAGTCTCCTACAAATATTGTATCATTGATTTGAGAATTAATCAATGAATTGATTATGTGTTAAAACTGTAAATCCAAAAAAATAAGAGAAAATTAAAAAAATAAAATCTTATAATTATTTCATAACATATTCAATGAATTATTTATATAACTCAATAAATGGAAATTGAATTAAGATACCCATTACCTTAGGTATGAATTTACTTGTAAGTGATTTTAAAGTCATGTATAATAAATTTAGATTTACTATAATTATAAAAAAAATCATATAAATATCTTTAATATCACATGTGATCCATTTATAACATCTTATCACCCGTTTTTTGACAATTTTTTTTTATTATCATTGTTTTGGGTGTTAACAGCTTGTTTTTCATGAGAATTTCATTTTGGTAATTCTGGTCCATTTACTTTTATTATGGTTACATAATACAAATAATGTTAATATTAAAATTATTTTCATATATATTTATCTATAAAATATAGATGTAGGAAAATGAATTGCACTTTTCATGGAGAATCTAGACTGTATGTACACATGAACATTGATTTCACTTTTTGACAAATGAAATGAAAGAAAGGTAAATAATAATTAAACATTACTAGATCATTTTTATAATATATATATATATATATATTATATTTCACATATATAAATCCTTATTATCATCCATGTAAATAAAATATGAAAAATAAATCACATCACATCATGGTGTTGGTAAACCACACGTACGCACGAATAACGTCATTATTTAACAATGAATTGTAAGGTAAGAAGGTAGACATGATATAATAATTTTAGTAAAATAATTATGTCATAAATATAATATATATTGATTAATTTAATCTTTATTATGAGACAATCAAATTGGTGTTGAAAATAATTTACACCGCTATATGGAGATGGTAAGTCGTACCTACATATGACTGATGTTATCACTTCTTATAGGATTTAAAATAGGTGGAAAATGGTTATAACATGAGAATAATAATATATAAGTATATTTATGATATTGGATTAATTATTTTGGAATAGTTAAAATAGATTCAGATGAAGTAGAATAAGAAATAAATTTGAAGGAGTTGGTAAAGGTGATTATCTCTTCTTTGGAAAACATCCCTTAGTTATCGTCTAAAGGGGGACATGGTTGGTATTTTTGAAATATAAGAAAATATGAAACTTTGTATAAGTATTTTTAGAAGATATATTTGTATTTTTTGGTTAATATAGGTTTCTTAATGTGGTGTGAAGATAAAAGAGAAGTGGTGTCCTTTTATAAGTGAGGGGAGAGCCATTGTTGGAATTACTTGAATTATTAAATTAATATAAATTAATTTTCATGAAAAAATGGATCCAAATTGATATAATTCAAATACAAGATTAGGAAGAGTCAAAATACACTCATATAATAAATGTTTTACATGTTTAGTTATGTTTTTACAATTATCTATTGGTTTTAACCCCTCATTAAACAATTAGACAATTACCACAACATAAAAAATTTATACCCTTTATAGGTAAAGAATGTTACCATAAAAGGAAAATTGTCCCAGAAATGATAAATAGATTAAATTTAAGAGAATATATTATCCCCATTTTCCTAGGTTAATATTTTTATTCTTTTTAAATAATTTAACAAAATATTATTTTTATAAATATCATTAATATCATTTTGACAATATTCATTTAATTTGACTTTAAAAACATCAAGAAAAAAAGATATAATTAAAATTTAATCATTACAAACATCACTAATATGTTATATTTATCTAAATAATTCCTGATATATAATAATTAATCAAAATTGTATTAATTTAAATATTTTAAAATCATTTATATTATTTCTCTATGATTTGAAAAAATAATTTGTCTGTATTGCATAAGTATTTAATCAAATTATTAAATCACTAAAGAATAAAATAAATAAATTATATTAAAAATATTATTTTATACTAGTTCATAACATATTATTATCCTTATGTGAACATATAAAATAATTTAAAAACAAGAGAGGTACATTTTTAAATTTTATTTACATAAAATAATATAAATATCCTTACAAAGGTCAAACCGATCCCAAATTCCATATATTAATTTTTTTAGATATCTATAAATAAAACCCATAATATTAAATAAATAAAAGTGTTTCATTGATTTCTAATTCCTTGTCACATTATTTTTAACCTTAATTACTCGATTTATGCTTTGTTGGTGTGATAAATTTTACCATAGTTACTATTCATAATAAAAAATATAAAAGGGATCTAATAATCATATTTGAGCCTCATGATTAAAATATTGTCTCAATTATTCAATATTAATTTTTTACAAGTGGTATAAATAAAATATAATATAAATTCATCAAATAGAATGAATAATGTTTTTAAAAAAATGAGTTTTTATGAATAAAAATTAATTTATATCAAAAGCATGAATACTGTAAATTAAAATGGAATTATTTATATTATTATTAATAAAATGGATACTATTTCACTTTTATACAAAATTAAAAATATAATTATACTTTTAAATTACTTGATTTAATGAAAATAAATGGTTGTATTTAAAAAATCTGTATTTTTCACTATTTACAGAAAAATAAACCATTTCATAAAAATACTAAAATTTCACCCCAAGTTAATTTTGATATTATTTTTTATTATATGATAAATAAATTCAAATTAATCTTTTAAAAATTCTATAAATTAATTATAATATTCTCTCACAAAAAGAAAAAAAAATTATTTTTTGAAGAAAATATATTTTGAAGAATAAAATGTATTTACTAAAAATTGATTCGTTATTTCATAAGAATTAATAAATACATTTGTATTTATTATGACCATTATAAATATATTTAAAAATTAGGTTACTCATATTCCTACCTCCAAATTAAAAATACGTGTTATAAGAGCCGCATAATAATATTTTTATAATATATCTTTATTTTCTTAAAGCACAATGTTGTGTGTTAAGAAATATATTGAGCTTATTATTCTTTTAAAACAAATTTTTTAGCTATTATAACTTCCTATAACCAAATATTTTGGAGTCTATCATTACCATTCCAACTTCTGTGTGTCTAAATAATAGTATTTAATGAAGTCTATGTTTCTACCACTATATTAAAAGAGATATGTCACCCTCAGATAAATATAGTTAGTATTGAATAATATTTTATACATTTGGGATATAAATATCATAATTTTATATATTATAATTAACTAAGATAAATGTATTGTTTTTCTTATTTTACATTTTATGTTACAGCAGCTTAACAAATGATTCCCATTAAACTCCCGAGACTATGACATAATAGATTCTTATTATATTATTTTATGATATAAATTACTCAATATAGATATCATATGTTTTACTACTATTTATGTTTTATTCGATGTAAGTAAATTTAGAAGACCTAAAACTCATATAATACTCTTCATTGATCAACCTTGTACCACTATCATTTAAAAGGCAATGTTAGTTTAGAAAAAAATACACTCTATAAATGAATGATAAATGAATATTTGGTTCAAGATATACTTCAAAAATTCTTCCTAAAGGATAATATATCTTTTACCAAATATATATTAATTTCTCTAATTAAGATACCTTAGGAATCTCAAGAAGCATTTTAATTTACCTCTATATTATTTTATTGGAATTCCTCACATGGTTTTATTAAAAGAATTCATAAAACTTTATTGCATGACATTATTTATAATGTTTTATTTTTCTAAAACACATGTATGTTTTTGAGTTTACCTAGTATTTTTATCTCATAAAAGACTAAACACTATTAAAGGTATAAACTATTCAACCATATTTAGCTTAATTTAATAAATGATTATCTAAACACAACTGGTTAATAGTCTAAAATTTTATATTCATCATTTATTGTTATTTTGGATATGAGTGATTCAAGAGTTACTAAACCAACAATTAAGTTATAAATATTATAAAAATATTCATTAAATAAATAAAATAATGTCTTATTATGTCTAAATATACATTGAGACAAATGTTTTGGATACATTCAATACAAACTCTAACCAATCCACTTTGGTAATTAGAAGTTCTTTCCTCCTCCTAACTGACCATAGAATCACCCTTCCTTAGCTACTTATAGAGTTCACCCAAATTCTTGTAATATTTTTGTATTTTATTGGTCTTCACTTTTTCATACATATATGTAAAATCATATACCCAAGAAATTTGAGTTAAAATATTACATTTATGAATATTCCTAAATTATATATTACCAATTAATTCGTGTTCAAATTATTTGAATTTCTCTTTCGATTCCATTTTTTCTTATATGAGAAATAATTATCCATCACTTTATTTCCTTACATATGAATATTTGTATCTTTGAAATATATTGTAAATAAACCATTTTATATGGGTATAACATGGTATTTGTGACCTTGTATTTCATTATTTTTACAATAAGGTGTGAGGAATAATGATCCCACATATCCTTATCCACTTACTGATGTATAATAAAATATTCTTGAGTGGAATCTCCATATTCGTTCATCTATTCATGGATGAATAAGGAGATTCATATTCACAATAATTATAACACAAGATTAATGGATAATTTCTTATGAAAAAGAATCCAAATTCTCTAATTGATTGAAGTAATTCAAAATAATAAATACAAGATAATTAGTTAGGTACCCTCCTTCCAGTTTACACTGGTATAATGAAGTGACAATCTCATTTATCTGAAGCCACTATTTATCATTCTCTATATATAAGAGATGATATATCATGGTATATACATCCATGTCTTGATATATATTTACCATCCATATAGACATAGATAATATAATGATGCAATGGGTATAAGAAGTATTCTCTAAGAATATATTATAGGAATCTTTCTCACTCATTGAAGAGGCTGAACAAAAATTGGTGATTCCAAAAAAACGGATAAAATATTCATATATTATTCATGTACACAATGAAAAAACTACTATATTAAATTTGGACTTTAAGAACATTCCTTAAATTCAAGAATCACTACATTTATATCATGGTTGATTAACTTTCCATTTTATTCTAAAATATATAAAACTAAATTTCATTACGTTATTTGATTACCAAAATATGTGTGATTAAATAATTTTATTTTATTAGTATCTCACAATTTTATTAAGTCTAAATAAACTTCACCATTATACTCAATATATTATTTTACATAGGAATTATAGTTTAATGGATCCATATTTCCCTCCTCTTGATCTAGACTTTATTCATGAAATAAAAAGGTATTTATGTACGTTGTCTTTCCAACCCCTATCTTGTAGCACCTTGATCTTTGGAGTGGACCCCAAAATCCCAAAATGTTGACTCATATTTCCTCAACAATAGACTCTAAAATGGTGTTAAACAAATTTTTGTTTTTATATTCAATACCAAGTTGTTTAAGCCAATAGATTATCGTTGTTTCGATTTCTTGATAATTGAAAGTGTCCCAAAATTTGTTTTGAACTTACACCTTAACTATGGTTGAAATTTAACTAAGATAATGAAAGGATAAGTTTTAGTTTATATATATTTTGTTTATTTTATTTATTATGTATACATTTCTTATTTTATCCTCTTAAATTCCTTTTTAATATTAAGGGGTTTACTTAAGTGATTAATTATATCATGATAATATATATATTCATAATTTTTAAATTTAATTCTATATGGAAATAATTGTTATATAATTCATTTATTTATGTGACCACAATTGATCATTAATAAAATAAAAAACCATACATAATACAAAATAAAATATGTATCATTATCATGAGCTTTATCTACTAGTTTTTTATTGGGAGAATAATAAACAAACCATTGCTTTAGGAGGAAAAAATTCTTGAGTAGATCTAGTAATGAGTTTAATTATTCCACATTTGTCATGTGTATCACATGGGTTGATTTCACCTAAAATATATCTTGACCCAATTTCATTCATTTGGGAACTTCACATGTAACACCCTTGTTTTCTGTGGCCATGTTAATGTATGTTATATTGTTTCTTAAGTGATCTTTTTCAGCCTTGTGATAGTTAAATTTTTTTCAAAATGACTTTGAGATTTTTGGATGTTTAAAATAGGGTTTTAGAGGTTCTTTGTTTAAAATATAAAACATCACACCCTGGTGAATGTTTTGGTGAGGAAAAAATGCCCTGGGTGTTGGAAACACTCCCTTGTGGAAGCTGTTTTAGGATGGCATGTTCAAGAAAAACAAAACCATGGCTAGACTATGGTGTAGGGCATAGATATGGTTAAGAAAAGATTAAAATGAATAAAACTCCCATATTTCTTCTTGGATTTTTACCAAAAGAAAGGGAAATTCATGTGTATTAAATTTCAGGTTTTAAATTTAGTTATTAATTATTACCAACCCCAATTTATAAAATCATAACCCCCATATCATTTTGATTAATTTTTTCTCAAGAATTTATAGATGCACAAAATAATTATATTCTAATCTTTTTTATCTTTAAATAAGCCTAATCTCTTCCTTGCTTGGCTTGATTCTTCCCTCTCTTTGGTCAATCTAAGGCTTCAATTCATCTCCCATTTGTTAGTGCTTTTTTTCAATGTTTTAGTGGACCCCTTCCTATGATTCATTCTCTATTTTGATGAATTTATTATTTTCATTATTTAATGATCATGGAATGATGTTTTTATCATTTATTCTGATTTTTATGAGCCTCAAATCACTTATCTGGTAGCTATCCATTAGTGATGAAGTTTTTCTTCCTTCAACTCGACTCAAAGATTATATTCGGTGGTAATTCAACATTTGGTAACAATTTATTCTTCCATTGTCTTGTTCTTTTTCTCAACATTTCTCAATAACCCCTTTCATGTTAGATTATAACCAGTTCTTAAATTCCTTGGAGTTCAAGATTTCTAGTTGGTGTTTTAACATGGTTCAGGTGATGATGCTCTCAAAAAACAATATCATTGATTCCAACATCCGTGAGCTATGAATTTCATTATGATATATGTCCTTGTATATGATTTTTTCATGATTTTATTGATTATACTTGATAACCCATGCATGATATGTGTTTTTATGTGTGAAAGTGAGTATCCCCTAAGACCCTTTCTTGATGTGTGATCATATGATTTGTGTGTAGCTTCTTGAGTATAGTTCATAATATGCCTTATTGTACTTCACAATGATACATATTTATCATGGTATTTAATATCCTCTAGAACGTTACATCAGGTATTAGTATGATCAAGTAGCACAGTTTTCATTCGATTATCCCTTAAAGGGGGGCATGATGACATGATGATGGCTATAGACTATGTATCATTTGATGGTATGGGTCATATCATAGACATGTATTTTTATATGGGAATATACCATGCTTGGGAATTTAAAATTTATTGGCTATTGCATGAAGTAGATAGAATTCCATTTAGGGGTGCATGCATATAAAATAATTTCAAACATATCTAGTGGTACATTCCATCATCTAAGGTTAATGATCACCATCTCTATAGGGTATACAGTGTTCATAACAATGAATATTATTTGGGTGGGGCATGTGGTGATTCCTTAAATAATAGATTGGAATTAGGACAAACATGTATATATTTCCACTCATACTTGGACTTATGGAATGTCTTGGGATGTGTAGTGTCAATCATTGAAAACCCTAATGGAAATATTCCAAAGAAGGTGGGGCTGGGGTTCATGGAATATTGGTTTGCACAAGATGACTTGACATGTGTGTGGATTTATGCTTACACTGAATTTAATTTATCATGAAATAAAAGTTATTTATTTTATACACTAATGTTAAAAATACATTGGTGGTGTCATACTTGGTTTATAATCACACCTTACAACTACATCTTGATGTGTGTGAAAACTTTATGATCATAGATCTAGGGAAAGGAAAAGGCATTTTGATTGGGATTTAGAAGATAGAGCATAGTGTTTGAAGGTGGTACTAGGATATACTCTAGATAGACAATGAAATATGTTATTTACTTTTCTATATTTATCATAATATTATTTGACAAACCAACTTACAGTTCATTAGTTATTTGTTCTGTATGATTTGAGATACATTCCATGTCATTTATTATATCATTATTTATTTAGTACTCTATGTTTTTTGGGTGATATTATTTATTTTTTATAAACTAACATTGATGATATATCTCCCCACTGATAGCGTTAATACCCTCCCTTCTAATTAGAAACCACTTTGAGAAGGAAGGAATCCATGAAGTAACATGGAACTCGAGCCTGTATTCATTAATTCAGGTTGGCGAATTACAAAGTGCTATCAAAGGAGGTTTCCATATCTTATTTTCCCTATGTTTTGTGGGTATGGTATGAAGGATCATATGCTATGTGGGACTTGGGTAGGGGAGTTATATGTGTTCTGGGACAAAACATGTGTAAATAACCACTAAGTTACCATTTTTTGGGACTGATGTTACTGTTTTGGTTTTATGATTTCATGGATATCTTTAGTATATTGTGTTGTTACAATTTTTGGGATTTTGGTGTGTTCATGCATCATCACAAGGTGTGTATTATCACATGTCATGTATATATTCCTATTTTGTGCTAAAAAGTAAATATTTAATTAAATGAATTTGATTGTATTATCTTTATATTATAGGCATGTTTTCCTCCGTTGTGTAATATATTTTTGTTCTCTATTATTGTAATATATCAGTTTTTTCATTAATTCAATGAAATTTATCATGTTTCTATGTACTTTATATCTAATATTATGACTAATTTGAAGGTATGGAGAACTTTTCCTTGGATATGGTTATTTATTGGAGGAATATACCTTGGGTTAGGGGTATCATACTAGGAGAAAATTTTCATGATCCCATATATTGATTATAATATATAATTATTTATTAGATGAAGGCATCCTAATGATTCATTTATCATATCAAAAATTCCACTGCAAAGACATTTGATGAGATCACCAGTAGAGGTAGCCCAAAATGATAATTTTAGGGAGTATGTTCCAGTACCACTTCCAGTGGTGTAGGGAGATATACCCTGGAATATTCTTTATAATGGATCTGGTTAGTTAGGCTAAAAATCGAGTTTATGTAAGATTTTTGGATTGTTCATGTTTATTGTGGAAACTTTCATAAGACCATGAATAATCTAGATTAAGACTTCTAAAATTAGTATCCACCATCCATTCAAGGAACTAGAGGCTCAAAGGATGTATAAGAATAGATAGAAATCATCAAGATAATTTTTTATCTGGTCTAGACTCCTATAGATGGGTGAGTGTGTCTAGTGACATTCATGATCAAGGTTCCTGCTAGGAGATGGTGCACTAGCACGGATCATGATGGAAGATGAGAGAGTATGAATTGAAAGACCTTAAAGGATATTTTCCTAGAAAAATATTTTCCAAACATTATATATATATATATCATTCCCTATATTTCATGGCATTACAACATAGATCTATCTCCTACTCTACATATTCAACTCATTTCCTGGAGCTCTTATGATTCATCCATCTTCTTGTTTGAAATAAGACCCAAATGGCATAGAGGTTTGAGATAGGTCTCCATCCAGAGATAAAATGGTAGGTTA
Organism: Viscum album; assembly: GCA_963277665.1. Taxonomy (NCBI): domain Eukaryota; kingdom Viridiplantae; phylum Streptophyta; class Magnoliopsida; order Santalales; family Viscaceae; genus Viscum; species Viscum album. Next base: position 1,355,844,884 of record OY728164.1, read on the forward strand.
GGATATTTGATTTTAAATCATACATGAAGGTATTGTGAAAGGCCTTAACCATAGAGAAAGGTATAGAGGAGGACAAGGTATCAAATTTCCTTCACGTTACTAAGAAGTCCAGATAAAAAACATTCTTTCACTACTACTAGATTATTTTTTTAATTTTAGGAAGAAGAAAGATGATTAGGAATAATAGGGTAATAGGTATATGGGTTAGAGTTGTAATTCATAAAAATCCCATCTAGTAGGTGATTATACTAGGCACTTTAATTCCATACAAAGAGTTTATTTTAGAAATGTATGTAGGAAGTATCCAATAGAGTTTTATGAATGTGGAAAGGCTAATCATCTTCTATTTTTTTCAAGGGATTTATGGAAGGGTTCTCGGAGATCACAGAAATATGGAGGTGCAGGACCTCAATAGAGAATTAAAACTCCCTAGACATTGATGACTTAGGTGTAAGGGTGTGGAGATGAGGTATTTCATGTTATTAAAGTACATAATTCTGAATGTGATTGTGGAAATGGATAGTCTAGGGTTCAAGGTATAGTCTTAATCACCTCTAAAGTATCTAACACTTTGTTTGATATCATTTCTTCCCATTATTCTATCTTTTCACAAGTATTATCTAGCCTAGATTTACTAGTTATAATATCTATAAATATGTATTCTATCAACATTCCCATAGGGTATAAAGTGTACTATATTACTAGAATTATAGAATATCCAATGGTGATCACTTTCTATAGGAATTGATGGTATTTCCTAATACTATATGTGAGTATCATTGATGAGATATTTGGGATGGAATAACTTAAGAGTTATCATACACACATCAATTTCTAGTGGAGATGGGTATCCTTTACCTTACCGAAGTGGGAAATTTTTTTATGATTGGTGATTGGGAGTTAGGAGCTGGTAGAGTGGGCCTAGATTTGAGTCATAATGGATCTCTTATGGAACAATTCATAGGAATGATTCGTTCAATGAGATTAGAAAAATCCTTTTATCTTTCCCTCTAATTGTACGTCTTTATGAAGATGAATTTGGAGAATAATTCTCAAGTATTTATCTATATAGATTGATTCATTTTGAAATATAACACATTATAGGTCCATAAAATATTTCAATTCATATTTATTAAGATTAAATGATCAAATTGAAGGAAATGAATTTTCATCTTGATGACTTCGAAAAAAATATTTATTATATAGAGAAAATTTCCCTAGGGTGTTAAAATTATTTTTCCAAAAGGTGGATGTCGTTGTTAAACTCTGTGTGGATTATAATAAGTTGAACTAGGTGATGGTGAATATCAAGCATCATTTTTCTAGGATTTATTATATATTCAATCAGTTGTGAAGTGATCATTGGTTTTCCAAGATCTACCTATTTTTTGGATAATATCAGATTTGGTTCATGAAATAAGACATAAAAAAGATGTATTTTAGGAGCCGTTAGGGGATATATGAGTTCTTGGGAATTTTAATTGGTCTTATGAATTATCAAAAAATGTTATGGCTCTCAGGAACAAGATCATTAACTCGTATCTTGACTCATTCATCATGGTGTTCATTGATGACATCCTCATCTATTCATGTACCTTAAAGTAAAAGTTTAGGAATATAGGGATAGTATTAAGTACACTTTGAGCACATCGACATTATACCAAGATATTTAAGTGTCACATTTAGATTTAGGAGATACATTTATTAGGCTATGTACTATTATATACTAAAATTTTGGTGGACCTTGAGAAGTTAGAGGCGATGATGTATTGGACTCACCCTTGAAATTTATTTGATATCAAGATTTTCCTTGGCTTGTCAAGGTAATAGAGATGTTTCATCTAGTCCTTATTTCATTTAGAACCTCCCATGACATATTTCACCAAGAACGGGGTGAATTTCATGTGGTTGGATCATTTTAATGATGATTTTATTAAGATAAAGAGGAGGTTAATGATAGCTCTAGTGCTGACATTTCCAAACCCTATGAAGGGTTAAACGTTCTTTTTTATGCATTAGGAGTTGTGATAATTTTAGAAGATCATGTAGTTGCTTATGGGTCTCCCCAGCTATGACCCCATGAGAAGAATTATTCTACTGATGACTTGATGTTGATAGATTTGGTCCACACTTTGAGGTGTTGATGACATTATATCTTTGGAGGTAGGGTTGTCATTTACAAAGAACACAATATCCTCTAATATATCTTCACATAGCGAGACCTAAAATTGAGGTAGAAGTGCTGGATGAAGTATCTATAGACCTTTGACTTTGAGATGGATTATGCACCCAGTAAGGCTAACATTGTTTCATATACACTCAACAAGAGTAAATATTATGACCCTGATCTTAGAGTGTAGCCTTAATATGAATAATGGTTCTTGATATGTTTGTTGGATGATTATAGGATGGATGTGACTTAGGAGGGAGGGGTAGTGACATTTGTACATTTGGTTATTTGGTCAGATTTAGTGGAATGAGTAATGTCCATCTAGGAGTTATATTATAAATATACTATAATACAAGAAAGTTTTGCACAAGATAGTATAGTACCAAGTTGGTCATTAGATTATGATAATATGTTTTCTGTCCATGGGAGGGTTTTAGTTCCTTCTTCCATTCGAGCAGAACATATAAGAGACTATTGTTCCTCACAATGGAAAATGTATCCCAGGTTGATAAAAATGTATAATGAAATAAAATGGATGTTTTTGTGGCTATATATGAAGTAGGATGTCATAGATTTTTTTCACTATGTCTCACCTGGAAGAGAGTAAAGAATTACCATCAATGTCTTGTGGTTTTCTCCAGCCACAAACTTTGACCGTATGAGAATGGGAAGAGTTCATGAAGTATTTTTTTGAAATCTTTATTAGGGACTGCAAGTAATTGTGATATTGTATGGGTGATAGTGGATCAGCCAATTAAGTGAACCATTTCTAACTGATCCTAGAGACTCTATCTCAGGAAGAATTGTGAAAGATATATGACCATGAGATTGTATATATTCATAGAGTTCAGTTGATAATTTTATCAGATAGAGAAGTGTATTTTACATCTTGTTTCTGGAAGTTCTTGTAGAAGGATATGGGAAATTATCTAAGATTTTTCATGATGTATCACCCATAAACGTATGGATAGTCTAAGAGGAAGATACTGATTCTTCAGGATATGCTTCGAGCTTGTGTCATGGACGTTGGAGGAGAATAGGATGAGCTTATATCCTTGGTGGAGTTTATGTATAATAAAATTTTTAGGTATCCATCTAGGTGGAATCCTATTTGGTTCTCAATGTTCGACCATATCACTCACCATTATATTATCCTGAGGTGGGTGAGGCAGATATTGTGTGAAAGATCTTAGTGAAGGAAACATCAGATAGAGTATATCTGAAAAAGAAGTGATTGGTCACCACTCAGAGTAGATAAATAATGTTTTTTGGTCATGGGAGGATACCGTTGGAGTTCTTTTGGATGAATAGGTTTTCATGTGGGTGACTCCATGGTTGGGGCATCAACGTCTTTGAAAGTAAGGAAAGTTGGCCCAAGATTTTTTGAACCATTCAAGATCATTGATTTTGTAGATAAAATGGATTACTATTTAAGTATTCTTTAGAGTTATTGAGTTATTCATGATTTTTTCTACAAGCCTCAGTTTTAGATGTATATTCCAGATCATTCCCATTTTATTTACTGTGAGGATGTTGAGTTGGAACTAATTTCATATTTTATATAGTAATTAGTGATGATCATAGATAGGAGAAGAAAAATTTTAAGGGGGGAATATGGTGCCAATCATGTAGATTTTATAGAGTCATGGATGGGTCCAGGAGGAGACCTGAGTGTTGGAGTCTAACATTCACGAATAATGGCTTGAGTTATTTGAGGTTGAATTTGAAGATACTTCTTGGGGATGATAATTCCTTAGAGGGGGAGAATTATGACACCATTTTTTTCAATGGTTATTTTAATGTAAGTTATAATATGTCTTATGTTATGTTTTTGAATATTATGCCTCTTTATTTTTGGGTTTATAATTCCTTAGAGGTTATGGGAATCATTAAATAGGGTTTTGAAGTGTTTTAGTTTAAAATAGACAACACCATATCCTAGTGTAAGTGTAGTGAGGGAAAAATGACTTAGGTGTGGGAAATAAGCCCTAGTGGAAGTTATTTTAGGATATCATATTAAATAACACCATTACCATGTACATGCCATGGTTTAAGTCAAAATGATGGTTAGTATGGATTTAAAATGGATGAAATCATTATATTTTCTCTCAAATATTAACCAAACCAATAGGGAAATGTGAGTGGGTTAAATTTTGGATTTTAAAATGAATTTATTAATCATTTTAAACCCCTATTTATCTACGTTACCCCTTATCATGTTGATTTCTCATTTTTATAATGAATTTCTAGACACATGAATGGCCTAGATTATGATCTTGTGATATCCTCATATGAGCCTCATTTTTTCTTTGTTTATATTAATTTTTTCATCCCTTTAATTGATCTATGGCCTCAGTTAATCTATATTTGTTAATGATTAATGTTTAGGCATTTTGGTCAACTCATTTTGGTTAGTCATTCTTCCTTTGAACAATTATATTTTTTACTTCTTGAATTATCATGGAATTAGGTTGTTTTTTTGATTTAGGCTCGTAGGATCCTTGATTCTCTTCGCTTGTCACTGTCTCTGAGTAAAGGGGTTTTTCTTCCTTAAATATCTCTTGAAGGAAGCTATTTATGGTAATTAAATTTTGGGTAAGAATTGATTATACACTTATATTCTTCATCTTCATCCCCTTAATCATGAACCATTGTTATTTCATATTTGAACTAGTTCTATGATTCCTTGAGATATAGGATTTCTTGTTTGCATGAGAACATGGTTTGGGTGATGAAGCTATTGATGAAAATTGATGTTGACATCAAAAACCTTAATCAAGGAAATTCCTCACCATATTGGTCCATTTATATGATGTTCTCATGATTTGATTGACTATACTTGATAAAAAAATCGTGATATGTGTTTTCATGTGGATGAGTGAGTTTCCCATGAGACCCATCTATGAAAAGTAATCATATTATTTGTGCATAGCCTATTGATAAATTTTCTTGATATAAATTATTGTTCGGTTCTATGATAGACATTGCTTGTGGTATTACAGATCCTATAGATCATTGTTTCAAATATTTGTATGATTAGGTTTCTTAGTTTTGGTTAGGTGACCCCTTGGAGGGGAGAGGGGAATGATAAAATTATAATGGCTATATACCATGGATTTTTTGATGGTATAAGTTGGATCATAGACATGTATATTGACATGAGCATGGACTATTCATGGGAATTGAGAATCTATTCACTACACGACAAAGTGGGAGTATTCCACATAGGGGTGATGTGAATATCTAATTACTTCAAACATGTCATGTGGTACATAACATCATTTGAGGTTAGAAACAACCATTAGATTGGCATGTGTGGTGTTCTTGATAATGAAAACCATCAAGGTGGGGTGTATGATGTTTCTTTAAAGGGTATACATGGATTTAGGACTAAAAAACATAGGGTTCCAACAAAACTATGACTTTTGGAATGTCTTGTGACATATTGGGAAAATATTGAAATCCTTACGAATATTATACCAAAATGGGTGGTTTGGGGTTCATGTTGTCTTGATTAGAACAAGATGGATCAACACATTTTTGTAAATGTGATTACTTGTTCATTTACTCTATCCTAATATACACTATTATCTACCATTTTCACATGTGTTAAGGATTAATTGGTGGTTTCCTACTAGGTTTATAGACACACCCTACACATACATCTCAATGTGCATGAAGACTTCATGATCAGGTACCCAGGGAAAGGCAAAGGCCCGATGACAGGGATCTTGGATATAGATCAGGGTGTTCAAAGGTGTCACCCAGATAGACTTTAGAGAGACACAGTAATATTTTATTTACTTTCTGTTCTTGTTCAAACTCTTGTTTGACCTACTACATTGGGGGTCCTTGGGTGTTTTTATATATGAATTGAAATACATTCCATGTCATTCATTATTGATTTTTTTTCATTATTTTGTTTTTATTTAAGATTTTATTTATAATTTTCTTTTCTAATACTGAGGGTATATATCCACACAAAAATTTTTTAGACCTAAGCTCCTAGATGGAAACCTCTTGCATACTGGAAGGTGCACATGTGGACATGTGGCACTCTGACATAGATTTAGTGATTTGGGTTGGGGTGTTACACCATCCTTAAATATGATATTACTTCAGACACATGTAAATAGAACTGGAAGAGGGGGTTTATATAAAATAAACTAATGGATGTTAAGATCATACATAATGAGGGAGTGATGATTCAAATTCCATTATTATAATTTAATAATAATAATTCGAAATACTCATGCAATAATTTAATTAAAAAATCTAACCAACTTATAGGTTGGTCAGTTAATGGTCATCCATTCATTTAATGAATATTTATTTAAAATAACTGGATAATAGTCATTTCAATTAATTATTTATTATAATAAACACCTAAATTAATTAAAATAATTATGATATTAATTAATTAATCATTTTTATCATAATAATCTATCCAAAAAATAAAAGTGATTCCCATCCAATATAATTTTTAAAAAATTAAAAGAAAATCAATTTTATTTAAAAATAATTAATTAGATTGTATGTACCAATATAAACTAACTGACATGGTCCTTATCATGTAATATTCCCTCACATGACATGTATCATGCACATTTTATCATGTAATTACATTATGTATACTATCAATAAATGACACTGGCACTCGATGTATTAAATTTTGTATACTACGCTGAAAGAACATGGTGCACATGACACATGATAAACATACACAATGTTTAGTTAAAAATTAAATGTGGAAATTAATTAAGTATTTAATATTTTATAACTCCTTTCACACTGTGTGTACTATCAATAAATGACCCAAAAACTCTTATTGATAAGGTTTAAAGGTATAATTAATTTTATTTCATCTTAAATTTATTTACATGTGTACAACCTAAAGTGACATATAATTCATGTAAATGAGTAAAAGTTAATTTCACCATGCATATTGAACACCCTGTTTGCGTATTAATAGTACACTACGTCTAAATAAGTTACACTATATGTGAATTAATTACACCATATGTGTATTAATTAATTACATTGTGTGTGAATTAAATACACCATGTGGGACCTAATTAATTATATCACATGTTGATTAATTATACATATTGTGTGAACACACAACATGTGAATTATTAACACATCATATATGAACTAGTTACACGCTACTTACATTATACCACATGTGAATTAAGTACATGACCACCATGTCATTTCTATGAAATACACTACAGGTGTATTAATTACATGACATCCATATCATGTGTGTTAAATGCACCACATGTGTATTTATTACATGAAAACTATATCATGTGTATTAAATACACCACAACTGTATTAATTACACACAATCTCCAAATCCTTTGATTGAAACCACAATATTTTCTCTAGATGTTATTTATGTATTATTATCATGTTCTTGGTTATATGAAGGTGAAAAAAGAAAAATAATAAGAATTATTGATATCTAGATTTAAGGAACAAATTTATTATAAATAGAAACTGACTTTACATGTATAAATTGATCAAAAATCAATAAATAATTAAAATTTCTAACATGACCACTCTGATTCCACCTGAATGTTCTGGGTGTAGTGTAATATGGTTGGGCCTATTCTTAACAATGGGGTTTCATTATATACAATGAATAATCCATAAGAACATGATGAAGAATAATCAAGACTCATGAATATACCCAATGAAACTAGATGAATGAATCTTAGAACCATGAGAATATCTTTCATATTAAATTTATAATTAATTTATAATAAGAAAAATACCTGATTCAAGAAATTATTTCTTTAAAGAAGAGGTTGATCATCTAAAAACCATTTTGTTGCACCATATTTATACTATAAGGATCCAAGTATTGAATTCCTTTAGTTGTGATCTACACAGTCCATTTGATCATAAATCATCACTAATTGTAATTCCCTTACCTGTATCTATGGGTCTGGGCTAGAGTGGTACAAGACTTCATGTGTTACTCCTCATACACAAGAGGCTACAAACTAGAGGTGAGGGAATGTGTAGAATCATGGGAATACTATTCCATTAGTAAAAAATGTTCATCAGATTAATTCATATAAAAGAATCAATAGATAATTAACAAAAACAATAAATAATTGTAAGAAAAACAATAGCATCAACCAATGAGATATTAGAATTACATACCAAGGTCATACAAGCAGTCAAAAGGGAACCCCACATACATTTGATTCATATAAAAAATAACTACACAAATAATATGGATAAAAATGAAAAATATTTTAAATATCCCAAATCATCTCCTTCTATGGCCTTTGTCTCGAGAAACAAGTACCTACTCTATAGTACGTCCCAGGGACCTTCCCCTTGGTTCGATCCCTAACCATAATGACTAAATGTTCATTGAGATACTCATGAAGGGAGTGATTATAATCACATGATAAAATCACCAATGCATCCTTAATATATGTGCATTGGTCATATAAAATTAAATACAATGAAAGATAAATAATTATATAAATAAACATGCAACTCATAGGGTTACTGTTTTCTTACAAGGCTTCCATGAACCCCAACCCTACCTACTTTAGCTCTACACTAGAAGGAAATTATATCAATATCTCAGTGGTACATGAAAAACATGACCCAAAACTTATTTATTTTGTCACAACCTCATCTAGAACATTGACCCATCCTCATTAACATAAGGGAAGTTTCATGAATCACACCAACCCATACCTGTTCACTCAAGGAAGGCCACATCAAGAACATTAGCCTATCCCAACACAATTAAGGGCGGTCACATAAATTATTATGAAATAAGCAACAATATTAATCAAAATCTAACAAAAGTATAGGAATTTATCACCTGAATCGACACATCATTTTACCAAGTCATTATATTCTTTCCCAAACCCAAACAACACTTTCTTAGACTAGTTTCCCAAATAGATAGTTCCACCTCAATCCATTGTACAAGGCTCATATTCATCAATATCAAGGTACACAACCCATACTCTCTATCTAAGGGACTAATTAATCCAATTTGGACTTCAATAAGAAAATTTAAGAATAAAATTATAGGTCTCATAGGATACACATGCATCCATATGCAAAGTAAAGGAATAAATTTCCATAAAAGTGTCTTAACATTGTAACGACTTCATTTATCTACTATGAAAAAGATCAATCACTAAGAATAATCACTCAAAACATTCCCAATGCACAAAATACCTAAAATCATCCCAATATCCATGTATTAAGGATCTGGAAAAGGGGAAATAAGAAATAGGTGAAGGAAAGGTATCTAAGTCTTAGACGATGTTATACATATCAAGTATAAGTGACCGCAAAGAATGAGGCTAAAACAATGTATATATGAGAGGGGATGATCTAAAATCATCAAGAAGAGTCCCCTTGGTTCATCTAGGTCATGTATAGGTCATGGGAGAAGAGGGGTTCGAGGTGAAATTTTGGTATTTCCCTAAACAACCCCATCATATTGAAGTTCATGGTGTGACATTATGTGTCATGGGGTGAGCACCTCCAAGGAAAAGGGGCTATCGATCTACCAAAACATTTCATGGCATGCCACATAGTTTCAATCCATGAAGTCCTTTCTACTATAGTAAATCTACTATAATCCACACCATTTTCCCTAAAACTATCTACAAATTATTCCTAAGGACCAAAAAACTAAAACTCATAATAATACACATGGTAAGGATAAAATTATTTAGTAACACTAATTGAAAATCTAAGGTGTGTTACAAACTCTCATTATAAGGACTAATCGTCCCTAATAAGAATATCTAGGGGTCACCTCTGAACAAATCCAACCATTGTTCTTGGATATCCATCCCCCACTCTTGAGATTATTCTTAAGCATGCCCATGCTTCCATAAATCATGAACAAGAGACATTATCTTACCATGAAAACCCTTCTCACTTTGGTTTATAATTTTCTCTAGACATTCCTAAAATGAAGAATCTACCTCCAACATGATATCATCATGATCAATCAGGTGCATATGGTCTGAACAATACTGTAGACGCCGGAAAAGTCCGTTGCTCCTCAAACGAAGTTCCGGATGAGGAAAGTGAGGTCATATTTGGGGTCAGAAGCACGTTTCGGAGGGCCCGGAAGCCTTGCGCGGAATTTTGGAGGCCCACGCGCAAAGTTGAAGTGCGGCGCGCAATCCTCCCGGGATGCGCGCAATGCACCGGGCCGGCGCGCAAATTTGCGCGCCCGTGGCCCGCGCCACTCCCTAGCGCGCTGGGGCGCCGATTCCGCGCCCGCGAAGGAAATTTCGCACCTGCGAGCCGGATTCCGCGCCCGGGGTTGCCTATAAATACAAGGCAACCCCCGACGTTTTGAAGGTTGCCAGAATTCGATGGGTCACTCGTGCGCGCAATTCCGCCCCCTCCGCGCGCAATGCCGATCTTCAGGTAACCTCATTTATTTTGTGCAAGAAAGCCTCGGGGTTCGCCTTCGCGCGCAACCCCTTTGGCTTCTTTCCTTTAACCAATTCCTCACCCGAAGGCCTTCGCATGCAAAAGAAGCCTCTTGCGCGCAATTGCCCCCCGGGTGCGTGCAATCTAGCCCGATTGTGCGCACCCCCCCCCCCTTACTAAGTGTCCATTCGTTAAAGAATGGTCCGTTTCCCCCGCGCGCTATCAGAGGCCCGGTGCGCGCAATCTCTATCCTCCGCGCGCAAAGCGCTGGCCCAATTGCGCGCAAAACCGTCCAATTGCGCGCCGACCCACGGTATTGCGCGCCAAGCTCCTCTTTTGCGTGCAAACCGCCAGGGTCGTCCCCTTTGACCCCCTGAGGGTATCCGCCTGCGTGGCGCCCGATGATCTTCATCCCAGGTGCCCGCACCGTGCGTTGTCTTCCCGTGCGGCCCTCCAGGCTCGCGCGAAGTGACACGGACCCATTGGCGGCACCACTTCGTCCAAGCTGTACGACGTTAAACTGCCTAGCATATGGGCCTCCTCAAGGTGTAATCCCCAAACTCCATCGTCCAACACGACGTTAAACTGTACTTCATCCGGCAAGACGTTAAACCGTCCGCTCCATCCTCAACACACGATGTTAAACTGTACTTCGTCTGGCAAGACGTTAAACCGACCGCTTCATCCAATCTCGTGCCTCGCACGCAGGGTCCCCCCGGTTTGGATGTGGCCCCCACCCGCTCGTCTCTAGAGGGATTTCGGGATTGTCCCTCTTTAGGGAAGATTTATTGGAGTGACCTTCACCCACGGGGGTAGGGTATTACAAACCCCTAGTTTCTTGTGGGGGACTGCACATGTGTATCTACATTGTGCTTCCCCACTGCCGAAGCCAGTAGAGGGTGTGACAGGGATCGAGGTGTCCCTCACCTTCGGCCCCAGTCCCTCTTCAACTGAGCTTTGCCGCACTCAGGTTGCCTCAGTGCGTAAGTCCTGACAGAACGAACTACGTGGACTTTGATCCCTGTATCCTAAACAGGGTACGTAGGAAGCCTCCCTGAGGTTCAAGCCCACCACCTGGTCATCCCGGTCATATTCACGTCGGTTCGTCCATCAGTGGACCCCTCCTGGGTTCACATTCGCGCCAATTCACCTATGAATCCGCTCTTGTGGGGGACTGCACATGTGTATCTCCATTGTGCTTCCCCACTGCCAAAGCCAGTAGAGGGCGTGACAGGGATCAAGGTGTCTATCATCTTCGGCCCAGGTCCCTCTCAAACTGAGCTTTGCCGCATATGGGCCTCCTTAGAGTGTAAGCCCCAAACACCATCGTCCAGTAAGACGTTAAACTATGATCCACCCACTTTGTGTGTGCTGGTCCGCTCTGCCCCACTTCGTGCGTGCTGGTCCACTCCGCCCCACTTCATGCGTGCCGGAAGCCTCGACCTCCTCGTGAGTCGGCTTGCCAACGTCCAGCATGACGTGAAACTGTGATCCACCTGGCCATTCCATCCCCCTATGTGCGAGGTGGTTCGGTTCAATCCTCCGCCCGACAGCCTCGACCTCCTTGTGAGTCGGCTTGCCATCGTCCAGCACGATGTCAAACTGTATATCCGAACTATGCTGACTTTGATCCGCGCTAACGCGCGGTACGTAGGAAGCCTCTACGGGGTCCAAGCTCTTCACTCCATCATCCATCCTGATCCTTACCCGGGCCGCCACATCCCGGTGGGGTCATGCCATTTCGTTCCACTCCACTTCACTCGGGAAGCTGCCCATGTGCTAGCCCCAGCGTCGGAGGTTCCCCTCAAGGTGTTCTGTCATCTGATCCACTCCTCGTGTTGATCAGTCCGATGCCGTCCCCGCTGGACGTTAAACTCGCGGCATACCCCGTGTTAAACATGGGAAGCTGAGGAAAACCCCAGGTAACGCAGTTCCCCGCACCCAGCGCGGGATGCCTCATTCCATTACTCCTTCAAGAAGCCCTATTAGGGACGGAAGGTAGACATGCAGAACCGTAGTGTTAAGACACGCCCCCAACACCCAGAGCTACCCGGTCTCCTCACCGTAGGTTGCTGCCCCGACCAGACTCCTTGGAGTGTCCGGGCGTATGCAGCGTAATTAACCGGTGTCCATGAAGATATGGCGCCAGGAACAAGATTCATGAGCACGTCTTAAATCTATGAGGGAGACCCGGATTAGGCGACGAGTTCTGAGGAGACGTCCACGGAAGGAGGAGCCGACATCCCATCATCCCGATTTCGATCAAGGAGCAGACGTCCCTGAATAAGGGACGGATGCCGCCCGCCTTTGGAAGGCGGGATTGCGGGGCGACAAGCCGCGCGTCCATCCCCTCGGGTCGACGGGCGCACACGCGAACGCGTTCAGGCGGAACAGCGTCGAAACGGAAACCCGACGCACATCCGCACCCAAACAGAAAATGGTGAACCCGACGTGAATCTCTTCTCCTCAATAAGAAGACCGATAGCTTTCAGAGGTGTTGGAAGACTAGAATGTTGCTCGGCCGAGCATTCAGCACCGGGGCACAGAACCCGCCAGCGGCTGGGGAAGGAAAATCGGGCACTCCATCTCACAATTTCGATGGCCTGGGTTCCCCCCGCGAAAGGCGTCGTAGCACTGGATGATTGGTTGTCGATTCCTTTTCCTGTTAATATTAATGGGTTCTTCTCCCAGCTTTCAGGAATCAGGTCGCCCAGTCCAGTGCACGATCGCCGCCCGCCCACTGGTGCAGGGGTAGGGGAAACACCGACGCGGCTACTCCACGCGGTCCCGCCCGTTCCATAGCCGTCCCAGCATCCGCAACTGCGGGACAACCACGCCCTCTCTCCCCCTCGGAGGTCATACAGAGAAGGGTGGTCAACAACTTGGTGCGGAGATATGAGGAAGAGGGAGTCATCCACACCAGGGATATGGCTCGCCTAGACCTCGAGGAAGCTGCACCTCGCCACCAACGCCGCCCCCGAGGGCCGCGCAGGGAGGCACCGATGCCTACCTCGACGTCCAACCGCTTCGGGAGTTTATCCCCGGAGCGCTCCGACAACTCCCTCCCCTATGCGGATGAGGTGGAGGATGTCTGGGACCACCCTATCCGAGATCCGCTCTAGGGATCCACGATAAGGGCTCCTGCCAGGCCACGTCGACACCGCCGCCAGGCTTCTCAAGTCGAAGAGTGGGCTCTCCACATGCCTGCACCGCTGATCCCGACTCGTCTGTCTCGACGCCAACGTCGGGCACGAGCGGAAGAGGATGCCCACCTTGGGGCCCTAGCAACAGCGGCCGCGTTGGCCCAAGCCACTGCTGGCTCCAGTCACCAGGCCCCTGCGCATGCTGAGCAGGGGCACTTCTATGCCCGACCTGGATCGAGGCCCCGACCGCCCCAAAGGCAGGTTGGGTTGACTCTCCCAGTTGCTGGTACAAGCAATAGCCACCGCGGACCACCTCGTGGTAGCGCTATTCACCAGCAGGGTCTACTCCGTGTGGCCGATCCAAGAGGCATGGTTTATCCCACCTTCCGATCCCGGCCCGGAGTCCTGCCCAGAATCATTTCTCCCCGCGTCCCCTTTGATATCTTTCCCGGTGCTCCTCGCACCTTGGTTTCCAGTCCTGTTGGCCCCAGCACCGGTGCGGCCAGAGGACGCCAGGACAGAGATCAGCCATGCCCCGAAGAACCACCCAGGGGAAGGAAGGCGAGGCGTCGACGTCGAGGGAGGAATGTTAGGGAATTCCGGACAGAGATCCGACCGGTTCGTTTCTCTGATACAGAGGCGGAGTATGATTCGGCGACGGAGCCCTCCCCCCAATCCCGCTAGTCAGGGGCAGGGGTAGGAATGCGGCACGTCAGCCTCGTACTCCCCGAGAGCGAGATCGATATGATCCCCGCTTCTCTGCAAAGGTATATCTGGAGTAGCGAGGCCCTGGTAGACCCCCAAGGATCAAGCTTGCGGTTGGTACCGGCCCCTCCGAAAGCGCCTTCTGCCTCGATCGAAGAAGCCGGAGATCTTTTCTGGGGACTGACGGTCGAGCCACGATCTAGTACACCCTCGGCAAGCACCGACGCTATGGCAGGATGTTCGCTCGCCAGCCCGTCCTATCGTGATGTGGTATCTGGGGCACCGCAACCCTCAGAGGGCGGCCCGGGATATGGAGGCTAATCGGTCTGCTCACCGTATTCACCGCCGGCCAGCCCGCCGGCCCAGTGGCCTGCCTCGGCACCACTGCCGGTTCCCCGTCCATTCCCAGTCGCTGAAGGGGACCAAGAAGACCTGGGTCCCGAGTTTGAGTCGTGGAGCTTCTGGACCATCCTTGCAGAGGGCCACTTCCTTGAGATGTTTTGGCCAGTCGCAGGACCGGACTTTGATGCACCAGAATCGCTCACCCCGGATGAGTTCGAATGCTTTCGCCGGACTCTCCAGGAGACTCACTCCCGTCTTCACCGCCTACAAATGCCATATCCCGGGAGCCAAGCACACATGGAGGATATTGGTGAGCAGTGACGTCAGATTGACCTAGCCACGCTCCCCGCGGTTCGGCACCCCGGGTCATTTGGGCACCACAGGGCCCTCCAACAACGATGCGTTGAGTGTTTTCAAGTACTCCGCAGGGTTATCGAGGAATCCACCCCCCACGTGTACATCCGTGGATGGGGGCAGTATGCTGCCCTATGCTTCAGTGCGATTCGCTGACAGCCCGACTCGATGGGCGGCCCTGAGGGTATATCCCCAGGGACGGAAACGGTCAATATGGCTGACCTGTTGGGAGAGGGGAACGACTTGGAACTTCTCGACGGGGGCTCTCCCCCCCGAAGACAAGCCGTCGTTGGATCCATCGGTGAGAGTTACTCTTCACCAGAGGAACCTCCTGGGTCTCCCCACACCCACTGAAGCACTGACGTTGAGCCGAAACGTCAGCAAAGGTAAAGAGCACGGTGGGGCTATAAAGCCCGCCGACCCATCTGCCTTCATGCAGAGGGTAGATGAGGATCCCGAGAAGGCCACGCTACTTCAACAGCTCGCCGAGCAGAAGAAGCTAGTTGACCAGCTCCTCGCCGAGCGCGCTGCAGAGCGGTGGCCTGACTACGGTGATCCTAGGCCAGGACAGCAGGGACAGGAACAACCAATCCTCGGCGAGACTCTCCCGGGAAACCGTGATTATGCCTTGTTTGCCGACAGGGAGAGGCCATTGCCTATGGCAAGAGGGCGCGGTATGTTTCACCACACCCTCTCGAACGGCGTGGCTACCTGAGAGACCCCGCTCGGATTCCTCCCGCTGCCCCAAGGGACGCTCCGCCCGCCATCCCACGAGCTGCCGAGTTCGACGACCCGGTCGATGACCCGATTGAAGAGCCATGCAATGCGCTCGTGGTTAGAGATCCTCGCCAGGATTGGAACCCATGTCCGGACGTTCCAATGGCGGCACTCATCGCCTGCTTGGAAGCCTTGGAGACTCGGCAAGTGGCAATCCCACCGGACGGCAAGCCATACCCAGCATGGGTGGATGACATGCCGGCACCTCCGGGATTCGGGAACCCCACTTTCGCCCCCTTCAATGGGACTGGCGATCCGCCACATCATTTGTCCCATTTCAACTCGAGGTGCGGGCCTATGTTGGGAACTCCGGCGCAGCAGGAGGCCGCTAAGCTTCGCTGCTTTGTCCAGACACTGGAAGGGCCAGCATTTGTCTGGTACAGCCAGCTCCCCATCGGGTCGATAACTAGCTGGGAGGACCTTCGTAGACAGTTCCTCTACCAGTTTAGTTCCACGAACCGGAAGACGAGTATCGCAGACCTCTTCAAGTGCAAGCAATGGCCTGATGAGCGAGTCGCGGATTTCGTCGCTCGATGGAAGGGTCTCACGTATTCCCTTGACATGCCATTGACTCAGGAGCAGTTGTTGACAATGTGCATCGGGAACGTCAAGACAGAGCTGGTCCCTTCCTTGATCACTCAGAATTACCCCGGAGGGTTCAGGGACTTCTCAGACAAAGCTCAACGTCTTGAGGAAGCCCAGCAACAGGCCAGTCAGGCACGCCCGCTTCCTCCTATGATCCCTGCAAGGAGAGTCAGCAGGGCTGAGCCCGCTGTTGTTTCCCAGATAGAGGCCCCTAGGCAGTTGGAGCTGCTGCCGGTGAGGCCAGCTCCACAGCCTCACAGGAATCCGCCTCCACGGGCTCAGTTCCCGGCCCAGCAGCGGCAGCCCCAGAACCGGCATGCCCCTCCGCGTAATGAACCGCCACAACCCAGGCGAGATAATCAGGGTCCACCTCCTTGGCAGTCCCCTCCAGCCCCTCGTCAAGACCACGCTCCCAGGGCCCCGCGATACCTGACTTACTCATTTCATGAGGATCAGGTCCCCGGTTATTTCCGGAGCGCCCTGGAGCAGAGGATCGTGCGACTGCCTGAGTGTTGGTGGCCAGAGGAGGCACATCTCACGGATAACCCCCGCTACTACCCTTACCATCGGGCCCTGGGGAACACCATCTGGCGGTGCTACGTGTTAAAGGACTGGCTCCAAGACCAGATTAACAACAATGTAATCAGGTTGGGCCCAGCTCCAGCACAAGTGGTGGGTGTGTTCGTGAGATCAGATGATGATAGTGGCGACGACGACAAATGGAAGCTGGTCTCCGACCGCGGATCCCATAAGTATAATGACTGGACGGCCCGCAAGACGATCATTCGCGCCCATGGAATCATCCGTGCGTTCTTGAATCAGCCTGATCCCCCAGAATCTGCGGGTGCTGCTTCGGCATTGTCGTCCCAGCTTGCCTCTTCAGAGAAGAGCAAATGGCGGCGGCGCACGAAGGAAGAGCGTGCCCCGCCAGTTCCGCCACTATCCCGCACTCTCGGCGATTTCATGCCCCCGGAGATGGGGGTCCCTCCCCGGATCCTCCCGGTGATGAATGATTCGTCCGGTGACAGTGTTGGGTACGCTTCGGTTAATACCGTCGAGCTGGTAAATCCGTTTTTGGTTCCCGACGTTGAATAACACCAGGTGGACCTCCTTAGTGTCCCCGGTCGTCGCCACCGTCGGAGGAACCGCAACAACAGGAGTCGCTGGGGCACGGCAGTTGGTACCTCCAGCCAGGCCGTGCACGCCACTGAGACTAGGCAGCGGGCTCAGAACTGAGCTCAGCGCACGCAGCCCCCCCATCCGGGGATGACGGATTCGCCTCCGCCACCGTTTGTGGTGTGGGACGAGGCAGAACCGCCTCAGCCGCACCGCGACCAGCTCCGTCCTACCACGAGTCCATCCCGGCCTCCTGGCCCCAGTACGATGACCACTTTCCGGGCTTCAACCAGTGAACAACGAGATGCGCCAAGCACCAGTCGGCCGCCGGTCCAACCGGCAAGGCCCGTCATGCCTCCAACCGCAGAGCAACCTCCTGCAACCAGGGGCTCGCGCTTGGCAAGAAAGTATGATGTCCTGAAGCACTTGGCCGACATCCCGGCAAGTCTCTTCATCCTTGAGGCTTTGCGCCTGTCACCTGAGATGCGTGAGGCGCTCACTGAAGCCCTGAAGAGCCCCCTCCAGTTTGAGACGGAGGTTGCGGCTTCAGAGGCCTTTCACGCCGAAGTGATTGAGAACGCCGAATGTCAAGCAGTTATCTCGTTCTCTGGTAAGGATGAAGACCCTCCTATATAGGGGCACATTCGTCCGCTGTATGTTACTGGCCAGTTCAATGGCCTTGAAGTCCGGCGCTGTCTTGTCGACACGGGGTCCGGGATTAACCTGATTCCTACTCGGACGCTCCGAAGATTGGGGTTGTCTGAGGATGACTTGATTCCCTCCGACCTCAGGATCTAGGGGTACGACCGCACCGAGAAAACTCCGGTCGACAAGATACGTTTGAAGACCCAGTTCGGTGACTTGGTTGCCAACACCGAATTCATGGTAGTCTCTCAGGACACTGCGTATAACGCATTGATGGGCAGGCCATGGCTCCACCTTCATGTGGCGGTTCCCTCATCATACCACCAATGCCTTAAATACTACCTTAATGGTCGAGTAGGCGTGCTTCAGGGAGATGCCTCTCCTTTTGCCTCATGTGAAGCCCGCTATCTGGACGCAGACTATTACGAGAGCAAGGATAAGAAGATCCTGACAGGTGAGGTTGAGCCTGTCGCTGTTGCAAGTAATCCCTGGGCAAGTTTGGATGACGCTTACGTCCTCCCGATCCATCGGTTGGACGTAGCCATGGTCTCGATGGCCTGTGAGTCTCCTGATGAGATGACCGCGACCGCCCATGCCAGCACCAGCGGCCCAGCAGGATCTGGTAGCCCCAATGCAGTTTCCAACGCAGTCTCTCCCGTGGAAGATCCCTCCCCAAGTGGAGAGGACGTGGAAGATGCACCCCCATCCTTTGAGAAGGGCGTCTACGCCACGGTCGATGAGTTAGTATAGGTGAACCTTGGAACCGAACCAGATCCAAGACCCACATTGGTCAGTGCCGCCATGCCCTCTGAGGAGCGGCACCAATACATGGACTTCCTCAGACAGCACCGTGATGTGTTCGCTTGGGGCTATGACGAGATGTCGGGGCTAGATCCTCAGGTAGCCGTCCACCGCCTTGGTCTCCCGGCGAACCATCGCGGGTTCAAGCAGCCTCCCAAGAAGATGCACCCATTCCACGGTGCCATGGTTGAGGCCGAAGTTGACAATCTTATCAAAGCCAACTTCGTGAGGGAAGTTCAGTACCCCAGATGGCTGGCCAACATTGTGCCGGTCAGGAAGAAGAACGGGAAGATCAGAGTCTGTATCGACTTCCGCGATCTCAATCGCCACTGTCCGAAGGATGATTTTCCCCTTCCGGTGACAGAGCTGTTGATTCACGCCACGACAGGGTTCCAAGACCTCTCCTTCGTGGATGGATACTCGGGATACAACCAAATCTGGATGGCCCCTGAGGATGAGGAGTTCACTGCCTTCAGGCCCCCCCAAGGTATCTTTTGTTACCAGGTCATGCCCTTCGGCCTGAAAAATGCAGGTGCCACCTATCAACGGGTGATGCACCGCATATTCAAGCCAATCCTCGGCACACTGGTGGAATGCTACGTCGACGACCTGGTGGTCAAATCACGCCAGCGTCAGGACCATCTCAAAGATCTTGAGAAAGTGTTCGGCTTCCTCCAGTCTCGCCGCCTGAGGATGAACCCGTTGAAGTGTGCCTTCGGGGTCACCTCCGGGAAGTTTCTTGGCTTTGTGGTAAGATACCGGGGTATTGAGATCGACCCAGAGAAGATCAGGGCGATTAGCCAGATGCCTCCCCTAGGTAACATTCGGGAACTGCAAGGGTTCCATGGCCACTTAGCCTATATACGCCGATTCATCGCGAATCTGGCCGGCAAGTGTAAGCCCTTTTCTCGGCTCATGAAGAAAGGTGCCACCTATGTATGGGATAAGGAGTGTCAGACCGCTTTCGAGGAAATCAAGCAGTACCTGCTTCAACCTCCGGTTCTGATGCCGCCTGTATCCGGGAAGCCGCTGGTCCTTTATGTGACTGCCCTAGAACGGTCCCTTGGTGCCCTTATCGCCCAGAAGAACAACGAGGGAACAGAGAATAGCCTCTATTACCTCAGTCGCATGCTCCTCGATGCGGAAGTTAGGTATTCCCCCATCGAGAAGAGCTTCCTGGCGCTCGTATTTGCCGTACAGAAATTACGGCACTACTTGCAGCACCACGAGGCACAGTTGGTTTCTCGGGTAGACCCGTTGAAATATATCCTGAGCCAGCCTATGTTGACTGGCCGTCTAGCGTGGTGGGATATGATTATCCAGCAGTTCGACATCAGGTATGTGTCTCAGAAGGCCATCAAAGGGAAAGCATTGGCGGACTTTCTGGCTGCTCACCCAACCTCCACGGATCAGCCGCTGGATCTAGGCTTTCCTGATGAGGCTGTTCTCTCGGTCGATCGTGCCGATCCATGCTGGCAGATGCACATTGACGGTGCCTCCCGGAGCCCCACCGGTAGAAGACTCGATAGTCCTAAGCTCAACAGAGTGGGCTTGGGTATCGTCTTCATTACCCCGGAGCAGGCGGTGCTGCCATACTCTTTCCTGTTGTCAGAGGGTTGTACCAACAATGAGGCGGAATACCATGCCCTCATCACTGGCATCGAGTTAGCTCTCGAGATCGACGTGCCCCATCTGTGTGTGAAAACGGGCTTGGAGCTGGTCGTTAAGCAGATCAATGGCGACTATGTTGTCAGGAAGCTGGAACTTGTGCTATTGCTGGATTGCACCCTCCTCTTGATGGCCCAGTTCCCTTCTCGGCCAGAAGTTGTCCATATTCCCCGGTTGCAGAACGGTCGAGCAGATGCTTTGGCCAGCCTTGCTGCGTCACTCGCAGAGCTTGAACCGGACAACCTGATCATCCGCGTGACGCACCGCAGGCTCATCACTCCCGTTATCCCGGAGGGAGATCGCTGCCCGTCGGTAAGTAATCTCACCACGGTTTCCCCTGTGCCTGGAGCCCCGAGTACCACAGATATGGCAGTCGAACCATCCCCTGATTGGAGGAAGCCCTTGTTTGAGTACCTCCAACATGGCATTCTCCCGTCAGATCGGGCCGAGCGCGAGCGAGTTCGACGCCGCGCATCGCAGTTTGTCCTCCAGAGCAGTCCCGGCCTGGAGAAAATCCTCTATAGACGCGGATTTGATGGTGTTCTCCTCCGTTGCCTTCAGGGAGTTGAGATCCCACGAGTCATGCAAGAGGTTCATGCTGGTTCATGTGGTGCCCACCAGACTGGGCCGAAGCTGTCCCACCAGATTCAGAGGTTGGGGTACTTCTGGCCCTCCATGATCCATGACTGCATCGAGTATGCCAGAAAGTGACATGCGTTCCAGGTTCATGTGAACTTTGTGCATCGGCCTCCGGAGCCTCTCCATACCACCAGGTATTCTTGGCCCTTTGCAGTCTGGGGGCTGGACGTTGTGGGACCTTACCCGCCGGCGACGGCTCGCCAGTGCCGGTTCATTCTGACCGCCACAGACTTCTTCTCCAAATGGGCAGAGGCGATTCCGCTCAGAGAGGTCAAATCCTATTCTATCGCTGACTTCGTGACCTCCAACATCATTTATCGATTTGGAGTGCCTCACGCTATCCTCACGGATAACGGAGCCAATTTCAGAGCAGCCGAGTTGAAGAAGTTATACGCCAAGTACAACATTCGCTCGAACCATACATCTCGCTATCATGCGCAGGCGAATGGACAGATTAAGGCGTTTAACAAAACCCTCTCTAACATTCTGCAAAATATGGTCGTTCAGAACAAGAAGAGTTGGCCGGACAAGCTCCCCAACGCCCTCTGGGCTTATCGGACGACGACTCTCAATTCCACCCAGATGACCCCTTATTCCCTGGTGTATGGAGCTGAGGCCGTCCTGCCCATTGAGATCCAGTTACCGTCCTTGCGCACTGCGGTCTACGACCAGCAAGCGCCGGGCAGAGCTGCTGACGCCCGTCTGGTCGAGTTGGAAGCACTGGAAGAGAATAGGCTTCGCGCTTTGCACAACTTGGAGAGGCATCAAAGTAGAATGGCTCAAGCTTTCAATAAGAAGGTTCGCCTCCGCTCCTTCCTGCAGGGTGACCTAGTACTGGCTCTAAGAGCACCAATGATCCCCGGCAGGAAGCCGCCCAAGTTGGAGCCCAAGTGGGAGGGACCTTTTGTCGTCCACAAGGTCTATCCCAATGGCGCGTACTCCCTAGCGACTATGGATGGTGAGCGTGTCAGTCCTCCCACCAACGCTAGGTTCCTCAAGCAGTACTTTTCCTGAGTGCACGTCGTCCAAGCTACAAGACGTTAAACTGTTCAGCATTCGTCCTGCATGACGTTAAACTGCACCTCATCCAAGCTACAAGATGTTAAACTGTTCAGCATTCGTCCCGCATGACGTTAAAATGCCCTTCAAGAACTACGTGTGGCTTGATTCCCATCCTTATGGGATACGTAGGAACGCCCAGATGTTTGAAACTTCGGGTCCATCCCCCCACCTCTTAAAAGATTCCCCCTTCTCTTGGGAATCCGCGGCCTTTGGGTCACCCTCAAGGCGTGTCCCTTGACCCCTTGCAGTGGTCCACCGGTGTCGAGAGCACTCTGGTCTATTGCCAGGAGGGTCAGGTTCAGCTTGGTCAGGTTCCTTCCACTTTTCAGGCTTCATGCTCCCCTTCATTCGGACCCATCACCTACGCCCTGGGTGAAACCCTCGTGAGCGGTCTGGATACAATGCCTCAGTTCTCTCCCACCGATCCGGGCTGGTGCCCCCAAGGGCCTTGGGCAGCAAGTCGATATGAATCCTGCGCTTAAGCGGTTGATGCTCGTTTGCTGCCTCATTCCATCAACGGTCAGTGCGATATTGATGCTGCTTTTTCGCCACGGTTGGCAGTACGCCCATATCGTTACGCCGGTGCCCCCAGTCCTTGAGTGAATGGCCGCATGATTCACATTACGTTTTCCACCTCCCATTCTGACCAGGAAAAATCTCGGCACTCTTGACACTATCCCTCAGTGCATCTTCGCATATCCAGGGGATAGGACCACGATTTGGCGTACTTTGAGGTTCTTATGGTCCGAGCTCTACGAACTTAAACTAAGATCTGCCCCTATGGTCCGAGCTCTACGACCTTAAACTAAGATCTCCCTAATCGGGGTTCTACGTCCCGCATGACGTTAAAACAGCACTCTCAGAACTACGTGTGGCTTGATCTCCAGCCTGATGGAGTACGTAGGAATGCCCGGGCATCTCGACTCGGGTCCAGCCTCATGGATTGCTAAGTCCCGCCCCTCCTCGTCGCCGGCCGTCTGGCCTGGCTTCTGGTAGAGTGATGCGGTTGTGATATTCTCCCTGATTCAGCTCGGGATTCCCCATTGCAATGATGGGAAGCGACAGTTTCCTCGTCAAAGAAGTTCTGTCTGAGAATTGGGGTGATTCACGGCCAGATTGGTGCATCCGCCTAATACGCTTTCCCCACGGTGGCGCAATTCTGGGAGTGTTAGATTCTGTCCGAACAAATCATCACTTCTCCCCACGCTTCGCATGCTCTGTTGATCTGGATTTCCACCCTTGTGTCTGAAGGAACCCCCAAAGAGGTATTGATGATGACATGTGATCCGCCTCCTGCAATATGAATGATGACCTTCGGTCCGTCTATTGCAGTAGTATTGTCGATTGATCCATTGTCCGCTTGCCGTCTTGGGCATTTCCTGGAAGACTGACCGTCGTGGATTTCTGAATTCGGGACGCGCGATTCACCCTTTTTCATCTCCCTATGTTCGGATAAAATCTCAACGCCCCTAGCGTTGTCCCGCTCGTGTGTCGGAACAAGTCGGGGGGATGGTACATTGATTAGAAATCCAGGCCCAATTGTGGATTCCTGAAGCTTGGTTAACGCTCCCGCAAGACAATGAAGTGTGGTTGAGCACGTTAAGCCAAAGGATGCAGATAAATATGTTGGTTCATACAAATGGATCGAAGTATTGAGTAGCGGAAGCAAAATGTTCTGGGAATGGAAAAAACAAAGCCTCTAGGGATTAGCGTGCTGAATGGATCTTTCCAACGCCACTACCCTTTGGCTGGCGGACTCCAGAGATGCTTCTCGCTCTCTCCATGCCCTCTCTTCGTCGGCGGCTGCAGCGCGCAGCTCGCCGATCCTGGCTTGTGCATGCTCCCGCTCGACTTGAAGTGTGACCATCTGGTGGCCCGCCTCCGTCGGCTGTGCCTGGGCGTCATCCAGCTGGGCCGTCAATTCCTCCACAAGCTCAGTGCACGCTGCGACAAAGGCCTCCTTCTCTGCCGCCTGCCCTTCGAGGCATCGGACTTCCTGCTCCGCCACGAGGAGCGCCCGCGTGTTCTCCGACATGTCCCGACATTGTGCGACGTCGGCACGCCGGCGGCTCTCGCGCATCTTTTTGGCCATGAAATCACGGACTGTCAAATGGAGGCGTCGAGCATCAGCTCCCCCGGCACACAGGAAGCGCAGCCAGGTTTGAAGTGATCCCATGCGCCCCAGCCACTCCGATGGGGGTCGCTTGAGGAAGCGCTGGATGCACTTCCACCCCCTGCGGCGCGTAATCCGGCTCTCCTCGACCGCCTCCGAGTCCGAGTCGTCCATCTCCTCGGGGTCGGTAGGCCGGTAAGCAGGGAAGGCAGCCAGCAGGTCTGCTGCAGGGTCCGCCCCTGGGATGTCCTCACAGGGGATAAGTTCCCCAACATATGGGCGACCTTCTTCTCTCGCCCCAGCGGCGTTGACACCCTCGTCAACCCCCGACCTCTCTCCGATGGCAGCACCGCCGGCATCCGTTGCCCCCTGATCAGCAGTTGGTGGGGCCGGCTCGGTGTGAGAAGTCTGTTCCGGAGAAGGTGGCATGTCTGCCACTGGTCCACTCGTGGATGGCCCGGATTCGACAGCCCGATGAGCCTCCAGTATTGAGATCACTGCGCAAGGCATGCCGTGGTTAGTCACGGATCGTCAACGGAAAGCACCAGCAGTAAGGTAAGAAGACTTACGAGAGTCCAGAGCATCATCTTCCGCTGTCCCGGCCGCCGCAGGAGCAATTGCAGCAGGGGACCCCTCAGCGCTTGTCAATTCAATGATGGGTGTCTAGCCCCCACCCTGTCCTGCTGGCACCTCTCCTACTCCTGCTGAGGATGCCTGACCAGCATCCGTGCACTCCTTAGGAAGATGAAGAAATGGGTTAGAAGCTGCATAAGAGAATGGATGAATCAGGTTGAGTAGGGATAGAAGCGGACCTCGAGGAGCTCAGTGATATCGATATTGTCAGAGCCGGCCACCTCGCCGATCTCCCGCGGGCTCCCCGGATGGGACCTTCCCTTAGAGCCTTCATCCTCCCCAGTCTCCTCCTCTTCCTCGGAGTCATCGTTACTATCACCTTCCTCCGGCGGCATCTGTTCTGGAGCAGGCTCTAGACCGAGCATCACCTTCACCAGAAAGGACGGCTCCGCACGCTAACCACGTTGGCGCGCGTACTCGTCCATGGCCGTCAGATACGCATACCATCGGTGGAAGTTCACCTTGTCGGTAACCTGAAGGCTCCCAACCTCTGGCAGGTGGATTCCTTCTCTGATTATCTTCTTCCAGATGGTTTCGGTCCCCAGCGACTGCCGCAGGGTCATCCAGGCCGACCACAGCGCTGGGAAGACTGCATCGTGGGAGGGTTAGAGCAGACGCCTTATCTGCTTCCCGGGCCGCTCCCCGACCGCCGCATGTGCCCCCTCACTGGGCGCTGAGGCCGTGGCGGCAGTCTGTGATGTGCCCGCTGCCGAAGTCCCTGCCCGCGCCGGCTCCGTTGCTTGGCGCGCCTCCGTTCTCCCCCGCGCAACGACGCCTTGCCTCCTTCCTTGACGCCCGGTCTCCGCACGAGTGACCTCAAGCCGCCGAACTGGTTTCCGTAGAAGCCCCTCGGGGTACGTGATGACCCAGTGTTCGGCGTACTCGGTTGCCAAGCCTGCGTCGACCCCGGTAAGAGGGAGAGTGATGACATCGCCAGAGCCGAAAGCGGCGAACATTAGCCACATCTGGCGAAGGACGCAAGGGTTCGTCTCCTCCTGGACAGCAGCGAATACCCTCTTCGGCATCCGTTGAAGGCACCCGAACTGCCTGGCGAACCGGGTTGGCACGTAGGGCTCGCAGATCACCTCCTCGTCGATCCGAGCCACGAGCACCCCGCCCCGCATGCTCATGAAGTATTCGTGCTGCTCCAGCAGAACCTGCCCATTGTCGATCATCTGGCCAAAGGGAGTGGGGAATGGGATGAAGTTGAAATTGGCGTGATTGCCAATCCGAATCCTCACGCCCTCCTCATTTAGGGTCATCGGAGCGACCCCCGCGATGTTCAGCAGGGAGGGTCGCAGGCCGTTGCCCGGAGGAATGACGGCATTTGGAAACGTGTACCCACTGAGGTGAGCAGCCACCCAGCCATGGAAGAATTGAAAGGGCCCATAGACCCTTCGTGGCGACCCCCCTCGCGAGATGCGTCCCAGGATGGCGTACAGCTTGGCCAGCACTGGGACCCCAAGGTTGAATCTTTTGTTGGTGGCCATGGCACCCGCCATCACCAGTGTCGCCGGGCGGACACCCATCCTCGCGTCCCGCACTGGCAGGAGACACCCACTCAGTAAGGCGGCCAGGAACACCGCGTACCAGACATTTGGGTCCCGGGCCTCGATGACGCGGCACCCCCATGAGCCGTAGTCTCCCGTCTCCAGGACCCGCCAGTACGACCCATTCCGGCTCCTCTGAGCCGCGGTCGGGCACCGCTTCCCCCTGCCTAGCATCTTGACCGCTGGGTCATGCTCCAAGAACTGGCCGAACCACTCCTTGTAGGCTATGTCCTTGCAGAAGTCCTTGACCCCGAGCCGCTCCGTAGCCAGGTCCAGTAGATGCCATGTCAGGATGGGAGTACGTGACCTGTCTCCCCAGGTGTTCCTCGGAGGCAGGAACTCATCGTATTGGTAACCCTCCAGCGGGATACCTCCGATGCAGTGGATGTCCCAGAGACCGATGCTGACCTCCCCATGATGAAGGTGGAAGGTGTTGGTATCCGGGGACCAGCGGGTGAACAGCTCCGGCCCGAGCACGGGCTGCTGGTAGAAGTGGAACTGTGACGTCCACACCGCCTCAAACAGGCCGATGTACCGCAGTTCCTCCGCGAAGTGATCGCAGGTGTGGCGTACCCAGAACGCCCAGGCCCACTCACTGGTGAAATTGCCCCCAGACCGCAAGTCCCAGTCCTTTAGCCAGCCCTTGGTGTCGTCGGTGACACTCTGGCGATACGTGCTCGAGTAGAGGGCTGGAGAGTTCTCCGCAGTAGGCTGACTCCCGGTAAGGGTTCACGTCCTCGGGTTTAGGACATAAACATTTAAGTGCCTAGTCTCCCTGGCAGGATGCCCGTTGTTGGTGATGTTGTAGCGGGGAAGCTCGTCCTCCCGAGTCACCCAGGTCCACGGCGCATCACACTCGAACCCCAGCACCGGAACCTCATCCAGGATGCCGTAGTTCCAGAGTGGCAGGTTGTCCGACAGCGGATACGTCTTCTGGGCCGGCGTCAGCAAATCTAACAAGGATTGATTGTTGGAAACAATCTCCTTGGCTCCGTAAACCTCCTCATTCACCGCCATCTCAGCTCTGCGAATGGCGGCATCCCCCTCATTCACTTGATTCGCGGCCATCCCAGAAGCTACGGGAGTCGTGTGGGTTAAGGGATGAGGCGTGCGGAATCGGAGGAGGCTGGTAGAGAAATTTGGGAGTTGGCGCGCAATCCCAGTGGACGACGTTCAATTGGGAAGTCTGTCGCGTAAACCCCGGGTGTTCGCACAAAACAAGCCGAAATCCGGATGGGTTTGCGCGCCGAACGGGCGTATTTCGCGCCAACAATGGCAATTTCGCGCACGAGAGCTTGTAAGCTTATCGCGCGGAAAGCCGGTTTACGGCCCGCAAGACCCAGGGCCCCTATTTATAGGTGAGGTCGGGTGTCCGCGCCGTGCGGAAAGCGCTTTGCGCGACCACGGCAGCGAATTTCGCGCCCGACGCCCTTTTTTGCGCGCCAAAGTCCCGCGCCACCCAGGACTTCGTCATTCCGGCGTCTCCCTCGGAACCCGATCGTTGCGACCTCTCGCCGATCAGATTCCGAGGGGGGGCTTTTGTAGACGCCGGAAAAGTCCGTTGCTCCTCAAACGAAGTTCCGGATGAGGAAAGCGAGGTCATATTTGGGGTCAGAAGCACGTTTCGGAGGGCCCGGAAGCCTTGCGCGGAATTTTGGAGGCCCGCGCGCAAAGTTGAAGTGCGGCGCGCAATCCTCCCGGGATGCGGGCAATGCGCCGGGCCGGCGCGCAAATTTGTGCGCCCGTGGCCCGCACCACTCCCTAGCGCGCCAGGGCCCCGATTCCGCGCCCGCGAAGGAAATTTCGCACCCACGATCCGGATTCCGCGCCCGGGGTTGCCTATAAATACAAGGCGACCCCCGGCGTTTTGAAGGTTTCCAGAATTCGAAGGGTCGCTCCTGCGCACAATTCCGCCCCCTCCACGTGCAATGCTGATCTTCAGGTAACCTCCTTTATTTCGCGCAAGCAAGCCTCGGGGTTCGCCTTCGCGCGCAACCCCTTTGGCTTCTTTCCTTTAACCAATTCCTCACCCGAAGGCCTTCGCGCGCAAAAGAAGCCTCTTGCACGCAATTGCCCCCCCGGGTGCGCGCAATCCAGCCCGATTGCATGCACCCCCCCTTACTAAGTGGCCATTCGTTAAAGAATGGGCTGTTGCCCCCGCGCGCTATCAGAGGCCCGGTGCACACAATCTCTATCCTCCGTGCGCAAAGCGCTGGCCCAATTGCGCGCAAAACCGCCCAATTGCGCGCCGACCCGCGGTATTGCGCGCCAAGCTCCTCTTTTGTGCGCAAACCACCAGGGTCGCCCCCTTTGACCCCCTGAGGGTATTCGCCTGCGTGGAGCCCGATGATCTTCATCCCGGGTGCCCGCACCGTGCGTTGTCTTCCCGTGCGGCCCTCTAGGCTCGCGCGAAGTGACACAGACCCATTGGCGGCACCACTTCGTCCAAGTTTTACGACGTTAAACTGCCTAGCATATGGGCCTCCTCAAGGTGTAAGCCCCAAACTCCATCGTCCAACACGACGTTAAACTGTACTTCGTTCGGCAAGACTTTAAACCGTCCGCTCCGTCCTCAACACAGGATGTTAAACTGTACTTCGTCTGGCAAGACGTTAAACCGACCGCTTCATCCGATCCCGTGCCTCGCATGCAGGGTCCCCTCGGTTTGGATGTGGCCCCCACCCACTCGTCTCTGCAGGGATGTCGGGATTTCCCCTCTTTAGGGACGATTTATTGGAGTGGCCTTCGCCCACGGGGGTAGGGTATTACAAACCCCTAGTTTCTTGTGGGGGACTGCACATGTGTATCTCCATTGTGCTTCCCCACTGCTGAAGCCAGTAGAGGGCATGAAAGGGATCGAGGTGTCCCTCACCTTCGGCCCCAGTCCCTCTTCAACTGAGCTTTTCCGCACTCAGGTTGCCTCAGTGCGTAAGTCTAGACAGAACGAACTACGTGGACTTTGATCTCTGTCTCCTAAACATGGTACGTAGGAAGCCTCCCTGAGGTTCAAGCCCACCACCTGGTCGTCCCGGTCATATTCACGTCGGTTCGTCCATCAGTGGACCCCTCCCGGGTTCACATTCGCGTCGATTCACCTATGAATCCGCTCTTGTGGGGGACTGCACATTTGTATCTCCATTGTGCTTCCCCACTGCCGAAGCCAGTAGAGGGCGTGACAGGGATCGAGGTGTCTATCATCTTCGGCCCAGGTCCCTCTCCAACTGAGCTTTGCCGCATATGGGCCTCCTTAGTGTGTTAGCCCCAAACACCATCATCCAGAAAGATGTTAAACTGTGATCCACCCACTTTGTGCGTGCTTGTCCGCTCCGCCCCACTTCGTGCGTGCTGGTCCGCTCCGCCCCACTTCGTGCGTGCCGGCAGCCTCGACCTCCTCGTGAGTCGGATTGCCAAAGTCCAGCATGACGTGAAACTGTGATTCACCCGGCCGTTCCATCCCCCTCTGTGTGAGGTGGTTCGGTTCAATCCTCCGCCCGGCAGCCTCGACCTCCTTGTGAGTCGGCTTGCCATCGTCCAGCATGACGTTAAACTGTATATCCGAACTACGCTGACTTTGATCTGCGCTAACACGTGGTACGTAGGAAGCCTCTACGGGGTCCAAGCTCTTCACTCCATCATCCATCCTAATCCTTACCCGGGCTACCACATCCCGGTGGGGTCATGCCATTTCGTTCCACTCCAATTCACTCGGGAAGCCGCCCATGTGCTGGCCCCAGCGTCGGAGGTTCCCCGCAAGGGGTTCTGTCATCTGATCCACTCCTCGTGTTGATCAGTCCGATGCCGTCCCCGCTGGACGTTAAACTCGCGGCATACCCCGTGTTAAACATGGGAAGCTGAGGAAAACCTCAGGTAACGCAGTTCCCCGCACCCAGCGCGGGATGCCTCAGGCCATTACGCCTTCGAGAAGCCCTATTAGGGACGGAAGGCAGACATGCAGAACCACAGTGTTAAGACACGCCCCCCACACCCAGAGCTACCCGGTCTCCTCACCGCAGGTTGCTGCCCCGAACAGACTCCTTGGAGCGTCCGAGCGGAAGCAGCGTAATTAACCAGTGTCCATGAATATATGGCGCCGGGAACGAGATTCACGAGCATGTCTTAAATCTATGAGGGAGACCCGGATTAGGCGACGAGTTCCGAGGAGACGTCCACGAAAGGAGGAGACGACATCCCATCATCCCGGTTTCGATCAAGGAGCAGATGTCCCTGAATAAGGGACGGATGCCGCCCGCCTTTGGAAAGCGGGACTGCGGGGCCACAAGCCGCGCGTCCATCCCCTCGGGTCGACGGGCGCACGCGCGAACGCGTCCTGGCGGAACAGCGTCGGAACGGAAACCTGACGCATATCTGCACCGAAACAAATACATTTAGAGATATTACACATTAAAAAAACTAGGAATAACATAAATTTTTAGAGTAATATCCAACTGGTAAGCTACTATCCTAATCATTTCCATAATCTCATACATAACAAAAAAAAAGTATTCTTAGTTTCCCCTACATACATAAACATTGATGAAGAAACCAAGGTGATAACCACAAGGGAACTTGGATACCCATTAAAAACTCCAAAATACATAATCTATAGTCATTATATGAACACTTCCTTATTTTATTGGTGACTAACCAATTTTTAATAAACTACACCCACTTAGAAGTCCTTTTAACTAAGCTCAGCCGAATCACTACCAACATGCCCTCCTCAAGATAACATAATAATGAATAACATGTCTAAGCCTAAATATTCTTGATAATATAAATTTAAATATAATATTTAAAGATATTATTGTTTACAAATATATCTAAAACTAGTTGTTCAATACATGAACCAACAATTATAGAACACACACTCTAAGCATGTCCTCTAGAATCAAAATAGTTTTCTCATACTTTTCATCTATATATAAGTTATATATTGTAATAAACATAATTTGTAATCCCATTACATTCAGTATGACTTTATAAAACCATGATGTGAAATGTATATTCTCATAATTTATTAAACATAAATCCAACCCAACTCATCCATGAACAAAGTCTCCCAAATCGATAAAAAATGTGTAACCTTCATTAGATGATTAATCAAATCACACACAATAGAATCACTCATTAGAGACTTAGTCAAATAAATAATTCTATCATCATATTATCAGACTTTCATACTATCATTGGAAGAGGATGAAGCAACCCACCTGGTTTCTGGAGCTCTTACATCACCTTCTAACATGTAAGGCATTGAGTAATAAACCCTGTAATATCCTTCTTCATACCCAACCACCAAAAATGTTGTTTCATATCACGATTCATCTTTGTCGATCCTAGTAGTACCACCCACTATGAGTCATGTTATGTTCTCACCAACTCCACCCCCATGGAAGTGGGATTCACTATCCTTCGATAAAAATATATCATAACATTCTTTTCCAAATATTATCCTAGAATAGGATCATCACCCATTAATCAATCCAGCATCACCAGAAATTCTAAATTTTACTCTTGGATTTCCTTCAATTGATCCACTAATTATAAAGTAATAATTATGGGAGTATACTTCACCACCCCATGATTATTGTACACAACCACTTACTAATCTTCTATCAAGGTCATAAGATTCCACTTTTCCTCTAATGTTTGTGTTCTTAATTCTTGCTATTTTTTACTGAGGGAATTTTTAACAACATTACCCTTTCCTGGGGAATATTCCATCAAAAATTTTAATATATAAAGATAATTGACCCATTTTCTTTATCATAGGTTCAATTAATAGTGATAATGATATATCAAAATCTCTTGTGGTTGGTGTAGATGAAAATCGTCTCATCGAAGAGATAATTATTCCAGCACTTCAAATCATGGAAAACCTTAGTTAACTCTATTTCATGAGTAGGGTAGTTTCACTCATGGGGTCATAAATAAATTGAACCATAAGTATCTACTTGATCTCCATATATAAAGAGATCCCCAATCCAACTCTTGAATCATTGAATTAGACTATATAAACAATACTTGGGTCTTGAAGAATCAGTATCAGAGTGGAACTCAACCTCATCTTTAATCCAAAAAATATACCTTACACTAATTCTTCTACTCTAACATAACTAACCTACTAATTATTTCATTCATAGGCAGTGATAGAAGTTATAAATAAACCACATATAATATCTGGAAAATCTAAGAAAAATCTTAACTTCAAACACATTTCTAGGATAAAACCATGTGATAACTACCTCCACCTTCTCTGGCTCAATTGATATTACCACCTCAAAAATTACATGCCAAAGGAAACATTGGTGTTGGATCATAAAGTGAAACTTTGAGAACATAATATAAATCTTATTTTCTTAGAGTGTACTTAGAAATATCTAAAGATGCATGGTATATAAATCTAGTGTCTGAAAATAGAATGGAATAACATTAATTAATACAACAATGAAGGAGTCCAAGTGAGAGTGAAAATCATGGTTCATGAGATCCAAGAACACCACCGGTATAATTTTTTGACTGAATGGAATCTCAAGGTACTCGTACAACCTATGCCTACTCCATAATTCCATATTTGGTATATCATCGGCCTTAACCCAAAACCGACGGTAGCCTAATCATTTATCAAACTTGGAGAACCATCAGACTCCCCTTAACTCATCAAATAATTTATTGATCCTTGATAGTAGATAAATGTTTTTCACCGCGACTTGATATATCTTCTAGTAATACAAAAACTATTGAAGGTTTCCATCCACATTTTCAACAAATAAAATTTGTACACACCAAGGATAAGTGTTTGAGTGAATAAATTATTTCAACTAAAGGTCATCAAAATTATCCTTAAGGTATCCCAAATCAATTGGTCCCATTCAATATATGATAATTGATATAGGTTGGGAACCCAAAATCAGTTCAATTTTAAACCCAACCCTTGTTTTATAATGGAATCATAATAAATATTCAGGAAAGTAATCCTGGTAATGAGCCACCATTTGAGAAAATGTAGATAAAAATTTGACCTAACCGAATACGAGAACCATAACCACCACATGTACTATAATTTACCTAATCTAGATAAGGTATGGTCCTAATCTACCTACCTCTAGATTATAATCCCTGATAATAACATTTTTATCTACCTTAAGTGAGGAAAAAATCACTCATCTTTAATAGCAATAAATTTAATCTTGAAAACACACCAACTAATCCAATCCAATTATGACATCAAAATTGTTTATAAAAAAATCATAAAATACCATGGATGTATATAGTCCAAAATCATTACAGGTTACTCTGAGGAACATTGAATACAATATACCCTCTTTCTGAGAGGTGTATCAAGAGCTAATAACCTAAGGGATAAATTCTATAGATATTCTAAACCAAAAATAATTTTCAAAAGAATAAATTAGCGAGACACTCCTATATTAAATAAAGCAGTAGAGAGAATTGATGTAATCAAAATCATACCTATAATCATAAATTTTCCCTCTCTATTATCTACATGAACATGATTCAATACATAAACTTGGAATGCCTTAAATACAAGGCCCTTCCACCATGATCCCTAAATCTATATAGAGATTGAACCCTAAAAAATCTGAAGCTGCAACTTCTAAGACATACTAGTCATCTCCATGGATAAAATCCCGAAATATAACCCTTCTATCTATCTTAGGTCTACCAAAACAAGATGTTGAGGCCCGCGTATTCCCAAAATTTCCACCCACACATAAATGGGATATCATCAAACAAAATAATGGAATATATAATTATAAAAAAAATTATGATGCCCCCTTGACTAACTAGTACATGTATTATGACAATGCCCATACTTCCTGTGCTAAAAACACACAGGTGGAGTCCCTCATGAAACTAGAAGAGATGAACTATTTCTTTTCCCTGAGTGTCTATTACCTCCCATGTGCATATACTTATATTTAATCTTCCTACCACAAGAATAACCCCACATAATGGCACTCAAAAACCAACACTAAATAAGGGAGGAATCCCTACTACACCATCATCTACTAGGACTCTTTCAATAGTGAGATCATTAAGGTTGATATTAGCATATAGGGCCAGATAAAAAGTCCATAACTTTACCCTCAATTAATGATGAAAGATAATATCAAAGTTAATGTATTTATAAGCCTCACTTATTTAAAATAGTAGATAAAAATGTATCAACTCTAAAAAATAGGTTTTATAGTTATCAATCAATGTTTCCCCTTAATGGAGCTCCATGAACTCTTAAGATCTATCCAACCATAGGGTATCCAGAAAGAGATCCTCAAAGAAGAGATCCTTGAATACTTCATACATAAAACCCTCATATCTCTGATCTGGGATCATCTTGCCCCAAAACATCTCAACATGTACCTATAACATAAACACATACAACTTCACCTAAAGATTAACAAGAATCTCCAAAAAAACAAAGAATCCCTCTAAAACCTCAATAAAGTCTTCAACATCCTAAGGATCACCCATTCCATGGATAGCTAGATGATGTTGTAACTAAAAGTTTTAGGAAAAGTCTATAATTGGTGGGCCTCCCAAATGTGACACTCTTCCTCCCACCAGCACAAAGAAAAAGACACTCAACTAAAGAGGCTCTCCATCCTAAATTATACGAGTATCATTTGGGGAATGCTCAACATGACACTCCTAAATGTTTGGAGGTACAAATTAAATATTTCATACTCTAAAATAATCATCATGTTGTTACCTATGTGGAACCACATGAAATATTTGAGGTTTTATTTTCTGAAACTCCAAGAAAGTTACTCAGAATCACCCTTAACATCTGAAATATTTAAAATGCTTAAGAAATTAATCGACACACACACACACAATAATAATTGGGATCACACCCAACATCTACCCACAAAAACATAGAAAATCTCCTCAAAACCTATCCAAGTCCTAATCTTACATCATGGTACTAGAAAATTAGTCATAGTTACATATACATAATAAAATATATGCAGGCTCTGGTAAAAATAATTAAATGTCCCTAATGATGTATTTGAGAAAACTGAATTTATTATTATTATAATTTAATTAATTTAAACATCAATCAACCACATACCACAAGAACCTAACATGTGAACCTAAATGCCTATCCATGATGTGTGAACTCATCCAATCATTCGAATAAGACCAAGAGAAAATCCCATAATCTGTTACCCTAAAACAACACACAATAACAACATTAAATGATAACATCACATCCAATAAAATCAATCCAGTTTTCTTGGTAACTAGGTGTTAAACTACCAAAGTGATGTCAGGTATAAACTTAGTTACCCTACCCAAGTCCCACACACACTATCTCTATTATAAAAATCCTCAAAACATATCAAAAAAGAAAATAAAAGGGGAATTTATACCACTTTATAAAACCTCAACCTAAGTCACTTAGTTCAAGATACAATGGTGTATGACCTCATGTGTCCTCCTTGTATGTAAGGTCCTAATGATTAATGGTGAGAACCTTGGTATCATCATTGAGAGACTATGTCCTTGATAATAGATTTCCATCATAATAACACATACAATAGAAATAATATATAAAAAATATTATCAATAAATAAGAAGAATATAAAACAATAACATTAATCCACGAGATATCACAATATAAGTCATAGAAAAAGTAAAAAAGGGATAAAAATATATGGTTGATCATTTTTAAAAAATAACCAAAATAAAAAAATAATTAAATAAGAATCCCTTTAAAAAATAACAGATAATGTCTAGGTATTTCCTCTATAATTTTCCACCATAACCTAATCAATAGTATATCATAATGCCCTTCCCCTAATCTAGATATATAAATATAAAGCTTATACATGCACTGAGATTTATGTTTAGGGTGTGAGTATAAACCTAGTAGAGTACCACATACCTATTCATAACATATGTTAATCAGTAATATAAAAGTGTATGTGATGATAGAGAAATAAATATTTAATTAAAGATGAAATTCTTTAGGTTATCATGAACTAACCAGGCTACTATGAACCCCATCCCTACATAATTTATCTTCATACCAAAAGTAAAGTTTATAGATATCTTAACTGTACATGAAAAACAACTCCCATGCCTTATTGCTCAGGTCATGGACTCAATAGACACACCAATCCTTCACTACACACTCTAGGGATATGACATAAATCACCCTGAATCCTCATTTAATACTATGGGGAGGTCATATTATGCACAATGACCCATCCCCACACACTCAAGGGAATTCAAATCAAGAACGTAGACCCATCCTCATACAATTAAGGGATGTCACATCAAGAAACAAGAAACAAGAAACTTTATGAATCAAAAGTTAGCATAAGTAATGAAATTATTCACATAAATCCATAAATAATTTTAAAAAGTAGTTCTAGCCTTTTATGAACCCAAAAAACAACTTCCAAGCCCAATTACCCAAATATAAAGCCCTACCATTATCCCTAGTACAAGGATCACATTAATAAATTTTAAGGTACATAACCCATAGTCCCTTTATAAGGGACTAATTACATAAAAAAGACATCACCTAAAAACATTATACTAAACTAAATGGTATCATAGGATAAACATGCACCGACATGAGAAATAAATGAAAATAATTCCATTTAAGTATTGTATAATGGTAAGGAATTCCTACCGCAAGCATAATTAATATTAATCATCATTAATTTCTACAAAAAAATATCCCAAAAAACCAAATCCATAAAATAATCCCTAAAATACAAATATTTTGGTAATAAAAATAGGGGGAATGAGAAACATGGAAAGAAAATTTCATCTAAGGCTTAGAAAAAATTACACTTTACAAGAGGAAACCACCACAATTAATGGTGTTTCAAACAAAAAATAAATGAGGGAGGATGATCCAAAATTGTTAAAGAGAATCCCCTTGGTTTATATTGGTCACATATGGGTCGAGGGAGAATGTGAGTAAATATTAAAAGGGGTCTAAGGTGAAATTCCTACCTTTCCTTACCAAAACCCAATAGTAGGAAGTTTAATACGTGACACTATGTGTCATGATGTGAATACCCTAGGAGGAGGGGTTCTCTATCTAACTAGAGATTTCAAGGGGTGACACTATGTGTCAAATCAGGAATGCCTCTCAACTATAGCATTTTTGTTACAGGCCCAACCCTTTACCCATGAAACAATCATTGAGCTTCTACCAAGGCCCCAAGAAATAAAAAATGAGAATAATCCACAAGATTAGGCTAAAATTAAACAGATACACACCGTAAAAATATGAGGGTTGTTACACCAATTTTACTACTGCTGTTAGCATGGCAGTATCAATTATCTGGTGCTGACATTTTTTTAATTCTTGAAAAAATATTTAAATAATTATTATTCATCCAATAAATAAATAATATTTTCATGGTTTGGAGAATACATATTTTTAAACATTATCATAACTGAATAAATTATTTATTTAACAAATAAATTACTATATATTTTTAACACCTCGACCCCACTAGGCTGGAGCCGGTGCATTACTTGTGATATTGGCATGGTTAGAAGGAATTAAAATTTTGAAGGAACGATCAGTTTAGTAGTCTTGAAGAAACTAGATACATATATTTAACACAAATTACATTGGATAAGTGTATAAGATACAATACATAATGAAAAACAAAAACTGCATCCACAAGCACTCAAAAAATGACCTCCTCTTCATAACCTGTTGAAGGTAAACAATGAAAGGGGTGAGTTCAAACACTCAGTAAGGGTTAAAAATAGTGGAATCATGAGTACAATAATAAGGGAATCACAATCAATCTGAAATAACCAATATGGCATTTTAAATAAATCATTTACTAATGACATTAATAAACTAAGAATGAGACTGTATTCATAGATTTTGTCATAGTGAATACCTCATGGAGAATAATAATAACTGACAATGAATAAAAATAATGCTTATTAATTGGACATCATGTATCTGGAACATGAACTATAATACTGTAAAAATGGTTTAGTTCTATGGGTAGAAACCCAGCTGATATTTCTAGAAACAAACTTGAAGGGTCTGTCGCCAAACTAGTTTGTCTCATGAGACCTACCGATGCATCAAGGGGCTGTTGAGGGCCCCACCCACCAATTCATGTTAAAAGTATTATTTATACTTTTATTCAATAGAAGAGAAATATGACTTTTCAATATCCGTATAGAGTAGAGTATACAGATTCATCAATATTTCCATAATTAAAATAACTTTCCAAAATAAACACCATATGTAAAATGGTATACAGTTTAGACAAAAACATATCCATGATATGAGATTTTGGATATTTTATATAAATATAATTTCAATTGAAAAGTGATTTCAAATGAGAAGTAGGTACACCACATAGGGATTATTTGGTGCACCATACAAAGTTAGTCACAACAAAATAGTAGTTGAGACAAAGGACCTTACAACAATGTAATCGGTCGAATCATATGACCAAAACATAATAAACCTAAAATTAATCATTTAATAACTTTAATATAAAGAGAATCATGTTATTATATATCAAATGGAAGTACACATATACCACATACAATAATAAAGTAGCAAATAATGAAAAAGTCACAGAAATAAAAGTGAGATGAGAAACCCCTTACAAACATTTCGGCATGGTAATGAGTGTTATTGCAAGAGATTAATGATAGGTAAAGGGGTATTACATTATTTATATGTCACAAGGTTAGTATGGGGAGGTGAGAAAATATACCCCATCATTATAAATTAAAAATAAAAGGGCACAACATATGGGAGATTCTTGAACAAAAGTGAGAGAGAGGATCCCTTACAATGATTGTGTCATTCGAGTGATGATAAATCAATCAAATATTTATGTCTGGAAAACCGTTGGGATAGGTCTAGGATAAAATTCCTATACCCACGGTTATGACAAACCCTGGGTATAGGTCACTTTTGTGTGTGCGGGAAATTTTTTTTCCCATGGGAAAGAAATTTTTTTTGGCGGGAACCCTATACCCACGGCTCTTCCCTCTATACCCACAGTTCTAATAAATATATTTAACTAAATATATATATATATATATATATATATATATATATACATATAGGTGATGTTAGGGTAGTGGTTAGATGCAATGTTTGCAGTGGAGAGGTCGTGAGATCGAAACTCGGCGCCTGCATTATTTTAGGACCTATACCCACGGTTTTGAAACCGTGGGTAAAAGCCGTTGACACCGTGACAATTGGATATGTTTCAGTGACATGGTGGCAGGACACCTATACCCACAGTTTTGGAAAACCGTGGGTATAGTCTGGGGACCTATCCCGACATCATTCCAGCCCACGGTTCCCAAAACCGTGGGTATAGGCTATACCCACAGTTTTGGGGGCTATACCCACGGTTTTGAACCGTGGGTATAGGATTTTTTTCTAGTAGTGAAGGAATGAAAATTGAGTTCAGCAATCCCTTACCACTTTGTAATCAAAAAATTCGTATGCCCAAAAAATTAATAATATACATATTATATATTTTATACCATGAAGATAAAGATATTCATGATTTGGGAAATTAATTTTCAGTATAAATGCACCATACAAAAGTATTATTAGTGAATATGGAAAATCTCTCGAAAATGGAAGTGAGATGAAGAAACCCTTACCTTAACTCCAATCGCGTTCTTCTCTCGAACTTAAGCTCCTGGAATATTAAATTATAATTATTAATAACTTATTTAAAAAACCTATTTGAGATTTATTTATTGTATCATAGTTCTGGTTAGTTCATTTATGTTCTTATTGATAAGTTATTGTATTGAATTTCGTCGCTTCAGAGTGTTCATTTTCTTTATTTTCATCTTTGGTTCACTTGTTTTTATGTATGTGGAATGGATGTAACTATCTATAATTGAAATTATATATTATTTATGAACATATATATGTTTTATTGGTCATTTATATAACTTGGTTAAATTGAAATAGGAAGAATTATTATATATAACTTTACTGATAATTGTCTCGGTTAATTTGTGGGTTTTGATTACAACGAACTCATTTTCCATTATAACTTAATAACATTTTTAAAAAGGGATTACATAAACTTAAGTATATTATATTATATATAAAAATATGGTTAAACCATAACAATATTTGTTTCATGACCATAATTGAGAATGATAATAAAAAACGAAAGTCCATCATCCTTGAATGTGTAAAATTGACACATCTCAGATGGTGTTCATGCTACTTGTATAAAAGTAGGTAAAAGGGAGAGAAGTTTGATAACTTATTCCACTATCAAGACAGAATTACAGTACATATAAGGTACTGGATTCATCACAAAATTTTGATAAGGAGAGGTAATAGAAAAAAAAAAGAAAACAAATGAAAAGGAACGGAAGGACAAAGAATTTAAAAGAGGAATTTACCTCTTGAACCAAACTTCCTTGAGATCCTCATTAAGGGAGAGGTTTTGGTTTTTTTATGAGGCCAATGCTTGATGGACGTTGGAGAGGAGGTTGGTAGGGTAATATGACAGAATTTGGGTAAGGCACAAGGCTTGAAAGGAGTGAATGGAAGGGGGAGTGAAGGGGGGTTTTATAGTGGAGGAGAGAGAGGATTTCTTAATATAAAACTCATTAATTTTCTATTTCTCCTCAAGATAAGGAATAGTGAGTATTACATGACAAAGAATCGTAATGTTTTCTTGTGATACCAAACCAAGTGGGCTTACATCATAAAAACATCACACATGACTCTATAATTAGTGTATTTATCTTAATTTTTCAATTTATGGTATGCCACTATTCATAAAAAAATTCATGTATTTCAGAAAAATCCCAAAAATTCACCCTAACCCTTTTTCGATGTGTAGAATCCAAAAATGAAGTCCATCTTTCAAAAATAATTTTCTAAATATGATAAATTAAATATTTAGTTAAATCATTATTTAATTAAAATATATAAACACTTAGAATATTCATTTTCATCTTTAGGGTGTCTAAATTTATTTATACACTCAAGGGTATGGATACCATTCATAATAGTCATATTAATATTCATAAGAGTAAGTTACTATTCATAAGGGTAGGTTACTATTCATAAGGGTAGGTTACTATTCACTGAAAATTATGTTTTTCTTATTGGACTCTAAATAATTTACTGATCGCAACTGTGTATGTCGGATTTTTAAAATTCACATCACAAAAGTGACAAACTTATGTTTTAAGGGTCACATAGAACATAGTAGTTAATTATGTTTTGATTTCATGTGATTATGAAATATTTATAAGAAAATAAATTCCTTTAAAAAAATATTGGGTCGTTACATTTTGAAATTCAAATCATAGAACTGACAAAATCAGGTTTACTTGGCTAGGTTATAACAAAGTGGTGTTTTTAGAGACTTAGTGATCTATGCACTCTATAATAAATCTATTTGAAAATTCTTGGGGTGTTACATTATTCCCACCTTCGGAGAATTGTGTCCTCACAATTCATTTCATAACAACAAAATAATTCTCTCTGATGTTCTTACCACATCTCCCGTCGTAGAGGATCCTCAAGTGCATTCAGCAGAAAACTCACAAATAGTTCAAAGATTTCAATCTCCCAGAACCATATGAAACACTAGACAAATTCCACTCCTGATGTCCCTTTATTGGGAACAACACCGATGCTAGGGTGCTGAGAACCTCATGTGGATTCCTAAGGTAGTATTCAGCTGCTTGATTTTCTTAGCCCAGACACACTGCAGACAGCTAGGGTTGAATCTATGCTTAAAGCACTCAGGATTCGATAGAGAGGAACGAGATGTGTGGAGGTCAGAAATTTCAGTGTGGACTAAATCCCTATAATTCCCATGAACCACATTATTCTTGAAGATATTGATGTCATAAAGATCTTCATACATACTAAAACTCAGGATCTAGAATAGGTAGGCCACTGGATGGTCACCATCCAAAGTAGCTTCTAGAAATTTACCCACAGCTCGGTAGTTATCAGCCAGAGTGAAACATAGAAAAAGAGCTTCATGATATTTCCCTCTTTTCCTATATGTAGTAAATTGTGCTTATTAAATATGGTAATAAACAAGATTGTTTACTTGGTAAATATGGAGAATGTTTGGATGATTCGATACATATAGAGTAGTTTACAAGTCAGATGTAAGTTGGCATAGGGATGGTCCTCTTCGGGGTATGTCTTGACAATTATAGTCTCTAA
Organism: Viscum album; assembly: GCA_963277665.1. Taxonomy (NCBI): domain Eukaryota; kingdom Viridiplantae; phylum Streptophyta; class Magnoliopsida; order Santalales; family Viscaceae; genus Viscum; species Viscum album. The sequence continues at coordinate 1,355,887,848 of OY728164.1, forward strand.
CTACTCGGTAGGTAGTGATAAAATATTTGTTGGTTGAATTATATCTTCTATCTGAAAATTTTTAGTAAATCAACATTTATTATGGCAATCCATTGTAAACCAAGTTATTGTTTTATATAACAACATATCAAGATAGAGAATACAACATCATTCATTTAGACATGATTAATAAAACTCCAGAAATTACAAAATCCCTTGCTACCTTTCACAAAACACTAGTATGGTCTTCCTAACATCCTCTAATATGAATCCACTTAGATTCCACTGATGTTTGGGATTTCCCCAGTTTTCAAACAAACCGATCCCCAAAGTGATCCCAAATTCCTCGATCTCCTTGGTCTAGATGCAATGTGCGCAACTAGGGTCTACTGCATGTGGACATCTAGAATTCAGATTGAGAGAATATTGTCATGTATCAAGTTGAGCGAAATTAGTATGAAAATGACACCAATAATGCAAATGGATAGTCTCGTTCTCAAGGGCTTCAAAGTCCAAAACATGACCATGGGGTCCGTAGGTCAAAATATGGCATAGATATGCTGCTCGGAGGTCTCCCCCTTATGCGGCCTCCTCAAAGTCCTCAAGAGAAAATAAATTATTAGCTAGGGTAAAACATTTAAAGATACCCTTGAATTATTTCCCTTATCATACATAGAAATTTAATTGTGCACTCATCATGAGGTAATAGACGAAACCTGCTCCATGGTGAAGTTGGAGTAGCTTATGACATTTGGATACTCATTAGAGGGTTTTGCATGATAAACGAATATTTTAAAAAGTGTCATAGTTTTATACACATGATTTTCCACTATGGTCTCTAATATATCTTTAGGAAGATAAAAAAGACAAGTACCTTCGTTTTTCATCTAAAAATTAAGAAAACATCGCTCTTAGTATTGTGTATATAAGTTTTTCATTGTTCAGTTCTACTTTCCAGAGTTATCTAAACCAAATCCTCTAAGAAAAGTTTACATTAAACTCCCTCATAATGGCTTATAAAGAAAATTTGAATTATCCAAAGCATATCCCCTAGAAGTTTCATAACCAAGAGTGTAGAAAGGCCCTTTATCATGTACCAGGATACCCCGGATCAAGCCCGAAACTCCTTGTCGGAGATTTCACTTTTAGGTACCTCGGTGATAGAGCCACCTCTACTTACTCATATCTAGACAGGGATGTATTTTCTAGAATTATTCACATAATCAATTCCTTACCAAAATACAAGGATATTCTTGTACATTTATCCTCAAATACTACCTTAGGGCTTTGTTCCCTACTGTAAATTTCCTACTCTAGTTTCCAAGTTTCCTACTAAACTTCCTCTAATACCAAATGTAACACCTCGACCCCACTAGGCTGGAGCCGGTGCATTACTTATGATATAGGAATAATTAGAAGGAATGAAAATCCCAAAGGAATAATCGGTTTAGTAGTTTTGAAGAAACTAGATACATAGATTTAACACAAATTACATTGGATAAGGTTACAAGATACAATACATAATGAAAAACAAAAACTGCATCCACGAGCACTCAAAAAATGACCCCCTCTTCAGAACCTGTTGAAGGTAAAAAATGAAAGGGGTGAGCTCAAATGCTCAGTAAGGGTTAAAAATAGAAGAAGCATGAGTACAATAATAAGTAAATCCCAATAAATCTGACATAATCAATATGGCATAGTGAATAAATTAATAACTAATGCCATTAATAAACTGAGAATGAGACTGCATCCATAGATTTTTCATAGTGAAAACCTCATGGATAATAATAATAGCTGAAAATGAATAAAAATAATGCTTATTAATTTGATGTCATGTATCTGGCACATGAACCATAATACCATAAAAACGGTTTAGTTCTATTTGTAGAAACATGTCTGATTGTTTTGGAAACAAAATCGAAGGGTCTGTCGCCAAACTATTTTGTCTCATGAGACCTACCGATGCATCGAGGGGCTGTAGAGGGCCCCACCCACAAATGAATTTCCAGATAATTCTTTATACATTGATTCAATACAAGAGCAATATGCCTTTTCAATATCTGTATAGAGTAGAGTATACAGATTCATCAATATTTCCATAATTAAAATAACTTTCCAAAATAAACACCATATGTAAAATGGTATACGGTTTAGACAAAAACATATCCATGGTATGAGATTATGGATATTTTATATAAATATAATTTCAATTTAAAAGTGATCTCAAATGGGATGTAGGTACACCACATAAGGATTATTTGGTGCACTATACAATGTTAGTCACAACAAAATAGTAGTTGAGACAAAGGCCCTTACAACAATGTAATCGGTCGAATCATATGACCAAAACATAATAAACCTCAAATTAATCATTTAATAACATGAATATAAAGATAATAATGTGATTATATATCTAATAGAAGCACTCATATACCACATACAAGAATTAAGTGGCGAAAAATGAAAAACTTACAGAAATGAAAGTGAGATGAGAAACCCCTTACAAACATTTCGGCATGGTAATTAGTGTTATTGAGAGGGATTAGTGAAAGGTAAGAAGGTATTAAATTATTTATATGTCACAAGGGAAATGTGGGGGAGGTGTGAAAACATACCCCATCATTAGGAATTAAAAACAAAAGGGCACAACATATGGCAGATTCTTGAACAAAAGTGAGAGAGAGGATCCCTTAAAAATATTGTGTCATCAGATTGATGATAAATCAGTGAAATATTAATGTGTGACAAATAAAAATCCACAAAATATAAGTGGATATACAGTATAAATCAATCATTTTTCATTCAAACATATTCTTGGAACAATGTAACCAATGAAGTAGATGTTTAACTCAAGGAATGAAAATTGAGTTAAGCAATCCCTTACCACTTTTTAATCAAATGATTTGTATGCCCCAAAAATTAATAATATAAAAATTATAGATTTAATACCATGAATATAGATATATTCATGATATGTAAAATCAATGGTATTAATAAATACACCCTACAAAAGTATTAGTAGTGAATATGTAAAATCTCTCGAAAATGGAAATGAGATGGAGAAACCCTTACCTTAACTCCAAATGTGTTCTCCTCTCGAACATAATATCCTGGAATATGAAATTATACTTATTAATAACATATTTAAAAAACATATTAGAGATATATTTTTTTTATCATTGTTCTGTTTAGTTCATTTATGTTTTTATTGATAAGTTATTGTATTGAATTCCGTCGCTTCAGAGTGTTCATTTTCAATATTTTCATCTTTGGTTCACTTGCTTTTATGTGTGTGGAATGGATGTAACTCTCCAGAATTGAAATTATATATTATTTATGAAAATAAAAAGTTTTTATTGGTCATTTATATAACTTGGATACTTGGAAAGAGGATGAATTATTATATATAACTTTAATGATAATTGTTTCGGTTAATTTGTGGGTTTTGATTACAACGAACTCATTTTCCTTTATAACTTAATAACATTTGTACAAAGGGATTACATAATATTAAATAGATTATATTATATACATAAATCTGGTTCAACCATAAAAATAATGGTTTCATGACCATAATTGAGAATGATAATAGAAAATGAATGTCCATCATCCTTGAATGTGTAAAATTGACACATCTCAGATGGTGTTCTTGCTACTATAATAAAAGAAGGTAAAAAGGGAGAGATGTTTGATAACTAATTACACTATCATGAAAAAATTATAGTAAATATAAGGTACTGGATTCATCACAAAATTTATATAAGGCGAGGAAATAGAAAAAAAAGAAAACAAATGAACTTGAAATGAAGGACAAAGAATTGAAAAGACGAATTTACCTCCTGAACCAAACTTCCTTGAGAGCCTCTTTAAGGGATATTTATTGGTCCTTTTATGAGAACAATGATTTTTGGACGTGGGAGAGGAGGTTGGGAGGGTAATTGAACAGAATTTGGAGAAGTAACAAGTCTTGAGAGGAGTGAATGGAAGGGGGAGTGAAGGGGGGTTTTATAGTGGATGAGAGAGGGGATTTCATAATATAAAACTCATTAATTTATTATTTATCTTCAAGATAAGTAATAGTGAGTATTTCATGACAAAGAATAGTAATTTTATCTTTTGATCCTGAACTGAGTGGGATTACATCAGCAGAAAATCACACATGACTCTATAATTAGTGTATTTATCTTAATTTTGCATTTTATGGTATGTCACTATTCATAAAAAAATTCAAGTATGTCAGAAAAATCCCAAAACATTACCCTACCTTATTTGCGACGTGTATAATCCAAAAATGATGTCTATTTTTCAAATATAATTTTCTAAATATGATTAATTAAATGTTTAATTAAATCATTATTTAATTGAAATATATAAACACTTAAAATATTCATCTTCATCTTTAGGGTGTCTAAATTCATTTATACACTCAAGGGTATGGATACCATTCATAAGAGTCATATTACTATTCATAAGGGTAAGTTAGAATTCATAAGGGTAGGTTAATATTCATAAGGTTACCTTACTATTCACTAAAAATAATGTTTTTCTTATTGGACTATAAATAACTTACTGATCGCAATTGTGTATGTCGGATTTTTGTAATTCACATCACAAAAGTGACAAACTTATGTTTTAACGTTCACATAGCACTTAGTAGTAAATTATGTTGTGATTTCATGTGATTATATCATATTTATAAGAAAATAATTTCCTTTAAAAAAAATATTGGGTCGTTACATTTTGAAATTCACATTATAGAAGAGACAAAACCAGGTTTACTTGGCTAGGTTATATCAAAGTGGTGTTTTTAGAGACTTAGTGATCTATGTATTATACAATAAATATATTTAAAAATTCATGTGGTGTTACACTATTACCTTCCAAATAAGATGAGATAAATAAATTTTATGTATTCACAAAATTAGAAAATTACCTTTCAAATTGATATTTATTTAATATTTTCAATCAATAAATATTAAATAACTATTATTCGTTAGTTTGGAGAATACTTATTATTCCAATAATTAGGTTCAAAATATAATTTAATTGAGATCAATGAAAACACTATGTGTGTAACCATATAGGTGTCTTCCTTGGTGGAATTAAAAAATCTTTCCTAAATTCACATATTAGTGTCTATAAATACATTCAAGAACCTAATAGAAAGTAGTTATTTTCACAACAATGATAACCACATATGAAGCATTACTAAAAAATATATATATATTTTTTGATATCTCCAATAAAGAATATTTCAAACATCATGTCGCCATCCTATGTGATTGATTACTATTTCTTTGACTATCTGAAATGAACTCATCACACTATTTCCATGAAATTTATAAAATGGTTAAATTTAAATCAAAGGGATTGTGATATCAGCTATTAGAAAGATAGAAGGTACAAATTTTTCTATATCTTAAAAATAAAAAAATCACTCATGATTCACCTAACATACACAAATTTATCATTGATATATGTTATCATATTTGAAAATAATACATCTAAATATGTGAATCATGTTATGTAATAATAATAATACTAAATTTTAAGGATCAATACACAAACTCATAGTGAAAAATATCTAATGACATGTTAAATTTGGAATTTCAAGTGGGGGGTATTCCCTCATAATATCATGTTACTAGTAAAAGTATTTTTTTAATAAGGGGTATATAATGTCAGTTTTTAAAAAACAACATTATAAATGTTTTTTATGTTGGTTAAAAGTAATTGGAATAAAAATATTTGTCTATTTTGGTTTATGTTGGTTATTGTAAATCTGGTGTAAATGATATATTTTTCACGTAGTTTAAAAAATTAACCAATGTGGATAACTAACTTATGAAACTTTTCTTGAAAAAAATCATAAAAACGTTTTTAAAACTATCATATTATGTGTCGATTGTTCATTTACACCTCTTTATACCCATATTTTCTTCTCCTAAACTCTAGTTCATGAATTTTTATCTCATTAGTTTTCATCATCCTAACCCTCATACATTCCACTATCATCATTATCTCCACCTCCTTCGCATTTATTGATATCCTTTATTACCGATACTATCTAATATCCCTATGCAATTTGTACTTCTTTTTCCAAATTTTAATCCATATAAGGTATGTTTATTTTGAAGAATTTGTTTTTGAATTATTATTTTCTTGAATAATATATGCCGCCACTTCTTATTGAGTTCCTTCCCTTTATGATTTTTTTAGTTTGAATTATTTACACATTTATTGTTTATTTAAATTGATGAATGATTGTTTTGTGATAAATATTTAATTGAACGATTAGTTTATGAATTTATATTATAAATAACGTTAATTTACTAATTAGTTGGTGTACAAGGTATTTTTTTTTCTTAAATTTTGAATAGGTTTTTTGAAGGCATTGTGGATTATGGAGTTTGAATATGTAATATTGATAGTATATATTTAGATGATCATATCGATATCAGGATCGTATTATGATCAAATTTTTTTGTAACTTCTACTTGATCATGTACCTAATGTAATACAAGGTTCATGATTGTATTTTTAATAGGGATATAATTTTATTTTAGTTTGTTAATTATTAAACCCCGTTAGACTGAATAGGGATTAACTCATGTTGAGTATTATATTGATATTAATATATTATTATCATCTATTCAAAATTTAATGAATATCTATAGATTGAAAAATTCAATAGTTTTAATTATTTTCTTTATAATATTATAGGAAACATTTTTTAATTTTTTAATTATTCTAAAAAAATAAAATCACAATTAATGGATTTTCAATTAAATTTTATTTACATGGAATTTGTTTTTATTGAGCCTAATGCGTATTTTTATATAGTCACCCTTGATTTTGAATTTTGGTATAAGTATAGGCATGTATTTATATTTTTTATCATGTTTGGTAATCTCATTGTTTATCACTCTATAATATATTTCCTTTTATATTATAATATTTCTTTATTTGAATTGAAAAAAAATATATAATTATGAAATCACATAATAAAAATAAGAAATAATTTTTCTTTTTTTAGTCAAACTTATAAAATTAATGTTAATGTTTTTAAACCATTTTTAATGTTTTTCTTCTAAAATGATGATAATTAAATACGTTCAAAGTGATACTTTTTATGAAATATATAATATTTTTTTATTCATGAAATATTCTATGTTTATTTTCTATTTTTATTTATAATATTAAAGCTGAAATTACATTTCAAAATATAATCACTTATTTTCAAATATTGTTTTTTATAGATAATAATGATTCAACATTAGATTACTACATAGTGAACAAGTAATGAATATAGGAAAGTTGTTTATCCTTTTTTAGAATTTTTTTAACAAATATTTCAAAAAAATGACCAGTTTTCTTATCCATGCCTCTAATGATTAAATATGAAAAAAGTTAAAAAGTAAAGAAATTAAATATTATTTTTTATGGTTTTAATCTGAGTTATACTCCTTGGATGTGATATGTTAAAATAGAGAATAATTCAAGATCTATTAATGATGATGATTTGTAAGATGATATGTCTGATAAAATTAATGAAATTATTTGTGATATTGAAGTAGAGGCAATTGAGAAATCACCAATAATTGAGTATATATATGGTGATTCTTAAAAACCAATTTATTCATGTTGTATGAAATTTATTGGTTCATCAATGGTATTATGATTAACTAAATTGAAGGAAACTAATGGATGTAGTGATAGGAGTTTTACAGAGTTTCTACTGCTATTGAAAGAGATACTTACTATAGATAATGATCGTATTAATTCACATTATAATGTGAATGAAATATTATATCTTGTGGGTTTGGGGTATAAAAGGATACATTATTACTTGTATGATTTTGTGATATATATTAAGGAATTCAAAGGTCTTTCAATGTGTCCTAAATATGGGACATTATTATATATGTTGGAAGAAAAATCATAGGATGATTTAGAAGTTACAAAGAATCCTACTATGGAAATTTGGTATATTACTATAATTACTCATTTAAAACATTTTTTAAAAATTAAAAATATGTAAAAAGGTTAAGATGACATGTATATGAGTGAATATCTGATAAAAAGTCATGTCATCCAGCCGATTTTCCATAGTGGAATAAAATTGGTCAAAGAATTCATACATTCCAAAATAAAGTCAGAAATCCTGGAAATGGATTTTTTATAGAAGAAATGAATATATATGAATTCATTATTAGAAAAAAAATTCATAGCCTATTTTATTTGAAATTTAATACTTAACTCTGGAATATTATATAAATAACAAATATGTCATGTTGAGTTTAATGATTTCTTGACCAAAACAGCCTAGAAATGATATTAATGTTTTCTTATTAATATTCATTGATGAACTGAAGATTTTATAAAAGGAAGATATCATAGTGTATTATTTATATAATGTGTAACATTTTCAACTGCTTGAAATGATTTTTTTCTCTATAAATGAGTTCTTAGTATATGAAAAATTTTCAGGATACTATGTTAATGGGAAGAAATATTTCCCAATTTGTGAGGAATAGAATTCATATAATCAAATAAAATATGGGAGAAAAACAATATACATGGTTTATCAAAGGTTTTGGTCTATGGATCACTCTTATAAATGATTAAAAAAATGCATTCAATATGTCACATGTATTTGATATTTCTCCCAAATCATAGTCCAATGATCATTATTTTGAGAGGGTGAAGTACATTGATGTCACATTCTAAAAGACATAAAAATATGGCAATGATTTAATTTTTTTGTAGAAATGATCAATATTTTTTTATATAACACATTAGAGATATAATGAGGTCAAATATAAAATTTATATTATGCATGTAAAGAATAATATTTATAACATTTTAATTGAAAAACTATTAGATATTAAAGGAAATACTTAATATGGGTTGAATGTAATATTGAAATTAATCTCTATGGGAATACACTTAGAGTGAGATCCCACTATTAATGGAAGCCAAATTTACTTTCCCCTAGATTTTCATACATTATCCATGTAGATAAATTAGTTTTTTAGTATATCTATGGCATCAAAGTGATATAATGTTATTCTTTAAATGTAACTTTTTTGTTTCACTAAGATATATGAAGTTAGTAGGAATGAAATCTTATTATTGTCATGTCATGATGTAATGACTCCTACTAGTTTCACTTCATGGAAGATTTACCATCCTAATCAAAATGACTACAATAAATGTTTTTTATTTTTTCCATTAAATTTGTAACAAAGTTATTAATCTCAATTCATTGAAACATTTGGAGAACAATTTATTTTATATACTTTTTCAACTGAAAACATACTTTCATATATCTTTTTGAATATCATTGTGCATTTAATTGTTTATTTTTTGTAAGAAATAAATATGCATGGGATTGTATATCTTTATTGAATGTATCCTTTTTAAATTTATATAGTGATATTGATGGGATATGTTAAAAATCCATATAAACCCTATGCCTCCATTTTAAAGAAGTATATTTATGTGGAGGTTGTATAATTGTTTTCAAATTAATTTTCTATAATAGAGAACATCATTTCTCCTACATATCACCATGAATGTGTCATTTTTTGGGGAAAGGGGATTCATGGATTTATCATAAAATCATTCATATGTGAACTGATAAATATGGTACATTTATATATATTTAATAACATAAATGATAATCATTCATATGTAAAATTACATATCAATGTGTTAAAACAATGTTGAAATACCTATACAAGTGTTCCATTAAATGGTTCCTCAAGATAGTGGGTCACATTTCCCCAATCACACCACCCCATATGCCTGATGCTAGCAACTAGTAGTGAGGGTATGTTGTGGTATGGTGGGAAGACTATTTCCATATGATCAGATTATGAAAGTGGTATCGTAAGTAAATAAATTATTGAAAGCATAATATAAATCACTAAAAATGATAAAAATTCAGATCATAATAGTAAAAGTTAAACAAAACTCAAGGAAATATCTTATAAAAGATGAATATATCATGTATCTAAACAAAAGGTAGGTAATAGAAGGAAACAAACATCCAATAAAAAAGTATCATAGAAAAAAAAGATTACAAAATGATTATCTCCAGATAGCATCAAGAGCCTATCTCTATCCTATGATACCATTTTACTAAGCATTCTCAATCAAGCATTGTAAATTGTGTGATTTCCGAAATCCCTTCCTACATTCATAAAGTCTGTCTGGGTACCCAATGGTGGCTCAAATAGGGTGTTTGATAACACTTAGTTGGCCACAACCATCAATGTCTACAAAAAATCCACTTTGTGTAAATAAGATGAAATATGTGAAATCTATAAAAGATAAATTAATAGTAAGGACTAATATTTTCTATTATACCCAATATAACCAAACACTAATTATAGGGATATTTGTATGTCATGATAAAATATCCACTACGGTCTATGCTGAGTAATCCAGTGTTGAAACCCATGGAGTTGGTCCAAGGTATAAATATGACGTCATTCTCATCATTTCAGGCCTACATGTTCCATATATAAGGTACAAATAACAAGTAATACCCTTGAGTACATGGATAATATCCATAAAAAATCAATAAAAACATGGGTGGAGCTCAATGAGAATGTATAAGGTGGTCCAAGTAATCCGAATCTATTGAGTAGCAATTTACATGGTGCATAAAGTAATCTAGATCCACTGGGAAAACATTTCCATTGAATCCAATATTAGACCCAATGGGATAGATCTATAGAGTGTAAATATACATGGAATCCAAATCAATCAAGTGTTAGAACCACACGGGCCAGATACAGGGAGCATAAATATCCTTAGCATCAAAATCAATCAATATCTCATTAATCATTTCATAACCCATTTCATAATCATACATAATCCATGAGTTCATCCAAATCATTCCATAATTTCCATTTAATCAATTTAACCAACTTAGTCACTTTTAATCACATGGAAATGAGGTATAAACCATCTCTTAATATCATATTCAATTCAATAAGGCACCCACTAGTAAAATGAGCTCACACACACCCAAAAATGTGGTATAACATAGGGGTAAATACAATAACACACTTCAAGAGTGGTCTAGGCTATGGTTGAAAAACTAAAACCATCACATGGTGCAAATGGAGAAACCAAAAAAGGTTCCAAAAAATTAATAAAGGAATCCATTTAATTTTAGGATCAATTCTATAAGGGAATATGTGTAACACAATGAAAATTGGTTATAAAACAACTAAACTATATGGGAAAAGTTATTGACAACCAACCATATATCCATGGTAGAACAATCATCTAGTATTGTCCTCCAATTTGGTCCAAATAAGATGAACATGGAATAATAGAAGGAAAATTTTGAAATAATACATATTTTCTAGCACAAAAATAGAATATTCAATATTAATTCAAATTGAAAAAGATACAATAGGAATTAAGAACTCACCAGTATGGATTTAATGAGATGAACAGATCTTGAGTCGGAGTTCAGATTGTAGAGTTACACTATAGCCTAGATTTTGGCCTGATGAGACTCTCCAATGGGAGGAAAAGGGTCAGTCGCTATAATAGAATAAGGAAAAATGATTAAGTATAAATCTTTTAAGAAATTACAGAGAAAACAATAATTTTTCCCATTTAGAACTGGGTCATATGGTTTGATTGTATGGTTGTTTAAGCCTTGCACCAATTGTGTTCCCCTAATTATCCATGAATCCCCCCTCAGGTAGTTCATGTGCATAGTTTGGGTAGCCATGAGAAAAAAATGATTTTATCCTCTTCTAAAAATTATAGGTGGATTAAAATGGGATGGGACTTGGAGACATCGTTTCAAAAAATAATGCGTCCCTAGATAGACCTTTAGAAGACCCCACATGGTTACTCCTGACCATGCGGCCCACCCACCATTTCCCAAAATCTGTTATTCGAGCTCTGAAAAGACACTGGACCATGACCTCATTATAAATTAACATTATATTAAAAATAAGAAAATAAAATTTAATTAAAAATATTCAAACCTCACAGAACCCATGATATTTTAATATTCCCCCTTTAAATAAATTCTTCCCAAAATTTCCATTCCAATGGTGGTTAAGCATCCTCAATAACGGCTCTTTCCACTAAGCATTTACATAAGCCTCCTTCTTAGAAGCCTCATCCTGTAGATGGTTGTGATTCCATAGAACCCATACTAAAGGAACTCATCTACCTCAGACAGCCTTCATGCTCTAATAAATGATATGTATACGATTCTCTTCGAAGGACTCATCTACCAATAACTCAACCTCATCTGGATTAAGAGTATGTGTTGGGTCTAAGTGATAATGATGTAGTTGAGATACTTGGAAGAGATCATTCATGGCTAAAATACCTATGAGGTAATAAAAATTGATAGGATACCAAACTAACTCTATTTAGAATATTGAATGGTCTTATATATCATGGAAAAATCTTAGCCAGTCTTCAAATTTATCTATACCCCATTCTGAGAGATATATATAAAAAGACCTGATCCCCAACCTCAAAATATAGTGGTCATCAATAGAGATCAGTGTAATATTACTATCTAGACTATGAAATATCCACTCACTTCATAATTAAATATACATGATCTAATTTATCCTTCATGATATGTTTTCTGATTAGCACTACCTCTCATACCTCTAACTATCACATAGGTGATCGGCATGGAATACCATATAAAGCCTCAGAAGGTACCATCTTTATAGTTTATTAACATATATAGTTGTTATATAATGCAACCAGGGGTGAATGTATCATCCAAGAGCTACCAAAATCATGGAAACATTCATTAATAATGTATTCTAGAACTAGTATAGTGCACTCTAACTAGACAATAGTCTAAGGGTGGTATATTCTACATAGAAACACATTTGTACCCAACACCCTTTCCATGACTTGCCAAAATTAAGATGTGAAGTGGGAATAACTATCTGATATAATGGTATGAGTAACCCCGTGAAGGCTCAAATTCTAATGGATAAAAAGCATCCCATGTTCATCTAATGAGAAGGTCTCCCTGATTAGCAGGAAATGGGCGACCTTTATTATCCTGTCTACAACAACCCATTAAACATCACTACCTCGAGGTGACTTCGACAAACCAATCATGAAATACATCAAAAATTCATCCCATTTATACTATGGAGTGGATAAATATTTTAATAGAACAGATTTTCTGTGGTGTTCCACATTCACCTGCTAACAGGTGGAACACCTCATGAAAAAACAAGCTATTTCCAATTTCATTCATAGATATCATTATCAATGGCACAAGTAACGATAGATCTTGGTAACAACATGATGTAATTTAAAATACGAGGAATGAAAATCTCTCATTATCTCCTCACATATGTCTAATATAACCCAAACATGATCATATATGAATAGAATTTCATTCTCACTAAGGGTCCAACAAGGAAGTGGTTCATCACCTTCCAAACAATCCCATGGGACTAGTCCATTAGAATCTGGGAGTTATCTCAACATCATCTTATCTATAAGAGTTAAATTCACCACTAAAGATGAGAGAAATATCTTCCCAGGACTATCATTCACTTTCAAGTGAATATATGAAAATAAGTCCATAATATGCAATAAATACTGGCCTCCTAAACTACCTGTATTTGAGTCGTCCAGCTTAGTGCATCGAAAACCACATTTACCTTTTCTAACATAAATGAAATATTGAAGTCAAAGGATTGTAGGTACTGAACCCAAATTTTCTTCCTATTTATTCAAATCACATTATGTAAATAAGTACAAAAGGATTTTGTGGTATGTGTGCACCACAAAACACTCTCCTAGTGAATAATGCCTCCAAAAAACGCAACGAATGAACAACAATCACTAGTGAAAAAACACAATTTAATATCAGTTTTTTTATTTTTGATGCCAATTTTTAACTGAAGACTATAAAGGCGACGTAAAAAATATGATTTTCGGCGTCAGTTATTATAAAACAGATGCTGAAAATTAATTTCGTTAAGGGTTTCAGCATCTATTTTATAGAGAACTGATTCTGAAAACCGGGTTTTCGGTATCAGTTTTAGATAAAACCGATGATGAAACCCCCGTTTATTTTTTTAAAAATATCGGTGTCAGATTTTAAAACAAGTGACACTGTAAATTAAAAAATTATTTTTTAGAAAAATTAGAAAATTACACTTCTAAAAATATGGAAACCCCTCAAAAAAATACAAAATATACAACAATAGTCAAACAATATTTATCATTCAATAAATACCTATAACTTACATATACAAAGAATAGAAAAAGATGACAATGAAAGTTAAAAAAAATGAATAGACGTACCTGAAATTTATGGGAGGGTCATTGTCAGTTATTGTTGAAGCATTCATTTGATTATTGGTAGGTTCAAAAACCTAATATATCAAAAGAGTTAGTTTTTTGAACCCATATGTATTATTATTTATAAATATTAGGATACACATACGTAAAATCATAATCAGACTTAACAAATAGTTCGAAAAAATTGATCGAATATGGGTCATTTCAGATTGGGAATAAGATTGTGAATCATTGAATACCGAAAATAATATTGAATGATAAAAGGGTAAAAAATAATATAATATGGTAGAAAATAATAAAAAATCAATACAAATAACCTTATGAAAATTAATAGTTTCCCCAGTTGTGATTATCTTGTGCATGAATCGTAAAATATAAAACCACATTCAACATTTCCATTTTGATGATGAAACTGCAATTATACAACAATAAATTGATAATAAAAAAATATATAACAATAAATTCCGAAAAAAATATAATATAAAAACTAATTACCTGTACTTCCACATATTTTATTTTCTTAAGTTTTTTACTAACATGTATTCCTTGTTAAAATGATTCCATGAACTTCATTTTAATATATATGAACTAATAATACATGTCTAAAAAATGAAAATTAAACATAATGAGATTATAAAAAAAACTTACTTGTTTAATAAGGTGTAAAATGGTTTACGAACTATTTATAATAAAGAGAAAACCCAATATAAGGTGAATTAATTTGGGAAAAATACACCTAACATCCAATGTCCACTACAGTACAAAAAGTTCACAATTAAGGATATTATAATGATTATTAGTTCATAATTATGTTTAAGTTCTTACTTATCATGAAATGGAAAAAACCAGCATTTAATCTCTGTCTATGATAATCTCTTAGATATATATTGAACTCTATCATCATTCTTAACATTTGCGACTTCCAAGGAAATGTACTCTGGATTTATAAAACTGTAAATGCTTGTTCCTTCATTTTGTAAAAGTATCTTGTGTAGATAACTAAATTAAAAATAAAATATAGTTATTCAATTTAAAACCATCTTTTATTAATGAAATTGAAATTCAAATGTCAATTTACTTACATGGAAAACAACTGCACCACACTCATCCCGATATCTTTAAATGAACTAAATGCATGATATCTTCTTTCATTATTATCAATTGATAACTTCTTCCACATATATCAGACTTCATTTGAAACTCATAGATTTAATTCAAGGAAGAAAAAGCCTGAGATAATCATTGTAACCTAGAAGAAATATTAGAAGGTTCTAAATATGACTGTTCCTGAACATTTTGTTGCATTTGGGACGTTTTTTTGCTTTCAGATATTCCTATATAAGTTAAATGTCAAAAAAAATTACAAGTAGTTTTGAATCATTTTTAATTCATATTAAAAAAATGAATACCTCATGTGAAATATAATGTAGAAGACTATTTGTCCAATGTAAAAAATGACTCAGAAATTTTCCAACATAGGTGATCTCCCTAGAAGGAAATGATAGTAGAGTAGTAGGATCTATAATATCAAGTACCGATAATCTAACATGACCTATCTGCATAGGCTGATGATGTATCGAGTCCCCCAAAATATGCACTTGTCCTAATGAAACAATATGTATATAAGGATCTATAGCAAACAACTCACAATATAAGGCTTTATCCGAGCAAGGAGTTCGAGGCTCAAAGTAAGCAGATAGGGCAGGGTAGTCCGGTTGAGTAGGCTGAGAAGGTAGAAAAATGTAAAATGTTATATTAGTGTTTATAATTTATAAAATAGAATAATTGATGAAAATAAAATAATATACCTCGCAAGGCTGCACAGACAGGGCATGATAAGAAGATGGGGTAGGGTATTCTGGGTGAGGAGGATGAGAAGGATGAAAAATGAAAAAGGTATATTAGTGTTTATAAAATATAAAATAGAATAATTGATGAAAATAAATTAATATACCTCGAAAGGCTGCGCAGAAGGGGCATGATAAGAAGATGGGGAAGGGTAGTCGGGGTGAAGAGGCTGAGAAGGCTGAAAAATAAAAAAGGTATATTAGTGTTTATAAATTATAAAATAGAGTAATTAATGAAAATAAATTATTATACCTTGAAAGGTTGCGTAGAAAGGGCAGGGTAAGCAGGTAATACAGAGTAGTCCGAGTGAGTAGGCTGAGAAGACAACAAAATGAAAAAGTTATATTAGTGTTTACAATTTATAAAATAGTAAACTTAATTAAAATAAAATAATATACCTCGAAATGATGCGCAGAAAGGGCAGGGTAAGCAGATGGGGTAGGGTAGTCCATGTGAGTTGGCTGAGAAGGATGAAAAATGAAAAAAATTATATTAGTGTTCATAATTTATAAAGTAGAAAAATTGATGACAAATAAATAATATACATGGGAAGGCTGTGTAGACTGTGACTGTCTTACCAAGTGTTTCTAATAAATCTTTCTGTACAGCTGATTGAATTTGATCACCCATAGACCATTTCTTATCTTTCACCTCTTCTTTTTAGGATTATATTTCTGGGTCTCTTGATTGCATACTCTTACCAAAGACCTTCCGTATACTAACACCCACCTGATTTTCTCTAACACGGCCAGGGTGTTGTGCATTTCCCAAAGCAGTGGATAGGATGTCCATCCTACCCTTGGGGATATAAGATCCATGTTCCTCTTTCTCCTTAATTTCATCCTGAAATGAAAAATAAAAAAGTTATATTAGTGTTTATAATTTATAAAATAGAAAAAATGTTATCAAATAAATAATATTTACTTACAATTATATCAGCCAATTATTGAGCTTCCTTTGTAGGATACTTTTCATTTTTCCTTCTTCTTTCTCTTTTCCACTTATCATGGCTAGTGGGAGGAGATGGAGGACAAAACTGGACCTCTTCTGAACCACTACTTGATTGAGCTCTTAATGCTTCAAATTTTTATTCAATCATTTTCTGCTCCAAATATGAATACTCTCCACGTGATAAAGTATGAGGGTATACATTTTTCAACTGGATCTTCTGATGATATCTCCTAGAGGCCTGTTATATAAAAATAAACTACTATGTAATAAGAAAAATATATCATAAATTTTAAAATATAAAATAATTACCTTACCTTTAATTTCTCTTCCTGAAGACTATCAACAAATCGCTTCCACGTATATTTATATATAAACAGATACTTAAGACATGGGCTTTCAAACCTTCTCTTTCTAAAAACATAATTTTTTGTCAGTTTGGTTTTAAAATATCTTGCATCAAACTGCCGATAAAGAGAGATGACTTTTATTAATTTCTTTGGTTTTTTCAAAATTGAATTTCATCTTTAATTGAATAAATTTAATATGTCATTTAAAATATATAATATTAAAAAAATGAGGTAAAATAAATCAATTAAAATATTTTTCCATCACGAACTCCCAAAGCTGTTTCTTCACCATCCTGTCCATGGAATTTCAATCAGGATATAAAATACTAATCCTAAAACGACTCTACATCGCTATATAACTGATAAACTGAACTGCATTTGGGCAAACTGCATTATTATTATCATCAAAATGTATGTGTACTTTTTCATCATCACGAGAAAGTGATAGTTTTGGTAAATATGTAATACCATGCTTACCAACTTGGGGAACTTCATTTTTGAGTAGTAATAGGAGAAGTCTCCTCCGCCGAGGATACATCCCTAGTCCTGCAATTTTTTTTTAAATTAACAGTTTTATTTCATTAAATAAGTATATTACTAAATATTTAATAATATTTCAAAATATATATACCTCGGTAATTGTTCATCTCTATCTGAATCTGACATTTCTACTAGGAAGTGTAGTGAAATTTTGTCTACCAGCATATCATTAGAATGATGAATAATTTGAAACAAGGAAGACAAAAATAAGTAAGTAAAAAAGAGGCATGTATTTTTATGTTTCAAAAATGGAAACAAAATATACATATTTACCCAAAAAGTTAGGAGACTAATTTATTGTTTTCCCACATTTCTTAATAATGATCATTACTTACTACATGCACCATTTCTGTCTTATACTCATTGTAATCATCTAGAAATTGCGTAATAGATGAATAAGGCTCATATAAATCATTATCATCCTCAGCATCATCCTCATCAACCAAATGGTTTCTTTTTTCCTTTCAAAACAACTAACCACTGATCATTCGATGTATCAATGATATAAAATACTTATTTTTCATGTGTCTCCATGATAAATGGTCCCTCATTATAATTAAATCTTTTCAAATCAACCAGTTTAAACCCATATTCATCATGTTTCACACAACTATTGCTATCAACCCAATTACACTATAAAACTGTGACTCAAAATTTAATATAATAAATTTACCATATGTCTTCAAGAATTCCAAAATATGACGTTGATGAATAAATTGGGTTTTTATCTTTGGCACTCAAAAAATGCACTGCTTCAGCAAAAACTATAACACCACTATTCTGAATGGTACTCTTGTCATCCAAGTTTTGTGTGTAAAATGTGTAGCCATTGATATCAAAACCAGACCATGTGATCACAATAAGAGATGGTCCCCCTTCTAACCACTTCAATGTTTATGATGCAGATATATTTTGGGTGACTTTCAATTTAAACCATGAAACAACTATCTTATTATGCTCAATCATCACCCACTTTTCGTTTATTTTCTGATATCGTAACTTTAATGCAGAAATATGTAAGGATATATATGATTGAACCTCATCTGTGTTGTTCAAAATGTATAAATGTGCCTGCATCACTTCATCACGTGGAATGAACTTTACCTTTAAGCCTCGAACCCCTCTACCTTCACTATTAACTGTCATATGTCAAGATATAGGGAGACCAATATGCTCCACCTTAGACAAATAATTAGTACATAACTCAATAACCTCTTCTGATACATATTTTTGAACAATAGAGGGCTCTAGTTGATAATGATTTTTAACATATCCTTTCAAAAATTTCATATATATTTCAAAAAGATACACCCATATTAAATAAACAGGCCCACATATTCTTTTCTCATACACCAAATGAATTAGCACATGATCCATAATAAAAAAAG
Organism: Viscum album; assembly: GCA_963277665.1. NCBI lineage: Eukaryota > Viridiplantae > Streptophyta > Magnoliopsida > Santalales > Viscaceae > Viscum > Viscum album. The sequence goes on from OY728164.1 coordinate 1,355,907,238, forward strand.
TGGGTGGGAAATACATTTCTAATTGAGAAAGAATAATAGTTGCTTTATTCTGCAACACATATAACAAATTTGGATCAACAACTTTGCTACAAATGGATTTGAAGAAATTACATAGCCTGATGACAGTTTTTCTGATAGCTGTCAGCAATATAACACACACTGATACTGGTAGATGTTGTTGCATCAACACATTTCAATCATGAGATTTCATACCTATTAATTTACAATCCTCCAATGACACCAAATTATTCACATTTGAAGAAAAACCACGGGGTACATTAATACCATGAAGACACTAAAAAATTTTCATCTATTAAATCTTGCTTAATGTGTGACAAGCCGGAGGTATATATGATTTGTTTCCATCCACAGTGGGAGCTAACTCCATATGTATTCTCATTAATATCAAGTCCAATATAGCATGCAATCCATATTTTGTCTTTCATTTTATGTCTAGGAAAGTTCCAATCAAACTGTCACATATGTTTTTATCAATATACATAACATCAATGTTATGTTTTATCTCTAAAAATCTACAATAATGTCGTTTTAAAAAAATAGTTTGCTTCTTTAAGATATGTTTTTGAAACCTAGATCTTATTCTCTTTCCAAATGTCGAATCAATATCTTTCACCCTGTCATAATATTCTTCAATTGAAAATGGTCAAGGGGGATGTTTGTATTCTTATAAACCATTAAATGATTTTTAAAATATATTATAAGGATGGTCAATTTGCAAAAATCTTCGATGTACCATGTACACTGTCTTTCTTTAATTCTTCAGTTGATAATATGAAGTTTGTTCTTCACAAATTGGGCATGCTTTATGTCACTAAACAAAACATCCAGATAAGTTTTTATATGCAGGAAAGTCATTTATAGTGAACATTATTATAGCACGCAAAAGAAAATACTCTTTCGGGTATGCATCTAAAACTTTAACACCTACCTCCCATAGAAGTTTTAAATCATCAATCAATGGTGAAAGATACACATCAATATTATTTCCTGTTTTTTTGGGTCCATAAATAATCAAGCTCATCAAAACATATTTTTTCTTCTTACATAGATGTGGGGAAAAGTTATAAACTACCAGAAAAATAGGCCCTGGACTATGTTGGCTACTAAGGCTCTGATATAGATTTATTCCATCATTACACAATCCCATTCTTCGATTTCTAACTTCACTTCCACAACCATGAATTTTTTTATCAAAACTCTTCCACTGTGGTGAATCGGCAGGGTGAATTAAGTTATCATTAGATATACGCTCGTCTGAATGTCATCTTAACCTTTTTGAATCAATTGAATTTTCAAATAGACACTTTAAAAGTGGAATTATTGGAAGGTACCAAATTTCGTTAGCATGAGTTTTGATTCAGGTACCTAAAAATGAATCATAATTGAATTATTAGAATTGTATGCAAAAAATATTGGATGATATCATTGTAAAGTAAAAAATTGATTTTTCATGACGTTAGATGACATCAACTGAGAATGAATCTGAGTTGACTTTCCCATCTATCTTATAGCGTGATGTCCCACATGTAAAACAACTTGATAAATATTCATTTTATTTCCAATACATTACACAATCATTGGAAAAATCAAGTATCTTTTTATAACCCAATCCTATTGGGCATAATATTTTCTTTGCCTCATAATTGGAATCTAGAAGCCCGTTTCCTTCTAGAAGTAGCTCTTTTAAATACTCAATTAAACTAGAGAAACTTTTATCACTCCACCTATTTTTTTTCTTTTAAGTTAACTAATCTCAAAACTGCTAATAACACAATATACTTACTGCAACCTAGGAATAATGGTTTCTCAGAATCTTCATACCATCATTTAATAGTTGGTGTTTCTTTATGCTTTCAACTCCTAAATCATTAATTAATTCTTCAATATGATCCTCTGCCTCATTATGAATATCCTCATCAACATTGGATGCTGAATTTTTAGTTCTTCCACCATGCCAGATCCAACATGTATAATTATGGATAAAAACATAACAAATGAGAAGATTCTTGATTTCTATGGGGCTTAAATTTCTCATATTTACACACTTCACATATGGAAATAAGATCAAATCAATGTTTTAAAGATGTCATTTAGCGAATTCCAAAAACTTATCAACTCCTTTTTCATATTAACTAGTGGTTCTTCGTAAATGAATCCAATTACGATCCATTAAATACCTGATATCACAATATATTTTGTGAATATATTAAAACATATAAAAATTGAAAGTTCTACCAGATAAATTTTAAACAAAAACACATTTAATAAAAACTATTGATAATTAGATAGAAAACATTAGATATGAAACACATTTACAAATAGTAAACATTTTCTTTTCATATTATATACATGTGTATTATATTGATATTATAATTTAATTATAATATAATTCTTCTAAATTTTATTAGTTCATTTTACATAGTTGTGGAATTATTTTGATGTTTCATGTGTCAAAATGATTGAATATTGAATTAATTTAAATGATTCAGTAAGTGAATTAGGTGACATTTAATTGGAGTCAATGTAAAAAGATGCAATTTGTTGAAATGATATTTAAGAATTTTTGTCGATAGAATATTTAACCATTTCCTAACACATTTAAAATAAAATATAAGCTAATAAATGAAGAAAATCAATAACAAAATTAAATGATAAATAATTTATCTACAAAATAAAAAAAAGTCTTGAAAAATTTGATGTTTAACCCGAATGGAGATCCTCAATCCAAACTGTGTTCCATATAATGACTTAGATAAAAAACACTGCAAAATATATACGAACAATGATAATACTATTGAAAAATAATGATAAAAAACTACTAAATTCAAACCACCTTTAAGAGTCACGTAAAATAGTGTTATAGAAGAAGAAATAAACAATTGAAGATAAATCAGGAGGAATAACAAATAACGCAAACCACAAATTGTAAAAATGGAATAAAACTGTCAACGACAGCCGTCCAAGATCACAAATAGGGCTTCGAATGTCCTCCCAAGTAGAAGGCACTTCCATGGGTTTTGATTCTGAAGATCCAAAAAATTGAGGGTTTTGTGACCCCGATAAATTTTAATAGACTTTCGGCATCAGTTTTTAGAAAGACTAACACTGAAAATAAAAAATATCTGTTAGTGTCGGTTTTTTTAAAAACCGATGCCGATAATCCTTTTTCTTATTTTTTGGCATCGGTTTTTACCAAAATCGGTGCCAGAAATTGTACTTAAGGCGTCCATATTCTTAAAAACCAATGCCCAAATTTTGTTTTATTTTCTACATCGATATTGTAAAAACTGATGCAAAATATCATTGAATAATGGTTTTTAGCATCAGTTTTACTGAAAAACAACGCTAATAAGTTCTCGCACATACTATTGGAGTCGGTTTATAAAAACTGACATTATTAAGTCGACGTTAAATCCCTTATTTCTACTAGTGAATAGATAACTTGTGATCATGTGTCACATAGTTCCTCTCATGTGGTCTCAAATGATGAGACCTATACTCCATGAATCTCTCCCCTTTATCAAAAAATATATTATCCCAATTCTTGATGCATCAAAGTACATAGTGTAGCTTCTGCGCAGCTCTGGAAGAATCAGGATCGATGCTAAAGTAAGTATCAATTTCAACTCTTAAAAGGATATATCATAGGTATTTGACCATTTAAACTTCTCAACCTTCTTATTCAAGACCATAAGAGGTGATTCTAGGTGTGATAACTCATGTATGAAATTCTTGTAATAACCAGATATCCCTAAAAAACCAGTATGTTAAAATATGTTCTTTGGACTCACCTCAAAAACAACAACTCTCAATTTTTTTATGGAAATTGATATGCTTTTATTTGAGATAATATAACCCAAGAAGTGAATCATATCCATACTAAACATTTACTTTAAGATATTAGTATATAATTGATGCTCTCTCAATGCATCCAAAATAATCTCAATATGTTTGGCATGGTCATGTCGATATTAAGAATACACCTTGATATAATCCATGAATACCACCACAAATGAATCCAGATAAGGATGGAAAACCTGTTTCATCAATTCCACGAAATCTTCTTGTAAATTTTTAAGATCGAACAACATAAATAGATACTCATATAGATCATACATGCTATAGAAATCTATATAATGTAAGTGTCAAGGTCGAACATACACCAGATGATAACCCATCCTCAAATTAATTTTTGAAAATTCCCAAGCACATAAAATCTAGTCAATGATATAATATATCTATGTAAAAGGATACAAATTCATAACCATAAAATGAATTAATTTCTGGAAATCCACACATAGACCGCAGGTTTTATATGCCTCTTCTTAAAAAAAGGACTGACGAATCCCATTGGAAAGTACTCGGTCATATAAACCCCATTACATCAAAGTCCTCTAGTTTCCTATTGAGTTCATGAAACTCTATCGTATCCATCCTATAAGGTGGAATGTATATTGGTTCAACTCTTGGAACTATCTCAATGTAAAACTCTACCTATCTCTTAGGAGGTAGTCCTAAAATGTTTTTGGGAAGATATCCCTAAAACAATCAACTACTGAAGGGAATTTGGCATGTTGCATTTTCTAATAATCTAGATAAAGGGTGTAAATATGGGTTATCGTGCCACCCAAACCCTATTGGTCTGGTCCATTTTTACCATCCAGAACATCCCATTCACCCTTATGAATAAATAACCCACCCTCTGGTGATGTTAAGGTCACCCTCAAACGATAGCAATCAATGAATTCATGAAAGGGAACTAACCATGCCATCCAAATAATGAATTCAAAACCTATCATCTCGAGGTAAAAGTGGCCCCACACAATGTAAAACCCACCTACCTAAAGGGGGAACTTTTTTCACTAGAATACAGTTTCTGACCTGATTACCAATAGAGTATCATGTGTATGATGACACTATAAAACTAAAAAAGAATATCAAGTCTCTCCCTAGTAGGTGTACATATAAAAAATGTGATGTTCCTATATCAAAAAGGTGTTATACTAGATTATAATATTCTAAGATTGTAACTCCTACTATAGATAGCATGATAATATGATCCTCATGTATCAATTTTACTTAATATATCTATCATGAAGTATAACCTTATGAAATATGTAGACTACCCTGAGTTGGCCCAATATGTTACCAAGGAGAAACCGATGTCTATCTCTTCCAATCATGACAACCACCTAATATTGAATGATTGATAATACTCTATCTCCCAGCCTGACATGAAGCTATGAATCCACTCCTGAATATATAGTTGGTGTTAAACCCATCCTGTTGACCACTAGAGGAAATTCCCTAAACAACTCTATACATGGACCACTATTCCATAATATCAACACTTGATTGTGTCTCTATCACATTGGTTCGTCATGTTACTCTACCTCCAACACTGTTGATGAAATATCGAATCCCCAACACTCGCACCCTATATAGTATTTCTCTCACATGAATTTTCAAAAGGAAACTTCCTACTAGCTGTCACTGATCCAATGGGTCAAGATGCTTTACTACCCTATTGTAGGCCTCCAACTTCCTTTAGGTCTCATTAAGTAATTATATCCTAATTTACTATCTCATTTATAGTAATCAACTAAAACACATTCACCTATGACCAAAAAACTTGATTGAAACCTTCCTTGAAGTGTATCACCCTAGATGGCTCATCAGCAAAATACATAGGCATAAAGTTAGGAAGTTATGTAATGTGAGATGAATACTCCCTAAAGATTATCATACCTTTATCTAGAATAAACTCACTCACTCATCCATCTCTAAAAGTCCCAGGAAAGAAGTAATAATAAAATAAAACTTTGAAAACACTATAAACCATATATAGAAGCCTATCATACTAGTTCAGGATATACCAGCAATTATTAGAGGATCCCCTTAGCATATATGTAGAGAGATTCAATATCTTATCTATAGGTGTCTCTGGATGCTTGAAAATCGATAAAATAGTCTCAGGACATAGCTCATCAGCCTTTGGACTACCACCCCCACCCAAAAAATAGTGGATGAATTATAATAATAGAGTGGACACGACATCTCTTCCATAAATGAGATAGGGTGAAGTGCTCCTTGAATGATTTTCATAATGTGTTGGAGAATATCTCTGAACTGGGCAATAACACCCATAGCAAGAATAATGGGAAATGATACATGTGGAACTACTGGAGGTTCTACTGGTGGCCTAAGGACCACCACCTCTAGAGAATGGTCATTTCCACCCTCCTAGAGCATGACTGGAGGTAATCATGGTGGAATATCTCTACAAATTCCAAACACACACCACTAAAAATATTTATTGGAATGATCAAGGATATAAACATATGATATGTTGAAGCCTTCATATAGAAAAGTCAAACCTCTGGGATTTCTTCTAATTCCAGGACTGGGTAAAATGAAAAATCATCAAGAACACCAGAAACACCTCCTACAGACCACTTTTAACGTTGATCTTGGATTAAGTTCTATATTTTACATCCCAAAATTGATATATGAACTACAAATTTCATTTGGAAACTCTATCTAATGTTGACCTTTACATTTCAAAAAATAAATTTCATTTAAATTCATATTTATATTAAAATTATCTTTAAAAGGTTAATCCAAATGGATCACCTCTTATAACCTATAAGGGACCATACACCTTATAAATTTATGTGTTTAAACCATTCAATCCCAACCATAGAATTTTTTAGTACATCTGACCAATAGTCCAAGACTCATCATTTTATAATTTATTTTTAGGGTGTCTATTATAACCAATGTCGGAAAACAAATTAGGTTATGGTATAAAAACAAAGTACCAATTATGCTTCTCAATATCCTATAATAAATTTTAGTAAATAAAAATTTTATATGACAAGGAACACATAATAAATTTCATGTAGTCAAGAAATGCACCCAATATAGTATGGAATATGCATGGATTGTAAATCCTATAAGTTTATTAATGATGAATGATCTGTTCTTCCATTCATTAGAAATATAAGGATAAAATATGAAATAAAAAGAAATATACAACATCAAATGTTTCACCCAACAGAAAAGTCAAATAAACTATAATATGAAAAATATACAATATCGTATTCTATCTAAGGAAATTTGGATTTTTTCTATATGTGGGTTCACTACTCTTAGTAATAGATCATTACAAAAATTTTGACACTTCATAATATCCTGTATTATATTCCAGTATTATAAGAAAAAACAAAATAAATCCCTCTAATAGCAGTTTGTAATGCCCTAAACTCGGTTCCACTAAACAGTGCCCTATGTCAGTGGGTCACATGGACTTAGGCAGACCTCCCTGTATGTCAGAGGCTAACGACTAGTAGTGAGGATATGTGATGGTATGGTGGGGAGAATATAAACTTTTGATCATATAAAGACAACAATATCAAAGTAAAATAAATCAATGAAAGAATAATATAAATAACTAATATAGGATAAAAATCTAGATGACATTAGTAAAAGTTTAATGAATCCAAAGGTAATATCATATACAATATGAGTATGTCACGTCTCTATACAAAATAAAGGATATAAAGGGTATTAAGAATCTAGTATAATACATGTTTCAAATTTAAAAATAATAAAAATGACTATCTCTAGATAGAATAATGATCCTATATCAGTCATATACTCCTTAGCTCCTAATAATAATCAAGCAATCATTGTAAACCAATTGATTTCCCCTGTCCTTACCTGCATCCATGGAGTTAGTTTATTATCCCAACGGTGGCCCAAACATGGTGTGAGACAACACTCAGTAATCCACCCCAAATGGTGTTTATAACAAATCTAGTTTGTGTAAATAAATTTAAATAGTGTGAAATATACAATGGATAAATGAATTGTAAGTAGGTGTAATACTATCCAATTTTTCAAGTGTAATTAAACACCCATACTAGAGATATCTGTAAATCATGGTAAAAAATCCACTAAGGAATATTCCAAGTAATCTAGTTTCATACACCAATGTCTAGATCCAAGGTATAAATACCATATAATCCTCATTGTGTTATGCATACATGGGTTGGATCCAAGGTATAAAGACCATGTAATCCCCTTGGGTCATTGAAGAATCTATATAGAAACTCCTTAACTATTTGGGTGGATCCCAAAGAGAATTTTAACAGAGCATGTCCAAGGTGGCCAAAGAAATCTAGATCAATAGATTAGCAATGTCATTAGCATCAAAATTAATCAAGATCTATGGAATAGAAATGTTCATGGAATCCAATGTTAGACCCAACAGGCTGGATACAAGGATTATAAATTCCCTTGGTGTTGAACTTAATCAAGTGTTAGACCAAAATGGGCAAGATATGAGGATTAGAAATGTCCCTGTAATACAAATAAATCAACATCTCATTAATAATTTCATATCCATTTTCATAATCATACATAATATATGACTTCTTCCAACTCATTCTATAATTTCCATTTAATCTTTTTAACCTTTTTAGTCACCTGTAATCACATGTAAAGGAGTTACAAACCCTCTATTAATATCACATTCAATTCAATAAGGATCCCACTAGGATGGAAAGGTCACACACACCCAATGAAGTGGTATAACATGTGGAATATACAATAAAACACCTCACATGTGGTCTTGGTTGAGGTTGAAAACCTTAAACCATCACATGATATTAAGTGGGAAACCAAAAAATGTTCCAAAAATATAATCAAGGAACTCATTTAATTTTATGAGAAAAAGTGGAAGGTATGACATGAAACACAAAAGAAATATGGTATAAAATAAATATACCATAAGGTAAAAGTTATAATCCACCAACCATATATCCACTATAGAACAGTCATCCATTATCGATCACTAAATCAATCATGACTAGGAGAAAAAAGGATAATAAAAAAAACCATGGAAATAAGGTATATTATCTCAAACCATTATAGCACAGTCAATATCAAGAAAAATAGAGATAGGTGCAAGAGTAATGAAGAACCCACTATCATGGATCTAACAAGATGAATGACTCTTGAATCAGAGTTTTGATCGACGAGTTACACTATATCCTAGCTTTAGGCTTAGGGAGACATTCTAATGGGAGGAGAAGGGTAGGATGCTAGAAGAAAATTAGGAAAAAATATAAGGGTTGAATCATTTAATAAATTAAGTGGAAACACTCATTTTACAACATTTAAACTAGGCCACATGGTTTTTCCACATGGTTGGCCAAACTATGTGCCAACTATGTGCCCTTATTTATCTAATACCTCCCTCGCAATGTTCTTGCACATGGTTTGGGAAACTATGCCCAAACCATGCTTCCAACTCTGTAAAAAAAATTAAATGACTCGCATAGGCGTGAACACCTAGCTGCTTTGTTTCATTAAACTGTGTGGCCTTTCATAGAACCATGGACCCCCCCCCCCCACAGTTTCATCCAACCATGTGGCCTGGATTCCTTTTCCAAAAAATAAACCTTCGAGCTCCTAAAAAGCCCCAAACACCAAAGAAAACCCTATGAACTAATTATTCAATCACATTAGGTCAAATACAATAAATTAAACTAGAATTAAATAAGATTTTACCTCATATAAAAACCTAGGATATTACAAATACTATCTGAAAATAAAATATATTTATATATTGATTTACCATAACCAAAAAAATTCCATTGTTTTAAAGGACCATGCATGGTAGATATGATGCACAAACAAATATAGATGGTTAACTGGTGTCCCAATTTTGAATTTGATAATATGATTTTTCTGTGGATTTAAAAGTTCTATATTTAATGTTAAGGAATAAGACAATATAAGTGTAGTTTGAAATTTAGAGTATTAGTGTGTGTAGAAGAAATACATTTTTTGAGTTCCAAAGAAAAAACCCCATATCCATGTCAAGAACTTATTAAAAAGTTATTTATGAAATATGGGAGATTTATTATATTATATTTTTAATTCTGGAGTTTAATTGAAAATGGGTTATCAATAACAATTGTTTTATAAATGATGAATTTTTTAGGAAAATAATAAATATGAATAGACTAAAATACACATCTGGTAATTTTATCATTGAAACACATGAAAAAGAAATTTTCTATGTTTTTGATCCATTAATTATGAAGTATTATATAATTCTAAAAAGTAACAGATTATTTTTGTGATAAAAACATGATGAAAATACTGATTTATGTGATATCCCTACTTCCATGGAATGATTATTAGAGAATATTTATAAAAACATCATAGACACAGTTTGTTCGACATTTAATGATCATGAGGAAAGGGTAAATTTATTTTTAGTTTCCTAATATTACATATAACATATTTTATTTTTTTAATTTCCCTATTTAAATTCCATATAATGATATATTTATTATTTTAATTTTTTAAAATGAAAAACATATTTTATGAAATATTGTAAATTTTTGGTTTTGATAAGTTTAGTTTTATTTTTATAAATTTTAAATTATTCAAATTTATATATAACTATGGGATTTGCATAAATCTTTACTTATGCTTTGTTTTATTTTGCCTATAATATTTGTATTTTTTATAAATATCATTAATATTATTTTAACATTGTTAAATCCAAAAAATTCATATAAAAAATATTTTCAGTATTATTTTTAACATTGTTGTTTACTACTCTAATGAATATGGTAGAGTTGTTTGTTTTATATTGTTTTGTTTTCTTTGTATAATTTTAAAGAATTTATTCAAAATTTTATATAATAGATTTATTTTTATAAAATTTTACTTAATTTTTGTTTTCCTCTTTTATATAATGTGATATATCATTAATGAATTTACTATATTAGTTAAATACTTTAATATATATGAATAAAAATGTTTTTAGTTAGTTTAAATTTTATTGGATGGTTTTTTTATTTTTAATTAATTTTAAATATAATGGTTATATTAGGATAATTTTTTAGTAATTATTTATTAAGTTGAATAGTAATAAAATTTCATATCATACAACCAAGTTACTTATAGATTTTGGTGATGATCATACACATACTTATACTAAGGAGATTTCTCATATTTATACACATGAACCATCGAATTCTATAGGGGAAGAGAGGACTTCCAAGGGTGGCAAATGTGGTAGCACATGTTTACCAAAATTACCAATTACCAATATCTAGGACTGGTGGATATATGTTTATTTTTATATCAATGATAATCCCAGGGTTCCAAATTCAAAAAAGCGTTAAGACATATATTTTAATAAAATCTCATGAAAAAATTATCATTTTTATTTGTGATTGGAAATGTGTTAAAAAAATAGATAATATCTCAATTATGGGAAACTATTTTTAGTAAGATCATTTATTATTATTTCAAATATCATGGTTTTTTTAAATAATATAGGGGTTTCCCTTATTATGAAATAACATATGATATACATGAAAAAAGAGTAGTTAGTAGTAAATTTTATCTTTATATTTTTGGAGATAGAGGAATTTTAAATTAACGGCCACATAAGATTTCATTTTTATTGAAAGAAAAAATACAATATAATAGGATATATATCCTTATATATATAAATTTTCATGGAACTGGTTCGTTGAAAGTAGACGATAATAATGTTTTTTGGTAAATGAAATATTATATTTTTGATGTTTTTATTATTAAGGATCATATTAATTATTTTTTATCATTAATTCATAATAATTGAGGTCATCTCATCAGTAGATCCAATCCAAAAACTTCTATCCTCATACATTATCTCATAGATGGTATACTTATTGTAAGAACAAATGAGGTCCAAAAAATTCCAAAAACTGTGAGCCAAGACATTATGCTCTATAAAGGTAGACCCTCTATGCCACCCAACTAGATACAAAAATGGAAGGGGACTAAAATGACAAAAATATGGGTGATATATTACCTAAATGTTGTGGTAAATTGATAATAAAATTATAAGGAGTTATTTAAGAAATATAAGTTATTTAAATTATTTGAACTCATTATATATGGTGACTCGCTAATGATTTTTTAAAATATTACATGCAATAATCCCTTTAGGAGAGGATAAATTAGGGAACCTTCATACATGAGGTTAGGAAGGATATTTTAGCAACATCATTGGGAAATACCAAACAACTGAGTTGCATATGAGGGTACAATGTGGGTGCATAATTCAAAAAAGTGTTTGGATATTTTTGATATTCCTCAAACAAGGATTAATACAATGCAAAGAAAATAAAACATTAAGAATCAAAAATTTCAAAATATGGGTGAGATGATGGATTAGAGGATTTGATATTCGGTATAGTCCATATTTTCATACATTCAAACACAGTTTTAGGATACAAATCAAACTCTTCCATGTTCACCTACAAATCTAACCCCAACACCTCATCCTTTATAACATCCCATTTATTATAAGTAATATGTTGATGACCCTCAACATAATATTTTTATATATTTAATTATATACTATATTGGGGATACTATTCATCATAAAAAATAGAGATGTACTATGTTAGGTTTATGATGAAAGATATTATAAATAGATCAAAAAGGGTACCATTTCCTATATATGAGGTCACTATAGTTGGAAAAATTATCGATATTTTTTTATTTTGAACATCTATATATGTTAGACAATTTAAAACCATGGTATGTATATATTGTATCCATTATTTCATATTCATGTTAAATTAGTTTTAATATTTTAGCATTTATTTATTTATTTATCTTATTTATAAGAAAACTTTTAAGGTAAAGACATACTCTATAGTCAAAAAAAAGTACAAGATACTATGACTTCAGATACAAATTCTTCTAGACTTGATATATTATCATCATATTCATATTTGTTCTTGGAATTTTATAAAATTCTAATGGATTATATAATTTAAAGGAATAAATGAATGTAAATAACATTAAATTGAGATATCATGGATATTGTAGCTGGAGATTTTTTTGGGAATCTACATGATGAAAGTATTTTACCTGAAAGTTTTTTATAATATTTCTTTTAATTATCTTAATTTAATTAAATTTGATACCTATGATATTTTTGTATTAGGTATCTTTATATAATTTGTATTCAGTATGATATGACATCAGTATATAGTTTTTTAGCCTAAATGGATTTCACTAATAATGACGATTAAGAAATATACCAAAGGAAATGAATACATTGTTGAATGATTTCAAAATAGTGAAATACAGATTTGAATTCTTTGTTATCTTGAAGGGCATGGAATATATATTTCTTAATGTATATTTTCTATTAACTAAATAAAAAATCACATCATATTTTTTCTTTATTTTTGGCCATTGGAAATTAGGTATTTATTTTAGAAAGAGACAACAAATTACTATCTATTCTCTGTACATGGTGAGTTGTGAGAAAATTTCTATAATATATTGGACATGTACATTTTATTATTTGAATACTTCTATATTTTAATGAATTTTAATTTTATTTCATACATATCATTTTCAAATATAACATTGAATTAATTTGGATATAAAACCTGAAAGAGTTCATCAAAAATCAAATATGAGTGCACAAAGGTGAATTATAATTTATAATTTCTATATTTTGGCTATAAGTTCATAAAAATTTTATTTTGAATTTAAAACTTATTTTAAAATAGATCTTCCATCATCAATAAGGAGTACTCTTGATAATATTTTAGCTGTAAGTACTTCTATGATTTATGTTCTAAATAATTTCAACTGATATAGTTACAAAATTCCATAAGGTAAAATTTTATGACAACATTTATTTTAATATATCTTATAATTATATGAAGAGTACAATTTAAGTAATTAATTTTAATTTTGTATCTTTTTGATTTCCCTCAACCATATTGTGAAAATGATCTAAATCACCTAGAAGGAGCAAGGGAATATTATTTAATAAGTATGATTTTTTTATTTTTAATATATATTTTAAAGTTCATATTTAAAATTATAATGTTGAAATGATATGAATTTGTGATTCTATTTTTGGGTTCTAGTTGTGATGTTGTTTTCTGGTTTGGATTGTGTTTCTATACTATTGGGCCATTTTATTTGATTTTAATTTGTTTTAAAAAATTAATTTTTCACATCAGATATTGTATAATAAATGTTTTTGGATAAAATAAATATATATTTCACATCATTTATGATATAACTGATATAAAATATAGTTTGTCACATCAGTTATATAATTGCCAATGTAAATAACACTTCCCATTATGAAGCTTTTTACAGGTTTCTAAAATTTCCTTTTAAAAACTATTGTGAAATACTATTTTTCATGTTAGTTAATATTAATCGATGTGAAAAACATATTTAAAACGTCACTTATAATAATTTTTATAAGAAACTGATGTTAAAACCTAAAAAAAATGATGTGGAAAACCCATTTTTGCAATAGTGTTTTCTAGAGATTACCAAGTGATAACTAAAAGATAAGTAATATCACCCCCTTACGTTTACTAGAATATAAAAGTCATTATACTATATTCTCCATCATAAAATTTTATTCTATCCATAAGAATATTATTTATGGAATACCTTAATAGCACTTCAAGTTTCTCCTCATAAAGGAGAACTACTATAACCTTATCAATGTAATCGACACCTAAATACATTGTCACATTAATATTACATGGAATAAATAATAAATAATTGATAAAAAATATATTTAAATTTAATATCATTGAATATATATAAAGGTATTATAAATTATAAAGTAGTTTGTTCTAGGGTACCGACTCTAAGAGTCAGGTTTTTGAGCATGGCTAGACTGAGAAAATGGTTGAGTGATGATTCCTTGTTTCACTATATGGGTTGTAACAAGATTTAAGTGGTGATGGATTTAAGTTTAGAGACTCAGATACAATTCGTTGAAATATATTTTTTATTTTAATTTCTCCCTCTATTCATTATTGATTTGTGGCCTCTAGGATAGTATGTTTCTCTTTATTAACTACAAATATGTTGATTCACACCTTATATAGTGAATCATGGCTGCATATCAATTTAAAAATAATAAATAACATATATTTGATACTCATAACCCCAAAATAATCAATAAATCTTTTTTTATGATCATTATCATGACTATCACCAATTATCATCCTCATAAAAATAAATGTTTATGAAACCATAATTTTTTTGGGGTCAACATAATAAGGTTATATTTTATGAATAATTTTTAGTATCTCACATAAAACATTACTACTAATTTTATGATTTTTTTTAAATTTTTATGGGTAAATAAGTATTTTTTTATTTATAATATGATTTATAATGATAAATGGAAAGGTGTGGCCATAGTGGATGTCTGTCTAGTGGTTTCTTAACTGATTAAAAATTTTATCCTATGGGTTTATTTTATATTAATAGTGAATGGATTTTGAGAATATTATATCTATTTTGGTTATTTTTAAAAATTCCCATTTACCACTCCTTTAAGTTGAACGTTTTATCCTTTTAATTTGAAACTAGTTTTCCGCATCATTAAAGTATCAAAACATTGATGAATTTACTCTACAATTATCAATATTTCAAAGTGTGTGTTTTATCACACATTGTGTTTAAAGGATTTATTAGATTTAAGCTACTTCCATCTAAGAAAGGTGGTATGTTTTTTCCTAGGATGTAATTAAACATAACCATGTACAACATAGAGGGATAAAATTATTCTTAAGAAAACAATGTGAGATCATTAGGTTTAGATTTTATATATTTTATATATTATTTTATTTCTTCCTCCTATCATTCAACCATTATATAATTCATGTTTATATTTATTTATGATACTTAATTAATGTTTTCTATATTATGTATGTGGATTAATTGATTATTTATACTGAGAAGGACCATATTATATTCCATATACTGATTTTTATAACATTTTTCTATGATATATATGCATACTATAAAGAATTATACTATAATATTTAGTATAATGATCAGTCAATAATTCCTATACTATTTTTTCTTACTAAAAAAAGACCCTTCTACACTTTATTTATTTGTTGTTCATTTAAATTATAACTGTATTTTGTATATAGGTCATCATGTCTCCAAAAATATTATGATTTTTTTTTGCATAAATTAATATCAATTTTAATTTTCATTTCTGCTATAAGAATACCGATATCAAACCTGGTAATTATACACACAAAAAGAAACATTTTAATTCTCAAAAAGATATGCAAGAAAAAATTAATTATAGGGATTTAAAAATGTTGAATCAAAATATATTTTTATACAAAAGATATAATTTTTTAAAATTTTCTCACTTAAGAGGAACCAAATATCAATGAATAAGAAATGACCATAGATAAAATTGATTATTTTATTAAGAAATTATTTCTCTCTTAGAATAATTTCAAAAAAATATCTTGATAATAAGAGAAAGGACATGTAACTTAAGGAATTGATCATGTGATAAAGGATTAAAGAGTACTATATAATTTCAAAAAATAAAATGAAAAATAACAATACGATCTCAAAATATTATCCAAATAAAGGGTGATCAAAGATCAATTAGTAAAATTTTACTAGAGGGAAGCTTAACCGTGATCATAATAAGTTTAAAAGAAAATACTACAATTGTGCCTAGACTAGAAATCAAGCCAATGTTTATAGATAGTAAAAGAGGAAAATTAATCCATATGACAATATAGTGTATCTTAAAATTATCTCCAATGAATTTAAATTTTTTTATTTTTTTATGGGTTTTGAGATCAAAAATTAAAAAGAGTGGTGGGCTAAAAATAGAGATGCTTGTTATTTGTATTCCAATAGGTGAATGTTATCATTATACACATCAATAGGGAGTGATGAGAAACTCTTTATGGATAACTCATAAACTTCCAATGTGAAAATAATAGGAAAGGCACCTATAAAAATGACTTCTAGAAGAACCATGATGCTAAATAATTTACTTTATGTGCATTATATCAAGAAGAATTTAGTTCTAGTATTTATCAATTAGTGCATTACTTCAAGTTCGTTCTTATTTCTAAAAAATATATACTATTTATGAGTGATATTTATATTGGTAAGGGATATTTGAGTGATGTTTTATTCCAAAATCAATATAATGACTATTATAATCAATGATTATGAAATGAATGAATGAATTTCCCCTTCATTTTATGTGGTTGACTGTGGTGATTGGTGGAATGAAAATTAGTTCATCAAAATTACAAATATTTAAATAAATTATTTAACATGTATTTATTACTAATATTTTATTATTAATAAAAAAATTCAAGTGTGTGCTGAATCAATGTTTTATAAATCACACTTTTATAATATTTAATGTTTTTTTGTGCCTTTGAATTTAATACATACTGATATATGCTATATGAAATCATTACCTTCAAGAGGTGGTAAAAAATAATATATCACTTTCTTAGATTATTGTTCTTTGATTTTTTATATTTGTTTACTTAATAGTAAATATAATTCTATTGATTTATTTAAATATTAGAAAAATAATGTTCACAATCATTTTAATAAGATAATTAAAGGCATAAAGAGTAATCAGAGAGGTGAATATGAGTCACATTTATTAAATTTATATATTGAGTTTTGAATAATAGACCATGTTATAGTCATTACTCTCCAAAATATAATGGATTTACTATAAAGAAACACTGAACCATAAAATAAATTATGAAATATTTGCTAAATAGTTTTAATTTAACATAAATCATATTTAGATAAACTCTTTTTTTTAAGTGAAAATCACTTATTAAATAGAGTACCCCACAAAAAAAATAAATTATTCCCAATGAGTTTTTGAAGGGAATAAATACAAACTTTAAATATCTTAATATGTGGGATTTTTTGGAAAAATTTGTAGTTCCTAATCCTAGAAGGGTTAAAATTAGGCCCAAAGTTATCGATTTTGTGTTTATTAGTTAAGTAGTTAATATTAACACATATAATTTTTTTTCATAAATTTGAGATCATGGAAATACAAAAAAAATATTATCAATGAATATTGGGTTGCTTCAAAATCTAAAAATATATTTTCATATCAACTGAAAAATGAGTTGAATGAGAACAATTAAAGGAATCTAAATAATGTGGATGAAAAATAATTAATGGTGGTAGAAAATCAAAAAATATAATATAAATGATCTCTGACTAGTTTTGACTAAAATTTCTAAAATATTTTTTAAAAAATAAATCTCTAACATTTAAAGAGGCTATGAACCCCTCATAAGATTTATTATAGGATGATGTTTTGAATAGTGAAATTGATTCTATATTTTCTAACCACACATGGAAATTTTTTAATCTTACTCTTTGAAATAAACCACATTGATATGAGAGGATATTTAGAAATAATTTAAAGGTTTATGGAACTATTTAACAATTAAATGCTAGAACTGAGGTAAAGGGGTGTAAGTAAAATTAGGAACTTTATTATTTAGACACTTATTCATTTATTACATGGATTATATATAAGGATATTAACCACTTTAAAAACCATTAATGATCTAGAATTAAATATAATAGATGTTAATATTTAATTCTTAAATGATTAATTGTAATAAGAGATTTATATAGAACAACTTGGAGGATTCACTAATCTAGGATAACCAAAAAAATATATAGATTGTTGAAATATCATTATGGGTTACAAAAAGATCCTAAGAAATGAAATATAGAGTTTTATGATGTAATTTTATCAAATATGTTCAATATTAATTAGTGTAATAAATATGTATATAATAGAAACACTTAAAATGGATATATTATTATATTGTTATATATTTATTATTTTATAATATTTATAAGTAATATATATCATCAAATCCATCAAATGTTTATTCACCAATAATTTTTAATGAAATACATGGTTGTAGAAGATGTCATTTTTGGATTTCAAATATATAGAAAATTTGATAGACTTGAATTATCACAGTATCATTATATTGCTAATATTGTAAAAAAATATAAGTCTATATATGAAACCAATAATGGATCTGATTTGTGCTAATTTATGTCTTTGAAAGTACATCGATTAAATTAAATGTTAGTTGGAGTATGTCTATTTTATTGATAGTTTTATTTATTGGATGAATTGGGCTAGATAATACATATCTTTTTTCCATAAGAAGGAAATGTAGATTTACTTGCAATACAAATAATATCTATTTGGTATATGTGAAATGATCTTTAGGATATTTAAAATATAGTAATAAATTTTCATTAAACTATTCAATGTATCCTACAATACTTTCAGTTTTCAATGAGGAAAATTAGATAAATGATTTAAAATATACTAAATCCACATGTGGTTATATGTTCACAAATTTTGGTTGATATATATCTTATAAATCATCCAAATAAATGTACACTGGATAATCCACTATAAGGGTAGAGTCCCCATCCTTAGACAAAAATATAGAAAAATATAAATGGATTCAAAAAATATTAGAAGATATTCCAAGTTATCCAATACCTATGCCTATTGTTTTTATTCATTATGAAAGATGATCAGTGATATATAGGGAAAACAATTACATATACAACGATTTTTTGACATATATATTGATTAATGTTATCAATTAGACAACTAATATCTATTGGTACTATTTTCATTAAATATGTCACATCAAAAAGATATATTGTGGACCCCTTTATTAAAGATTTAACTATAGAGTTCGTAGGAAAATCATCTAATTTAATGTGTTTAACCTCTATTAAATAATTTTTTCATTAATGTAACCCTATATAGTTTACTAAAGATCCAAAAAATATTGTTTCAAAGGGAACACTAGGTTTTGATAAAGAAGATAAGACTCTTTTTTCCCATTACCAAGATGATAAATTGCATTAAGAAGAGGTTAAATATCTTATATTAATGAATTTTCAAATTAATTAATTTTTTAGAGTCACTAATGTTAATATAGAGAGGTTTCATTTTATGGTGAATTATTGGGTCTAATTGACTAAAATTATCATGAATCTAGGTGGTGTTCATGAACAAAATAAACATAATAGTGAGAAAAAACTTTTTTGGAAGATAATTATGATACTTATATCATTAAAATTGTATGGAAGGTTGATTTTTAAAAACATCATATCTACTGATTAGATAAGAAATTTTAATAGCATTCAGTTGATAAAGTAAAAAAGTTAAAATAATACATATCCTAAAAAACTTTTTATTTGTTAGAAAACTAAACAATTTTATAATTTTTTTTCATTTATAGAGGGGTTGTTAAAGATAATTGGAAAAGCGGGGAATGATGGGGTTAGTGGGTAATGGTTACTTAACTAAAATTAAATTTCTTCATATTTTCTTTCTTTTATTTTATCCGGTGATTGGTTTTTAGAATATTATATTTATTAATTTTTCAAACACTAATTTTTATTTTTTATAAATAAAAAGGTTCCACCCCTTAATTTTACACATTGTTTTACAAATCATTAAAAGAATAAAACCCTACTAAATATACTTCAAATTATATAGTATTAAATGTTTGATTATCTATATAGGTTTAATTTGAATGAGTTATTGTATTTTATGGTCCACTATCTATGAAAGGTGACATAATCTATCATAGGAGATAATTTATCATAACATCAGGCATTATAGAGGTAGAAAATTTACTTAGGGAAATAATGTGAGTTTACTGGGATCATATTTTATACATTTTATTTGTTATTATATTTCTTACCCATCACCTCTATGAATATTGTACTCTATGTGAATACCATCGTATACTACTTAATTAAATTCTATTATATTATGTCTATAGATTACTTTATTAATTATATTGAGAAGTATGCCACTATATTTCATATATGTATTGGTTGGACCCTTATCTATTTTAAATATATATACTAATAAGAATTACCCTACTGTATTTATTATATATATTGGTCAACACTTCCCTAATTATTTTCAAAAGACACTAAGATACCCTAGTGAATTTTTTACAAAGATTGGTTACTGAGACTATAATTTTAATTTATATCTAGGACCTTATATATATAATACTAATGTAGTATAAACCATCAATGCCCAAAATATACTAGTGATAAAGTGAAAATGTAAATAATCTTTAAAAATTTATATTTATGTTGATTCTATATTTGAGCTTCATTGTAAGTGCATGAAATAAATAAAAAAACCATAATTTGTAGTTTTACAATTCGTCTTAAAATTTTAGGACTACCATATTATGATTTTTCCTATCCATATACAATTTTAACTATTATTTTTAAATTTATTTGGTTATTTTGTTGTTCATTTGAAAATGAAATGGTAAATTTCCTTAAAAAATATACAAGCAACAATATTTTTTTCCCTGATAAATAAAATTTCCCATAGGATTCAAAAAAAACATTACATGTAGAGAGTATAAAATAAAATTATGGTAGTCCAATTATATTCCATTAAATCTTATTTTTTCATAAATCATGTTAATGTATCTCGTATAGTTTTTTTCTCTACTACTTTAATTTTTTGTGAACTATTACGATTTCATAAAATGATTGAATAGGTGTGATGTTGGTGTCAAAATTTCATGTGGTTATGTATAATATAAAGAGTTTTTTATGTGGTTATTTGGTGGGCCATTCTAAGATTGAAATAAAAATGACGAAGTACAATGATTATATGTTCTTATACATTAAGGATTCAATTACTTGTCCCAATCATAAAGTGAATCTCAAGGGTATTGGTTCATTAGTTTCTATAATAATTCATTGTTTATCCCTATCAAGATTCACTATTTTTAATAAATACATTGTGTGGTTGTGAATTTATATATGATATTTTTGTCATTTTTTATTAATGTTGTGTTTTAATATACTTATTAAAAAAACTAATATAGAATTTATCACATGTGATAATTATTTTATTGAAATTTTTTCAGATTTATTATTAAAATATGGATTCAATATCATTTATTTAAATGATTCTATTTATAAATTTAATTAAAATAAATTTTTCATCAAAAACAATATTCTTTCAATTTAGTATAAATTTATATCATGTCATCACGTATCCCACTTTTCACCTACTTAAGTTATTTTATGTGTTATTTGTTGGTAAATTTTAGTGATAATTGTACAAAAAAATTATTAAGAAGATAGAACTTTTTCTGTTTGTTCAAATATTAAATTTAATTGGGTAGAAATATATTTTTACTTGAAACTAACAATTAATTGACACATCGATATCCTATTACTCTTATAAACTCACATGTCATGGTTATAAAGAAACACACTCCTTGACCACCCTTCTTAACACCTTATCCCCAGTAATAGAGATCTTCATGGGACTCACTATTATCATAAGTCCTTGCTTTGTAAGAAATATTTGAATTTGGATGGAATATTATCCTTATCTTTGTAATGAATGTTGTTTTTTATCATATTACTTGTTAATTTGTTGTTTGGTTTTACTTTTTTTATTCCATTATTTTCGGTGTTTATATTATGGTTGTTAAAAGCATGCATTTACACACCCCATCAATCTAAGGAACATGCCATGGTGTTATAATAGTATCTATTCCCATGGTAAGGTTTAAATGATATTATGATCTATTGGAACATACTATGTATAAATTAGTGACCGTGATAGAGAGTGATTCATAGAACAATTTTTTTCTTTCGTTTTAGCCCTACCTCATCCAAAGAGTGACCCTCGATTTCACATCCCTCTATATGTTTCTTCAACTTAACTAATTTCTATCCCTTAATAATGGAATAAACCACCATATAGAATAAAATTAATTTTTACCTTCTATAATTATGTTCTTTGAATATGGGTTTGATTTCATTACCTTCATTATCTCTTCCCTTTACCTGGTCTAGTGGTGTGTTGAAAATCAGAGGCAGCCTGAGTATTATATACATCGTCCTATAAAGTATCTAATTTTACTAAGACACATCTAAATGTACACCACAAAAGATAATTCATAGAGGATAGAGATAATGTCTAACCTAGGAATCAACACTCACCAAATCCACACACGCACAAGTAAGGGACCCAAATAAGAGAACAAAAATAAGGGATCACCTTGGGTGGTAAGGGATGTAAGGAAATAATCCACCTTATTACCTTTTCTCAAAGTGTGATGAACCTCCACCAGATCATTTAGAAGATTATTAATTCTATGGATTAGGTAGATAATAGATCAATTAATGGTGGTATTATTGTGAATTATGTTATGAATGATCAATGAATCTATATCCATGGTCTCCTAGAAGAGGTATCTATCCCAATAGAGAAAAATACCATCGAGTATTGCATGGGCCCCCAATTGAAGGGATGCCACTTGACAATATATAGAATACAAATCATCATTAACTGATGCACTGGGATCATGAATGTCTCCTTATCCTCTCAGGATCCCATCCATGTAGGACTCAACAATGTTCTGTTTTTTACTTTGGTAAGGAGGGTCCCATTTTACCAAAAAACCTTGCATGCACACATCCTGAAATGAGGTGGGGGATATGATACCTACCACAAGATTAATTATATAGGGGGTATTGACCATGTTATTAATTATTAGACCAATTTTTGATTCAATACATTATAATATAAACACAAACACTATCCCAGAGCTGAATGATCCTTTATGGAGAGATTTATTTCGAGTAGTCTAGAGGGTCTGGAACCCTGTAACCAAAAGAAAAATTATGGATCCCTGTTAATTTTTATTTTTCATAAAACCTAGAAACCAGTTAATAAGCAACACATTGACAGTTACATTATTATGGTTGAATCTAAAAATTTCTACTAGAATTATTCACATCATTCCTACCCAATCTATTTAAAAAAAATAAATAAACCTTTTATTCAGCCTTTGGATCCCTAAAACATGTACACCTTGAAGCTAGAAAGACCCCCTTACACATGAATTTATTACCTTTAGGAACCTTATGAACCTTGAAACACAATGAAAGAAAAAAAAATATTTCAAGGGAGTTCCTAGAACCAAAGAATACCTCCCCATTAAACTCGGTTTAAGGAACCATACCTCCGGGAATGATATGTTTTTCCATAAATATTGTCATACAACGATTTTTTGAAATCACTTTTATTCAACTTCTTATAGAGAATAATATCCCTAATGATTTTATTTTGGTTCATATTCAAAATTAAATGTAAAAAATATGGGTACCTTCTTTCTTGGGATAAGTTTATGTTAGGATTCAGACAACCAGAGATTCCCAACAACATACCTGTCTAGTTTTGATACCAAAAGTTAATGTCTTTGTGACCAATAATCCATCTTGATTTCATCTAGAGTTTTTTAATTTGTCCATATATTTTTTTAAAACCCCCCGAAGATCCATCTATTCAACTAATTTAAGATATAACCACACTTGAGAGAGATGAACTTGGCCCACATGTATCCTCAATCCACTTCCTCCTAAACCAACCTTTCATGCATTGAGTATATGGTTTCATCGATACTTGTGATATTAATACCCCTAGCCTATAGATATTTTTCCATACTATCCCACACTAATCAATGGTACTACCCCTCATTGTACCCATCCCATATAATTTTTTTCAGAATCTTCTCCATTCATCTTAGCACTATTTTAGGCATATAGAGAGTGGAAAGAACATTCACATGAATTGAGGTTAGTACACAATTGTTTAGTGCGATGTGGCGTCTAAACAAAATAAATTGGTTATTCTAGTTATGAATGTGACTATATATTTTTTCAACTATCCTTTCAAAATGATGAATATGAAACCTTCTCAAGGAAATTGGGTCCCTTAGGCACTCCAAAAGAAAATATTTTCTATTAACTCAATGAGAGTCCACAATCTTTTTAACACTTATCTCCAATAATTGGAAAGAAATTTAGAAATTTATTTTATCTTTTTAAATGATTTGTCCACTAAACATGGTTTACTCATCAAATATTGAACTAAAATTTCGAATGAACTAACTTTTACCATTGACAAAGATAAACTGTATCATCTAAAAAGTTTTAGTGTTTCTTGATACTATATATATAATGAAATTATTTCATGAAATATATTAAATATCTCCTATAAATTTCTTCTCTCATAATACCCATCTTAGATATATCCTAATTAAAACCATTCTTCATCACCTTGGGAAAATAAATACATAATAAAAGGGTAGATTTGATGCTCAAAAAGGGTAAACATGGGATATATCAATTAATGTTCATATCTAAGAATATGATAAACATAAAAGTATAAAAGAATGTTCATAATTTAAAATTTTCATTCCCAATTAGTCATAGATCATAAATCAAGAGTCCCGAAGAAACAATTTTATATTTCAAAAGAGATGAGTCATAAGAGTGAAGAATCATCATTAACCATCCAGGATTCATGAGAGCATGTCCTAAGAATAAGAACATTTTATAGGAATTGTGGAATAAATGTTAGTTTAGAGAATTATTTCATTAATAAATTATCACTACCAAGAACACCATCACATTGTGGACAAAGTTTCATAATGGGTTAGGTTCACTCCCTAACCTCATTTTATCCCTGTAATGGGTTCACTCCTTATCCTATAATATTTTGAGATATAAACCATCACTCAATTCAATATAGGGACATATAATTATGGTCCCACCTATCATATAATAAAAACCATACTTATGTGTGACATATGATGATAAAAATATTCATCCATTCATCATAGAATAACTGATGAAAAAATAGGTTTCATAAATATTTCAACATCAATTAATCATAATCTATGAAAATAAATAACTTGTATGTTACAATTAGATCACATCCCTATTAATGTGGATGAAATATCATAATATGTTTATATAAAAGAAAAATTTGTTATAAATAACATTTAAACATTTCATTGAAAACATAATGAAAATATTCTTTTCTTTTGATAGAATTTTCAATAAAAATTACTATAATATTGAGAAAAAATTATTTTAAAATAACCATGGAAATATATAAAGTATGATTCACATCAAGTAATGGTATTTATGGTGGGAAAATTCATTTTTACAGTAAATGTTACAAAATAGATTCCTTATACACTTTTTTTAAAAAAATAAATAAAAAATTCAGAAAACATTATAAAAATTATTTTTAAACCATTGAAAATAATTAAAATTATGGTTTAAAATGAAATTAAATTCGTTTTGTATCACATAAGATAACATTCTTGAAAAAATTGTAAACATGCACATGTAATAAAAGTCTTCAGGCCAAAGATAAAATAAGGCTAGTATTTCTTAAAAACATTTTCTAAATCATTTTAAGTACCAAAGAGAGAAGAATAAAAGGAAAAAATGAAATCCAAAAAAAATAACTATAGGATAATAAATTTTATGGGGATAAATATATAAAGTAAATATAATTCTATTAAAACAAATTCAATAATAAATAATATTGATTAAAAATATTATTGTAACATATACCCTTACTTAATTCCTTAAATTTCTTCATACACATTTGTAAGATCATATATAATAAATGTATATTAATTATAAATTCATAAAAATATTATATTAATACATATATTACAATATAAATTTACTTTATAACTTCAAATTACCAATTTATTAGTAATTATTTATTAAAATCAATATTCTGGGCGTTAACTGTTCCATTTCCCAGGCCTATTTTGGTTTAACGGTTCCACTACTCTCACCTTGGTCATAGTTGAATCATATCCTAAATTTTAATTATGTTATATGTATCTTATTAATTCATTTTAAACACTATTATATCCATTCATATAATTTAGTGATGAAAAATTTGTTATGTCATTTCATTGAGAAGGTAGTTCATATATATGCATGAGTAATGTTTTCATTTTTCAACAAATAGAATGAAAAAAGGTAAATAATAATAAACATTTACATAATCCTAATAATATAATAAATATCATAAATTTTTATTAATCCCTCACATATTACTATCCATGTATGGGATATATGAAAAATGAATCACATCCCTTCATGGTGGTGGTGGTCCAAACGTACACACAAACGACATTATCAGTCCATATAAGATAGAAATGAGGTAGAGAATGGATATAAAATTATCATAAAAACATTTTTTTCCATAATACTAATTTAATCATTTTAATATGGTTATTTAATATTTTATGAGGTTTAATAAGAAAGAAACTAAAAAGCGATAGGTAAAGACAATTACCTCTTCTTTGAGAAACTTCCTTTGGATTACACATTAATCTTTCAAAGGTTGTAATTTTGGAAAAACAATAGAGTATCTATGACATGGAGAGGGATGTTATGAATATATTTGGTAGTTCATATCTGAGAAATATGGATGAAAAGGTGTGAATTTTTAGGTAGTTAAGACCTCCTTTTATAATTCAGTGGAGTGGCACTCTTATAAATACTTAAAACATTACAATATAATAAATTCATATTCAATTGAAAGTGGCATGAAGGAAACAAATATTTGAATATAATGTAAGATTGGGTTTAATTGAAATTAATAAATCAAATTAATTCAATTATTATAAATATTTTATTTCTTATCTCTAATTTTAACACACCATCAATCCATTTAACTCTTACCATGGGGACACAGTTTTACCATGGTTACAAATTACTAAGAACAAAAATGAAATTAGACTCATTAAAAAATATGAACCTTTTGGCTAAAAATATGAAATCTATTATACAATATTCAATTTTTATAATTGTAAAAAATTCATTGAATAACTATAAAAACATTAATGAAACTTGATTTCAAAAAAACACATTTTTAAGAATAAAAATGAATTTATTCTTAGTCATTACCTAGTAAAATCCATTAAATTAATTTTAAAATATTTTATTTAATATATTATATACACATATAATTAAATTTTTTATCAATATTGAATAATTTAATTTATTGATATAAAAATTTATTTCATGCAAAAGTGTAGTTTTTCAGAAAAACATCTCTTTTTAAATTCAAATGCTTATATTTTCATTTATGACCAATTGATACCCTATTAGTTTAGTTTCTACATATGTTAAAAATATTTTTTATATAATTTTAATAATCCAAATTATTTTTTTTATATAAAAATATATGAAAAAAACCAATTATCATAAACAAAATGATTCAAAAGAGTTCATTAGGTTCTATAGTATTTCCTAAATGAATTAGAAGTTATTTTAAACAACTATATTTCAATTAAATAACATATAATGAGATCCATTTTATAATGTATAAAAATTATGTTTATACTAAGAGGTTTGGGAGTTTTTTTTTATTATTTAGTGAAATTTGTTGGAGTGGATATGATATTTTAAGTTGAATTTTTTTTTCAATACATAAATTGTATTCAAAATAATTTTTTTTTTGAGAAAAAGATGCTAGGAAACTAATTCATACAATTTTTATGAAATTTAAAATTGTTGACATATCATTAATTTATTTCATGTAGTATTTATATTGAAATAATAAGTAAACTAGTTCTGTGTGGAAAATTTTGGTATTTCATTATTGAAATTTTTTTGGATAAGAAGGTATGTGAAGTAACTAATTTTCACACCACAACCAATTGACATCGAGTTGGGATATGCCACAAAAGAGGTATATATTCCATGGAGATACTGAAATTGGTAGTGGGATGGAAAGTGGTCTGCAAGACCTCATACAAAATTGTGAGTATCCACACTATATAGGATACTCAAACTGAGTTATCCACACTATAGTGAAAGACCATACCATAGTCAGGAAAAAATGTGGGGGATTGTTCTATAATGAATGGATCATGTCACATATAAAAATGAATCATTGTATTGTTAATATATAAAATTAATGACCACTATTTCATATATCAATTTAAATATTTAATCCTTATGTGTAATTTTATTAAAAAGACATAGAAAAATAATAGGGTACACCATAACTCCTTTGAACACATCATATAGTTTATTTTTAAGGATATTATGGGTAGTTTGAGAAAAATTACTAACTTTGATTCATTTTCTAAATTTGGTGGTTATTAAAGCTATTTTATCAATCAATTAGAATTTAATGGTCATGATTAATATGAAATTTGATTCAAGGGATGTGATTCAAGGAGGGGATTTTAATTTTAAATTCAAATTCAAAAATATTTTTCTATTGAAGAGAGGATAATGTATAGATTAGAAGGAGGTGGATTCTTTTAGAATATTGAAATGGGTATAGAGGAATGAGAAGATGAATTTTGGAATATATTCAATATAATTAATAATATATGATTATCCAAATAAGAAGAAAATAAAAAGACGAATATTTAAGTGGTTGTGTGCGTGTGTTGTTCATATAAAGTGAAGAAGAAACATGTTCTTATACAATTATGAATGAGATTTTATAATTTTTTTCATACAGTGCATGTAAAGTGGAATGGGAATATTTCACGACACTCAACAACATAGATGAATACTATTTGGTTGAATACTTTTTTATTTTTACCCAAACAGTTATCATTGTAATGTAAAGGATACACATGTGTGTGGGATGCACTAAAGAACAGTTGGGAGACCTGAAAACATGATTTTAAAGGTTATACCCTATACATTGTACACTTACAATTATTATAGTGGGTATTATGGTTCTAGAGTAATCCATATCATACTAAGGACTAGAAATATCACATTGAGATGTGAACTTTGTAAATCTTCCATGTTCACTTATATTGATGTGTGTTTGAGTGTGTTGTGTCAATTATCAGTAATACTAATTGGGGGAAAAGTTTATTTCAAAATAAATATAAAATTAAAAATTTATCACTGATTCTCCCCCTCTCAATGATCTCTCTTTGATCCTAATGTGATTCTACACATTATTTCCATAATTCCATGGTCATTTTCATCAAAATATATTAAATAATTTTATTTATAAAATAAAAATATATTCTATAACCTCAATGTGTTACATTATACAACCTTAAAACGATTTTATCTTCAAAATTATGTCACTCAGATGTAAAAAACTATGGATAACACTTCTTAATCACACCCTCAAGATTCCATATTGCTTCATTGAATTTATAATTCATCCAAAGTACCATAACTAGAAGATTGGTCTTATTCCAAAAAACCGTATCTCTATAATCCATGATTTATATATATTTCTCCTCTTAAGAAAGATCATGATCCAGTGGTATTACCATTTATTACAGTACATGTGAAGGATCTAGTATGTAATTCAATAAAAGAGACACATGGAATAGATCATGAAATTGGGAGACATTTTGAGGAACCACCAAGTGATAAAATACCATACCAATATAGTTAATAATCTCATTGGGATTGATATATCAAGGGATTAGCTTTAACTTCTATCTAAATGCTATAAAATTATTCTAAGGTAATATTTTAATGAATATCTTGTCACCAACTTCAAAATCTATAACTCACTAATGATTGATAGAATAAAATTTATATCTAATATTAAATTCCTTGATGTTTCACTAAATAATTAAACCATATATGAAATTTTCCTATAGTTCATAGGTCCCAATATCTTTCATTCCATAACAATATACCATCATTTTGGAGTCCTTAACTTCTTTCTATAAATGGATTCATAAGGATCCATCTGAATTCTTGAGAGAAATATATTTTTATAAGAAAATTCGACTAGATGTAGGTGATGATACCATACTCCTTTTAAACCAATATAGAGATATCGTAGTATATCTTCTTGGGCATGAATTTTCCTCTCATAATGGACATATTCTTGCAGATGACATGTACTTCTAAATTTTAAATCCTTATTCAAATCTCACTAAAGACTTCTCCAAAACAATAAGGTAAAAAATATATCTCTATCAGATATGATTAAGAGTTGTACTCCATGTAGCCATACCAATTTCTTAAAATATAACCTAGTGATCTAATCAAGATAAAAAAACTTCTCTAATAGATATGAAATGTTATAAGTTTATAAAGATTTTTACTACAAACCAAATACAATTATTTCCTTTGGATGTCTTGGGGAGTCCCATAATTAAATCCATGGTGATTCTTTCCCATTTCCAATGAAATATGGGTAATGGTTTTAAAATACCCTTATAATTTTTTCTATTAACCCTAACATCCTTGCATACTGATAACGAAGATACATAATCGACAATATATCTCTTCATGTTATCCAACTAGGAATTCTCTCTAATATCTATATATATCTTTGTATTTATAGGATGAATAGATAATAATTCTCTATGAGATTCATCTAACAGAGCCTTCTTCAATTATAGTAGTTGAGGAACATATATTCTATTCCAAAATATCGTCATTCCATCACTATAATGAATGGAATTAGGAACATCTATTACCTTCTTTTATAACCCCACATCTTTTTTCTACATCTCTTTAATTTTTCCATGAATAAAATTTTGAGCATTCATATAGGAATGATATGATATATCTCCTCTAATTTTGAGTGAAAAGTCCTTAAACTGAAAATACATAAGTATTGAACCTATTTTAATCCTCATCAATAAAAAACTAGCATGGTCCCTCTAATTCAGAGAATCAACCACCCAGTTCACCTTCCATGGGAAATACTATATTAAAAAATAATAATTTTTAATTAGTTTAAGTTATATTATTTAGAACAAATTTAAATATTTCTATGTTAATATATGCTTCAAGATTTTATAATTCTTATATATGTCACACCTCTCACCATAATTATAATTCCTTCATATCTTAAAAGTAAAAATTATTTCTCTAGTTCCAAATCATGAGTCGGTTAATTTATCTCATGAATCATCAACTAGCGAGAGTCGTAAAATACAACCATACCATTATACATAAGAAAATATCCATATAAATCCTTTAATGAATCATTATAGATCAAAAACACTTCTCTACTATAGTGTAGTGTGATAATAATTGCACTTTATAACTTTCCCCTCGGTTCCTTGAAATTTTATTCACATTCACCTACTCAAAGGAACATGACACTATTTCACATAAACATGGTCAGTGTCTTTGATATATGTGAGTAAATAATCATAAATATTTGGAATTATATATCAAATATATTAAAACTATATATCTTGGTCACTATTGTTGGTCTACAATATTTTTTAATATCTTCTTTATTTTATGGATCCACCGATATCTCCTCAATTATGATTACATGTCCTAAAAATGATACTTTCTATATCAACAATTTGAACTTTATATATTTTGAAAATAAATTCTCTTTTCTCAAGTTATTCAATACAATCCTAAAATTATATTGATAACATTCCTTGTTCTAGTAATATATAATTATATCATTAAGAAAGACTACAAAAAACAGACCAATGTAATCTATAAAGACTCTATTAGTCATATCCATGATGATAGCTAGGAAATTGTT
This sequence comes from Viscum album, assembly GCA_963277665.1. Classification (NCBI taxonomy): domain Eukaryota; kingdom Viridiplantae; phylum Streptophyta; class Magnoliopsida; order Santalales; family Viscaceae; genus Viscum; species Viscum album. The sequence goes on from OY728164.1 coordinate 1,355,939,564, forward strand.
AAATAAATTAAATCATTATAAATTTATAATGACCCTAACTCATAAGGAAGGATATATTGGATATTTGATCATTTTTAACCCTCAATCAATGGAATCTATATTAGAGGAAAATCCTTGAAATCTATTATGCTCATCACAGTCAATCAAACAAAACACCAATACTTGATAGAGGATACTTGTCCTCGATATTGACCATGTTAATTTATTGATAATAAATTCAAAATAGTTATACCCTCTTATCAGAGTAATAATAAAAACAAAAATTATAATAATATTATCCATAATATAACATCATAAATATACATCATTGAAAGTTCAAGTAATCCAAAGTGTATAACCATACGGATAAAAAAGGAAGTCATATTTTCTACATAACAAAAACCATTGTAATCCAAAATTGGAAAGTAAACCCAAACTAGCTCTGGGGATATGATCGGTCCCACTATCCATGCTCTACTACTAACATACAATTTCATAATTTGTCACAAGGGATTTTCCCATGTCTGGACCTGCAATGATGAAGTTTATTGAGGTGCCAAAGGTGGCCCAAGTAGGTTGTGAGTACAACTCAATAGACCACTATAAATAGTTTATAAATTATATACAATCTAAGTAAAAGTATATAATATTTTGAAATTAATTAAATAATGTGTGAAAGAATAATAAAATAATTAGTTATCCATCAACCCTCGGGTCCAGGGTGGCACCTCAATTCAATCATACCTGCTTTGGAAAATGTTAAATACATCTATCTATAGTACAATAATCATGTATATAAAAATATATGGGACCATTATATCCAAAGAACTAAGTCTGAGGTTCGCAATTGTATATATATAATGGGAACAAAATATTCAAGAAAACCATATCCATGGTCTCCAAAAAAAGAGTAATTTAAAAAAATAATAATGATTGGAAATTCCAGGCCCAAGCGTCCATGGTCCCCCAACATTATATAATAATAATAACAAGGAAATTCACACCAGATCTAAGGAATATATCCAAGGTTCCCCAATTGTATATAATAATAATAGGAAACACCGAACTGAGGTAATATGTCCATGTTCCCCCAAATATATATAATAATAATGATAAAGGCCATATATAGGGAAACACATCCAAGGTCCCCCAATTGTTTATAATAATAATAAAAACAATAATGGGAACACCAAATCCAAGTAATAATGTCTATTTTACCCTATTAATACACAATAATAGATACACTAGATCAAATAATAATATCCAAGGTCCCCCAACTATCTATAATAACAGGCATACCAGATCCAAGGGAAAATTTACAAGGTCTCCAAAAAGTATATAATAATAACATATAGTCAATTTCATAACATCATGTTTATCAATTAACATGAAAACGTTTATCATTTCATTATTTTATTATCTATTAAAATCTATTTTCCATGGATTCATTAATTAAAAATAAAATTAGAGTTCAATAATAAATAATTTAATTCAATTCTTTTGTATCTAGGTTACACCCTAAGAAACATTAAAAACCAATTTAATTATTAGTCAAGGACATGACACTCCTAATTTCACAAATTTAATTCCCTATAATTTTTCAATGGATGGTTCACCTTAATTGGTTTCCAAATTCCCAATTTTTACATGCCAATGGACTTTTAGAGGTCCACATGAAAGTCTAACATGATTAATTTTGGGTATCAATTTTTTTTTTGAAAAGGTCATGCATTCATTATATTGATTTAGAAACACATAATTAACACATGTATAGGCATTCAGACTCCAAGAGATAGCTCATGTTTTCCAACTTCAAATATAATAAATCTCAAAATCCAAGGTAAACTGCTTGAATAAAACCCGATGATCCAAAATCTCGTAGATCTATGATATCCTTTATGTTCCCTGAAAAAATCCCAAATAGGGATTATAAATACAAGTATCAAACCATATATCCAGACATGATATCCCCAAACTAGGTTTTCCCTCTATGGAAAATGAAAAAAAACAAGAATAAGTAACCGAAATGGAATTCATAACTTTTATCCATAAGGTCTAAAGATCCTTGATTAAGTGAGATCATCCCCAAAAAGGTGAGGAATATCCAAAAATCTCCTATGGGGGTTCATGGAATAAAACTCCTAAGATAAAGAAGAATAATTAATGTTTTTGGTTGAATTTTTGGTATAAAATATGTTTTCCATATTTCATTAAATCCCTTCCCACAGTTTGGACACATTGTTTTGAAAACTATGCACCAACCGTGTGAACACCAATGTCCAAAACACACTACTTCACAATGTTTGGATTCATGATTTTAAAAAACTTTAACCAACCATATAAAAAGGATCTATAATGATTTAATATATTTTTATGGGTACTAGAAGAAATATACATAGTTTGAAAAAATATACACCTTCTTTTTCTCCTTTCATGGTTAGCTTCACTATTTGGAATAATAGTGATATTACTGTGAGCCCCCCATAGTAACTCCAAAATTAATATTTAGGAGCTTCAGACCGTGAAAATTCTTTTATTCTACTTTTATTATTGAAATAATATATATCTAAGGGTAATTATTGATTTTTGAAAAAATAATTAAAAGGAAAAAATAACTAAAAGAAGGTATGAGGTGATACAATATCCCCACTGTATAGCAGCTCTCCGCTAAGATTCCATCACAAGTATCATCAAGTAACATTGATGAATAATGTGGGCCAATATCCCACATATTCAACTCTCACTCCCAAGTCTCCTCATGGATACGTCTATCCTACCACAACAGTCGTACCATAGGAACCATTTTCCCATGAATGATATTTTCACTTTGATCCACTATATGAAATAAATGTTCCTCAAAATATGTATAAATGTCAAGATTTATATCATTAGTGTTGAACACATGAGAAGGATTAGAGTGATAATTTAAAAGTTAAAATACATGAATAATGTCATAGAAATTAGTAAAATACTAAAGAATATCCAATCTATATACCACTACACTGGTCTGATCCATAATATCAAATGGACAAACATACATGGGTACCAACTTTCTCTACTTCTAAATATAATGATGTACCAGTCTTAGAGAAACATGTAAAAATAAATTTCCACCAAAATATTACCCTAGAGGTCTATTTTAATGATCAAAATTAAACATTTTACAGATCAAGGATTTTTTAAACCACTTCCTAATCAACTGAAAATTCTAAGATGTATCTTGTACAATAATCAACCCAACAATCACTAACTCACTATAATCTATCCAAAGTAAGGTTGAACAAAAGGGCCTACCATACATTTATTTAAATGATTCCATATGAATTGAATCTTGGTAGCTATTATTATAGGATAACTCCTCTAAAGTAAATTGGTCTTCCTAGGAACCACCAAAATCCAAAATGAATGTTCATATCCTGTCCTCTAGGATTAGAATAGTACACTCAGGTTGTATATCTATCTATGGATGATAATATATACTCAATTACACCTGTGTATTGAATGATTTATATAATCCCTACCAAAATCATGAGGCAAAACTGGAATCTTAATATAAAATTATTCTTTGATGTAATTTTTGATGATACAACATCTCTTGAACATAGGGATTTCCTAGATCATCCATAGTGAAGGTATTCCAAATAATTAAAACAACATCTACTTTAGTTAAATATTCAATTATTACCAATATAAAATCATTTCTACAGGGATCCCTTGGTGAAATAGTCATAATGTCAATAGAAACATCATCCCATTTCCACTTAGGCATGGGAAAAGATTTTAAAAGTCTAGAAAGACACTAGTTCTCAACTATCACCTACTGATAGGTGGGGAATAATGTCAAAAAACTCTATATCTTTATCATCATCTTTGTCCATTGGTATTACTTGAAAATTTCATGATACATCTTGTCCAAACCTGGTTTTACTTCCCACTTTTAGGCATGAAATCCCCTCATAAAATTTTCACACATACTAGTGGGAACTAACACATGGAAATGGAAATGAGGAATATCATCATCATTGATTGTCTAATCTACCAATGAATCATTAACATATATTATATCCCTAGGGATAGCCACTCTTGATCAAATAATTTCCTCCTATTTATCCTATTGTGTAGCAAGGATGTGATGAAAAAATACATAACTTCTAATCAATCATGATATTCTTGAAGTTACAAATATATCATGGAAAAAAATAACCAGAAACTTCCACTAATTGATGGAATCATACAAAAAAGGATTATGAATTTCCTACCCAAATAATTGGAAATTACATTGCCTTTCCCAGGGGTATACACTAGGTTAAAGTAAAAATATTGTTGGTACTCAATCCATCCCCACCACTGAAGGTTTAAATCACACTATAAGAAAATGTATTTCAGATAGTTATACTCATGAAACCAATATTTTAAAGTGTAAACCATGAATTTCACTAATTGGTAGTATTTATGAAATTTTAAATAATGAACCATGACTTCCAAATCCAAGCCACGTGTTAGATAGTTTCACTCATACAACCTTAGCTATCATGGCCCCTAAGAAACAAAAAGACCATATTACTTCAAGAATAAACCTAATAAGACTCAAAATACATCATAATACAATGTATAATACTTACCTAATTTAGATGTGGTCATAATTGGTGTTTAAGTCAAGATTAATTTAAAATATTGAAAGGAATTATCATAAGAACTAGACTACATAAACATCACCCCTTTCTTGATCAAATTCCTTTTTTGTGTTTCCAAGTGAGATATGTCCTAGTTGAACCATCAGTAATATATAGACTAACATAAAAAGATATAAATACTAAATAAATTCTGAGGTCACTCCCATGAAACTACTTCCCTCAACTTATCAAGGTCCATTAACAATCTAGCTTCAGATATCATGTGCCTTTATAAGTGTGCTGGGTTTCAGTAGAAGTTTCACTTTGATAGCTTATCATATAAATGGTTCTCTATCAATGTTTAAAAATATATATCTATATTTCATGTGTGATTCTCATTTAAATTATAGTACATGGGGACATCATCAACAAGAATTACCAAAAACTTATCAAAAAATGGGTAAAACCCGATTCATCAAGTCCCTAAGCACCGTAGGTGCATTCATCAAGCCAAACGACATGATGAAGTACTCGTTTAGTCTATACGTGATCCTAAAAATAGTATGGGGTATTTATAAAGTCCTCACTAACAAATGTTCATAACCTAATATCAATAAAATCTTGAAAAACACAAGGTATCCCTCATTTGATCAAGAGATCATTTATACATAGAAGTGGATATTTGTTCTTTATCATCACTTGATCGAATCACTAATAATCCACACATATCCTTAAAAACCATCATCCTTACTAGTGAAAAATACTGAATAACCCCATGATTATATACGTGCCCAGATAAATCCATTGCCTTCCAACTCCTCCAATATAACCTTCAGTTCTTATAGCTCAACATGATCCATCTAATATAGGGGAATAGAAATCATTTTCACCCCTAGAATAAATTCTATAGTTAATTATACCCAAATATTTAGTGGAAATACTAGTAATTAATAAGGTAAATAATCCAAAAATATATAAAAAATCAGATGATATATATTCTATTGTGATAAATTATCATATAATATGATCCTACCCACCTCAGTTGTAATTCCACACAACCACTGATGATTGAGTCTCGAATGTACTGCTTTTATATCTCACTCTCTTATATAAACGTGACTACTACCATTAGGAGATGTGAAATATATATGATGGTGATAATGGTTAATATAACCCCGTTATAGTACTAACAAATCCATCCTAAGAATTATATTGGTTCCAATATTTTCAAGCATAAATAAATCCCAAATAAACGAATATCCAACAAATTCTAGAGAACATTCCCTACATCAATGAATGAACTATGAAAATTTTTATAGTAGTGTATCTATGTTCATCACCCTATATTGGTACACTATCATTATCCCTAAACATTTAATCAACTGAACATCCATAAAAAAATGTAAATCTCTTACATCAAATAAAAAACAAACTAATGTAAAATCCACCAAGATTATACCTAGCACTGTAGAAGGTCTGAAATATAGATCAGCTAAATTATGCTACATGATGTGAATCTATTCATACCCATAACATTGGGTTACGTCCTATCCCTTTGATCCACACTATTCTACTAGAGCTTGAGCACATTAAGTTCACCTATGCCCAACCTTTCCACATAGAAAACACCACATTGAGTTTCTATCTTGGAGTGAAGAACCACTACCTTGAATGTTTCACCAACATCGTACAAGAAAAAAACTCTTAAAGTGGTTCCTCCTATATCTATAATATCCACTACCGATCCTTATAGATGAAACTATCTATCTACCACTAGAGGCCTCCTTTAGGTTTCCCTCAGTGATGAGGCCCTAATTCACCGCTTTAGAAAAGTTCATCAAGAAAAATAAATTCACCTATGATTTAATATTATACATGAGTATTTCCTCAAATTGATTCACTTTATCTAATTCATTACCTACCAATTTCAAAGAAAAATGTTTTAGATTTATAAAATGGGTGGCATAATCCATCACTGACATTCCTCCTTTCTAAAGGTGGAAGTCCTCCCAAACCTTGTCATTCCTCAAGGTATTTAGAAATAAATAATTGAATAACCTGGTCTAGAATTCCATCTTAGCCATTCCCAGATGCTGGTATGCCTAGACCAAATTTTCCAACTATCCCTTGGCTGATCCTCAAAGTATATAAGTTACTTGAATCACAATCCTCTTATGGGGGGTCTTAAAATGGTAAAAAATAGTATACATTGATTCCAAAAAAAACATCACTATTTATAGACCACCTTCACATACAATGGTCGATGGGTGTTGAACCTAAAACTCATTTGTGAGGCATAAACAAGTTGGATCAGATCATGTAGTATCTCTCCCCATTAACTGCATAACTCACAATAATATCACATGGAGTTTGTCATCTACAATATTTTATGGAGCTACATGAGGCTTTGTTCAAACTCCAATAGGGGCATGATCATCCCCACCCTCATGTATATTGAATATAAGTCTTCATAAAGGAATTTCTCAATAATTTCTAACACATAGCTTTAACCATAATATAGAAATTCAAAACATCTCCATTAATAAATTTTTCAATAGGGATAAAATCATTATATTTATAACCCACAATTCACGTGTGATAAGGGAATCCCATTTTAGACTAATAACTTATCATAATTAAAAACACAAAAAAGTGAAATACCTATGTGACTATCATGATGAATGGCCATTTAGCCTCATTACATACCATCCCATGAGTAAAATCCCATATAAATTAAACATTAAAAATCAACCCATCACCCATGAAAAAAATGATCCAACCATAAATAATGGAAAATAATAAACAACTATCCTTACAATGGAAACTTGGGATTTCCTAAAATGTAAATTAGCTACTATCACACATGAGCTCTATATGAAGTCCCTAAAAGATATCTCTTATCTAACTTAACCAAATAGTAAAACAAGATAAAAACCTTCTCTATTACCACTTTGTAATTTCCCTGACCTGGTTCACTCATAAGTAACCAAATTGAGTCACTATATAACCTCAGGTGAACCTCCCTATACATTAGAGGGTACTAATCAGTGGATACGGTCAAATGGATATCATGGGGGCACAATACACTCTAGTCGGAGTAACAATGATAACCAAAATCATAATAATATTATCTATCACAAAAAATCATAAAAATACATTCTAAAAAGTTCCAAATAATCTAGATCATACATCCATGTTGAGAAAAAGGGACAACATACAGTATAAATAACAAAAATCCAATACAATACAAAATAGGAAAATAAACCTAAACATGTTTTGAGTCTATTCTCAATCCCACCATCTATGCTCCACCCCCGATATACCAGCTCACCCATCTACCACATGGGCCCTTCCCTTATCTTGACTTATAACCATGAAGTCTTCTCACGTACCAACAATGGCTCAAGGATAGTGTGAGTTCAACTCAGTAGGTCCCCACCAATGGTGTCTAGAGAATATCTAGTCTGATTAAAAGAATACAATGGGGTGAAATTAAGGAAATATGTTGTGACATGGAAATAAAAAAAAATTAACCATCAACCCTTAGGTTTAGGGAAACAGACCAAGTCAAGCATACCTATTTTGGCTAGTGCCATATGCCTATATCAATAGTATGATAGTAATGAATATACAAATATATGAGAGAATCAGATCCAATGTACTATGTCTGAGGTCCCTCAACATTATATATATAATGGTAACAACATATGAAATGAAACTATATCTAACCTCCTATGACTATGTGTAATAATAATAATAATAATTTAGGGAAGTGTTAGATCCAAGGTTACATGTTCTAGGCCCCCCAAATATATATATATACATATATTATGATGATAATAATAATAATAATAATAATAATAACAACAACAACAACAGAAGCACGTGTTCCAAGTAATATATAAAATATCCCCCAACAGTATATAATAATGAGTGGAACCTCCAGACCAAGTTAACACGTACAAGGTCCCCAAGATATATATAATAATAAATTAAAATTATAGATCCATGGAAACAAATCCAAGATCTCCAAATTATTTATAATAATAATTATAATAATACTAATAATAACAGGAACACCATATCCAAGAAACATTGTCCAAGGCCCCCCATTAGTGTATAATAATGGGCACACCTAATCCAATAAAAAATATCCATGTTTGACAAAATAATAATAATAATAGGATATATTAAATTACATAATCACATTTTTATCATTTCAATAATGAAATTTCATCATTTCATTGGACAATTATCCATAAAAATATAGTATCCAAGGATTCATCAATTAAGCATTTAATCAGACATTAAAAATAAATAATTTAATTCAATTATCTTATACCCAGGGGACATCCAAAGAAAAACCCATTTAATCATTAGTCATGTCCATAGAACTCCACATGTCTTCACTTTCATTATTTATACATTTTCAAAGGTCACTGCACCTTACTTAGTGTCATATGTCCTGGTATTTAGATAAAAATAGACCAGTTGGGGTCCATGGGTATATCTAACACATTTAATATAGGGTATCAATTCAATTATTAATTAATAATGTCAAGGAATACATTATTTTAGTGAAACAACACATCATTAAAAAATGGAAAATCATAAATACTTTAAGAGATAGCTCAAGACCACCCACATCAAGCCTAATTGATCCTAGAAGCCAAGGTACACCATTCGAATCAAACCAAATAATCCACAATATTGTGGATCCAATCTCAACTTTCTGATCCTTCAATGAATCCCAAATATGGTGTATCAAATTAAGACTCAAATAATAGATTTGGTTTTGATATCCCCAACCTAGGGTTCTTATCAAGAGAAACTGAAAAATCATTGAAAAATAACTATAATTGAATTCTTACCTTTGATTCTTAGGGTACAATGATCTATAATTTAGTGATATTATACTCAAAAGGGTGAAGAATATCCAAAATAACCTAATGGAAATCTTGAAATAGGATCCCAAGATATGGGATGAAGAATGAGGTGTTTTATGTGAGTTTTAGATTTAAAATCAATATTATCAGATTTCAATAAATCTCATCACATAGTTTGGATGCATGGTTTAGTAAACCACGTTCAAACCATGTGAACCCCACTTTCTAAAACACACTTATTCACATGGTTCGACTACACACATTAATAAACCATGAGAAATGGATTTCTAATTCTTTATAAAGTATTTTTTGGTTTCTTAGAGAAACCTTCATGGTTTAAAAATATATAAACATTTATCTTCAACTCAACATGGTTAGGTATACAGTTTTCATTAATAGTGTGCTAACCATGTTCCACTTCTATAACACCAAAATTTATTTCTTAAAGCCCTAGAACCCTAAAAGATCCGGATGCTACGTCTATTATCAGAATCACATATAACTAAGGCTATTACATGAAGTATATAAAAGAAATTATATGTAAAAAATACCTCAAATAAAGGTTGAAGAATAACATATATAATGAAATCCATTCCATGCCCAAAATTCCATCAAATAAAACTAGAAGAAGAATTATAATATTTCTAGGAAGAATATTACCACTATTTTCAATCGATTATAAAATATTGTCTTAGGTATAATCATCATACCATTAATATTTTTCATTGATAACTTAAAATATAAAAATTGATGTGAAGATGTGATTCCCTTAACAAATTATTCAGATAAAAAAATGTGGATCGAACTAGAATCAGATAATATATTTTTGACTCTAGAGTGTATGATAAGTGTCCATTTCACTATTTCATTCTCATAAACCACTTCATTAGTTGTGATCACATGATATTTTCCTTCATCTCTTGGAACAAGATATTGTTGATGCCTGTTATAGTCATTAACCCTCAGATTCAGTTACTAGTTGGAATAATTCTCATACTCCTTGTAGTTCTATCATTGGAGTGTGGGAGGCACATTCAACTGATCTCTCTCTACATTCATTTAAATGGGTTTTCTATTTATATCCACTAAACATTAACATTTTTGATGTATTTATTTTCCACAATTAAAAAATTTACCAATTCTCTTAAGAAAATTTACTCAATGCTTATTTAGACACTTCAGGAATAAAAGAAATTAAATATCTTTCCTCCAAGGGTTTCATTATAATAAATTTTTAAAAACTATATGTATCTATTATTATCATAATAATGATAATTATGGTAATCTCCACTATCTATTTCTACCTTAATATCACATCAAAATGATATATTTATAGATACTAATCTCTTTTTTTTTCTAATACCTTTAGAATTCTCATTTTTAATCCATTAAAGAACCAATGAATTGTATATTCACTGATGATGATAAAACTAGAATAATACATTTAATGTATTGTAAAATTTCCATCATATGTTCCAATATATTCATTATCCTTCAACTTATGTTAAAGAAATATCCCATTCCATTTTCATACGAAGAGTTCATGGAAATTAATTGTGTAAAAATATCATTTTAAACTCATCTTATTCCATGGAGTTAATTTCTTCCTCTTGACTGATATTATTAATAAGATCCCACCATATATCTCATTTTCCATCTATATAATTTATATATCGGATAAAATTTTCATTCCCGATGAATTTGAGAATGAAAAATATATTTTCAATGACACAGATCCATTTCTCAGAAAATAGTGGATTAGAGGACCCACTAAAATAAGTTTGATGATGCGTCGTAAAATACTTAATCATGAATTGGTATATAATCTTCTCAATTGGAATATTATCATGATTTATATAATGAGATATTTTAATTACCATATCAATAATATTTTTAATCTAGATCCTATAACATTCAGTTTCTCAAGGGGAAAATCATTGCATTTTCCACCACATTCAATGTTAACATGCCTTATCCTAGTTATAACCATTAAATAAAACCAAAGATTATAGTGTTAGTATCAAGATACAATGATCAGAGTGAGAAATTATATAATCCTGAAAATAATTTCTGATATTTCTTAAATTATGACACATTCTTATCATCTTTTTACACATTTAGGTTCACCCTTTATCACTTTCTATTCATCATATACCATCTTATGTTTTATTATAATATTTGTTATATGATTCCTTAATCCTAACATGGATAGATGGTTGAATGTTCATATGAGAAATATAAGATCTTTCTAATTTCTTCTTGATTTCGAGACCCATATTCTCTATATCCATAGGTAATGTATCTCCTTCAATTCTCTTCGCCGACAAGCTTGCATGATCTTTTCGACTCCGAATATTAGCCACCGTGTTCGCCTTACTTGGATAGTAATGTATTGAGCAGTCATAATATTTAATCAAATTCAACCATCTGCTTTGGATAATATTTAACTCATCTATTTGAATATATACTTCATAATTTCATGATCAGTATATATATCATATATTTCACAATAAAGAAAATTACTCCACATTTTCAAAGAAAAAATTGCTACTTCCAATTCCAAATCATGAGTCTGGTAAATTTTCTCATGAAGTTTTAATTTTCATGATGGATGATTTATCACCATATCAACCAACTAGAAGAAACATCCCACTCCCTTATTTGATGAATCAGTATCTATCACAAACCCTTATCCACTATAGAATTAATTGTTCATAAGTGTGATAAAAAACCATCTCTCTAGCTCCTTGAAATTTTCCCCACATCCATATATCCATAGGAACATGGCTCTCATCTATGTAAAATTGGTTAATATATTAGATATCTGTGATAAATTCCTCATATATAATAGATAGTATTCATAAACCCATGAAAACTATATATCTCAATTTCCATGGTTGGTACGTTTCATTTGTCAATAACTTTCATATTTTACGTATCCACTAATATACCCTCACTTGAAATTATATAACCTATGAATGATACTTTATCAAACCATAATTAAAACATTGTAAATTTAACATAAAAATTCTCCTTCCATAGGGTCTTCATTGTAATCCTTAAAATATATTCATGCCCTTCCTTTATTTTTGAATATATAATAATATCATCTATAAATACATCCATAAATTGTTCAGGGACATATTTAAGGTATCTATTCATTGGATCCATGAATATAGTGGGAGAATTGGTAAGTATAAAAGGTATTACTATAAATTCATAATGATCATGCCCCGTACAGAGGGTCATCTTCAGTATATCCTCCTTCTTAAACCTCAATTGATGATATCCATAATTAATTTCAATATTTGAAAAGTGTTGTGCTCGATGGATTTGATCAAACAATTCATCAACACGTGGTAAAGAATACGTTGTCTTGATAATAATTTTGTTAAGTTCTTTATAATCAATGCATGGATAAATTAAGCCATATTTATTCTTAGTAAAAAGAATAGGTTATCCCCATGGTGACAACCTCATGTATATTAATCCCTTTTCCAAATTCTCCTAGAATTTATTTTTCAATTACTATTAATTATTTGGATCTATTTTATAAGAAGTCCTCGAAATAGCTGTAGCAAAAAGTTAATGTTCTATTGAAAACTAAACTTTATGATTTAGAGTAATACTATAAACATATTCATGAAATACATCAATATATTTTTAAAAATTAATAATATATTAAATTTTTAGTTTCTCCCCAACCTTTTGAGATAAATATCCCTCATGAATTGGTAGTAAAACCCAAATGATGGTCGTAATTTCCATTTGTAGTTTAGGTTCATTCTCGCACCGATAAACAATCCCATTTTGATTCAGAATATAAAACGTCACATTACATCCTCAATAATTGATATGGTATATTAACTAATAGATACAATCCATACCTAAAATGATATGAAATTAAACTATAGTAATAATAACATGATTTTATGTAACCACATTTACAAAAACTTTTGTTGGAGTGGAGCTATAGACTTGAGATGTGATCATCATACCATTAGTAGTTTTCACTACTAACTAAACATCTAATCATTAAGGTGGTTTCATGATACACTTAAAAATATATTTAGATATAATAAAGTGGGTAAAACTTGAATCAAATAAAACATTTTCAATCCCAAAGTGGATGATAAGTTTAATTTTCACCACATTATTCTCTTGGACCACTTCAGTATTCATGATTACATAAGTTTTCTCTTTAACATTTGATTTCATAGGTTATTAAGGATTATTTTAATCATTTTACCTTATATTAGGGAATTAATTATTAGTAATAATCATTCTATCTAAATCACTGAAGTGTGGGTATTTATTCATTTTATTTATTGGCCTATTCACATCACTTCGACACTCTTCTCTTGATGGTAGGCCTCCCAAACTAGAAACCTATTCTCATTGCTTCTAGACAATTACCTAATTTATTCTTCCCAGATTTTTGTCATGTAAGAGGCTGAAACTTCTTCTCTCGATGATACATACTACTAAAGCTTCCATGAAACTCCATCACCCTTTACTTATCACTAGATTCATTAAAACGAGGGTTCCATCTTCCATTTTTTTTCAATGAGTGCACATTGAACAATATATACAAAAATTCAAAAGTATCTTATAACTAATGAATTTTTAATACCTAGATTCAAACCACTATGGAAATGTTAAATATTTATTTATATATTAATGATAAAACCAAAATCCTTTCCCACAAAGTCTTGTAAATTTTTCTTCACTGTTACCAATGGATTCATCATCTGTATGCTTCAACTCTAGAAAGTCCAATTCCATATTTTTATAAAGAGTTAAATTAAAGTATTTATTGAGAAATAAAATCTTTAACTCCTCCCATTTTATGGAGTTTATTTCTTCTTCTTGCCTCATTATCATGATAGGATTCCTTCGTTGGTTAGATTTTTCTTTCCAGGTAATAAACTACTAGGAAAACTTTATTCGGGTCTAAGCTTTGAAAAATATAAAATATATTCTCCATTAAATCGATCAATTTCATGAAAAATAGAGGATTAGAATAACCATAAAAGGAGGTTGGATTTTTGTTTATCATAAATGACTTAGTGTAACATTCCTCCCTCTTTGGTGAATTAAAAAGTTCAACATGGCATGCGTTACCAATCACATCATGAGATAATTGAGTGATAAAAATCACAATATATTTTATCCTATCTCCCAGGACATTTGATTTATCATGAGTAAATTCATTTACTTTGCCATCTCTTTAATTTTAAGCATGATTACTTCTATTTCCATTTGTTGTCTAATTATAAAAAAACTAAATTAAGTATTGGAAAAAAACGTAGTATGAAATCATAAGAAAATCATTCATGGGATTTCCTACTTTATGACATATTCTTATCATCCTATGAAACATTAGGTTAATCCCATATAATTTTTTGTTCACCATAATATTTCCCATAACCAAATCTCTAAAAATTACTAAAACTACCACTGATAACAATTGAGGCAATATATACATAACATATATAAATATTTCATCGTTTTGGATTAATATTTAGTATATTTTACAATAATACATTCCTAGGGACAACAATGGTTTAGTTTATTTGGATACTAGATACAGAAAAAATTATTTCATAATGGATCTTAAACATCTCTTTCAAAGTTCTTCAATCATAGTTCTCTTATTAGAAATACTCTACTTAATTTTTTTCATAAGAAGGGGAAAGTGGAAACATAATAAAGTGGGATATCAGATGATTATTAAGGTTAATTATAGGAGATACCAATTAATGATCGTAATTGAGAATAATGGTAAAAGAACATGATCATAATATAAGAAATTCATACCCAGTCAATTAAGTATCATTAATCATGAGTCTTGGAATAAGGTTTTTTCATAACAAAAGACAGAAGTCATAAGTGTCTGGAATCATTAATAATATATCATAATCCATGGGAGCATATCCTAAATAGAGTAATATGGAGAAACCATAGTCTTATAACATTTTTAACATGTATAAATAATATAAGGATCACTCATTAGATTATGGAGATTAAATCATATACTCACATAAACTTATGGACATGAAACCATCTCCATGTATAAACATAGAGACATGAAACCATGTTCATGCATAATGTTGTGAACATGATATCAGGTTCACGTATAACATAGTTATCTCATGAGTTATCTATATTTACAAAATGCATTGAAGGGATATAACTGACCTACCCAATAGAAAAACATAAACCATAAATGTTTCAAAATATCATAAAATCATTCTTCATTTCATTATAGTGTAAAACATAGAAAAGAAATGGGTTTCATAAAAAATCATATAAACATAGTTTACCCATAGGAATGAAATGGGTTTCATAGGGTCACCTATAAAACATCATCATGATAATATATCCAAATAAAATAAGTGCACTATATAATTATTTCATATCCATAGTTAATTATAAATAATATTCAGTTATTTTATCATAGATAAAAAATTCCTTTAAAATATTACTAGAATATTTCTTGAGTAAAATGTAACATTTCATTTTAAAATCACTTATTTAATAGCCAAAAAAATTACAATATTAATGGAAAAGTTTATTTAAAAATAAGCATGAAAACATTTAATGTAATATCTAATTAAAATAATACTCATGATGGTGGAGAAATCTGTTTTTGTGGTATGCATGAAAACAAATATTTTTTTCCACACTTTTGGTAAAATTTACCTTATTTAAAAAAATATAAGAATATTATTTTTAAAAAATTTATAGAATGTAAAATATGGTGAAAATTTAATTTAATTAACCATTTTATAATATTAAAATTATTGTTGAATTTTTTTAAAAAAATATATTGACATGGAATAAAAATATTCCCGACTAAATAGGAAATGAATTTGGATTTAAAAAAAATTCTCAATAATTTTATGTACCACAAAATGAAAGTGGTAATATTACATGAAAATTCATTGAATAAATAATATAGAATATAATATGTGGTTTTTTATGGATAATATCCATATAATCTCCCTCAACGTAATTTTTTGAAAGATAATCATAAAAGGAAATGAGATTGTAGCATAAACTCTTTAAGTCAAGTCTCATCTAGCTTCGAATAGGTTCAAACATAATTTATAATAAATATATATTTATTAAAAATATAATATGAAACTGTATCCATACATATCATACATTAAATTATTTACTTATATCATCTTATCACTTATTTATTTATAATTAATTATTAAAATCATTATGTTGGATGATAATTATTTTTATTTTTCATGCATGTTTTGGTTCGACAGTTCTAGACATTGCACAGCGGTCATGGTTTCATTATATGCAAAAATTTAATCGGGATATAATTATCATATTTATTAATTCTATAAAATTTATAAAAATTCCTAAATAATTTGTGTGAAAAATTGTTTTTCATCACTTTGTAGAGACAATAGTCTGTATGTATGTACATATGAGTGATGTTTTCACTTTTAAATGGATGGAAAAAAATAAAGATAAATAATAATACAGATTTAAAAATAGTAATTATATCATAAATATAATATATATATATATATATATGTATATATGTATATATATTAATTAAATATATCCATATTACCATCTATGTAAAGCGACAATGAAAATATAATCACATCACTTCATGGAGGTGGTAGCCTACATGTAAGCACGAGCGACGCTATTATTTTCAAATGGATGGGAAGGAAAAAAATAATAAAAATAAATCATATTTATAGATGAATAATCATATCATAAATATAATATATAAACATTAAATAAATCCTAATAACCAGCCATGATAGATTTTGATTGAAAATAAATCATATCTCTACATAGAGGCAATAGTCCACATATAAACATGAGTGATATTCTCATTTCCCATTTGATGTAAAAGAGGTGGAAAATTCTTTTCCTATAATAATAATAATATATAATTATATTTATAATACTATATAATTTACATTAGGATAAATAAAACATATTTAGAGGAATTATAATAAGAAATAAACTTTGAAAGACTCTGGAAAGATGATGACATCTTCTTTGTGAGGCCTCATTTTTCTTACAATTTAAGCCTAATTAAGACAGTCTTGGGGTAAGATCAGAAGCATAATAATGAAGATAAAGAATCTAAGAAGGTTTTTGGTTAGGTATTTTCGAATATATAAGCTCTAATTGTGTGAATAAGGGAGGATAAAAGATGCATTTTTATAAGTGAGGGGAGGGACAGACATGGAACAAATTAATAGGTTTAAATAATAAATGGTTACATTATTTTTTAAGTTCTAATAGATGGATAGTAATTCAAAGTACAGAAAATATAATGTGTGAATATATTCAAAAACTTACATTTACACATTTTAAAGTTTCATTTTTACACTTATCTCTTATCTTAACCCCCAGAAAACCCGTTTTAACATTAACCGTGGTAACAAATTTTTACAGCTTTTACTGTTCATAAGGACCAAATATTAAGTTGAAGGTATTAAATAATATTAATTATGATGATTATAAATATTTAATTCATTTTATAAGATTAAATTCCTATAATTTGAATAAATTCATTTTAAAATATGTGTGAAAAAACGAAACAAATTTTTTTTAGAAAAATGAATTTTAAGCATTAAACTAAATTTATTCTCATATAATTCAAATAAAAAACCATTTTATAAAAAATATTATATTTTTTGAATATATTATCTAGAAATTTAATTAAAATAATTCATTAATTTTGATTAATTTAATTTATTATGATAAAAACACATTGTGTGCATAAAAATAGTATTTTTATAAAAAAATGTATATTTTTTTACTTTCAAATGATTTTATATTAATTTCAAACAAATTAATAAAAATTAATACTATAGTTATGTAAAAAATAAATTTTCATAATATATTTTTTCCTTTTTATAGATTCCAATCCAATGGTTAGGCAATAACTATAACATTAGATAATAATAATTGAGTTGTATATCGTGGTTTGTTAAAACTCATCGTTGCTTGTATAGTAAGATATCAAAAAAAATCATGTTTTTAATGATAAATATGTCATAAAATCTCATGTAGTTAAAATTAAAAATGGAGAGGTCAAATTCTGAGTCTGTTTAAACATGGTTGACATTAATTTCTGATCATATGTATACATAAGATAAGCATTAGGGTATGAGATCTTGATCATAACTTATACAGTTAATATACTATATATCATAGATCATACAACATGAGACATGGAATAAATCAATATCACTTCATAAGACTGATGTAATAATTTTTAGGGATCATCAAAAATCAATCATGATCCTTGATATCATATCATAAGCATTATAACTCTTTATAATAGTTTTATAGAATAATCATAAACATAGAAAATCATTTCATTTGTCAAGACTCACTTCCAGGACTATCATATTGGATTGGGTTCAATCCTAAAAATGTAATATTCAGAAAATTACCCAACTGAACTAGGTTCACTCCCCATTCTATTATATATTATCTCAAGATATATCAATATTTACCCAATGAATTAATGGGTTATATAATTTTGGGCTCACACATCTCATAATGAAAACGTTAAATATGAGTTTTACAAGATCATAAAACAATCATCATATCATTATAGATTAACCCATGGAATATATATATATATATATATATTAAATATACTATCATAACACAATCATAATACATATAGAGAAAGTGAATGGAATCATAAAATAATTCACTATCTCATCATAGCTTAATTAACTAGTGGGAAAGAAATTTGTTTCATGTAATCATCTTATCATCGTCATCATTATTATAAGTAAACCAAAAAAGTGGATAGAATCCTAAAATCATATGAAAAAGAAAATTATATCCTTAGTGAAGAATATAAATCCTTAAAGTATTATGATATAGTTAAAAAATCCATTTTATAAAAGCATTATAAATATGATTTGAAAATCAATTAAAAAACATTACTTTTATTTTTGTAACTATTGAAATAAAAATTCCTAGAGTATTGTGGAAAATATTTTATTTTAAAATTACTATAGAAAATTAAAAATAAATCTTAAAATAAAATATTGGTACTAACTATGGGAAAATTCGTTTGTGCGATAAACATTAAAAACGATTCCTTTCACAATTTTGGTAAAATTTCAAAAGTACCTTATTTAGAAAAAAAATACTAGAATATAACATTTAAATTTTTTTAAATAATTTCAAATATAGTTAAAAATTACAATAAAAAAACATTTTATCATTTTAAAATAATTCTTTGAGAATATTTTTGAGAATGTGGATATGGTGGAGAATGATTTCTAACCAAAAAGAGAAAAAAGGATTGTTTTTCTTTAAAACATTTTCATTGTCATTTTAATCACTAAACAGATAAAAATGAAAATAAAATATGAAAATTATAGAAATAATCAGTGGATAAGAAAATATATGGGTTTAAAATGATAAGGATTATATAATTTTTTTCTAATGGAAATTTAAGATAGACAGTCTCAAAAAGAAATGAAATTATAATATAAATCCCTTATCTCATGTTCCATATAACATCATTCTGATTCAAAAATCATAAATAATAAATATATTTTTATTAAAAATATATTATAGAATAATATTTATAAATAAATTACCATGTATCATTATTTTATAATTTAAAATTATCCTTTTATTAACAATTCTTCATTAAAATGAATGTTTGGGTGAAAACTGGTCTATTTCCAATGCAGTATTTGATTCCATGGTTCTGATAATTTCACCTTGGTCATGATATCATTATTTAAATAATATTAATTATTTAATAATTATTACACATATTCATTATATTTACTTTTTTTACCATCCTAAAAAAGTGATGTTGAAAAACAAATTACATCACTTCATGGAGATAGTAGTTTGTATGCACGCATGAGTGATCTTTCCACTTTTTAATGAATAGAATAAAATAAAATTAAATAAATAATCAAATTTATATAATAATTATTATATCATAAATATAATTTATATTAATTTATCTATACTTATTACAACTATGTAAAATGAAATTGAAAAACAAATCACATTTCATCGTGAATGAAGTAGTTAAAAAGTGCAAACAAGTGACGTTATCATTTTACAATAGATGGAAGGGTAAACATATAGATAATATATTATATAAAAAAGTTAAAATTATGTTATATAAATAATATTTATCCATTAAATTAATTTATATAAACATCCAAGAGGGACGATGATGAAGAATAAAAGACATCACTTTACGGATATGTTAGTTTATACATACAATTGAGCGATGCTTTTATTTTCCATTACATATAAAGAAGATATAAAATGATTTTACCATTAACATAAAAATGATTCAATAAATTAAATAAGATATTTCCATCATGTTTATATGGTTATAAAAGATTTATATTTGGTTGAAGAAGAATTAAACTTGAAAATGATTGGTAAGAACATATACTATTCTTTAGGAAATATTCTTTGGATATCTTCTTAAGGACCCTTTGGTTGGTATTTTAAGAAGATAAGAACCTATAAGACATTAATGGTGATGTTTTTAAGAGATTTGTGTATTTATTTTCTTGAGATTGAGGGCTCATGTCGTGCGTATAATAGGGGATAAGGGGTTATATTTTATAAGTTAGAGGAGTAGAACACTTGTATTTATTAGAAATATTAAGATATAATAAATTCCATATCATGGAAAAGTGGAAGTAATATAGTGATCCAGACCCTTGTAGATCAGAGCTAGTGCCTTCAACCATTACATTGGAAATAGATATGAGGAAATCACATCCCAAAGGACTGAATAGTTTAGTATTTGTGGTAATCTAAATACATACATGAGTCTTATATTACGTTTGAATACAAAAAATTAAAACATAATTTTTTAAATTAACATTATTTTAAATAGAGTATCTCTTCTGACCATTCATAGTAAACTTCATGAAATCATAGGAAAAGGAAAAAATAAGGGTGAACTTAAATGATCAGTAAGGGTAAATTACAATAGAAGATATCATTAATCTGTAATGAACAATCAATATGTAAAAGAAAATAACTAAAAAACATTCCATTTAAATTAATATATAAGGAATAATTAATATATAATTCTAAATAACTCAAAACCCATGAAATTGAATCAATTATCTGAGAATGAAATGCATCTTTAGATTTTTTCATAGTGAAAATATCATGAATAATAAAAACTAAATATAAGGGAATGAAATGATTATTTATTATATGTGATATTTTATAAGTACATGATACCTTTACCATTAATATATGACACAAGACGGTTCGAAACATATTTCTCACAAACTAATTTAGTTTATCCAACCATATATCTCTAGTAAAGACCATTCACAGGACAGTTTAAAACATACTGGTTACAAATTCATAGGGTTTGTCCAACTGATTTTTTCTCATGAGATGAATTATGCACTATGGGGATTACTTTAAATGGTCCCCAACCTATTTCATAATATTCCAAATAATTCCACATATATTGAATAATCTAGTGAATTTATAAACAATTTTCCTTATCAAATATTCGTATTGTGTAAAGGATACATATTTATCAATATTTCCTTAGATAATAAAATAATTATTAACTAAACACTGTATGTAAAAATGATATATAATTTAGGTAATATTCATATCCATGATAAATAATATGAATATTCAGGAAAAATTTAATTACGAATGATCACAAGAAAATGAATAATTACAAAGGAAGTTAATGAATACACGAATAAATCAAGAAAGTGAATGTAAAAAAATTTAATTGGTCAAAATATCCATAAAACATAGAGAGAAAGATTAAATATTGTATCAATATAATATAAATACCCATTAGAGTAAGAAAAAAAGGACTGGTGTCATTGAGGAATATGCATACCATAAAAAGTTCTTTAAAAACATTCTTAAGGAAAATCTCTTTTTCATTATGAAAATGCTGTTGAAAATCAATTTTATTTGAAAATAAATTTTAAAAACATTTTCATTAAAAATATCATCATAAAGATGAAAATTAATCATCAATTAAATTATGAAAGGTAATTTTGTACATGTCATTAAATGTAAAAATAAAATTCCTTTTACATTGTAAAAATGATAGAAAAGTGCGTTATTCAGAAAAAAAGATTCATTTCATTAAATTTTCTAAAAAGTATAAATGGGTACAAATTATATTAATAAATCATTTTTGAAAGGTTAAAAAATTTAAACATTTTTATAAAACATGGTTTTGGATGGAAATGGGTTTCAGACCGAAGAGAAAAATGATGTTGGGTTTTCATAAAAACATTTTCTAAAACATAAGTATAAAAGAGTGGAATAATGAAAATATTAATTGAATATAATAATTAATAACCAAATTATAATAAAATAAATGTTTTTATTATAAAATTATCAAATAATTTCCTTCAATGTAAATCCAAGTGTAAAAAATCCCGAATAAAATTAGATTGTGAAATAAACCTTTACAAAGATCATATCATTGAACAAAGAATCAATCCAATGAATATATTGTGTGAGTAAAATTTAAATCCACATAAAATAATTTTAAATAAAAAAATATATATTAAAAAGTCATTACACACATAATAATATAATATTAATGACAATGAGGTGGTAATATAACCCAATGAAAATAAATTGTGTCATGAAATTATTTACCACTTAGTATCTATTAATTCAAAACACTTTAGATGAAATAATAAAAATTGAAACATTAAATAACCTGAATAATTAGTTATTCATGATATTACATGTCAAATGGGTATTATATAAACCATATAAATGAAACTAGGTGAATAAAAATACAACATTCCTCAATGAACTGAAATTGAGATAAAATCCCTTACCTCACATTTTTTTTGGTCATACCTAATTTAACCTCCTACGTAGTGGTTTTAAATATGTTATTACCTTATAAGAAACAATATTAATATTTTTTATATAATAAATTATCCTTTTATAACATATTATTAACCATTCATTAATAATCTTTCATTATTTTAATCGTTCTTGTTAATAATTGATTTGTATTTTGAGTATGTTTTGACTAGTTATTTTTTTCTTTATTTTTAATTAGATCATGATTTCATCCTATTAAAAATTTAAAACATTTTTTAGATATCATATACATTCATTACATATGTTTTTATAGTAATCCATGAAATTTGATGATATGAAATGAAATACACCATTCATGGAGACTGTAAGTTGCATGTATGCATGATTGTTGTTCACATTTTCATATCATATTGAAAAAAAATCAATTATATATATATATATATATATATTATTATAGTTTAATTTATATTTCATATATATCACATATTTTCATTAAACATATCCTTAATATATTCCTTGTAAAGTGTCAATGAATCACACTTTATCGTGAGGTGGTAGTCCGTCGTATACACGAATAATGTTATCATATTCCCAAAAAATGGAAATCGTGAAGGTATAGGTTATATAATAATTATAGAAGCATAAATACTTAATAAATATCACAAATATCATATATAAACTATGTTTCCATCATTATTCCCATTGTTGATGTGTGGTAATTGAAAAAATTGAAGACATTGATTCATGATGCGGTAGTCCTTCGTACACACAAACGATGATTTCATAACCCATTTTATGGAATTTTGGGTGTTTTTAGGTTGTAATATTAACATAAAAATATATAAGTATATTTAATATACTTATTTTATTATATTATCATGATATAAGAAAATTTAGGGACATGGAAAAGTAAATAAAATAAAAACGTCTTTAAAAAAACATTACCTCTTCTTCGGGTATCCACCATAGGTTTGCACTAATAACTTCCTAAGTTATATTTATTCCCAAGATAAGCCTTATATGATTATGGGAGGTAATTTTGGAAGTTATTTTTTCATGTGTTGATTAAGACAAAAGGCTTGGAAATTGTAAAGAAATTGGAAGAGTGAATTCTATTTTATAATGGATAAAGAGTAGTATTCTTGTAAATACCCAAAAGTATTCACCATTGGTAGGTCTCCCTTACCTCATGTGAATCCAAAATTAAAAAATAATGGATTTTAATGTTTAATATGTATATAAATAAATTAAACACAAAAAAAAATTAACAAGTTATTATTTTCTATTTATGTTTACTCACTTTAATCTTTATAGTTTTTACCAAGGTAACTTGTATCTTTTTATTTACCTAAGAAATTTTTCCATAAATATTTTTAATAAAAATATATTTATTAGATAATTTATACCTATTTAATATAAATAATAAATATAAATAATTAAAAAAGAATCATATATCTGTCTAAAATTAATTTCACACAAATGCTTGTAATGCCCGAAACCCCATTTTAGCCTTAGTCGCATTATTTAATTTTAACCATTTTCACAAATAATTACGGTAAATAATTAGTGTGAACATATTTGATAATATAAATTAAAGTTATAAAAAAATGGAAACCATTTTTTAATTTTATAAATAGATGTTATATAATTTAATTTATAATTAAACCTATTAATGTGATGAGAAAGTGAGGTTTTAATGTAAAAAAAATCAAAAGTTTTATATGTTTTTATATCTAAATTCAATATAAAATTGATTCTAACGACTTATATTAGATTAATAAATGAATTATTTTTCTAATTTTACATTAAAAACAATTTAAAATATAATTTAAAATTATAAATTGTTTAAATGAAAAGTAAAGTTTCAATTAAAATTTAGTAGTTTTCACTATTTATCAAAAAATGAAACTTCTCATAAAAATATAAAAAAATTAACCATAATATAAATTTGAAAGAAAAATTTCAAAAATTAAGTTTGTTTTCAAATAAAATTTTAAAAAAAATCAAAACATTGTTTTAAAAAAAGTTTTTCTTTAAAAGGTGGAAAAATCACTTTTATAAAAATATAGCATTTTATGCATAAAATTAGATTTGTTCTTATCTTATGACTATAAAATCTATTGGATAAATGTAAAAAAATTTGATTGAATATATATAATAAATTTATTTCATTAATTTCAACCCCTAATAGTAATTAATTAAATTTATTAGTTTAGAACTCCCTTTTCGAATAAAAATAGTTTTCTATAAAAACTATTATTTTATATTCAATTGGTTTTTATATTCATTTATAATTAGTTGTTAAATTTTGAATTAAACTATAAATTTTTATAAATTAGTTAATACTATTCATAACCACCAATTTAATATCTTGGAGATAATTTTTATTTTATATAACAATATTAATAGGATTTTTTTTAAACTCGGTCATACCAGTAACATAAGTTATTGACAAAACCCGTTGTTGCGTGTAACACAAGCTAACTCGGTATTGAATGAATTGAATGAAATATAATATATTTAATTTATTTAAAACAAAAAATGTATTATAAATTTTTGGGATGTTATATTCCTTTCTATGCTCGGTGATTTATGTCATACACGCTACCAAATATGATGTTCATGCTTTAAACTTTTGGGGTGTTACATTCTCCCCACCAAAAAAAATTATGTCCTCACAATTTAAACATGATATTGGTAAGCATAAGATGATATTTAATAATTACTTCAATGAAAGATCACATTTTGAGAATTTTTTATAAATCATACTATTGATAAGAGATAATGGGAAGTACGAAGGTCATATGGAACAACACATATCTTGGTTTCCATGTACTAGAATATCGATGGAATGAGAAGATATAGACATGGATTAAAATCATAAATATTTATAGAGAGTCAATGAGATCATTGGTCACAAACAAGTGAATGATCAATGGAAATTTTAGGACATCAAATTCATAAATCTAAAAGGTCTCAAAAATTCATTGATATCATTAGAAATGATGGTAATAAGATGATATTTAATTTGAAGATCATTCAGAGAATGTTGAGGGATTCTACTATTATCCAAGAATATACAGATATTTAATTACTTGATAATTTTCTATTTTAAAAGAATAATTTGATCCTTTAGTTATATATTTATCAGAATCCAATTCATAGCTTATTCGAAGAAATAAATATCAATAAATTATTTTTTTCTTAGAGAACTATAATTCACATTTAACATATCTGAAGATCAGTGAAAGAGTGACAATTTTATTCGTCTATATATAAATATTTTTAACATCCAATAAGGTTGATACATTAATATCTCAACTAAAAAAATAAATAATACTAGTTTATCATTAATATTTATTCATAAAATTTTTTAACTAAAAACAATAAAATATAAACTAAGACACCATGTTGGATAGTGGTAAGTGTGAAACCCATATCATCCTTAGGTCAAGGGTTCATGCCCCACCACCTTTCTGAATCCAATGGGTTTTCACCTTGCATGTTGGTTTTCATTTTTATAATATGTATTAATTTAATTCCTTTAATGATCCCAAAAATATGATGGAAATCCTTGAAATAAAATCAATAATTAAATAAACATTTTACTAATGTGTTTAACAAACTTTTTTTTATAAATTCTAGTAATCTTATTTAAAATTTATTGCAATGTCATTAATGATCATATTAAACCTAAAAGTTATCTATACCTCTAAATTTAGGTATAAAATTTAGATGTATTGTTCCTAAAATAATATTCGCACAAAAAACGTATTATTTCCACAAATCTCTCCAAAAATATCCTTCATCACATGATATTCCAACCACATAAGACCTCAAATGAGGTTTTTAAGAATATTAAATTTTTATAAATCTTAAAATCAATAATCAATGTTGTTTTCCATATATATAAAGTTAATTAGTACACAATTACTCCTAAAATTTAACATTATCCTTAAATTCTCCATGATTATTACACAAAAATACCAATTGGTAAAATTGATACTACAATCTTATTCCTCAATCCCAATACATAACCACATCACCCATTTTATTTCCACTTAGTTATTTCTTAGTATAGGGATTAACTTAGGTTATTCATTATCATCATCTATTCAAATACTTTATAACCTTTTTTAAAGAAAATATAAATTATCCTAAGCATATTCACGTGGAGTGTTAACTAGGTGCACAATAAGGCCTATTATCGTGTACGAGGTTATTCTTGAGTCAAGTTAGAAGTTCCCTTTTGGAATTTATTCCCCCTTAGTACAATTTTTTAGAACCAAATCACTTAAATTATCTATACAAGGATGTATTTCTAGGAAGACCCATGTAATCTATTCCTTACCAAGACATGAGGATGTTATTTTAAAATTATACTCAAATTAGATCATAGGGTTCTGTTCCATAATCTATTTTATCTTAAATATAGTTTCCAAGTATTCTAATAAAATTTATCTAATACAAACAATAGCGACCTAGACCCCAGTATCCTAGAGTCAGTACTTACTACCATTACATTAACATTAGATATGAGAAAATCACATCCCAAATGACAAAATAGTTTAGTATTCTAGGTAAAATAGATACATGCCGAAGACTTTTATTAAAATTTAATAATCAAATTGTAAAATAATTTTTTTAGGATTAACGTTATTTCATATATTGCATATCTGCATATCAATCATCATTAACTTCATGGATCATGGGGAAATGAAACAAAATAAGGGTGAGATGAAATGTTTAGTAAGGGTTAAGTACAATAGAATTTATCATGAATCAATAATAAATAATAAATATGTTAAGGTAAATAACTGAAATATTATTCCATTTAAATAATAGGATAAGGAATAATAAAAATCGAAAGATAAATAATTGAAAACATAGGACATTTAATCAATAAACTAGGAATTAAATGCATCCATAGATTTTTTCTTTAGTAAATTATCATTTATAATAATAACTAAATATGAATAAATGAAATGATTATTTATAATATGTTATGATTCCCAGGTATATGATACCTTTATCATTTAGACCTATCATAATACAACTTACAAAATACTAGGTACAAACTGATTCAGTTTGGCCAATAATATCTATATAATCGTGAACTTTTACAATATAGTTTAAAACAAACTTGTTATATACAAGTAGGGTTTTTACAACTAATATGATCTCATGAGACTACCGATGCATCTAGAGGACTACATTTAATGCTCTGAAACCCATTCTATATGAATCCAATGATTTCCTCATATATTTGTTAATCAATTAAATTCATAAAAAATGTGCCTTATCCAATATACATATTGATTAAAGGATACAAATTTATCAATATTTAATCCGATAATAAAATAAATATCAAAGAAAAAAATTTATGTAAAAATGTTATAAGGTTTTATAAATAATCATATCCATGATAAATAATATGGTTATTAAGGGGAAATTTAATTACTAATGATCTCTAGATACTGAATAATTACAAGGGTTGTTAATGAATTCATGAATAAATCAAGGAAGTGAATTTCAATAAATTGCATAGTCAAAATAATCATAAACCATCCATAAAAAGATTAATTATGGTATCAATACAACTTATATAGCCAATGGAGTATGAATAATGGGTTTTTTTCATTGATTAATATTAATATGATAAAAATACCTTCAAAAAATATTGAGGAAAAT
The DNA here is from genome assembly GCA_963277665.1 of Viscum album. Lineage (NCBI taxonomy): Eukaryota > Viridiplantae > Streptophyta > Magnoliopsida > Santalales > Viscaceae > Viscum > Viscum album. The sequence goes on from OY728164.1 coordinate 1,355,968,584, forward strand.
ATTCTTTTCAATTTGAAAATCATTTTTAAAATCACTTTTTTTAAAATAAATTAAAAAACATTCATTAAAAATATCTTCATAAATGTTTAGAGGAATCTTCAAATCAACGATGGCGGTAATTCTGTACATGTTGTACAAGGTAAAAATAGTATTCCTCTTTACATTATAAAAAGGTTATAAAATATCTTTTTTCGAAAAACGATAATAAGATTCCTTTCAATAAATTTTTTAAAAAGTCAAAATGGGTAAAAATATCATTAATATATCATTTTTAAATGGTTATTGTTTTTTAGAAAACATAGTTTTGTAATAAATAGGTTTCCTATAGAAGAGATAAATGACTTTAGGTTTTCTTAAAAACAATCTAAACCATTTTATTTTCCAAAAGTGGTAAAATAGTACAATTAATTGAAGATAATAATTAATAACTTGATTATAATAAAATGAAATGGTTTACTATATAATTATAACATAATTTATTTTAATGTAAGTCCAAGTGTAAACAATCATAAATAAAATGAGATTATAGAGTAAACCATTGTAAAGATCCTAAGGTTGAAGTGAGAATCAATCCAATGAATAGATTAAATATTTCAACATTAAATCCACATAAAATAAGTTTAAATAAAATACTTTATAGTCAATATTCCTAACACACATAATATTAGAATATTAACACTAATGAGGAAGTAATATAACCCAATAAAAAGATATCATGTTATGAAGTTATTTACCACTTGATAACTCTTAATTAAAAACCAATTAGATGAAATAATTATAATTTAGACTTAAAATAACTTTAATAATGAATTATTCATGATATTAAATGTCAAAGGGTCATTATATGCAATATATAAAATGAACTAGGTGCATAACAATATAATTTTCCTAAATGAAATGAAATTTTAACGAAATCGCTTACCTCACATTTTCCATTTGGTAGGACGTCTTTTAACCTATTGTATGGTATTTTTAAAAATTTTATTAACTTATAAAAGAAATATATTAATATTTATTATATAATATGTGATCCTTTTATAACATATCATTACCCTTCCCTTAATACCTTTTCATTATTTTCATCATTTCGGGTAATAACTTCTTTGTTTTTTTGAGTATGTTTTGACTTATTATTTTTTTGTTTTTTTAAATAGAAAATGATTTAATCATATATATAATTAAAAATATTATTTAAATATCATATATATTCATTATATATTTATCTTTAGTAATCAATAAAATTTGGTGATATGATATAAAATACACTATCTATAGAGATGATAGGCCGTACGTAAGCATGAACATTACTTACCTTTTCTTGTTGTGTTGAAAAAACAAATGTAAATGAAATATATATATATATATAAATTAAATTATAATATATATTTAATATATATCACATATTTTTATTAAACTCGTCATTAATACATTCCATGAAAAGCATGTACGAAACACATTACTTCAATAGGTTGTAGTCCGTTGTACATATGAACTAAGTTATTGTATTCCCACAAAATTGGAATGCATGAAGGTATGTGATTTATAATAATTATATAAGAATAATTAAATAGTAAATATAATATATAAATATTATTTCCATCATTATTCCTGACCTTTATAGGTGGTAATGAAAAAATGAATGACATCGGTTCATGAGGTGGTAGTGTGCCATACACAAAAACAATGATTTCATAACCCCTTTGATGGAAGTGTGTGTTATTGTAGATAGCACCCTTAAAATTAAAAAATTAAGTATATTTAAGATACTTACGTTATTATATAACATTTTTATAAGACTAATTGAAGGTGGTGTAGAAGTCAATAAAATAATAACACTTTTAGAAAAACATTACGTCTTCTTCAGGTATCCTCCTTAGGTTTTCACTAATTCCTTACTAAGATGGATTTATATCAAAGATAAAGATTCTAGTATAAGGGGAGGGAATTATTAAAGTTATTTTGGTAGGTTATTTTCAATCCAAATAGCTTGGAATATGTGAATAATTGGGGACATTGTGTTCCCTTTTATAATGGAGGAGGAGTGGCATTCTTGTAAAATACCTAAATGTATTCACTATTTGGAGGTCTCCATTACCTCATGTAACTACATAATTAAACAATAATGGATGGTATAGAATAATTGGTTGATAAATACCCCCAATACAAAAAATAAATAATTTTGTATCATGTTATTTCATAGAATTTATGTTTACTCAATTTTATTTTTATTGTTTTTACGAAGGTGACATGTATTTTATATTTACTTATGTAATTTATCCATTAATTGAGATTATAATTACAAATTGCTTTATTAGATAATTTATACACAATTATTCAGAATTTTAAGTCTAATTAATTAAATAATTATTCTATTAATTTATAAAATTTATTTTAGTACAAATGCACGTAATGCAGAGAACCTTATTTTAACCTTAATCGCGTTAATTAATTTTAACTATTTTTCGCTAATAATTAGGGTAGAAAATTAAGTTGACCTTATTAGATAATATAAATTATTATTATTACAAATATGTAATCCATTTTTCTAAATTCTATTTATACAAGTGTCATAATTTAATTTAAAATCAATCTCAAAGTTGTGACAAGAAACAAGGTTTTCTAAAGTGAAAAGGTTCAAAACATTACTAAGTTTTCATATCTAAATTCAATATAAAAATGAATTTAATAAATTAAATTATATAAATATATGTATTATTGATATAATTTTACTTTAAAAAAAAATTAAAATATAATTTAACATTATAATTTATTTAGATGAAAAGTCAGTTTTCAATTAAAATTAAGTTTTTTTCAATATTAATCAAAAAATAAAACCTCTCAGAAAAGTAAAAAAATCATCCTAATATATTTTTTTACATTCAGATTTCAAAATAAAATTTCATTTTCAAATAAGATTTATAAAAGTATCAAAATTTAGTTTTTAAACATGCATGTCCTTAAAAGGCGGCGGAACTGGCATTATAAAAATTCATTTTCTTATTCATAAAATTAGATTTGTTCTTATATTATACCTAAAATATATATTATTAGAATATGAAAACATTTTATTGAATATATATAAATTATATAAATTTCAATGATATCATCCAATAATAGTAACTAATTAAATTTATTAAGTTAAAACAACTTTGGGACATAAAATTATTATTCTTTATAAACAAATTTCATTTATATTCAATTAGATTTTTTATATATTTTTAATTAATTATTAACCAAAGAATTCAACCATATATTTTTATAATTTAGTTAAAACTATTCATACCTTTATATTTAATATCTTTGAGAAAATTTTCATTTTAAATAATAACATTAATAGTATTCTTTAAAACTCAGTCTTCAATGTAACACGAGTTATTGAAGAAACTCATTGTTGCATGTAACTCAAGAAAAATAGGTATTTCTTGCATTGAAATATATAGAATATATTGAATTTATTTAAAATATTAAATATATCATAAAGCCTCTGTATTTTATATTCCTCTATACTCATGGTGTTTCATGTCATTGAAGCTACCGAATATGATGTTGGTATTTTAAGCATTTGAGTTATCATATACAAAGTGACTAAATTTTAAATATGAGATGATATTAAATCTAAATAAACTCAACAAATAGTATTTATTAAAATTTTATGTCATTTTAACCCTTTTCTTTTTAGTTATTAATCCATTTTAACCTTTACTAAAGTAATGAATTTCTAGAAGTGTTACTATTCATAATGACAAAAAATTGAATTGAACTATTTAAAAAAAATTTAAATTTTGAATCAAAATATGGTTATAATTTTATAAAAATAAATTCATTTTAAAATATGAACATAAATTGAAATGAAAACTATTTTTTATAAAAATCTATTTTGAGCGTAACACCGAATTTGTTCCAATTTCAATCATAGTAAAAACAATTAAATGAATGTAAAATTAATTTTTGAATATATTATTTATAAATTTGATTTAATTTATTCATCCATAGTAATTAAGTCTACTTATTTTGAAGAAACCATATTATGTGCATATAATAGTTTTTTTTAAAAAAATATCGAATTTTTTTACCTTTGAATGATTTTTTTTTTCAATTCTAACAAATTTCTAACTAATTATTTCATTTTATATATTTTTAAAAAATAATTTTACAAAACATTAATTCTTCTAATTAAATATTAAGTAAAACATGGATGAAAAATAATGATCATAAATAAAAACTTCAAAATAGCTCTTTATACAGAATAGTATTTCCTAAATGAATTATAAATTATTCTCAATAATTATATTTCATTTAAATACCATATAATTTGGTTTATTTTAAAATATGTAAGCATTATTCTCTTAAGTTTAGGTTTGTGTGCTTCACAATCCTTCGAACACATTTATTTATTAAAGATAGATACATTACAAAATCTTAAGGTGTGGCATTTCCTATAAAAATTAATCCCCCACCCTCAAATTAAAAATTCATTGAAAATACCTCATATTTATAGATAATATGAGTCAAACTATTCTAAATATAACTTGGGTAAATATTTTATTGATTTAAGGACCATGAAAGCCACCACTTCACCCCTCCATTACATCATGTTAGTTTTATTTTATAAGAATCGAGTAAAAATATTCTAACTGCTTTTGAACATTCACAAGATTACCATAATTTACACCTTCAACAATTGAATTACCATAAGCCTTTTCATGGATGTTGGTAACAAATATTTCTAATTTTAAGGGATCTAATTGGTATGTTGAAAACATATGTGACACATATACATCACACTCATACCCAGTCAAAGGCATATATTTGTCCTAAGGAATAGATCATCTAAACCCATATACCAAGACAATATCATAGTGGTAATAATCATTCAAACATGATCAATATCCTTTCTCAATATACATATCTAAAAAAACTAGTGGCGAACCCATCATTTGAATGTAGTTAGATGTTGTCTGATATTATCCCTTATCATCCCACTATTATTTAATTAAGATACCTCAACTTATGATATACATAAATCAAAGTCTCTTTTAAAATGATATGAGAATGTTTTTGGTCCTCAAACCTGTATTTTATAAGAAAACTACATCCTCCCCTTTATTCAGACACACTTGCATCAGCACAATTAACCACGGGTCAATTGTGTGCACCCAAAAAATCACAACTACAAAATATGGTTTTAACCAGCTCTAGGGCTTGAAAAACTCTAGATAAAGGCACTATAAAATACCCCATTTTAGAAATAGAAAAAGAACAATTAAAATGGTTTTTAATAGAGCCTTTAACACTATTAATGGGGGTCTTTAAAAGTGAAAACAAAGCATTCTTTTAGGGGTCCATTTATAATCTCTTGTAAAAAACCACTAATAAAGGCCCACTATTTATCATTGTTTTTTTCTATTACTGATAAATGGTATAATTCATAAAAAATATTTCATTAAAAATAATATATTAATATATAAAAATATTTATATTTTTATAAATATAATATATATTTTTAAATATGTTTTAGATAAGGTAAAATAAGAACTTATACTTAATATATAAGATATTTAGTGAATATTAAATAAAAAATAATTAAAATAATATTATTAATTAATAATTTTCTAATTATTATGGATTAATAGTCATTAAATTACAATTTGAAGATAAAAAAATCAAAAAAATTATAAACGATGTAAAATAAGTTGAAAATGTAACTCGAACTTCAAAAAGTGATAACTTGTGATTAGGGTGTCCATTTGGGATCTACCACATATAAAATCAAATCTTTTGATTAGATATATGCCCTGGTGATAGAGGAAATCCTGATCACATTTTTTTATGCCAAAAAGGGCCCAAAAGGCCACCAAAACTGAGTTTTCAGTCGGGGTACTCCAATTTTTTATCATTTAAGGAATTTTAAACCATGTTTAAGGGGGTATTATTGTATTTTTTTGGACAATAAATTTATTTCCTAGACTTAAATTAATATTTATATTATGGTTTTTAATTTTTATCATTTTTCATTCTGTACGGTTATTTATAAATAAATATATATAAATATATATTTTTTTTATATTCACACATATAAATTTAATTTTATAAATAAATATTCAAACTTATTTACATATAAAATATATCTCTCAATATATATACCTAATTTAAATAAAAATCAATATTCATTTTATTTAAAATACAATATATGAATATTTATATAACTATACAATTAATATATATATGTATATAATGTTTATATATATGTATATCTGTTTGTGTCTGTATTGAAAAATAGATATATATTTATCTATATATTCTAGTATATGTATTTACATATTAATAAACACTATATTTAAATAAATATAAATATGTATAATTATATTTATAGATGCACACACAGATATATATATATATATATATGAATATATATGTATTTATAAACACACACAAAAACACAATTTATATATGTATTATATATATATATATATATATAAATACATTGATAAAAAAGTAAAGATATATATATATATATATATAATAAAATAGATAAAAATATAGGGGAGTGGAAATGGCGCGGGTGTATGATCTAGAGGTATCATGTTCAAAACGAACTGGTGGTAGGGGTGTGCATGGGAGAGTGGAATTATCTAAAGCACTAATAGGGGAGCTCTAAGTCATCTGGGTAACAAGAGTTGACAAAGTGGGGTTGTGGAGCCCTAATAAAAGGTGGTTCGAACAAAAAAATTATCCCCCTATATCAACGTGTTTTTAGAATTGACAAAGGGGGTATTTAATGGCACTTAAATACTGATAAAGGTGGCCTTTAATAGCACTAAAAAGGCATTGAAAAAGGCCCCCTTTTATCAATGCTAAAAATGAACTGATAAATGTCCCCTTTATCAGTACTTTTTTAGCAATGTTAAAGGGGGCCTTTATCAGTTCTTTTTATGAGTGATGTTAAATCCAACCCTTTAACATCACTCACATTGTCAGTGCTTTGATAGCTCTGATAAATCCATTTTATTAGCACTGTTAAAGGCCATATTTGTACTAGGGATTAACCCCTTTTCATTATTCCATTCCATGTGATATGAGAATAACCATGAACACACATCCTCTAAAGGTTTATTATACAAGTATTTGGTTGATAATTGATGTTAGTTCAATCTTACCATTATTATTAAATATAATTCATCACTTTTGATCAATGTTACATGAATTTAAACATCAGTCACCTTTGGTAAAGGCTATATTATTTTAAATGTCAGCCATATTTTGGTTCAAACTATATTACTTTAAACTATAAATAGTTGACCATATTCAAACATAAAAAACTAAAAATTATTAAAGAATGAGGAAAAAATATTATCAGGTTGAAAACTCACAAAGGATTACATGAGTAAAATTCAAGTCTCTGATTGATAATCCTTCCTTTCAATGTCATAGAAAAAAAGTTAGAGTATAAAATAAAATAAAATTCACATATATTATAAGGACTAGAATTTTTCCCTATAAAAATTCAAGAAATACATTCCAGATCTATGTATATAGGAAAAAGTTATAGAATGAATTTACCCTTATATACACTAGTTAAATTAAAATGTTCGAAATTAAAGATAGTGTAATTTTCAAGTTCACGGACCTTGTATGACTCATCCATGCAATAATCCATTCACAATTCACTTTGATTATTCATAATTTGATATACAAATGGGATAAAATTTTTCTATGATGATTATGTAATCACACATGACTAGGAAACACCTACTAACAAGAATATGTCTAAAAAATAAAATATATTTTATCCTTTATCTAAATGGGATAACCTTGGGGTATGGTTATCATGTTATCACACATGAAGAGTCAATAACTATATAAAAGATTAAGTCCATGAAGAAAATCAATCCTCTTTTATCCTTTTATCTAATAATTTACCCTCTTCTAGTGTTGTAAATGTAAGCGTATATGACTAACGAATACCCATTTAAGAGTACTAGACTTAGAAGATAACAAATTAATAAAATCTTTCACCATCAACTGAAGTGTTTTTAATCAATATTTATCCAATTAATTACCATTCAGTGTTCAAATGGATTCATTTGCAGTGATTTTATTCTTTGTAGGATTCCTCAAGATATTATATGTTAGTATTCATTAGGAAAAAAAGTATAGATTATAATAAAATAAATAACAACATCCAGGATCATTTTTTTTAATTATGAAAAAGGGGGAAATCCATATAATAGTTCTTTCCTATAAATATACTAATAAGGGAAAAAATAAAAATCATTAATAAATATATGACAAGATTTGATTAATACAATTCTCCAAGAAAATTAAATCTTAGAGGGAAATGTAAATCATCCCCTAAAGATCTACATATTTAGTAGCTTCCACTTTATCTAGTGGGGGTAACATCTTAACCTTCACATTTGATTCCCAATATCCATTCTTAGTGTTTTTATATGCCACTATGACTTCCACTATTTACACCCTTATAGAGGCTATGCAACCTCATGTTTCACTATCTTTTCTGTCTAATTGAACATAAAATATCAATTTTTAGATTCTTACACTTATTTTCATTTTAGATCTTAAGTGTATTTATTCACTAATTAAGTGTTCTGGTATTCCATTTTGTAAATACATAGATCCTCTTCTTGAACCACAAATTATTCTCAAATAAATAAATTATTTTGAATGATGGTATATAATGTTCAGTAATCAAGGATTCATACTCCTATAATTATTGGAGGTGATCTTCCGTAGGACTTATTTTAGTTAGGGGTGTATGATGAATCAAATATTTTATGTTTTTCCATTCCCTTTAATGAATTACTTAATTTAAAACAATTTTTAACTCATTTTTACACTTTATCTTCTCGGATTGGAATACATGTTGGAATGAAGGCACTCACATAAGATAATCCAAGTGTTGTTGATGAAGAGTAAATTAAGACTAAATCCAAGGACTATATACTTGAAGAGACTTTTTCCATGGGTAATTAGTTTACGTGGGTACTATAGACATATTTGATGGAATTTTATATGATACATTGGATAAGATCCTCATACTATTAATCATCTTATGTAGTTAATGCCTCTTATTTATTAGTTAAAGAATCTAATTCGATGAAGTAACTTTCCAAATTTGACCCCTCACTCATTAAACCTAGTTTTTTACTTGGTATTGAAGGGTGTCCTATAGGTTAGGATAATAAACCCTCTTAATAATACACCCTCATAGAATCCAATCCAATTTTTATCATATTACTTAAATAAAATGATCACTGTACTAGTTGGCAGTATGTCTATTTTGATGTTAGTGTCCCCACACATTAGTATTAACTATAGCTTTTATTATTATTATGAATTGTTTCTAATCATGTACCTCAAAATAATGAGATATATTAACCCTCTACTGACATTTTAAATTTTGTTTAAATTTATATATGAATCATAAATTAAAAACCCATTGACTGAGTCTTGGAGAACCTCATCTCAATGTCAGATTATATAAGATTTTTTATTCAATATATCAGTGGAATTGTCTGTCACCACTCTAGTGGAATCCTCATATATAATTTAAAAACACTTTTTAAATTACACACCATGTATATATACTTTAAACAAATTTTACATACACCAAAACATTTCTAGGCCTTTTTTGGTGGAGGTTTTTCAGAATATTAAGAAATCTAATTTTATTTTAAAATTAACTAACACTAAATATATTTTTTAAATAAAATCTATCATGGTTTATACCTTTTAACAAATAGAAAATATGAAATTGTTTTGAAGAGGACAATCCATTTTTATTTAATGTTCATACCATAAATCATAAGTAGTTTAGGAATCTATTGTTTCTAATCCAAATAATTTCATCTAGAAAATTAAAAATTCTAACTATTAAGATTATGATGTGGTCCTATCTTGGTTATATCATTGTGTAATTATAAAATCGTATTTATAAAATCCATGACTTTTTTCCACAAGTAAATAATGATTTAGAGTAACGTTCTTATGAAACTCTATATTTTAAAAAACTTATCAATGAATTTTTAACATAAACCCGGAAATAGATTCATGAAAATCATAAATCCATTTTTTCCTTAATAATCGTTTATGGGTATAAATAAATACATTAACTAAATCCTTTTTATACAAAAAATTTTGTATTTTTAAGAATTTTTATTTTTCTAGTTTCTTCATTAATTCAAAAAATAAATCTAAATGAGATGGAAGGGGATCTAATATCTTAGTTTAGTTTTAAATAAGATAATAATTATCTAACCATAGAATTAAAAAACTGAAAATTATAATTCCACATGATATCTCCATTCATTTGGATTCAAAATAAATAAATAAAGAATATCATACCCTGTTATCTATTGGTGTGAGTTTATAAAATATAAAAAAACATGATTTTGATAGTGATTGCTAATAAGAAACCAATAGAATACTTATTTTAGGTTTATCCATGGGATATGAAAATATCCCAACACATATGAAGGATCCTCTCTTCAAAATAGTATTCTATAAACTTGGGTTAAAGAGAAAGATATCAATAGATAAAGATAGATTTATCTTGATGTGTTATCACTACATTCAATTAGTTAATAATAAAATACACAGAATAAACTATAAACCTCTTTTATCGGATATCCAATGAAATTAATTGGAAACGAAAAATTTTGTTATATAAAATAATCCTAAATATTTCATGAGTTACAACTTTTTAATCTCTCATCTCTTTAGTTGTGAGTATTTATTTAACATTCAATTAATTAAATTAGATTTTAAAACTCCTACGATCATAATGGATTTAACTTGGAAAATAATCTTGATCCCTATGTTATCGCATAATATGTAAACATCTATGAACAACACTATAACATAGTGACATTCACCATAGCATACTCTATCCTAGCATTGAAAATAGAATATTTTAAACCACTATGTATTAGTATTTCCATTAGTATATATTTCTATCAGAAATATTATAAATAATTTATATATCCTTTCCACATAAATTTGAGATCATGTGGTGAAATGTTATACTTCAATCTATTGTGATCTATGTATACTGTGAAATTCTCACCAAAAATAATGATTTTATCTTTTTAAAGAATACACCGCTACTTCAAGATTGATGTCATGTAATATATTATTCATTTCAGTAACCCCCAGATGGTGTAAACCATATGCCACCTTATGAATACCCTACATGTGAAAAACACAACGTTGGGTTACTGAGGCATCCTAATAAACAACATACCCATCACCGAGATTCTAATAGTATAGTAATAGGTGTTATTGTCACCAAGGTATTCATCTCCTCAAAATAACTCTGGGATTTTAGATTCCATACAATGGGTAAATCTTTCCACATCACAAACATGATTGGTGAGACTAAGTGAGAAAAATCATGAACAAAGCATCTTTAATAACCATTTAACCTAATGAAATTATAAACCTCAAAGAAATTATTTATATCATTCTATGTTACCACTACTTTTATCCTCATAGAATATAAAAATGTGAATTTACCTAGGAAAACATACTCAAGGAATTTCAACTCCTAAATCCAAAATATAAACTTGGAAAAAATTACATAAATTCCTTTGTCCAAAAAATGTGCTCAAAAAAATATCCAAATGTGTTTAATGCTCAGACTGTGATATTGAATATATATGCATTTCATTGATGAACACTATAAAGAAAGAGCTAAGATATTGATAAAATTTTTGATTCATAAATCCAATGAAATAAATCATCCATTAGTAAGACAAAATGGAATAACCAAATATTCATAGTGGTTGTACCTACTCCAAAAATTTACCCTCTATATAATTTATTTCATCACCCTAAGTTTATTGTATCCTGAACTCAATTTTATTTTAAAAAATTGTATAGAAATATTCAATTCATTAAAAAATAATCAATTTTAGGGAGAGTATATTTAATATTGAAAATGAAATGATTCATCTTCATATAATAAATACATAAATTAAATTTTTCATCTACTATTTTCATAAAAATAATCAGAGTCTCCCAAGGTGAGGTTCTTATACTAACATAACCATTGTTCTCTAAATTCACAAATAAATATTCTGAATCTATCAACTCTTCTAGGGATAATGAATATAAAGAAAGATATATGATACCTTTTTTATATATTAGATCAATCAGAAACTCTTTCTAAAACATTGTATATAGGATAAAGAAATCATTTATAAAAACATATAGAGTTAATCTAACAATAACTAGAAATCCAATCCAACAAGCCACTTCCATCACCCCCTGTACCATAATTACTAATTAGAATTATGTACACCCAACATCCATTTTAATAGGACTATATATACTCACATTAATATCCCATTTTAATTTAAATATATTATTCATTACATCTTATTAGACCATATAATCTTATGACCATAATAGTCACTATGAGTGTCACACATAATCAAAAAATCTATACTAATTGTGATATAAAACGTGAAAATATTGAGGATGGTATAGTATCATTATAATGCCATGTTTCCTATCACAATAGTGCATGACAGACAAATAAATCAATTAATATTGCACTCTATCAAATGTTTTTGAATGTGCATGATGCGTGGAATCATTTCTAATTACAATACCTACTGATCTACTATTCATTCCATAATAATTTAATTGATACCACCAATGAAAAATAATATAGAAGTGATAGTAGAATCAAGAAATGAGGAACCTCTAATTTTATTTGGTCCTCCCTCTCCCTTTGTTGGATCCACTATTATACAAATAAAAAACCTCGAGTCTTCTCATAATGGGATTGGCCATCATTCTATGATAGTGTCTACTATGATCCCCATGCAGTTATACAATTATTCCTTATAAAGAATGATGTTTTTAATAAACTAGTCTACAAAGGCCTACACGCCTAGTACTAAGATACTTTCATTAGATTTAAAGCTTCTATTATAAATTCAAAAGGTGGATTCCTATAATAAAACTACAGGTGTCTAAATTTTCCACAGAAAAAAGTTTCAAGGTTATCATATATACGATTTCATTGGGTGGTAAAATGAACCACACTTAAAATATCTTCATATATATATTTTTGTCCCATATAGAGAGACATTTTAGTATATTTCACATAAGATGATCCTATCTCATAATAATAATCATCCCACCTTCATTTTTTCACTCTAATAAAACTACATCCTCTACTTAACTAATAAAATAATAATTGGGTTTCTGGATTTACAAATATATAATTTTATACCATTTATGCATATTCTCTATCTCAATATACAATTTAATTCAATTCATTTCCACCCTCAATCATTTTTCCAGACAAAGTCTCGGTTCAAATTTATGATCCATTAGTTACTCACTAGTTAATATTTCAAGTGAAAATGAGACAACATAATAAATCGAGTGAAATTTTCCAAGATATTCATATATCCCCAATATATATCAAATAATTCAAATATCATTGATACATGAAATTTATAAGTGTAAAAGTGTTGATTAAACATATTCTTGAACCCTTACCAAGTTAGCCCTTTATATAGCCTATCTTGTATACCCAAATACCATCGCTTTATTGAAAGTTATTAAAACATATATTTCACTAAAATAATGTTGATATCCACTAGATTATCGAATAAATTAAAGATCTTATTTTTTATCCAATGTACTACCACTTCTGGTATGGAGTCTTCTTGAAATATTTAATGAATTCTCTTAATAAATTCTAAGGGCATATCTATTTGTGTTTGTTAAGGTGATGTAGCCCCACTAAAATTATCATAATATTGTTTCCAATTCCTTTAAAATAATTTATTATGTGGTGGACCATTAGAAGCCACATTTTTGATGTCTTCCTCAAACCAATACATATAATCTCTCTTTGGTTTCATTTTTCTACAATTCTCAATGAAAAAACCAATTAAATCAACTTGGAAATGTTAATTTCTTCTAAAATTAACATAAAAACTACTCCAAACCACCCTTTATATATAAACTCCTACCCTAGAGGGGTTCTTAGAACTCAAGATTAAATTAACCTTTTATTATTACAAATAATAAATTCAATAATTACATAATAAAATTTATTTTAAAAATTCCATTATAAAACCAACTATTTCCAAATAAACCAGTTCTAAACGCTTTTCATTATCAAAATCCAAGATTTTCTCAAAACCATGTAACCATAATGCATTTTTTATCCATGAATTACTATATGATTCATGAGACCATACTTGTCCTTGTCCTAGAAAAACTAACCATAAGAACTCAATCAAGAATCTTTAAGTGGTTCATTAACCACTTAGACTATCTAAATATCCTAGTGACTCATTGTTCATTGTAAAATTGTTATATATTCCTTTTTATAACAAAATAATGAGTCATGGATCAATATATATCCATTAATACCACCCCCAAAGACAACAACTGATAACATTTATAACAAGATGACATGACCCATCAACCCTCAACCCCACCTAGGTTAAATTGGAATGATACTAAGCCTTAGGAGTTTCCCCTTGATCACCAAAGTGTTTAAATAAATGTTGAAGGTAATGAAAATATCATTGGGGGATGATTTAAACATAAAACATAGGCTCCACATGTAAATAATTTAATAAAATTCTATCATAAAGGGTTTATATATTAAGCAATTCGAACCTATAATAAATGAAATAGAAACAAATTACAAATAATACTAAATAAAACCCTATATGATTCATGATAAAAATATTTTAAAACAAGTAAAATAGTTTATAGGAAACAAAAATGTTCATAATTTTACATAACTCAAAAAAGGATTACATGTCTATAAAATATAACTTGTAAAAATAAATGTCGAATGACTCCTACATTCCTCGTAAAACCACCATGAGTCATCCCATCATCTGAAACTACTTCCCCTCATTGCTGCATCACAAATACTATGATATACTGTTAATAAGAAGGGATTTATTTCACGTACCTATTTCAAACTACATGCAATCTACCCATCCATAAAGGTTGATGAATGGGTAATGAGTACCTCATACTTTCTAGTAGACCATATACCAAGAAACCTCACATTATCACTACCAATTAGGTTCCACACCCTAGTTGGAGTTTTCAACAATCCTCATTAAACCTAACGGTTCACCCAAACTCAAAGAGATTATTCAAATATGATATCCATGACCTCATCTAAGAAATTAAACAATTTCATCTAATTATAAATCATAATAACAAAAAATGTAAACTCGATACCACATTCTAGGAGGAAAATTAATTCAACACAATTTCATTATTAACCAGAAATTTTTAGAAACCAACCACACACCAAAAATACCATCATTTTGTGTTTTCCCAAAAACATGTAGACTAAAAAAATTATTTAAAAACACCAAAATTAGATCATCATTAAATTATTTACTAAAAATATCATATACAAACCATAAAATATCACATAAACTATCATGAGTGATGATCCACATACCTGAACATGGTTATGACATGGAATCACACCATTAAACTTGAGATCCTGACTCCTATTAGCCATATCAATTATCCTGAATGAGAAGTCAAAATTTATTCAAGATATAAACCAATTATTTCATTAAAACCATACATGGTTATGGATTTACAATGAAACCAAGAGAAAATGAAAGAGGCGATATTTGTATGGAATATTCCTTAGACCGAGACTCCAAATACTTAATGATCTAAGAGAGATGAGTTATATAGTAAGAGATCTATGAGAGATGACTTTAAATTTAAAAGGATTAAGTAAGAGGGATATAATAGTACCAAAACACTCAAAATAAGGAAAAAAATAAGGATTTGGGAGGGGTTTTATGAAGTTTCATGACCCAATCACATAGTCCCAAAGACCGTGCAATAAACAGGAAACACTATTATCCAAAAAAATTACGAGTGAATATTATTCTAGCATAGTAAAAGGACTATTCTACAACTATATAGACCTCACTATACTAAGGAATTATTTATGGTCCCTAATACTATGATTTTTATTTTCACCCTCCAAAAACCTCACCAAAATACCAAAATTCACCAATAAACTATCTAAAATTTAATATATATAAAAATTAGAGTTTATATGCCTACAAAAAACATAACCAACTAAATATTTATCAGATATATCTCTTGGATTTCATAATAAAGGTATCAAAGTATGAATCTTCACATGATAAATATCTTTTCAAGATAAATTAATGAAGATTCATATAAATCATGCACCCCTAAGTATATCAATGACTATATGATATTCCAAGTTGTATAATTTGTTAGATAAATCTAGACAATAATCCTCTAATTATCATTTAATGAATTAAATTTATATTTTATATAATATTCTACTCATGGTAATCATAATATATCATTAAAACCCATAATATTCCAAGATTAACATCGATTAGGGGTAACTCAAAGTCATATTACGGAATTTTTTTATCATTATATTTTTCATAAAATATATTCATCACATATAAATGAATGATAAATAAAGATTTCATTTATTATAAAACCATGATACATTTATATTGAGAATAACCATATCAGATATCTTGTAACCAAAGGAATTACATGACCCTTGTACTTTTTTTATTAATGGTTTTCTCAATGAATCCACTATATTTTCCTCTATACCCATCAAATAGTTCTTTATATCACCCATCATAATAATATCTCAAATTTCATTATATTTTAAAGGATATTTTTAGACCTTTGGCGAGAGAACAATTTCTTTGACTAATAAATATCTTCATTATTATCACGATAAAGATAAATTTCTCCCAAAATGATTATAAGAATTGTATTTTTTGTGAGAAAATTATTGATCCAAACAAATCACTTCATAGTATATAATTCAGTGATGTATTGTACCTCTATTTTAGACCCTGTCAAGATGAGTTTTTTAGATAAATATAAAATAATAACTCCAACACTAAAAAACAATTAAACCACAATGATATCTCATATCATACTTATCAGTTTGGAAACTAAAATCATTATATCCCCTTACAATGATATCTTCTTTACCTCCAAATACCATAAACATATCCTTTTTTCATTAAAGTACTTAATGATTCTCTTCACATTAACCCTATGAATCACACAAAGATTTGAATGGTATTAATCAGTTATGATCAAATCATAATAGGAATAAAGTAGAGTATACAACACTATATATATAATAAATCCTATGGTGGAAGTAAAAGTAATCCTATCTACATTTATGCTTTTTAAATGCTTAAAAGTACAATGATTTTTTATAAGTCTGGTGTTAAGTAACACTGGTAAAGACCCCTTCTTAGAGTTCAATATGAAAACAATTATAACTTTAATAATATAAGTGGCTTGACTTAGTCTGAACATATACTTTTATCCATCACTATAGGAATTTATACCCAATACAAAGAATGATTCACCTATTTATTTTATTAAAAAAATTAAATCTATATATTTAAAATATTAATCATTATGATGTCATTTATGATGACTATAATGTCTTATACATACAATAATTGTAATACAATAACACTCCCACTAACAAACATGTATACAAAAGAGTCATAAAAAGTACTGGTGAAACTAAAAAAATTGATTACATTATCAAACAAAATGTTCTTACTCCAAAAATATTTCATCAATACAATAATAATCCATTATATGTTTCATATAGTAGAAACTTAATTTATAACATTAAAAGACATGGGTTATATAATATACAAGTACTTTACTAAATACCCACTACGAAAAGTTATTTTGACATATATTTAATATATCTCAAAATCATAATGAGATTTCATGATACAGAATATTTGAATGGTATTTATACAATGGGGTTTTTTCAAAACATTTTCCACTTATAGTTATTTACATGTGGATAATCTACTATATATTAGTTTTCTTATGGAATCCCCACTTATGAACTATAAGTTTCACACCTTTCGATGAATCCATTTCATGGCCACCAGTTATTTCTAAATATCATGAATTTCAATGTACTCTTTGTTAGTATTAGGTGCATCAAATTTTAACATTAATTTTTCTTCATTTGATAATAAAATATAATATCTTAGTATTATAATGAATTTTACTAGAATTCTAGGTTCTTTTATAAATTGTTTCAATTTTATTTCCAAAACCACGTAACGAAAAAATTCATTTTATATCTCTATAACCACTCTTATTTGTTGGGTTTAATTTTTCTCCATGTTCAATTTTTCTCCCATTATCACATTTATTTATATGTACCTTCTCAAGAAATGCAACAAATTAAGGCACATACACTTTGTGCCCAGTAATATTATAGAAATAATATACCTCATTCTCTTTGGGATAACTAAAAAATAAGTAATTTAATAATTTAGGTTAAATTTTTTCCATCCTTAATCATCATATTTATGATTCACAACCCCAAATAGTCATAAATTAAAAGTAAGGTGCTAAAGGAAAGGAAGTGGTTCAAGTTCATGAATCTGATTTAGAGATACTTGTAAGCTCCAAGGAAAATATGGAGGATAAGGTTATGGAAATAAATATATTAGTAGAGTAAATAAAAAAATGCATGAAGTATTACTTATGGTGGTCAACAGTTATGAACAATGTTCATGGATCAAGGTTAAAGATAAAATTTTTATTCACAAATTTAACTAAGTTGAAATTACAATAGAAGGTTACATAAAAACTTATGATAATTTGGTTTACTATTTTGAGTAAATTATTAATGATTAACTGGTGACTAAATAGTTTTCCATCAACTAGATCTTATATAGGGTTCATGAAACGAATTTATTTAAAATTTTCTAAAATGATGTGATGATGTCCTATGGAGATTAACCCCTTTGGGTTTTTTCTTTTCCGGTTCCCACTCAACCCCTAAAATTGAATCTTTCCTAAATAAAGTACTTATTTATTAGTTATCTATATATCATATTGTGGATTTTTGACTGTTTTAGATAGAATTCAGTTAAGCAGTATTTTAACACATTTCATATAATTTTCAAAAAATAATATATAAATCTAACACTTACTCATCATTGACAAAAACATGTCTAAAAGCTAAAAATTTTCCCCTCAAACACACCATTCAAATGATGTTTTCTAAGAGGAGTGAGTTATTAAATAACTCCATAATTTCTTAGATAATTATTAACTTTGAGTCTCAAGTAGTCACCATACTCATATGATCATAAAATTTAATAATTTTCCTAGTATATTCTATAATTTATTTCTAAACGCTTTGAAATTTAAAAAATATTTCATAATTGTGTATTATATTAAACACATAACCATGCCAAATGTAATAATAATTAAATTTTATAAAGTACCTGTAACCAACACTTGTTTCTCATTTATCTACAAATATATAAATTTATTAGAACTAATAGTCCACTATCCCTTACACAATATCTACTAAAATGTTATTCGGTTATTTTTGATAATAAAAAAAATTCTTAATTTTCAAATTATTCAAAATCGAATGAGTCCACTAATATAGTTACATGGTGTCATTGGATTTTGTTCCCATTTATATTTTTAATAATAAAATGAAAAAGAGAAGTTGTGTTAGAATCAACCCTTTTCTAATATTTAATGTTATAGATGGTGTTATACATATCTATAATTTATAAAACATTCTTCATAATATTGATTACATAAAAAATTTCATTCATATTCATAAAATAAAAATTATTCTTAATAATGAAAGATAATGAACAAGAATTAATGAATGAAATTTTCCTTATCATAATATTTTTGTTTCATATTTATATATGTATTATAGTATATATAAATCAAAATCACCACATAAATAAAATAAGAACTATTTTATTTCATGGATATTGAATATTATATAAGAAATATATATACATTATATAAAATTAAAATAGTACAATGGAACAAAAAATAAAAGTATATAACATAATTATAATGTGAAATTTTGGTGTGAGATAGTCTCCCATAAACACCACCCCTATAGACACTATTATAATATGAAAAATATAATTCAATATAAGGTAGTTATACTATACATGGAAAATAATGAACATAGATAGAAAATAATGTGTAAGATTTATAGGGTATATATAGGGTAATCAAAAGAAATATAATCATTAAAATATGGTCATTAGAATATTAACGTAATCATTATAAAAATAACTTGATTGTCTTAATAGTAAAATAACCAATGTAATTAAAATAAAAATATATATTAACAAATATAACATTTAATTCATCTAATAAAAAAGAAAAAATTTATTTTTTAATGTGTTTTATGTAAATAATAAATACTTAGTATTCTAAAATCAATATAAATATTGAATTTGAAAGATCTAAAATATTATTTTGATAAAATATATTGAAAATTTTGAAGCATAAAGTTAAAATAAATCACGAGAGAATTTTTGAAACTTTTCTAAAATAGTTTAATTTTTAAGTTAATTATAAAATACACTATACAATATATAAAGTAGTATATTCTTAAAAAATGTGATTTATTAGTTAAATAACCAATTTTAATATTTTAAATTTTATTTCTAATATCTATAAATAAATTTATTAATACTATATGAAGAGGTTAGAAAATTTTTTATACAATAAAAACTAGTTCTTAATATATTATGGTCTTTTTTTAATTGATTTTATCATATTCACAAATTAATTTTCATAAAATAAATTGCACATTTAGGAACGGGGGAATTGAAATTAGTTTAGGGTTAAATTTTATTATTTTACATAAATAATAAAATAAATAAATAATTAAGTAAATATGGTGCCATAATTATGGAACGACAAATGAATTGGATAAAACATAATGCATGATGTCATTAATTGATAAGTTCAACAAATATTGTATTTAATAAAATTATTAGTAATATAAAACTATATTCTTTCAAGTCTTATTCATTAATTTATTTTTAATTCAAAATAACCCTCTCCTTCAATTATAAATACCCCTCTGACCCCAATGGATGTTTACTTTCAAAATTCTATATTGTGCCTAACCTCTATAAATATCTCTCCCATTAATCCTCTTATGATTATTGGAGATATTATATTTTTTCCCTAAGTGGGACTTAAATACTGTGGTTCCTTATAAAAGGAGTATTATTTTAGGAAAAAATGTTTCTCCTTTCTCTTCATTCAATTGTTTCCCTCTTCCATTCTCATATTCTCCAATTCTATCTTCCATTTTAGCCTCCCTGAGATAATTTATTAGTAAATATACATGAAATTAATTATATTATTTTATTGTATAATTGTATAAAATATTTATAATATATTTATATTATCTCTCCCTATCATGAAACATCTCATTAATGGTCAGTTTTACCACTTATGAAGACATCATCAATTATTTATTTATCATCACCTCCATGATTGGTTACTATAAATAATTTTTGTATGTATAAATTTTATCATGATACTATATAATTATTATATATTATTTATAAAAAATGTATTTACTCCCTCGCTTTTTTGACACATCCTATTATTGGTTGGTTTTACCACCTACATGGATATTTTCAATTCTTTACTTATCACTGACATCAAGGATGGTTAGGGTATATTATATAATATGTATGTATGTATTTTAGTACATGTGTATTTATGTATGTATGTATGTAGGAATGTTAGTATATATATATGTTGGTTTGTAGGTAATGTATTTTTATATATTATTAATATTCTAAAGGTAATGAAACTAATAGATGAATAATAATGATTAATTCCATAGTATTGAAATGAAAGAAGGAATAATACAAAAAATATTTCATCACTCATTTTTTATCCTTAAAGAATTACTAAACAATTCTCAGTGATAATAAATATTCAAGATTTACATAAATGAATAAAATATACTTATAGAATATTGTTTTTTTAAACACAATTTGGATAAAAAGGAGTTTTAATAGGGGAAATTCACAAAGGGCCTAATGGAAAGGGATTTCTCACCGTATATCTATTTCTTGGTTTTGAATTCTTACTGATTATCATTTAAACATTAATGATTTTTTTATTTCCCTATTTATATCAATTTCTATAGTCAATATTTGTTTTTAGGATATATTTCTTATCAATGTCTCATTTTTTATTAAAAAATTATACAAAACTATTATCTCTTTGAAAGACCAACCTTCATTATCTTATATTAGAAGATTTGTTAATTTTTTAATTCCACTTCCCATTTTATTTTTAAATTATTATTTTCTATAAATGTACATTTTACTCTCTAATTTCTTCTATGGATTTATTCTCTTTTCTCATGAGATTAAATTTATAATATGGGATCTTTTTTTAATTCTCATCTTGATTTACTCTCATTTCTAAATTTAGCTTTTACTACATTTTCAAGGAAATATATCCTTTATATGATACTAAATGAACATGTATCTATCTTAAATGTTTCCAAATAAATTTATGTATACACTCATTATTACTTTAAGTTTTATTATATTCCATTATATATGATTATATTATTAAATCCATTTCTATTTCATCATAGCATACACATGTTGCGAATATGGATTCATATATTATTATTATCCTTTCCTTTTTATATGAAATACCTGATTTGTGATCATTTTAATATATAGACAACAATCTCAGAATATTACATCCCTTCAATTCATTGAGTTATGATTTATGTATCATGATATCATTAGGCATAAACATGAAAAAATAAGTTTTTTCTACTATAGTATGCTTGGACATGACACATTTATCATTTTTTAAATGTTATCTTAGATATATTACATGACTTATGATGTTTCATTATTATTCATATACAAAATTACATGTCTCATATATATTATTATTTTGTTTATGAAACCATTTTTTTGATTTTTTCAGGATAAATGTTCTCTCTCATGTAACCATGTTGATTTATGTTTAATTTTGAATCCTATTACTCTTACCTTTTCTAATATTTAATGTCACCCTTTAATTGATGTATGTATTCAAGTGATAAAATGTATTAAGATTATTGTTAATATTTATGGGAGGTTTATGTTGACAAATTAAAATATATTTTACTGTTTTATGTGTAGTAATGTTGTATGAGACAAATTTTCTAAGACACTAAATCTATCAATTTTGGGATTTATAATATTATATATGTCTGTCTTAAAAATTATTTAATAACTATATATGTAATGTATATATTTCCATATCTAGTATTAGAATATAGTTTAATTAATTTATAGAATGTTTTAGATATTAAAAATAACCTAGTTTAAATTATGAAATATTATATGCCAGACCTTAGCATTAGCTTACCCATGTAAATAATATAAATTACCAGCCTTTCTAGCTCTTATTCTACTTTATAAAATTATGGGTAGTATGAGAATCTAATCCAATAACCAATGTGATGGAGAATGTAATGATTATCTGAACAATATTCCTAATGTAATGGGTGATGAAGTTAAAAACCACTTATAAATAATTAATCACTTATCTTAGGTAAGGAATGATAAAATAAATCACATTGAATTTCAACATTCACTTGAGAAATAGAAATTAACACCTAAATCCTTTAATTATTTTTTAATTTATTTTAGTTGATATTATGATCCTTTTATTACAAAATAATAGTTCCAATCCATGTAAAAGATATTTTATGTTCTTTATTTCTTGATAAAGATAAGGTTATTATGGTAATCTAACTTTTATAAGGAGAAGTTTTTCATTGGGAGGAATTGTTCAAGAATGAAAATATAAAGGATGAGGGTTAATAAACAGGCTGAGATACTTGAAGAAAATATTTCTTAAAAAATATTTTCCTCACCCCCTTCATAAAAAATAATGATATAATTTATATAACTCATGAAAATGGATAATTAATCATTTGAAACCATGAGGAAAATTTCAAAAATTTATCAAGGAACACCACTACTATTTTTTCCACCATAATAATAAAATCAAAAAAAATATTTAGGGGCTTAGAACTACATCTCTAAAATAATTAGATATTTGTGACATTGGATGTTTTAAATAAGTAATTAATGTTCTCTAAATATTTATATGGAGTTTGGATAATTGATTCATGTACATGATGAAAATAAATTATTGATAGAGTTTTGTACCAGGTATCAAATGAAAAAGGAAATAAAGTAATAATATCCAACTACCCACATGTTAAAAGTGTGGAAAGAAGTACCCAGATAAATTCCTTAAGGGATATGTTAAATACATAAACTGTGAAAAAAGAAATAATATAGAATAAATTTAATAAAGGTAAATTAATAGATCAGTCAATACAATGGATGAAATATGGGAACCACAGAATAAAAAACTCATGGTCCAATGCATAAAATGTAATTAACTTGAGCACGATTAAATCTATTGCATCAAACCAAGGGTCTTTTACGTAAATTAATGTCAAGAACCACATAATCCATGGGTGAAAGTAATATATTATTTCATTAAAATTTATATGGTAAAGTAAAAAAATATTACTGGTGAATGGTATAGTTATTATTTAATCAAGAATGTAAAATGTTAAATTTGATTTTATACCATTGTATTCATTTACATATTGTAAGTTTATTTAAAATACTAAATATCCTCCTTGATATCTATAATTATATATATATATATATTAAATCACCTATTGGTTCAATTTTTATATCCAAAGAGTTTGATTATTACCTAATTAATATTTTTTACAAGATTCTATTAGAGAATCTCATAAAACTCAATTTGGTTAAATTTGAAACTATACTAGGAATATATCAACTCTCTTTATATGGAGATTATAATAACCACTAAGAAGTGGAAATATATTTCCATATCCCAAAATAACTCTTGCTTATATAAAAATGAAAATAGGATTATGAAACTCATTTAAAAAATCCTTCAAAAATATTAGTATTGAAATAAAATGTAGAATTATATCATTCTAAATTGGTTAAAAAAGGAAAATTTCAACCCCGAATACATGCCCATTATGATGGAATATTTGGATATTATCTTCTAAGAGTTCTATATAATTTCCAAAAATCATGAAGTAGAGTTCTCAATTTATAATATACCTAGTGAGACACATATATCAAAGAGCCTATATATAATGTCCCTGATAGAAATAGAGAAGTGAAATAAGAATTTATAAATGAATTCAGGAAAAGGGTTTATATACCCTAGTGCAACACCTTGGGGTGAACCACTAATTGTTTTCAAGAAGAAGGGTGGGTAAATGTTTCTTTTAATAAAAACCCTAAAAATAAATAAAATAACCATAAATAATAAGTATTCATTACCATGTATTTCTGAATTTTTTAAGTCAATTTAATATCTCTAGATTCTTCATAAATGTGTATCATTATTTTAGATACCATCTACTAAAGGTAAAGTGGTAAGATATTTAAAATAAATTCTTTCATACAAGATATGAGAAATAAAATTTCATAGTGATTCCATTTGGACTTTTAAATTCCCCAGCTATATTCATAAACATGATGAATATAGTCCTTTCAGATTACCATGAAATTTTTTTGGTGGCCTTTATTAATGATGTTATCATATAATCTAAGATAAATAAAGAATATGAACAATATTTGAGGATTGTTTTGGTGAATTTAATGGATTAGAGATAATTGAAAAATTTATCAAGTGTGATTTTTGGATTCAATAAGTGACATTCATCGGAAATTCAAACAAAAGTTAAGAAATAATAAATACATAAATATGCAAGGAATACATTAAATGCCCAAAATAATTTTCCTCAAGAGACCTACTAAGGAATTTAGGGACTATTGTTGGCCATGATCATCACTTAATAAGTTAAATTACTTCTTAATATGAATGGAATTAATAATAAATAATATATATTTTTAATATTACTTAGTAATTAACATATATAATGGAATACTAGAATACAAAATTTCAATATTTTCTTTAAAAAATATATGAGATATATTTCTTGGTAAAAACCCCCATATGATTTATGAAAAATGGGGTGTTTAAACTATATATTGGAATGGGTATTCAGTAAATTAAATACTAAAAATGATATATATTACATCCATGAAAATAAATAATATAGAAATTAAGGATAAACATATAGAAAAATGAGAGATGAAAATATATAGAGAATATAACTACAAGGAACTGAGAATATTCAATATAAAGAAAATGAGGTATAAAATATAAATTAATAATTTATTAAATAAGATACTAAATTAAATCTAAATATAGGTTATTATATAAAAACTCAATTGAAAATTTTATAGGAAAATGAAAGCTAAACATTAAAACTAATTTTTTTAAAACTCTTCGAATTGTCATAAAAATTAAGTAACAAATCACTTAAAAAATTATTTTCAAAAGGTTAAAAAGATAATTTTAAAAAAATTAAATTAATTTACTAAATTAAATATTAAAAATAAAATTATTTTAAATAATTTAATGTATATTGGAAGATAAAAATATACATATGTGAAATGAAATCTCTTTAAAAACTCTTAGGAAAAATAATATTCTTTTATTTTAATATGAAAAAAACATCCCAAAATAATGGGAATAAATATTAATTTTTAAAATCATTAAAACATGGAAATGAATCTTAATAACAAGGAATGGTCATAACAGTGAGATAATTCATTCGTACAGAAGATTTTAAAAATAAATTCCATTTACTATTTTATAATTAATTTTCAAAATGACTTATATAGAAAACATTATTTTTTTTAATTTTTTTTAAATAAATTAATATTTTTTAGAATTATTTATTTTAAAATCATTTATGTATATAAAATAACATTATTGAAATGAAATAATGAATTTATACATGGATGGGAATAATTTTCGTCCAATAAAGATAAATAATGTCGGTTTCTTATAAACATTCTTTCATTGGTTTTGAGTACCCAATATGAAAAAATAGAAATAATACTTTTAAACCCCAAAAATAACCATATGATAAGATAATAGATGTTTTTAATAGAGAAATAGTATATAATTTCTCGAATTTATATACAAGTGTAAATTATCCCAATTAAATGTGATATTGAAACAAAAACCCTTACTATATATCCCCACTCGGTCAGATCTCTTCCAAATTAATTTATAATA
Source organism: Viscum album (assembly GCA_963277665.1). Lineage (NCBI taxonomy): Eukaryota > Viridiplantae > Streptophyta > Magnoliopsida > Santalales > Viscaceae > Viscum > Viscum album. Next base: position 1,355,995,668 of record OY728164.1, read on the forward strand.
AATTTATATTTATTATTAATATATATTTAATCCATATTTATATCTATATTTTGAGATATAATTTATTAATAAATTCTTTTTAAACATTTACTCATTATTCTTTGTTAAAATCTTTTATTTAGGTGTTTATTTTTCTATTCCTCTTTTATATTTTGATTTGGTTGTTCTAGTCCTTACAACATGGTCATGGTTTCATCTTATAAAAAATTATAATAATTCTGTATATATCATATTTGTAAATTAAATATTGTTTTATAACAACCCTTTATGAAAAATGAAATGTTCTGTTAATGGATGTGGAAGTCCTTACGTGACCATGAGTGATGTTTTCTTTTCAAATGATGGAAATAAAATAAGTTAGATAATTATTTATATTTATATATAATTAATTATGTCATAATTATAACATTATTTATTAATTTAATCCATATAACTAGTCATTTGAGGCGGTGATGAAATATGAATTACATTTCTTCATGTTGGTCGAAGTCTGCACATACATACAAGCACATTTCCATTTTACAAATAATGGGAGGGATGTAAATTAGATAACAGTTTTTTTTATTAAAAAATAATTATTCCATAAATATAATATATATTCATTTAATCCATCTTTATAACCATCCATTATAGGTTGTGATGAAAAATAAAACACGTCACTTCATAGAGGTGGCAATCACCACATATACATGAGTGAAGTTTTTATTTTCCATTAACTAGATAGAAGTGAGAAAATTATTACACTATTTACATGAAAAAGTTTTATTGTGGTATATATTCTGATTTAATTTTGTTAATATCATTATAATAGATTTGGTGAATGTTTAAGAAAAAACATGAAAATGTTTTTTAAGAACATATACTTATACCTTGGATAATGTCTTTTGAAAAACACCTTAAGTATTCTTAGAAGAGTATTTTATGAATAAAAAAATGAATATATAATATATAAGTGTGTTGGTAGTGCAAAAAACAAGTATTTCCTTTTAAATAAACTTGAATTATTTGATAGCTTATATTACATGTAACCTAAAGTCTAAATGAACTGTGAAATAGTATATCATTCTAACACAATTGTTAAATTAAAAGTTATGAATAGTAATAACTACATTAATTAAAATATTTATAAAGTTTTTAAATCATTTAAATTTATTTATTTGTTCATAATAAATAGTTAATAAATTTTTAGTATATTTATTTTATGCTTAAAAATATGTTTTCTTTAAAAAGGGGTTTTAAAGAATTTTGTGTGTGGAAATTATAATTAATTTATAAAACTTGTAGAATTTTTTTATTGAATTTTTATTAATTTTTAAATCATAATTTCAATGTTATATTTTGGTGAATTTTTAAAAAATTTCTAAAAAGATTTATTTTTTAGTGAATAGTGAAATATACTAATTTTTTAAAATTGTCATTTTTTTTAATTAAATAAAGTAATTTAATAGTTCCATTATATTTTTAATTTGATCATAAATTAACATAATTATAATTTAATTTTAAATAATATAATTAATTACATATTAATAAAAATTATACTTGACTTAGTAAAAGTTCATTTGTTGAATTAAAAACACATTTTAAAACACTTTTTATATGTTCAATGTTTTTTATTAATATCTATTGATTAATTAGTTTGAAAAAAATTATATATTATATATTAATTTAAATATTTTAACTTTAATTTTATGGTTTTTGTAACGAAATGGGTGAAAATGAATTCATTTTTTTTCATAAAAATGTATTTTTCTAAAAACTAAGTTTCTTTCCATTTTGCGCACTTTTTTAAAATTGAATTCTTCCAATTATAGTTTTTGAATTTGATAAAATGGATTAAAAATTTTATTATGAGGAAAAGTTATTTTTTCATTATAATTAATTGTAAAAACATTGAAAATTTATTACCATGGTTATGGTTAAAACATATTTACTAGGAGATAAACTAAGAGATAAGGGTCATATTACAACATAAACTACTCAAACACTTATTGGTTAAAGAGGTTTATAAACTATATTATCATAAATTTTAATTATTTACAACTTTTATACACATTCAAAAGATAATTACATTATATTATTTTTAATCTTTTAAGTAATTTATTATGTGTTCTCTCCCTAACTTATAAAATGAAAGATGATCTCTACTAATATTCATAAGTTTTAAGCCTTCTACCTAATCCAATACCAACAAAAATACCTTCCTATATTATTTACCTTCATCCTAGATCCACTTTTACTCTCTTAATACCAATATTTAATGTCTTAAGGTGTGTTTCAAAGGTGGATTCTCAAAGAATAGGTATATATCTTAACAGAGATCTTTTAATTTTATTTCTTATTTCACCATCTATAAACCTATTTTATCCATCATAACATGATGAATATAGTATAATAAATACTTTTTGATTTTATTATTGTGATTTCGAAACCTTTTTCCTCATATTTTCCATCAAATGAAAAATTAAAGTATAGCTCGTGCTTACGTGTGGATTACCACCTCCACGTAGTAATATGATTCATTTTCCACCACTACCTCATATTAATGGATCTAATGATGGATTTAATATATATATATATATATTATATTTATTATATAATTGTGATTTTATAATCGTAAAATATTATTTATCCTTATATTCTACTTTTCTTTAGAAAATAAAAAGGTTGTTCATGCATATGTATGGACTACAATGTCTATGAACAATGTAATTCATTTTTCTCTTTCCAAATTTTATGGATGATTATAAATATGTATATAATGAATATATATTATATTTATATCGTTATTAAAACTCTGGAGTTGATTTAATGATAATCAAAGTATAAGGACTGGAACTATCAAATTAAAACTTACAAGAAAAATGAAAGTGTTACCACCCTAAAAAAGTGATTTTCTCAATGATTTTTTAATAAACAGATGATAAAAAGTTATATGTAAAACATGTATGGTATTAAAGGTATAATTTTATTATAAAATAAAAATAAAATTAAATTTATTATACATGATTTTAGAGTTCATATAGTTGAACATTAGGTAAGTGTTTTATGTTACAATCTTAGTTTTACTAGGTTTGTTTATACATAATTTTATGATAATGAAATTATATGATTATATTTATTAAAACGGTAGATAAATTTGGTATAATGTGGGAAAAAGTTTTTCCCTTTGTTATTTCATTATTAATTTTGAGTTAACTATATTTGTTTTTTGAGGAAAACTCCCAATGACTCCCACATCCTTAATGAGGCACGAACCTGTTTCCAAAGGCAGGTGGTTATTTGATATTTCAAAATGAATAAAGTGTAGGAACTTTCTTTGGTCAAGTATATGGGAGGTTAGTCTTATCACACCCTTTTTAGAGGAATTATTTTATGCCCCATGACTCTCTTATAGATTCAAGATATGTTCATGAATCATTCTAAAATCCCGATGTAGGATTGGTTAACCTAACAAAACAATTGATGTGTTGAATCTATGTACATGATAAAATGTGTTCTATTAATAATCCCATCTACATGTATCAAAGGTTATCCATTTAATTCAAATTATATTTCAGTAATGTGTATCTTGTTTTTCTTTAAATTCATATTATCAAGCACTCTAGTGTAAACTACTTTCCAGGAATGTAATTGGTGCATAATTAATAGGATTGAATCTATAAATGGTTTCCTACATATCATGTGAGTACCAAAATCAAAAACTAAATAGTTTGTTTGAAAATGTTTTAAGGCCACATGAAAAGACTACACTATGTATTTTAATATAATATGGTGAGGACATATATGAGTTTGGATGATGGGCCTTATGAAATAATCCTACATATCCTTCTTATAATAGGAATCATATTCTTCATAGTTTGGTTTTTGATTAAGCAAATGATAGGTGGGGATACACACTTAATTCTTACGATGTTTATTTCCCCAGGGTTTATCAATATTGAATTTCCTTTGAGAATTACATTAAGGTGGATTCCCTTGTGAGGAGGCATTTGTATCTTATTGTTGAATGAGGATAACACACTGAGGTGACCGTAATTTGGGGAATTTTATGATTCTATTGGTATGATCATTAAAAATGACTAATATCACATGAGTATTTCTTAGTGTTAGAAACAAGAGATTTCATGATCCTTCCTAGAGGGGCTCGTGTTGCAACTCCCTATGTGTGCCTCTAACATGCTAGGGGATGGAGACTGGTGTCGAGTAGTCATATTACTAACCTGGTAGGCCTTATCCTAAGTACATGTACATACACACACACAGACACATCTCCAAGCCTATAAAATGATGAAATATAAAAACTACTAAAAAGCCATGCATGCATACACCTAAATCCCACAACCAGAGTATAATATGAAGTATAGGAAAGTAAATATGACCAAATACAAGATAAAAAAGACTCTGAAATCTCAAGTCCAACTTGGAATTAAGTATTGGGGACTAGTATAAAAAGATGTAGGAACACACCTCAGTCTGTTCAATCTCACTAAGAACCATATGGTCTTGGTCTGTCAAAAGGTCCATCATCTACCCAAGACACGAAACATGTGGAAAAATTTCATGCAGTGGTGACTGTAACAATACTCATCTAGATACCCCTAAACCACAAATCATAAAATAAAGTAAATATAGTAATATCTAAACAGGTATATTTCTACATAAAAAATAATGATAATATCTAGATATACTCAACAAAGACACACAGTCTAATGGTAAGTCATAAGTATTGTATACCATGCTTATATTCTAGCTTGAAGATTCCAAAAATCACTCATCTAAGAGAACAATATCCTAAGTCTGATAGAATTGATGATTTCCATTCGAGAGGTAGTGATAATCAAGTCTTGTCATGAGAAAGTACAAGAAAAAGGTCTAAATAGAATATGATACACATATGAAGATCACTGCTAAGGCCATGGGAGGATACCAACAACTCAATCTGGATTAACCCGGTAATTAGAGGATCAATTCTCATGTAGTGTGGGTCATAAAGATAAAATGAACTCCACAAAGGTCACTAAGATAAATAGAGTATCTCACTCCTTTCCTCTCAAAGGGATTACAATGACTATATCCAAGAAGTCCTACTGAAGGGATTGATGTCCTATGAGTGGGAGATGATTCCACACTAACCCTTAGGGGAAGAATAAAGGGAATGGACCTTACTAATACTCGTATGATATACTTTGGACAAGGGCTCTAATCCATTTATAATAATGTATATGTCTTGTAGAAAGTGACACGCACCATTTCCCTTGACCCTAGGTTCTACCCATGTAAATAGCTTGTTTATTTTTTCCATGTCAATGTAGAAGTACACAATGTATACGCTACCTATGTAGTCTACCCATGTTTTAGTACATGGATTTATCACATGTACTAGTACAAGGATTATCCCATGTTCTTGATCTAAAATCTGTCTTTGTGGGGGAGTACACAACATATAGGCCGCTCGTATAGTCCACCCAGTGTTTGTGTAACATTGAGGAACACACCAAGTTCACCAGGGAGAGACCACATGTCATGTGATAGGGATCACAAGCCATGTGATACTTAAATATCCTCATACCCTTATCTGAAACTAGGAGGCACCCACATGCAATGTAATCATGTATTATATGTTGTGTGGATCATGATTTTACAAAATCCAAGATCTTCTATCATCACGTCTTATCCAATACTTTGGCCTCTGATTAGGTTGTGCCTCAACCAAAAAATCATTTATCAAGCCTCAAAGAACATATCCATCACTAATGGAAAAATTTAAGGCCTTTGATATAATTAGAAATGAGATTATTCTTCATTATTCATTATATTTTTATGATCACTAAAATTGAGTATCTATGTCATATGATTCACTTCTATATCTATCATCGTACCTCTATCATGTTGTGTAAATCCCAAATCTACCATTTCATATCATTTTCCTAAGAAAAATATATGGAATGATTAATTGATTGAGATATGTTGAACCCTGGAACAAATGAAGGATATTCATGCTGAATTAACAATCGGGGGAGAAAATCACAAGAACAAATGAGAGGAACAAACCTTGATCAATATTTATTTCGATCTCTATTTTTTCAATGATAATAACAATGATGAAATCATCATATCAAAGAAATTCCCCCAAAATAAGCCCGCAATAAACCCATCCAATAAATATTTCTAATCCACATATTAATTCATTGGTTTATTGATCCATTTTCATGAAAGAAATCCAGAATGGGGAGAAAAAATAAATCAAAAAATTTTTCTATCTCAATTCGGATCTATCAATAATAAAGAACGAAGCTGCATCGCATTCATCAGTGAGATCCTTCAATCTTTCCCAACACCATTCATCGATCTCTGGCCCCATCATATGTCAATGGGATCTTCTCTAATTGTTATTATTAATTAATAGGGTTATGAATTTAACAGTGTAAGTTTTCCATAATTGTGTATTTAAAGAGGGAAGTTTATTCAATGTATAATTAAACAAATAAAATAATTTAATAAATTATTTTTATTCAATTTATGCCCATGGGGGATTTTCCACAAATGAACCACATCAAATAAGGATAAGTCACATCTAGGGTAAACCTATCATTTTAAACTCAACGATTCCACTTGTTTTCTAATACAAGCCTTAATTTATAATTTATTACACTTTTTTAAGAAAAAATCACACATGTTATATTTAGTATATTTAATATATTTAAAAAAAATATGGAAAAAATAATTATTTCTCAATTCTTAACCTTAAAAATAATCTGTATAATATAACAAAATACACAAAAAATCCAATACATTACATTCTCCCCACCATGGGGCTTTACATCCTAAAAAATAAAAGAAAAGTGATAATAAAAAAGATGTGGGTTTTGATCATGAATCTGAGCCTCCCACTCCTATGTGATGTCATGAAGATTCTTGTGCTGACACTAAACATGCACTAAATAAATTTATAACACCGAGAGGATCATATCATAATGATCCTTGATCTACACTAAGTGCTTAGAAAAGGTCACTCCATCCTTGATATCTAGCTCTCCCCAGTCGATAATGTGTTATGTGTCATGCACATACCTCCTAAGCCATGAAATATAGAAGACATCATGTACCTGGTCTAAATGAGGAGGTAGAGCTAAGCGATAAACCACCTCACCAACTTTATGTAGTATCTAGAAAGGGTTATGAACATTGGAGATAAGTTATAACCCTTTCCAAATCTATGTACTCCACATCGAGGTGAAACCCATGGGAACACATGATCTCCTTCCTAATGCTCTAAAGGCATCTATGGTCTATCATCACAAGACATAAGACAGATCTGCGTAGTCCTCATACACTCTTGGATATTCTTCACCTTCTTGATAATTACTCGCACCAACTGTGGGCCTATTTGTGTTGACTCTCAAATGTTAGTCTAGAAAAGTGGTGAATTGTAGGGTTGATAATAAAAATCCTTGAATGTTTTCATACCAATGGTGAAATTCTAAAAGTTTTTTTGACAAAAACTCCACCATTGGTAGGTGATCCTCTAAGATACGTCCAAAGTCTAACATGAAATCCTGCATCATGTCTTCAAAAACCTAAATGGTCCGCTCAGTCTAGACAATAGTTTGGATGTCAAACATTGTTATGATGAATAACTAAGTCCCAAACTGTACCTAGAATACCTTACACAACCGAGATTTGAAATGATAATCACAATCATAAACTATTTTTAATGGAAGCCCATGGAGTAAGACTATCTCCTGAACATAGATGCATCACAATTCCTATAATGAACTGTATTCCTGGATAATAATAATGGGGCCTAATTGGTGAGTCATTATACGATCACCCATATATAATTATTTCCCCTAGACGTATATGGTAAGACCATCAAAAAAACTCTGGATAACCCATCCCACTTTTATTTTGGACCCTCAATGTGTTTAGTAAAACCTATTGAAAATTGGTGGTCATCCTTCACTTAAAGTAAGGCATCGAGAGATAGAATATGAAACTCCATTATTTTTCCATGGCCACCAAAACTAACAATAGATGTTTGGGTGCATATTTTAGACACCTTGATATAGCACCAATGGAGTTGTATTTAACTCTCTTAGAACCTCCAACAACAACAACACTAGCACCATCGTGTGTCCTATGAATAAGATGGCATGATCCCCACCTTTATAAATTCCATCCAGAACATGTCCTATGAATATCTGAGTATATAGGGAATCATAGTATGTATCCCCTAGTTGTGCCTCCCAGGTTAGCTAAAAGAGTGGAGGGGTAACAACCATCAACTAGAGGTAAGATTCTATATATCCATCCATAAAGGATAACTACAATAAATCCTACTGCTCTGATGCATCGTTCAACAACTATGAATAATATATCTTGTTGATAGAATATTCTATCACATTAACATTCCAAATAGTATAAAAAATTTAAATGTTATACTCTTAGAGGAATATATCCATCACCTATATCTAAATTTAATATCCTTCTGAGTGAAGATATGCATGAGACTATTGTGATATTAATATATGATAAACATATCACCCATTAGGTATTGTACCCACATATTCTGTTGCGAAGACTACCTCCACTAACTCAAGACCACGGGTGGTGGATTTATTCTCAAGTAGTCTCAACTGTCATGGACCATAGGAAATCACTACTTTCATCTTCATTAGAACACAACCGAGATTGGTTCCTAATTCATTATAGAACACTACATTGTTGACACCCTCCTATAGTAATCTAAATATGGGGGAACTCATCAAACTATTCCTTAACTGTTGAAAAGATGATCGTTACCTCTCTATCCACATGCAAGGCTATGCCTTTTGAGTCAAAGCTCTGATGGGTGCTAATATTCTGGAGAAATAAGGTATGAATCTCTAGTAATAGCCTTCCAACCCAATGAATCTCAACACCTCCATCATGTTTTTTTGGTGTCTACCAAGATATCATTTCTTTGACCATGGTTGGGTCCACTGTTACTCTATCCATTGAGATAAAGTGTCCCATAAAGTGGAACACCTAAATCCAGTACTAGAACTTCCAGAGATTTACATAAATTCAGTGCTCTTTAATTACATTCAAATCTATCCTTAAGTGTCTCATGTGATCCTTCTTGGACACCGATTACACAACGATTTCATTGATGAAGACATCCATGAAATTGTTTATGAAGGGATGAATGGTCTAGTTCATGAGTCCCATGAAATCTTCTGGGGAGTTCATTACACCAAAATGTATCACTAATTACTCATAGTGACTATAATGACATAAAAATGTCATCTTTAGTAAATCCTTATCTCGTACTCACAACTGGTGATATACTGACCTGAGGTCAAAATTTGAGAACTATCATGCCCCTCTCAACTCATCAAAGAGTTCATGAATCCTTAATAATGGAGATTTATTTCATCATGATCACCTATTTAAAGCATTGATAGTACACACACAACCTCAGGATCCTATATACCTTCTTAGAAACTAAAACTAGGGCAACCTAGTGTGAAACACTATGTCTAATAAATCTATTCCTCTACAAGTCCTCCAACAGCATCCTAATCTCACAAATCTCTATGAGAGAAATCTGATATTCTTTCATTGATATAGATTTCATAATATGGTGTAGATCAATGCATAAGTCTATCTCTTAGGGGGAGTTAAAGTTGGAACATCATCAGGGAAGACATCCTCATGCTCCACCACCATTTCAGAAAACTAGGAACTCATATCATCCACTGAATCAAGAGTTAATCTAGCCACATGATAAGTAATCGACTACACCCTACAATGCATTAGTCTATCCTCCTCTATCTAGGATATCTTTTCACCAAAAAAGGAAAACTCGGTTCCTTCTATATGGACATGCCACATCCTTCACCTAAAAAATTCAATACGAGCATAAACGTTCAATAACCAATCCATACCAAGAATGAAGTTGTAATGCCTCAACACTACTACCAAGATATTCCAACAGAAACTATCACCTCCAAGAGTTAGGTCGCACTATTGGAAAAAGTGTGTTATCACCACATCTTCTCTAATAGGAGTCTCCGAGAATAATGGTCAATCCAAGGGATCAACCAGAATCTCCAAGTCACATAAAAGGTATTTTTCAAGAAATTAATGACTAGAACCAGTTTCTATCAATACTGTGGATAAGTTTTAAAAGACACAGATTGTAATTAGAATAATTCCCGGATTCTTTGGGTACTAATATTCGACTACTTGTAGCTATCTTCTCCCATAACCCCTACCCCTTGATCCTGGTGTGGATCACTTGGTAGTGTTGGAAGTAAAAATTCAAAGCATCGGTCACCTCATTCTACTTTACCATCCCCTTTTACATGTAGAAAAACATGTGAACCTACCTACTCCTATTATTTCCTCTACCTCAGTGGATTTTCTATGGAAACTATATCATTTGAATAATAGGATAGAAAATATACGTCATGATTTTCCCAACCATCACATGAATATAGCATCCTCTCTTCTGGATAAATGGACCCACCCTATGAACCTTGAACCATAGAACCTCCTCCTAAAACATCTCAGATGCCTAGGTCCCTAAGACGGATGTCAGATACCTACTATCGAGGTCTATTTTCTTGATTGCAGACCACCATCAACAACCAGTTGTATATTCTTTTCAAAGAAACTCTCTACCACCGAAGAACAATTTGTCACCCCATCATAGGTAGGAATTCATAAAGGGATAACATTGGCTCATATGTCTCCATGCAGACCTCACTTGAAATTATGATCCTAGATAAATTGGTCACAAAACATTTCCATCAAGTACATAGAGATGTTGGTAAACATTAATGAATATTCATTTATTGTCATGATGACCTACTGGACCTGTAAAAGCTCTTGGATATGTAAATCCCACAACGTAGTTGTAGGAAAATATTCCCTAAAATTGTTCTCAAACTGTGACCATCCTAGAGTCACCTCATCATAATACTAGGTCACCAAACCCCAAAATTGACCCACTGATCACTGAAAAAGGCTCACTTCCAGGACCACCATCTAATCTGTTGGTTTCATAACTAGTTGGAAAACTCATGACACCACTTCAATCCATCCCTCAATTACCCATGGGTCGAGCTCACCCTGAAACTTGAGGGGTCACTATCATTGAAACTCATGAAGAACATTCGACCTATTCACCTCATGAATTGGTACTACGATTACCACATGCTACTCCATGGGTGGTGGTATAGCTGGTACATCACCCAGATATAAAACCTTAGGAACTAGTCCCTGTATCAAATCCTCACTACTGATGGAACCATCCTCAAGAACATATTGAATCCCAGTTGGCTACATCATAAGGGAATCCTAAAATAAAAAATATGTACAATGGTCAATGAGTATATATGAAGAGATGAACTAAAAATGAAATGGAAAAGCCAACCAATTCCTATATTATGCTTTTACAATTGTTTTCCCTTCAAAAAATTTTCTCATGTACTGAGTCTAAAATAAGTTGATCAGAGTCCTAGTGTATAGATGCATTATTCATGGCACAAACACTAGAGTCCTCAGAAAGAATGTAAAACATGAAACACTTAACAATATCACCCCAATCCAATCTCATAGACTCTCGGCCCTAAGGAAGAACTAAATCCTTTTTTACCACTATGTCATGACCTGTTTCAGAGGGTCCCATGTCATGTCTCCCCATGCTCACCTCCAATAGAATAGGGGAAATAGAATAGAACTATGTAGGAATATTACTGATATGGTAGGCCTTATACTAAGTACCTAAACATGAACACACACATATATAAGCCCATAAAATTTTGAAATGTAAATAAAATTGAAAAAACATGAATGAAGACAGCTAAATCTCACAACCAGAGTATGACAAGAAGTAAAGAAAAGCAAACATAGCCAAATAAATCCCCCCACAAAGACTCTAATAAAAAATTTCTACCTGAAAGTAAGTACGTGGTACTGCTATAAAAAGCTTAATAAACTCACCTCGGCCTGTCTGGTCATGCCCCATAAAGGAATCTGTCAAAAGTTCAATTGTCTACACAAGACATGGCACGTGTGGGAAAATCCTATGCAACTGTGAGTATAATAATACATAGTAGGAAACCCCAAAACCAAAAAGAATTAAATAAAGTAAATATTTTTATCTAAAAATTGGTATATGTCAACAATAAAAATTACAAGAATATTCATATATACTTAAAAAATACACACAGTACAAAGGTAAGTCACAACCATAGTATACTGGACTAGGATTCAATCTTCAAGATTACATAAAGCACTCATCTAGGAATACAAACTCTTGAGCATAATAGCACTGATGATGTCCATCCGATAGGTAGTGTTCATCGAGTCTCATCATGATAAATTACACACCGAAGGTCTAAAAAGAATATGATACATATACGAGGATCACTGTCAAGGCCATTGGGTGATACCAACCACTCAATATAGATTAGATTGCTAAGTAGAGGGTCAGTGATTGTATAGTGTTGGTTATGGTGACACCATAAAATCCACCTAGGGCATGAAGATGAATAGAGGATCTCACTCCAGGCCTCTCAGAGGGATTCCAATGACTTGATCCAAGAAGTCATGTTGAAGGGATTGAAGTTCTATGAGTAAGGGATGATTCCAAAAAAAACCATTGTGAAAGGATAATGGGAATGGAACCTAACAAATATTTTCCATGATACTAAGGAAAATGGCTCAAATCCATGTATTATAATGTACACGATGTGTAGTAGGGGTCACACTCCATATCCCTTGACCATGAGTTCTGCTTGTGTAAACGTCCCATGTCTTTTTCTTATGTCTGTGTAAAAGTACATGGTGTGTAGGATACCCATGTAGTCTAACCATGTTACAATACATTGCTTCATCACATATACATTTGTTTTTATACCATTACATGGATTTTCTCTTGTTCTTCATCTAGGTCATATCTGTGTGGAGGAGTACACACCATATAGGCCACATGTGTAGTCCACCTCATGTTCATGTACCTCTAAGGTACACACCACGTTCACCGGGTATAGACCACACATTATGTGATATTGGTCACACAACATGTGATACTTGAATCTATCCAAAACCTAAGCCACTTATAAGAGGGATACACATGTCCTGTATTCTCGTATTATATGTCGTGGGGATCAATATTTTCTAGAATCCTAGATTCCTGATCCTCACATCTTCTCTGATGGTCCAACCTCCAATAATTCCACCAATATCTTAGAAAAACATGAATTAGGACATGATGAACCTAGAAAACATCTATAAATAAAATTTACGCATTTTATCTACTTAGAAATGGGATTATTATTCGTTCATTATTGCACACCAAAGAACACAACAATCTTGTATTTCTGTCGTCCGATTATTTTTTTCGCTATCGTTGCACTACCTTCTTTTAAAACTAGTCCTTGATCTATGAATTTGGATATTTGGACCAATAAATGGATGTGAAACTATTCATTTATTGGGATATGTAAAAACCCATGGAAAACAAATAATGCTAATGGTGAAAGAAGAAACAAGGGATAAAATAAGAATAAAAAAATAAGAGGAATGAACCTTGAACGATGTTCATGTTGTTCTTCATTCATTATCATGATAACAGAAAACAAAAACCATAAAATCAATGTAATTCTGCAAAAATCATCCCAAAATAAACCCATCCCAAAAATACACACAATCCACGGATCAATCCAATGGTTGATTGATTCATGTTCTTCATAGGAATAAAGAACAAGGAAAGAAAAAAAAATAAAAAAACCACCTACCTCGATTTGGATTGATCACTGATGAAGAGAGAAGTTGTGTCACATTCATTGGAAAGATGCTTCAATCCTATAATGCACTGTTCTTTGATATTTGTTTTGGTTATAATCCTTCAATTGGATCTCATCCAATGGATCAAATGGTTCTCATCAATTAGCATGGTTATGTGGATGACCTTATGAATTTTACATAAGCACATATCTAAAGAGGTAAGTTATGTCGATGTGTCATTAAACAAATAAAATAAACTAATAAATTATTTTTAATAATATTAAACCCATAATGAATTTTACACAAACGACCCACACCAACTAAGGTAAAGTCACACCTAGGGTTAACCTCATGTTATAAAATAAACTGTTCCCATGGATTTCTGATATGATTCTCCATTTATATGTTATCACAATTATTATAAAAAATGGTGTATGTTTTTTATTTAATATATTTAATATAATTCAAAAATTTTATTCTAAACAAAATGGTCTTTGTAATCGCATGTTGTCTCAACGTTTGGTCTGAAAAATAATCTTTGTAATATCGAAAAATAATACACAAAAATCCAATAAATTGTAAGAGATTTCAAGTAATATAATTCACTACATATTTATGTGAGACTTATGCACTCAAACAACACATATGGAATTTTAAATATAGAGATTAGGCCTTAGGAAGGTTTCCTACATATCTAGTGTATATAGATAATCAGAGTCTTCATAGATCAATTTTTTCCTAACCCACTGATGGGTTTATGGAGATTAAGGGAATGGTTAGGGATTACACTCAATAGGATTCCCATGTACAATCTCATTTCTCATCCATTTATATATATGGGGGGATGATAGAATCCTAGAAGAATATGGGTATCTTGAGTTAGAGTTTTCTAGGATTTGGAGGTAATTGCACCAAGGTGAATTTCAATTAGATTTCGAGGCATAGAAAGGTGGCCTACATATCCTGTTTGGAAAAGAAATAGATCCCTCATAGTTTAATTAACTTAAAACTGGCTATTGGGTTGGGATAGTCGATTAAAATCAAATGCATTATTATTAAACTTGTGGTTTAGGAATTTTTGGGACTTATACCTGGATGAATGACCATTGGATGTACCCAAACTTATCCTCTTAAGGATAGAAAGTGGAGACCATAAGTGGTTGACTGATAATTCTTATATATTTTGAGGATCTCATGATACCGATAATGTTGCAGGAGTTCCCAGACCTAACCTACAACAAAAAATTTCCACATGAAGGGATAATACTTTACTGATGGTCCATAGACCGGTGGTTCACATGGTTCAAGTTTACATGTCCAATTATTCCTATTAAATATGGCTAACATATCTTGGAGGGTCTTCCCAACATGTCCAATGTGTCTAACTAACAAACCAAATGTTCTGAAGGGCATCATTTTTATTGATCTTTGATAATCCCCTTTGAAGGGATGATGTGGAAACCTTAAAAGGCCCGTAGTCTTAGATATTACATGGACCATAGGCTTAAAGGACATTACATGACCAGAGTGTCTTCCAGACATGTCTATTTTTTATACCTGACATGATCAAGGGTCTTCTCATGATCGAATCTCAAATTCTTGGAGTTCATCACCTGATCTGAAAAACATATTTGGAAAACTTGGTATGAAATGGATAAAATCTATATAGAACTTTTCATGAATATGCTAACATGTATGAAGTAATTTTCATGACCTAGATGATATTCCCAAAGTATTTTTCTGACATAGACGACATTTCCAGAGGTCACCACTTCTTCTAGATGACATGTTTAAAGGACTTCATGTGGACTAGTTGACATGTCTATGGGTTTTCACATGATTAATTAATAGATAATAATAATTACAAGAACCATTTTCATGAAAATCAACATATTTTTCTTAATAATAATCTTCCATCAAATACTACATTTATTTCATAAATTCCACAATTTTTTAGGAGCTTTCCTATTAAGGCATCACGTGATCAAGTCAACACATAAAAATTTATTCACATGATATGTATGGAATGTAATATTTCATTTTCATGATCAATTGGGTGATCACATGAAGCACATAATCAGGAAACATAATATCTTATGTTTTTCCTGAGTTTACATAGTGGAAGACTCTTACGATTGTTTGGTTCTTTGCTATGGAAAGTCTTATGTCACCTATCTACCCCTATGTGGTTTTTTCTATCTGAATGGGGGGGATTTATATTAATAACCAACACAAATATATACAATGTTTTATGGAACTTAAATCACATATATGGGCTTACGTTTGTGGAAAGAGAATCACATCACACTTTTCATGTGTTCCAACCACGAGTCGTCCATGACTCCATCTTTGCATCGCATGATAAATAGTGATTACATGATCATTCATCCATTACCATATTTTTTAAACTCATGGAATTTCAATTGGATTTTTCATATTAAAATCAACATGTCAAAAAACCTTCCAAATATCAAGCTAGAATGTCTGGGGGGTCTTAGTGAGATCAGTTCGCCTGTCAAAGAATCTTCCCCTGATTGAGAGAGGTTTATTTGAGGGGATTTTAATAATAATCAATAGATCACACGAAGTAAAAAATGGAATCATGTGAAAATCAATGTAACTCCCCTCATTAGAATTTTATTCCTTTTCATATTTTACTGTATAAAACCTATGAATTTTTCCATTGGTTTTTCATCTGAGAATCGCATGATCAAATAGACAAGTCAAATATCCTTCACATGATGGATTTGACATGACAACAGGCCTTATAAAAATTATTTTGACCTATATAAGGGCCTTCACATGATTAGTATATTTATTACATGATGTGAATGACCACTTTACATGAAAAATAGTGTAACTCTACTTTACAAAAGGATACCATTTTTTCAGATTGTATTTTAAAAATACTATTAATATTCCCCATAGATATTCTATCAGGGAATCATATAATCAAATTTAAATATATGAAATCCTTCAAATGATGAAGGTGAAAAATCCAATAACTTTATTTTTATGATCTCGACATGTTCCTAGGTCTTTCACATGATCTATGAACTACTCATGTGAACCACATCAGACCTTCATATGAAAATCAATGTAACTTCCTACACATGAAACTTCCAACTTGTTTTGATTTTATTTTATAAATCCCAGGTGATTGTCAATACTTTTTTTAGAAATAATTTCACATGATAAAATAGACACATTTAGAAGCTTTCATATGATAACGTGGGATATTTGATGTGGATTTTAAGGATTAGAAGGGCTTATCTGGTAGCCTTCGTAGGACCATCAGGGTTTGTTTGGAAGCCCTCATTAGACAAGAACGACTTGTCATACATATTTTGTCTCGCCGTTGTGTAGATCACATGAATTTTGTGAACCATTCACATGATTACCCTTTATTTAATTTATTGATAAAATAATAACTATGCTTTAATTATTTATAGATTCCTAATTTTTTTTCTTGTTTAGTGAGGATCATCAAATCCCCCCCCCCCATAAGCAAAGTCAAATAGAACAAAGCCTTGGTCATAAGGATGTAAATTCCTACCTAATTATTTCAGGATTCATTGGTTGGTATTTAAGGCACCTTTTGGTATTCTTAGAGACCATTCACATTCAACGAGGTTAACAATAACTAAGGGAGTGGGGTCCAATCATTTCACTTTTGACCCAAACATACAAATCTCTCATGATCTCATCTCTAGAATGATTTCTTCATAATAATTCTTTTCATAAACCCATCATAAGAACTGTTCGAGATACCTAATTATGTTATCTCATTATTTAACTTCTTTTCATGATTAAATTGGAATGATTGATCTCTTAACCAATCTATACATTAATCAATAGTAATTTATCTGGGATATTTTATGCATCATTGTCCATGGTGTTGTCTTATGTGTTTTGTGGGTCTCTTGTTGGGTCTTAGATGGTATCATTATATTTATATGTTTTTTGTGACCTTCTCATAGTAATGATATCATAATACTTAAATAGGATAATGAGATAAGGAGAGGCCACATGGGTCATGTGATTTGCAAGAATTTGAATAGGTCATATGATCATGACACCTTATATGGGTCACACAATTTGTGTGATGCTGCATGAGCTATATACTTATTTCACTCCTTTTGGAAAGGTTATTTACACATCTTACAAAGGATTATTATATATTTTTATAGATGGATTCAAGAAATGAGGCTTCAGTCGTGCTGGACAATTAAAATGATATGGCTAAAAACATGGAAACTAGTCAGTGTATTATCATCCATTCATCGTTAGTGTAGCTGTCAAAACTAATGGGAGAGAATCTACCAGAATATAAATATTGAGACTTAGTACCTCTATAAGAGTTTGACCTAAAAAAATTATACTCCTATTTAATAACCCCAATCAAATATCATTCCTCATTATATCTTGAGGACCCATACTGCTTTTAGAGTAGATATCTCTCTTACATGCTAGTTCTTTTTTGAGGAAAAACACTCTGACAGTTATATATAAATGTTTGTGATAACATAATTTGAAGTGATACCTCAAAAATATGATCATTATATTCATATTATCCAATTGATAATTCAAAAAAATACTTTTAATAATTAGTTTTGATGGTTTCCTGGTTGGGTCCTTTGGTTAGGAGGAATCTTCAGGATAAATTGGTTTTGGCCTTTATGGGTGCAACATACTACCATAACATTAACTACTGAGTTGAGCCAAATTGGAATTTATTAGGCCCCATGGATTTCAAAAATCATTTCTTATTGAAACAAGGTCTCAAAAATTAAATTTTTCATCCAATGGATGCCTGACACAAATTCATTCCACTAGATGCATAATACAGTGGAAATCAGTCTCTAGGATTTCAAAAAATTCGTAGCGCACCAATTTTAAGAGATATGTATAATGAGTTTCTCTCTATTTAATCCACCTGATACAATGTAGAGAAGACCCATCCCCTTTCCATGGATCTAATCAAGCAAGATTTGAAGGCCCTTGGTAAATCCCCATTTCCTGGTGTAGACATCCTGTCTAATATATGAGATTGATATTTTATCAAGAAGGCCTATTTTGAACCCAAGTTTTAGATTTAAAAGGAATTACCATTTAAAGAGTCTCATGGGACCAAAGATTCATATTTCCCCATGGTTTAATAAGGTTTATTCAAAAACTAGTTGTGTAAGGTTGTTCACAATATCAATCGGCCCATTCAATTGGATGGATTTCTTATAATGGACTTGATCAGATACTTTCTTCTAACCCAGGAAAAGGGTGGAGTTACAGTTTCTACTAAATTTATAGAAACATATATGGATGTAGGAGTGATTTTTCGTTTTTCCATTAATTTACTATATAGACTATGTCACCTTATATTACATATTTATAGGGTAAGATCCCTGTATAAAGTGTTTGACCCCTTCCAAGTGTTGTGGGGTTAAATGGGGGTTCACCTAGTCAGATTTAGGTATATGAGTGCTCATAATATTCATGGATTATAGTTTAATCGTATTTTATAGTGAATTAGTGGGTTGAGGCCCATATCATTAACGAATTGGGAAATTATGGATCATTTGAGCAGTTATGTTCCCATATATTTCATGCATTATGAGTCACCCACTTTCAATATAATCGATAATAGTGAAGGAAACTATCAAGATCAGGCTTATATGATTTTAATTCATGAGGTGTCCATATCTAATCAAATAAATTCTATTATTTTATATGACTGGTATTCACCATCTTGGTTTGGGAAACAATTTTGGTGTATTTAAATAGAATGATATGACTCTATCCACATCTGATCAGGAAGGCACCAGATGGTGGCTCACCAATTTTGGTTGATGCTTTACCAAAGAGGAGACTTAGGATCAAGTATATTTCCCTCTAACCAATAATTTGATCAGTCTATCTCAACACTATATAAAGACTTTGATTTTTTTATACCTAAATGATCAATTATCTACATTGGTACAAAAATCCATAGAGACACCACAAATTGTTGATTCCAACCCAAGACCCGACATGAAACTTTATTCCAATAAAACAACAACTTTAGAGATTACTTGTAAAGAAGTAAAGCATCTAAAATCATTTTTTACATGTGATGGTGATAGACGGTACAACTAGAATGAGATAGTTTCTTGTATGTTAAGACTTTTCAATTCTCGAGTTTCCCACAGTATATCCTCAATAGGAAATTTGGAGGATGGATAACTCATTTTATGAAATCTGAGGCTTATTAAGTTAATTTATAATAAAATTGATGATATTTAAACACATCAAGTTTCTCATGGAAATCACCTTTAAAAACTAACCTATTGAGGTCAAGTCCTTACTTTAAGACATTAATGCGATGATTCATAGTGTGAAAGGCCACATCCACTATTTTTATCTGGTGTGATAGATGATGGTTCATAGAACAATTTTAGTTTCCATGGATGAGGGGGAGTATCTTATCCCCCAAGAAGTGGTAATACGAACCTCATGACAATCATCAAATGATTGAATTACTTTCAAATACATTTTGACATTTTTTTATCTCCTTGGGTATGGTAGGGAGAATAAGGAGGCCAATAACTCTTACCATCTCTAGTATATCCTCTAGAAGTACGGTTTCTAGAGTTATCTTGGTCAATGAAAAATTAACCTATGATGATGGATTTTCAAGATATATGGATCTAAGGATGTAATTTTCTACCACTGTTTAGGCATCAAAATCTATATCTCCATTAGTTTTATCCTCGGTTCCTTCAGTGTTGGCCCTTCATCTGTATCCTTCTTAGGAGAAGAAACAAAAATAAGAAATAACATTATATATTCAGAGTTTTCTCACCCAAATATAATTGAGTAGGGGTCACACATTATTTCTTATTCTTTATAAACCATTTCAGAAGCTCATTCCAATCATTAAAAAGGGAAAGGCCCTCACAGAGCCCGTATAAGGGAATAGATATTAGTTCCAAATAATATTAATGGACTTTCTGTTCCCCTAGAAAAATATTTAAAATTATCTACATTACATCAATGATTGTAAATGGTCAAGGTGACAACAAGTAACACCTAGAACCTATAATTTATTCTCCAGCAGCTGTGTCATTTGATCCATCCTAGGAAGATGCAAATTTGGATGCGGTTGATTCAAGTATCCATTCTCCTACTGCTTTTTCCATGATGTAGGAATATCTAGATTAGGTTAAGAACTTATTTGGAGACAAAATATATTTTCCAATTTTTATTATGATTCTTAGCACATCCTTTCTCTTACAACCATCAGGGGTGATGTGCGGACTATGTTTATAGAGAAAACATTCACGGTGCCACCAAGGGTGCTTCCACGTCACTCATCACAAGAGGGTTCTGCTTCTTCCCCAAACTCTAAGATAGAAGAAAAAAATATTTCCAGTGATATAATAAAAATATAAATTTTCCATGATTTGATCACGACCACTAACTATCAAATAACATCATATTATTCATATTCTAATTGATAATCCTCTATATCTCTCATTATAGTGCCTTCTCCTCAAATATTGGAGGCTCTGGCCTCTTTTCCCTTGGGATTACACCCAATCAGTTCAACAAACACGTAAGTCATCTCTTTACCAAGCTTATAAAAGGATGTGATTATAGGTCCCTCACTTAGTGACCTAGTTTATAAATATACTCGGGTTCCTAGATTAGGATTGAGTATAGGTTTAGAGTATGTGAAACTTCATCAACTGATCTGGTGAAATGTGTGGGAGATATTTAGACTATAATCTTGGTGGGACTTTTGGAGGAGTAAAAGGAACGATTGGCCCATCTTAAGTTTATGTTATTTAACATTATTTATGGTGAATTTGATAGTAGAGTTCTCAATGACTGGATGGAGGAAATTATTTCCCTCAAAGAGGAGAGGAAGCCTTTGAATAGTGGGTAATAGTAGCTGAGGATTCGTCTTCTATCAAATTATGTTTGGGTGAGGATTTGAATAAGGAATACAGTCAAGAATCCCAGGTAATAACTCATCAAAACATGAATAATACTAGGAAGTATGAGATTGGTAGACTTCAGTCAAAAATTTATTAGCATTAGTAGGAGTTGTATCGATTAATTATATAGTGGAAGATTTAGAGAAAACCGTGTCAAAGAAATGAGGACTCCATAAATTAGTGAAGAAGGCCAAACTTGATGTTTTTACTAGGGAAAAATTATTTCAGTAGGTTACTTAGGTGGAGACTGAATCAATTGATCAATTGAACCATTCTATAACATACAAGGAGCAAAATTTAGATGAGATAAAGTAATACTCTAGGAAAATACTTAAATGGGATTTTAGTTTTAATATTCTTGTTTGTTTGATAATTCATGGGAGAGGCTCTAGGTTGTAGATATTCCTCCCTTATTTATAAATAATCAATAAAAAACATTTTGAACACTACATGTTGTTTTCGGGATATCTTTCATTGATAATGTGCAAGGAATTTCACTGACTTGATATCATGTTTAATGTCAAAGATATCAATTTTAATAATATTAAGAGAATTTTTTTAACACAAATGCATGAATATAAATAAACATTCTTAATAATTACCCATAATTGATTAATTGTATAAGGATCCTCATTGATTTATATGCCTATGATATTCTGATATCACTTGGTTCTAATAGATAATATGAATAAATATGTCCCATGGAAAATGTTCTCCAAATTTTAATTAATTAGATAGACATATTGATAATATCATGATTTTTATAGGAAAAGATAATAGTCCCAACAAGATATATATCATTTTTAACCCTAACATGTACCTAAGCTTCGTATGGGGTAATCTAAATGAGTGTAAACTTGTATTTTTCTCAATATTCCATTTATGATTTTTCAACTTGTCAAGTTTTATACCATTTTCATTTAATATATTCTCAATATTACCTAGACCACACAATGTGTGTGTCAAGTGAGAAAAAAAATCAACTTTTCATATAGTTTAATTTTCATGTTTTCCATATGGAGTGCATTGTGTCTCCTTTAATATTCATTTATAATGTATTTAAAAACTGATGAGATACTATAATTATTTTCCAAATAGCTTGGATATTATGTTTCTATAGTTTAAGGCCTTCTGGATCAGTCCATATGGTGACACCCTAAAGGTAGTTCTATTTTATGGCTATGATGTTTTGAGCCCAAAATCACAAGAGCTTTGGTCATGTAGTGAGGGACACTAAATGGTTCAATAATGGATTACCATATCCCTACATTGATAATTGGTAAAATATGTGGGGAAATAATGTCATGGATTTCAAATTCACCTAAATAATATGGTTATAGAGATTATAAATCATGTTCTAGGAATATTTGATTCAACTAAAAATTGGGGCTAGCAGATATAGGTTGACCATTAATAATGGTGGAAACAAGTACCATAGGTATTCAGGACAATAGCTCATGGATTTAATGTGTACCATTTCTCTGAGACAAAAACATCCACTAAGATCAAGCTTCAGTGAATTACATTTTTCAACAACAAATCCTAGTGGTGTCCCTTCATATTATTCATCCCCTATTAACAATACACTATAGTGAATAAACAAGAGAAATAACTCATGGCTATGGGGTTCCAAGATAATAGTATAAACTCATGTAATTGGTTGTGTTAGCTTAGACTCAAAAGATATTAAGCTAGTTTTTGTAAAACATAATTTCCATGAAGGGTTGTGTCACCACCTAGTGAACATGTTATCATGTTGAGGAGATGCGAAAATGATTACTATTTCATTTTCTTGGACTAGGGTGTCTAGAAATCATAGGTCGACTTTTACTAGGGCCATATAAGAGGTATGATTATTTTTCTTATGCTCTGAATTTTTCCTAAAAACTATAGATGAAGAGTTTATTGTGTTGAAACTTAATATTTTCCCTTATTTAATTTTGTGGGTTTTCTAAATTCCATGTTTTATGTATATTATACTATAATTTTAAAGTCTCCATATTTGTACCTAGTATAGGGGAGTGTTACAAAACATCCTAATTAGGATTACCAAGGTTAAGAGTACTCCAACGCCTTTCTGAATAGAGTGTGATAATGTTGTAAATCATGGATCAAGATTCATGGATCATCAATAATGCTATGGGGAAATCATGTTGAGTATGATCAAAAATAAATATATAGTGACGAGATCCACTATGATGATGTTAGGTCTCATAAGGATCAGAATCCATTTTTTCATGGAAAAGACACATTTGGTTGATAGGATGGGTGTAACACCCCGAGCTTCCACGATACGCTTCTCATTCAATAATACAATAGCTTGCATTGTACGCAACTTCGAGTTCTAAAACACCGCGACAAATCAAAGTAGCCGTTATGAATAGTAATAACCACTTTTTAAAATTATAGAAATTTTATATTTCAAAATGGAATTCATTTTTGTATTCCTAATATCGAAATTAGCCTATGTTGAATTTTTGGTATTTTTCTGAGAACTTCTAATTTTTATGAATAGTGAAAAATACTTAAAAACAACTTTTTTAATAAAAATAATTAATAGAGATAAATTATACTATTTAGTGGTTTTAAAGTATAATTGGAATATATTTTTACCATTTTATCCAATGGTGGTCATTAGAATTAATTTGACATTGAAATTGGACATAAACAATTGCCAATCTTTTGATATAAATTGTTTCTTAAAAACACGCTATTTGTTGTGACAGCGGGAATTAATTATAAAATTAATTAATGCAACTAATATGTTTGGAATTTTGTAAAATAGAAATCATTTTTGAATTCGGAATATCAATTATAGCTTAGGGTGAAATTTTGGTCTTATTCTGAAAAACTTCAATTTTTGATGAATAGTGAAAGCACTAAGTGGTAGTTAAATAACTGATTTTTCGTTTAAATGAAATATTACCACTTCTGTGATTTGATTTTCAAAAATCCGACATACATGGTTGTCATTAAGAAGTAAAATGTGGTTCAATGAGATTATAATAATTTTTTGGTGAATAGTAACTTATTAAGTTCTTAATCGCGATTAGTGGTAATTAGGGTAGTTTAAGGTATAAATAATACTTTAATAATATGAAATGACCTAGACACATGTCCCAACCTCATTGGTTGAGTCATGGCCGACCAAGACAAGCCATGGCCTAACTTGGGGACCCCATGGATCCACTTTTGTTGGGAAATAACATAAATTACTTTTTATTTAATGTTAAAGTGAAAATGACACTAACATAAATTGTTTTACTAAAACAATTTTTAAGTGGGGTTATAAAAGTCCAAATTTTGATTATAAATAGTCATTGGAAAGCTAAAACGATTTCCTACATCATAGTATTTTTTTTATAATTTTTAGACATTAAATAAATTAAATTATTTATGACATCATTATGATGCAGCGATGACCTCATTATTTAACGATTTTAATAAAATGAATAGATAATGTAAAATCCAAGGCTTACACTTGTCCAAAGCCAATTGGATGAGGAGATTTCGAAACCTTATCACCTTAGCCTCGAATTATATAAGTGTGGGACCTTTAGAATCGGAAAAGCATTTTGAAATAATGTAACATTTCAATCTTTCCAAAAGTGCCTCTCCTCTCCACTTATAAAAGGCCCCCACCTCTTCCACCTTATTCACACCATCAAGCCATTTGGCTCGGCCAACCTCTGCCCAAATACTCTCCCAACATTCCTTCCTTACTCCTAGAAACCTCACTTTGGGCAGAACTCTTCCCAAGGAAGCCTTTAGCTCAAATCAAAAAGAGTTACCCGATTTTGAGGTAATGTCTTTTCTAATGTTGTTTTGTTTTATTTTTCTTCTCCAACCCCCTAAACTCTTTTTATTCATTTCTTTTGTAACAACACCAGTATCCTCAATATACTAGGATGTTGTTATAAGAAGGATTCGAGCTACACTTACACACACCTACATCTAATGGTTAAAGAACATACGGTTTCTGTGGATGGCGAATTTCTGCCTCACGAAACGATGATTGTTCAACACTCATATAACACCTCCAAAGGTGGCCATTAAGATGTCACTATTTTTATATATGATATATAATATGTTTTTGTTTTACTTATGCTTCTGTATTTCTCATTTATGGCATACTTTATGATTTCCATTATGGGTAAAACGCGATAATTTCATTTTAGGAAGTGCGGACTACCGCCCCCTCAAAGTGATTTGAATCGTTAATGCCATGTGTGGGATGTATAAAGGATGGAGTAAATGGTATTATACACTATATTATACTGGAATTATATTATACATTTATATCATTATGATTTCATTCCATTAAATATGAAATTGAAATGAAAGTAGCGTTCATGCGTACGTACGGCTTACCGTCTCCATGAACGGTGCATTTCATTTCTTACCTCTAAATGTTACGTAATATTATAAATGAATGTATATACTGTATATATATGATATATATGATATCTACATCATTAATATAATTCTGGATATAATGGATATTTCACCACATGAACAACTTATAATTATAAGAAGTTTATTGTTGACTCATGTACCAAAGATCGACAAAACGACCGTTATTAACTTAAATAATTACATAATGTTCATAACATTGTAATAAGTGATATAAAAAGGATAATGAAATTGAAAATGGTTCTTAATAAGGTAGATATTAACTCTAGTTTATTATTCAGGAGGTTAAAGAACGGTTGAGTCAAGTCGGACACAAGGTAAGGGAATTTCTTAACCCAACTTCCATTCTTTGGGTTAATATCATACTTTCAAATTATGTCATGATATTATTTTGTCATATCCTGTATTTGTACATTATTTATGTGTACTTGTAGTGAATACACATAATAGATCTATTTTATTTTAAAAATGCTCTTTGTAAGGGAACTTCTTAACCCAACTTCCATTCTTTGGGTTAATCTCCTACTTTCAAATTATGTCATGATATTATTATGTCTTATTTTGTATTTTTACTTTCTTTATGTGTACCTATAGTGAATACACATAATATATCTATTTTATTTTAAAAATGATCTTTTTAAGGACTTCGTCTCAATCTCCTTTCATTGAGGCATATTTGGTTTTATACATAACTTTCTTTTATACGGTGTATAAACCCCTTTGACTTTTACGTTTATTCAAAAGGAATCTTTTTTATACGAAGCGTTTTACTAAACGACAAAAGGGAATGTTTTTCTTTCCGTACTTATGCGGCGACAATGACTTCTCCGCCGCTGTGACCATTATTTGAGTTTCGGCTTCCTCTACAAGCCATCATTATTTTTAATGAAAAATAATTACAAAGTTATACTTTTCTTTTATTTTGGTATTGAAAATGGTTTTGAAAGCATTTTTATTATATCAATGTTCTGTATTGATATCTTGTGATTGAAATGTGGAAATGTTATGTTTCCTTTATGCATGTTTTATGTGATACGATTATGTTATGGTTTATGATATGTTTAAACCTATTCATATGAGGAATGCATTGGACTTAATAAGTGACGGGTGGAGCCCGCTATAGCTCCTCGATGCATCGGCAGGTCTCATGAGACAAACTAGTGTCTTGGCACAAGGCCTTGACAAAATCTTATTTGTGGTCTTGGCACGAGGCCTTGACCACGTGGTTATGATAGTCTGGCATTATGCATTCCATCATTATGAAAGTGGTTATTGATATTGCATGTGATTATTCGACCAGTAGAATATCCATGTGAAGAAGTAAATGGCATTATCTCATTTTACTTTTGCCATATTATGTTGAAGTTCATGTTTAAAAGGCTTTTGTTTTAGTTATACATTGCCTTAAATGTTAATGTTTATTTATGAAAGCTTCCGCATTATTGTTATCCTTACTGAGCATCTGAGCTCACCCCTTTAAATGTTTTAATATTTTCCAGGATGTGAAGAAGTATTTTATGAATGACCTGCAGGGATAGTCGGAAGAGGATATGAGTGTGGACTATGGAGACTTTGTTATTGTAGTTTTTCACTTTATGATGTAATGTAACGTTTACGAATGTATCTAGTGTTTCCAAGGCTACTAAACTAATCGGTCTTTCGAGACTTGATCTTTTGTGATCATGCCAATGTTACGAAGTAATGCACCGACTCTGGGTAGCTGGGGTCGGGGCGTTACAGTTGGTATCAGAGGCAGTTTAGTACTAACCTTGGAAGATAGATTTAGATAAACTCTGATTAGAGCACATAGCCCAAAGATAGACTTTGAGGATTAGTATAGAAGAACTTCCTAGAATTTTAGTATTGTAGAGATGTTGTGAGTTTTCCGAGCAATACATCCCTGTCTGGATACGAGCAGGTAGAGGTGGCTCTAGAACAGATGTAACTAGGGGTAAAACCCGAAAACACCGCTTTGAGCTAGACTCAAACGGGAACTGGTGCACGACAACGGGCCTTGCTGCACTCTTGGTTATGACACTCCCGGGGGATATGCTTAGGATAATTCTCATTTTCTTTACAAACCATTATATAAGGTTTATGAGTACATACTTCCTCAAAGGAAACATTTCTTTTTATGATTATGGATTATATCCATAAATAGTTCAATTTATGTTAAGTATTATACAAGTATGGAATTAGGTATTTTGATTCATAAACTAATCTGGATTATGCCATTGTTTAGAAATGGCGCCTAGTAGAAGGAATGGAAACTGTATCAATGCACGAACTCCATGTAGGGATTGCCCTCCTGCTCAAGATAATTATTGTGGACCTGGAGATACAACTGGTGCTGATCAACTTATTACCATACTGGGACAACTCACGCAGGTTATGAATAACAACCTTACTCGTATGGAGCACCCTGATTCGCAACGTGGAGGATCAATGCTAGACCGTTTCATGAGGCAACAACCACCAACCTTCAATGGGATTATAAATCCTATAGTAGCTGAGCAATGGATAAATTCCTTAGAGAAAATATTCCATGCCTTGGGGAGTAGTGAAAGGGAGAAGGTTGTCATGGCAGTTTACCGCCTCACTGGAGATGCCGATCAGTGGTGGTCACTGATTCAAAACACAAAGGAAGATGATGACGTATCGAATATGGAATGGTGGGAGTTCAAAGAGCTTTTCTTAGAAAAATACTTTCCTCGTGACCATCGAGCAGATATGGAAAGGCAATTTCTGTGTCTGAGGCAGAAGGAGGATGAGAATGTCGCAAAGTATGAGGCTAACTTTACAAGGTTAGCGAGGCATGCTGCCGATTATATACGTAACCCAAGGAGTAAGATTGATCGTTTCTTTGATGGGTTAAAACCATTTCTCCGTCGAGATTTAGTATCACAATCCTTCTCATCATACGAAGATATAGTCTCATGTGCTATCAAGACAGAAAAGGAATTCTCTAAGTCTTATGACAACAAAGTAAAGCAAGAGAAGAAGAGAACGGTGGAACAAGAGACAGATAAAGGGAAAAAGGGAAAGAAGGATTTTCCATTATGTGATAATTGTGGGAAGAATCACCCTGGTACTTGCCTAAAAGGAATGGGAGTCTGTTATAAATGTGGAGAAAAAGGTCACCAGGCACGTGATTGCAAGGGAAAGAAAGAGGCTGTCAAAGTTGAATGCTACAATTGTAGAGAAATGGGTCATTACGCAAATGAATGTCCTAAGCGTCAAGGAATCTTACCTCAGAAAAGGCCAAGGGATCAAGGACAATCTTATGCTATTACTACAGTTGAAGCAGAATAACTAATGTATTGATGCTTTCGGACTCAAGGATTATATTCTGGTTATAAGAATAATGTAATATATATATATGGATTGTACTGCAGTACTTTTTGATTTCAGTAAGGTTTTAATATGATTAAGGTAATAATATTTTTAGTATGTGACAATAAGAGAAACTTTTCTTTGTTTGGGGAATCTGATGTTACAATTGATTTTGGAATTTAGAGACCTTTTAGAGAAAGTCTGGACGGAGGTATTTTGGATAACTATTAAGGTTGGAATGGATTAAGTTGAACTTTGGATAGTATTGTTTAAGGTTAAAACATTTATGAAGATTATTTTTGGAATAGTATAGTACTATATTTTTAGGAAAAGGAAAACCTGCAGGGCGGGGAATAACCCGTCGCGTCGGACACAGCTGCAGGAATCGAACCCACAACCATAGTGCGACAAGCCTTTATTTCCTACCACTAGCCTACAGGAAGTCCCTGGTTATTACAAAATAGTTTTACTAATCTAAATAGTATGTGTTAACATTTTGAACCTTATACAATTAGGATAAATAGAATATTTTTGAGTTCTGTTACCATTTGGAGTAAAAGATGGGTTTGTGGTAAAAATTCATTAACGAATGAAAGTATACATAACAAGTATGTATATTCCCCTACGTTCTTAGTAAATCTCATAAATAAATTCCTCAACATAATAAAAGGTAACTTAAAACAAAAATGTTGTCGGTTAACTTTTCCAACTGGGGATTCAATGACCGTTTAACCAATCACAAGTTTGTGATTTTCTTATGGTTAAACTTTCTCCTAATCCTGTTTTCTATAACTCTCCATCAGACCTTGATGGTTTGTTTCTCCTCCATATCCATATTTTCATAGAATCCTAGAATGGGCTATATCGGGTGACCTTTGTACTTATCCTGCTTTCTTTTAATGTTATATATTTATTAACCTTATTTCCGATGTGGGTTTTCCACAAAGGTATTTTCTATTTTCAGCCTTTTATTATCAAAGAAAAATTTCAAATTGCGAGGACGCAATTTATTGAAGGAGGGGAGAATGTAACACCCCGAGCTTCCACGATACGCTTCTCATTCAATAATACAATAGCTTGCATTGTACGCAACTTCGAGTTCTAAAACACCGCGACAAATCAAAGTAGCCGTTATGAATAGTAATAACCACTTTTTAAAATTATAGAAATTTTATATTTCAAAATGGAATTCATTTTTGTATTCCTAATATCGAAATTAGCCTATGTTGAATTTTTGGTATTTTTCTGAGAACTTCTAATTTTTATGAATAGTGAAAAATACTTAAAAACAACTTTTTTAATAAAAATAATTAATAGAGATAAATTATACTATTTAGTGGTTTTAAAGTATAATTGGAATATATTTTTACCATTTTATCCAATGGTGGTCATTAGAATTAATTTGACATTGAAATTGGACATAAACAATTGCCAATCTTTTGATATAAATTGTTTCTTAAAAACACGCTATTTGTTGTGACAGCGGGAATTAATTATAAAATTAATTAATGCAACTAATATGTTTGGAATTTTGTAAAATAGAAATCATTTTTGAATTCGGAATATCAATTATAGCTTAGGGTGAAATTTTGGTCTTATTCTGAAAAACTTCAATTTTTGATGAACAGTGAAAGCACTAAGTGGTAGTTAAATAACTGATTTTTCGTTTAAATGAAATATTACCACTTCTGTGATTTGATTTTCAAAAATCCGACATACATGGTTGTCATTAAGAAGTAAAATGTGGTTCAATGAGATTATAATAATTTTTTGGTGAATAGTAACTTATTAAGTTCTTAATCGCGATTAGTGGTAATTAGGGTAGTTTAAGGTATAAATAATACTTTAATAATATGAAATGACCTAGACACATGTCCCAACCTCATTGGTTGAGTCATGGCCGACCAAGACAAGCCATGGCCTAACTTGGGGACCCCATGGATCCACTTTTGTTGGGAAATAACATAAATTACTTTTTATTTAATGTTAAAGTGAAAATGACACTAACATAAATTGTTTTACTAAAACAATTTTTAAGTGGGGTTATAAAAGTCCAAATTTTGATTATAAATAGTCATTGGAAAGCTAAAAAGATTTCCTACATCATAGTATTTTTTTAATAATTTTTAGACATTAAATAAATTAAATTATTTATGACATCATTATGATGCATCGATG
The DNA here is from genome assembly GCA_963277665.1 of Viscum album. Classification (NCBI taxonomy): domain Eukaryota; kingdom Viridiplantae; phylum Streptophyta; class Magnoliopsida; order Santalales; family Viscaceae; genus Viscum; species Viscum album. The sequence goes on from OY728164.1 coordinate 1,356,027,347, forward strand.
ACCTCATTATTTAACGATTTTAATAAAATGAATAGATAATGTAAAATCCAAGGCTTACACTTGTCCAAAGCCAATTGGATGAGGAGATTTCGAAACCTTATCACCTTAGCCTCGAATTATATAAGTGTGGGACCTTTAGAATCCGAAAATCATTTTGAAATAATGTAACATTTCAATCTTTCCAAAAGTGCCCCTCCTCTCCACTTATAAAAGGCCCCCACCTCTTCCACCTTATTCACACCATCAAGCCATTTGGCTCGGCCAACCTCTGCCCAAATACTCTCCCAACATTCCTTCCTTACTCCTAGAAACCTCACTTTGGGCAGAACTCTTCCCAAGGAAGCCTTTAGCTCAAATCAAAAAGAGTTACCCGATTTTGAGGTAATGTCTTTTCTAATGTTGTTTTGTTTTATTTTTCTTCTCCAACCCCATAAACTCTTTTTATTCATTTCTTTTGTAACAACACCAGTATCCTCAATATACTAGGATGTTGTTATAAGAAGGATTCGAGCTACACTTACACACACCTACATCTAATGGTTAAAGAACATACGGTTTCTGTGGATGGCGAATTTCTGCCTCACGAAACGATGATTGTTCAACACTCATATAACACCTCCAAAGGTGGCCATTAAGATGTCACTATTTTTATATATGATATATAATATGTTTTTGTTTTACTTATGCTTCTGTATTTCTCATTTATGGCATACTTTATGATTTCCATTATGGGTAAAACGCGATAATTTCATTTTAGGAAGTGCGGACTACCGCCCCCTCAAAGTGATTTGAATCGTTAATGCCATGTGTGGGATGTATAAAGGATGGAGTAAATGGTATTATACACTATATTATACTGGAATTATATTATACATTTATATCATTATGATTTCATTCCATTAAATATGAAATTGAAATGAAAGTAGCGTTCATGCGTACGTACGGCTTACCGTCTCCATGAACGGTGCATTTCATTTCTTACCTCTAAATGTTACGTAATATTATAAATGAATGTATATACTGTATATATATGATATATATGATATCTACATCATTAATATAATTCTGGATATAATGGATATTTCACCACATGAACAACTTATAATTATAAGAAGTTTATTGTTGACTCATGTACCAAAGATCGACAAAACGACCGTTATTAACTTAAATAATTACATAATGTTCATAACATTGTAATAAGTGATATAAAAAGGATAATGAAATTGAAAATGGTTCTTAATAAGGTAGATATTAACTCTAGTTTATTATTCAGGAGGTTAAAGAACGGTTGAGTCAAGTCGGACACAAGGTAAGGGAATTTCTTAACCCAACTTCCATTCTTTGGGTTAATATCATACTTTCAAATTATGTCATGATATTATTATGTCATATCCTGTATTTGTACATTATTTATGTGTACTTGTAGTGAATACACATAATAGATCTATTTTATTTTAAAAATGCTCTTTGTAAGGGAACTTCTTAACCCAACTTCCATTCTTTGGGTTAATCTCCTACTTTCAAATTATGTCATGATATTATTATGTCTTATTTTGTATTTTTACTTTCTTTATGTGTACCTATAGTGAATACACATAATATATCTATTTTATTTTAAAAATGATCTTTTTAAGGACTTCGTCTCAATCTCCTTTCATTGAGGCATATTTGGTTTTATACATAACTTTCTTTTATACGGTGTATAAACCCCTTTGACTTTTACGTTTATTCAAAAGGAATCTTTTTTATACGAAGCGTTTTACTAAACGACAAAAGGGAATGTTTTTCTTTCCGTACTTATGCGGCGACAATGACTTCTCCGCCGCTGTGACCATTATTTGAGTTTCGGCTTCCTCTACAAGCCATCATTATTTTTAATGAAAAATAATTACAAAGTTATACTTTTCTTTTATTTTGGTATTGAAAATGGTTTTGAAAGCATTTTTATTATATCAATGTTCTGTATTGATATCTTGTGATTGAAATGTGGAAATGTTATGTTTCCTTTATGCATGTTTTATGTGATACGATTATGTTATGGTTTATGATATGTTTAAACCTATTCATATGAGGAATGCATTGGACTTAATAAGTGACGGGTGGAGCCCGCTATAGCTCCTCGATGCATCGGCAGGTCTCATGAGACAAACTAGTGTCTTGGCACAAGGCCTTGACAAAATCTTATTTGTGGTCTTGGCACGAGGCCTTGACCACGTGGTTATGATAGTCTGGCATTATGCATTCCATCATTATGAAAGTGGTTATTGATATTGCATGTGATTATTCGACCAGTAGAATATCCATGTGAAGAAGTAAATGGCATTATCTCATTTTACTTTTGCCATATTATGTTGAAGTTCATGTTTAAAAGGCTTTTGTTTTAGTTATACATTGCCTTAAATGTTAATGTTTATTTATGAAAGCTTCCGCATTATTGTTATCCTTACTGATCATCTGAGCTCACCCCTTTCAATGTTTTAATATTTTCCAGGATGTGAAGAAGTATTTTATGAATGACCTGCAGGGATAGTCGGAAGAGGATATGAGTGTGGACTATGGAGACTTTGTTATTGTAGTTTTTCACTTTATGATGTAATGTAACGTTTACGAATGTATCTAGTGTTTCCAAGGCTACTAAACTAATCGGTCTTTCGAGACTTGATCTTTTGTGATCATGCCAATGTTACGAAGTAATGCACCGACTCTGGGTAGCTGGGGTCAGGGCGTTACAATGGGAGCTCATATACAGGATCCAGAGGAATACAAGAATAGTAAAATAAAGGGTTCTTGGATGTGGATTGTTTTTGTCCAAGGGACAAGGAAGGTTTATAGTAATTATAGGCACTCAATACATGAAGTTATGTTTTATGGATTGAGGTTCTCAGAAATATGATGTAAGCACCCTGAACTTTGGTTGACCAAGTTTACGCTCTTGTAGTCCTTTAATAAAGGGTGATGATGGAATATGGTCTATATAGTTTAAAATCATGTTGTGGGGATGAATCTGTTAGGAAATTAAACATGATTTGATGATGATGTCTTCCTTGTATTTTAATGTTATGTAGTAAATATTTAGGGACCACAGTTAAATTTTGAAATATTTCCTTTATAAATTCTTCACTGGTCGAGGGAATTTATATGTGGGAGGCATCTTTTATCATTTCACAAGATTACTTGTGGGTTTCCATATGATGTATCCTATCCTGATCAGATCTATATCACATAAAATTATGTTTTATATAGATATGATTCATATGTTGGCAAATAGATTCTATATGACTATACAATTCTTATGCGGTTAAGAGTCCTATAAGGTGGACCATATATTTGTTTAATATGTAATTATTATGGATGGGATTCCCTGGATTACCCTATGAATTTCTTAAGGGTGTGAATCATACTATATTTATCTCTTTTAAGGATATCCCTCATCATATATAGGACTTGTATATAGTGAAAGGGGAATATTTCCTTTGAAAATGGATATCATCCACTATCATTATACTACATGATCTCTTATCATAAACATCACACTTTAGGAAAAGGGATCTTATATTAGTAAAGGATTTCAGTTGTGGGGGAATTTTTTTAGTCCCATGATAAACCAAAGTTGGAATCTTTCAATGTGTTTAAAGAACCTAAAAAGGTTGAAATATTATTAAACCTTTAGCTGGGCCTAGGACAATAATCATTGGTGTCACTACATTTCCAAATGATTTAGGAATAAAGGTATACATAGTTTTTATAATAAATACTCCTTGTATAGATCTTTCTAGTACACAGGGTGGAGGAATTTTTCTTATCTTCACTTTCTATGCCTTAGAAACATATTCTCCCAAGGGGACCTTTATGCAGATCAATATTATATATAGGGAAAGGTAATATCCATATTTAATTATAGAATAGAGTGAAACACTATGTTCTAGCATTTATTTATTGATATTATCGATAACCCTAAGAAATTTTAGGTCTTTTGGGATGGACTATATGTCTTGCAGTTTATTATCATGCTATTGGGTCATTTTCATGCAATTTAAAATCATGTGCATAGGACATTGTCATGTAGTTTAACATCATACGACAAGGTAGTATCATCGAGAGTAAAGACAAAATTAGGGAATTTGGGTCTTCACAAGAGATTTATTTCTAGGATATAGGGGTACAATAATATTATGTTATAATATTTCTTTGAAATTGGGCATGATTCATAGATGTTTAACATTGAAGGTATCTATATCATATTGAATAGTTGGGTTATGTTATGTGAAAATCATAACCCAATAATATTTGAGTCAACTAGGATCAGAGACTGGCCAGTATGAGTATACCATTAGTAATAACAAAGAGCCCATACTCTTGTAGTGATGAAACTAATTCTGATATTTAAAAGTGGGCTATCCTCTAGGACTATAACATTCACCAAGTACAAGAACATGGGATTTTCATTTTTCAACAGTGAATCCTATTGGGTCCCTTTTGGATTAATCGGTCCATATTACCAGTTTTGTAGATGGGATATCGAATAGAAAGGGGGATTAGGATCCTTAGAGTCTCAAGTGATGGATATCAACTCGATGAATTGCTTTTGTCAACACATATATCAAAGGTATTAATTTCTCTCATAGAGAACATAAAATTCAAGAAGGTATTGAGTACCATAAAGGATAATTTTTTTAATAAACATATCTTGAGGTGAATAGATAAACATGTGTTTCATGAGTATAAAACATGAATTTAGTGATCTGTCCAATTGTGAAGACCTATTATCATTCAGTTTAACATAATCTGATAAGGATATCATCGTGAAATTTAATTCATTATGACAAGGTTGTGGCATGATGTCTTTATATAGGACACACCTTAATCACACTGGTTAATGTAAATTTCTATTTTTCTTAAACTCACATGAGTCATGATCAACATGATAAATAAGAGTCAAATGAACATTTGATTCATCCGTGTGGGAGTTCATGATAGTAATTATGTGAGGGAATTCACATTTTTTTATTAGTATGAATCCAAAAAAATAGGTTCTCATCAAGGGAAATGATTGGTAGTTATGAGAATCCACAAATGAGATTAAAATGAAAAATCTCAGTGTCACTACATATCCCATATCATGGTAATCAACTCACACATAGTTCTTATTTTAGAGAATCCCTTGCACATGTCAGACCCATACACATGGGAAGGGGAATTTTTATCCTTTTCATCATGTATTGGCCTAGGATTGGAGAATCAAGAATCACTACACATCCTATGATCCCAGAAATTAATCTATATATAGTGATTCAATGGTAAGTCCCATACAAAGATAGGACTCATGAATAGTGAAGGAAGGCACTATTACTCACAGGTGCATGACACTCATGTGAAAAAGAATTATACATGGGTGTATTTCTCATGTAGGAATTTTTTTTGGTTGATCTTGAATATGATATTCAGGTAACAATACATATCTAAGGGGAATGATAATCTAGGAATACATAGTTCGTAGATGTAAAATTCTTTGTATAGGTCTGACCCATACACAGAGAGGGGAATTTTTATTTTATATTTGGACTAGACCTAGGATTTGATATCTAAGAATCACTGCATATTATTTTGGTATCCAAAATCATGCCACACATAGTTCTGATATATATGTTATGTATTTTAGAGTCATTCCACCAAAATATGGAATATGAAGGTGTAAAATACCAAGTCATTCTTTATCCCTCTTGGAAGTGGGTCAAATGGTTGAAATGAATCATATATTTATATGTATATATGAATGGTGATCTTCTAATGGTTGGTGGGGTTAATGAAACAACATTAAATAAATAACTCATGGATTTAAGGGGCACCTTTCCTTTGGGACCAAAATACCCTCTAAACACAGGTTCTTAGGCATTGTGTAATTCACCAATAAATAATAGTGGGGTACCTTAAGGAATAAAAACACCACCAATGAAAAAGCTCTCTAACATTGTGTTATTCACTAGAGAATCCTATTATGTTTAATTTTGGACAGTTCAGTCCTTATTACCAAAATATTATGAAATTTCAATAGAATATTCCTTAAAGACATCTGATGATTTAAACATGAATAGAAGGCATGAAGTTACTACAATGGAAAAAGGGGTGTCCAAAGGTATATATAAGCTCAAGGAAGTATGGTATTCATAGGGGATACATACCCAAAACTGGAAGGGTATAAGAATGTGATGTCATGATCATGCTTTGATAATGATTATAATGCACATATGAGTAACATTGAGGGTATCTAAATCCTATTGAATAGTTGGGTTATGGGAATCATAAATCCTAAAAAAAAGAAAAAATGAGTCAATGGGGGATGAGGATTCATGGGTGTAGGTTGACAATTGATTATGATGAATAACATATTCTACGAAGTCAAGATAATAACTCCTTGATTTAAGGGGGGAATCTCCACCGATACTCAAAACATCCACTATGTGAAATCGTTAAGGCATTGTATTATTCACCAGATAATCCTAGTGGGGTACCTTTGGATTAAATATCCTATTACCATTTGTCTATTTGGTGGAATAATGAGCATTTGGTTTCAGGTTTCATTGGGTTCTATTAGATTTTTTTAAACATGTGGAACTGGTCTTTATCAACTCAAAAATAGAATATATAAATTTGGTTCATGGAGAACGTAATATTAAAGAAGGGTTTGAAAATCCTAAAGGTTATATGAACATGCATTTAACACATTTTCTAGGTGAAGGGATAATATATGAAATTCATTAATAGACATTCATCAAGGGGATGATCTTTTTTTCGTGAAGAACTATTTTATTATAGTTTAATTTCATGCAACTAAGACATTATCATCTAGTTAAACATAATGTGACAATGATGTTATTGTGTAGTCTAATTTCTTGAAAATAAGATTTTATTCCCTATCTAGAACACATATCAATCACACCAGTTAGAGTGGGTTTCTAGGTTCCAAAATCTCATATGATTCATGCGTGATGAGGGAAATGAGGGATAATTGGGCAGTCAATTAGAATATGTGAGAGTGTATGAAAGGGAATATGTGGGGTATTTACAATTTAAATTACAGTGAATTCTGTACACAGATATAACTCTCATCGAGAAACATGATTAGAAGTGAAAATATTTCATGGATGAGCTTGAAAAGGAAGATCCATATATCATTACATATCTAATGGTAATAGGAATCAAGACACATGTAGTTCTAGAGAAATATCTCTACACATATCTAACCCATCTATTTGGAAGGGGTAATTTATTTCCCCCTTTAGATTTTATATTATAGATAAATGATAGATTCGAGATATGGTAATCACTACATATCCAATGGTGATATGAATCAATTTACATATAGTTTTTACATGGTAAAATCCCCACATGTAGAGACTCGTAAGTTTCAAGGAAATGTTTTCTTAAATTTTTTTGTATTTTACGAGTACGCAGTTTCTAACGGCACCTGATTCCAAGGCCCGGTGTGCCCAGAATCAATTTCCGAATTTTAGCTTGGGTATGTTTAGTGAATGAACGAGCGAGTTTTTCTATCTTCTGAACCATTGCTCGGAATCGAAATCTGAGGGCACCGATGAAACTGCAACGCCGGTAATTTCTTAGGAAGACCTTTATTGGAGTTTTTTTTTCTCAGGAGGAGTTTTTTATAAATGGATTAAGTGTAAAGTGAAATAAAGTTGTGTCACAATTTTATTTCTTCTAGGTGGTTTATTCCTAGGTATGGGAGTTGGGGTGGGACCCATAAAATCCTAACTCCTCTTGGTAGGATATTAGTGAGGTGGGGCCCACACGAGCCCCACCCCTTCAAATTCCTCTAACTCCTCTAACTCCTCTTTAAGTTGACAACTCCCACTAATTTGTAACTCTCCCCTCTGTCCTCTTTATTCAAGCCAACACACATAATTAAATAAGTGGGATTTGTGTTTGAAATTTAAAAATTAAAATGTATGGCTTGAAGTAATAAAATAAGACAAGTCTTAATTTATTTTGGGGTTAGTTGTTGTGTTGATAATTGAGAGAGGGTGATCTCTTCTTCTCTTGAGGAACATCATCTTCTCCGGCGAAGAACATCCCTACTTCGACAAAGAACGCCATCACGTCGTTCCATATTCTCTCCTCATCAAAGTAAGGGAGATGTCGCTTCCTCCTTAGACATTCTCTGTTGACGTATGTGGAGCCTCACCCCGCGACGCCATTTTCCGTGACACTATCTTCTATGAATTTCATTGAGGTAGTGGTGTGTTTTGAATTGAGAAATATTGGTTTCCCTCCATGTTTATGTTTCTCTGTAAACCTTTTGATATCAAACTAATGCGGAAGGAACCAGACCAAACTAACATGATTCGATTCCTCCGCTATTCTTGTTGTATGGTGTTCTCCAACCTTTCTTGAGCGGTGAATCAAGGAAAGTTTTTGGTGGCTATCAAAGGCCCGAAAACATCATAAATGGCCTCGGAACATTGGGATGACCTAAGAATGGGAGTTTTGTAGAAAACGGATCATCGGAAAAAAGGATGGATGCCTCGGGAGGCATGCTGGCTAGAGGCGTCGTTTCTGGAAAATTCCAGAATACACGGTGTGTACTTCCAAAGTACACGCCGTGTAGTGTAAGCATTCAGTGGCAGAGGTAACATGCATTAGATGAAGTGACACACAGCGTGTGACACTGGTCACACGGCGTGTACTGTCCAGAAATTTTGACAGAGGAGACTTCGATGGACATGGCGTATATTCAAGTGAAATACAAGGACACAGACAGAAATACACAGCCATGAGGCACGGCATGTATTATCTTCATTGAAAGGCAGAAGCAGCTTCGCGAGGCTCGGCGTGTAATTTTGGAGACACACAGACCCGAGAAAAACCACACGGCCAAGAGACACGGTGTGTTCTACCTTCACTTCGGCAGAAGATGCTTCGTGATGACTCGGTGTGTATTCTGGGAATACACGGACACAGGGTGGAGTACATGGGCAGGTACTCCACCACACGGCCAGGCATGGCCAGCGTACACGGAGCCGACCCCAGAAGTTTGGAAACGGTGTGTAACTATACCACAAGCCGTTTACTTAACTTTTACACGAACAACCCTTTGACATGGGATGTGGTACACAGACAGTACCCGTGGACTGAAGGCACGACGTGTAACCATACCACATGTCGTGTACTTACTTTTTACATGACTAGCCCCATGACATGTTCCGTTTCACACGGGCAGTACCCATTGAATGATGACACGACCTGTATTGATTACCTACACACCGTGTACTTTTTGGAAAATGGCTTGGTCATCTTGTTCTCTATGACTCAGGCACGTTTTTCTTGTTTTTCCCCTTTTATGTGGGATGGAACGTTGGGATACATCATCTCTTGTCTTCGTGACTGCTGATGTATCCACCCCTTTGACTCGAGGAGCGGACCCTCCCAGAATCGAGTATGTTGTGTGTGGGAACCCTAGAGCTGGTTGCGACTGCGATGACTACCACACTAAGATCCTATGTGGGTTCGATAACAATGATGATTGTACTTGGATCATACGTGGGTTCGGCAGTGAGGGCGACTGTACATGGATCCTCCAAGGGTTCAGCAGCGATTAAGACTGTACTTGGATCCTACGTGGGTTCGGTAGCGATGGTTACTGTACTAGGATCCTACGTGGGTTCGGCAGTGACAACTTATGTACTTGGATCCTACGTGGGTTCGACAGGGGAGATGATTCAGAGGCTATATCTATCATCTCCACCCCTCTTCGTGAGTAGTATAACTATGTGAGTTGATTCTTGAATTTCAATCATTATCTTCAATAATATTGACTTGCTATCCTATTTGGATTGGGTTGTGCTTTCCTGTGTGGATTGGGTTGTACCTTCCTATGTGGACTGAGTTGAACTTGGGCTTGTGGGTTGGAGCTAATCTGGAATTGATGACTTAGGAATATATATGGGCATATACCTAAGTAGAGTTGGTTGATACTTCGTGATTTTATCTTTCCTTTGTGGTTTATCCTTTCTGGATTCTGGGATACCTTCAGGGGTCTCGAGGTCCCTACTAAGTATCGTATACTCACCAATGCACGAGATATGCCTGCACTACATTGTGTTGGTTGCAGATGAAGGATAGCGCTGATCGTGGTTGAGGCTCGTGGAGCTGGACAGTACCTGGAGGTGGATCACTGGACAGGACATACACGGAGCGGACGGCTGGACCCGAGGAGTTGAGGAGACTATATGTACCCACCCTTCAGGTGGGATTTCCAGAGGACAGCTCGGAGTTGCTGCTTTAATTTTCTGCTGCTGTACTTTCTTTTCAGTTGTACTTTAATTTTAGTTAGATTTGTATTCCGACCCATTTACTTTCCAACAGTTACTTTTGTACTCAGTTTGCTTAGTGTTTACTACAGCTTGCGTACACTGTTGTGTTTCTTTACTTATATAAAGGCAATGTCATCCCTTTTATTGGGATTTATGACTTTGGTTCTAGTCGCCAGCCCCTATCCTATGGAAGGAGGGCTTGGGGTAGTCACGGCATGGGCACCGAGGACGGGTCCTGAAAAATTGGTATCAGAGGTTTCGGTTCTACTGCAGAACTCTGGACTCTGATAATTTCTTCTCTGTGAAGAAATAATATTTAGAGTATTGACTGTGGTTATCAGTCCAGGTAGTCTAGTGTTGGTGCGGCGACCGACGTATCCATACACCAAGACCCTGACTTCTGATTTCCGACTCAATGCACGAAAACACTAATTGCATGTGTGTTTCAAAAATTTTCTTTGTGATTACTTTGTGTCAGCTCACCAAGTATACTGTATTAACCGTGGCACACCACTTTATTTCTAGATGGCCCCACGATGGAAGCCAGCTAGGGTACCGAGTTTTGTGCGAGACAGAAGCCCACTGAGTGATGAGGCCTCAGTGCAGGGTCCCATTACAGCAGAGGCACCTGCGGTACCTCTACCCGCCGAGCCACCGATGCCACCAGCCCCAGCAGCTGAGAGTGCATGTCGCCTGAGTGCACTACATGAGTTTCAGTGTCAGAGACCGCCTAGGTTCCACGGGGATACGGACCCTCAGGCAGCCGAGGATTGGCTGGAGGCTGTTGTTCGAGTCTTCAGATTGGTAGGGACACTAGTAGACCTCATGGTGATCCTTGTGGAAAGTCTCCTGCACGCGAAAGCAGGTTGATGGTGGAGCCGGATTCTCTAGGTACACGACAAGGCATCTCTCCTTTGGTCGGACTTCAAGAGCCTTTTCTTCTCGGAATTCGTCCCAACCACCCTTCGTGCGGTGTGCATCCTGGAGTTACTACAACTACGGAAGGGCAGCATGATAGTTTCCCAGTACTCGGTGAGATTTACTGATCTATCACGCTACTCCACTAACATGGCACGAGACCCATTCTTTTGGGCCTAGACCTTCAAGTAGGGACTGAGGCATGAGATCAGGGCATCGATGATCCCTTTCAGTATTCCAACGCTGGAAGGAGTAATGGAGTAGGCCCTTATTGTAGAGAGCTTTCTTGCTGAGCCAACACCAGCAGCGAGGCCTACCACAGGGCGACACATAGCGGAGTCTTCTACAACCGGCAGTAGAGAGGTGTTGAAGAGGTCCAAGAGGACCAGGCCATTAGGAGAGCGACCTTAGGATACTGGTTCAGATGAGCAGGGCACACACAGTAGAGCTAGTTATTCGACAGGCAGACAGTGCTATGAATGCAGCGGGTAGGGACACAAGGCTCGTGACTGCACGGCCCACCATGTAGAGGAGTAGCAGACGGTTGAGGGACCACCCAGGAAGAGGCAGAGGTTTGATCATGGTGGTCCACAGGGAGCAGGCGGACGAGGCAGAGGAGCTGGCTGGGCAACGGGTGGTGGGTGACGCTTTGAGGCTCTACCACCACCTCCACCAGGAGGTCCACCCCGACTATAGGGAGCTGGCAGACAGAGACAGGCTCATCTACAGGTATTGGAGACCTACGACCATGATGCACCTGAGATGATTCGAGGTACTATCTGTGTCTACTCCACCATTGATGTAGTCTTTATAGACACAACAACGAGTCATTCTTTCATTATCGATGCCCTTGTTCGGAGTTCGGAGATTCAGACAGAGCTTTTGGCTTGATCCTTACGGCTAGAAACTCCTACGGGAGCAGACATGATGATTACACACTAGTGCCATTAGTGTGAGCTTACTCTAGAAGGCAAGAGCTTTGGCTGGGATCTTCTTGTAGCAGCGTCGAGGCCTTACGACGTCATCTTGGGCATGGATTGTTTATCTATGGTCCATGTTCAGATCGACTGTATTAGGCGCAAGGTGCAATGTGTTCGCACCGATGGGAGCAGGTTCACCTTCACCAGAGAGAAGGGATCCTTTTCAGCGCAAGATGGACTCACACAGAGGAGAGGACAGCCGATCACTCATCAGTTGGCTAGTCTCATCCTAGGAGCAGTTGACATGCGAAGTTCGAGTTTTCCAGTTGTGGTGGATCAGTATGCGAACGTTTTTTATGATGACGTTCCAGGACTACCTCCTCATAGAGAGGTATAATTCTATATAGAACTGCATCCTGAGAGATCCCCGATATCTACTCCAGCATATCAGATGGCTCCTGCTGAGCTTCGAGAGCTACGGGTACATCTAGAGGACTTGCAGGGCATGGAATTCATCCGACCCAGTGTTTCACCCTGGGCTTCCCCGATATTGTTCGCCAAGAAGGTAGACGGGAGCTTGCAACTACGTGTCAATTACCATCGCCTGAACCAGGTGACCGTGAAGAACAAATATCCACTTCCGAGGATTGACGACATCTTCGATTATCTCAAGGGATCATGATGGTTCTCAAAGATATACCTCAGGCATGCTATCATTAGCTCAGAGTTCGAGATGAGGATGTGCAGAAGACGGCCTTCAGGGGTCGGTATGGACACTATGAGTTCTTGGTTATGCCTTTCGGCATAACCAATGCTCCATTAGTGTTCATGAGTCTCATGAACAGGATCTTCCTTCCTTACCTCGATCGGTTTGTCGTAGTCTTCATTGACGACATATTGATTTACTCGACTACTGAGGAGGAGCACGCCTACCACTTGCGGAATGTACTAGATACACTCTGTGAGCACCAACTTTATGGTAATCTCTCGAAGTGTCAATTTTGGATTTGATAGGTCCACTTCTTGGGGAACGTCATCTATGAGGCGGGACTTGCAGTGGGTCCTGTGAAGATCGAGGTAGTGCTAGCTTGGGAGCCACCCAGGAGCGTGACCGAGGTGCGGAGTTTCCTAGGTCTGGCTGGGTACTATCGGAGGTTTGTTCCAAACTTCTCTAGAGTTGCAACACTGCTTTCAGCTTTGACGAAGAAGGGGAAACCCTTCACGTGGTCAGACAAATATCAACAGAGCTTCCAGGAGCTGAGACAGAGATTGACCAGTATGCCCATCTTGAGGATACCAGAGGAGGGAGTAGGGTATGTAGTCCACTGCGATGCATCAGGGACCGGGGTCAGGTGTGTCATGATGCATGATTGGGCAGTGATCACTTACGGTTCATGACACTTGAGGCAGCACGAGCAAAACTACACTACCCATGACCTGGAGTTAGTAGCAGTGGTCTTCGCCCTGAAGATGTGGCGGCACTATCTGATGGGCCAGCTCTTTACAGTCTACTCTGACCACCAGTGTCTCAGGTACATCTTCACATAGAAGGACCTTAATTTGAGACAGTGGTGATGGCTCAATTTCTTCCAGGAATATGACTTTGAGATAGTCTATACTCTTCAGAAGGGGAACGTAGTAGCCGATGCTCTCAGCAGAAGGACAGGCATTCAACTACTTGGAGAAGCGACTGAGTAGCTAGCCGCGTTGCAGATATCCATCATGGATAAAGATGGGGAAAACTTTCTACAGTCACTCCACCACTTCTTCAGCGAGTTAGAGAGGCACATCGTGGGGACGTTGACTGTGAGATGCGACATGTACAGATATCATCAGGACATGCACCTAATGGATTCTCTGTAGGAGGAGATCACGTCATCATTTTCAGAGGACGTACCATGGTACCATCCGCATTACAGGAGGAGGTGCTGAGAGAGTTTCACACTTCCCCTTTGTCGGTACATCCTGGAGTAGTGAATATGTACCAGGATCTCAAACGGCAACACTGGTGGCCGTGTATGAAGAAGGTTGTGGTAGAGTTCGTTTCATGATGCCTCACATGCCGGTAGGTGAAGGCAGAGAACCAGGTACCAGCAGGATTAGTACATCCCTTGGAGGTCCTGGAGTGGAAGTGGGATGGGATATCTATGGATTTTGTGGTAGGGATTCCAGGTACTTCCAGAGGTCACAACTCCATTTGGGTGATTTTCGACTGAATCACCATGTCGGCCCACTTCTTACCCATCAGAGAGGAGGGCTCAGTAGAGATCTTGGGATTCCTCTACGTTCAGGAGATCGTATGGATTCATGGTGTGTTGTCATCCATCATCTCCGATCGAGAAGCTCTCTTTACTTCCCGTATTTGGAAGGGGTTTCAGGAGGCATTTGGGACGTAGCTACGCCTGAAAACCGCCTTTCACCCACAGAAGGATGGTCAGATGGAGAGGACCATTCAGACTCTTTATGACATGATCCATGCATGTGTCCTCAACTTTGGTCATAGTTGGGAGGATCACCTACCCATAGTAGAGTTTGTGTACAACAACAACTACCACTCCACCATCGAGATGGCACCATATAAGGCATTGTACAGTCGACCTTCCAAATAACCTATGTGCTGGACAGACCCTAGGGAGTCAGCACTTGTGGGAATAGAGATGGTCCATGCCACAACAGAGAAGGTCCAGGTCATCCAGGAGTGGATGAGGACAACACAGAGCCGACAAAAGTCCTATGCTGATAGGAGGTGGAGACCACTGGAGTTTGAGGATGGCGACCACATTTTTATACGGGTCTCACCTTGACGTGGATTACGTAGATTTGGATGGGGTAAAAAGTGTTCTCCATACTTCATTAGACCATTCCATGTTCTTAGCAGGATAGACAGGGTGGCTTATCGCCTAGGTCTACCACCTCAATTGCACCGGGTGCACAACGTCTTCCACGTATCTCAACTGAGAAGATATGTGCATGACCCGGCGCCTATCATCGACCATGTGGAGATGGATATCGATGATGGGGTGAATTTTGAGGAGGTCCCAGTGTAGATCGGGGATCGACATGATCGGGTCCTATGTGGACGGTTCATTCTTCTAGTGCACATCAAGTGGCATCACGGGAACCTCTAGGAGAGAACTTGGGAGTGGGAGGCTCAGATGTGTGCACAGTACCCTCATTTGTTCCCCTAATTTGTGTTGTATCTTTATGGGGACGTAAAACCTTGAGGTGGGAGTAATGTAAAGACCCGTAAATTTCAAGTAAATTTTTTCTTAAATTATTTGTGATTTTACGAGTACATAGTTTCTGATGAGACCTAATTCCGAGGCACGGTGCGCCTGGAATCAATTTCTAAAGATTAGATTGGGTAAATTTAGTGAACGAACTAGCGGGTTTCTCTAAATTTTGAATTGGTGCTTGGAATCAAAATCCAAGGGCACCATGAAACCACAGCGCTGGTAATTGCTTAGTAAGACCTTTATTGGAGTTGTGTTTGCTCGAGAGGAGTTGCTTAAGAATGGATTAAGTGTAAATTGAAATAAATTAGTGTCACACTTTTATTTCTCTGTTCTAGGTGGTTTATTCCTAGGTATAGAAGTTGGGGTGGTACCCACTAAAATCATAACTCCTCTTGACATGATATTAGTGAGGTGGGGCCCACACGAGCCCCACCCCTTCAAATTCCTCTAACTCCTCAAATCTTCTTTAAGATAACAACTCCCATGAATTTGTAACTCTCCCCTCTCTCCTCTTTATTCAAACCAACACACATAATCAATTAAGTGGGATTTGTGTTTGAATTTTAAAAATTAAAATGCATGGCTTGATGTAATAAAATATGAAAAGTCTTATTTTATTTTGGGGTTAGTTGTTTTGTTGAGAATTGAGAGAGGGAGAGCTCTTCTTCTCTTAAGAAACATCATCTTCTCCAGCGAAGAACATCCCTACATCGACGAAGAACGTCATCACATCGTTCCATATTTTCTCTATGTCAAAGAAAGGGAGACGCAGCCTCATCCTCAGACGTTCTCCGTCAATGTATACAGAGCCTCACCCCACAACTCCGTTTTTCGCGATGCTAGTTTCCAATAATTTCTTTGAGGTAGGGGTGTGTTTTTAATTGAGAAATATTGGTTTTCCTTCCATGTTGATGTTTCTCTCTAAACCTTTTGCTATCAAACTAATGGGGAAGGAACCGGACCAAACTAACATGGTTCGAATCCTTCGTTGTTCTTGTTGAATGGTGTGTTCTAACCCTTCTTGATCGGTGAATCAAGGCAAGTTTTGGAGGAGATTGGAGGCCCAAAAACATCGAAAAGGGCATCGTAACATACGGAAAACCTAAGAGCGGGAGTTTTGTAGCAAACTAATCATTAGAACAATGGATGGATGCCTCGAGAGGCATGCTGGCTAGAGGCACCATTTCTAGAAAATTCTAGAATACACGACGTGTACTTCCAAAGCACAGGCCGTGTAGTGTAAGCGTTCAACGACAGAAGTAACAGACATTAGATGAAGTGACACATGGTGTGTGACACCGGTCACATGGCGTTTACTGTCCACACAGTTTGATAGAGGAGACTTCGATGGACATGGTGTGTATTCAAGGGAAATACACGGACATGGACAGAAATACACTGCCACGAGGCACAATGTGTATTATCTTCATTTATAGGAAGAAGATGCTTTGCGAGGCTCGACGTGTAATTTGGGAGACACACGAACATAGGAAAAACCACACGGCCAAGAGGCACAGTGTGTACTACCTTCACTTCGGCAGAAGCGGCTTTGTGATGACTCGGCGTGTATTCCAGGAATACACGGACACTAGGTGGAGTACACGGGCAGGTAATCCACCACACGGCCAGGCATGGCCAGCATACACAGAGCCGACCCTAGAAGTTTGGACAGGGTGTGTAACTATACCACACGTCGTGTACTTACCTTTTACATGAACAACACTTTGACACGGGTTGTGGTACATGGACAATACTCGTGGACTGAAGAAAAGGTGTGTAACCATACCACATGCCGTGTACTAACTTTTTACATGACTTGCCCCACGACACGAGACTTTTCACATGGGATGTACTTGGTGGCTGATGACACGACATGTATTGATTACCAACATGCTGTTTACTTTTGGGAAATTTCTTGGTTGTCTTGTTCTCTGTGACTCGAACATGTTTTTCTTGGTTTTCCCCTATGATGTGGGAAGGAATGTTGGGATACGTCATCTATGGTTTTCGTGACGGTTAATTTATCCACCCCTTTGACTAGAGGAGTGGACCCTCCCGGAATCGAGTATGCTATGTGTGGAAACCCTAGATTTGGCTGCGACTGCGATGACTACCGTGATGGGATCCTCCGTGGGTTCGACGACGATGATGACTGTACTTGGATCCTTCGTGGGTTTGGCAGCGAGGAAGAATGTACTTGGATCCTCTGTGGGTTCGGCAGTGATAACGACTGTACTTGGATCCTACGTGGGTTCGGCAGTGATGGTTACTATACTAGGATCCTACGTGGGTTCGGCAGCGATGACTTCTGTACTTGGATCCTACGTGGGTTCAGCATGAGAGATGATTCAGAGGCCATATCTATCATCTCCACCCCTCTTCATGAGTAGTATACCTATGTGAGCTGAGTCTTGACTTTCAATCATTATCCTTCATAAGATTGACTTTCTATCCTGTGTGGATTGGGTTGTGCTTTCCTGTGTAGATTGGTTTGTACCTTCCTGTGTGGACTGGGTTGAACTTAGGCTCGTGGGCTGGAGCTAATCTGGAATTGATGACTTAGGTATATATATGGGTATATACCTAAGTATAGTTGGTTGATACTTCATGATTGTATCTTTCCTTTTTGGTTTATCCTTTGTGGATTCTGGGAGACCATCGGGGGTCTTGGGGTCCCTAATGATTATCGTATACTCACCCCTGCATGGGCTATGCCCGCACTACATTGTGTTGGTTGCAGATGACGGACAACTTTGATCTTGGATGAGGCTTGTGGTGCTGGACGGTACCTGGAGGTAGACCACTAGACGAGATGTACAGGGAGCGGACGGCTGGACCCGAGGAGTTGAGGAGACTATCTGTACCCACCCTTCATGTGGGATTTCCAGAGGATGGCTCAGAGTTGCTGCTTTACTTTTCTGCTACTATACATTTTTCAGTGGTACTTTACTTTCAGTTGGGTTTTTATTCTGGCCCATTTACATTCCAGCACTTACTTTTGTACTCAGTTTAGTTACTGTTTACTACATCTTGCATACTCTGTTGTGTTTCTTTACTTATAAAAAGGAAATTCCTTCCCTTTTATCAGGATTTATGCCTTTGGTGCTAGTTTCCATCCCCTGGCCTATGGAGGGCGGGCTTGGGGTAGTCACGGCACGGGCCCCAAGGACGGGTCGTGACACCACACTACACATGTTCTTATGCGAGGATAGGGTATTTTATCATATTGTGGCTGGGCCCAATATTTGGGATCTATGAATCACTATGTATCTTGTGGTAATAGGAATCAAGTCATATGTAATTATTAAAAGAAAACGTCTCGGTGCATGTATGACCCATACATAGAGAGGGGGTATTTTTTGGTTTATATTGTAGTTTGGCGCAAGATTTGGGATATATGTGTCCCTAAATATCTTGAAATAATAGGAATCACACCATACATAGTTTTTTTATAAATTTTCCTATATTGTTATGGACCATATATAGAGAGGGGTGTATTTTTATATATGTTGTGCCTAGATCCAGGGTTCATGATATAGGTGTTACTACATATCCTATGATAATAGGTATCAAGTCACACATTTTACTTAAATGGAATGTTCCTTACACAGGTATGATCCATATGTTGTATGGGGAAATTTTTCCCATTTGTATTGTGGTCGGAACCAGGATTTGAGATTTGGGAGTCACTACATGTCCTATTGTAATAGGAATCAATCCACACATAGTTCATAGATTGGGAATTCGCAGCAAAGGTCTTACCCGTACATAAATAGAGGGAATTTTTATATTATGTATGGACTTATGATTTGTGATTTGGGCATCAATACATATTACATGGTAATAAGAATCAATCTACACATAGTTCTTGAAATGAAAGATTCCCTATGTAGGTCTAAACCATATGAAGAGTGGGGGATTTTTTTAATTTATATTTCTGATGGACCCCAGATTTTATATTTGGGGGTAACTAAATATACCATGTTAATAGTAATCAATCCACACAAAGTTATTAATGTTCACTATACGTATATGATTCAAAAATAGGGGCAAGGGTGCTTCATTTTTTCATCCACATAGGTCTAGTTCACGTGTAGTGAATCATTCAGGAAGTAACATCCTCTAATAAGTTTAACGTCATGTGGTAGATTGTCTTCCTTGTAGTTTAACATCATGAAGTAAGGAAGTATTCCAAGTAGTTTAACATTATAATGTAAGGATTTAGAATTCTAAGTAATCAAAAGTCATTCCACCATGACTTATATCATTTTTCTATTTAAATTCTTGCCACTGGGACTTTTAATTCTTCATGGAAGCTATGCGAGTTACTTATTAAGAGGTCACACATTGGTGGGGGAATAAAATGTTCCCCATCCATTGTTTCCAATTTGTAATCTCTATTAGAATAGTGTGTATTCATGATGTGAGGCTCTTCCCACTTGGTTTTCAACATTGGAGGTTTCTTCCCTGGTATCATCGTTGTTCGGAGAAAAAATGCTAGCTCTCCTTAGAGGAATTAGTAGAGTTGAATATTTTTATTAAAAGCTCATGACACCTGATTTTTATAAACATCAAGGGTGATAAATGTAAATGAACATTTCTTATCAATTATTTCAAACTCATCCAACCACTTCTATGTTTTTTCATCATCTGATAGTTTCCCATGCAAAGCTATTTGGAGTGAGGGTAAATAAAATTTGATGGAAAAAAGAGACTCGATTCCATAAACCAATTAATATGTGGTCACTTTTGTGGTAGTGCCTGTAGTGGTATGGTGGGACCATAAATGATGAAGGAACTTGTCCATCAAAGACTTCTTGTCTTTTTTCCACCTTGTTCTAGATTATATTTGATTGATTCTTATTGAAGGATTCTATGTGTCAATTTTCCACTTCATGGCAGTGAGATTAATGTTTGGAATCAATGTTTTACTCTTGGTATAGTTTTTTTATTTGTTAAGAATGGAAGTTGGTGTCATTATACATTATTATAATGTGTTGGACAACAAAGTTGGTGATAATATTGGAATTTAAAAAGGTTATTATATTCCTCATCCTAACATCCTTAAGGAGTAAAACCCATTTGGAAAATAATTTGGTAGTAGTAAGGATGTTTTTCAATTAATTAGTTCTAAATAGGTGATATGGCCCCACAACATCTATTCCCCATGTAGAAAATGGAATGAAATACCAAGACGTACATAACATCTCTGGGGGTATATGGGTGAAGTTTTAATGAATCTAACATGCATGAAACCTCATGGTGAATTCCATATAGTCTAACATCAATGTTTTCTAGTAGTATCCAAGCCACATAACTTAGTGGGAGAGTCTATTTATATAATGGTGAGCACTGTAAAGCCTACATGGACTTCTTACATGAAAGAAGGAATCTATCCTCATACAATGTATCTAAGGAGGAATTCTTCCGAGACTCTTTTATAGATGTATTTCTACTAATATTTTCAATATCAAAGGGTAAATTTTGTATCTCATCATAAAATCCATTCCCTTTTTCATTTATATGATTGAAGGGTACCATTTTAGATGTAATATATTATGCAATCCATCCATCCGGGAGTGGATGATGGATCATCATGCTCTGGGGTAGGCTTGTCCGAATTGATTGAGAAAATCACTTCATCTTGATGAGGATCAGTTGAGACGATAGCCACATTATCCAATGCATTGGAATGAGATTTTTGTGATAGAGGGATATGGTGTAATATTGATTTAATAGGGAAATCATCCATCAATCCTATTACATAAATGATGAGAGGGAAATTATTACTTCTTGATATTATACTCACTATTGATCTATTTGATCACTAGCTCTGACTCGCCTTTTATATTCTGGAATTCTTTCTATAACTATAGGGCTAGCTCTAAGCCAGTGATGAGGGATTTATATTTTTCCACATTATTGTTGAATCCTTCAAAAAGTGGGAATGAATAGTGAAATTATATTTTTTGGGGGGGGGGAGAAAAAAATCCCTAGAACCAGTTGATTGAGCTTCAGGTTTTCCATTATCATGGCGATAGGACAATGGGAGGCACCATGAAAATACATCTCCCATGCCCCGGGAGTGTCATGTGCATAGAAAAACTCTTAATATGTAATCCTAGTGTCCAATAGCATGGTCTTCAAGGAGGGATGTTCTACAAATAAATCATCCAGGGTCTTCACTTTATCTACCTTCTATGAAAAAAATTGGATGTCATATTTTTACAGTATAACTTCCCATTTGGACAAACTCCTAATAAACATATGGTATCCAAGAATGTAATTTTGTAGTTTCTTATTGCAGAACAGATGAAATTTTCAATAATTTAAGTAATATATTAGAATATTCACTGTAAATATGAGGGTTAGGCAGTTATTTTCAATATCAAAATATCGAGTATCAATAAATAACATTGTTCAACTGAGATGATATGGGCTATTTTGATTCCCAACACCATTTTTCGGCACAAAGAGAGCACCAAGTGACCACTCGATGGTTGCCACATATCAGATAAGTGGATTTACTTATAATTGAATAATCAATACCGATGGATGAAATAGGTATTGCTTGATATTATCAAGGAATTATTTATAGTCCTCATCCCATCAGTAGAAAAATACCTTAATCAATAAACTTACTAAAGGGTAGATTATTTCCATCCATTTTGACAATGAACCATCAATCATAAGAATGTTTCCCTTGTAGTCCCCTGAGTTTATTACTATTTTTTGTGGGTGTAATTCCTTGGGCTTCTATTATATTATTTTGATCAACCTCAATAACTCAGTGGCATACCCAAAAGATAAGGAATTTCACTAACCTTACTCTAAAATCAAAATTCATAGGATTCCTCTTGAAACTGTGAATCTACAGTTTCTCGATATTTCTCAAAGATCAGTGAGATGATTATAACACAATCGACATTTGAGTACAAGGTTATTGAAACAACATTCCATGATTCATTCCAAGAAGGGTTGAAAGATATGATACATGGAACACTGTTAGGTAAAGCTAGTGTTATTTAATCCAAAGGGAATGGCGTGGTAGAAAAATATGCCCTAAGGTGCTCTTAAAGTAGTGGATTAATCATCTTTAGGGGACATATTTATATGATTATACATTGAATATACATTTATAAAGGGTTGTTCTTGGAATCCAATAGTTTCTTTGATAGAATTTTTTTTGATCAGCAATGGGAAATCATCCTTCAAAAAATGGATATTAAGGATTCTGAAATAAATATAGACCCTTATCAGCCCATTATTTTTCTTAACAAGGATGATGTTGGAAATCCATTTTGGGTACCCACCTCTAAAAATACTCTTGATTTGATAAACATATCAACTTTTGATTCAACGTTGGTAGAATGAGAGGGGTGTGGTCTCTTGGCTGTGTTCTTGAAACCTTGATGGTCATCAAGAAATACTATGTAAAGAGTAGGCACATCAGTGTTCATCCTTGGAATATCTATATAATACCAAGTTAACATGTATTGATTCTCATTTATAAATTCAATGTAAATATCTTTGTTCTTAGAGATGCATGTTAGTGAAAATCAACATAGGTCACATCTCTTCTTTTATTCCCCGATTCACCTATCTAACATCATAAAGGGAGGAGGATAGGCCTTCTTCAAATTTAGGAGTATAATTCTCAAGATTATCCTCTTAATTCTCTATATTTGTGTCCATGTGGGATTATTAAAAAATTGTGATTAATCTGGTGCAATCTCTGTATCTATCAAGATAAGAGAGTCCATGATAAGAGACACTCACATCTTGAATTTTCAGAGTCCTAATCGGGAGACTCTAGGGATGCTTGTCTTCATTGATGCCACCAAGGGAAGGGGGGATATGGACATCCTAAGTTAAAAATAATGTATTTGGGGAACATTCAATATTCACTAATGGTGAATAGGAATTTTCAAGTCTTGATAGGGCATTAGTCTGATTTCCCTTTGATTAATAAACTTTAGCTGATGTGATTTCCATCACATGGACATGGTATAGTGAAGTTTATAGTTCACAATAGCTTTTTAGGATTGATTTTATTTCCACTATCAGGTTTATTGGTAGGACATAGGCATTGTTAAGATTAATCCATATATTCTTAGGGGTGATTCCTAATCCATTAGGAGAATAAACTTATAAAACATCATCCACTATTAATTGTTTTACTTCTATATTAAAGAAACTTATCTCAATATATATGGTTTAACAAGATTGAAAGGGGGCACTATCTCCTTAAATTATTTTGACCTTTTCATTGATGGGTAATTTTAAGTATTAATTAATTATTGAAGGTACCACGACATGTAAATTAATCTAAGGTATTATGAGTATGACATTTTATGTTGGGTCTAGATAGTTAACCACAAACTCTATATTAGAAGTGATATCCCCGAAATGAACTTTGAGATTTACCTTCCCAAGATCTATTTTATCACTATTTCCATACCATTCAATGATCAACTTCATTGGATACAAGTCCCCCTCTTTATATCCCAACTGTCTGAGGGTCCAGATAAGGATGTTGTTGATCCTGAACCCATTGTCAACCATATCCCTTAAGATGTTTGAATTATTGATTTTTCTAGAAATATACATGGGATTGATAGGTCTCTAGATAATTTATTCCTAGTCCCGCTCTATGAATGATATGGTATAATGACATTTTATTGGTGTAGTATTTACATGGTAGACCTTGGATATAGTGAGTTATATATAACACTCATATGGTCTCTAGAATACCTCAATGAGTGCCTTTATGAGTTCTTTTTAAAGATGTAGAGTATCATAGATTGATATTTTTTCTGGGAAAACATCCAACTATCTTAGAATATTCTATTTTTGTGCTAAATTCCAACACATACCAAGGTAGGGTTTCTCCATATTATGTGTCTTAAGATATAAGGTGGTTGTGGTAAATGAGACCAATTCTTGGGAAGAATTTAAAGAAGAATATTTTGTAGGTGACATAGGATGAACTAGCA
The DNA here is from genome assembly GCA_963277665.1 of Viscum album. Lineage (NCBI taxonomy): Eukaryota > Viridiplantae > Streptophyta > Magnoliopsida > Santalales > Viscaceae > Viscum > Viscum album. The sequence goes on from OY728164.1 coordinate 1,356,051,745, forward strand.
TATCCATCTGTTTGGGATGACCAGATTATCAAAACCCCACAAGTTAGTCATTTAAAATGATTGGTTTTGAATGACCAATAATGGACTCTAAGGTGTCTCCATTCTTTTTTTGGGCTTAATAAAGTTTTTTCCCATGGGTCTCAGCTGAATATATGAATTATACTGGGATATGACTAGGTTATTGGGTTCCACCATTCCCTTATCATCTTCTATACACAAAATTTATATCTCCTCGATCAAGTATGGGGAACTCATACTTCTGGGAATATTCATCATTAGAAATGGGATATATTAACATCCTAAAATTTTATAAAATATCATATTTCAAATTTATTTAAATTCATTGATATATTGAGTTACCTAAAATAAAGAGTTTATATTGTTTTATACTCAACATCTTGTTTATATATCATTGCACATAAAATAAAGTTTCTTTAATAACTTATGTTACACGCAAGACAGAGTATTATCGAGAAATAATATAATGTTGATGATATTATTTAATATTGAAGTTATTGTCTATTAGTTATATCGGATAGTGTAAATAAAACTAACTATATAATTTTCTAATGAGTTTAATAAATTTTTTGACATGCATCCAATAGATTTCAAAAGCATTAGATGAGAATAAATCCAATTTAATGCTTAAAACTGTATTTTTATAAAATTCACTTTTACCACCTTTTAATGGAAGACTTGTTTTAGGAATTTTTTTTACACTTTTATAAATTTTATTTGAAAAACATTAAATTCTTTTTTGAAAGAATAATATCAAGATTTTCTTTGGGATATTTTTTTGTATGTTTTAGAGAAGTTTCAATTTTTTTTACTAATAGTGAAAAACACTAACTGAAAATAAAATTTTTATTCCAAAGGTACTATGGAAGAAAAAGTGGGAAACCAACACTAGTCCAAGTCCTTGATTCTAACCAAAAAAATAACCCACAAAATTGTTAAATATATGACAATGAATATTATAGATAGCCATCCTATAAAGCTCCAAATAATTTTACTAACCCGTGTTTCTGGTTCATTCTTTATAAGGTCTTAAAAATGATCCACCATCTTTTCCTAGGCTCGGATATATTCCTCCACAATGATCACCCTTTCTTTAAAACCTCATACAAAAAATTTGATCTTTCTTATTGATCCACACACTGTTATCTTCATTAATATCAAATCTAATCAATCTCTCTTATATTCTATTGACATTCTCATTCAAAAATTAATATTGATGGATTCCTCTAATATTTCCTCTTTAGAGTGAAGAATGAGCTCCATGAATTATCCATGAACCGCTTCACCCTTTCCATCCCCTCTATTTTAGGCTCTATATGGAATTGGTTCCAAGTTATTCTGAATGGAATTTCACCTTTAGAAGCCTTATTACCCTAAATTAGAGTGTGCTCACTCAACTTTAAAAAATACTACTTATCACCTTCAGCAATTGGCAATTCCACCGGTATTATCTGAGTCCCGTTTTTATTTTCCTTACCTAAATATCTAGTGATAAAAGTTTTTTGAATTTTTTAGTAGTCTTTATGAGGCCTTGGTTTTCCCCCTTGTGAACTAGAAAATTCCTAGAGACCAGATTTCCTTGTTTTCCCTTCCTTAAGACAGACCTGACCATCACGTCCCCCTAGGAGTCCAGCTCATTATCTGACATTAGTTGAAAGTCTGCATCTTTTTCACTTAGTTCGATATCTGCAGAAATCTTTTAATTAACCATATTACATTTCCATTTTATCGTGTATGTTTTCCACTCATCAGGATAATAATTCATCTTCATATTTTTATCCAATGTCGAGAACCAATTATTGAGATACAAACAGTCTTTATGGTTCATGAGGTTCAAGCATCCATTAACTCAGAATCAGGGTTGTATTTGAACAATCATGAACCTTAGAAATTAATCATAAATCAGCATGTGTGTCATTAAAACTAGGAGAAACGAATCCCTTCTTGACCTCCACCGACTCCTGAAAAGGTTTATCCCAAACCATACCTCCTATGGATCTTAATTCACATGTTAATTATGTACTCATGTTGGGGGACACTTCGCTTCCATAAATCATGTCCCCTGCATAGGATCTTGTTAACCCGTCCCCAGTACCCATGAAGTCCAAAAGATCCTGCACATCAAACATGGGAGAATGAAAATAAGTCCTCAATCATTTAAATATATTATCTACTAATAGGTTTTCATCATTTATGCTAATTTGAGAATGATTCACCTAACTTTTATCCAAATGAATTCCCAACTGACTCACTAGACTTTCATTAGGATTAGGCATTAAGCCTTGATCACTGACTCCTGCAAAAACATTCAACTACGGATTGTTTTCCTTCCTCCCATTCCTAAACACTGTCATTGTAGGACCCTATTTCTTATAAATTTAGAAATAATTTATTCATGATTGCAAATCTACACATAGTTTTTAGAATAATTCTTCACCCACCATAATCCAGACAAGATCAATAAGTCTTCATGACACAAAAAAGCCCATGAAGATTTGGGGAAGGATAGGGTGACCAACCCAACAGGTCATACATTTATAGCACAGAAATATACCCACAATATTTCATAGAATATGAAAAATCGATGGATTTTGAAATGGTAAAGGGATCTCAAGAATAATTACCCAGATCTCCATAGTAAGAGTATTGAGTTACATGTGAAATCCATAAGACCACATGAATAGGTATAATTGAAGGTCGTTGATGATACGGGGAGCAATGGACCAAGAAAAAATCAAGTCACTCTTGGAATAAAACCAAACCATTATATTCCTACCATCATGAATCACCACCATTACACGATATTATATACCCTATAATCCAAAGATATGTCAGTCGAAGGAGTCCAAAGAAGGGTGGTGCTATATGAACCACGAAATAAACTTCTGGTTAAAAAGGTATTACTGATCATTGAATTATGAAGATAAATAGGGAGTTGAGGGCATATATCAAACATATCTAGAACTTAATGGAAAAGCAAAATCAATGTGAAGGAGGGAAGGAAATCTGGATTTGAGACATGGGAGAGGAAACGAGGAAGAGAATTCGAGTAGGGAAGTGAAGGTACCTCCCTCTATGAGTGGGGAGGGACCATAATATTATAATTTAATGTCAGGAATAACGGGTCTTCCCCAATCCTTCGTAGGCCATCCTCACACTCTACTTATTATAATATTGAATACACTACATTTTAATTGAAAACTAATTTTTCGTCTAATTTATTTTTATAGGTAAATTATATTTTAAATTGGTTTCAAAGTATACTAAGTTCAATTATGTATGAATAAATCTAATTTAGTTAAATAGATTCAATTTTAAATTTAAATTTGATATTAAAATATATAAAACTTATGAACTTTTTTCCTTAAAAATCTGATGTCTCACAGCATCTGCGTGATTAATTTTAAAATAATTTCAGCCACTTTTCTTAATTGAATTTTGAAAAAATAGATACATATTTTGAATCAATATGATATATGGGATCTAATAAGATCAACATAATTTTTCTCCGAAATTATTATTAATAATAGTAAAAATTAATTACAGTGATTAGGGTAGGAACACGTTTACTTAAGGATTAAACATAGAATATAAGGTGTATAAATGATCCAACACTTTTCCAACACACATTGGTGTTACATATTTATAACCCCACCACACTGAGCTCTATTGTTTTGAGTTATTGGGATAATATTTCATTAAAGTGACCTATATAATAAGTTATTCAAGAAAACATACAAAAAAGAAATTATCTTTTCCTTTAACATATATAATGTTTTTGAGTAGCGAATAAACTACAAAGGTCTAGTTTTATGTATTATTTTGAAAGATAAATGAGATATTTTTATCATAATAATATAGATTTATTATAGATTTTATAATTAAATTAAATGATTAATAAACACCAATACATGGATTATTTATCTTATAATTAAATAAAATAAAAGATATTTAATTTAATAATTTAAAATGACATAAAATATTATCTTATTCTAAGTGATTTCTAAGTGTAAATAAATATCTAATATTGTCCATTAATGTTTCAGTTGATATTTTATAATGAACATACTAACCCATAAATAGTAAAAACATTTTTAGCGTTGTTAAGGTTAAAGCAATATTTTTACGACTTACATGTGTTTGTATTAAAATTATTTTCCAACAAATATGTGTTTTTTATTTTATAAATTATATGTAATATTTTAGAATAATTAGGTCTAAATTTTCTAATAATTCTCGTTTTAATTTATTCTTAATGGATGAATTACATAGGTTAGAAAACTAGCTACCAAAATGAAAAACCAAAATGAAAAAATAAGGAAAAATAAAGACAAAGGAAAAAATGATAAATATGATTTTATTTTGGTGTGGTGTGAGTTTTTATCAACCATAATGCACATATAATATATTATATTATATTTTTTAATCACATTATATAAGTTATACCTCCCAATAGTGTTTAACTTTCTATATTTATAAAAATGCCACTCCTCCACTACTATAAAAATAAGCTCACACTCACCCACATATTCACACCTATTAAACTCTATGGATCATCCAAAATAATACCAAAATAATCTCCCAAAATCCATCTACTCACCCTAGATTCATAACATTGGTCATAAAACCAGTCAATGAACCCCTTTGGTGTAAACCAAAAGGAGTTACCTAAAAAAGAGGTAACATTCTTCAACATGCATTTATGGTTTATTTCATTCTCAACCCATTAAATTATTCTTATTAAATACTTATATAATATAATAATTCTCATCAATATTCTGATATATTGTTATGTTTAGTGTTAGACTATCATATACACACACTTTAATCAAATGGGTAACAAAATTGGCATTTGAGTGTACGACAGACTACCACCTTGCAAAATGATGTTGTTCGTTTTTTCCTTTACCACCTCTCATAGTTGAGAATTATGATGGAACCACTATTTTTATTTGATATATATATATATATATATATTATTTATAATTTATTAATACTTGTGAAATTTTTATATACACTTTTATGATTTCTATTTTGTGGGATTACGGTAACATCGTTTATAGATGTGTGGACTACCACCTCCTCAAATCGATGTGATACGGTCACACATTACATGGAACACATTAATAATGATTTTAATTAATGATATCCGAAATAAATGAAAAATTTATTATAATGATGAAATAAATCACTTTTTTTAAATATAATATATCATATTATTTAACACCTTTTTGCACACTAAAAAAGTTATATCGTCATTTGTGGATGTGTGGACTATTACCTCCTCAAAGCGATATGATTCCTTATACATCACAAAAATTCCATATAAAATTATATTTGATTAAATAATATTGTACTTATTATATAATGTTCATTATTTATGTATAAATTTTCCTTACCTTCTGTCCATCATGATAATTGAAATATTGGAATATTACTCTTTAGGTGGCCTAGATAACATTGTAGAGCCCATTATAGCTCAAAGGATATGTGGGTCCATGATATACCTTCAATGAATTGGGTATGTAAGTGGACTATATGTTTATTCTATTTTTTATATTGAAATATTTTGTAGTTGGTCATACCTCAATTCTAATTAAATAGGTTTTGAAATGGTTTAATGAATATGATGCTCTAAGTCACTTAAAAAAGTTTTAATTGATTTATATGGGATCTAATGATTTTATTTGATAAATATGTGTGTGTTCTTCATGTGAATTTTTTTTATTTCACATCCTCAAAAAAAATTTAATATAAATGTAAACATTATATGAGTTTTCATGTTTTTACTAAACTAACAACATCCTTTCTTTTTATATCAGTTACTGTAATTTTGTGCTCACACCATGTTTTTAAAATGTTTTAATAGTATTTAAGGATTGGTAATGGAAAGTAAGAATTCATGTTGGAAGTATTTTAGATATTCCATGAAAATACTTCAATCCTTATTTTAAAAGTTTTATATTATAAAAAAAGGATACAGGTAGGAAGTTTCCACTTTTTATTTTATAATTGTTTTATGTTCGAGTTATGGACTACTTCTTTAAAAATATAAACCTAAAAAGATCCGTAATGTGAGATAATGTAAAATTATTCACTTAAGTAATTATTATGTAATGTTTAAGGTTGGGTCCTTAGAGTTGGTATCAATAGAAATGTTTAAACAACTTTAGATGTTAGAATAGTGTTAATAGACGCCCTTAAAAGATTTTAATTTAATGTTAAGTTGAAATGACAAAGAATTTTAAGATTTCAATATTTCTTTTTCTAAACTATGTCTGTTAATAATGGTTTGACTTATAAGAAATAGGGAGGTAGATCAATAGGAACTATTGGTTAAGAATACTATAGATAAAGATATTATTTATTCCTTGGAATGGGAAAAATATTACATTATATTTCTTTAGTAAAATTTCCCTAATTTGCATCAAATTATAAGGGAGAAACTAAATTTTGAATTGAGGTAAAAGGATCAATATTTTGTATCTACACATGAAGAAAATATTATGAGGCTAGATAGGGATGTATCTGATTTTGTTCTAGAGATTGACAGTTAAATTAATAGATTTTACATAGGATTAAAATCAATATTATAAAGGTCTTCAAAAATAAAATAATTTAGAATTTATGAGAAAGTTGAGAATGTTGAGATATATTTTTCCAACACTTACATTCCTTGAGATGATAAGAATAATAAATAGTCATGGTGGCTGGAAATAGAGAAACAAATGACTATGAATTCTAGATGTAAGCCTTAAAATTGTTAAATGTTTGGTAAAATAAAATTTTGTGAATGAATGTTTTGATTTTGAAAGTGTTACTAATATTGTATGTATGTTCACAAGGTCCATGAATGCAATGGGGAAGAGTTCTGAACAATAAAATAGTGAGATAACAGATATCTGTTCAATAGTAATATTCTTTACCAATAATTAGTTGTGAAATTATGCTAACATGTTTATGAAGATACTTACTTAGGGTAAAAATAATCAAGATTGAAAATAGAATGGTATGGAAAAATATTTTCCAACTACTTTAGTTGATTTTGTGAAATCTAGTGAAGTGATGGAATATCTACAGAGATCGTCATCTTTTTATGGTAAACTATAAGTTCATGGTTTTAGAAAATCCTTATGATGTTTTAAGTGATGTGATCATAAAGTGATTAAGGAATTTTTGGGATATTTTTAGTAGTTTTTATATTTATACAAGGATTTAGTTTAATTTAAAGTATGAATTTAATTTTTTAAGCTATTGATAACATTTATAATTCATATGATCTTTGATGATTATGGATATTTTTAGAGATACTCATAATTTTCCTAGAAATTTTATTGGGATGAAATTATTCCTTTATAAATTTATCAAATAAGTATATTTACTTATATTATTAGACAAAAAAAATAACTTGTATAATTTTAGAATATTATCTTTTCAACAATTGTATTTTCACATGTATGACCATTATTTATAGAGATAATGTTCTAATTGGGTGCACCCAGTTTTGGGGGGGGGGGGGGGTAAGATGTAACATCTGGAGATTTTATAAATATCTTCTTTAAGATTTATTTAAATTCATTGATTTATTTAGTTACATGTAATTAATTATTTATATTGTGTTATACACAACACCAAGTTTATCATTCATTCCATATACACTAGTATAAAAATTTCATTTAATGTCAATGTTTTAATGTTGGTTATTAGAGACTGGGATTAAAAGTATTCCACGAGGACATTTGGAATTTTATTTTTATAAAATTGAGGCTAAATAATTTGTACAGCTAATTTTTGGAACCAGTTTTATCAGAAACCAAAGTTAAAAGAATCACAGGAAGAAATTTCGTGTCATTTTTTATAAAACCGATGCTAAATCATTATTACCACTGTTTTTTGGAATCAGTTTTATCTAAAAATGATTCCAAAACAGCGAGAGACATATGTGTTTTCAATTATTTTTATAAAAAATCATGCAAAAAGATACAAAAAATAAATAAATTATGGCATCGGTTTTCATAAAAAATTGATGTCATATTTTCATACAATAGAATATTCCTTAAAGATATCTTATGATTTAAACATGAATAGAATGCATGAAGTTACTAAAATGGAAAAAGGGGTGTCTTAAGGTATATATAAACTCAAGGAAGTAAGGTATTCATAGGGTATACATACTCAAAAATGGAAGGGTATAAGAATGTGATGTCATGGTGATGCTTTGATAATGATTATGATGCATATATGAGTAATATTGAGGGTATCTAAATCCTATTGAATAGTTGGATTATGGGAAGCATAAATCATAACCCAAGAATATATCAGTCAATGTGGGATTAGGATTCATGGGTGTAGGTTTACAATTTATTATGATGAATTACATATTCTATGAAGTCAAGATAATAACTCCTTGATTTAAGGGGGGAATCTCCACTGATATTCAAATCATCCACTATGTGAAATCCTTAAGGCAGTGTATTATTCACCAGATAATCCTAGTGGGGTACCTTTGGATTAAATATCCTTTTACCATTTCTATATATGGAGTAATAAATAGTATTTGGATTCAAGTTCTATTAGGTTCTATTAGAAGGTTTTAAAATTGAGGAACTGGTCTTTATCAACTCAAATATCGAAGATTTAAATTTGGTTCATGGAGAATGTAAGATTCAAGAAGGGTTTGAGAATCCTAAAGGCTAAATGAACATGCATATAACACATTTTCTAGGTGAAGGGATAATATATGAAATTCATGAATATAAATTCATCAAGGGGATGATCTTTTTTTCATGAATACCTCTTTTATTATAGTTTACTGTCTTGTAACTAAGACATTATCATCTAGTTTAACATAATGTGACAATGATGTTATTGTGTAGTTTAATTTCATGAAAGTAATATTTTATTCCCTATCCAGAACACATGTCAATCACACCAGTTAGACTGGATTTCATTGTTCCAAAAGCTCATATGATTCATGCTTGATGAGGGAAATAAGGGATAATTGGGAAGTCAATTAGAATATCTGAGAGTTCGTGAAAGGGAACATGTGGGGGTCTTCATAATATAAATTAACTTAAATTCTCTACATAGATATAACTCTCATCGAGATACATGATTAGAAGTGAAAATATTTCATGGATGAGCCTGAAAAGAAAGATCCATATGTCACTACAAATCTCATGGTAATTAGAATCAAGACACATGTAGTTCTAGAGAAATATCTCTACACAGATCTGACCCATCTATTGGGAAGGGGTAATTTATTTTCCCCTATGGATTTTATATTATAGATTGATGATAGATTCATGAAATAGGAATCACTACATATCCTATAGTGATAGGAATCAATTCACATATAGTTTTTACATGGTAAATTCCCCCCACACTACTCATGTTCTTATGCGGGGAGAGGGTGTTTTATCATATTGTGGCTGGGCCCAATATTTGGGATCTAGGAATCACTATATATATTTTGGTAATAGTAATATAGTCATATGTATTTATTAAAAGAAATTTTTTTTGTGCATGTATGACCCATACATAGAGAGGGGGTATTTTTTGGTTTATATTATAGTTTGGCACATGATGTGGGATATATGTGTCCCTAAATATCTTGAAATAATTAGAACCACACCATAAATAGTTTTTTATAAATTTCCCTATATTGGTAAGGCCCATATAATGAGAGGGGTGTATTTTTATATATATTGTAGTTAGATCCAGGGTTCATGATATAAGTGTCACCACATAACCTATGATAATAGGTATCAAGTCACACGTAGTTATTAAATGGAAAATTCCTTACATAGGTATAGTCTATATGTTGAATGGGGAATTTTTTTCATTTATATTGTGGTTAGAACCAGGATTTGTGATCTGGGAGTCACTACATATCCTATTGTAGTAGGAATCAATCAACCCATAGTTCATAGATTTGGAATTTGCTGCAAAGGTCTGACCCATACACAAACAGGGGGAAATTTTTATATTATGTATGGAATTTGGATTTGTGATTTGGCCATCAATACATATCACAATGTAATAGGAATCAATCTAGACATAATTCTTGAAATGGATGATTCTCTATGTAGTTCTAAACCATATGAAGAGTGGGGGATTTTTTTTAAATTATATTGCGGATGGACCACAGATTTTATATTTGGGTGTAACTAAGTATCCCATGGTAATAAGAATCAATCCACACAAAGTTATTAATGTGCACTATACATATATGATTCACAAATAGGGGCAAGGGTGCTTTATTTTTTCTTCCACATAGGTCTAGTTCATGTGTAGTGAATCATTCAAGAAGTGAAATCCTCTAATATGTTTAACGTCATGTGGTAGGATGTCTTCCTTATAGTTTAACATCATTATGTAAGGAAATATTCCAAGTAGATTAACATTATACTGTAAGGATTTAGAATGTTATGTAATCAAAATTTATTCCACCAGGGATTATATTGTTGTGTTATTTAAATTCATCCCACTGGGAATTTTAATTCTTGATGAAATCTATGTGAATTATTTCTTAAGAGGTCACACATTTGTGGGGGAATAAAATGTTCCCCATCCATTGTGTCCAATGAGTAATCTCTATTAGAATAGAACTTATGCATGATGTGATGCTTTTCTCACTTGGTTTTCAACATTGGATGTTTTTCCCTGGTGTCATTGATGTTCAAAGAAAAGATACTATCTCTAATTAGAGGAATTAGTATAGTCAAATATTTTTATTAAAGGATTTTGGGATCTGATTTTGATGAACATCAAGGGTGTGCAGTGTACATGAACATTTCTTATCAATTATTACAAACTCATCCAACCAGTTCTTTGTTTTTTCATCATCTGATAGTTTCCCATAGAAAGCTATTTGGATTGAGTGTAAATTAAATTTGATGAAAAAATGCCTCTATCCCATAAAAAAATTAATATGTGGTCGCTTGTGTGGTAGTTCATGTGGTGGTATGGTGGGACCATAAAGAAGGAAGGAACTTGTCCATCCAAGACTTCTTGTCTTTTTTCCACCATGTTCTATATTATATTTGATTGATTCTTATTGAAGGATTCTATGTGTCCATTTTTTACTTCATGGAAGTGAGTTTAATGTTTGGAATCAAGGTTTTACTCTTGATATAGTTTTTTTGTCTGATAAGAATGGATGTTGGTGTCATTATACATCATTATAATGTGTTGGACAACAAATTTGGTGATGATATTGGAATTTAAAAAGTTTATGATATTCCTGATCCTAACATCTTTAAGGGGTACAACCCATTTGGAAAATAATTTGGTTGTAGTAAGGATGTTTTTAAATTACTTAGTTCTAAATAGTTGATATGGCCCCACAACATCTATTCCCCATGTAGAAAATGGAATGAAATACCAAGACGTATATAACATATCTGGGGCTTTATGGGTGAAGTTTTAATGAATCTAACATGCATGAAACCTCATTGTGAATTCCATATAGTCTAACATCAATGTTTTCCAGTAGTATCCAAGCCACATAACTTAGTGGGAGAGTCTAGTTCTATACTGTTGAGCACCATAAATCCTACATGGACTTCTTACATGAAAGTATGAATCAATCCTTATACAATGTATCTAAGGAGGACTTCTTCGGAGAATCTTTTATAGAGGTATTTCTACTAATTTTTCTCATATTAAAGGGTAAATTTTGTTGCTCATCATAAAATACATCCCCTTTTTCATTGATCTTATGGAAGGGTACCATTTTGGAAGTAATATATTATTAGATCCATCCATCCGGGTGTGGATGATGGATCATCATGCTCTGGGGTAGCCTTGACCTAATTTATTGAGAAAATAAATTCATCTTGATCAGGATCATTTGAGACAATAGCAACATTAACCAGTGCGTTGGAATGAGATTTTTTTGATTGGGGGATATGGTGTAATATTGGTTTAATAGGGAAATCTTCCATAAATATTATTACATAACTGATGAGAGGACAATAATTACATCTTGATAGTATACTCACTATTGATCTATTTGATCACTAGCCCTGACTCACATTTTATATTATGGTATGCTATCTATAACTATAGGTCTAGATCCAAGCCAGTGATGAGGGATTTATATTTTGCCACATTATTGTTGAAGCGTTCAAAAAGTGGGAATGTATAGGGAAAATTTTATTTTTTGTGGTGGAAAAACAATCCCTAGAACCGCTCGATTAAGCTTCATGTTTTCCATTATCATGGCAATAGGACAACAGGAGGCACCATGAAAATACATCTCCCATGCCCCGGGAGTTTCATGTTCATAGAAAACCTCTTAATATGAAATCCTTGTGTCCACTAGCATGGTATTCAAGGAGGGATGTTCAGCAACGTAATCATCCAGGGTATTCACTTTAACTACCTTCTATGACAAAAATTGGATGTCATATTATTACTGGATAACATTCCATTAGGACAAACACCTAGTCAACATATGGTATCGAATAACGTACATTAGTAGTTTTTATGACAGAACAAATGGAATTTTCAATAATTTAAGTAATATATTAGATTTTTCACTGTAAATATGAGTGTGAGGCAGTTATTTTCAATATCAAAATATCATGTTTTGATAAATAACATTGTTCAACTGAAATAATTTGGGTTATTTTGATTTCCAACACCATTTTTCTTCTCAAAGAGAGCACCAAGTGGTCACTCAATGGTTTCCACATATCAGATAAGTGGCTTTCCTTATACATGAAGAATCAATACCAATGGATGAAATAGGTATTTCTTGAGATTATCAAGGAATTCTTTATAGTCCTCATCCCATCGGTAGAAAAATACCTTCATCATTATACTTATTAAAGGGAAGATATTTTTATAAAAATTTTGACAATGAACCATCAATCATAAGAAAGGTTCCCTTGGAGTCCCCTTAGTTTATTACTATTTTTTATGGGTGGAATTCCTCGGACTTCACTTGTCTTATTTTGATCAACCTCAATACCTCGATGGCATACCCAAAAGACTAGGAATATCACTAACATTACTCTAAAATAAAAATTCATTGGATTCCTCTTGAAAATGTGATGCAATAATTTTTTTAAATATTTCTCAAAGATCAATTAGATGATTATAAAACAATAGACATTTGACTACTAGGTTATTGAAATGACATTCCATGATTCATCCCAAGAAGGTTTTAATGATATGATTTATGGAACAGTGTTATGTAAAGCTAGTGTTATTTAATCCAAAGGGAATGACGTGGTAGATAAATATCCCCTAAGGTGCTCTTAATGTAGTGGATTCCTCATCTTTAGGGGCCATATTTATCTGATTATACATTTAATTTCCATTTATAAAGGGATGGTCTTGGAATCCAATAGTTTCTTTGATATAATTTTATTTGATCAATAATGGGATATCATCCTTCAAAAAATGGATATTATGGTGTCTGAAATAAATATAGACCCTTATCAGCCCATTATTTTTCTTAACAAGGATGATGATGGAAATCCATTTTGGGTACCCACCTCTCAGAAAAATATTTCTTTGATAATCTATTCAACTTCTGATTCAACATTAGTAGAATGAGAGAGGTGTGGTCTCTTGGCTGTCTTCTTAAAAAATTGATGGTCACTATGAAATACAATGTAAAGAGTAGGCACATTAGTGTTCATCCTAGGAATATCTATATAATACCAAGTGAACATGTATTGATTCTTATTTATAAATTCAATGTACATCTCCTATTCTTAGAGAGGCATGTTAGTGAAAATAAACATAGGTCACATATCTTCTTTATTCCCTGATTCACCTATCTAAGATCATAAAGGGGGGAGGATAGGACTTCTTCAAATGTAAGAGGATTATTCCTAATATTATCCTATTTTTTCTCCATATTTATGTCCATGTAGGATTCTTAAAAAATAGTGATTAATCTGGTGCAATCTCTGTATCTATCGAGATATGAGAGTCCATGATAAGAGACACTAACATCCTGAATTGTCAGAGTCCTTATAGGGAGACTCTTGGGATTCTTATCTTCATTTATTCCACCAAGGGAAGGAGCGATATGGACATCCTGAGCTAAAAATAATGTATTCGGGGAACATTCAATATTCACTAATGGTGAATAGTAATTTTCAAGTCCTGATAGGGCATTAGCCCGATTTCCCTTTTATTAATCCACTTTAGCCGATGTGATTTCCATCACATGGACATGGTATAGTGAATTGTATGGTTCACAATAGATTTCTAGGATTGATTTTATTTCTTCTATTAGGTTTATGGGTAGGACATAGTCATTATCAAGAATAATCCATATATTCTCAAGGGTGATTCCTAATCTATTAGGAGCATCAACTTATATATCATCACCCACTATTAAGTGTTTTCCTTCTCTATTAAAGAAACTTATCTCAACATATATGGTTTAACAAGATTGAAAGGGGGCACTATCTCCATAAATTATTTAGATCTTTTCATTGATGGGTTATTTAAAGTATTAATTAATTGTTGAAGGTACCATGAAATGTAAACGAATCCAAGGTATTATGAGTGTGACATTTTATGTTGGGTCTAGATGGATAACCACAAACTCTATATTATAGGTGAGATCCCTGAAATGAACTTTGAGATTGACCTTCCCAAGATCTCTTTTATCACTATTTCCATACCATTCAATGATCAACTTCATCAGAGACAGGTCCCCCTCTTTATATCCCTACAGTCAGAGGGTCCAGATACGGATGATGTTGATCCTGAACCCATTATCAACCATAGCCCTTAAGATGTTGGAATTATTGATTTTTATAGAAATATATAGGGGATTGATAGGTATCTAGATAATATATTCCTAGTCTAACTCCATGAATGAGATGGTAGAATGAAATTTTATTGGTGTAGTATTTACATGGTAAACCTTGGATATAGTGAGTTCTATCTAAAACTCATGTGGTCTCTAGAATACCTCAATGAGTGCCTTTATGAGGTCTTTTGAAAGATGTAGAGTATCTTAGATTGACAGTTTTTCTGGGAAAACATCCAACTATCTTAGAATATTATATTTTTGTGCTTAAGTGAAACACTTACCATGGTGGGGTTTCTCCATATCATGTGTCTTAAGATCAATGTTGTTTGTGGTAGATGAGCCCAATGCTTGGGAAGAATTTAAAGAAGAATTTTTTGTAGGTGACATAGGTTGAACTAGCATATCCATTTGTTTGGTATGACCAGATTATTTAAACCCCACAAGTTAGTCATTTAAAATGATTGGTTTTGAATGACCAATAAAGGTCTCTAAGGTGTCTCCATTCTTTTTTTGGGCTTAATGAAGTGCTTGACCATGGGTCTCAGCTGTATATATAGATTCTATTGGGATATGACTAGGTTATTAGGTTCCACCATTCCCTTATCATCCTCTCTACACTCGATTTATATCTCCTCGATCAGGTATGGGGAACTCATACATTGGAGAATATTCATCATTAGAAAAGTGATCTTGTAACATTCATGAATTTTATAAAATATCATATTTCAAATTTATTTAAATTCATTGATATCTTGAGTTACCTGAAATAAAGAGTTTATATTTTTTTAAACTCAACATCAAGATTATATATCATTACATATAAAATCAAGTTTCTTTAATAACTTATGTTACATGCAAGACAGAGTATTATCGAGCAATAATATAATGTTGATGTTATTATTTAATATTGAAGTTATCATCTATTAATTATATCGGTTGGTTTGAATAAAACTAACTATATTTTTTTTAATGAGCTTAACACATGTTTTGACATTCATCCAATATATTTCATAAGCATTAGATAAGAATAAATCCAATTTAATGCTTAAACTATATTTTTATAAAATTCACTTTTACCACCTTTTAATGGATGACTTGTTTTAAGACAACATTTTTACACTTTTTTAAATTTTATTTGAATAAAATTAAATTATTTTTTGAAAGAATAATATCAATATTTTCTTTGGGATATTTTTTGGTATTTTTTATAAAAGTTTCATTTTTTATGATTAATTGTGAAAAACACTAACTTAAAATTAAATTTTTATTCCAATGGTACTTTGGAAGAAAAAGTGGGAAAACAATACTTATCTAAGTCAAGGATTATAACCACAAAAATAAACCATAAAATTATTAAATATGTGACAAATAATATTATAGATAGCTATCCTATAAAGCCCCAATTTATTGTACTAACCCGTGTTTCTGGCTGATTCTTTAGAAGGTCTTACAAATGATCCTCTATCTTATCCCAAGCTTGGATATATTCCTCCACAATGATCACCCTTTATTTAAAACCTCTTGCAAAAATTTTATCTTGATTTTTGATCCACACACTTTTCTCTTCATTAATATCAACTCTAATCGATCTCTCATATATTTTGTTTAAATCCTTCTTCAAACAATTAATATTGATGGATTCCTCTAATATTTCCTCTTTAGAGTGAAGAATGAGCTCCATGAATTATCCATAAACAGCTTCTCCCTTTCCATCCCCTCTATTTTAGGCTCTATATGGAATTGGTTCCAAGTTATTCTTAATTAAATTTCATCTTTAGAAGCCTCAGTCCCCTCACTTAGAGTGTGCTCACTCAACATTCAAAAATACTACATATCACCTTCAGAAATTGGCAATTCAACTGGTATTATCTCAGTCCTATTTTTATTTTCCTTAAATAAATATCTTGTGATAATAGTTTTTTGAATTTTTGAGTAGTCTTTATGAGGACTTGGTTTTCCCCCTTGTGAACTAGAAAATTCTCAGAGACCAGATTGCCATGCTTTCCCTTCCTTAAGCCAGACCCGACCATAATGTCCCCCTGGGAGTCCAGCTCATTATTTGACATCAGTTGAAAGTTTTCATCTTTATCACTTAGTTCGATATCTGCAGAAAACTTTTACTTGACCATATTACATTTCCATTTTATCGTGTATGTTTTCCACTCTTCAGGATAAGCATTCATCTTCACATTTTTATCCAATGTCAAGAACCAGTTATTGAGATACAAAAAATATTTATGGTTCAAGAGGGTCAAGCTGCCCCGAACTAAGAATCAGGGTTGTATTTGAACAATCATGAACCTTAGAAATTACTCTTAAATCAGCATGTGTGTCATCAAAACTAGGAGAAACAAATCCATTCTTGACCACCACCTACTTCTGTAAAGGTTTATCCCAAACCATACCTCCTATGGAACTTCCTTCACATGTCAATTGTGTCCTCATGTTGGGGGACACTCCGCTTCCATAAATCATAGCCCCTGCATAGGATCTTGTTAACCCCTCCCTAATACCCACTGAGTCTAAAAGATCATTCACATCAAACTTGGGAGATTCCAAATAAGTCCTCAATCAATTAAAGATATTATCTACTAATGGGTTTCCATAATTTAATAAACTTTGAGAAAGTTTCACCTAACTTTTATCCAAATGAATTCCCAACTGACTCATGAGACTTTCATTAGGATTAGGCACTAAGACTTGATCACTGACTCCTACAACAACATTCTTCCATGGAGTGTTTTCTTTCCTCCCAATCCTACACACTTTCATTGCATGACCCTATTTCTTATAAATTGAGAAATAATTTATCCATGAATCGAAATCCACATGTAGTTTTTAGAAGAATTATTCACCCACCATAATCCAGACAAGACCAATAAGTCTTCTTGACACATCAAACTCCATGCAGATTTGGGGAAGGATAGGGTGAAAAACCCAAATGGTCCAAAATTAAGAGCACAAGAATATACCCACAAGATTTCCTAGCATATGAAAAATAAATGGATTTTGAAATGGTAAAGGGATCTCAGGAATAATTACCCCAATATCCATAGTAGGGGTATTGAGTTTCATATGAAATCCACAAGACCACCTAAATATATATAATTGGTGGTAGTTGATGATGTAGGGAGAACTATACCAAGAAAAAATAAAGTCACTATTAGAATCGGACCAAACCATTAAATGCCAACCATCATTAAGCACCACCATTACACGAACTTATAAACCCTTGAATCCAAAGATATATTGGTCGAAGAAGTCTACAGAAGGGTGGTGCTATCTAAACCAAGAAATAAATATATGGTTAAAAAGGTATGAGGGATCATTGAATTATGAATATAAATAGGGAGTTGAGGGCATCTATCAAACATATCTGGAACTTTAGGGAAAAGAAAAAATCAATGCTAAGGAGGGAAGGAAATCAGGATTTGAGACGGGGGAGAAGAAACGAGGGAGAGCATCCGCGTAGGATAGTGAAGGTCCCTCCCCCTATGAGGGGGGAGGGACTGGCATAAAATAAATTAACGTTAGAAATAATGGGTCTTCCACAATCCTTCGTACACCATCCTCATACTCTACTTATTATAATATTTAAAACACTGTATTTTAATTGAAAAATACTTTTTCATCTAATTTATTTTTATAGGTAAAATATATTTAAATTGATTTAAAAGTATAATTTGTTTAATTATGTATGAATAAATCCAATTTTGTTAAATTTATTCAATTTAGAATTTAAATTTTATATTAAAAGATTTAAAACTTATAAACTATTGTCTTTAAAAATCTGATGTCTCACTTTGTCTGCGTGATTAATTTTAAATTCATTTTAGCCACTTTTTTGAATTGAATTTTAAAAAATAGATACATATATTGAATCAATATGATATTTGGGATCTAAAAAGTTCAACACAATTTTTTCTCAAAAATTATTAGTACAAATAGTAAAAATTAATTACAGTGATTAAGGTAGGAACAAGTTTACTTAATTATTAAACCTAGAATATAAGTTGTATAAATGACCCAAAACTTTCCCAACACCCATTGGTTTGAAATATATATACCCCCACCACACTGAGCTCTATTTTTTTGAGTAATTGGGATAATATTTCATGAAAGTGACCTATATAATATGTTATGCAAGAAAAAAATACAAAAAAGAAATTATTTTTTCCTTTAACACATATAATGTTTGGAGTAGAGAATAAACTACATAGGTCTGGTTTTTCTTTATTATTTTGGAAGATAAATGAGATATTTTTATCATAATAATTTATATTTTTTATAGATGATATAATTAAATTAAATGACTAATAAACAATAATATATGGATTATTTAGCTAATAATTAAATAAAATAAAAGATATTTAATTTAATAATTTAAAATTGCTTAAAAATTATCGTATTCCAAGTGATTTTTAATGGTAAATAAATATCAAATATTTTCCATTAATGTTCCAATTGATATTTTATAATGAACATACTATCCCATAAATAGTAAAAACAATGTTAGCGTGGTGATGATTAAAGCAGTATTTTTATGAGTTACATGTGTTTTTGTTAAAATTATTTTCCAACACATATGGGTTTTTTATTTTATAAAGTATATGTAATATTTTAGAATAACTAGGTATAAATTTTCTAATAATTCTCATTTTAATTTATTATTAATGGATGAATTACATAGGTTAGAAAACTAGCTACCAAAATGAAAAACCAAAATGAAAAAATAATGAAAAATAAAGACTAAGGAACAAATGATAAAAATGATTTTATTTTCATGTGGTGTGAGTTTTAATAAACCATAATTCCCATATAATATATTATTTTATATTTTTTAATCACATTATGTAAGGAATACCTCCCAATAGTGTTGAACTTTCTATATTTATAAAAATGCCACTCCTCCACTACTATAAAAAGAAACTCACACTCCCCCACTTATTCACACCAATTAATCCCTTAAGATCGTCCAAAAAGTACCAAAACAATTTCTAAATATCCATCTACTCACTAGAGAATCATAACATTGGTCATAAACCCAATCAATGAATCCCTTTGGTGTAAACCAAAAGGAGTTACCTTAAAAAGAGGTAACATTCTTCAACATGCATTTATGGTTTATTTCTTTCTCAACCTATTAAATTATTCTTATTAAATACATATATAATAGCATAAGTATCCTCAATATACTGAGATATTGTAATTTTTTGTTATACTAATATATACACACACTTCAATCAAATGGGTAAAAAAAAATTGGCATTTGAGTGTATGACAGACTACCGCCTTGCTAAACGATGTCGTTTTTTTTCCTTTACCACCTCTCATAGTTGAGAATTATGATGGAATAACTATTTTTATTTGATATATATATATATATATATTATATTTATAATTTCTTAATACTTATGTAATTTTTATATACACTTTTATGATTTCCATTTTGTGGGAGTACGATAACATCGTTTGTGGATATGTGGACTACCGCCTCCTCAAATCGATGTGATACGTTCACACATTACATGGAACACATTAATGATGATTTTAATTAATGATATCCGAAATAAATGAGAAATACATGATAATAATTAAATAACTAACTTTTGTTAAATATAATATATCATATTATTTAACACCTTTTCACACACTAAAAAAGTTATATCATCATTTGTGTATGTGTGGACTATTTCCTCCTCAAAGCGATATGAATCCTTTTACATCACAAAAATTCCATATAAAATTATATATGATTAAAGAATATGGTACTTATTATATAATATTCATTCTTTAAGTATAAGTTTTACTTACCTTATTTCCATCACGATAAATCATTTGAGGTTTATTTTATTTATTTTTTTATTAATTTTTGTTGAATATAAACTGTTTATTTTGTATTGAAAATGTGTTTTTAAAAGAAAAATGACTTTTATCATAATGTTTTTATATGAGTTTAAAATATTTTTTCAAATTATTATATGAGGAATTCTTTTTTATTCATAAAATTTTACTTGATAATTACATAATGGTTGGCCTAGATAGCACCGGGTGAGACCGTTACAGCTAATATGTGGGGTGACCTAGATAGCACAGAGTGAGCATGTTACAAGATATACATGGGGTGGCCAAGATAACACCGTAGAGCTCATTATAGCTCAAACTACATGTGGTTCATGATATACCTCCAATGAATTGGGTATTTAAGTGGACTATAAGTTTATTCTATTTGTGAGATTGAAATATTTGGAAGTTCCTCATACCTCAATTCCAATTAAATAAGTTTTGAAATGGTTTAATGAATATGATTCTCTATGTCACTTAAAGGAGTTTTAATTGATTTATATGGGTTCTAATGATTTTATTTGTTAAATATGTGTGTTTTTTTCATGTGAAATTTTTTTATTTCATATCCTCAAATAACATTTAATATAAATGTAAACATTATATGAGTTTTCATGTTATTACAAAACTAACAATGTCCTTAATTTTTATGTCAATTACTGTAATTTTGTTCTCAGACCATGTTTTTAAAATGATTTAATAGTATTTGAGGATTGGTAAAGGAAATTAAGAATTCAAGTTGAAAGTATTTGGGATTTTCCATGAAAATAATTCAATCGTTATTTTAAAAGTTTTATATAAAAAATGATACTAATTGAAAGTTTCCACTTTGTATTTTATAATTTTTTCATGTTTGAGTTATGGAATACTTATATAAAAATATAAACCTAAAAATATCTTTAATGTGAGAGAAAGTAAAATAATTCACTTAAGTCATTATTATGTAATGTCTAATGTGGGTTCCTTAGAGTTGGTATCAAAAGAAATGTTTAAAAAACTTTAGAGGTTAGGATAGTGTTAGTAGATGCCCTTAGAAGATTTTAATTTAATGTTATGTTGAAATGAAATAGAATTTTAAGATTTCAATATTTATTTTTCTAAACTATGTTTGTTAATAATTTTTTTACTTTTAAGAGATAGGGATTTAGATCGATAGGAACTATTGGTTAAGAATATTATAGAGAAAGATATTATTTATTCCTTAGAATGGGAAAAATATAACATTATATTTCTTCAGTAATATTTACAAGTTTTGTTCAAATTATAAGGGAGAAAAAATATTTGCAATTGAGGTTAAAAGGATCAAGATTTTGTGTCTACAAATGAAGAAAATATTACGAGGCTAGATAGGTATGTATCTGATTTTGTTTGAGAGGGTGATAGTAAAATTAATAGATTTTACATAGGATTTAAATCAATATTATAAAGGTATTTAAAAATAAAATAATTTAAAAATTATTAGAATGTTGAGAATGTTGAGATGGATTTTTCCAACACATACATTCCCTGAGATGATAAGAGTAGGAAATGGTCATGGTGGTAGGAAATAGAGAAACAAATGACTATGAATTCAAGATGCAAGCCTTACAATTGTTCAAGGTTTGGTAAAATACAATTTGGTGAATGAGTGTTGGGATTTGGAATGTGTTACTGATGTTGTATGTATGTTCACAAGGTTAATGAATGTAATGAGAAGAGTTATTAACAATCAAATAGTGAGATAATAGATATCAGATCAATAGTAAGATTCTTTACCTATAATTAGTTGTGAAATTATGCTAACATGTTTATTAAGAAACGTACTCAGGGTAAAAATCATCAAGATTGAAAATAGAATGGTATGGAAAATTATTTTCCTACTACATTATTTTATTTTGGGAAATCTAGTGAAGTGATGGAATATCTACAGAGACTGTTATATTTTTAAGGTTAACTATATGTTCAACGTTTTAGAAACTCCTTCTGATGTTTTAAGTGATGTGATCATAAAGTAATTAAGGAATTTTTGGGAGATGTTTTGTAGGTTTTATATTTATGTAAGAATTTAGTTAAATTAGATGTATGAATTTACTTTTTTAAGGTATTGATAAAATTTATAATTTCTATGATATTTGATGATTAAAGATATTTTTAGAGATACTCATCATTTTCCTAGAAATTTTATAGGGATAATATAATTCCTATATTAATTTATCAAGTAAGTTTATTTACTTATATTATTAGACAATAAAATAACTCATATAATTTAATAATATAATCTTTTCAATAATGGTATTTTCAAATGTCTGGCCATTTTTTATAGAGATAAGGTTCTAATTGAGTGTTCCTAGTTTTTTAGGGGGGGAAGATGTAACATCTGAAGATTTTATGGAATATCATATTTAATATTTATTTAAATTCTTTGATATATTTAGTTACATATAATTAATTATTTATATTTTTTTTATACACAACACCAAGTTTATAATTCATTCCACATACACTACTAGAAAATGGTATTTAATGTCGATGTTTTAACGTTGGTTTTTAGAGAGAGACATTAAAATTATTCCATGAGGACATTTGGAATTTTATTTTTTTAAAATTGATTCTAAATATTTTGTACACCTAATTTTTGGCATCATTTTTATATAAAACTAAAGTTAAATGTACTACAAGAAGAAATTCGGTGTCATTTTTTTATAAAACTGATTCTAAATCATTATTACAATTTTTTTGTGGCATCAGTTTTATCAAAAACTGATGCCAAAACATCGAGAGACATATCTTTTTTCTTTTATTTTTATAAAAAATCATGTCAAAAGATTCAAAAAATAAATAAATTATGGCATTAGTTTTCATAAAAAATTGATGTTAGATATTATTACAATGATTTAGTATGTTTTCGATGCACCAAATTGACTAGTCTGGGAGCTAAAACAAACTTAAAGAGAAAAATTTATAGATGTCATAAGTTGAAATTCTCTAAGAGAAGTCTTAGAGATGTCCAAATTTCGATAGTCATAAATTTTGATCTATAACTCTATTTTATCTCAATGAACACAAAAATCAAAGCATAGAAGACAAACTAAAACTTTGTAATTAATTTTAATTTCAGTTTTTTTAAAAAAATGATGCCAAAAGATAAAACAAATACTTTTTTATGTCGGTTTTTTTTCAAAAAATGATATCAAATATTTATAAAAAGATTAATTATATTTCTTAAGCTTTAATTTGTGTGATATCTGATCTAAAATCGATTTACGAATCAAAATTTATGGATGTTCATAGTTGAACTTATCTACGAGAAGTCTTAGAGAAATCAAACTTTCAAAGGTCATAAATTTTGAGTTATAACTATGTTTGATCCCAATGACTGCTAAAATATAATCTTATAAGACAATATAAAGCTTGTTAATCCTCTTTAATGCTATTTTTTTTGAAAAACCCGATGCCAAAGGCTATTTTATTAACATTCGGCGTTAGTTTTTATAAAAATTGATACCAAAACATAAAAAAATAAATTTTTTGCATCATTATTTTTTTAAAAAATTGACATCAAATATGATTAAAAATATTTATTATTTTTCCAAAGATTTTAATTGAGTGGTTTGGGAGCTAAAAATGACTTATAGATCAAGTGTTATGGATGTTAGAATTTGAACTTCTCTAAGAAAATTCTTAGAAGATTCCAACATTAAAAGGGAATAAATTTTGATCTACAACACCATTTGATCTCAATGATAACAAAAATATATGCATAAAAGATGAAAGGAAACATTGTAATACTTTTTTGTGTCAATTGTTTTTGAAAAAATCGATCCCAAAATGTATTTGTTTTTTAATTTTATCATCTTTTTTCATTAAAATTGATGTTAAAAGTAAATTTTCAAATACGCAGGATCTGTATTTCAATTTATTTCACAACACCCTTTAAAATTTTCAAAATCCCACATAAATTTTTATACAATACCTTGGAAAATATTTTCATTTACTATATAAAAATATGTAATCTCTTTCTTTCAAGAATTTTGATATTTTGGATTCAATCAAATTTTCAATGTATCTTCAATTGATGATTGGAAATAGTATGTTTTCTAATCATGTATTATTTTTATTATTTTATTTAATTTATGAACATCTTGATAATTCTATTTATACTAATTCATTATTCTTGTGGATCGATTTGTTAATATAAAAAATCCAGATGAGATTTATGAACTGACGTGTAATATACATCCTCGATCACCAGTTTCATTGCTAGAATGTGTTCGACCCTAAAAAATAGAAATGACGATAAATAACTTATCAATTTTTCAGAAACTTCTAAAAGCATTTAAATAAGTTCAAAGACTTAAATTATTATTTTTTTAATTTGGTTTTTTTAAATTCCAATCATGTTTCTCGTGTTTTCTTTGAAACGAGTTGTATCTTTCAAAACATAGAAAATTTCAAATTACGATAGCCATAAATTTTGATTTGTAACTAGATATTAGCTCCACATCTAGTTAAATCAATGAATAATAAATTATCTCAAACCTGTTATTTATTTTTGGCATTAGTCATTCAAAAAATCCATCCCATAAATTACTTTTAATGTTGATTTCTGAAAAAAAAACCCAACATTAATGGTCTTTTATAAAACATTTTTGCATTGGTTTTCCATGAAACAATGATAAAAGAAGGATTCTAATGTTTTTTAATGAATAAAAAACGTTAAAAACATAAATTATTACATTTATCATTAGTTTATATCAAAAATTATGTTAAAAAACTTATGTAATCATAAATTCGAGGTCTGTTTTTAAAAAAAACTAATGTCAAAAGCTGACCATTTTAATTTTTGATGCTGGTTTATAAAAACCGACATTGGAACTACAATATTTTACATCAAAAACATAGATGTTGGATAAAAAACAATTTTAAAATTAAAATAACCAATGTTAAAGGCCATTTTTTATTAGTGGTAACATCTAATTCTTTTCGAAAACTTGTGTCACACTTAAGGTTGAGTCTTACCGAACAATGATATATTATTGGTATTATTATTTAATATAGAAGTTATATTGGGGTGGTTATATTTCATTGTGTGAATAAATATTACTATATTTTGTTTAAAATAGTTTATTAAATCTGTTTACATTCATCCAATATATTAGATAGGCATAAGATAAGAAAAAATCTAGGTTTATGGTTAAAAAAATTATTTTTCTAAAAGAGATTTTACTTCCTTTTAATGGATGACTAGTTTCAAAACTAAAACATGAAACTTTAATGAATATTTTAAAAAAAATCTTTTTGTAAAGCATAATATCAAAATTTAATTTAGGATATTTTTTGGTATTTTTATAAAAGTTTCCTTTTTTGATGAATAGTGAAAACTACATTTTCATCTAATTTATTTATATAGATAAATTATATTTTAAATTGGTTTTAAAGTATATTTATTTTAATTATACATATTTAAATAAAATTTAGGAAAATGGATTCAATTTTATATTTAAATTTGATATAAAAACATTTCAATATTTTGAACTGTTCTCCTTAAAACACTACGGTCTCACAGTGCCCGCCGGATTAATATTAAAATAATTTTAGCCATTTCTGTGAATTTAATTTGGAAAAAATATATTTATTTTTAGTAAGTATGCTATTTTTTATCTAATAAGATCAAATTATTTTTTTGACAGAAATTATAAGTGGATGTAGTTAAAATTAATTACAATGAATAATGTAACAATAAGATTACTTAATGATTAAACATAGAATATAAGGTGTTTAAATGACCCGAAACATGTATAAAACCCATTGGATGGTCATATTTTGACAATAAATACCTTATTATATATTTTTATGATTTATTGGGATATTATTATATGAATATGACCTATATAATATGTTATGTAAGGAGAAGGACCAAAAAGGAATCTTTTGTGCCCTTAACACATATAAGGATATCGAGTAGGGAAGAAGATACATAGGTTTGGTTATAAATATTATTTGGGAAAATAAATTGTTTTTCTTATCATAATAATTTATATATAGTTTTTATAGATGATATAATTACATTAAATGATTACAAAATGCCAAAAAGTGGATTATTTAATTGATAAATAAAATAAATAAATTATATTTTATTAAATAATTTAACACAACTAAAAATATTATCTTATGCCAAGTTATTTTTAAGTGTTAATAAATATAAAATATTTTAAATTATATGGACAATTTAAATTTTATAATTATTGTATTTTCCTATATATATTATATATTTTTTAGCATAGTTAGGGGTAAAGTAGTATTTTTTGGTGTCACATGTGTTTCTATTAGAATGAAATTCCAAAAAATATGGGTTTTTATTTTATAAATTAGTTGTAATATTTTAGAATAATTAGGTAAGAATTTACTAATAATTGACTCTTTAATTTAGTCATAATGGTTGAATTGAATAGGTTAGAAAAGAAGCTACCTAAATGTAAAATCAAAATGAAAAAAACAATGAATCATAAAGACTAAGAAAAAAATGAAAAAAATGATTTTATTTTTGTGTAGTATGGTTTTAGATAAAACCTAATTCCATTTTTATCCATTATTTGACATTTTTGAGGCACATTATGTAAGGGAGACCTCCCAATATTTTTTACCATTGTATATTTATAAGAATTCCACTCTTCCTCCAATATAAAAAGGCACGCACCATCCTACACTTATCCACACCTATCATGACCTTTTTCTCATCAAAACCCACCAAAATAATCACCCAAAATCCCAAACCTAATCTAGTAATTTTCAATTTGGTATAAAATCTAACCAATTAATCCCTTCATTGCAAACCAAAAGGAGTTACCAGAAAATTATGTAACATTATTCAACATGAATTTATGTTTTGTTTCTTTATCCACCCATTAAATTTTTCATATTATATGATTATATAAAAAATAAATTTTCTAAAAATAATTATATATTTTTATCTTAAACGTTTTACCTACACCTACACAAACATCCATCAAATGTGTAATGAAATTACCGTTCATGTGTACAACGGACCACCGCCTCACGAAACGATGTCATTCGTTTTTTCCTTTACCATCTATCATGGTTGGTAATTATGATGGTCATAATATTTTTATATGATATTTATTAGTTCTTAATACTTATATAGTTTTTATATACACATATCTTCATGCGTTCATTTTTTTGGGATTATGATAACATCGTTTGTGGATGTATGGACTACTGCCTCCTCCAAGCAATGTGATAAATTCAATATTTACATGGAATGTATTAATGATGATTTTAATTAAATATATGTGACATAAATTACATCAATATGATATTAGTGAAATAACTACCTTTATGTAAATATAATATATCATTTTCTTTTAACACCTTTTCACACACTGAAATAGTGATATCGCCATTCAGGGACGTCTGGACCACCACCTCCTCAAAGTAAAGCGATTCTTTTTAAATCACATGAATTCAATATATAATTTTATAATATTGAATAATATTTTATTTATTATATAATAACCATTATTAAAGGATAAATGTTTCTTACCTTCTTTTCACAATGATCATTGAAAAATGGAAATGTTACTCATCTGTACGTACAACATACGGTCTCCATGATTATAACGTTGGTTCATTTCCCATAACCATATTTTATGATTGAAGTTAAAAATATAATTTAAGTGTAAATATGATAATTATTTCATGATTATTATTATTTACATGTTTCAATAATGGCCTATTTTACTATATTTTACATACCAAATTCATTTTTAACACATAAACTGAATATGGTCAAAACACCCAATGTTA
This sequence comes from Viscum album, assembly GCA_963277665.1. Lineage (NCBI taxonomy): Eukaryota > Viridiplantae > Streptophyta > Magnoliopsida > Santalales > Viscaceae > Viscum > Viscum album. Next base: position 1,356,080,198 of record OY728164.1, read on the forward strand.
ACATAGTTGTTTAAGTAGTTGTACACAACATTGTAATAACTGATATAAAAGAAATTATATACTTATAAAATGTTATTAAGCAATTAAGTAATTAAAAAAATATTATTAATGAAGATAAATAAACACATGATATGTCGGACTCCATATATGGTATTTCATCACAACCATCTTTCCTTGAGGAATATTTTGATGTTATACACCCATATTAATTTTTAAGGTGTATATACAGCCCCTTTGACACAAAATATCATGATGTTACTTATTATCATGTTATTTAATTTTTTTAAATGTTATTATTTCATGGGGATTATGATTTAAATGTTCAAAGTGGTATAGGAAACTTTGAATGTGTACATTTTAATTACAATATATTTTCATCTATGTCAATATTATTGATATTATTTTATATGTTTATTTATATAAAAGGATTATTAATGAAATTTAATGTCTATTTTGAATTTCATTCAATGTTTTTCATAAAAAATAATCTTTCTATATGTCTTATATGTAATGTTTTAAAAACTACCAAAGTAATGTTTTATTCATAACATATACAATAACAATAAATTTTCTACCACCATAGAAATTATTTTATTGTTGGATTACGTTAAAAAATTAATTTTTGCCATATATAAAAAATAATATTTATATTTTTGAATCTTTTTTATTGATTTTTTTTCAAAATAAAAAAAGGTATTTTGTTTTGAAAATGGGTTTTTAAAAGAAAAATCATATTTTTATCTAAAAGTTTTTTATATGTATTTAAAAGTGTTTTTAAAGGGTTTTATGAAGAATGTGTTTTATTCATGATATTTTACTAGAGAATTACATGATGGGGTAGCCTAGATAGTGTTGTGTTAGCCTGTTATATCTTACACATGGGGTAACCAATATATAATTGGGTGAGCGCATTACATATTATACATGCGGTGGCCCAGATAACATCTAGTGAGCCCGTTATAGCTTAAAGGATATGTGGGTCAATGATATATCTCTAATTAATTGGGAATTGAAGTATAATGTATGGTTATACCATTTTTAAGAGTGAAATTCATTGAGTTTGTCCGTATTACTAATCTAATAAAAAAGGGGTTTGAAAGGGTTTGATGAATCTGATTCTCTAAGTCTCCTACTAGAGTTTTAATTTGATATTATGGATTATAATGATATTATTTGAGGAAAATGTGATTTTTTAATGTGAAAATATTTTATTTCATATTATCGAATAAATTTGATGTTAATGGTAAATTTTATATGAGTTTTTATGTTTTTAATGAACTAACTGTTTCATTTATTTTTTATATCGCTTATTGAGATTTTTTACTCATATAATGTTTTTAAAATGTTTTCATAGGGTTTAAGGATGTGTAAGGAAATGTAATCATCCATGTTTAAAGTCATGGATATTTTCCCAAAAAATAATTCCTGCTTAAATTTAAAAGTTTTATATTATAGAAAAATGGATACAGATCAGAAGTGTCCACTTTGTATTTTATGGTCTTTTATATAGAATTTATGGAATAATTATCTAAATATTCTAACTCGAAAAGATACTAAATGTGAGAGAAAGTATTATTATTTACATAACTCAATATTATATAACATTTATGGTTTTATCCTTACAAATTTGTTAAGGGATATATTTTAACAAAATAAAAAATGATCTCTTCATCTAATGAGGGTTCCATTTGGTGTTGATGTTCCTATACTCCAAATGTTGAAGGAACAAAATTTTTTAGAGTTAAAGTATATGTGGGAGATGGATATAAATATTTGTATGGGTTCTTTTCCTATGATTATTATTTCTACCAACAGGAGGCATGTTAAACAGTTCCTCTATTAGTTCTTGGATTGTTATTGGTATTTGAAGCTACGCTTTTAGGGTGGAATGAGCTTGGTCAACTTTCTTCTGATTCATCTAGTTAACAAAATGTTATGCACAACAACCTAAAACTTATTTCTAGTTACCCTCTTCTTATTTTAGTATTATGGTTACACTGGTCACCTGTGTTAGAGCCTTTCCCAATATCACCTATCCAAAATCAACTAATGTCTAGAATATTTATTTGATGACAAATATATCATGGATGGTATGACCCAACATCCTATAGAAATGAAAGTAGTCAGGGTAATTACTAAGGTTGAAATCACAGGGTTTCTTATGATCCATTATGTTGAGGAGGTTATTTTCCATTGATGTAATGAAATAATGAGGAATATTTTCATTCAAAAGGAATGAAATTTTTTATTCATTCCTCAAATCATGAGTAATCTTGATCTCTTATCACCCTCATTTAAGGATGGTTTTGTAACTACTTCAACTCGGTGGGAGGTGACAAGTGATTTGAGGCATACCTAGGTTCTTGGAAATGAATTGTTACTAGGATTAGGGTAACAACAGTTATCTCTACCTTTCTAGTCATTTTTTCTTATGTTGTTGGTGTGGGATGAGGTTTGGAACAAAATATATGAGTAAAATCATCTTATAATTGTTTCATTTCTATAAACTCATGGAATTCATCTAGATAATTAATCAGGATCAAAGGAGTTTTCACCTCATCCCAATGATAATCAGCATAAAGTTCCAAAAATTTATTTTACAGGAGTGGGATGCTGAGTGGGTGTGTTAATCCTTTCCCCATGGTGATAATGTCATTGACTCTTTAATTTTCATATTTCATTCCATTTTTAGGTCAATGATCACCGTTTTCCTTATCGTGGAGATGAATTCATAATTTAACTGATGTTAAAATTCTTACCAATACAAGTTAGATCATGTTGGAAGGTTAGTGTACCAAAAAAATGCTTGTCCTACTATATTTTATACAAAACATCATAACTGGGCCACATACTGCTATTCTTAGACGTCCATCATTGATCCACATTGAGATATAATGTGTTTAATATATTATTATCGATATCCCAAGAATTTTAATATTGAAATATAGGATTACCAAAATTGGGAAGGGGAAATATTTCATCCACCTATTCATGATATGGATTCTTTTCAGGATTCATGGTGGTAAACATCCCCTTTATGGATTCCATTAAAGAAGCCAAGGATTCGATGGTGTTGAGGATTTATAAAGTTATGTATATTAGGACCACCTCCCATAAACATGTAGAAGGCAAGGCTTGATAATTTGTCTCTACTTTTATATTCCACTGATTCTCAATCTATGTTATGATCAAATGATCACCCTGATAGGGATGATTCTATCACCATAATAGAGGAATTTTGAGATCATCTTTAACTTACTCATTTATATAGATTCATTTCCTATATCCAAAGCTAGCCTATATCACTAATTAATATATTCCAGGTGGATTATCAATATCTAGAAGTGTATTAGGAGGTATATTTTATTCTATTTGATGGTAATATATAACAAGAATATTTTCCCCAAGTAGTTCCAAATTTTAGTTTCATAAGATTTTATATCTTATTATCAAATTGTTCTAGTTGATCCTCTTTAGAGAGGATTTTGGGTCCTATGGGTGGTGAGTAAGATGTGGAGACACATTTATATTTATCCTTGTTAGATTTTCAATGAGGAGGTGGAAACTCATCATTTAGAGGTGTCAGGATCTAACTCCTTTTTTGTTATATGTATGTGTAGCCTCTGTTTGTGAATCCGACTCAACTACATCTTGAGCGAAGATTTCGGAAGTGAATCCCTCTAGGTTTTCAGTCTTTATGCATCATTTTACAGATTTTTGGTGATGTTATTCACTATGGCATACCATGTGACAGTAGTTACCCCATCACTCTCCCCATTATAGGGTGGTTATGAACTATTTTCTCCTCCACTGATAGTTGCATTAAGGTCATTTATATGACCCATGGTTTATATGGGATATCATGACTCGTAACCCTTATAGGGTTTTATTATTACATTTTTTAGTATTTCCCCTATCTTGGTTGATGAATACTGAACTTAAGAGAATTTTAGGCCGTACATTCCAAGATGGGACCTATTGGGAAAGTTGTCCTATGATGAGAGGAACAACTAGGATTTCATCCATCAGTATTTAAATCTTAACATAGAGAAGACTAATTTCTTTTGGAGTAATGATGATGATAAAAATGACCCCATTCCTATGGGATAGGGATGATTTAAGGCCACTATTGGCACTTTATGATCTGGTTATTGAGGATTTGATTATTCCAAGGATGGTAACTGAGATATAAATTCCACATACTTGGGGGATATTGTTGATATAAAACCACAATTGATTTCTTCAAGACCCTATTGGGGTTTCATAAACCCAGTGATGGAGATTCAGATAAAATTTCCCCCAGGCTTGTGGTCTGGGTTTCTCCAAGATGACTTTTGACGGTGGTTTCTACTACAATAATCCTAATTTGTCACAATACCATTCAAAAATGGATGTGGTGAAATGATTATTTTTTATGGTATTATATTTTTATGGGAATCTATCAGGTTTTTTTATAACATCGAATTCTATGTTTTCATTGTGTTCAAATTTTGTTGAGATGCCAAGATTAAGAGTCTATTGGTTTTCCTCTCTCCCTATTCCTGATAAAATTTTATCCTAAAAGTGGAGGATCTTCATTGTATTATACAACTATAAAATTAATTACCTAGTACCCTGATCTATCCTACGAATATGAAATTTTAGAATTTTTTATATTGGAGATTTATTTCCCTTTGGACATAGTGAAGTGGAGTTATCCATATTTCACCATGCTTGGATACGAATGTCCGATAAGACTCTAGAAATTAGTCACCAAATAATTATTATGATATGAATACAAACACACCATACACATTTTTCATGCACTTCCAATCATCAGCATTAACCCATAGAGAATGTGGACTTATCTACTTTAAAACACGTCATATTTATGATCTATAGGTTACACTCATATCTATGATAAAGATGGTGTCTAACCTTCAGACTCAGATGGGTTTCCCACATATTCTGATGTAATTAAGGCATGGAATTTTTCATTGGATCATATGGGTTCTCGTAGTAAGATTTAGTGATGGTCCATAAGATGTTCAAAATGTTTTTTGGGCATCTCTTCCTATATATCCATGTAAAAGTATTTTTAATTAAATATATATTCCTTCGCCTATTCAGACCATAAATATTGTTTTTCTGGGTCGCCTGATAATTGAGATGAGGTGCTGGTGATAGTTGATAGGGAACTATATATATTTAACCCTAGTGTTTATAAAACCTCTCTATATTAAATTTTCTGGGAAAGGATATGATTTCTTTTCTTGATAAGATATTACCATGGGAAGGTTTCCCATAGAATATTTTATGAGTATAGTCTGTAAAATCCATATTTTTATTATATGGTGGTAGACTATCGAGGTAGATATCACCTTATGCTTCATAATAAAAGTCATAAAACCCTTGATGTGTTGATAATATGTGTTTTACAGCCTCAAGGATATTATTATTTATCTGGTCTGGAATATTAGCCTCATTCTATATCATGGATAGAATATGTGACCTACCTTTTAGGGTTGAGCTGGAATATGATCTTGTTTCATGGCGATTATTGGAATCTATTACTGATATTCTATTTATATTGGAATATGATCCTATTTATAATATTAAAATATATTATACTAGAGATATTCTATATCATTGTCATGGTTGTGAGACCGACTATGGGTGGTTTCCAAATTGTGTCGGTCAACTTTTGTTGATGTGGGGTTATGATCCCAGTTCATATATGCATTCCCTATTGAAATATGTTGATGGACCTTTGGAATGGGAGAATGGGTATGATACTCCTAAGGTATAGCCTCTGAAGGATACTGGTGATTTATTTCATTGGCAGAAGTAGGGCTATGAGCTTGGCTCCCATAAGATGTCAGAATATTCCATGTATCTTCATTGGTAGGGATATGAGCCTACCCTAAGGTGTTTTTAAAATTATTCTAATGATCCTCGATTAAAACAGTGGTATGATCCAAATCTTGCGCCTTTGGAATATTCCCATGGATTTATTTGATAGTAATGTGCACCTATCCTCTATAGGTGTTCAGACTGTGCTGGTGACCTCTGGTCAATATGTGAATATGCTCTCAGTCCTATGCCTCAACTTTTACCCCCAATATACTGATAATACTTCTATATGGGAGAAAAATTGTGTACTTTCTTTGATGTAGACACCTATTCATATTGATCATTATGATATGGTTCTTTGTATGTTGTAATAGGAATATGTCATTTTCCTTGAATTTGTACTAGTTCCACAATTTGCTGATGTAGCTCCTTTAATATTTTTAGAATGTAGTGAAGCTTTAGTAGAGTATGTGAAAGGATATAATATTGCATGTTCTGATACTCCATGATATATTGGAAGAATTATTTGATTTAATAAAGGATATAATTTCAAATTTCCATCCTTGTTCCATTAAATTATATCATTAGGATTCATGCACAGGGGTTGGGATATGTGCCAATCCCATGCTTGTAGCTAGGATATGTGGTAAATCTTGGTCTGGGTGAGCGTGGATATGATCCAACTTGCTGAACACTATTAGAATATGCTAATTGGATTTATTAGTGGAAGAGGGGATATGATCCCACTCAGTTTTATCTTAATCTTTCATCACTTGGTGATATATTCTTAGTTCCCAATCATGAGTGTTTAAGGTGGCGACTTGTCAGGTAATTCCATCATTAGGGGACTGAGAAGAATGACAAGATGATGTTAGTGGGAAATGTTGATAGGATCTCTCCTATAAAACTGTTGAAATGGTATGGAGTAGTATTCTACTTCTTGATACACCTTTCCAGGATGGGGAAGGATCTGATTTTCAATCTTATAGGATGTGATCCAAAAGAGGATGGTGGGGAAAAATCTGCTACCCGTTTTATTGCAACTTTCCTTAAATGAGATGGGCTTGTAGGCTTTAGTATCTAGTGACCTCTATGTTTATCTTTAAGGATTAGGATCATACCATGTCATTGGTATTTTCATAATATTACATTTTTAACCCTAATCTAAAGGCAATGGGTGGATGATGTTTTTTGTGACCAGTGATGGTTGATGTAGTAGTTGAGGTTCTGAAACATTCACTTAATGAAGACATGATCTTCAGTTATGGTGATATTTGGTATAGAATTATATATAATCAAAAATAAAACAAGGAATAAGGTATCCAATCAATTCATTGTTTCAAGAATGAAACATTGTCCATTATATATTCACGAGTGACACATTTATTCGTTCTTTTTCTTTATTTACCAATTTTGATTTCATGGATTGTGTATAGTGAAATGTCTTATCTCATGGGAACCCTAATTACATTTTATTGTTGAAATATTTGTGTTGGTTTCACCAGTTTTACTTGTGTAGGTGATGGAAAAAAATTTCCTGATGTGTGCCCACCCATATGTCTTATTGATGAAATATTTCACATTGAGTTCACCATTATTTTCATTAAAAATGTAAATCTTGGTGGTATGATGTGTGAAAAACTTTTTTCCTTTCATTATTTCTAGATTCATGTTGATTTTACTAATTTTTTTTGGATGAAAACCCCAATGGTTCCAACATCAATAATGAGGCACAAGCCTACATTCCAAATGCAAATTGATATTTGGGGTTTGAAACCCAATGATGTTTATGAACTCACATTGGAATAGAAGAAGAGAGGTAGGGCTCATCACGCCCTTTCTAGGGGAATTATTACCTTCTCCCTGACTATTTTATATATTTAAGATATGCTTGTGAATATTTCCCAAATCCAGATGTGGGACTAGTTACACTAACAAAACAATCAATGTAAATGGTGTTATATTAATAATCCATTATGTATATATATATCATATTCTCTCCATCTTATTCCTATTATTTCATAAAAATGGGTGAATTTGTTCATTGAAACTATATGATTATACACTCTAGAGTTTACTACCATCTGAGAAGGAAATTAGTGATTTAGGAATGGAATTAATCCTCTAAAAGGCATCCTATATATCATGTGAGAATAGGAATAAAAATCCACATAGTTTGTTTTATATAATTTTAAGTTCATATGATAGTACTACACCATGAATTTTAACATCATGTGATGAAGATGTTTAGGAGTATAGAGATCGGGCCATAGGAAGGATTCACACATATTCTTCTTATAATAGGAATCATAGTCTTTCTAGTTCAGTCAATCATCAACTTACTAAAAGGTTGGGATAGATAAATAGAAATCAAGAGGTCAATTTGACTAGATATTATAAACATGGGGATTCTTTCAGGGATTACTCTATGGTGAATTCCAATGAGAGGATCCATTTTATCATACTATTTAATGGGGATTACATCCTGAGTTTTCCTTGATTGGGGTATATTTATGATGCCTATGGTACAATATCTAAAATACCGAAGATCACATGAGTTATTCTCACTATAAGAAAAAGACATTGAAATTAATTAGACACACTGCATATAAATTATAGGAATTATGCACTGAAAACTCCTGATGAATGTTTAATATAGAGCTCAAGAATTAAGAAGGTATCCTATATATCCTGTATATTGCAGGAATTAGAACCTTCATAGTTTAGTTTGTTCCCAACCAACTGATGGGTTTAATGTTTATAAGGGCATGGTTAGGGATTAATCTTAATAGGATTACCATGTATAGGATTATTTATCATCCACTAATGGACAAGGAATGATGATTTACTCATAAGATAATTTAAGTCTCATGATGTAATGTTTTTGGGATATGGAGGGACTTACACCAAGGTGGATGCCCATTAGATCTCGTACCTTAGAAATGCATCCAATGTCAGACACACTATATCCTAGATGAGTCCCTAACTCATAAACGATCAATGTTTTGGGAAAGGTGATTACACTTTGAGGGATTATTATTACACATAGGGTTTAGGAAAGTTAGGGACTTCTCTAGGATGGATTCCCATTGGATGTATCCAATCCTTATCCTCTGATTGATAAAGAGTGGGGACCATAAGTGGTATATTGGGAACTCATAGATGATATGAAGATCTCATGATACTATTAAGGCTTCATGAAGTCCAAAACCTATCCCATTATGGATAATTCTAATATAAAAGGGAAAAATTGACTAAAGGTCCATGGTCAGGGTGTTCACAAGGTTGGAGGGTAGAAATCCATGTATTTATACTAGAAAATGATGATATGTATGGGAGTGTATGTCTAACATGTCATGGGTTTCTTCCTGAAAATTTTGAAGTATCTTTCCAACAAGTCCAGAATGTTTTCCTGACATGTCCAAAGTGTCCTTCTAACATGTCCAAGTTGTTTTCCCAAAGTGTCCAGGGATCATCACATATTGAAGCAATCTTAGAGGAAGGTCACCTCATGATTAATTCAATACATATAGAGGACTTATCATGATGTATCCAACATGTTTGGAGGACTCACATGATTTGGATGACATGATTGGAGGACTTTGCGTGATTTGGATAACATGTGTAGAGGAATTTTCATGACCTGAAAAACATTTCTATAGGTCACCGCATGATCTCAGTGACATTTATTGAAGAATTTTCGTGTACTTGATGACATGTTCAAGGATATTCCCATAACTAATGAACATATAATATGTGGCGCATGATTGTTTGGTACAAAAATCAATGTATTCATCTTCGTATGAAGCTTCTATTATTTTAAATCATTATTGCAAAAATCCTCAATGTTCTTCAGAAGATTTTCTGTCAAGTCATCTCATTATCAAGTAGACATGAAAAAAATCATTTGTGTGATATAGTTAGGATTCCTTAAGACATTCACGTGATCAATGGGGTGATCATACGAATTGAATAATCATACCATATAATCCCTTAATTCATTCCCAAGAATTACATGGTGGAAGAATATGATGATTACATATTTCTCTATGTTTGAAAGTTAGAACATATTTTTCACCCTTATGTGTGTTTTTTCAATAATGATTGGGGGTATATTTAGGAATCACCTCCCCAAATATATAGATTTTTGTGGGGATTAAATCACATATATGGGCTTGAATCGGTGGAGGGATCTTTGCATCACATATTTCACATGATCCAACTATTAGTCATTCATGAAATCATCCTTACAGCACATGGTGAATAGATACCACATGATCATTCAACCATTTTATTATTTATTGAACCCAAGGATCATCAAATTTCTTTATAATATTTGAACTGAAATCTTTAACAACCATTATAATATCAGGCTGACATGTGTATGGGTATTCATGAGATCAAGTCACCGACCGAAGCGACATATGCATGATTGAGGGAAAATTGCATGAGGTGATTCATGTGATCATTAATAGATAACATGAAGCATATAACAACATCACATGAAAATCAATTCAACTATCTTTTCATGAATCTTATTATTTTTTAGTTTTTATTGTAAACAACCTATGGTGTTTTCACATTTTTTTGTCCATATGGGCATTTCATGATCAAAATGACTTGTCATATTTCCTTCACCTGATGAAGTTTACATTAAAAGGGTACTTTACAAGATTACAATGAAATTTCATAGGGCCTTCATGTGATCGGTATACTAATTATGATAAGTTCATAACCGCTTCACATGAAAAATAATGTAACTTTTCTTCGCATAAGGTTATCATCTTTTTTAGATTTTATTTTATAAAGCCTATGAATTTTTTCCATTGATTTTATATAAGGTATTTGTATTATCAAATGACAATGTTTAGAATCCTTTACATGATTAAGGTGACATATCTAACAATTTTTCATGAACCATTAACTGATTAGATAAACAGCATCATCCCTTTGCATGAAAATCAATGTAAATCGCTTCACCTGAAGCTTTAACCATTTTAGACATTTATTTTATAAATATTAGGTTATTTTCTCCAGTTTCTCAGTTATCATTCCACATGAACAAAAGGACTCATCTGGAAGCATTTGTATGATCAATAAATAATTCTTATGGGGCTTTGCATGATCAAGAGGACTTGTCTATAAACCTTTTACATAAACATCATGGTTCATCTAGTGTCCCTCATATTATTATGAGGCCTCATGGGATGGATTTTTGGTGTTCATTAGGAAAATTACATGAGTCACATGACCCCTTCTCATGATATATGTTTTGTTCCTTTATAGAGAAGATAATTCAAATGTTTTAGGTATTTCTGGGATCATAGAATTACCAATGCTCATTTGGTGGGAATAAATAATGATATAACACTCAAAAGAATATTCACATTAATTATCATATAGTTATTTTTTAAAATTACAATTTTTCTTTTAATTTTCCTCTATCTAAGTAATCAATAGTCTAAAATAATGTTTTTTTTGAAAAATCTACTATATTTCTCTCTTTAGTTAGGAATATTTTCCATCCATGTCCATATTTTCTATAAAAATTTTTTAAGAAGGATTTATTATTCTAAAATGATGTATTTAATTATTTTTAACCCCTGATTTACATTCTATTATTTTTTTAAAAGGATTTTTTTTTCATTTTTTGAATAAGGTAATTTTTTAAAATGTTATGAATAGAATCATTGTTTTAATGTATACCGCACAAAATTTTTTTACCACCATATTAAATAAAATTTTCTCTAGAAATACATTTACAATTTACAATATTTATTTTCAAATAAAATTTTTTACCTAATAATTTTTGAAATTATTAGGTTTTAAATAAATGATTTCATAATAAAATTGTGTTTTCCTAAATAAAATTTCTAGTGGTCTTTAAAAGAAATTTTCTATCTATGATAACATCTTTTTATATTATTTATGCTTCACTGTGGATATGATCCTATGATACAATCCTTATTACATCTCTAGGTGGTTTGTCATTATGATGATGTAATATTGTTGAAACCAATTTTCCTTTTCCATGTGTTAAGCTATGATGAAATGAGAAATGTTTTTATGAACTTATTGTATAATAACGAATAGATTATATTTATGTGATGAAAGAGTTTGTAATATCTCTCTGATTAATTGGGTATTTTTTAATGACTCATGAGCTCAAAGGCTACATGGGAGGTTATCTCAAGCCCAAAAGAGGCTATGTGAAAGATTATCCCATGCACGAAGTAGGTAGACAGGTTCTTAGCCCAATCATGACATGTGGTGCATGTTTTGTTGGGTATAATTGACATATGTTTTCAATGATTTTGATTGTGCAAAAATTTATCCTCTATTTTATAAAACAATCTTATGTAAATGATATGATTTCAAGGATCATTTTCTTTGAATTATTTGTGATTCATGTCTTATGAACTTACAAGCTTTATGTCATGACTCATGATTGTGATCTATAAATTACTGTGTATGATTTTCAAATGTTAATATCATTTCCTCATAGACTTATGATCTTGTTATGCTTACATGATTATTGATATCTCCCTTTTCTACCCAAACTAATCATATGAGGTTACCCTTTTTTCAGTTTCCCTAGGATATGATGAATGTTTTTAAGTATGGTATGTCTAAGAAGGGTTCTAGTTTTGAAGAACATAATGGAAGATGATGTAGATATTTTTTGTACTAGTTTTTTTATATATCCATGTATCCAAAGACACTAAACCATTATGGTTCTACCATGGATCGTAATGATATATAATAAATATTAATCTAATAATATTTAATAATTAATAATGAAATTATTGGGTCACCTTAGTTGGAATCAGTGTGTTGTTCAAATTATTTTTGAGATTAGGATTAGAGATATTTATTGAAACCCTCGGTATAATCATAATTATAAAATAATATCCTTAATATTTGGTAAAGTAAATATTGTGTAGTTTTACTAGAAAATAAATCCATGTATGGATACTAGAAATTTGATGTAGTTTTGGAATAGACACACCTCTGGGTAACAAATTTGGAATGGGTAGATTTTGTATTAACATGATCGGCAATAGTATTTGATGAATATCCTAAGACTGGACAATAGGTTACACACTCCCAAGGGATATTCTTGAGTAAATTCACATTTTCATTATGAAAATTTATGAGGTATTTAAATAGATGATGACTATGAATGAACATGGTTAAACCAAAGGTCACATAGATTGAAAATAAGGTTTCATGATTTAGATATCCTATGAATTATTTTGAAAATCATATCACTCATCGCACTGATTAACGATACTTGATGCTCACACTATGAATTTTGGTTTTAGTAATAGGTTTAGGATATAATAATGAAGTTGTGGTGGTGGAGATATTTCTCAAATATTGAAAAATAATTTTTTAGATTAGTAATATGAATTTCTTTATATCATAAAATGTATCTAAAAATGATATTTTATATCCTCAATGATTAGATGTTGAGTTAATAATAAAAAAACATAATGGTATGATGATAACATCTCAAGTCTCTAACTATTATTTGATAGATGTGTGTGGGAATGTAAATCTTATAAATTTTATGATTCTTCCTCTAGTTTGATTTGATGATATTTTAAAAATGTATTGGATTTATTTTTATAAATCCTATATCTTTTTTTGTGGAAGGTAAGTCCCATTTTATATTTTGAACCAACATATGACTGTCTATTAGTGGGAGGATAAATATGAACATATAATGGAAATTTACATCCATTTTATTGGTCTTGATTTCAATTAAATGGGGTTATTTATCTCAAATGGTTATATAGAAACTGAACATCAAATATTTACCTTTTTATGGGAGTTTGTTTATTTATTTATAGAAGAGTTTCCTTATCATCGTCCAAATTATGAAGATGAGTTTTCAATAAAACACATACCTGAGGATACACCTATTTTAAATTTTTCATATATAATGGGCTAGATTGAATGTTAATAATTGAAGAATCAACTCTAGGAGAATCATGATAGGGTATTCATTCAGTCAAGTGTGTCACAATGGGGTTTAAATTTTCTTGTTTATGAAGAAAGATGTGTTGGATCGAGTTATACTAGATATGCACAAGAGGGGGTGAATTATACATTTTTCAATTTCTTCAAATAATCATGATTTTTCCCTTTATCTTTATGTCAAAGATTTAGTAGCAGAAAATATATAGTACGTGCACATGATGTATAGTGGTTTAGGGAACAGAATGCCCATCGTCTACTCCATCAATACTCAACTCCATGAGCTTGGGGATTTTCACTATCTGGTACTCTTATTGATAGACCGTTCCACAACTGAGTACAGGAAGTTGACACCTTTACAATACTATAGCTAAAAACAGACTTTTGGTTCATACACAAAACCGAATACACAGCTTAGAATGAGAATCTGATCACTCAAGATAAAAGAGTATTTTGTTTGTTGAAAATACTTTCCCAGTTGTACTTCACAATTGCTACAGCACGCAATTGACATTAGATGAATCTTCATCTTAAGAAATTGTGATCTTTGGGTTAAATTAGTTTTGTGCTAATCCAGTTGATATAGATCTTGAAATGTCGTTCGCAACTTTAATAGTAGTTGATTCACAAAATGATATTCGATGTAGATCAATAAATCTTCAGTTGAGTTTCTTTTTCTTCAAAAACAGATCTTTTTTTATCATCATAACAGCAAATATTTATTTCAATAATTCGTACCTCTTTTGAAACAAAATAATTCAGGTATATATATCAAATAAAGATGAGCATTCTCATTTTAAATTTAGATCCACAAAAGTCGCCTTTAGAATCGTGAAATAAAAAATTTTGAGCAGCAGAGCATTCGTAACTCCCCTGAAAATTTGGCATGAAAAGATCCTCTTACATTGATCCTTTGAATAAAAAATAAATGGATTTGAATCAGTCAATGAATCTCTTTAAATTCGGGCTTTTAATCTGGATTGAAATCAACCTAAAAATCCACATAAATACTATTACTTTAATAAAGTCATAATTTAAACATTCGACATCAAATGTAGGGTTGAACTGCATAGCATACATTCACTGAACGCAAGGTTCACAACGTAAGGTTGATCTCAAACGTAAGGTTGATCAAAAATGTAAGGTTGATCTCAAACGTTTCTCTTCAACTCTCAAACATAAAGTATATAATCCATACATTTCAATCAAATGTATAGTTGTTCATAAAATTAAGGTTGATGAACCATACTTTTATCTTTATCTTTAAAATGTGTGGTTGTTCAAAAAAGTAAGGTGGATGAACCCTACTTTTCAGAAACAAACTTATCATTCCATTCATACATAATGATCTTCTTCCATACATAATTGATTTCCCAAACGTAAGGTTCCTTCAAAATGTAGGGTTCCTTCCAAACATAGGGCTCCTTCCAAATGTAGGGTTCCTTCCAAACGTAGGGTTCCTTCCAAACATAGGGTTCCTTCCTTCATAATTTACTTAAAAGTATGGTTGCTTCACCATTCTTTTCTGATATCTCTTAGAGTAAACACTGCATTCCATCCTTATGCTACGCCTCTCAACATATGGTATGAACAGTATTTCCAGAACACACTAAAATGATTTCCAAATACTTTAGCAATTAATTCTCGCTATTCAAAGACTTAAATATTTATTCCATAAATAGTAATAAAACGAATATTAAATTTCTGAAATACACTTAAAATAATATCATTATAGTAACAAATAAGGGTATTTGTGATCATCAAAAACATCATAAATAGATAAAGTATTGTTCTCAACAATCTCCCACTTTGTAATAATAAAATTATGTATTGTTGAAAACAACACATGCTCAAAAATCTCTCCCTTTTTGATGATCAAAAAACCCATAAAATAACCAATGAAATTAACTAACAAAATAAATTACATATAGTTTTGAATTTTTAAAAGATAAATACAATATTCAATTTGAACAAATTTATTTTAAGAAAAATAAACATTTTTATATCTCATTAAAATAACATTTTAAAAAAATAAAAAAAACATAGAAATAAAATCTTAGGTTTAACTTAATTTTTATCCATTTAAATATTAAGATATATAAAAATAAAATGTTGTGTTTATCCTAATTTCTCCCCCTTTGTGTAATATCAAAAAGAATGATAGAATAAGGAATATAACACATTTTAATGTAGCACTGAACTTAAGTAAATGATATTATAAATTTTTTATTAATATGAGAATCTAGATTACTATATTTTTGAGCATAGATAGTATAATAAAACAAATTAAAACACGTCAAAATGAGATGTACAGATATTTCATAGAATTAAAAATACAGTAATGAAAAATAAGAGGAATCAATGTTGGGTGAGAATGTGAGATTGGTTTCATCTCCTCTGAAATATTGCATTGATATATGTCAATTGCTCCATCAATATTATCATTAATCGATCTCCTAAATGGATAATTATATATATTATTTCATGAGACAAATTAATATCTTCAATTATATTTACTCTGAAAATATCATGAAGTCTTTATTCTTTCTCCATAAAAAGAGTCAAATTTTCTGTGAACTGATTCAGCATAGTTCTAATTTCTGGTTCACTGCAAGTTAACTGGTCAACAAGAATCTTTTGATTATATAACAGTACTACCAAAGGAGAATTGTTGCACTGTAAGTCTTGTAGTTTGGCATTCATATTCTCATTGAACATTGTAATAGTCTGAAATCTTCTGATTAAATAAGGTGAATTACCTGATGTACTGGCCTCACTGGTTTTGATAGATGTAAATTTTTTCTCCATGAAAGATTTAAATTCCATTAAATTTTTCTTCATAACTATCTCTGATTTCAACTTTTCAACTTCATTTAACATTTCCTTATTAAAACATTCAACTTCTTTTTTAGAAACAGTACATGATTTCAGCCTTTTAAAATTTAAATGTTCTTTTTCTAATGCTCTCTGTAGAGCAGCATTCTCGTATTCAGCTTCAGTCAACATTCTATTCAGTTCCCCCATATATTTATTTACTGAATTAGAGGCACCTTATGCTTGATTTTCATTTTCAGCTTCAACTTGATGCAACAACACTAATGGAAAGGATTTGAAATCTGATTTTTCATCATCCCCTCCCTGTACTAGTTTCTCAACATATTTTTCCTACGAGCCTTTCCCAGACTCATCCACAGAAAAATTCTCATTTAATACCTTTGTATGAATCTCAGAAGCATTCTCTTCCTGGTATTCAAGTGCTAGAGGTTTCTCCTCATGAGCCTTATCTGCTTGTTCTTCCCCTATCACTGGATTCTCCAAAATAATTTGTTCTTGATCAACCTCTACTTGAACAATTTCAGTTCGGTCCACTACTTCTCCTTCACCAGACACTGTCTCAGCTTCTTTTTCTGTTACTGGTTCTGCTACAACTGCAGATTCTCTTACAAACTTATAGCTTAAGAGATCACCAAATATTAAAACATTCAAATTAACAACATGCTCTTCAATAGTATTAGGATCTCAGGTCCTTTTGAACTGAATTCCTTCTTGATTTATTTCTTTAGATAAATCCATAACCTCAAACTGGATTCTTCTTGATATAGCACTAACCCTTGATTCAGCTTGTCCTTCCTTTAATTTTGCTGGTTAGGCCTGAGCACTTTCATCATCCTCTTTAGCTCTAACAGGCAGCATCTTGCCTTTGATTGTGCTCCAGAAATATCCAATTCTTCTCAATGTACCAGCATTGAAGATGTTACTATAGTGGCATCTCAACAAAGCATCAACTAGTCTTATCATATATTGCTTAAAAAAATCTTTGAGATGAATCTTTTAAAAGGATAAAGATTCATTCTTGCCTCTCGTTGGAAATAGTAATAGAAATACCTCACCATGTATCTTGGAAAGATCAATTTGATATCAATTATCAACAAAAACATTAAATACATATCTACATAAAGAATCTTTTCCATTTCAGACATCCTTAGTGCAATACCAGTTTGCACAAACTTAACCAATGTCTTCTGGTCCGGTTCCAAATCCTTTACAAACATATTCTTGATATTAGTTGATCGAAATAAAAACATCTTTATATCTTTAGATTTATGCACACTATCACCAATATTTTAAAATCAATGTGATAAACTCCCTCATGAGGTATGTTTAGAATTTTTGCGATTTCTACAGATGAGATTGAAAAATCTCGATCCTTAATCTTAGTGATTATTGAATTTCCATCATTTCACAGACAAAACTGTACCGACATAAAGAAATGAATAAGTTCTATTTCATATAGAAACTCCATGTAATCTTCATTAAATAATTGTTCAAATCTCTGAAATCCTAGATCTTGATTTAGAATTATGTTCTTCTGAATGTTCCATTCCAGATCTATGAATTTTCCTTGTAAAATCTTTCTCCCTACCGAGCGCTGCCTCTTCACAGTACTGCTCTCTATCTCATCATTTCTCTTAGTCTTAGCCATTTCTGTTAGTAATTTATGAAGGTTCGAAAAGGACTAGGGTTTCAAAGGTTCAGGTTTGGGAGAGAAGAGCAGTAAATGTTTTCAAGGTTTCGAGGGGTTTTGAGAAAAAAGAATAGGTTTAGAATTTTGAATGGTTTCTTACATCCTTGAATCCCATGTCATTACATACAGACTAATCAATTACTAAATTTTAAAATGAATCAAAATTTCACGTGATAGAAAAAATATAAAAATATAAAAAAAATAAAATTTTACTATTTGAAAAACAAGTAATTAAACTATTTTTTTAAAAAATATATTTTGAAATATATAAAAAAATTACTTTAAATTAAATAAACCTAACTCCCCATTAATAAAATCTATCCTTGCAGTATGAAGTGGTTTAGTAAAAATAGTAGCTATTTGAATTTTTTTATTCACAACTTCTGAAAATATATCCTTTTTAAGAACATGGTCTCTTAAAAAGTGATGTATAATATCAATATACTTAGTCCTAGAATGATTAATAGGATTTTTTTTAAATATTTATAGCAGTTGAATAATCACAAAAAATAGGTGTATTATTAAAAATTATTCCAAAATACATAAGAGTTTTTTTCATCCACAAAACTTGTGGACAACAACTGCAAGCAGATACATATTCTGCATCAGCTATTAATAAGGAAACTGAGTGTTGTTTCTTATTAGACCATGATACTAAGGATTTTTCTAAAAGGTGACAAGTTCTTGAGGTTATTTTTCTATCTAATCTATAACTCCCAATGTCTACATCTGAATATGAAATTTAATTAAAATCAGACCTTTGGGATAAAGTAGAGATTGAAAAACAGTTCCTTTTAAATATCTAAAAAATATTTTAACAACGGTAAAATGGGATTCTTTAGGATTTGATTGAAATATTTCAAAAAGACATACTTAATATATTATATCTGGCCTAATAGAAGTAAGATATAATAAATTACCAATCATACCTCTATATAACTTATTGTCAACTGATTTTCTAGTTTTATCCAAATCACGTTTTATATTAGTACACATAGGAGTTGTATAGGTCTTGATATCTTGAAGTCCAAATTTCTTTAGTAAATCAATACTATATTTTCATTGATTCAAAACATTTCCAAAATATTTTGGAAAAATTTTAATCCATAAAAAAATTTAATTTTACTATCATACTCATTTCAAATTCTTTTTTCATTAAGTTTGAAAAATTATGACAAAGAGTTTTATTTGTTAAACCAAAAATTATATCATCTATATAAATTTTAACTAATAAAATATTAGAATTTATAGTTTTCTTAAATAGTGTTGGGTTTTTCATGCCAATAGTAAAATCATTTTTCAATAGAAAAGAACTTAATCTTTCTTACCAAGCTCTAGGTGCTTGTTTAAGAACATAAAGATATTTAGTAAGTTTAAAAACAGAATCTGGTATTTGTGAATTTTCAAAACTAGGAGGTTGATCAACATAAACTTACTCCAATAAATAACCATTTAAAAAGGCAGAATTAACATCCATTTGAAATAATTTAATGTTAAAATGAGATACATAGGATAAATAGATTCTAATGGATTCTAATCTAGCTATAGATTCAATGGGCTCATCATAATCTATACCTTCTTCCTAATTATATTCTTTAGCTATGAGCCTTGCTTTATTTCTAGTTATTATTCTTTGATCATATTGTTTATTTCTAAAGAACCGTTTTGTCCCTACAACTGGGTAGTTCTAAGGTCCTTTAACTAAATTCCAAACTTCATTTCTTTTGAACTGGTTTAGATCTTATTGCATTATTATCATCCAACTTTCATCATCTATGGATTTTTCTTATAATTTTTGATTCTAATTGGGATATAAAGGAAGAAAACTCAACATGATTTTCTATGATCTTTTTAGTTTTTATTCCAGTGTCTAACTCTCCTATTACAGTTTCTAAATGGTGATTATTTAGGGTTCTTGACTCTCTAGGTAGTACACTTATAGGTTCTTCAGTGTCATGTTCTTTTGAACTAGAATGAATTTCATTTATATCTTTTTTAAAATCATTTTTAAGTTCTCAAGTCTCATTTTATCATTAGAGTCAGATTCATCAATTTGGTCTTTCCTTTTATCAAAGGGATCAGATTTATCAAATTTCGCATGAACTGATTCTTCAAAAATCCTTGAATTTTTATTAAAAATTCTATAAGATTTCTAAGTAGCAGAATATCCTAAAGAAATGCTTTCATCAGATTTTGGATCAAACATACCAAGATCGCCCTTGGTTTTTATGGTGTAAACCTTGCATTCAAAAAAAATAAAGTAATTTACACTAGGTTTTCTGTTATTCCAGAGTTCATAGGGTGTCTTTTTGAAAATTGATCTAATTAAAACTCTATTCATTATATTGTGGGTTTTACTTATAGATTCATCCCATAAATAGGTAGGTAAACTATATTCATTTAACATGTTTCTCACCATTTCTTGAATAGTCTTATTTCTCATTTCAACAACTCCATTTTGTTGAGGTGTTCTTGGTGTAGAGAAGGAGTGTTTAATACCCATATTTTATTAAAAATAATTGATTTCCTGATTGTAAAACTCTCCACCATGATCACTTCTTAATGAAATTATTTTAAAAACTTTTTCATTTTGAACATCTTTGAAAAAACATTCAAATATTATAAAAGATTTATTTTTATATTTTAGAAAGAAAATCCATGTAAATCTAGAATATTCATCAACTAAAACATATACATATAATTTACCTTCCAAGATTGCTACTCTTGAAGGTCCAAAAAAATCCATATAGATGAATTATAGAGGTTTAGATGTAGCAATTTTGTTAAATAATTTGAAGGATTATTTATGCTGCTTGACAAGTTGAAATGCATCACAAAATCTATCACTTTCAAACATGAGACTAAGAAATTAAGAAACTAATTTCTTCTTAGATAACTTATGTAAAGCATATGATTTAAAATGTCCTAGTCTCCTATGCCAGATCCAGGATTCATTTATCATAGCAGTTAATCAGTTTACTTGTTATTTACACAAAGAATTTAAATCTAGGGTATACCCATTATCAGTTCTGGGTGATATAAATTTAAGCAATTTATCTTTGAAAATAGAAAATCAATTGTTAGAAAAATAAACAATATATCCATCATCATAGATTTGAGATATACTTATCAGATTGTGTTTCAATCCTTGTACATAGAGTACTTTATTGATTGAGACAGTTTTTTGATCTCCAACTCTTCTAATGCCAATAATCATGCCTTTGGAATTTTCATTGAATGTGACTAGACCCCCATACATTTGTGTTAGTGTTTTGAAATTAGATGAATTTCCACTCATATGCCTAGAGAAACCACTGTCCATATACCATATGGTCTTTTTTCTCCTGTGACCTGCTATCTGCAAAGACATTTAAACAGATTGTTTTGATACCCATATTCAATTGGGTCCAGTTGTGTTATCCAGTAAAGATCTGGGAATTCATAATTGCTTTGTTTTTCTAAAATCAACAGAATCATATAAATTTTTTGAAAAAAATGCTTTCTTTATTCCACTTATCTAGGGTTTCCATAAGTAACAATTCTTATATATATGTCCTCTTTCACCACAATAGTTACAGATTACTTTTCTAGTATGTGGAAAAATTTAAATCTTGTATAGTTTAGGTTTTTCACCTTTACTTCCAATTCCATATATTTCCTTTTTAATCACATTCTTTCTAAGGATTTCATTTAGTGTATTTTCTCCTTTTGTAAAAAAATGATCTGTAATTTTATATGTTTCAAATTTAGTTTGTAGAGTTTTTATTTTAGCATCATGATCTGTATTGTCTGTATTTATTGAGTTATATTTTTCCAGTAATTACTGATGTTGTTTTAGCAGAGTGTATCTCTCTCCTAAAAAAATTGTGAATATTATTTAAAGATTTGTGTTTTTTAAATAAAGAATCATTTTTTCCATGCATGTTCTAGTCAGCTACAAGTTTATAATTTTTATAGATTGATTCAAAATTAGAGTTAGAAGAATTATACAATTGTACCTCATCAGTTTCTACCATAAATCACATATTATCTTTCAGATTTGATTCATCCTTTTCCGAATAAGATTTTGAAGATCTGTTGGAGTCTTTAGATACACTCCAATTAGCCTTCATTGCTTTCTTGTCATTTTGCTCATAATCATTTATCTTAAATAACTTCTTCTTATTGTCTTCCTTTAATTGTGGACAGTCAGGTTTGATATGACCCATCTTCTTTCACTCGTAGCATCTGAATTCCTTTTAATCCTTTTTTAAGACTTTTTAAAAACTTTCTTCTTTTTATAAAACTTACTTAATTTTCTAGCCAGTTGAGCCAGTTCCATGTCTGAATTTGATGAATCATAACATTCTTATTTCACCATTATTTCCTTTTTCTTCAGCTTTCTGCTTTTTCTTTGAGATGATGGCTTTAAGGTAGTGTATTCTCTCTTGATCAAGACTTTATACTCATTTTCTTCTTCCTACATCTCATCTTCGTACATCATGAGAGTTCCAATTAACTCTCTCATTGTTAAATCTTTTACAGGTTTTTATTGTCTCATATCAGCATAAATTGCATTCTATCAAGTTGGAATTACACTCAGTACTTTCAAATATTGATCAGTTTGTTTGATTGGGTCTCCCAAACCAGTTATATTTTTGAAAATCTCGATCAATATTCCATTCATTTTGGCGATTCTTTCTCCTTCAAACATTCAGAATATATCAAATTTTAGTTTGGTAGTAGCATACCTCATCTTTCTGACATTTTCATTTCTTTAATAAGAAACTGTAATTTTCTGCCACATATCATACACTGTTGGGCACTGAGATACTCTATTAAACTCGTATGGTCCTAGATCAAATATGATTGCATTCACAGCCTTTAAATTCATGTCATAATCAACTTCTACAGATGCACTACATGATTCAAGTTTCACTATTATTTCATAAGGAGTCAGTATTTTTGAGTAGATTTTGTATTTAAGGTTTTTCAAATAAATTATCATTCTTGATTTCCAGCATCAATAATTCTAACCTTTGATGTATGGAGCTCTGACCATAGACATTATTTACCTTGTATCAGCCATCTTTATCTGAGTATAATCCTTTAAAACTTTTATCTTGTTATATCTTTAACAAAATCTCCACCTTTGATACTAATTGTTGGATCAGGTTTTACCAGATACACACAAGAGGGGGGGGGGTGTTAATTGTTCCTTTTTCAATTTCTTCAAATGATCGTGGTTTTTTGTTTTAACTTTATATAAAAGATTTATTAGTAGAAAATACAAAGCACAGGATTCATGATGTATAGTGGTTCGGGGAACAGAAATCCCCTAGTCCAATCCACCAACACTCTACTCCATGAGCTTGGTGATTTTCACTATCTGGCCCTCTTATCGATAGACCGTTCCACAACTGAGTATAGGTATTTGACACCATTATAAGCTTAAGGCTAAAAAAATCCTTTTAGATTATACACAGAACCAAATATATATCTTAGAATGAGAAACTGATCACTCAATATAAAAGATTATTTTGTTTGTTGAAAATACATTCTCGGCTGTTCTTCCCAATTGCACCATCACACAATTGATAGTAGATAGATATTCCTACTCAGAAATGATGATCTTCAAGTAAAAGTTGTTCTGAGCCGACCCAGTTGCATTAGATCTTGAAATTTAATTCACAACTTTAATAGTAGTTGATTCACAAAAAGATATTCTATATAGATTGGTAAATCTTCAGTCGAGTTTCTTCTTCTTCAGAAAACATATCTTTTTCTCTCTTCGTAATAGCATATCTTCTTTTCAATAATTTTTTCCTAATATTTAAAAAATAATATAGATATATATATAGAATAAATACAAGTGTTCTCCTTTTAATTCTAGATCCACAAAAGTTGCCTTTATAATCTTGATATTCAAATGTTTGAATAGCAGAGCAGTCCTAACTCACCTGAAAATTCGGCAGAAAAATATCCTCCTAAATTGATCATTTGAATGAAAAATAAATGACTTTGAATCATTCAAGGATTTTCTTTAAATTAGGGATTTTAATATGGCTTGAAATCAGCTTGAAAATCCGTATAAATACCATTGGTTTAATAAAGTCATAATTTAAACATTCGAGGTCAAACATAGGGTTAAACTGCATAGCATATATTCTCTGAACATAAGGTTCACTATGTAAGGTTGATCTCAATAGTAAGGTTGATCTCAAACATAAGGTTGATCTCAAACTTAAGTTTTATCTCAAACTTGTCTCTTTAACTCTCAAACATATCGTATATAATCCATAATTTTCAATCAAACGTATAGTTGTTCATAAAAGTATGGTTGATGAACCACAATTTTATCTTTAGCTTTCAAACGTATGGTTGTTCAAAAAACTAATGTTGATGAACCATACTTTTACGAAACAAACTTATCAATCCATACTTACGTAATGATCATCCTCCCTAGTTAACTAACTTCCCAAATTTAAGGTTCCTTCCAAACGTAGGGTTCCTTCCAAACATAAGGTTCCTTCCAAACGTTGGGTTCCATCCGAATGTAGGGTTCCTTCCTTCATACTTTTACGATAATGTATGGTTGTTTTACCATAATTTTCTGATATCTCTTAGAGTAAACACAGCATTCCATCCTTATTCTATGCTTCTCTACATAGGGTGTGAACAGTATTTCCAAAACATGCTAAAAACAATTTCCAAATACTTTAGAAATTAATTATCACTGTTGAAATACATAAATATTTCTTCCAGAAATAAGAATATAAAAAATATTAGATTCTTGAATTACACTTAAAATAAAATCATTAGAATAACAAATAAGGGTATTTGTGAGCATCAAAATCATCATAAATATATAGAGTATTGCCCTCAACAATCTCCCACTTTTTTGTAATAAAATTATATAATGTTAAAAACAACACTTCCTCGACAAGATGGGTCAATGCTTCTTGGAATTTATTATCAAGACCTCAACAAGATCATTATCAAGAAAAAGTATCTCCATCCCTGTATTGATGAATTTTTTCTAAAATGTGTTAAGCTCAATATGTTTCCAAGAATAAACTTATTTATGGATATCATCAACTGTGGGTAAAAAGGATGATATACACAACCCAACCTTTAGTGCAATGTATGGTCATTATGAATTTATAAGGATACCATTTTTCTTACCAAGGCCTCTACTATCTTCATCGATTTAATTAATTGAGTCTTGAGATATTTCCTTTATTAGATTGTGGTTATATTTATAAAATATATTATTATATATTTTAAGAGGAATTAAGAGCATGAATATCAATTATGGACTATAATAAAACCATATTGAAATAAAATTGTCATGAAAAATTCACCATGTTTGAATTTGGGATATGGAATGTTTCATATTTAGGTCATATAATCTAAAGAATGGGTATATCGGTGAATCCATCAACGTTGAAAGATAATAAAAATAATCCCAGACTAACTATAGTGACTGATATTGATTATTTTCTAAGATTATATAGATATTATCGCCATTTTTTGAAGAATTTAACATGAATATCTAATCCAATTGACAAGTTAACTTGAAATTTATTCAAGTTCCTTTGAATAGATGAATGTGATTAAAATTTCAATGATCTGAAAAGAAGGTTAGTCGCCACACCTGTACTCACACTACCATATAGTAGAGTAGGTTTTTTTATCTATACTGGATCATCGAATAAAGGGATGGAATGTATTCTTATATATAATGATATTATGATAGTTATTCCTCACACAAATTAAAAATTCCTGAGTAAAATTACCCATCTCATTATTTAGAGATTTTTTTAGTAATGTTTTCATTGATAATATTGAGGAATTATATTTATGGTGAAAGATGAGATATATATATTAATCATAGAAGTTTGGATTATTTATTCACAATGAAATATTTGAATATGGAACAAAGGATATTGTTAGAATTTATTAATGATTATAACTGCTCTATACACTACCACCATTGAAAGGGAAACAAGGTGGATGATGCTCTGAGTCAGAAATACCATGCTAGTTTTACCATGATGAGGATTTAAATAGATCCAATATTAATAGATTTGTTGAATGTGGATCTTGAAATCATGTTGATAGGGGGAAGATCATATCATTCTCAGATAAATGTTTAACTATCTATCCATGTGAGGATTAAAGAGTAAATAAAGAAGGATGTGAAACTATAGAGAAATGTGGGAAATGTTTCCTGAGTTTAACCATGATTTTGATGGAATGATAAGGTTTAAGAATCGATTATGTGTCACATATTTAAAATATATGAATATTGTGATATTGAAAGAAGCTCATATATCATCATTCTCTATTTATCATGGAATTACAAATATGTATATAGATATGAAAGAGTATTTCTTGTGGGACAAGATGAAGGGAGATATTGTAGAGTATATATCTCGGTGCTTAGTATGGCAGCAATTTAAGACTAAGAAACATAATTTTATGGGTATGTTATAATCATTACCTATACTAAAAAGAAAATTTAAAAACATCACCATGGATTTAATATTCAGAATCCCCATAATATATAAAGTCCATATTGCTATTGGGGTTGTAGTTGATCTCCTTGTGAATTTATCACATTTCATTTATATGAGAGATTAATTCTATCGTGATTATATTTCCAAGATAAACATTTTGTAAGTTATAAGGTTACATGGATGACCACATTATATTATATCTGATTGAGATCTGAGGTTCATCTTGAAGTTCTAGAAAAGTATTCAAAATTCACATGATATAGAGTTGTGTTAAAGTATTTCTTATCATCCTTAGATAAATGATCAGCCTGAGAAAACCATCAAAACCCTATAATATATGCTAAGATCCTTTTATCTAGATTTTAAAGGTGGTTTGGATTAACACCTTCCTGTTTTTAATAATTTTATAATAATAAATTTCACTCATGTATTCATATAATTCCCTTGGAACAATGCTCTAGAATTCGGTACTAAAAAATCATGACTTACAATAGTAGATTTCTTATAAATCTATGAGTAAAATATGTTTCTCAAATTTATAAAACAAGGACTTTTTTTTTAGAGTTTTTTAGAGTTATTAAAAAGCATAAACTATTATTTACCATGCCTTCTCAACAAATGGTAACTTTTTCACTATATAAGGAGCTAGTTAATCCATAATGGGTTTTCAATGTTTCCTAAAAATTGCCCTCAAAATATAATCTTCAATGATTACAAGGACATATAATTTCTTTCATAACCTAGGTAAAGAGGAACATAATAAAGGGTGAGCTCAAATACTCAGCAATGGTAAACATAATAATTAATCAAATAAATAGATACTTGGGCCATAACATGATATCATAATGATAATATTCATAATATTGAAATAATTGAATAAAGAGATGATATCATAAATACATGGATAAAATAATTTTTATATCAAAAGATCATGGAATCATAAGAATGTTTCAACAACATAAACATAATATCATAAGCATATTCTAATGATTTATCCCTAGTCTACCATCATCTTAGGATACAGATTACTCTATTTTACATCATCATTTGCGAAATATTACTCTCTAAGATATAAAAATATATTTGTATTTACTCCCTAATCCCAAACATAGTTCTACTAAGACATTAACATTTCCCAATGCATTAGAGTTCTATCTGGGTGCACACAACATAATGAAAAATCATACATAAGTGTGTCACGTGACTTCAATCAACATATCATAGAAATTAAAAGAATTAAAATAGGTTTTAGTTTCTTTTCAAGTGGTTTCTTAAGGATGTATTCCTGATTTCATAAATAAACATTAAATGATAACCCCATGAAAAATAAATGGGTATACAATGAATTTAAGCATCATTATAGTCAAATACCACTCAATAAACATGATTATCAATATAGTATTTACACCATGTAGTAAATAGATATACGGTTTAGAAAACAATCCCCCCAATAAATCAATGTATTGGTGATGTTGGTGAACACTCGTCGATAAAGTAATGGAACATAGGTCATTCATAAAAGAATTCATTAGAATTAAATCAATCCTATACAAATGGGTGATTAAAACATAGATAAAAGAAATTATGTATCATAACATAGATTTAAAAGATAATTTCATAATCTATATAGAAAAATAAAGTAGATATTATCAATTGAAGAATAACCATGATCAAGAATACCATATAGATGAAGAAGACTCCTGGAATTATTAGGAAAATTAATTTTAAAAAAATTCTCTTATACATTTTAAAAATTAAAAAAAAGTATTTTTAAACCATTATAATTATAATAACTTTTTTTAAAACATAAAAATGTATAGAATAATTCTCTTATAAAATGAAAAAGATGGTGGAAAAATACGTTCACATGCAAACATGAAAAAGAGATTAATTTTGGTTAAAAATTACTCATATAGAAATATATATAATTTTTAATTTTTATAATATTAATAAATTAATTAAAGTTGAAAATTAACATTTTAAACTAATTTGGAAATAATGGATTTCAAAAACATTTGAAAACATTACACCAAAGAAACTATATTTTTAAAATAACCATATATAAATTGTATAATATCCATTAAAAACATTCAGTAAAACCCACATAAAAAATGATATTAATGCATTTTATTTATTAGTGTCTAAAATAATTATTAAGGTAACTTTAAATAGTATATAAAATGGTTTTAATATGTAAAACATGGATATGGTATAAAAATAGTTATGTGATTTGGTTAATAATCATTCTTTTTCAATGACACATTTTTAAAGAGAACATGATCTCCAAAAGAGAAAAATTTTAATGAAAGGGATCAATTTCCAAAATTTTAAATGAAATAAAATATATATAATAGAATAATTTAGGATAAATGTTACTTTTAAGAAAAATATTAAGAAGATAATTCACAACTGATGGGAAAACAACTTGAGTCAGGAAAACATTTTTGAATTGATTAAAATTTTGATAAAACAAATTAAAGGATAAATAGATTGAAAATAAACCTCAAATAACATAAATAAATGATATTTTATGATAACATATCAATTGGTAAATATATACACAATATAAAATTAAATTGGTGTATAAATAAAAAATGTCTCAATCAAGGGAGTTTGAGAGAGAAATCTCTTACAGATTAAGATCATTATAACAGAACCCCCTTGAAAGAATGAGAGATTTGATTTGAAGTTTAAACACCATGAATGAGTATAATAAATTTTATTAATTATCTAAATTTCATTTTAAACATCATTTAAAATAAATTATGTGCATAAAAGGACATGTGTCTCAAAGAAATAAGTTTCGGGTGGAAACTCTTACTATGATTCCCTTATTAGTCGAATGCACTCTATGATCCTATATAAAAAACATAAATATATTAAATAATAATTTAATAAACATATTAAAACCTACAAAAAATTATAATTTCCATTTATATTCATTATCAACATGTATACTAGTTATTATTTTTATATTTTCTCACATCAGGTGCTTATAGTTCAGACCGTTTGTAGTAGTTTTATAGGAGTAGTGTGAATATTTGTCCCTCCAATAAATTTTATCATTACAAGTTAATTAAATTTAATATAATTTTTTAACTTATAATTATTTATGAAGTTTAAGTTTACTTCTATGATTACATTAATATTTATCAAAGAAGATGAAATTGATAATGAACATTTTTCAGTAATTTTCATCCTACGAAGGGTGTTTTCTAAATTAATGAGTTAAATATTATTATATCATTTCTTAAACCAATAAAAAATATTTATTTATATATTTATATCATATTATATTAATAAATAATTTGTCATAATCATCTATTGATTAATTCCATATCATTGTTCATATAGGCGGTAAAACTAACCCATACTTGAACAAACTTTAACTCAATTGGTGAGTATAGTTAAGAAGGTATTTATTTTAACATAATATCATTATAACAGAATAATAATGATATTTTCTTGATTTTTTATTATGTTTAAATAAAATTTGATATTTTTAGATAGATAATAAAAAACTATAAAAAGAAGAAGAAATGATTCTTTGTGGAGGCAGTAGTACTCACAATTCACGATTAACATTTCATGTTATCAATAAATGAGAGGGGTGAATATGGATAGTATGTTATAATTTAATAATAAATAAATTATATAAATAATATTTATTATTAAATACAATTATTTATACCATCCATTATGGGTGGTGAAAAAAAACTGAAGGTGTCGCTTCTTTGAGGCGGTAATCCGCACACAGGCACTAACAATGATTCTTATTTTTCTATGTATATAAAAGATAATAAATAATGGTCATGAAATAATTATAATCAAATATAAATTAAATAATAATTCATAGTTTTTTATTATACTAAATTTATTGTTGTTTTATAATGTAATCAATGAGAATGAAATGTTAAGAAATATGTGTTACCTATATCGAGACTCTAAACTTCCTTTAAAAGAATACCTTCAATTTAAGGGACTTAGGATAATTTTTGGTGACTAGGGGAATTATTTTATTTAAAGGAATTTAAGGAGAGGAAATGTTTTTAGGGTTTAAATTAAATTTCAAAATATTAGTGTAGTAATGATAGGGTAGAAGTGGTCTCCTTTCTATAAGTGGGGAAAGGGACTTTTCTAGGTAAAAGAATATTAAGAAAGGGGTAAGAATGTAAATCCAAGAATGTTAGGTGAATTAGGTGTGATATAGTTTCTCAAACAAGTGGGTATGAATTTACATCCTAAAAAAGCATTTCAAAATGGTCTAAAGGTCAAATAAACTTAGGAAAAATTGATCCACTTGGGATTAGTCATTTAAAAACATATTAATCTTAAATAAAATATAATTTATGTAAATTATTTTATTACTAATTATAATTAGACCATTATTACAAAATTTTAAAATTATTTTTATTAATTTTATCACAATTTAACCAAATTAATTTTAAAAAATTATGAAAATAATAATTTAAATATAACTCACATAACAGATATAATTTCTTTTAAAAGAAAAGTGTTTTAAAACATTAAAATTGAATATAATATAAAACATTCATGGTTACTAATTTTGATGATAATAATTAATTTATTAAAAAAATTAATTTTATGTAAAATTAAAACAAATCAATATCCAAATTGTTAAAAAAATATTTATTAATTAAAAGAAAACACAAATAACATTTTTCTTTATTAAAGTAACCTTCTACTTTAGTTTTAAAAATGTTTGGCATGGGTTTTCTAAGATCAAATATTTTTTTAAAATGTTTCATATTATTCCTTAGTTTAATATTTTATCACTTAAATTTTTATATCACCTTCTATATCATTCTTATTTATTGATAAATTTTTGAAAATTTTAATTTTTGTACAAACCACTTTCTCAAATAAAAATTCATATTTTAAAAGAAGTACCTAAATTTATACTAAGGAAATGTTGATGTTATAAATTCAAAAATAAAGTAAATTTATATAATTTTATTTTAAAAATTATTTATTTAACTTTTAATCTAAAAACAAAATATAAATTTAAAATACTTTTATTTAAACATGTATTTCTTAAACATTAAGTGTTTCTCATATTATTTCATAAAAATTTTATAATTTATAGAATTTTAATATTTTTTATCATGTATAGATATATTATATGTTATCGTAATTATCTTTTAAAGATTGTTATTTTAATTTAATAATGTATCATGACCTTCATTTTAGTATGTGTGAAAAAATATATCAAAACTAGGATTATTTAAAAGAATATATATATATACTGAAATATCAAGATATTACATTCTCACACACATAAATAAATTGACAAATAACATTTTTTATAAAAAAATAATTAAAGATTTCAAAAATATAAACATTACTTAAGATAAAATTTAAGTGAAATTTATACATTAATATCTTAAGTAAAACTAAAAGAAAAAACTTTTTCCTATATCGAGTTAACTGAATGCATCATTTTCCCACAACAATTATATGATTTATATCCTCCTTTTCCACACATAAAAAATTTTAAAATTTCTTTTACACACTACTTAGTGTGTTTCTTACCACATTTTTTACATAAATGAAATTGTACCCTTTTCATTCATTATCTTAATCCCCTGGATTTTCATGAGGCTTTATTCATATCTTCTTTACTGTGATACAGAATTAAACATTGTTCACCGTGTTAATAATTATTTTTTATATTTTAGTTAAAATAATATCAAAAATTTTAATCCTACATCATGTATCAAAATATTTGAGGTTGTGACAATTACCACATTTTCCGTTACATCCATTTTTAGCATGGTTTCTCCCTTCTCAATATGTTACATTAAAATAAATTTTAGGTATTAGAATACTTTAATTAATAAATATGAAAAGGTAAAAGTATTATATTTTAATAAATAATTCATAAATGGAGTTCATACCATAACTTATGAGTCTTTAGCATCAATAAAGGTAGTTAGTGGCCATTTTACTATTAGTTTTTCTAATATAGTTAACTCTCATAAAATTATATATTCAAATCCTTTAAAATGGTTTGTAAAAAGAATTTGAATTAACACAAGAATATCCCATGGGAGTGTTAATCCAAGTACATAGTAATAGGTCATTCACTATGCACTACAATGATGGTTGAGATATACTTGACCAAATATTTTAAGGGTTATTTCCCTTTGATGAATATCTTCCAAAACAAAATCCACTTATAGTATATAGAGATAGATATATTTATTGGAAAACCACACAATCTATAATTCACCAAAATATTAGGAGGTTCTCATATACATTGTTTTATATTTAGGTTTTTTAGTATTGTTCTTTTATCCTAATCTCCAAACATTAATAAATTATTCAATACATCCAAGATAAAGGTTTATCTATACCATTAACACCAAGATCATACTTAACCTATATATAATGACATGAACTTTTATCAATGAAATGTCACACTTTTTATAGTAATTTAATTTAGTATAAACAACATAAAATCATTTATAGAACAAAATAAAATCTTTATAAATGAATAATTATTTCTAGATGTTAAGGAACCAATACTCATGAAATAATTACTACACATTTGGAAAATTAATACGAACCTTATGAATAGTAAATCAGCCAAATGAATAGTATCCTCCCCCATGAAAGTATATATAAAATTTAAATATCTTATAAATGAATTTTTGATATAATTATATCATAGTCTAAGTAAATAAATGTTTTAAAAATTATTAATTAATTGTTTGTTTCTTTTAAATCATAAATATATAATTGAAATTATATGAGTAATTTTGTAATTTTAAAGAAACTTAATTTTCATAAAATGTATCTGTAAATTAATATTTTGATGTCTCATGGTTTGTAGATGATTTTATGTGACCATATGGAAATTTTCTAAGTGTTATAAAATTAGTTATAATTATAAAATCTGTATTTCCCATGTAAATGATGATTTTAATTATAAATTAAATGACTCATATTTAGAAAATTATTTTCATAAAATAGAGTTTATTTTTTTAACTATACATTCCAAAAAATGTTTAAGGTAAATGTTTTGGGGTTTTTCAGAAATAGTTGAATTTTTGTTGAATAGTAAAATACAATAATTTTCAATAAATGCTAAATACAAGATTTTTTGTGTCATTATTGATGTAAGGATGATTTAAGAACCACAATATAGAACTTAAATTCAATATTTTAATATTTTTTATGATAATTATCAAACTACTCATAGTCTTTAACCCAAATAATAATTTAATGAATATAATAATGAGAAAACACCCCTCTCCTCCACTATAATTACGACCCCTCACCAACTCTTTTTCTCACACTTCTCAAGATTTGATACATACCCAAATTATGACCAATACTCTTCATATCCCATTCCCCACTTATAAGAGCTCTTGGTCTCATCAAAAGACC
Organism: Viscum album; assembly: GCA_963277665.1. NCBI lineage: Eukaryota > Viridiplantae > Streptophyta > Magnoliopsida > Santalales > Viscaceae > Viscum > Viscum album. The sequence goes on from OY728164.1 coordinate 1,356,114,452, forward strand.
ACAACATTTTACCTATGGTGGTTCTCAAGGAGGATAAATCCAAGAGGTAAATCCACTTCATTTTTCTTTTACTTTCTTTTCGATTTCATTCCTTTTCTTATATTCTACTCACATTCTATTATAAAAATATAATTACAACTCTAGAATATTTTATATAATGGTATGATACCATTTTAATGGAAGATCCATCATCCAACTGTTCTCTCTCTCTCTTTTATTCTAAACATGAAATCGTCTCTCTTGATGTGTCAATTTACTAACATCATAGGTGATGCGCATTTATTTTCCTTCCACCCCTTCAAGGATGTTAATAAAACCATTATAATTGTTGATTTTTTTTAAAAAAAAAATTAAAACCATTTTTATGTTATTTAACTAAAATATATAGATAATACAAAATGATTAAACAAAATGAGTTTGTTGTGATTGAAAACTCACCAAAATTAACCTAAAAATCTTCATTAACATTTATCCAGTGATTGACCATCATGTCATATAACTAAATTAATTATAATATATTTTTAATTTCATTAATACAATTAATAACATATAATAAAAATTCTGGATATTCATCCACATTTTACTAGAACCTTTATTCATGTATATAAGTGAACCGATTATGAAAACTAAGAAAAAAAACACCCACGAATGACAAAATAAAACTCTATAACTCATAGAAAAGACCATGAATGAACTTAATAAAACCATAATGAATAAAATTAATTTATAAAATGTTATTAATTTTTTAATTAATGAATATTATATGATTATATAGGATATTAAAGTGAAGAAATAATTCAGATATAAGGTAAAGGGAATTCATGAACCCAACTCTATTTCTTTTGGTTTTACCTCATTCACTACATTTTTTGTATGTATTTTAATTAAATATCATTTATTTGTCATTATATTACCTTTTATATTATATTAATGTTTTATAATTGAGTTTATGACAAACACGATGTTTTCAAGAAGAACTGTTCCTTCAAAAAAATACCTTTTACTTATCAATATTGTTTCTTCTTCACTCATGGTTGATGATTCTTACATCACGATGATATTAAATCTTTCATTTAGGAACCCAAATTTTATAAATTGACGCTTTATAAAATTAAACCCATTATTTTTCATGCCTAATTTTATTTCCAATATTGATATATGTTCTATATGGGATGAATGATAATGTAATTATTATGATGTAATGGGTACACCCAGAATTATATAGCATAATGTAAATGTTAGGATGTGATGGGTGTATAGAGAATTATATAAAACTAAAATGAATTGGGTAATATGATCTATCTCATGATAAAATTTTAAATATGTGTGAACATGATTCTATCTTTGTTCTCAATTGTGTGTGGTTTTTGACCACCAACAAATGATGTTTCGTTTTTTTTCATTTCCACATTCCATGCCTCTATCTGATTCTTACACTCATGATTATGATCCTATGAATATTTTAGTATGATATTTATTATTTAACCCATGTTATATTAAATAATGTTCTTATCTATCCTCTTATAGGGATTTTATCTCACCACTTATTTGATGTATATCCTCAAGTGAATACTTTTACTAAAGAGAACACAAGGACTAATAAGAATCTATAGAAGAAGTAAATAAATTAATTTTTATGTTTTATTTTATAAATGATATGTCTGGTCCTAATTTTTCCAATACACAAAACCATTGGATCTTGGTCATGTAATTATTTTATGTTGTTTAACATTAAAATGATGTAATAATAATGTAAGAAAAAATAGGGTCACTATATGATGAATACTTGATTTAATTGTTAAATATTAAATAATCATCAACAAATAACATACTAACCTCTAAATTTATTTAAACACTCCTCTAATACCTGTTATTGTTCCCTCATCCCCGTTCTACAAAATCTAGAACTCAAAATATATAACTTACAACATTTTATTTGTTAAACATATATTATTATAATATCTTTCTCAAATTCACAAACCAAAGACCTCTATGTTTATAGTTTAAGAGATTTAGGAAAAATCATAAACTAATGATTCTTTATTTATCTCAACTAAATGACATTTTTTCCACTATATAATAAGCTATTAAATCTTTAATGGATCTTCAACATCACCTGAAAATTATCCACACATGATATTCTCTAAGTATTAGAATACCTAAGTAATTCTTTCAAAACATAGGGAAATAGAAACATAAAAAGTGGTTTGTTCAAGTTATTAGTAAGGGTAAATATTATAATAAATAATAACATGAGATACGTGAGTCATAACATGATATAATAATGAGAATGATCAGTCTTGGGAGCATGGAATGGAGTGATTATATCATAAACACACTGATTTAACAGTAGTCATAAAATAAGAGCATGGAATAATAGGCATGTGATGAAAACACATACATGATATCATAAAAATACACAAAGTATTAATCCTTAGTCCATCATAATCATATTCCAAGGATTACTCCCTGGTCTATAAAAATGAATTAGTTTCACTCCTTAATACCATACATATATTTTCATGAGAAATTAACATTACTTAATTCATTAGAGCACTATCTTGATGCACCTTACATAATCAAAAAACATACATAAGTGTGTCACATTATTTCAATCAATATATCATAAAAACTAAAGAAATAAAAAGGGTTTTATATACTTTTCAAGTTTTTACCTAAGGAAGTATTAATGATATCATTAATAAACATTACATGATAAACCCATAGAAAATAAATGGGTATTCTGTGAATTTAATCATCATTCAAGGTAAATAACACACACAGAATATCATTAAACATATGTTATTTACACCAAAAAGAAAATGGATATATATTTTTTAGATAATAATTTCCCAAATCAATTTATGTTTGGTAAATCTAGGTTAACACCTTTCAATCATGTAATGGAACGTAGGGCATTCACAGATGAAGTAATTAAAAGTAAATAATGCCTATAGATATGGGTGATTAGTCATGAAATAAGTAGTGATGGATCATACCATATATGCAAAATATAATTTCATATTCCATATTGAAAAATAAAGTGAATGATATTAATTGAACAATACCCTTGATCAAGCATACACCATAGATGAATAGCACTCTTAGAATCATTAGATTTGTTTTTTGAAAATAATAATTCCTTATGTCCTTTAAAAAAATTAAAAGGAATATTTTATTAAATAATGAGAATAATAATTTATTTTCTAAAAAATTTTAAATTTAGACTGTAAGACTCTTAGAAAATAAAAAAGTTGGCAAAAATATATATTTATTGATAAATGTATAAAAGGGTTTACTTTTGGTTGAAAATGAAACATATGATAAAATTTAAAAGTATTCATTTTAAAAAATAATAATTAATTAAATGCATTTGAAAATTCCATTTTTAAAATAATTTTTAAATAGTGAATTTTGGAACATTTTAAAAAAATAGTTAGAAGAAAACAATTTTGAAAACTAATCATGCAGAAAATGTTCAAAATAAACTGAACCCATTTAGAGAAACCAACATCGTAAAAATAATTTTAAACTTTTTTATTGATAATAGTGGAAGATAAGTATGATGGTCACATTCAAAATTATGTAAAGTAAATTATATAGGTAAAACATGCATATGGAAGAAAATTAATTGTTTGATTAGGTTAGGAATCATTCCTTTCACTGATGCATTTTGAAAGAGAACAAGATCCCCTAAAATAGAAATTTTTAATTTAATGGTTTAATTTTATCAAAGGGAAATGAAATAAAAAATATATAAAAATTTATGTTTGGATAAAGGGTAATTTTCTGAACAAATTTGAGAATAGAATCTATGACTCAAGGAAAGAAGAACTCGGGTCAGTAAAAGATTTAATAATTTAGTAACATTTTGATAAAAAACACTAAAGGATAAATATCTTGAAAATGAACCTAATATTCCTTGAAAAAATTTTATTTAATTATAAAATATCCATATTATATCATATATATCATGAAAAAGTAAATTGGGTCACAAATAAAAATGGTTCACAATGAAGGGAGTTTGAGAAAAAAAATCCTTATGGATTAAGAATATTATAATAAAAATCCCTAGAAATAAAGAGAGATTTAATATGAACTAAAAATACCATTAATAATAATAATAAATGATATTAAATATCCAATTGTAAGTATATATACCATTCAAAATAAATTAGGTGCATAAAAGAACATCTGTCACCAATAATTAATTTCTGAGACGAAATCCTTTCCTTGTTTCCCTACGTAGTTGGATGCACTCTATGATCATTTATAAAAAAATAAATATATAAATTAATAATATGAGAACCATATTCATACCTAAAACTATTTATAATTTCCATTTATAATAATTATATACACGAATATTAGTTAGTTTTGTCATATTTTCCCACATAGGGTGTTTAATGTTTTGACCGTTTGAAGATGTTTCTTAGGAGTGGTGTAGGTATTATTTCATCTTCAAAAGTTAATCATTCCAAATTCATTAAATTTAATATAATTAAATAATTATAATTATTTATTTTTTTAAAATTTCTTTTCATGATATTTTTAATCATTATCCAAGATGTTGAAGATGATAAGAACATTTTTCGGTGATTTTCAACCAACATATATTGCTTTCTTAATTTATGAGTTAAATGTCATTTTAAAATTTAAATTACTAACAAAAATATTTATTTAAATATTTATATAATATTATATCATTAATTATGTTTTCATAATCATCCATTATATAATTTGATAGCATTTTTCATGTAGGTGGTCAAACTAACCCAAACTTGAACACGCTTTAACTCAATCGATGAGTATGGTTAAGGAGGTGATTATTTTAATGTAATATCATTATAAAAAATAATAATGATCTTATATTGATATTTTTTTTATTATTTTAAATAATGTTTTAAGATGTTTTTATAGATAATTAAAACCTAGAATAAAGTCAAAACAACGATTTTCCATAAAGGTGGTAGTCCACACAACACATTATTAGTGTTCCCCATTACTCAATGAATTAAAGCGGTAAAGGTGGATAGTAAGTGATATTTTAAAAGTAATGAAGAAATTATATAAATAATATTTATTTATAAACACCATAATTATGGCTATGCAGGATGGGTGGTGATGAAAAATGGAAAGCGTCATTTCAAGTAAGCGCACATGCACTAAAGACTAATCTTGTGTTTATTTGTATATAGAAGATAAAAAATAATGATTGTAAGATGATTATGATAACATAAAAACACAATAATTTTTATTATTATACTATTTTTATGGTTTATTAAAAATTAAATAAAAATAAATAAATTTTATGAAATATTTATTACTTACGTTGTGTCCTTAAATATTCTCTTCAATATGGCCTTAGATTTGAGGGGTTTAGGAGAATTTATGTTGATAATGGGAATTAAGTAATTTAAATGAAATAAAGGAGAGTAAATTTATGTTGGGTTTTAAGGAAATTTTTAAACATTATTGGATTATTGAAAGGGTATAAGTGATCCCCCTTTTATAATGGGGAAGAGGGAAGTTTCCATTGAAAAATGGTGAGTAGGGGGAAGAATGGAAAGGCATGACAATTAGGTGAGTTAGGTGTGGTATGGTTTTTGATAAAGGTGGTTATGAATTTATAACCTAACAAGTGTCTTATAAAATGTTTAATGTTCAAGAAAACATAGTAAAAATAGAGCCTCCTAAGATTAGTCATTTAAACACTTATTACTCTTAATAAAATATTAATCATGTCAATTAATTTATTACTAACCATATTAGCATACCATAATCACCAGATTTTAACAATATTATTATGAATTCAGGATCCATTTAACATAATTAATTTCTTAAATACTAAAAAATATTATTTTAAATATAGCACACACAACACATAAATATTGTTTTAAAAAAAAGAGTGTTTTTAAACATTAAACATGTATTTAATATTTTTTATGGTTACCTATTTTCATGATATTAATTGATGTAATGTAAAAGAAATAATTTTATGTTACATTGAAATAAATATATAACCAAATTATATAAAAATAATAATTAATTAAATGAAAAAATTTAAAAAATTTATATTTAATAATGTAAAATTCTACTTCTGTTTTAAAAATGTCAGGCAAGGGTTTTATAATTTAAAATAAAATTTTAAAATTTATAGTTTTATTGATTATTATCAAATTTTTTCAATTAAATTTTTTATGAACGTCTTGGTCATTCATATATATTGATAAATTTCTAAAATTTATAATTTTTTTAAAACTCCAATTGTTGACTAAAAATAATTATTTCCAAAAATAATTACTAGAATATTCATAATAAGTATATTTTTATATTTAAAATTCAAAAATAACGTTAATTTTATACAATTATATTTCAAAAAATTATTTATTTACTTTTAATAGAAAAAATAAATTATAAAAAAATTACTTTTATTTAAAAATGACCAACTTAATCGTTAAGTGTTTTCATATTATTTCATACCAAATTTATAATTTAATAAATTTAAATATTTATATCATATATAGATATATTATACATTATAATAACGATATTTTAAAGTTGATTATATTAATTTAATAATATATCACAGCCTTCATTTTAGTGCACGTGAAGAAAGGTATTGAACACTTTAGTTTTTAATAGAAAATATTTATACTGAAATTTTGGGATGTTACAATTCAGAAGGATTATTATGGATCTCTCTATGGAAGGATGTGAAGAAATCTAATTTATTGAGATGAAATTAGATAAAAAAATTTATTATGGCCTCATTGGGATGAGGAAATGTAAAATAAGGTTATAATCATTTAGTAGTATATTAAGGCATCTCAGAGTCGATATGAGAGTTATGCTGACAATCACTAGTGAGATATGGATTTTTTATTTAGTGAGAAGGTATTTATAAGAATTTATATATGGAATATGATGATGATATTAAAAAATAAGGTTAATTCAATACCAATGTATGTTTTTACCTTTTATATTATTGATTGATTAAGGACTATAGCTTATCGTTTGGCGCTTCCAGCGAACCACTCTCAAGATCATGTTGTGTTCCACATATCTCTCCTAAGGAAGTATATGCCTGATCAATAATATATACCAAATTTAGATGTCATAACACTATAGAATGATCATTCCATTGAATAAAAACCTTTATAAATCTTGGATTATAGAGATAAAATTCTACGAAATAACAGTACTCACATATTTGAAATTATTTAAAGAAAACACGAATTTTTAGAAGCTACATGAGAACCTGAGGATGTGATAAAGTGGAGAAAATACAATTTTCATCATAATTTAGAGATTAAATTTAAAGGGAATAATTATTTTTAAGGATTTATAAATTAATACCTCAATATTTCATATTTATTTCCTATAAATTAATTTTAAATATTTGATAGCGTCCTTTGCACGCAACCCCAAGTCTAAATGACCTATGATATAGTTTACCATTATAACCTTGAACTGAAATTTCAAGGTATTAAAACTAATAAAAACATTATGAAAATTATAAATAAATGTTTTAAATAATGTAAATTTATTTAGTAATTCATAATAAATACGTACTCAAATTTTAGTAAAGTCATTTTATGCTTCAAAAAATATTTCTTAAAAAATGTGTTTTGAAGCATTCTGTTTGTGAACATTATAATTAATTTATAATTTTTTTATAAATGATATTTTAAAAAATTAATACAATTTTTAAGTCCTCATTTCAATATTATATTAGGGTAAAGTTTTATTATTTTTCTAAAAAGATTATTTTTCAGTGAATAGTGAAAATAACGATTTTTATTAAATTTTCAATTATTTTCATTACATTAATTAATTTATATGTAAAATTAGGTTTTAAATTTTATGTTAAATTAAAATCAGTATCATTTAATTTTAAATAATTCAAATAACAATATATTATTTAGAATTATACTTGATTTTGGTATAAGTTCAGTTTTATTTTTAGGAAAAAAAATTTCAAAAAATGTTTTTAAGCGTCTAATGTTTTTTATATACATATATTTATTAATGGTATAGTGAAATTAATAGATTATATATTAAATGAATTATTTAATATTTCATTTATGGTTTTTAAAATGCCTGGATTGAAAGTAAATTCAGTTTTATTCTTAAAAAATTGATTTACTAAAAACAAGTTTTTGTTGAATTTAGTGCACTTATTTTAAAAATCATTTATTCCACTTATAAAAATATAAGTTTATAAAATGGGTTAAATTTTATTAATCTGAATTTATATATTTTTCATTTACCACACTTTCTTTTTTTCATAATGAATTGTAAAAATAGTAAAATTGTCTAGCCAGAGTTAAGGTTAAAACCTGTTTACTAGGGGGTAGACTAAATGATTTGGGTAATATTTTCACATAAATATTTTTAATTATTATTTTTTGAATACATTTAGATCTGATATTACCCTAAATTAAAATTATTTTTCATTTGGAATCACTTTCATTATAAAATTACATTATATTATTTAAATCATTTATGTAATGCCATGTCTTCCCTCTCTATCGCTAATAAAAGGACACCTCCTATCCATCCTAATTAATGAATTTTGAGCATTATAGTTTAAAAAATACCAATCCTAATACCTTCCGATAATCCTAAAAAATTTAATATATCCTTTTTTTCATCACTGAAGACCAATATTTCAAGTCTTAAGGTGTAATCCAAAGGAGGTCTCTCAAAGAAGATATATAAATATTAACTGAGATATTTAAATTTTATTTCTTCTTACACAATATTAGAACATATTTAATAAATTATAAAATGATTAATATAGTATCAAAAATATATTTATATTTTATTATTATTTTCTCACAACCTTTTCCCACATATTTACCACCAAATGGGCAATGAAAGTATTGATCAAGCATTTGTGTGGACTATAACCTCCACATAAAAATATGATTCATTTTACATAACCACATAAATTAATGTATATAATGATGTATTTAATAATTATATTGGATATTTAAGATGTAATTATCATTATTTAGTTATAAAGTATTATTTATCTTTCTTTCTATATTTTTGTTAGAAGATGAAAATATTGTTCATGCATACATATAGACTACCATCTCCATGAACGATTTAATTCATATTTCTCTCTATACCTTTTACGGATGGTTATAAATATCTATATAATTAATATTTATATATATATATAACATGATTAATATTATTTACATGATGGAACCGTGACCAATGTATAAGGATCAAAACTGTCAAACTGAATCATTCATGATAAACGAAATAGTTATCACCAGAAACATTGATTTTAATAATCATTTATTAATGAAAAGGTGATAAGATGTTATAAGTAGAACATGTTTGTTATTATAAGTATTAATATGGTATTTATATAATTATAATATATCTAAATTTGTTATATAGGATGTTATGTCACTTTTGAATCAAGTTGAACTTGTGGTAAGGTTTTTATGTTTCAATTCCATTTTTACTAGGGTTATTTATGCTTAAAATTTTTATGATGAAATTATATGATATATCTATCAAAAATATATTTAATTTTATTCTATTATTTTTTATTTAAATAGATTTAATTTTTTTCCTTTCATTTTAAACTCTTTAAGTACTCAATATATTGAATTTTTCATTGAAAATTGACATTAGTTTTCTCTTCGGTGGAGAGTATTTTTATTTTGTGTCTATAGTTTCTTTATTGTATTTTCAATAATATTTATAATATTATCCAATAATTCATAATATAATTTTCTGAACCATTTTTTACTTTCTATAATTTTTTTATAAGGAATATTCTTATTATTTTCTGAATGAGGTACTTTTTACAAAAGGTGTGAATGAAATATTTGTTTTGATGTATATAGTATGAATAGATTTTTAGTCATCATCAATACTTCTAGTTTTAAATATTAATTTAATATTTTTAATGGTTCTTTTCAAGTAAAATTTTTCCTTAATTTTTTGTAAATTTTTATATTTTAAAAAATTCCTTTTGAAATTAAAAGGGTATTTCCCTCATGAAATGTTTCGCTCAACTATTAAAGGTGTTTTTAATATATGTTAACATCCTTTGATGTTACTTATGGTTCAATTGGGTTATAATCCTATAATACCCTCATCATTATTTATTTGGATGGTTTGTGATTATGATAATTAAATATTTATGAAAATCATATTTTTTTTCATGGATTAAGATATCATGAAATTATAAATGTTTTCATGATCCTGTGGAATAAATTTGAATTGATTATAATTATGTGATGGGTGGGTCTGTTATAGAAATCCAATGAATTGGTTGAAATTGTTTATTTTATGAACTTAAAGGATAAAATGGATGTCATCCCAATCCCAAAACTGTGTACATAGAAGTTTATCCTAATCCTGAAGCAAGTATAAAGGTGGTTATCCATAGCCTATCATGTGATGAATGTCATAGTGGGTAGCCTTGATATAAGAATTTTTTTATTATTCAATAATTTATTCCACTATTTTTTGAAATGATCTTATGCTAATGTTATCCTCTCATTGCACACTTTCATTGAATTATTTATGATTCATTTCTTATAACATATAAAACATTATGTCATGAATCTTGATTATGATCTATGAATTACTGGGTATGATTTTAAAATGTTAAGATCGTTGTTTCCGACGCTTTCCACTGGGGTGCGTGCGGGCATCCGTCACACAGGGGAGGACGCGTGGCTTGTCGCCCCGCCTTCCCACTTTCCAAAGGTGGGAGGAATCCGTTCCTTATTTAGGGACGTCTTCTCCTTGATCGAAACTGGGATGACGGGATATCGGTTCTTCCATCCGTGGATTCCTCCTCAGAGCTCGTCACCTAGTTCGGGTCTCCCTCATAGATTTAAGATGTATTTGTGAATCTCGTTCCTGGTGCCATATCTTCATGGAAACCAGTTAATTACACTGCTTCCATCGAGATGCTCTAAGGGGTCTTGTCGTGGCAGCAACCTTCATTTAAGAGAGTTGTCATGCTGAGTTGTCGTTGGCGTGTCTTGATGCTGGCGGATTGGCATGTCTATCTTCTGTCCCATATTATAGGGCCTCTCTAGGGCACGGAAGCCCGAGGCATCCCAAATCAAACGCGGGGAATTTCATGCCATGGGAATGTATCTGAGGTTTTCCTCAACTTCCCATGTTTAACATGGGGTATGATGCGAGTTTAACGTCCAGCGGGGACAGATCAGACTGATCGGAACACTGAGATTGGATCAGATAAAAGAACCCCCTAAATGGAACTCCGATGTTGGGGCCAACACGTGGGCGGATTCCCGGATGCTGTGGAGTGGAGTGAAGTGGCCTGATCCCACCGGGATGTGGTGGCCCGGGTAAGAATCAAGATGTGTGATGAAGTGAAGAGGGGCTTACACTCTCAGGCGGCCCATAATAGACAAGGGTATTACGCTCTAAGGCGGCCCATAATGGTGGACGTGGGGCTTACACTCTGAGACGGCCCACAATGGATATGGGGCTTACGCTCATAGGCATCCCATAATGGTGGAAATGGGGATTACGCTCGGAGGTGGCCCATAATGGATATGGGGATTACGCTCTGAGGCGGCCCACAATGGATAAGGGGATTACGCTCTGAGATGAACCATATTGGATATGGGGCTTATGCTCTGAGGTGGCCCATAATGGGTGAACTGACGTGAAGAGGTCGGAATGATCAGGTGGTGGGATTGAACCTCATGGAGGCTTCCTATATATACTCTTGGTAGGGAATCAATGTCCTTGTAGTTCAGGTATACAGTTTAACATAATGCGGGACAGGGGCATTTGGGGCTGATGCTCTGAGGTGGCCCAAGGTGGGTATGGGGATTATGCTTTGAGGCGGCTCAAAATGGTTGATATGGGGCTTACACTATGAGGCATCCCATAATTATGGATATGGGGCTCACGCTCTGAGGCGGACCATAGGGTTGGAGAACCGACGTGAAGGGGTCGGGGCGACTGAGTGGTGGGATTGAACCTTGTGGGGGCTTCCTACGTACCCCGCCTTAGCATGGATCAAAGTCCTTGTAGTTTGGGTGGTGCAGTTTAACGTCATGCGAGACGAGGAAGACAGTTTAATGTCATTCTAGATGACATACAGTTTAACGTCATGCAAGATGGCATTTGGGACTGACACTCTGAGGTGGCCCATGGAGTTGGTGAACCGACGTGAAGGGGTCGGAACAACCGGGTGGTGGGCTTGAACCTCATGGACACTTCCTACGTACCATGCCTTAGTACAGATCAAAGTCCTCATAGTTCCCTGGGATGGGATTATGCTCTGAGGCGGCCCATAAGAGGATGTCATGGATGGTTCTCACGCTAAGCCCACGTGAGTCATGCTCGGTGTGAGAAACAAGAGACATCAGGGACCAGACGATCACATCATGAAAGGTGCGTCTGTGGGAAGTGGAGAGGGGATTACGCGTTGAGTGGCCCATGGTGCCTGGACTTACTCTAGGATAGAGGCCCGAGGTGTGACAAAGAATAGAGGTAAAGGGATTTTGGACCAAAAAAAGGAGATGCCTCGTTCCCTATCAAGTCCTCCACTGGCCTTGGCAGTGGGGAAGTACGGAGGTGCATGGGTGCTACCTTCCGCATGATAGGCTAGGGGATTACACCAAGGTGGTTTCCCTTCCCCCATAGACTAATGCCACTCCGAGAGGGTATATATCATTCCATGTGAGCAGGATTCCATTCCCGTGGAGACGAGTGGCGTAACGATTGTCCGAGCCGGGGGGGACCCTGCGTGCAAGGCGCGGGGCCGGATCACAGTTTAACGTCATGTGTTGAGGACAAGGTGCATGGCAGTTTAACGTCATGTAGCTCGGATGAGGTGGGTTCGCTCCACACAAATAGGACGTACATAACCGAAACCCTCTACCCCTTGTGGGAGGGAAGGCATCAACAAGGACATAGTAAAGGGGGGCCGCAGAGCGAACCATCGAGGGGTCCACGTTAGAGTGGCTATGCGAAGAAGCAATATCCATTAGCATGCCTATGTGAAGAATCATGAGGCAAAGCAACGCAATGGGAAACACTGCCCAAGGGACCTTGAGGTTAATTCGTACAAGCTTGGAAGGCCGTACGGGAAAACAACGCATGGCATGCATGCCCGGTATGGAGGACATTGGGCGCCTACGCAGGGAGGCACCTAGGGGTGTCAAGGTGAGGGATCCTAGGGATTGCGTGCAAAGAAAAGGTTTGCACGCAAAACACTGGGATGACGTGTAATTGGGGTAGAGGAATTGGGTGCGGCTTAGGAGAATTGCACACAAGGGAAGTGATTTGCGCACAAGTGGTAAAGGTTGAACCCTAAGGCAAGGCCACACCCACCAAAGGGACTGTGCACAATTAGACCTTTTGCGCACAACAGAAGGAATCACGCACAAGTGGGGAACCCTAAAGGGCTTGTAATTCTATCTAAGCCAGTGGGATTGCGCGCAAAGGTGGATCCCTGGGCGAATTTGCACAAAAAGAGTCAGTACTTGAAGGCCATCTTGCACGCGCAGAAGTCTTATTTCGCGCATGAGAGCCGGTTCAAATTCCGCAAACCCAAAATGGAAGGGGTCTAATTTTATTTATAGGCCTTTCGCGTCACAGAATCTAGGTGGCATGTGAAATTTTGCACACAAGAGATAGCAGTGTGAAAATAGGCACCGTGCGGTGTGGGCGCGCAAAATTGCATGCTGGCGCCGGGGACCTTCCGTGAATCCGGGACTCCTTCCACGCGGCTATCCATTTTTCATGTACATCCTCTTTTATTTCATGCAATGCTTCTAGGCCCTCCGGACCAGGCTTTTGGGTCCGAATATGACTTCGCTTCGTCATTTCGAAAGTTTCTTCAGCAGTTACGGACTTTTCAATGTCTACAAACGCCCCCTTGGAATTGGATCGGTGAGAGGTCACAACGATCGGATTCCGAGGGAAATGCCGAAATGCCGAACTTTTGGATTTCGTGGGTCCTTTTCACGCACAAGCTAACGAGGTGTGAAAAACTCTAGTTTGGCACGGAATATTCTTTCTGCGCGGTGTGGGACCCCGGTCTCGCCTATAAAAAGGTTCCCGGGGTCCCCTGCTCCATACTCAAGCTTTCTCACATGATAGGCTCCGAGCTCTCGCGCGCGAAATTTCCTTTGCGACTGCGTGGAAAACACATTGTGTTAGCACGAAATTCCTTCCAAGTTTCATCCACATTTATGCGCAACCTGGGATATTTCGTGCCGATGGTTCTGATTTCGGGCCCAACCCTGGAATTGCATGCCACTACTCCAAATTTCGTGTAAATCTTCCCAATTTCATGAAACTCCCAAAGAAATCAAGATGGCTACGAACCAAGTTGATGAGGGAGAATCCCCCGCTCGTAGAGCTGAAATGGCGGCGAATGAAGAGGTTTATGGCGCCAGGGTGGTAGTTTCCAACAATTTTACCTTGTTCAACCTGCTGCCCCCCACCCATAATGAGTATCCTCTATCCAACAACCTCCCACTCTAGAACTTCAGCATATTGGAGGATCTTCCACTACCCAACTTTGAGGTGGAAACACTACTGTCATGGGTGACCCGGCCCACTGATCCCGAGGAGATAGATGATTCAGACTCGGAAGCGGCCGAGGAGAGCCGGATAACACAACACAAAGGGTGGAAGTGTATCCAGTGCTTTCTTAGGCAGCCTCAGATAGATTAGCAGAGGTGGATGGGATCACTCCAGACCTGGTTGCGTTTCCTGTGTGTCGGAGGGGCTGGCGCTCAATGCCTTCATCTGACGGTCCGTGATTACATGGATGAGAAGATACGTGAGAGAAACTGGCACACTGACATTGTCCGTTGTTGGGAATGATCCTTGAGCACCCGAGCATTCCTGAGGGCGGAGCAGGAAGTCTGGATTTTTAAAGGGTAGGCAACAGAGAATGAGGCCTTAGTTGCAACATGCTCTGAGCTCGTGGAGCAATTGACGACCCAGCTGGTTGATGCCCAAGAACAATTGATGGAGGAGAGTCACCAGATGACCATACTTCAAACTGAACGGGCGCAGGCACAAGCAAGGATTAGCGAACTACGCTATATGGCCGATGATGAAAAGAGAGTCTTCAGGGAGCGAGAAGCAATCCTGGAGGCTACCAGCCAATGGGTAGTGGCATTTGAAAGATCAATCCAGCACACTGATCCTTAAGGGCTCTGTTTTGGATATCTCATGAACTTCTTGCTTTTACTACTCACCATTTTGAACCAATGTATGGAATAATCCATTTTTCTGTACCCTTTTGATTAATACGCTCAACCATAATCCTGAAATAAATAACAATTCACCCCTAATCTCATGTGGGTCGTACCCAATGTGAGAAAAAAAATGATACTTGTGTTATTATTTTATCCGACTGTGGGGTGTAAACCAAGCTTCAAGCATCCGAAATCGGGCACATATTTCTGAGGAGGAGAGGGTGGTCCAGTCGAGAGGAGGGGACCTCAGACCGATTGATATATCTTCCTCTCAATGTGTTCTAACACACAATTGGGGCAATGTCAAGGGCATTGAAATCCATCCAAACATAGGGAGATGAAAAAGGTGATTCACGTTACCCAAATTCAGAACACTATGGGGGGCACGACGATGGAGGATAACTATTATCCATGGTGGAAACACAGCATCCATATCACATTGGCATGAAATGGGGACAAAAAATGAGGGCTGACCACTGACCATGTTCGCAACACGGGGCCTAACTCAAACATCTTTGATCAGTCTTCCAGAACGTTGGCCCAGGATAGCAGGCAGACCATATGCCAGTCATCCATATTGTTACAATAGGCGGACCAAAGGTCTATCATCCATATTGTTACAATAGGTGGACCTAAGGTTGAGTATCCATACTGTTAGGGGGTCCCATCAAACATGACCAGTCTTCTGAAATGTTGGCCCAAGACAGCAGGCGGACCATATGTCAATAATCTATGTTGTTGCAATAGACGGACCAAAGGTTTATCATCCATATTGTTATAGCAGGTGGACCACAGGTCGAGCATCCATACTGTTAGGGGGTCCCATAAAATATGAAAGAGGACGAGGATCCGAATAAAGGGGCATGAAAAGCGTGTAAAGTTGAGTGGTGGTTTGTTTAAACAGAATCCAACACTCCCAAAATTACACCACCATGGTGGAGGCGCATTAGTAAAACATATTAATCTAATCATAGATCATCCCAATTTTTAGACAGGAACACTCTGGAGAGAGAACTGTCACTTCCCAACATCACTATGTGGCATCCTGAACTTATTCGAGGTTGATGATGCAGTTACACAACTACGCAAAAAGTCAGGCCAAGGGGCCGACAGTGAGGAGCGAAGAGATTTGGTAATCCCTAGGGCTGGACCCAAGATGAAACGTTTTGGCATTCTTACATATCTCATAAGGATGAGAATCAAGCCACATGTAGTTCTAGAAATTGTCTTAGTATAATGTCTTAGAACTCAGACCAATGATTAGTTAGGAGGACATGAGACGCATGGTAAGGTGATTGCAAAACCCAATGTGAATGAGTATGAGGTCCTGCTTACCATGCATTCCTTTGATGTGTTTCGTTCAAGGGACCGGGCATGAAGTTTAGGGTGGTCCCGTGGGGAAATTCACAGACTCTCCTACGTATCTCATAAGGATGAGAATAAAGCCATACGTAGTTCTTGGGGGTGCCTTTTAATGTCGTGCAGGATGGGACATAGGCGGGATAATTCTTATAATAGATCGTACGTTGTGTGGCTATTAAAAACCCAATGTGAACGAGGATGAGGTCCTACTCACCACGCCACGCAGTCCCATGGTCAAGGTCCCGAAGGCAGGATAGAAATGATGAATTAATGTAAATCAAGCTATACCCAAAGATAAGAGGTTCGGGCGTTCCTATGTACCCCATAAGAACAGGGATCAAGCTGCATGTACTTCTTGAAAGGGTGGCATGACATGACATGGTACCTGTGCAAAGGATAAAAGAGGCGTGTGGGTCTAGCCCTCACACAAAAATATGTGGTATTTTATGTATCTTGTTTTTTCTTGAAGGTAGATGGTTTTTTTTTGTGGAGAAAAGGGTAGAAACTCCTGGAATCTCCACAATAATCAAGACTTACAGAGGCATTGAAAAATGGGATGGTAATTGACCAATACCCAACGTGATGTCCCCTATGGAGAGGTCATCACAATGCAGTTCCGTTTTCCGTTGGGCGGTCAGGACGATATCATCACAGTTTATGGTCGTGTGGTAGGACCAACCAGCACAGTTTAGGGTCGTATGGCTTGGACCTGGGGGAGCACGCATGATACGATAAGGAATAACCGATGTAGATGAGGACATAATCACATCCCATCACCACATGTGATTCTGGGAGAGGAGGCTCAGGCCAAGGAGCTGATGAGGGTCCAACAATCAGGGGGCAGGAGACACTAGCTTCCAGCTGAACTGGGACCGAAACGCAATGTATGGGGGACTCCTCGTTTCCCATGGGTATTAGGGTCAAGATTTGCATGGTCCTTAGAGAAAACCGAAGAATATAATCTTAGCTCTTGGATCACGGGAGCCCCCAGAGACGCTGTAACGCAGCTTTATCTGCCTGATGTGTGGAGGTGCACTGAGGGTTTGTGCAATGAGTGTCGAGATTCCACCGTGAAACGATGGGGTGGAACATAATGTGAATCATGAAACCAGCATTCTGGGCCTGAAGAAGTTGGCATGACAACAAGTATTACTGTTGACCATGTTCGCAACACATCATCTTGTCGTGTTAGCCTTAGGGAAAAACAAATGAGAATCAACCGCTGACCATATTCAAAATGTGGGATTTGTATCAATTTGTTGTCTGAAACCCTTGGGGGCATTGGCCCATGATAGTTGGAGAGCCCTTAAAAGTTGTATCAAAGCCATTCTTGGGGATCCCTCAGTGTGTGAAAGATAATGGGGGACCGAATGAAGGGGAGCACGAAGCTTGGGAAGTGGACGGAACTTGCCTAAGTTGGATTTGACACTCCATGTCCTAGACCAGAGTACTCTAAACAGATTAGTAGACCACTGGAAAGGGTCGAAGGGCTCTGTTTAAGAGTGGCCAAAAGATGGCGGATTCCTGGGAGAAGGGGGCATGGCGCCGAGAACCCTGTACCACACCTATATATCCCCCCTGTGTGGAGGGACATGCCAAGGGGCTGAGGTGACCGGGAGATCGTGGGATCTCCTAAGAGATGGGGCTGGACCTGAAACCTAGTCATTCATGTGGTCCTACGTATCCCATAAGGATGGGAATCAAGCCGCACGTAGTTCTGAAATCACAGTTTAACATCATGTAATACGAAATGCAGTTTAACATCATGCGGGACAGGGGACACATCTCATATGGGGATAGGAACGGTACGGTGAGTAATCTTATGTGGATGAGGACATAATCCCACACCACACCATAAAATCCCACAAGAGAGACTGAGTTGTGGAAGGCCAAGGGGCCTGAGGCTGGGCCTCGATCAGGGAGGCCTGACCGGCTTGTAGTTTAACGTCTTTCTGTGAGGAAGAACATGGGAGAATAAGATTCCGTGAACAGGGGAGGTGTATGGCATAGAGAGTAACCAAATTTGAATGAGTATGAGGTCCTACCTACAACATCGTACAATTCTACATGAGAGAGCCTGAGTCAGAGGCCCGAGGCTAGGGCTCAGTCAGGGAGGCCTGACCGGCTTGTAGTTTAACGTCATGCAGGGCGAGCATGCAGTTTAGGGTCATGTAGGACCATGGGACAGTTTAGGGTCATGGGGGAACCTAGGGGACCAAATGTAGAGCCAAATGAAATTTAGGGTCATTCTAGACCAGATTTAGTTTAGGGTCATGCGGGACCATGGGCCAGTTTAAGGTCATGGGGGACCCTAGGGGCCCAAATGTAGGGCCAAATGCAGATTAGGGTCATCTTGGACCAGATGCAGTTTAGGGTCTTGTGAGACCGCAATCCAGTTTAAGGTCATGGGGGACCCCAAATGTAGTTTAGGGTCATGCAGGACCATTAGGCTCAGGAAAAGTACTGCTTGAGGAACTTGGCGTTGGTGGGAGGAGTTACAAGCTCACTATCCATGGTCACCAAGGATTATTCTCCATTGTAGTAGACCTTATGGATAATGTAAGGTCCCTCCCATTTAGGCTCCAACTTGTGTGGTTTCTTTCCATGAATCATTGGCGCCCTGAGGGTAAGTACCATGTCACCTTGCAGGAAGGAGTGGAGGAAAACCTTCTTATCGAAAGCTCAAGTGATCCTGCTCTGATGCCTTTCCAGGTTGTGCAAATCATGAAGATTATTCTCATCTAGCGCTTCCAATTCAGCTAGACAGATTTAGGCAACTCTATCTGGGGATTGACGGTCATAGACCACCATGCGAAATGAGGGAAACTGAATCTTGATGGGTAGGACAGCCTCAGTTCCATACACTAGGGAATACAGGGTCACCTGGGTGGAATTACGAGTCATCGTCCGATAAGCCCAGAGGGTGTTGGGGAGCTTTTCCGGCCAAATTTTCTTGTTCTGACCAACCATATTTTGCAAAATGATAGAGAGGGTTTTTTTAAACACCTTGATCTATCCATTTGCCTGTGCATGATAGCGGGAGGTGTGGTTAGAGAAAATGTTGTACTTGGCGTACAATTTATTCAGCTCGGCTGCTCGGAAGTTGGTGCCATTATCAGTAAGGATCACATGAGGTACTCCAAATCAATATATGATGTTGAAACTCATGAATTCAGCGATAGAATGGGCTTTGACTTCCTTGAGTGGAATTGCCTCTGCCCACTTGGAAAAGAAATCTGTAGCGGTCAGAATGAACCGGCATTGGCGGGCCGTTTTCGGTGGGTAAGGTCCTACAACATCCAACCCCCAGACTACAAAGGGCCAAGAATACATGGTAGTGTGGAGAGGATCTGGTGTCCGATGAATGAAGTTAGCATGCACTTGGCATGCATGGAACCTCTTGGAGAACTCGATGCAGTCATGGATCATGGAGGGCCAGAAGTATCCCAGTCTCCGAATCTGGTGAGACAAATTTGACCTGGCCTGATGGGCACTGCCGAAACCAGAATGAACCTCCTGCATGACCCATGGAATCTCGACTCGTTTAAGGAAACGAAGGAGAATACCATCAAATCCATGTCTGTAAAGGATCTGATAAATGCTAGGACCGCTCTGAAGGGTGAACTATAGCGCACGACATCGGACTTTCTCATGCTCTGCCTGGTCTTCCGAGAGATTACTGTGTTGGAGTTATTCAACCAAGGGTGTCCTCCAATCAGGAACTATTTCAATCACCATATCAGAAGTACCCAGGGCTCCTGACATAGGGGAACCGGCGGTAAGATGGTTTACCCATGGTCCATGATCGTATTTGGGGGTAATGGGGGAAATGAATCTCCGGTGCGCCACATTGATAATCAGGTCATCCTGTTCGTGCTCTGTAAGCGACGCTGCAAAGCAGGACAAATCATCTGCTGGACCGTTCTGTGACCGGGGAATATGAATGACCTCTGACCGAGAAGGGAACTTGGCCATTAGATGGATGGTACACTCCAACAATGGCACAAGATCTGTCTTTCTAACAACATAGTCTCCATTGACCTGCTTGATGACCAGCTTAGGATCCCCTTTCACATGCAGATGGGGCACGTCGATCTCGAGGGCCAGCTCGAGGCCAGTCATAAGGGCATGATACTCTGCCTCATTGTTGGTGTAGCCCTCTGACAACAGAAATTAATATGGTAGAACGACTTTCTCTGGGGTGATGAAGACGATACCCAGGCCCACCCTTTTGAGCCTAGGATCGTTGAGTCTCCTACCGGTGGGGCTCCAAGAGGCACCGTCAAAGTGAATCTGCCAACATGGGATGGCATGATCGACCGAGAGGATTGCCTCATCAGGAAAACCTAGGTCCAGCGGCTGATCAGCGTAGGTTGGGTGGGAAGCTAAAAAGTATTCCAATGCTTGTCCTTTGATATCCTTCTGAGGTACGAACCTAATGTCGAACTGCTAGAGGATCACCGACCACCATGCTAGTCAGCCTGTCAACATAGGTCAGTTCAGGACGTACTTCAACGGGTCTACCCGAGAGACCAGCTGTACCTCATGGTGCTGCATGTAGTGCCACAATTTCTGTATGACAAATACGAGCACCAGGAACCTCTTCTTGATGGGAGAATATCTAATTTTTGTATTGAGGTGTATGCGGATGAGGAAGTAGAGGCTATTCTATGTTCCCTCATTGTTCTTCTGGGCAATAAGTGTGCCAAGGGACCAGTCCAGGGCAGCTATGTAAAGGAACAATGGCTTCATAGAGACGGGTGGCATCAAGACTGGAGGTTGGAGCCGATACTGCTTGATTTCCTCAAAGGTGGTCTAACTCTCTTTATCCAACTCATAGGTGGTGCCTTTCTTCATGATTCGGGAAAAGGGATTACACTTTCCAGCTATATTCGTAATGAATCGGTGTATGTAGGCTAAGTGTCCTTGGAGACCTTGAAGCACCAGAATATTGCTTGGGGGAGGCATCTGACTGATGGCCTTGACCTTCTCTAGGTCTATCTCAATGCCTTAGTATCTGATGACGAAGACAAGGAACTTTCTAGAGGTGACCCCGAAGGCACACTTCAACGGGTTCATCTTCAGGTGGCGGGAACAGAGGAAAACGAACACTTTCTCAAGGTCCATGAGATGGTCCTAGTGCTGGTGATATTTGACCACCATATCATCCACATAGAATTCCACCAGTGTTCCCAGAATTGGCTTGAATATGCGATGCATGACCCGTCGATAAATGGCACCCGCATTCTTCTGGCCGAAGGGCATAACCCGGTAACAGAAAGTACCTTGGGGTGCCCTGAAGATAGTGGAATCCTCATCCTCAGGGGCCATCTAGATCTGGTTATCCCCAGAATATCCATCCATAAAGGAGAGGGCTTGGAACCCGACCATGGCATCAATCAACAATTATGTCCCTGGATGGGTAAAATCATCCTTCAGACAGTGGCGATTGAGATCGCAGAAGCCGATACACACTCTGATCTGCCCGTTCTTCTTCTAGACTGGCACAATGTTGGCTAGCTACCTGGGGTACTGGATCTCCTTGACGATTTTGTATTTCATTAGCTTATCAACATCGGCCACAACCATTGCACCGTGATAAGGGTGCATCTTTCTGGGAGGCTTCCTGAACCCGTGATGGTTTGCCGGGAGACCAAGGCGGTGGATGACTACCTGAGGATCTAGTCCTGGAATCTCGTCGTAACTCCAAGAAAACACATCACGGTTCTATCTGAAGGATTCCACAAAACACTACAGCTCATCGGGGGGGAATTGCGGCGCTGACCAATGTGGGTCTCAGGTCCACCTCTCTATTGAGGTTCACCTGTATCAACTCATCGACAATGGTGGAGACACCCTCCTCAAAGGCGGGAGGAGCATCTTCCATGTCCACCTCTCCACTTGTGGAAAGATCATCCATGGGGGGAGCTAATTCTGAGCTATCAAACCCTGATGGGTGGCTGGTGCCTGCTTGGGCGGTAGTGGTCATCGTATCAGGAGACTCATGCGCCACTGAGGCCATAACGATGAAGTCATTCGATCAAATCCCATATGGTATTTAGCCCAAATGGCCAAACTTGATGACATCAAAGTAGTATTGGTGTGTCACCTTGATCCGGTTAATTCCAGCCCAGAACAACAGACATGTATGACGTACCGCTGTTGCCATGAGCCTGACATCCCGATACCGTGCACGGGTAGGAGGTTCCGGGATCACCCGATCCTAGTGTGTGTAGTAGTATGAGGTGATTTTCCACCATCGCTTGGGCCTAGAAATATTACTTCCCCTTATACCTGAAATGAAAAAACATTGCACCATTTCAGGGGTTGTGGCCTCCAACCGATGGATTGGGAAGGCGTAAGCGTCATTCAGACCTGCCCAAGGATCACTTGTGTCAGCGATTGACTTGATCTCACCTACCAGAATCTGCTTATCCATTCTCTTGTAATAGTTGGTGTCCAAATAATGGGCTTCACCAGAGGAAAAAGGATATGCATCTCTTTGGAGAACACCTACTCAGTCATTAAGGGAGTATTTGAGGCATTGGTGATACGATGAGGGGACCGCTGCATGTAGGTGGAGCCACGGTCTTCCCATCAACGTGTTGTAGGCGGTGTCCTGAGAAACAACCATGAATTTGGTGCTGGAAATTAGGCCACTGAATTGGGTCTTCAAGTGATTCTTTCCGACTGGAGTGTGCTTGGTCCTGGCATACCCCTGTATTCTGAGGTTAGAGGGAGTTAAATCATCCTCAGACAACCCCAGCTTCTGCAGTGTCCGAGTTGGGATTAGGATAATCCTAGAACCCGTGTCGACAAGACATCGACGGACTTCCATTCCATTGAACTGGCCAGTGATGTAAAATGGGTGAATGTGACCCTGTATGGGAGGGTCTTCATCTTCACCGGAGAATGAGATAACTGCCTGGCATTCGGCATCCTCAATTGCCTCAGTTTGGAAGGCTATTGTAGTTGATACCTCTATCTCAAACTAGAGGGTGCTCTTTAGGGACTTGGTGAGAGCCTCACACATTTTAGATGACCACAGAAGAGCCTCAAGGATAGAAATCCTTGCTAGAATTCTGACTATGTGCTTCAGAACATCATTCTTTCTGTCCAAATGCGAGCTTCTACTTACAAGAGACTACTCTGTGATTGGAGGCATGACGGGCCCTGCCGGCTGGACCAGTGGTTGACTAGAACTAGGCATATATCTTTGTTCATGAGTTGAAGCCCGAAGAGTGGCTGCCAGATGTGGACTGGAAGGCTGGGGTTAGCTGGTGACAGGGTGGAGCTGGTCGCGGCAGGACCAAGGTGGTTCTGCTTGATCCAGCAACACAAATGGTGGTAGAGGTGGACTTGTCATCAATGGATGAAGGGGTCGCATGTGCTGAGCTCTACACTGTGCCTACTACCTGTTCTTCATAGTATGCACAGCCTGGCTGGGGGTGCCAACTATCGTGCCCCGGTGATTCATGTAGCCACAGCTCCAACGATGCTGGCAACGGCTGGGGACATTGGGAAGGTCTACCCGGCATTCCTTGTCGTTAAGAGTCAAAAAGGTATTTACCAACTCTATGGTGTTAACCGAAGCGTACCCCAGACTATCACTTGATAAGTCATCCACCACTGGGCAGATTCTGGGAGGAATCCCCACTTCTGGGGGCATAAAGTCTCCAAGAGTGTGGGATGACGATGTCATTGTCATGGCACGTTCTTTCTTCTTGCGCCACCGCCGTTTGCTCTTCTGGGAAGAGGCTGGCTGAGATGACGATGTTGATGTAGTAACCATAGCTTCAGAGGGATCTGGCTGATTCAGGCCTGCACGAATGATGCCATGGGCGCAGGTGACCGTCATGTGGGTCGTCCAGTCGTTATACTTCTGGGACCCACGGTCATAAACCCGCTGCCATTCATCCTCGTCACCGCTACTGACATCTGATCTCACAAAGACACCCACCACTTGTACCGGGGCTGGGACCAAACTGACTATATTATTATCAATTTTGTCTTGGAGCCAGTCCTTGAACACGTAGCATCGCTGGATGGTGTACCCCAGGGTCTGGTGATAAGGGCAGTAGTTGGGGTGATCGGTGAGATGCGCCTCTTTTGGATTCCAGCACTCAGGTAGCCTCAAAATCCTCTACTCCAAGGAACTACAGAAGTAACTGGGGACCTGAGCTTCGTCAAATGAGTAGTTCTGATTCCTTATATCTGGAAAGGGGGATCTAGGAGGCTGGCCCTGACGAGGGGTCGGAGGGGCATGTCGAGGAGCTGGAACCTGATTATCTCACATAGGCGGTGGTGGTGCGTTACGCAGAGGCGATTTTCGATTTTGAGGCCATCACTGCTGGGCCTGAAAGCTGTGCCAGTGGAGGCGTTCCCCTATGGGGCTATGGAGATGGCCTCACTGGTAGCAAATCTAGCTGCCTTGGGGCCTCAATCTGGGCCACAGCAGTGGGCTCGGCTCTGGCAGCTCTCCATGTAGGGACTATAAGAGGCAGCGGGCATGCATGACTGGCCTGTTGCAGGGCTTCATCGAGGTGATGGGCCTTGATTGAGAAGTCCCGAAATCCTCCAGGTTAATTCTGAGTGATCAGAGAAAGAACCAGCTTTCCCTTGACGTTCCCTACGCACATTGTTAGTAATTTCTATTGAGTCAACGACCTGTCAAGGGAGTTTGTAAGCCCTTTACACCGAGTGATGAAGTCCACAACTCGCTCATCGGGACTTTTCTTGCACATGAAGTGGTCTGCGATGTTCGTCTCCTAGGTTGTGGAACTGAACTGGTAGAGGAATTTCCTGCGAAGGTCCTCCCAGCTAGTCACGGATCCGACAGGGAGCTGGCTATACCAGACGAACACTGGCCCTTCTAGTGTCTAAAAAAAGCAATGGAGTTTGGCGGCCTCCTGCTACGCTGGAGTCCCTAACATGGGCCCACACCTTGAGTTGAAGTGAGTTAGGTACTGTGGCGGGTCTCCTATCCCGTTAAAGGGGGGAAAAGTGGGATTTCAAAATCCCGGGGGTGCTGGCATATCACCCACCCATACTGGGTACGAATTTCCATCTAGTGGGATCACCACCTGCCGAAGCACTGCCATCAAATCTTCTGGATGCAAGAACCTGTCTTAATGAGGATCCCAAACCACAAGCGCATTGTCGGGCTCTTCAATTTTATAGAAAAGATCAGCAGCTCGTGGGTCAGCTGGGGAAGCGACCCTTGGTGCGACGGGAGGAACCCAAACAGGATCTCTTGGGTGATCACGCTGATCGGGAGGGTTTGTTGAAATGTATCGTGCCATCTTTCCATGAGCTCCGCCCTCTCCTCTGTCAGCAAACACGGCGTGATTGGGGTTGCCTGGGAGAATCTTGTTGAGGGGCAGTTATTCCTGCCACTACTGCCCCGGTCTAGAATCACCATAATCAGGTCGCCACTCTGCAATGCATTTAGCTAGAAGCTCATCGACAAACATCTTCTTCTTAGCAAGTTGTTGGCGTAGTGTGGCATTCTTAGGATCTTCCTCTGCCTTCCTCATTGAGGAAGATGGGTCAGCAAGCTTGACAGCCCCAATGTGGTTTTACCCTTGCTAATGTTCCAGCTCAGTGTTAATGCCTCAGTGGGCATGGGGAGACCTATCAGGTTCCTCTGCAGATGAGTTGTCCTCCCTTATGGGTCTAGTAGTTTCTTGTCTCCAGGGGGTGAGTCTCGATCAAGGAGTTCCAGACCGTTCCCTTCTCGAGAAAGATCGGCCATATTGACTGTCGCTGCCCTCGGGGGCATGTCCTCAGAGTTTCCCAGTGAGTCAGGCTATCAGCGAATCGCACTGAAGAGAAGGGCGGTGTACTGCCCCCATGCACGGAAATGCGTGTGGGGGTGGCCTCCTCGATAGCTTTTCGGAGTACTTGAAAGCTCTGAATGAATTGCTATTGGAGGGCCCTGTGTGGGCCAAGTGATTCGGGGTGCCGAACAGCGGGGAGCATGGCTTGGTCGACCTGATGACATTGCTTGCTGATATCCTCAAGGTGTGCTCGGCTCCTGGGATAGGGCACTTTCTGATAGTGAATACAGGAGTGAGTCGCCCGGAGTGTCTGGCGGAAACATTGAAGCTCTCTCAGGGTGAGCGATTCTGGTGTATCAAAATCTGACCCTGCAATCGGCCAAAACTTCTCAAATAAGTGGCCTACTGTGAGGATGGTCTAGAAGCTCCATGGATCAGGTTCAGAACCCGGACCTTGATAGCCTCTCTCAACAACTGGGAGTGATTGGGGAACTGGCAGCGGTGCCGAGGCAGGTTGCTGGGCCAGTGGGCTGGCTGGAAGGGATTACGGTGGGCAGGCCGATTGGCCGCCAAACCCTAAGTCTCCCTCCGAGGGTTGCAGTGTCATGGCTGCCACATCACGATGTGATGGGCCAGAGAACGAGACTCCTGTCATAGTGTTGGTGCTTGCTGGGGATGTGCTATGTCATGACTCTTTCGCCATCGACCCCCAAAAAAGGTCTCATTAGTCTCTGGTTGAGATGGAAGGTGCTTCCGGAGGGGCCGATGGTGACTGCAAGTTTGATCCCTGGGGGTACGTCAGGTCCTCTTACTCCTGGATATACCTTTTGAGGGAGGCGAGGATCATATGGATCTGGCTTTCAGGGAGTACAAGGCTAACACACTGTGTCTCTATCCCAATGATTGACTCAAAGGACTGAGGGGAGGGCTCCATCGCCGAGTCTTACTTCACCTCGGAGTCTGAGAAACAGACTTGTCTGATTTCAGTCCGACCTTCCCTGGAATTTCACTTATGGCGATGACGTCCCTCCTACCTGCCCCTGGGTGGATTTTAGGGGCAAGTTTGATTTCCGTCATCGAGTCCTCTGGCCGCACTGGTGCTGGAGCCGAGAGGAAAGAGGGCCGGGGTGCAGGGATCACCGGGGAAAATGTCGAAAGGGACATGGGGAGGACCTCCATGCGGGCGAGTGACCAGACATGAAACGGCGTCGTACTCGCGGTCTGCGGTAGGGGAAGTGACCCCATACCCCGTGTAGTGGGTGATGGAGAGAGCCCCACCCAGAGTGTTCCTGTTATGGGAAAGCCCCTTACCTGCGGCAGAGGTGGTGCTAGGCAGGCCTCCGAGCCGAGGTTGGAAGGAGGTTGGGCCCTTACCTTCTAGAATGGAGGCACGGAGTAGGCCTTCACGATGGATGGCACAACTGCGAATTGGTCTGTGGCGGCCATTGCATGTGCCAGTGACCGAGACAGTCGACCTAACCTGCCCATGGGGTGGTCAGGGCCTCGATCCAGATCAGGCATATAACTTCCCCTACTCAACGTGTGCGAGGTTTTGATGATAGGAGTCATTAGTGGCTCAGGCCATAGTGGTTGCCGACGTTGATGCCCCGGGGCAAGCATCCACTTTCGCTCATGCCCGACGCTGGCGTCGGGTCAGGTGGGTTGGAGTTGGTGGTGCAGGCACAGGGTTTGCCTACTCCTTAGCCCGGGGAGTCGGGCGGAGGCATCGACGTGGCCTAGCAGGGGCCCTGACCGTGAACCCTTGAAGCAGGTTTCTGAGTGGGCCAACCCGGACATCCCCTACCTCATCGGCATAGGGGGAAGAGGTTTCAAGGAGTTCCGGGGATAAGCTCCCAAAACAGTTGAACGTCAGGGTGGGGAGCGGTGGCTCCCTGCGCGGCCCTCGGGAGTGGCGACAGCGGTGAGGCGCAACTACCTCGAGATCCGAATGGGCCATGTCCCTTGTGGGGATGACTCCTTACTCCTTGTACCTACGCACAAGGTCGTTGATCACCCTCTGTTGGATAATCTCTAACGGGGAGAGGGGATGTGAGCGCCCGACAGTCACGGCGATCAGGGAAGCTGTGGAAAACGCAGTACCATGTGGGGTGGCCATGTCGTTACTGCCCTTGTCCCTACACCGGTGGGCAGGTGGAGATCGAGCTCTGGATGCAGCGGTCTACTTCTTGAAAGTAGGGAGATGAACCCATTAACACAAACAGGAAAAGAAATCGACAACCAATAGCCCAACGCCATTCCATCTTCCGTAGTTGGTAAGAGGGATCCACGTTGACAACATCACAGAACGGAGTGCTCAACGTCCTGACTGCCCCAACCCATAGCGGGTTTCACGTCCTGGTGCTGGGTGGCTGGACTTTGTTACATGATAATCTTATGACACCCCAAACACTACCAACCTCCATATTGAGGAGAAAAGATTCACATCGAGTTCACCATTTTCTGTTTCTGACGCTTTCTGCCAGGGCGTGCGTTCGCATCCGTCACGCAGGGGAGGACGCGCGGCTTGTTGTCCCACATTCTGGCTTTCCAAAGGCAGGCGACATCCATTTTTTATTTAGGGATGTCTACTCCTTGATCGAAATAGGGATGATGGGATGTGGGTTATTTCTTCCATGGATTTCTCCTCGGAGCTCGTCACCCAGTCCGGGTCTCCCTCATAGATTTAAGACATATTATTGAACTTGTTCCCGGTGCCATATCTTCATGGACCTAGTTAATTACACTACTTTCTTGGAGATGCTCCAAGGGGTCTGGTCGGGGCAACAACCTTCTTTCAGGAGAGTGGTAACGCTGAGTTGTCATTGGCGTGTCTTGACGATGGGGGATTGCCATGTCTATCTTCTGTCTCTTGATATAGGGATTCTTGAGGGTTTGGATTCCAGATGCATCCCACATTAAACGTGGAAAATTTAATTCCATAGGCATGCATCTGAGGTTTTCCTCATCTTTCAATTTTTAACATGGGGTATGTCGCGAGTTTAACGTCCAGCGGGGATGGATCAGACTGATCGGGACACTGAGAGTGGATCAGATAAAAGAACCCCATGAAGGTAACTTCGATGTTTTGGCCATCACGTGGGCGGCTTCCCGGATGCTGTGGAGTGGATTGAAGTGGCATGATCCCCCCGGGATGTGGCGGCCCGGGTAAGAATCAAGATGGGTGATGAAGTGAAGAGGGGATTACACTCTGAGGTGGCCCATAATGGACAAGGGGCTTACGCTCTGAGGAAGCCCACAATGGATATGGGGCTTATGCTCTAAGGCGGCCCATAATGGGGGACATGGGGCTTACACTCTGAGGTGGCCCATAATGGATATGGGGCTTATGCTCTATGGCGTCCAACAATGGATAAGGGGCTTACGCTCTAAGGTGACCCATAATGGGTGAACCGACGTGAAGAGGTCGGAACGACTGGGTGGTGGGCTTGAACCTCGTGGAGGCTTCCTACGTATCCCCATGGTAGGGAATCAAAGTCATTGTAGTTCGGGTATACAGTTTAACATCATGCGGGATGAGGGCATTTGGGGCTTATTGTAACACCCCGAGATTTGATGAAAAATTTTATTTTTTATTTTATTGGTGTCTTGTGTTGTACGCTACACCAAAAGGAGCATGCACTACACGCATCCTTGACTTTCCCTTCATTACACGCAATCGTGACCTTCCTTGATAGCGTGTGTAGTACGCAATACCGAGTTTCACTAAACAACGATATGCTATTAAAATATTATTAAAACTAGTCGTTATGAATAGTAATAACCAGTTTTCGAAATTTTGTAAATTTTATTTTCCAAAATGGACTTCATTTTTGGATTCGGAATATTGAAATTAGCTTAGGGTGAAATTTTGGTACTTTTCGGATAACTTTCATATTCTAATGAATAGTGAAAATTACTAAATTTTAATTAAAAACAACTTTTTTAATCGAAATAATTAATAATGATAAATTATTAATTTGAGTGGTTTTAAATTATATTTAGAATATGTTTTTACAATTTAATACAATGTTGTTCATTGGAGGTAATTTCACATTTAAACCAGACATAAACAAGTGTCAATCTTTTCATAGTTATTATCTCTTAAAGACACGCTATTTGTTTTGCCGATAGGAATTAATTTTTAAATTCGTTAATTTAATTGATATGTTTTGAATTTGGTAAATTAAACATCATTTTTGAATTCATAATATCAAATATAGCTTAGGCCTAATTTTTGGTATTTTTCTGGAAACTTTCATTTTTTGATGAATAGTGAAACCACTAAGTGGTAGTTAAAAAACTGAATTTTTTCATAAAACATAATTTTACCGCTTCTGTGAGTGGTATTTCAAAAATCCGAGAGACACGGTTGATGTCAGTAAGTAAAATGTGGTTCAATGAGATGAAAATAATTTTTGGTGAATAGTAACTTTTTACTTTTATTTACCACGGTTAAAAGTAAATAGGGTAATTAAGGGTAACAATGATATTATTATTATCGTAACACATGTCTTAATTCTATTGGATAAGTGTAATTCGACCAAAAACTAACTTAGGAATAAAATATGACCATTTAGGCCCACTTGGATTAGATTAGGACATTTATTATTAATTTATTTAAAGAAGGGTTAAAGTAGTTAAAATCAAAGTTTAATAACTAAATCATTTTTAATATAGGGTTATAAAGAAGATAAATTAGACTATAAGTATTCATTAGAAAGCTAAAAAGATTTCCTACATAATGATATTTTATTTTTAATTTTTAGACTTTAAATAATATAATTTATTTATGACCCAAAGATGATGCAGTAATTATCTTATTAATGAAATATTGACATAATTGATGTTATAAATACCCAGATAAATATAATTTGAGGCTTTTTATTAATTAAACTAATTTTATAGGTTAATATGACATGTTAGTATTGATTTAATTATATTGTTCGAACTAATCATTCTGTTATGATTTTCACAAAAATCAATTACTAAATAGTCTCAAAATTGACATCAAATAGATTTTAAAACAAATATTATATTAGTAATTGTTATTTTATTCCTAAAAATCCAGGGTTCGGCCAAATGACTTATATAAGGTTATATATATTAATAATAAACAAATTGGGGTTCGTTTGGCTGCTTATAGTAAGTTTATTAACCTTATAATATAAGAACACAAGAAGACACAGTAAAAGTAAAATTATTTAACTTAATGTTAAATCTAAATGATAAGGTTAAAATAGGAACCTAGACTTGTCTAAATTCAATTGTATGAGAGTATTTAGACCCATCCCCACCATATCTTCAAAATATATCAATTTGGAGCTATTAAAAACCGAATTTGACTTTATAATAAAATAATAGTTTTAGTTATTCCAAAGGTGCCCCTCTCCTCCCTTATAAAAGGGCACCTCCTCCCTCTCTTCCTCACACCACATTGAGCCATCAAGCTTGGCCAAACCCTGCCAAATTATCTTCTCCACTTCCCTAGCAACTTCCTAGAGGTTCTGGTCTTCCTCAATGTCCAATTTTAGTGCCTTAAAAGGATATCTCAAAGAGGCGCTTCAAAGAAGAGGTAATGTCCGCTACCGATTATTTGAACTTTATTTCTTCTTATACTTCTTCTTATTAGGTTATTTTATTATGAATTAATAACATCATTATCACTCATATACTGATATGTTATTATCATTATTAAACAACCCTATTTCACCATCTATCCATCCTACGGAAAACGAAATCACCGCGCGTGCGTACGTACGGAATACCGTCTCCACGCCATGGTGTAATCTATTTTCCACCACCACCTTACTTGGATGGGTATAATTGTGTAAATAATAAATATATATGATTATTGTAAAGTGATATTTATTCTGAAATAGTATACATACACTCCAATACAATTCCACGATCATGAGAATGATATCATCCCTCGTGCGTACGTACAGACTACCGTCTCCACGACGCGATGAGATTCATTCTCCACGTTAACCATTCATGAATGATTATAAAGTATATATAATAAGTAATCATGAAATATATGAAATAATAATGATACTGGATTTATGTGTATATATATGTATGTCATCTACTTAATTCCATTAAACTCAATAAGGAAACGAAAACAGCGTTCATGCATACGTACGGTCTACCGTCTCCATGAACGGTGTATTTCTTTCCATTTACTGATCTATTATATATATGCATATTATGAATATATATTATATATAAATCATGTTTTATACTCTATAATTAAGTAATCATGATCTAAGTAATCATATGAATAATTACAAGTCAAGACACGGACGACAAATGAAACGATTTTACCCAAAACACACTTTAACATGGAATTTACAAAAGAACGGGTAAAATAAAGTCATAAGTGAACAATATATGATATCATAACAATGAGTATGATTATGGAATAAGTCAATAACATTATTTAAATCATTATACAGGAGGTTCGGACACTTACGAAGCAAATCGGACCTAAGGTATTGGAAATATCACAATCTTATTTTTATCCGAGATTGTTTATACTTTAGTATTTACTGGGGTGTATTTTATCATCCACATCCATTTTTCCTCAATATGTAATATTATTTCCATCCACCTACAATTGTTTAAATCCAATTTTACCCTTCGGTGAGTTTTTAGTAAAGGATATTAAAGGAATC
Organism: Viscum album; assembly: GCA_963277665.1. NCBI lineage: Eukaryota > Viridiplantae > Streptophyta > Magnoliopsida > Santalales > Viscaceae > Viscum > Viscum album. The sequence goes on from OY728164.1 coordinate 1,356,147,512, forward strand.
TTTTGTCGTTTTTCATACGAGGTACTTTTTGACTTTTCCGACAAAAGTACGAAGAATGTTTTTTTAACATATACGTCATGAATGGATTTTTAAAACATTATTTCCAAGAATCTTCTTTTACAAGTTTTTAAGTTTATTTTTAATCAACTTCTTTTAGTTTTGAATTGTACGACATGTTAAGGAAGGAAAAGTGTTTTTGAAGCCGAAAGGATATTTTCCTCAAGAATGGAGTTCAAGTGTTCTATCAAAATTATTTTCCATATAAGATAATAAACGGTTCTGTTTCTATCCCTATCATTACATTGATTTGATTATATTCTGATGGAATTATATTTATGAATTCCTTTATCTTATATGAATTGTTTTATGATGTCATGATGTTTAAGATTCCCATTTTTATTACACGGGTTATGCAATGATGTATGATTTATGATTTTGTGGCACACATAAGAATGGTATCATTATGAGATGGGTGGGACCTATATCTCCCTCCCATGCATTGGGTAAAGATTTTATATCTCATGAGATAGACATGGATGGAACGGTAGGTTATACCGGTTCAGTGAAACAGGACTGAAACGAGGAGTGAACTCGGTTCAGAAAGGGACTTTGTCCACTAAGATAGTCCTGGAAATGAGACTTGACTAATAAGAAATTATTTTCTATGATTATGTGTGTATGCCACAAAGTTTCATGTTTTATGTTATGATTATTGGGATTACATTTTACTACTATGATTTATCCCATGTTATGAAATTATGATCTCTTTTGCAGGTTAAGATTTCCAAAATATATGTTCTTATGAATATGACGTGATTGATATTTCTTTTTTTTACCCTTACTGAGCATTTGAGCTCAACCTTTTATGTTTTTTTCCCCAGGATATAAAGAAAGGATTTAGGTTTAAAAAAAAGAAGATCTTTATGTGAGATGTTGAAGATCTTTCACCATGATTAGAAGATTATATTCAAATTTTCCAAAGACATTAAACTATTACGGTCCTTGTGTGTGTGTTTTTGTTATGTACTATGTATTCCGCAATAGTAATGTAATGTCTATGTAAGTTAAGCTTCGGGTCTCTATAGTTGGTATCAGAGCATAGGTTTAGTTAACCATTGGAAACTAGGATGCGATAACTTTAGTGAGATCCCTAGAGATATTTCTAAGGTACGTCTAGGGATGTCCTTAAGGTTAAGTATACGTATAGGTTATAGTACTAGAATTATGCTAACGATCATAGAATTAAACATAAGATGTTAGATATTGAAGGTACTCCCCCTTTATTATGTTGTTTTCCCTAGCATGATTTTTGCCTCTCACACTATTCTTTTTGGGTTTTAGACGATGGATGAAACCTGAAGGAACCATGTTGATCAATGTAATGGACAATGTAATGATTGTCCCCCTGAACAAACAAATGTTATGGGAGATGGAGTGCAAAATCTTATTTCAATACTTACACAAGCTATGAATCATTCTGAACTTCCAAATGAGTAGAGAAGGGAACAACATTCTATTGAGTCCTTCATGAGGCAACGTCCACCTTCTTTCAGTGGGTCTTCTGATCCACTTGTTGCTGAACAATGGATCAGTACCACTGAAAAGATATTTTCAGTTCTTCAATGTTATGAACATGATAAATTCATGTTAGCAGTATATCGTTTGAAAGGTGAAGCTGGTCAATGGTGGAATCTTATCAAGAATACGAGGCAAAGAGATTAAATTGAGTCCATGGAATGGGACGAGTTCAAGAACTTATTTTTCAATAAGTACTTCCCTCGTATTCTTCGAACAAAGATGGAGAAGGAGTTTCTTGAACTAAAGAAAAAGGATGATGAATCTGTTGGTATATACGAAGCGAATTTTACAAGGCTTGCAAGGTATGCATCTGGATTTATCATCCAACCTGAAAGTAAAGCTGATCGATTATTCAGTGGCTTAAAACCAAATCTTAGAAGTGAATTAGCAATAAGAGACTTCAGTAGCTATGATGAAATTGTGCGTTGTGCTATCAAGGTAGAAATGGAAGTTGGTGTTACTTATCCATCTCATAGTTTTGACAAGAAATGAAAGATGGAGTTCAAGGAGAAATCTCATAATAATGATGAAAAGAAGATGAATGATTCCTTATGCTCAAAGTGTGGAAAGAAGCATGGTGGAGATTGTCTTAAAGAGACAAGTAAATGATTCAAATGTGGAAAAGAAGGTCATCGGGCATTTGAATGCCGCAATGATGGGAAGAAGATGCCTAATGATGCAAAAAAAGTAAGGGATACAAAGAATGAACCTACTACACTTCAATGCTTCAAGTTCAAGGAAATGGTGCATTATGCTAATAAATTCCCTAATCCAAGGGTTAGTGATGATCGACTTGAGCAACCACTTAAGGCAAAGGACAAAGGGAAGTCACATGCGATCACCATTGGCGATGTTGAATATGAAAACGATGTGGTGGAATGATTAAGTGTTTATGTAATGGGATTCCAGAATAATGTTGTATATAGTATCGTGGAATATTTGAATATTTATGTTTTGGTCTATTTTGGTTTTCAATAATTTTATGGCATCGGTAACCATGAAAAGTGATTGAAATATTTTTGGAAAGTAGATGATATGCACATAATGAAGGGATAAAGAGAATCTAATATGTTTGATAGTATTCATGAGCTCATGATTGATATAAGGACTAAGTGATATCATGGTTTGAGTATATATAATTTTGAGGATTTTGGTATGTGGAAAGTGTTAACTTTTAACTGCATTCATGTTTTCACTAAGGTTCAATGGATATTCATTCTTCAATAGAATACATGATTAAGGTGTTCACATGTTTGTAATTTGACCAACAAGATATATCTTATGATATATGGGGGATAAATGATGGCATTCACGTGATTGTTATGTGACATTTCAAGTAATCATTTTCTTTACACTATGATCTTGGACTAAAGTATTTTAGATAAGCCTGAAGATTGGAATGGATTATGTTGGACATTAGTTAGGATAGAACTTTTTTGGATATTATTAATGGGATGTTATGGTAATATAGCTTTAGAAAAAGGACAACCTGCAGGATGGGCGGCAGCCCATCGCGTCGGACAAGGCTGTGGGAATCGAACCCACAACCGAAGTGCGACTGGCCTTTATCGCCTACTACTGGCCTATAGGAAATCCCTAATTAGTAGAAACTAGTTTTATTTTAACACGCGGTATGATATATGAAGTATAAGTTCATTTTTGGAATCGTATACGATTAACCTCACCATAGATGGACTTATTTATATTTGATAACTTTTGCTAACCTTTTGTTTGAAACAGATGGAATGACCCATCATTCTATCACATGATCTGTTAACACTTCACGAATAACAAATTCAACTTTATTTCATTAAGAGATGAAGTGGAAATTGTTCAAATCACAAAAAACAGTGATATTGTACAAAAATCAAGCAAGTATTTCTTCTAATTAAAAATTTTCAACTTTAGGGAAATGATATTGAAAACCAAAAATGTTGTCCTAGTGATCTTATATCTGATTAATCAAATGGTACCTTAGATCATCACAAATTTATGGCTTTGTGATTGATGGATTTTTCATAGCCATGTTCCCTACCACTCTCCATCAGAACATGACGGTTAGTTTTCTCTTCCATATCCATATTTCCACCTATGTTCTCCTACGTGGAAACCCAGTGATGAGTTAATTTGGGTAATCGTTACATTTCATACTTTAGTTTTTAAAGCCAAGTTTTGGTATTCCTTTTTACGATGTGGTTTTCTATTAAAGAAACTTTCGAGTAGTAAACCATTTATAACCCTGACGAATTTCGAGGGAGAAATTCATTTTAAGGGGGGTAGAATGTAACACCCCGAGATTTCATGAAAAATATTCTTTTTATTTTTATTGATGTCTTGTGTTGTAAACTACACCAAAAGGAGCTTGCACTACATGCATCCTTGACTTGCCTTTCATTACACGCAATCGCGACCTTCCTCGATAGTGTTTGTAGTACGCAATACCGAGTTTCACTAAACAACGATATGCTATTAAAATATTATTAAAACTAGTTGTTATGAATAGTAATAACCACTTTTTGAAATTTTGTAAATTTTATTTTCCAAAATGGACTTCATTTTTTGATTCGGAATATTGAAATTAGCTTAGGGAGAAATTTTGGTACTTTTCGGATAACTTTCATATTCTGATGAATAGTGAAAATTACTAAATTTTAATTAAAAACAACTTTTTTAATAGAAATTTTTAATAGTGATAAATTATTAATTTGAGTGATTTTAAATTACATTTAGAAAATATTTTTACAATTTAATACAATGTTGTTCATTGGATGTAATTTCACATTTAAACCAGACATAAACAAGTGTCAATCTTTTGATAGTTATTATCTCTTAAAAACACGCTATTTGTTTTGACGACGAGAATTAATTTTTAAATTAGTTAATGTAACTGATATGTTTTGAATTTGGTAAAATAAACATCATTTTTGAATTCATAATATCAAATATAGCTTAGGCCTAATATTTGGTATTTTTCTGGAAACTTTCATTTTTTGATGAATAGTGAAACCACTAAGTGGTAGTTAAAAAACTGAATTTTTTCATAATACTTAATTTTACCGCTTCTGTGAGTGGAATTTCAAAAATCCGAGAGACACGGTTGATTTCAGTAAGTAAAATGTGGTTCAATGAGATAAAAATAATTTTTGGTGAATAATAACTTTTTTACTTTTATTTACCACGGTTAAAAGTAAATAGGGTAATTAAGGGTAAAAATGATATTATTATTACCCTAACACATGTCCTAATTCTATTGGATAAATTTAGTTCGACCAAAAACAAACTTAGGAATAAAATATGACCATTTAGGGCCACTTGTATTAGATTAGGACATTTATTATTAATTTATTTAAAGAAGGGTTAAAATAGTGAAAATCAAAGTTTAATAACTAAATCATTTTTAATATAGGGTTAGAAATAAGATAAATTCGACTATAAATATTAATTAGAAAGCTAAAAATATTTCCTACATAATTATATTTTATTTTTAATTTTTAGACTTTAAATAATTTAATTTATTTATGACACAAAGATGATGTAGTAATTATCTTATTAATGAAATATTGACATAATAGATGTTATAAATACCAAAATAAATATAATTTGAGACTTTTTATGAATTAAAATAATTTTATAGGTTAATATGACATGTTAGTACTGATTTAATTATATTTTTCGAACTAATCATTCTGTTATGATTTTCACAAAAAACAATTACTAAATAGTGTCAAAATTGACATAAAATAGTTTTTAAAACAAATATTATATTAGTAATTGTTATTTTATTCCTAAAAATCTAGAGTTCTACCAAATGACTTAGATAAGGATATATATATTAATAATAAACAACTTGGGGTTCGTTTGGATGCTTATAGTAAGTGTATTAACCTTATACTATAAGAACACATGAAGACACGGTAAAAGTAAAATTATTTAACTTAATGTTAAATCTAAATGATAAGGTTAAAATAGGAACCTAAACTTGTCTAAATTGAATTGGATGAGAGTATGTAGACCCATACCCACTTTATCTTCAAAATATATCAATTTGGAGCTATTAAAAACCTAATTTGACTTTATAATAAAATAATAGTTTTAGTTATTCCAAAGGTGCCCCTCTGCTCCCTTATAAAAGTGCACCTCCTCCCTCTCTTCCTCACACCACTTTGAGCCTTCAAGCTCGGCCAAAACCTGCCAAATTCTCTTCTCCAATTACCTAGAAACATCCTAGAGGTTCTGGTCTTCCTCAAATACCAAATTTAGTTCCCTAAAAGGAGATCTCAAAGAGGCGCTTCGAAGAAGAGGTAATGTCCGTTACCGATTCTTTCATCTTTATTTCTTCTTCCACTTCTTCTTCTTATGTTGTTTCATTATGAAGTAATAACATCAGTATCAATCATATACTGATATGTTATTATAAGTATGAAACAACCCTATTTCACCATCTATCCATCCTACGGAAAACGAAATCACTGCGCGTGCGTACGTACGGAATACCATCTCCACGCCGTGGTGTAATCTATTTTCCACCACCACCTTACTTGGATAGGTATAATGGTGTAAATAATAACTATATATGATTATTGTAAAGTGATGTTGATTCTGAAATAGTATACATACACTCCAATACAATTCCACGATCATGAGAACGATATCATCGCTCGTGCGTATGTACGGACTACCGTCTCCACGACGCGATGAGATTTATTCTCCACGTTAACCATTCATGAATGATTATAAAGTATATATAATAAGTAATCATGAAATATATGAAATAATAATTATACTGGATTTATGTTTATATATATGTATGTCATCTACTTAATTCCATTCAACTCAATAAGGAAACGAAAACAACGTTCATGCGTACGTACGGTCTACCGTCTCCATGAACGGTGTATTTCTTTCCATTTACTGATCTATTATATATATGTGTATTATGAATATATATTATATATAAATCATGTTTTATATTCTAGAATTAAGTAATCATGATCTAAGTAATCATATGAATAATTACAAGTCAAAACACGGATGACAAATGAAACGATTTTACCCAAAACGCTCTTTAGCCTGGAATTTACAAAAGAACGGGTAAAATAAAGTCATAAGTGAACCATATATGATATCATAACAACGAGTATGATTTTGGAATAAGTAAATAACATTATTTAAATAATTATACAGGAGGTTCAGACACTTACGAAGCAAATTGGAATTAAGGTAAGGGAAATATCGCAATCTCATTTTTATCTGAGATTGTTTATACTTTAGTATTTACTAGGGTGTATTTTATCATCCACATCCATGTTTCCGCAATATGTAATATTATCTCCATCCACCTACAATTGTTTAAATCCAATTTTACCCTTCGTTGAGTTTTTAGTAAAGGATATGAAAGGAATCTTTTGTCGTTTTTCGTACGAGGTTCTTTTTGACTTTTCCGACAAAAGTACGAAGAATGTTTTTTAACATATACGGCATGAATGGATTTTTAAAACATTATTTCCAAGAAGCTTTCTTTACAAGTTTTTATGTTTATTTTTAATCAACTTCTTTTAGTTTATAATTGTACGACATGTTGAGAAAGGAAAAGTGTTTTTGAAGTAGAAAGGATATTTTCATCAAGAATGGAGTTCAAGTGTTTTATCAAAATTATTTTTCATCTAAGTTAATAAAGGGTTCTATTTCGATCCCTCTTATTACATTGATTTGATTATGTTCTGATGGAATTATATTTATGAATTCCTTTATCTTATATGAATTGTTTTATGATGTCATGATGTTTAAGATTCCCATTTTTATTACATGGGTTATGCAATGATGTATGATTTATGATTTTGTGGAACACATAATAATTGTATCATTATGTGATGGGTGGGACCTATATCTCCCTCCAATGCATTGGGTAAAGATTTTATATCTCATGAGATTGACATGGCTGGAACGGTAGGTTATACCGGTTTAGTGAAACAGGACTGAAACGAGGAGTGAACTCGGTTTAGAAAGGGACCTTGTCCACTAAGATAGTCTTGGCAATGAGTCTTGACTAATAAGAAATGATTCTCTATGATGATGTGTGTATTCCACAAAGTTTCATGTTCTAAGTTATGATTTTTGGGATTACATTTCACTACTATGATTTATCCCATGTTATGAAATTATGATCTCTTTTGCAGGTTAAGATTTCCAAAAGATATGTTCTTATGAATATGACGTGATTGATATTTCTTTTGTTTACCCTTACATAGAATTTGAGCTCATCCTTTTATGTTTTCTTTTCCCCAGGATATAAAGAAAGGATTTAGGTTTTAAAAAAAGAAGATCTTTATGGGATATGTTGAAGATCTTTCACCACGATTAGAAGATTATATTCTGAGTTTCCAAAGACACTAAACTATTACAGTCCTTGTGTGTGTGTTTTTGTTATGTAATAAGTATTCCGCAAAATTAATGTTATGTCTATGTATGTTAAGCTTCGGGTCTCTACACTTATGCTCTGAGGCGGCCCAAGGTGGGTATGGGGCTTACGCTCTGAGGTGGCCCACAATGGTTGATATGGGGCCTACGCTCTGAGGGGGCCCATAATGATGGATATGGGGCTTATGCTCTGAGGCGTCCCATAGGGTTGGAAAACCGATGCGAAGGGGTTGGGATGATTGAGTGGTGTGCTTAATCCTCATGGAGGATTCCTATGTACCGTTCCTTAGCACAAATCAAAGTACCCGTAGTTCAGGTGGTGTAGTTTAACGTCATGCGGGATGAGCCGAGTAGTTTAACATCGTGCGGGATGCCATACAGTTTAACAACATGTGGGACAAAATTTGGGGCTTACACTCTGTGGGGGCCCAATGAGTTAGTGAACCGACGTGAAGGGGTCGGAACAACCGAGAGGTGGGCTTTAACCTTGTGGAGGCTTCCTACGTATCATGCCTTAGCATAGATCAAAGTCCTCGTAGTTCGCTGGGATGGGTCATACAATCTGAGGTGGCCCATAAGAGGATGTCATGGTTGATTCTCACTCTAATCCCACGTGAGTCATGCTCGGTGTGAGAAACAAAAGGCAGCAGGGACCAGACGATCACGTCGCGAAAGGTGCATTCGTGGGAAGTGGAGAGTGGATTACGCATTGAGCAGCCCATGGTACTGGTACTTACTCCTGGATGGAGGCCCGAGGTGCGACAAAGCACAGTGGGAGATGGATTTGGGACCTAACAAAGGAGATGCCTCGTTCCCTATCACACCCTCCACTGGCCTTGGTAGTGGGGAAGTACAGAGGTGCATGGGTGATGCCTTTCGCAAGAGAGGCTAGGGGATTACACCAAGGTGGATGCCCTTCCCCCATGGAAAAACGCCACTCCGAGAGTGAGGATATCATTCTATGTGAGAGGATTCCATTCTCTGGGAGATGAGCGGCGTAAAGAATGTCTGAGACGGGGGGACCCAGCGTGCGAGGCACGGGGCCAGATCACTGTTTAACGTCATGTGTTGAGGATGAGGTGCTTGGCTGTTTAACATCCTGCACCTCAGACATGGTGGGTTCGCTCCACACCCCTAGGACATACATAACCAACACCCTATACCCCTTGTGGGAGGGAAGGCATCGACATGGCCGTAGTAAAGGGGGGCTGCAGAGCGAACCATCGAGGGGTACACGTTAGCGTGGCTATGCGAAGAAGCAATAGTCGTTAGGATGCCTATGAAAAAAAGAATGAGGAAAAGCAACGCAATGGGAAACACTGCCAAAGGGACCTTGAGGTTACTTCGTATGAGAATGGAAGGTCGTACAGGAAAACAGCGCATGGCATGCATGCTCGGTATGGAGGACATCAGGCGCCTATGCAGGGAGGCACCCGGGGGGCATCAAGGTGAGGGATCCTGGGGATTGTGTGTAAAGAAAATTTTTGTGCACAAAACACCAGGATGGCGCATAATTGAGGCAGAGGAATTGTGAGCGGCATAGGAGAATTACGTGCAAGGGAAGTGAATTGCACGCAAGTGGCAAAGGCCGAACCCTAAGGCAAGGCCACACCCAGCAAAGGGACTACACACAATTGGACCTTGTGCATGCAACGGAAGGAATTGTGCACAAGGGAGGAACCCTGAAGAGCTTTGAATTCTATCTAAACCAGTGGAATTGCGTGCAAAGGCAGATCCCAGGGTGAATTTGCATGAAAAGAGTCAGTACCTGAAGGCCATCTTGCGAGCACAGAAGTCCTATTTTTCGCACGAGAGCCGGCTCAAATTCTGCAACCCCAAAATGGAAGGGGTATCCTTCTATTTATAGGCCTCCGACATTGTAGAATTTAGGTGGCGTGTGAAATTTGGTGTTCTAGAGACGGCGGTGCGAAAACGGGCACCGCGCAGGGCGGGCGTGCAAAATTGTGCGCCGGTGCCTGGGACCTTTCGTGAATCCTATACTCCTTCCATGAAACCAACCGTTGTTTGCGCACATCCTTTTGTATTTTTTACAACACTTTCGGGCCCTCCGGACTGGGCTTCCGAGTCTGAATATGACTTCACTTCGTCATTTCGAAACTTTCTTCAGTAGTTACGGACTTTTCGGCATCTATAATCGTGTTATCATACTCTTATGATCATGATATCATTAAATGATCATTTTTACCTCCATTGTTTACTCTTATTTCATATTTTAGCTCACCAATTATTCGGTTTTCTTTTCCCTAAAATATGAAGAAATGTTTTATGTATGATATTTCTAAAAAGGGTTCCAGTTGTAAAGAAATTAATAGGAGATAATATAGAGAGTTTTTGAACCAATTTTTTATATATCAATGATTCAAAATACACTTAATTTTTATTATTTTGGTATGGATATTTATGATATGTAATGAATACTCCTAAAATAATATGTAATATTTAAGTATGAAATGATTGGTTCACCTCCAAGAGGGTATTTGTGTAGAACTTGGTCAAGCTAAGGGTTCTTTCGGTGTGTTTAGAATTGAGGAAAAGAGGTGACTTTTTATTATTTTATTTTGTTACCTATAACCAACTAATTTTTACTTTATATTTCATGTATATTCAAATAATTAAATTTTAATATATATATATATTATGACATATTGATTTTTCTTATGCATAACATTGATGTGATAATGTCCTAGAGTAATTTTTTCATTGATAAGTTCATAGTAGTTCCCATAAAAAATGATATTCTTAAATATAGTTCTACGATTGGATAATGTACTTTGATGTGATAAATAGTACATAGAATTTCATGTGTAAATACTCATAAAAAGACAAGGATTATTATCATTAATGTCACACTTGGTCATATTTGAGATGAGATATTATAAAAATAGAACTGTTAGTAAGAATTATGAATATTTTGGAGTCATTGAATATACATATCTATAAGAGTGTGTAATAGTTGTTAGACCTTAATATTATCATTAATGCATGCCATGACTTGCGTACTAATATTTTCTGAAAAAAATTATAAATCCATATAGTGATGGGAAGTAGGGTATATTGAGTGTTCCATGAATGACATGTTATTAATGGATAAGTCGAAGAAGGATATTTACATTCCATATTTATGGAAGTTGATATCTCAACAACTTGATTGAAATATAAATGTTGCATAAACTCCATTTCTATGATTTAATTATGTTTATTTCCAATAGTTAATGAAAAATGTATCAAGAATATAGGTTGATGATGAAGACGTGAAACCTAATTGGTGAGATATTGAGTCAAAAAGATTATATTATATAGAGAGCATTCATATATGGTTGTTGATATTGAAACATTTATTTATTTCCCTTGGGTTCCTTTACCTATTTCTTGATAGTAATATTAGACTTTAGGCATACCCTACTAATGCCAATTAGAAATAATCCAAGAGGGTCAAACAATAAGTGTTTTTATTTATCAAAATTAAATTCTCTTCTAACTTAATTAATAAATTAAATATTTTTTAATGGGTGAGGAAAATTTTTATCCATGTTTTATAGACCACATAAATTAAATAAATATTTATTCACCGTAATTTTGTATAAAATTTATTTATTTATTTTATAGAATATTTAATAAATATTTATTCACTAGTTTATGGATAAAAATATTTATTTTTGAATAAAATGTTTATTTGGGTATTCAATAAATGCTGAGGAGTTTAAATAGACCAAGACCATGTCTGGTGATAAATATTAATTTACAAGCTCATAAAATAATATCTTTATAGGGAAAGTTAGTGTGTGATCCATAAAATATTATTATGATTATTAGTATTATTTTTATTATGTGTCATGAGATTTAATACAGATTATAATATTATTTATTTGTTGGTATGCAGTTAAATAGTATTTTAAAATAAACTCTAGATCCTTAAATAGATTGTTATATCTATTTTCTAGGGTTAAATGAGAAACAAATAATATTTATAAATAATGGATTTATCTTTTGAATTCTTCTTTCTCTCTTTATCCCTCTTAAGAATGAGAAATTCAATAGATATTCCTTCAATATCTAAGGATGAGCGATCAACATGTTGGATGCAAGATAATTGATTCACCATGGTAACACCTATAAATAAATTGGAATTTCTCGTAAATTAAAGGATCACATGTGGATAACCACTAGAGAGATTCTACACTTGCATCCCTATAGCACAACAATGGTAATATGAAAAATAGTTAAGAAAGTCAATATCTACATCTACGAAAGGATCTTAATCCATGGTAAATCATTTCTTTTTTATCTTAAAGAAATTAATTATAAATTTAATGTAAAATATACTCTATTAGGGTTTCGAGAAACTCTATATTAAATTAAATTTTAATATTATTCCCACAATAGGATCTTCCACTATGCCGAACACCAATAATTTCTATCATATGGATCATTTTTCAAATTAATAATTATTTATTTGATTGTCGATCCAAGTGAAATACTAGTAATATTTTCTTTCCTATATTTTATTCATTGATATTATTTTAATTAACATGTTATTGACATATTAATTGTATTAATTTAGTCTTTTATATTCATAATGTTCTAAGAACATATGAAGAATGAGTACAGATTCAATATGAAGGTACTAAAAAATTCACAAGTGTGAAAAGGTAACATGTTGTGTCACCATAGTACACAACATGTATCCAAGTACATTGTCTCTAGATGCATCGTGGGATACATGACATGCCACAGGAGTTACTATATGAAGTGCATTTATTGCACACTAAAAATAGACAACGCTATTTTGGTACACGAGTGGTCAGATTACATGACATGAAGCGGGTGTAAATGTTCTATAATCTACATCATTGAGTGGAGAAATTAATGAATCTAGAATGGTGATAAACACATCCAAAACCATTTTAGATGGAAAACCTAGAGAAAAAATGACATAAAAGATGCATAGTTGGATTTTACCCACCATGTGGTTAATTACTTTACACCTATGAAAGGCCCACTAAGTTCCTCTATCATGACCCATCCCCCAAGGTCGTGTCGTGACTACCCCAAGCCCGCCTTCCATAGGCCAGGGGCAAGTGACTAGCACTAGAAAGAAATATTAAAAAAAGGGAAGGTATTGCCTTTAAACCTACACACACACACACAGATAGGGCATACTGCACAATAAAAACCCCCAAGGAAAGAAAAATAGTACGGCCACCATAATGTAACACAACAGAGAGTAAAAGGGTGTAAACTGAATGTAAAGGGGGCCAGAATACAAGCCCAACTAAAAGGAAATTACAACCAAAGAAAATAAAATCTTGGAAGGTCATCCGCCAATGATCCTACCTAAAGTGTAGGTATTTGTCACTGTCAGAAGTCACTACAGCACACCACCTCTATCGATCCACCTCCAAGCACGATCCTGACCCAGGTCCCCAAAGTCTCAGTCAATGTTGTCCATCATTATCACACGACCCGAAAGGTGTGGGCTATGCCCAATGAAGGGGTGAGTATAACAATACTCATTAGGGTCCCTGAGACCCTTAAAGATCTCTTAGAAATCCACACATGAAAATAAAACTAACAAAGTACCACAGAGGTAATAGAACCAAGAAAGATCTCAAAATACACAACACAAAGTAATAGACATATCTCACTCCGGGTATAACATACGTACAGAAGTAATGATGAATAGTCATAAAGATAGATCATCTTATTCGATTGATAGGTTCTGTTGTTGATCAACACTAGGTCACTTGGTTCTAATCCACATAGGGTCACTAGGACATGATCTACATAGGGTTACTAGGTGATAATCTATAGAGGGTCTCTTGGCACTAATCCACAGAGGGTAGCTAGGTGTTTATCCACATAGGGTCTCTAGGTGCTGATCCGCAGAGGGTCTCTAGGGGATGATCCACACAGGGTCTCTAGGTGTTGATCCACAGAGGGTCGCTAGGGGCTGATCCACACAGGGCTGCTAGGTTCTGATCCACACAGGGTCACTAGGGGTTGATCCACATAGGGTTTGTAGGTTCTAATATATATAGGGTCTCAAGGGTATGATCCACACAGTGTCTCTAGATGATGATCCACATAGGGTCTCTAGGATTCTTCACGTCACAATCAGCCACTGGATTCCCGCACCTAGCATGCTTGATTTCAATAAGATCCTATTCTCTATCATCAGTCATACCTCAACTACCCTGAATTTACACATAGAATAATCCAATGGACAATCTCATCGTAACGGTCCCAAGGCAATTGACAGCGCGTCAAACGGATGCCCAGTCTGTAAGATATGGGCATTTTTTGAAAGGGCACAGTTGGATTCGAGTCTAGTCCAACCTGTATGTACAAAAAACTCTACCAAAACTCATTTAGAGTATCTCAGAAGAACATCCTCGTCACAAGGGTCCCAACGCCACTGACGGCCCGTCAATCGGACACTCGGTTTAAGAGATACAACCATTTTAGTGAAACAGGGGCCGGTGGAGTCCAGGTATGGTTTGACCCAGCCCTATAGGGTGAGTCTAGACCACAGGGGTGGTCCTGGCCCACCAGGGAAAGCCCGACCCCCCAATGTTTTCTGTTCTACCATAGTGGGCTATCTCCTCCTTCTGGACACATCACAACGACGTCCTGTATTCAGTACACGTGTCCGATGAAATCGGTTGCACCCTCCAGTTCACCCTCGGACCGATTCCTTGGGTGGACTAGGTCAATGTAGCCCTAGGGTGGTGCCTCATGTTTCTATTTCCTCGGTCATGGTGGCTATGGACTTTATCACTCACCTAGGTTGCTTTTAAATGGGCCACCACCTGTACGAGACTCCGCTCAATGCCGCCCCTCCATGCCGATGCGGCTTTCCGCCTCCATCTTCCCACGACTTCCTGTAGATGCTGGCCACCTCCATATGCTGCGGGCCACCGAAAGTTTCTTCTACGGGCCATCGGAGTTGATCTGGTGGTTTTTTTCTCAATCTGTCTATGTCTACATTATTTTAAGGCTTCCACCTTCACCGTGATGTCCTCGAACTCACCTTGCCGCCATTTTAAAAATTTATCTATGAAGAACACACATGAGGGGGGGGGGGCTGAGGCCTTTCTTGTTTTGGCTCGCACCTTCCATGTTAGAAGTTTAAAAACATGTTGATGTTTGGTAATTTTAGTTCAATCAATACAAGTGATTATGTAATACTAGATAGAAAAATCCCAAAAGAAGTCACCCTCCTGCAAGAACACACAATCTGAAGATCAACTTGTTCGTTGGTTGATCCGCATTTGATGTTTTCATAAAGGATCAAGAAAACATTAAATAGTTAAAAAAACTTACCTCATTTGAGGTTTATTTCTATAGAATTCCGTAATCGATGGTTTACAAGGTCAACATCATTTTATACTTCCCGGATTCATTCTTCAAGTCACGTCAAATTTGATGATTTTCATCTGGTGTGCGTCGTTCTTTGTTGGAGAGGAAACTCGTTGGAGTTTCATGAGATAATTTCCCATGATTTAATTGTCAACTCTCCAATTCATTGTATATTTAAAAAGGGAACACATCACAATATTTTTTTATGCTTCAACAGTGTGTCGTTACGCTATTTCATTCATGAAACAACATAGATGTTATGATGTGACTTAATGAACCATTAAGGGGATTAATTTAATGCACCTCATCATCACCTCATCACCACACCGTAGCATCGTTGTTCACTGCTCAAAATTTGAATAAATAAATAAAATAACTTTTTAATGTTATTTTATTATTCTCCAAAAAGTCAGAAAACTAACTCTTATGTATGACCCTAAACGGTTAATGTTAAGTCTTTTATAGGAGAATCCTGGAGTTTTGAGTTCAACGGTGTGCTCAGAATTTTGATCTGAGCACTGGTTCAAATGTTAGAAAAAATTTCTCGCATGTTTACTGAACATACTTTAAATTAAATTCAAAATTACAATCCAGGCACTCCGAGCCTGAAAATCATGTGCCTTCAAATCGTGCAGCCTCAAAATAATTCCATATAATTTAAAAAAAATTAAATGAAAAGTATGAGAATGTACATTCTCCCCACCTTAAGGATTTACATCCCTGAAAGTCAAAACAAGAGCTAATCAAACAAGTGGGGGGTACTGAGCCTGAATCTGAGCCTCCTGCTCCCATGTGATCTCCTGGAGGTTCTTGTGCTGCCCCCAAATGCATACAAGAGGAATCAACCATCCATGAACAACCCGCTCTTATCGATAATCTATATATACTGGGAACCTTGTAAATGTTTTCCAATCATCAATGTATATCTCACCCTAGTTGATGACGTGCAATGGATCATGCATGTACCTTATCATCTGTGACACATGAAAAACATCGTAAAATCAGTGCATCTATAGGGTAAGAGCTAAGAGGTATGCCACCTCCCTAACTCTGCTGAGAATCTGGAAAGGTCTTATGAACCTTAGAGAGAACTTTTCACCCCAACCAAATCTCTGCAATCTCTTTTGGGGTGAGACCCCAAGGAAAACATGGTCTGCCTCCTCGAACTCCAAGGGTTTCTTTCTCCTATTAGAATAAGACTTATGTCTTCTCTGTGTAGTCTCCATCATCTCCTAGATGATCTGCACCATCTCAGTGGTAGCCCATAGCAACTCTGGCACCGTGAGTGATGAATCCCATAGGTCTATCCAGCATAGAGGTGATCTTCATGGAACCATGTAAAAGGCCTCAAATAGTGCCATGCTTATGGTGGGATGATAGTTTTTTTTGTTTGAAAACACCACCGGCCTAATGTGGTCCTCCCAACTACGACCAAAATCCAGGACACAAGCACGAAGTATGTCCACCAAGGTTTGTATTGTTCATTATGTGTGACCATCCATCTAGGGGTGAAACGTTATGCTCAAGCACAGCTAAGTCCGAAACGTCTCTTAAAACCCCTTCCCCAACCAGGATGTAAAGCGCACATCACGGCCTGATACGATTGTCAATGGAACCCTTTTTAAATGTACTATCTCATGGATATAGAGGTTCTCTAATTCCACTACCGATCCCAAATCCCAGATAGGTTGGAAGTAAGCCCACTTGGTGACTATTTCAACAATCACCCAAATAGATTCATGGACCCTAGGCATGCATGGGAACCACATCACGAATTACATTGAGATATCTTCCCAATTCCTCTCTAGTACCTCAAGTGGTTGTTTAAAGCCTATTTGGACCTGATGCATGACCTTCACTTGCTGACAAGTGAAGCATTGTGAAACGAACTCTACCACTACTTTCTTCATCCCTAACCACTAGTACAGACGTCAATGGTCCTGGTATGTCTTCGCCACACCAGGATGTACCACCAAGGAGAAGTATGGAACTCCCTCAAACCCTCCTCCTATAAAATCACTGGTACTATGGTTCATTCTTTGAAAAAGATGGAGTGCTCCCCACCTATCGAAAATCCATAAAGAGCATGTCCTGAGGATAAATGAGCACGCTAGGCCTCACAGTCCAAATTTGGAAGTTGTGCCTCCCTAACTCATTGTAAGAGTGTAGGAGTGACAATCATCGACTGAAGGTAGGCTGCTTAATCACTATCCACAAAGGATCTCTGCATCGTGGCTAGCAGCTCTGGCGCCTCACTCATCAATTGTAAACCAGACCACCTGCTGAGTGTATATTCCACCATGTTCCCTTCCATAAGAGTATAGACTATATCAAATTAATAGTCTTGGAAGAACTCAATCCATTATTGTTGTCTCAAGTTCAGGTCCTTCTATGATAATATATACATGAGACTCTTGTGGTCGGAGTAGATGGTAAAATGTTGACCAATCAAGTAGTGCCACTACATCATCAAGGAAAATACCACTACTTAGAACTCCATTTCATGGGTCACATAGTCATTATCATGATGCCTCAACTTCCATGAGCCATAAGAGATCACTAGTCTCTCTTATATCAGGACATAACTCAGTCTGGTCCCTGATGCATTATTGTATACCACGTAGTTGATTACCTCCTCTGGAAACCTCAAGATGGGAGGGTTGGTTTGTCTCTGCCTCAGCTCCTGGACACTATACTGGAACCTCTACATCCCCAAGAATGGTTGTCTCTTCTTTTTCAAAGATAAAAATGGTGATGCTACTCTGTAAAATTCTAGCATGAACCTTTAGTAGTATCCAGACAACCCCATGAAACTCTGCACCTCATTCATGATTTTGGGTGGCTTCCAAGAAAGCAATGCCTCTATCTTTGGGGGATCCATTGTAACTCGAGCCTCTGAGATGATGTGTCCCAAGAATATGACCTCCTAAATCCAGAACTAGCACTTCAAGAGCTTACCATAAATCTGGTTCTCTCAGTGTGTATCTTGGACTGTCTACAGGTTTATAGAATGTTCCTCCTCCGACGTTGAGTTCACCAAGATGTCATCAATGAAGACTATAATGAAATGATCAAGGTAAGGTTAGAAGATCTTGTTCTTGAGTACCATGAACACTACGGGGGAATTTTTCAAACTGAAGGGAATAATAAAGAACTCGTAGGGGACATACCATCATTTGAAGGATGCAATTGGTACGCCTTCACCCTGTACATGCACTTGATGATAGCTTGATATGTGGTCAATCTTCAAGAACCACCTCATTCACTTTAGCTGATCGAAGAGGTCATCAATCCTCAGTATTGGATACTTGTTCTTCACAGTAACCTAGTTCAGGCCCTGTAAGTCCACACATAACCTCAAGCTCTCTTCTTCCATCATGGAAAACAACATTGAGGTTATCCATGGTGAAACAATGGGCCTTACGAGCCCCTTATCCTTCAAGCCCACCAACTGTACCCTGAACTCATGAAGAACCATGAGATCCATCTGATATGCTGGTGTGGATAACAGTTTCGTCCCTGGGTATAAGTCAATACACAATTCTACCTATCTGTGGGGACTTAGTCCTATGACTTCTTCTGGAAAGACATCCTCATACTCGTCCACCACAACAAGAATGCCCGGACTCCTATCATCCACTGAACTGATGGTGAGGAAAGTAAACATGTTATTGATCGGCTATACCCTCATCTGAAAAATTCCATCCTATGTTGAAAAGGTTCACTTCTCATCAATGAAGGAAAACCTGGTCCCATCCTCATAGACACACCACACTTTTCACCTAAAATAGTAGATCTGATCATGGTCTGTAAATAACTAGTCCATACCCAAGATTAGATTGTAAGGACTCAATGATGCTATTAAGAGATCCCAATCAGAGATCTTGCCTCCTAGAGTATGCTCATAATGCCAACACTAGTGTGTTATCATAAAATCACCTCATGTATAAGTATCTAATCATAATGATCGAGCCAATGGATCCACCATAATCTTTGAGCTTCGAAGGAGGTCCATGGAAAAGAAATAGTGACTGGAACCTATGTCTATGAGAAATATAGTTAATGCGTAGAAGTCATAAATCATACCTCTAATCATCTCTGGAGTGCCATGGTTGTAGGCCTCCATCACTTGAGTATGGTCTCACCCCTGTCTGTTAGCTCCCCGAGACCGTGTTGGACCACTTGGGAGTGGTGGTGGTAGTACCTCAAACCATCGTCCACCACCTGATGATCAACCTACTCCCCTGACACATCTGTTTCCACGTGTAACTCCTCACTCGAACCTCTATCATTGTATCGGTGGTCCCTTGACCGTCTATTGATAATCACTGTGGGGAGTCAAACAGTCGTGAGCTATGTTCCCCTATCCACCGCAAGAGTAAAAAACTTTGTCCCTCACTTGACCTCCCCTACCTCGTAATCTCCCCACCTCCAATCCTATATCCTGGGGTCATACTTCATATGTTTTGGCCCGTTTGGGCCTCTACATCATATGCCTATAGCTTGCTGCAGATGACTCAACCACTTGTCGTCCGGTGGTGGATCACACCATCGGTACCTGCTCAGCTAAGAAGCTCTCCATAGTAGAGATCACACAAGCACTCTAGTCTACGTAAGGATGCTGAGCGAAACCATCAATGCCCTAATCTCCCGTCAGAGTCCCTGCTCAAAGGTTCAGGCCATGAAGAAAGGGTCCCAAACCATGTAAGTGGAGTAGTAGGGGAGGTCGGTAAATCTTGCTGAGTACTGGGCCACTATCAAGTTTCCCTACTGTAGGTGCAGTAGCTCCTGAATAGGCCTTGAGCGTAGGGTTTATGGTATGAACATCACCTTAAATAGGCTCTTGAAGTCCAACAAGAAAAGGGTTGCCTCCTCATGTGTCTGGAGCATCAAGCTCCACCATCTTCTTGATGTGTCCTAAAAAGGATAGCAGTTAGTACCACCATCTTGTATGTATGTGTCTCGATTAGGCGAAAACCCAACTAACTGCCTCTAGCCAATCCTTACCTAGTTGAGGATCTATCTCTCCTATAAAAATCAAAGGCCTCTATCTCTGTAAATCGTGTAGCACGATCAGTCGATGTGTAATATCCAATGGTGGGGATGGTAGCAGCAGCTGCTCTCTAGGTTGTGGTGCTGCTGGTACACTTCCAAAAGGTGTTATCACTCTAAGTGGCCCTTGCTACGATGACTCATCTCTCGGTTGGCCATCATCATGATCCCTCACTAGAATCCTGGATGGTTGTCTTCGTGGAGGCATTGTGTAGAGAAAAAGATGTGCCATATTCAATAATCTATACCTAGTGGGATGACTCAAAAGAAACCAAGAAAAATCATTTCCAAAACACATGAAACATGTGTTTTCATATACCAAGATAGAAAATAGAATTCAAGGTCTTGGTGTATAGATATGTCAGCCATCACACTGAAACTGGACTCCTTGGACAAATATCTAAACTCAAGAAACTTAACACAATTTCCCTCATTGAAAATATAGACTCTTAGTTCTTCAAGTAGAACTGACCACCATTTGATACAACTTTTTCACGAAATGTCCCCCGGGGCCCATGTTGTCACTACCTCAAGCCCTCCATCCATATGATATGGGCTGGTTATTAGCATTGGAAAGACATATCCCAAAAAGGGAAGGCATTTCCTTTAAACCTGTATACACGTAAACATGGCATATTGCACAATGAAAACCAGAAAGGAAATAAAAATAGTAAAACCACCAAAAAGTACCACCAATGAGAGTAAAAGGTTGTAAACTAAAAGTAAAGGGGGACAGAATATAATCCAAACTTAAAGGAAATTACAATAAAAGAAATTACAATATTCGGAGGTCATCGTCCAAGGATCCTACCCAAAGGGTATGTAAAACTCACTGTTAGATGTCTCTGTATCACACCATGTCAATCGGTCCACATTTGATCACCTTCTAGCCCTGGCTCTCAAAACTCCCAGTCAATGATGTCTGTAATCTGGACAAGACACAATTGGTGATGGTGAAGCCCGTGTAGGGGTGAGTATAACAATACTCAGTAGAGATCTTAAGACCCCCGAAGAACTCTATGAAATAAAAAAAAAGGAAAATACCACAAAGGAAGTACCAAAAAGTTAATACCACCAGGAAAAAATCTCAAAATACATAGCATAATGTAATAGACATTTCTCACACTAGGTATAACTAAAGTACAAAAGTAAATATGATTAGTCATAAATCTAGATCATCTTATTCTGTTGACAGGTTCTACTACTTATCCACACCGGGTTCCGAGGTGTTGATCCACATAGGGTCGCTAGGAGATGATCCACACAAGGTCGCTAGGAGCTGATCTATACTGGGTCTCTAGGCACTGATCCACACAAGGTCTCTTGTTGTGGATCCACATAGGGTTTCTAGGTTCGGATCCACATTGAGTCTCTAGGTGCTAATCCACACAGGGTCGCTAGGAGCTGATCAACAAGGGGTCTCTATTCATTCTTCACGTCATGACCATACACTGGATTATCTCACTTAGCACACTCGATTATGGTAGGATCTTATCTTGAAGCCATCATTGATACCAAAACTAACATGAAGTACCAAATATAATAACCCAAAATATCATCTCTTTGTAAGGGTCCCAACACATCAAATGATGCGTCGAACGGATGCGCGATCTCTAAGATATATAAATTTTTGTAAAAAGGGCCTGGTTGGATTTGAGTATGATCCAACCCAACAGTATGCCAAACTCTTCCAAAACACAAGTATAGTATCTCATAAGTACCTCCTCATTGCAAGGGTCCCAACACCGCTGTCAACACATCAATCGAACACCCGGTTTGGGAGATGCAGGTGTTTAAGTGAAACGGGGGCCGGTTGGGTCTGGGTCGACCCAACCAAGATCCAGATCAGGCTGGGCTCATCGTGATTGTGTTGGTCTGACCTAGTAGGGAGGTTTCGGCCTGGTATAGTGGGTCCATCCCACTGGGTTGAGTCTGGTCCTGCGATGCTGGTCTGGCCCGCCAGTTTTTCCCGGTTCGCCATAGCTGGCTGACTCCTACATCCAGACGCAGCACAGCCGCATCCTATTTTTAGAACACACAGCCGGTGAAACCGTCCGCACCCTTCATGTAACACGTGGACTGAGTTGATGGGTTCACTAGGTCAACATAGTTCTATAGTGGTGTCGTGGTGGCAGCGGCCTTCGTCGCTCTCCTGGGTGGCCCGGATACGGGCCACCACCTCTGCATGGCACTGGTCAGCACTACACCTCCACACCATCGTTGACCTCTTCCGCCATAGTGTGCCGACAGCATGACACCTCCCTCCACCCATGGCTTCCGCTATGGTCTTCCACTAGTCGGCACCGATGCACTGGCGATATCTTCTACGGGCCACCAGAGTTGCACCGGTGGTGCGTTTCTCGATCTGTCTATGTCTACGGGATCGTAAGGATTCCACATTCTCTATAACTGCCTTAAACTATCATTACCACTATTTCATGAATTCTTACATGAAGAACGCACATGCAGGGGGGGGGTTGGGCCTAGTTTGTGTTGGTCCTCACCCTACAAATTAATATTTTAAAAACATGGGGAGGTCCAGGGAGTGTAGTTCAATCAATACAAGTGATCATTTAATCTCATATAGAGGAATTCCAAAATAATTCACCCTTACTCAAGAACACATGATCTGAAGATCAACCTATCTGTGGGTTTTATCCATATTTTTTTTCAGAAAATAACAGGGAATCTTTAAATAGTTCAAACCTTACCTCATTTGGTGTTCGTTGTTCTAGAATTCCTCCCTTGAGGGTTCAAGAGTTTGACATCATATTTCACTTTACATCTTCATTCTCTGAGGCATGTCGATGTTGATGATGTTCCACCACTGATCATTGTTCTTCATTGGAGGGGAAACCGACTAGAATTTCGTCATGGGATTTCCAATGATTTTATTCCCAACTCTCCAACATGTTAGATAATTAAAAACAGAACACGTCCCAAAATTTCTGTTATAGTACAACTAAACAAACCATTAATGGGCTTCCTTTAATGTGCATTGTCTTTGCCTCATCACCGCACTGCAGCATCATCGTCCGCCACTCAATGGTTGAGAAAAAAAATAACCTTTTATATTTATTTTATTATCTTCCAAAAGGTCTAAAAAATAACTTTTATGTCTGACCCTTTCCAGTCAAAGATAAGTCTTATTTAGGTGAATCCCAGTGTTCTAAGTTCAACAGTGACCACATATTTCCAATCTGAGCACCAGTTTAAAAGTTAGAAAACCCCGCTCACACGATTAAAAGATGTATTTTAAAAGAAGTTCAAATTTACATTTCGGGCACTTCGGGACTCATAATCACATGCAGTCAAAGCGTTCGGTCCCAAAATAATTCCATATAATTAAAAACAATTAAATTGAAATTTTGAGACATTACATCCTTGGCTATTTATAAAGACACATGATATCATCGATACACAATTTTTATCTTGTTTGTACACATCATGTCATAATGTCTCACAAATATGACGAGTTCTTTGGTGAGTTGTTCATAAACATGGATGGAGTGATACATATCTTGTAGCTGGATTGTATGTACTATTTAGTCCATCTAAGATACACACTAATGTCCCAGGCATGTGACCTGGGTATATGGAAACAGAGATACACAGTGTGTAACATGTAATTATATGTTATGTAGTCTCCCAATAAAGGATATAATTAAATTACATTGAATTGAAAATTATAGCATTAAAACCTTATTTATTTTATTGTCACTTTAAGTGATTGAAAATTTAATAATGGTTCTAAATAATTTTAAATGCTCAAATAATTTATTGTAATAATTTTTAATAATTTGTTATGTTGTTTATTTTTAATGAATTATATAAATACATGTATCTATAAATGAATTAAGGTTGTCATAAAGATGAATGCGTATTAATTAATTTATTGAGTAATTAGTTAATGCAAGTTCATTGATCTTAATAAAAAAGAATTAATAACAAATAAATGTTATCCTATTATTTTTTTGCATCCACTACATGTTTGACCAATTATGATCTTGACCAAGACCTATCTATGTGTTGGAATTTATTTAATTTAAATTATTTGATGGTTTTTAATTATTAATTATTTAATTAAATTGAAGTTCATTGATTTATCCCAACCTTTATTATTACTTAGGAACTTCTTGTCCAAAGATATTTATGTAATCCTCTTTAACCTCTCCTTTGGTTCCCCTCAACTGCATGCAAGTAATAAAAAATTTTAATTAATTGATTATCCGAAGGTGTGTGGAGGAGGTTCAAGAAGGAACCATTAAGATTTCAACTCAGGTGATACACATGTGAACATAATGAATGATGCAACTCATGTCAAGACCAACAAAACAATTTATTCCCCTAGGTCAAAGGTCGATTTACTATTTTCTCAATAAATCAAATACTAGATAATCTCATGATCGGGTTATTTAATTAATTATTTAGTTATGTCTTATTCATTATTTATTTAATTGGTGTAAGATCTCTATCACATAAATAAATTAATTAATGTGAAAATGTGTAATCTAAATAAATGGATTATGCATAAAGGTTTTATCCAATATGGTTAATTATTTAAGTAAAATACACATGATAATAACAAATAATGTAATGTATGTAATGAGATAAAATTTATGCATAATAAAATAAAATACCTCAACTAAATATTATGTTAGACTTGGACTTCAATTACTTGATTAGGAATGAAACTCAATATAACTAAGTGTTTTAACATCCCTTATTAGGAAGAATACTTTTATAATGAGAGTTATTTTCATGTGTTTGGGTGGAAATATTCATTTTACATCAAAGGGATTATCCATTGCAAGATGTTGTGTAATTTTGTGGCAAGTGTTGAGGAAATCTAATTCAACATTTTGGGATTTAGGAATTTACTCAACAGATCATAGAGCTACAATCCCAAAGTTGTAAAATGATTTACTACATAAATACCTTCAAGTAGTTTTACCAACCATTATTGGGGATATAAAATGGGGAATATGGATACTTGACACTAGAATTTCCAAGTAATTAAAAATTCTATGTTTAAAAATGAGGGATATTGAGACTTGATAAAATAATGAGAGATTTAATGAAAATATAATTATTATTATTTCTCATGTAATTTTTAATCAAGGAAAGTACTAATCGTATGTTTTAATTATTGTGAAAAAATTAATGAAAAACAAAAAAAAGTGCGATCATTCCATAAATCGGGGTATGTCCTTACAAATAAAATTTTTAGAATATGGTAAAATATTTTATGTGATATTTTATTAAAAAAATATTTCGTATTGGAATGCCCAATTAATATTCTTACACACTAATATGTGGGATAAGGTGAAAAGGATTCTTACCAGAGATATGTAGATGATGCTTCATATGTCCGTTATATCATATTATCAAATATGTATCAAGAGTTTATTACTAAATATAAAGGCATGGATTCTTACACTATAATATGTCATCATATTTATCTTTATAAATATATGTCCTAAAATAAATAATTCTATCAATTCACTATATCTGTTATATATTGAAGAAGATAATTTAGCTACTAATTATGCTTTTAAAATGTGGGGTTATATTAAGAAGTTAGTAAAATTGGGTTTCAAACTAGATAATAAATTACCCATTAATGTTATCTTATTCTCTTTTCCTCCATGATTATCATTAAATTTTCAATCCTAGATAAAAAAATAAATAATTCACTCAGGAAAAAATTTTCTATACTTCACCAAGAATATAAGGACTAGTTAAAATTGGTTTCTCCACCCCTTATGGTGAAAATTTTGAAATACAAGGTTAAATATCCAATTTATAATCTAAATAAAAAATATCCTTTATAGATTCCATCAAAGAGACAAAATATTCAAATTTATAATAATGAATAGAAGGCTATTTTATTCTTATATGGAATTAATAAATACTGTAAAAGAAATTGAAATGAATTGAAGAAAAATAATTTTGAATCAATATCAGGTATATTCATCATGTTTTTGTTCATATATTATGTATTAAATATAATATGGTTATAAAAAATATTTATTTAAATATAGGAAATAATTTAGAATTTAATAGTTATAGAGTGCACTCAAAAGGAGCTGAGAAAGGGTTATTCCTATTTCAGCCAAGGGGAGCTCACTATTTTTTTTATTTCCAAATGGATCAATTAAAGTTTTTAATAACTGTTACCAAAACATGTATCCCATTGTCTAGATAGAAATAAAAAGATATTATTTGATTTTGGAATAATTTTTTTTATTAAACATTAATATTATACTAATGACTTAATAACTCTCGGATCACAAATATCCATTGCAATTAATTATGAATATAAAAAATAAGACTCCAAACTGATTATTATAAGATAATTATTTCTCAAATTAAAATGAAATTATTTGAACTATTTATTCTCATTAAAGTGTTTTAGTATCTATTGAGATAAGATACTGGATATAAAAAACTACTTATCATGTTTTAGCAAAATAATCATTTAAATAAATGTATATCAAAAAAAATTTAGATTTTATGAAACATTTCCACATGAACCATTATAAATTTAAAGGTAACTTCATATATTTTATGACATTACTTTAATAAAATGTTGAAATTCTCGTTGAATTAAACGAGTTCACTTGGTATTGATTAATGAATATTCGAACTCACTTGTCAAAAAAATCATATCCAAGTAATAATTGATCATTTAAATGTATTAAAGGTTATCCCTAACTCATAATTCCATGTATACATCAATATAATGATGGTTATAAAAGGAAGAATAATAATGGATCTTATATATATTGAAAATATTCCATTATTCCTTCTAAGAAATATTTTTAAAAAAGAATTAAAAAAACTATCCATAATCCAAAAATATATTCTAATGGATATTATATCAATTGATATATTAAAAAAACCTATTAGCAAACTGCCACAATTATTTTCTAGAAAAATCTTGTTAAAAGTTGGTTTTAGCTATAAATTAATATCAAAACCCTAAGGTGAATCAAATTTATTAATTATATGGCCACTGAGGATATTAATGTCAAGTCAATAATGAATTTAATTCCATTAAAAGAATACTATATATTTGATGTTATCTAGAGTATACTTAACAAAGAACACATTAATGATCTATATTCACATAAGTTGATATAGTATTACTAGACTCCACTGAGATTTGTGGCATAAATAGTTCCAGAGACATGTATTGTGTAGAGATTTATATCCAAAGAGATGATTTATGTTCACTTTGTTTAGTGATACATGTTTTATTATTTTAGAATAAATATTCCTAAAATTAAACTTTAAATTGTATTATGATAAGGTTGACAAGTATGTATATATTCAAGAAATGGACTCCATGTGCGAAGATTTGGGGACTCTTTTTTATTTTTTCTAAAACTTGATAACACCGGTGAGTATTTAAGATAAATTAAACATGAATGTTTCAAGAAAAAACTAATAAATCATGATTCATTATTGATACGTTTAGTCTAGGAAAAAATATTTACCCAAATCATCATGACTAAGATAATTTTGAATTATACTTGTCATAAGCATACCTCTATGTCCATTATATTTGGTTATTGATGATCATTTATACCTCACTTGGAGGAATATTAAAGGAATATGTTTGTTTGAAATGATCTAATGGAGACCCTATGGTATATGTATACTAGGAATAACTTAAAATGTTTAGTGACATCAATAAATTCCAATAAGATATGGATATTACGGAAATTCATTTATTAAATAAATCATGCATAATAATAATAGAATATAAATTTGGAAAAAAATTGAGTGGAATGTATCTATAACTGGTTAGTGGGAGCAGTATAATTATTCAAGATAATAATATTAATAACATATAAAAAAATATATCTTACCGGTTTTTTTAGATTAAGGAATGATATTTCTCCAAATATGACATAAAGTACCAACCATGTTCTAGGAAACAAGATATACAAAATGGATCTATGATTTTTCTAAATCTGGTCATAGTACATTGATTAAAATTGTATTGAAAAATAAGATGTATATCCTTAGCCTTAAACATTACGTAATCTAGAGTTATGTTGAGAATTCGACATTGAGGATCATTTCAGGTTTAGAGTTTTAAAGAATTAGTCCATAACTATTACATTACATCTCAAAAATTAAAAAGTAGACACCTTTTCTCTATACAATTTTTTAACAAAATTATAACAACTTAAATAAAACAAGAATTGTTTTCTTGATATAAATATTTTCTAATTATTGCTTTCTCTTACACTTCCTTATTACCTTGAGTTTGACTTGTCTCGTTCGTTCTTTATATTCGTCTAAAATGTGTAACTCCCTTTGATTTGACCCAAAAATTATTTCATGAATTTAATTCTTCCTAAGGTAAGGCTTCTAGGAATAAGGGAAGGTTTTTGGGAGCTTATTTGAGTAGACTTTGGATGAGCCAAGGTTATTGAGATGTTTGGGTATGTGGGTAGAGGTGGTGGCCTTTTATATGAGGGAGGAGGGGCACTTTAATAAGGTCTTGAAATATTATTTTATTATAAATTGAATTTTAGTTTAAAATAGTTCCGAAATCATTTATTTAAAAGAATTTTTTTTTGGGGTCTAAAACCTCTCAAAATATATGTTTTATTCAATCTTAGGTCATAAAATTAACAATATATTTTAACTTTAACCCTTAGCTAAAAACATTATCTCTTACCATGTCTTTTTGAATTTTCATAATATATGGTAACTATATTTACTATAAAATTTCAAGAGAACCTTAATTGGATCATTAATAACATTTTTAACATTATATAAGTCATTTGTCCAAATATTATATTTTTAGGACTATTATATCATTTAATAAAATAGTACTTTTTATAACTCATTTATGTCAATTTTGACTCTATAAAGTAATTGATTTTTGTTAAAGTACTTACAACTTGATTAGTTAAAAAAAGAATTAAAACACATATAATATGTCAACAAAGTCCAGAAAATTCGTGGATGGAATCAAAATATTCAAATTACATTTATTTTAATATTTATAATATAATTTACTTGAATCTTTCATTAATAAAGCAATCACTGCATCATCATTGGGTATTCATTAAATTTATTAATTTAATTTATAAAAATTATAAATAAAATACCAGGATACATGAAATCATATTTTCTTTATAATGACTATTTATAGTAAAAAATTCAGTTACATAACCCCATATAAAAATTGTTTTAGTAAAAGGTGCATGTTTTTGTTATATTTCTCTTTTCTTTAAATTAATTTTTATAAAATGTCATTTTCACACCCAATTGGCTCCATGGGGTCCCAAAATCAACCATAGGATTACCATGGTCGGACATATCTCATCCAATAGGATCAGTACTTGTTTTGTGGTAGTTTAATATTACTATATTATTATTATTTTTACCCTTATTTACCAGATTTACCCTTTAACCAAGGTAAATAAAATAATTAATGAAGAATCTATTCATAATATCGAAAAATAAATGGTATATATTGAAAAAAATTGGACCTCATGGTTCCAAATATGAAATACATTTTTCCAAATTCAAAATACAAAAGTTTTAGTAATTAATTTAAAATTAATTCCCATTGTCGAAACCAAAAAGTTAGTTTTTAAGAAGCAACAACTATCAAAAGATTGACATGTGTTGATGTCCAATTTAAAAGTAAAATTACTTACAATGACTAAAATTTTATTAAATGATAAAAATATAATTCAATCACACATTAAAATTAAATAAAATTAAAATCTAACTTTATAAATAAATTATATTAAAAGACAGTTTTGAATTAAAATACATTATTTTCAATGTTCGTCAAAATTTGAATTTCATCAGAAAAATACCAAAATTTCAACCAAAGTAAATTTTTATGTTCATATTCTAAATAATAAGTTTATTTTGTGAAATAGAACATATAAAATTTACAAAATTTAGATTTAAAAAGGGTTCTCCATCAAAAGTTGGTAAGCTGACCTTTTAAAAATATTAGAGTATTTCATGCTTAAAATCAGATTCATTCTTATTATAAGCCTATATTTTTCATTGGATAATTGTAAACACATTTAACAAATATTTAAAATTATAGTATAGTTATTTATTTTCATTAATGTCAATACAACAGCTAGACATTAAATACCATTTAAAATAATAATAATATTAATTTATTTTTCGGTATAACTGAATGTTGTGCGCAAAAAAATATTTCAAAGAAACCCATTGTTGCATGTTTAGTATTCTATTTGAGAAATCATACCCTTTAATGTAAAAAAATATCGTATTTATAAATATTAATAGAAATGTAAATGTATTGTTCTATAAATTCTTGCAATCCTACAACATTCCCCCCTTTTGGGAATTGCATCCTCAAAATTCTATTCACTTTTCAAATAAATGGGGGTATTTATCCCTCATATAACTTTCTAATTCCAATGTTTCCTCATCATCCATACGGGTTTTCCAAAAAAACATTTACCTAATGAATTAACTTATTCTACAACACATTCTCTCTCTGGTCAAGAATATGGACTGGTTGTTCCTCATAAGAAATATTCTCTTCCAATTGAACTACCTCTAGAGTCAAAACACGAGGTGGATCCAGTATATACTTTCTCAACAATGAAGCCTGAAAAACATTAGGTACCTAGGGTAAAATTGGAGGTAAATCCACTCTATAGGAAACTGATCCAACTTTCCCTAGGATTTCATAGGGTATAATAAACCTTAGACTCAACTTTCCTTTATTACCAAAATGAATTACATTTTTCCATGTAGAAACACTGAGAAAGATGTAATCACCTACCATGAAAGAAAGATCCTTCCTCTGATTATAATTATAACTTTTCTTCATGATTTGAGTTGTTATCATGTGCTTCTAAATCTTCTAAACTTTTTTTGCTATCTCTTCTACCAATTATGGTCCCATCAAATTCATTTCACCTACTTCATCCCAAAAATTTGGAGTTCATCACCTCTTTCTATATAATTCTTAAAATGGTTCCATTTTTATACAGGAATGAAAATTGTTATTAGAAGAAAACTCAAACAAAATAAAGATGTTGGTTTCCTCTTTTTCGGTAATCCATTAAACAAGCACACGACATATCATCCATGGTCTTAATTGTTCGTACTAATTGCCCATCTGATTGCGGAAAAAAATCTGTACTAAAATTTAATTTAGTACCCAATGACGTCTGAAGGCCCTTCAAAAAGATAGAAGTGAATCTGGGATCATGATCAGATACAATAGAGATATGAAAACCATGTCACCTGAATATATCTTTAATATACAGTTGATAAAGTTGATCTAAATTAATAGTATCTAGAATAGGGAGAAAATGAGTAGATTTAGTCAATCGATCAACAATAAACTAGTTTCTATTTTCACCTCAATAAGTCTTTGGTAACCCCACTACGAAATCCATGGATATATTTTTTCATTTCTACTCTAGAACTGACAAAGAATGAAGCATCCATTTTAGTAATTTCTATTCTGATTTAACCTATTTACAAATAAAACATCTCAGGGTAAATTCATCAGTATCTCTTTTCATTCCATCCCGCTAGTAATAATCCTGAATAACCTTGTACATCTTAGTACTTCCATGATGAACTAAAAACAAACTATGAGCTTCAAATTATAACTCTTTCTTAAACTGGGAATCACAAGGTACACATAATATCTATCCAAACCTCAAAACACAGTCTTTATCAATGTTAAATTCATGTAACTTACCCCTCTTAACTAATTATACCTTTTTCTACAACTCACTATCTTCTTTGTGTGCATGCTTTATTCTGTCTGCAAGAGATGATTGTACTAAAACATGAAAAAAAACAGATGAATTCCATGCACCAACAACTTCCAATCCAAAATTCATCACATCGAAAACCAAAGTATATCATTCCAAATGTAACATGGTTAATGTAGAATTACTTTTTTGACTCAAATCATCAGCCACTTTATTTTCTTTTCTGGGATGATAGTGAATCATGAAATCATACTCCTTAATTAATTAAATCCATATTCTATTTCTCATGTTCAATTCTTTCTGAGTGAATATATACATTAAACTTTTGTGATCAGTATATATTTCACACTTTACACCATACAAATTATGCCTACAAATTGTTAAATAAAAAACAACATCATCCAATTCCAAATCATGTGTAGGATAATTTTACTCATGAGGTTTCAACTGAAATGAATCATAAGAAATTACCAGATCATTATGCATTATGAAACAACGAAATCCATTTAATTAATCATCACCAGAGATAACCAATTCACCATTTCTCGAAGGTATTTCCAAAACTGTATCATTCCCCAATCTTCTTTAAAATTCTTGATACAACTTCATTTGATGACCCAACATCTGCTAAAGTATTAGCAAATGATTTTGCCAACCCTTTCTTATTGTATTCCGACTACCTTCCTTCACTTGAGTTCTTATTTGGAAACTCATTTGCATAATGACCCATTTCATTTCACATAAAACATTTTTCTAATTGTAATTCATATTTTTTCTTACCACAACCCTAATATTTTTCAGTGAAATTACTAGCCTTATGTCCCATTTTACATCATTGGAAGCACTTACCAGAATTCAAAAGGCATTATCTAATGTGATTTTTAACACACATTTCACAAACTGTAAATTTAAGTTTCTTACAATCATACTTTTTTTAATAATTCTTTCCTTTTTCCTACCACTTTGACCTCTTATTTTGTTTGTTTTTCAAAGAACACCTGATCATCGACAAACTCTATTTCCACCTTCTCCACACAACAAACAAGTTTTTCATAACTTTTGAACTAACGAAAAGCTACCACCCTTCGATACATCATCTTCAATCCCAAGTAAAAATGATTTATTTTAATATTAATATCACATATGAAATTATAGCATAACTTACCAATTGAGTGAATTTTGCTTCACAAGCAGCCACTGAATCCTTATCCTACCTTAATTCCAAGAATTGTTGTTCTATCCTAAGTCAAACCACCTTTGGAAAATATTTCTCAAGGAACATACCTTTGAATTCATACCAATCTAGAGCATCAATATCCTCACTATAATTGATTTTTTTAACCATAGACCACCACATATCACCTTCACCTTCCAAATGGTAAACATCAAGACTAAACTTTTGATGTTCCAAACACCATATGACATCAAAAATATTTTTTAGTTCTTTAGTCCAACCTTCAGCTATCATGGGATCAGATGATCCTTTGAATGATGAGGAATGTTGCCTCATGAAATTATCCACTACCAACTTGTTCCTTTTTGGTTGATCTGGCCGATCTCGTGCTTGGATACCACCACCATTTATAGCCTGAGTTAACTGTGTCATCACTATAACAAACTGTTCAGTTTAGATTCTGACTATTTCCAGTTGCTAATTTGGTGTGTTGTTTTCCTCTTGATGTCATCCCATCATAGATTCTCTATTTCCTCTACTGAAAACCATTCTGAACATATACATCTCTTAGATGAAGAAACATGGTAATCTTTAATTGCAATATCATTTCAATCTTACCATAAATTAAAAAATAATTTATGGATATTCAATTAACAATATCCTAATTTCTGAAGTTATCTAAATCGACCTCTTATACAAACTATAATTACCCATCCTTAAACATTACATAATCTTGAATTAAGTCAAGAATTATACATTGAAGATCTTTTCAGGTTAAGAGTTTTAGAGAGTTAGGCCATAACTATTACATCACATCCCAAAAATTACAGTGTAGACACTTCTTCTATATAAATTTTTTTACAAAAACAAAACTCCTTAAATAATACAATGATTATTTTCTGGATATAAATCTTCTTGAATTCTTCCTTTCTCTTACCCATCCTTATAAAATTGAGGCCGACTTGTCCTGTTCATTATTTATATTCCTCTAAAACATGTAACTCCCTTTGATTTGAGCCAAAATGCATTCTTGAATTGCCTTCTTCCCAGGATAAGGCTTCTAGGAGGAAGAGAGGGATTTGCAGAGTTTATTTGAGTAGAGTTTGGATTAGAAAATGGGCTTGAGAGGTGTGTGTAAGTTTGTTGAGGTGGTGGCCTTTTATAAGAGGGAGGAGGGACACTTTAGGATGGCCATGAAATATTATTTTATTATATATTGATTTTTGGTTTCAAATGGTCCCAAACTCATTTCTTACAAAGATATGATTATTTTTGGTTAAAAAAATCTCAACCAATAGATTTTTGACATGTTTTGTTCACAAAATTACCCTTATCTTTTATCTTTAACCCTTAGTTAAGAACATTAACTCTTACCATGTCTTATTAAGTTTTCATAATATATGGCAATTATTGTCACTATAAAATCAAAAGAGAACCATAAGTAGATCATTAATGAAATTTTTAAAATTAAATAATTCAGTTGGTATAATCATAGATTTTTAGGACTACTATATCATTTAATAAAATAGTATTTTTTTTAAAAACTCAGTTATTTCAATTTTGACACTATAATGTAAATGATTTTTGTTAAAGTCACGAAAAATTGATTCATTTGAACCAAAGGAATTAGCTCAAATATAATATATCAGTATAATCCATAAAATTTATTTATGGTATGAAAATATTAAAAATTCATTTATTTTAAAATTTATAATTTTATTTATATGAATATTTCATTAATGAAGAAATCACAACATCATCATTATGTCATAATTAAATTTATTTATATAATGTCTAAAAAATATAAATAGAATCACGTGATGTAGGAAATGTTATTATCTTTCTAATGAATATTCATAGTTAAAGAGATCTTTTATATAACCCTATATAATTGTTTTAGTAAAATGTACGTGTTTATGATATATTTCTCTTTACTTTATGTTAAATCTTATAAAATGGTATTTTCACATCTAAGTTGCTCTATGGGGTCCCAAAATTGACCCAAGGATGCCCATGGTCAGATATATCTCATAAAATAGGATTAGGACAAGTGTTAAGGTATTTTAATATTATTATAAAATTATTGTTTTACATTTATTTACCAAATTTACCCATTAACCAAGGCAAAGAAAATAATTACTGAAGTTACTATTCATAATGTCCAAAAATAAAAGGTACCTATTCAAAAAATATGTAACATCTAATTATAAATATGGAATCAATTTTTTCAGAATTCAAAACACAAAAGTTTTATCAATTAATTTAATATTAATTTCTGTTTTCAAAACAAAAAATGGGTTTTTAAGAAGGAATAACTATCAAAAGATTGACATGTGTTTATGTGGAATTTAAAAAGTGAAATTAATTATAATAAAAAAAATTGGATTAAATGATAAAAATATAATACAAACATGCTTTAAAACAATTAAAAGTAAAACATAACTACATAAATAAAATAGATGAAAAGGCAGATTTTAATTAAAGTGCGGTATTTTCACTATTCATTAAAATATGAATTTAATCGTATAAATATAAAAATTTTAACCAAAGTAATTTTTTTATATACTGCTTCTAAAGAAAATGTTTATTTTTTCAAATAGAACATATAAGAGTATAAAATGAGATTGAAAAATGGATCTCCATCAGAATGCAGTAAACCGACCTTTTAAAAATATTAGAGTATTTCATGCTTAAAATCAGATTTATTATTATTTTAAGTCTCTAATATTCATTAGAAAAATGTAAAAACATTTAAAAAATATGTAAAATAATAATATTGTTAATTATTTTAATTTCTGCCAATACAACGACCAGGCATTAATGACTATTTAAAATATTATAATTATTATCTTATTTTTCGGTATAACTCAATGTTGTGGGCAACGTAAGATTTAAAAGAAACTCGTTTTCTCATGTTGAGTACGGTATCAGAAAAAGAATCCTATTTAATGTAGAAATTAATATCTTATTCATAAATTTTAATATTAATGAAAATGTTTTATTCTATAAATACCTAGGATCTTACATACAAGTTGTAACAATTCAAGACCAAATTTTTTTTATATATAATCCTTCTAGCATAACATGCATAATAATAGAAAGAGATTATTAAGATTAATAAAATTTCACAGGATTAAGTACAAATATTTTATCTCACATTCAATGATATGTACTAACATTTTATATTACTAATTCATGACCCATAGTATGTGAATATCAAATAGATCCAATATAACAACGTCGACTTATAGTCGTAACTGTAGAGACCCAAATCTTGACGTACATAGACATTACATTACTCTTGCGGAATATCTAATACATATCAAAAATAGACACCAAAGTACCATAATAGTTTAGTGTCTTTGAAAACATGGAATATAAACTTCTAATCTTGTTGAAAGATCTTCAACATATCCCATAATGATCTTCCCCTTTTTGTTTCCTTACTTAAAACCATTATTTTAATCCTAGGGGAAAAGAAAACATAAAAAGGGTGAGCTCAAATGCTCAGTAAGGGTAATCATGGAGAAAATAAAACAATCCATATATATATTTGAATTTAAATACAAGAACATACTTTTTAAACATCATGATCTTGAGAAATGTCATAAAACATGGAAATACATAAGGCATAGATCATAATGGAACATCAATCATGATAAAATAGCATGGGAATAAAACTTGTAATTGTGGAAAAACATTAAGCACATGATATGATTTCTAATGTATCCAAGGCATTGCTTCTAAGACCATCTTAGTGGACAAAGTCCCTTTCTAAATCGAGTTCACTCCTCATTCCAGTTCTGTAGCACTGAACCAGATTAAATTACCGTTCAAGCCATGTCTATCTCATGAGATATAAATCATTACCCAATGCATTAGATGGAGATATAGGTCTCACCTGTCTCATAATGAAATCATTATTTCATGTTAGATGACATAAACATAAATCATACATCATAAATCAACGAATAAAATGGGTTTCATAAACATCATCCCATCATAACATAATCCATATAAAACAAATGGATATCATTTCATCATAAGAGAAGTGAAGCCATGTAAATCATAGAGAAATTATACTTGAAATATACACATATGAAATAATTTCATATTAGATGGAAAATTGTTTTGATAAAACACTTGAGATAAATTCTTGCGGAAAATATCCTTTCTTATTCAAAATCATCTTCATTTCACAAAATGCCATGCCATTTTAAAAGAAAAGGATTTTGTTGAAAATAGTCATGAAATCTTGTAGAGTAAGCTTCATTAAAATAAGGTGTTATGAAACCGTAAAAATCCATTCATTCTGTATAAGTTAAAAAAACATTCTCCTCATACTTTTAATAGAAAAGTCAAAAAGTACAACGTATGGTAAACAAAAGAAAGATTTCATCCATAACACAAAGTAAATGTCAAAGAAGTGTAAACATGACTTTAAACATACTTGGAAGAATATTAAACACTTTATTAAAAACATTTTATGGACATGTATGACAAATATAACCCTATTAAATACTTATGAATAAACAATCTCGAATAAGAGCGAGATTTGTATAGTTATTCCTTGCTTTAGGTCTGATATGCTTCGTACGTATCTGAACCTCCCCTTCTTAGACATGCCTCTTTGAATCCTCCTCTTAGGGCACTAAAATTGGTCTTTGAAGAAGACAAGGACCTCTAGAATATTTATAGAGAAGTTGAGAATGGAAATGTGCAGGGTTTGGCCGATCTTGAAGGCTCAAAGTTGTGTAAAGATGAGATGGAGGAGGTTCCCTTTTATAAGAGAGGAGAGGGGCACCTTTGGAATCCTAAAAAATATTAGTTTAATATAAATTCAAACCCCACATAAAAACCTCCAAAAATGACTCAATTTGAATATTAGATGAGATAGGGTTGTAATCTCATCATCCAATCAAATTTAGACATGTTTTGATCTTAGTTTAAAAATTATAATTTTGATTTATCTTTATTTAATCTATTTAATTTTATTTGTGGTAATAAAATTATAAATTATAAATGGTTATAAATAATCACTTATGTGTTGTTAATTTTCCATAATTGGATAATTTATAACATTTTCGACTATATAAATTTCAATTTATAATTTTTAAATATTTTTGTTATTTTTAAACAATTTAATAATATGTTATTTTGATAAAATAACAATAGTGCCAATTTTGATACAATTCATTTGTTTGAATTTAAATAAAATCCACACCAAAGATATATTCGAAATAAAATATTTAATAGGTTCCTAACATGTAATATTCATCTATAAATTAGTGGATCACATTAAATAGTTCATATAATATTTATTTTACTATTTGTAAAACCATTTATTTGATACTTCTCTTAAAAAAATAATTTCTACAACATTTTTGTATAATTATTAAATATACTTATTTGTTGCATAAAAATTAAAAATAAAATAAAAGGATGAAGATAAATCTTATATATTTAATAATAATTTTATTCATATTTATATTCTAAAACACCCATCTTTTAAAATGTTATATTTATTAAATTATGAAGGTGACAACTTTGACATCATTTAAAATAAAATAATATAAGTGTCATAATCACTTTTATAAGACTCCAAATGGTCATATATTCGGTCATTGGATGCTTATGGTGTATATATACACTACCAATAAGTTGTAGTCAGGTTTTTGAACCTTTTAATGGGTATTATTATTTCAATAAAAACTATATTACTTGTTTTTCACTAAATAAATAATTTCTGCTTCATTAATGTATAAGATATTAAGATAATTAAATATCTCTTAAAAATTATAAATAAATTACCATGATAAATAAAAAAAATTTATATTTCAAATGATTATTTATAACTGAGTTTATTTTCTGTGTAAGCTTATATTAAAAATACTTTAATTATTAAAGTTGAGTGAGACATATTTCACTTTCCTTTAAATAAAATAAACAAAAGATCATAATCACCTCCAAGTGGGTTCAAATGGATTCCATTTCAACCCAAATATACCTTAAGAGGAAATATAATTATCCAATTATATTAAGACAAGTGTTAGAGTAATTTTATAATATAATATTTACCCTTAATTACCTGATTTACCTTTTACTATGGTAAATAAAATTTACCGTAGTTACTATTCATAATTCCCAAAAATAAAAAGTAGCCTATTAACATAATTTGGACCCACTGATTCCAATTATTGATTCCATTTTTCTAAATTCAATTCAAAAAAGTTTCAGAAATTAATTTAAAATTAATCCCATTGTTAAGAAAATGAGTTTTAAAAGTTAAAACATTACAAAAGATTGAAATGATTTTACCTATGAATTCAATGTAAAATCAATGCTAATGACATAAATTATATTAAACGGTAAAAATATATTCTATTTATACTTTAAACCCATTAAATATTATAATTTAACCATAAAAATTATTACGATGAAAAAAGTTGTTTTTAATTAAAAAATAGCGTGTTTTTACTATTCATTAAAATATGAAAGTTATCAGAAAAATATCAAAACATTACCCAATGTAAATTTTTATATCCCGATTCAAAATAAGAAGTTTATTTTGTAAAATTTAACCTATAAAATTTACAAAAATGATATTTAAAATTGGTGCGCCGTCAAAATGCAGCAAAACTGCATTTTTTTAAAATACTTATTTTACCCGAAAAATTTATTTTGTTCTCATACCATGTTCTATAAAATGTGTAAGATGAATTATAATGTCATGAAATTCAAAATTTATTTACTACTATTCATAACGGTTAGTTTATAATATTATTATAACCATATATCATTGTTTAGTGAAACCCGGTATTGTATACAAGACAAGCTATCGAGGAAGGTTTTGATTGCGTGTAATTCAAGCCATGTCAGGGTTGCGTGTAGTGCAAGACTTCTTTGTTGTTGTGTATAATAAAATCCAACCATGTTTCATTTATACATTTAATATATATATATATATACACACACACTCAATGTATTATATAATAACTTCTATCAGAAAAACATGAAATTTTGCGTAACACGATCCAAGAATAGTGTTGCGTATACTGCAAGTTAATAAAGTGTTTCAAATAGCGCCAGATAATCTTGGTGTAGAATATAACAGAAGATACGAAAGAAATTAAAAATAATATATCTTATAAAATCTTGGGGTGTTACATTCTACCCCCTTAAAATTAATTTCTCCCTCGAAATTCGTTGGGGTTATAAATCATTTACTATTTATAGATACCAACATTGTAAAAATGAATACTAAAACATAATTTTATAAAGTAAAGAATGAAACATAATGATTAACCAAAGTAACTCATCACTGGGTTTCCACATAGGAGAACATAGGTGAAAATATGGATATGGAAGAAAAATCTTACCATCAAGTTCTGATGGAGAGTGGTAGAGAACATGGATATGAAAAAGCCAACAATCACAAAGACATTAATTTGTGATGTTCTAAGGTACCATATTAATCATCATATATGAGGGTACTAGGACAACATTTTTGGTTTTCAAGATAATTTCCCTTATGTTGAAGAATTTTTTAATCAAAATAAATACTTACTTTAATTTGGTACAATCTCACCATTGTTCATGCCTTGAACAATTTCCACTTCATATCTTAATGAAATGAAGTTTAATTTGTCATTCGTGAAGTGTTAGCAGATCATGTGATAGAATGATGAGTAATTCCATCTATTTCAAACAAAACGTTAGAAAAAGTTATCAAATATACATAAGTCCATCTATGGTGTGGTTAGTCGTATATGATTCCAAAAATGGACTTATACTTCATCTATCATACCACTTAATAAAATAAAACTATTTTATACTAACAAGGGACTTCCTATAGGCTAGCGGTATGCGATAAAGGAATGTCGCACTTCAGTTGTGGGTTCGATTCCTGCAACCTTGTCCGACGCAACAGGTTATCGCCCATCATAGAGGCTGTCTTTTTTCTAAAACTACATTATTATAACATCCCATCAATAATATTGAAAAAAATAATTATAGACTTAGAAAATACTAATTTATGTCCAACATAATCCATTACAATATTTAGGCTTATCCAAAATACTTATGTCCAATTTCATAGTATAAAGAAAACAATTATTAGAAATGTCATCTATCGAGCATGTGAATACGATCATTTATCCCCCATATATCATACGATATATCTTTTTGGTCACATTCCAAACATGGGAATACCTTAATCATGTATTCTATTAGAAAATTAACACCCATTGAACCTTAGTGAAAACATGAATGATGTCAAAAGTTAACTATTTCCACATACAAAATCCCAAAATTTCGATATACTCAAACCATGATATCACTTTGTCCTTATATTAGTCAAGTGCTCATGAATACTATAATACATATTTTTTTCTCCTTATCCCTTTATTATGCGCATATCATCTACTTTCCAAAAATATTCGAATAAACATTCATAGTTGGTGGTACCATTCAACATATACTATCAAATACTTAGGAAAAACAATAGTGTAACAATCCTTAGATGTGTCTTTATTCCATAGTACCATTACCTATACAACACAACTCTTGATAAACATAAATCATTCCACTACCTTCTTAAACCATTTACTGAGCTTTATCATTTTATTCCTCAACACTTCTTTCATCTCATAAACCATTTGTAGTCTCTTCATCATCATCAACATAAATACTACCCATACGACCATGCTGGTTCTCTTCACTAGATTTTCCCTTGGGTCATTGGTTTCCATAATGCCTGTAAATTCCACATTTAAAACAATTAACCATACTGATGTATTATCAATACCATTATCCTTGTCCATGGGGTTAACTGAACCTTTTTATTTACAATTACTAGCTTTGTGTCCTTCTTTTCCACACCCAAAGAATCTTCCAGTTCATTTGAAACATTCTCCCTGATGCCTCTTCCCACATGATTTACATTAGGGGAATTGAACTTTCTTTCCTCTATGATCATCATGAAACTCCATCTTTCTCTTATTAGCTGAGACCAGAAACTTACCAAAGTTGAGATTATTGATCATATTATTAGATTTCTGATTAGGAATAATAATGATATGTGGACTTACAAATCCAATTTCATTTGGTTTCTCATAAAGAATATCATTCCATTGTCCATCATATTCTCCATTATCATGAATCTTCTTGTTTCGAGCTATTTTCTAAAACCCAAAAAGAATAGTGTGAGAGGCAAAAATCATAATGAAGGTGGAGTACCTTAAATATCTAACATCTTAGGTTTTATTCTAATATTGTTTCTATAATTCTAGCACTATAACCTATACTTATACTTAAACTTAGGGACATCCCTCGACATACCTTAGAAATATCTCTAGGGATTTCACTAAAGTTTTCACGTCTTAGTTTCCAAAGATTAACTAAAATTTTCCAATGATACTAACTATTGAGACCCGATGCTTGACGTACATAGACATTACATTACTCTTGTGGAATATCTAATAAATTACAAAAATAGACAAAAAAGTACCATAATAGTTTAGTGTCTTTGGAAACATGGAATATAAACTTTGAATCATGTTGAAAGATCTTCAACATCTCCCATAACGATCTTTTCCTTTTTGTTTCCTTACC
This sequence comes from Viscum album, assembly GCA_963277665.1. Classification (NCBI taxonomy): domain Eukaryota; kingdom Viridiplantae; phylum Streptophyta; class Magnoliopsida; order Santalales; family Viscaceae; genus Viscum; species Viscum album. The sequence goes on from OY728164.1 coordinate 1,356,190,484, forward strand.
TAAAACTTTTCTTTTAATCCTGGGGGAAAAGAAATCATAAAAAGGGTGAGCTTAAATACTCAGTAAGGGTATACATGGAGAAAATAAAACAAACCATATATATTTGAACTTAAAAACATGAACATATTGTTTAAACACCAAGATCTTGAGAAATAACATAAAACATGGCAGTACGTAAGGCATAGATCATAATGGAACATCAATAATGATATAATAGCATGGGAATAAAACTTTTAATTGTGGAAAAACATTAATCACATGATATGATTTCCATAGTATCCAAGGTATTGCTGCCAAGACCATCTTATTGGACAAAGTCCCTTTCTGAATCGAGTCCACTCCTCTTTCTAGTCCTATAACACGGAACCAGATAAACTTACCATTCCATCCATGTCTATCTCATGAGATATAAATCTTTACCCAATGCATTGGAGGGAGATATAGGTCCCACCCATCTCATAATGAAATCATTCTTACGTCTGCCACAACATAAACATAAATCATTCATCATAACCCAAATAATAATATGGGTTTCATAAACAGTATCCCATCATAACATAATCCATATAAAACAAATTTATATCATTTCATCACAAGAGAAGTGAAACCATATAAATCATAGAGACATTATACTTGAAACAAAAACATATGAAACAATGTCATCTTAGATGGAAAATAGTTTTGATAAAACACTTGAGATAAATTCTTCTGGAAAATATCCTTTCTTATTCAAAATCATTTTCTTTTCACAAAATTCCGTGCAATTTTAAAAGAAATGGATTTCGTTGAAAATAGTCATGAAATCTTGTAGAGTAAGCTTCATGAAAATAAGGTGTTATGAAACCGTAAAAATACATTCATTCCGTATAAGTTAAAAAAACATTCTCCTCATACTTTTAACAGAGAAGTCAAAAAGTTCTACGTATGGTAAACAAAAGAATGATTCCATCCATAACACAAAGTAAAAGTCAAAGAAGGGTAAACACGACTTTAAACAAACTTGGAAGAATATTAAACACTTTATAAAAAACGTTTTATGGACATGGATGAAAAATATAACCCTAGTAAATACTTACGAATAAAAAATCTTGGATAAGAGCGATATTTAAATAATTTTCCCTTACCTTAGGTCAGATATGCTTCGTACGTAACTGATCCTCCTCTTCTTCGACATGCCTCTTTGAAACCTCCTCTTAGGGAACTATAATTTTCCTTTGAAGAAGACCAGGACCTCTAGAATATTTCCGGGGAAGTGGAGAAGGGAAATTGGTAGGGGTTGGCCGATCCTGAAGGCTCAATGTTGTGTAAATATTAGAGGGAGGAGGTGCCCTTTTATAAGGGAGGAGAGGGGCACCTTTGCAATCCTCAAAAATATTAGTTTAATATAAATTCAAAACCCACATAAAAACCTACAAAAATAACTCAATTCAAAGATTATGAGTGATAGGGTTGTAATATCATCAACCAATCAAATTTAGACATGTTTTGATCTTATTTTAATCCTTATCATTTAGATTTATCCTTATTTAATCTATTTAATTTTATTTGTGGTAGTAAAATTATAAATTTGAAATGGTTATAAATAATAACTTATGTGTTGTTAATTTTCCATAATTGGATACTTTATGAAATTTTACACTGTATAAATTTCAATTTATAATTTTTAAATATTTTTTTGATTTTAAACAATTTAATAATATGTTATTTTTATAAAATAACAATAGTGTCAATTTTGACACTATTCATTTATTTGAATTTAAATAAAATCCGCACAGAGGATATATTCGAACTAAAATATTTGATAGGTTCCTAACATGTCATATTCATCTATAAATTTATTGGGGCACATTAAATAGTTCATATAATATTTATTTTACAATTTGTAAAACCATTTATTTGATACTTCTACTAATAAAGTAATTTCTACAACATTTTTTCATAATTATTAAATATAATTATTTGTTGCATAAAAATTAAAAATAAAATACTAATATGAAGATAAATCTTATATATTTCATAAGAATACTTTTATTTGTATTTATATTCTAAAACACTCTACTTTTAAAATGTTATATTTATTAAATTATGAAGGTGACAACTTTTACATCATTTAAAATAAAAAAATATAAGTGTCATAATCACTTTTATAAGACTCCAAACGGCCATATATTCGGTAATTGGATGATTATGGTGTATATATACACTACAAATAAGTTTTGGTCAGGTTTTTGAGCCTTTTAATGGGTATTATTATTTCAATAAAAACTATATTACTTATTTTTCACTAAATAAATAATTTCTGCATCATTAATGTATAAGCTATTAAGGTAATTTAATATATCTTAAAAATTATAAAAAAATTACCATGATAAAGAAAAACATTTCATATTTCAAATGAGTATTTATAACTGAATTTATATTCTGTATAAACTTATATTAAAAATACTTTAATTATTAAAGTTGAGTGAGACGTATTTCACTTTCCATTAAATAAAATAAACTAAAGGTCTTAATCACCTCCAAGTGGGTTCCAATGAATTCCATTTCGACCCAAATATATCTTAGGACGAAATATAAGCATCCAATTATATTAAGACAAGTTTTAGGGTAATTTTATAATATTATATTTACCCTTAATTACCCGATTTACATTTTACTATAGTAAATTAAATTTACCGTGGTTACTATTCATAATGCCCAAAAATAAAAAGTATCATATTAACATAATTTGGACCCACTGATTAAAAATATGGAATCCATTTTTCTAAATTCAATACACAAAAGTTGTAGAAATAAATTTAAAATTAATCCCGTTATTAAGAAAATGTGTTTTAAAAGTTAAAACAATGCAAAAGATTGAAATGATATTACCTATGAATTCAATGTAAAATCAATGCTAATGAAATAAATTATATTAAATGGTAAAAATATATTCTATTTATATTTCATAAAAATTCAATATAATAATTTAACTATAAAAATTATTATGATGAAAAAAGTTGTTTTTAATTAAAATATAGCGTGTTTTTACTATTCATTAAAATATGAAATTTATTAGAAAAATATCAAAAATTTATCCAATGTAAACTTTTCTATCATGATTCAAAATAAGAAGTTTATTTTATAAAATTTAACTTATAAACTTGTCAAAAATTATATTTAAAATGGGTGCGCCATCAGAAGGCGGCAAAACTGCATTTTTTGAAAAATACTTATTTTACCCAAAAAAAATTATTTTGTTCTCATACCATGTTCTATAAAATGTGTAAGATGAATTATAATGTCATAAAATTAAAAATTTATTTACTACTATTCACAATGGCTAGTTTATAATAATATTATAACCATATATTATTGTTTAGTGAAACCCATTATTATGTACAACACACGATATCAAGGAAGGTTGCGATTGTGTGTAATGCAAGCCAAGTCAGGGCTGCGTGTAGTGCAATATTCCTTTGTTGTTGTGTATAAAAACATCCAACCATATTTTATTTATACATTTAATATATATATATATATACACACAATCAATGTTGCGTAGAATAACTTCTATCAGACGAACTTGAAATTGTGTGTAACACGATCCAAGAATAGTGTTGTGTATACTGCGAGCTAATACAGTGTTGCATATAGCGCAAGGTAATCTTGGTGTAGCGTATAACAGATGATATGAAAGAAATTAAAGAGAATATATCTTATAAAATCTTAGGGTGTTACAATAACATTCCAACAATAATTTGAAATTTAAAATTAGATGAGTTATTGATATTTGCAAATGTGGGAATAATAGTGATCAAGTGAATTAAACACTTATATTCATTTAGATTAATTTGATATTGTATCATAGAAATGTATATGGTAATATGAAATAAAAACTTATTATAGTCAATAGTTTCCATATCCAAATATCAATGTATATTATGGCTTCTGATGCAACTTAATAAGTACTTTAGCAACGCCCTATTATAATTTTGGGTTATAAAAAAAGAAATATATTTATCATTTTGTTATAAACATTGATTACTGATTTAGTCAAGATTTTAGGACTCTAACATGGGAACAATAGGTGGATACCTTATTATATCACTACTTGGGGGATTTTCTCAAGATAGTAACATTGAAGTAAATTGATTTTCTATAAAGACATATGGATTTTCCAAAAATATCCATGTAAACATGGTAGGCCAATCAGTTTTATCCATAATCAATATAAGCATGTTTTAATGTGTGAGAAATAAAGAGTCATTAAAATTTTTATCTACTGAAAGTGGGTGTTTTTTAGAGTTAGTTCCCTATAACCAACTATGTTTTACTTTACATTACATGTATATTGAAATGAGTGAGAATTAATATAAATAACCTTTCACATATTGATTTTTCTTCTACATAAATGTGATATGATAATGTATTTGTGTAAATTTTTCTTTGATAAGGTCATAGAAGTTCCCCAATATAATGAGAACCCTGAAATTCCCTAATGACATTCTTAAATACAGTTCTACTATTATATAATATAATATAACGGGATATAGAGTACATATACTATCAGGTGTGAGTGCTCATAAGAAGATGAGACTTCTTATCATGAAGTTCACACTTGGTAGTCTCCAAGATGAGATATTATAAGAATAGACCTACCTGTAGTAATTTTTTTTGTTGTGGTGTCATCATATATTCTTATCTATGACAATTTATAATGGTCCTTAGACATTGAGATTATCATTAATGCATGTCATGAATCAAAAACATATATTTATTGACCAAAAACATCATACCATATTTTGGTGAGAAGTAGGGCACATTGGGTGTGTCACGAATGACATGTTATTAATGGATAAGTAGAGGAAAGATTTTCCCATTCCGTATTTATATAATTTTATATATCTTCAATTTTATTGAAATATAACTATCACATAAATTCCATGTCCATGGTATAATGATATTTATTTCAAATAGTCAGATAAATACTTATCAACCATATAACTTTATGTCATAGATGTGTAACCTGGATGATGAGATATTGAGACAAAGAGATTATATTACACAGTGAGTGTTTATGTGTGTTTTTTGATGTTGCGACATTATGTTCTTTCTCTTGTGTGCCTTGACCAATTTCTATATATTAATGATTAACTTTAGTCATACCCGCCTAATGAAAATGAGAAATAATCTTAGAGTTTCACACACTATGTGTTTATGTTGATCTTGATTAAATTTTATTGTAATATAATTAATATATTAAATATTATTCTTAAGGATGTTGAATAATTTTATACATGTTTTATTGTTCACATTAATTAAATAAATATTTATTCACCAAATATTGAATAATACATTTATTTATTTTAATAAATATTTAATAAATATATATTCATTAGTTTTTGGATAAAAAATTTCATTTATGAATAAAATGTTTATTCAGTTCACCAATAAATTATGACATGTTCAAATGGACTAGCACTGCATCCAATGATAAATATTAATTTACAAGCCTGTAAAATAATATTTTTTATTGCATAAGTTAGCATGTGTTCCATGGAATAAGAATAATAATAATAATATATGGAATTGGGTTTATTAAATATTATAATATTATTTAATGGATGATACAAAATTAAATAATATTTAACACAAATCCTAGCTCTATTAAAAGATAGTTATCTCTTTTGTGTAGGTATAATTGAGAAATAGAGAATTATTTCACACAATGGATTTCTCTATTGAATTCACCTTTATCTCTATCTGCCTCCCTCTCGAGAAAGAGACACACAAGAAATATTCTTTCAATATCAATGTATGAGAGGTAAAAATTAATGGCTCGAGAAAATTGATTCTCCACGCTACCACCAAGAAATTAATTAGTGTTTCTTGGACATCAAATGAGCTTGTGTGGATCATCACTAGAGGGGTTTTACACATAGATTCTTACATCATAAAGAAGGTATTTCAAAAAAGGTTTTCATATGATCAACATCTACATTAGAGAAATGATCTTAATCCAACATAATTAATATATTCTAGTATTAACTAAATTAGTTATAAATTTAACATTAAAAGATACTCTCCTGGGGTTTTGAGAAACACTATATTTAAAAAAAAAATTATGCCCTCAAAAGGCACTTTCGATGTGCCCATAACCGAAATTTATAATTGAAGAAAGTGGAACCCTTATAAATAACCATAATTATAAAATAATATAAATTCTATTTCATGGGACAATAGTACCAAGGCCAAAAAATTTAACCTTTACCGTGATGTCAATTTTTTTACCTTGATAATTATTCATTATGGCTAAAAATGAAATGGTCCTTATTAAATAATATTAATATTTTGATTCCAAATATGGAATCCATTTTAAATGATTCAATTCCTATTGTTGGAAAAAATTAAATTTAATATAAGTATGAAAAATGCAATGAAAAACAATTTCTTAAAAAATACCATTTTTTTGGGATAATAATGAATTTGTGCCAAAATCATGTATATAATTACTTTTTATGAAATTTATTAGTTTAAAAATAAGAAAATGATAGTTATGTTTCTTTAAGTCCAATTCAAAACTAAATGTAACTATTTAATCTCTTAATTAAAGAAAGAGATAAAAAACAGTTCTTTTATTAGAATAAAACTTCACATAGGTTCAAAAATATTAATCATAGGTTTCAAAATTATACATAATATTCTTAAATTATTTATTTTAACTATTAAATATAAATTTAGTCTATTAAAAAACTTTATAAAATTAAATCATTACAATACAATAATGATGCCGTAAAAATAATAGTTTTTATATAATGGTTATTTTTCATTATTCATCTAAAGATAAAAATTTTCAAGTAAATTAAAAAAATTCACCCTAAGATAACTTTGAAATTATAAATTAAAAAATAAAGATTAATTCATCAAATTAATATTATAAAACATTTAAATTTATATTTGAAACAAAAATATTAAGAGAAACAACTTTTATAGAAAATGGAAATTTTTAAACTCCAAGTGTTCTTAATATTATTTCAAATCAACATATAATTAATTACATATTAAGTTATTAGTTCATAAATTGATTTCTTTTAAAAGTGACCAATTTATTAAAATACCCAACACTTCAAAAATAATCTTTTTATTATTCAATTATTTTGATCATATCACATTAATTATTTGTTTCGTAAACATTAAATTCCATCAATAAAAAACAAAATAATATAATGTTTGTATCGTTATTGATTACCATATTTCTATTTACTGAAGTATCATTATTCTTAAAATTATAATATTTCGTGAATATTTTTAGGATAGTGTTGCATTTGTTATAATTTATTCAATATAGTATTTATTTGAAAGAAATTATTTACTAAAATCTAATGATTTTATACCTCCATAAAAATAAATTATGTCCTAAAAATTTTATTTTAGTCTTACTATAATAAATGCATCCTAACATAGGTATGGTACCATTTATAGATTTTATGTTGATAAGTAATTCATAAGTTTATATTATTAATCATAGTATTTCTTAATAAAATATTTCAAAAAACAAGTATATATTTTTACAATATTCATACTTGTGAATGAGTTTCCATAGGCATACCTTGATATCTAGGAGATTTTTTCCATATAAGACATGAAAATTTTATCTTCCTCTTATTGGATTTTACGGAATATTTTTACTATTGAGATAGAGAACATGAGAAAATGCACTTTATTTATTTCTATTATATAATTATAATTTCATAATTTTATTGTTTTTCAATCAATTTACCATATTTGATATATCTCATACTCTAAATGATAAATAAATATGATGAATTTTTCATTCTTGAAGCACAAAAATAATCTATTAATGGATCATAAGATCAATGATAATTTATTTCTAATATATTTGGACACATACAAAAATACAAAATGATGAGTTTCATTAAACAAAATCCATGGAAATGATAGCCTTCAAATTCCTTATTATAAAAAATACTAATTCCTTAATGTAAAATATTTTTTAATTTATATACAAATTCTTTAATCCTAAAAATTAATTAAACCCCAAAAGTAAATATTATGTCAAATTCAATCATCAATATAAAAACCATTTTTTCAACTAGGGAATACATTCTCATCTTAACAGAGATCACTTGATATATTCTTATTATAACTAGATTCTCACAAGGTGTCTTAATTGACAACTCTCTCCTAATAGTTCCAAGTGATGATTATATATCCATGAAAAATATAAAATAGTTCCTATATCCGATTTCAAATATAGAATTATTTTATGATCAATATACCTAATATCATAATTTAAGGGACATCAACATCACTTGTAATAATTTCATAAGCTTGTAAATTCTCTTTCATCATCTTTGAAGATAAATTCCCAAGATTATGGGGGAATTTTTTTAAATAGAACTCCATATCCTTATAGTTGAAACACTAAATATTGGCGTCTTCTTTGTTTCCTATTCATTTATGAGAATGATATCACTTATCTCTACACTTCCAATAGACTCCCATTCCCTTTAAACAAGCACTAGGGTATTTATTTCAATAATTATCTCATATTGGAAGATACAACCTTCCCTTATTATGGATGGCCTCATTTATTTTTTCATGATGCATAGTTATCCTAATATTCTCATTATTTCCCTGTAAAATATATGACATAGATAATTATTTCTCTATCCTGGTGGCACTTGATCATATTATCATAATATAAAAATATTTTAGTGACTAATTATATTCAGAGGATTGGATTAATTACATAAAATAAATGATCAATATTACATTTTGGATTGTGTAAATAGCCTATAACATGTATTTCTTGAAACACCCCAAGCATCCATGATATTCTTATCTTTAAATAATTCAATAGATTGGGATATATACAACATTGAGTTCGAGTGCATCATGTCCTATCAAAATAGCCTTTAAAAAGTGGTTATGAATTGTATTAACCAAATTAACAAATTTATATATTTTATTTTTAAAAATAGGCTTCATTTTTTTTAATTTCTAACATTGAAATTAGATAAGGGAAAATTTTTAGTATTTTTCTAAATTTTTTTAATTTTTGATGAATAGTGAAAAATACTCCATTGTTGTTATATACCGACATTTTCATTTAAAAAATTATTTTACTATAATTTTATAGTGAAGTCTCAATATATAAATAATACATATGTTAATAAAAATAAGTTTATTTGAATTCTAAAACATAGGCCCCTTCTTATTGGTTTTTATGAACCCAAAAGAGTTTTTTCTCCTAATATTTCAAATTTTGAAAACCTTGGTTTTTATTTTTTGGAATCTAATATATCATCATCGGATATTAAAAGGTTATGGGTTTTGTATCATTATTCATTATCTCATATTTCCCTAATTTCTAATACTGATCATCATGTCACGTGCTCCTTCTTTCTTCAAGGGCTCCAACATTTCTGCTATTTTATTTATGCCCATTATTGTTATTGGGGTCATATGAATTTATGGATGGATATTGGGTCTTTAAACTCTTCGATCTCTAGTCTGTGGTCTATTATTGGTGACTTTAATGCCATCATTAATTCTGATGAGAAGATTGGATCCATGACTAATGTCATCTCTTCTAGAGATGTCAAAGCCTGTATTGATATTAATGGGTTGATTGAAGTTAATCTTGTTGGTGATAAGTATACTTGGTACAAGAAAGTTTTGGATAGATTTTTGGCTAGTATAATTGATAGGTATTTTGTCAATGAGGCTTGTCTTGATTTCTTGGGTTCTATTTCTTGTATGAATCTTTCCAGAATTAACTCTGATCATCATCCTATTTTGGTTGACCTTGTGAGTAAGGATCCCAAACCTCCTTTTCCTTTTAGATTTAATAAGGCCTGGGTTAATCATCCAGAATGTAGAACTATTGTCGATAAAACATTGAATTCTTGCAATGGTAGGGCCAATGATTTTTCTTACGTCATCATGATCAAACTCCTTAAATGAATTTGAAATTCTAGAGTAAATATCGTTTCAGTTCCCTTGATTCTGAAATTTCTTCTCTTGAGGAATCTATTCAACAAATGCAGGGGAAAAAATATTCAAATAACTTCTCTAATGATGTTTTGGGTGAGACTCATCTTGTATCCATGCTTAATAATTTGTTGAATCTCAAAGATGCTTTGCAAAGAGATAGTTTTAAGGCTAATTGGTTGAGAGATGGGGATAGAAATTCTAAATTTTTCAATTCTTTGCAAAGAATTAAGAAAGTCTCAAGGCCTCTTTCTTTAGTTAGAAATTGGAATGATGTGTTAGACAATAGAAGGGATCTTTCTAAGCATTTTGTTACTTATTTTAAAGATCTCTTTACCGGTCATGTCCCTCTTGATGATTCAGTGGAGAGTATTATTCCGACTCTTGTTAATCAAGAGGATAATTCCAATATTAAATCCATCCCTTTGGACTTTGAAATCAAGGAAACTAACATTATTCTAATGTCTGATAGCTCCCCGGGTCCAGATGGTTTTGGGAATTTTTTCTTTCAGACATACTGAGACATCATTCATGATGATGTTTGCAAGTTGGTTACTAGTTTTGTTAAGGTTGCTCTCTTACTTAGGGCCTGAATGTTCAATTCCTTCCCCTCATTATAAAGACTGTCAATGCCAATGATATTCATTTTTTCAGATCAGTTTCTATTATCAATACAATTTTTAAAATTATTTCCAAAATCATGGCTACAAGGTTGTCCTCTATTTCCAGTAAAAAAATTTCTCCTAATCAGTTTGGCTTTATTAAGGGTAGGTCTATTCAAATTGTCTTATTACTGCATAGGAATGTGTGAACCTTCATAAGAAATCCACAAGGGATGGTAATATTTCTCTCAAGTTGGACGTCAGGAAAGCTTTTGATACTATAAATTGGAATATCATTTATAAGGTTGTTCATTTTTTTTTGGTTTTGATGATGTTTTCATTAATTGGGTTAAAACCATTTTTGAGTCAGCTCGTATCTCTGTCCTTGTTAATGGCTCCCCTAAGGGCTTCCTTGCTTGTTCTAGAGGTGTCAGACAAGGTGACCCTCTCTTGGCCATTATTTTTTCCATTTCGGAGGATTATCTTAGTAGATTACTTTCTATTATGGATGGTAATGGGAAACTGCAGTCTATTTGTGCTGGTAGAGGTTTTATTTCTCCCACTCACTTGTTGTATACTGATGATATTATTCTTTTCATTAAAGGGGATACGAGAAATATTAAAAATATTAAGCGTGCCCTTTTTTATTATGAAAAATTCTCTGGGAAAGAGATTAAGTGGAATAAGTCCTTTGTTTATTTTGGTAGGAATTTTCCTATTTCTAGGAAGACTTCCATTATCAGGGATTTGGGTATTCATTAAGGTGTTTTTCCATTTACATATTTGGGTGTTCCTATGTTTTGGGGGAGGCCTAAAGCTGGTTATTTTTCGGATATTATATGTAAAATAAGATGACATATTGCTACATGGAAGGGTAAGTCCCTTTCCCTAGAAGGTCGGTTTTTCTTGGTTAGAGATGTGACCATTTCTAAGTCTGTTTATTCTTTTATGGTCTATAAGTGGCCGATCTCTCTAATCAAGATCATTAATGTTTCTATTAAAAATTTTATTTGGAGAAGTAATATTTCAGAGAGAAAATTAGTTACTGTGTCTTGGAATAATTGTTGTAAACCATATGATGCTGGGGGTCTTGGTATTAAAAATCTTGAGGTGTTTAATGTTTCTTTACAGCATTCGTTCATTTAGAGGCTTGTCAATAGTAATTTTGAGTCTCTGGAATTTCTCCATTATAAATTCAGGGACAGGCTTAGGAATGGAATTTTTAATTATCTGGATTCTTCTGTTTGTCCTGCTTTTAAATCCATCTTTTATTCCATTGACTCTCATGAAAGATGGCTTGTTTCAAGGAACTCATCTTTATCCTTTTGGAAGGCCAATTGGACATGATGTCCTTTAGCTGATTCCTTGATGAATGATGATTTTAATGTTGGTCAGGATGCTACAATTAAAGATCAGCTTGATAATATGGGGGATCTCCCTAATCATATTGTTACTATTATCAATAGTTAACGTTTCTCTAAGAGAGTGGATTTTTGGGCTTGGGAACCTGCTATAAATGGCTTGCTGACTTCTAAAATTTTTTATTGTCATTATCTATCTTGAAATATATGGTGTAAATGGATGAGGGATCTTCATATTAACTTTATTAGGCCCTCTTGGTCATCTTTTTCCAGGAGATTGGCTCCTGGGAAGCTTCCTACTGATTGTTTCCTTCAGAAATGTGGCATATCTCTCTGCACTTCATGTGTGTTTTTCCATAAACATAGGGAAGATATTGATCATTTTTTTATTAGTTATTTCAATACATCTTCAATGTGGAAGGCTGTTTTGATATCTTTGAAATCCCCATGCCTAATATGTCTTCAATTCGTCATTTCCTTCAAGGCTGGCATTATATTTTTCTCTCTCCCCAATTGTTGGATCATTTTAGAGTCGATCTTTCTGAACTCCTTCATTTTATTTGGTTTGCTCAGAATAATATGATTCACGATAGATTTACCTTCTCGATAAGTGGGATTTTATCAGTTATTCTTGGTGATATGCATAATATTGATATTCCCAAGAAGAATTTTTACTTCAACTCGGTTCATTATTTTTCTGTTCTGGAATGGATAGGTGTTAAGGGTAATTTGAAGCCTCTGCGTGGTAATTTAGAAGTTCTCTGGAAGGAACCACTTTTTGGTTGGTTAAAAGTAAATTCGGATGGTGCTTCTAGGGGTAATCTGGGGCATTCTGTTTATGGTGCTGTTTTTAGGAATCATAAAGGGGATGTCCTTGGTTGTTTTCATAGATCTTGTGGCTTTTCCTCTTCACTTGAGGCTGAAATTCTTGAAATTATCGTTTCTGTCGATGAAGCTGTGAAGGGTGGTTGGGATAATTTATGGATTGAGAGTGATTCATCTTTTGTTGTTTCTTCCATAAGTATGGGTCTTCATCACTTTACTTGGAAGCTTACTAATCATTGGATTAATTGTTTGGAGACTGTATTTTGTTTAAATCATATTATCACTCACATTTATAAGGAAGACAATTCTGTTGCTAAAGGACTGGCTAATTAAGGTTTTAATGGATTTGATTTTGTTTGGTGTGATCAAGTTCCTGATGATCTCCATCCTTTTCGTAAAAAGGACCGTGAAAAGTCTCCCATTTTTAGACTTTTGTAATCTATCTATTTTCCATATTTGTGGCTGTATTGAAAGGAATTTTTCATCCTTTTGACCTTCCTTTCTATTTGGGGTCTGTTTTTTTTAGTTTTATTCTTTTTTTCTTCTTTGGAGAGGCTTTTTTCTTTTTCTACAGGTTAGAAGTAGAGCCTGATGTGCTGCATTCAGTTTCAGTGGTCTTCTCAAATTCTGGTCTGTTACAGTGGTCTTCCCAAATTCTGGAATGATGTGGCATGCCTACAGTTCCATGTTAATCTCTGAACCAGTTTTCAAAATGTATCTATTGGATTGTATTTCGGTTTGTGTCTCAGATGGGGCCTCCTGTGTGGTCTATTAATCATTGTGAATTCCAGCAATTGGAATTCTATAAGATTCTTCCTCATTTTGATTGCATGAGATCTCCATGCAGTTTTTTTCAGGGCATCATTTATGGAGTGTCGACCTGGAGCAGACTGGATTGTCTTCAATGAAGTTGGCTTCATTTGGTGGAAGTCTTTGTGAATGATGATTTTGGCACCACTCACCGAGCTCATGCATTTACAGATGGTGTTTCTAAGTACCTGAAGCCTTATGTTGCAGACTTCCTTTTGCAGAATCTTCTGGTTGACATCCAGTGCCCACCTTATTTCAATGGGAATTTCTTGGTGCTTTGGTTTTTGATCTCTTTCACTATAACAATACAATATGGTTGTTTGGTGTTTCTTGTTTCTATTTTTCCATGTATTGTTTTCTTTTTTTCATTAATAAAATTCCATTATGAAGTTTATTTGAATCATTTAATAATATAATTAGATATAGAAATTTATTGAACTTTTGAACGTCTCTTTTACCCTCCTTCTAACCACATCTATGGGATTTAAATTAAATATAATTTTACAGCTTATGTGAATTTAATTTCAAAAAGTGGACATATATAGTGGTAATAAGTATGAAAATTGTGGTCTAATGGAATCAAAATAATTTTTGGTGAATATAAACTTTTGGATTTTATTTACCATGGTTAAAGTTAAATAAAGAAATTAAAGGTAAATATAATATTATAATAATATAATATTACGCTAAAACTTGTCCAAATTTCATTAGATAAGTGTTTTTTGACCAAAATAAATTTTTTTTACAAAATAATATCTTTTTTAAAAACATTTTTAAGATTATGACATTTATTATATTTTAGTTAAATAAGAGTTAAAAATGTCTTATTCAAATTATAATAAAAATTTCATTTTTAATATGAGCTTATATAAGTTATAAGGTTGACTATAAATAGTATTTAGAAATATTAAATGTTTATCTATATAATTTTAATTTATTTATAATTTTTTAAGTAAATAATTATATTAAATAGTGACATAATAATGATGAAGTAATCAAATTACTAATGGAAGAATCAATTAAATGATATTAAAAGTATTAAAATAAATTTAATTTACATAATTAATGACATGAAATAATTTTATAGATATAATAGACATTATCGATACATATTAGAAGTATTTTCCTGATGTTACCATGATGCTTTTATATTTTTAATAATTAAAATATTGAATATTATTAAAATTGACATAAATGATACTTTAAAACAATAATATTTTATTAAATGTTATAAAATTCGTAAAAATATCGGTTTTGACCAAATAACTATTATAAGGTTAAATATGATATAGATGATTCAATTTTCGTTTGTTTTACATTTTATAGTCACTATATTAACCCTATATTATAAAAAGACAAGTAAACATGAGAAGAGTTAAACTGCTTAACTAAGGGATAAATCCAAAGGATAAGGCTAATTTTGGGACCTAAACTTTTCTAAAAACCATTGGATGAGATTATTTCAACCCATACTCATCTTATAGTCTAAATAAATCATGTTTATGATATTTGAAACTGAAAATAAATTTATAATAATATAATAGTTTTGGAGTTGTCAAAAGTTTCCCTCCCCTCTCTTATAAATGAAAACCTATCCTTATCATTAATTCACACATATAATGCCCTTTGGATCAGAAAAAACCACTCCAATTATCATCCAAACATCCCTTACTTCATTATAGAGGCCATACTTTGGGTAGAAATCAATCCTAAGGAGTCCTTTTGTAAAAATCATAAAGAGACACTCAATGAAGAGGTAATTGTTTTACCAATTCCATTCAATTTTTTTCTACATATTCATTATATTTGGTTTCCATACAAAAATAATAACTACAGTATACTATAAATTCTTAAATGTTATTATGATTATAGTTCAACCATATTATTCCATTTATCCATCTTTCCAATAATATTATCACCATGTGTGCATACGTTTGACATACCATCTCCACGTCGTGATGTAATTTTTTATTCAAGAAAAATTTATTTGGATGGGTATAATGATGAGTATAATGGATATAAATAATTAATATAACATGATAATTATTTTTTATAACTAATATACTATCCAATTCCAGACCATTTAACCATCAAGGGAATGATACTGTCACTCGTGCGTACGTACGACCTGTCATCTCCACAACACAGTGAAGCTAATTCTCCATGTTAACCACTGAAGAATGATTATAAAATTTTTATGATGAGTAATAATTATTATTATGAACTTTATATCATTCTTTATATGAATAATATACATTATACTAATAAAAACATTACTTATACAACAAAACATGCATAGAAAAGTAGTTAACACACGAAACAATGGTAACACATATATATTATTAACAAAACGATATAAGAGAATCATATATGATATAATAAATATGATATAGTTATATTATAATTTAATATTATACTTTAATTATTATACAAGAGGTTATCACACCCTCTACTAATGTAAATTAAAATATAAGGGTTAATTTCACAATCTCATTTTTATCCGAGGTTGTTTGTACGTAAGTATCTACTAGGAAATTTTTGTCATCCATGTCCATGTTTCATAAAATGTTTTTCAAAATATTATCTATTATGTTTTGAAGTTATTTTGCCATTTTATGACTTTTTATAAAACATTTTGTGTGGAATCGTTTTGTCAATTTTTAAATGAGGTACTTTATGACCCTTTTCGAAAAATTAAGGAAAGAAAGTTTTTTAACTTTTAAGGTGTGAGAGAATAATTTCTAATGTTATTATGATTTACCATTTTGAATTTTACATTAAAATATTATATGTTTATTTTCATAAGAAATGTTTTCTTTTATAAATTTTTGGCTTTTAAATAATTTCAATGTAAAAAAGTGATATTTCTCTCAAAGAGTTTTAATGAATTGATCAGATTATTTTCATCTATGTCAACATCATTTGTTGAATTGTATTCTTGATTGAGGTTGATTTATTATGATATAATATTCTAAATTATATTAAATTGTTAACGATATTTTTGACTATAGATGTGTTATTTTTATACCATTCATTGTTTATGGTTTATGTTTTATCATTTAGTATTATAGTTTTGATATGAATGTTTCTATTATGTTTCACCCTTTTCATATGAGGACTGCATTAGACTTAGTATGTAATGGGAGGAGCCTACTATAGCTCCATGATGCATCAGTATGTCTCTTAATACAAAATAGATTGTCTATTTACATATTTATGTATGTTTTTGGCATTAGGCCTTCACGGTTTGTTATGATGACCATCATTATGCATTACCTCATTATAAGATTAGTTAATGATATTACAAATGATTTTTTGACTAGAAAAATATCCATGTGAATTTTTAAATGGAATTTATTGATTTATTCTTTCCATATTATGATAAATAATATGTTTAACATTATTTTTTTCAGTTTTATACCTTTTCATAAAAGATTAGTCATATTTATGATAGCTTCCACAATTTTTTTATCCTTATTGAGATTCTAAGATCACCACTTATTATTTTTAATTTTCCCTAGGATGTGAAGAATTATTTTATGACTAACCTAAAAGGATAATATAATTAATATGAGTGTTTTCAAAGGATAAATAATGTTGTTTTTTATTTCAAGATTTAATGTAAAATATATTTTTGTATTTAGTTTTTCCATGACTTCTAAACTGACCAGTCCTTCGGGATTTTGTTTAATTTGATCACGATAATATCATAAAATAATACAATGACTCTGGGAAACTAGGTTCTGGGTATTACAGTTGGTATTAGAGGAAGTTTAGTATTAACCTTGGAAACTATAATTAGAAAATACTTTAATTAGGGGACACTACCCTAAGATAGACTTTGAAGATAAGTATATAAGAACATCCTAAAATTTTGGTAATATATAAATTATGTGGGTATTACAAGAAAATACACCCCTATCTGGATAATAAAAATGGATGTGGTTCTGAAACATATATAACTAGGAGTGAAAACACCAACAAGGTGTTCCGGGCATGAATTGAGGTAACCTAGTACACGACAATGGGCCTTATGACCCACCTAGTTAGAAACTCCCAGGGGATATGATTAGGATAAATTACAATTTTTTTTCAAACCATTATGAAGGATTTATGAGTAAATATTTCCTTAATGAAACCATTTTTTTATTATATATTAGATATGTATAAAATATTCAGTTTATGTTAATTATTTTACCATTTTGGAATTATGTATTGTGATTCATAACCTAATCTAGTGTATTCCATTATTTAAAAATGGCTCCTAGTGGAAGTAATGGAAACTATATAAACACAAATAATCCATGTAGGGATTTCCCTCTTATTAAAGATAATGATAGTGGAGTTGGTGATACCACTGGCACTAAACATCTTATAACCATACTGGGACAACTAACTCTGGTTATTAATAATAACCTAACCTGTATGGAGTATCCTAATCCACAAAAAAGAGGATCACATTTAAAACACTTCAAGAGACAAAATCCCCCAACATTAAATGGGACAATAAATCCATCTGTAGCTGATAAATGGTTAAGATCCTTAGAGAAAAATATTTATTGCTTTGGGGGTGATTAAAGGAAAAAAGTTGTTATGGAAGGCTATCTTCTATCAAGAGACACAGATCCATGATGGTCATTAATTCAAAATATGAATGACGATGAAGAGGTAGAAAATATGAAATGGATGAAATTTAAAGAACTCATCCTAGAGAAATACATTCCTAAGGATCTACGAGCAGATATGGAGAGTCAATTTTTGAGTCTTAGGCAGAAGGGGGAGGAGAATGTTGCAATGTAAGAAGCTAACTTTACAAGGTTAAAAAGGCATGCAGGAGACTACATATATAACCCGAGCAGTAAGATTGATTGATTTTTTGATGGGTTAAAACCATTCCTCCAAAGGTCATTGATCTAAAAATATTTCTTATCATAAGAAGATATATCCTCATGTGATTTTAAGATAGAAAATGAATTATATAAGTCTATGATTTTATAGTAGATAATGAGAAAAATATGGTCACTGAACACTCTAGAAATGGAAATAAGTGAAATAAGGGAAACTTTGACATTCCACCATACATTAATTGTGGGAAGAAACACCATGGTATATTCATAAAGGGGATGTGAGTTTTTTATAAGTGTGGAGAAAAATTCCACCAAGCTCTTGACTCAAAGGGAAATAAAGAAGCTACCAATGTTTAATTCTATAATTTTAAAGAGTTGGGACATTATGAAATGATTTTTCTAAGAATGAAGTAAAATTGAGTCAAAAAAATCCTATGGAGAAAAGCTAACCTTTTATAATCAAAACTGCTAAGGTTGAAGTTTCTAATGATGTGATGATAGATACTTTAATCGTTTCCTCAAATTTAGCCAAATATTTATTTGATTCTGGATCCAAGAATTCCTTTATTTCTGCCAATCTTTCATTCAAAATTAGTTATTTAAAATTAACATTTAAAAGGGAGTTATCAGTCAAAACCCCTAAGGGAAGTCTCATTGCAACAAAGATGTGTGAGGCAGTTCCCATTATAGAATATAAACATTCTTTATCTGGTGACTTTTTCAACATACCTATGGTCGAATTTGATATAATCCTCAGTATGGACTGGCTATCAAAATATGATCTGAATATTTATTGTAAGAACAAGGATGTTTCAATTTGTTAGGAAAGTATTGATTCCATTATCTTTATAGTAGAAAGTTTATCATCTGATTCTTATCTAGATTCACCTCCTACAGCTCTTATAAATGAAATTATTGGGGAAGAATATAATATAAAACATAATAATATTCAAATTTAGGATTTACCTAATGTAAAATAATACAATGATTTATTTCTTGAGGATTTACATGTATATCCTATATAGTGGGAGGTTGAGTTTTCTGTTAATTTAATCCATGATGGAAGTCCAATATCAAAAACTCCCTATAGAATGGACACTATGGAATTAGAAGAGCTAATGAAAGAATTTGAGGAGTTTAGTAATAAGGGATTTATTCTTCATAATGTTCTCCATGGGGATCCCCCATTATTTTTGTTAAGAAGAAATATGGATCAATGATATTGTGCATTGACTATAGAGAAATACATGCAATTACAATAAAGAACAAACATCTTATTCCTTACATTGATGGTTTTTTTGATCAACATCATGGAGATAAAAAAGTATTGAATATTGAACTTCGTTCTGGATATCATCAATTTTGTGTAAAGAAGTAATATATTCCAAACACAACATTATGATCCTTGTATGGGCATTATGAGTTTACAGTAATGTCATTCAGACTGACTAATGCACTCTATATTTTCATGGATATAATGAATAGATTGTTCAAGAAATATAGTAATGAATTTTTCATAGTATTAATTGATGATATCTTGGTATACTCCAAAATCTATGAAGACCATGGGAACCACCTGCTTATTCTCCATAATACTCATTGGAGAAATGAACCATTTGGAGTGTTTATGTACTGTGAATCTTGGCTTCAGGAAATTTCTTTTCATGGCCATATTGTCTCCAAGGATAGAATCTATGTTCATCCTGCAAATTCAATGGTAATCCAAGAATGGATAGAACCAACTAGTATAGCTGAGGTACTTAGTATTATTGTTTTAGTAGGTTACTATCGACAATTTGTCCATAATTTTTCCCGATTGGAAAACTCATTAACAAAGTTCACACATAAAGGGGTTAATTTTTTTTAATAAAAAGAGTTTTAAGAATGTTTGAAATAATTGAAGAGAATATTTTTCAATGATCCTATATTAACATAAACATCTGGTAATGATGGTATTATGATTAATAGTGATGCATCATGGAAATTACATGGTTCTGTTCTTATGAAAAATGATAGGGTTATTACATATGCCTCTGGGTAGTCAAAAATTCATGAAAAAACTACCTAACTCATGATCGTGAGATAGAATTAGCAATATTTACTCCGAAGATATGGAGACACTAACTCTACGATGAAAGATATGAGAAATATACTGATCAAAATAGTTTGGAATATATTTTCTCACATAAATAACTCCGTGTGAGACAAAGGATGTGGCTTGAGATACTCAAGGAATATGATTTCAAAATACACTACCACCTAGGGAAGGCACATAAGGTGTTGGATTATTTAAGTAGGAAAAACCCTGGAGTTATGAATAGAATGAGAGTTGAAAAGGATCATATGTTGATGAATTTTTTAAATATGTATATGGGAATTATCATAGATGTTGAAACATAAAAAAAATTTCAAATGGTTTTCAAACCATCTTTATTGGAAAGGATAAAAAGTTCTCAATTTGATAATGGGGAGATTCAAAAAAATAAGTGGTAAATGATGGGAGACTAATTCTCCTCATATTTAAAAATTATATTTTGAAATTTGGAAGAGGATTTCTATTCCCGCTATACCTGATCTAAAAAGAGAATTATTGTATGATGTTCAAAGATATAGTTTCTCTATACACCATGGTAGAACTAAGATGTATATATATTTGAAAGAACATTTTTGTTGACATAATATAAAGAGGGATATTTCTTATTATGTGTGAAGATGTTTGGTTTATCAAGAGGTGATAGCTGAAATACAATATCCAAAAGTATTCATACAACCTATTCAAATACCTGTGTGGAAATGGGATGATATCATGATGGGATTTGTCATGGGGCTACCAAATACTCCTAGAATAAATTATTAAATATGGGTTATTGTTGATCATCTAACCAAATCAGCACATTTTCTTTCTATAAGAGAAGATTTACCACATGAACATTTAAAAAAACATAACACTAATAATGTTTTAAGACTTCATGGTGTAGCCCTATATATTTTTTATGACTATGAAATTTTTTTTACATAATGATTTTGTAAATGTCTTCAGAAGGCCTTAGATATTGAGATTCCTTTGAACACTTCCTACAAATCTCAAAATGATGGAAAATCAAAATGAACTTTTAAAATTTTAGATAACATGTTAACAGCTTGTTGACTTGACTTTCAAGGTATGTGGGGTCAATATTTACCTCTATTTGAATTTTACTATAGTAATATCTTTCATTTAGGTATTCAGATGGAACCATATGAAGCGTTATATGGAACACTATTGAAAAAATAAATCTAAACCAATGGTT
The DNA here is from genome assembly GCA_963277665.1 of Viscum album. Lineage (NCBI taxonomy): Eukaryota > Viridiplantae > Streptophyta > Magnoliopsida > Santalales > Viscaceae > Viscum > Viscum album. Next base: position 1,356,212,218 of record OY728164.1, read on the forward strand.
TCAAACCATTGGTATAGGTAGGAAAACCATTAGTTGACCCTATAAAAATGGTTTCCAAAACATTAGGTAGTATGGAATTGGTATTAGACTATAATAATGGTTCTTACTAAACCGTTGGTATAAGGAAGTGTAAATTTCAGTAAACTAATGGTTTCAAAACAACCGTTGGTATTGATTTATAAAGATGCTTTATTAACCAATGGTATATAGAATCATTACATAGTTTACCAATGGTTGATAAATAGTTGGTATAAAATTTTAACAACATTTTATTATAACTGTTGGTAAACATAAGATGTTCAAAACTATACCAATGGTTTAAAATCATTGGTATAGGGTATTTCGAGAAATTTGAACACTTGACAGTGGTCTCCCCTCATTTGTATACACCTCCATAAATCACTTAAAATAACACACAAAAACAAAACTAAAATATCCACTAAAAATAGCATACACCCCTTAGTATAGAATTTATTAAGAATTTTTTGGTTTGGCCTTTTTGAGCTACTCTAAAACTATTCCTAAAATACCCAATAAAGCATGACATGTATTAATATTGTTTTAGTTTGAACTCTAGATCACTACACCTTCTTTCACAGTATAATCCCCCTTCTTCATTTTATATAGGGATTTTTCATTCCCATGATGGAATGTACTACAACATAGTAATACCCATTTTAATATTCATTTGATAACCAATCTTCCAACAAACCAATTTCAATTTCGTTGGTGCAGACATCTCAAAATTTTTACTTTACTCAAAATGGTCACAAATATTTTATCATGGAGTAGGAAATGTCATTTTGGGTTCCCAGACAGACAATACAAAATTCTCATTTCTATGATGAAATCTTTTTTATTCTCCACTATGGTGTGTTATCTAATACACCATGAAAAAGTTAAAATATATTTTTTAGAAAATTACAAGAAAACATTTGATGTTTTGGGAGTAAAAGGTCTTTTACTTCCCATATGATCATTATACATGATCTTGTATTTAAAGACAGTGTAATAAGGCCACCATCACTTCATTCTTCCCTGAAAATGCCTCAAATATTTTTCTAATCATATTCAATCAATCATATACCTTAGAATGAACTTCAACTCACCAGAAATAATATGAATCAACTAAGATAGAATATGAGTCACATTTAATGGATGTACTACTTTTAATAGATGTATTTAATTTAAGGGTTGTAATGAAATTGGTTAAAATTCATACTCAAAGAGTGATTGAGAGAACCATCCATGAATTTATCGATTAAGGGAGCATTCATTATCACCCTGATGGTGAGAGACTAATCAACCTTGGAAAGTGGGAATGAGACTATATCAAAATGGTCTCCCATAATGTAAAGAATCAAATGACAGTGAATCAGAGAAATATGAATAATAAGTGTTATAATTATAACGAATAATCTCAAGTTCTTCTGGAAATATTATGAGTGTATTCTTTGGTGGATATTTTGAATCACTGAAGGCTTCTTGGGTAGTGTGAAGGGCCATTGGGTATCCATTTAGAGTCTAATATACATCATTATAATGGAATTTTTTAACATTGTTTTGAAAAATGATGTGTCTATGAACACTTCTATATGAAATTCCATGAGTAGTGGAATAGTGAAAAACACCATTTCCTTGATAATATTTCATGGAACTATGATCTGTCAAAGAGAAACTATAGTAGGATCTAAAATAATATTTTTCTAAAAAATATGATTATAGAAATATGAGATGTTGATTATTGTTGGAATTTATAGAATATCTATCATAGTAGTGGAATAAATGGATGTTTTACCATGAAGAAGAGAAAAGAGGGAGGATTTATCACCAAATGATAATCAAGGTCCATACCCTCAAGAGATATCATTACTAACTTTCTTTAGATAGAAACATTTCATTGGAAAAATGATCATTCATAAGAAATGTGGAGGCTTTGATGAGTTGTATAACACTGAAAGAATCCTCCATGGCACAAAATGATGTTAAAATAACTACATAATGAAAATTTAATAAATAATATATGTTGGTATGTACTAACTGGAGGCCCAAAAAATTGTGCAAATAAATTCATAATGTTTGTTTTAAAAAATATTATATGTCACACACAACACAGTAAGAGGTTGAGACATCAAGAGCGGTGGGACATTAAGTGAACCTAGTAAGAAGGGAGATGGTTATAAAGATATAACATGGAAGGGAATACTAGGAGGGGCCATGGACATGGGTTATTTTGGAATAGAGGGTGGTGCGTCAGGGAGTGTGTCATGGATTAGGATGGGAAGGGTTGTGAAATATCTTTGAAACCATATAAAAATAGAATTCATAGAATCAAAACCTCAATGTTAGGTTAAGTTTTATTATTTATAGATAAAGAAATAAATATACAATTAAGACCACTGACCTAATTAATACTTTCAACTTTGAATCATATATTAAATACCCAAATACCATAATTACATTATCAAAAAAGATTACAATACATTGTTAAAATGTTTTGTGATTAAAACTATATAGTATTTAGCATAACCGATTCAAGAATAATGTGAAATAACTAATCACACATATATTCAGTCCCATCAAATCAGGAAACATAAAATGTCAGTGATACCATTAAAAAAATATAATGGATCAATCTGTCTATAGTCAACATCACTATCATCACTGTCACCATCAGCCTCATCCTCATTCTTATCCATATCCCTGATATTATCCCGGTCCTCATCCCCATTCTCATCCTTATCCTCATCCTCTCCCACTTCCTCTACCTCAACCTCCGAACCATCCTTAGCCTTAGCCTCTTCCTCATCCTTGGCCTCAAACATTGCATCATCCTCGACCTCAGACTCCTCCTTGTCATCATCATCACTAGGAACGACATCATCTCGACCACCACTAAGACAACTAACTGGTTCAATATATAATTAATGCATTGATGACATGTATTCATCACAAGCTTTATTGGACTTTGGTGGAAGTGATGTACATAAAACATTCCTTAGTTTCATAAATCCAATGTTTTCCCTATCAACCTATTCTTCTACCTGTGTGACCCTTTTTTCTATTATTCCTATGCTTTAACCTTTCCCAAATCATTAGTACTATAAATGTTACCTGAAGAGGGAAAATACATTGTTAGGAATATACTCTTCCCAAGTCAGCAGCATACTCTGCTAGGGTTCCCATCTCCCAGCACCAGATGATGATGATGAGGTACACATATTTCAATATTCAATACATACATTTGAAATGGCATTGAATTTAAAAACCCATAATTGAAAATAGGTTATGAATAATGAATTTCATAACTAATATTATATCAAAACTTTAGAAATTGAATAAATTATGGTAGAAATTATAAAAAGTTTGAGTCTTAATGAAAAATTATAAATAATTGTCATACCTTCTTCCTCTCATGATCTGACATCGTAGTATGCCCCAAGTTGTTAAGGTATTTTTTAGAATAATTGTTTTTTAATTTTTCTAGATGATTCAAAAATAAAATTCAATAATAAAAAATATAATATTAATTCAAAACATAAAAATTTTCATTCAAAAACCTCAAATGTGATTAATACCTTAAACTTAGTAGCCATCCAATGAGTAATCACGTGTCGATAATATTCTATCAAAAAATCATTCTTGATAGGTACCTCTTCTAAATCTATGCTAACTCTATCATTCCAGACAATATACAACATGTGTATATAGGTTATCCAATGGTTAGATAAATCCTTTAGATGTGCATGCTGTGAACCCTAACCATCGAGAAAATTAAACCGAATGTAACACCAAAATATTAATTCATATAACTAAAAAATTAATATTAAATTAAATACAATAGATTTTTTATCCATATCTGTTTCCATGAATTATCCTTGACTTCATTTGGAAATTGTTTCCAGGAGAACGAGCTGATGGGAATGATGTCAGAGTATTTGGTAAGCGTCACCAAAACAAACTGTGAAATTGTTTCCTTGTTTTTTCGACCATTTAGTTGTCTTCATTGTAGTCCACCATCAACTGCATGTGACTATTCCACACTATAAGAATGAGTGTACAACCCCACCACCAATAAGTAAATGTATGTGTTATTAAATAAAAACAAATATTTTATCAATACATGCTATAAAAAAATCATGGAATTAAAATTTGACCAGGTTAAAAAATATATCTATGTTAGTATGATAAATGGGAATTTTTGGATCTGTCAGTGTTGAATGAACATCACCATATATATTTGGAGTGGGTCCTAGTTTATTCTCTATAGGCACAGACTATGTTGGAGTAGGAGACAGAGAAGGAATGTAGAAGCATGGAGAGAAAGAAGTAGAAGGTAAACAAAAAGGCATGGATGGATGGCCAAATTCATGATATGGATGAGGAGTGGGAATCATTATCATATATGGTAAATTTGGGTGAGTAGGCTCAGATATAAAGGCTGGTGAAAACATAGGAGGCCTAAATATTCTATGTTTCCCTAACGATACAATGGGATCAGAATGTATGGATGATGGCACATCAGTGGGAGGGGATGGTTCTAATTGGGGACACTGACTGGAGTGCCCATCTCTTGTACAAATTTCCCTTGTACCATAGGCCTATGTAGTAGAACCACTACTAGGATGCTCGTTGAATAACATGTCCCTAAGTAGTGGATCCTGCATAAATGGTTAAAAAAATATTAATCATATGACATTATATGTAGTTGATATATATATATATATATATATATATGAAATGAAATAGTGACAATAGGAACTAATATTGGCATGCCCATCTTAGTCATTTTGTGATTGTTTTCTGTCACCCTTTTTTCTTCGATGCTCCTTAATATGTTTCTTGTCCTTCATTTGAAAACAAATATAGAATTAATTTGAAAAGGATATCTAATGTGTAACCCAAAAACATACAAGACATGAATTATTTGTATTAGGTAATTTGGTTTATTTTTTGCTTAGGTTATTGTTTTCAATTAATTTTATTTTCATACCAATAAGTTTAATATGTCAAATTCAATTGCTCATGTTTTAACGCTGATTTAATTATTTTAGTTTTTTTGGTTTTATAGGTTTGAATACCATTCAATTCAATATTATAAAATGAAACTCAAATAAAACTACAACTGATAAACATTTAAAATTAACATTAAGTTCAATTAGGATACCAAATATTTTTAATAAAAATTAAATCATTTTTAATAGTACCATCCGTAACCACCCATGTTGACCTAAACCAAAATAACGAACAGCATAAATGGATGATTCTATATATTTCCCACCACAACTCTGGGTTCACAATCAACTCTGAAAATTGAGATATTGGAGTCATTATAAGTAATAATTGGATTGGTGCCAATTGTAATAAGGATGGTGTGAATTACATCATCACCATCATAAAAGACATATCTTGGAATTACTTTAATAATGAAACCAAATTTAGGTCAAAGTTGATCTTGGATATAAAAACATGTTTCTTCATTGATTCAAATACACATGGTTCATCAATAGAAAGTGCACGATACATGTCAATAACTCGAAATCCACAATAATCAATAAAGGTTCCATGCCACTTCTTTAAATCAAACCACTTTATTTCATCATCATGACTCAACCATGACAGTAATAATCCAATATTATCATTTTATCAATTACTCCATAATAAGATACATTTTTAAAATGAGGTCTATTTTCTGATGCACTGGCATAACAGTATGTTGTGGCAGTTAGCATAACACCACAATGTTGTGTCCTCATGTAATTTTCTTATTCAGTGATAATAAATCTATACCCATTGATCATAATTGATTTATATTCTTGAATCATGGTATCATGACCAAAAGTCAAAGATATTATTTCCCCAAAAAAAGAGTCACTCATAAAATCAATACCTGAAATATAAATGAATATTAAACATAATTCAACATTGGATTGAATGATTTATTACAACAATATTTCTACCTTCAATTTCAACCCAGGAGAAAACTCTTTGGGATGAATTGTCTCTCTCCTTCTCAATGATAAAAAACTATGCTTTCTATTTATCATTTTTTTGTTCCCTATATTTAAAAATTGAAATATATTAATAGATATGTAAAATTACAAGATGTGATATGTTCAATTTACTTACTTGATGTAGTCATCGAACAGATAACTTTTGAATTACGTTGTGCGATGTGCCATCTCCCACTCTACAATGATTAATGTCATCAATGTATATGATCTGAGAATTCCCCATGTTTGAGGATGTGATGGAAAACTATGTTTAATTTTCTCATATTGTTCTTATTAATTTCACATTTGTTTTTTTCATTATCATAGTATGATCATACAAATGCATTGATCAGAAATCTATACATTCTTGATCCAAGTAACCATTCACGATAGAACCTTCAGGATGATTCTTATTCTGTACATAATATTTAAATGCGTACAAATTTAATTTTGTTGGATACATCCAACGAAAAGAAATAATTCATCCGAGAAGTATTTTTAATGGAAGATAGATAGTTGGATACAACATGCATATGAAAAATGATGGAGGAAATATTTTATCTAACCCACACAAAAACAATGATGTCTCTTCCAACATTTTCTTCATGAAATACATAGACAAATTCTTAACAAAATGATCTATAAACAAATGGAACAACCAAATAACTAACACCCTTGCATTATTGGACAGAAGATGAAGGATTTCTACTGGAATCAACTTATACAGAAGGATGTGATTATCATGAATCTTCAATGATTTCATATTCAACTCTCTTTTGTTGACCCATTTTGATATATTTCTTGAATAGACATCAGGAACTTTAATAGTCTCTAATACTTCTAGAAGTTGATTTTTTCTACAGGTGTCATCACATAAGAAGAACATGAAACTTTCAATTTATTTTCACTAAAACACACAAGATGAAATTCTTTTCTGATCCCCCAATCCACCAAATCACACCGAGACTATAAATTATATTTTTTTCTTCTCCATGACATTTAGAATAATCAACATTTCAATATTTTCTTTTCCATGTAAACTACATTGAAGCAATGGTGTAACAAATTGGTTGACTAATAAGGCAACTCAAAGAAGATCCACCTATTATTCAAATTGTTACATGTATCATTGGAAACATTCTTCCTCTTTCTAGATTTAATTTGACCATTCCAAAATGAAATGTTGAAATCTTTGAATTCATTAAGCACACCAGTTCCAGACATACACTAAGTCGCATCATCGGTCTCCATGGTATTTTCAAATCTTTGATGATTATTTCAATATGGATGGTCTATTGGAATAAATTGTCATTGTCCCATAAAACTAAAACTATGAGGATATTCTAGTCTTCTAGATCGAGTATTCTTCATACAAATAGTGCATTACATTTTTCCTTCATGCTCTATCCATACATCATTGAATAAGATGGAAAATCCTTGATCATCCACATAAGCACATAATACATATGAAATATGTCTTTTGAACATGCATCATATGTTCTCACACCCACATCCCAAAAAAGATTAAAATCTTTTATCAAAGGTTTAAAATACACATATATATCATTGTCATGATTAAAAATCTAGATATGAGTATACTCATGAAAGTGTAATGTTTTTTATACACAACCATTGGGGAAGGTCATAAACATGTATGAAAACTGACCATGTGATGTGCGAAGTAAGAATATTCCCAAATAAAATAAAATTGTTACATGAAATACCCAACCTCACATTACGTACTTCAGCTTCAATGTTAAGATATTTATCATCAAATCTATACCATAAAAATCCATCTACAGGGTGAACCAACTCTTTAATATTCTTTTTTTTCTCAGTATCATACCATAACATTTTTATTGATATTTCATCGGACATGAAAAATATTATTTAGTCTTGGGATCATGGAAAGTGACCCATTACTTTATGTGGCACATGGTATGGTTTTCCATTAGCTTTTGGATTCCATCAAGAAGTTTCATATTTTATAAAATCATTTCATTCAACAGTTTCCTATCTTAATAAGATTTTATATTTCAGGAAATCGTGAATTTTGTTTTTGGAAATTCCATGTTCTTCAACTAACTTCCATCTAATATAGTGGTTTGAGGTATTATCTACACCATCTAGAAGTAAGTACTTAAATAAGTTAAGAATTTAATCGATGAAAGTATTAGAAATATCATACATGGTTTTCCAATGAAACAATCAAATTAAAAATTCTAGTTTTTTCATTTTAACATACTGTTGATATACTAGAGTCATCATAGCATCATTCAATTTTTTCACCATGTAAAAATCATAATTTTTATTTGATGCATCATGTGTTCTCATATAGAAGTCTTCTTGGGTCAACATACATTACTTCTCATGATGAAGAATAAAAAAACCGGTCATATCTCAAATTCTCTAATCTAGTCCACTCATTTGGTTCATCAGCATTTTGTGATTCTGTTTTTCCCCGTTGGGAAACCACACATAGTAGTTTTTTAGAACCTTATTTGGTTATATGGTAGATAACTTCTTCACGAATCAACCTAGGCCTTCCTGCACAATTATAACATGGGAAGTGTATGTGACCACTATATTAAGCATTGTAAAATGAGAAATCTAAAAATATATCGAAGTTGTTTTGAAAATATCTTGATATCCAATCAGTTTCATACATACAAACTCAATCCATTCTGTAAAAAATTGTAATAAGTAATTTTCTGAAATAAATTCAATAAGATTGAAGTTCAATTAAAAATCAATGCAACTAAATGATAATGGTTCACTTTATATAAAACCATTACTGATACACTACTATATATGAGAATAATAATATGAAAGGCAATATAATACTATATATATATAAAAATACTTTAAATATAAAACCATGATATTCAATTGGAACATTTTTTATATGATGTAAAATCATTATATAATGAATGATCTCTCTGGGATAATTCTGAAAAAATAGTTGGCATTAAGTCTAAATTTATTGAGATCATTGTATTTCATAATTAATGATATATTTCTAATAAATGGGTTTATTGTAGTATTAGTGATCAAAGATATTTTTTATAGGGTGTGTTTTTTAAAAGGTATCCATCTTGGTGTCATGAACTAGAAACATGTATATGCTCAATGAATATTATATAAATCTTGTAAGATGAGTAATTGAAGGGTATACTAACATTATGGCATACTCAAATGTGTTATATTTAACTTACTTCAATACAAGCCAATATTTTCAAGGGATGCCCCAATTTAGGATGAGAACTTCATTCTAACTCTGTGGCCATATAACAGTAATTGTTCTCCCTTATGATAAGAAATGGTACTTCTTCAAATGATTTACAATGTTCAGAAGTGTGGGGTTATATAATAGGCGATATCATGGTACCAAAATATCCAGTATCTAATAGAATAATGCATCAACTTCTTCATCTAAAATATAAAAAGTTTTCTAAGACATTGGATTTATGGAAATAGGTATACAAGATTTTATTAATACCAATGTAATTATTTTAATGTATCATTGAGTAAAGGATATTGTGGGTCAAAGTTGGGTCAATTCCATCTCAAGTGGGTTGTGTAGCCCTGGACATGAATTAGGAATAGTTATAAATTATTACCAAGTACCTCACACATGTCACTTCTACCAAGTTCATCCCAGAGGTCAATTCACTAACAAGATTCAAAAAGGTAACATATTGAACTACTATATCATTATTTTTAGTATGTTATAGTAGTTGATTTAATATAGTTTATATAGTAATAATTTATACATAGTTTACTATATATATCGAAAATAGACCACATATACTATTATATGAAATATAAATTAAATATATAATATAAAAATAGATTACATGCTGAATACTATTTCATATAGTAGGGAATTTGATAATAGTGTATTTAAGACACTCATTTGATATTACTATTGCATCATGTATAGAAAAAATGATTACCATTTCACAATTTAAGTTGTATATTAAAATATAGAAAAAACAAATATTATACTGATGTATATTGTAATAAAATATTATTACATGGTGAATTTTACTTTATGCATATATTACTATTGAAAAATTTATGTTCCACATTGAAACAGATTACTATTGGATAGTGTAATGGAAAATAGATTATATATATCATACATAGTGTAATATCATAACAGATAACTTATTGAAATAGATTACTATTACACAGTGTAAAATTTTAATATATTACATATTTCAAAGTGTGTGATGCATATTTCAACAAATTACATATGCATAGTGCAATAGAAAAACATACAATATATTACACTGTGTGCATAAATTACTTATTTCCAAGGGTATAATGCATATTGAAATAAATAACTATTAGATAGTATAAAAGAAAAATATATTAAATATTTCATAGTGTAGGCATTGATTAGACACTAAAATTTATATTTCAAAATAAAACATATTACATATGCAAAATTTAATAGAAAAATAAATTATATATTTCACAATGTTTGGTTCATATTGCAATAGATTTCCATTTCACAATGTATTAATAAAACAAATGATGTATGCATGTAAAAAAGTACAATGGATTTATATAGACGCAATATATGTATGAAAAATAGATATAATGTATGTATACAAATTCATTATATGCAACAGAATTAGAATCTATGTGTATAAATATGCAGTATATCTATAGAGATGCAATATAAAGGATTTATACAAAATTATTGTATCTATGAGTATACAGATTTTGATTATGAAACATAAAAATAAAATATATGTATATATAGATATATTATATGAAACATGATAAAAAAATAAATGATGAGAGATTGCAGACTGATGGGGAGACCAAAAATAAATGGAAGAAACTGAACTCACCAATTTGATGATAAATGTAGGAAGAATCTGATTTGAAGTGGAAAAAATTTATTTGAAGTGGAAGAAACTGATTTAAAACCATGATGGAAAACATGTTGGAAGAGTGGTCATCGGCTGGGATAGAGTAGTGTTTCTGTTAGAAAAAAACAATTGGATCTAGAATGGGGAGGAGGGATTGGTACTGTATTTGGGGGAAATGTATCAAAACAATTTTTAAAAACCATTAGGATATATCCTCTATATTAACAGTTAATAAAAACCATTTTCAAAGTCGGGTTTTTTTATAACCCAATGAAAACATTTATTCTAAACCATTGGCATATTCATACCTTTCGAAACAGTTTTTAAAAAATAATGGGATAGGGTGCATACCCCAGTGGTTTCATAGAACCGTTGGGATATGGGCGTTCGTATAGAGCATTATTATAGTAGTTGAATGAGATGTCATACACCAGCTTGTAGGGATGATTTTTTTGAAGTAAAAATTAGAGGCCAATAACATAAGGAGAAAATAGAAAAGGTGAATAATATTCAAACCCATATCAAAACAACTCAATGTAGAAAAAATGGCTATTCCAATAACCAAAGGAAATATTATGAATTTCAAGTATGAGATAAGTTTTTCTTAAAGGTATCTCCATGGAAGGGTGTAATAAGATTTTTTAATAAGGTTCAATTAAATCCCAAGTACATCAGAGCTTTTGAAATTCTAGAATGAATTAGAGATGTATCTTACCATTTGGAAATTCCTCCAAGTCTCTCCCATGTTTATGATGTGTTCTAGGTATCACTGTTAAGGAAATACATTCCAAAACCAACACATGTAGTCACCTACAAAGAAGTAAAACTATAACCTGAACTATCTTATTGTGAGGATCCTATCAATATTCTTGATACCAAAGAACAAGAGTTGAGAAGTCAAAAAACTCATCTGGTAAATGTTCTTTGGAGTAACCATAAAATGGAAGAGGCGGTGTGGGAACCTGAAGAATGTATAATGAATAACCACCAAAATATTTTTAAGAAGTGCGATTTTAGAAATTTTGAGGTTGAAATTATTTGAGGTAGGGAAGAACGCAACACCCCATGATTCCACGGTATGGTTCTTTTCAAATAATTCAATAACTTGTGATGCATGCAAAATTTAGTTCAAGTGCACCATGAACTATCAAAATAACCATTTAAGAACTGGTTATGAATTATACTTTCAAAATTATGAAATATATCGATTTTATTTTTCAATATAGGATTCATTTTTTGAATTCGGAACATTAATATTAGTTTAGGGTGATTTTTTGGTATTGTTATGAAATGTTTCTATTTTTGATAAATAGTAAAAAATACTACATTTTTGTTAAAAACCGACTTTTTCATTTAAATAATTATTTTATTGTAAATTGATTTTAATGTCACAATAGATAAATAATACATATATTAATCCAATATAGTTCATTGGAACCATTTTATTATAGAATTAGATATAAAAACTTATTAACCTTTTGAATGTCTCTTTTACCCACCGTCTTTCCATATCTACTGGATTTGCATTAATCGTAATTTTAACACTTCTATGAATTGAAATTTGAAATGTATACATACATGGATGTAATCAGTAAGAATATTTTTTTCTAATAGAATCAAAATAATTGTCGGTGAATATTAACTTTTGGATTTTATTTACCGCAGTTAAAGGAAAATATGGTAATTAAAGGTAAAAATAATATTATAATAATATAATATTACTCTAAAACATATCTTAATTTCATTGGGTAAGTGTTTTTCAACCAAAATAAACCTCAGGTCTATAATATTATCCTTATTAAACCACATTTGTCATATTATGACATTTTTTATATTTTATTTAAAGAGTTAAAATTGTCATATAAAATTTTTAATAAAATAACATTTTTAATATAAGGTCATATAAGTGATATGGTAGAAAATAAATAGTATTTAGAAATATAAAATTTTTATCTACAGAATTTTAATTTCTTTATAATTTTTGTAAATAAATTATTCAACTAAATGGTGATGCAATAATGATACAGTAATTGAATTATTCAAGGAAGAATCAATTAAATGTTATTAAAAATATTAAAAAAAATATAATTTTACTTAATTAATGACATCCACGAATTATATGGATAACATAGACATTTTATTGACATATTGGAAGTGTTATTTTAATGTTATAATGATGGTTCGATATTATTAAAAAGGAAAATATTAAATCGTATCAAAATTGACATAAATGATACTTTAAAATTAATAATATTTTATTAAATGTTATAAAATTCATAAAAATATCAGGATTTTTATCTAACTAGTATAATGTTAAATATGTAATAAATTATCCAATTTTGGTTCTTTTATCATTTAATAGTAAATATATTAACACAATATTATAAAAAGAAAAGTAAACACGGTAAGAGTTAAACTATTTAGCCAAGGGTTTAAACCAACAGATAAGGTTAGTTTTGTGACCTAAAATTGAAAAAAATTACTTTTTGGGAGGAATTATACCCATAATCATCTTATACTATAAATAAATAACTTTGGAGCTTTTTGAAACAGAAAATAAATTAATAATAATTTAATAGTTTTGGAGCTTCCAAAAGTGCCCCTCTTTTCTTATAAAAGAGGATCTCTCCTCTTTTATTCACACCTCTAAATTCATTTTTCTCAGAATAAACTACCCAATTCTCCTAAAAAACATCCAACAAATAATATAATATTATTTACATTGGGAATAAATCCATTATAAGGAGTCATTTTGTGAAAATCAAAAGAAGATGCTCAAAGAAGTGGTAATTGTTTTACCAATTCCATTCAATTTATTTTCTTATTATACATACCCATCCTATGAATTTTCTGTAATAATGTAATAAATATTGTATAATATACATGTTTATGTTTTATTATGATTGTGGGACAAGTATATTCCTCATGTTATCCATCCTATGAATAACAATATCACTATGTGTGTGTACGTACGACTTACAGACTCCACGTCATGGTGTAATTTGTTATTCAACACTAATTTATTTGTATGGGTATAATGATGAGTATAGTGGATATAAATAATGAATATAACAATATAATTATTCTGTATAATTAATATACCAATCAATTCCATACCATTTAACCAACAAGGAAATGATATCATCGCTCATGCGTATATATGGCCTACTATCTCTACGATGTGGTGAGGTTCATTTTCAACATTAACCATTCAAGATTGATTATAAAATTTATATGATGAGTAAAAATAATTATTATAAGCTTTATATCATTATGTATTCAAATAAAACACATTATATTAACAACAAACATGACTCACAAAAAAAAATGCATAAGAAAACAAAGTAGTTAGCACCCGAAACAATGGAAATACTGAAATATTATTAACAAAATGATATAAGAGAATCATATATGATATCAAAAATAAGGAAATGTTTCTTTAATACATACTTTAACCATTATACTATAGGTTAACTCACCCTCAACTAAATTAAACTACAAGGTAAGGGTTAATTTCACAATCTCATTATTATCCATGGTGGTTTATACATAAGTATCTTCTAGGACATCTTTATCAACCATGTCCATGTTTAAAAAAATGTATTTTAAAATATTATGTGAAATTGTTTAAATTCATTTTACCCATGTTTTACTTTTTATAAAACATTTTCAAATGAATCTTTTGTTCACTTTCCAAATGAGGTACTATATGACCATTTTTGACAAATTAAGGAAAGAATGTTTTTTTAACTTATATAGCATGAGAGGATATTTTACACCATTATTTTGCCTTACCTTTTTTAATCTTATCTTACTATATTACAATGTTATTTTAAGAATACAAGTTTTCTTTTATAATTTTCATCTTATAAAAATTTTCAATGTTAAAAGGGATATTTCTCACAAATATTTTTAATGAATTTATTAGATTATTTGCATCTATATCGACATCCATTATTGGATTTTATTAATTATTGTTATTGAATTATTAAGATATAATCATCCATATTTTATTTAAGTTTGTATGATATTTTTGACCGTGCATGTGCTATTTTTATACCATTCACAATTTATGGTTAAAGTATTAACATTTTTTATGGTAGTTTTAATACGAATGTTTATGTTATGTTTCACCCTTTTCATATGAAGAATTATTAGACTTATTAAATGATGGTAAGGGATCTCTATAGACCCTTCATGCATAGTTAGGTCTCATGATACAATCTTGTTTGGATTTTTAACTATTTATGTATGGTCTTGGACTGAGGCCATGATAGTGTGGTTATGATGTCTGATATAATGCATTATTTTATTATGAGATTATTTATTGATATTTCATGTGATTATTAGACTAGTAAATTAGTCATGTAAATGTTTAAATGGAATTATTTGACTTATTTTTTCTATATTATGCTGAATATTGTTTTTAAAATTCTTATGTCTCAGTTTTATACCTTTCCTTATTTGTTTATGATTATTTATGATAGCTTCCACTATATTGTTTATCCTTACTAAAAATCATATCTCACCCATATATTATGATTCATTTTCCCCCAGGATGAAAAGAAATATATTATGACTGGCTAGATGGGATAATCTAGGGGATATGAGTTTTTCAAAGGATACACTGCATTGTTTTTAATTTCACGATGTAATGTAAATACTATTTTGTATATAGTTATTACAGGGCTACTAAACTGATCAGCCCTTCGGGATGTGATTTCATATAATCATGCCATTTTAATAAGATAATGCACTGAGTCTAAAAAAATGGGGTCAGGGCATAAGACTACTAATATAATAATGTTTTCTCTATACTCAATTACACTTTCCTCTTCCTTCTTTCATAAATTAAGTAATTTAAGATCCATATCATCTCGTTTCTCTTAAAGAAACTATATTTCAAAGAATATATCCTTAAAAGTATTATATTATTTTTTCTATATCACCCTGCCTACTTTTTTATATAAATCAATATATAACCATTTATCATCATATTTTGTTAAAAAATAATCTACCAGATAACTTTCTCATTTTCATTACATCTCAAATATGGGAATATTTTTTCAAGGGACATCATCCATTACTCTAAAACTAAAGGTCTAGTATTTCCATTGAAGGATAGAGGTTTATAGCTCATAAAATGATCCAAAATCATAGCATTATGATTTGAATAAATACTTTTTTTTCATAGGAGAAATTTTATTGTTCATAACCTTAGTAAACATCCATAATATAATCATCATCTAGTCAACACTAACATTGTCTGTGTTGACATTCTCATGAGGGAAATCCCTACATTGATTATGGGTATCGATATGTTTTCCATTTATTCAACTAGGTGTCATTTATAAATAATTGAATACAATGTATTAGATTACGAATAACAGGATGAATCATAGAATATAATTTAGAATCTAGTGCAACACTAAACATAAATTGAAAATTTATTCTTTACCCAATCATAGAATCCTAAGATTACTGACTTTGGGAATATCTTTAAATCATAAAAATATTTTCAAAACATTCATATTGGTTCATAATGATTATATTTATCAACCAAACCATATCCCCAAGGAATTTCAAACTAATTGTCCGTCTAGGCCTCATTGTCATGCACCAGGTGAAGATTGAGAGAATACCCAACTAGCCTTTTCAGATTATTACCCTTAGCTGAATTTGTATAAAATATTATATCCAATTGTTTGTAAATATATATTTATTTTATTTCTAGAATACCACTAATATATTCATCCCTAGATTCTATCAAAATCTTTTGTTCTTTAATCTATATTTATCTAAATATTGTTTCTATATTTTCTACTAAACTTACTCTGCTACCAATTTGACCAACCTCAACTCTAGTATCCTAGGTTTAATATTTATTGTATTATATTATTACAAGAGACAATATATCGCATCACTTTGGAAAAAATAGTTTATTAGTATTGATAGAATAGATGCATACATGATTTTCATATTACATTAGAAATACTAAAACATAATAAATAAAAATATTGAAAAAGTTACTATTAATCTTTGAAATCATTTAAATATCCATTCATAGTACCTTGTGGAATGGAAAAAATAAAGAGTGAGATTAAATCCTCAGTAAAGAAAGTTGTTCACCAAAATTTATTGTTCAATAAAAAGGCATGAATAACATGGCCGAGATAAGTAATAACAAATGATGTCATATAACTAATATCATTAAATTTTATTATTCCTTGGATGATATAATAACAAAAATAATCAAATTAAAAAATATAATTTTTTAATAGTGATACAATTCATAATGATAGACATTATAAAATTAACTTCAATGCCTAATTAGAAAACACAATACATAAATAGGTAAGACATATGCTAAATACCAAAGTTAGTTCATCTTGTGAGGCCTATTGATGCATCGAGGGTCTATTATTGTCTTCTCTTATCACTTAATAAGTCCAATTAATTCATAATATAAAAGTAATTAATAATAAATAAAATAATTAATTAATATTCATTAATAATAATCATTTATATTATATTACTAGAATACGAAATGTCAATATTTTTACCATCCCATAAATGAGCCATCTTTATTAGTAAACACCCCCAATTTGATTTATTAAAAATATAGTACTTACACCATATAGATAAATATTTATATTTATATTTTAATAAAATAAATGATTTATGATACATACATGATAATAAAACACATGGACAAGAAGGAGAAACATATAGTCAAATTATATATAGAGAGTGATAGAGAACACAACTATAAGAATCTGAGAATATTCCTTATAAATAAAATGAGGTATTAACCATAAATAAATAATGCATGAAATAAGATAATAAATTAATTAAGAATGATATTTTTAATTAAATTAATTTTTTTGAGTATTTGAGAAGAAAATGGAAACATACCATAATAAACCATAAATATTTTATAATTTTTCATAAAGAAAATTATAAACCACTTCCAAATCTATTTTCAAAAGGTGCTAAACAGAATTTTAAAAAATTATTTGTAAAATTATTTTCAAAATATAATAATTAAAATAATCCATTATTTATTAATAAAATATATTGTATAAGATAAAACATACATAAGTAAAATGAAAAATATTTCAAAAAAATTATAAAAATAATATCCTTTTATTTTCATATGACAATAGAAGACTCATAGTTATCAGAAAAGATATTACTACATAACACCATAAAAATGTGAAAAGTAAATGAAATAATGATGAATTTATATTAAAATGGTAAAAAAAGCATATGTATAATATGTTAAAATAAATATTCCTTTCACACTTTTGGAAATAAAGTAGAAAACAACTTACACAAAAAATGTTAAGAATGTTGATTTTAAATTTTTATTAGAAATAAAAATTTTAGATAAATTGAACTTGATAAATCATTTATGTATATAAAATAATATTCATGAAACAAAATATAAAATATGGACATGGATGGGAATAGTTCATTGTCAAAAAGGATAAATAAAGCCAACTTTTCTAATAAACATTCTTTTGGTTGTTTTGAGTAACAAAGAGATGAAAAATAGAAATAATACAAATAATCCTAAAATGTATCCATAGTTGAAGAAAATATCTAGATTTTGATTTATAAATAAAATATAAATACCCTAATTTAGATTGAATAGTAAACAATCTTTATTAAAATTTATATTAAAACATAAATTCTTACCCTGGATCACATCTTGGTCATATTCATTCCATCATTCTATAAAATAAATTTATATTTATTAATAATATTTATTATATAAATATTTATATCAATATTATAGGATATAATTTATTAGTAACTTATTTTTACCCATTTACTCACAATTATTTGTTGAAATCAATTACTTAGATATTACCTATTTTGTTTCCCAAGCTGGTTTTGATTCAGCTGTTCTGGTCCTTTGAAATTTGTCAATATATCATCATATCCAAAATTTTAATAGAGGTATATATATATATATATATCATATTTATTCATTAAACAAACTTCTATAATCATCCATGTAGCATGGTTATAAAAAATGGAATGTGTCATTCATAAAGGCTGTAATCTACACATACAGATGGGTAATGTTTTCATTTTTCAAAAAACTGAAATAAAATAATATAGATAATTATTTATATTTCAAAAAAAATATTTCAAAAAAAATATTATTTATTTATTAATTATATATATATATACCTAGACTTGTGATGTAGTGATGAAAATTTAATTACAACACTTTGTGAAGGTTGTGTTCTGCACATACACACGAGTGACAATTCCATTTTCTAATTGGTATAGAAGAAAATTAGATCATATTTCATTTTTATAGAATAATAATTATTAATTAAATATCATATATATTCATTAAATCAATCATCATAACCATCCATGATATTAGATGATGAAAAATGAAACACATCTCTTCAAGGAGGTGGTAGTCCGCACGTATGCATGAGCGATGTTTATATTTTCCATTATAATAAAAGGATATAGAAAATGGTTGTATAATTATGATAAAAAATTATTTATTTTAATTATACCTATTTAATTATATTAATAATTTTATATAATATTTTTATGGTATTTAAGAAGAATTAATATAGCAAAATCATGGTAAGAACATATACCGCTTCTTTGGATAAACTCCTTAGAAAATACATTAATGATTATTAGAAGGGTCTTTTGGGAAGATAAATTCATATAGATAAGGTACAAGTGTATTTTAAGGGTATTTTTTATATATTTTTCTAACTTAGGGACATTTTGGTCTATGTATAAGTGAGGATATGAGGTTCCCTTTTATAAGTAAGGGGATTGGAAGCCTTATAAATACCCTTAACTTTAAAATAATATAATTCCCTTTTCATGGGAAAGATGAACAAAATATCAAAATTTAAAAAAATAGGATAATTTAAGGTCATATTAAACTCATATAAAAATAATTATGAAAGTTTTAACGATATTTAAATACTCATTTCTTATTTTAACACCCTCGTTAACTATTTTAACATTTACAGTGGTGAAAAAAATTACCATGGAACTATTCAATATGGAAAAAAAATAAAGTGGTCCATATTAAATAATTTGAATATTATGATTCAAAATATGTAATCTATGTTCCATGATTCAATTATTAGAGTTTTTTAAAAGTAATTTTAATATAATTAAAAAAATGAAAATATATCTTTGAGGAAAATGTGTTTTAAAATAGAAAAATGAATTCACACAAAAATAATTTATAGAATTGTTTCACATTAAATTTATTGTTTTTTAAATAAAAAATGATATTTTTTTGTCTTTAAAACCAATTAAAAATAGAATGAAAATTTTCATTTACTTAATTAAACAAAATTATAAAAAATAATTCTTTTATTAGAATAAAACTTCACTTTGGTTTTAAAATGCCAGTCAAAAGGGTCTAAATTCAACATAATATTTATAAATAATTTATATTAATTATTAAATATATATTTTTTCAATAATTTTTTTAAAAAAATTAATTTATTTTTATATCATAATGATTCCATACAAATTATAGTATTTTTAAAATCAGTATTTTTCGCCGTTGGCATAAAAATCAACCATTTCAAAAATAAACCAAAAATTTACCCTCTACAATTTATTGTAACATACCATTAATTTATTTTAGGTATTACATAACCAATATTTTGTACTTTTTATGATAGGTCTTATTTTAGGATGTGTTACAAGAACTGTGGAACATTTTGGAGTCATTTGGGACTATGCATGGTTGGTGCACGGTTAAAGAAAACCATGAAGTTTTGACCTGGAAACGGTGTGGACAATGATGTGCCTCTATATGGAGAAGAAAGGGTTGTAAAAACTATGTGTCTATACCATATAAACCATTAACCATTGGACACTGAGTGTGTTCACAATTGGTGCACGGTTAATCAGACTGTGTGGCCAAACTCTGTGCCCAATCCAGAAGTCCAGTAGCTGCACACATTTAGGGTGCATAGTTTGTTTAACCACGTTATCCTATTAAGGAAATAATTTATATGGTTTTTAATTCTTTAAAATTTAATTTTAAAAATCATAAACCCATGCATTAATAGTCTAATCACCTTAATTCATCCCTCATATGATTTATCTCTCCTTATAGAATCTCAATAATTGATTTTGGCTCTTCTAACCTCCTCCTTTGGAAAATCAAAGTGTTGATGGAAGATCTGATTCCTATCTAGTAAGTGGATCTCCAATTATCTATTTTCTTCAAATATTATTTTCTCCCATCCTTATATATTGTTATATCATCATGTTCTAGACGAATCTAAACTCTATTTCATTAGATCATGATTCTAGTTTGTGTTCCTAGATCTTTTGTGCCTGGTCTTTTATTGTTGAACCCTGTTACGAGTGATGAATTTTTGGATATTTGATTTAAAACAAGAAAGTTCCATTTGATATTTTCCATGAAATTAAAACCTTAATTTTTATTATTTGTTTGAAATAGTTTTCCATTGAGTTATAAAGATTTTATTTGGAATGATTTGATAATGAAATTCAAAATTGCTTGGATTTTCAGAAAAAATCCCATTTCCAATGGATTTAGAATTGTGGGATGAGTTTTGAAAATAATGGATAAATGTTTTTTGAAAATATTTCATGTTTGAAATTGATTAAATTATTTGATATTTTTTAGAAATGATGAAGACCCATGATTGGTTTTGGATTGAAAAGGCATGAAATTATGAAAAACCCATGTTTTGGTTTTGAAATTGAATTTGAAAACTATAACATAAAATTGGGAAATTGAATTTTAAATGATGATTAATTTGAAATAGGTTGATTTTTTCATTATTTATTAATTGATTGATTCCATGTGATCCTAGGTAGTTAGTGAATTGTTTTGGATAATCACAATAGGATCTTGATACCCTGATAATGGATTGACAATAAAAACTATAAAAATACTAGTTCGGCATGATTATCCACCATGGTATATTGATGAGTCCTTTTTGGCATCAGATTGAGGGATGTGTGCACATACGATTAGTCATGATCACTAATTTGAGAAGTGTGAGGATTCTATAGCCAAAAAATAACGTACCATAGTACATATGACCATGATTCTTTTTGTGTATAATTTTATTATATATTACATTTATTATAGAAATGTTTCACTTGTTAAAAATGATTTATATAAATGATATTATTTAAAAAATTTATTTAATACATTTTTTTAATGTTTTCCCTACTTTGAAAAGAAAGTATGTTTTGTTTAAAATATGAAAATGTTATGTTATTCCATGCTCTATTTTATTTAAATTGATATCAATATTGTTTCATTGTTATGGAATCTGTTATGGAACACTTTTTGAGACCCTAATGTGATTTATATCTCACACCCTACCTTTTTTGTAACTTTTTTTATATTTTTCTATACTAGGTCTAAGAAAAAGAGAGCCAACACTTTTAGATGGTGTATTTTATTGATCCTTTGGGACAATGAGTGATGATGGTGACTATTTGAGCTAATATATACTAGTTTCAAAGGGTTTTGAGACATTTTTTGGTTTGTTGATGGAATTTTGGGTTGATGTTTTGCTTAGTTGTTTATCTATCTTCTTGGGTATTTCTTTTACCTATTTGAATTCTGGAACTTTCTCCCTGAGAGGTGTTGATATACCAACATGTATCTTATTTATCTATTTTTGTTTTATATAAAAATAATTTCCTCTTTATTATTGTTTGATTCTATATTCAGGTCTCTAACCCATAGAGATGGAGAACGCCCTTCAGGCCATATCCAAACCATCTTGAGTATCAGTGTACTAGGTTATCGGGATTGGTTCTTGAAAAAGTGGTTTCAAAGGGTGATTGAGAATATTTTCTTGATGTATTTATGTGTTATTAGTTCTCCTGATAGATATTGTGTATTATTTATGGGACTTGGGAGGTTTTTACGTGTTAGTTTCTGGCCACCTCTTATTATAAAAAGACTTATTTCTCCATGGTTTGTGGGGGAAAAGTGTCATCAATGGGTATTTTGATCTGTTTCTACTATTTTTTCTTTTTGGTTTGAGTGTTATGAAAATCCTATACATTTTACTCTTGTTTGGGTTTTCGAAGTGAGTATCCTTGTAAATGTCATTCTTGTTCTCTATTATTGGTTTTTAGCATCATGCCTCCAAGAAGACATTTGAACCGACCTTAGGAAGGATCTATTAATGAATTATTTCAATAAAAACCTCTAGTTGACTAAAATATCATTAATATAGTGGTGTGTATAGTCTATGCTTTGGGATAAGAAGATACACTTGTTCATGTCCAAGATCGATTCATGGAACCTTGAAGGGATGACTCTAGAGATCATGTGTAAGAGTTTTTTTTATTAGAAACCATCTTCTTTCCAAGGAACTAATGATCCTCAAGAGGTGGTGAATTGGTTGAAAGTAATTGAGTGGATTTTTTATTTCTTTGAAACGCATAATTCAATTAGATTTAATAGTACTACCTTCAACATTGAGGGGGCTAGTAGAATGTCGTGGGATTCAATGGTGATGGTGAATAATCAAGAAGGGTTGAAGTGGAAAGAATTAAAGGTTTTTTTACGGATTAGTTCTATCCATAATCTATAGTTTTAGTGAAGTAAATGGAGTTTTTTAATATCCATCAAAGTGAAAATTCCAAAACTCATTATAAAAAATAATTTTTTTAGATAGTATAGTTTTCTCTTAAGACCATATCTATTGAGAAGTTAGTGGAATTAATATTTGATATGTAACTTTGAGTTAATTTTCTATCTCATGTTTTCATGAAAAATCTTAATTATTATGTCAATGTACAAGATATATAACTAATGGATGGTCTTGACCTAAGTGGTATGTCTAAGATTAAGGTAGTTACTTTTTCTCCCAGTTGTAGTACTACATTTTTATTTAAATGAAAGAGGAAGCATGATGGGACTCATGGTGGATCTCAACATGAATGTTCTTCTAAACCTCCTGCAATTCATAGTAGGTGACCTTTGAATTGATTTTATTGTGGAAAGGTTTGGCATTCAAAATGGGTTTCCACTAAGGCACCAAAGATCTATAGTTCATATGTATGCTCAGGCCATGTAGAAAAATTATGTTATATCTTTTCTAACCCATGTAGGGTAATGGGCTCATCATCAACTAAAAGTAATATGATATAATCAGATACATCATGAATAAAGGGGTTCAAGCCACAAGCTTCCAAAATAAAGATTCTTAATATAGTGGGAGAGTCTCTGGACGAAGTTGATGTGTGTCTACTGACTAATAAAGGTACCATCACTATAGATTCATCCATAGTGTCTTCTTTATTTCACATTAGTTCATCTCACTCATTCATATTGACTTGTTTAATTGATACTATAAACATTCTTATAGATATCTTATATTATGTGATGGATGTTACTATGACCTTTGGAGCAAAAAGATAGCATGGTATTTGGTATTCTTCTTATGTTTTATCTTTATTGAAGATTGAGCATACCTATAAATTTATGGTCTTTAATATGAAATCCACTAACATAATTTTTAGGATGGATTGGATGATTTCTCATTAGGATCTTATTGATTATTATCTTTAGTGGGTATCCATTACTATGTTCTATGGGTTGTTCCATGTCTTTCAAGGTATAGAAATTGAGTTTGAGTAGAGTTAGACCTTAGTTTTTGGATTTTGTAACGGTAATATTAGTGTTTTCTTTTGACTTGGAGAATAATCTTTAAGTTGTTATCTTTATCCATTTTTGTCATGTTTTTTAATGTTTTATCTTCTGATTTCTATGGTTTTCCACCTGTAAGAGAAATAGAGTTTTCTATTGAATAATACATGGTACTCATACAATTTCTATTTCTTCTTACTATATGGCACTAGTATAATTGAAAGAGTTAGAAACTAAGTTAGATGATTTTCTTGAGAAAGACTTTATATGCTCGAGTGTGTCACCTTGGGAGGAACCTATTCTCTTTGAAAGGAAAGAAGATAGTTCCCTTCAAATATGTGTTAATTATTGGAATATCAATGAAGTTATGGTAAAGAAAAAGTATTTGATGCCTCAGATAGATGATCTATTTGAACAGTTTAAAGGGGGGAAGTGGTTCTCAAAGATTGATCTATGATCTGGATACCACCTATTGCAAATAAATAATACGAAATCCTAGAAACCACCTTAAGGAGTTTGTATGTACACTATGAGTATATTGTTATTCCTTTTGGTCTAACCAATTCTCTTATAGTTTTCATGGTGTTAATGGACATGATATTCTATTAATGAAATGTTGCATTCATTGTAGTCTTTGTATATGACATCTTGGTTTACTCTAAAAGTGAGTAGGATCATTTGTATCATCTGAGGAGAGTGATAGAAATTTTGAGGGATCACTAAATATATTCTAAGTTCTCTAAATGTTTTTTATGGATTCATATTGTAAATTTATTTGTACATGTGGTCTTAGAACATGGTATTTTAGTTGATCAGGAGAAGGTGAAAGCTATTATTAAAAGGGAACAACCACAAAATATTTTCAATATTTGATTCTTCTTGGGTTTAATAGTGCATTACTGCCACTATTTCAAGGATTTATAATTTTTGTATTCTCCATTGATCACCCTCACTCAAAAAGTATTGAATTTCCTTTCGGATGAAAAGTTTTATAATTCTTTCATTCATAATAAATATATTTTGACTTCTACACTGATGCTGACTCTTCTAGAGGCTGTACTGGGCTATGTGGTTTTCTATGACGTAACAAGTTTGAGTTTGACTTGTGTTATTGTGTAGGGTGATCAAGTTGTTTCCTATGGATTGATACATTAAAGGCCACACAAGAACAACTATCCAACCCATGATCTTGAACTCAATGTCCTGAGGTATGATTTTAAAGGCTGATGGAATAACCTTTTTAGAGAAAATTTTACCATTTATTATGATAAAAAATTACTCAATTATATATTCTCTCAAAAAACATTGAATCATTATAAAATGCATTGGGTGGAGTATCTATAGTCATATGATTTCAACAATTATATTACCGTAGGCTGGAGGAATGTTTTATTTGTTTGTTTGAGCAGGAATCTTCCTACCCAGGACATGAAAGAATCATTATAAGAGTGTAACATGATGGATTTATTTTCATGGTTTCATTTAGGTATCCAGGAGGATTATTCTGATACTATTTTTTACCATTTTTTGGTTTAATTTCTCTATTCTTAATATTATTATTCTAGATTAGTAGTGTGATGAAATGTTTTGTGGATTGAGAGCCTCTATTTATGATGGGGAAACCATCGTTGAGTGGTATTTCTCTATATAGGTTTTTTATGTTTCTAGAATCATTATTTTGTTCTTTATTCCATGGGGAAGTCTTTGATTTGTGACTATCATAATTCTCGGTGGGAAATTCACTCTGTTTCCATGAGGATGATCAATGATTTTGTGGTGGTGATTCTGGTATCTAGGTAAGAAATATGAGATATCTGACTTTGTTTCATGTTTTTATAATTTCCAATAGGTTAAGGTTGATCACTGTAAACTGTTGGGTTTTCTCCAACCCCTTCTAATGCAGACTAGAAAGTGGGAGGAGACATATATGAACCTGAATGTAGTTTTTCCTCATATCCCTGGGAATAAGAACATTATTTGGGTTATGATTGATTAGAATACCAGACTAGATCACTTTATACCCATATTTGTTAAAACAATGTTTGGGGACTTGGGAAACCTATATATACAGAAGGTTTTCAGGTTTCATAGTGTTCCATATATGATAGTCTGTGGTAGGGATCCTCACTTCATATATTTTTTTGGAGAGGACTCTAGGAGGAAATGGGATCTTAGGTGAGATTGATCACAACATAGAATCTACAAATTGATAGCCAAATTGAATGGGATATTCATATTTTGGAACAAATTCTCCATGATTGTGTCTTCAATTTTGGTTATCTTTAGATATCAACTTGGTACTAGATGAGTTTTCTTAAAATAATAGGTATCATTAATCCATTGTATGGCTTCCTTTGAGGCTTTTTATAGATTCCCATGTAAATATCCATTGTATTATACAGATATTGGTTAGCATTTCTCATTTAAACCATACTTGGTCCAAAAGAAAACAATTATGAATAGTTTGATTCATTAGATAAAGGTTATGGAACAAATCCAATATAAATCTTATGCAGATATTCAATAATGGCCATTGTAATTTTTTTGGTGATTGAGTGTTCATAATCATTTCACCTCAATTGGGTCGTCAATGTCTTGGAAAATAGGGAAATCTTACACCATGGTTTGTGGGACCTTTTGAGGTTTTTAATAAGGTAGGTAAATTGGATTTCCATTTATCACTTCACCTCAATTGATATAGATGCATAATGTGTCCCATGTATCACAACTTTAATATTATATTCCTAACCCATCTTGCGTCTTGAGATATGTGGATCTTGATGGTGAGATTAAATTATATGAAACTAAGATTCTTTTTAGGATTGTTGATTTTGAGATAAAGGTTCTTCATGGGATTATGATACCTTTAGTCTGTGTGATATCGCATCATGGTTTTGATTTTCATGAGACATGGGAGTGTAAGGCGCTAATTCTAGATAATGTTCTCTATATAATAGATATATAACTTTCTTGAACAACTTTCTATGGATAGAAAGTTCCTATGGTGGGGAGGATGTAACATAATTCTACCTTCTCTAGGTATTCCATAGCCCATTCTTTAATATCCTTTAATATGGGTTTTTTCTTGGGGTGTTTCTGGTAAATTTTGGAAAAATTTATAGCCCTTCAGGACTATGCAGGGTTGGAACACTTTTAAGGAAAGAAATGCAGTTTGGACTGGGGAATTGTGTGACCAAGGATCTACCTCTAGAAGGGGGCTCACAATTTTTCCCAACCGGGCAACCAACCCCACCAAACTATTCTCCCTTGTAAAGTGATGGTTTTCACATTCGGTTCATGGTTAATCAAACCATGCAACAGAATCATGAACCCCATCCAGAAGTCTAGGGGAGAGCATGGTTAGGGTGCATATTTTTTCTAACCACGTGTCCCTCTCAATGAAATTGTGTGCATAGTATTTAATTCATCTAAATTTAAATTTAAAAATAATAAACTCATCAATTAAAAGCTAATCATCCTGATTTAGTATTAATACAATATTTCCTTCCATGATCCTATGGTGAATCAATGTGATGGTGGAATATCTGATCCCTCTTCGATAGGTGGATCTCCGCTTGTGTGTTTTCTTCTGATCATCCTCTCTCTCCTCCTTATAGAGTGTAAGATCATTAGTTTCTAGATAGATTTAAACTCCCTTTTACATGATCTTGATTCAAGGTTGGGTTGTCATATATTTAATTCTTTCATCCTTCATTGGTGAACCCTGTTGAGGGTGTTGATTTTCTATTTCATCTATTTAAAGGTTGGCGGTTCCATTTAAAATTTTCTAGAAAATTATACCTTGATTTTCATGATTTTCTTTAAATAGATTTCAATTAATTTATAAAACCATTAATTTTAATTATTTGATTATGAAATTAAAAAATGCATGTATTCTGAAAAAAAATCCCAATTCTGATGGGTTTGAAATTGTGGGATGAATTTTGAAAATGATGGATTGATTTTTGAGAAAAATATTTGATATTGGAAATTCATGAAATGATTTGATTTTTTTTGAGAAAATTGATTAAATGGGAAGGATTAAATCTAATGATTTGTTTTGGATTGAAAAGGGATGGAATAATTAAAACCTCATATTTTGTTTATGAAATTGAATTGGAATATTGAAAATTAAAATTGGGAAATTGAATTATAATTGATGATTTATTTTAAATGATATGATTTTACCATTATTTATTTATTTATTGAACACATGAGAGCTTGGTTAGTAACTAGGTTATTTGGGATTATCATGCTAGGATCATGATCCACTATAAATGGATTAATTATGAAAACTCTAATGGAAACCGAGTTCGAAATTATTATCCCTAATGGGACGTTGATGAGTCCTAGTTAGACTGAGCCTGAGGGGTGTGTCAACATATGATTAGTCATGATCACTGATTTGAAATGTGTGAGTATCTTATATCCAGAAACTAATGTACAATTGAGAAGATGACTATGGTTCTTTTTGGGTATGATTTGATTCTATATTCTATTTATTAAAGGAATTTTGTACCCATTATGAATGATTTATATAAATGATTTTATAGAAAATTTTTATTTAATCCATGTTTGAAATGTTTTAAATATATTGAAAATAATGCATGTTTTGTTTTAAATATGAAACTTTTTTGTTAGGCCTTGTCCTATTTTATTTAAATTTATAGAATGATTGGTGTATTTTTATGGAATCTATTATGGAACACTTGGTGAGACCCTAGTTGGATTTATAGATCACACCCAACATTTTCCTTACAAAATTTGAATATTTCATTATTCCAAGTCTTAGCAAGGGAAAAGAACCACTAGGATGGGGAAGATGTCCTTGATCATTTAGACCATGGAGTGATTATGACGACCAGTGGAGTTGAGTTCCACCCGTTACATGAGTTTTTAAGAATTTCTTGATTTGTTGATGGATGTTGGGTTGATGTTCTATTAATTCATTTATCTATCTGCATGTGTATTATTTTACTTATTTGACTTCTAGTACATTCTCCATGAAGAGTATCAATATACCGACTTATATCCTGATTATATATTATTGTTTTGTGGAAAAATCATTCCCTATTTGTTCTTATATGATTTCATGTGCTAGATTCCAACATGTGGTGATTGACAACACCCTATAGGCCATGTCATAATCAGATTGGGTATCTATGTAATAGGGTATCTGGGATGGTTTATGATTATCTTGACATAATAAATTTAATAATAATGTTTATTTAATTAAATTAAATTATAAAATACATAATTATTTCATTTAAATAAAAATATGAAGAAATAATATTTCAGGGTTATCATTACTGAAGGATATATTCTCATCCTTCTTGTTGGTGTATTTAAGTGAATGAGTGTTTATTTCTTGATGCATCTTCCTTCTATAATGTTCTTGGTGACTGAACCATTTAGGATAAATGTTTTTCTCTTGATACATTTCAACCAATGTTAAATTACTGTAACATCCACTAAATTTTACATCATTAGGATCAATTTGGATATGTTTAATGAAAATTATTTTACAAATATTAAAATAATAATAATAAGGAATAAAATGAATATTTTGAAACATAAAAATATGAGAAGAATATGATCTCGCATGAGAATAAATATAACCAGAAAACTATTGATTTGGAACTTCTAAATTCTATTGAGGGAGTTACTAATTTGAAAGAATATTTGAGTGCCAAGTTTTCTTAAAAGGGTGGCATGAAACCCCATTATATTTTTTATAGAGGAGAAAATTAGTTTAGAATTTTTTTTATGCTGTTATCTCTTGTTTTTTGAGAACATTGTTTTCACTTATGCATTTATTTTGAGAAACCACAAACCATTTATATAATTGTATTTTCTACATGATTTTAATCAAATCACATTATTTATTTATTTTATAATCATCAAATTTATCAATAAAAAAAATTAAATTATCATATTGTATTACTAAATTTATATTTAATAAAGGTTTATTTCTCTTGTAATTTTAATATATCATGGATTTTTTTAGTTTAGTTTTATGTTTTTTAAAATTTATTTAATATAGTATTTATTTAATGGAAAATCAGTACTAAAAACTTATTTTTTATAAGTAAAATATCTTGTGATTATATAAACATGAGTGATGTCTATAAAAAAGGAAATAATATCTAAAATTAATATAAATAGAAAGACAATAATTTTAAAAGAGTGATCGAATTGGTTCATGTTGATATGTGTGGATCGATACCACCAAGTTACATTGATTGGAAAGGAGATTATGTGTTATTTATTAATGATTACTACAGTATGGAATGGAGAATGGTTATAATATACAAGTCCAAAGTGTTTCGTTTCATTAATAAATATCGGAGGAAGGTTGAAAAGATTTGTGGACAAAATATTATAAAATTATAAACAAAATGTTCTATGGATTTCACCGACACCTAGGTAAGAAATTATCTTAATAAGAATGGGATATGAATCCAAGTCTCATTAGTGATAACTCTTCAATGAAATATTGTATTTGATAGGAGAAACTATATCATTCAAAACTTATTCAGAATAATTCTTATTAAAAAAGGCAAACCAAAGAATTTTTGGAAGGTGGATGTCATGAAATAAGTTTATATTTCTTGTATATATTTATTGTTTTTAAGAGAAGAAAATAATATATATTATATATGGTATGTAATGAATCAAACACTGAAATATTTTGTAATCTTCATTGGAAAGTGTTTCATTTTCAATAAAGAGAAACATGAGATGTTTTATTCTTGTAAAGGTGAAGGTATTTCCCTTATCTAATCATCCAAAATCATAGAATACATGTTTTTAAAAATAATTGATTACAAATATTGTTGAATGATAAGACATCACTATAGTGTAAAATGAACATAATCTATATATATAAAAACTGAGTATATTTAGGAAGATATTGATTAGGAGTTGAGAATATCAAGTGGAGCATAAGTGGATGATGTTGATTCAAAAGAATAAATAGATGATGAAAACAATTAATTTAGTATAATATCTATATAGAAGCTAAAAAACAGGGTATTAATTGTTGATATTAATATCATTCATTATCATATGACACCAATAAAGATGAGAATAATGAATTAATTATAGTATCCAGTCTTATATCAGGCAGAGACAAAGTGTTTTGATGAATTTTTTAAATATGGGAATTCAGTACAAGAAATGAATGAATATCTTGACCAAATAAAAAAACATTGTAGATTGTTTGCATTTGGTAGATAAGGATTTCATTGGAAATAATGGGTTTTTTCATAAAAAATTGAATGAAGAAAGAAGGGAAATTTGAAACAAGGAATTATATATATGAAATTGATAATCCCAAATTAAAGGAATTGATATAGATACAAAATTTTCATATAGGTATATGATTAATACAATATTATTATTCTTGGAAATAATGGTTCAAAGAAGATTCAAGGTACTCTTGATAGACGTGAAATAATTATTTATGAATATAGTACTTTAAGAAGAGGTGTACATAGATATGACATATGGTTTTCTTATTAAATAATATTAGAACAATGTTTATTTATTTAAGTATGAGTTGTATGGTTTAATGAGACCTCAAAGACATCGGTGTTCCAAAATTGATCTATTCTTGAAAAGGCTCAGTTTCCAACAGGGTGTAGCTAATCATACTTACCATATCTAGAGGGAGAGTGATAAAATGATGATAGTGATTATATATGATGATTATATAATATTTACTTGATTGAATGAAGCATAATATAAGAAATTTAATAATTAATTATGTGTGAGTTTGAAAAATCCATGACTATGGAAATTAAATTTTTATTTGGATTTTAGGTGATATAATGAAGGCATAGAATAATAATTTCTCAATATAAATATGGTAAGGTTGTTTTAAGAACATTTGGAATGGAGGATTCCAAATTCATGAAAACAGGTTTCTACCCAAATGAATTTTTCAAGGGATAAAAATGAAAACATGGTCAATGTCCTATAATATAAGAAAATTATTAGATTCTCATTGTATGTAGTATAGAAAAGACCTAATAATTTTTTTCCACATTACAAGTGGAATGTACCAGAGTAATACCTTGGAAATAAACATTCTAGTGGTTAAAATGGATTTGTGGTATATCAAACACATGGTGGATTTTAGTTTACTTTATAGTGTAATATTAATAATGGATTTATTAGGATATACTAACACAAATTTGGGTAGTTCATCATACGAAAAAAAATAAACATCAGGTGGTGTATTCTATATTAGAGGGATATACATATATTTTCTTAGTAAGAAATAGTATTTCACCTCATTGAGCACTAAAGTGGCTAAAAATATTGTTTTCAGTAAATATTGTATGAAAGTTTTTTAGATGAATCGCTATCTTTGATATATAGGATTTTATGTTAAGCCTTAGATCAGAATCAATTATTACAATTCTAGTGCTAAAAATTTTAGAAAAAATCTTATCCATCACTCTAGTATGGAGTAAAATGAAATCAAGTATCACTTAATAAAAGAAAAATTTCATCATGGGTTATTGAAATTAGATTATATGCCTACATAACATTAAGTCAAATATATTATGAAAAAGGAACTTCTTGAGAAGGTTTTGAGAGATATCTAGTAGTTTTTATAATCTAGTAAATCCTATACAATTATATTACATATATTTAAAACCCCAATTCCCCATGGCATGGTTTACATTTCACTATGAGCTTAATAGTTTTTCTTTTTTTCCGTCCCAAAAAAGAGTGACCTTTGGGTTTATTGATAAATGGAGAGGTATATATTTTCATAAAAGTGTATGAGATTTCAAAAACCCGTTGAGGGTATGAGAAAAGTTTACAAAATTGGGAGATCTCTTCTATGTTAAATAAAGGGGAGAAGTGATGAAAGGGGTTAATGGTGTTTAGGGATACCATGGTTTTGAAACATCAATTGGGGACCAAGAGCTAAACATGGTGATGTAAAAAAAATTCAGGTATGTCCTGGATATATTGAGTAAAATTCATGATGCAAGTTTATTGATTATAAGGATTAGGTGAATCTATAAAACATAAATAAGTGATTTATTGATGATATTTTCATGTTAAATTAGTTTCTCAAACTCATATTTTCTCATGTTGAATTATAGTATTGTTGCTTGATTCATTGATACTAACTGAAATTGGAAAGGGTGTGTGGTGTTTGAATTAGAAAATTCACAAGTTTTTCTAACATGACAGATATGGATTTTTAAGTGTCTTCAACAAACCCACATGGAAATATTGTTATAAAAAAATAACTCAAGAGTATTTTTCAAGGTTTTTACATTTTGTTTGTTAATAGAGCATATTGACAATGTTATAGAGTATATAATACCAAAGGGTGTTCACGAAGGAAAATATTTGGATGATTTTGAAGGTTGTTCAAGAAGATTGTGCAACATTTTAATGAAAATTATAGATTTTTGTGCAAGGAATGTATATTCTAATGGAATAGGGGTTACATTTTAATAAAATGAAGAGTTATCACATGATTTAGGTAGGCTCTCTCAAAAGTCATTTTTCATAAACACATTGTGCGATTAGTGAGATTGAAGGAGATATAATATGTGGGAATTAATAAGTTGCTTGATGGATTACTCATGACTATAAATATTCCAATAATCCAGACATTTAAATAAGATAAATACTTATTGAAATTCTCAAATCTATTTTTCATAATAACATTAAAAAAACATACATCTTTCATGAAATCATTTTTAGCTATTAGAAATTGTGTATAGAATGGAGGTTATGCTTTTGAGAACATGTATTTATGTGAATGGGAGTTACATGAACACCAATCATACACAAGAGGATAGTTTCATGAACTATAAGGAAGTTTCCCAGAATATATATAGTGAATTAGAGTTCATTACTTAAAAGAAATAATATCTTGATGGAATTCCAATTGTGGTATAGATAAAGTTGACCGAGTACATTAAAGGAATCTTATGAAGGCCCAGTGAGGAAACTTTAGTTGAGAGATAAATGAGATTTGAACACACAATTGGTAGCAGGACAGAATGGATAGTTTGTCTGTTCCAAACACTATAAACAAGTAGGCACTTAGTGATTTGGGTATATCAACACAATATCATTGTATGCTCCTTAGATTATTCCAGTGTGGGTGAACCAATTAAAAAATTTTGCGTCCCTCTTTACCTAATTCATCACTTAATATCTTCTTTAATAGATAGATGTGTTCCTACTAAAAGTTGAATAAGATTGTTATTGAGGGTTATTTCGAATAAATTTAATTACCTTGATTCACTCCATCCGGAATTTACCTTTTCTGATTCTAATTTTAAGGGATGATAATACACAAATTTTATGTACATAAAAGAAAAATAATGAACTTAGATAGAATAACTCATAAATAACAGATATATTCTTACTTGTGACTTTTTATGTTTCAATATATTCCATTTATGGTGTATTTACTATTAAGTTTTCTAACTTAATCCCTCAAAATGACATGGCCTTGTACCAATATCAATTTTAATGTTCCATATATAATGATCATAATATTACATCATTTTTATCATAAATTCTATAAATACACCCAAATATCTTTAAGACAAGTATATTTTGGATATTGGATAATACATTTTCAAAAACTACATAATATTCCATTTCCATCTTAATTATTCACCATGAGATCGAAATGTGATTCAATCACTACATGGGAGATCATAGAGTCTTTCATGAAGAAGGGCTGAGTATAAAATCCTATTAAGGGTTAATCAAATTAAACATAAGGGTGATATATCATCAATAATGGAATAATAGAATAGATCAATCATAATTAATCACATTAAATAAAGGCTTATAAGGAATGGTATCATCACATCATGGTAATCAAGGGAATCATGATAAAGTGGTAAAATCCAAAACATGTTATAAACATAAGTTGAGACTCACTTCATAGATATCATAACATATCATGTAAGTATAACTACGTATACACCATACATGGTATATAAGGAGTTGATATAAATAAAAAAATTGATTTTTGGGTTATATAATTTCAATCCCACCCATTACTTTATAAAATATCATTCTTATATGTTTTATATGGAAAAAGAAAAAAATCATTTATAATAAACATGATATAAACCTGTAGAAAGAAAATGGGTTGCATTGTGGTGTCATATTGCATAATCAATTGATGAATCACATAAGTTCTCAAAATAAGTGTGGAAATTTAAATTTTAATGTATAAGGTTAAAATAAATATGGATTAAGGTATTATAGATAATTTGCGTAAGGATATATATAGAATAAAAAATATAAAATAATTTAGGATAAGAAGAAACAAATTTATAATGTTTCACATACAATATCATAGGGTTTATTTTTTTAAAAAGTATAAGAATAATAATGAAATTAAAATCCTTAAAATACTAAGTCTAAAATAAAGAGAAAAATGATTAAATAGAGTATATATAAAGAAAACAATAGAGGATGTCAGTATGGTAAATATAACAGGAATAAGAACGAAGACTTTGAAAAAAAACTTACCTCGGTTCTAATACACTTTTAATACAACCAATAACCTCCTAAATAAACTATTTAAACTATTTTATTAATTTATACACAAAAAATAATATTTATTTCAATATTTTTATTTAATTTTATTAATATAATATTTTCTTATTAATTTTTTTTTTCAATTTTCGAGATGTTAGTATAATTATCCCTTGTCTACATCACTATGATGATAGCAATCATTAGTTATTATCCCTTAGTTCCATCAGCTGAAAGAGTGTAAATGTAAAATTTCATTTCATCCCAGCATTATATTGTATCAATTGTTATATTTATACCCAATATAGATTCAAATAGTAATGTGTTTCTTAGTAAAATTATATTTTTTTGAAATTAAACTGACATTGAATTTTTATCATTAATATAATGATTGTTTTATAATTAAAAAATATTAACAATGGATAAATTTTGTTATTAATATTATCATTGTGATAAAAACTGATTTTCAATATCATAAGATAAAGGTAGTGAGGAAAATATATCATCACTCACATTGGTGGTATAAACCTACTATAGTGCGAGGGGTGTTTTTTAGCTTAAAATAATGAGTATAAAAATAATCATTAATATATTAATTAAGTATCCTTATTTTAAAATTATTTCCTTGTAATAACATTATTAGAGTTTTATAATGGGGTTTAAGAGGTCTATAGAGTGAATTAAAATTAAAAAAAAAGTATTGTGAGAGATGTTTCCTTCGATATGGAGGCTTCCATAAACCACTCCCTAAGGCTTCTTGGAATAGTTAACTAATTATCACAAAACATGAATAACGTGGTGAAGGTTTCTTGGGTAGGTATTTTTGTGGATATTTTACTTGGGATAGATTTTTTAAGATAATAGAAATGGGTCAGAGAGGGGTGTATTTTCTAGAAATAGAGAGGAGTGTTTTTAGATAAATTATTGACTATTATATTATTTTAGTTTAGTACAATAAATAATAATGATTGTTGTGAATAATATTATTGTATCATTATAAAATATTTTTGGCCATTTAAATTATTTTAAACTTAAATTCTATTATTGGAATATTTTATTTAAAGAAAAGTATCAAAAAAAAATTTTATTAGAAAAAATATATATAATTTAGGCTTTAATATATCTAATATTAGTTTATAAATTCAACATATTATTTTACAATTTACTATATTACACATTAAATCCATTTAAATCCATGTAAAATATTTTAGAATTAATGGATTTTTTTTAACATCATTATGTTGTCCTAAAACCTATGATATACATAAGCTAGGTATTTTTACTATTCCTAAAAAATTCAACATTTCTAAAAAAATACTTAAAATTAACCATAATAAAAATTCAAAATTCAAAAACTAAAAATGAACTCTATTTTATCAAAATAAAATTTAAAATTAGGTAGTTTTTATTTTTAAATTTTAATATAAAAATTAATGTAATAATAAATAATTAAAAAAATTTAAGAAGATATATGATTCAGGTGATGCCAGTACTATAATTTATTAAATAATATAGAAAAAATTTGAAGCATTAAAATGGGTTTTATAGAGATTGGTGTGAACCAATACCTGCATATCTGTATTCACCATTAGTGCACAATAATCTAGGGTCCTAACGAACATCATTGTACTCATTTCCAAAATCTCCCTCTTTAACAAAGCATCATCCACTCGATTGTATTTTCTATAGGAATGTGAGAAAATAGAATTTAGATAATTAGAGTGATTTATAAATTCTATAAAATGTGGTATAAGATTCCAAGGAACATCCTTGTTTCTTTCTTTTAGTTCCATAACATCAATTTTAGAGTCAAATTAAATCCATAAGGAGTTCCAGTTGTGTTGGACAACATGCATGATGGAATATATCATGGCCCATAATACAGATTCATCCGAAATTCCAACACCAATATAATGATTAAGTAAAACTTTTACAATTCCACGATGGGTGAAGAATACACCTGCACAAACTAAGGCCCTAGAAATTCCAGAGGCTACACCACCAATGTTAAATATTACCCATGATTTTATTTAAGGAATCCATCAAATAGATTTAAGTACCATGGGTTTTTTGGGTCTTCCTAGAACACCAAACATTTTAAGAATGTTTAGTTCATTGATTATGTTATGCATAGCCCCCATTTCACCTTTAAAGTAGTAAAAACATCCATATACATAGAAAGTATACCCATATACATGGAGGGTGGATGGTTTTCAAATAGCCTTTCATTTCATACATTACACACAAAGGTGATGACCAATGTCGATGCCACCAGTAGAAGATTCTGAATCAAGTCACTATTTTTAGTTGGGATGATAACCACAATGAGATGATCTATCTATAAAAAAGTACACATGTTAATTCCAAATAGGTTGACTAAATATGAATTGTGGCTCTGGGAAAATATATAGCCCATGAGTAAATGTTTTACATTCTCTTTAACCTTCAAGCATAGGTGGAACAATGAAATAACATGTTGTTTATCCCTATTTAATTGATCATGCGTGTATAATATTTTTTTTATATCTTCTAATGAAGTAGGAATCTTGAAGGTTGCAGGAAATTTACCTTGAACTCTAGCAACCATGTTGGTGGAATGATAGAGCCCTCACATTCCATCCTGTAGTACTCTTTGGCATTAAACTATCTGTTTCTCTTGATACTATATATTAGTATATTTTTATTTATTAAATATTATATCTGAATTTACATACTATATTGTAGGGGGAATGGGTCATCAAGGATATTTTTATTCATTATAATATCATCATTTGAAATTTGTGACAAGTCTAAGGGGATATTAAAAATGTATTTGGGTGGGTATTCCATCCATAAAATTATCTAATAGTTGATGTTATACTACCTTCTTCCCAACAATTTTGTTTTATAAATTATGGAATTAGAAGTGTTACTGATTGAAGCCCAAATATATGAATCAAGGTAATGTGGGTATCCATAAAAAAACCTCATTTTGAAGCCTGATAATAATTAACAAATAGGGTCATTTGAAATCAGAATATTCCATGTGAATTTCTTAATAAGACCATCATTAAAAATACTTATAGCTTTGATTTAATGGCCTCTCATCTAAATGGTATTGATAAATTATTTCCATTAAATGGTTATCAATTTCCTCTCATGAAATGACCTAGTACATATGAAGTTTCTAATTTACATGGAATATCATTAATGAAACTTATTGGGCACATATAAAGATTAAATGTGTAAAAAAATTATATGATCACTGAGTTGACAAGAAATTACATTCCATACTAGGACATTGATTTACCTTTAAATATCGTGATTTGATTGATTATTCATCAGAAAATTCATCGATGATATTGGCCCTTCACAATTCCCCAAATCAAGGGGGTGTGAATATAGTTGAAAGGCAGGGAACCCTTATTTACCCTAAGCCGTCTAGTGATTCGGTTTTGTTTTCCAGTAGGTATTAAATCACCAACCACAATAAATGATTTTCTCTAGATAATTTAATTTCCTCCCACTTACTCATAATGTGAAAAAAGGGATTTGATAGAAGATATGGTTTTCCATGAGGATTTTCCATGTATAATAACAACATTAGTGTACAGAAAATTTTATGGAGTAAAGTCACCTCGATAATATATGATTCTATTGAGTATTACAATATAATAAAGTTTGTTGATGCATATAATCACGTAATATTCATAAATTTTAATCAAAATCCATGAGATAAGACTCTCTTGTTTAAAACCTTTATCAAATTGTAAAAATCATCTGGGGGACCCATTAATGAGAATAGACAGCCTTGCAGAGATAAGTATGCTGTTAAATAATATGAGAAAATCATTTATAAACCCATATCTTCAGAGTACAGGAAAAAGAAAGATCCATTTCAACATATCAAACTCTAGGGATATGTTAATTTTGTTTACAATTTTTCCTTCCTTTATTTTCCTCTTCATAAGATTAATACTCTCTAAGGCTACCAGCAATCAGTTCTAAATGACTATACTAAGGATAAAAATAGAATCATTTGGGGTGATATGGTCCATAATTATTTCCCCCATTCCAATATTGACAATATTACTAATTAATTTAAGAATAGTACTCCCAAGGGATATTTACCTAAATTCCTTGATGTAAACTGTATCCTCCTTTTTTGGTATCAAGGTAATATGATTTGAATTAATCCCATAAGGCATCAAGGCATGAATTAATAATCACTTTATTCCATTGTTGAAATAATCTTACATAATATCCAAATAAAACATGAATAATTTATTTGTGAAACCATCTCGACAAACATCACATTCCATATTTAGATATAAAAGAGATACTTTTACATCATATTTAGAAGGGGCCATGATAAGAGAACTGTTTTTATTTTCCAAAATACAGAGAGTTATGTTGTAAAAAAAATGTGTGTTATCAATCCAATCATCATGGTATAGTTCATTGATTTAGTCCACCACTTTCATGGAAATTCCATTTTCATCGGTTTATAGACACATGAAAATGATATTATCATTATTCCTTATTCTTACCCTCTTCTTTTTGTGAAATTTATGAAAGAACATAGATTTATTATCTCCATATTTTAATCATTTTAAATTTATTTGAGTAAATTCTAGCCTTTTATTTATAGTTAAGAGAACATCCATCTTAGAATGAGCTTTAATTTCCTCTCTAGATGTAAAATTTTGTTGTTGTTTATTAATTTTACTACATGAAATTTTTTCTTCAACCTATTTGATTTAAATATCAATCTATAGTTTGATTATGAATTCAATTACCCTATAAGTTATTTAGTGTGATATAATTTACCAAGAAGTGTTTAAAATGGGCTTCTAATATGGTCAATGTTACAATCCTTCAAAATAATATCCCTTCAACTAAGAGTAACAATCCATCCATTATTGAAAATAAATGGTAGAGTTTCTAATGATTTTATCTAAGTGGAGATCTCCACAATTATGGGTTTGTGATATAAGTTGTGTTTAAGGATGATGAATCCTAAGAAACCATTTTTAACACTCTTATCATCAATTTGAACAAATCATCTATCCAAAATAATTTTATATATTCTGTTTAAGGTGTAACTACTCCATGTGAATTCAACTCCAGCAATTGATACATCAAAAAATATTCAATGGTCAATACAAGAGGATAACTATAAGGATGTTTTTTATTGAATTTGAATCATATTTTTTCATCAATATTCAATTTTTTTTGAAATGGCCCATAATCAAACATTTTTTATCCATGTTTTTAGATACCACTATAAGGTTCCTTCATATCTCTCATCTACTGATGTATGATATGGGAGAATCCAAAAAAAAAATTCATCAACTATTGAAAGAAACTGAAATACTCCAATACTTTATAATTCATGTAATTATATGAATTCATTCATTCTTAAGAATCCATAGATGATCCATGTTAGAGTTATGTATGTTTTTTAAGGCCAAATTTTACCCAAGGGAGACCCAATTAAAATATTTCCAACTCTAAAAAAGAATTTTTGGTTTATAAATTCCCTGGAGAATTGGTTTATAGGACATGATATACTATCTAAGGCATTTATTCATTAGGTATCTCCCTGCCCCTTGATAGTTCTAGTAAATAAGATTCATTGTTTTAGAGATTTATTATGTTATAGGCCCTACTTGTTATGTCACATTCACATGGGATTTCTCCCTTCTTCCTTTTCCTTTTTTTCTTTTCCCTTTTTGAAGTTTTATCCACTATTATTTCCTAAATTTTAGTTTCATTAGTGTTATATGAGCCATTATTTTCATAGTATTCCCCATTAATATCTTCATTTGGAATATTTATAATCTATTCATGGAGTTGTCGATCCTCAGCCTCATCAAACTAGATGATCACATTCAATGGAGTAAACATGTTGTTGGATTTCATGGGATTGGACGGTTTATCCTTAGGTTCCTTCCTTTTGTATTCTCGGAAGAAGGTACCTATGAAAAGTATATTTGTAATTCAAAAATATCAGCATAATATACATTCTATCTTTAATTATTATCAATATTTCCAGGAGTGGGTGATGTGTTAAGTAGACATTTCTATGAATTCCCATCAGGCCTCATTGGATTCAGCGGTCTCACATCTTCCTAATATTTTTCATGATAATTTTTCTCTATCACCACCTTGAGTGTTCCATCAGGGTGGATTCCAATGATAGAATTCTCATATGGGATGTGAGAATGAAGATCTTAATAAGGAGAATCTTTTTAATTGACTCAAGTTAATTCATAATAATTAATAGGTAGGTAGCAAGTATCTACACTAGGATCACATACTTGGTTATACAGT
Organism: Viscum album; assembly: GCA_963277665.1. Taxonomy (NCBI): domain Eukaryota; kingdom Viridiplantae; phylum Streptophyta; class Magnoliopsida; order Santalales; family Viscaceae; genus Viscum; species Viscum album. The sequence continues at coordinate 1,356,254,625 of OY728164.1, forward strand.
TCATTCATAGAGTATTCTATATTATTATACTATTCCTAGACAGATTTTTCATCCCCATCATCTTGAATAATGATAATGAGGGAAAAAATATAATTTTATATCTCACTCACTTGATGCTTAGAGGGTGGTGTGGCTTATCCATAAAGTCTAAAAAGAACCCCAAAACGAGTATCCTCATGGTTTACATTCATATACTTTTCAACATCGCCTGCATTGGAGGGTCCAGAACTCATGTTGTAATGTGGGTTAGGAGGTAGAATTTCATCTTTCCCATTATTCCTTCTGTAATTAGAATAATCATGATCTCTTATCTTATGGAATCTAAACTATTTATCCCTATTTCATTTATGGGTTTGATGGAGAAGGAATTTTCAATTAATGAAGAACTTAGGTTTCTTATCATATTTAATCTCAAGTTTGATTCTATCATCCCTTATTATTAGCACCACATATTCTACCAAATTATTATACAATCCTAACTTCATCAAGATACACATATAGTGCCTGAATCTTAGGTTATCAGTTTTCTTATCCATACATTTGGGATCCTCAATAGAGGATACTATATCCCAAAATAGTATATGGATGCCAATATAGCCAATTAAGCCTAAATATGTCAATCTAAAACTGTGTGTGAGAGTTTGTAACATTATTAGGTTCAAAGTACAAATACCATTATTTTATTTTCAGAAAAAATATGCTTCAATGATACTTATCAGATCCATTGTTCTCTTCATTTACATTCATCAGTGGGGAAGAACACATGATAGTATCCCCGCTTTATTTTTGTCAATTTCTAATCCTTAATTTCCAATATCTTTGCAATATATCATGTGAGTTAATTAAACATCCATAGATCATCGCTTTTTTGGATGATAACTCCCCTAGTAATGGAATACCTACACAAGTTCACCCTCTCTGCAACTTCATATTTATTGGAAGTTACATGTGATATTCATCCCTTCTTGATAATCCTTCTGGGGGAGGTGTATCAAAATCTGAGAAAGAGAGATTAGAAGAAAATTTCACCACCTCCGTGAAGTTTTTATTTAGTCCATTGAAATCATTGATAGCACATCCTAATATATTTTATTTCAATGCAAGATGTAAAATCACTTTATGGCCAACATAATAATTTTGAGTTGATAATCTTAATATTTCCAAAGGATTCTTCTTCTTACATGCATTTAGTATCGCTAGGGCTAGGGTTCTCCCCTCTCTCCCATTACACTGCCATCTCCCATATATCATTTGATATAAATAATTTAAAAAAGAGTTATTAAGAATTTAAACTTATACATACATTGAGTTATATATTTTTATAAATATTATTATGTAATTTTAATATTTTAGTTTCCTTATTTTATTCACAATGAATATTAATTACAATAAATACACCTATTTTAATGATCATTTTATTATTCTAATAAACAAGTTATTATTCCAAAAGTCATATTGTTATTACAACTATCATATTTGATTTATAATTTCTATAAACATTACTTTTCCCCTTCATTCATTATCCACTAAAATTCTACACAAGATTATCTATTTTTTATTTAAAAAACTTTGACTGTATTTCTCATGGTTGGTTTATTTTTTACTATGTTGTTTGCTTGTGTGATAAATTTGGGAGACCAAATCACACCAAAATTTCAAATAATAGTTTTATTATTTACTTGTTTTTATTGTACAATTGTACTATTTTCAATTTTATGGTCCATATTTATCTAACATATGTGACTATATTTATTTAGAAAATAAAATAATATTCACTTTAATTAAGGGGAGTATGCATTTTATAATCTATCTTATATAAAAATGTGATATGAATATATATTAAATTAGAATGTGTAATTTAGAAAAGTATAGGTTGTTATAAAATTCTTACATAGCCATCATGTTATTCAATCACAGAATAAATCATTAAAGAAGAACAAGTTTAAAAAAAATTAAACAAACAACACTTTCATAATTAAATAATCACCATGGAAATCATATATTCAAATTAAAAAATAATATAATTTGAGAATTTTTAATCTACATTGACTATTATCTCATAAAAAATAAATTTTGAGATAATTGAAAACATGAATATGATGAATGAATTGTATGTAATCATAAATGAATTATTATGATATTATAATTTTCCATGGGTTAGGATTTAACTTACTCAAAAAAATAATTCTAGATTAAATTCTGATTGAGTATTTAATTTTATAAAAAATCTAAATATTCATGGATAATTCTATCATGATACTATTATGATAGATTGATTAATTTAATCATGGGTTAAATAACCAAAATAGAAGAATAGCAAGGTGGAATAGAATTACCAATATCCCTACCTCAAAAAAAATCACTAAAACTCATGTCTTCATTGAGATTTTTCTATTTTATAGAGATTTCAATCCTCCTCCTCCAATAATGAGAAAATTCATTTCCATATTTTTTCTTTCAATAAATTTTCTATCAACCTAAAAATACTAAGAAAAATATTTCAGATAGAAATAATTTCAACCAATGATTTTAAATAAATTATTATTGATTTCTAATTTAGGAATTCAATCTTGAATGCAACGTTTATATCTCTCCTTGGAAAACCACTCATTATGGAAACAAACACAATTTCAAAATTTCCATTCAATGAATAATTATAAAAATATTAATTTTTCATGTGTGTAGAGATAAAATAATAAATTTAATATATTATTCTTTTTCAAAGACCTTTGTTAGATCTAAATATACACCAACTTCATAGACACCTATATAAATATTATTAATAATATTAAATTGGATTTCTTGATAAAATTCATGTCGCCGCATCCTCCCATCCTTTAAGGATTTAAATATATAAAATTATAACTCACTTAAAAAAGATGATGGTACTAAGATTTCATCTAATTCATGTGTTCTTAGTATCCTTATTTAAGATTAACACGCTTTCAAAAGACATGAAAATATGAAATTAATCAACTATAAGGATATTATTTTATAAATCGTTGATCACCCATAGTTACTCAGAAAATGTAGTGTATTCCTCAACATTAAACTCAAATGAGTTTATAATGTGTGATGGTTCATGAACATACCTACTAACTTGAGACATATAGAAAACATTATGCACTAGTACTTTTTATGGGTCTAATATGTGATAAGAAACCTAATATACCATTTATAGAATCTACAACGGTTTGATGAATCTCTAGGATGGTTTTCTTATTTAACAAAATCGCCTCAAGAAGCATCAAGGAAAGATGTCCAGGAACACATGGCCTCCCTATTAAAATTATAGGTCTCCCTATATTCTATTTTTTTACGAATTTTTATGCCTCTAGGATATTCATATATTATTCTAGATCATCTATAGCTTCTTTCTCATCAACTAAACTAGTTCAGGCCCCATAATAATGACTCACCAATCATAGTCTCATATAGGGGTGTCCCGTAAGGTCTCCCCTGCTATGTTATGAAAATTTCAATACCAATAGTGGACTGGTATGTGGTTTTATATGTAAAAAACCTATAAATTAAGGTGATCATACAAAATCCTACTTCATCATACATGAAATCCCATGCTATTTCTTCAAAATAATAAATAGTTCTCCCAGTCTGACCATCCACCTAGTGGTGTAATCTCATACTCAAATGTATCTAGGTCCCGAAATTCTGTCATAAACTTCTCCATGACCGGGATATGATTCATGAACCATAATCAAATATAGTCACCAATGGTACCCTATGAAACTACAAAATATTCTCAATATGAACGAATCCCAAACACTCTGCCAAACTGCAATTTCATATAGGATTAATGTGAGTTGACTTGGTTAGCCGATTAATAATCATTCAAAAAACATCATAACCCTTCACCAAATATGTAATTCCTACTAAATGAATATATTGATATATTTCCCCATTTCTACTTAGGAATCTCAATAGGTTGTCTCAAACTGGTGGGAAATTAGGGCTCAATCTCCCCCTTTGGAGAGTTGAGAGAACATGATATGAACTTTACAACAATATTGTTCATCCTTGGTCAAAAAAATTGGTAATTGATATCTTTGTACATCTTTATCACACCAGTACACACTTATATATGGAAGGTGCAAAACTCCCTCATCAACTCCTCAAAAAACCCCACTAGAACCACTATCAACCATTAGAAGAGGTTGGTGTGCCCCCTAAATTCATAGAATCTATTGGGAGTATTGATCTGTAATATATTGTAATGCAAGATTTCACAATAAAAACCTCTCATATGGGCCTCCCTCTCCAAATGGAAATGTGTGGGGGCCACCAACATCGATCTAAAAAAAGAAATATCCCCTTCTTCCACCATAAATAGCCTCATTAAAGAATACTACACAAATACCTCTTTCGTTATGGGAGAATGATATTTCTTACCAAATTTATCAACTAAAAAAACACCCTTTCAGAGAGTATAGACTATATCAAAGTCATAGTCCTATTATAACTCAACTAATTCCTTCATCTTAAGATGATATTTCATTGGGATATAACTTACCTAATAATTTTGTGATTCAGGTAGACTATAAATCATTCACTATGAATATAATGTATCCATGCATTTAAGGAAATTACCACCATTATATGATCCAATTCATTAGTTATAAATTTTTTCCTATGTGAACTTAGATTACTAGACCCATAAGAAACCATGGCTCATCTCTATATCAGCATGAAACTAAACCCAGACCTAGATGTACCACAATATAGCTCATACTTTAACCCTTCCTCTAGAAACCATATGACGAAATCACTATGCAAACTAATTTTGAGATACTCAAAATCCTTCTAAAAATAGTCAAAAAATGAGTTTTAGACTCTTTTTTTTAAAGGTATTCATAGGGTAATCAATCCTATATAAAGATTCTAGGAATCTCATGTAATAACCTATGAAACCAAGAAATTTTTTCACCTCAATCGTTATCTTGGGTGGCTTCTAATCCATTCCCCCAACAACCTTAATGGGATCAACTACAAATATTTCTTATGTGATAACCTAACCCTATAAATAGACTTCCTAAATCTAGAACTTTCAAATAAATATAATATCATATATATTGTAGTGGCCTGGAGTTTTCTCAGTCGAGACATAACTTAATTGGGAGTTCGATAGTCATGGGACCTCCCTAGGGGTAAAATGATATATTTACCCTAGAAAACAACCTTGAAAAAAAATTAGGATGGTTTTTTTGATCATAGGTTGAACTATTTACCATCAAGATAATTTTTATGGATTTCTAAGGATGGTGAATTTTATGGTATTTTTAATATTTAATAATTAAATATTTATTTATCTCAAAAGAATGGGTGATGGTGTCTTATATATGATACCTTTCATGAAATTTATGACACTGCCATTGTGTCTAAAATGTGGGGTTTACCCTAGAGATAATGTAACCTTCAATATTATTTCACGCCCCTAAGGTGGATTTTTGTTAGTGAATCGGTTAGTACAATTATTTATTATTTAAATATTTTTATTTAGGATTAGAGAAACAAAAAAATACCCTATAAATACATTTTAATCACTCCTTTATAATCTTATCTATTTTTTATCAATTCAAACCCAGAATAAAGAGAGAGGGAAGAAATCATATCTTGGACGAATCGACAACAGATCAAAGGAACAAGAGCAGATATGTAATGAAATCAATGACTAGATCATGTGTCGATGATGAACAGAATAATGGAATTGATAAATAATTGAAACAATGGTCATTTTCCCATGAGTTGGGGATTTATAATGTTTTTTTTTAATTTATCCATATTTTTTATTCCAAACCTAGGTAATTTATTCTTATATTTTTTTATCGTAACATATTTCCTTTGAACTTTATTAAATTTTAATATTTTATTTTAGTATTTACACTACATTCTATTCCATTAGTGAATTATGTTCCCAATGATCATTGTTTGGTCTTCATAATGACCTCCACTTATTTTCACTTATGATTCTACATTTTTCCATCCCCCCTTCTTCATGTGTTAATCATTTTCCTTCATTATGTTCATAGATTTGATTGATCTTGGTCTACATCAACATGAAATTTTTATCCTGAACTATGAGTGATTAATTTGGGCTTGGTAGAGAAGAGTGACGCGTGTTGGTGGATCATCGAGCAACGATGAGATTTTAGTGGAATCCATGCGTGGCCTCCTAAATTACAATGATGAGAATAGAATTAGGGTTTTGTGCAATGTGATTTGGAACTATGATTCTTGTGGTGGATGAATATAAATAAACCATTAGATGCACGTCATTGTTAGATGAGGCATTTAGTGAAAATTTAGTTACCATCAAGGGACAGATTGGTAATAATGGTGAAGATCCAAATATTTTGAAATTTATAGGATTGAATACTTGATCACATGTAATTAGATCTAAATACATGCATTTTGTATTATGAAAACAAGGGCATATAGGGTTTTTAAAGAGTTAAATATCACATAGTGTGTAACCGCAATGTGCACATTGTACTCCACTTTGCTGAACAACATGATGTGTACTTGGAGTACAAGACCAGGTGTTTTTTGGACCATACACGACATTTGGGTCAAGACCATATATCTTGCACCCTTGGACTAATGTGACTTTACCTCCTTGTTAGTACAAATAAAGTGATACCCCAGAGTTTTCACATCATGCACCCCTCACGGTATGTCATGTAGTTTATATACAAGTATATGGGAGCTCATTTTTAGGAATAAAAATAAATTTAGGAACTCCATGAGTCCCACATGCCTCTTAACATATTAAAATATTAAAATAGGTATAATCCTACACACCCAGTACATGAACAATATTCCCTTGTGTGGGATATACACTGTATACCCCTAATGCATTTGTCATGCACCTTCCAAGACTTAGTGTCTTCTATATCTCCTTTCTTGAGTCTCAGATTTGCATGTGAATTTATTCCATCCTGGTCAATTTTTCAAATCGAATGTGATGGTCCCCTTATGTTTGGTATAAAATAAAATATGTGAGGTGATATATAATATTTAGTCACTTTAGATACGTATGATTGATAAAACAGTTAGAGCATGGTGATTGGAATATTTATTGAGGTCAATTACTCCCTCCCCCCTCAAATTTTGCGTGTTACTTAGTAAGGAATGAGTCCCCCATATTAATAATGGTGTTAAATTATTTCTCATCTATTGTGTGTTTGTATCATCTATTGTGTTTTAATATCATCTAATATGTGTTAATTGACAAGGTGTGGGTCCTCCACTCCAGTTTTTGTGAGGTTATGTGGGGTTTCTCATGATTTTGTGGTATAATGATATGGGTTTGTACTCCCTTGGTCGAACACTATCCATGATAAAGGTGTGTAATATCATATAGATTTCTATATTGATGATATGGTTAGGTGGGTATTATAGTGTGGTACTTCCTCAAATGACACACATGCTGTGGTGAGGAATAATCTCTCCTTACTAGAATTTAGTTGTGGTATAGACAAGGGGATGAGCAGATTCTTTGTTTCATGATTTTTTATTCTTTATATGCCCCTTCATTTTAGTCAATAGGTGGCTTACATATGAGAAATATAATTCTTATTTTGTAGGATTTTTGGTTCTCTAAGAATTCCGTGTTTCTTATGATATGGGACCAATAAGAATAAAAGCTATAATAACAAAGAGAATCGATAATATTTATAGTGGTTGAGCATATCTAGATCCATTATTTTCTAAAACTTAATTACTTTCCTATTCTAGAGTTTGATTTGATTTTTTCTTATCTTTAATTTGTGATTTTAGGGTTTCATTATGATTATGTTTAACTACATGGGCTTTTTCCCACATATGTTATGTCTGTGTAAATGATTCATAGTTTTGAGATGTTCTTGGTGGATGTATAGCAAGTGTTGATTATTTGGATATAATTCCAAGTGATATTTCATGATTCATTGGGGATTATGGTGTTTTTTGATTGTAGTGGCGACTCTTTTAGATAAAGAACAATTCAATATGATACACAGTAAAAAGGTTCATTCTAAGGGATTGTGCCAACTATATTTAGATTCTTCTCAGTGTTATAGTTTCTTAGGTATTTTCATATATGAAATTATTGAATTTGATATCTTATAAATATATTGTAAATAGTTATTTTGTTTATATATATATATCATAGTTTCTAGCTATTTATTTCATTGGAGATATGTGTTTATTATAGGTTAATATAAGCTAAGGCCTCTGATATTGTGTGATATTCCTACTCAATTCTTTCCACCATCCCTTTAGTAATTGAAGGTGGGATTGAAATTGAAATCTCATCTTATAATGAACCCAAGTATGGGATCAATGGGTTGGGTTGTGTTAGAGTGGTATAAAATCAATTGATTCTAGGGAAAGAGTTTGGAGTTAGCATCCTTGTGGGGGATGGTTTAGGAATTTAGGGAAATGATTGTAAGGGAACTTGAATTTCGTTATCTGGATAGGGAAACCAGTTTAATTACAGAGTATGATATAGCCTTTCATCATGACTCTAAAAACTTATTAGTCAACTCGAAGCTGTAATACATTGGTGGTAGGATATCAGAAAATTTATACATTCATCATATAGTGTCTAGATATGATATTTCTCATCCTTTATATGTCTTTATGTCTAGATAATATCTAACCTTTAAGGGTTCATCCTATTAAATTTTGTGTGTTAGACACTAATAACTATTCTATATGAAGAGGTATGGTTATGAAAAGGTCATTCTAGTATTTATTTTCATCTCTCCATCGATTAGTGATCGATGAGGTGTTGTTTTCTATATTCATTTAATAGATATTATTTCCCCATTATCTGAGGGGGTTTCCCTACCATTTATGATTAGTTTAAACTTTTTTATAGAGAAAATGGTAATTCATGTTATGTTATAAGACACAACCCATATACTAGATATATTTTGTACATTCTAATGCTAAAGGATTCATTTTTTTTAGAATATCTTAATCATTGGGTGATAATGGTTTAGTTGGAATTTTATAATCATGTTTCAATCTGATTTGGAATCTCCATAAACAAAATTAAATTATTATGGTGATCTACCTACATGGAATAGTGGGACATTAATAGAATATTATTTTTATCAAACTCATTATGGGACCTGATGTGATCAATTCATGTATAAAATTTATAATTAATTAATTATTATTTACTCATGTTTTATACTAAATTTTTATGATTTTTTATTGGGTTTTACAAAAAATTGGAGTTGATTAGAAAAAGGAAGTGCTACTATTGAAATTTTACAATTACATAAGATTTTTATTTTTAAATCTTTGATTAAAAATGTAAAATTATCTATGAAATACTCTATATGGATTCCAACTTAAGAAATAAAATAAATTAAAGCTATAAAAGTCTCTAGATGAAGAAAATTATGATGTAAGAGGAATACTTGCATCATAAAATCTCCATGCTCTACCACCAGAAAAACTTTTCAAAGACCCCAAAAATTAATACAAATCATAAATTACAGAGATAAAAAGTGTTAAAGACTATAAATATTTCAATTAGGATGTAAAATAGAATTTATTCTCTAAAAGTTTCAAATAGAGAGAGACTCATGAAGATTTATGATGTAAAAATCCATTTATGTCATAAGGTGCTTTGAGCTTTATATATTTCAGGCATCTCCTGACGTGATAATGCTCGTATTTCTATTTGGTTTTTATGATGTTATTTCCATTCATTTTGTCTCATTTTATATCATTCTATATTTGTGTTTCTACTATTATTTCATCTGAATAATAATTCAATTACCATTTATTGTTCTCAACCCATATTACTTTCAATTCAACTATTGTGGTTGTTCTTATTTTCCATTAAAGTAAAAAAAAAATTATTTCTTCTTTATCTTTGATTTGATAAGTGAATATATGAGTCCTGATACCTCTATTCCCTATGTTTAAAATTTTCATCATCATGTGCCGCTAATCCTTCTATGGCTAGTGTTTGAGATTAGGATTAGCATATGTTCAATGAATATCTAAGTCAAGGATTTTTTAATTTATTAACTTGGAAATTAGGTTAATAACAAAATCATATTTCATTGCCTCGAATGAACTAGCTTTTTGGGATTGTAATAGAAGGACCCTAATCTAATTAAAATGAAAAGTCTAGAAAAAAACTAGTTTTATTTTTTTCTTACATTGTAGTCATACCTATTACATCTAGGATGAAAACCACCTCTATACCAATGAGTGGTTTTCAAAATATTTAGATCCATTTTTCTTGATCAAACCAAACATGGAAAATCATTAATAGCTACACAGTCTGTGCCAATATACCGTCCCTTGTTTAATTTAGGGATACCCACTATAAAAGCTCCCTGAAATTGATTATGAAATATTCTTATATCAACTTCATTCTAATCAAGTTTTTATAATTAAAACCCAACCTCAAATAATTTTCATAAAGAATCCATTCTAGGTTCTAATCACTATGTTGAAATTCAGATCATCACCTCTCTATAAGTTCAACCCCAGACATCCACTATTTTTCATATCTAAAAAATAGTGATAATTGGGTAGCATACAAATTTTTAATTTGGTTATACCTATGAGGAAGTAATGATTTTGTATGGGCTAGTAAAATATCAGTGTGTTTATTGGGGAATTCACTATAGAAAAATGACATCAGATAATGAAGTAGGATTACCTCACACCACTTCCCTTCCCCATTTTTTACAATTTTTCACATGAATTATTTTCTTTATCTATGATAAGCATCTAGTGCATGAACCAGGCCTCAAAGACCCATTCAAGGAACCTAGAACATCAATAAACAATTTCGTTTGACCCCAAAATTAATAGATACATTTTTTCATGTCATCATTCAAACATGGTTGAGAAAAACAATCTTGATTCTGCCAATCAATAGAATGATAAATTTTTAATACCCAAACAATATGGAGTGAAAATTTTATTATAGGTGTGCACTGTTATGGGCAATGTATTGTCATCCATTAGTGGTGATGTGTACTTTTTTTCCTTCCCATAAATATAGGAGCATAATATTAAAATAAATCAGGGTTTAATTAATAAGATCCAAAACATGTTTCAATTTAATGGGATCTAGAGAATAGACCTACAAGATCATTTATCTAATTTCCTCAAAGTCTATGAAACCATTAGAAACCACGGTGTATGATTCCATTTAGTTTAGGTTATTTACCTCCTTCGTATATGATAAATCTATTTATTGTCTTAAGAGTCGAGTTATTGAATCTATCATGACATGGGATGACCCACATAAGAAATTTATTGATAAGTGATTTCCACCCATGTATACCTGGAATCTATGAAACAACATTAAAAACTTTACTCAAATGGATGGTGAGAATCTTGGGAGACATGGAACCATTTTCAATAACTAACTAGAAAATTCCTGCACCATGGGCTTGGTGTCTAGAATTAACTACAAACTTTTTATCAAGGCTTACAACTATCTAATCACACTCGGGTGGATGTTTCCACAATTTAAAGACTTATTATTATGACACTGGAAGTTGGTAGATCCATTTTAGATGAAGAATCATACAATGATATCCTTTTTCAATGTGATAGAGGGCCTCCAAGGTGTGTTTTGGATGGAGTAGAATAAGCCACCCACATTTTAGTCTAGGTTTTTGTTATCAATAATAAATGAAAAATATCCAATTTTCATGAACATAATTACCACCACCTACCCCTATTATAGAAATCTAATCATGTGAGTTATGTGGAGGCCCACACCCATACCAATAATTTTGAGTGTGTATGGAAGATAATATTAGTCAAGATTTAAATTATATTAATTACAATGAACAATAGAAATAGTACAAGAAACCCTATACAAATAGAGTTTCATTCAATAGAAAACCAACCAGGGATGCTGGAGCATGATTATTAAAGGAAAACTGGAGAATGATTATAAAAGAAACCAAAATGGAAAATCAAAGGGATTTTCTCTTCAATCTTGAGCATTTGGTTGTTCAAATTTCCAAGACACTCTCAGATCGACAACTGAGAACACTACTCAATAACAACAAGAATCATACAATAGGGGATCTTGAGGTTATTTTCCTTCAAATATGAAAATATATGAATTTTATAAAACCTTATATATGAAATAAAAATATCTAATAATACCCCACTTCAAATAAAAAAATTTATGAAAAAGATTTTACCAAAGAAGTTAGAGGAAAATAAATCTCAAAATAAAAAATAATGAAATTTAAATGAATAAGAGAAACCAATTAAAAAATTCATTTTTGTGGCACCACCACAAAAACCCCCATATTCCATATCTTGAATGAATGAGATGAGGAAAGATGGAGGCTTAGTATAAATTTTTTTTGGACATGTTCAATTAAAATCACTTCAATATTCCCTTTAATGAAGATATTTCCCAAATTACAGTCTTTACAAAATTCATAAAGGTCTTTCTATCAAAAAAGAGAAAAAAGTATACTTTGGAGTTATCTATTTGAATTAAGAGTGTTCTTCAGTGGTTCAATTGATAATTCCACCAAATATGTGATTCCCTAAAATATTCTTTATTAAATTCTCAATTATCATGTGAATGTTTGGAAAATATTTGTTTGATCTTGGAGTGAGAATAAATATTATGTTAAGGTGTGTTTTTTGAATACTCGGACATAGGTAACTGAAGCTAAAAAGGGTATTTCTTCAGCACACTGATAGATCAGTCAAGTAACCTCATGGACTTCTTGAGGATGTTTTAGTTAAGGTTGGAAAGTCCATTTTTTATAGATGGAGATCTCATCTCAGACATAAGGAATAGGGTGATACTCTATCATCATATGGAGACCTTTTCTCATGATTGGTAAAGGGATCATATATTTCAATAATGTTAGACTGTTCTTCTATGTCTGTGAAGAAAAAAATAGTCTTTGATCTTGTGTAAGCAGCAAAGTAATGTAGAAATTTGATTGAGTTTCATTCTACTTTTATGGATGAAGAAGAAAGAGATATTATAGATCTTAAAGATTAGAGAGTGGTTTTTTACCTAGTGAATAGGATAATATTTAAAAAAAATAGGTACAATACATCAAACTTATAATAAGATAATACTTCCCAAATTTCACACCCTCGATCATTAAGCCACCAATATTAGAACTAATGCCTCTACCAAGAACACTCAAATATTATTTCTTGGAAAATAAAGACAAAATTTCTATCATTATAAGCTCTAAGATGAATAAATAAAAATAGGTGAAATTGTTGTATGTTCTTAAAAGGAATAAGAAATCTATATCTTGGAGTTTGGATTCTATAAATGGAATTATCCCAATTATTTTCACTAACAAAATTTTATTATAATATGTCTCAAAACCAAAAATCCAACTTCAATGGTGACTAACCCCTCTTATGAAATAAGAGTTTAAAAATATGTTCTAAAACTTTTGGATAATGGAATCATCTATTCTGTATTAGAAATTCAATGGGTGAGCCTACTACAAGTTGTTTAAAAGAAAGGAGGAATTGTCGTTAGAATTTTTACTAAAAATGAATTGATTCAAACTCAAACCATTACTGGATAGTGAGACTTTGTAGATTACATAAACCTTAACACAGAAACCAATAAATACCATTTTCCTCTCCATTTATGGATTATATACATGAGTGATTATCCAAGAAATAATTATATTACTTCCTAGATAGATATTCAGGGTATAATCAAATCCTTATTGACCGATAAAACCATTCAAATTCAATGTTAACCTATCATTTCAAAACATTTTTCTATCAATGAATACCATTAAAAATGTGAAACACACTAGAAACATTCCAATGATTTATGAAAAATAAATTCCAGGATATATAAGATGTTTTTTAGAAATCTTCATGGATGATTTCTCTATTTATGTACAATCCTTCAAACTCTATTTGAGTAATTTATTAAATGTTATGTAACATTGAAAAGTGAAATGTATGGTGCTTAATTAGGAAGATTTCATTTTATATTGTAAGGAAGAATATATATTGGGAAAGATATTTAAAAAATGAAATATAAGTTAATTCAACTAAGATAAAATTCATCAAAGAAGTTTCTAGAACCCACCTATGTTAAGGGCATAGATTTCACTAGTCCATGGAAAATTTTATCATTGGTTTGTAAAATATTTTTTTCGAATATCCCAAACACAGGTGCACCTACTAGCCAAGAAAGTATCTTTTGAATTCAATAGAGACTATAAAAATCCTCTTAAACACTAAAAAAACCTGGTTGAATCTCCTATTTTCATCATTTCTTATTTGGAATGGGACTTAGAGATGATGTTTAATGAAAGTGACTTTGTTGTAGGTGCTACGTTTAGATAGAAGGTTGAGCACATTTTTCAACCCATATACTATGTCACCCATCCATCAATGAGGATCAAATTAATTAAACTACTATATAAAAATATATTCTTGTAGTGGTCTTCTCTTTCGATATATTTAGGTCAAACCTCATGCTCTCTGGAGTTTTTTTATTCACTAATAATGTAGCTTTAAGTTATCTTCTGAATAAACAGGATTCCAAACAACGGTTGATAAGGTGGATTGTATTATAGTATGATTTTTAAATAATCATCAATGATACAAATGGGACATTGAATGTTTTATTTTACCATCTATCTCGATTCCAGCTGCCAAATATTGAAGATAATGAAGATGTGAGAATTGTAGGCAACTTCCCAAGTGAAATACTCTTTAATATATATATGCAAGATCATCCTTTGTTTGATGATATATAAAACTATTTATCCACTATGACTCATTATCCACACATATCCTATCAGAAATGAAATATATTTTTTAGTTGTTTCGCAATGCCACTAGAATGGGCCACCAATATTAAAGCAATGTACTGATGGTTTAATGTAACGATGAAACCTAGAAGATAATATTTAGAGTGTTATTTAACTATTTCATGACTCACCAATTAGAGTTCACCATGGGTTTTATTGTACCATTTCTTAAATTCTTTAAAGGCTATTTTTCTATCCCAAAGTCCATAAGTAACAAAAGAACTTCATACAAGGCTATTATTGATGCCAAAAAATGAGAAACACTGGTAAAAACAATGAAATTCTACGTAACCCCATCCTTTAAGTAGAAATCTTATATTTTTGGGAATATATTTCATATGACCATTTACCAATTTTTATGGACTTATATATATATTTATTTGTGTAGCCTATGTATCAATGTGGGTAGAAGTGAAAGATACCTCTCTTGACATGGCCAAAGTGGCCATGAATTTTCTAATGAAATTGTTTTCTGAGTTTAGATTTCGTTGATTACTCATTAGTGATTGGGGAACACACTTCAATAATAATTCCATTAAATGGTTGCTGGAAAAGTATGTATTATTGTATAATACCATCACCCCTTACCACCTCGAAACCAATGAGAAGGTAGAACTATCCAATCAGTAAGGAATGAAAATTCTTGATAAGATAGTGAATGAAATGTGGATAGATTAGAGTATAAAACATGATGATGCACTATGGGTATTTCTCATGGCTTACAAAACACCTATCAAGACAACTCCATTCTAAATTGTCTATAATAAACCATGTAACATTCTGGTTGAGTTAGAAAACTTCACATTCTGAGCTAAAAATATATATATATATATGTGGATTATTAAAAATATTAGATGCATGGATTATAGAAATTAGATTAGAGATGATAAATCAGAATGTTTTCCAATGTGAATTCAAAAATTTAGAATGAAAAGATAAAATAACTCCATGACAAAAAAATCACCCAAATGATATTCTCACTGGGATAAAAAGTTCTTTCATTCAGTTCTTGCTTAAAAATTTTCCTTAAAAATTTGGAATCTTGTTGGTCGGGGAAGTTGGATGTTGTTAAAATATTACCTTATAGAACAATATTAATATAATTTGGATTTGGATGATCTTTAAGTTCAATGGACTGTGGATAAAAATGTACCAAAATCGATTCCAAAAAGAGTGTGTCCTATATTTCAAATTCACTTGATTCAGGAGGAATTCTATCCATTGACTTAGAATGAATCAATTTCTTGGAGGCAACCAAGGTTTGTTTCCTTTGGGGAGATTAGGATCGTTGAAGTTTATATGGTTCACTACTACTGGTTGAGTACTAAAAATTATTTTAAAAAATATGGGGTAAATCAATTATTTATGATGTAAATTTCATGGTTTTGCACTAGTTTCCTCTAAAAAAATAATATCATAATTACTCGTTTTATGAAGTATGTTTTCTTACCCGTAGGTTTTAAACCATGAAACTAGTGATTATGATGTCTCTTGTTTGACTCTCCCAATCCACTACTCCCTCTTCCTCTCTGTCACTCCTTTTTCTCATCCCCACCCTAAGTCACACCTTCTCTTATCTTTGCAAAACACACCACCATCTGCACCTCATCTGTTGTTCCCTCCTTACCCACCCACACCTCAACTAACCCTTTTGACCACCCATAGTGAAAATAATGGAAGTATAGTGGTATATACCCTCCATGAACCCATACAATTGTGTGGGATAGGGAACCTGACCTCCCATAACCAAGAACCTGGACCGAGATTGTACTATTCCACCACCAGTGGATCTTTAAAATCTTATATTCCCATTAGTTTCGTCTTTACATTCCATATCATAGAATTACCATAACACTACCTGACCTACTCAAATTTACCCATTCATGCATTTTTCAGATACAAAACATCTGGTTCGCTTTTCCCATTTCCAATCCAGGCCTATGAAAACCAATAAGAAGCTGGATTTGAATGTATAATAGAAGATCCTCATGTTATAGAAAGTTTTGGAGGCATTCTATCAAATTCATATCTCACATACCATTTATTTATGAGTGTATATATACTGAGATCAATTCTTTTAGTTCATATTTATTTTCGATCTAGATATCAGTCATATATCCTTCAGGTTGGGAGGTAGGGGTTGTGAGCCCATTCTAATGTACATGATATTATTCCAACATTCATATTAGTATTCCAACTATCAAATTACATTTATACTTAGTATAAACAGTACCCATCCCCTTCATTAATCACACACCACAATTCCTCTCAGTGTTATATAATTTTGTTTAAAATGTTGATTTTATTTCTAATGTTTTGTTTCATTTTTGTTATATTGTTGGCAGTTGTGATAAATCTAGGAGACCAAAAAACACTAAAATATCAAATAATAGTTTGGTTATTTGCTAGTTTTTATTATACCATTGTACTATTTTCAATTTTATGGACTATATTTATCCGACATATGTAATTATATTTATTGAATAAATAACATAATATTAATTTTTATGATGGGGTGTATGCCTTTAATATTATATCAAATATATACATGTTAGATGCATATATATTAAAGAGGAATGTTTCATTTAGAAAATTATAGTTCAACAAAAAATTATTCCTTAGACACCATCTTATTCGATCATGAAATCAATCATTAAATAATAAAATAGAGAAAAAAATTAAACAAAAAATATTTCTATAATTAAATAATCACCATAGAATTTAGATATTCAGATTAAAAAATAAATTCATTTGATAATTTATAATTTGTGTTGATTATTATTCCATAAAAAAATGAGATAATTAAAAACATGAATATGATGAATGAAGAGGAAGGAATCATAATGATATATTACGATATTCTTACTATCTATGGGTTTTGGTTTAACTTACTCAACCAAAAGAATCCTCAATATATTTTGAATGATTATTTAATTAATTTTAGAAATATAAATATTCAAGGCTATTTATATCATGATACTACCAATATAGATTGATAAATTCATTCATAATATATGGAATAAAAATGCCTGAATAATAAGGTGAAACAGTATAACCAAGAGCCCTACCTAATTGGTGAATCACCAGTTCTCAAGACTCGATTGAGGTTTTTCCTTTTCCTAGTGATGTCTATCCTCCTCCTCTAATAATGGAAAAATTATATATTGGTTTTTGTTCATTATATAAATTTTCTAATCCTATAAAAACTAACAATATAATTATGATATAAATAAGATCTATTAATGTTTTAAAATAAAAAACATATTGATTATCAATTTAGGACATAAATCATGAATGAAAGGTTTATCTCTCCCTGGATGAACCAATCATTTTAGGCACAATAACAATTCAAAATTTCTATTTTAGGTTTAATTAAATAAATATTAATTGTTCATGTGTGTGTGGATAAAAATATTATATTTAATATATTATGTTTTTTTCAATGTCTCAAGTAACTTATAAAGATGCACCAACTACGCAATCAACATTATAACTATTATTAGGAATATTCAATTAGATTTATTGAAAACATTCAGGGAACTATATCCTCCCTACCTTTAAAGAATTCACTCTCTAAAAGTATAACACACCCAAAAATGTTATTTTACTAATATTTCATCTAATTCATGTATTTCTAGTATCTTTCTTATCGATTCTCATGATTCCACAAGACACAAAACTATGAAATCACTTGACTATGAATGATATAATCCTATAAATATTTGATCACCCCTAGGTACTCAATAAATGTAGTGTATTCCTCATCATCAAACTCAAATGAGTAGATAATATGTGATGGGTCGTGCACATATAACCTCACTTGATACACATAGAAAATTTTATGCACCCTATCTATCTATGGGTGTACTCTGTGATAAGAAATTGTGCCTACCCTGTACAAAATCTAGAGTGGTGTGATGAATATCAAGGATATTTTTTTCCCTTGAAGAAATATCCTCAATATTCATCAAGGATATAACTTTAAGACACAAGGAATCCATATTCAAACTATAGGGGTATATATATTCTATTTGTATAGGACTTTTGATGTTTCTAGGATATCCGTAGATTATAATAGATCATTTTTACCTTTTTTCATCAACAAATCTATATTAGGCCCCAACAGAAATGAATTTCCAGTCTCAGTCCCATAAAGGGGAGACCCATAGGGTCTCCCATACTATAATATGAAAATTTTCATGCTAATTGTGGATAGGTATCTTTTGTTATATGAAAACTACACTAAAGATAGGTGATCATCCTAACTCCTACTAGATCAATCAAGAAATCCCATAATATATGCTCAATAACATTAATACTTCTCTTGGGTTAACCATCCATTTGGGGATGGAATGTTATCCTCAATGTAACTGGGTCCCAAAATCCACTTATAAAGTCTTTTATATCAAGGATATGAGTCAAGAATCATAATCAAAGATAATCATCAAGGGTACCTCATGAAACTATATAATTGACTCAACATTTAGGAATCTAAAACAATATACCAAACTCAAATTTCATATAGGATTAATGTTATTTTACTTGGTTAGTTGATCAATGATAACACTAATGGAATCATTAACCTTCACAAAATAGGTAATTCCTATCAATAAATATATTTATATATTGAACCACCTGTACTCAGAAACCTAAAGAGGTTGGCTCAAACTGGTGGGAACTTATCGCTCAACCTCAACATATTTGTAGTTGAGGATACATGATATGAACTTTACAACACTCTAATTCTTCCATACCACTAAAATTTGTACTTGAGATCATAGTACATCTTCACCACATTAGGATGAACTTATAAAGTGGAGGTGTGTAAATCCCTCAACAAATATTAAAAAACCCTATATAACCACTATCCACTATTGAAAGAGGTTGGTTTTCCCCCCATGTTTATAGAATCCATTGGGTGTACTGGGCATTAATATCTATTCATGCAATTTTTTTAATAGATATCTCTTATATGGGCCTACCTCACTCAATGAAATGGTGTGAGGAAAACGACCATCAATCTAAAATAATAAATATCTTCTTATTATATAATAACTATCCACATAAATTTAAAATAATAAAATACATATTTCATTATTTTAGCATGATATTTCTTGTTAAAGTTATCAACCACCACATTTATCTTTTAAATAGTATAGACTATATCAAATTCATAGTCATATAAGAACTCAAAATAATTCCTTAATATCAAGTTGATATTTTATTGGGATAATATATACCTAAGACTCTTGTGATCCATGAAGACTATAAATCATTCACTAAGAAGATAATGTATTCTCATATTTATGTAAATTACCACCTCTATAAGTTTCCATTCATTAGTTTTACACTTTTTCTTGTGTGTACATAGATTCCTTGACCCATAAGATAGCATATCTCATATCTGCATCAGCAGTAAATCAAACCCGAACATATAAGTATTATAAAACACCACATACTTGAGTCCTTACTCAAGAAACCATAGAACAAAATTCCTAGTAAATATCTTTTTTATATCCTTATAATACATCTAATAATGGTCAAACCAAATTAATGGTAGCCTCTTTTAGTTATAGGGAGTCATACTGAAAAAAAATATACATAAATATTATATTAATATCTAGTAATATCCTATAAAAACCAGAAATTTTTTCACCTCAATCTCCATCTTGGGTATCTCCAAAGCTATCACCACCACAATCCCAGAGGCTTAACTACAACTCCTCCCTCTATAATAACCTTTCCCAATAAATAGACTTCTTGAAAATAGAACATTCAAATAAGGATAATTTCATATTTCTTATAGTGAAATAAAGTTTTTCCAATTGATTATTAACTTAATTGAGAGTTCAAGAGTTGTGGGACCTCCCCATGGGTAAAATGATATATTTACCCTAGAAGACACCCTTGACAAAAACACTCGGATGGTTTTTTTTACCTTAGGGTGAAGTGATTACCATCATGCTAATTTTTATAGATTTCCATGTATGGTTAATTTTAAATATTTTTCAATATTTATTAATTAAATATTTATTTACCTCGTAATAATGTGTGATAGTGTCTTCTAAATAATATCTTTGATGGAATTTATGACACTACAATTGTGTCTAAGATATGGTTTTTACCCCAGGGATAAGGTAAAATTAATCTTCATTTTAGGCCTCTGAGGTGGATCATTTTTTATGCATAATTTAATAAAATAAACTATTATTTACTTAATTGATTTCAGATTGGAGAAACCAAAAAATAACCTATAAATTCATTATAATTACTCCTATATATGGTTAAATAATTTTTCATCAATTCAAACCCAAAATAGAGAGAGAGGGAAGTGGTCTGATCTTTCTTGAATCAACATCAAATTGAAGGAATGAGACTATATATGTGATGACAGTAATGACTGGATCATGTGGAGATGATGAATAGAATAATATAATTGATAAATAATTGAAACAATGGTCATTTTTTCATGACATAGGGCTTTATTATTTTGGAATTAATCAATATTTTTTATTCAAAGGATAGATAATTTATTACTCTATTACTTTTGAGCGTAACACATTTCATTGTAACTTTATTAATTTTTAATATTTTATTTTGATTATTTACCCTATGTTTAATTCCATTGGGGAATTATGTTTCAAATGATCAATGTATGATCTTCGTAATAGCCTCCATTTATTTTTTCTTGTGATTCTACTTTGTTCCCTTCCCCCTATTAAAGTGTTCATCACTGTACATTATTATGGTCAGTGATTCAATGGATCTTGGTCTAGATCAACATGAAATTTATATCCTAAACTATGAGTGATTAATTTGGGTTTGGAAGAGAAGAGTGGCACATGGTAGGGATTATCGGGTGATGATGAGTCATTGGTGGCATGCTGGTGTGGCATCCTGATTTGAAATGATTAGTATGGAATTGGGGTTCTGTGAAATGTTATATTGAACCCCTTTTTTAGTGGCAGATTAATATAAATCAACCTTCAGAGGCACGATAGTGTTGTATGAGTTATTTAGTGAAACATTAGGCCCTATGAGGGGGGCATATAATGTTGCGAAAGGTCCATGTATTTTGAAAATTCATGGATTGAATATGTGATTGGATGAAATGAGATTTGGAGACACACATCGTGTATCATCCATAATGGGGCTGATAGGGTTCTGAAAGAGTTAAAGATCACATGGTGTGTAACCTCATTATATACAGTGTTCTCCCCTAATCCGAATAGCATGATGTGTACTTAGAGTACATTCCCATGTGTTTTCACCATACACAACAGGAGGGTCAAGACCACACATCATGTACCCTTGGACTTACGTGACATGACCTTCTTAGCTATACATGTTGAGTGAGCCTGCTGAGTTTACACATCATGCAACCCTCTGGGAATGTTGTGTAGTTTGTATTGGAATAAAAGGGACATCCTTTCAGGAAAAAAATTTAGGAACTCCAATATATTCACATGACACATATATTGTTACAAATGTTTTGTAGGTATACCCTTACACACCCAGTACATGAACATGCTTCCCTTGTGGGGATACAAACTGGATACCCCTATTGGACATGTTTTGAACTATCCCTGCCTTAATGGTTTTTTATATATCCTTGCTTGAGATTTTGATTTGGGTGTGTAAATATTTCATCTTGTTCATTTTTCTATGTAGAATTTGACAGTGCAATTTTCTTTG
Source organism: Viscum album (assembly GCA_963277665.1). Classification (NCBI taxonomy): domain Eukaryota; kingdom Viridiplantae; phylum Streptophyta; class Magnoliopsida; order Santalales; family Viscaceae; genus Viscum; species Viscum album. The sequence continues at coordinate 1,356,277,148 of OY728164.1, forward strand.
TTATAAAAGAAAAATTGTGAGGTAATATATATGATTCAGTCTATTTTTATCTATATGGATGGTGAAGTGGTTTGGGAATTGAGATTGGAATATTTATTGGGATCAATTACCACCCCTCCCCCACCACTCAAATTTTGTGTGCTACTGAGTGAGGCACTAGTCTCCCATATTACAAATGGGGTTAAATTAGTGCTCATCAATTATGTTTTACTCTAATCTATTTTGTGTTAATATCATCTAATGTCTGCCGATACACAGGTTATGGATCTTCTGCTATAGTTTTATAAGGTGATGTGGGTTTTTGTATACCTTGGTGGTATGATGATATGGGTTAGTACTCCCTTTGTCGACCACTACCCTTGATCAAGGTATGGATTCCTCTATAGATTTCTATATTAGAGACACAATATTGGTGGATAGTAAGGTGTAGCACTTCCTCAACTAACACACATACTTATATGAGGAACAAGTTCCCCTAACTAGAATTTAGTAGTGGTATAGATAAGGGGGTGATCAGATTCTATGATTATCGATTTGTGATTAATTAGATTCCCATTGGTTTCCTTCAAGATGTAATGTACATATGATCTATTGAATTTATATGTTGTGGGATTTTTTGGTTCTTTGTTAATTCCTAGTTGATTGGGATATGCGACCATTAAGATTTAGAGCTTTAATAAGTGGGATAATCCCAAATATTTTTAGTGTTTGATCATATCTACATCCATCATTTTATTCCTCTTAATTACTTCCCCACACTAGAGTTTTTTTTATTTTTTTTATTTCCTTTGTGATCTTAGGGTGTCATACTATGTATGTATAACTACATGGACTTTGTCACCACATGTTTTATGTCTGTGAAAATGATGCATAATTTCGAGATGTTCTTGGTGGATGTGGAGCTAGTGTGGCTTGTTTGGATATGACACCTAGTGATGATTCATGATGCATGGTGGATTATGGTGGTGAATCTTGTAGCTAAAGATCGATCAAGGAGGACACACAGTAGAGAGAATCCTTTTAAGGGATTGTGACAAATATATTCATAGGCTTCTCATAATTATAGTTTCATAGGTATTTTTATATATGGAGGCGTCCTTGAATTTGATATCTTAAACATGTATTATATAAAGTTACATTGTTTATATATATATCATATTGAATTTTTTAGTTTTTTATTGGATATATGTGTATATTATATGTTTATATAGGCTAGGGCCATTGATATTCTGTGGTATTCATACTCAATGCATGCCATCATCCCTTTGATAATTGGAGATGATCTTGGGGTTGCACTCACAACATATCATAAAACCAGAAAGGGGTCAATGGGTGGGATGTGTTAGTGTGTTATCAAATTAGTAGAGTATTAAGGAAAGTGTTTTGAGTTAGTGGTAATGTGAGTAATGGTTTAGGAATTTAGGGAAATTATGTTATGGGGGACTTCAGTTTGTTTATTAGGATAAGTAAATCAAAATAATGGTGGAGGTCGACATATCCTTTCATTATGACTCTAACAATCTATGATCTGACTCGAAGCTCAAATACATTGATTATAGGATACAAAAATATTTTTAACTTCATCATATAATGGTCATTTATGATCTTTCATGTAACGACCAAATTTTTTTCAATAGAAATTCCCTTCTCATAAGTATGTCAGAAAATCACATGAAAACAAAAAATAATGAACTACTAAGTTATACTTTACCTGTAAACATAAGTTTTTCACTTCTGTGTATGGAATTTGGAAAATCTGGCATACACGGTTGTAATCTAAAAGTTATTTGGAGTCTGATAAGGAATACATAATTTTTGGTGAGTAGTAACCTACCATAATGAATAGTAACATACCCTTATGAATAGTGAAATACCCTAATAAGTATTAACCTCACCTATGATAGAATAAAAGTAATATTCATGTTGGAAGTACAATATACCTATATTTCAGAATAAGTTAATGAATGTTTTAAAACTGGTTTTGATAATAAATTATTATTTTAATTAAATATTAAAATAATCATATTTAGAAAATCATTTTTGAAAAATGGACTTCTTTTTTGGATTCTATACATCAAAAAATTGTTAGGGTGAATTTTTGTGATTTTTCTGAAATACATGAATTTTTGATGAATAGAAAAACATGACAATTTAAAATAAATGCTAAATAAGGGATTTATTGAGTCATTGATGATGTTCTACTGATGTAATCCCACATGGTTAAGGATCACATGATAACATTACAATTATGGGTCATGAAATACTTACTATTACTTCTCTTGTGAATAAATAATAAATTAATGATTATAATATTATGAAATCCCTCCTCTCCTCCACTATAAACCCCCCCCCCCCCCCCACTCCCTCTTCTCTTCAATCCCCTCAAGCCTTGTGCCATGCAATTATTCTGCCAAAATCCCTCCCCAAGATCCTCCCCCACGTCCAAAAGCTCCTAGATTCTCCAAAATTCTAAAACCTCTCCCCTTAAGAGGTTCTCAAAGGAGGAAGTATCAATAGTTACATATAAGGACCCAGTTGGAGCATTAAACCACTGAGAGGGGGGGTGAATCAGTGGTACCCCTTTTCCCTTTTTAAGTTCCCTTAATATTGAGAACAACCTTGGTCTCCTATTAAAGATATAATTCCCTACTGAGAAAACAAACAATCACACATCCAAAGGAACAAAACAATTTAAAGGTTCACTATTCAATAAGAATAGCTACATCATTGGTATGGTTGGAAATAATCCAACACCATAAAATCCACTAAGAAAACAATCCTTGGATTACAATGAGTAGGATGTACCCTTACACTCGTGAAGCAGTGTGAAACAGTCACTCCAGTGCGTGTACACCCTTTTAGCATAATAGGGCAAAGTCTATTTTCTTTTAACAACTTATGTTACCTGCACTTCCTTTCAAATACACAAGTGTAAGAAAGTTCAACACAAATCTTCACTTCCTTACCCAGAATAAAGGCAAGGACTCCTTGGAATTGAGATAGATCAATTACAGTCTGAACAACCCATTCTGAATCTCCATTTTGAATTCTTCACTCCAAATTTTCTTCTTCACTCAGAATTTTCAATCTGAGTCTTCGTCAGTCTAAGAAACTCAATACGGTGAAAACCAGTATTGATTTTCCATTCTGAATCTCCACTCTGATTTCTTTACTCTGAATTCTACACTCCGAATTTTCTTCTTCACTCCGATTCTTCAATCCGAGTCTTCCTCAGTCTGAGAAACTCAATACGGTGATAGCCAGTACTGATTCCCCATTTCGAATCTCCACTCCAAATTCTTTACTCCAAATTTTCTTCAATCCGAGAAACTCAATATGGTGTCAACCAGTATCAAATTCTCGTTTCGATTGAAACCACAATGAAACTCTGTCGACCAAGCACTTCTTTCTCTCTCTAGATTATCAGGGATTCTCTCACTGCTTTGTCATCACACTTTTACTTTGTACTCTAATCTCCTTTTATAGGTGCTCCAAAGTGTGCTTAGGCGGGAAACCAAAATATTTTCCCACTCACTTAAATTCACCCAAATCTTAATTTCTCCTAAAATCTCGGAGTAATTACGACTTTTTCAACACTTCTAGAATCTTCTCGAATCTTATTCCACTTCTATTGATTTATAACTTTGGCCTTTTCCGAATCTGTCTTTTCTACACAAGTTTTTATGTATCACATTCATGGATCCACTCATCTGTCTTCTCGTCACCACTTTCTCGGATTCACTCATCTGTCTTCTCGGCATCACTTTCTCGGATTAACTCATTTGTCTTCTGGGCATCATATTCTCAGATCCACCCTTCTTGATTCTTCGGCATCACTTTCTCGGATTAACTCATTTGTCTTCTCGGCATCATATTCTCAGATCCACTCTTCTTGATTCTTACGCATCACTTTCAAATATTGGCATGACTCTTCCATGCTTCTTTGGTATGACACCATTTCAATTCTCGGTATAACTCTTCATTACTTCTTGGTATAGATTTTCATTGCTTCCTTGGTATGAAAAATTCTTTAACTCTCGGTATGAGTCGTTTTTGGATTCTCGGTATGAATCCTCTTTATTCATCGATACCGAAGATTTTGAATTCTCGGTATGACCTCACCGGTTCTCGGTATTGCTTCACCAGTTCTCGGTATGACTTCTGGTTTTTGGAACGACTCTTTCTGATTCTCGGAACGATTTTTGGTTCTCGATAGGACTTCTTCAATTCTCGGTATGACTTTATGTTCTCATAATGACTCTTCCTGATTCATGAAACAACTTTTGGTTCTCGATACAACTTCTTCGATTCTCTTTATGACTTCAAGTTCTTAGAATGGCCCTTCCTGCCTCTCAGAACAACTTTTGGTTCTCGATACGACTTCTTCTATTCTCGGTATGACTTCAGCGAACAAATTTTTCTTGCATTGTGAGTACTTGTATATACTCAAAAATTTAGAGTAACAAAACAGAAATGCATTATCACAATTTTTTCCTTCACATATCCTATCAGCCAGCTTTTGAGAATTTGCAATTTCCCCGTTCCGAACATCTCAATTTCTAGACTCAGAATTCCAGACTCTAAATTCTTTGAACCAGACTCCAAATTCTCCGAACACCAGGTTCTAAATGTTCAATATTCTCGGTTCCAAACTTCTCAATTTCCTGACTCTGAATTCCAGACTCTGAATTCTAGGGAATTCAACGTGTCTTTCCTCTTTGAAAACTTCTTCAAGATCAACAAAAGACAATCCATGCAAACCATCTCTTCCTTCAACATGGTCCTAACAATATCCCACTTTGGATTTTGTTGTCAAATGAGTTTTCATAAATCACCAAACATGGAAACCTCAAGTAATGGATTACTTATCAATAATTCGAATCCTACGTGAGATAAATCATTTTAGGAAACATGAATCATTGATAGAAAAACCATGATGTCCATATATAGTGAAAAACAAAACAACTTCATCTTCATACATCTTGTAAACAACTTCATGTTCTTTCCTACAACCACTACAACAAACAGTTAGAATATTTCACATACAACAACAATGTTTAGTTCACAGCTTACCCACAAATCTCTATTTGAACAATAGATTTATGATACAAACAACTTAACCCCTTGAAAAAACAATCCAAAGGTAAGAAGAGATAGGGGACGGTTCAACATACCTTATCCTTGAAGAGAAATAGGTTGGACACCCATGTTCAAACTCAATCTTGAGAATGATTCCTTTGGTAAGGGTTTTGTGAAAATATCAGCAACTTGTTCAGCAGATGAAACATATACAAGTTTCAGTTCATTCTTTTCCACATGCTCTTTGTTCAAATGATATTTGATTTCAATATGCTTCGATTGAGAATGTTGGACTAGATTCTTGGTAAGAATAATTGTGCTTTGATTATCACAGCCCAAGAGCAAGGGCAACTTCACATCAACTAACAAATATTCCAACTGTGCTTTCATCCAGATAAGTTGAGTAGCGGCCATGGTGGAAGTAACATATTCAGCTTTATCTGTATTGAGTGTCATAGAATTGTGCTTCTTTGAGTGCCATCCAACAAGACTTTTCCCATAAAGAACAATCCACCAGATGTGGATCTTCTATCATCAACATTTCCTACCCAATCTACATCTAAATAGCAAAACAGATCAATTTTATTTGAGCCACTATACATGATTCTGAATTCTACTGTGCCTTTTATGTATCTGAGAGTTCTTTTTCCAGCAACAAGATGTGATTCTTTAGGAGCACTCTGGAATCTTGAACATAAGGTAGCAACAAAAACAATATCTGGTCTTGATGTAGTCAAGTATAACAAACTTCTAATCAGCTTTTGATATTATTTCTAATCAACTTATTTTCCTTCATCATCTTTGCTTAGATTCATTCCCACTGAGATAGGAGTTGATACAGGTTTTGAGTTTTCCATCCCAAAATTCTAAAGAAGTTCCTTAGCATACTTTTCTGGGGAGAGGAAAATGAATTCCTTCTATTTCAAAATTTGTAACCCAAGAAAGTATCTCATTACACCCAACATGGTCATCTCAAAGACATTATTTATTTCTTCAGCAAACGTTTCATAGCTTCTTTCATCATTCCCAGCAAAAATAATGTCATCAACATTGAAAATCACAATGAAAGAACGATCTTGGCTTTCCGTGATGTAATGATTGCTGTCAAATCTTCCTTTCTTGAAGTTCATCTCCATTAAGAATGTTTCCAGTTTTGAATACCATGCTCTTGGAACTTGCTTTATCCCATACAAGGATTTCTTCAACTTGCACACATAACTTTCATTCTTCCCAACAACAAAGCCACATGGTTGCTCAATATAAATTTCTTCGTTGAGATCACCATTAAGAAATGTGGATTTAAAATCCATTTGAATGATTTTTTAACCTTGTAGTGTAGTAATAGCTAGAATGATTCGGATAGGTTCTAATCTGCCAACCAGAGAAAAGGTTTCTTCAAAGTCAATTCCTTAAATTTGTGAGTAGCCTTTGCAAACCAATCTTTCTTCATTTCTAACAACTTCACCTTCTTCATTCAACTTGTTCCAGAAGACCCATTTGGTGCCAATAATTTTCTTATTTTCAGGCTTGGGTACGATTTCACATGTGTTATTCTTTTCAATCTAATCCAATTATTCATTCATGGCATGAACCCATTCCGGATGCTCAAAGGCTTTTTTAACATCATTTGGTTCCACTTTGGAATACAAGGAAGTATATGACATAGAATTACTTGTTCTTCTTGTTTGAACCATGTGACATTGATCACCAATAATATTATGAGATTTCACTTGTTTCATCAGCCTTGGACATGTTTTCCCTATTCCTTCTTCATCACTAGATATGGATGAATCTGATTCTCCATCTTGATTCAGATTACAATTCATTACATCCTCATCAGAATTGTCAACTTCATCTTCCTTATCTTCCTTGTCTGTCCGGACATGCTTATCTTTCCCCAGATTTTCAATGAATTTTATATCAATTGTATCCAAAATTCTTCTTGTTTATTTGTTAAATCATCTATAATCGCTTCCTTCTGAAGCATAACCATGAAAAATTCCATCTTCTCCTTTCTACTCGAATTTTCCACTGCTTCCACCTTTCTTCTTTATAATGCATGGGCCCCCAAAAACATTAGCATGCTTCATACTTAGAGTAATGCCATAGAAAAGTTCATATGGAGTATTGTTTTATTGGGGCCTGTAGAAACATCGATTTTGAATATAAACAGTTGTACTTGTAGCTTGCCTCCAAAAGTAATGAGTAAGGCTGTGTTCAAGTAACATTGTTCTTCCCATTTCCACCATGCTTCTATTATTTCATTCAGCAACCCCATTTTGTTAACGTTTATATGGAGAGATATATTCATGCTAAATCCCATGCTTCTCAAGATAGTCTTAAAATTATTCACTTCTATAATCACCACCATTATCTATTATCAATTTCTTTACAGAGTACTCACATTCTTTCTCAACTTTCCTTCTGAAGCTTTTAAACATTTTTCGGGCATCTGACTTGTGCTTCATAAAAATAACACATGTAATGTAAGTAAAATCATCAATGAAGGTGATGAAGTACTTATCTCCATTTGTTGATTGTTTGATCATATGCCCATATATATCAGAATGTATTAGTTCAAGGGGTTGTTTTGAACAAATGTCAACCTTCTTTTTCCCAACACTTATAATCTTTCTTTTCTTACAGGTAGTGCAACACCAATCTTTTCTTCTTGGAAAATCTGGTATATCTAAAACACTATCCCTTTAAGATAACATGATCATATTTCTCTGACACATGTATCCAAGTCTTCTGCACCACAACTAATTTTCTTCTACTATGCTCATGTAACAAGAGTTTTGTAAATTTCCAACTTGAAACATATTTCCTTTGGTTCGTTAGCCTCTTGTAACAATCTTACCATCTTCTTCACTTTTCACAATAAATCCATCTTTCTTGAAGATAACTTTGTTACCATAATCACACAATTGTGATACACTCAGCAAGTTGTGCTTCAACCCATCAACATACAATGTTTTGTTGGACTTTAATTTTTCCTTCCCAATGATGGCTGATCCAACACCTTTGATTTTTAAAGATTCATCATTGCCAAATGTCACTGTGCCTTCATTAAACTTCTTCATATTCTTTAGAAACTTCAAGTCTCCTTCCATATGTGAAGAACACCCACTATCAAGCATCCATGGTTGTTCTTCCTTTGTAACTTTTAGAGTAGTTTCAACAACAAGAGCCTTTTCTTCTTTCACTTTTTTCTTCACCTTTGGCTTCTGAGAATTGAGAACTTTTTTTGAGCCAGTAATAGCACAAGAAATCATTTTTCAAGGTGTCCAGTTTGTTCACACCTTTCACAAATAGTCTCTAGAGGCTGGAATCTATTTTCTGTCATGACTTAATTCTTCTCAACTTTCTTCAAGAAAACCTTCTCACTCTTCTTCCTTTGAGGAGATTGACTCCCCTTCAATCTCTGCCATTCATTACTTGTGGGGTGGTGGTAATAATATTGATTGAACCAACACATATTTGTTGTATTCCCGAATCCACCACAATAACAATAGTACCCAAAGAAGGATTACCTTCCTCTAAAGCTTTTGTTCTGATACTTATTTGTTGCTCTCTCTTCAGCCCCACCAAACATTCTTTTGTTAGAAAGATTCCTCTACTGGAATTCTGCCTTCTCTGATTTTGCTTGTCTTCCACCAGTGTTAAACTTAGGTTTCCTTGAAACTTCAGAGTTCCCAGTAATGCTGGTCCTGGCCACATAAGTAACTTTCTGATCTTTCTTCTTCACAGAAACCACTTTATTCTTCTATTGAATTTTCTCAGAATATGCTTGATGATAGACTTCACCAACATCAGTAGTTGAGTTTTGAAAAAAATGTTTTTTTTTCAACTTCTGAGTGCTTCTTTTGAACGAGTTCTCATTCTTCCTCCTTTTCCTTCAGCTTAACTCTCGTGTGCTCATTTTGTTTGTTCTCAACTTCAAGAAACTTCTTCATGTATTCAAGCTCTTTCTCATGTTCTTCTTTATTATTGGCTTGATTGGATTCTGAGAAAAATTCATCTTCCAACTTTTTGTTAAGCTTCTCCAGCCTTCTGATCTTCCTTAAACATTCCTTCAATTGTTCTTTCAGATGCATCTCAAGCTGAGTTTCTTCTTCTTTCGAGCTGCTGCATATGAAATATTCATCATTCACTGTTGCATTGAAAGTATTCTCAACACCATGATCAAGTAATTTTTCAGATTCAGGATCAAAGAAGAGTTTTTCTCTTGGATTTGAAGAACTTCTTTTCTTTCCCCGATTTTATTTTACCACCCTCCTTCCAAAACATTCTTGGCTTTATTTCTTCTTCGTCACTGTATTATTCATTATCCCTTTGAGGAATGTTAGCCGCAAAGTACCCAATTCTTCCACATTCAAAAAACATCAAGGGAGGTTTTCCCTTGTATTTACCTGTGCCTCTTTTAACATTTTTTGAAAACTAGGATAAAATATCGTTTAGATTTTTACATACCTCACTTCCAGAGTCAGAGTCACCACCATCTTCTTTAATCAATATCTTCTTATACATCTCCTTCTTCATGGCCTTGAAAGATAATTCTCTGTTAACCTTGGTCTTGGTCTTCATAGCATTTTCCCTTCTCATCTCATAAGTAATGAGTGTGCTATGCAAATCATCAAGAGATAAGGTCTCCGATTCTATGTCTTCTAATGAAGATACCTTCGCATCAAATTTATCAGGAATAATCCTAATGATCTTTTCCACCATAGTAGAGTCTTTCAGCCCTTCACTAAGACATATAATAGTACTAACAATATCATTTACCCTGGTGATGAAATCCCCTAAAGATTCGTGCTCTCCCATCTTCAAGTCTTCATACTTCAATCTCCATATTTGAAGTTTTTCCTTCTTGACTTATGTATTGCCTTCATATATGTTTTTCAGTTTGTCCCATATACCTTTGGATGTGGCCACTCCTTTTACTCTCAAGAATTCACTTTCAGAAAGTGAAGAAAATATAGCATCCTTGGATCTTCCATCATTCTCATGAAACTTCATGTCAATTGGTGTAAGTGGAACATTTTCATCACTGGGGGGAAACCCAAATGCTGTAGCTTCAAGAACATCATAACTAATAGACATGAGATACGGTAGCATTCTATCCTTACAAATGTGATAGTTCTTCCCATCAAATACTGAAATGCCTTTATTGTTCACACAATTCAGATTCTCTATCAGCAAGGAAAAAAAATGCAACCTACCACTGATACCACTTGTAAAGACCGAGTTGAAGCAATGAACCACTAAGAGGGAAGGTGGGTGAATCAGTGGTACCACTTTTTCCTTTTTAAGTTCCCTTAATATTGAGAACAACCTTTGTGTCCTGTTAAAGATATAATTCCCTACTGAGAAAAAAAACAAGAACACATCCAAAGGAACACAACAATTTACATGGTTCACTATTCAATAAGAATAGCTACGTCTTTGGTATGGTTGGAAACAATCCAGCACCATACAATCCACTAAGAAAACAATCCTTGGATTACAACGAGTAGGATATACCCTTACACTCGTGAAGAACTGTGAAACAATCACTCCAGCACGTGTGCATGTAACACCGGAGACTTTTATGTTATATAAATCATCAAAGGAATCTTTTTCTACACACAACACTTTCTTGGCTTGCTTTACACGAAATCACAACTTTCCTCGATAGCTTGCGTCGTACGCAATACCGAGTTTCACTAAACAATGATATGCTAATAAAATATTATTAAAACTAGCCATTAGGAATAGTAATAACCACTTTTTGAAATTTTATAAATTTTATTTTTCAAAATGGACTTCATTTTTGGATTCGGAATATCGAAATTCTCCTAGGGTGAAATTTTGGTATTTTTCTGAAAACTTTCAATTTTTGATGAATAGTGAAACCACTAAGTGGTAGTTAAAAAACTGAATTTTTCATAAAACCTAATTTTACCGCTTCTGTGAGTGGAATTCCAAAAATCTGAGAGACACAGTTGATGTCAGTAAGTAAAATGTGGTTCAATGAGATGAAAATAATTTTTTGGTGAATAGTAACTTTTTACTTTTTTTTACCACGGTTAAAAGTAAATAGGGTAATTAAGGGTAAAAATGATATTATTATTACCCTAAAACATGTCCTAATTCTATTGGAAAAGTGTAATTCGACCAAAAACAACCTTAGGAATAAAATATGACCATTTAGGCCCACTTGGATTAGATTAGGACATTTATTATTAATTTATTTAAAGAAGGGTTAAAATAGTTAAAATCAAAGTTTAATAAGTAAATCATTTTTAATATGGGGATATACATAAGATAAATTCGACTATAAATATTCATTATAAAGTTAAAGATATTTCCTACATAATGGTATTTTATTTGTAATTTTTAGACATTAAATAATTTAATTTATTTATGACACAAAGACGATGCAGTAATTATCTTATTAATGAAATATTGACATAATTGATGTTATAAAAACCAAAATAAATGTAATTTGAGACTTTTTATGAATTCCACTAATTTTCTAGACTAATATGACATGTTAGTATTGATTTAATTATCTTTTTTCGAACTAATCATTCTTTTATGACTTTCACAAAAATTAATTACTAAATAGTGTCAAAATTGACATAAAATAGTTTTTAAAACAAATATTATATTAGTAATTGTTATTTTATTCTTAAAAATCTACGGATCGGACAAATGACTTATATAAGGTTATATATATTAATAATAAACATTTTGGGGTTCTTTTGGCTTCTTATAGTAAGTTTATTAACCTTATAGTATAAGAACACAAGAAGACACGGTAAAAGTAATATTATTTAACTTAATGTTAGATCTAAATGATAAGGTTAAAATAGGAACCTAAACTTGTCTAAATTATATTGGATGAGATGATTTCTACCCATCCCCACATTATCTTCGAAATAAATCAATTTGGAGCTATTTAAAATCGAACTTGACTTTATAATAAAATAATATTTTTAGTTTTTCCAAAGGAGCCCCTCTCCTCCCTTATAAAAGGGAACGTCCTCCCCCTCTTCCTCACACAACTTTGAGCCTTCAAGCTCAGAAAAACCCTAAATATTTCTCCTCTACACTTCCCTAGAGACATCCTATATGTCCTGGACTTCTTCAAAGACCTATTTTAGTTCCCTAAAATGAGGTCTCAAAGAAGCACTTCAAAGAAGAGGTAATGTCCGTTACCGATTCTTTCATCTTTATTTATTCTTCCACTTCTTCTTCTTTAGTTGTTTCATTATAAAGTAATAACATCAGTATAAATCATATACTGATATGTTATTATAAGTATTAAACAACCCTATTTCACCATCTATCCATCCTACGGAAAAAGAAATCACCGCACGTGCGTACGTACGGAATACCGTCTCCACGCCGTGGTGTAATCTATTTTCCACCACCACCTTACTTGGATGGGTATAATGGTGTAAATAATGACTATATATGACAATTATAAAGTGATACTGATTCTGAAATAGTATACATACACTCCAATACAATTCCATGATCATAGGAATGATATCATCACTCGTACGTACGTACGGAATACCGTCTCCACGATGTGATGCGACTCGTTCTACATGATCTTCATTTCATAATGATTATATAAATGAATTTAATGAATGAATATGATATATAATACACTAATACCATTCTGAAAATGAGGTATCTATAACCTAAAGAGAAGAATAAGAATTTATTCGACAAAACACGCATAAGAACAAAAAGTTATAAACACTCGAATAACAAGTAGCAATGAAATATTACTACTAAGAAGCTAAGAATATGGCCATATATGATATCATAAAAATAATTATGATTCTAGAATAAGTAAATAACATTATTTAAATCATTATACAGGAGTTTCAGACACGTACAAAGCATATCGGACCTAAGGTAAGGGGAAATATCGCAATCTCACATTTATCTGAGATTGTTTATAATTTGGTATTTACTGGGGTGTATTTTATCATCCACATCTATTTTCCCTCAATATGTAATATTTATATCCTTATATAGTAGATTAAATCAAATTTTCCCATTTGGTGAGTTTTTAGTAAAAGATATGAATGGAATCTTTTGTCGTTTTTCGTACGAGGTACTTTTTGACTTTTCCGACAAAAGTACGAGAAGAATGTTTTTTTAACTTATATGGCATGAATGGATTTTTAAAACATTATTTCCAAGAAGATTCCTTTACAAGTTTTCAAGTTTATTTTTAATCAACATCTTTTAGTTTAAAATTGTATGACATGTTAAGAAAGGAAAATGTTTTTGAAGTAGAAAGGATATTTTCCTCAAGAATGGAGTTCAAGTGTTTTATCAAAATTATTTTCCATCTAAGATAATATAGGGTTCTGTTTCTATCCCTATTATTAAATTGATTTGATTATGTTGTGATGGAATTATTTTTATTAATTCCTTTATATTATATAAATTTTTTTATGATGTCATGTTGTTCAAGAATCCCATTTTTATTACATGGGTTATGCAATGATGTATGATTTATGAATTTCTGGCACACATAAGAATGGTATCATTATGAGATGGGTGGGACCTATATCTCCCTCCAATACATTGGGTAATGATTTTATATCTCATGAGATAGACAAGGCTAGAATGGTAGGTTATAACGGTTTAGTGAAACATGACTGAAACGAGGAGTGAACTCGGTTCAGAAATGGACTTTGTCCACTAAGATAGTCTTGGCAATGAGTCTTGAATAATAAGTAATGATTCTCTATGATTATGTGTGTATGCCACAAAGTTTCATGTTTTAAGTTATGATTATTGGGATTACATTTCACTACTATGATTTATCCCATGTTATGAAATTATGATCTCTTCTGCAGGTTAAGATTTCCAAAAGTTATGTGCTTTTGTATATGATGTGATTGATATTTCTTTTGTTTACCATTACTGAGCATTTGAGCTCACCCTTTTGTATGTTTTATTTCCCCAGATCAGGAAGAAGGTTATTTAGTATAATATGCCAAAAAGGGACTCTAGATGTGATGAAATAAATGGGAGGCAAAGTAGATGATTTATGAACCAGTTGTTTATGTTTCCCAGTTTCTAAAGACACTATACCTATACGGTCCTTTATTGGTTTTGTTATATGTTGTAATAAGTGTGCTTCAATTCTGAAGTAATAACAATGTATGTTAATTATGGGTCATTATAGTTGGTATCAGAGGAAAGCTATAGTCAACATTTGGAAACTAGGATGTGAAATCCTTAGTAAGAACCCTAAGGATAAGTCTAAGCATAGAACACAATCTTAGTGTTTTAGAAATGGCCATGAATAACCTAGAATAAGACCTTAAGTGTGAAATTTTATTCTTTATTATGTGGATTTACTATTATAATTAGTGTTGCTCACACTATTCTTCTTGGTTTTAGTCAATGGCTGGAACCCGAAAGAACCGTGTTAATCCAGAATGCGACGGGCAATGCAATGATTGTCCCCCTGAGCAACCAAGAGTTATGGGAGCTGGAATGAAAAATCTTGTAGCCATGGTCACACAACTTTCTTATGGTATGAATCATTAAGGACTTCCAAACTAGCAAAGCAAGGAGCAACATTCTATTGAATCCTTCATGAGGTAGTGTCCACCTTCTTTCAGCGGGTCTTCTGATCCATTAGTTGCTGAACAATGGATTAGTACTACTGAAAAGATATTTTCAGTTCTTCAATGTTCTGAGCATGATTAAGTCATCTTAGCAGTGTATCGTTTGGAAGGTGATGCTGATCAATGGTGGAATCTTATTAAGAATTCGAGGCAAAGGGATGAAATTGAGTCCATGGAATGGGACGAGTTCAAGAACTTATTTTTCAATAAGTACTTCCCTCGTATTCTCCAAACAAAGATGTAGAAAGAGTTTCTTGAACTGAAGCAAAAGGATGATGAATCTGTTGGTACTTATGAAGAAAATTTTACAAGACTTCCAAGGTACGCTTCTAGTATTATTATCCAACCTGAGAGTAAGATCGATCTATTCTTTAGTGGCTTAAAACCAAGTCTTTGAAGTGCATTATCCATAAGGGACTTCAATTACTACGAATAAATCGTTCGATGTGCTCTCAAAGTTGAGATGGAGATTGGAGTAACCCATCAGTCATAAGGATTTGATAAGAATAGGAAAATGGAATTCAAAGGAAAATCTAAAGAGCACACTGAAAAGAAGATGAGCTTTCCCTTATGCTAAAAGTGTTGAAATAAACATGGAGGGATTTGTCTTAAAGGGACAAGTAAAGGTTTCAAATGTGGAAAGGAAGGTCATCGGGCATTTGAATGCCACGATGATGGGAAGAAGATGTCTAACGATGCAAACAAAGGAAGGGATACACAGAATGAACCTACTACACTTCAATGTTTCAAGTGCAAGGAGATGGTACATTATGCGAATAAATTCCCTAATCCAAGGGTTGATGATGGTGGTTGACGTCAACAAACTCTTAAGGCTAAAGACAAAGGAAAGTCACATGCAATTTCTATCAGCGATGTGGAGTACGATAACGACATGGTGAAAGGTACACTTACCATCCACTCTAAAGTAGAAAATGTTTCATTTGATTATAGATCCCCCCACTCTTTTATTTCTGATGAATTTTCTAAGGGTATCACTGTATTACCTCAACAATTAGATGTTGAGTTAGCTGTGACAACACCTAATGGCACAACAGTCGTATCAAAAGTTTATAATTCTTCTCCGATCGAAGTTTGTGGGAAAGTGCTTCCTACAAATCTTGTGATCTTTCCTATAGTGGAATTTGATGTGATTCTTGGCATGGATTGGCTTTCTCTACATGGATCTCATATCAATTTCCAATGAAGGGAAGTCACATTTCATATTCCAGATCAATCTATGACCGTCTATCGATGCAAGGATGAACATAACCTTCCAGTGGAAATTTCTTCCATTTTATGGGTATTGATTCCACTAAATGAAGGTTATTTATCTCAAATGGTTGGTGAGAAACTCACGATTAAGAATATGCCCATTGTACGGGAGTTTGATGATGTCTTTCTGGAGGAATTACTGGGTCTTCCACCAAATCATGAAGTTGAGTTCTCAATAGAACTCATACCAAGTGCTTTGCCTATTTCAAAGACACCTTATAGAATGGACCCAATTGAGTTGCAGGAACTGAAGAAGCAACTCCAAGAGAATCTTGATAAGGGGTTAATATGCCCTAGTGCATCACCTTGGGGAGCACCTGTTCTGTTTGTTAAGAAGAAAGATGGATCAATGAGACTCTGCATTGATTATCGAGAACTTAACAAGATCACTATCAAGAAAAAATATCCTCTCCCACATATTGATGACATATTTGACCAACTACGCAGAGCTCAATAATTTTCCAAGATTTATCTTCGTTCAGGGTATCATCAATTAAGGGTCAAAAGGGAGGATATACCAAAGATGGCTTTCCGTACAAGGTATGGACACTATGAATTTATAGTGATGCCATTTGGTCTTACTAATGACCCTTTTATCTTCATGGATCTAATGAATAGAGTCTTTAGAGACTATCTTGATCAGTTTTTCATAGTCTTTATAGACGATATTCTTGTCTATTAAAAGGGAAAGGAAGAACATGAAGATCACTTGATAATTATATTAAAGACCCTGAGAAAGGAGAAGCTTTATGCCAAATTTACCAAGTGTGAATTTTGGCTTCAAAAAGTTGCATTTTTGGGTCACATAATCTCAAAAGAGGGGATATCTGTGGATCCAGCAAAAACAGAGGTTATCGAAAGATGTTCGAGACCAACAACAGTAACTGAGATCCGAAGTTTTCTTGGTTTGGATGGATATTATCGACGTTTTGTGAATGATTTTTCACGATTATCTAATCCACTCACCAAGTTGACTCAGAAAGGAGTTAAGTTTGTTTGGACGGAGGAATGTGAAGAGAATTTCAAGGAGTTGAAAAGAAGGTTATCCAGTGCACCTGTGCTCACACTGCCTTGTAGTGGAGAAAGGTTTGTGATTTACAGTGATGCATCCAAGAAGGAATTTGGGTGTTTTCTTATGCAAAATTATATGGTGATAGCTTATGCCTCACGACAGTTGAAAATACATGATCGAAATTACCCAACTCATGATTTGGAGTTAGCTGTGGTAATCTTTGTATTAAAGATTTGGAGGCATTACCTTTATGGTGAAAGGTGTGATATTTATAATGATCATAAAAGTTTAAAGTATATTTTCACACAAAATGAGTTGAATATGCGCCAAAGAAGGTGGTTGGAGCTGATTAAGGATTACGACTGCTCAATCCATTACCACCCTCGGAAAGCAAACAAGGTGGAAGATGCATTATGTCGACAAGACCATGCGAGTTTATCCATGATGAGGATCACAAAAGATCCAATATTTATGGATTTAAAAAGGATGGATCTTGGAATTATAATGAAAGGGGAAAAATCATATCTTTCTCAAATGAATGTTCAACCATCAATACATGTGAAGATTAAAGAGGCACAGAAAGAAGATGTCGAGTTACAAAGGAAGGTGAGAAATGTTCCTAAATTCAACCTTGATTGTGATAGGATAATAAAGTTCAGGAATGAGGTTTGTGTTCCTCTAATCCCTGAATTAAAGAAGGAGCTTCTGGATGAGGATCATATTTATTCATTCTCTATTCATCCTGGATGCACGAAGATGTATAAGGACCTAAAAGAGTACTTCTGGTGGGATGGCATGAAAATAGATGTTGTTGAATATGTCTCTCGATGCTTGGTTTGTCAACAAGTTAAAGCTGAGAGACATAAGTCTAAGGGGATGTTACAACCATTACCCATACCCGAATTGAAATGGGAAAACATCACTATGGACTTTGTCACATGACTTCCTAAAACATCCAAAGGCAATAATGCTATCTGGGTCATAGTTGATCGTATTACAAAGTCTGCACACTTCATTGCTATTAGAGAGGATTTCTCTCTGGATCAGCTTGCAAGGATATATGTAAAGGAAGTGGTAAGATTGCATGGAGTACCACTTTCTATTATATCTGATCGGGATCTGAGATTTACCTCAAAGTTCTGGAGAAGTCTTCAGCATACTCTGGATACAGAGTTGAGTTTCTGCACTGCTTATCATCCTCAGATAGACGGTCAGTCTGAGAGAAAAATTCAAACTCTAGAAGATATGTTGAGAGCTTGCTCTATGGATTTCAAAGGTGGTTGGGATCAACACCTACATTTGGTGGAATTTTCTTATAATAATATCTTTCACTCCAGTATTCAGATGGCAGGACTCCAACTTGCTGGGATGAAGTTGGGGAAAGAAAGCTATTAGGATCTGATCTTGTTGATGAAATGGCAGAAAAGGTCAGATCTATTCAACAACACATAAGAGCAGCTCAGAGTCGACAGAAAAGTTATGTCGACAACCGAAAAAAAGAGCTAGAGTTTGAAGTAGGTGATAAAGTGTTCTTACGAATATCTCCCTGGAAGAGGGTCATGAGATTTGAAAAGAAGGGGAAGTTGAGCCCTAGATATATCGGTCCTTTCGAAATACTGGATTGTGTTTGGAAGGTAGCTTACAGATTAGCACATCCACCGAATCTCTCCCAAGTTCATGATGTGTTCCATATATCTCTCCTGAGAAAGTACATACCTGATCCTTCACATGTACTCAGCTCAGAAGTTGTACCGCTGGAGCAGGATCTTTCTTATGAAGAACAGCCGATAGAGATTCTGGATCATAGCGAAGAAGTCCTACGAAACAAGACCACTCGATTGGTGAATGTTTTATGGAGTAACCACCAATTAGAAGAATCTACATGGGAGCTTGAGGATCTGATGAGGGAGAGGTATCCTCATCTGTTTGTTACAAAGTGACGAATTTAGAGGGCGAAATTCATTTTAAGGGGGGTAGAATGTAACACCCGAGACTTTTATGTTATATAAATCATCAAAGGAATATTTTTCTACACACAACACTTGCTTGGATTCCTTTACACGAAATCGCGACCTTTCTCGATAGCTTGCGTCGTACGCAATACCGAGTTTCACTAAACAATGATATGCTAATAAAATATTATTAAAACTAGCCATTATGAATAGTAATAACCACTTTTTGAAATTTTATGAATTTTTTTTTTCAAAATGGACTTCATTTTTGGATTCGGAATATCGAAATTAGCCTAGGGTGAAAATTTGGTATTTTTCTGAAAACTTTCAATTTTTGATGAATAGTGAAACCACTAAGTGGTAGTTAAAAAACTGAATTTTTCATAAAACTTAATTTTACCACTTCTATGAGTGGAATTTCGAAACTCCGAGAGACATGGTTGATGTAAGTAAGTAAAATGTGGTTCAATGAGATGAAAATAATTTTTTGGTGAATAGTAACGTTTTACTTTTTTTACCACGGTTAAAAGTAAATAGGGAAATTAAGGGTAAAAATGATACTATTATTACCCTAACACATGTCCTAATTCTATTGTACAAGTGTAATTCGACCAAAAACAAACTTAGGAATAAAATATGACCATGTAGGCCCACTTGGATTAGATTAGGACATTTATTATTAATTTATTTGAAGAAGGGTTAAAATAGTTAAAATCAATGATTAATAAGTAAATCATTTTTAATATGAGGTTATACATAAGATAAATTCAACTATAAATATTCATTAGAAATATGAAAATATTTCCTACATAATGGTATTTTATTTGTAATTTTTAGACATTAAATATTTTAATATATTTATGACACAAAGATGATGCAGTAATTATCTTATTAATGAAATATTGACATAATTGATGTTATAAACACCAAAATAAATGTAATTTGAGACTTTTTATGAATTCCACTAATTTTATAAATTAATATGAAATGTTATTACTGATTTAATTAACTTTTTTTGAACTAATCATTCTGTTATGACTTTCAAAAAAATTAATTACTAAATAGTGTCAAAATTGAAATAAAATAGTTTTTAAAACAAATATTATATTAGTAATTGTTATTTTATTCATAAAAATCTAAGGTTAGGCCAAATGACTTAGATAATGTTATAAATATTAATAATAAACAACTTGGGGTTCGTTTGGCTGCTTATACTAAGTTTATTAACCATATAGTATAAGAACACAAGAAGACACGGTAAAAGTAAAATTATTTAACTTAATGTTAAATCTAAATGATAAGGTTAAAATAGGAATCTAAACTTGTCTAAATTCTATTGGATTAAGTGAGTTCGACCCATCCCCACCTTAGCTTCAAACTAAATCAATTTGGAGCTATTTAAATCTGAACATGACTTTATAATAAAATAATATTTTTCGTTTTTCCAAAGGAGCCCCTCTCCTCCCTTATAAAAGGGCACCTCCTCCCCCTCTTCCTCACACCACTTTCAGACTTCATGCTCGGCCAACCCCTGCCAATTTCTCTTCTCCACTTCCCTAGAGACATCTTAGAGGTTCTGGTCTTCTTCAATGACCTATTTTAGTGCCCTAAAAGGAGGTCTCAAAGAAGCACTTCAAAGAAAAGGTAATATCTGTTACCGATTCTTTCATCTTTATTTCTTCTTCCACTTCTTCTTCATTAGTTGTTTCATTATAAAGTAACAACATCAGTATCACTCATATACTAATATGTTATTATATGTATGAAACAACCCTATTTAACCATCTATCTATACTACTAAAAAATAAATCACCACGCATGCGTACGTACGGAATACCGTCTCCACGCCGTGGTGTAATTTATTTTCCACCACCACATTACATGGATGGGTATAATGGTTTAAATAATGACTATATATGACTATTATAAAGTGATAATGATTCTGAAATAGTATACATACACTCCAATACAATTCCACGATCATAGGAACGATATCATCACTCGTGCGTACGTACGGAATACCGTCTCCACGATGTGATGTGACTCGTTCTACATGATCTTCATTTCATAATGATTATATAAATATATTGAATGAATGAATATGAAATATATTACACTAATAACATTTTGGAAATGAGTTATCTATAACCTATAGAGAAGAATAAGAATTTATTCGACAAAACACGCATAAGAACAAAAAGTTATAAACACCCAAATAACAAGTATCAATGAAATATTACTACTAAGAAGCTAAGAATATGACCATATATAATATCATTAAAATAAGTATGATTCTGGAATAAGTCAAAAAAATTATTTAAATCATTATACATGAGGTTCGGACAAGTACAAAGCATATCGGACCTAAGGTAAGGGAAAATATCACAATCTCACTTTTATCCGAAATTGTTTATACTTTGGTATTTACTGGGGTGTATTTTATCATCCACAAACATGTTCCCTCAATATGTAATATTTATATCCTTCTACAGTAGTGTAAATCCAATTTTACCCTTCGGTGAGTTTTTAGAAAAAGATATGAAAGGAATATTTTGTCATTTTTCGTACGAGGTACTTTTTGACTTTTCTGACAAATGTCCGAGAAGAATGTTTTCTTAACTTATACAGCATGAATGGATTTTTAAAACATTATTTCCAAGAAGCTTCTTTTACAAGTTTTCAAGTTTATTTTTAATCAAATTCTCTTAGTTTAAAATTGTATGACATGTTACGAAATTAAAATGTTTTTGAAGTAGAAAGGATATTTTCCTCAGGAATGAGGTTCAAGTGTTTTATCAAAATTATTTTCCATCTAAGATAATATAGGGTTCTGTTTCTATCCCTATTATTACATAG
The DNA here is from genome assembly GCA_963277665.1 of Viscum album. NCBI lineage: Eukaryota > Viridiplantae > Streptophyta > Magnoliopsida > Santalales > Viscaceae > Viscum > Viscum album. The sequence continues at coordinate 1,356,298,969 of OY728164.1, forward strand.
ATTCGATTATTTTGTGATGGAATTATTTTTTATGAATTCCTTTATCTTATATGAATTGTTTTATGATGTCAGGTTGTTTAAGAATCCCATTTTTATTACATGGGTTATGCAATGATGTATGATTTATGAATTTGTGTCACACATAAGAATGGTATCATTATGAGATGGGTGGGACCTATATCTCCCTCCAATGCATTGGGTAACGATTTTATATCTCATGAGATAGACATGGCTGGAACGGTAGGTTATACCGGTTCAGTGAAACAGGGCTGAGACGAGGAGTGAACTCAGTTCATAAATGGACTTTGTCCACTAAGATAGTCTTGGAAATGAGTCTTGACTAATAAAAAATGATTCTCTATGATTATGTGTGTATGCCACAAAGTTTCATGTTTTATGTTATGATTATTGGGATAACATTTCACTACTATGATTTATCCCATGTTATGAAATTATGATCTCTTTTGTAGGTTAAGATTTCCAAAAGATATGTGATTATGTATATGATGTGATTGATATTTATTTTGTTTACCCTTACAGAGCATTTGAGCTCACCCTTTTGTATGTTTTATTTCCCCAGGTCAGGAAGAAGGTTATTAAGTAGAATATTCCAAAAAAGGGACTCTAGATATGATGAAATAAATGGGAGGCAAAGTAGATGCTTTATGAACCAGTTGTTTATGTTTCCCAGTTTCTAAAGACACTATACCTATACGGTCTGTTCTTGGTTTTGTTATATTTTTTAATAAGTTTGCTTCAATTCTGAAGTAATAACAATGTATGTAATGTATGGGTTGTTATAGTGCACCCTTATGCACAATAGGTAAAATTCTCTTTTCTTGTAACAACTTGTGTTGCCATCACTTCATTTCAAATACACAAGAGTAAGAAAGTTCAGCACAAATATTCACTTCCTTACCTAGAAGAAAGGAAAGGAATCCTTGGACTTGATATATATCAATTACAGTCCAAACCTCCCTTTACGAATCTCCATTCCGAATTCTTCACTGTGAATTTTCTTCTTCACTCCGAATCTTCAATCCGAGTCTTCCTTAGTCTGAGAAACTCAATACGGGGACATCCAGTACTGATTCCCCATTCAGAATCTCCACTCTGAATTCTTTACTCCGAATTCTTCACTCTGAATTTTCTTCTTCACTCTAATTCTTCAATCCGAGTCTTCCTCAGTCTGAGAAACTCAATACGGTGATAACTAGTACTGATTCCCCATTCCGAATATCCACCTTGAATTCTTCCCTCTGAATTCTTCACTCCAAAGTTTCTTCAATCTGAGAAACTCAATACGGTGTCAACCAGTATCAAATTCTCATTTCGATTGAAACCACAATGAAACTCTATCGACCAAACACTTCTTTCTCTTTCTAGATTATCAGAGCTCCTCTCACTACTTTTTCATCACACTTTCACTTTTTACTCTAATCTCTTTTTATAGGTGCTCCAAAGTGTGCTTAGAAGGGAAACAAAAATATTTTCCCACTCACTTAAATTCATCGAAATCTTAATTTCTCCTAAAATCTTAGAGTAATTAAGACTTTGTCAATGCTTCTAGAATCTTCTCCAATCTTCATCCACTTCTATTGATTTAGAACTTTGGCCTTTTCTAGATCCGACTTTGTTACACAAGTTTCTTGGTATCACATTCTCGGATCCACTCATCTATCTTCTCGACATCACTTTCTTGGATTCACTCATCTGTCTTCTCGGCATCACTTTCTCGGATTAACTCATTTGTCTTCTCAGAATAATATTATCAGATCCAACCTTCTTGATTCTTCGATATCACTTTCTCAGATTAACTCATTTGTCTTCTTGGCATCATATTATTGGATCCACCCTTCTTGATTCTTCGGCATCACTTTCAAATCTTAGCATGACTCTTCACCGCTTCTTTGGTATGACACCATTTCAATTCTTAGTATAACTCTTAATCACTTCTCAGTATGGATTTTTATTGCTTCATCGGTATGAAAAATTCTTCAACTCTCGGTATGAGTCATTTTGGGATTCTCGGTATGACTCCTATTTATTCATCGATACCAAAGATTTTGAATTCTCGATATGGCTTCAACGGTTCTCGGTATGGATGCACCTGTTCTCGGTATGACTGCTGGTTCTCGGAACAGCTCTTTTTGATTCTCGGAACGACTTTTGGTTTTCAATACGACTTCTTTAATTATCAGTACGAATTCAAGTTCTCAGAACAGCTCTTCCTGATTCTCAGAATGGATTTTGGTTCTCTATACGACTTCTTCGATTCTCGGTATGACTTCAGGTTCTCGGAACGGCTCTTCCTGATTCTCAGAACGGCTTTTGGTTCTCGATACGACTTCTTCGATTCTCTGTACAACTTCAGTGATCAAATTTTTCTTGCATCGTGAGTACTTTCATATACTCACAAATTTAGAGTTACAAAACTGCGGAGAATCATCCCAATTTGTGCCTTCACATCTTTTATCAGATAGCTTTCGAGAATTTTCAATTTCCCGATTTTGAACATCTCAATTTCTAGACTCCAAATTCCAGACTCCGAATTCTTTAAACCAGACTCGGAATTCCAGATTCCGAATTCTTCGAACACCAGAATCTGAATGTTCAATATTCTCTGTTCCGAACTTCTCATTTTCTAGACTCCAAATTCCAGACTCTGAAATATTGGGAATTCAAGGTGTCTTTCCTTTATGAAAACATCCTCATGATCAACAAAATACAATCCATGTAAACCATATCTTCCTTCATCTTGGTCCTAACATTAAATTCCTCTTTCAAATTTCTTCATTTATTTTAAGTTCTCTTTCTTTTTGTTTCTATCCTCACCTCCCTCTATGACAATAGTATGATAAACTAGTAACATACATGTACTATAATTTTTTTAGGCTAATGGTATATTTCATTATCTTCTCTCCTTTCCCCACCCTTTTATTTGAAAGAAATGAAATCACCGTTTGAGATGTGCTAATTTAACACATTTGAGGACAACAGTTTATCAATTTATATTATTATCTTTAATTATGATCATGAAACCATTTGTGTTATGGTTGAAATAGATTATTATATATGTAATATATCCTATTTTTTTCTATAATCTTTTTGTACACGTGGTAATATATTATAAAGAAAAACATGTTCTTTGTAATCAAATCCACTGATTAAAAAAAATGATTATCACTAAGGTTATATATATTATAATTAGACTTCACTCTAAGTAACCTAATTAAAATTAATACCATGTAATATCTTGGATGTGCACTAAAGAATATAACTTCAATTCTGGATAACCACTTTCATCTTACACATAATCCAAACTTGAGTATAAGTGAACCGATCTTTTAAAGACAAGTAAACAAACGATCCTGAACAATAAAATTGAACCTTATAACTATTAAAAAGGATTTTAATGAACTAAAAAGGGTTATAATAAATAAATTACATGTATAGGAGGTTTTGGAATCATTAAATAATAATCCTAATTTGTTTATTCAGGTCATTAATAACAAGTGGAAAACACCAACAGATTTAAGGTAAAGGATCCTCTTCTTTTCACTCTTAATCAAGATTGTTCTCTTTGCTATGCCTTTTTTTTTGTAATAACAAGTGATGGGGTATGTTTTATCACGTCCCCCATATTGTCATAATGTTTTATAATTGATGATAAATCTCTTATCTCTCTCATCAAGCTCTCTTAGTTACACCCGATACCATGCCGATAAACTGTAATGGATTCTACCCGAACTTCCTTTATTCCTTCGGGTTTCTCTATCTTTCTTTTTATCAAATTGAAGTTGTATTTTATTTTTATGTAAAACTTATTTATTATGTTTATATACTCTAAAATCATGTTCCAATATCCATCTCTCAAAATTTTTCAAGGATATACATGCTTTCAAGTGAATCCCTCCTCATTACTTCCCAATACACACACTCGTTTTAAAGGAACTTCCTGAATTTTACCCAATTCCAAGTGCACTATATCCTCTGTTTTAAGACACCATTGTCTTTAAAAAATATCAGTATTTTTATTATGAAAACCTTCTTGGTTCAATTATGGTTTTATATAAATGAATTTCTTCTTTTCTATTTGAAAAGTTCTATAGTATTTTCTTTAAAACCACACAAAAATGCATTAATACTAATGTTTATAAAATACATTTCATATATGTTTTCACTTATATTTGACACCACTTACCATGATATATGACTATTGTACCTTATTAAAATCCATGTATGTTCTAATCCCTTTCTTTCATTGACACTCTCATGTTACGCCCATTAGTTATGATTTATGTCATGATTGTGGTACCAAATTCTTTCCAAGGGTACCCTTATGTTTATGTATGGTTGATTATGTATGATGGTATATGTGGTAAGAATATTCATGTGGCATTAATATTCATGGAAATGTTGATATGGGTGCTCCTAGATAGCGCTCCAATGCATTGGGTAAGGTTAAGTCTCCTGATATGCGATGTGAAACGGGATTGGTGGTTAGCCTTGACCCATAATGAAATGGGAAATGAGATTAGTGGTTAGCCTTGAACCGTACTAAAGAAATGTTTTATGATTCTGCCACATTTATACGATTACATGATATATGATCACATGATTGTATTAAAAGATTTTATAAGTTTCATGCTTTGGATATCATTATGTCATTCCTCCTAACTCATGTTCTTGAGATGTATCCTTATGTTAATTCCCATACTGGGATTTTTAGCTCATCCCTTTGTTCATGTGGTCCCCAGGGTACCCTATGTAGATATAAGGGCTAAAGGAATGTCAGGATCTCTTTATGGAGATTAAATAAAGATATGTTTTTTAGCCCCATGTTTTATGTTATATGTACCTAGTCATCCAAGACACTAGACTTAACAATCCTTGGCTTGTACTTTGATGATTAGTTATGCTGAAAACCATGAAATTTTATATATAAAAGGCTTAGTTCACTATAGTTGGTATCAGAGGATGGTCTAGTTATTTTTGGAGATTATGAATAGAGCACCTTAGTGAGAACCTTAAAGATGATACTAAGTATAAGAAAACATTCCAGAATATTGGTGAGTATTGAGTAAGTGTTTTATCAAGAAAATACATCCTTGTCCGGATACGAGCAGGTAAAGGTGGCTCTGGCATAGATGTATCTAGGGCTAAAACCATAAAACAATTCTTTGAGCTAGACTCAAATGGAAACTAATGAACGACAATGGGCCTTGCTGCACTCTTGGTTACGACACTCCTAGTGGATATGCTTTGGTAGATTCACGATCTTAGTGAAAACCATTATTAAGGGACAAAAAGAATCCCATAAGAATATAAGTTAAGAAATTGATCGAGGATAATCTAGATATAAACCTAAGGAATCACATGTCAGGATATACTTCTTCTTTACAAGTTTATACTTTTATGTTCAAAGTTTCCTTTTTATGCTCAATATCTAAGTATTCAAGACCTATAATTATACGTTCTTTTTAGTATTTAATGGCATCAAATATAAAAACATGTTCCAACAACCAATGTGATATGAAATGTGATGATTTACATAATGATATGCCTAATTTGAGAAGAGTGGGTTCTCAAAACTTCATGGCAGTACTTTCTCAGCTGGCTCGAGTTATGAATAATAACTTTAATCAGATGAAATGTCCTCCTCCTCCAAGGAAAGAGCATGTTGTTGTAGAATCCTTCATGCGGAAAATGCCTCCTATTTTTAGAAAATCTTCTGATCCCCTCCTCGTAGAACAATAGATTAACTCCACTGAAAAGATTTTCTACATCCTCCAGTTCTCGGAAAAAGAGAAAGTTGTACTTGTCGTCTATCATTATTATGGGGAAGATGACCAGTGGTGGAAACTGATCAAGAATACAAAGTACCAAGAAGAAATTGATTCCTTAGATTAGGATGAACTCCAGAAAATATTTTTTAATAAATATTTTCCTCGAACCCTCCATCTCATGATGGTAAGAGATTTCCTTAGACTCAAGCAGAAGGATGATGAGTGCATTGGGGCATATGAAGCGAACTTTACAAGGATTTCAAGGTATGCCTCTGGCTTTGTCATGAACACCGAAGGCAAGGTGGATCGCTTCTTTAGCGGACTAAAGCGGACTCTACAAAAAGCGTTGTTGATTCAAGACTTCGATAGTTATGAGGAGATTGTCTGTTGTGACCTCAAGGTTGAAATGGAGATTGGAGACTCTCAGTGGTCTTATGGGACCCATGACAAGAACTGAAAAATGGAGAACAACATGGGTGGTTCATCAAACAAATACCATGATGGAAAGAAGCCTCACTTTCCCCTCTAAAAAAATTGGGGGAAGAAGCATCTTGGTGAATGTCTCAAGGGAACCATGAAATGCTTCAAATGCAGAATGTTTGTTTATCTGGAAAAAAACTTACGATGGGATATAAAAAATCCCACTACTATTGAAGAAGAAAGGAAGGTTCAGATCAACACTCAGCCTGCAGTTCAGTGTTACAACTGCATGAAGCTTGGGCATTATCCGAACAATTCCCTTAAGCCGAGGGTTGTCAGAGGCAATCAGTAACAACCTCCAAGGAAACAAGGAAGTCCATATTCTATAACTACTGATGATGTGGATCAAGAAAACAATGTGGTTACAGGTACGCTTGTTATTCATTCAAGAATAGAAAATGTACTATTTGATTCTGGTTCTACGCATTCATTCATATCTTGCAAGTTTAGTAGAACTATTCAAACACCACCTCAAAATTTGGAGGAAAAAGTATCTGTAAGAATAGAAAATGGGGCAATTATTGCATCTATGGTTTATAACTCCTCCCCGGTTAACATTTTTGGACTGAACCTCCCATCAAATCTCATCATATTCATTTAGTGGAGTTCAACACTATCTTGGGAATGGATTGGCTATCTTTGTACAAGGTCAACATCAAATGTAGGGAAAGGGATATCACTTTCCACATCCCGAAGAATCCTCCGATTCATTACAAGTTTAAGGAGGAAGATGAGTCTCCTTTAGAATCGTCATCTCAAGTTAGGATTATGATTCCTTTTGGGCAAGAATATCAAGCTCAAATGATTGGTACAAAGGATATAATCATGATTTAAGACATGCCCATTATGAGGGATTTCACTAATATATTCCCTGTAGAATTACCTGGTCTTCCTTTTAAGAAAGAGGTTGAGTTATCAATTGAACTTATCCCTAGATATCTTCCAATATCAAAGACACCTTAAAAAATTTCCACCGTAGAGCTGGAACAGCTGAAGAAGCAGTTACAAGATAATATAGAGAAGGGTTTTATACACCCAATTACTTCACTGTGGGGTGCTCCAATCCTCTTCATCAAGAATAAGGATGAATTAATGTGCCTCTATATTGATTATCTTGATATCAATAAAATCACGATAAAGAACAAGTATCCCCTTCCACAGATAGATGAATTTTTCGATCACCTTCATGGGGCCAGTTATTTCTCTTAGTTGGACCTTCGGACAAGATATCACCAACTAAAGGTGAGGATGAAATATATTCCAAAGACTACCTTTCGAACAAGGTATGGACACTATGAGTACACAGTGATGCCCTTAGGACTCACTAATGCTCTAGAAATTTTCGTGGATTTAATGAATAGAGTCTTTAGAGATTATGTTGACAAATTTGTGGTGGTATTTATTGTTGATATTTTGATATACTCCAAGAGAAAGGAGGAATATGAAGAGCTTTTGAAAATGGTGTTAAAGACTTTGTGAAGGGAGAATTTTTATGCAAAGTACAGTAAATGTGAGTTCTGGATGGAGGAATTATCATTTTTTGGGCATGTTATTACCCGGAAAGGGATATTTGTGGACCTTTCCAAGATGAAGGAAATTGAAGAATGGTCGAGTCCACATTCTATAATAGAGATCCACATCTTTTTTGGTCTAGCTAGTTATTATCGACGATTCATTAAGAGCTTTTCACGATTGTAAAACCCAATGACTAAGCTGACACTGAAGGGAGTAAAGTTAGTTTGGACACAGGAATGTGAAGATTGTTTCAAAGTGTTGAAAAATATGCTTATCACTGCGCATGTACTCACACTCCCTTCAAGTGGAGAACTCTTTGTGGTGTATAGTGATGCTTATAAGAAAGGATAAGGTTCTGTACTAAGGAAAAATGATAAAGTGATAGCCTTTGCCTTAAGGAAGCTGAAAATACATGAGCAAAACTATCCCACGCATGATCTGGAGTTGGCAGTTGTGATCTTTGCGTTGAAAATCTGGTGGCATTATCTCTATGGGGAAAAATGTGAGATATATACTGACCACAAGAGTCTCAAATATATATTCACACCGAAATCGCCTAATATGTGCCAGTGAAGATGGATTGAGCTCGTCATGGATTATGGCTCCTCAATCTACTACCATCCTAGTAAGGCAAACGAGGTGGCAGATGCTCTAAGTAGAAAGGATCCTGCATCTTTATCAATTATGAGAATTGATAAGGATCCGATCATATTAGATTTTAAAAGGATGGACATGGGAATCATTAAGGTAGGAAAATCATCAATCCTTTATCAAATAATTTCTCAACCATCCCTCTTGGAGAAAATAAAGGATGCTCAAGGAAGGGATGTGGAAATTCAGAAAAGGGTGGAAGTTGTTAAAAATGGGAAATCCTCCAATTTTAAAATTGATGAGGATGGAGTTATAAGATTTGGGACACGATTATGTATACCATCTAATCTAGAGATAAAGAAGGAGATATTTAATGATGCACATAGCTCGACCTTCTCTATCCACCCAGGGATCACAAAAACGTATCGATATCTCTGAGAAAAATTTTGGTGGGACAATATGAAAAGATAGATTGCTGAATATACATCAAAGTGCCTCGTATGTCAAAAAGTGAAGGATGAGAGGCAAAAGTCTAAGGGGATGATACAACCACTACCCATACCAGCAAGGAAGTGGGAGAACATTACCACGGTCTTTGTCACTAGACTTCTAAAGACATCTAGAGAAAACAATGGTATATGGGTGGTTATTGATCATCTAATGAAGAAATCTCACTTTATCACAGTTCGAGAGGACTTCTCATTGGATCAACTTGCACGGATTTACATCAAAGAAGTGGTAAGGCTATATGGAGTACCACTATCTATTATATCTAATTGTGATCCGAGGTTCACCTCGAAATTCTGGAAAAGTCTCTAACATTCTCTAAGCACTGAACTAAACTTCAGTATGGCCAATAATCCTCAAACTGAAGGCCAATATGAGAGAACTATTCAGACACTGGAAGATATGTTGAGAGCATGTTCTATGGAATTTAAAGTAGGATGGGACCAACATCTTCCACTGGTTGAATTCTACTACAACAATAGTTTCCACTCAAGTATCCAAATGGCACCATATGAAGACCTTTATGGGAAAAGGTGTAGAACACCAGTGTGTTGGGATGATGTTGGTGAGCGTAAGCTACTAGGATGTGAAATGGTCGAAGAAATGGTGGAGAAGGTGAAAACAATTCCGCAGCATATCAGGGCAGCCTAAAGTCAACAGAAGAGTTATAAATATAACCGTCTACATGACCTTGATTTCAAAGTTGGAGGCATGGTATTTCTATGCATATCCCCATGGAATAAGTCCATGAGGTCTGGGAAGAAAGGGAGGTTAATTCCTAGGTACATCATCCCCTTTGAGATCCTTCATCGAGTCGGAGCTGTGGCCTATCGACTGGCACTTCCACCTACCATGTCAAAAGAACATGATGTCTTTCATGAATCCCTCTTAAGGAAGTACATATTGGGCCCTTCACATGTACTCTCTTTTGAGGTGGTACAGTTGAAGTATGATCTCTCTTACGAGGAGCAGCCAGTGAAGATAATGGATCATAGAGACAAAGTTCTATTCAACAAGACTACTCAAATGGTCAAGGTACTATATAGAAAACATAAGTAAGAAGAGCCAACATGGGAACTAGAGGAAGCAAGGAAGGAAAAGTTCCCACACCTGTTTTTGGCATAGAATGTAAAATGAAATTTCAAGGGTGAAATTTCCTAAGGTTGGAAGAATGTAACGACCAATTGTTTTTAAATGGAAATTCCCTTCTCATAAGTATGTCATAAAATCATGTGAAAACACAACACAATGAACTACTAAGTGCTAAGTGACCTTTACACATAAGTTTGTCACTTCTGTGTATGAAATTTTGAAAATCCGGCATACAAGGTTGTAATCAGTAAGTTATTTGGACTCTGATAAGGAAAACATAATTTTGGTGAATAGTAACTTACCCTAAGGAATATTAACATACCTTTATGAATAGTGATACACCATAATGTATAGTAACCTCACCCATAATAGTGTAAAAATAATATTCAAGTTGGAATTATGATATACCTATATTTTAGAATAAGTTAATGAATGTTTTAATACTGCTTTTGATAATAAATTAATATTTTAATTAAATATTAAAATAATCATACATAGAAAAAAAAAATTCAAAAATGGACTTCATTTTTGGATTCTATACATCAAAAAATGGTTAGGGTTAATTTTTGGGATTATTCTAAAATACTTGAATTTTTGATGAATAGTAAAATATGATAATTTACAACGAATGCTAAATAAGGGATTTGATGAGTCATTGATGATGTTATGATGATGTAATCCCACTTGGTTCGGGATCACATGATAAAATTACTATTCCTGTATTTGTAATACTTACTATTCCTTGTATTTTGAAAAAAATTACAAATTAATGATTATAATATTACGAAATCCCTCCTCTCCTCCACTATAAAACCCCCCTTTAACTCCCTCTTCTCTTCACTCCTCTCAAGCCTTGTGCCTTGCCATTGTTCTTCCAAAATCTCTCCCCAAGATCCTCCCCCACGTATAAAATCTCCTAGCCTCTTCAAAATACCAAAACCTCTCCCCTTAAGAGGTTCTCAAAGGAGGAAGTCTCAAGAGGTAAATTCATCTTTCCAATTCCTTTTTTTATTTTAAGTTCTCTTACTTTTTGTTTCTTTCCTCACCTCCCTTCACCATAATAGTCTGATAAATCCAGTAAAATACATGTACTAGAATTTTTTCATGCTAATGGTATATTTCATTATCTTATCTTCTTTCCCCACCCTTTTATTTGAAAGAAATGATAGCACCGTTTGAGATGTGCTAATTTAGCACATTCAAGGACAGCGGTTTATCAATTTATATTATTATATTTAATTATGGTCATGAAACAGTTTGTGTTATGGTTGAACCAGATTATTATATATTTCATGTACCCTATTTTTGGTTTGATAGTCCATCAGTTCAAGTGGTATTATGTTATAAAGTAAAACATGTTCTTTGCAATCACATCCACCGATTAAAAAAACAGTTATCCCTGAGGTTATATATATGATAATTCGACATCACTCTAAGTAACCTAATTAAAATTAAAACAATGTAATCTACTGTATGTGAACTAAATAATATAACTTCAATTCTGGACAACCACTTCCATCTTACATATAATACAAACTTGAATAAAAGTGAACCAATATTTTAAATCCAAGTAAACAAATGAGCCCGAACAATGAAATTGAACCTTATAACTAATCAAAAAGAATTTTAATGAAGTAAAAAGGTTTATAATAAATAAATTACATATATAAAAGTTTTTGGAATTATTAATTAATAATCCTAGTTTTTTTATTAAGGTCTTTAATAACAAGTGGAGAACACCAATGGATTTAAGTTAAATAATTCTCTCATTTTCACTCTTAATCAAGATTGTTCCCTTTGCTATGCCTTTTTTTGTGTAATACCAAGTGATGGGGTATGTTTTATCACCTACCAAATATTTCCCTAATGTTCAATAATTGATGATAAATCCTTTATCTCTCTCATCAAGCTCTCTTAGTTACACCCGATACCATGCCAAAAAACCGTACTGGATTCTACCCGAACTTCTTTTATTCCTTCGGGTTGCTCTATCATTCTTTTTACCAAAATATAGTTGTCTTTTATTTTTAATTAAAACTTCTAAATTATGTTTTAATACTCCAAAATAATGTTCCAAGATCCATCTATCAATGTATTTCGAGGATATATAGGCTTTCAAGTGAATCCATCCTCGTTACATCCCAATAAGCACACTCGTTTTAAATGAACATCCCAAATTTTTACCCAATTTCAAGTGCACACTATCCTTTGTTTTAATACAACATTTTATTTTAAAAAATCGGTATTTTTATTATGAAAACATTCTTGGTTCAAAGATGGTTTTATATAAAATAATGTCCTCTTTTCTATTTGTAAACCACTATAGTATTTTCCTTAAAACCACACAAAAATGTTTTAATACTAATGTTTCTAAAATACATTTCTTATATGTTTTCACTTCTATTTGACACCAATTACCATGATATATACCTATTTAACTTTATGAAAATCCATGTATGTTCTAATAACTTTCATTCATGGACACTTTAATGTTATGCTCATTGGTTATGATTTGTGTGATGATTGTGATACTCAATTCTTTCCATGGGTACCCTTATGTTAATGTATGGTTGATTATGTATGATTGTCTATGTGGTAAGAATATTTATGTGGCAAGAATATTCATGAAATTATTGAGATGGGTGTGCCCAAATAGCGCTCCAATGCATTGGGTAAGGATGAGTATCATGATATGCAATGTGAAACGGGATTGGTGGTTAGCCTTGACCCGCACTGAAGTTGGAAACGGGATTGGCAGTTAGCCTTGACCCATACTAAAGAAATTTTTTATGATTCTGAAATATTTATATGATTACATTTTTATAAGATCCCATGATTATATTATGTGATTTTATAAGTTTCATGCATTGGATATCATTATTTCATGCCTCCTAACTCATCTGCTTGAGATGTATCCTTATGTTCATTCCCTTACTGGGCTTTTAGCTCATCCCTTTGTTCATGACTTCCCCAAGGTACCCTATGCATATGTAAGGGGTTAAAGGATGTTAGGATATCTTTATGGAGATTAAATAAAGAAATGTTTTTAGCCCCATGTTTTATGATATATGTACCACGTCATCCAAGACACTAGACATAATGATCCTTGGATTGTACTCTGATGATTAATTATGATTAAAATCATGAAATGTTATATGTATAAGGCTCTTGTCACTATATTTCATGTCATTTTTATGTCTTTTTATCCAGATATTATATAACCCTTATGGGTTTATCCTATTAAATGCAGGGTGTTACTAACAGATAACTCACATATGTACAGAGTTAGGGTCATGAAAATACCATGAATATAGTTGAGTTTATCTCTATCGATTAGTGAGTGATGAATTATTTTTTTCAATACTCATTTTAGAAATATCCTTTCTATAAGATCTGATTTATTTTCCATACAATAATGACCCAACCCTAGTAAAACCAGAGCAAGTGTCCACTACCATTACGTTAGAATGATTACAAGGAATCAAATCCTGAATTACCAATCAGTTTAGTAGTTTTGGAAAACTATATTACATATATGATACCAATATTAAATTGGGAATTAAAAAATAAAACAGAATAAAAAACAAATACAAATAAACTACATCTTTGAAATGCTTTCCAATAATTCATCTCTATATCCTTGGGAAAGGGGAAAAATAAGGGTGAGATTAAATTCATAGTAAGGGTAAGTGTATAGTATAAGTAATCATGAATAAAATAAGTATAATAAATATAGAAAGGTAAATAACTGAACATAATTTCCATTTAAACAATTTGATAATTCTTAATCAATAAGGAAATGTAAATGACTAAAAAACAAACCATTTAATCAATAAAATGTGAATGAAATGCATACATTGATAATGTAAAATAAAAAATATCATGGATAAATAATAACAGAATATAAATAAAGAAAATTATTGATTATTGGATACCATGTTTCCTTGGTGTATGATACCATTACCATTAATACCTATTCTCAAGACAGTTTAAGCTCCTCTGATTTGGCCAACTGATACATCTCCTAAGAAAATATCGATTCATCGAGGGGAAATCTATAAACAGACCCCACCCATGTAATTAAAGTCCAAATAATTACTCATTTATATAATAATCAATTTAATTAATAATCAATTTTCTTTATCATCAAATATTAATATTGAATAAATAATATATATTTATCCACAATTCCCAAGATAATTAAATTACATTAAAAGTAAACACCATATGTAAAAATTGAATAGTGATTAGGAAATAATTATATCCATCATAAAATAATATGTATATTTAATATAAAAGTAATTTAAAATGAAATATCATTAGATTCAATTGATTTTTTCTGGATAAATTTTATAATGACAAAAGAAATTGACATTTCAAAACAGCATTTACCACTTGGTAATTTCAAAATTAAAACCCCTTGGATGAGATAATTAAAATTAAAACATTAAATACCATGAATATAAAAGTATTAGTGATATAATATATGAAATTATAAAATAGATACACCACAAAAAATAAGTAAGTTGTGAATATGACATTTATCTCACAAATGTAAAAAGCGAGATGAAAACCCCTTACCTTTCGCTCTTATTAGGTGGAACACTCTTTAACCACATGTTTAATGGTATTAAAATTTTATTAACTTATAATTTTTTTTTAATATTTATAATATCATATATGACCCCCTTATAACATATTATTAACTTATTGTTAATATTCTTTTTTTATTTTCATTGGTTTGGGTGATAATTTCTTTGTTTTTCAAGTATGTCTTGGAATGTTATTTATTATTATTATTAATTAGATAATGATTTTATCATATAAATAATATAAAAATTTATGTAAATATTATATATATATATATTATATGTATTTATATTAATTGATAATTTTTTGAAATAGGAAATGAAATGAACCATTTATGGAGATGGTAGGTCGTACATATGCATGAATGCTTCAACCAGTTATTTTTTGTATTTAGAATATAAATGGCATATATATCGGTGTGTGTGAGTGTGTCTGTATTTATATTTTAATTGAAAAATAATATTTATTTCATATATGTCACGTATTTTTATTAAAACTATCCTTAATACATTCCATTTACAACATTAATGAATCATGTCACTATATGAAGGTGGTAGTCGACACGTCCAAAAACGATGCTATCATATTCCCAAAAAATATAAATAATGAAGTTATATGCTATATAAACAAATTATATAAGAATTAAGACATTATAAATAACATATATATCATATATAATCTATAAATACAACATTATTCCAACCTCTAATGGTGGTAATGGAAGAATGAATGACATCGGTTCATGAGGCGGTAGTTTGCGGTACACACGAACGATGATTGTGTATCTTATTTTATGAATGTGTGTGAAACTATACGTATTAACCTTATTATCAAAAAATATAAGTTTATTTAGGATAATGAGGTTATTATTTAAGTAATATATAATAATAATTGAAGTGGTGGAGAAATAAATAAAACAAAAGAGCTCATTGAAGAATGTTATCTCTTATTCAGGTAACTTTTTTTGTACCAAAAAACATAATTGGATTGAATTATCCCAAAATTGAGTATTATAGGATGATTTTAGGTATTTTGGATGCTTATTTAGGTATGTTTTGGATGATAAAAAATGGCATGAGGGGTGTAAGGAAGGGGGAGATTGAATTCCTTTTTATAGTGGAGTGCCATTCTTGTAAATACCAAATAGAAAACACTATTGGGAGGTCTCCCTTAAATAATGTGATTTAAAAATGGAAAATAATGGATTAATTAGTAATTATAGTATTTAAAAACACACACTACACAAAAATATAATCATTTTTATCATTTTGTTCCTTAGTCTTTAAGCCTATTTATTCAGTTTGTTTCATTTAGGTAACTAGTTTTCTAAACAATGTAATTCTTCCATTAAGACTAAATTAATGTAAAATTTAATATAAAATATATACACATTAAATTATAAATATTATACCTAATTTTAAAAAATGATATCCCATGTTTTTTGAAAATTAATTTTTAAACAAGCGCATGTAAAGCGCAAAAACCTAGCTTTAACCCGAACTATGCTAATAATATTTTTCTTATTTTGGGGTTAATATTTTCATTATAAATGATCAATTGGTCCATAAATAAACTATATTTTATATTTATTAAAATTTGAAAATCAATTTTCATAAGTTGGGATTTTTAATAATTTTAATTCTTTTAATAAAAAATCATTTAATATAAAATAACATTATTGAAAATTTTGAAATTATATAATTAATATAAATTAAAAAATTCCAATAACATGATGTAATTAAAATATATTAAGTTAAAATCTATGTAACATGACTTATTCATCTAAAAAAATAATTTAACCTAATATTTAATTCAATTTTATTCATTTTTAATATTTTTAATATCATTTATTTTATTTTATTATTAACTAAAAAATCATTACCTTTGAATTTCTTAAGCATTTTAAGTAACTAATTCATATCTTAAAATTAATAATAAACTATTATGATAAAAATAACTTATATATCCTTAAAATGGATATGTTTAATTTAAAATATTATGTTTTTTTTCATATCTCAAGTCTTTGTAAGTGTTAAAGGTAAGGAAGGTTCCTTTTTTGTCTTTTTCTTACTTAATATACTATATAGGACACATTCATGGAATAGTATCCAAATGTCACATTAAATTTAAAAAAAATAATGGATATGGTCTAAAATTTGTTATCTAGTGGATTTTTAACAAGTTTATAGGTCATGTTTACCATTATGTTTAAAGATTAACGGCTAAGTAAACTAATTTTTACATTAATCGTTGAAGTTAATTTTAATTACATTCATTAATATTATTACTAAAAACTAAATTAATTTCATTATATTATAAATAAATACCCATTACAACAATTTATATCCAATTTCTAAATTCAATTCATATAATTGGAAAAGGTAAATTTAAAACTAATCTCACAGATGTGGCGAGAAAGCATCTTTTTAAAGTGATAAATGTTCTAATGCTCATTAAGGTTTTATATCTAAATTAAATATAAAAATTATTCTAATAAGATAAATTAGATTAATATATTTATGACTGATGAAATTTTACTTTAAATTTTTTTTCAAATATAATATATAATTAAATATTATTTAAATGAAAAGGCAGTCTTCACCTAAAATAGTGTATTTTTCACTATTCATCAAAAAATAAAAATTCTCAGAAAAATACCAATAATTCACCCTAGTACAATTTTAATGTTATTATTTCAAAAATAATGTTTATTTTGAAATATAAAATTGATATAAGTGTCAAAATTCTATTTTTAAAACAGATGTTCCCCTAAAAGGGAAAAAACTGCCTTTAGAAAAATATAGCTTTTGTACATAAAAATGGATTTCTTCTTATCTTATTTCAATCAAATATATTGTATGAATGTCAAAAATATTTGATTAAATATATATTTTATATTTTTTATTAACATCATTCACTGATAGTTATTAATTTAATTTAATATGATAAAACTCCTTTAGCACAAAATTATATTTTTTTAATAAAAACACCCCCTTTATATTTAACTGGTTCTTACATTCATTTCTAATTAAGCGATAACTAATGAATTAAATTATAAACATTCATATGTTAGTTAATATTATTAATAACTATTAATTTATCATCTTTGTTAAATATTATTTTATTAAATAATAATATTATAATAATATATTGTCATTCGGTAAAACTCGGTTATTCGTGTTACACCAGTTGTTAGAGAAATTAATTTTCATGTGTAATGCAAGATAAAAATGGTGTTACATGTAGAGAAATATATAATTTATGTTTTTTGTAAAATAATATTAACTTTTTGTTTAGTATAAATCAAGCTAGGAGTACAATTAAATTTATTCTAAAGGAAATTTTCTAATGTATTATGGTGTTACATTCTCTCCACCTTAAATAAACTACATCCTCTCAATTAAAACATTATCTTGGTAATTGAGGGTTTGGGATTTTAATTAATATTGTTGAAAAACCCACATCATAAATAAGGTTAATAACACATATTCATAACAATAAATAAATCTAAATGTGAAGGTCACCACAAAACTACGCTTTCGAGTATGAGAACATTATTGAAAACTTGGTCATGGAAGATAAGTATAACTATCAAGTTATAATGGAGAGTGACAGAGAAAATTTTCAATAAAAAGTTGATGACTACAAATCTTAAGACCACAATTATGAAAAAGGTCCTTGATTTAATTAAAAATGATGATAATTGGGAAAAAATGTTTTAAGACCATATTTTCTATGTTTGAGGAATTATTTCACTCTTATGGAATATATAAAAATATACATCCGTATTTCATAAACACAACATTATCACTCGATTATGAATTTTTTTTTTCATTTCTTAGCATAGTTTTTATCTTATGGTGACGTAAAAAAATGATCTCTAAAACCTCATTCAACGTTCAAATTTAAAAAAATCATAAATAGTCAAATTTTCCAAAGGATTATGAAACAAAATTTTTAGAAATAAGGTATCTAAATTTCAAAGATGAACATATTATTAATCATAACAACCTAAATTATGTCTAAATCATCACATAAAAACATGTGGATATCTTCTTCATTTATTCTCTTAAAACATGGAAATTTCTTTAATTACCATAAAACATTATTGGAAACATGCATTCTTCCTTACTCATAATGTAAAAAAGATGTTATTGGATATATTACTTAATTAAAAAAGTTTTTTAAACTCCCTAAATAATAGCATACACCATGTTTTTAACAAATCATTAATCAATTCCAAGTTATTATGTAATATCCAATATAATTTTTCCATATTAGTCATCTTTTTTATCCAAACATCATTTTCTCAGCATCGGGAACATGTTAAAGGTTATCCTTCCCTCTACCATGTATTTTCTAAAATGTATAACTTGCTATTGAATCAATTTTATTATTACTAATCAATATACACTTTCAAATACATAATGATAATTACTACAATACAATCCTTATTTATTTTATAATTATGATGACTAGTACCTTAATCAAATAAAATAATTTGTAAATCCAAACACAGGCATATTAATCCTTCCTCTTCATCTATGGAAGTAGCAAAATCTTATCCATGATCTGTTCACCTATTTTTGGGTATATTGTTTTAAAACATGAGACATTGATTTGTGTATTGTCTCATCTCCTTACAATTAAATAATTGTATATTGAAAACCTTTTTCTTATCCTTGAAATCACAAGCATGAAGGCATTTCTCTCCACATTTGTTTAAAAGTCCCATTCCTTTTAAAAAAGTACCAGGGTGATTATTTCCACAATTATTACATGTGATAAAATATTTCTTTCCCTTATTACATTTATCAATTTTTTCCTAGTGTCCTATTTTTCTCATGATTCATTCAAAGCCATAATACTTAGATAATTCTTTCTCTATATTATTAACACATGATACTATGTCTTCATATGATATGAATGCTTGGGAAACAAGCTTGATTAGAAATATTGTCTTAAGACCATAAAATAAATGATCATTCTTACTATTTGGATCATGTTTATTGGGTAGGCTCATACTCTTTATGCTACGATCAATTTATAAATGACAACATAGACTCGATTATATATTATCATGTATAATCCCAAAACTAGTGAAATACATAACATAAATTGAAAATTTATGTTTAGATAATCACATAATCATAATCATGGTTTCACTGGGGTTTTCTTATCTAATTATCCTCAAAATATATCATAAGATTATGTTCTCTAATATATGTTTTTCTCAATCTAGTTTCCTTGGTTTCTACTAAAGTTCCTTTGATATCAACTGTAATGACCTAACCCTATTAATACCAGATCTGATGTCTATAACCATTACATTAGCATGATTATAAGGAATAAAATCCCAAATGACCAATTAGTTTATTAGTTTTTTAAAATCATATAAAAAACATTATACCCATATTTAATTGGGAAATATAAAATAAAATATAATAGATAAAAAATATAAATAAACATCATCCTCGAAACTTATTACAACAATTCATTTTCATATCCTAGGGAAAAGAAAAAAAGTCTGATCTAAAATGATATGTAAGGTTAATCATACAATGGAAGTAATCATTAATCAAATAGTAATAATAAATATAGAGAGGTATGTAACAGAAAACACTTTATATTTAAATAACTGGATAATTCATAATTTACATAGGATGGTAAATGACTGAAACACATGCCATTTAACCAATAATATGAGATTGAAATGAATCCATAGATAATTTCAAAGAAAAAAATATCATGGATAATTAATAACTAAATTAGAATTAAGAAAATGACTGATTTTATATTTCATGCTCCCTATATTCATGATACATTTACCATCAAGATCTATTCTCAATATAATTTAAACTACTCCTTTTTAGAAAACTGATTCATCACAGAAGAAGTTATCGATGCCTCAAAGGGATATCTATAACCAGACCTCACCAATTTCATATAAGTCTAAATCATTGTCCATTTATAAAATAATTAATTTAATTAATAAACAATAGGCCTTATCATCAAATATCTCTATTGAATAAATAATACATATTTATCAATAATTTCATTGTTAATCAAGTAACTTTCAAAGTAAAAACCATAAGTAATAGTGGAATACAGTTTAGGAAATAATCATATACATTATACAAGAATATGGATATTTAATATAAATTCAATTCCCAATGAAAAATGGTTACAATAATGTTAACCATTCACTTGAAATTTAACAATCACAAAAGAAATTGAGATTTCAAAATAACTTTTACCACTTGGTAATTTTAAAATTAAAAGACATTGGATGAGATAATTCAAAGTATAACCATAAATAAAATGATTATAAAATTATTCCTGATATAATATATCAAAATATCTAGTAGATACACCACAAAAAATAAGTGTGTTGTGAAAGTGACATTTATCCCACAGATTTAAAAAGTGAGATGAAAAACCCTTATGTTGCGTTCTCTTTCGGTTGAACGCTATTTAAGATCTTTAGTAATGGTTTTGAGAAATTTTTTAAATTATAAAATAACTATATTAATATTTATTATATCATATATTACCCCTTTATAACATATTATTACCCATTTTTTAATATTCTTTCGTTATTTTCATTGTTTTGGGTGTTAATTTTCTTATTTTCTGAGTATGTATCAATTTGTTATTTTTCATTAATATTAATTATATCATAATTTAATCATACATATAATTTCAACCGTGATTAAAATATGATATATATTTATTATATATTTATTTATAGTATTCCATATTGTTTGAAGATAGTAGATGAAATGCACTTTTCATGGAGACGGTAGGTCGTACGTACACATGAACGCTACTTCCACTTATTTGTCATCTTTAAAAATTAAGTGATGTATATATATATTATAATTAAATAATAATATTAATGTAATATATTTCACAAATCTTTATTAAAGCTATCTTTAATACATTCTATGTATAACATAAACGAATCACATCACTTTGAGGAGGTTGTAGTCCACACATCCAAAAATGATGTTGTCATTTTCAAAAAAAATAAAAATCATAGAGTTATGTCATATATAAATAATTACATAATCATAAAGAAATTCTAAATAATATATATATATATATATATATATTATAAACCATAAATACATCATCACTCCAACATTGAAAGGTGGTAATGGAAAAACGAATGACATCGGTTCGCGAGGCGGTAGTCCGCCATATACACGAACACTGATTTTGTATCCTATTTGATGGAAGTTTGTTAAAGTTTAAGTCATAACCTTAATATAAAAACATATAATTATATTTATCATACTATGGTTAATATATAAAATATATAATAATAATAATTTAATTGGTGGAAAAAATTAAAATAAAAGAGCTCGTTGAAGAACGTTATGTATTATTTGGGTAACTCCTTTTGGTTTGTACCAAAAGATTTTTTTGGTATGTTTTATGTGAAAATTTAGGCTTATAATATTAGTATATTTATTTTGGAAGATTATTTGGGCATTATTTTTATGATACAAATTGGATTGAGAGTTATGAGGAAGGGGGAAGAGTGAATGTGTTTTTATAGTAGGGGGAGTGACATTCTTATAAATACCAAAAGGTAAACACTGTTCAGAGGTATTTATTACCTAATGTGCTTAAAAAAGGAAAAAATATAGTAAAGTTTATTTATGGTTGATATAAACTAACACAACAGTAAAACAAAATCATTTTTATCATTTTTATCCTTAGTCTTTAATTTTTCTTATTTTTTACATTTTAGTTTTTCATTTAGGTAACAAGTTTTTTAACCTATGTAATTAATAAATTAAGAAAAAATTAATGTAATAATTGTTATAAAATATAGAACCAATTAATTTGACATATTATATATAATTTACAAATTATAAATATCATGTGTGTTGGAAAGTAATTTTAAAACAAGCACATGTAATGCACAAATAACACTACTTTAACCCAAACCATGCTAACATTGTTTTTATTATTTATGGGTCAATATTTACATTATAATAGATCTACTAGTACCTAAATGTAAAATATTTTATATTTATTAAAATTCAAAAAACAATTTTGAAAATATAGGATTTTTAGTAATTTTAATTCTTTTAATAAAATATCATTTATTATTAAGTAACATTAATGTCAATTTTTACATTATTTAATTAATTTAAATTTAAAAATATAAATATAATGATGGAATTAAAAATATATTAATTTAAATTCTATTTAACATGAAATATTCATCTAAAAAATAAGGTAAAAAATAATTCATTCAATTTTCTTCACTTTTTATATTATCAGTATCATTTATTTTATTTTATTATTAACTAAATAATTGGCTTTTCTTAAGAATTTTATGTAACTAATTCATCCCTAAAAATTTATTAAGAATTATTATGATAAAAAACTCATTTATCTTTCAAAGGATATTTATAACCTAAATTATGATTTTTTTCCATATCTCAAGGCTTTATAACTGTTAATGGTAAGGAATGTATCTTTTTTGTCTTTTTCCTTACTTAACATATTGTATAGGTCAATTTTAGGGAATAATATCCCACTAACTAATATAATTAGAACCAAGATGGTATATTGTCTAAATATGGGCATCCAATGGATTTTATACAAGTCTCTGTGTCATTTTCACCTATAAGATTAATGTTTAACCACGAAGCATAATTTTTTTACCTTCATTAGTGTAACTAATTTTAATTAGTTTCACTAATATTTTTGGTGAAATATTAATATGATATTATTAGACTCTAAATATTATACTAATACCAACTATTTATATCCATTTTTTCAAATTCAATTCACATAAGTGGAAATTTTAAATTTAAAGCTAATCTCGTAGATGCAGTGAGAAAGAGGATTTTTAAAGTGATAAATGATCAAAAGTTCATGATGTTTTTATATCTAAATTCAATAAAAAATTATTATAATAACCTAAATTTTATTAATATATTCATAATTTATATATTGTGACTTTAAAACCAATTTTAAATTAAATTTAATGTTAATAATTATTTAAATGAAAATGTTGTATTCAACAAAAATACATTATTTTCATTATTCATCATAAAATGAAACTTTTCAAAACAATTACCAAAAAATTAACCTAAGATAATTTTGACGTTACTTTATAAAAAATTACATTTATTTTTACATTTAAAACATATAAAACTATAAAAAAGATGTTTTAAAATAGGTACACCATTAAAAGGCCACAAAACTATCTTTAGAAAAATTTAGCTTTTTATAGATATAAATGTTTTTCTTATTATATTATGTCTATCAAATATGTTGGATTATTGTAAAAAATATTTGGTATAATTTATAATATATATATTTTATTAATATCATTCACTAAGAGTAAATCATTTAATTCTTTATGATAAGTCTCCAATGGTTCCTAATAATAGTTTTTATAAAAACATCCCCTTTATATTCAATTAGTCCTTATATTCATTTATAATTAATTGGGAACAAATTAATTCAATAATATACATTCATATTTTTGTTAATACTATTCATAACTACTAATTTATCATTTATTTACAATCTTATTATATTAAATAATTATATTTTGAAAAAAATATTTTTTTTATAATACTCTGTCTTGCGTGTTACACAAGCCATCAAAGAAAGTCATTGTTTGTGTGTAAAACAAGATATAATAGGTTTTCCATATAGAGAAATCTAAAATTTATGTTGTGTGTAACATAATATTAACTTAGTGTTTCATATCAAACAAGCCCGAAACAAAAAAAAATTTACTCTAAAAGGAAAATATAGTAATGTCTTGGGGTGTTACACTAACCATTTATGCTTAGATAAAACTCTCTTATTGATAGGTAGGTAGTTCATGTCAAGTTGGAGGATACTACCCATATACTAGATATAAATTTACATTATGATGATAATGGCTACATGGGTTTTTTAGTAGAGCCTAATCTTCAGGCGATATAGGTTTAGTTAGAGATTGAGACTCATGTTTCCTTCTATTTTGGAATCCCAGTAACCAAATTAAAATTATTGTGGTGAGCACCCTACATGGAATAGTGGGAAATTAATAAGAATATAATTTTCTCAAACTCGCTATGGTAATTGATAATCCTAATTCAGATATACGATTTATATTTAATTCAGTATACTTTATACATGTTGTATACTATCTTGTTGTGATTTTTGATTGGGTTTTGCAGGAAATCGTAGATAATTAGAAAATGGATGTGATGATATTGAAATTTTACAATTATATATGATTTAAATTTTAATCAATGATTTATGATATAAAATTATCAAAGGCAAACTCTTGTTATACTATAACCAAGAAAAAAAATTCAATTCAATCCATAAAACTCTCTAGATGAAGAAAACTTATAACATAAGAGGAAAAATTGTGTCATAAACCCTCTGCCTCTACCTTGGGTCAACCTTTCCAAAGACACCATTAATTAATTCAATCCCTAAAACATAGAGGAAAGATTCTTCAAGACTGAAAATCTATCATTCATGATGTAAAATGGAGTTTTACAACATAAATGTTTCGAGTGGAGAGAAGCTTCTGAAGTCTTATGACGTAAAAATCTATTTACATCGTAATGTCCTTTAGACTTTATATATTTCAGGCATCTCCTAACATGAAAACAATCATATTTCCATTTAGTTTTTAGTCTTTCATTTTCATTCCTCCAATCTTGTATTCTCTCATTCTAATCTCATGGTGGTACTATTCTTTCATCCAAAGAAGTCTTCAATTTCCATTCATTATTCCAAAACCATGCTACTTTCAATTCAATTATTGTGGTTATACTTTTTTTCCAATCATGAAAGTCTATTTTTTCTCTTTCTCTATTGATCATTGATTTTTTAATGGACATTTCAATCATGCTACCTCTACTCCCTATGTTTAAATTTTTCATCTTCATGTGCAATTAATCCGCCTCGGGATAGGGTTCAAGAGTAGTGGTAAAATCTCTTCAATGAATCTCTAAATCAATGATTGGGTAAATTATTACCTCGGAAATTAGGCTAATAATAAAATTATATTTTATTCTCTTGCATGAACCAGGCTTGTGGGATTATAAGAGAAGGACCCTAACCTGATCAAAATGAACAAAACTAGGACAAATAGTTCTATTGGTTTTATAACTTTGTAGATTCACCTAATTCATCTAGGCTGAATACCACCTCCAGACCAAAGAGTGGTTTTCAACTTAAGTAAATCCATTTTTTGAGACTGAACCAAACTTGGTAAATCTTGAATAGATACGGAGTCTGAGAAAATAGATCATCCTTTTTTAGGTTTAGGGATACCCACTACACATGCTCCCCGAAGTTGATTCTAAACCCTTATTATATCAACTATAGTCTAATATATTTTCATAACATAAAAACCAACATCAAATAATTATCATAAGTAATTCATTCTATGTTATAAATCCCAGGTCACAATTCATGTCATCACCTCCCTATAAGTTTAACCCCAGGCATCCACTTCTTTTCATATCTTCATAATAATTCTAATTGGGTTACATATAAAAATTTAATCTAATCATGCCCATATAGAACTAATGACACTATGTGGGATGGTAAAATTTATGTGTCCACTTCAAGGAATTTAATTCAGCACATTGACCTCTAATAAGGACCTAGGATTTCCTCACACCACTTCCCTTTACCTTTCATTACAAATTTTTCACAAAGATTATTTTACTTATATATTATATGATTATAGAGCATGGAAATAGCCCCTCAGACTCATTAAAGTATCCTGAAACATCAATAATATCTTTATTTAGACCTTGAAATTGATTGATAAAGGTTTAAATGTCATCATTCAAACAAGGATGATCAAAACAATCCTGCTACTCCCAATCAACTGAATTCTCAATTTTTACATCCCAAACAAAAAGGAGCAAAACTGATATTATAAGAGCACACCATTATAGACTATGTATTATCATACATTTGTGGTGATGGTCACATTATTATACTCCACTCATCTGGGAAGATAATTTTAAAATAAAGTTAGGTTCAATTCACAAAATCGAGAACATGTTTCAATTTAGTGGGTTGTAGAGAGATGACCCACACTATCATTTATCAAATTTCCTCACAGTCTATGACACCTTTAGGAACCAAGGTGTATCTTATGATTCCATTTATAATAGGTTATTTCACTTCTCATAGTGAGATAGATCTAAATGTTGGATTAATTACCAGGTTACTAAATCTATCATGACATCAGATAAATTAGCTAAGAAATTACATGATAAGTAATTCCCAACCTTGCAGACCTGGAAACTATGAACTATAATTCAAAGCATTGCTCAAATGTATGGTGTGAATCAGAGGAGGAATCACACCATTTTAAGTAACTAACGAAAAAATACCAACACCATGGGCTCAAGGTCTCACTTTAACTACAAACTTTTTATTATGGTTTACAACTATTTGCTCACATTGTGGTTCTCATTTCCTCTAATGAAATACTTATTCATATGAAACCAGAAGTTATTAGAGACATTTTAGATGAAATATCGCACAACTATATCCTTTTAGTGTTATAAATGTCCTCCAAGGATTGTTTTCACTAAGTAGAAGAAACCCCATGGATTTTTAACTCGGTTGAAGTTATCAATAAAAAATGTAAAATTTGAAATTCTACAGACAATAATTACCACCACATTCCCCAATTAATGAAATCCAATCACGTGAGATGTGTTGAGGCACACACCCATACCAATACTATCGAGCAGGAATAGAAGAGAATCAGAGTTGAGATTTTAATTACATGAATTATAATCAACAAATTTCAATAGTACATGACACCCTATTACCAACATAGACATGTTATATAGAAAACCAATCAAGGTTAATATCAATAAAGGAGTGGTAAATCTCCACTAATAAATTAGGGAACACCTAGGTATCCTTACCGAAAATAAGAACCCCTTCCACAAAAACCATACCCTCTTGGGATCAGCATTTTCTACATCAACACCAATTCTAGTTGTGAGATCTACCTTGTTATCCAAATGCATTTCAACCTGTACAATACTATATAGAAAATAATAAGACCACATTTTTTTAAAATGAGAACCAAAATGTGACCATAAAAGAAAAAAATTAAAATCAAAGGGATTCTGTCCGTAATCTTGATCATCAGGTTATTCAAATTTCCAAGACACAATCATATCGACTCCTGGGCACATTGCTTGGTAACACCAAGACTCATCCAAAAGATGAACCAAAGGTCGTGGTCCTTCAAATCAAATAAGATATAAAATTAAAAAATAATTATATAGGTAATAAAAGGGGGTAATAAGACCCCAATCCAAATAAAACAATTACTTAAAATGAAAATAATGATGAAGTTAGAGAAAAATAAATCTCAAAATACCTCAAAAAGGAAATGTTTATGACTTAGAGTAACCAATTATGGAAGAACTTTATGTGGAACCACCAACATAAAACTCCCTCTTCTATATTATAAGAGGATAAGACAATGATATAATGAGGATCAGTATAAAAAAATCATGTACATGTTAGAATTACTACACATCAATATTCCCTTTAATGAAGACAATTCCTAAATTATAGACTATAAATACTTCATAAATAAGTTTCTCTAGAACAAGGAAAAAATGGATGACTTTTGAGTTCTCTATTTTAATGAAGAGTGTTTGGTGTTCATTCAATAAAAAAATAAACAAAATATGAGATACCCTAGAGGCTTCTCGAATCCATGGACTATTGGATTGTGCAATTTTGGGAAATATTTA
Organism: Viscum album; assembly: GCA_963277665.1. Classification (NCBI taxonomy): domain Eukaryota; kingdom Viridiplantae; phylum Streptophyta; class Magnoliopsida; order Santalales; family Viscaceae; genus Viscum; species Viscum album. Next base: position 1,356,327,320 of record OY728164.1, read on the forward strand.
TGTGATATTGGTGTGAGATTCAATATTATGTTGACGAGTGTTTTTGGATTAATATTACATGATGAAGTGAATATAACAAGGGTATAGCTTCACCTCATATATAGATCTCTTATTTAAGCTCATGGACATATCAAGGTTGTTTTAGTTAAGGTTGTAAAGTTTATTTTCCCAGCAGAAATTCTAATCTTAGACATGGAGGAAGAGGGTGTTGTCCCTATCATAATAGGGTGACAATTTCTCATGATTGTTAAAGTACTCATAAATTTCAATCGAGGTAGATTGATCTTATAATATTGTTAAGAACAAGTATTCATTGATCTTGTGAAATCAACAAAGTAATGTGGATATTTTATTGTGTGTCAAGGTATATTTATAGATGAAGAAGAATGTGATACTATAGATCTTGAATATTAAATGGAAATTTCCCCCCTAACTAATAGGATAATATTGAATATGAATAGTTTCATTAAATTTAACTTCTAATAAGATACTCCTTATCAAAGTTCAAACCATTGATCCTTAATCCACTAAGATGAGAATTAAATCATCTTCCATGAATGATCAAATATTATTTATCAGAAAGTAAGGATTAAAAATCAATAATTATAAGCTCTGAGTTGAATAAATAAAAAGAGGATAAATTTTTGGATTTACTTAATAGGATTATAAAATCTATAGATTAGTGTGTGGCTGATATAAATGGAATTATACCCATGATCTAAACTCAAAAAAAATTACTAGGAGAAGGCTCGAAACCAAAACTCAAACCTCAATGGTGTCTCACCCCACCTATTAAAAAATAGCTTGAAAATAAGTTATAAAACATTTTGAAAATGGAATCATCTTCTCTATATTAGATATTGAAGGGTTAATTCTCCTAAAATTTGTTCTGAAGAAAAGCCTATTTAACATTATTATGATTATAGAAAATGAATTGATTCCAACTCATACCATTAATCAATGGGGAGTCTATGTGGATTATAGAAACCATAACATAGAAAATTAGAATCACCATTTTCCTATACCATTTATACATTATATACTGAAGATGTCATATAGTATGGAATTTTATTTCTTCATAGATGGATATTCAGAGTATATTCAAATCCATGTTGACTTATCCAATCATTAAAAATCAACATTCAATTATACTTTAAAATCCATTTCCAATTAATGAATGTCATTATGGATTTTAAACACACCAAAACCATTAAAACGGTGCATGAAACATATCTTCCAAGATATGTTAGAGGAGTATTTGTAAATATTAATGGATGGTTTCTCCATTTTTTCACAATCCTTTGAGGTATATTTGAGTAATTTATTACTTGTTTTGTAACATTATAAAGAAATATTTGTGGTTCTAAATTAGAAAAATTCTATTTTTTGGTGTGAGGAATATATATTGGAACAAGATTTAAAATAATTAAATATATGTGAATCCATCTAAGATAAAATTCTTCCAAGAGTTTCTAGAAACCCCCTTTATTAAGGGAATAATGAGATTTCTAGGCCATGTAAGATTTTATCATCAGTTTATAAAATACGTTTCTCAAATATCAAATCCACTAGTGCACCTACTAGCCAAGGAAATCCCTTTTGAACTCAAAAATTACAATCGAAAATACTTTTACACTCAAAAAAATTTTTTTTTCATAGATCGTATTGTCATATCTCATGATTGAGAAATGGGACAATGATCATATGTTTACTGAAAGTGATATTTTTAGGCAATGTTTTAGGAAAAAAGGTTGAAAATATTTCTCAACCAAGGTATTGTGTTATCCCTAACCTCAATTATGATCAAATTAATTACACTACTATAGAAAAAGATCTTCTTGTAGTGGTCTTTCCTTTTGATAAATTTATATCATACCTCATGCTTTCTTGAGTTGTGTTTTTCATTGATAATGTTTCTTTAAAGTATGTTATGAATAAAAAGGATATCAAAAAAGTGTTGATATGGTGGATACTAATGCTAAAATAGTTGTACATTATCATTAATGATACAAAGGGGACTGATAATGGTACTTTTGACCATCTATCCTCACTCTAACTACCAATTATTGAAGACAATGAAGAGATTATAATTTTGTATGAATTCCATAATGAAACACTCTTCAATGTATATGTGCAAGAACATTTAGTTGTATTTTGATATAGAAAACTATTTTTCCACTAGGAACCTTTACCCAAACTTCTTATATCAACAAAGGAAGAAGTTTTTTTCCTATATGTTTCACTAATACTCGGATGATCCACAGTTATTTAAGAAATGTGTTGATGGTTTAATGTGATAATGCATTCTAGAAGTTGAAGTTCATAGTGTTTGAGAACTACTTGTTGCCTTACCAACTGGAAGATGCTGTGGATTTGATCTTACCATTACTAAAATTCTCTAATGTTTATTTTTCTATCCCACACTCTATATGGATGCAAGGAACTTCATAAAAAGTTGTGATCAATGCAAAGAAAAAGGAACTATTGGTAAACACAATGAAATTACCCATAACCCTATCCATGAAATAGAAATCTTTGATGTTTTTGGAACATATTTCATGGGCCCATTTCCCAATTCCTATAGAAATATATATATCATGGTTTGTATAGACAAAATCTCAATGTGTATAGAAGAGAAAGTTACCAATTTATACATGGCATAAGTGTTCATGAATTTTCTAAAGAAAAACCTTTTTACACAGTTTGGATTTCCCTGATTAATCATTAGTGATCAGGGAACACAATTCAATAATGATTCCATTAAAGGGATACTATAAATGTAAAGACCCGGAATTTCGGTGGATTTTTTTTTCTAAATACGTGGGAATTTTACGAGTCTATGAAAATTGACGGAATTTGATTTCGAGGCTCGATGGGCCTAGAATCAATTTCTGATGTTTTGTTCAGGTACAATCAGTAAATGTGGGAGCAGGATTTTATAACACTTGAACTGGTGCTCAAAATCGAATTTTGAAGGAACCATTGAACTCGCAGCGTCAGTGATTTCTTAGTAAGACCTTCACCATAGTTGCGTTTTAATGTGATTGGAAGATAGATTTTTGGGATTCATTAAAAAAGTAAAATAAAAATAAGTTGATAGCTTATTTTTATTTCATGGTGGTTATAAGCTCCAAGTAGAGGTTAGTGGTGGGGCCACAACACCATAACCTCCCATGAGAGGTTATAGAGGTGGGTCCCACCCACACATAACCTCCCTTGGGAGGATATTTATTGTGGGGACCACACAGGCTTTAACCCCTTGTAACTCTCTATAAAGTAGGGGGGACCCATGAACTTCCACAACTAATTAATTGTTCCAACCAACGTAGAATTAATTGAACCCCTCATTTAGTTAATTCAACTTTTTAATTATTTTGAACTCAAGCCAATGATTAAATAATAGAAAAAGCTATTATTTCATTAGGTTGGAAATTATTTTGGGTGGGACTTGAGAGAGAACTTCATCTTCTCGATGATGAACATGAAGAATGCTCCTTCCACCGAAAATCGACGAACACCATCTTCTTCCTTCTTCGACCATGGAAAGAAAGTAAAGTTTCACCCATGAAGAATGCTGACTCCATCATCGGATTCTTCTTTCCTAACATCAATGAAACGACGCTGCCTTTTCCCATGACTTCGTCAATTAACAATCGTCAAGCCAGGTAGGGGGATTTGAGCTGTTTTGGTTCCATTCTACATCGTTAATATTTTTGGTATTCATTATGCCGAACGTTATCAACATAACATGGGGGAGTTCGGACCACACCAACACGGCCGACCCTCCCCCTTTGGTTGATCTTGTTTGTTGAAAATGGAGGAACGGACCGCGGTGAACAATGGTGGCCGGCGATGGGCCGACCGTGAAAGAAACCGGTAGTGCAAGGGCCGCTGGGTTCCCAAGAGGGTGCGGCACCGCTTTGCTAAGCGGAGGAGAGCCGCGACCATGAAGAGTATAAGCAGAGGTACATGGCACCGTCGCGCCGTGTAGAGGCATCAGGAGGTGGAAACCAAGGTAGGCCGTGGCGGAGGGGCGTGGTGCCACCACACCGTGGCGGAGGGGCGTGGCGCCGTCGCGGCACGACGGCGGACAGGACCGCAGCCCGGGTGGGCCACGGTGGGAGAGCATGGGTGCAGCACTGTCACACCACACCGAAGAAGACCCGCTTCCTAAGGCTGCAATGGATAGGGGAGGGTGTCTGGCTTAGCCGGCCACCGGTGCACGCTACACAGGCAGGACCCTTTGGGTCCTGTGCTTTCAGGGGCTGGCGCCATGTGCCAGCCGTTAAGAGCAAAGGGGGAGGGGGTACAGCACCCCCCCCCCATGGTGTGGCTCGCCATGCCACGTGACCAGATAGCCGTGGCCATCTGGCCAGGCCACACAGACAATCGTCGGGCCACGTGGCAAGCTGGGCAGGCCACGCGGCCAGCTGAGCCAGCCCACACGGTCAGCCGGCCATGGCCATACGGCCAGCCGGCCCGGGCCCCGTGGCCTGCCAACCAGGTCGGGCCGCTTTCGGGACGGGCCACCTTCAGGTTGGGTCAGACCAATGGACCAGGTTAGACCCTAGTCAGGACCCGGGTCGGGTCGGGTCGGTGCAATTGGGTTGGATCGGACCAGAACCCGTCAGACCCGATTACACCTAATCGCCCATAACTCGGGCTACGGGTCTCTGATCGAATAACCGTCTGTGGAGACAAAAATATTGTAATGAGAGGATTACTTTAGCATATCCCACATGAGTTTTGGACACATTTTTAGTACATTTGGGTTGGTTTGAACCGAAAAACCAACCGAGCCCATGGGACGGAAATGCCAATAACTCACAGACCGGGCATCTGATTGACGTGCCGTCTATTGTGTTGAGACCCCTATGATGTGGAGGTTCGTTGAGATACTTCCATGTGAGAATTCATGACATTTGGAGTATCTACTAGTAGCTCGTGGAGCGGATCCTCTCAAAGATGAGCGTAGAGTGTGCAAAGACATAGTAGCTGACAGACCTGACGACTGCTCGACCGATTCGACTAGGAGTGATTTGACTAGCCCAGTGGGAAGCACATGGTATTTGGTGGAAGTCCCACGGCAGAGTGCTTATTATTTAGAGTCAGACCCGCAATACTCGATAGGAGGAGTACCTCTGCAGGATAATAGGGGGAGCACCTGGTATTTGGCGGCACACCCACAATGGATGGAGCGCTTGGTAGTTGGTAGCAAACACGCGTTACTCCACTGGAGGAGTACCTCAGTAGTCCAACGTTAGTGAGAAGCGCCTCAGTGTCATGACAAGCCCACTGTACTAGACAAAGGAGGAGTTCTCCAGCAGTTGTGGTTTCAATAATGAAAATCCTGGTTTGAGCTGAGTCAATGACCTTTGCGTTTTCTTCATGATTGAGATGGGTTACTTGATAACTTAGGTATATGTATAGTAATATACCTAATTAATGGTTATCTATTGATTTCATACTTTTTGGTTTATCCTTGTTTGATATTGTGAGACCTTGAGGTTCTCGGGGTCCCTACTGAGTATCATTATACTCACCCCTACATGGGATATGCCCGCACCTCATTGTGTTAGATGCAGACGACGGACAGTGCTGACAGAGGCCGAGAGCACCAGGACTGGATGATACCCAGAGAAGGACCTTACGACGTATCAGTACACGGTGGATTCTGATGAACATGGAGTGCTGTGGAGGGCATCTGTACCTACCCTTCATATAGAAACCCCTAAGGACGATCTAGGAGCTGCTTTCACCTTCCAGCTGATTGTCCCTTTTTCAGTTCTACTTGCATTTATTTTTATTTGTAGTTTACAGTTGGTCTTGTATTCTGGCCCCCATTTACTTTTAGTACACTTGTTATACACGTTTTACATAGTGTTTGCTTCCGCTTATACTCTAGTTGTGTGTGTTTACGATTTATAAAGGCAATGTCTTCCCAGTTTTAGGGAATTATGCCTTTGGTGCTAGTCGCCAGCCCCTTGCCTATAGAAGGCGGGCTTCGGTTAGTCACGATACGAGCCCCGGGGGATGGGTCGTGACAAATTGGTATCAGAGGAGTCGGTTCTACCATAGAACGTAGGACTTGGATATTTCTTTTCTATGAAGCAATAGTGTTAAGGGTACTAAGTGTGGTTTTCAGTTCAGGGATTCCAGTGTTTGTGCAGGCAGCCGACGTATCCATACACCAGGACCCTGACCTATGATTTCTGACTCAGTGCACGAAAACACTAATTGCATGTGTGTTTTCAAAAGTTTTATTTAAATTATCTCAACCAGGTTAGCTCACCAGGTATAGTATTTGGACCATGTCACATCTATTTCTTTCAGGATGCCTCCCTGCGGATGACCAGCTAGAGCCCCGAGAGTCGTACGTACTGAAAGCTTGTTGATCGATGAGGCTTCAATACAGGGCCCTCTTCTAGTTGAGGCACCAGCGGTACTACCCCTCATTGGGCCACCTATTCCACCAACACTAGCAGAAGAGTGTGCAAGCCGCTTGAGCAAACTGCACGAGTTCTAGCGCCAGTGGCCACCCAAGTTCAAGGGAGAGGCAGACCCACAGGAAGCTGAGGATTGGCTGGAGGCTGTGGTGAGAATCTTCAGGCTATTAGAGACACCAGCAGACTTTATGGTGATCCTTGTTGCCAGCCTCCTTTAGGCAAAAACAGAAAGATGGTGGAGCCTGATGCTCCAGGTACACGACGAGGAGACACTTCTATAGGAAGACTTCGAGAGCCTATTCCGGGTGGAGTTTGTACTAGCCACTCATTGATCGGTTCGGATACAGAAGCTACTTCATCTGCAGTAGGGCAGCATGAGTGTAGACTAGTACTCAGCAAGGTTCACTGACCTCTCATGCTACTCCACTGATATGGTACGGGACCCGTTCTTTAGGTCCCGGATCTTCGATTAGGGACTCAAGTGAGATATGAGAGCTTCAGTTATCTCCCACAACATCCAGATACAAAAGGGGGTGTTGGAGAGATCCCTCCTAGTGGAGAGTTTACTTGCTGAGCAGACTCCAGCAGCGAGACCCACCACTAGTCAACTTGCAGCGGAGTCTTCTATAGCTGGCAGTAGACAGATGACACAGAGTTCCAAGAGAACCAGACCCACAGGTGGTCAACTGCACGACTCAGGATTAGTTGTGCAGGGAAACCGGAGTATAGAAAGATCTAGTCATTCCGGGATTAGATAGTGTTACTCATGCGGCGGGCTTGGTCACATGGCTCGTGAATGCACGACCTACCATATGCACGATCAACTATCAGTTTAGGGACCTCCTAGGAAGAGGCAATGGTTCGATCAAGGCGGTCCGCAGGGCACACGCATACATGGCATGGGAGCTTTCCGTGCAGCTGGTGGTGGAAGACGATTCCATGTGCTGCCACAACCACCACCAGGAGGTCCACCCCGACCGCAGGGAGTGGGTGGAAAAGGGAGAGCTCAGCTTTAGGTAACTAAGGCCTACAACCATGGCGCTCTGGAGATGATTTGATGTATGATCTGTGTCTACTCTACTTTAGCTGCAGTTCTTATAGAAATAGGTTCCAGTCATTCTTTCATAGCCACTGCCCTCGTTCGGAGCTTGGAGATTCCGACAGAGCCGTTGGATATCCTTACGGCTAGAGACTCCTACGGGAGCAGACTCGATGATTATGCACTGTTTCTAGTAGTGTGAGCTTACTCTAGGAGGAAAGAGCTTCGGCTAGGATCTCCTCGTAGTGGCATCGAGGCCTTACGACGTCATCTTTGGTATGGACTGGTTATCTACAGTCCATGATTAGATTGACTGTATTAGGTGCAAAGTGCAGTGTGTCCACACGGCTGGGACTAGGTTTACCTTCACCGGTGAGAAGGTAACCCTTTTTAGCACATGACTGAATTACTTGAAGGAGGGTGCATCCGATCACTCATCAGTTGGCTTACCTTACCCTCGGATCAGTTGATGTGGAGAGTCTGACTTATCCTATAGTGGTGGACTATTACGCGGATGTTTTTCAAAACGATGTTCCAAGACTACCTCCTTGCAAGGAGGTGGACTTCTACATTGACATGTACCCTGGGACAACACTGATATCTACTCCAGCATATCGGATGGCTCCTGTTGAGCTTTGTGAGCTACGGGTACAGCTAGATGACTTGCTGAAAAAGGGATTCATCCGGCCCAGTGTTTCTCCCGGGGCATCCCCAATTCTATTCATGAAGAAGGTGGATGGGAGCTTGAGGCTCTGTGTCGACTACCATTGCCTGAACTAGGCGACCATGAAGAATAAGTACTCACTCTTGAGGATTGACGACCTCTTTGATTAGCTCAAGAGAGCATGGTGGTTCTCGAAGATAGACCTCAGATCAGGCTATAACCAGCTCAGAGTTCAATATGAGGATGTGCAGAAGACGGCCTTGAGGTTTCAGTATGGACACTACGAGTTCATGGTTATTCCCTTCGGTATAACCAACGCTCTAGCATTGTTCATGTGTCTCATGAACAGGATCCTCCAGCCTTACCTCGATCGCTTTGTCGTGGTCTTCATCGACGACATTTTGATCTACATGACTACTGAGGAGGAGCATGCCTACCATTTGCAGGTAGTACTGGACACACTCCGAGAGAACCATATTTATGTTAATCTCTCAAAGTGCCAGTTCTGGATTTGAGAGGTTCACTTCTTGGGACACGTCATCTCAGAGGCTGGAGTTGCAGTGGATCCAGCGAATATTGAAGCGATACTTTCTTGGGAGCCACATAGGATTGTGACGGAGGTACGGAGTTTCATGGGATTGGCTGGATACTATCAAGGATTCGTGCCAAACTACTCCAGAGTTTGAGCACCATTGTAATCATTGACGAAGAAGGGGAAACCCTTCGTGTGGTTGGAGAGATGTTAGTAGAGCTCTCAATAGAAAAGGTAGAGGCTGACTAGTCCTCCCATATTGAGGCTTCCAAAGGAAGGCGTAGGGTACGTAGTCTACTGTGATGCATCAGGGACCAGACTCAGGTGTGTCCTAATGCTGGAGTGAGAAGTGATCACATATGGTTCTAGGTAGCTGAGACAACCTGAGCAGAACTATGCTACCCATGACCTGGATTTAGCAGTAGTGATTTTCGCCTTGAAGATGTGGCGGCACTATCCGATGGGTGAAGGTTATACTGTGTACTCTGATCGCAAGAATCTTAGGTATATCTTCTCCTAGAAGGACCTGAACCTGAGATAGCGGTGATGACTTGATTTCTTCCAGGACTATGACTTCGTGATAGTCTATACTCCTGGGAAGGGGAACGTTGTTGCGAATGCACTCACTATGAGGTCTGGTATACAACTGCTAAGAGAGGCGACAGAGCAGCTGACCGCTTTACAAATGTCCTTTGCGGATAGGGATACAACAGCCTATCTATAGTCTTTTACAATCACTCCCCCACTTCTTCAGTGAGTTAGGGAGGTGCAGCATGGGGACGATGACTGGGAGATGCTACATGCTTAGATATCCACAGGGCAAGCACCTGATAGATTTTTTGAAGGCAGGGAGCATGTCATCCTCTTCAAAAGATGCATCATTGTACCAGTTTCACATTAAGAGGAATTATTGAGGGAGTTTCAAACTTCCTCTCTAGTGGAACATCCAGGAGTGGCGAAGAAGTACCATGACCTTTGACGACAACACTGGTGTCCAGGTATGAAGAAGGCAATAGTGGAGTTTGTCTCATGGTGACTCACATGTCAAAAAGTGAATGAGGAGCACCACGTACCAGTAGGCTTGGTTCAGCCCTTAGAGGTCCTGGAGTGGAAGTGGGATGGGATATCCATGGATTTCGTGATGGGTCTTCCACGTACATGTAGGGGTCATGACTCGATTTGGGTGATTGTCGAACGACTCACCAAGTCATCCCACTTCATACCAATTAGAGAGCAGGGCTTAGTAGAGAGCTTGGGATGCCTCTATGTGTAGGATATTGTTCATTTTCATGGATTTCCTTCTTCTATTGTCTCTGACTGTGACACACGATTTACTTCCCAGCTATGGAAGGGGTTGTAGAAAGCTTTCAGGACACAGCTTCGCTTGAGCACTGCCTTCCATCCTCAGACGGATGGTTAAACTGAGAGAACCATCCAGACCCTCTAAGACATGCTCCGTGCTTGTGTCCTTGACTTTGGTCACAGTTTGGAGGATCGCCTACCTTTGGTGGAGTTTTCCTATAACAACAGCTATCACTCCACCATCGGTATGGAACCTTCTGAGGCCTTTTACGGATGACCTTGTAGATCGTCGTTGTACTGGACAGACCAAGGGGAGTCAGCACTAGTGGCACCAGAGATGGTACGAGCTACCATCGATAGGTTGAAGATCATCTAGGAGTGGATGAAGACTGAACCGAGTAGATTGAAGTCATATGATGATAGGAGATGGAGACCTCTGGAGTTGGAGGATGGCGACCACGTCTTCTTACGTGACTCACCTCGACGAGGTCTATGGAGATTTGTCGGAGGTGGAAAGTTATCTCTGGGATTAATCGGACCATTCCAGGTCCTCAGCAGAGTAGGCAAGGTGGCTTACTGCTTGGATATTTGACCTCAATTGCACCGGGTGCATGCTGTCTTCCACGTATCTCAGCTGAGGAGATACATGCACGACCCTTCTCACATCATCGACCATGGGGAGCTGGACATCAATGACGGGGAAACAATCACAGTGGTCCAAGTGGACATTGGGGATCGACAGGAATGGGTCCTACGTGGACGGTCATTACCTCTAGTGCACGTACGCTAGCTGCACCGAAACCTCCAGGAGAGCACATGGGAGTAGGAGGTTTAGATGCGTGCTTAGTACCCCCATTTATTCTCTTTGTGTGAGTTGTAGCTTATAGGGACGTAAATCCCTAAGGTGGGGAGAATGTAAAGACCCAAAATTTCCATGGAATTTTTTTTTCTAAATATGTGTGAATTTTACGAGTCTATGAAAATTGACGGCGGTTGATTCCAAGGCCCGGTGTGCCCGAAATCAATTTCTGAAGTTTTTTTGGGTGTGTTCAGTAAACGTGTGAGCAGGATTTTATAACTCTTGAATCAGTGCTTGGAATCAAATTCTGAAGGGCACCGTTGAACTCGTAGCATCAATGATTACTTATTAAGACCTTCACCGCAGTTGTGTTTTAACGTGATTGGAAGATAGATTTTTTGGATTCATTAATAAAGTTAAATAAATATAAGCTGATAGCTTATTTTTATTTCGTGGTTGTTATAAGCTCCAAGAGGAGGTTAGTGGTGGTGGCCACTATACCATAACCTCTCATGAGAGGTTATGGAGGTGGGTCCCACCCACACATAACCTCTTTTGGGAGGATATTTAGTGTGGGGACCACACATGCTTTAACCCCTTGTAACTCTCCATAAAGTGGGGGGGACACTTGAACTTACCCCACTAATTAATTGTTCCAAACCACTTAGAATTAATTGAACCCCCGTGTTCAATTAATTAATCTTTTGAATTATTTTGAATTCAAGACAATGATTAAATAACAGACAAAGATATTATTTCATTTGGTTTGAAATTCTTTTGGATGGGACTTGAGAGAGAACTTCATCCTCTCAATGAAGAACACAAAGAACACTCCTTCCACCGAAGATCGACGAACACCATATTTTTCCTTCTTCGACTGGGGAAAGAAAGGGAAGTGTCACCCATGATGAATGTTGATTCCATCCTTGGCTTCATCTTTCCGGACGTCAACGAAATGACACCGCCTTTTCCCGCAACTTTGTCAATGAACAATCATCAAGAAAGGTATAGGGATTTGAGTTATTTTGTTCTCGTTCTACGTCATTAATATTTTTGGTATTAATTTTACTAAATGTTATCAACATAACATGGGGGAGTTTGGATAGCACCAACATGGATGACCCTCCCCCTTTGGTTGATCTTGTTTGTTGACGATGGAGGAACAGACCCCGGGGAACAACGGCAGCCGGCAATGGGCCGACCACGAAATAAACTGGTGGCACAAAGGTCGTAGGGTCTCCAAGAGGGAATGGCACTCCCTTGCTACGCGGAGGAGAGTTGCGGCCATGACGGGCCGCGATGGAGGCGTGTGGCACCATTGCACCGTGCAGAGGGAAGCAGGAGGTCGCGACCAAGGCAGGTCGCGGAGGAGGGGCGCGGCGTCGTCACGCTGTGCCGGAGAAGACCCGTGGCATATGGCCACGGTGGGCAGGGGAGGGCGGCCGGCTGAGCCGGCCGCCGATTCTTGCTACACAGGCGGGACCCTTCGGGTTTGGAGTTTTTAGGGGCTGGCGCCATGAGCCAGCCATTACGAGCAAAGCGGGGGCACAACACCCCCGCACGGCATGGTCGGTCGGGCCCTACGACCAGCTGGCCAGGCCCCAAGACCAGCCGCCAGGCCACGCGGCCTGCCGAACCAGGCCACACGACCAGCCGGGCCTGGCCGCACGGCTGGCCGCCGGGCCCTGTGGCCGGCCAGGCTCGGCCACACTTCCAGTCGGGCCCGGCCACACGGCCAGTTGGGCCGGGCCACACAGCCAACCGGCCCTGGCCACGCAGCCATCCAACCGGGGAATTTTCATGAGTTTAAAATTTTCTATGATGAAATAATAAGGTGGTGAATTTTCATGAGTTTAAACTTGTCTATGATGAAATAATATGGTTTAGGAACCCTGAATGTGTTCTATTTATACAATATTTGAAGAAGGATCTATTATAGGGGCCTCATAGTTCTTCATTATCTATTTATCCTAGAAATACAATGATGTATAGAGATATAAAAGAGTATATATGGATGGAAAACATGAAGAGAGATATTGAAATGTTTGTATCTTAGTACTTGGTTTTCAGGAAATTAAGTTAAGAGACAGAAGCCTACTGGGATGTTACAAATATTACACATACCAGAATAGAAATGGGAAAACATCACCATGGATTTGTTCCTTAGACTCCCTAGAAAATATAATGGGAACAATGTAATATGGGTTTTAGTTTCTCACCTTATGATATCATAACACATCATCACTATTAGTGAAAATTTATATTAATATTAGATTTTCATTAAATAAATTAAGGATGTATATTTTTTGTATAGAGTACCACATTCTGTTGTATATAATAAGGATCTACGGTTTACCTCGATGTTCTAGAAATGTCTTAAAAAATCCCTTGATATAGAGTTGAGTTTCATAATTTTGTATCATCCTTAGATTCATGTTCAATATGAGGGAACCATTCAAACCCTAAATGTTATGAAAAAGTTGTGTTCTATGCATTCTAATGGTGGTTGGGATCAACACCTTCCTCTAGTCATGTTTTCTTACAACGATAGATTTCACTCAATCATTTAGATGGATCCTTATAAAACCCTCTATGGAAAGAAGTGTATAATCCCACATATTGGGATGAATATATCGAATGAAAGATATTGAGACCTGATCTATCTATATATATTGAATGTAAATTTAGAGCCATTCAACAACACATCAAGGAATCCCTGAGTTGATAGAAAATTTATAGAAATAATCATCGGTGTCATCTAGAGTTTGATATTGGTGGAAAGGCATTCCTGTGAATTTCTCCATGGAACAGGTTATGATATTTTGGATGAAATGAAATATGAGTTCTATTTATGTTATCCCTTTTGACATTATTGATCAATTAGGGATTTTTTCTTATCACATGGTTCTTCCATCGAACCTATCTCAAATCCATTTTCTGTTCCATGTATCTCTCCTAAGTATGTACATGCCTGGTCCTTACCATATACTGAACATAGAATTAGTACCATTTCACCATGATATTTCTTATGAAGAAAAACTTAGGTATATTCTATATCATAGAGATAAAGTGATACAAAACAATACCACTCACCTGATCAATGTTTTTTGGGAAGACCACCAACTCGAAAAGGCTATTTGGGGACCTGAGGATATGATGAGGCAGAAGTGTCATCATTTTATTGTATAATAGTGATATAATTTTGAGGGGAAAATAATTTTAAGGGGGTATATGTAACACCTTTAGATTTTATGATTTTTTATTTCCAAATATATTTTGTTTTGATAGATTTCATTACACAGAACACCGAGTTTTAATGAACCAAATTATACAATAAATAGTATGACTGTTATCAAATTGCCATTAGATTTTAAGATATGAATATAAATATTTTTTTTTAAAATTAAGTAAAATTGTTTTATATAAATAAAACATATTCCTAAAAAATAACATAATTTTTTTGTAACTATTTATATTCTTCGAAAAATACTTTTTTCTCTAAAAAAAATTTATTTGTTTTTTTGAACAAATAATAAAATTAATTTTTTAAAATTTATAAAAAAAATTAAAAAAAACTTTTTTTTGAAATAAAAATATCAAAATTATCATAGATTGAATTTTGGATAAAATTTTAAAAACAATAAATTTTGGATGATTTGTAAAAAATAATGGTTTTTAATAAAATACATATCTTTTGATTTGGAGTATTTAAAAAGATAAATTTTGTTTTATAATGGTTTAAAAGTAAAATTATATTGATTTATTTATTTTTAATATAATTTTTTTAGTTGGTATAAATTTTAGGTTTTATTTTGATATAAAAACTTCTTATAATTATGAAAACTTTTTCTTTGGAAAAATTATATTTCATTAGTGTTACAGGATTAATTTTAAATTAAATAATACCAATTATTTGAATTGGATTTGGAAAAATGGATTAAATATTTGTAATCAGAATAATTAAATTTATATAACAATTTAAATTTAATTTTTTGTCATAAGGAATAGTAAAAAATAGTAAAAATCAATTATTATGGTTAAGGATGAAATAGGTTCACTAGGGGCTAAACTAAATAGATAAGTTTTAAAATGATCTAAAAACAATTAAAAATACTATTTTTTCATATTTATACCTTATATGATATAAGGTTTTATAATGATCTATTTTGGATCCTTTTTTAATGTGTTAAATGTGGGTATAAGTTTTTCTTTTCAATAATTTCAAGTGTGTCCTCTCCCGCAATTCTAAAATGGCACCCCCTATCCACTAATCTTCTCAATTACATGCAATTTCTTTCTAATACCTACCAAAAAAACTTCATTATCCCCCCCATTTCCAGGAGGCATTATTTTTATTAGGAAACCCTCCTAAGAAGGCTTTTCGTGCAAGCCAAAAGAAGTTGTCTGAAGAATACATATCGTTCTTAACAGAGTGTTTTTATTTTATGTTTTATTCCACATCCTTAAAATTTTATGAAACTAATATGATATAGTAAAATAAGTATCTAATATTGAATTATATTTTCTATGTTAATTTTATAACCTATATCCATCTTCTCTTCTATAAAATGGGAAATGAAATCGTTGATCGTGTGTATGACAAACTATCACCTCGTGAACCAATGTAAATCGTTTTAAATCATCGAATTTCATGAATAGATATAATTATGGATTTAAAATATGTATATGATGGATATGAAATAAGTATACTTATTTAACTATAATATCAAATCTACCTTCTTACCTTCTAATTAATTGGAAAATGATAATGTCGCTCATGTGTACGTGTGGACTCCCACCTCTACGAAGCGATGTCGCATGTTATTGATTTTCTTTAGACATGCATGTTAATAAGGATAGATATAATTAATATATATTATAGTTATGATATAAAAATAATTCTTTAAAACAATTTTCATACATACGTACTACCTACCATCTCTATGAATGGTGTAATTCATTTTTCTATATCTAACATTTATGCCTAAATATATATATGTATCTATAGAATTTATATGATATTTATTTTATTATTAACATTTTAGATATTATGAAACTATAATAAAATTATAATGACCAAAAATACCAAACCAAAACATACATGCAAAATAACACAGTTATATATCACCTAAAATAATTATTTTAATAAAGAATTTTAACAAACAAGCGGAAAAACTTTATAAGTGTATAATATATGATCATATGCACATGAGTATGGTTATATAAGTTATTTATAATAAAAATATATTTATTATAAATGAATTTTTAATGTGTATGAATAAATTACATACTTACGGTAAGGAATTTCTAGTCTCTTGTTTATTTCTAGAAGACATAAGCCATATTCAACACACATTTCTTTTTTGTGGTATATATTATGGCCATTCGAAATATTTTATAATTAATATCCATATTTTAATGATATTTAATGTTTAAATTGATATTATTCCTCAATTATTCTTAAAATTTAAAAGATACCAAAGCGGTAAGGGTATTATATTACAACCCCATTGTTTATCGGGGTTGCTTATCATTGAGTTACAAAGATGTTATATTATAATATATATCTTAATATAATCATTAATTTTATTATCCAATTTAATTTTTATAAGTTAAATTTGTCCTTTTATTTTTCTCTCTTTATGTACAGAAGATATCAATAGTATTTTTAATAAAAATCGAGTTCATAACTCGATTTGGTCAAAAATACCTATTCTTTAATTTCAATGTTTTCTAAAAATGTTTCAAAAAATGTTTTCAATATTCCAATAGTATTTTTTAAATAAATTTTTTCGCGTGTTTTATTTTTTTTAAAAAAAATATTTTAAAAGGAATCTTCTTGTCATTTTCCGAATAAGGAACTATAATATTTTTATTGAAAATATAAAAAGAGTCTTCATTTTAATGTGTGTGAAATAAATATTATTTCCCATCATCCTAACCACTCAATTATTTAAAGCTTCATTTTGATGTTTAAAAAATCAGTTTTTAAACAAATTAATATTTGGTAAATTATTATATTTTAAATAATTTATTTTAAAGTGGACATGATATTTTCCTTAATAAAAGTTCTACTTTATCTTTTAAAATAATTTTACATCTAAGATATCATACTTAGCGATTAATTTGGATTAGATAGGTATATGATCCAACGATATCATACTATCCTCTCATTGGATGGTTTATAATTATAATGAAAATATTATTATGTAACCCATTTATTTTCCATTGGTTTTGTTTATGAAACTCATTTATTTTCTACGGGTTATTCTATGGTGATATGGTAAAATGTTTATAAAACTCATTTCTTTTCCATGGGTTATATTATGATGAAATATTTATGAAACCCATTTACTTTATATGTATTATTCTATGATTATTATTTTATGATCTTTTGGAACACATTATTATGATTTCAATTATATGATGTGTGGAACCTATATCTTCATCCAATGCATTAGGTAAAGATGGATATCTCATGAGATAAACAGGGAAAGAATGGGGATTTAATTCAGTTATGTAAGGGAATTTATCCATGGTGATGGTGTTTAGAGTTAACCTTGACTACTATGATGGTTTAAAGAGTGAACCTATTACACTCTAATAGGATTGGTAACAATCCTTGAATCCTAAAGAAATTATTTTCTATTCTTATGTGTATGCTAAAAACCTATTTTTATGCCAATTTTATTATCTTATGGAATTTTCTCTTTAATTCCTTTATGAATTATGTCTTATGAATTACTAATATGAATTCCATTTCTCAAGTTTATGATTTATGATACATGGTGTATGGTTTTGAAATGTAATTCTCATGTTATTATACACTAATGCTCTTGTTATGTTGATATATCCCTTATTTACTCTTACTGAGTGTCCGAGATCACCCTTTATTACATTTTCTTTCCCTAGAATATGATGAACAGTTTTATGTATGATATTTCTAAGAAGGGTGATAGTTATTAAGAACTTATTTAGATATGATGAAGTTCACTTATCAACTATTGTTTACATGTCCAATTTGCTAAAGGCAAAATACCTATATGATTTTGGAATGAATAATTATTTTATGTAATGAATATTGATATATTATGATGTGATATTTATGTATGAAAATTTTGGGTTATTATAGTCAACCCTAATTTCAATTATGATATCACACTTGATCCTCAATGTCATCCAACAATTCTCGGATTGATTCATTCATGCCACCTCATGTTGTATCCCTGATGTTGAAATAAATATCACTATTATGTTCTATATTGAATTCTACTTATAAAGAACAATATGTGGGTTTGATTCTAAGCCATTAAGAAGGGTATATGATAGGTAGAACCCTCTAATAGAAGTACATGGAATATCCTTTGGTGTACATGGGTTGAACTCCCAAATCCAATCCAACCTGTGTCTTGCTGCTCCACTCATAATGTAAAGATTCACATACATGGCTTATGACCCAAGCAACATGGCATGAGGGGTCACTGGAGGAACTATGGATATACTCTTTATACACAACCCAATTGTCTAAGTGTGGTCCCATAGTGTGTGGGTTTTACACGTAGTTATTTTTTTTTAACACAGCTAAAACCCCTAGCTACCATAGAAAGAAAACTACATGGAGTGTGTTCCTTCAGGATACACAGCATGTACTTGGGTTTTTCACCAAAACATAATCCTATTCACAAATAAATTTCTCTAAATATGATTCAAAAATTTCACATTAATTCATGTCCAATGTTATTTCCAAGGACCCAATCATGAATTAAACTTATTTGATCACTGATTTACAGCCTCCAGTGACCAAAAAACATATTTTCCATCAACTATCATGAATTATTTCATGCTTTTGTAATTATCTTTGGGTCTCAACATTCATATTTAATCTATCAATCCACCATGGATCACCTATACTTTTACAAATAATTATATTTTTTCTAAAATCAAACACTAACATGAATCTAGGGTTTAATCATGTCTTGAATAGGATTATACATTGAATCGATGGACCATTGTAGGTTGATGATGGACACATTAATGAACAATATAGAAATGAAAAATAAGTTAATTGAAATCATCATTGGTCATATAAAACCATGACTTCTATCATAATAATTGAAAATTAATAAAATCATATGGAATTCAATATAATTAATATAATTAAGTGACAAAGATATAAATTTATTATTATTTTCATTATATCAATGGGGTAGGAGAATAATTCAATGTATATAGATAATTAATGCTTTATAACTCAAATAATAGGTAAAGAATCTACAAATAACAAATCCATACCATATAATTGGATCGAACATTGATGAAGAATAATTTTCTAGGTTCTACATTATTATCGATGTTGATTTCTAATGAATTTGATCCTCAATCATTGATCCAACTTTGTTTGTTCATATAATTTCCTCTCAATTTTCATTCTCTCAAACCCTAGGGTTATGTGGCTAACCCTATATAATTTTTATAATAGGTATTAAAAAGTGGGTCTCTAGGTTAGGGAATTAATTTATAAAAATAAATTAAAAAATTAAAAAAATTTATATAATTCAACTAACATCCTCCCAAAACAATGCATCGACCAAAGTTATAATGATAATGATCCTTATACCCCATCTTGGGTAAACTATACATTTTTAATCCAATGGAGATCATAGAATTTACATATAATGCTTCAATAAATGGGAAAACCATTATTTCTAAAAATATGTGAATTCCTTGTCTAATATGTTTAATGTTTTTAATATATTGATTCTGGGGTGTCGTAACACTCATAACACAAAATAAAACTTTGAATAAGAATACAGTTTTATAAATAGAAATATCCAATGGGTATGATCATAAAAAATGGAGTTGTTATAGGATTTACATGGGATCTATATCTGGTACTTCAACCAATTGATTTCATGTTCGTAAATGAGGAGACAAGTGTATGGGGGGGGGTCATCGAGTGATGGTGGGTTTCTTGTGTTGCGATAAGGAGGACTTCTAATGGATAGTGGTGAGTAAGGCCTCAGTTCTATGTGTGAAGTGATTTTGAACCCATTTTTGGTGTAGGAAGGCCATAAATTGACATTTAGGGGTGAAACATCCTTGTATGATGATTTTTTTGAATCTTAGGGAATGATCAGGGATGCGATTAGTAATAGAGGTGAAGATCCAAGTGTTTTACTAATTAAATTCTCAAATACATGATCACATGGAATATGATCCAAAGACACACATTATTAATCATCTAGGATGTGATGGATTGGGTTTTAAAGGAGGCAAAGATCATAGAGAATGTGACCTTGGTAAAAATAATTGCTCCTCTAAAAAATATAGTGTGATGTGTACCTAAAGTACATTCCCATGTGGATGTTTATGAACACATGACATATATGTTAAGGTTATACATAGTGTTTCCTTAGCCTTGTATGACTCAACCTCTTGATTCATATGTGCTAATTGCTTCAGATGAGTCAACACACCATGTAACCCTCTTGGTATTTTGTGTAGCCTATATAAGAGTAAATTAGAGTTTCTTTTCATGAAAGGAAATTAATTCAAAAACTCTATTTGTACAATGAAATATGTTACATATTACATATCCCATGTTGGTATCACCTTCAATTCCATGTGGGTGATGTTGCATCACCATGTTACCCCTATGAGGACACATAGCATGTAACCATATAGTACATGTTGCGTACTCTACTAGATTTATTGTTTTTTTGTGTCTTTTTTTTGAGACATGGATTTATTCATGTAAGTAGGCCATCATAAAAAAATTTCCTTTTTGAATACAATGTTTCAATTCTATTCGACATATTAGGTGTTATGTGGGGTGATGTTTGTGGTTTAGTCTCTTTAGATCTAAAGGGGCGAAGATGGTGGTCAAATATAGTGATCAGAGCATTCATCATGGGTCATGTACTCCCCCCAACTCATCTATTATGTAAAGTTTGAGGAGGCATGAGATCCTATTTTTACTAATATAGTCATATTATCTATCATATGTTGTGTGAAAGTCTCATATGTTGTGTGATACTCAATAATGAGAGGTTCATCCACTGTAGTTTCTATAAGGTGATGTGGTTTGTCTCATGCATGGTTGGTATGATTGTATGGGTCATTACTCCCTTAGCCATACAGTATATTTAGTCAAGGTACATATTTCCCTATAGGCTTATAGATTAGTTAGATGGTGTATTTGGAGAATAATGTGTTGTATTTCCTCAACTAACATGAATAATTTATTCAGGAGAAAGTTCCAATTTTACATTTTTGATGTACTGTTGATAAAGCTATTATCATATCAAATGCTTCAATATTTTTAACTCCTTGGGTAACCCTTAGTTTCCTTAAAGACATTATGTACAACTATTCTATAAATTTTAAACATTATTGGATTTTTTTCTCTGTGTATCCATTGTTTCTCGTGATATGCAACCTTTAATTCATGGAGTTGTAATTACTATATATTATTTATAACCCTGGTTCTTTTAGTGTCTGATCATATTAGAATCCTTTATTTTCTTCCTTCTAGTTACTTTCCCGTATCAGAGTTTGATCTGACATATTTATTGTCTTACCTTTATGGTTTCAGGTCATATTTCTTAGTATGTTTATACTCACCCTTTAATAAGTTTTATTCCCACACATGTTATGTGTCTATATATGATGCATAGTTTAGTGATGGTATTAGAATACATGGTGTTGTTGTGTCCTGTTCAGAGCTAACTCTTTGTGACACTTAGTGAAGCATGGTGGATCATGGTGTTTTCTGATGGTGGTAGTGATTTTTTTGGAAAGAAAATGATCCAAGAGTATACATGGGGATGAGGAGCTTTCCAAGGTATTTTATATGACATTCAAGACTTAACTATTCAGTAATACATGACATAATTAAAATATTTCATTATAATAAATTTCCATCACATTTTAGGTTTAGAGTTTTGTAGAATTAAGACAACACATTAACTAATAAAAATCATTACCTCTTAAATAATGGACATTTTCCCCCACTATGAGAGAAACTTCTTAATCCCTAATGGGTATTAAACATCTCCATGTAACCATATCATCTAGATAATACATAATTTTATTATATTTATAACATAGTGAAATGGAAACATAAGAAAGGGGTTATATCATACTCCCAGTAAGGGTTTACATGAGCAATAATAATTAAATAACATAAGTGAAAAAATATGATAATATGGTTATAGTCAATATATAAAGGAAGATTCATACCCAATAAATCATAGATCAAAAATCATTGAATATGACATGGAATAGAGTAATACATAAATCCAAAGAGTATAGAAACATAAGTTAATAAACATGACCCATTAGAGATTAACACAATCAAGAGAATAATTGTAAAACTATGAATGTGCATCAAATATGGAACATACATTATTATAGGGAATATTACTTTCATGAGTCACACATTTAGTTCCCATGATTATGAGAAAAAACAATGTACTCTTGAATACCTATATCATGAGATATAAACTCTTAAACAATGTATTGAATGGTGATATTGGACCATAACATTTATAATCAATACTTATTAGTGTCACTCAGAAATAAATCACTCATCACATCATAATGAACCCATGGAAATAAAATGTGTTTCATATATTTTTCAAATGGATTCATATAAGGAATTCATCAACATGATAAAACCATGGAAAATGAATGGGTATCCAAGGATATTTAATAACATTATAGGCAAATACCATTCAATCAAGATACTAAAGCATATATAATTTAAACTGTATAGATAAAGGGTATAAGGATAATAGAATAATTTACCTAAAGAATAAATAGATGTAATATTTGTGAACACCCATCAATCAATTGAAGTAAATATAGAGTGTTCAAAAATTTAAAGGCATTGGAAGAAATTTTTTGCTTATTTAAAACGGATGGTTATTCCAAACAAAGGTAGTGATGTGTTATATCTTTAATAAAAAATAAAATTGCATAATCCATCCATATAATTATGGTGGATGGTTTCAAAAGAATGTATCCCCATTTTAACAAAGGAAACTCATAAGAATTTTTAAATAGAAAAAAACATCCTTGCATTAGAATTCTATAGACATAATCATATAAGAAGGGTTGAAGAATCGAATTGCTGGATACCAAGTGTTTATTCTCCCAACATATGAATATATATTTAAGAAGTAATGTAACATAAATCCAATGAGGGTAAAACCATTTTAATAGGAAAAAAAATTGTGTTGAAAACATATAATATCTTTTAGAAAATATTGTTAATATTGACATAAAATACAAACTTACATGCCACGTTCAAAAGTGACTCTTGAAATTGTGAAGTGAAATATTTTGATTTTTTTTAGAAATAGAATATATAATAATGGTTCATTCAAAATGATTTAAAATTTTCTATTGTAAATGGGGAGCCAAAGACAACGCATTTCATAATTAAGGGAATTAATTATTTTTAATACTTTGAAAATACCTTTATTTGAAACTCACATTGTAAAAAAAGTGATAAAACCTTTATTTTATTAAAAATTATTTTTCCCAAGGAGTATTATATAATACCATATAATATAATATTAGGGTGTTATAACTCAAGAATAGAAGAAAAAATTTTAGTATAAAACCTTTTAACTCAAATAATGGATATTTGAGGTATCAATATCTTTTATGGGAAACATACTTGATGAAGCATGAAATATTTGAAAATAGTTTTATGTGGTAAAAATTTAAAAAAAATGATGGAATAAAACATAATAAAATAAAATGGTATAATTTAACATAATTAGATTAAATAAATACAATAAAATGACCATAACTCAATTAACAAATATTAAGTTAACAAAAACTCTTATGATTAGGGTAACACTTGACTCAAAATAGATTTCAAGAAAATATTTTTTTCGATTTTTTATCATAATAATTACATGGAAATAAATTATAAAACATTAATGTGATATTAAATCAATAAAACAGCATACAAATGAAACTTGGTGCATAATATGTAACATGTCTCCAAGAATCGTAATTGAGACCGAGAAAACCCTTACCTTGTTTTCCTGCTTAATTGAATTCAATATAATATCTTTTATAAAAAACATTAACAACATAATAAATAATTTCATAACCATATTAGTACTTAAAAATATTTTTAATATTCATCTAAAATAATTATATACATGTATATTAGTTATTTTTTACCTATTTTCCCACATTGGGTGTTTATTGTTTTGACAGTTTGTACTAGTTTCGTAGGAGTGGTGTCAATTATTAATTATTATTAAAAAATTTATTAAATTTATTTTAATGTATGAATTATAAATATTTATGTATTTTAAATTTATTTTTAGGGGTGATTTATTCTTTATTATATACGATGAAAAAGATAATGAACATTTTTTTTCTGATTTTCAGCTTATGAAGGGTGTTTTAATAATTAATGAGTTAAATATTAGTGTTTGCTTTAGAAAAACCAAAAATAATAATAATTTAAGTATTTTTATCATATTATACTTGTAATTAATTTTTCAAAATCATACATGATATAATTTTATAGAATTGTTCACATAGGTGGTCAAACTGACCCAGACATGAACATACCTTGATTTTCAATGATTCTGAGGTGATTTAGTTGTAATATAATTACACTAGTTTAATAACGATATAATTTACTATTAATTATTGTGACATATCATAATTATAATGTAATAATAAGTATAATTAAGGGATATGAAAATATTAAAATATTTTAATTAAATATTATCTTTCTAGTATGCTTATGTTAATCGATTGAATTTACGATAATCGTTTGTTGATCATATCATTAGTTGGTTCTCCATTTTTCCATAACAGTACATTAATGATATAAAAAACATCATATTTATACTTTCAAACAATTCTCATTAACTTCCATGTAGGTTGGTGATAAAATAAAAAATATAAATTGATCGTTCCATGGAGGTGGTAGTCTACATGTACACATGGATGATAATTTCATTTCCATAGAATGGGGTAAAAGAGTATTATAGTTTATCATTTAATAAAATAAAATATATCATAAATATAATATTTATATATTAATTTCCCTATTATTACCATATTTTTAAGGTGGGAGGTAAAATAAAACATGTTGTGTCGTGGTGGAGGTAATCCACACAACACATGATTCACGTTTTTATTTTTCATAATAGAATGAGGTGGTTAATCTTTTTATGATAATTATAAAAAAAATTAAAGTAAATTAATGATAATTATGTTATAATTTTATTTTTTTAAAATTAAATTTTAGTAATAATAAAATAACATAAAAAAATATAAAATAGAAAGAGATTTTAGGAACTTATACCTCACTTCTTGGATTATATTTTTTTGGGAAGGGGATTAAACCTTTGGGGTGGTATTTTGAGAAAAAAATAAACACCTAAAGTTTAAAAGGATTATTTAAGAGAGTTTTTTATCATTTTTTGGTCCAAACATAATTGTGTTTGGTGTGATTTTATGTGAGGAGGGGAGTTCCACTTTTATTAGTAAAAAGGTGTGGCATATTTATAAATTCCCAAAAAAAAGTTCAATAATGTTAAGTCACTCTCAAGGAAAGTGGATAAAAATTAATATATAATGGATATTATAAGTTATATGTCTGATAAAGGCCTCAACTACACATTCCCGTACATGTTTTAAACATGGTTGAGATCTTTTACTCTTTGATTATTTACATTCACCATTTTAGATTTTACCTAGGGTAAATTATCTTTTATGACCAAAATTAAAATGGATGTTATAAAATAATTTGGACTTCATGATTCAAAATTTTTAATAAATTTTATTTTATTCAATTTCTAAAAGTGATAAAAATTAATTTTAAAATTTTTAAATATATAATGTAATAAAAAAAAATTTGCACGAAAACTAATTAAGTTCAAAAATGTAAAATATTAGTTGATAAATTAATAGAATTTTTTTAATAAAATTATAAGGAAACTTATAAAATAAATATTTAGTCATGTAATTTTTTTAATTATTTTCTAATAATTTCATAATTTTCTGTTTATTTGTAAAAATAATATTTCAATATTCACCTAAAAATAAATTTTTTACAAACAAAAATATAGAGGTTATATTATTATGCTTAATAAAAAATTATGTTAAATATTTCAAATAAATTTTATAAAATTTAAAAATTCAATATTTAAATAAAATCCCAAAGTATTGTAGAAAACTATTAATATTGGAATATATAATATTAAAATGTTCAATATTCTTTTATCTTTTTCATAAATAATAACTCATTAAAGTATTTTTAACATATTACTAATATTATCACTATATTTTTATTAATACCTAATCATAATATACTTAGTTTCATGAAATAAAACACCGATTTAAAAAATATTTTTTTTAAGTATAAAATGATTTTCTTAGTCATTCTAGCTATACTATTCCAATTTCATTCATAAAAAAATTTCCTTTTTTATTTATATAAATATTTTATAAATTGGTAACTTCTATTCATTTTAAATATTTAAATGTCTTGGTATTTTCTTGCGTGTAGTTTTGTTTGTATTTGATATCTCAGGGATGTATTGTATATAGTTCATTTATTTATATATATATACACACACATATACATACATACATACATACATATATATATCCTTCTAGAGTTTCTGGTTATTTTTTGAATTAGAGATATGTGTTTATTTTAGTTTGATATAGGATAAGGCCCCCTATATTATGTGGTATGCCGACTCAGGGTTAGTCACTATCCCCAGGCCTATTGGAGACGGGCATGCGGTGGTTCTCTCAAATTATCATAGGACCAATAAGAACCTATTGGGTTGGGTTTCAACCAAGCTTGTGCTAACATAGTAAGTATAGAAAATCCTTGAATGTTAATAATATACATAAACTATCCTAAAGTATATGAGGGATTTCATTAATGAAATTTACCACAAACTAGTTCAGGTGTAGTTGGATGATCCGGTTCATGTGTCCCATAAAAACAATAGGGGTGTTCATTGCTCAAAATAGTATAAATAGAAACTCATAGTGATCATAGTGAAAATTAAATTCCATTTCAAGATATCAACTTAATAAAACCAAAGGTGATAATATCTAAACCACATATTTATCTTCAAGAAACACATAGGTTTTTCAAGTTTTCAAAGAGATCCTTATTATTTGGTTGTGTTTATTTATTCTTGACTATCATCCAATTCCCAAAATTATTCAATATGGAGCCTCAAGTTCACATATACCTTCTTAGGTAATTATAATAGAGTCATCTAGGGGAAACACTGGGTTTAAAAAAATTAACCTAAAGTCCCCCTGACATCACCTTTATATCCTCAATCTCAATTAGAGCTATTAGGTAAGTTTCTGAAGATATTTTTGTGGTCATGGTGTTAAAATCAATGCTAAAATTAACCACTCAAAAAGTGGGAACTCTAAAAATACCTATGGGAAAATTTACATATACTCTTCCACCACTGTAAGAAACCACTCTTCCTTAGTATTTTTTTCATAGGTCTATGTTCAAAAATTTATGGGTAATCAGTTCCAATATCCCAAGGGTTGGACATGAAGGGATTATTAGGATATCCATGAGAAGGTGGAGAGCTGATTTCCTGATGAAGATGCTGGGAAGGAGCAGTTTTAAGTAGTTAGTCTGGGTTGTATATAATGATTGAAGCCTACGAGAAAATGATTTACTCTAAGGCCTATGGGCCATGTAATACTTAATCCTACGGGACTTGTAAGGGTTCCACCTCACCCCTTGAAATGAGGATTATGAAAAATAAATAAAAAATAAAGGCCTTCAGGCCATTGGAGGAGTAGATGATGGCCTACCACCATTGGAGATATCAACAAACCAAATGAATCATTCTGATACATAAAAATGAGATCCCTCATACTTTCATAGATTTATATCATATCATAGTGTAAAGGATATAGAAGAATAAGATCTATGGGAATAATAATTATTAGTAGAACATCGTTCTGGCATGTCATGCACTTTCATCACATGGAAATGATATTTTAAATACCCAAAGATTATCCTTGGTGATGCATGAAAGCATTTAATCAGGTATTATAAAGCATGATTTAAATCTTCTTCCATGTTAGGAATCATAAAAATCAAATATTCCCCATGATAAATCTAATGTAATGCTTTTATAAATGGAAGCTATTGTGGGTAGATTAATTTGAATGTGAATACTCTTAACATCTAACTACTAATATGTTATTTCATTTCGAAATGAATCATAAAATATGATTCATGGAAATTATTTTCATGGGGATTCATTTTAAGTGGTCAATATCCATTTAAAACCATGAATTATAATCCCTTGTAATTGTACACTAAGATCCCTCATAGGAAGTGGTATGGATTTTATAAAACCAAGCACTATGATATCCCATTCTATCTTCAATTATTATATCATGGGTAGAGATATATGATAAGGACATATTATGAAAAGTGAAATTCCTAAACCAAATAATATCATATACCCTTTTTGTTTTTATATTTATTATTATATGACATATATATATCATACCGTAAAATACATCAAATACATAAAGGTTGTAAGTCATATCTTCTTCTCTCACCCACTTTCATTAATGTTTATAATAATTTGTTTTATTACACCTTATATCATATTATATATGATAACTTGTGAAATCATATTAAAAAAATTGGATATCTTATAAAACACTTTTGATAAGCTGTAATTAACCTCACCTTATATAGAATCATATGTAATACCTTGTGAACACCTATTCAAAACACTTTTGCAGTAAACTCTAAAACACTTTTACAGTATCTCTCTAATTCAAACATAGTCCTCATTAAATCAACTTCAAAGTGTGACTCGATTGGCCTTTATAGCATTGAAAATAAATACAAATTACAAATCCCATAAATTTAATCAATGAGACACCTTTATAAAAAAAATATATGTTATAACACCCCAATATTTCATAATATGTTATTTTCTTTAATTTAATAGCTTGTGCTACATGCAACACTGAGTTTGAGCACACTACGACTTACCAAACTAGCCATTCAAAAGCAGTTATAAATAGTATTAACTAAATTTTAAAGTTTAAATACTCCATATAATATTAGAATCCATATTATGTGTTTCTTAGATATAATATAAAAACAAATTCATTTTTTCAGATAAAAAAAGTATTTTTCAAAAAAATGTAATTTTGCCACATTTTAATGGAAAAACTTTTTAAAACCAATATTTGACACTTTTATATATTCAATTTAATGAAATTAAATTCTTTTTTTATAATCAGGTCAGAAAAATTTATTTAGGAAAATTTTTTGGTACTTTTCTAATAACTTTTATATTTTGATAAAATACTGAAAAATACTAAATTTTTGTTAAAAACAGTTTTTTTAATCGAAATAATTTATAGTGTAAAACTGTGTATTTGAATGGTTTTTAAGTATAATTATTTCATATTTTTAACATTTAATACAATTTAGGCGATTATAAGTAATTTCACATTAAAATATGACATAAACACATGTCAATCTTTTGATAGTTTTTACTTTTTAAAAACCTGCTTTTCAGTTTTGACAATGGGGATTAATTTTAAATTAATTAATTAAAATTATATGTTTTTAATTTTTTAAAATAGAATTAATTTTTAAATTTGTAATATCAAAATTATCTTAGGATAATTTTTTGGTATTTTTCTGAAAACATTCAATTTTTGATGAAACGTGAAAAACACTACGTTATAGTTTAAAACTGACTTTTTATTTAAATAATTATTTATTTTATTTAAATTTATATAAACTAAATATATATATATATAATACTTATATAAGCTCAATATAATTCATTGGAGTCATTTTATACTAAAATTAGATGTATAAAATTTAATTGAACTTTTTACCGTCTTTTACCCACCTCCTAAGAGCATTTGCAAATTTACATAAAACTTAATTTTACCTCTTCTGTGAGTAGAATTTCAATAATCCGAGAGACACGGTTGATATTAGTAAGTAAAATATGGTTCAATAAGATGAAAATAGTTTTTTGTGAATAGTAACTTTTTACATTTATTAACCACAGTTAAAAGTAAATATGGTAATTAAGGGTAAAAATGACATTATTTCCCTAAAACATGTAATAATTCTATTGGATAAGTTTAATTTGACCAAAAACAACCTTAGGAATAAAATATGATCCTTTAGGTCCACTACGATTAGATTAGAACATTTATTATTATTTAATTCAAAGAATAGTTAAAAGTGTTAAATTCAAAGTTTAATAACTCAACCATTTTTAATATAGGGTTACACATAAGATAAACTCAACAATAAATATTAATTATAAATATAATAATATTTCATACATAATGGTGTTTTATTTATTTTTTTTAGACATTAAATAATTTAATTTATTTATGACACAATGATGATGCAGTAATTAGCTACTTAATGAAATATTAAAATAATTGATATTATAAATATCCAAATAAATGTAATTTGATAATTTTTTTCAATTCCAATAATTTTATACATCAATATGACATGTTAGGGTTGGTTAGATGAATTTTTATCTAAGTAATAATGCTGTTATGTATTTAGAAAAAACAAGATACCAAATAGTGTCAAAATCAACATAAAAGATTTTTTAAAACAAATATTATATTATTAATTGATTTTATATTCATAAAAATATAAGGGTCGGCCAAAAGGCTTATATAATGATAGGTTTATTATTAATTAACCACTTGGGTATCTCTTGGAAGTATATAGAAAGTTTATTAACCATATAATAAAAAAACAATGAGACAGGGTAAATGTCAAACTATTTAACTAGGAGACAAATCTATAAGATAAGGTTAATATAGTTACCCAAACCTATCTAAAACCTATTGGTGGAGTGGTTTTCGACTCATCAACACCTTATACATTAAATAATTCATTTTTAGCCATTATAAATCGAAAAATATTTTATTATAAAATAATAGTTCTAGCTTTTTCTAAGGTTCCCCTCACCCCTCTTGTAAAAAGGCACTCCCCCTTCTATCTAATTAACACCTTCAAAGCCATCAGGCTTGGCCAACCTTGCCCAAATATCCTCCCAAATACCCTCCCTTAATCATATATGCATTAATTTAGTCATAAAACCAACCTAAGAATCCATTTTGATCAAATCAAAATGAAGAACCTAAAGAGAAGGTAAATATTTCATCACCTCTTTCATGTTCCTTTCTTCTTACACTTTCTATTTCTTTGTTGTTTCCATTATAAAATGATAACTCCAGTATCTTCTATATACTGTGATGTTATTATAAATATGGTACAACCATATTCATTATTCTATCCATCCTTTGAATGATATGTCACCATACGTGCGTACGTACGGCTTACCGTCTCTACGCCGTGGTGTAGTTGTTATTCAATAAATTATTATTTGGATGTGTATAATGATGATGTATAATTGGTGTAAATAATAAATATAACATTATAATGATTCTTTATATATGATGTAACATCCAATTATATATTATTTTAATATCAAAAGAATGTTAATGTCCCTCGTGCGTACGTATGGATTAACGTCTCCACGAATGCGATGAGATTCATTTCCCATCATATTCATTCCACAATAATTTTCATTTTATGATTAAAAATAATTTTTAAAGACTTAATATCATTCCAAATATTAATAAGATATATCCCATACATAACAAACATGGCTTACTTAACGAATCATATAAAGGAGAACGAATCAGTTAACTCCCGAAACGACGATAATACTACAATATCAATATTAGAAGATCATATATGATATCATATTAATGTATATGGTTATTGTATAATTTAATAATAATTATTTCACCATTATAAATGATATTAACTTACCCTTGATTAAGGAAAAGTACAAGGTAAGTGGTTTCTTATCTCACATTTAATTCCGTGATATTTCCATTGTTCGCCACTTATTTATTGCATGTGATGTATTGTGTACTGCCATTTGATATATATTATCATGATTCTTTTTATTTTCATGGTATTCTGGGATTAATTTGGGGTTTATTAACTTTTGTTCATACTGCTCGATTGATTACAACTAAGTAAGGTTTTTTCATCCAGTTTTTTATTCCCATGAGATTCATGCTATATTAGCCACGATTTCATTTTGTGTCGCGTATGTAATCTCCATGATTATATTGTTGGTTTAATATAATTTAATTTATGAGTATTTAAATCTTCATGTTATGATCATTCTTTCATGGGTTTTATGTTTCATAAGTTACCAAATCGGTAAGGGAATCTCAAATTTCAATTTCCACTCAGTGGACTTTGCGCATACTTCATTGATTATTTTACTCCAATATTAGGTGTGGAATCACTATTTATTATTTATGTAGTAATTTCTACTCCCCATTTTTTGGATATACTTTTGATACACATAATCACTCAAATGATAATTTCTCAAGTCATTGATATGAACTTGATATTAACTCAATTTCCGTTCATTGAGTTTAACATCAAAGTCCTTAGTGTGTTTTTACAAGAATATGTGTGAATGTCCTCTGATTGATTTACACTGAATATCTAGTCATATTGACTATATTTATTTTTTTCACACATAATTATGTCATTTATTTATCCTTTACCAAATAATACTGTCTTTATAAGGGTTTCATCTCAATTTACATTCCTTTGATACTTCTTTGTTGTTATGCACCAATTCACTTTTATATGGTGTATATACTGCCCTTTGACATATTATATAATTAAATCCTTTATTCTCATGGTATTATAATTCTTTGATTACCTCAATTATTTTTATTCAAGTGTCTCTCATTTGGATAGAAACTCTAACTAAAATACCATTTTAAATGTTTTAAAAATGTATTCTTCTAAATCTTTCTCATTAATGTCCATGTTTTAAAAATTGTTTTAAGGTTTTATTTATATGGAAATTAAGGTTTTAAAATTTAAATTAATTTTAAAATATTCAAATTTGTATTGGAATATTTGATTCAAAAATCTATTTTTAAACAGCTTCATTATGAATAGTGTAACTTTCAAATGTTTTCATGAAAAAGAAGGATATTTCTCTTAAATAGTTTTGATGATTATGTTCATCTATGTCAATAACCTTACTTATTCTCGATTAAGGTTAATCTGTTATAATACAATCTTTTATATTTTATAAAATGAGTTATGTTGGATTGTGAATGTGCTATTTTTATACAATTCATGGTTTGTAGATAAATTATTGACATTTCATATGCTAGTTTTAATATAAATGTGTTTGTTATATTCCAAAATTTTTATATGATTAATGAATTGGACATAGTAAGTGACGGGTGGATCCTTCTATAGCTCCACGATGCATCGGTAGGTCTCATGAGACAAACTTGTGTCCTGGCTCAAGGCCTTGAAAAAATCTTATTTGTAGTATTGGAACAAGGCCTTGACTATGTGTTTATGAAGTCTTTCATTATGAATTCCATCATTATAAAAGTGGCTATTGATATTTCATGTGATTATTCTACTATTAGAATATCCATGTGAATAAGTAAATGTAATTATTTGATTTTATCTTTTCCATATTATGGTGAAGTTCAAGTTTAAAAGGCTTTTGTTTTAGTCTTATACATTTCCTTAAATGTTTATGCTTATTTATGAAAGTTTCTACTTTATCGTTATCCTTACTGAGCATCTAAGCTCACCCCTTTATATGTTTTAATTTTTCCAGGATGAAAATACATATATTATGACTGACCTATAGGGATAGTCTATGAGATCTCAGTGTTGTCTATGGAAACAATTTTGTTGTAGTTTTTCATTTTATGATGTAATGTTAACCTAATGAATATATCTATTACTTCAAAGGTTGCTAAACTAATCGGTATTTTGAGACTTGATCTTTTGTGATCATGCTAATGATACGTAATAATGCACCAACTCTGTGCTTATGGGGTCGGGGCGTTACAGTTGGTATCAGAGGAAGTTTAGTACAAACCTTGGAATCGGGATTTACATAAACTCTGATTATAGCACATTACCCTAAGATATACATTGAGGATTATTATAGAAGAACCTCCTAGAATTTTGGTATTGTAGAGATTATGTGGGTTTTCAAAACAATACATCTCTGTCTGGATATAAGAAGGTAGAGGTGGCTCTGGAAAAGATGTACCTAGGAGTTAAAACTCTGACAAGGAGTTTCAGGCTTAACTCGGGTTATCTTAGTACATGACAACAGGCCTTTCTGCACTCTTGGTTATGAAAATCTTGGGGGATATGCTTAAGATAATTCACATTTTTCTTTACAAACCATTTTTAAGGATTTTAATATAAGATGAGAATAAAAAATCGTAATTAATATCAAGGTGTTTTAGATTGAAAATAAGGTGTTATGATATTCTCTAAATTATTTTATGACTCACACTATGCTTTCATGTGTTAGTAAATGGCTGGATTCCAAGGAATTCAGAGTAACATTGAACATGATGTACAAGGTGTGTACGGTGGATGAATGAAGAAACATAATGAAATGATGATAGGTGTAAAATATTTCGTGTTCATGCTGAATCAGTTTTTCCAAAATATGATCAACAACATATATATTAACCAACTCCCAGACTCAAAAAATAAGGGAAAGTCGGTGAATTATAAGATCTCCAACAGTGGAGGCTATGGAGAAAAGAAATTTCAATTTCCATCATGCTGGAAATATGGAAGGAGACACCTAGGGAAGTGTCTTAATGGAACAAAGTAATGATTTATGTGTGGAAAAGAAGGACATAAAGTAAATAATTGCTAAAGAATAATGAAGAGTATTAATGATGAAAATAAAAATTTTCCATGAATCCATTTACAATCATTTTCTGTAAATTTATGGGACCTAAACATTACCCAAGTGAATTCCCTATTCAATAGGATAACCCCTTGGTCAAGGAAGAACCTATGTAAAAATAAATGGATGGTCAATTGTTTAAAATTATTAGCACTCTTGGTTGATGGGATTACTTTGGAAGACATTTCTCTTATGTTTAACCATACAGTTTATTATGTGAAAATGCTATTTTAGGAAGAATTTTATTTTATATTGTTGATATAGTTTTTTCGTTATTTTTATCCTTAATGAGAATATGATCTCACCCCTTTCTATGTTTTATTTTTCCCTAGATGTGAAGAAAATATTATGACTAACCTAATGGGATAGTCTATGGGATCTCAGTGTTGTCTATGGAAACAATGTTGCTGTAGTTTTCCATCTTATAATGTAATGTAATCCTTATGAATGTATTTAGTACTTACAGGGATACTAAAATAATCAGTATTTCGAGACTTGATCTTTTGTTATCATGAAAATGATATGAAATAATTCATGGACTCTGGAATTCTAGGTTCGGGGCGTTATAGTTGGTATCAGAGGAAGTTTAGTACCAACCTTGGAAT
Source organism: Viscum album (assembly GCA_963277665.1). Classification (NCBI taxonomy): domain Eukaryota; kingdom Viridiplantae; phylum Streptophyta; class Magnoliopsida; order Santalales; family Viscaceae; genus Viscum; species Viscum album. Next base: position 1,356,362,562 of record OY728164.1, read on the forward strand.
CTATATTTAGATAAACTCTTATTAGAGAACATTACCCCAAGATATACTTTGTGGATTAGTATATTAGAACTTCATAGAATTTTGGTATTGTAGAGATTATATGGGTTTTCTAAACAATACATCCCTGTCTAGATACGATCAAGTAGAGGTGGCTCTAGCACAGATGTAAATAGGAGGGAAAACTCTGACAAGGAGTTTCGGGCTTGAACCAGGGATCTTGGTACATGAAAATGGGCCTTGATGCACTCTTGGTCACAACCCTCCTAGGATATAGGCTTAGGATAATTCAAATTTTCTTTATAAACTGATTTGAATAATTTTAATATAAGATGAGAATAAATAGCCATCATTAATTATAAGGTCTTTTAGATTAAAAATAAGGTGTCATGATATTATCTAAATGATTTTATGACTCACACTATGCTTTCTTATGTTATCCAATGACTTTATTCCATGGAATTCATAGTAACATTGAACATGATGTACAAGTTGGGCCTGACAGAGTAAATGAGCAACAAAATGGAATATTGATAGGTGTAAAAGATATCGTGTTTATGCCGAATCGATTTTCCAAAAATATGATCAATAACATATATATTAACCAACTCCTGGACTCAACATGGAATAGAAAGGTGGTGAATTATAAGAGATCCAGCAGTGGAGACCATGGAGAAAAGAAATCTAAATTTCCATCATGCAAAAAATGTGGAACAAGAAACCTAGGGAAGTGTCTTTATGGAACAAATAAATGATTTATGTGTGGAAAAGAAGGACATAAAGTAAATAATTTCTGAGGAAAAATGAATAGTACTATGGATGAAAATAAAAATTCTCCATGAATCCATTTACAGTGATTTTCCATAAATATATTGGACGTGAGCATTACTCGAGTGAATGCACTATTCAATAGGATAAACCCTAGGTCAAGGAATAACATATGTGGAAATAAATGGATGGTAAAATTTTTAAAAGTATTAGTTCCCTTTGTTGATGGGATTACATTGGAAGACTTTTCTCTTATGTGTAACCCTGCAGTTTATTATGTGAAAATTCAATTTTAGGAAGAATTGTGTTTTCTATTGTTGATATAGTTATAAATAACCATTTGGGTTTATATGATCCTTGAATTTGAGGCAATTACATGTTATTAAATTTTTGGATGAGAAGGTGAGGAATGATATAACATTTGTGTTGAAATTATGTTATAGTTATTTTGAGGAATCTATATTATTTTAGGAATGTTTTCTTGAAAAAGGACAACATGCAGACCATGTGACAACCCGTCGCGTTGGACAAAGCTACAAGAATTGAACCCACAACTATAGTGTGATTGAGATTTATTTCCTACCACTAGAGTACGTGAAGTCCCTGGCTAGTGTGACTAATATTTTTTAGTTAAATGATTTTATTGATTAATAATAAGTTGATTTGGGATATTATATCTTATCAAATGGATATCCTTAGTATAGAAAAATGATTTGGGGAAAAGTGATAAATGTTTTTTTGGAAGACATTTGCTCTGTTGGAAATACTATATGCCTAAGGAAAGTATAATACTATGGGATTTCATTTGAGGAGTAATAATTAATTTTTATCTATGTTTTTATTGTGGATTTAAAGTGATTTGGGTTATTTATGGAAATGATTAACCTATCATAGAGAATATGTGATTAGGATAATTACTTTTAATTATGTGACATTAAGAGTATTCTATGTTGTTTGGAAATTCATTTTAACGTGGAAGAATGTGTAATCAAGTTATTCTATGTTTTGGGTTTCAATATTAGTTTGGATTATATTGATGGGTTTTAAGGACAATTGTTTATTTAATGGTATTTATTGAACTTCAGGTATTGTTGGTTTAATTTTAGAAATTAAGATAAGTATTTCCTTCTCTAAAGGATTATCATTTTAGGGGATCATGTGATCTTGTATTAACCATTTTGGTTTTTTTAATCTCTAAAGACAAGGTAAATATATATAGTCTATCATTTGTGGATTATGTGATTCTCTAGAAGTTGATTCTGGCACTTCATGTGTGACCAACTCATCTTGAATACTCATCGTTTGAAAAAAAAGATGAGTTAGTGGTAGAAATTTATTAAAGGATGAAACTCTACATAAAAAGTAATTATATCTCTTTATGTTCTTAGTCAATCTCATAAATAAATTCCTCAACTTTATGAAATGGAACTTAAAACAAAAAATGTTATCTGTTTACTTTTGCTACTTGGAAACTAATGAAAGTGAATCTCATCAAAAGTTTGTGGTTTTATTGTTGTTAACATTCTCCTAATCATGTTTTTATCACTCTCTACTAGAACTTGACACTTATTTTATCTTCCATATCCATGTTCTCCTATATGGAATCCTAGTGTGGGTTATCTTGGGTGACCTTTGTACTTGTCTTTATTTCATTTAAAGAGATAGTTATATTGACTCTTTTTCCCATGTGGGACTTTCAATGACGTTCCCAAGCCCAATTTTAAAATTTTGAGGATGCAATTTCCAAAAGGGGGGAAGAATGTAACACCCCCATATTTCATAGTATGTTATTTTCTTTTATTCAATAGCTTGCGCTACATGCCACTCTGAGTTCGAGCGCACCACGACTTACCAAACTAGCCGTTCAAAAGTAGTTATGAATAGTATTAACTGAATTTTGAATTTTATGTACTCCATAAAATTTTAGAATCCATATTACGTGTTTCTTAGACATAATATAAGAACAAATTCATTTTTTAAGGTAAAAGAAGTATTTCTAAAAAATGCTATTTTACCACCTTTTAATAGAAAACCCTTTTTAAAACCAATATATGACACTTTTATATTTTCAATCTAAGGAAATTAAATTCTTCTTTAAAATCGTCACAAAAAAAGTTATTTTGGATAAAGTTTCGGTACTAATCTAATAACTTTTTTATTTTGATGAATACTGGAAAATACAAAATTTTAGTTGGAAAATAATTTTTTAATTGAAATAATTTATATTGTTAAACTATGTATTTTAATGGTTTGGAGGTATAATTATATTATATTTTCATCATTTAATACAATGTAGGTTATTATAAGTAATTTCACATTAAAATTTGATATAAATAGATGTCAATCTTTTGATAGTTTTTACTTTTAAAAACCCGCTTTTCGGTTTTGACAACGGGAATTAATTTTAAATTAATAAATTAAACTTTTATGTTTTTAATTTGGTAAAATAGAATTCATTTTTTAATTCATAATATCAAAATTATCTTAGGGTAAATTTTTTGTATTTTTTTGAAAACATTCAATTTTTGATGAATAGTGAAAAACACTCTGTTATAGTTTAAAACTGGATTTTTATTTAAATAACTCTTTATTTTATATAAAATTATTTTAAGTAATAATAGATATATATATATATAATATCTATATAAGTTCAATATAATTCATTGGAGCCATTTTATAATAAAATTATATGTATAAACTTTTATTGAACTTTTTCCTGCCTTTTACCCACCTCCTAAGAGCATTTGTAAATTTACATAAAACATAATTTTACCACTTCTGTGACTTGAATTTCAAAAATACAAGAGACACAGTTGATATAAGTAAGTAAAATTTGGATCAATAAGATGAAAATAATTTTTGGTGAATAGTAACTTTTCACTTTTATTTACCACGATTAAAAGTAAATAGGGTAATTAAGGGTAAAAATGATATTATTACCCTAAAACATGTCCTAATTCTATTGGATAAGTTTCATTCAACCAAAAAAAACCTTAGGAATAAAATATTATCCTTTAGGCCCACTTGGATTAGATTAGGACATTTATTATTATTTAATTCAAAGAAGAGTTAAAAGTGTAAAATTTAAAGTCTTATAACTAAAACATTTTTAATATAGGGTTACACATAAGATACATTTGACTATAAATATTAATTATAAAGATAAAAATATTTACTACATAATGGTAAGTTATTTAAATTTTTTAGGAATTAAATAATTTAATTTCTTTATGAGACAATGATGATGCAGTAATTACCTAATTAATGAAATATTAAAATAATTGATATTATAAATATCCAAATAAATGTAATTTGAGACTTTTTATGAATTAAACTAATTTTATAGGTTAATATGACATGTTAGGGTTGGTTAGATGAATTTTTTTTGAAGTAATAATGCTGTTATGAGTTTAGCAAAAACAGAATACCAAAGGGGTCAAAATTGACATAAAAGAGTTTTTAAAACAAATATTATATTATTAATTGATATTCTATTCCTAAAAATCTGAATATTGTCTAAAATAAATATATAATGATAGGTGTATCATTAATGAACCACTTGGGGTTCTATTGGAAGTATATAGTAAGTTTATTAACCATATAATATAAAAATACAAAGAGACATGGTAAATGTCATACTATTTAACTAAGAGTAAAATCTAAAATATAATGTTAATATAGTGTCCCAAACCTGTCTAAAAACTATTGGTAAGCAGTTTCCGACACATAATCACCTTATCCTTTAAATAATTCATTTTTTATCCATTAGAAACCGAAAATGATTTTATTATAAAATAATATATCAAGCTTTTCTTAAGGTGCCCCTCACCCCTCTTATAAAAGGGCACTCCCCCTTCTCTCTAATTCACACCTTCAAAGCCATTATGATCGGACATAACCTGCACAAATATCCTCCCAACTATCCTCCCTTTATCCTATTGGCATTACTATATTCAGAAATCCGTCCTAAGGAGACCTTTTGATCAAATCGAAAGAAAGAACCCAAAGAAGAGGTAAATATTTAATAACCTCTTTCAAGTTCCATTCTTCTTCCACTACCCCTTTATTTGTTGTTTCCATTATAAAACAATAAATCCAGTATATTATATATATTGTGATGTTATTATAAATATGGTACAATCATATTCATTATTCTATACATCTCTTTAATGACATGTCACCATATGTGCATACGCACAGATTACCATATCCACGTCATGGTGTAGTTGTTATTCAATACATTATTATTTTGATGGGTATAATAATGATGTATAATTGTCATAAATAATAAATATAAAATTATAATTATTCTTTATATATGATATACCATCTAATTATATATTATTTTAATATCAATCGATTGATATTGTCGCTCGTGCGTACGTAAAGATTATCGTCTCAATGAACGCGATGAGATTCATTCCCCGTCGTTTCCATTCAAGAATAATTTCAATTTGATGAATAAAAATATTTTTTAAGGAATTAATATAATTATTAATATTAATAAGATATATCCCATCCATAACAAAGGTGGCTTACGTAACCAAGCATATAAAGGAGAACAAATCAGTTATCACCTGAAATGACGATAATACTAAAATATCAATATTAGAAGATAATATATGATATCATATTAATGTATATAGTTATTTTATAATTTAATAACAATGATTTCATCATTATACTGGATATTAACATACCCTCGACCAAGGAAAAGTAAAAGGAAAGGGGTTTCTTATCTCACATTTAATTCTGTGAGACTTCTACTGTTCGACACTTATTTATTGCATGTGATGTATTTTGTACTGCCATTTGATATATAATATCATGATTATCTTCATTTTCCTGGTATTATGTGATTCATTTGGTTTTTATTAACTTTTGTTCATACAAATTAATTGATTACAATGAAGAAAGGGTTTTTCATCTCACTTTTTATTCCTGTGAGATTCATGCTATATTGGCCATTATTTCCTTTTTTGTTGAGTATGTACTATCCATGATTGTATTCTTAGTGTAATATGCATTAATTTATAAGTATTTACATATTTATTTTATTATCCTTCTTTCATGGGTTTTATGTTTCATAAGTTACCAAATCAGTAAGGGAATTTGAACTTTCAATTTCCACTCAGTGGGATTTACGCATACTTCATTGATTATTTTACTCCAAGATTATGTGTGGAATCAATATTTATTTTTACAAAGTAATTTCCACTCCCCTCTGTGTGGATATAATTTTTATTCACATAATCACTCCATTGATAATTTCTCAAGTCATTGATATAAACATGATCCTAACTTAATTTATATTCGTTGAATTAAACATCAAAGTCATTGGTGTTGTTTTTACAAGAATATCAGTGAATTTCTTATGATTGATTTATACTGAATATCCAATAATATTGAGTGTAATTATATATTTCACACATAATTATGTCATTGATTTATCCTTTACCTAATAATACTGTCTTTATAAGGGATTTCATCTCAATTTACATTACTTTGAGACTTATTTGTTGTTATGCACCAATTCACTTTTATATGGTGTATATACTGCCCTTTGACATAGTATATAATTAAATCCTTTATTCTCATGGTATTATAATGTTTGGATTACTTAAATTATTATTATTCAAGTGTCTCTTATTTGGATGGTAACTCTAATGAAAATATTATTTTAACTGTTTTAAAAATTTATTCTTCTAAATATTTATCATTAATGTCCATGTTTTAAAAATGGTATTAATGTTTTATTTATATCGAAATTAATGTTTTAAAATTAAAATTCCTTTTAAAATTTTCAATGTGGTATGGGAAACTTTGATTCAAAAATCTATTTTTAAACAACTTCTTGACAAATAGCGTGAATTTTAAATGTTTTCATGAAAAAGTGGGATATTTCCCTAAAATAGTTTTGATGATTATTTTCATCTATGCCAATATCCTTCATTATTTTTGATTGAGGTTAATCTATTACAATACAATCTTCCATATTGTTTTTAATGAGTTTTTTTGACTATGGATGTGTTATTTTTATACCATTCACGGTTTGTGGATAAAGTATTGAAATTTTTTGTGCTAGTTTTAATACGAATGTTTATGTAATGTTTCAAACTTTTCATATAAGGAATGCATTGGACTTAGTATGTGATGGGTGGATCCCGCTATAGCTTCTCGATGCATCGATAGTTCTCATGAGACAAACTAGTGTCTTGGCACAAGGCCTTGACAAAATCTTATTTTTAGTCGTGGAACAAGGCCTTAACTATGTGGTTATGAATTCTGGCATTATGAATTCCATCATTATAAAAGTGGCTATTGATATTTCATGTGATTATTGTACTAGTATAATATCCATGTGAAGAATTAAATGGTATTATTTGATTTTATCTTTGCTGTATTATACTGAAGTTCAAATTTATAAGGCTTTTGTTTTAGTCTTATACATTGCCTTAAATTTTTATGCTTATTTATGAAAGTTTCTGCTTTATTGTTATCCTTACTGAGAATTTGAGCTCACCCATTTTTATGTATCATTTTTCACTAGATGCGAAGAAGTATATTATGACAAACCTAAAGGGATAGTCTATGGGATCTCAGTGTTGTCTATGGAAAAAATATTGTTTTAGTTTTCCATTTTATGATTTAATGTAAACCTTATTAATGTATTTAGTACTTCCGAGGCTACTAAACTAATCGGTCTTTCGAGAATTTATCTTTTGTGATCATGAAAATGATATGTAATAATGCACTGACACTGGGATTCTAGGGTCGGGGCATTACAGTTGGTATCAGAGGATGTTTAGTACCAACCTTGAAATCTAGATGTAGATAAAATATGATTAAATCACATTACCCCAACATAGACTTTGAAGATTAGTATAGTAAAACATCATAGAATTATGGTATTCTAGAGATTCTGTGGGTTTTCTAAACAATAAATCTCTGTCTGGATACGATCAAGTAATGGTGGCTCTGGCACAAATGTAACTTGGAGTGGAAACTCCGACAAGGAGTTTCGGGCTTGGCCCAGGGATCTTGGTACATGACAACGGGCCTTGCTACACTCCTGGTTACAAAACTCCTGGGGGATATGCTTAGGATAATTCAAATTTTCATTACAAAATGATTTAAATAATTTTAATATAAGATGAGAATCAATAACCATCATTTATTCTAAGGTGTTTTAGATTGAAAATAAGGTGTCATGATATTATCTAAATGATTTTATGACTCACACTATGCTTTCTTGTGTTAGTAAATGACTGGATTCCATGGAAGTCAAAGTAACATTGAACATGATGTACAAGGTGGGAACGATAGAGTAATTGAGCAAAAAAATTTAATGTCGATAGGTGTAAAAGATATCATATTTATGTCGAATAAATTTTCCAAAAATATGATCAATAAAAAATATATTAACCAACTCCTGGACTCAACAAGGAACAGAATGGTGGTGAATGATAAGAGATCCAGTAGTAGAGACCATGGAGAAAAGAAAGCTCAATTTCCATCATGCAGGAAATGTAGAAGGAGACACCTAGGGAAGTGTCTTAATAGAACAAAGAAATGATTTATGTGTGGAAAAGAAGGACCTAAAGTAAATAATTTCTGGGAAAAATAAAGAGTACTGTGGACGAAAATAAAAATTCTCCATGAATCCATTTACAGTCATTTTCCGTAAATGTATAGGACTTGAGCATTACCTGAGTGAATGAACTTTTCAATAGAATGACCCATAGGTCAAGGAAGAACCAATGTGGAAATAAATGGATGGTTAAATGTTTAAAAGTATTAGTTCCCTTTGTAGATGGGATTACTTTGGAAGACTTTTATCTTATGTGTAACCCTGCAGTTTATTATGTGAAAATGCTATTTTAGGAAGAATTGTGTTTTCTATTGTTGATATAGTTATAAAAAACTATTTGGGTTTATATGATCCTTGAATTTGAGGCAATTTCATGTTATTAATTTTTTGGATGAAAATGCGAGGAGTGAGATAACATTTGTGTTGAAAATGTTTTATTATTATTTTGAGGAATTTATCTTATTTTGGGAACATTTTTTTGAAAAAGGAAAACACTCAGACCATGTAACAACCCATCGCGTTGAACAAATCATCAGGAATTGAACCCACAACCATAGTGTGATTGAGATTTATTGCCTACCAATAGACTATGTGAAGTCCCTGGCTAGTGTGACAATTTTTTTTAGTTAAATAATTTTATTGATCAATAATAAGATGATTTGGGATATTATGTCTTATCAAATGGATATCCTTAGTATAGAAAAAATATTTGGGGATTAAGTGATAAATGTTATTTTGGAAGACATTCGCTCTATTGGGAATACTATATGCCTAAGGAAAATATAATACTATGGGATTTCATTTGAGGTGTAATGGTGGATTTTTATCTATGTTTTTATTGTTTATTTAAAGCGATTTGGGTTATTTATGGAAATGATTAACCTATCATAGAGAATATGTGATTAGGTTAATTACTTTTAAGTATGTGACTTTAAGAGTAGTCAATGTTGTTTGGAAATGAAATTTAACATGGAAGAATGTGTAATCAAATTCTTCTATGTTTTTAGTTTCAATATTAGTTTGTATTATATTGATGGATTTTAAGGACAAGTATTTATTTAATGGTATTTATTGAACTTCGGGTATTGTTGGTTTAATTTTAGAAATTAAGTTAAGAATTTTATTCCTTAAAGGATTATCCTTTTTGGGGATCATATGATCTTGTACTAACCATTTTGGTTTTGGTTAATCTCTAAAGATAAGGTAAATATATATAGTTTATCCTTTGTGGATTATGTGATTCTCTAGAAGTTGATTCTAGTGCTTCAGGTGTGACCAACTCATCTTGAATACTCATCGTTTGAAAAAAAAAGATGAGTTAGTGGTATAAATTTATTAAAGGATGAAACTCTACATAAAAAGTAATTATATATCTTTATGTTCTTAGTCAATCTCATAAATAAATTCCTCAACTTTATGAAATGGAACTTAAAACAAAAAAAATTATCTGTTTACTTTTGCTAATAGGAAACTAATGAAAGTGTATCTCATCACAAGTTTGTGGTTTTATTGTTGTTAACTTTCTACTAATAATGTTTTATATCACTCTCCACTAGAACTTGAAACTTATTTTATCTTCCATATCCATGTTCTCCTATGCGGAATCCTAGTGTGGGTTATCTCAGGTGACTTTGTACTTGTCTTTATTTCTTTTAAAGAGATAGTTATATTGACTCTTTTTCCCATGTGGGACTTTCAATGAAGTTCTCAAGCCAAATTTTAATATTGTGATGATGCAATTGCCAAAAGGGTGGAAGAATGTAACACCCCAATATTTTATAGTAAGTTATTTTCTTTTATTCAATATCTTGCACTACACGCCACACCGAGTTCGAGCACACCACGACATACCAAACTAGCCGTTCAAAAGCATTTATGAATAGTATTAACTAAAATTTGAATTTTTTATACACCATATAATTTTAGAATCCATATTATGTGTTTAATTGACATAATATAAGAATAAATTCATTTTTTCAGATAAAAGAAGTATTTCTCAAAAAATGAAATGTTTCCACCTTATAATAGAAACCCCTTTTTAAAACCAATATTTGACACTTTTATATATTATATTTAATGAAATTAAATTCTTCTTTAGAATAAAGATATAAAAATTTATTTTGGATAAATTTTTGGTACTTTTCTAATAACTTTTATATTTTAATGAATACTGAAAAATTCTAAATTTTAGTTGGAAACTGCTTTTTTTATTCAAAATAATTTATATTGTTAAATTATGCATTTTAATGGTTTGGGAGTATAATTATATTATATTTTTATCATTTAATACAATTTAGGTGATTATAATTAATTTCACATTAAAATTTCACATAAACACATGTCAATCTTTTGATAGTTTTTACTTTTTAAAAACCCGCTTTTTGGTTTTGACAATGAGAATTCATTTTAAATTAATTAATGCAAATTTGATGTTTTGAATTTGGTAAAATATAATTCATTTTTGAATTCATAATACCAAAATTATCTTAGGGTAAATTTTTGGTATTTTTCTGAAAACATTCAATTTTTTATGAATAGTAAAAAACAGCGTGTTATAGTTTAAAACTGACTTTTTATTTAATTAATTATTTATTTTATTTAAATTTATTTTAATCCAAAATAGATTTATAATACCTATATAAGTTAAATATAATTCATTGGAGTCATTTTATAATAAAATTATTTGTATAAAAATTTATTGAACTTTTTACCGTCTTTTACCCACCTCCTAGGAGCATTTTCAAATTTACATAAAACCTAATTTTATTGTTTCTTTGAGTTGAATTTAGAAAATTTTAGAGACACAGTTGATATCAGTATGTAAAATGTGGTTCAATAAGATGAAAATAATTTTGGGTGAATAGTAACTTTTTACTTTTATTTACCACGGTTAAAAGTAAATTAGGTAATTAAGGGTAAAAATGATATTATTACCCAAGAACATGTCTTAATTATATTGGATAAGTTTAATTCGACCAAAAAAATTTTACAGATAAAATATGATCCTTTAGGTCCACCTGGATTAAATTAGGACATTTATTATTATTTAATTAAAAGAAGAGTTAAATGTGTTAAATTCAAAGTATTATAACTAAAACATTTTTAATATAGGGTTACACATAAGATAAATTCGACTATAAATATTCGTTAAAAATATAAAAATATTTCCTACATAATGGTATTTTATTTATATTTTTTAGAAATTAAATAATTTATTTTATTTTTTACACAATGATGATGCAGTAATTACCTAATTAATGAAATATTAAAATAATTGATATTAAATGATTATTTTATAATTTAATAACAATTATTTCACAATTATACAGGAGAGTAACTTACTCTTGACCAAGGAAAATTACAGGGTAAGGGGTTTCTTATATCACATTTAATTCCGTGAGATTTCCATTGTTCACCACTTATTTATTGCATGTGATGTATTATGTACTGCCATTTGATATATATTATCATGGTTCTCTGTATTTTCCAGGTATTCTATGATTAATTTGGTGGTTATTAACTTCTGGTCATAAGACTCGATTGATTACAACGAAGTAAGGGTTTTTCTTCTCACATTTTATTCTCGTGAGATTCATGCTATATTGGCCACTGTTTCTTTTTGTGTGGCATATGTACTATCCATGATTGTATTATTGGTGTAATATAAATTAATTTATGAGTATTTACATCTTTATTGTATGATCCTTCTTTCATGGGTTGTATGTTTCATAAGTTACCAAATCGGTAAGGGAATTTCAAATTTCAATTTCCACTCAGTGGGCTTTACGCATACTTCATTTATTATTTTACTCCAAGATTTTGTGTGGAATAACTATTTATTATTTAGGTAGTAATTTCCGTTCTCCTTGGTGTGGATATACTTTTGATACACATAGTCACTCCATTGATAATTTCTCAAGTCATTGATATAAACTTTATCTTAACTCAATTTCCATTCATTGAGTTAAACATCCAAGTCATTGGTGTTGTTTTTACAAGAATATGTGTGAATTTCCACTGATTGATTTACACATAATATCCAATCATATTGAGTGTATTTATATTTTTCACACATAATTATGTCATTGATTTATCCTTTAGCTAAGAATACTGTCTTTATAATGAATTTCATCTCAATTTACATTCCTTTGATACTTCTTTGTTGTTATGAACCAATTCACTTTTATATGGTGTATATACTACCCTTTGACATAGCATATAATTATATCCTTTATTATCATGGTATTATAAATTTGTGATTACCTCAATTATTTTTATTCAGGAGTCTCTCATTTTGATAGTAACTCTAACTAAAATACAATTTTAAACTTTTTAAGAATTTATTCTTCTAAATATTTCTCATTAATGTCCATATTTTTAAAATGGTTCTAAGGTTTTATTTATATTGACATTAATGTTTTAAAATTAAAAATACTTTTAAAAGGTACAAAGTGGTATGAGACACTTTGATTCAAAAATCTATTTTTAAATGGCTTCTTGTAAAAAGTGTGACTTTTAAATGTTTTCAAGATAAAGGGGGATATTTCTCTCAAATATTTTTTATGATTATTTTCATCTATTTCAATATCCTTCATTATTCTTGATTGAGGTTAATCTATTACAATACAATCTTCCTTATTGTATTTAATGACTTATCTTGGACTGTGGATGTACTATTTTTATACCATTCGTGGTTTGTTGTTAAATTTTTGTCATTTCGTATGCTAGTTTTAATATGAATGTTTATGTTATGTTTCAAACATTTCATATAAAGAATGAATTGGAATTAGTGAGTGATGGGTGGAGCCCGCTATATCTACTTGATGCATCAGTAGGTCTCATGAGATAAACTAGTGTCTTGACACAAGGCATTAACAAAATATTATTTGTAGTCTTGGCACAAGGCCTTGACTATGTGGATATAATGTCTGCAATTATGAATTCCATCATTATAAAAGTGGTTATTGGTATTTCATGTGATTATTTGACTAGTATAATATCCATATGAATAAGTAAATTTCATTATTTGATTATATCTTTTCCATATTATACTGAAGTTTAAGTTTAAAAGGATTTTGTTTTAGTCTTATACATTGCCTTAAATGTTTATCTTTTTTTATGAATGTTTCATCTTTATTGTTATCCTTACTGAGCATCTGAACTCACAAATTTCTATGTTTTGTTTTTCCTAGGATGTGAAAAAGTATATTATGACTGACCTACAGGGATAGTCTATGGGATTTTAGTGTTGTATATGGAAAAATGTTGTTGTAGTTTTCCATTTTATGATGTAATGTAAACCTTATGAATGTATCTAGTACATCCAAGGCTACTAAACTAATCGGTCTTTTTAGACATGATATTTTGTGATCATGCCAATGATATTTAATAATGCACTGACTCTGGGCTTCTAGGGTCGGGGCATTACATATGTCACCCAAGCTATAAAGGGATCTAGCACGATCTCCCTAAAACACTCATATCTCTAAACCTACGTCCTCTAGCTACATGCACTCTTATATGTTCCCTTTTCACAGGAAGCCTAGCCAGACGACCATGCGAAGGTGTAGAGCCACTATCATGATGCAGATGCTAGGGAGGGGTTGTTCCTTGTAGATAGTCTAGTTGAATTCCCTACGACCTTCAGGTCATATAATCTCTTTAGCCTACGGGCCTTGTAATCTCTATGCATACGAGCCTTGTAAGGGTTCCCCCTCATCCCTTGAAATGGGTGTTATAAAAAACAATAAAAAATGAAGGCCTTTGAGCCATTAGAGGATGGGTCATGGAGAATTTCAATCCCATATATCCAACTCATATATTATTGATTATTCAAGAATATACTAACATTATCGATGAATACCTCACATTTTATTCATATTTATCTATAATCACATCACATACCTATAATATTTATAGATAGGTACATAAAATTTACTATCTAGGCGTGGTCATACACTCTCCAGTCTATCTAAATTATGGTCTTATATTTCATACTCTTCATACAAGAGTAAAAATTCCTTCTTGGATGAGCTCTAACTGATGACCTAATCAACAAAACACCAGACCACACCTTATTAGCTAAATCACAATGGATTATATATAAAGGTATCAAATTATGAAGTTTATCATGATTTTTATCTAAAAAACCTTAGATATTTGGTACCCAATATGATCAATACACCCCAAGTATACCAAAGACATGATGTATGAAACTCTATGAGGCATACCTAGTGGTACATACAATTATTTTTTAAAAAAATTGGGCCTTGTGAGGATATTCTAAATCTCATACAAAAATCATACTCACATAAACCATAACATTTGTTGTAACCTATAAAAATACATGAAATTTTTTTTGTTAGGGATAAAATCAAAATAATACATTGACAGGTTAATTATCATTACATTTTGTAAAATGTGTATATATATATAATGAACCTAAAAGAATGGTAAAATGTAAATCTCCATATATATAATACATTTTATATTCGTAAAAAAAATTAGGAATATTTCCAAAAAACCCTACATAATAATAATTATATCATATAATATATGGTATTATTACATACAAACCATATTTTTTCACTTTCTTATAAAATGGTAACTCGTTACATCTATATTTAATTACTTACACATCTCAATGTGACCATCTGGAAAACCACCCAATAAACTCTTTAGTGAGTAACATCTGTGAAGAAATAAAGTTTGAATAATGGTGATATTTAGGAATCGTATTCATAATGTTCATATCATTGAAGATATTAAACATATTTAACTTCACAACATCGAATGTGATGATATCAACTTCTATTTCCTACATATATTTCTTTTTTATGTTTAACATCATCATCTATGGAAGTAAATCCATTAAATTTATTCCTCGAAATAATGTAATTATTTACATTATTACCCACCATAATAGACTAAAATATTTTATGATAAAGCGATAATAACTTTTTATTTTGACATGCATAACAATTTAGGAAATAGTTATATTCACTTTTCATAGTAACTAAATATAACCATTATAATTTTCACTTATTATTTCATGTCCTAAACTCTTTAGGATATTAATTGAGAATAACTTATTTTAAACTAGTATAATCTTCTACTTGTAAGACTTTAACTTTAATAAGTTGAAACATAGTCCCACTATTCTCTTAGACATTATATTCTAATTGGAATATAATTCTATGATACACAAACTTCTTATCTTATGATATAGAACTTATCTTGTTTTAGTAGTAATATTTAACAAATAAACTAAGGAATCCATATCACAAATGGATTTATATGTTTTATGGAATTTTTCACTAAAAGGAAGACTATTTAATAAAATATTCCAATGATAGTTGGAAGGAAAATATTCCCTCATATTCTAACAAATAGATGGATAAACACGTTATCCTAGATAATACATTTTTATTATTATCTCAGTTTCAAACATGTTACAGGATCCAAGGAATCACAAAACACATGCATATAATTAATCATATAATTTTATTTACAAAACAATTAATTAATATAAAAACTTTTTTAATCACATAAGATAACTGAGATGAATATACACATCCTTTGATTAGATTTTTCTGTTTTTAATAAAATCCTTTACATTCAAATTATTTATACAATAAATATTTTCTTCATAAAGTAATTGAAAACAAAAATCTCTATGAACTCTTCCCTTTATCATAAAATATTGTATACCCAAAACACATGTAAAGTATATATTAATTATAAAAACCCCTTAAAAATCATAGAATTGATTTATATAACACTGATACCTGATATGAACATTATATAGACTTTAAAAAAATTATTTATGTAACTTAATAAATTTCATATCATAGAATCGTCACTCCTTCCAAATAACACCTTCAAGATTCAATGACCTTGACAATCTACGTAATGTAACATTTATGGACTCTAAAATAATATTTTATTCTTACATTTTGGACTTTTATCTACTCGTAATATCTAAAAAACAAAAGAACCTTCACATCGTGTGCCTAGTTAATCTATTCTCAACACTTGGAAATGTCAAATAAAGTAATATTAAATTAATTGATATTGTTAGAAAATTTACATAGATAAAAATATAATGAATTATTTATCTATAATAAGCTTTAAGTAACCTCTAGTAACACCAACTAATTAGAATAATCAATCATATTCAGTATCATTGACAAAACAAGTTATATTGAGTATAAGAGTCAAAAAATAGTTCACCCATTCCACATATAATTCCTTTCAAACCCTAATTGAAAAATTTTATGCTCCTCATAATCATCTAGATTCACTTATTTAACTACCTCAACCCTTGGTCACTCAGTACGGTTCTTCTCTAACACATAGATTTTACTTTTATATAAGAAATTTTCTTATGCTACCAATCATAGGAGTTTCTTACATTAAGCTTCTCTTTCTGAAGGAATAATCTCAATGTTATGTTTGATGAGGATGATGATATTATTTACAATAAAAAAATTTATTATATAAATATCATGTTTTATTAACATTTATCAAAGACCATTATTAAATAGGATCCTACGAAAATGATGAGCCCCTTTAAATTCATTATTTCTATTATCAGGTAAATGTACATATTTCACTAGGAAATGAGTTAACAAAGGAATTACTCTTAGAAAATATCTATTTCAGTAGGGAATCTTCCCAATCATATAATATATTAATCCTAGATCATTGATCAAACAAATCATTTTCCAATCCAAAAAAATGATAAAACCAACTTTATTCCTCTAGTATCCTAAATTTTCTAATTTTCTTGCAATGTGTTACCTAAGTAAAATAATAGGATATGTTACTTAACATTTAGGCTGATCCATTTCCACAAATCATTAAAAAAGATAATCCATAGGATCCCTACTTTGAAAAATCCAACTCAGTTGAATGATTGAGATCTTGACATGTATGACTTTAGATGGAATATAATACTTAGTATTCAAAAAGGGGTTTAATCTCACTATTTATCTCATATTATTTACTTTTTAGTATGCGTTATTATAATGATATAGTTATGGAATCTTATTCCGTCCAATAAATCAATATATTCAATTCATATTGATGTGTAGAACTTTACAAAAATAAAAATCTATATTACTAAAAAAAATCCAAATATATTTACACATATCAAAATACATCTCATATATACGGTATATAAACTATTCATTTAGAGGAATAGATTTATATTATATTAACAATTTCTACCTAAGTAATCCTAGAGCCGTAGATAGCCACCCCCACCTTTCTAGAATAAGTCAGAATCCTCTAGGTCAATGGGATGTCAAAATGATTGTACCTCTACCGGGGGATACTTCACTTAATAAATAATCAAATTCATCGTAACTCTAAAAACTAAAATTTATAAACTATATTCAGTAACTATTTATTAAAATCGTAACTTCATTAACAAATAGTGGTTAATATAGAAGAAAAAAACATCCTATGTTGATATATCTAGTATATAATGAAAGGCTTGTAAATTTATAAGAATCGTCTTGAATTTTTTAAATAAAATCTTTCACATATTTATAACATATTAAAAATTTCTATTCATGAATAAAAATAAGGGAATAAATTTTAAATAAATGAACACTTCAAATATTTAAACATGATAATTTATAAACAATTCATAAAATAAATATTAATCATAAAGACATTACTATTTTATCTATGTTTATTATGGATACTTCATAATATTGGATGTAAACACATAATATCCATTGCATAGTATAAAATCTTTATATTATATATTATATTTCATTTTAAGTATATAATTATTTCATGAGTTATAAACATTTATAATCCATTCCCCATTATATAAAATATTTACATAATTAAATATCATATATATAAGATATCTAAACCATGAGTATATCAATCATCAGAAAATCAATTGATAGGGTTTTAATATATCCTAATAAGGCCCCTTAATTTGAACTATTAATATTAATTTTTATAAACAATTCATAAGTATAAACTATTTATATTTTAGACATATTTTATAATTTATATATTCCTTATTAGTTACCCTTATGATTAAATAAAATCTTTATTTAATTCAAAATATATTCCATATACATTTATAGATGGTATTTTATATTAAAATTTAATATTAAGTAATCTCCATTAATTAATATTTCATAAACATTTATTAATGAATTTTAAACTCTTTGTTATTAAATAATTTATAAACACATTATAAATGATTAAATATACCTAAATTTATTTTAATATTATTTATATAGAATTTATAAAGAACTAATTCAATTCATTATTCAATATTAATGGAAAATAAAATTTTTCATACCAATCATATTTTACTTATATCATAATTTGAAGATAAAATTTTTTATCACTCATATTTTATGACTAATAAATATTCCACTAAATATGATGGATAATAAAGAATTGATATTGTTTTTAATGATATGAATCATATCATATTTATGATATGGTGACCTATTTTTCAACACGGTGCGACAAAAGCATATTCTATAATAGGATGTATTCGTATACAATGATGAATAGAACAACCAAAAATTTAATATATAATGATTCTTATGATATCTCATATCGTAAATCATGATTAAATCATGAAATACAATATTACATTTCATATGATCCCTCATGGTACCAAATTTAAATGTATTCAATGATATACAATACAACATATAATTCAATTATGATTTAATCATATCAACATATGATTTTATATATATAAAGGAATAAAATGATTTGATACCACTGATTGGATTATTATGAGTCTGTAAAAACTATATAGAATAATAAAAAGAAACTCAAATCTCATCCCTAGATCTCCCATTAAATAATATATGAAATACATGAAAAACTAAAATGAAACCAACAAATTCCACATTCCCTACGCCAATATAGTCATTAAATTATCTTCTTATCATCTTAAAATGGGATTTATGATTCTCACTAGAGTGATGGATAATGGTATTCCACCTCCATATGTATTAATGGTCCAACAAAATCTTTTTTATGATAGAAATAGAATTCCTTCTCCCTCTACGACATGATAGAATCTTTTAGCATAAATAAGGAAGAATAAAAAGGGGTATAAGTATAGAGAGTATCATTAGGACATCAATATGACATTTTCCACACTTCAATCACATAGAAGAGTATTTAAAAAATCCAAATAATCTCCTTGATGATGCATAAAATCGTTAACTCATGTATTATAACCCATGAGTTGAAGATTATACCAAATCATACTTTCCATCCAACACCTCCATAAATGATAAATATTGTGGAGAAATTAATCTTAATGTTATTATGATTAATGTTTTACTTCCTATATGTTATTTGTTTTCAAATGAATCATAATATATGATTCATAGAAAGGCATTTCGTGGGGTCACATGGGAAGTGAAAAAAAAATCCATTTATAACCATGAATTATGACCCCCACAATCATATACTATTATTTATCATTGTAAGTGTCATGGATTCACTTAAAACATGCACTATGATAGCCCCTTCTGTCTATAAACATTATAGCATAGGTAGGGCCATGTGATATGGCCATGTAATTAAAAATGAAATGATTAAATCAAATAATATCATATAAACTTTTTCTATATGACATACCATATAAAATATTTATATCACACTTTAAAATGCATAAATTGAAAAAAGTATTTAGGGAATATCTCATTTAGGCCCTACTCACCCCGCTTAAGGGTCCCACTCACTTGTGAATATGAATATTAACCTATATACTTGTTGATATATCATACCACAATAATTGAAATCTACCCAGCCTTATACCATAATAAAATATTCTATTCTAATGATTACCTCATTTGGTATCATCCCCACCATAATGATATCCCATGAAAATATCTATTTGTCAAGACTAAGCTCAAATTGATGGATAATGTGAGCAAGAGGATCCCTACTAAGAGTCTCTAGCCAAATTGGTTAGTATTGGGGCTCCACTAGAAAATTTAACTCACAATAAAAATATAGATTAAGAAAGGAATGACTCATTCCAGTGTCGATAAGTATGAGTTTAAAAGTTTAGAAGAAGCAAATCATACCTAAAACCACACTGATTTTCCCCTAGATGAAACCATCCATCAGTTGAATCTAACATTTTCCCTCTCCTATTACATTTTATACCTGACATGGAACACCTGGAGGGGGTGTTAGTGGGATTACAACAAATAATCCCCCATAACAAGATACTCTAACACCACTACATCCCCTATCATATCCACCTCCAAGAGGGCCTCTCTCTCCACATCATAGAGGTACCTATTCTATGTGTTGTCTCGATCTAGGAGGTTTTCCCATAATTTTATCTTAATTTCTCACTAATACATGCTATATGGGGAAAACATGTTCAAGGTTCCCTTTATCACCACAATAAAATAAATTTTAGTCTCCCTACACATTTTTCCCTCCATGATATCCCTGTACTACTAACCCCTGAGATTGGTTTTTCATGCATATACCTACAATGATGAGATTCCAATGGTTTTCATCTATTATTATAATTAAAAATATCTACTCATATAAAAACTAAACCTACTCCAGTTTTGGGATATAACTTTTCTAGAAAACTCTCAATCACTAAAGTACTCTCTAGAACTCTAGTATAGGTGAGGATACAAAGAGGAACAATCCCAACCCAAATATCCAATCAAATCCCATGCATGAATAAAACCATTTTGAATCATATCATAATAATACCTCATAAGGTCTTTAAACCTTAATTTGTACTAGGACACGTTCAAAATACTCTTATATCACCCCAACATCTCTTGAACTCTTACAATACTCAGTGTTGCTAGATAGCACTCCTCTTGGAATAGATTCTCAAACTCTAACCAAGTTAGAGTGGATTCATCACCAGTCTATGTAATCATAACACACCAATGAGTAGTTATGAAATTTAGAATGTTCAAATAAAGAACCACCATTTTATTGATAGGTTTCCATACTAAATAAAATTCATTAATAACTAAATCCAACAAATTATCTACTAAAATAGAATATAAATCATCTTGGAACCTATGAGGTTTTTTGGAACTAAACCTTATAAAACATAATCAACCTATAAGTAACCTCATTCTTCTCTATAATACCACCGCCCATGTTTCAAGTGTGTATAATATCTAAAACAATAGTGGGGAAAAACATCCTTACAAACTCTTATTATTGATGCATCATCTGTCGACCAGTCAGCGACTAGAGGTTTCACTAACATGAGATAATCATGACAGTGCCATTATATCTTAGTTCTGTTTCTATGGGGTGGAATCATATATTATAAAATATGAACCCTATTTTATTAAAGTTTTTTTGGTTGAAATGACTCAAGAATAAAATTCATAAAATGTTGAAAAATATTCCTTAGGATGCATATACCATCTCATTTACCTTTACATGGGTGTCTTAGAGTTATAATCCTTTTGAAAACTATCATAGTCTTGGGGGAAGGATACGTCAACTTCCCACACCATTCAGTAGGTTCCAAAGTATATCAACCAAATTAAACACCCCTAAATATTATTTCCCTAATATTCCCAATCCAATATCATAACAAATTAAGTCTAAAATCTATCCCTAAGTCTCAAATGTATTAGATACCAATCTGATGTTACTCCATCAAGGTCTCACCTAGTCCAGTAGTAAGTTTATTGTACCACCCTAATCCCATCTTTAATAAGTAAAAGATACGATACTAGCATAAAGAAGTCATAAAAATCATATGAGAGGTCATAACCTAATAAACACCTATAAAAAATACACATATCTATAATAAGAAAATAACTCTGAAAAGTTATTGTAATATAAAATTTATGTAACATATAATAATCATTTAAAATGTTATAGAAAATAAAATATCAGGGGTGAAAAAATATAAGATCCCAATATACCAAAATAGAAAAAAAAACCATAAATAAATGGTAAGGGAATCTTCTTGTCACACCACCTCTAAGAATTATCTTCAGTAATTTTCATATCCAAGTACCACTAATATTCTACTCAACCAGAACCACATCCATTAAATTTACTTCCAAGGCATTGTAGGAATAAAAAAAGAATGTGTGTGCCTGAGATTTTTTTTGGATTAAGTATGAACGAACCGAGTAGGATTCCATGAAAAAATAAATAGGATATTGAAAAAAACCTCTCAAATTAGGACAACCCATATATTATTTATGGAAATAAGTTAACCAATAAAAATACACAGCATTTGAAGTGAAGGACTAAACGATACAAAGTTAGCTAGAATCATATTATTGAACAGGTGTGTTATACATAGTCCATATCAGGCGATATTTAACTCTATGTGTAAATCCAAGTTCCAAATTAAGAATAATTACTTGACATGTGACCCAAAAGACTACATTCCTTGTAGTTAAGACTATTTCTATATCAATGTTTTTCATTGATAACTCTATTTTCATAATTGTTTCCATCTACAATCACATCTTACACATTTCCTATCACATTACTCATACCTATTACCACCTCCCATATTTACTAAGGCCTCATCAATCATCATTTCTACTATTCACACAAATTTGGGTCAATCCACCACACTCAACCCACCATCCCACCTTACTAGTCTAAATCCACCACACATTTTCACTACTTTTTCATCACCACTCTAAAATATATTAACCTATAAATTTTTCTTCCCTCATTAATTTCCATTTAAAGTATTCAATAGTTAAACCACTATCCATTTCAAAGGCTGGTGGTTATAATGCATCACAAGAAAGTTGAAATGAGGTGAGAGGAAATAAGGGGTTGGTGGCCAATAATTATTCTATGAACTCGATGTCCTTCAGTCACAGAAGTGATTGTTAATGAAGAATATATAAAAAAACAAACAAAAACTATTAACATTCTTATATAATCACCATGGGAAAAAAATATTCATATTGAAAAAGAATGTTTTTCAATAATTTATAAACCATGTTAGTTATAATGGAATTAAAAAACTAAAGTTTGAGATAATTCAAAAACATAATGGTGATGAATGTGGTGAAAGTAATAATAAATATATTATTATGATATTTTAATTTACCATGGGTTGTGATTTAACTTGAACAATGAAAATAATAACCAATTAAATCATAATTGAATATTTAATGAGTATTAAAAATATAAATATTTAAGAACAATTTATCATGATAAAACCATGAGAGATTTATAAGTTAAATAATTTATGAAATAATCAAAATACACAAAGAACTAGGGTAAATAAAATAACTAAGATCTGTTCCTCATTAACAAATTACTAATTCTCAAGAATCCATCGATGTTTTCCCCTGCCCACCAGTGGTGATCCTCCTCCCCCAAGAATGAAAAATTTTTATATAGGTTTTTTTCTCATCATAAATGGAGAAATACGTTGGAAAATGTTTAATAACACATTTATGAATTTGTTTAACAAGTAATTTAAAATAAAAATTCATTAATTCTATGTCCCTGAATTGAATCGTAAATATGAAGGTTATACCTCTCTTAGGTAGAACCCTCATTTATGGCCTTACCATGGTGTCAGAATATATATTCCTTGATCCATTTAGAAAATATTAATTTTTCACATTTACACTACTGAAAATAATTTTAAAATATATTATTTTTTAAACACCAATGTCACTTATAAATGTGAACCATATTTGTGACCAACTTTACAAATATGATTAAAAACATTAAAATGGTTTTGATGGAGAAAAATAAGTTTATATAAGGTAGATACTAACTAAACATTGTAATAAATTTCTTATGATTTTCTATCCCACTATGTTAACATGTAAGGGAGTAAAGTATATTTTTTTGTTGAATATGAAGGAATATTTAAATATATCATGAAAAGTATCTTCATGACACTTGTACTCACACTAATCTTAAGTGGAGAATGGTTTATGGTATACAGTGATGCTTCCAAAAAGATAATAGGATAAATCTTCATACAAAATGATTAATTGACAATCCATGCCTCAAAATAATTGAAAACTTATGAATAGAGTTACCTGATGCATGATCCAGGCATAGCTGTTTTGATCTATACATTGAAGAATTAAAGGAATTATCTTTATAGAGAGAAGTTTGAAATATATAATAGTCACAATACTTAAAAGTGAATATTCATAGAAATGGTTCTAAACATCTATTAATGAAGATGGTCGGAGTTAATAAAGGACTATGGGTACATGATACATTATAACCAAAGTAATGTTAATAAATTAGTTGATGCACTAAGTCAAAATGAACCTTCTACCCTATCTATGATAAGGATTGGGAAAGATTCATTTATTTTTAACAAATGGATTTTAAAATTATCATGGATGTGGTGATATACTACTTTTTCAAAATTATTATATGACCATTTATCTAATATAAAATCAAGGAATCACAATGGTAGATTTTGAACATTAAAATATTGTTAATGAAACTAAGGAAGGGGAGATTTAAGCATTCAAAATCATTAAGGATAGATTAATTCATATTTAAAACATTACTATGTGTTACATAAAGAACTAAGATAATGAAGGAACTATTATAGGGTTCACATAGTTCACCTTCCTCTATCCACTTAGTAAGTACCAAGATGTATTAAAGTCTCGGAGAAAAATTATACTGTGAAAATATGAAGAAAGAGATTCCATAGTAGACCTAAAATTCTTTTGTATTTTAGTATATTAAGGTAGAGTGCTATAAGTATAAAGGGATGATACATCAGTTTCCTATACCAACATAGAAGTGGGAAAACAATTCCATCTATTTTTATCAAGAGACTTCTGAAGACATCAAAATAAAACATAATTATATGGGTTTTTCTAGATCTACTAACAAACAACGCTCAATTCATTTATATTCAGTAATATTTATCACTCGATAAACTTTACAAGGAATATATTAAGTGGTGATGAAACTTGGGGAATGACTTTCAATCATGTTTGATAATAATATAATGTTTACCTCTAGGTTCTAGAGGATTATTCAACATACCTTAAATACGAAATTAATATTTTTTATGGCCCGCCACTCCTAAAAATGGTTAATTTAAAAATAATATAAAATCACTTGAAGACATATTAAGAGATTGATAAATATATATATATTTCAAAGTAGGGTGTGATCAACAAATTCCACTGGTTAAGGTTTCGTACAAAAATATTTTCACTAAAGTATTCAAATAGCCCTATATAAATCTCTCTATGGGTAGAGATCTATAGATCCAACTTGTTGGGATGAAGTTAGTGAATGAAAGATTTTGGGCCCTTAAATTGTGCATGAAATGATAATGAATTTTCAATTCATTCAACAACACATTGAAGTAAAAAAAAATTTTAAAAGTGTTATATTGAAAATCCTTGAAGATACCTAGAGTTTGATATTAGAGATAAAGTATTCCATTGAATATATTTATAGAAAAGATTCATGATGTTTGTAAAAAAGGTAATGATTATCCATAGGTTTATTTTCTCCTTCAATATTCTTGATCTCATAGGTGTTTTGTCCCATTGATTGGAACATCCCAAGAACCTAGATTAGTTGAAAAATGTGTTTTCTATATCTCTTATGTGAAATTAATTTCCTAATGTCCCATATGTACTGAATTCCTAAGTGGTACAACTAGAGAACCACTATAAAATATATCATTTTTTAACAGGTCATTTGAGTTAAATTATATTTCAATCATAAATAATTTATTTAGAAAAAATTATTTAGGGTAGGGGATTTTTTTGGCTGATAACTATATAAGTGACAAATTATTACAACATATTTATAATCTTTCACAAATAGTTTTAGAATTATTACACACCATAACCTAGAAAGTAATTATTTTCAATAGAATCCAACACTTCCATCATAATAAAAGACCAATTCTAATTAATAGTCCAATACATCGCAATTAGATATTATAAAATTGTTAAAAACATTGTGGTGGATTGTTTTATGATAAACAGTGTTTGTAGAAAATAAGTTTCGTAAGAGTATTATAAGTTAAATATGGAGGAAAATATTTTCAAAAAATATATAACATATCACGAATAATTATCAAAAAAAATTCATCACAAATGTTCATTGTATCTAACTATACATGGTAAAATGATTTTTGTAGAAAAAAATCAACACAAGAAATTCAACTTGAAATATTGGCATTCACACCACCGCCCCTCATTAAAAAAATTCCATTTCCTTTATTTCTCTTAATTTCTCTCAAAAAAAATTACTTAAGATTGTGATATAACTTTTTAGATCTTGATATAGTGATTTGCTTCTCAATCATGGGTATTTTATTAAGTTTTTTTTAAAAGTCATTATTTGTTTATTTTGATTTTCTTTACTATTAAAAAATTTGTTAGTTTATTATTTGATTATTTTATTATTAACAATTAAATTTACTAGTTTTTTTTTAATTTTCAAAAACTTTTGTGGTGATTTTTATAAGTAATTTGTTTTAATAAACAAATAAATGTAAATTAATAAAATTATTAATAAATTCATGTTAAATATTATTAAATATTTATTAATATTCTTATCAAACTAAATTAATTATAATTAATTAAAATTAAGAAAAAATAATAAAAAAATTAAGAATATTTTGATAAAATAATAAATAATAATTTTTAATATATATTTGTAAAACTTATTAAACTTATTTAAAATAATTAAGAAATGTTAAAAAATATAAATAAAATATTAATACCTTTGTTACAGTATAAAAATGACTATGATTTTGTATGAACAAAAAATATATTTGAAAAAAATTTAAAAATTATTATTATTATTTATTTAATAACGATATTATACTAAAATAATTAAAATTAATTAAAATTATGGCTAAATGATAATAAAAATTGAATATTTAAAAAAAATAATTAACAAGTAAAAAAAGTTACTAAAATTCAATAAAATAAAATATATTTACAAAAAAAATAAAAAAAATATTATGAATTAAAAATATTATTAACTTTATAATTATATAAAAAATATAAATATGTACAATTAAGAAAATTTAATTAATAAAAAATAATTAAAATTAAGGATAAATTAATAAAATAAGAATATTTTAATAAAAATAAGAAATAAGAAATAAAGATATTTTATAAAAAAATTGTAAAACTAATTAAATTTTTTAAAAATAAACCAAAATTATTATAATAATAAAAATAGTAATAAAATGTTATAATTAAAATTATTATTAAATTTTCTTTAATATAATAAAATATATAAATTAGTATAACTAATAATAATTAGTAAATTGCCATTATATCTTGTGAATGAAGCTCTCACCTGAAGGTGATTAATGAATGGATTTCCTGATAAATCCTAATCAATCATACATTGATGTTGTTTGTGAGTGAGATTTTAAGGATGATATTGAGGTTTCCCTAATTTTATTTCTCTAGAAAGGACTCTTGATGATTGGCTTATCACATAAGGATGTCATGTTTTTATCTTCGAACTTTAAATTTTCCCTTGCTGGTAAATTCATTAAATGACATCCTTTGCTACAATTTCTTTAGAGATCCTTAGAAAAGATTTGTTTCACATGTATTGATTTGGGTCTTCTAGATTTTTTGAATTTCCTTATCAACTTTTACATATAATATGATTACTATAAATGATAGTGTAATATCCTAGTTTTCAGTAAAGAAACACTATGTTCAATAGTGTACATAATATGATACCCCGAGTTTAAATGAACTACAAAATATTTTTATTCAAATATTACCATTATATCCTAGACATTGGAATATAGGGAATTAGTAGTATTAATTTATTAATGAAAATATTGTTTACACGTGTAAATAATTAATTCCTTTTTGAGTAATTATTTATAAATGAAAATTAAACTCTTTTTAAAAAGGAAATAATTTTCTAAAAAACTATTTGAATGAAAATAAGTGGGATTATAAAATAATAAAACTACTATTTATGGATTTTGTTAATTAAATATGTGTTTAATATATTAAATGTAATATTTAAAATTCAACTTATATGTTTTTTATACATGATATAAGAACAAATTAAACTTTTTTAATAAAAGGGATACATTTAAAAAAATGCATTTTTGCAGCCTATTAATGGAAAACCCATTTTGAATCCCGTTTTGACACTTTTCTGTGTTATATTTGAAAAAAAAATATTAGAAATCGGAACATAAAAAATTACTTTATTGAAAATTTTGATATTTTTTAGATAAAATTCATATTTAAATGAATACTGACAAATATTGCATTTTAATTAAAAACTGCATTTTTTGCCAATTTCTGTATATAGTTATATTGTCATTTTAATTTTTTTTAAAGTTTAATTTTATTAATTTTTTATTATTTAATCAAATTCTGGTCATTGGAGGTAATTCTATATTGAAATTTGATATAAACACATATCAATCTTTTGATGGTTTCTACTTTTAAAAACATGTTTTAAAATCATGGCAATGTGAATTAATTTTAAATTATTTAATGAAACTTATGTGTTTTGAATTTAGAAAAATGGATTCAATGTCTGGAATCATAAGTTCAAAATTATGTAAATATTTTCCTTTTATTTTTTTATATGATGAATATTAACTTTAGTAATAAATTATATTTACCATAGTTAAAGGGAAATTCAGGTAAATAAGGGTAAAAATTAATATTATAATAATATAAAACTACCCTAACATGTGTCCTAATGATATTTGATGCACTATTAATGACCAATACAACCCTGGGGATGAAAATTTGTCTTTTTGAAGCCACATGGGTGTGATTATGACACTTGTATCTTTTAATTTAAAGTAAAAGAAAATATGTTATAAACATAAATTTTCATTATAAAAAAATTTTAATATGGGTTTATATAAGTTACCACTTCAAACATAAAGATTAATTATAAATATAAAAATATTTCCGGAATCATGGTATTTTATTTATAATTTCTAGATATTAAATAAATAAATTTAATAATGACGCAATGATGATACATTGATTGCTTTATTAATGAAGGAATCAAATAAATGATATTATAAACAATAAAATAATTATTATCTAACATAATTTATGTTATAATAGATTTTTATAGGTTAATATGTAATTTTATAATACTATTTAATGCCTTTTTTCTAAGTTGTATCTCTTTTATGGATTTTATTTAAATTTAATAAAATGAATAGTATAAAAATTGGCATATTTGATGTTTTATAAAAATTGTAATTTACTAAATTATTTCAAAATCTTAAAAATATTTCAAAAATCACAAAGTGACTATGATAAGGTATAAAAGTTCATTAAGTGTCCAATTATGGTTATTTTACCCCATATAAGTAAAATTAATAGCCTCTTAATAATTTAAATGTTATGACCATAATTAAAATTAAAAGAGATTAATTAAGGGAAAACCGAAAAGATAAGGTTTAAAATTAACTAAATACATGTATAAAAATAATTGAATGAGTATTTGGACCTATAATCATCCTATATTCTACATATCTCTATTTGGATCATTTTAAATAAAAAATTAATTTATATTAATTTAATAATTTAAGAGTTTCCAATGTTTCTCTTAGCTCTCATAAAAAAAGGTACCCTCACTTCTCTAATACTCACTCTTTAAGAACAATTTTACTTGGCCAATCCCTGCCCAAACAAATTATTACAATCCCTAACCTCGTCCTAGAATCCTTCCAAAAAATCCTTTTGGTATAGGTAAATGAATGTTACCTGATTAAGAGAAACATAATGACTGTACGTGATGAGTCGGACTCAAGGTAAGGGAAATATTAACTCTATCTCTATTCATTGAGTTAAATATACATTTCATTGGTTTTTTTCAATAATATGTGTGAATGAGATATGTTTTTTTTAAACTAAATATCCACTTATATTGATTGTATTTATATTTGTCACACATAATTATGTCATTTATTTATCCTTAATATAATAATACAATCTTTGTAATGGATTTCGTCTCAATCTCCTTTTATTGAGGCATTTATGGGTGTTATGCACCTTTATCATCCTATATTATGTATGAAAATTTTTTAATTATTCCTTACTGATTTATATTCAAGTCTTTCTCAAGTGGAAATGAACTCTTTAACTAAGACCTCATTTTTAATGTTTTCAAGATTTAGTAATCAAAAACCTTCTATTTCATGTACATGTTTTCAAAATGGTTTTTATGAAAGTATTTATATATAAATGAATGTTTTAAAATTTAAATTTATTTTAAATGTTTCAAATTGGTCTAGGATTCTTTCATTCAAATGTATCTTTATTAAATGTTTTAAAATGTCAATTACGTTTAAAAGTTTCAAAGTGGTATGGGATACTTTGATTCAAAAGTCTCTTTATTAAATGTTTTAAAATGTTAATTTCATTTAAATGTTTCATAGTGGTATGTAACACATTTATTCAAATGTCTCTTTATTTCATGTTTTAAAATTTTAATTTTTTTAAATGTTTCATATTTGTATGAGACACTTTGATTCAAAACACTCTTTATTAAATGTTTTAAATGGTTTTGTAAATGGGTTGAATAGATTACTTATGATTGAAAATGAAATTTTATAAGTGAATTGTTGAAAATTAAAATTTGGCATGTGTAATGAATATATAATGGTACTTGTAAATTTGATGAGTGGTTACATGATAAACTAATGATGGGTGGTTACGTGATAAACCAATGGTGGGTGGTTTTTTAATAAACCAAGGACAAGTGGTTACATTATAACCTACAATTCATTCAATATAGAAGTCAACTGTATGGCTATTTTGTTTACTGATATATGTATAAGTCAACCTTATGGTTATTAGATTTATGTATGATTATGCCCCAAGTTACCTTTATATGATATATGTTGCTTTCTATGGGTTTTATTGTAATATTTTAATTATAAAAAAAATTAAGTAATGAGATTATATTCAGTGAATATTATTTACAACTTCATAAAGGTGAAAAGTATTACTTTATGATAATGTATTCATAGTTTACATGATTTCACAACACTAATAGTTTCCATTATTCATGTATCTCTTACTGATATTTTTATGGTCACCCAAAGTTTTACAATGTTTTTCAATTATTTAAAGAAGAATAGATTCAATGATAGATGAAGTAAAAGTTTTAAAGTTTACACATGAAACAAAACCACGATTTTTTTAAATATTTTTTGTTTTATGAAAAAAAAAGGATAGTAAGTAGAAGTGTATACTTTATAATATTCATCTTGTTATGTATGAGATATGTCCTATTTATCTAATGATCTAAACCTAAAAATATCCTCAATGTGGAAAAACTCAAATTGTTTACTTATCTCAAGATTAAGTAATTTTTAAGGCTCGAGCCTTAAAGTTGGTATCCGATGATGGTTTAGAAACGTTTAGAGATTAAGATATTTTCTTAAGAGTTAGGGATATCATCATGTGTTTATAATTTTATGTTTGATCAAATGTTTCATGTCTTAGAAACCACTTTTTATGATTTATGATCTAAAATATCTGGGTGACTACTGGTATTTTTAGGGACATTCACCATTGTGGAAATTATGGGTTATTAGTTTTTGGGATTAAAAATATGAGGTATGAAATAAGATTTTTGTTTACTACATTTTTTGGTTATTTTTTAGGTCTGTATAATATTTTTGGAATACTATAAGAATTATATAGTCTTATATCGAGGATAACTCATAGGATGGGTGAAAACCCGTTGTTTTTTGTAATGTCATGGGAATTTAACCCTTAACTAAAGTACAAAAAAGCTTTATTATATACCACTAGCCAATGTAAATCCTCTAGTTAGAATTATTTTTTTCCCATTTAGTTAAATGATTTTGTGGAATAATAATTACTCGATTTTTGGGAACTATGTTTCACCAAAAGGATATCGTCGTTATTGGAAAATGATAAGGCGGTTGTGTGATACATGTTCTTTTGGAAGACATTCGCTGTTTTGGGAACACTATATGAATAAGTAAAATAGAATACTATGGGATTTTATTTTAGGATTAATTGTTGAATTTTGTTTTGGAAGAATATATGTTTTTATAGAGGTATTATGGCAATTTAGGTTATTTATGGAAGTGATTAACCTATCTTAGAGAAAATGTGATTAAGTTAATTACTTTTTGATATGAGATATTACAAGTCTTTAATGTTATCTGGAGATAACTATTAAAATTTTCTTGGAAGAATGTGTTATCAAATCCTTCTAATTTTTGGGTTTTACTCTTATTATGGATTATTTTGACTAATTTTAAGGATAATTATTTATCGAATAGTCTTTTTCAAACTTTAGATATTACTGTTGAATTTGGAGATTAAAATTATTTTTTCTTCATATAATGGTTTATTATTTTGGGGATTTATCTTATTTAATCCTAATTTTTTATTTAGTATTTAAAAATATGAAAAATATATAGTTAATATTTTGTGGGTTATGTGATTCTCTAGAAGCTGATTCTAGTGCTTCATGTGTGACCAAGTAATCTTGAATACTCATCACTTGGAGAAAATATGAGCTTTTCATAGAAATTTAATAAAGGATGAAACTAGACATGGAAAGTAAGTATTATTCCTTATGTTATTAGTCAATATAATAAATAATTCCTCAACATTATGAAAAGTATCATAAAACAAAAACGTTTTCTGTTTAATTTTCCTACTATGGAATTAATAATCGTTTAACCCATCATAGGTTTGTGGTTTTATGATTATTAACTTTCTCCAGATCATGCTTTATATTACTCTCCATTATAACTTGACACTTGGTTTTCTTCTATATCTGTGTTTTTCTACATGGAATCCTAGTATGTGTTATCTTGAGTGACATTTATACTTCTCTTTATTTCTTTTAAAGTTGTAGTTTTATTAACCCCTTTTTTGATGTGGTATTGAATTAAAAGTATTTTAAAAATTCATACCCTAGTTACCAACCCCAAATTAAAATTGTGAGGAAAAAATTTATTAAATGGTGGGATGATGTGACATCCTGAGTTTTAAGAAAGAAACACTATGTTTAATAGTGTACATAATACGCTACATCGAGTATAAACAAACAACTAAATATTATTATTTAAATGTTATCATTATTACCTAGACGTTGGAATGTTGGGAATGAACAATATTAATTGATTCATGAAAATATTTTTTACACATTTATAAAATTCATTCTTTTGTGAACAATTGTTTATAAATGAAAATAAAACCCTTTTCTAAAAGGATATGTTTTTTCTGAAAAACTCTTTGAATGCAAATAAGTGAGTTTATAAAATAATAAAACCAATATTGATGAATTTTATTAAATAAATATATATGTAATATATTGAATGTAATATTTAAAATTCATCTTTTATGTTTTATATACATGATATAATAATAAATTCAATTTTTCGAATAAAGAAATATTTTTCCAAAAATATTGTTTTACCACCTTTTGATGGTGAATCCATTTTAAATATATTTTTTGACACTTTTATATGTTATATTTTAAAAAAAATATACTTATTATTTTGAATCATGAAAACAAAATTTACTTTGGGGAAAACTTTGGTATTTTTTTGAAAAAATTTATATTTTAATGAATAGTGAAAAAATGTTTCATTTTAATTAAAAACTACATTTTAGTCTATTTTTTATATCATTAGATAGTAATTTTAATAGGTTTTAAAGTTTTATTTGATTATTTATTTATCATTTAATGAAATTATGGCCATTAGATGTAATTTTTCATTGAAATTTGATATAAACACATGTCAATCTTTTGATGGTTTTTTACTTTTAAAAAACATGTTTTCTCATTTTGAAAATGATAATTAATTTTAAATTAATTACCACAAATTATATGGTTTTCAATTTGGAAAAATTGATTCCATATTTTAAATCATAAATTCAATATTATTTAAGTAGGTCCCTTTTAATTTTGAACATGATGAATAGTAACTATAGTAATTAATTTTATTTACCATGGTTAAAGGGTAAATCAGGTAAATATAGGTAAAAATAATATTATAAGAATATAAAAATATCCAAGAATATGTCTCAATAATATTTTATGTGATATGGATGACAAATGAAACCCTTAAGACAAAACATTTTCCTTTGGAAGTCATTTGGGTGTGATTATGACACTTATATCTTTTAATTTAAAGTAAAGGGAAACATATTATAAACATAAATGTTCTTAATACAAAAATTTTAATATATATTTATATAAGTTATATATTTGACAATAAATATTAATATTAATTCTAAAAATATTTCCAACATCATGGAATTTTATTTATAATTTTTATATATTATATAATTAAATTTAATTATGAAACAATGACGATGTAGTGATTGTTTTTTAAATGAAGGAATCAAATAAATGATATTATAAATATTAAAATAATAATTATTTTAAATAATTTATGTCATGTAGTATTTTTATAGGTAAATATGACATGTTATAAGACTATTCAATTATTATTTATAATTTATCTCTCCTTTTGTATTTTATTAAAATTCAATTAATTGAATAGTGTAAAATTGATATAAATGATGTTTTATAAAAATAGTAATTTATTAAATTATATAAAAATCCAAAAAATATTTTAAAATCACAAAGTGACTAATATAAGGTCTAAAATTAAATTAAGTGTCCAATTATGGGAAATTTACCCCATATAAGTAAAATTAATAGCCTCTTAATAATTAAAATGTTATTACCGTAATTAGAATTAATTGAGAATAATTAATTGTAAACCAAAAAGAGATGGTTTAAAAAAATTTCTAACAAATATTGGATGAGAGGATTTAGGCTTATACTCATACTATCTTTGAAATATATCATGTTGTATCCTTTTATATAAAAGCAACAATTTATATCAATTCAATAATTTAAGAGTTTCCAAGGGTGCTCTTCCCTCTCCTATAAAAAGGTACCCTCTATTCTATAATACTCACTCATAAATAACCCTTTTCTTAATCCAATATCAACCTAAATATCTTCCTAGAATCTATCCCATCATCCTAAAAGCCTCCTAAGGAATCCTTTTGGTATAAGACATAGTAAGTTAACTGATTAACAGGAACATAACGATTGTACGTGACAAGTCAGACTCATGGTAAGGGAAATATTAATTCAATCTCCATTCATTGAGTTAAATATCTATGTCATTTAATTTATTTTTCAAAGAATATGTGTGAAGGTAATCAGATTTTCTAACTCTGAATATCCACTAATATTGAATGTATTTATATTTTTCACACATAATTATTTCATCGATTTATTCTTAATCTAATGATCTGGTCTTTGTAAGGGATTTCATCTCAATATCCTTTCATCTAGGCATATCTAGGTGTTATAAAACTTTATCTTCCTATATGGTGCATATGAAACAAATAAGGATTCCTTAATGATTTTTATTCAATTTCTTATCAACTGGAAATGGTTTCTTTAACTAAAACATTGTTTTTAATGTTTTAAAGATTTAATTTTCTAAAGCCTTCTATTTATTGTCCATGTTTCTGAAATAGTTTTTATGAATTTATTTATATGGATATGAATGATTTAAAATGTTTATTTATTTTAAATGTTTCAAATTTTTATGGGACACTTTTATTCAAATGTATATTTATTAAATGTTTTAAAATGTTAATTTCTTTTAAAAGTTTCAAAGTGGTAAGGGAAACATTGATTCAAAAGAATCTTTATTAAATATTTTAAAATGTTAATTTATTTTAAAAGTTTCAAAGTGATATGGGATACTTTTATTCAAAATTCCCTTTATTAAAGTTTCTAAAATGTTAATTTATTTAAAAATATTCAATGTGGTATGGGACACTTTGATTCAAAATTATCTTTATTAAATGTTTTAAATGTTTTTGGAAGTGGATTGAATAGATTTCTTGTGATTTCAAAAGAAATTTTATGAGTTGATTATTGATAATTACAATATATTATGTACTATAATTATATAATGGTACTTAAAAATTTTATAGGTTATTACGTGATAATCTAGAGATGGGTGGTTATATAATGGACGAAATACAGGTGGTTTCTTGATAAACCAATGGTGGGTGGTTACGTTAAAACCTCCAATGCATTGGGTATGGAAGTTAGCATTTAGCTATTCCATTTAGTGATATGTGTTTAAGTTGATCATATAGTTTTTCTATTAAAGTTTGATTATGTCCTAAGTTACATTTATATGATATATGTTTCTTTATATAGGTTTTATAGTAATCTTTTGATTACAAAAAAAAGTAATCTATGAGCTTATATTCAGTGAGGATTATTTACTACTTTATAAAGGTGAAAGTATTACATTATGATATTGTATTCATGGATTACATGTTTTCACAACACTAAAAGTTTTCCTTCTTTATTTATCCCTTACTGATCGTTTTATTTTCACCCCATGTTTTGAAAAAAAAATCACAATATTTAAAGAATAATATAGTCAAGGAAGTATGAAGGAAAAGTTATGAAGTTCACCCATGAAACAAAACCGTGACTATTTTTATAATTTTTCTATTTTATGAAAAAAATGATAGTATGTAGAAGTATATACTATTTAATATTCATGTTTTTATGTATGAGTTATGTCCAAATTATCTAAATATTTAAACCTGAAATGATCCTAAAAGTGAAATAAAGTCAAATTATTTACTTAACTCAAGATTAAGTAATGTTTAAGGCTGAGGCCTTATAGATAGACTATAGTTATCTGGTATTTTTTCAAAAGTATGATAAATTTTATGAAGTGGAAATATAACTTTTAAACGGATATTTAACCTTTTTTCTTTTAATATGGATAGGTTTAGAAGGTCTACCTCTTCATTTCTTTAAGTTAGCTGCTCTAACTGCCATCATTAATCTAATCTGGAGGCTAATAAAATTGGATACAGTGACCTTAAATCTCTCAAGGCCATAGTTTTTGAGTATTTATATTGAGGTTTATATTATGAAACCTTTTCCATCACTTGTCTGGATTCAAAACGGTGATTGCTATTTTTGGAAAAACGTTGTATTTATAAATATTCTTTATTATTGTTCCACATATCTGAAATTAGGTGAAAAAACCTAGGTAGTATTAAAATAAATTATCTTCATTCTTATTAATATTTATTAATTATATTCTATAGATTTATATTCATTATAATAATATTTGGTAATTTTTCAATCAAAAGGAAAGAATATATATTTTTGACCAAATTAGGGGTTTCATGCATTATATGGTTTTATATAAAAAATATATTTCTAAATTATAGGATTTGAATATAAAAAAAATTAATTTAATTATTTAATTTATATTATCAAAATTATATTAGGATTTTTTTGTGAAGATTGATTTTTCCATGAATAGTGAAAAACACTACTTTTTATTGAATATTGTCTTTTCTTTTCAAGTATTTACAAGGTCACATTATATTTTGGAATAGATTTAAAATTTAATTAGTTAATTTTGATTTAAAATAATAGAATAAATTTTATTTTAATCAATATTATACTTGAATTTTATATAAAAACATTTTTATACATAAAAGGCATTTTTCAAGAAAACTATTTTTCATCATTGCATGATTAATTTTATATTAATTTTTTACACTTCATTGAATTTTATTTATTAAAATAGATTAAATATTTTAAATAATAACAATTTTTTTTAGGTAATAAGTTCAATTTATTTTTTGATCATTACGAATAGTAACCATAGTAAATATTTGTCACCCCAGTAAGGGTAAATCATGTAATTAATGTTCGAAATAATGTAATAAGGTCTAAAAACCTCCATAACACTTGTATTTATTTTATTGGATAAATTTTTTATACCATTAATATAAAATGTTCAATAATTTGGCAATTTATATCTCCATTCCTATGAAAATTACCTTAATATAATCTTTAATAAAGAATAAAAAATGACACTCTATTTATTTTAATTTCTCTTATTTTTTTCATAGGGATAAAAAAGTTTATGTTCAGTTGTAAATACTAAATTGAAATATTAATTATATATTTTTATCATTTTAATTGAATTTTAATTTTTAGTTATGAAAGAATAATATTAAATGCATACATAACACTATCATAATGCTTGTGCAAGTAGTAGAAACATCACGTAAATGATTTTGAAAACTATAAAAGTAATTATTTTGGGTGTGTTATAGTACCACAAGAAATTTTATAGATGAATATAAAATATTATATATGATTTATGTCTTATATTAAAATTATATTTTTATCTTGATGGCATTAATTTCAAATTAAATTAATAGTTCTGAAAATAAAATTAATGATATTTTATAACAGACAATATTTTATTAAGTGATTTAAAATTCAAAAAAATACTATTTTAAAAAATTTGTAAAATTTATAGTTTAAAATATCATACAATTTCTATTTAAGGTCCTGTTTTCCTTTTATTTTAACTTTATTCACCCATAAAGAGTAAAAACATTTCCTATCATGATAATTTTAAAAATGGTTAATGGTTGTTAAAACAAAGAGATAAGGGTTAAAACATCACTTAATTTTTTTCTATATTTGATTACATGAGATTATTTTGACTCTTCCTCCTATTATATTTAAAATATTTCCATTTTATTCCACTTTAACACAATAATTAATTTATATTAATTTAATTTTTTAAGTAATTCCAAGAGTGGATTTCCCCTCACTTATAAAAATTCACCTCAAATCCACTTTTAATCACACATATTGTTAAATATAAATAATCAAATACCTATAAAATTATCTTCCTTTCAACATTACCCATTTCCTAGATACTTAATTTTGATTATAAAACCAACCTAGGGAAGCTTTGGGTATAAACCTAAATAGGTTGATTGAAGAAGATGTATAGTCCATAACCGATTGTGTTCATTTTATTTATTCTTATACCTCATTTAAATCATATTAAATCATAACTAAATAATAAAATAATTATATTAAATATGATAATATTTTATTATGTTAATTTCATAGCCTATATCCACCCCCCTTTCATTAAATGGGAAATGAAACCATCATTCATGTCTACGGCGAACTACCATCTCGCGAATTGATTTAATTCATTTTCAATCACTGCCACTCATGACTAAATATATTTATATAATTAATAAATATATATATGATAATATTGAAATATTTATCATTATTTAAAGATAATATTCCATATAATTTTTTATCATTCCATCCATTTAAAAATGATAATTTTGTTTGTGTGTATGTATGGATTACCACCTCCATAGAACAATGTGATTAATTTTTCATGACCACATCACATATATGATATACATAAGTTTATTTTAAAAAATAATATGAAATCTATTACATAATCATAATTATATAAAGATAAAATGATATTTTTTTGCTTTTTTATGCACTTTGAAAAATTGAAACTTTACTCTTTCTTACGTATGACCTACCGTCTCCATGATTGTAATATAATTCATTTTTCATAATCATATTTAGTTATTTTTTAAATTATAATTAATTAATAAAAAAATTTAATTATTTCACTATTATAATTATAAATATGTGGGAATATTTAACTCTTTGACCATAGTCAACTTACCGAAGTCATTTTGGACATGAGTCGAATATCATTAAAACATCTGATTTGAACTTAA
Source organism: Viscum album (assembly GCA_963277665.1). Taxonomy (NCBI): domain Eukaryota; kingdom Viridiplantae; phylum Streptophyta; class Magnoliopsida; order Santalales; family Viscaceae; genus Viscum; species Viscum album. The sequence goes on from OY728164.1 coordinate 1,356,402,555, forward strand.
TTAATTAAGTAGTTATATATAACATGATAAAAAATAAATTTAAAAGGGGTAATAAATTTTAAAATTTTATTTGATAAAGTAAAAAAATTGATATAATTTTATTATTTTGGAAGACAAATAATGTACGCGATGAGTCAAACTCAAGGTATGGGACACTTTACCTTAGAAACATCATTTTAAATTTTTTAAAGATATATTTTTTAAATATTTTTCTTCCATATATATATTCCTAAAATTATTTTATTTATGTATTTATATGGACTTAAATGAATTATAAAGGATATATCATGTCACTTTTGAATTTTTTTCATGTTTTTTGAAAAGTAATCTTTTTTATATATTTTATATGGAATGTTTTAATAAAAAGTATAAAATGGATGTTATATTTTCACATATATGGGGTCAATGGTTTTTATTACCACCATAATAATTATTTGATGTTTGTATTACCTAATAATATTTTATGTTTTCTTTAATGAAAAAACCTCCTTCCCTTTTTTCTGGGTATTTTAAAAAAGTCTTGTAAATAAAATAGATATATTGATATTCCAAAGTGTTTTTCTAATGGGTGAAAAGAATATTTTTATGGAAATGAAATATTTCATGTGTTATGATTATGTTATGTTACTTGGTAATTGTTTATGATGAAGGTATTATATATTATAAACCAATTATGGATGTTTTTTACAAACCAAGGGTGTGTTGGTCCATTATTAACCAAGAATAGGTGACCCAATATAGCTCTCCAATATATTAGTAAAAGGGGTGGAGTTGACAGGTTAGGTTTATTCGAAGAGATTATTTATACCAAACCCAACCCCAGTAGCCTGGAGTCAATTCCCTCTAGCATTACATTGGCATAAGATACAAGGAAATCACATCTCTAAGGATCAAATAGTTTAGTAGTGTTGTTAAAATATATACATACACGAGTCTTGTATTAAAAATGAATACACTAAAACCACATAATTTATTTCTCCTGAGAATATCTTTACTCCATCTAGAATATCCCTAAATATCGTTTTTAGTACACTTCATGGAATCCTCCTGAAAGTAAACAAAATATGGGTGATCTAAAATACTCAATAAGGGTTAAGTGTAGTGGAAGTAATAGTGAATAAATATACATAATCATCACAGAAAGGTAAAGAACTTAATACACATCTCATGTAACAAATAAACTAATAAGCATGTTTGTAAATAATATTTAAAGGTAAATAACTAAAAACACATGCCATTTAAATACCATGAATATCATGATATAAAAAAAAGAATCAACAAGGAAAGGTAAATAACTAAACACCCATTCCATTTAATCAATAAAATGAAAATTAAATGCATATATATTTTTTTTAATAGTGAAAATATCATGGATAATAATAACTAAATTCTAAATGAATGAAATTATTAATTATTGGACGTCATACCTAAGAAAAATGAAAACCTATACCATCAAAAACATTCCAAAGATGGCATAAAATTACTAGTAGAAAACTATTTAATTTTGCAAACTCATTTTTCTCATGGGACATGTCTATGCATTAAGGGGCTATAAAAAATTTGGGGCCCACCCTTCTTTCTAATTCAAAATTATTCCTCATATATCAAATAATTAATTTATTTCATAAACTATCTGTCTTATCATTAAATATCCATATTGATTAAATGATGTGGATTTATCAGTATGTCATTAATTAATCAAATAAATTTCAATGTAAACACCATATGTAAAAATTACATAATGTTTAGGAAATAATCATATCCATGAAAAATAATGTTGATATTTTGGGTAAATTTAATGTTAAAAGGTTATAATAAAGTGAATAACTCAAGGGGAAGTTAATGAGTACAAAACTGATTCCAGGAAGTGAATTTCAGCACTAAACTTGGTTAAAATAATCATAATAAATCCATTGGAAGAATAAGGATGGTATTAATATGACACATAAACATTGAAGTTAGAATAAGGTTTTTTATCATTTATGAAATAAAAATATATTTAAAACCGTTCTTGAGGAAAATATCCTTTTTATATTGAAAAACATTTTGAAAATATTTTTCTTTAAAAGTGACTTTTAAAAACATATTAATTAAAAATATATTCATAAACTTGCAAAGTAAGCTTTAAATAATTAATGGTGGGTAAATGCATACATTTCGTACAAGGTAAAAAGTACATTCTATTTGTATCGTAAAAAGGTTATAAAAGTGTCTTGTTTGGAAATAGATAAGAATATAACTTTGAAATAACTCTTTTTAAAAAAATGGGTGAACATTTATTTTAATAATTTTTTAAAAAAAAATTAAATAACAAAATTTAAAAATATTTTTAGAAAACATGGTTTTGTAAGAAAATGGACTTTATATTGAAGAGATAAATGAATTCATGCTTTATTAAAACATTTTATCAATAACATCCAATTCTAAAGATTGTGAAAATAGTACTATCACTTGAAAAAATTTCATGAATAACTTATAGATAATAAAATTAAAGGGTTTATTAAATTTAGATTATAAAATTTCCTTTAATATTATTTCTACAATATACAATCTTGATTTGAATGAGATTGTGAAATACTCTTAAAATGATCATGACATTAAAGTGATAATTGATCAATCAATATATTACATATATCAACTATAAATCCATATAAAATGTGTTTAAAAACATAAATATATAGTTAAAAGTAATTGTACATATAATTATATGATATTATTTAGAAATTCAAAGTAACATAACAAAATGAAAAGGATTTGAGTTATGAAATTCTTTACCACATGGTAACATTTAATTAAAATCCATTTAGATAACATAATTAAAATTGAAACTTAAAATACCATGAATAACGAAGTATTCATTATATCAAATTTAAAATGGATTGTATATATACTATATAAAAAAATTATTCCATAACATTACAATATGCCTCAATGAAATGATATTGAAATGAAATCTATTACATTACGCTTCCTTCTGGTTGAATTGTATTTAACCTCATATAAAATCATTTTAATAATTTTATTTACTTAAAAACCCATATTAATATTTATAATATCATATATGGTTCTTTTAGAAAATCTTATCACCCAATTTTTAATAATATTTCATTATTTTCACTGTTTCAGGTGTTAATTGCATTGTTTTTCAAGTATGTTTTGACTTGTTATTTTTTATTCATGTTACATCTATCATGATTGTATAATTTAAAAAATGTAAATAATGATTTAAATATTATTTATATTTAGTATAAATTTATATATACAGTAATCCAAAAAATATTTTGATAGGAAATGAAATGCATCGTTCATGGAGATGGTAGATCGTATGTACGCATGAACACGACTTCCATTTTCATGTCATTTTAATGAAAGTAAAGTAAATGATATATATGAATATTATCATTACAATATAATATTTATGTCATATATATCAAATATTTTTATTAAAAAAATCCTTAATACATTCCATTTAATGTGTGAACGAATCACACCACTTCGTGAGGTGGTAGTCCTCCGTACACACTATCGACATTATCATATTCCAAAAAATGAAAAAAATAAAATTATTTGTTATATAATAATTATAGAAGAATAAATAAATAATATATATCATATATATAATATAAAATATTATTTTCAACAAAATTACCAATCGTGATATGTGCTAATGGAAAAAAGGAATGGCATCGGTTTGCGATGCGGTAGTCCACCATACACATGAACAAGGATTTTGTAACCCATTTAATGGAAGTGTGTGTGGATGTGGGTTTTAAACATGACATAAATACATATCAGAATATTTATTATAATTATGTTATTATAAAATCATGGTATAATAATAATTTAAGGGATTTTAGTAAGAAATAAAACAAGAAAATTTTATTGATGATTGTTACCTCTTCTTCGGGTATCATCTTTTGGTTTGAACCAAAAGCCTTACTTTATTAGATTTATGCCAAAATTAGGATTATATGATGAGTATAGGGAATTTATTAAGTGAATTTGGTATTTTTTTTTATAATCCAAATGTCTTGGGAAATGTGAATAAGTGAGGGGAGTGAGTACAATTTTTATAGTGGAGGAGAGTGACATTATGGTAAATACCAAAAAGTAAACACGTTATGGGTAATTCACACACCTTGTATATTAAGATTAACCACTAAGTAAACTCATTTTTACCTTAATAATTGTATTTAACATTCATTATTTTCGCTAATAAATTTTTTTAAAAAATAATTTGAACATATTAGACATTATAAATTATGATGATTACAAATATGGAATACATTTTACAAATTAAACACTAATAATTGGGATAACTTAATTTAAAATTTATCCCATAAACATGATGAAAAAACGAGTTTTTAAAGTGAAATTGTTTAAAAGATTGAAATGTTTTTTATATAAAAATTTAATATGAAATTGATTATAATGAAATAAATTGGATTAATACATTTTTAATTTATATAATTTAAAATTAAACCAATTTAATATATAATTTATCATTAAAAATTATTTAGATGAAAATTCAGGTTTCTATTAAAATTCAGTATTTCTTCATTATTCATCAAGAAATGAAATTTCTCAAAAAAATACCAAAAAATACCCATAAGATAAATTTTAAATATATGTTTCAAAAATAAATTTTATTTTTAAAAATATAATTTGTAATAATGTGAAAATATTGTTTTAAAATAATTTCACCATTAAAAGGTGGCATGACTGCTTTTTAGAAAAAGACAGCTTTTATGCATAAAATTAGGTTTGTTATTATCTTATGTATATATAACCTATTGAATTAATGTAAAAATAGTATATTGAATATATAATATAAAAATTTAATTATTATCATTCACAAATGGTAGTTAATTTAATTTATTAAGATAAAACACTTTTGGTGCATAAAAATAGTTTTTTATAAAAAGATTTCCATTTTAGTCAATTGGTTTTTATATTGATTTATTACTAATTAGTAACCAATAAATAAAATCATATATTTTCATAAGTTAGTGTATAATATTCATATCCTTAAATTTAAAATCTTGGATATAATAATATTAATAGTATATAGTTATTCATTAAAACATGGTCTTGCGTATAACACAAGCTTTCAAATGTACTTGATGTTTCATGTAACATAAGCTAAACTCGATGTTGCATGCATTTCAAGCTATATAATATTTTTATTTAAAATATTAAATATATCTTAGGGTATAGGTGTGTTATATTCCCTTCTATTCTTGGTTTTTTGTGTTACATATGCTAAAATTTTATTTTTTTTATAATTTTAGGGTGTTACATTCTCTCCACCTTAAATTAATTGTGTCTTTACAATTTAAACCTGGTATCATTAATCGAGGGTTTGAAATTTGTAAATACCATTTTTGAAAAACCCAACCTTGTAAATGGGTTAACAAAATATCATCTTCATAAGATGGAATCATAAGTACAAAGGTCGCATGGAATAACATAGAACTAGGTTTCTAAGTAGGAGAACATTAGTGGAAAGTGAACATATGTACATTGAGGAAAGGTATAAATATTTATAGAGATTGATTGAGTCAATTGATCACAAGAAAGTGAATGATAAATGTAATGTTGAGGGTATCAAAACCTTAAATCTAAAATATGAGAAAAGGTTATTGATATCATTAAAAATAATGGTAATATGATTGAATTTTATTCCAAGATAATATTTCTAATGTTTAGGAATCCTTTAACTATCAAAGAATAAAAGGATATATACTTACATGATATATTTTTCTTTCATTAGAATAATTATATCCTTTTTTTGTTCATTTTTCACTTAATCAAAGAAATTTATATCAAAAAATGAATTCTTTTGATGACTAAAACACTAAAATTCACTTTTAATAGACCATAAGATCCATAAAACAAGTCTCTACGTCTATCACTAAATATTTTCTAAAACTAATATATTTAATACATTAATCTATAAATCATTCCAGAGAAGAACTGAGTACTAGAATGAGATTAAAATCCCTAGTATTTTATTAGGGATGAATACTGGTGTGATATTAAAAGTTCTAGTCTTTTATTAGGACTAATAAAGGGGCATACTACAGTGTTTTGTAAGAACACACTATTGCACTGGTTTAGTGTGTTGTAATAGCACACTGAAACATCAAACACACCATCAAATCAAAAAAATCATGTACAAATACATAATTTAAATTAAATAAAATTTATAACATAATTAAAAGAAAAAAATTATTTTATAGAAAATTAAATTTTTTTTTATATAAATACATAAGTACAAATTGTTACATACATTCAAAAATAGCAGTCTTCCTTTTAATTTTGATCCTAAACCCTTATCGAGCAAAAAAAGAACCTATATATGAAAACAATTCTTATTTTAGTAATGATATAAATAAATTAATTAATATAAAGTGATAATTTTAAACTAAACATTGATCTATAAAGAGAACTATTAGTATTAGACTAAGTTGTGGTTGATTCTTTCACATCACACCATTTATTGTTCATCTTCAAGAATTAAATCTGTGAAAATTAAAAAAATAATCATAAAAGATAAATTAAAGAGAAATTAATTAAGTAGTAGCGTATAGAATGATGATGAAACAATATAAGATCTTTTTCTCAGTTTTTGAGAAGTGAAGCATGTTTTAAAGTAAAATGATACTTAAATATTGACAAGATGCACTTGGAGTCATGGTGGTCACATCATGTATTGGATTGAGGTGCGGCTGATTCTTAAATATGTCAAATGAATTATAGATCATTTTCTTAATGTATCAAAATAACCTTATTGGGATTTCTTTTTTTTTTGAACATGACACCTATATTTTTTATAAAAAGGAAATTTTAAACTAGAAAAATGAAATTATACTCATAACGGTCACATAATATGTCATTTTGATGTGATAATGATTCATAGACATCAAAAAATAATTATGAATCATTGTCCAAAATTATACATAAAATCTAATTTTTTTGTTTTTAGTGTGTGAAACCTTTTGAACTAAATGTCAATTTTAAACTGATAACGGACACATTGAGTCATACCAAACACATCATGTATTATATTGAGGTGAGGATGATTCATAAATGTCTCTAATGATTTTTAGATTTAATAATGTATAAAAACAATATGAAAGTTTTTTCTAAGTTTTGAGTAGGTCAGTAGTCCTTTATACAAAATATGATGTCAATTTTAAATTAAAAGACACACTTTGAGTCATATCTATCACACCGTGAATTTGATTTATGTGTAGATAATTCCGAAACATCCAAAATTGATTATGAATTGTTTCCATAAATTATCAAAACAATCTAAATGTGATTTCTCATTTTTGATAATGTCCCTTTTTCCTACTAAAATGTCTGTTTAAATAGGAAACATGCACTTTGAATCATACCGATCACATAGTGTATCAGTTTGATGTGAAACTGATTCCTACACATGAAAAATAACTTATGAATCTTTGTCCTAAATTATTAATAAATTATGATTGTGTTTTCTCAGTTTTTAGTGAGTGGCATGTTTTGAAATAAATTATGGATTTTAAACTTATAATGGACACATTGAGTCATACTAGGACCATCATGTATGGTTTTGTGGTGAGGATGAATCTTACACATCAAAAATGACTTCTGGATTGTTTCCTAAAGGTATAAAAACAATATTAATGAATTTTATTAGTTTTGTGTAGGTCATTTTTCATTTTTACTAAAATTTGTGTCAATCTTAAATAAAAAGATGCACTTTGAGTCATATTTGTCACGTCATGTGTCAGATTGAGCTAAAAATGATTCCTATACATCTGAAATTATATATGTACCATTTAACTAATGTATCAAAACAATATAAATGTTTTTCTTGGTTCTGAGTATGTCACATGTTTTTTTACTAAAATGACATTTTAAACTAGAAACATGGTATTTTAAACATACTGATCACATAATTTATCGATTTTATGTGAGACTGATTCCTAAATATCAAAAATGACTTATAAATCAATGTAATAAATTATAAATAATATCCAAATTCATTTTCTCTATTTTTTGTGAGCTTGCTATACTTTCAATTTTAAACTGATAATGGACACAATGAGTCATATCGGTCACACCATGAATCAAATTGAGGAACGGTTAGTTCTTATATGTATCAAATGACTTATATATTATTTATCTTAAGTATAAAAACAATCAGAATATTTTTTCATAGTTTTGAGTATTTCAGTTGTCCATTTTAGTAAAAAAAATATCAATTTTAAATAAAAAGAATCATTTAGAGTCACACTGGTCACACCATATGTTATATTGAGGTGTGGTTGATTCCCACACATCCCAGTGTATTAAAAACATCATAACTTCCAATGTTACCAATTTTCGATTGTATTTCTATGTCAAACTTTTAACATTTCATATTGAATTGATGTTATTCGCTAAACAAATTTCTCTTTGTTGAATGTTAGAAGAGAAAATGAAGTTTATGTACCCATTATATAATTAGATTTTACCAAAATGGGTATATAAGCTTCTTATACTCTTCTAGAATTCAATAATGACAAATATTTTTCGACTAATAACATTGAATCAATATGTAGTGTTCTAAGTTCGATAGAGAATGTCAATGAAAATGGATTACATGGTAACATTTAGAGGAAGAATATTTTTTTCTCTTTTGTGGCTTGTTGTATATTATTCAAAGAAAAATATGACTTCCCAAAAGATAAATGAGAAAAATAAATAAGTATTAGATAAAATTATAAGGAAATTAACATTCTAATAGTAGATAAAATGATAAAAAAATTAATTAAATAGATAATAGGAATTAAACTTTTCATGATGTTTGTATGAATTCTTGATGCATTTCCTTATTGTAGTTATCTTAGTTATAGGATTAATGTCTAATACCTCAAGATCATGATAATATTAGAACAAACGGAAGTTCCCAGATCAGTGTGAATCACTGAGAGGGGGAGGGGGTGATTCAGTGATCCCTTAAAACTTTTTACTAATTGATTCCTTATCAATTAAACCTCTATGGCTGGTTAAAGCCTCGATCCACTCTTCTTGTATCTCTCAACTTTCCCGAATGATGCAGTAATGAAAAGGCACAGGACACAAGGATTTACAAGGTTCGGCACCAAAGGCCTACATCCTTGCCATGCTCTCCCAGCATGGATTCTCCCATTATAATCGGTTAGTATTACAGTGGTCGATACAGAGTCCCACTGTATCTCTCCTGAGTCCCACAGGAGGGTCTTTATACTGCGTCCCACGGTGTTACCAGAGTCCCACTGGCCTGCTCCAGAATCCCACTGAAGACTTCTTCTCCCTGAGTCCCAGAGGGTCTTCTCTTGGCTCCTCGAGTCGCAGAGTAGCTCTTCTTCACTTTAAGTTCTTCAAGTATCCTCAGCAGTCTGGGATAAAGACTGCTGGCCTTGCTCTGTACCTCTGATCACTTGTGATGATCAGGTCTTCTCGTCTTGCTCAGGCTTTATCTCCTTCTTCTAAGGATGACCTGGCCTCTCTCCAATTACTGAATACTCAGACAATTGATGTCTTTAACTTCAGTCTGGTCCAGTCTCACATCAATTCAACTTCATGCACTGAGTGCATGGCATCTCTGCTTCTTCATGCACTGATAGCATGGCTCCTCAAATTCTTCAAGAACCTCCTGGTCTTGGTCAACTAAAATGCACACCACTGATTTGGCTCTGTTCACGTGTGCACGTGCATGCATGCATGCATGCACTCTCCTCTTTCTCCTCTTGGTGCAATAAACCCTTAAAGGGTGTAACACTTTAAGCACACACCAACTCCTTGAACTTCACACACTTTATTCAATTTGGTTACACACTTAGAAGTGTGTTATACTCTAGTGTGAGTCCTCCCTTTTCTTCTTCTATGTGTATACACACTTCTTAGTGCACACACTAGGTTCGGCCTTCACTTGTCACTTGTTAAGCACACACAAATTCTTCATTTTTCACACACTTGATCTTGGCCTACTCCTCTATTCTTGCACACACTTGGGCCGTAGGTGGTTCTTCAAGTTTGCACACACACACAAATGTGTGGTCTTCACTTCACCCACTTGCATACACTTGGCCTCGGCTTACTTCTTCACTATCTCACACACACACAATGGTGTGGTCTCGGGTATTCCTCCTTCACTTGGCACACAAGCACAAGTCTCGGGTCTTCTCTTTCTTTTATTCTTCTTTGCACACACCCAAGCCAAAGGCTACGACCTTCTTCTTCAAATGCACAAACAACTTCCTCAAGCAAGCCGTGCAAGAGGGTGCGGCCAATTCTTCACTTCTTGTACGCGCAAGCACAAGCCACAAGGGTGCAACCAGGCGCGCAAGTGACACTGCCGCGCAAGTGTGCAAGGTGCAACACCGCGGGCACACAAGTGCAAGGGCACAAGCGGGCCGCACAAGTTCCTACCGCGCAGGGGGCGCGGTGCACAGAGGGAGGGCGCAAGATCGCGCTGCCCTTCCTCCTTCCTGTCGCGCAAAGGATAGCGTGCAGGGGACTCCTTCGGGCCTCGAGTGGCACCGAGAACAACAGCCGCGCAAGTGGGATGCGCGGGGCTTCAAAGCTTCGCAAAGCACAGGGTGCTCGCGGGACTCTCTTCAAATTTTCAGCGCATCAGCAAAGCTACTAAGAGGGCTCGGGCTCTCTTTATATAGGCAGAGGCGGTGCGGTTCATCCACGTGATTAATCTCAAACTCCCGAGATCTTCGGATCTTTAAAAATCTTTTCAAATCTTGATTTTTATCTTCTGTTTCACGCGGGCTTCTTATATTTTCTCCTCCTCCCCGTGCATGCACATGAAACCGCATGCATGGCCTCTTTAATACTTGTCAATGCATACCACGAACACACGTGGCCTCGGCAACTCCGTTTGCCTCGGCTGAAGTCCGAATTATTTCTCGATGCATGCATGCAACATTTTAATGCATGCATGAGTTCGTTATGGCCTAACGATCACAAAGGAGGCTTCAGATCAAACTATGGTGGCCGGGAGCTCGAAATCCATCTTCGGGAGGCGCCTGGTTCGAAGGTGGCTGCGGGAATGCTCGGGAAGGCCTCAGCCGAGCTCGAGGAAGGAGATGGACGATGGGTCGTCGGATGCGGTGATCAAAAAACTTTGGACGGCCTGGATCAGATCGAGGGCGCGGCGGATTAGATGAGCGGCGCCGATCGTCCGCGAGATCAGATGAGCGGCTGGGATTCGTTCCTGGTGAAAAATGCGCGTCCCACATCGAAACGGCGGCTGATTTTCACGCGGCTTATCAATGTGCCGCTGCCATCCCCACTTCAATTGAACTTCCTCCTCCACGGTGCCGCCCCGCACCGTGTTCTCCCTGTGGGCGCGCTCTGCGCCCTCTCTGCTCCCTGCGGGCGCGCTCCTAGCGCCCACTATGCATCCTTTGGGCGCGCGGGTTTCACCACCGTGTGTCCTTGGGGGCTTACACACGGCCCCCCTGCCTCTCGGGCTGGCCACATGGGTTCCCCCCTTGGGCGTGGCGCCTTAGGCCCACATGTGCCTTGGGGGTTGAATCCTTAAGGCTGGCTTGAGATGGCTAATTTTTTGCAAGTAATAGAACAAGTACTTTGTTAAAAAACAAAGTTACCAAGTTCAAGTGCCAAATACCACAACTCTTCTTCTAATCCATTCTTCATCTTCTTTATTTCTTCTTCTTCATTAGAATTCATCATCCTTCTTCAACATATAATCATTATTTAAGAATAGAATTCTAGAAGGTTCTTCCATCAACCGATGCTCCTGAATCAAAGATTTCTTCAATTTGCTTCATTGATCCAATTAGAGATCAATTGGATCATCTTCATGTTCACATGCACTAAGTGATAGTGCATGGACTTCATTAATGCACATCATCCACTTAGGAGTTGTGAATGGAACTCCTTTCAACTCCTCATGCATTGTGAAGACAATGCATGGTCTTTAAACATTGTTGTGACATTGTATCCAGTTGATACAAGTTCTTGGAACATTAAGAACAGCTCAACAATCGTCAGATATACTTAGATAATGTTTCAACCATCATCTCCTATGTCACTTAGTGAATCTCCTAAGTGACATGCATCTTAGTACTATGGCCATTCTCTCTTCATCACCAACACCATCACAACCTTTGTCATTCACATATTGACATTCCTTGACTTCCATTCATTCCAAGACAACTTCATGCCTCATTGACAACAAATGCAACACAGTGCACTTCACAAACCAACCCAAATTGAACAAAATAATCCACTTACAAAAGAAAACAATTATTATAGGAGTAATACTAAAAATAAATAAATAAAACATAAATATGAAACAATACATTAATTATATGGAGAATTATTTTACCGTGAAAACATTGTTGAAATAGGAATTTGATTTTGGTTGTAAAAAATTGATTATATTAGATAATGAGACAATTAAATACTAACTCAAAAATGGTGGGTTGATATGTTTTTATGATGAAAAGATAAAATTGATAAGTATTTTTTACTAATTAGAATGGGGAGGTTGTTAATAATTAAAATAATGACGAAACATTAGAGGAAATTAATGTTGAATTGAGTATAATATGGGGGAGCACACACGGCTGAGGTAGACTCAAAATAGTAAATTGATGGTGAAGAAAATTAGGAGAGGTTATCAACAGCAAGAAACACAAGCTAGGATAAAATAAATGATTAAAATGTCATTGGTGATCGGAAAACATCAATGACATCTCAAAGGAGTAATACTCTACATAAAACCTCATTTTTTCAAATAGTGCATAAATCATTTGGATAGGCCTGACAAGGATGATAATTGGATCAAATTTATGAATGAGATGCTTGATCCAAATAAGAACAATGTAATGTGGGAAATTATTCCCATGCTGGAGGATAAAAATGTTATCATAACCATGTGGGTGTTTAGTAATAAACACATTGACTATGGAAAACTGTCTCGTAATAAATAATGGATAGTGTGAAAGGGTAACACTTAGATCATTGGAATTTATATTTGTGTTAAATATACTCTCCCATATCCCTATTGAAAACTGTTTGATTTTTTTTCTATTTTAGTGAAAATGTAGTTAAAAGTATAACAAATGGATGCCAAATCTTTTTTCCTCAATGGAGTTCTTAATGGGGAGTATACATTGAGAAAATATATGGGATTATTATGGATGAAAAATTAGATAAAGGTGTTTCAATTAAAGTCTTATTTGTATAAGATAAATAAATACTTGAGGATCTGGTGGTTAAGGTTGGATCAATACCTAAGAATGATTGTTTTTTAGTGTGGTAGAGTTGATCAAACCCTCTACCTCAAGAAGGGGAATGATCAAGGGTTGTTGGTACTCATATATGTCGAAGACATAGTATTGAGTATTGGACAAAGAAAAATGAATTTTTTAATGAATCATATAAAGTATGATATCATGATTTCTATGATTGCTGAAACATTTTCCTTAGTTTATAGGTTAATCAATGAAATCATAGCACATTAATTTCGAAATAAAAATACGAAAAAAAGGTTCTCAAGTGATTTTTAATGGAATATTCAAAATGAATGAGAACACCGATCACTATACGGATTATTTTTCTATAAATTAGATGATTGAAAGAAGGAATATGTCTTGAAATATTGGTATTGGGATCCCATTATACCTCAAAATAACATGAAAAATAAAACTAGTGCACGCATAATAAGATTATGGAATAAATGGATGATTCATTCAAAACTCATACTTGTACATCAATAATAAAAATATTTCATGTATGTTACGTCATGAGTTAAGATGATGCCCATGTATTATATTACAAATGATATTAAGGATTTTACATGCACTTTTCACACATGACATTATGGTGTTAATTATTTATAACTTATTATCGGTAATAAACATTAAAGGATAATAAAATTAATTTTTTTGAGACATAAAGTAATAAAATTTATTTTTTGAAATATAAACATATATTTTGAAAAAAAAACAGATCTAATTAACAATAATAAGAATAAATTTTTCATTTTATTATATTTTAAAACTAGAAATTCCTTAATAAATATAAAACTTGATTTAAAATTTTTAATAACATGAATATAATTTTATATACATATATCTATATGATATTTTAATTATTGTTGAAAATTATATGTCTTTACATAATGAGAAATAAATAACATAGAATAATGTAATATGAATAGATAAATAATCAAATATAATTATTATAATTCACATAAAATATAAATTTTATAAGAAAAAATCTTCGAATAAAAATTTTACATATAAAAATAAATTATCTTTCAAAAAATAAATCATGTTAAAACAAATATAAAATTAATGAAATTAGAAGATTATAATTCTAAAAAAATATCATCTTAAAAATACATCCTTATAAAAAATAAATTTTCTTAATGTTAAAATTGGAACATAAAAATAAAATTGATAGTCTCCCTTACTTGATTTTAGAATATTTCTTCTCCTACATCTAGGTAGAAAACCTAACTGGAAAAACTCACTCACAGTCACTAATATTTGTGTGCAGCATACTAGTAAGCTAAAATCAGGACATGAAGCACATAAACGAATGAGGAAGGTCAAGACAAACTATTGAAAAAGACCCCAATTTATATCCTATTGATAAAAAATGGATTATATTTTATTCATTCATTCAGTGTGAATCTTTATGAGAAAACTGTTATTGGGTCAACTTATATGAATTTTTATTTTTCATTGATGTTTATGGAATAGAAACAAAGAATAAAATGACATAGAGATCAAACGTGATACATATATCTATTGTAACTGAAAATATTTTCTACATTATTTTAATCTAAATAGAATAGGATTTTGCAAGAATCTTGGACCTCATTTAAAATAAAAAAAATGAATTTTGGGTTGTTTTGTTATAGGATGGTGAAGCAGGACTTGTTAGGATACAAAGGTGTGTGGTGATAAGGTTTAGTGGACAACTAAGGGAAATTAAGGATATAGAAAATATAGATTTTGTTCTATCCTTGGTTTTGTTCAACCCTTGAATCGCTAGAGCCTTGGATTTGAGCCTTGGAATAGTTGGAGCCTTCATTCTAGCCTACATTCGAGCTTGGATTCGACAATGAGGAGAGAAGACAACATGTCTCTTCTGCAGAGATCATTGGATACCACGAACAGGTTTGTGATGGTTAGAGTTCTTAAAATAGTTCGTGACACTTTTATGTGTGCTTCCAAAAAATCACTAATAAAGATAATTTTTATTATTTCTAAGTTAATATGCACTAATAAAATGAATTTTGATGAGTGCTAAAAAAACGCTATTAAATACTTATAATACTTTTAAAAAAATACAATTATTATTATTATATATAATTCTAATACTTATATTAAAATTTCTTTTAAAATAATAATTTTAAAATTATTGGAATATATAATTATTTATTTATAATTATATAAATACTTTTTAAAAAATAATATTTATATAATTTTATATATTTAAATTACCAATATATATATATATTAAAAATAGTCATTATTTAAATAAATTTATTATCATTTTCTAATTATTCATTAATAATTATATTATAATTTTTAAACAAATTTTATTTATTTATTTATAATTATAAATGTATAAAAATGGTAAATATACATTTATAAATATTTTTTTAAATATATTTTTACAAATGTGTTTTTAACATTATTAATGAATATTTAATCTTAAGTGTATGCATGTTAAAAATGATTAAAATTGATTAATTAAAAACGAGTACAATATAGAAAATTTGGATAAGATTTGTTAATATTAATCATTAAAAAATGGATATATATTTAAATAAAGATGCATACATATTGAAAATATTAAAACATAGTAAATAAATAAATAAATATATATGTATATAATAAGCAACATAAATTTATTAAATTATCAAAAATATATTTTTGTGTGATCGTATATATATATATATATATTCATTAATTACGTATATGTGAAATCAATATGGTACATTTGATCTATTATAAATTAAAAAATCAAATGATATTAAATTATATATATTACTCGAAGCAATCAGTGATTATTTTTAACTGATATTAGTTTTGAATTATAAAAAATTATTCACTGAATATATTATAATTTAACATAAAGCATAAATATTATTTTTTATTATATAAATCATAATTATATATATTTATATATATATATATATTTAATATATTCTATTAATTATCACTATCAATAATTATTTGATTAATAAAATGTTTTATATTTTTCTGAAATTCGTTATTTTATTATTTATTTTGTTTAATTGTTATTATATATATATATATATATATTTAATATATACTATTTATAATTTATATATAGTATAATCATTTTATTCATTTATATCAATAATTATTTAAAAAATAAAAAACATAATATTATTTTAATAAAATAATATTTCTTTTTTATTTATTGAATTATTTCATTTTATTCATACTTTTATCAACACAAAAAAAGTACTAATAAAGGATTCGTTTATGGGAGTAAAAAACAAAATGATGATAAAGGGTTTCCTTAATCAGTGTTAAACATAAATCACTGATAAATGATGTATTTTATCATCGCTAAAAAAATGCGAAGATAAAGGGTGCCTGTTATTAGCCCTAGAAAAAAAGTACTGTTAAAACGTACACTTTATCAAGACTTATTCTAAAACTGAAAAATTGTAGCTTTATCACCTCTTTTTTGTAGCTCTCATAAAGTTCAGCACTGTTAAACATATGTTTTGTAGTAGTGTCAAAAGTAAAACTATTGGCACATTATTAATATTTATCCATCACACTGTTTAACTAAAAACAAGAACATATTAACCAGGACATCACGTAGACCAGTGGTAGGCATGAAACTCTTATTGTCCTTGAGTTATGGGTTCAAGCTCACTCCCTTGCCGGATACAATGGCTTATCACCATGCATATGGTTTGTCCTTTTTATAAACTATGTTAATATGATTCCAAAAATAAATATGATGGAAACCCTTCAAATTTAATCATTAAATAACCTTTATGCTATGGTTTTGAACACAATGTATTTAATTTTTTTTACAAAGTATAATAATCTTATTTTATTATTATTGAAATTTCATTAATGATCATATTATCACTAAAGGTTATCAACACCGTTAAACTTATGTTGATAATATTTTGAGGCATTATTCTTAAATTAATTTTTCCACTAAATTATATACTTATCATAGATTTCTATAAAATTCCATCACTCTTGTTAGACTCTTATTACATAAAACCTAAAAGATTTTTTTAAGTCATTGATCATATTTTCAATATTAACCCATTATGATATCCATTACTCTTATATTACTGAATAAATAATTGCTTCTAAAATTTGATACAATTCTTACATGTTTCATGAATCTTGTAACCAATATACTAATTGTAAAACACTTCCACAATTTTTCTCTTGATTTAAAATATATAAACTCTTTATCCATTTCATTTCCACATAAGTACTTCTATAGTCTTGGGGTAACCCTTTAGAAGAGTTCATTGACTTGGGTAATTCCCAGGTTCCCCACTTTTAAGACAATGATCTATAAATAGATCCTCAAGATGATATTTTCTTTCTTCTCATCATACTATTTATTATTCCTCTATAATTATTTTCTTCATTCCATCCTTTTCTACACATAAATCATTTCATTATTCTATTAAAACACTTTCCTAGGCATCTACTTCCACATTTATTTCATGATAGAAATCGAGCATTCTTTTCTCCATGGTCTCCACCGCATGACAACTTAGAAAACATAATCCTTCTTTTCTTTGGTGATAATGGGAGTTGGTTAAGGTATATGATGTTAATCATATTTCAAAAAAAACTAATCATGCATAAAAATGATATATTTTACTCCTATTATAATCCCATTGTTTTTATCATTTTCACTACATTGTGCTTCATGTTCAATGTTAACATGATTCCTTCATGTTACAGCCAATAACTAAAACCAAAAATCATAGTGTGATAAATAGTAATCCATGTAAGAAAACTGTATAATCATTTATATGATATCTAAATCATGACACTTTATTTTCAATCTAAAAAACCTTAAGTTTAACCGAGGTTATTCATTACCATCATATATTCAACTCCTTCTTAGTTATTTATTAAAAAAATGTGAATCATAATAAGAAAATCCCTCAGTAATGTCCAACTCGATGCATAGTAAGGCATGTTGTCATATAATGGGTTATCTACGAGTCAACCCTAACACACCCTTTTTAGAGTCATTACCCTTAGGTAAATCTATTTGAGAAGCATGTCCACTTATAATATCTAGATAAGGATGTATTTCTAAGAATACCAACATAATATCTACCTTACCGAAAATTTAGGATGTTCTTCTATACTTATCCTTATATTATATCATTTGTTTATGATCCTTAAACTATGTTTTCAAAAATCTAGTTCCCACAGTTTCTACTAAACTATCTTTAATACCAATTGTAGAAAACCCTACCCTAGTATCCCATAGTCGATTCCTGTTACCATTAAATAGGCATAGGATATAAGGAAACCATGTTCTAATAGAATGAACAGTTTACTAGTCTTGTTAAAATAGATACATACATGAGTCTTGTATTAAAAATGAATAAAAAAATAAATGTATTTTTTTCTCAAGAATAAAATTATTCTATCTAGTATATCTCTTCATGTCTTTCTTAGTATACTTCATGGATTCTTGGGTAAACGAAAAAAAGTAAGGGTAAGATCAAATTCTTAGTAAGGTTTAAGTGTATCTAATGAAATTGTGAATCAATAATAATAATGAACATGGAAAAGTTAAATAATAGAATACACATTCTATATAATAAATAAACTGAGAAGGAAGTGCATAAAGAATATTATGAGGAAAATATATAAAAACACATTACATTAAAATAACATCTCTATCATGATAAGAAAATCTATATTCAATATGGAAAGGTAAATAACTGAACACACATGCCATTTAATTAATAATTTGATAATGAAATGTAACCATATTTAATTCATAGTGAAAATATCATGGATAATAAGAACTAAATTATAAATGAAGGCAATGCTTAATTATTGGGCGTCATGCTTGAGGCATATTGTCATAAACCATCCCCCGGGGCACGTGCTGTGACTACCCTAAGCCCACCTTCCATAGGCCAGGGGCTGGAGACTAGCACCAAAGGCGTAAATCCCTAAACTGGGAAGGAATTTCCTTTAAAACATGAAAATTCACCCAACAGAGTATGAGCTGGAAGCAAAACACTAAGTAAAAATGTATACAAAGATTGATGAAAGTAGAGGGTCCGGAATACAAGCCCAACAAGAAAATACAAGTGCAAATGAAAACAAGTACAACTGAAAAGCACAAAACAACTGAAATGTGAAGAGCATCTTATGAATCATCTGCCACAGATCCTACCATAAGGGTAGGTACAGATAACCTCCTTATCATTTCACATCTGTCAGTCTCCCCCGCATACCGACGCGTCGTATGGTCTATCTCTGGGTACCGTCCAGTCCTGGTACACTCAGCCTCGGTCAGCACTGCCCGTCGTCTGCATCCAACATAATGAGGTATGGGCATAGCCCATGCAGGGGTGAGTATAAAGATACCTAGTAGGGACCCCGAGACCCTCAAGATCTCACAAAATCCAACAAGGATAAACCAAAAAGTATGAAATAAATAGATAACCTCACTTAGGTACATGCCCATACAGATACCTAAGTTATCAAGTAATCCATCTCAATCATGAGGTAAACACAAAAGTTACTAAATCAGCTCACACAGGTATACAACTTATGTAGAGAGATAGAGATGATCAGATGTAGCCACTAAATCATCTATTCTGTCGAACCCACATAGGATCCAAGAACAGAAATCAGAACTGTTGAACCCAAATAGGATCCAGGAACAGTAAACAAAACTGTCGAACTCACAAATGATCTAGGAATAGTCGGCAGTGCTGTCAGAACCACATAGGATCCAGGAATAGTGGCCAGTGCTGTCGGACCCACACAGGATCCAGGAACAGTAGTCAGAGCTGTTGGACCCACACAGGATCTAGGAACAGTAGTCGGAGCTGTCGAACCCACAAGGGATGTAGGAACAGTACTTCGTGCTGTCAAACCCACATAGGATCCAGGAACAGTCGTCAATGCTGTCTAACCCACACAAGATCCCGTAACAATCTTCAGTGCACAGCCATCCACAGGGTTCCACACGAACCATGCTTGATTCCAGGAGGGTATACTCCTCAAGCCAGGTGACTCAATGGCCCACAACATCATAGGGGGAAAATCAAAGTAGTACGTTTCTAATACATAGAGACGAGATGACCAATCCATTTTACAACAAGTACACAACGTGTTGGAATAAGGCACATGACGTGTCTTAAGACCTCTGGTACTACCCATGTACAACGGCCCACGTCGTAATGATGGTTGTGTAAAAGAGAAAGTACATGGAGCGTGGTATGGTTACACTCTGTGTACAAGAAACTGGGGTGGGCTCTGTGTACGCTGACTATGTTCCCATACACGACCTCAACCTGTGTTCACAAACCCGTGTAACTGGTACATAGGGTAGCCCGTGTCACTGGCCATGCCTTGCCATATGGTGGAGTACATTCCCGTGTACTCCACCCCATGTTCGTGTATCCCCGAGATACACGATGAGTCTCATGAGGCAGCTTCTGCCATTCTGCATAGAGACTACACGCTGTGCCTCTTGGTTGTGTAATTCTTCCTGTGTCTGTGTATTTTCCATAATATGCGTCATGTCTCATGAAGCCACTTCTTCCATTATGGTTATAGAATACACGTCGTGCCTCTTGGACCTGTAATACTTCCCATGTCCGTGTATTTCCCAGAATACACAACATGTCTCACGAAGCCGCTTCTGCCATTCTGCGTAGAGAATACACGCCGTGTGATCGGGGTTACACGCTGTGCGTTACTTGTCTAATGTATGATACTCAAGCTATAGAACGCCCGTAATACATGACGTGTTCATCAAAAGTACACATCGTGTATTCTAGAATTTTCCAAAAATGGAACCTTTGTCCAGTGCACCTCTCATGATGTTCATTCTTCATTATGATGGTTCGTTCATCATGAAACTTCAGACACTAGGTCACCCTGATGTCCCATATTTATCTTCACTGTTTTTGGGTCTCCGATTAGCTCTGAAAACATGACTTAATTCACCTTCTCGAAGAACGGTTGAGGAACAGTCCTTCCATTCCGATCTGATCTGTCGCTTTCTATCGTCATCGCACCTCCTCTAGGTCATTTTGATGTTGGGTCTTTAATTTGGGATCATTGCATTGCACAACAGTCTCACAAAGATTCATTGTTCGTCACACATGAAGAATGTGAAGAACACGCCAAACATTTACAAGAACGGCAGAGGGATCAGGCCATGTTCATTTGACCCAGTCCTTCCATGTTAGTTTGGTAGCAAGTGGGTCTAGATAAAACAATCATGGAAAGAAGATTCAACGTTCCTCAAATAAAAACACACCCCTACCATTGTTTTTTGATCTTCAACTTTGTGCGAGAAGGCGTACATCGATCCGTTGTAGACGAACACATCCTATGTCGAAAGAGATTTTGAGGAAGGAAGTCGAAGTTGAGGTCGACATTCTTCGTCAGTTGGAGTGTTCTTCATCGGTGGAACACGTTCTTAATTGGGAGAATTTTACCAAGATCTCTCCTCTCCCGAGTTCCACCAAAAATTAAAGTATTTCAGACAAAATAAAGATTTATCTATTATTTAGTTGTTGGCACAAAATTCAAAATGAGTTCATTAATTAGGTTACCTCCAATTAATTAATTTAAGAGGTTGGCACAAAATTAATTCTTGTGTGTTGGATCCATTATGGTGGAGGGGTGGTGGCACCATTAAGTGCGGAGCTCCATAGGTTTCTCCCCACTTAATGGGGAGTTCAAGAGGTTTAACATCAGGTGGACTCCACCCTATTAAACATGAAGAGAAGGTTAGGATTGGCTGGCCCCCACCACCATAACGTCTCATGGGAGGTTAAGGTATGATGGTCCCCACCTCCAACTTTCACATGCTGGTTATAACAAATAAAATAAAATAAGACATGCACTTATTTTATTTTATTATTCCCACATAAAACCCCCAAAACAATCTTTTATTCCTGACCATCTGTCGTCAAGTTGATAGTCTTCTTAAATGAATACCAGCGCTGCGAGTTCAATGGTGCCCTCATATTTCAATTCTTAGAACCATTTCAAAAGTTATAAAATCCCGCTCATTCGTTTACTAAATGTACCCCAACAAAACTTCAGAAATTGATTCCGGGCACACCGGTCCTTGGAATCATGTGCCGTCAATTTTCACAGACTCGTAAAATTCCCATGTATTTAAGAAAAAATTTACTTAGAATTTCTAGGTCTTTACACATATTTAAACCTATACCATCCATAAATTTCACAAGAAAGTTTAAAAATATAAGTAAAAACCCATTTAATTTGGCCAATTGGTTTCTCTTATAATACCTATCAATGAATCAAGGGCCTATAAAAAGTTCAGGCCCACCCATCACTGTCAGTCTAAATAATTCCTCATATACCAAATAATAAATTTAATTCATAAACAATTTACTTTATCATAAAATATTAATATTTATTAAAATAAACATATTTATAAATATTTTCCTAGTCAATCAAATAAATTTCAAAGTAAAAAACGTATGTAAAAAAGGAATTACATTTAGAAGATAATCATATCCATGATAAATATTGTGGATATTTAGGGTAAATTTAATTTTAAATGGTCACTAGAAAGTGAAAAAATAATGGGGAAGCTAACAACAAAAAAATGATTCATGGAAGTGAATTTAAATAATTTATTTTTCCAAAATAATCATAATTCATCCAAATGAATAATGAGGATGGTATCAATATGATTCAAACCCATTGGAGTAAGAATAATGGTTCTTGTTGTTTATGAAAGAAAAAGATCTTTAAAAAATTTCTTTAGGAAAATATCATTTTCATTTAAAAAAATTAAAATAATTTTCTTTGAAAATAATTTTCAAAAAAAATATTTGAATGTATCTTCATAAATATTCAATGGAATATTTAAATAAATAATGGTGGGTAATTCCATACATGTCATATAAGGTAAAAGGAACCTTCTATTTTCATTGTAAAAAGGTTATAAAAGTTCCTTATTCCGAAACCAATAAGATTATTCCTTTACAACATTTTGTAAAAAGAAAAAATGGGTAAAAACTTATTTTAAGAAAAAAATAAAAAGTTTAAAGAATTTTTTTTATTATAAATCATGGTTTTTTAAGAAAATATATTTCTTATCAAAGAGATAAATGATTTCATATTTTATTAAAATATTTTCTCGATAAATTTAAGCACCAAAAAGTGTAAAAATGGTAATATCACTTGAAAATGATCATGAAAATCCATAAGATATTTAAATTTAAGGTTTTAATAAATAATTATCATATAATTTCCTTAAATTTATTTTTGAGAATAAACAATTTCGATTAAAATGAGATTGTGAAATAATCCCTTAAAATGATTATAACGTTGAAGTAAGGATTAATAAATTAATTAATTATGTATATAAAATTTAAATCCATATAAAACATGTTAAAATACATTAATATATAGAAAAAAATCATTATATTCATAATCATAGAATATTAATGATAATGAGAAAGTAATGTAACCCGATTAAAAGGAATTTAATTATGCAATTCTCTACCACATTATAACTTTTAATTAAAATAACCTTTGATGAAATAATTAAAATTGAAACTCAAAATACCATGAATAATGAAGTATTAGTAATATCAAATGTAAAAGGGTAAATATATCCCCCATAGAAAAGAAACTAGGTAAAAAAAATTATAATATGCCTCAACGAAATGAAATTGAGATGGAATCCTTTACCTTGCACTTCCTTTTGGTTGAACATTTTTTAAACTTTTATATAATGGAGTTAATAATGTTATTAACATACAATAGAACCATATTAATATTTATAATATTATATATTATTATTTTATAGAATATTATCACAAGTTTGTTAATAATATTTCATTATTTTCACTATTTCGTGTGTTAAATGACTTAATTTTCGAGTACATTTCAAATTTAATTTCGGGTTCCTCTTAAATCAATCATGATTTTATCATTTAAATAATTTAAATCATGATTTAAATATAATATTAGTTCATTATATATATATTTATATTGATCTATAAATTTTTTTGATAGGAAATTGAAAAGAACCATTCACGGGGATGGTACGTCGTATGTACAAATGAACACTGCTTCCATTTTCTTACCATATTAAAGAATAAATTAAATGATATATATGTAAATAATAATTATAGTATCATATTTATGTCTTATATATATCGTTTTTTATTAAAATCATTCTTAATACATTTCATGTAAATTCTGAACAAATCACATTGTTTTGGGAGGTGGTCGTCCTCCAAACACACGAACGATGTTATCGTATTATCACAAAATATGGGAAACAAAGTAATGTGTAATATAATAATTAAATAATAATAAATAAATAATTAATATCATATATATCATATAAAATGTATTTACATCATTATTCCAAACCTTTATATGTGGTAATGGAAAAATGAAGGACATCGATTCGCGAGGTGGTAGTCCGCCGTACACATGAACAATGATTTCATAACCTATTTGATGGAAGAGTTTATGGTTGTAGTTCATACCCTCAACATAAATATAAATTAAAATATTCATTATAATTATTTTATTATATAATAATGTTATAAGAATAATTAAGTGGGTTTGGGTAAAAATTAAAACAAAAACATTCGTTGATGAATGACACCTCTTCTTCAAAAATATCCTTTTGGTTTCCACCAAAATACTTCCTTTGTTGGATTTCGTCCCAAGTTGAGGATTACAAGATGAGTAAAAGTTTGTTTTAAAGTGAATTTTTTAGGGTTTTAATTACCTAAATGGATTTTGTGGTGTGAATAAGTGAGGGGATTGAGTTCCCCGTTAAAGTGTAGGAGGAGTTGTAATTTTGTAAATACCAAAAAGTAATCACTGTTGGGAGGTATCCCTTACATCATGTGACTCCAATAATGAATAATTTTAGATAAAACATGTTATATAGTTTATATATGGAAATAAAATGTCATTTTTACAAGTTTTTGGTCATTTACACACATTGTCCTTTTAAGATTTACCTCCAACTAAACTCATTTTTACCGTAGTTGTTGTGATTAACATTAACTATTTTCTCCAAAAAAATTAGTAAACAATTAATTTGACCTTGATAAATAATATATTTTTTTATTCCAAATATGTAATCCGTTTTTTAAAATTAAACTAAAATAATTGGAAGATTTTAATTTAAGATTTTTCCATATACATGGCAACAAAGCGGGTTTTTAAAGTACAAATGTTCAAAGGTTCAAAATGTTATTATATAACAATCCATGATGAAATTTATTATAATGAATTCAATTGGATTAATAGATTTATAATTTATCTAATTTAACATTGAAACCAATTTAAAATATTATTTAATATTATAAATTAATTAGATGAATATTCTATTTTCAATTAAATTTCAATATTTTTCACTATACATAAAAAATGATACTATTCAGAAAAATACCAAAAATAACCCTAACATAATTTTGACATTAATATTTAAAAAATAAAATTTATTTTTTCAAATAAAATTTAAAAAATTGTAAAAATAAGTTTCCAAAAAAAGTGAGCCATTAAAAGGTGGCATTACCTCCTCTAAGAAAAATAAAGAATTTATGTATAAAATTGGATTTATTTTTATGTTATATAATTAAAAACTATTGGTTTAATGTAAAAACATTTTATTAAAAATATAATTTATTAATTTAATTAATATTATTCAATAATAGAAATTAATTAAAATAATTAAGATAAAACTTCTTTGGCACTGTTGACGCCCACTAAATGAGTTTCAAAAATTACACAAGGGACGAAATACCAGAATATGGGTATCATACCCCCCCCCCCCAAATAAAAGGAAGAAAAGGTGGATGAGAACCATAGATCACATGACCATCCAAGGGATATGAGATCATGTGACCATCATGAGGTCGGGTAAAGACTCTATGTGCATCAGATAACCTGTGAAAGGTCACACACAAACCCTTTTAATGATCCTTCTTCTCTTGTGAAAGGGCTTCATACCACTAGTAGTTATATGATGGTTGCTAGATAATCTCCTCCATGACATGTGGTTTTTCAACCAATGGAAACCTGCCAGCCAATCCAAAAAACCATTAAAAATAGGAGAAAATTTCTAAAATGTGGTAGTTTCTTGAGATCGTAAAGACCACGTGACACATCTCCAATAGCAATAATTATTGTACATGGAAAAATTCAAGAAAACTCACGAAACCCCAGATCCTTTGTAAAATAAAACAATGATTCATATCATTCACATAGTGATTCAAATTGAGGTGAGGATTTTTCCTACATGTCTCAAATGACTTATGGGTTCTTTCTTTAAAGTATCCAAAAAATCAGAATATTTTTTCTTAGTTTAGATTATTTCAGTTGTCCTTTTTAATAAAATTAATGTCAATTTTAAATAAAAAGAATCACATAGAGTCACACCGGTTACACCATGTGTTAGATTGAGGTGTGGCTTATTCCTACACATCCCAGTGTATTAAAAAAAATCATTAATTCCAATGTTACTCCTTTTACATTGTCTTTCTATGTCGAACATTGAACATTTCATATTAAATTGATGTTATTAGCTGAAAAACCTTTCTTTTTGTTGAAATCTAGAAGATAATAGGAAGTTCATGTACCCATTATATCATGATAAGTTACCAAAATGGGCACATATGCTTCCAATAGTCTTGTAGATTTCAATAATGGGAAATATTTTTAAACTAATAAAATTGAATCAATATGTAGTGTTCTAAGTTCGATAGAGAAAGTCAATGAAAATCGATAACATTGTAACTTTTAGAGAAATAATAATTTTATCTCTTTTGTGGCTTATTTTATATTATTAAATGAAAAATATGACTTCCCAAAAGATCTATGAAAAAACTAAATAAGTATTATATTGAATTACAAGAAAATAAACATACTAATAGTAGATAAGATGATAAAAAAATTAATTAAATAAGTAGTAGAAATTAACCTTTTCATGATGTTTTTATGAATTCTTGATGCATTTCTTTTTTTTAGTTATCTCAGTTTCATGCTTAAAGTCTAATCCCTCATGAGAAAGATCATATTCGAACAAACAACCCCAACTCGAACAAAAGAATCCACTTATATAAGAAAACTATTATTATAGGAGTAATACTAAAAAATAAATATGAAACAATACATTAATTATATGGGTAATTATTTTACTATGAAAACGTTGTTGAAATAGGAATTTTATTTTTGGTAGTGAAAAATTGATTATATTAAATAATAAGACAATTAAATACTAAGATATAAATAGTGGGTCGATATGTTTTTAGGATGAAAAGATAAAATTGATAAGTATTTTTTTCTATTTATAATGGGGAGGTTGATAATAATTAAAATAATTACAAAACATTATAGGAAATTAATGTTGAATTGAGTATAATATGGGGGAGCACACAAGGCTTAGGTAGACTCAAAAAATGATAGTAAGGAAAATGAGGGTAGTTTATCATCTACAAGAAACACAAGAAAGTATAAAATAAGTAAATAAAATGTCATTGGTGATAGTAAAACATTGATGACAACTAAAAACAGTAAGGCTCTATAAAGAAACTTATTTTTTCCAAGTATTGTATAAATCATTTGGATAGGCATGACAATGATGATAATGGGATCAAATTTATGCATGAGAATCTTGATTTGAATAAGAACAATGCAATATGGGAAATTTTCCAACACTGGAGGATAGAAATGTTATCATTACCAAGTGGGTGTTCAGTAATAAACTCATTGACTATGTAAAAGTGTCTCATAAAAAATAATGTATAGTTTGAAAGGGTAACACTTAAATCCAAGGAATTTATATTTTGGATAAATTTACTCTCCCATATCCCAGTTGAAAATTATTTCATTTTTTGTCTTTTTTAGTGAAATTGTAGTTAAAAGTATTGAATATGGATGTCAAATATATTTTCACCAATAGAGATTGTTTCCGATGCTTTTTTTGGGGCGCGTTCATCCATCACGCAAATGACACACTGCTGTTACCTCGCATTCCTGCTTTCCAAAGGTTGGAAAAATCCGTTCCTTATTATGGGATATCTACTCCTTGATCGAAATGGGATTATGGGATGTCTGTTATTCCTTCTGTGGATTCCTCCTCAGAGCTCGTCACCTAGTTCGGGTCTCCCTCATAGATTTAAAATGTAATTCGAGAACCTCTTCCCCGTGCCATATCTTCATGGATGACAGTTAATTACGATGCTTCTGTCATGATCTTCCAAGGGGTCTAGTCAGGGAAGCAACCTTCGATTAGGAGAGTAGTCATGTTGGGGCATCCCTGGAATGTCTTGACACTGGGGATTGGCATGTCTATCTTCTGTCCCTTATCATAGGGCTTCTCAAGGGCACGGAAGCCCGAGGCATCCAACGTTGAATGTGTGGAATTTTATGCCATAGGCATGTATCTTAGGTTTTCCTCAGCTTCCCATGTTTAACACAGGGTATTCCGTAAGTTTAACGTCCAACGGAGACAGATTAGATAGATCGGAACACTAGCTAGAGTGGATCAGATTGAAGAACCCCAGGAGGGGACACCGATGTCGGTGACAACACGTAGGTGGCTTCCCAAATGCTGTGGAGGGGAATGAGAAGTGAAGTGGCACGATCCCACCGGGATGTGGTGGCCCAGGTAAGAATCAGGATGGATGGTGGCTTTGGACTTGGGTCTCGAAGAGACTTCCTACCTATCCCCGTGGCAGGGAATCAAATCCCGCGTAGTTCGATGATACGGTGGGACACCTGAAGCAGCAACCCATGAGAATGAACGCATTGATGGGACCCGGAAGGAGTTGAAACTTTGGGTTAGAGCATGATCTTCCCGAGACATGTGGGCTCGAGGGAGATATTAGGATGATACATGAGTGATGGGGTTGAGCCTCGTGGATGCCTTCTACTTATCCCCATGGCGGGGAATCAAATTCTTTGTAGTTCAGGTGGTAGAAACATTTTAACGTCAAGCGGGACAAGTGCAGGGGATTACACCAAGGTGGCTACCCAAGGTGGGGGGTCTTGAACCTCGTGGAGGCTTCCTACATACCATGCATTAGCACATATCAAATTCCTTATTGTTTGGGATCATCTGGGCTTATGCTCTAAGATGGCCCAAGGTGGTGGGGCTTGAACCTCGTGGAGGCTTCCTATGTACCATGCCTTATCACAGATCAAAGTCCCCATATTTTGGGTATACATTTTAATGTTATGTGGGACAGAGGTGAACTGACGTGAAGGAGGTCGGAACGACTAAGTGGTGGGCTTGAACCTCGTGGAGGCTTTCTACGTACCATTCCTTGACATGGATCAAAGTCCCCGTAGTTCAGGTATACAGTTTAACTTCATGCGGGATGGGGATGGTGTCATGGTCGATGCTTAATCTAAGCCCTTGTGAGTCATTCTTGGGGTGATAAACAAGAGGAAGAAGAGACCTGATGATCACGTCGCGAAGGGTGCATCCGTGGGAGGTGAAGAGGGGATTACGATTTGAGTGGCCCATGGTGTCGAGACTTAATCCATGATGGAGGCTCGAGGGCGAAAAAGCACAACGGGAGAGGGATTTGGCTCGTAGGAAGTGATGAGGGGGACCGCTTCCCTATCATGCCTTCCACTGGCCTTGGCACCGAGGAAGTGAGGAGGAGGAGAGGTGCTACCTACTGGAAGGAAAGCTAGGGGCTTACAAAAAGGTGGCTGCCCTTCCCCAAGGATGAACACCACTCCAATAAATCACCCCCTTGCAAGGGATGATCCCATCCCCATAGAGACGAGTCGGCGTGGAGAATTTCCAAGGAGGGGGGGGGGGCTGTGTGTAAGGCATGGGGCCTGGTCACAGTTTAACGTCATGTGTTGAGGATGGGGTGCCTGGAAGTTTAACATTCTGCAGTTCATATGAGGGGGTTTACTCCGTACCCCTAGTACTTACATAACTTGTACCCTCTTCTCCATGTGGGAGAGAATGTACCAGAAAGGCCGTAGTGAGGGGGTGTCATAGAGAAAACCATCGTGGGGTCCACATTAGCATGGCTATGAAAAGAAGCAATAGCTGTTAGCATTCTTATGCAAAGGAGCATAAGGAAAAGCAATGCAAAGGGAAGGATTGTCCAAGGGACTTTGAAGTTACTTCTTACAAGCCTAGAAGGCCTCACGGGAAAACCATGCATGATGCTGATAATTGGGGTGCACAAGACACCTAAAAATGGCACTCAAGAGAAGGGAATCGGGTGCTCGTGCGAGGGGGGGGGGGGCGCTTGGGGAGTACTGAGGTAGAGGGCCCCAAGGGTTTGTGTGAAACTCTCGGGGTTTGCGCGAAACAAAGGGGCCCGACACGAAAAGCCCCGTGTTGAGCCAAAATCAGTGGTGCCTACATGAAATGGGGGATGAAGTATTGCACGCATCTGGGAGGAATTGTGTGCAAGAGAAAGGATTGCGCACAGAGGAAGGGGTGCGCTCGCAAAGGAAGGATTGCATGCGGCTTAACCGACTTGTTCGTCCCGGAAGGGATTGCGTGCAAGGGGCATACCCCGAAGGGTTTGGAGTTTAGTCCAAGCCAGGGGGATCTCGTGTGAAGGCGGATCCCGGGGCAACTTGGCATGAAAAAGAACCATACCTGAAGGCCATATTGCGCACACGCGGAATGCCAATTATGCACATGAGAGGCGGTTCGAATTATTCACCCAAAAAGGAAGGGGGTCACCTTCTATTTATAGGCATCCGGGGGCACGAAATTTAGGGCTACACATAATAATTTGCACGACAGAGAAGGTGGCACGCAATATCAACCGCACGGGGCATGAGTGCAAAATTATTTCACGTCAGAGCCGGGACCCTTCGCGAATCCATGGAAGTTCCACGCGTGATAACTTTTTTTTGTGGGCTTCACCCTTTTTTCGCGCAACAACTCTGGGCCCACCGGACCGAGCCTCTGGGTCCGAATATGCCTTCGTATTTTTATTTCGGAACTTTCTTTGGCACTTAAGAACATTTTGGCATCTATAAATGCCCCCATTGGAATTGGATCGACGAGGGGTCACAATGATCAGATTCCAAGGGAAACACTGAAATGCAGGGCTTCATGGGCCCCAGAACGCAAAAAAATTGAGCGGCGTGCAAAACCCGGCCATGCGTGGAATATGATTTTCATGCGGGCACGGATCCCAGGCTTCTCCTAAAAAAGCGGCCAAGGGTCCCATGCTCTATATGATGTTTCTCAAGTGATAGGATTGACCTCTCGTGCACGCAACTTCATTTTCTCCTGCGTGAAAATCGCTCAGCAGCTTGTAATTCCACCGAGATTTGGTGAGCTTTTTACGTGAAAACTTGGGACTTTTCATGCCACAGCCTGAAATTTTGTGCAGCCCACCGATTTTACACACCAGGCTCCCCGATTCCATGCCAGACCTCCAGAATTCTGGCCAACTCCTGAAACACTTAGTTGGAATAAGATGGTTACCAATTGGGTTGATGAGGGGGAAGCTGCTGCTCGTAGGACAAAAATGGCTGCGAACCCGGAAGTCTACGGTGCAAAGAGGGTTGTTTCAAATTACCACACCCTCTTCAACATGCTCAACCCTGCCCATAAAGAGTATTCCCTTTTTGAAAATCTGCCACTGTGGAAATCAGCATTCTAGAGGAGGTCCATCTACTGGGTTTTGAGGTTGACACCCCACGGTAATGGGTGACCCACAAAGATGACCTTCCTCGATACAACATCACCAATAACGGCCATCCTGCTAGAGAAACCATGCACATGGATGTCTATGTCCTGAATCCCCGGACCAAAACCATTGCTGGGGGTGATCCTGTTGTGGAGAGCTCACTAGCCCTCTATGTGAGCACTTTCTGTCAGAGTATCACTGACGAGAACAAGGGTTGGATGTAGGACTAGTTTCTACGATCTGGAGGAAAATTTACTAGTGATTGGGCCTGGGCGTATTTGGTTCGCCACACATGTGACCAATTCGGGGTCGAGCTATGGAATATTGGTCTGTTCGAGGTAGTCTGTACATCGTAGTTCTACTTCTACTGGCATCCTGAGCTCAGGCTGGAGCTGTTCACCCGATGGTCCCCTAATACCAACACATTTCACCTTCACCATGGGGAAGTCGGCATTAGTCTATGGGATGTCCACTGCATTGTAGGTATCCCTTTAGAGGGCCATCAATACGATGAGTTCCTCCCACTAATGATCAATTGGGGTGACAGGTATCGAACCCCCATACTGACGTGGAACCTACTGGATTTAGCCAAAGAGAAGCTGAAGGTCAATGACTTCCTGAAGGACATCGCCTACAAGGAATGGTTCAACCTATTCCTATAGAAGGATCCGGAGTTGAAGATGCCAGGGCGGGGGAAACGTTGTCCAATAGCGGTTCATAGGGGCAAGAGCGGATCCTATTGGAGGATCCTGGAGGCGAGTCAATACCAATTATAGGGCTACAACATCAATGAAGCACGTGACCCAAATGTCTGGTATGCCGGATTCCTCATCACATTCCTGAGCAGGTGGCTCTTTCCAGTACAAGACACAAGGATGGGCATCCGTCTAGTGACTCTAGTGATGGCCGGCACCATGACTGCCAGTAATAGGTTCAACCTAGGGGTACCCATGCTGGCTCAACTGTATGCCATTTTGGGATGCATCTCAAGAGGGGGATCTCCTAGGAGAGTGTGTGGCCCCTTCTAGATCTTCCATGGCTGGGTTGCATCTCATTGCGGTGGGTACACCATCCCGAATGTCATCCGTCCCCCTGGCAACGACCCGCGACCCTCTCGACTAAATATTGTTGGGGTCTTACTGATGAAGCCCAATGAGGAGGGGGTATGGATCATGATTGGTAACCATGCCATATTCACCTTCAACCCATTCCCCACCTAACCGGTAAGTTGATAGATGATGGGAGAGGCTCACTAGAGCCGAAGGAGTACTTTCAGAGCATCAAAGGTGGGGTTCTCGTGGCCCAGATTGACGAGAATATTTTTTGCAGGCCTTATGTGCCGTCTATGTTTTCTAGGCAGTTTGGATGCCTCCAGCGAATGCTGAAGAGCTTTTACACAGATTTTTAGGAGGATAAGCATCCATGTGTTCTTCATCAGCTGTGGCTGAAGTTCAAAACCTACGGCTCTGGTGACATCATCACTTTCCCTCCTACCGGAGTCGACGCTGGCCTCTCGACTGAGTATGCAAAATAATGGACTATAGCATACCTGAGGGGCTTTTGAGGAAGCTGGTCCGCCAACTCAAGGTCATCTGTTTGGAACCTCAGTGGCGAGATAGCAGGTAGGGTGCTGTTAGAGGGGGAGGATCAGAAGAACCTCAGGGAGACGGGCCTGTATAGTCCGGGACGTCAGTAGTAGGGGCGTCGCATGGTGTGGTTGAACCCTCATTGCATGGGAGAGGAGGGTCCCATGGAGCATCCAAAGAACTTCCTTGGAAGAAAATAAGATACTTGCTTCAACCTTCCGAGGATGTCATCTTCCCTGCACTGTGGTCATCTTGGATAACCCTGCAGAAATCAATGAGTACTGAATCCCTCTTGAAGAAAATAGTGCGAGAAGGGATCTATCTACCAGAAATCAGGCTTGTCAGGGTCACCAAAAAAGTGTACTTCCACTAGCGGCATGCATATCTAATGGCCATGGACATGTATGCACACCAACAGGGTTGGCGTGAAGAGACATCTCTCTTGGTGAATGTGATTCTCGACCAGAAGCATGATATGGAAAGGATGTCGTTGGGGTATGATGATAGCGATGAGTCGGAGGACGGTGAGGCAGGGGAGGAGGCAGAAGGAGAAGGGGGAAGAGAGGAGGATCTTGATGGTGAAGGGTCTTAGGAGGCTTCCCAGCAAGGGAGTCTCCCAGAAATCGGTGAGATGGTCGGCTCCGAAATGGATGTAATCGAGATACTCGAGGTATGCCTCAATCCTTATTTTCTCCTGTATTCTATTTCCTTTGTAACCCTTAATCCACCTTCTTTATTTTACTCTGGGACACACTGGTGCTGACCAAGCATCTCTGGCTGAAGAAGTGGAGGAAGCATCAATAGGGAAAAGCGGGGCACCGATGCTCATTATCGAGCTGACAAGTGCTGAGGGATCCCCTGCCACGATAGCTCCTGTAGTGGACAATGCACTAGAGGCTGATGCCTTGGGTTCCTGTTAGTTCCTTAAATCGATACTGATACTCACTCTCAGAGAACTCAACTGATCGGGGTGCTCCTTGTCTGTGCGGTGGTCACGTCACTAGAGGCTCGTTGGGCTGCAGTGCCTGGACCATCTATGGGTGTTCCAATGGAAAATGTGCCACCCCTTCTGGGACATGCCTCCCAAATTGAGTTGGCTCTGGAAGTCAGTGAACATGGAGCGGCAGACATCGGTAGTGCTGTCGTTGGGGAAGGGTCGGAAATTGACGTAGGCATCACCAGGACCGAGGGGAGAGAGGAAGGACATCCAGATGCTGAGGAGCCTATTCCCCTAGAAGGAATCTCTAAGGAAGACCCTGCTACTGCCCTTCTGGCTGTCTTACCTATCTATCAGCCCACTGATCCTGAAGAAATTGACGATTCATATTCGGAAGCAGCTGAGGAGAGTTGGATGATGCAACGCAAGGGATGGAAGTGCATCTGGCATTTCCTTAATCATCCCCAGACAAAATGGCTGAATCTGACAGGGTCACTCTATACTTGGTTGTGCTTCCTCTGTTCTGGAGGGTAGGATTCTCAATGTCTTCACCTGATGGTCCGTGACTACATGTCCGAAAAGATACGTGAGAGAAAACGATGCGTTGATGTCATCCGGTGCCAGGTGGAGTCAGGGAGTACCCGTGAATTTTTGAGGGCAGAGCAGGAGGTCCAAATCCTTGAGGAATAGTTGAAGGATTGGGAGGTATTCATTGCAAACTGCTCTGGGCTCATGGAGCAGTTGAGGGCCCAGCTGGCGGATGCTCAAGATCAACTCGTAGATGCGAGTCATCAGATAATCGAGCTCCAATATGAACTGGCGCGAGCATGGGCTAGGACCAACGAGCTGCGCTCCATGGCCACTAATGAAGAAAGGGTCCTCAGGGGACGGGATTCCGTATTGGAGCCCACCAGCAAAAAGGTGGAGGCATTGGAGAGATTTATCCAAGAAGTCGACCCTTAGGGGCCCTGTTTTGGCCAAACCCAAAAACTCATCCTGCCTTACTTCTTTATGATCTTTTGAACTGTATGTATAGACAAATTTACTTTCCCTTTTTCTTAACATACTTGTCCCCTTTGGTTTAACATGCTCATCCATGACCTCAAAACAAATTGCAATCCATCCCTAAGCTCATGTGGGTAGTGAGAAACAAAGGATCATATTATCACTTCATTTGATCGTGGGAGTGTTAACCAAACTTCAGGTATTTGAAAATCGAACCCGGATTTTTGAAGAGAATATGGAGGCACATTCAAAGGGACAGGGCCTTAGACCAATCGATGTATCATCTCCTCAATGTGCTCTATCACACGAGGGGGGCAATGTCAGGGGAATTAGAATCAGTCCAAACATATGGGAATGAAAAAAAATGTGAATCACGTTATCCAAATTTGGAACACTATGGGAGGGGCGTGGTAATGAAGGACGATTGTTGACCATGTTTGAAACATAACATCCTTTTTTCATTAGCCTGAAACGAAGAAGACCAATGAGGGCCGACTGATGACCATGTTTGCAACACAAGGCCTAACTCAAATATCACTGACCAGTATTTTGAAATGTTGTCCTAAGACAGCAGGCGGACCATAGGTCGAGCATGTATACTGTTAGGGGGTCTCTTCAAATGTGATCAATCTTCCGAAACATTGGCCTAGGACAGCAGGCGGACCACAGGTCGAGCATCCATACTATTAGGGTGTCCCTTCAAATGTGAAAGAGGATGAGGATCCGAATAAAGGGTCACACAAAGTGTGGAAAGTGAAGTGTTGGTTTGTTCATATAGATTCCAACACTCCCAAGAGTACGCCACCATGGTGGAATCACATTAGGTAGGCACATTAATCTTTTCACAGATCATTCCTTCTTTTGGACAAGACCTCTCTGGTGAGGAAACGGTCGCTTCCCAAAGTCCCTATGGGGCCTCCCGAACTTGTTCGGGGAAAATGTGGTATTTACACAATTCCCCAAGAAGTCAGGCCAAGGGGCCGACAGTGAGGGGGGGGGGGGGGAATAGACTTTTGATTCTCAGGGATGGACCCGAGATGAAGTATTTGGGCCTTCCTACATATCCCATAAAGATGGGAATCAATCTGCACATAGTTCTGAAAAGGGTCTTAGTTTATGGTATTAGAACTCAGACCAATGATGGTTAAGGAGAGCGAGAGACACATGGTAAGGTGGTTACAAAAACCGATGTGAATTAGGACATAAGCCCTACTTACCATCTGTTCCCTGGGGCAATGTTCTGGTCAAGGGGTCGGAGATGAAAGTTAGGTTGGGCTTGCGGGGGAATGCCCGGGTGCTCCTACCTATCTCAGTATGATGAGAATCAAGCCATACATAGTTCTTGGAGGGTGGAACGGTAAGGTACCAGTGCAAAGGATGAAAGGGGCGTGAGGGTCTAGAATATGCACCAAAAGAAATGACATTTGATGTATCTTTTTTGTCCTTTAAGGTGAATGGTTTTTCTTTTGTGGAGCAACCGGCCTAGGGTAGATGTTCCTAGAATCGCCACAATAATCAAGCCATATAAGGGCGTTGACAAATGGTATGCTCAATGACCAATACCCAACGTGATGTCCACTATGATGAGGTCATCACAATGTGGTGCCATTTTTTGTCATGCGGCTAGGAAGGTATCATCAAAGTTTATGGTCTTGTGGTAGGACAAAACAACATATTTTATGGTCATATGGCTTGGACCTGGGGGAATGCACAAGACGCGATACCCCCCCCCCCCAAATGAATGTGGGTGAGGCCCACATCATCACCATGTGCGATCCCAGGAGAGGATCCTCGGGATAAGAGGTCAACGAGGGTCAGAGGATAAGGGGAAGGAGAGACTAGCCCCCAGCTTAACTGGACCCGAAAGCACGACGTTCGGGTGATCCCACATATCCCATGGGGATGAGGATCATGCTACACATTGCCCTTAATGAAGATCCCAACCTAATTTCTTAGCGCTCGGATCGCGAGGGCCTCCAGAGATGTCGTATTATAGCTTTGTCCCCCTGACGTGCAAAGGGGAACTGAGGGATAGTGCCAAGAGTGTCGAGATTCCACCTGGACATGATGGGGTGGAACATAATTTGAATCATGCAACCAACATTCAAGGCCTAAAGGGGATGGTGTGAAAATGGAGGATTACTTCTGACCATGTTCTCAACACAGTATCCCATTGTGTTATCCTGAAATGGGTACAAACAAATGAGCATCGACCACTGGCCATGTTCACAACATGGGATTTGTATCATTTTGTAGTCTGAAACCTTCTGGGGCATTGGACGATAATGGTAGGAGAGCCCTTAGGCATGGTATCCATGTCATTCTTGGGGGTCACTTCGAGGGTGAAAGATAACGTGGGACCAAATGAAGAGAGACATGAATCCTGACAAGTGAATGGAACTTTCCTAAGTTGAATCCGACAATCCAGGTCCCAGACCAGAGTACTCTGAACACATTGGAGAACCACTGTAATGAGTCAAGGGACTCAATTTGAGGGCATCCAACAGATGTAGGATTCCTGGGAGAAGGGGGGTATAGTGCCAAAAACCCTGTACCACACCTATATATCCCCCTCGGGGAGACAGACATGCCAAGGGGCCTAGGATACTGAGAGATCGGGGAGATATCTTAAGAGATGGGCTGGACCTAAAATTTAGATGTCCAGGCAGTCCTACGTATCCCATAAGAATGGGAATCAAGCCACAGGTAGTTCTGGAAGACACTCAAGGGTAAGATATCCTACCAAAAAAGGTGGGGTGTATGACACAACAAAAAACCCGATGGGAATGAGGACATAATCCCACACCACACCGTACATTCCGGGAACAACTGGGGCCGGGGGCCCGAAAAAGGCAGAGGGGCCTGAGGCGGGGCTCCGATCAAGAAGGTTGGAGCAACTTGTAGTTTAACGTCGTGCGGGATGAGGAGGGGATAAGGTGTCTTATCCGAGGATGTCTATGGAACGGTGAGAAACCCGACGTAAATGAGGACATAATCCCATACCACACCGCACAACCCCATAAGAGAGAACCAAAGCCAGGGGCCTGAAAAAGGCTGAGGAGCCTGAAGCGGGGAATCGCCTAGAGGGAGTTCATCGCTTGGAGATAGAACGGGCAGAATGAACCACTACACTCAACATTTGGGACCTCTTGGGGAGGTCCTAACAATCCAGGATGGCTTTTGACCTTGTTTGAAACACAGCGTCCCTAGAGTGACCCGAGATGGGAACAACAAACGAGCATCGACCACAGACCATATTCGAAATGCGGGACTTGTATCGGATCGTTGCTCCACATCTTCAAGGGATTCGGCCTAGAGTGGTAAGGGAGAGCCCTAAGGCCTAGCATCCATACCATTCAGGGGCCCTTCCAGACGGGGAAGGTGATGAAATCCCAGTTAAGGAGTTGGTGAAGCATAGTTGTACCCACCTCTCAAAGAGGCGAACGTCTCCAGGGAGTGGGACGTATGGCCGGATCGAGGTTAACTTGACGTGAATTGGGGTAGAAGTTTAAAACCTTACTAATGTCTTGACCCTGGGGGGGGGGGGATTTTGGCATTTGCACTGGGCCAAAAAACGAAATTTCCGGGCGTTCTTATGTATCCCATAGGGATGGGAATCAAGCCACACATAGTTCTCAAGACGCAGTCTATGGTCATGCGGGACCAACAGGAAGTTTAGGGTCATGGAAGACCACAACCCAGTTTAAGGTCATGGAGGACTGAGTGTGTAACGCCCCGACCCCAGTTACCCAGAGATGGTGAATTATTACATAACATTGGCATGATCACAAAAGATCATGTCTCGAAAGACCGATTAGTTTTGCATCCTTGGAATCACTAGATACATTCAAAATGTTTACATTACATCATAAAGTGAAAACTACAACAAAATCGTGTCTCCACAGTCATATACCTTTATAATATCCCTGTAGGCCATTCATATAATACTATTCAGATCCTGGGAAAAATAAAACATTGAAATGGGTGAGCTCAGATGCTCAGTAAGGATAACAATATAGCAGAAACTTTCATAAATAAGCATAAACATTTAAGGCAATGTATAACTAAAACAAAAGCCTTTTAAAATTGAACTTCTGCATAATATGGAAAAGATAATATGAAATAACGCCATTTACTTATTCATATGGATATTCTACTTGTTGAATAATCACATGAAATATCAATAACCACATTCATAATGATAGAATGTATAATTCTAGACTATCAAAACCACATAGTCAAGGCCTTATGCTAAGACTACAAATAAGATTTTGTCAAGGCCTTGTGCCAAAAAACTAGTTTGTCTCATGAGACCTACTGATGAATCAAGAAGCTATAGTGGGATCCACCCTCACTTATTAACTCCAATGCATTCCTCATATGAACATGTTTAAACATAACATAAACATTCATATTAAAACTATCATACGAAAAGTAAATACATTCTCCATAAACCATGAATGGAATAAAAATAACACATCCACATTCAAAAATATCACAAAACCTTCAATACAATATGGAAGTTTTGTATCATAATAAATCAACTTCAAATAAGCTTAAAATCCATCAGAGGATGTTGAAATAGATGAAATCAAAACAATTTGAGAGAAATATATCTTTTTTGAAATAATTTAAAAGTCACATAATTATAAAAGAAAACATTTACTTTGAAAATATTATTATAAGCTTGTAAGTGAAGCTTCGATGATTTTATAACGACAGAAAATAGCTGCACCTGCAATAAGTTAAAAAAGACATTTTTACCTTGATTCTGTCGAAAAGGTTAAAAAGGACCTTGTTTGGAAAAAGACAAAAATATTCCTTTACAAACTTATTATAATAAGTCAACAAGGGTATAAATGAAATTAACCCATAGTTTGTAAAATATTAAGAATGATTTGAAATACATTTTTATGAATCCTGGATGTGGATGATAAAGAGGTCCGAGTAGATAATCACATATAAACAATCTCAGATAATGAAGAGATTGTGTCATAAACCCTTACCTAGTATTTTTCCATGATAGAGGGTAGGTTAACCTACTGTATAATAGTTAAATCATTGTTATTAAATTATACAATAATCATATACATAAATATGATATTGTATATGACCTTTTAATGTTGTTTCGTTAATAATATTTTAGTATTATCATCGTTTTGGGTATTCACTTACTCGTTTCCTTTTATATGTTTTGTTACATAAGTAGTGTTTGTTATGGGTAGTTTGTATCTTATTCATATCTAGAATGATATCAATTCCTTAAATATTACTTTTAATCATCAAATTATAATTAGACTTGAATGGATACGATGGGGAATGAATCTCATCGCGTTCGTGGAGACGGTAGTCCGTACGTACGCACAAGCGACAATATCATTCTTTTGATATTAAAATAGTATATAATGGATGGTATATCATATATATAGAATCATTATAATTTTATATTTATTATTTACTTCAATTACACATCATTATCATACCCATCCAAATAATAATATTTCAAATAACAATTACACCACGACATGGAGACGGTAAGTCGTACGTACGCACGTATGGTGACATGTCATTAAAAGGATGGATAGAATACAGAATATGATTGTACCATATTTATAATAACTTCACAGTATATAAAATATACTATAGTGATTATTTTAGATTTGAAATAACAAAAAAAAAAGAAGTGGAAGAAGAAAGGAACTTGAAAGATGGTGGTGAAAACATTATCTCTTCTTCGGGTTCTTCATTCTGATTTGATCAAAAGGGATCCTTAAGTTGGATTTATGATCAGGTTAAGGCCTATAGGATTAATTGAGGGAAGTTGGGAGGATATTTGGGCTGGGGTTGGCCGAGCCAAAAGGCTTTGAAGGTATGAATTTTAGAGAAGGGGGAGTGCCCTTTTATAAGAGGGGTGAGGGGAAGCATAGGAAAAACTTAAAATATTATTTTATAATAAATTTATATTCGGTTTATAATGGCTGAAAATTGATTTATTTAGAGGATAAGGTAGGGATGGGACTAAATCCATTAAACCAATAGGTTTTAGACCAGTTTGGGTCACTTTATTAACCTTATCTTTTAGTTTTAACTCTTAGTTAATTAGTTTGACATTTACCATGTCTCTTTCTATTTTTATATTATATGTTTAATAAAATTACTATAAACTTACAATCGACCCCCAAGTGGTCTATTAATTATACAAATTTCCTGATATAATTCCTTTTCCTGAACCTTATATTTTTAGGAATAGAATATCAATTAATAATATAATATTTTTTTAAAAACTCTTTAATGTCAATTTTGACACTATTGGGTATTTTGTTTTTGATAAATTCATAACAGCATTATTAATTCAAAAAACATTCATATAACCAATCCTAATATGTCATATTAACCTATTAAATTATTTTAATTCATAAAAAATCTCAAATTACATTTATTTGGGTATTTATAATATCAATTATCTTAATATTTCATTAATACGGTAATTACTACATCATCATTGTGTCGGAAATTAATTAAATTATATAATGTATAAAAATTATAAATAAAATAAAATTATGTTGGAAATCTTTTTATATTTATAATGAGTATTTATAATCTAATTTATATTATGTA
The DNA here is from genome assembly GCA_963277665.1 of Viscum album. Classification (NCBI taxonomy): domain Eukaryota; kingdom Viridiplantae; phylum Streptophyta; class Magnoliopsida; order Santalales; family Viscaceae; genus Viscum; species Viscum album. Next base: position 1,356,444,652 of record OY728164.1, read on the forward strand.
TAAACCTATATTAAAAATGTTTTAGTTATTAAACTTTGATTTTAACTCTTTTAACTCTTCTTTGAATTAAATAATAATAAATGTCTTAATCTAATCCATGTTGACCTAAATGATAATATTTTATTAGAAGGTTGTTTTTTGTCATGATACACTTGTCCAATATAATTAGGACATGTGTTAGGGTAATATTAACATCATTTTTACCCTTAACTACCCTATTTACTTTTAACTGTGGTAAATAAAAGAAAAAAGTTACAATTCACCAAAAATTATTTTTATCTTATTAAACCACATTTTACTCATTGATATTAACCATGTATCTCGTATTTTCGAAATTCCACTCACAGAAGTGGTAAAATTAAGTTTTATGTGAATTTTAAAATTCTCCTAGGAGGAGGGTAAAAGACGGTGAAAAGTTCAATAAAATTTTTATATATCCAAAATTATTATAAACCGAATCCAATGAATTACATTGAAGTTATATAGGTATTATGTATCTATTTTTAGATAAAAAAATTAAATTAAATAAAAAATTATTTAAATAAAAAATCGGTTTTAAACTATAACTCAATGTTTTTCACTATTCATCAAAAATTTAAAGTTTACAGAAAAATACCAAAATTGTACCCTAAGATAATTTTGATATTCTGAATTCAATAATTAAGTCTATTTTACCAAATTACAAACATATATGTTGCATTTATAAATTTAAAATTAATTCCCACTGTCAAAACCAAAAGGCGTATTTTTAAGAAATAATAACTAACAAAAGTTTGACACATGTTTATGTCCAATTTCAAAGTGAAATTACTTAAAATGACCATAATTGGATTAAAAGGTAAAATATAATCTATTTATACTTCAAAACCATTAAAATGAATAATTTAACAATATAAATTATTTTTATTTAAAAAGTTGTTTTTAGTTAAAATATAGTATTTTTCACTATTCACCCAAATATGAAACTTATCAGAAAAACACCAAAACATTATTGAAACAAAATTCTTATGCCCGATTATAAAGAAGAAGTTTATTTTTTCAAATTTAATATATAAAAGTTTCAAATTTTGTATTTAAAAAGGCTTTTCCATTAAAAGGCAGTAAAATTGCATTTTATGAAAAATACTTCTTTTATCTGAAGAAATGTATTTGTTCTTAAATTATGTATAAGAAATTAATAATATGGATTCTAAAATTACAAGGATTATATAAATTTCAAAATTCAGTTAAAACTATTTATAACCGCTGTTGAATGGATTTTTTGGTAAGTCATGGTGCGCTAGAAATCGGTGTTGCGTGTAGTGCAATTTATTGAATTACTTTGAAGAAATAACGTACTATGAAATCATGGGGCACTACATTCTTCCCCCCTTTAATAAATTTCTTCCTCGTAATTTGAAATTATTTTTCAAAAATAAAAGGTTGAAAATAGAAAATACCTTTTGGAAAACCCACATCGGAAATTAGGTTAGTAAAATTTAGTCTTAATAAGAGGAAAAGGGAAATGAAATGGTCACCACCAAATTATGATCTCGATTAGGAGAAAATTGGTGGAAATTAAAGATATATAATTTGAGGAAAAATGTAAATATTTATAGGTAGTGATTGAGGTCATCAATCACAAACACGTGTAAAATTGAGAGCCTTAAATTCATCAATCTATGATGATTTAAAATATCATCGGTTCAACAAAAAATATTGTATTAGGATAACACATTTTTTTTATTTAAGATCCCTCCACTAATGTATAAGAATTAATTTCTTTATAGAATAAGAGAAGAATAAAAATATATACTTGACATGTAGAGTCTCATCCTTTAACTAATTTATACCACAAACTCATCTTTCACTCTAAAAGATAGTACAACTTAAAAATAATATTCTATTTATCATATTCGTATAGGATTTTAGTAGGAACTGTAGGTGTGTGGGTGTACTGTAGCAGTACTGTTCACGAAGGGTCCTTTGGGCCATAAAATGGGCTTTCAAGCCTTGTATTCAGGCCAAATGGCCTTGGGCCTTCGGGCTATGTATTGGGTCTCCCTCTACCCTTTAAAGAGGTCTTTGCTTTAATAATAAATTAAGGCTTTGACACCAACCTTTAAAAAAAATATTCATATAGGGTTAAAAAATGAATTAATAATTCATCTACCAGATTTTTTTTAAAAGACTACATTATTCAATCCAGGACACCACGTGGGCCCATAGTAGGTGATACACCCTTCCCGCCCTTCGGTTGTGGGTTCAAGTCTCACGGCCTTGCCGGACATGACGGGTTGCTACCAGACCTCCGGGTTATCCTTTTATGGAAATCCAAAAATAATCTCAAACTAGAATTATCCAAAATACTTATATCCAAACTCATAGTCCAAAATTTATAAGGAAGGTAAACACAAGGAAGATCCTTTTTTCCGAGTAATAACATGTGAACACCTTCATCATGTATTCTTTTAAAACACTGCAACATCCTAAATTACCATAAAACCTTATTGATTACATTCATGATCCATTATTACTTATAGAATACTTGATATACTCCTTCTATCCAAAAATGTTGTAAACTCCAACCATGATGGAATATACAAATCATTAATCAGTTTCAAGGTAGTCAATAATATCCAATATAATTTATCCAATTCAATCATGTATTACTCCAAAATAACAACCTCGGTATTAGAACCATATTATGGTTTATCTTTCTCTCAGCCATATATTTTCCAAACAATTAACCTGTTATTGAGTCACCTTCCGTGGTTCCACACAATCTCAAGTCCTTAATGAAATAGAAATTCAGTACAATCCTTCTATACTCCATAATTATTATAACCAATACATTGTTGATACAAGAATCAAATGACATAATTCTATAATAACAACATAAGAACACTAATCATTCCTCTTCATCTGTGGTAGTATCATAACTTGATTATTATCCAATAGCATCATTTGGGGCATACTCTGATGATTTGGACTTTGGTTCGTGTACTGTCCAAACCCCTTGGAAATGAGCATTGTTCATTTGAAACCTTTATCCTACCCTTACAGTCAGGTACTTGGTGTCCTTTTTCTCCATACTTATAACAAACTCCCATTCTCTTCAGGAAAGATCCAGTGTGTTTCTTCCCAGAGTTATCACATATTGGAAAATTCTCTTTTTACCACTTCTATCCTTTTCTTCTCTTGCTTCCCTTAAAAGCCATAGGACTCGAAGAATTATTTACTTATCTTATTAACACGTGATATTATTTCTTCATATGTTGAGAATACATGGGAGACTATTTCCCTTCTAAATGTTGACTTAATACTATGAAAATATGATCCTTTTTACTCTTTGGATCATATATATTGTTGGAGTTCACATTCCTTCTATTTGGCACCATTTCTATACAATAGCATAAACTAGGTCGATTTATGAATTCCAATGAATAATTCCAAACTTGGATAATACCTAATGTAAATTGAATGGTTTATGAATATAATCCATAACAATAAAGATTATTTCATTGAGGAATTATATACTCATAAACCCTTTATATTGATTTTTAATGAAAATGAAAATTATCCTAAGCATATCCCCCAGGAGTGTCGTAACCAAGAGTGCAGCAAGGCCCATTTTCGCACACCAGTTCCAGTTTGAGTCTAGCTCAAAGCTGTGTTTTTGGGGTTTACCCCTAGGAACATATGTTCCAGAGCTGCCTCTACCTGCTCGTATGCAGATAGGGATGTATTTCTCAGAAAACTCAAAAAATCTCTACAATACCAATATTTTAGGAGGTTCTTCTATACTAATTCTCAAAGTCCATCTTAGTTCTATGTGATCTAATCAGAGTTTATCTAAATGTAGCTTCCAAGGTTTGTACTAAACTTCCTCTGATACCAACTGTAACACCCCAACCCCAGTTACCTAGATTTGGTGCATTATTACATAACATTGGCATGATCTCAAAAGATAAAGTCTCGAAAGACCGATTATTTTAGTAGCATTGGAATAACTAGATACATTCATAAAGTTTACATTACATCATAAAGTGAAAACTACAAAAACATCTTCTCTACACTGTCATATCCCCTTATAATATCCCTGCAGGCCATTCCTAAAATACTTCTTCACATCCTGGGAAAAATAAAACATTTAAAGGGGTGAGCTCAATTGCTCAGTAAGGATAACAATATAGTGGAAAGTTTCATAAATAAGCATAAACATTTAAGGCAATGTATAACTAAAACAAAAGCCTTTTAAACTTGATCTTATGCATAATATGGCAAAGATAAAATGAAATAATGTCATTTACTTATTCATATGGATATTCTACTAGTCGAATAATCACATGCAATATCAATAACCACTTTCATAATGATGGAATGCATAATGCCAGACTATCATAACCACATAGTCAAGGCCTTGTGCCAAGACTACAAATAAGATTTTGTCTATCCCTTTTTCAAAGACACTAGTTTGTCTCATGAGACCTACCGATGCATTGAAGAGCTATATCGGGCTCCAACCGTCCCTTATTAAGTCCAATGCATTCCTCATATGAACATGTTTAAACATAACATAAACATTTGTATTAAAACTAGCACACGAAATGTAAATACTTTCTCCATAAACCATGAATGGTATAAAAATAACACATCCAAAGTCAAACATATCACAAAACCTTCAATATAATATGGATGTTTTGTATCATAATAAATCAACTTCAAATAAACTTAAAATCCATCAAAGGATGTTGACATAGATGAAATCAAAACTATTTGACAGAAATATCTCTTTTTTGAAATCATTTAAAAGTCACATAATTATAAAAGAAAAAATTTACTTTGAAAATATACTTATAATCTTGTAAGGGAAACTTCAACGATTTTATAATGGCAGAAAATATCCTCACCTGCCGTATAAGTTAAAAAAGACATTCTTACCTTGATTTTGTCAAAAAGGTTAAAAAGGACCTTGTTTGGAAAATGACCGAAAGGTTCCTTTATAAGAATATAATAAAAAGTCAACAAGGGTATAAATGACTTTAACCCATATTCTATAAAATAGTATGAATTATTTTAAATACATTTTTAAGAAACATGGATGTGGATGATAAAGAGGTCCTAGTCAATAATCACGTATAAACAATCTCAGATAACAAAAAGATTGTGACATAAACTCTTACCTCGTAATTTTCCATGTTTGATGGTAGGTTAAACTCCTGTATAATATTTAAATCATTGTCATTAAATTATACAATTATAATATACATAAATATGATATCATATATGATCTTTTAATATTGTTTCGTTAATAATACTTTAGTAGTATCGTCGTTTTGGGTGTTCACTTACTCATTTTATTTTATATGTTTTGTTACATAAGTAGTGTTTTTTATGGATAGGTTGTATCTTATTCATATCCAGAATGAAATCATGTCCGTAAACATTATTTTTAATCATCAAATGAGAATTAGACTTGAATGGATACGATGGGGAATGAATCTCATCACGTTTATGGAGACGGTTGTCCGTACGTATGCACGAGCGATAATATAATTATTTTGATATTAAAATAGTATATAATTTATGGTATATCATATATAAATAATCATTATAATGTTATATTTATTATTTAATTAAATTACACATCATTATCATACCCATCCAAATAATAATGTTTTGAATATCAATTACACCGCGACGTGGAGACGGTAAGTCGTACGTACGCATATATGGTGACATGTCATTCAAAGGATTGATAGAATACTGAATATGATTGTACCATATTTATAATAACATCACAGTATATAGAAGGTACTGGAGTTTTTATTTTAGCATGTAAATAACAAAGAAATAAGAAGTGGGAGAAGAAAGGAACTTGAAAGAGGGTTGTGAAAACATTACCTCTTCTTCGGGTTCTTCCTTTTGATTTGATCAAAAAGGCTCCTTAGGTTGAATTTATGATCAAGATAAGGCCTCTAGGTTGAAGTGAAGGAAGTTGGAAGGATATTTTGGTAGGGTTTGGCCGAGCCAAAAGGCTTTGAAAGTATGAATTTGAGAGAAGGGGGAGTGCCCTTTTATAAGAGGGGTGAGGGGCACCTTAGGAAAAACATAAAATATTATTTTATAATAAATTAATATTCGGTTTATAATTGAAAAAAATTGAATTAGTTATAGTATATCGTTGGTATGGGTTGAAATCCAATCATCCAATAGGTTTTAGACAGGTTTGTGTCACTTTATTAACCTTATGATTTAGTTTTAACTCCTAGTTAATTTGTTTGACATTTACCATGTCTCTTTCTATTTTTAAATTATATGGTTAATAAACATAATATAAACTTCCAATCGACCCCCAAGTGTCCATTAATGATACAAATATAATGATATAAGTCCTTTTACTGATCCCTAGATTTTTAGGAATAGAATATCAACTATTAATATAATAATTGGTTTAAAAGCGCTTTTATGTCAATTTTGACACTATTGAGTATTTTGTTTTTGATAAATTCATAAAATAATTATTAATTCAAATAAAATTCATATAACCAATCCTAATATGTCATATTAAACTAGAAAATTATTTTAATTCTTAAAAGTCTCAAATTACATTTATTTGGGTATTTATAATATCAATTATCTTAATCTTTCATTAATACTGTAATTACTGCATCATCATTGTGTCATAAATAAACTAAATTATTTAATGTCTAAGAATTATAAATAAAATACCATTATGTTGGAAATATTTTTATCTTTATAATTAATATTTAAAATCTAATTTATCTTATGTATAACCCTATATTAAAAATGTTTTATTTATCAATCTTTGATTTTATCTCTTTTAACTATTCTTTAAATTAAATAATAATAAATGTCCAAATCTAATCGAAGTGGACCTAAATGAAAATATTTTATTAATAAGGTTGTTTTTGGTGGAGATACACTTGTCGAAAATAATTATTACATGTGTTAGTATAATATTAATATCATTTTTACCCTTAATTACCTGATTTACTTTTAACTGTGGTAAGTAAAAGTAAAAAGTTACTATTCACCAAAAATTATTTTTATCTTATTGAACCACATTTTACTACTTGATATTAACTATTTCTCTCAGATTTTCGAAATTCCACTCACAGAAGCGGTAAAATTAAGTTTTATATGAACTTTCAAATTCTCCTAGGAGGTGGGTAAAAGACGGTGAAAAGTTCAATAAAATTTTTATATATTTAAAATTATTATAAAATGAATCCAATGAATTAAATTGAACTTATATAGGTATTATGTATCTATTTTTACATAAAATAAATTTAAATAAAATAAATATTTATTTAAATAAAAATTCGGTTTAAAACTATAACTCTGTGTTTTTCACTATTCATCAAAAATTAAATGTTTTCAAAAAAATACCAAAAATTTAACGTAAGATAATTTTGATATTCCTAATTCAATAATGAAGTCTATTTTACCAAATTCCAAACATATAAGTTGCATTTATTAATTTAAAATGAATTCCCGCTGTCAAAACCAAAAGGCGTATTTTTAAGAAATAATAACTACCAAATGTTTGACACTTGTTTATGTCCAATTTCAAAGTTAAATTACTTAGAATGACCATCATTGGATTAGATGATAAAAATATAATCTATTTATACTTCCAACCCATGAAAATTTATAATTTAATAATATAAATTATTTTGATTTATAAAGTTGTTTTCAGTTAAAATATAGTATTTTTCACTATTCACCAAAATATGAATGTTATCAGAAAAACACCAAAACATTATTGAAACTAAATTCTTATTTCCCAATTCTAAGGAATAATTATATTTTGTCAAATTGAATATATAAAAGTATCAAATATTGTATTTAAAAAGGGTTTTCCATTAAAAGGCGGTAAAATTTCAATTTGTGAAAAATACTTCTTTTATTTGAAAAAATGTATTTGTTCTTACATTATGTCTAAGAAACTCAGAATGTGGATTCTAAAATTACAAGGATTATATAAAGTTCAAAATTCAGTTAATACTATTCATAACCTCTTTTGAACGGCTTGTTTGGTAAGTCATGGTGTGCTAGAACCCAGTGTTGCATGTAGTGCAATTTATTGAATTACTTTGAAGAAATAACATACTATGAAATCGTGGGGTGTTACAGACTGCACTCAGGCAATATATTTCTTGAGGAACTTGGCATTGGTGGGAGGCGTTATACACTCACCATCCATATACACCAAAGAGTATGCTCCATTTGAGTAAACCTTATGAACAATGAGAGGTCCTTCCCACTTGGGCTCCAACTTGGGTGATTTCCTGTCAGGGATCATTTGTGATATGAGGGCTAATACCAAGTCACCTTACAGGAAAGAGCGGAGGATAACCTTCTTGTTGAAAGCTTCAACCATCATGCTCGGATGCCTCTCTAGGTTGTGCAGGGCACGAAGCATATTCTCGTCTTGTGCATCCAATTCAGCTAGACGGATTTCAGCCACTCTATCTGACGCTTTCTGGTCATAGACCGCTGTGTAGAATGAGGGAAATTGAATCTTGATGGTCAGGATGGCCTCAGTTCTATACACCAGGGAATATGGGGTCACCTGGGTGGAATTACAGGTCGTCATCTGATAAGCCCATAGGGCATTGGGGAGCTTATATGTCCAAATCTTCTTGTTCTGACCAAACATTTTTTTTAGAATGTTAGAGAGGGTTTTATTTAAATCCTCAATCTGTCCATTTGATTGTGCGTGATAGCGAGAGGTATGGTTGGAGCGAATGTTGTACTTGGCGTACAATTTCTTCAACTCGACTGCTCGAAAGATGGTGTTGTTGTCGGTGAGGATGGCGTGAGGTACCCCAAATCGATAGATGATATTGGAACTCATGAAGTCGACAATAGAACGGGACTTGACTTCCTTGAGCGGAATTGCATCTACCCATTTGGAAAAAAAATCCATAGCAGTCAGAATGAACTGGCATTAGTGAGACATTGCCAGTGGGTATGATCCCATGACATCTAAACCGCAGACTGCAAAGGGCCAAGAGTACTTCGTAGTATAGAGAGGCTCCGGTGGCCGATGCACAAAGTTATCATGAACTTGGCACGCATGGAACCTCTTGGCGATCATGATGCAGTCATGGATCATGGAGGGCCAAAAATACACTAGTCTCTGAATCTGGTGGGATAGCTTTGGCCTTTCTTGATGGGTGCCGCATCAACCGGCATGAACCTCTTGCATGACCTATGAAGTCTCAACCCCTTGGATGCAACGGAGGAGAACACCATCAAATCCTTGTCTGTAGAGGATTTGCTCAAGGCTGTGACCACTCTGAAGGGTAAACTGCAACATGCAGCGTCAGATAAACTCGCACTCTGCCCGGTCTGATGAGAGATTAATGTGTTGGAGATATTCGACCAAGGGTGTTGACCAATCGACCATTACTTCGATCACCACATCCGAAGAACCTGGGGTTTCTGACGTAGTGGCACTGGTAGTAAGATGGTTTAACTTCGGGCAGTCATCACCCTCTGGGGTGATAGGAGAAATGACTCTCCAGTGTGCCATGTGGATAATCAGTAGGCTGTCCAAAGCATCTTCTCGACCGTTATATGACCGAGGGACATGGATAACATCTGGACAAGAAGGGAACTGGGCCATCAGTGGGAGAGTGCATTCTAATAACGGTTTGAGTTTTGGATTCCTAACAACATAGTCACCATTAACTTGTTTGATGACCAGCTCAGAATACCCTTTTGCATGAAAATGGGGCATGTCGATCTCAAGGGCCAGCTCAAGACTAGTGATGAGCGCCTAATACTATACCTCATTGTTGGTGCAGCCTTCTGACAACAAGAATGAGTAAGGAAAGATGGATTGCGTCGGCATGATAAAGACGATGCCCAAAGATACTCTGTTGAGCCTTGGATCATTGAGTCTCCTACCGGTGGGGCTCTGGGAGGTACCATCAAAGTGAATCTGCCAACATGGGACGTCTTGATCGACTGAGAGGATTGCCTCATCAGGAAAATCCAGGTCCAAGGACTGGTCCGCGGAGTTTTTTTGGGTAGCTAGAAAGTTTTCCAATGCATGTCCCTTGATAGCCTTATAGGGCACGAACCTAATGTCGAACTGCTGGAGGATCATTGCCCACCACGCTAGACAACCAGCCAGCATGGGACGGCTTAGAATGTACTTCATCAGGTCTACATAGGAGAACAGCTGTACCTGGGGGTGCTGTAGGTAATGTCGCAGTTTCTTCACAACAAATACGAATGCAAGTCATCTCTTCTTGATAGGGGAGTATCGGGTCTCTGTGTTGAGGAGCTTGAGACTAAGCTAGTGAAGGCTTTTCTCTGCCCCTCATTGTTCTTATGGGTAATAAGGGATCCTAGGGATCATTCCAGGGTGGTGACATAGAGAATCGGTGGCTTCCAGGAGATGGGTGGCATCAAGATCGGATGCTGGAACAAATATTGCTTGATTTCCTTGAAGGCGGTCTGACACTCCTCATTCCACTCATAAGTGGTTCCCTTCTCATGATCTGAGAAAAGGGCTTACACTTTCCATCCATATTCGCAATGAATCGATTTATGTAGGCTATGTGGCCTTGAAGACCTCGAAGCACCCGAATATTACTCGGGGGAGGCATCTGGTTGATTTCTATGATCTTTTCTAGGTCGATCTCGATGCCCCGGTACTGAATGACAAATCCAAGAAACCTACCGAAGGTGACCCCAAAGGAACACTTCAACGGGTTCAACTTCAATTGGTGGGAATGGAGGAAACTGAAAAATTTCTCAAGGTCGTTGAGATGGTCCTAGCACCAGCGAGATTTGACCACTAGGACGTCCAAATAGCACTCCACCAATGTTCCCAGAATTAGCTTGAATATGCGATGTGTGGCCCGCTGATAGGTGGAACCAGCATTCTTCAGTCCAAAGGGAATAACCTGGTCGCAGAAAGTACCTTGGGGCACCCTAAAAGCGGTAGACTCCCCATCTTCGGGGGCCATCCGGATCTGATTATATCCAGAGTAGCCGTCCATGAAGGAGAGGGCTTATAAGCTAGCTGTGGCATCGATCAAAAATTCTATCAATGGAAGAAGAAAATCATCCTTCAGACAGTGACCGTTGAGATCTCGAAAGTCGATACGTACTCTGATCTGTCCATTCTTCTTTTTGACTATCACAATGTTGGCTAGCCACTTGGGGTACTAGACCTCCTTTACGAAGTTGGATCTAATGATCTTGTCAACTTCGGCCACAACCATGGCACTGTGAGACAAATGCTTCTTTCAAGGAGGCTTCTTGAACTCGCAATGGATTTCAGAGTGATCGAGGCGGTGGATGACTACCTGAGAATCTAGTCCTGGCATCTCATCGTAACTCCAGGGGAATATATCATGGTTCTATTTTAGGAATTCCACATACCGCTGCTGCTCCTCAGGGGACATAGCGATGCTGATCAATGTGGGTCTCAAATCTTCCTTGCTACTGAGGTTTACCTGTACCAACTCATCGACCAGGGCTGAGACACCTTCTTCAAAAGTCGGGGGAGAGTCCTCCATATCTTCTTCTCCACTTATGGAGGGATCTTCTATGGGGGAAACTGCTTCTGAGCCACTGAACCCTGATCGGAGGCTACTACCAGCTTGTGCGGCCGTGGTAATTGCATCGGGGCACTCCGGTACTGCTGAGACCATGGATATGAAGGATGTCGACCCAATCCCATCTGGTCTTTGGGCCAAGGGGCCACGCTTGGTAATATCTAAGCAGTAGTGGTGCGTCGGCCAGAGACAACTTATTCCAGCCTGGAGAAACAGACAAGTATGACATACTTCCGTTGCCATAAGCTGGACGTCTTGGTACCTGATGGGAGTGGGAGGCTCCGGGATCACTGGAGCCTGGTTCATATAAGAATAAGAAGTGATCTTCTGAAGTCGCCTAGATTTGGGAGCATGATCCCCCAATCTCAGAAATGACAAAACATTGCCCCATATCAGGGGTCATGGCCTCCAATCGATGGATCGGGAAGACGTGGGCATCATTTAGGTCTACCCAAGGATCAGTTGTAGCGACAACGTGCTGAACTTATCTTTCCTGGACTTGCTTATCCTTTATCTTGTAATAATTATCACCCAAGTAGCAGGATTCGCAAAAGGTGAAACGAGATGCATCACCTTGGAGTATGCCTACTCGACCATTACATGAGTACTTGACGCATTGTTGATATGATGAGGGGACTGCTGCATGTAGATGGATCCATGTCCTACCCATCAATGCATTGTATGCAGTGTCCTGGGAGAAAACCATGAATTTGGTGCTAGCGATCAGGCCACCGAACTGGGTCTTCAGGCGGATCCTGTCGACCGAGTTCTGCTCTATCCTGTCATATCCCTGGATCCTTAAATTTGAGGGAGTCTGGTCATCTTCGGATAGCCCTAGATTTTGTAGTGTTTGTGTTGGGATAAGATTGATCCTAGAGCCGGTGTCAATGAGACAACAATGAATCTCCACACTATTGAATTGGTCGGTGATGTACAGTGGGTGGATGTGCCCCTGTATGGGAGAGCCTTCATCCTCTCCTGAGAATGAAATGATGGCCTGACATTTGATGTCCTCAACTAATTCAGCATGGAAGGCCTCTGCAGCTGCTACATATGTCTCAAACTAGAGGAGGATCCTTAAAGATTCGGTGAGTGCTTCGCGCATATCTGGAAATAGGCGAAGGGATTCATGAATGGAGAGCCTTTCTGGGATGCTGGCGAGGTGCTTCAGAACATCATACTTCCGTGCCAGGCGTGACCTCTTGCTTACAGGAGGCCACTCTGTGATGGATGGAATGGAGGACCCCGCCGGCTGGACCATCATCTGACTCGTACTGGGGACATCCCACTACTAACTAGTTGAGGCTCAGAGGGTAGCCGCTATATGAGGACCGGACGACTGAGATCGGCCTGTAGTGGGGCAAGGCTGGTCGCAATATGTCCATAGTGGCTCTGCCTGATCCAACAACACAAACGGCGGTGGAGGCGGATCTGTCGACACTGGATGAAGAGGAAGCACATATCGAGTTCTTCGCTGGACTACTGTCTGGTCTTAGCGGCATGCACGTCTAGGCATGAGGCACCAACATATGTTCCCCGGTGACCCTTATGGTCGTGGTTCTGTCGACGTTGGCATCAGCTAGTGACATATGGGGGGTTCTCCGGGCGATCCCCTTTATCGGGAGTCATATAGGGATTTACCAACTCGACGGTGTTGACCAAAGAACACCCTTGACTGTCACTGGATGAATCATCCACCACTAGGCAGATTCTGGGAGGGATTCACATCTCTGGGGGCATGAATTCATTGATAATGCAGGACGACAATGGAATTGGTGGGGCGCGTTGCTTCTTCTTGTGTTGCCGATGCTTGCACTTCTTGGAAGAGGATGGATGAGATGATAACGCAGAAGTGGTGTCTGCAGCATCTAAAGGCTCCAACTAATTCAGATGTGCTCAAATAATTCCATGGGAATGGGCGACCATCTTGCGAGCCATCCTGTCATTATACTTATGGGACCCATGGTCAGGAACCCACTGCCACTCGCCTGCGCTGTCGCTACTGCTATCAGATCTCACAAAGACACCTGCCACCTGTGCCGTGGCTGGGCCCAACTTGACTATGTTGTTGTTAAGCTGGTCTTGAAGCCAGTCCATGAACACATAGCATTTCTTGATGGTGTGCCCCAGGATCCGATGATAAGGGCAGTAGTTGGGGTGATCAGTAAGATGCGCCTCTTTCGGCTTTTGGCACTCAGACAGTCATACGATTCTATGCTCTAAGGCACTGCGGAAGTAGCCGGGGACCTCAGCCTCATCAAAAGAGTAGGTCTGATTCCTTCTATTAGGAAAGGGGGCTCTATGAGCCTGACCCTGAAGTGGGGATATAGGAGCCTACTGTGGGGTTGGAACTTGATTATCCCGCCTAGGTGGTGGCGGCGCGTTACGCGGGGGCGCCTGCCGATTCTAGGGCGGGCGCTGCTGGGCTTGGAACTGTGCCCATGGAGGAGGGCCTCTGTGGGGCTATGGATCTGGCTCCACTGGTAGCAACTCTGGCTACCTAGGGGCCTCTATTTGGGCCATAACGGAGGGCTCAACTATGGTATCTCTCCTTGCTAGGATTATAGGACGCGGGAGGCATGCCTAGAATGCCTGTTTTTGGGCTTCTTCGAGGTGCTGGGCTTTATCCGAGAAGTCTTGGAACCCTATAGGGTAATTATGAGTGATCAGGAAGGGGACCATTTATATCTTGGCATTCCCTATATACATTTTTAGTAATTTCTCCTGAGTTAGTGGCATGTTAAGGGAGTATCTGAGCCCCTTCCACCGGGTGATGAAGTCTGTGACTCACTCATCGGTCCTCTGCTTTCACTTGAATAGGTCTGTGGTGCTGGTCTTTCGGGTGGTAGAGCTGAACTGGTAGAGGAACTGTTTGTGAAGGTCCTCCCAGCTGGTCATGGATCCTACGAGGAGTTGGTTGTACCAGATGAATGTTATCCCTTCTAGTGTCTGAACAAAACAACCGATCTTGGTGGCCTCCTGCTGTGCTGAAGTCCCCAACATGGGCCCACACGTCGAATTGAAGTGGGACAGGTGCTGCGGTGGGTCCATCATCCTGTTAAATTTGAAGAATGTGGGATTTCCAAATCTCAGGGGTGTCGGCGTGTCATCCACCCATCCCGAGTATGGCTTGCCATTGGGCAGGATAGCCACCTATCGTGTTTCCAATGATTCCAGGCGGGAAATAAGTGCCACCATCGGATCATATGGATGTGTTTCAATATCCTAGAGGGGATATCGAACCACGAGTGTGTTATCAAGTTCTTCAATGCGGTAGTCGTGTTCAGCAACTTGTGGAGCAGCTGGCGGAGTGACCCTTGGGACTGCTGGAGGAGCCCGGACGGGGTTCACTGGGTGGTCGCGTCATTCTAGTGGGTTCGGTGAGACATACCACGCCCACTTGCCAGGGGCTCTGGCTTCTGCCCTGTCAGTGAATATGACATGATCTGGGTTGCCAAGGAGAATCTAACTAAGGGGTAGCTACTCCTGCCTCTGCTGCCCCGGTCTAGGATCACAGTAGTCAGGTTGCCGCTCTGCAATGCACTCAGCCAGAAGTTCATCGACCAACTTCTTCTGCTCAGTAATCTACTGGTGCAGCGTGGTCTTCTCGTGGTCCTCTTTCGTCTTCTGCACTGAGGCCGACAGGTCAGAGTACTTGACAGCTCCAACATGCTCTTTGCCTTTACTGACATTCCGACTTAGCAACAACGCTTCTGTGGGTAGAGGGAGACATAGGAGGTTCCTTTGCTGACAATTAATTCTCCCTAATGGGTCCAGTGGCGGTACGTTCTTAAGTGGGAACACTCTCATCGAGAAGTCCCAACTCATTCCACTCTCCTGTCAGATCAGTAATGTTGACCGCCTCTCTTCCTGGGGGAATGTCCTCACTACCGCCAGGTGAGTGAGGTTGTCGGCGAATCGCAATGAAGAGGAGAGCAACGTATTTCCCCCTACCATGAATTTTCACGTGGGGGTGGCCTCCTCGATAACTCTATGGAGTACTTGGAAACACTGAATGCATTGTTGCTGGAGGGCCCTGTGGTGGCCAGGTGACTCAGGGTGTTAGACCGGAGGGAGTGTGGCCTGGTCAACCAGACGACATTGTTTTCCAATATCTTTTAGATGCTCTTGGCTCTCATGATAAGTCACCCTCCAGTGGTCAAGATGAAGGTGATTCTCCTAGAGGTTTTGACAGAAACATTCAAACTCATCTGGGGTGAGTGATTCTGTAGTTCTAAAATTCGATCCCACAATAGGTCAAAACTCGTCGGGGAAGTAGCCTGCCATGAGGATGGTCCAGAAGCCCCCCAACTCAGATTCAGAGTCTGGTCTCTGATTTTCCCACTTCTCTACTAAGGGTGGCTGAGGAACCGGTAGTGGCACTGAGGCGAGCCGCTGGGATGGCAGGCTGGTCGGTGGATAATACGGTGAGGGGGCTAATTGGCCACCAAATCTTGGTGGTCCTCTGGGGACTACAATGGCCTAGCCTCCATGTCACGATATGATGGACCGGAGACTAGAGCTCCTAACACAGTAGTAGTGCCTGTCAGGGGAGGGCTACACCCCAGCTTTTCCCTCATTGAACCCCAAAATAGCTCTGAGGTAGAAGGATCTCCCGGAGATGATTGTGGAAACTGCATGGTCAACTCTAGGAGACATGCCACAGTCTCTTCCTCCTAAATATACCTTCATATGGAGACAGGGATCCTATGGACCTCGCATTCCGGGAGCATGAGGTTGATGCGCCTCGTTCCTGACCCATCCCTTGACTCGGGGGATTGAGGGGAGGGATTTTGGCTGAATCGTACTCCGCCTAAAAGTCTGAGAAGAAGACGGTCCTGATCCTCGTCTAGTTGTTCCCATAATTCCTCTTGCGGCGGTGGTGACCTACTATTCTATCTCTGGATGGTTCTTTGGGGCAGGGCTAATTTCCGACATGGGATCCTCTACCCGTACTAATGCTGGGGTGGAGAGGGTTTCCACCTGAGGAAGCTGGGGTGCGGGGATCACCAGGAAAAATGTCGAAAGGGACATGGGGAGGACCTCAGTGTTGGGTATTAGTGAGGTGGGGTTAGCTTCCACCCCTCCAATTTCTGGGGTGAGGAGGTCCTTTGCTGATCGGTTCGGGGTCATAGAGAGGACCTCCATGTTGGTGAGTGATTGGACATGTAGTGTCTCCATGCTCGCGATCCGTAGTAGGGGGAGTGACCTCGTACCTAGTGTAATGAGCACAAGATAGACCCCCGTATGGAGTGTCGTTGTCTCAAGGAAGACGCTCTCCTGGGTTGAAGGCATCATGGGGCAGACCTCCAAGCCGAGGTCGGAAGTAAGGAGGGCCCGCACCTTTCGTATTGGTGGTGTAGAGTGAGCCCCCGCACTGGGCGACACTACTACGAATTGGTCCATGGCAGCCATCACTTGTTCTGGAGACTGGGAGAGCCGACCAAACCTTCTCATGGGGTGGTTGGGGCCTCGATCCGGTTCAGGCGTATAGATTCCCCTTCTCAACGTATGCAGGGATTTGGGAATATGAACCAGTGGTGTCATGGGCCAGATTAGTCATTGACATTGACGCTCCACAGTGAGCGTCTTCTTCTGCTCGTGCCCGACGCTGGCGTTCGGTCAGATGGACCAGGGCCGATAGTTCAAGCATATGGCTTACCTACTCTTTGGCTCGGGGATCTGGGCGGCGGTGCTAATGCGGCCTGGTGGGGGCCCTCACCAGGAGTCCTAGAAGCGGGACTCCAATCGGGTCAACCCAGATATCCCCTACATCATTGGCGTAAGGGAGGGAGTTGTCGAGGCACTCCAGGGACAAACTCTCGAAGAGATTGAATGTTGGGGTGGGGAGCAGTGGCTCCCTACACGTCCCTCGAGGGTGGCGTGGATGGTGGGGTGTGGCTGCCTCAAGATCTAGGCAGGCCATACCCCGGGTGGGGATGACCCCCTCTTCCTCATACCAATGTACAAGGTCATTGATTACCATTCTTTGGATAATCTCTGATGGGGATAGGGGGTGTGGGCGACCAGCAGTCATGGTAGTCGCGACCATCATTGAAGAGTCAAAACCGCACGGGGAAGCCGTGTTGATCTTTCCCTTGTCCTTGTGTTAGTGGGCATGTGATAGAGCTCCGGATGCAACGGCTTGATTCCTGAATGTAGGGAGATGAACTCATTAACACTGTTAGAAAAAAGAACTGACAACTAGAACCCCCACATCATTCCATCTTCTGTGATCGGCAAAAGGGATCCATGCTGACAACGTCGTAGAATGTAATGCTCAATGCCATGACTGTCCCATCTACTGGTGAGTTTCACATCATCCCTATTTGGTTGGACCTGGTACTGGATGACGAGGTCAGACGACATGCTTATCCACTGATGTCTGCCTCAATTCTACAGGCCTCCAAGATGAGTATATGAGATTCACGTCAGGCTCATCATTTTCTATTTCCGACTCTTTTTCCGGGGCGTGCGCATCCATCACGCGGAGGATGCACTTATGTTACCCCACATTCCCATTTTCCAAAGGCGGGAAGCATCTGTTCCTTATTCAGGGGCGTCTTCTCCTTGATCGAAACGGGATGATGGGATGTCAGTTATTCCTTCCATGGATTCCTCCTCGGAGCTCGTCACCTAGTCCGGGTCTCCCTCATAGACTTAAAATGTAATTCGTGAACCTCTTCCCAGCGTCGTATCTTCATGGACACCAGTTAATTACGCTACTTCTATGAGGATATTTCAAGGGGTCCAGTCAAGGCAGCAACCTTTGGTTAGGAGAGTTGTTGCGTTGGGGCATCATTGGTGTGTCTTGACACTGGGGATTGGCATGTATATTTTCTATCTCTTATCATAGGGCTTCTTGAGGGCGCGGAATCCTGAGGCATCCCACATAGAATGCGTGGAATAGTATGACATAGGCATGTATCTGAGGTTTTCCTCAGCTTCCCATGTTTAACACAAGGTATTCTGCAAGTTTAATGTCCAGCAGAGATGGATCAAACTGATCGAAACACTATCTAGAGTGGATCAGATTGAATAACCCCCTGGGGGGAAAACCAATGTTGGGTCCAGCACGTGGGCGGCTTCCCAAATGGTGTGGAGGGGAATGAGGAGTGAAGAGGCACGATACCACCGGGATGTGGTGGCCTGGGTAAGAATCAGGATGGATGGTGGCTTTGGGATTGGGTCTCAAAGAGACTTCCTACGTATCCCCGTGGTAGGGAATCAATGTCCGAATAGTTCAATGATTTGGTGGGACACCTGGAGAGGTGACCCATGATAATGAACACATGGATGGGACCCGGAAGGAGTTGAACCTCTAGGTTAGGGTATGAGCTTCCCGAGATGTGTGGGCTCGAGGGAGAGATCAGGATGAGACATGAGTGATGGGATTGAGCCTCATGGAGGCATCCTACTTATCCCCGTGGGAAAAAGGGACTTTTAAATTACTTTGTATGAGCCTAGAAGGCCACATGGGAAAACCATGCATGATGCCGATGCTCGGGGTGCACAAGACACCTATGAATGGCACTTGGGAGAAGGGCATCGGGCGCTTGCATGAAGGGGGGGAGTACTGAGGCAGAGGGCCCCGAGGGTTTTCATGCAACTCTCGAGGTTTGCAGGAAACAAAGGGGCCTGGCACGAAAAGCCCCAGGTTGGTGTGAAATTAGTGGTGCTTGGGCGAAATGGGGGCTGATGTATTGTGCGCAGTTGGGAGGGATTGTGCGCAAGAGAAAGGATTGCACACAGAGGAAGGGGTGCGCGCACAAAGGAAGGATTTTGTGTGGCTTAACCGAATTGCGCATCCCAGAAGGGATTGCGCACAAGGGGAATACCCCAAAGGGTTTGAAGTTTATTCTAAGCCAGGGGGATCTCGCGCGAGGGCGTATCCCGGGTTGACTTGGTCTGAAAAATAGCCATACATCAAGGCCATATTGGGCATGCATGGAATGCCAATTACGCGCATGAGAGGCGGTTCAAATTATTCACCCTAAAAGAAAGGGGATCTTCTTCTATTTATCGGCATCCAGTGGTGCGGAATTACGGGTGGCACGCAATAATTTTCACAGCGGAGAAGGTGGCACGCAATATCAACTATGCGGGGTGCGTGCGCGAAATTATTTCGCGCCCGCACTGGGACCCTTCGCAAATCCTGAGATATCCCACGCCTGAAAACTTTTTTTTGCACGCTTCACTATTTTTTCCACGCAATGCCTCCGGGCCCACCGGACTGAACCTCCAGGTCCGAATATGCCTGCACTTTTTCTTTTTGGAACTTTCTCTGGAACATAAGCAATTTTCGGTGTCTACATAGTTCTTAGGGGGTGTATACATTGAGAAACTATATGGGTTTATTATGGATGAAAATTTTATAAAGGTGTTTCAGTTAAAGTATTATTTGTATAAGATAAAGAAATCATTAAGGACCTTGTATTTAAGGTTGGATCAATAACTAAAAAAGATTGGTTTTTAGAGAGGCAGAGTTGATCAAACCCTCAACATCAAGAAGGGGAATGATCAAGGGATGTTGGTACTCATATATGTCAAAGACATATTATTGAGTATTGGACAAAGAAAAATGAAATTTTTTTTTGATCATATGATGTATGATATCAAGATTTCTATTATTGGTGAAACATATTCCTTATTTTATAGGTAAATCAAGGAAATCATAGCACATTAATTTCACAATAAAAATATGAAAAAGAGGTTCCCAAGTGATTTGCAATCGAATATTCAAAATGAATGTCAACATAGATCAATATATGGATGATTTTTTATAAAGAAGATGATTGAAAAGAGGAATATGTCATGAAATATAGGTATTGGGAGCCTATTATTCCTCACAATAACAATAATGATAAAACTAGTGCATGCATAACAAGATGATGTCATAATGGGATGATTCATTCAAAACACATACATGTACATGAATAATAAAACTATTTCATGCATGTTATATCATGAGTTAAGTTGATTCACTTGTATTATATTAAAAATGACATTAATGATTTTATATGCACTTTTCTTACTTGACATTATGGTTTTAATTATTTAAAACTTACTATTAGTAATAAAAATCAAAGGATAATAACATTTATTTTTAAAGGTAGAAAGTAATAACATTTATTTTTTGAAATATAAACATATATTTTGCTAAAATCAAATGTAATGAACAATAATAGGAAATAACTTTGTTTTATATTATATTTTAAAAACATAAATACTTGAATAAATATAAAACATGATTTAAAATTTTTAATAACTTGAATATAATTTTATATACATATATCTATATGATATTTTAATTATTGTTGAAAAATATAAGTCTTTACATAATGAAAAATAAATAACTTAGAATAACATAATATGAATAGATAAATAATCAAATATAATTATTATAATTCAATTAAAATATAAATTTTATAATAAAAATTCTTAGATTAAAAAATTTACATATAAAAATAAAATGCCTTCCAAAAATTAAACCATGTAAATATAAATGAACAGTTAATGTCTTTAAAATATTATAATTCTAAAAAAATATCATACTAAAAATTAATCCTTATAAAAAATGCCTTACTATTAAAATCTATGCATAAAAAAATTGATAGTCTCCCTTACTTGATTAGAGAGTGTTTCTTCTCCTTCATCTAGGAAGAAAAACTAACTGGAAAAACTCACTTGCTCTCACTGATATTTGTGTGCAGCATACCGGTAAGCTGAAATCAAGACATGAAGCACATAAAAGAATGAGGAACGTCAAGCCAAACTATTGAGAAATACCCCAATTTATTTCTTATTGATAAAAAATGGATTATGTTTTACTCATTCATTCATGTTCATCTTTGTGAGAAAACAATAATTGGGTCCACCTATATACAATTTTATTTTTCATTGATATTTATGGAATATAAACAAAGAATAAAATGACATAGAGATCAAACCTGATATAGATATCTGTTGTAATTGAAAATATTTTCTAATTTATTTTAATTTAAATAGCATAGGCTTATTCAAGAAGCTAGGACCACATTTAAAATAAAAAAAAAATTTGGGTTATTTTATTATAGGATAGTGAGATAAGACTTGTTGGGATACACAGATGTGTGATGATAAGGTTTAGTGGATAACTAAGCGAAATTAAAGATACAGAAAACATAGATTTTGTTCGATCCATGGTTTTGTTCAACCCATGAATCACTAGAGCCTTTGATTTGAGCCTTGGAATAGTTGGAGCCTCCATTCTAGCCTACATTCAAGCTTGGATTCGACAATGTGGATAGAAGACAACTCTTCCACAAAGATATTTGGATATCGCAAACAAGTTTGTAATGGTTAGAGTTCTTAAAATATACCATGACACTTTTATGTGTGCTTCCAAAAAAGCACTGACAGAGATAAATTTTATCTGTGCTAAGTTAATATACACTGATAAAATTAATTTTGATGAGCGCTAAAAAATGCTAACAAATACTTATAATACTTTTTTTTAAAAATAAAATTATAATTATTATATATAATTTTAATACTTATAATAAAACTTTTTATAAAATTATAATTTTATAATCATTTGAATATATAATTATTTATTTATAATTATATAAATAATTTTTAAAAAATAATATTTATATCATTATATATATTTATTTAACTATATATATATATTAAAAATAGTCAATATTTAAATAAATTTATTATCATTTTATTATTCATTATTTATAATTATATAATAATTTTAAATAAATTTTATTTATTTATTTGTAAATTTAAATGTATAAAAATGGTAAATATATATTTTTAAATTTTTTTATTTATAAATATTTTTTTAAATTTCTTTTTAACATTATTAATGAATATTTAAATTTAAGTTCATGAATATTATAAATTATTAAAAATGATTAATTAAAAATGAGTACAATATAGAAAATTTGGATAAGTTTGATTAATATTAATCATTACAAAATAGATATATATTGAAATAAAGATGCATACATAATAAGAATATTAAAACATAGTAAATAAATATATATATATATATAATAAAAAACATAAATTGATTAAATTATAAAAAAAAATCTTTATGTGTGCGTATATATATATATAAATTCATTAATTATGTATATGTGAAATCAATTTGATACATTTGATCAATGTTAAATTGAAAAATCAAATGATATTCAATTACTTATATTTCTCGATGCAATTAGTGAGTATTTTTAATTGATATTAGTTTTTAATTATAAAAAATTATTCACTGAATATATTACAATTTAACGTAAATCATAAATATTATTTTGTATTATATAAATCATAATTATATATATTTATATATATATATCTATATATTTAAAATATTATAGTTATTAACATTGTCGATAATTATTTAATTAATAAAATGATTAATATTTTTCTCAAATTACCAATTTTTATTTTTATTTTGTTTAATTTTTATTTTACAATTTATATATATATATATATAATATTATTTATAATTTATATATAGTATAATCAATTTTTTCATTTTTATAACTAATTATTTAAAAAACAAAAAACATAATATTATTTTAATAAAATAATATTTATTTTTTATTTCTTGATTTATTTTATTTTATTTATACTTTTATCAGCACTAAAAAAGTACTGATAAAGCATTCCTTAATGGGAAAGAAAAATAAAGCATTGATAAAGGGTCTCCATTATCAGTGCTAATCATAAAGTAATGATAATGGTATAATTTTATCATTACTAAAAAATGCACAGATAAAGGGTGCCTTTTATCAGCCCTAGAAAAAAAGAACTGATAAAACGTACACTTTATCAAGACTTGTTCTAGCACTGATAAATTTTACCTTTATCACCTCTTTTTGTAGCTCTCATATTGTTCAGTGGTGTTAAAGGCAAGTTTTTTAGTAGTGTCAAAAGTAAAACTATTGTCTCATCATTAATATTTATCTATCACACTGTTTAACTAAAAACAATGAAATATTAACCAAGACATCACATGGACCAGTGGTAAGCATGAAACTCTTATTTAATTGAGTCATGGGTTCAAGCCCACTTCCTTGCAGTATACAGTGGGTTATGACCTTGCATACGAGTTTTCCTTTTTATAAACTATATTAATATGACTCCAAAAATAAATATGATATAAATCCTTGAAATTTAATCATTAAATAACCTTAATTCAAATGTTTTCAACACAATATATTTAATTTTTTTACAAAGTATAATAATCTTATTTTATTTTTACTGAAATGTAATTGTTGTTCATATTAACACTAAATGTTATTAACACCTTTAAACTTAGGTTGATAAAATTTCAAGGCGTTATTCTTAAATTAACTTTTATAACTAGAATATATGCTTGTCATAGAATTCTCTAAAAAAAATTCACTCTTGGTAGACTCTCATTACATAAAACCTAAAAGAGTTTTTTAAGTCATTGATCTTATTTTAAATATTAACCCATTATGATATCCATTACTCTTATGTTAATAAATACATAATTGGTTCTAAAATTTAATATTATTCTTACATGTTTCATGATTCTTGTAACCAATATAATAATGGTAAAACACTTCTACAATTTATCTCTTGAGTCCCAATATATAAGCTCTTCATCCATTTTATTTCCACTTAATTCCTTATATAGTCTTGGGGTTACCCTTTAGAAGAGTTTATTGACTTGGGTAATTTCCAGGTTCCCCACATTTAAGACAATGAACTATAAATGGATCCTCATGATGATATTTTTTTCTTCTCATCATACTATTTATTACTCCTCTACAATTATTATCTCCATTCCCTCCTTTTCCACACATAAATCATTTCCTTGTTCCATTGAAACACATTCCCAGGCTTCTCCTTCCACATTTATTTCATTATGAAAATCGAGCCTTCTTTTCTCCATGGTCTTAACCACTTGAATTCTTTGAAAACCCAATCATTCTCTTCTTTGGTGAGCATGGGAGTTGGTTAAGGTATATTATGTTAATCATATTTCCAAAAAAAACTAATCATGTATAAACTATATATATTTTACTCCTATTAGAATCCCATGGGTTTTCTCATTGTCAATACATTATCCTTCAGGTTCGATGTTAACAAGATTCCTTCAGGTTACAGTAATTAACTAAAACCAAAAAACGTAGTGTGATAAGTAGTAATACATGTGAGAAAACTCTATAATCATTTATAAGATATCTAAATAATGACACCTTATTTTAAATATAAAAAACTTTAGGTTTAACCTAGGTTATTCATTACCGTCATATATTGAACTCCTTCATAGTTTTTTGTTAAAAAAAGTGAATTATCATAAGAAAATACCTCTGGAATGTCTAACTTGGTATGTATTAAGGCATGTAGTCATATAATAGGTTATGCTTGAGTCAAGCCTAACATGCCCTTTTTAGAGTCATTAACACTTGGTATATCTATTCGAGAACCATATCCACTTATAATATCTAGGCAAGGATGTATTGCTAAGAATACCAACATAATATCTACCTCACCAAAAATTTAGGATTTTCTTCTATACTTATCAATATATTATATCATATGGTTATGTTCCTTAATCCAGGTTTTCCAAAATCTAGATCCCATGTTTTCTACTAAACTCTCTCTAATTCCAACTATAGAAACCCCGACCCAAGTATCCCAGAGTCGATTCCTGTTACCATTACATGGTCATAAGATATAAGGAAATCATGTCCCAATGGAATAAATAGTTAACTAGTCTTATTAAAAGAGATACATACATAAGTCTTGTATTAAAAATGAATAAAAAATTAAATGTATTTTTTTCTCGAGAATAACTTTATTCAATCTAGCATATCTTTTCATATATTTCTTAGTATACTTCATGTAGTCTAGGGGAAAAAAGTAAGGGTAATCTAAAATGATTAGTAATGGTTAAGTACATCTGATGAAATAGTGAATCAAAAATAATAATCAACACGGAAAGTTAAATAACTGAATACACATTCTATGTAATAAATAAACTGATAAGGAAGTGCGTAAAGAGTATAGGGAAGAAAATATATGAAAACACATTCTATTAAAATAACGTCACTCTCATGATATAAAAAGGCATAATCAATATAGAAAGGTAAATAACTGAACACACATGTCAATTAATTAATAATCTGAGAATGAAATGTAACCATACATTTTTTTCATAGTGAAAATAGTAGGGATAATAAGAACTAAATTATGAATCAAGGAAATGCATAATTATTGTGCTTCATGTTTGAGGCACATGAAAACCTATACCGTCAAGAAATTTCATAAGACAGTTTAGAAATATAGGTAGAAACCCATTTAATTTGGCCAATTGGTTAGTCTTATGATACCTGTCAATGCATTAAGGGCCTATAAAAATTTCATGCCCACCAATCATTGTTGGTCTAAATCATTCCTCATATACCAGATAATCAATTTAATTTATACACAGTGTACCTTAGCATTAAATATGAATATTGAGTAAAAGATGCATATTTATAAATATTTTCCTAGTCAATAAAATAAATATCAATGTAAACATTGTATGTAAAAATGGAATACACATTATGAAATAATCATATCCATGATAAATATTGTGGATATTTATGGGAAATTTAATTTTCAATGGTCACTAGAAAGTGAACAAATAAAGGGGAACTTTACAACTAAAGAATGTTTCATGTAAGTGAATTTAAATAATATATTTTTCCAAAATAATCATAATTCATCCAAATGAATAATAAAAATGGTATCAATATGATTTATACCCATTGAAGTAATAATAATGGTTCTTGTTGTTGATGATAGAAAAAATATTTAAAAAAAATCATTAGAAATATATCAATTTCATTTAAAAAATTAAAATCATTTTCATTGAAAATGAGATTTTTAAAAAATATTTAAAAGTATCTTCATAAACATTCAATGGAATATTAAAATAAATAATGGTGGGTAATTCTGTACTTGTCATATAATGTAAAAAGAAAATTCTTTTTTCATTGTAAAAAGGTTATAAAAGATCCTTTTTTCTGAAATCGATAAGATTATTCCTTTGTGAACATTTTGAAAAAATAAAAAATGGGTAAAATTTTATTTTAATAAAAAATTAAAATATTAAATAAAAAAATTATGTAGCATGGTTTTGTAAGAAAATAGCATTCTTATCAAAGAGATAAATAATGTCATATTTTATTAAAATATTTTATCAATAAATTTATGCACGAAAGAGTGTAAAAATGGTAATATCACTTGAAAATGATCATGAATAACCATAGGATATTAAAATTAAAGGTTTTATAAAATAATTATCATATAACTTCCTTTAATTAATTTTCAAGAATAAACAATTTCTATTAGAATGAGATTGTGAAATGAACCCTTAAAATGATTATAACGTTGAAGTAAGGATTAATCAATTAATCGATTATGTGCATAAACTCTAAATCCATATAAAATTAGTTGAGATACATTAATATAAAGTAAAAAATCATTATATTCATTGTCATAGAATATTAATGATAATGAGGATGTAATGTAACCCGTTGAAAAGGAATTGAGTTATGAAATTATCTACCACTTTATAACTTTTCATTAAAATAACAATTGATTAAATAATTCAAATTGAAACTCAAAATACCATGAATAATGAATTATTAATAATATTAAATGTAAAATCATAAATATATCTCCCATATAAATGAAACTAGGTGCAAAACATTACAATATGCCTCTATGAAATGAAATTGAGATGGAATCCTTTACCTTGCACTTCCTTTTGGTTGAACACTTTTTAAATGTATATATAATGGGTTTAAGAATTTTATTAAATTAAACCAGAACCATATTGATATTTATAATATTATATATGATTATTTTATAGAATATTATCACCCATTTGTTAATAATATTTCTTTATTTTCCATATTTTGGGTGTTAAATGACTTGTTTTTCGAGTAAATATCAACTTTAAAATTCTTGTTCCTCTTACATAAATCATGATTTTATCATTTAAAGAATTTAAATAATGGTTTAAATATAATATCTATTCATTATATATTTATTTATACTGATCAATAATTTCGTTTTATAGGAAATGAAGAACACCGTTCACGGGGATGGTACATCGTACGTACAAATGAACCCTACTTCCATTTTCTTGTCATATTAAAGAAATAAAATTATATTATATATATATGTAAATAATAATTTTATTATTATATTTATTTTATATATATCTCATGTTTTTATTAAAATTATCTTTAATACATTTCATGTAAAGGTTGAACGAATCATATCATTTGTTGAGGTGGTCATCCTCCGAACACACGAACAATGTTATCATATTATCACAAAATAGAGGGAATAAAGGAATGTGTTATATAATAATTAAATAAGCATTAATACCTAATTAATATCATATATATCATATAAAAAAGTATTTATATCATTACTCCCAACCATTATATGTGATAATGGAAAAATAAAGGACATCGATTCATGAGGTTGTAGTTCGTCATACACACAAACAATGATTTCATAACCCATTTGATGGAAGAGTTTATGGTCGTAGTTCATACCCTTAACATAAATACAAATAAAAATATTTAGTATACTTAGTTTATTATTTAATAATTCTATAAGAATAATTGATTGGGTTTGGGTAAAAAATAAAACAAAAAACATTCGTTGATGAATGACACCTCTTCTTCAAGAATCTCCTTTTGGTTTCCACAAAAGGCCTTCATTGGTTAGATTTCATCCAAAATTGAGGATTATAGGATGCATAAATGTATGTTTTAAAGTGAATTTCTTATGTTTTTGATTATCCAAATTGATTTTGTGGTGTGAATAAGTGAGGGGATTGAGTTCTCTTTTAATGTGGAGGAGGAGTTTTATTCTTGTAAATATAGAAAAGTAAACACTATTTGGAGGTATCCCTTACCGCATGTGACTCCAATAAAGAAAAATGATAGATAAAACATGTTATATGGTTTAAATATTGAAATAAAATTTCGTTTTTACAATTTTTTGGTCATTTACACAACTTATATTTTTAATATTAACCACTAACTAAACCCATTTTTACCGTAATCGTTGTGATTAACATTAGCTATTTTCACAAATAAATTTAGTAAAAATTAATTTTACCATGATAAATATTTTAAATTATTTTTAATACAAATATTTAATCCATTTTTTCAAATTAAACTAAATTAATTGGTAGAATTTAATTTAAAATGTTTCCCGCATATGTGTCAACAATGCAGGTTTTTAAAGTGAAAATGTTCAAAAGTTTAAACTCTTATAATATAAAAATCCACGATGAAATTGATTACAATGAATTAAATTTTATTAAAAGATGTTTAATTTATCTAATTTAACATTAAATCTAATTTAAAATATAATATAATATTTTAAATTACTTAGATGAAAATTCTGTTTACAATTAAATTTTAATATTTTTTCTATTCATAAAAAAATGAGACTTCTCAGAAAAATACCAAAAAATCACCCTAAGATAATTTTGACATTAATATGTCAAAAATGAAGATAATTTTTTCAAATAAAATTTATAAAAGCATCAAAATTTGTTTCCAAAACAAGTGCGCCTTTAAAAGGTGGCATTACTACCTCTAAGAAAAATAAAGCTTTTATGTATAAAATTGGATTTATCTTATATATTTAAAACCTATTGGATGAATGTTAAAACATTTTATTTAATATATAATTTATAAATTTAATTAATATTATATACTGATAGTAATTAATCAAAATAATTAAGATAAAACTTCTTTGGTTCTGTTGACGCCCACTAAATGAGTATCGACAAATACGCAAGGGAAGAAATACCAGAATATTGGAATCATACCCCCACCCAAATAAAAGGAAGAAAAAGGTGGATTAGAACCATTGATCACATGACCATCCAAGGGATGTGTGATCATGTGACCATCATGAGGTCATTCAAAGACTCCATGCGCATCAGATAACCTATGAAAGGTCACATGCAAACACTTTTAATTATCCTTCTTCTCTTATGAAAGTACTTCATACCACTAGTAGTTATACGATGGTTTATAGATAATCTCCCCCATGAAATTTTGTTTGTAAACCAATGGGGGCCTGTTAACCCATCCAAAAATCCTTTAAAAATAGTATAAAATGTCTAAAAGGTGGGAGCTTCTTGAGATTGTAATGACCACGTGACACATCTCCAATAGAAAAAATTATTGTCCATGAAAAAATTCAATAAAACTAACGAAACCCCGGATCCTTTGAAAAATAAAACAAATAATAAAAAGTGGATGAGTTGGAATCCATTCTTAGTTGTAAAATACAAGTGATGCACCCATGGCAATCTGCAAGGCACCGTGAGACCCCAATGACATGTCTTTATCATCCCATGAAATCGCTTTGGATTCTCATTTTCATCATGTGTAGCAGCTCAGGTGTGTTTAGAAAATGTATCACCCCCCCCCTTGGCTCCCTAAGAAAAAATGAATGGAGTCATCCATGAAATGCTCACACATCTCCATAGGACCTTTATTGGTCATGTGATGCATCATCAAGAGATAGAGTAATTTTATTTGACATTACTCATGTAATCTTGCATGAACCTTTACCATTGGAAAAATAAATAATGGAAATAAAAAATAAGATGTGGAATAAGACTCTCATGGTATTAAAACTCTCGAAAAATTCTAAGGATGCTTGCAACACGGTCTCAAGATACTCCTTTACAAGCCGACCAGATTCCACAAACAATACCAACAATCCATCCTCGTCTCAAAAAATATCCCAAGTAAGTATTCGAGTGGCTTGAGAACACCTTTAAGAAGGCATATTGATCATGAAAAGTCCATTAGACATGTCAATATGAAAATATGGAAGTCCTTTGGTATATCTACATGATTCTACAAGTCCCCATTAATTGGAAATAAGCCAATAAAGGATGAGTTGAGGATATGGAATCGCATTCTCTGAAAATCAGGCAATTACCTTGGAGAAATCCATGATAGAGACTCACAATGATACATGGTGCTAGATCCCTTAGAAAAAATAGACTGAATCTTTGTCATACATGCTGTGAAAACTGGAAAACAACTAGGGTGTAGAGGCCTATAAATCCTTCACCCCATCCTGAAAAATGCAAAAGGACTAGGAAGAATTACACAACCACTAAACTAATGAGAGTTTGGTTCCTTTTATGTCCAAAAACAAGAGTGGATTTCTCATAGCAGTTGATATGGAAACTAGAAAAGCCTATTGACAGGTAAATTCTAGAGAACCAACATAGATATCTCATATTTTTTATAAATTACTTCACGTTATCACTCATATATCATCAGAATGACTCCTATAAAGACACGAGAAGAACATCTCACACATCATCTAGATCACATGATATATAAAAGAATATATCATTGAATAAATCTAATGGATTCTCAAAAAAGGGAAAGAAAAAGGGCCAAAGGTAGAATACATAAACAAAACACATGTTATCTGACCCTAATTCTATTTTCACAAGCCAAACAATACACGTGACAACCCCATGACATGTTTCCCAGATCTTGAGATGCTCTTTCAGCATGATATTTGGGTCATTTTAAATCCTCTGAACATGTTAGAGCAAGTGACACAGTCCCCCTTAGAATTCCACAGTAGTCTCATAGAGACCTTCTGTATCATCACTCAAACTTCATGATTCCCTTCAGATATGTCACTTCTATCATATAACGGAACCCACTCATGTCATCCAAGTCTCACGGTATCACCAAATCATGTCTAATGGCTCTTTCAATGCCCTCTGGCATGCCTGTCAAGTTTCACGATTTCCTCCAGACATGTTGCCCAGGACATGCGACACCCCCAAGAAAACTCATCCAGGTCATGCATTTGATTCCAAGATTAACTAGCCATGTTTCATGATTCCCACTATACATGTCATCTAGGAAATGTGACAACCCTTGGAAAAGTCATCCTAGTCATGAAATGACTTCCAAGATTAACTAGGAAGGTCTTGTGATGTCCTCCAAATAAGTCATCCTTCATCACGTGACAACCTCCCGACATGTATTCTAGGTTATGTGAAGTCCTGTGTAAAATATAGTGGGATCATACAATTGTATTTAAACATGTCTATAAGATTCCATCTGACATTTCAATTATAAAATCATGGAAAATCGAGTGGATTATCAACACATGTATGGAAGGCAGGCAGGATGGGCCCAAAGGGCATCCCGGGACTTGATAATTGTGTCTATCCTCAGTATGTAAGACACAATTATAATGGAAAGGTTAGTGTGTAATCCCTAATTAAATGAATAATGAGAAATCCAACTCCTAATATAACAAGGATATATAGGACACCTTTTAAGGCCAGAGATACATATTAAATCTCCAAAGGGTTGTCCCAATACGCAAGTCACTCATCCACCAAACATGACATTGATCATTTACCATCCCTTGTTTCTCAAACTGATCATATATCACATGGGCTTAGGGAGATGTAATAATCATATTATTTTCATCATAAAACTCTAAAAAGGAAAGGGAAATTATAGTGTGTAAAAACCAATCAAGTGAACTATAAGGACTCAAATTCCTATCATAACCAGCATACATAGGACACCTTTTCTGAAGGCCCGATACTAGACTCAAATGATAATACAAATCAATTATAATTCATGTTATTTCATCCATCGGGACCCAATCATTATCATGTGCTGACCACTCTACCTCATCCTTTAGTGGACTAAGAAATCAACTGAACTATGATGAATCTAATTCCTACTATAACCAGGATACATAGGACATTTCTCTCAGGCCTGAGATATATTGTAAATATCTTTGGGATTGTCTCAATATATTATTCCCAAATCCATATGTAATGATACTAATAACTTATTATCTGTTGATTCTCATACCGAGCATAGATCACATGATATTAGGTAATTGCAGTAATCACATCATTTGCATCACGAATCTTCACTAGATAGAGAAATTTCAGTATGTAAGACCTTTATTGTATGATGAAAACCTCCCCCATATGAGGAAATATACCTTGGGGTCAGTCCTAATAGTAATAATAAACTACAAGAACTTTAATTCCTATAATAAATTGGATACATAGTAAACCTTTATTAAAGGTATGAGCTCAAATATGCATCATCCTCAGAGTAAGTCCTTCATGACTTTGACATCTAAACCATTGAGACCCATTCATTCCCATGGGATGATCATTATAAATCATCCTCTAGTGGATTGATAAACCAAATGAACTACAAAAAATCTGATTCTCTTCATAATTGGGAAATGTTGGACATCTCCCTAGGACTCGAGCTCGAATATCTGGTGTTGAAGATCACTCATATTTTTTTTCTTTTTGCATGATGTTAATTTGAACTAGTTTAGAAAACTATTTTTGTTTTGATTCCAATAATAACTATGATACATAGGATTCCTCAAAAAGGCCCAATACCCTACCTGAAATATTAACTACCGCCTTTCATGGTAGAACATTGTGAAGCTCCTTGTTATAAAACTTTTGAACATAAGAAGTTTCTCATTAATGTAAAATAGAGGAAGAACCTTGGATACATATATATGGATTCACTAAAGGGACCCTAGTCTTTTAAAATAAATGATAATTAACCCAAGATAATTTTGTTAGGGTAATCAGTACTGTATCTGGATTAAGAATATATTCAAAAAATATCTTAAATCTGTAAAAGGGTCCCAGAATAGTAAATAATTCCACAAAAAATGGTTCAATGATCCCGACCTCCCATTATCTTGACCAATGTGAGTCCCCAAGAGTCACTGGGCTTGAAAACCTAGATGAACTCTTAAATTTGGAAGGAATATCTCTACCTAGTTACGGATAAGGGAAAAATTGGGAGTTTCCATTTATAATTAAAAGAACCTCATGTTAATGATTGTTCAATAAATAAATCCCCTATGATCAACCATCAGGCCTGACCGAACCTACCTCGGTGAGGGTTTCCCTAGTCATCACTTATATATAAAAAATGGTGAATCCGATAAGAATCTCTATAATTAAAAAATATTGGGTTAATCTATCGAGCCATTTTTATGTACACTATACACAAAAGAAATGGTGAAATAGATTTGAATCTCTCAAGAAATAGAATGACCAGAGAATCATTATTCATGCCACAATTTTTCATATCCTATGAAAATAAATCGAGTATGTCCAAAATGATCTTAGATATAATCCTATGTAATTGGGGTTCTAAAAAACAATTCCATCATCAATTTGATAATTCCAAGCAAGAAAAATGTATTTAATGACAATAAATGAAAAATTATGTTAACCATTCATATCTGATTGAGCATGTTATTCCTATGATATAGAACTAATTGGTAACCTTGTTCTTTTTCATCTGCGTAACTACAGAAACTTCTCTCTGTACCCCTATTCGAGATAATTTCTTCATCATCTAGTGATTTCTCCAATATATCACCTACCACTAAAAACCTTGCGGGTCACAAAATGATCTAGCTCCAACTTCAGGTGGCTAACAAGTTGGTCCTGGAGTACCACCGATGTTGTACAATCCCAACCCTGGAAGCTGCCCATGTGGTTATCCAACCACCAAAACTGAAGAGTCTTCATCACCTAGGAAAATCTACATCTAAACCAATGGCCCTCATCCCCACAACCAATGGCTTTGGGAGATTATCCCTATAGTGAAACAATTACCTCCTTTAATACCTAATAAAGGCAGTACAAGATGCCAAATACGACTCACTTCTAGTTTAGGGGCCACCAAGGAGAGTCCCTACTAACAACCATTGCCAACATCGTCCCTCCAGTACCCACCAATCACCTTCTTAGGGTACCCTTGACACACTTCTGCCAATGATTCCCATGCACGGGAAACAAGAAAGACTCATTGGGGGAGGAAGATACTGGATATCCAAAAGTGGGATCATATCCCCACTCCTAATGAAAATTAATGTCAGTATATTCCGAATGGAACCAGAAACAAGGATCATATCCTTTCTCTCTCTAATCAAGTCTATGGGAATATTCCCATAGAAGTAATGGGGGTGGTTCACATTTCTACACTCATTCACGAAGTCTATCGGTATATTCCGGTGGCATAAGTAGGACACAAGTGGGTATATATTCTTGCTTTATTTGAAGAAATATACCAGTGTATAATGGATACAAAAAATGTGAAGGATTATATCCCTATAAATAGTTTTCTTAAATACTGATATATTTTAGAAACAACTAAATAATGCCATCAAAATATTATGGAACTGTTGCAGATAAAGGGACATAAACATATAGTTATCTCTATAGCCAGGACATCTCAACACTCTAATCATCATGAACATGTGGATATACTGCAGTAAGCGCACATTATTTCTCCCATATAAGAGGATTATTGGAATATTCTGATAAAGAATGAGGAATCATACCAAGATTATACTCCCATTCGAACTGGGGATCACCAGGTGAGATCGACACATGCATCAGGTCAGGGGAACTTGCCTGTTGCAAAATTCCATAAGCATATTCCAAAGGCCAAAGAATGGGCTTATATCCCCATTATAGCTGAGGCTCACTTTGTGATAGGTGAAAAATCCTTAGGATTGTCTCATATTACTATCAAATAAGTCTAGTGACATACTCAAAAGTCCTAGGATTGGGAATATATCTCCATTATGGATAGGGATGACTAAGAGAGAATAGTAAAATCCTTGGGACATGATCGTATTCTTATTAGTGAATCTTCCTGGAATATTCCAGCAGATCACAAAATCTGGGAACATTTTCCTACTTCTCCTAATGAACGAATGTACCCGCATCATTATAAGGAAATATAGTATGAGGCTTATATCCTTTATCCCATTATAGAGGTCTATCAGCATATTCTAATAGGGAATTCATATTCAGACCAGGATCATATTTCTATCCCAACTCAGATTCACCAGGTGAGAGTGACACATGCCTCAGGCTAGGCTCATATTCCTGGTAACAAAGACTATCAACATATCCCAATGTCTCAATATCCATATCATACTCCCATCTTTACTGAGGATCACTAGGTGAGAATGGAGCATTCCTCAGGACAATCTCATATTCCTGTCAATAATGAGATAGCTCATTGGAATATTCCAATTGCTTCTCTATAGTGGGAATACATTACTACAACACTAAACAATTATAAGAAATTTCTTACAACAATCATACAATAGTCTCATATCCCTGTGAAAATTTTAAAGGTATGTCTGTATATTCTGACCATGATACAGATTAAGGAATATATTCCCAATCTACTCAATTCCAGTGTCCTTGAGTCTATTTAAGACACATTTTAAATGCCATAAAGATATTTTAACTCTTCAACCAAAGTATAAGATGATCATTTTCATGATAATCCTCCTCGTGGTAGTGTGGAGATGGATCAAAAGGATTCTACTCGAAAAAACCACCATGGTCAACCTCCATATAGTGATATCTCCAATAGATAAGAAAATCCTTCCCTTCCCAAACACCTTCATTTAGAGGGGTATCGAAAATTATGACACCTTCATATAGAGATGTGCTCAGAATATCATGGAAAAATATATATTGTTACCCAAAAAATAATGGAAGCACTCCACTCCCATTAGTAGGTGACCATCAGAACCATATTTTACGATCTAGCTGGATGGAGGTGTGTAAGTATGATGAAGAAGAGGATGATATTCATATATAGAGAAATTTGGTTGGAAGAAAACTCCCCATCATGTTCTATCCCCTTTTTGTTTCTAACTATGATATCTCAGATGATCTGGAAAAGGAGTGAATGACTTATCTACTCCAAAATATGTTGGTTACTCATCCGTTACTAGAGGCTCTACATCTCCCTTATCCAGGATATGCCTGTCACCTTCATACAATCAAGATACTATATTGTTATCAAGACTCGGACACTATCTCCATGGCTCGGGATCCAAAATTGGAAAAGCACAATGAAAATATACAACACGCTTTTCATCATTGCACCATGACCCTTTGGAAGTTGATCTTCAAAACCACATCATTCATCCATATTTGTAGATGATTAAATTATGGACTGTTACACTTTGTCTCACCCCTAGAACAGTAGAACCCCTCACATATGCCATCCTGTAATGCCATATCCTCTAGTGAAATCAGGGGAATGGATGACACTCGAGATAGTTAGTCACTATAATTGAATGATGTTGCTTAAATGATACCCAGACATCAAGAATCAAGGGAGATGATAACAATCAGGAAATCAAATTGGGTCCCTCAAAGTAATGAAAATTCATCTCGTATATAGATATCGAATGTTTGGTCATCTGAAAACCTTCCCATGAAGAATGGTTCTCATAATGGGTTTCCATTGCACCAAAATCTTGTGCAAACATAGCTCCACCACATCAAATGATCCATACTAATAGCTATCAAAACATTCATCCAGGTGAAGACCCATCCCACTAGGATAGAGGAATATCGACCACCACCCTCACCTCTAAGATCATCAATTTCCTAGAGAATCCAGGACATATCCTTAGTAGCTTCAAACACACTCTGGCCCCCTGGGTTAGGAAAATGTATATATCAATCATCTTCTCCAGGATCATCATCCCTTAAGAGTGTCTTATGTAATTCAATGGTGATTCTATATCACCCACACCCCACTAGGTAGGGGGGATTTCTACCTCAATTTCCATCCCACGAATCATAATATAACTAATTTGATCCTCAAAAACAGAATCATTCAATGCCAATTATGGCATCATGTAACCCCCAATCCTTAGGGTTGGGTGAATTTTTTTCATCGTCATCACTATAAAGAGAACCATTCTTCCCCATGTTGGGTGGTAAAAATCAACAGTTGGAATCTCATCCTTTCCTTCCACCATAAGGCAAACCTCTGTTATTCAGGGCCCATTTGGAAATCATAACCCAAACTCCCTCATGTTCAGTACTTATAGACTATGACTTGAGGAACGTGCGGAAAATGAAATCAGACCCCATCAGGGTCACAATCTAAAATAGAACAATATGAACAACAGTGAAAAGAATGACCTTGATAAAGGCAATGTAGATCCAACATGTTGCATCGAAAGTAATGGTACAACCACCATTTCTGGATATGACTTTTTAAATTTCATCACTATCAATATGGAAGAAATTTT
This sequence comes from Viscum album, assembly GCA_963277665.1. Lineage (NCBI taxonomy): Eukaryota > Viridiplantae > Streptophyta > Magnoliopsida > Santalales > Viscaceae > Viscum > Viscum album. The sequence continues at coordinate 1,356,482,439 of OY728164.1, forward strand.
TGTTCAATATACAAATGTATATGGTTGCAACATGGAAAACTACTCTGAGAGGAGGGTGATCTGGATGGAGTAACAAAGGAATTCACCCAGAACCAGAGAAGGCTCCAAATTATGGCACCTCTAAAAAAATATCTACCACATACTCGGCAGAACACTGCCTAAGAAAAACGGAAAGGAATGGATACATCCTAATCACCACCCAGAAGAGTTGAGGTTCCTACCACATAGGAACATGTGAAATAAAAAATCTCTGAAAACTCAATGAGGATCTACTCAGAGGGAAATATCCCCACTGGTTATCATCTACAGGATGATGGAAATATCCCTCCTCCCACAAGAACCGATCCTCCTACGAAATCGGTAGATGAACATTAGATAAGAGCTGGCACTAGGTATCTAGTATACATAAATGAGGAATTCAAAATGATTATGATTTTCCACCATTGAGGTGAATACCTCTCCCTCTTTAGGGAAATCATTCAGTACAAGGAATAATTGAGAATCAGTAGGATATTAAGGTAGGGCCACCTCATCAGCCCCAACCCATTCCCTATGAATGGGAGATGACTTAAAAATTAGTAACCCTGGAGTTTCTTAATTTTATTGAGTCCCTCGATATTAGAATGGAAGCCATGGGAGGGAAAAAATACCTACATATACTGAGAGGAATGTATATCCGAAGTGGTTGGATGATACTCCACCTCCACATAATTTTAGAAATCATACCTTCTATACCTTTGACAAAACCGGAGACCCCAAAAAACATCTCACACAATCTATATCCTGATGTGGGTCGATGATGGGTTCTCAGTATTAAAAGGCGGAAATCATGCCATGTTGTTTTGTACAGACTCTGATAGGGCCAAACTTTGTTTGTTACAATAGTCTACCAGCAGGATCCATTATAGGATGGGAAGACATTATTTATTAGTTACTTTATCATTTCAGCTCTATTATAAGTGAAAATATGATGACCAACCTAAAAAATACATGAAACATGAAAATGAGAGATTTTAACTTCATAGAAAGGTGTAAAGGTGAAACTATTCACTCAAAATCCCTCTCTCATAGGAGAAAATACTGTAAATGTATTCTTAAAAACACGGGGATGCATTGTAGACACCTTTGATTATAATGAAGTATACAAGGGTATTCCATGAGTTCATAAAAACATATCAAAATTTAGAAGAATCCATTTATGGAACCTGATCCAAATCTCGATTCATACCCCCAGTATAGGGAAAGAGGCTGGAAAAATTAAAAGCTAAAGATGTCACTCTCAATCCTACAAGAGTACTCATCCAAGATTATTGGCAGGTCCCGAAACAACCATCACCTCTTATTAAGCAATGTTAACCACAGAATCAACCTCATCCAAAAGCATAGAAAAATCTGGGTGGCTTGGGATTTAAGGAGAAGATGAAAATTTCATACTCCATTAAGAATGAACAAGTTCCTAGATATTTTTTAGAAGCCATATACCATAACCTACTTAGGACCCCACAACCTAGGAATCCCTAATGACGTCAACCTCACTGAATATCCTAAATAATAACCTTATCATGGATGTCTAGTTCATAATATCTAGGAGTGATTCATCTTCAAATACATCCATCAATGCATGGTCAATTCTGGGTAGGTGGTGTTAGAAAACTCCTCAGAGCAGGTGTCCTGTATAACCATTATTCAGTAAGAAGATGAAGATGGTTGTCGGAAAGTTCCATCCAAGTGTAAAAAAAAGTTTTACAACTGGATGAATCAACAAAAAGTTGATCGATCTCATGCCATATTGTAATCAAACATGTGTATACCTAAAATAACTGCACCACCTAAGAATAAGACGTCAAATATTTTTCCCAAAGATGTATGTGGTCATTAAAGGAAAAAAGAAACACTAGAGGAAGAATCATATATTTCTCCAATACAAGTACTAAATTTTTGTGGATTTCTTCCCTAAGACATCTACAACATGGGATCCTCCCCACAAAATGGAATCCTCATCAAATGAAGAGATCATATTTCTTTCTATCAACATGATACACATGGAACACCCATTATAAAATGATAAAAAATCCCTAGAATACAACTTTATTGTATATAATTATGGAAAGATAGGTCGTATAAGAAGGAACCAAGGATAGAGGGGATATAAAGGGTGTGGTAGGACCCAATATTTCAGTCACATCCCTACAGAGGACATATATGTAGCTGAGACCTATGGGAAAGAACTCCAGTGAACCCAGAAAAGACACGAAGGTGTCTTAGAACCATCCAATAGTTGTTCACACCCAATTGTATTTCATGACTACTTAGTGGTGGTTTGATTATCTTTTCATAATAGGAAACAGGGAAGGCCAACACAACCTACACTAATGGTAGCAGATGCTCACAAAACCTCTACACAAGAACAAGGATCATCTCCCTCAAATGCCTCAATACCTAAACTGATTTTCTAGGAGCAACCCAACATTGGGAAGCAGTGACCTTTGTCTCAATAGTATAAAATTATGAAATAGATACCGATGGACCATCCAATATCTCAATCATAGAGGCACTATATATTTCAAAATAACATAGGGAGGCACTCATTGAATACCTTTGAAGCCCATAGGAGTTCGAGATATAAGTTGCTAAATTTTTGGTTTATCAAGTGGATACTATTCCATTAGAATACCATGTCACCATCTCGTTCATTGACCATGATTAGGAAGAGATCATCAAAGGGAACATCAAGCCCCCATAATTTTTGGGAAGACTCAATAATGATTACATCCAAAGGGATATAATTGATAATAGTTTCGAGATCATTCTCATCCATGTTCGTACCCTTTGGTGTTTGGGGTATGGAAAAGGGGACCCATCTCCCACAAGTCTGACCATTCAAGGGTATCACAAGTGTGATCAAAGACCTATTGAGAAGATCAATCTTGAAGGTCAGTTTGGGGAACTCACATATGACACTGAGTTTATGGTTATCCCGAAAGACACTGCATATAATGTCATTCTTGGAAGGCCGTAAATCTATAATCACCCAAAGATACCTTTAACATTCTATTAGTTTCTAAAATTACCCCATTTATGGGAAATTTGGCATACTATATGGCGATAATTCCCCCTTTAAGACATATGGAGCCATATTTTCTGAGGTATATTTCTATAAGAAGGGAGGAAAGAAACCGATGAAGGATGATGAAATATAGGTTTCAGCCCCTAATGGATTGGGGACAACCCCTACAAATACCTAAAGTATTATTTACACTTAATATATACTCCCCATAACTATGGTTGAGGAAACAGATCTAGTCATGGATGTTTAAGCCCCTTCTATACCCATTGATAGTGTAAAAGACAATCATCTTCGACATATCTCTAAAACAAATTGGATAGTGGGGGATGATAATATCACTTATCATATCCTCCCTCGTCCTAATAGTGATGGAGAAACCCCCATATTTTTAACTTCTCCCAAAAACATCTCCACACACTCATAATTGGACGAATACGAGGATGACCTTAAGAACTCCCTACCTGCATTCAAGGAATCTGTTTCCACCAACATCGAAATGCTCAAGCTGATAAATCTAGGAATAGAAAAAGAATCATGGACTACATTTATTAGTTCCATAATGCCCCTAAAAGAGAAGTAATGTACATTGCATTTCTAAAGAAACACCAATATATTTTCTCTTGGAACTACACAGAAATTCCTAGACTGAATCCCTGTGTGTCTACTCACTATCTCAGATTTCCCAATGAGAATTGAGGCTTCAATAATGAATCTAAGAGGATGAAACCCTCCCATTCCACCAATGTAGAGGTGGAATATGAAAAATTGATCGAATCTATCTTTTTACGATATGTTCAATACCCAAGATGTATTTACAACATCATCCCCATCAAAAAGATGAATGAGAAAATTAGGGTCTACATTGATCTCAGAGACCTTAATTAGCACTGACCGAAAGAAAATTTCCTTTTACTGATCACAAAACTCTTGGTTGATGAAAATTCTGACTTCCAAGCCCTTTCCTTCATGGATGGGTATTTAGGGTACAATCAAATAAATATTTCCCTAAAATTTGAGGAATCCACAACCATCAGAGTGCCTTAAGAGATATTATTCTATCAATTAATTCCCATTTCCATAAAGTACACCGGTGTATGTTATCAATGTCCCATGAAACATATATTTATGTTGTTCTTAGAAAGAACATAAGATTTTTATGTCAATGACCTTGTTGTTAAATCCTGAAAGTGAAGTGATCACTTCACAGACCATCGAACAATCTTAGATAATCTATGACAGCATAGTCTGAAGTTGAATCTACTAAAATTCCATTTTAGGGTAACATTAAGAAAGTTACATGGAATTCAAGATGCCACAATGGCATTGAGGTTTACCCATATAAGAATAGTGCTATTATATAAATTTCACCCCAATGAAATCTCAAAGAAATGAGGGGGATCTAATTTCACCATGCCTACATTCAGTTATTCATAACCAATTTCTTTAGAAAATTTATCCCCTTCACTAGTCTAATGAAGAAGGGAATCATCTACCAATGGGATGATGACTGCTAAAATCCTTCAAAATTCTAAAGTAGTACTTTCTTCACCCACCGGTTATGATGCCTCTGGTGGAAGGGAGGCCACTCATCTTGTATGTGGCCTTTATAGAGCACTCACTAGGCACCATAATTTCATTGAAAATGATATAGGAAGTGGGTATAGTCTCTAATACATCATCTAAATGATGCTAGGTACTGAGCCCAAATACTCTGATGTCGAGAAGAACTTTCTCACACTTATCTTCACAGTATAGAATCTGAGACCTTACATGTAACACCATGAAGTTCATCTGGTCTCTCATATTGATCTGGTCAAGTATATCCTTGGCCTTCTTATGTTCACAGAGTTCTAGAACCGATGGGAAGTCATTTTGTAGAAATAGGTCATTCAGTTCGTATCCAAAAAGTTAGTAAAAGGGAAATACCTAGTTGATTTCCTCATAGTACATCCTGCTCCAAAAAAATACATCGAAAGATGTGAATATTCTAGATGATGAGGTATTATAAACCCATGAAACTTTCTGTAAATAGGATATTTACTTTGATGGTGCCTCTCGGAGCCATTTTAGGAAACAGATTGAAAACCTGAAGGTGAAACAAGTTATTCTTGGGTTTGTTCTAGTCTCTCTATAAAAAGAAGTTTTTTCGTACTCTTTCTTACTCTCTGAAGGCTTCACTAATGATGAGAGAAAATACCTTGACCTTATCACTATGTTGGAACTAGCCATATAGCTTCACATAGCATACCTAGATATCCAATGGGATTCATAATTAGTGATAAAGAATATCAATAGATAATATTCCATAAAAATGAGGAAATATCCCCTCTCTTAGGCTATGTCAGGGGGGTTGATTGATGAGTTACCTTTTGAGACAACATTTCATCACATTCCATGATCACAGAACACTTGCGCCACCACATTGGATAATGAATCAACTATCCTGTATGAACCTGATCAGAAGGATCAATATTCCATTTCAAACATTAAATAATGGTCTCAGTGATCATTGTTTGTGATATGGAAGAAATCAATCAGGTCAACACCACCCAGATCATGATGAACCAATGATCAAACTTGGATGGATGGATCCAATAATCAGTTATCTTTAAAACGGTTCTCTCCCAACACATTTAGCTGGAAGAGAGTATATTTGGAATCATATAGATAAATTTACCCTTTAGGATAGTCCAAATGAGAAAAATACCATATAAAAACAAGGATTTGATGGAATAATCCTCATATGAATAGTAGAAGGAGAGATTCTCCTTGTCATGGAGGAATCCCATGCAGGCTCCTGTAATGAAAATAAATCTGGAACCAAGATCTCCAATCAAATCAATAGGTTGGGATATTAATATAAAACCATGATAAAGGACTGTGTTGATTTCAACAAGAAAATTTATGCATGCTAGATCCATGAAAACTTCATCAATTATCCCCTGTAATTGCTACATACAACTAAATATTATTGGCTATTTTCCATTTGGGGAATGGATGTTGTGGGGCCATATCCAAAAGCTATAAATAAGTATTTAAATTACATCCTTAATGCTAGTGAATTAATTTCCCAATTGGTTGAGGAAATTCCCCTCAAAGAAGTCAGGATTAATTGTATCATCAACTTCATAATGTCTCATATCATCACCAGGTTCAAGGTCCCTCACACTATATTGACAGACAGCAATAGCAACTTCTATTCAATGGAGTTGAAGAGATTATACTGTGAGTAAAATATTGCATCCAATCACTCATCTATCTATAATAAAGTGTAAAATGGATATATATAGGCCTTCAATAAGACTCTATCATATATACTCCAGAAGATGGTGAGAAAGGATAAGAAATCTTAGCTGGACAAGCATATCCATGATTTTTGGGCATACTATACCACCACACATTCTACAACATAGGTAACACTATAATCATTGGTGTATGGGGATGAGGTAGTATTACCAATATAATTCCATCTACCTTCACTCTAAATATCCATTCATAGGCAGATCTCAAATGATGAACAATCGCAAAAGTGGCAGGATGAATTGGAGCGACCTAATTAGAACATGTTTCATGCACTACACAACCTAGAAACCCATCAGATTTGGATTGTATAATACTTTAATAACATGTTTTTTCTCCATTAATTCCTCCATATAGTGTATTCATTATCTCTTAGCTCCTCGATGATTCCAAGAAATAAGCCTCCAATGTTGGAACCCAAACGGGAGGGTCCTTACATCATACGTAAGGTCTATCATAATGTAGTCTACTCATTGGCCACTATAGATGTATAACATGGCACACCCACCACAAATGATAAATTTTTCAATACATAATTCACATAACAATCATCAAGAACATACCATCCAGGATACATGATATTAAATTGTATGGAGTAAGTCCTACCAATAAGAACTTAAACTGCATGGTATCCTTCATCCTAAACACATGATGATAAAATGTGCAAATATTTTCCTAACCACATGATGTTAAACTGAATTTTTCCCTCAAGTACATTGTATGCTTTGATTACTACCATTATAGGATATGTACTGATGAACGAACCTCTAAATTTTGGGCTCATCCATAACATTTATTTTCCTTCACATCGAATGATCCATGACCTTACCGAAAGATGTTAAGTTTCACAGTTAAAAGTCATTTACACACAACATTAAATTGAATGGGTGTTCTAGAACTATGTATATACTGATTCTCATTATCAATGAGATAAGTAGGGGTGCCTCGATCCTATATCTTGGTCTAGACACTACATTATATAGAATTCCCTTACCATGTCCTGATTTCCTCTGTATTGTCATAAGAACCCTTAATATTTTGTGTTTCTTACATTGAGCATAACTAGAATGAGCTTAGTAATTGTAGTAAGGGACTCCTAATATTTTCAAGGAATTAAAGAACATGAAATTTCTATCATGGTCTAGAATTCAAGCCTATAAAAGTCACACCATAAGTCCTTTTTGTAAGATGATAAACTGCATGGTTAATGTCCTTACCACATGATATAAAACTACATGTTTCCTTAAGAACATTGTGTGGCTTGATTCCTACCATCATAGGATACATAGTGACACCTAGATCCCTAATCTTGGGCCCATTTCCAACATTCAACAGAAACAATTACCACCTATCCATATGAGACAAACATGTAGATAGATAGTTTCTCATTCAAGAACTACATGTAACTAGATTCTTTTCCTCGTAGGATATGTAGTGACATACATATTTCCAACTCTAGGACCATTCATAATAGATATGTATAATAGTTATCTTGACTTATTGTATATGTCAAACCTACATAGGGAACTCCCTTAAGAACTACTTATGGCTTGATTCCCACAACCATGGGACATATAGTGACACCCAGAATTCCATTCATGGGACCAGCCGTAATATTATAATTTTATGTCAGGGGACCCAAGTCCTCACCACATTATGTTAAAATTCATGACCCTTTAGAAAAATGTGTGGTTTTATTCTCATTATTATGAGATACATAGTGACACCTGAACTACCACCCTTGGTCTCAACTACAACATTTCCCTTCTTTCATGTCGATTTATCTTTGTCCTCACCATATGATGTTAAACTACATGGGATTTCAATAACCATATCTGTCTTGATTCCTAAAATCACAGGATACATAGTGATTCCCATATCATCAATATTAGGACAAGCTATAAAAACCGATAAGGAATGCACCCCAACTACAGAGGAACCAAGTCACACAATCTCATTTTTCCTATGTATGAACCATATATACGTATAGATTGTTTTTTCAGATAATATATCATGCACAAATTTTTCATGGAATTTCCCACATCATTATTGCATGATGTTAAACAAAGATTTAAAATTCTTTGTCACATTACATTAAATATTTACAACAAATACATCTTTACAGCATGATGTTAAACTGTAAAGAAAATGTCATTACCACATGACATTAAACTATATGAAAAAATTCCCCACATCATGATGATAAACTATAAAATCCAACACCCATTTTTCATTCCTTATTAAAGTAACACAAGATCATTAACTTGGTCGACCAAGGTATGGGGTTCTTCTTCCATCTTTTAAAACCACCTCATTCAATGTATAACACTTCATGTATTGAGTACCTCAAGTTTCCACAAGACATTCATACACCTTGTAAAAGAAAATATATCTCTCAGTTTGGCCACGTTATTGATACATAAGAGCTTAAGACAAAACAACTAGTGACATCTTGGCACAATATAATTGTCTTTCTAATCCTTATGTACATAATGTCACTGTGGCAGAACTCTGCACCTAAGAATGTATTGGGTTATCCCTAGTATGATTGCTCCATATCATTACTCATGACCTGAGAACCTCAATCCATGATTTACAAAATTTCTATATCCCTCTCAAAAGGATATTGCAGGACTCTTGTCCCTGGATATATTAAATAGGATCTTGTAGATCATTCCCCATATTAGTTCCATGAGTGTGATGACCTTAAACTGCATACACATTGGTGAAATCTATGTGAACATAAACTCTATCCTATAATGGTCTAAATAGCAAGAACTTAAACTTCAGTTGAAAGATACACAACACAAGTCATGTTGAAAATCTGTAAAGGGAATCCTGATAAAAATTCAAGTCTTTACTCACTAAACACTCCATCTCTAGAGTTTAGAAAAAAATTTGGGCACAAATAAATAAGTCATAAAGCTTATAGGGACTACTATGTAATCCTATTAAAAGATAAGATATGATTTCTGGAACCTTGGAACAGGAAAAAGATAGAGGATTTTTTTGTCACATATCCTCACAATAAGAATATGTTCCCTAGGCAGTGACATAAATTTTTCGGGTGCTAAAACCTATCTTGAATATTACATTTTCCATAAATCACACTTCCTAATTTAATGTGATTTGGGTTGTCATAACCTTTCATAACTTTTACAAATGAAAATATATCTCACTAATTTTCCATGCTATCGATGAAGAATGGCTCAAAACCACCAACTAGTGACATCTTGGCGAAATATAAAGGGATTTATAATTCTTTAGAGAATGACATCACCATCGCAGAACCCATCACCTCATTCTGTTTTGGGTCAACCCTGGTATGATTTTCCCATATCATTACTCCCAACCCAAGCACTTTGGACCATGATATATAATCTCCATACTAAACTATTCCAGTAGATTCAACAAACTCAAAGTTACATCACCGTGTTTTATACCCTTTCTCAAGGAGGGATTGTGACTCTCCATTCTCAAACCATTAATGGCCCACACCTCATGATTCAAAACCATGGGGCATAGAGCTCAATCTTCACATTATGAGTTATATTGCCCTAGGGTTCCAGAACCCTTTCTGGATAGCTTTCTTTATAGACCCAACCACATCATATTGATGTTTGAGTCTTTATAAATATTTCATGAACCTCCAAAATAAGTGGACATAAAATTTCCTTGACCATGCTATCAATGCATAAAGGCTTTGACCTACCGACTAAAGGCATCTCCTACTTATAAGAAAGGAGATTCTATCCTTGTGATCCCTAGAAATGCCCTGATAGAACCTGGAACCTTAGAGTGGTGTGGTCAATCCATAGTATAAATTCTCCATCCCATTTTCATTGACACATAATTTTGGGTTATGATTTATATCACCCATATTCTAACTATCTAGGCAGACCTAGTATCTCTAGTATTTCTCCCTCATCCCATATTACTTCCATGAATCTTGTATGAACCTTGGAAATGAGTGGAGATCATATTTTCTATACCATGATATAAATTCATAACAGATTTAACCCAAAGACTAATGGAATTTCCTCCTTATAATAAAGTAACTCTAATTATCATGATCCCCAGGAACACCACAGTGGAACTCAGCACCCCATAGTGTTTTGAGTCATCCCTGATCTATTTGTGCGACATTTCATATTCATAAAAATGGTCCTAGCTAGAAGTACCTAAAATACATCACATCAAGGTCTGAGCAAAAAGATTATAAAATAATGAAATATCATGTTTAACCTAAAATACTATAAAATAAAGCAATACCAGGTACAAGATAAAAGACCCTAAGCTATAGAAAATCAAGGTATGATATAAAAGACCATAAACTAAAGCAATATTAGGTCCAATATAAAATACTATAAACTAAAGAAATATCAAGTATGATCTAAACTACTATAAACTAAATCCATATCAGTTCCGAGCTAAAATACCATAAAATAAAGTGATATAAGGTTCAAGATAAAGGACCATAAACTAAAGAAATATCAAGGTCTGAGAAAAAATTCCATAATCTAATGAAATATCATGTTCAAGATAAAATACCATAAACTAAAACAATATCATTTCTCATCTAAAATACCATAAACTAAAGCAATATGAGGTCCGATCTAAAAGACCATAAACTAATGCAATATCAAGGTCTAAGGTAAAAGACCGTAAACAAAACAAATATCAAGGTCCAAGCTAAAAGACCATAAACAAAAGAAATATAAGGTCTGAGTAAAAAGGCCATAAAACTAAAGAAATATTAGTCCTGAGCTGAAAGACCATAAACTAAATAAATATCAGGATCAAGCTAAAATACCATAACCTAAGTGAGGTCATGTCAATTTTAAAAGACCATATTCAATATCATGGAATATATTTAGTATGCAAGAACTTGTGAGGACCACCATATGGCCTTAGTAAAAATCATGCTGCTCTAACCAAGCCTATCATGTTTAGAAAATCATAAAGAACTCTCCCTTTAGGATATATATCCTACCCAACTGATCCTTCTACAAATCAGGTGATCTCAAGATAGATGGAATAGATTATCAATAATGAGTCTCATGTTGGTGGGAATTCATGAGCATATATCAAAAGGAATTTGTTATAATTTTAGCATTAAAATCTAGGTATTTAGGTTTACTTGATATTATGCATGGTATGGGTGTCATTGATGATCCATATAATATCATAACAAAGGAAATCATTCATATCATGAATAAATGAAAACTAGTTATTAATTTGGAACAATAAAAAAATTCATTCATTCATAATGTGAAAAAGGGGTTGAACCTCCACATTCTTAAGTATATCTGAAGTTTCATAAAAAAATATAATTTATTACAAGGTTTAAAATATAATAAAATTTAATTGACTGTATTAAAAAAGTCATAAATAATTTTGAAAGAAGAATCAATTGAATAATGAAGTGTCACTCACCCTGCTTCTTTAACTTCTACTCTGTGATAAAGATCCTCAAACAAATACATTAATTCCTTGACACTCTATTGGGATGTTTCCAAGGAATATGATTATTTTGAAAGATAAAACCACAAATATATATGATATAATATAAAATACATATATGTGTAGTCTAAGAATCCATCTGATATTGCAATTCAGATGTCAAATGAAGTCCCTTCTCTAATTCCTCTGAAGTCTCCCTCATATTCATAGAAAGAGGATCCTCATCAACAATATTGTTCAAATATCATTCACTTTTTCCATATCTTTCCAAGTGAAAATAAATCTCTACATAATTTCATATAGAGGTTATCGGTCAAAGCCACATATGCCCAAGTCATGAAATAACTGATGAATGTGTTCCCCTTGTTCGTAGAATAATTAAAATGGGGTCTTGTTGATTAAGGTATGAATATGTTTCTAGATTAGCCTATGTTTCACTTGAGCCTCTATGATTGATGGAGTAGATGTGGCAGGGGGAGGAATAACCAGTAGATCTGATGAGGAAATATTAGAAGAAGGCTAATATACCCCTCTCTCAACACGTATATCATTTGTATCCTATGTTGGAGGAATAATTTATTCAATAGAGTTTGTTTCACTATTAGGGTTGGCATCACTCAAACAAGGTCTCTTTCATTACATCTCACCCATATCATCGATCAACTCCATCATCGCCACAGACAATGGGGTTGGTGAGGAAAACAGTCAGTCTAAATCATGGACCAACTAGCTTAGAAAAAAATCCAAATAAGCTATTACCCAACCATGGGAATAATCCTATGTAAGGAAGGTGGGGGCATCAATAGGCAGAAGTATGAGTTCAGCTTCAGTATTATCCCATGTCAACATCATTAAAACTGGAAGATGACTCTAGGATGTCACTCCCATTGAAAACCATACAATGTAATATGGGAGACCCTTTGGATGCAGAAAAAATGATGAGTGAATAGATAATATGTATAATTATTGAAAATAATTATCTTTTTTACCTTGGCTATGATAACCTTGTCCCGAAGAGAGTTCATCTATAACCTTTCATAAGGGTAACCAATGTCATTATCAATAATCAGTTCTGCTAGTGCATGGAAAGGAGTAAAATCTATGCTATCAAATTGGATCAGTGCATATTTAACCTCAGTGAGTTTTAGTGACGTAGTCCCAAGCCTCGATATGTTCAATAGTCTAGGGTTGGATGAAGAATTTGGGATATAGGTGGAATTATAATATTCATAAAAATAAAAGTGCTCCTCTATCCATCCACACAAAAACTAGAGAGGATCCCTGATTCTATATGGAATTATACAATGATGGATGTGGCATAGGAGTTGATGAAGACATGCAAGGACCGACACTTCCAAATTGAAGAAACATCCTTCTGTAAGTCATTCCTCCATCACCATTGTGCTAACTCGGATCCCCAAATGTGTATTCCTAGCAAGAAAAATCCATACATTAAAACTCATGGCAATAAATCCTACCGAACTAAGGTCCGGAGAGATCTTGAGGTTCACTCATTATCCCCATGAATTATAGTCCCTATCTTCCAAGATGAACCAATATGATCCAACACTATCACAGACCTGCTGAGAAGGGCACCAATGAGGGTGTATGGCAGTTTTCCTGACCCCACTATAAAAAAGGAAAGAAATGAGTAAGTGCATCTTTAGGCCCTTCTTCAGTTTTTATTTCACAATGATAAACATCTCCTTCTCTAAAATTTTATTTTTCTTGGAATCATCCCAAATATCCGAAACATGGAGGAATTCATAATACATCTCTTGAAGAGGGGGAATCCCTCCCAGTTGGTATATGTCCAATAGGTTGATGCCCACCTCACTATGGGAAAAATTTAATGTTTTAGTTCTAGGGAACCAAAAACTGATATATCATGAAGGATGTCACGTTGGAAGTGCATGATGAACTAGGAAATCCACATGTATTAATAAAGATGAAATATATTAAGCTGATTAATGAAATCTATATAGCTTTGTGTGACCCAGAAGGGACATTCCCATTCATTAGATAAATTTTTGCTGAGATGGAGATCCCACTTTGAAATCAACCAAGTGCCAAGATTATTCAAGGAGGAAGAAAATATACTTGAATAATTCTGAATGATAGGATGATGAGATAAATCATATCCATCTAGACCCAAAGGGTCATTTTCATCATATAAGACAAACTCTGGTGTGGAAGTACTACTAGTTGCCCTTCCTTGTTAATTTTCATCAGAACACATTGAGAAGAAGTTGACAACTATTGAGATGGAATATTTAAGTCTGACAGAGGGATGAAAACATCAACTAGTATAAAAAAATCTCATATAGAGGGATTCATTGAGATAAAGGATAGTAAGGAAGCTCGGATGAGAGGAACCACTTTAGAAACTTGTTAGCGGAATACACACGATAGTGAGGGTCACCATTGTGATTTCTAGAAATCATGGTCCTTTGATTGGCTACAGTTGGGGAAGATTGATGAGAACTGGAATCCACCTAAAAAAAGTAAGTCTCATATGTCAGAAAAATATAATATAAAATATTGTCAATGTAAATACATAATAAATTAGTAGAACCATACTCCTTTCATGAATCAGTATGGGATTCATGAACCACATAAGGAGTTTGAGAATCGCCAACCCCCGAAGGACTTGTGGGTTACATAAACCCATAGGTCCTCATGCGATTTCATGACCCCTTATAGACTCTTGACCATGTGACATTTACATGGTCACACAAATTTCATAATAATCAGTTGATCGCATTATCGAGCCATCAAAACCCATAGAACCATCAAGACAACCATGATCCTTACAATCGAAGTCCAAAAAGTTACTGAGATATAGTTTGTGATCGATTCAAATAAGTGATTGATAAGAAGAATTTTGTATAAGGATTTATTTCAAAATGTGTTGGTAATGAAGGCTCATGAATAGGTCTCATGATCAAGTCTTGGGGAATGGTATTGCAATAAGGGAACACAATAAATCTGTGATGAGAACTCTAAAGGAACAAGTATCTAGTGAAATGAGGTTTACCTCCACTACCCTATATATAGGTAATTTTTATGAATACCAAGAATTTTATAGAACATGAAGTGTCACCTTGAACACCCAATCATGACAATTCTGAAGTATTAGAAGAGAATTTACTTTTCTCACAACCTAGTCCTTGTCTCTTCAAACATTTCTCTTGAGGGGAGGAATTTGTTGACACCCACCAAATGGACATTAGAAAATTCAAAAGGGGAAAAATATTTGAATATAGGTATTATCCTCCTCCCAAAAGGAAAGAATAAAGAAAGAGTCTAAGAACTATAGATAACATGAGAATCTAAGGGATGTGCAATTATGTGACCATCATGATGTCATGCAAAGAGTACATCCACAAAAGATAACATGAAAAAGTTCATGCACAAATATTTTTTAAAATCCTATTGATCTCATAAAAGATATTGGTAAGACTAGTAGTTATATGACAGTATCCATATTAGCTCACCCAGGACACATGGTTTTTCAACCAATGGTCACCAAACAACCCATCCAAAAATCCTTCTTAAATAAGAGTTAAAATGTGGAAGTCTATTGTGGCCGCAAAGATCATGTGACACATCACTGATGGAAATATTTATTTTCCATGAAAAAATTAAAGAAAAATCTTTAAAACAATGAGACTTTTTAAAATAAAACAAATGAAACAAAATATGAGGATGAGAAATCCATTCACGATCATAAAAGACATTTGATGTGCCCCTTTCAGTCCGCAAGGTAACAAAATACTTTGGTGGCATGTTTGGCTCATCTTATGAAATCCATTTGGATTTTCAACCTCGTAGTGCAAAGAAATGTGGTTATTTATATTCAATGTCTCACTCCCACTTTGTCTCCCTAAGGAAAAACGAATGGAGTCATCCGTGAAATGCTCGTACATCACTATAAGACCTTTATTGGTTACATGATGCATCATCAAGAGACAGATTAATTTTATTTGACATTACTCATGTAATCTCACATGGACCTTGAAATTTGGCAAAATAAATAATTGAAATAAAAATTAGAGGAGCTAGAAGCCTCTTGTGGTTGTAAATCTCTTACAACATGATAAGTATTTCTGCAACACGATCTCATGAGGCTCTTTAACAATCTAACCAGATCCTATGAATCACCTTCATAACCATCATTACCTAATGAAATGTCCTAGGAAAGGATTCGATCATTTCGTAAATGCCTTTTAGTAGGCATCGTAATCTCTTGATGGACCTTAGACATGTTAATATTAGAATATAAATGTCCTTCAAAAGATCTGCATGAGTTAACAAGTCACCATTAATATGAAATAATACAATAAAGGAGGCACTGATAGGATGGACTAGTAGTCACTGAAAATTCGTCGACACCCTCAAAGCGATCCACAATAGAGACACATAAAGACACATGGTTCTGAATCCCTTTTTTCCATGTCCAACCTAGATCTACATGATATGCACTGTGAATACCAATGAACAACCAGTGTGGTGAGGCCTATAAATCCCCCACCCCAACATGAAAAAATGAACAAGGACTCGGATTAATTCCATGACCACTACACATATAAGAATCCAATCCCTTTTTATTCCAATATCAAGAGTGGATTTATTAGAGTGGTTGATCTCGCGTTTCAAAAATCCTCCCATCAGGTAAAGTCTAGAGAACCACCATATCGATCATGCACCATGCATAAAGTACATTGTAGGATCACTAATAGATCATGCGAAGGAATTCTAGTATGACTGGAAAAGAACATCTCACACATCTTCTATATCACACGAGACTTAAAATAAATTGTCACTCAATAAATATATGGAATTTTCAATACAAGGGATAAAACAGAGGATAAATGTGGAAGAATTAAACAAAATACATTTTTTCTAACCATCATGTGCTTTACGTGAGCCATCCATGATAAAAGACAACACCATGACATGTCACCCAAATCTCACGATGCTCCTTCAACATACTATTTGGGTAATGTGAAATATGATAGACATGTCAGAGCAAGTCATAAGGTCCCCCTTGTCACACCAACTTAGTCTCGTGAATTCCTTTTTTCTCATCACCTAAACCACATGATTCCATTTAGAAATGTCTCCTGACTCGTATAATGGCACTAGGTCATGTTTTCCAAGTCTCACAGTAGCACTCAGGTATGTCGATTGACTCTTGAGATGCCCTCTTGGTAGGCCATCTAGGTTTTGCGATACCCTCTAGACATGTCATCAAGGAAATGAGACACCCCCTAGACAATTCATCTGGGTCATGCAATGGATTCCAAGATTAACCAGGTAGGTTTTGTGATTCCCATCAGACATGTCATTTAGGACATGCGACACCCCTTGGAAAAGTAATCCTAGTCATGAAATGACATCCTGTCAAGTCTTATGATGTCCTTCAAACAATTCAACATTGATCATGCAAAAATATATTAACATATATTCCAGGTTATACGAATTTCTATGGAAAAGTATGTTGGATCATAAAATTTTTCATGAACATGATGGAAAAACACCATCTAACATGTCAAGAAGACAATCAATTCATGTCTAGTGGATTATCAATATATGTTTGGAAGGCAGGCTGGCTAGGTCAATAGGGCATCCCTGGACATGATAACTTTGTCTATCCTCAATATGTAGTCCATAATTACAAGGGAAAAATCTATATGTAATCCCCAATTAAATGAACTACTATAACTCTAATTCACTCTATAACCAGGATATTTAAGACCCCTTTCTAAGACTCGAACTCGATATTAAATCTTCAAAGGGATATCTCAATATGAAAGTCCCTCTTCCACCAAGAAATACAATTAAAAATTTTACATCCATTTTTTTCTCACACTGATTATAGATCATGTAAGCTTTGGGAGATTCAATAATCATATAATTTTCATCATAAGACTCTAAAAAGTAATGGAAAACATTAGTCTATAATACCAAATTATGTGAACTATAAGGTCTCTGGATCCTTTCATAACTAGGATACATAGGACTCCTTTTCTAAAGGATTGATCCTAGAATCGAATGGGCATCCACCTTAAGTATAAGTCATGTTATTTCGACCATCAGGATCCAATAATTCCCATGGGTTGACCACTCTACCTTGTCCATCAGAGGACTAAGAAATAAACTAAACTATGATGACTCAGATTCTTGCAATAACCAAGACATGTAGGATGCCTCCCTGAGGCCCTAGCTCTATGGTAAATATATTTTGGATTGTCTTAGTGCATAAGTCCCACATCCATATGAAATGATATTGATCTATTTTTATCCCTCATTTCTCATACCAATCATAGCTCAGGTGAGTTTAAGGAAGTTATTTTATAAAATTATTCACATAATGAATATCCTCTATCTTGGTAAATTTCATTATGTAATCCCCCAATGGAATGATGAAAACCTCCCCCATATGAGGACATTTACCTTGGGGACAATCCCAAAGGCAAGAATGAACTATGATAACTCTTATTCGTGAAATAGAAAATACATGTATGATTCCTTTCTTAAAAGATCAATTCAAAATAGGCATCCAACTCGGTGTAAGTCCTCTATGAATTTGATGTCTCAACCATTGGGACCTAGTAATTCTCAGGGGATGATCATTCTACCTCATCCAATAGTGGATTGAGAAACCAAATTAAATATGATATCTTTTATTCTCTCCATAATTGGGATATGTAGGATGTCTCCTTGGGACCCAAGCTTCAATACCTAGTGCCTTAGAGCACACATATATATCCTTTTCATGTGATGTTAAACTATACAGGTTTAATGAACTATGTGGATTTTATTCTTGTAATAACCAGGATATTTTGGTTTCCTTATAATGGCTCAATCCCATCCTTTGAATATTAAAAAACTCCTTGCATGGAAGAAAATTCTGATGCTCTTTATTATACATCTTTATTATGTAAGTATATTCTCATTATTATGAAGTCGATGAAGAACCTTGAATACATATAGATGGATTCACTAAAGAGAACCTGGTGTTTTTTACAAAAAATATAATTAACCCATGATCAATTTGTTATGTTAACTGGTATTATATCAGGATTAGGAAGAGATTTGAAATATATCTTAAATATATAAGAGAGTCTAGGAGTAGGAACTACTTCCTGCCAAAAGGGTACGATGAGTCTGACCGCCCATCCTCTTGACCAATGTGATTCCTTAAGAGTCACTGGACCTAAAAACCTAGATTACCTCCTACCATTAGAAATCAGTTCTATACCTAGTTACAAATGATGGAGCCATTGGGAGTTTCCATTAAGAATGAAAATGAACTGGTGATAATGATTTTGCAATAAATAAAACCCCCCACAATCAACCATCAGACCTTATCGAACCTACCTCAATTAAGGATTTCCCAATTGTCTCTTATCCATCAAAATAGGGGCATAAAAATAGTTTTTTAAAAATTTCCTTCATGTTCAATTGGTTTTTATACTCATTTATAATTAATTGGTAACCAATGAATTAATCCATATATTTTCATAAGTTAGTTAATAATATTAATATCATCTAATTTAATGACTTGGAGATAATAATATTAATTATATATAGTTGTTCAGTAAAACTCATTTTTGTGTGCAACACATGATTTATAAAGAACTCATTGTTGTGTTTAACACATGATGAACATGATGTTGAATATACTATAGTCTATGTAATATTTTTATTTACAATATCAAATATATCATAGGCTATTGGAATGTTATTTCCCCTTCTATGTTTTGGGTTGCATGTAACATAATCTATAAATGTTATTCATTGATAATTTCAGGGTGTTACATTATTGGAATTTATTGGGTAGGTTATTACTTTTTTTAAGAGTGATAATAAAATTATTTCTATAGTTACCTACATGATTTATCTACTCTTGATATGTTTTTATGGAACTTCTATGATTTAATAAGGTAGGATAATTATTTTAAGTTTAAAATAATGTTTATTCTACTTATTAAGGGTTAAATATTTAACTTTTTGAAAAAAAATATGATTTTTCATGATTGCAATGAAATATTTATGAGTTTTATTTATCCCTTAACAATTCTTATGAAATTTGTCCTGAAAATCCTTGGGAATAGAATTTCATTTGTTGGGTGAGAGAATTCTTATTTTGAACCCAATGTTTATTTTGAAAAGGAGGTTTTTTAAGTATTTATGGGCTAAAATTATTTTGTATTTCTTTTTATATGTCCCTTACTATGTTTTTTATTCTCATCCCACATTTAAAAAAATTCAAGGTTTTACTGATGAGTAGGAGAAAATATGATGTAAAGATGGAAATTTTAATGATATTTCATGAAAAGAAATTATTGTATTTTAAAAGTTTTATATATTGGGAAAATGGATATTGAGTGGAAGTATCCACTTTGTAATGTATTGTATTTTTTTAATAGTTATAACCTAATTTATAAAAAGTCTAAACTATAAATATATTTAAAATATAATAGAGTGAATTATTGACTTAAAATTCATGATTTTTTAATGTTTAAGGAGGAGTCCTTATATTTGGTATTAGAGAAAATGTTTAGATAATTTTAGAGGTTATGACAATGTAAGAAAATATCCTTAAGAAATTATAATTTATGGTTATCATTGTATTTCATTTGAACATTACCTTATTGGTTCATCTAAATTATGTCTATTCAGAATGGTTTTCCATAGAGGAAACATAGAAGTAGAAATAACAAGGCACTAAAAGGATAATAAAATTCCAAATAAGAAACCTAGAATGGTCGTAATTAAGCAGTTTTTTGATGAAATTTATTAGTTTTTGTAGGATATAAATGGTGGTAGCATCAATTCTAGAGATAAAATAGATTTACCATATAATAACATTTAAATAGTGGAACATTTTATAATATATCACCCTATAACATTCTATGGATCTTCATACTTAGTGGTAGCAGAGTGATAGATTAAAGCTCTGGATAAGATTTTTAAAGTCAGTGGTTATTCAAATCATCAAAAGGAGACTCCTGTTATTTACCATTTTTAAGGTGAATCCAATCAATATTGGTCAATGTTTAAGAATAATATAAAAATATAATAGATTTATTCCATGTAATGGGACATATTTAAGAATATTTTCATTGATTAATATTTTCTTATGTATTTTCAACTTAGGATATAAATAAATTATTGCAGTTGAGGAAAAAGTATGAATATTGAATGGTTGTTTATAAACATAACTTCACTTGATTACAAAGGTATGCACCAAACTGAATTTAGGATCATAGTAGTTACATTTATCAGTTTTACTCAGGATTGAAGACAATATATCAAAGGGAATTGGACTCTTGTGTATTTAAAAGTTATGAGAGTCCTTTTAATTATGTATAGATGGTTGAAATGTATTTTTCTAATGATTAGGTGTTCTATTACAATAGGAGACAAATATGTCCATGTGGAAGACAAGTAGGATGAATCCATTGAGAAAATCTAACAGTAAGAAAATAAAGGTTCTCCTTTCTGATTGAAATGGTAAAAAATAACCCAAGGTAATGTATTAAAATTTTTGGAAAGTTCTTCTCATATGGTATGTCTTGGAATATGTCTTACGATTACAATAAAAAAGTTATTGGTAGTGATAATACTAATTTTGATTAAAAAATAACAAGGTTTTTTAAATTTAATGATAGGGGACATTATATAGATGCACATTTGAATAAGATCATGAATAATGGAATGTAGCAATATTATAAGCATTAGGGTGTGGTGAAATCCTTTGAAAATAATTATCGAGATATTGGGTAATCAAAAGAAATGTTAATGGATGCATCACTTATTTATTTATATTATGATAATTTCATGTTTGATTTGAGGTCTACAAATTCATTCATTTATAATAATGTTTTTGGTAAAATGAAAACTCAATAAATAAATTTATGACATTTAGTAAAACACTTGGGGTAGTTTTATAGTAATAATAATTTACAATGATCTTAATGTTATAATATGTGTGAGGGATTCCCATGCAAACCTTATTGTCTTTAACATTGTTTAAATTGATGTTATTTAGGGTATATATTGGATTTAAGTTTATCATGCTGAGATAAATTGAAAATATAAAGAAGTTATTTTTTGAAATGATTTTCTATTTGTATATAAGAATATTAGTAATACTAATGATAAAATATCAAGAAGCTCAGAAACTAGTAAAATATAGAAATTAAATTTATCTTTCTCATATTGGTGAATTTAAGTGAATTGTTCAGATTAATTATCTATCAGTAGTAAAAGAATATTTTTATTTTTTCTGATGATTTATCTTGTATTACACCAAATTTAGAATTTGATTTTATTATTGTTGTGGTACCTGATTCTATTCTAATTTCAAAACACCCTTATTAAATTAATCAAATAAAACATATAGAATTAAAAATTCAGTCACAAAAATTTCTTAACAAAAGTGTCATTCTACCTATCACTTCACCATGGGTTACTCCTATTTTTTAAAAAAAATTATATATGGTTTTAAAATTATTTTCATTTATTATATAGAATTGAATAAAATTGTTGTTAAGAATTAGTATGTATTGCCTAATATTGATGACCTGTTTGATCAGGTCCAGGGAGCTCAGTAATTTTAGAAGGTTGATCTCGATTCCATGTGCCATCAGATGAAGTTGAAAAATTAGGAAATCCATAAGTCATAATTCCATACTAGTTATAGAAGTTATCATATTTTGGTAATTCTATTTGGTTTAATGAATTATCCATCTATATTAATGGATATTTTGAATAATGTTTTCCATGAATATTTGGATAAATTTTGGGTTGTGATTATTGATGATATTTTGGATCATTCTAAAATTTATGAAAATTAAAAACTTATAAGGATTATTCTATAGACCTTGAAAAGGTAGTTATATATAAAAAAAATTTAAATATGATTTTTGGTTACAATAGATTTCATTCTTTGGAAATATCATGAATAAATATAGTACAATTGTTGATCCTACCAAAACCAAAGTGGTTGATAAAAGTCCAATACCAAAAAAATGTTACTCAGATTCATAGTTTTCATGTATTATTGGGATATTAGCATTTGATTATTGAAAAACCTCTTGATTATCAATCCCACTAACCAAGTTAATATGAAAATGAGGTAGAATTTGATGTATGTTTCTGATAATTGAAAAGAAGACTAGTGAATTATTTGGTTTTGGACCTACCATCCAAAAAAAGAGGATTTTTATCTACATATATGATTATTTGAAGGGTTTATGTTTTTTTAATATATAATGATAGAGTTATTGCTTAAAATTCACTTTAATTAAAACCCCATGAGAAAAATTACCCTACCCATGAACTTGAACTGGCGACAGTAGTGTTTGGTTTAAAAATTTAAATACAACATTTATATGGGGTAAAGTGTGAAATATATACTTATCATAAAATATTTAAGTATATATTCACATAGAAATATTTGAACATGATATATAGGAGATTAATAGAATTGATAAAGATTATAACTGTACAATTCATTACTATCCAGGTAAAATAAATTGTGTAACTAATTCTTTGAGTTGAAAATTTAATCCTATATTAACTATAATATTTAGAAAATATGACCCTTTAGTTAATGATTTGATGAATTTTGGACTAGAAATTAAACATGGAATAACTTCATAGGTTTTAATTTAGGTTTCGGTAGAACAAACATTGTCAAACAGAATTAAAAAATCTCAGAAGGAAGACCATGATTTACAAGGAAAGGTGGAAGTGGTAAATAAAGGTAATTTAACTAAATTTAACATTGACAAGTATGATTTTTTTTATATTTCTAAAAATGCTCTGAATTTTAAGTGACCTTTATTTGAAGAAATAAATATTGAGTGAGGATAAAATTTCTTAATTTTCTATTCACTTGGAAACACAAAAATGTAATGAGAACTTTTCAAATGTTTCTAGTGGGAAGGAATGAAGAAATATATTGATGATTTTACTATTATTTTTTTGACTTATCAATAGGATAAATTTAAAATAAAATCAACAAATGTAATGATTTATACTTTTCTAGTTCTAAAATGGAAATTTGAGAATATATCCATGGATTTAATATTGAGATTACCAAATACATCTTTAAGTAATAATATGATTTGGGTAATTATTGATTGATTAACTAAATATACGAATTTTCCTCCAATTTTAGATAATATTACTTTAGATCCAATTTCATGAATTTATTTTAAATAGTTAATTACATTATCTAGAGTCATTATTTCTATTATATTTGATCATGATCCCAAATTAAACTCTAATTTCAGGAAAGGATTTTGAAAATAATTGGGTAAGAATTAAATTTCAGTACAATATTTCATCCTTAATCTGATAGATAGTCAAATTAAATTATTCATAATCTTTATGATATGATTCTGTATTGATAAATGGATTATCAATGATGTTGGTATCATTATATGACTTCTTTTGAGTTTTCTTATAATAAAATTTTTCGTTCCAATATATAGATGGAACATTTTATACAATTATAAGGAAAGCGGTGTCAAAATCTTTAATTTTTTATAAAGTGAGAGAAAAGAAGTTTTCAAGACCAAAATTCGTTAAGAAATGTTTTAGAAGGTGAATATGATTTAGTGGAATAGGAAGATGGATCAGAGAGTGTACAAAATATAGGTAGATAACCGAAGGAAATATCTTTCTTTCAAGGTAGGTAATCAGGTTTTTTGAGTATCTCCAAGGAAATGTCTTATACATTTTGGTAAAAGGGGGAATTTTAGTTCATTGTTCAACATACCATATAAAATATTAGAGATACTTGGATTAATTTTATATTTATTGGATTTTCCTTTGATTTAATCTTAGGTACATTACATATTTCATGTTTTCTTGATAAGAAATTATGTTTTAGATTCATCTCATGTTTTTGATCCCATAAGTAATTCAGTTGGAAGGAAAAATTTCGTATGAGGAATATCGTGTTCAAATTTTTGACCATAGAGAGTAGGTTTTATGAAATAAAGTGATTCACTAGGTTAAGGCCTTGTTAAAAATCCATATTATTAATGAAGCAACATGGGAATATAAAAATGTTATAAAGGAAAAATATCCCCACTTATTTAATTAAAAAATAAAATCATGAGGATGTAATTTTTAAAAGGGGGAGAATATAAAAACTTATGTAATTATAAAATAATTCATCTTCATGTCTTATTAATATTCATTAATTAGATTTTATACAGTTAGATTCTTTATAATAATATTATGGAATATTTCTATCAAAATGGAAAACGATTTGTTTTGAAACAAGTTAGTGATTTAATGCATTATTTTGTTTTATTTTAAATATTGATTTCAAAATTATATAATATTAATATTAAAAACATATTTTCATATTTTTAATTGAACATATGGAAATTATCTTAGGATGAATTTTGGATAATTTTTTGAGAAGTTTTATTTTTCAATCGATAGGGTCAAATATATATGGTTACTAAAAACTATCATTTCTTTTTTAATATTTAAAAGGACACATTATATTTTAGATTAATTTTAAAATTCAATTCATTCATTTTGATTAAACATAATCCAATATATTTCATTTTAATCAGCATTATACTTGAATTTAGTATAAAAAAATCTACCTTAAAAGGCATTTCTCTGAAAAAACTGTTTTTCATCATGTTTTATGGATTTAATTATAAATTAAATTCTACCACTTTAATGAATTAAATTTAATAAAATGTATTAAATATTTTAAATTATAATAATTAATTTTAGGTAATTATTTTAATATTATTTTTTTATTATGAATGGTAATCATAGTAAATTTTTGTCAAATCAGTAAGGGTAAATCGAGTAATTTAGGTTAAAAATTATATAATTAGGCATTAAAATCTCAATAAAACTTGGATTTATTTTATTGTAATTTTTTTTTCAACCATTACCATTAATTTTTTTAAAATTTTTAAATTCATTGTGACTTTCCATTGATAAAGAACTAAGTATAATTTTAAATCAAGAATATAAACAAAATGTTACTCTATTTGTTTTAATATATCTGTTTTTTCAAAGGGAAAAAAGAAGATATGTCTGGTTATAAATGAATATTTTAATTATGAATTACTATGTTATCATGGTAATTTTATTTGTTATGATATAATTAAAATAAATTCTTATGCAACGTCGACACATAGCTTGTACACGTAGTAGAAAAAAGAAGTAAATGGTTTTAAAAAATTTAAAATTAATTTTTTTTGGGTGAGTAATAGCGTCCCAATAATTTTTATATATTAATATAACATATTAGTTGGTGTAAAATATTTAAATTCTTATTGCATTGTTATATTTATAACTTTAAAGTCAACATAAATGGATAGTTCTGAAAATGAAATTAATGATATTTATAATAAACAATATTTTATTAAATGATTTAAAATTAATAAAAATATTATATCCTACCATTTGAATTTTATATGTTTTAAAATTAAAAAAATGGTCCATGAATAGGACAATTTACATTTTATTATAATTTTTTAACCCCAAAGAGTAAAAACCTTGGATATCGTTGTAATTATAAAAAGTGTTAACTAGAGGATAAAACAAAGAGATAGGTGTAAAAATTCACATAAACTTTAAAAAAATATCGTATGAGGTTATTTTATTTATTACCAGTATCATGTTTAAAAATATTAATTTTTTTCGAAATATATTTGAAAATTAATTTATATTAATTTAATACATTTCTTATTTCTAAGAGTGCATCTCCCCTCACTTATTAGGGGAACCTCCTCTTCTCTTTTACTCAAATTTTTAAAACATTAGACCAGAAAATCCCTACCCAATTAAATTTATTATATCCATACCCAAATCCTATATTCCATATATTGATCATAAAACAAACCTAGGAAGTATTTGGGTATAAACCTTAAGAGGTTGTCCAGAGAAGCCGTATAGTTCTTAACTGAGGGGTTTTTTATTTCATATTCCTCCTCATTCAAATATTATTCAACCAGGATGAAATAATAAAATAAATATATTTAATATACTGATTTGTTATTATTGAAATTTAATAACCTATATCATTCTCCTATTTCATCAAATGGGAAACTAATCCATCGTTTGTGGGTACGGTGAATTACCGCCTTACGAACTGATGTAATAATTATTCCATCATTATCTATAATGGAAAGTTATAATGAAGTAATTAATATATATATATATATATGATATTTTTTAAATATTTATCATTATTAAAATATAATATAACATTTAATTTATTATCTTTTCATCCATTGAAAATTGATAATGTCGTCTGTGTGTATCGGTGGATTACCACCTCCACAAAGCGATGTGTTTTTTTCTTGACCACACCACATGAATGATATATATTTTTGTATTTTTAAAAATTATATGATATTTATTATATAATAATAATTGTATAAAGATAAAATTATATTTCAATATTTATATAATTTTTTTCCAATAATGGAAATGTTGCTCATGTTTACCCATGTTCTATGGTCACCATGACTGTACCGTAATTCATTTTTCATAACAATATTTCATGGATGGTTCTAAATTTATAATTAATGAATAAAAATGATCATTATGTAATTATTATTATTCACAAGATGATATAATAATTTCTACTTTTGAAATAGTCAACTTACCAAATTCATTTTGGACATATGAGCTGAATGTCATCAGAACATCTGACATAAACTTAATTAAATTTGTAATTATGTATAACATGGTGATTAATAAAAGAAACGGAATAATAAAATTTAAATTTTTTTAAGAAATTAAATAATTAATATAATTTTGTTTTTCAAGAATTTAAATAATGTATGTGGAGAATTATACTCGAGGTAAGGGACATTTTACATTAAAACCCTCATTTTAATTGTTTTAAAATTTTATTTTCTAAATATTTTTCTTCCATTTATATACTATTAATGTTATTTTATTTATTCATTTTTATGTACATGAATGAATTATAATGTATATTTTATTTCACTTTTTTACTTTCTTTTAATTGTTTTAAAAAATGAATATTTTTAAATATTTTATACAGAATATTTTAACAGAAAGTGAAAAAGAATGTTTTATTTTAACATATATGACATAAATTGTTTTTCTAGACTCTATAAATTTTATTTTATGTTTTTATTCCTTATAATATTTAATTTTTAAAATAAAAACCATCCTTCCCTTTTTTCTAGGTATTTTTAAAAAATGTTTTAAATGAAATTGATATTTTAATATCTAGAAATGTTTTTTTAATGGGTGTGAATAATATTTTTATGGAAACAAAATAATTTATTTGTTATGATTATGTTATGGTTGTTAAGGATTGTTTATGGTGATGGGTGGTACTATTATAAACCAAGGTTTATTTTTTCCATTATAAACCAAGGACAAGTGTTTCCATTATAAACAATGTATGGATGGTTTAATTATAAACCAAGAATTGGTGAGCCTAATACAACTCTCTAATGCATTGGGTAAAGGGATGGAGTTAACCGGTTCTGTTTTTACTAAGTGATTATTAGAATTTACATGGTAGCTTATTCCATTTATAATAGTGATAAGAAAATTATATCCCATGTTACCTACATTATTTATCTATTCTTGATATGGGTTTTCACAGAAATCTTATGACTTCATATGGTAAGATAGTGAGAATAAGTTTAAAGGATAGTTTATTGTACTTATTTGGGAGAAATGGATATCTTTTTGAAAAAAAAATATTATTTTTCCATTATTTAAAAGAAATATTTTTTTTATTTTGCCTTTTATATTTCTTATAAAATATTTTATAAAAATATTTTGGCAGATAACCTGATTCCATGTGTAAGAAAATGTTTATTTTGAGCCTAAAGTTTGTTTGAAAAGGAACATTTTTATAAGTATTCATGTAATACAAGGTTTCTCTCTTTCTTTTTATATGTCCTTTACTGATATTTTTGTGCTCTTAACATGTTTTCAAAAAAAATCAAAGGGTTTTAAGTATGATTAGGGATAATGATGAGGTCAAAATGTAAATTTTGAAAATATGTTATGAAAATAAAATTTATTCAATTTTAAAAGTTCTATATTGTAGGAAAAATGGATACTGAGTGAAATTATACACTTTTTAATATATGGGCTTTTTTGTAAGAGATATGACAAAATTATCTAAAACACTAAACCATAAAGATTCTAAAAATATAATATAGTGAATCTGTGAGGTAAAACTCAAGAGTATGAAATTTTTAATGTTGGGTCCTTATATTAGGCCACTCCACTAATTTTTGTAGTGTGGTGGACATGAATAAATTAGATTACAATGATATTTATGATAACTGGGTATAAAAGGCATCCCCATGAGGTGAAGGGTTGAACTGTTTTTGTGGGTGTGATCAATAATTCCAAATATATCTTTGATGAGGGGGACATAGAAGGGGAACAAGAGGATTATAGTGATTCCGGTTAATTTACACAATAATTACATAAAAACAAATGAGAAATTGAATTTGGTTATTTTCATTTGAGTGATAAAAAAGTTATGAAACCTGTAGTGGAATCATATGGTTTTATTACTCCTCACCCTAAAATACTAAGAGATGTAAGGAATACTATAAATTAGAAAGAAATATTTTTACAAAGATCCTTAGGGGTATGATATTATATTAAAAAAGATATTCCTTCTCAATTATAAGTTGTCAAGGATAAATCATCATCCTCTAAAGAATAAAATTCAAAAGATACCTACTGGCTCAAGAACCACAATAGGGTAATTAAGGAGGGTTTTAAGTAAGATATTAATATTTGGGTTGAAGATCAAGAACTAGTGACCTTTCAGAGTTATTAAAATTAACAGATAATTATGGATGATTAACTTTTAATTAGGGTGTATATTTTTTATAAAAACAATTTCGAATTTAAGAAAAATTAAAATTTTAATTATATTCACTCTCCTTGGGAGTTGTTTATATCTCATATATTGATTTCTATGGATTGTGCGATGATTTTTTTGGTTTATTTCCATCTCAGTTTCTTTATAAATATTATATAGAGTTTGGTGATAATTATAAAGACGGGTTCTTATATAAAAATTGCTTGTAAAGCCTATCCCTGAACTGAAGATATATCTATTGGAAATTTCTTATTATGAAATTTATAATTGACTTAAATTTGCTTCATATTGAATATAAATTACAGTTTATATATTCAGATCCATGGATGTTGTGTTTCATTCGAAGCAAAAAAATATTTTATGTAGTATTGCTAAATATTGATTAAATTTGAGGTGGTTATACTGCTTTAAAAAGCCTAGTGACAAGAATAATTTCAACACATGAATCATCACATGAAATTTAGAGATGTAACCAGATAAGATTTATTGAAAACTTGATGAATTTGGATAGGGTTCATGTTTATTGTACCAATGTTGAGGTTTCCCATATCTATTATTATGAATTATAAGGTTCCCAAATGGAGAATTAAAGGCATTATTGGTTTATTCAAGTAAAGAACACTTACATGAGAGAACCAGAGTTCACTTGATGTTGATGATGATTCATGTGTCACTATTATAAGAGGTTTGAGATACATATGGGTTTGTCCTGAGTAGAGACTTAATGTGGTATCACATTCTAGTTTTTCTCCTCTAATTTGTTCATAATGTCATGTTCACTTGTAATCTCTTTCATTTCTTTGGTGGTGTAAGCTCATTACAACTCATGTTTCCACTATATGCTGCATTTTCATTAATAAATTTTTGATAGGTATGTGTTGGGAAACCAACTCATTTCTCATATCATTTGGGAATAATTATTATATTATTATAAATATTTAATAGATAATATTATTATATTAAATTAATAAATACTGATTAAAATTAAGTTAAAATAATATAAAAATAAAAAAATTAATAAAAACAAAAATCAATAAAAAATAAAATGATTATAAAAATTAAATCTTATTAAAATTTATTAAATTAAAAAAATTCACAGCAAAAAATACAAAAACTAATAAAATATTATAAATAAATATTATTATTAACCTTTTTATGAAAGTAATTGACTTTTTATAAATTAGTAAAAAAAATTATTAAACTTTTAAACTGTTAAATTATTAATAAAAAGTAATAGACTATTTATATATTTGAAAAGTAAAATTAATACCTTTGTATAAATTATTAAAAATAATTAATTACAATTAATTTTTTTATAAAATAAATAAAATTTAAAAAATTTAATTTTTTTAATAAATTATTTTAAATAATAATTATAATAATTTAGTAAAAACTTACTTTGTTATAAAAGTAATAAAATTATAAATTAGTAAAATTATTTTTATTTTTGGAATATTTTTTTACCTAAAATATATTATTATAATTTATTAATAAAAATTAATTAATTAAAAAATATACTAAACTTGTTGGGAAAACTAATCAAATATATACTATTATATAAATTACAGTGTTTTTATAGGATATTTAAATGATTAGTATAATGTAATAAAAATGAAATATCATGACTATCAATTTATTGGAAATTAAAATCATTCAATAGAGGTACAAAATATTGAAAATTTTCAAGTAAAATCACCTAATATTTCTCTTAATCGAAGAAGAACATATATAGATGATAATAATTTTCAATTAAGGGTTGATGGTGTTGATAATGTGGATAGTGTTACTTTTCAATGAATTTTAAAAAATGAGATATTATGGAATTGAATATCATATGGAAAACGTTGATATTGAAGAATAAGACGAAGACAATAAAGATAAAAAATATAAAGATAGTGATCAAGAATGAGGTGTTACATCTTACTTACTAATAGAATGATTATTTATGAATTGTTTTTAATAAATATTTATTATTTTTTAATAATTGATTCCTCTGTTAATAATTATTAATAGTTAATATTATTTTTATGTTTTAGATGGATAAATTTGATTTTAATGATAAGTAATTTAACCTCAATGAGACTGATATACCTAGTAATTATCCCCTTTTCCACCATCTAAACAATATAGTGGTGATGTTTGTACTACGCCATCAACTAGGAGGGGTTGATGCCTCACAAAATTGATGATTTGGGATTATATTCCTTAGCATTGTATATCTCTTGATTTTGATCCTTGTTTGAGAAAGTAAGGTAAAATACATATTTTATTTAATTTTCATTTTTTTCATTTCACCTATTTATAAGATAAATATCTATTCTTATATTCATAGTTTTTCACATCTTATTGTTGGTCAAACAGGTGCCATTCTAAGAAATTATTTTTTTACTCTACAGGTTTCATGGGATCATGTTTCTAGTGATGTAAATCAACGTGTATTCAAACATATATTTAATTTTTTTTTAATTTATTTAATTTAAAACATACTATATTATTAAATATCTATAGGGTTTATTGTCTCCTATGGATGATATCATGATACCCTTTATTTGTTTGCAATGAGAGTCCTTTATATATGATCATTTCTATCAATTTTTTCATAGCTTTTGAAAGTGATATATCGAGAGAGAATCTGTGATTGTGGTTGATGACACTTATATAAATCATCGACCCAACCATGTCCCGATCTATGATTGTGAGGGACTGTGAATATACTGAATAACATATAATTTTAGAAAGTGATAATTTTTTGGTCGATAGAATCAAGGGAGGAAAGAGATGACACATAGAGTTAACAGATTCAATTTTAGTATACATCATCAAAAGTTGGTAATTAAATTTTTTGTTGATTTATATATAATTTTAATACCAAATTTATATGTTAAATTTATTAAATTTTCAATGGATCTTACTATTATGGATTTTGATGTGTACAAAATCATGTACACTAATCATACTACTAGTGATATTGTTAGTGATAGATGGTAAGATATCATGATTAGTATTTCTTTTTTTCTTTTGAAAATTAACACAATATATATTTTTACCATTTTAATTTATAATTACACATTTTGGGATACATTTTATAAAAATAATTCTCATCTATATGAGAGTCGAGTTGATATAGAGGATAATTATTATAAGGGACCATACAAGTTAGTCTTTGATGAGGTGGCCTAGCTATAGAAAACAACGAGTCGTATTGAGAATGTTTAAGTAATTTGTATTGGTTCATAATCAATGTAAATTAGTTACTATAGTACTTAAATAAGTTCACTAGTCAACTCAAAAGAGATATCATTTGTAATAATCACCCATTTCTATTTTGGATTATGAGAAGAGGCTAATAGCTCGGGTTGAGAATATATAGAGATTTACTAAAGAGTAGTAAGATCAACGTCAATGGTGGGATAAGTGGAACTAGTTGTACGAGAAATGACATGAGAATATTATAATTTATGTGTGATGAATTAAATGTGGATAGTAATGTAGTTCCCTACACCTAATCACCTTCATGAGGATAATCCACTTTAGTGGCTTGATTATTATTTTATTTTTTTTTATTATTTTTGGATTAAATATTTTTAATCTTTTTTATGCATGGTTTGTTATATTTTTTCATTTTTTATTGCATTTTATTTTGTTTTATTTTGTTTTTTTATTGTTTTATTTTTTGAACTTAATTTTGATGGAATGGCCCATTAAAAAATGTGACATGGTTTTCTTATGATGGATGACAATTATCTATCACTATTAATATGTCTCAAAATTAATTATGATGGATTTTCATATCCATCGAAAAAAATGATACACCTAAACTTATTATTGGAAACTCATCATAAATAATATAAATTATGATAATATTTTTAGTGATAGGTTATTTGTGATGAATTCTCATTACAAATATCCTTTGTGATGAATTGTTTTACTACAACCAATGGTTGTAAGTTGGATTTATTTTCAATTAATATTATAGTTTTACGATTATCATGGCAGATCTAGTGAGGAGGTTTTAGATCCACTATTGTGGAAATATGGAGGAGATTTAGAATCAATACACATTTATTTTTCTATCAATCATGGTTTTAAAGGAAACTTGAGCATATATAGAGTAGTTTGGAAAATTCTCAAAATCATTTGGTGAGGAAAGGAAAATCATGGCATAATGATTGTTATCATGCCAAATCTTGTGACATAGGATTTTACTAATAAAGACTTAATTTAATTTTGAGTTTCAGAGTGCTGGGACCCCTAAGGGTAAAACAATAAATTTACCCTAGTATACGACATCAGAAAAGTTCTCTAGGGATTCTATTGATTCTGAGGTGTGGTGTTTACCTTGGAGCTAAGCTATTATGGAATTAAAGTCATAACACATACTCAATAATATTATATAAATTATAAAAATAGTATTTTTAGTATGTGAACATGTATTTATGATAAAATGTTTTAATATAAAAAATGGGGTCTCATATGGGAAATTAAGACCATGGTTGTGTCTGGAATTTCATTTTTTCCCTAGGAGCAGTGTTAGTTTCTTTGAAACTGAGACCATTGAGAGTTGTTGCTATGTGGTCAAATGCATTCCCTTGATTTTTTATAACCAGTAGATCCAGACATTGTATAAGGTATTATCTATTTATATTCCTCATGGTTGTATGCCTTGTTTGATTTAGGATCTACTATCTCCTTCATTTCACCAGCCCTAGTCAAGGATTCAAGGCTTAAGGTGGAGAGTCTTCCAACACCCATGGTGTTGACTATGCTAGGTAGAGACAGAGTTAGTTTATTTGATGTATGTAGGGATTGGGAGCTAATATTAGGATAGTATCTCTCTTTGAAATATTTTATATGTATAAAAATGCATTTTTATGATGTCATCCTTGACATGGACTATCTATATTCGATGCAGACTTATAATGATTCATTTAGGAGGAGAGTTATATTTTAGGAAGAAAGCAATGATAATATCATGTTTTTTGTGAGTTTGATCATCAAATAGGTTATTGTAATGGAGATATATTTTCTTATATAATAGATAAGTTAATAATTATTTAATTATAGGTTTAGTAGGTGTTTATTCCCTGGGTTGTATAAGAGTACTCGGGTGTCCTCCCAGAATAGGTAGTGATTTTACTCCCTCATTAAGAAATCAATTTTGGGATATATCTTCCACCTAGTGCCTCTCTAATATTGATGTATTTAAATATAATGCCACTTTAAGAGTTATAATAACTATGGATTCAGTTTGAATATCTTTTAAAAATAGTTTGTATTCATCCTAGATCCCCCCATGGTTATATGATCTTGTTCACGAAGAAAATAGATAGAAGTCTAAAATTATGTACTGATTCTCATCACTTGAATAGGAAATAGAGAAGAACCATTACACTCTTACATGTATTTTTAATCTATTTTATCAGCTAAAGAGAGTTATCTAGTTCTTGAATATTTTTTTATAGTTAGTATATCATCATATTTGGATGAAGGATAGAGATATATCATTAAAGAATCAATGGATTTATTGTAATGCCCATCAATGTCACAAAAATGACAATCATGTTCATCAGAATTATGGAATTTTTATTTTATGAGTTCATTGACTAGTTTTTGGTGGGGTTAATTGATGAAATATTTGGGTATTATTAATAATATTAAGATCATATAGATAATTTTTAAACCATTCTGGACGTCATTCAATTTCATAAGTTATTTAGAAAGTAATAGAATTATAATTTTTGGGATAGAGAGGTGAATTTATTACGATATGATGTGTATCAATAAGGATTATTTGTTAATATTTCAAGGATAAAACTAATTGTTTATTGGGTAACCACTAAGAAAAATACAAGGTTTTAGAATTTACATGGTTTGGTAGGATATTATTAGAGGTTCATACTCGAGTTCTTTTATGTTTCAAATCCCTTATTAGCCTTGACCCAAAAGGATCAAGACATCATGTGAACTTCCCAATACCTAGGTTATTTAAAGTATTTGAATGAGATTATTTTCAATTATCTCATTCTCTATTTTCTATAGGAAGGTGTTATATTTAATTCATGATGAAGTTATCCTAGTTTATGTAGATTAGTTGGATGACTTGTTAAGGAATTATTTAGAGAAGGTTTTGGGGCATCATGGGGTTTCAAAGATGATTATCACTGATTGTGATTCCTATTTTAACTTCCATGAATGGATGGGTCTCATCAAGATTTCATCTTATAGCTACTTCTCAATATCTCTTTTTATCCATGGGTGAACTGTTAGGCAGAAAATGAATATTTAGACTTTTAAGACATCTTTCATGCTTGCTTTCTAGATTTTGTACATTCATGGGTGATTCAATTACCCTTGGTTGATTTTTCATATAATAATATTTATCACTATACCATTGGTTTGGATATTTTTAAGGAACTGTATGGAAGACCTATATGATCTTCATTATGTTGGAATGATGTCAGTGAGTTAGAAATTATTGATCCAGAATTGGTGTAGATAATGTCAAATAATGTGAAAGTGATTTTATAATGAATGAATGTTTATTAGAGTTATAAAAAATCCGTATATTGATCATAGGAGGAGGCCTTTAGTGTTCAATGTTTGAGATCATGTGTTCTTGAAGGTTTCTCCTCAATCTGGAGTGTGAAGGTTTTGTTGTGGGAGTAAGTTTTATCCCTTATTTATTGGTCCTTTCAAGGTATTAAAGTGATTTGCTGTAGTTAAATATATATTATAACTAACCCTAAATATGAATCAAATTCATAACATTTTCCACTTGTTACATCTGTGTTAGTACCTTCAAGATGATTCCCATGTTATCGATCAGGATGAGTTGGATGTTTAGGGTGATGTGATGTTTGAATACCAATATTTTTAAATTCTAGAAAATCAAGAGAAGGTGTTTCATGGGTGTTATGTTCCCTTGATACGTGTCCTATAATCACAAGATGGTTTGGAAGATTGAACTTGAGAAGTTGTGTTGAAAATGTGTACTCAATATCCCTGGTTTTTTTATGATTGATTATTGGTGTGATAATATGTATGGCTTGATCTTGTATGATAAGTTTATTTATAATGCTTTGTGACTTCATGTTTTTCCTTATGGTGTGCTATTATTAAATTGAAACCATAGTTTAGGAGATATCTCATTAGAAATTTATCAACATTTTTATTCTATTTCATTCCATGTTTGGTTTTGATTCTCGAGGAAAAGAATCGTTTGAGAGGAATATTATGTAAGGGTTCATATTTTATTGAACCCTAACTATGTTATTTGTTTGGTGTTGAGGAATTTTGGGGTTGTTTTACTATAAATGTTGGAGGTTTAGTGAAGTATTATTTAATTTTTAGTTAATGTACTATTTTTTTGTTTAATTTTTCTTTCCCACTTTTGACTAAGTATTATATATTATATGTGATAATAAAATATTATGCATGGTTTAAAATATAATGCACCTATTAAAATATGGTATATCATTTATATTTTCATAAATGTTACCTATATTTTTTATGTATTTATTTATATTATGTGTTTATTTATATATATTATGAAAACACTAATAAATATTTGAGTTTATTAAATGTTACCCTTTATCAGTGCTAAAAAAATAATAAATAATGGGGTATCGTTTTTACTGCTACAAAAAATTCTAATAAAAGTATTTCATTTATCAATCATAAAATGCTTATTTTTACTTATGATAAAAGTAATATTTGATAAAAAATATCATTAAAAATCATATACTAATATATAAATAGATTGATATTGATATAAATATAATAAGTTTTATAAAATATGATTTATATAATACTAGGTATGTAATTACACATTATATATATGATGTTTAGTGAAAATGGTCTATAAAATAAATAATAATTAAAATTAATTAACAATTTTCTAATTATTATTGATTAATAGTCATTTAATAAAAATGTAATGATATAAAAATTCAATAAATTAATAAATGATCTAAAATAGGCTGAAAACGTGACTAGAACTTCAATCAACTATAACTTCTGAACCAAGTGTCCATTTGAGCTCCACCACATATTAAATTGATTATTTCAAAAAGATCTATGATGTGGTGAATTGTTAAGAAACTATTCAACCTTTTCTCTAAGTCAAAAAAAACATGGAATGCCTTTAGAACTGTGTTTTTTGTCAGGACACCTTAATTTTTGAACATTTTATGGAATTGTTTCCTCGTTTATGATGGTGCTCTGATCTGTTTCAGTGAAGGCTCAATTTATTCACTGGAATTTCAATCATATGGATATTATTACATTCAAATTTTATCATTTTTTATACTTTATTGTTATTTAAAATTAAATGTATACACATATATACATATATGTATATATTTACATATAAAATGTCTTTCTAAATATATAAATCAAATATAAATAAAAAATAATTTCAATTTTAGTTAAAATAAAACAAGTATGAATATTTATATACCCTTACAATGTATAGATTATATATATATATATATATATATATATATATATATATTTGTGTGTGTGTCTGTTTTAAAAAACACATATATATTTATCTATATATTCTAATACATGTATATAAAAAGTAATATATAAATTCATGTAAATAAATATAAATATGTAAATTTATATTTATAGACACACACACACATATATATGTAGGTATGTTTGTTTTTTTGTATAAATACATACATGTATGTATGTATGTATTTATTTATTTATAAACACACAAACACACACACAACATATTTTATAAATTTATTTCAAAATAATATATATATATATATATATGAATAAATATATTGATAAAAAGTGTAACTAAATATATATAAATAAATAGATATCTCACCAAATAGATAACAAAAAACATAAAGCAGATGTAAACACACAGGTGAGTGAGGGTAAAGGTCATATGTTCGAATACAAGTGAAGGTGTGTGCTGGTGTGGGCAGGAGCATTGGTTTAGCATTGATAAATGGTAGGGGTAGGGCCAATTGAGAATTGACAAAAGAGATGCGGGTTTTCAAGTTGTGATAAAGGGGTGAGTGTTATCCCTATGAATCTCTCATATATTTACAGAAAAAAAATTCTTTTATCATCTTGTTTATCGCTCATAAAGGCTAATTTTATCAGCACTAAAAAAATCTAATAAAATCGGTCTTTTATCAGTGTTTTTACTGTATATAAAAGAAACATTTATTGGCTCTTTTTTGAGCAGTGATAAAAATTCTCCAATTTTACATGTGCTTAGTACATCAGTGTTTTTTACATTGATAAACGGTTTTTCTGAGAGTGATAAAAGTTGGTTTTGTAGTAGTGAAATAAATAATATTACGAGTAATGTTATAAAATTAAATAATTAGGCATATATAAAGTGTATTATTCAATATTTATATATTAAAATGTTATATACATAATTTTAATATATATTTCCTTATGAAAAATCATGGTGATAGAAAAACATTTTAAATCTAAAATGTTTGAAAACCATTTTTTTAATGAGATTAAAAAAGTGTAATTTAAGGTGGGGAAATAGAAAAACCTATTAAGTGTTATAAAAAGTGTTTTTCTGTTAAGAAAAAAGAAAAATTGAGAGGAATAAAAAAATTTAAAATGCCACATTGAATTTTTTGCATCATTTGTGAAGTTTTTTATTTTGATACTATGATTTAATGATATTATACATGTACAAATTTAAATAGAAATTTAATATTTAATATTTCTTTTAAAATGAAATTTATATAGTTAAGCAATTCATTACCCATATGTTGCATTGTTTAAAAATAAAAATTTTTGGGTGATATTAACCTTAGTAAATGAGACAATTGTAGGGACATACATCACACTGAGATAGGGTTCCACAACCATGTGATACAAAGTGGAATTTTGTGAGAGTTGGATGAACTGTGAAGTATCCATGGGATATTGCAAGATTCATTTGAAAAATTTCAGCCTTAGAATAGTTTTTGTTGTGATTTCTAATGGTTACGGGTTTTCCATCTTATATCCTCAACATTGTGAACCTTTCTCCCTCTCAATATATCTAAAATTATGTAATGTAATGCAGAAAGTGTGTCACCACGAACATCTAAGCTTAGCAGGACAAGTATGGTGTAACACCCCAAGTTTTAGGTATACGGCCCTTTATTTTTTTTATTTTAAATATATAAAATGTTTTAGTTTCGTTTTGATGGGTTCAAAGTGGTTTTGGAACTTTTTGGAGGATTTCTCGAAGTTTCAAGCATGATTAGTAGAAACTGTGCAATGGAAACAATGGTCACTAGGCAGACACATACTTGGACCATGATTTGGAAAAATTGTAAAGATTCCAAGGAGAAACCATGCACTTTGAGACAATGGGGAAACACGTGGTTGGTGTATGGTTTGTCTAAACAAATGATCCGACCGTGTGAGGTATGATTTGAGGTAATAGCTCATGTATGGTGTTAAAAATCATTGTAATTAAATGAATTTTTAGAAAAATAAAATATTTATTATTTTATAATAGATATTTTAAAATTATGGTTGGTTTGATGAAAGTATAGTGTTTGTTGAAATTCTTTGAAATGGAAAAAATATTTTTATTGAAATTTATTCACATGATTTTAGCATAATGGTTGGTATGGGTTGAATGTGATGGATAATGGTTGTGAAGTACCACCACCAAAGGAATTGTGTATAGACATGAAGTTCCACCTCAATGGGAATACTATTCTTGTGTGTGTATGTTGTGGATATATGTTTCCATGTAAAATTATATTCCAAATCACAAATTTGGAAATGGTTTAAATATTTTTTTGATGTTTTCCATAAAAACGATGGTGATAACTTATTGTTGATTACCTTGGAAAATTTTATTTATTTATTTATTATAAACTACTTTTCATTTCTGAAACTATTTAATAAAATGTGATAACAAGTTTTATAGTAGTAGAGTTAGTTGGGGATTCATTGGATGAATCCTACTATGTTTTATACTCATCCCTTACTTTGACACAATGGTGCATTTTCAGATGTTATATATTAAGACATGG
This sequence comes from Viscum album, assembly GCA_963277665.1. NCBI lineage: Eukaryota > Viridiplantae > Streptophyta > Magnoliopsida > Santalales > Viscaceae > Viscum > Viscum album. The sequence continues at coordinate 1,356,523,204 of OY728164.1, forward strand.
GTAATGGTAATGCATCCCAGTTCTTTAGTTATTCTTCTTGATACCATAGACTGAGCTTTATGATTTGATGCTTGTATCAGATTGGGATTTACTGTTTTATGTCTTTGGGGCCTTTTCTTTTTTTATCTCTTGGTTCCAATGTTTATGTCAATTTTATTCCTCTTGTACTTTGATATTGTGTTTTGGTTTGGTTTTGTGTTGGCTTGTATTTCTATACTCATTCATTATGTAGAGGTTTGGTTTTTTTGGTTATCCAAGTTTGGTTGTTTTTAAGGTAAAATTGTCACTCAATTGTTTTTTAAGGTCCTTGGAATTTATTTCAAGCATTTGATATCTTTGGGAAGTCACCTTAGGCTTAGTAACATCCTTCCACCTCATCCCAAACCAATGGGTGAGGGGAGAGATATTACATAAGGGATCCACAAACTTCTCCTCATTATTTTATGTGTGGATGTGGATTTAATATGGTCAGTTTTTCATTGGATAAATAAAAAATATTATCTTAACGTGAATAATTATATATAATTAATAAAATTGAAAGTGAATAGTTTTCTACATGGGGATACGATAATAATTCTATTGCATATATGTTTATCTAGTTACCATGTGTATTATTATACTATTATTTTTTTAAGTTGTCACACATTACTAATATATCTAAAAATGAATAATTATTTAAATACGAAATGCTAATAAAGATTGAGAATAACTAAATTTATGCTTTTACAAAGCACTGTTTTTCATATATTGATAGAGTGGTTATTTTTATTAAAGAACTGTTAAATTATAAAAATATTTATCACTACATTAGAGTTGTTCAATTTTATTTTGTACTTATAAATAAATAAATACATTATTATTATTTCATAAAATGTTAAGGATTAGTTTTCATTGATTTTTTTATCATTATAATTTTCACTATTATAGTATAGTTTAAATATAAATTTTTCATACTCAAATATATTTATGAATAATTGACATGATCCAACAAGTAAAATAAATTAATGATGTTATACTTAAAAACTAACATCCAAATTTATGCAAACCATGTTGTTATTACATTCTATCATTGATTGTAGAAAAATAATTATTTAATAATGTCAATTATTACCTAATTGTTATTTAATGTTTCCGTGGTTATATATATCAAAATAATTTTAAAACCCTTGATAACAATCATTTAAAACCTAGAATGATTGATGTTTTTTGGGTGGGATGATATTGATGTTATTTTTTTATTGGTGTTATGTTATGGTTGAGGATGAGGATGATGTGGAATGGTATTGATCATGATTGGATCATATGATAGACCTACTTGATTTTTCTTTTTATTGATTCTTATTACTTTATTTTTTTAAATTATTTTTCATCTATGTAGGGAATATTATTGCTAGTCGTTGTAATAGAGTCATTGTAACCAAAAATAAGGAATATTAAATAAATAATAAATTAATTTAACATGGATGGTTCTTTAATTTTTAAGTTGATGATGATATATTAAATAATTTAATGGTTTTGGTAAATTATTAAATGATATTTAATATTAATAGTGAAATAAAATATATTTAGATTAAAATGATTATAAAAATCAAGAAATTTATGATGGGAAAATATTAAATAATCATTAATTTGATATTGATTAATGATTATAGAACCTTTATTCTCGTATGCTTGAGAGTTGTCTTTCTAGTCCTTAATAATGGAAGCTAAGTTGAAAAGTGGGATGTTAGTTATAAATGAACCTAGGTTATAGGTAGTTGTCCCCAAGTTGGTTGTGTGCTATCTATATATCATTATTTTCTATGATTTACTATGCTCCACCACCTAAGTCAGCAGGGGTAGTCAATGCCCAGATTTAGCATTGGTTTCCAGGTTTCATCCTAATATTCATGTTATAGAGATTACACATATTTGACTACTCTCCCTACCCCACTCTTTTATTCAAATATAGGTGTCTTATGTAGGAATATATGGTTTTTTGTGTTTTATTGTATAGGATATATTTATTTATGGGTTGTAATGGCTTTAAATTAAGACATAGACGTATATAAAATTTATGGAGGCTTATGGTTATAATAGATACTTGTAATATATGTGTACTTATACATAGTCTATAATTTCTTGAGGTATAGTGTATATTTACATGGGGATAATGGTATACTATGTGATGTGTTGGTATGTGGTTTTGATGTGTTTTTTTGTGGTGTTGTGTGACATAAAGTGGATGAGAGAACCAAGATGTATGACTTTAGAGTTTAAGGTGATTAGCTTGGTGTGAAAGTTATAGTGGGGAACCATTTATGTGTGTGTGTGTTTCCTTATTACGTTACCAAATTTTTTCATTATTTCACATGTGGCGAGTTTGGGAATATATATTATTTGACTAGGTGATGAGTTACCATATCTGTTTATTCAATGGTGCTTTAGTATGCTTCTTCAACATTTTCATGAGAGGGTTTATAGAGGATCTTACTAAGTGTACTTGTATGATAACACCTATATATATACGTATGTATTCGAAGTCCAAAAGTGTGAGTTAGTGATCAATTTGGATATTACTATCTCCTAAATATTTTTCATGAGTAATAAGTGATCATGATTACTATCGTAGGGGTTGTAGTGGAATTTATTTCTCTGTTGGTATTTACATTATATGATATATCATGTATTGGGATGGGTTTTTTTATTATATTGAATATGATTTTTAATTTAATTATTACTATTCTAGGAATATTTAGGGTATTACCTATCTAGTGTGGGTATACCATAACCTCGGTGTTAGTCTCTATCATATTTCCTATTGGAGGTGGGGTTTGGGGGTAACTCCTAACACCACTACCCTCCCAGGAGAGGTATCAGTGGGGATTGATCATAACATATAATTATAGGGTGGCCACCATAAATTATATAGTTATATATCTAAGTAAATATTGGGATGCCTTTGGGAAATTATAGTGCTTACAAAATTAAATAATGATAATCTTCATTGGGAATATCAACAATAATTGATGTAATAACGATATTTATCAAAAACAAAAATCCAAAAATGAGGTAGGGATCATTATTTATATTTTTTTCCATTATTCATGATTTCGATATTGGACTTATGAAATGAAATCAATATTATTCATTAATAAATTGAGGTAAATTATTCAATGGTAATTTTTATTTATTTATTACTATTATTTTTTTCAATTAATTTCCAAACCTAATTCAAAAATTCTTATCCTTACTTCATGGATATGAATAATATGAAAATTATCCTTCCATAACATTTTACTTGGTTATGGAGTGGTTTTGTTTGAAAAAATAATAAATAATGAAGGCTTGAGATTACCCTCTCTCTCATTTATCTATTTTTCTCTCCCCTCTCTTATTTTCTACCCCCTCATTCTTTTCCCATAGGTTGTACTAGTGTCCATTATCCCCTTTGGGTTTTCTAAAGGTTTCTACATGGGAATGTCATACTTATCTCGACAACAGGAAACGATGTGGTGAAACATCATGAAGGAGGGGTACATTATCATCAACATGGATTCAAGAGAGATGGGTAATGCGTGATATCGAATCAGGGCAGTCCATACATGGTGTGATGGTGGAATGTGAGAGGCAAGGGTGTTACACATGGTCAGTGGGGTCAGTGATCAAAGGCAGGAGGGTAGAGTGTTGGTCGTTGGTCAAAGGTAAGGGCAGTGATGAGGTGTTTCACTTGAGTGTTATTAGGAAGAAAAATGTCTCATTTTCATATAAATAGAAATAAAAGAGTATTGATAAAGAAAAATAATGAGGAAAAAAATAAAAAAAATATGTATATAAGTTTATATTGTACAAAACACACTCACCCAAGTTGGTCAGGTAGGTTTGGTGGAACATGTCCACATTACTCAACCTAAACAACATTCCACAATACTAAAGGGATATACATATGCACAAAAGGTTCCCCCTCCCTCTATGTGCCACATGGTTTTCACAAAGGCCATTTTGGGGTGTGATAATATTCTAAGTGGAATATTTTGTAACTTTCTCATTGTAGGTGAATTTTAGCTAAAGATATAACCTATCCTGAGTATTTTTCTATTTAAAGAATAATGGAATGGTATGTATGTTTATACAATGTCATTTTTTTGGTGATAAAGGTAGATTGTAAAATTGTATCCATAGGCTTGATAATGATTTTTTGTTGTGACTGTCAGAGTGTTATCATCCTAAATATAGGGTTGGTATCCCCTCTTGTTCACCAATGGTGTGGGATCCTCTAATTGAGGGTAAATTTAAATATAGGGTCAGTATCACCCCCATAAATGTGGGGAATAGGATCATATGTCATATCATATATGTAGGTTTGTTATCCTTATGCATACCTAAGTAATGAGATTCTTTATTTATGGGTCATTTTATATGTAGTTTTGGTGCTACCCCCACATACTCAAGGTGTGAGATACTCTAATTGTGTAGTCGATATTCCTCTATTATAAGAGCTCAGTCAGGGTGTGGGATTCATCACTAGGGTTAGTAATCCATTAATTGAGGTTTGTTCTAATAATACTCATGTCCCTGAGTAAGATTCTAGTGAGGTGGTGTGGTTTTTTTATACGTTTTTGGTTATGATAACAGGGGTTAGTACCCGTTTGACCAATATATATTCTTAGTAAAGGTATGGGTTCCCCTCTGGGTTTATATAATGGTAAAATTGATATGGTGGGTGGTATGGGGTTGTATTTCCTTGATTGGAGTTCTTACTTTAGTAAGAAGTTGGAAACCCATTATTATTCTTAGTGTAACTATAGAAAGTTTGAGACTTGGAAAATATTATATACTTCGATACATGTGACTCCTAAATCACCCATAGGTTTCCTTTGAGATTCAACATAATGTTAGGCTACTAATGTAGCTTTTATGGAATTATTGGTTCCTTAAGTATTCATAACTACTCGTATGTTATGTTATCTAAGGATTGGAGTTGAGATGACTAGTAAGTATTTATGTCCCTGGGACTTATAGTTATTGAACATATCTGAATTAGTCTTCCTTGTATTCCTCATGCACACTCTCTAGTACAAGGATCAGTGAGATGAACTATTGTTTTGGTTTCTCGTTTTTAGTTTTTAGGGAATCATTTTGGGTATGTTTATACTCAACCCTGAATGAGATTTATGTCCCCATATGTTGTTTTTTTATAGATGATTCATAGGTTTAGAGATGATCTTGTTGGGTATGACAACCTATATCTTTCATACAATTTATTTAATGATTTATTTCACAAATATACACATAATATGACCTAGTATATTGTGAGGACTAGTGTATTTGATTAATTATATATATATCATGATAAATTGAAACATGAATAAAAATACATAAACTAAAACTCTATTACGTGCCCTTAAATTTACTTGAACTTCTAAAATTTCATGGTATAACATAGGGAATTACATAATAAAGGGGTGAGATATAAATCCTTGTAAAGGGGTAATAAAATAATAACATACGGTAAAGCAGTAAATGTGAGTCAATAGGAATATAAATGTAACATAATAGGGGTAAAAATCATAAACATGAGCATTGAAGCATGACATAAAATGATAACCTAATGGAAACATTGGAATGTAGAAATAACATAATACATGACACCATAAAAATAATTCAAATATAAATTACAAGACATCATAACATAGTGTTCTTAGGATAACTTCCTATGAACCATACAAGGAATCTTATGAGATAAAAACATTATCCAATTCAATGGAGGACTATATAATTCTGGCTCGTCTATCCAAATTCATATCATGTACATGTTTAAGTGTTCCATACAGATATAAAACATAAGGTAGTATTTCATCAATTTTAATCCCATGATTATGGAGTGTGGGTTACATACATGGGAGTAACAAAACAATAAAGGATAGGTACTCCTAGGTGAATTCTATTGAGTGGAAATGGGGATGTGTATTCACTACACAAATGTATGGGATGTAAATGTCAGAGGATAATTTCTATAGCATAACGGGGGTACATAAAGATTTATTAAAGGGTTTAATAAGAGATAAATGGGTTTCTTATCAATTTTAAATCATATTTATAGTAAAAGGTAGGTGTAAAAACATATCACAACAAGAAAAATTGGAAATAAAAAGTCACGATATAAATAAGGTGCTTGAATAAAGTGTAGAAGGAGAAGATCAATTACCTTGAGAGGGCACTTATAAAATATTTGGAGGAAATTATTAATAGATTTTTAAAACATATCGAGGGATGTATAAAGGAAGGTCCAGAGTAACTTCATGATACAATGGTTTTTAGTAAATAGGAATGGGAGGCAGGGTGGGTTTTTATATCAAAAGAGGGGACAATTCGTTATTAATTTCTAAAAATAAGTTTTATACTCATTATAAAAACTTAATCAAATATGAAAACCACCCCATGGTTTTTACCAAGTTAGAGTTTATGTCATTATTTTATAAGTATAAAAACTTAAATTCCTAAAATAATAACATTTTTTATGTGGAAGTGAGCTTTGTTTATAAATAATTGATTTTAAAACCATAAAATAAAATATTATTTTGGGGGATTCATTAAGGGATTATAAAATTAATCAAATAACTTAAAAAACATATTATTTTAAAGAAGAACCATAATTTGGTTCATGGATACTATTTATAGTATTTATTACATCACTTTTTGGATTTAATGATGTTGTAATACACAACCTATGACTGTATCGTATTTAATTTTTACACAAAAATCAAATATCTCAAAAAATAATAAAAAATTAACCATTGGATAATTTCCCCATGATAATTTCAAAAATAATATTTATTTTATTAAAATAGGTCTCTAAATATGATAATTTATACTTTTGAATAAAAAATCCCCATTTATGGATAAATACTTGTTTTTTGAAAATAATAGTTTTCTGACCCTTAAAAATTTACATATGACTTCATAAAATTATATAATCATTTTTGTTTAATAAATATTATCTAGTAATAATATTTTATTAAAATTTCATTTTTATCAAAATTCTTTAACTCATTAAAAAAGTGTATCTTGATTGAAGCTATATATTTATTAAAATAAAATTTTTATTTGATCATATCAAAATCTAATTTTTATCAACTGTATTATTTCATCATTATAAAGTAATAAAAAAATATATATACAATCATTAATTAATAAAAATAATAAAAATTCATCATTTTTGGGTATATATACATAACCCTTTATTACACAAGAAAATTACGAAAGGTTATGGTGTGAAATGGTGATATTTTCATGGGGTAGTTTAGTAAACAAGATTTGGGTCGTGATCTCGATACGATTAAACTTCTCACATAAACTGTTTTTCTTATTATTTAGTTGTTGAATTTTAGCTTGGGATTGGTCAAGGAAAAATTTCAGTTATGATATCTCCCTTGGAAGCCCTGATAAATTGGCTTCATAGGGTATGATCCTACTAGTTGAGGCCATCGATTCCTTTGTCCGTGTCAATTCAATTTATCATAACCTTATATATAAAAAATCATATAATCATTGAACAATGGATATACTATCAATTGTTTTGATGTTTAAAAATATTTTAAATCAAACTAGATATAACATATAATTTTTTAAAAACCAAATTAGTGCATGTGTTTTATATAATTAATTTTCTTAATAAGGCAGTTATCCATTTAAAATGGAATTTAATTTATAATTTTTTTGGAGGTCAAATTATTACCCCATTCATAAATTTCAGCCTCAAAATTTAATTCATACACTAAAATAGATTGAGTAATTCTATTTCATCACCTCTTCTGGTTACCAAGTATCTTCATCAAACTTCTGGCTCCACCACGACACTTTGACCAGGCGAGTTGTCTTGTTTTGTAGAACCTTGTCTCTATGATCTAAGAACATCACCAGCTGCGACTCATATGAAATATAATTCTATTATTGTACTATGTATTGAGTACATTGGCGGGTTCTAGTATGTACTTTCTCAAGAGGGATAAATGGAACAGATCATGTGCTTGAGATAGGTTAGGTGGGAGTGCTAGTCAATAGGCAACCTCTGCAATGTGATCACGAATATCGAAGGGTCTGATGTATCTTGGACTATGCTTTCCCTTCTTTCCAATCCTCATTAATTTATTCCATGGAGATATATAAAGAATCACTTTATCTTATATATCAAACTCAAAGTCTCTTCAATGATTATCTAAATAGATTTTCTACTATCTTTTTTTGTATTTTATATGATGTTGAATGGTTTGAACCTTCTATGTACTCTAAAAGCCCCAAGGCCTATGATTTTTATTTATTTCTGTGTAATCCCTCTTTTAAGGGTTTAAGAGGGAACCTAAAATGAATCATAGTCCTAGTGGAACAAGTAAAATTTTAACCTTTTCTATCGTTTATTGGATAATATCAAGTCCCATCATCTTTTTCTCTCTAACATCATCTCGACATGTAAATTTTAGACACTTTTTACCATATATATATTCTCATAAGGTTCCATTTGAATTATATAATAGAAAATATTTTAATATGATAACTCTACTAGGGGAATGTAAAAAATCCAAAATCCTTTGAAATCCATTGAAAAATATCTCAACATATCATAAAGAGTTTGAATGGTTCTTTCAGACTTACCATTCATCTGAGGGTGATAAGCAGTACTGAATCTTAGTTATTTATAGAATACTTGTTGAAGGATTCTCAAAAACCCTGAGCAAAACCTCATATCTTAGTTGGAATCAATAGAGTATAAATTCATGTAGTCTTACCACTTACGTTATATATATCTTGTAAATTTGGTCGAGGGAAAATTTTTCGTTGATAGAAATGAAATGTGTTAACTTGGTTAGGTGATAGACTCCCACCCAGATGGTGTTATTGCCTTTAGGGGTCCTGGGGATTCCTATGATGAATTCCATGTTTATTTTTTCCCATTTCAATAGTAGTATAGTAAATGGTAGAAACATTCCATTAAACTTCTTTCATTCATCCTTTATTTATTGGAATACCAAGCATCGTGATATAAATTCCACAATCTCCCTCTTCATATTATCCCACAAGAATTTTTTATTAAAATATGTATACATCTTATAGATTCTTGATGTAATACAGAAGGTTGAGGTATGATAATAATGTAAAGTCTCCCTCTTTAGTTCTCTTTTTTATGCGACATATATTCAGGTTCTAATGTTTATAACTCCAACTTTAGAAAATACAAACATTAAAATATTCACTAACTTTTTCGGTATCACCCCATTATCCTTCTGATCCACCTTGATTATCTCATGAATATATGTTTGAGCTATAATTTTGGAAAGTTAGGATGAATATCCTTTCATTATTCTCATTTCCATCATTTGTATGTCTGAGAATTGGATACCTTACAATTCCCATCATGGATAGGGTTGTATGATCCTTTCTAATTAGATCATATACAACTTCTTTCCTTCCAATTATGGTAATGGACTGAAAAAACATTATCTTTGATTAGCTATAACTACCTTTATTGGTTCGTAATGAGATCCTTTTGCGTGAATATATACTTGAAGCTTTTATGATTCATATATATGTCAATCATCTCCCCATGGATATAATGTCACCAAATTGTTAGTGAAAAGATCACTATAGACAATTCTAGATCATGTTTTGGGTAGTTATGTTCATGTATATTTAATTAGTATGAGTAATAGCCTAAATTTGTCATCTTTCATGAGTACACAACCCAATACTTTTTTGTATGCATCATTGTATATCACAAATCATTACTCACTAGTGGGTAATGTTAGTATAGGTGTAGTGATTAGCCTCTTCTTAATAACTTTAAATATTTTTTTCATTCATTATTCTTTAAAAACTCCACCTCCCTTTAGGGTAATCTTTGATAATGGGATTTAAAATCATTATAAGTTTCTCACAAATCAAAAATAGTACCCAAAACATTTAAGGAAGCTACATATTTCTATCACAATGGTTGTTCTATTCCATCCTTTAATTGCCTTTATTTATTAATTATCCATATATTTCCCATTGATAGTGATAACATTCTTAAGTAATGTTACTTTATCCAACCAGAACTCAAATTTACTATACATTACAAACCTTTTTCATTCTATAAGTACTTTCATACAACATCAAAATTCCCATCATGATATTCCTTAATTTTAATGTATATTAGAATATCATTTATAAATACTACCAAATATTTGTCGAGGAAGTCCCTAAACCCTCTATTCACTGATTCTGTGAATATTTTTATAGAATTAGTGATTCCAAATGACATTACTATGAACTAATGGTGCCCATACCTTGTATGGAAATTATTATTGGGGATATATTCCTTCTTCACCCTTACATGATAACATCCCAACTAAAGATCCACCTTAGAGAAGTATTGGGATCTATATAGCTGGTCAAACAAGTCATTAATCTTTGTTAAGGACACCTATTATTTATCAATATTTTATTGTGTTCATGATAATCAATATAGAGGTACATTGACCCATCCATCTTCTTAACAAAAATGACCAGTGTAACCCAAGATGAAGGAGTTGGGCATATAAACCCTTTATCTAGATTCCACTGTAGTTTCTTCTTTAGTTCGTCAAGTTAAACAATTTCCATTCTATATAGAGTCTTGGATATTGAGAAATCAATAAATATAAGATTGATTAATAACTAAAACTCTTTTATAGGAGGAGGACAGGTAAAAACGTCATTTAATTCCCTTACAATGATCATGTCATCAAGGGTGATCTTTTCCTTAGTCTAAATAATATATGCTAGATATGCTTACTCATAATACAATGATATCCATTCTTGATAGGATGATACAAAAATAGATTCATCTTCCTCCTAACATTTTTATAGAATCAAAGGGTGATTTTTCATAAGGAGGGTGATTTTATACATTCAAACATTTATGTTGGATCTGTACAAGGATAGTTGATCCATGCCCAAAATAGTATTGAATTCTGTTAAAGGGTGTATCATAATGTTTTATTGGAAATTCATATCATGAATTTTGGAAATACAGGTGTTATATACTTGGGATGAAATAATTTCCCCATTTATCATTTTCACTAATAACTCTACTTCCATATTGTTTGTTGTGTTTTAATAGTTTTACTAAACTTGTGTGATAAAAAATAATGTAAATAGAATCAAATAGAATGTTTACTATGCTATAATGAAAACTAGTGTACCTTTCACTAATTAATAATCAGTATCCACCTCAACAGTTTTGAGGGAATATTCTCACCCTTTCTCACTAGGATTGGGAGGTTTTTGTCCTCGGTTATCATTGAAAACCCATGTTCCTTGTAGTTGACACATTAGACAATAGGATAAGGGCTGACTAGAGAATTCCCTTATTCCATAACATTAGTGAGTTTCTCCCATTGACGATAGATAGATAGGTGCACTTATTTTTTACACCTAAATCATTTTCTTTTCTCCTTTAGAAAATTTTCAGGATGCTTCTTCCCACAATTTTGACAAGTGGGATGTTAGACTTTTTTTTACCCCATGGGACTTTTCTATCTCAAATCAAGAATTCAAATATATTATCCTCTTCTTATCTCAACACCCATGAGATAATTTATATTCTCAAATACCAAGATTGACTTTGATGGCACATGGAAAAATTACACCACATCATTCAAAGTCATAAATCTCTGACGATTTTCATAGACTCCTCTTTATCACACCAAATATGTGGTCAACATTATTTTTAGGAGAAATAAATAATAGGAGGTGTATTATGAAAGTCTTTTGAAGTTTTTCTCATATTCCACGATGAATTAATAAAAAAATTTCTTGGGGCTAATTAAATCTCTCTTCATTTTATGTGAGTGATTATGAGGAAAACATTTAATAAAAATATTTTATTTAATAATTTCCACTTCATTGCTTCAATATCTTCCTCATTATTTTTTATCAACATCTATCATTGATCATATTCTCCCTCTATATAATAAATATCTAGTAAAACCTTCTGTTTTCAAAGAATTGAAGGATGGATAATGTATTTTCAATGCATTTGATCCTTTTTCCATGATTAAGGGATCAAAATATCCATTGAGAGTCAGAATACTTTATTACATAAAGGATTAAATTGTAACTTGATCCTAATTAAGAGGATGTGGGTTTTACCCTCATTCAAGTTTATTTTAAAAAATTGAGTTAATTGAGAAACTATTACCATGAAGTTTCCAACTCTATCTCCCATTGGGATGGGAATCTCATTTAGAAAATCAACACATTACTCATCACACTGGTTTTTAACCTAATTCCTCCTATTTCCAACCATTGAAATAAATAAAGCTAAAATTAGCAATTAATTTTTTATAAAATATTAAACACATAAATGTTAACCCTTGAACATTAAAGTGATAACTAATAAATGAAATATATTCCTTAACCTATGAATTTATAGGTTTCAATATATGTTATCCATGATCTATTTCCAAATATAAATTCTTATGGATATTTTCCCCTTAATAATTTTTTTAATGTTCTCGTGAATTTACCGAAGAATATCCCACATGAGTCCCAAACATAGTAAGTCCTATTTGTCTTTCACCATGTGATGATTAAGTCCAATTCAATTCACCCTTTTAAGGTTATTAACACTAGGTAAAATTGTTCTAGAACCATATCTACTTGTAATATACATATCCGGGTGTATTTTTATTGGAAAAACATCATATGTACTTTACCAATATTTAGGGAAATTTTTCACAGATCAGTATTATCCCTTAGTATTTAACTTGATTTCTCTAATCCTAATTCCAAAAAATAACAAGAATTTTTTAAGATACCAACTATGAAAAACCATATATTTATACACTTTATTTCATGATTTATTGAATAAAGATGCACTTTATACAACCCCATAAGATGTGAGGACAATTTTCTTTAGGTAATTTAGTACATAGAATAAAAACTTGAAAAAAATATATATAAACAAAAACTCTATAACATGCCCTTTAATTTCCTTGATCTTTTAAAACTACATGGGATAACCTGGGGACATATAGAATAAAGGGGTGATCTATAAATCCCAGTAATGGAATAATAATAGAATAAACTAAGATAAAGAAGTACATGTGAGTCAATAGGCTTATAAAAATAAGATAATAGGGGTGAGAATCATTAACTTTAACATTGAAGCGTGATGTAATATGATAACATAAGGCAGCATGAGAATGTGGAAATAGTATAAAACATAGCATCATAAACATCAATCTAGTATAACCCCCAAGATATTATTAAATTGTTTTCATAGTGTAACGCCCCGACCCCAGTTACCTAGAGTCGGTGCATTATTACATAACACTGGCATGGTCACAAAAGGTCAAGTCTCGAAAGACCGATTAGTTCAATAGCCTTGGAATAACTACATAGATTCATAAAATTTACATTACATCATAAAGTTAAAACTAAAAAAACATCTTCTCTCCACCCTCATATCCCCTTATACTATCCCTGAAGGTCATTCATAAAATACTTCTTCACATCCTGGGAAAAATAAAACATAGAAAGTGGTGAGCTGAAATGCCCAGTAAGGATAACTATATAGCAGAAACTTTCATAAATAAGAATAAACATTTAAGGCAACGTATAACTAAAACAAAAGCCTTTTGAACTTGAACTTCAGCATAATATTTTATAAATAAAATGAAATAATGCCATTTACTTATTCACATGGATATTCTACTAGTCAAATAATCACATACAATACCAATAACCACTTTTATAATGATGGAATGCATAATGCCAGACTATTATAACCACGTAGCCAAGGCCTCGTGCCAAGACTACAAATAAGATTTTGTCAAGGCCTCATGCCAAGACACTAGTTTGTCTTATGAGTCCTACCGATTCATCTAGGAGCTATAGTGGGATCCACCTATCACTTACTAAGTTCAATGCATTCCTCATATGAACAGGTTTAAACATAACATAACCATTCATATTAAAACTAGCATATTAAATGTCAATACTTTCTCCATAAACCATCAATGGTATAAAAATAACACATCCACTGTCAAACATATCACAAAACCGTCAATACAATATGGAAGTTTTGTATCATAATAAATCAATGTCAAATAAGCTTAAAATCCATCAAAGGATGTTGACATAGATGAAATCAAAACTATTTGAGAGAAATATCGCTTTTTTGAAATCATTGAAAAGCCTCACATTTATAAAGGAAGTAATTTAAAAGAGATTTTTGAATCAAAGTGTCCCATACCACTTTGAAACTTTTTAAAATAATTTTCATTTCAAAACATTCATGTCCATATAAATAAATCCTTAAAATCATCTTGAAAACATGGATATTAATTAAAAATATTTAGAAAGATAAATCTTTAAAACATTTAAAAGTCAAAAATTTTAAAAGAAAACATTTACTATTAAAATTTTCTTATAAGCTTTTAAGGTAAGCTTCGACTATTTTATAACGGTCGAAAATAGCTGCACCCGCCGTATAAGTTAAAAAAGACATTCTTACCTTAATTTTTTCGAAAAGGTTAAAAAGGACCTCGTTTGGAAAATGATGGAAATATTCCTTTCAAAATTTTTTATAAAAAGTATAAAAAGGGTATAAATGACTTTAACCCATAGTATAGTAAATATTAAAAATGTTTTGAAATACATTTTTAAGAAACATGGATGTGGATGATAAAGAAGTCCTAGTAGATAATCACGTATAAACAACCTCAGGTAATGAAGAGATTGCGAAATAAACCCTTACCAATTTGGTAAATTACGAAAAATACACCCCATGAAAGAGGTATCATACAATGAATATGTAAATACATATAAATTAAAGTGTATTACACAAATAATTAAATTATGGGTATTACATACACCACACAAAATGTAATAGTGGCAATATGGCATGAATCTCACGAGAATAAGGAGTGAGATGAAAACCCCTTACCTTGTACTTTTCCTTAGTCGATGGTATGTCAAACTCTTCTATAATAGTTAAAACATTGTTATCAAATTATAAAAGAACCATATACATAATTATGATATCATATATGATCTTTTAACATTGATTTTTAAATAATATCTTAGTATTATTGTCGTTTCGGGTGCTAACTTACTCGTTTTATTTAATATGTTTTGTTACATAAGACGTGTTTTTTGGGGATAGGTTGTATTTTATTCATATCCAGAATGATATCAAGTCCTTAAAAATTATTTCTAATCATCGAATTAAAATTAGGCTTCAATGGATACGATGGGGAATGAATCCCATCGCGTTCGTGGAAACGGTAGTCTGTAGGTACGCACGAGCGACGATATCATTCTTATGATATTAAAATAATATATAATTGGATGGTATATCATATATACGGAATCATTATCATGTTATATTTATTATTTACATTAATTACACATCATTGTTATACCCATCAAAATAATAATGTATTGAATAACAATTACACTACGACGTGGAGACGGTATGCCATATGTACACACGTATGGTGATTTTCATTCAAAGGATGGATAGAATAATGAATATGGTTGTTCCATATTTATAATAACATCACAGTATATATAATATACTGGAGTTATTATTTTATAATTCAAATAACAAAGAAAGAATAAGTTGAAGAATAAATTAACTTGAAAGAGGGTGGTGAAAACATTACCTCTTCTTCAGGTTCTTCCTTTTGATTAGATCAAAAGGACTCCATAGGTTGTATTTATAACAAATGTAAGGACTCTAGGATTAAGGTAGGATATTATATAGGGTATTTGGGCAGATTTTTGCCAAAAAAAGGCTTTTTAGGTATGAATAATTGGTTAGAAGTGGTGTCCTTTTATAAGGCGGAGGAGGGGCTCTCTAGGAAAAACATAAAGTATTATTTTATAATAAAATCATATTCGGTTTCTAATGGCTCAAAAGTGGATTATTCAAAGTATAAGGTGGGGATAGGTCAAAAACACCTCATCCAATAGGTTTTAGATAGGTTTGGGTCACTTTATTAACCTTATATATTTGTTTTAACTCTTCGTTAATTAGTTTGACACTTACCATGTCATTTTGTATTTTAATATTATATGGTTAATAAACATACTATATACTTTCAAGAGACCACCAAGTGGTCCATTAATGATAAAAATATTATTATATAAGTCCTTTTACTGAACATTAGATTTTTAGAAATAGAATATGAATAAATAATATAATATTTGTTTCAAAAACTCTTTTATGTCAATTTTGACACTATTAAATAATGGATTTTTTCTAAAGTCTTAAAAACATTATTAATTCCAACAAAATTATTTTAATAAATTATAAAATGTGATATTAACCAATTAAAATTTTTTATGTCATCAAAACTTTCAAATTATATTTATTTTAACATTTATAATACCAATTATTTGATTCTTTCATTAATAAGGAATATACTGCATCATTATTGGGTCATAAATATATTTGATTAATCAATGTCTAAAAATTATAAATAAAATACCATTATGTAGGAAATATTTTTATCTTAATAATGAATATTTATACTTAAAAATATAAAATATATAACCATATGTAATAAATTTGTTTCTAAAAGATATATGCTTATGTCATCTTTGTATTTACTTTAACTTAATTAATATAAAGTGTCATTATCACTTAAAACTGGATCCATGGGGTCCCAAAATCGACCCAAAGATGCCCATGGTCGGACATGTATGAACAAATAGGGTTAGGAAACGTTTTAGGGTAATTTATTATTATTATAATATTATTTGTTTACCCTTATTTACTGGATTTACCATTTAACCATGGTAAATAAAATATTTACCGACGTAATTATTCAAAATTTCTAAAAATAAAAGGTACCTATTTACACAATTTGGACCTACTGATTATAAATATGGAATCTATTTTTATAAATTCAAAAAAAATAAGTGGCATAAATTAATTTAAAATTAATTCTAATTGTCGAAACAAATAGCGTGTTTTTAACAAATAATAACTATCAAAAGATTGACACTTTCTTATGTCCAGTTTAAATATGAAATTATGTCCATTGACCAAAATTGGATAAAATGGTAAAATTATAATCTAATTATACATTAAATTCACTCAAATTCATAATTAATCACTATTAATTATTTCTATTAAAAAGTTGTTTTTAATTAAAATTTAGTAATTTTCGCTATTCATCAAAATATGGAAGTTATCAGAAAAGTACCAAAATTTCACCCTAAGCTAATTTAGATATTATGAATCAAAAAATGAATTATATTTTGCCAAATTAAAAACATAAAAGTTTCATTTATTAATTTTAATCTAATTCCCACTGTCAAAACCAAAAGACATATTTTTAAGAAATAATAACTATCAAATGTTTGACACTTGTTTATGTAAAAATTCAAAGTGAAATTACTTACAATGACCATAATTGGATTAAATGGTAAATATATAATCTATTTATACATCCAAACCATTAAAATTAATAATTTAACAATATAAATTTTTTTGATTAAAAAAGTTGTTTTCAGTTAGAATATATTATTTTCACTATTCACCCAAATATAAAAGTTATCAGAAAAACATCAAAACTTTATTGAAACTAAATTTTTATATCTTGATTATAAGGAAGAAGTTAATTTTTTAAAATTTAATATATAAAAGCATCAAATATTGAATTTAAAAAGGATTCTCCATTAAAAGGAGGTAAAATATTTTTTGAAAAATACTTCTTTTATCTAAAAAAGATATATTTGTTCATAAATTATGTCTAAGAAACTCATAATTTGGATTATAAAATCATAAGTATTATATAAAGTTCAAAATTCAGTTAATATTATTCATAACCACTTTTGAACGGATTTTTTGGTAAGTCATGGTGTGCTAGAACTCAGTGTTTCGTGTAGTGCAAGTTATTGAATTATTTTGAAGAAATAAGGTACTATGAAATCTTGGGGTGTTACATTCTTCGGTACTTCAATAAATTGCATCCTTGCAAGTTGAAATTATTTTTCGAAAATAAAAGGTTGAAAATAGAAAATACCTTTGGGAAAACCCACATTGGAAATTATGTTAATAAAATTTTGTCTTAATAAGAGGAAAAGGGAAATGAATGGGTCACCACCAAATTATGATCTTTATTAAGAGAACATTGGTGGAAATTAGAGACATATAATTGGAGGGAAAATGTAAATATTTATAGGTAGTGATTGAGGTCATCAATCACAAACAAGTGTAAAATTGAGGTCCTTAAATTCATCAATCTATGATGATTTAAAATACCATCGTTTCAACAAAATATAAGGTATTAGGATAAAACATTTTTTTGTTTTAATATCCCTTCACTAAAGTATAATAACTAATTTCTTCATAGAGTAAGAGAAGAAGAAAAATATATAATTGACAAGTAGAGTCCTATCCTTTAACTAATTTCTACCACAAACTCATCTTTCACTCTAAAAGATAATAGAACTTAAAAATATTATTCTATTTATCCTATTCGTATAGGGTTCAAAAATGAATTTATAATTTATCTACTAGATTTTTTTTAAAAGACAACATTATTCAATTCAGGACATCACATGGGCCAGTGGTGGTTGATGCACCCTTGTCACCCTTTGGTTGCAGGTTCAAGTCTCGCAGACTTGCTGGATGCGAAGGGTTGTCGCCCGACCTCCGGGTTGTCCTTTTATGGAAATCCAAAAATAATCTCAAACTAGAATTATCCAAAATAATTCAATCCAAACTCACAATCCAAAATTTATAAGGAAGGTAATCACAATGATGATCCTTTTTTCCGCGTAATAACATGTTAACACCTATATCATGTATTCTTTTAAAATAATGCAACATCCTAAATTACCATAAAACCGTATTGATTAAATTCATGACCCCTTATTACTTATAGAATACTAGATATACTACTTCTATCCAAAAATGTTGTAAACTCCAACAATGATGGAATATAAAAATCATTAATCTGTTTCAAGGTAGTCAAAAATATCCAATATAATTTATCCAAACCAATCATGTATTATTCCAAAATCACTACCTCAGTATCAGAACCATATTATGGTTTATCATTCTATCAACCATATATTTTCCAAAAATTTAACCTTCTATTGAGTCACTTTTCTTGGTTCTATACAATCTCAAGTCCTTAATGAAATAGTACTACAGTATAATCCTTATATACTCCATAACTATTATAACCAGTACATTGTTGATAGAACACTCAAATGACATAATTCTCTAATAACAACATAAGAACTCTAATCATTCCTCCTCGTCTATGGTAGTATCATAACTTGATTATTATCCAATAGCATTATTTGGGGCATACTCTGATGATTTGGACATTGGTTCGCACAGTGTCCCAACTCCTTGTAGATGAATCATTTACATTTGAATCCTTTTTCTTATCAATGTAGTCACGTACATGGTGTCCTTTTTCTCCACACTTATAACAAACTCTCATTCCATTTAGTTAAGTTCTAGGGTGTTTCTTCACACTGTTATCACATATGGAAATATTCTACTTTTCCCTCTTCCCTTTATCCATATTTCTCTCTTCCATCATTTTCTTCTCTTGATTCCCTTCAAAGCCATAGGACTCGGAGAATTATTTACTTATCTTATTAACACAAGATACTATTTCTTCATATGTTGAGAATACATGGGAGACTATTTACATTCTAAATTTTAGCTTAATTCTGTGAAATATATGATCCTTCTTACTCTTTGGATCATACGTATTGTTGGAGTTCACATTCCTTCTTCTGGGTGCCATTTCTATACAATGTCATACACTAGGTCAGTTTATGAATTGTAATGAATAATTACAAGCTTGTAAAATACCTAATGTAGACTGAAGAGTTTATGGATATAATCCATAATAAAAATGTTTTCTTTGAGTAAGCATATACTCATAAACCTTTCATAATGGTGTAAATAAAAATGAGAATTATCTAAAGTATATCCCCTAGGAGTGTCGTAACCAAGAGTGCAGCAAGGCTTGTTGTCATGCACCGGTTCCCGTTCGAGTCTAGATCAAAGTGGTGTTTTCAGGTTTTACCCCTAGGTACATCTGTTCCAAAGCCACCTCTTCCTTATTGTATCCAGACAGGGCAGTATTGCTCAGAAAACTCACAAAATCTCTACAATACCAAAATTCTATGAAGTTCTCCTATACTAATACTCAAAGTCCATCTTAGGTCTATGTTCTCTAATCAGAGTTTATCTAAATCTAGCTTCCAAGGTTTGTACTAAACTTCCTCTAATACCAACTGTAACGGCCCAACCCCAGTTACCCAAATTCGGTGCATTATTACATAACATTGTCATGATCACAAAAGATCAAGTCTAAAAAGACCGATTAGTTTAGTAACCGTGGAATAACTAGATACATTCATAAAGTTTACATTAAATCATAAAGCGCAAACTACAACAACATCTTGTCTCCACACTCATATCCCCTTATACTGTCCCTACAGGTCAATCATAAAATACTTCTTCACATCCTAGGAAAAATAAAACATAGAAAGGGGTGATCTCAAGTGCCCAGTAAGGATAACAATATAGCGGAAACTTTCATAAATAAGCATAAACATTTAAGGTAATGTATAACTAAAACAAAAGCCTTTTAAACTTGAAATTCAGCATAATATGGTAGAAATAAAATGAAATAATTACATTTACTTATTCACATGGATATTCTACTAGTCTAATAATCACATGCAATATCAATAACCACTTTCATAATGATGGAATGCATAATGCTAGACTATCATTACCACATATCCAAGGCCTCGTGCCGAGACTACAAATAAGATTTTGTCAAGGCCTCGTGCCATGGCACTATTTTGTCTCATGAGACCTACCGATGCATCGAGGAGCTATAGGGGGCTCCACCCGTCACTTACTAAGTCCAATTCATTCCCCATATGAACAGGTATAAACATAACATAAACTTTCGTATTAAAACTAGAATATGAAATGCCAATACTTTCTCCATAAACCATAAATGGTATAAAAATTACACATCCATAGTCAAACATATCACGAAACCTTCAATACAATATGGAAGATTTTTTATCATAATAAATCAACTTCAAATAAGCATAAAATCCATCAAAGGATATTGACATAGATGAAATCAAAACTATTTGAGAGAAATATCTCTTTTTTGAAATAATTGAAAGGTCACACATTTATAAAGGACGTAATTTACAAGATATTTTTCAATCAAAGTTTCCCATACCACTTTGAATCTTTTGAAAAGAATTATCATTTCAAAACATTTATGTCAATATAAATAAATCCTTAAAAACGTTTTGAAAACATGGACATTAATTAAAAATATTTATAAAGATAAATATTTTAAACATTTAAAAGTCACATAATTGTAAAAGAAAAAATATACTATGAAAATATTCTTATAATATTATAAGGTAATCTTTGATGATTTTATAATGGTGGAAAATAGCCTCACCCCCCGTATAATTTAAAAAATACATTATTACCTTAATTTTGTCGAAAAGGATAAAAAAGACCTTGTTTGGAAAACAATGGAAAGGTTCATTTGAAACCATATTATAAAAATTCTAACAAGGGTATAAATTAATTTAACATATATTCTAATAAATAGTAAAAAAAATTTGAAATAAATTTTTAAGAAACATGGATGTGGATGATAAAAATGTCCCAGTAGATAATCACGTATAAACAAACTCGGATAATGAAGAGATTGTGAAATAAACCATTACTAATTTGGTAACCTACGAAACATACACCCCATGAAAGAGGTATCATTCAATTAATATGTAAATATACATAAATTAAAGTTTATTAAATAAATAATACAATTATGGGTAGTACATACACCACAAAAAAGGTAATAGTGGCAATATGGCATGAATCTCACGGGAATAAGGTGTGAGATGAAAACCCCTTACCTTGTAATTTTCCTTAGTAGATGGTATGTTAACCTACTTTATAACAGTTAAAAGATTGTTATTAAATTATAAAAGAACAATTTACATAATTATGATATCATATATGGTCTTTTAACATTACTTTTTTATTAATATATTAGCATTATCGTCGTTTTGGGTGTTAACTTACTCGTTGTCTTTAATATCTTTTGTTACATAAGTCATGTTTTTTGTGGATAGCTTGTATTTTATTCATATCCATAATGATATAAAGTCCTTAAAAATTATTTTTAATCATCAAATGCGAATTAGACTTGAATTTATACGATGGTGAATAATCTCATCGCGTTCGTGGAGACAGTAGTCCGTACGTACGCACGAGCGACAATATCATTATTTTGATATTAAAATAATATATAATTGTTTGTTATATCATATATAAAGAATCATTATCATGTTATATTTATTATTTACATTAATTACACATCATTATTATACCCATCCAAATAATAATGCATTGAATAACAATTACACCACGACGTGGAAACGGTAGGCTGCACGTATGCACGTATGGTGACATTTCATTCCAATGATGTATAGAATAATGAATATGGTTGTAAAATTTTTATAATGACATAAAATTGTATATAATATACTGGAGTTATTATTTTAGAATGAAAATAACAAATAAATAAGAAGTTGAAGAAGAAAGGAACTTGAAAGAGGGTGGTGAAAACATTACCTCTTCTTCGGGTTCTTTCTTGTGATTTGATCAAAATAACTCCTTAGGTTGGATTTATGACTAAAGTAAGGCCTCTATGATTAAGGTAGGATAGTTGAGAGGGTATTTCGGTAGAGTTTCATAGAACCAAAAGGCCTTGAAGGTATGAGGGATTGGATAAAAGTTGTGTCCTTTTATAAGGGGAGGAGGGGCTCTTTAGAAAAAACTTAATGTATTATTTTATAATAAAATCATATTAGGTTTCTAATGGCTCAAAAGTGTATTATTCAAAGTATAATTTGGGTATAGGTCTAAAAATACTCAACCAATATGTTATATAAAGGTTTGTGTCACATTATTAACCTCATCTTTTTGTTTTAACTCTTAGTTAATTAGTTTGACACTTACCATGTCATTTTTTATTTTTATATTATATGGTTAATAAACTTACTATATACTTATAAGAGACCCCAAAGTGTTCCATTAATGATACAAATATCATTACATAAGTCCTTTGGCCGAACCGTATATTTTTAGGAATAGAATATGAATTAATAATATAATATTTGTTTTAAAAACTCTTTTATGTTAATTTGGACACTAATTAATAATTGATTTTTGTTAAAGTCTTAAAAACTTTATTAATTAAAAAAAATTCATTTAATCAATAATAACATGTAATATTAACCAATAAAATTCGTGGATGTCATAAAAACTTTCAAATTCTATTTATTTTAACATTTATAATACCATTTATATGATTCTTTCATTAATAAGGAAAATACTGCAACATTATTGCGTCATAAATATATATGATTAATAAATTTCTAAAAATTATAAATAAAATACCATTATATAGGAAACAATTTTTGATTTATAATGAATATTTATAGTCAAAATTGTAAAATATATAACACTATGTAATAATTTTTTTTTTCTAAAAGATATATGCTTTTGTCATTTTTGTATTTACTTTTACTTAATTAATATAAAGTGTCATTATCACTTACAAGTGGATCCATGGGGTCTTAAAATCGACCCAAACATGACCATGATTGGACATGTATGAACCAATAGGATTAGGACACGTTTTAAGGTAATTTATTATTATTATAATATTATTGTCTTATCCTTATTTACCGGATTTACCCTTTAACCATGGTAAATAAAATATTTACCGAAGTAATTATTCAAAATTTCTAAAAATAAAAGTTACTTATTTACACAATTTTAACCTCCTTATTTTAAATATGGAATATATTTTTCTAAATTAAATACACTGAAGTGAAAGAAATCAATTTAAAATTAATTCCCGTTGTCGAAACAAAAATTGTGTTTTTAACAAATAATAACTATCAAAAGATTGACACTTTATTATGTCCAGTTTAAATATGAAATTATGTCCAATTACAAACATTTGATTAATTGGTAAACTTATAATCTAATTATACTTTAAAATCACTCAAATTAATAATTTATCAATATTAATTATTTCGATTAAAAAAGATTTCTTTAATTAAAATTTAGTAATTTTCAATATTCATCAAAATATAAAAGTTATCAGAAAAGTACCAAAATTTCACCCTAAGATAATTTTGATATTATGAATCCAAAAATTAAGTCTATTTTACCAAATTAGAAAGATAAAAGATTCATTTATTAATTTTACACTAATTCCCACTGTCAAAACCAAAAGGCATATTTTTTAGAAATAATGATTATCAAAAGTTTGACAATTGTTTATGTCCAATTTCAAAGTGAAATTACATACAATGACCATAATTATATTAAATGGTAAAAATATAATCTATTTATAAATCCAAAACCATTAAAATTTATCATTTAACAAGATAAATTAATTTGATTAAAAAAGTAGTTTTCAGTTAGAATATTGTATTTTCACTATTCACCCAAATATGAAAGTTATCAGAAAAACACCAAAACTTTATTGAAACTAAATTATTATTTGCTAATTCTAAATAATAATTTCATTTTGTAAAATTTAATATATAAAATTTTCAAATATTGGATTTAAAAATGATTCACCATTAAAAGGTAGTAAAATTGCCTTTTTTGAAAAATACTTCTTTTATCTAAAAAAATATATTTGTTCTTACATTATTTCTAAAAAACTAATAATATGGATTATAAAATTATAATGATTAGATAAAGTTCAAAATTAATTTAATACTATTCATAACCGCTTTTGAACGACTTGTTTGGTAAGTCATAGTGCGCTAGAACTCGGTGTTGCGTGTAGTGCAAGTTATTGAATTACATTGAATAAATAACATACTATGAAATCATGGGGTGTTACACTTAGGATGAAATATCATTAAAAATACATGGATAATTATGAGATAAAAACATTAACAAATTCATTGGAGTGTTTTATAATTTTGGGCCTGCCAGTTACATTCATATCATCTACATGTATAATTGTGCCACATAGATCATACAACATATAGATGAATTTCATCACTTTTAATCCAATGGTTAATCTATGTGGGTTACATATATATAATATCCCAATAAATTAAGTATAGTTACACCTTTTTTAATACCATTGAGTGGAAATGGTTATGGGAATTTACTATACAAATGTTTGGCATGAAAATATAGTAGGATATTTTATATTGGGTAACGGGGTACATAAAGATTCATTAAATTGTTGAATGAGATTGAAATTGGTATATAATAACTTTTTAATAATTATTATGGTAATATTTATGTGTAAAAACAAATCCCAATATGAACGATTAGAAATCAAAAGGCATAATATAAAGAAGGTTCCTGAATAAAGAGGAGAAGAAAATGATCTCTTACCTTGAGAGGGTGTATCTGAAAGCTTGGGACCATCATTTTAAGGGATTGGTATAACATTATGAGGGATATATAGAGTTAACTTCATAGTAACATTTTATATAATGGTTTTGAGTTAATAGGAATAGGATTTTGGTGGGTTTTTAGAGAAAAATAAAGGATATTTCTTTATTAATATCTAAACTTAGGTTTTGGACTCTATATAATAAATTAAACCAAAACACAAACAATATGAGGGTTTTATCCATGGTTTCTACAAAATATAAGTGTATTTCACAATTTTTAAGGACAATTACTAAAATAATTAAAATAATACCCATGGGGATGTAGTAGTGAGTCATGTTTATGAGAAATTGATTTTAAAACCATAAAATATTATATAGGTTTTAGAGGATTCTTTAAGAGTTTATAAAACTAATAAATTAAATTAAAGAAATATATTATTAAGTTAAAATATAAATTTTTCATGGATATTCTTTATATTATTTATTACAATGATTTTGGCTTTTTATGATATCATAATACAACCATATAATAATACTGTATTTAATTTTTACCCAAAAAATTGATTGTCTCGTAAAATTATGAAAAAATAATCATAGTATAAATGTTATGTTATGATTTCAAAAATAATATTTATTTTTTCAAAATAATTCTCTAAATTTTATAATTTACATTTTTAAATAAAAATCCACAATTATTGAAAAATACTTGTTTTTTAGAATAATAGTTTTCTAACCCTTATAAAAATTAAATTTGACTTTTTAAAATCATATTATGATTTATATTTAATAAATATAATTTTATAATTATATTTTATTAATATATAATTTATTTGATAATTTATTGAAATCATCAAAAATCATGACTTGATTAAAACTATATATTTTCAAAAAATACAATTTTCATGTCATTTGATAAAAATCAAATTTTTATCAAACTTATTACATACTCATTACAAAGTAATATTAAAATATAAATATAATCATTAGTTTATATAAATATATAAATTCATACTTTTAGGGTCTATATACATAACCCATTATCACACTAGTGAATTTACATAGCGTAAGGTGTGAGATGATGAGATTTTCTTGGGTTGGATCAGAGAACATGGTTTGGGACATGATCTTGATGATCTTGAACTTCCCTTGTAAATGGATTCACTCACACATTAGTTTCTGAATCTTGTCTTTGGATTTTTCATGGTCAATTCCTAGTGATGATATCTCCCTTGAAATCACTGATAAATGAGCTTCATAGAGTATGATACTACTGGTCGAGGTCATCACATTATTTTTCCATGTAACTTGGATTTATCGTAAACCAATATATATATATATTAATCATAAAATCACTATATAATTTATATAATATAAATGGTTATGATATTTAATTGTCTTATAAATATGATAAGATATAACTTATAACCGTCCAAAAACCAAAGTAGTCCATGTGTTTTCTATAATTTAATTTCTTAATAATTAATTTACTCATTTAAAAATGGAATTTAATTTATAATTTTTTGTTTCATTACAATGTATATGGATATGGTGTGTCTTGTTTATAACTAATTCCTAGTGATTCCCAGTGAAGTATGATGGAGCTTGATGGTATTTTATTGCGATGATGACCATTATAGATAGAAATTATGTTAAGAGTTCAAACAATGAGTAGTAGTTTTCTAATGTTTTGTATCTATTAGATTCAGAGGCTTTTTAGATGTATGATTCAAATATATTTTCCTTATTGGTGATGTATTTGTAATATATATCTCAATCATGTGGTGTATATAGTTTATTTTATTAAACATATACACATTCAACTTATGTTTTTGTTTATTTTATGCATTGAAGATATGTATTTTTTATGTTAGTATATGATAAGGCCTCACATATTATGATTTATTCCAACTCAATGATAGTCACTATCCCCTTACCCATTAGGGGTAGGCATGGGGTTTCACCCTTATCTTATTGCTAACTTGCGTTAGGTCTTAGTGGGTTGGGTCATGTCAGAGTGGTATCAAAGAAGGTTTATGTAACATCCCAGATAAATAAAGAATATGAAATTTTAATATTTATTAATATTTGTGAATTAAATATTAATATTACTTTAAAGGGGATTCTATTTTTTATGGCGTACCCAATATGAAAAAATGATTTTCTCTGAAATCTTACGATGCACACTAATAATATAATAATATTATTGTAATTGGTAGTAAACTCCTAGCCATTGTAATGGTTGGTCATTATAATTAATAAAATGGTGGTCATTATAATATAATACAATGGTGGTCATTATAATTAATTTCATTTTGAAAATGGACATAAACAGGTGTCAATCTTTTGATAGATATTGTTCCTTAAAAATACGCTATTTGTTTTGCCAGCGGGAATTAACAATATAATTTATTAATGAAACTTATATGTTTTTAATATCTTAAAATGGAAATAATTTTTGAATTTGGAATATCAAATATATCTTAGGGTGAATTTTTTGTATTTTTCTGATAATGTTCATTTTTTAATGAATAGTGAAAAATACCGCATTTTAATTTAAAATTGCCTTTTCATCCAATTTTTTTATATAGTTATAGTGTCATTTTAATTGGTTTTAAGGTGTAATATAATTATTTTTTTATCATTTAAAGAAATTTTTTTCATTTTATGTAATTTCACTTTTAAATTGGATGTAAAAACAAATCAATCTTTTGATAAATTTTACTTTATAAAAACCCATCTTTGGTTTTGAAAACGAGAATTATTTTTAAATTTATTACTGCAATTTCAGTGTTTGTAATTTGATAAAATAGATTCCAAATTTGGAATAATATGTTTGAAATTATATAATTAAGATTATTTTGTTTATGGACAATATGAATAGTAACAACAGAAATTATCTTTAATTATCATGATTAATTAGTAATCGGGTAGTTAAGGGTAATAAAATAATATCATAATAATATAAAATGACCACAAAATGTGTCCAAATCCTCTTTTTTGAGTCATGTTCAACCATGGGAAGATTTTTACCACACTTGAGGGCCCATGGAGTCACATGGTTGTGATAGTGACATTTATGACATTATTTTTAAAAAGAAGAGAAATATACCAATGGTTTGTATATCCTAAGTAAAAAAAATTTAATTTTGTTTACATAAATCATATATTATAATATAAATTTTAATTCGAAAACAAAAACTATTTCCTACACCTTTTTATTTATTTTATTATTCTTGGACACTAAATAAATAAATTTATTTATGACACCATGATGATGCAGTGATTACCTCATTAATGAACGATTTCAGTAAAATGAAAAGATAAGGTAAAATTTAGAACTTAAACTTGTCTAAAACATATTTTATGGGTGGATTTCAAACCCTTATTACCTTATCCTCAAAATATATTATTGTGGGACCTTTAAAATCTGAAAATCATTTTATAATAAAGTAACATTTCAAGACTTTCCAAAAGTGACCCTCCTCCCTCTTATAAAAGGCCCCCACCTCTACGCTCATACCCACACCTCTCAAGACCTTGGCTCATCCAAACTCTGCTCATATTATCACTCCACATCCCTCTATTACTCCTAGAATCCTCACTTTGGGATGAAGTCTTTCCAAGGAAGCCTCTAGCTCAAATCAAAAAGAGTTGCCCAATTTAGAGGTAATGTCTTCTCTCGAGTTTCTTTCTTTTATTTTCCTTCATTACTCACCAATATATTCTTATTATTTGATCCCATAATGAAACCATTATCCTCAATATAATATTATGTTGTTATGAGAAGGATTTTATTTACACTTACACACGCCTCCGTCCAATGGTAAAAGAACATACTATTTCTGTGGGTGGTGAATTACTGCCTCATGAAATGATGATTGTTCAATCTTCTCTTAACACCTTTAATGGTGGCCATTATGATGTAAATATATTTATATATGATATATATGGTATTTATGTTTTCTATATGCTTCTGTATTTTATGTTTAAATCATATAATTATTCTTTTCATGTCGTGTAATTGCGATAATTTCATTTGATGAAGTGTGGACTACCGCCCCCTCAAGTGACGTGACTCGCTCATGGAATACATGGAATGTATAAATAATGTGATTAATGAACTTATTTGGCCTATATAACATATATATTATACTGGAATTATAATATATATATACATATATCTCAAATTTAGGTTTAATTCCATTAATATGATAAAGAAATGAATGTAGCGTTCATGCGTACGTACGACCTACCATCTCCATGAAAGGTGCATTTCATTTTTTATCTCCAAATGTTATGGAATAGAATAAAATGAATATATACTGGATATATATGACATTTAAATCATTAATAATATTGTGGATATGATTTAATTATAACAACATGGACAATTCTTTTCAAACAAGTTCATTTTTGACTCATGTACCGAACATTGACAAAAATGTCTGATATGAACTAACATAATAATCTAATTATTATAACATGATAATATGTGATATGAATTTAATAATAAACATTAAAATATGTTCTTAAATTTTTTTTAATTGACCAAAGTTTATTATTCGGGAATATAATGAAAGGAACAAGACAAGTCGGACTCGAGGTAAGAGATCCTACCTCTCTCATTCTTTTTAAGTACTCTCTTTTATGTCATTTCTTTTATGACCCTCTTTCTTATGTTGGGGTATGTTCTTTTATATTCTTATTATTGTAATATTTATTTTTATATTATGATAGACCCTATTTGTTCTCATCAATCTATTTTTGGAAGTTTTAAGTGGCGTCGTTAGGTGGCCTAATTTTTGTAAGGGATCCTCACTTTTCACTCCTCCTATAAATTCAAGCATCTTTTTTGAAAGCAGTTCTTGTATTTTCCAATGGTCATAATATAATTATTTTATAATAAAATAATTACTGTCCATTATATGTTATTTCAATGGGGGATCATTTATCCCCCCTCATTTGGGCCATTACTTAAGCCGTTACCATGCTGAAATTTTGTTAGGGAATCTCGTCTCAATTTACATTCTATTGATACTTTTTTATAATTATGCACCAATTCAATTTTATTTGGTGTGTATAGTGACTATTTTATATTATATCATTAATAAACTTATCATAATGATATTATAAGTTTTGTTTAATGTCATACCTTTCTATAGTTATGATAAAAATGTTCAAAGTTGTAGGGGAACATCTTAACCCGATTTCCATTCTTTCGGTTAATCTTATACTTCACTGATTTTATTATGCCAAGATTATGTGTGAAATTTCTATGTTGTAATTTCCACTTCCATTTGTTTGGATATACTATTTCTACACATAATAATCTCATTGGTAAATTCTTACATCATTTATACGAACTTGTACGGGAAATCATAACTCAATCTCATCTCATTGAGTTAAATATCCTTGTCATTGGTTTTGTTTTTCCATGAATATGTGTGAATGACCTATGATTTGTTTACACTAAATATCCACTTATATTTGGTGTATTTGTATTTTTCACACATAATTATGTCATTTCTTTATCCCTGCTCTAATGACATGATCTTTCATTGGGATTACATCTCAATTTCTTCTCATTGAGACATTTCTTGAAGATATGCACTTTTATTATTTTATAAAGTGTATTTATAGCCCCTTTGACAATCCAAATCCATATTATTTGTCTACAAAATTCATTTAAATGTTTTGAAAATGTTCTGATTTCATGTGTCTTATAAATTAAATGTTCAAAATGGAAAAGGGCTCATTTATTAAAACATTGTTTTAAATGGTTTTAAAGATTTATTCTTTTAAACAATTATCATCCATGTCCATGTTTTAAGAATGGTTTTAAGGATTTATTTATATGGGCATGAATGTTTTAAAACCCATTCAAAATTTTTGAAGTTGTATGGGACACTTTGATTCCAAAATCTCTTTTAAATGTCTTCTTTTAATATTTTCAAAGTATAAAAGTATATTTCTCTCATAGAGTTTTAATGATTTTATTAGATGTTTTTATTTATGTTAATATAATGATGTGATATCTTGTGATTAAAATGTGGAAATTTTATGTTTCTTTTATACATGTTTTCAGTGTTATAATTATGTTATGGTTCTTGGGTAATGTTTATGAAATTGGGTGGTTCCATGATAAACTAAGGGCGGGTGAGCCCGAGATAGCTTTCCAATGAATTGGGTAACTCGAAGGAGTTAAACTCTAAGGTTTATCCAAAGAGATTTAGGGAATATACTATGATGGGTATTCCAAACGTAACCATCAGGGTTAATTCCTATGTAAGAATGTTATGAATGCCTCAAGTTACCTTTATGATTTATGATTTCTATGTGTATTTCACAAATATTATGATTTCATGAGGTATGTTAAAAGGCTTATGTTATGTATATATTGATGATCTAATGTTTTCTCTCCTTGTTTTATAGCCCTTACTGAGCTTTTTATGCTCATCCCATGTTTTTGAAATGTTTTCCACAGGACTTAAAGATGAATATGGTTAAGGATGGGATCATGGAAAGACATGCCATATAAAACATGGAACTAGACATGTTTCTTTTTAAGAGTTATTATTTTATGAGAAAAAAGAAAACTTTGTAGAAGTGACTAATTTTTAATCTTTTTAGATGTAATAGTTACGTCCCAATTCTCTATAACTATAAACCAAAAAAGATCCTTAGTGTGAATTAATCATTTAATTAAAGATTATGTAGTGTACTAAGGCCGGGTCTTTATAGTTGGTATCATAGGGAGGTTTAGATAACTTTAAAGGTTAGAGTGTTGTTTAAACATATGTTACAAGTTGTGTATAACCACAATAGTTAGTATATTATATGGAGTCATTGCTATTTTTGAAAGTTGGAATGAGTTTGAGATAACTTGGATAAGTATATATTATTTTTTATCTTCCTCATTTGTACATGATGATTTTGTTGATATACTCACACTGACATTTTTGGTTTTAGTAAATGGATGGATCTTGTAGGCACCAATGTGACAACGAGTTTGAAGGAAACTATGGTGGCTCTCTGATTAAGAGACTAGATTAAATGGGGGATTAAATGAGAAATCTTGTGGTTATTCTAAACCAACTATCAAGAGTCATGATTAACCACTTTAACCTTGGTGAGTTCTTTAAGGCATCATATATGAGAGAACCAACTAGATGTGGAAGTTCAAGTAATAATTATAAAGGTAACCATTAGGGTTTATATGGTCCTTACTTTTGAGGTAATTATGGGTTATTATATGTTATGATGGAAAATGAAATGCATGAGATAAACATGAGGTTAAATTATGTTATGGTTAGTTTTTATTAATTTATCCCTTTTTTGGAATGTTATAAAATTATATAGTTTTTAAAAAGGACTACACGCAGACCGTGTGACAACCCATCACGTCAGACAAAGCTATGGGAATCAAACCCACAACCAAATTGCGACTGGTATTTATCACCTACCACTAGACTATGTGAATCCATGGTTATTATGACTAATTATTTTTAGTTAGATGATTTTTTGAATCAAGAATAATTTTATTTTGGGTTTTCTAGGGAAATGATTAACCTATTAGGGAGGATATGTGATTAAGTTAATTTCTTTTCAATACGAGACTTTAAGAGCAACTGATGTTATTTGATGATGAATGTTAAGATTTATCATGGAAGACCCTGTGATTAAATCCTTTAGAGATTTGGGTTTTAATATTAGTTTGGTTTATTTTGAAGAATTTTAAGGGCAATTTTGTATTGAATGGTCTTTGTTGAATTTTGGGTATTGTTTGAAAAATTTTGGAGATTAAGAGTAGTTTTTCTTTTTAAAATATTATCCTTTTTTGGGATTATCTAATATTGTACTAACCATTTTGGTTTTTGTTAAGGTCTAAAGACATGAGAAATATATAGTTCATCTTTTTGTATTATGTGATTCTCTCGAAGTTGATTTTAGTGCTCTTAATGTGAACAAGTCATCCTAAATACTCATATTTTGGAGAAAATATGAGTTTGTGTTAGAAATATAGTAAAAGAAGAAAGTCTACATGACAAGTAAGTATGTTTCCTTATATTTTAGTTAAGCCAATAAATAAATTCCTCAATGAAAAGGAACTTAAAACAAAAATGTTTTCTTTTAAATTTTCCTACTGGGGAATCAAATTATGTTTAATTGATCACAAGTTTGTGATTTTAGGGTGGTTAACTTTCTCCTAAACATATTTTCTGTCACTCTCCATCAGAACTTGATGGTTTTTTTTCTCCTCCATATACATGTTTTCCTGGAATCCTAATTTTTTTTGTCTCAGGTGACCTTTGTACTTATCTTTCTTTCTTTTAAATTGATAGTTTTATTGAATACTTTTCCAATGTGGGGCTTTCAATGAAGTTTCCGAGCCCAATTTTAAAATTGCGAGGACGCAATTCCCAAAAGGGGGAAAGGATAAAACATCCCAGATATATAAATAATATGAAATTTTCATATTTATTAATATTTTTGAATTAAATATTAATATTACATTAAATGGGATTCTATGTTCGATGGCGTACCCAATACGCAACAACGAGTTTCATTGAAATCTTACGATGCACACTAATAATATAAAAATATTATTGTAAATGGTAGTAAATTCCTAGCCATTGTATTGGTGGGAATGAATAGAACTAACTAAAAAGTTATTATATATGTTTGTTAAATATATTTACATTTATCCAATAAATGTCAGAGCCTTAAAATGCGAATGAATCTAATTTTAAGCATAAATATTCTAATATTTTTTAAATGGTCGATTAACTGCCTTTTGATGGAAAAACCTTTTTTAAATATATTTTTTTCCACTTTTTTAAATCATAATTGAAAAAATAAAATTCTTATTTAGAATCAAGACATCAAAATTTACTTTGTGTAAATTTTTGGTATTTTTCTGATAGAGTTCATTTTTAATGAATAGTGAAAATGATGTATTTTAATTCAAAACCTCCTTTTAATATAATTTATTATTATGGTTAGATTGTATTTTTAATTGGTTTTAAAGTGTAATTAGAATATATTTTTACCATTTAATCCAATGGTGGTCATTATAATTAATTTCACTTTTAAAATGGACATAAATACGTGTCAATCTTTTGATAGATATTGTTTCTTAAAAACACGCTTTTTGTTATGACGGTAGGAATTGACTATATAATTTATTAATGAAACTCTTATGTTTTGAATTTGGTAAAATTGACATAATTTTCAAATTTAGAATATAAAATATACCTTAGGGTGAATTTTTGGCATTTTTCTGATAATGTTCATTTTTTAATGAATAGTGAAAAAATACAGCATTTTAATTCAAAACTGCTTTTTCATCCAATTTATTTATATACTTATATTGTCATTTTAATTGGTTTCAATGTGTAATATAATTATTTTTTTCATTTAATACAATTTTTGCCGTTGGATGTAATTTCACTTTTAAATTGGATGTAAAAACAAATCAATCTTTTGATATATTTTATTTCTTAAAAACCCGTCTTTGGTTTTGAAAACGGGAATTATTTTTAAATTAATTACTGGAATTTATGTGTTTGGAATTTGAAAAAATTTATTCCATATTTGGAATCATAATTTCCAAATTATGTAATTAAGACTCTTGTTTTTGGACTTTATGAATAGTAACAACGGTAATTATCTTTAATTATCATGATTAATTAGTGATCGGGTAGTTAAGGGTAATAAAATAATATCATAATAATATAAAATGACCCCAACATGTGTCAAATTCATCTTGTTTTAGTCATGGATGACCATGGGAAGCATTTTACCAAACTTGAGGGACCATGAAGTCACATGGGTGTGATAGTGACATTTATGACTTTATTTTTAAAATGAAGAGAAATATAACAATGGTTTGTATATCCTAAGTAAAAAAAATTAATTTTGTTTACATAAACTATATCCTAGACTATAAATATTCATTGAAAAGATAAAAATATTTCCTAAATCTTGGTATTTTTTTATAATTTTTAGACATTAAATAAATAAATTTATTTATGACACCATGATGATGCAGTGATTACCTCATTAATGAATGATTTAAATAAAATGAAAAGATAAGGTAAAATCTAGAACTTACACTTGTATAAAACCTATTGGATGGGTGTATTTCTAACCCTTATCACTTATCCTCAAAATATATCATTGTGGGAACTTTTAAATCCTAAAATCATTTTATAATAAAGTAACATTTCAAGACTTTCCAAAAGTGACCCTCCTCTCTCTTATAAAAGGCCCCCACCTCTACCCCCTTACCCAAACCTCTCAAGCCCTTGGCTCGTACAACCTCTGATCATATTATCTCTCCACATCCCTCTATTACTCCTAGAATCCTCACTTTGGGCATAAGTCTTTCCAAGGAAGCCTTTGGCTCAAATCAAAAAGAGTTACCCGATTTAGAGGTAATGTTTTCTCTCAAGTTTCTTTATTTTATTTTCTGTACTCACTCAACACTATCTTCTTATTATCTGATCCCATAATAACACCATTATCTTTAATATAATATGATTTTGTTATGAGCACGATTTTATTTGTACTTACATGCACCTCCCTCTAATGGTTAAAGAACATACTGTTTCTATGGGTGGTGAATTACTGCCTCATGAAACGATGATTTTTCAATATTCTCTTAACACCATTCATGGTGGCCATTATAATGGAACTATATTTATATATGATATATATGTTATTTATGTTTTCTATATGCTTCTGTATTTTATGTTTAAATCATATCATTATTCTATTCTTGTCTTGTAATTGTGATAATTTCATTTGAGGAAGTGTGGACTACCGCCCCCTCAAGTGATGTGAGTCGTTCATGAAATTCATGGAATGTATAAATAATTAGATTAATAAAATTATGTGACATTTATAACATATATATTATACTTTAATTATAATATATATATATATATCTCTCATTTAGTTACAATTCCATTAAAATGACAAAGAAATTAAAGTAGCGTTCATGAGTACGTACGGCCTACCGTCTCCATGAACGGTGCATTTAATTTTTTTCTCCAAATGTTATGTAATAGTATAAAATGAATATATACTGGATATATATGATATTTAAATCATTAATACTAATCTAAAGATGATTTACTTATAAATACATGGACAGTTCTTTTCAAACAAGTTCATGTTTAACTCATGTACCGAACATCTACAAAAACGTCTGATAAGAAATAACATAATAATATAATTATTATAACATGATAATATGTGATATGAATTGAATAATAAACTTTAAAGTATGTTCTTAATAAATTATAAATTGACCAAAGTTTATTATTCAGGAATATAATGAAACGAACATGACAAGTCCGACTCGAGGTAAGAGATCATACCTCTCTTTTTCTTTTTATGTACTCTCTTTTATGTATTTTCTTTTAAGCTACTCATTCTTATGTTGGGGGATGTTATTTTATATTTATATTACTGTAATTTTTATTTTCATATGATGAAATACCCTATTTTATCTCATCAATACATTTTTTGATGTTTTAAGTGGTGCCGTTAGGCTGCCGAATTTTTGTAAGGGATCCTCACTTTTCACTCCTTTAAAATTCAAGCATCTTATTTGAAAGAAATATTTGTATTTTAAAATGGTCATAATTTCATTCTTTTATAATCAAAGAATTACTGTCCATTATATGTTATTTCAATGAGGGATCATTTATCCCCCCTCATTTGGGCCATTACCTAAGCCGTTACCAGGCCGAAATTTTGTAAGGGAATCACGTCTCAATTTACATTCTGTTGAGACTTATTTATCATTATGAACCAATTCACTTTTATTTGGGGTGTATAATTACTATTTTATATTATATCATGAATCCCATTTTTTCATGATATTATAAGTTTTTTTAATGTCATACCTTTCTAGAGTTATGATTAAAATGTTCAAAGTGGTAAGGGAACTTCTTAACCGGATTTTCATTCTTTCAATCAATCTTATACTTCATTGATTTTATTATGCCAAGATTATCTATGGAATCTCTATGTTGTAATTTCAACTTCCCTTTGTGTGGATATACTATTGCTAAAGATAATCATCTCATTGGTAAATTCTTACATCATTAATATGAACTTGTATGGGAAATCATAACTCAATCTCATTTCATTGAGTTAAATATCCATGTCATTGGTTTTGTATTTCCAAGAATATGTTTGAATGAACTCTAATTTTTTTACATAGAATATCCACTTATATTTGGTGTATTTATATTTTTCACACATATTTATGTCATTTATTTATCCTTGCTTTAATAGAATGAACTTTGATTGGGATTACATCTCATTTTTTTCTCATTGAGGCATTTCTTGACGATATGCACTTTTATTCTTTTATAAAGTTTATATACAGCCCCTTTGACATTCCATATCCATATTATGTCTATACTAAAGTCATTTAAATGTTTTGAAAATGGTCTACTTTCATGTGGATTATAATTTAAATGTTCAAAATGGAAAATGTCTCTTATTGAAACATTGTTTTAAGTGGTTTTAAAGATTTATTATTTTAAATATTTAACATCCATGTCCATGTTTAAAAAATGGTTTTAAGGATTTATTTATATGGGCATGAATGTTTTAAAACCCTTTCAAAGTTTTCAATGATTTGTGGGACACTTTGATTCTAAATCTATTTTAAATGTGTTCTTTTAATATTTTCAAAGTATAAATATATATTTCTCTCATAGAGTTTTAATGATTTTATTAGATGTTTTTATTTATGTTAATATCATGATGTGATATATTGCGATTGAAATGTGGAAATTTTATGTTCCTTTTATGAATGTTTTAAGTGTTATGATTATGTTATGGTTCTTGGGCAATGTTTATGAAATTGGGTGGTTCTGTGATAAACTAAAGGTGGGTAAGCCTAAGATAGCTCTCTAATGCATTGGGTAACACAAAGGAGTTAAATGATAAAGTTTCTACAAAGAGATTTTTAGAATATACTGTGATGGGTATTTCAAATGTAACCATGAGGGTTACTCCCTACATAAAAATGTTATGAATTATTCAAGTTACCTTTATGATTTATGGTTTCTATATGTATTTCAAAAATCATATGATTTCATGAGGAATGTTAAAAAGCTTATGTTTTGTATATATTGATGATCTAATGTTTTCTTTCCTTGTTTTATTACCCTTACTGAGCTTTTTTATTCTCATCCCAATCTTTTGAAATGTTTTCCACAAGACTTAAAGATGAATAGGGTCAAGGATGGGATCATGGAAAGTCATGCGATCTAAAACATGGAACTAGACATGTTTCTTTTTAAGAGATTTTATTTTATAAAAAAAGGAAACTGAGTAGAAGTGTCTACTTTGTAATCTTTTGAGATGTAATAGTTATGTCATAATTCTCTAAAACTCTAAACCTGAAAAGATACTCAATGTGAATTATTCATTTAATTCAAGATTATATAGTGTACTAAGGTCGGGTCCTTATAGTTTATCTTATGGATGGATTTTTGAGTTTGTAGTTTTGTTAGGAATGGTTTAGGAAATTATGGAAATAATTTTAAGTTAGTATTGAGTGTGGTAATCAGACTAGAGATATGATCATGGGTGAGACAAGTTTCATATCATTTATAAAAGACTTTGATAACCTATTAATCATCATTAATATCTAAGAATTTATTTTACATTTTATTTAACTTTGTATGTGCATCATGTAGAGTTCAGTTATGATTTTCCATGTCTTCTATGTGTCATCTCGTCCAGATATTCTCTAATTATCTTGGGTCCATCCTATCATCCAAAGTGTTACTTATTGATAGCCAGCTTGTGTATATAGTTTGGGTTGTTATGAGACGATTCCTATAGTTGGGCCTCTCAATAATAATTAGTGAGTGATGAGGTATTTTTTAAAGACATAGTGAGATATATACTTACCTCTTAATCTAATTCAGTTTCTCTCCTCTTCATGCTTAGTAAAAATTATTTTTATAAAATTTATGGTAGATCCCAATAAGTTGGATGACATTACCTATGGGATAGATATGCTATGCCTATTACAACCACAGTGGCATCATGAATTATGAGTTGATCCTGAAACTTTAATTGTAGTGGTTTCTCTAGATCCTGATACTCACCTAACAATCTAGCTTAAGGTTTTACAGAACATATGGAAATTATTGTAATGATCATTGTTCAAGGAATAGTGAGTAATTAGAAGATTTTTGTTTTGTTGAACTCATTATGGGGCTGATTTATTATAGTTAGAGTGTGATCCATTATTTGGGATCATGTTTTATTTTATGATATGGGATATTCCATAGAGTAGCGTTACCATATTCAAGTATGCATCAAAGACCATAGAACTCACAAGATATTCCTTAGATATGTTTTCATAGTGAAATTATTTAATATTAGTGAGTTATTTGGATACTTTAATGGAATAATTAAAGATAAATTGTTGCGTACCATGTCACACCACTTATGTTGGAGACCCCCCCCCCATGACATGAGTGAGTAATGAAAGATTGAGTCAAATATTCATACTAAATATGGAATTTGGATACCATTTGACCTAAATATAGATTGATTGTTGTTAGAGAAGTACCATCACATGTGATATAATGTTAAGATCACATACCTCCCTCTTTTAAGCCAGGTTTCCTATCAGAAAGTTTTTTTGTGGAAGATCTAGTGGTGTGGTATCAATTACAAATGAATGATG
The DNA here is from genome assembly GCA_963277665.1 of Viscum album. NCBI lineage: Eukaryota > Viridiplantae > Streptophyta > Magnoliopsida > Santalales > Viscaceae > Viscum > Viscum album. Next base: position 1,356,563,411 of record OY728164.1, read on the forward strand.
CATTGATCCACTCCCAAAAACACTACCTATAGTTAGTTCTTATCTAGCATATAGTGATGATAGTTAGATGTGTGGGAATATGTGAAATAGGGATGGTTATGTTTAGGAATCAATGGTTACAGTTAAGAATATGATTTTTCTCCTCTTTTTAGGGACCCTCTTACTAGATTGGGTGGGTGAAAGTTATTCTTCTAGAATCATATGTTTGGAAGTTAGAGAATCTAGTATAACCTCTTGCCAAACCCTTTTTAGCTATTGAGTTTCCACCAATGGCTATTATATTTTACTCACCTCATCAAGTGGAGTAAGTTTATCATTGGTATAGATAGAGTACTTTTATACTATTCTTATGTGGGGGAGATCAGATATTATGGTTCTCGACTTAGTATGAGACAGTTAACCATTTCAGGTACTTCACCGTGATATGTATTTGGGTAAATGAGTCAAGGTAAACCCTCAATATTGAGTGGGATACTATTGAGTTAAGCAAGAAGATACCACCCTCAATAATTTTTAGCTTTCTACCTATCAGATAGTAAGTGTTTCTTATTCATTGTGTGTATAGATGAGAATTCACTTCCTATTAATGTGAAGGAATTATTGAATTCTTATAAAGGATGTCTTATGGTTATTCCTCAATGTGATATCGATAAATGCATTAGTTTTTTTAGAGATTTTATTCAATGATTGTTATGTGGAATAATGAATATCCATATGGTGTTTATAAAACATTGATGGTAAATCCTCCCTAGTATTGGATCAAGGAAGATCCTATTACGTATTCAATTAAATTACCTATCCTTACCATAATAGTGTTATTTATGTAGTATACTTTCATATTGTGGGAGTATTAATCATGGGGTATAATTGTCCTTCATGAAGTTAATGTCATGACGATTGATGAAATCATAGTAGCGTAGTAGTGGAATGAAAGTTGGTGATTATAGTGGAAGAATCTATGTTGAGATGATGGATGAGGTGTTGAACAACTAGTTTTTATGTAGTGATTATTACATAGAGAGAGATATATATAGTTGTTTCTCACCCTAGATCAATAGTGGTGGCCCCACACTATTACCTTGTATGAGAGAGGGCTATGGTGGTGAATCTTACCTAGAGGTTTTATACGGTTGGATGTTATTATGTGATAGTCCTAAAGTATTTTCTTGAAGGTAGGGAACACATCTCCCACTTTCCCAGGAGTATAGTGGTCGTCTCTTGGTGTTCCAATTTAATATCTATATTGAAATCCTACCACCCTAGTAAATAATTAACATTAGTGTGTTATGTTTATTGGGGCTTTTTAGGTGTTCCCATTGTATGAAAAATATTGTTATATAGTGTATAAGGTGTTATTATTATGTGGTAACTGATTTTGGTTACTCAAGCAGGTGTTATCTTGGGGTCTAGAGCTAACAGTGCATGGTGAACTTAATGGGTATGATCGTTCACTTCATATTGTGTTGGATTGATCCACCTAATGGTTAGTGGTGTAATATTGACCCATTCGGCATGTTTTTCATTATTTTTTATGTGATCATTAGTAAATTTCATGTAATTTCAAAAAAAACATAATCAATTTATCTTCAGTAGTGGGTGAGTGCATATTGGAAGTTGATACGTATATCAAGGATTCTCATGAGTATTGTATTAAGGTTGAAGAAGAAGGCACATGTTTCTCTGTATCCATTAGTCAACAATGTTGGTTTTGGTTCTTTACTGGAAGTAAAGGGATGATAATATGATGTAAATCCTTCAAATATTTCATCACGGTGATTCATATGATGTCAATGTAGGATAAGGTAATGTTATCAATGTTGATGTGTGATGTGGATGGATTTTTCTCTTGAAAAAAACTCTCTAAAATTTATTTAACACGTGGGGAGAGAGCCACCCACACCATTGGTAAATTTGGTAATGAATAATTACTTGATAGATTTTACTTTTTTCGGATTCATTTTATTCCATGTGGTGGGATAACCTTTGTTTAAAGAAACTATTTGGGTGTTTAAGTATGGAAATACACATCTAGAGTGGATTCATGATTTCTCATAAGCCTTTCTTTGATATGGGTTGGAGCTGGTAATATTTTTGTTTGTAATAGGATGTTTCCTTCATAGGTGATTGAGTATCAAGTTCTCTTAGAGATCAGACCTCTGTAGGTGAAGAAGGTGCATAAAAAATGGAAGTTTACCACCACATAATTTTTTTAAGATTAATTATTTAAAATACATATTTGTTCCCTATTTGAAGAAGAAAATATCTTAATACAGGGAAACTGTAATGAACTAAGATTTTTCATGATGATTCATAGCCCAATTTTGTGTTTCAATGTACAAGGACACCCTTGGGTCCAAAATCATAAATTCAACCTAGAAGATGACCTCAAATAAATTATATAATAATTTCATTGATTTTTAGGTATAGTATTTACACTTAGGTTGATCTGATAAGGACTTTTGAATGTAGTAGAGGCTTGATAAAATTATATTAAGTATAAAAATATTATTTTTAGTCTGCACACACATATTTATGTTGCAATTTTTTCATCTTCTAAACTATTTCCCAAAAAGAAAAATTAATACTATAGATATATCCAAAATGAGGATTTTTACCTTGTAGTTGTGTAAGTTTCATTCATACCAGATCTCTATGGTGATTTTGTAATGGGTGTATTAAATGGTTTTAGTAATTAATTAATTTATTTAATTACTTAACTACTTAATTCATTAGTTTACCTAGGGTTTCCCAATTTATTTTTAATTTTTATTTATACTTGGTTGGCCAGTATAAACCCTAGAGTTTTATATTTATGTAAATTTAGGGAAAGATATTTGGGGAAATCTAGATACCATGGAATTTATGAGTGAGACTCTTCACCGAGCACATAGATGGTAACATATGTGAGTGTGATCATCATCAAAAAATAATCTAAACTAGTGTTACGACTTGTTATTTTTATTTGTTTCTCGATTTTTAAAGATTTATATATTGTATTTTGGAAATGAAATATTTTTCTTTAATCAACAAACTGAGATAGGCTATTCATTGAGTTTTTTTATATGTTGATTATTTACCAAAACTAGTTCCAAAATTGTAATCCTTGTTCTGTAGAGATTAATAGGATTAAAATAATTCATTTGGATCTTTATACTTGGTATTGGAGTGATTTTATTAGTGGAATAATCAATAATTAGGGCTCGATATTATCCTCTCTCTAATTTTCCTCTTTACCTCTCCCCTCTATTACACTACTATAGATCATCCCTTTAACAGCACGTAGAAAGGTCTTTAACAATGCTAAAAAACCTTGTTATCTAAATCATTGTTTAAGGGGGTACCCATCATTAGTGATAAAAAATAATTGATAAAGACCACATTTTATCAATGCTTTCATTGGCACTGATAAAGGGGGCCTTTATTAGTTCTAAAATAGCATTGAAAAAGGGGGAATTTATTAGAACTAGAAATATATCTGATAAAGTCCAAGTTGCTACTATTTGATATTTGAATAGAAACACATGACAACACATACACCTTTAACTTGTATGAAAATACACCTATATACAAATATATAATTTTATTAAAATAAATTTTACCGCACAAATAAAAAGAACACTACAATATATTTTTCAAATAATGTTTTGTATAATACATTTACAATTATTATTCCGAAACATTTAAAAACATTAATGTTTCATCATATTGGGCACCCACAACCCCATCTAAAAAAAGCTTGACTATGGTATAAGTTTCAAAACAAACCACCCCAACTTGAGAAAAAAAAATCCACCTATATATGAAAACATATATTATTTTAATAATACTATAAATAAATAAATTCAAACTAAATATTAAATAATACATTAACAAAATGTCAATTTTAAATAAAAATGCACACTTGAAGTTATTCTGATCACACTGTTAATCTTATTGAGGTGTGGGTGATTCATACACATCACAAATTAATTATGGTTTATTTTCCTAAAGTATCAAAATATTCTGAATTTTTTTTATTTGTTTTGAGTATGTCACTAATTATTTTTACGAAAATTAATTTCAATTTTAAATAAAAACACACACCTGGAGCTATACTAGTCACACAGTGTATGAGATTGAGGTATAGCTAATTCCTACACATCATAAATTACTTATGGATTATTTTTATAAAGTATCAAAACATTATAAATTTGTTTTCTCAGTTTTAATTATGTCACTTGTGTTTTTTACTAAAATTTTATTTCAAACTAGAAACATCCACTTTGATTCATAATGATCACATCGTGTGTCATTTTGATGTGAGACTACTTTCTACACATAAAAAATGAATTATAGATCATTTTTAAAAATCATCCAAACAACCAGAGTGTATTTTATTTCTTTTAAGTGAGTGACACACATTTTGAACAAAAATTTCAATTTGAAATTGATAACGGATAATTTTTGTCATACCGGTCATATTGTGTATCAGATTGAGGTTTTACTGATTTCGACACATAAAAAATGACTTGGGATTGTTTAAATAAATTATAAAAATAATCTAAATGAAATTTATTGGTTCTTGGTATGTCACTATATATTTTTATTAAAATTAATGTTAATTTTAAATAAACACACTTGGTGTCATATCGGTCACACCATGCATCAGATTCAAGTTATTTTGATTCCTACACATCACAAATGACTTATTGATTATTTTACTAATGTATCAAAATAATCCAAAAGTTTTTTCTTAGTTTTTAGTATGTCAATTATTCTTTACACTAAATTAAATGTCAATTTAAAAAAAGATACACTTGGAGTTATATTAGTCACACTATGTGTCGGATTGAGCTATAGTTGATTCCTACACATCAAAAATGACTTATGGATCATTTTACTAAATTATCAAAACAATATCAATGTGTTTTCTTTATTTTTTTATGTTACTTGATACTTATACTAAAATTAATATTAATTGTAAATAAAAATACACACTTGGATTCATATTGTCCACACCGTTCATTTTATTGTGGTGAGGATGATTCCCACAAGTCAAAAATTACTTATGGATCATCTTCTAAAATAATCAAGAAAGTCTGAATGTTTTTTATTTATTTTGAGTATGTCCCCAGTGTATTTTACTGAAATTTTCATTTTAACTGGAAACATTAAATTTGAGTCATATTAGTCGCATTGTGGGGATTTTTTATGTGAAACTATTTCCTATAAATAAAAAATGAATCTTAAATCTTTTTCATAAATTATTAAGATAATATTTGCACTATTTCTTAGTTTTTAGTGAGTGAAAAATGTTTTGAACAAAAATGTCAAATTTAAACTGATAATAGATACTTTGAGTCTTACTAGTCTCACCAGTAATTGGATAGAGGTTCGGTTGTTTCCTACATGTCAAAAATGACTTGTGGGTCATTTTTATAATGTATCAAAATAATGAAATATAATTTTATTGTTCTTGAGTATTTTACTTTTCCTTTTTACTAAAATTAATTACAATTCTAAATAAAAGGATAGACTTAGAGTCATATCGGTCACACCGTACTTTAGATTGAGGTGGGGTTGAATCCTACACATTAAAAATGACTTATAGATCCTTTAACTATAGTATCAGAACAATCCAAATGTTTTTTTTAGATTCCAATGTCAGTAGTTCTTTTTACTAAACTTAATGTAAATTTTAAATTAAAAGAAACACATAAAGTTATTCCTATCGCACTATGCAACTAACTGAGGTAAGGTTGATTTTTACACATCACAAATGAATTATGGATAATTTTAATAAATTATCAAAATAAATAGAATTTATTTTACTGGTTTTTTTATATCACATGTTCTTTTTAAAAATATTAGTGACAATTTGAAATTAAAATACACACATGGAGTTATATTGGTAACACCATGCGTCAAACTAATAAAAGGTTGATTCCTACACATAAAAAATGATTTATGGATAATTTTACTAAAGTTTCACAAAAATCATAATTAATTTCCTCAGTTTCTAGTATATCACATGTGTGATTCACTAAAACTAATGTGAATTTTAAATAAAAAGACACACTTTGAGTCAAATTTTCCACACCGTACATTGGATTCTTGTAAGGGTGATTCATAAAAATAAAAAAAATACTTATCGACCATTTTAATAAAGTATAAAAATAATCCAAATTAGTTTTATCAGTTTTCTATACGTCGCTTGTTCTTTTTATTAAAATTAATGTCAATTTTAATTAAAAAGACACACTTGGAGTGATACTGGTCACATCGTTCCTCCAATTTATGTGAGTTTGATTAATACATATGAAAAATGACTTATAGATACATTTAATAAATTATTAAAACAATAAGAATTTGTTTTCTAAATTTTCAATATGTCACTTTTTCATTTTACTAAAATTATTTTCAATTTTAAATAAAAACAAACACTTAGAGACATATTAGGCACACAGTGCATCAGATTGAGGTAAAGATAAATCCTACACATAAAAAATGACGTATGTATAATTTTCTTAATGTTTAAAAACAATCCAAATGTGTTTTATTGGTTTTAAGTATGCCACTTTTGTTTTTTACTAAATTGTCATTTGAAATTAGAAACACACACTTTGAGTCGTACTAGTCACATCGTTGGTCGGTTTTACAGGATACTACTTCTTACATGTCACAAATTACTTATGAATAATTTTAATAAATTATAAAGACAATTAAAGAATATTTTCTTAGTTTTAGTGAGTGACTCATGTTTTGAACTAAAATGTCAATTTTAAACTAATAATATATATTTTGAGTCATACAAGTCACAACATGCATCAGATTTGGGGGAATTTGATTCCTAAACATCAAAAATTAATTATATATCATTTTAATAAATTATCAAAAGAATACAAATGATTTTTATTGGTCTTGAGTATGTCACATAGCCGTTTTACTAAAATTAATGTCAATTTTAAATTAAAGGACACACATACCATTGTATTGGGCACATCATGCATCAGATTGTGGTGGGGTTTGTTCCTACACTTCAAAAATGACTTATAGATCCTTTTAATATAATATAAAAATATTATTAATGTTTTTTATTGGTTTATAGTGTGTAACTTGTTCTTTTTACTAAAATTAATGTCAATTTCAAACAAAAAGACACACTTAGAGTTATACGGGTCACACCGTGCATTGGATTGAGGTGTGGTTAATTCCTACACATAACAATGACTTATAGATACTTTTACTAAAGTATATAAACAACATGAATGATATTTACTGGTTTTCAGTATTTTAATTGATCTTTTTACTAAAATTAATATCAATTTAAAATAAGAAGACACAATTAGAATATACCAGCCACACCCTATATCAGATTGTGGTGTAGGTTATTCTAACATGTAATAAATGACTTGTGGATCATTTTCGTATTGTATCAAAATAATAAAAATTAATTTTCTTGGGTTTCAATAGGTCACTTGTTCTCTTTACTAAAATTAATGTCGATTTTAAAAAAAAGATACACTTTGAGTCATATCGGTCACATTGTGTATCTAATTGTGGTGAATTTGTTTTCTAAAAATCAAAAAATGACTAAGGGATCATTTTCCTAAATTATAAAAACAATATAAATGAATTTTATTGGTTATAAGTATGCCACTTATTCTTTTTAATGAAATTATTGTCAATTTTTAATTAAAATACTCACTTGGAGGCATACCTGCTAGATCGTGCATTAGATTAATGTGTGGCTAATTCCTACACATTAAAAATGAATTATGTATTGATGTCCTAAAGTATAAAAAAAATATTCATGTGTTTTCTCAGTTTTGATTATGTGGTGTTTTTTTTGAACTAACATTTGAATTATATACAAAAAAAATATAGTCCGACTCATACTGATCACATTGTGTATTAGGTTGAGGTCCAGATGATTAAGTATGTGATATGTGTTTTTCTTTCAAATACCTAAAAAAATAAAAGAGAGAACATCTCCCATTTTTATGGAATAGAAACTCCATGATCCTTAAAACACTTCACATTTCTAACATCATGGGGTATCCTCTTCCATCATAAAGAAACATGTTCTATCTATTCTGGCTTGTTGGAGAAAGTTAAAGAAAAAAACATGACTTCCCAAAATATCTATGAAAAAAATAAATACATTTTAGATAAAAATGATAAGGAAATTAACTTATAAATAATAGATAAAATAATGAGAAAATTAATTAAATAAGCAATAGGAATTCACCTTTTCATGAGATCATTATACATTCTTGTCCCATTTCCTTGTTGTCCTTATCTCAATTACAGCATATAAGTCCAATATCTCACAAGAATGAGAATATTTGAACAAACAATTCCTACCCAAGAGAAATATTCCACATTTATAAGAAACCAATTCTTATATTAGTAATACAATAAATAAATAAATAAAACATAAATATAAAAAAATACATTAATAAAATTTCAATTTTAATCTAAAATCATACAACTCGAGTTATGCCAGGTACACCATGTATTGGATTGAGTGAATGATCATATTATAGAATTTAATCATCTTTGTTGATGAAGTCATTTCTTTATGATCTCTATGAAAATTAACAAAATAAGTATCAGATAGAAATGATGAAAAAATTAACTAAATAGAGAAGATAAAATGATATGAAACCAACTAAATAAGAAGTAGTAGGTATCATCTTCCTTATATATGTGTACATTCTTCCATCAGGTATGCTTCCCATTTGTTTCTAAAAAATCTATTTCATCTTGTGAATATGAGGATTTTTAATATTCATAGTAGTACTAAAAAAATATAAATACACAAAGGATTAATAAATATTTTAAAAGACATAGTAATTATATTCAAAAATACCTCTTTGGGTATGATAGTTTGTTGATGGTACATGATATCTATCATAAATTTTCAAACATAATAACCATAATATTTTCCATTTGTTTGTTTTGGAGAATTTATAAAAATGTTGAAAATAAGTAATTTGTTTCGATATATGTTTGGATAGTGAAATCATGTTATATATACCTTGATACTTGTCCACTTGAAGATGCTGAAAGGATCCTTATGCGCATAGACTGTCCTCATGCCATGTTTTTTGTTATATTTATATATTATTCTATCATAAAATATTTTTCATTAAAACATATTATAAAATATATAACTTTAAGTTTAGTTCTAAAATTTTTTATGTATTATATTAAAATTTGACAAATGTCAACACATGTGGTCAGTTTGTTGACTATCCATGCAGTGAATCTAAAAAATAAATATTTAGAGTATCGAAATTGACTACAATGTGTACCTAATACTGATCAGAAACAAAAAAAATAGAAATAAATAATTAATGTCAGTAAATAAATATTTTTTATATGATTAAATTTTAGATTTTTATCGCTACGGTGTTTGCATTATGATGATTCTTTCATCCATAAGTATTATTTCAAACAATTGTGGCCAGTTTTTCCACTACTTCATCCATTTTTTATCCTATTTCTCTTTGGTATGTAGAATTAATGTGAGGAAAAATGAGTCAATATTTATGTTCATGGGGTAATACCTTCAATTAGTATTCACATATACACCTGTAATGAAATTTATTTAGTCATAATTAACATTTTATATCAGCTATTGGAAAAAATCAAGAAAACACACATCATGTAAACATTTATAATTGAGACTCTTATCCACTCATACTTGAGGATTTTATATACATTCTCAAGAGTAATGTAGTCTATAATGGCCTATCCGTGCATTTTTTCTTCAAAATAAACTATCTGAATACTAAAAATTTGTAACATTATATCAGCATGAACCTTCCATATTAGTAAATCCATATATTTAATGGGTAGAGTAAAGGTGAATTCTGAATATCCTTTGAATAATTTGGTTGATACTTTATATGGTTTTGATTATAACTATTGTTTCAACCCCTTCCCTTTTTCTTTCTGTAATGAAATTCATCTGTTCAGTCCTTTTTCACTAATTGCTAAAGGATTAGCACAAAAATTAAATAGGAAATGAAGACTTCTATATCGACATGTTATTTCCATTATTTTATGGAAATTCTAAAAATCTTCCAATATCTTTATCGACCATATGAATATATGAATTACAAAGTAGAATAGGCATTTCATTGCTTAGCTCATGAGATATGGTAATCCCCACTCTCACATGAACTGTTTGAATCGTATATCGTGCAGACTATCTTATTATATATTGAACATGATATCCCTCAAAATAAGGTTATGGGTGGGTGTTAATATATATAAATCATAGTCATTTTTACTTTATATAATATTAGTAAAGGAAAGGTATCAGTGGTTGTCTAACTCAAATTTCACAGAAACAATTATGATAATATTGATCACCTCTTCTAAGACAGCTCTTTGAGGGAGATGGATCATCTCAAAGCTATTGGGGTGGGGTGAGATCTTTATATAGTGATTTTTTATGATTTTCTTCTTAATTTTTATTCTCCCCCATAATATTTTCCAAATAATCATACTATTAATGAAATTTTTCTTCAAGGGAATCTAATATTGCTTTCATCTCTTCCATTTCTTTATCTTTATCCTCGTGTTCTTTTCTTTTCTAATAATATGTTTAAGGTGTCACCCAAAATCATGCACCTCTAATGTGGCTATACTATTTTAGCCCCTTCAATGTGAATTATTATATTTTATCACCTGGTATAGGTTATGATTATCCTTGATTCTATATCAGATAGAAAATATTGGAAAATAAATAATCATTTTTATACAATAGCGATTCCAATTTTTTTATTATGTAATACATACACATCATTACCATACTTTTTATGTGTTTTAAACTATCAGTATCACATATTAATTTACATGTTCCTCCTTCCATAACACATTATGTGGTATGGAAGTGGCTTTATATTTGGATTCATCAATCTGTATATAAATAGAGGAACATGATTTTGTTGCTTTTTCATTTCAAATTAAAATTATTATGGTGTATTTGAAATACGTACCAAATATTTTCAAGTAAATCATAACCCACCCTTACTTTATTGTAGGGGTACATTGGTTTTGTTGCTTGTTCCTTATTTTCAGCACCCAGTTGTTGTTTCATAAACTAAAAATTCTTATACAAAGTGATTAATACATGAATTTTCAATTAATGTATTTCCATCCACAATGTACTTAAAAATAAATATCCCCACAATGGTCAGTAAACATATCTTACACTTCTTGTCTTATCAGGTGTGCATACATATGTGATGGGTGCAGGTTTATTTTCCCTTTAATATTTTCAACACTAGTAGAGCGGGTCTACTCGGGGTAGTCATGTGGTGACTAAGGGCCACTGTATGGGCCAGAAACATCTAATGAAACTTATTCTAAAGGAGTAAAACTCTAGACCTTCTACTATTCAAGGTACTATTATAGTAGCATCTACTTTAGTGTTTGCTTTATTTTACATAGATTCATCACACCCTTTTATATTTTTAGTAATTCAAAAAATTATGGGCCCCAAAATATTTTACATTGTGTGGTGTGATGACACTCGATACCCCATTGGGTATCCTATATGAATGTGTTCATTGGAGGAAGTAATGTCCCCTCGATGTGGGTGGTTATATTTTAATGTGGAATATTTTAATCATTGATATGATAGGGTTTGATGTAATTCTTGTGATGGAATTGTTAGTTCCATATCTAGATCATATTGATTATTATCACTAGAGGGTGACATTTACATCAATAGAGGGTGGTAGAAATGTTCACAAGTGATAATGGTATGTCCATGAATCTCAAATTGGACCTAACAAATAAGAGTTGGGTATAATGACAGACCAGATTGCTAGTCTCTTCTTTGATGATCATGGGATATGACTTGTTGTTTTCCCTCCTATGGTGGATCATTTTCGGGAAATATTTCATGGAAAATTTTATGGTTTACCTATAGTGGAGGGGTTTAATTCACCATTGATCTACTATTGGGAGAGACCCCAATGTATTTTTCTACTTACATTATGACACCCATAGATATACTGCAGCTTAATAAGTAGTTGGAATACCTAGAGGCTAATGGTTTAATCTGACCTAATACCTCATCGTGGGGTTCACCAATCCTATTTTCAAATAAGACAGATGGTACCCTCAATATTTGTGTGGATTATTGATTGTTGAACTAGATTATGGCTATGAACTTGTATTTATTTCCTCAGATAGACAAGCTCTTTGATCATCTCTAAGGAGAGAGGTTGTTTTTAAAGATTGATTTGTGGTCGGGCTATCATCAGATGCATTTCAAATCCTCAGACATACCCTGTAAATATTTCTAAATTAGATATGGTCTTTATAAGAATCTGGTGATACTGTTTGATCTCATGAACGTGCTAGATATTTTCATGGATTTGATAAAAAAATTCACCCACATCTTGATTCATTTGAGGTAATATTTATGGAATATATCTTGGTGTATTCTCTCTCTCAATATGTCCATACCAAACATATTGAGATCATTTTGAATACACTAAGAGGGTTCCATATTTATGAAAATATAACCAAATTCCACTTTTGGATCGACAAATTACACATTTGGGGTCATATAATATCTGAGAAATGAGTATCAGTAGGCCCCGTTAAAGTGAGGGTAGAAGTTTCCTAGGATCATCCCAGGAACATGTTTGAAATAAAAAGTTTATTAGGGATAACTGGGTAATATAGATGCTTCATCCAGGATTTCTCATGCCTATTAGTAACTATTACGGGATGGACTAAGAATGGTATGAAATTCACATGTGCAGAATATTGAGAAAAATATATTCATGAATTTAGAGGTAGGTAAACATCAGTGTCGATCCTGGTTCTTTTGGAGTTGGGAAGAATCTACAATGTTACAATAATGCATCAGGAATCATACTATGAGCAATTCTGATATCGTACAAGCAGGTCGTGTCGTACGGGTCTCGTTAGTTGAGGTCTCATTAGTGTAATTACCTGACGCATGACCTCGAGCTAGCATTTGTTGGTCATGTTTTACACTTTTGGAGACATTATTTACATTTGGATCATTTTTTAGAATTTATTAATCACAAAATCCTCAAATATATATTTACCCTACATGATATGAATCATAGGTATAATAGATGGGTTAAATACCTATTGTCCTTCAATTTTAAGCTTTCCAATATTCCTAGTAAAGGCAATGTAGTAGCTAGTGCTTTGAGCTAGAAGACTCAAACTCAGTCAGTTTAGAAGGATAATGGTGAATGGAAACATATGGACTTATTTTTTATAGATTCTTATTAAGGTTCAGGCTGATCACGGTCAGATGTATATCAAAGCTTTAGAAGTGACCTCTACACTTCTGGAACATGTAGAGATATAGATGCCTTCTGATACTGAGGGCCTAATCTTGAGGGAGAGTATCTCTGAATAGAATTCATTTCTATGTTCGAAAATGGAAAAGGATGAGATCATAGGTATACATGGGCATGTCAACATTACAGTATACATCCAAGAGGATTTGATGTGGGAATATCAGGCCTTAGTGTTTGAATCACATCATGGAATCACCAACATGTACTAAGAGTTACGTTCCATTATTGGTGTCTTGGAATAAAATGTGAGATGGCCAACTTTATTACATAGTGTTCCACATATTTGTAGGTGAAGGCAGAACATTAGCAACCAATAGCAATTTTCACTCCATTGAACATTACTGAGTTGAAATGGGACAATGTCACTATAGACTCCATGAAGGGTTTGCCTAGATCACCTTAAGGAAATGATATAGTTTTGTTCATCATTGATCGGTTGATTAAGGTTTCCTGTTTTTTACCCATTTGAGAGAACTTCTTGATGGATGATCTAGGGAGGCTATATGATAGGGATATTATATGCCTTCATGGATATTTAGGTTCAATCATATCTAACAAGGATGCTCTTTTCATGTCACAAACATGGTAGGTTTTTCATATTTCCTTGGGTATATAGGTTCTTCTGAGCACAGCCTATCACCCTCAGACCAATGGTCAGAAAGCGCATACAATTCCGGTGTTAGAAGATATGCTCTATACATATGTCCTTGACTATAGGGTTTCTTGGAAAAAACACATACCCCTAGTTGAATTTTACTACAAGAATATATTTCAGGATACCATTTAGATATCTTTTTATGAGGTATTATATAGTAGGCCCTTCTGATCACATTTATTATTTTTAGAGGACGGGGAGCCAGCTTTTCTTAGACAATTTCTCATTTAGGAGGCAACATAGAAGGTCTAGTTAATTAGGATGTTTATAATGATAGCTCGGTCTAGGTAGTAGTCATATGAAAATTGACATAGACTGCCTATTTAGTTTTAGTTTAGGGATCGGGTTTTCTTGCAAGTTTCAACTAAGATGGTCCATCAACAAATTCCTAGACAGGGTAAGTTTTCATCTCAATTAATTGGTCCCTTTGAGGTTGTGGATTGAATCAAACTAGTGACATACCAGATAAAAATTTCTTAGAGATAGTAATTTATGAACAACATCATTCCCATATCTTAGATTCTCTGGTATTATATGAGGCAGGTTAGTTCCGTTAGTATGGGTGTTATGGAAGCATGGCTGAGTACATTATGAGACCTTGGAGCAGAAATATGACACACGTTCTGAGTGGTTAGAGATTTTTGTAGATTATCCCTTAATAACTCAAAAAGGGAAAAATTGGGATGAGTTTTTTTTAAGGAGGTGAGGTTTTAATGACCCAACTTTTTTTATGAGGTATGCTTTCTTTAAATTTGGTCAAACAATTTTTGAATTTTCTTTTTATATTAAACCATGAGACTCCACCTTAGGGAAGGTCAATTTTTTAATGGTTATGGAGGAGATAGATCATGGTTGTAGGCCAAATAAATGGTGTGTGTTTAAATACACAAAGTGTATTAAATACTTTATGTGTATTTTCCAAGACAAACCCCTTTAATGCTATGAAATTGATTTTTTTCAGGAGGGGAGAAACCCAATATTTTCCGAACAAGTAAACATTAAATGTCATGTGAATTCCTAGGGTCAATTTTTTAAAAAGGTAGAAAGAGCCTCTTATTTTTGGGAAGAGGATCAATTCTCCTCCCATTCATAGAAGGATCAAAATGGGATAAATCCTCTATTCTAAGACCTAGGTTCTTCTGGTTCTCATCCATATGGACCCTGATCGAACCAACATCAATTGTTTTTTATTTCTAATGGTAATATACCCACTTATCTTCCTTCCTATTATTGTTTATCTCACCCTATTTTGCTATATTTTTTTGGGAAATCTCATATTCCATGTTTATTTTTTTTTCAATTTCTTCCATTATTCTTCAATTCAAAGGATGATACTAAATGAGTGTTCATCCAAAAACCTAAATTAGGTGGTATAGTAATTCTTCTTCAAATTATAGGTGTTTTATAGAATTTTTTTATAGTTTTTTAGACCATAAAAATTCATGAATTTCATTAAAATATATTCCTCCCATTTATATCAAATGTATAATGTTGAGGTGCTTCCATTGGCCAACATTGAATTGTTATTGGATTTTTACATTATTGGTCCCCCCCCTTGGGTGTGCTAAATTAATTTCACTCATTTATGGAAATTTTTAATTGACCAACCATCTTCTAAGTGGTTTGGATTTACCTTAATTAGGATTTTACATAACTTATAAATTAAATGGTTTTATTTAATTAAATGGAAGTGGGTGGTAAGGCCACATCATGTGTTATATAATTTTAAAAATGAATTATATGAATTTTGAAACATGTGGTTAGATTGGGTAAAATTATGATAAATAAATTAGAGTTAAGTCCTCATGATTATTATTTTCATTAGACCATGGATATTGGTCAATGGACAATGGGTATGGGATTTGTAGAGCCTGGAGTTTCACACTCCCATACTTTGGGTGATCGGCATGGAATCACACATTGTTCACTCTTATTTTAACAATGAAAATGACATTCCATGTTCCTTTGAATTTTTTTGGGCATGATGATCACCCAACTTCTCAGGTAATGGGAATGAAGTCTAGCATTCATATGAGATTCAAGGATAATACCTATGATGGAGATTTTAGATCATTAGACTAGTAATGGATGCCTGAGTTACGCCCCGAGTCCAATTAGAACCAAGTATCCATGTATATGCCTATATATTTCCTTACATATATAGTTTATATACATGTATACATATTATATATGATTAATTATTTCAAGATACACATGGTACATTGAGATCAGACTTATTCCATCCAAATCTGAAGTAGGTTAATATTTCCAAGTGTCCTACCAGAACCTGATCTAACGAGTTTTTATTTCTTGCATGGTTTATTATTCATTATGACTGCAAACTACTATGAAATATACACTGACTAAAATATTCTATACACCGTTGGTGCTGGCCTACTTATTTTATCTAACACCCTACTCAGGTCACCCTTGGTACACATTTAGACTTCATGACTATAGGAATGGATAAGGGAAAGCACCCTATCATGGATTGTTGATCTAATTTTCATATAGATTAGATCGTGGGAGAATAGGACCAAGCATGTACTCGGGATACTAGTGGAGATTACTTTTATTTATTTTTTATTTTTTTGAATAGAATTTTGTATATTCCTACCATCCAATATCCCCTTTGTGTATATCAGCATGAAATGAAATCATTATTTTATATGAATCAGCTTATGGCGTTTTTTTATTATTACACCTTGGATTTTTTCTATTCTTATATACTAATTTATGGTATATGTATACATTTTACAATCTATTATACTATTATTCCACTAATTATGTTATTTTTTATTACCACTGTGCTACTATGATATGAGGGTATAGTTTCCCTACCATACCACTTTGGACCCTCATTGCCAGTCAACTGCCTCTAGTGTGTAGGGTGGCACGGTTGAGGCCTTGTGACCCACTGGCTCGGTACATCGTTTTAGTGTCTCTAGGGTTAGTAAATTACATAAAAATATATGGGTTTTAGAAGATAAAGATCATATAATTTCTCTCATTGAGATTTTTTTATAGACAATCCCAAAAAGAAATGAGATTTTAACTTAAATCCTTACCACTTTGGTATCTTTTGAATCATAAACTCTTTAAAAGAAATAAATTCAAATAGGACTTTAAATTACATAAATATGAATATATTTATGATATAAAATATATAAAATGGTTAGTATGTACATCATGTAAACATAAATAGGTGTGTAACATTAAACATGTCTCAATGAAATAATATTGAGAAGAAGAATCCCTACTATTTTGGTAATATATAAATCAAAACATCATGAAAAAATGAACCGTAGATTAATTTTTAAATCCCTATAATTTTTTTAAATTAATCATAAAATTCATTCATGTTTAGTGTATACACTATAAAAATTAAATAAGAGTTGAATATGGAATATGTCTCATAGAAATAAAAGTGATATGAGAAACCCTTATCTTAAGTCCCATCTTGCTTCTTATGCATTCATTTCTCTTGTATAATAAATATAGATTTATTATACATATATTGAAAAACCAAATTCATATGTATCTTAAAAGATACGATTCACTTATAATTTTAAATTACCCTTTTATTAATAACTTCTCCATAAAATCATAATTCTTGGTTCTCACAATTCTATTTTTCATGCATGTTTTATGTTGAAAGTTCTAATCCATATTCCTTGGTCATGGTTTCATAATATATATAATCAGAAACAAGTTATTAGAATCAAATTTATTCATGATATACACTTTTATAACCATTAATATAATTTGGTTATGAGAAATGAATTACATCACTTCGTGGAGATGATAGTTCATAAGTACTCACAAGTGATGTTTTCACTTTCAATGGATGGAAAAAAAGAATGGTAAATAGTAATTCACCTTTATAGAGTCATAATTGTGTCATAGATATCATATATATTCATTAAATATATCCTTATGACCATCTATATAAAGTATAAATGGAAAAAACTTCATCACTTCATAGAGGTGGTAGTCCACACGTATGCACAAGTGGCGCTATCATCTTACAACAAATAGGTGGGTTCGAAGTTATTGTTTGTGTATGTATCTTTGTTTTTTCTAAATCATCTCTAACAAGTTTAGTATAATAATATATAAATTTTATTTAATTTTATCATATAAATTTTATATCACATTTTTTATGTGTATTATTCATACTGTATCATCTATTTAAATGTTTAGTGTTGTATATATTTAACAACACATGTTCTATTATATAATTTTTTAGTATATTTATTATCTTTCAATGTTTTATATCACATGTTATATTAATATGTTATACATCATGTTATATACATATACATATATTTATATATTAATTATTTTAAATATATTAAATATAGTTTACATATATATCATTATATATATTCATAATATACATATATTTTGTTAGATTCATCGTGCATCTCTAATGAATAATCCTTAAAGTAATAAAAATTCCCCTTATACCAGAATTACCAATAGTATCAGTGCACCTACGCTTCCATGGGCCTTCACCACACTTACATTATGAAAAAATCTCATGCCATGCAGAATTTTCATACACAAAAAGTCATCTTATATGTAGCGCACCTTCATTCTATGTTCAATGATAGCAGTAGATCCCACTGGTATTGAGGTAGCATGGTCACCAGCATCAATGGTATCACATAGTTCCTTCTAAAACATGATGTCATAACCATTATTCAATTAACTATAGTTGTTTCTTCGACCTCCAGCTAGTGTTAGTAGAGTTTCATCCTGAAAAGGTAAGACCATGACCTGCCCATCATGGTAACAGTGGATCTATTGTAAAATAGTAGTGGTTACTCCGCAATAAAATAGTAATATGCCTTAAAGGTAGTAGTAGAACCTCTTCGTACTAGTAGCAACAGTGGTCAATAGTAGTATCATGATGGTAGTAGCTTCCTCTAGTAGTGGTATTTCTGCTTGCATGGTAGCATTATAAAACTCTTTCCACCACTAGGTAATTATTCTTTACCCACTATTATCAGTTATATTTTCATTATACCTACTATTAAAATTTTTTTGAGCATAATTTGATACTATTAATATTAAAATTTTAAATACCATCAGTATGTGACCATTAGTTTTAATTTCAGCTACCATTCCTAAATATAAAATTGTTTATCTAAGAAATATTTTTCATGCTCTGTTTTTCATATTTTTAATATTTTATTTAATAAATTATTATAATAATAATAATTCTAATTGTTCACTTGATTTTATAAATATTTATTATTATTTTTATCATATAGAAATAGTTTTGAAATGATTTTAACATGTTTCAATATTATTTTACGTCATTCTTCCTTATTCATAAAAAAATAAAACATATGTTTCAAATAATTATTAATGGTTAAATTCTTCATTTTAGTTATTTATAAATTTTTTATTAATATTTTTATATATTTTAAATTATTTTTAATGTGTTAAATTCATGTTAAAAGTGATTTAAATTTTATGAATTTATAAAAAAATATATTTAAAGCTTTATATACAGTAATTTTAATGTGATATTTTTAAAATTAATTGACTAAATTTTATGGTGATAAATTGAATGATTTATTTTTTTTGATTTGATTAAACTTATTCAAACATTTATTTAAATTAGTTTCAATTCTATAATATTTTTTCAGAAATAGTTTTATCTTCATGATATTTATAGATGACCCTGTTTTTATTATTCTGAACTATTCTCATGGTTTAGTTTAGTGTGTAGTATAAATAACATTGTATTTAATGGACTTGGGGATTCTTGGAATAGAAACTGAAATTACATATGGTAATACTCAATGAAACTCAAATCACTCATCTTATGTGAACCTTCATGTTTTTCTATACACATTGTTTACATATATTGTGGTGAACATTCAAGGGAGGAAAAATTATTCTTCAACATCACAACACCTTGAAGTGTTGATATTCACCTTTTCTAGAATTCCCAGAGTACATTGTCGAAATCATTTAGAAGGTCCTAAATCAAATTTTTCATTAACATCAATTTTTTTGATTATTTCCAATTAAAATATTTGTGTAAAATTTTTTATTTGTATAGAGGTGTACACTAAATATTTTCTCACAAAGGTTTTACTGACTCTAAAATATATTCCTATGGTTATTCTTTCCAAACAAAAAAGGAAAAAAATTGGTTGGGGCTACTCCTTGGAGAAAATTATGGTTTTTTTCTACTTTTGAGAAAGGTTGTGTGTTGTTTCATTTGGGGATTCTCCTCATAATATTCTAGGTCAAAATTTATCCCATGTAAAAGTATGGATTTAGATTTCACCTATGTAAAATTTTCTATCTCATTCATAGTGGGTGACATATTCCATTAATTCAATTGTGAATATTAGAGTAATATTATTAGTCCATACCACTATAAATTCTTTTATTTCTCTTTATATTTATCTCCCACTTCTTTATCATGCTTAATTTTAATAACTTTGATAATTTTAATAAGTGTATATTAACTCCCTCTAGAACTTTTTTCGTGATCATATTTGATATAACATGTATATTATATTTTATATTTATTGAATCATAATAATTTTATAAACATAATATATAATCATCAAATATGTCTATATAACCAACCATTAGAGTAAGGGGTGAAAACAAAACAATGTCAGTCGTGGAGACGGTATTCCGCACGTATGCACGATAGCGTTTAAATTTTACATTGGAATGGATGATAAATAGATACTAATTATTCTATTAACATTATAAAATTTCATTAATATAATTTTTTTGATGTGACTATTTTTATATGGTTAAATAATATTTTATGGTTGTCGAAGAAGAAATAAACTTAAAGGGATTTAGTTAATATGATTACCTCTTATTTGGGAAACTACATTTGGATATCATGTAAAGGACCCTTAGGATGGTCTTTTAAGAATTAAAAATCCTCTATAACATGGATAGTAAATTTTGGAATACATTTGTGAAGGTTTTGGTTGATAGAAGGGGCTCAATAAGGTGTGAAGAAAAGAGGATAAGAGGTGCCTTTTTATAAGTGAGGTGAGTGATAATCTTGTAAATATATAAAATATTAATATATAATATATGTCTATCTAATATAAAATTAATCCAAAGTTCCATATCATCAAATATAAGGATTATAAGGTCTAAATAAATATAAAAAATAATATTTATACATGTTTGTGTTTCATTTTGTTCTAATCTATTTGTCTAACCCCTTGTTAACCCTTTTAACATTACCAATGTTAATAAAATACAATGTCTTTAATGGTCAATAATATGAATCTAAAAGGGAAATTAAATCATAAATGTAAATTGGTTGATATTCTAAACCATTTACCATTACCTTGAAAAAATATAATATTTTTATGATTTATAAAACAATTATTTAAATATGGTTTAATATTAAATATCTTTAAAGTTATTTTTAGAACTATTTACATATTTTGACATTAAAAACATAAATATTACCATTTAATTTGAATATGAATATTTAAAACATTAATTACCTTTCATTTTTATCCCTAAAAATCATACAACACTTTAATATATCCAAAAAACACCACTTTAAATATTTTAAATCTATTTACTTTGATTTTTCACCCGCTTACACAAGTGTTGCATTAGAAATGCGTAAGCATTTTAGGTAATTATACAATTACAAAAAATTAATAAAATAAAAAAAATATTAATTGACTCACATTAAAAATAACCATTTATAACCCTTCATAACATATTTTTATTGTGAGGAAAACATATTATATATATTAATATAAAGAGAGTGACATTTTTAATTATGTATTACTTACAATAATATAATGGCCATAATCCCAAGGAAGTAACAAAAAATTTCCGTATATTCTAATTTATGATGATTATGGATGAAATAAACACATCCAAAGAGATCATGTCATGTATTTTAAATATTTTGAGGCCTTATCCCATAATCATAAACCACTTTAACCAATTTTACCATTTTTTGAGATGTTAAAATTTTACCATGGTTATTATTTTTTATGAAAAAAAATTAAGTTAAACTTATTAAATAATATTAATTATTATGATTCAAAATATTAAATATATTTTAATAGATTCATTTTCAATATGTTGTAGGGATTAATTCTAATATCCACACATAAAACTTTTAAAAGCTATTATTTGAAAAACTATATTTCTAAGCAAAAAAAATAATTTATTCTCATTACATACCTAGTTTCTAACATTATATGAATGCTAATATATTTTATATAATAAATTATCAATAAATTAATTTAAAATCATTCATCAGTAGTGTAACGTTCCGACCAGACTTACCATCCAACCTGGTAGCTAGGCCGGTCGCCACATGGCCTCAAGTGCATCTCCCCAAATGCCAAAGGCTGCCGACTAGCAAAGTGGGCCTAGGTGAGTTCGTGGGGAGACTATGCCCTCATTACCAAAGTATCACAGCAGAATAAAAACATACAATAGTGGAAGAAGGTAACCGGTCGACAACACATAGACAGCAGAAATAGATAACCAACAGAAGAATATGATATATATATATATATATATATATATATATGACGGTGGAAGTCAATACAATAAAGTAAAAGTATACAAAACACCAAAAAGAAACCAAAATGTATCCCCTATCCCATCACAAGCCTCATCTTGGTCCCATGTGGTCCTACTCCGAGTAACATGTCAAGTACCTGTAAAAGGGCCTTTTCCCTTCTCATTACCTGAGATCAAATAATCTACTTGGGTCTAGAAACATGACCCAAATAGGGTGTGAGACTGAATCCCAGTAGGCAACCACCAAAGATCTGTGCTAATCTATCAGTGAATATATAACAGGCAGTGTAATATAGAAAGCACTAAACACGAAAAACTAGCAAGACTGACCCAAGTGTGTGCTTTGTCTTGGCGTCACTTCAAGTATCCATTCCATTCATTAACCACCTCATTCAAGTGTTCAAACCATTCCTTGAGCCTGTTCCTATAATAATCAATCTAAAACTAGGCATCGCTCAGGGAGAAAATCCACCAACACCCTATAAGCCCGTTCTGGTGAACCTCTATGAACCCGACATCGCTCTACAAACCCGTTCTGGTGAAGCTCCTAGGTACCCAGCCTTGCTCTAGGTGTTGTATAGTCCGTCATCTGATCCTATCCCCGGGATCCTATAAATAAGATCCTGGTATCTCCCATGACATATCATGCCTTGTTGAGTCTGTCCATGGCATCTCACGTGGGATCCATGATTCACTCGGCACTTTAGTAACATGTCTCATATGAGTCCGTCCATTGAAATTCACATTGGTTCCATGGTTCACCCATGAAGTGGTTTCACTTTTAAAATAGCTCAAAAGCATTTAACTCACGTGGGCTAGCAATTCATGAATTAGTATACAAGGGTCAAGGGGCAAAGCTCCATCCCATACCCGAAACCATTTCAATTACAATTTCATTCTATTGTAATTACATTCATATTAAAATCCATTTTTAACAACCCTCAAGGAAAAGGAAAAACATGCCTCATAGGCATCCTGGGTCACAACCCATAAAAGAGTCATTCAAGTCAACACACCCAAGGGTTGGTGCCTGTCTAAGGTATACAACCTAACTCATGCACATACCATCCTATTTAGATTACCTACAAAATGCTAGGTAATAAAAGGGTTAAAATTCATGTTCAAGCAACACCGTAAAATGGGAACGTGGCACTCCGGCATATATAAACAGCTTGACAATCAGCAAAAAGCATGAGACCACCTACCTAAGGCTCGCACTAGATAGCTCATTCAGTATCAGGCTTTGATTCTTCCTAATTTGGGAGAAATCTAAAGAACAGATGAAGAACGAGAAATTAGGGCATATGAGCATTAATACAATCTGCATTCTTCATAACCAGAAGAAAGGAGAAGGATTAAAAGGGAATCTAGGACTTACCGTTGAGGATTTAATGAGACGAACGATGACAGAAGCGGAGATCAGATGGAGGAGTTAGATCAAAATCTTCCAAACCCTCCTTGGGAGCTTCCCAGGTGCCTCCTCCTTCTGTCCGGTTGAATAGAATACGTTTAGTTTAAGTTTTTATTAAATTTAATCAATTTAATTAAAAATTAATTAAATTATCAAAACACAGTAGGTCACATAGTTTACCCACACGGTTTGACCAACCGTGCGGAGACCGTGCAAACCTTACGGGAAAGAAAGAAAAAATGCACGGCCACCCAGCATGGTTTCCTAAAACCCTGCGCAGGCCGTGTGCAGGCCTCTTCCAAGCCTGCGCCAAGGCCCATGGTTTAACCAGGTCGTGCGCAGGCCATGCGCAAACCGTGTGCCACACCATTTTCAGCCTAAAACTTCATTCTAGGCTCCGAACAATCCACGTACACCTCCGTAACTCACTTGGTCAAGTTACGCATCTACATAAGCCCTCAACAGAACAGTTAAACAAAAAAAAGGATTCGTAGCTCTTACGAAAACCCAAGTTCTTACAATCTTCCCCCCTTATAGCAATTTGTCCCCAAATTTCTCTCTGAAGGGTGGTCAAGATTTTTCTGCGAACAGCTCTGGACACTGAGCATGTATGTCGGCCTCCCACTCCCAAGTCTCATCCTGTAAATGGATGTGCTGCCATAGCACCTGTACTAGAAGAACTGACCAGCCTCAGAGAACCTTTGTGCTCCTATGAATGATGTGAATTAGATGTTCCTCAAAGAATGCATATACTTGTAGCTCAACATATCTCGGTGATAGCTTACCTTATCTTCTGATCCACCTGTGTCCCATCCTCGACGAAACACACAAGAAAACTTGATCCCCAACCTCAAACTCTAGGGGTCGTCTACGGCGATCAGCATATGACTTCTAATGAGACTGTGCAGTATCCATCCGCTTATGTCTAAACTGGACCTACTCAAAAGTCTTTTGAATAAGACGCGGTCCCAGTAAAGCTGCCTCACCTACCTCTAACCAGCACAGGGGTGATCGGCATGGCCTACCATATAGAGCCTCTTACGGTGCCATCTGTATAGTCGCCTGATAACTGTTGTTATAGGCAAACTCACTTAGGGGGATATGCCTCTCCAATGAGCCCCCAAAATCTAGGACGCATGCTCACAGCATGTCCTCTAGCACTTGTATCGTACGCTCTGATTGGACATCAGTCTGAGGGTGGTATGTTGTGCTCAGAAGCACGTGTGTACCCAACGCCCTCTGAAAACTCTGCCAGAAATGTGATGTAAAATGAGCATCCCTATCCGAAACAATGGTACGTGGGACCCTGTGGAGTCATACTGTCTCACGGATATACAACCTTCCCATCTCATCCAGACCGAAGGTCTCCTTGATCGGTAAGAAATGAGAATCCTTCTTGAGACTATCCCCCAAAACCCACACAACATCGTTACCTCGAGGTGACATCGGAAAACCAGTAACGAATTCCATCGCAACATCATCCCATTTCCACTCCGGGATTGGTAACTGCTATAAAATCCCAGCTGGCCGCTGGTGTTCCGCCTTCACCTGCTGACAGGTGGAACATCTCTTGATAAAACTAGCCACTTCCCTCTTCATACCCGACCACCAGTACTTCTGGCGCCAGTCACGATACATCTTCGTGACTCCGGGATGAACTGTCCAAACCAAAGCATGAAACTCCCACATCATCTCCTCTCTAATATCCACTAGAACCCATACACGTCCATGGATAGAAAAAACTTCATCATCGCCTATCATCTAACCAGGGGGAGGGTCTTCACCTGACACACCTTCAAGTAGAACTAGGCCTTCTGAATCAGATAGTTGTCTCATCCTAACTCTGTCCAGGAGGATAAAAGTCATAGATAAGGACAATAGAAAAGACCGCCCTTGGCTATTCTGCACATCAAGATGCATCTCAGATAACAATGACATAAGATTCCATTCGTTTCTAGCCTATTTCACAGCCTCTATTTTAGCCCTCCTGCTCAATGCATCGACCACTACATTTCCCTTACCAGGCGTATAAGCAAGCTCAAAATCAAAGGACTGTAGGTACTCCACCCACTGTCACTGCCTAAGATTCAGATCACGCTGAGTAAAGATATATTTGGGGCTCTTGTGGTCTGTGTACACCACAAAATGCTCTCCCAATAAATAATGTTTCCAACAGCGCATCACATGTACAACTGCTGCTAGCTCAAGATTGTGCATCAGATAATTCCTCTTGTGTGGCCTCAACTGCTGAGATCCGTATGGCACAACTCTGTCTCCCTACATCAACACTGCACCCATCCCAATACCTGATGCATCACAATAGACCGTGTAACTCTTGCCCTGTTCTGGTAGTATCAGGACTGGTGTTGATGTCATCATTCCTTTCAGCTCTTGAAAGGCTGCTTCACAAGCATCTTCCCATACAAATTTCATTCCCTTCCTAGTCAGGCCTATCAAGGGACCTTCTAAGCGTGATAAATCCTGTATGAAACGCTGATAATAACCAGGAAGCCCCAAGAAACTCTGTATGTCAAATACATTCTTGGGATGTTCTAAGAAACCACAGCTCTAACCTTCTCTGGGTCTAGAGACACTCCTATCTCAGAGATAACATGGTCCAAGAAGTGAATTTGATCCATCCTAAAGTGGCACTTAGGAATCATTTCATATAGCTGATGATATCTTAGTGTATTCAAAACGATCTCAAGATGGTTGGCATGGTCGATTTGATTTCAAGAATACACCAAAATATCATCCACGAAAACCACGACGAATGAGTCCAAATAAAGATGGAACACACGATTCATAAAATCCATTAAAACCGTTGGCGTGTTCATGAGACCTAACGACATAACTAGATACTAATACAAACCATACCTACTACGAAAAGATGTACGAGGTATGTCTACAAGTCGAACACACACTTGGTGATACCCTGACCTCAAATCAATTTTCGATAACACCCTAGCTCCTTAAAGCTAGTCAAATAGGTCATCTATCCGCGACAAGGGATATCAGTTTTTAACCATCAGTTGGTTCAGGTTTCGATAGTCCACACACAGCCTAAGAGTCTCATCTTCCTTTTTCTCAAAAAGGACCGGAGAACCCCACAGAGAAGTACTGGGTCGAATAAACCCCTTTGCCTCCAAATCTTCGAGCTTTTTCATGAGCTCTTGCAACTCCATCGTAGCCATCCTGTAAAGAAAAATGGATACTGATGCAACTCCTGGAACTAGTTCAATAGAGAATTCCACCTCTCTCTCATGAGGTAAACCTAAAAAGTCATCAGTAAAAACATCCCTGAAGCGCTCAACTACTGGAGGAAGGTCCATCTGAATCACTCCCTAATCATCCAGAAACAAACTAGCGATCTGGGTTGTCATCCCACACGGCCCACGAGGCTCTGGTCGAGCTCGAATTTCCTAGAGATCCCACTCACCCTTAAGAGTAAACACTTCACCCTCTGGTGATGTTAAAATCACCCTCTGGTGGTATTAATCAATGTTAGCTCAGTAAGCTACTAGCCAGTCCATACTGATAATGACATAAAAACCTGTCATCTCGAGGACATTAAGATCCAAGACGAAGTGACACCATCCTACCTCCAGGGGGCACCCTCTGCACTTACATAAAACCTCTGCCCTAACTCCTAGTGGTGTGGCTAGCATCAAGACGCCATCAGAAGACAACACAACTAGCCCAAGGATTTTCACTATAGGCGCAGATATAAAACTGTGTGATGCAACTGTATCAAATAGGGAAGATGAAATAAAATATGCTACTAAGATCATACCTCTCACCGTAGATGGTCCCGCTCCCTAATCATCGGAAGTAGGTTGCACTGCATACATCTGGCCTGAACCACGACCCTGTGATACAACCTCACTACTTAGAGCTATCCCACTCTGATGTCTTGGTGTACCCTGTGCCTGGCTACCCATTCCATGACCACTACCTCATCCTGATCGTCCAGTCGCACCCCAACTCCCTGTCTAATGAGAAGCTGCCGACCCTGCTTCTGTATATGGAGTCAATGCGGACCCTCTATCGCTGGATGCTGGTACAAACATTTTGCAGAAACGTTTAAGAGGACCCATTTGGCCACATGATCGGCACTCAACTAGGTCCCTTGGACACTATGGCTTCATGTCTCCCAGCCTACCACACTGGTAGCACCATAGGTTGCTAACTGAAGATAGATTCTAACTGATATAATCACCGTGTGGAAGCTCCAGACGATGCATCCTACTAACAGTTGCTACAATGCCTGATCTCGATGTCGAACCGCTCTGTCTCGCACCTCCATCCTCTCTCAGGTTAAATTATGTGATTAGAGCCTGGGTCACGATTACAGAAATGGTAGTCAACATGAAGATATTTGCCTGAGATCAGATGTCATATCTCAGACCATCCTCAAAACGCCTGGCCCTTGACAGCTCATCGCCCATCAGGATAGGTGTGAAGCACTGAATCTCAGTAAAACGGGCCGAGTATTCCATCACTGATAACACACCCTATTCTAGATGCAAGAACTCCCAGGCTTGATCAGCCCTCAAAGTTTCAGGATATAAGAAATCATAGATGGCCATATGAAACTCTATCCAAGTCATCTCCTGATGAAGATCCGATTGGGTGACCATGTCCCACCACCTCTTTGCGGAATCACGCATCATGTAAGTAGCGATATTGACCCTCCTCTCCAGAGGCATCTATAAATGATCAAAGATAGCTAGTATCGCCTCCAACCAGCACTCTGCAGCCTGTGGCCCGCCATCCCTTGAAAACGTAGGCGGATGCTGCTGCTGAATCTCATGCGTCAACTCTACCATAGTCGGGGAAGGTCACGGTGCTCCCTAAACGGTCTGCATAAAACTCAACAAGCCCTCATGGAACTGTGCCTCAGCACCTGTGTCTGGAAGAACCGCTGGTGTCACAGTTGTCACAACTGTAGTTTCCTCTAGTATCCCATGGCCTACCATCTTTGGAATGTGGTCGTTGTAGAGACCCGTATCTTGACGTACATTGACATTACATTACTTTTGCGGAATACTTAGTACATAACAAAAACACACACTAAAGGATCGTAATAGTTTAGTGTCTTTGGAAACTTGGAACGTAATCTTCTAATCGTGGTGAAAGTTCTTCAATATCTCCCATAAAGGTCATCCCTTTTTTTTACCTAAAACCGTTCTTTATATCCTGGGGAAAAGAAAACATAAAAGGGTGAGCTCAAATGCTCAGTAAGGGTAAACAAAAGAAATATCAATCACATCATATATATAAGAACATAGCTTTTGGAAATCTTAACCTGCAAAAAAGCTCATAATATCATAACATGGGATAAATCATAGAAGTGAAATGTAATCCCAATAATCATAACATAAAACATGAAACTTTGTGGCATACACACATAATCATAGATAATCATTTCTTGTTAGTCAATACTCAATGCCAAGACTATCTTAGTGGACAAAGTCCCTTTCTGAATCGAGTAACCCTCGTTTCAGTCCTGTTTCACTGAACCGGTATAACCTACCATTTCAGCCATGTCTATCTCATGAGATATAAAATCTTTACCCAATGCATTGGAGGGAGATATAGGTCCCACCCATATTATAATGAATCCTTTCTTATGTGTGCCACATAATCATAAAACATACATCATAGCATAACCCATGTAATAAAAATGGGATTCTTAAACAACATGACATCATAAAACAATTCATATAAGATAAAGGAATTCATAAAAATGTTTCCATCAAAACATAATCAAATCCATGTAATAATAGGGATAAAAACAGAACCCTTTTATTATCTTAGATGGAAAATAATTTTGATAAAATACTTGAACTTCATTCTTGAGGAAAATATCCTTTCTTCTTGAAAAACACTTTTCTTTTCTTAACATGTCATACAATTATAAACTAAAAGAAGTTGATTAAAAATAAACTTGAAAAAAACTTGTAAAGGAAGCTTCTTGGAAATAATGTTTTAAAAATCCATTCATGCTGTATAAGTTAAAAAAAACATTCTTCGTACTTTTGTCGGAAAAGTCAAAAAGTACCTCGTACGAAAAAAAACGACAAAAGATTCCTTTTATTTCTTTTACTAAAAACTCACCGAAGGGTAAAAATGGATTTAAACAATTGTAGGTGGATGAAAATAATATTACATATTGATGAAACATGGATGTGGATGATAAAATACACCCCAGTAAATACTTACGAATAAACAATCTCGGATAAAAATGAGATTGTGATATTTCCCTTACCTTAGGTCCAATTTGCTTCGTATGTGTCTGAACCTCCTGTATAATGATTTAAATAATGTCATTGACTTATTACAGAATCATATTCATTGTTATGATATCATATATGGTTCACTTATGACATTATATTACCCGTTCTTTTGTAAATTCCATGTTAAAGAAGCGTTTTGGGTAAAATCGTTTCATTTATCGTAGGTGTTTTGACTTGTTGTTCTTGACATCATTATTACTTATATCATGATTTACTTACTTCCAGAATATAAAATATGATTTATATATCATATATATTCAGTATATATATATATATAATAGATAGATAAAATGAAAAACACCGTTCATGGAGACGGTAGTCCGTACGTACGCATGAACGCTGTTTTTCTTTCCTTATTGTCTTGAAATGGAAGTAAGTAGATGACATACATATGTATATATATACATAAATCCAGTAGCTTTATAATGTCATATATTTCATTATTATTTCTTATATATACATTATAATCATTCTTAAATGGTTAACATGGAGAATGAATCTCATCGCGTCGTGGAGACGGTAGTCCGTACGTACGCACGAGCGATGATATCATTTCTATAAATATTGAATTGAATTGGAGTGGATTATACAATATATCAGAATCAATATTATGTTTTAATAACTATGTATAGTTATTCTTTACACCATTATACCCATCCATGTAAGGTGGTGGTGGAAAATAGATTACACCACGGCGTGGAGACGGTATTCCGTACGTACGCACGCGCGGTGATTTCTTTTTCCGTAGGATGGATAGATGGTGAAATAGGGTTGTTTCATACTTATAATAACATATCAGTATATGAGTGATACTGATGTTATTACTTCATAATGAAACAACCTAAGAAGAAGAAGTGGAAGAAGAAATAAAGATGAAAGAATTGGTAACGGTAATTACCTCTTCTTTGAAGCGCCTCTTTGAGACCTCCTCTTAGGGCACTAGAATTGGTCTTTGAGGAAGACCAGAACCACTAGGATGTTGCTAGGGAAGTGGAGAAGAGATTTTGGCAGGGGTTGGACGAGCTTGAGTGCTCAAATTGGTGTGAGGAGGAGGGGGAGGAGGTGTCCTTTTATAGGGGAGGAGAGGGGCACCTTAGGAATATCTCAAAATATTATTTTATATTAAAGTCAAAATCGGTTTATAATGGTTCCAAAGGGTCTTATTTCGAAGCTAAAGTGGGGATGGGTCGAAATCCTATCAACCAATAGAATTTAGACAAGTTTAGGATATTATTTTAACCTTATCAATTAGATGTAACTCTAAGTTAAATAATTTAACTTTTACCATGTCTTTTTGTTTTCTTTCACTATATGGTTAATACACTTACTATAACATGACAAACGAACCCCAAATTGTTTATTATTAATATATATATCCTTATCTAAGTCATTTGGCCGAACCTTAGATTTTTAGGAATAAAATAACAATTAATAATATAATATTTGATTTAAAAACTATTTTGTGTCAATTTTGACACTATTTGATATATGATTTTTGTGAAAGTCATAACAGAATTAAATGTTCGAACCAAGTTGATTAAATCAACATTCATATATCATAGTATCCTAGAAAATTAGTGGAATTCATAAAAAGTCTCAAATTACATTTATTTTGGTGTTTATAACATCAATTATGTCAATATTTCGTTAACAAGATAATTACTGCATCATCTTTGTGTCATAAATAAATTAAATTATTTGATGTATAAAAATTACAAATAAAATACCATCATGTAGGAAATCTTTTTAGATTTCTAATGAATATTTACAATCGAATATATCTTATGTATAACCCCATATTAAAAATGTTTTAGTAAGTAAACTTTGATTTTAACTCTTTTAACCCTTCTTTAAATAAATTAATAATAAATGTCCTAATCTAATCCAAGTGGGCCTAAATGGTCATATTTTATTCCTAAGTTTGTTTTTGGTCGAATTACACTTGTCCAATAGAATTAGGACATGTGTTAGGGTAATATTAATATCATATTTACCCTTAGTTACCCTATTTACTATTAACCGCGGTAAAACAAAGTAAAAAGTTACTATTCACCAAAAATTATTTTCATCTCATTGAACCACATTTTAGTCCTTGATATTAACCGTGTCTGTCGGATTTTCAAAATTCTATTCACAGAAGCGGTAAAATTATGTTTTATGCAAAATTCAGTTTTTTAACCTACCACTTAGTAGTTTCACTATTCATCAAAAATTGATGTTTTTCAGAACAATGCCAAAATTTCATCCTAAGCTATATTTCATATTCCGAATTCAAAAATGAAATCTATTTTACCAAATTCATAACATAGAAGTTGCATTAATTAATTTTATAATTAAATCCCGCTGTTAAAATAAATAGCGTGTTTTTAGGAAACAATATATATCAAAAGATTGACACTTGATTATGTCTGGTTTAAATGTGAAATTACAACCAATGACCAACATTGTATTAAATTGTAAAAATATATTCTAAATATACTTTAAAACCACTCAAATTAATAATTTATCACTATTAATTATTTCGATTAAAAAAGTTGTTTTTAATTATAATTTAGTAATTTTCACTATTCATCAGAATGTGAAAGTTATCCGAAAAGTACCAAAATTTCACCTTAGGCTAAATTCGATACTCCGAATCCAAGAATGAAGTTCATTTTGAAAAATAAGATTTACAGAATTTTAAAAAGTGGTTATTACTATTCATAACGGCTAGTTTTAATAATATTTTAATAGCATATCATTGTTTCATGAAACTCTGTATTACACACCACACACGCTATCGAGGAAGGTTGCGATTGCGTGTAATGCAAGGCAAGTCAAGGATGCGTGTTGTGAAAGCTCCTTTTGGTGTAGCGTACAACATAAGACATTAGTGAAATAAAAAATAATATTTTTCATAAATTCTCGGGCTGTTACATTCTACCCCCCTTAAAATGAATTTCGCCCTCGAAATTCGTCGGGGTTATAAATGGTTTACTATTCGAAAGTTTCTTTAATAGAAACCCACATCGTAAAAAGGAATACCAAAACTTGGCTTTAATAACTAAAGTATGAAATGTAACGATTACCCAAATAAACTAATCACTAGGTTTCCACATAGGTGAAAATATGGATATGGAAGAGAAATCTAACCATCATGTTCTGATGGAGAGTGGTAGAGAACATGGCTATGGAAAAGCCAGTAATCACAAATCCATAAATTTGTGACGATATAAGGTACCATCTGATTCATCAGGTATAAGATCACTAGGACAACATTTTTGGTTTTCAAGATCATTTCCCCTAAAGTTGAAAATTTGAATTAGAATAAATACTTACTTTATTTTGGTACAATCTCACTGTTGTTCGTGCCTTGAACAATTTCCACTTCATCTCTTAAATAAATGAAGTTGAATTTGTTATTCGTGTAGTGTTAGCAGATCATGTGATAGAATGACGGGTCATTCCATCTGTCTCAAACAAAAGGTTAGCATAAATCGATCTATAGTGAGATTAATCATATATGGTTCCTAAAATGGACTTATACTTCATATATCATACTGCTTAATATAATAAAACTAGTTTCCACTAAACAGGGACTTCCTGTAGGTCAGTGGTAGGCGATAAAGGCCAGTCGCACTTCGGTTGTGGGTTCGATTCCTACAGCCTTTTCCGAAGCGATGGGCTGTCGCCCGTCCTGCAGGTTGTCCTTTTTATAAAACTATATTACTATAACATCCCATCAATAATATCGAAAAAACTTCTATCCTTAAACAATACTGACTTATGTCCAACATAATCCATTCTAATCTTTAGGCTTATCCATAATACTGCAGTCCACTCTCATAACATAGTGAAAATGATTACCAGATATTTAATACCATCGTTGATCCCCATAAGATATGTCTTGTTGGTCACATTCCAAACATTCAAAGTCCTTAATCATGTATTCTCTTGAATACCTTAGTGAAAACATGAATGCAGTTAAAACATAACACCTTCCATATACCAAAATCCTCAAAATTCTATATACTCAAACCATGATATCACTTAGTCCTTATATCAATCATGAGATCATGAATATAATCAAACATCTCATTATCTTCTTATCCTTTAATTATACACTTATAATCTACTTTCCAAAATAACAATTCATGGTTACTGGTACCATTCATCATACACTATCAAAACTTAAGGAAAGACAATAGTGTAACAATCCTTAGATGTCTCCTTATTCCACGAGATTACTTATACAACATTACACATGATAAACATGTAATCATTCCACTACATTCTTAGACCATTGACCGAGCTTCAAAATTTCTTTCATCTCAGATATCATTTGTAGTTTCTTCATCATCATCAACATAAATACTTCCCATACGACCATACTGATTATCTTCATGAGACTTTCCCTTAGGGCATTGGTTTGCATAATGCCCGCACATTCCACATTTAAAACATTTAACCATTGTTGATGTCGTAGCAATACCATTATCATCATCCATGTTGTTAACTGAACCTTTTCCTTTGCATTTACTTGCTTTGTGTCCTTCTCTTCCACACCCAAAGCATCTTCCAGTTCCTTTGAAACATTCTCCTTGATGCCTCTTCCCACATGATTTACATAGGGGAAATTGAACATTCTTTCCTCTATGATCATCATGAAACTCCATCTTTCCCTTATTAGCCGAGTCAGGAAACTTACCAAATTTTACTTTATTAATTATATTATGAGATTGCTGATTCGGCATAATAATGATGTTTGGACTTCCAAATCCCATTTCATTTGGTTTCTCATAAAAAATATCATTCCATTGTCCAGCATATCCTCCATTATCATGAATCACCTTGTTTCCATCCATTTTCTAAAACCCAAAAAGAATAGTGTGAGAGGAAAAAATCATGCTAGGGAAAACAACATAATAAAGGGGGAGTATCCTCAATATCTAATATCTTAGGTTAAATTCTATGATCGTTACCGTAGTTCTAGGACTATATCTTATACGTATACTTATCCTTAGGGACATCCCTAGACATACGTTAGAAATATCTCTAGGGATCTTACTAACGTTTTCGCATCCTAGTTTCCAAAGGTTGACTAAACCTTTCCTCTGATACCAATTGTAGAGACCCGTATCTTGACGTACATTGACATTACATTACTTTTGCGGAATACTTAGTACATAACAAAAACACACACTAAAGGATCGTAATAGTTTAGTGTCTTTGGAAACTTGGAACGTAATCTTCTAATCGTGGTGAAAGTTCTTCAATATCTCCCATAAAGGTCATCCCTTTTTTTTACCTAAAACCGTTCTTTATATCCTGGGGAAAAGAAAACATAAAAGGGTGAGCTCAAATGCTCAGTAAGGGTAAACAAAAGAAATATCAATCACATCATATATATAAGAACATAGCTTTTGGAAATCTTAACCTGCAAAAAAGCTCATAATATCATAACATGGGATAAATCATAGAAGTGAAATGTAATCCCAATAATCATAACTTAAAACATGAAACTTTGTGGCATACACACATAATCATAGATAATCATTTCTTGTTAGTCAAGACTCAATGCCAAGACTATCTTAGTGGACAAAGTCCCTTTCTGAATCGAGTAACCCTCGTTTCAGTCCTGTTTCACTGAACCGGTATAACCTACCATTTCAGCCATGTCTATCTCATGAGATATAAAATCTTTACCCAATGCATTGGAGGGAGATATAGGTCCCACCCATCTTATAATGAATCCTTTCTTATGTGTGCCACATAATCATAAAACATACATCATAGCATAACCCATGTAATAAAAATGGGATTCTTAAACAACATGACATCATAAAACAATTCATATAAGATAAAGGAATTCATAAAAATGTTTCCATCAAAACATAATCAAATCCATGTAATAATAGGGATAAAAACAGAACCCTTTTATTATCTTAGATGGAAAATAATTTTGATAAAATACTTGAACTTCATTCTTGAGGAAAATATCCTTTCTTCTTCAAAAACACTTTTCTTTTCTTAACATGTCATACAATTATAAACTAAAAGAAGTTGATTAAAAATAAACTTGAAAAAAACTTGTAAAGGAAGCTTCTTGGAAATAATGTTTTAAAAATCCATTCATGCTGTATAAGTTAAAAAAACATTCTTCGTACTTTTGTCGGAAAAGTCAAAAAGTACCTCGTACGAAAAAAAACGACAAAAGATTCCTTTTATTTCATTTACTAAAAACTCACCGAAGGGTAAAAATGGATTTAAACAATTGTAGGTGGATGAAAATAATATTACATATTGATGAAACATGGATGTGGATGATAAAATACACCCCAGTAAATACTTACGAATAAACAATCTCGGATAAAAATGAGATTGTGATATTTCCCTTACCTTAGGTCCAATTTGCTTCGTATGTGTCCGAACCTCCTGTATAATGATTTAAATAATGTCATTGACTTATTACAGAATCATATTCATTGTTATTATATCATATATGGTTCACTTATGACATTATATTACCCGTTCTTTTGTAAATTCCATGTTAAAGAAGCGTTTTGGGTAAAATCGTTTCATTTATCGTAGGTGTTTTGACTTGTTGTTCTTGACATCATTATTACTTATATCATGATTTACTTACTTCCAGAATATAAAATATGATTTATATATCATATATATTCAGTATATATATATATATATAATAGATAGATAAAATGAAAAACACCGTTCATGGAGACGGTAGTCCGTACGTACGCATGAACGCTGTTTTTCTTTCCTTATTGTCTTGAAATGGAAGTAAGTAGATGACATACATATGTATATATATACATAAATCCAGTAGCTTTATAATGTCATATATTTCATTATTATTTCTTATATATACATTATAATCATTCTTAAATGGTTAACATGGAGAATGAATCTCATCGCGTCGTGGAGACGGTAGTCCGTACGTACGCACGAGCGATGATATCATTTCTATAAATATTGAATTGAATTGGAGTGGATTATACAATATATCAGAATCAATATTATGTTGTAATAACTATGTATAGTTATTATTTACACCATTATACTCATCCATGTAAGGTGGTGGTGGAAAATAGATTACACCACGGCGTGGAGACGGTATTCCGTACGTACGCACGCGCGGTGATTTATTTTTCCGTAGGATGGATAGATGGTGAAATAGGGTTGTTTCATACTTATAATAACATATCAGTATATGAGTAATACTTATGTTATTACTTCATAATGAAACAACCTAAGAAGAAGAAGTGGAAGAAGAAATAAAGATGAAAGAATTGGTAACGGTAATTACCTCTTCTTTGAAGCGCCTCTTTGAGACCTCCTCTTAGGGCACTAGAATTGGTCTTTGAGGAAGACCAGAACCACTAGGATGTTTCTAGGGAAGTGGAGAAGAGATTTTGGCAGGTTTTGGCCGAGCTTGAGTGCTCAAATTGGTGTGAGGAGGAGGGGGAGGAGGTGTCCTTTTATAGGGGAGGAGAGGGGCACCTTAGGAATATCTCAAAATATTATTTTATATTAAAGTCAAAATCGGTTTATAATGGTTCCAAAGGGTCTTATTTCGAAGCTAAAGTTGGGATGGGTCGAAATCCTATCAACCAATAGAATTTAGACAAGTTTAGGATATTATTTTAACCTTATCAATTAGATGTAACTCTAAGTTAAATAATTTAACTTTTACCATGTCTTTTTGTTTTCTTTCACTATATGGTTAATACACTTACTATAACATGCCAAACGAACCCCAAATTGTTTATTATTAATATATATATCCTTATCTAAGTCATTTGGCCGAACCTTAGATTTTTAGGAATAAAATAACAATTAATAATATAATATTTGATTTAAAAACTATTTTGTGTCAATTTTGAAACTATTTGATATATGATTTTTGTGAAAGTCATAACAGAATTAAATGTTCGAACCAAGTTGATTAAATCAACATTAATATATCATAGTATCCTAGAAAATTAGTGGAATTCATAAAAAGTCTCAAATTACATTTATTTTGGTGTTTATAACATCAATTATGTCAATATTTCGTTAACAAGATAATTACTTCATCATCTTTGTGTCATAAATAAATTAAATTATTTGATGTATAAAAATTACAAATAAAATACCATCATGTAGGAAATCTTTTTAGATTTCTAATGAATATTTACAATCGAATATATCTTATGTATAACCCCATATTAAAAATGTTTTAGTAAATAAACTTTGATTTTAACTCTTTTAACCCTTCTTTAAATAAATTAATAATAAATGTCCTAATCTAATCCAAGTGGGCCTAAATGGTCATATTTTATTCCTAAGTTTGTTTTTGGTCGAATTACACTTGTCCAATAGAATTAGGACATGTTTTAGGGTAATATTAATATCATATTTACCCTTAGTTACCCTATTTACTATTAACCGCGGTAAAACAAAGTAAAAAGTTACTATTCACCAAAAATTATTTTCATCTCATTGAACCACATTTTAGTCCTTGATATTAACCGTGTCTGTCGGATTTTCAAAATTCTATTCACAGAAGCGGTAAAATTAAGTTTTATGCAAAATTCAGTTTTTTAACCTACCACTTAGTAGTTTCACTATTCATCAAAAATTGATGTTTTTCAGAACAATGCCAAAATTTCATCCTAAGCTATATTTCATATTCCGAATTCAAAAATGAAATCTATTTTACCAAATTCATAACATAGAAGTTGCATTAATTAATTTTATAATTAAATCCCGCTGTTAAAATAAATAGCGTGTTTTTAGGAAACAATATATATCAAAAGATTGACACTTGATTATGTCTGGTTTAAATGTGAAATTACAACCAATGACCAACATTGTATTAAATTGTAAAAATATATTCTAAATATACTTTAAAACCACTCAAATTAATAATTTATCACTATTAATTATTTCGATTAAAAAAGTTGTTTTTAATTATAATTTAGTAATTTTCACTATTCATCAGAATGTGAAAGTTATCCGAAAAGTACCAAAATTTCACCTTAGGCTAAATTCGATACTCCGAATCCAAGAATGAAGTTCATTTTGAAAAATAAGATTTACAGAATTTTAAAAAGTGGTTATTACTATTCATAACGGCTAGTTTTAATAATATTTTAATAGCATATCATTGTTTCGTGAAACTCAGTATTACGCACCACACACGCTATCGAGGAAGGTTGCGATTGTGTGTAATGCAAGGCCAGTCAAGGATGCGTGTTGTGAAAGCTCCTTTTGGTGTAGCGTACAACACAAGACATTAGTGAAATAAAAAATAATATTTTTCATAAATTCTCGGGCTGTTACAGTCGTCGCTACTCTCCCGATGTATGACTGGAGGTCTCTATGGTGGCATGACTCTACAATTCCAACACACGCCTCAATTCAATATTTTTAACGAGATTCAAAACTCATGAACACAATAACCAGGAAAGGACAGTTCAATAACTTCCTAAAACCCACGTCAACCCACAACCTGCTTCTAGAGCTAGGACTGCATAAGGAGTAGCCATCAAAACCCACTAGAGTCACTACCTCTTTCCCACCCAGAAGTCGGGTCTAGGTCAGGCTCTATTTTCAACATTCATTCTTTTAACATACCTTTGTTCAAAAATATTTAACAAATGGTCCACCAAGTACTGATCCCTGATGGCCCATAACACCTCATGAATCAAAATTTGATTCCCATATAACCATGAAATTCAATTTCATTTAGAATTTACATCCCATTGGTGATCATTTCCAAATCCATATGGGCCCATACTCCTTACGAATTTAAAGATGAAGTCACTATTTATTCATTGCACCTAATCTAACACAATAGTAGGCACACTTATCAATCAACTATCAAAACAGAAAGCAATAGCTATCCCAACACCTGTCACAATAGCATGCAACATATAATTCATCCTAGATAGCATGTCATAATACATGATATGTGATTCCTATCAAGGTGCCTATATGATGCATGAGATGGAAAACCCTCATCTCATCGGGTTGAAATGAAATAGAACACACAATAATATCAATAGTATCAGCAAAAAAACCATGTGCATCACCCATCGGTGAAATCAGAACAATGGTAATAATCAAAACCAGAAACACAATTCCATACGAGGCAACTTGGCCTTTCCCTGTACGTGAGTTTGCAACTCCTGGGCATAGTTTATTACCAAATTCCTTTCCCTTCAAACTTTTTTCTATCATCGCCAAACAATAAGTCAAATCAAAAAATGAAATCCCTTTGATACCACTTTGTGACGTCCCGACCCAACTTACCATCCAACCTGGTAGCCGGACCGGTCGCCACATGGCCTGAAGCGCATCTCCCCAAACGCCAGAGGCTGCCAACTAGTAGTGAGGGCCTAGG
This sequence comes from Viscum album, assembly GCA_963277665.1. NCBI lineage: Eukaryota > Viridiplantae > Streptophyta > Magnoliopsida > Santalales > Viscaceae > Viscum > Viscum album. Next base: position 1,356,604,077 of record OY728164.1, read on the forward strand.
TGAGTCAGTGGGGATACTATGCCCTCATTACCAAATTATCACAGCAGAATACAAACATATAATAGCAGAAGAAGGTAACCAGTAGACAACACATAGACAACAGAAATATATAACCAATAGAATAATATGATACATATATATATATATATATATATATGATGGTGTAAGTCAAAACAATACAGTACAAGTATACAAAACACCAAAAAGAAACCAAAATGTTTCCCCTGTCGCATCACAAGCCTCATCTTGGTCCCATGGACTCCTACTCCAAGTAGCAAGTCAAGTGTACAAGGGCCTTTTCCCTTCTCATTACCTAAAATCATATAATCTGCATGGGTCCAAAAACATGACCCAAACAGGGTGTGAGACTGAATCCTAGTAGGAAAACACCAACGATATGTGCTAATATGTTAGTGAATATATAATAGGCAGTGTAATGTGGAAAGCACTAAACATGGAAAACTAGCATGACCGACCCAAGCTTGTGTTTTGGCTTGGCGTCGCTTCAAGTATCCATTCAATTCATTAACCACCTCATTCAAGTGTTCAAACCATTACATGATCCTGTTCCTAGAATACTCAATCGAAAACCAGACATCGCTCAGAGATAAAATCCACCAACACCCTACAAGCCCATTCCGATGAACCTCTAGGAACCCGACATCGCTCTACAAGCCCGTTCCGGCGAACCTCCTAGGTACCCAGCCTCACTCTAGGTGTGGTATAGTCCGTTATCTGAGCCCGTCCCTGGGATCCTATAAATAAGATCCAGGTATCTCCCATGACATATCATGCCCTGTTGAGTCTTTCCACGGCATCTCATGTGGGATCCATGATTCACTCGGCACTTCAGTAACAAGTCTCGTATGAGTCCGTCCATGAAAACTCACATTGGTTCCATGGTTCACCAATGACTTGGTTTCACTTTTAAAATAGTTCAAAAGAATTTAACTCACATGGGCTAGCAATTCAAGAATTAGCATACAAGGGTCATGGGGAAAATCTCCATCCCATATCCGAAACCATTTCAATTATAATTTCATTCTATTGCAATTACATTCATACTCAAATCCATTTTTAACAACCCACAAGGGAAAAGAAAAACATGCCTCATAGGCATCCTGAGTCAAAACCCATAAAAGAGCCATTCAAGGAAATGCACCCAATGGGTGGTTCCTATCCAAGGTATAAAACCTAACTCATTCACATACCATCTTATTTAGATTACCTACAACATGATAGGTAATAACAGGGTTAAAATTCAGGTTCAAGCGACACCCCAAAATGGGTGTGTGGCACTCCGACATATATAAACAGCTTGAAAATCAGGGAAAAGCATGAGACCACCTACCTTGGGCTCGCACTAGATAGCTCGTCCAGTATCAGGCTCTGATTCATCCTAATTTGGGAGAAATTTGAAGAACAAATGAAGAACGAGAAATTAGGGAATATGAGCCTTGATCCAATATTCATTCTTCATAACCAGAAGAAAGGAGAAGTATTAAAAAGGAATCGAGGACTTACCGTTGCGGATCTATCGAGACAAACGACGACAGAAATGGAGATCAGACAGAGGAGTTGGATCAAAATCTTCCAAAGCCTCCTTGAGAGCTTCCCAGGCACCTCCCCCTTCTGTCTGGTTGAATAGAATAGGTTTAGGTTAGGTTTTTATTAAATTTAATCAATTTAATTAAAAATTAATTAAATTATCAAAACACAGCAGGTTGTACTATTTACCCACATGGTTTGAAAAACCATGCGGAGACCGTGCCGACCTTACTGAAAGGCAAGGGCAACCGCACAGCCACCCCACACGGTTTCCTCAAAACCTGCGCAGGCCATGCACAAGCCTCTACCAAGCCTGCACCAAGGTGCACGGTTTACCCAGGCCGTGCGCAAACCACGTGCCAGGCCATTTCAGCCTAAAAATTCGTTCCAGGCTCCGAACAAGCCCCAGACACCTCTGTAACTCCCTCAGTCAAGTTACGCATCCACATTAGGCCTCAACGGAACAGTTAAACCAAAATTAAAAGGATTCATACCTCATACAAAAACCCGGGTTCTTACAAGTAGTGATTAATTAAATTTACTATGATAAAAATACAGTATACATATAAAAATTGTTTTTGGAAAAAATAACTCTTTTTACCTTCAAATGATTTTAACTTCACTCCTAACTAGTTTATATTCAATTTATGAATTATTATTAATTTTTATAAATTAAATAACAATATATTTCATAAAAATACTATTTTATTAGTGATCAATATATAAAATATAGAAGGAAACTACTTTGAAAAATACGTCTTTAAAGATATAATTATATTATTCTTAATATTTAAAATTGAGTATTTATTATCCAATAATTAATCAATGATTTTTCATTTAGGAAAAATTTTATACATATTTTTCATGATTTAGTTATTCATATTCATACTCATTAATCCGAAGTCTATGTGATAATAATCGTATTTAAATAATAATATTTCCATAATATATCATGGATTATTTATGTATAGTGTTTTGTGAGGTACACAAGGTCGAACATAGTATTTATTTAAAATAAATTATAAAATATTAGGTTTTTAAAATCACCACAATCAAGCACCATTAATATCCATCATATAACACCAAGTGTCACCAGGTGTTAGCTTTGAACAAGCCACACAATTTCAAATCCCACTAAGACCATATTTGAACCCACACACCATTTGAAGAGAAACAACATGTTTGCGCACAAAGACTATGAAACATCGTGTATAAAAATACCCAATAGGACCCGACAAAAACTAAAAAGTAAAAACCAAAACAACAGGTTAGTTTAATTCTCTTGTTATTAGAGAGTGACTTAGAGGATTAAAAGAAATAATAATACAGATATACTGAATCAATAGAAGTCTTAAGGACACTGAGAATCCCTAATCATCTCAACTCCAATCATTAGAGGTCGTAACTCATGAGTATGTAAGAATTATCGAATAAAAATAAATTAAAAAATTATAAAGTCGATATCCTAATAGTATGTCACATCTGAATGGAAACCTAGGGGTTCTTAAGGAGTCACAAGTATCAAAGTATCAAATCTGATCCACCTCTTTAACTTTCAAAAGATTAATTAGGAACCATAAAGGGTCACCTACTCCGCATTGAGGTAAGCATGTCAGCTGAGAAAATAAAAAACCATACTATGTACCATATAAATATCACTATTCTAGAAACCCATAGGTGAATTTTTAACTTGACCAATAATAGATCATGATCATAGGGGTATTGAACCTTGCTATTAATACCACCCATGTATAAGAAAACCATGCCAACTAACTTAAAGTGTAGTGGGGGACCTACGCCTCACTAAAATTAACCTAAATCGAGGGATTACCAAACTTATTAGAGGATCCCACACCCATACTAATCTATTATATGAGGGTAATACTAACTCAATAGATATAAGGTCCTAAAACCCAAGTATATGGGTAGAAAACTAACCCTACCTTTAAAATGGATCATTGATGGAGGATCTCATACCCTAGGTATGCAGGGTTGGGGAGATTCCAAACCATCCTATTGGATGGGATATAAGATCCTACACCCCACATATATGGGGGTATACCGAACCTATTTGTAAACAAACTTATAGTTATAGGACCCACTTGTTAGTTAAATTGGGGGATAAAAACATTATCTATTATATGAGAACTCTCTAATCGTTATTCATAAACCCCATCATCACTCCCATAGATCCAATCTAGAAATCATCCCATATCACCTCATTAAAAACCTTAAATTTTGAAATGAACCATTACCTTGGAATATACAGAGAAAATACTCAGGAGATGCTATTTATTTTTCCAAAATCAAATTATAGTTAAAACGTTATGAAATATTACACTTATGTGAGTATCAACCCATGTGGAAGCCTATGATCATGCCACATGGAACACAAATGAAAGGAGGGTGGGGGATATATTTCATGTGTGCACCACACATGTTTCATTACACATTTCCTAGGCCAAGTTGGGCAGACCCGACTACGTGTGACTACTCAACCAGCATGGTCGAGTCGGATTCACACTACATGCCCTTATATACATATATTATTATTATTATTATTATTATTATTATTATTTTTATCTTTTCTATTTTCCATTATCTTTAGCCCCTTATTTTTATAATCCAAAAATTGTTACTTCTTCTTCCCATGACCTTCCATGAACAACACCTTGCCTCTACCCATGCCTTCAATCGAAGGATATTACACCACCTCCTACCTTCAAACACCATCCATCTCCAACCACACATGACACCTAGAGGAATGAATTTTAGAGATTTTATAACTCGTGTGAGAAAAGATATTGTTCATAACTCTCCCCAGAAAGAAAATATATAAAAAATATTACAATTTGATATAAGTAGAAAAAAATGATGTTGATGAAAAAAATTATGTAGGACCTTATAAATGATGTCGAAAGTGTATTGTGGGAATTATAGAAAAGGTATATATTAACTCTTCAAGGTGTTTTGAAGTCAAAGAATAATTTTTCCTCCCTTTAATGTTCGTTAAAAAATATGTAAACAATGTGTATAGAATTACTTGAAGCTTCAAAAAAGATGAGTTCTTTGAATTTATTTAAGTATTATCATATGTAATCATGGTTTCTATTCCTATAATTATTGATTACATTAAATACAATTTTATTTAGACTACACACTACACTAAACCACTAGAAAATTTCAAAATAATAAAAATGGAGTCAACCATAAATCTCACAGAGTTAAAACTATTTCTAGAAAAATATAGAATAATTCAAAATACTTTAAATACAATGTTTGAATAATTTTATGTGAGTCAAACATGTTAAATATTTCAAACTATCTCCATAAAACCCAATAAATTAATTCCATAAATATAACATGAAAAATGATAATAAATAAATCTTAATATATATATATATATATATATATATATATTCATCAAATGTAAAAATCTTTTAACTTTCCTTTAATATATTAAAAACACTATGAAAATATTTAAAAATATTAATAAATTTTTTAAAAATAATTAAAATAAATAATTTAAGAAATAATATATATTTTCAACATATGATTTATTTTTTTATGAATATGGAAGAGAAACATAAAATAATATTAAAACATGGTCAAAAAATTTCAAAACTATTCATATAGACTAAACATGATAAATAACTAATTAGAAAACAAAGAATATAATTATAATACTATTTATAATTAAGAATTAAATAAAATATTAAAAATATTAAGAATAGAAATTGAAAAATATTTCCCATAGAAATAATGTTATATTTAGGACGGGTAGCAGAAATTAAAACTTACGGTCAGATACTGATGGTATTTAAATTTTAAAAACTAACAGTTGTATATGATGGTTGAAAAAATATGAGCTATAAATAGAAATAAAATATAACTAATGGTAATGGGTAAAGATTAATTATCTAGCGGTAGAAAAAATTTTCTACCACTACTATTAAAGCAGAGATACTGCTACTCATGGAAGCTATTACCATCACGATGCTACCATTTAGCATTGATGCTACTTGTGAAAATTAGTGCTACGAATATAATTAATTCATGGTACTATTTCACTACAGAGATAACAGTACCATTGAACTATGAAACCAGTTCTACCATGATGGGTGGGTGATAGTGTTACCACCACATAATGAAACACTTCCGCTACCTGTTGGAGAAGGAGGGAAGTGTTACAGTTAATTTTATAATGGTGATACCAACATGTTTTAGAATGAACTATGGGCTACCGTCGATGTTTTTGATAGTTCTATCATTATGTGTGATGGATCTTCTACTACCATTTAATAGAGGATAAAGGTGGTTTAAATAATGGAATAGTTGTTTTTTATGAAGATTGTGCATGGCAGGAGTTGTTGTCATGGTGAAAGTGCGGTGAAGCCCTCTGGAAGCCCAGACATGATAAATTTTTTGGTAATGTTATTCAAAGGTGAATTTGAATTACTTGAAGGATGATGCCTGGGATATGCATACTGAAGCTAAAAAATATATGTATATGCTAAATATATATATAATGATATATGTGTAAACTATATTTAGTATATTTGAAAAAATTAATATATTTAGACAAATATATATATATATATATAACATGATGTATAAGATATTAATATAACATGTGATATAAAACATTGAAACTTATTAAATATTCCAAATATATATATATAAAAACACATGTGAGGTTAAATATGTATTACACTAAACATTTAAATATATGATAAAATATGAATAATACGCCTAAGAAAATATGATATAAAATTTATATGATCAAATTAAAACACCTATATATATGATAATATTAAAAAATTAAGATAATATTTTTAATCAAACAAAAAAATAGATACTTATTCAAACAATACCTTTTGATCCTATCATCTGTTGTAAATGATAATATCGTTCGTGTGTACGTGTGAACTACAACCTCCATGAAGTGATTGGATCATGTTTCCATTTATAATTTATATATATGTTCATAATGATATATTTAATGAATATATATGATATATATGATATAATTATGATTCTATAAAGGTAAATTTATATTTTACTTTTTTTGTTCCATCTATCTAAAGGTGAAAACATCACTCATGCATACATATGAACTATCATCTCCACAATGTGACGTAATTAAGATCTCATCCACACATTATATGAATGGTTATAAAATTTCATATAATTAATAAATCTGATACTTATAACTTTATTAGGATTTGATATATTTTTAAACCATGACCAAGGTGTATGAACCAAAACTTTCTAACCAAACCATGTATGAAATATAGAACATATGCCATATTAACCACTTGTTTTTCTTTTATAGTATATAAAATGAACATTAATGTATTTTATGATGATTTTAATAAAAATATGGATATTTAAAAATTCATCTATGGTTCTCTATTTCATGAGGTGTTGATCCATAGATTACCAAACTACAATGGTTCTTCATCTCAATATTGTTTCATTGAGACATGTTTCATGTTATACACCTATTTATGTTAATATGGTGTATATAATATCCCATTAATATATTATATCATTAACCTCTACATATTAATTGTATTTAATGTCCTATTTGAATTTATTTATTTCAAGGCGTTTATGATCCAAATGTTACCAAAGTGGTAAGGATTTATGTTACAATCTCAATTCTTTTCAGGATTGTCTATATTAAATTTTCAATGCTAGAAATTATATGATACTTATTTTTTAAAACCAATATATTTTATTTGTAATGTACCAATATGGGAACCTCTAAAATGGAGCCCCAAGTTGGTGGGTCACATGTCTTCAAGTGCAACTCCCTTACTGGAGACGATGTTAACTAGAAGTGATGGTCCAAGGTGGTATGATGGGAAAGTTATACCCACATATCATAGTAGCATATCGATAAAAACAAATAACATAAATAACATAATAATAATATAATATACAACATTGTAGAAAAAATACCATAAAAAAGAATATTGGGATAGGAAACATCCAAGGAGTAATAATAAAAAAACCATAGGCTGGGTAATATAAAAAAATGTTGACATGTCATTATGATATACAAAAAGGGGATATAATATGGAATGCATATACAACCTAATATATAAAGAAACAAATGTAATCTTCACTAGAATTAATATTATACGCTTGGTCCTCTTCTCCCATGCTCCAAGGTATATAGAAAGTCGATCAAGCATCTATGGCAGGGTGTTTTCCCTTATCCACACCTAGAGTCATGAAGTCTAAATGGGTAAAAAGGGCAAGTTGAGTAGGGTCTAAGAAAAACTCAGTAGGCCACCACCAATGATGTATTGAATAATCTGGTTAGTGTATATAAAATAGTAGTGTGTAGGCATAAAGAATAATAAACAATGCATGAAAGAAATACTAGTAGGCTCAGGTTTCAACAGGACACCTGGAATACATTACGTACTTCGGCATAATCCAAAATAAGTCTAGTCTCAGAGTACCATGTGAAACCTAAAATAAGTAATCATATATAATATGCATATATATATATATAATCTATATATTTAAGGAAATATATAGGAATATACATGGATAGTAGGTGCTATTTAGACTCGAGGTGTAACTCAGGCATCCATGACAAGTTTAATGAGTTAAAAGATCCAGAATTTTTACTAACCCTGAATCTCATGTGAATAAAATACTACATTATCATCACTTGAGAAGGTAGGATGAGTCATCATTCCCAACACATGATGAAAAAACATGGGACTTCAAGACCATCCTCAAATAAGAGTGAACTGTGTGAGACACCATGCTCATCACACAATGTATGGGAGCCTGAAACTCTATACTCAACAAATCCCATTACCATTGTCTAATGACCAATATCCATGGTCTAATAATAATATTAATCATGAAAAATTAACACTAATTCATTTATCATAATTTAACACAATCTAACAAAGAGTTTCAAAATTTATATAATTAATTTATAAAAATATATACCATGTCGCATGGACTTTCCACCAACTTCTATTAAATTAAATTAAACCATTTAATTTATAAGGTAAAGAAAAATCCAACTATAGGTCAATCCAAACCAATTAGGAGATGGTTGGTCAATTAAAAAATTTCATAATCGAGGTATATTAATTTATTACACCCAAAGGGGTCGTAAACAAAAATATAAACATCCTATAACAATTTAATGTGTACCAACGGGAGTAAATAAAAATGGTTTATTTGATATAAAGAGGAATAACACATTTTAAGGAAATGCGTGAATATTAATGGTGTCATAAACTATCGAAAAATTATATAAAACATCTAAATTTTAAGGAAAATTTACGAGACCACCTACCCTAGGTCCATGGATGACCACTCATCTAGTGTCATCCTTTAAATCGAAGAAGAACATAAAAAATTAGAAAAACATAAAAAATAATAAAAATAGGGAATATGATCTTACACCAAAATAATACAAAATATTTTGAGATAAATGATGATAGAAAGGAAGATAAGTGGAGAGATTACTATTGTCTATCCAAAATAACCGACAACGGTCTGATCGGCATCCTGATGTCAGAGAATCAGAAGAACCCAGTTATTAGCATGGAGGGGGTCTCTCATTCATCTCGTGATATGCGTGGGAGTAGAAGTAAGCCTCTGTCATATAATAATAGTCTTTTCTCCATTTTTTAAAAACTAACCCAGGAAATTTATATAGAGTGTAATGTTTAAATGGTTTGTAAAGCTTGGGTTTCTCCCCTATTAAAAAAGAAACCTCATTATACAAAAGGGTTCTAGCTCGATAAATACACATCATATATTAAAATTCACATAAGGTGTTTTTCCTATATCCAAGCTCCATCCCCTCTGCAGTCTTTTTTTCAAAAAAAACAAAACTGACCTTCTCTATGGTTCGGTATCTAGGTTTAATAAAAAAATAAAACTCAATGAGGGATTGATTTAATTTAGATAAAAATAAATTTATAAAAATCTAGGCTGTTTCAACCTCCTCTCCATAAAACAACTCATCCTTGAGTTTCTCTTATGGGGGTAGTAAGGGATCATCTGATAAAAGATCTGACCATTGAGCATGTACATCGTCTTCCCACCATCAGGTATCATCATGTATTCATTTGTGCTACCATGGCACCCACACTAAATGGAATAACTTACCTTAGAGATTTTTCCTACTCTGATCTATGATATTCACTGTTTTCTCCTCAAAATATGAATCCATGCTTAACCTAGCATCCTCGGGCTATAAAACATGTGTCGAGTTTGAATAATATGTGTGAAGAAAAGGTATGTGAAAAACCTCATGCATAGACCAGTATTTCTGAGGAAGTGCTATCTGGTAAGCCACTGGTCTGATTTGTTCCTCAACCTCAAAGGTTCTGACAAATCAAGGTGAAAACTTACACTTTTTATGAATCTATCGATGGACCAACTTGGGTGAAACTCTCAAGAAAACCAAATTCCAGAACTCAAACTCAAAATTACATATACTTTTGTTGGAATATTACTAATACCTAGACTGGTCTATCATCATGCACTTCCTGATTAACTGGACCAACTCTAAAGTCTCATGAACAAGATACAGTCCATGAAAAACTTCTTCCCTTCACACAAACCAGCACAGAGGTTATCAATAGGTCCTACCATATATGTCCTTGTAGCTATCTGAATGGTATAATTAAAGATATTATTGTAGTAAAACTCAACTAGGGGTATTTTTTTTTACCAAGAACCCAAAAAATCAAAAAAAACATGCATATATCATTTCTTCTAACAACATAATCATACACTATGTCTGACCATTTGTCTGAGGGTGATGGGTCGTGATCAGAAGCATATGTGTACCCAAGGAAATCTATAACCCCTTCTAGAACCATGATGTAAGATGAGAATACCTATTAGATATGATATTATGTGGAGCTCCATTAAGTCATATGATCTCTCTAACCTATAGCCTCACTAGATTATCTGAGGGGAATGTATCTCGAATAATTAAAAAGTGGGCATCCTTTTTCAAACAATAAATGATGAACCAAACTACATCATTTCCCCAAGGTGATATAAGAAAACCCATCATGAAATACATGGTGAAATTTTCCCATTTCCACTCAAGAATGGACAATGGATGTAAAAGTCCCATCGGTCACTAATGTTCCACCTTCACTTGTTGACAGGTGGAGCACTGAGTAATAAATCTAGATATCTCTCATTCATACCAGGACACAAATATTAGAGATGTATGTCTTGGTACATCTTGGTGAGGTCAGTATATACTACCCACATTGAGGTATTATATTCCTTCATCAACCCCTCTTGGATGTTTTATTGGAACCTAGACACACCCATGTATGCATAATATCTCATCCTCATACATAATCCATCCTAGAAAAGAATACTCATCAAAGATACAATACCTCAAGAATAGGCCCTAATGATCTGAAAGTTTCTTCCTATTTACCATTTCTAGAAGGATAGAGGTCACTGATAAAGTTTTAACGATTGTTTGATCGTGATTCTCTTGAACCTCAATATGTATCTTTAAAAATGATCCCATAATTTTCCATTCACCACTGTCCTCCTGAACTGCCTATGTTTTAGTCTTCCCGATCAATGCATCGACAATTACATTTCCTTTACTAGGCATATAACAAATCTCAAAATTGAAGTACTACAGTTATTCAACCCATATTTACTGCCCAAGATTCAGATCACACTTTATAAAGATATACTTGAGGATTTTTTGATCTGTAAATACCACAAAATTATCGCAGAGTAAATAATTTCTCCAACACCGTAAAGCATGAACACATCTACTAGCTCGAGGTCATGTGTCAAGTAATTTTGCTCGTGAGGCCTAAACAGATGAGACTTGTATATTGAAACTCACTTTCCATTCATTATAACTTCTCCTAACCTAATTCATAAGGCACCTTAGTAAATGGTGTATCTTCTGACTAGAAATAATAATATCAAGATCAGTGTTGAATTCAACCTATCATTCAATTACTAAAAGGTTTTTTTGTAAGCTTCGAACCATACAAATTTCACACCATTCTTCATCAAACCCATAAGAGGCACTGCTATGGATGATAAATCCTAGATGAAACATATATAATACCCAGTTATCCCCAAGAAACATGATATATCAAATGTGTTCTTGGGATTATCCCAGGAAACTACTTCTATCAATTTCCCTAGGTCTACTAATACTATTGTCTCTGAGATGATATTACCCAGGATGTGGACTTTGTTGATCCAGAATTGGTATTTTATGATATTTTCATAATTCTTTTTCTCCCTCAGTGTACTTGGTATGATCTCAAGATTTTTGGAAATGTCATGTCATGATCAGTAATACACTAATATATCATCTACAAAGACTACCACAAGTGATGTCAGATACGAGTTAAAAAAATATTTATCATATCCATGAAAATAGTTGGAGTATTTTTAAGATTGAAAGACATATCCAAATACTCATAAAGACCACACCTACTTTGGAAAGATATATGGGGTATTTATGAGGATCTAAAAAGCACCTAATGGTAGCCCAACCACAAATCAATCTTTTCCAAACCCCCCACTACTCAGAGATGATCAAATAGGTCCTCTATTAGAGGTAATGGATATTAGTTCTTAACTATAACCTAGTTTAACCATTAGTAATCCATTAAAATCTTGAGGGTATTGTCCGCATTCTTGGAAAATAAGACCATTGATCCCATAGATAAGTACTAGGTTAGATAAACCCTCTCTTTCTCCAGGTCTTCTGACTGAATCTTGAGATCCAAAAGATATGTAGGTGTTATCCTATAAGGAACAATGGATACTAGTTTCTCTCCTAGTACTAGATCATTGTTGAATTAAACCTATCTCACTATAGGTAGCCTTTAAAATTCAGTAGGAACTATGTCCCTGAAATTATCCACCACAAGAAAGAAAATAGTAGGTCATATAACATGATCATCCAAGAAGAGACTAGTGATCTAGGCTATAACTCTACTCCTCCCCTATTTCTTAGGTCTAGCTTGAGATGTATGGACATCCCATTATCCCTTTTGAACATTTCTACCACCCTATGGTGATGTAAACATCACCCTCCATAGATAATAATCAAAATGAGATTAATAGAGAACTAATTAGTCCATCCTAATAATTAAATCAAACCAGGTCATATCAAGGATGAAAATATTCCATTGGAAAAAATTATATCCCCCCTTTAGGGGAAATTCCTTGAATTGGTGAACACTCTCATATAAAATACCCAACTAGGTATTGAGTTTTACCATAAAACAAAAGATCTCTATTTATAGGAACATTCTTTATATCATTCTTGTAGTTATAAAAGAGTGTGATGAACCTATGTCTAATAAAGTAGACACTAATATAGAGGCTACTTGAATAGTGCCTTGAACAGTATAAGGTATGACACTATGCTTCTTTGGAATATGTTACAGTACATGTAACTAGCCCATACTGTGGCCCTAAGTCGCAACCTAAATGCCCTAAGTAGGCCCTATCTAGTAGTGCTTTGAATCTTATGTTTGATTTCTTATGCCATGACCACCTCCTCAGCTTAAATGGATAGTGGTATTATAGCTACCATCCTGGAAAGATACTACTAGACCTTATCTGATATATTGAGTTGGTATAAATCTTCTCTCACTATGAATCAAAGGAATGGTCCTGTAGAAGCATGGAATATGACCCATTCTTCTACAAAATTTTCATTCCATTGAATCTCATATACACTGGGGTTATGTATATCCCAGTTTCCTGTAGTGGTGATAGATGAAAAAAAATCAACATGATAGGTTTGATTACCACTAATCCCATGAGAAACCTTAATGTGACTCCTCTTTCCACTAGAAGAACCACTGCTGGTTTTGGGTGTTAAACTATCCTGGATCACACCGTCAGCCTCCCTCAAGTTCCTCTCATAAGTGAGGGCATGGTTGACTGTAAAAGAAATATTTTTCAATTTCAAAACATTAAATTGTGAGTGGATGGTGTATACTATACCATCATCAAATCTCCTTGAAGTAATAATCTCATCCACAATTAGAGTCGGAGTGAATTACTACATCTTAATAAAATGGGAATAATACTCCAATACAGACCTCGCTCCCTACTAAAAGTTCATGAACTCTCTATCCTAGTCATCCCTCAATCTTTATGAAAATATGTATTTGTAAAAGACCATCTAAAAGTCCCTTCATATCATATCCCAATGTCATTATTCCAGGGTAATGACATCCCACCATCACTTAGTAGAATGACATATAATATAAGTTATGAGCTTGACCCTCTACTATGGAGGTAACTTCAGATTCTAGAATATAGAAAGTGTGGCCTATATCATTGATTATTATCTTGATGTATTCCATATCCTAAAAATGTTGTAGGATTATACTTCTGAAACTCTTGATTCTACTCTACCATAATTAGGGAAGGTTGATCATCTCCTTGCATATACTGCATCATATGAAGAAAAACCTCTTGAAACTAGGCATCAGTGCCCATGTCATGAATATAAGGTAGTGTCGAAGGTGGAAATATGGGGGTAATACTAGTGAATCAGGGACCACCTCCTTCAGATATTTTTTTCATTGCCTTATTGGCATATGAATTGAGGCCTTTATGTTGTCATGATTCTATAATTCCAAATTAACACCTCAAAAAATAATGTTCAATACTTGGAGATATTATAGATAGATAATATGATAGGTACAAGCCTTCATATGAAAAAGATCACACCTCTATACATACCTCTAAATCCAGGTCTACGTGAAAAATAAAGACCAAAATAGACAACAATAAACTTTAGATACACCCCAACATTACAAAAATAATTTCGGGTCTAGGTCTAGGTCTTGTATCATATAATAGAGGTTCTATTATATGGAGCCTCAATTGAAAGTTATATATGAAAATACCCATTAATTTGAAATTAAAATCCCATTTAGCAGTAAAAATTCCATTTAAATCTTTAATCCATTTAAGTTCTTATTCTTTTATATGCATATCATGGTCCATTAAAATGTTTCACCATTCCTGATTTATAAAATCTATACTCTTATAAAATTTAATTGGAATCTCATGTAACTGTGACATGTCCTTTACATCAAGTATCAGGATGTAATAAGTAATATCAAATGATTTTATTACATGAATTTCCATATTGAATTTATATAATTATATGCTTCATAAATTACCACTCACATTCATGTAATCCAATCAAATAACGTTTCAGCCCATGAAACTAGAGGTTCATCGCTCAAACATTGCATAAATGGGTTAATTAATGCGTCACCATCAATTTATGTGGGAAAAAAATTTCATTGATGCATACACATTAATTATTCTAATTATGTTATCCTTCTAATAAACATTAGCACAATTTCACATATAATAATACAGGCACTAGCTATATATTCCAAGAAAATCAGCATAGTAAATAAATGTGGCATAAAAAATGAATGTAATATAAATCCTAGAGTGCCTATAATTATGCATGAGATAATACATCCTTTATGCACTATGATAGGTGAAAACGTACATAATAATAAAAATAATAATATCATTAAGAATAACATCACAAAACATGTGTGTCACCAAATAGTTAAATCGAATCTACTATAATAGGCATAGACCAAAACAATAATAACCCATCCAAGGAAATTTGGGTTTCCCTTGTATGTGGGTTAGCTACTCCAAGGAAGAGGATCATTACCAAATTCCATTACATCATAGTCTCCAATCTAATAACCAAATATAAAAACCAAAGAGTACAAGTAAGTCTGATATCACTATGTAATGTCCTAGCCTAGGAGCCACTAAAACAGTGTCCCAAGATAGTGGGTCACATGACCTCAAGAGTGCATCCCCGTATGCCATAGGTTGATGAATAGCTGTGAGGGTACAAGGTGGTATGGTGGGAAAACTAAACCCTTATATCAGAGTAGAACAATGGTAATAATAAATAACATAAATAGTATAATCATAATATAATAGCCAATATAGTGGAAAAATATACCACTAATAATAAAAACAAAATATAAAACATATAAGGATTAAATATATACAAAATCCATATCCTTCATCTTATAAAAAATTGATGTCATGTCATGCTGATAAACATAAAGGGGATACAGGATGGTTGGAATAAACAACATGCAATAAAAAACAAAAGTAATTTCCACTGTCATCATGAGTATATGCTTGGTACTCTTCTCCCATGTTCTAATCTATACAAAAATTAGATCAAGCATCTTTGATAGTGTTTTTACCCTATCCACACCTATAGTCATAAATTCTTCATGGTTACCAAGGGAGACTCGAGCAGGGTGTGAGATAAACTCAATAGGACACCACCGACGGTGTCTAGAATTATCCAGTCAGTGTATATATCATAGTAGTGTGTATGTATAGTGAATTATAAAAAATTTGGGAAATAAATAGTATTTGTCTTAGGTTCCAACAGAACACCCGAACAACTTTACCTTCTTAAAATATTCCAGAATATGTCTGGTCTCATAGTACCAAGTGTATCCATAAATAATTAATCATATATAATATGTATACATGTATATGCACTATATATGTAAGGACATATATAGTCATATGGATGGATAATATGTGGTAGATGGACACATGTTATAACTCAGGCATCCATCACTGGTCTAACAAGATAAAATCTCTAGCATGGGTAATATCCCTGAATCTCATATGAATATGAGACATCATGCTCGTCTCTCAAGATGGTGGGGTGAGTCTTTAGACCCAACACCTGATGAAAAGGAATGTCGAACTTCTAGCTTATCACCCAAATAAGAGTGAATGGTGTGAGATTTCATTCCCATCACCCAACATAAGGGAGTATGAAATGTCATGGCCAAAAATACCATAACCATTATCTAATGACCAATATCCATGGTTGAATGATAATAATCATGAGGTATTACATATAATTCATTTATCATCATTTTACCAAATCTATCCATGGATGTCACAATTCCAAAATTCAATTATAAAAATATATTACATGTGGCTTGGACTTGGAACCCACTTCCATTTAATTAAATTTAACCATTTAATTTATAACATGATAAAAATCTAATAAGAGGATAATAAAAACCACTTATAAGATGGTTAATTAATTAAGATTTTACATAAATTAGGGAAATTAATTTAGCACACACAAAGGGGTGGAAAAAACATGGAAACATCCTCCAACAATTTAATATAGGCCAATGAGAGCATCTCAATATGGTTTATTTTATATAAAATGGAATAACACATTTTATGGAAATGTGAAGCTATGTATAACATGAAGAACTATATAAAATACTATAAAACACCAAAATATTTAGTTAAAATTACTAGACCACCTACCTTAGGTCCATAGATGACTACTCATCCAATATCACCTACAAATTGATGAAGAATGGTAGAAATTAGTAAAATAAAAAAAGCCTTAAAAAATAGGGAATATGATACTACAGCAAAATAGTGAAAAAGATGGAGAAATAAATTACAATATGAAGGTAGAGGGGTGGAGATCTTACCATTAGTTATCCAACACAACCAATAGTGTTTCAATTAGAGTCCAAATAGAGGAGAATTACAAGAACCTAGTTATTGGTGTAGATGAGGTCTCTCATTTGGCTCCAGCTGCGTGTAGGAGGAGAAGTGAGCCTCTATCCAAAAATAAGTGTCTTTGCCTCCCTTTTTAAAAAACTAATCCTAGGTATTTACAGCGAATTTAATGTTAAAATTCTGTATAAAGAAATGGTTTGTCCCATCCTGGAAAAACTAAGTTCACAACATGAATGGGATCTGGACCAACAAATACACATCATGTATTTAATATATATTTTCTTAAATACATGATGTATATTTGGCCTATATCCTGGCTCCACCACCTCTGCAACCTTTTTTTTCAAAAAAAAAATTCAAAACCGACCCACCCTAAGGCGTGGTCTCTAAGTTAAAGACAAAAAGGGAAATTAATGAGGTTTTGACCAAATCTAAGGAAAATTTAAATTTCACAAAATTTGGGTAATTACATTCCTACCCTCTATTTATTTATAGTGTTTTTATGTTTTCTTCTCTTTGGTACTAAAAATTCTTGAGAAATGTTTTTAAGAAAAACTGGTTGTACTTCTTCTTTGATCAATGAAATTTTTCTTCCATGTCTATGTTTTTTAAAATGTTTTAAGGAATTTTTTATATTTACATAATTGTTTGAGAAATATTATTTTACTACATTTGACCTTCTTTACAAATTATAGAAAGGATTATTTTCAAATATTTTACATATGAGTCACTTTTTACTTCTTATAAAATTGTGAAAAGAATGTTCTCTTTTAATGTATAATATATGAATATATTTATGCACCATCTTGAATGTTCTTTACCTTGAATCCCCCTTTACAATTTTCCTCATTTATTTTAAATAAAATATTTTTCTTAATATTCTGGTAATTTTTAGTTTTAAATGATACTAAAAGAATAAGATATTTTTCTTATTTTCAAAGAAATATTCAAATGATCTTTTAAAGGTGTTTTTTATCGAACAATATTTATAGATTTTTATTCTTCACTGGGGATATGATCTTATAATACAATATACTTACTTTATATTTATATATTGTGATGATAATGTTTTAGGAATGTTTTTATGAAACCCATTTCAATTAAGCTATAGTGAAATAATGAATATTTTTATGATACCATCCACTTCCTTTCTATATATTTCTATGGTTATATGGTGATGACATTTTTATGAAAATCATTTATTTTCTAAAATTTAATTATGTTATAAAAGGAATGATGGTTGTTTATATGATTTTTATGATGAAATACAAGATCTTGATACTTTATTCATTTTATGTTTCTTATACATTATTGATGATGATGGGTGACCTTAATATATCACATAAATGCATTGGTAAATGTGATGAATTTAACTGGATTGAATTTACACCTAAGAGATGATGGATTTACAGAATATAAGTAAACCTTGAGAGATGGTAGATTTAACTAGATGGATGTTACTCTTAAGAGAATGTTAGAGTTATACTATTTAGGTAATTCTATGGTGAATTATAATATATTAAGATACCAATATGGTTTTCATATTCTTTCTATGAGTTTTAATGGTTCTTTTGAATAATATTGATTTCACATGATTCATGATTTTTGAATCATATGAATATTATCTTAAGTTAAATATTTATTCAATGAATCGTTTTTTATAATCTATGTTTTTATGGGAATGAATTATTTTATGTTATTGTCATGCACTTTGATTATGATCTCATACCCTTATGATGATCTTATTTTTACATATTATCATCAATTGATATCTCCTATGTTACCATTACTAAGCATCTAAGATCAACTTTTTTTATGTTTCCATTTCCCTAGGTTATCAAGAATGATATTATGTAAGATATTTCTAGATGGGTATCATGTGTAGAGAATTTTATGGAATATGTTGAAGACTTTTATAAAACAATAAAATATTGGTATAATAGGAAAAATTAAAATTTGATGGGAAAGACTTTTTATTTGTTATGTAAAGTCTTTTTCATAATTTGTTAAAACTTTACACCTAAAAGGGATTATGTTTGTAAATGAATCAATGTTGGTTGTTGATATTGTGATTATGGATGGTTAAAATTGGGCTGCTTCAGTTGGTAAAAAAATACAATTTGTGAAGAATATGTTTTTAGAACCACGTCTAGGTGTATGGTTCATGGTATGTATCAGTTATGACTATCATATGTATAGATCATTCAAATGGTAAATAAATAAAGGAGGGTTTTTCATGGGTATTGTATCAATCAAATTCAGATGATTTTTTGATGCCTGATACCTTTTTATTTTCCTTTGTGGTGATGTATTTTTACAAAATTCCTTATTCATGTGTTGTATATAGTTCATTTGATTAGAAATATGTATATATCATATGTGTTGTTTTTTTGTTTTTTGTATTAAAAATATGTATATGTTTCATGTTGATATAGATGAATCCCCCTTATTGTGAGTTATTATTACTATTTTCTAGTGAACAACCCCTAGTCTTATAGAGGTAGGTTTGGGGTGGCACCCTCAACTTACTACCAGCTTGGGAAGGGCCTTGGTGGGTTCAGTTAGGTAACTGCAATCCAGAGTCATGTGTGATTAAATGGTTCCAATGTATACATACGAATAAATGGAGGAGTTTGTTTAATGGTTCTGTTTTGGAATACATGATCACACCGTAATGTGGAGCTTTGTAAGATTTATTTGGAAATGATGATTGATTAAATACACCATTAAATAAATGTCTACATAGTGAAAGGAGTTATGTTATATAATTCATTTTGTATATAAGATAAATATAAAGAGTTGGAAGTGTCTTTCGTCATGATGGATTATATAACATATCAAAGGGATTTTATATAAGAATGATATAAAATGTTTGAGAGATTATGAGACTAAATTGAATGAGATACATTATATTAACTAAAATTGTATTAGATATTAGAGTGTGAATAAGGTAAAAATAAGTTTGAGTCTGTAATATGATAGATTAGAGGTTTTCATTGTAATCGTAAGATCACACCAAAAATGGTGGAATATTGAGATAGAGCAAGTCATTACATAACAACTTAATTATATAGGATTAATATTTTTTGTAACACCCTAAGCTTCCACAATATGTTTCCCTTTGAATAATGCAGTAGCTTGTGTTGTATGCAACTTGGAGTTTTAACACACCACAACCAATGAAACTAGTCAATATGAATAATATTACCCACTTTATAAAATTTTATAAATTTAAATTTTCAAAATGGACTTAATTTTGGGATTTTGAATATAAAAATTAACTTTGGGTGAATTTTTTGTATATTTCTAAGAACTTTCAATTTTTGACGAATAGTGAAAAACACTGTGTTATTGTTTAAAACTGGCTTTTTATTTAAATAATTAGTTATTTTATTTTAATTTATTTTTGGTCAAAATAGATACATAATACCTATATATTTTCAATGTAATTAATTGGAGTCATTTTATAATAAGTTTATATATATAAAATTTTATTGAACTTTTTACTGTCTTTTACCTACTATCTAGGAGCATTTACAAATTTGCATAAAACATAATTTTACTGGATTTGTGAGTTGAAATTTAGAAATCTGAGGGACACGGTTGACATAAGTATGTTAAATTTGGTTCAATAAGATGAAAGTATTTTTTTGGTGAATAATAACTTTTTACTTTTATTTACCATGGTTAAAAGTCAATAGGGTAATTAAGGGTAAAAATGATATTATAATTACCCTAAAACATGTTATAATTCTATTTGATGAGTGTAATTAGACTAAAATAACCTTAGGAATAAAATATTATCCCATTTGGTCCACTTGGATTAAATGAGGACATTTATTATTATTTTATTTAAAGAAGAGTTAAAAGTGTTAAATTGAATGTTTAACAACTAAACCATTTTTTATATAGGGTTATACATAAAATAAATCTGACTATAATTATACAATAGAAATATAAATAAATTTCATACATAATGGTATTTTATTTATAATTTTTATAATTTAAATAATTAAATTTATTTATGACACAATGATGATGCAATAATTACCTTATTAAAGAGATATTAAAATAATTGATATTATAAAAATACAAATAAATGTAAATTGAGACTTATGATGAATTAAAATAATTTTATAGGTTAATATGAAATTTTAGGGTTGATTAAATAATTTTTTTTGAAGTAATCATGCTGTTATGATTTTTACAAAAACCAAATACTAAATTGTGTCAAAATTGACATTATTGATTTTTTAAAACAAATATTATATTATTAATTAATATAATATTCCTAAAAATCTAAGGTTTATCCAGAGTACTTAGATAAAGTTATATATATTAAAAAAGAACCAATTGGGGTTCTTTTGTCTTGTTATGGTAAGTTTATTGACCATATAATATAAAAATACAAATAGACATGATAAATGTCAAACTATTTAACTAGGAGTTAAATCTAAAAGATAAGGTTAATATGGTGACATAAACCTATATAAAACCAATTTTTTGAGAGTTTTTTGACTCATACCAACCTTATCCTCTAAATAAATCATTTTGGAGCAATTAGAAACCGAAAATGATTTTATTATAAAATAATATTTCAATATTTTCTTAAAGTGACCCTAACCTCTCTTGTAAAAGGGTACTTCCCCTTATCTTAAATTCACACCTCCATATACATTTGGCTCGGCCAACTCCTTAGCAAATATCCTCTCAACTATCCTACCTTAGACCTATAGGCCTTAATTTGATCGTAAATCCAACCTAATTATCCCTTTTGATCAACTCAAAAGGAAACACCCGAAGAAGAGGTAATAATTTCACCACCCTCTTTCAAGTTCTTTTCTTCTTCCACTTCCTCTTTTTTTTTTGTTTCCATAAAAAAATAATAAATCCCGTAACTTATACATATTGTGATGTTATTATAAATATGGTACATCCATATTCATTATTTTATCCATCAAATAAATTACAAAGTCATCATACGTGTGTACGTATGGCTTACCGTCTCCAAGTCGTGGTGTAGTTTGTTATTCAAACACTTAATTATTTGGATGGGTATAATAATGAGTATAAAAAATTTAAATAATAAATATAACATGTTATTGATTATTTATATGTTTTATACCATCCAATTACATATCATTTCACCATCAATGTAATGATATTGTCAGTCGTGCGTACATACGGATTCCCATCTCCACGAATGCGATGAGATTCATTCTTCATCGTAATCATTCAATAATAATTTTCATTTTATGATTAATTTTTTTTTTGAACATAATATAATTTTTTATATGAATCAAATATATCCTATCCAAAGCAAACATGGCTTACATAACCAAGCATATAAAGGAAAACGAATTAGTTAACACCCGAAATGATGATACTACTAAAATATTATTAACAAATAAATATTATAAGATCATATAAGGTATCATATTTTTGTATATGATTCTTGTATAATTTAATAACAATATTATAACTATTATACCGGAGTTTAACATACCATCTACTAAGTAAAAGTACAATGTAAGGGTTAATTCTACAATCTCTTTACATATTTGAGGTTATTAATACGTAAGTATCTACTGGGACCTCTTTATCATCAACTTATGTGTTTTCTTAAAAATGTAATTCAAAATATTCTTACTATTTTTAGACTATGGGTTAAAGTCATTTATACCCTTATTTTATCATATATGTTTGGAAATTAATCTTTCCGTTGTTTTCCAGACAGTGTTCTTTATGACCTTTTCGACAAAATTAAGGTAATAATGTTTTTTTTAACTTATACAACGGGTGTGGCTATTTTCCACCATTATAACATTTCTGAAGCTTCCCATACAATATTATAAGAATATTTTCAAAATAAATGTTTTCTATTATAATTATATTAATTTTAAATTATTTCAAAATTGAAAGAGATATTTCTCAAAAAAAGTTTTGATTTCATCTTTGTCAACATACTTTGATGGATTTTAAACTTGTTTGAAGTTGATTTATTATGATACCAAAACTTCCATATTGTATTTATGGTTTTGGGACATGTTTCACTGTGGATGTTTTATTTTTACACCATTCATGGTTTATGGATAATGTATTGAAATTTTATATGCCAGTTTTAATACAAATGTTTATGTTATGTTTAAAACTTTTCATATGAGGAATGCATTGGACTTATTAAGTGATGGGTGGAGCCTACTATAGCTCTTCGATGCATTGGTGATTCTGATGAGACAAAGTAGTGTCTTCACACAAGGCCTTGAAAAAATCTTATTTGTAGTCTTGGCATAAGGCTTAAACTATGTGGTTTTGAAGTCTAGCATTATGCATTCCATTATTATGAAATTGGATATTGATAATTCATGTGATTATTCTACTAGTATAATATCAATGTGAATATGTAAATGGAATTATTTGATTTATATTGGACATATTATAAATATGTTTATGTTTAAAGGGATTTTTTTTTAGTCTTATACATTTCTTTAATTGTTTATGCTTATTTATGAAAGTTTCTACTATATTATTATCCTTACTAAGCATCTGAGCTCACCCCTTTCTATGTTTTATTTTTCCTAGGATGTGAAGAAATATTTTATGGTTGACCTATAGGGATATTATATGGAAATAATTGTTGTCAATGGGGAAAAATGTTGTTGATGTGTTTATCTAATGATGTAATGTAAAACTTATGAATGTATCTAGTACTTCCAAGGCTACTAAACAGATCAGTCTTTCGGGATTTGATCCCTTGTGATCATGCCAATGTTATGTAATAATTCACTAACTCTGGGTAACTGGGGTCAGGGCGTTATAGTTGGTATCATAGGAATTTTAGTACAAACCTTGGAATCTTGATTTAGAGAAACTCTTATTAGAGAACATTACCATAAGATAGACTTTGAGGATTAGTATAGAAAAGCTTCCTATATTTTTGGTAATGTTGATATTTTATGATTTTTCTAAGCAATACATCCTTGTATGGATATGAGCATGTAAAGGAGGCTCTGGAACAGATGTACCTAGGGTTAAAACCTGAAAACACCGCTTTGAGCTAGACTCGAATGGGAACCGGTGTACAACAACGGGCCTTGATGCACTCTTGTTTATGACACTCCCGAGGGATATGCTTAGGATAATGCACATTTTATTTTCAACCCATTATGAAGGATTTATGAGTATATAGTTCTTCAAAGAAAATATTTTTATGATTATGGATTATATTCATAAACTGTTCATTTCAGGTTAATTTTTTTACAAGTTTTGAAATATGTATTGTGATTCATAAACTAATATATTGTATGCCATTTTTTAGAAATGGTGCTTAGTGGAAGGAATAGAAACCATATCAATGCACGTAATCTATTTAGGGATTTCCCTCCTACTCAAGATAATTATAGTGGAGTTGGTGATGCAACTAGTGCTGATTAGCTTATCACCATACTGGGACAACTCACTCAGGTTATGAATAAAACCATTACCCGTATAGAGAACCCTGATCCACAATGTAGAGGATCAATGTTAAACCACTTCATGATGCAAAAACAACCAACATTCAATGGGAGTACAAATCTATTAATATATATGAAATGGAAAAATTCCTTAGAGAAAGTATTTCATGCTTTGGGGAGTAGCAAAAGGGAAAAAGTTTTCATTGAAGTTTATCGCCTCATGGGAGATTCAGATCAATGGTGGTCATTAATCCAAAAAACAAAGAAAGATGAAGAATTATCGAACATGGAATGGAAAGAGTTTATAGATATTTTATTAGAAAAATAATTTACTTGTGACCATCAAGAAGATATAGAAATACAATTTCTGAGTCTGAGAGAAAAGGAGGATGAGAATATCACAAATTATGAGGTTAACATTACAGGGTTATCAAGGCATGCAGCATATTATATACGTAACCCAAGGAGTAAGATTGATAGATTCATTGATGGGTTAAAACCATTTCTCCATCGAGCATTAGTGTCACAATCCTTCTCATCATACGATGATATAGTCTTCTACACTATCAAGATAGAAAAGGAATTCTCTAAGTCTTACGACATTAAAGAAAAGAAAGAGAAAAATATATCTTCTGAACACTCTAGAAATTGAAATAAGGGGTAGAAGAGAAATTTTTAATATCCATCCAACGATAAATGTGGGAAGAAACACCCTGGTACATTCATGAAGGGAATGGTAGTCTCTTACAAGTGTGGTGAAAAAGGACACCAAGCTCGTGATTAGAAGGGGAAAAAGAGGATGTCAATGTTGAATGCTTCAATTGTAGAGAAAATGGTAATTATGAAAATGAATTTCATAAGCATCAAGGTAACTTACCTCAGAAAAGGACAGGGGAGAAAGGCCAAGCTTATGCGATCATTACTGCTGAGGTTGAAGCTCCGAAAGATGTGGTGGAAGGTAATTTAATGGTTTCCTCAAGTTTATCCAATGATTTATTTGATTCTGGATCACTACATTGTTTCATATCTTCTCAGTTTGCTAAGAAAATTCGATATTTTTTATTTGACTTAACAAGAGAGATTTCACTAAAAACACTTAAGGGATGTATCATCGCAAAAAAGTTTTTTGAATCAGTTCCCATTAGGGTATATAAATGTTCTTTATCTGTTGATATCATCATCATAACCATGATTGAATTTGATATAATCCACATAATGGATTGACATCCAGACCATGTTGTGAAAATTTATTGTAAGGAGAATGAGGTTATAATTTTTGATGATGATAAAGAGTAAATAATCATTAGAGTGGAAGCATCACCATCTGATTCTTATCTAGATCCACCCCCAGTAGCTCTACTAAATTAAAATATCAGGGATGAAGAGAATGAAATAATTATGGGTGAGCAAGGGAATGTTAAAACAGAGTACATACCTATTGTGCAAGAATATGTTGATGTGTTTCCATAAGATTTTCCAAGACTTCCACCAGAACAAGAAACTGAGTTTTCTATTGATTTCATTCCTGTTTCAAGGCCCATATCGAAGACCCTTATATAATATCCACTATGGAATTAGTGGAACTAGAGAAACAACTAGATTAATTGAGTAATGAGGGATTTATTCTCCCTAGTGTTTCTCTATGGGAGCCCCTGTCCTTTTTGTTAAGAAGAAAGATAGATCTATGAGGTTGTTCATTGACTACAAGGAGATCAATGCTCTAAAAATAAAGAACATGTATCACCAACCTCACATTGATGAATTATTTGATCAACATCAAGGAGCTCAATATTTTTCAAATATTAACCTTCGATCAAGATACCATCAGTTGTGTGTGAAGAAGGAAGACATTCCGAAGATAGTGTTTCGAACTAGTTATGAGCATTATGAGTTTATAGTATTGACTTCTTTATTGACTAATGCACCCTCTGTCTTCATGGATCTAATAAATAGAGTTTTCAAGGAATATATTGATGAATTTGTAGTGGTATTTATTGTTGATATCTTGGTATACCCCAAAAGCTACGAAGATCATGAAAATCACTTGTGCATTATTCTAAACACTCTTAGATGAAATTAATTAAATGGGTAGTTTAGCATGTGTGAATTCAGGCATCAAGATATTTCTTTTCTTGGACATATTGTCTCTATTGATGGAATCTATGTTGATAGTTCAAATACCTAGGTGATCCAATAATGGCCAGCGCCAACGAGTATAACTGAGGTACACAATTTTATTGATTTAGCAGGTTATTATCGATGTTTCATCTAGAATTTTTCCCAGTTGGCTAACCCATTAACCAAGCTCACGCGTAAAGGGGTTAAATTTGTTTGACCAAAATAGTGTGAAAAATGTGTTGAAAAACTAAAGAGAAGATTTTTCAATGCTCTTATATTGACTCTACCATCGTGGAATGATGGGTTTGTTATTTATAGTGATGCTTCAGAGAAAGGACTAGGTTGTATCCTTATGAAGAAAAATAGAGTTATTGCACATGCATCATGACAGCTAAAAATTCATGAACAAAACTATCCTACTCATGATATTGAGTTAGCAACTGTAATATTTTCTCTGAAAATATGGAGATACAATCTCTATGGTGAGAAGTTTTAGATTTATACTGATCACAAGAGTTTGAAGTCTATTTTCTCACAGAAAGAACTCAACATGAGGCAAGGAATATGGCTTGAACTACTCAAGGATTAAGATTGCACTATACACTACCACCCAAGGAAGGAAAATAAGGTGGCAGATGCTTTGAGCAGAAAGGATCATAGAGTTTTGAACAAGATGAGAGTAGAAAGGGATCCTATTTCATGGATCTAGTAAAGATAGATATGAAAATAACCTTGTAATGTGAAACATAAATACATTTTCAAATGGTTGTCGAACCATATTTACTAGAAATGATAAAGAATTATCAGTCCTATGATGAATAGTTACAAAAGAAGATTAAAGTTGTGAATGATGGGATATTGAGTGACTTCATGTATGAAGATAGAATTTTAAAATTTGGGAAAAGGCTTTATGTTCCTAACATACCTAATCAAAAAAGGTAATTGTTGGATAATGCTCATAGCTCTAATTTCTCTATACACCATGAGAGCACCAGGATGTATAGAGATTAGAAGGAACATGTTTGGTGGGACAACATGAAGAGAGAGATTTCTGATTATGTGTCAAGATGTATGGTTTGTCATCAAATGAAATCTGGAAGGCAATAGCCTGGAGGAGTCATGTAACCTCTTCTCATACCAGAGAGGAAATGAGATAATATTACGATGGACTTTTTCATGGGGATACCAAAGACTCCTAGAGGGAATGATGAAATATGGGTCATTGTTGATCATCTTACCAATTCAGCACATTTTCTTTCTATAAGAGAAAATTTACCACTTGAACGTATGGAAAGACTATATATTAATGAAGTTGTAAGAATTCATAGAGTACCTGTATCGATTGTTTCTGATCGTGATCCCCATTTTACATCAAGATTCTAGAAAAGTCTTCAGAAGGCCCTCGATACTGAACTTAGTTTGAGCACTGCCTACCACCCTAAAACCGATGGACTATTAGAATGGACTATTCAAACCTTAGAAGACAAGTTGAGATCTTTCTCACATGACTTTCAAGTTATTTGAGATCAATATTTACCTCTGGTAGAATTTTCTTATAACAGTAGCTTCCATTCGAGTATTAATATGGCACCCTATGAAGTGTTATATGGAAAGAGATGTTGCACACCAACTTGTTGGGATGATGTCGATGAAAGAAAACTCGTAGGCCTAGAACTTATTGAGAAAACAATGGAAAAGGTGAAGGTTATCCAAAACCACATCAAAGCAGCCCAAAGTAGGCCAAAGTTCTTTGCCGATAACCGAAGGAAGGATTTGGAATTTCAAGTAGGAGACCATGTTCTCTTGAAGGTATATCCATGGAAGGGTGTTATAAATTTCGGTAAGAATGGTAAATTGAGTCCCAGGTACATCAGACCTTTCGAAATTCTAGAATGAATTGGAGTAATAGATAATCGTTTGGAAATGCCTCCAAGTCTCTCGAAAGTTAATGATGTGTTCCACGTATCACTGTTGATAAAATACACGCCAAACCCAACACATGAACTCACCTATGAGGAAATTGAACTGGAACTTGATTGGTCTTATTGTGAAGATCTTGTCAAAATTCTTGGTAGAAGAGAACAAGCGCTGAGAAACCGGACGACTCATCTAGTGAAAGTTATATGGAGAAACCATAAGATGGAAGAAGCAATGTGGGAACCCGAGGAACATATGATGAAGAACGACCCAAATCATTTTATATAGTAATATAATAGAAATTTTTAATAAAAAATTATTTTAAGGAGGGAATAATGTAACAACCGAAGAATCCATGATACATTTTACTTTGAATAATGCAGTAGCTTGTGTTGTATGCAACTGGGAGTTTAACACACCACGACCAATGAAACTAACTGTTATGAATAGTAATACCAACTTTTTAATATTTTATAAATTTTAATTTTCAAAATGTACTTCATTTTTGGATTCAGAATATCATAATTAGCTTAGGGTGAATTATTGGTATTTTTTTGAGAACTTTCAATTTTTGATGAATAGTGAAAAACATTGCGTTATTGTTTAAAACCGACTTTTTATTTAAATAATTTGTTATTTTATTTCAATTTATTTTAGGTAAAAATAGATACATAATACCTATATATGTTCAATGTAATTCATGGGAGTCATTTTATAATAAGTTTATATATATATATATATATAATTTTATTGAAGTTTTTACCGTCTTTTACCCACCTTCTAGGAGAATTGACAAATTTGAATAAAACATAATTTTACCACTTCTATGAGTTGAATTTCAAAAATACAAGAGAAACAGTTGAAATCAGAAAGTAAAATGTGGTTCAATAAGATGAAAATAATTTTTGGTGAATAGTAACTTTTTTACTTTTATTTACCACGGTTAAAAGTAAATAGGGTAATTAAGGCTAAAAATGATATTATAATTACCCTAACACATGGTCTAATTCTATTGGATAATTTTAATTAGACCAAAAAAAACTTAGGAATAAAATATTATCCCACTTGGTCCACTTGGAATAGATTAAAGTATTTATTATTATTTTATTTAAAGAAGAGTCAAAAGTGTTAAATTCATTGTTTAATAACTAAACTATTTTTAATATAGGGTTATACATAAGATAAATTCGACTATAAATATTCATTAGAAAACTAGAAATATTTCCTACATAATGGTCTTTTATTATTAATTTTTTGACATTAAATAATTTAATTTATTTATGACACAATGATGATGCAGTAATTACCTTTTTAAAGAAATATTAAAATAATTGATATTATATATATCCAAATAAATTTAAATTGAGACTTCTGATTCGTTCCAAAAAATTTATATGTTAATATGAAATCTTAGGGTTGATTAAATATTTTTTTCTAAGTAATCATGCTATTATGTTTTTCACAAAAACCAAATACTAAATAGTGTCAAAATTGACATAATTGAGTTTTTAAAACAAATACTATATTATTAATTGATATAATATTCCTAAAAATATATGGTTCAGAAAAATGACTTAGATAAGTTTATATATATTAATTTTGATCTACTTGGGGTTCTCTTATCTTGTTATAGTAAGTTTATTAACCATATAATATAAAAATACAAAGAGACATGGTAAATTTCAAACTATTTAACTAAGAGTTAAATCTAAAAGATAAGGTAAATATGGTGACTTAAACCCATCAAAAACCAATTTATTGAAAGGTTTTAGACGCATAACCACCTTATCCTCTAAATAAATTCTTTTTTAGCCATTAGAAACCGAAAATGATTTTATAATAAAATAACATTTCAAGATTTTCCTACAGTGACCCTCACCTCTCTTATAAAAGGGTACTTCACCATATATTAAATTCAAACCTCCAAAGCAATTTTTCTCGGCCACCCCCTGACCAAATATCTTCTCAAATATCCGCCCTCGTCTCTAGAGTACTTACATTGATCAGAAAGCCATCCTAGGAATCCATTTTGGTCAACTCAAAAGGAAACACCCGAAGAAGAGGTAATAATTTCACCACCCTCTTGAAAGTTTTTTTCTTCTTCACTTCCACTTTCTTTGTTGTTTCTATAACAAAATAATAAATCCAGTAACTTATACATACTTTTATGTTATTATAAATATGGTAAAACCAAATTATTTATTCTATCCAGCCTATAAATAAAAAAGTCACCATACGTGCGTACGTACGGGTTACCGTCTCCCCATCGGGGTGTAGTTTGTTATTCAAACACTTCATTATTTAGATGTGTATAATAATGAGTACAACTAATGTAAATAATAAATATAACATGTTAATTATTCTTTATATATGATATGACATCCAATTACATATGATTTCACCATCAATATATTCATATTGTCACTCGTGCGTACGTACGGATTACTGTCTCCACAAACACGATGAGATTCATTCCCCATCGTAATAATTCAGGAATAATTTTTTTTTCTAATTGAAAATAATGTTTATGTACATAATATAACTCTTAATATGATTCAAATACATCCTATCCAAAACAAACATGGATTACATAACAATGCATATAAAGGAAAACAAATCAGTTAACACCCAAAATAATGATAGTACTAAAATATTATTAACAAAGCAATATTATAAGATCATATATGATATCATATTTATGTATATGATTCATGTATAATTTAGTAATAATTTTTTAACTATTATAAAATATGTTAACATACCATCGACTAAGGAAATTTACAACGTAAGGGTTAATTCTACAGTTTCTTTACTTATCTGAGGTTGCTAATACATTCATATCTACTTGGAACTCTTTATCATCCGCATACGTGTTTTCCTAAAAATGTAATTCAAAACATTCTTACTATTTACTAGAATATATGTTAAAGTCATTTATACCCTTATTTTACCATATATGTTTTGAAAAGAATATTTTCGTCATTTTCAAAACAAGGTTCTTTATGACCTTTTCGACAAAATTAAGGTAAGAATGTCTTTTTTTAACTTATACGGTAGGAGCGGCTATTTTATGCCGTTATAACATCGTTGAAGCTTCCCATACAATATTATAAGACTATTTTTAAAATAAATATTTTCTTTTATAATTATATGACTTTTAAATGATTTCAAAATAGAATGTGATATTTCACTAATTGTTTTTGATTTCATCTATGTCAACATACTTTGATGGATTTTAAGCATGTTTTAAGTTGATTTATTATGAAAAAAAATTCCATATTGTATTGAAGGTTTTGTGATATGTTTGAATATGGATGTGTTATTTTTACACCATTCATGGTTTATAGATAAAGTATTGACATTTTTAATGCTAGTTTTAATATGAATGTTTATGGTATGTTTAAACCTTTTCATATGAGGAATGCATTAGACTTAGTAAGTGATGGGCGGAGCCCACTATAGCTCCTTGATAAATCGGTAGGTGTCATGAGAGAAACTAGTGTCTTAGAATAAGGCCTCGAAAAAATATTATTTGTATTCTTGGCACAAAACCTTGACTATGTGGTTATGAAGTCTGGCATTATGCATTCCATGATTATGGAATTGGCTATTGATAATGCATATGATTATTCAACTAGTAGAATATACATGTGAATAAGTAAATGGAATTATTTAATTTATATTAGACATATAATGAAAAATTTTATGTTTAAAAGGCTTATTTTTTAGTCTTATATATTTTCTTAATTGTTTAGTCTTATTTATGTAAGTTTCTACTATATTGTTTTCCTTACTGAGCATTTAAGCTCACCCCTTTCTGTGTCTTATTTTTCCCAAGATGTGAAGAAATATTTTCTGGTTGACCTACAGGGATAGGCTAAGGATATAAATGTGGTCAATGGGGACAAACTTTTGTTGATTTTTTTATTTCATGATATAATGTAAAACTTATGAATGTATCTTGTACTTCCATGTCTACTAAACTAATCGATATTTCAGGATTTGATCCCTTGTGATCATGACAATGTTATGTAATAATGGACGGACTCTGTATAACTGGTGTTGGGGCGTTACATTTTTAATAAGGGTAAAAATATTGTTTACTACGGATATAGGGGCTTTTATTGTGAATCAAAGTGTCATGCTTCAAAGTTTTCATAATCAGTGTTGATTCAATAGGATTTGGGAGATAACATCATTATATTAAGATACATTTTAAATGATATTAGTCCAAATATTTTTGTTATCATGTTTTAATAGGCACCATGCCACAGTGGAAGAGATCGCATAATAGAATGGCTGGATTGGAGGTCTGTCATTCCACAGTGATGAGTGTCATTCCACAATCTAATTATTTCCATTATATGTTGAAGATCCAATTTTAATTTAAAATTATTTATATATGTAATGAATTTTTGGAGATATACTTGGGTTGTTTAAAATAATGGAATATATGTAAAATTTTGGTAAATATTTCATAATATTGAATAACTAGAGAAGTAATGAATCACAACCATCAAATAAAGGGTTGGTAGATAGAATGTTCTTCTAAAAAATGTTACCACTGTTTTGGAGGAAAATAGTATAAATGATATATATCAAGTTTTGGTAGATAAGGAAAGGAGGAGATCCATAAAATTATTTATATTAACATATCATGTAATATTAAGGGAGAATTACCAAATATGAATAAGGATTTACTCTGATACAATCAGATATTAAAGTAGGATAACAATAAGAATATTATATTAGTTGAATTCTTCTTCATATGGAAGAGGTTAGTCATTGTTGTGATCATTTTGAAGAAAAATATTTAATCCTAGAATCAAGACGATTATCTCAACTTGTGCTATAAGATAAAGAAACATGACTCATCCTTTATATTATTGAGTTGATCTCATCTAAAATTTAAAGACAAAGAGTGTAGTGAATGTGCAACATAAAAAACACTAACCTAGACTTGATGATGCAAACGGAATCAGTGCCATATAATTATATTCAAGAGAACACCTTGTATATAAACTGTTGAAGTAAACCTCATATTTATAAACCAAAATTTCCTTCACCAAATTACTGTATATAGGGGATTCTTTAAACCATACCAAGTTGACCCTCTGGGTTTATACTGGATATAAGGGATTTTCTAAACCGTTATAAAATTGGTAGATTTAATCATAGTTTTAAGTGGATTTATAGGGTTACATAATTTATAAAGAGATTAGAAATTATAAAATATGATGAGATATAAATGTTTTTATAATAATTTATGAATTATTAATAAATAACTATATAGAAAGTTTATATTAAGTCCTTATTTTAAAATTTTATTTAAGAAATTCCAAATGGATTTTGGATGTTGATACAACCAATGGTTTGAATAAAATAAAATATTTGATATATTTAATTTATGTACATTGTTTACATAAATTATAAAACGTTTTTTATTCAATAATAAAAGTGTTCATAATTTATCTCATATTTTGAAATATGAAAAATTTCATATTAAAATCATGTAAATTTTAATATGAAATGTTCATATTGGATAAAAGTGATTTTTTTAAATTTATCAATTCCCTAATTATGTTATTATAATTATTTATCAATTATTCTTAAAAAACTTCTCTTGTGATTAAATATACTAATTCTTGATTTATTTATTTACTCTATGATTTATTCATAGATATAAATTGTTATATTATCAATTATATGTATAATTTAGTTTACAGTTTTAAAATTTTTCTATAAATTTTCATACATGCATATAAGGAGTTGCATACCATGTATGAAAGTGGATTTAGTTTTATTCTACAATAAATTTTTCTTGTACAATGTTGTGAACATAAAATACATATCTGATTATAGTTTATACATATTAGCTATTATAATTATGATATAATTTAGGTATCTCTTGATGAAAGTGTCCTTAGGTAGAAGGACTTTGGGGTAAAATTTTCACTTTCTATGAGGCTTATGCATTTTTAGAAAAAGTGGGGGTTGGCTATCTATCTCTCTATGTTTAATCTAATGGGGATTGTTAATTTTGTATGACTATAATCCTTTAAATGAAATTTTTTCATATACATTATGTATGAGATGCATTTGGGTGTGTATGAATAAATTATGTAAAATGATGTGGAAAAATGTTGTTGAATCCTGGATTGAATGAAAATGAATAATTAGGTTCAAATGAATATAAATAGAGGATGTGTATAATTATCTATTTTTTTCTTATATAATAAGGGAATTTTTTTAACAAGATTTTTTTTTTGAGAAATATGAGATAATGGATTTAATACACGTAATTAATGATTCATCAAATTCTATAACATATTTGAGAATAAGATAAGGATAAAAGTATTTTTTTTCTAGGAAATTTTTTTTTCCAAGATGTTTGTTATAATATGATGGATATAATCCCACCACCTTATAGTGGTGTATTTTAAAGAATAATCTTTCTTTATGATTGTTATTATAAACACAAATAATTCCATATAGGATATTGATATAGAAGTTTATTTAATAAACCTTACCACTAAAGTAAATAAGTGTTATTTCCTAAAACAGAATAGTTTGTGTACATAATATTGATACTTTGAATAAAATATATAATTTCGAATAGGTAAGTATGAGTATGTTTTTACTTTCAGAAGTATAATGTTAACAAGAAAAGCCTCTTATAGTCTAAATTAAAAGTGAATATCACTAGATATCCTAAATGAATTTAGGGTATATTTATAAACAGATAATGTTTTTACCATAATTATGTGAGTGTATCTATATATCCTAAATTTTATTAGTATATGTTAGTAAAACATTAATATAAAGTGTAACATTAACTACCAAAATATTTTAATATAAATTTTTTACAGAATTACTTCCAAGGATGACGATGACGATATAATTAGAAATAGTTATAAGTTAAAAATGTTATTAACATAATAAAATTTTATGTTGTGAAGTTAAGAAGTTTGAATATTTTCACCAATTTTAACATTAGGAATATGATTCCTAAGTTTCATCATTATATAAAATCAATTACTCCATAAATTTTAGTCAATAAAGAGTTTAGCATAGGGAATTATCATATGGTCACATAGAGATGTGACATGGATTAAATAGATATGAAATGAGATTTAAAAACCCTTGAAGTTAACACAAACACATATACCATGTGGCAATCTATCATATGTGATTTTTTAGACAACATTTTATGTATGGTTCTGTAAATTGTTCTTGAATAAGTTTAATAATATAAAATATATCATGTTATACTAAATGTCAATATTAACATTATAATTCATTTAAATTGGTTCTGTGTGTGTGTTTCATAAAGTGAAATGATAATTGACCTATAAAATTAGGACTTTGAGTTATCCCTAACTGATGTTCATCATGGAGTATTATTTTTTTTGTTGAAATGTTAATGTTAGTGTGAGTAAGATTCTTGTATTCAGATACCGAATATGAACATGAGTTATAAAACATATTTTATATATTGGATTACCCATAAAGTATACCACATGAAGTGTTATAAATTTTTCATTTGGTATAATAGGGTTCATGGTACATATTTGGAGTCCACAATACCCAAACACCTCTTTATGGGTGTGGAAAAAAGGAAAAATTTATTTTCCTACTGTATCATAGTGTGAACAAGTTCTTCTCACTCGAGGAGTGTATTTAGTCAATTAATAACTATTTCTAATTCAGTTAATATATTTTTAGTGTTTTATATATTTTATTATAGGATATTAAAATTGATAGTATTTTAGGAATTTATAATGAAAGATAGGGAAATAAATATTCTATGTATAATGAATACAAAATAAATAAATCTAGAAATAAAAGAAGTACTCTAAAAAGAAACACTCAGAGTGAACCTTAATTTTCTAATTAATTAGTTCGTATTAACTTAATTACCACACTCCATCGTATTTGTGGACACCCTCCACTTTCAGGTTGTTAATATATAGTGCACCCATCATGTATAATGCACAATCTTATCCTATTTCAAGGGAGAAAAGTTGAGAAGAATCATGTAAACCTTAGGAAACCATAATGAGGATTACAATCACTGTAGAACACCCACAGAGTAACCAAAAATCAAATAATAAAATTTAAACATGAATGCATGAAGACTATGGTTCAATAATGATTACTCCTTTTGGATCTTATTTGAGTTAGTTAATCATAATCATGAGTGAAAGATATCATTGTAAAGAATAGAGGAGAAAACACAAAAGAGAAACAAAAGAAAAATAATAAAATGATGATAATATATATTAAAAGTTTGAAAATATAATAAAAAATAAAAACATTTCAAAGATATATAAAATTATTAACAATAAATTATAATTATTTTAAATAGAGAGAAGATATATTTTTATAGGAAATAGTGTGGTTAGATATCCCTCTAATTTACACATTTGATAGGTTGGACATGTTTGGGGTAGTAAATATCCAGATTTTAGAAATAGATATTCTTTAAAGTTATTCCTATTAATATTTCTCATGATCCCACCAAATTTCAGCTTCTTTGAACAAATTTAGAAAACGTTATGACTTATTTACTCAAAAAATAATTCTAGTATAGAGACTATTTGAATTCCAATGTTTTAATTTACCGTGCATTTATAACTATGAAGGAGGTAGAATATAAAGTTTATATATTTATGAAAAAACTTCCTTATAATTTCCTCTATCTCCATATGAAATTTTTCCATAATTGCTTTGGTATTTTAGGAGATATGGGCCCATATTTGAAAGTCTCTCGAACTATACATAGATTTTGTGGTCTAACTTATGAGATCCTTTGAGGACTCTGAAGTTTGGATTTAGTTTTGGGTCTTGTTAAATGAAAGTTAAAACACCAATTATTTAATCCTAAAAAAACTAATTTCATAATAATGAATGGTATAGAAATATTTATTCCAAAAATATCAAAGTAAAAAAATATATATAACGAAAATTAAACCTTTTTTGTAATTAATCTCAATTTTCAACTAAAACCTAAAAATGTGACAATTATTCAATAAAATAACACATTTATGGGATGAAAAATTTATGTTTAATGTACAATTAATGAAAATATTGACTATATAAATTACCTCACAATTAAAATTTTCACTACTAGAAAATTCAATTAATTGAACCTAATGAAAAAAATGTAGCATACCTAGGATCCAATACACATTCCATAAAATAATAAATTCAAAAATTAATCCAGTACTAAATATTTCATGCCTCTTATATTAATTTCACACACTAACTCACTTAAATCCATGTTCATGTTCCAGTTCCATGATTGAAATAAATAAATCTAAGTGGAATAAAAAATATAACAAGAATATGATTTCAATTATAACAATTCTATAAGTTCTTTATACATAAGTTTCATTTTCCACTTCCATGATATAACTCAAATTAAATTCTTATAATTCAATATCCCCATTATTCATGTGGTATTAAATATTCCCCTCACCAAAATCTATTTTTTATTTATAATTAGACACCAAAATACTTTTTTATTTTGTTTTTTATTTCAATGTAAAATATCTTCAAACTTTATAAGGGATCCAAATTTCCCATTTTACTCCAATTTTAATGGAATTGTATGAATAAAAAATATTATGAGTTGGCTCCTTGAGGTGTTTCTTTTTGCAATGGAAAAGTCCAAGGTGTGAGTTCCAAAATCCAGTTTCATCATTTTATAATAACAATTCCATAGAGATATTCATAACCAAAATCCATTTTCAAGTTCTCAAACATAATTTCCATCAAATCGGTGGAAAATTTTACGATGAAAAAAATAAATTATAGTAATTTTAGAACTAATAAAATATCTCAAAACTGGAATGAAATTATCTACCAGGTTGGGAAGCATTGAGATTTAAGTTTCCTAGCCGAAAAACACACCAATAATTAAAAGGTAGAATAAAAAACATGATAAATTATATCTAAATAGGTTAAGATCCCTCAACACTTAAGATAAAACTACCATATAATTTGAACACGTAAAAACTAAAATTTAGGGGAAGAAAAACAAAAGCTAAGGATAGAAACAACTTGAGATTATTTCTCAGTGGTAGCCTTGAGTTAAACTCATAGATACTACAACATTAGACCTAATAAATAAAGTAAAAATAAATCATAAGAAATTTATTTAAGAAAATATGAAAAATAAAATAGATGGGAAAATATATTGTATTTTGTGTTAACCCCCCCCCCCCCCCATAATGAGGTGCTAGGATTTTACTACCCCTTTTCAATAAGTATTAGTTGGTGATCCCCAATCCAAAGTTGGGTTCAGTTTCTTTCTCATAAACCACCAAATAGTTTTCTTTATAATGTACATCCCATGAAACTAGTTTTATAGGAACCCTTAGATAGAGTGTATTAGTTTCATATCCCTTACAATGAAGTACAACTTTTATGGTGGGGGAGTAAAATTAATGGGTCCTCTACCTTTAATTTTTCCTCAAACTCAACCAATTCGTTTAATTTATCCAAGGATTACTCATTTTAAAATGATAAATCCATTAATTTAAAAATGGTAATTCAATAATAATTTCAATTTTAAGTGAATTAAACAAAGAGGAATCAATATAGAAATCTTCTACTTCATGAAAAGTATCTTGAAACTGAATCAATTCAGGAAAGGTCACTAGTATCTTTGTCTTAGTAGAGGAATTTTCTTCTTAATAATCCAAGGGCACCCATATGTTTTCCAAATCTAAAAAATTAAAACTAGGGTAAGTAATAATAATTTTACCCTCAATAAAATAAGATAAAAATTCATTCAATAAAATATTATCTCTATAAATTGGCTAGGATTCAATTTCTTCTTATCTTCTCAATGCTACATGGAGTTTGGTTTTTGTGGATGGAGGATAGTAGTTAATATTATCTATACTATCTTCAAATTCAACCAATTTGGTTGTTATTATTATAAATAAATATATATATGGATACTTTCTAATTTTTCATTAATAAATATAGGATAATAACTAAACTTTTTAGCTTCTAAAAAATATAACCAATATTAATTCAAAACATCTTGATCTCTCACATGTGAATTAGATGGAATTTCTTATTCAAGAACCTTGTTAAGTAATAGTAAAGAGAGGTCAAATAAATATTCAAGTAATTACATCTCAGTATTCTCATGTTCTTCAACTTGGAAAATTATTGGTACTACTTCTTCTATCACTTGTTAAAGTTGTGGTTATAGTTTTTGTTTCCCTATCTATGGATCCTAAGATTCACATACCTACCAAGCTAACCATTCTATTTTTTCTCTCTAGGTTTTTTATT
Source organism: Viscum album (assembly GCA_963277665.1). Taxonomy (NCBI): domain Eukaryota; kingdom Viridiplantae; phylum Streptophyta; class Magnoliopsida; order Santalales; family Viscaceae; genus Viscum; species Viscum album. The sequence goes on from OY728164.1 coordinate 1,356,644,024, forward strand.
TTATATGTATTTCTTTATAACTAAGCTTTATAATCATTTTGAACTTCTTCTTCTTATATTACATGAGGGTTTCCTGTCCATGCATAATAATTACAATCTGAATATATCTTGAAAAAATATTTTTTTAATTTTTTTTTAATTTTTTTTAAATAAAACATGAAAAAATAAAACTAAGTAATGTATGAAATATCACTTAGATCCATTTAAATGATTACATGTCTTTACACACACCTTTTATGAGGTGTGGTAAAATAAATAATTTATTTTCCTAGTGCAGCACAATGACTGACTAGAGTTGTCTCACTTAATGAGTGTTAGTAGTTTCTCACACACTTTTTTAATTCAATTATTATATTTTTTACTTTTTATATGTGATGTAAAATAAATGGAAAATATGTGAGGGTTTGATAATTAATAATGGAATATTGTAAAATAAACATGAAATACAAAATGTAGACAGATTAAATGAAGTTATAAAGAAATAAAATACTCCCAAAAGAAATGAACATAGTGAACCTTAATTGTCTAATTAATTATATCATGTTAAATTAATTACCAAAAACCATAATATGTGTGGTCACCAAAATCGTCCAATGTTGATAATATATAGTGCATCAATCATGTACATTTCACACTCACCACCACTATCAAGGGAGAAAATCATAGAATAAGTATGTACACTCTAGTCAAACTGAATAAGGACTAAAATCATTATTGATCACCCTTAGAGTAACTCAATGAAAATAATAAACATAAATAATTAATGTGTGAATACTTGGGTTCAACACTAATTACACCCTATAGATTTTCCTTGAGTTAATTAATTATGATCTGGAGTGTTAGAGATCATAGTGAGGAATGGATGGGGAGGAAACATAAAAGATAAAAACAAGAATAAGAGTGAAAAAAGGATAATATATATTGAAATTAACAAAACAAACTACAAAATAAAAACACTATAAATATATAAAAAAAATCTAAAACTTAAATGGATAAAAATGGATAACTCTTTTAAATGGAGAATATATATATTTTTATAGGAAAAAGGCTGGCCATATTTCCCCCCAATTTCGATCTTAGAAAATATGAGCATGTTTGGGATACTACATGTCCTAATTTGGAATTTTTTCTAATATAATGTGGTGAATATATTTATTTCTCATGACCCCTCAAAATTTTAATTCATTAGATAAGTTTATCAATAGTAATGACCGATTTTCATGAAACATATTCTATTCTAGTGACTATTTTAATACCAATGTTCTAATTTACAATGCATTTATGAATAAAAATGAGCTAGAATTTAGATTCTCTAAATTAACGAGAAATATTAATTGGATGGTTCTCTATCTCCATGTTAAATTTAAAAATAAATATTTTTGGTCATTTAGAAGATATGGTGCCATCTTTGAAAGTATATAGAACTATTCATAGCTTTAATGGTTTAACCTATGATCTCCTTTTGGGACTCTAAAGTTTTGGTTCAGATTTGGGTATAGTGGAATGAAACATATCTCATAATTTATTTAACACTAAAATAGTAATTTCATAAATTTTATTAGTGTATACTGAATTATGGTTGAAATACCAAAGTAAATAAAAATTTAAAAACAAATATTCTGCTATTTTTCAATTAAGATTAATTTACTACTAAAACCCAAAAATAAAACAATTTTACCTAAAATAAAACATTTGAATTAAAAGTAAAATTACTAATAATATTAGCTTAGTTGGATACTTAGATATTTAACCTTGATAATTTTATAACTTTCCTATGCATTGTTTTAGGATTGGCTAATCAGGGGGTACTTAGGTATATTGTTGATATTGTCATTGGTTGGAGATTAACCAAGATAGGATTTGGTATCTTTTATGAAAAAATATATATAGATGAAATATTTATATATATTAAGGAATTGAATAACTATACCTAAATATTACATATGATGTGTTTATCTATTCAGGTGAGGGGTATGTGGTGTGCTCATCAATAAAGTTGAATGACATAAAATGTATTCATCATCCTAGTTAGTTTATAATCAAATATTAAAGAATATATGAGGATTATGTAAGGGATTTTTATCATATATATATATATCATTTCACTCAATGATTTAGATAATGGGATCAAATTAAAATGAATACTTGCATATGATGGAGTTGGTTCATATAGATATAGAGATACATGTGTTTGATAGAGATCATTCTATACCATTTTATACCTTGAGTTACATTTAATCATTTCAAGCGGTCACTCTTTTCATACATTTATGAATTCAATAATTTTTATTTCTTTCAATGATATAAATTTTTGTGGGGTCATGCTTTATGGTCATTCAAATGAGGATCTAATTTATGAAACTTTGATGGCATGCCCGAAAGGGTTTTGGATGATATCTAAGAGAATATATATTTAAATATTGTCAAGGTAATTAATATGATGTGATACATGGAAAATTAATGAAATATTTCCCAAAAAGTGTATTGTAAATATATAAAAGTATTTTTTTATAGTTTCATAATTTTTTTCGTTTTAATGACTTGAGTTGAATGTGAATTAAGTATATAAAACTTCAGTACTAGTAATACATTGATAAAATTGTGTCATAAAGGAACCACCATGATGTTTTATTTTAAACCACATCATTGTATTCCTTTGGATTCACTATGAAGATATATGTTTCAACACACCATAGCACTTCACATGAAGACTATGATATTGTATGAAAATGATTGATTTAACTTCCATATCCCATTCCAGTTATCATTATAATTTACATTGATAATGTGATGATGATTATGATAAGTTTTAACATATTATATGATTGTATAAATGTTAAAAATTAATTATGACGATTCAATATGAATGCTGTAAAATTTGAAAAATTTATTCATTTTATGAATTGATCATTCAATATAGGATAAAAATTTTTAGTTTCTTGGATTCCTATATAAGTGGTTTGATCCTCTATCATATTGTTTGTTAGTGAGAACTCCTCAAGGATTAATTCTTATAAATCTTGTAATTCAATATTCATTTAACACAATTTTTTAGAATTTCATGAATATAAGGAGGTACTAACAAAGTGTGAGGTGATTACCACGATCCATGGATGACTCTGAAGGAATGATTATTTTCGATGCTTCTCAGTTTTCTCAATAAAAATCTTTTAAAGAGCTTCAACATGCAAGATTTATTAGTGTAAGGTATATTTTTCTTTTTATTCTTCATTTATGTTCAGTATAATTGTATAGATAGATTATGGGTTTAAAAGGATTATGGTTTTGTAACTTTTTCTTGTTTTATATGTTATACATACCTTTAAACCCATTTAAATGGTTTTTTCACAAAGTCTAACCACATTCCATAATGTGAGGATGTCAGGAAAGTACCCCTCTCCCAATATGATTATTTTTTAACTGTTTTTAAGGGATAAGGATTTAATGGGGATATAATATCAATGGGGGTTTTCTAAGTTGAAATAAGATGTGTACGTGAAAAAAGGAAAGATACATACTACCAATGTGGTCTAGGTTATGGAAGCACTTAATTAGTATCAGTCCTAAAAAATAAAATGATATCGAGGCCTAATATGAATCAAAAAATTGTGTTGATAAACCACTTTGGAAGTCAAATTCAAATATGGAATTAAATATTTTGATAATGGATTATAAAATATATAGAAGATAATCTGTAATTAAAGTGGTTTCAATGCCTCATTGAAGTATCTAGTGGTATCAATACAAATTTGGTTATAAATAAATGGTATCAATCCACATTTTAAGGGGTATCATACTAAAAAATAAGGGGAATAAAACTCAATATAATAACTAACATATTCATTAAATTAATGTTTACTTGTTTATGAGATAACATTATATCATCTAAGTGTTTTTTATGATATTAAAAGTTACTTGGAATAAATTGTAATGAAAGGCTAGTGGTATTCCAATGTTTAAAATTATCAAAAAAAATGTATCAAGAGATAAAGAATTTAAGGGGGAGTTTGTGATAAGTATTCAAAGGTTGATTAGACTCACCCAAGAAAGAATAAGGCCAATTAACAAAAGAAAATTTATAAATATCAAGTATTATCCAATGTTTTATTAATAATTAGTGGTATTGATTGATTAAACAAGTGGTATGAATTACAAACTTGGTACTCTATTATTTATTCACTAATGATCATATATAAGTGTAATTGAGATCACATGAGATGTTAATGAAAGTAAAACATCATGATTCTAATTTTTATTGAAGTAAGTGAGTGACATGGAAAACATTGATGTTATTATCTTAGAATATTTCTTCTTATATTGAGTATTGACTAATTACGATCATAGGATTTGTTAATGACTCATTTATATATGATAAATTCAGTTAATAAAAAACTTCAAAAATGAAGCTTGAAATAGGAGTGGTTTGGATCTTGAAATTTAAAATTCTATATTTTTTTGGTTAAACAAGAGGAATCAAGGATGAAGTGTTAAATTTATATTTCCAATAATGATAAATAGTACCAAATGGATATCATTATATCTATAAATATCAAAATCAATGGATCCTTAGAATGTGTGAAAAAGGGGAATCCTAATCTCTCTAAAAACTGGTGTAAGGATTCTATCAAAAGGGTGAAATTTATGGGATGAAGGTAGACCTATGATTTTTAGTTTTCAAATGTGTAGAAAACTAAATTAATATTTGGAGGAAATATATTTGAATTTTATTTTTCAAATGGGGTGAAGTAAATGCACTATAAATCCATTCATATCTTTAGACTATTCAGATCGACATGATGAAACATGATTTATGGTTGAATTGATAAAAAATTCAAAGGGAGTATTATAACCAAAGGTTATGAGTCAGATTTGTTTTCAATTACTATTATATTTTGATGATGATCGTGATAGGTCTGGTTATGAAGTTTCAGAGCAATTAAAATGTCTAACTAGAGGATATTGAGGGTAAATAAACCATGATTGATATATATATCAATTTTATGGAATGAGGATATAACAATTATATCATGATGATGAATCTAGTATTGGTGGAAGTTCTAATGTGCGTGAAATTTTTTATTCTATTCTACAGAGGTTTTGGAGGATGCATGAGCATGTTTGGAATAGTTTAGAAAACTGATGTAGTTATTTAGAGAAGAAATTAAAATCACACCACAATCCAGAATCATGTGTGATTAAATAAAGGATATTTATATATCAAAATAAATTTTTTAGATGGTTTTATAGTTAATTTTTGGGAATACATGATTATTCTAAAATATGTAACTATGTAAGATTCATCCGGAAATACTGATTGATTGAATGTGTCGTGAAATGATGGGCCATGATATAAGAGGCATCATGTAAGATAATTCAGTAACTATGTGATATACATTTAGAGAGATGTAATTGTCTTGAAACATGAAGTATCTAACATTGTTTTAAATGGATCCCATGTAATAATGGTCTTCAAAGTTTTAAATTTGTGTGAGATTAACCATCATGATCTACGACATATTAACTTAGATGGTATGGGAGATTATAGTGTGAATCTGGGAGTTATAAGTGATGGTGAATAATATTATGTATTGGAGTATCATTACACAATTATTATATCTATACCCAATTGTTATAATACTAAGAAGTACCATACAATGATATAATAGCTATATATTGGAGGAATTATTTGGAAAAATGGTAAAAATCTAGTTTTCTAACTATGTAAGGACTTTCATCCTGATACAGACTGTCCCGTCATAAAGTGTTTAAGATTAGTATTGATATAATAAAATTTAATATACCACACCTTGATATTGGGATGAATTTTAAATTATATTATATCATATATTTTGGATCTAGTATTTGATAGGCCAATATGCCATAGAGAGGCGCCCTTGACCCACACTCCCGAGCCTGGTGCTATAAAAACATTCTTTAATGATTGTCTTTGACACCAACTAAGGTGAACCAAGCTAAAAATATTTTTATTTTACATCATTTTCATAAATTAAATATTATATCTCATAATACTCACACAATCCCAGCACTCAAAGGTTTAGTTACTTTGGAGATTAACTGCATAAAAACTTTATTTTCTTAACATCTCCCACAAAGCATATCTGTATAAAACTTACGTATAAATATATTATTGCATATAATTTATTGGGGAAAAGTGAAATAAAATATTGGGTGAGATCAAATGATTAGTAAGGAATAAATATATCAATATTTCATTAGGGTTTATATTATAATCATTTGGAAAAAAATGATCATGGGAGAAATATCTGATTAAATTAATAGGAACCAATAAGAGTTGTCTATATAATATATGTATAAGTAATAAAAAATAAAATATCATAAGTTTTTGAAAATATGAGACAATAAACATTATTTATGGATCATAACATAGGTAAATATAAATGTGTCATAAGAATATTAATAAGAATTTAAAACATTATAAATATAGAATAACTATAATTATATCCGTGAAAAATATTAAGAGATTATCTCAACCATAATTTCACCCATGAAAAATATTTTGAGCATATATTTAGCACAATTACACTCATGAAAATTCTTGGGATCATATCTTTACTATAATTACACCCATGCACAATCTTGTGAGTATAACTTAACCGCAAATCCACCCACACATGAAATATTTATCTCATGAGATATCAAACCTTACCCATAATATAATGATAATAAATATAAATCTTTTCCACATAAAATCAATCAAATATCATATCATTAAGAACCCATGAGAATAAAATGGGATTTGTGACATTTCCAAATGGTATGACATAAAATGACCTTAAGAGTTAGATCAGTTGATAACCAAAATTAAATCATCCAAAAGGATTATTTCACAAGGTAATTTATTGGGTTATTAATGAAACATTACTATAAATTATATATATCTTTTCTATATAAATAGTAAAATAGATGTAAAATCACCAAAATAGTTTTTATAAAACATTTTTAACATTATCAAAAAAATCACAGGTCACTTTAAGAAATTTCTTTTGAAAAGTTGACATGAAAACAAAATTCAAAAAAATTAAAATTAAAAAATAAATAATAGAACCTTTAAAAAGACATTATGTTTTTCTAGAGGAAATTTCGAGTGGAAGATAAAATGTATGATTGATAAAGGAAAAAAAATTAATATTTTAAAAAATACCATTATTGAAACATACATTATAAAAAGAGTGATAAATTTTAATTTTAAAAAGAAGTAAATTTTAATTTGAATATAATCAAAAATAAAATATATTTTTATTTAAAAATAATAAATCATAATATTGGTGGGAGGATTGATATATACATGGAAGAAAAAATAGTTATTAGGAGAGAATAGAAATTAATCTTAACATCTTTACATTTTATAAAGAAACAAATATCGAAGAATATGAATTTTATTTTAAAATATAATTCTATATAAATTAAAAAGTAATTAAAATATAATATAATTATATGATAGATGTAAATGAATTATATCCATATTCAATACATACTTATTATGACTCAATAAAAAAAGTTGAGTCAAGAAAACCCTTGACGACTTTAGTAACTTTTGAATCAAAAGACCATGAAAAAGATAACTTGAATTGGATGTGTAAACAACTTTAATTTCCTGAAATTTATTAAAATGGAATCCATTAGACAATATATACATAATAGAAAAATAAAACAAGTGGATAATATGGAATATGTCTCGAAGAAAAAAACATGAAATAAGAAATCTCTTACCTTTACTCTCAACTTCCATGAAAGCACTTTAACCTACTACTTAATAAAAATGAACATATTAATAAATTATTTCATAAAATTAGTCATATATATAACCTTTTTAACTCTTCAATTATAAACATTTATTATAAATTTATTAGTTTGTTATAGTTTATTTTCATCATCGGATGTTAGAAATTTAGATTATTTCAATAATTCTGTAAAATATCTATGTTGATCCCCATTAATTGATAGAAATTTCATAAGTCCTAGATTATACAAGGTAATATAATTGTTCATTTATTATTATTTAAAATTTTATAATTTCAATACATTGGTTTTTAAGTCATGATTCCTTAATACTGAATCAGTGATGAGTTTTTTTATAATTTTTAGTAAAAAAACTCGGTATGTTAATAAAAAGTTAAGTATTAATATATATTCTTCATAACCTTATTAATTCAATACAAATAAATTTTAATTCATTAAACATATTTTAATAATCATCCAAGTAGGGTGGTGTGTAAAAATGAAATAAATCATTCTATGGAGACGATACTCAACACATACACACAAAAAACATTTTCATTTTCTAGGTAATGGAAAAAAGGTAGAAATTGATTTATATTTTAAAAATATTAATATTTATTCATTAAATTACCTTTTATAACTAGTCATGTAATTCAGTTCAGAAAAATCAAATACATAGCTTCAAATAGTCTTTAGTCTTCATGTACGGATGAACGATGTTCTCATTTTTATAAGTGGGGAAGATAATGGTTGTACCATTAACATAATAACATTTTAGTATAATAATAATAATTATTTTATTATATTTTCATGATTAATAAATAATTATAGTATAAATATAGAAATCTAAATAGGGTTAAGTAGTGATTAGCACTCACATTTAGAATTTAACCCTTCTCTTGGTGGACCTCTGAGAAGGGAGAGATTTAGGGATTTTACTTAGATTAAGAAACTTCCAAATGTAGTATAGTTATATAGGGGAATTAAAATTGGTAGTTATTCAAGAGTAATTCAATTAATATTTATATTTATTTCAATGACAGCCAACACTGATATCCACTATGTGAATATTTAATTAAAATAAAATACAAAAAACAATTTTTTATTAGAATAAAATATTACATGAGTTCTAAAAAGTTAGACATAGAATTTATAAATTAAAAATAGTGTTTTCATATTCACAATTTTACTCTTTAAATACAAATTTTTTGATAGTTTTTTAATTATAAAGGGATTTTTACATTATGATAGTCATAAAAACCATCGTATTAGTAAAAAAGTATGTATTTTGTATTATTCACTTAGTAATTTTAGAAAAATATCAAAAAAAATCTAAAATTATATTTAATGTATTAATTAAAAATTATGTGTTTTTAATCAAATTTTAAAATTTATGAATTTTTATCAAAAGGGAAATATAAAATATAATGAAAACTAATTTTATAAGAAAATAGTTTTTTAAAATTTTAATTTTTCTTATTCTTTTTTTCTATAAATATAAAATTAAATTATTGTTAATATATAATTCAGATAAAAAAATATATTCTATCAAAATTAAATGATAATATACTTAGTTCTTTAAAACAATGCATATAACATAAAAACCAATTTTAGATAAAAATAAATTGTCAAGAATAAAATGATCTTATTAGTTATTAATATAAAATAAAATAATTTCATTAGTGAATTAGTATTAAAAATGAATTTTATTTTTATTTATACATATATTTTATAATTTTTACCTCTATTTATAGCCTCCAATTCAATGGAAACTTTACAATGATTATATTCTTGAATTAAAATTTTATCTTAATAAAATGTATTGTGGTTCATTTCCATTTAGTGTTGTGTGTAAAACAATTATTCAATATATTATTAATTTAATATAAATTTCATATAAATTTTTTAGTGGTTAAATTCTACTCCCTTAAATAAATTATATCCTCAAATTTTTAATTATTACTCACTAATGAAAATTCATAAGGGTATCCATAATATAGAAAAAACTTAAGATATAATTTCTGATGAGATTTAAGCCTCATAATTTAAAGTAAGACTAAAAACCATATATTTTACCTCTTAATAAACATATGTGTAGATTTTTATTTCCCACAACCATTTTTTAAAAATATATTTCTTTTATTGGCTTGTAAGACATAAGGAATTCTAGAGGCACAACTTTAAAAGATTCATTTTAATGATCCTGATTCCAATAAAATACTAAAACTAAATAGTTATTAGAAAATAAAATAATATTAGAGTAAACCATTATATAAATCAACCATAATTTATATCATCCTATGACACCATGATTTCAACCTATAATAAATTAGGTTTATTTTCCTATTATGGTTTTTAACATATCATGTTATACACATTTGAAATTTATTTAAATCCTTCATAAATATTCATAAATAGAATGTAAATTAATCAAAGCATATATCTAGGGAGTTTAAAACTAGGTGTGTAGTTAATATTTTTTATCAGGAATTGATTGAAGATCAAGTTAATACCCAATCATACTTTTTAGGTTTATTAACCTACGTGAATCTATGGAAAATCCTGTATCAAATTGTGTGTATCCTGATATGGATTTAAATTATAAGAATCTATACACTCTACACTTCACCAAAATCTGAAGACAATATCTTATAATTAGACTTATCCCTAGGATTTTAGATAATTTTTTATAGGAATAATCTCTAAAACTAACTAAATTAATCCTAAAAATTAACTACACCTTTCTCTGATTCCAACTGAGGCACCTCAAATCAGCACTCCCAAGTTCAGTTTTAAAAAACACTTTATTTATACATAATCTTTGACACCAACCTAGGTGACCTATATCAGCCTATAGAAGTGATCATCTAATCCACATAACTTAAAGAAAATATATTATTGTAATGCATTCCAAGTACTTTTTAGGTTTATTGTTTTATAGAATTAAGATAAAATATTAACTAACAAACCACATGTTCTTTTTATCAATTGTAAATTTTTCTTATTCAATATGATATTACTTAATCCATAGTGATTCATAATAATCTCACACAAATTATATGTATAAGGAACTCTTCTATACATTAATTTCTATTTATATCTTCATAACCTAGGGAAATGGAAACATAAGAAAGTGGTAATCTTAGATACACTATAAAGGTAAACGTAAACCATAACAATAAAATATCATAAGTGATCATAATATGAGAATATGAGTATAATCAGGATATATAAAGAACATATACCTAATAAATCATGGAATGAATCAAAATATTTTAGAAACAAGAGTTAATAAACATTGTACATGAGAAAATAACATATACATTAGAAAAATATTAAAATTATGGAATTTATTTCATATACGGCACAATCATTAGTATTGGTAACATTACATTCATGATTCAAACTATCAATTGTCAATATTATGTGAAACTAAAATGAGCTCGTGAATATTTATATCATGACAAATAAAATTTTAACCAATGTTTTGTAGAGAAATATTAGACCCACCCATCATATTCTATATATATGAGTTCCACTTGAAAAATTGTTCACTTTTTATAGTATAAAGAACCCATAGAAAAAAATTGTTTCCTTCAACACATTATAAAAACCCTATGGAATAGAAATGTGTTTCACACTATTATAAAATGTATTTACATAATGGAATCATTAATAATTCTAAAAATAATAATAACATGATAAACTAATGGAAAATAAATGGGTATCCAATGACATCAGGTAACTTTCTAGGTAAATACCATTCAATAAATATAGTAAATCATATGTTATTTATACCATATAGATAAAGGGTATGTGGTGTATTCAATAATTTTCTTGAATCAATTTATGTATGGAATATAGGAGAACACCCATTGATAAAATAAATAGAAAATAATTTATTCACAATGCAAATTTGTTGGAATATAGTTATGGTAATTCACTATGGATGGTTCAGAAAGACAAAGGAAGTGATGAGTCATATCTTTTATATAAAATGACTTTACATAATCCATCCATTTAAATAAGGTGGATGGTAATATTTAAAGACTATCCTTGATCAATCATAAGATATGATTAAGTAAAATTACATAGTTTAAAAAAATACTTTTTAGGAGTTTCAAAAAAATAAAATTTGGAAATAATATATGTACTTGATATTTTAAAATAATATTCATAGAAATGTTTTATAAAATTAGGATAGAAAAAAAAATTAATCAATGAAAAAATAGTGGTAAAGTTTCATATTAAAATACAAAGGTGATGTAAATATGTATTCACATGGAAGAAAAAACTAAAATAGATTTTATAAAGAATTTTTAACATTATCGCAAAAAAATGATGTCATAGGTCTTTTTAAAAGTTATTTTAAAAAATTAGAAGTAAAAAAATTTAAGAAGTTTTACTTTTGAAAAAAAATCAATAATTTATCCTTGAATTAGATAAAGGTTATCAAAATAAATGGGGGTGGATGATAAAACATTTGATTTGAAAATATGAAAAACCTATTTAAATATTTTTAAATACACTAGTTGGAAACCCATATTAGAAAAAAGAGTAAAAAATAATTTTAAAAATAGGATATTTGAAATATATAAATCACATGATATAAATCATAATTTAGTTTCCAATTCTAAAGGATAAAATTGGTGGGAATGTAGAATTTGGAAAAGGAGTGGAAACTATCATTAAAAAAGAATAGTAATTATTATAACAATGATATACTATTGAGAAAGAAATTTTATAAAGGTGGAATATTTTAAATAAAAGGTCATTTCAAACCATAGAATCAGATACAATAACATTAAATAAAATCTTAGGGTGGTAGAAACAAATCTTGGAAAAATAGTCTCATGAAAAATCATTTTAACTAAATGAATGGAGTTGAGTTAACAAAAACCCTTATGATAATAGTCACATAATAATTAAAAAAATGAGAGATTTACAATTAAATAGAAATTAAAATATCATTAGATGAATGATATTTATTATAATTTATCTAATTAATTGATTTAATAAACTATATAAAATAATTTATGGTGCAAAATATCAAACATGAATTATGGAGTTGAAAATTATACAATGAAACCCTTATAGCTTTTGAATTTTTCATTAAAAACCCCATGATAAAATGAACATGGAATAGAACATTTAAGATCATGATATATAAGGTAAAAATGGTTTAAAATCATAATTGTACAATATTTTCATCATGAAAAAAAGATAAAACATTGTGTATAACATAAACATGTCTCAAGGAATCCAAATTTGAGACAAAGAACCCATACCTCAACTTTTGCTTAGTCAAAATGAGTCATAACCTCATATATAAAAAATTAACAATATAAATCACCCATTTAATAAAAAAACATATATATAACCCTTTATAAGAATAATTTTTAATTATTCTTTACATTTATATAGGTTATTTATTATCTATTTTTAATATCGAGAGTGAGTATTCTTGATCATTTTGAACTAGTTTCGTAATATCCATGTTTTTATTAATTATTCTTCAAACTTTCACCATTCTTAGATTATAAAAGTAACTATAATTATTATTTTTGTGTATTTATAATGATTCTATTTCATTTTATGTTAGTTTAGGTTCTTATTCTTAAATATGACTTTGGAGAAGGCCATTTTCTGCTAATTCGTAGAAAATGATGGGTATTTTATTAAAAAATGAGATAAATTTTAAAATTAAAATTATAGAAAAAAGTATTTATTTACTTATATATATCATATATTACAATAAATTAAATTCTCATAGTCATATATGACATAAATTTAAATCATTTTTCAAATAAGTGGTTAGACCAACCCGAACAAGAACATATCGTAATTAACGTATGATTATAAAGTGGTTTAGTTGTAATATCGTTATAAAAGAAGCATAATGACATTATTTATTTATTATTATCATGGTTTACCATAATTATAAATAATTACAATAATAATATAACCTATATTAATTTATTACATAATACGAATAAATTATTTTTTTTCTCTTAGAACGTTCTTTTGGATGGTTAAATTTACCACAGTTGTTTATTGATCATATTGTTAATATATCTTCCAGTTTGTCTTTTTAAAACCATAATAATTTCAAAAAAATTATATTTATCTATTAAAAAAATTCAATTGACCATACATGTAAGTCATATATTAAAATAAAAATAGAAACTGATCATTCAATGGAGGCGGTAGTTCACACTTGCGCATGTATTATGATTTTGTTTTCCATAGAATAGGGAGAATAAGTAATATGGTTTATAATTTAAGAATATAAAATATTTTATAAATATCATACATATATATTAAATTATCTTTTATTTCCATCCATGTAATGTGGAGAATGAAAAAAAATCTATTTCTTTATGGAGGCGGTAGTCCGCAGAACGTACAAATAAAGGTTTTTTTTTTCTTAATAGAAAATGGAAAGGTTGATATTGATTGTACCATTATTATAATAAAATAATATTATAATTATGGTACTTATGTTTTCATTTTAATATGGTGTAATTTAATTTTAGTAAGAATAAGCGCACATAAAAATATAGAAATCAAAAAAGAGTAGTTAGAAATGCATGCCTCGCTTCTAGGATTATCTCTTTTGTAAAAGGGTTTAAACCATTGAATGAATGGATTTTGAGAATACTATAACCCTTTTAAGGTGGATATGAATGTTTAGGAGATTTTTTTCATATTTTTTTAGAACTAAGGGGGTTTTGGTGTGAGGTTATATGAGGAGAGAAGTTCCCCTTTTATAATAGAAAAGAGAGGACATTTGTTTTAAATATTCAAAACTTTTTAATAATGGGAAGTAACTCTTAATTAATGTAGCTTAACAATTGGGAAATAATAGATAGGGTAAGTTATGAGTTCTATAAATTCCTCAAAAACAATATCCATAAATTTTTTATATATTTATGTGTTTTTTCTCTCTACGTTAAACACTTGTTACCCCTTTTGATTTTTACCGAGGTAACTAGTTTTCACCAAAGTAATTTATCATTTATGATTAAATAAAATTTTTACATATTATATATTTTTAAATTATGATTCAAAATTTTAAATACATATTATCATATTAAATTTATAAAAGTGACAAATAAATAATTTTAAAATACCAAATGTATATTATATTAACAAAAATTTGAAAAAATTTAACTTAAGTTCTAAAATGTCAAATATGGGTTTGTAAATTTAAGACCATGATTTTTAAAATTAAAAAATCACTTATAAAATACATATTTTATATTATAAAATGGTTTCATTAATTTACAATTCATACTTATATACTAATAATTCATTAAAATTTATGTTTTTTTGTAAAAATTATATTTTTCACTATTCAACTAAAAATCAATATTTCTAGAAAAATAAAAAAATTAATATTAAGACAATACTTTTATGATAGGTTCAAAGATTAATTTTTTTAACAAAATTAACATTAAAAAATATATAAATTTTATTTTAAAATAAAATCATAAAATATGGTGAAAAACAATTTTTTAATGGAATTCATTTTTTGGTATATGAACTATTCTTCTAAAATTTGTGCTAATAAAAAATATATAAATCTTGGAAAATATCCATTGTATAAAAAAAATTATGAATAACAAAAATATTTTATTATCTAATTTTCCCAAAATTTTCAAACTTTATTAAAAGGGACCTTTATTTCATAAATTGGTTATAACTATTTGTACCTACTTATTCAATAGTTGTCTTATATTAGTTAATTTATATTTTAATAAAAAAATATGTGTAATGTTAGGGGTTTTGTGTGTGTATAAAATATGTTATTAACATAATATTTATTTAAGGAAAAAATGTAGTAAAATCTTGGGTCATTACATTCTCCCCCTTATATAAATTGTATCCTAACAATTTTAATTATTACCTACTAATAAAATAGTTAAGGGTGTCCACAAATAGTCATGAGTTTGGATATAATTTCATATAATATTTCATCATACCAATCATTTTTATTAATAGTAAACTTATCTTATATCTCATAATAGGAGTGTAACTAATTTTGAGTTCTTCTTTCATCATGTTTTCTAAATACCTCAATATAATGGGAGTAAATTTTCATATGGATTTAATTGTCTATCTTGTATTAATAAGTGATCATGGGTGAACATTTAGATGTGATTTTATAATATTGACACTTATCATTATCAATATATCTAATCCATTCCTAATATCACGTTAAAGTTTATTAAATGAAAGATTATAGAATTTTATATGAAATATTCTCCTATAAACATCTATTAGACCGAAGTTATATACTTGGGAACTACAAGATTTTATTAATAAATTAATTATACCCATCATGGTGGAAATTTTATTTCATTATTATAAATTATAGTTATAAATTAGTGGGTTGAATAATATAAAAATACAACACTTTCATTTATTGAGTGGATGGTCTTATTTTCTCACTCCATATTATCTTTAGAACTCACTTCCATGATTGTGGTTTCATAATAATTCCCCTATATTCGATGTTTTTTATCCCTATTATTGTAGAGACCCCAACCCCAGTATCCTTGAGCCATTGGTTACTCTATTACATTGGCACTAGATACACGATAGTGTATTCCAAAGGACCAAATAGTTTAGAAGTCTTTGTAAACTAGGTATATTCTTGAATCTCACCTCACATAGAATAAAAAATAGTATTTTCTTTGAGACCATCATTATCACCTCTAGAATATCCTTGAATATTAATCATAATACACTTACTGGAATCATGGGGAAAAGAAACATAATAAAGTTGGGATAAAATTCACAGTAAGTGTAAACAAGGGAGATATCAATGTCCATTAAAGCATAAAATGAGCGTAAGGGGGCAAGAAAATGAGCTTAAAATTTGAAAACCATACCCATCATATCATATATCATAATCTTAAATTAGGGCATAAATCTTGGATGTTCATAATACATGAATCATAAATTGATTATAAAACATAATCTATGATACTATAACATTAGTATAAGGCATATGTCTATAGAATACACATAATTATAGAAAATCATTTCCTAAATTAATTATCACTACCAATATTATCATATAGGATTAGGTTAACTCTTTATTCTATCATATACTTAGTCAAGATTCACTCCCAAGACTATCATTGTGTATTCGTTTAACTACTTATTCCATCATATCCTTAGTCAAGGTTCAATCTAAATACTATCATAGTGGACATAGTCTCTTACCCAACTGGGTTCACTCCACATTCATTCCCTTATTATCTCATGAGATATCCATATTTACCTAATACATTGGAATATTACAATTCTAGGTCCACCTATCACATAATGAAAATTATAAATTTTTATTTCACAAGATCATTAATCATTTATCATAGTATATCCCATGGATAGAAAATTTGTTTCATAAACACTTCATCACTTCCCCATTACAAAACTAGTGGAAAAGAAATATATTTCATAAAGGATTCATCATAAATTAATTAACTTGTGGGAAAGAAACGGGTTTCATAGAACCATGCATAAATCTCCATCACCAAAATTCATCTATATAATTCAAATTTATGGTATCATCAGATCATATCCCTATTAGAGTATAAGTTACAGGAATGGATGTTATCATATATGGAAATTTCCTTTAAAATATCACTACAACATTTCTTATGGAAAATTCACTTTTCAATTTTAAATCACTTAATTAAAATTTAGAAAATACACAAATATTAAATACGAAATTTTATTTGAAAACTATCTTGGAAATATGTAAATTAATCTTAAAATAATTGAGCGGTCATGATGGTAGGAAATTATGTTCATGTAGTGTGCGTTAAAACAAAGGTTCATTTCACATTTTTAGTTAAAAGTCAAAAGTACCTCATTTAGAAAATGAAAAGATAATTCCTTTTACTTTTTTTTAAAACTCAATAATTGGTATAAAATTAATTAAAAATATAATATTATAATATTATAAACATTCTATAAGACACTTTTTAGAAAACATAGTTATGGAAGAAAAATGATTTTGGAATAAAGAGAAAAATAAAGTCAGTTTTTTGTCTATTTATTTCTTAAAGATAGGAAAATTAAAGAAAAGCATGTAATCTCAAGATATAAATATAGTTAAAGATAATTCATGGGATTATTTAGAGGTATATCATGAAATTTTATCACTAAAAACTTAATCATAAATAACCCTGATAAATAATGAGATTGTAACTTCAATCCCTTACATTGAGTTAGACTTGATTTGAAATCACATTGATATACTATATAATAAATTTAAATTTTCTATAATTATATTATATAATAATTTAAATACTTATATTATCATATATTATTCAATTATAACATTTCAACCCCTAATTATTAATAATTCCTTATTAAAATCATCATTTTCTGGTGTTAACTGTTTCATTTTTCATAAACATTGTGGTTTGGTAGCTTTGATACATGTAATTTAGTCATGTTTCCATAATATCCATAATTTTAGTGATAATATAAATATAGTATATAATATATATATATATATATATATATTCATCCATAAAATATAGATATGAAAAAACGAATTATATTGTTCATTGAAACGGTAGGACACACATTTACATGAACGATGGTTTCAATTTTATAAGGATGGAACAAAATAAAGGTAAACAATAATTAAAATTTACATAATAATTTTTATATCATATATAAAATATGTATACATTAAATCTATATTTATTACAATCCAAAAAAAATAGAAATGAAAATCAAATCACATCACTTTGTAGAGGTGTTTGTCCTCATGTACGCATGAATGACGTTTTCATTTTCCAATAGTTTAAAAGGTAAGAAGGAAGATAAAATAGTATAATTAAATAATCATACATATATAAAAAATATCATATATAAACATTAAAACTATCATAATTATCATAAATGAATTATAGTGATGAAAAAATAATTATATCGTATGTGAAGGCAGTAGTCTTCTCGTACACATGAGCGATAATTTCACTTACCATATGATGGAATAGAGGGGAGATAATGGTGTTTTCGTAATAATAATAATTTTTTTTCTTATCTATTAAACTAAATTTATTATTTTATGATGAATATAATAGATTTATAAAAGGTATAAGAAGATTTAATTTGAAATAGGTTAGGTAGCATGATTACCTTTCCTTTGGTTGGCCTCACTTAGATCCTTTCTTAAGAACCCTTGGAATGGTATTTAACGAATAAAGAACCTATAATCATGGGGAAATTTAATTTTTAAGATAAATAGGTATGTTTTGGTCAAGATATATGGTTTAATGTAGTGTAAAAAAAAGAGAGAAGGGGTGCCCTTTTATAAGTGAGGGGAATGGTACTCTTGTATTTTTTTCAGAATATAAAAATATAATAAAGTCACATTCATGGAAAAGAGGTTCAAAATTATATTTATTATAACATAAGATGTATATTTTCATAATATAATCATAAAATCAAATTTGTACTTGTTTAAATATCATCTAAAATCTTATTTTTTTTATTAACCTCTTCATTAACTATTTTAACCATAACCATTGTAACAAATATTTCAAACATAAAAATTTATAATTTTACGTACAAGGTTAAAATATAAACATAATTGAAAAATGTATAAAATTTTAGAACTTATATTAAACTACTTGTCTATTTTCAATATTTTTATGTTTAATTTCATATTTTAATGAATTATTATTTTTCCTAAAAAATCATTAATAACATTTTCAACACTATTCATTCAAATTGACTTTTAAAAGAATCAATATTAAAAAATTAATTATAATAAAAACCTTTTTAACATACCTAATAGGTAATATTAATCTATAAAATTTACAGGTCACTGTAACAAACCCAAATAATATTATATTTAGAGTTTTTGAAATCATTTACATGAATTTTCAACTACTTGCACAAGTATTATATTGGGATTTTGTAAGCATTTAAGATAATTATTTCACCAATAAAATTTAAAAATAAATTAATATGATAAATAAATAATTAATAATTTAAATAAACATTTATAAACTAACATATCATCTTTTAAAACTTACATAAAAAGTTTAGAGATGTTAGAGTTGAGAGAGTGACATTTTGAAATTTTCTTAAAATAATATAAATGTCATTTTCACAGTAAAATAGAACCCAAATGACATATATTCTATTTTAAGATGTATATGGTTGAATTAAACCCATCAAACTGAATTAATACATGTTATAGGTTGATTTTGAGACCTAATTTTATGGTTTTAACCTCGTTTTATCTATTTAATCTTTATCGAGGGGACAAATATTTATCACGGTTACTATTATTAATGACCAAAAATAGAAGGGGACTATTTTCCAAATTTTAACCTCATGATTCCACATCTGGTATACATTTTTCAACATTAAATATCTATAAGTGGAATAAATAAATTTTACTTTAAGTGCGTAAAACGTAAAGAAAAACATTTTTTAGAAATTTTTTTTTAAGAATAATATTAACTTATATAAAAATCATGAATATTTATTATTAAAAAACAATTAATTATATTAGTATAAATAAAAATGATCATACATAAATTTAAGACCAAATCTTAATTATAATGTGACCTTTAAATTACTTTATTTAATGAAAATAAATGAGGGTATTCGAAAAATCGGCAGTTTTCACTATTCACTAAAAATCAATCATTTTAGAAAAAACCAAAAATTACTCCATATGATACATTTGATAATATTATTTCAAAAAAATATTTTATAAAATTAAATTTTTAAATGTTTTATTGATTAATTATAAATTCCACACACAAAATGCAATAAAAATAAATTTTGAAGAAAATGATTTTTTGAAGGATAAAATGACTTTACTAAATATTGATTGATTAATTAATATAAATTAATCAGTGATTTTTAATTGAGTAAGACCGTTATAAATTTATTTTATAATTTATTTACTCATATTTTTACGCTCTAATTAATGAAAAATTTATAATTATTACATTTAAATAATAGTATTTTTTATAGTAAATTACAATTTACTTAAATCTTGGTGTTTCATGTTAATAAATATATCAAGATTAATATTATTTTAACTAAATTTTCATTGTGCTAAATCCCCCCTAAATAAATCACACCCTCACAAATTTATATCGGTCACCAAATGTTCAACCATTATTGTAAACCCACAACTTATAGATGGACAATAAAACATCCTTTAAAAAGGGAAAGTGGGAAACCTAAAGGTTCCCTGAAACAATACGTAATAAGGTACATAGATTAAGAAAAAATTGGTGGTAAGTTTAAATATATAAATGGAGGATAAAAATAATATCCAATAACTAATAGAGTGTCATAGATAATATCTTCATGAGAATGTTAATAACCACAAAACCATAAATCTGATAAAGGTGAAAAGACCATTGATTCATTATAAATATAGATATAAGTATAAAATTTTTATTTCAAGACCCATTTCTTAATATTGATAAATTATTTTACTATGAAGATAGATAACACAGTAAAATATACTTACTAAATTTATTTATATTTCATAGTCACAATTTCAATCTTTGTTTGCGCTTGGATTAATTTCGACTTCATCTCTCACTTGAAGGAATGAATAATAGAGATGAATTTTTTCATTCTTGAATCAATAAAATTAACTTTTAACGGAATATAAGATCCATAAAAGATTGAAAATTAATTGCTCTTATCTCTATGTATTTACCAAAATCCAAATGATTGGCCTGGGTTATCTAATATGAATAAATCATTCATTAATATCTAAATCCATAACAATAATACCCAAGATTCAGCTTAAACCATTCCATAAATAGTTGTCCTTTAAACCCATCAAAAATATGTCTGACCAAAATCAAGATCCAAAAATTTATAATGAATATCACTAAATTTCCAAAATCAACTTAACATTAATCCCCAAAATAACATGAAGTATATCTTAATTTCACATACCAAATATGTGAATTCCATGATCATATATTTTTATTGAAACATGGTAATAACATTAATTACCATAAAACATCAATTAAAACATGCATGATTCCTAAAATTAACTCTCACCTCATTCCTTAAATAAAATCCCATATTATATAATATATTTCATGTATCAAAAAACATTATAAAATCCATCAAATATAATATAAATCTATTCTTCAGCAAATCACTAATTAGCTCCAAGGTCATTAATACGATCCCATTTACCTTATCAATATCAATCATCTATTTATCTAATATAAACATTATTATATCAACATCAGGAACATATTAAGTGTTATCATTCCCTAAATCATGTATTTTTTTAAAAATATCACCATACCATTAAATCACTTTTTTAGATCATTGGTACTATTCAACGTATTATTATAAATCCTCAAAGAAAATATATTGTAGAAAAATACATATATGTTTAATGATTATTATAACAATAATACCATTGATAAAAATACTTCTATAACATAATTCTAGAATTACAATACATAAACACTTCAATCATTTCACTTCCTTCTTAAACCATTAACTAGGATTAGTTATCTTATTCCTTAATACAATTTCCCTTAAATATGTCATTTGTAGTCTCTTAATCATCAACAGGAAAACCATTACTCATACAACCATATTGATCCCCTTTACAATATTTCCCCATAGAACATCAATTTTCAAAATGTTCATAATTTACACATTTAATAAATTTAACTTTCTATGATATCCTATTTAAATCATTATTCTCATCCATTTCATTAACTAAAGTTTTAATTTTCCCGTGGAATTTTTTTTGTCCTTGTTTTTTAAACCAAAAAAAATATTCTCATTCCTCTGTGACAATACCTTTAGTACTTCTTCCCACATTCTCGACTTGTTGGAAGTAGAATCTTATTTATTCCATGGTCTTCAAGAAATTCCATTTCATTATTATTATGTTTGTTTAGAAACCCTCACAATTTGATATTGTTAATCATATAATTAGATATATTATTAAGAATAATCACGAGGTTTTTTATTCCATCTCTCTTTTAATTTGGTTTCCCATAAGGATAATCATTACATTATTTATCACATTAAACCTTAACATGATTTCATCTACTTACATCCATTTAATAAAACCAAAAAACACAATGTGATAAAGAATAATCATATTGGGAACCACATATCATGATCCCTTCCCCCCAAGAGTACCCCTCTTTCACCTAAAATGAGAAAAGGGGGATAGTGACCACACAAGTCCTCCCTACAATAGGTCATAGATTAGAGAAAAGTTCCAAGGGTATAAATATTCACACAAATGGGAGGCATTACCCTTCAAGAGAAACATTAAAAATAGAGAGATAAGATAGATAAACTAAAAACTATTTCTTATAAAGATTAAATGGATCCCAAGTTCAATACATGCGATTTCATAAAAAATAGAAACAATTGGAAAGGAAAAATACATGTACTAAAAAAAGGTAAACTCAAAAGCTACCAAGAAGCCTGTATATCTACTACAAAACCATGAGCTAGTAATATATATTCTAATCTAAATACTTATACTACTAACCTAAAAACATTATATATATATACATGGGATTATAATAAATAAATAATCAATATGATCCTCCCTATATCCTCTCATGATAAAGATACAGAAAGCATACTGAAACCTAGTGAACCACAAATGAAATTAACTCAATACCTATAAGGTTATACTATGTTCCCAGCCTTACCATGGATATCTCACACTAAGAATCACATACAATAGAACATATATTATAATATAAAATAAAATGGGTACCCCACTATTGCTTCCCCAATGGTTTCTGCTTTGAACTAACTTTTCATGTCCTGGACCGTCTCTTTCCAAAAGTAAGTCATCCTAAAAACACCTGAGATAAAGTTTCAAAAAACGAACCTTGTGAATAACATCATCCAATCATGCCATATCACATATCAATATAATAACCGAGTATTTTCCTAGAGACATAACATCCTATATAGTGTGTATTATACATCGGGTATAATACCTCAAGTCATCACATCCCATATAATGAGTAAGGTACTTCAAGCCATCACAGACTATACACGCCATACCAGTAATAATCATTTAGATACTATATCCATAGATATATGTTCTTGAAATTATGACAATCCATTATTGACCTCTATACACATATATATGAAAGCTAACCATAATGCATGCCAGCACATAATACTACTAAGAAAAAAGAGTGGGGCTAGAGGGGGTAGTCAACCATCCATCCTCACCACTAGGATATTGGGGAAAACACCATTCTAGAGTCCACTGGGTGTCAGTCACACTACCAAAATGGGTGGGGTAGGGTATGCAGTCACAAAATATATAGTATATAATATATCCCAAAACTAAACGGAGTTCAGTAACCTATTCCAAAGCTCGACTACAATTATCATCACTCAGACACCTAGATAACAATATTAAGTACTAGATATACTATAAGAACACAAGTAATCAAGGAGAAAATTAAATTATTTATTTATTTTTAAATATTATACTTTAAATTTATTAACTCATCAACCTTTAATTAATGTTATTATGATTACATTTCATGAACCATAAAATTCAAGTCCATTCCCTCCAGGCATAATCCAACTGAGTCCATAGTTTCTAAAGATCATCATAGTATTTTCATTCTACTAAAACCAAACCCATGGGTTAAAACATTTATTATTATCATTATTATTAATATTCTATAATTCCATGTACTCTAGGAAAACATATTAAGCTACCATTAAGAGATTCATAAACAAGAATAACAAGTTTCTCCAAGATGTGGGGAAAGGAAAGCATATTATACAAGAAACCTGGTCATCTAAACATTAAAAAACCCATCAGCAATCAGGCATATCAACTTTATCACATCAATGAGTAATCCTAACTTCAACTCATTCCATCATCCTGATTCCATCCATGACACCCTCATGCATATACCTAAGCATCTCAACCTCACATGTGTCGTCCTCTTCCACACCATCTAAGCCTACCCACCCTTATCTCATCATCCATCCTAGTATCACATAATATCACATGAAAAAGATTACATTCAAATCACATCACATGGTTTTAAGTAAGAAATATAGTCAAGAGGAAAAATTATACCCTAAAACAAGGCATTTATCCTTTACATGAAAACAGGATCACTCTTCCCTAAACATAAAAAATTCAACCTTATTAAGTAAATTAACTATATCTACCCCAGAAATGTATATTTATCCAAAAAAATATTAATTATTCCATCCTTATTTGACTTATTCATTATCATAGGTTACTATTATGAGAACCCAAAGGCATTATCCATCTCAAACTATCATTTATCTAACATGATTCTAAGAATTTATTCCAGTTAGAACAAACTGTGAAAAGATAAATTATCAATAATATTCCATTAATTATATTATCCACAATAAGAATTATAGCTTCATTTTATTTAGAAAATCCATCAACATGTGGAAAAACATACTTCAACAATTTAACATGCATTTAGAAAAAATTTATTTCCATCAAATTTTAAAGACAATTAGTCTATTAAACATGCCTCTTTAATTATTTATTCAACCAATTAATCTTGTCTTTACATTATTTACCATTTTCATAAATTTCAAAATGTTAAACTAGTCATACAAACATGCTACACAAAGAATTATATAAAACATACTATCTTGAAAAAAAATCCAATTCGTTATATTGATGGAAAAATACGACATGAAATCATTAAATGTAAATAGATTCCATTATTTTAATCTATTTTACTCTTCATTATGTTATTCATATTTCCATCAAGAGGGATATACCATGATCAATTTATGATTTCATGTAAATAAAAGGGAAGAAATGAATCCCCTACCTAAAACATCTGACATTATTGAAATGTAAATGGAATACCAACAAATATCTATGATCACCTCTCTCACAAGAAACTACATCCCTATAATTATTCTGAACCATAACCATTCTGAAAACAACCAAGAAAACTCAATTCGAGTGATGGAGTTCAAACACCAAACAATATCCTGAATAAACAGGTATAAATGAGATTGATCTAAGATGAAACTGCAGGAAAAGGCAGGTAGAAGATACCTCATATTATTGTGGATCAAACATGGAAAGTTCAGATCAATCCCTATCAAAAGGGGATTCAAAGACTTAAAAAACTTCCCTTGGGTATAATAGCTAAATATTTTATTGTATGAGTATTCTTAAATAAATTCAATTTATTTGACAGTTTACGTCATACAAATGAATTGTGATATAATATTAAATATTAATATACATGTTGGAATTGTAATATAACCTTTAGGAATAGTAATGTGGTCATTATAATAATAACCTCACCTATGAAATTAAAAATAAAATTTATTTATCTCATAAATGAAAATGTGAAATATTTATATCATGAAAGAATTAAATAAATGTTTTCAAAATGATAAATTAAGTGTTGGTGTATTTGTGAAATTTAAATGTTTATTTAAATTTTATAATTAATATAATGGTTTAAAAGAAAATTAATTTACAAAAAATATATTCATAAATTAATATTTTGTTTTATTATTATTATAATATAATTTTATGAGAGATTAATTAATTTTTCAAAGTATCATAAAATCAGTTATAATTATAAAATTTTTATTTTTCAAATAAACAATGATTTTACATATAATTTAAATTTCTCATATTTAGAAATATATTTTCATAAAATGAATTATATTTCTGAAACCTACAAGTTGATAAATGTTTAGGTTGAATTTCATGGAATTTTTTGAAATAGTTGAATTTTTGGTGAATAGTGAAATACGGTAATTTACTGTATTTCACATTTTAAGACAAATAAATGAATTTTTAAGTCATGGATGATGCAAGAAAACATTATTTATAAATAAAATTCACTATTTATTATATATATTCATAAGAATCAACACTATTAATAGTCTTGATCCAAATTAATAAACAAATGAATAAAATAATCAAAAACACCCCTCTGCCCCTATAAATATTACCATCACCACCTCTTCTACTCACATATTCTAAGCCTTTTATATTTCTTATATTCTACCCAATTTCTCTCCAAAATATCTTCCCCACATTTTGGTCTTTTTTCTCTCACCAAAATATCATTTCCAATTACCTTAAAGAGGTTCTCAAGGTGATGATACTCAAGAGGTAAAACTCTCCCTCTTTCTCTTTTAATTTAATTTATTTTCTTATTCTATTCCCACCATCCCTTATATAAAAGAGGAATTGAAACTATAATATGATATATATACTTTATTTTTTTATGTTAATTTAATATCCAGCATCATGTCTTTTCTCTTTTCCTTTTATTCTAAAAATAAAAACATCATATGTGAGGTTTCGATTCACCGCATTCATGGATGACATGATTTTTTTTCCCATTATTTCCTTAAATAATGGTCATAAAACAATTTTAATAGTTAAAACAGATTATATTTTTTGTATTAAAACTTATTTAATTTTCCTAAACTTTTATATAAACATAATATTAAATAAAATGATACTAGTTTCTGGTAGTTGTAAAACCCTCTAAAATAAACTAATCATTTTTCACTAACATTTCATCTAA
This sequence comes from Viscum album, assembly GCA_963277665.1. Taxonomy (NCBI): domain Eukaryota; kingdom Viridiplantae; phylum Streptophyta; class Magnoliopsida; order Santalales; family Viscaceae; genus Viscum; species Viscum album. Next base: position 1,356,671,395 of record OY728164.1, read on the forward strand.
TGAATCATACTCATACCATATCATCCAATGATATATGAGGAACATTTAAAATACTATAATTATATTAATATAATTCCATTCCACTTCTGAATTTTTACTTCTATTTGGAAAGAACTCCCATAATTATACATAAGGGACCCAACCATAAAACCATGAAACAGACGCTCCCTGAATAATGAAATTAAACAATATAACTCATTATAATGGACATAAAAAATTAGTAAAATTATAATAAATTGAATATATATTTAATATGTTCTATATTGGGTAATTAATGAATCTAATTTGGTCATCCATGACATTAATTACAAGTGTGTAATGCTTTCATACATAAGGTAAGGGACATCGTCTGAGTTTCCATTTTATTGAGACATACTACGTATTGTGAACCCAATCATTATTATGTGATTTATATACTACCCCTTTGATATAATTTAATATTATAAATTATATTTCATTAAATTTAAATATTTCGTGTTCCATTTATATGGTTATTGTCTAAGGAATATACCATTTTTATATACAGATTTTACTTTAAAGTTGTTTTAACTAGGGAAATATTTATAAATCCATATCCTATACTCAATACGAATATTTTGATAAGTCATATTGTTCTTGAATTAAATATATACATGAATAATTTATTGTAATTTTTGTTATGTGTGTGGGTCGATATTATATTTCCCCTCAACGCATGGATAGGTATCATGAGGCAAAAGAGTCGGCGACAACCCCTTCGTGTTTGATTCCAGCAGAATAAAATGGGTTTCTACCCACAGACTTAAATTTTCTTATAAAAGGTCTTTATGGTAGTGGTTTATTTTCCATATACATGATATCAAATCATTATGAATTTCCTTTATTTAGTGTTCATTTATTACTATCCATGTGATTCTCACTATGACAATGTGTATGGATGCATTTTAATTTTCGATTTATTGATTAAATGGAATATTTTTTTTATCTATTGACCTTTCCATATTGATTGTTCCTTATTTATTAGGATTTAATTATTATTGATTCTTGTTTATGTTGAATGTAACCCTTACTAATCATTTTATCTCACCATTTTATTTGTTTTCCTTCCTCGAGTTATGAATATGAAATCTTTAAATAAGTGTTAAATAAGTAGTTTATTTTATTTTTTTTGTTCTATGTTTATTTACTGATGTAATAAGAGATAAATTAATGTATATAGTTCTTAAATAAAACTAAATTGATTGATCATTGTTGATGATATCTTTTTTAGCAATGCCATTATAAAAAATAACCACCGACTCTGGGATACTGGGGTCATGATTGTTACAGTTGGAATCTGATCTAGTTTAGTAGAAACCTTGGTAACTAGAGGATAAATAAACATAAGAATTGTAATAATTCTTTATAGTTAATTTTTTGATCAATAATCTTGATTATTATGATCTAAATAAGTGTGTTCCATTATTTAACGATGGTGGATAATGAAAGAAAGGGAATTAATAGTCACAGACAATGTAGAGATTTCCCAACTGATTAAGTCAACACATTTTGTGTTAGATCTGAGTAGATCATGACCATATTAGGATATATTACTCATGTTATGAGGAATATCCATACTAAATATATGTTGGGATGTTTGATGGTAATGAATCCTCTATGTTTTAGTGGGACTATTAATCCAATGGTAACTATGAAATAAATCAAGTCCCTTGAAAAGATATTTCTATAATTGGAATGAAATGAAAAATAAATATAGTGTTTGAGGTATATTGTATCAAGGAATATGTTGATCAATAGTGGTAGTAGATCCATGATACTAGTAAGGAAGCTGAAATGGAAATCATGGAATGGAAAAATTTTAAAGAAAGATTATTTGAAAAATATTTCTCTCATGAAACACAAACAGAAATGAATAGAAAATTATTTATATTAAAGCCAAAGGTAGAAGAGATAAGTATTTGGACACATTCACAAGACTATATAGGTATGACCCAAATTTCATATGTGAATTAGAAAAAAAGATTTATTATTTCTTTGAAGGTCTTAATCCAAGTCTCTGAACGGAATTGGCATCTCAAACATTTTCATCATATGATGAAATATTATTAAGTTTCACCAAAAAAGAGAAGTAATTTTATAGATACTATATGATCAAGTGAAATCAAGAGAATAATAGGTCTTATTATAACCATGAAAATTTTAAATTGTCAAATAAGAATATGGTAATAAATAAATTACCATTATGTAAAAATTGTGGAAATAATCATCCTGTGAAATGGTTTAAAGGAATGGGAGTTTTTTATAAGTGTGAATAAAAGGGTCATAGAGATAATGAATTCAAGGGGAAGAAAACATAAATGATGTTCAATTTTTTAACTATAATGAAATGGGGAATTATTCAAACCAATGTCCCAAGTATTAATAAAATCTACCAAAGAAGAGGCCAAGGGGAGATGACCAAGCTTATACTGTCACCATAGATGAAGTATAAGTTTCCAATGATGTACTGGTCAGTACATTAATCTTATCTTTGAATTTAGCCATTTTTTTCTTTGATTCTATATTATCTTAGTATTTTATATCTACATAGTTTTCCAAGAAAATTGGACATTTCCCTTTTTATTTAAAAAGGGAGTTGTCATTCAAAACTTCTAAGGGAAGTGTCATTATAATAAATACATTTTGGAAGGTACTAATTTTGGTATATAAACATGTTTTATTTTCTAACCTTCTCATCATGCATGTGGTTGAATTTTATATAACACTTGATATGAAATGGATTTCAAAATTTGATATGAAAATTTATTACAATAAGAAGGAAATTAAAATTTTTGAGGAAGATATAGAATTTTTTTTCTTTATAGAAGAAAATTCATCATATAAATCTTATATAAATCCACCGCATGTAGCTATACTAGCAAAGTTCATGGGAAGGAAGAGAACAAAATATCAATGGATTAGGAAAGTAATCTTCAAATTTAGTTTGAACAAATTGTAGAGGAATACAATGATGTATTTCCTGAAGAATTACCTGGACACCCCCAAAGCATGAAGTTGAGTTTACCACTGATTTAATCCCTAATCCAAGGAAAATATAAAAGAGTACTTTTAGAATGGACACTATAAAATTAGTGTATCTAAAAAAACAACGATAGGATTTGAGTAATAAGGGATTATTTTCCCTAGTTTTTCTCCATGGGGATCCCATGTTCTCTTTGTTAAAAAGAAATATGGATCCATAAGGTTTCCCATTAACTATAGTGAAATAAATGCTATTTGAATAAAGAAAAAGTATACTCTACCATTCATTGATGATTTAGTTGATCAACTTCATGGAGATCAATATTTTTTGACAATTGAACTTCTTTCTGGGTATCATTAATTTTGATTAATGAAGAATGTTGTTCTAATGGAAGATTTTCAGATGAGTTATGGACATTGGGAGTTTACAGTAATTTCTTTTAGATTGACTAATGTACCCTATTTTTTCATGAATCTAATGAATAGAATATTAAAAAAATATCTTGATTATTTTATTTTATATTAATTGATGATATTCTATTATATTCTAAAAACTATAAAGACCATGAGAATCACTTGCATATCATTATTGAGACTCTTAGGAGGAATGAGTTATATGATAAATTTAGTATGTGTGAATTCTAGATTCAAGAAATTTCTTTCATTTTCTATATTGTCTCAAAGGATGGAATCTCAGTTGTTCTTTTAAAGACAAAGGCAATCCAATAATTTCCTACACCAATGAAAATAACTGAGGTATATAGTTTTATTGGTTTAGAATGTTTCTATTGATGTTTCATTCATAACTTTTCCCGATTAGCTATCCCATTAACCAAGATCACCCATAAAGTGTTTAAGTTTGTATGGACAAAATAATGTGCATAATGTTTTAAGGAATTGAAGAGAATATTAGTAAATGCTCTAATTTTGACTCTACCATCAAGAAATTATGGTTTTGTAATATATAGTGATGCATAGAATAAATTAATAGGTTGTTTACTTATGGAAAATTTTAAAGTTATTGTATATGCCTCAAGGTACTTGAAAATTCATGAAAAAAATTATACAACTCATGATATTGTGTTAGAAGCCGTAATATTTTCTCAGAAGATATGGAGACACTATCGTTATGGTTAAGGATGTGAGATATAATAATAATAATAATAATTTTAAATACATATTTACATATAAATAACTCAACATGAGGAAAATTTGATAGATCTATTTACTCAAAGATTATGATTTCTCAATACAGTACCACCCAGAAAAAGGGAACTATTAAATGATGCTCATATCTATAATTTCACTATACACTCTGGTAGTACGAAGATGTATAGGTATATGAAGGAACATTTTTTGTGGGATAATATGAAGAAGTAAATTGCTAACAATGTTTCAAGATTCCTAGTTTTTCCACAAGTGAAGGTTGATAGACAACATCTTAGGGGAGTCATAAAACCACTATTTATTCCTATGTGGAAGTGGGATGACATTATAATGGAATTTTTAATGGGACAACCAAGGAAAAATTTAAGTGATGATGTGATTTGGTTTATTATTGATCGTCTTATAAAATTGACACATTTTATTTATATAATAGTATATTTACCTCTTCAGTGCTTATAAACACTCTATATTAATGAATTTTTAAGACTTCATGGTGCACCTCAATTTATTGTTTATAATCAATATCCCTAATTTACATAACAATTATTGAATATACATTAGAATTATTTGGATACTAAGCTTCATTTGAGTATTTCCTATCAAACTCAAACCGATGGAAATTATTAAAGGAATATTAAAATATTGTAATACATGTTGAGATCATGATCACATGACTTTTATGGTATATAGAATAAGTATTTACCTTTGGTATAATTTTCCTACAATATTAATTTCTATTAAAGTATTCAAATGGGTCCATATAAAGCATTATATGGAAATATATATCATACTCTACATTGTTGCAATGAATTTGGTGAGATTAAACTTATCAGGCTATCACTTTTTCAAGAGACAACATAAAAGGTAAATACATTCAGGATTATATTAAATTTTCTCAAAGTAGGAAACAGAGTTATGTTGAAAATAATATAAAGGATTTTTAATTTCAATTAAGAGATCATGTCTTTCTAAAAGTATCTACATGTAAGGGTTTTATAAAGTTTGGAAAGAGAACAAAAGTGATCCCTAGGTACATCAGACCATTTGAAATTTTGGAAATAATTGGATTTGTATCTTGTTGGTTAGAAATGCCCCCAAGTCTCTAAAAATTTCAAGATGTGTTCCACATATCATTGTTAAGGAAGTACATGTTTGACCAAGAATGTAATCACCTATAATAAAATAGATTGGAAACCCTATTTTTCTTATTGTGAAGAGTCTAAAAATATTCTTGACACTAGAGATCAAGAATTGATTAAACAGATGACTCAACTAGTAAAAGTTATCTGGAGAAAGGATAAAATGGAATGAGCAACATGGAAACCTGAGGAAGTTATGAAGAAGAACCACCATCATCTATTTAAAAGTAAATATTCATGAGAAATTTCAAGGATGAAATTTTCATAGGGAAGAATCTAACACCCCAAGATTTTATGGTATTTATCTTCTTAAATAAATTAAATTTATTTAATAGTTTACAGTTTGCAAACGAACCGTGATATAATACTAAATACTAACATGATTGTTGGAATAGTAATGCCACCATTAAGAATAGTAATGTAGAAATTAGAATAATAAACTCACCTATGAAATTATAAATATAATTTAGGTATCTCATAAATGAAAATATGATATATTTATATGATAGAATGAGTAAATAAATTTTTTTAAAATGATAAATTAAGTATTTGTATTTTTATGAAACGTAAATGTTTTTTTAAAATATTATATTTATTATAATTATTTAAAATAAAATTAATTTTCATAAAATAGATTCATAAATTAATATTTTGTAGTCTTATGATTATAAGATAATGTTGTGGGACCTTAATTAATTTTTCAAAGTATCATAAAATCAGTTATAATTTTAAAATGATATTCTTCAAATAAATGGTGATATTTATTTAAAATTAAATTTATCATATTTATAAAAAAAATCATGAAACTAATTCCACTTTTTAAATCAACATGTTGAAAAATGGTTAGAGTGATTTTTTTATTTTTCTGAAATAGTTGAATTTTTGGTGAATAGTGAAATATAGTATGTTACATTATTTAAAATTTTAAACCAAATGCTTGAATTATTTATTCATGGATGATTTAAGAAACAATTAGTTAGAAATCATGTTAAATATTTACTATAATCAATCATAAGAATCAACATTATTGAAAGTATTGTGCTAAAATAATAAACAAGTGAATAAAATAATAAAAAATACCACTCTCCCCCCAGTATAAATACCTCCCCTAACCACCTCTTACACTCACACCTTATAATCCTTGGATATTTATTATATTATACTAAATTTATCTCCAAATTATCTTCCCCATGTCCTGGTAATTCTAGTCGCACCAAAAGACCATTTATAGGTTCTTTATGGAGGTTCTAAAGGAGAAGATACTCAAGAGGTAAAACCCTCCCTCTTTTTCTTTTAATTTATTTTGTTTTCTTATTATCTCAACACCTTTTCTTACCAAAAGTGGAATTGTAACTAAATTATGTTATATATACAGTAATGTTTTTATTTTAATTTAATATCCATCATCAATTCTCTTATATTATGTTTTTATTCAAAAAATGAAAACATCATTTGTGAGGTGTCAATTTATCACCTTTATGGATAACAAGTTTTCATTTTCCATTAATACCTTCAAGGCTAGTAATAAATGAATTTTTATGGTTAAAACATATTATAATATGTTTATTAAAAATTATTTAATGTTATGGAACAATTATATAAACATAATATTAAATAAAACCATACTATTTTGTGATGGCCATAAAAACATCAAAAATTAACTAATAATTTTTATTTAAAGTATTATCTAATGAATAATCCTCATACCATATAATAAAATGATATATAATGAAAATTTAAAATCCTGGAATTATACTAATATCATTTCATTCCACTTCTATTGTTTCTCTTCCATTTGAGAAGAACTCTCCTAATTATACACAAGGGAACTGACCATAAAACCTTGAAACGAACGCTCCTAAAACAAAAAAAATTGAACAACACAACTAATTGGAATAAACATAAATGAACTTAATGAAATTATAATAAATAAAATATATATTGAAGAGGTTATATATTAAGTAATTAATTAATCTAATTTTATCATCCAGGATATTAAGTACAAGTGTGGAATACTTTCAGACATAAGGTAAGGGACTTTGTCTAAATTTTCTTTTCATTGAGACTTTCTTGGTATTGTGCACCTAATAATTTTTATATGGTGTATATACTAACCCCCTTGAGTTCATTTTTCATTTTACATTATATTTCATTAAATTTCCATAATTTTTTTAATGGATATGGTTATTGTCCAAACTTTATACCATTTTTACATACGATGTTTACATTGAATGTTGTTTTAACAGGTAAAGTATTGATAAATTTGTATCCTCTACTCAATACAGATATTTTGATAAGGAATATTGTTCTTGGAATAAATATATTTATGAATAATTATTTTACTTTTATTTATGGGTGGGGCCTAACATTATATAGCCCCTATATGAATCGACAGGTCTCATGAGACAAAATAGTTGGTGATAAACTCTTCGTGTTTGTTTACAAGAAGAATCAGATGGGTTTTTACCCACATACTTAAATCCTCTAGTGAAATTTATTGATATTAGTGGTTCATGTTATAGATACATGATTTAAAATAACTAATAATTTCATTTATTCAATATTTATTTATTAATATCCATGATATTTTCGCAATGATGAAATTTATGGATGCATTTTCATTCTCAGTTCATTGATTAAATGACATATTTTTTCATCTATTTAACTTTATATGTTGATTATACCTTATTTGTTATTATTCACTTATTATTGATTCATATTTATACTATATTAAACACTTACTATGAATTTTACCTCACACTTCTATATTTTTCCTTCCCCATTTTTTGAAGATGAAATCATGAATAAGTGTTAAGGAATCAGTTTATTTTTTTTAAGTTCTATGTTTTATTACCGATGTAATAAGGGACACATGTATGTATCCTGTTATTCAATACTATTAAATGGATCGATCCTTGGTGATGTGATCTCTTGTATCTATGAAATTATAATAAAATAACCTGGGACATTGGTCTACTGGGGTCAGGGTTGTTACATTGGGGACCACACCTCAAAAGTTACTAACATATGGGAAATTACAATGCAACGTACAAGACCATATTATAACGCCCTTGGTCAAAGAGTGTTCAAGATCCATATCTCAGATCCTATAAAAGGGGATATGATGCTATAGTGAAACCATAATCACTATACTATAAAATCCATTCACCAATAAGGAGGATATGGCATAGCCTAAGGCTTCATGATCATGTACTCCAGAAATTGGATGAACTGCCTAAAACCCTATGCTACATTCAGTTGACCCATAACATAAACACTCAACAATATGGGATGGGAATACGTCATAGCCTCCCCCGACACCGCAACCGTTACTAAAAAGGAAACTACCATAAAATCCTCCATGGATCCCACTATGTCGAATATAAGATCCACTACACAATATCCACCACCCTTAAAGTGAAACACACCCTCTGATGCTACATACATTCCATTTTTGAAAGTGGTACCCTTCCTAGCCCCTAAATTCCCTCCAAACACCTTAGAACCTCATGCAATAACCTACAACACCTAAAACTCACAAAGGAAATGGATTCCAAGATCTATGTCCTTACATAAGCTACCTGTTAAACCATTATCATCATAGAAAATTTATAACCATTCGTAGAGAGATAAATTAAAAATAATTTTTTTGAACAACCGCCCTATGAGATACCTATCAAGAGCCTTTCCATCACAGTATATCGACCACCTCACTCAATGGTAACAAATACTGAACCAAAATAATAATAATAAAACTCATGAATAATCTCATATGCGAGAAACCTTTTAAATGATATTAATTCCACCAAAATCCACAAGATAAAACAATTTCATCTTGGGGTTTTGAGTCGATTAGAATTTTGCAACCTCTAAATTTTTGAGTTTTGTGGATGGCCCAATTTTGTTTGTTCTTCAAGAAATAATTTCAGAAATTTGAATAATATAAGGCGTCATTATCATATGGTTTTAAATATTGATGAGTTCTTTGAGAGTTTTAATGTGTTTTGGAATTGTTAAGATTAGAAAATCCAGTTTTGGGAAAGGCTTCCAAAGGCAAATGGTCGGTGCACAATTTTTCTAACCATGTGACTTAAATTGTGTAACCTAATTTTCAAGGTACACAGTTTTTTGAAACCATGTGACCCCTTCTATGAAAGTGTGTACTATGATTTAGGGGTTCATAATCACCCACACAGTTGGAATATGTTTTTTAAAATTTTGTGGAAAGAAAATGTGAAGTGTCTATTCTCTTAGGTAGTGAGCACTGCATGTCTGGTGAAAGGTTCGGGAAACTGTGCAGTAACCATGAAAAATTTTAAAGATTCCAAAATTACCTTTTCCCCTAGCCTTATTTTATATGATTTCTCCACTTTTCAATCCTACCAAGAATTCACCTATCCTATAGAATCCTCATATCTCTCTTCCCCACTCCTCAAGGATTTATCCTTCCTTCTCTATTTGAGCTCCGAATCAAGATCTTGCAGTGGATATAGATTCCTCTTAGTAAGAAATTCAATCATCTTGCTTCTATAAATCATTTAACTTTCTATATGGAATGATAAATCTATGTGAGCTATTTTACACTATCTTTATTTAATTTATCTAAAACTCTTCTTTCTTATGATACAAATCTTGTTAGAGGTCGATATTCAATGAGTGAGAATACATGAGTATAGTTTAGGTTGTTCCTATATTTATGTTAAATTTTATGGGTTATATGGCGTGCATTATTAAATACGCATGTTTTTTGTCTAAGGGAAACATTTAATCAAATAATTCTTTTCTTTAAATTGATTAATTGATGTTATGTGATGTCATTGAGAATGACCTAGTATTTTTTATATGCAAATTCATGTGTGGGGATTTTTACCAACTAGGAAACCTAGTCCATTTGTCTAATTTAATTAATTAAAAGTGATATGATTAAACTGGTTCTATAGGAACATTAATATCGTGGGATAAGGTATTGATGTGATGTTGATCATTGGGACTAAGATGAAATTGTTTTTCATGCTTAGGGCATGGGGCATCACACATGGGGTGATATTGGTCACCAAGTTGAGGTGAAATGGTTCTTAGAGATTGAGTATATGAGATCATCAGGATTTAGGGCATGGCCTATGGGAATTGAGGTGATATTGAACTTTAGGATGTGGGTGATAGTTTTGAATGTGGCAATAAGGTTTCCAGTTGGTGCAGCTTAGGGACATGTTGGGGATTTCCTCTCATTGATGTTTGATGATGTTTCAATAAGAGTTGTGTGAACTCATTTAGGACACAGTTGAGGTGGTGTTGACCAATCGTTGTGGGTGGAGGCCACCGTAAATATTTTGGATTATAGTATGGTGTTAAACATTAGGTATAGAATAGGTTATCATTGTAGAAATCCATGGGTGACGGTGATGATCCATTAGAAGATGGTATTGAGACCATCAGTTGGGGGATAAGGCTCACTGATATACTTGAGGAATAATGGTTGGGAGTTTTGATGTATGGATATCATTGTACCTTGGGATGTTGGACTATTGAGCCAACATTTATTTCTTATATATAGAAGGATTAATATTTCCTTACCTAAACACATCGATTTTCTGAGTCGGTGGTGATTTCTTATATATGGGAGGATAGATATCATCATATTTCAAGACATTGAGTTGTTAAGATGAGGGTGAATTTCAGAATAAGTGGTTTGAGGGATCTAGGAAATATTTATGGGCATGAATTTAGGGAACTTGTTACATTAATGATAGAACATGAGGTGTCCTGTAGCATGAAGTGATGGTGATATATTTATGGGAGGAGCTTAAGGGCTCTCCGGATATGATATTCTTCAAGGGACACATAGGCACTAATACAAAGGTTCTCAACATTGTAAATATATATTTTAGTACATGTAATGTATGAAAATGTATATTTGGGTTTTGTATTTAGTGATATTCTATAATTGGTTAAAGAAGGTAAACACTCATTTGAGGCTATTCAGCACAAGTGGTATGTGTTATTTTATTTTAATATGTTAATTATTTATATATATTTAAGTAAGTGTAACCTTTATAATTATGGATATAAGACCAAAACATGTTGGTAGTGGCCTAATAATTTCAAACTCACACCCTACATGGCCCCCTCAAGATGCTTGTTGACTATGTGGTTTTGAGATCAGGTAATAATCCAGGCTTGGGAGTTGGACCTTACGGATCAGAGATGTATTGTAGTAGCATCTGATGGATGGAATATAGGCCATGGTGGTTTCTTAAATCGAACTAAACTTTTGTTTTTTATATTTTTTATTCTATTGTTATGTACTTATGTGGTTGTACATAGACGAACATAATCATCTATTTTTTATGAACTTTCTTAAAATTTGTATTTATCTGCATATGGTTTTATGATTTTGGGCTCATTATTACTATTTTTTTATATACATAAGTTGTTTTTATTATTCCACTTCCATTTTCAATGTACTTATTTCACTATGTTATATATATTTTTATATATATATATATATGTGTACTATTATTATTATCATAAATAAGTGGTATAGTATCCTGATTGTAACCAAATTAGAACCTCGCTGTTAGTCATCACCCTTTGGAAAACATGGAGGTTCCCCTAAGACCTAGTGGCCAATTAGCATGGTTCATAGCTAAAATTAGAACTCAATTTTGGTGATGTAAATGGTATCAAATGGGTTTATTTTCTTTATGGTCTTACTTTTTGGGCTATGGAATACTTAAGACTATGATATTTTCAAAACTAGGTAAAAATATCGTTTTTGTGTGTCTATAGTCTCTTGTAAGGGAGATTGACCAAGTTTATAGAAGTGGGAAATTAATGTTATGATTTGATCTTTTATAATTGATTTATTTCCAACTCTAGTGGATCACTTGGGTGTGATTTTATTGGTTTATGAGTTTTTAAACCTTGGAATGGTATGGAAAGGGTTGATTATTTATGTATCATGGTAGGAACATGTAGAGACCCGAATCCTGACGTACATGGACATTACATTACTTTTGCAGAAAACTTAGTACATAACAAAAACACACACACAAGGATCATAATATTTTAGTGTCTTTGGAAACACGGAATAAAATCTTCTAATCGTGGTGAAATATTTTCAACATCTCCCATAAAGATCTTCCCTTTTTCTTACCTAAAACTTTTCTATATATCCTGGTGAAAATAAAACATAAAAGGGTGAGATCAAATGCTCATTAAGGGTAAACAAAATAAATATCAATCACATCATATTCATAAGAACATAACATTTTGGAAATCTTAACCTGCAAAAGAGATCATAATTTCATAACATGGGATAAATCATAGTAGTGAAATGTAATCCCAATAATCATAACTTAAAACATGTAACCTTGTGGGATACACACATAATCATAGAGAATCATTTCTTATTAGTCAAGACTCATTGCCAAGACTATCTTAGTGGACAAAGTCCATTTCTGAACCGAGTCACCCACGTTTCAGTCCTGTTTCACTGAACTAGTATAACCTACCATTCCAGCCATGTCTATCTCATGAGATATAAAATCTTTACCCAATGAATTGGAGGGAGATATAGGTCCCACCCATCTCATAATGATACTATTCTTATGTGTGCCACAAAATCATAAATCATACATCATTGCATAACCCATGTAGTAAAAATGGGATTCTTAAACAACATGACATCATAAAACAATTCATATAAGATAAAGGAATTCATAAAAATATTTCCATCACAACATAATCAAATCCATGTAATAATAGGGATAAAAACAGAACCCTATATTATCTTAGATGGAAAATAATTTTGATAAAACTCTTGAACTTCATTCTTGAGGAAAATATCATTTCTACTTCAAAAAACATTTTCCTTTCTTAACACGTCATACAATTTTAAACTAAAAGAAGTTGGTTAAAAATCAACTTGAAAACTTGTAAAGGAATCTTCTTGGAAATAATGTTTTAAAAATCCATTCATGTCGTATAAGTTAAAAAAACATTATTTTCTTAATTTTGTCGGAAAAGTCAAAAAGTACCTCGTATGAAAAACGACAAAAGATTCCTTTCATATCTTTTACTAAAACCTCACTGAAGGGTAAAATTGGATTTAAAAAAATTGTAGGTGGATGGAAATAATATTATATATTGAGGAAACATGGATGTGGATGATAAAATACACCCCAGTAAATACCAAAGTATAAACAATCTCGGATAAAAATGAGATTGTGATATTTCCCTTACCTTAGGTCCGATTTTCTTCGTATATGTCCGAACCTCCTCTTCTTTGAAGCGCCTCTTTGAGACCTCCTTTTAGGGAACTAAAATTGGTCTTTGAGGAAGACCAGAACCTCTAGGATTTATCTAGGGAAGTGGAAAAGAGAATTTGGCAGGGGTTGGCCGATCTTGAAGGCTCAAAGTGGTGTGAGGAAGAGAGGGAGGAGGTTCCCTTTTATAAGGGAGGAGAGGGGCACCTTTGGAATAACAAAAAATATTATTTTATTATAAAGTCAAGTTCGGTTTTAAATAGCTCAAAATTGATTTATTTTGAGGCTAAGGTGGGGATGGGTCTAAATCCTCTCATCCAATAGAATTTAGACAAGTTTAGGTTCCTATTTTAACCTTATCATGTAGATTTAACATTAAGTTAAATAATTTTACTTTTACCGTGTCTTCTTGTGTTTTATACTATAAGGTTAATAAACTTACTATATCAAGCCAAACGAACCCCAAGTTGTTTATTATTAATATATATAACCTTATCTATGTCATTTGGACGAACCTTAGATTTTTAGGAATAAAATAACAATTAATAATATAATATTTGTTTTAAAAACTATTTTATGTGAATTTTGACACTATTTAGTAATTGATTTTTGTGAAAATCATAACAGAATGATAAGTTCGAAAAAAGTTAATTAAATCAACAATAACATGTCATATTAACCTATAAAATTAGTGTAATTAATAAAAAGTCTCAAATTATATTTATTTGGGTATTTATAACATCAATTATGTCAATATTTCATTAATAAGATAATTACTGGATCATCGTTGTGTCATAAATAACTTAAATTATTTAATGTCTAAAAATTAAAAATAAAATACCATTATGTAGGAAATAGTTTTATATTTCTAATGAATATTTATAGTAGAATTTATCTTATGTATAAGCCCATATTAAAAATGATTTAATTATTAAACTTTGATTTTAACTATTTTAACCCTTCTTTAAATAAATTAATAATAAATGTCCTAATCTAATCCAAGTGGGACTAAATGGTCATATTTTATTTCTAAGGTTGTTTATGGTCGAATTAAACTTTTCCAATAGAATTATGACATGTGTTAGGGTAATAATAATATCATTTTTACCCTTAATTACCCTATTTACTTTTAACCGTGGTAAAAAAAAAGTAAAAAGTTAGTATTCACCAAAAATTATTTTCATCTCATTGAACCACATTTTAGTCCTTGATATTAACTGTGTCTCTAAGATTTTCTAAATTCCACTCACAGAAGCGGTAAAATTAAGTTTTATGAAAAATTCAGTTTTTTTAACTACCACTTAGTGGTTTCACTATTCATCAAAAATTGAAAGTTTTCAGAAAACTACCAAAAATTAGGCCTAAGCTATATTTGATACTATGAATTCAAAAATGATGTCTATTTTCCCAAATTACAAACATATCATTTGCATTAATTAATTTAAAAATTAATTCTCGTCGTCAAAACAAATAGCGTGTTCTTAAGAGATAATAACTATCAAAAGATTGACACTTGTTTATGTCTGGTTTAAATGTGAAATTACATCCAATAACCAACATTGTATTAAATTGTAAAAATATATTCTAAATATACTTTAAAACCAATCAAATTAATAATTTATCACTATTAATTATTTCTATTAAAAAGGTTGTTTTTAATTAAAATTTAGTAATTTTCACCATTCATTAGTAAATGAAAGTTATCCAAAAAGTACCAAAATTTCACCCTAAGCTAATTTCGATATTTCCAATCCAGAAATGAAGTCCATTTTGAAAAATTAAAATTAAAAAATTTCAAAAATTGGTTATTACTATTCATAACGGCTAGTTTTAATAATATTTTAATAGCATATCGTTGTATAGTGAAACTCGGTATTGCGTACTACACACGCTATCAAGGAAGGTCGCGATTGCGTGTAATGCAAGGAAATTCAATGATGTGTATTGTGTAAGCTCCTTTTGGTGTATCATACAACACAATACATTAAAGAAACTAAAAATAATATTTTTTATAAAATCTCGGGGTGTTACATTCTACCCCCCTTAAAATGAATTTCGCCCTTGAAATTCGTCAGGGTTATAAATGGTTTACTATTCGAAAGTTCTTTAATAGAAACCCACATCGTAAAAAAGAATACAAAAACCAATCTTTAAAAACAAAAGTATGAAACGTAACGGTTACCGAAATAAACTAATTACTGGGTTTCCACATAGGTGAAAATATGGATATGGAAGAGAAATCTAACCATTATGTTCTGATGGAGAGTGGTAGAGAACATGGCTATGGAAAAGCCAGCAATCACAAAGCCATAAATTTGTGACGATCTAAGGTACCATCTGATTCATAAGATATAAGAGCACTAGGGCAACATTTTGGTTTTCAAAATTATTTCCCTAAAGTTGATGAAATTGGAATTAGAAGAAATACTTTTCTGATTTTGGTATAGTCTCACTGTTTGTCATTCTTTGGACGATTGCCACTTCATCTCTTAAAGAAATGAAGTTAAATTTTTCATTCGTGATGTGTTAGTAGATCATGTGATAGAATGATGGGTCATTCCATCTGTCTCAAACAAAAGGTTAGAAAAGTTATCAAAAAATACATAAGTCCATCTATAGTGAGATTAATCATATATGGTCCTAAAATGGACTTATACTTCATATATCATACTGCTTAATATAATAAAACTAGTTTCTACTAAACAGGTACTTCCTGTAGGCCAGTGGTAGGCGATAAAGGCCAGTCGCACTTCGGTTGTGGGTTCGATTCCCACAGCCTTGTCCGACGCGATGGGTTGTCTCCCGTCCTGCAGGTTGTCCTTTTTCTAAAGCTATATTACTATAACATCCCATCAACAATATTAAAAAAGTTTTATCCTTAAATATTACTAACTTATGTCCAACATAATCCATTCCAATCTTTAGGCTTATCTAAACTACTTCGGTCCAAGCTCATAGTATAAAGAAAATGATCACGTGAATGCCATAATTTATCCCCCACATATCATAAGATATATCTTGTTGGTCAAATTACAAACATGTGAATACATTAATCATGTATTCTCTTGAAGAATGAATATCCATTGAACCTTAGTGAAAACATGAACGCAGTTAAAAGTTAACACTTTCCACATACCAAAATCCTCAAAATTCTATATCCTCAAACCATGATATCACTTAGTCCTTATATCAATCATGATCTCATGAATACTATCAAACATATTAGATTCTCTTTATCCCTTCATTATGTTCATGTCATCTGTTTTCTAAAAATATTTCAATCACTTTTCATGGTTACCGATGCCATAAAATTATTGAAAACCACAATAGACCAAAACATAAATATTCCAATATTCCACGATACTATATACAACATTATTCTGGAATAAACACTTAATAATTCCACCACATCGCTGTCATATTCAACATCGCCAATGGTGATCACATGTGACTTCCCTTTGTCCTTTCCCTTAAGTGGTTTCTCATGTCGATCATCACTAACCCTTGGATTAGGGCATTTATTAGCATAATGCCCCATTTCCATGCACTTGAAGCATTGAAGTGTTTTTGGTGCGTTCTCTGCAGTCTTTTCTTTATTCACATCATTAAAAACCCTTTTTCCATTACTTAGACACTCGGCAGCTCGATGACCTTCTTTTCCACACTTAAAACATTTTCTAGTCCCTTTAAGATAATATCCACTATGCTTGTTTCCACACTTTGAGCATAAGGAAACATTTATCTTCTTTTCACCATTATTCTGAGATTTCTCCTTGAACTCCATCTTTAGTTTCTTGTCAAAACTACTAGATGGATAAGTAACACCAACTTCCATTTCTACCTTGATAGCACAACACACAATTTCTTCATAGCTTCTGAAGTCTCTTATAGTTAATTCCCTTCGAAGATTTGGTTTTAAGCCACTGAAGAATCGATCAACTTTACTTTCAGGTTGGATGATAAAGCCAGATGCATACCTTGCAAGCCTTGTAAAATTTGCTTCGTATACACCACAGATTCATCATCCTTTTTATTTAGTTCAAGAAACTCCTTCTCCATCTTTGTTCCAAGAATACAAGGGAAGTACTTATTGAAAAATAAGTTCTTGAACTCGTCCCATTCCATGGACTCAATTTCATCTCTTTGCCTCGTATTCTTGATAAGATTCCACCATTGATCAGCTTCACTTTCCAAATGATATACTGCAAAGATGACTTTATCATGTTCAGAACATTGAAGAACTGAAAATATCTTTTCAGTGGTACTGATCCATTGTTCAGCAACAAGTGGATCAAAAGACCCACTGAAAGAAGGTGGATGTTGCCTCATGAAGGACTCAATAGAATATTGTTCCCTTCTCTACTCATTTGGAAGTCCAGAATGATTCATAGCTTGTGTAAGTATAACAATAAGATTTTTCACTCCATCTCCCATAACATTTGTTTCTTTAGGAGGACAATCATTGCATTGTCCATTGCATTTATCAACACGGTTCCTTCGGGTTCCAGCCATCCTCAAAAACCCAAAAAGAATAGTGTGAGAGGCAAAAATCATGCTAGGGAAAAAACATAATAAAGGGGGATTACCTTCAATATCTAACATCTTAGGTTTAATTATATGACCGTTAGCGTAATTCTAGGACTATAACCTATACTTATACTTAACCTTAGGTACATCCCTAGACATACCTCAGAAATATCTCTAGGGATCTCACTAAAGTTCTCGCATCCTAGTTTCTAAAGGTTGACTAAACCATTCCTCTGATACCAACTGTAGAGACCCGAAGCTTGACGTACATGGACATTACATTACTTTTGCGGAAAACTTAGTACATAACAAAAACACACACACAAGGATCGTAATAGTTTAGTGTCTTTGGAAACTCGGAATAAAATCTTCTAATCGTGGAGAAAGATCTTCAACATCTCCCATAAAGATCTTCCCTTTTTTACCTAAAAACATTCTTTATATCCTGGGGAAAAGAAAACATAAAAGGGTGAGCTCAAATTCTCAGTAAGGGTAAACAAAAGAAATATCAATCACATCATATTCATAGGAACATAACATTTTGGAAATCTTAACCTGCAAAAGAGATCATAATTTCATAACATGGGATAAATCATAGTAGTGAAATGTAATCCCAATAATCATAACTTAAAATATGAAACTTTGTGGCATACACACATAATCATAGAGAATCATTTCTTATTAGTCAAGACTCATTTCCAATACTATCTTAGTGGACAAAGCCCATTTCTGAACCGAGTCACCCTCGTTTCAGTCCTGTTTCACTGAACCGGTATAACCTACCATTCCAGCCATGTCTATCTCATGAGATATAAAATCTTTACCTAATTCATTGGAGGGAGATATAGGTCCCACCCATCTCATAATGATACCATTCTTATGTGTGCCACAAAATCATAAATCATACATCATTGCATAACCCATGTAGTAAAAATGAGATTCTTAAACAACATGACATCATAAAACAATTCATATAAGATAAAGTAATTCATAAAAATATTTTCGTCACAACATATCCAAATCCATGTAATAATAGGGATAAAAACTGAACCCTATATTATCTTAGATGGAAAATAATTTTTATAAAACTCTTGAACTTCATTCTTGAGGAAAATATCCTTTCTACTTCAAAAAATGTTTTCCTTTCTTAACATGTCATACAATTTTAAACTAAAAGAAGTTGATTAAAAATAAACTTGAAAACTTGTAAAGGAAGATTCTTGGAAATAATGATTTAAAAATCCATTCATGCCGTATAAGTTTAAAAAAACATTCTCTTCTTACTTTTGTTGGAAAAGTCAAAAAGTACCTCGTATGAAAAACAACAAAATATTCCTTTCATATATTTTACTAAAAACTCACCGAAGGGTAAAATTGGATTTAAGAAAATTGTAGGTGGATGGAAATAATATTACATATTGAGGAAACATGGATTTGGATGATAAAATACACCCCATTAAATACCAATGTATAAACAATCTCGGATAAAAATGAGATTGTGATATTTCCCTTACCTTAGGTCCGATTTTCTTCGTATGTGTCCGAACCTCCTCTTCTTTGAAGCGCCTCTTTGAGATCTCCTTTTAGGGAACAAAAATTGGTCTTTGAGGAAGACCAGAACCTCTAGGATGTTTCTAGGGAAGTGGAGAAGAGAATTTGGCAGGGATTGGCCGAGCTTGAAGGCTCAATGTGGTGTGAGGAAGAGAGGGAGGAGGTGCCCTTTTATAAGGGAGGAGAGGGGCACCTTTGGAATAACTAAAAATATTATTTTATTATAAAGTCAAGTTCGGTTTTAAATAGCACCAAATTGATTTATTTTGAGCCTAAGGTGGGGATGGGTCGAAATAATTTCATCCAAAATATTTTAGACAAGTTTAGGTTCCTATTTTAACCTTACCATATAGATTTAACATTAAGTTAAATAATTTTACTTTTACCGTGTCTTCTTGTGTTCTTATACTATAAGGTTAATAAACATACTATATCAAGACAAACTAACCCCAAGTTGTTTATTATTAATATATATAACCTTATATAAGTCATTTTGACGAACCTTAGATTTTTAGGAATAAAATAACAATTAATAATATAATATTTGTTTTAAAAACTATTTTATGTGAATTTTGACACTATTTAGTAATTGATTTTTGTGAAAATCATAACAGAATTATAAGTTCGAAAAAAGTTAATTAAATAAATTATAACATGTAATAGTAACCTATAAAATTAGTGTAATTCATAAAAAGTCTAAAATTATATTTATTTGGGTATTTATAAAATCAATTATGTCAATATTTTATTAATAAGATAATTACTGCATCATCGTTGTGTCATAAATAAATTAAATTATTTAATGTCTAAAAATTACAAATAAAATACCATTATGTAGGAAATATTTTTATCTTTCTAATGAATATTTATAGGCGAATTTATCATATGTATAACCCCATATTAAAAATGATTTAGTTATTAAACTTTGATTTTAACTATTTTAACCCTTCTTTAAATAAATTAATAATAAATGTCCAAATCTAATCCAAGTGGGCCTAAATGGTCATATTTTATTCCTAAGGTTGTTTTTGGTCGAATTAAACTTGTCCAATAGAATTAGGACATGTTTTAGGGTAATAATAATATCATTTTTACCCTTAATTACCCTATTTACTTTTAACCGTGGTAAAAAAAAGTAAAAAGTTACTACTCACCAAAATTTATTTTCATATCATTGAAACACATTTTAGTCCTTGATATTAACCGTGTCTCTCAGATTTTTGAAATTCCACTCACAGAAGCGGTAAAATTAAGTTTTATGAAAAATTCAGTTTTTTTAACTACCACTTAGTGGTTTCACTATTCATCAAAAATTGAAAGTTTTCAGAAAAATACCATAAATTAGGCCTAAGATATATTTGATATTATGAATTCAAAAATGATGTCTATTTTACCAAATTCAAAACATATAATTTTCATTAATTAATTTAAAAATTAATTCTCGTCGTCAAAACAAATAGCGTGTTCTTAAGAGATAATAACTATCAAAAGATTGACGGTTGTTTATGTCTGGTTTAAATGTGAAATTACATCCAATAACCAACATTGTATTAAATTGTAAAAATATATTATAAATATACTTTAAAACCAATCAAATTAATAATTTATCACTCTTAATTATTTCTATTAAAAATGTTGTTTTTAATTAAAATTTAGTAATTTTCACTATTCATCAGAAAATGAAAGTTATCCGAAAAGTACTAAAATTTCACCCTAAGCTAATTTCGATATTCCGAATCCAGAAATAAAGTCCATTTTGAAAAATAAAAATTTCAAAATTTCAAAAAGTGGTTATTACTATTCATAATGGCTAGTTTTAATAATATTTTAATAGCATATCGTTGTTTAGTGAAACTCGGTATTGCGTACTACACACACTATCGAGGAAGGTCGCGATTGCGTGTAATGCAAGTCAAGTCAAGGATGCGTGTTCTGTAAGCTCCTTTTGGTGTAGCGTACAACACAAGACATTAATGAAATTAAAACAAATATTTTTTATAAAATTTCGGGGTGTTACAGAACATAAGGTGTCATGTTATATATAGGTTCTTGTAAATAATTTTTTGGGGACCTAGAGTTCTCTAAGAGGATTTTGGATGTTTAAAGTGACAAAAAAATATAAATAGTGTTATCCTGTATATATTTTTTGTGGAATTATACTCATCCATCCTAGGTATGTGGTTCTTGGTGAGAAAAATATGTGATGTAATGTGTGTATAGTATGTATAATCCTAACTCTATTAATGGTGGGTGTGAGTGATGATAATGGGTGAGTTGTTTAGACTCTAAAAAAACTAAATAATGTTTTAATATATATATTTTTGGTGGAATTATACTCAACTACGCTAGATTGATGATATCTGATGTGGATGATACATGATTCTTGACTCTGTTATGGGTAGGCAAGGGTCCATGAGACCAAATGATATATGATACAAGAATATGATATGGTTAGGTAAGCGGATATAAGGTCAGTTGTTATGTGAAATGGGTGTGGTAGGGGAGATTAAGGGTAGTGAGACATGCTTACTATTATATATTTCCCTATATATGATATATATATATAACTATATATATTGTTATTTTTGTCTGAGCATTGTGTCTGGTCTTCAACATGATTCCTCCTAGACATCTTTTGGTGGATAATCTTGAGGGTGGAGATACGGTGCCACTAGAGCATGCATAGGATGAGGCCCCTCAGGGTTGAAATGAAGACCTAGTGAGTAAACTAGATTAGATGGATGATTTTGGCCCATGGTTAGACAAGAACCTTAGGGAGTGCTTGGTGTGAGTAATATAGGGTATTTATATAAGATTTTAGGGAGCTTAGGTTTCCATAGATTATTTGACTCATGAGTTCCAGTCTCAACATCCACCATTATTTTAGGGTGAGGATGGACTACAAGTAGCTCAGAACTAGATCGAGTTAGTATATATTATTTTTTACCATATCAAGGCACCCCCAGGTTAGAGGGTGAAGCTGGATACCTACATGCTCATAAGACTAGAAAATAACTAGTGGGACATACAGGTGTAGGATGGTGGGCATGATGGATTATCTTGGAAGGATTTTGAGGAAATTTTTGTTAATAATCTCCTTATATATACTTTGAGGGTGTACAGAGCCCATTAATTAATGAAACTACATTAAGGAGACATATATGTTGTGGATTATATAGTGAATTTTACCGACCCATCACAATTTTCACATTATTTGGTGGTTGATTACATTTCTAGGGTCAAGAATTTCAAGGATGGATTGAAATATGCTATCAGGGATTAGGTGAATATATTCATACTAACCACATTCTCAGAGGTGGTGAATTAGACACTGATATTTGATAAGAACTTGATGGATCTATCGTATTTGATCTGGGTGATGGTATAAAGTGAGGTTAGTGGTGATTACACTTGTATCTGGAAGTTTGAGAGTGAGTATTATCAATAGGTAAATTAGTCTAGAGACTCAGGAATTCTTTCTAGGAGTGGTTCTTTAGTTTTGAGCATCCATTTAAGGCATATGTGGAATATTCATACTTAGTGTGAGTTAACTCCAAAGGAGTGTATGACATTTGGTCATTTGTGGAATCTAGAGATGTTCTATAGGAAGCATTCTTGGATAGTCCAGATCCAGGGACAATGTCAAACTTTGGGATCTAAGGTAGGACCAGAAGTGGTACTAGGAGCAGGTAGTTGGGATTTTTCTACATGCGTGAGTTATAGTAGGAAGAGAGAGACCAAGAAGTGGGGTCAGTGGCTGGTAGTTAGTGAAGCTCAATAGAGAGTTTAGGCCTCTTATAGTCTAGATTTGGGCTAGGTGCATGCTATTGAGATGGTAGGACTAGAGCTGGATTGGAAAATGATATTGATTACATGTATTCCTTGATCATGGCGTGGCCTTTTTTTCATGTTCATATTTGGTGTATGAGGTCCACCTGTTGTATTTGGGCTAACCAGGCATTGGTTAGTGTGTGATAATGAAGTGTAATTCATGTTTTTTATGAGGCACTTAGAAATCAGGACTATGATGGTCATGAATATATATGTATATATATGATAGGATATTCCTTTTGAGCATTAGATATAAAGTAGGGTATTTTGTAATTTAGAGAGATGTGGGACTCATGGGGTGTCATGAATGGCACAGGAATGAAATGGGAATTTGATGAGATGAAGGAATTGATGAGTGTCATGTATATCATAGGTATGAATTTATTACCATATGAGGTACATGAATTATGGTATGTCATGGTAAGACTTTTATGTCCACGGATGGTTATTAAAACCATCAAGATGTTTAATTTTTTGGTCGAGAAATGATCGGGTTGGTAATTCCTAAGGTGGGGAGCGCCACAAGGGGAATTCATCCAGATTAATAACCATGGTAGATCAGGTTCATTTAAATTATATAGGTATTTTTGGTACTATCTATGAATAAATCCACATAGATCGAGTATTATCTATCATAAGGTGGGGAGACTATAATGTCCCAAGTTTTAGAGTGGGTCAAAATTTTCCAAACTTTTTGAATTTTTTAGTTTTTTGGATGATCCAACTATCTTTTGGGGATTATGAACCTAATTTTAGAAGTTTTAACCCTCCAATGTTTTATTTTTATATGGTTTTAAGGATTGGTTAGTGACTCAAAAAATTTAATGGGTTTTGGAAGCATCGAGATCTAAATAACCCTATTTTGGGAAAGACCAATGAAGGCACATGGTTGGCACACGGTTTTTCTAACCATATATCCTAAACTGTGAATACTTTTTTCAAGGGGCACTGTTTTCTGAAACTAAGTGGACCCTTCAAGTCAATCATGCATTGAGGTGTAGCTTTTTAGAATAACCTGCATTATTGGTGTGTGGTTCTTCAAACTGTGTAGCTGAACTATGAGAAACTTCCATCCTCTTGGATAGTGGGAACCACACAATAGATGCATGGTTAGAAAACCCATGTATCTTTTTAAATATTCAAAAATTACCATTTTCCACTCTTTGTTTAATATTATTTATCCTCTTTTTTATCCTCCCACAACATGTACCTCTCCTCCAGGAGTCGTGGAGCTCCATTCCCCTCTTCTTTAGGATTTTCCCTTCCTTCTCTGTCCAAGCTATAAATCATGATCCATTAATTGATATGGATTCATCTTATTAAGGACTCTAATCCTATTACATATGTTTATCATTAATCTCACCATATATAATTTTAAATCTATGAGATCTCTTTTCCTTATTTTTCTATAATTTTTCTAAAACTCTATTTTCTTCCAATATGACTTGGGTTTGAGGGTGAAATTCAACGATCGAGAACCTATGAGTATAAGGTTGGTGGTGACAATATTTATCCTAAATTTTGTGATTGTTATTGGGTGTGATATTAAATACGCATGTTTGGTTGTCCAAGGGGAAACTTTAATTAAATACTACTTATCATTAAATTGATTAATTGATGTTATGGGATGTCATCGAGCATGACCTAGTCAATTTTTATATGAAAATATGGGTATGAGGATCTTGACCAACTAGGTAGGTTTGGATGGTTATCTAATTTAATTAATTAAATTTTATATGATTAAATTGGTTTTTTAGGAATGTAATAGGCATGGCCTAAGGTGTTAAGATGATGTTGATCACTGAGACTAAGGCAAAATATTTTTTTGAGATAAGGGTGTGTCCCAAGATACATGGGGTGATGTTTATCACTAGATTTAGGTGACATGGTTTGTCAGGATTGCGGTGATGTGGTCATCGGGATTTAGGGCATGGACCATGGGAGTTGAGATAGTGTTAAATGTTAAGATGCAGGAAAAAGGTTTTCATGTGGAAATGGGGTTGCTGATTGGTGTGAATTAAGGACTTGTTGGTGATTTATTCTCATTGGTGTTAGTCAATGTTACCATTTGATTCATTTTCACACAAATAAGACTCAGTTAAGGTGGTTTTCACCACTTGTTGTGTGTGGAATCCTCCATAGATATTGCATCTTAAGGGATGGTGGTGACCATCATTTATGGAGGAGGATCTCACCATAGAAATCCATGGTTGATGGTGATGGTCCATCGGAAGATGGTATTGATACCATCAGTTGGGGGATGATGTTTTACTATACTTTAGGATGATGGTCTGAGAATATTTTAGGATAGATATTGTCGTGATTTGGGATGTATGTATATTGATATGATGGTGATTTCTTATATATGGGAGGATAGATATCATCATACCTCAGGATGTCGAGTTGTTGAGTCGAAGGTGATTTATTATATAGAGCAGTATGGATATCATCATACCTTGGGACATTGAGCTGTTAAGACAATAGTGAATTAATGAAAAAGGGGTTCAAGGGGCCTAGGATGTATTTATGGGCATGTTGTTAAGATTTTGGTTATGTGATTAATGGTATTAGGGTAGTTATATGGAATGAGGTGTTGGTGATATATTTATGGGACAATCCTGAGGGCTCTCCAGATATGATATTCTTCAGGAGAAACTTAGCCATTGAGCCATGGGTCCTCTTTAGAGAAAATATATCTTTGAATACATGTAATGTATAAAAATATATATTTGCGAGCATGTATTCATATATATACCAATGTTGGTTCAATTGGGAAAATGCTCACTTATGGTTGTCAAGCACAAGTGGAGTGAGTTATGTTATTATTTATATGTGAATTGATTCTATTTATTTACATATGCATGCCATATATAATTATAGATGTAAGACATGAACATGTTGGTGGTGGTCTACTATGTTCATACTCACACCCTACATGGGCCCCTCGGGACACATGTAGAATTTATGGTTTTGAGATCACGTAAGGATCAGGCTTGGGAGTGAGACCATACTAATCTAGGATGTACTAAAGTTTCATGGGATGTAAGGATTATGGACCATGTTAGTTACTTTAATTGATATGTACTTCCCTTTCAGCTATTCATGATTATTATATGTAATTATGTGGTCATCCAAAAGAGTCCTTACTCATCTATGCTTTATGACTTATATTCACAAGTGTAATTATCTATATATGGTACTATTCCTTTAGGGTTGTTATTACTATTGTTGTTGTATATGCTTCTATTGTGCTTATTCTGTTTCTTCTATCATTATAGTCCTTCTTTTTCCATGTTATATATATGGACCATTACTATTATCATTAACAAAGGGTGTGGTCTCCCCAATATAACCTAATGAAGCCATTGCTTTAAGTTGATAGCCTTTTTTATACAGGGAGGAACACCGGAGGCCTTGTGGACAACCATCCTGCAGCATAGAAAAGTGGAAAACCATGTCAAGGTTCTACAAAAACCATCTCATAAACCAATAAAAATCCAACATCCACAAAATGAAAAATGATACAAGAATTTTCTAAAAACAACTCAGGATATTTAGTGTGTATATATGACTCATGTTCCAAAGTACTCTCCCCACACCACTATTCCACCAAAAGATGCAAATCAAGGGAGTAGCATGACCACATAACACATTATCTTAGAATTACTAGACCTCAACATGCCACTCCTTAAAGATCGTATCACTATCAACATTGACCACACCATATTCAATGATGTGAAAGTTTTCATAAAGATAATAGTGAATCTAAAATACATAAAAGGCATCATGTATCTGTATTATCTATTGGGGAAGTTATTTTTGTTACACCATAACCCCAACATTATCCAATAGCTAAAAATTCCCAACAAACTGGGTAGAAATATTACTCCCATGAACAAACCATTTCTAGTCACAATTAATATCCACTTTCAAGGAAAAATTATTTCTAACATATAACTATTAGGTCTAATCCCATGTTTGGAATAGGATTTCTAATGATATTGTGCTTTCATCATCCTTTCATGAATCAACTGAACTATCTCTGTCGTATTTTTTACTCGTTACATCTTGAGAATTACTAACTATCTTACCCTAGAATAACGTAATAGAGAATGAAAATTTCTCCATAAAAAGCTTCAAATGGTGTCATACCAATAGTGTATTGAAAACTATTACTGTAATAAAACTCAACTAAATGCTGGTTCATCATCCACAAACCTTCAAAATCTTGGACAAAAAATGTAACTTGTCCTCTAGTGTATGGATAGTCTGCTCTATCTGACCATACATTTGTGGATGAAAATAAGTGCTAAGAAACAACTGATATCTAAAAGAATGTTGGAGATCCCTCCACACCCTAGAGTTAAAATAAGGATTTATATTAGAGTTGATCTTCTTCGGGACTCATTGGATCCTCACCAACTCCTCCAAGTACTGCCTTGACAAAACCTCCACTGATCTAGACTCTTTTATTTTTATGAATTGGGATGATTTCCTAAATTGATCCATTTTCACTCATATATTATTTAGGACTCAATAATATATAGTTAAACTAGAAATGAAGTCTATAAATATTTCCTCACCCTTCCGCTATGGAATATATAACATCTAGGGTAAACTACCAAGAACACAATGCTGGACCTTCACCTTCTTGTAGACCAAAAAATAGGACACAAACTCTCAAATTTAATGCTTCCACCTAGGCCACCAAAATCCCCCTCTTAGATTATGCTAAATATTTTTCTTTCCAGGATTTACTAAAAAAGTTGATCTATGGAACTCATATATAATTATCTCATGTATCACCAAAGGAATGAAAATAATCCCCTAGAATAACACCTGGTGTTATTCATCCTCAATCTGACCATCAGGGGAATATTCAAAGAGAACTATACCCCCTCTATACCTCCACCTAAAATCCCAAAACTAGGATTCCTTGACATACTGCACTAAGTATTTCTCAATTTCATCTACAAAAGACAAACTCTTCCTCCATCCTCACCCATATCAAGATGCATCACCAAGAGTTCTTCTATCACTCTCCAAGAATCTCTGGATTCATTCATGACATCACTATGTGATTTCTTTTTCATCACATCCACCACAAAATTTCCCTTTACTAATGTATATGAAATATTTAATTCATTATCCTATAATAATTCCATCCCCCATTTTTTTCACAAGTTTAAGTAATCTTGGGAGAATACATACCTCATAATATTATGATCAGTAAAAACCAATAAAAATATCACCGATGTGGTAATGTCAACACAAATTAAAAGAAAACAAATCTTCTACCTACTCGAGATCATGTGTAGAATAATTATTTTCATGGGATCATAACTACCAATATCCATAAGAAAAAACTGATCTCTACTGCATAAGAATATAACCTAAACCAATACATAAAGCATTGTAGAAAACCTCATATTAAAATCATGCTTTTAGAATAAGAAAAAATAGAGTGCTAAAAATATCATTTAGGTGAACAAAATATTCCTAAAACTAATTGGTCTACAATAATGAATTATCCTTTATAGTAAAGGAAGTTAGAGGAGCCTCAACCTAAGATAAATCAGCTATAAACCTCTTTTAATATCATAAAATACTGAGGAAACTTCTCACCTGTATTACTGTCATGGGATGTTCTTAGTAAATGAATACCTTAATATTCAAATGATCCATATATACTCCTTGTTGGGACATAACATGTCCTAATAAATAGAATTCTTGAGCCTTTAACTCTCACTCTGAAAACATCTCAAATAGATTCTGACGATGAAGAACTCCCAACATAGCACATAGATGCTCTGCATGATCCTCCTTATATGTAGATTTCACATGGATGTCATTGATGAAAACCACCATGAAAAAATCTAGGGACTCTTTGAAAACTTTATTCATTAAAACCATGAATTTGGTTGGATTATTTCTCACACCAAACAACATCACAATGTACTCATAATTCACATAACGACATTAGAAAAATGTATTTAGAATATCCCCATCTTTCAACCGCATCTGATGATATCCAGACTGTATATTGATCTTCTAGAACCAAATTTATCATTTCAATTGATCAAATAAATTTTTAATCTATGGAATTGAATAATATTTCTTCACTATCACCTAATTCAAGAAACAAAAACTGAAACAAATTCATAAAATGCCATCGGAATTTTTTATAAACAAAAATGATGCACACCAAGGTGACACACTTGTCCAACAAAACCATGATTCAACAGATCATTGAGTTTTACATGAAAATATTGACAATCATATGGTGTCATCCTATATAGATACATCAAGATCAAAGAAATTCATGGTTGTATCTCGATCCAAATATCAATATCTCATTGAGGGGTTAATGCTACAACCTTCTATAGAATGATATCAGAGTACTCTTCCAAAACCCTAGGAGACATCATCATCTGAACCTCCAATGGGCTCAACATCATCTTGACCATCAATGAAGTCATGGATGAAACATTCCGCTGACCCATCTTAGGGTCTCACTCACCAGAAAATATTGTAGGTTCTTTATCAGATTCATAAAACTTAACATTTCTCTTGAATAAATCCACAACATACTAACCCAAATATATCCAATACATGCTAAGGATGAGGTCATATAGATATATCTATAAACATAGGAATTATCCCCAAGAGTTATTCTTCCTTAAAACTAGCTCACAATATCTACATACTTCATAGAGGTCATCATAACCTCCAACAAGTGAATTCAATAATAAAGGAATTGAAATCCTCTCAACCTTAAATCAAAAATCATGGATGAGATCATGTGATATAAAATATTTCATAACTCCTAAATCAAGAAAAACATACACCCATGTAGAAAACAAGAAAATGGTACCTCATATGATTTATGGCTTGCCTGACATTGGAAAAACAAGAGCATGCAACTAGCCATGACTTACTTTGTGACCTATTTGACCCTAATTATTACCACATATATAGACACCAAATTATCTATAAGGGAGAGAATAATCTTTGGGTTTTTCTCTACCTTCCCCATCTTCTCCATATTGATCCTAAGAAAGAACATCATGTTACTACTATCTCAGCTAAAACTGCCTCAACAGAGGAACCTGGAGTAGAACTCCTAACACACACTTACTTATCATAAAGGCCAATCAATCTCTCCACTAATAACATCAACATATATAAGAAAAATATTCATTTAATACCTTATAAAAGTTATGAGAGACTTCAACCCCATAAAAACTAGATGATGGGGGCAGGGACCTACTCTTGACTATATAAAATCTTCTCTATCTCAGTAACTAGGAACCCCAAACCACATCTCTACTTTAAAATGTATCATGATGAATCCCCTCATATGATGGCCTAGTTTTTTTTCAAATGTCCTCTCATCAAACTCTAATCTCTCTAAAAAATTGAGATATAATGAAAACATAAATACGGTGACATGGCACTAAATCTCTAGTTTCAAAGCATCCTCAAAATTCCTCACCCCATCCTCTTAATCTATCAACATATCTGAAGAATATCGTTGGAGGGTCCTAAAATGGATCAAAAACTCTCGTACACTGGAAATACACTGTAGAATGGTAATAATCTCGTTGTGATTGGATCACTTTGTAGTCAAATAAAAAATATACTTGGAAATGGTCTTCAAACTTCTCCCACAATACTAATAGATCCTCGCAATTCTCGAGGAATAAGATAAACCACTGAATCATTTCTCTACATAGAATTGTCATGAATAATGAATCCTAGTTCTCATTTTGAGCATGAATCAACTGAATTCTATCTCAACCTCCTCTAACAAGTATTTTATAACTATGTCTGAAATATATCCCTTGTCCTAATATATTTTCTAGCACCAAAACACTTAGAGTGGCATCCTCTATGTTTCATCATTGATGTCCTCTACTATTTGGTGATCTACTACAGTATTTTATTGAATATCTTCATCATTAGCCTAATGATTATATTGACGTAGATCCATACATATAATATGAAAAAATAGTTAGTAAATCCTAAACCTATAATATATAATAATTAGGATTAATTAACTATTTTTTCATCTTATTATTTTAATGTTTAACTTATCCCAAAGTATATCCATTTCAAATACATGTGAAAAGAATAATGATACATGATGTTTTTCTATACCATTATCCATTAACTAACAAAAATTATCCTAGTTGGATTAGTAAACTTAAAGGTTCGTGTTTCAGATCATAGGGGGGGCCTAAATACCTATATCTCATATAGGCTTCCTTATTCAAACTTCATTTGAAACTTAGCTAGAACCATTTCCCTGCCAACCCTTGTAATTTCACATATGACTAACATAAAACTTAATCCAACCCTTAACCTAAATCTATGATACCACTCTATCACAACCCCCTCCCCCCAAGATTACCCCTCTTGTGTAGGTAATGTGATAAAGAGGATAGTGGCCTCCTGAGTCACACCTCCAATAGACCACGATTTTGAGACAAGAATCGAGGGTATAAACATACAAACAAATGGGAGGCATTACCCACTAAGAGAAACATACGGAAGGTAGAGATAATATAGATTAAAAAATAAACTCCTTCTAATAAATATAAAATAGATCCTATGTGAAATACATTCAATATCAGAAAAAATAAAAACAACTAGAAAAGGAATACTAAAAGTTCAAAAAAATGTAAAATTTACAAGGACCAGGAAACCCCAAAAACTCCTACAAAACCACAATATAGTAATATCCATCCTGATATCTAAAATACATCTATTTACCTAAAAACAATTTATATATATGTGGGATGTTCATAAAAATATACTCAATAGGATCCTCCCTGGATCCTCACGTGCAAAATATAAAAAAAGCATACTATGGCCCAATGAACCACAGGTGAAACCAACTCATCACCTAAATAGGTATACTAAGATACTAGACTATCCATGGTTATCTCTCACTAATAATCACATACAATAGAACATATATTATATTAATAAAATAATAAGGGTACACCACCACCACTTCCCCACTCGTTTGTTGCTCTGCCCCAATATTGCACATCTAGATCCATCACTCTTGAATGTAATCCATCTCAAAAACACATGGGCTAAAGTATCAGAGCATACACCCCATGAATCATATCATCACATCATACAAGATCACATATGCATATAATAACTCAGTATTTTTCAAGATCCTCCACAACCCATATGATGTGTATCATATATTGGGTATTATACGTCAAGGCATCAAAGGCTATAGACTGAGTAGCATACCTCAATCCATCAAGACTTATACATATCATACCTATATTAATACTTTGGATAATATATCTAGAGATAATTTATGTAAAATAACCAAAATCCATTATATATCTCTATGCACATATATGGGAAAGTTAACTATCATAAAAACGAACACATAATACTGCTAGGATAAGAGAGAGGGACGGGAGGAGGTAGTCATCCATCCATCCCAAATATTGGAATCTTGGGTAAAAGGCCCTCTCAATGTCTACTAGGCATCAGTATCCCTACATATATGGGTGGGGTAGAATATAAAATAAAAAAATTTACATGATATAATATAATTCACAACCAAACTATGGTCGTTAAACTAGTCCTAGGATTAACTGTAGTTATCATCACTCAAACACCCAGAATCCACTACTAAGGACTATATGTCTTTAAAGAATATAATTATTTAAGGAGATAAATTAAATTAAATATTTATTTTTAAACATTAAACTTCATTTTAGTTAATTAATTAACCTTTAATTAACATTATTCTGATTATATTTCATTAACTATAAAATCTAATTCCATGCCCTCCAAGCATAATCCAACAGAGTCCATGGTTTACCAAGATTATAATTATCATTTTAATTATATAAAAACCAACACCATGGATTAAATAATTTATTATAAATTATCATTTAGACTCCATAACTCCAGCTACTCTACTAAAAAATCATAATCTACCACTAACATATTCATAACCATGAAAAACTAGCGACATCAAGCAGTGGGGGAGAGAATGTAGATTAAGCAAGAAACCTAGTCATCCAACCTTTAAACAGATTCATAAAAAATCAAAAATCATTTCTCTATAAAATCAATGGGTAATATCATATCCAACCTATTCCATCATCCTAATGTCATCCTCACCACCCTCTTATATATTACCATGCATCCGCCATTATAGATGTCAACTGCTTCTACACTATCCAAGCCTCCCTACCCATATCTCATCAATCATCCCAGTCTCACGTCATATAACAAGGAAAATAACAAATTTCAAGTGAATCACAAGGTATCAAGAAAAAAACATGGTAAACAGGAAAAACTAGGCCCTAAAACAAGGCATATAGCCTTTACGTGAAAAAATATCACTCCATCCAAAACACATGGCATCCATCCTTCCCAAGTAAGTGAACTCTACCTACCCAAAACATTATCTTTATCAAGAAAACTTATTTTTATTCTATATTGAATTAATAAATTCATTATCATATGTTCTAACTATGAGAAACCTAATGCATTAGTTATATATAACTATCATTTATTTAACATGATTCTAACCATTTATTCTGGTTTCAAAAAATAATCAGAAGAATAATTATCATTAACATTTATTTAATTATATTATCCTTAATAATAATTATATTTTCATGTTATTTATACAATCCATAAACACATGTAAGAATATACATTCATAATTTAACTTTCATTTATCATTAATTAGATTTCCATCCAATTATATAAAAAATGGGTTTATTAAAGAATTATTTTTAATTATTTATCCATCCAATTGATTTTGGATTTTTATTATTTTATGGTTTCATAAATTTCAACATGAAAAAACAAGAATAAAAACATGATGCACAAATCATTATAGATAACACACTATCTATCCAAACAAGAGGTAATTCATTATAATAGTGGAAAGAGACAATGTGCAGTTGTTAAATGTAAACCCATTATATTTCTAAATTTGATTTAATATTCATTAGGTTAATTCCAATACCATCCAAAAGGATAAACCATGGTCAATTTACAATTTCATGTAAATAAAATAGAAGAACTAATTCCCTACCTCAAACATTAGACATTCATGAAATATAAACAAAATCACATTGAGGATCTCCGATCAACTCTCTCAAAAGAAACTGCATCCCTCCAGGGATATTTCTCAACAACTATTCCAACAACCAAAAAAGAAAATTACATTAGAATTATGGATATCAAAAAACACAACATGTCCATAAGAACTAGGAAGAAAAAAGATCAATCCAAGAAGAAAATTCAAGAAAAGGGATATTGAACATACCACATATTACTGGGGATCAAATATGGAAAGGTGAGATCAATCCTTGTTAAAAGGAGCTTTAAAGACTTAGAAAAACTACCCTTGTGAACCTATTTTTTAAGATAAAGAAGTGGGAGAAAGTGGGGTTCAAATGGACTCAGGGAATTTATATCTCACTAAAAATTAGAAGACCACGATAAAACCCCTTGGACCACACCGCATAAATTTATAACATAAGAGAAACTATGGAAAAACATAAGGGACTATGCCATAATCCCCTTTTTCAAAGTGCATCTGAGGTCTATGACTAGATCCACAGTACAAATCCTATAAAAGGGGACCTAAGAGTACAACACAACCCTAAGAACTATTCCACAGAACCTATTTTCCAAGAAGGAGTCTATGAAACAGCCCAAAGCTCCATGCCACAACTACCAGTAAATTGGAAGAACTGCATAAAAACTCTATGTTGTAGCCAAATAATATATACCATAGCCTTTATACACTAGGGGAAGGGCCTATGATACATCATGTCTCCACACTATAGTTTTTTCTAAAAAGGCAGTATCCCTAAAATTCTCTATTTTTCTTACTATGCTTCATTTGGGATCCACTATGTTGTATCTGCCACCCTTATAGCATAGCATACCCCACCATCTCATATCCATACCATTTTTTGGTAGTGGTACCTTTTCTAGCCCCTAAATTTCTTCTAAACACTTTTGAACATCCTATGGGATCCTCCAACACCTAAAAATAATAAAGAAAATGGATTTTTGGATTTAGGACCTTAAACCACAAAATTATGAAAAATCATTTATAATATGTCTAAATCATGAAACCTTATTTTAAATTTATGATACCATAGGTGTAACAAATTTTGTAACATCCCAACCCATAATCCACTAAAAAATAACCCCAATTCAATTGATCACATGGCATCAAGCATGTCTCCCCATACTTCATAGGCCACTGACTAGCAGTGAAGGTCTAAAGGTGGTATAATGGGGACATTATACCCTCTAGATCAGTAATACGTACAATAGAATATATAATAAATAAAATGTAGAATTAGTGGAAGAAGATAAATGATAACTGAAAATAGATAAAAATAATAATTAAATATAAATGCATGAACATGCCACAATGTACAATCAACATACATATAGTAGGTAGAATATTATACATTACATGGCTAGACTAAAAATGCAAAAAGAATAAAAGTCCCAACTCTAGGAGGCATCCTGGGTACATGCCCATCCACTACACCTAAATACCATGTCTAGTTCTAGCCCATAAATTTAAATAGGAAAAATCATAGTCTATAGTCCTAACCTAAAATAACGATATTTGTTTAGGTTCCAAAAGGTGTCCTAAATAAGGTGTGAGATAAACTCAGTAGACCACCATTAATGGAATCTAAAGACCTATAGTCCATAAATATAAAATAAGGTAGTGTGAATGTATAAAAAAAGAAAAGAAATGACATAAATAATAAACCCATGTTGTGCTCAAGTTCTTCAAAGGATACCTAGATGACTATAAATGCTTCATCCTAAGCTAGATTTTATCTGTGCATGTTTCATCATGTATATATTTCCATACATATATGTAGAAACATATGTGAAGACATAAATGAATCGGTGAGGACCCAAAGCTTATATACTAGGTATCCACATAGTGAATAGATATTTTAGGGGTCTCATACTTTAAATCAGGAACATCATTATAAAGATATTAATAAATAAGGAACCAAGGTGCAACTAAGGTTTCCATAAACTCAAAGGGTAAATACAAATCATAGTAATAACTCGTACAATCTTGATATAAGGTTTTAATTGTAATACATAGGATAAATCCTTGGAATTTCATCATAAAATCTTCAAACTAGGTTTGGGGAGTCATTTCCCATGTAATCTCAGACTATACATGATTTGGAGCCTAAGGAGGTAATCCTTATCCTCACTTGTCTAAGGAAATCGATCTTTATCCAAGGAGATAGTCTACGGAATTCTAATTTTCTAGATATGAAAGTGAATAATTAGTACCACACTGACACATTTACATAGAAATAATACATTAACCAAATCCTAGTGTGGTATCTAACTTAGCATTTGGACTGAAGGATCGATGTGGTTTCCTATGAGTGATCAAGGAATTCCCATGAGATTCCAAGTTTATCTCATGTTTGACCACTCCTTTAACATAAAAAAGTCCAAAATCATAAGGCACATTGCATTTAATAAATAGTAATATGCCATGGATAATATTCATGTCAATTCACTATTAATTTTTATTTACTTTACTTAGAATTTCATTTCTAAATTACAATGATTTTAGGTAGTGGTATTCAACCATTTAACAATTCATTTAATTCAATTTTTTATTCCACTAACTCGAGGAAAGTGAGTATCCATGAATTTATAAAGAAAACCATTTCATTAGTCTTCTCACTCAAAATTGATAAAAGAACATGTGAGTATTCATACCTTATCATAATTAAAATAGTATGTTGTCTTACATTTAATCAATTTAATTTTCTTATGAGTCAAACCAAACACACCTAAGTAGTATTTGGGTTGATTACAAACAAAAACAAATAAGGAAAATGGTAGTGAACACCCAAAGGGGTGGACCAAGTTGATGTTACAACCTATAACCATGTCATGGGGGTCTAGAGAACATCAAGTGTAGGGTCTAAGAATTTGATTTATGTTTTTCATAACTTAGGAGTGATAAAAAAAGTCCAATTAATAGAACAATGAAACATTTTATAAATGATGAAACATTGAGGGAGAATCATATAGAACACCTACCACATTATTTGGATGATTAACTTATCCATTATTTAGATTTGATTTATTCCAAAATAAGAGAAATTAGAAGAATAATAAAACACGTTGAAAATAGGTTAAATGATCTCTCATATAATTATCATCCAATATAGAAAGATAAACAAATAAAAGTAGAGATATGATTGAAGAACATACGAACAACAATAAAATGTGACTAATGATGTTTTATTCTGATGTCGGATGGATGAGATCTCCTAATTCCTAGGAGGAGAGACCAAGGAGGCTCGAGTGGGGCTACTATGCATGGGAAGTGAGGGAGAAAAAATGAGAAAAATGTAAGGGCTGGAGGGAAAATTAGTAAACATACATATTTTAAAGGGGTGTGTGGTTTGGTTGAATGGTTTTCTAAATTGTGCGACTATACTGGTTTAGTGGAACTACCCGTGTGGGCTAGGTGCATAGTTTGTTTAACCATATATAGCATGTGAATTTTGGATTTGAAATTTTATTTAGATGCCTCACAAATTCATGTAGTCTTGGTTTCATGTTTCAACAAACTATGTCACACCCTCCAAGCCCCACACAGCTAAGGTGTATAGTTATCACTAACCGTGTACTAACTATGTGCCTCCATTTGGATTTCTGAAAATAAGGATTTATAATCCCAATGATCTTGAAACTAAATTGGACACCTGAGACACCTCTTGGGCCTTAGACCTTATCTAAAAAACACTTTTAAGAGTTATGGTACTCATATTTTCATTCCAAATCTCAGTTTAAGATTTGGACTATCCACCAAATGAGAAGTTCAAATTCCTTTGGAATTTCCATCTGGTTTAAAATATGGGATGTTACAATCTCCCCCACCTTAAAACTTCTCATCCTTGAGAAGCCTTAGGGAATAACGAGGCATCAACTAACCTAATTGGGTTTTGAATACCCACTCAAATTTTAATGTTACATTTCACACACTTAAAACCCATGTATGTGATTCTTTAATCATGCAGTACCTAAGCCACTAAACTCAATCCAATTCTCATATACAAAACTAAAACATCATGTAGACACTTTCACGATCCCATCTAACATGATATATGATCATTTAATCATCTATTTTATTATTCATCATATGTTGCTCCCCAATATACGCTCTAGATTTATATAGTCCAATTTTGAGTCATAGTTCTCCAAAAATCTAAATTTCATATTAAATCATGTACTTAGTTTCCTGGTGACACTCCATGAATTTTTATCAGTTTAAAATAGTGTTTGAATTTAAATTGACCCAAAATAGCCTAATCACAACATATTTTCCTTGAAATGCCTTTACTAACACCTTTTAAAGCTACACCCATCTCATATCAATGGAATGATTGATGTGAATCCTCACTAACTACATCCAACTATTTGAGATATATCATGTTGAACCACCTACCATCGATTATTTTAAAAACCCTAAACTCCTATAGCTAACGTGTCACAAAAACTAGATTCTAAATCTTTATCTCAAGGTATACCGAGATTGTTCTGATCATTCTCACTGAAGCTTGTACCCAAATTCTAGTGATGTATTTGAGTTGCACCATCTTCTAATAAAAATCATCATTATGTTATTTCACCACCACTAAAACTATCACAATCTATCATGTATGGGTCTTCATAAGCTACTCCAGTCTTAATGCCCACAGCTATATTTCACCCAAATCCATAATTGAACCCATACGTATAATTTACTGATCATTCCATTTGTACAGTGATTCATTTATTAAATGGGATATGAGATCCTAAATGACGGTCTCAAGAATATAAAACCCTTATTTTATAAGGATCCATTCCCTTAAATGGGAAGTGGAATACTAAACACCATCTAACTTACATTTAAACAACAATTTCCGAAAAAATCTCAAGAATTTCCTCCTAATAAACCAGTTTAGTTACTTCATCAAATCTGTGTAAGGTCGATGTTGTCCTAGCATACTCAAAATAATGTCAAGATAGGGAAAATTCATGTCATTAAACTGGGAGTACACTAAGACGTTATTGAGTATTGCCATTAGTATGTGTTTATATCTCTCCTAATCCACGGTACATCAAAACACGATATACTTGTTGTTAAATAACCCCTATTTCCACATCTCCTGATGATGTGAAACTGTTTCCAACTATGGTCCAGCCACCTCACGACACCCCAAAATTATGATCACACTACTGTTAGTACTATTTTAAGGGTTACTATTCTAACATTTATGTCGTATAGAATGCAACGCACATTTTATGACCACTTCCCTCCATCAGGAGTTAATTATCAAGGTGTCATTCAAACCACTCCATAATAACCGACTGAAATTTTTCTAGCCTAATAGTTGATGTAGTATTTAAAGCTTGATCACTTCACCTTAAATCCAATGGTACCTAGGATCATTCTAAGAAACCATAATAGCCTCACCCTAAATCTATAAATTATTTAACATTTGGGTAATAAACCAAACACCTCACCATTGTGCTACCTTGAAAATAAAAATGTGACACTGACCTACCAAATCCTAGATCACTTATTTCTCCTGAGCCTAAATCTAGAATCCAAACTTTGTTTAAACCTAAACTTGAGTTTTAAAACTCTTATACATGACTGAGACTGGAAATCATGAATCTATAAACTCTTCAACTTCTAGAATCCATTCTCGCCACTTTCAATTGGTTAACTATAGTTGTGTTCCCTCTACCTTGAGGAACATGATTCTCCCAATCATCATGATTCTCCCCGCATTAGGAGTTTCCTAGTAATTATTGTACTATAAATGAGAACTCATCCCACTACACACAATAAAT
Organism: Viscum album; assembly: GCA_963277665.1. Classification (NCBI taxonomy): domain Eukaryota; kingdom Viridiplantae; phylum Streptophyta; class Magnoliopsida; order Santalales; family Viscaceae; genus Viscum; species Viscum album. Next base: position 1,356,711,806 of record OY728164.1, read on the forward strand.
CCACCACTAAACATGAGTTATGTATGTGGATAACACACTTATAAAAAGTTACAATCAAAGAGATGAGGAAATCTAGCCACCTAAAATCCTGCCAAATCATACTTAAAAGCTAAAACCAACTTTTATTAGTGGTGTTACAAAACCTGGTCATTTACCCAATATTATTTCTCAGTAGTGGGATAAATCAATTTCTATAACACAAAGATCAATCTACTTAATAGATGACCTGTGAATATATCATTCGCATACTCATGACTCTTTCTAGTAAATCGTAAAACCACATAGTTTAATTTATCATACAACCTTATCACTCAAACTACATGTGGTTTAATTCATCACTTCTTAACTCAATGGGGCCAAAGTTCTTGGGTGATATCGAAACAACATAACAAGATTTATGAATTCCTATCATATTATAATATACACATCGGTAAACTCATAGTTCTGTTATCCATAAGACTATTATCAAAATTATGAATCTCGAGTTGTCACTACTACAAAAGTCACATTTATCAGTGATAAAAAAACCCATTTATCAGTGCTTTTATGAGCATTGTAAAGTGCGACACTAATAAAGGGGGGTCCCTTTTATCAGCGCTATAAAAATAGCACTGATAAATCTCAAAAAATTGAAAAAAATTAAAGAATATATATAATTCATAGGCGGTTCACACGCTATACCCCGCTTCGCTGCTCCTGCGCCCCCCTCAACCCACACGCTGCACCCCGCTTCATTGGGCTCGCGTGACCCTGCTGCCATTGGAATTCGAACACAGGACCTCCCCCCTTGCGCGGTGCAACTTTACCACTTAGCCATTTTGTTTTGTTCTCCCTTTAATGATATATCAAGTTATATATATATATATAGTTATATGTATTCGTATATTAATACAGATCCATATTAATATAAATTTATTTAGTTATATAAATATATATATATATATATATTCATATATTAATATATATATATATATAGATATAGTTATAATTTTTATCCATATTTTTTTTATATTAATATAAATATTTATAAGATTATTTTCAAATATATTAATAGAATATGTGTTTTTGCATGTTTTTATAAATAAATAAATACATACATATATACAACACACACACACACACAGAGATATATATATATGTGTGTGTGTGTGTTTTTATATATATAGTTATGGATGAATACATAGAAATGTGGATGTGAAAAGTCATAGGGAATGTTAAAAAAACTAAAAATTTTAATCCAAAAGTCTGTTTCAACTCAAAAACCAGTAAAATCGAAAAACATGAAACAATATTCGATATGATATGTGGTACAAGCAAAACGGACATCCGAATCAGAAGTTAGAGGTGTTCGAATGTTAAAACAAACAAATCATCTAATCCAGGAGTTCGTTTCAGCTCCAAAATTAGTAAAATTGAAGAAAATGAAATGATATTCGATATGATATATGTTACACATTTACCAGACATCAGAATCAGATGTTATAGATTTTTGAATGGTAAAAAAACAGGGTACCACAACTAAAAACTCAGTTTTTGAGGCCTTCTAGGCCTTTTTTGGCCTTGAAAAATCTTTGGACGGGTTCCACCGGTCCACAAGGCTGTAGATCGCATCAGAAGCTTTGATTTGATATGTTCTAGAGCTCAAACGGAGTCTCGGATCAAATGTTATGGCCATTTCAAGTTTGAGTTGTGTTTTCAACATATTTTTGATCTTTTATTTATTTTTTTATTTTTTTGTACTCAAATTGTTATTACATGACTATTGGTGGATAAAAATTACATAATTATTAATTAAACATAGTTTTAAAATTGTTTTATAAGACTCTTTTACTAAATATCATATACATTCATATTTGATTTCCATTCATCATTTCTAAAAGATATTTAAAAAATAAATATTATATTTATATCAATATAAATAGATATATAGCTTTATATATTAATAAATGTTTCAATTTTTTTTAATTTTACCCTTTATCATCACTTTTTATAAAAGCGATGATAAAGGGGGGTCTTTATTAGCGCTTAGAGAAAAGCGCTGATAAAGACCACCCCTTTATCAGATCTTCTGTAAAAGTGCTGATAAAGGGGGGGGTCTTTATCAGCACTTTTTTAGCACTGATAAAGACCCCTTTTATCTGCGCTTTTAAAAAGCACTGATAAATGTGTAGCACTTACCCTAACCCGTTTGGTAGTTATGTGTACATCAATAATAAAGTAAAAAGGTCACATTATCATAAAAATAGTTGAACATACCTGAGGAATATCTAACCATCCAAACTAGAGTGTTACCTGATGCTCAAGATTCCAAAAAATATCAATTATTTCATGACCACCCACGTTAACCAGTGTTTGTCTTGTAAACTAAGAGTTATACTTAACTCAAACGGAACATGAACGACACCTCTCATCTAGAAACTGAAAGTAATCAATTTCCAATGTTGATTTACCTCGTAGGTCACTACCTCAATCAATATACCCCCTTTTCCAAAAGCATAAAGTTTCGAACCTATGACTAGTTCATTCTAAGATGGTCACTAGGAAAACTAGACTAACCTATAGATTTAGGAAATAAAATAATAATCGAATCATGGATCATGGGAAACATCCACATTCCGGACCTAGGTATCACTCAAGGAACATATAAATTTAACCCTTATAGAAGGGTTCATTCTATAAACACCTACAAAAGGTTTTATTTTAAGGTATCTAAATGATTCTTAGTTAACACAAGATTTAATGAATCTTATATTAAAGGGATATAAAGTATCAGATGTTAAATAAATAATGTACTATGAATTTTATTTAGCTAGCACTATGTAGTATTAGGAAAATTATCTCATTATTCCCATTTAACCATTTATTTAGCCATGAATTTCTCATAATTGGGATAAATTAAAGAAAATTGCAATTCCAAACTATAGATTAATGCACTACTTCGGTTGTAATTGGAGTTTTAATTAACCTAAACCTCATAATAATAAATCTAAAAAGCAGATGACAAATCTTTTATCAATAAAAAGGGGACCGGTCAAGTAAGATTGCACCATACATTTATATATAACTCTCTATAATGATATTCATGCACTTTAAATAACCATCCCATTAACATAAACATACCCACATGGGGTTAAGTACCAAAGCATAAGAATAAGGTGACCTACACAAGTCTCTTCATGTCATCCTGTGTTCAGTTATAAGTGAATATATTCCCAATTTATGGATTCAATGCTCTATAAATTAGAATTCTAACCTCATTTAAATGTAAATCATAACAGTTAAAATTTCAAAGCACCTTTAATGGGTTTATCACATATGAAAAATGACCCAAATGACCTACTTGGGTCCAGTTGTACATTTTGGGATTTTGTTATACGGTTCATCATGCCCAAGTTATAGAGGTATCGGCCTTTAGAAATAAAAAATAACACTTCATCTTCCAGCAACCAATTTTCCATAAGAATTAAAATTAGTTATAGATATATAAGAATTGGAGTTAAGTTATATGAAGTACCATTCCCAAGTTATAAAGGTATTTTTCTTTATTAGTTATAATTGGAATTTATGTAGCTATATTCATATTTTTACCTTTTATTTCATAATATAACATTCCCATTTAAGATGGTTTGATTATATGGGTCATCCTTTCCAATTTATAATGGATCATTCTATTTATAAATTGTATTTTCCTCCATTTAATCATAAACACTAATTTCTCATTCCTTGAAACCAATGGTCCATGTATTAGACCTATCATTATTAGTTAGTTTAGGTTCCACCATCAATCCATATGGTAAAAAACCATTTATTTTGATGTAGACACTTTAATAACCAATTTATTGTCATAATAAAACATGGAAAGAAATCACAACAATAATACAAATAAACATGGAAATAACCAGGGAAAGCTGCTACATAAGAAGAGAATATTGTCATATAAAAAGGGAATCACCCAAGTATATTATACAACTAAGCATTCCAGACAATCACATGAACATTGTATATAGGTAAGCATGATACTAAATCCCACAAGGAACATCCAATATGTATACATAAGTCAATAAATTCAGTCTACATGGAATAGAATATTCATGGAATGTGAATACCTATGTTCATATAATGATTAATCTAACAAAACTTCCCTTATATACCAATCCAAGGTTAAAATACCATAATCCTCATAAATCAGTAAGGATAGGAAAGTATATCAATCACTCAAGGTGAAATAATAATCAACTGTAATGATGACCAACACAAACCACAATCCCATACCTGGAAACATAGTTTTCCCCTATGTGTGGGTTGATCACTCCAAGACATGGTTATTTATTTAGTACAAACACATTCCCAGTCTCTTTTCCACCAGACTCAAATAGAAAGATAATGGAAGATAATCTCTGATACCACTTTGTAACATCCTGACCTAGAAACCACTAAAATAATTCCCCAAACTGATCGGTCACATGGTCTCAAGAACACCTCCCCATATTATAGTTCCTTTAGACTATAATTTAGGGTCTAAATGTGGTATAGTTTGAATCAATAATTAGTACATTAGAAGCAATAATCAATAAAAAGAATAATTAACGGTGGAAGATAAATGATAAATGAAAATTGATTTAAAAAATGAATAAATATCCTTGCATGAACATGATAAAATGTACAAGAAATAAACATACAATATGTAGAATAATACATAGTAAATTTCTAGACTAACAATGGAAAAAAAATAAAAGACCCAACTTGGGGGGGTAGCCTATGTACATGCTCAACCGCTACACCTAACTCCCATATCCAGTCCAAGTCCATAAATGTAAACATAGTAGAGAATATTCCATATTCCTAACCTATAACAAATAGGTCTATCTAGGTACCAAATTATGGCCCAAATAAGGTGTGATATAAACTCAACTGGTCTCCACTAACAACTTCTAAAGAAATCCACTTGATGACTATAAAATAAGGCAGTGTGAAACTATAATAAATTTAAATTAGTGCAATAAATAATATACCCATGTCATTCTCAGGTTTCTTAAAGGATACAAGGATCACTATACCTACTTAATCCTAAGTTGGACTGCCTCTAGGAATGTTTCATCATGTATATATTTTCATATATATAATAAGATACATATGAAATGATATACATGAATCGGTGAGGACCAGAAGCTTACATTCTAGTCATCTAAATAGTAAATGGATATGTTAAGGGTATTATACATTAAATAATTAACATCATGATAAAGATAATAAAGAAGGACCCAAGGTTAACCAAGGAATCCACGAACTCATAGGTTTAAGAAGACTCATAGTAATAACTCATGCAATCTTTCTATGAGGTTATAAGTTTAATCCACAAGATAAATACTTGTAATTCCACCATAAAATTTTCTAACCAATATCATGGTTTCATTTCCAAAATAATATTAGGGGAATAATTATTTTTATCCCAATTATATAATCCTTAGTGTCACGTGTCTGAGGACATCAAGCTGAATCCAAGGAGATAATCCAAGGAATTATATTTTTTTGAATATTCAAGTGAATCATTGGTATCACGCTGATGCATTCACATATAGATAAGACATTGAACATACACTAGTGTGGTATCTCATTCAGTGTTTAGACTAATGAATCAAGGTGGTGTACTCTAAGTGATCAATAATTCCCTCAGGAATCCATGTTTGGTTGAAGTCTGACCACTCCTTTAACTGTAAATGTCCAAAATCATGATGAAAATTTTATTTAATAAATAGTAATAATATATGGAAAACATCCATGTCGATTCACCATACATTTTCATTTATTCTATTTATCATTTTATTTATAAATGAAAATGATATTAGGTAGTGGTATACAACCATTTAATGATTCATTTAATTCATTTTCATCTCCCACCAACTAGAGGAAATTGAGTGTTCATACTTTTATAAAGAAAACCATTTCATTATTAATCTTACTCAAAAGAGATAAAAGGCCTTGTGAGTATACATAACTTATCAAAATTAAAATAATAATTCATATAAAATTTAATCAATTCCATTTTCTTATAAACCAAATAAAATATACCTAAGCATTATTTTGGTTGATTTCAACCAACAACTGACGATGAAAATAATAGTGAACAACCAAAGGGGGGAGTTTATTTTATAACCTCCAACCATGTCATGGGGGTTTAAAAAATCAAATATGGGATCTAGGAATTTAATTTAAGGTGTTTCATAAATTCTAAGTGATTCATATAAAATTTGGCTCTTAGAACAATAGAACATTTTATAAACAACAAAACTTTGAGGGAAACGATTATAAACCACCTACCAAATTTTTAGCATGCTGTACTCATATATTATTGAGATTTGATTCAATATGGAATGAGAGAAATTGGGAGAATCATCAAAAACATAAAAATAAGTTAAATGATCTCACATTAAACTAGAATCATACATTACAAGATAAATAGATAAAATAATTAAGAGTATTGAAGTACTTATAGTGGGTGATCAAATGTGACAAACATCATTTAATTTCGATGTCGGGTGGAGGATATATCCCCATTCCTAAGAGGAGATCCCAAGGAAGCTTGAGCAGGGATGTTTTTCGTGGGGAGTGAGAGAGAAATAGGGAGTAAGGAATATGTGTTCCTTAGGGAAAATGATAAAAACACACATTTTAATGGATTTCATGGTTTGGAAACATGGTTTTCTAAACCATGCACCTATACTGGTTAAGTAGCACTACAAATGTGGGATAAGTTCCTGGTATGTATAAATATGTGTAACCCATATAGTTTGGCTCTAAAATTTTCTAAATATGCCTCAAATAGATGTATGAACATGGTTTCACAGTTTGATAAACCGTCTTATGCACCTCTCGATCCTTAAACCCAATCTAAAAATAACACTTTTAATTATTCCAACTCTCATATTAACATTTTTAAGCTAAAATTGAGATTTGTCCCATCCACCAAATGAGAAATTCAAATTCCTTTAAAAGGTCCATCTAGTTCAAAACATGGGATGTTACATAGGTAATCCATGGTTTTTATCTATTTAAATCATTCGTAATTGTTCATAAAAAAATTAATTAACCCAAGCATATCCCCTAGGAGTGTCAAACCACATGCACAGTAAGGGAACACTCACTATGCATCAGAATGATGGTAGAGGTATATTTGACCAACTCATTTCAAGGTTATTACCCCTAAATGCATCTATTAAAAAACCACATCTACTTTTAGTATCTAGATAGGGATTCATTACTATGGAAACCACATAATCTCTACCTTATAAAAACTTTTTGATGATATCTTATACATAGTCTTATCCTTAGGGTTTTATCTGAAGTTATTTAATCCTAATCTCTAAATATTGACTAAACTTTAATTTAATACCAACTATTGATACCCTATCCCTAGTAGCCCATATTTGATGGTTTCTTTATTATATTATCACTAAATAAAAAAATATTTCATTCTAAAGGACCAAACATTTCACTGGTCTTGCTAAACTAGATAAATTATTTAATCTCATATTGCATAAAATACAACATAGTATATTCTTTGAGAATATAATTATTTCCTCTCTAATATCCTTCCATATCAATCATAATACACTTCCTAGAGTTCAAAGTAAATAAAACATAAGAAAGGTTGATCTTAGATTCTTGGAAAGGGTGAAAAAGGGAGATATCAATGATCACTTAAGTATAACATAAGCACAAGGGTATGAGAGCATGGGTTTAACATTTGAAAAATAAAACCATTATATCATAGATTATAATATTGAATCATGAAATAAATATTGTTATTTAATAGTAAATGAATCATAGAGGAATCAAATAACATAAGAAATAAGAGCATAAAATTTGCATAACACATAAGTCTGTGGCATACACATAATCATAGAAAATAATTTCCTTAGTCGAGGCTCATTACCAAGACTATCAAAGTGGATTGGGTTAACTCTCCATTCCATCATATCATTAGTCAAGGTTTACTCCCCAAGAACATCATAGTGGATTGGGTCTGTAACGTACCAACCTAGGTTTCCCTCAAACCCAGTACCTGGCCCGTTCTGTTACATACCCGAAGGGTGTTCCCAATCCACATAGGCTGGTGACAAGCACCTAGGCACCGAAAGACACAAAATGCGGAATTATTTCACCCAACATAAACAACCACATCACATATATGTACTAAACAAAAGGGGATACTGGAAGAAGAACATGATATTTATATTCCATAACTGTAAGAAAATATAGGAAATAGATAAAAAAAAGTAAGTAAAACTCCAAAGAACAAGTCCAACTACATAGGACCCAATACAAATAGCTAATAAAAATGATGACATGGAAGAAATCCAACCATATCACCACCATAGAGCAAACCAGATGACACGAACAACACTGCCTCACTGTGGTCCCTGGCCTTTCCCTGCACTGCAATACAAAAAAATGTCTACGCACCACCTAAGAGGTGCACAGGGTGTGAGATAATAAGATTAGTAGGATCCCACCTAGGTATTCCATAACAGGCCTATGTATAACAACTATTTCATGCTCATTTTAAGTAAAAAAAATGCATTATAAGTAGTAATTCAGTTTTATAGAAAATATGGTAAACATTTTCCTTTTTTCCACAGTTCTAAAAAAAGATGAAATTTCAATTTAAATTCACATTTTCCATATCATTTTTTATAATTATAAACATGTATATAAAGTATAACTCAGAAAGACAAGAAATACAGAAAATAAGCACAGGTATCACAATACCAAGGAATACTACAAGCCTAGGCCATAGACTACTTGTACCACAATAATCATGTGTACAAACTAGTTCCTAGAACAATGGTCCTAGAAATCAGAGGAATACCACATGAGTAAACCTCCCACCCACAATAATGTCAATATTAGTCCCCTATCACAACATGCCTAGAAAATTGAAGAAATCCTCAAGACAATCCTCCTTGATAATACCGAAATAATGGACGATGACCCCAAACTAAACCTTCCACCTAAGTACCCAATGTTACCCATTTTTTCTTTTCCATAGTTCATTTTAATGCTTTCTAAACCATTTCACAAATTCCATTTCAATATATTGAAAATACCGATTTTATCTCTATTTATCAATAACTAGGTAAAAACCATTTTTCATTGAAAACCATTTTTAACACACCCAAAAAATCATGCCAATTTCAATATGAATCAGTTTGTAAAGAAAAACAACAAGATCCATTATCATGGGCTAGATACGGAACCAACTACCTTAAGACTAGAGTCGCACACATCTGTAATGGAACCTAAAATCAAAAAAACAAAAAAACGTCCATGAAGGCCCAAGAATCAGATCCACATCAATATTGATTCAATTTATAATAAAAGGTTTGATGGAAGAGAGTAAACCTATATAACTCAAATATGAACACCCTCTACACCAAGACCAATGAAGAAAATTCCTCTGAAATGAGATCACACAGTAGATCTATGAGAAACCAAGAAGACAACATCATCTTCAACCAAAATATCAAAATACACCACCCAACAGCAATACCTTAATCAAAAGAAACCAATAAGTAGAAAGTTTACTCACCCAAGAGTCTCACCACAGTCTCAATGAATATCTAATGTCAAATGGATCGATCTAGGAGAGGCTTAGTCTCTCAAAAATGTGAGGGGCTGTCTTAAGTCAAGAGCCATGAGGTCCAAAGAAAGATCCCTGACAAAATATCCACTCACCTACTTTAAAAACTATATTTCGGATATTTCGTGATGTGTAATATAGTTACACACCATGAAATCAACGGTGTACAAATACACCTAAAAATATGTGGCCTTGTATTTAAAATATGTTATTTAAGGAAGTCGCAATGAGAAACCCCTTTCACAATGTGTAACTTTCACAGCATGAATCCCCTTTGATGGCTTGTACCTAGCAATAGTTACATGGTGTGTTGCCTAGTTACATGGTGCAAAATCTTCCTGCATCCTGCAGAAAAGGATAGTTAAAGTTAAAAGTACAAAAAAACTCTGACTTCACCATTATAGGTATCCTCCCAAACTCAAGGGAGGGGAAAAGCACGATGAGGTTATGGGAATAACCTAATAAAACTATAATAAGATGTTACAAAATCCCCACCATAAATAATTTCCATCCCTGGGAATTTATGTGTAAGATGTAATCCCTAGAAAGAGATGAGGCCACTACTCTCTCATCAACGATTCACATTCCCAAGTTTCATGAGAATCTAATCCTTGTTTCCATACATATTTGAATAATGGAATTGACTTCCCACATAAGACTTTCACTAGAGAGTCAACGATCTCAACCAGTTTCACTAGAATAGAAGCATATGGATCTAACTCAATTTCTTCCCAACATATGACATGAGCAGTATTAGGATGGTACTTCCTGAGATGAGATATATTGAAAACCTTATTAATACTTTTCAACTAAACTAATAATGAAAACCAATAATTATCTTGTACGAGCCACTCAGTTACATCAAATGGTCCAACATATCTCAGAGCCAAATTTCCCTACTTTCCAAGTTGATGGTGGCCCAACTGAGGAGAAACCTTCAAGAAAACCTAGCCACCTAAAAAAACCACAAAGGTCGATGTCGTTGATTCACATACGATTTCTGTCAACTATAGGTGGTAACCAGGCGTTGATATAAATCCTAAATATTCATGGATGTTTCTTGAACCAAACTTGGCCCAACTAAAGATATTTCTCCAACTTCATCCCAAAAAATATGTGATCTACATGGATGATCGTACAACACCTCAAAGGGATCCATTCTTATCGATGAATAATAACTGTTGTTCCCTGAGTTCCCATCGCCTCTTGGAGACTCCTCCAAAACCTCGAGGTATATCTAAGATCCCTATACCAAACAATGGAATAAGGACTCCCATGTAACCTCACAATATCCTGCACACACATCTTACCCAAATCTTCAACTTCAGTGGTGTCTTTGATCAGAATTAAATGAGCAGGCTTCATCAACTGATGAACAAACACAAAGATATCATTATTCCCTTGGGTAGTTGTTGGTAATCCAACAAAAAAATACATCGATATCTCATCCCATTTCACAATTGGAACCAGAAGAGGAAGAAGAAAACTAAAAGGTTTCAAGTGCTCTTCCTTTATCTGTTGGAAAGTGTAATAGCGAGAGACAAACATTTTGATGCCATGCTTCATACCCAGTCACCAAAATTTCCACATCATGTCATAATACAACTTTATAGTGCCTGTATTAATGGACCATGAAGATATGTCATAATTAAATAACACTAAATTCCTCACATATGTTGGGACGACAATCATTTTCTCAATGTGAAGCATACCATCTGAAGAAAGAGACCAGCTAGAAACTGTCTCTCCACCATAAAGGCTTTCTTGAGTCTTCTGAAACTCATTGTCCTACTACTCACTCTACAAAATAGACTCCATGAAAGATGATGATAATTTAAAAATAGTCAGAACCATATCCAAAATATCCTCCTAAGCATTCAGATGCAACTGAGTAAAAATCCCCATAATTTTTCACTCTTCCTTCGATTCTAGAACAATCTAGGATGGTAATTTCCTACTAAGATCATCTTCAAAGTTATTTATCTTCCTTAGAGTGTAATTGATATCGAAGTCAAACATCTAAAGGTATTCTACCCATTATCTCTGTTTGATATTTAAGTTTTTCTTCTAAAAGATATAACTCAAAATCTTATGATCAAAGAAAACTGTGAACTTCTCCTCGAAAAATATTGTGCTTCCATCATTTGAGCACATGCATGACTGTGGAAAACTCTAAATCATTAGTAGGGTAATTCTTCTTATGAAGTAGAATCTAACAAGATTTGTAAGCTACCACATGGTCATCCTTCATATGTACGCATCCCAAACCAGCACTAGAAGAATAAAAAACTTTACCGAACCAAACTTAAATGGTGCTCGTGACCACACTCATATTTCAAATAAACTAGAATATGATCCATGAACACTACCACAAAAGTGTCAAGATAATGATGGATTATTAGATTCATCAAAGGCAAATAAAACTACATGAGAATTAGTCAAACCAAAAGGCATAAAAATATATTTATAATGGCCATAACTACTACTAAAGGTTGTAATTGGTATATCAGAATCCCAAACTCTGAAATGATGATAACCCGACTGAAGATTGATCATCAAAAACCACTATGCCCCCTTCAATTGATCAAATAGATCATCCACCCGAGGAAAATGATATTTTTTCATAACTGTTACCTGGTTCAACCTTCGATATTCCATACATAAACTAAGTGAACCATCAAATTTCTTAGAAAATACCACATGGCCTTCCCAAGGAAAAAATGCTAGGTTGAACAAAACATTTTTCTAATAGGTCGTCCAACTGAATCTTGTGCTCTTTTAGCTCCACTAGTTACATTTTATAATAAGGTACTGATATTATCTATGTATCTCACACCATATCAATCATAAACTCAACCTATATCTAAGGAGGATGGTCAAAGATATCATCTGGTAAAACATAAATATTGTCCCAAACAATAATGAGAAGATCATCAATAGAAGAAACGTCATCAGGCTAAAATTAAACAACAACCAACAAACTTTTGAGCTATGGACGAGAAGGTACTGCACGACCTGGCCTCAGGTCCCAATCCCCCTAAAACACATGAGAGATCCCATCAGTAGCAAGAAACAAGATTTGATGATGACAAAAATAAACCTCAACTCGATGAACGACCAGACAATCCATACCGATAATGGAGTCAAATAGATTTAGATCAAGAACGAGAAAATATCATACCAACTCTGTATCAGCTATCATAAATGAATAAGAAGGGAACTTGATGAAACATACTAGGTAATTATAGAATAAGACTTTTTCATATTTATTATTAATTTTGAATTAGATGGTAATTTAAATTTAAAAATAATTCTATGTTTGATAGCATACCTGACACGCAATAATGGATTTCTCTGAAATCTTACGTTGCACACAAGACTTAGTTATATCGAAAAATAATATATTATTAATATTATTACATTAAGTTGTAGCTATCACATAACTGTTAGAATGTAATAAATTAATGATATTAAATAAATTATGAAAATAGGGTTTAAACGTGTTTATATAATTATTCATTGTTTAGAAAATTATTTAGAAAATAAAATTAAAACAAATTGAATATAAAGGATTTATTTTTATGAAAAACTATTTAAGTAAAAATAATTGTGTTTATAAAATAATCAAATCACCCTTTTTTGAATATATTAATGAAATATAAATTAAATATGAAGTTTAAAATTCATCTTATATGTTTTCTATACATGATATAGGAAGAAATTCTATTTATGAATAAAATGAGTATTTTTTTAAAAAGGTATTTTTATCGCCTTTTAATGGATAACCCTTTTTAAATTTAGTTTTTGTTACTTTTATATGTTTTATTTGAAAAAATAAACTTCTTATTTAGAATTGGGACATAAAAATTTACTTCTATATAATTTTTGGTATTTTTATGATAACATTCATTTTAATTATTAGTGAAAAATACTGGATTTTAATTCAAAATTGCCTTTTTGTCCAATTTATTTATTTTGTTAGATTATAATTTTACATGGTTTTAAGGTATAATTAGATTAATTTTTTATCATTTAATCCAATGTAGTTCATTGGATATAATTTCAAATTAAGATTAAATATAAAAACAATATGTACTTTTCAATGTTTTACTTATGAAAACTAGTTTTTTCGATCCGTTAATGGAATTAGTGTTAAACCAAGTTTAACAACATATTTGAATTTAATTTTCAAGAATTTACATAAATGGTTGTACTATATATGAAAAATTAGGCCTAATATGATCAAAATTGTTTAACATTAAATTTTTTATTTTATTTAACACGGTTAAAAGTAAATCAGTTAAATAAGTGTACAAAAAATATAATAATAATATAAAACTACCATAACACTTATTATAATCATATTGAATGAGTTATGGACGAATAATACAATAATTTATCTGAAATTGTGGCCTTTTGATGCCACTTGGGTGTGATTATGACATTAATAACATTTTATTTAAAGTAAAAATAAAAATATCATAAACTTGTCGCTTATTACTAAAATAGTTTTAATATGGTTTTATATAAGTTCTATCTTAAACTACATATTTTAAATAGAAAGATAAAATTTTTACCTATTTCATGGTAATTTATTTATAATTTTTATAAAATTAATAATTAAATTTAATTATGACATAATGATGATTCAATAATTGATTTATTAAAGGAAGAATCAAATAAATGATACTAATAATATTAAAATATAAAAAAATTGAAATATTTTATATCATTCAAAAATATTATTGGTGACTATGACATGTTATAAGTCTATTAAATGGTTTTCTTTGAAGATATATCTCTTTTTGTATTTTATTTAAATTCAATTAAATGAATAGTGTCAAAACTGATATAATTGATATTTTATAAAAATATTAACTTATAAAATTATTTAAAAATCCTAAAAAAATTTAAAATTTACAAAGAGGATATAATAATGTCTTAAATTTTATAAAGTTTCCAATTATGGGGAATTTAACGCATATAAGTAAAATATATAGTCTCTTAATACTTAAAATGTTGTCACCATAATTAAAATTTACTAGTAGAAATAATGGATTTAATGTTGAAGTAAGGACATCAGTTTTTTTCTAAACTAATGCCAATAGTATGTACGGGAAATTTTTTGTGTTGGTTTTTAGTAAAATCATTGCCAAAACTTTTTAAAATCTGTTTTTGGCATCAGTTCTACTAAAAACCAGTTCGAAAAATAAAAAAAAAGAATGATTTATGGTGTTAGTTTTTCTAAAAACTGTAACGAGTCAATGTTTTTCAATGGAAATTACCTTCTTATAAATATGTCATTAAATCACATGAAAACACAACATAATTAACTAATAAGCGGTAAGTGACCTTTAATCATAAGTTTGTCACTTCTGTGTTTGGAATTGAAAAATCTGACAAACAAGGTTGCGATCAGTAAGATATTTGGACTCCGATAAGAAAAACAGAATTTTTGGCAAATAGTAACATACCCTTATGAATAGTAACATACCCTTATGAATAGTGATATAACCTAATGAATATTAACCTTACCTATGATAATATATAAATAATATTCCAGGTGAAAGTACGATATACCTATTTTTTAGAATAAGTAAATGAATGTTTTAAAACTGTTTTTGGATAATAAATTATGGTTTTAATAAAATATTAAAATAATAATATTAATAAAATTATTTTTTAAAAATGGATTTCATTTTTATATTCTACATATCAAAAAAATTTATGGTTAATTCTTTATATTTTTCTAAAATACTCGAATTTTTATGAATAGTAAAATGCAATAATTTACTATAAATGCTAAATAATGGATTTATTGAGTCATTGATGATGATCTGCGGATGTAAGCCCAATTGGTTCAAAGTAACAAGCATTTATTACTTTTATTGGTCATGTAATACTTACTATTCCTTGTCTAGTGATGAAATAATAAATTAATGATTAAAATATTTTGAAATCCCTCCTCTCTTCCACTGTAACCCCCCCCCCCTCACTCCCTCTTCTCTTCACTACTCTCAGGCCTTGTACCTTACAAATACTCTGCCCAAATCCCTCCCCAAGATCCTCCCCCATGTTCAAAATACGCTATCCTCTTCAAAATAAGAAAACCTCTCCCCTTAAGATGTCCTTAAAGGAGAAGTCTCAAGAGGTAAATTCCTCTTTCCAATTCGTTCATTTCTTAAGTTCTTTTCTCTTTGTTTCTTTCCTCTCCTACCTTCTCCAAAATGGTATGATAACTCTAGTAATATACATGTACTGGAATTATATAATTCTAATGGGATACATAATTATATTTTATTGTTTTTCCACCTTTTATTTTAATGAAATGAAAGAATTGTTTGAGATGTGCTAATTTAGCACATTCAAGGAAAAAGGTTTATCAATTTATAATATCAACTTTAATTATGGTCATAAATCCATTTGTGTTATGGTTAAAATAGTTTATTATATATTTAATATATCCTTATTTGGGTTTTGTAATCCTTTTTTATTAATGTTATTAAGTTATAAATCAAGACATGTTCATTATAATCAAACCCACTGATTAACCAAAACTGTTGTCACTAAGGTTATATATATAATAATTCGACTTCACTCTAAGTAACAAAATTAATTTTAAAAATATTTTATATTCTTTTTGTTAACTAGTACCATATAAATTCAATTTTTTACAACCAATTACATCATACATGTTTACCCAAACATGAACATAAGCTAACCGTTCATTAAAACCATGTAAACAGATGAGCCCGAACAATGAAGTTGAACCTCATAACCAGTAAAAATAGTTATAAATGAACTTAAAATGGTTATACTAAACCAATTAAATATATAAGAGGTTATGTAATTATTAATTAATAAACCTAATTTTTTTATTCAGGTCTTTAATAACAAATGCAGAACACCGACAAATTTAAGGTAAGGGATCCTCTCCATTTCTCTCTTAATCAATATTTTCCTCTATGATATGAATTTTTATGTGTAATCCCTAATGATGGGGTATATTTTGATACATCCCCCATACTACCTTTCTGATTTAAAAGTGATGATAATCCCCTTTTCTCTCTCATCAATCCCTCTTAGTTACACCCCACACCATGCCAATATTTCATAACGAATTCTACCCAAACCCTTTGTGTTCATTCAGGTTTCCTTATCTTTATTTATATCAAAGCAGAGTTATCTTATATATTTATATAAATATTCTAAATTATTTTTTGTTTTATAAAAATCACCTATGAATACCCTATCATCACTCTATATTGGGGATATACATGTTTTTAAAAGATTCCCTTTTTAGAAATTTCCAATAAGCAAACCTATTTTAAGGGAACTTTTTAAATTTTTAGCCAATCTCAAGTACACTATATCATCTATTTTAAGACACAATTATCATTATAAAATCAGTATTTTATTATTATTGAAACCTTCTTGGTTCAATTCTAGTTTTATACAAAATATTGTCCTCTTTTCTATTTTAAAATCACTATAGTATTTTCCTTAAAACTGCACAAAAATGTTTTAATGGTAATGTTTATCAAATATATTTCTTATATGTTGTATCTTTTGTTTGACACCACCTACCATTTTATATTCCTATTTTACCTTATTAACTTCCATTTATGTTTAAATCCCTTTCTTTCATAGAAACTTTCATGAAACGCTCATTGGTTATGCTTTATGTTATGATTGTGGTATCCAATTCATTCCATGGGTATCCTTATGTTTATGTATGGTTGATTATGTATGATTATTTATGTGGAAAGAATATTCATGAAAATTATAATATGGGTGTTCCTAGATAGCACTCCAATGCATTGGGTAATGTTAATTCTAATGAGATGTGATGTCAAACGGGATTGGCGGTTAGCCTTGACCCGTATTAAAGACATGTTTTATGATTATGCCACATTTATATGAGTCCATGATTATATGATTCAATTCATATATGATACAATTTTATATCTTCCATGCTTTGGATATCATTATATCATGCCTTCTGACACATGTTTTTAAGATGTACCCTTATGTTCTTTCCCTTACTGGGCTTTTCAACTCATCCCTTTGTTCATGTATTCCCCAGGGTACCCTATGAAGATGTATGAACTCATAGGAAGTTATGATCTCTTTATGGAGATTAAATAATGAAATTATTTTTTTAGCCCCATGTTTTTTGTTTTTTGTACCTATTCTTCCAAGACTCTAGACTTAATGATCCTTGTCTTGTAATCTGATGTATAATTATGCTTAAAATCATCTAATGTTATTTGTAAAAGGCATGGGTCACTATAGTTGGTATCATAGGATGGTCTAGTTATTTTTGGAGATTAGTAATAGATTCCCTTAGTGAGAACCTTAAAGAGGAGACAAAGTGTAAGAAAATAGTCCTAAATTTTGGTGAGTATTGATTAAGTGGGTTATCAAGAAAATAAATCCATGTCTAGATATGAGCAGGTAGAGGCAGCTCTGGAATATATGTACCTAGGAGTGAAAACTCTGACAAGGAGTTTTAGCCTTGACCCGGGGTATCCTGGTACATGACAACGGGTCTTGCTGCACTCTTGGTTACGAGAGTCCTGGGGGATATTCTTTGTTAGATTCACAAGATTAGCATAAACAATAATTAAGGGATAAAAATCCCATAAGAATATATGTTAAGAAATAGATCGAGCATAACCTAGATTTAAACCTAAGGAATCACAAGTTATGATATAATTCTTCTTTTTAATTTTATCCTTTTACATTCAAAGTTTCCTTTTTATGCTTAATAGATAACTGCTCAAGACCTCTAATTATACTTTATTTTTCATAGTTAATGGCTTGAAATAAAAGAACATGTTCCAACAACCAATGTGATAGGAAATGTTATTATTTACCTAATGATATGTCTGATATGATGGGAGTGGGTGATCAAAACATCATGACAGTACTTGCTCAGTTGGATAGAGTTGTGAATAATAAATTTAATCATGAAGACCTCCCTCCTCCTCTAAGGAAAGAGCAAGTTTCTGTAGAACCCTTCATGTGACAAAACCCTCCCATGTTTAGTTGATATTCTAATCCCCTCCACACGAAACAATGGATTAACTCCATTGAAAAGATATTCTTCGTCCTCCAGTGCTCGGAAGAAGAGAAGGTTGTTCTGGTGGTCTATCATTCTGATGGGGAATCTAATCAGTGGTGGACACTGATCAAGAATAAAAAGCCCCAATAGGAAATTGATTCCATGGATTAAGAGGAATTCAAGAGTATTTTTTTCAAAAAATATTTTCCTCGAACCCTCCATCTTAAGATAGAAAGAGAGTTCCTCAAACTCAAGAAGAAGGAAGATGAGTCCGTCGGGGCATATGAAGCAAACTTTACAAGGCTTTCAAGGTACACCTCTATCTTTGTCATGACCACCAAAAGCAAGGTGGATCTCTTCTTTAGAGGACTAAAGGTGAGTCAATGAAAATCATTGGAAATTCGAGACTTCGACAGTTATGAGGACATTGTTAGTTGTGCCCTCAAGGATGAAATAGATATTGGATACTCGCAGTAGTCTTGTGGGCCTAGTGAAAAGAAGAGTAAAATGGAGAACAAAATCGATGGTTCATCAAAAAAATCCCATGATGGAAAGAATCTTGATTTTTTCCCTTGTAAAATTTGTGGGAAGAATAATCCTGGTAACTATTTGAAGGGAACCAACAATTTCTTCAAATGTGGAATGTTTGGTCATTTGGCCAAGAACTGCCAAAGGGATATGAAAAAACCTGATAATGTTGAAGAAGAAAGGAAGGTTCAGAGAAACACTCAGCTTGTAGTGTAGTGTTACAACTACAAGAATCATGGTAATTATGCAAACAATTTCCCTAATCTGAGCTTTATTAGAGGCAAGAAGCAATAACCTCCAAGGCCACAAGGAACGACTTATTCTATCACTACTACTGAGGTGGAGACGGACAAATATGTGGTTACTGGTACGCTTTTTATTCATTCAATAATAGAGGACATACTAATTGATTCTAGTTCTATGTATTATTTCATATATTTCATGTTTATTAGAACTATTCAAACACCATCTCCATATTTGAAGGAAAGTTTATCTTTGAGAACATTGATTGGGGAAATTTTTGTGTCAATAGTTTATAACTCCTCCCCAGTTAACTTTTGTGGACTGAACCTCCCAAAAAATCTCGTCATACTTCCTTTAGTTGAGTTCGACGCTATCTTGGGCATGGATTTTCTATCTTTATAGAAAACCAACATCAACTGTCGTGAAAGGGAGATAACTTTTCACATTCCAAATCATCCTCCAATTATTAACAAGTGTATGGAGGAAGATGAATCTCTTTTAGAATCTTCATCACAAGTGTGGATATTTATTCCTTATGAGTGGGTATATCTTGCTCAAATGACTGAGATAAAGGGGAGAATCATGCTTGAAGACTTGCCCATATTGAGGGATTTCACTGATGTATTCCCTGAAGAGTTTCTTGGTTTTCATCCTAACCGATAGGTTGAGTTCTCAATTGAACATATCCCTGGATATCATCCTATCTCAAAGAAATATTATAGAATAGACATTGTTGAGATAGAGTAGTTAAAGAAGCAGTTGTAGGAGAATATGGAGAAGGGTTTTATACGCTTGAGTACTTCACGGTGGGGTGCACTAATCCTCTTTGTCAAGAAGAAGGATAGATCAATGTGCCATTGCATTGATTATTGGGAACTCAATAAAATCACGATAAAGAACAAGTATCCCCTACCATGGATAGATGACTTGTTCGATTAGATTCGTGGGGCCAGTTATTTCTCTAATGTGGACCTTTGGTCGGGAAATCACCAATTAAAGGTGAGGAATGAAGATATTCTTTGTCTGCATTTAGAATGAGGTATGGACACAATGAGTTCATAATGATGCCCTCAAGACTCACTAATACTCCAAAAGTTTTCAAGGATTTAATGAATAGAGTCTTTAAATATTACATCAAAACATTTGTGGTAGTCTTTATTGATGATATTATGATATACTCCAAGAGCAAGGAGTAACATGAGGAGCATTTGAATACTATGTTAAAGACACTGCGAAGGGAGAAGTTGTATGAAAAGTACAGTAAATGTGAGTTCTGGATGGAGGAAGTATCATTCTGGGGGTATGCTATAACCATAAAGTGATATCTATGGACCCTTCTAAGATGAAGGCAATTGAAGAGAGGCCTAGGACAACTTTGATAATGGATATATGCATATTTTTGGGTCTATCTAGGTATTATCGATGATTTTTGAAGAACTTTTCACACTTTTCGAACCCAATGACCAAGCTGAAACAGAAGGGAGTAATGTTTTTCTGGACTCAGGAATATGAAGACTATTTCAAGTATTTGAAAGAGAGTCTTATCACAGCGCCAGTACTCACACTCCCTTCAAGTAGTGAAATATTTGTGGTGTATAGTGATTCTTAGAAGAAAGTATTAGGATATGTGCTAATGAAAAATGATTAAGTGATAGCTTATGCCTCAAGGCAGCTAAAAATTCATGAGCAAAAATATCCCTTGCATGATCTGGAGTTGGCGGTTGTGATCTTTGCATTGAAAATATGGCGGTATTGTCTCTATTGGGAGAAGTGTGGGATATAATCTGACCACAAGAGTTTCAAATATTCACACAAAAAGAGCTTAATATGTGCCAGCGAAGATGGATAGAGCTCATCAATGATTATGATTGCTCAATCCACTACCATCCCAGTAAGGCAAACAAGGTGGCGGATACTCTAAGTAGAAAGGATCATGCTGCTTTATTAATGATGAGAATTGAAAAAGGATACAATATTCTTGGATTTGAGAAGAATTTTTATGGGAATAATTAAGGGAGGAACATCATCAATACTTTGTCAAATGATTTCTCAACAATACCACTTGGAAGTAATAAAGGGTGCTCAATAAAAGATGTGGAAATTAAGAAATGGGTGGAAGCTATCGGAAATGAGAAATCCTCCAATTTTAAAATTGATGAGGATGGAGTTGTAAGATTTGGGACACTGTTATGTGTACCATATGATCCAGAGATAAATAAGGAGATATTGAATGATGCACATAGCTCGAACTTCTCTATCCACCTAGGGGGCACAAAGATGTATCAAGATCTTTGAGAAATCATTTGGTGGGACAATATGAAAAGGAAGATTGCAGAATATACATCAAAGTGTTTGGTATGTCAGCAAGTGAAGGCTAAGAGGAAAAAGTATAAGGGCATGATTCAACAATTACCCATACCAACATGGAAGTGGGAGAACATTTCCATGGACTTTGTCACTAAAATTCCAAGGACATCTAGAGGAAACAATGCTATATGGGTTATTGTGGATTGCCTTACAAAGAAAGTTCACTTTATCACAATTCAAGAGGACTTCTCATTGGATCAACTTGCATTTATTTACATAAAATAATTGGTAAGGCTACATGGAGTACCACTATCTATTTAATTCGATTGTGATCCGAGATTCACCTCAAAGTTCTTGAAAATTCTCCAACATGCTCTAAGCACTAAACTGAACATCAGTATAGCTTATCATCCTCAAACTGATGTCCAATCTGAGAAAACTATTCGGACACTGGAATACATGTTGAGAGCATGTTCTATAAAATTTAAAGGAGGATGGGACCAACATCTTCTACTAGTTGAATTCTCATACAACAACAGTTTCCACTCAAGCATCCAAATGGCACCATATGAAGCCCTTTATGGGAAAATGTGAAGAACAGTAGCATGCTGGGATGAATTCAGTGAGCGTAAGATGCTAGGACCTGAAATGGTCGAAAAGTGGTGGAGAAGTTAAAAACCATTCATCATCATGTCAAGGAAGCCCAAAGTTGACATAAAAGTTATGCAGACAATCGTCGATGAGACCTTGAGTTTAAAATTGGAGACATTGTATTTTTACACATATATCCATGGAAAAAGGTCATGATGTTTGGAAATAAAGGGAAGTTAAGTCCTAGGTACATCGGCCCCCTCGAGATCCTTGATCGAGTTGGAGTTGTGGCCTATCAAATGGCACATCCACCTACCTTGTTAAAATTACTTGATTTCTTTCCTGTATCCCTCTTTAAGAAGTACATACCAGACCCTTCACATGTAATCTCTTTAGAGGTGGTATAGTTGGAGGATGATCTTTCCTATGAGAAGCATCTAGTAATGATCTTGGATCGAGGAGATAATGTTCTACGCAACAAGACTAATTATTCATTCAAAGTACTATGGTGAAACCATAAGTACGAAGTGGAAATATGGGAACTGAAGGAAGAAATGATAGAAAAGTACCACAACCTGTTTTTGGCCTAGAATGTAAAATGAAATTTTGAGGGTGAAATTTCGTAAAGGGGGAAGAATGTAACGACCTAATGTTTTTCAATGGAAATTCCCTTATTATAAATAAGTCATAAAATCACATGAAAAAAAATAATGAACTAATAAGTGCTAAGTGACTTTTAAAATTAAGTTTTTCACTTTTGTTTTCAGAATCTCGAAAATCTGACATAAAAAGTTACAGTGAGTAAGTTATTTGGAGTCCGATAAGAAAAACATAATTTTTTTGTGAATAGTAACCTACCCTTATGAATAGTGACATAACCTTATGGATAGTGATATGCCCTAATGAATAGTAACATTACCTATGATAATATATAAATAATATTCAAGTTGAAAGTATGATATACCTATTTTTTAGAATAAGTAAATGAATGTTTTAAAACCGTGTTTTGATAATAAATTATAATTCTAATTAAATATTGAAATAATAATATTTAGAAAATAATATTTGAATTTTTTTTTTCATTTTTTGATTCTACATGTCAAAAAATGATTATGGTGAATTTTTGAGATTTTTTTTAAATACTTGAATTTTTGATGAATAGTAAAATACAATAATTTATGATAAATGCTAAATAATAGATTTATTGAGTGATTGATGATGATATGCTGATTTAATCCCTATTTTTTCGAATTCACGTGCATTTATTACTATTATTTTTCATGGAATACTTACTATTCCTTGTCTTGTGAAGAAATAATAAATTAATGATTATAATATTATAAAATCCCCCCTCTCCTCCACTATAATCCCCCCTCACTCCCTCTTCTCTTCACTACTCCAAATCCTTGTGCCTTGCCAATATTCTGCCCAAATCTATATCCAAGCTCCTCCCACACATCAAAAATCCCCTAGCCTCTTTAAAATACCAAATCCTCTCCCTTTAAGAGTTTCTTAGATGAAGTCTCAAGAGGTAAATTTCTCTTTCCAATTCATTCATTTCTTTTATGTTTTTTTTATTTTTGTTTCTTTCCACACCTACATTCACCCAAATGGTATGATAAATCCCTCAAAATACATGTAATGGAATTATATTATGATAATGGGAAACTTTTTTATCTTTTCTCCTTTCCTCACCATGTATTTGAAAGAAATGAAAGCACCGTTTGAGATGTGCTAATTTAGCACATTCAAGGACAAGGGTTTATCAATTTCTATTATCATCTTTAATTCTGGTCATGAAACCATTTATGTTATGGTTGAAACAGATTATTATATATGTAATATATCCTTTTTCTGGTTCTGTAATCCTTTTTTACTAATGGAATTAAGTTATAAAGAAAAACTTGTTCATTATAATCAAACCCGCCGATTAACCAAAATGGTTGTCACTAATGATATATATATATATAAACATTTGACTTCAATATAATAAAAAAAATTAAATTTAAAACTATGTGATCTCATGTATGTTCACTAATAGCATATAACTTCAATTTGGGACAACCAATTTCATCTTACATATTTATCGAAACATGAATATAAGTGAACTGGTCATTAAAACCAAGTAAACAAACGAGCCCAAATAATAAAGTGAACCTCATAACCAATAAAAATAGTTATAAATGAACATAAAATGATTATACTAAACCAATTAAATATAGAATATGTTTTGGAATTATTAATTAATAAACTTAATTTGTTTATTCAGGTCTTTAATAACAAGCGGAGAACACCAACGGATTTAAGGCAGCGAATCCTCTCCATTTCTCTCTTAATCAAGATTGTACTCTATGATATGCCTTTTTATGTGTAATACCTAATTATGGTGTATTTTCTTCAACTCCCCCATAAGTTATGAGAAACCCCTTTTGTCTATCATCAAGCCCTCTTAGGTACACCTGACACCATTCCAATAAACCATAACGAATTCTACCTGAACCCTTTTTGTTCATTCGGGTTTCCTTATATTTCTTTATATAAAGTGGATTTATCTTATCTATTTATATAAATATTCTAAATTTGGTTTATTTTTAAAAAATTCATCTATGAGGACCCTTTCATCAATCTCTTTTGGGGATATATATGTTTCTAAAAGATTCCATCCTTAGAACTTTTCGATAAGAAAAACTATTTTAATGGAACTTCCCAAATTTTTACCCAATTTCAAATACACTCTATCCTCTGTTATAAGCCATCATTGTCTTTATAAAATCATTGTTTTTTTATTATGAAAACCATCTTGGTGAAATTATGGTTTTATATAAAAGATTGTCCTATTTTTTATTTTAAAATCCTTATAGTATATTCCTTAAAACCGCACAAAAATGTTTTAATACTAATGTTTATCAAATACATTTATTATATATTGTCACTTCTATTTGACACCACCTGCCTTGTTATATGCCTATTTTACCTTATAAATATCCATGTATGTTCTAATCCCTTTCTTTCATGGACACTTTCATCATACTCTCATTTTTTATGCTTTATGTCATGATTGTGCTACACAATTGTTTCCATGGGTATTCTTATGTTTATGTATGGTTGACTATGTATGATTATTTATGTGGAAAGAATATTAATGAAAATGTTGAGATCGGTGCACCCAGATAGCGCTCCAATGCATTGGGTAAAGTTAAGTCTCATGAGATGCGATGTGAAACGAAATTGGCAGTTAGCCTTGACCCGTACTAAAATTTGAAACGGGATTGGTGGTTAGGCTTGACCCGTACTAAAGACATGTTTTATGATTCTTCTACAATTATATGATTCCATGTTTATATGATTTCGTGCTTATATGAGACGATTTTATATGTTTCATGATTTGGAAATCATTATGTAATGCCTCCTAACTCATGTTCTTAAGATTTATCCTTATGTTCTTTCCCTTACACTGCTTTTCAGCTCATCCCTTTGTTTCTTTGTTCCCCAGGGTACCCTATGCAGATGTAAGGGCTCAAAAGAAGTTAGGATCTTTTTATAGTGATTAAATAATGAAATGTTTTTTTAGCCCCATGTTTTATGTTTTATGTGCTTATTCTTCCAAGACACTAGACTTGATGATCCTTGGCTTGTACTCCGATGTATAATTATGCTTAAAATAATTTAATGTTATATGTAAAAGGCTTGGGTCACTATAAAAATTAATGTCATAAATTAAAAAAAATGTTTTGATGTAAGTTTTTTCAAAAACCAATGCCATAAATTGGTAACTCAGTATCTTTCTGTGTCTATTTTCATGAAAACTAACACAATATATAAAAAAATATTTTCAGTGTCGGTTTTCCAAAAATCTGACATAGAAATTTTTTTCGGACTCTTAGACATTGGTTTTTGTAAAAACCAACATCGAATGTTTTTTAAAAATAGTCAGGATCGAGAAACCCTCATGTTTTTGGATGTTTAAAATATAAACCCACGATGACTCCTCTTGACTCGTGATGACTTCAAAGGTGTATTTGTAATCTCCAACAGCCATTGTTGTCGATTTTCTTCCATTTTCGCGATCTGTGGTCTGATTTCTTGATTATCTCCCCTTATTTTATCATCTATGGATTATTTTTTCTTCCAAAACCTATTTTTGGTGACATTCAATCGTGGTTTGATTTTTTTTTTCATATTTATTTTTCTTTTGCACAATAATTTTTTGTATAGATCTTGTAGTGTTTAATTTTCTAAATCATTCCACGGAACAAAGTTTGGATTGGGGTCTATTTTCCTGTTAAACTCTGGATTTTGTAATTTTTTTTAAAATTTTGAAGATTAATTATTTATCATTTAATAATTATTTTTATTTTATTGAATTATTAGTTTATATATTATTATAAATGTGTTAGAACATGGTTAATAGTCATACCTAAGAGTGATCATCCCATATATGGTGAAATGTCCAAGTGGACAGGGATGTGATTTTTGTTATGGTTTATTATGGTTTCACCTTGAATGATGTGATTATATTCTTATTCTTATATATTTGTGATATTTATGGTATTTATACTTGGACCGGTACAAGAAGGATGTATAATTACATGTATCCTTATAGAAACATACAGATTAACATGTACTACAGATTACATTCCATTTAGGTTGCATTGTTATTCTCTTTTAAATTTACTAATATACCTTGTATGTTTAATTATAATGCCTTTTACATACCATGATAGTATTTTTATAAGAAAACATAATATTATCCTTTTTAGGTATTTGATAAGCATGATTGTTTTCACAGCATGATTATATTATATAATTATCTTTCTTTAAATATATATTCTATGTTAGAGTGTTTTCTATTTATGTAGTTGCTTTCCAGGTATATTTTTTATGTTAGTGATTCTCTAGAATTTCTACCTATACATATTGTAGTGTGCATGATTCCTATAGATTTATTAATGTTTCCCATGTTATTTACATATTTAGGTGATTAATTAGTAATCCATGGTTGTATTCTATGCATCCATACTTATATTTCATGTTTTCTTTTATTTATGACTTGTGATCTCATTCCCTAATATAATTTCCATGCACTTTTGGGTTAAATAATCTATTGGAATCAATCTAGTTGACGTAAATTTATAATTTAGCATCCAATGATAAATTAACATATAGATTATATTTTTTATTTTACTAGGATGTGTGTTTAATATTAATATAAAATGATTTAAAAATGAATGTAATTAGGTTTCCTCAGTTAGTATAAATGTTCACTTTCTTGTTTATTATTATTATTATAATAATTTTAGGATATAATAAAAATAATAATAATAAATCAAATGTGTTTTATGATATACCAATTTAGTTATGTATTTAATTTCATCTGTCATAATTTTGGGAGTATAAGGATTTATTTCACTTATAATATGAACATTTACTATAATTATTATTTCATATTACTAATAATAACTATTTTTTCACCTGCTAAATTAATGCAATCTTAAATACCTTTGACACATGAAACATCGAAATAATGCAACAACTATGTGAAATAAACTAATAAATTTTAGTATATTGATAATATAATTAAATTATAATATCAATATAACACATGTATATAATATTAAAATAAAAGGTTTACTATTTGTAAATGTGTTTCATATCTGATGTTTTCTATCTTATTATCTATAGTTTTTATTAAATGAGTTTCTATATAAAATTTATTTATATATTTATTTAAATGTTCATATGTTTTAACATATTCACCAATTATATTATGATATTAGGTATTGAATTGATCGTAATTGGATAGATTTATAAAGAAATATTAGTAAATATGAAAAATGAGTTGATAATTCTTGGAGTTTTCTAAATGACATATTCAAAACATGGATTTTATATTATGTCCATGTGTAATGTTTTTTAATATGAGATATTTAAACACCAGAGAAATCAAGGATCATATCATTTGTTATTGATTTATCTTTAATTATACACATTGGATCTGGCATGGTGAAAGAACTAAAAATTCAACATCTAATGTTTATGACAATATTCATAATGATGGAGAGGATCGTATTCAAGAATTAATTCATGATTTAAAAATAGCAATTGTTTAATGATTGTATGGAGATTCTAATAAGTCATTATTCCTGGGTTTTAGTAAATATTTAGTGTTATCAGCAGTTCTGAGATTAGTTGACTTAAAGGGAAAAAATGGGTGGAGTGATAAAAGTTTCTCAAACTTACTTGAGCTTCTAAAATAGCTACTTCCAAAAGGAAAGTGGCTTCTAGATTCCTATTATGAGGCAATGAAAATATTAGTCCCAATGGGATTGGGGTATAAAAATATATATTCTTTCTCTAATGATTTTTAATTTATAGGAAAAAATATGAATATTAATAAAATGTTCCTACATGTGGGACATCACGCTATAAGATAAATGAAAAGTCAACACAGATTCATTATTAGGTATTATCATCTAACCTCATGAAAAATCAATTTCGCACATTCTAATGATATCATCCAATATTTTTTGCATAAAATTTTGATAATTCAACTCTGATTCATTCTTAGGTACCAGAATCAAAAAGCTTCCTAAATCAATTTGGTACCTTCAATTTATTCCTCGTTTGAAATGTCTATTTGAAAATTAAATTGACACAAAAAGGTAAGTATGGCATTCAGATGAGCGCATCTCTGATGGTAACTTATGTCACCAGGTCAATTCACCACAATTGAAGAGTTTTGATAAAAAAATTCAGGATTTTTGAAGTGAAGTTATAAATCTAAGAATGAGATTGTGTACTGATGGAAAGAATCCATATTGGAGCCTCAATAGCCAATATAGTTCATAGCTTCTTTTTTGGTAGTTTACAACTTGTACCCACATCTATGTATAAAGAAAAAATATATTATGATGATTTTGATGATTTGTGGACCAAAACAACCAAGAAATGATATTAATGTGTACCTTTCACCATTTATTGATGATTTGAAACTACTATGGGAGGCAGGTGTTAATGTTTTCAATGCATACAAGAAAGAGTATTGTTTTGTTTTCTATGATAATGTTCACTATAAACGACTTTCCTGCATATGGAAACTTATCTGAATACAGTGTTAAGGGACATACAAAATGTTCAATTTGTGAATAATAGACTTCATATTATCAATTATGGAATGTAATAAAGATAGTGTACATGTTACATATAAGATTTTTTTGAAAGGATCATCATTATCATAGATTGAAAATAACATTTGATGGTTTACAAGAATACAATATTCCCCTTAGCCATTTTCAGCTGAA
The DNA here is from genome assembly GCA_963277665.1 of Viscum album. NCBI lineage: Eukaryota > Viridiplantae > Streptophyta > Magnoliopsida > Santalales > Viscaceae > Viscum > Viscum album. Next base: position 1,356,741,483 of record OY728164.1, read on the forward strand.
TAATGTTATGAAAGGATAAAAATATTGATTCTACATTTGGAAAGAAAAGATGTTATGGTCTTCAAATAAATATCTGGAAAGAGCAGTCTATTTATTTAACTACCTTATTGGAAATTTTTAGAAATAATACATAACATTGATGTTATTAATGTTGAGAAAAACATATGTGATAGTTTTATTGGAACATTTTTAGACATAAAAGGAAAGAAAAAAGATGGATTTCATGCTAGATTGGACTTGATATTAATGATAATACATTTGGAGTTATCTCCCACTATGAAAATAAACATAACATATTTACTTATGGCTTGTCACACATTATGAAAGATTGAAAAGATGATTGTTTTTCTAGTGTCATCATGGTATTAAAGTAACAAGTGGTTTTTCTTAACATGTGAATAATTTGTTATCATTGATGGATTTTAAATTAATAGGCATGAAATCTCATTATTTCCATGTGTTGATGAAACAAATTATACTAGTAGCAGTGCGTGGTATATTACCAACAGTTGTCAGAAATAATATCATTAGGTTATGTAATTATTTTCAAATCCATTTGTAGAAAAGTCGTTGATCCATATTTTTTGGATGTTTTGGATAATGAAGCAACTATTATTTTTTTCAACTAGAAATTTATTTTCCACAAACATTTTTTGATATAATGGTTCATCTACTGATTCATTTGGTGTGTGAGATAAGAATATGTGGGCCTGTTTATTTACGATGGATGTATACTTTTGAAAGATATATGAAAATTTTGAAGGGATTTGTTAAAAATCTTTATTGAACAAAGGCCTCTATTGTTCAAAAATATGTATTGGGAGAGGTGATTGAGTTCTGTACTAATTATTTGTATGAGGTGGAGCATATTGGTCTCCCTATATCTCAACATATTACAGTGGATAGTGAATTTTGAGGGATTAAAGGGTTAAAGGTAAAGTTCATTCTACATGATGAAGTGATACAGGAACATTTATACATTTTGAACAACATAGATGAGGTTCAATCATATATATCCTCACATACTGCTAAATTAAAGTTATGATATCAGAAAAGAAATGAAAAGTGGTTGGTGATTGAGAATAAGAGACATTTGTTTCATGGTTTAAAGAGAAAGTCACCACAGATATATCTGCATCGAAAACATTGAAGTGGTTAAAAGGAGGAACATATCTTAATGTGATCACACGGTCTAGTTTTGATATTAATGGATACAAATTTTACACAAAAAATCTATATTACAAGAGTACCATTCAGAATAGTGGTGTGTTGGTTTTCTCTGAAGTAGTGCATTTTTCGAGTTCCAAATATAAAAACCAATTTCTGTATTAACTCAATATTTCGTACTTCTTGAAGAAACATGGGAAATAGATTATATTAAATTTTTAAGTCACTATTTTTAAGTTTAATTATTTTAATAGTAAGAGTGGTGTGAAACATGATGAATATGGGATTAAACTGGTTGATTAGAAAATATTTAATTACAATGAGGAACCATTTATCATGTTGACACATGAAAACTAAGTATTTTATGTAATTGTTCCATAGAATGATCAATGGTCCAATGTTTTTCAAGGAAAAAGATACTATTTGGGCGATGAGCATGATGCTGATGATGTTATTTATTTACATGATCCTTATTTATTATGAAATTTATAGATGATTAAAATGAGTATAAGATAAACATAGTGCATGCAGTACGTAATGATCATAATGTAGGAAAATGATAAAACACTAAATTAGTATCCTAATTTTTCTGGTAAATATTTAAATTTTGTTTCTTTTTTTGAAACTCAGAAATTCGTGCCTCTTGTTTACTTACTTATTTTTTCTTTTCTTGTTTCAAAATATTCAATTTTATAATGATATGCATGTACAAAAAATTTCAGTACACTTTCTATTAGAAATGTTAGATACAGATATAGAGGATAAGTTTCCAAGGTAAATATATTTTTTCATATTATTAAATATTCAGTAATATACTTATTTAATGAAAGAAAACTATTAATTTACAAAAACAATTGCAGGACTACAGATGCTTCTTCGGCGTAGGAGAATTCTCTTGTTACTACTCAAAAATTAAGTTCTTAAGTTGGTAAATATGGTATTACAAGTTTACCAAAACTATAACTTTCTCATGATGATGATGGATTACGCATCTGTTTTGATGATAATAATTATGAAACTAGCCTAAATGCAGTTTAGTTTATTAGTTATATATCTATACAGAGTCATTGAAGGATCAGTATTTTATATCATGATTGGAAGTTAGTGGACAGGATGGTGAAGCAACATCTTTGGGAGGTCTTGATGGTAAAATATCTTAATAGACTTATTTTTTCTCATTTTTTGAGTATTAAATATTAAAAATGACATATTTAATTTATTAAATTATATATAACATTCAATTTTGAGGAAACCAAATAAATTAAGAAATTACATCTCTCTTTAACAACGGTTCGATAAAGGGATTTTAAAACAAAACTGACAAAAAATTGTGTTTTTAGAAAGTGAAGGTTTGGAAACCCATACCTCAAGTATCATTTTATAAATGAAGATACAAGGAAGTTATTTTTTGGCAGTCGTCATGCAGAAAAATTTCAGGTATGATAATTATTTTATATTGTAAAATTTATTATATTTTTTTCAAATTATAGAATAGTTTATTTTTATATAACAATACTCCAAGAGATCTCATCAAGAGATCCAGTTTGGAAATATATACCCTTATACGTTATCATATGGAGGGTATCAATATTTGGAGCATAAAATGATTGAATAAAAATTTGAAACATTAAGAGCTTTATCTAGTAGTGGTTCAGAAGAGGTCCAGTTTGGTCCTCCATCTCCTCCCACTCACCATGAAAAATGGAAATAAAAAAAAGAAGAAAAAATGACCAGAATATTATTGAGAAATCTAAGTAAGTCATTGAATAAATTGTAAATAAATATTATTTATTTTTAATCAATTTTTCTAATTTTATTAATTTTAAAGACTAATATAACATTTTCATTTTTCATTTTAGGATGAACATCCATAGAAAGAGACATAGGGTTCTTTTATCCCTGAGGGTAGGATTGAAATCCTAGCCACTACATTGGGAAAGGCCGAACACCCTGGTTGTGTTAGAGGATATCAGGTATGTGTTAGTATTTGAAAGGTTTTTTGTCATAGTAATCAACCAAGAGACTTAAAAATAGAATCCTAAAAAGTTGATATGAAATATATTAAATACTCTATGGGTGATAAATTTCAAGAATCAGTGTAGAAGGCTTTGATAGAACACTTGGAAATATAGTCACAGTCTGTGCAGCCTTCCTATGTATATTATTTATTTTTTATAAATTTTTCTATTTTATAAATTATAAACACTAATATAACTTTTTTTATTTTTCAGTCTTCCCAGCCAGTTCACCCAGACTACCCTATCCAATATGCCTACCCCGCCCCATCTGCACAGCCTTACCAGGTATATTATTTATTTGTCATAAATTTATTTGTTTTATAAATTATAAACACTGATATAACTTTTTCATTTTTCATCCTTCTCAGCCTGTTCAATCAGACTACCATGCCCCATCTGCCTACTTCGATCCTCCACCTCCTCGCTCTGACCAACCCATATATTATTTATTTGTCATCAATTTTTCTTATAAATTATAAATACTAATAGAATATTTTCATTTTTCAGCCTTCCCAACCTACTCACCTAGACTACCTTGCCCCATCTACCTACTTTGATCCTCCACCTCCTCGCTCAGACCAAACTATATACTGTGAGTTGTTTGTTAAAGATCCTCATATACATATTGTTCTATTAGGACTTGTGAATTTTCTTGGGGGATTATACACATCACAAGCCTATACAGATGGGTCAGGTTAGAGTATTAGTACTTGATATTATAGATCCTAATGTTCTACTATTACTTCTTATAGAGGAGATCGCCAGAGTTAGGGATTGTTTGGGTAATTTTTTACTTTGTCTAGCTGGTCTTCTTCATTATATTTCACATGAGGTATGCGTTTTTTAATATTAATTACAAATGATTCAAAATTAGTTAAAAAAAATTCTGAAATTTAACTTATGTAGTATTATATAAAAGAAAAATAAGCTACACAAATGAAAAAAACGTTCAAGAACAATAGACTACAGATACTTCAGATATTTCTTATGGGATAAAAAGATTATATCAATCTTCTTCTTAATTAAATCATATCTATGAGTTTTTGATGAAGGTTGATATATGAAGAAGAAAATATCCTTTGATATTACTCAATGAAGATATCATGAATCTAGTTGATTTTGAAGATCTCAGCCTGAATGTGGTGCAATTTTTTTCCATATAAGTAAATTGACATTTTAATTTGTATTTATTTAATAAAAAATAGTTTTAAATTGACTAACTATATTATATTTTTAAATTAGGTATCTACACATGCTTCTTCTACAAAATGAAATTACTGTCATTTACAGTTTTATAGATCTAGAATTCATTTCCATTGAAGTGCAACATGTGAATAATCCAGATAGAGTTTCATATATATGTGATATATTTTCACATATGAATATTGAGTGTTGGTTTTTTCCATTTCTTGATAAGTAAGAACAAAAACATAATTATGAACTAAAAATCATTATAATTTCATTAATTATGAACTTTTTGTATTGTAGGGGCATTGGATGTTAGGGGTATTGTGCCCAAATTAATGCACCTTATATTGGTTTTGATCCTTATCTGGGAATGTTCATAAAAGATTTTCTACCTTATTAGATAGGTAAGTTTTTTTTGTTTTTTTAAGCTCATTGTGTTTACTTGTTATTTTTAGAAATTTATTATTAGTTCATATATATTTTAATATAGTTCATGGAAAAAATTTAATCAGTGGTGGACACTGGTCAAGAATAAAAAGCCCCAATAGGAAATTGATTCCATGGATTAAGAGGAATTCAAGAGTATTTTTTTCAAAAAATATTTTCCTCGAACCCTCCATCTTAAGATAGAAAGAGAGTTCCTCAAACTCAAGAAGAAGGAAGATGAGTCCGTCGGGGCATATGAAGCAAACATTACAAGGCTTGCAAGGTACACCTCTATCTTTGTCATGACCACCAAAAGCAAGGTGGATCTCTTCTTTAGAGGACTAAAGGTGAGTCAATGAAAATCATTGGAAATTCGAGACTTCGACAGTTATGAGGACATTGTTAGTTGTGCCCTCAAGGATGAAATAGATATTGGATACTCGTAGTAGTCTTGTGGGCCTAGTGAAAAGAAGAGTAAAATGGAGAACAAAATCGATGGTTCATCAAAAAAATCCCATGATGGAAAGAATCTTGATTTTTTCCCTTGTAAAATTTGTGGGAAGAATAATCCTGGTAACTATTTGAAGGGAACCAACAATTTCTTCAAATGTGGAATGTTTGGTCATTTGGCCAAGAACTGCCAAAGGGATATGAAAAAACCTGATAATGTTGAAGAAGAAAGGAAGGTTCAGAGAAACACTCAGCCTGAAGTGTAGTGTTACAACTACAAGAATCATGGGAATTATGCAAACAATTTCCCTAATCTGAGCTTTATTAGAGGCAAGAAGCAATAACCTCCAAGGCCACAAGGAACGACTTATTCTATCACTAATACTGAGGTGGAGATGGACAAATATGTGGTTACTGGTACGCTTTTTATTCATTCAATAATAGAGGACATACTAATTGATTCTAGTTCTATGTATTATTTCATATATTTCATGTTTAGTAGAACTATTCAAACACCATCTCCATATTTGGAGGAAGGTTTAACATTGAGAACATTGATTGGGGAAATTTTTGTGTCAATAGTTTATAACTCCTCCCCAGTTAACTTTTGTGGACTGAACCTCCCAAAAAATCTCGTCATACTTCCTTTAGTTGAGTTCGACGCTATCTTGGGCATGGATTTTCTGTATTTATACAAAACCAACATCAACTATCGTGAAAGGGAGATAACTTTTCACATTCCAAATCATCCTCCAATTATTAACAAGTGTATGGAGGAAGATGAATCTCTTTTAGAATCTTCATCACAAGTGTGGATATTTCTTCCTTGTGAGTGGGTATATCTTGCTCAAATGACTGAGATAAAGGGGAGAATCATGCTTGAAGACTTGCCCATCTTGAGGGATTTCACTAATGTATTCCCTGAAGAGTTTCTTGGTTTTCATCCTAACCGATAGGTTGAGTTCTCAATTGAACATATCCCTGGATATCATCCTATCTCAAAGACACCTTATAGAATGGACATCGTTGAGATAGAGTAGTTAAAGAAGCAGTTGTAGGAGAATATGGAGAAGGGTTTTATACGCTTGAGTACTTCACGGTGGGGTGCACTAATCCTCTTTGTCAAGAAGAAGGATAGATCAATGTACCATTGCATTGATTATTGGGATCTCAATAAAATCACGATAAAGAACAAGTATCCCCTACCATGGATAGATGACTTGTTCGATTAGATTCGTGGGGCCAGTTATTTCTCTAATGTGGACCTTTGGTCGGGAAATCACCAATTAAAGGTGAGGAATGAACATATTCTTTGTCTGCATTTAGAATGAGGTATGGACACAATGAGTTCATAATTATGCCCTCAAGACTCACTAATAATCCAAAAGTTTTCAAGGATTTAATGAATAGAGTCTTTAAATATTACATCAAAACATTTGTGGTAGTCTTTATTGATGATATTATGATATACTCCAAGAGCAAGGAGTAACATAAGGAGCATTTGAATACTATGTTAAAGACACTGTGAAGGGAGAAGTTGTATGAAAAGTACAGTAAATGTGAGTTCTGGATGGAGGAAGTATCATTCTGGGGGTATGCTTTAACCACAAAGTGATATCTATGGACCCTTCTAAGATGAAGGCAATTGAAGAGAGGCCTAGGACAACTTTGATAATGGATATATGCATATTTTTTGGTCTATCTAGGTATTATCGATGATTTTTGAAGAACTTTTCACACTTTTCGAACCCAATGACCAAGCTGAAACAGAAGGGAGTAATGTTTTTCTGGACTCAGGAATATGAAGACTATTTCAAGTATATGAAAAAGAGTCTTATCACAGCGCCAGTACTCACACTCCCTTCAAGTAGTGACATATTTGTGGTGTATAGTGATTCTTAGAAGAAAGTATTAGGATATGTGCTAATGAAAAATGATTAAGTGATAGCTTATGCCTCAAGGCAGATAAAAATTCATGAGCAAAAATATCCCATGCATGATCTGGAGTTGGCGGTTATGATCTTTGCATTGAAAATATGGCGGTATTGTCTCTATTGGGAGAAGTGTGGGATATAATCTGACCACAAGAGTCTCAAATATTCACAAAAAAAGAGCTTAATATGTGCCAGCGAAGATGGATAGAGCTCATCAATGATTATGACTGCTCAATCCACTACCATCCCAGTAAGGCAAACAAGGTGGCGGATACTCTAAGTAGAAAGGATCATGCTGCTTTATTAATGATGAGAATTGAAAAAGGATACAATATTCTTGGATTTGACAAGAATTGTTATGGGAATAATTAAGGGAGGAACATCATCAATACTTTGTCAAATGATTTCTCAACAATACCACTTGGAGAAAATAAAGGGTGCTCAATAAAAGATGTGGAAATTAAGAAAAGGGTGGAAGCTATCAAAAATGAGAAATCCTCCAATTTTAAAATTGATGAGGAAGGAGTTGTAAGATTTTGGACACGGTTATGTGTACCATATGATCCAGAGATAAATAAGGAGATATTGAATGATGCACATAGCTCGAACTTCTCTATCCACCTAGGGGGCAGAAAGATGTATCAAGATCTTTGAGAAATCATTTTGTGGGACAATATGAAAAGGAAGATTGCTGAATATACATCAAAGTGTTTGGTATGTAAGCAAGTGAAGGCTAAGAGGAAAAAGTATAAGGGCATGATGCAACAATTACCCATACCAACATGGAAGTGGGAGAACATTTCAATGGACTTTGTCACTAAAATTCCAAGGACATCTAGAGGAAACAATTCTATATGGGTTATTGTGGATTGCCTTACAAAGAAAGTTCACTTTATCACAATTCAAGAGGACTTCTCATTGGATCAACTTGCATGTATTTACATAAAATAAGTGGTAAGGCTACATGGAGTACCACTATCTATTTAATTCGATTGTGATCCGAGATTCACCTCAAAGTTCTTGAAAATTCTCCAACATGCTCTAAGCACTAAACTGAACATCAGTATAGCTTATCATCCTCAAACTGATGGCCAATCTGATAAAACTATTCGGACACTGGAATATATGTTGAGAGCATGTTCTATAAAATTTAAAGGAGGATGGGACCAACATCTTCTACTAGTTGAATTCTCAGACAACAACAGTTTCCACTCAAGCATCCAAATGGCACCATATGAATCCCTTTATGGGAAAATGTGAAGAACAGTATCATGTTGGGATGAATTCAGTGAGCGTAAGATGCTAGGACCTGAAATGGTCGAAAAGTGGTGGAGAAGTTAAAAACCATTCATCATCATGTCAAGGAAGCCCAAAGTTGACATAAAAGTTATGCAGACAATCGTCGATGAGACCTTGAGTTTAAAATTGGAGACATTGTATTTTTACTCATATATCCATGGAAAAAGGTCATGATGTTTGGAAATAAAGGGAAGTTAAGTCCCAGGTACATCGGCCCCTTCGAGATCCTTGATCGAGTTGGAGTTGTGGCCTATCAAATGGCACATCCACCTACCTTGTTAAAATTACTTGATTTCTTTCCTGTATCCCTCTTTAAGAAGTACATACCAGACCCTTCACATGTAATCTCTTTAGAGGTGGTATAGTTGGAGGATGATCTTTCCTATGAGGAGCATCTAGTAATGATCTTGGATCGAGGAGACAATGTTCTACGCAACAAGACTAATTATTCATTCAAAGTACTACGGTGAAACCATAAGTACGAAGTGGAAATATGGGAACTGAAGGAAGAAATGATAGAAAAGTACCCCAACCTGTTTTTGTCCTAGAATGTAAAATGAAATTTTGAGGGTGAAATTTCTTAAAGGGGGAAGAATGTAACGACCCAATGTTTTTCAATGGAAATTCCCTTATTATAAATAAGTCATAAAATCACATGAAAAAAAAATAATGAACTAATAAGTGCTAAGTGACTTTTAAAATTAAGTTTTTCACTTTTGTTTTCAGAATCTCGAAAATCTGACATAAAAAGTTACAGTGAGTAAGTTATTTGGAGTCCGATAAAAAAAACATAATTTTTTTGTGAATAGTAACCTACCCTTATGAATAGTGACATAACCTTATGGATAGTGATATGCCCTAATGAATAGTAACATTACCTATGATAATATATAAATAATATTCAAGTTGAAAGTATGATATACCTATTTTTTAGAATAAGTAAATGAATGTTTTAAAACCGTGTTTTGATAATAAATTATAATTCTAATTAAATATTGAAATAATAATATTTAGAAAATAATATTTGAATTTTTTTTTCATTTTTTGATTCTACATGTCAAAAAATGATTATGGTGAATTTTTGAGATTTTTTTGAAATACTTGAATTTTTGATGAATAGTAAAATACAATAATTTATGATAAATGCTAAATAATGGATTTATTGAGTGATTGATGATGATATGCTGATTTAATCCCTATTTTTTCGAATTCACGTGCATTTATTACTATTATTTTTCATGGAATACTTACTATTCCTTGTCTTGTGAAGAAATAATAAATTAATGATTATAATATTATAAAATCCCCCCTCTCCTCCACTATAATCCCCCATCACTCCATCTTCTCTTCACTACTCCAAATCCTTGTGCCTTGCCAATATTCTGCCCAAATCTATATCCAAGCTCCTCCCACACATCAAAAATCCCCTAGCCTCTTAAAAATACCAAATCCTCTCCCTTTAAGAGTTTCTTAGATGAATTCTCAAGAGGTAAATTTCTCTTTCCAATTCATTCATTTCTTTTATGTTTTTTTATTTTTGTTTCTTTCCACACCTACATTCACCCAAATGGTATGATAAATCCCTCAAAATACATGTAATGGAATTATATTATGATAATGGGAAACTTTTTTATCTTTTCTCCTTTCCTCACCATGTATTTGAAAGAAATGAAAGCACCGTTTGAGATGTGCTAATTTAGCACATTCAAGGACAAGGTTTTATCAATTTCTATTATCATCTTTAATTCTGGTCATGAAACCATTTATGTTATGGTTGAAACAGATTATTATATATGTAATATATCCTTTTTCTGGTTCTGTAATCCTTTTTACTAATGGAATTAAGTTATAAAGCAAAACTTGTTCATTATAATCAAACCCGTCGATTAACCAAAATGGTTGTCACTAATGATATATAAATATATAAACATTTGACTTCAATATAATAAAAAAAATTAAATTTAAAACTATGTGATCTCATGGATGTTCACTAATAGCATATAACTTCAATTTGGGACAACCAATTTCATCTTACATATTTATCGAAACATGAATATAAGTGAACTGGTCATTAAAACCAAGTAAACAAACGAGCCCAAATAATAAAGTTAAACCTCATAACCAATAAAAATAGTTATAAATGAACATAAAATGATTATACTAAACCAATTAAATATAGAATATGTTTTGGAATTATTAATTAATAAACTTAATTTGTTTATTCAGGTCTTTAATAACAAGCGGAGAACACCAACGGATTTAAGGCAGCGAATCCTCTCCATTTCTCTCTTAATCAAGATTGTCCTCTATGATATGCCTTTTTATGTGTAATACCTAATTATGGTTTATTTTCTTCAACTCCCCCATAAGTTATGAGAAACCCCTTTTGACTATCATCAAGCCCTCTTAGGTACACCTGACACCATTCCAATAAACCATAACGAATTCTACCTGAACCCTTTTTGTTCATTCGGGTTTCCTTATCTTTCTTTATATAAAGTGGATTTATCTTATCTATTTATATAAATATTCTAAATTTTGTTTATTTTTAAAAAATTCATCTATGAGGACCCTTTCATCAATCTCTTTTGGGGATATATATGTTTCTAAAAGATTCCATCCTTAGAACTTTTCGATAAGCAAAACTATTATAATGGAACTTCCCAAATTTTTACCCAATTTCAAATACACTCTATCCTCTGTTATAAGCCATCATTGTCTTTATAAAATCATTGTTTTTTTATTATGAAAACCATCTTGGTGAAATTATGGTTTTATATAAAAGATTGTCCTATTTTTTATTTTAAAATCCTTATAGTATATTCCTTAAAACCGCACAAAAATGTTTTAATACTAATGTTTCTCAAATACATTTATTATATATTGTCACTTCTATTTGACACCACCTGCCTTGTTATATGCCTATTTTACCTTATAAATATCCATGTATGTTCTAATCCCTTTCTTTCATGGACACTTTCATCATACTCTCATTTTTTATGCTTTATGTCATGATTGTGCTACACAATTGTTTCCATGGGTATTCTTATGTTTATGTATGGTTGACTATGTATGATTATTTATGTGGAAAGAATATTAATGAAAATGTTGAGATCGGTGCACCCAGATAGCGCTCCAATGCATTGGGTAAAGTTAAGTCTCATGAGATGCGATGTGAAACGAAATTGGCAGTTAGCCTTGACCCGTACAAAAATTTGAAACGGGATTGGTGGTTAGGCTTGACCCGTACTAAAGACATGTTTTATGATTCTTCTACAATTATATGATTCCATGTTTATATGATTTCGTGCTTATATGAGACGATTTTATATGTTCCATGATTTGGAAATCATTATGTAATGCCTCCTAACTCATGTTCTTAAGATTTATCCTTATGTTCTTTCCCTTACACTCCTTTTCAACTCATCCCTTTGTTTCTTTGTTCCCCAGGGTACCCTATGCAGATGTAAGGGCTCAAAAGAAGTTAGGATCTTTTTATAGTGATTAAATAAAGAAATGTTTTTTTAGCCCCATGTTTTATGTTTTATGTGCTTATTCTTCCAAGACACTAGACTTGATGATTCTTGGCTTGTACTCTGATGTATAATTATGCTTAAAATAATTTAATGTTATATGTAAAAGGCTTGGGTCACTATAAAAATTAATGTCATAAATTAAAAAAAATGTTTTGATGTAAGTTTTTTCAAAAACCAATGCCATAAATTGGTAACTCAGGATCTTTCTGTGTCTATTTTCATGAAAACTATCACAATATATAAAAAAATATTTTCAGTGTCGGTTTTCCAAAAATCTGACATAGAAATTTTTTTTCGGACTCTTAGACATTGGTTTTTGTAAAAACCAACATCGAATGTTTTTTAAAAATAGTCAGGATCGAGAAACCCTCATGTTTTTGGATGTTTAAAATATAAACCCACGATGACTCCTCTTGACTCGTGATGACTTCAAAGGTGTATTTGTAATCTCCAACAGCCATTGTTGTCGATTTTCTTCCATTTTCGCAATATGTGGTCTGATTTCTTGATTATCTCCCCTTATTTTATCATCTATGGATTATTTTTTCTTCCAAAACCTATTTTGGGTGACATTCAATCGTGGTTTGATTTTTTTTTTCATATTTATTTTTCTTTTGCACAATAATTTTTTGTATAGATCTTGTAGTGTTTAATTTTTTAAATCATTCCATGGAACAAAGTTTGGATTGGGGTCTATTTTCCTGTTAAACTCTGAATTTTGTAATTTTTTTAAAATTTTGAAGATTAATTATTTATCATTTAATAATTATTTTTATTTTATTGAATTATTAGTTTATATATTATTATAAATGTGTTTGAACATGGTTAATAGTCATACCTAAGAGTGATCATCCCATATATGGTGAAATGTCCAAGTGGACAGGGATGTGATTTTTATTATGGTTTATTATGGTTTCACCTTGAATGATGTGATTATATTCTTATTCTTATATATTTGTGATATTTATGGTATTTATACTTGGACCGGTACAAGAAGGATGTATAATTACATGTATCCTTATAGAAACATACAGATTAACATGTACTACAGATTACATTCCATTTAGGTTGCATTGTTATTCTATTTTAAATTTACTAATATACCTTGTATATTTAATTATAATGCCTTTTACATACCATGATAGTATTTTTATAAGAAAACATAATATTATCCTTTTTAGGTATTTGATAAGCATGATTGTTTTCACAGCATGATTATATTATATAATTATCTTTCTTTAAATATATATTCTATGTTAGAGTGTTTTCTATTTATGTAGTTGCTTTCCAGGTATATTTTTTATGTTGGTGATTCTCTAGAATTTCTACCTATACATATTGTAGTGTGCATGATTCCTATAGATTTATTAATGTTTCCCATGTTATTTAGATATTTAGGTGATTAATTAGTAATCCATGGTTGTATTCTATGCATCCATAGTTATATTTCATGTTTTCTTTTATTTATGACTTGTGATCTCATTCCCTAATATAATTTCCATGCACTTTTGGGTTAAATAATCTATTGGAATCAATCTAGTTGACGTAAATTTATAATTTAGCATCTAATGATAAATAAACATATAGATTACATTTTTTATTTTACTAGGATGTGTGTTTAATATTAATATAAAATGATTTAAAAATGAATGTAATTAGGTTTCCTCAGTTAGTATAAATGTTCACTTTCTTGTTTATTATTATTATTATAATAATTTTAGGATATAATAAAAATAATAATAATAAATCAAATGTGTTTTAAGATATACCAATTTAGTTATGTATTTAATTTCATCTGTCATAATTTTGGGAGTATAAGGATTTATTTCACTTATAATATGAACATTTACTATAATTATTATTTCATATTACTAATAATAACTATTTTTTCACCTGCTAAATTAATGCAATCTTAAATACTTTTGACACATGAAACATCGAAATAATGCAACAACTATGTGAAATAAACTAATAAATTTTAGTATATTGATAATATAATTAAATTATAATATCAATATAACACATGTATATAATATTAAAATAAAAGGTTTACTATTTGTAAATGTGTTTCATATCTGATGTTTTCTATCTTATTATCTATAGTTTTTATTAAATGAGTTTCTATATAAAATTTATTTATATATTTATTTAAATGTTCATATGTTTTAACATATTCACCAATTATATTATGATATTAGGTATTGAATTGATCGTAATTGGATAGATTTATAAAGAAATATTAGTAAATATGAAAAATGAGTTGATAATTCTTGGAGTTTTCTAAATGACATATTCAAAACATGGATTTTATATTATGTCCATGTGTAATGTTTTTTAATATGAGATATTTAAACACCAGAGAAATCAAGGATCATATCATTTGTTATTGATTTAGCTTTAATTATACACATTGGATCTGGCATGGTGAAAGAACTAAAAATTCAACATCTAATGTTTATGACAATATTCATAATGATGGAGAGGATCGTATTCAAGAATTAATTCATGATTTAGGTGTTGAAACCATAAAAAAATAGCAATTGTTTAATGATTGTATGGAGATTCTAATAAGTCATTATTCCTGGGTTGTAGTAAATATTTAGTGTTATCAGCAGTTTTGAGATTAGTTGACTTAAAGGAAAAAAATGGGTAGAGTGATAAAAGTTTCTCAAACTTACTTGAGCTTCTAAAATAGCTACTTCCAAAAGGAAAGAGGCTTCTAGATTCCTATTATGAGGCAATGAAAATATTATTCCCAATGGGATTGGGGTATAAAAATATATATTCTTTCTCTAATGATTTTTAATTTATAGGAAAAAATATGAATATTAATAAAATGTTCCTACATGTGGGACATCACGCTATAAGATAAATGAAAAGTCAACACAGATTCATTCTTAGGTATTATCATCTAACCTCATGAAAAATCAATTTCGCACATTCTAATGATATCATCCAATATTTTTTGCATAAAATTTTGATAATTCAACTGTGATTCATTCTTAGGTACCAGAATCAAAAAGATTCCTAAATCAATTTGGTACCTTCAATTTATTCCTCGTTTGAAATGTCTATTTGAAAATTAAATTGACACAAAAAGGTAAGTATGGCATTCAGATGAGCGCATCTCTGATGGTAACTTATGTCACCAGGTCAATTCACCACAATTGAAGAGTTTTGATAAAAAAATTCAGGATTTTTGAAGTGAAGTTATAAATCTAAGAATGAGATTGTGTACTGATGGAAAGAATCCATATTGGAGCCTCAATAGCCAATATAGTTCATAGCTTCTTTTTTGATAGTTTAAAACTTGTACCCACATCTATGTATAAAGAAAAAATATATTATGATGATTTTGATGATTTATGGACCAAAACAACCAATAAATGATATTAATGTGTACCTTTCACCATTTATTGATGATTTGAAACTACTATGGGAGGCAGGTGTTAATGTTTTCAATGCATACAAGAAAGAGTATTTTTTTGTTTTCTATGATAATGTTCACTATAAACGACTTTCCTGCATATGGAAACTTATCTGAATACAGTGTTAAGGGACATACAAAATGTTTAATTTGTGAATAATAGACTTCATATTATCAATTATGGAATGTAATAAAGATAGTGTACATGTTACATATAATATTTTTTTGAAAGGATCATCATTATCATAGATTGAAAAGAACATTTGATGGTTTACAAGAATACAATATTCCCCTTAGCCATTTTCAGCTGAATAATGTTATGAAAGGATAAAAATATTGATTCTACATTTGGAAAGAAAAGATGTTATGGTCTTCAAATAAATATCTGGAAAGAGCAGTCTATTTTTTTAACTACCTTATTGGAAATTTTTAGAAATAATACATAACATTGATGTTATTAATGTTGAGAAAAACATATGTGATAGTTTAATTGGAACATTTTTAGACATAAAAGGAAAGAAAAAAAGATGGATTTCATGCTAGATTGGACTTGATATTAATGATAATACATTTGGAGTTATCTCCCACTATGAAAATAAACATAACATATTTACTTATGGCTTGTCACACATTATGAAAGATTGAAAAGATGATTGTTTTTCTAGTGTCATCATGGTATTAAAGTAACCAGTGGTTTTTCTTAAAATGTGAATAATTTGTTATCATTGATGGATTTTAAATTAATAGGCATGAAATCTCATTATTTCCATGTGTTGATGAAACAAATTCTTCTAGTAGCAGTGCGTGGTATATTACCAACAGTTGTCAGAAATAATATCATTAGGTTATGTAATTATTTTCAAATCCATTTATAGAAAAGTCGTTGATCCATATTTTTTGGATGTTTTGGATAATGAAGCAACTATTATTTTTTTCAACTAGAAATTTATTTTCCACCAACATTTTTTGATATAATGGTTCATCTACTGATTCATTTGGTGTGTGAGATAAGAATATGTGGGCCTGTTTATTTACGATGGATGTATACTTTTGAAAGATATATGAAAATTTTGAAGGGATTTGTTAAAAATCTTTATTGATCAAAGGCCTCTATTGTTCAAAAATATGTATTGGGAGAGGTGATTGAATTCTGTACTAATTATTTGTATGAGGTGGAGCATATTGGTCTCCCTATATCTCAACATATTACAGTGGATAGTGAATTTTGAGGGATTAAAGGGTTAAAGGTAAAGTTCATTCCACATGATGAAGTGATACAAGAACATTTATACATTTTGAACAACATAGATGAGGTTCAATCAAATATATCCTCACATATTGCTAAATTAAAGTTATGATATCAGAAAAGAAATGAAAAGTGGTTGGTGATTGAGAATAAGAGACATTTGTTTCATGGTTTAAAGAGAAAGTCACCACAGATATATCTGCATCGAAAACATTGAAGTGGTTAGAAGGAGGAACATATCTTAATGTGATCACATGGTCTAGTTTTGATATTAATGGATACAAATTTTACACAAAAAATCTATATTACAAGAGTACCATTCAGAATAGTGGTGTGTTGGTTTTCTCTGAAGTAGTGCATTTTTCGAGTTCCAAATATAAAAACCAATTTCTGTATCAACTCAATATTTCGTACTTCTTGAAGAAACATGGGAAATAGATTATATTAAATTTTTAAGTCACTATTTTTAAGTGTAATTTTTTTAATAGTAAGAGTGGTGTGAAACATGATGAATATGGGATTAAACTGGTTGATTAGAAAATATTTAATTACAATGAGGAACTATTTATCATGTTGACACATGAAAACTAAGTATTTTATGTAATTGTTCCATAGAATGATCAATGGTCCAATGTTTTTCAAGGAAAAAGATACTATTTGGGCGATGAGCATGATGCTGATGATGTTATTTATTTACATGATCCTTATTTATTATGAAATTTATAGATGATTAAAATGAGTATAAGATAAACATAGTGCATGCAGTACGTAATGATCATAATGAAGGAAAATGATAAAACACTAAATTAGTATCCTAATTTTTCTGGTAAATATTTAAATTTTGTTTCTTTTTTTGAAACTCAGAAATTCGTGCCTCTTGTTTACTTACATATTTTTTCTTTTCTTGTTTCAAAATATTCAATTTTATAATGATATGCATGTACAAAAAATTTCAGTACACTTTCTATTAGAAATGTTAGATACAGATATAGAGGATAAGTTTCCAAGGTAAATATATTTTTTCATATTATTAAATATTCAGTAATATACTTATTTAATGAAAGAAAACTATTAATTTACAAAAACAATTGCAGGACTACAGATGCTTCTTCGGCGTAGGAGAATTCTCCTGTTACTACTCAAAAATTAAGTTCTTAAGTTGGTAAATATGGTATTACAAGTTTACCAAAACTATAACTTTCTCATGATGACGACGGATTACACATCTGTTTTGATGATAATAATTATGAAACTAGCCTAAATGCAGTTTAGTTTATTAGTTATATATCTATACAGAGTCATTGAAGGATCAGTATTTTATATCATGATTGGAAGTTAGTGGACAGGATGGTGAAGCAACATCTTTGGGAGGTCTTGATGGTAAAATATCTTAATAGACTTATTTTATCTCACTTTTTGAATATTAAATATTAAAAATGACATATTTAATTTATTAAATTATACATAACATTCAATTTTGAGGAAACCAAATAAATTAAGAAATTACATCTCTCTTTAACAACGGTTCGATAAAGGGATTTTAAAACAAAACTGACAAAAAATTGTGTTTTTAGAAAGTGAAGGTTTGGAAACCCATACCTCAAGTATCATTTTATAAATGAAGATACAAGGAAGTTATTTTTTGGCAGTCGTCATGTAGAAAAATTTCAGGTATGATAATTATTTTATATTGTAATATTTATTATATTTTTTTCAAATTATAGAATAGTTTATTTTTATATAACAAGACTCCAAGAGATCTCATCAAGAGATCCAGTTTGGAAATATATACCCTTATACGTTATCATATGGAGGGTATCAATATTTGGAGCATAAAATGATTGAATAAAAATTTGAAACATTAAGAGCTTTATCTATTAGTGGTTCAGAAGTGGTCCAGTTTGGTCCTCCATCTCCTCCCACTCACCATGAAAAATGGAAATAAAAAAAAGAAGAAAAAATGACCAGTATATTATAGAGAAATCTAAGTAAGTCATTGAATAAATTGTAAATAAATATTATTTATTTTTCATCATTTTTTCTAATTTTATTAATTTTAAAGACTAATATAACATTTTCATTTTTCATTTTAGGATGAACATCCATAGAAAGAGACATAGGGTTCTTTTATCCCTGAGGGTAGGATTGAAATCCTAGCCACTACATTGGGAAAGGCCGAACACCCTGGTTGTGTTAGAGGATATCAGGTATGTGTTAGTATTTGAAAGGTTTTTTGTCATAGTAATCAATCAAGAGACATAAAAATAGAATCCTAAAAAGTTGATATGAAATATATTAAATACTCTATGGGTGATAAATTTCAAGAATCAGTGTAGAAGTCTTTGATAGAACACTTGGAAATATAGTCACAGTCTGTGCAGCCTTCCTATGTATATTATTTATTTTTTATAAATTTTTCTATTTTATAAATTATAAACACTAATATAACTTTTTTTATTTTTCAGTCTTCCCAGCCAGTTCACCCAGACTACCATGTCCAATCTGCCTACCCCGCCCCATCTGCACAGCCTTACCAGGTATATTATTTATTTGTCATAAATTTATTTGTTTTATAAATTATAAACACTGATATAACTTTTTTGTTTTTCATCCTTCTCAGCCTATTCAATCAGACTACCATGCCCCATCTGCCTACTTCGATCCTCCACCTCCTCGCTCTGACCAACCCATATATTATTTATTTTTCATCAATTTTTCTTATAAATTATAAATACTAATAGAATTTTTTCATTTTTCAGCCTTCCCAACCTACTCACCTAGACTACCTTGCCCCATCTACCTACTTTGATCCTCCACCTCCTCGCTCAGACCAAACTATATACTGTGAGTTGTTTGTTAAAGATCCTCATATACATATTGTTCTATTAGGACTTGTGAATTTTATTGGGGGATTATACACATCACAAGCCTATACAGATGGGTCGGGTTAGAGTATTAGTACTTGATATTATAGATCCTAACGTTCTACTATTACTTCATATAGAGGAGATCGCCAGAGTTAGGGATTGTTTGGGTAATTTTTTACTTTGTCTAGATGGTCTTCTTCATTATATTTCACATGAGGTATGCGTTTTTTAATATTAATTACAAATGATTCAAAATTAGTTAAATTTTTTTTCTGAAATTTAACTTATATAGTATTATATAAAAGAAAAATAAGCTACACAAATGAAAAAAACGTTCAAGAACAATAGACTACAGATACTTCAGATATTTCTTATGGGATAAAAAGATTATATCAATCTTCTTCTTAATTAAATCATATCTATGAGTTTTTGATGAAGGTTGATATATGAAGAAGAAAATATCCTTTGATATTACTCAATGAAGATATCATGAATCTAGTTGATTTTGAAGATCTCAGCCTGAATGTGGTGCAATTTTTTTCCATATAAGTAAATTGACATTTTAATTTGTATTTATTTAATAAAAAATAGTTTTAAATTGACTAACTATATTATATTTTTAAATTAGGTATCTACACATGCTTCTTCTACAAAATGAAATTACTGTCATTTACAGTTTTATAGATCTAGAATTTATTTCCATTTAAGTGCAACATGTGAATAATCCAGATAGAGTTTCATATATATGTGATATATTTTCACATATTGAGTGTTGGTTTTTTCCATTTCTTGATAAGTAAGAACAAAAACATAATTATGAACTAAAAATCATTATAATTTCATTAATTATGAACTTTTTGTATTGTAGGGGCATTGGATGTTAGGCGTATTGTGCCCAAATTAATGCACCTTATATTGGTTTTGATCCTTATCTGGGAATCTTCATAAAAGATTTTCTACCTTATTAGATAGGTAAGTTTTTTTTGTTTTTTTAAGCTCATTGTGTTTACTTGTTATTTTTAGAAATTTATTATTAGTTCATATATATTTTAATATAGTTCATGGAAAAAATTTAATAAGGAATATATGTCAAAAAAGAAACCAAATACAATCAACTATGTGGAAGTAAAGGTAATTAGTTTTTATATTATATTTTATTCTGATTTTTGGTTATCTGTTGATTTTTATTATTAGTTTAATTTTTTATAACTGAAGTTTCATCGTTAAAGAGGACATGCTGAATGTGTTTATTATATTATATGATTCATGTATGATATAATCATAACTATAGAAACTACTAAATTTGGTAAGGTTAGTTGTATTAGTTTTTTTATATTTTTTCTATATTATTCTATTTTTTAATCTCATAAAATTTAATGTTATTATAGGAATTTGGTGATTACTGGTCTTATTATTAATCTTATCTTACCTATATTCAATCTATTTTTGTGAACAATTTATTAGTTATGATTAGGATTTGAGGTATGTATATTCTAATATTTATGAATAATATTACATATGGGTTCAAAAAACTATCTCTTTTGATATAATAGGTGTTTGAACAAACTGATAATCAAATTAATGTTATAACCATAACCAATAATGACTACGTTGTAAATTTCAGGTATGTATATTTTTATTCTACTTTATAATATAAATGTGTAGATAATTTTTTGATTAACTAGATAAAATCATGTAATTTATAGGTTTTTAGTCACTGATAAATAATGATTGATTGTTGTATATTTTGTTTTTATTATAGGGGTTTCAGTTATTTTAGAATTTTTATATTTTAAATTTTCTAAAAAAAATAAACTTTTGAGGTCCATTTTTTTTAAAATTGGCGTGGAAATTTTTAAAAAAATATTCGGTTTTTGGCATCATTTTTTAAAGAAACTGACACTGAAACATACACGAAGAGGGTTTTTAGTGTTGGTTTTTTAATAAAACAAAACAAAACAAATTTACATCACCTTTATAAACTTCTGTTAAAATTCAACATTAAAAGTAAAAAATTTGATGTTAAATCATGTTTTTTCACTAGCGATTAAAAGATAAAAATTAAGGATAAACCGAAAAGATAAGGTTTAAAATAAAATAAATACATATCTAAAAATTATTCAATGAGATGATTTAAAGTTATTATAATATTAACATATACATAACTCAATTTAGAATCATTTGGATTAAAAAATTAAATTGTTTTAATTTAATATTTTAAGAGTTTCTAAGGGTGCCCCTACCCTCTCTTATAAAAAGACACTCATTCCTCTCTATTAATCACACTTCCAAAATCATTTTGGTCACGAAATATCTATTCAAACCCCTTACTATAATCCCTCTTCATATTATCTAGGCCTTATTTTAGGTATAACACCCTTTATAGAGGTGTTAAGGTGTTAATAAATGTGATTATCTGAAGGAAAGGTAATGTTTTCATTTTAGTATTTATATTCAATTTCTTCTTCCATTTCCTTCATATTATTTTAATACGTGATGAAATAATAAATCTAGTATATTCAAAATACTAAGATGTTATTATGTCAATATTATCACCAAAATCCATCTCCACTTACATTAAAATGGAAATTAATTAATTGTTCATGCGTACGTGTGAACTATCACCTCCACAAACAGATCTAATTTGTTTTCCATAAACATATCTCATGACTAGTTATAATAATGGAATTGATGTTAATTTGTGATATTAATTACATATTAATTATTATAAGATAATAATATATCTATTGATTTGTTTCTTTTATGTGCATAAAAATGATAACGCCATTCGTGTGTACGTGTGAACTATTACCACCATGAAGTGATGCGACTCATTTTTATTCATTATATCACTTGTATGATATATATAAGTATATTTAAATTATTAATATTACATTAATGATGTTATTATAATTATGGAAAGTTAAAATAATACTTAACTCATTTCTATAATAATTAATGAAAAGTGGAAAATGTTACTCATGCATACGTACGACCTACCATCTCCATGATTATAACATTGTTCATTTCTCATACCATAAATGAATAGTTTTATATAAAAATTATAACTGATGTAGAATTTATTATTATGTCATTAATTTTATTCTGAAGATGATGGAGTTATGACCACATGGACTATTTACATCTATCCAAGTTCATTTTCGACTAAAGTACCGAATATCGACTGAACATCCAATATGAACTTAAATAATTATGTAATCATTATAACATGTTAATAAGTGATATAAAAGTAATATTAAACTTTAAAATGGTTCTTGATAAGTTATAAATTATCCTTATGTTTATTATTCAAGAATATAAGGATTTTATGTAATGATTCATACTCAAGGTAAGGGACTTCATCTCAATCTTCTTTCATTGAGGCATATTTTGGTGTTATAAAGTCCCTTCTTTTATATGGTGTATAATTAACCCATTTGAATTTTAATTTCATTCAAATGAATATGTTATATGAATCATTTTACTATAAAAATGAATGTTTTTAAGGTATACAATGACAACACCCTTTCCACTGTCATGGCCGTTATTTTATATTTGACTTCCTCTATAAGCCCTATAGTTTTTAAAAGAAAAATAAATACCATATTCCCTTTTTTGGCATTTTGGTATTTAAAATTTTTTTAGAGTGGATTGACTATTTTAATATCTTTAAAATATCTCATATGATTACCAATTAAATTTAATGAGTTAAATATTGATAATTGTAATCTTTTATGTTATCATTAAATAATAGTTTTCGGACATTTGATGGATAGTTACATGATAAACCAAATACGGGTGGTTCCATGATAAAATGAGGGTGGGGTAGCCCATGAAAGCTCTGAAATTATTTAGGTAATGATATGGGGTTAATAGTATGGGTTTCACCTAAGATATTTTGGGAATATACTCTGATGGGTATTCCAAAAGTAACCTTAAAGGTTACTTCCTGTATAGTTGTGAAAGCTACAATGTAAGTATGATATGGATGAAACAAGTTGCATTTATAATTTATGATTTTTATGAATTTTTATTAAGATTATGATTTCATGAGGTAGGTTAAAGATATTATGTTTTATGGGTGAAACGTATGATTTCAAGGGTTTATAATTATTCATGGAATAATATTTTCTTTCTTTATTTTATATTACCTTACTAATCTTTTTGTGCTCATTCCTAGTTTTTGAAATATTTTTCCACAGTGTATAAGGATGGATAAGAGAAAATAATAAGTTGATATTAATTTTATAAATATTTTTATCAAGAAAAAAAAAGAAATTATATTTATTTTTAAATGTTTTATACTATGGAAGAAATGGATATTGTTTTAGTTGTATCCACTATGTATAAATTTTTGTTGTTATGTAATATTTATGGCCTAATTCACTAAAAACCTAAACCTGAAAAGATTCTTAATTTGAATTCTTGATTTAAATAATGTTTATGTAATTTTTAGTGTTGGGACATTATAATTGGTATCAGAGGTCGGTTTAGATAACTTTAGAGTTTAGGGTGATATTTTAGCATAAGTTACAAATAATATATAACCACAATAGTAATAATAATAGAAAGTCTCATAGTTATTTGGGATAAATTGAATGAGTTTTAGATAACATGGATAAGAATATCTTAGTTTTTATCTTCCTCATAAGATATTATATGATCGTTTTATTGATATACTCACACTAAAGTTTTTGGATTAAGTAAATGGAAGAATCTAGCCGGAATCAATATAATAATGGATGTGATGGAAAATGTGGGGGTTTTCTGAATAAGTAACCAAATGAAATGGGAGCTACAATTATAACTCGCATGGTTATTCTAAACCAACTCTCAAGATTAATTACTAACCACTTTAACCATGGTAATTTTTATGATGCATAATATTTGAGAGAAATAAATATTTGTTGTTTTCAGATAAAAATGATCATAAAGGTAAGAATATTCATCAACATCTATGTCAAGTATGTGGAAATAAACACCTAGAAAATTGTTTTAAAGGGACTGGATGGTGGTATATATGTGGTAATGAAGGTCATAAAGTGATAAACTACCAAGGAAAAATGAATCATTCAGTTGAATCCAGAAAAGGGAATGAATTTCTTTCTGGGTTATCAATTTAATTTTTTAAATGTGGAGAGTATGGTCATTGGGAAAATATATGTCTTAGGAAGACGGTTTGGGAATGGGATCATCAGGACCATACAAATATATGTTTTTCAATACCTAATTTCATTCCAATTAAATATGATGAAAAAGAAAATAACGTATAAAAGGTATGGATTATTTCTCGACTCATGTTTTGACATTATTGAATATTAAGACATGATTCATGTTTCTATTTATAATAAAAAAGTATTAAGGTATAAGATAGAAAATTGTGATTAAGGGACATGAATAATTTTGAATGATTAATAAATATACATATAATATAATTGAGACTTATATATGATCTATGGATGATGAAATGTTTAAAATTATTAACTCGCTTTTGATGATGGGATTACTTTAGATGACTTTTTCTAGTTTGTGTAACCACAAAGTTTGTTATGTGAAAATTATATTGGATTAAAAAATATCTTTTCTTATGTAGAAATAATTATAAAATTATAAATAACCTTTAGGGTTTTTATTATCATTATTTTGAGGTAAATGGGATATTACATTTTGGGATGCAAAATGGATGGTATGAGATAACCTTTGATGTTAAAATATATTCTAGTTATTTTTAAAGATTTATCACATTTTGGGAATGTTATACGAGTTATAATAATTATATAGTTTTAGAAAAGGGACAACCTGTAGCAAGGGTGACAAATCGTCGCAACAGATAAGGCTATAGGAATGGAAACCACAACCAAAGGGTGATAAAGATTTATCACATACCACTAGCCTATATAAAATCCAAGGTTAGTAAGACCTTTTCTTTTTAGTTAAATATTTTATGAAATAAGAATATGTTGATTTTTCTAAATTTTGTTTTATAAAATGAGTATCCTTGGTATTGGAAAATGATTTTGGGATTAAGTGATAAATGTTATTTTGGAAGACTTTCACTATTTTGTAAACTTTATCTGACAATGGTAAATAGAATACTATGAGAATTTATTTGAGGATTAATGGTTGAATTATATTTTTTAAAAATATATGGTTTTTAATTATGGAAATATTATGAATTCAATTATTTATGGAAATGATTAACCTATCATGAAGAATATGTGATTATAAAATTATTTTTGGTATGAGACATAAAAAGTGAATTATGTTATTTGAAGATAAATATTAAAACTTATCCTGGAAGACTGTGTGATCAACTCCTTCTGAATTTTGGGTTTAAATACTAGTTTGGATTATCTGAGGACTTTTAAGGAAAGTTATTTATCGAATGGTCTATGTATAACTTTTGATATTACAATTGGATATTGGAGATTAAAATTAGTTTTTCATCATCCAATGGTATATTCTTTTTAGAGAATTATTTTATCTTATCTTAACCATATTAGTTTTGGTTAATGTTTCAAGATGAGAGAAATATTTAGTTAATATTATATGGATTATTTGATTATATATAAGTTAATTATAGTTATTTTGGATTGAAAATTTCATCTAAAATACTCACTGTTTGGAGAAAAAGAACATTTTATCGTAGAGACTGACAAAAGGATGAAACTCCACTTCTCAAGTAAGTATATTTCCTTCTGTCATTACTCTAAGTAGTAAAATAGTTCCTTAAATTTATTAAAATGATCTTAAATTTTTTTTTATGTTTACGTTTACTAATATGAAATCAAAGACCATTTAACTCATCACAATTTTTTGGTTTTCTAATTGTTAACTTTCTACTAATCATAATTTCTATCACTCTACTTCAGTACATTATGGTTAATTCCTATTCCATATACATGTTTTCCTAAATTGAATCCTATTATATGCTATCTCAGGTGACCTTTTTACTTCATTTTCATTATTTTAATGTGGGCGTTTTATTGACTATTTTTCCTAAGTGGGATTTCATTGACGTAATTTTGAAAAGTGAAACCTTAGTTACTGAGCCCAAATTTAAAATTATGAGGAGGAAATTTTCAAAATGGGAAGGATCTAACATGCCATATAATTAGAGAATAAGGCTTTTTTATATTTATTAATAATTATGAATTAAATGGTAATTTTACTTCAAAAAGGATTCTATATTTTATAGAGTACTAGACACGCAAAAATGTATTTCTCTGAAATCATACGTTGCACACAAAACAGAGTTATAACGAAAAATAATATATTATTAATATTATTATTTTAAGTTTATTTATCACATATCAATTAGAATGGTGGGAATTAATGATATTAACTTATTTATTAAAATAGAGTTTACACATTTTTATATAATGATTCATTGGTTACAAAATTAATTAGAAAAGAAAATAAAAACCAATTGAATATAAATGATGTGTTTTCATGAAAAACTATTTATGTGTGAATAATTATATTTATAAAATAATAGAATCACTCTTGCTAGATTATATTAATAAAATATAAATTTTTTAAAATTAAACTTATATTATTTATAATTGTGATGTAAGAAGAAATTAAATTTTAGGAATAAAAGGAGTATTTTTCAAAAAAGGCATTTTTACCACCTTTTGATGGTGAACCATTTTTAAATATAGTTTTTGTCACTTTTATATGTTATATTTGAAAAAATAAACTTTTTATTTTCAATTGGGGCATAAAAATTTACTTTGGGTGATTTTTTTGTATTTTTATAATAAAATAATGTTTTTAATAAATAATGAAAAATGTTGCATTTTAATTCAAAACTGCATTTTTTGTCTAATTTATTTATATTGTCAGATTATCCACTTACAAGGTTTTAAGTTATAATTAGATGAAGTTTTTATCAGTTAATCCAATGTGGTTCATTGGATTAAATTTTAAATTAATATTAAATAGAAAAATAATGTGAACTATTGAATGTTTTACTTAAAAAACTCATTTTCTCGATCTGTCAATGGGATTTGCGTTAAACGTAATTTAACCACTTATGTGAATTGAATTTTAAAAAATCGCACATACTTGGTTGTACTCAGTATAAAAAAATTTCCCCAATAGGATCAAAATAATGTTTGGTGAATAGTAACTTTAGTATTTTATTTACCACGACTAAAGGTAAATTAGGTAACTAAGGGTAAAAATAATATTATAATAATATAAAACTATCATAAAACTTGTACTAATATTATTATATAAGTTATGTCCAACCAAGACAATACTTAGGATGAAATTGTGGCATTTGGAAGTCACTTGGGTGTGATTATGACATTAATAACATTTAATTTAATGTAAAAATAAAAATATCATAAACATGTCTCTTATTACTGAAATAATTTTAATAAGGTTTTATATAAGTGATATCATTGACTATAAATAGTAATTAGAAAGATAAAAAATATTACCTACATCATGATAATTTATTTATAATTTTTAGAAAATAATTAATTAAATTTAATTATGACACAATGATGATGAAATAATATATGTATTAAAGAAAGAATCAAATACATAATACTAATAATATAAAAATGAATATAATTTGAAATATTTTATGTCATACACAAATTTGATAGGTGAATATGACATGTTATAAGTCTATTAAATGGTATTTTTTGAAATTATCTCTATGTTTGGATTTTATTTAAATTCAATAAAATAAATATTATCAATATTGACATAATTGATATTTTATAAAAATAATAATTTTTAAATTAGTTAAAAATCCTAAAATTATTTTAAAATTACAAAGTGTCTATAATAAGGTCTAAAAATTCATAAAGTGACTAATTATTTGGAATTTACCATATATAATTAAAATTTATAACCCCTTAATATTTAAAATTTTCTTACCACAATTAAAATTTGAAGAGAAAAATTAAGGTTAAACTGAAAAGTTAAGGTTTAAAATAAAATTGATACATGTATTAAAATTATTGGATGAGAGGATTTCTAAATTTCATCATCTTATAGTTGACATAACTTGAATTCGAGTAATTTGGTTTAAAAATTAATTTATATTGATTTTATAATTTAAGAGTTTTTAAGGGTGCCCCTCCCCTCTCCTATAAAAAGGCATCCATTCCGCCCAATTAATAAGACTACAAAAAACCTTTTGATTCGGTCAATATATATAAAACACCCTTCCTATAATCCCTCCCCATATTCTTGAGGCCTTATATTAGGTAGAACACCCATCCTAGAAGTGTTAAGGTGGTAAGAAATGTGATCATCTGAAAGAAATGTAATGTTTTTATTTAAGTATTTCTATTTTATTTATTCTTCAATTTCCTTAAAATATTATTCATACATTATTAAATAATAACTCCAATATAAAAAATATACTTAGATGTTATTATATTAATATCACCACTTAAATTCATCTCCATTACCCTTAAATGGTAAAGGAACTAATCGTTTGTGCGTATGTGTAAACTATCGCCTCCACAAAACGATCTAATTCATTTTCCATAAATTTCTATCATTATTGATTATGATATTAAAATTAATGTTCATTTGTAATATTCATGACATATTAATAATTATAAGATAATAATATATCAATTACATTCTTACTTTCCATGTGCATAAAAATGATAACGTTGTTCATGTGTAAGTGTGTACTATCACCTCCATGAAGTGATGTGACTCTTTTATTCATTATATCACTTTATGATATATATAAGTATATTTAAATTATTAATATGATATTAATTATGTTATGATAATTCTTTGAATATAGAATAATACTTACTATCTTTCCATAACAATGAATGAAAAATAGAAAAAATTACTCATGCGTACGTACGTACTACTATCTCCTTGATTATACAATTATTCATTTTTAGAAAAATAAATTAATGGTTTGATTTGAAAAGTATAATTGATGTGTAAGTGATTATTATTTTATTAATTTTATTAATTTTATTCTATAGATGATGGACCTATGACCACATGGACTATTTACATCAATCCGAGTTCATTTTTGACTCAAGTATCGAATATCTAATGAACATTCGATATGAACTTAAATAATTATGTAATTATTATAAATTGGTAATAAGTGATATAAAAGGAATAATAAACTTGAAAAAGGTTATCAAGAAAGTAGAAATTAAGCTTAGTTTAGGGAATATATTGTGATGGGTATTCCAAACGTAACCGTGAAAGATTCCTCCTATGTAGTTGTGAAAGCCACAATGTAAGTATGATATGGATGCCACATGTTACATTTATAATTTACAATTTCTATGAATTTTTTAGGAATGTTATGATTTCATGAGGTATGTTAAAGTGCTTATATTTTATGAATGAAAAGTATAATTTCATGGGTTTATAATTATTCATGGAATAATGATTTATTTCCTTATTTTATATTACATTACTTAGCATTTTGTGATCGTCCCTAGTTTTTAAAATGTTTTTCCACATCGTATAAGAATGGATAAGAATACAAGATGAATTTTATGAAGATTCTTATCTAGAAAAAAAGGAATAATGTTTAGTTTTAAATGTTTTATGTTGTGGAAGAAATTGATATTATTTTAGTTGTATCCACTTTTTATATATTTGAGTAGTTATGTAATAGTTATAACCTAATTCTTTAAAACTATAAACCTAAAAAAGATCGTCAATGTGAATTCTTTACTTAAATAAATATTATGTAATGTTTAGGTTTGGGGCCTTATACCTAAACCATGGCTCTTTCCTCTTATCAAGAGGTGTTTCTAACTCCATTTTAAAGGTAATAAGTTCCATTGGAAGTTTAAGAACATCATAAAAACGTGTAGATATAAATGAGTGGGAGGCACCGGTATCAAATAATGAAATTTCTATTAAATATGCAATAAGGATAGTACCTCTCACTGTTGACAGAACTACATCAACTTCCACCGGACACTCAAGTATTTCACGAAAATTCTCCACTCCTAGGATTGTGGGTAGAGCCTTGTAGGCTTTGAAGCTTCTTATTGCATCGCATTAGCCTTGGATCCAAAAAAATATTCTCATAGTGAGGGGTAGTCATATCCTGACAAAATAATTTTAAGTGACCAATGCATCCATAGGTGCTGCACATCTTCACAGGTATTGGAAAATAACATTTGGTGTGTCTCCACTTTCCAAAATAATAGCAAGTCAGAGGCGCATTACCCACTGTAACAGATGGTGCATATGAGGCTTGCTGGTGAGACCCACCTCCACTACTCATATTATGATCTTTCCACTTCCTCTTCTTCCCGTGTTCACTACTAAATAAACCACCCGATGGAAGAGAATGGGAGGTAAATAAAAACATGCCTAACATATTCAATTCCACCATAATATCTCAATCTACCATATCCACATAGTTATAAACTTTTAATATGAACACATGTGATCTGATATTAAGTCGCAAACCCTGAAAGTACTTCTAAGACGTCCACTGGTTAGTCTTCACCACGTTCAGGGGGAAATAGAAAAGCTCAGAAAAATTATTGGTTTATGCCGACATTGAACATTATACCTATTCTAAAGATATGAACTCTAGATAATTTCCTATAATCAAGTACTCTATAAAAAATACTGGAAGAACAATGGTTTTAAACCCTTCCAATTAAAATCCACATGTTTATCTTCCTGGAAAATAGAATCCCACCATAGCTTGTCTGATCCCTCAAGTCTGAAAATTGTGTTCTTCAACATGACGTTCTTAGGTATCTTCCGAAAGTAAACTATTTGATCGATCCTATATAACCACCCCACGTCCTCTTATGGATCATCCATTCCATTCAAGGATGGTGGGCTCTCACATAGGAACTCATATGATCAATATCTCTCTCTCTCCTCCAGTACCTAGATGTACCTCAACCACTTCATTCTAAACTCGTGGCATATCCTGATCAACAACACATAATACCCATATGATAGTCTCAATGAGATTATGATCTATAGGTGGGTTCCCTTGAGGAGCATTAGCTGCACCTTCCTGAGGAACTTATTTACGATGTCTTGGAGGCATACTGATGCACACAAACACATAAGAACTATCAGACAACAGAATAAATTTCAGCTCAAACTAGAAAAACCATAAGTAAAAAATTGATATTTTTAAAATAAAAACCAATACTAGAGACACACATCCCAAAGTCCCATGGATACTTGAGTCTCATTACGACAATAACTATCCATGAACTTATTGAAACATACCTCTTAAGTCTTGAAAATCTTATCTCAATTCTAACAGATGTCCCAAGACATGGAATCTTGAGGAAAACCCTCCTCTGGTACCAAATTCTAACATACCAACCCAGGTTTCCCTCAAACCCAACACCCAACCCATTTTGTTACATAAATGAAGGTTGTCCCCAATCCCTACGAGCTAGTGAAAAGCACTCGGGTACCGAATGACACAACATAGGGAATTATTTCACCCAACCCAAACAACCACAAGACATATATGTACTAAACAAAAGGGTACAACTGAAGAAGAATAATATATATATTCCATAACTATAAGAAAATAGTAGAAACATACAATAAACAATATAGCTAGAAACTCCAAAGGAAAAGTTCAATCGCAAAGCACACAATCCAAAGAACTACTCCAAACGATGGTATGGACGAACTCCCACCATATCATCACCATTTACCCAACCATATGAAAAAAACCTCACCACCATACTATGATTCCTTGACATTCCCTACACTAAAAGATAGACAAAGGTCTACATACCACCGAAAAGGTGCACAAGGTGTGAGCTAAAAGGCTCAGTAGGATCCCACCCAATGGTTCCATAACAATCCTCTATATAAAAATTGTTTCATACTCATTTTAAGTAAAAACATGGCATGATAAGTAGTAAATAAGTTTTTATAAAAAACATGTTAAACATTTCTATTTTTCATGGTTCTAAATAGAAGTAGGGATATCAATTTCCAATCACATTTTCCATATCATTTTTCACAAGCATAAACATGAAAATCAAGGCTAAATTAGAAATACAAGCGGTAAAAAAACATAAGTACATGTATCACAACACTAAGGAATATTATAGGCCCAAGACATAGACTACTCATACCATAATAATCAAGTGCAAAAACCAGTTCCTAGAATAACAGGATAATGAAGTAGAGGAATACCCCATGATTAAACCCCCTAACAATGTCAATGTTGGTCCCTAGAAACAATGGACCTAGGAAACATAGAAAATCCTAAAGACAAGCCTTCTTAATAATCACAAAACAATGAAAGATGGAACCATGATAAACCTTCCACATAAGTACCCAAGGTAACCCATGATCTATTTTTCAAATTTCATTTCAATTCTTTGAAAACCATTACAAAAATTCTATTTCAATGCTTTGAAAATACCCATTTTTATCCATTTATAAATAACTAGGGGGAAGAAATTTTTCATTAAAAACCCTTTTAACAAACACAAAAAAATCATTCCAATTTAAATATGAATCAGTTTTTAAATAAAAATATAAATATCCATTACCATAGGCTAGAGACGGAACCACCAACCCCAAAACATGGGTCACACACACCCATAACAGAATCCAAAATCAACAAAACCCAGAATTGTCAATGAGTGATCTAGAATTAGATACAAATAAGTATTGATTAAATTTATAATAGAATGGGTAAGTGGAATTGAGTAAACCTATATAACTCAAAGATAATGCCTGTTTCACCATGACCAATGAAGAAAATGGTCTTCGTAATGAGATTGCACAGTGAATCTAGGAGAAACCAAGAATACACCACCATCTTCAACCAATGGATCCAAAGACTCCACCCAACAGTAATACTATAATAAAAATAAATGAAGAAGTGGAAAGGTTTCTCACTCGTATAGTCTCACTATAATCTCAATGAAGATCTAATATTGAACTGATTGATCTAGGAGGCGTTGAGTCTCTCAAAAATGCGCTAGGACTACCTTAGGTTGAGATATATGAGGTCCGGAGAAAGATCTCATACAAAACATCCACTCACCCACTTTAAAATATAGAAAGGGGTCATTTCATGATGTGTAAAATAGTTATATTCCATGAAATCCATGGTGAAAAAATATTCTGAAAAATCTATCACCTCAGATTTAAAATATGTTATTTGAAGAAGTAGTGACAGGAAACCCCCTTTGAAGACGTGTAAATTTCAGAACGTGAATCCCCTTACATGGTTGTACCTAGAAATAGTTATAGAGTGTATAACCCAGTTAAACAGAATGAAATCTTCTTGCATCCTATAAAATAGTTTGGTTAAAGTTTAAAGTCCAATAAATCATTGACATTGATATTATAAGTATCCTCCCAATATTAAAGGATGGTAAAACCATGATGTGGTTAAGGGTGTACCAGATAAAATAGTAATGACATGTTATAGGGTTCACTCCCCATTATATCATATTCTTAGTCAAGGTTCACTCCAAATACTATCATAGTGGATAGATTCACTTACTGAACATAGTTCACTCATCATTATAGTCCTCATTATCTTATGAGATATATATCTTTACCCAATTAATTGGGGGGATATATAATTTTAGGCCCACCATAATGAAAATAATATATATGTATACCATAATACCATAAAATATTAATCATAGCATTAAATATGGAAAGGAAGTGTGTTTAATAAACATTTCATCATTTGATCGTAACATAAATCATGAAAAGAAAATGATTTTTACAAAAGTTTCATCATAACTTAATTAACCCATGGGAAAGAAACGGGTTTTATAGAATCATCCTTAAATCAACATCATCATAATATATCCAAAGAATGAAATTACATTGTATCATTGGATCCTATCCTTAGTAAATCATAATTAACATCAAAGGATGTTATCATAAATTAAAATTGACTTTAAAAGATCATTGTAATACTTCTTGAGGAAAATACTCTTTTCAATTTGAAATCACTTATTTAAAATCTAAAAATTTTACAAATATAAAAGGAATAAAATTTCTTTGAAAATAAACTTGGAAACTTTTAAATTAATCTTTAAATAATTGAGAATTAATATGGAGTTAAAAAATTTCTTTCATGCAGTGTGCGTTAAAACAAATATTCCCTTCACGTTTTTTGTTAAAAAGTCAAAAGTACCTTGTTCGAAAAATGAATAGAATATTAATTTTAAACCATTTTTAAAAAATTAAATCATGTTTAAAATTTAATTTTCATGATACTAGTATAATATTAAAAACATTTCCAAATTAGTTTTTTAGAAAACAAGGATAGGGAATAAAATGTATTTCCAACTGAAGAGATAAATAATTTTGGTTTTTATTAAAAACATTTTTCTGCCTATTGACTTATTAAAGAGAGAAAAATGAAATAAAAAAATGTAATATATATAAATAAAAATAGTTCAATAAAATTCATGGGATTATTTGGAGTTATATCATGATATTTTATCATTGTAAACTTAACCATAAACAATCTTGACAAGCAATGAGATTGTAAGATAAATCTCTTACCTAGAATTCACCTTTCTTTTAAATAACATTAACATCCTATATAATAAATATAATTTATTATAATTTTATACAAGAATCATATAAATACTTATAATATCATATATTAACCAATTATTTCATTTTAACACCCATTCATTAATAATTCCTTATTAAAATCATTGTTTTTGGGTGTTAACTATTTTTTCTTTCATGGGAATTTCAATTTAGTAGTTTCGATCATTGTACATTGATCATAATTCCATTATATCCATAATTTTAATCATGATTTAAATATCATATATGTCCATAATATATATTTATTTACATACTTATATCATTCCATAAAAGTTATAGATATAAAATTAATTCATTCATAGAGATGGTAGTCTGTAAGTACACATAAACGATGTTTTCACTTTTCAAAGGATGGAACAAAAGAAAGGTAAATAATAATTATACTTTAAAAAAATTATTATATAATATATAAAATATATTTTCAATAAATCTATCTCTATTACCATCCAAGTTAAAAAAATTAAAATCAAATCACATCACTTTGTAGAGGTGTTATTACACACATACGCACGAGCGACGTTATTGTTTTCCAATGTATTGTAAGGTAAAAATTAGTTATGATATTATAATTTAAGAAGAATAAATATATAGTAAATATCATATGTAAATATTAAAATTATCATTATAAACGTCCATGAAATATGTTGATGTAAAATGAATTGTATCGCTACGTGGAGGCAGAAGTCCACACTTCCATACGAGTGATACTTTAACATTCCATTTGATGGAATAGATGGTGGATAATGGCGTTTTATTAATAATAATAACATGTTAATTTTATTTATTATGATTAATTTATTATTTTATTATGAATACCACAAATTTAAATGAGATAGAAGATTATGTAATTTGAAAGTGGTTAGGTATCATGATAACCTCCCCTTCGGTTGGCCTCCTTTAGATATTTTCTTAAGGACCCTTGAAATGGTATTTTGAGAACATTAGAACATGTAATCAGTTTACCTGGAAGTTTATAAAATAACTGGGTAGGCTTATGTCAATGTATAAGTCTCAAAGTGGTGTAAATAAATTATATAATGGGTTGCCTTTTATATGTTAGGGGATGACCACTCTTGTAATTTTTTAAAATATTGAAATATAATAAAGTAAAATTCATGGAAGAGTGGTTCCAAGATGATATTTATTATAATAAAATAATAATAAGGTCCTAATATAATCATATAATCAAATTTATTCATGTTTAGATATCATTTTAAACCTTATATTTTTTATTAACCCCTTCATTAACCATTTGTTACTATAGTCGTGATAACAACTATTTTAGTCTTAAAGGGTTATAATATCAATTAAAATGTAATAGTTGGATCATAATTGGAAAATAAAGGAAATTTTAGACCAAATATTATCCTAATTTTTCACTTGTAAGATTTATATTATTTTTAAATAATTTAATAATATATTTTTTTCATAAAATATCATTAATGTCATTTTTGACACTATTAATTTAATTTGATTTTAACGGAATAAATATAAAAAAAGAGTTTGAATATAAACCTTTAATTCATACCTAATATGTTTTATTCATCTATGAAACTAATTGTGCACCAAAACTCGCCCAATCATTATTACATTTAGGGTTTGTAAAATCATTTACATGATTGCTCAACTGATTGCACAAGCATTGTCTCAGTGTTGTATAAGTATTTAGGGTAATTATTTATCACTAAAAATAAAAAATACAAATACTATAATAAAAAAATTAATTAATCCTTAAAATAACTTTTTATAACATAACTTATCCACTTTTATCATTATGTAAAAAAATTAGAGATATTAAAGTCAATATAGCGACATTTTGGAATTTACTTTACTTAAAATAATATAAATTTCATTTTCTGGGAAAGGGGAATAAAATGGAATATATTATAATTTTTTTATGTATATGGTATAATTTATCACATATAATAAAAATAAGTAAATTTTGGAGTTTATTTGGAGACCTTATTTCATGATTTTGACACTATTTTATCCATTTTACTCTTATAGAGGTGAAAAATATTTACCATGGTTATTATTCATAATTTACAAGAATAAAAGGGACCTATATATCAAATTTGAAATTAATAATTCCAAATAATATATCTACTTTTCATGATTAATTGTTAATATGTGAAAGAAATAAATTTTAATATAAATTTGTAAAAAGAAAAGGAAAATAATTTTAAAAAAATGTGTTTTTTAAGAATAAAAATCCACTTATATGAAAATAATGAATATTGATGATTAAAATAGAATTTATTATATAATTATAAATAAAAAGTGTAATATTTAAATTTAATACCAAATTCTAAATATAATATTACTTTTAAATTACATTATTTAATGAAATTAAATGATAGTATTTGAAAAATTGATATTTTTCATTATTCATTAGAAAATAAATCATTTCAAAAAAGTCACAAAATTTCTCCCTAAGATATTTTTGATATGTTTATTTAAAAAATATGTTAGTTTTATGAATTATAATTCCTAAAATTGGTAAAAATTATTTATAATTTCCATATAAAATATTTAATAACAGAATTTTTTTAAGAAAATACATTTTTGAAGAATAAAATGAATTTACTAAAAATTGAGTGCTTAATTCCTACTAATTTCTTAATAATTTTTTATTCATTAAGACAATTATAAATATATTTCATAATGTTTTTACTCATATTTATACCCTTAAATTAACAACTATATTATAATAGTCGAAATTAAATAATAATATTTTTTATAGTATGTCACAATTTGATCAAAGATTAGTGTTTCATGTTAAGAAGGATATCAAGTTGATTATTATTTTAAATAAATTTTTAGGATTTTACAATTATACTCATTAGAAATTTTATTAGGGAATTGAATAAGATAATCTCTAAGTTCCCCAAATTTATGATAGTGAACTGTCAGTTGTATATTAGGATAATCTATTTTTTTATTTTACTATGACCTCTGAGATCACCACTTTTCTTCAGCAATTAATTGTTATATTCCATCATTTTCCACAAACAAAAAATATTTTAATTACTTTAATACATTAGCCTTGGATATTCTTACAACATTTTTACATGAATAAATTTTAACATTCTTGCCTTCATCATCTATATTACTCAAACATAAATTAAACCCTATATTTATATTCTATAGAGTGTTTAAAAGAACAACTAGGTTTATTTTATTAATTATAATCATTGATAGCTATTTTGTAATAATAAAAATATTTATCACTCCATATTCTATCCCTTTAAGTTTCTCATTAATATGTTATCTGCATTGTCTATGGAATCCAGTGTTAACTTGATTCCTTAAATCATCATCCATTACTAAAACCAAAATGAGTTAATCATGAGTGATGAATAATTAACATCATTATATAACTTTTCTATTATAATTAGATGAAAATTTATAACTTTAAATTTTTTATAATTATTACATCAAATTTAAATTCAACCTAAATCACTCTTATTTCAATCTAGGTTTCCTTAGGTTGGGTTATATCATACTTATTATTCTAATTCCTTAATATAATAAATAATTTATAATGGATTGTAAATATAATGTGATTAACCAAATAATACCCCTAGTCTTTTCAAACTGGTTTGAAGTTAGGTCTCTTTGTCCTGAAATAGGTTATGATTGATTTAATTCCTAATATATCCTTATTAGGGCTATTACACCTAAGAACATCTATGTCAGAGCTTACATCCACTTCTAGTATCCCTATAGGGATGTTATTTCCAAGAAAACCACATAATCTCAACTTTTTCAATATTTCAAGATGTTATCATATACTGAAACATATCCCTTAGACTTAACCCTAGGGTTTTCACTAAATTTCTTGTATCCTAATCCCTAGAATATTACCTCAATCTGCCTAAACGGTTATATATATTCGAAATTATAATCCACTTCAACTTATCAACATTACATGACATTTAAACCTCCTAAATTATCCTCAAATTATATCATACCAATCATTAATGTTATATAAATCCTACACTAATACTAACTATAGTAAAACTTAAATGTTTCTATATCATCCAAATAACATAAAGAAAATATTTCTTTATAATAAATTCGCAAGAACATTCATGTTTAGAGTTTTAGATAATTAGGATAAAACATTAACTAATAAAACTCATGTTATTTTTATAAATTAGACATTTTTTCTATTATATACAAAACTTATTAATGCATAATGTGTCTTAAGAATATACCACAAATTCTTCACATAAGGAACTCATATATTCATTTCATACTTTTCCTATATTCATAACCTATGTAAATAGAAACATAAGAAAGGGGAAAACATAGATTCTCAATAAGGATAAGAATAAGTTTTAACAATAAAATATCATAAGTTCTCATAATATGATCATATTGGTATAATGAATATATATAAGAAATTTTTTCCCAATAAATCATGGATCAAAAATCCTAACATGAATCAAAATAATGTGAAAAAATGATTCAATAAACATGATCCATGATAGAAAAACATATTCTTGAGAATAAGAATAAAATTTCGGAACATTACTTTCATGATCTATTCCATTAATATCCACTCTTATAAGTAACTAAAATTTACTCATGAATACTTATCTCATGAGATATAAAATTTTAACAAATGAATTGGTGGGAGATATAGGACCCCACATATCATCATACATATATATGAGTTTCATATAAAAAATCATTCAATTTTTGTAGTATATAGAACCCATGAAAATAAAATGGGTTATGTTCAACACATCATAGAAAAATCATAGAAAGAAAATGGGTTTCATATCATTTTTAAATGGATTTAAATAGTCAAATCATTAATAATCCCATCAATAATAATAACATGATAAAATCCTGGAAATTAAATGGAAATATAATGACCAAGATTAACTTTCTAATCAAATACCATTCATTGAAGATAATAAAACAAATGGTATTTACACCATATAGATAAACAGTATAATGTTAAGTCAATAATTTCCCCAAATAAATAACGTATGGAATCTAGGTGAACACACTTTAATCAAACAAATGGAAAATAGGTCATTAAAAAAGCATATTCCTTAGATGATAAGTTATGCTTACTCACGGTGGATGGTTAAGAAAGACAAAGGAAGTGATGGATCATATATTCGATAGAAAATAACAGTATAGAATCCATTCGTATAAATAAGGTGGATGGTAAAATTTGAATAATATACATCATCAATAATAATATATGTCAAATAACAATTTCATGTATGTAAAAAATAACTTTTAGGAGTTTTAGAAAAATACACATTGGAAATAAGAAATGTCCTTGATATTTTAAAATAATTTTCAAATAAATGTTTTAAAAATTTAAAATAGAAATAATTTATTTTATAAACTAAGGAAATATAGAGGTAATGTTTTACAAAAAATTAAAAATTTATTATAAATATGTGTTCACATGGAATAAAAACATAGAATAAATTTTGGAAGTCATTTTTAACATTGCCATGAAAATATGAAGTTATAGGTCTATTCAAAAGTTATTTAAAAAAAGGTGTATTAAAAACTTTAAAAAATAATTATTTTTAAGAAATAAAATTTAATAATATATCATTTAATTATATAGATTTTATCAAAATAAATGTGGGGTTTAAGATAAAACTTTTTATTTGAAAAGAAGGAAATAAGTTAAATATTTTGAAATGACCTTATTGAAAAACAACGTCATAAAAAGAGTAAATAATTCATTTTTAAAAGATTATAAGGAAAATATATACTTAACATGTGATAAAACATAATTATCTTTCCAATTATAAATGATAAAATTATTGGGAATTTAAAATACGAACAATAAGTGGGATTTTTATTAAAGAGAAAAATAATTATTCTCAACAATGATATACTTTTGAGAAAGAAATTTTATCAAAGTAAAAGATATAAAATAAAAGGTAATTTTACGCCGTATAAGAAGATTAATTACTATTAAATAATATATTATGGTGTAAAAAACCAATATTTTAATATAGAATTTCAAGAAGAATCATTTTAACTCAATAAAGGGAGTTGAGTTAACAAAATCCCTTACGATAAAGGTAACATATGAATAAAAATAACATGAGAATGTTTCCATTAAATAGAAATTAAAATATCATGTTACTAAATATATTATTTATACTTGAGTGAAATAGGGTAATAAATACTCCATATAAAATAAATTATTATGCACAATATCATACAAGTCTCATGGAGTTGAAAATGGGGCAAAGAAACTCTTACAACATTTTTAATGTTTTAGTAAAATACCCATGAGAGAATGAACTTGTAATGGATCATTAAACATCATTAAATATAATTTTATTATGATACAAAATAATAACGAGACATTATTTATACCATGTAAAATAAAATGTGTTGTATAACATAAACATGTCTCAATGAATTAAATTTTGAGAAAAAGAACCCTTACCTCAATTCCTACTAAGTCAAAATGTGTTATAAACTCCTATATAAAAATGTAACATACTTATTAGCCCATTTTAGAGAATTTTTAATATCTATAAACTGTTATAAACTTAATTTATAATTATTCTCAACATGTATATTAGTTGGTTATTATATAATATTTGATATCAAGTTTGAGTAATCTTGATTTTTTTGAACCAGTTTCATAAAAGTGGTGTTATTCTTCCTTATTCTCCCAAATTTCATCATTATCGGATCAGAAAAGGTACTAGAATATATTTTTTATATTTATTTATAATTTTATAATTTTATATTATGGGTTTGTTTCTTAAAATTCTAAAAAATGAATTCTTTAATAAGCATGTTTTGATGATTCTTAGAAAACGAAGTGTGTTTTATTAAATAATGAGTTAAATTTTTATATTACCATTACCAAAAAAACATCGTTATTTTCTTATTTTTATCATATATTACAATAAATTAAATTTCCATATACATCTATGATATAAATTTATATCATTTTTGAAGTAGGTGGTAAAACCATGCCAAATATAAACATACCATAATTAATGGATGATTATGATATGATTTAGTTATAATATAATTGTAAAATAAGTATAATGATATTATTTAGTGTTTATTAGTGTTATATATTATAATGTCAAATAATTATATTAATAATATAACCTATAAAAATTTATTAAATGTTACAAAGAAATCATTTTTTCTCTTAGATTTCTCTTTTGGATAAATAAATTTACCACAATTGTTTTTAGCTCATATTATTAATATATTATCTAGTTTTTATTTTTATACAATTAATAATTTCATAAAAACATATTTATCCATTAAAATAATTAACATTACCTTACATGTGATGTTTTGATGAAAATAAAAATGGAAATCGATCTTTCTATGGAGACGGTAGTCCACACATATACATGGGTAATGATTCTATTTTCCATAGAATAGGGGAAAGGAGTGATGCAGATTATCATTTAAGAATATTAAATATTTTATAAATAACGTTTTTATATATTAAATTCCATATTTTGTCAATCCTTGTAATTTGGTGGAGGAAAATGAAACACGTTGCATCGTGTAACTGGTAATCTGCACAACACGTGAATGATGATTTTATTTTTCTTAATATAAAAGAGAAATGTGGTTAACGATTATAACATCATTTTAAAAACATAAAAGAATAATAATGATAATGATATTATAATTTTAATTTTAATTAATGTAATTTTAGGAAAATTAAGTGCACATAAATAAATAGAAATGAGAAATGATTGGTTAGAAATTTATACATCACTTCATAGATTATCTCCATTGTAAAGGGGATTAAGACTTTTAGGGATGGTCTTTTGTGAATACCAAAACATCATGAAGGTTTCTAAAAATTTTCAGAATATGGTTTTGTAGATTTTTTATTTATATTATTGGGATTTATGTGAGGGTAAGTTAGAGGATGATTTCCCCTTTTATAAGTAAAAATGGGTAGTATTTTTATAAAACCCCAAAAAACATAATAATCGAAAGTCACTCTCAATGAAAGTATCCCCAAAATTAGAAAATAATATAGAGGGTAATAGATAAGGTTGATAAAGTATTCAAAACACCATTCCCACAAATTTTTTAAACATATTTTTGGTCCTTAATTTTGGTTAAACCTTTTTTACCCCTTCTAATTTTTACCAGGTTAACTAATTTTTACCAAGTAATTTATCCTTTATGATTAAAAATAAATTA
Source organism: Viscum album (assembly GCA_963277665.1). Taxonomy (NCBI): domain Eukaryota; kingdom Viridiplantae; phylum Streptophyta; class Magnoliopsida; order Santalales; family Viscaceae; genus Viscum; species Viscum album. The sequence continues at coordinate 1,356,784,804 of OY728164.1, forward strand.
TTCATTTTTAAATAATTTATACCTAATGATTAAAAATTTGAAATTTGTTTTATTATATTAATATTATAATAGTGATAAAATTTAATTTTACAACACTAAATTCATAATTTTTTAAAAACAATTTTTTGAAAAATATAACTTTTGTTCAAAAATGTCAAATATCGGTTTATAAATTTAAACCAACATTTTTAAAATTATAAATTAACTTATAAAATAAATATTTAATCTTATATAAATGTTTCATGAATTTAAAATTTATACTTATATACTAATAATTTCATAAAATATGTGTTATTTCTAAAAATGGTATTCTTCACTATTCACCTAAAAAGAAATCTTTTTTAAAAAATTCCAAAAAAAATAATATTAATTTAATATTCTTATAGTATGTTTAAAAAATAATTTATTTTTAAATTAATATTCATTAACAAATGTATAAGTTTATCTTTAAAATAAAATCATAAAATATACTAACAAACTATTTTTTATAGGAAATCATTTTTTTATATTTACTATTCTTCTAAAATTAGTATTAATCATAAATATATCAAAATTAGAAATATCTGTTTTATAAAGTAAATTTTAAGCATAAAAATTATTTTATTTTTATATTAGCCACACTTTATAAAATAGTATTAAAAGGGAAATTTATTTTATAATTTAGTTAAAAATTTTGTACTTGCTTATTTTATAGAAACCATACATTGATCAATATATAATTTAATAAAACAAGTTTTGGTATGTTGGGGTTTAGTTTTATTTTTTAAACACACTATTAAAATAATATTTATTTAAGGAAATTCGTAGTGAAATATTGGTTCATTACACAACACGTGATGAACATATATTAATTTTACATCATTCCATAAGTTAAACATTTAAAATCATAATAACGACACATTCTCAGAACCTAAAGTGTTATTTTCTTTTGAAATGAGCTACAAAAAACCCTTAATTCCTCAATATCTCCATGAATCATATCTATATGATTCTTACATATAGTATTTTATATAATTTATTTAGGAAAAGGGAAACAATATAAGGGTGGATCTTGAACACTCAATTAGGAAAAAACATATCAACATGTCCTTAGAGGTTAGATCAAAATCCTAAGAAAACATGAGAATGAGATAAATATATGATTAAAATAACATGGACCAGTAATATTTTCCATATAATAAAAGGACATGTGATCTTAAATGTTCAAAAATGCAATTGAATAATAGTTAGAAAATGTGGGATAATAAACATGAGCTATAGGTCATAACATAGGAATATATAAAGATAGAATGAGTATAATCATTATAAATCATAAGAATGTAAATGTACCATAACCATAATTATATCTACATATAATCTTATGAGCATAACCTAACTATAATTACATCCACAGATGATGTTGGGAGTATAAATTAACTATAATTACATCCATGCATAATCTTGTGATCATTGATTAATCACAATTATATCAACACACAATTTTGTGACTATATCTTAAATTAAATTAATCCCACACACAATCTTGTGTGCATAACTTAACCGTAATTACACCCACGCATGAAATACTTATCTTTAGAAATATAAAACTTTACTCAATACATTATAGGGACATATAATACCCCCACTAATATTATAATGAAAATTCATATGCATGTATGACATAAAATATCAAACATATATCATATCATGAAAATCCTATAGAAATAAAATGGGATTCATCACATTTCCAAACAGTGTCACATAAAATTACATCAATGGATAGATCAATTGATACCTAAAATTAAAACACCCAAAATGAGTATTTTAAAATGTAATTTAGATATTGATTCATGAAACATAACTCTAAATTAGACAGATATTTTAGATGTAAATATGAGAATAGAAGTAAAATCCTAAAAAAAGTATTAATGGAACATTTTTAACATTATTGAAAAACATTAAATTATGAGACACTTTAAAATTTTGATTCTAAGATGTTTAAATGAAAAAAATTATAAAATATTATTTAAAAATAAATCTCAATAATGGATCCTGGAAAACAAATAAAGGTTTTCTTGAGGAAATGTATAGTGTAAGATAAAATGTATGATTGGGAAAGGAAAAAACTTTTCAAATTTTTTTAAATAAATTTATTGAATCATACATCCTAAAAAGAGAGATAAATACTCTATTTTAAAATAGGTAAATTGAAATTTTAAAAGCATAAAAAATAAAACATATTTGGATTTCAAAATAATAATGTAGATTATTAATAGGAAGAGTGGATATAGATATGGAATAAAAGGTGTTTATTTAGAGAGGCTGTGAATTATTCTTAACATCATAAAATTTTATGAATAAAGAAATCAATAAAGAATATATGTTTGATTTTTAAAATATAATTAACTATAGTTAAATTAGTAAAGGAAATATACAAACATTATAGGATAGAATAAAAAAATATTGTAGAACCATATTCAATGATAAATAATTATTACTCAAGAAAAGAAGTTGATTCAAGAAAAAACCTTAAGAATTTATTAAATTTTGAAAAGAAATCCCTTGAATAACTTTAAATTTATGTGTAAATACATTTAATTTCATGAAATTTATGAAAATTTAATCCATCAGATACTATATAAACCACATAAAATAAAACAATTGGTGGGTATGATATATTTCTCAAAGAATAAAAACATGAGATGAGAAGTCCCTTTCCTTCACTCTGAGATTCTATGAAAATGATTTAACCTACTATAAAATAAGAAAAAAATTATTAATTTATTATTTTAGAAAATTATTTGTATCTATAACATTTACTAATATTCATTTATAAAAATTGATTATATATTTACTAGTTAGTTATTGTTTATTTTCATCATCAGATGTTAGCGATTTTGATTGTATCATAAATGATTTAAAATGATGATGTCAATCCCCATTATTTGATTCCAAGTTCATAGTTCCTAGATTATAAAATGTTTTTTTAATATTTTTATTATTATTTATAAATTTTTAATTTTCTTCCATGTTATTTTTTCTCATGATTCATTGAAATTAGTGATGGTTTATTTTGGTAAATTTTAATGAAAAAATTTGATCTATTAATAATGAGTTACATATTAATATAACTTCTACATAACCTTAATAATTCAATAAAAACATTTTAATTCATTAAATACATAAAAACCATTTTTAATTCATTATATACATAAAAACATTTTAATCTTAGTAATATTTTTAATGACCAAACATAAAATTAAATTTATTAACAAATTTTAAAATCATGATTTAAAATTTAGAATAATTTTATCAAATACAATTTTCAAGGGTGAGAAAGTTTTATTTTTACTATAGTGTGCATAACATGTAAGAACCATTTTTTAGAAAAAAAATAATTTAATGAAAAAATATTATTCTTTGGATAAAATTACAATTATTTTCTTTAATTTAATAATATTAATTATTTTATTAATAAAAATATAAGAGTTATGTGGCTACCATGGGAATTTTTATTTAAAAGAAAAGAACAAAAGATTTTTTTATTAGAACAAAATATTACTGGAGTTTTAAGATATTAAACATAGGTTTTATAAATTCAACATGATATTTTTATGTTCTTAGAATTAATTCTTTTATAAACCATTGGTTTATAAAATTTTTTTATAAATTTTTATGTCATTTTTACTTTATGATAATGTCCTAAAAGCTAAGACATTGGTAAAAAAAACTTTATTTTTTACTGTCCACATTATCATTTCAGACTAAACTATAAAATTTACACTAATATAAATTACAAATATGAATTCAGAAATGAATTTTATCTTTTAAAATTAAAATTATAAAAATTCAGAATTTTTCTTTTTTATAGAAACATAAAATAAAATTCAAAGTGTTTTTATATGAAAATAAATTTTCAAATATTAAGTTGTCTTATTCATATTTTTTTATCAATTTATAATTAAATTAGTGTTAATATATTATTAATGTAAACAATATTTTTTATCATCAATTATATTTCCTTTAAATAAAAATTCATTGAACAGACGAATAAATTTTAGAAAAAATAATTTTTTAAGAATAAAATGATTTTATAGTTGTATATCTATATTAATTGAATATAATTAGTGAATTAGTATTAAAGGGGATATATATTTTTCCTTATAAAAATATTTCATAATACATTTACCTCTATGTATATCCACCAATAAAAAGGAAAATTTATAGTGGTTATATTTTCTACTTATAATTTTTTCTTAATAAAATGTATTGGAGCACATTTTGGATTGGTTTTGCATGTGAAAAATGTTACAAAACATAATATTTATTTAAAAAGAATTATTCAAAATCTTAGAGTGTTACACATATTGGAAGAGATCATCCCACATAATGGCTAGAGTTAAGGTATATCATGATGTAATGATGAGTATCACAATATGATCTGATTATCTCTAGAATATATTGAATATCTAGGTTGGATTTAAAAAGTGGAAGATATGGATTGTATTTTTTGAGATATAATTATAAAATTTGGAATAATTTTACCATAATTAAACATATAGGAAACATATAATAGTCTTATATAATTATAGAATGAAATAATGAATCCCAACCTATGAATCAAGGGTTGGAAGCATGAATTTTCTTATAAAAACTACTTAAAGTAGTTCTAGAGGAAGGTAAATTAAATAATATACATCCTTTTTGGTAGATAAATAAGATATTATACCCATAAAAGGATATTTTAATTAATATATATAGTTTTCTAAAGTGATAGGGCTTGAAGAAGGAGTTACACTACTACGTATGACTATGTAAGAAAGAGTGCAACAAGAATAATTCACTTGATAAATTATACTTATTATGGAAAAGGTTAGACAATATTGTAATCATTTTAAAGATAAAGATTTATTCCCCACTCTAATTATAGACTCTAAAATAGCATTAGAATAGAAAGACACAAGAATCAACTTTGAGTCCCCAAACCTGTAGTCCAAGGTCTGGGGCTAAAAACACTTTCATTAAACACTAGTTTTGATACCAATTAAGATGATCCAAACTAAAAATATATATTTTTACATCAATTCCATGATATATGAATTACATCTCACAAATAATCACACAATAATAGGAACCAAAGGTTTAGTGTCTTTGAGGACTAACTACAAAAGCAAAAAAATGTAATACTTGTGAATATTTCTCCATAATTGATCCTTAAAAGGCTCTATTATAGACTTATCATAAGTTATACTCATCTTCAAAACTTGGGGAATGGATGAATAATAAAGGGGAGAACCCAAATACTCATTAATAGAAAAAAATCATCAATATATCATCAAGAGTTAGATTATAAGCATATGAGAAAACATAAGAAATAGAGAAATATGTGATTAAGAAACAATGAATAATAAGATTTTACTATAAGTCACAATATTTGAACAAGTAATCTTACAAAAATATATATGTATCATGGCATAAGAGTGTGAGATGTGTATGGAAATGTACCATATGGAAATGATGTCATAAGATAATGGAGACATAAATTTGTGGAAAAAACATAAAACATGAAATCACAAGTATAAATTTAGTATTTATACCATGAAAACATAACAAAGTTTTCTTAGGCTAACTTCGAACATCATAATCATAATTCAAGGCTCACCACCAAGATAATATAACATACTGTGGTTAGGCCAACCACTATTACACCATACATGGTATCTCATGAGATGAAAACATTACCCAATCCATTAGAGTGACATTAAGTTGCACCCTTTTTATTCATAACACATACATGAATATGTGTGATATAATATAAAAAGAAACCATTCATAAATAATAATAATGATAAAACCCATGAGAAGGAAGTGGGTTTCATAATCTTATTTAGAGGAATAACTAAAGGATATATCAAAAGGTTTCCCAAGATAAAAATGAATTAAATTATTTTGGAAATTTATATTTGAAAAAAAACATGTTTCCTAAACATTCAGTTCCAATGTAAAATAATTCAAGAGAAATATTTCATAAGTAAGAATAAAAATGATCCACATAGGTGATGCTTTATGAAATTACTAAAGCATCTATTTAATAGTGAAGGATCTAATTATTTTTGTTAGGAAAAAATTGATCCTAGATGGTTTTCTATAAAATAATTAGGGTTTTAAAAATATATTCATGGTTAAAAATTGATTTTATAGTTACTTGGCATGAAAAAAGAAATTGGGAGGTTACATTAAATCATGTTAACTTAAAGGATAGATTTATAAAGGGAAATTAAAAAAAGTATTATTCCAAATATAATAATAGAAACTTAAACGAGGTATATATTTGTGGAACATATATACTGAATATAGATTAGTTAAATGAGAAAAATATAGAGGAAAAGGGATAATGAAAACATAATGTGTAACCCAAAAGTAACAAGGGGGTTTAGAAGAATCATTCTATCTTTTAAAATACCTTGGCTGAAACCCACATAATTAAAATGATAATAAAAATTTATTTTAAAAAGGATTAAAAAGGAATATTTAGATCATAATAGATAAAACATATTTGGGTTCCCAAATAAGAAATTATAAAATTGTCAGGATGGGAAAATATGGATATAAAGGAGAAAATCCACTAGAAATGATAGTTATAGATCCTAAAAATGTCATAAATTTTTGGAAGAAATTGACCAAATAAGAAATTTTTGTTACAAAGAATTAATTAACCAAATATAAAAATATTATTTGTCGTATAAAATTGAAAAATGTAATAATAATGTAACTTATAAAATAATGTTCAAGAAAAATAGCTCAAGACCCAAATGGAAAGAAAATTGAGTTAAAAAACCACTTATGACTTCATTATCATTCAGATGAAACCCCCATAATGGTATAAAATTATATTTATTTATAAATAAATTATATTTATATTTATTTATGGTAAAAATAAATCTAATAGTAATATTTACATCACAAAAGGGTGCACGTGGTGAATAAAAAACATCTCAATGGAGTGATGTTGAGATGCGAAACCCCTTACCTCGGGTATTGATTAAATATGTGCATGATACTAACTTTCTGAATAATAAAATTAATTTTATTGAATAATTTATTGGGAACATATTTTATCAATATTTCTCTTAATACGGTCCATTTATTATCATATATTATTTATTTATTGTATTTCATTTTCTTACTTAAGTTGTTTAATTGACATTGTTCGGTATTCCCCATAACTCTTTTAGTGTTTTGACCATGGTCAAAGGTGTTATAAAATAGATTCATAATATCCAAAATTTTAGGGTTTTATGCCATTTATTATTATATTATCATATATTTTATATAGATTCATAGGTTTCTAAAATGAATTCAAATTAAGAAAGGTTTCTTGATATGTTTATTTTTTTAGTAGTTGGGTTTAGTATGATCATTTATTGTAAATAAGACTTTTATAATGTCATATATTATATTTTTAGAATTCTAATAGTTTCATAATTATCATTATTATATATTAAGAACACTTTCAAATTTTTATATGTTATGTGGCCATAGAAAATGAAATACATCATTCCATGGAGGCGATAGTATGCACATACACATAGATTACACTTTCATCTTATATAGAATAGGAGAGGGAAGATAAATAAAATAAATATAATTAAATAATATTAATAATATTGTAAATATTATATTTATTCATTAAATAAATCTTTTTTTCTTGGATTTTAAGGGGGTTATGAAAAATATAACACATCGTTCTTGGAGGAGGTAGTCCGCACATACACATGACTACGTTTTCATTTTTGAATGGTTTTGAAGGAAGGGGAAAAATGTATATTATATTATTATAATAAAATCTATTAATATTAATAACAATAATTTTATCATACTTTCATGTATATAATATTTTTTATTTGGTAAACTAAAAAATAATTAAAAGACCTCAGATGAGAATATTACCTATCCATTAGGCTATTCTTCCTTAGGTAACACTTTAAGGATCCTTAGAATGGTATTTTAGAAAGACCAGGGATTGAATTATAAAGGGTTATAGTTTATCATATACAATGGAATTTTTTTTGTATATAATTAATTATTATTAGTATAGAAATTTAGTGTAAGTGATCTCCTTTTACAATTAAGGGGAATTTCTTTCTTGTAAATATTATTTTTTAATATAAATAGAGCCCATGTTTCACATGGAATGTGGAGAAAATGTGGAAAATAATGGATTTGGGGATGATTTAAATCCAATAAAAACTCAAAAATTCATTTTCACACATGTTTAAAACATGTATTTAAGTATTTTACTCCTTTATTTTTTACTTTTAAAATTTTTTGTTTTAACCATGATAATTAATTTTGACCTATGTTATTTAATTTTAATTCTTAAAAATAAAATGTCCCTTCTTACATAATTTTAAATTATTGACTAAAAATATGAAATTAATTTTATAATATAAAATTTCTATGTGTAATAAAAATTAATTTTAACAATAGCGCATGTAATGCGTAAAAACTCATTTTTAGAAAAAGTGTATTTTTATGCTTAAATATATGATTAATAAAAAATTATTAACATTATTTAATTATATTAAATTAATTGATTTATTATTAAAACTAATAATATTTATGTGGGTTTCATAGTAATACATTAAAAAATTCCACCATGTGGATACTTTATTAAAAGAAACATACCAAAAAATAGTTTTTATTTGAGTAAAATATTACATAAATTTCCAAAATGTTAAACATGAGTTTTATAAAGTCTAAATAGTCTTTTTTTAAATCTTTATTTTACATAATAAATATATATTTCATTTATCAAAAAGGTTTAATAGTATTTCAAGTCATTCTTGTATTATGAAAATATCATAAAAGTGATAATATTTTTGAAATCGATATTTTTCTCTATTGGATCAAAAATCAACGTTTTCAAAAAAAATCAAAAATTAAATATAATATAATTTTTAAATGATGAATTTAAAAATGAAATTGATTTTTAAAAATTAAAATTATAATTTTATAATTTTTTATTTTTAAATGAAAAAATAAAATACAAAGAAAATATTATTTTATTTAAAAATGATGTTTTTAATATTATTTCATGTCAATATCTAATTTAAAGAGTTATAATTTATTAGTTTATATATAATAATATTTTAAAATTTTTCAATTTAATTTATTACGATAAAATATATAACGTTTTAAAAATATATATATTTAAGAAAGAACAATCCTTTTAATGTTAAATCATATTAATTATTTATCCTTTAAATGTAAGTAATTTTATTTTAGTAACATATTTTTATTTACTAGATGTTTTATTATTTTTATATTTTTTGTAATAATAATAATTGAATAATATGTAGATATTTTAAGTCTTGTGTTACTTGTGAAATAAACCATCAAACTTGGTATTAATTTTGAGAAAAATATTTTCCTAAATTTTAGGGTGTTATACTCTCCCCCTTAAAAAATTACATCCTCAAAATTTTAATTATCACTCACTAACAAAAATATCTAAGGATATATAAAATATATGCATATATAAAGATATAATTCCAAATGATATACCTAACATATTATCTTAGGTAAAACTATGAAGAATGTCCTTTTACTCATTTTGGGAATATATTAATTTTTTCAACAATTAATTTTAAATATACCTATATAGCTAAGTCATAAGTCTTTCTAGATACATACCTTCCACGACTTCATTTCCATGATCCTATTACCAACCAAATATTAAAAACAAAATAATTATTCTATTATCTAATATAATCTAATTAAATTATCATATGAATATGAAAACGAAATCCCAAAACATCTTCTCTGATGACACTTTTATTTCAAACTATGATAATTTTGTTTTAACTACATCAAACTTGGTTCACGCTATAAATCTTTTAATTCGAACTAGGTTTTCCCTTATCATAGTCTCATTAAGTTCTTTAACGTAAATATCTTCAAATACCTCGTAATATTTCATAATGAGAATGAAGATTAACCCCCAAGAGTGTCTATCCGGGTGTGAATTATTAGGCCCACATGTCATTCATTGAATGAAGATCGAGTAAATACTCAACATTCCTTTTTAAGGATATTTCCCATAAGTTAATATGTGCCACTATCGCACCCACTTCCCACTATACAGAAAAATATTTAATTACTAAAAAACCGCACATTATTTACTTTAACAAAACTTTGGGATGTTATAGAATATTTAGACTTATCCATTAGACTTATCCATAGGGTTTTCACTAAATTTATATTATCTTATTCCCCAAAAAGAACTAAATTAATCCCCAAAAAGAACTAAACCTTTCTATGATACCAACTATAAAGCTACATATCTCTACTCTAGACTCTGGTGATAAAAACTCTTTCTTAAAATAATGGATTTAATAAAAAGTAAGATGTAACAAAAAAAAATATCTTTATTTTACATCAATTCCATAAGTTATTAATTACATATCCCAAATAATCACACAATCCCAAGAACCAAAGGTTTAGTGTATTTGAGTATTAGTTACATAAGGAAATTTTTCTACAGTACTTATAAGCATTTTTCTATAATTGATCATCGCTATAATCTCTTCCAAAATTATCATAAGTTATAATAATCTTCATATCCTATTTATTGGAAGAATAATAAAAGGGTGATCTTAAACACTACATAAGGTTAAAAACTCATCAACATGTCATCAAGCATTAGATTACAAGCATACAAGAAAACATAAGCAAGAGAGAAATATATTATTAAAAAGAACATGGAAAAATAATAATTTTCCATAAGTCATGATAGTGAAACATGTAATCTCATGTAAAAATACATGTACTATGGAATAAGAGTTTGAGATAAGAATGGAAATATGGAATAAGAAAATAATATCATAAGGTCATGGAAACATAATTATTTAGAAAAAACATAAAATTTTACATCATAATAATAAGTCAAGGATTATTATAAATATAACATAACATAGTGTTCTTAGGCTAACCTCCAACATCATAAGAATAAATAAAGGATTGTTTCCAAGAAAAAAAACATAGTTTGCTTTGGCTGACCACACATTCCCCACACATGGAATTTCATGAGACGGAAACATTACCCAAAGTATTAAAGTTCAATTAAGACACACCCTTCGTATTTATAACATTTACATTAATATGTGTTCCATATAATTAAATGAAACCATACATAAATCAAAAACATGATAAAACATATAAAAACTAAGTGGGTTTCATAATCTTCTCTCGAGGAATAATCGAAGGCTATATCATAAGTATTCCCAATAGAAAAGGGTATTAGATTATTTTTTATGTTCATATTTGAAAAATAAAAATAATTTTTGAGCATTGAGTTCCAATTTATAAATCTTAATGATAAATATTGGATAATAATAAAAGTTATCCACTTAGGTTTTGCTTTATGAAATGAGTAAAGGATCTCTTAAAGAAATAATTATCCTATTATTTAACTTTAGGATGTAATTGAATCATGAGGGTTTTCCATAGAATAATGAGGGTTTTATAAATCTATTAAAGGTTAATAAACATTTTATGTAGGTGGTACTTGACATAAAATAATAAATTGGGAAGTTCCCTCAAATCATGTTCACTTAAAGGAGATAATTGTGAAGGGATCTTAAAAAATGTATTCTTCCCAAAAAAGAAAGGTAAATTAAATTATTCATATATTTAAGTAATATATATAGACAATATGTATGAATTAAATAATAAAAATAAAGAGCAAAAAGTAGAAAAAAAATTAATTGTAACTTAAAAGTAATGAGGAGGTTCGGAAGATCCATTATTATGTTTTAAAACATCATTGTTGAAACCTGAATCATTAAAAGTATAATAAAAATTTATTTTGAAAATGGGTAAAGATATATATTAGGATAAAATTATATAAAACATATTTTGTTTCCCAAATAGTAAAAATTACATTAATGGTAATTGAAAATATGGACATGAAGGATAAAACCCCACTAGAACTGATGATTATTAATCCTAACAATGTCATAACGTTAGAAAAAAAACCAAAGAATAAGTTTTTATTTTAAATAATAAATTTTGAAAATGTAAAAAATAGTATTTTTAATGTATAATAGATAAATTTTAGAATAAGGGAACTTAGAAAAAAATAGTCAAGAAAGATAGCTCAAGACCCAAATGGAAATACAATTGAGTCAACAACCAACTTATGAATTTATTTATCTTTTGAAAAACAATAAAGGTATAAAATGATATGGATGAATAAATACCTTATATTTAAATAATTTTTTTTAATAAATCTAAGGGAAATATTCACATCACAAAAATGGAATACGTGGTGAATATAAATCATATCTCAAGGAAGCTATTTTAAGACGACAAAACCCTTAACTCGGGTCCTAATTCTCTTTTCATGTTTACTTAAATTCATGAAAAATAAAATTAAGTTTATTAAATAATATTTTAGTAAAACTTTTCATATATATTTTACTTTCTATTATCAATTCATTATCGTGTATTATTTATTTATTATATTTTTTTTTCTTAAGTCAATTACTTGGGGTTATTCAGGCAGTTTTTTCCATAACTCTTTTACTATCTTGGCTATGATTAAATGAGTTGTAAAATAGATTCGTAATATAAATAATTTTATTGTTGTATTTATTTTATTATTATTTTATCACAAAATTATATATTTTCATATGTTTTCTAAAATAGATTAAAATTTTGAAAGGTTTATTGATATATCTATTTTTTGGTGGTTAAGTATACAATGATCATTTATTGTTTTTATCACTTGTAGAATGTAAAGTATTATATTTATATTACATTAATAGTTTGATAAATATCATTATTATACATTAAATAAATTTTTAAATTCATACATTTAAGGCAGTAATGGAAAATAAAATGTGTCGTTTTGTGGAGGCAATAGTCTCCACATACACGCAAATGACGCATTAATTTTCAATGGAACAGAAGTGGTAGAAATTAATAAAATTTTAATTTAAAAATATTATTAATGTTTTAAGTAATATATTTATTCATTAAATGACTATATTTTACCATCCATGTAAAGCGGTTATGAAAAATAGAACATATTGTTTATATAAACGGTAGTCCACACGTACGAATAACAACGTCTTGATTTCTCAAAAGGATTTGAAGAAAGGTAGAAAATGGATATATAATTAGTATAATAAAATATCATAACAATAATATTATTAATTTTATTCTACATTCATGAATTAAAAAAAATTTAGGGTGTAGAAGAAGACAATAATTAAGCGGTCTCGATTGAGAACATTACCTCTCCCTTAGGATGTTCTCCCTTGGTTAACACCTTAAGGATCCTTAGCTTGGTATTTCGAAAAAACCAAGGATTATAGGGAATTAGTATATATTTTTTAAGATACTAGGGTAATTTGTTTTTTCAATATAATTCTTTATAATATTTTTAAAAATTGGGTGGAGGTGAGCTCCTTTAATAGGTGAAACGAATTCAATTCTTGTAAATATTACTTTTTAAAAGAAATATACCACATGTTTCACCTGGAATTGAAGATAAAGTGGAAAATAATGGAATTAGGGATTATTATAGGTCAATAATCCCTCAAATATATATTTTAAAACATTTTAAAAATGTTTTTAAGTCTTTTACTCTTTGATTTTTTTACTTTTACCATTTTTTACCATGGTCATTAATTTTTTCCAAAGAAATTTAAATTTAATGATAAAAATAAAATGTTCCTTATAACATAATTAATAACCAAAAATTTATAATATGAAATTGATTTTATAAAATAAAATTTCTATGTATAAGAAAAATTAATTTTAAATTAGTGCATGTAATGTGTAAAGAACCCATTTCTGGAAAAGTGTATTTTTTGCTTAAAATTTATGATTGAGATAAAATTATCAATATTATTGATTTATATGAAATTAATTATTTTATTATTAACAAAATAATATTTATTTGTCTTTTAAAGTAATCAAAAATATAATTCCATCTTTTAATTACATAATTAAAAGAAGCTGGCCAAAAATAGTTATTATTAGAGTAAAATATTACTTAACTTTCAGAATTGATAAAAATGAGTTTTATATATTCAAAATAGTTTTTTAAAATGATTTATTTCACTTCATAAATATATATATTTATTTAAAATGTTTTATATAATTTTAATTCATTCTTGTATTATGATATGTCATAAAAGTGACAATATTTGAAAAATTGATATTTTTCACTATTTAAAGAAAACCCCTTTTCAAAAAACCCATAATACTTCGAACTATGATAATTTTAAAATTATAGATTAAAAAATGAATATAATTTTAAAAAAAATTAAAATCTATCTTAAAAATAAAAATGAAAAATATAAAGAAAAACAGCTTTTATTGAAAAATGATGTTTCAAAATATTAAGTGTTCTTAGTATTATTTTATATAAATTTAAAATTTAAATAATTTTAATATGTTAATTTATATACAATAATATTTTTTTATTTAATTTATTACTCTAAAATAAATAACACCTTTAAAAATAGTTATTTGATAAATAAAAAACTTTTTTAAAGCATATTAATTATAAATTATTTAAAATTGAGATATTTTAAATGACTAACATATTTTTATTTCATATAAATTTTATTATTATAATAATTTTATTAATAATATTAATATAATATGACATAGCTAATTTTAGTTTAGTGTTTCATTTGAAACAAGTCATCAAACATAATATTAATTTAGAGAAAAATATATTTCAAAATTTGTGGGTCTTACATAAACCCTTACATTAAGGAGTAGAACCCATACTACATTTGAATAGGTAGAGTATAGTGAATATGTATCATAATAGAGTATCAATTTGGATGTAAGGATTCTAGGGGAATCAATACCTTATATTAACATAGAATAGACCATCATGTTTATATATTTTGAAAGAGACCTTCATGTCTATAGACTGACTTCTCCATGATTAAAGTAGTGAATGGATAGAAAGAATAGGGATTGAACTTTGGATTGAAAGTGATTCTTTCCTAAAAAATTTAATGGTAGTTTACTTTGGCATGAATTGATCATTACCTAAAATTTGTACCCATCAAATAGTGTGTGTACTGGATTTGGGTACACCGCACACCTCTATTTTTTTCTCCTTAGATTAGTCCTTAGAAGTAATCCAAGTAAAATACTTTATATATTATGAGATTTAATTTCATATATATTAGTATTTAATATATGGCATGATTAGTGATGAGAGAGAAAAAATTTAATGTGTTCCTTCTAATGCGGAGTCAAAAACTTTATGAGAAAAGTGACTTCAAAAAAGAAGTTTTTTTTCTTTGGTGTACACCATGATCCCCCCTTCTCACTAAGGGTGATTTCATTTATTTTAGTCCCAAAATCCCTCATAAATGACCTATCACAAATAAATAAAAAATTTATAGTACATGATCTATCATATGAGGAGAAACTGGTGAAGTCTTTGAATCATAAAGACAAAACCATGTTCAATAATATAACTTACCTTATCAAAGAAATTTTGAAAAACCATAAGTATGGAGAAAAAACATGGGGACCTAATGATGCAATGAAATGGAACTACCCACATCCATTATCAACTGGGGATAAAAATTTAAATTATAAGGACAAAATTTCTAATGGGTGAAGAATTTACCAAATTTCACTTTTTCTATATGAAATTTTCCTTCTCAAAACATTTTTATATCATATTTAGATATATGGTATAACATAAATAAACCACATGCACCACATAAAAAAACAAACACTATTTTATTTCATAAATATAAAATATTATATATATATTTATAATAGAAAAATAAAGACTATAAAATTAAAAATAATATAATGGGACATTAAACACAAATAAATAACATAACTAAATTTCGAAATTGAAGTGATTTTTGGTCTCACATAAATAAAAATTTCACAAACATGGCTATAATAAGAAAAAAAATAATTAAAAATAAGGTAATAATATTATGTTTGAAATATAGACAATGATGAGAGAAACTAAGTAAATGAGATGTGTTGGATTTAATATGTATATATTGAGTATTAAAATGTAATATTGATGTTGGAAATATGTTCATTAGAATAGTAACATGACCGTTAGAATAGTAACATGGTCATTAAAAATGTAACCTAGTTATTGTAATGGTAAAATAATCAATATAAATAAAATACCAATATATGAACATGAAAATATAATAAATTAATATTTAAAGTATTAAATATAATTTATTAATTAATCTTACACAAATAAAGAATTTACTTTGTTATTCTGTTTACTTTAGTAGTAAACACTTAATATACCAAAATCAATATAAATATTGATTTTACCAAATTTAGAATTTTATTATGATAAAATATAATGAAAATTTTTAATTATCTTGTCAAAATTATATAGGAGTGTTTTTTTAGTAATTTTTTGAAATAGATGAGTTCTTATACGAATAGTAAAATTCATTATGTAGTATATATATATATATTAATATTTTCTAAAAAATATAATTTTTTAGTAAATTAGATTATTTTAAAATGTTATATTTGATTTATAAAGTCTAAAAATAAATTTATTAATCCTTTAATAATATTTTAAAGATATTATAAAAAAATTATACTATAAAAATTGGATTTTTAACATATTTGGGGATTCTTTAAAATTTGATTTTTCTTATTGTTATAAATTTATTTTTAGAATATAAATATCTTATTTTGATTTGGGACATCAAAATTATGTGAGAGTAAAATTTTGGTATTTTTCAAAAATATAATAAAAATAATTGGGTAGATATAATGGAATAGTGGTGTAATAATGAAATCACCACACCAAAACATCATACATGATGTCATGAATAGTTAGGTTTGTCCACGAAGGTGTGTAATACTGTTTTCAAACATATAAAATACCACCATTTCAATTCCTAATCATTAATTAATTTTTTATTAAATATTTTAACTCAAAATACATCTCCCCTTGAAGCATAAATACCCCCTTCCACCCCCATGAAAAAATACTTCCAAAATTAAACCTAGTGCCCAAAGTATTCCCCTATCTCTCCCCTTAATCTTTCCATGAGTCATAGAGATATTCTAGACTCACACCACTCAAATCCTTAAAAACCTTAGTCCCTTAATAGACGAGTATTCATTGAGGAAATGGTAGCTCTTATTTATCTTTTTTATTTATTTATTTTTATTTTTTTATTCTCCTATTATAAATTCCATTTTAACCTCTAAACCACTTTTTATTTTTTAAAAATAAATCCAATTTTGAAGGGAGAGGGAACTAATCATCCATTTTAACCAAGTTGTGTAAAATAATTTGTAAATATATATGATTTAAAGTTTCTTATGTTCTTATATGCTTATTATAAACTATTTAAAATAAAGTTATATTATATCTCCCCATATTTTGATGTGTCTCGCTAACAGTCATTTTTACTGTATATAAGGATATTGTTAATTTTTATTTATCACCACCTTCATGACTGGTCAATTAAAGTTACATATGTAAATATATAAATATTACTATGATACTATATAATTATTAAAACATATATATAAAATATATATTATTCGTCTCCATCTTTTGACACGTCTCATTAATGGTTGATTTTACCGCCTGTAATGAAAATATCATTTCATTGATTATTACTATCTTTATGTTTGGTTAGAGTGTGTGTGTGTGTGTGAACCTTATGTGGGTAATTAAACTAATTGATAAATAACAACAATCAATACCATATTATTGAAATGAGAAAAGAATAATTTAAACAAATAGTTTATCAAATCTTTTCATCTAAAACAAAAGGTTAATAAATAATTCACAATGATAATAAATAATAAATATTAACATTTATTAATATAATATAATTTTATAATAATTTTTAACAAATAAAATGTGGTTATAAAAGAGGTGTAAGATCAATATATCCAAATAAAACCTTAAGTAACAGAATTTTGCACTGATTTTCTCTTACTTGGGTTTGAGTTCTTACCACTTATCCTCTCTTCATTAATTTTTTGTTTTCTATAATGTTTTTGTTTATCACTACATTCCCCCACCCATTTTGGGGTGTATTTATTATCAATATCCCATTTATGTTGCTTATCAAATTATACATAACTTGTCTCTCTTCTCTTTAGGAACTATTCCTTTATATTATCTTCTTATAGAAGCTTCGCTAATTTTTTTTCCAATCCACATTTTCATTTATAATTATTATATATTATGGATTTATATATCACTCTCTAATTTATTTTATTGATTTATCCTCATTTCTCATGTGATGAAATCTATGGGAGGGTCTCTTTTTTAATTATCCACTTGATTTCATCCCATTTTTACCTTTGGGTTTCTTAACCTTATTGATGAATTTTACCCTTTATATGATATTAAATGAATATGTTTGTATCATAAATATTTTCTAATACATTTTTTATACCTTAATAGTTACTTACCTTTCTTTATAATTATTACTTAAAAATTAATGATATGATATTATATATATTTTCTTTATAAAACTTTTTTTTATTTCATCATGGGTTTCCCATGTTATGTACATGGATTATTTTTTATAGAGATTTTTTGATTTATGAACATATTATGATGTGATATTTGAGCTTATAATTATATATTTTTTTGATGAATTACATAAATCTTTATATCTCATGTGATAATTATACCTATACATGATGTCATTAGCTTTGATAAATATATTATGCATGGACATGATATAGTTACCTTTGTCCCTTATGTTATTATATTTTAGTAGTGATCTTTAACTTATGATGTTCCATTATTATGTGTGTGGAATATTCCATCTCTTCTTCATATAATTATTATGATTATGATATTATATTTATGATGTGATAACCGCTAATATGTTCATTCATGTACCCATGTTGATTTATGTCTCATTTTCTTTCCTTTCACTCCCCTCGCTAGGATTTTATCTCACCCATACTTTTATGTATGAGAATAGGAGTTTACATGAATTAAAATGATTATGAAGGTCTATATAAGGAATATGTTTATAGATTTAAATAAATTTTAAAGTTTTATAAGTGGTAATGTTGTATGAACTTAATTTTATAATACATTAAATAAATCAATTTTTGGATTTGTAATAATATATATTTTTGTAATAAAATGATTTAATAATCATGTTTAAAATGTATTGGAAAGTATAAGAATATTTTGGAACCACTAGGATAAATAAATAAAGAGGGAGTGAATCAGGGTATGATAAATTAAAATAATTCCCCCTTTTTGATCTTGTTTAAACTTTAAAAAAACTCTTTCAATATTCTTCATATAAAAATATATAAATGGAAATTAAATCATGCATGAGACACAAATTTTTTTACTTTTTTAACCCCAACCAGTTTAATTAAATGAGAATACAAACCCAATTTTCCAATATACCATAATCACAAAAGAATATATTTGTTCCAATGTTTGAGCAGACTCACTATCCATCTAATACTCACTTATTTAATGCTCAATTCTCAATATTATAAAATATACTTACAATTATTTCAGTATAAACTCCTTGATTATTTGAATCATCATTTATTACACCAAATTTGTGTGTTGTAAATATTATATTTTATTCAAATGATGAATTAAAATTTATCTTAGAATATCATATCAATTACATTGAGATTTGTGTAAATTTCACTTTCATGAAACATTTATGAAAATTTTATTCAAATTTTACTTTTTTCATGTAACTATACACTTTTTTGAACATGAAATATTTCACAAAACTCAAAATCTTTCAAAATAATCACAATATTTCATGAAACAAACTTCTTTACAAAGAAATAATCTTCTTTCCTTGAACAAATGATGTCTATATAAATGATTTTGCATAATAAGTAACTTTAGATAAGTATTAGATGAAAATAGAGCCTTTTGATTCTCTATAAGTATTTATTTCTCCAAAATATGGGGTTAGAGTCCCATTTGTAGTCCTATATAACTCTTCACAAAACTTGGAACCCTTAACTGACCATTCATGCTACTTTTTATGCCTAAAAACATAACACTACCATTTAAACATTTCATGTGCAGCCGACTATTTTCATGAAACATAGATTATTCGTACACCACATTCAAGAAACTCCATTTTCCCTGAGTTTTACAAAATCTTATGAAAATATTACCTTTTTATATTGTGAATGAGGTATATTCTAATCATTATGTTCACAAAGCATTTTATTTTTTCAAACAACTTTTTACTTATATAAATATCATTATATTTCTCAATTTTAATATAAAACTTCATAAAAACCTTATAAATATGCTATCCCCTTATTTATAATCATTTTATGGTATCCACAGTCCTTGAGCTTTTTCAACACTCTTTTTTAACAACCGCACTAAAATTTTGTCAACCGGATTTGTCAATAAGAACAACAACCAAAAACCTCAAAAAAAACATTGAGAGGGATTTTTTACAAAAAATACCCCCATTGGGTTTATTGAAAATTCTTAAAACATTCATAACACTTTAAAAATTCTATTTAAAGGCATGGTATACCTACTACCTGAATAACCATTCACCTTTTTACTGTCTAAGATAGCTAACTCCAGATAGAAATAAAATATCCACTCAACACATACTCTAATCCCACATGAGTCAATATTTGAATGAGAAAAAATATTAGAATGAAAATATTATTCATGAATCACTCCATTCTCATTTTTAAATATTTAACAAAAAATAATGATACCATTTTTTGAAACATGGTTAGTACTCAATATCACTTCTTAACCTGAACTTCATCAATAACCTTCATAAAAAATCCACAATATTCATTATTTCACTTTATTGATAGGTAAGATTCAGAATAACTATATTTATAACTCTCCCAATATCTATTCTCCCTTAATTCAATACAAAAAACCTCTCCCATGACGCAATTTGAAAATTTTTCCATATAATGGGTTTTATCAATCTCATCACCCCTTCATTTATTCCTCCCCCTTTGTCATCAAAATGAAATGTCACTCATTTTGGTTTTCAATAAATAAAATACAAGTTATTAACATACAAATAATTATTTAACATACCCTAGGGATGGGGGTTCTATATATACATTGCCTAAGTGTGGGGGATGACTAAAATTTCAGATCCATATAATGAATTTAAAACATTTCTCTAGGTAATGCCTTTGTCATAATGTTTGTGAAATAAATTTATATAGGAACATGATCCAACATCACAAAACCCATTCTCTTATTTCTTCTTTATAAAGTGATACTTGGTTTCAATGTGCTTTATCCTTAAGTGATAAACTATATTTTTTCTAGGATTAATAGAACTTGAATGATAGAAATTGATTCCAATCAGATACTATATTTTAACTCCAATATATTCAATTTGTTTCTTCATCCTTTATAATTATATGCAATATTTTGTAGATAAAATATATTTATCCTCAACATTTCTCATTTAAATGAATTCTTATTTCTTACTCGGCCAAGAAATTCATAAGATTTCATGAAAAAATGAATTACTTGGTGTAGAATTTTTTTCATCTATTTAACTAGCCCAAACATTGTTTTTATATCTCAAAAAATTATATTTTGAGGTTTACTTCTAAAGAAAAATGAAATCTATAGTTCCTTTTATATATCAAAGTGTTCATTTCACTACTAGAAAGTGGTTTTTTTTGGGATTACATTGCTACTATGCCACCTGACATGTGGAAAAAACAATATTGGGTAGTGTCATTTGTTAAATAAAATAGGCTCCCAATGATATACTTATATTCAAAAACAATGACTACTTTTCAATTATTATCCTTTAATAACTTAATCTAAGTAGAAACTGGTGTTGTCAACACCCTATAATACTTTATTAAAAATATTCTCAAAACCTTCTTAGGATATTTATATTAGGAAATTAATGTACCATTCTTTACTTAAATCACCAATAGGCCACTAAAAAATTTCATTTCTCCTTTTATCAACAATTTTAACTATTACTTCATGAATTATATAAAAAATTAACTATGCTTCTTTTTAACCACCAAATATTATATCATCCATATCCACTAGTGTCATCATTCTTTTATCTATTTAATTCTTGACATAGACATTGTAATCAACTCCACCATTTTGGAAACTAGGATTCTTTACGTATTAATCTATCCAGTCTTGAATAACACACTCTTGGTGTCTAATTCATCCTATAAATTACCTTCTTTTGCTAGCATAATTTTTTAAATCTTCATGGAAAATAATACCATCCAGATATTATATGTATACTTCTTCTTCTAGTACCATTTTTAGAAATTTTAAATTTATTTCAATCTAGAAGACCATGAATTCACTTGTCACTACTATAGACACGAATAGTCAAATTTTCTTCAATCATTCAATGGGTGAAATGTTTCATCTACATTGATGATCTCGATCTAGTAATATTACTTTCATACCATTAGTTCTTTGTTTTGAATAACCTTTCCATTTTCATTTAGTTTTTTACTAAAGACCCATAAAGTATAAGTGATTATATTATCTTTTGGCCTCAAAATATTCTCTCATGTCTTATTATTCATGATTTAGCCATTCTCTTCAATCGTTATTTGAACCTAATTGACATACCTAGAATATTATTTAAAACACCTCAAATATACCTAAGATAATAAATATTTTTTTGCAGGTACATCATTATTCTTTTCTTCACTATCAATATTTGACCAATAATGATATTCTACCTATTACTTTTTGCTCATTTATTTATATTTTGTACAAATAAAGGTCTAAATTCATCCTAATCATCATCAGTATATTTTAATGGATTTTCCTCAGGACTTTTTCTCCCCATGATCTACTCAACTTTTCGTCAATATCCTCATGAATCTACTCATTTTTTATTGAATTTTTTTTTCATTCTATACTAATTTGAATCCATTACTTGCAGAAACATTTACTAGAAATTTATTAAATAATTTATATTTTTTCTTTTTACTTAGTATCCAAGTAAAATTTCTTCATCTCCATGAGAATCCAACATCTTTTGTTTCTTATTATTGAGAATGAAACACTTAATTATAAATATTATAATGTAATTTAGCATCGAATTCCTTCCATACCATAGATAATATAGAACCTTTTATTCCCTAAAATAAAGAAAAATCAATTATCAATTTATACAAATTTACATAATTCTACATTCCAAAACTTATCAGGTATGTATTTCTCAATAAGCATTATCTTGGATATATTTTTTATGATCTAGTTTCTCCTCTCAACTACACCATTTTATTAGGGAGTATCCTAATTGAAATGTAGTTTCTTATCCTATGTTTTTTATATAATCATCCACCTAGATATTTGTAAACTTGGTGTCAATATCAGTAAAAAAAATTATAATCTCCTACATAAGCATCCATGTAGCCTCCCTCTGATATTGAGTAATATAATAGAACAAATTTTACTTCTGACTAATGACCATTATCCATTCCATAATGTTTTAATTTAAAAAAAAGAATATAATATCTCTTACCATCGAAGGATCTTAATAATATAGGTACACACACATCAATATTCTCTACTTCAAGTACTATTTTTGAATTTTTTATTTTTTCTAGTATATATTTCAAGTAATCTTCCTTTTCTGAAAACAAATTGCACATATGTGTATGATTATGTGATAGATTAGGGAGATCTCAAACTCCTTTATTCTTCAATAGAACGTACAAGGACTACTGAATTATATACCCAAGACACTTTTGTTGTAATCTATTTTCTTTGTCTATTAACATAAAATAGATGTCTTATCCTCCACTAAAAAGGTATAGATACCCTATGTATGCCTCCCTTGCATAAAATTTATATTGTATCTTCCATTGATGATACATGTCTTCTTGGTAAATTTTATTGCATTCCCTGAGTCACAGAGTTAATTGAAACAAAGAAAGTTATGACTGAGACCCTTAAAAACCAATAAATCTACATGTATCATATTTTTTCCCCCAAAATTTGGATTTCTTATATCCAATAATATTTAGGCACTCAGATTTTTTAAATCTAATGAAATCTTCCTTATCGTACTTGATTCCTCTGATAAGATCCTTATTTTTTGTCATGATGGAAGTGAATACACTATCATGGATCCATACATCAGTGTGATATGATTATTTTAGGGAAATATATATAACCACCACCTTCTCAACTATTTTATTTTTCATCGATGTATTCATATTCAGAATTCATGTTGATTAATGAACATAACCTTCATTAAAGTAAGATGGACCAACCTCATCGTGTAAATAGGTAAATTGATTTTTCACTTTTAACTCATTTAATGATTCCTTGAACTTCTACATTTAACCTATTTGGGTCTTATTAGGCACATTAATATATATTATTTATGATAAATACATAGACATATATCCAAATACTTTGTACCCAAAACAATGGTCATTAAAAGCACTCCTAGAATATTGAATTTTTTTTGGTTTCCTCTATTTCACTTGTTCCCTTCTGTACCTCTTGGTTATAGAGAAAGCATTTTAATAATATCATATATTTTCACAAAAATAACACTTAATAAGAGGTATATTATTATGTGTCTCTTCAGTAGTACTATTTATCCTTTGGGTTCTCTGAGTATTTCAATTTGAGGTCATTCTTTAATCATCCTTCATCTCTGGAGCCAGTTCTTGATTCTTGGCATCAACCATGATTGTTTTTGGTTTTTGATCAATCATTATACCAGATTTTTCATTTTTATGTGTCTTTTTATTTTCCTAACACACCTTCCCTTGTTTTTCTATACCTATATGCTCCACTCACATTTTTTGTTTCATAAATGATCTTTTAAAAGGTCATACTGTGAATCAAGAGTCTCTCATGATCTTGAAATTTTCTTCACAGGATAAAAACCTCCTCATCAATATAATATATATATTTGAATCATTATTTCACTGTGTTATTCAAACCATGGATATCCTTAGCCTATTCTTTAGATTATATCATATACTCAACAACCTCTTTTGATCTTTTGAACTTTTTAGATTTAAGCTTTTCAATTTCTACTTCAACTCAGATTTATCATTTTCTTGTTTTTTTGTATACAGTTTGGAACTATAAACCACACTCTTGGATTTCTTTATTTTATCTCTAAAAACAAATATATCAACAAAAGCATCCTATAATTCTTCTTGTAGATCAACTATTTCATTTACTTCTCCTTAATCATTATCTCTCTTGTTCTTTGTATGGGAACTTCCTACAACTTCCAATAGGGTATATTCTATATGATATTTATAGTTTTTATTTTATTTTACCTCATATTTTTTAAACTATTATTCTCTTGTTAAGGTAGGATATTTTTATTAAAGAAGTAATGTTTTTTACTTTTACTTACTTTCACATTGGCGGAATATTATTTTATAGGAACTTAATCATCCTTATAATCATTTTAAAACTTCTTGGGACACTTTTTTATAAGGTGTTTAACCTTTATGCATCTAAATCATGCAAGTATAAATTTTACTTTAAACATAACTTTTAAATTTATAATATTTTAGGAAAGGAATTATATGACTCTATTCATCTCTCATTCTTCTTAATCATCTTCTATTGTAAGATTCTTAAAATCATTAAATGCCACCTCTTTTGACTTCCCCTTTTATATAGTCTTTTTATCATCATTTCTCATCCTATATGTTATAAGAGTACTAGGTAAAATATCCAATGTCAACTCCATTGGATATTTATTCTCTAGAATAGAAAATTTTTAACTGAACTGGGGTGGTAAACCTCTTAGGATATTCTTGAAAATCTTTATATTGTTGATTTTTTATCTAATATAATATATGTACTCCAAAATTACATTCACCTGATCAAATAATGCATCAATAGATTCATTTGGGTGTATCCTTAAGTCTTATTAAATGTTTCACAGAACCTACAATTTAGTTTCTCTGAATTTAAAGATGACTTCATAGATATTGGTCATGTTTTCTCACATGGAATGTAAAGATTTACATGAAATTACCTTCATATAGATTGTGTTAGAAAAATACCCCCCCCCCCTAAAGCATTTATTCTTTTGGAATCAACATCTAGTTCTTCATGATCTTTTTTTGATATATCCCCAATATTCATATTGACAAAAATCCCATGAATAATAGTTGAATACACATACATTCTAAAAGAAAGGAATTATTTTTTCATTTGATTCTTTCATAGATGATAGTTTTTTCCTTCAAAGAATGAAATCCATTTTTGATTCACTATTTCCATTACTTCCATTGAGAGTGAATACCATTGCCTTTAACCTATATATTTGATTCCAATTATTGGACCCACTAGGTTAATTAACCTAATATGGGGTGAATTAGGATATGGATTATTAAAATAATTTCCCCTTTTTTATCTTGACTCACGGTTAAAAAAACTATCTTCTATCTTCTTCTCGTAAAAATACATAAATTGAAATGAAATCATACATGAGACACATCAAATTTACTTTTTTTTAATCCAAGTAGCATAGAAAGGTAATGTTTCTTTGTAAAAAATTCACTAAGATCATTATTTTTATAATATTTGGATCATATTCACTGTCGCTTCTGGTTTACATTCACTTATAATTTTAAATATAATCACTCTCTTTACTGAAGTGTACTCAATGTTACTTTAATAGAAACACTTTAATGATTTTAATAAACTTTTATTAGAAATAATTTCAGTTTTATGAATTTCTTTATTTATCTAAATGATGAATTCTAATTTATCAAAAAAATCTGGTCAATTCCCTTAAAGTTTACAAAACTTTCACTTTCATCCAACTTTTGTGAAACTTTCAATATTTCACAAAAATCCAAACTTCTAAAAAACTCATAATATTACATGAAACTAAAGATATTTAAAAATAATCATAATATTTCATGAAACCCACTTATTCATGAAGACATAATCTCCTTTATTCGTAAAATTTATGTTCATGTAAATTATTTCACATAATAAGCATGTTCATATAATTATTATGTAAAAACAAAGAATTATTATCTTCTCTAAGTCTTAGTCACTCTAAATGATGGGATAACAGTCTATTTATAGGTATAGATAACCCTTCACACAAATATATAGACACAACAAACCATTAACTCAATTTTTCATGCCAATAAAATATGATGCCTCCATTTATTATTTTTACACGTAACCCATAATCATTTCACAACTTCACTTCTATATCCATCATGTTCACCTATTTTACAAGAGTTTACTAAACATTCAAAAAAATATTATATTTTTCATATTTTTAATGAGGCAAATTTGAGTCACTAAATTAATGCAATTTTTCCTTGTTTGCACAAATTTTCACTTGTGAAAAAATCCCTCCTTTACACTATTTTTCTATGAAACTTACCAAACACCTTAAAAAGCTTCTAAATATATTGTTCAAAACATTAAAATGTGTTTTAGAACTTTTCATCAATAAATAAGACCCAACTTGATTAACTAAATTTTTCAATAAACACAACAACCCAAAAACCTAGAAACAACATCGAGAGGTATTGTTTCCCAATAAAATTCTTTCTTATACAAATAGATATATTAAAAAATTATATTTTTTATTGGAACATAATAATGGATTCTTAATTATAGAGATGATCCACCTGGTATACATAGGTCATAAGTGTTGTATTTTAATACAATTACTCTTACCCCATTCCAACATATATATCTACTCACCATTTCATCAATTATCTCTTATTTATGGGTCTATTTTTATCATTAAAAATGTATGATACATACGTGATATATAATATCAATGAATCAAAATTAGAGAAATTTATCTCCATAAAATTAACATCCATATTCTTAGATTCTTTCTCCTTGAGAACACTTCTCAAACATAAATACAAATATATTAAATTATAGTTATAACATATAATAAATCATAAAATGATATTCATGGTGGATTCCATAATCTACAATGAGACATATATTTTTTTGGGTATAATTTTTTATATCACTTTCATAAGAACTTTTATTAAATATACTCATACTAAAAATGATAACCCCATAGATCATATCCATTTAGTGGGCTAGGAACCATATTTTACTAATTTTTTAGCATGATATGGAATTCCTCTGAACACTTATATATTTAGGTACATCATTATGTAAATCATATTATATATGATTCTTGGATAGTTAAATAAATGACCATTTAATAAAAATCCTTCATATGGATTAGCTTTACTTTATTCCTATGGTATCCCATCTCTTAAGTCTTATCAACTAAGTATAAACCCAAAATCCAAATGGGACAAGTTTACCCATCTCTATAGCCCAAACACATCTACCATTCCTTAAAAAATATAATAAATGGGTTTCCATATTTGAAAAAACCAAGATTTTTGAATGATAGAGGTATTAATGTGTTTTTACTTTAGAAGGAATCTCATACTTAGTATTTATAGAGTTTTCATAGTCTCACCATATCTATAATAATATTATATATATGATAAAAAACTATTGTATCCTAGGAAATATTTATATCTCATATAATCCCTACATGTATTCATGATTTTAATGATTTAGTTTTTGAATTTTATGCCCACAACCAAGTTAATATTTTCTAAGAATATTAATGCACTACACCTTATACAACTCATGATTTATGTTACTTACCCAATAATAAAAAATATCTAAATGTATCCCATGAATAAGGTATTTTAAGATCATTAGAACATGTAATCAGTTTATCTGGAAGTTTATAAAATAATTGGGTAGGCTTCTGTCAATGTATAAGTCTCAAAGTGGTGTAAATAAATTATATAATGGGTTGCCTTTTATAAGTTAGGGGATGACCACTCTTGTAATTTTTTAAAATATTAAAATATAATAAAGTAAAATTCATGGAAGAGTGGTTCCAAAATGATATTTATTATAATAAAATAATAATAAGGTCCTAATATAATCATATAATCAAATTTATTCATGTTTAGATATCATTTTAAACCTTATATTTTTTATTAACCCCTTCATGAACCATTTGTTACTATAGTCATGATAACAACTATTTTAGTCTTAAAGGGTTATAATATCAATTAAAATGTAATAGTTGGATCATAATTGGAAAATAAAGGAAATTTTAGACCAAATATTATCCTAATTTTTCACTTGTAAGATTTATATTATTTTTAAATAATTTAATAATATATTTTTTTCATAAAGTATCATTAATTTCATTTTTGACACTATTAATTTAATTTGATTTTAACGGAATAAATATAAAAAAAGAGTTTGAATATAAACCTTTAATTCATACCTAATATGTTTTATTCATCTATGAAACTAATTGTGCACCATAACTCGCCCAATCATTATTACATTTAGGGTTTTTAAAATCATTTACATGATTGCTCCACTGATTCCACAAGCATTGTCTTAGTGTTGTATAAGTATTTAGGGTAATTATTTATCACTAAAAATAAAAAATAAAAATACTATAATAAAAAAATTAATTAATCCTTAAAATAACTTTTTATAACATAACTTATCCACTTTTATCCTTATGTAAAAAAATTAGAGATATTAAAGTCAATATAGCGACATTTTGGAATTTACTTTACTTAAAATAATATAAATGTCATTTTCTAGGAAAGGGGAATAAAATGAAATATATTATAATTTTTTATGTATATGGTATAATTTATCACATATAATAAAATTAAGTAAATTTTTGAGTTTATTTGGAGACCTTATTTCATGATTTTGACACTATTTTATCCATTTTACTCTTATAGAGGTGAAAAATATTTACCATGGTTATTATTCATAATTTACAAGAATAAAAGGGACCTATATATCAAATTTGAAATTAATAATTCCAAATAATATATCTACTTTTCATGATTAATTGTTTATATGTGAAAGAAATAAATTTTAATATAAATTTGTAAAAAGAAAAGGAAAATAATTTTAAGAAAATGTGTTTTTTAAGAATAAAAATCCACTTATATGAAAATAATGAATATTGATGATTAAAATAGAATTTATTATATAATTATAAATAAAAATTTTAATATTTAAATTTAATACCAAATACTAAATATAATATTACTTTTAAATTACTTTATTTAATGAAATTAAATGATAGTATTTGAAAAATTGATATTTTTCATTATTCATTAGAAAATAAATCATTTCAAAAAAGTCACAAAATTTCTCCCTAAGATATTTTCGATATGTTTGTTTAAAAAATATGTTAGTTTTATAAATTATAATTCCTAAAATTGGTAAAAATTATTTATAATTTCCATACAAAAAATTTAATAACAGATTTTTTTTAAGAAAATACATTTTTGAAGAATAAAATGAATTTACTAAAAATTGAGTGCTTAATTCCTACTAATTTTTTAATAATTTTTTATTAATTAAGACAATTATAAATATATTTCATAATGTTTTTACTCATATTTATACCCTTAAATTAACAACTAAGTTATAATAGTCAAAATTAAATAATAATATTTTTTATAGTATGTCACAATTTGATCAAAGATTAGTGTTTCATGTTAAGAAGGATATCAAGTTGATTATTATTTTAAATAAATTTTTAGGATTTTACAATTAAACTCATTAGAAATTGTATTAGGGAATTGAATAAGATAATCTCCAAGTTCCCCAAATTTATGATAGTGAACTGTCAGTTGTATATTAGGATAATCTATTTTTTTATTTTACTATGACCTATGGGATCACCACTTTTCCTCAGCAATTAATTGTTATATTCCATCATTTTCCACAAACAAAAAACATCTGAATTACTTTAATACATTAGCCTTGGATATTCTTACCACATTTTTACATGAATAAATTTTAACATTCTTTCCTTCATCATCTATATTACTCAAACATAAATAAAACCCTATATTTATATTCTATGGAGTGTTTAAAAGAACAACTAGGTTTATTTTATTAATTATAATCATTGATAGCTATTTTTTAATAATAATAATATTTATCACTCCATATTCTATCCCTTTAAGTTTCTCATTAATACGTTATCTGCATTGTCTATGGAACCCAGTGTTAACTTGATTCCTTCAATCATCATCCATTACTAAAACCAAAATGAGTTAATCATGAGTGATGAATAATTAACATCATTATATAACTTTTCTATTATAATTAGATGAAAATTTCTACCTTTAAATTTTTTATAATTATTACTTCAAATTTAAATTCAACCTAAATCACTCTTATTTCAATCTAGGTTTCTTTAGGATGGGTTATATCATACTTATTATTAAAATTCCTTAATATAATAAATAATTTGTAATGGATTGTAAATATAATGTGATTAACCAAATAATACCCCCTAGTCTTTTCAAACTGGTTTGAAGTTAGGTATCTTTGTCATGAAATAGGTTATGATTGATTTAATTCCCAATATATCCTTATTAGGGCTATTACACCTAAGAACATCTATGTCAGAGCTTACATACACTTCTAGTATCCCTATAGGGATGTTATTTCCAAGAAAACCACATAATCTCAACTTTTTCAATATTTCAAGATGTTATCATATACTGAAACATATCCCTTAGACTTAACCCTAGGGTTTTCACTAAATTTTTTGTATCCTAATCCCTAGAATATTACCTCAATCTACCTAAACGGTTATATATATTCGAAATTATAATCCACTTCAACTTATCAACATTACATGACATTTAAACCTCCTAAATTATCCTCAAATTATATCATACCAATCATTAATGTTATATAAATCCTACACTAATACTAACTATAGTAAAACTTAAATGTATCTATCTCATCCAAATAACATAAAGAAAATATTTCATTATAATAAATTCGCAAGAACATTCATGTTTAGAGTTTTAGATAATTAGGATAAAACATTAACTAATAAAACTCATGTTATTTTTATAAATTAGACATTTTTTCTATTATATACAAAACTACTTAATGCATAATGTGTCTTAAGAATCTACCACAAATTCTTCACATAAGGAACTCATCTATTCATTTCATACTTTTCCTATCTTCATAACCTATGTAAATAGAAACATAAGAAAGGGGAAAACTTAGATTCTCAATAAGGCTAAGAATAAGTTTTAACAATAAAATATCATAAGTTCTCATAATATGATCATATTGGTATAATGAATATATATAAGAAATTTATTCCCAATAAATCATGGATCAAAAATCCAAACATGAATCAAAATAATGTGGAAAAATGATTCAATAAACATGATCTAGGATAGAAAAACATATTCTTGAGAATAAGAATAAAATTTCGGAACATTACTTTCATGATCTATTCCATTAATATCCACTCTTATGAGTAACTAAAATTTACTCATGAATACTTATCTCATGAGATATAAAATTTTAACAAATGCATTGGTGGGAGATATAGGACCCCACATATCATCATACATATATATGAGTTTCATATAAACAATCATTCAATTTTTATAGTATATAGAACCCATGAAAATAAAATGGGTTATGTTCAACACATCATAGAAAAATCATGGAAAGAAAAT
This sequence comes from Viscum album, assembly GCA_963277665.1. NCBI lineage: Eukaryota > Viridiplantae > Streptophyta > Magnoliopsida > Santalales > Viscaceae > Viscum > Viscum album. The sequence goes on from OY728164.1 coordinate 1,356,817,365, forward strand.
GGGTTTCATATCATTTTTAAATGGATTTAAATAGTCAAATCATTTATAATCCCATCAATAATAATAACATGATAAAATCCTGGAAATTAAAAGGAAATATAATGACCAAAATTTACTTTCTAATCAAATACCATTCATTGAAGATAATAAAACAAATGTTATTTACACCATATAGATAAACAATATAATGTTAAGTCAATAATTTCCCCAAATAAATAACGTATGGAATCTAGGTGAACACCCTTTAATCAAACAAATGGAAAATAGGTCATTCAAAAAGCATATTCCTTAGATGATAAGTTATGCTTACTCACGGTGGATGGTTAAGAAAGACAAATAAAGTGATGGATCATATATTCGATAGAAAATAACAGTATAGAATCCATTTGTATAAATAAGGTGGATGGTAAAATTTAAATAATATACATCATCAATAATAATATATGTCAAATAACAATGTCATGTATGTAAAAAATAACTATTAGGAGTTTTAGAAAAATACACATTGGAAATAAGAAATGTCCTTGATATTTCAAAATAATTTTCAAATAAATGTTTTAAAAAGTTAAAGTAGAAATAATCTATTTTATAAACTAAGGAAATATAGAGGTAATGTTTTACAAAAAATTAAAAATTTATTATAAATATGTGTTCACATGGAATAAAAACATAGAATAAATTTTGGAAGTCATTTTTAACATTGCCATGAAAATATGAAGTTATAGGTCCATTCAAAAGTTATTTAAAAAATGTGTACTAAAAACTTTAAAAAAAATTATTTTTAAGAAATAAAATTTAATAATATATCATTTAATTATATAGATTTTATCAAAATAAATGTGGGGTTTAAGATAAAACTTTTTATTTGAAAAGAAGGAAATAATTTAAATATTTTGAAATGAACTTATTGAAAAACAACGTCATAAAAAGAGTAAATAATTAATTTTTAAAAGATTATAAGGAAAATATATACTTAACATGTGATAAAACAGAATTATATTTCCAATTATAATTGAGAAAATTATTGGGAATTTAAAATATGAACAAGAAGTGGGATTTTTATTAAAGAGAAAAATAATTATTCTCAAAAATGATATACTTTTGAGAAAGAAATTTTATCAAAGTAAAAGATATAAAATAAAAGGTAATTTTACACCGTATAAGAAGATTAATTACTATTAAATAATATATTATGGTGTAAAAAACCAATATTTTAATATATAATTTCAAGAAGAATCATTTTAACTCAATAAAGGGAGTTGAGTTAACAAAAACCCTTATGATAAAGGTAACATATGAATAAAAATAACATGAGAAGGTTTCCATTAAATTGAAATTAAAATATCATGTTACTAAATATATTATTTATACTTGAGTGAAATAGGGTACTAAATACTCCATATAAAATAAATTATTATGCACAATATCATACAAGTCTCATGGAGTTTAAAATGGGGCAAAGAAACTCTTACAACATTTTTAATGTTTTAGTAAACACACTATTAAAATAATATTTATATAAGGAAATTCGTAGTGAAATATTGGTTCATTACACAACACGAGATGAACATATATTTATTTTACATCATTCCATAAATTAAACATTTAAAATCATAATAACGACACATTCTCAAAACCTAAAGGTTTATTTACTTTTGAAATGAGCTACAGAAAACCCTTAATTCCTCAATATATCCATGAATCATATCTATATGATTCTTACATATAGTATTTTATATAATTTATTTAGGAAAAGGGAAACAATATAAGAGTGGATCTTGAACACTCAATTAGGAAAAAACATATCAACATGTCATTAGAGGTTAGATCAAAATCCTAAGAAAACATGAGAATGACATAAATATATGATTAAAATAACATGGACCAGTAATATTTTCCATATAATAAAAGGACATGTGATCTTAAATGTTCAAAAATGCAATTGAATAATAGTTAGAAAATGTGGGATAATAAACATGAGATATAGATCATAACATAGGAATATATAAAGATATAATGAGTATAATCATTATAAATCATAAGAATGTAAATGTACCATAACCATGATTATATCTACATATAATTTTATGAGCATATCCTAACTATAATTACATCCACAGATGATGTTGGGAGTATAACTTAACTATAATTGCATCCATGCATAATATTGTGATAATTGATTAATCACAATTATATCAATACACAATTTTGTGACTATATCTTAAATTAAATTAATCCCACACACAATCTTGTGTGCATAACTTAACCGTAATTACACCCATGCATGAAATACTTATCTTTAGAAATATAAAACTTTACTCAATACATTATAGGGACATATAATACCCCCACTAATATTATAATGAAAATTCCTATGCATGTATGACATAAAATATCAAACATATATCATATCATGAAAAACCTATAGAAAGAAAATGGGATTCATCACATTTCCAAACAGTGTCACATAAAATTGCATCAATGGATAGATCAATTGATACATAAAATTAAAACACCCAAAATGAGTATTTTAAAATGTAATTTAGATATTGATTCATGAAACATAACTCTAAATTAGATAGATATTTTAGATGTAAATATAAAAATAGAAGTAAAATCCTAAAAAAAGTATTAATGGAACATTTTTAACATTATTGAAAAACATTAAATTATGAGACACTTTAAAATTTTGATTCTAAGATGTTTAAATGAAAAAAATTATAAAATATTATTTAAAAATAAATCTCAATAATGGATCCTGGAAAACATATAAAGGTTTTCTTGAGGAAATGTATAGTGTAAGATAAAATGTATGATTGGGAAAGGAAAAAACTTTTCAAATTTTTTTAAATAAATTTATTGAATCATACATCCTAAAAAGAGAGATAAATAATCTATTTTAAAATAGGTAAATTGAAATTTGAAAAGCATAAAAAATAAAACATATTTGGATTTCAAAATAATAATGTAGATTATTAATAGGAAGAGTGGATATAGATATGGAATAAAAGGTGTTTATTTAGAGAGGCTGTGAATTATTCTTAACACCATAAAATTTTATGAATAAAGAAATCAATAAAGAATATATGTTTGATTTTTAAAATATAATTAACTATAGTTAAATTAGTAAAGGAAATATACTAACATTATAGGATAGAATAAAAAAATATTGTAGAACCATATTCAATGATAAATAATTATTACTCAAGAAAAGAAGTTGATTCAAGAAAAAACCTTAAGAATTTATTAAATTTTGAAAAGAAATACCTTGAATAACTTTAAATTTATGTGTAAATACATTTAATTTCATGAAATTTATGAAAATTCAATCCATCGGATACTATATAAACCACATAAAATAAAACAATTGGTGGGTATGATATATTTCTCAAAGAATAAAAACATGAGATGAGAAGTCCCTTTCCTTCACTCTGAGATTCTATGAAAATGATTTAACCTACTATAAAATAAGAAAAAAATTATTAATTTACTATTTTAGAAAATTATTTGTATCTATAAAATTTACTAATATTCATTTATAAAAATTTATTATATATTTATTAGTTAGTTATTGTTTATTTTCATCATCAGATGTTAGCAATTTTGATTTTCTCATGAATGATTTAAAATGATGATGTCAATCCCCATTCTTTGATTCCAAGTTTATAGTTCCTAGATTATAAAATGTATTTTTATTATTTTTATTATTATTTATGAATTTTTAATTTCCTTCCATGTTATTTTTACTCATGATTCATTGAAATTAGTGATGGTTTCTTTAGGTAAATTTTAATGAAAAAATTTGATCTATTAATAATGAGTTACATATTAATATAACTTCTACATAACCTTAATAATTCAATAAAAAACATTTTAATTCATTAAATACATAAAAACCATTTTTAATTCATTAAATACATAAAAACATTTTAATCTTAGTAATATTTTTAATGACCAAACATAAAATTAAATTTATTAACAAATTTTAAAATCATGATTTAAAATTTAGAATAATTTTATCAAATACAATTTTCAAGGGTGAGAAAGTTTTATTTTTACTATAGTGTGCATAACATGTAAGAACCATTTTTTAGAAAAAAATAATTTAATGAAAAAATATTATTCTTTGGATAAAATTACAATTATTTTCTTTAATTTAATAATATTAATTATTTTATTAATAAAAATATAAGAGTTATGTGGCTACCGTTGGAATTTTTATTTAAAAGAAAAGAACAAAAGATTTTTTTATTAGAACAAAATATTACTGGAGTTTTAAGATATTAAACATAGGTTTTATAAATTCAACATGATAATTTTATGTTCTTAAAATTAATTCTTTTATAAACCTTTGGTTTATAAAATTGTTTTATAAATTTTTATGTCATTTTTACTATATGATAATGTCCTAAAAGCTAAGACATTGGTAAAAAAACTTTATTTTTTACTATCCACATTATCATTTCAGACTAAACTATAAAATTTACACTAATATAAATTACAAATATGAATTCAGAAATGAATTTTATCTTTTAAAATTAAAATTATAAAAATTCTGAATTTTTCTTTTATATAGAAACATAAAATAAAATTCAAAGTGTTTTTATATGAAAATAAATTTTCAGATATTAAGTTGTCTTATTCATATTTTTTAATCAATTTATAATTAAATTAGTGTTAATATATTATTAATGTAAACAATATTTTTTATCATCAATTATATTTCCTTTAAATAAAAATTCATGGAACAGATGAATAAATTTTAGAAAAAATAATTTTTTAAGAATAAAATGATTTTATAGTTGAATATCTATATTAATTGAATATAATTAGTGAATCAGTGTTAAAGGGGATATATATTTTTCCTTATAAAAATATTTCATAATACATTTACCTCTATTTATATCCACCAATAAAAAGGAAAATTTATAGTGGTTATATTTTCTACTTATAATTTTTTCTTAATAAAATGTATTGGAGCACATTTTGGATTGGTTTTGCATGTGAAAAATGTTACACAACATAATATTTATTTAAAAAGAATTATTCAAAATCTTAGAGTGTTACACATATTGGAAGAGATTATCCCACATAATGGCTAGAGTTAAGGTATATCATGTTGTAATGATGAGTATCACAATATGATCTGATTATCTCTAGAATATATTGAATATCTAGGTTGGATTTAAAAAGTGGAAGATATGGATTGTATTTTTTGAGATATAATTATAAAATTTGGAATAATTTTACCATAATTAAACATATAGGAAACATATAATAGTCTTATATAATTATAGAATGAAATAATGAATCCCAACCTATGAATCAAGGGTTGGAAGCATGAATTTTCAAAAAAAACTACTTAAAGTAGTTCTAGAGGAAGGTAAATTAAATAATATACTTCCTTTTTGGTAGATAAATAAGATATTATACCCATAAAAGGATATTTCAATTAATATATATATTTTTCTAAAGTGATAGGGCTTGAAGAAGGAGTTACACTACTACGTATGACTATGTAAGAAAGAGTGCAACAAGAATAATTCACTTGATAAATTATACTTATTATGGAAAAGGTTGGACAATATTGTAATCATTTTAAAGATAAAGATTGATTCCCCACTCTAATTGGAGACTCTAAAATATCATTAGAATAGAAAGACACAAGAATCAACTTTGAGTCCCCAAACCTGTAGTCGAAGGTCTGGGGCTAAAAACACTTTCATTAAACACTAGTTTTCATACCAATTAAGATGATCCAAACTAAACATATATTTTTTTACATAAATTCCATGATATATGAATTACATCTCACAAATAATCACACAATAATAGGAACCAAAGGTTTAGTGACTTTGAGGACTAACTACAAAAGAAAAAAAATGTAATACTTGTGAATATTTCTCTATAATTAATCCTTAAAAGGCTCTATTATAGACTTATCATAAGTTATACTCATCTTCAAAACATGGGGAATGGATGAATAATAAAGGGGAGAACCCAAATACTCATTAAGAGAAACAAATCATCAATATATCATCAAGAGTTAGATTATAACCATATGAGAAAACATAAGAAATGGAGAAATATGTGATTAAGAAACAATGAATAATAAGATTTTACTATAAGTCACAATATTTGAACAAGTAATCTTACAAAAATATATATGTATCATGGAATAAGAGTGTGAGATGTGTATGGAAACGTACCATATGGAAATGATGTCATAAGATAATGGAGACCTAAATTTGTGGAAACAACATAAAACATGAAATCACAAGTATAAGTTTAGTATTTATACCATGAAAACATAAAAAAGTTTTCTTAGGATAACTTCCAACATCATAATCATAATTCAAGGCTCACCACCAAGATAATATAACATACTGTGGTTAGGCCAACCACTAGTACACCATACATGGTATCTCAGGAGATGAAAACATTACCCAATCCATTAGAGTGACATTAAGTTGCACCCTTTTTATTCATAACACATACATGAATATGTGTGATATAATAGAAAAAGAAACCATTCATAAATAATAATAATGATAAAACCCATGAGAAGGAAGTGGGTTTCATAATCTTATTTAGAGGAATAACTAAAGGATATATCAAAAGGTTTCCCAAGATAAAAATGAATTAAATTATTTTGGAAATTTATATTTGAAAAAAAACATGTTTCCTAAACATTCAGTTCTATTGTAAAATAATTCAAGATAAATATTTCATAAGTAAGAATAAAAATGATCCACATAGGTGATGCTTTATGAAATTACTAAAGCATCTATTTAATAGTGAAGGATCTAATTATTTTTGTTAGGAAAAAATTGATCCTAGATGGTTTTCTATAAAATAATTATAGTTTTAAAAATATATTCATGGTTAAAAATTGATGTTATAGTTACTTAGCATGAAAAAAGAAATTGGGAGGTTACATTAAATCATGTTAACTTAAAGGATATATTTATAAAGGGAAATTAAAAAATGTATTATTCCAAATATAATAATAGAAACTTAAATGAGGTATATATTTGTGGAACATATATACTGAATATAGATTAGTTAAATGAGAAAAATATAGAGGAAAAGGGATAAAGAAAACATAATGTGTAACCCAAAAGTAACAAGGGGGTTTAGAAGAATCATTTTATCTTTTAAAATACCTTTGTTGAAACCCACATAATTAAAAGGATAATAAAAATTTATTTTAAAAAGGGTTAAAAAGGAATATTTAGATCATAATAGATAAAACATATTTGGGTTCCCAAATAAGAAATTATAAAATTGTCAGGATGGGAAAATATGGATATAAAGGAGAAAATCCACTAGAAATGATAGTTATAGATCCTAAAAATGTCATAAATTTTTGGAATAAATTGACCAAATAAGAAATTTTTGTTACCAAGAATTAATTAACCAAATATAAAAATAGGATTTGTCATATAAAATTGAAAAATGTAATAATAATTTAACTTATAAAATAATGTTCAAGAAAAACAGCTCAAGACCCAAATGGAAAGAAAATTGAGTTAAAAAACCACTTATGACTTCATTATCATTCAGATGAAACCCCCATAATGGTATAAAATGATATTTATTTATAAATAAATTATATTTATATTTATTTATGGTAAAAATAAATCTAATAGTAATATTTACATCACAAAAGGGTGCACGTGGTGAATAAAAAACATCTCAATGGAGTGATGTTGAGATGTGAAACCCCTTACCTCGGGTATTGATTAAATATGTGCATGATACTAACTTTCTGAATAATAAAATTAAGTTTATTGAATAATTTATTGGGAACATATTTTATCAATATTTCTCTTAATACGGTCCATTTATTATCATATATTATTTATTTATTGTATTTCATTTTCTTACTTAAGTTGTTTAAATGACATTGTTCGGTTTTCCCCATAACTCTTTTAGTGTTTTGACCATGGTCAAAGGTGTTATAAAATAGATTCATAATATCCAAAATTTTAGGGTTTTATTCCATTTATTATTATATTATCATAAATTTTATATAGATTCATAGGTTTCTAAAATGAATTCAAATTAAGAAAGGTTTCTTGATATGTTTATTTTTTTGGTAGTTGGGTTTAGTATGATCATTTATTGTAAATAAGACTTTTATAATGTCATATATTATATTTTTAGAATTCTAATAGTTTCATAATTATCATTATTATATATTAAGAACACTTTCAAATTTTTATATGTTATGTGGCCATAGAAAATGAAATACATCATTCCATGGAGGGGATAGTATGCACATACACATAGATTACACTTTCATCTTATATAGAATAGGAGGGGGAAGATAAATAAAATAAATATAATTAAATAATATTAATAATTTTGTAAATATTATATTTATTCATTAAATAAATCTTTTTTTCTTGGATTTTAAGGGGGTTATGAAAAATATAACACATCGTTCTTGGAGGAGGTAGTCCGTACATACACATGACTACGTTTTCATTTTTGAATGGTTTTGAAGGAAGGGGAAAAATGTATATTCTATTATTATAATAAAATCTCTTAATATTAATAACAATAATTTTATCATACTTTCATGTATAGAATATTTTTTATTTGGTAAACTAAAAAATAATTAAAAGACCTCAGATGAGAATATTACCTATCCATTATTCTATTCTTCCTTAGGTAACACTTTAAGGATCCTTAGAATGGTATTTTAGAAAGACCAGGGATTGAATTATAAAGGGTTATAGTTTATCATATACTATGGAATTTTTTTGTATATAATTAATTATTATTAGTATCGAAATTTAGTGTAAGTGATCTCCTTTTACAATTAAGGGGAATTTCTTTCTTGTAAATATTATTTTTTAATATAAATAGAGCCCATGTTTCACATGGAATGTGGAGAAAATGTGGAAAATAATGGATTTGGGGATGATTTAAATCCAATAAAAACTCAAAAATTCATTTTCACACATGTTTAAAACATGTATTTAAGTATTTTACTCCTTTATTTTTTACTTTTCAAATTTTTTGTTTTAACCATGATAATTAATTTTGACCTATGTTATTTAATTTTAATTCTTAAAAATAAAATGTCCCTTATTACATAATTTGAAATTATTGACTAAAAATATGAAATTAATTTTATAATATAAAATTTCTATTTGTAATAAAAATTAATTTTAACAATAGCGCATGTAATGCGTAAAAACACACTTTTAGAAAAAGTGTATTTTTATGATTAAATATATGATTAAGAATAAATTTTTATCATTATTGAATTATATTAAATTAATTGATTTATTATTAAAACTAATAATATTTATGTGGGTTTCATAGTAATCCATTAAAAAATTCCACAATGTGGATACTTTATTAAAATAAACATACCAAAAAATAGTTTTTATTTGAGTAAAATATTACATAAATTTCCAAAATGTTAAACATGGGTTTTATAAAGCCTAAATAGTCTTTTTTTAATTCTTTATTTTACTTAATAAATATATATTTCATTTATCAAAAAGGTTTAATAGTATTTCATGTCATTCTTGTGTTATGAAAATATCATAAAAGTGATAATATTTTTAAAATCGATATTTTTCTCTATTGGACCAAAAATCAACCTTTTCAAAAAAAATCAAAAATTAAATATAATATAATTTTTAAATGATGAATTTAAAAATGAAATTGATTTTTAAAAAATTAAAATTATAATTTTATAATTTTTTTATTTTTAAATGAAAAAATAAAATACAAAGAAAATATTATTTTATTGAAAAATGATGTTTTTAATATTATTTCATGTCAATATCTAATTTAAAGAGTTATAATTTATTAGTTTATATATAATAATATTTTAAAATTTTTCAATTTAATTTATTATGATAAAATATATAACATTTTAAAAATATATATATTTAAGAAAGAACAATCCTTTTAATGTTAAATCATAATAATTATTTATCCTTTAAATGTAAGTAATTTTGTTTTAGTAACATATTTTTATTTACTAGATGTTTTATTATTTTTATAATTTTTGTAATAATAATAATTGAATAATATGTAGATAGTTTAAGTCTTGTGTTACTTGTGAAATAAACCATAAACTTGGTATTAATTTTGAGAAAAATATTTTCCTAAATTTTAGGGTGTTATACTCTCCCCCTTAAAAAATTACATCCTCAAAATTTTAATTATCACTCACTAACAAAAATATCTAAGGATATATAAAATATATGCATATCTAAAGATATAATTCCAAATGATATACCTAACATATTATCTTAGGTAAAACTATGAAGAATGTCCTTTTACTCATTTTGGGAATATATTAATATTTTCAACAATTAATTTGAAATATACCTATATGGATAAGTCATAAGACTTTCTAGATACATACCTTCCACGACTTCATTTCCATGATCCTATTACCAACCAAATATTAAAAACAAAATAATTATTCTATTATCTAATATAATCTAATTAAATTATCATATGAATATGAAAACTAAATCCCAAAACATATTCTCTGATGACACTTTTATTTCAAACTATGATAATTTTGTTTTAACTACATCAAACTTGGTTCACCCTATAACTCTTTTAATTCGAACTAGGTTTTCCCTTATCATAGTCTCATTATGTTCTTTAACCTAAATATCTTCAAATACCTCGTAATATTTCATAATGAGAATGAAGATTAACCCCAAGAGTGTCTATCCGGGTGTGAATTATTAGGCCCACATGTCATTCATTGAATGAAGATCGAGTAAATACTCAACCTTCCTTTTTAAGGATATTTCCCATAAGTTAATATGTGCCACTATCGCACCCACTTCCCACTATACAGAAAAATATTTAATTACTAAAAAACCACACATTATTTACTTTAACAAAACTTTGGGATGTTATAGAATATTTAGACTTATCCATTAGACTATCCATAGGGTTTTCACTAAATTTATATTATCTTATTCCCCAAAAAGAACTAAATTAATCCCCAAAAATAACTAAACCTTTCTATGATACCAACTATAAAGCTACATATCTCCACTCTAGACTCTGGTGATAAAAACTCTTTCTTAAAATAATGGATTTAATAAAAAGTGAGATGTAACAAAAAAAATATCTTTATTTTACATCAATTCCATAAGTTATTAATTACATATCCCAAATAATCACACAATCCCAAGAACCAAAGGTTTAGTGTCTTTGAGTATTATTTACATAAGGAAATTTTTCTACAGTACTTATAAGCATTTTTCTATAATTGAGAATCACTATAATCTCTTCCAAAATTCTCATAAGTTATAATAATATTAATATCCTATTTATTGGAAGAATAATAAAAGGGTGATCTTAAACACTACATAAGGTTAAAAACTCATCAACATGTCATCAAGCGTTAGATTACAAGCATACAAGAAAACATAAGCAAGAGAGAAATATATTATTAAAAAGAACATGGAAAAATAATAATTTTCCATAAGTCATTATAGTGAAACATGTAATCTCATGTAAAAATACATGTACTATGGAATAAGAGTTTGAGATAAGAATAGAAATATGAAATAAGAAAATAATATCATAAGGTCATGGAAACATAATTATTTAGAAAAAACATAAAATTTTACATCATAAGAATAAGTCAAGGATTATTATAAATATAACATAACATAGTGTTCTTAGGCTAACCTCCAACATCATAAGAATAAATAAAGGATTGTTTCCAAGAAAAAAACATAGTTTGCTTTGGCTGACCACACATTCCCCACACATGAAATTTCATGAGACGGAAACATTACCCAAAGTATTAAAGTTCAATTAAGACACACCCTTCGTATTTATAACATTTACATTAATATGTGTTCCATATAATTAAATGAAACCATACATAAATCAAAAACATGATAAAACATATAAAAACTAAGTGGGTTTCATAATCTTCTCTCGAGGAATAATCGAAGGCTATATCATAAGTATTACCAATAGAAAAGGGTATTAGATTATTTTTTATGTTCATATTTGAAAAATAAACATAGTTTTTGAGCATTGAGTTCCAATTTATAAATCTTAATGATAAATATTGGATAAGAATAAAAGTTATCCACTTAGGTGATGCTTTATGAAATGAGTAAAGGATCTCTTAAAGAAAGAATTATCCTATTATTTAACTCTAGGATGTAATTGAATCATGAGGGTTTTCCATAGAATAATGAGGGTTTTATAAATCTATTAAAGGTCAAGAAACATTTTATGTAGGTGTTACTTGACATAAAATAATAAATTGGGAAGTTCCCTCAAATCATGTTCACTTAAAAGAGATAATTGTGAAGGGATCTTAAAAAATGTATTCTTCCCAAAAAAGAAAGGTAAATTAAATTATTCATATATTTAAGTAATATATATAGACAATATGTATGAATTAAATAATAAAAATAAAGAGAAAAAAGTAGAAAAAAATTAATTGTAACTTAAAAGTAATGAGGGGGTTCGGAAGATCCGTTATTATGTTTTAAAACATCATTGTTGAAACCTGAATCATTAAAAGTATAATAACAATTTATTTTGAAAATGGGTAAAGATATATATTAGGATAAAATTATATAAAACATATTTTGTTTCCGAAATAGTAAAAATTACATTAATGGTAATTGAAAATATGGACATGAAGGATAAAACCCCACTAAACTGATGATTATTAATCCTAACAATGTCATAACGTTAGAAAAAAAACCAAAGAATAAGTTTTTATTTTAAATAATAAATTTTTAAAATGTAAAAAATAGTATTTTTAATGTATAATAGATAAATTTTAGAATAAGGGAACTTAGAAAAAAATAGTCAAGAAAGATAGCTCAAGACCCAAATGGAAATACAATTGAGTCAACAACCAACTTATGAATTTATTTATCTTTTGGAAAAAAATAAAGGTATAAAATGATATGGATGAATAAATACCTTATATTTAAATAATTTTTTTAAAGTACATCTAAGGGAAATATTCACATCACAAAAATGGAATACGTGGTGAATATAAATCATATCTCAAGGAAGCTATTTTAAGACGAGAAAACCCTTAACTGGGGTCCTAATTCTCTTTTCATGTTTACTTAAATTCATGAAAAATAAAATTAAGTTTATTAAATAATATTTTAGTAAAACTTTTCATATATATTTTACTTTCTATTATCAATTCATTATCGTGTATTATTTATTTATTATATTTTTTTTTCTTAATTCAATTACTTGGGGTTATTCAGACAGTTTTTTCCATAACTCTATTACTATCTTGGCTATGATTAAATGTGTTGTAAAATAGATTCATAATATAAATAATTTTATTGTTGTATTTATTTTATTATTATTTTATCACAAAATTATATATTTTCATATGTTTTCTAAAATAGATTAAAATTTTGAAAGGTTTATTGATATGTTTATTTTTTGGTGGTTAAGTATACAATGATCATTTATTGTTATTATCACTTGTAGAATGTAAAGTATTATCTTTATATTACATTAATAGTTTGATAAATATCATTATTATACATTAAATAAATTTTTAAATTCATACATTTAAGGCAGTAATGGAAAATAAAATGTGTCGTTATGTGGAGGCAGTAGTCTCCACATACACGCAAATGACGCTTTAATTTCCATTGGAACAGAAGTGGTAGAAAATTAATCAAATTTTAATTTAAAAATATTATTAATGTTTTAAATAATATATTTATTCATTAAATGACTATTTTTTACCATCCATGTAAATCGGTTATGAAAAATAGAACATATTGTTTATATAAACGGTAGTCCACATGTACGAATAACAACGTCTTGATTTCTCAAAAGGATTTGGAGAAAGGTAGAAAATGGATATATAATTAGTATAATAAAATATCATAATAATATTATTATTAATTTTATTCTACATTCATGAATTAAAAAAAATTAGGGTGTAGAAGAAGACAATAATTAAGATGTCTCGATTGAGAACATTACCTCTCCCTTAGGATGTTCTCCCTTGGTTAACACCTTAAGGATCCTTAGCTTGGTATTTCGGAAAAACCAAGGATTATAGGGAATTAGTATATATTTTTTAAGATACTAGGGTAATTTGTTTTTTCAAGATAATTCTTTATAATATTTTTAAAAATTGGGTGGAGGTGAGCTCCTTTAATAGGTGAAACGAATTCAATTCTTGTAAATATTACTTTTTAAAAGAAATATACCACATGTTTCACCTGGAATGTGAAGATAATGTGGAAAATAATGGAATTAGGGATTATTATAGGTCAATAATCCCTCAAATATATATTTTAAAACATTTTAAAAATGTTTTTAAGTCTTTTACTCTTAGATTTTTTTACTTTTACCATTTTGTACCATGGGCATTAATTTTTTCCAAAGAAATTTAAATTTAATGATAAAAATAAAATGTTCCTTATAACATAATTAATAACCACAAATTTATAATATGAAATTAATTTTATAAAATAAAATTTCTATGTATAAGAAAAATTAATTTTAAATTAGTGCATGTAATGCGTAAAAAATCCATTTCTGGAAAAAGTGTATTTTTTGCTTAAAATTTATGATTGAGATAAAATTATCAATATTATTGATTTATATAAAATTAATTATTTTATTATTAACAAAATAATATTTATTTGTCTTTTAAAGTAATCAAAAATATAATTCCATCTTTTAATTACATAATTAAAAGAAGCTGGCCAAAAATAGTTATTATTAGAGTAAAATATTACTTAAGTTTCAGGATTGATAAAAATGAGTTTTATAAATTCAAAATAGTTTTTTAAAATGATTTATTTCACTTCATAAATATATATATATATATTTAAAATGTTTTATATAATTTTAATTCATTCTTGTATTATGATATGTCATAAAAGTGACAGTATTTGAAAAATTGATATTTTTCACTATTTAAAAAAACACCTTTTCAAAAAACCCATAATACTTCAAACTATGATAATTTTAAAATTATAGATTAAAAAATGAATATAATTTTAAAAAAAATTAAAATCTATCTTAAAAATAAAAATGAAAAATATAATGAAAAACAGCTTTTATTGAAAAATGATGTTTCAAAATATTAAGTGTTCTTAGTATTATTTTATATAAATTTCAAATTTAAATAATTTTAATATGTTAATTTATATATAATAATATTTTTTTATTTTTTTATTTAATTTATTACTCTAAAATATATAACACCTTTAAAAATAGTTATTTGATAAATAAAAAACTTTTTTAAAGCATATTAATTATAAATTATTTAAAATTGAGATATTTTAAATGACTAACATATTTTTATTTCATATAAATTTTATTATTATAATAATTTTATTAATAATATTAATATAATATAACAAAGCTAATTTTAGTTCAGTGTTTCATTTGAAACAAGTCATCAAACATAATATTAATTTAGAGAAAAATATATTTCAAAATTTGTGGGTCTTACATAAACCCGTACATTAAGGAGTAGAACCCATACTACATTTGAATAGGTAGATTATAGTGAATATGTATCATAATAGAGTATCAATTTGGATGTAAGGATTCTAGGGGAATTAATACCTTATATTAACATAGAATAGACCATCATGTTTATATATTTTGAAAGAGACCTTCATGTCTATAGACTGACTTTTCCATGATTAAAGTAGTGAATGGATAGAAATAATAGGGATTGAACTTTGGATTGAAAGTGATTCTTTCCTAAAAAATTTAATGGTAGTTTACTTTGGCATGAAGTGATCATTACCTAAAATTTGTTCCCATCAAATAGTGTGTGTACTGGATTTGGGTACACCGCACTCCTCTATTTTTTTTCTCCTTAGATTAGACCTTAGAAGTAATCAAAGTAAAATACTCTATATATTATGAGATTTAATTTCATATATATTATTATTTAATATATGGCATGATTAGTGGTGAGAGAGAAAAAATTTAATGTGTTCCTTCTAATGCGGAGTCAAAAACTTTATGAGAAAAGTGACTTCAAAAAAGAAGTTTTTTTTCTTTGGTGTACACCATGATCCCCCCTTCTCACTAAGGGTGATTTCATTTATTTTAGTCCCAAAATCCCTCATAAATGACCTATCACAAATAAATAAAAATTTTATAGTACATGATCTATCATATGAGGAGAAACTGGTGAAGTCTTTGAATCATAAAGACAAAACCATGTTCAATAATATAACTTACCTTATCAAAGAACTTTTGAAAAACCATAAGTATGTAGAAAAAACATGGGGACCTAATGATGCAATGAAATGGAACTACCCACATCCATTATCAACTGGGGATAAAAATTTAAATTATAAGGACAAAATTTCTAATGGGTGAAGAATTTACCAAATTTCACTTTTTCTATATGAAATTTTCCTTCTCAAAACATTTTTATATCATATTTAGATATATGGTATAACATAAATAAACCACATGCACCACATAAAAAACAAACAGTATTTTATTTCATAAATATAAAATATTATATATATATTTATAATAGAAAAATAAAGACTCTAAAATTAAAAATTATATAATGGGACATTAAACACAAATAAATAACATAACTAAATTTCGAAATTGAAGTGATTTTTGGTCTCACATAAATAACAATTTCACAAACAAGGCTATAATAAGAAAAAAATAATTAAAAATAAGGTAATAATATTATGTTTGAAATATAGACAATGATGAGAGAAACTAAGTAAATGAGATGTGTTGGATTTAATATTTATATATTGAGTATTAAAATGTAATATTGATGTTGGAAATATGTTCATTAGAATAGTAACATGACCGTTAGAATAGTAACATGGTCATTAAAAATGTAACCTAGTTATTGTAATGGTAAAATAATCAATATAAATAAAATACCAATATATGAACATGAAAATATAATAAATTAATATTTAAAGTATTAAATATAATTTATTAATTAATCTTACACAAATAAAGAATTTACTTTCTTATTCTTTTTACTTTAGTAGTAAACACTTAATATACCAAAATCAATATAAATATTGATTTTACCAAATTTAGAATTTTATTATGATAAAATATAATGAAAATTTTTAATTATCGTGTCAAAATTATATAGGAGTGTTTTTTTAGTAATTTTTTGAAATAGATCAGTTCTTATACGAATAGTAAAATTCATTATGTAGTATATATATATATTAATATTTTCTAAAAAATATAATTTTTTAGTAAATTAGATTATTTTAAAATGTTATATTTGATTTATAAAGTCTAAAAATAAATTTATTAATCCTTTAATAATATTTTAAAGATATTATAAAAAAATTATACTATAAAAATTGGATTTTTAACATATTTGGGGATTCTTTAAAATTTGATTTTTCTTATTGTTAGAAATTTATTTTTAGAATATAAATATCTTATTTTGATTTGGGACATCAAAATTATGTGAGAGTAAAATTTTGGTATTTTTCAAAAATATAATAAAAATAATTGGGTAGATATAATGGAATAGTGGTGTAATAATGAAATCACCACACCAAAACATCATTCATGATGTCAGGAATAGTTAGGTTTATCCACGAAGGTGTGTAATACTGTTTTCAAACATATAAAATACCACCATTTCAATTCCTAATCATTAATTAATTTTTTATTAAATATTTTAACTCGAAATACATCTCCCCTTGAAGCATGAATACCCCCTTCCACCCCCATGAAAAAACACTTCCAAAATTAAACCTAGTGCCCAAAGTATTCCCCTATCTCTCCCCTTAATCTTTCCATGAGTCATAGAGATATTCTAGACTCACACCACTCCAATACTTAAAAACCTTAGTCCCTTAATAGACGAGTATTCATTGAGGAAATAGTAGCTCTTATTTATCTTTTTTATTTATTTATTTTTATTTTTTTATTCTCCTATTATAAATTCCATTTTAACCTCTAAACCACTTTTTATTTTTAAAAAATAAATCCAATTTTGAAGGGAGAGGGAACTAATCATCCATTTTAACCAAGTTGTGTAAAATAATTTGTAAATATATATGATTTAAAGTTTCTTATGTTCTTATATTCTTATTATAAACTATTTAAAATAAATTTATATTATATCTCCCCATATTTTGATGTGTCTCGCTAACAGTCATTTTTACTGTATATAAGGATATTGTTAATTTTTATTTATCACCACCTTCATGACTGGTCAATTAAAGTTACATATGTAAATATATAAATATTACTATGATACTATATAATTATTAAAAATTATATATAAAATATATATTATTCGTCTCCATCTTTTGACACTCTCATTAATGGTTGATTTTACCACCTGTAATGAAAATATCATTTCATTGATTATTACTATCTTTATGTTTGGTTAGAGTGTGTGTGTGTGTGTGTGAACCTTATGTGGGTAATTAAACTAATTGATAAATAACAACAATCAATACCATATTATTGAAATGAGAAGAGAATAATTTAAACAAATAGTTTATCAAATCTTTTCATCTAAAACAAAAGGTTAATAAATAATTCACAATGATAATAAATATTAAATATTAACATTTATTAATATAATATAATTTTATAATAATTTTTAACAAATAAAATGTGGTTATACAAGAGGTGTAAGATCAATATATCCAAATAAAACCTTAAGTAACAGAATTTCACACTGATATTCTCTTACTTGGGTTTGAGTTCTTACCACTTATCCTTTCATCATTAATTTTTTGTTTTCTATAATGTTTTTGTTTATCACTACATTCCCCCACCCATTTTGGGGTGTATTTATTATCAGTATCCCATTTATGTTGCTTATCAAATTATACATAACTTGTCTCTCTTCTCTTTAGGAACTATTCCTTTATATTATCTTCTTATAGAAGCTTCGCTAATTTTTTTTCCAATCCACATTTTCATTTATAATTATTATATATTATGGATTTATATATCACTCTCTAATTTATTTTATTGATTTATCCTCATTTCTCATGTGATGAAATCTATGGGAGGGTCTCTTTTTTAATTATCCACTTGATTTCATCCCATTTTTACCTATGGGTTTCTTAACCTTATTGATGAATTTTACCCTTTATATGATATTAAATGAATATGTTTGTATCATAAATATTTCCTAATACATTTTTTATACCTTAATAGTTACTTACCTTTCTTTATAATTATTACTTAAAAATTAATGATATGATATTATATATATTTTCTTTATAAAACTTTTTTTTATTTTATCATGGGTTTCCCATGTTATGTACATGGATTATTTTTTATAGAGATTTTTTTATTTATGAACATATTATGATGTGATATTTGAGCTTATAATTATATATTTTATTGATGAATTACATAAATCTTTATATCTCATGTGATAATTAGACCTATACATGATGTCATTAGCTTTGATAACTATATTATGCATGGACATGATATAGTTACCTTTGTCCCTTATGTTATTATATTTTAGTAGTGATCTTTAACTTATGATGTTCCATTATTATGTGTGTGGAATATTCCATCTCTTCTTCATATAAATATTATGATTATGATATTATATTTATGATGTGATAACCGCTAATATGTTCATTCATGTACCCATGTTGATTTATGTCTCATTTTCTTTCCTTTCACTCCCCTCGCTAGGATTTTATCTCACCCATACTTTGATGTATGAGAATAGGAGTTTACATGAATTAAAATGATTATGAAGGTCTATATAAGGAATATGTTTATAGATTTAAATAAATTTTAAAGTTTTATAAGTGGTAATGTTGTATGAACTTAATTTTATAATACATTAAATAAATCAATTTTTGGATTTGTAATACTATATATTTTTGTAATAAAATGATTTAATAATCATGTTTAAAATGTATTGGAAAGTATAAGAATATTTTGGAACCACTAGGATAAATAAATAAAGAGGGAGTGAATCAGGGTATGATAAATTAAAACAATTCCCCCTTTTTGATCTTGTTTAAACTTTAAAAAAACTCTTTTCAATCTTCTTCTTATAAAAATATATAAACGGAAATTAAATCATGCATGAGACACAAATTTTTTTACTTTTTTAACCCCAACCAGTTTAATTAAATGAGAATACAAACACAATTTTCCAATATACCATAATCACAAAAGAATATAGTTGTTCCAATGTTTGAGCAGACTCACTATCCATCTAACACTCACTTATTGAATGCTCAATTCTCAATATTATAAAATATACTTACAATTATTTCAGTATAAACTCCTTGATTATTTGAATCATCATTTATTACACCAAATTTGTGTGTTGTAAATATTATATTTTATTCAAATGATGAATTTAAATTTATCTTAGAATATCATATCAATTACATTGAGATTTGTGTAAATTTCACTTTCATGAAACATTTATGAAAATTTTATTCAAATTTTACTTTTTTCATGTAACTATACACTTTTTTTGAACATGAAATATTTCAGAAAACTCAAAATCTTTCAAAATAATCACAATATTTCATGAAACAAACTTGTTTACCAAGAAATAATCTTCTTTCCTTGAACAAATGATGTCTATATAAATGATTTTGCATAATAAGTAACTTCAGATAAGTATTAAATGAAAATAGAGCCTTTTAATTCTCTATAAGTATTTATTTCTCCGAAATATAGGGTTAGAGTCCCATTTGTAGTCCTATATAACTCTTCACAAAACTTGGAACCCTTAACTGACCATTCATGCTACTTTTTATGCCTAAAAACATAACAACACCATTTAAACATTTCATGTGTAGCCGACTATTTTCATGAAACATAGATTATTCGTACACCACATTCAAGAAACTCCATTTTCCCTGAGTTTTACAAAATCTTATGAAAATATTACCTTTTCTATATTGTGAATGAGGTATATTCTAATCATTATGTTCACAAAGCATTTTATTTTTCCAAACAACTTTTTACTTATATAAATATCATTATATTTCTCAATTTTTATATAAAACTTCATAAAAACCTTATAAATATGCTATCCCCTTATTTATAATCATTTTATGGTATCCACAGTCCTTGAGATTTTTCAACACTCTTTTTTAACAACCGCACTAAAATTTCGTCAACCAGCTTTGTCAATAAGAACAACAACCAAAAACCTCAAAAAAACATTGAGAGGGATTTTTTACAAAAAATACCCCCATTGGGTTTATTGAAAATTCTTAAAACATTCATAACACTTTAAAAATTCTATTTAAAGGCATGGTATACCTACTACCTGAATAACCATTCACCTTTTTACTGTCTAAGATAGCTAACTCTAGATAGAAATCAAATATCCACTCAACACATACTCTAATCCCACATGAGTCAATATTTGAATGAGAAAAAATATTAGAATGAAAATATTATTCATGAATCACTCCATTATCATTATTAAATATTTAACAAAAAATAATGATACCATTTTTTGAAACATGGTTAGTACTCAATATCACTTCTTAACCTGAACTTCATCAATAACCTTCATCAAGAATCCACAATATTCATTATTTCACTTTATTGATAGGTAAGATTTAGAATGACTATATTTATAACTCTCCCAATATCTATTCCCCCTTAATTCAATACAAAAAACCTCTCCCATGACGCAATTTGAAAATTTTTCCATATAATGGGTTTGATCAATCTCATCACCCCTTCATTTATTCCTCCCCCTTTGTCATCAAAATGAAATGTCACTCATTTTGGTTTTCAATAAATAAAATACATGTTATTAACATACAGATAATTATTTAACATACCCTAGGGATGGGGGTTCTATATATACATTGTCTAAGTGTGGGGGATGACTAAAATTTCAGATCCATATAATGAATTTAAAACATTTCTCTAGGTAATGTCGTTGTCATAATTTTTGTGAAATAAATTTATATAGGAACATGATCCAACATCACAAAACCCATGCTCCTATTTCTCCTTTATAAAGTGATACTTGGTTTCAATGTGCTTTATCCTTGAGTGATAAACTATATTTTTTCTAGGATTAATATAACTTGAATGATAGAAATTGATTCCAATCAGATACTATACTTTAACTCCAATATATTCAATTTGTTTCTTCATCCTTTATAATTATATGCAATATTTTGTAGATAAAATATATTTATCCTCAACATTTATCATTTAAATGAATTCTTATTTCTTACTCGGCCAAGAAATTCATAAGATATCGTGATAAAATGAATTACTTGATGTAGAATTTTTTTCATCTATTGAACTAGACCAAACATTTTTTTTATATCTCAAAAAATTATATTTTGAGGTTTACTTCTAAAGAAAAATGAAATCTATAGTTCCTTTTATATATCAAAGTGTTCATTTCACTACTAGAAAGTGGATTTTTTTTGGGATTACATTGCTACTATGCCACCTGACATGTGTAAAAAACAATATCGGGTAGTGTCATTGTTAAATAAAATAGGCTCCCAATGATATACTTATATTCAAAAACAATGACTACTTTTCAATTATTATCCTTTAATAACTTAATCTAGGTAGAAACTGGTGTTGTCAACACCCTATAATACTTCATTAAAAATATTCTCAAAACCTTCTTAGGATATTTATGTTAGGAAATGAATGTACCATTCTTTACTTAAATCACCAATAGGCCACTAAAAAATTTCATTTCTCCTTTTATCAACAATTTTAACTCTTACTTCATGAATTATATAAAAAATTATCTATGCTTCTTTTTAACCACCAAATATTATATCATCCATATGCACTAGTGTCATCATTCTTTTATCTATTTAATTCTTGACATAGACATTGTAATCAACTCCACCATGTTGGAAACTAGGATTCTTTACGTATTAATCTATCCAGTCTTGAATAACACACTCTTGGTGTCTAATTCATCCTATAAATTACCTTCTTTAGCTAGCATAATTTTTTACATCTTCATGGAAAATAATACCATACAGATATTATATGTATACTTATTCTTCTAGTACCATTTTTAGAAATTTTAAATTTATTTCCATCTAGAAGACCATGAATTCACTTGTCACTACTATAGACACGAATAGTCAAATTTTCTTCAATCATTCAATGGGTGAAATGTTTCATCTACATTGATGATCTAGATCTAGTAATATTACTTTCATACCATTAGTTCTTTGTTTTGAATAACCTTTCCATTTTCATTTAGTTTTTTACTAAAGACCCATAAAGTATAAGTTATTATCTTATCTTTTGGCCTCAAAATAATCCCCCATGTATTATTATTCATGATTTAGTCATTATCTTCAATCATTATTTGAACCTAATTGACATCCCTAGAATATTATTTAAAACACCTCAAATATACCTAAGATAATAAATATTTTTTTGCAGGTACATCATTATTCTTTTCTTCACTATCAATATTTGACCAATAATGATATTCTACCTATTAATATTTGCTCATTTATTTATATTTTGTACAAATAAAGGTCTAAATTCATCCTAATCATCATCAGTATATTTTAATGGATTTTCCTCAGGACTTTTTCTCCCCATGATCTACTCAACTTTTCGTCAATATCCTCATGAATCTACTCATTTTTTATTGAATTTTTTTGTCATTCTATACTAATTTGAATCCATTACTTGCAGAAACATTTACTAGAAATTTATTACAGAATTTATATTTTTTCTTTTTACTTAGTATCCAAGTAAAATTTATTCATCTCCATGAGAATCCAACATCTTTTGTTTCTTATTATTGAGAATGAAACACTTAATTATAAAGATTATAATGTAATTTAGCATCGAATTCCTTCCATACCATAGATAATATAAAGCCTTTTATTCCCTAAAACAAAAAAAAATCTATTATCAATTTATACAAATTTACATAATTCTACATTCCACAACTTATCAGGTATGTATTTCTCAATAAGCATTATCTTGGATATATTGTTTATGATCTAGTTTCTCCTCTCAACTACACCATTTTATTAGGGAGTATCCTAATTGAAATGTAGTTCCTTATCCTATGTTTTTTATATAATCATCCACCTAGATATTTGTAAACTTGGTGTCAATATCAGTAAAAAAATTATAATCTCCTACATAAGCATCCATTTAGCCTCCCTCTGATATTGAGTAATATAATAGAACAAATTTTACTTCTGACAAATGACCATTATCCATTCCATAATGTTTTAATTTAAAATAAGAATATAATATCTCTTACCATCGAAGGATCTTAATAATATAGGTACACACACATCAATATTCTCTACTTCAAGTACTATTTTTGAATTTTTTATTTTTTCTAGTATATATTTCAAGTAATCTTCCTTTTCTGAAAACAAATTGCACATATGTGTATGATTATGTGATAGATTAGGGAGATCTCAAACTACTTTATTCTTCAATAGAACGTACAAGGACTACTGAATTATAAACCCAAGCCACTTTTGTTGTAATCTATTTTATTTGTCTATTAACATAAAATAGATGTCTTATACTCCACTAAAAAGGTATAGATACCCTATGTATGCCTCCCTTGCATAAAATTTATATTGTATCTTCCATTGATGATACATGTCTTCTTGGTAAATTTTATTGCATTCCCTGAGTCACAGAGTTAATTGAAACTAAGAAAGTTATGACTGAGACCCTTAACAACCAATAAATCAACATGTCTCATATGTTTTCCCCCAAAATTTGGATTTCTTATATCCAATAATATTTAGGCACTCAGATTTTTTAAATCTAATGAAATATTCCTTATCGTACTTGATTCCTGTGATAAGATCCTTATTTTTTGTCATGATGGAAGTGAATACACTATCATGGATCCATACATCAGTGTGATATGATTATTTTAGAGAAATATATATAACCACCACCTTGTCAACTATTTTATTTTTCATCGATGTATTCATATTAAGAATTCATGTAGATTAATGAACATAACCTTCATTAGAGTAAGATGGACCAACCTCATCGTGTAAATAAGTAAATTGATTTTTCACTTTTAACTCATTTAATGATTCCTTGAACTTCTACATTTGACATATTTGGGTCTTATTAGGCACATTAATATATATTATTTATGATAAATACATAGACATATATCCAAATACTTTATACCCAAAACAATGGTCATCAAAATCACTCCTATAATATTGAAATTTTTTTGGTTGCCTCTATTTCACTTGTTCCCTTCTGTACCTCTTGGTTATAGAGAAAACATTTTAATAATATCATATATTTTCACAAAAATAACACTTAATAAGAGGTATATTATTATGTGTCTCTTCAGTAGTACTATTTATCCTTTGGGTTCTCTGAGTATTTCAATTTGAGGTCATTCTTTAATCATCCTTCATCTCTGGATCCAGTTCTTGATTCTTGGCATCAACCATGATTGTTTTTGGTTTTTGATCAATCATCATACCAGATTTTTCATTTTTATGTGTCTTTTTATTTTCCTAACACACCTTCCCTTGTTTTTCTATACCTATATGCTCCACTCACATTTTTTGTTTCATAAATGATCTTTTAAAAGGTCATACTGTGAATCAAGAGTCTCTCATGATCTTGAAATTTTCTTCACAGGATAAAAACCTCCTCATCAATATAATATATATATTTAAATCATTATTTCACTGTGTTATTCAAACCATGGATAACCTTAGCCTATTCTTTAGATTATATCTTATACTCAACAACCTCTTTTGATCTTTTGAACTTTTTAGATTTAATCTTTTCAATTTCTACTTCAACTCAGATTTATCATTTTCTTGTTTTTGTGTATACAGTTTGGAACTATAAACCACACTCTTGGATTTCTTTATTTTATCTCTCAAAACAAATATATCAACAAAAGCATCCTATAATTCTTCTTGTAGATCAACTATTTCATTTACTTCTCCTTAATCATTATCTCTCTTGTTCTTTGTATGGGAACTTCCTACAACTTCCAATAGAGTATCTTCTATATGATATTTATAGTTTTTATTTTATTTTACCTCATATTTTTTAAACTATTATTCTCTTGTGAAGGTAGGATATTTTTATTAAAGAAGTAATTTTTTTTACTTTTACTTACTTTCACATTGGATGAATATTATTTTATAGGAACTTAATCATCCTTATAATCATTTTAAAACTTCTTGGGACACTTTTTTATAAGGTGTTGAACCTTTATGCATCTAAATCATGCAAGTATCAATTTTACTTTAAACATAACTTTTAAATTTATAATATTTTAGGAAAGGAATTATATGACTCTATTCATCTCTCATTCTTCTTAATCATCTTCTATTGTAAGATTCTTAAAATCATTAAATGCCACCTATTTTGACTTCCCCTTTTATATAGTCTTTTTATCATAATTTCTCATCCCATATGTTATAAGAGTACTCGGTAAAATATCCAATGTCAACTCCATTGGATATTTATTCTCTAGAATAGAAAATTTTTAACTGAACTGGGGTGGTAAACCTGTTAGGATATTCTTGAAAATCTTTATATTGTTGAATTTTTATCTAATATAATATATGTCCTCTAAAATTACATTCACCTGATCAAATAATTCATCAATAGATTCATTTGGGTGTATCCTTAAGTCTTAATAAATGTTTCACAGAACCTACAATTTAGTTTCTCTGAATTTAAAGATGACTTCATAGATATTGGTCATGTTTTCTCACATGGCATGTAAAGATTTACATGAAATTACCTTCATATAGATTGTGTTAGAAAAATACCCCCCCCCCTAAAGCATTTATTCTTTTGGAATCAACATCTAGTTCTTCATGATCTTTTTTTGATATATCCCCAATATTAATATTGACAAAAATCCCATGAATAATAGTTGAATACACATACATTCTAAAAGAAAGGAATTATTTTTTCATTTGATTCTTTCATAGATGATTGTTTTTTCCTTCAAAGAATGAAATCCATTTTTGATTCACTATTTCCATTACTTCCATTGAGAGTGAATACCATTGCCTTTAACCTATAGATTTGATTCCAATTATTGGACCCAATAGGTTAATTAACCTAATATGGGGTGAATTAGGATATGGATTATTAAAATAATTTCCCCTTTTTTATCTTGACTCATGGTTAAAAAAACTATATTCTATCTTCTTCTCGTAAAAATACATAAATTGAAATGAAATCATACATGAGACACATCAAATTTACTTTTTTTTAATCCAAGTAGCATAGAAAGGTAATGTTTCTTTGTAAAAAATTCACTAAGAATGTTATTTTTATAATATTTGGATCATATTCACTGTCCCTTCTGGTTTACATTCACTTATAATTTTAAATATAATCACTCTCTTTACTGAAGTGTACTCAATGTTACTTTAATAGAAGCACTTTAATGATTTGAATAAACTTTTATTAAAAATAATTTCAGTTTTATGAATTTCTTTATTTATCTAAATGATGAATTCTAATTTATCAAAAAAATCTGGTCAATTCCCTTAAAGTTCACACAACTTTCACTTTCGTCCAACCTTTGTGAAACTTTCAATATTTCACAGAAATCCACACTTCTAAAAAACTCATAATATTACATGAAACTAAAGATATTTAAAAATAATCATAATATTTCATGAAACCCACTTATTCGTGATGACATAATCTCCTTTATTCATAAAATTTATGTTCATGTAAATTATTTCACATAATAAGCATGTTCATATAATTATTATGTAAAAACAAAGAATTATGATCTTCTCTAAGTCTTAGTCACTCTAAATGATGGGATAACAGTCTATTTATAGGTATAGATAACCCTTCACACAAATATATAGACACAACAAACAATTAACTCAATTTTTCATGCCAATAAAATATGATGCCTCCATTTATTATTTTTACACGTAACCCATAATCATTTCACAACTTCACTTCTATATCCATCATGTTCACCTATTTTCCAAGAGTTTTATAAACATTCAAAAAAATATTATATTTTTCATATTTTTAATGAGGCAAATTTGAGTCACTAAATTAATGCAATTTTTCCTTGTTCGCACAAATTTTCACTTGTGAAAAAATCCCTCCTTTACACTATTTTTCTATGAAACTTACCAAACACCTTAAAAATATTCTAAATATATTGTTCAAAACAATAAAATGTGTTTTAGAACTTTTCATCAATAAATAAGACCCAACTTGATTAACTAAATTTTTCAATAAACACAACAACCCAAAAACCTAGAAACAACATTGAGAGGTATTGTTTCCCAATAGAATTCTTTCTTATACAAATAGATATATTAAAAAATTATATTTTTTATTGGAACATAATAATGGATTCTTAATTATAGAGCTGATCCACCTGGTATACTTAGGTCATAAGTGTTGTATTTTAATACAATAACTCTTACCCCATTCCACCATATATATCTACTCACCATTTCATCAATTATCTCTTATTTATGGGTATATTTTTATCATTAAAAATGTATGATACATACGTGATATATAATATCAATGAATCAAAATTAGGGAAATTTATCTCCATAAAATTAACATCCATATTCTTAGATTCTTTCTCCTTGAGAACACTTCTCAAACATAAATAAAAATATATTAAATTATAGTTATAACATATAATAAATCATAAAATTATATTCATGGTGCATTCCATAATCTACAATGGGGCATATCTTTTTTTGGGTATAATTTTTTATATCACTTTCATAAGAACTTTTATTAAATATACTCATACTAAAAATGATAACCCCATAGATCATATCCATTTAGTGGGCTAGGAACCATATTTTACTAATTTTTTAGCATGATATGGAATTCCTCTGAACACCTATATATTTAGGTACATCATTATGTAAATCATATTATATATGATTCTTGGATAGTTAAATAAATGACTATTTAACAAAAATCCATCATATGGATTAGCTTAACTTTATTCCTATGGTATCCCAGATCTTAAGTCTTATCAACTAAGTATAAACCCAAAATCCAAATGGGACATGTTTACCCATCTCTATAGCCCAACCACATCTACCATTCCTTAAAAAATATAATAAATGGGTTTCCATATTTGAAAAAACCATGATTTTTGAATGATAGAGGTATTAATGTGTTTTTACTTTATAAGGAATCTCATACTTAGTATTTATAGAGTTTTCATAGTCTCACCATATCTATAATAATATTATATATATGATAAAAAACTATTGTATCCTAGGAAATATTTATATCTCATATAATCCCTACATGTATTGATGATTTTAATGATTTAGTTTTTGAATTTTATGCCCACAACCAAGTTAATATTTTCTAAGAATATTAATGCACTACACCTTATAAAACTCATGATTTATGTTACTTACCTAGTAAAAAAAATATCTAAATGTATCCCATGAATAAGGTATGTGATACCTTCTCATGTAAAGTATTAGAATTATATGAAACTAGAATCCACATAACATCATGTACAGTGTGAAATATGGAAAATATCAAATTTTCTATAACAAATCCTACACTCCTATGATAGTTATAAATTTGATCCAAAGTCTAAATATCCATATATTAATGCTCATTATAAACATAAATTCCTATACAAATATAATACCAAATATATATAAAGTATAACCAATATTTATTATTGAATTCATAACTAAAATAACAAATCGTAGTCTTGGTTAAATGAAAACCAAATCTTTAACATCATACCTATATGCATGGAATGAAAATTATAATAATAAATTTAAAAAATTTATACTAAAAAATATAAATTTATAACATAAATAATTTACATACATGAATATTAAATAATAAATTCATAAATAAATGAACAATTAAAATATTTAAAATGATATGAAACCACTTTAAACAATTATAACAATGAAAAAATTCCTTTGTTACAACATAAATTCATACATATTTAGAGTAATTTTGAATGTAACATTCTGATAAATTATGAGATCAAAGTCAAAGGCACCGATTTAATTTCCCATGTAGAGGATTTGGATTTTCAAGTCCCAATGATGTGTGGGATATTAAAGAGGTTGAATTATAAAATGGGCAATAAAATCACTTAATTAAAGTCCCAATTATAGCGACCTGGACTTTTCTTGCATTATTGTTACATCATTTTAAAGGTAAACAACATAGTAGTATTACACAAAGAGTATCCAACGGTTTAGTGTCTTGGGAAAACTAAGACCATACATAGCAATTAAAACATCAAACATAAACATTTATTTAATTTCTTCTTCTCTATCTTCTTATTGAAACTTGTCCCCTCTTTAGTACATGTAGCCAATTGAGGATATAAATAAAAAGGGGTGAGATAGAAGCCCAGTAATATGATAGATAATAACAATTTACCATGGGGTGAGCATAATCATATCATAGAAAAAAATTATGAACATGAGGGGAAGCATAAATATAAGACTTGAAATGTGGAAATGCATATAAATGAAACATCATATCTTAGTGTTTAACTAACACACATAATTTTGAACCAAGATAGAATCTTTTCCACACATCATTTCACATTTACTCATGAGATTAATCACCTTACCCAATGCATTGGAGCACTGTATAATTCCGGGTGCACCCATCACTTTGAAACATTCATATTGCGCTATATAATTTCGAGTGCACCCGTCACCTCATAATATTATCATTATCAAGCATGAAACATAGAACATATATCAATAATGAACATAACTAACCCATGGTAAGGAATTTTTTTTATCTCATAAAAATACATTCATAAGCTTTGGGTTCCTAAAAGAAAGAGGGAACAATATATTTGATACAAGAACCATCAACCATGAATGAGAGGTAAAAGTTGAGTTATTAATAGAAGAGTTATTTTGGAAAACATTTGGATTGAAATAAACTTCATTAGAAAAAATTTATATCCCATAAAAATAAATACAATGATGAACAAATGATCTTTAAGGAGTGACTGTATCAAAAATGTAGTGAAAGAGGGAGAACCCGAAGGATGAAAGTTGGGTTCGAGAATTTCCACTTACCTTGTATCTGAATGATTCCTTCTCTTTAATGTCTTGTATAATGACATTATATTAATTAATTATAAATAAATAACCTTTTTTACATTAATATGGTTCATTATGGTTTCATTAAGTGACTATATGTTCCTTTAGATGAGTTATGGAGTTTAAAAACATTATTCGGGAATGTTTGTTTTTATGATTTTCTTGAGTGGTTCACTTGTATTCTTAAATTGAAGTTCGGGTAGAACATGGGTAAACATACAAGACTGATATTACATATCATTATTGATATTAAATTTGGTTTAATGATCTTATAATTAATCATATTATATCATTTGGATGAATCATTAGATAAGAATTGAATGATGATTGTCTGGGTTAATTTGGGCGGTTTTTCGATCACAACGAACTTGTTTTAATTTATCACTTAGTAATATGGTCATATGTTATTTACAGAACTTTAAATAGGACATAATAAATATAACATATTCTGGTTCAACCATAAAAATGGTTTCATTCCCATATCTGAAGGTTGAAATGGAATAAGAAAACATGTCTTTCTTGAAGGTGATAAATTAACACCTCACGAACAATGTTCTCTTTAATAAAATAAAAGGAATAGGGAAAAGGGTTTTGATGATATAATATCCCATTATCATGATAACATTATATTACATGTATAATAATGGAGTTATAATACTATTTTGATGAATATAGGTGGGTAGAGATAAAGAAATGAACTTGAACTTGAAAGGAAATTAAAGGAGAAGAGGGAGAGAATTTACCTCTTAAATCCTCCACTTGAGATCCTCCTTAAGAAGCTAGGTTTGGTATTTTGATAAAATAATAATCTCTTTAACGTGGGATAGGGGATAAGGAGGATGTTTTCCAGAGTTTATAGAAGTCTTGGATCTTGAGAGGTTGAGTAAATGAGGGTGTGAAGGGTGGTTTTTATAGTGGAGGGGAGAGGGGTTTCCTTAATATAAAATTCATTAGTTTATTAATTTCCCCTAAGACAAGGAATAGTGAGTCTCTAATGAACAATAATAGTAATTTTATCATGTGATCCTGATCCTAGTTGGATTACATCAGCAAAACATCACATATGACTCTATAATTAGCTTATTTAGCTTATTACGGTATTTCACAATTCATCAAAAATTCAAGTATTTCATAAAAATCCCAAAAAATTACCCCAACCATTTTTCGACGTGTAGAATTAAAAAATGAATTCCATTTTTCAAAAATAATTTTCTAAATATGATTAATTTAATATTTAATTATAATCATAATTTACCCAAAAAACAGTTTTTTAAAAGTTAAAACTGATTTTATATTGCTTTCATAAATTCCGTAGGGTCTTATAAAATTATATAAAAACTATAAGAAAATGTTTTGATAATTTATGAACACATTTTAGGAAAATAAATTTTCTTTTAAATTAATTTATTAATTATAATTAATTATTTATGACTTACAAAATACCAAAACGTTCACTATGGTCAAATTGTCACTTTCTAAGATGTCTAAAATTTATTTAATTATTAATGGGTAAGGCTACTCTTATGTTGGATTATTTACTATTAATAAGGGTCATATTATTATTCATAAGGGTATGTTACTATTCTTAAGGGTACATTACTATTCAAGAAAAATTATTTTTGTTTCATTAGACTCCAAAAATCATCTTGAACACAACCGTGTATATCAGATTTTAAAAATTCCAAACACAAAAGTGACAAAATTATGTTTAAAGTTCACTTATAACTTAGTCTTTCATTATGTTGTGTTTCCATATTATTTTATGACATAAATTCAATAAGGTAATTTCCATTGAAAAATTTTGTGTCATTACATTCTTCCCCCCTTAAGAAATTTCACCCCCAAAATTTCACTTTACACAAACAGGTGAGGGTGTTTCTCCTTCATTTCCTCTTCTAGTTCCCATGTTGTTTCCTCAAACTTATGGTTCCTCCAAAACACTTTGACAAGATGGGTTGTCTTATTGCATAGAACCCTATCTAACTGATCCAGAATCTTTACTTGGTGCTCCTCATAGGAGAGATCATCTTCCAACTGCACCATCTCTGAGTTTAGTACATGTGAGGGGTCTGGTATGTACTTCCTTAGTAGTGATACATGAAACACATCATGAACTTGATCCATATTCGGTGGAAGTGAAAGACGATAGGACACGACTCCTATGCAGTCAAGGATCTCAAAGGGGCGAATATACTTTGGTCTTAGCTTCCCTTTCTTCCCGAATCACATGACTCTCTTCCATGGAGATATTAAAAGGAAGACTTTCTCTCCAATGTCAAACTCCATGTCCATTCAACGGTTTTCAGCGTAGCTATTTTTCTTTCTTTGAGCAGTTTTGATGTGTTTCTGGATGACTTGAACCTTCTTTGTCATCCCTTGAACAAGATCGGGTCCAAGTAGCTTTTTTCTCCTACTTTATCCCAATAGGTTGGAGTTCTACATCTCTTTCCATACAGAGCTTCATATGGAGCCATCTAAATACTCGAGTGGAAGTTATTGTTTTATGAGAACTTAACCAATTGGAGATGTTGATCCTAACCACCTTTGAATTAAAGAGAGCATGATCTTATTGTATCTTTAAGCATCTGAATAGTCCTTTCAAATGAGCCATCAGTTTGGGGTGATAGGTTGTGCTAAAATTTAATTCAGTACTCAAAGCATGTTGAAGGCTCCTCTAGAATTTAGATGTGAACCTTGGATCATAGTCAAAGACAATTGAGAGTGGAA
Source organism: Viscum album (assembly GCA_963277665.1). Lineage (NCBI taxonomy): Eukaryota > Viridiplantae > Streptophyta > Magnoliopsida > Santalales > Viscaceae > Viscum > Viscum album. Next base: position 1,356,851,171 of record OY728164.1, read on the forward strand.
CACCGTGCAATCTCACCACTTCCTTCACATATATCTTTTCAAGTTTTTCAAGCAACATATCTTCCCAAATAGCAATAAAATGGACATTCTTGTTGAGTCGGTCAACCACAACCCATATCACATTATTTCCCTTTGACTTCTTTGGGAGACCCATGACAAAGTCCATAGTAACATTTTCCCATTTCCACATGGGTAGAGACAATGGCTACATCATACCTTTGTACTTTTGTCACTCATCTTTAACTTATTGACATACCAAGCACCTTGATATATATTTATCAATATTCTTCTTCATGTTATCCCACCAGAAGTGTTCTCAAAGATCATGGTACATCTTGGTACTCCCAGGATGGATAGAGAAAGTGGAGCTATGTGCATTATCCAATAGCTCCTTCTTTATACTGAGTGATGAAGGAACATGAATCCATGTTCCAAACCGAATCACACCATCATCGTCGATATAGAACTCTTGCAGCTTCCCTTCCTTTGCTGCATTCACCCTCTTTTGTATCTCCACATCATCCCTTTTTTCTTCCTTAATCTTCTCCTGGATGGATGGTTCCGCAATCATTTGGGAAAGGTAGGATGTATCCCTTTCCCTTATGATTTCCAAATCCATCCTTCGCATATCTAAGAATATATGGTCTTCCTCAATCCGTAAAATGAATAGAGTAGCGGGTTCTCTTATGATTAGAGAATCAGCTACCTTGTTCGCCTTTCTAGGATGATAGTGAATAGATCAATCATAATCCTTGATTAGATCTAACCATCTCCTTTGACGCACATTGAGATCCTTTTATGTGAATATATACTTTAGGCTCATGTGGTCAGTGTACATGTCACACTTCTCACCATAAAGGTAGTGCCGCCAGATTTTTAAGGCAAAAATCAGGGCTGCTAGCTCTAGATCATGCGTCGGGTAGTTCTGCTCATGGATCTTCAACTTCCATGAGTCATAGGCTATCACATTGTCATTTAACATGAGTACACAACCCAATTATTTCTTTGAAGCATCATTGTATATCACAAAACTTTATCCACTTTTCGGTAGTATGAGTACAGGTGCAGTGATCAGCCTTCTCTTTAGCTCCTTGAAGATTCCCTCACATTCTTCAGTCCAGACATACTTTACCCCTTTCCTTGTTAACTTAGTTAGCGGACTTGAAAATTGTGAGAAGTTTCTCACAAGACGTCGGTAGTACCCAGCTAATCCAAGAAAACTAAGGATTTATGTGATACTATAAGGCCATGGCCATTCCTCAATCGCCTTTGTCATTGAAGGATCCATATAAATTCCCTCACTTGTGATCACATGTCCCAAGAACATGACTTGCTTCATTCAAAAGTCACACTTGCTGAATTTAGTGTACAAATTCTCCTTTATCAATGTTTCCAAATTAAGTCTTAGATGTTCTTCATGTTCATCATTTCTCTTGGAGTAGATGATTATATCATCAATAGACACTACCACAAATTTTTTGAGGTAATGTCTAAAGACTATATTCATCAAATCCATGAAGATTTCAGGGGCATTAGTAAGTCCGAAGGGCATCAACAAAAACTCATAGTGCCCATACCTTGTATGGAAGACATTTTTCTAAATATCTTCCTTCTTCACCTTTACCAGATGATATCCAAAATGAAGATCCACATTTGAGAAGTATTGAGATCATCTTAACTGGTCAAACAATTCATCAATCCTTGTGAGAGGATACTTGTTCTTTATAGTGATCCTTTTGAGTTCCCGATAATCGATACACTGCCGCATTGTTCCATTCTTCTTCACAAAGATCACTGGCGCACCCCAAGGTGATACACTAGGATGTATGAACCCTTTATCCATATGATATTGAGGTTTCTTCTTTAAATCCTCCAGTTTGAAAGGATTCATCCTATAGGGACACTTTGAGATAGGAGTTTCTCCATGTAAGAGTACAATTGAGAACTCTACCACACGATACGGGGGAATTATGGGTAACTCTTCAGGAAATACATCACTGTATTCCCTCACGATGGGAATTTCCTTAGGGTTGGCACTTTCCTTCAACTCATCCATTTGGGCGAGGTATGCTTCTTTATAAGGAATCAACACCAACACCATTGAAGGATTTTTCAAAGGAGATACATGATCTTCCTTGCATTTGTAGAGGAGCATGGGATGGTTCAGAATATGAAAAGATATTTTCTTTTCCCTATAGTTGATATGTGCTCTATATAACGAGAGCCAATCCATTCCCATTATAGCGTCGAATTCCACCAAGGGAAGTATTATGAGATTTTTCGGAAGAATCTTCCCACATACACCAATAGGAGAAGATTCAAACACTTGGGTTGCAATGATTTCACCACTTGGTGTTTTTACAGATATATCTACTTCAAGGTTTCGGGGATTTTATTATATAGTTCTAGAAAAATTTCAAGATATAAAGAAATGCGTAGAACCAAAATCAAATAAGACTTTTTCCATTCTTGAGTGAATAGGAAGTGTACCTTGTACGAATTCATTATCATGCTCCACCTCCATAGTAGTGATGGCATAAGCCTTCCCTTGTTCCTTTGACTTTGTTTGTTGCTGAAATTGATTACCCTAGAGAACTCGAGGTCTAGTGAACTGACTTGCATAGTTCCCTTGCTCCCTACAGTTGTAGCATTGAACCATGAGTGATTCTCTCCTTTCTTTAGCTAAATTATCCTTCATTTTCATATTTTTTCGACACTCTTGAGCATGGTGTCCTTCTTTCCCACACTTGAAGCACTTCTCTATCCCATTGACGCAGTTCCCATGATGCAACTTCCCACATTTTTGGCATGTGGGTCATTGATTTTTCTTCCCACCTTTATCATTAGATCCACCATCTTGAAACATCATCTTTCATTTCTTATTCCCATAGCCATGGGACTATTCTCCTAACTCCATCTCCACTTTGAGGTCACATCAAAAAACTTCCTCATAACTCCCAAAGTCTCTAATTGCAAGAGCCTTTCAATGGTGTGGTTTTAATCCACTAAAGAATCTATCAATTTTGTTATCATTGTTGATAACAAAACCCGAAGCAAACATTGCAAGCCTTGTAAAATATGCTTCATAGGTTGTGACAGATTCTACTTCTTTTTGCTTGAGCTCTATGAATTCTCTCTCCATCTTCGTGTAAATATTTATCGGGAAATACTTATTAAGAATCATTATCTTATAGTCTTCCCATTCCATCTCTTCAATTTCCTCCCTTGGCTTGGTGTTCTAAATAGAATCCCTCCATTGATCAGATTCTCCATCTAGAAGATAAATGTCTAGGGTCACCTTCTCCATCTCAGAACAGTGAAGAACTGAAAAGAACTTCTCCATGGAGTTGAACCACTATTCCACAACTAGTGGATTGGAAGATCCACTAAACATCGGTGGTCATTGCCGCATAAAACATTTGATAGCCAGTTTCTCCCTCTTTAGTGAAATCGGATGTTCCCCATTACTATGGTTATTGTTCATAACCTATGATAATTGGGTATTCATCACCACGAAGTTCTTAACTCCACCTCCCAAATCATTGGGGATGTCGTTCGGGCAATTGTTGCTTTGGCCCTCACACAAGTTGTTGGCCTGATTTCTCCCGGTTCCTACCATTTTCTAAAATAGGAAAGTTTAGAACAAAACATAAGTAAACAAGTCATGAATAACTTATTAATTTAAAAAATTTATACCAAAAACATAACATATTGGATCCCTATGTAAATAATATTGTGTTAATATTTGTACTTAGTCTCATGCTAAAGGTTTTCTCTAGGGTTCACTAATCCTAATTCCCAAATTAACTAAACCTTTCCTCTGATACCAACTATAACAACCCGGCCTTTTCTTACATTAATATTACATCATTTTAAAGGTAAACAACATAATAGTATTACACATAGTGGATCCAACAGTTTAGTGTCTTGGGAAAACTAGGACCATACATAGCAATTACAATATCAAGCATAAACATTTATTTAATTTCTTCTTCTCTAGCTTCTTATTGGAACTTGTCCTCTCCATAGTACATGTAGCCACCTGAGGATATACATAAAAAGGGGTGAGATAAAATCCCAGTAAGAGGATAGATAAGAACTATATAGCATGGGGTGAACATAATCATATCATAGAAAAAAAATTATGAAAATGAGAGGAAGCATAAATATAAGACTTGAAATGTTGAAATGCATAAAAATGAAACATCTTGTATTAGTGGTTAACTACCACACATACTTGTGAACCAAGATAGAATATTGTTCACACATCATTTCAAATTTACTCATGAGATTCATCACTTTACCCAATGCATTAGAGAGCTGTATAATTCCAGGTGCACTCATCACTTTGAAACATTTATATTGCGCTATATAATTATGGGCACACCCATCACCTTATAATATTATCATTATCATGCATTCCACATAGAACATATATCAATAATAAACATAACTAACCCATGTTAAGGAATGGTTTTATTCTCAAAAGAATACATTTATAAGATTTGGTTTCCCAAAAGAAAGAGGGAACAACATATTTTATATAAGAACCATTAACCATGAATGAGAGGTAAAAGTTGAGTTCTTAAAAGAAGAGTTCTTTTGGAAAACATTTGGATTGACATAAACTTAATTAGAAAACATATATATCCCAGAAAAAGAAATACAATGAAGAAAAAATGATCTTTAAGGAGTGACCATATCAAAAATAGAGTGAAAGAGGGAGAACCCGAAGGATGAAAGTTGGGTTCGAGAATTTCTCCGTACCTTGTATATGATTGCTTACTTCTCTTTAATGTCATGTTTAATGAAATTATATTCATCAATTAGAAATCCATAACCTTTTTTACATTACTATGTTTCATTATAGTTTCCTCAAGTGAATTTATGTGCCTTTCGATGAGTTATAGAGTTTAAAAGCATTATTTGGGAATGTTTGTTTTTATGGTTTTCTTGAGTGGTTCACTTGTATTCTTAAATTGAAGTTCAGGTAGAACATGGGTAAACATCCAGAACTGATATTAAATGTTATTAATGATATTAAAGTCTTTTTTTAATTGTATTATAATGAATCATATTATATCTATGTTGATGAATCATTAGATAAGTATTGAATGATGATTGTTTGGGTTAATTTGGGTGGTTTTTCGATCACAACGAACTTCTTTTAATTTTTCACTTAGTAATATGGACATAAGTTATTTAAAGAACTTTAAATAGGAAATAATACATATACAATATCTTTTTTCAACCATAAAAATGTTTTCATGGCCAGATCTGTAGGAATAAATGGAAGAAGAAAACATGTCATTCTTGAAGGTGATAAATTAACACCTCACGAACAATGTTCTCTTTAATAAAATAAAAGGAAGAGGGAAAATGGGTTGGATGATATAATATATCATTAGAATAATAAAATTCCAGTAAATTTATAATAATATAGTTAAAATACCATTTGGAAGAATATATTTGGGGTGAGATCAAGAAATAAACTTGAACTTGAAAGAAAATTAAAGGAGAAGAGTGAGAGAAATTACCTCTTAAATCCTCCTCTTGAGATCCTCCTTAATAAGCTATGTTTGGTCTTTTTATGAGACCAGAAGATCTTGAACGTGGGAGAGGGGATAAGGAGGATGTTTGGGTAGACTTTAGAGATGGCTTGAAGCTTGAGAGGAGCGAGGAAATGAGGGTGTGAAGGGTGGTTTTTCTAGTGGAGGGGAGAGGGGTTTCCTTAATATAAAATTCATTAGTTTATTAATTTACCCTAAGATAAGGAATAGTGAGTCTTGAATGACCAAGAATAGTAATTTTATCATGTGATCCTGAACCAAGTGGGCTTACATCAGCAGAACATCACACATGACTCTATAATTAGCTTATTTAGCATATTACGGTATTTCACTATTCATCAAAAATTCAAGTATTTCAGAAAAATCCCAAAAATTTACCCCATCCATTTTTAGACGTGTAACATAAAAAACTGAATTCCATTTTTCAAAAATAATTTTATAAATATGATTAATTTAATATTTAATTAGAATCATAATTTACCCAAAAAATAGTTTTTTAAAAGTTAAAACTGATTTTATAGTGCTTTCAAAAATTACGTAGGGTCTTATAAAATTATCTAAAAACTATAAGACAATATTTTGATAATTTATGAAAACATTTTAGGAAAATAAATTTTCTTTTAAATTAATTAATTCAATATAATTAATTATTTATGACTTACAAAATACGGAAACGTTCACTAAGGTCAAATTGTCACTTTCTAAGATGTCTAAATTTTTTTTAATTATTCATGGGTAAGGTTACTCCTATATTGGATGATTTACTATTCATAAGGGTCATATTAATATTCATAAGGGTATGACAATATTTCTAAGGGTACATTACTATTCACCAAAAAAAAATTGTTTCATTAGACTCCAAAAACCATCTTGAACACAACTTTGTATATCAGATTTTCAAAATTCCAAATACAAAAGCGAAAAAATTATTTTTAAAGGTCACTTATCACTTAGTAGTTTATTTTGTTGTGTTTTCATGTTATTTTATGACATAAATATAAGAAGGGAATTTCCATTTAAAAACTTTGGGTCATTACACCAATAGATTTCAAATTTCATGGATAAATAAAATGAGCCTATTATCTCTCTTATTCAATCCCAAACATGATGTTTTAATCTTGGACCAAATGGTTATGGGAAATTTGGAAGCCTTTCCTATATGTAGATTCTATAATAGCATCTTTGGACACCAAAGTAAGATTTAATGGGACAAATACTCAAAGTCAAATCTGGTGGGATGTCGGTGGAAAGACATGTGCTAATTTTCTAAAAAGTATTTGTTATACATTATCTTTTTTACTTTAAGGGGAAAATTTAGGAATGATCTTTATAACTTATGGGTATTAGACCCTTGACATTTTGTGTCACCACTTGGATATAAATATCCACCCCATGGAATTGTTTTTTCATTCAATATTTTAATATAGAGCTTATTATTTGTTCCTTTCCATTGTGTGAGGATTTTTATGATTATTACCCTTTATCTTAAGCATTATTTCTCTGTAGGTATATATATTAGATCAGTGATCCAAGATCACAAAGTCCCCATTTATGATCCTCAACCCAAGTGTGTTATTGTGTGTATTATCCATCACATCCCTCACTTTAGTGTGTTGTCTAAGTAGTTGGTCAGGGTATTTATAATAATGTATTGACTACTTACATCCACTATCCATTTCCCATCACACAACGCTTAACCATAAACTGAATCCTTCATCTTCGACCCTATATTGTGAAAATCATACCACATCAACTCTCTCACATAATTTGGTATAGAGCTCTAGTTTACAACATATACATTTATCCCTTTATTTAAATTATGTTTATCCATTACCATTATTATGATTTCATATTATTCACCCATTAAAAACAAACCAAAACCCCCTTTGATTTGAAAACGTCTATAATTGGCTTATGTTGTAACACCCGAGTGTCACTTTGATGTTGGGATATTTTTCGGATGGTTTATCCCCTTGAGTATAGGGAATTTTGGTCTAAAAATGGTGAAATTTGGGGACTTTTTAATGGTTTCACGATTAAGGTGCATGATTAAACCAAAATTTTAGTTTAAATGTGCATCCAATGCAGTTTATGATAGTGGGGATCTACACAGTTATTGTACGATTTGTTTAATCATGCGGGTAAAAGGTTAAACCCACTCAAAGTGGGGTATTTTTTCCTTTTGGGTAGTTTTTTAAGTGGGGTTTCTTCCCTTAGCTTCCCCACTTCTTTTACCTTGACTATGGTGCCTATACCAGCCATATTTAGCTCTTCCAAGATACTCTAAGGTGGATTTTGAATTAATTTAATGGTGTTTATTCACCTAGATTGAAATTTTATGGTTAATTTCTTATTCTTCTTGGGTTTTATTCTATTATACTATTCTGATATAACCCTAGTGTCTATGTTTGATTTATTTCCATATATAGGGTTGTTCTAAAATTGGGATTTTGATTCTTAGGGGTTGTGAGCCCCCCTTTGACACACAATCTAGTGGATTTTTTCAAAGGCGACATGATTCCACCATATTTGGTAGGTGTTTCCAATTAATTTCCTCTTATCTAAGAGTTACATGAATTATTGAATCTTTAAAGGTTTTTGAATTAATAAAATTATATATATTATAGAAAGTTTGGATTGGATGATTGTTTTTCATGATTAGGTGGGTTTTCCCTTTGAAAAAATGGGTGAATTGTTTGGTGTTATGGAACATGGTTTTGAAATGGTATTTTATACATTCTTCATGTTTGATAAAATTTTAAAAATGATTTTTATTTATAAATGAAATTGTTCATGAGGTTTTAAGCTAACTGGGGTTTTCAAAGTTTTCTTCCCTTTGGTGTTTAAAGGATTCTACTTATTTTAAAGGGTGGTGTGGTTTTATAATGTGAATTACAGTTTCCCTTGGGTTGTTTGATTATGTTTGTGGTTGATTATGATTACTTTGTAATTGTGTTTAGAATCAAAATTTTTTTAAAAATGAATTTCCAAATATTTATTCTATATTTGATGAGTGAAGTCCTAGTCAGCACTTCATGAATTGATTTTGATTGTGACCTTGTTGATACCCCTTGCGTTATTATTGACGATTATGCTTATCCATGTGATGTATTCTTTATCACTACCACAAAACTGGGCAAGCCCAGCGCCACCCCTTTATCAGCGCTAATGAAAAAGCACTGATAAAGGGGGGGGGCCTTTATCAGCGCTCAAAAAGGCGCTGATAAAGGGTGCCTTTATCAGCGCTGATAAAAGTACCCCTTTATCAGCGCTTTTTTTAGCACTGATAAATGCCCCCCATTTATTAGCCCTTTTTTTTAGCGCTGATAAAGGGACCCCCTTTATCAGCGCTTGTTTAGTAGCGCTGATAAAGGGACCCCCTTTATCTGTGCTTGTTTAGTAGCGCTGATAAAGGGGAGGCCTTTATCAGCACTTTTTTTAAAAGCACTGATAAAGGGTCGACTTCAAAAAAAATTAAAAAAAAATAATATATAAATATTTTTATATAGTTATATAGTTATATTGATATAAATATAATATATAATTTTTAAATACATTTTAGATAAGTATAAATGGACATTTACACTTATTATACTTAATATATAAGATATTTAGTGAAAATGGCTTATTAAAAAATTTAAAAAATATTTTTAAATAATAATTTGCTAATTATTATGGAGTAATAGTCATTTAATAACAATTTCAAGACTAAGAAAATTTAAAAAATTAAAAAAAGATCCAAAATATGTTGAAAACACAACTCAAACTTCAAACGGCCATAACTTTTGATCCGGGTGTCCGTTTGAGGTCTACCACATATCAAATCGAAGCCTACGATGAGCTCTATGTCACTTTGACTGGGGGGACCATGTTCAAGCGTTTTTTGAGGCCAAAAGAGGCCCAGAAGGCCTCCAAAACTGAGTTTTTTGTCGGGGTACCCAGATTTTTTAACAATTTGTGGATTTTCAACCTCATTTAATGGGGTATTATTGGCTTTTTTTGGTGGGGACTGAATTTATTCCAAGGTATTACATTCATATTGATATTATGTCTTTGAAATTTCATCCCTTTTTATAATGCACTGCTATTTATAATCAAATATATAACTATATGTACATATTTTTTATATATTCACACCTAAAAATTAAATTTTTTAAATAAATAATTAAACGTATTTACATATAAAATATATTAGCTTTATCTAAATAATAACTAATATCCATTTTATTTAAAATACCAATATATGAATATTTATATAACTAATATATATTAATATAAGTATACATATATTAATATAACTATACATATATTAATATAACTATATGTATATATTAATATAACTATATATATATTAATATAACTATATATATATTAATATAAATATATATATTAATATAAATATATATTACTACACGAAATAATATAACTAAATATATATATATAAATAAATAAATATATCATGAATAAGATAACAAATCAATATAGGGTAGTGGCAAAGGCTTTAGGTGCGCAGGGGGGAGGTCTCGAGATCAAATCCTGGTGGAGGCATGGGTGCGCGCGCAAGGTTGATTTAAAGGGATAGTGCTGATAAAGGGTGTAGGCGGTGTGGGCGGGTGCTGGAGGTGTGGGAAAGCGCTGATAAAGGGGGGCTCAAGCGCTGTAAAAAGCCCCCCCCAGAGATTGGCAGTATTTTTTTTATTTTTTTATTTTTTTATTTTTTTATTTTTTTTATTTTTATCAGCACTAAAAAAAAGAACTGATAAAAGTGGTCTTTTATCAGCACTAAAAAGAAAGCACTGATAAAAGAACCTTTTATCAGAGCATCGTTTTAGCGCTGATAAAAGACCCCTTTTATGAACGCTTTTTTTTATCGCTGATAAAAGAGGTCTTTATCAGCACTTTTTGGAGCGCTGATAAAGGGGACCCCCCCCCCCCTTTATCTTAGCCGGCTTTATCAGTGCTTTTCGAGCACTGATAAAGGCCATTTTTTGCGCTGATAAAATTCATATTTGTAGTATTTGTGATTCATGGTGTGTGATGAATTGGGGTGATTTTAAGGGTAGTAATGGATGTGGGGAGGATGTGATTATGATATTATCCCTTGGGGATTTTTATATTCATGAGATGACATGGTCTATTAATAGACCACCTCCATTATTATTCCATGGGGAGACCAAGGCTTCTAAGTAGGAAGTAGTGGGATGTTGATAGGATATTTGAGGATTAGCACTGGATAGTCCCCCTAGTTGTGCGTAACACCTGGATATGTGGGTTTTCACATAGTATGTTGGTTATAGTGATTCATTTGAAAGATATTTGGCTGTTAAATTATTGGTGGTAAGTCCACATGTACACATCTTGTATTATTCCATTAGTCCTTATGGTGTTTCCTCATGTTAGATATTATATGATTATTCCATTGATTATTTATTGGCATGTGAGATAATTATTTCATGGATGGAATTTTTTGATGTTTTGATCTTCATATGATCTTTTTTTATTGACTAGTTATGTTCTTTTAATTTATTGGAAGTATTTATGACATATGGTGGTGTTTCTTTATAGTTTCCCTTGTTTCTATTTTTACATTTGTATGGGGTGTGTAAAATATTTTAGAGGAAAATGGGGGAAATGGTTTTCAAGTTTAATTATTAGTTTTCATTCCTTTGAAATGTTTTAAACCATGTGTGGGTTTATTTTTCAAATTTGTGGTGATTTAATGATAAATAGATTTATTTAATTGGCTTTGTTTTGGTAAAACCTTTTATGAAATGTTTTACAAATTGTGTTATTTGAGAAATTTCATAACCTATGTTGTTTTACGCCTATATCATGTAAAGTAAAATGAAAACTTATTTCTTTACATTATTTTCAAAATAATAGTTTTGTTTTATTTTATAAAAGGAATGAATTTTACTCAAGATGAAATCCTACTAGATTTATATCACATCATAGATACTCACAATAGTGGGTATGTAGTTTTCATGTCTTGTGAATGTTTCTTTAAGATTATATTTCAGATTTTATCAAGTGTCATATTATTTGGGAAGTGGTAGGTTATTGGGATCATGGTGCTGACTTGAGGGTCACATGGAGATGGTGATTTGACCTTCATTTTCATGGAACCAATTGGATCGAGTTTTTTTCATCATATTTGGTCTTCAATTTTTACTTTCTTTTTTCATATTCCACTATAGTTTTGTATTCTTGTATTAAAATGGTTTTTTTTTAATTTTATTAATTGGTATTTATATTTTTTTCTCTTGGTTATATCATGTGTGGATGGTTATATATGGATTATTAGGGGTGAAACTGTCCTCAATGGTTATGTTTCATACCATTGACATTTTTCATTAACCCAATGGGATTGGGGATTCTCATTGGGTATGTGGTGGGCTAGCTTAGGAGTTAGTTGGTCAAACATACCAAGTTGGTTCATTATAAAATGGTATCATATCAACACTCTTATTTACTTCTGGTGTGTGTGGGTAGTCTAGAGACTAGGATTGTCATCAAGACTTGGGTGGTGGGTGTGGGTAAGGGCCCGGCTAGTTCTTCATCACACTAAACCTTGAGTTTTCGTGGGTGTACTGAGCTTTATTCTTGATCTTGAGTTAATATTTGGATGTTTTGATTGATTTTTATGAGTTTAAAGGATTATTTTAATCCTAGATGATTATATCATATATTTAGTGGGTTGGTTTTGGTTTTGAAGTTGAAAATAGTGGATGGAATTGGGTTGCACGGTTCTCACATGTGGACTGGTAAACCATGTGGTGCTCGTCCAACATGGCTCTATAACCATGATAGTGATTTTTTCATGGTTGGTGCACATTTTACCTTCTTGAGTATCCAAATCGTGCACAGTTAAATTTTTCTTTTGTAATTTTTATTTTTCCTCCCTTTCTACACATATTGACACTAATGGAGTATTTTGTTGGCATAGTATCCTATAGGTAAGTTTTAATTTGTATTTGGATGGAAAGTTATGTGGTTGACTATGGTTTGAAATTATATATGTGTAGGTATTCTTGGTTATTTACCTAGTGTAATTTTCATTATAAATTGTAAGTTTGGTTTTTAAAATAGAAGGGAGGTGACTTGTTTTTGAAATCCGTATTTTGGTTGTTTTAAAATATGTTTGGTTTTTTATTGTAAACCAAGTGTAAATTGTTTTGAAACTGGGTTAAGGAAAATGTTTTGCATGAAAAATATTTATTTTAGTTCAAACATTGGAATTTTTTAGAACATTTTAATTATTAAAGTGGATTCTCTAATAATTGGTTCAGGAAATAATTTTCATTAATATGGATTATTTCGAAGATTATTTTTGAAATTATTTTAGAATTTGGTGGGATATTTTACTTTTCTTTGAAAATTAATGAGATTTTTTTTAAAGATAAGGGTGTTGAACCTTAGTTTAAATGAATTTTGGGACTGGTGGGTCTCAATAATGGGTTGAAGTTGGAGAAAATATTGGTGGAAAAATTTGATCTTTTAAAGTGTATTTTAAAAGTGGTTTGAAATTTATTTTCAAGGAAGTTTGAAATTTATTTTCAAAGGATGTTTTGAAATGGTGTTTTACTTGGTTCCGTTAGTTATAGAACCATTTAATTTTTTTGAGGGGAATGTGTGGTTAGTCTCATGTATTGTGTTATTACTAAGTACCTCCCAGAAATTTCATGACAACAGAGAGGGTGTGGTCCTAATAACTCTTCTTTGATGGTTATCTTCCCTTTTTTGGGATTTTAACTTTTCTATTATAGATTTTTCAAAAAAAATAGGGGTACTTGAAGGATCCCTTTAGTCTCCAACTACAGTTTTTCATTAAACCAAGGGTGGGTGTTATGTCATGCTTTGAGTGCTCGGTAGTTTTAAGATTCCCTAGTGATAAGTTTAACAATTTCCTATTAGGCTGTTTGGTTTTTTAAAATATGTTCAAGGTGAATTTTTTTTCTTTAAAAAAATTCATTGTGAATTTCATGTGAGACTTGAAATTACAAGTAGTGATGCATTTTCAAGGTTGAATTAAAACTAGATGTGTCACTTTAAAGTGATTTTTACCTCATTTGGATTTTCAAATGAAATTGGAGGTGTGGTTTTCAAGATACAAAGGGTTTTCTTGGGCTATTCAAGTGGTTATTTAAAGCACCACGTGATTTGGAAATTTTTGGAAAAGCATTTTAAAAAGAGTGGGGTGTTTTAAAACGTTTAGACCCTAATTAGGTCATGTTGTGAAAATTTAAAGGGTTGTTTTAAGGCCATTGATGGTTTCAAAGTAAATTTCATTAGTTATCAAAAATTTTATTATTCGGTTTTATGAAAAATAATTTGAAATATATTTTTCAAAATGGATTTTAAGAGCTTGGTTTTGAAAGAATTATTTGAAGTGGTACTTCAACCATTGAAAAGAGTCATTACTATTGTTTGACTAAATTGAAATGCTGATTGGTGTTTTAATTCCCTCTAAAATTGTTATAGAAATTATTTATAAAGTTTTAATGGAATATAAGGAAATTCAACTTTGAGTTTTTTGGGGAAATGTTTTTAAAAGTGGTAGAAATGAGTTCTTCTTATTTAAGTGGTTTTTAGGAAACGATCCTCTTTCAGTGTTTTAAAAAATGGGTTAAGGCCTAAAAAGGTGGTTTCTAAGTAGTTGTTTTATTTAAACCAAATAATAGTGTTTCATGAAAATATATTTCCTGTTTTGGATTTTTAATTCTTGTGGTTTCCATGCTTATATTATAGCATGTGTGATGGCTTGGATTTTGAGCTTGAGTTCATGACTTGTTATTCGACCATCTTCTTTTGAGGCTCTAGTGTTTTCTTGGGTCATGTCCTATTTCATGTGTAGTTTATTGATGATGTGGGTATATGTGGCCTTTGGTTCACTATATATGAAATTAGAAATAATGTTGACTTCATTCTTTGGAGCACTCAATGGTGATAGTTTTTTATGGGGTTCACCATGGAATGGGGTTCTAACTTGAGGTACAAGTTTACCCCTAGAGTTGATTTACCCAGGTCAAGAGCCCATTTATTATCTCATTGTGGAATGCCTTTAAAGTCATCCCTTATAAAGATGAGTGTTATTCTTATTGAAAGATTGACTATGTGGGGGTTGAGTTTCTTGAGGTTGTTTTCCCATTGAGGAAGCACAAATTTATTCATAAGTGTTATTTGGAGCCTTTTTAGAGATGCTTTCATAGAGTGTATTTCTTATTTAATGTGTTCCCCTTATTGAAACATTTAGGATATTTCAAAATGGTGGGAAGACCCATGCCCAATTTTCATTTCTTGTTTTCTTTTTGGATCTTTTTCCAGTGATTATGATTGTGTTTTTCTTAGAGACATTCGATAAAATTATGGATTTAGGCGTTTAATTTTGAGTAATCATCTATGTTCAATATTTTATTACTAGGGATGTATCTAGTGGTTCATCACCCAACTTGCCTCACTTCATAGAGGGTGGGTGTGGATTGTTCTTTTTTACATTCATCTAGACTCAAGACTTTATCAGGTCAGAAAATGGCATGTTGGGTAGTTTGTGACACCCAAGGTGTCAATTTTAGGTGGGGATATTTTTGGATGGTTTATCTCCTCAGGTTTAGGGAAGTTTCTTCTGAAAATTTTTATATTTGGGGAATTATTCCAGGTTGCATGGTTAAGGCGCATGATTAAACTAACAATGAAGCCTAATTGTATAGCCTGTGTTGCTATTAATAGTGAAAATATGTACAGTTACTGCATAAGTTGTTTAACCATGTAGGTAAAACATGAAACCCACATGAAGAGGGGTATTTATGTCTTTTTCGGTCCTTTTTTACATAGGTTTTCCTCCCTTGAATTCACTACGTTTTTTCCAAAACATGGAACCTCTCATATCCCTCTTTGGCTCCTATAAGTTGGATTTTAAAATGGTTTCATTGATATTATTCACCTGGATTGAAAGTTTGGGGTTCCTTTACACTTCTTATTAGGTTTTATTCTATTTTCATGTTATTCTCTAACCCTAGTGGCCCATTTTTGGATGATTTCCATAACTAGGTTTGTTCTAAAATTAGTTTTTTTCATCCTAGGTGTTTTGATCCCCCCTATTGAGACATAATCTGGCGGTTTTCATTGAAGACAACATGATTCCACGACATGAGGTAGGTTTTTCTTATTGATTTCCTTTTATCTAATAATTCCATGAATTATTGATGATTTAATTTTTTTTAATTAATGTAATGATTTATATGATAAATATTTTGGATTTTATAATGGTTTTACATGTTTGGGTGGGTTTTTCCTTCGGAAAAAAATGGGTGTATTTCTTGGTGTTATGGAATATGGTTTTGAAATCTTATTTTATGAATTATTCTTTTTGATAAAATTCCGAAGAGGTTTTTCATTGGGGAATGAACTTGTTCGTGGGGTTTTAAGCCAAATGGGGTTTTTAAATTGGGTTTCCCTTCTATGTTTAAGATTTTTCTCTAGTTTCAATGGGTGGTGTGGTTTTATAAATTGAATTGGAGTTTCCCTTGGGATATTTGATTGTGTTTTTGGTTGATTATGATTCCTTTATAATTGTGTTTAGATTCCAAATTGTGTTAAAAATGGATTTCCAAGTGTATATTCTCTATGTGATAAGTAATGGTCAGGTTAGAACATTGTGAAGTGATGTTGATTGTGCCCTTCTTGATCCTCCCTAATTTATTTGATGATGTCTATAATTATCTATGTGGTAGATGATTTAGGATTTTATTCATTATGTGTGATGAATTATGGATTTTTTAAGGGTTGTTTGAGAGTAAGGAAGAATGTGATTGTTGTTTTAGCCCTTGGAGATTTCGTTATTCTCATGAGATGGAATTTTTTATCTATGGACCAACTACATTATTATTCTAGGGGGTGAATAAGTTTTTTAAGTGGGAAGTATATGTACTTTTTTAGGATAATGAGGTTTAGCACTGGCTCATCCCCCCTAGTTTTACATAACACCAAGCTAGGGGTTATCACTGAGGAGACTGGTTAGAGTGATTTGGTTGATGGGTTTATGGTCGTTTAACTTTCCAGAAGTAGGTATACATATATGAATCTTTTGTTATCCCAATAGTCATGACAGTGTTTCCTCATTCTATATATTATATGATTATGACTTAGATTATTTATTGTAATGTGAGATTAATGTTTCTTAGATGGAATTGTTTGATGTGTTTATCTTATTATGATCTAGTCTTTGTTGACTAGTTCTTTTCCATCAACATATTAGCATTATTTTTCACCTATGGTGTTGTTTATTTATAGATTCCATTTTGGGATTTCATACCTTAGTATAGGGTGTGTAAAATATTTTGGAGGAAAAGAGGGGAAATTGTTTTCAACTGATATTCTTAGTTTTCATTCTTTTAAAATTTTTTAAACCATGTGTGGGTTTGTTTTTTAAAAGTAGGTTGATTTAAATATAAACAGTAGGCTTGAATTGTATTTGTTTTGGTAAAACCTTTTATGAAATGTTTTACAAATGGTGTTCTTTGAGAAAGTTCATATGCTATGTTTTGTTTACACCTATATCATGTAAATAAAAATGAAAACCTATTTTTTGAATTATTTTCAAACTATAAATTATATTTTCTTTTATAAAATTAATGAATTTCACTCATGGTGATATCTTACTAGCTTCATCTCACACCATGCATGCTCATGATAGCGGGTATGTATTTTTCATGTCTTGTGTTGGTTTATTCGAGATTAGCATTCAGGTTTTATTTGGTTCCATATTCATTAGTAATTGGTTAGTTATTGGGATCATGGTGGTGACTTGAGGGTCAAATGGATATGGTGATCGGACCTTCAATTTCATGGAACCATTATGTTCGAGTTTTGTTTCAACCTCTTTAGTCTTTCATTTTATTTTTATATTTTTTCAGCTTTATCAATAGTTTAGTATTCTTGTATTAAAATGCTTATTTTTTGTAATTTTATTTTTCACCATTTATTATTATTTCTCTTGGTTATTTTGTGTTTGGATTTTTATATATGGATTCTTGAGGTTGAAATTTTCCCCAGTTGTTATGTCTGAAACCCTTGACACTTATCGTCACCTTGGGGGGATTGAAGACACTCCTTAGGTATGTCATGGGACAGCTCAAAATTCTATTGGCTGGACATCCCAAGTTGGTTCATTACATATGTTATGCAACCTTGAAATATTTTACATTGAGAAAATTATTACTCCGTCTTCTTTTCATATTTGATTCATTATATGTGATTTTTATCCAAAAAAAATCAAATTCTTTCAACTAATAATTTTGTTATTTTCAATGTCAAGAAAACATTATTTCTTTGAGAGATTTCAAAAAACATAATTTTACTCTTATTTCATTATATTGTGATTTAAAACACTAAAAAAATCTTTCTATGTAGGTTTGAGGAAAAAAAGAAAAAATGGATAAAATTACTTCTTCACCTATTTGTGATTTACATTTAGCACTTTCTATTTCCATACATTACTTTTTCTATCAATTTACTTCATTAATAGATCATATTTATCTCATACTATTATTTATTTTTATTATTTCAATCAATCATGAAAAACTCACATACCACACCAATCTACATTTTTCAACCTTTTACTCATACTTTCTACCCTATTTGAAACCATTTATAATTTTTTAACCATTTCACCAGTCAAACGAGTTGTGTTAATCCATTACCCTACACCCTATTGGTAGGTATTAGATGATCATGATCTTTAAAAATGTGGTATTATATTTTATATTATTGGGATTAAAACTGAGTTTTGAGATTGGATAGAAATAAGTAAAAATACTATTGAGTGGGTAACTTTGTGTGTGCATTTGAATCCTTGTGTGTGTGAGTGTATATATCTTGTGTGCGTGAGTGTGTGATTTTTTGTGTGAGCCTATACATATTGTTTGAGTGTGTGTGTGTTTCATTTTTTGTGTTTCTCCCCAAGAGTATTTTTTTCAGGTTACTTATCATGGTAGAATATTGTGGGAACAGCGTTTCCCATGATAGTAATAACAGATTTTGAAGTAGATATGCCACACTGAAAGCTACACAACAACAAATTCAATATTTGATGAACGATTTTAAGAAGATTCTTAATAAGAATTTAGTGGTGCAGAAAAATAGGATTAATAACCTATAAAATTAACTAAGTCCAAGGATGATCCATGATAACCCACGGAATGATCCCGTACCATGTCGCCCCCACATCATAGAGGAGAAGATAGAGAACTTCGATGATGATTTTAACATTTTTCCACAAAGGATGAGGTTGTTATAACAATCAATAAGATGTCCAATGATATGGCATGATGATGACATCCATGGGGTATTATGGTAAATTTCCCCTCTTTTCAAGGAAAAATAAATTCAAAAGCACACTTGGATGAGTAGATGTGAATCGAGTTAGTATTTTCCTTTCAAGAATATTACAAGTATGAAAAGGTAAAACTTTCTCCAATTTAATTTTATAATTATTATTTAATTTTTTGGGATAAAATTCAAATGTAAAGGGATAGATATGATATATTTCCCATCAACACTTGGTATGACATTAATTTTTCCATACAGAAGCGGTTTTTTCCTCACACTACCATAGAGATCTCCACAAAAAACTTCAACACCTCACCAAAGGGTGTAATATTATTAAGGATTACTACAAAGAGATGAAAAATTTCAATGATCTAAAAAACATTAATAAGGATATATAGGAAATCATGGAATGGTTTCTACATGGGATCGATTGGGAGATTTTCGATCAAGTAGAGATGTACCACCATGTGGAGACAAAAGATGTGATCCACCAAACCACCAATGTTGAAAAACAAATAAAAATGAGGAGAAAGATGTGGGAAAAACTACCCTTTTCACTCCATGTAGAAATTCATGGAAGGATATTAGAGAATAGTCAAATCTAAAGGAGGTGATTGATCTCAAATGTGAGAAGGTAATTTTTCCACCAAAGAAAACTGCTTTTGAGGATAACTAAATAAGTAATCCGAATATTTATTGTTTAAAATATCAAAGAAGGGGTCACATTTCTAGTGAATTCTCAAACTGGTGCACCATGACCATCAACAAATATGGATAATGGGATACTAATGGAGAGAGATCATGGGAGGAAGAGTAGGAATCCCCCAAAATTGATAGTGATCAATTTTCATAATATGGTGAGATTCTTATCACTAGGATATTTTTAAGTACACAAATTACCATTAGAGAGGAGTAGTGGGGGAATATTTTTCATATATGGTACAAGATTAATGGGAAGGCATGTAGTGTTATTATTGATGGATCAATTTAGAGCAATGTGGTGAGCACCAAGTTAGTGGAGAAGTTGTGACTTCTAAATTTAAATCATCAACATCGATATCAGCTTCAATGGTTGAATGGTTTTTGAGAGATGAAGGTCACAAAACAGGTGAATGTATTTTTCACTATTATTAAATACAAGTATGAGGTATTGTGTGATTTTTTTTCGTTTGGAGTTGTGTAATTTTCAGTTGGGTTGAAATTGAAAGTATGATCTATTAGTTATTCATGATGGTTTCTTGAACCATTAATTTTTTATACTTTTTTGGGAACATATAACCCTCAACCCCATGCCCCCAAAAAAAATTAGAATATCACATTCTAAGAGAGAATAAAAAATTGATGATGAGGAAGAAAATATAAAAAAAAATAAAAAGGATACAATGATAGAAAAATAGAAAATGAGAGAAGAAAATAAATCGAGAGTAAAAACAATAAAGAGGGAAAAATATTCAAGAGAGGGAAAAATTTTGATGTTGGTAGAAAAGATTGAGGTTAATGAAGCTTTGATTTTTCAACAAAACCTTTTAGAACTTATGTATAAAGAGGTGATATTGAAAACTAACAACATAAAATCTTCTTTGCTACATGTTCTTGATTATTTATTGAAACAATTTTATAATGTGTTTCCTGAAGAGGTTCCACCTAGTTTTCCACCCATTAAATGTATTGATCATAAAATTGACCTCATACCCTAAAAATCACTATTGAGCCACCTTGAATATCACACCAACCTGAAGGAGACAAAATAAATTCAAAGTTAAGTTCATGAGTTGTTTTATGTAAGATATATTAGACAGATCTTGACTCTTTATGTTGTAACAGTTTTTATGGTTCCCAAGAAGAATAAAACATAGATATTGTGTATTGACTAAAGATTCATCAATTGCATCACAATAAGGTATCATAATTTAATACCTAGGTTATATGATATACTAGATGAGTTAAATGGCTCTACCATTTTCTCAAAAATTAAATTGATATTTAGATACCATAATATTAATATGAAATAAGGTATGAGTGTAAAATCACATTTAATACAAAACATGTAATTTATGAATGGTTAGTCAATCCCTTTGGTCTCACCAATGTACCTAGCACATTTATGAGGTTAATGAATCTAGTATTATGTGTATATATTGGAATGTTTATGGTAGTTTACTTTGATGATATTTTGGTGTATATTTATACTTTTCAAAACATATAAAAAATTTAAGAAAAGTCCTAGAGGTGTTAAGGAAGGAAAATTTATTTGGAAACATAAATAATTGTGATTTTTTCCTTGATAAATTTGTTTAACTCATATTTTTTATAAGTGAATATGGATTTCATATAGATATTGAGAAGATCTAATCCATTAAAGAGTGGCACACTCCCACATCTATTGGATGGGTAAGAATTTTCAATGGGTTGCTAGTTTTTATATAAGATTTGTAAAGGACTTCAGTACATGAGTAGCACCATTTAATGAGATAAAAAAGAAAAATTTTCTATTAAAATGGGGGATAACTCTATATAAGGATTTATATAAACTCAAAGAGAGACTCACCCATGCACCTATGTATTCTCTCCCCAATTTTGGTAATATCTTTAAGGTTTAATGTGATGCAAATGGAATTGGTATTGGTGGAGTGGTCATGTAGGAAGGTAAGCCCATTGCTTATTTTAGTAAGAAGTTAAATGGACCATCTCTAAATTATGTCACATATGATAAAGAATTATACTAGTTATTAATAATAATATAAACATTCAAACATTATCTTTGGCCTAAATAATTTTTGATTCACTCTGATCATGAGGCTCTTAAACACATTAAAACCAATATAAGTTAAATATGAGGCATTCTAAGTGGATAGAATTTATTGATACATTTATGTATGTTATCAAGCATAAAAATAGGAAGGAAAAAATACATTTTGATGCACTTTCATTCAGACATTACATTATATATATATTTATTATAAACTACTTGGTTTTTAATTCATTAACGATTTATATTCCACTCAAAAAATATTTTTTGAATGATTTTAATCATTTTAAACCCATAATTAGTTGGTAAAAGGTCTTTTACATGATGGATTAATATTTCATGTTGATAAAATATGTATTCCTAATTTATGTACTTGTATAATTTTATTAAAAGAATCACATTATTGTGTATTAATGGGAAATTTTCAGCATTGCTTGAAAAATTGTGTTCTCAATGCACATTTTTATTATCTCAGAATGTCCAAGGTTGTTGAAATGTTTGTTGGAAAATACATATATTTTCATAAGTAAAATTCTAATTCAAGCCCCAATTTATTATACCTTAGACTTACTATCCCTATTCCCCCCTAGAGGATATATCTATAGAATTTGTTCTTGGATTTCCAAGGACCAAGAGGTGAGGATCCAGTCCTTGTTGTTATGGATAGGTTTTCTAAAATAAAACATTTTATTTCATATCACAAAATAGATGATGCTTCTAAAATTTCAACAATTTTCTTTTATGATGTAGTAAAGATTTATTGTATTCTTATGAAAATTTTATCATACTAAGAAACAAAATTCCTCAATTTATTTTGGAAGACCTTGTGAAGAAAACTGGGTATGAATTTATTATTATCCACATCCTTTCACCCGCAAAACAATGAGAAAATAGAGTTAGTGAATGAGACATTGTCATCCCTTTTGTAAAATATTCTTAATAATAATCTCAATAATTAGGAGGAGTACCTTCAATATAGGTAATTTTCATATAATAGGTCCAAGCATTCCACTACTCAATGTTATTTATTTGAAATTTTTTACGACTTTAACCCCCTTTCCTATATCGATCTTGTTCATTTACCTTTACAAGAAAAATATATATGGATGCAAAATGGAATGCATAATTCATTATGAAAATCTATGAAAAGGTAATGAAAAATATTGAGTGAATGACATTGAATTAAATTGATTGTGAAAACAAGGTTTTCAAGTAAGTGGTTTTTGATCCCAATGACTTGGTATGGATTCGTATGTGAAAGGAAATATTTCTTGAAAAACATAAATAAAAACTCATCCCATTATGAGACTATTCTTTATGAGTTATTGAGAATAATATTAATAATACTTACAGAATATATTTCTATGTTAGAATGGTATAAGTGATACTTTAAATTATTCTGATTATTCTCATTTTTGGGTGTAGAGTTCTCAAGAGGGGGAGGGTGATGAGAACTAAGTCAAAGGCACTGATTCAATTACCCATGTGTAAGAGTTATATTTTCAAGTCCTGGTGATGTAAGGAATATTAAATAGGTTGGATTCTACAATGGTAACCCATCTATTTTCATTAAAGTCCAAAAAGATCTTATCTTTCATAAAAGGAGAAAATGGGCCTATTATCTCTCTTATTCAATCCCAAACATGATTTTTTAATCCATACCCACATAGTTGCATGAATTTTATAAGACTTTCCAACATAGAGATTCTAGAAAGTAATCTTTCAACACCAAATTCAAATTATATGGGCTAGGTACTAAAGTAAATTCTGGTGGGCTATGGGAGGAAAGGCATGTGCTAATTTTCCAAAAATTTCTTTGTTAGATTTTATCTTTTATACATTATTGGGAAAAGTCTGTAATAGGATTTATTAATTAATGTAATTAGTCCCTTGACCTTTTCTGTCACCCCTGGGCTTTAAATATCCACCCATATAATTTTATTTTCATTCAAGACTATAATAGATGGATTATTCTTTATTTCTGTCTATTATTTGAGGATTGTTTTAATTATTTCCATCTCTCTAGTATATTCTTTAATTTTTAATTTATATATTAGATAGATGATTCAATATCACAAATCCCAAAATTTTGTGCCTTATCCAAAGTGTTTTGTCGTATGGATTAGCCATCACATCCCTTCTATGAGTTTGTTGTCTAAATAGTAATCCACACTCCTTATAGTGTTTATTTACTACTTTAATCCACTACCATACCCATCATAAAACACTTAGCCTTTAAATTCATCCTTCATTCTCTTCCCTACACAATTAATATTGGGAAACCCTAAGCATATAACATCATTAAGGGTTTATGAGAATTTTTTTTTAAATTGTCTGAAAAACACATCTTAGAACCATGTTGTGGTTTCTCTAACCAATTTAGTTTGGATATATAATTAATCAAAGTCACCATATTGAACCAAAAAAAAATTATCATGCACAATATAATTTTTTTTATATGGTTATATTAGAAACTAAAACTAAATAACATTTTCTATGTCATGGTTTTTTTGTCTTTAAATCTAATTTCAAAAAATCTTGATCATTTAGGTCAAAAAAACATGATATAAAAAAATTAATTTATAGTGACCATGTCATTTTTTCTTAAAAACATTATTTTTCTAAAATTTCTATAAAAATTTATATTATTTTTTAAAATATGTCATTTTATTAAAAAATCATAAAAGAACATGTGGATTATAATCGTGTTTATGGTTCTGAAAAAAACCAAACAATTTTTTGTTTTTCAATTTTCATCTTATCAATTATTTACCAATATTCTATTTGATATCATATAAGTGTTTTTTTATTAAATCCATAAAGCTAAATTTGGTTTAAGAAAAATAAAAAATCCATCTATAATATTTATCAATATAGGAAATAATAAAATGAAGTGAAAAAATATAAAACAAACTGGACCATAATGTCCATGATAAATTTTCTATAATAATCAGATTGATTAAGATATCTTAGAAGCAACTCATAGGTCATTACCTTAAAGATATTTTCTATCTATAGTAATTACCAAACACTTCCGAAATACCACATATCATTCAAAGTTTTGCTAGAACCACCTTTATATGGATAAATAATAATAAGAGAATGAAAGATATTTGGATCTGAGAGTAATCTCTTTTGTTATGTGTACTAATTAAAAATGATTTTCATAACCTATATTTATAAAACTAATTAATTAATGAAGTAATCTATTAGAGTTTTAATTTTTTATGTGTTATAAAACAAATAACTATTTAGATCTCATGTCATAACGTTTATGATGAATCTTTCTTTATGTATGTGATCATTAAACTTCTTTAGAAATTAATAATTTATCTATAAAAAATCACTTGATGTCTCACATGTAAAACGAAACATGATAATCAATGTTGGAGAGTCACTTGAATAATATCGAGTACCATTCAACATATACACTCTAACAACCAGTGTTTTTATAGGTTATGAAATTTAGAGGGAATTTTCTTTTTTGTTATAGAGTAGGGGAAATTTTGATAATTAAGATTTGAATTAGGATTATGAGAGTTTATACTTATCAAGAATATGTTTTTGGATTTTTTTTTCAAGTCTTTGGAAGTGTTTTACGTGATCTGGTGAATTCCAAAGCAGGTTTAGGGTGTCCCCACTGCAAAATGTTTTTCTCTAGATGGCTCATTACACCATGATGAGGGTCTAGTAAAGGGAAAAACAATATATGTTATGGTTATGTGGCATGGAGGTAGTGTATCTCACCATTAATGATATATGTCATGGAATGATGGATGTGTGAAGGCTGGGAGGACAGTTATGGGAAGAGGGTTCATGCCATGATAAGTGGGTGTCACTACATGGAAGGTGGTTGTTCTTGTTTTTTGTCTAAGGAAAATATATTATATATAGGAATCGGTTTGTAAAAGTGGATTCCACATCATGCTGAATCCCCATGAATAGTATATTATAAAACATTATTCATGACTTTATGATTTCTTTGTGGAGAAATACCATCCACACCATGACCCTTATGTAACATCATGATAGATTTCCATGCAGAGGTATTATGATGTGTAGTTTGAAGGCTACATAATGATAGGGGAGGTCATTCTTTAGAGACTTGGTTATATCCTGGAGAAGTTTCATCAGGTTGTGACCCTAAGGGGTCGTGTTTTGATAGGGATAAGAAAGGGTGTTGGTCCCTCTATCTAGGGAGTGTTATGCCACACCCCATAGGGGCCATGTCCTAGCCTACCCTTGAGTGGAGGCGTTGTAGCATGTCAATCATGTTCACAAATTGACCCAGACTCTTCCATATTTTTTATAGGGATAGATCCATAATTTTTGCTGTCAAGAACCATCATTTTTTAAAGGATAGGGGCATTGAGAGAGTTCCCCTTTCTACTTCCTTGTTCAATACCCCTAGGTGAGGTATAATTTTTAGATGGTCCCACAATGATTATATGTTATATACCCCCCCCCCCCATTTCCTTTTTAATACTTCCCTTTAATATCTACTTATTTGGGGTGATTTTGGGCTATGTTTTGGCATTGATTCCATCAGAGCATAGTGGAATTGGGTTATGATAATGCGTATTTTTTATGGGTTGTCTAGAGGATATCTCAATTGAAATATTGCACATTGTTACTTTACATTTGAATAGAGGTCAATTAACCTATGATTTTTTAGGGTTTATAATTAAATTATATAAAATTGGAGAATTATAGGGTGCCATGTGATATGTATTTTTTTAGGCATGCTTATAGAATGCCACAAGATATTAGAATGATGTTGTGTGAGGTTTTTGTGAGTAGAAATTGCTCAGAGAGTTTTTTATTTGAATTAATCCTTTTTGGATTAAATTGAATAATTAATTATGATCATATATTAATAATTATTTTTTTATGTAATCTCTTGATACTGGGGCTCGGGTGATGATACATTGGTATTAGATGATCTTAAGTGATGGTCGTTGGATTAACTTAAGAAATGGTTGATATTTCTTTAAGAAAATAACAATGTATAAGGTAGATGATCCCTAAATATCTACCTAATGTTTTTTTATGCATCATGTGATATGTGATATCGTAAATTATGAGTGATCAAACTTATATTTATAATTAAATGTTTTCCTTAAACTCTTGCAAGTATAGTAGAAGTATAAAGGGTCCCAATGGACCCTTGGACACTAGATTGATATCTCAGTCACTAATGGACAAGGGATTGATCAAAAGTTTTGTTCCATGAGATACATGATCCTTGGAGCGGTATATATGAGATTAATGAAACATAGTGGACTTGATATAGGTGTCTTTGTTCCTCCCTAGGTAAGGGATAGTGATAGACTTGAAGTGGTTAGCCTGGGGATAGACTGAGTGGAACCATGATATATCTTATAGCCTCCTAGCTATGGATGTATTTTAGGGAATATAACTTATATACTTTGGGATAGTTTACTAGAGAGTGGGGAAATTATTCCTCCCCTAATGGTATGTTAGTACCTAAGTGAGTATACCCAAGGTAGGATTAAGTAATTTTGGGTGTGAGCGAACTAACCAAGCATTACTTTAGAAGTGATATGCACTTTATATCATCTCCCTAATGTTATTCTAGTATGGTGTGTCCTATAAGGTCAATTATTCCATGATGTGATCATGGTCATGTTAAGGGTTTATATTCCCTCTGATTAATAGGACTAACCTATGAAATGGAGTTAAGGTAGAGGATCCCGTGTTGGGTGTCGAGACTATGCTATGACTAAGGGGACCTTGGCAGTTTCCTAACTCTCACACAGACACTATATAGGGTCACTTCAGGAAATATAATATGGTGATAGTCTACTATGGGTGTGTCTATGATGATGGGTTGTGTGATTAAGAGGTTGGACTAGTAAACGTGTGATGGGTTATGGTGAGTGGCTACCCATTTACGATGGTGTATGATATATGAGATTTTAGGGTGATATCATTCATTGGGTGTGTGGAATATATGATTGTAGGGTGGGTTAAAATTCACCTTGATATTGATATGGTGATTTAGAGTAGGGTGGGTCACCATTCCCCATGATATTTTTATGGTGAGATAGATAAGGGTGGGGCATCATTCCCCCTAATGATATTATAGGTAGAGAATTATTCTCACCAATATATATAATGGCATTATAGGTATGGTGCCCCCCCCCACCGATATGTTATATCATTCCAGGGTGGGGTTCCATTCCTCTGATGGTATTGTGGGTGGGGAATCATTCACCTGGATATGTTATATGATTCATGGGAGGGGTTATATTCCACCCTAATGGTATTATTGGTGGGGAATAATTTCCCCTGATATGTTTATATTTTGATTATTAATTCCAAGGTGGGGATTCATTCCACCCTAATGGGAATGAATTATTCTCAGAGACAACCGGAACTAGTTATAGTTGGCATTGTCGACTTCATGTGTCACCTTAGAACCCTAGGATCAACAGTTGTTATTTTATTGAGATTTTGGGATTTATTTATCATTATTATAATATCACATCATGAATATATGGTATTTACTAGTTATGTTAAGAACACCATTAGTGATGGCCTACTAAGTTATACTCACACCCTAATTTGGTGGTCATAGTACTTTGGTTCCCAAGTATGCCTCATAATCGCATGAGAGGGTAGGGTAGAGGCTCAATATTTCATGGATGAGTTAGATAGATTTGATGGAGTATGGAGATAATACTAGAGGATATTAGTATATCTACTTTTTATTTTTATTCATTTATTCATTCATTTTTTATATGTCATCATCCTGATGGGCGATTAGTTGGGATAGATGACTATATATATCTACATAACATTTTTTATATCATGGATTTTTCGTATTAATTTTGTGTATTATGTTTTATGTTAGGGATGTTTTTTGTTATTTCCTATATTTTATTACACTTATATATGGGTATAGTCTCCACACAGTATCACCTTTTACCCTTTCTTCAAGTTAGAAGCCTCTAGAGAATAGAGAGGCACGCTTGAGGTTATATGACACTCTGGCAGGGATACTAGTGAGTGGTCCTAAATTAAGAGAATTAAAAGGTGGCATTAGAGAATATTTTCCTTTTATTTACAAATTTTTGTATGATATACATAGAATAGGGATGTGTAAAATTTTTTATGGACCTTGGATTGGTCTTCCATGACCATATTTCTGGTGGAAAATCCTAGTTACCAAGGTGAAAGGATTTTCATTCTTGGTTTTCAATGTTACATTTGAAATATTTATTCAAATCTGATGTGTGTTTTGATATTATTATTATGGTTTTTTCTATTTTACCACAGTGTAAATAGGCCTATTTATATGCATTATATTTTTATTTTGGGATTCACTTGACATGTGTGTGCTGGTGTGTGATTTACCTCAAAAATTATGAGGGTTCAGTTTTTTAAGGAATTAACATTAACCTATATACCATTTTCCTTTATATCATGACTAATCTATTAAACCATGATATTTCCTTCTCATGATAGGTCATGTGGATCTCATCGTAGAATGTTTCTCGTGACACTTATACAACCCCTTTGTGGTTGAGATGTATAGTGGCCCTTAGTAGGTTGGTAAGGCATTGGCTGCCTTGGTAAAGGACTCTTGGTGGGTCAATATATACATTAGATTCATTGATACATGTTCTGAACAAAGAAATATGTTTGGTTACTTAAAGTATCAACAAAGCCCTATATGGTGTTTTTCATATAGATTCATGGTGTAAATCTATATTACTGAACCAGATTATTATGAATTTACTTAATATGAATCATCATATAATGATTTCATTATATTCATGTGGATATAACCATGATCATCAAAATGATATTCATGTATGTGTATTTCTAGTAAAGATTAGTTCCCTAGAGTGAAAAATTGACTCGGTATATTGTGCTCAATATGTATAGGTGGGAGATTTAGAGTGGATATGTTGGAACATGATATGACTTGAGGATGTTTTAGTAAAATTGTGATACAGCTGGGAGATATGGTTTGGATTAGGCATAGGTTTCCTTGAGATATTGGATACCCTCATCATGGTAGAGGAAATTCATGTGATATTCCATGGGATTTTGTGAAAAAAATCACTTCGAGAACATATGATATTGAATTGGGTTTGGAAGGTAGGATCTATTGAATACATAGCCAATTGATTTTGGGTGTGATTTTCAATGATATTTCATATCATGATTCTATATGGTTGGATATATAATGGATGATTATGGTATATTCTTGAGGTTTTAAAATAATACTTGAGTGGTGGGTGACCATAAAGTAAGCCTTGACATGATTGAGATTCTTTGGGATTATTATAAATGAATCATTGAGGTTCTTCTAGATAAATTAAATTTAATTAAAGTGGGGAATGGTCAGTGGTCCAGTTGTGTGAGCTTATATTTGATGAAATGTAACTCAATGAAGTGTGATTCAAGTTGTATGACTAGGTAGTATATGATCATACACCTATTGTTTTCATATGAGATCAAAATATATAGATGTTAAGAACCTATGACAGGGTTCTTTGAGTTTCACTCTACCTTAATAAGATGATATTGGTTGTTCTCATAGATTTTTTAGAAAATCCTCATTATGTGAGGGAATCTATGTGTTGGTTGTGCATAATGATTTTTGGTCATTGGATCAGTTACCAACCATTTTTAGGTTGAAACTAATGGATTCAATGAGATTCATGCAATCATGGAATCTTGAGGTGTTGAATGAGGATGGGATGTATCCCATTATTTTGAGAAGGGACATGGGTGATGGATCAGAGTATACTAGAATGGTTGATATAAGCTTGTTCCTTGATGGGTGTTATCAGGATTGTAATGGACCGGACCCCTCCGGTCCATTCCTTTGTTGAAATCGATGTGGTCAACACGACGCGTGTTATAATGATAATTTTAATACTGATGATAACGTAAAAATATGTTAATAATAATGACGATGACATAAATTGTGTGATTAATTAAACTAAAATGAATAATCATGATAAAATTATTTAATTGGTGTTATTATTATTAATGATGTGAAGTGGGAAGGTGTGTGATCCATTAGACGTAGATAAATGAAACATGCAGTTTTTTTTATTAATTGAGTAATTGTTGAAATTAAATTCGAATAATAATTATGGCTGTTGTGTTATTAATATTATTCATAATATTAATAATAATGATAAATTGATGAAATGAGTCATGGTATTTATTGCAAATAATTAAATGAACATGCATGTGGAAGCACGGTGGTGCGTTCAAAAAAATTAAAGGTGAGTTCGTTATATTGGGTTTATGAAATTGAATGGTTTTTATTTAATAAATGTGGTTTCAATTTAATCAGTGTGAAATAAAAATAAATAGAATTAAAATAATTAAATTGATGGATGTTACGCGACATTGACGTGGCATGGTCGGATTCAGATATCCAACAGGGTGGTTTAACGTGGTCAATGCGACGAGCGTAAATCTTTTTGTTATTAAAAACAATAACGTCGGTGAGTTAATAAAATAAGTTGATGAAATGTTATTGTTATTGAAGAACAATAAATAACAATGATGGTGTAAAACTATATGTGAGAGGTTAATAAAATTAATTGTATTAAAATGGGGTTGAATATGTATGTTATATTAATTTTGTTTTGTCATTTAATTCAATTAAATGAAATGGTTTTGAGTCGCATGGAATGGTTGTGCATAGGTTCTCCAAAAATTGAATTATGAAATTAATAACTTTGATAGTATAATAAATATAATAATACAATTAAAAGGAAAATGGTTTTATTTAATAAATTATAATAAATTTATGGGGAGGCGCATGAGATGGGGAGGGGAAGCGTGAATTCCCCCTTTCCCTTGTATAAATCATATTTTTTTTATATAATTTGATTTAATATATCATATATTTTATATAATGTTGATTTAATATATTAAAATAGTAATACAATAATAAAATAAGGGAGTGTGCATGGTGTAAGGGGAGAGATTCACGCCACAAGCCCTTTTGATCAAAATATTAAATTATTATAATAATAATAAAATAATAATATTAATGTATATATATAATTGTATCTTTGTGTTTTGTCGCACCACACCCATGTCAAGCACCTAGTGTCGAACACTCCCATTTTATGGGAGAGGGGGTTCCCCCTTAGTTACTAGCTCCTTCCTGCTCCTTCTTCCATAGGCTATGATGGCTTGAGGTGACCTTACACCCAAGACTCTTCGGGTAGGTCTCGGAGGCTGTGATGGCTTGAGGCGACCTTTATCCCAAGACTCTTCGGGCAGGCTTACCGTTCCCAAGAACCTTTGGGATGAGGCCCAGGTGTCTGCGGACGGGTTAGTGGTTGTGGCCCAGGTGTGTGCGGGCGAGATGCGTGGTTGTGAGGCCCAGGTGTGTGCGGGCGGGAAGAGTGTGGTAGCGTCAGGAAGTTTGCCGTTAGGAAGAGCAGCATCTAATTAAGTGGGAAATGGTGCGGGGTACCCAATACTTTTGTTCTATATATATACTAAACTTGTTTGTGTTACTTGGTGAGTGTGACCAGTGAGGCTGGGTGGATAGTTTTTCCTTGTTAGTTTCTGGTTCTTCTGTTTTCTCACGGGACCTTAGGGTGTCTCCCCACTTGTGCACAAGAGCTTTAGGTTTCCCTACGGAGTATACTTGTATGCTCACCCTACGTTTACTTTCAGGTTTCTAGGAGGACTACCAGGGTCGTGCGGGACCCTACTAGTCAGGCAGTTGGAGTTGTTGCAGTTGTTGTTCTCTTGTTTTCTTTGGCATTGTACTTTTGAGCATCCTTGTACTTGTACCTTGTTATAAAAATTGTTTAAACATGCATGTGGGCTTGGTTTGGGTTTATTTATATACACTTGTTCTTTTCCCTTTTTGGTGGTTGACTTGTCCTATTTCCCGATCCAAAATAATAAAAAGGGTAATGCCTCCCATATTTGTGAAAACTCATACCCTTGGTGCTAGTCGCCAACCCGGGGCCTACTGGAGGCGGGACTCGGGGGTCATTATCTTCCTTTCACCATTGCCAGATCAAGAGGGGCATCTTTGGTGGGAGGGGGTCATGACAATGATGGGGTGAGTTTGGATTAGGTGGAGTGAAACGTTTTTTATGTTGTATCTTGTTGGTTGTTGATCTCGAGGAGTTTCGTAATGGAATCCATATGTTTAGAAGTGCATTATTTTCCATTGGAGGGTTTGACCCTAGTTAAAAATGAATTTTGGAGAATTTTGATGATATTCCTATTGATCCAATAATGGCTAGATATAAATTTTTTCGTTTGTTCTCAGGTATGAGTGGTATGGTTACATATAGTGATTACATTTGGTAACCAAGGGATCTTTTTTCATTGATATTAGGTGTTTCTATTTAGTGGATTATAGATAATAATAATCCTATGTTGGGAAGCATTTAATTGGTTGCAGATGTATAACCCTCATATTGGTAGGGTCATTGATATTGTGCAACTAATTAGTGACTGATCGAGATGACACTAGGATATGGATCAAAAGGTGGAGCTAATTTATATATCTCCTTGGGAAATACTATATTTAGGATTTAGATGTGGTGTCAGATAGATTTTAGATGGGGGTATTAGGCTTGGGATGAAATTTAGCATGATCCAAGAGTGATCCGTAATAGAGGTGTATTGGTTCTCATAGGTAGAGTATGACAACTCATATGGTTGTTCAAGGACATAACTATAGTATTAAATGAAGCATTGAGTTAATCATTTGGTGTGTGAATTTTTAAAATCTTGAGATGCCTTTGTGGATTTATAAATCATGATCGGTATATGTGATAGTGCATCAGTGGGTACAACCAAACATTTTGGAAAAAAGTTGTATAGAGGAATATTTACTATTGTTTTCCATAAAATTATATGTTGTGAGTTTGAAACCACATCAAGCATATTGATGAACCATTGGAAATTAATTTTTAATAGGTGATTACTATAGTTGGAAGAACCATAGTTCAGGATTGACATTTATGAGCATAGTCTCATAGTGGGGGAACCATAAGCTTGGGGATGAATAGGTACACAATGCTTCAATGTATTGGTATAGATTGGTTTTTTTGAGCTTCATATCAGTGTTAATGATGATAATGATTGAGTATCATAGTATTTAATTAATAGTTTTCCCTGATGTTTGGAGTTACATAGTGAAAGCTGGTTTGGTATTCAGTGAAAGAATGTAGTAGTTTGGTGGTGAATTTTTTACTAAGGTGGGTTAGGTGTGAAGTCTGAATAGACACTAAGACTTCTCTAGGATGATAAGTTTTATCACTACTAGAAAAAAAACATATATTTGTAAGGCTATAACCACATATGGAAATTCTATGGCTATAAATACCCTATAACCATGGTAAAATTATACCGATGGCTATAGATTCCCTATATACATGATCATATTGTGAGTGGATATAGGCTAGCATGTGATTTTTTTGTGGTAAGATGGAAGGAAATCCTATAGCCATGTGAAATTTATTCTCATGGTTATATCCCTTTGTATCAAACCTCTATAACCACGATCATAGTGCACTATAGTTATAGGCCCTTGAACCCAACCCATATAACCACAATCATACTAGACCATGGATATAACCCCTTACACCTGACACCTATATCCACAACTGAGTATGATCATGAATAAATCACCCTTCATGAAACACCTAAATCCATGGTCATGTTAGACCATGGATATAGGCCCTTTCACCAAACCCTTGTACCCATGGTTGAGGGGAACCTAGCTAAACATATATTTATTTTATATCATTTCCATTATTGAAACATTAAATCAAACAAATGATATCATAATACTAAGAACTTAAGGTTTAGTGCCTTTTAGGATCAGCTACGTAAGCAACTTATTTTAAAATACTTGTGAGAATTCTTCCATAATCTAACCACATAACACCCCCTATAAACCTCTCATAATCCATACTCGTATTCATAACCTAGGGAATGGAAACAAAATAAAAGGGTAAAAAATGATCAATAAGGGAAATCCTACCAATAAATCATAACATCATGATCATAACCATGGTATAACAATGAATATGTGAGAAAATTCTAATTAAAATATCATGGGATCATAAATACAAATCATAAAACTTTTTCAAGCATTAAGGATCATGATAGAGGAAGATAAAACAACACATAGGTTATCTCAGGAAGAATAAAAATTATAACATGGGTTAAAATAATATAAAAATAATATTGAATGATTGTTTTATAATATAAGTAAGCATAATATCATATAAATGTGACATAAAACATAAAAATATAAAATCATAACATTGAGAGAAACCCATGATTCCCATGATTTAAGTTGTGAACAACCCCATGATGTCCATAATTTATTATCTCATGAGATATAAAACATAAATAATTAATTTTAGGCTGATATAGGACCCCACCCATCAATATCTATACATATGTATTCTATAAGATATCAAACATTTATCATACCATGAAAATCCATAGAAATAAAATTGGTTTCATATCACTTCCAAATTATATCACATAATGTGATATCAGAATTAGATCATTTGATACCAATAATTCAATCACTAAAAATAAGTA
Source organism: Viscum album (assembly GCA_963277665.1). Taxonomy (NCBI): domain Eukaryota; kingdom Viridiplantae; phylum Streptophyta; class Magnoliopsida; order Santalales; family Viscaceae; genus Viscum; species Viscum album. Next base: position 1,356,886,412 of record OY728164.1, read on the forward strand.
TTTCATAAATTCATTTAGAAGTTGATTCATAAAATATAACTCCATAGGATTTATATATTTTTTATTTAGAGAGAAAAATAAAAGAAAAATGTAAAATCTTATTTAGAAAACATTTCTTAACATTAGCATAAACAGAATAGGTTATGATCCACCTTTGAAAAATATATTTTCTAAGTTATTGAATTGAATAATATTTTAAATATTATTTATAAATAAATTTCAATAATTTATTATTTAAAAGTAATAAATTTTATCCAGAGTAAATGTGTAGTGGAAGATAAAATGTATCATCAGGCAAGGAAAAACCTTTTCGACTATTTACAAATACCTTTATTAATACTCTTGTCATAAAAATGGTTAATAAAACTTTATCATAAAAAATTATGAATATAAATATAAAGTTCATATAAAATAATACATATTTTTATTTCAAAATAATAAAATATAATTTTGGTTGTATGAGTGAATATATACATTGAAGATAGAGATCTTGTTTTAGAAAGGATGTGAATTATTCTTTACAACATCAAATTTTATGAAGAAAAATATATATATAAGAAGATGTATTTGACATGAATATATAATTCCATATAAAATAACAAGAAAATTATACATAATATCATAAAACTATAGAAGAAAACAATCTTGAAAAACCACAGTCAAAAAGGAAAAATTATGACTCAAGAAAATATGTTAAGTTAAGAAAACCCTTTACCTTTGCTCTAAAATTACATAAAGGGTATTTGAATTTATATGTAATAAATATAACCATACCAATATACTATTTAATAACATTATTAATATCCATTACCCAATATACTATTAAATTATAATCATTTATTTGACATTTAATAGTTAGTTATAGTTTATTTTTATCGTCAGATGTTAGAAATTTTGATTGTTTTTCACCTGCTTTAAAATATCAATGTTAATTAAAAATATTTGATACCAATTTAATAATTAATATATAATAAATGGTACTATAATATATTATTTGTAATTATTTATACAGTTTTAATTTCATTTCATGAGAGTTTTAGTCATGATTTTTGAAGACAAAATTGGTAATGAGCCTGTTTAGATATTTTTTTGTAAAACTAAGTTGATATATTAATAAAGAGTAAAATATTAATATAAACTTTTCATAACTTTAATAAAATAATAAAAAATTAATTCATTAAATATATTGTGGGAATCATCTAATTATTCTAGTGATTAAAAATGAAATAAATCGTTCTATGGAGGCAATAACCCACACATACACACGAATGACGTTTTCATTTTCCATATAATGGAGTGAAGGTATAAATTAAATTATCTTTAAAAAATATTAATCATCTTATAAATATCATTTATATTCATTGAATACAAATTTTTAACCATCCATATAAGTTGTTTATTGAAAATAAAACATGTCATTCCTGGAGGCGGTAGCCCGAACGTAACATGAAAACATTTTTTTCTAAGGGGAAATGTAGATAATGGTTGTTCCATAAATATTAAAACATTTTAGTATATTAATAATAAATATTTATTTATATTAAAATTTGTAAAATATATTTAATAATATTTTTTTAAATAATAAATATAATAATTACTATAGAGAAGGTAGTACTTACATAGAATAATTTGATTTCTTTTTTGAAGCCTTCTTGATTTCGAAAGGATTTGGACAATCTCTATGGGATATAAGCTAAAGAACATGGGATAAGATTATTTGGGAATAAAATGGGGTATATTATAGAGGATAGTTAAAAAAGTTTATTTCTAAAGGGGTTGTGGAAGACTCCTTTTATAAGTAAATAGAATAAATTTTTTGAAGTTATAATTTCTTAATATAAAAATGAAAATATTTTAGACACAAAAAGTGGATCAAAAGTGGGTAATAATGGAAATTTGGATAATGTATTATGGATAAGTTCCTAAACCTATAATTTTTATACATTTTTAGGACTTTTACCCCTTTTATTTAACCCTTTTACCATTTTAAATTTTATCGTAGTAACTAATTTTTACCTAAGTAAGGTGATTTTATGCCTAAAAATAAAAGGGATATTATTACATAATTTGTACCATATGATTCCAAGTATAAAATAAAATTTATTATACATAATTTATAAAAGTGTTAAAAATTAATTTTAATATAATAAATGTACAACGCATTAAACACCATTTTAGAAAAATATATAACTTGAGTAATAAAATTTCAAATATAGGTTTTTAAATTAAACATGATATTTTTAAATATATAGTTTCACTTATAAAATACTTCTTTTTTCAAGAAATTTTTTTATCAATATTAAGTTATTTTTATATCCTAATGATGTCATAAAAGTCATGGTATTTGTAAAAATGGTATTTTTAATTATTCACCTATAAATCAATATTTTCAGAAAATAAAAAAAATCATCATAAGATAATATTGTTATATTGATTCCAAAAAAATAATTTAATTTTGTTCGATGAAAATTTTAAAATTGAGGAATTAAGATTTTAAATGGAAATAGGGAATATAATAGTTTTTATGAATTTTTTAAATATTAATTATCCTTATTCTTATTTCCTATCAATTTATAATTAAATTTTTGTTAATATATTATTAATATAAAAAATATACTTTTTCATAATTTAACCATATTATACTAAGTTCCCTAAAATAAAACTGAATGGTGTATAAAATTCCATTTTTAGAAAAAAAAAATTAAGTATGAAATAATCTTATTTTTTGTTTCGCTATACTAATTTAATTTCATTAGTGAATTATTATTAAAAGAGAAATTTATTTTTATTTATTTATATATTTAATATTGTTTTTATCTCTATTTATACTCTCCTATTCAATTGATACTTTACAATGATTATAGTTTCCTTAATAAAATGTTTCATGGTTTATTTTGGATCAGTATTGCATGTGAAACAATCTATTTAACAAATTATTTATTTAAAGATAAATATTTACTAAAATCATGGGTTTCTACATTATACACCCTTAAAAAGAATTTATTACTTGAAATTTTATTACTATGATGAAAACAAGTGAGGATAATTTTGACTCATTGCATCCTTGAGTTCCAACATAGCTTCCTCAAACTTATGATTCCTCCATAGAACTTTGTCCAAATAGGTGGTCTTGTTCTTAATAACCTTATCTCCTCAATACTATATTTTATCTAATTGTTCCTCATATGAGTTATCATGTTCCATTTTCATGACTTTTGAGTTTAGTACATGTGAAGAGTTTAGTATATACTTCCTCAAAAGTGATACATGTATCATATACTTGGGTGGGGTATGGAGGGAGTTCTAAGAAATAATATACAACTCTAATATGATCAAAGATATTTAAGGGCATGATATACCTAGTGTCTAGATTCCCTTTATTCTCAAATATCATAACCCCCTTTCAAGGAGATATCCAAATGAACTCCTTTTCACCAACTTCAAAAACGATATCTCATTGATGATTATCTACATAACTCATTTTTTAGATTTGTGACAGTTTTAAATGTTGAAGAATATATTTAAACCACACCATCATATCTTAGAAACATTCAAGTCCCATAAACTTCTACTCTCCAAATTCATCCCAACATGTTGGAGTCCCATATCCCTTCCCATATAGAGCCTCATATGGTGTTATCTAGATTCTAGAATAAAAAGTGTTTTATTTGAGAAATTTTCTGGGGGCTTTGATCTGAATATCCTTGAAAATTAATTGAATAGTATCTCATAAAATCCTCAAGATTTTGAATAGTTATTTTATAATGACCATATTTATGAGGGTGATAAGCTATAGTGAAGTACATCGTTATCTCCAATTCTTTTTTAAGACTTCTCTATAACCTTGAGGTAAGCCTCAAAACTTGAACAGTAAAAATGGATAGTGGTACTTCATAAAGCCTCACCACTTACCTTATGTATATCTTGGATCTTTAATTAACTAAGAAATATTATTTTATGGTAATAAAATTTACTAACTTTGTAAGGTGTTCGACTATAGCAGAAATGGAATTGTGGTCTTTATATGTCCTGAGGATCCTACAATAAAATACACGGTGATTTTTTCCAATTTCCATACTAACAAGGTTAATGTTTATATCATAACATTACACTTATATCATTCATTCTTAAATTTCTGGCAAACCAAGCATCTAGATAAGTCTTCCAAGAGTTTCCTCTTTAATTCTAGTTTTTATGGGATGCATATTTGGGTTCCCAAACATATAACTCTATATTTTTTAAAGTTTAATTATAGAATATTATCAACCTTTGTATATATCTCTATATCATATTTTTGGGATTCTTTGATCTTTGTATGGATGGGTAGTTGTGTGGTAATTTGGGAAATATAAGGTTTCTCCCCTTCCCTTATTAATTCAAGATTTATCCTTTGAAAATTCATGTGTATTAGGAATTTTTCATCCTTTATCATAGATAAAGTATCATGATATTTCATGATCAAAGCGCCAAATGCCTTTTTACCTTCATGTGGTAGTGATGTATTTAGTAGTCATAGTCTTCGATCAATTCCAACCATCTCCATTGGAACATGTTTAACTAATTTTTTGTAAATATATATTTAAATATATTTTGATTAATATATATATGACATTTTTCACCATACATATAATGCTACCAAATATTTAATTCAAATATCACTATTTTCATCCCTAATCATGCATTGGGTTATTTTCTCATGAATTTTAAATTTAAATTTGTCAAATGATATTTCCTTATCATTCTACAAGATGATGCATCAAAATTCCTTTTTTGATGCATCATTGTATATTAAAAACCATTCCTCATTATATGGTAATGTAAGAAAAAGTGTAGTGACCAATAACTAATTTAGTTCCTTGAAACATTGTTCACATTACTCTATCCAATTCAACTTAACTCCCTTCCAAGTTAACATGATTGGTGGATTTGATAGTAATGATAAGTTTCTCACAAAGAATTAATAGAATCTAGATAACCCAAGAAACCTATAGGTCACAATTATTGTTTTTGGTCTGAGTCATTGTTCAATAACTTCAATTTTTTGAAGGATCTCTATATACACCCTTTCTTGTGATTATATGACCTAATAATGATACTTTATATATCTAGAATTCACACATTCTAAATTTGTCATATAGTTTGTGATTTATTAAGTTCTTCAACATAATCCTATAGTGATCCTTGTACTCTTACATTCTCTTGGAATATAGAAGAATATTTTCTATAAATACAACCACAAATTAATCAAGGTATTCTTTAAAATACTTTATTCATTAGATCCATGAAGATGGCGTAAGTCTGAATGTCATTAATATAAATTCATAGTGTCTATATCTATTACCAAAATATTTCTTGTAAATATAATACCTTTTGACCCTTAATTAATGATATCTAGATCAAAGGTCAGTATTTTAGAAGTATTGAGATCCTATGAGTTTATCAAAAAAATAATTGATAAAAGGTTGAGGATAATTGTTCTTGATCATGAATTTATTATGCATATGATAATCAATGCAAAGATACATTGATCCATCCTTGTTTTTGACAAGGAGGACCATTACACCCCGTGGGGAATCACTATAGTATATAAAATTATTATCCAAATTCTCTTGTAGATACTTATTTAATTCATACAATTTAAAAAATAATCCATTTCATATGTACTCTTTGAGATGGGCATGGATTTAGGTACGAGTTCAATCTAAAACTCAACCTCGTGATTTAGGGGAAGACAAGGCATGTCATCTAGAAATAAATTAGTATACTCTCATAAAATAGGCACATCATAAATTTTTTACTTCATCGTTGATAATTAGAGCTAGAAGTCCCTCATTGCTGGGTATTAAGATCTATATTATATATTCTTCTCACAAAGGGATTTCATGATAATCTCAATATTTATATTTGATGATAGTATTATTCGAGATATGAAATGAAATTACATTGTCCTAATAATTAATATGTACTCTATAATGGTAAATCCAATCCTTACCCAATAATATGAGGAATTCATCTAAGGGAATAATAAATGAATATGTAGGTGGTATGTTTCCACAAATCTCAATCAAAGAAGAGTTATATATCTTACACCCAATTATTATTACACTAGGTATCTTCATATATGGTGTAATATACAAAGCTTGTCATAGTGAATAAATATTCTTAGAAAACTTGTATGATATTAAATAAAGTGAATAATCAAAATCGAATTATGCATTCACAGATCTAGAGTAGAGATTGAGTGTACCTTTTATCACTTCATTATCACGATTCACCTTAGCGATAGTGATTTCATATGATATTCATTATCCTATTTAATTATAAGTTTCTTAGTGATTATTATATTTATTATTTTAGGGTCTTAGTCATTTATTTGATTAATTCATAAATCCTTTCATTTTAATCATTAAAGTGTGGTTGGTGTATTAATTGGGGATTTTTCTCCTATATTGTGTTAATCCACCACTTATAATTACTTCGGGAGTTGTGTTCTTACTAGCCTCTTTTCTATATACTTAAAAAACTTAATTTACCCATTTAGGTAATTGCCTAAGGTATTAGTAACACATTTGTGATATATATGTATTTTTACATTCTTTCCCCTATGTGACTTATCATAAGAGATTCTATGATACTCTACTTTCCTTTTTCACTCTATAATAATGAGGTTATAAAGTTTCAATCTCCACCTTTAGTTCACATCAGAAAAAATATTCCTAGATTCAAAATTCTTTTATGGATGATTCATTTTAAAGACTTGTATTTAATTCACAGTACAAATGAAGAATTTTACATCTAGGGTCAGAGACAAAACCAAAGGTGTACCTTGTGAGCCTCGTGAATTTTTCTTCATAAGTTCTAATGAAGCCATCCTCCTTTTAACTAAACTCTATGAGTTCTCTTTCCATATTAATGTGAATATTTTAAGGAAAATACATAGTGAAGAATAATTTCTTGAACTCCTCCCATTTTATAGATTATACTTCCTCTATTTCCATTATATTCTTAATGAGAGTCCAATATTGGTCAACCACACCTTCCAAATAATAAATGGAAAAAAATTATGTTCTAGACACTAGATAAAGGAAAATTTATTTTCTATCACATTAATCCATATCTTGGAAATACATGGATTAGACGATACACTAAAGGAGGGTGCATTTTTTGGGATGAATTAATCAATAACAAGTTTCTACTTCCCTAGTTCATTTAAGAGTTCATCACAGTATGAGTTCTTATCCATAGCAAGTGATAGTTAGGTGAGAATTTCCATAGGGTTTTTTACTCCAACTAATATCTTGTTTGGTTGTTCTTTAGGACAATCAATTCATTTTACTTTTCACTCTTTATTATATTGGTTCCCTTGAGTTCTATATATTACTCAAGTAAAGAAAGATTTAGGGGCGAGAATACTTAAAATAGAAATATATAAAGAAATATATAAAATAAGTAAATTATAAATAATGTATATATTTTAACTTATAAATATCTAGGATTCAATATAGTTTATCCGTATTAATTTTCCTATTATATTTTATAACATAAATATATTCAAATCCCTCATAGTGGTTCATAAATAACATGTGAATCACCAAACTATATCCCCCAAAAGCATCAAACTAGGCATGTAGTTAGGCCTTTTCATGCACTAAATGAAGATAGGTTTGATACCCAACCAAAAACAATTTGGGATATTACCCTAGGTGCATTTATTTTATATCATATATCTTCTTTCTTGTATTTAGATAGGGAATTCATTACTAAGAAAACACACAATATCCATTTTACAAAAAAATTAAGATATTATCTGATACTTAGAAATATCCATAGGTTTTTCAATAAATATTTCTCATCCTATCCCCTAAAACTATCTAAATCTTGCTTTGGTACTAACTATGGAAACCCAATATAAACATATCTTTATTTTACATCATTTATATAAGTTAAGAATTACATCTCACAAATAATATCACAATTCTAAGAACCGGATGTTTAGTATCTTTGAGGATCAACCATATTTGAAAATTATTTTACAATACTTGTGAACATTCCTCTATAATAGTACCACAAAATAATGGCTTCTAGAGTTCTCGTAAGTTATACTCATCTTCAGAACATAGGAAATGGGAGCATAATAAATGGGTGAGATCAAACACTTAGTAAGGAAAAAATTATCAATGAATCATAATGGATAGATCAAAAACATGATAAAAACACAAAAAAATGAGAATATATGCTTAAAAGATCATGGGATCAAAAATGGAAGTCATAAAACGTTTCTAATCATTAAAGATCATGATATAAAACCATAATACCATATAAAATTCATCAATGAATCATAAAAATTATAACATTGCTTAAACTCATATAACAATAATCATAAATCATGGGATAATAACATAAAAAATAGTAATATCATTGAAATTTGGAACAAACCGTACCCATTATTCTTGTGATTTGTGTTGTGGTAAAACCCATGATGCTTGTGATTTAAGTTGTGAGAAAACCCATGATACCCACACTTTAAGTTGTGGAAAAAATCATGGTATCCATGATTTATTATATCATGAAATTTTAAACATAAAAAAATAATTTGAGCATGATATGATACCCCACATTTCATTATCCATATATATTCACAACATAAGATATCAATTACTCCTCATACAATTAAAACCCATGGAAAGAAAATGAGTTTCGTATCATTTCCAAATGGTATCGCATAACGTGGTATCAAAAGTAGTTCAGTTGATTCCAAAAATGTAATCACACATAAGGTTTATTTCATAAAGTAATTTAGAATTTTATTCATAAAACATAACTCTGAAAGAGTTATATTTTTTATTTAATGAGGAAAATGGAAGAAAGCATAAAATATTTTTTATAAAACATTACTTAATATTTTCATAAAGAAAATAGGTTATGATTTAATTTCAAAAATATAATTTTAAAAAATTTAAATAAAGACTCCTTAAAACATTACATGGAAATAAATTTCCATAATGGATCATTTAAAATTTATAAATTTTATCTAATGGAAATGTGGAGTGGAAGATAAAATTTACGACCGAGAAAGAAAAAACCTTTTCAATATTTTAAAAATACCCTTATTGAAACCCACATCATAAAAATAATTAATAAATATTCATATTAAAAATAGGTTAAGAGAAATATTAAGTTCATATGAAATAATACATATTTTAATTTTAAAATAATAAATGAGAAAATTGGTGGGAAGCGTGAATATGGATATGGAATATAAAGAGCTTGTTTGGAGGGGATAGGAATTATTCTTAACATCATCAGATTTTATGAAGAAATAAATCCATAAATTATGTTTTATTTGATGTAAAAATGTAATTATTCATTAAATAAGTATTAAATTAAATATAATATAATCATATGATAGAATAAAAAATATATTTTAAAACCATTGTCAAAGAGGAATAATTATGAATCAATAAAAAAGTTAAGTTAATAAAACCCCTTAACGTTTCTCTAAAATTCCATTAAGGTGCCTTTTAAATTAATGTATAATAAACATAACCATATTAATAAACTATTTCATAACCTTATTCATATCTATTAACCTATATACTCTTAAATTATAATCATTTATTATACATTTATTAGTTATCTGTAGTTTATTTTCATCATCAGATGTTAGCAATTTTGATTGTTTCATGTATGATTTAAAATGTTGATAAATATTCCCATTACATGATATCAAGTTCATAATTAATATATTATAAATAGTAATATAATATATACATTATAATTACTTATAAATTTAAAATTTTATTCCATGAGATTTTTAGTCATTATTCATGAAGACAAAATCGATGATGAGCTTATTTCAGTAAATTTTGACAAACAAAAGTTGGTATATTAATAATAAATTAAATATGAATATAACCATTATAGAACATTAATAATGTCATAAAAATAATTTTAATTCATTAAATATATTATTATAATCATCCAATTATGGTGGTGATGAAAAATAAATTGTGTCATTTAATGGATGCGGTAGTCTGCACGTACCCACAGATGACTTTTTTATATTCTAGAGAACAGAAAGAAGATATAAATTGATTTATATTTTAATAATATTAATAATATTATAAATATCATATTTATTCAATAAATAAAAAATTTTAACATTCCATGTAATTTGGTTATGAAAAAAAAAATCATTCATGGATACAATAGTCTGTATGTAACATAAACGACATTTTCGTTTTTCTAAAGAAAGGGGAAATATAGATAATGCTTATTCTACCAATATAAAAACATTTCAGTATATTAATAATAATAATTTAATGATATTATAATGGGTAAAATATATTTATTAATATTTTGAATAATAATAAATGGAAGAATGATTATAGATGAGATAATACTTATGTAGAAGAATTTGATTTCTTCCTGGAAACCTTCTTGATTTAGATTGGACTTGGACAATTATAGGGGGGAAAGCACAATAAAATAGGATAGGTTAATTTGGTAAGAAAATGGTTCATATTATATGTAATAATTATAATTAATGGTGTTCCATTGAAGGGGTGGTGGGAGGTTCCTTTTATAAGTGAAGGGAATGGAATTTTTGTAAATTTAATTTCTTAATATAAAAAATAAATAATTTTCAACATGGAAAGTGGATCCAGTGTGAAAAATAATGGAGGGTAGGATAACTTAAGGTTTATAAATTCCTAAAAAAATATTTTAGGGTCATATTTTTGACTATTTTTAGGCCATTTACCTAGTTTATTTAACCCTTTTACCATTTTGACTTTTATAATAGTAACTAATTTTTATCTATGTAATTATTTTATGCCTAAAAATGAAATAAAATTTATTAGAAAAATTATAACTTATAATTAAAAATATTAAATCAGTTTTATTTTATAAAATTTCAAAAATTTGTGGAAATTAATTCTAAACTAATAAATTTATAATCCATTAAAACGGTTTTAAATAAAAATATAACTCAGGTTTTAAAATGTCAAATATAGGATTGTAAATTAAAGTTAATTTTTATAAATGTAAAATTTTACATATAAAATAAATATTTATCCAATAAAAAAATTTCTTAATTTTAATATAATGATTATATTCTAATGATTTCATAAAATTAATAGTATTTGTAAAAATGGTATTTTGCATTATTCACCTAAAACCCAATACCTTTAGAAAAAAACTCAAAAAATATTCCAAAGATAATATTTTTATGATAAATCCAAAAAAGATGTTAATTTTTTTTTAAATTAAAATTATAAAATTTAAGAATTTAACTATTAAATATAAACATAAAATTTATGGAAAACTGTTTTTATGAATTTGTCAAATATGAAATGTTCTTATTATTATTTTATAACAATTTATAATGAAATTATTGTTAATATATGAATTATATAAAAAATTTATCTTATCATAATTTAACCATAAAATTTTTAGTTCATTAAAATAAAAATATATAGTATATAAAAATCCAATTTTATAAAAAAAATACATTTTTAAAAATGAAGTGATCTTATTAGTTATTTATCTATAAGAATTTAATTTTATTAGTGAATTTGTATTAAAATTAGAATTTAATTTTATTTCTAGATATATTTTATAATTAAGTTACCTCTATGTATACCCAAAAATTCAATGACTACTTTACAATTGTTATATTTACCTTAATAAAATGTTTTTTGGTTTGTTTTGGTTCATTGTTACATGTGAAACAAGCTATTTAACACAATATTTATTTAAGGATAAATGTTTAATAAAATCATGGGTCATTACAATGGTCATACTCGACTATGACTATAGGAACTTACACCTTCCCCTATATCCATGGGCATTCCTCCCATGGCTATAGGTAATGCACAATAAAATATTATAATTTATATAATAATTATTATATAATAAATTTAAAATTATATATATATATATATATACATATTTTATATATGAAATGTTGAGAAAATTGGTGTAGAGGAGTGATAAAGTGTATGGATGTTCATCATGAGTTCATGGGGTCAATTCATAGGAGATATGATTTTTATTATTTGTTTCACTTTATATCCATGTGCAGAGGCTCATGGCTATAGGTTCAAGCTATATCCATGGACATTCCGCCTGTAAAAATAGAAATCTATATAAATAAGAATCATCCCCTGACTGTAGGTTACACATAGAGAATGTTCCACATTAAAGTGGTTATAGCTATGGGTAGATACCATGTTTATGGACCCGATGTTGTATCCATGAATTTCATAGCCACAAATACCATGTTTGTGGTTATAGGTTATAGCCATATATATTTGGGATACAAATTGTTGGTATTGTTGGCTATTCCAATAGTTTAAAACCATTGGTATAGGTTGGAGAACCATTGTTGTACCATATACCAATGATTCTCCATACTATTGGTTATATGCATGTTGGGAAAGGCCTATACCAATGGTTTTTATTAAACTATTGGTATAGGGTCTTCATAATTTTGGTTTAACCAATGATACTATATAAACCTTTGGTATAGACCTATAGAGATGGTTCAAAACCATTGGTATAGACCTATACCAATGGTTCAAAACCATTAGTATAGACCTATACCAATGGTTCAAATCGTTGTTATAGGTTTATCCCAATGGTTTTTAACCTTTGGGATAATTCTATACCAACGGTTCCCTTTGAAATATTGGTTTAAGTCTATATGATTAGTTTTGAAACCATTGGTATAGACCCCCCCCCCCCCCACCCACCCCAATTCCCAGGCCTATAACACCGCCAACCCTACCCCAAAAACCTATAATCAATGAAATAGAACCTGTAGTATACAAATAAAACCTTATGAGCCTACTAACAAACAACAGAACCTGCTCAAATATCTATGATAAGCCACACCATAACCCCACCTTAGTCAATTACCTACAAATAGACATCACCATACATTATACAAATAATTGTAACCTAATTCACCAATTAATGCATTCAACCAATGATAACACACATATATTTATTCATAACAAATCATCAAACAACAAATTACATAAATATAAATAAAAAATGTAAATGATCAATCAATCCCTCATCACCATCACTATCATCACCATAATCCTAAACCTCATCCTCGACCTCTTCCTCAGCCTCATCCTCATCCTAATCCTCACCCTCTTCCTCACCATCATCATCACCATCACCATCGCTAGGAAATTCGTTGTCTTGATCACCATTAGGACTACTAACCGATGCACTGTATAACATACTCATCATCTACATATATTCATCAAAATCTATGGTGGTGTTTTTTGTAAGTTATAGACATAAAAATTCAATAGATTTAATAAATTTAGTGTTCTCCCTTTAATTCTATCGATGCTCTTGTATGACCCTTTTTTGGCCTTTTCTTCCTTGGGTTCAACCTATGCTGCCCATCCATTAGCTTTTTCTAACTTTATGCTACCATAACTGGTACCTAAATTGGGTAAATACCTCATCGAGGCAATACCCTTCCCTAGTGGACAGTATATTATGTCTTGGTACTCATCTCCCAAAACCTGATGTAAGTGATAATTTCTCCCAAAGTTATCAACTTTCTACTCATCAAGGGATTCCAAATCACATTGTTAAAAATATAAATGGACTATTAAGTTACAAAATATATATTAAAATTTGAAATCAACAAAGTAAAACTTACAATAAACTATTATCTCAGTTCGTTTATCGCACATCCATCATTTTTCTTTCTACTCGAGAAAAAAAAAATTTACTCAAGGCACACATCCTTCAATATTAAAATCCTCCCTATTAAATGAAATTGAATATAGAAAACCATAATTGAAAATAGGTTATTGATAATGAATTTCATAACTAAAATCAAATGGGTGTTAATTATAAATAAATTTGAAAAAATGAACATAGGGTAGATGAATTATAGTGATAAAAATAAAATTTAATGGATTTATCTTAATCCTCCTTCAGGTGAAAGTACCATGTATGTGTTTTTTTATACTATATATGGACAAAATGGTTTAATGAATACATAAATAATGGAATTTTAATATGTGTAACTGTAACATCCCAGGTAAATAAAGAATAAAACATTTTCATATTTATTAATATTTATAAATTAAATATTAATTTTACTTTAAAGGGTTTTCTATGTTCGATAGCGTACCTGATACGCAACAAAGAGTTTCTTTGAAATCTTACATTGCACACTAGTAATAAAATAATATTATTTTAAATGGTAGTTTACACGTAGCAGTTGTATTGGCGAGAATGAATATAAATAACTTAAATATGATTTTATATCTTTGTTAAATGATTTTACATTTATTAAATAAAGGATAAAGGATTAAAAGATGAAAAGAATTCAATTTTAGGCATAAATACTCTAATTTTTACTAAAGGTCCACTTATTACCTTTTGATGGTGAACCGTCATTAAATATAGTTTGGTCACTCTTATACATTCTTTTGGACTAAATAAAATTCTTCTTTAGAATCGGGACATCAAAATTAACTTTGGGTAAATTTTTTTTATTTTTCCGATAAAGTTCATTTTTTTAATGAATAATGAAAAATGTTGTATTTTAATTCAAAACCTCTTTTTAATCTAATTTATTAATATGATTAGATTATATTTTTAATTAGTTATAAAGTACAATTAGAATATAATTTTACCATTTAATCCAATAGTGGTCGTTGGAATTAATTTCACATTGAAATTGGACTTAGACTAGTGTCAATCTTTTGATATATATTATTTCATAAAAACACGCTATTTGTTCTGACAGCAGGAATTAATTATTATATTAATTAATGTAACTTATATTATTTTAATTTTCTAAAATAGACATCATTTTTTAATTTGGAATATCAAATATAGCTTAGGGTGAAGTTTTGGTATTTTTCTGAAAAACTTCAATTTTTAATGAATAGTTAAACCACTAAGTGGTAATTAAAAAAATATTTTTTCATTTAAATTAAATTGTACCACCTCCGTGTTTTGAATTTCAAAAATCCAACATACATGTTTATCATTAAGAAGTAAAATGTGGTTCAATGGGATTAAAATAATTTTTTTGGTGAACAGTAACTTTTAAGTTTGTAATCGCGATTAGAGGTAATTAGTGTAATTTAAGGTAAAAGTAATATTTTAATAATATGAAATGACATTGAAACATGTCCTACCCTTATTTTATGTGTCATGTCCTGCCAAGACAATCCATGGGTCAACTTGGGGACCCCATGGAGCCACTTTGGTAGAAAAATGAAATTAATAACTTTTTTATTTAATGTTAAAATAAAAATGTCACAAACATGTGTTGTTTTAAAAAAACAATTTTTAAATGGGGTTATACAAGTCATAATTTTGACAATAAATATTCATTAGAAATCTAAAAATATTTCCTACATCGTGATATTTTTTTTATAATTTTTAGACATTAAATAAATTAAATTATTTATGACACCATGATGATGCAGCAATTACCTCATTATTTAACGATTTAAATAAAATTAAAATATAATGTAAAATCTAAGACCTACACTTGTAAAAAACCTATTTTATGGGTAGATTTATAACTATTATCAACTTACCCTCTAAATATATAATTTTTGGTCCTTTAAAATCCGAAAATCATTTTATAATAAAGTAACCTTTTATAACATTCCAAGAGTGCCCCTCCTCTCCTCTTATAAAATTCCCCCACCTCTACCACCTTACCCACACCTATCAAGCCTTTGGCTCGGCCAAACCCTTCCCATTTTGTCTCTACACATCCCTATATTACTCTTAGAAGCCTCAATTTTGGCAGAAGTCTTTCCAAGGTAGCCTTTGAGCTCAAATCAAAAAGAGTTACCCGTTTTAAAGGTAGTGTCTTCTCTTGTGTTCTTATGTTTTATTTTGCTTCTCCAACCCCCTAAACTCTTTTTATTCCTTTGTTTTGTAACAACACCAGTATCTTCAATATAATAGTATGTTTTTATGAGAATTATTAGAGCTACAATTACACACACCTTAATCTAATGGTTAAAGAGCATATTGTTTCTGTGGATGGCGAATTTCTGCCTCATGAAACGATGATTGTTCAATATTATTATAACACCTTCAAAGGTGGCCATTAAGAAGACACTATATTTACATATGATATATAATATGTTTAATTTTTCCTTAAGCTTCTGTATTTTTCATTTATGGCATACCTTTATGGCTTCCGTTATGGGTATATGCGATATTTTCATTTTAGGAAGTGGGGACTACCGCCCCCTCAAAGTGATTTGATTCGTTAATGCCATATGTGGGATGTATAAAGGATGGATTTAATGATATTATATATGAAATTATACTTGAATAATAATATACCTTTATTTCATTATGATTCCATTCCATAAAATACGAAATAGAAATGAAAGTAGCGTTCATGCGTACGTACGGCTTACCGTCTCCATGAACGGTGCATTTCATTTATTACCTCTAAATGTTATGTAATATTATAAATGCATGTATATACTGGATATATATGATATATATGATATCTACATAATGAATATAAATCTGGATATAATGGATACATGAACAAATTGTAATTATAAAGAGCTTATTTTTGACTCAAGTACTAATGATCATTAAAACGACCGTTATTGACTTAAATAATTACATAGTGTTCATGACATGGTAATAAGTGATATAAAAGGAATAATGAACTTGAAAAAGGCTCTTAATCAAGTAGAAATTAACTCAAGTTTATTATTCATGAGATTAAAGAGCAATCGAGTCACGTCAGACACGAGGTAAGGGAACTTTTTAACCCAATTTCTGTTCTTTGGGTTAATCTCCAACTTTCAAATTATGCCATGATATTATTATGTCAGGTCTTGTGATTGTACTTTATTTATGTGTAATTATAGTGAATAAACATAATAGATCTATTTTATTTAAAAAAATGATCTTTGTATGGGACTCCGTCTCAATATCCTTTCATTGAGGCATATTTTTTTTATTCACAATTTTCTTTTATACTGTGTATAAACCCATTTGACTTTTACACTTATTCAAAAGGAATCTTTTTTCATACGAAGCTTTTTACAAAACAAAAAAAAGGAATGTTTTTTTTTCGTACATATGCAGCGACAATGACTTCTCCGTCGTCGTGATCGTTATTTGAGTTTCGGCTTCCTCTACAATCCATAACTTAACTTTTTTTTAAAATGAAAAATAAATACAATGTATTAATTTTCTTTTATTTTGGTACTGAAAATGGTTTTAAATTTTTTTTATTATATCAATGTGTTGTATTGATATCTTGTGATTGAAATGTGGAAATGTTATGTTTCCTTGATGCATGTTTTACGTGATACGATTATGTTATGGTTCTTGGGAATTGTTATGAAGAAGGGTGGTTCCGTGATAAACTAAGGGCGGGTGAGCCCGATATAGCTCTCCAATGCATTGGGTAACATGAAGGAGTTAAAAGTTAAGGTTTCTCCGAAGAGATTTAGGGAATATACTGTGATGGGTATTCCAAACGTAACCATGAGGGTTACTCCCTACGTAAGAATGTTATGAATGCATCAAGTTACCTTTATGTCTTATGATTTCTATGATTTATTCATGATCTGATGAGGTATGTTAAAATTCTTATGTTTTATGAGTAAAGTATTATTTCATACATGGACTAATGTTTTCATTTCGTACTTTTATATCCCTTACAGAGCTTTTTATGCTCATCCCAAGTTTTAGAAATGTTTTTAATAGGACTTAATGTGGAATAGGGTCAAGGATGGGATCAAGGAAAAGTCATTCTATATAAAACATTGAACTAGACATGTTTATTTTTAAGAGTTTTTATTTTATGGAAACTTAGTAGAAGTGTCTACTTTGTAATCTTTTGATATGTAATATTTATGTCCTAATTCTCTAAAACTATAAACCTGAAAATATTCTCAATGTGAATTATTCATTTAATTCAATATTAAGTAAGGTTTAAGGTCGGGGCCTTATAGTTGGTATCAGAGGTCAGTTTAGACAACTTTAGGAGTTAAAAAATTGTTAAATTATAAATTAATTTATGGTATGATTGAAATGATATAGCATTTAAATATTACCATGTTGATTTGCCTAAGATATTTCTGTGTTAAGAATGGTTTTTCATATAGGACACAGAACAGCTTTTCTGGGAAGGCATACAGAGGGAAATGACCTTTCAAATCAGTATCCTGAGATGGTCAGAATCAGAACTAAACAGTTTGTTGTAGTGATGGATCAGTTGACTCAGCTGAAAAATGTTGGTTGTTTTTACTGATGATATTTTGGTGTTTTCTAAAAGTAAAGAGGAGAATGAAATTCATTTAAGGGTTACTTTGAAAACCTTAAAAGAAAAAAAATGTATGGGAAATTCAGCAATTGTTAGTTTTGGTTACAACAAATTTCTTTCCTTGGTTACATTGTTTCTAAAGATGGAATAACTGTTGATCCTGAAAAAAAAAAACAAAAGTTGTTGAATAATGGACATGACCCAAAAATGTAACCGAGATCTGTAGTTTCGTGCTTTGGAAGGTTACAAACAAAGGTTTGTTTAAAACTTTTCATAGTTATCTAGTCCAATGACTAAGCTAACTCGGAAGGGTGTTAAGTTTATCTGGACAAATGAATGTGATGATTGTTTTCAGGAGTTGAAAAGAAGATTGGTGAATGCTCCAGTTTTGGAACGTCCTTCTAGGAATGGTGAGTTTGTTATATATAGTGATGCTTCGTTGAAGGGACATGGTTGTTTACTTATGTAGAATGATCAGGTAATTGCATGTGCTTCATGTTAGTTGAAAACTCATGAGCTAAATTACCCTACACATGATTTAGAATTAGCTGTTGTTGTTTTCGCTTTAAATTTTTGGAGGCATCATTTGTATGGAGTAAAGTGTGAAATATATACCGATCACAAAACTTTATAGTATATATTCACTCAGAAATAATTGAACATGAGACAGAGGAGATGGCTAGAATTAATCAAGGATTATTATTGTACAATTCATTACCATCCGGGAAAAGCAAATAAAGTGGCTGATGCTTTGATTCGAAAAAGTAATGCTTCATTAACAATGTTGTGTTTGGAACGTGATCTTTTGGTTAAGGATTTGAAGAACTTTGACATAAAATTTGTTGGTATAGGATTTCTTTCTGTTTTGTTTCAAGTATCAGTGAAATCTTCTCTATCAGACAGAATCAAGCAAGCACAAAAGCAAGATAGTAAGTTACAGAAAAAGGTAGAGCTGGTTCAGAAGGGTAAGTTTCCTGAATTCAACATTGATAATGATTGTGTTTTGAGATTGGGGAAGAGATTGTGTGTTCCTTATGATTCACAATTGAAGAGAGAGTTTTTATATGAATCTCATAGTTCTCCATTTTCAGTTCATCCTGGCAGTACTAAGATGTACAGAGATCTGCGGGAGTATTACTGGTGGGATGGAATGAAAAGAGATATTGTTGATTTTACTATGAAGTGTTTGACTTGTCTACAGGTTAAAGAAGAGTGGCAGTTACCGAAAGGGATGCTTCAGCCTTTACCAGTGCCAGAGTGGAAATGGGAAAATAAATCCATGGAATGTTTTGTGGGATTATTGAAGAAATCTCAAGGTAATAATGCAATCTGGGTTATTGTTGATCGCTTGACTAAATCTGCTCATTTCCTTCCTATTCGAGATATGTTTTCTCTAGATCAACTTTCTCGATTGTATCTTAAAGAGATAGTCAGGTTGCATGGATTTACCCTATAAATTGTATCTGATCATGATCCTAGGTTTACTTATAACTTTTGGAAAGGCCTTCAGAAGTCTTTGGGTACTGAATTAAATTTTAGTACAGCTTTTCATCCTCAATCAGGTGGGCAGTCAGAACGAACAATTCCTACTTTGGAGGATATGCTACGTGCTTATTCGATGGATTGCCAGGGAAGTTGGGACCAACATCTTTCTTTGGTTGAATTTTCATATAATAACAGTTTTCATTCCAGTATACAGATGGCACCGTTTGAGGCATTATATGGGAAGCAGTGTCGAACTCCATCTTTTTGGGATGAAGTGGGTGAAAGGAAGCTGATGGGACTAGAATTGGTAGAATAGATGGCAGAAAAATTTCAGTTGATTCAGAAACACATGAGAATAGCTCAAAGTAGGCAAAAGAGTTATGCGGATAACTGGAAGAAGGATCTATCTTTCGAGTTATGTGATCATGTTTTTCTCAAAGTTTCACCATGGAAAAGTGTGATGCGATTCGGTAAGAAAGGAAAGTTGAGTCCAAGGTTCATTGGACCATATGAAATTCTGGAGAAAGTTGGATCAGTTTCTTACCGAGTGGCCTTACATCCGAGTTTATCTCAGGTACACAATGTTTTTCATGTTTCGATGTTGAGAAAGTATATGCCAGATCCATCTCATTTTTGAGCTTAGAGGTAGTTCTGTTGGAAAAGAATCTCTCTTATGAAAAACAACCAGTCCAGATTCTTGACCGAAGAGAGCAAGTGTTGCGAAATAAGGTAATTCACCAGGTAAAGGTTTTGTGGAAAAACCATATGGTTGAAGAGACAACGTGGGAATCTGAAAATTCTATGAGGGACAAATACCCCCACTTATTTTGATAAGTGAATAAAATTGCGAGGATGCAATTCCCAAAAGGGGGGAAGGATGTAACATCCCAGGTAAATAAAGAATAAAACATTTTCATATTTATTAATATTTTTGAATTAAATATTAATTTTACTTTAAAAGGGTTTCTATGTTCGATATCATACCTGATACGCAACAAAGAGATTCTTTGAAATCTTACGTTGCACACTAGTAATAAAATAATATTATTTTAAATGGTAGTTTGCACGTAGTCGTTGTATTGGAAGTAATGAATATAAATAACTAAAATATGATTTTATATGTTTGTTAAATGATTTTACATTTATCCAATAAACGATAAAGGATTAAAATATGAAAAGAATTCAATTTTAGGCATAGATACTCTAATTTTCCCTAAAGGTCCACTTATTGCCTTTTGATGGCGAACTGTCATTAAATATAGTTTTTTCACTATTATACATTCTTTTTGACCAAATAAAAATCTTCTTTAGAATTGGGACATAAAAATTTACTTTGTGTAATTTTTTGGTATTTTTCCGATAAAGTTCCTTTTTTTAATGAATAGTGAAAAATGTTGCATTTTAATTCAAAACCTCTTTTTAATCTAATTTATTAATATGATTAGATTATCTTTTGAATTTATTATAAAATTAAATTAGAATATATTTTTACCATTTAATCTAATAGTGGTTGTTGGAATTAATTTCACTTTGAAATTGGACTTAAATTAGTGTCAATTTTTTGATATATATTATTTCATAAAAACACGCTATTTGTTCTCACAGCGAAAATTAATTTTTAAATTAATTAATGTAACTTATATGATTTTAATTTTTTAAAATAGACATCATTTTTGAATTCAGAATATCAAATATAGCTTAGGTTGATGTTTTGGTATTTTTCTGAAAAACTTCAATTTCTAATGAATAGTGAAACAACAAAGTGGTACTTAAAAAACTGATTTTTCGTTTAAATGAAATTTTACCACCTCTGTGTTTTGAATTTCAAAAATCCAACATACATGGTTGTAATTAAGAAGTAAAATGTGGTTCAATGGGATTAAAATAATTTTTTCGTGAATAGCAGCTTTTAATTTTTTAATCGCGATTAGAGGTAATTAGTGTAATTTAAGGTAAAAATAATGTTTTTATAATATGAAATGACCTTGAAACATGTCCTAACCTTATTTTATGAGTCATGACCGAACAATACCATCCATGGGTCAACTTTGGGACCTCATGGAGCCACTTTGGTAGTAAAATGACATTAATAAATTTTTTATTTAATGTTAAAATAAAAATGTCACAAACATGTGTTGTTTTACCAAAACAATTTTTAAATGGGGTTATACAAGTCATAATTTTTACTATAAATATTCATTAGAAATATAAAAATATTTCCTAAATCATGATATTTTTTTATAATTTTTAGACATTAAATAAATTAAATTATTTCTTACACTTTTATGATGCAGTGATTACCTCATTATTTAACGATTTAAATAAAATAAAACGATAATGTAAAATCTAAGACCTAAACTTGTAAAAACCTATTGGATGGGTGTATTTCGAACTTTTATCACCTTATACTCTAAATATATAATTTTGGGACCTTTAAAATCCGAAAATCATTTTATAATAAAGTAACCTTTTATAACTTTCCATGAGTGCCCCTCCTGTCCTCTTATAAGAGGCCCCCACCTCTACCACCTTACCCACACCTCTCAAGCCTTTGGCAAGGCCAAACCCTGCCCATTTTGTCTCTACACATACCTATATTACTCCTAGAAGCCTCACTTTGGGCAGAAGTCTTTCCAAGGAAGCCTTTGAGCTCAAATCAAAAAGAGTTACCTGTTTTAAAGGTAGCTTCTTCTCTTGTGTTCTTATGTTTTATTTTGCTTCTCCAACCCCATAAACTCTTTTTATTCCTTTATTTTGTAACAAAACCAGTATATTAAATATACTAGTATGTTTTTATGAGAATTATTAGAGCAATACTTACACACACCTTCATCTAATGGTTAAAGAGAATACTGTTTCCATGGATGGCGAATTTCTGCCTCACGAAATGATGATTGTTCAATATTCTTCTAACACCTTAAAAGGTGGCCATTAATATGACACTATATTTATATATGATAAATTATATGTTTATTTTTTCCTTAATCTTCTGTATTTTTCATTTATGGCATACCATTATGGCTTCCATTATGGGTATACGCGATATCTTCATTTTATGAAGTGCGGACTACCGCCCCCTCAAAGTGATTTGATTCGTTAATGCCATATGTGGGACGTATAAAGGATAGAGTTAATGATATTATATATGAAATTATACTGGAATTATAATATACCAATATTTAATTATGATTCCATTCCATAAAAAATGAAATAGAAATGAAAGTAGCGTTCATGCGTACGTACGGCTTACCGTCTCCATGAATGGTGCATTTCATTTCTTACCTCTAAATGTTATGTAATATTATAAATTCATGTATATACTGTATATATATGATATATATGATATCTACATAATTAATATAACTCTGGATATAATGGTTACAAGAAAAACTTGTAATTATAAAGAGTTTATTTTTGACTCAAGTACCAATGATCGTTAAAATGACCGTTATTGACTTAAATAATTACCTAGTGTTCATGACATGGTAATAAGTGATATAAAAGGAATAATTAACTTAAAAAATGTTCTTAAGAAAGTAGAAATTAACTCAAGTTTATTATTCAGGAGATTAAATAGTAATCGAGTCACATCGGACACGAGTTAAGGGAACTTCTTAACCCAATTTCCGTTCTTTGGGTTAATCTCCTACTTTCAAATTATGTCATGATATTATTATGTCCTCTCCTGTATTTGTACTTTATTTATGTTTAATTATAGTTAATACATATAATAGATCTATTTTATTTAAAAAATGATCTTTGTAAGGGACTTCGTCTCATTATCCTTTCATTGAGGAATATTTTGTTTTATACACAACTTTCTTTTATACGGTGTATAAACCCCTTTGACTTTTATGATTATTCAAAAGGAATATTTTTTTATACGAAGCATTTTACTAAATGACAAAAAGGAATGTTTTTTTGTTGTACGTATGCGGCGAAAATGACTTCTCCGCCACCGTGACCATTATTTGAGTTTCGGATTCCTCTACAAGCCATAACCTAACTTTTTTTAAAATGAAAAAAAACAATGTATTACTTTTCTTTTATTTTGGTACTGAAAATGGTTTTCATAATCTTTTTTTATATCAATGTGTTGCATTGATATCTTGTGATTGAAATGTGGAAATTTTATGTTTCCTTTATGCATGTTTTATGTGATACGATTATGTTATTGTTCTTGGGCATTGTTATGAAGATGGGTGGTTCCGTGATAAACTAAGGGCGGGTGAGCCCGATATAGCTCTCTAATGCATTGGGTAACGCGAAGGAGTTAAAAGTTAAGGTTTCTCCGAATAGATTTAGGGAATATATTGTGATGGGTATTCCAAACGTAACCATGAGGGTTACTCCCTATGTAAGAATTTTATGAATGCCTCAAGTTACCTTTATGTCTTATGATTTCTATGATTTATTCATGATTTAATGAGGTATGTTAAAATGATTATGTTTTATGAGTAAAGTATGATTTCATACATGGACTAATGTTTTCATTTCATACTTTTATATCCCTTGGTGATCTTTTTATGCTCATCCCAAGTATTTTAAATGTTTTTCACAGGACTTAATGTGGAATAGGGTCAAGGATGGGATCAAGGAAAAGCCATGCTATCTAAAATATGGAACTAGACATGTTTATTTTTAAGAGTTTTTATTTTATGGAAACTTAGTAGAAGTTTCTACTTTGTAATCTTTTGAGATTTAATAGTTATGTCCTAATTATCTAAAACTCTAAACCTGAAAATATCCTCAATGTGAATTATTCATTTAATTCAATATTAAGTAAGGTTTAAGACCGGGGCCTTATAGTAACTCTAAAGAGTTAATAAATGGGAAACATAATGAGATGTCAGAGAATTTCAAGTGATATGGACTACTATGTAGTGTATGTTAAAAAAAATCATTTCATTGAAAAATTATTTTATAAGTTTGTAAATAAATTAAATTATCGTTAAAGTGTAAATTTTAAAATGAAAACGTATTAAAAATAACTTTAGGTTTAATGAATATATATTTTAACATTACCTACAAAATAAAGTTAAATTTAGTTAAATTGATATTATTATAACATTAATTTAACTCATGCCCTATTATTAATGTGTAATACTTATTTATTATATTGTTATGGTTTTTATATAGAAAATCTTGTAATTTAATAAAATACCCATCATGATAAAATATTTCATAGTTTTTTTAAGATGATAAACAAAACATTAACATAAGATTTATTTTAAAATAATAATATAACTTTTGATGTTACATAGAAAGTCCTACTAACTATTTTTGAGTCTCAAGACATGTTTCTTTATCGAGGTGAAATTAAGATATTAGTTGGAAGTCCTATAGCTTCCCTTGTTATATTAGATTCTTAGTTTGTGGAATGATGTTCACTAGTACAGATAGAAGTGGTAATAGGGAGTATGGGTTTGCTGAAATATTTTCTATGTCCATGGTGAGTCAAGAAGCATGTTTTATTCATCGTGGTATAATTCATAACATAGGGAAGATACTGTGAAAGACTTCCTTGAATAGTCCAGATCTCTATGCTATGTAGATTTATTGGGATTTCTATGTCTATATTATAGTGTTTCATATATAAGGTTGGGATTGATGATTCAATGGTGGAATTTATATATATTATAGGATGATGTTGTTTCTATTCAAGTAAGGTTTGTAAGTTATGTTTGATTGTGATTCATTTGGAAGTGAGGTTTTTAACAGAATGTAAGGCCATGAAAATAAGAACACTTATTTTTTAGGATGGTTTTATTTTAGGAGATATGATATATGTTCCTAGAAGGAGGCTTCAATGGTACCTTAATAGGGTATGATCAAAATCTAAAATAACTTTTCCTTATATTTTTTCATAATAAATTGAAATTGAATGCATGTGATTTAATGATAATTTTTAGAACATATGAAATATTCCTCAAAGAAAAAAAATGATATTCTAGGTTTGAAGAACACCTAGTGGATCTACTGACCTTTTATAAAGTAACTAGTCTATAGGTCTTTATTAAAGATCATGAAATCATTGTTCATCTACCCAAGGGAGTATAACTATTCATTGAATATAATTTCATAAATTATTTATTTATTTCAAAAAAATATAACTCTAATTATGTTGAAATTATATTCCTAGACAAGTAGTAGTTCTCCCTATAAAGTTATCTAGAAATTAAGGTAGCTACCCTTTGAAGAGTGGATGGATATAGAAATTTGAAAAGGGGGTTCCCTGTTTGAAGATGGTGTTTCACTAGTGGATAGAAAATATGAAATTGACCTATATACTTGATATTTTATAGAAAACTTTATACATATAGATCAGTAAATTAAACACAATACCACTAAAGAAGTGGATGATGAAGAAAGAGTTACTCAGTTATCTTTAGTGAATCATCTTCTCCCTTAGCATTGACCTAACTACCATATAGTTGGATGAAAATCATCAAATAAAGATACTCCTTATATTTTACACCCACCAAAATTTCCTTCATGGTTTTATGTTTTAGGATAGGGATTGGAAGACTATATTATAAAGGTTTTGAAAGATTTACATGCACTAATTGACATTTATTAGAATAATATGTGATGAGATTTATCATAGAAACTAGGACCACCTTCTAATTGTGGCTAATGATTAAAACTACTTATTAGGGGCTGATGACACCTTGTACACTCTTGGGGGTCAAAAAAGATTGATGTATATTTTTTCATTACTTTTTTAATGAAGACTCTTGTTGATAATATTTTTTTTTGGTCAAACTTTGTTACATTTATATATATGTTTGGAAATACTTACATCATATTTTAATATATAAAATTTATAAAAAAACATTTATCTTAGAAAATATTCTATTTACCCTGTATTTCTTTCTATATGATTGAATGGATCAAATTGTTAACCATGTATAAAAAACAATCATATCATTTTTCAATAATGAACATTGTTTAGAAATAAAATTATCTTATAATATAAAATTAGTGTCACACCTTCTTCCTCTCATTGTTTGGAATCACAATCCTTTCAAAAGTGTGGAGGTATTTTGTAGCATCCTTGTTTTTTTATTTCTTCTTGATACTTTTTAAAAAATAATTTTAAATAGTACAAAAAAAGTATTAATGAAAATCAGGGTAATTTTTATTCAAAAACCTAAAATTTTATTAATACCTTGAACTCGGTACTTGACCAATAAGAAATAATTTCCCAATAATATTTTACCAAATAGTCCTTCATGATAGGGTTTACCTCTAAATACAAACCAAATCTAGCACTCCAGTCACTATAAAACTCATACTTGTAATATATCCACAGCTCGCCTAATTCAATGAGTCGTGTTATCCCCGTAGACTCACCATCGGGAAAATTAAAATGAATCTACCAAAAATATTAATTTATATAAATACAATAAGAATATAACATTAAATATAATAAATTCTTTTACTCATATTTTTACCCAAACATTATCCTTTACTTCATTTGGTAGGTGTCTCTAGGAGAGTGGCCTGACAAGAATGATTTTAGAGTATTTGGAAAGTGTCTCTATAAAACCCCTAAATTTCTACCCAATTTCTCAATCATTTGGTTAAACTCATTGTACTCCACCATCATTTGTGTGTGGTAGTTCCATATCATATGCATGCGTGTACACCCACTCCGCCTATCAGAAGATCCAGTTGTTAAATAAAAAATAAATATTGCATCAATACATCTTATAGTGAAAATAAATTATGGTAAAAAAATTACTATGGTTCTATAAATATACCTGAGATAGTCTGATATATGGGTATTGTTGTATCACTAAGTTCTCAAGGAACATCAACTTATACAAATGGAGTGGGTACCAATGTATGATTTAGAGTATCAAAATGTGTCAGAGTAGAATTCAAATAAGTAGAAATGTATAACATTAGGAAGAAGTAATTAGAAGGAAAAAAATATGGCATATATTCCTATGGAAATGAATAATATAGAAGAGGATTAGGAACCATCGTTGGATAAGGGAAAGATATGCGATGAGGCTCAGAGGAAAATGGTGGTGAAAACATGGGAGTTCTAAATATCATAGGTTTCTCAAACAACACTGCAAGATCATAAGGTCTGGTATATGGTATATCAAAGGGAGGGATGGGGTGTGATCAGGTATTCTATGTGGAGCATATGTCTCTAGTACCACCCCCCTGTATCGTCCACCTGAGCATGAGAACCACTAGGCTGGTTGGAGAATAATTTTTTTCTAGTTTGTGGATCTTAATTAAAAGATAAAAAACTAATCACGTGACATTATATGTTATATATATATATATATATATTAAATAAAATACTAACAGTGGACACTAAAGGAGGGATACTTGTCTCTCTCATTCAATGATTATTCTCTTTTATCCTTTTTCTTTGTATATAATAAATGTTTTTAATTTCCTTCATTTGAAAACAAATATTGAATTAATTAGAAATACATAACTAATGTTTAATCTAAACTAGAAAGAATAAGAGACATCATTTAATTAATGAATACCAATTTTCAAAACAAATATAGAATATTTAGTGATATAATAAAGATATTTTATATTTAGTAGGATGAGTATCGAAACCTAATACATGTCATAGAAAAATAAATATGTTCAAATTGGTATGTTTAACATGGGTATGGTATAGTTTTCTTCTATTTTCAATTAGATCCAATTCAATTTGTTTAGGTCATTTAGTTCATTCTGGTCAATTGATTAGATTATTTTTTCATTTTTATTTGTCTTAGGTCATTTGGTTCATTTTTTCTAATTGATTAGGTAATTTTCTAATTTTTATTTGTATTAGATCCTTTGGTTCATATTTCAAGTTAGGCCATTTTTTCATTTTATGGTTAGGTAATTATTTTAATTGTTTTTTATTTACATATTAATTAGTTTAATATGTCCAATTCAATTCATATTTTTGTTTGTTCCAATTTAGTTATTCCAATTTTTTCATTTGGTGGGTTATAATATAGTTTAATTCAATATTAGAAAATGAAACTCAAATAAAACTATAATTAATAAATATTGAAAATTCACATGAATATCAAGTTTTATACGACTCATTTGTAATAAATAATAAATAAATTTTAATAGTACCAACCTTGACAACCCAAGTTGATATAAAAAAATAACTAAGAACATAGATGGATGATTCAATATATTTCCTACCACAACTTCAGGTTCACAGTCAACTCTAAAAATTGAACTATTGGATTCCTCATAAGTAATAAATAGATCATGACCAATGGTAGAAGGGATGGTATCAATTCCATAATTAAAAATATATATTGGTATTACTTCAATAATGAAACCAAATTCAAGTTGAAGATGATTTTTTACATAAAAAACATGTTTCTCCATTGATTCCAATACATAAGGTTCATCAGTAATAAGAGTTTGATTCATGTCAATAACTCAAAAAACACAATCATCAATAAATGTGACATAAATCCATTTAATCAAACCAGATTCATTTCATCATAGTGACTTGACCATGAGAGTAACAATATAATATTGTTATTTTCTCAATGACTCCATAATAAGATGCATTTTGAAGTTGAGGTCTACTATTTGATGTACTAACATAATAGAATGTTTTGGAAGTTACCATAACACCATCATGTTGTGTTCGCATGTTCATTTCTCATTCAGTGATAATAAATATATACCCATGGATTAAAATTGATTTTTATGCATGAACCAAAAAATTAGAACCAAAAGCTAAAGATAATAATTCCTTAGATATAGAGTCAACAGGTGAACTCAATACCTAAAATATAAATTAATATTAAACTTAATTAAATATTTATGATTTTATTTTATTACATTAATATTTTTACCTTCAATTTCAACCAAGAACAATACTCTTTACTATGAAAATTCTCTTTACTTATCAAAGATAAAGAATGATGATTTATATTTATCATTTTTTTATATTCCTTACTAAAAAATAGAAATATTTTAACATATGTGTAAAATTACATGAGATGAGATAAGATATATGCATGTTCAATTTACATACTTGATGTATTCGTTGAAAAAATCACAGTTAAATAAGACTGTGTGATGTGCCATATCCTACTCTTAATGGATTAATGTGGTAAATTTATAGGATTTGGGAATTTCCCCTATATGGGTAAGTGATTTAAAACTATGTTCCAATTGATTATATGATTATCCTTTATTTCTCATTGTTATTTTCTATCTTGTAGTCAGATCAGACCAATATATTGAACAAAAATCCATACATTCTTGATCCAAGTAACCTTTCATGATAGAACATTCATGATGATTTTAGTTCCATGCATAATACTTCAATGTGTAGATATTTATTTTAGTTAGATACATCCAATGATAATAAATAGGTCCTCTGATAAGTGTATTGGTTGGAAGATGGATAGTTAGATGCAGAATGCAAGTGAAAAATGATGGAGGAAATATTTTCTCTAATTAACACAAAATTAATGGTACCTCTACCAACATTTTTTACAAGAATTACTTGGACAAATTATTATCACAAATATATCTAAAAAATGGCATATTCTAAAAACTAAAAACCTTAAATTATTGGATACAAGACAACAGATTGCTATTGGAATCAACTCGTGAAGAAGGATGGGATAATCCTGAGCCTTTGAAGATTTCATCTTCAACTATATTGTATTGAACCATTTTGATATGTTTCTTTAATATCATTAAAAAATCATAATATTCTCTAGTACTTTGATAAATTTATTTTTTTCTCTATTTTTCATCATATAAGAAGTACACCTAGTTTTCCATTTATTTTCACTTATATACACAAGATTCAATTATGGTCTAATCCCCCAATCCACCGAGTCATCCTAGGATCATAAATCATATTTTTTATTTACCTTGAAATTTATAATTATTTAAATCAATATTTCACATATATTCTCTTCAATGTGAATTAAGTCTAAGAAATGACATAACAAATTGATTGATCAATAAGGAAACACAAAGAAGATACTTCTCTTCTTCCAATTGTATATGGTTTTAGTGGAAACATTATTCCTCTTTCTAGATTTCATCTAACCCTTATTAAATGAAAAATTGAAATATTCTAATTCATTAATCACATTAGAACCAAACATATACTGAGGTGGATTTTCATTCTCCATGGTATTGTCGAATATTTAAAAATTATTCCTATATGGATAATCTATTGGAAATAATAATTGATACCCCCATAAAACTAAAATTATGGTAATATTTAATTCATATGGATAGTGTATTACTCATAGAAATATTATATGATATTTTTCCCTTTATTCTACATCCATTCATCATTTTATAATCATGAAAATCATTGATCATCCACATAAGTGAAACATGAATATGAAATATTTCTTTTAAACATAGATCGTATGTGTGCACATACAAATTACAAAGATGTTTCAACTCATTTATTAAAGGTTTCATGTATACATATATATCATTTTCAGAATTAGAAGGTCCATATGTTAGTTTAATCATGAAAGTGAAAGTTTTTTTCATACATATCCATGGAGGAAGGTTATAAATGTGTTTGAAAATAGGTCATGCATCGTACAAAGTAAGAATATTCCCAAACTGATTAAAATCATCACATGAAACACCCAAACTCAAATTATTCACATAAACTATGAATTTAAAATATCGATCATCAAATTTATTCCATGAAAATTCATCTGCAGGGTGAACCAACTCATCATAATTCTCTATGTCTGGGTAACATGTCATCAAATTCTAATTGATATTTCATTAGAAAAGAAAAGATTCTGGAGTCTGGGGATCAATTTAAATTTCAAAATTACTTTTTATGGAACATGATATGATGGTCCATTATCTTTTGGATCTTATAGGAATGTGCCACATTTTATATAATCATTTCATTCAGCAGTTTCTTCTATGAATAAGTTGTAATCTTTTGAGAAAGTAATAATTTTTTTGTCCAAAATTAGAGTTACTTAACTAACTTCCACTCTATATAATGGTTTTATGGAATATTTTCATAATATTTAAGTAATTAAATTAAAAAAATTAATAATGTAAGCAATGCTATAAATAGAAATCTCATTCATGTTTTCCCCATGAAACAATTGGATTAAAAATTGCTACTTTTTTATTTTACCACATTGTCAATATACTGGGATCATGGAAGAATCACTCAATTTATCACCCTTTCAACATCATAGTTTTCATTAGATGCATCATGTGTTCTCATATTTAAGTATTTTTAGGTTGGATTATTCTCATGATGATGAATAAAAAAACTAATCATCAAATAAATCTCTAATCTGGTCCCCTTATTTATATCATGAACATTTTGAGATTGAATTTTCTCCCCATTATGATACCAAACATAGTATTTTTTTTTGAAAATCATATTTTTTTAATATGGTATCTAACTTCTTCTTGACTCAACCTAGGTCTTCCAAGATAATTATAACATGGGCAGTGTATGTGACCACTATCTAGATCTTTGTTAAATAAAAAATATAAAAATCTATCCAAGTTGTTTTGAAAATAGTTTGAGATTCGATTTGTTTCATACATCCAAATTATATCCATTATTTTCCAAAAAAAAAGTATGTCATGTCATAAAATAAATTAAATAAGATTGAAGTTTAATCAAAATTATTTGTAAGGAAATAAGAATTTTTCACTTTATATGAAGCCATAATGGACATAGTGGTCTATATGAGAACCATAATATAAAAGAAAAAAATATTATATATATATATAACTGTGATATTGAATTCAATTATATTAATGATTAATAACTATACATAACACTATATGGTTTGGTTTGGTGTTGTTTGATATGGTTCAATTGAATTTAGTATAGCTTGGTTCAATTCAAGTTGGGTTATTTTGGATTGGTTTAGTTTAAATATTTTCCTTTCTTGTTTTTTTATTAGGATGGTTTAGTTTAAATCTATAATATATCATTTTGATCAATTAGTTTTGATTTAGATAAATTCAAGTAAAATTTCTTCACTTTTTTTCTCTTCAATACAATTTTGTATGTTCCAGTCAGTTGATTTTTTTTATTTTGCATTGGGTTAGTTTAATTTGGGTCTTTTTAGTTTGTTTTTGGTTAGTTCGGTTTAATTAAATACATTTATTCTATTTGGTTCAATATTTTCTATTTGGTTTGGATCAGTTTCGGTCATTTATTTTTGTTTATGATTATTTTAGTTCCAGATGATTTAGTTTAGTTTGGTTTCATTTTTTATTTGGTTTGGGTTGGTGCATGTGTGTTAGTTTATTATTTAAGATTGTTCAAGTCAACTCATTTTTTATTATTACGATATAATTTCTTTTATTTTGGTTAAATTTGGTTCAATTATTTTTATTTTAGTTCATTTTTATTTAGTTTAATGTAGTTTAGGTCTACTCAAGTCCACTTTGGTTAGATAAATTCATTTCAATTCAATTCAACTGGTTCGGTCGAGTCATTTCAATTATGATATAGATAGGATTTTTTAGTTCATATTGGTTTCAATGTGTAAAAGTTTTTTTGGTTCAGTTCATTTATTTTCAAGACTAGTTTTGTTAGTTTTCTATAATTCAATTTTCTTGGGGTCTGATCAATTCATTTAAATTTATCTTATTTAGTGTTTAATTTGGTCTTCATGGTATATTTCACTTCTTTTTAGTTTGTTTTGGTTCCATTTTTTTTTATGTTGGTTTATTTCAAGTAAACTTGGTTATATTTGGTTAAGAGTTAATTTTGATCCATTTCATCCCATTCAAGTTTAGTTGATTTGAGTAATTTCATCTCATTTTAGTTTGGATTGGGTTAGTCTAAAGCATTTCCACTCATGTAGGTTTGTCATCTATTTTTTTAGTTTTTTTTAGTTCAATGTAGTTTGGTTCCCATTTTTTTAATTTTTTTTAGTTCAATCAACCATGATCACATTCATAAAGTTGAGATAAGAAATTCCATCAATACCATATTTAAATGATCTCAAGATAAATAAAATATCGTGTCACATTTATGTTATTCACAAGGTGATTCCATTAACTAACCTCCTATCACAACTTATTCTTAGATTAATGATTCCTCAAAATAATTTTACTCAACTACCCGTGAATACAGAATAACCTAGAATCAAAAGGTATGATCTATACCTACAAAATAATATATCATAAATCACATACTGTATGTAATATATACATCATCTAAATCAAGAACCAACTTTATTCAAAATAATATGAGATCACATGTTTATTTTAAGAGAATCCTACCCTATATATAGATAATAATTTCATATAAATTACAATTAACTAATTAAGTTACATCATTGCAGAAAAAAACAACATCTCTAAAAAATCATCAGAATGTAACATATCATATCCATCATCTCACTACTCACCAAAATAAAATCTCAATATATTATTGGGAATTTCTATCATAGAAATAATATAAAACTCAGTCATCAAGGTGGTATGGAGAATAAAAATATAAATTTTACTACAATAGTGACAAAAATTATCCATTTAATAAGTCCAAAAAATTAAATAATGAAACAAATGCAATCCCTTAATCAAATCAGAAAATGGGAAGTCAAAGAGGACCCAAAATTCAAACAAAAAATTTGTGTCACTTATACCTTACACATAGGTTCCCAAACTCTACTCATTGAATATCACTAATACAATATATATTATACTCTATTAATCTAAATTCTCAGTATGGTAGTATGAGTAATACCCTTTCTCAAGAAATCTAGGAAAATTGTTGTGTCGTCACCAATGTACTCATAGTGAGACATTTTTTTAAAGAAGACACAAATCAAATATGGTGAAACTATGTGAGGGTAATACTAAATAATGGATCTAGAAATCACCAAATAGACATGAACTGAATATAAGAATGCCTAAATCAAACCACATGATCAAAAGAAATTAAATTCCCATAAAAATTAGATTCTATTATGACAAATAATAAAAATAAAATAAATGATTGATATAATACTTCAATGATTTGGATGCCACTAATTTAATATTGAAGAATAATGAAACGAAATCAAGAAGAGATAAGAGATCATCGTGTGACTGATTGGAAAGATAGTGGAACACCGCTGATACTAGAGATCGAGATTAGAACTAGTTGGTAGGAGGGAGGGGTGCCCGTGATGTGATATTTTGGGAGGATATATGCCAAGAAATTTTTTAAAATTGTTGGCATAGATATAAGTTATCCCACTATTTTTTTAAAACTATTGGGATAGGCTTCATATAAACAACTTATCCCAATGGTTAGGCTAAACCGTTGGGATAGTGTAGGCTATAACAATGGTTTTTTCAAACCGTTTGTATAGACCCATGGGTAAAGACCACATTTCTAGTAGTGATATCTATGGACATAGCCTGTGGTTATAGTATATATTTATACTTTTTTATAGTAGGTATTATGTAATAAATTATATAGTTACATGTTTTAAAATTCATAGGGAATTTAAATTTTGGTTCTAGAGTAGGGGATTTTTTAGAATGGAGATTAATATAAGTATTATAAGAGTTAAAAACTCTCAAAGAGATGTTTTTAGATGTGGTTTGATGCCTGGTAAGTGTTTTAAGTGCTCGAGTGAATGTCATTGCAGTGTTTGGGTTACCCCACTGCTATATTTTTTTAGGTGAATGGATCATCACGCCACTCCCGAGAAGGGTCATGCTATAATAATGGCCTAGTTGAGGAATCATCTCCTAGATGGGAAGGAACCAAGATGTGGAGTACAAGGTTATGTCATGATCGATAGGTGTCATGTCATGGTGTAGGTGTGAAGGTAGGGAGGACAACCATGGTCAAAGTGGTCACATCATCGCCAGTGGGTGTCATGGTGTAGAGAGTGGCTATATGTGCCACAAACTATCCTGAGTACCTGGTAACCCGATAGCCAAGACAGCTCTAACATGGCCTGATGGTATTTCCCCATCCCCACAGGTTGGCGACTCGTGACTAAAATCATAAAAAATGAAATTTGGAACAAATTCTTCAAAAACATTGCAGAACCAATATAAACAAGTTAGTATGAATACAAGAGAAACTCCATAAAGAAAATTATACCAAAATTCAAATAGACCTAAAAAAACCAAAGTACTATAGAGAAGTACTAGAAAATTGAAATAACAGCCCATGTCCCAACAAAAACAACTCTCCAAGCTTAAGGATCAACAGATACTACCAACTCCAAGTGGGGAATTACCCTTACTCGAACCTAGAAGAAAGTAATCTACAAACACATGAAGGCACATGTAGGGTGTGATCTAAAATCCTAGTAGGGTCTCAAAAAGGATTCTATAGAAGATTCCAACATTTAATTAACCAAATAAATATTTAAATTTTAAATAAATAGGCATGGAATTTCAAAATCATATTTCAGAAAAATCATGATTTACATTCCAAATGATGGAAATACTTTAAAAAATTTCTTGATAAACATTTTATATATAACAGTTTATATAAATTCATAAGGGCATTCTAAAATACTTACAAACATTGGAATATATTTAAAATAAAAACAATCAATATGGTCATCATACAAGAGGTATGATAGTTCAAGGTTATGGTGTCCTAACACACTCATATGATAATAACCACAATTATTACACACATCCCTCGACATTGGCTAAAGATGACTCATCGACATCTTATTGAGGAATAATATGTTCTCATAATTTTTTTTGGTGTTATAAAGATTAAATATATTGTTAGGTAAATTCCAACCCAGATTATTTTCCCAATAACTCACTAACTACCTAAGACTTTATGTGATCTAATAATAATAAATGATGAGAAATTTATTTTAAGACAACTTAAAATACAATTCATCCCATTCTCCCATTTCAAATATTCCAATTTTATACTTAAAAACAAAAATGGGGTTTTAATCAAATCATGCCTTTTTAAGATAAAACCAACTAGATTTTATCAAGATAATTTTAAGAAATTTTTTTCAAAGTACCAATTTGAAATAAATTCCATCAAATAAATTTCAAAATTTAAATTCAACAATTTATATTTCACAAAATTACATCAATTCCACAAATACACTCCAATTCAATGGAATTAGGGGGTTTCCCAAATTCATGCCAAATCCAATTTCAAAACCCTAATTCAATGGAATTTTGTTTTTAGTCAACCAATAAAATAAATTTCATTTATATCAATAAATATAATTTAAATCAAATAATTGAATTTAAATCAATCAATTTAGGGTTAATAAAAATTGTCCATCATAACGGAACCACCTACCTTGGAAACACGGGATCTTGAAATGCTAAACCCTAACAGGGAAATTGTAACGAAGGATGTTGGTAAAAAATATGTAAGAAAAACACTAGATTCAAGATCTAAAATATTTTATATTAGATCCTATAACAACATGGAGATATAAAAAACCCTAGGGAGAAAATAAGAGAGAGTGCGAGAAAGAGATCAGGAAGAGGAAACATACTGAGTAGAGATCAAACATTGTTCATCAAGATTCGATATACTTTAGAAAGGGTGTAGAGGGTCCTAAATCACCTATTGGGTGATATTGAGGAAGAAGAAATCATAGGAGGTCGATCTAGGTTCATTAGGAACATAAAAAATAGGTTTCAGATTTTAAAAAAAAATCGGATTAATCAAATCTTATGCACGGTTTCATGGGCAGGACCACATGGTTAGAAAAATAGTGCACCAATTTTAATGGGGTATCATAGTTTATCATAGGTAGGATCACAGTTTTTCAAACCATGCACCAACCATGAGAAACCTCACTATGTTGGTAAGCATGTTTTTCTCTAGTATGGTGCATAGTTTGGGGAAACCGTGTGCCAACCGTGCACAACCCATAAAATTTAAAAATTTACAAATTTTTTACCCAAAACAAACTCAAATGAAACCCAATAATAGAATGGTAAAATAAGAATTTAGGAAACCCTAAAAATAGTAACAAGATGTTACAACCTTCACACCATAGAATCTTTATATCCCCAAAAAGCCTACTAAGAATCATCCATGTCAAAAAGATAAGTCCAATACTCTCTCATCAGTGAATCCATATCCCACATCTCTTAAGAATTAGAATTGTACTACCATAGAACTTGAATTAAATGTTTCTTCCTCCCACAAAGTACCTTGGTTTTAGAATCAACTATCCCGACTGGACGTTCAGTCACGGATAAATTAGGTTCAACCTCAAGATCACTCTAGCTCAGAACAAGAGATGGATAGGATAAATACTTTTGTTTTTTGAGATACATGGAACATATTATGTATCTATGTTATACATGATTGAATTAATAAATGGTAAGAAAATTTCCCCACCTACTCAACAACCTCAAAAGGTCTCACAAAATGAGGAGTAAGTTTCCCTTGCCTCCAAGTCATCAATGACCCAACCAAGGTGAAACTTTCAAGAAAACCTTGTCACCAAATGAAAATTACAATGGTATGTCATGATGATCATAATAATATTTATATTGGAACTTTTCCATCAACATTATTTGAAAAATAAAATGAGTCTTTTTTTTATATCTTGAAGCAAGCTTGGTCCAACTACTTTGTCACAAACTAGCCTGGGTACCCTGGTAATCCAATAACAGAGACGGCTCTATATGGACCGAAGGGAATTATTTATCCCCATGGGTTAATGAATATGATCATCATAAGATATATAATGGCTCCATTCCATCAACATTCTCTAAAGAATCAACTAAATCTTTTCTATCATCTCTGGAACCAAGCTCGGTCCAACCAAGGAACTTTCACCCACCTCCAATTCACTACTACAAAATTGGACTTTAACAGTGCTAAAAATGTCCTTTATTAGTTCTAGAGAAGCACTGACTACTAGAGATATATTAAAAGATTGATAATTTTATGAATTCTAAAAAAGAAATGATAAATGGGTCTTTTATCAGTGCTTAAAAATACACTGATAAAGGGGCATACTATAATGGGTAGTTATAGCACACTGCAGCACCAGTGCAGTGTGCTATAACAGAACACTAAAGCACTAAAAACACAATTAAATCAGAAAAATCAAGTATAAATACAGAATTTAAACAAATAGAAAACTATCTAGGGTTTTTTCTCAATTTTGGAGATGCGATGTGAATTTTAAACTAAAATGATACTTATATATTTAAAAATAAACTTACAGTTATACCAGTGACACCCTGAACTATATTGAGGTGAGGATGATTCTTACATGTCTCAAATTACTTATGGAACATTTTTCTAAATAATCAAAACAATCTGAATGTTTTCTCAGTTTTGATTACGTCGCTTGTCTTTTTTACTAAAATGTCATTTTAAACTAGAAACATGCACTTTGACTCATATAGGTCACATCGTGTGTCAGTTTGATGTGATACCAATAACTACACATCAAAAATGACTTATGAAACATTTTAATAAATTATAAAGTAAATCTTATCACATTTTCTCTATTTTCAGTGAGTGGCAGTTTCTGAACTAAAATGTTTATTTTAAAATGACAATGGGCAAATTGAGTCAAACAAGATACATCTTGTATCATATTGAGGTGTGGATGATTCCAACACACCAAAAATGACATATGAATTATTTTCCTAATGTATCAAATCAATCCAAATGTTTTTTCTCAATTTTGAGATGGTGAGTTGTATTTTTTACTAAAATTGATGTCAGTTTTAAATAAAAAGATTCACTTTGAGTTATATTGGTGACACCATGCATTGTATTGAGGTCCAGGTAATCCTTTCATGTCCTAAATGGATTATGGATTGTTTTCAAAAATTATCTAAACAATTTGAATTTATTTACATGGTTTTCAGTATGTCACTTCTGTTTTTTACTAAAATGTCATTTTAAACTGGAAATACGCACTTTGACTCATAATAATCACATCGTGTGTTGGTATGATGTGAGACTAATTCTAACATATCAAAAATGAATTATTAACCAATGTCCTAAATTATTAATAAAATCTGAGTATGTTTTCTAGGTTTTCAATAAGTGACATTTTTTAACTAAACTATTGATTTTAAACTGATAATGGACACATTAAGTAATACCGAACACATTGTGTGTTAGATTTAGGTGTGTTCGATTCCTACATGTCAAAAATAACTTATGTATAGTTTCCCTAAAGTATTAAAATAATCTAAATACTTTTTCTCATTTTTGAGTAGGTTAATAGTCCTTTTTATTAAAATTGATGTCATTTTTAAATAAAAAGATACACTTGGAGTCAAACCAGTCACACCATGCATCAAATTTATGTATAAATGATTCTTTCATGTCTCAAATGACATATGGATCATTTTCATTAATTACCAAAATAATTCGAATGTTTTTTTCTCAATTTTGAGTAGGTCAGCTATCCATTTTATTAAAATTGATGTCATTTATAAATAAAAAGATGCACTTGGAGTTATACCAGTCACACCTTGCATCTGATTGAGGTATGACTAATCCTTACACATATCAAATGACTTATGGATCATTTTATTAATGTATACAATAAATATGAATTCATTTTCTCAACTTTGAGTAGTCTAGTTGTCCTTTTTATTACAATTCATGTCATTTTTAAATAAAAAGATGCACTTTGAGTAATAATGGACACACTGTTCATCGGATTGAGATTAGACTAGTTCCAAAACATCTCAAATTAATTATAGATCATTTCACTAAATTATAAAAACAATCCGAATGAATTTTCTTGGTTTTGAGTAGGTTAGTTTTCATTATTATTAAAATTGATGTCATTGTTAAATATAAAGACGCACTTGGATTCATACCAGTCACACCATGCATAGGATTGACGTATGATTGATTCCTACACATCTCAAATGAATTATGAATCATTTTACTAAAGTATCAAAATAATATGAATTCATTTTATCAGTTTTGAGTTTGTCACTTGTTTTTTTACTAAAATATCATTTTTTACTAGAAACACAGACTTTGATCTATAATGATCTCATTATATATCGGTTTGATGTGATACTAATTCCTACACATAAAAAATTACTTACAAATTGATGTCCTAAATTATCAAGAAAATCTGATCATGTTTGATTTGTTTTCAATGAGTGAAAGTTTTTGAACTAAACTATCAATCTTAAAGTGATAACGGACACATTGAGTCATAGTGGTCACACAGTGCATCAAATTGACGTTAGGCTGATTACTAAACATCTAAAATAACTTATGAATCATTTTACTAAACTATAAAAACAATCATAATATGTTTTCTCAGTTTTGAGTATGTTATTTTTACTTTTTACAATAATTCAGGTCAATTTTAAATTTTAAAAACACTTGGAGTCATACCGATCACACCTTGTATTGGAATGAGATTTGGTTAATTAATACATGTCCCAAAGTCTCAAAAAAATCCTAACTACCAATTTACCATGTTTCCATTATCTTTATTTGTTGAAATTATAACAATACATATTGACTTTATGTTCTTAGCTGAGAAAACCTTTCTTGTTATTGAAAGTTAAGAGTGTAGAGACTTTCAACAACGAGAAATATTTTTCAGCTAATAACATCAAATCAATATGCAATGTTCGTAGGTCAATAAAGAAAGGAAATGAAAATGGAAAACATGGTAAAATTCGTAGAAAGAATCGTTTTAGCTCTTTTGTGGCTTGTTTCGGATAATTGAAATATAGCTTCCCAAAAGATCTATGAAAAAAATTAAATAAGTAATAGAAATAATGATAAGCAAATTAACATACAAATATTAGATAAAATTATGACAAAATTAATTAAATAATTTGTAGGAATTCACCTCTTCCTAATGGTTGTATGCATTCTTGATGAATTTTCGGGTTGTTATTATCTCAATTGCAGGCTCAAAGTCCAATGACTCACGAGCATGATCAGCTTTGAACAAACCACCCCAAATCAAACAAAAGAATCTAACTATATAAGAAAACAATTTTTATATGAGTAATACTGAAAAAAATAAATTAAAAAAAATATTAAATAATACATTAATTTTAGGTATAATTATTTTACAGTAAAACATTGTTGTCCAAAGGGATATGATAATGATAAAGAAAAATGATGATAAAAATGAAAATAGATCTCACCAAACAATAAATCAACAAGTTAGATAAAATAATATATATTGGATTTAAGCTTTGGATCATTCAATAAAAAGTAAAGATATTCTATTGGGTTCATAAAATATTCATTTTGTACAATAAATAAATAAATACTCATAATATATTCATTATCAAAGGTGAATGCCTCCCATTTGTGGGAATTTCATTGATGGTAATCAGAGATTCCTAAGGGTGCAACAAAAGGGAAATTTTAAAGAATTATATGTTTTTAGATGGGTTAAATAAAAACATATATAGTGTTTATTAGATGTGTAATAAAATAAATGAAGTGATTTCTAAGAAGTATTAATGAGTGGGTTATTATTTCAAATATGGATATATTTTTATCAATTGTAATAAATACAGTCAAGGCTGAAATAAATGAATAAAATTTTATTAGTGATCAGAAAGTTTTGGGGGAAACTCGAAGGACTAAGACTATACAAAAAAACCTCATTCTTTCCAAGAAGAGACTAAATCATTTGGAGTGTCTGACAAGGATGATAATTAGATCAAATCTATGCATGGGGATATTGATCCAAATAAGAACAATGTCACATGAGGAGCTTGATCCAAATATGAAAAATTAAGTCTTCTTATGAATCGTGTTGTTACATAT
The DNA here is from genome assembly GCA_963277665.1 of Viscum album. NCBI lineage: Eukaryota > Viridiplantae > Streptophyta > Magnoliopsida > Santalales > Viscaceae > Viscum > Viscum album. The sequence goes on from OY728164.1 coordinate 1,356,928,954, forward strand.
ATTGTTCCAAAAAAATCCAATTAGTTTAAAAATACATGAGTGTTTTAGTTAATTTTTTTTCCTAATTCTATAAAACTCTTAACATAAAAATCCATGGTAATGTATTGTAATGAAACATTTTTTATGTCAAGTAATTAAGATAGTCACATGTGTGTGGCATCATATTACCACTAAAAGGACATAAAAAATGGTTTTAAGTTTGTGTTAGTAAACCAGAAAATTAAATTGAATTAAGAATCCATAATGAACATAACATGTCATTAATTTATTAAATCCAAACTAATAAAGTTGATTTGAAGTTGGATTCTAAAGTTGTAATGATTTTATCCATGAAAAATAATTTTTATTTCAAAAAAATATATTAAATTAAAACTTATTTATTAAATTTACATCAATAAATGATAATATTTTATTTTATAAAAATTAGTTAAATCTAGTGGTATAATATTTAATCTTAAATGATTCAAAATAATTTTTAAAATTTAAATAATTGAAAACTTTTCTTGTTAAATAAGTTACTTATCAAAGAAAATATCAAATTTAGAAAAAATTTGATCAATCTTAAAGGATTGAGAACAATAAATTCTATCAATAATGTACTATTCTTCTAAAACATGTAATGAAACATTATTTTGTTTCTCAAAATACCATGATACAGAGATTTTTTCAAGAAAATGACATATTACAATTGTTTGTTTTCTGATTATATTTCAACAACCAAAATAAAAATATCAATTACATTTTATCTCAAAATCAGTTTTTCCTATATAATATGGTCTAAGGATTATAAAACCTTTAACAAGTTGTATCTTCCTCTATGGCTTGCGATCGAAGGTCGGGGCGTGTGGCGAGGTAGTGAGGGTGTCGATCGCTCCATGGTATCATGGATACGGAGCTCTGTGTTCAACCTCCTCTGATGAAATAGTGAAGGTTTCCATTCCCGCTCCTGCGACAACTTTGACCGGTTTCTTCATGGTCACCCTCCTCTCTTCTTCTCTGGACTAGGTTCATCATCTTCCTCTCAAGTCACTATGAGGTCGCAGATGGTGACTTCAGAAATGGTTGGGGAATGCGGTGGTTACTTGTCTATTTTCCCCTTTCTTGTTGCAGGTTCTTCGTTCCGATTTGATAGTGGTTTCTTCTGGTTTAGACGCGGGAATAGTAGCGGATCGCCAGTTTGGCTTGGTGGTCTTCTAGTTTATTCTCGTGTCTGGAGCTGCAGTCCTATAAATATTCTCTGCTCTTTTTTCTCTTCCCATTTGTGTATGACTCCACAATGGTCAGGTTTGAAGGATTCTTAGGGGATCTGGGATGGTGTTGGTGATTCTGACGATAGCGGTGATGAACCAGGTGGTTGTGGGGTGTGGTTTGCAGCTCTCTTAGTGCATCACGGTCTATGATTGGCCTCAATGGCAGTTCTCTGTATTGGTGGAGGTGTAGGTTTCTCCCTATGGTTCTCGTCTATCGGCTCTCATCCAATCCTCGACGTGGTGTATGGTTTGGAGGGGAGGTCTCAGATGCGGTGGTGGTGTTGTGTCCTGGGAATGGGTGATCTGTGTGATGGATTGTCGCAGTGCAGGGTGGTAATAGATTTCATTACGGGTTGGTCCTTGGTTTGTGGTTGAGGTTGTTCCATTTCTTCTTTTGGGCAGGTTTGGTCTTGGATGTGGTTCCAAGTCCAACCTGCTTATGATTCCTTTTGTTCCACAGTGGTTCTCACTTAGCCTCAAAGTGATTTTATAAAATCAAAAAAAATATTGGAGGCATTGGATTGTGACATTTCATAAGTGGCCCCTAAATATATCCAACCTCTTAAATAGTTCACAGTCATCCTAAATAAATCCATTAATTTTACACCATATTTTAGTGCTCGTTATCCTAATAAAAATATTCATGAAAAAAATATTATATATTTGTTCCCATGTATTAGATATTTCATCATCCATTTTTTAGAAACAACTTATAGAAATACCTTTCAAATAGAGGGGGATAAACCAATATTTCAGTTCCTCCTCACTCAATCCTCTCAATTACAGTTTTTTAATGAAATAATATAAGACCCTAATGATGTCAGATATTTCATCATCCAAGTGATTTTTAATGTAATATTCCAAACCAATGAAAACACTGACCTCTATATGGATTAATTTTTAAAAAGTTAATGATTGAAAAGAGGTAGATGTCAGGAAATATAGGTATTGAGAGCCTATTATACCACACAAAAACATGACCCAACATTGGGTTTGAGATATTTTAAGTCGCACAATAACAATGTTGTCCCAAGGATACCCACATGATATCGATGAACCGGATACTTCAATATATCTAAAAAACAATGAATTTTTGGTTGTTTTATTATAGTATAGTGCAACTAGACTTTTTGGGATACATGGATGTAGGATGATAAGGTTTAGTGGATTACTGATGGAAATTAGAGATATCAAAAAACCTATATTTCGTTCGAGTCATGGTTGCGTTCAACCCTTGAATCTCTTGAGACTTGGATCTGAGCCTTGGAATAGTTGGAGACTTGATTCTATCCTAGATTCCATCTTGGATTCAAAAAAAAGGAATACCAATAGTAGGTAGCATCTAAGAAGAGATTTGGATATCGTAAACCGGTTCGTGATGGTTAGGGTTCTTAAAATAGATTGTGACACTTTTATCAATGCTTTAAAAAAATCACTAATTAATATTCCTTTTATCAAGGCTAAGTTAATAAGTGCTGATAAAATGAATCCTTATCAGTGACTTTTTAGTGCTGATAAAGATAGATATTTATCATCGCTAATGTTTTAGCACTAATAAAGATTGATTTTATCAGCTCTTTTTTACCACTGATAAATCTCTATGTTTATCAGTGCTAAAAAAGAACTGATTTTTACTTATAATACTTGTAAAAAAATACTTTTAAATAAAATCATAGTTACTATATGTAATTATAAAACTTATTATAATACTTTTTATAAAATATTAATTTTATAATTCTTTGAATATATAATTATATAAATAATTTTCTTAAAAATAATATTTATATCATTATATATATTTAAATAATTATATTTTTATATACATAAAAACAAAGTAAATATATTAATTATTTAAATAAATTTATTATAATTTTATAATTATTTATTTATATTTATATAAATACATTTTTTTTAAAAAATTGTTAATTATTTATTTATAATTATAAATGTATAAAAACTGTAAATATACATTTATAAATAAATTTTTTCCTGAATATTTTTTTACAAATTCATTTTTAACATTATTAATGAATATTTAATCTTAAGTTCATGAATGTTAAAAATGAGTATAATTAATTATTTAAAAATGAGTACAATATATTTAAATTTTGGATAAGTTTGATTAATATAACTCCTAAAAAATGGATATATATTGAAATAAATATGAATACATATTAAAAATATTAAATCATATTAAATAAATATATATATAAAAAATAATATAATTTTCATAAATTCTAAAAAACCGTGTGTGTTTATGTAGATAAAAATGAATTAATCACGTACATGTGAAATTAATATAATACGTTTGATTTATGTTATAAATTGAAAAATCAAACAACATTCAGTTATGTCCATTACTCAATGCAATTAGTCAGTATTTTTAATTCATATTAAGTGTTAATTGTAAACCATTATTTATTAAATAAATTACTATTTAACATAAAACATAGAATATATTTTTTATTATATAAATAATATTTATATACATTAATATATATATATATATATTATTTAATATATAATATTTTCTAACATCATCAATAATCATCTAATTAATAAAATTTTCAATATTTTTCTCAATTTACTTATTTTTAATTTTAATTTGTTTAGTTTTAATTTTTCATATATCTATATATTTAGTATATACTATTTATTAGTATTGATAATTTATATATAGTATAATCAGTTTATTCATTTTTATTAATAATTATTTAATTAATTAAATTTGTAGTATTATTTTTAATAAACTCATTTTTATTTTTTATTTATTTAATTATTTCATTTTATTTATTCAGACATTTATTAGTGCTCTGATAAAGGATTCCTCTATGAGCGCTAAAAATAAAGCGTTGATAAAGGGTCCATTTATCATTACTAAAAAATCACTAATAAGAGGTTAAATTTATCATTGTTTTCTAGCACTAATAAAGATTCCATTTATCATTGCTTTTTTGTAGCACTGATAAATACGACCGTGGTTAAATGCTGTTTTTGTATTAGTGTTGGAAATATAATGGATATTTACAAGGTTGGCCATATAAGGCCTCAAAAGGAGACATTCTGATCATAGATTGGTAACTATTGTTATAAGAAAACTCCACTATCCCCATATGGTCATCCAAAACCTCACCAAAGTCAATAATATAGGCACATATCAAATACTCAAGATTCTATATAGCTCTTTCTGTCTAGCTATCTAAATAAGGATGGTATGACATACTCAAATGGACTTGAGATCCTAGTTCCTCTTAAAGGCTTCTCTAAAAGTGAGAAGTGGACCGAGTATTTCTAGCAGAGACTATATCAGATGAAACACTATACAAATGAATAATATCTTTCACATAGATATTTCCCAACTTCTAAAATTTGGTTGTATCACAAATGGGTATAAAGTGAGCTGATTTGGTTTTCCAATCTATCATGACCCATATCACATTATTCTTTCTTTAGATATATGGAAACCCAACCAAAAAGACGATAGATAATTCATCCCACTTACAAGTAGGCACTGGAAGTCAGTAAATAAAACCCTAAGGTTTATGGTGTTCGGCCTTGACCTATTGGAATGTATAGTAATGAGAGGAAAATTCAGCAATTCCCTATCTCGTACCTGGCCACCAAAACCATTTTCGTATTTCAAAGAGCATTTTCATGGTTCCTGGGTGCATAGTCCGCTAGGATTTTTGGAAATCCCGTATCATAGATTTTTTTAATGATAATGGTACCAAAAAACAATTTTGATAACATAGAATTTACTTTGTGGAGAATTACCAATCAGTCACAGGCTCTCCATCATAAAGATAGTCTCTAATGTTATGAAACACATCATCAAGATACTATTCATGAAGAGTCATCTTGAGAAAAGTGGATTTCAACTAAAAATTGGCCAATGAAAGCTCAGACCCTAATTCCCATACTCTAATATGCAAATGTACAAATAGATCCATCAAGTTCCACTCTTCTGATGATTCTTTCACAACATGGGTTGGAAGCTTCCTACTCAAAGTAGATGTGATGATATTCCCTTTTCCTGAGGTATAGGCGATGTAAAAGTTGAAAGATTTCAAGTAATCCACCTAACTCCTCTAGAATATATTTATATCTTTTTTAGATAATATATAGCTCAAAATATTTTGGTCTAAAAACATGGTAAACTTTTCTTTGAAAAGATAGTTCCATCAACTCTTAAGTGTGTGAATCACAAATCTAATGCCAAGGTCATGGATTAGATAATTGTTCTTATGTGGCCTAAGCTGATGAGATCCATATGCAATGACATGATTACCCTGCATAATAACACAACCCAAAACTAATCTTGATGCATCATAGAAGACCACATAGCCCTGCTCTGCCTCTAGAAGAGTCAACATCGGCGTAGTAGTCAAAAGATGTTTCAGTTTAACAAAATAATTCTAACATTTATCATCTAAAGAAAACTTTTGTCCCTTCCAAGTTAGAGTATTTATCAGAGAATCCTACTTTGATAAGTCCTTAATGAATTGGCGATAATACCCAGAAAAACCCAGGAATCCATGAATCTTGAAAACATTTCATGTTTTTTACAATGTCATAATGGCTTTCACTTTCTCAGGATCAACTGAAATACCATGTTCTGATGCCACATATCCTAATAAATGCAATTGTCAAATCTAGAAATCACACTTTTAAAGATTGGCATAAATTCAATGATTTCTCAACAATTCCAAAACTAGTCTCAAATGACTCACATGATCCTCCTTGAACTTATAGTAAACGAGGATTTCATCCAAAAAGACTACCAAAAAAGTATCAAGTTACTCATGGAAAATCCTATTCATTGAATCCATAAAGACTATAAGAGAATTATTTAGATCGAAGAGAATGAAAAGGTACTCTTAATGGGTGTTCCTGATCCGAAAGGTAGTTTTATAAATGTCATATTCTTTTACCCTCAACTGATAGTATCCAAACCAAAGATAAATCTTCTAGAACCACTTTTCCCCTTTAAAATTGTTAAATATATAATCAGAACATTTAAATGGATACTTGTTCTTTTCCTTGAATCTATTTAGTTTTTAATAATCAACTCATAGGTAAAGTAACCAATAATATTTCTTAGCAAATAGAATCGGCACCACCTAAGGTGACACACTCGGTCATATAAATCCTTTCTCTAAAAGATCATCCAACTGAGTCTTCAACTCTTTCTTCATAGTGGGATTCATTCAGTAAGAAGGAATAGACAATGGTTGGGTACCAGGTACTAAGTCAATAGATAACCCTACCTCTCTTACTATTTGAAAACCAAAGAAGTCCTAAGGAAACATGTCGAGAAAATCAACAAAAATTGGAGGGAGATTACTTCTCAAATATTCTCACTCTAGATCAAAAGAAAACACATATATTACTTTCCCAAACTCTAGATAAGAAGGTCCATATCTACTCAACCTCAAGTCCCATTATCCATGAAAGACACAGTACACACTGTTATGTGTAGTGAAGGAGACTCATTGAAGATAACAATAAATATGTGTTTTATTAGAAATAATATAATCTATCCTAAATATTATTTCAATAGTTTTCAGGTCAAAAACTAGAAAATCCTAAGAAATATCAACATCTGATAATTAGAAAGCACAAGCGGGAATATGGAGACCTCATTATCTCTTCATTCCAAGGGGTTTAGCATATCTATCACATAAGATAAAAGATCTATAGGAAGATTAGTCATATTAATAATACGGGTTTGGATAAACTAATGAGACACACCAGTATCAAATAAAGTAGTCACTAATGATGAATCTATAGTGATAGTACCTATTACAATCACTAGAACTGTATATGCTTCTTCTGGAGACTCTTCTACTGTGTGAAGAAGCTTCATTCCAGATGTTTGTGGCTAGAACCCATTTGTATGTGAAGAATCGGATTTCATCGTAGTTTTATAAGGTGATGATGATATCATGCCACTATATGGAGTGGAATAGACATGGAATAACTTATGAATGTGACCTGAGAATCCATAAAAATGACATTTCTTAGGTTCCTCAGTGTAAACCATATTTAAATGTCTAGGATTTCCACACTGGTAGAAAATCAAACGGCCTCTTCCAAGAACTGCAAGAGTTCTAGAAAAAACCCTTCTATCGAGAACCACAATGAGAATAATAATTATTAGTCTTTCCCTTGGAGTAATTCACACTTCTATTTTAAAAGAAAAAAACTCTTGAAAACCCTGAATTTATAGCCAGGTCCATTCCGGCCATCAGTTCTCTATCAAACACATCAGTATAAGAGGGTAGATTCAGTAAGAAAACCTAAGAATGGATATCAGACCGAAGTCCCATCTCGAACTATTGAGTCTTCATATTCTAATTGGATACTATATTAGGTGAAAAATGCACTAGTTTAGTAAAATGTTTTTCATACTTTGTCACAGTCCTGTCAACTCGCTCGAGTTAGAAAAACTATATAGCCTTAGCCAACACCATCGAATCTAGATAGAACTATTCAGTGAAAATATATTTTAATTATTTCCACTCTAATATCTAATGCTTCTTCATTATCACCATCATGTCCCATTATCTCCTACTTGTTCCTTCCATCATTAATGTGGAACAATTTACCTCAATTTCATCAGGTGTCTCTAAGAACTCAAACAAACACTCAATCCTTCTCAACTATTCCACAACCTCTTGAGGATCATTGGAGCCTTTGAATGATAGTGGATTTTGGAGAAGTAATTCTTGATCATGATTCTAGAAAACATCCCTTTAAGGTTCCACAACTAGATCCTGAATGAGATTCTTTGTTGGTACGTGTCTTAGATCTTGGATAGTATGCACAATCACCTCTATTAAACTTGGGTCGGTGAGAGGATTTTCTCCCTGTGGTTCATCAAAAAATTCCTCCTAGATCTGATTCACACGTCTTCTCAGAGTCATGATGATACCTAACATCAGTAAATAATGTATAATACATTATATTAAAATTAAAACTGAGAAAAAAAGTAAATTATTCCCTCCAAATATATAAACAAGATTTGGATTTCATCATAACCAAATAAAAATATGAGGAAATACTAGAACTAATCCCCAATATGTCTTTCCCCAAACCACCCATGGTGACTTAAGGTTAATTATGGTGAGATCTAACCAGGTACTAAATATCAACTACCTCCTAATTCTTGACAAGATTACACAAATTTCTACTGACATAAAGATAAGAATCTCAACATAGAGATCTGATACCACTTTGTCATCAACCAGCCTGGGTACCCTAGTAACTTGATAACCAATATGGATCTGACATGGCATGAATGGTGTTCCCGATACCCATGGGTTGGTGTCTAGCACCTGGAATCATATAGAATGAAAGTGGGAATGAATTTTCCACAAACACCATGGAAGTAAGATAAACAATTTAGTATGCATACAAGAGAAACTCCACAGGGAGCACTGTACCAAAAGTAAAACAGGAATAATCAACCCAAATTAATACAAAAAAGTACAAGAAAAATGAAAGACCAACTCAATCCCCATCATACACAACTCTCTAGGCCCAAGGATCAATAGCTACTATCACCTCGAAGTGGTAGCTTACCCTTTCTCGAACTTGGAATAAGATAATATACAAACACCCAAAAAAACGGGTATGGTGTGAGATAAAAGACCTGTAGGATCTCATCATGGATTCTATAAAATATACCAACATTTAATTAACCAAATAAATCTTTAAATTTTAAATAAACAAACATGGAATTTCAAAATAATATTTTAAAAAAATCATGCTTTACATTTAAAATAATGGAAATACTATAAACAAATGGCTTGATAAACATTTTATATAAAAAAAATTATATAAATTCACAAGTTCGTGCTAAAATAGTTACAAACATTGGAATATATTTCAAAAGAAATTAGCAACATGGTCGTCTACCAAGAGGTATGATAGTTCCAGGTTATGGGATCCCCACATACTCATATAATAAGAACCACAATGTATACACACGTCCCTCAAAACTATCTAGATACAACTCATAAATATCCTACATAGGAATAAGATGTGATAATAACATTTTTTTTAGTGTTGTAAAGCATCAATATATTGATAGGTTAATTCCAACCTAACGTGTTTTTTCCAATAAGTCACTAACTACCTAGTATTACTTGTGATCTAATAACAAAAAATGATGGGAAATATATTTTAAGACTATTTAAAATACAATTCATTACATTCTCCCATTTCAAATATTTTAATTCTCATCTTAAAACCCAAAATGTGTTTTTAATCAAATCATACCTTCTTCAATATAAAACCAATGGGTTTATATAAAAATCATTTTAATACATTTTTACCAAATACCAATTTGAAATAAATTCAATCAAATAAATTTCAAAATTTAAATTCAACAATTTAAATTTCACAAATTCCATCAATTCCACAAATACACCCCAATTCAATGGAATTGGGGGTTTCCCCCAAATAAATGCTAAATCCAATTTCAAAACCCCAATTTAATAGAATTGGGTATTTAATCAACCAATCGAATGAAATTTAATTTATATCAATCAATTAAATTTAATTAAAAAAAATTAATTTAAATCAAGCAATTTGGGGTTAATTAAAATTGGCCATCATAATAGAACCACATACCTCAGAAACATAAGATCTCAAAATTATAAACCCTAATCAGTAAATTACAATGAATGATGTTGGCAATGAAGCTCTGAGAATCAACCCTAGATTCAAGATCTAAAATATGGGATATTATATCTTCCAACTACATGGAGATATACAAAATTCTTGGGAGAAAATAATAGAGAGTTGGATAGAGATATCGGGAAGAGGAAACCTACCGAGTAGAGATCGAACATTGTTCTCCAAGATTTAATCTTCTTATGGAAGGGTGTAGAGGGTCCCAAATCACCTCTTGGTGATCTTGAGGAAGATGAAACCGTGAGAGGTTGAGCTAGGTCCATATAGAACCTAAAAATTAGGATTTAGAATTTAAAAAAATATTTTCAGATTAATTAAATCCCATGCACAGTTTCCTTGGCAAGGCCTTATGGTTAGACAAATTGTGTGCCCTAACGATATGCCCATTTTAATGGGGTACCATGGTTTCTCTTAGGTGTGTGTATGGTTTTTCAAACTATGCACTAACCATGAAAAACTTAATTTCCTTGGTTTTCATGTTTTTCTCTCACAAGGCACACACGGTTTAGGAAAACTGTGCACCAACCACGCACATCCCATAAAATTTTAAAATTTCTAATGTTTTCACCCAAAACAAACCAAAACAAAACACAAATAAATCATTATAAAAAATATGGGTTTAGGAATACCTGAAAATAGTAATAGGATGTTATATTATGGGTTCTTTATAAAGAAAATATATTATTTATGGTCATCACACTATAATACATGAGATTCAATTATAGTAAGTAATATTTTTATTCTAATGAAACTATAGAATAATGCATATAGCTTTATTCAAGAATGTGATTAAACCCTAAATTAAAAAAATTATAATTTTAATTTGATAAAATTAAATTAATTTTTAAATTTATCATTTCATTAATAGATTATGGATAATTTTTTATACTTTTTAGAAATAGTTGATTTTTGGGGTGAATAGTGAAAAATGTCAATTTTATAAATGATGTCACTTTTATGACAGTATTAGGATATAATAATGACTTTAAATTTTATAAAACCATTCTTATAGACCAAATATATATTTAAGAATATAATTTTTAACTTATAAATCTATTTTTAACATTTTAGACATCTAAGTAATGTTTATGGTCAAATAAAAACTATTTTTGGTTCTTTTCCTTTAATCAAGTATTAAAATGGTTCCTTTTGGTTTAAGTTTTAATTTAAATTAAAATAATTATAATTTTTTAACATAATCCAATTAATTAAATGGTAATCAACATTATATGTGATTTTTGTAAAAAATCATTTCTATGCTTAAAACTATCATTTTTCTAAAAATGGTTTTTCATTGCGTTTTGTGAAATTATATTAAAGGTAATTTATTCCAATTATTGTAATTTAATATTGTAAAATTAATTTAATATTTTTAATAATAATAATAATTAATATTAGGTAATATTTTTTAATAATAAATTGTAACCATGGTAAAGAAGTGTCATTATGGTAAGGGTTAAAAAGGATTAACAAGGTGTTAAACTAAAGAGATAAGGGTTAAGATAACACAAAAAAATTTATATATATTATTGGTTGAATGTATTTAAAACCTATATCATCATATATTCTAAATTTTTCCATTTTTATCCACTTTATCAGGAGAGTGACTTTATTATATTTTAATGTTTTAAATATTTACAAGTTTACCACCCACCACACTTATAAAAGGGAACCCCCCCCCCCCCTCCTCCTCTATTATTCACACTTCTTGATCCACTTAGCTCAACCAAGACCTATATAAATACCTTTAAAAAATCATTTAAAATGACTTAGAGGTATCTTCATCACAAAAATACCACTTTAAGAAGGATTAAGTTTTAATCCAATGGAAGTTACCAAAAGAAGATGTATATATTCATGCTAACATTTTTTGAGTTTCTTTCTTCTTAAACCTTATTAAAATGTTAAATAGCTATATTAAAATAATTAAATAGGTATATTTACTATACTGAGATGTTTTTATGTTAATGGTACATTTATTTTCTATCTCATTTCCATTTTATTGAAAATTAAAACATTGTTCATTCGTACGTATGGACCACTGTCTCCACGTAACGATGTAATTCATTTTTCATCACTACTTTGCATGGATGGTTAAAAAGAAAACAATTAATGAATATATATGATATTTATGAAATAATTATGATTCTATAAATATAATATATTATAAATATTTTTACTCTTTTTTCTTTCATAAAATGATGACATCATTTGTATGTGTGTGTGGACTACCACCTTCATAAAGTGATGTGATTCATATTTCTATAACCATCATGTATAGATGATTCTAAAATTGTATATAATGAATAAAAACTAAATTCAGGATACTATTAAAAAAAATTAGATAATGGAACTATTTTATAACACTTTTAACCATGATTAATATATCGAATTAATTTTGAATAAATTGACTGAACAACCTTAAGTGGTCAATGTAAGCAAGAACTATAAAATAAATGTATGTAATATAATTATAAAAGGACCATAAAAGATGAAATATAGATGAAAATGGTTTTTCATAAAGTATTTAATAAAAATAAATTGATTATTTAGGTGGATATACCACATCTTCCCAAGTAATAATCCAATGTAAGGGTTTTTTATCTCAATTCTACTCCATTGAGATATATTTTATATTATGCTCCTAATTTATTTTATATGTAGTATATACTTCCCCTTTTTTATATTATATCATCAATTCCTATATATTCATGGTATTTAAATTTTCAAAATTAATATTCTCTTTTGAGTGGTTATGCTTAAAAAGTTATTAAATCCATAAAGGTTTATTTTATAATGTCACTCACATTCAAGATTATTCATATATAAATTTATATTTAAATAATTATATGTTCTTTCTCTCTTTATCCCCATATATTTTCTTCTCCTCTAGTTATTTTTTGGTTTTCCATGTTTTCTTCTAACTTTTCCACTACTTGGTACTGAAAAAGTATGAATGAATGTTTTTAAGAAAATCTGGCCTTATTTCTCTTCATTTGGTTAGGAATATTTTACTCTATATATATATATTCTTAAAATTATTTTATAGAAGTTTTTATCTAATTTTAAATTATTAGTAGATGTTTTTTTTACTAATTTTAACTTTCTTTAAAAAGGTTTAAAATGAATCTTTTTAAATTTTTCTGATCAAGTCATTTTTCATTTTTTTAAAATGTGAAAGGAATTTTATTTTTAATGTATAAAACATATATGACTTTTCTCACCACCATTATCGTTATTCTCTATTTAGAGTCCTATATAATTTTATAAGATTTCTCAAAGAAGATATTTTATTTTTTGTTTTATGAATTTTTAGTTTTTATATTAAAATAGAAAGGAATTATTTTCTAAAAGGTTAAAAAGATTTTTTGGAAATAATTTATAACATCATTTTTACAAAAAGTTTACAAAAGATTTAAGGAAATTTCGTTTTCAAGGTTCACTTCCATTTCACTTTCTATTTCCTAAAAGAATGTCCTTTATTTGAAACATTTAATTCTAATGAATTAATGCTCTTCTATCACCCTTTACTTCTATATGGATTATACCTTATTTTGTGATCATTCACTTTCTTGTGGTCATGTTCTCTATCACTCTTCATTGTTCATTGGAAATTTTTTTTCTCGTTAATATCCATAGTTTAATGAACTGACCTGGGATACCTTCAAAATTGGTACCCAGACTGGTCTTCCACATACCCAAAGGGTATTCTTGATCCCCATGGGCTGGATACTAGCACCTGATCATCAAAAAAATAGAGGGAACAATTTATTCCAACCTAAAAACAAACTTCATGGAATTTGTATACAATGGAAAGAAATAGCAGAAGATAACTAAAATAAATATATTTTATAACCAAAGAGAAATAGTGGTATTGGTACAAATCAAAGAAGATAAACCAAACTCCATAGAACATGTCTGATAACAAAGAATAACTAAAACAGAAACTAGATACTCTATGTGATAAGTGGGAAACATCCCACCATCTCACTACCAATTACCCATACCTAGCCGATGTGAAGAATCCCACCTCACTATGGTGCCTTGAATTTTCCAACATCAAAATACAATATGAGTAATATGAACCACTGAAGGTGTGTGTAGAATGTGAGCTAAATATAATCAGTTCCATCCCACTAAGGTTTTCCATATCAAGTATCTATATAATAATCTCATATGCTCAATTTATAGAAAAAAAATTCATGATAAGAAATAAATAAGTTTAATATCAAAAGCATGGTAAATGATTTCCCCTTTCTCTATTGTTATAAAAAAATCATATTAAAATATTTTCAAAGCATAAATCAGTATTCCAATTCCATTTCATCAAAAATAGGTATTTCAAATCAAATTATTATAAATCCAACACACAAGGGATAAACACACCATGGATAATACATGATCAGGCTAGTTAGGTCACTCATATATCAGGCATGAATATTACACACTACAGTTCCTAAGTACCCATGCGTCAAGGTTCGGGGAATAAAGGAACACCCCAGAAATTGAACCCTCTTACAATGTCAAGTCAAGTCCTAGATCCAAATTCATCTTAATCTAGGAATGGAAGAACACCACAGAAGTGAAACTTTATAAAAATATCAAAATATGGGCCCCAATACTACACCTCCCACTTTAAGTACCCAATGCTCTCATGTGCGGTATAAAAAATCATTTCAAGGGGCTTCTACATTTTATAATACAACTTCAAACACCCTTTTATTTCCATCAAAACCAGCTTTGAAAACCCATTCTGAAATTTATTTCTATATATTTTGAAAATCAACTTTCTTTTACCAAATTAGAGGAAAATATATTTTTCTCAGAAACCCATTAAACTTAAAAAAATATGAAATCATTCTATTTTATTTATAAAAACATTAAAAAAATAAACAATTCACAAAATATAAGATAGAGACGGAACCACCCACCTCAAAATCATGTCAAACACTACCTACAAAAGGGCCCGCCAATATTAGATGAAATGAATAATAAAAATAATATTCTTTGGAATTTATTACCACATATTAGAGTCAAAATTCATAACAAAAATGGTTGGCATAGATGTTAGGTCAGGCATACCTCAAGAACCATACACGCCACACCAAAATCAAAGTAAGGAATGACCACCAAAAGAATATCTCACGTTTAATATAAAATAATAAAATAAGAATCAAAAATTTAGAAAAATATCCCATAAATGAAACTGAATTCCTCTGTCATGTCCAATGGAAATGAAGAAGTAAAAAAGGGTTACTTACTGGGAGAGACACATAGCAACAACCATGAATATCGAACACTGAATAAAGTGATCTGAATGAGGAGACACCCAAAATTTCCTGCAATATAACTATGGTTCAAGGAAAAGGAATACAAAATAAATAATAGAAGGTTCATGAAATAAGTACAATAAAACCTTTTTGGAATTACTGGTTTACATCATAAACCCTTGTCTTACAGTGTAAATCCCCCATAATTCATGAAGACTGAAAATAATGTCTCGTTGAGTTAAATTTATCCCAATCAATGATTTTATGATTTAAAATATTATTTTACAACATAAAAGGGTTTTAAAGCCTAAGAATTGGATTTGTGATATAAATAGTTTTACACCTTGAACTAGTTTTATGGATTATGCCCTGTGACTTATTTATGTCATAAATATGGGTTTTACAGCATAAAAGGGTCCCATAGCTATCCCTAGTACGAGTTCCCCTATAGAAACTCCCAAAACCACTTAAACACCATATAAACTCAATAAAACACTCCTAATGGTCAAAAAGGTTATACCTTAAAATACAAGATATTACAATCTCTCCACCATAGGACTTTTCATCTCTGGGAAGACATAAGGAAGAAGGGTGCTTTAGAAATAGGTGAGGCCACTATTCCCTGATTGAAGATTTTCACTCCCATGTCTCATAAAAATATGATATGTTTCACCATAACACTTTGACCAATGGTATATAATTCCCATGAAATACTTTCACCTAATAATCAATGATCACCATCGGTTTCTCCAAAAACTAAAACATATGGCACCAACTCGATCTCTTCCCAACTCATAACATGAGAGGGGTCCGGATGATACATACTATAATTTGATATGTGTAAAACATCATGTCTACTTGTGAAATAAGATGGAAATTCCAACAGATAAGAAACCTTCCCAAGCTTATTAGTGACCTCAAACTGTTTAACATATCTTAGAGCCAGTTTTCCTATTTTCCAAGTCGATGACAGACCAACCAAGGATAAAAATTAATGAAAACTCAGTCACCTATATAAAACTCCAAAGTAAAATGTCAAAGATCCACATCTGATTTCTTATCAGTCTGTAATATAACCATACATCAATGTATATCATGAATCCTCACTGACATATCCTGAACAAGACTCAATCCCATAAGAGAGGCCTCTCCCACCTCTTCCCAACAAAGAGGTTATCTGCACTGGTGATCATAAAAAACCTATAAAGGAACCATTATGATCAATGACTGTTAACTATTATTTTAATAAAACTCAACTTTTCCCAAATGGTTATCCCAAAATCCACTGAAATACAAGACACTAGCAAAGAACATATCCTCTATTATCTGAATATCATGCTCCATCTAATTTTCTATCTATAGATGATAATCATTGCTCAACCTGATCTCAGTCCCCATAACCTCTTGGATACTCTTCCAGAATCTGGATGTAAACCTAGGATACTTATCTTAAATTATGGAAGAGGGAACCCCATGTAACCTCATAATATCTTGAACATACATATTACCTAGATCTTCAACCTTAGTGGTGTCCCTGATCAGAATAAAATTGGATAATTTTGTCAACTGATGAACCACCTCCTAGATATCATTTTTTTATTAGGTATTTTGGATCAATCCTACAACAAATTCCATGGACACCTCATCCCATTTCCAAACCAACACTAGAAGAGTCTAGTGAATAACAAAAGGTTTTAGATACTCTGTCATTATCTATTCATAGGTGTAACAATAGAACACCAAATCAGCAATGTCACATTCAAACCTGGACACCAAAAACACCATCTCATGTCATAATGCATCTTCAGAGCACCTGAATATGTGGCCCATGAAGAACTATTATATTCAAACAAAATTGAACTACTCACATATTTTCGGATGAAAAACCAATCCCCAAATAAGATAATAACATCAAAAGGTATATACCAACTAGGAATTGTATCTCCATCATATAGATCTTCCATAATTCCTCTAAACTCCTCATCCTGCTACTGACCATGTATAATTGACTTAAGGAGAGGTGATAATAACTAAACACTAGTCAAAGTCATACCTGAATCATCCTCCTAAGAATCTAGATAAAACTGAGCAATGATATCCATAAGGTTTCACTCTTATTTTGATTCCAAGAGAGCCTATGATGTCACTTTCCTACTGAGAGTGTCTGCAACAACTTTTACCTCACCCAGGGTGTAGGTAATGTCAAATTAAAATTTCTCAATGCACTCCACCCAACAACTTTGTCTAAGATTAAATTCCTTATGATAAAATATATAACTCAGTATCTTATGCTCAAAAAATACTATTAACCTCTCCCAAAAAAAGATAATTCCAAAAACACTTAAGTTCATAGATAACTGTGGAAATCTCCAAATCATTAGTGGAGTAATTCTTCTCATGTGATCAAAATTTTGAGAGCCATAGGACACCACATTATTGTCCTGCATAAGCATGTAATCCAAACCAACACCAAAATCATCACAGTATTCCACATACCCCTTACAAATATTAGGTAAGATAAAAAAAGTTTTTTTGTTTTTTAATTCATTTAAACTCATCAAAATAAATCTAAAAATTGTCATCCCATATGAATTTCACCCCTTTCTAAGTAATAGTAGTCAAAGGTGATGCCAAATTTGAGAAATCCTTGAAAACCCACTGATAGTATTCAAAAAATTGTACGAAGATTTTTATGTCAAATAAATTTTGTGGATCTCCCCATGAAAATAAAACATTAACCTTCTTGGGATCAACTAATAATACCCATCCCAAAATCTTGTGCCCCAAGAACCTCACATATTAGATCCATAAAATTCATTCTAAAAGATTCCTACAAAATCAGTGATTTATCAATATTTACAAAAACTAATTTAGATGGTGATAATTCTCATTATCTAAACTTTAATAAAAAAAGATATAATTCATAAACATAATGAAAATTATATTGATATACTATTGAAATATCTAGTTAATCAAAGCCTTAAAAACTACAAGAGAATTAGTCAAACCAAAAATCATCAGAGAGTATTCATAATGGCCATACCTACTCCTAAAATACATCTTTGGTATATCAGAATTCTGAAACCTAATATAATGATAACCAAACCAAATATCAATCTCATAAAACTACATCACCCTGGTTAACTAATAAAAAAATCATCCATATAAGGAAAAAGGTTACTTATTCTTAACCATCACTCGTTTCAACTTTATATTTTCCACACAAAAATGAATTAAACCGTATTCCTTCCATGAAAAGAGCATAGGGGGTTCCCATAGAGAAACACTAGGGTGAATGAAAACTTTCTCTTTTAAAACATCTAACTAAATCTTGATCTATTTTAGTTCCACTATTTCAATACGATAAGAGGGTTTCGAGATCAATTGAGTACCTGACACCAAATAGATCACAAAATATACCTCCCTCTCTAGAGGAAGACTATAAAATTCATATGTGAAGACATCATAGAAGTCCCTAAAAATCTTGGGAAGGTATTCAATAGTTGGAAATTTATAGGTATCAATAGCAATGGCGGACAAAGAACTCTATAGATCCGAGCAAGAAGGTCCTGTAATACCAGATCTCGAATCCCACTCTCCACAAAACATCCAAGAGCTTGTGTCAACAAAAAAGAATCAAACTCATTGATGATAAAAATGAATCTCATACTAATGATAAAAAATACAATCTTTTTGGATGGTGATGTCAAAAAAAATATAGTTTGAGAACCAATAAATCCCATACTAACTCTACATCAACTATCAATAGAGAATATGATGAACAACAAAACCCGTGTTTCTTCCAATTTTCAATAGGTGTCACTAGCTCAATAAAAAAGAAATTCTCTCCATTAGAAGTTTTATTTCATCAACAAAATAAGAAGATATAAATAAATTCAAGGAACTAGTATCAAATAAATAAGTTGTTAAAGAAGATTTAACAAAAATGGTACCTCTCACTATAGTCAGCCCCACGTCATCCTCCATTAAAATCTCATCCACTACATTAAGGTGCTTAACTAGTGATGCCTATGGAAGGATTCCTATAGAATTTGAATCATATGAATACACCATATAATCCTTTGTAACTGAATACCCATGACCTTAATGAGGCATAAACATAGCTTGGAAAAACATCTGCAAATGGTCTCAACTGCCACAAATGTTGTAAATCATGGCAGGTGTAGGAAAATAATGTCAGGTGTGTCATAACTTTACAAAATAATATCAATTCATAGGTGAACTAAAAGTTTTTATAGATTTTCAAAGGAATCATGTGGTTGTGAACTACTTCCACCACCCTTTGACGATCATGAAACTTCCTCTTTTTCCCTTTGTTCCTTTGAAACAACCATTAGGTGGAAGGGAAGAATCGGAATAACCAATCTTACCCATCATATCTATCTATTATAACATATCCATGTTTACAATGTCATTATAGGTAGATGTATTCATAATATACACCTACAGTCAAATTTATGGTTGAAAACCTTGAAGGTGCTTCTGAGCTTTTAATTGTTCATGTATGACTACCTCTACAGAAAAACAAACCAGCTCCATGAATCGATTGGTGTCTCTGACACTGACCAGTCTCTCAAATGTAAGGAGAGAAACTCCAGAGAATTTTATATAATCAGATATTCTAGTAAAAAAGCTAAAATAAGAGGTTATTGAATCCCTTACAATCCAAATCCACATGTCAGTTTTCCTGTACCACGAAATACCACCACCGCTTTTTGGGACCCTCGAGCCTGAACATCAAACTCTTCACCTTAATAGCCTCAGGTGTATCTAGGAATTCAAACACATAATTGACCTTGTCCATCCATTAATACACCTATTTATGTTAATTCATACCCTTAATGTATGGGGGCTTCTAGTATAGTAAATCTCGTGAGTAGTCTTTATCTTTCATTGCTTCTGGTTGTGCCTTAGCAACTAGGTTATGAACTCATGGTACATTTTTGGTCCATGAAATGAACTACTCACATGATAGACTCTATGAATTTATAATCAAAATGTGGATTCCCTTGAGGATCATCTCTCATTGAATGATCATAAGGAACCTAGGGAATATGTCTCTAAGTCATATTTCTACACACTGAAAATATAAGGAAACAATCACCAACAAATAAAACTCAATTAAAACCAGATAAACAAAATCAAAAACTGATATTAGATTAAAAATCAAAACAAAATACACACATCCCAACATCCCATGTTAACTTGAGGGTCGTCATGGAAAGATATGGCTAGGCATTCACCACAACCTACCTCTCAAGTTACGAAAATCCTATCTCCAATCTACCAACTTCCCAATACTAAGCATAACCTGGATTTGATACCAAAATGTAATGAACCGACCTGGGTTACCCTCAAAATTGGTGCCCAAAATGATATTACACATACCCAAAGGGAATTCTCGATCCCCATGGGTAGGAAACTAGAACCTTGAACTTAAACAACAATAGAGAGAATGATTTGTCCCAACCTGAAAACAAACTTCATGGCATATATATACAACAGAAATAAACAACAAAAGATAAACAAAATAAATATATGTCAAAATCAAATAGAAACAACAATAGTGATACAAATAAAAGCAGCTAAACCAAACTCCAAGTTATATGTCTGATAATATAGGAGGACTAAAATAGAAACCAACTACACCATATGATAACTGGGAAATGTCCCACCATCTCAACATCATCCACCTATACCCAACTGACATGAACCACATTGCCTCAATATGGCACCTTGCCTCAATGTGGCCCGTTGCCTTTTCCTACATCAAAATACAATATCAGGTCTACACACTACTAAAGGGTTGTACATGATGTGAGCTAAATAGGCTTAGTGGGATCCCACCCAAGTGCTCCATATCATTTCTCTATACAATAATCACCTTTTTTGTAATTTATATAAAAATATGGCATGATAATAAATAAATCAGTTTTATATTAAAATCATGATAAATCATTTCCACTTTATCTATAGTTCTAAAATAATCTAGGTAAAATAGTTTTAAAGTTTAAATCCCGCAATCCATTTCTATTTCATTAAAAATAGGTAAATAAATTCAAAGTAGTACAAATCCAACACCCAAGGATAAACACACCATGGATAACTCATTTTCATGATAGATAGGTCACTTGTACATTATCCATGAATAGTGAAAACTACAAGTCCCAAGTACCCAGGCATCAAGGTCCAAGGATCTCCCTAGAAATTGAACCCTCATACAATGTCAAGTCAATTCATATAGCCAAATGCATCTCGATCTAGGAATGGAATAACACCCCAAAAGGTAAACCTTCCTAAAAATATCAAAATATGATCCCAAATACTACACCTCCATCTTATGTACCCAAGGATCCCATGTGAAGCATATAAAATCATTTCAAATGGCTTAAACGTTTTATAATAAAATTTTAAACTCCCTTTTTTCCATTAAAAAATTATTTGAAAACACCATTTCTCAATCCATTTCAGAAGGATTTAAAAATAATTTTTCTTTTAATAAAAATTGGGGAAAATAATATTTTTCTTAAAAACCCATTCCATGCACACAAAATATTAAATCATTCCATTTCATTTATAAAAACATTTAAAAAAACATGGATAATCAGTTTTTCACATAACATAGGCTATAGATGGAACCACCCACCACAAAATCTGGTTGAACACTACCCGTAACGGGATCCACCAACACTAGGAAGAACAGAGAACAATAAATAAAGACCCTAGAATTGGTTCCCACACATTAGAATCAAAATACATAACAAAAAGTGTCAATTGTGAGGTTAGTTCACACATACCTTGAGAACCATTCATACCGCAACAAAACCAAAGTAATCATTATCCTCAAAAGAAGATCTCACAACAAATCTAAAAGAATAAAGAAATAATCAACACATGATCAACAAATCCTATAAATGGACCCTAATGTTGTAGTCATGAATAATGTAAATCAAGAAGTAGAAAGGTCACTTATTGAGAGAGATGCAACAAAACCACCATGGAGATCAAGTGGTGAATTAATTGATCTAGTGGAGGAGGAGAGACCCAGAATCACCTGGAATAGAGCTAGTATTTTAGGGGAAGTCCTACTCATTGAATAAAATAAGGGTCGGGTGAGTAACATGATAAAACTTATTGAGCATGAGGGGTTTGTGTCGTAAACCCTAGTTTTGTTGTGTAAATCCCTCATAATTCATGTATTCCAAAAATGACATCTCTTTGGGTTAAATTTATCTCAAAAATTGTTTTATGGGGTAAAATATAATTTTACAGTGTAAAAGGGGTTTATGGCCTAAGAATAGGACTTATGGTGTAAAGATTTTTAATCCCTAAACTGGTTTTACAGCTTGTTTCATGTGACTTATTTATGCTATAAATATGGTTTTTATAGTGTAAAAGTGTCTTATAGACAGCACCAGTAGCAGTTCCCTTATAGATACTTCTTAAACCACTTTACACCCTCTGAACCTGAGAAACACACACCTAAGCATCAAAAAGAGCTTACCATGAAATCCAATATGTTTCAATGTTCTTTTATATCATGGATATATTTAACATTTCAATATTTTCTTAACAATATCCCATTAATATATATGGTTTTGGTTGAAATAATCTTATTAATAAGTTATTTCATTTACTGGAGAAATATTGATGATATGTATTCTTGATTCAATATATATATTTATTTATTAATAAGGTATATTGATTATATATCATGATTTTTATTAAATTTATGAGAAATTAATTTGAAATATTTAAGTAATATGTGGTAACCAGTTATAAATAGATCCTTGATGCATAAACAAGTCTCAAGATACAAATTGTTATCCAAATTAGTTAGGTATTTTTTGTATACCTCCTCAATCATTAAAATATCTTAGAATAAGTCCATAATGGTAATGTTCATGATTTATGGGCATGAGGCCTTGACATAAATATCATGAAATATGGTGTTATGAATTTCCTTCATTCAGATTTTTGTTATTATTATTGATGTGAGTCTTATGTTGAAATTTACCACTGATACATTTTGAATCTAAAGTTATTGATTAAATGGAATATGTATTGATTATACACTATTACATATTTTTAATTCCATATATACTCATGATATATCTCATTTTATTCTTTCCCTTACTGAGAATTTGATATCACCCTTTATTATTATTTTTCCCTAAGATATGAAGAAGAAATATTTGAATGATTTTCAAGGATGCGAGAAATTTTTGTGTTTTATGTTTTATTTTTACAATGTAATATTAAAATCATGTATATATCAAGTCTCATAAAACTACTAAATGGATTTATCCTTCATAATGTGATCTATTGTATTTTATATCAATGTAATAAAATAAACGCCATATCTGGGTTAATGGAGTTGGGTTCATTACATTTGGTATCAAATGAATTTTAGTATCACCCTTGGGAACTATATTTTATAAGAACATAGATAACACAATAATTATGATAATAAATTAGAATGTTTGAGAACTTTTTAATTATTTTTATTCCTTGGATCAATATTCATGATTTTATGAGATAATTATGTGTGTACCATTGTTTTTAAATAGTGACCAATAGAAGATAAAGAAATCATATCAACACCCGTATTCAATGTAGGGGTTTCCCTTGTGATAAATTCAACAAAATGGGTGTTGGAGATAATAAAATCGTGGAAATATTATGGAGACTGGCCCATGTATGATAAATAAACTTTATCATATGGAAAAACCTTTTTTTATAGTGTGATGCACCTATGTTGGATTGTTTTATATGATCTAAGATTCCATGTTTTAATAAAACTACCAATCCATTGGTATCTGTGTAATAGATCAAGTCCCTTGAAAATATATTTTGATGTTTGGGATGTAATAAAAGGGAAAATTTTATTCTATTATTTTATTATTTAATTAGATATGTGGATCGGTGGTGGTCATTGATCCAAAATACTAAACAAGATGATGAAATATAAAGTTTGGAATGGGGAAATTTTAAAGTGATATTATTCAATAAATATTTTACTCAAGATAAATTATCTAAAATGAAAAGGAATTTCATCAGAATAAAGTATAAGTAATAGTAAAGTTTTATTGAATATTATGATAGCTTCATAATATTAGTAAGGCTTATAATGGGCTACATAAATAATCTATAAATTTAGACTTGTTGTTTCTTTTTTGGGATTAATATAATCTTATAAATGGAATTTGTATCTCAAATGTTTTCATCATATGATGATATATTATCATGTTCCATCAATACATAGAAAAAAATTCCAATTATTATATCTTCAAGGGAAATAAATAAAAGAGGAGGTTGACTAAACACTAAGTAAAAATAAATGAATTAAAGTAGAAGAAAAGAAATATGGGAGTTCTATAATTTGATAATTATGGAAAGAATCATCCTGTTAAATTCTTAAATGGAATGGGAGTTCAATACAAGAGTTTAGATAAGGGATATATGGCTCATGAATTAAAGGTAAAGAAAGAACCCACTATTATCTAGAATTCCATCAATAGGGATACAGGGCATTATTCAAACAAATTCCCCAACTGTCAAGGGATCCTTTCATAGAATAGTCCATGAGGGGAAGGATAATATTATATGATTACTAAAATTGGAGTTGAAGTTTCTAAATATGTGGTGTAGTTAATTTAATCGTAAAATAAAATATAGATAATTCTTTATTTGATTTTGGATCATTCCTCTCTTTTATATCTTATATGTTTCCAAATAATAATAATCATTCTCTAGCACCTTAATAAGGTAGTTTCTAGTAAAAAAATCCTAGCATAAATATTATTGAAAAAAATATATATTAGTCAGTTTCCATTATGATGCATTGGCATACCATAATTTCAAACTTGGTTATTATACTTATGGTTGAATTATATATAATCCTTAGTATAGATTTGATTTAAAAGTATAATGTTAAAATTCATTTCCAATAGAATGAGATTATGATTCATGATGGAGGTGTGTAATACCTTATCTTTATAGGGGAGACTTAATTATCTGAATCATGTATGGATCTACCTCTAGTATCTCTCCTTAATTAAATTTAAGGAGAAAATTAGTAGACATAGCCTATGCATGGGAAAGATAATCTTGAAAAAGAATATGTGCCTATGTTTTAGGAATAAATTGATGTATTTACTAAAGAGTTGTCTGGAAATCAACCCAAGTGTGATGTTGATTTTTATATTAAAATCAAACCAGATAAAAAACTTATATCTAAGACTCCCTATAAAATGGTTGTGTTTGAATTAGTGGAACTAAAGAAACAACTACAAGAGTTTTCTAATAAGGGATTCATTTTCCCTAGTGTTTCACCTAGGGGAGCCCCTATTCATTTTGTTAATAATAATTATAGGTTGATGAGAATGTGTCTCAATTAATGGGAATTCAATATCAGTAATATAAATAAAAATTATCCTCTATCATTCGTTAATGACTTGTTTGATCGATTTAAAGGATAAAAATATTTTCTAAAGATTGATCTTCATTCTAGATACCATCAATTTTTAGTAAGTAAAATATTATAAATATGGTATTTTACACAAGGTATGGACATTATGAGTTCACAAGAATTCCCTTTGGATAAACTATTGTACCCTTAATTTTTATAGATCTGATTAATAGAGTATTGAAATATTATCTTGATAATTTCCTTGTGTTATTTATTGATGATATCATGGTATACTCTAAAATCTATAAAGTTCATAAAATCCATTTGATAATCATTATTGAAGATATCCTACGGAAATGGTTATATGGTAAATTTATAAAGTGAAAATAATAGATTTATTAAGTTTCTTTTCTTGTAAATATTGTCTCTAAGGATTGAATATTAGTTGATCCTTCGTAAAAAAGGTATTTAAATAATGGATTACACTAATGAACATAACTAAGATACATAGTTTCCTTAGATTTTCTCGTTATTATAGGTGATTTTTTCAGTAAATTACCCGATTAACTAACCCATTGACCAAGTTATAATATAAAGGGGTTAATTTCATATGGTCAAAATAATTTAAATAATGTTTTGAAGAATTAAATAGTATATTGGTCAATGAACTGATATTGACACTACCATTAAGAAGGGATGGTTTTGTGATATATAATGATGCATCAAAGAAAGGACTCAGATGAATCCTTATTATTAATGACATAGTTGTTTATTATACATCAATACAATTAATGATACATGAATATAAGTATCCAACCCATGATCTTTAGTTGGTAGTCGTAATATTTTCCATGAATATATAGAGTCATTATCTCTATAGTTAAAGATGGGTGATATATAAGGATCATATAAGTATGAAATACATCTTTTCACAAAAATAGCTCAACATTAGAATAATTAGGTGGATATATCTACTAAAGAATTATGATTACTTAATACACTACCACCCTGGGAAGAAAAATAATGTGTTTGATGCATTATGTAGAAAATATCATGTATTTCTAACTGAAATGAAGATTGAAAAAGATCCTATATTTATGTATTTTTTAAATATTTATATGGGCGTAATTAG
Organism: Viscum album; assembly: GCA_963277665.1. Classification (NCBI taxonomy): domain Eukaryota; kingdom Viridiplantae; phylum Streptophyta; class Magnoliopsida; order Santalales; family Viscaceae; genus Viscum; species Viscum album. The sequence continues at coordinate 1,356,955,738 of OY728164.1, forward strand.
GGAAAGGGAAATTTCAAACCATTTCCAAATTATTGGAAAACCATCATTACTAGAGAAGATAAAAAATATCAGATTGTTGATAAGATTTTATAAAATAAAATAAAAGTCATGAATGGTAGAAAATTTGCAGAATTGTTTTATGAAGATGGTGTGATGAAATTTGGAAAGAGGTTGTGTTTTTAATCAATACCTGAGATGAAGATGTAATTACTTAATGAATCCCATAATTCAAATTTCTCTATGCACCGTAATAGCATCAAGATGTATAGGTATTTGAAGAAATATTTTTAGTGGGATAATATGAAGCGAGAAATTACAGACAATGTATCAAGATTTTTGATTTGTCAATAGTTAAAGTCAAAGATATAGCATCCTAAATGATCGATGCAACCTATCCCTATTCCTATAAAAAAATTAGGTCGATATTTCTACAATCATTATTACTAGATTATCAAATACTCATAAAATAAATGAAGTTATATGGATTATTGTTGATCCCCTTACCAATTATGAACATTTACTTACTATAAGGGATAATCTACCTCTTGATCTCCTTGTAAAAATCTATATTACTGAATTTATGAGACTTAATGGTTTACCTATTTTGAATATACTTGATTATGACCCAAATTTTACATAAAAATTATGGAATTGTCTTTAGAATTCTCTTGGAATTGTTCTATAGTTGGGAACTACTTATCACCATCAAATAGATGGATAGTCCAAAAGGATTATTCAAACATTAGAAGACATGATTAATTCATGCTCACTTGAATTTAAAGTTATGTGGGATCATTATTTACCTTTAAGGGTATTTTTATAAAATAATAGCTTTCATTCAAGCATTCAGATAGAACTATATGAAGTGTTGTATGGTAAAAGAAGTTTTACACCAACTTATTGGGGTGAAGTTGGTGAAAGGAATATTTTAGGCCTAGAACTTATTGAGGATACAATGAAAAAAATTAAGAATTGTTCAAAGTCATATCAAGGTAGCTCAAAGTATGTAAAATAGTTATAGAGATAACCAAAGGAAGGATCTATAATTTCAAGTAGGGGGTCATGATTTCTTAAAGTTATTTATATGGAAGGGTGTTATAATGTTTGTAAAGAAATGGAAACTAATTACTAGGTGAATTAATCCTTTTAATATTTTTTAAATAATTGGAATTACGGCTTACCGCTAGACAATTCCACCCAACCTCTCTAATGTGAAAATTTTATTTCATATATCATTATTGAGGAATTAAATGCTAGTACAAATTCATGTAATCACCTCTGAATAAATGGAATTTGAGCCTGATTTATCTTATTATAAATAGCCTATCAATATTCTTAACACTAGATAACATGTACTGTGGAATCATACAACTCGGCTGGTAAAGGAAATTTGGATGAATCATAAGTTATCAGAATAAATGTGATAACATGAGTAATTTATGATGAATAAATACCCAATCTTTTTATAAGTTATCATTCTATAAATTTTTAACATTAATTTTTTAAATGGGGTAGAATCTAACACCCAAGATTCAATTATAATAAGCTTTTTATTCTAAAGATAGTATATCATAAATCACAAAGAAATATTTATCAATGTGATTAAAACATAAATTAAAAAATTTATAATTTTTATTTATTTAAATTAATTTCATTTTTAAATTTATCATTACAAAAAATATCATAGTTATAATTTTTGAGATTTTTCAAAACTAGTTTATTTTAGGGGTGAATAGTGAAAATACACATTTTACAAATAATGTCACTTTTTTGACATTATTATAATATAATTATGACTTAAAAGTTTATAAAACCATTATTATGGACCTAATAAATATTTAATAATTAATATTAGTCATTTAAAAATATAATTTTGAACTTAAAAATCTATGTTTAACATTTTGGAAATCTAAGTAATGTTTTTGTTCAAATAAAAACTATTTTTTATTCTTCTTTTTTAATAAAATATACAGAAGGTTACTTTCGGTTTTGGATTTATTTAAAAGAAAAATAAGTCTCATTTTAATTAAAATAATACAATTAATTACATGGGTAACAACATTGTACATGATTTTGGTATAAAATCATGTTTATTCTTAAAACGGAAATTTTTAAAAAAACGGTTTTTCATTTCATTTTATGAACATATATAAAAATTAATTTATACCAATAATATGAATTGAATATTTTAAAATTTATTCCATATTTGGAATCATCATAATTAATATTAGTTAATAAAGTCATCTGAATTTTTTGTCATAATGAATAGTAACCATGATAAAAACAAATCATTGTAATAAGGGTTAAAAAGGATTAATGTGGGGGTTAAATCGAGAATATAAAGGATAAAATATACTAAAAAACTTTTAAATTTATTATTGGTTGAATTTATTTATACCCTATCTCATACCATCTTATAAATTGGTCCCATTTGGATCCATTTTCCCATGATAGTGACTTTATTCTATTTTATTGTTCTTAATATTTACAACTTTACTCCCACCTCACTAATAAAAGGGAACCTCCTCTCCTCTATTATCTTATTGAGCCACTTATATTAAACAATCACAACCAAAATACCACTAAAAATATCTTTTAACATCCTTTAGTTCCTGTTACCACTAAAACACCACTTCAATAAGTCTTAAGAAGTAATCCAAAGGAAATTACAAAAAGAAGAGGTATATGTTCTTTCTAACCTTTTTTAAGTTATATTCTTTTTAAACCCCCTTAAAATATTCAATAACCAAATTAACATAATTAAATAAGTAAATTTACTATACTGATATGTTTTTATGTTAATTTTACATCAATTTTCTATCTCTTTTTCATCCTATGGAAAATAAAAACATCGCTCATGTGTATGTACGGTTTATCATCTCCATGTAGTGGTGTAATTAATTTTTCATCATTTATTTACTTGGTTTGTTATAAATATGGAATTAATTAACATTTATATTATATTTATAACATAATTATGATTCTTGAAATATAATATATCATCTATCTTCTTACTCTTTCATCTATTGAAAAATAATAATGTTGCTTGTGCATACGTGTGGACTACCACCTCCAAGAAGGGATGTGATTTTTTTATGTTACCACCATGTGTGGATGATTATAAAATAGTATATAATGAATAAAAATTATATTCATTACACTATTAATATTTTTTATATGATGGAACTATGACAACTTAATCCTTTTATATATTTTATTTTATGATTTATTATATAAAGACACATGTAATACCGTCCCAAAAGATCGAGAGGCATATTGACTTGAGAAATTAGATAAATATCATAATAAAATAAAACAAGGATGTAATGAAATTATTTAAAACTCATTAAAATTCATTTAAAATTCCACCACTCTTCAAAAACTACACAGGATAACCTAGGGACGTATATAAGAAAGGGGTGAGCTATAAATCCCAGTAAGGTAATAATCAAATCTTAACATGATGAAAGTAATAAATTTAAGTAAATAGGTATATAAAGGTGACATAAAATATTTTATAACCATAAACATGAATATTTAAGCATGATATAAGATGATAATTTTAATTCAACAAAAGAATGTGGCAATAACATAAAACATGACATCATAAACATAGGTCAAGGATAACTACTGATAGATCATAATGTAGGGTGATTAAGATAACCTCAAATACACCATACATGGTATCTAATGATATAAAAACATTACCCAATGCATTGTATAGATATATAATTTTGAGGCCACCCGTCACATTCATATCATGTACATGAATTTGTGTGCCACGTAGATTATATAATATAAGAGTTCCTTTCATCACTTTTAATACCATGATTAAAGAGCGTGAGTTAAAAAAATGTAAGTAACAAATAAATTAAGTATATTTTAATCTAGTTGAATACCCTTGGGTGGAAATGGGGATGGGTATTCACTACACAAATGTTTATCATGGAAAATCATAGGATAATATCGACAACATAATAGGTGTAATTAAAGAGTAATGGAAAGGTTTAATGATGGTAAAATATGGTATATCATTACTTGTAAATCATAAAGACAGTAAAAGGTATTCTTAAAGACATATTTCAAAAAACAAAAAATGTAACTAAAATGGAATAATGAAAATAAAGTGCTTGAATAAAGAGGAGGAAGAGAGAATCTCCTACCTTATGAGGGTGATTATAAAAGCTTGGGAGGAGCTTATTAAGAAATTAGGAACACCTGGGGAGGGATTCAAAGAGGGGAGAATAGTAACGTCATGCTCAATATATTTTTAGTGAAGAGGAGTGGGGGTTTGTGTGGGTATTTATTGAAAAAGAGGGGAATTATTTATTAATGTCTAAATATAGATTTTTTACTATATATAATAAAATAATAAAAATCCAAAACCTTCCCAAAGTTTTTCCCATGGTTTCTACCAGAGAATATTGGTTTTATATATTTTAAAATTATAAGAATCAAACATATTAAAATAATACTATTGGTTATGTGGAAGTTAGTCATGTTCATAAATAATTTATTTTAAAACCTTTAAATATAATATTGGTTTTGGAGGATTCATTAAAAATATTATAATATTAATCGAATAACATAAAAATGTATTATTTTAAATTGTAAATCTTTATTTGGTTTTGTATTCATTATATTGTATTTATTACATCACTTTTGGTATTTTATGATGTCATAATACATACCATATATTTATATCGTATTTAATTTTTACCCAAAATTTGAATGTCTCATAAAATTATAAAAAAATTTCCATTGGATAATTTTTATGTGATTATTTTAAAAATGATATTTATTTTACCAATATAATTTTTTAAATTTTATAATTTAAACTTTTAAGTAAAAATACTTATTTACTATAAAATACTAGTTTTACTATAAAATGCTAGTTTTATGACATTAACCACTTTTCAAACCCTATAAAAATTATATTATACTTCATTAAATTATATTATCATTTATATTAAAATATATATTATTTAATAAGAAAATATCATGAAAATAAAATTAATTTGAAAAGTTCTTGAATTTATCAAAAAAAAATTGTAATTGAAACAGAATATTTCCCCAAAAATAAAATTTTTATTTCATCATAAAGATTCTTATTTTTATAAAACTCATTATATAATAATTTATAAAGTAATAATAAAAATAGGATAAATATAATAATTGTTTTATTTAAAATAAAAATATAAAAATTCATACTATTGGGTTTTAGATACATAACCAGTTACTACACCAATGTATGCCCTAAGGGTAAGGTGTGTGATGGTGTCACTTTCTTGAGGCGGTTCAAGGAACATGGTTAGGGTCATGATCTCGATAATCTTGAAATTATCCTATAATTAATTTAGTCAAGTTTTATTTTTTTAATATTGTCTTGGGATTATTAAATGTAAAATCCCAATGAATCCATCTACCATGGAAGCTTCGGTAAATGGGTATTATAGGATACGATCCTACTGGTCATGTTCATGGCTTCCCCTGTCTATGTCAATTATATTTTATCCTAACCCTTAATATACTAATATTAGAAATCATAGTACAATGGTTTTATTAATTATATTTATGATGATTAAAGACCATTTAAATCTGACATGCTATAAGAGTCCAAAACAACCAAAGTAGTGCATGTATTTTCAATAACTACATTTCTTAATAAGGCATTTATTCATTCAAAAGGGAAGTTTCATTTATGAAATTCTAGGTCACCACATTGTTCCAATATTTATAAATTTCACCCTCAAAATTTTAATTTGTACACTAAAATAGATGAGGATACATTTATTTCATCTCATCTTCAAGTTACCAAGTTTCTTCCTCAAACTTATAGCTCCACCATAGTACTTTTACTGGGTGAGTTGTCATGTTTCATATATTTTTGTCTCTATGATCTAAGATATTTACTAAATACTCTTAATATGAAAGATTTTTCTCTATTGGTACCACCTATAGATAAAATACATGTGATGTGTTTGTTATATACTTCTACAATAGGGATGTATGGAACATATCATGTACTCGAGATAGGTTAGGTGAGATTGTTAGTCGATATTCCATAGCTTCAATGTGATCAAGGATATCAAATGTGTCGATGTATCTTGGCCTAATCTTTCTATTCCTCCCAAGCCTCATGACTTTCTTCCACAAAAATTTATGAAGGGATACCTTATCTCCTACCTCAAACTCTAGTTCTTATTGATGATTATCTAAATATATTTTCTGATGAATTTTTACGTATTTCATATCACACTGAATGGTTTGGAAATTCTTTTTTGTATGTTTGGTTGGTTTGTTTTTTGAAGGTGGGAAGATTGTGATATCGGACTCAACTTCATGGAAAAGTCTTCATAGGAGGTTTCGGAGTAGACAATTCATCATTAAAAATCTCTTTTGATTTGGTTATTTGAGAGGTCATGGTGCCAGCCATCAGATCTGGCTTATGCTTCGACATAGTAAACTTTCTTTCTGAACAGCCTTGTAATGGTGGAGTGCTTCATCTTGATAAAATTCTAGGGAGGAATAGTTCAGTGATTTCATTCTGGTTTTACTCTTCCTATCCTTCTAGTTTGATTGTCCAATATCCATGATGTCTTCTTGGGTTTCCACCCCCTTCATCCCTTAAAAGGGGTATTTATCATATAATAAAATATTTGAATGCCTTCAGGCCATTGGATGGAGAACTCCACTAGGGGAAGATGCGGATTCCAAAATCCTTATAAATCCCTTGAACAAGATCTCATCATATCCTCTAGAGTTTTAATGGTTATTTTAGACTATCCATCCTTCTAAGGGATATATGTAGTACTAAAAGGCATAACTTCATCTTACTCTTGTTGAAGGCTTCTCTAGAACCCCAAGGTAAACCTTGGATCTCTATTAGATAAAGTGGAGACTATAACTCCATATAATCTTACCACTTCTCTTATGTATATCTTGGTGAGTTGGTCAAGAGAGAATATTCCTTGATAGAAATGAAATGAACTAACTTTGTAAGGTGATCAACTACCACCAAGATGGTTTTATTGCCTTTATATTTCTTAGTAAGTCCTATGATGAAATCCAAGGTTATGTTTTCCCATTTCTATACTGGTATGGGAAATAGATGAATCATCCCTTTAGAATTATATCATTCATCCTTAACATGGTGTCATTCCACGAATCGTGATAAAAATTATAAAATATCTCTCTTTGTGTTATCCCACTAGAAATTTTTTTTCATATCTCTATACATCATAGTTATTTTTGGATGAATAGAGAAGGATGATCTATGTGCATCATCTAGAAGATACCTCCTCAGTTCTAGTTTTGATGGGACCAAAATCCGAGTTCCAAACCATATAATTCTATATTTAGAAAAGTTGAACTCTAGAATATTCGATGTATTTTTTATAGCTCCTCATCATCTTTTTGGGCCTCTTTGATCCTCTCATGGATGGATGGATGATCAGTTATTTGAGCAATGTGGGATGAATATCCTTTTATTATTCCCATATATATCCTTTTCATATCCGAGAATATTGGATCCCTTTTGATCCTCATCATGGATAGGGTTGTAGGATCTTTTCTACTCAGATAATATACTACTTTTTTCAACTTCTCATTATGGTATTTGATTGAACAATGATAATTCTTCATCAAATTTAAACACCTTCATTGGTGCATATGGAGCTCCTTTTTTTTGAATATATACTTGAGGCTTTTACGATATGTATATTTTCCGCACTTCTCCCCATAGAGATAATATCTATAAATATTTAATTTAAAGATCATTTCCAATAATTAAATATCATTTTTAGGGTATTTATGCTCATGGATATTTAATTGGTGATAGGAATATTCTATCACCTTGTCATCTTGAATGAGTACACAACTCCATCCTTTATTGGATGAGTCACTGCATATCACAAATCCTTCCCCACTAGTGGATAATGTGAGAACAATTGTAGTGATTTGCCTATTTTCTTAACCCCTTAAAGTTCTCCCCACATTCATTAGTCTAAAAAAAATTCACTCCCTTATATCTTAACTTGGTTAGTGGGATTGAAAATCGTGAGAATTTTCTCAAAAATAGACGATAGCACCCATCTAATCCAAGGAAACTCTGGATTTTTGTCATTGATGTTACTCTAGGACATCCTTCAATTGCATATTTTTTAAGGATCCATATATATCTATTTTCTGGTGATAAAATACCTTATTAATGTTACTTTCTCTATCCAAAAGTCTCATTTATTATAATTTTCATATAAATTTTTATTTCAAAAGTTCTTTAGTACAACATTCAAATTCCCCTTGTGTTCATCCTTTCTTTAGGAGTAGATAAAAATAACGTCAATAAATACAACCAAAAATTTGTCAAGGTAATTCTTAAAGACACTATTCATTAATTCCATGAAGATAGATAGAGAATTATTGATTCTAAATGGCATCACTATTAACTCATAGTGCTCAGACATTGTACGAAAATAAATCTTGTGGATATCATAATTCTTCACCTTTACATAATAATATATCATTCCAATATCCACCTTAGAGAAGTATTGGGATCCAAGTTTCTGATTAAATAAGTCACCAATTCATGGAATTGGATACTTATTCATTATCATAATATTATTAAGCTCTTGATAATAAATTCATAAGCACATTGACTCATCATTCTTCTTTATGAAAAGGACTGGTGCACCCCATGATGAAGAACTTGGGCATATAAACCCTTTATTTTAATTATCCTATAGTTAATTCTATATATATTTAAGTTTAGTAGTGGCCATTAAATATAGATTCAAAAATATTAGCAAAGCTCTAGGTATAATTTTGATTGAGAACTCAACCTTCTCATCTAGGAGTAAGACCATACAATGTATTCTATTATAATAAGAATGTAATCAAGAGTAATCTTTTCTTTATTCTCAATAAATTGAGCTAGATACAGTTTCTCATAGTGTAATAATATCCACGCTTAAGATGATTATTATAAAGGATATTTATCCTCCTCCATGCATTTGTATAGAATAGGAGGGCGATTTGTGATATAGAGGGTTATTTCCTTCTCTCATAAATTTATGTTGTCTCTATACAAGGAAATACAATCAATACCTAGAATAACATCAATTTCTTATAAAGGGTGAATCACAATGTTCACTGGGAAATTCATCCCACAAATTTTGATAAGTGATGAGTTATATACTTGGGATACAATTATTTCCCAATTTTTCATTTTCCCTAAAAGATCGACTTCCATGTTTTGAGGTGGTGTTAGAATAGTTCTACTAAACTTGCATGATATGAAATAATGCATATAACTATAGTCAAATTGGAAATTTGAAGATCATGAATGGATGGTAATCCTACTTTTCACTAGTTCATGTTGGTTCTAATCATTTACTTCATCCAAAATAAGCTTAGTTATGATAATTTTAAACTATTAAACATATAAAAGGGAAACTAGGTACATTGAAATGAAAACACAAAAATGACATATATTCCTTAAACTATAAATTTCTATGTTTCAATTTATGTTATCCATGGTCTGTTTTAGAACATTAAAATTCCATATGAATTTTTTCCCTTTATAATGGTTCATAAGGAACTTATTAATTTACCAAAGCATATCCCTTGGGCATTGAAAACTAGGTTTGAAATAATTCCTCTTTATCGTGCACCAGATGATGATTGATTTAATACCCAGTGGGAATTTTTTGGGGTTATTACCCCTAGGTAAAACTATTCCAGATCCATATCCATTTTTAGTATCAAGATAGGGATTCTTTTCTTATAAACTACTAACTATATACGTTACCATAATTTAGGGATGTTTTACTATGTTTGTAATTATCCCTAACCACTTAACTTGTAACATCTTGTTACCTTCTTTTAGATATTTCTTATCTCACATTTTGTTTCACTCTTTGTTTGGGTGTGTTTTGGGAAATCTGAGGATAGAGAGCCTTTACTTGGGGAAATAACCTAAAGTTCAGGGATGTAGGTTTGTTTGAATTCATAGAGTTTGAGAATAAATGTGAAAAAGGATTAAGATGATGTCCTTTTAGGTCCTAGTTTACTCCAGGGGGGATTTTTCTAGTTGTTTTTTCAAAATCTTTCTAATGGATTATTTCACATTGTGAAAGGATTATGTGAAGAAAACATGTTGTCAGGAAAATGATGTGAGCAGTTTCAACGCATGAATTTTTTTCATGTTGTAAAATTGGTTCACATCATTAAAATTTCAATCAATTTCTTTTACCTGATATGAAACTTTTTCATTGTATATGGATTTCATGGATTTCACATCGTGATACCAAGATTCACATCATGAAATTTTCAGGGTCTATTGGTTCTTATTCATTATACATCTATTTTTATTTTCACATTTCCAAAACCTTCTATCCAAAGACTTAGGATCTCTCCCATAAAATTTTGTGGATATCCACTCCTTTTATATTTTTTCATTCGAAAATTTATCTTCATCATGGTTACACTATGTCTCTATGGGTAAGTGATCTTTCTATTTCTTCGTTTTCATTGGTAACTGTAGTGTTGTTGCACTAAGTTTTTAGATCCATTGGTTTTGTGCTATTGATTTTCTTGATCTTTCTAGATATATAGTTTGATATTCTTCTAGATTATGACCTTTCTATTAGTTGTGCTACAGCATGCGAGTTTCTTGAGGTACATGATGTGTTATCTTATACGTTGGCCATTTTTCTTATTGAATTGATTTTGATATATAAGGATTGATTCTAGGGCCTCTGTTATTTTATTTGTGTTCTTTCGTATTGGTGGATACCATTGTGGTCATGTGAAACCTGAGTTTGAGGTTGGTGGTTTCATTTCTAGCCTATGTTGGATGAACTATATTTCTCTAGTTTTATAAATTGTTTTATAAATTAACTAACATGATTGAATTGTGTGCTTCGAAATGGGTTTTTTAGAAAATATAGTTTTCACCTAGTTTTGGTAAAGGAAAAGATATCTTAAAATCATTGTGAAATGGATTTATGAAATGGTTTTTAAAAAATTATTTAGATGAAATTGTTTAAAAAAAGTAGCACATGGGAAACCTTGGATAATTAGGTGGGAGGTGTAACAATAGGCCTTGTCCATTGATACTATCATTGGGGTTTACTCCTGGGGGGTTTCTCTTCACCCTAGACCCATTTTTTTATGGAATTTTTAGAAACTATTGGGAGGTTTACTTTCTGGGGTGTTCATCTACTCTCTATATTCAATAAATATATTTGGACACTTGAAGTGAACTATTTTCTATGTCTAGGTTCAAGTGTCCCAGCTAGTCTGTCCTGTTTTGATCATTGTCATGATGTTACCTATTCTTTTAGATTGGATTGATTTTGATTTTGATATGATATGTGATACACATTTTTATTTGACTACTTTGATATATGTGATATGATTTGAAACTATTTTACCTTGATTATTTGGAACTATGAGAAATTGGGGAAATTGTTTACTGAGATTTTGATATAAAAAATATTTAAGTGATTACTATTAATTGTTTTCATTAAATTTGGCCATGTTCAAATTATTGTACAAAGACTAGATATGAAACACTTGGGTGGGATCCTAATGAGCCTATTTATCTCACACCTTATGCACCCCTTCAGCAGTTTGTAGACCTTGTTATGTCTTTCGAAGTAGGAAAAGGAAAGGTGTTGCAGTGAGGCATAGAGGTTTATGTCAGATGTGTCTATGTAACTGGTGGAGATATGGTGGGAGTTTACCCATGATATCACTTGGAGTTTCTATTTTGGTTTTAGTTTTCCTTTACTGATTAGACTTATACCTTAGATATTATTCAGCTATATTTTATTTGTATCACTTCTGTTGTTTCCTTTCTGATATGACATATATTTCTTATTTTACTCTTCTACTATTTCCTCCCATAATGTTTGTGTGTGTGTGTCATGTTTTCTGCTTTAGGTTGGGATAAATTCTTTCCTCTAGTGTTTTTATTCCCAGGTGCTAGACTTCAGCCCATAGGGATTGAGAACGCCCTTCGGGTATGTTAAATTTTGAGTTGGGTGTCAGTTTGGGGGGTTATTTAGGTCGGGTTTGTCATAGTTTGGTATTAGAGGTTATGTTGTTCTCATTTTTGTGAAGTTAGTGGATTGTAGATAGTATTTTTGAGACTTGAGAGGTATGTTATGGTGAGTGTATGTCTACCTCTTTCCATGATGAGACTCAAGTTACCATGGTATGTTGGGACGTGTGCCTTCTATTTTTTAGTTCTTCATCTTAATATTAGTTTTTTCTTACAATTTTCTAGTTTGAACTGGGATTATCTCATTGTCTGGTCCTTTCTTTTATTTTGGTGTGCACTAATAGGACTTTGAGATATCCTCCATGGGTTACTTAGGAGGGTGAAGTGGATGCTCCTCAATGGAATTTGTCTCTATATAAGAATCTTATTGAGGCTATCATGTGGATAGTTCCTATTGTCAACCAAAATGTACCCCAATTATAGAATGCATATTTTAAGTTATAGGAAAGAGTTTTAGGAGAAATGGATCAATAGTGGGAGTTCTTACGTGAGAATCAATTGTTGTTTAGATGTATAAATGTAACTCAAGAGGTATATTTCTAGATATAAAATATTGATTATATCTTCAACTTCCTAGACACCCCTAGGAATATTATGGTAAAGTGTGTGGTGTTCACTCTTGAGGTTACCAGCAAGAAATGGTGGGATTCCATTATATAGGAGGATAAACATGGGGGCTTGGAATGGGAGGGTTTAAATACTCTATTCTTCCATTACTTTTCTCCTGAGTATTTGATTATAATGAATTATTTGGAGTTCCTCTCTTTACTATAGGGAGAGAATTCAGTGTTGTCATGCACCAATCAGTTCATGGAGCTGGTTCATTTTCCTCTGAAGGTATTAAAGAATGACCATATGAAGTATCGAAAGTACCTATTGGTTTTGTGACTGGATATCATATTGTGGGTATTTATGTTGAAGATTTTTAATTATATAGAAACAATGGATATGTAAATGATGGAAGTGGTGGATATAGTAGGCTTGTTCGGTTATTCTTTCCCTTCTCTTCCACCTAGTAGAAACTTTAGTGGCACACAGATAAGGAAGATAAAGTTTCATGATCATCACAGGACTAGAGGGGTAGTTCTCAGTAGTGATCCTCCTCTAAACATTCAATTATATCCATTAGTGTGCCTATAACTTGCTATCAGTTTGGAAAGGTTGGTCACACCCAACATTATTTTTCCTCACCAGTGAATATGTGTAACAGTTGTTGGTGCTATGGAAATATATAGAATTTCTATCAAGCATGTATAATCCTTGTTATGGTCAAGGATCATTGGATCCAAAGTTTACTGTAGTGTAGTCAGATACTTCAAAGACTACAAGGCTCCATCCACAAGACTTAGGAGTGAATAACCTTCATGAATTAGATGAGTTTCCAATGGAGGTAGATGTGGGTCTAGAAATAGTGAGGGGTGCCATATTTACTGCATCTTCAGTAGTGACTGGTTTATTTGATACAAGTACTTCCCAATCGTTTATATTTGGAATATTTTTTGTATATGATTAAACTTACAATGGAACTCGTGTCCTTTGTTATGGAGTTAGAAACAACTCTTAGAAATAGGAAAGATTAATGGTTTTGGTGTCCTTATTTTTCACAATAGATAACTGATGTGGAGTTAGTACGAGATTTCCTCATTCTAAATCTAGACCCATTTGATGTTATCGTCATGTGGATTGTCTTATTATCCATTGTGTTTATATTGATTGTTATATTTAGCATATATGTTTTCTTTGAAGTTGATGGGAGCTCTTGGGTGTTTCAGGATAGTGCCATTTGAGGTCAGGTCGTGTAGGACCTTCCCACCCAAATATCAATATTTTTTTGTCTTTTGTTTTAGTTGATACTAATGATGTTTATTTTGTGGGTAATCTTCCCTTGGTTGTCAAGTATTTTCCTGATGTTTTCCTAGATGATTTTTCTGGTATCCTCCATAGAGGGAGGTAGGTTTTATGATTTATCTATTGTCAGGTACATAGATGATCTCGATACACTATTATCATATGGTGCCAGGGGAGCAAAGAGATATCATGACTTGGTTGTATGATCTGATGCAAAAGGGTTTTGTTCATCCTAGTGTTTTTCCTTGGGAATCCCCTATACTCTTTGCTAATAAGGTAGATTATACACTCCAATTATGTGTAGACTATTTGAATTTGAACTGGGTAATGGTTAAGAATAGGTATATTTTCCTTGTGTGGGTTATTTTTTTCTAGTTAAAGGGGTGAATTAGTTTTTCAATATCAATATTTGGTCAGGTTGTCGTCATCTTAGAGTTTAGGATTCTGATATATCAAATATGGATTTCATGAGAAGGTATTTCTATAATGAATATATTATTGTGGATTTTGGTATAAATAAAACTCTTTCATTTTTTATAGATTTGATAAATTGGATATTCCATGAGTTTCTCAATAATTTTATGGTTGTTTTCATGGATGATATTTGGTTTGTTTGAGATCTGATCATGATCATGATCACTGTTTGAGTTTGGTTCTAGAAATCCTAAGGAGTCGTTATTTTTATGGAAATATTTCAAAATGAAATGTATGCATCCAAGAAGTGATGTTATTGGGACATGTGATTTCTGAACATGTCTTACTAGTTGATTATAATAAATTGAAGGCTATCTTGTCATGGGAAGATCCATGAAATTTCTTTGAGATTTGGAGCTTCCTTGGTCTTCCTAGGTACTAATGATGGTTCTTCAAGAATTTCTCAAACTTGGCATGACCATTGACTGATCTTACTAGGAAAGGGATGAAATTAATATAAGATGAAAAGTGTCGGTCTTATTTTGTTGAGATGAAATTACTTCTATCATAAACTCTTATTCGGATCTTTCCTGATCCTAGTAAGGGGTATGTGGTTTTCTGTGATGCTTCTTGTGTTAGTCTAGGTTACATGCTTATGTAGGACTATCATGCAGTGGCTTAAAAATATCACCAACTTTGATCTCATGATAAGAATTACCCCACTAATGGTTCAGATCTTTTCACAGTTATGCATATGCTAAAATTTTGTGGTACTATCTTTTTAGAGAAAGTTTCATGGTCTTCTTTGACCATAATATTTTGAGATATATACTTTCTCAAAAAGAATTGAATCTTGAATTGAGGGAGTTATTAAAATACCTTCAAACAATTTACTTCAACATCACCTATAATTTAGGAAATGGTAATATCATTATAGACTCTCTCATCATGAAAGTACCATCATAGGTTATTCTAGAATTGAATGAGTGGAACCTTATGAGACTCTTCACTTAGTTTCACCAAAATGATCAGGAGGATGTTTAAGGTATGAATTTGACCAGTTTTTAGTTGTCATCATCTCTCCTTAAGTATATTGTGTAGGATCATCAGTAGGATGAAAAGATAATGGGAATTCAAAAAACCCTATATAGTGGGGAGACTATTTCTAGTTGGTCTCTCTCTTCATATGGTACTCTCCATTTTGGGGATTGGTTTGTCTTCCCAACATCTGTGAGGAGATCAGTTTTTTTTACTATCATATTTATTTATGGTAAATTCATTCGGGCACTACAAATATTTATTATTAGATGAGACGATGATTTTGGTGTTCATCTATGAAGTGTGACATTACTGATTATGTGTCCCATTTTTATACCTTCCAACAGATAAATTTAAACAATATAAAACCTTCTAGGTTACTCTAGCCTCTTCCAATGCAAGTTTGGAAATGAGATGAGGTTTCCACAGACTTTTTTGTTGGATTTCCACAAACTCTCAAATGGAGAAATGTTACTTAGGTGGTGATTGATCAGTTAAAAAAAAATTCCCACTTCATTCTAATTAGGGAAACCACTAAATTTTAATGCCTTGTTAAGTTGTATGTACATGAGATTGTGAGGTTGAATAGAGTTCCCTCTACAATTTTTTTGAATAGGGATCTTAGGTTTACCTCATGGTTCTCGAAGAGTATCCATGAGGTGATGGGGACTCAAACCAATTTATGTAAACCCTATCATCCATAGATAGTTATTCAGACAGAGTATGCTATTTAGATCCTAGAGGATATGATCTATTCTTGTGTCTTGGATTTCAGTGGATCATGGGATAAAAATTTGGTATTGGTTGTGTTTTTTTATAAAAATATTTATCAATTGTTGATTATAATTGATCCCTTTGATGATTTGTATGGTATCTCATTAATATTTCATCTTTGTTGGGAAGATGTGTTTGAGGCCTCTGTTGTAGGACTGAGTCTCATTCAAGAGACTTATATGAGAATTTAGGATATACGTCGATGTCTGGTTACATCATATATTCAACAAAAATTTTATTCATATCATTAGCATCATCCTTTTGAGTTTTCCATTGTTGATCATATTTTCCAGACATTTTATCCCTATTTAGGTCATTGTCTTCTTAGAAAATAGTGAAATTTATGAAGAGATATGATGGACCATTTGAGGTCACTGAGCATCTTGGGAAGTTTGATTATTGATTAGCATTTCTAGTTCAGTTGATGGGTATTCATTATATTTTCTATATATATCATCTCAATAATTATCATCCTAATCCCTCTCACATTTTGAGTTGCTAAGAGATCAAGGTGGATCTAGACACTTCTTTTGTAGAGAATCTAGTGGATATAATTAACTCATATGTAAAGTTTTAGTATGGTAAGTAGATTATATTGGTCAGAGTATTATGATGACACATATTATATTCTCTGGAGACTTTGGAGTTTGATTCATTGATATGGGATCAATGGCTCACCTCTTTATGAAAACCATTCTTCCACATGACTCCCCAGGGATGTAAGATCTTATGATGGGGATTTTTTAATATCCCATTATAGTTTTTTAGGTATTTATCATCTCTCTTTCATTTACATATATTTTTGGGTGTGTTTTTAGGGATTTATGCCTTTTGGAATTAATTGAGTCTGGGAGTAAATGTGTAAAAGGATTAAGAGGATGTACTTTCGGGTCTAGGTTGAATCTGGGATCTTTTTATTGGTTTTTTGGTTAATTCATCCTACTAGATGATTTCACATTATGAAAGGGTTACACGATGTGAATTTGTGGTTGGGATGATGTCATGAACTGGTTCATAGCATGAATTGTTTACACATTGTGAAACTATTTCAAGGCTTGAAAATATCGATTAGTGTCTTTTTTAGATGAGGCGATTCCTTTTACAACATATATAGATTTCATGGATTTTATATTTTGAACCTACGGTTCACATCCTGAAATTTCCATAGGTGGTAGGTTTTTATTTTATGCACATCTGATTTTATTTTTATTCAACCGTATATTTCTCTCCTAAGACCTAGGATCTCTCCCATGTAATTTTGGGGATCTTCACTCATTACATGTCATTTCTTTCAGCAATTGATCTTTTTTGTGGCAACACTACATCCCTTCTAGTAAGTGGTCTTTCTACATCTTCTTTTTCATTGGTCGTAATAGTGTCATTGCACTATTTCTTTAGATATTTTGGTTGTGTGGTGTTGATTCTCTTGATCCTTTCTAGATCGGTTGTGAGATCTACCTCTGGTGGCTGACCTTTGTATTAGTTTTGGTGAAGTATGTGATTATATTTAATTACATGTTTGCTTATCTTCTCCATTATACATTTTTCTTGCTGAATTGATTCTAAGATATAAGGATTGATTCTAGCACCTTTTTCCTTGTGTTCTTTCATGTTGGTGGATCTATTTATTGGCAAGTGCAACCCAATTTTAAGGTGTTTTGTTCTATATCAAGCCTATATTGGATGGAATGTATTACTCTAGTTTTATAAATTATTTCACAAATAAACCGTCATGATTAAATTGTGTGTGTGTAAATCGGTTTTTGAGAAAATATGGTCTTCCCCTTATTTTGGTAAAGGAAAATGTATTTTTGAATAATTATGAAATGGATTTATGAAAGGGGTTTCAAAGACTTATTTTGATGAAATGGTTTGGAAAATATATCACATAGGAAGCCTTAGGTACTTATGTAGAAGGTGTAACAATAGGCCTCATTTGTTGATACTATCGGGGGGTTCACTAATGGGGTGTTCCTATGATCCTTAGGCCCATAATTCAAGGGACTTGTTAGGAACTATTAGGAGGTTCAATTTTTGGGGTCTTCCTCTTCACTATGGATTTGAAGCATGTGTAAAGAGGCTTGATACATGTTATTGTCTATATTTGGGAATGAGTTTCCTAGTTAGCCTTACCTATTATGATCTTTGGCACGATGCTACCTATGATATTGGATTGGATTGATTTGGATTTTATATGATATGTGATATATGCTTTGATTTAACTAACATGATTTTGATATAAAAACATTATAATTGATTATCATGCTTTGTTTTCTTTAAAGTTGAGAATGTTTAGATTGTTATACATATAATTAATATGGAACACCTTGGTGGGATCCTACTAATTCTATTTAGTTCACACCACATGCACCCATTTATTAGTGCATAAACCTTGTTACGTATTTCAATATAGGGGAAGAAAAGGAACTATAGTGTGGTAGTGAGGTTTCTGTTAGTTGTGTCTGGGTAGCAGGTGGTGATATGTTGATACTTTACCCACACTATCATATAGAGTTTTTATTTTGGTTTTAGTTTTCCTTTGATGATTGGACTTGTACCTTATATATTGTTTAGCTAATTTTGAGTTTTATCACTTCTTTTGATTCTTTTTTTTATGATATATATTTCTTATTTTACTTTTATATTATTTCATCCCATCATGTGGGTTTGTGTGTCATGTTTTCTACTTTAGGTTGGGTGAAATTGTTCCCTATGGTTTTTGTTCATGCCCAAGTTCTAGTCTCCAACCCATAGGGGTCAGGAACACCCTTTGGGTACATGACCGTTCAGGATGGGTACCAGTTTGAGGGGGTATCTGAGTCATGTTCATTATATCACTAGGGTTTTCTAATCCTAATCCCCAAAAATAACTAAACCTTCCTCTGATAACAAATATGAAAACCAAAGTCTTTTATACACTTTATTTCATGGTTTATTTCATAAAGACATAGATAATATATTATTAGAAGATTGAGAATCCAAGTTTCTTTGGAAAACTAGATACATAGAATAATTACATAAAGTATGGATATAATGACATTAAAAATCCTTAACATGATTTTTAAATTTCATCACTCTTCTAAAACTGCATGGGATAACCTCAGGACGTACATAAGAAAAGGGTGAGCTATAAATCCTAGTGATAGAATAATCAAATCATGACATGGTGAAAGTAATAAATGTAAGTCAAAAAGAATTTCAATGTTATATAAATTAGGTGGGAATCATAAACATTAACATTGAAGAACTATATAAGATAATAACATCAAGGCAACATAAGATTGTCAAAAAAATATAAAACATGACATCCTAGATATAAGTCAAGGATAACCTTGGAGACATCATTACATAGTTTTCTTAGATAACCTCTCGTTCACCATATATGGTACCTCATGAGATAAAAACATTATCCAATGAATTTCATGGCTATATAATTCTAATCCCACTTGTCACGTTCATATCATGTACACACATTTGTGTGCCATATAGATCATACAATATAAGAATGTATTTCATCACTTTTAATCACATGATTAAAGATCATGGGTTAAAAAAATGGAATTACTAAATCAATGAAGGATAGGTACATCTATTTGAATACCCTTGAGTAGAAATGGGGATGGGTATTCACTACATAATTTTTTGGCATGGAAAATCGCAGGATAATTTCGACAGCATAAAAGGTGTACATAAAGATTCATGGAAGGGTTTAATGAGATTGAAATGTGGTATATAATTACTTGGAAATAATAATTATAATAACATTTATTTGTAAAAACATATTATAAGATAAAAAAATTGGAAATCAACTGGCATAATACAATGAAAGTGAATGACTAAAGAGGAGAAGGAGATAATCCCTTACCTTGAGATGGCACTTTTAGAAGAATGGAAAGATCCTCTTAAGATAATGAGAAAACCTTGGGAGGTATTTAGAGAGGGAGAGTGAGAGGAAACTAATTCTAAATGTGTTCTTAGTGAATATTATTGAGAGTTTTTATGGGTAGAAAAAGATTGGGGAATTCATTATTAATTTCTAAACATTGGTTTGGGAATCTATATAATAAAATATTAAAAACCACAAACCTTAACATGGTTTTTACCCATAATTTCTACCAAAAATGAATAGTTTTAAATATTTTATAAGTCTAGTAACCAGACATATTAAAATAATATCATTTGTGATGTGTAAGTGATTCATGTTCATAAATAATTGATTTTAAAACTCTAAAATATAATATAGGTTTTGGAGGATTAATGAAAAGATTATAAAATTAATAAAATAACATAAAAACATGTTAATTTAAATATGAAATATAAATTTGGTTAGTTATTACCTATATAGTATTTAATAATATCTTCTGGGATTTTATGATGTCATAATACATATCGTATATTTATACTGTGTTAATTTTTACATAAAAATTTGAATGTCTCAAAAAATTATGAAACATTCACCATTGGATAATTTTTATGTGATGATTTGAATAATTATATTTATTTTACAAAAATAAGTTTCTAAATTTTAGAACTTACACTTTTAAATAAAAAACCTTATTCACTGTAAAATGCTATTTTTTATGACACTAACCACTTTTTAACCCTTATAAAAATTATATTAAACTTCATTAAATTATACTGTAATATATATTCAAATCAATATTTTATAGTAATAATATTTCTTGAAAATAAAATTTATTTTAAAAATTGTTAAATTTATCAAAAAAATTAGTGTTTTAATTGAAACTGAATATTTCCCCAAAAATTTATTTTTGATTTCTTCTAATAAAAATATTATTTTTATAAAATTAACTATATAATAATTTATAAAGTAATAATAAAAAAATATATATATTATCATTATTTTATTTAAAATATAGATATAAAAAATTTATACTACTAGGTTATAGGTGCATAAACCCAAATTACATCGATATACACCTTAAGGTTAAGTTGTGTGATGGTGGCACATTCTTAGGATGGTTTGGTGAACATGGTTTTAGTAATGATCTATATAATCTTTAAATTATATTTTAAATGGTTTATCTTATGTTGTAGTTATTAAATCTCATCTTAAGATTAGTCAAGTGCAAAGCCCAATGAATCTATCCCCTTGGAAGCTCTGATAAATGGGATTTATAGGGCATGATCCTACTAGTCGATGTTATGTATTATTCCATCTTTATTAATTGTATTTTACCATAAAACTTAATATATTTGTCTTAACAATCATTGTATGATGGCTATATTATCAATAGTTATGATTTTTAATTGTCTTTTAAATCTGATAGGCTATAACAGTCCAAAATAACCAATATAGTGTATGTGTTTTCTATAACTAAAATTCTTAATAAAGAATTTATTCATTCAAAAATGGAGTTTCATTTGAGAAATTTGGTATTCTTACAGAAACCATTTCAAAACACCTTTAACCATGGTCAATATATCGAAGAAATTTTGGAAAAATTGATCGAAGAACCTTAAGTGGTCAAAGTAAGAAAGAACTATTCAATGAATGCTTGTCATATGATTATAAAAGGGCCTTAAAATGAATTATATTTGAAAAAAGTTTTTAATAAAGTATTTAATAAAATAAAATTGATTATTTATGAGGATATAACACATCAGACCAATCATGGATCCAACATAAGACTTTTTTGACTCAATTTCACTCCATTGAGATATGTTTTATATTATTCACATAATTTCTTTTATATGGTATATATACTATCAATTTGACATATTATATCATGAATTACTCTTTATTCATGTTATTTAAAGTTTCAATTCAAGTTTTCTCTTTTAAGGGGTTTTTATTCAAATTTTATTAAAGTTATAAAGGTTTATTTTACAATATAACTCTTATTTAGGATTGTTCATGTTTAGATTTCTATTGGAATAATTATATTCACTTTCTCTCTTTAACCTCATCTATTTTATTATCTTATGGTTAAATCTGGTTTTTCTATTTTTTCAACTTTTCCTCACTTTAGTACTTGAAAAGGTTGAACGAATTTTTTTAAGAAAAGTTGGCCTTATTTCTCTTTATTTGGTCAGGAATATTTCTATTATATATCTATATATTTCAAATTGTTTTAATTTATTTTTAAATTATTGGTAAGGTTATTTTTATACTAACTTTTACTTTATTTACAAAATTTTAAAAATAATTTTTTTAATGTTTTCCAATCAAATCATTTTGAATTTTTAGAAAAGTGTGAAAAGAATGTTCTTTTTAATGTATACAATGCAAAATGATTTTCCCACCTCCATGAAAATTATTCTCTATTTACATTCCTCTTCATGTTTCCAAGACTTTTAAAAAAACCCTTTTTCTATTATTTTATGCATTTTTAGTTTTTATATTAAAATAAAAAGGCATTATTTTACAAAATGTTGAAAATAATTTTTGTAAATGATTTATAACTTCATTTTTACAAACAAGTTACAAAAGATTTAAGGAAAGTTCTTTTTAAAGTTTATATTCCATTTTCCTTTCTACTTTCCAAAATAATTACCTTTATTTTAAACCTTTATTTCTAATGAATTAATTTTCTTATATGATCCTTTACTAATTTATGAATTATATATTATTTTATGATCATTAAGTTTCTTTTGATCATGTTCTCTATCACTCTCTATTATTCATTAGACATTATTTTTCTCCATCGTATCCATATTTTTCTATATCATGGATTATTTATAATTTCAATATTTTTTAATTGTATACCATTTCTATATACAATAATATTTTAAGGAAGATTATTAAGAATATTATTTAATTTACTGGGTAAATATAGATGGTTTGTATTCTAGATTCAATACATATATTTATTTATTGATAAGGCATATTGATTATGTATTGAATTATTGATTCAATATATGAGTGATGCATTAGACTTATGTAAGTAACGGGTGGGTTTTAGTTATATATATTTCTTTGATGCATTACAAGTCTCATGAGAAAAAAAGTTGACCAAATTAGTTGGGTATTTAGTGTATACCAACCAAATCATTAAAATGTCTTAGAATAAGGCCTTGGAAATAAGGTTCTTTATGCATTTCCATGATTCCTTGATAGAAATATCATGGCATCTAACATTATGATATTCCTTCATTAAGATTTTTGTTATTATTATCCATTTTATTGTTATATTGATATTTTTTATGGATTAATTTTAAATCTCAAGTTATTGACTAAATTGAGTATGTATTGATTATCTACTCTTCTATATTATTAATGTCTTATCTACTCATAATATATTTTAATAAATTCTCTTACTGATCATTTTCGATCACCTTTTATTCTGTTTTCTTTACCATGGTATATGAATAATAAATATTTTAAATATTTTCAATGATTCAAGAAAATTTTTCAGATAGGTTTAATTTTTCCAATGTAATATAAAAATCATATTTGTATCTGGTCTCCCAATATTAATGAACTAATAAATATTTCATGTTGTGATCCCTTGTATCTTATACCTATATAATAAAGTGAACATTTGATCTAGGTTATAGGATTTCGGATCATTAAACACACCTGACTAGGAGTTTCATGCTACGGTAAGTCCCCATAAGTAATATATTTAAAAACCTTATGTATTCCTTTTTTATTTTTCATATATAAATACGAACCACATCGTGACCCTTAAATCATGTCATAACAATCTTCTATTAGGAGGTTTCATGGTGTATAGTGTGAAGCCAATGCCATGAGAGTATAGGCCATGTTATAGAGGCTTAGACCTCACCCAAGGAAGTCACATTGTGATATAACCTAGAGTGGTTTCACCATGATGAAGATAGGTAGGGTTTTTGATCCCTTTACCTATAAGTTGTCATGTTGTGACCTAGAGGGGTTATACCACAACCTTCACTGGTGTGGAGGTGTCACGGTATGACAATCATGGTCATGTTTTAACCCGAATTATTATTTATTTTTTTATAGGGTCAACCCTGTCATTTTGGGGTCATCCCCCATCATTATTTAAAGAAGATTGGCATCAATATAGAATCCATTTTTCCATATATACCTCTTTTTATTCCTCCATTCAATCCCCATTGGCGAGGAATGATTTTTGGACTATCCCATGGTGATTCTAGGTGAGTTTCCCTACCCCCACCATTTCCTTTTATCTTCCTTGCCTTTCATTTCCACAGATTTGGTGTAATTTTGGGAGATTAGACACTAATTCCAATATATCATGGTATAATCGGGCTGAGATAATGGGTATTTTCCATGTCTTGTCTCAAGGATGTCCTAAACAGATGATTAGATGTAATTGATCTCCATTTTATTAAAGGTATATTACCTTATTAATTTTTTATGAGTTTAAATTAAATTGTATGAAATTAGTGAGTGATCAGATGTTGTGTGATAGGGATTTTCTTATAGATATACCAGGAGTACACTATAAGAAAATCTCCATGTATCAGTGGTTTTTTTTTTGGATTTGGCGATGGTTTAAACAACCAACAAATTGTTGTGTGATGGTTTCCTGAAATTGCCACTAAAATATGGGTCGGTATCCAATATGTGGCGGTTCATTCCATTTAGCGTCAGTTTTTGGAAAGATTCATAGAAATTATATTTAGAGGTAGTTTTCTATGTTTTATTTTCAGTTTTATGGAAAAAAATATTGATATTTTAGTGGTGGTTATAACCGTCGCTAAATTATTAATCCTTTTTTTCAAAATAACCACCACTAAAATGGAGTAGACCACCATTAAATAAATTTTTTTATATTTAGTGGTGGTTTTAAACACCTCTAAACAAATACAATAATATTACAGAGTTTAAACCATTGCAAAATAAAAAAAACTATTATTTTCTAGCGGTTTAAACCATATTTATATGATAAATTACAAAAAAAACATGTTGAAGAATATGCAACCCCAGAAAAATCTCTGAAAAAAAACAATGCACAGAATCACGTAACAAATTAAACACAACATAATCAGAGTACACATAAATCAGAGTACACAACATACACACAAAAGGAAAGTTTCACCATCTAACAATTATAGTACACATATATAATTCATGGACCAGATCACTCAGCATGGTCCACTCTATGTCACAGATGAAACGTGAACAAACTCTCTCCTCTAATTACTGAACGATGATGATCTCTTCTCATCGCCCTCTCCACCTCCATCTCTACTTCCTACTACCGAAACATGTTAGAAAATTATATTGAAAATTAAACAATGATTAATATTTATATTTAAACTTAAAATCAATAAAATTTTGTGAACTAAATGATTTTGATGTTGTTTGATTTACCTGCCCACCACCAGTCATTGATGAAATATCATTAGGGATAGATCTGGTCATCTTATGATATAAATAATCCAACACTATCTACAAAGAGAATATCTGATCCCCTTGTTACTGAATTGTGCTCTACATAGAAACAAACTGTATTTAGGTATCTCAGGGTAGGGGTGACTATAACCAGGAGTAGATGCAGTTGTAATCCCTGATGGCCTGGTAAAGATCTCAGATTGTATTTTTCCCAAACCCATCATGTGAACTCAACAAGGATACTCCATCCCAAGGACTTGACCAATTGGGTCATCTTGGGATAATGAGAAGGACTACGCAGGATTAGAATCCTATATTTCGTTAATTTTTACTTATAAATCAAATATCAGTCATATTAGAATCATTATATATTAACATAGTGAAAACTGATAATAAGTTATTATAATGAAAAATTAATTCATACCTCAACTACCTTGGTGGGATCATTAAAAAAACTATCATAATATTTTTTATGAACATACAACCACACCTCTATTTGGGATGATTGGTGCCCAAAATTATATAACTGCATTAAACAATGATAAATCAAAAATTTAATATATTGAATAGATAATATTGTCTTATAAAAATTTAAACTAATGAAAAATTAACATAGTCATTTGGATTGTACAAAAAATCTTTTACCCCATAGTGTGAGGGATGATTTGATTAGACCAACTCGATGCATTCTTCCTTGAAACATCCTGAAATAAATAAAATCCAATTTAATAGTAATGTATGAAATTTCATCTCGTATAAATGTAAAATGAGATTAATATAATAATATATATTTAAATACCACGTTCTTCTAATCATGATGAATATTAATAGAAACTTTACATTGCTCTCTAGGTACCCTATTGGGTACCTTATTATATACTTTTTGGTCATTCAATGAAGTATTGTTGAATTCATTCTATAATCTCCATTTAAAATATTTCCATTTCTTAGAAAAATATTCAATGTCTACTTTTGTTCTATCATATCAGCAATGAAAAACTAGAAAACATCTATAAAAAGAGATTCATATTTAAAATATTATAATTTAATAACATAATGACATTTAAATACATCATAATGTATTAAAATTACCTTTATCTATGAATCAAAAACTTCATTTTTCCAAGATGAAGGCATATTCCTCCGATCAACATATGTAATCATAAGGGTAACTAGCTCCCTAGAATTTGGCCAAATAATACTCCAACATTGTCCATAGGGACCCCATAGCAGTAAAATTGGAGAACTATCTTTAGTCTGTTCAGATTCCAAACATATGAACTTTTCATATTTTTCTCTGTTTTAGCATTGTTTCATATTTTATGAAAACACAATTAGCAGTATAAAAAATTGAAAAAAATAGATTCATATTAAAATTTGTTCCAATAATAGTAACCCTCTGATATCCCCATGAATAACCAAGAGTGGCAGTCTACTCCCTCACTAATGAGGTTGTGGAATGGGGAGGCATTGACTGATCTGTTGTTGGGATGCTGATGGAGGGTGTGAGAGACGATGTTGGGGTAAATTGGATGGTGTCTCATATTTCTTAGGAAGGGAGATAGAGGGATCATCATATGTTGTTATAGTCAAGGAAACATCGATTGAGAATCTACTAACATCAGTATAATGCTTCCTCTTTGAAAAACCTGTCATTTAAACTGAGAAAAAAGACACCATGTGAAAAAAAATTAGTTTACGATGAATAATTTGAAGATGAATTATGTTTAACAAGGGGAGTTAAACTAGATTTATAATACATAAAAGTGGACATTGTAAATTTTGGAAATATAAAAAAATATTTAAACTAAATAAAAAACGATGAAGTCAATTAGAATAATATATTTATTAAGTATATATCCACTATATAGACTAATAGAATGATGAATTAGTATAAATAATATTTCATATCCCTGGATAAATCAAAAACTTTGGATGAAGTTTTCAATGATGTGAGTTTTTTCAAATACATAAATGTGAAATGTGAACTGATCAAAAATAAGATGATTGGTAAAGTTATTCGGTGCTAAATAGCTTAACCCTGATTTGAACCAAATTATTTTTCCAAAAAAAACTCAATGAGGATTTAAATGTCATAAAAAAACAAAGAACTATAGTAGTGTAAATGTTATTCCCATATATATCTAATTGATTTAAATGAGAACTTCTCATCTATATCATGGCATGAGGCCATAAGAATTGTATTTTAGATATATGATCAAAACATATTTTAGGTTTATCAAATGTATGTGAAGTATGGACTCTATAATTACTTTTTCAAATAGGAAGTGTACATTGAATAACCACATAGTTTTCTCATTGATGAGGATAATGACAAAGTGTTACAATTATTGATAGTTTTATATGGACTAAATAATGAACCATGATCTAGGAACACAATGTTTTATTTGTATTTATGTATTCTTTTTTCTCAAAGAGGTGGGTTTAATCAGAACTATTATATCATGATTGTGGAAGTGAAGTGGATGTTAGTTCTTTTTCTATGTTGATTACATCCTTTTTAGGAATTAATTACACACAATAAAATTAGTTTTCAAAATTCATGAGGTATGAATTAAAGATGTATATTATTTTTAGATTATTTTTTTTCAATGGTCTAAAAGTATTTAAATGATAAAATGGAACATTTATTTATAAAAAAATATGTTAATTATGGGGGAAAAGGGTTTTATATGGATGATTATAAAAATATTCTTACTCTAGAGGAAACCCAAATAAAATATTCCAAATATGTGGAAGAAAAATTAATTTTTACAATACCCTAATTATCTCACCCCATTCAGGTTACAGCCATACTAAATGCCAATTGATTTCCACATAACATATCATGATCTTTCAAGGAAATACACATGAAAACTAGTTCAGTTTTCTCCGCAATTGGAGTATTAGTAACCATTAATAAAGGAATAAACTCCATGTGAAACCCCAAGAGATTAAATATATGTATAGATATAATATAATTTCATGCCTCAATTCCAATCATATAATAACTAATACTGCATGTGATAAGGATGGTACCTATCACTGTAGATAGTTAAACATAAATCTTAACCTCCTCAACCACCTATAAAGTAGCAAGGTGTTTCCCAAGATTCTTATAATGAAATAGGACCAATATTATCATTATTATACACATATTTGAAGTAACCATTCATTATCTACCTTTCAATAAGTGTGTTTTTTACTTCACATGATATGGAAGCCTATTTGATTAAATGGAACTTCTCATCCTAATTCAAATAAATTAATATCACTCATCATATTATATCAGATACAATAAATAAAGATAAAATTTGTATTTTACAATTAATATTTAATCTAATGTTTTTTATCAATATCCATTAATATTTAGTGGTCTACCATATATAGACTGATCTATACCATCAACTATTCCGATAACATTTTCTACAATATTCATGTTACCTATCATGTGGGATGAAATATCACTATCAATAATATATACATTGATTCCTTATATTCATCTATACTATCTCAAAAATATTTTAATTCCCTTTTAACATATCCATCTTTCCTTCCATGAATCTATGTAATGTTTTGATAGATATGTCATTCCATTTCAATTTTATTCAGTATATGAAATAATGTCATATTATTCTTCCTCTAATGGGTAAAATTAATTTCTCAATGGAATAAAATTTTATTTACATGAATTTCGTTTTTTTTTTGTCTCCCATAGAATAAACATATAACACTTTTTCTATAATAAATTTCTTTAAAACTATAGATAGAGATATTCTGAAAATGTATAATGAATGGATTTATATTTTGATATGAATGATGTGGTATGATTCCCTTTTATTTTCATACAATTAAAATTGATTTCAAATATCCTTTCACCTTAGTGAAATAAAGAATCACGTGTCCATTTAAAAGATCAATTTGATACTTCATTATAGGTAATATTTTATTTCATATATCTCCATAAATCATTATTTTTAATAGATCGTGGATAGTTGATTAGTTCTCAAAGATTGAGATAATTATTCTATATTTTTCCTATCATTGAACATCACATTTTCTTTCATTCCATTAAACACTTCCAAATAGAATAAAAAGAAAAAATTTCAATCGACAACTAGGTCCTTGCATGATCATTACACCCTGAAAATATGTCTAAAATCATTCATTGTTTACCTTGAATCAAACATATTATATGTTTCTAATTATATATTTTTTTGGGTTTAAGGACACCACTAATCCGCCAAAAAAATCTCTTGAAAGTATGTATAGTTTAAATAGCCAGTTATTGATGCCCCAATAACTGAACATTAACTTATAAACCTAATATATTAAAAAATAAAAAGTTCATATAACCTAATCATTTCATCGGGTCTCACTTGTAATAAACAATGACTATAAAACTGAACTGAAACATTTAGAAAAGTGAAATAAAATAATGGAATGAAATAACACATTACTTATACACCATTTGAATAATTGTATCATGTATCAATGAGTTATAAACACTAAAACTTTCATTACTTTTATAAGTTATAAATGATTATGACATCAATAAAAAAATCCTAATTATTTATTATATTATTTCCATGTCAAGGGTTAAGATTTTTAAATGTATGAATGGAACCGCCTACCTCAATCGATTTCTTGCACAATACTCACAAGAAAATAATACCTCCAATAGGTCTACAAGCACATAAAACAACCCTAAAAACCTTTAAATTAATTAACTAAACTCCTAAATTCAAAATCCTAGAATTGAATAATCAAATTCTAACTCACTAGATGGAATAATGGTGCTAAAACAATAAGAAACCGAGTACAATCAAATCCCATCACACAACCTTTTTAATTACCTTTCCTAGGGAGTAGTGGTAGCGACTATTCAAGGGAGAGAGCGGTCAGCACCTCGGGCTCTGGCTCGGGGAGCTCACGGCAGAAGGGTTCCAGTGTCGAGAGGGAGAAGGGGGGTTGGTAGTGAGGGGGAGAAGGGAAGCCGGTGAGGGGGGGAGATGGGCCAGCAGTAGGGGGAGAAGGGGATCTGGTGGAAATGGTGAGATAAGGGCTGGTGGTTAGGAAGAGAAGGAGAGATGGTGGAGAGGGTGAGAAGGGGAGCTAGACTTGAGGGTGTCAAGGGGAGTCTTTGGTGATGGTGAGAGAGGGTTAGTGATGAGGAGGATAAAGGGATCTAGTACGATGGTTTCACGGGGTCAGGGAAGATAGGGGTCATCAGTCTTGGGGTGGGGGAGGGGTAGAAGTGTTAGTGTATAAAAAAAGGATTTAGTGATGGTTTTTAAAAAACAACTGCTATATTTTGAAAAAAAAATAGCAGCGGTTTCATAAACCGCTGCTAATAAATAATCTTTTTG
This sequence comes from Viscum album, assembly GCA_963277665.1. Classification (NCBI taxonomy): domain Eukaryota; kingdom Viridiplantae; phylum Streptophyta; class Magnoliopsida; order Santalales; family Viscaceae; genus Viscum; species Viscum album. Next base: position 1,356,986,558 of record OY728164.1, read on the forward strand.
TAATGGTATGCCATGGGATGTTGGCATTCCATTGCCTGATTTTTTTGTGAGTAAACATCATTTGATGAGTTTTTTGTTGTTATAAATTTTTATATTACATTTAATAATTAATTATAATTGGTTTTAATTGATTATTTTTCATGTTGGGGCTTGGTACAAGGTCTAGGGTGTTGATATAGGTTTGTATGAGGATTATATGAGATTAGGTGATAACTGAGTTTGCTTAAATGGAATAAATCCAACTCAGGTAGGTGATCCCTCTGAGGTTTGTGCATTTTTTTTCTTTGTACCATATGATATAAGATCTCACCTCTTATGTGTGATCAATTTTATATTTAAAATGAAATGTGTCTATTAAACTCCCATGAGTAGAACATAAGTATCAAGTGACCCAATGGACCATTGAACACTATCTTGGTGACTCGATCATTGATGGTCAAGGTATTAATAAAAATTTGTGGTCTATGAGATACATGATCCCTAGAGAGGTATAAATGATATGGATCAAACTTAGTGGACCCTGATATAGGTACCTTTGGTCCTACCCATGTAGGGGTGGGTTATAAACTTTAAATGGTTGTCCCATAGATAGGTCAGGTGGATCCATGATGTATCTTAGAGACACATGTCTAAGTGGTTAGGTGTTTGTATCCTAAGATGGTTGACTAGATGGTGGAGAGAGTGTTCCTCCCCCACTAGTATTTGGGTTCCCAGGTGGGTATACCCTGAGTAGGATTATAGTAAAGTCAGGTGTGAGTGGTTCAACTTAGATTTACTTTGGAAGTGATATGGGATTTATGTCATCTCCCATGTTTGATTTTGATATGGTGTGTCCTATGAGGCTGATTAGGCCATGATGTGATCATGGTTATGTTGAGGGTTGATATTCCCTCTAAGTAATAGACTTGAACCTGGAGGTGGAAATGAGATAGAGGATCCAAGGTGGGGTTTCTAAACAATGATATGACCTAGGGAACCTTGTAGATTTCCTCAGTATAATGTTAATCCAAGATATTATTAGTGTAGTAAGGCTAGTATAGTGATATCCTAATATGGATGTGAAGATGAGGATGGATTTTACACTTAGTAGGAAAATCTATGAAATGTGTGATGGGTTTGGGTGAGTGGAAAATCTTTGTGAAGATGATTTATAATATATTAGATTCTAGGGTGAGAGAATACCCCATTTTTATAAGATATATGATTCCCAAGTGGGGTATCATTCCCCCTTGACATCGATATGGTGAGTTAGAGCATAGTGGGGCACCATTATCCCCTAATATTGTTATGGTGGGGTGTCATTTCCCTTGATGATATCACAGGTGAGGTGTCATTACCACTTATATATATATATATATACATATATATATATATTGGTATTATGGGTGTGGTTTCATTACCCTTAATATGTTATATAGTTCTAGGATGGGGCTCTATTCCACCTAATGCTATTATAGGTGGGGCACTATTCCCAAGATATGTTATATGATTTTAAAGAGGAGCCCTATTCCCCTTGATGGTGTTATGGGTTGGGATTAATTCCTAAATATATGTATATATTGTGATTATGGATTCTAGGGTGGAACGACATTCCCCCTTGATGGGTATGAATTATGATCAAAGACATCTGACATTGGCCAAAGTTGTTATAGTTAACCTTGGGTGTCACCTTCCAACCTGATGATCAATGGTGGTTATTTTATTATGATTCTATGAATTATTTATTATTCTAATCATATCACATCATGCATAAACTATATTTACTCATTATGTTAGGGAAAATATTGGTGGTGGACAACTAGGTAATACTCACACCCTACTCGGATATCCCCAACACTTTGTTACCCGAGAATACCTCATGATTTCATGTGTGGGTAGAGAAGATTCCAAAACCTACATGGATGATTTGGAAAGATTTTGTGGAGTAAGGAGAAAAGGGTCAAGGGTGGTAGTATAACCTTTTTGTTTTTAATTATTTTATTTATTCATTTTTTATATGTTATCATCTTGGTGGGGGATTATTTTAGATAGATGATTGTATGTTTCTGTATTACATTTTTTATAGAATAGATATGTTTTATTTCTTCTGTGTACTTAATTTTTTGTTATGGGTGTTTTTTGGTTATTTAAGTTGTTTTATTACTCTGATATGATGTTATATTATCCTCATAGTATCACCTTTACAACAAACCAAAATTAACATATATATAAATTACATTACTTTTGTAGAATACTTAATACATTAAATAAAAATACTCCCAAAGACCGTACTAGTTTAGTGCCTTTGGAAACTTCTAACACATTCTTCTAATTTGGTGATAGTTCTTCAACATCTCCCATAAATATATTCACCTTTAGTTTTCCAACCTCAAAATTTTCCTTATATCCTGAGGAAAAGATAACATATAAAATGTGTGTTCTCATATTCTTATTAAGGTTGAACAAGGGATATCTCAATCATATCATAATCATAATACATAATAACATAACAATTGAAAATCATCTACAGCATATCATAGATCATGATATCATGTCATGGAATAAAACATAATAGATCATAAAGAATAAATGAACATTTTTCCAAAGGGCATAACATAAGACATAGAATTTGTGACATGTACATAAGTATAGAAAATTATTTCATATTATTCAAGGCCCATTTCCAAGATGATCATAGTGGAGAAAGTCCTTTAATGAACCGAGTTCACTCTTTGTTCCAGCCCTTTATTACTGAACCATATTTACTTTTCATTCTATCCCTCTAATACTAAACCAGATTTACTTTCCATTCCATTACTGTCTCTCTCAGGAGATATAAATATTTACCAAATGTATTGGATGGAGATATAGGTCCAACCTGTCACATAATAAAATCATTCTTACATGTTCCAAGAAAACATAAATCATTCATCATAGCATAACCCAAGGAATAAAATGGGTTTCTCAAACATCATTCCATCATAAGATAATCTATGTAAAATAAATGGATTTCATAAATATCATTCCATAATAAACATAATCAAATAATATGAACAATAGGGATGGTATACTTGAAACATAACCCTATTAAATAATTAAATCTTAGATAGAAAATAATTTTGATAAAACACTTGAAATTAATTCTTGAGGAAAATATCCTTTCTTCTTCAAAAAAATTTTCCTTTCTCAAAATTCAATGAAATTTAAAAGAAAATAATTTATTTGAAAATAAAATTGAAATCTTTTAAAGGAAGATTCCTGGAAGTAAGGTGAAATAAAAATGTAAGAATTTTTTCATGACGTATAAGATAAAAGAAAATATTATTCTCATACTTTTATTGGGAAGTTAAACAAGTACCTCGTAACAAAAAAGACAAAAGATTCCTTTGAAACCATTTAATAAAAATTCACTAATGTGTAAAATTGACTTTAAAAAATTGTATTAAGATAGAAATAATATTTTGGAATACAGATTTAGGAAACATGGACATTGATGATAAATATACCTCAAAAAATACTTATGTATAAATAATCTCAGATAATAATGAGATTAAAAAATTATCCCTTACCAATTTATAATCGGTCAAATCATATACCTCATAAAATAAAGAAAATTATCTGCATTTCATAAACTTCATAATAAGAATCATAAAAATATTCATGGTCAGAATAAACACAAATCAAAATAAATAGGTGGTGTATAAGTTATATGTCCCATAGAAATAAAATTGATACAAAATAATCCCTTACCTTAGGTCTGATATCCTTTGCATGTATCTAAACCTCCTCTTCTTCAGTGTGCTCCCTCTAAGCCTCATCTTAATGGTACTAGAGTTAGAATATTGAGAATTATAGAACCTCTAGAATGTAAATAGGGGAGCTTATAAGGTGAATGGTTAGGGTATGGTTAATATTGATGGCTCAAAGTGAAGTGAAAATGTGAGGGTGGAGGTGCCCTTTTATAATTAAGGTTAAGGGAACTTTTAGAAAATACAAAAATACTAATTTATAATAAACTCAAACCACATCCAAAATGTCCTTATTTAAAATATGATATAATATAAGGTTGTAATATCATCAACCAATAATTTTCATATATTTTTTTATTTAATTTTAAATCTTATCATTTCGTTTTACCCTTAAATAGTCCCTTTTAATTTTAACTAAGGTAAAAAATCAATGTTAAAATAGTGTAATTTTTACTTATTTTATGTCAACTAGACCGTAAATGAACAATATATAAAATTTTAGAGTAAACCTTAATCATTTAAAAAAATTTAAAATGTTTTATGATTTTTAAATAATTTAATAAAACATTGTTATGACAAAATATCAATAGTGTCATTTTAAAACTATTCATTTAATGGATTTTTAAAAATATCAATATAAGATGTTAACCTCAAAAAAATAATTTATTATATGAATAAGGAGAAAATATCATCTAAAATATTTGTTTCATATATTAATTATTTAAAATTATATTTATTTTAATTTTTTTAGTAACATTAACTTTATATTTCCATTAATAAAATAATTAGAACATCAATTTTGTGTTATTATTTAATATACTTATTTGTTGAGTAAAAATTAAAAATAAAATACTTTTATGAAGATAAATCCTCTATATTTCATAATAATACTTATAGTAAAATATATATCCTATAAAATCCAAAATTAAAAATGTTATATGTATTAAAACATGAATGTGACAACTTTAACATCACATTATATAAAATATTATAGGTGTCATAATCTTTTATACATTGATCCAACTAGTCAATAACCCTAAACATGGATGATTATGGTAGATATATACTTGACCAATAAGATTTGATCATGTTTTTTGGTCTTTCAATGGTTATTATTAATTTAATAAAAATTATTTTATTGATTTTCCATCAATTAAATAATTTCCACATCATCAATGTATAAGACCTTAACGTAATTATTTATTTATTAAAAATTTAAGATAAATTATAATGATAAATAAAAATATTTTATATTTAAAATTAGTATTTATAGTTGAATTTATATTTTCTATAACCTTATTTTAAAAATTATAATGTTATTAAAATTTTAGTAAGACATATTTAACTTTTCTTTAAATAAAAAATATTAAATATCCTAATCTCATACAAGTAGATTCCAAAGGGTATAATTTAGACCCTAGGATGTTTTAGGTCAAAAATAACTCATAAAATCATATTATGACATTTTTTATGTTAATTTTATAATATTATATTTACCCTTAATTACCTGATTTACATTTTTACCATATTAATAAAAATTACTGAAGTTACTATTCATAATGGAAAATAATAAAATAATTATATTTACATGGTTTGGACCTATTAATTCCAAGTATGGAATACATTTTTAAAAATTAAAAACATAGAATTTGAAATAATTAATTGAAAATTAATCTTGTTGTCAGAATGAAAATTGGGTTTTTAAAAGTTAAAACATTGTAAAATATTGAAATGTTTTTACATCAAAATTCATGGAAAAATTAATTCCAATGAACACAATTATATTAACTGATAAAAATATATTCTATTTTTAATTTAAAATAATTCAATAATATAATTTATCTACATAAATTATTTCCATTAAAAAAATTTGTTTTCAATTAAAATTTAATATAATTTTATTATTCATCAAAACTTAAAACTTATCAAAAAAATATCAAAAAATAATCCAAAGTAAATTTTTATATTATGTTTCCAAATAATAGATTTATTTTGTTAAATAGAATATATAAAATTATCAAAACTAGATTTAAAATGGGTGCACCATTAAAAGGTGGAAAAAATACATTTTTTGAAAAATACTTCTTTTATCTGAAAAAATGAATTTTTTCTTATATCATGTTTATAAAACATATAATATTAATTTTAAATATTAGATTTAATATATTACATATTTATTACATTAATAAAATCCATATAGAGTGATTTTATTATTTTATAAACTCACTTATTTTCATTTAAATAATTTCTTAGAAGAAAGTTATTATTATTCATATTCGCCATTATAATGAAAAGTTTATAAGGTAACATAATCATATTTAGTTTTTCACTTAAAATCAAACCTGAATGAAATTAATTGTATCAAAATAAATTGAAATTGTGTGCAGCACAAGCCAAGCATAGTGTTATGTATACAGCAAGCTAAGTCGGTGTTGCGTATAGCACAAGCTTATCTTGGTGTAGCATGCAATAAAAGATATCAAAGAAATTAAAATAAAATATATCTCATAAAAATATATGGGTGTTAATTATACCCCCTTAAAATGGATTTTTCCCTCAAAATTCATCTGGGTTATTAAATTATTTAATATGTAAATTTTTATTCCACAGAAACCCACATCATAAAAAAATTACTAAAAACCCTTTTAAAAAGGAATAGTTGGAAAATAAAAGTTACCCAAATTAAGTCATAACTAGGTCTTTACATCGAAGAACATAGGTAAAGATTGTCCATGGAGACAAAATCATAAATAATCATAGAGATTCATAATGATCACTAATCATAATAATGTTGGTGATCCGATGAAGGTTAACAATCACAAAACCATAAACTAAAGAAGCATGAAAGTGGTCATGGATATCATTAAAAATGATGATAATAAGACACCCATTTACATCAAGATCCATTTTTTATAATGTTGAATAATTTTATTGGGAATATATACTTACTTGTTTTTAGTAGAATCTCATTGTTGGTCATGCCTTGAACAATTTCCCCTTCATTTATTATTCAATGAAATGAAGTTGAATTTTCCATTCCTTAAGTGTTAGCAGATCATGTGATCTATAAATAGAATTATAGGTCATTACATCTACCTTTATCACAAACAAAAGTTTATCACAAGTTATCGAATATACATAAGTCCTCCTATAGTGAGATAATAAAAAATTCATCCAGAGTTTAACTTATACTATCCATATATGGATAACCTTACAATACTTTTGAAAACTGAAAATATAAATCTTTAGAAAGAGGTACACTAACTTGTCTTAACATTTATCCCCCATATATCATAAGTTGTCTCTTGTTTGTCACATTCTAAACATATGATCGCATTCATCATGCATTCTCTTTAGTCATGGTAATAACCTGAATTATCATTTATATCCTTATTGATAACATGCATGTTTCCTTATTCCAAAACTTATTGGATATATTCCTTAAGTCCAAAAAATTCGTATAATTCATCCATGGTAGCATAACCATCTTAAAAAAAATACTTAATCAGTTATAAGGAAATCATTACCTTCTGATTTACTTATTCATATCCAACTTATCTTTATCAAGATATCATTATCTCATCATCATGCTTATACTAAGGGTTATCCTTCCCATATTTTTTTCCAAAAAAATATCTGAATAACTTGTCATGGTTACTAGTACCATTGAACATATGCTTTCAAATACTTAAGGAAAAAAATAGTGTAACAATCCTTAGATGTTTATTTATTCCATAATACTATAAAATTATTTCTACAATGTTATTCTTGCTAAAGATGTAATCATTCCACTATCTTCTTAAACAATTGACCAAGATTCATAATTTTATTCCTTAACACTTCTTTAATCTCATATATTGTTGAAAGCCTCTTCATCATCAACAATATAAATACTACTCATATGAACATTCTGATTCTCTTCATTAGATTTTCTCCTAGGGCATCAACTTTCATAATGACCATACATTAAATATTTAAAACATTTAACCATTTCTGATGCCTTATAAATACCCTTATCTTTATCCATTTTTTTAACCGAACCTTTTCCTTTTCAATTACTTACTTTGTGTCCTTTTCCATACACAAATCATCTTCCAGTTTATTTGAAACATTCACCTTGATTCCTTTTCCCACATGATTTACATGAGGAAAATTAAACTTTCTTTCCTTTGTGGACATCATGATAATCAATCTTTCTCTTATTAAGTGGGTTAATAAACTCCCCAAAGTTGATATTTTAATCATATTATAAGATTTATTATTAGGAATAATAATGATGTTTCTCTTTACAACTCCCATTACATTTGATTTATCAACGGGAATATTATTCCATTGTCCATCATATTCTCTATTAACATGAATCCACTTATTTCCATCCATTTTCTAAAACCTAAAAATAAAAGTGTAATATGAAAAATCATACTAGGAAAACAACATAATCAAGGGGGGTACTTTAAATATATAACATCTTAGGTTTAATCCAATGTTATTCATGATTATTACCAAAATTATAGGATTATAACATATAATTAGACATATCCATATGACATCACTAGAAATATCCCTAGAAATATCTCTAGGGATCTCCCTAAAGTTTTCACATCCTAGTTTTCAAAGGTTAACTAAACCTTTACTTTGATACCAACTATAACGATCCAAGCTTGATATGAATGGACACTACTTTACTTCTATGGAATAATTAATACATTACATAAAAATATGAGCAAACATCATATTAGTTTAGTGCCTTTGAAAACATGTAATTCATTCTTCTAATTTGGTGAGAGATCTTCAACATCCCCCATTAATATTTTTACCTTTATTTTTCCTACCTAAAGCCTTTACTTATATCTTGGGGAAAAGAAAACATATGAAAAGGGTGATCTCACATGCTCAGTGACGTTAAAAAATGGAGATATCAATCATATCATAATCATAATACATAAGAACATAACAATTGAAAATCGTCTCCTGCATATCATATATCATGATATCGTGTCATGGAATAAATCATAATAGATCATAAAGAATCAATGAACATACTTCCAAAGGGGAAAACATAAGACATGGAATTTTTGGCATGAATATAATCATAGAAAATCATTTCATATTAGTCAAGTCTCATTTCCAATACCATCATAATGGACAAAGTCTTTTACTGAATTGAGTTCACTCTTCATTCTAACCCTATATTACCAAACTGGATTTACTTATCATTTCGGCCCTATATTACAAAACTAGATTTAATTTCCATTCTATTTTTTTATATCTCAAGAGATATAAATATTTACCCAATTAATTGGAGTGAGATATAGGTCTCACCCATCACATAATAAAATAATTCTTTTGTGTTCCAAAAAAACATAATTCATTCATCATATAATAACCCAAGGAATAAAATGAGTTTCTTAAACATCATTCCATCATAAGATAATCCATGAAAAACAAATGGATTTTATAAATATCATTCCATAATAAACAAAATAAAATCATAAGAACAATAGGGATATTATACTTGAAACAACACCTTATGAAATAATTCTATCTTATAAGGAAAATAATTTTGATAAAAAACTTGAAATAAATTCTTGAGGAAAATATCCTTTCTAATTAAAAAATGTTTTATTTTCCCAAAATACCATGAAATTGTAAAAGAATTATAATTTATCTAAAAATAAACTTGAAATATGGTAAAGAAAGTTTCATGGAAGAAAAGAGTTATGAAAATGTAAGATTCTGTTCATGTCACATAAGTTAGAAGAAAACATTATTCTCATAATTTTATTAGAAATCCCAAAAAGTACCTTATAATTAAACTACAAAAGATTCCTTTCATACCGTTTAATAAAAAATCATCAATGGGTAAAATTTACTTTAAACAATCATAGAATTATATAAAGAATATTTTAGAATAAATATTTAGAAAACATGGATGTGGATGATAAATATACCCCAAAAATACTTACGTATAAACAATCTTGGATAATGATGAGACTAAAAAATTATCTCTTACCAATTTATAATCAGTCAAATCATATACCTCATAAAATAAAGAAAATTATATGCATGTCATAGCCTTCATAATAAGAATAATAAAAACATTCTTGGATAGAATAAACACAATGAAAAATAAATAGGTTTTTTATAAGTCATATGTTCTATAGAAATAAAAGTGAGGAAAAATAATCTCTTACCTTAGGTCTGATATCCTTTGTATGTATTTGAACCTCCTCTTCTTCGATGTTCTCCCTCTAGACCTCCTCTTAAAGGTACTAGAGTTGATATTTTGAGAATACCAAAAACCTATAGAATGTATCTAGGTAATTTTAGAAATGAAATGGGAAGGGTATGGCCAATCTTAAAGGCGCAAAGTGAATTGAAGAGGTGAGGGAGGAGGTTTCATTTTATAATTGAGGTGAGGGTCACTTTTGGAAACTCCAAAATATTGATTTATAATAAACTCAAACCACAACCAAAATCATCCAAAAATTCCTTATTTAGAAGATGATATGACATAAGTTGTAATATCATCAACCAATAATTTTTATATATGTTTTGATTTCATTTTAAAACTTATCATTTTGTTTTAACCTTAATTATTGTATTTTAATTTTAACTAAGGTAACAAATTGATCAATATTAAAATTGTGTGATTTTTATTTGTGTGATGTAAATTAGAACATAAATTAAAAATATAGAACATTTTAGATTAAACCATAATTATTTTATATTTTAAAAATATTTTATGATTTTTAAATAATTTAATAAAACATTATTTTGACAAAATATCAATAATGTCATTTTAACACTATTCATTTAATGAATTTTTAAAAATATCAAGATTAGATGTTAACCTTGAACCAAATAATTTATTATATATATAAAGGGATGAATTTAATCTAAATTTTTCTTGATATATTAATTATCTAAAATTATATTTATTTTTTTATTTTTAGTAACAATAATTTTATATTTCTATTAATAAAACAATTACTACATCAGTTTTGTGTAATCATTTAGTAGAAATTTTTTTTGAGTAAAAATTAAAAATAAACTAATATGATGAATATAAATTCTCTATATTTTATAATAATAATTATTGTTGAATATATCTCAAGTAAAATCCTACATTAAAAAGGTTATATGTATTAAAACTTGAATGTGAAAACTTTAACATCAAATTAAATATAATATTATAAGTTCCATAATCATTTTTATATGGCTCCAAATGGTCAATAGCTCGACCCTTGGATAATTATGGTCAATATATACTTCAAAATTAATATTTGGTCAAGTTTTTTTCTCTTTTAATGGTTATTAAAATTTTCATAATAATTATTTTATTGTTTTTCCATCAATTAAATAATTTCTACATCATTAATGTATAAGCCTTTAAGGTAAATATTTATTTCTTAAAAATTAAAAAAAAATTATCATAATAAATAAAAATATTTTATCTTTAAAATGAGTATTTATATTCGAATTTATCTTCTATATAACCTTATTTTAAAAATTATAAATTTATTAAAATTTGAGTAATGCATATTTAACTTTTCATTAAATAAATGATATTAAATGTCTTAATCTCATAAAAGTGGATTCCAAAGGGTATAATTTCGACCCAAGGATGGTTTTGATAGAAAATCACTCATCTGATCATATCAGGACAAGTGTTAAGGTAGTTTTATAATATTATATTTACCCTTAATTACCTTATTTACCTTTATACCATATTAATAAAAATTATTGAAGTTACTATTCATAATGCCCAAAAATAAAGGAATGATATTTAAATTATTTAAACCTACTGATTAAAAATATTGGATCTATTTTAAAAAATTAAAAACATAGAATTCTTATTGATTAATTTAAAATTAATCTCGTTGTCGGAATGAAAATGGGTTTTTAAAAGTTAAAACATTGTAAAATATTGAAATGTTTTTACAACAAAATTCAGGGTAAAATTAATGAAAATGACCAAAATTATATTAACTAATAAAAATATATTCTATTTATACTTTAAAACCATTCGATAATATAATTTATTCACATAAATTATTTCGATTAAAAAAAATTCAATTAAAATTTAGTATAATTTTACTATTCATAAAAACTTAAAACTTATCAGAAAAATATCAAAAAATAATCCAAAGTAAATTTCTATATAACACTTCCAAAGAATAAGTTTATTTTGTTAAATAGAATTTATAAAAGTTTCAAAACTATATTTAAAATTGGTGTGCTGTCAAAAGGAGGCAAAATTGTATTTTTTGAAAAAATACTTCTTTTATCCGAAAAAATTGAATTTGTTCTTATGTCATGTCTAGAAATCATATAAGATTAATTTTAAACATTGGATTGAATATATTAAATATATATTACATCAAAAAATCCATCAAGAGTGATTTTATTTTTTTATAAACTCACTTATTTTCATTTAAATAGTTTTTCTGAAGAAAGTTAATATTGTTCATACCTGCCATTATAATGACTAGGTTATAAGGTAAAATAACAAGATTTAGTTTCTCACTTAAACTCAATATTACATGAAATTAATTATATCATAAGAACTTGAAATTGTTTTCAACATAATCCAAGCATAGTTTTTGGTATACCACAAGCTAAGTCGGTGTTGTGTATAATGCAAGCTTATCTTGGTGTAGCATACAACAAAAGACATCAAAGAAATTAAAAAATATATATCTCATAAAAAACTCTGGGTGTTACAACCTTTAACCCTCACTGATAGTTAGAATCCTCTAGAATATAGGGAGGTATACCTAAGGTCATGTGGCACTCCAGTCGGGACAATAGTTATTAATCCTTGAACAGGGGAATTATAAAGTTTAATTGAAACTTATTTTATTTTTATTACTAATTGAGATATAATAGATATAAAATAGGGAAATTTTTCAGTTTTTGATGGGCCTAATATTGGTGTTTCATGAACACATTTTCAATAAGAAGTTCTTGTTACTATGGTGGTGGGATTGTTGTTATTGGTTTTTGATGTCACAATTGAGATATTTATTCAAATATAATGTGTCTATTTGATATTATTATTGTGTTTTTTGGATCTTTTCCCATAATGTAAATAGTAATATATATATATATATATATATATATATATATATATATATGCATTCTATTTGGTATGTAGGATTCATATAAAATATGTGTGATTGTGTGTGATTGGTTTCACTAATGACAAGGGTTCAGTTGTTTAAAGTGTCAACAATAACTTATATAGTGTTTTTATATATAACTTGTTGGTGCAATTATACTCATTTGAACCATAGTATTTCCTTCTAATGATAGGTCATGTGGGTCTAATTTTGGGATGTTTTTTATAATGGTTATGTGGTCCCTTTGTTTACATGATTAATAGTGGACCTTAATGGATTGGTATAGGAATTGGATGCCTTGGTAATGGAACCTTGGTGGTTCAGTATAGGATTTTCATGCCTTCATATTGTTTATAGACAAGAATATAGGTATGGTTACTTATATTTTCAACAACAACATATATGGTGTTTTCTGATATAGCTTCATAGTGTAATTCTACATAACCAAACCAAACATGTATGATTTTAATCGATATAAATCATTATAGGATGATGTCATTATATGCATATTGTGGATATGATTTTTATACTTAATTGGTTAGTCTAGAATGCAGATCCCTAGAAAGTATTAGTTCCCTAGAGTGGGTGGTTGAATCAATATTCGATACCTTACATGTATAGGTGGTATCCCTATATTAGGTGTCTTTTCACATGATATGCCTTGAAGGTGTTTTGTTATAAGAGATTAATTTCAGGGATTTGTTGTTTGGATTGGACACAAGTTTCCCTGAGATATTGGATACCTTTGTGAGGTTATAGAAAATTAATGTGAGATTCTTTGGGCTCCTAAAAATCTAAGCACTTAGAGTAATTTTGATATTGAATTGGGATCATAAGGTGGGATATGTTGGATATCTGGACCATTGATTTTTCGTTTGGTTCTTGAGGATAATTTATATTGTGATATTATATGGCTAGATATGGGATGGATAGAGTGTGGATAAATTCTTTTAGTTTTAGAATAACACCCAAGAGGTGGGTGACCATGTAGTAGGATTTGGTATGAGTAACATGAATCAGGATTATTAGAATGGTGGAAATGATGTTCTTCTTACTAAAATTGATTGATTACAATGGGGAATTATGGAATCCCACCTTTTATTTACATAAATGTTCATTATAAAGTAAAAATAAAGTATCTTTTAAAGTTTAGTTACTTGTAAAAAAGGTACATAATACAAGAAAACATAAAAAATAATTTAATACACTTGAATTCCTTCTTATTTGGTTCACCCTATATAAAATTAGTTCATCTCATAACTTGGGGACATAAATCAAAGGAAAGGCTGAGCATAAGTCCTAGTAAGGGAAAGCAAGGGAAACAATTTACAAGTGATCATGATAATTATCAATAAGAAGTTGAAGAATATAATAAAGATGTGATAAAAGGAAAAAAGAGGCATATAATAGTAAAAATGACATGAATCATAATATGGAAATGTGGATACAACATTTAATTGAGTCAGTTATAAGAACATCACTAAGGTGTGTCAACAAGGTGTTATAAAAATTACTAAGGTTATTCACCAAGGTATTCTAAAATGTTTCATATCTAGAGATTAAATTCTTTACTCAATGAATTGTAGATATATCAGGGTGAACCCTTCATATTAATTAATTAATTTTATCAACATAGATCATAATAAAATATTTCAAAAATAACCCATGTATAATAAATAAATGGGTTTCATATCAAAATCATGACTTTTTAAAAAAGTGCTTAAATACAAGATCTTTATGTCATTATTAAACCAAGAAAAAAGAATGTGGGTTTTGTGTATGTTAATCCCAGAATAAAATAGATTATTTTGAAATATATTTGAATACCACTAGAAAAGAAATAGATTTGGGTATTCACACAATAAAATAAGATAATTTCTTGAGAAAGAGAGAAAAACTTTGAGAAGAAAGTCTGGTAGCGCAACGGGAAAGAAAAATGGTTTTATAAAACATTAAAAAGATAGTGGAAAATGGTATCCCATTAATAAAAGACTAAGAATATAAAAAATTAATATAATAAAATATATAGAAGAATATAGTATGGAAATTTTAAAGGTATGCCACATAAAAAAGGGAACTTGAAACGAAAAGAGAAGTTGAGATTTCACTTACCTTGAAGAGTAACTCCTAAAACTAGAATCTTAGAACCTTGGGGGATAGAGGACACATTGGGATGAATATTTGGGAGTTAAAAATATCATATATTCATGTAGGATGAATTTTAATTAAAATTAAATGATGAAATGGCTAGGTATTTATAGAAAATGAGGAGGATTTGTTTATTAATTTCCTTAGACACCTAGGTTGAGGTAAATGAAAAATCATGGCCTTGACCATGGTGTTTTCTCATGTTATTGGACACATGGTACAAATATTATAATATTTTAATCCACAAGAGTCTACCAGCATTTTATATTTTATGTTTTGAAAAATTAAATTAATTTTTTTACAAAATAACATTTTTAAAGTTAAAGTTTCCATTTTAATATTTAGAAAGTAAATTATATATTTGTAAATTGATTAAAATCTATTAAAATATTTGATATTAATAAAATAATATATATATAAAGAGTTTTATTTTGTTTAATTAGTTATAACATAATTATGATGTCATTAAACATACCAAAAAACTCAAACTGTATTTTTACTTTTCACGAAAAAATAAAATATTTTAGAAAATTCTCATAAATTCACCATAATCTAATTTAGATGTAATGATTTCAAAAATGATATTTATTTTATAATAATAATTATCAAAATATGATAATTTAAACCTTTAAATATAAAAAACCTTATTTGTTAAAAATATTAGCGGATAGAAAATGCATAGTGAAATTGCATAGTAAAATCTCTGACACTTGAAAAAATACAATTATTTTATTATTTCTATTTAAATAGGAGTATTTTAGCCATAATATTTCATTAAAATATCTATTATTCATAATATATTATTTTATTATAATATTTATATCTTTTTTAAGTACAATTTTTGTCCAAAAAATCAATTTATCAAATTCCAACTCAATTTTATTCGGAAAAACTATTCTTAAAATGGAATTGATGAAAGAACAATTTTGTTTAAAAATTTTCATTACACTTTAAGTAAATAGGGCCTCAAAATATAACCCCTTATAGCACCCCCATATGACCTAAGGTTAAGGTGTGCGATGGTGATATATTCTTGGGGTGGCTTGGATAACATCGCCCGAGTGGTAATTTTCACTAATGTGAACTTCTCCTGTAGGCGATTTCATTCAATATAAAAATGTTGAATCTCATATTGATATTGGTCAAGATTGAATCCTAGTAATGTTACCTCCATACCAAGATCTGACAAATTATCCTTGTACGTCACGACTCTACTGGTTGAGGCCATCGTTTCTCCTTTATTCATTAGTTAACCATTATCATTTATATTTATAACTCCAATTATAACATTAAAATTATTATTAAGAGTATTGTTTCCAATGGTCATATTGACCAATAATCATATAATAGTCAAAACCCAATGGTCACATTTCAATTTATACTCACATAATTATTAAAGAGATGTACTTTTATTGAGTATAAAATAAAAAACAATTTTAGGAAATATTTATCATTCAAAAAGTATGGTTTGTTATAGGAATGGTCAATTATCTGTGTGTATGAGCCTAGGTTCAATTATATATGACTCATAGGATCATGATTCGAGTTATGCAATTTGGTAGTATGAGAATAGACACATATTGGGTTCCAATGGGATCATATTTGATGGTGGGTAAGAACCTGTGAGAGGGTTCTTTGAGGTTCACTCTACCTTTGGAAGGGTAGAGTGGGTTTTGGAATGGATTTTCAAGAAAATAATTTTTACATAAGGGTAGATTCACACTGGATGTTTTTAGTTCTTGTTACACTATGGATAAGTGAGTGGCCATGTTCATGTCAAATATTGGTGGATTTGATGAAATTTCTAAAGGCATGGTGGCTCAAGGTGTTTAATGAGGATGAGATTTATCCCTATATTATGAGAGATTCCATTAGTGATGGATTATAGTGTGGTGGCATGGTCAATTTGAGCTTGTTCCTTGACAAGTGTTATCTGTATGGGCTGAGAATTTCTTGTGAGGAGCGACATGTGTATGATGTCGGAGCTTTTTGGTAATTTCAGTCAAGGAGTGGTGTAAGGGAATCCATATGATAGGAATTACACCATTTGTTGTTTAAGGGTTAATCCCTAATTATTGATGAATTTTAGAGAATATTGAGTATGAAATTCTTGTTGATACAGGAAAGGATAGAGATGAATGTTTTTCATTGGTGCTCAAGTATGAGTGGGATGTCCATGTCATATTATTATATTAGGTAATGTATAGATTTTTGGCCATAGAAACTAGGTGTTTGGTTTAGAAAATATACAATAATGATTCTCCTATGTTGGGAAGCATCAAATTGATCATGGTGGTATGACCCTCATGTTATTAGGGTTATGGATGTAGTAACACCATTGGTGGATGGTTGAGATGACACTAGTATTTGAATGGGTAGGTGAATCTTATTTATATGGTTCCTTAGGTAAAACCAAATTTTTTATTTAGATGTGGTGTCAGATAGATTTTGGATATGGGTCTTGGGATCATGATGGAATTGATTGTGAGGTGATAATTAGTCATATCATAGGTGAATCAGTGCTCATGGAGAAATTATGATAAACAATATGTTTTCTTAAGTACCCAACTATATAACTACACTAATTGTTTGGTTTGAACTGCGGTGTGGTCATTTGGATGATCTTGTGATGCCTTTAAGGATTTAATTATCATAATTGAGATATATGATATCACATTGGTGGTTACAGTTGAGTATTTTTGGAAAAATTTATCCATAGGAGAACTGAATAGTTCTTTTTATGAAATTAGGTGTAGTGAGGTGGAAATTTCATCAAGCGTGTTGATGTAATTCTCAAAATGCATTTTTGGTGGTCGATTCCTATAGTGGGGAGAACCATGCTTCAGGATCAGCCTTTATAACTAAAACTTATGGTGGGGAGTACCATAATATTGGGGATGGATTAGTTTATTATGCTTTAGTGTATTGAGATATTTGAGTAAATTTGAACACTGCATCGATGTTGGTGATGGTTATGAAATGGTCAATTTTCCATTATGAATAGTGTTCCCTGATGTTTGGAGTTATGTAGTGGAATAACATTTGGAATTCAGAGATAAAATATTGGGGGTTATTTTTAAATTGATGACTGAGGTGGTTCACAAGTGATGCCTAATGGTACATTGAGACTTATCAAGGATGAGAAGTGTTATGGAGGGGAGTATGTAACAACCCACATTATTATGGGTTATAAAATATAGATGGAATTTGAGTTTTATTCACAAGGTAAGGGACGTTTTAAGAATCAATATTTGGATCAGGATTTTAAAGAGATGTGTTTAGATGTTTTTCAAGTCCTCATAAGTGTTTCAGGTGCTCAGGTGAATGTTGGAGTAAGATCGGGGTGACCATGCTATGGAAATTTTTGGTGCAGATGGCTCGTCATAATGTGATATGGAAGGGTCATTCATTGATAATGGAATGGTTGAGGAATCATGCTATATATGTGAATGCGCCATGGTGGTTAGGTACTAGTTGATGAATTTATTGATAGGTGTTATAGTGTGGTGTAGGTTTGAAGTATAGAATGATAGCTATGGGAATTGAGGTTATGATGTAACCAATGGGTGTCATAACATGGTGAGTGGTTGTGTGGGTTTTTTATAAAGAATATATATTAGATATGGGAATTACACCATAACCAATCATTTCATATCATGATAGGTATCTATGTGTTATATATTATAAAACCTTACACATGCCTTTGTTATTTTTCACAGGGAAAGACCGATCACGCCATGACCATAAGGTTACGCCATAATGGATTTTCATGAGGAGATTTTGTAGTGTGTAATGAAAAGGTCATGTTGTAAGAGGGTAGGTTATGTTACAGAGGCTTGGACCTATCATATGGAATGTACATCACATCATGACCCTAAGGGTTTTTGTTGTGATTAAGATGTCTAGGTGTGTCTATCCCTCTACCTAGGGGCAGTCACATCATGACCCAAAGGGTCCACAAAATGACCTGTCCTAGAATAGAGGTATCATAATGTGACACTCATGGTCACATCATGACCCAAACTCTTATCTATTTTTTATAGGGTAATGCCTTTCATTTTGGGGTTGTCTTCCTTTAGTATTTAAGGGAGAGGGGTGTTAAGAGAGGGCCATTTTGGTTGGTTATCCCCCCTTTTGCTTCCTCTATTAAATCCCCTTTGGTAAGGAATGATTTTTAGATGATATTATGATGATACAAGTCAAGATCCTCTCCTTCCAACCCTATTTTCTTTTTTTATTCTTTTCATTTCATCTCCACTGATTTAGTGTCATTTTGGGTCATTTTTTTACACTAATTCCACCAGATCATGGTAAAATCAGGTCAAGATGATGGAATTTTTTCATGGATTGGCTAGAGGATGATCAAACACCATTTCTCACCATTTGGTTAGAGGTACATCACCCAATGAATTTTAACTTGGTTTTAAATTAGACAAAATTAGTGAGTTAACAGTGTCGTATGATATGGATTTTATTTGTAAACATGATGGGATCATGCCACATGATTTTTGAATACTATTTCATGAGTTTTTAGTGAGTAGATGCTACTTAGTGAGTATTTTTTCATTATTAATTTTTGTATTAAAAAAAGAATAATTGATTATAATAGGTTATAATTATTTTTTTTGGATGTTTTGGCTCAAGATAGGGGTTCAGATATTGATACAGTTTTGGATGAGGCTTGAACAAACTTAGGCAATGGTAAATATTTCTTAAAGGGAATAACTCCATGTGAATTATGTGGACCCTATAAATAACCCTAAGGTTTATTAATTTTTTTATGTATCATGTGATATGTGATCTCTCCACTTTTTTGTGATTGACCTTATATTTAAAATGAAATGTCTCCCTTGAAATCCCAAAAGTATAACTAAAGTATCAAGGGATCCAATAGAACCTTGAATGCTAAATTAATGGATTTCCCATTGATAATAAAGGGCATGATCAGAATTTATATTACATGAGATATAAGATCCCTAGAGTGGAATAAATGATATTAATGAAACTTAGTAGCCCTTGATATAGAATCCTTTGTTACTCCCCAACTAATGGAGGATGATGGACTTGAAATGGTTTTCCTAGGGATAGGTTGAGTGAAACCATTATATATCTTAGAGATTATTATCTAGATGTTGAGGTGTGTGTATCTGAGGGTAGATACCTTAAAATATTTGGGCTAGTTGAATAAATAGTAGTACAAGTGTTCCTTCCCTATTATTATATGATTACCTATGAGAGTATATCCTGAGAAGGATTATGTTAAGGTTGGGTGTGAGTGGACCGATCAAGATTTACTTTGGAATTAAGATGGTCTTTATGTCATATCATTAGTGTGATTATAGTATGGTGTGGCCTATAAATCTTATTAAGACATTATCTAATCATGTTCATCTTGTGGTATGGTATTCCCTTTGGGTAATGGGTCTAATCTGAGAGGTGGAAATGAGATAGAAGAGACCATGTGGGGTGTCTATACTTTTATTTAACCTAAGAGACCTTGGATGTTTCCCTAGTATCATGTTAAATATAGAGATGGTTAATGTAATAAAGATAATATGGTGATATCTTGGTAAATATATGGTAATGGGGATAGATTGTGCACTTGAGAGGATAACCTTGGAAATGTGTGAGGGGTTTTAGTGAGTTACCAACTCATATGAGGATGATGTGTGATATATGATAATCAATGTGAGATTATGCCCTGGTTGTATGAGATATATGATTCTAGGGTAGGGATTTATTCCCCTGATACTAATATGGTGATTTGGATTAGGGTGGGTCATCATTCCCCTTGGATATTATTATGGTGATCTAGAGTGGGGTGGGGTTTCATTCCCTGCTGATGATATTATAGGAGGGGCACCATTACCCTGATATATATATATATATATATATTATGGTATTATGGGTGGGGTTTATTCACCTAATATGTTATAAACTTTTAGGGTGGGGCACCATACCCCTGATGGAATTACGGGTGGGGTATCATTCCCCCAGATATGTTATATAACTCTAAGGATGGGCTATACTCCCCCTTGATGGTATTATGGGTAGTGTTATATTACCCCAAATATTTATATTTTTTCACTATGAATTCTAGGGTTTGGTTTCAAACCCCCCTCCCTAATGGGTATTCATTATGATCAAAGATATATGGTACAGGAAAAAGTAGGTATGGAGAACCTCATGTGTTATTTTGGAACTTAAGGATTGAATATGGTTATTTTATTGTGGTTCTTTTATTTATTTATTATTATAATATTATCAAATCGTTAATACATTTTATTTACTATTTATATTATGGTAATCATTGGTGGTGTCCTATCAGGTTATAATCACACCTTTCTCGAGTGGCCCTGACACTCATGATCGCAAGTGCAGGTATGGAAGAGGTCCAGTATTGCATGGATGAGCTAGATAACTTAGATAGAGCCAAAATATGTGTCTTGGGAGTGGTATTAAACCATCCTTATATTTTTATTTTTTTATTCATTTATTTTTATATGTGATCAAACTGGCTGGTGATCAGTTGGGATGGATGACTATATGATTTTTCATTACATTTTTTATAGCATGAATATGTTTTATTACTTCCACATACTCTATTTTATATTAAAGTTGTTTTTTAGTTATTTCCATTATTGTATTACGCTAATATGAGGGTATATTATCCCCATTATATCATCTTAAACCCTCACTACTAGTCTGAATCATATGGCGTATAAGGAGGTTTTCCTATAATAACCCAAAATATCCTTCTATTGTTAATAAAATAAATCAAGTTTCTTGATGAATATTTTATTATATTTTACAATGGAAGTATAAGGAAAAAATATTACATTTCAAATGAATATTACACATCATGAAATAATATTAATTACAAAAAATAGGAATAATACGGGGAGATAAACACCAAAGAATAGTGAACACAAGAGGGTAAAATCGAATGGATCGAGTTCTCCCATAACGTTCACTCCTACCATAAAATGTTAAAAAAATAAGCATTAGTAAAATGATATAAATTATCAAGGGAAGTGTAAAACCATCATATGTGAAGTATTGAATGATGAAGTACAAGAATGGTGGAGTATATATATATAGTGTTTAATGTAGGATCTAATTGTTACATAACCATTAACTAACATTTTCAATGTAGTAGTTATATGACCATTGGGAATTATAACCATTAATCATTATGATTGTTCTTAATAATATTAACAATAGAATAGAGTGTAATGGTGAGAGAGAGTTGATGCATAAGAGGGAAACAATGGCCTCAACTAGTATAATCACATCTTATGAAGTCCATTTTTCAAATCTTGGAAGGGAGGTAGCATCGATATGGTTCACCCTTGAACAAGCATGGGTAGAGCGTCAATAAGTGAGGCTCAAGTGGAATCGACTATGGGAGAGGTTAAATTTTTTGAAGATTGCTGCCAGATCAATGTTAGTTGATCCACCAAATGAATGTACCACCATCATACACCATATACTTAGGGATTATGTTGGTGTGATAAGGGGTTATGTATCTGGAACATAAGTAGTATTGATGTGTAAATTATTTTAGAAATGAAATCGTGGTTACAACAAGCATTTATTTTTTTCAATGTATCACCCTTATATAAAATATCAAATTCACATGATTAGAGGATGAATATGATAAAATCTATTTTTGATACAAAGAAACCATAATTAACCTTTTGAAAAATATATTTATCTATTTTTTATTAAAATTAATCTTTATAATAAATTCATAAAATTTAAATAAATTTTTTTTTCATAAAAAGGTTTTAAATAGTAATATTTATTCTTATATAAATAATAAAATAATATTATACAATCATACAAAGTTCTTCTATTGGCTATAAAGTTAATTTTATAATAAAATTATTATATTTCAATAAATGAGTATTTTATTAAAAAATAAAATAATTCATATTTATAAAATTATTTTGATAAAATGTATTTCATTTTTTAAATCAGTGTGTCAAAATTATCCAACTGTGAATTTTTTTTTGAGACAGTTGAATTTATGGGTAAAAAAGTAAAATATGGTATAAATATGTGTTAATTATTATGAAATTATAATGACTTAAAATTAATGTAATAAATATTATAAAATATTTATATACCAAATATTTTCTCAATAAAATAATTTGTTTTTAAGTAAAAAGGTTTTTTCCTAAACCTATAATGAATCTTCCCAAACCTAAAGTATATTTTAATTTTTAAAAAAATATATTTATAAATAAGAATATTTTTCACATCCAAAATAATATATATCAAATGGGGTTTAGATCATAAACTTTTAAATAACTAAAATTGTTCCCCCTTTGTAAAACCCATGGGCTAAAACCATGGGATGGACACTAGTTTTGCATTTTTTATCACTTAGAGTCCAAAACCAATGTTTAGAAATTAATAAAAAAATCCCACCTCATCTACTCTAAAATCATTCCATTATTATCCAAATGATGTTCTGTCAATTAGATACTTCCATTCCATCTTATTAACCCCATTATATTAAACATTTTGTATGATAGTTATATTTCCAAAATTATTCTTTGATTTTCTATGAAACCTTTTTCATTATGAATACCCAATCCTATTTTCATTCAAGGGTATTAAAATATATGTAATTGTACTTCATTTATTGGTTATTTCCATGTAGGAAACTCAAATTCCCTTCTCATGGGTTTAAAATGTTGAATGTCTCATGCCTTGAAACTCTTATGAACTTAATGATGTTTATATGAAACATGTCCTAGTTATCCATGAATTGTTGATAAAATGAATTATTATAATATATGATATATGTGGTACACATAAATTTAGACATATAAAGGGTGTTCACTAATTTATATATAATGAATTGTGTAATTTTTTCATATCATTATATACCATGTATGGTGCATGGGTGGTTAACCTAGAACACTATGTTATGATGTCTTGGCAATAAACATTGACTTATGCTTATATCATCATGTTTTATGTTATTTCTTCATTTCTTTGATTCAGTGATCTTATGATATAATATTTTCTATTTCATGATTCTATTTTAATATTATTATTTATGTTATTGTGATATGAAATTTTCCTCATATATATATCATGCTTAATGTGATTATTACCTAACTTGAATTTATATATCACCCCTTTTCTTTATGAATTCCACATGATATAATATCTGGTATTATAAGATCAATGGGATATAGTAGCAAGTGATAGAGTTTAAATAAAGATGTATTATTTTTTGTTTAATGTTATTGTATTTAAGTATATAATATTCCAAAGGCACTAGACCATGAGATCATTGGTTTGTGTTTAATAGATTTTTATGTTACAAATTATGTAATGGAATATGTATTGAGATATAGGTTGTTATAGTTTGTATAAAAGAAGGTTCTAGTTATTTTGTGGATTATGATTGTGAAAACATTATTGAAAACCTCAGGGATAAGTCTAAATATAGTATAATCACCTAAATTTTGGTAAATTATAGACTGTGTCATTTTCTAGAAATTAAATCCATTTGTAGATACATACAAGTGGATATAGGCTCTAGAATAGTTGCACCTAAGGATAATAACCATGAAAAGGATGGTTGGGTATTAACTCAATATTCACCTCATGAATGATAAATAGGCGTAATTGCACACCTATTTTGAAACTATTATGGGTTATGATTTAGATAATTCACATGTTCATTATAATCCATTTCAAAGGATTTAAATGTATTGTTATGTAATTTTATTATTTAATAAAAATTTAAAGAACCTAAAAGGAAATTTTTCATTAATAACATAGATTATAAACTATAAATTTATAATCTAGTGTATACTTATAATTTATGATTCATTCCTATTAAGTTCATAGTTTTTCCTTTTTATTTTATTTAATTTAACAATTATCATCTCAAACATTCCATTATTTTATAAAATGGATGGAAATAAAATCAATCATGTTAACAACATACGTGATGATAAATGTGATGATTTACCTAACGAAATTCTAAATATGATAGGGGTGGAATTTTATAAATTTATGGAAGTACTTTCATTGCTTAATCAAGTTAAGAATAATAACTTAAATCATTTGGAATTCCATTCTTCTTCAAGAAGTCGACAAATTATAGTTGATTCCATTATAAGAAAAAGGATTCCAAATTTTAGTGGATCTTTTCATACACTAAATGTATAACAATGGATTAATTCCATTGATAATATATTCTTTTTCCTTCGGTGCTCTAAACAAGATAATGTAACATTGGCTATTTATCACCTAGAGGGAGAAACAGATCAGTGGTGGATACTGATCAACAATACTAAGACCAAGGAATACATTGAATCTATGGAGTGGAATGAATTCTATAAAATATTTTTCAATAAATATTTTCCTCACACATTTTTCCTCTAAATGGAGAGGTAGTTTTTTATAGTTAATAAAAATGAGGATAAATCTATTGGGTCTTATGAGGCGAACTCACAACACTTGCACAGTATTCCTCCAACTTTTTTATTAACACCAAAAGTAACATTTACCACTTATTTAGTGGGTTAAAGTCAATTACTCAAAAATATTTAGTGATTTGAGACTTTTATGACTATGAGGAAATTTTATGATGTGCCCTAAAAGTTGCTATAGATATTGGTGACCCATAGTGGTCCCATGGGACAATATATAAAAAGTAGTGAATATAGTTTATATTTGGAGGACCAATAAATAATCCTCATGGTGGCATGAAAATCCAAATGCTCATATGTCATAAGTATTGGAAGAAGCATCCTAGAAACTATCTCAAGGGGATAAGGAATTGCTTCAAGTTTTAAATGAAGTACATCAAACTAATGAATATTAAAGGGATATGAAGAAGACCAATAATGTTATAGAAGAAAACAAGGTTCTAATCATCCCTATAACCATAACCTAATGTTTCAACTAAAAGGAAAATACACTATAAAAACCACTTTCTTAAGATAAGGGTTATATAAGAAAACCAATAACAATGACCTCTAAGGCTAAGAGAGAAAGGGAGAGATTATTTTATCACTACTGTTGAGGTAGATCCTGAGAATGAAGTTGTGAAAGGTACATTGGTTATTTATTCTATAATAGAGAATGTACTATTTGATTCTAATTCTATGAATACTTTCATATCATGTAAGTTTTATATAATTATTCAAACACCACCACAAGACATGGAGGTTTAATTATCATTGAAAACAAAAAACGATTAAATCATTGAATATCAAGTATATAAATCCCAAAAAACCTTTTCATGCTTCCTTTAGTGAAATTATATGTTATACTGAGAATGGATTGGATGTCCTTATCTTGAGCCAACATCAACTTCCAAGAGAAGGAAATCACTTTCCTTTTTCCAAATCATTATCTAGTTTTATACCATTGCAAGGAGAAATATGAATCTCCTTTGGAAACTTCCTCATAATCAGGGATATTATTTCCCTATGAACAATAATATCTAGCTTAAATGATTGAGAAAAAGGAGAGTATCACACTCTAACACATGCCCATTGTGAGGTTATATACTGATGTATTCCCTAAGTAGTTTCCTAATATTCCTCTTGACCAAGAGGTTTAGTTCTCAATTGAATTTATACCTAGATCCATTTTAATATCCAAGACTCCATATATAATTACCACTATTAGACTGGAAGAACTAAAGAAGAAACTATAATAGATTATACATAAGGGATTTATATGCCCAATTAATTCACCATTGGGTTCATATTTTTCAATAATAAGGATGGGAAAATACATTTATACATTTATTACTATGTGCTCAACAAGATAACAATAAAGAATAAGTATCACATTCCATGGATTGATGACTTATCTGATCAGCTATATTAGCCCTAATATTTTTCTAAAGTATACCTTAAGTTGAGATATCATCAATTAATGGTTAGGGACGAGAATATTCCTAAGACTTCCTTTAATATAGGTATAGAAACTATGAGTTCATAGTGATTTCATTCAGATTCACTAATGCTCCAAAAATATTCAAGTACTTAATGGAAAAAGTCTTTAGATATCACCTTGAAAAGTTTTTTTTGTATTTATAGATTATATTATCATATACTCTAAAAGTTAATAAGGAACATGAGAATCATTTTAATATTATAATAAAGTCATTGAGAAATGATAAATTATATGAAAATTATAGTAAATGTGAGTTTTTTAGAGAGAAAGTACCATTATTTGTGCACGTTATCACAAGAAAAGGGATATATATGGTGTTGGTACCAATTTGTGTATGAAGATTTTATTTGTTGTCAATAGTTGTCAATGCTGGTCAAAATCAAAAAGGAGATGAAGAGGAACTCCAAAGTTGGTGGATAATGTAATTAAAAAGATTTATTGTACAAATCCTAAGTTCAAAGATCTTGTGTCAAAGGTGACACATTGTTTACAACAATGCAGAATAGTGAAGTATCATCCATCTGAGGATTTAAATATTTTATGGTGATCATGAAAAAAGAAATATTCATGTAATTAGCATAAAGGAATTAAAATAGAATCTAAATGTAATAGATGAAGCCGAGAAGATGATACCAATCATATTCAGTGTTTCTTTGAATTATTGATGTTGTTGGAAGGTAGGGATGTTACAGTACCTTCCTTGGATAATCTGATGATACTGAAGCTAATTTCTCAAAGGATATATATATAATAGTGGAATGATTTTGTGATAAAATCATATGAAAGTAAAGGATCATAATTTTCTTTCCAAAGAAGATTTAAAAGTGATGTCATTTCCCAATATTTTCCAGATTTTAGAAAAGGAAGGTGCGTAAGAAATCAGGTTTTTGCATGAAATATTGGTCATGTGTGCAATATTGTTTTGATTTTTTGTGCGCAAGTGGGGTTCCAATACTATCATATTAAAACGTGGCAAAGGAAAGGGTTGTTCAATAAATTCATGTGGTGCACGCAATTGCGCATAAAATTTCAATGTGTGAAAAATAAGTTTGCGTGCAATATGGAATGTGGTTTGTAATTTTGTGTGAAATTGGTATTTCAAGATCATAACTCTAAAAAAGGCATGATGTGTGTGAAAAATTAAATGGTTTGTGAAAAATGATGATGTTGTGCATAAAAGTTTTGTGCGCTGTGGAATGGTTATTCATGTAGGGGTCAAAAATGCCTATAAATAAAAGGTGACCCCCTATAGTAGAGGGGGATCGATACATAGAGAAATCCTGAGCTCTGGTGCGTGAAAAATAGTAGTAGCATGTAAAAATAAGGTTGTGCATAAAAAGGAGAGTTTGCATGGAAAAATTAGGTTGCGAGTAAAAAGTAATTTTTGCATAAAATTTTACATGCCATAGGTGGATCTTTTCAAGCAAGAAAAAAAAATTACGAGTGATACACCCAAAAGATTCCATGAAAAATTTGGGGTCTCGCAGGCCGTCAATAAGTGATATGCACTCTTGAAATGTCTATCGAGGATGGATAATTGCACCCTCTATGAAAATAAGAAACCACGAACACGTGACTATTTTTCTCAAACCCAAGCTTTATTTCAAGAAGGATATATCGCGGGTACACAACTGGTGAATACTCACCCTTGTCGTTCTTTATGAAGACAGATCCATGAACCATCCCTAGTTCTGTGATGAAGGATCGTGTATCCTTTGTGTGAGGAAGAAGACCCATGGAGCTCTCTGCTCGCACGAAGGTGAACACTCTCTGGTTGCATGATTTATATGAACTATTTATAGGGGTATTGTTATTTGTATGAAGAAGATACATATTTGAAACCAAAATCATATCTTCACAAAGGAAGAAGGAATTATACTTATACACTCAGGTGTTGGTATTGAGAATTGAAGAAAGATATTAAGACATGGCTGCACTATTTAATATTTTATTGTGTCAAAGAGAAGGAAGATAATAAGAAGAATAATAGAGAGTTCCAAACTAAATATTGATAATTATTCAAGGATTGTATTGAATATCAGGTTTTTAAAGTGACAGGGATTTCAAGTGCATCAATTCGGGACTTTGATGCAAGCAGTGTCTCTATTGAACAGAGATGAAGACTTTAATGAAAATCCATTGAAGTGACCTTCAAGTCAATAAACTGAAATATACTTCTCCTAAGGTAGTGATATTTGGGGAGTCGACATAAGTAATCTAAGGGACATAGTGTGATATCCATGAACTATTGTAAAGGTAGTATGCCTAGCATATATTAATTTTGACCGAACCATGTAATCCACAAACTAGTGAATATTAGTGGATTTGGGTATGACTGAAAACCTGATGGTGTATGCTCCTTAGACTTAGTCCTTAATGGTGAACCAAGTAAAAGTGTTCTATTTTCCTTATTTATGTGAATGTTTTAACTGTTTCACATATCCATCATATAGGTTTAACCAAGTTCCTACCAATGTGAGAACAAGATCTAGTAAATAAGAGAAAAATTTGGCACACTGATTCACCCCCCCCCCCACTCAGAGTGATCTAGGGTCCTTCAATTGGTATCATAGGGAAAGGTTCGGGTATGTTGGATACTCTATAGTAATTTTATCGAGTGGAAGATTTATGTTTTCTTTCTTATGTCAACAACAAAATATAGTTTTTTTTTAAGATTCATTTACCTATGAGTAGAAGTATATATCCAGCAAGACCTTGCAAAATAGGAAAAACAAGGAGAATAAGTAGTTTAAGAATTCCCTCTTATCTAAATAAGAGGTAGTATCTAGTTCTAAATGTCCTTCCAATAATGAAGAAATATCACGCTTGGAAAGTAAAGAGTAGGTGGCTCAGGTAACCACCAAAATCAAGGATTCCTGAACAAGTGGTAATGATGATCAAACTCTTACCTCGCATGATCTTTCAAGTGATTAAGAGAAATTAATAATCTATATGCATGATATTTTTGAAGAAATAGTTGTTGATATTTGTAGAATATTTCAATGCATGCAGGTTGAGATCACTCGACTAGAAAGAGAAGCTGATAATGTGGAAAATGTCTTAGTAGGGAAAATTTCAGAATATTTAAAGCTCTCCAGATAGGTTTAAGTATTTTAAAAGAAAGAAGGGGTCAATAAGGTTCTAGAAGAAAAGATCCATGAACTTGAATATGATCTTAATAAGATCACTAAATTCAAGAGTTTATATTTTGAAGAAACTTCCAAAAAATTCAAGGAACTTGAATATTTGTTACAAAACAAAGTTATGTTGCATGAATTTGAAGTTAAAAGAATAAAGGAAACTTGTGAAGAAAATATGACTATGATTGAAGAACAGAAAGTCATCCTCAATATAAGATGTCTATAATTGGAAGCTTAGTTGACCAATCTTGATAAGACACATATTGATTCTCCACAAAAGAAGGAAATAATAGCTAATGGAACTCAATGTTCATTGGAGGATTATACTATCAAAATACCTCTAACATATGATAAGAATATTATGTCTTAATTCAATGATCAATCACAAGTAGATGATAAAGTAAAGGTACCATCAATACCATCTTGTACTATAATTTTTAAAGATGTATCTACAAAAAGTGTAGGGTGGAAGTAAAATTCTAAACAAGTATGGATGAGGAAAGGTGATGATATACCTACCACCATGGATAGGGCAGATAAGAAGAACAAGAAGTTGGAATATGGTTACCCACAGAGAATATAAAAAATAAAGAATAAGTCCCAACAACCTTATCCAAAAGATATCAAGAAATCATGATTTTTGGGACAATGTTAGTGCTGCAATAGGTTTATAAATTGTGCATTAGATTGTTGGTACAATCCTAAAAATGAAAAATCACAAAGGAAGTCTATATCAAAGGGGAGAAATCCATAGAAAAAGAATCAACATCCACAGGTCTAGAAACTTCAGTATACTGCAAAAAAAAATTAGAATAAATGAAAACATTTGTGATGTATGAAATGGGAGTGGTCATAAGGTTGGTATATGCTCATCTCAAAATGCATTCATTTTTGATAATAATAAAAGAACTCTGACTCTGGATAAGTATGAAGAATCTACCATGGGATGAAATCAGAAGAATATTGTGAACACAGATTTCCCCAAGAAGATATCAAGTAGAGAATCTGAGAAGACCCTAGATTTTAGATTCATGAAATTGAAGGGAAATTTATCCAATAGAGAAAATAAGAGGGTTGAAACTCATATAAAACTATGTGGAAGATCCAAACCAACTACAATAGTTCCAAATGACATGTTGGTCATCTGTACAGAAGATTTGGAAAGAATGAGGAAACTTGAAAATGTACAGTCCAAGGGTGGTGATGAAGGAAAAGAAAAAAATTCAAATGATGAAGATAAATTGCATAATAGATTGAAAACCAAAAGAAACATGTGTGTTAAAGAAGTTCGGTGTAAGAGAAATATGAAATATGGTCACATTGAAAAAGGTTGTCTAACCTTAATACCAGATCAAGAAATAGTCCATTAGAGAAGTAATAATGTATCATCCATGACAGCTGTTAAGAATAAGAAAATTTCTCCATTCAAAGTAGAAGATAATATAAAGAGATCCATGCCACATCAGCACATATCAGAAAATATGTTTAGATGTGTGAGAATAAATACATGAGTAAATGGAGGAACTTGTTTGATCAAGGTATCTCAACCATATAGCTCATATATATGAAGTAATTAGGATCCACCTAATTCCCTTAAATATATTTTGAATCATATTTTTGTTTTTAATATAGGTAATTGAAGGTAAAATAGGCTCTCAGGGGGAGAACCTGAGAAGTAGTGAATATTGTCATCTCTTGATAGAAAAGCATAAGAAGTTTCCATCCTTGGAAGATTCTTTAATTGATATTAAAATATTAATATGATGAAGGATAACCCTTTATTAATATGATGAGGAGTGTTTCCCTATAGGGGGAGAAAAATTAAGAAGCTTCAAGAGTTATTATTTCAATCAGTATCAAATTATGTTGGTATCAAATTCAATTACTATGGAAATTGCTTGAAGAATATTTTATTGTAAAAGGTATGTCATCTCTCAATATCCCATCATTGGTTTCCCAAAATAAAGATCATTTTACAAAGGGGGAGTAACTTAATTAATCTAGGACATAAGAAGATTGGAAGTTCCCTAAGGTCACTTATCCTTCCAATTTCACTATAATGTTTTTGATGTGTTTGTTGAAGTGAGTGCAAGATTTTCAAGTTGATTATTCCCTATCACATTCAATATCTTTAGCCTAGAATGAAAGAGGAAAACTCTTGAAGACAAAGAAGTTCTCATTACATGATGTATCATGATCAGTGAATAATGGATATATTTGTTGTTTAAATCAAATCCTCTAGTTTTCTACACTGATAATTTCTCAAGTAGACTTAGAGTGAGATGATTGGTAGTTCATTTATAAAGAGAGGATTGATACCCTTTTTCCCATGGAATTTGTATTTCTTTTCAATAATGGGAAGATAAATTGAAATGAATGTTTTTAAGGTGGAGAGAAAGAAAAAGATTAAGGGGAGAGAGAGTATTCTCCTTTTGACATTAACACATTCATTTGAGGCAAACCATAAGGTATTGAAAACAAAATACAAAGGGTAAGATTGTTAGTACCACTTTGTGTATGAA
The DNA here is from genome assembly GCA_963277665.1 of Viscum album. NCBI lineage: Eukaryota > Viridiplantae > Streptophyta > Magnoliopsida > Santalales > Viscaceae > Viscum > Viscum album. The sequence goes on from OY728164.1 coordinate 1,357,019,164, forward strand.
TATTGTATTTTTTTCAATAGTTGTCAATGCTGGTCAAAATGAAATTGGAGATAAAGAGGAACTCTAAAGTTTGTTAAGAATGTAATTTAGACGATTGATTGTACAAATCTTAAGTTTAAAGAGCTTGTGTCAAAGGTGACACATTGTTTACAATAATTCAGAATGGTGAATTATCATCCATATGAGGATTTAAAGATTTGAGGGTGATCATACAAAAAGAAAGATTTATGTAATTAACATGAAGGAATTCAAAGAGAAGCTGAATGGAAGGGATGAAGCTAAGAAAATGATACCAGTCATATTAAGTGTTTCTTGGAATGATTGATGTTGCTGGAAGGTAGGGAAGTTGTTGTACCTTTCTTGGATAATCTAATGATGCTGAAACTGATCACTCAAAGGATATATATATCACGGTGTAATGAGTTCATTATAAAATCATATGATAGTAAAGGATCATTATATTCTTTCCAAAGAAGATTTGAAGGTGATCCCATTTCCCAATATTTTCCAAATTTTGTCAAAGGAAGGTGCGTGAAAAATCAGGTTTGTGCACGAAATATTGGTCGTGTGTGCAATATTGTTTTGTATTTTTACACACAATCATAGTTACAATACCAACATAGGAAAATGTGGAAATGGAAAGGTCTGCACGAAAATTCATGTTGTGTCAGAAATTGCGCTTAAAATTGGAATGTGTACAAAATAAGTTTTCGAAAAATATGGAATGAGGTTTGGAATTTTGTTTATAAGTGGTATTTCAAGATCATAACTCTAAAAAATGGCGAAGGCATGACATGTGTGAAAAAATAAATTATGTGCATGAAATGATGATATTGCGCATAAAAGTTTTGTGTACCATAGAAAGGTTTTTCGTGTAGGGGTCAACAACACCTATAAATAAGAGGTGACCCCCTCCATTGGAAGAGGCTCAATACTTAGAGAAATCCTGATCTCTGTTGCGTGAAAAAGATTAATTGTGCATAAAAATAAGGTTGCGCGTAAAAAGGAGAAGTTGCATAGAAAAATTAAGTTGCTCGTGAAAAGGAAGTTGTGTATAAAATTTTACATTCCAAAGGTGTATCTTTTCATGAAAGTAAAGAAAATTAAGTTTAATACACCCAAAAGGTTTCGTGAAAAAATTGGGGTCTCATAGTCCTTCAACAATTGCTATGAAATCTTGAAGTTTATCAAGAGGAAGGATAACTACACCCTTTGTGCAAAGAAGAAACCATAAACAAGAAACTGGTTTTCTCAAACCCTCACTTTGTTTCATAAAGGAGATCTCACGGGTACACAACTGGTGAATACTTACCCTTGTTGTGCTTTACAAAAATAGATCCACAAACCATCCCAAGTTTTGTGAAGAAGGATCATGCGTTCTCTGTGTGGAGAAGAAGACATGTGGAGATATCTTCTTGCATGAAGGTGAACACTCTTTGGTTGCACAATTTATATACACTTTTTGCAGGGGTGTTGTTATTTGTATGAAGAAGAGACAGATGTAAAACCAAACTCATATCTGTACAAAGGAAGAAGGAATTATACTGATACACTCATGTGTTGGTAAAGAGAAGGAGGATAAGAAGGAGAATAACAGAGAGTTCCAAACTGAAGATTGATAATTATTCAAGAGCTATATTGAATATCTGGTTTTTAAGGTGGTAGGGCTTTCAAGTGAATCAATTCATGACTTCAATGAAAGTAGTGTCTTGTGATGAACAGAGACAAATACTTCAATGAAAATCTATTAAAGAAACCTTCAAGTTGATAAACTGAGTTAGACTTCTACCACAGTAGTGAGCTAGGGAGAGTCGATGAAAGTAATCTGAGGGATGCAGTCAGCTATCCTTGAACCATTGTAAAGGAAATTTTATTTTCATGGACTGAATGTTACTGAACCTTGTAATCCAAAAACTAGTGAAGATTAGTGGATTAAGGTACGACCTAAAACTTTTTGGTGTATACTCCTTGGATGTAGTCCTTAGTGGTGAACCAAGTAAAAGTGTTTTGTTTACCTTTTGTATGTTAATGTTTTAATTACTACACATATCTATAATACATATTTAACCAAGTTCCTTCCTATTTAGGAACAAGATCCAATAAATAAGAGAAAAAAATTTCACTATGATTCGCCCCCCCCCCCCCCCTCAGGGTGATCTAGGGTCCTTCAATTGGTATCAGAGAGAAAGTTTTAGGTATGTTGGATACTCTATACTAATTTTATCTAGTGTAAGATTTATGTTTTCTAACCTATGTCAACAATGAAGTGCAGTTTTGTTGAAGATTCAGTTACCAATGAGCAGAAGTCTATATCCAGCAAGACCTTGACAAATAGAAAAAAGAATGAGAAGAATCAATTTAAGAATTCCTTCTTATCTAAAGAAGGGGTGGTATCTATTTCTCCATGTCCTTCCAATAATTAAGAAATATTAGTCTTGGAATGTAATGATTAGGTGGCTTATTTAACCACCAAAAATAGGGATTCCATCCCAAGTGGTAATAATGATCAAACTCTTACCTCACATGATCTTGAAACTGATCAAGATAAATTAATAAACTATCTGCATGATATTCTTGAATAAAGAGTTGTTTCTATTTGTATAACATTTCAATGCAGGCAGGTTGAGATCACTTAACTGGAAAGAGAAGCTCATAATGTTGAAAATGGATAAGTAGGGGAAATTTTGGAGTGTTTAAATCTCTCCAGACAGATTGAAGTCTTTAAAAAGGAAAAAGGGGTCAATAAGACTTTGTAAGAAAAGATCCATGAACTTGAAGATGAGATGAAGTGTATCACTAAAGTCAATAGTTTATATTTGGAAGAAACTTCCATAAAATTCAAGGAACTTGATACTATGTTACAAAACAAAGCTAAGTTACATGAAGTTGAAGTAAAAAGAATAAAGGAAACTTGTGAAGAGAATATGACTATGATTGAAGACCAGAAATTCATCCTCAATATGGGATGCCTAGAATTGGAAGCTCAGTTGACCAATCATGATAAGACACATATTGAGTCTCCACAAAAGAATAAAACAGTATCTACTAGCACTCAATGTTTACTGGAGGATTATACTGTCAATAGACCTCCAACATGTGATAAGAAGATCATGGATTCATTAAATGATCTATCACAAGTTGATGAGAAAGTAAAGGTACCATCCATACCATCTTTTACTAATATTTCTAAAGTTTTCTATACAAAAAGTTCAAGGTGGAAGAAAAATTATAGACAGTGTGGATAAGGAAAGGTGATGAGATACTTACCACCGTGGATAGGGTGGATAGGAAGAATAAGAAGTTGTAATATAGTTCCCCACAGAGAGAACAATATATCAAGAAGAATTCCCAACAACCATATCTAGAAGATATCAAGAAGTAAACATTTGTTGTCCAATGTTGGTGATGCAATAGTTTTGGGCATTGTGCATTAGATTATTGGTACAATCCTCAAAATGGAAAAGCACAAAGTAATCCCATCTCAAAGGGGATAAATAAAAAGAAGAAGAACCAACATCCACAGGTCCAGAAACATCATTATACTATAAACTTTTTTGGAATAATTGATAATATCTATGATGTATGAAATGTGAGTGGTCACAAGGTTGGTATATGATCATATCAACATGAATTCATTATTGATAAGAAGATAAGACCTCCGACCCTGACTAAGTATGATGTAGCTACCTTAGGAAGAAATCAAAAGAATATTTTCAAAACAAATTTCCCCAAGAAGATATCAAGTAGGGAATCTCAGAAGACCCTGGATTTTAGATCCATGAAATTGAAGGGAATTTCATCCAATTCAAAAACTAAGAAGTATGAAACTTATATAATCTCGGGTGGAAGATCCAAACCTACTAGAATAGTTCAAAATGACATGTTGGTCATCTGACCAGAAGATTTGGAAGGAATGAGGAAACTTGAAAATGCATAGGCCAAGGGTGGTGATAAAGGCAAAGAAAAACTTTTATGTGATTATGAAAAAGTGCATAACTGATTAAAAACCAAAAGAAAAACATGTGTTACAAAAGTTATTTGTGAGAGGTGTAAGAAATTTGGTCACATTGAAAAATATTTACTAACCTTAATACCAGAGCAAGAAATAGTCCTTAAGAGAAGTAAGAATGTATCATCCATGATGGCTGTTAAGAAGAAGAACAATTCTCCATGCAAAGCAGAAGAGAATGTGAAGATATCAATGCCACATTAGCACAGATCATAAAATATGTTCAGATGTGCGAGAATGAAGATTGGATTAAATGGATGAACTTGGGTGAGAAAGGCATCTCAACCATACAGCTCATATCGATAAATCAAGTAGGATCCACCTCATTACCTTAAATCTCTTTTGTATTGTATTTTTGTTTCAAATATAGGGAATTGATGGTAAAGAAAACTCTCAGGGGGAGAACCCGAGAAGTAGTGAATGTTGTCATCTCTTGATAGAAAATCTAAAGAAGTTGCCATCCTTGTAAGATTATTCAATTGATATTAAAATATTAATATTATGAAGGATCACCCTTGATGAAGATGATGAGGATTGTTTCCCTTAAGGGGGAGAAAAATGAAGAAGCTTAAAGAGTTATTATTTCAGTCAGTATCAACTTCTATTGGTCTCAAATTCAATTACTCTAGAAATTTCTTGAAGAACATGTCATTGGGAAGGGTATTTCATCTCTCAATATTCTATCCTTGGTTTCTCAAAATAAATATCATTTTAAAAAGGGGTATTAACTTAATTAATAAGTGACATAAGAAGAATATAAGTTCCCCAAGGTCATTTATCCTATCAATTGCACTTGAATGTTTTTGATGTGTTTGTTGAAGTGAGTGTAGGAGTTTCAAATTGATTATTCCATATCACGTTCAATATCTTCATCCTGGAATGAAAGTGGAAACCCCTTGAAGACAATGTATCTGATTTCTCATCTCATGAGGTATCATGATTAGTGAATAATGGATAGCTTTTTTGTTTAAATCAAAACCCATTGTTTTCTACACCAAGCATTGCTCAAGTAGACTTAGAGTGAGATGATTAATGGTGAATTGCTTAAGAAAGTACTGATACCATTTTCTTAAGGAATTTTTATTTCTTCTCGATAAGGGGGAGAGAAAGTGAAATGAAATTTTGGAAGGTACAGAGAAATAAAAAGATTAAGGGGAGAGAGAAGATTCTCCTTTTGTCGTTGACACATTCATTTGAGGCGATCTTTAAGTTATTGACAACAAAATAAAAAGGGGGAGATCATTGAAATCACTTTGTGTATAAAGATTTTATTTTTTTCAATACTTTTCAATGATGGTCAAAATGAAAAAAAGAGATGAAGAGTAACTCCAAAGTTGGGGGAGAATGTAATTCAGATGATTGATTTTACAAATCCTAAGTTCAAAGAGCTTGTGTTGAAGGTGACACATTATTTAAAACAATGCAGAATGGTGAATTATCATCCATATGAGGATTTGAAGATTTTAGGGTGATCATGCAAAAAATAAATATTCATGTAATTATCATGAAGGAATTCAAATAGAAGCTAAATGGAAGAGATGAAGCTGATAAGATGATACCAATCATATTCAGTGTTGCTTGGAATGATTGATGTTGCTGGAAGGTAGGGAAGTTGTAGTACCTTCCTTGGATAATCTGTTGATGCTGAAACGGATCACTAAAAGGATATATATATATATATATCACGGTGGAATGAGTTCATTTTAAAATATATGACAGTAAAGGATCATTATGTTATTGTCAAAGCAGATTTGAAGGTGATGCATAACTGACTGAAAATTACTTTTTTATTATAAAACAATTTAAGGGAAAAGTGAGAAACCACATACAACCAAACCAAAGGAAGGTGATGCCATTTCCCAGTATTTTCCAAATTTTGGAAAAGGAAGGTTTGTAAAAAATCAGGTTTGTGTGAAAAATATTGGTTGTGTGTGCAATATTGTTTTTTTTTTTTGCACACAAGCGAAGTTCCAATACCAGCATAGGAAAATTTGGAAAAGGAAAGGGCTATGTGAAAAATTCATGTGGTGCGTGAAATTGTGCATAAAATTAGAATGTGTGCAAAAGAAGTTTGCACGCAATATGGAATGAAGTTTGGAATTTTTTGCACAAGTGGAATTTCAAGAACATAACTCCAAAAAATGTCATAGGCATGATGTGTGCAAAAAATTCAATGGTGTGCTTGAAATGATGATGTTGCATGTAAAAGGTTTTCATGTCGCAGAAAGGTTTTTTGCGTAGGGGTCGTCAACGCCTATAAATAAGAGGTGAACCCCCTTCATTGGAGGAGGCTCGACACTTAGAGAATTCTTAAGCTATGGCGTGTGAAAAATAGTATTTTCACGTAAAAATAAGTTTTCTCATAAAAAGGAAAGATTGTGTGGAAAAATTGGGTTACGTATAAAAAGGATTTTGTGTGTAACATTTTATATGCCAAAGGTGGCTATTTAAGTGCAAGCAAATAAAATTATATGTGATACACACAAAAGGTTCCATAAAAAAATTGGGGTCCAACAGGCCGTCAAAAAGTGCTATGCACTCTTGAAATGTCTTTCGAGGAAGGAGAACCGCACCCTCTGAGCAAAGAAGAAACCACAAACATGCAACTGGTTTTCTCAAACCCTCATTTCGTTTCATGAAGGAGATATCATGAGTACAAAACTGGTGAATACTCACCCTTATCATACTTTTTGAAGATAGATCCACTAACCATCCTTGGTTCTGTGTAGAAAGATCATGCATCCTCTGTGTGAAAAAGAAGACCCATGAAGCTCTCTTCTCGCACGAAGGTGAACACTCTATAGTTGCATGATTTATCTACACTATTTTCAGGGGTGTTGTTGTTTCTATGAAGAAGATCTAGATGTGAAACCAAAATCATATATGTACAAAAAAAGAAGGAATTATACTGATACACTCAGGTTTTGGTATTGAGAATTGAAGAAATAGATTAAGAAACGGCTGAACTATTTCATATTATACTATGTCAACTAGAAGGAAGATAAAAAAGAATAAGAACAGAGAATTAAAAACTGAATATTAGTAATTATTAAAGGATTTTATTGAATATAAAGTTTATAAGGTGATAGGGCTTTCAAGTGCATCAATTCAGGACTTCGATGTAAGAAGTGCCTCACGCTTAATAGAGATAAAGACTTAAATACAAATCTATTGAAGCAACCTTCAAATCAATAAACTGAGTTAGACTTATCCTAAGGTAGTGATTTAGGGGGAGTCAGCGGATGTAATCTGAGGGATGCAATGAGGTATCCCTAAACCACTGTAAAGTTAGTGTTCCTGGCATAGAGTGATTGTGACCGAACCTTGTAAATCACAAACTAGTGAAGATTAGTGGATTTAGGTAAGACCAAAAACATGTTGGTGTATGCTCCTTGGACGTAGACCTTAGTTAAGAACCAAGTAAAGGTGTTATTTTTTCCTTATGCATGTGAATGTTTTAATTAATGCACATATGAATATACAAGTTTAACCAAGTTCCTACCAATGTGGGAATAAGATCCAGTAAAGAAGAGAAAAATTTGGCACCCTAATTTACTCCCCACCCTCAGGGTGATCTAAGGTCTTTCAATTGGTATCAGAGGGAAAGGTTGAGGTATGTTGGATACTCTACAGTAATTTTATCCAGTGGAAGATTTATTTTTTCTTTCCTATGTCAACAATGAAGTGCAGTTCTGTTGATGATTTAGTTACCTATGAGAAGAATTCTATATCCATCACGACCCTGATAAATAGGAAAAACAAGGAGGGTATGAATTTTAAGAATTCAATATTATCTACAGAAGAGGTTGTATCTGGTTCTCCATGTCCTTCCAATAATAAAGAAATTTCATGCTTAGAAAGTTAAGAGTAGGTGGCTCAGGTAACCACCAAAAATAAGGATTCTATACCATGTGGTAATGATGATCAAACTATTAACTCACATGAGCTAGAAAGTGATAAAGATAAATTAAGAACCTATCTACATGATATTCTTGAAGAAAGAGTTGTTGTTATTTGTATAATATTTCAAAGCATGTGGGTTGAGATCACCTGATTGGAAAGAGAAGCTGATAATGTGGAAAAGGGATTAATAGGGAAGATTTCATAACATTTAAATATCTCCAGATAGATTTAAGTCTTTGAAAAGAAATAAGGGGTAAATAAGTCTCTAGAAGAAAAGATCCATGAACTTGAAGATGAGATGAAGGGGATCACTGATGTCGAGAGTTTATACTTGGAAGAAACTTCCAGGAAATTCAAGGAAATTGACTCTTTATTAAAAAACAAAGTTAAGTTGCATGAAGTTGAAGTTAAAATAATAAAGAAAACTTGTGAATAGAAGATGACTATGATTGAATATCATAAAGTCATCCTCAATATGAGATGTCTAGAATTGGAATCCCAGTTGACCAATCTTGGGAAGACACATATTGAGTCTCTACAAAATAAGGAACAGTATCTACTGGCACTCAATGTTCACTGGAGGATTCTACTTTCAAAAGACCTCCAACATGTGATAAGAAGATCATGGCTTTATTAAATGATCTATCACAAGTAGATGAGAAAGTAATGGTACCATCCATACCATCTTGTACTAATATTTCTAAAGCTATCTCTACAAAAAGTGCAATGTGAAAGAAAAAATCTAAACAAGCATGGATGAGGAAAGGTGATGAGATACCTACCACCATGTCTAGGGTGGATAGAAAGAACAAGAAGTAGGAATATGGTTCCCCCCAGAGAGCACAACAAATCAAGAAGAAGGCCCAACAACCTTATCCAGAAGATATCAAGAAGTCAAGATTTGTGGGCTAATGTAGGTGCTGCAATGGGTTTGGGCATTGTGCATTAGATTGTTGGTACAATACTAAAAATGCAAAAGCACAAAGGAATACCATCTCAAAGGGGAGAAATCCAGAGAAGAAAAAGAAGTATCCAAATGTTCATAAACATCAGTATACTACAAACAAATTTGGAATAGTTGACAACATCTGTGATGTATGCAATGGGAGTGGTCATAATGTTGGTATATGCTCATATCAACATGCATTATATTGGACTCACCTAATTTGATAATCCCAAATCATGTTTCATTTATGTGATAATCATGTTTTCATTATATGTTAATTATGCTTCATTAATGTTTCTTGTTTCTATAGAGTAATATTCATATACACTCAATCTCACTGCTTGATTGGTTAAGCTTATAGTGAAAATTTTACCTAAGTACAAAGGTCACCAATACAAAGGTCACCGATACAAGGTCACCATTAAAAGGTCACCGATACAAGGTCATTGATACAAGGTCACTGATACAAGTTCACCTATACAAGGTCACTGATACAAGGTCACTGATACAAGGTCACCGATACATGGTCACTAATACAAAGGTCACCGATGTAAGCCTACTACTAAAGGTTACCGATGGAAGGTTACAATTGGAGGTTACCGATGTGCACTTGTTTTTGAAGCCTACCTATACGAAGCCTTTCGTTACTAGTCTACAGATACCCTTACTTAATAAATTCTTATTTTTTTTCTAATGGACATATTTACTAACTTTAATGCTTCTGACTTAATTAATACTTATTGTAGACATATTAGGAGACCATATCATGATAGTACTAGGTACGAGAAATATTGCACGTGATGTATGTAATCCTATTGTCGAACCTTAAATATGAAAGAAAAAGACTGAGGAAGAAAGATATATAAAGGAATAGAGAAAAAATAGATAGAAGTCCAAAAGTTAAATGCATGAGGAACAAATCACTGAAAAACAAGGAAGAACCATTCGAGCACCTTCACCGCGAACCCCAAGAACTTCAAGAAGATCATTTCAGGGAAACAACTTGATGTTGCCTTCTATGTCTCATAAACTTCCAATCAAATCAAGAAGAAAAACTCTCAATTTTTGAAAGCTACTACCTAGAGTTGCGATACTCTGTTTTGGAGACAACTTCCATAGATAGACTCAAACTTCAAATTCTTCACTTCACAGAGTCAAGAGATGAACTCCAAACACATAGATCCTTCTAAACTCTATCTCATCATAATTTCTCTATTTTGTTTCTTCTTTTTACATTTCTGAGAAGTTTTTTTGTCTACTTCACACTCTATCCCCTGTGCTAGAACTGAAGGATATTGAATATCTTTACATCAAACCTCACATACATTTTGTTCCCAAGTAAAATTGTGTAAGATACCGTGTGTGTTTTGTATTGTTTGTCTTTCCCAAGAAGAACAATGGTAGAGGGTGTGAACCCTATACTATTTGTGAAAACTATTGTTAAGCCCGATACAAGCTCTGTATCAAGTTTATTGCTAATATAAACTACTTGGTGGTAGGTGATCACCAAGTAGAGAGGATTAAGTCTATGCTTGAGACTGAACCTCTTGTTTCACTTCATTGAGCACTATATTTTGTTATAATCTGTTTTATCTATATTTCATTGCTTATATTTGCTAAAACATAAAACTGTTTTGATTTCACTTTGATAGTTAATTTTTGTTAGTGTGTGTATTTTTATAATTTAGTAAACTTGTTTCAAAAGTTGAATAGGTGTTTTACCCTGATTCAACTGAGGATTAATCTCCCTTTGAGAAACCAATTGACCAACTAAACATTTACATCTCTACTGCCTTAATTAACTGGTCCATTTTAAAATTGGGGGATCCTTTTAAAATAAGTTTTTTAACAGAAATATTAAGTAGGAACTCAATTCACCCCCCTCTTGAGATTCCACTCCGACCAACATTTGTTATCAAAGGAAGGTTTATATAGTGTTTAAATTCTTTTCAACTATGATTTTAGTTGTATCTTAAAGATCTTAAAATTTCTGTCATATCTAAATTTTCAATTCTTTAAATTCTAAGTAATTATGGAAAATAGAGTTGAGGGTGCTTCTACTAACAGTACACCTTTCTTTAATGGTAATAACTATACTCAGTGGAAATTAAAAATTAAAATGTATCTAGAGAGCATTGGACCTGAAATCTGGACACAATTGAAGAACAACATATATTTCCTGCTACTACTAGAGACACATTGTCTTAGTTGACTAAAGTTACATATAACAATAACTTTTAAGCAATGAATGCTTTTTACTATTCTCTAGGTGATGTTTAATTCAATATAATAACTACTTGTAAAACTAATTATAAAATTTTGGATACTCTAGAAATTTCCCATGAGGGAACATCCAACGTTAAAGAAATGAGATTAAATACATATACTATTAAATATGATAATTTTAAAATGAAGCATGATGAAATTATTTCTAATATGTATCTCAGGTTCAATGAAATAGTGAATATTATGAGTCTTATTGGGAAACCCATGGACAACAGGGACTAGATTATGAGATTTCTTTGATGTGTACCAGACAGATGGATAGGAACTTCTATTTCTATCTGAGAATCTTGTGACATAGGCAAACTACCAGTTAAGGAACTAATTGTAAATATTATGATGTATGAATAATTTAAAGTGAATCAAGAAGTATATGAAAAACCAAGGAAGAAATATGTATCATTCAAGATTACTACCTCAAAGAACAAAGATAAAGAAAAATTTCAAGCTCCTGTAGATACTTCCACAAGTGAAGACTTGTACACTAATAGTGATGATGAGATGGCTCATCTTGTAAGGAGATTCAAGAATTTTTACTAAAAGAAAAATTTCTTTAGACAATAAAACTGCAAAGGAAGGTATGATAATAAAAGAAAGTGGAAAAAGGATAGAAAATGGAATGACAGCACAAATGATATAGTCTGTAATGAGTGTAAATGCAAAGGTCATGTGAAGGATGATTTCCCCAAGATTAAATTTAATAAGAAGTATGAAGAAAAGGGTGAAGGATATAAAAATTATATGAAAGTGTCTTGGAGTGCCTCAGAAGATATCTCAAGTGGATCTGACACTTCTAATAGTGACAAGAACAAACGTGCAAATCTGTGTTTCATGACAGAAGCATTGGAGGTAACACCCAATTCTCCTATACCTAATGATTATTGTTTTGAGAATGAAGGTGAATCAAACAATGATGAAAATATGACTAAGTATGAACTATTTTAATACAATGGAATGATTGAGGATACCTTTAATGGACTCAAGGATAAATATAAACTATTGAAAAGACAATATTCTTTAAATGCTAATTACAAATCTGATCTAGATATTGAGAAAGAAAAATGTTCTCAGCTATTAAAATAAAATACTGAACTCAAATTATCAAATGATCAAATAAAAAGGGATTTGGAAACATTTACTTCCATTAGAATAACCTTGACTCAGTTTCTATGGAAACAAATTGATCTAAAATACACAACTGGTCTAGGATATCAACCTAGATAGAGAAGGATCATTAAAAATAAATTTGGTCCAAAATCTAGATAGTTCACAACTAGTTCAATTTCTGGATCATCTTTTGAAAAACAATTCTCTAAAGGACCAAACAAAGTGTTCGTATCTCAAAATATATATGTTGATTATAGAAAACCAATGAGATAATTATGGGTTCCCAAAGTTTTACTTGTTAACCTCTCTGGATTCAAGAATATCTGGGTACCAAAGTTATCCCACACTTAATCTATTTTGCAGGAAAATTGTCTAATAAAATTTGATTGAGGATATGTCACATTATGTGATAATTCTAAAGGAAATATTGTCATCTTAGGCCAAATTGGTAACCCTGATACTGTATTAATTTCAAAATTACTTTTTTTTATGGGTTAAAATACAATATGCTAAGTATTTATCTGTTTTGTGATGATGGATTCAATGTTAAAGTTAAAAATGTTGCATGAAATGTTTTTAATTTTAAAAATGATTTAAGATTTACTGATCTTATAAATGAGAATGTATATTCTATTGATATGGATTATTTTGTTATGAAAAATTCTTCTTGTTTAAATGTGTTTCATAAGGAATCCAGGTTGTGGCACAGAAGACTAGGACACTGAAATGTGCACTCACTTAGGAGACTGACTAGGAAAGGTTTAGTTATAGACTTACCTAAATTGGAATTCCCTCTTAAAAAATTATGTAATCCTTGTCAAAAGGAAAAATTACACAAAGTTTCTTTCAAACCAAAGAAAGAGGTTTCTACTTCTCAACCTCTGGAGTTAGTTCACATTGACTTGTTTGGACCATTAAGTGTTTCAAGTTTAAATGGGAAGCACTATGTTTATGTTCTTGTAGATTATTTTTCTAGGTACACTTGGGTATACTTTATGGCTCACTAAAGTGGATCTTGTTCTTATTTTATCAAATACTCTAAGTCCATAGAAAATCATAGTGGAATTGAATTAAGACCTTGAGAAGTGATCATGGTCGTGAGTTTGAGAATCAAAAAATTGAATCTTTTTTCTCACAAAATAGATATACTCACAATTTCTTTGCTCCAAGAACACCTCAATAGAATGTAATTGTGGAACGGAGAAATAGAACCCTTCAAGAGATTTCTAGGACAATGCTCAATGAATATGATTTGCCTATTTATTTTTGGGATGAAGTTGTTAACACAACTTGTTACATTATTAATAGTCTTAATTATACATGTTCTTAAGAAGAACCCTTATGAGATTTAGAATAATAGGAAGCCTAAGGTTAATTACTTTAAAGTTTTTGGTTGAAAATTCTTTATCCTTAGCACTAAATATAATCTTGACAAATTTTCTTCAAAAAGTGATGAAGGAATTTTCCTAGGTTACTCAATCTCTAGTAAATCCTATGGAGTATTTAATAAGAGAACCAAATGTGTGGAAGAATAAATTCATGTCAAATTTGATGAGACTGGTCCACATGAATCAAAAACCACTCTTGAACATCCTGAGGAAGATATGTCAATTCTGGACCTAAATGACAAAGACAGTGAACCCTTAGTGAAAACAATCAGTTTTGGAAACTTTCCAGAATATGTGCATGGTGAATCTGAACCTACATATAATCATGAAGAGTCTATTTCAACTCTTTCTAAATGTATAAGAACTCTAAAAAATTATCCTTTACATGATTTAGTAGGTTATCTAAATAGAGGGACACAAACTAGAGCTTCTCTGAGAAACCAGGTGGAACATCAAGATTTTCTTTCATAGCTTGAACCTAAAAATATCAATGATGCAATCAGTGATGAATTTTGGGTGATATCTATGAAAAAAGAATTGAATCGGTTTGAAAGAAACAAAGTTTGGGAATTAGTGGACAAACCTAAAGACACCTTTACCATAGGCACTAAATGGGCATTTAGAAATAAAGTTGATGAATCTAGAATTATAGTTTGAAATAAATCTAGGTTAGTGGCACAAGGGTATAGTCAAGAGGAAGGAATAGACTATGAGGATACCTTTTCACCTGTAGCTAGGTTAGAGGCCATTAGGATACTAATTACTTATACAACTCATCTGAATTTTAAACTTTATCAAATGGATGTTAAAAGTGTTTTTCTAAATGGGTATATAGTTGAGGATATGTTTGTGGAACAAACCCCTGGATTTACAAATCCCATTTTTCCAAATTGTGTTTTTAAACTATCTAAAGCCTTATATTGTCTAAAATAGGCTCTAAGAGCATGGTATGATAGACTTAGTTCCTTTCTTATTTCAAAAGTTTTTATAAAAGGAATAGTGGATCCTACTCTCTTTATTAAAATAATTTCCAAAGATGTTTTAACAATACAAATTTATGTAGATGATATAATTTTTGTATCCTCTAAAAACTCTCTCTGTACTGATTTTTCAAAAATGATGCAAGATGAATTTGAAATGAGTCTAATGGGGGAACTAAAATTTTTTATTGGATTTCAAATTTTTCAAAATAAAAATGGTATTATTTTAAATCAAAGTAAATATAAGAAGGATATTTTGAAACTTTTTGGTTTGGATATTAGTCAAGGTAGTGATACACTAATGAGTACCACTTGCAAGTTAGATGCTGATAAACACGGTGAATCAGGAGATCAAACCAATTACCAAGGTATGATTGGGAGTCTGCTCTATCTTACTGCTAGCAAACCTGGCATTATGTTCAGTGTATGAATGTGTGCTCACTTTCAAGCCAATCCCAAAGAGTCTCACTTAAATATTGTTAAAAGGATTTGTAAATATCTCAAGTATACTATAAATTTAGGACTATTTTATCCAAGAGGATAGTCGTTTGATTTAATAAGTTATTTGAATGATGACTTTACTGGTTGCAAGTTAGACAAAAAATGCACCTCTGGAACATGTCACATTTTAGGAAAGTCTCTAGTATCATGGTGTAGTAAGAAAGAGAATTCTGTTGCATTATCTACTACAGAGGATGAATATATATCTGCTGGTAGTTGTTGTGCTCAAATTCTATGGATGAAACACACTTTACTAGACTGTGGATATCAATTCAAACATGTCTCTATAAACTATGACAACACAAGTTCTATTAACATCTCTAAAAATCTAGTATATCATGCTACGACAAAGAATATTGATGTAAGGCATCACTTCTTGAGAGATCATTATCAAAGAGGTGATATCACTCTTGAATTCTTTGGTACTGAACACCAATTGGAGGATATATTCACAAAGCCTTTGAATTCTAAGAGGCTAAATTACATCAAACATGAGTTAGGTATGATAAACCGTTAAGTATAGGACCTCACTGTTAGACCTTACCAATAGGACCTCACCATTAGACCTTAGCGATAGGACCTCACCGTTAGACCTTACCGATAGGACCTCACCGTTAGACCTTACCGGTACCTCCTTATCATTAGATGACTTGAGTCTGGGACTTTGCGTTTTTGTATTCTCAGCCCGAATCTAAAACGTTTTCTGCATATTTCTTATTTATTTTATCTGTTTCAGTTTTTTATCCCTAAATGATAAAAATAAAACACAGATCACATTTTGATCCACATCAAACCCTCTCCTGAACCTTTTTCTCCCCAATCTCAAAATATAAACCTCTAATCAAACCTCGAACCACTCCAGATTGATGGCAAGAGTCGAAAGGTCGTTGGTTTCTAATGAAGGAGACGCGCCTGATCTTAAGAGACCTAGAGCCAAGTTGAGTAATAGAAGCCAGATAGTGGAAAAGGTTCTTAAACCACATTTATTGAAGAGGGAAATAGTGGTTGAGAAGGAGGTGAGTTCAGAGTGGCTACTATCGGGATGGTATTTAGTACTGAAGGCACTTGAATATCAGGGCTGGGTTGAGTGTTTTGAAAACAATAATGGACCCTATACCCGAATTTAGTGAAGGAATTATATGAGTATCTCTAGTTTGAGTAGTCTGTGGATGAGCATCGGATGACTTCTAGAGTAAATGGAGTAAGTGTGAGTTTCTCCTCTATTGAGTGGGCTGACTGCATGAGGGTTCCACGTGAAGGGATTTGTAATTATTACTCAAAAGTGGTTACTCCCACTAGTGAATTCTTCTGCTATGAAGAAGCATTAGCTGAATTGACAGGGAATGGAATTCCTAGGAAATTCATTTCTGCTATAATGGTAGGATAAGATAAGATGCATTTCAAGTTTATCCAGAAAGTTTTAAGTCTCAGGAGAGGGGACTTTGCAACTTTAAATTTTCAGGATTTTTTTCTCTTGTATATGTTAAAGCATGAAAATAAGTTCAACTTATGTAGGATTTTGATGATTCAACTAGAAGATATTACCAAACCTAGTTCCAAATCCAATGACCTATTTCATGCTAAGTTGATATCCTTTATGTTGAAAGTGAAAGGAGTTTCTAGAGATAAGGAAGAAACTAATGTTGTGCAAGATAACCATTGCATCACCAAAGTGATTTGCAAGATGATAAAGATCAACTGGAATCCATGTCTGAGGAGATGGGTGAATGATAAGACTAAGGTGTATGAATATTTTAATCCTGTTTCTCATCCTACTAGGCCTAAAAATAAGAGATACCCGGGTCTTAAGCTTGGTGAAGTAGAGCCTTCTTATTCAGATGAAGAAGGAAACAGAGTTTCTGTTGTGAAAGAAAGAGAGGATTCTCCTGCAGATGACAGCAGTGATCCTGACCTTCCCTCCAATCATCTTGCTAATACTGTATCCTTTGGTGAGCCTAGTCCACCAAAGATATTGCCTAGAAGGGAGGTTGTCCTAATGGATAGTGATGAGGAAACTAGTGAATAAGAAGGGACTGAAAATGTCTTAAGTGACAATAGAGATACCTCAGATGAGGATGAGGACACTAATTCAAGTCAAGATGACTTTGAGACAGCTACTGCTGAAAGTGAAGAGTAATTTTTAATTCTCAGTCCTTTAATAGGACATATAGAAAGGGTAGAAAGTAGAGATGAAGAATTTGTTGATTTAGTTGAAGCTAGACTTGTTTTGGAAGTCATTGGAGAATGATCCAATTGAGGGGGAGAAACCTGTTACTACATGATCAGTTGTTGTTGGTCATGAGATAGAGGACTAGACAGAAGCTCCTGGCTTTGTGGTTTTAGGCCTAGATTATGGAGATTATGAAGATGACCCGCCTATCAGAAGTCCTCCAATTCCTACTATCTCATAAAATACCATTGTGCAGCTAGTGGTTTTATTACCTCAAGACTATGTAAAGAAGGATGAATTGGATTCTTTGAAATTAGACCTAAAGAGGCATATTGATGAGAAAACCACTGAGATGGCAAGAAAAATATCTCACAATCAAGAACCCATAACATCTACAGTGGAAAGGATGGTCTCTACCTCTCACTCAACTGTGTTACATGTTGTCAAGGGATGTCAGAATCAGGTAAAAACGTTTTCAGTGTCTATGGAATCAATGAAACAGTCTATTTATAGCTTAGATGCATATATGGCTTCAAGAGCTCAGGTGGACAGAGACCTTAGATATGTTAAAAGTGTGGTTCAGCAAATGGTCACAGTGTTTGAGGATTTTAAGAAGTCTATGGAAACACATGTGAAAGGCCAAGATAATGATGTAAAAAAAGTCTGATTAGTGGGCTAACCAAATCATTTAAAGAAACGGTGGCATTCTTTGTGGAACCTCTGGGTGCATCTACTTATTATTAAACCTCTCCTCTAGTTGACATTGTATCCTTCAGGACAGTTGTTAGAGAATAAGTGGAAAAGTTATCTGGTTCTAGTACCTCAGACTCTCAGTTAATTTCCATTACTAGGGAAATTTATAACCTTGTGGGAAATTATTTAAGGGAAGCTTCTCAATATTAGAAGGCCATAAAGGATCAAGTTGACTTCTATTACAAATGGGTATACACTAAGCATCATATGTATGGTCACTTTAATCTACTTTTAGAAAATTTTAGAATCCCTCCTGTCACTCAGGAATTTAAGGATCAAGTGAGCAAGCTTAGAGAGATGACTCCTACCCTAGAGTGATTTGTGAGAAAAAAAAAAGATGATTTCATCTCTGCTATGGAAAGAGGGGGAAGCATTATTATGTACTTCATAAATCTTCTGTTACCCTTCCTCCATGTGGACTGCACACCCATCATTGTTCCTCCTGCTCTGCCTTCTTCTTCAACTCCCTCAGGTTCCACCAGTACTACTCCTTTGATGACTCATGTCCAATCCATTAGAAGTTTGACCCCAATGATTCCTCATAGATCTACTCACTATAGTTCTAATGATACCTCGGTGGATTATCCTCTTACAATTCTCACTGCCATCCCTTGGCCTATCCCTCCAACTTCAGACCCTGCCTCCTCAGCTTCCAAAGACAAAACCCTATTGGACATCTCTGATGTGGATTGAGTGTGGATTGTCTTAGTTGATAGGGATTGGTGTATTCTTTTTGTCTATTGTACTCTTACTTTATTAATACAAACACTCTATTTTCTCTCTTTTTGTTATATATTCCTTTTTGTTAATCAAAAGGGGGAGAAGTGTTTATATGTGTTTATATATGTTATGGCCTATATGTAGTGTTCACCATATAATTTGTGTATGCACACATAAATGATGAAATTAGCAGATTTGTTTAACCTTGATTCAAAAACTCTTAAACCTAAAGATACAATGATGTAACTTATGATTATCAAAGGGGGGGGGGAGATTGTTGGACTCACCTATTTTGATAATCCCAAATCATGTTTCATTTATGTGATAATCATGTTTTCATTCTATGTTAATTATGTTTGATTAATTTTTCTTGTTTTTATAGAGTAATATTCATATACTCTCACTCTCACTACTTGATTGGTTAAGCTTATAGTACAGAATTTATCTAAGTACAAAGGTCACCTGTACAAAGGTCACCGATACAAGGTCACTGATAAAAGTTCACCGATACAAGGTTACCGATACAAGGTCACCGATAAAAGGTCACCAATATAAGGTCACCGATACAAGGTCATCGATACAAGGTCACCGATACAAGATCACAGATACATGGTCCCTGATACAAAGGTCACTGATGCAAGCCTATTGCTGAAGGTTACCGATGGAAGGTTACAGTTGGAGGTTGCTGATGTTCACCCGCTGTTGAAGCCTACTGATGTGAAGGCTACCGTTACCAGTCTACTAATACCCTTAATTTTTCAAATTCTTATTTTTTTCTAACGGTCATATTTTCTAACTTTAATGCTTCTAACTTAATTAATACTTATTGTAGACATATCAGGAGACCATATCTTGATAGTACGAGGTACGAGAAAGATTTCACATGATGAACGTACTCCTATTTTCGAACCTCAAATATGAAAGAAAAAGACCAAGGAAGAAAGATATATAGAGGCATAGAGAAAAAAATAGACAAAAGTCCAGAAGTTAAATTCATGAGGAACAAATTTCTGAAGAACAAGGAAGAACCATTCGAGCATCTTCACTGCGAACCCCAATAACATCAAGAAGATCATTTTGGGAAAACAAATTGAGGCTACATTCTGTGTCTAATAAAATTTCAATCAACTCAAGAAGTAGAACTCTAAATTCATGAAATCTAGTACCTAGAGTTGTGATACTCTATTTTGGAGACAACTTTCAGATATATACCCAAATTTTAAATTCTTCACTTGAAGGAGTCAAGAGCTGAACTACAAAGAAATAGATCCTTCTAAACTCTATATCATCATAATTTCTCTATTGTGTTTCTTCTATTTACATTTTTGAGAAGTGTGTTTGTCTATTTCACACACTATCTCATGTGCTAGAATTGGAGGATATTGAATATCCTTATATCGAATCTCACTTACATTTTGTTCCCACGTAAAACTGCAGATAAGACTGTGTGTGGTCTATATTTTTTTCTTTCCCATGAAGAATAGTGGTAGAGGGTGTGAACCCTGTAAAGTTTGTGAAAACTTTTTTGAATCCCAATATAGGTTTTGTATGAAGTTTATTGCTAATATAAACTTCTTGGTGTCAGGTGATAACCAAGTGGAAAGGATTAAGTATCTGCTTGAGACTGAACCTCTTGTTTCACTTCATTGTGCACTATATTTTGTTATAATATGTTTTATCTATTTTTGCTGCTTATATTTTCTAAAACATAAATCTTTTTTTCTTTAACTTTGATTGTTAGTTTTGGTTAGTGTGTGTATTTTTATAATTGAGTAAACCTGTTTTAAAAGTTTAATAGGTGTTTTACACTGATTCAACTGAGGATTAATCACCATTTAAGAAACATGTTGGCCAACTAAACATTTACATCTCTACTACCTTAATTTACTAGGCCGTTTTAAAATTGGGGGATACTTTTTAAAATAAGTTTTTTAACATAAATTTTAAGTAGGAACTCAATTCACCCCACTCTTGAGATTCCACTCCAACCAACACATTCATTTTTGATAAGAAGATAAGACCTCTGACACCGACTAAGTATGATGTAGCTACCTTGGGGAGAAATCAGAAGAATATTGTGGACACAAATTTCCCCAAGAAGATATCGAATAGGGAATCTGAGAAGACCCTAGATTTTAGATCCATGAAATTGAAGTGAAATTCATCTAATTTAGTAACTAAGAGGTATAAAACTCATATAAACCTGTGTGGAAGATCCAAACCTTCTACAACAGTTTCAAATGACATATTGGTCATTTGGACAGAAGTTTTGGAAAGAATGAGGAAACTTGAAAATGCACAGGCTAAGGGTTATGATAAAGGAAAAAAACTTTCACGTGATGAATATAAAGTGCATAATATATTTCAAACCAAAAGAAACACATGTGTTATAAAAGTTATGTGTGTGAGATGTATGAAATCTGGTTACATTATAAAAGGTTGTGTAACCTTAATACTAAAGCAAGAAATAGTCCTTAAGAGAAGTAAGAATGTATCATCCCTGATGGCTATTAAAAAGAAGAAAAATTCTCTATGCAAAGAAGAAGAGAATGTGAAGAGATACATGTCACATTATTACAGATTAGAAAATATATTTAGATGTGCGAGAATGAATACTAGAGTAAATGGAGGAACTTGGTTGAGAAAGGCATCTCAACCATACAGATCATATCAATGAAGAAAGTAGGATTCACCTCATTCCCTTAAATATATTTTGTATCATATTTGTGTTTCTAATATAGGGAATTTAAGGTGAAGCAATCTCTCAGGGGGAGAACTTGAGAAGTAGTGAATGTTGTTATCTCTTGATAGAAAAGCTTAAAAATTTTCCATCCTTGGAAAATTATTAAATTGATATTAAAATATTAATATAATGAAGGATCACCCTTGATGAAGATTATGAGGAGTGTTTCCCTTGAAGGGGAGAAAAATGAAGAAGTTTCAAGAGTTATTATTTCAATCAGTAACAACTTCAATTCGTGTCAAATTAAATTACTCTGAAAATTTCTTAAAGAACATGTCATTGGAAAAGGATTTTCATCTCTCAATCTCCATTCTTTGTCTTCTCAAAATAAATATCATTTTACAAAGGGGTGTAACTGAATTAACTAGTGATACAAGGAGAATGGAATTTTCCTAAGGTCACTTATCCTTCCAATTTCACTTGAAGGTTATTGTTGTGTTTGTTGAAGTGAGTGCAAGAGTTTCAATTTGATTATTCCCTATCACATTCAATATCTTCAGCCTACAATGAAAGTGGAAAACCCTTGAAGACAAAGTACACGAGTTCTCATCTCATTAGGTGTCATTATCAATGAATAGTGGACAAATTTTTTGTTTAAATCAAATACTCTTGTTTTTTACACTGAGAATTTCTCAAGTAGACTTAGAGTGAGATGATTGATGGTGCATTTCTTAATAAAGGACGGATACCCTATTCCCATGTAATTTGTATTTCTTATCAATAAGGGGGAGAGAAAGTGCAATGAAATTTTAAAAGGTGGAGAGAAAGAAAAAAGATTAAGGGGAGGGAGAAGATTCTCCTTTTTACATTGACACATTCATTTGAGGCGAACTTTAAGGTATTGAAAATAAAATACAAAGGGGAAGATTTTTGGGACTAATTTTTGTATGAAGATTGTATTTGTTGTCAACAGTTGTCAATAGTGGTCAAAATGAAAAAGGAGATGAAGAGGAACTCCAAATTTGGTGGAGAATATAATACAGACAATGGATTGTACAAATCCTAAGTTCAAAGAGCTTGTGTTGAAGGTGACACGATTTTTACAAAAATGAATAATGGTGAATTATCATCCATATAAGGATTTGAATATTTTAGGTTAGTCATGAAAAAAATAAATATTCATGTAATTAGCATAAAGGAATTCAAAGAGAAGTTGAATAGAAGAGATGAAGCTGAGAAGATGATACCAGTCATATTTAGTGTTTCTTAGAATGATTGATGTTATTGGAATGTAGGGAAGTTTCAATACCTTCCTTGGATAATCTGATGATGCTAAAATTGATCGCTCAAAGGATATGTATGTCATGGAGGAATGAGTTCATGATGAAATCATATGACAGTATAGGATCATTATGTTCTTTCCAAAGCATATTTGAAGGTGACGCCATTTCCCAATATTTTCCAAATTTTTTCAAAGGAAGGTGAGTGAAAAATAAAGTTTTTGCATGAAATATTGGTCATGTCTGCAATATTGTTTTGTATTTTTGCGCATAAGCGGAGTTCCAATACTAGTATAGGAAAATGTGGAAAAGGAAAGGGCTCCGCAAAAAATTCATGTGGTGCATGAAATTGTACATAAAATTGGAATTTGTTCAAAATAATTTTGCACGCAATATGGAATTTAGTTTGGAATTTTGTGTGCAAGTGGTATTTCAAGATCAAAACTTTGAAAAATGGAAAAGGCATGACATGTGCGAAAAATTAAATGATGTGTGCGAAATGACTATGTTGCGCGTAGAAGGTTTGCACGCCGTGGAAATGTTTTTCGCATAGGGTTCAGAAATTCCTATAAATAAGAGGTGACCCCCTTCATTGGAGGAGGCTTGACACTTAGAGAAATCCTAAGTTCTGCTGTGTGAAAAAGAGTAGGTGCATGGAAAAATAAGGTTGCTCGTAAAAAGGAGAGGTTGGACAGAAAAATTAGGTTGAGCGTAAAAATGAAGTTTCACATAAAATTTTACCCACCAAATTTGGATCTTTACGTGATAATAGAAAAAATTACATGTGATACACCCAAAAGGTTCTGTGAAAAAATTGGGGCCTCACAGGCCTTCAACAAGTGTTATGAACTCTTGAAGTGTCTAGCGAGGAAGGAAAACCACACCCTCTTTGAAAATAATAAACCACAAACACGCAACTGGTTTTATTAAACCCTCACTTTGTTTCATAAAGGAGATCTCATGGGTAAACAACTGGTGAATACTCACCCTTTTCGTGCTTTGCAAAGACATATCCATGAACCATCCCTGGTTCTGTGAATAAGGATCGTGCATCTTCTGTGTGAAGAAGAAGACTCGTGGAGCTCTCTGCTTGCACGAAGGTGAACACTCTCAGGTTTCACGATTTATATACACTATTTTTAGGGGTGTTTTTGTTTGTATGAAGAAGATCCAGATGTGCAACCAAACTCATATATGCACAAAGGAAGAAGGGATTATACTAATACACTCATGTGTTGGTATTGAGAATTGAAGAAATATATTAAGATCTGCATTATTTCATATTATACTGTATTAAAAAGAAGGAGGATAAGAAGAAGAATAATAAAGAGTTCCAAATTGAATATTTATAATTATTCAAGGATTGTATTGAATTTCAGGTTTTTAAGGTGATAGGGATTTGAAGTGCATCAATTCAGGACTTCTATGAAAGCAGTGTCTCGTGCTGAACAGAGACAAAGGCATCAATGAAAATCTATTGAAGCAAAATTCAAGTCGATAAACTAAGTTAGACTTGTCCCAAGGCAGTGAGATAGGTGGATTCGACAGAAGTAAGTTGAGGGATATAGTGAGATATCCATGAACCATTATAAAGGCAATGTTCATGGAATATAGTGAATGTGACTAAACCTTATAATCCACAAACTAGTGAAGATTAGTGGATTTAGGTATGACTGAAAACCCATCGGTGTATTCTCCTTGGACATAGTATTTAGTGGTGAACCAAGTAAAAGTTTTTTGTTTTCCTTATTCATGTGAATTTTTTAATTATTGTGCATATTTATCATACAGGTTTCACCAAGTTCCTACCAATGTGGGAACAAGATCCAGTAAAGAAGAGAAAAGGTTGGCATCCTGATTCACCTCCCCTCCCCCTCTCAGATTGGTCTAGGGTCCTTTAATTGGTATTAGAAGGAAATTCTCAAGAATATTAGATACTCTACAGTAATTTTATCTAGTGGAATATTTATGTTTTATTTACTATATCAACAATGAAGTGCAGTTTTGTTGAAAATTCAGTTACTTGTGAGAAGAGGTCTATATCCAGCAAGACCTTGACAAACAAGAAAAAGAAGAAGAATAATCAATTTAAGAATAACCTCTTATCTAAAGAATTGGTAGTATCTTTTTCTTCATTCCCTTTTAATAATGAACAAATATCAAGCTTTTAAATTAAAGAGTGGGTGGCTCAGGTAACCACTAAAAACAAGGATTTAATACCAAGTGTTAATGATGATCAAACTCTTACCTCACATGAGCTTGTAAGTGATCTAGAGAAATTAAGAACCTGTCTGCATGATATTCCTGAAGAAAGAGTTGTTTTTATTTATAGAATATTTCAATGCATGTAGGTTGAGAACACATTATTGGAAAGACAAGCTTATTATGAGGAAAAGGTCTTAGTAGGGAAATTTTCATAACGTTTAAAGATCTCCAGAAAGATTAAAGTCTTGAAAAGAAATAAGGGGTTAGTAAGAATCTGGAATAAAAGATCCATGAACTTGAATATGAGCTGAAGAGGATCACTAAATTCAAGATTTTATATTTGGAAGAAACTTCTAGGAAATTCAAGGAACTTGACTCTTTGTTACAAAACTAAGTTAAGTTGAATACAGTTGAAGTTAAAATAATAAAGGAAACTTGTGAAGATAAGATGACTATGATTGAATACCAGAAATTCATCCTCAATATGAGATGTCTAGAATTGGAAGCTCAGTTGACCAATCTTGAGAAGACACATATTGAGTCTCCAAAAAATAAGAAAACAGTAGCTACTGACACTCAATGTTCACTTGAAGATTCTACTATCAAAATACCTCCAACATTTGATAAGAAGATCATGGCTTCATTCAATGATCTATCATAAGTAGCTGATAAAGTAAAGGTTCCATCCATACCATCTTGTAATAATATTTCTAAATATGTCTCTAAAAAAGTGCAATGTGAAAGAAAATTCTAAACAAGTATGGATGAGTAAAGGTGATGAGATACGTACCACCATGGTTAGGGTGGATAGTAAGAACAAGAATTTGGAATATGGTTCCCCATAGAGATCACAAAAAATCAAGAAGAAGGCCCAAAAACCTTATCCAGAAGATATCAAGAAGTCAAGATTTTTGGGTTAATGTTGGTTCTGCAAGAGGTTTGGGCATTATGAATTATATTTTTGGTATAATCCTTAAAATGAAAAATACAAAAGGAATCCCATCTCAAAGGGCAGAAATCCAGATAAGAAGTAGAAACAACCATAGGTCCAGAAACATCAGTATACTACAAACAAATTTGGAATAATTGACAACAACTATGATGTATGAAATGGGAGAGGTCACAAGGTTGGTATATGTCCATATCAACAGGCATCCATTGTTGATAAGAAGATAATACCTCCGACGCAGACTAAGTATGATGAAGCTGCCTTGGAAAGAAATCATAAGAATATTGTGAACACAAGTTTCCCCAAGAAGATATCAAGTAAGGAATCTAAGAAGACCTTGTTTTTTAGATCCATGAAATTGAAGTGAAATTCATCCAATAGAGAAACTAAGAGGGATGGAACTCATATAAACCTGTATGGAAGATCCAAACCTACTACAATAGTTCCAAATGACATGTTGTTCATCTAGCTAGAAGATTTTGAAAGAATGAGGAAACATGAAAATTCACAAGCCAAGGGTGGTGATAAAGGAAAAGAAAAACTTTCACGTGATGAAGATAAAGTGAATAATAGGTTGCAAACCAAAAGAAACACATGTGTTATAGAAGTAGCGAATGATGTCATCTCTTGATAGGAAATATAAAGAAGTTTCCATCCTTGGAAGATTCTTAAATTGATATTAAAATATTAATATGATGAATGATAACCCTTGATGAAGATGATGAGGAGTGTTTCCCTTGATGGGGAGAAAAATGAAGAAGCTACAAGAGTTATTATTTCAATCAGTATCAACTTCTGTTGGTATCAAATTCAATTACTCTAGAAATTTCTTGAAGAACATGTCATTGGAAAAGGTTTTTCGTCTCTCAAGCTCCCATCCTTGGTTTCTCAAAATAAATATCATTTTAAAAAGGGAGAGTAAATAATTAACCAGTGACATTAGAAGAATGTAAGTTCCCCATGGTCACTTATCCTTCCAATTGAACTTGAATGTTTTTTATGTGTTTCTTGAAGTGAGTGCAGGAGTTTCAAGTTGATTATTCCTTATCACATTCAATATCTTGAACCTAAAATGAAAGTGTAAAACCCTTGAAGACAAAGTACATGAGTTCCCATCTCATGAGGTATCATGATCAGTTAATAATGGATAGATTTGTTTTTTAAATAAAATACTCTTGTTTTCTACACCTAGAATTTATCAAGTAGACTTAGAGTTAGATGATTGATGTAGAATTTCTTAAGAAAGGACTGATACCCTTTTCCTATGTAATTTGTATTTATGGTCAATAAGGGAGAGAGAAAGTGAAATAAAAGTTCAGAAGGTGGAGAGAAAGAAAAAGATTAAGGGGAGATAGAATATTATCCTTTTGGCATTGACACATTCATTTGAGGTTAACTTTAAGGTATTGACAAAAAAATACAAAGGGGGATATTGTTCGGAGCACTTTGTGTATGAATATTTTATTTTTTTTCAACAGTTGTCAATGTTGTTAAAAATGAAAAAGGAGGTGAAGAGGAACTCTAAAGTTGGTGGAGAATGTAATTTACATGATTGATTGTACAAATCCTAAGTTCAAAGAGCTTTTGTTAATGGTGACACATTTTTTACAACAATGTCGAATGGTGAATTATCATCCTTATGATGATTTGAATATTTGAGGGTGATCATGAAAAAAGAAAGATCCATGTAATTGACATGAAGGAATTCAAATAGAAGCTAAATGGGATATATGAAACTAAGAAGATGATACCAGTCATATTCAGTGTTTCTTGGAATGATTGATGTTTCTGGAAGGTAGGGAAGTTGCACTACCTTCCTTGGATAATTGGATGATTCTGAAACTGATCACTCAAAGGATATATATATCATGGTGGAATGAGTTCAGGATAAAATCATATGATAGTAAAGGATCATTATGTTCTGGCCAAATCAGATTTGAAGGTGATTCCATTTCCCAATATTTTTCCAAATTTTGTAAATGGAAGGTATGTGAAAAATCAGGTTTGTGCACAAAATATTGGTCGTGTGTGCAATATTGTTTTGTATTTTTTTGCACAAGAAGAGTTCCGATACCATCGCATGAAAATGTGGAAAAGGAAAGGGTTGAGTGAAAAAGTCATGTGTTGCACGTAATTGTGCATAAAATTGGAATGTGTGTAAAATAATTTTGTGCATAATATGGAGTTTTGTTTGGAATTTTGTGTGCAAGTGGTATTTCAAGATCATAACTTCAAAAAATGGTGAAGGCATGACGTGTGTGAAAAAAATAAATGGTGTGTGCAAAATGATGATGTTGTGTGTAAAAGGTTTGCATGCCGCGGAAAGGTTTTTTGTGTAGGTTTCGGCAATGCCTATAAATAAGAGGTGACCCCCCTGCATTGGAGGAGGCTCCACACTTAGATAAATTATGATCTTTGGTGCATGAAAAAGAGTAGTTTCATGTAAAAATAATGTTTCACATAAAAAAATGTTGCATAGAAAAATAATACTTCGTGTAAAAATAAAGTTGCGCATAAAATTTTACATGATAAAGGTGGATATTTGCGCACAATCAAAGAAAATTACACATGATACACCCAAAAGGTTCTGCGAAAAATTTGGGGTCTCGCAGGACTTCAACAAGTGTTATGTTCTCTTGAAGTGTCTCACAAGGAAGGAGAACTGCACCCTACGTTCAAAGAAGAAATCACAAACACATGATTGTTTTTCTCAAACCCTCACTTTTTTTCATGAAGTAGATCTCATGGGTACACAACTGGTGAATAATCACCCTTGTTATGCTTTGTGAAGATAGATCCATGAACCATCCCTGGTTCTCTAAAGAAGTATCATGTTTTCTTTGTGTGAAGAATAAGACTCATGGACCTCTCTTCTCGCACGAAGGTGAACACTCTATAGTTGTACAATTTATATACACTTTTTCCAGGGGTGTTATTGTTTGTATGAAGAAGTGAAAGATGTGCAACCAAACTCATATCTGCACAAAAGAATAAGGAATTATACTGATACACTTAGGTGTTGGTATTGAGAATTGAATAAATATATTAAGACATGGTTGCACTATTTCATATTATACTATTTCAAAGATAAGGAAGATAAGAAGAAGAAGAAAAGAGAGTGCCAAACTGAAGGTTGATAATTATTCAGAGACTGTATTGAATATCAAGTTTCTAAGGTGGAATGGATTTTAAGTGCATCAATTCAGGACTTTGACGCAAGTAGTGTCTCGTGCTGAACAAAGGCAAAGACTCCAATGCAAATCTATTGAATCGGCCTTCAAGTTAATAAACTGAGTTAGACTTCTCTCAAGGAAGTGTGGTAGGGGGATTCAATGGAAGTAATATGAGGGATGTAGTGAGTTATCCCTAAACCATCATAATGGAAGTGTTCCTGGAATAGTGTGACTGTGATCGGACTTGTAATCCAAAAAACTAGTGAAGATTAGTGGATTTAGGTACGACCAAAAACCTATCAGCGTATGATCCTTGAACGTAGCCCTTAGTAGTGAACCAAGTAAAAGTTTTGTTTTTTTCTTTTTCTTGTGAATATTTTAATTACTGCACATATCCATCATATAGGTTTAAACAAGTTCCTACCAATGTGGGAACAAGATCCAATAAAGAAGATAAAATTTTGTCACCCTGATTCACCCCCATACCCCCCTCAGGGTGGTCTAGGGTCATTCATTTGGATCCTTCAAAGAAAATGGTGGTTGAGGAATATCCTAGACCAAAATCTAAAATAGAGATCTACATTTTTCTTGGATAAGTTTTGTACTATCGGGGATTTGTGAAAAACTTCTCAAAATTATCAAACTCACTAACTAATATAACTCAGAAGGAGGTTATGTTTTTCTGGACTAATGAATGTGAAGAAAGATTCATTGAATTAAAGAAGATATTGACCATTAAACTTATACTCACACTACCTATAAGTGGGGAATAATTTTTCATTTATAGTGATTCCTTTAAATAAGGTCTTAAGTTGTGTCCTCGTGAAAAATAATAAAGTGATATACTATGCCTCTTAACATTTAAAGGTAAATGAGAAGAATTATCCAAATCATGATATGGAGTTGGCTACAGTAATCCCTACATTTAATATTTTGTAGTATTATCTCTATGAAGATAAACATGATGTATATTTGAATCATAAGAACCTAATATATATATATATATATATATATATATATATATATATTCACACTTAATGAGATCAACATGCTCCAACAAAGATAGTTAGAGTTGATCAAGTGACTGTGAAATCCACTACCATCTTGGGAAGTAACCCTTATCTATGATGAGGATTGAGGAAGATCCATTCTTTTTATACATGAAAAGGATAGACCTAGGAATCATAAAATAATGAAAATCATCCAAACTTTCTCAAATAAATTCTCAATCATCAATTCTATAGAATATTAAGAAAGCTTAAGGGATGATGTAGGGATATAGAATAAGGTGGATGTTGTGAGGAAGGGGAAAGCCTCATGATTAAATATTGATAAAGATAGAGTTGTGAGATTTGGGATGAATCTATGCATACCATCAAAGACTGGTTTATAGGATTTGTTGAATGATTATCACAACTCAACATTCTCCATCCACCCAGGGAGTACAAAGATATAAATAGTTCTCTATGAGAACTATTGGTGGGTAAAAATGAATATGAATATTATGAAATATACAACAAAGTTCCTAAAATTATAATAAGTTAAGGATGAAAGAAAAAATTCCAAAGGTATGATGCAATTATTACCAATACCTATGTGGAAATGGGATGAAATAAATATATATTTTTCCACATGTCTTCTAAAGAGATCTAAAAGATACAATTTCATATGATTTGTGGTAGATCATATTATAAATACTACTCACTTAATTTACATTTGCGAGGAATTCTCTCTTAATTAAGTTGCAATTATATACATTAGATAAGCGGTGAGGCTACATGGAAAACCATTATCGATAAAATCTTATCAAGATCCAAGTTTTACCCTAAAAGTTCAATAAAATTCTTTAATATGATTTGAACATAGAGTTAAACTTCTATATGGCTTATCACCCCTGGACTAATGTCCAATATAAATAGAAAGTCTAGATACTTCAGGATATATTGACACCTTCATCCATGGACTTAAAGGGGGGGTGGGATCAAAATATTCCATTAGCTGAGTTCTCATAAAAAAATAGATTCCACTCAATCATTTGGGTGGCTCTATACAAATCCCTCTATAAAAAGAAATATATAACTCTAACATGTTGGGTTAAAGTTTGTGAAAAAAATCTATTGGGACCAAAACTGGTAGAATAAATGGTCTAGAAGGTCAAGGATATTCAAAAACATATTAGATAGGTAAAAAGTAGATAAAAGAGTTATAATGATAACTAAAAATGAGACTTAGAGTTTGAGGTTGGAGATAAAGTGTTCCTCTATATATCTTCAGGGAAGAGAGTTGGGAGGATTGGGAAGAAAGTAAATTTAAGTCCAATATGTTGGTTCTTGGTGAAGTGGAAGCATGTGATGGGTTATGCCCAAATTTTATTTTTTTTCATGATCGATGATCAATATGAGATTTACATGACGATGAACAATATAATCAACAGAATGGAATCAAAGAAAACATATAAGGGATAGAATTCTAAAACCAATTTTAGGATCATCACATGTTATTTATAATTAATTAAATCAATTAAATAATTACCTTTCATGAATTCTTTCTTCATTTATGGATCTGAAAACAAATACACATTGTACCATCATTTTGTTATAGGAATCTAGAGAAGATTCCCTCTAGTGGTGATCCGCAAGTGTTCCACAAATCTCCAAATATCACCATAGGAATCTCCAAGTGCTAGCGCAGAATATCCTAATGCTTGCATCATTCTCTTTTGATTGTCATGAAAATATCCTCCAAATCATTTTCCTTAATCTCTATAGAATCAATATTATGAGTTAGAGGTATATCACTCTCTATTTTTTGTAGTGTTCTTGGAAAGGGATCTCTCTAGGGCTCTAAAGGATTCTCTTTAGCCATCGTTATGCACAACACGAAATGAATTGGATCTCTTTGAAAATAATATAATTGGTTTTATATATTTCTAGGGTTATAAATAAATAATTAAACTAGTTCCCTCTATTATTTATTTAATCCCTTGAGGAACCTCAAGTCTATATTATTATTATTATTATTATTATTATTATTTCTTAATATGCGCTTAACTTTTGAATTAAAATTAAAAATTATTTATTCAAATAATATTGGATATATATTATTTCTCACCAAACCATTAAAATCAGCCCGTAATTAATCCAAAATATTTATTTGGACTTGAATAATTCATATTTATTTATTAAATAAATATAACTTCATTATTCTCCAATAAATAAATAGATATTATATTCACTAAATAGAAAATAAATCTTTATTAAATATTCTGCTCACATAATATTCTCCTAGATAACTGGTGATGGAATATATGAGATCAAGAAAACATGGATAATTATTAAACCACATGTGGAAATAATATTTATTAAACATTTTAAATAATAAATAATAATATATTATTTAAATGAGATTCTTGATACACTTAGCATGTGACTGTCTAGACCTCTTTCTCATTATAATTAGGTGAAGTTGCATAAAGTCCAAGGTTATCATCTAGAAACACACCAAGGAACCCATAGAGAAATAATTTAATGCTTCAATGACATAATACCTCATATAGATGCTCACTACATAATGTAATCTCTTTATCATGATATCTCTAATAAATCATGTTGCACACTGGTCCCATAAACCTATGTGCTCAATTTATCTTTCTTTAACTTTCCAAAAATCAAACTTTCCAATAGAAAACCATGGACATGGATTTATTTAGGATTTATCATTTTCATAAAAGGTCCTGAGATATCAACTTTCGTTAAAGAACAGAAGGGAAAATCCTTTCTTACGTTATTCATTTCTGTAATGTTTCTCATGGCACACCCAATGTCTCCTACCTCACTGCGAACATATGTCATCATGTTTTTCATTAATACATCAAGTTGTGTGACTTATAATAATCATTAATGATAATTTCAAATTCTAATAATCAATACACATTTCCACAGATAGGAACATCTAATGACACATATAAATGTGGATTTCCTACTAGCAGTTATTATTCTCATAATATCCTACACTGGATATTACCAACGGTGTACATCATGAGAAGGTGCCTCAAAATCCTATGTTTCTCCATCCCTAATAGCTTGTATAATTCCGCCCCCCCCCCCCCCCACAAAAAAATTATATCATCCGTCTATAAAACATATATTTAAGAATATTGTCATGGAACTTCCTGGTTATCATCATAATGAAGAATTGCTATGACCTTTTAGTGTGACAGCTACTCTTAGGACATTATCACATACTATGAAACACATAAGAAAAATCATGATATGATAATTAGTTTTCTAATATTCAAAACTATGAACATATATTATCATAAAATATATAGACGTTGATTCTTGGGTACCAACTCCAACAGACTCTCACTTGCACTAGAGCCAACTGCTAAAAACCTTAAGTATGTTATCTCTCACATGATTCTCATGATTTTGTTGAGATAGGGCTTTAGTAAAGGGGTATTCTAGGTTCTAT
This sequence comes from Viscum album, assembly GCA_963277665.1. NCBI lineage: Eukaryota > Viridiplantae > Streptophyta > Magnoliopsida > Santalales > Viscaceae > Viscum > Viscum album. Next base: position 1,357,052,687 of record OY728164.1, read on the forward strand.
TCTATGGGTACTCTTATTACTAAAAATTCACCCCTTTGATAAAAATACCTTAATAGGTTATACTTCTAGAGAATATGTTTTTTATATTGGTGTGACCCTAGATCTTTTTCAAGATCCACCACTATAATATTATCACAATACAATGTGATAAGGTCTTTACTACTGGGTTCCACATAAATATCTTAAATAAATTTTTCTATCCAAATGGCTTCCTTGGCTACATTGGAAGCCACTATATACTCAGACTCTGCTGTAGAATCAACCAAAACTGGCTTCCTTGAACTCTTAGAGCTTACAGCTCCTCTATTGAGATAGAAAACATATCCCAACTATAAATTTAAATCATTTTGATCTATTGGAAAACTATAATTAGTATAACCCCTGATGACTATATCCTCATCTCCTCCATATACCAAGAATATATCCTTAGTTCTTCTTAGATACTTAAGGATAGCCTTAATATCATACCAATCTTGTTCTCCTGGATCTTCTTGATATCTACCTACCATGATCAATGAATAGGTAATATAAATTCTAGTAAACAACATGGAATACACGATTGGTCAAATCACTGAAGTGTATAGGATCTTACACATTCTCTCTTTCTCTTATTATTTCTAAGGAAACATTTTCTTAGAAATATGTAAACCATGTGACATTAGAACCAATCCATTCTTGTATTGCTTCAAACTAAATATATTTATTATTTGGTCAATGTATTTACTTTGAATTAGTCTAATAAGCCTCTTGGATCTATCATGAATGATCTTGATCCCTAAAATATAGGTTGCTTCACCTAATTCCTTCATGGTGAAACATTTGTTTAACCAGTCCTTAATGGAAAACCATATCTCTCTGGTTGTCTTACTTATATTTTTCTCCTACACAGTACTTGTGTTTTAGGAACTAATTCTTCCATGGGGACCTATGGAATCTATTCCTCTACTAACTCTTGTGTATCTTGATCATCAACTTCATTAAAGTCAATCTTGACCCTACTATCCTATTGAGGATGGGCTTACTATAAATAAAGAAGACTTTTCTGGAGAGAGCCACTTTCTTGTATGAGGGATTGTATTGGTATTGCCCCTTTATTTCCTTGGGATACCCTATAGATATACACTTTATACCCTTGTATGATAGTTTGTTTCCTAAGAAGTCCTTGACAAATGTTTCACAACCCAATACATGTGTATGCAATAAAATGGGTTTCTTTCTACTCCATAACCTAAAGGAAATGTTGTTTTATACTTTAGTTAGTACTCAATTTAATATGTATGTCATATTTTATAATGAATATCCCCAAAAGGATAATTAATGATATGCATGACTCTTCATAAACCTTACCATGCCTAACAAGGTACAGTTACTGCTTTCATTAACACCATTCTACTATGGTGTGTAAGATGGAATGAGTTGAGATAGAATCCATAACTCCCATATAAAGTCAAAAGACTCTTGTTTAGGATATTAAACTCCTTAATCTAATCAAATATTCCTTATCTTATTTCCAAGTTGATTCTCTAATTTATTCTTGAATATCTTGATTTTCTTAAAGGACTCAGACTTATACCTCATCAAGTACACATAACCATTTCTACTCAAGTCATTATTAGAATTTATGAATTAAGAATACCCACCTCTAGATTATACTAGAAATGGTTTACACACATCATTTTATACCAATCCTAGAATATTTGTGTCCCTTTCACCCTATCCATAGAATAGAGGTTTGGTTAATTGTCCTTATAAACAAGCATATAATCTTTCAAGTGGTTTTAGCTCAGATCATTCTAAATAACCATCTTGATAGAGCTTTGTCAAATTCTTCTCATTTAAATGACCAAGATAGTGATGCCACATCTGGATGTTATATGAGTCATGTGAACATGATTCATTATCAATTTTCAATAATTTTTTTATAATTTAATACATAAATACCATTATTTAAATGTTTCATACCATAACATATGTTGTTTTTATAAAAGAAACAAATTTTATTTCCAAACATGAAAATAAACACATTTGTCATTATATTGAAATTATGTTCTTAGTAATGGTTGGTACATAATAAAAAATTATAAAACCAAAATTATTATAGTTGTCAATGAAAGGTGGTAGTCACTAATGGCTTGAGCAGCCATCCTCACACCATTTGAATCTTGAAGATCCACATCTCCTCTAGAAGTATTTCATAATCTAATTGGTTCCTACATTTGGATATAGATGTGAACACTACAAGTTGTATTCAATATCCAAATTGTAGATATTAAAATATTACACTTGATAAAAAATGATAATTTAGCTTCCCCTTTCTTTTAGGTGCAGTTCTTCTTCTAGTGGCCTTGATTTCCATATGAAAAACATGCATCCTCATTTTCTTTACCCCGCCATTGCATCTTCTCCTTATTAGAAGGACTATTCTAGAGAGCATTAGACTTATTGTGAGTCCTTGGCCTCTTTTCCTTGTTCTTCCTTTTCTTATTCACTATAATGACTGTCGGTTTTTCATTCCCCATGTCTTTATCCACTTGGAGAAATAAATTAATAAGTTCTAAAATACTCTTATAGTTTTTTCTCATAATTTAATTAATAATAAAATTGGAGAATATCTTGGGAAGTGATGAAATTATGATCTATGTGTGAAAAATCATCTGGGAATTCAATCCCTAAGATGTATAAGAATTCAATGTAGACAATAATATTGACTATATGAGGCTCATCTAGAATATCATCTATAATATTAGTTTTAAAAAAGCATTGGAGATCTTGTATCTCTCTCGTCTCACCTTCTCTTGATAGAGATCCCAAAGGTGAGACATCATTCTATAAATCCATGTCCTCGTGTTGCTTCAAAATATAATTGGTTATAGATGATAGAATAAAACATTGAACATCTGTATCATCATTCAAATTTTTCTCATAGAGACATAACTCTTCATCACTAGCCTCATTTCTAGGAACTTTAGGAATTTTATCTTCCAACACATACTACTTCCGTTCATGAAGAAGGATAACGTTAAGCACCTTTGCCACTCTTGGAAATTTGTTCCAATGAAAAGTTTATCCTTATCAAGTATGGATTGAAGTGATATGTTTGAAGTAATTTTTATTGTTGTTTCTATAAATAAGATGATCAGAATTTATTTACATCATCTAATAAAATTTGGATAGATAAATAAATATTACATTTATTAATCTCCCAATATTTTATCAAAACCCAATATCCCTCACCATTGGCTTCAGAATATACTATTTCTTGAAAATTATAGTGGTAAGGATCCATATTACCCTTATCATTACCCAAAATATGGTTGTTCAAGAAACTTGAATGGTTTTAAGTAGGAATTATAAATTCCAACTGCATTAACTCACAGTTCCTTGATCTATTGAGTGGTCTCCCCAATCCTAAAATCCTTAAATTGTATTTCCTCAACCCTTGACTCTTAGTTACACCAAATCCTACTTTGACTGTCAAAACTTGATGTTAACTAAGTTAATTTAACCCAAAACTTCATGTTATAATTCCCTAATAATTGAAAGCACCCCAAATTTGGTTTTTCAAGAACTTTGAACTATGGTTCAATTTTAACTGAAGTAGTGGAAGGCTATACCGACTTAATATATATTATTGAGAGATTTTATCTTTTTTTGTGAAATTTTACAATTATTATCTTTATTACATGCTTTTTAATATTAAGTGGATTTACTTAAGTGATAAACCATTTCTTATATAATATTTATGCATAATCAAATTTATTTTATTTCTATCTTGTATGCTTGTTAATTCCTTAATTCATGTGATCACGAAAAAAATTCCATAATGAAATAACCATGAAACTTGAAAAAAAAATCAGTATGATCATGAGCCTTTACTAAGGGTTAATTTATTTAGAGGATGAAAAACTAAACATTGACCTAGGTAAAAACACCTTGAACCAATTAAGGTTTGTGTTACAGCTTTCCACATGTACACCTATGTATCTATCTTGGATTGGTTTTACCTTGGATCCAAACATGATCCACCTCCACTAAGTTTGGAGCTCTATCCATTACAAATGCTTTTACCCACATGAAAGTGAGGGAAACAAGGGGTTTACATAAAAGAAACCATGGGCACATATGCCCTTACATAATGAGATGAGAGATGGAACGCAAGACACCAATTTAATTTAATACTAAATTAAATGAAACCAATCACATACAATGGTCTAGTCTAGGATCATGATCATCTGCATGCATTAAACGAATTGCACATCTAATAAAATTATCATTCAATTCTTACCCATTATTATTTAAGATAAATCACACTTGAATTAATTAATTATCTTCTTTAATTAATCAAATATTTTATTTTAATTCTCATCCTAATTTCCTTGAGATTTTCATCCAGCATAATTTTAAACAAATTAAATAAATTTATTTAAAATTAACTATGTACATAAATGTACCTTGGAGGTAACATGGTGAATACCCATTCGAATCTACCCAACATGTGTTATACTCATACATATTTTACTCTTGTGACATATGGAATACACAACTTATCACATACTTTCATAACATATACTATTAACTTAATTATTTCATGAATTACATGATTTTTCTATCACATGTTATTCTTCAATGCATATAGAGTAATAACTGTAATATGACTCACACGTGATATGAAGATCTGAACATTATGTAGAAATTGATTAAACATTTATATATATATATATAGTAAAACCCATCACATGTCATATCCTATCAACTTAATGGCCACAAATAATAACATGTTGATAAGGTTTACATTTTATAATGAATTAATTTAAATTATTCATAATTTGGAATAAGTGCACGACATGTACAAACGAGCTACACGGTGTGTATGTTTCTCACTGTTTATCTAAGGCACACACCTAGGTACTTGACGTGTAAATTGTGCCTCAGAAAAATTATAGTAAATGGTGTAAACAAGGGATACATGGAATGTGGTCTCTGAGTTACATAGTCACCATCCAAGTAGGTTGTGTAAAACAATACATTAATCGTCTATGACTGTAGGACTACATGAAGTGTATGTGGGATACACAGTGTGTACTCTTGATAACTATGTTCCAGGCTGTCTTGGTCAACACGTGGTGTATAATTAAAGTCATCATGTGTATTCAATGCAAAAAGATTGAATTGATTATGAATTAATTCTTGGTGTGTTGAACACTAGTACACGATGTGTACCTCTAGGTACATGCGTGTACTCTTGTGTTATCTGGTCAGAATCCTTGGCACCTCCAGATGAGATCTTCAATTTTATTTTGTTCATAAAATTATTCAATTTTATTAGATCCATGAGAAATAAAATATTAAGAATCATATCTCAAAATTTGATTTAAATAATAATTAAACTTGAATTTAAAACTAAATGAAAAATTCATAAATCAATCAATGATCTCTAAATAATTATAAATAATTATGTGACCACTTTGATATAACTTGTAGGTTATAGGTACAATGGAAGCATATGATGGATCATGATCAACTTTTCTTTTTTTCATAATAGATGATCAATTTTATCTTTACATGATGATGAATATTTTTAATAAATGGAGTTGAATAAAATAAAATAGATGAGGGATAGAATGTCAGAACCAAGAACAAGATCATCACATATTATTTATAATTAATTTAATCAATTAAAGGATTACCTTGCATTAATTCTTTCTTCATTGATGGATCTAACAAAAGATCTATGTTGTATCATAGTTTTTTTGTATGAATAAATAGTATATTCCCTCTAAATGTGATCCACACATGTTCCACAAATCTCCAAACATCGTCGTAGGAATCTCTAGGTGTTATTGCATATGATCCTAACTCTTGTGTCATTTTCTTTTGATCATCATGAGAATTGTTTCTAAAGAATTCTACATGATATCTCTAGACTCAATATTGAGAGGTGGAGGAAGATCACTCTTCATTGTTAAGATTGTTCTTGGAGAGGGATCTCTCTAGGGATTGAGAGGATTCTCTTCATATTTCATTGTGCACAACATGAAATGAATTTTCACTCTTTGAAAATAATATAACTGGATTTATATATCGTTAGGGTTAGAAATAAATAATTTCACAACTTCCCTTTATTATTTATTTAATCCCTTGTGGAACCCCATGTCTATATTAATATTATTATTATTATTTCTCAATGTGTGCTTAACTTGAAAATTAAAATTAAATATTATTTATTCAAATAATATTCAATATATGTTATTTCTTATTAGATAATTAAATTTGGTCTGCAATTCCTCCACAATATTTATCGGGTCTTGAATAATGTCTTTTTATTTATTAAATAAATATCACTGTATTATTCTCTAATAAATAAATAAATATTATATTCACAAAATATCAAATAAATATTTATTAAATATTCTGCTCACATAATATTCTCTCAAATAACCAGTGATAGAAAATATGTGATCAAGAAAACCTGAATAATTATTAAACCACATGGGGTAATAATATTTATTAAACTTGTTAAATAATAAATAATAATAAATTATTTAACTGAGATTTTGGATACACTTAGTGTATGACCCTGTAGGCCTCTTTCTGAGTGGAATTAATAGAAGTAGTCTAAATTCCAAGGTTAGTGTCTAGAAACACACCAAGGCACCCATAGAGAAAGAATTTAATTCTTTAATGTCATAATACCTCATATGAATACTCACTATGTAATATAATACTTTTATCACAATATTTTCACACTGGTTCCATAAACCTATGTGCTCAGTGTACCTTTCATTGAATTTTTAGAAATAGAACTTGCCTATATAACACCATGTTCATATATTTATTTAGGCTATATCATTTCTATCAAAGGGCCTCAAATATCAATTTTTTTTAAAGAATATAATGGAAAAATCCTTTCTCAAATTATTCATTAATGCAATATTACTCGTGATTCACCTAACATATCCTACCTCATCACAAACATATTTCATCATAGTTTTCATCAATAAATTAAATTACACAACTTATAATACTCCTTAATAATAATATTAATGTCTAAGGATCAATACACATGTCCAAAGATAAGAACATCCAATGACACATATAACTGTTGATTTCCTATTAGCGGGTCTCGTTATCATAATATCCTACACTAGATATTACCAAGGTCATACACCTTGAGAAGGTGCCTCAAAGTCTTATGAGTATCCACCCCTGATATTACTTATTATTTGTGTCCCAAAAATGATATCATATAGCTATAGAACATATATTTAAGAATATTGTCATGGGACTTCCTGGTTCTCATCATAGTAGGGAACTAATATGACCTTTTAGTATAATAGATACTCTTAGGAAATTGTCACATATGTTATGTAGAATAAATATCATGATGTGAAAATTAGTTTATTAATATTCATAACTATGAATACATGTTATCATAAAGTACATAGAAGTTGGTTTTAGGGTACCAACTCAACAAAGGTGCATTGACCCCTTTGAGATTCTTGATTACATCGAAATTGTGGCCTATTGACTATAACTCCCACCAAACCTATCTCAAGTACATGATGTGTTCTATGTATCCATTTTAATGAAGTATATACCAGATCCATCAAATGTACTGAAACTATAGGTGGTGCAATTTTAGAATAATCTCTCATATGAGGAGTAGTCGGTAAAGATCATAGATCATAGAGACAAATTTCTATGAACCAATATAACTCACCTAGTCAAATTAATTTAGAGGAATAAAGAATTTTTGTAAGAAACATGGGAACTAGAAGAATAAATAAAGTAGTAGTGCCCTCACTTATCTTCACTTTAGTGTATGGAATGAAATTTTGAGGGTGAAATTTCTTAACGGGGGAATAATTTAACAACCCAAAATTTAATTCTATTCTTAATAAAAGAAATCTTGTTTTATAATGACTATTTTATTGTGTTTAATAATATTAGTATAGATAAATACTATTACATTTAAAAGGAACATTACACACCATTAAATAATATTAATTATAATATTTTGTAATAGTAACACTAAATAATAGTGTCCATACAAGTGTAAACTCCATAGGCTCGAGTTATCCCATAAATATCACTCCTTCCATAAAAATGGTAAAAAGAAAAATAATATTTAGTAATATAATATAAATTATCAAGGTAAGTATAGAACATTTATATGTGAAGTAGTGAATGATCAAGTATAATAATGGTGGAGTATATATATATTGTTTAATGTAAGGTCTGATGGTTACATGAGCATTACCTGACCAATAAAATGTGATCATTATATTATCATTAGAACTTACAAATGCTTATCATTATAATCAGTAGTAATAATGTTACCATTATAATTATTGTATATAGAGGGTAATAATGATATATAGTTTATGTATAATAGATAAATGATGGAATCAATTAGTAATATCAGGCCTTATAATGCCCATTTACTAGATCTTGGGAGGGTAAATAGTATTACCAATGGTCAATAATGATCAAAATTTATAACTTCTAATGATAATATAATGATCAAATTATTACCAATGGTCATAATGGTAACATTATTACCAATGGTCATAATCGCTTCTAGGGTTTTCCCTTGACCAAGAATAAGCAAAGATTCAATAAGTGAGGCTCGAGTGGAATCAACTATGAGATAATTTTATACTTTTATAGATCACCACAAGATCAATGTTAGTAGAGACACCCCATGAAAGTTCCATCATAGCACACCTTACTCTTAGGGCTTATGATGGTGTGATAAGGGTATATGTATCTAAACCTTAAGTGGTATTAAGGTATAAATTCTTTTAGAAATGAAATAGTGGTTACAATGATCCTATATTTTTATTCAATGTATCACCATTATATAAAAAATGGACATTATTAGAGGATAAATATGATAAAATTGATTTTTGATAAACAGAAAACATAATTTTTTTAGAAAAATATATATGACTAATTTTCATTAAAATAATTTTTTATGATAATTTTATAAATTTAAAATAAAATTTTATTTTAATAAAAATGTTGTAAACAAAAAAAATATTCTTATATAAATAATAAAATAATTTTATACAATCATATAATGTTTTTTTAAGGGTTGTAAATTAAATTTTACAATAAAATTGTTATTTTTTAATAAATAAGTATAAAAATATTATATTTATAAAATTATTTTGATAAAATGTATTTGATTTTTAAAATCAACACATCTAAATTATCAAATGGTGAATTTTTCATAATTTTATAAGGAATTAGAATTTCTAGGAAAAGAAGTAAAATACAGTATAAATATGTATTGAGTATTATGACATCATAAAGCCTAAAAAGTTAAGTAATAAATACTATAAAGACTTTAACTACAAAAAATTATTAGTAAAATAATGTATTTTTAAGTTGTAAGATTATTTTTTTCAAACCTATAATGAATTTTCTAAATCCTAAAGTACATTTTAAGTTTTTAAAAATTATTATTTATGAATAAGATTATTTTCCACATCCGAAATAATATATATAAAATAATTTTTGGATAATAAACTATTAAAATACTAAAACAACTCCCCCTTGTCAAAAACCATGGGCTAAAACCATGGAATGACTAATGGATTTTCATTTTTTATAACTTCCAAAACTATATTTATAAATTAATAAAAAATATACCCTAATTTTCTATAAACACCCACCCATTTTTCCATTAATATCTACACTAAACCCTTTTATCATGTTATTCCTATAATTTCCTCTCTTTATAGCCTTTCTAAATATTTTTTAAGGTTTCAATAAACTCTTCTCAAGCTTTGGAAATCCAATTTTCAAGTAAGGGATTCTCCTCCTCTTCCTTTTCATTCAAATAATTCATTTGTAGTAAGATTTATAATTTTCAATTTACTATGTTTTAATTCACTTAAAATCATTCCATTATTTTAAAAAATTATGTTACATTACTGATATACTTCCATTCCCTCTCATTAACCCCATTACATTAACTATTTTGTATACCTATTATGCTTCCAAAATCATTCATTGATTTTCCATGGAACCCTTTTTCATTGTGAATAAAAATCCTATTTTCATTCAAGGGTATTCAAATAATTTTAATTTTACTTCATTTATTGGGTATTTACATGTATTAAACTCACATTCCATTCTCATGGGATTAAAATGTTGAAAGGATCATGACTTTAAGATCATATAAACTCAATGTTTTTTATATGAAACATGGCCTCATTATCCAAGAATTATTAATGAAATGACTTATTATAATATATGATCTATGTGGCACATACAAATTCATACATATAAAGGGTTCACCATAATATCACCCCAATGCATTGGGTGATTTTTATATCTCATGATATACTATGTATGGTGCACGGGTAGTTATCATATCACACTATGTTATGATGTCTTGATAGTGATCCTTGACTTGTGCTTATGTCGTCATGTTTTGTGTTATTGGAAAATTTATTTGATCCCATGATCTTATGATATAATCATTTTCATTCCATGATTCCATGTTAATATTCTCTTTACTGTTATCATGATATGCTTGTTGTCTCATATATATATATATATATATATCATGCTTACACTAATTGTCCCCTTATTGGGATTTATAGATCACCCCTTTTATTTATGAATTCCCCATGATATCTTATCAAATGTTATATTGTCAATGGGATATAGGAGAAACTGGTGGATTTTAAATAAATATTATGTAGTTTTATGTTTAAATTTTTTTTATTTAAGTATCTAAACTTACAAATGCACTAGAACTTTAGATCCTTGATTTTTGTTTAATATATATTTATGTTACAAATCATGTAATGAAATATGTAATTAGATATGGGTTGTTATAATATATAAGGTTTTGTGAAAAAAAATTTAGGACACTATTGAGTGGCCCTTGACTAGGAGAGTTACATACACCACGACATGGAATCAAGAACTGTGAGATAATTAAAACCATGATGTGGTGACTCTCATCACATTGTTGTTTATGATTTATTGTATATATTTCAATAATAAAATTATAAATATAATGGTTAATGGTATCAAAAATCCCAAACCCACATAAAACTATATCATATACCATCCTCATTCCATCGCTACATCATTATCTATTAACCCATCATATATAACTCATCATACTCATAGGATAATGACACTAATTCCCGAAAGGTGTCAAAAGGTAAAGAAATGGTAAGTACTCCAAACAAATTTATTACCCTTCATTCATAGTACCAACCTAGGAAGACACATATATGAGTTAATCATTAAGTTTTGTTTGATAAAATGAGTGAAATGGTGCTTTAAAATTTTTCTCATCATGAGTCACTAATAATTTTAGTGTCAAAATGTTTAAAATATTAAAAACACCCTTTAAAATATCTCTATATATATAAAACTGATAATCATCCTGGTCTATATGGAAAAATAATAAAAATCAATTTTTCTTTTATAAAAAAATGGATATTGTCTTAATAATATGTATTTTATCTAATTTTAGACTAAAAGGGGTCACATTGTGGCCCTGGGGACCCCTTTCTAAAATATCAACAGATTTATATTGATCTCCCAATATGTTTCAATTATTTATAATTTAAAATCTAAATAGAAATGAACAAATTCCATGAACTATATTCAACCTCTATTTTCAAAAAACCACTACAATACACCCAAACTTCATTTCATGTGTGTCACGAACCACCCACATCAATCTCTATTGTCACGTTATGCTCTACCATACAATTCTACCATAATCATTCACTATAAACACTACTTATTCACACCACTACTATAAACCATAGACACTACCATTTCCCTTGATCTACCATGATTAACTTCCCCAATTACCATCCTTCCTCCATAAAACTCATTGTACCATCAATATAAACCTTTTACAAACTTTTATCTCTAGAACCAGTGTTAGATTTACACTCCTTATCATAGTTTCATGATTCAATAGATTCATGGGAGATGAAGTGTAAATCACTAAATTTGGTGATGTTGTGATGGAGGAGGGTGGATATACTCCACTTGGGCCACCACAATTACTTGGATGGTGAAACCATGGTGGCCATGATGGTAATTGATAAAGGCTTGGACATGGTAATTTCAATGGTGCACTATGGAACAAAAGTGTGTTTGGTGGTTCTGTCACTATGATACAACTTTAATAAATTAAAAATAATAAAAATAAAATATTATTTTTCTAAAATTTATTATATTGTTGTGAAACTGATAAAATAATGATTAAAACTGCGAGAGATTTTGAAACTGAAAATGTTTGATGGATCATAGGCAAAGTGTATCATTGACAAAACATGTATCAAATAATTGGGATGGTAATGAATAATAAAAATAAATAATGTAAAATTATTAGAGAAAAAGTATATAGAAAGTATACAGGGACAAAATTTATTATTTTGTTAACATAGTGACACATATATATAGGGTATATGAGATTGTAATCAACGTACAAGATCAATACATATCTTCTATTTCAAATATAAGGAAATTGAAAGGTTTTCTATATGAAGAGTTGAGTTGGGGAATGGGGAGTCATCATCATTATTAGGAAATCCAAATATTAAATAATTTTTTATAATAATCCCCCTTAGATGTCATAATTTCATATAATCTTATATAATCTTAACATTAAAAACCCTATGGGAAAAAAGTGTATTTTAAGTAATTGGATTCCATGTTATGTGGTCTCATTACAAACCTTATTAAGAAAACAAAGTGGGAAAATATAATAAAGGGAAAAGGTGTGTAGTGTTCCCAAAACCCATCATAAAACCATGATAAACTTTTTTGTCTTCACGTCCTTATTTTAAAAATAATTTCCTTAACATTTTTCAGATGGTAATGCCATTGTGAAAAAATCTTCAATATTATCATAAGGCTTATTTTATGGATATCAATCTCACAATTCTTTTTAATTTCATGAGTGAAAAATGATTTTAGTGAGATTTTTTTATATCACCATTGATATACCCACCTTTAATTGTGTTATACAAGAAATGTTATCTGCATAAAATATGGTATGAATATCATTAATCATATATAATTCATAATTATTTTTGATATTATGGATTGTTGATCTCATCTAAACACATTCTTGACTTTCATCATGAATCACAATCAACTCAACATTATTAAAGGAATTCAAACTCCATGAAATGGTACTTCCACCATATGTTAATAAATATCATTTATGATATTTTTATTTATGTGTATTGGATAAAAACTTAAACATTGGAATAACCAATCAATTTTGATTCTAAATTTTACAATAAGTTTTCATTTATACCCCTTAAATCTCAATTATTAATCGTAGAGTATTGCCTTGTATTAAATTAATTATAATAAAACCTAATATTATTTACAAGTTTTATATGCTCATTTATATGTATATCCTTAAGAGATAAATAAAATTTGAATTTATATTGAATACTTATAGAAAAAATAAGTTCTTCATAATCCTCTCATGAATGAAATTTATCATTTTTTTAAAGAATTATATTTAATTATTTATTAAGGTTATTTACATGAATATTTAAAATCGTCAAAAAAGTATTATTTAATCTTCTAGATGATTAATACAAATTAAAAGTAAATTCTTTATAATTTTATGATCAAAAAATTCAATGATTTTAAAAACTCTTTGAGGGTTTTGATGTTTTTCAAAACATCTTGGTAACATGATTAATAAATACATTTATTTATAGAAACCATGCGATGATAAAATAAATTTTATATTCTCCCCCAATGGATACATTAAATACATCTTATTTAGTTCCCCCATACATTAATTTATTAGGTTAGGTAAAACTTTTATAGTTTTAAATATGCTTCAACCATTTTGAACCCTTTAGGGATTAATAAATGTTGTAATCAATGTTACTATATAAATAAAAAATGATGACATCAATAGGAGATAATAAAAATAAAAATATCCAAAATTATAAGGAAGATAATTCCTTATAATAAGATCATATATACTAAATAGTCTTTTCAATTTGTATAACCAATCTAAAGATTCATAAATTAAACATAGAATATATTACTTCAATAATTATTTTAGATAAAAAAAATTTGCCAACATATCATAAAATCCATTTTCATTGATAAGTTTTTAAATCATTAAAAAATTCAAATATATCATCAAGAACATTGAATGAGATCTCATAATTTATTTGGTACCAGTGTCACTTTAGGCATAATATCTAAAAAAATGCATATTGGTATCAGTACATTCATTCTCCTCTTCAAGAAAAAATATATTTAATTGTTTATACTCATGATTAATAATGATATTATATAATTAATTCAACAACACTTAGTATGTATAATCAAACTATTTATTTTCAACACTTTATAGCTAAATTATTCATATGAGTATTTTGAGAATTTTATTAATGGTTCTATCTAACCATTTTATATATTTTATGTGATGTTAGGATCCTTAGTGGTTTATTAATACAAAATAAAACTAACAAAATTGATTGAATTCTATCTCAAGATCACCCATGTATAAAAATATGAAATACATGTAAACTGAAAATGAAGAAGCTTGTATATCTCATACCTTTCACTATTAAGCTACTTCATCATCTTGAACATCTTCATTTTTGTTTTATGATGATAAAAAAGAGAAACATAAGTACATCTACTCTATATAGGTATCCATGGACTAGAGAGATCATCCATCTCATGGATGGAACTCCTTAACCTCCATGATGTGCTAGCATCTCATGATGCAAAGGAAGATAAATAAATAGCTTCAGGTGATAGAGACAAGGTCAGTCCTTAAAATAATATCACATAACACTGTTATCCCATGGAATTTTAATTTTTAAATCTATGAGAATACTCCTTGGTGATGTAAGTATTAACTCATTAATCATAATTCATGAGTTAATTCTTTTCCCAGTTCATGCATGGTATGAATGAATATAACTAGATATATGTGTTATATCACATGTAATTTTTTCTTAATGATATCATATGTGAAAGATTTATTTTTGGATTCCCATACCTTCAAATACAGTAGCATTAATATTCCCTGAAATTCACTATATAATATGCATAGGCATTGGTTTTAATTATACTTTATAATTACTTAAGCTTGATGAAGGTAGTGGAAAGGTTTTCTTAAACCATATGAAATGATTTCTCCCTCTATCATTAAATATGAAATCATAGTAAAGGTCATATTATATATATATAACAAAAAAAATATACCTAAAACAAATGATTTCATATATGTTTTGGTATTTATATGACATGTCGTATGGTATATTTATATCATACCTTATATTGTATCATATGTAATAGGCTTTAGGTCATATCTCATTAAATAATTCACTTTCACTAAATCCTTATAGACTTTTCACCATTTTACCTCATATTTTATCACATATAATAACTTATGAAACCATATCCAAAACTCTTTTTGATATATTCCAAAAATATTTTGGAAATATATCATTAACTTTATCTCATATCACATCATATGCAATACCTTGTGATCACCCATCCAATCATTTTTTAGATTAGCTCTTAAACACTTTTAGAGCATCACTCTGAGTCAAACTTAATCCGCATTAAATAAACCATAATTTTTTACCCAATAAAACTTTATATCATTGAATAAACATATGAATCAATATATCCATATATATAAGAAAATAGATACCTCTATAAAACATCAATGTTACTCAAGCTATAAAGGGATTTTTCATAATCTCTATCAAAAACATGTATCTATATATTTGTATCCAGCAGCTTTATAGCATGTTAGAATTCATTTTTATATGTTCCCATTGTCTAAGACATCAAGTGACCATGGTACATGGTGTGTGTCAATCCAATGTATCCAACTACTATATTATCAGCTCTCTGAGTATAGAATGGTTTGGTCAATGACACATCACATGTTATTCATCTTTATAGAAGATCACATCATATACCCCTCATCTTAATAGATAATAACATTATATTCACTATATAGGTGAGTCCACAGACCTCCTAGTGCATCTTGATTTAGGGTTTGGATTTCATACTCATCATACTAATGGAAAATTTTCATCTTGGTTGAGCTCCAACTGATGACATGATCAGAAAAATACCCAACAACCCCCTAATTAGCTAAGTTGTAATGGATTGTGGAATAAAGGTGTCAAATTATGAAGGATCTCATGTTATGTATCTCACTAACCTCATGTAGTGGGGAATACTATATGATCCATGTACCCCTAGTATTGAAAACACATAGTGTATTACACACCATGTGGTAAACATAGTGGGTTATAAAATGCCTAAAAACACTTTCAGTGCCTCATGATCATATTATGTATCTTATATAAGAATCCAACTCACACAAACATTAATATTTTTTCATAACTTAAAAACTCCATATAGAACATTTATTAGGGATAACTCAAATTCATACTTTTAGAGGGAAATTATCCTTTCATTTCATGAAATTTATATCTATATATAGATTTACACATTCAACATAATCATTGATCTATCATATCATATATGATAAAATTCCAGATTAGCATTATGTTTGTAGCACTTTCTAGGGTTATGTTAACTTATTAAATTTATATGTAATTATTGTCACATCTCTATGTGACTATATAATAAAACCCTCACACTAAATTCTTTAGTGATTAAAATCTATGATGAAATAAATTTTTAATAATTGTGAGATTTAGGAATCGTATTCTTAATGTTTAAACCTTGAACATATTCAAACTCTTTAACTCTATAACATCATATGCTATTATGTTAACTTATTTTTGTCTACTTAGAAATATTTACAATTTTAACATTATCTTAATTGGAACCCCAATTCTATCAAAATTTATCCTTTAAATAATGTAACTATTTAAATTATTATTTACTAGCACATCCTAAAATCCTTTAAGATAAATTAATATTCACTTTAATTGGCATAATAATTTAGGAAATTGTGATATTCTCTTTTTATGGAAACTAAATATAAATATTTAAATTTTTACTTACCATCACATATCATAATATCTTTAGGATATGAGTGAAATCATTTAAAATTAATATTGAAATAATCTTTTATTTTTAAAATTTTAACTTCTCTAAGTTGAAACATACTCTGCTAGCCTCTTAGACACTATATTTTATTCAGAATATCATTCTAAGATACAAATACTCCTTTGTATTATAAAAAGAATTTATTTTATTTTTGTAGGAATTCTTAAAAAATAAACTATTATTTTTATGTTATATATGGTATTCTATGTGGTTGAAGCATGTTTCTCTAAAAATAAGGCTCTATTAAAATATTACACTAATGGGTGGTGGGAAAATATTCCCTTATATTTTAACAAACATTTCAATAAACACTTTAAATTATATAAAACATTTTTATACTTATCTTATTTTTCAAAACCATGTTATAGATTCCAATGAATCATAAATATTATGTATACAATTAATCATATAATTTTTTTCATAACAAATATTTTTTTTAATAAAAAACTTATCTTATCACATAAGATAAATGAGTTAAAAATACACATATTTTAAGATCTATATTAGATTGATATATTTCATTACATTCAAATCCTTGATGATGAAATTAATTGATTCATAATTTGAATGAAAATTATAATCTTTAAAAATTCTTCCCTTGATTTTGAACACATGTATATTAATAACATTTGTAAATTATACACTTTTTATCACATACCCTTTAAAACCAAATATTATGTTTTTATAGAATTAATACTTGTCATATTCATTCAATGGAGTTTCCAAAACCATTAAGGTAGCTTGAATAATTTCATCCTATATAATCATCACTCCAACTTATTGATAAGCTTCAGGTTCAAATGACTTCATCTAGCTACTTGAAGAAACATTATTGTACTATCCAAAATAAATTTATTCTTATCATTTAAAATCTTACCCACTTCTATTGTCTACACATAACCATGATATAGAAATCACATGCCCAAATAATCTATTAAAAACACTTGATAATATAGGGTAAACTTTTCTAGAACTCATTTACAATGTTGAAATATTTTCATAGATGAAAATGGAATGAATTCCTTAACTATAACAATCATTAAAGTAAACTTTTAGTATCAAGAAGTCATTATCATGCTCAATCATATTGATAATACGAGTAGAGATTATAATTCATTAGGTTATCTTACATCCAATGACTTTGAAACCCTATGTGAATAATTTTATGCTTCATAATCATCTAGATTCACTTGATGAACAATTTAAATACTTGGTTACTTAATAAGGTGTTTTTCTAACACTCATAATTTTTTTTATTACTTAATAAATTTTCTTAATTTGATGGTCTAATGAGTAGTTTATATTAGGAGTCTTTATCCTAACGATTAATCTCAAAGTTAAGTTTTATGATGATGATGATACTATCTACAAAATAATATTTTAACCTATGATTATCATGTTTTATTACTATTTAATAATGAATTTCATTAAATGGAATCCTACTAGAATGATTACCCCTTTTAAAATATTCATATTTATAAGTGGTACAATATGTATATTTCATCATGATGTTCACTAGTTTGTTCACATAAATAGTCTATGACTATATATAGTAGATAAAACTTTTAATTCATATCACATATGACTCTTGGATAGTTAAGCACACAATGCCTTATCCAATCCATCATATGTATATAAACCCAACTCCACTCCTCTTATATAATAACCATTAAGGTTTCCAATATTAGTGTAACCAATATAAAATTTCAAAAACAAGGAACCCAATCGTTGGGGTCACCATATTACTTTCTTTCCTTATACAAAATAATTCATGGGAAACTAAAAGTTAGATTCACTCATACTAAATAATAGAGGTTTTGAAAAGTGTATCTTTGGAAGGAATTTAACCATTAGTATTTGAATGGGATTTAATCTCACTATCTTATCTCATGTTATTCCCTTTATGTATGCATTCTTCAAATGATTTAGTTTTTGAATCCTATTACATCCACTAAATTAATGTGTTCACACCACATTAATATGTAACTCTTCACACAACCCACAAGTTTATGTTACTTACCCAAAAATAAAATCAAAATATATCTAAACATATCAAATGAATCTAGAGAATAAGGTATATGAACTCCCCATGTAAAGGTTTATAATTATATGAGATTGAAAATATTCATATGAGTGATCCAAGATCCATAGATATTCAACCCCCACCTTTATAAAACAAGGCATAAGCTTTTAGGATAGTGGGAAGTCTAACCCAGATTCCCTCTAACCGGGGATACTATACTCAATATAGAATCTCATTCATCATAACTCTTATACCTAATATATATAAATTATGGTCAATAACTATATTCAAGATAATGAATTTAATAACAAACCAAGGTGAAGGTGGATGAAAACTAAATCTTATATGATAATTCCAAGTATTTAGTTCAGGGATTGATTAGTTTAAGAAGAAATTTATCACATAAACTAAATCATACACATATTTATAGTATAAATAATTTATATTTATGAATAAATCTAGGAATAAGATTTAAATAAATTAACATTTCACATATTTAAACATGAGATAATAATTTTTGAACAATTCATAAGGGAAATATAATTATAAATATTTTATAATTAAGATTTATTTATTATGCACATTACTATAATTATTGAATATAAACTCTTTATATTAAATTCATAATATGAAATTTTTAATAATATTCATTATATGGAATTTTTTTTTTAATTATATGATGTTTCATGAATTATACACATTTTTTACTTCATTATTTATTACGTAAAAATTTTACATAATTTATTTATCATACACTTAAACTTATTTTAAACATGGTAAAATAAATCATTAAAATATTTTTGATGAGGTTTAAATAATTTTCTTATAATAATTTTTAATTTAAATACTTAAAGTTAATCATTATAAACATTTCATAATTTTATTAAATATACAAATTTTATTCCTTATATTATGCCTTATTTTTTAATTTATAAACACTTTAAAATTACTCTTTATGATTTATAAATAAACACTTTATTTATAATTCATAATGAATGATAGATAATTTTTATAAAACGTATTTGAATATTAAAATTTAATATCAAGGAATATTTATTAAGAATATATCATAATCATTTATTAATAAATTATAGATACTTAATAATTAAATATTTTATAAATTCTTTATAAATTTTTAAATAGCCCCAAAATACCTTTTATTATTATTTATAAACATTTTATAAATAATTAATTCAATTCATAATTGAATATAAGAGAAAAATAAAATTTTTATTACCAATCATATTTTATGATTTAAATTATATAGTGAGTTGTGTCTTAACTATATTATTAGTTCTATTTTATGATTGATAACTATGCCAATAAATAGGACATACCACAGTGCATCGATATCATTTTTAACGATATGCATTATATCGTATTTATGATATGATGCTATGTTTTAAAACTCAATGCATCAAAATCGTATTTTATTATAGGAATTATGCATACTCTATGACCTTAATAAAATCCATGAATTTAAACCATATCACGACTTATGATATCCTATATCATTTTCTATGATATGAAGGCTTAAAAACAAATCCACCTATCATATTGGATGATTGAACATTGATATGTAATATGATTATAATTTCTTCACTTCCATTTGTGATTTTACAAATAAAAGAACACAGGGTGACCTGATGACACTATTGGTATCCTTAAGTGTTTATTGACACTTAATAATCAAAAGTGATTGAATCTCATCCTTAGATAACCCATGTATAGAAATATGAAATACCTAAAAACTATAAATGAAGAGTTTTGTATATCACATATCTTTCACCATCCATATACTACATCATCTTGAACATCTTCAATAATATTTGATGATGATTATAAAGAGATTCCTAAATACATCCCCTATACATAGGCATCTAGAGGTTGGCTGGATCATCCATTATATGAATGAAACTCCATAATATCCATGATGTTCTAGAATATCATGATGTAAAAAAGGAAGAATAAATATATTCAAGTGATAAATACAAAGCCCAACCATGATCGAGAATCACATACCACTGTCATCCCATGGAAGTGGAATTTATACAACCATGTTGATGCTCATCGGTGATGTAAGCATTAACTCATGCATTATATCACATGATTTAATTCTTTTCTTATTTCATGCATGGTATTCATGAATTCAACTAGCTCTATGTGTTACATCTCATGTAATGGTTCCCTAATGATAACTTATGTGGAATATTTACATTCATCTACCCATTCCTTCAAAGGTGGTATCATGTATATTCCATGAAATATAATTTATGATATTCATAGTTAAAATTTTTAATCATACTTTACAATTACATAGGTTTGATAAAGGGAGTGGAAAGGTTTTCTTAAACCATGAATAATGATTTCCCACTCTATTATCAAATAAGACGGGATGGGAAAGTCAATACAATATGTCGATATCATAAAAAAATGATATTCTTAAACCAAATGATATAATATATCTTTTGGTATCAATATTTCATACCATGTGTAATATTTATTTAATAACTTATATTGCATCATATGCAATAGGATTTTGGGAATATACTTTTCATGGGATGTTTATCATTTATTTAAAACAACATGTATAGCATGCGATGTATACTCACTAGAAAATAATAATACACATTACCATTTAATAGATGCATATTTAATAGAATATTTAAATGGTTCACGTGGTTAGTGGGTTCACCCATATATATTCCATAATTATTGTGTCATATAAATATAAGAAATTTACTTTTAATATAATCAGTTATTATATCAATATTTTACCTTAATAATAGGTAAATCATGGTAAATCATCATACAAGGGGTATTCATAATAACATAATGAGAATGAATAATTCTATTATAAGTGATAATTTAATAAAAATGCATCCATCCATTAAGTAAATTCCTTATTCTAACCCTAGTGGATATCTACCACTTTATCAAACAAATGATGCTCATGTGTATATGTATTGATATTTTTCATTATAATTGATCCTAAATGACCTAAATAATCATGTCATATATTTAATGTGTTAGGACCAATAAAATTATGATTTCCCATAATTGATTAAATTGCACATAACAAATTCTCTAGAATCATTTTTTTATATATTATGAATGTTTGTTATATATAGTGGTATTTGAAACCACCTTTATCTAGTGTCTCCATATGATATTCTTTTTCGTGAATATAATTAATAAAAAATATATTTCATCATTATTTCATATATAAAAAATCATTATTGATTAAAAAATTGAACCATCGGGTAGAAATATATTCTCTCGTCTAGATCCTTTAATTAATTTTCACTATCGATAAATGTACTTTCATGAGTATACAATAAATCTTTAATAGTTTGTTTATAATAATCATATATGAGTTATTTTGAATCATTAAATCAAAGTAATACTTACAAAAAAAATATTAAAGGTAGATATATATAGTATATTCTTGATCATACATTGTGTATAGTTAACACATTCATGGTATGGGATGGAAAACTAAAATACACATGTTTTTCATTACTATTATAACTTATACTTATAATGGTTAGTTATCAACAAATGAATTTATAATATAATCATTACGAGTTAGGATCTTTACCTAGTGGATTATTATATACTTGGGAACTTATGGATCAAATTTTTCTAAAATATATCTACTAGAGAAAGGATTCCCCATGTTTTTAAGGTTGATAAATATGGAACAAGAGGAAATGTGTAAGAATATTCTAGATTAACAACACACACCTCATCATGATCATAATTTTTAATTCATAGAATAATTTTTAAAATAAAACTCACTTCAAAAAATGAAGGAGAAATCATTTGATCAGATTTTATAACTTTCAAATATTCATGATAAAATTTTAAGTATGAGTAGCATAAATCATATCAAATTTTTCATGAATAATTTCATTCTCTTATAGAAGTGAAATAAAATAAATTAAAATTACAGTCACAATGGATAATGAATTAATTCATTGTATTTTATGATTCATGAATGATAATTCATTATTTTTCAATAATGATCCTCTTGAATATAAATAATAATTTTTTTATCATGATACACATTGTTTAACCACATCAAGTGGTAAAATTATTTTCATAAAATATATCAGATTATAAAAATATATATAACTCAATAATATCATTAATGAACTATAATAATAATAATAATAATCACTTTAGGGGATAAAATCGAATGAATTACATAATATAATTTTGATAATTCATAATCACATGATAAATAATAATTTCTTTCCTTTGATATTGAAACTACAGGTGTGATATTCTGGTCGTAACCATCCTATAAGTATTTCATTACATATAATCCAAAAACCGTTTAGGTTTTTATATTTAGATAATTAAGACATAACATTAACTAATAAATCTTGTGTATTTCTCAATTAATAGTCATTATTTCTGCTTTATAAGAATCTAATTAATCCATAATAATTCTTCAAAATCTCCCATAAATTCTCCACACATTCTATTCTTCTTGACATATCATGTATAATACTTTTATTCATAACTTGGTGAAATAGAATCATAATATGGGTGAGTTAAAATTATTAGTTAAGGTAATTGTATACCAGATGCTATAGTAGAATAAAAAAGGCATTAATAATATGGTATGAAATAAATGATAATCAAATAATGTCATATAACTGGTCACATGAGCTTAAAACAAATACAAGGTTAATAATATAATTAAACATATGGAAAAAAATAACTATTTTTATAGTGATAGAATGCATAATGTCAATGTTTTTAAGTCCTTGTCCTAAGTCGTTACATATCATCGAGTCCTTGTGTCGACACATCTACTTTTTTATCAAGACCATGACCATAAAATCTAAATAAATGGGTAGGCATACACCAAATACCCTAGCTAGTTTGTCTCATGATACCTATTGATACATTGTGGGGATATTGAGGGCCCCAACCATCACTAAATTGAGTCCAAGTCATTTAACTTATGAAATAAATGAATAAAAATATAATGTATAGTCAACTTTTCTTAGTAATCAATAAACATCCATTTTTGAATAACATATGGGATGCCAATACTTTATTCAATAAATAAATGGGATAACATGTTTATAATCCATCCAGAGAAAGAATATGTAAGGTAATATTAACTTATATCCCAATTAAAACATGATAACTTTTAAGTATGTTGATATAGATGAAAAATACTTTTATAAGAATTACACTTCAAATGGTATCAGATTATAAAGAATCAAGAATTGAGTCAATTGATACGCAAAATTCAATCACCAAAAGGAATATTTCAAAAGGTAATTTAGATGGTGAAGTTACTCCAAATTAGATAGATATTTTAGATATAAATATGAAAATAGAATCAAAATCATAAAAGAGTTTTTAAAAATCGTTTTTATCATAGTTGTAAAATATGAAGTTATGGATCACATTCAAAATTTATTTTCAAAAACGTGAAGTGAAAACATTTAAAAACTTTTACTTATTAAAATATTATTAAATAATGGATCCTTGAAAAAACATAGAGGTTTTTTAAATAAAATTTTAAGTGTAATATAAAAACATGAGTGTGAAAAGTATCCTTTTTAATATTTTTAAAATACCCTTTTTGAAACCCACATCATAAAAAGAGTGATAAAAATTCCTTTTTAAAATAAGAGAAGGTAAATATGAAGGTAGTATGAGATAACACAAAATTGAGTTCCAAAATATAAAGGATAATATTGGTGGGAATATAAAACATGGATATGGAAGACAAAGTTCTTACTTGGGAAGTATGGGAATTTTTTTATAGCATTATACTTATGTTAGAAATAAATTCATCAAGGAATGATATTTGAATTAAAACTTAATTTTTCTCTAAAGAATAATATAAATACAATATAATAAAATTTATGGTGTAAGAACCTTATCATGGAATAAATAATTTTAATAAAAAATACCATAACTCAAAGAAAGAATTTTTGGGCAATCAAAATCCTTTACAGCTTAAGAAACATTTTAATAAAAACCCCTTAAAAGAGAGGACATGAAATTTAAATCTAAATAATATGAATAGAAGATAATTCGTGACTCTATATATATAATATGTAGTATAAACACTATTTAAATGATATTATATTCACAAAAAATATATCTTAAAGAAAGGAAATTGAGATGAAACACCCTTACGAATATTTTAATCATTGAAGTGATTATACTTCATAAAGGGGTTTATGAGAAATAAATATAAATAAAAATAAAATAAATTTGAATTGTAATTTTATAAAATCATCAGATAAAATAAATTAACTTATAATAATTAGGTTCAAGAATAATTTTTATAATTCAAAGAAAGGAAATTGAGTTATGAAAACCCTTACATCACTATTATCTTTCGAATTGACAACCCATGAAAGCTACAACATGATATGGATTTGTAAATACATTATATTTCATGAAATATTATAATAAAATAAATCCATTTCTAATATACACACCATAAATAATAAATAAGTGGTGGATAGGCATCATATCTCAATGAAGCAAAATTGTGATACAAAAACCCTTACCTTTAATCATGCTTAGTCGAACATGCTCTAACCTTGTTTATAACAAAAATAAATATCTTAATAATTTATTTCAGAACCATATTAATAATCATAACCTTTTATAAACTTCATTTATAATCATTTATTACAAATTTATTAGTTAGTTATATTTTATTTTCATTATTGAATGTTATTAGTTTTGATTGTTTGTATAGTAGTAGTTTCGTAATGGTGGTGTTGATTATTGTTTATAGATTAAAATTTAACCATTCCTATATAATTATAGGTACTTTAATAAAAAATTTATAATTATTTATAATGTTTTTATTACATTTTATAATTATTTTATTTATGATTTTTTATGATGAAGTCGATGACGAGCTTGTTTCGGTAATTTCTAACAAACAATAGGGTGGTACATTAATAATAATTTAAATATTAATGTAATATTTATAGAACCATAAAAATATTATTTTTTCTTTAATTTCTAATAATACCATTATTTAATCATCCATAGTCATCCATGATATAAATTTTTAGCATTGTTCATATAGGAGGTTAAACCAACCCAAACAAGAACAAGTTATAATCTATGGGTGGGTATGGTTAAGAAAGTGATTATTTTGGAATAATATAAATATTAAAAGATAATAATTATATTATTTATATTTTATAAAAGTTTTTAATAATATATTTATAGATATTTATAATGAATAAAATACTAGATGAAAATAAAATGTGTCACTTTCGTGGAGGCGGTAGTCTGCACGTACACAAAGGCGACACGTTCTCTTTCCATAGAACGGGAGGAAGGTGGGAAATATATTATAATTAAATAATATTAATACGGTTATAAATATCATATTAATCCATTAAATATATTTTTTTAATCATCCATTCAAGGTGTTGATGAATAATCAAACACATCATTCATGGAGGTAGTAATATGCACGTTTGGTTGATGACGTTTTTTAATTTTTCTAATTATTTTGGAGGAAGGTATAAAATGGATATTATGTTAGTATAATAACATTTAATTTTATTATTAATACTTATTTTATCATAATTTCATGGATATAATAAGTTTTTGGTAGTTAAAGAGGAAAAAAATTAAGAGAGCTTGGTAGAGAACATTACCTCTCCCTTTGGATGTTCTCCCTTTGGAAACAAATTAAGGCTCTTTAGCTTTATCATTTAAAAATACCAAGGATTATATAATGTGGGAAGATATTTTAATATTGATGGGGGTAGTTTTTTGTTCAATATACTTATTTATAATGAGTAGAGAAATGGGGTAGATTTGAACTCCTTTAATAGGTGAAGGGGGTAAAATTTTTATAAATATAAAGAGAGAATGTGTTTCACATGGAATGTGGAGAAATAATGGATAATTATGGATTTTGGTATTATTTATGTTTTATAATCCCTCAAAAATTAATTTTCACACATGTTTTAACCATGTTTTTAAGTCTTTTACTCTTAGATTTTTCACTTTTACCATTTTTGTTTTTATCATGGTAATTAATTGTTTCCTAAGTAATTTAATTTTAATTTATTAAAATAAAATGAGACTTATTAAATAATTTGTAACTAATTATTACAAATATTAATTCCATTTTATCAATTAAAATTTATATTTTAAAAAAATAATTTTAATATTAGTGCATGTAACACGCAAAATCTCGTTTTTAGTAAAGGTGTATTTTTAAGCACAAATGTTGTGTTTAAGAAAAAATTATCAATTTTTTTGTTATTAATGAAATTAATTGGATTATTATTAACCAAATTATATTTATGTGAATTTAAAATAAATCCAAAACCTGATTTCACCTAGAGAAAACCAAATTAAAATAGAAAGACTAAAAATGGTTTTATTAGAAAAATATTCCTTAATTTTCAAAAATGTTAAACATAGGTTTTATAAATTAAACATAGTATTTTTAAATTAATAATTTCACTCCATAGATAATTTTTTATCATGAATTTCATGACCTGTCCCATGGGGCTTGGACGTGACTACCTCAAGCCCTCATTCCATAGGCCAGAGGTTGGTGACTAGCACCTGAAGGCTTTTCCCGAACAGGGAAGGCATTGCCTTAGTGATCTGTACACACTCCAAAAAGGTCAAATGAAATATGAAAACAACAAAATTATGGTATAACCATGAGAGTAAAGTACAACCACAAGTAAAACTGTAAACTAAAAATAGTGGGCCAGAATACAATCCCTAGAAACTGAAAAGAAAGTAAACAGTTACCGTATCTTTCCTAGAGCTCTACCTAGAGGGTATTAGTTGTAAGTCTAAATTTGAAGAAGAGTATATCAACTTCTCTCGTCGCACCAATCTCCACAAAGTCCCAAACCTCCAAAGTCTACCTCAGAGTGTCAGTAGTCTGCACCAGACACACACGTGCGGGGGGAGCCCATGCAGGGGTGAGTATAACAATAACCAGTAGGGGACCCCAAGACCCCTAAAGGTATCTCAGTAATCCAAATAGGAAAACATCACAAGAAATACTACCTAGGTAATATCACAAGCATGATCTAGATCATGAATCACTAATCAAAAGAGATAGCTCACTCTAAAGGTATAACTCCAAGGTTACTAGGATAGGGATGACTAGTCTTAAAGACAGATCATCCTATCCGTAGTAACTCTACTGCTGAACCATATAGGTCACTTTATGCTGACCCATATTGGTTACTAGATTTCGTCCTGTATTGGTCACTGGTGGTGACCCGTATTGGTCGCTAGATGCTGACCCATATTGGTCGCTGGTGTTGGCGCATATTAGTCACTGGTGTTGACCCGTATTGGTCATTGTTTTTTACCCATATTCATCACTGATGTAGAGGTAGGGATGATTAGTAGTATAGTTAGATCATCCCATTCTAGAGTTTCTAATCCTAACCCGCATTGGTCGCTCTTCTTCTTCATGTTGCAACCAACCACTAGATTCTCGTACGAAGCATGCCTAATCTCTGGAAGCCTCTGCTCCTCAAGCCACATATACTTTTTCAACCAGTAATAAGTCTCATAAAAAACATACCCAAGGTACCGCCAGGTCATAGGGGTCCCAACGTGACAGACGGCGCATCGATCGGATGCTCGGTCTGTGAGATATGGGCACTTTTGTAAAAAGGACCTCGTTGGATTCAAGTCTGATCCAACCCGAGTCACACTTCAAACTCCATAAAAACTCACTTAGAGAATCTCCAATGGACTGCCTTGTCACAAGGGTCCTTATGACATAGACGGCGCATCGATTGAACACTTGGTCTGTTAGTTACACCCCTTTCCATGAAAATAGGGGTGATCGCACCTCGGTCCAGCCTGGCTCGGTTGGGCTTGCTGGAATATGCCAAAGGGACAGCTTCCCAAAAGGGGTCCCAATTCCATTGATGGCGTGTCAAACGGACACTCGGCTTGTCAATTATAGGCGTTTCTTTATTCGGGGGGTCGGTTGGGTCTGGGCCCGGTCCGACATGGTTAGGTCGGCCCGACGCAATGGGTCCCAGGGTCTACCTGACCCCACCTAGGTCTGGCCCGTTCAGGGTCAGCTGGTTCACTAGGTCCAGCCCATCGGGGTTGGCCCAGCTCGTTCGTGGGCCTGGGCCGCGGTTGGCACGGCCCACCGAGTGGGGCTCAGTCCACCCGCATTGGCCCGCTGGGCCGCGGGTCCGACCCGGTCCCCCTGAAGGTGGACCGCTTCCCCCAGCTGGCCTCACAGATGCAAGGTCATTTCATCTGGAGTTACACGGCATGGTGTCGCGCTGCACTGCCCCCACCTGTCACTGGCAGCGCCTGGGGGCACAGCCCTTCTCCCACACAGTTGGCTTAGGCTGGCTGCCTTTGGATAGCGCAGTACGTGACGGCGCACCACCTTCCAACTGCATGTGGCCAGTTGTCGCGAGCCTCCTCCGGCCACCGCCGGCCGCCGGCGGCATGTCACACCGGAGGTTGTTTCTGTGGGCCACCAGATGAGATCTGGTGGTTCTTTCTTGATGCCTCATGTTCCTAAGGGCCTTCTGAATCACTGTCGTTGTAGCATGACCTTTTGTCTTGTGTTTCCGACGAATTGGGAAAACCATACCCGAAGGACGCCACACAAAAACGACAGAGGGTCTGGGCCTTGTTTATTTGGCCCGCGCCCTCCACGTTAGAATTAAAGAAAGAGGGAGGTAATTATTCATCAAATTTTTATTAATGTTAAACCCTGTTCAAATCCCCCGCAACAACCTCCCGCAAAAAAGAAGAATATAATTGAGGGAAAATATTGAATTAAAAGACAACCCCTACCTCGTGATTCGTTGGAGATATCGCAGTTGTTGGTGTCCGTTATCTTTCGACCTTCAGATCGATCCTACAACGGGCGTCGTCAATCCTCCATTCTCCATCGGTGGAAGGCATGGCGTCACTTCATCATGGGTTCCTTGCTTGATGAAGTCGTTCCAAAACCCCACCTCGAGCTCTATTTAAATAGGAGGTGGAAAGATAAGCAATGCCTTGAGGAATTAATGAGTTTCATTAATTGAAATAATTAATGTGCCTCATTAATTGACGTGATTAAATTGTCTCATTAATTATGCGAGGGGTGGTTACACAACCAAAGTGTAACCATGCAATTAACACCCCATAATTAAAATTCTGACCACTTATGTGATCCCTTCCACTGCTTCTCAACAGGTGGTAGGAAAAGGAAAAAAAGAAAAAGAAATAAAATAACAATTTATGTTATCTTATTATTTCTTTAAAAGTCACAAAAACTATCTTTTTCTCCTCACTAAATGTGGTTAAAGTGAAGGTTTCCTTAAGAAAATCTCGGTGCTGCGGATTCAACGGTGCTCTCAGATTTTGAATTCGAGCACCGGTTCAAAAGATATAAAAAGTCTCTTGCACGTTTACTGAATATACCTTAAAAATTTTAGAAATTCATTCCAGCCACATCAGGCCTCGGAATCATGCACCATTAATTTTCACAGAATCTTAAAAATCCCAAATAATTTTATAAAAAATACATGGAATTTTTGGGTCTTTACATTTTCCCCACCTTAGGTCTTTATGTCCCCGAAAGCCAAACAAGGCTACATGGACAAAGAGGGGTACTAGGCACGCATATGAGCCTCTCGCTCCCATGTGATCTCCTAGATATTCCAGTGCTGGCACAGAATGTGCACCAGAGGTATCGACCACCCATGAAGGATCTGCTCATGTCGATCCTCTATCTCCACCAGGTACTCCACAAAATTCGCATCGTCGTCAATATCTAGCACTCCATGGTCGATGACGTGAGATGGGTCATGAACGTATCTCCTCAGCTGAAATACGTGGAAGATGTCGTGCACCCTCTCCAACTACTATGGCAGTGCCAAGTGGTATGCCACCTCACCAATCCTTCAAAGTATCAGGAATGGTCTGATAAACCTTAGTGAGAGTTTTCCACATCAACTAAATTCATGTAACCCCCGTTGAAGGGAGACTTGCAAGCATATGTGGTCCCCTCCTAAAACTCCAATGGTCTTCTTCACCTATCAGCATAGGACTTTTTCCAGATCTGTGTAGTCTTCATCCGCTCTCGGATGACCTACACCTTCTCAGTGGTATCTTGTACCATCTCTAGGCCCACGAGTGCTGGATCTCCTGGATCCATCTAGCACAAGGGAGATTTGCATGGTTATCCATACAACGCCTCAAAAGGGTTCATACCAATGGTGGAGTGATAGCTGTTGTTTTATGTGAACTCCACAAAGGGTAGGTGGTCCTCCCAACTGCGAACAAAATCTAGGACAAATGCACATAGCATTTCCTCAAAGGTCTGGATGGTCCGCTCAGTATAACAATCTGTTTGTGGGTGAAAATATGTGTTCGAGTGAAGCTGAGTCCCAAAGGCCTCCTGTAATCATTTCCACAACTGGGATTTGAAGCGTGTGTCATAGTCCGAGACTATCATCGAAGGCACCCCGTGAAGTCCCACTATATCCTAAATGTAGATACATACCAAGCTCTCTACTGAAACCTTATCTCAGATAGAAAGGAAGTGGGCCAACTTGGGGAGTCGGTCAACAATCACCCAGATGGTATCGTTCCCTTTGGACATATGTGGTAACCCCATCATTAAGTACATCGATATCCCTTCCCACTTCCACTCTGGTATCTCGAGGGGTTGGTACAATCCTATGGGTAACTGGTGTTTGGACTTCACTTGCTCACAAGTGAGGCATCTAGAAACAAACTCTTCCATAGCTTTCTTCATCCCTATCAACCAGTACTGGAACCAGAGGTCCAGATACATCTTCATCACACCTAGATTTACTACCAAGGGGGATGTATGGAACTCCATAAGCACCTCCTCTCGTAGTGCCACTGGTACAACTATATGTCCTCTGAAAAGGATAATGTGCTACCCACCTTCAGAATATCCATCAGGTGCATGGCCTAAGGATATCTGAGCACGTGTAGTCTCGTAGCTGTTGTCTCTAAGTTGTGCCTCCCTTACTCATTGAAGGAGTGGAGGGGATACTACCATTTACTGGATGTAGACTATCTCATCTCTATCCACGTAGGATATCTGAAGTGAGTCTAACTACTCTAACTCCTCATTCAGTAGCTATGAACTCGATCTATGGCTAAGTGAATCTGTCACTACGTTCCCCTTCCCAGTAGTATAGATTATCTCAAAGTCATAGTCCTGGAGGAACTCTAGCAAACGTCGTTGTCTCATATTCAGATATTTTTGTGTGAGGATATATCTGAGACTCTTTTGGTCTGAGTAAATAATGAACTGCTCTCCCATCAAATAGTGTTGAAACATATTCAGTGCGAAGACTACTGCTACCAACTCCAAGTCATGAGTCGCATAATTCTGCTCATGAGGCCTCATCTGTCATGAGACATAAGCAATCACTGTATCACCTTGCATCAGGACACAATTGAGTCTGGTCCCTGATGCATCACAGTAAACCACATAGTCATTTCCCTCCTCTAACAACCTCATGATGGGATCGTTGGTCAATATTTTCCTCGGCTGTTGAAAGCTCTGTTGGCATGTCTCTAACCATAAGAAGGGTTTTCCCTTCTTCTTCAAGTTAGTCATAGGCACTTCTACTCTGGAGAAATCGGGTACGAACCTCCAATAGTATCATGTTAATCCAAGTAATCTCATCACCTCAGTAACACTCCTAGGTGGATCCCAACCAAGTACTACCTTGATCTTCTCTGTATCCACTATAACTCTAGCCTCTAAGATGAAGTGTCCCAAGAAGTGGACCTTTCGTATCCAAAAATCACACTTCAAGAGCTTCCCATATAACTGGTTCTCCTAGAGTGTTTCTAGAACTATCCTCAAGTGTACAACGTGCTCTTCCTCGGACACTGAGTACACCAAAATGTCATCGATGATGACCACCATGAAGCGATCGAGGTATAGATTGAAGATCATGTTCATGAGCCCCTTGAACACTGCTGGAGCATTGGTTACACTAAAATTCATCACCAAGAACTCGTAATGTCCATACCGACATCTTAAGGTTGTATTTGATACGTCCTCATCTCATACCATGAGTTAGTGATAACCTGACCTGAGGTCTATCTTTGAGAACCACTTCACTCCTTTAAACTGATGAAACAGATCATCAATCCTTGGTAGAGGATACTTGTTCTTCATGGTCACCTGGTTTAGGCACCTGAAGTCCACACATAGCCTCAAACTTCTGAATGCCTTCTTGGAAAACAACACTGGGGATGCCCATGGAGAAACCTTAAGCCTTACGAACCCCTTCCTCTGTAAGTCCTCCAACTATACCCTCAGCTCCTGGAGATCCAGAGGGGACATATGATATGTTGGTGTAGATATCATTTTTGTTCCTAGGTACAAGTCAATACAGAAGTCTACCTCTCTATGAGGAGTTAGACCTAGGACATCTTCTAGAAAGACGTCCTCATACTTGTCCACCACCCCTAAAAACTGTGGAATTTCCTTATCCACTATGTCGAAGGACATTCAAGCCAACTCATATGTAATCAGTTGCACCCTGTTGAGCACAAGTCCATCTTATGCTGCTCTATTTTACTTCTAACAAACAAAGGAAAACTAGCCTCTATCTCTGCATGTACATCACATTGTATGTCTCAAGTAGTCAATCTGTGCGTGAACTAATGATATCCAGTCCATGCCTAGAATGACGTCATAGGGCTTCAATCCCACTACTAGAAGATCCCATCTGAAACTCTCTCTTTTGAGAGTAATATCACACTGTCGGAACCAGTGTGTGAATCTTGAATCTTATCTCGTAGAAGTATCCATACACAGAGTTTAAGCTAAAAGCTCAGTCGGAATCTCAGAGTCCCGAACTAAGTATACAGCAAGGAAAGAATGGCTAGAACCTGTGTTGATAATAACTAATACTAAAGTAGATAAGATACAAATCATACCTCATATCATCTCAGGGGCGTCAGGATTGTGAGCCTCTACTTCCTGTAGCTGGGCCTATCCCCATCCACCTTCTCCCTGAGTTAGTGGTGGACCACCTGGGGGTGATGGTGATAGTACCTGGTGACCCTGACCACCTCCCACTGCACGTCCTTCTCCCCTACCTCATCCGCCGTCTGGCTGATGATCATGCTCCTACCACTGCCACTGCCTCAGTGGCTTATCCACCATCTACTGATCATCTTCATGGGGAGTTGGACAGTCACAAGCTCTGTGACACTTTCTTCTGTAGGAAAAACAAATCATTCCTCACTGGTGTCTCCCACAGCCTCTCGAGCCTCACACATATGACCCTGCGTCCTAGGGTCTCCCTCCGAAAGGTCTATCACACTTGGGCTTCTACATCGTATGTCTACTGCCAGCTGCAGATGACTCTCACACCTATCGTCCAGTATGGGCTCTCACCATCGGTGCCTACTTGGCAAGGAAGCTCTACATCAGTAAAGCTCTCTCTAATACCAAAGCCTACATCAGGATGCTGAGAGAAACTTTCTTAGCTCTGATCTCTAGTCGGAGACCCTTCTCAAATGTTTGAGCCCTGAAGTAAGGGTCTCGTACCATGTCGGTGGATAATCAGGAGAGTTCAGTAAATCTTGATGAATACTAAGCCACAGTCTGGTTTCCCTACTGTAGATGCAGCAGATCCTAAATACTCCCAAATCATAGTGTCATTGGCACAAACTCTTCCTTGAAAAGGCTCTAAAAGTTTAGCTAGGTGAGGCTTGTCTCCTCATGCACCTGGAGCGTCGAGCTCCACCATCATCCTTCCAAGCCCTGAATAAGGCTAGCATCCAAGATCTCTATCTACTCGGAAGGTGTCTCTACTAAGAGAAAGACCCACGAAATCACCTCAATCCAGTCCTCTACTGCCTGGGGGTATTTCTCTCCTTGAAACCTTGGAGGCCTCTATCTCTAGAACTCATGAAACGCACTCATCCAGCGTATATGATCCACTGATATAATCTTCTGCTCAACGGGTGGTGGTGTTGTCGGTACACCACCCTAGGGTTCCATCACTGTGAGTGGTCCCTATACTGATGCCTCATCGCTCGATGGACCACTGTCACAATATATAACTGGAATCTTGTCTGGTTATCTTTGTGGAGGAATCCTATAATAAATATATGAGCCACGGTCAATAATTTATACCTGGTAAGATGACTCAAGAAAGATCAAGAAAACTTTTCAAAACACTAGTAACTGGTGTTTTCATGTACCGATTCAGAAAACATAATTTAGGGTCCTGGTGTATGGATACGTTGGCCATCGCACCAACACTATAATCCCTGAGCTGAAGACCTAACTCAAGACACTTTACACCATTGCCTCATTAAAATTATACTCTCAGTTCTTCTGGTAAAACTGATCGCCCTTTGATACCACTTTTTCACGACCCATCCCACGGGGCCCATACATGACTACCCCAAGCACACCTTCCATAGGCCAGGGGTTGGTGACTAGCACCTGAAGGCTTTTCATGAACAGGGAAGACATTGCCTTAGAGATCTGTACACACTCCAAAAATGGAAACTGAAGTAAAAAACCAACAAAATTAAGGTATAACCATGAGAGTAAAAGTATAAATATAAGCACAACTATAAACAAAAAATAGTTGGCCGGAATAAAATCCCTAGAAACTGAAAAAGAAAGTAAAAAAGTTGTCGCATCTGCCCTGGAGCTCTACCTGGAGGGTAGTAGTTGTAGGTCTAAAGTCGAATAAGAGGATCCCGACTGCTCCCGTCGCACCAAACTCCACCAAGTCCCGAACCTCCAAAGTCTAACTCAGAGTGTCAGTAGTCTACACCAAACACACACGTGCAGGCAGAGCCCATGTAGGGTTGAGTATATCAATACCCAATAGGGTACCCAAAGACCATCGAAGGTCTCTCAGTAACCCACAAAAGAAAACATCATAAGAAATACCACCAAGGTAATATCATAAGAATGATCTAGATCATGAAGCACAAAGCAAAATAGATAGCTCACTCCAATGGTATAACTCCAAGGTTACTGGGATAGGGATGACTAGTCTTAAAGATGGATCATCCTATCTGTAGTAACTATACTGTTTAAATTTATTGGTCACTGTATGTTA
Organism: Viscum album; assembly: GCA_963277665.1. Classification (NCBI taxonomy): domain Eukaryota; kingdom Viridiplantae; phylum Streptophyta; class Magnoliopsida; order Santalales; family Viscaceae; genus Viscum; species Viscum album. The sequence continues at coordinate 1,357,088,912 of OY728164.1, forward strand.
ACCTGTATCGGTCGCTACATGTTGACCCGTATTGGTTGCTAGTGATGACTCGTATTGGTCGCTCGATGCTGACACGTATTGGTCGCTAGTGCTAACCCATATTGGTCACTGGTGTTGACCCGTATTGGTCGCTGGTGCTGACATGTCTTGGTCGCTAATGTAGAGTTATAGATGATTAGTCATAAAGATAGATCATCCCATTCTGAAGTTTCTGATGTTGACCTGCATTGGTCTCTCTTCTTCTTCATGTCACATCCAACCACTAGATTCCCGCACAAAGCAGGCCTGATCTCCGGAAGACTCTTCTCTTCAAGCCATCGGTCCTTTTTCAACCAATATGAAATCCCACAAAAATCATACCCAAGGGACCACCCCATCATAGGGGTCCAACGTGACAGACAATGCGTCGATCAGACTTCTAGTCTGTGAGATATGGGCACTTTTGTAAAAAGATCCCAGTTGGATTCAAGTCTGATCCAACCCAGGTCACACGTCAAACTCCATCAAAACTCACTTAGAGTATCTTCAATGGATTTTCTTGTCACAAGGGTCATTATGCCACATACATTGCGTCAATTGGATGTTCGGTCTGTTAGTTACACCCCTATCCGTGAAATGAGGGTGATCGCACCTTGGTCCAGCCTGGCTCGGTCAGGCCAACCGAAATATTCCCTAGGGATCACTTCCCAAAAGGGGTCCCAATTCCACTAACGACATGTCAAACGGACACCTGGTTTATCATTTATAGGCGTTTCTTTAATCGGGGTCTGATTGGGTCTGGGACCGGTCTGACTTGGTCTGGCGGGCCCTACGCATGAGGTCACGAGGTCTACCTGACCCTGCCTGTATCCAACCCATTAAGCGTTGGCCCTGGTCACTAGTTTTGGCCCGTCGGGGTCGGTCTGGCTAGTTTGTGAGCCCAGGTCACGATTGGCCCAGCCTGTCGGCTGGGGCTCGGCCCACCTGTGCTGGCCCGCTGGGCCGCAGGTCCGGTCCGACCCACTGGGCGGGTCCAAACCACGTCTGACCCGGTCTTCCTAAAGGTGGACCACTTCACCCAGCTGTCCCCATAGATTTGGGGCCATTTTTCCGGCACAACGCAACGCAGCACGGGGTTGCGCCGCCCCCTCCTGTCGCGGTTGCTGCCGCCGCCGGTGCCTGCAGGCACCACCCTTCTCCCGCACAGCCGGCTTGGGTTAGCCACCTCTAGAAACCGCAGCATGCCACCTTCCCACCACTCACGGATAGTTTTTTTGGGCCTCCTCCAGCCACTGTTGGTCACAGCCAGTATGGCACGCTGGCGGTTGTTTCTGCGGGCCACCAAACGAGCTCCGGTGGTCCGTTCTTGATGCTATCTGTGCCTAACGGCCTCCGGAATCACTACCTCCACAATGTGACCTTTTGTCTAACATTTCTGTCAAATTGGGAAAACCATCTCGAAGAACACCACACAAAAAACGGAAAAGGTTTCGGGCCTTTTTCGTTTGGTCCGCACCCTCTGCATTAGCGTTAAAGCAAGAGGGAGTTAATTATTCATCACATTTTTAATAATTTTGAACCCCTTTAAAATCCCCTAAAACAACCTCCCGAAAAAAAAGAATATAATCGATAGAAAAATCTTGAATAAAAAGACAACCCCTACCTCATGATTCGTTGGAGATATCGCAGTCATTGGCGTTCGTCGTCCGTCGACCTTTAGATCGATCCTATAATGGGCTTTGTCAATCCTCCATTCTCCGTCGGTGGAAGTCATGGAATCACTTCATCAGGGGTTCCTCACTTGATAAAACCATGCCAAAACCCCACCCCAAGATTTATTTAAATAGAAGAAGGAAAGGCGAGCAATGCCTTGAGGAACTAATGAGGTTCATTAATTTCCATAATTAATGTGCCTCATTAATTGACGTAATTAAAGTGTCTCATTAATTATGTGAGGGTTGGTTACGCAACCAAAGTGTAATCGTACAATTAACACCCCATAATTAAATTTCTGACCACCTCCATGGTCCCTACCACCACCACTCAATAGGTGGTAGAAAAAATAAAAAAATAAAAAGAAACAAAATAAAATAAAAATTTATGTTATTTTATTATTTCTTTAAAAGTCACAAAAACTATCTTTTTCTCTCGACCAACTACAGTCAAAGTGCTTCCCTTAAGAGAATCCTGGCACTATGGATTCAACAGTTCCCTCATATTTTTAATCCGAGCACTGATTCAAAAGATAGAAAATTTCATCGGCGCGTTTACTGAACGTACCTTAAAAAAAGTCTGGAAATTCATTTCAGGCACACCGGGCCTTGGAATCACACGCCGTCAATTTTAAATGCCTCGTAAAAATCCCAAATAATTTAAAAAAATACATTTAATTTTCGGGTCTTTACAATGAAATTTTTTTATATATTTTTATGTTATACTTACTCCTTGAAAAAGTCATAAATTCTACAGTTTTAGTAAAAACTGCATTTTTTCTTATTCATCTAATAATTAGTTATTTATATAAAAATCATTTATTTATATAAAAATGTAAAAAAATAATCTTAATATAATATTTAAATGATAAATATAAAAATGAATTTAATTTTTTCCAATTGAAATTCTATGATTTATAAATTTAACTTTTAAATGAAAATATAAAACAAAAATTATTTTTAATAGTAAAATAACTCTTTAAAATATTAACTATTCTCATTCTTATTTCCTTTAAATTACTAATTAGATTAGTTTTAAAATATTACTAATATAAATAATATATTTTACCCATAATATATTTATTTTCTTAAAATAAAGTGTATAAAAATCCAATTATATAAAAAAATCATTTTTAGCATAAAATGGTCTTATTAGTTATCTCGCTATGCTAATTGAATTTCATCAGTACATTAGTATTAAATGTGGATTTGTTTTTATTTCTACATATATTTTATAATTTTTTTACCAATAGTTATTCCAAAAAATTAAATTGATACTTTGTGAGGGTTATATAATGTTCTGTGGTTTGTTTTGATTCGGTGTTTCATGCGAATCATGATATTGAACACATTATGTTTCAAAGGAAAATAAAATTTAAAATATCAAGGTGTTAAATTCCCCCCCCCCATTAAATAATTTTTTCATCGTAGTTTTAATTATCAATTTCTAATATAATATATAAGGTTATCCATAATATAGGTATTATTCAAGATAAAATTTCTAGTAAAACATCAACCTCACTAACTTAGGTAAGTCTAAGAAACTATTCCTTTACCTCTTAATAAGCCTACATCTTCATTTTCATTTATCACGATGATTTATGAAAAATATGATTCTTTAGTTGGCTCATTTGACATATGGGTTTCTAGATACATGCCTTTCACAATTTCATTCTCATGATCTCAATTCTAACCAAATACTAAAACCAAAATGGTTATGATAATATCACATAAAATTAGAGTAAATGGTCATATTAATATAAAAACTCAATATTATGATATCTTCTCCTATAACACCTTTATTTTGAACTATAAAACTTTCAATTCAACTATATTGTAATTTTATAAACCTATAACTCCATTAGTTTAACCAAGGTTGTATATAGTCATATTTCTATTAGGCTCTCAAACCTAAATATATTCAAATCCCTAAAAATGGTTTGTAAAGGGCATGTGATTTCCAAATGAATATCCCTTAGGAGTGTCTATATAGGTGGGAAGTCTTAGGCCCACTCATGGATCACAAATTAAAGATTTATTTAATACTCATCCATCCTTTTTCGGGTTGATTACCCCAAGGTTCATCTACATCACAACTGTATTCACTTTCCTATATCCATATAGGGATGTAATTGCTATGAAAATCATACACTAAAAACTTACCAAAATTAAAAGATGGTATCCTATACTTAGACTCATACTAAGGATTTTCTCTAAATTTATCACATCTTATTCCAAAAAAATAAAATATTCAATATTACAAAAAAAATCTAAAGGGTTATCTATACCTTTTAAATAATTATTAAACTTAACTTATAAACGCTTAATGAAATTTATATTCTCCACTAGTAACATAATTTTTTTTAAGTTATCTAAATCCAAATTTGATAATGACTATGATATTATAGATGTAACCATCCCATAATTACATGATTTATAGAAAATATTTTATTACATACAGTCCCATGACCTTTTAGGTATATATATTTACAGAACCATGATAAAATATTAACTAATAAAGACCATGTATTTCTCAACTAATAAACATTTTTTCCAATATATAAAAAATTACTTAATCCATAATATGTCTTCAATATCTCCCACAAATTCACCACACATTCTATTATTCTAGACATATCATATGTAACACTTTTCCTCACAATATGTGGAAATGGAAACATGAGAAGGGTGAGCTCAAATACTTAGTACATGAAATCATATACTAGAAGCTATCATAGAATAAACAAGGCATTAATATGGTAGTAAATGAATTATAATCAAATAATTACATATGACTGATCACTTTATCTTGAAACAAATCCATTGTTAATAATATAAATAAACACATATCGCACAATAACTATTTTCATGGTGATATAATGCATAATTTTAGACTTGTTAAGGCCTTTTTCCAAGACATTACAAACCATCAAGACCTTGTGTTAAGACATCTATTTTTTTCAAGACTATATCCAAGAAATCTAATTAAAGGGGAAAGTATACACCAAATACCCAGGCTAGTTTCCCTCATGAGACCTACTGATTCATCAAGGGGATATTATAGGCACCACCCATCACTAAATTAAGTCCAATTCATTCAAAATGTAAAATAAATGAATATAAATACAATGCATAATCAATTTTCCTTGTAAATTAATAAACATATGTATTGGAATAATAAAAATATAGGATGTCAATACTTCCCCCATTCAATAAAGGGGATAACATGTACATAATAAATCAAAATAAATAATGTGGATGGTATTATTAATGAATATCCTAAGGAAAACATAAAAACTTTGAAGTATGTTAGCAAGGATGAAAAAAAATCATAAGATGAACACTTCAAATGGTATCACATAAGAAAGCATCAATAATTGAATCGGTTATTACCCAAAATTAAATCACCCAAAGGAATATTTCACAATGGAATTTATATGGTGATACATGAATCATTACTCTAAAGGTGATAGAAATTTTAGAGATAAATATTAAAATGGAATCCAAATCATAAAATAGTTTTTAGAAAATGTTTTACCATATTCATAAAAGATAAAATTATGGGTCACATTCAAATGTAATTTTAAAAAATATAAATAGAGAACTTTTGAAAACTTTTACTTTTATAAATAATATTTAATAATGGAATTTTGGAAAAAAATCATTAAGGTTTTTAAAATGAAATCTATAGTGGAAGATAAAAATATAAATGTGAAAGGGAAGTCCTTTTTAATATTTTGAAAGTACCCTTTTTGAAACCCACATCATAAAAAGTGTAATAAAAATTCGTTTAGAAAATAGGATAATAGAAATATAATGGTCATGTGATTAACACATAATTGGGCACCCAAATATAAAATAGAACATTGTCATGAATAAAAAACATGGATGTAGAAGATAAAGATATCACTTGGGAATGAAGGGAATTATTATAAAGAATGTTATAATTTTATGAGAAAGAAATTCATCATGGAAGGAGCTTTAAATTAAAAATTAATTTTCATCAGATAAGAATATAAAATAAATTATAATTTAATTTTATGGTGTAAGAACCCAACCATGTAAGAAATAATCTTATGAATAAATATCATAAGTCAAAGAAAGGAGTTTTGAGTTATCAATATCCTTTATAACTTAAGAAATATGTTAATAAAAACCACATAAAATAAAGGGATTAAAATTGAACTCCAAATACCATTAATAGAATATAATTCATGATATTTTATATCTAATAAGTTGTGAAAACAACATTTAAATGATATTAGGTGCATAAACAAATCATGTATTTAAGGAAAGAAATTAAGAGGAAACACCCCTAAAAAATATCATAATCATTGAAGTGATAATAATTCAGAAAGGATTATAAATCCACGTAAAATAAAGTGTAATTAAAATTGTATACAATCATAGGATAAAATAAATCTTCTTATAAGAATGAGGTTCATGAATAATCAGTATAACTCAAAGAAAGGAAATTGAGTTATGGAAACCCTTACATCATCGTTATATTTAGAATTGAAACCCCATGAAAGGTGGAACATGATATATATTTTTAAATCCCTTATATTTCATAATAAAATGTGATAAAATAATTCCATATATAATATGTACACCATAAAAATGAAATAAGTGGTGAATATGTATTATATCTCAATGAAGAAAAATTGAGATTCAAAAACTCTTACCATTAATCCTGCTTAGACGAACATGATATAACCTCCTATTTAAAAAATAACTATATTAATCACCTTTTTATAAATTTATTTATACCTATAACCATTTATAAACTTCATTTATAATATTTTATTATAAATATAATATTTTGTTATATTTTTTCATCATCAGATGTTATTAGTTTCAACTGTTAATTTAGTACTAGTTTCATAATGGCGGTATCGATTCTTGTTTATAGATTAAAATTTTATAATTTAGATATTATTATAGTTAATATAATATATGTTTTATAATTATTTATAATGTTCTAATTTTATTTCATAAGTATTTTAGTTATGATTCGTGATGATGAAGTCGGTGATGATATTGTTTTGATAATTTTTAACAAACAAAAGGGTGGTACATTAATAATAATTTAAATATTAATATAACCTATAAATAAATATGAAAAAAATTATTTAAAATTAATTTATAATAACATTAGTGTTTAATTTTCCATAGTCTTACATGATAGAAATTTTTAGCATTGTTCATGTAGGTGGTTAAAATGACCCAAACAAGAACAAGCTATAATCTATGGGTGGGTGTGGTCAAGAAAGTGGTTCCTTTGGAATAATATAATTATCATATAACAATAATTATATTATTTATATATTTTTATGGTGGTGAATCATATTTTAATAGATCTTTATAAAGATTAAAATACTAGATGAAAAACAAAATATGTTGCTTTTGTGGAGGTGGTAGTCTGCACGTGCGCTTAGGAAACATATTCATTTTACATAGAATGGGATGGAGATAGGGAATGAATTTTAATTTAAGAATATTAATAAGGTTATAAATATCATATAAAACCATTAAATTCCAATTTTTAATCATCTATTTAAGGATGTGGTAAAAAATAAAACTTTTTGTTCATAGGGGTGGTGGTTCGCACGTATACATGACGATGTTTTTATTTTTCTAATGGTTCTGGAGGAAGATATAAAATGGATATTTCATCAGTATAATTACAATTTATAATATTATTAATACCTATATAATCATACTTTCATGTATAAAATAGTTTTGAGTGGGTAGAAGAGGAAAACAATTAAGAGATCTCAGTTGAGAACATTACCTCTCCCTTTGGATGTTCTACCTTGGGTAACACTTTAAGGCTCCTTAGATTGGTATTTTGGAAAAAAAGTATTATATAACATGGGGATATATTTTAGGAGAGAATATGGTAGAGTTTTTTTTGAGATAATTCTTTATAATGAGTGTATAAATGGGGTGTAGGTTATCTCCTTTTATATGTGAAGGGAATAGAATTTTTGTAAATAAAACATTTCAATATAAATAGAGCACATGTTTCACATTTATTATGAATAAAAAATAGAAAATAATAGATTTTTTGTGAGGTGAGGTCAATAATTACTCAAAAATTAATTTTTAAACAGGTTTTAAACATATTTTTAAGTCTTTTACTCTTAGATTTTTCACTCCCATTTTTGGATTTTATCGTGGTAATTAATTTTTACCAAGTAATTTACTTTTAATGCCAAAAAATAAAATAGAACTTATTAAATAATTTAAACCCAATTATTATGAATTTTAAATCTATTTTATCAACTAAAATTTATATTTGTGATAAAGATAACTTTTAACAATAGTGCATGTAACATGTAAAAACCTATTTTTAGAAAGTATATTTTTAAGTATAAATGTTATGTTTAGGAAAAAACTATAAATTTTATTGATATTAATGATATTAATTAATTTATTATTAACTAAAATAGATTTATGTGGCTTTAAAATAAATTAAAAACCTAATTTCACCTAGTGAAAAATTAATTAAAAGACTAAAACTAGTTTTTATTAAAAAAAAGTATTACTTAATATTCAAAAATGTAAAACATAGGTTTTCTAAATGAAATATAGTATTTTTAAATGAATAATTTCACTCCATAAATATATTTTATATCATGAAAAAAATTATAAGTTTTTAAGTTATATTTACTTTTTGATATAGTCATAAACGCTATGGTTTTAGTAAAAATCATATTTTTCACTTATTCACCAAAAAATAAATTATTTCAAAAAAATACCAAAAATTACTAGTAATATAATATTGAAATGATAAATCAAAAAATAAATTTAATTTTTTCAAATTGAAATTTTATAATTTATGGATTTAACTTTTAAATGGAAACATATGATGAAAAATCATTTTTAATAAGAATATGTATTTTTAAAATATTAATTATTCTCATTTTTATTTCAAATCAATCTCAAATTAAATTAGTGTTAATATATTATTCATATAAATAATATATTTTATCCATAATACATTTAGTTTCTTAAAATAAAGTTCATAAAAATCCAATTTAAAAAATATTTTCTTTAGCATAAAATTATTGTATTAGTTATTTATCTATGATAATTGAATTTCATCAAGGAATTAGTATCAAAAGTTAAATTTATCTTTCTTTCTACATATATTTAATAATATGATTACCAATATCTATACCCACTAATTAAATAGATACTTTAAAATACTTATATAATGTTTGGTAGTTTGTTTTTGTAACACCTCTCCCCAGATCACTTTGTACAACAGTTGAACCAGATCGTCATATAGCATCTGACACACCTACCCATATGCGAGAGTCTATTGAATAGTAGTGGGATTTTAGAGAGGTATGGGGGAGCGGTTATACCCCCTATATTATATTTCACAATCATAAGAAAAATAATTAAATAACAGAGTACATAAAAAACAGAAATAAATAATATAATTCTATAATAAAATGAAATTCAACTCACAAACCCAAATGGTCATGATTGAATAAAGGTAAAGGCACTAAGGATCCATAAATACATCATCACATTCTTCTAACCATTTTATTTTTCTTTCTCAATAAATCACTACTGAGCCTTATCCCAACCTGAACCTAAAACTATGTGAAGGCTGCTTAGGTACCCCAGTGCAATGGTGGCCCGAGCAGGGTGTGAGTACATAAATCAGTAGGAAACCACTAATAAGAACCTGTAATATATCGAAAATGTAGTAATATACGCATTTGAAATTATCTAATAAAAAAATTGCTATAAACAAATAAAAAACCACCAACAAAACCTACTTTAACCCGATGCTAGAATGTCTCTGAACATGTCATTATGACCATGCCAACCAATAACCCAACCATCCCAAGGGATAATACGTATAAACTAGAACAATTCCAAAAACCAATGTTGATATTCAAGTATTTGACCCCAATCAAACATACCTACCTCGTCCAGTGTTAGAGTTTCTCTAATCATGAGCATCGCCTCAATGGAACCTTTTTCCACTCACTAGGGATCCCATGCTCATGCCTCCATCAGGATGATTAGTGGGACCTAGGTCATCACTAAAAATCCCTTATCCTTAAGCTCTAGGGATGAACCCCAAGGTAATACCTAGGCATCTTTCATTGTCAAACCTGTAGGATCGAAATATGAAATGTAGATGATCAATTACAAGAGGGGGTGAATTTTAATTTTAAAAACATTCATTTTTAACCTTAAGGAAAACTATGTTTAACAAATTTAAACAAGATAAATTCACAAGACCTATTTTAGTTATATTAAACAAACTTATTAGGTTCCATAAAAATGGTTCCAGAAATGAAACTTTACAAGGAAAAGATTCTACCTTAAATCATATAGAATCTTACTTATCAGAGCATACAAAAGTACAAGAAAGTATAAGAAATTTATACTTTATTTCTTTATCAAAATGCAATGGAAATAAACTTGAAACAAAACAAGTAACAAGTATGAAATCTTTTAACCCAAAGTGTAGGGTATCCAACAACCTTGGATAAAGGTACTTTGATTTATAATTTGAAGAAATTCTATCTTACCCACACCAGAGTAAGCCCTCAATAGGAATATCATAATCTGTTTTTCTATCCCTGCAAGCCCTAGACCTTTAAGGTAGTCGGCACCTATATCTTCTTATCCCTAAAAGTCTTAAAACTTTAAGGTAGTCAAAACCTCTATCTTCCTATCCCTGTAAGCCCTCGATTGTACTCAGCAACAATTGGAGTTGCACGAAGCAAGCTGAACAAGATGTTTAGTACGCACAAAGCATGAGATTCTCTCTCTCTAGAAATCACTTCACAGCATGCAATCTCTAGAGTGATCAATAGTTTTTTGAGCTCGTTAAAATGAGATCCTATTTATAGGAAGTTCTCCAATAGTTGTCTCCCTCCTCCAATGGTCATATTTTTCATTGAATCTTAGAGGGACCTATACACATGTAACTCAAACAACGGTTAGTTAAAAACAGATTGTAAGAAATAATTTCATAATAAGTGTAAGGAAAATGAAGTTACTTAAACAAATTTATTTTTCAGAGTCTGAGTAAAAATATAATTTGGAATCTAATAAAATAATCATTCAAAGTCTATAAGACATGGATATTCAGAATTTTTTTAACAATGAATTCAAAATATGAATTCTAGAGATTTCATAGTATGAATTCCAATGAATTTAGAATCTGAATTCTGAGGAATTTGAAGTTTGAATTCTAAGGAATTCTGAGTTTTAATTCTAAGGAATTCGAAGTCAGAATTCTAAGGAATTCATAGTCTTAATTCTGAGGAATTCAGAGTCCAAATTCTCAAGAATTCAGAGTCTGAATTTTAGAGAATCCAGAGTCTGAATTTCAATGAATTAGGAATATGAATTCTGATAAATTAAGAGTCTAAATTCTAAGGAATTTGGAGTCTAAATTCTGAGGAATTATGAGTCTAAATTCTATGGAATTCAAATTCCAAATTTCAAAGAATTTGGAATCCAAATTTCATATAATTCAGAATCATAATTTCAGAGAATTTGGAATCTAAATTTCAGAGAATTCAGAGTCTGAAAATAGAAGACTTTATATCCAAGGATTTATAATATTTTGAGATTTAAGATGTAAAACTAATTTTTAAGATTAAGAATAAAATGAGTTAGATTTAGAGATATTATGAAATGAACAAAGAAAACAAAGATAAGGATAATAATTTCCTTAGAGAAGGAAAATTCTCCTTATGAAAATAATCCTTATGGAAAACAATTTTCCTTAAGATAAAGTGTTTTTGATTTTCAAAAAAAAGAGTAATAGAAAAGTCATAAATAAACTTTATTGACTCAATAATATACCCCTTTTTGGAAATCACAAACATCCTTATGAAAAAAGAATATAAGGACTTAGAATTTTTCTTAAAAGAAAAACTTATCTCCCTTTACTTATGAATCATGGTGAATACGACTAACTCCCCCTTAGGTTTTGAAATCCCTAAGGATATTATTATTGACTTCCTTAAAGAGATTTTTCTTTTTCTTGTATATGTAAATATTCTTTGATAAAACTCCCCTTAGATAGACTCTCCCTTTCTTAGGGAATTATCTTCTTTACTTGGTATTCTTTTTATCATTCCTTTCTCCCCATTTGTTATTTTCAAAAAGGAATTGAGATAATGGAAAAAAATATGGTACCTGAAATATTAGTATTATATAACAAAACACATGAAGAACAACCAAAATTTTCATTATTATTGGAAAAATTTGTGCAAGAAAGGTAATACAAAAAAATATCAGAGTTAAGAAAAAAAATCTTCCTTCTTTTTCCTTCAGTATAAGCTTATTGACAATGATCTTAAAATTTTTAAGCTCCTTATAATCCTCTTCAAAACGTTCGAGCAGTTGATCTTAATCTTCATTTCTCTTCTCCGGAGATTTGATCTTTTCTTCCTGAGCCTTAAGAATTTATGCCTGAGCCTTCAAAAGTTCTTCTTGCTTAATGATATTTTCTTCAAACTTGATTCTGAGATCTCTTTCCCTTTTAAGATTTAAAGAAACTGAATTAAGTTTCTCATTCAGATCCTTGTCTTCCTGCTTCCGAGATATTTGTTTAAGATTGAACTTCTCATTGAAACATGAAGTAAGATCTTTGATCTTGATATCTTAGGTATAAAAATCATCTTTCACATTATATTGAAAGTCATCAATTATTCTCAACTCTTCAATTGTTTTCTTATACCACTTAGTGATTTCCTTGCACGATCTCTTGTGAGCATCATACCCAATGTAGAAAGATTTATAATTATCCTTAATCCGGACGAATTTTTCCCTAAGCATGGAAACAGAACCCAATTTATGATTAAAAGAATGTTGAAGCATCTGAAATATCGAGTAAATAGTTGGAAAAAAAGTAATTATATCAACCAATTTCTTCAGGGATTGGACTAAAAAATAATGACCCATTGAAGAACATTTTGAATCATATTTCCTTGTTGGTGATGATTTTTTTTCTATATCATCATTCTTTATTTTAGAATATCCACCAACATCTTTCTTATACACCATTTCCTTCTTAGGTGAATCAGATAACACATGTTTTCCTTTATCATCTCCTGGTATGATCTCATCATCCTTTGGTGATACATGATCATTATCTAATAATTGGACTATCTTATCTTCCTCAACCTTTTCCTTTTCACCATCTGCCACCAAATCCTCTGGTTGAACCAATTCATGTTTTCTTCTATCTTCTTCTAATGTTTTGTTTACTTCTTGTTGACCCTCTTATTATTTTCCTAGGGTGAAAAGTTTAGAAGATTCGACCTGGGAAGTCCGGATCAACAATTTCTCAGAAGGACTCTCCTTCTCATGATATTCTTTAACTTGTCTTATCATATCATCAGTATCATCACTTCCTTCCTCTTCTTTTACTTACACTTCCTCTTCCTTCACAATCTCTTCCTCTTCATCAGGTTCTAAAATGACCATTTTCTTTCCTGGAGTCACTCGAAGTGATTGTTGTCGAAAGGATTTTGGTACCTGGACTTACTCAGAATCTTTCTAAGTATCTTTGAGAAGATCTTGAAATATTTCAGCCTCAGTTATCTTCTTCTTTTTCTTCTTTTTATTTTCTTGCTTCTCATATTCCTCAGAAACTATAATCTTAAAGGATTTTTCCTCAGTAGAGTCCAAGACAAAGCTAGGATCTCTTTCCTTCTTATTATTTTTATCTTCTCTCCTCTTGGAAACAACTTCATTCTGATAGGACTTTTTCTAATTAGATTTTGGAGGTGCTGATTGGGATTCCTGAACTACATAAGTTTTTTCTTTGACTTCTAGTTCTTTCTAATTTCTCTTTCTCTAAACTTTCTTGGATGTTTCAACTACTTCTGAATTCTTGAATAAGGATTCTATTTCACTTTCATACAAGTCATAAAATTCTCTAAACTTGCTTTTAAAACCAACCTTCATCCTTTTGAGCATATCATCACTCAACAACATAACCTTGAAATTTCTTGGCTTAGAACTACATGAGATTTTGAATGATTCTAGACAAAGGACTATGATCTTGGAAAGAATAGCTAGATACATAATGATTTGTGATTTGAGGGTCTCATTATTGATATTCATAATTGTAAGCAGGACATACTTTACCAGATTAATCTTCCTGAGGTTCACCAGAAAATCAAGAATGTAGATATCACTTTTATTCAAGGTATCCTTATCAATTTTTCTTGGAATGAGAAATCCCTGAACCCATAACTCAAGAATCCAGAAATTTTTAGAGAGATGAATAATCTCCAGTGTCTTTAACCTTGATAAACCAAGTCACTCTATGGAATTCTACATATCAAAACATCCTGATATATCTGGTAGCTTGTGGGTGCAGAAATCAGCTTCAACCTTATAAAGAATTCCAATTATATTGGTTTCCATACTGTATGAAAGAGAATATTTTTTCCCATAACTCTTAAAAGAAAAATTATCTCTTCCTCCTTAATTAAATAAACCTACAGTCTCATAAAATTCTACCAGAAACTTCGGATACACCAGATCTTTCCCCTTTGGTTTGGCTACACATATAATTTCCCATCCATTCAACTTGATATTATTTGAAAAAAGAGAATCATACTTAGCGAAAAACTTTGGATCTATTAACCTCTCTTTTTAGATCTTCCATTCATAAATTTCCATAACTTAAGACATCTTCTTCTATGGGGATGCTTCTAAAGACATTTGGATTTGAGCAAACCAGAAAATTCGGAATGACCCTCAAGTAGAGTGGCAGACCTTCAACATGAAAGATCTTGAAAATCGATGTGGTACAACCATAAGAGGGGATTTATATAGGTTTTTAGATGATGGTTCATATTCTCAGATTGATCCAATGGTTAAAAGAATCTTGATATGATCTGATGATTGAGATGAAATCCAAAGAAGTAATTTTGATAGGTTTTGATCTTTTGAGGTTTTAAAGTAAAAATTCAGATTTAAGGAAAGTGAATCTAAAAAAATTTCTTAAAGAAAGATAAAAAAATACCAAAAAGAAAAAATATGAAAAACTGAGTAAGGAAAAATATCTTCCAGATTTCTAGGAAGATTGTCAGTAATGAATAAAATTCTTCATTAAGAACTTTAGATTCTAAAAAAATTTCTTAATGAAGGAAAATTTTTATATTCTTGAAAATTTTGGGTTTTGGGAAAAAAATTGATTATGAAAAAAATTGAATATGAAAATTTTTTAATATAAAAAATCTTGATTACGAAAAATTTTGATTAACAAGAAAATGTACTCCCCCTATGAAAAGAAGATACTTAATGTAAGGATGTGGGTTTCAAAAAAAACTTAATATGGAAGATTACCTTATGGTTATCATTCCTAACTTTTTTTTAATGTATTAAAATCTATCAGAGGGTAAAGGTTTTTTGAAAATATTAGCAAGTTGATCTTTTTTTCCAATAAACTGAAGAATTATATCTCATTTTTGTGTGTGATCTCTAAGAAAGTGATGCCTAATATCTATGTGTTTTTCATGGGAGTGATGTGAAGGGTTTTTTTCAGGGAAATAGCACTAGTATTATCACACAATACTTGTGTTTTGGTAAAACTCATACCATGGTCTGTGAGTTTGTGTTTCATCTACAACACTTGAGCACAACAACTTCCAACTGCTACATATTCAGCTTCAGTAGTGGAAATTTCTACTGAGTTTTTCTTTTTTCATGACCAAGAAAGTAATGAATCTCCTTAGAAATGAAAATTTTCGGATGTACTTTTTCTATCCATTCTACATCCACCAAAATTAGCATCCGAAAAACTTTTTAAAACAAAACCATTTCAAGAAGTATAAAAGAGTCCTAACTCCATGGTTCCATTTAAATAATGAAAAATTATTTTCAATACTTTTAAATGAGATTCATTAGGATTGGATTGATATCTTTCACATAATCATACTGAAAACATTAATTCTGGTAGACTAGTTCTTAAGTATAATAAACTTCCTATCATACCTCTAAATGATGTTTGATTTATTGGTTTCTCGGCTTCATCAAGATCAAGAAAATTTGAGGTAAAAATTGTAATACTTATACTCTTAGTGTTTTCAAATCCATAATTTTTTATAATATCTTTAATATAATTATGTTGAGGTATATAAGTTCCTTCTAGTTTTTGAGAAATTTTAAAACCTTGGAAAAATGTTAACTCACCCATCATACTTATTTCAAACTTAGATTTCATTAGATTCGCAAATAAATCAGTTAAAGATTTCCGAGTTGAACCAAATATAATGTCATAAACATAAATTTTAACAATAAAAATATTTTTCTTATCTTTATTTATAAAAAGTTTTGGATCAGTAGTTCCCTTAACCTAATTGTTTTGTAACAAAAATCATGTAAGTCTATCATACCAGGATCTAGGGTCTTTTTTAAGTCCATATAATGCTTTGGTAAGTTTGAAAACATGTTTTGGATGTTTTGTGCCTTAAAAAATAGGAGTTTGTTCAACAAAAACTTCCTCTTGAACATATCTGTTAAGGAAATCACATTTTACATCCATTTGAAAAATTTTGAAATTAAAGAATGCTGTAAAGGCAAGTACAATATGAATAGATTCAAGTCTAGCTATAGGAGCATAGTTTTCTTCATAGTCTATTCCTTCTTGTTGATTTTAGCCTTTAGCAACTATTCTAACTTTATTTCTTATAGTGATTCCATTTTCATCACACTTATTTATGAATACCAATTCTAGTCCAACAACAGAAGTTTCCTTAGGTCTTTCAACCAAGGTCCAGACTTTGTTCCTTTCAAATTTATTTATCTCATCTTGTATGGCTTTTATCCAATCATCATCACCTAAAGCTTAATCAGTGTTTTTTGGTTCTAATTGGGAAAGTAATTCTGGATGTTCTACTTCATTTATTAAGGAACTTCTAGTCCTTATAGGTTTATTTATATCACCAATGATACTATCACTGGGAATATTCTTAAGAAGCAACTGATTTGGGTTTTGTAAAACTTGTTCATCAACATATGGTAGGAAATCTTCTGGGGTAAATGCTTGAGAAATATTTTCTTGAACATTTTCCTTATCATATGGATTTTCTATCATGGGTGTAAAATCAGTTTTTTAAAACACATATAAAGATGTAGGTTGGGTTTGTTTAAAAACAAAAGGATCAGTTTCATCAAATTTAACATGCACTGTTTCTTCAACAGTACAAGTATTTTTATTAAAAACTCTATAAGCCTTAGAATTAGTGGAGTGGTCTAGGAAAATTCCTTCATCATATTTGGGTGAAAATTTATGTAAATTATCTTTAGTATTCAGATTGAATAATTTGAAACTAAATACCTTGAAGTATAGAAGTCTAGGTTTTATACCATTCCACAATTTGTAAGGGGTTTTTCTAAGAAAACATATAATAAAAACTTGATTTATAGTATAAAAATAAGTACTTACAGCTTCATCCCAAAAAAATTTGGAAATATAATATTAACTCAACATGGTTTTAGGTATCTCTTGAATAATTCAATTTCTTCTTTAAGAAACGCCATTCTGTTGAGGAGTTCTTGGAGGTGAGAAGTTATGCATAATTCCTTTTTTACTACAGAAAGTTTCAAAATTATAATTTTAAAATTATCCTCCATGATCACTATGAATAGTTATCAAAGGAAGGTTTTTCCCATTTTTATATTGGGCTCTAAAAATTTTGATATAAAAAAAAATCTTCATACTTATTTTCTAGAAAATCGACCCACGTAAATATAGTGTAATCATCAACTAAGAAAAATACATATTATTTTCCTCCAATACTTACATTTTGTGTTGGACCAAAAAGATCCATATGCACTAACTATAATGCATCAAATTTTGTGACTTCACTGATTTATTTAAAACTTGACTTATATTTATTTCTATATTGACAAGGATTACAAACTTTTGAAGAATCAAATCTAAGCTCTGGTAGATCCTTAACAAGTCTTTTCTTCGAGAGTTTTCATAGGTTCCTAAGGTTAAAGTGTCCTAACCTTTTATTCCATAACCAAGATTGATCTTCTATTTCACTAAGGAAAGGTATATCTTATCTCCTATGGTCTTCTAATTTTAGTGTGTATACATTCTCTTGCCTATGGGTAGAAAGAATAAACCCTTCCTTGTAATTCTGTACTAAGAACTTATCATTCCTAAAATTCACAAGGTAACCTTCATCACATAATTGACTTATACTAATGAGGTTGTTCTTAAGACCCTTAACAAATAAAAAATTTGAAATTAAAGTTTTTCCAATAAGAACAATGTTAACTATACCAATAATTTCTCCCTAAGTATTATCTCTAAAAGTTACTTTTCTTCCTTTCATCTTGATAATATTTTAAAAGAAGTTTTTGTTACTAGTCATATATTGTGAACATCCACTTTCCATGTACCATGTATTTTTGTTGGTACTTTCTTTATTTTCCTGAAAATAAAAGAGTTAGACTTTCTGAATCCAAACTTTCTTGGATTCATAAATTTCAGAATGCAAAATTTTAGGAATCCACATTTTCTTAGAAAAGTAAGCTTTGTGAAAACCTAAAGATTGGGTTTTATTTAAAGAATAATTTTTCACCCAATGTCCACCACACTGACATTTAGTACAAAATGGATCACTTTTAGGAACAAAATAGTTATTACTAAAAACTAGTTTAGAATAGGTATAACCAAGAACAGAACAATTCATTAAAGGATGAATTTGAGAATACATCTTGTCAAAATTTTCCTTACCAGAGGTAAAATTTGACAGAAATTTTCCTAACGAAAATATTTCTAACTTTAGTTTAATAACCAAATTTTTATCCTCAAGAACATTAGTTTTAGAACTATAGTTAGCCTCTAAAATATTTTTCATAGAAATTACATTTTCAAGATCCATAGAAATTTTATCCTTCTCAAACTTAACTTCCTCAAGGTTTTTAGAAACACATTAAAAATAAAATAAATCTTATCAAGATCTTTAGAAAGATTTGATACTTCTTTAGTTAAAATAAAAATTATATAATTTTTCTTATCAAGCTTTTTCTTGAGTTTAGAATTTTCATTCTCAAGAAGTTTAGAAAATTTGGATACTTCTTCAAATGAAGGTAAGGTATTATCTTTTGATGAGGAAGATTCATCATCTGAAGATTCATAATAATCTTTATTAGAAAAATTTTCATTTAAAGAAATATTGGTTAAAGATTAATCATTATATACCTTAGCCATTAGAAAATTATTTTCAATTGGTACTCTGGCTATAAGACCAATATTCTTCTAACTAGAAGATTCATACTCTGAGAATTCATCAGATGAGTCACCACCACTATCACTCCATGTATCATTAGCCTTCAAGAGTTTCTTAGACTTAGACTTATAATACATCTTCTTTTTTTTCTCAGGATACTTTTCCTTCTTGTATTTTCTTTTAAGCATTGGAGAATCTGGACTTATATTCCCTGCTATTTTGCATTCCTAAAAAGTGACTTCTAAGTCTTTCTTGTATTTCTTGTCTTTCCTTTCTTTCTTCTAAAATATATACTGAAAGTCTTTCTTTCCAACTATCATGTTCATCCTTCAAGAAAGATTTTCTAGATCATTATCAGAATGTTCACTTTCACTAGATTCAAATAAAATAGTGACTTTCTTAGACTTAGATCTTGTAACACTTTTTGGATTCTTGACTTTAGTAGTAGTAAAGTCTACAATTCCATTTCCATTCTTCTTCTTATTTATATTAGCATCTCTTTTCATTCTTGTCTCGTGTTGAAGAAGAGTTCCAAAAATACCATCAAGAGTAATTTGAGACACTTTTCTATTCTCTTCAATGGTTGTTCTTTTGGATTCCCATTCATTAGAAATAATATCAATAATCTTGTCTACAAGAGCTTCATCATATAAAACTTTCTCTCCCATAGATTGTAAACTATTGACAATAGTCATAAATCTTTGTTGAACCTTACAAACTGGTTCTCCATAGGGAAATAGAAATCCATGATATTCTGGTCTAAGCATAGCTCTTCTAGTTTCTATAACTTTGGAAGTACCAAAATGAGTAACCTCAAGTTTCATCTAGATATAGTTAGCAGCTTCACAATAAGAAATTTGACTATATATATTCTTGGTAATAGAACCCAACAAATTATTATGTACCATGTAATTTAGTTGATATTCTGACTTTTCTTAGTTGGTGTAGGTTTTTAATTCCTTGTCATGAATTTTGTAATTTTTAGTAATCATTAAAAAATTGTCTACTCCAGTATTAATAAAAAATGTATTCATTCAATCTCTCCAGTACTCATAATCATTACCATTAAAAATAGGTGGTCTAGTAGGATTTAGATTTTCAATCAAACCGACATTCATTCCTGCCATTTTATAAGAAAAATAACTTTCCACAAAAATTTGTTAATAGAAAAAGGTTTGTAAACAAAGATAAAAATCCTCTAAGAAAAACATAAGCAAGAAAACTTAAGCAAGAAAATTTAGAACAAGGAGAACTTGAGCAAGAAAACTTATATGTGAATATAATTATTTCAGAGACATTTCTATGATACCAATTATAGGATCAAAATATGAAATATAGATGCTCAATTACAAGAGGGGGTGAATTGTAATTTTAAAAACTTTTGTTTTTAACCTTAAGGAAAACTATGTTTAAAAATTTAAACAAGATAAATTCGTAAGACCTCTTTTAGTTCTATTAAACAAATTTGATGGGTTTTAGAAATATGTTTCTATAAATGAAATTTAAGAAAATTTTACACGAAAAATATTCTACATTAAAGCATATAGAATCTTACTTATCAGAGTATACAAAAGTAAAAGAAATTATAATAAAGTTATAGTTCTTTCTTTATCAAAATTCAATGGAAATAAACTTGAAAAAAAACAAGTAACAAGTATGAAATATTTTAACCCAAAGAGTAGTGTATCCAAAAACCTTGGATAAAGGTCCCTTGATTTATACTTTCAATAAAATTTATCTTACACACACCAGGGTAAGACATCGATAGAAATATCAGAATCTGTCTTGTTATCCCTGTAATCCCTCGATCTTTAAGGTAGTTGGCACCTCTATATTCCTATCCCCAAAAGTCCTCGAATTTTAAGGTAGTCACCATATCTTTCATCCTATACCAAAAAGCCCTCGATTGTACTCAACAACAATCAGAGTCACACGAAGCAAGCTGAACAATATGTTCATTATGCACAAATCATGAGAGTCTCTCTCTCTAGAAATCACTTCACAGAATGAAATCTCTAGAGTGATTAATAGTTTTTTTAGCTTGTTCAAATGAGCTCCTATTTATAGGAACTTATCCAATGGTTGGCTCCCTCCTCCAACGGTCATATTTTTCCTTGAATTTTAGTGGGACCTATACACATGTCACTAAAACAATAGTTATTTAGAAATCGATTTTATGACATCATTTCATAACAAGTGGAAAGAAAATGAAGTTACTTAAACAAATATATTTTAAGATTATATGGAAAAATAGAATTTTGAATCTAACCAAATAATAATTCATAGTCTATAAAACATGGATATTTAGATTCTATTTAACAAAGAATTCAGAATATGAATTCTATAGATTTCGGAGTCTAAATTCCAATGAATTCAGAATCTGAATTTTGTGGAATTCGGAGTCTGAATTTCAGAGAATTTGGAGTCTGAATTTCAATGAATCTGGAATCTAAATTTTGAGGAATTTAGAGTCTGAATTATAAGGAATTAGAAGTCCAGATTCTAAGGAATTTGGAGTCTGAATTATGAGGAATTTGGAATCCGAATTCTAAGGAATTCAGAGTCAGAATTTCAGAGAATTGGGAATCTAAATTTCATAGAATTCGGAATCTGAATTTCATAGAATTCAGAATCTGAATTTTAGATAATTCAAAGTCTAAAAATAGAATACTCTATATCCAAGAATTTATATTATTCTGAGATTTAAGATGTGAAACTGATTTTTAGGCTTTGGAATAAAATTAGTTAGATTTAGAGATATTATGAAATGAATAAAGAAAAAAAAGATAAGGATAAAAAATTCCTTAGAGAAGGGAAATTTTCCTTATGAAAATAATCCTTAGGGAAAACAATTTGCCTTAAGATAAAGTGTTTGTGATTTTCAAAACATATAGGAATGGAAAATTCACAAGGAAAACTTATTGACTCAACAAAACTGATGTATGATTCCTATGAGGGGGAGTCCCTAGGAAATCTTATACATCCAGTTGTGATTAATTCTTGGGAGACCAATAAAATTAAAGGAAATAACCTCCCAATATACCATGATCAATCTCTTAAAAACCCTTAATCTTTTAGATACTCAATCGAACCATCACTAGTGTGTCTACCCAATCTCAATGAGGTATCTTGGGCAATGATTGAGAGAATCCAAAAGTCACCCTCAGGATATCCAACATCCATGATTGAGTATATATTCACATCTAGTACCCCATACCTCTATTTAAATCCTGAGCATCATAGGCATTTACAATAGTCAGTTGGTATTTCCATTCAAATTACAACACCTAGACATTTTCAATGGTATCACAAAGTTAGAGGAATCCATGCCATCCTGATCATCCTATATTCCTGGAAACATATGCTCTGATTTTGGATCCTATATACCACCTCTAGAAATCCACTCCTTTATTAACCAAATCACTTTATTCTATTCAAGCTAGAAATTCACCACCAATCAATCATGAGACTGAATCTCAAACACATCGAGCATCCCAAGGTCACATCCATGTCAATAAGTGATTCATGAGCATCTCAAGAAACCATAATGAATCTAGGTCCAATGAATTGTTACTATAAATCCTAGGAAACACTTGACATAAAAAAAATAAAAACATAATTGGGTCTAGTTTAATTTCCAATCCCATCCTTAACATCATAGCCCCTTCGAGCTCACAAGTTTGGCATGGTTTCTAGGTGACACCCACTACCATCTCAACCCATAGCCGCATACATCTACCTAGGTTCATCTCATAGAGGGTAAGCCCCATCAACGTATTCTCAAAATGCTTGGCCACCCCCACTAACACGTTCTCAAAATGCTTGATCCCAAAGCCTCTACTTCTATAGGTATCCTTTGATAATCTAAATACCCATAATAATTTTTATACCTGAATCCCAATGTGATCCCCTAATTTAGTTTATTTTCTTACTAGAACCATTTCATGCTTGTCATGAGCACCAAAACATTCCCAACTTAATACATTTGGATCATCATAAACCATCCTGATCCCATTTTCCACACTCAGACTCTACCCATCAAGAAAAACTAAATTTATAATAGGTACTCTTCTAATCATTGACATAGAATTTCCATCAAAATTTTCTACCCACTAGTCTCCCAAAACCATAACCTTACCCACATAGATTCATCTTTTACCACTATTTATCCATTCCACATACTATGATTGGATGGGGATGAACCTACTCATAGCTGAGCACCATCACATCATCAATTATCACCTACTCCCAAACCAGAATGAGGGTCACACCCTCAAACATCGAGTGGTTTATCTCCCCACCATATGGCCTCACTTGTACCACTCCTCGAGTGAAATATTAGTATGTTCCAACAACACACACGTGTCACTCATCCTAATCATTTCTCAACACATCACATCAAAATCCATTATCCCTTGGCCCACACACAATCATCATCAATTCCAATTTAAATAGCATTGTGGGTTACCAGTGTTCACACTACCTCGATCTCACCTTAAAATGAATAGGCATACACTTTAGTGCCACCTAACCATATAAAACCTAACTCATTCTCCCATGAGTTGCATACCATTAAAACCAAGATAACAAGGAAAAATATTGACCTTTCTATATGGCATATCCATTTCACCTAACCAGAGCCCCCTTAGAACTCCTCTTAAAAATTTATCACTTAACTTATGACTCAATTCAACACACAATATATGTCACATGGAATCGCTATAAAACCCACAATGTCTACCCACACTTTTACTTCTCCTGAATAGCACATTGAACAATAAAACTATAGGTTCAGGAATTCTACTGATCCTTCCCTAAAAAACCAATCCTTGATATCACATCATAAGAACTAAATCTACAATTATAGTGGACCACTAAGTCATCTTTATGCCTGCATCCCCAAATACCTAGTAACACCTCACATGCACCATCTCATAAGTCGAAGCACCTACCTATTCTTCCCTCCTCTAAGGAAAAATCTAAACTTGGGTTAACCCCTCTCATGTATCACCCTCATGCATAACTTATCACCATCTCACCATTAACCCAAGAGGCATCTCAAAAGAAACTAGTTCCACCCACCTATCCCAAGAATCTCACAATATTTACAACACATGGGAAATGTCCTTATTCCTATTTCACACCACCGAAGGCATCCAACATATCAAATTCCCTCTCAAGGGTCCCATATCCATAATAGTATCTCATTCCAACACTATCATCCTACCTGGGCATTGATTATCACTGAGAATCCATACACATATTGTTCCTTCACAAATCACAACTCATTTAGGGTTACATGTATATATAATGGAATTATCCTATATGATATTTATCTAAGGAAAACATGGTATCAAGCTCAATTAAGTAGAATGAAATTTTAAGAAATATGGGAAAACAATATATAGGTTATCGTTGGAACTTTAAATAACCAAACCTAAAAGGTACATTCAACTAGTGTCACTCTATAACGATATATATCCAGTGAACCACCATCACATGTTTTTCTTAAGTAGAGTGTCATTCCAATATTTTTGGGAAAATTCCATATAGGTTTTTACCAACAATTTAAGTAACCAAACCTGAATACTAAAACCCCACTAGAGGTTTATCACTAAGTCACTATGTGCTTCCATGACCTACTAGAGTCACCTTAGATCCCATACACTAAGGGACTATGTAATTTTTTGTTGACAAGAATATTTCTGTAGATACACATGACCTAACATTAGAAGGAAATTGATATACATGTCAGCCCAGTGGAGCAGAATTCCACTAGGTACTTATACAGGAAAATGTCTAAGTAGTTTTTGATACTTTAAATAGTTGAACCTATTGTCAATGAAATGATTCATAAAATTCCTATTACCTCAATTTGATAAAAACTAAATCTAATAATTGGCTTCTTACCAATGATCAAAGATCCAAATCCAATAAATAGCTTCTTACCAATGGACTAAGAGCCAAATACAATGAGAATACAGACAACCAAATATCATGTGTGTTATTCAAGGTGAAAATCACATCAAACGTAACATCACATATCAAGAAAATTAATCTCATCCCTAGTAACATGGACTTCCTACTAGAATAAATTTTTATGATATAGTGGCTTGATATCCATCATAGGCTCTAATATAACCCTAAAACTCTTGTCTACCATATCCTAAATAGTAATACAAATAAAAATAACTTTGATACCACTTTGTAATACCTTGCCCTGGCTTACTCCATACAGTAGCTGGAATGGATCCCCACATGACCTCAGGCACGTCTTCTCGTATTCTAGAGACTTCCAACTAATAATGAGGGTGTAAGAAGGTATAGTGGGGAGGTTATACCCCCTATATCAGAGTGTGCAATCATAAATGAAATAAATAAATGAAAAAGTATATAGTAAATATAAATAAATATGAGCATTCTATATAAAAATGAAATTCAATACACAAACTCAAACAGTCATGCTTTCATAAAGGTAAAGACACTAAGGCTCTATAAATACCTCATCCAAATATTTTAACCATCTGAGCTATCCTGCTCAATAAAGAACTATTGAGTCTTAACCCAAGCTGAAATAGTAACCAAGTGAAGGATTCTTGGCTACCCCATTGTAATGGTGGACCAAGAAAGGTGTGAGTATATAACTCTGTAGGTAACTACCAACGTGGTCTCATACTATACTATAAATACAATTATATGCACATGTGACATGATCTAATAAAATAAACCACTTTTGAAAATAAATAAAAAAAACCACCAATAATACCTACTTCAACCTAATGTTAGAATGTATCTAATAATTTCATGATGACCATGCTAACCAGAAACCCAACTTCCCCAATGTATTATATATAAAAACTATTCCAATCCTAATAACTATTTTTGAACCTTAGGTTTGTGACCCCAATCAACCATACTTACCTCAGCTAGTGTTGAAGTATCTCTGGGTATGATAATAACCTCATGGGATCTTTTTCCACTCGATAGGGATCCCACATTTATACATCTATCATGATGAGTAGCAAAACCTAGGTAATCACTAGGAATCCCTCATCCTTAGGACCTCGAGATGAACCACATAGTAATACCTAGGCATTCTTCATTATTAGGCTAATTTATGATTCCTAAGTTGGGGAAGCCCTAGTCAATACTATACATCTAGGCATGAATAATTCCTATGAGACCCAAGAAATCAAAGTTGATTACCTTCCTATATCCCACATTTAGTCTCTTGGGCGTCCAAAATCTCATGAATCCTCAGTCGAACCATTACTAGTGCGTCTTATCAATCCTAACAGGGTATCCTAGGCCTCGATCAAGGGGATCCAATATTAACCTTTGGGATGACCAACATTTATGATTGGGGATATACACATACCTATAACCTCATAATTTCACTAAAATCCTAAGAATATTAGGTATTTGAAATGGTCTAGTGGTATTGTCATTCAAATCCTGACACCTAAGCATTCTTAATGGTATCACAAAGTCAGAATAATCCATGATATCTTAGGAATTCTTGTATGTAGGGACACACATGCTCTGATTCTAGATCCTAGGTACTAGCTCTAGGAATCCACTCTTGCATCAACCAAATCACTAGAGTCTATCCAAGCTAGTCATCCACCCCCAACAAACCATGAGATCATATCCCAAACACACTGGTCATCCTAGGGTATCATCCATGTCAATAGGTTTTTCATGAGTGTCCCATGAAATCATAATAAATTTAGGCCCAAAAACTAATCCCCAATCATCCTAAGAAATCACATAACATATCAAAAATAAAATAAAAATAATAATATGGGGTTATCAAACACCCAATCTCATCTTTAACATCACTTCCCCTTTAGGTTCATAAGTTTAGCATGGGTTCAAGGTGACACCCACTACCATCTCTACCCATAGACACATACACATGCTTGATACCATCTCATGGAGAGAAACCCATAGGTGTCCCCTGGGTCATCATTGTACTAGAGGAATCCTACTCGAAGTCCTCAATCACATCTGGTCACTTGATAATGCCCGACACTCAAAGGAAATCCCATCCCCCGGCATAATCAACATCATTATCTAGCCTCATGGGTCTCAAGGGTTTAGCCACTCTAGCATCACTAGAGTGATGAATGTTAGTCCCATCTCACATTTCCCATCACTACTAGGTTATTCCTCATAACCAACCTATCCAATAAGTCTCTACATGGTCCACTCACCTGATGATCACATCCTAATGGGAGAGGAGTTCTCACCCCACAATCATCCCACCTAGACCAAGGCTCTAAGGCACCTCACGATCAAGCTACATGACACTAGGGCCAACCACACTAGTACATATCTTTCACCTACCTAAAGGTATATCAGTTATCCTTTAATATGGTCAATAGTTTACATCTATCATCGAGGCCTCAGTAATTGGTGATTGCAACATCCTGGATCTAAGTGCCACCCAATGGTGCCCCATACCCAGTTGGTCAAATGACCTTAAGCACATTTCTCCAAATTCCAGAGGCTACTGACTAGCAGTGAGGGACAAGGGTTTGATAATGGGAAAACTATTCCCTCATTGGTAGAGTATACAAAGCATAATTAATAAATAAACAATAGCGGAAGCAGTAATAACATATAATAGAAATAAATAGTGGAAGAATGGTGGTAATAAAATAGTTGGAGCATATATATATATGATTCATGTCATATGTGTCTAGGAAAGAATCCAAAACAGGTCCCAAATCTATAAATACAATAAAATCCAATACAAAAGAAAATCAAGTAAACTCCAACAGCATCACAAGCCTGAGCTTGTCCTTATTCTCTCCATCTCCAACATTAATCAAGTACCTGATGAAGAAGGGAACTTTCCCTTATCAATACATGCAATCATATAATTTTTTTGGGTCTAAAAGCATGAACCAAACAGGGTGTGAGATGAATCCTAGTAGGCAATCACCAAAGGATCTGTGCCTAACTGTTATTGAATACATATAGCAGGTAATATGAAAGAATGAAGTAATAAACTAGGAAGTACTCAATGGTAAACAATACTACAGTTTTCAATTACATTCATTTAGCATTTATTATTAATTAATTGAATCATGTAACCCTGGGATCTAGCCTAATATTTGTATCTCCTGTGTAATGTAACCAAAACATACGTCTTAGAATACCATCTAAACAATCAAGTAAGACTAAATCCAAGATTTTTCTTTAGCTTTGTAGATCCATCACAATCATTCAATTATTCACAAATGATCCTCTGGGAAATCTATTATAGTTTAACCCCTTTGGTCCCACATAGAGTCAATTCAATAAATAATGACCCTATGGGAAATCTCTCATGGTATAACCCCTCTGGTCCAACAAAGAATAAATTCATTAAATAATAACCCTCTGGGAAATATCTCACGATCTAACCCCTTTGGTCAATCATCTACACCAAGGCTCTCGTAGTCCTCTATAAATAATCTGGAAGTCCCCTCAATCTTCCTGGTCCAAGGCTCTCCTGGTCCTGTGGAAATAATCTAGAAGTCCCCTCAGTCTACCTAGTCCAAGGCTCTCACAGTCCATTGTAAATATAGAACACATATCATATTAAAGAAAAATAACCTGGAAGTCCCATCAGTATTCCTGGTCCAAGGATCTCACAGTCCATTAAAAAAACATAATACATATAAGTAATCTGGAAGTCCCCTCAGTCTTCCTGGTCCAAGTCTCTCATGGTCCATTGGAAAAATAGTGCGCATATTATATCAAAACATCCCACGTAATCTGAAACTACTGCATTTCTAAACATTCACAATGTATGTCATAAGCATTTCATATAGTCAATCAAACTTCATCCTAATCAAACAAGGCATGGAAAACAAGGTATTTCTCGTAGGAAACCTAGACCAAATGGTCGTAAACAAATAATCAAGGGATATACACCCATGGGTTGTCCCTTATATAGGGTATCTAGCCTTATTTATAAGAAACTACCCTTTATCAATCAAACAAAACATTGCAGGTAATAACAGAGTTAAATTCCAAAAAAAAAAGAAATTCCCAAAATGTGGGAATGTGGAACTTTTAGCATATATAATCCAAATACAAACAACGAAATGCACAAAACCCCTACCTTGATGTCATACGATCAATATACTTGAACGTCAGCCCTTGAATCAGCCTAGAACAGTGTAGATATAAAAAAAGGTGAAAACTACCAACCTTGAATAACTCATAAGAGGGGATGAATCAGTAAGAAGGGCTCAATAGGGTTTGAGAACTTGCCGGTGGGATTCCAACACAACCAATGGTGTCTCAATCAGAGCTTGGATATAGAATTAGGAGATTGAACTTTGTTCATCATTCTGGAGCACTCTTGTACAAAACATGGGAAGAAGAAGGTGATTTTATACATGAGACAGGGCCCTAATTCGATATATCAAATAAAAAGAAAGCTACACGGTGTGTTCATTAACACTATATCCCATGTAGTATCCTCTACCATACCTCGACTTAAGTGGTATGGATGGTCACCACACATCCATATACTCGGCCTTTACATAGTTAAAACACAGTTGTACATGGTGAGCTAGGTACATGGCATGTACTCAGAAGTATATTGCGTGTACTTAGAGAATCCTATTTTCTTCCTTTTTCCTCAAAACAAACTGAAAACAAGATCCATACCTGAAAAGAACATCTATATTCTTACAAAATTCCCCCCTTAAATCAATTTGTCCCTGAATTTACCTTCTAAGGGTGGTGAAGAAGAATCTATGAACAACTTCAGCCACTGTGATCGCACATCGGCCTCCCTCTCCCAAGTCTCGGCCTACACTCGCCCATGCTGCCATAGCACCCATACCAGAGGAATAGACCAGTCATAGAGAACCCTCATGCTAAAATCCATAATCTGAATAGGGATCTCCTCAAAGGATGCATCCACCTCCAACTCAACCTCCACAGGTTGAAAAACATGAGATTGGTCTGAAAATTAACGTTGTAGCTAAGAAACATGAAGGACACAGTGAATAGCCCGGTACCTTTGAGGTAACTACAACTTATAGTCAATCGGACCGACTCTCTCCAAAACCTCAAATGACCCGACATATCTTGATGAAAGATTCCTCTGCCT
The DNA here is from genome assembly GCA_963277665.1 of Viscum album. NCBI lineage: Eukaryota > Viridiplantae > Streptophyta > Magnoliopsida > Santalales > Viscaceae > Viscum > Viscum album. Next base: position 1,357,118,980 of record OY728164.1, read on the forward strand.
CCTAATCCTCTTGTGTCCCAACCTCAGTGTGACACGTAGGAAAACCTAATCTCTAACCTTGAAATCCATAGTTCATCTCCATTTATCGGCATAAGATTTATGGTGAGACTGTGCAGTATCCATCCTCTTCTGAATAAACTCCACCTGCTTAATGGTCTCTTGGACAAGAAAAGATCCCATCATTGCTACCTCTATTACCTCCAACCAACATAGTGGTGATCAGCATGGCCTACCATATAAAGCCTCATAAGGTTCCATCTAAATCATTTCCTGAAAACTTTTATTGTAGGAAAACTTCACCATGGGTATGTGTCTCTCCCAAGAGACCCCAAAATCTAGGATGCATACTCAAAGTATGTCGTCCAAAACCTGAACTGTGTGCTCAGACTGGCCATCTGTCTGGGGATGGTAAGCTATACTCATAAGTACCTATGTACCCTAATCCCTCTGTAGTCCCTGCCAGACACGAGAAGTAAATCAGGAAGCCCTGTTTGAAACGATAGAGTGCAAAACCCCATGAAAATGTACTATATCTCAGATGTACAACTTTCCAATATCATCAACATTGAAGGTTTCCTTGATCAACTAGAAATGTTCAACCTTCATGAGTCTATAAAAAACCCATAAAAAATCATTTCCTCGAGATGACCTTGGTAAACTCATCACTAAATCCATCATGAAATCATTCCACTTCCACTCGGGAATAGATAACTGTTGTAATAGCCCTGCTAGTTTTCGATGCTCCACCTTCACCTATTGGCAGGTGGAACAACTCATAACAAAACTAGCTACATCCCTCTTCATGTCTGTCCACCAATAGTGATGATGTAGATCTCGATATATCTTGGTGAAACCAGGATGAAATTCCTATACCGAGGCATGAAAATCATGAAACAACTCCTCATATATGTCTACTAACACCCATACATGCCCATGAAAATTCAAAACCTCATTCTCAACTACGGTCCACCTAGGATTAGATTCCTCACTTGACACACTATCTTGTATGATTAGGCATTCAGAATATGAGTGTTGCCTTATTCTCACTCTATCCAGTAGAGTGGAGGTAATAGTTATAGAAGAAAGAAACGTATATCCCTGTTTTTCATGCATCTCAAAGAACAAATCCATAAGCTTCCACTCACTACTGGCCTCCTAAACTTTCTGTATCTGAGTCCTCCTACTCAATGCATTAGTCACTGTATTTCCTTTACCAAGCATGTAGGTAAGCTCAAAGTCAAAATACTAAAGGTACTCAGCCCACCTTCATTGTATCAAATTCAAATCTCATTGTGTAAAGATATAATTGAGGATTTTGTGGTCTGTGTACACCACAAAACGTTCTCCTAGTAAGTAATGTCTCCAACAGTGTAAACCATGAACAACTGCGGATAACTCAAGATCGTGAATAGGGTAGTTCCTCTCATTTAGCCTCAAATTTCGAGACTCATATGCAATGACTCCTTTATCCTACATAAACACTTCTCCTAACCTGATACCTGATACATCATAGTAAACAGTGTAACTCTTACCTGGTTTCAGAAAAATCGGTATCGGTGCTGAAGTCCACATCACCTTTATCCCCTGAAAGGCTGAATCGTAGGAATCTATCCACAATTACTTTTCACCCTTCTTATTTAGGCCCATTGGTGGAGCTGATAAGTGTGAAAAGTCCTAAATAAAGTGTTTGTAGTATCCATCCAGCCCCAAAAAACTATATACCTCAAATACATTCTTCAGATGCTCCAAGGAAACTACCACTCTCACCTTCTCTGTGTCTATTGAAACTCCTGTATCTGAGATGACATGACCCAAGAAATTAATTTGGTCAATACAAAAGTGTAACTTTGAGATCTTAGCATATAACTGATTCTCTCTTAGTGTACTCAATACAATCTCAATATGGATGGAATGGCCGTGTCAAGTGTGAGAGTACACCAAGATATCTTCCATGAAGACTACCACAAAATAATCCAAAAGGATATAAAACTTGGTTCATTAGTGACATGAATATTACCAGCGTGTTCATTAGATCGAACGGAATAACCAAATACTCATATAGACCATACCTACTCTAAAAGTCTATAAGAGGTATATCTGATGATCTAACACAAAACTGATGATAATCGGATCTCAAGTCAATATTCTAGAACACCTAGGATCCTCAAAGCTGATTAAAGAGGTCATCAATCCTTAGAAAGGGAAATCGATTCTTGACCATCAACTGGTTCAGCTTCCGATAATCCACACAAAGTCTAAGGGTATCATCTAACTTATTTTCAAAAAGGATAGGAAAACCCCAAGGAGAAGTACTAAGTTGGATGAAACCCTTTGCCTGCAACTCCTCTAACTGGTTCTTGAGCTCCTGTATCTATTGTGTAGCCATCCTATAAGGAGTAATTGATATCGTTTCTACTCTTGGAACAAGATCAATATAGAAATCCACCTCTCGCTCCAAAGGTAAACCTGAAAAGTATTCTGGAAAGACATCTCTGAAATGATCCACCACTAGAGGAAATTTCATTAGTTAAATCCCATGTTCATACAGATATAAACTAGAAATATGGGCTATAATTCCTCCCAAACCATGATGCTCGACTCAAAATCTACTCGTCTGGACATCCCATTCTACTTTGTGTATAAAATATCCTCACTCTGGTGATGTAAAACTCACCCTACAGCGATAGCACTCAATAAAGGCATAAAAGGAGACCAACCAGTCCATTTCTAGAATGAAATCAAAGCCTATCATCTCTAATATATAGATTTACCATAAGAAGTGACACCCACAAACCTCAAGAGGTAACTCCTTAAACTGATATACACTATTATTCTTAATCCCCAATGGAGTTTCTAGCATTATAACATCATCAGAAGTAAAGATACAGAGCCTAAGGATCTCCACAACGGCAAAAAACATAAAATTATGGGAAGACCCCATATCAAAAAGAGTAGAAGATAAAATTGAGGCAACTAGAATTGTACCTCTAACCATAGAGGGTATGCGATCCTACTCCTGCTGGGTCTATTCCATCATAAAAGTATGACATGTACCGCAGCCATGTGACCCTACCTAGCTACCTTGAGATGATCTACCCAGCTATCACTAAAAACTTATTGTCTGTCTACCGCAGCCACGACCACCTCCTTAGCCTAAAAACCCTGAATAACTCTTGTTCCCTAACTGATAAGGAACTGGTGGCCCCACTCCTATATATGGAGTCATAAAAAAATCGATCTCACTAGTTGCTGGTGAGAACATCCTGTAAAAATGCTGAAGATGACCCATCTTGCTGCAAGATCGACACTCAAATGGGTCTCTTGGGCACTATGGTCTCATGTTCCTTCTCTTCCTACAATGGTATTACCTCACCTGGATACCTAAAGATGCATCCCTACTATTGGGATCACCGCACATGGGCTCCCTGCGGTGCTTCCTGCTATCGGTCGAAGGAGTACCAGCCCTGGATATTGCACCACCCTGCCTGGTAGCTCCAAACTCTTTCCAATTGAACTCAGTATTCAGAACCTGGTTTAATATATCATTCACCAAATCCAACCTCAAAACATTCACCTACGATCAGATGTCTCACCTGAGACCATCCTCAAATCGCCTAGCCAGTGATAAATTTTCACCACCTAGAACATGTGTGAAGCGCTAAAGCTCTATAAATCGAGAAGAGCAATCCATCACTAAAAGAGTACCCTTCTCAAAATGCATGAATTCTCAGTCTTGGTTGGCCCTCAACGTATCGGGGTATAAGTAATCATAGAAGGTCCTTTGAAACTATTCCCAAGACATATCCTGATAACGTCCCGCCTGTGAAAAAATATCCCACCATCTCTTGGTGGAATCACGTAGCATGTAAGTTGCGAGATTCACCCTCCTCTCAAGAGGTGTCTCTAGATGCTCGAAGATAGAAAGCATGGCCTCCAACCATGACTATGCATCTTTTGGTCCTCCATTCCCTGGAAAAGTGGAAGCATGATATTGTTGGAACACCCATGTCAACTCTGCCATAGTCAGGACAGGATGTGGTGCTCCCTAAAAGGTCTACATCATCCTCATAAATCCTTCATGGAACTGTTCATCAGCACCTGTGTCCAGTATAACAGCAGATGCCAAGATGGGCATGATGGGAGGATCTACTGGTAGTCCTTGATATACCATTTCTGGTGTTTTATCATTTCCATGTACCTAGCATACAACCATAGGAACTTGGTGGCATGACTCTACAAGGTCAAGCACACACCTCAGTTCAAGATTAACGAAAATTGTAACTCATGAGTGAAATAACGAAATAGGTGAAGTAAAACATTCAAGTTTTTCAAAATATAGTTACATGGAATGTATAACAACTACACGACATGTTCCCTTAAGCTTTTACATGGGCGTCTATCTCTTCCAACTTGGTCATGAAACACCCCATACGCACAACGTGTTCCTCCTGAGACACAGAATGTACTAGAATATTACCTCCTACCCAAGTACTTTTACATGAATAGAACTACAGGGTTCTATTAATGTAATACTACATGGAGTGAACACTCTAGAAACAGCATGTAAAATAAAAGTTCCATCCACCCGTGTCATTAGTCACGTGGCTGGATACATAGTTGATTACAACACGGTATGTACTCCCTGTACATGGTGTGTTCTACCAAGAGTTTACCAACCCTGTATCTCTACTCACACATCCAATCACATGGTCAACCACTACATGACATGTACATATGGTACATGACATGTACTTAAGAAATTTTATTTCTTCTATAATAGAAGAACACATATCGTGTGTTCATAACATCACATGCAATGTTTTCTGAGTTTTCCGAACAGTAAGCCTATGAAACTTTTCTGTAACCCCCAAAATCTTGAAATTTGGACAATGCATGCCAAGTTATGATATGTGGGAGCCCATAATCCCCACGAATCAAAGTTTGGAATACTTATTCATGTCATATCTTAACATAATTTAATTAAATTTCAAACATGATCCACCAAATTCCGATCCAATAGATCCCATAAAACCTTAGGAAAAAAATATTGGCGTCCATACAAATGAAACATTACATATAATAATACCCTATAAAAATAGCAGGTATTTCTATCATGGAATATATCACAACAACATACATATGTAGCATAACATCTATCACAATAGCATGCAATTAGTAATGCTCTCTAAATGGAATGGCAAGAATGTGTGGAATGTGATTTCTAACAAGTGCCTATATGATGCATGCAATGGAATACCCTCATATCATCAGGTTAAAACAAAATAGAACCACATTCATATCAATAATAATAGCAAAAAACAATTGTGTTTCCCAACGGTGAAATTGAATCAACTATAATTGTTCAAAATCCAAAAATTACAATTCAATTTTAGGTAATTTGGATTTTCCCTATACATGGGGTAGATACTCTTGGGCACAGCTAATTACCAAACTTCATTTCCTTCCTATAACTTTATAATGTCTCCAAATATTAAAACAAACCATAAAAGAAAACCCGCCTCTAATACCACTTTGTAACGTCCTAGATCTGGGTACCAATCAATGGTGCCCCATACCCGGTTGGTCACATGACCTCAAGCGCATTTTCCCAAATTCCAGAGGCTGCTGACTAGTATTGAGGGAAATGGGTATGATAATGGGAAAAATACGCCCTCATTGGTAGGGTATACACAATGAAATTAATAAATAAAAAATATTGGAAGCAGTAATACCATACAATAGAAGACTAATAGTATTAAAATAGCTGGATCATATATATATATATATATATGATGCATGTCATATGTGTCTAGGAAAGCATCTAAAATAGGTCCCAAATCTGTAAATACAAGACAATTCAATACAAAGGAAAAGCAAATAAACTTCAATAGTATCACAAGCCTGAGCTTTGTCCCATGCTCTCCAGCTCCAAGAGCAATCAAGTACCTGATGAAGAAGGGTGGTTTCCCTTATCTATACCTGCAATAATATAATTTGTTTGGGTCAAAAATCATGACCCAAACAGGGTATGAGACGAATCACAGTAATCAAACACCAAAGGATCTATTCCTAACTATCAGTGAGTATATATAGCAGGTAATATGAAGAAAATGAAGCAATAAACTAGGAAGTACTTAAAGGTAAACAATCCTATAGTTTTCAATTATATTCATTTAACATTTATTATTCAACTATTGAATCATGTAACCTTGGGATATATCCTAATCTTTGTATCCCCCATGTAAATTAACCAAAATAAACATCTTAGAAGACCATATAAACAATCAAGTAAGACCAAATCCACACTTGTGATTTGGCTTGGTAGAGGCATCACCATCATTAAATTATTCACAAACAACCCTCTAGGAAAGCTCTCACAGTCTAACCCCTTTGGTCTCACATATATTCAATTCAATAAATAACAACCCTCTGGGAAATCTCTCGCATTTTAACCCCTTTGGTGTAACATATCATCAATTCATTAAATAATGACCCTCTGGGAAATCTCTCACGGTCTAACCCCTTTGGTCAATCATCTACACCAAGGCTCTCACGGTCCTGTGTAACTAACCTAGAAGTCCCCTCAGTCTTCTTAGTCAAAGGATCTCCTGATCCTATGGAAATAATCTAGAATTCCCCTTAGTATTCCTAGTCCAAGACTCTCACAGTCCATTGTAAAAATAGAATGCATATCATATCAAAGAAAAATAATATGGAAGTCCCCCCAGTCTTCATATTCCAAGGCTCTCATAGTCCATTGGAAAAAAACTCAATATGTATAAGTAATCTAGAATCCCCCTAAGTATTCCTGGTCCAAGGCTCTCATGGTCCATTGGAAAAATAGTGTGTATATTATATCAAAACAACCCATGTAATCTGAAACTAATATATGGATAAATATTCACAATGCATATCATAGGAATTTCATATAGTCAATCAATCTCCATCCTAATCAAACAAGGCATGAAAAAATGGTATTATTCATAGGAAACCTAGACCAAATAGCCATAAATAGACAATCAATAGATACACACCCATGGGGTCTCTCTTAAACAAGGTATCTAACCTTACGCATAAGAAACAACCCTTTATCAATCAAACAAACCACAACCGTTAATAAAGGGATTAAATTCCAAAATAAGAAATACCCAAAATGTGGGAATGCGGAACTTTTAGCATATATAATCCAAATACAAACAACGAAAGGCACAAACCACCTACCTTGATGTTGTATGATCGATATACTTGAACATCAGCCATAGAATCGACTTAGAATGGAATAGATCTACAAAAAGGTGAAAAACTGCCAACCTTGGATAACTCACAAGAGAAGATGAATAAGAAAAAAGGTCTCAATAGGGTCTAAAAACCCACCAGTGGGATTCCAACGCAACCAACTGCATCTCAATCAGAGCTCAAATGGAGAATTGGGATATAAAACTTTGTCCGTTGTTCTGTAGCACTTTTGTATGAAACATGGGAAGAAGAAGGTGTTTCCATACGTGAGACGTGACCCCACTCTAATGTATAAAATAAAAATAAAACTACATGGAATATTCATTAACACTAGACATTATGTATTAGCCTCAACTGGCCCCCGACTTAATCAGTCTGCTAGGTCACCACACGGCCATGTCATCGGTCGTTACTAGGTCAAAACATAGTTGTACGTGTAAATCTAGGTACACAGCATGTACTCAGGAGTACATGGATTGACTCTCTTTAAAACCTCAAATTGCCTGACATATCCTAGTGGAATCTTCCCTTGTCTCTTAATCCTCTGGTGTCTCAACCTCAGTGTGACATGCAGGAAAACCTGATCTATAACCTCGAAATTCAGAGGTCATATTTTTCGATCAGCATAATATTTTTGGAAATACTATTCAGTATCCATCCTCTTCTGAATCAACTCCACATGCTCAGTGGTCTCTTGGACAAGACGAGGTCCTAGCATTGCTGCCTCTTCTGCCTCTAGCCAACATAGGGGTGATCGGCATGGCCTATAGTAAAAAGTCTCATAAGGTTTCATTTGAATTGTTGCCTGAAAAAAATTTATTGCAGAAAAACTCCACCAGGGGTATGTGTCTCTCCCAAGATCCCCTGAAATACGGGACGCATGATCGAAGCAAGTCCTACAAAACCTAAATTGCGCGCTCGGACTGGCCATCTGTCTGGGGATGGTAAGTTGTACTCAAAAGTACCTGTGTACCCAAATCCCTCTGTAGTCCCTTCCAGACACAATAAGTAAACCGGAAATCCCTATCTAAAATGATAGAGTGTGGAACCCCATGAAAATGTACTATCTCTCGGATGTACAACCTTCCAAGCTCATCAACACTAAAGGTTTCCTTGATGGGTAGGAAATGTTCAACCTTTGTGAGTCTATCAACAACAACCCATAAAACATCATTTCCTCAAGGCTACCTTGGAAAACCCATCATGAAATCCATCACAACATCATTCCACTTCCACTCAAGAATGGGTAACTACTATAATAGACATTCTGATCCCTGATACTCTGCCTTCACCTGTTGATAGGTGGAACATCTCATAACAAAACCAGCTATGTCTCTCTTCATTATTGGCCACCAATATTGACGATGTAGATCTAAATACATCTTGGTGACACTAGGATGAACTTCACTTACTGAGGCATGAAAATCTTGAAACACCTCCATGCATAAGTCTTCTGACACCCATACATCGCCCATGAAAATGAAAAACCTCTTCCTTGCCTATGGTCCACCCAGGAGTAGGGTCCTCGCCTAACAAACTCTCTCATAGGACTAGGCATTTGGAATATTATAGCTACCTCATTCTCACTTGATCCAGTAGAGTATAGGTAAAAACTATATAAGAAAGAAATGTCTACCCCTATTTTTAGTGAACCTCTAAATGCATCTCAGAGAACAAAGCCATAAGTTTCCACTCACTATCATCCTCCTAAACTGCATGTATCTAAGTCCTCCTACTCAACTTATCATTCACTATATTCCCTTTTCTAGGAATTTAGGCAAGCTCAAAGTCAAAAGACTAAAGGTACCCAACCTACCTTTTTTTATCAAATTCAGATCTCGTTGAGTAAATTTATACTTGAGGCTTTTGTGTTCTGTGTATACCACAAAACGTTCTCCTAGTAAGTAATGTCTCCAAAAGTGTAAATCATGAATAACTATGGCTAACTAAAGATCGTGGGTAGGGTAGTTCCTCTCATATAGCCTCAATTATTGAGACCCATACACAATGACTCCTTCCCCTTACATAAGCACTACTCCAAGCCCGATACCGGATGTGTCATAGTAAATGGTGCAACTCTTACCCGGTTCCGGAAAAATCAGTATCAGTGCTGAAGTTAATCTCCCCTCCAGCTCCAGAAAGTCTAAATTTTAGGAATCTTTCCACAATTACCTTTCACCCTTCTTAGTCAGGCCTGTCAGTGGCACTTCTAAGTGTAAAATGTCATGAATAAAGATTTTGTAGTAGCTAGCTAGCCCCAGAATACTTCATACCTCAAAGACGTTATCAGGATTCTCCCAGGAAACTACCACTATCACATTATATGGGTCTACTTATACTCTTTTATCTAAGATTACATAACCCAATAAATTAATTTGGTCCCTCCAAAAGTGGCACATTGAGAGCTTAGCATATAACCGATGCTCTCTCAATGTACTCAATGCGATCTCAAGATGGATGGCATGGTCATGTCGAGTGTGAGAGTACACCAAGATATCTTCCACGAATACTACCACAAAAGAATACAAGTAAGGATGGAACACTCAGTTCATCAGTACCATGAAAATTGTCGGTGTGTTTGTGAGACTGGACGACATAACCAAATAATCTTATAGACCATACATGCTCTGAAAGGTTGTAAGAGGTATATCTGATGATCTAACATGAAATTGATGATAACCAAATCTCAATTAAATCATCGAGAAAACCTGGGATACTCAAATATGATTATAAAGATCATAAATCCTCGGTAAGGTATATCGATTCTTGACCATCAACTAGTTCAGTTTTCAATAATCCACACAAATTTTGAGGGTATCATCCACCTTCTTCATAAAAAGGACAGGCGAACCCCAAGGAGAAGTACTGGGTTGGATGAAACCCTTTGCCTGCAACTCCTATAACTACTTATTGATATCCTATAACTCTATTTTAGATATCCTATAAGGAGGAATTCACACTGGTTCCACTCCTAGTATAATCTCAATAGAGAAATCCACCTATCGCTCTGAAGGTAAACCTGAAAAGTCATCTGGAAAGATATCTCTAAAACGATCCACCACTGGAGGAAAGTTCATCTGTGAAGTCCCCTGGTCATATAAATAAAAATAGAAATATAGGTTTTAATTCATCCCAATCCATGATGCTCAGGTCCATTTCTGCTCACTTGGACATCCCATTATCCCTTTTGTACAATAGATTCACCATCTGATGATGTGAAACTCACCCTACAATGATAGAAATCAACAAAGGCCTGAAAAGATACCAACTAGTCCATTTTTAGAATGAAATAGAATAATTTCATCTCTAAGACATAGATGTCCCATAATAAGTGACACCCACCAACCTCAATAGGGAACTCCTTGCACTAACATACACTAGTCATCCTAATACCCAATGAAGTGTCTAGCATCATAACATCATCAGAATTAATGATATAGTGCTTGATTCTCTCCACAATGGAAATAGATATAAAACTATGGGAATCCCCATGTCAAAAAGAGAATAAAATAAAACTGAGGCAACTAGAACAGTACCTCTAACTATAGAGGGTTCAGGATCCTCATCCTATTGGGTCTATTCCATCACAAAAGTATGACCTGTATTGTGTCCCTACAACCCTTACTAACTACCATGAACTGATCCTCCTTGATTTTTCTAAAAACACATCATTTGTCTACTATGGTCACGAACACCTCCTCAGCCTAAATGGCATGAAAAATCAAGTTCTCTAACTGATGATTAATTGGTGGCCCCAATCCTATACATAGAGTCATAAAGGATCCCCTCTAACTAGATGTTGGTGAGAACATCCTAGAAAAATGTTGAAGATGACTCATCTTGCCACAAGATCGGCACTCAAATGGATTTATTGGGTAGTTTGGTCTCGTGCGCCCACTATTCCCACACTGGTATCACCTCACCTGGCTACCTTAAGATGCATCTCTGCTACTGGGATCACCACGCAAGGGCTCCCTGCAGTGATTCCTGCTATCGGTCGAAGGAGTACTGGCCCTAGATGCTGAACTGCCCTAGATGGAAGCTTTAAACTCCCTCAGATTGTTCTTGTTAATCAGTGCATGTTTTACTATATAAGTCATTGAAGTTAACCTAAAAACATTCACCTATGATCAGATGTCTTACCTGAGACCATCCTCAAATCGCCTAGGCAGTGATAACTCATCACCCCCCAGAATAGGTGCGAAGCACTGAAGCTCTGTAAAGTAAGAAGAGTAATCCATCACTAAAAGAGAGCCCTGCTCCAAATGCATGAACTCCCAGGCTTGGTCTTCCCTCAATGTCTCAGGGTAGAAGTAATCATATAAGGTCCTTTAAAACTATTCCCAATCTATATCCCAATGACATCCCGCCTATGAAACAACATCCCACCATCTATTGGAGGAATCACGTAGCATATAAGTCACGAACTTCACCCTCCTCTCGATAGGCTTCTCCAGATGCTTGAATATATAAATCATGGCCTCCAACCATGACTTTATAGCCTGTGGTTATCCATATCTAGAAAAGGTGGGAGGATACTACTGCTGGAATACCCGTGTCAATTCTTCCATAGTCAGGGCAGGATGTGGTGCTTCCTGAAAGGTCTGCATCATCCTCATAAATCCTTCATGAAACTATGTATCAGCACCTTTGTCCAGTGTAATAGTTGATTCCAAGATGGGAATGATGGGAGGATTTTTTGGTAGTCCTTGATCTACCATTTTTGGTGTCTGATCATTGCCTTATACCTGGCGTACAATCGGAGGACGTCTTGGTTGCATTACTCTACAAGGTCAAGTGCACACCTTAGTTCAATATTAATGAAAACTATAACTCGGGAGTGAAAGAATGAAACAGGTGAAGGAAAACATTCAAGTTTTTCAAAAGAGAGTTACACAGTGTGTAGAACCACTACATGGAATGTTCCCTTAAGACTTTACATGGGCATGTACCTCTGCCAACTTGGTCGTGTAACACCCCATACGCACAGCGTGTTCCTTCAGATACATGATGTGTACTTGAATATTCCCTTCTACCCAGATACTTCTACATGGATAGAACTACATGGTTCTTATTATGTAATACTAAATGTTGTGTACACTCTAGACATGGTGTGTACAACAAAAGTTCCATCCACCCTTGTCGTTAGTCACACGGTCGATTACAAGACGGCATGTACTCCCAGTACACGGTGTGTTCTACCAAAATTTTACCAACCCCATGTCTCTACTCACACATTCAGTCATAAAGTCAACCACTACACGATGTTTACATATAGTATACAGTGTGTACTTAATAAAAGTCATTTCTTCTAGAATATAAGAACACGTGGAGTGTGTTCATAACATCACACGTCGTGTTTTCTGAGTTTTCTGGATAGTAAGCCTCTGAAACTTCTTCATAACCCCAAAAATATTGAAATTTATCCAAGTCATGCCAAGTTTTGATCCATGGGAGCCCATACTCCCCACAAATCAAAGTTTTTCATCCTTATTCATGTCATATATTAACAGAATTTAAATAAAGTTCTCACATGTTCCACCAAATTTTGATTCAAGAGAGCCCATAACACCTCAGGGACCAAAGATTAGCATCCATGAAAATGAAACTTTACATATACCAATACCCTATCAAAATAGCAGGTATTTATATCATGGAATCTATAATAATAACATACATATGTAGCACAACATTTATCACAATAGCATGCAATCAGTAATGCTCTCTAAATGTCATGGCAAGAATTCATGACATGTGATTTCTAACAAGTGCCTATATAATGCATGAGATATAATACCCTCATCTCATTGGGTTGTAACAAAATATAACCACAATGATATCAATACCAATAGAACAAAACAAGTGTGTCACCCAATGATGAAATAAAATCAACTATAATAGTTCAAAATCCAAAAAATTACAATTTAATTTGTGGTAATTTGGATTTTCACTATACATAGGGTATCTACTCCCAAGAACAACTAATTATCAAACTCTATTTCCTTCCTATCCCTTTTTAATGTCGCCAAATAGTAAGACAACCTAAAAAAGAAAACCCAACTTTGATACCACTTTGTAATGTCCTAGATTTGGGTTCCACACAATGGTGCCTCGTACCCGGTTGGTCACATGATCTTAAGAACATTTTCCCAAATTCCAGAGGCTATCGACTAGAAGCGAGGTCCAAGGGTTTGATAATGGGAAAACTATGCCCTCACTAGCATATTATACACAGTGTAATTAATAAATAAACAATAGTGGAAGTAGTAATACCATACAACAAAAGTAAATAGTGGAATATTGATAGTAATAAAATAGTTGGATCATATTTATATATAAATGATTCATGTTATATGTGTCTATGAAAGTAACCAAAAAGGTCCAAAATAAGGGAATACAATACAATACAATACATATTAAAATAAAGTAAACTCCAACATCATCATAAGCCTGATCTTGGTCCTATACTCTCCAACTCCAACAACAATCAAGTACCTGATAAAGAAGGGAGCTTTCCCATATCTATACATGCAATCATATAATCTTTTTTGGTACAAAATCATGACCCAAACAGGGTCTGAGACAAATCCCAATAGGCAACCACCAAAGGATTTTTTCCTAACTATCAGTGAATATATATATCAGGTAATATAAAATAATGAAATAATAAACTTGGAAGTACTCAAAGGTAAACAATCCTACAATTTTCAATTACATTCATTTAACATTTATTATTCATCCTTTGAATCATGTAACCCTGGAATCTAGCCTAATATCTGTATCCCCCATGTAAAGCAACCAGAAAATATGTCTAATAAGACAATATAAACAACCAAGTAAGACTTAATCCAATCTTGTGATTTGGCTTGGCAGACGCGTCACAATCATTCAAGTATTCCCAATTGACGCTCTGGGAAATCTCTCATAGTCTAACCCCTTTGGTCCCACATAGCATCAATTCAATAAATAATGAACCTCTGTGAAATCTCTCATGGTCTAACCCCTTTGGTTCAACATATCATCAATTTATTAAATAATGACCCTTTGGTAAAGCTCTCACGGTCTAACCCCTTTGTTCAATCATCTACACCAAGGCTCTCACAGTCCTGTGTAAATAATACAGAATTCCCCCCAGTCTTCTTGGTCCAAGACTCTCTTGGTCCGGTAGAAATAATCTGGAAGTCCCCTTAGTCTTCCTGGTCCAAGGTTCTCACAACCCATTGGAAAAAATAGCACAAACATCATATCAAAGAAAAATAATATGGAATTCCCCTTAGTCTTCCTAGTACAAGTCACTCATAGTCCATTGGAAAAGAAACATAATATGTATAAGTAATCTAGAATTCTCATCGGTCTTCCGTGTACAAATATCTCACAGTCCATTGGAAAAACAATGTGCATATTATATAAAAACATCCCATGTAATCTAAAACTAATACACAGATAAACATTCACAGTGCATATCACAGGCATTTCATATAGTCAATCAAACTCTATCCTAATAAAATAGGGCATGGAAAAAAAGGTATGTCTCATAAGAAACCTAGAAAAAACATCCATAAACAAATAATCATGGGATATAAACCCATGGGGTATCCCTTAGATAAGGTATATAACCTTACTTATAAGAAATAACCCTTTATTAATCAAACAAACCATAGCAGGTAATAACAGGGTTAAAATCCAAAACAAGAAATACCCAAAACGTGGTCATGTGGAACTGTTAGCAAATATAATCCAAATACAAACAATGAAAGGCACAAACCACCTACCTCAATGTTGTATGATTTATATACTTGAACGTCAGCCATTGAATCATCCTAGAACAACGTAGATCTAAAAAAAGGTGAAAAACACCCAACCTTGAATAACTCACCAAAGAGGATGAATCGGGAAGAAGGGATTAAAATGGTTTTATAACTCACTGGTGGGATTCCAACACAACTAAAGGTGTCTCAATCGGAGCTCGGAAATAGAATCAGGAGATCGAACTTAGTTTATCGTTCTAGAGTGCTCCTCTACGAAACATGTGAAGAAGAATGTGTTTTTTGACATGAGATGTAACCCAGCTCCAATATATCAAATAAAAAAAATACACAGTGTGTTCATTAACACTACATGTCGTGTAGTAGCCTCAACCGGCCCCTAGCTTAAGCAATCAGTCAGGTCACCACACGGGCATGTACTCGATCTTTACATGATCAAAACGTGGTTGTACGCAGCAAGCTAGGTACATGGTGTGTACTCAGAAGTACATGGTGTGTACTTAGAAAATCCACTTTTCTTCCTTTTTCCTCAAAATAACTTGAAAAAAAGATCCATACCTGAAAAGAATATCTGAGTTCTTACAGTGGTTGTGGTAAACCTACCAGTTCATGAGGGTCCAACAGGGCCCTCGACACTTTGTCCAATTCCAAGAAATTTATTTATTCCAAATAATTCAATAAATTAATCAACTGTATGAGTCACCCATCATGGTAAGACTCGTCATATCTTATGAATGAATAATCAAATTCATAAATGATAAAGTGATAGTATGTGATACCACATACCTTTATTGGAACTTTTATTATTTATTTCCAAGGGATGGAAGTTGTAGTCCCAACCTACCATGCCTCATCCAAGTTCACTCCATGCTCATGTCAAATCATATTCCTTCAACACAAGAAAAAAATAAATTAATAATAAATCATAAAATTTTTAATTAATTATAAAATTAAATCAAAAATAATAAAAATCAATGTTTCACTCCCCAATGGCCTTTTCATGTCATAACCATGACCAATAACTCACAAGAGTTCCATAGAGAACCCCCGAAACCATTCCATGAAAAAGATCTATCATATGCTACCAACTCTATCATGAAAATAATTTAAATCTAATTTAAAACCATTGAAAATTCACTATGGTGACATAGAACATACATATGGTAAACAATGACATGCAGATGGCATCTGAAAATTTCCTCTTACTAGGAATTACAAAACCCCAATCATCAATGTCTATTTGCACCATGATTTGGTGGAATCAGAATCAAAAACCTTATCTAGAGATCTCAAAAATTATAAATGAGGGGAGGAGGATACAAGTGAATATCACTAGAGGGATATTCTTTCCTCAAACCATTATTAAATTTCCTCAAAATTCCATCCCAGACAAAGTGGGGTGTAGGTGGAGAAGGGGGTTTGGACCCCCTATTATACGAGAGAAATAAGGGGAGGAGAGGGGGTTGTCCCCTTAAAAATATGATGGGGTAAAAATTTTCATTTACCCATTTTAAATGGACACTGACTAGATAGTAAGCCTAGTCAAAAATCTTGTCCACCGGCTAGGCCACCAGCTGTCTGGTGACTCACCAGTGGCTATAGGCAGCAACCACCATAAAGTCTAGCCACCCTAGCCTTCTTTTGGTGCTTCCCGGACCTCCTAGTATAGATTCTTATCTTTATTCCACATGTAATTACACTTTTTTTAGATGTTTAAACTCAAATAATTCAATTATTAATTCTGGTCTAAAATTTATTTCATCCACTAATTGAAAATTTAAATTCCTCCCTGAATTTCAAAGGCATGTATGTACACGATGAATTACAGTTTTTTTCGGTATTGTGAGTGAAACAAGATATTTAACACATTTTGTTTCAATGGAAAATATATTCTAAAATCTCAGGGAATTGAAACAAGAGAAATAATTGATAAATTAAAATATTCTTTAATATAATGTAATAAGACAATACTTTTATATCATCCCTCTAGGATGCACAATTTTAAAAATATTAATAAAATTCATTATGATCCTTAAATATTTATTTTCATTGAACCACTTTGAGTGGTTATATTATTTTTATTTTCTATAAATAATTAAGGAGAAATGATCATTTTCAAAATATAATATTCACCCTGAATTTGATTTTAAATAAAATCAAGTATATTTCCATTCACTTCTAGTGTTGAAAAAAATTGTTTTAATATTTATTCTCATTCACTTAAGGGAATAAAATAAAATTATTTCATTGAGGTTTTATACTTTCTTCAAGAAAATAGCATAAATATTCAATTCATTATTTTAATCCACTAAAGGGGATGAATATTAATAAAATATATCTATATTATTATTCATAAACACTTAATTTCTCTAAAATATTTTATAATAAATAAAATGAAAGAGAAAATAAATAATACAATACAATATTTATTAAAAATAAAAAATATAAATCATCTCTATCATAGAAATTTATACATCATTATCAATTTTTACACCTACAAGATATTCAAAGATATAAGAAATTTCAAATTTCTTGGTCTATTTCATAATTTGTGGAGTTAACTTTGGTTCATTTCAGGTACATGATGTTCATCATTTGACCACTTATAGGGGTTCCATTTCAAATTTTAATTTAAGTAATGGTTCTTGTCATGACATCAACCTCATCAATTGTAAAAACTATTTCAATAATAACCAACCATAGTCACTTTTGGGAATGAAGTGGAATTTTATAGTCATGAGTCATCACTGCACTTAAGGAGCATAATATTTTTCCAAAAACAAAATATTAAGAAAATAATCCATATATTTTTTCAATGTAATCAAGAGATGGAAAAATAAATATAAAAATATATGACATTGAAAATAAGACTCTATATTTTCATATAAGAATTATCTTATGTCAATGATAGTGATAGAGGTAGCATATTCAAGATACACAATGTAAAGAATAAAATCATGCTAATAACATATTTTGAAACTGATCGAACATCGATTGAAACCATGAGGAATTTTGAAATTAAAAATGTGTGATCGATCGTAGGTGAAGCATATCATTGATGAAACGTGAATTAAATAATTGGGATGGTGATGATAAATTAAAATTAGTAATGTAAAATAAGTACAGAAGAAGTACATATAAATTATATGGAGCCAAAATCTATTATTCCATTAACATGGTAATGCATATATATAGGGTAAATGAGAATATAATCAATGGATAAAATCAATCCCTATCTTCTATGTCAAATAAAATGGTTGGGGAAATTGAAAGATAGTCCATATGAAATGTTGTGTTAAAAAATTAGGATTTATCATCATTATTATGACATATACATGTTAAATAATATTTCATAATATATAAAAAAAATTAAACTATATAATACAACATTAAATGTATTGATTAAGATGCATGAATAGTTTGACATTGGATCCCAAAAATCCCACCGTTTGGAGGAAAAATATCTCCTTATCATCTTCTTATCTCCTCTTCCTCTTGAAATATGTGTAAAAAATATAAAAGGATGTTTCCTTTATTAATAAACAAATAATGAAAATGGGTGTGTGATGATCCTAGTGTCTGATGATAATTTATGTCATCGTTAAATGCAACATCATGCTCCAAGAAATTTTATGTGGGAAAATTTTCAATTTTTGATCAAGTTTAAAAGATATTTTTATTTTTATTTAAACTTAAATAAATGACACACATAAATAACTAAATAATTAATTTTAATTAAAATTAAAAAAACTCTCATGATTTTCACTAAACTTATTCTCACTGGTGAACACCGCATATTGAACTCAATAGAGACTTTAAAAAATTATCTTGGATTATTTAATAGGTTAAAATTTTAATTTTTCACATTTTCATGTAAAATTTTGAAAAAAAATATTTCACTCAAATATTCTCCTGGTGATTGATTAAATTACACCAAAGTATAATTTAATAAATATGTGAACTAATTAATCTAATGGAATTAAAATGAAATCCAAATTATGATAACAAGTTTAGTCATTCTCAAGTCAAACTATGGTCTCTACATAAAGTCTTTTATATCATAATATGATTATCTATATAGAAATATTGGTTATTAATATCTAAATTGGGTATTTTGTATCACTTAAAGTGATTCGTATGACTTAAAAGTCTATTGTACAAGCTTAGGAGATCCAAAAAAGAAAATTTTCTTTTTTTAATGATTGTTTACTATTTAAAAAAAATAATGGCATGAAGAATAATATGAAAGTTAAAAAATGAGAATGTGTATTGATAATTAGATTTAGCTTCAAACATAATCCCAAAAGGCAATATAATGATTAAAAGTTTAAATAATTTCATGACTTATTTGAGGATTTTGTGTATATAAAAAACATAAGAGAGTAGAGAGGGGGTTTGATGATGGAAAAATAGGGAAGATATTTTATATATCTATGAGGAAAAAATAAGAGTGATATTTTCATATTTATGACTACACTATCCTATATATGGTTTATTTTATTACCTTTCATCTAATACCCCAGCTTAAATCGCCCAAACAGTGCCTCAGTGAGGATATTGTATTACCTCAAGCATTCCTTCTCATATGCCAGAGGCTGCTGACTAGCGGTGATGGAATAAAATAGTTATGGGGTGATTATTTCCTTTAAGTGGTATGTTTCATACTCTCGAACCAACTCATCACTTTGATACTAAAATCAATAACACTAACCAACACACACAACATACATCTCCATGCATTAACACAATCCATAATTAATCAGAGATGAAATCACAATAAGAAAAAAAGTTTTAGAAAATAGGGCATTACCTTAATGAGTTAAAATGGACCAAAACCACTTTCAAACCAAGTTATTATTACTTTTATTTAAAAATAAAATCAAAATATCTTTTTTCAAACCATTTAGAAAAGGAATCACATTACCTTCTACTCACACTAGGCCCTTCGCCAAAAACCCATCAAACCATTCCTTAGAAAACTCCACATTCATTTTGAAATACCATTTCAAAACCCATTTTTTAAATTACCAAATTCCCTTTGAAATTCCATTTAATTCAACCCATTTATAAAAAATAAATTTTAACAAGGAAATATCTTTCTCTTTGAAAACCAACTCATGCCACAAAGAAAAGCATAAAGAGGTCCACCAGCACTCATTTGATCAAGGTGCCACTATCTAACTATTAGAAAGTGATATGGTACATGTTGACTAATAAGATGATGTGATTTCATCCCAATCTATGGAATAATCACACAAGTCATGGAACATGTAGACAATAGTAATAATGATGGAAATTTAACAAAAAATCACTAAAAGAGAAAGAGAGTCAAATAAATTCAAGGCTATATACCTCATACAATGATTTATAAATAATACAAAGATCTTATAAACCTCTCCCGGATATAAGAGCACTTACCTCATCTGCAAACACCATAAAAATAATAAATTAAAAATTTATATATAAAAAACCCAAAATAGCATAATCAACACCAACCTCACCAAAAAACCTCACAATGGAAAAACCATGAGGAAAAAGGTACATCCCACTCCCAAAACACACTCAGAACTAAGAGGCACAAAATCCCTAAATTAAACAACCAAATCAATGGTCAATTTCATCTAAAATTACTAAAACCCTTAAATAAACTCACGGTGAAACATACCTCAAGGCGAAAAATGGCTTGAATACCTCCTCTCAGGACCTAATCTACAAGAAACACACTAAATCCCTATCAAGCATGAATATTTCACCATTATCTAGTGAAATCATCTCACAGCTTATTTAGAAAACTGAAAATTAGAATAAAGTAAAGGAGAATGACAATAGAGAAAGGAGGAGAGATCCTACCTTGAATCAGTATGAAAAAACCAACCCTAACCACTGGAATTGAAGGGAAACAAGGGAGAGAAGGGAGAGTGGGTTTAACCTACCCCTCTTCTCACACGTATAAGGGTAAGAAACCTTGGGAGGTTTCTAAATTATAAACCCCTAGTATACCACCCTTCTCTATTTAAAAAACTGACATATAGTTAGATCGCAGCGCAACCATAGAGGTCGCAATGCGACCTCCCTCTAGGAAGACGGAAAACCCCCTATATCAACTTATTAATATAACAACTAGGGGTCATATAATGACATATCCTAGCTATAGGGGTTATCCCTTGACCATTCCTTATCACACCATGACCCCTTTAGGTCACAACGTGACCTCCACCTACAATTGAAAGTTTAACTAAGGGTCACATAAACCCTTTTTATCCCTTACCCAAGCACCTAAGATACCAATTGGTCCTATAACCACATCTATAAAAACCTTCTTGAGAATCCTAAACACTCAAAATCCAGATTTGGGTATCAATTAAAGGAACTTACCCCACTTCAGAATAAAAATTAAAACTTCCTATGAAATTCACAACTCATAATGATGTGGGTCATTATATATCATTATCATAGTTATTTTGAAAATAATTTAAGTCCTTGTTTTTAAATATTATAATTATTTACAGCGGTGCTATACAAGAAAAAACAAGGAATCTTTGTGATTGGTAATTGAATAACAAGTAAAAATTATAATAGATAACTAGTAATTTTAGAATAATAGTGAGGGAATGTATCGAGGGTTTTTAGGTTTTACTCATGTTTTCATCTATCTTAGTGTTTGGGTTCATATTTATTCACTTTTTGGTTTTTCTCCTCTGGTTGGTTGCACTACACATCCTCTAGGGTTTTCCTTCCTTCACCACTCATTTTGGGTTAATGTCATAGTTTTTGGCATCGTTTGTGCTAGGAAATATTTTTTTTAGATATTTACCAAATATCATCAGTGTGAGGCCCATTAGTTGATGGTATGGGTTTTTCTTTCCTTAACTATAAATTCCTAGTCAAGTCCCTAGTTACTTTTATATACTCTTCATCTCTCTCTTGGTAGACCACTATTGGTTTGGTGAAATCTATTTCATTTCTAAGTATTTTCTTAATGATTTGGATATTCATGTTCCTCAGTGCTAAGTTTCAAAGTGGCTAATGACTTAGATATATTGAGGTCATAAAACCCTCTCACATCTAACTTTTAGGGTTCTTTTTCTTTTTGGTGGAGGTCTATGGCTTTATTCCTGATACATATTAGGTTAACCTATGGAGAACATCTAGAATCAGTGTTTCTATGAGGTTATAGGTTTTTATTTTTGATGTTTTTCCCTTTGGTAATATTTTTATTAATACTACTTAATTTGGTTAATTTTGGAGATATTTTGGTTTCAAGTTCCCATTGAATTTGTTCTTATTGTTTTGTTTTACTGATGCTTCCATGAATTTTTTCTTAGGTTATTTAGTTGATATTTCTTAGGGTAAATCAGTTGTGGTAGAACTACTCATTTAGATATAGAGAAATTGTTAACCCCCTTGCATCTGAACTAGGTGTGAGAATACATATACTATGTATTTTATCTTCCAATCTCATAGACCACTATAAAAGACAATATTTCTATCATCAATTAGTCCTATGATTCTTTTATTTGTTTTATTTGTTGTGTTCTTATTCTTTATTATTTTTCTTTTTTCATTGTCTAATTTTGTTATAATAGCTAGTATTTTTGTTCATTATATTTGGATGGAGTTATTTCTATTGTACTTATTCGGTGAATTTAGAGGTGGGACTACTATATATTTTTGTGATGTTTTTGACATCTTGGTGAAAGTGGGGTGTTAGAGTTATCATCCAATGTACACAAAAATAGGATTCCTTGAGGTATCTCTAATCACGAGGTGGAATCCATATCATAAAGAGATTTAAGTGTCAATTTTTGTTTGATATAAAGTTATGATGTTGTTGGATGGTTGGTTTGTTGTATGGTGGTTAGGCCAGTGGTGTGGCTCGAGTATCTTTCCCTTTTCCAATTTTTTCAAGATTAGGTTAAACCTTTGGAGAGGTTACTATCATTATACTAGATGGAGTGATGTCTCCTTTGGATGAAAAAATTTAGTGTAATTGGCATGTGTGGTTTTTTTTTCATTCTGGTTTTGAGGATTGGGAGCCTGTTCATATCCTATCTTTCTTTATCATGTTTCTTTGTACTTTTTTTGTTACATATAGAATAAATTTTAAATTTATTATAAAAAAAATATCACTTATGAGGTTAAAAGATTAAATAAATTAAAACATTAAAATATATTAAACCTCATTTTAGTAAACATCTTGGAACTATACTCTCATGTATGAGACTCTCTCCATAAAAAATGAATATTTATTCATTATGATGCATGTCGGTGTTGATTGTAATTCTTATTGTGACAATGGATAACCAATATAATAACATGAAATGTGTTAAGACTTACTTTATCAAATTTCATTTGAATTATTGATATATTTAACCATTATATCACCTTTATTTGGTTGAGAAGAGTGTTCTGTAAGTAAAAAAGAATAAAAAATACTTTTTATAATTTTGGAATATTCCAATGAATTTAGGAGACAACTAGCCCACACCTTTTGAAAATAATTTACCTAATTAATAATTTAAGAAAAATTTCTTACCACCTTTTAAATTCAAGGTTCTAAATTTATATTTGAATACTCCATGGGATAATGGACTTGAAATTAATGGTATTCCATGGTTGAGTTTTAAAATCATGTTTGGGCCTTAATTAGTGTAATTATAGGATATTATGATTCTCCCAAGAAAGTGTGTTGGTCCACCCCTTAGATATTCATGATTAATACATGTATAGACTTATTCATTCTTTTATCCCACTCTTTTATCATTGGGCCTCCAATTCCTTACAATAGGACATGTGAAATTATGCACCTTCCACCAACCATGACATGTCCACCTTCATCTCCTCATTGAACATATATTCCATAATAATCATTATGGTAGGAAATCCTAAGCTTGTAATGTGTAATAATTCTATTATTACATGATTTTTTTGTTTAGGGTTGAAAACCCATGGAAACATGAGGATTTGATACATCATATATCAATCATTTAAGGTTTATCTAAATAGAGGTGAATCTTTATTGGTTGGGAATTTTTTCATATCTTATTCATTTCAAGTGGATTTAAATGAAAACCATGGGTATTTGGTTCAATTTTCTTATGGAATAAACATTATAGATATAATAATGAGACTTTTGTTTCAATCTAGTTAATGTTTAAAAAACATCTTTGTATGTTTGGACTAAAATTTATGTTTTGAATTAGATTTTGTGGCATCTTAAAATCCTTCAGGGTATTTCATCATTGATAGGTGTTCCAATTAAAATAGATAGGAAAACTAAGTTAGATAGGTTTAGGAATTTTTCAAGGGTTCTTGTGGAAGTGGACCTAAGTAAAAACCTTATTGATAATATTATTTTGTCTACACATAATTATGATACCAATTTTAATATAGGATATGAAAAATCTTCCATAATTTTGATATGTTTTTCATGTTGTTGGATATTCAAAGGAGAGATGTTGTAAATGTTTATAATGCACCTTTTTGGGTTTAATGGGGAATGTTTCCAAATACCTTTTCAAGTTTATCACACCCAATATTTTAATATATCTAGTAGTGAAGAAAATGTTGTTAATGAATCCAGTGAATGAGAGGAAGTTCGGTCTAGTGATGAGTCGGCTGATGTTGAGGGTATTTCTATTTTTGATATAGAAAAGTTTATTGTTAGTCATAGGGACTCTGAATTGATTGATGTTAATGATGAATCTCATTTGGTTTAGGTTGTTGAGACTAGAGAATCTTAAAATCAAGAGGTTTTTGAAAAGGGTGATATACCCTAAATGTGATGTCCCCATCCCAGTTAACTCTAAATAGTAACTAGATTCGGTCACCATGTGATATCAGGTGTGCCTCCCCATACACTATAGGTTATCCATTATCAATTAAGGTATAAGGTGCTAGTATGGGGAGACTATACCCTCATATAAAAGTAAAAGTACAATATAAAATAACAAAGAAACATCCAACAATAATCAATTAGAGTGCATAGAATATAATAAATAAGAAATCATGCTATAAAAAAATTTAATACGGAAGTACACGGTTATACAGACTCATGGACATTCCAATACACAATAACTAATTGACTACTAGGTCGATCACAAATATAATAAACAAAATAAAAGTTAAAGGATATACCATTATCCCTAGTACATATCTTGTTCATCTCTCAGTTTTCTCTAAGTAATCTAGATGAAAAAATAATCATAATCCACTGCCCAACCTGAACCTACAATCGGTGGAGATTTATCGGTTACCCAAGTGTCATGGATGCCCAAAAAAGGGTGTGAGTACAACTCAATAGGTCACCAAAAATGTGGTCACATAAATAACTGGTAAATGAAAGGTGTACAAATGTGATATGCTTAGTAGAATAAATAAATAACTTCAAAAGCGTAAATAAATAAACATAATTGATCCTAGAGTTCTAAATTGACACCCAAGATCAACTATATCTCCTTCGACTAGTGTCATAGTATCTCTGAACACATCAAGTTAGTATTCCAACCAATTTTAGGCCCATGTATGATTTTTAGGATAAAGTTATAGAAAATACAATAGCATCAAGTATACAATCGATTCCAAGTAGCGAGTATAAGTAAATCTAAATAGGCCCAAAGACCACCTGGGGGGGTCACATACCTTACCCTGATTCCAAGGATAAAATCCAAGGCAATCCAAATAGGCCTAATATTTACCTAATGGGGTCTCATTATCTACCCAAATTCTAAGAAGAAAGTCCAGGGAAATTAAAATATCAACATGCATCTCAGTGTCCAGTGTGTCCCATCTGAATCATCTCATATACACCCATATTTCTAGTGTTATCCCTCTGCTTGAACCCATCACACATTTATGAGGTTGGAATCTTAAGTGCATGGACTATCATAATCATATACATACCAGGTTCACACAACCAATTTGGGTTTTACGGTGACACATTTAATGCTCTTACCACAGGCCACTCAACCATTCTTGGACAAGAGATTTACTAGGACCCTAGGCACTCCTCACTGTATTCCATAGGTTATCAACTCGAAGTGGGGGTCCAAGGTGTTGTGGTGGGGAGACTATAACCCCATATCTGAATGTATAATAACAGAAAAAAATAAATAACCAAACATCATGCACAATATATAATCATAGTGTGGAATGGATAAATTTGGAAACATGTTATAAAAAATTAAATGTGATATATGAACTCATGGCCATGCTATCATACAATGACTAATCACCTTCTTGGCTGATCATAATACACTAAACAAAATAAATGAATAGAATATGGATCTATCACCATCCCCAATTCATGCTTCAATCCTAGTATCCAAACTCCGTCTGAGCTATCCTACTTGATCAGTCAACATTGGGACACTTCCCAACTTGAAACTATAAATAGTGTAGGTTACTCAGGTATGCAAGTGTTATAGTCTCCTAAGTTGGGTGTGAGTACAAATCAGTAGGGAACCACTAATTTCATCCCATACATAACAAGTAATGTAGTTTAAGTGCAAGTAATATGTGTATAGGATAAATAAATAATAGTATGGAAGCATAAATAAACAATCACTGTTGATCTTTGGGTTCTAATGTGACACATGGGATCAACCATACTTGTTTTTTCTAATTATATAGTGTCTCGTAACATAATAAATCACCTTATGAGGATACAAACCCTACCCTAGGATACCACATACATACCTCCACTATATATAATCATTGGGTCCTAGGTAATATCCTAAACATCCTAAGTAATTAGAAAACTCAATCCAAATCCAAGGAAGTATCTCAGGAATACCTTCATATTAGGTATAATCAACGAATCCGAGGAATCTTAGGCATACCATAATTTCAATTATAAGCATTGGATCATGGTAATCACTAGGAATCCTATTTCATAAGGCATCACTAGATCCTATGTAGGTAATCGCTATCGTCCCATCATCACTAATATCATCAAGTATAACAACCAAATCCTAGGAATCACTAGGAATCTCTCCCAACATCATTAGTTATAATGAAATATCCTAGGAATTTCTATAAATATCTATAAAAATAATAAAGTTTAATGTCATATCCTAGTAATCACTAGAAATATCTCTAAACACTGATTATATACACATTCTTCAAGGGTGGTAATCCCTGGAATCCATAATTAATCATATCTAAATACTATAGAGGTAATATCTGGTGTCCATCATTGTCAAGCACCTCTAGATCCGAGGGTGGTAATACCTATAACCCATAATTATATTTTTTCTCCTACACCCACCCAATAACATCTCATAATAATAATAATAATAATAACAACAACAACAATAACATGGGTGAGTCACTTTCCAAATCATCTCAATAACCAAGGTCAGCCTCTCAAGTGCATGACATGGAATCATCACTATATCCATGTTAGTCACACATTATTTATTCAATTTCTAAGGTGAAACCCATGATCATCTACAGTAGTCTCACTATATTAACCTCTATAGGGTCCATATATATAACTCGGGCACCCCCTGAGGTACCCTAGGTCACATCATACATGGACACCCTACATGGGTTCCTTGATCTCAATCTCATTACTCGGGTTAATTCTATCACTCAGAGGTAATAATGTCCCTCAACATCATCATGGTTATATCTTGACCTCACCGGAATTGTAGGATAATCCCAACTAGCACTGCTCTAAAGAGATGGAAAATGCCCATCACTCTCTCCAAGGTCATCCTAGGTCAGTCCTCTCACCCAAACTATACATAAATCTCACTAAGAGAATCTCTATTAAGAGATCATTTACTAAATGGGAAGGAACACTCATCTCTAAACTAATCTCAACTAGCCCAATGACTATAAGAAATCTCAAGGGTTTATTAAATCTATTAGGGTGGTTCGTTCTCAATCTATCACATATCCCTACTCAAGGGGTCTAAAACAACCTAACTAGGTTCACCTATATGTTCACTTATTTCATTTAATTTCTAGCCCTCTTTTTTATTTTATTACAAGGCACATAATTATAATCAAATCCTATGCCTTCAGTGACTAAGGCATCAAGCTAGTGAACAAGGGTCCAATGTGGCCCTCAACACTTTGCTTATCTGAGTTATAAGCATTTTAGTTTAATAAAAATAATTCATTTCATTAAAATTTCAATCACACAAAGGTTTTGAGACATCATATAACATTCCATATATAAAAATAAATAATTTACTAAATGGGTATGTTTGAGGGACCACTTACCTCATTTCAAAAGTAATCATCCTCATTAAGCCAATACATGCATTACCCAAGCTTGTACCAAGACAGAATGGTCATCATTCATCAATACAAGGTCATATTTGCATTTTTTATGCTTTAAGTAATTATAAAATAAATACTCGATTTATTCTATAATTAATTCCATAATCGATTTAATCACAAATTATTTTTAATAATAAAATTCATAATTAATTCCATAATTAATTTATACAGAACCATGATGGATTACTCTCCCCCTTTTTATATCCCAAAATATACATTTATAGTACCCCAATTAATTATAAAATAATTTCATAATTTTTTTTATAATTAATTCATCTATAAATTAATAAAATAATTTATAATTAATCTCATAATTTACTCCATAATTAATTCTAAAATTAATTAATATGGAATATTTATTTATTTATTTTCCCCAAAAATATTTTTTATACCTTAAATAATTATTTAATAAAAAGGAAGAAAACTATTTTTTTTTAAAAGAATCTTACGCTTGTATAGGGGGTGTCCCTTGTATAAGGGTAACTCAAGTTATCCTTACACGGGGGGGGGGGGGGGGGTGCCCCATGAAAGGCTAACCTTGATTACCCTTCTATAGAGAGGGTTCCATGTGTAAGGGTAACCCATTTTACCCTTACATGAGCCCCTCCCCCTTCACTGTTACACCCTTCTCCTCTCCCTATTTCTTTATTCATAGAACATACACAACACTTCCAAAAACACTTAAATATTCTTCCAAATGAATTAATAATAATATAAACTTAATAATTTTAACCCCTTTCACACCAAAAAAATATCATCACTACAATATATAATGTATGTGAGAATTTCAAAATGGTGAACTAATGGAAAAGAAATAAAAAACCAAATAGCATATTACCCTATAATGAAATAGCTGAAACTTCATGCTCAGACCCATGCTCTATGGCCATCGCACCTCATTCCTACTCTGATCAAGCTCCTCAATGATACCCATAGTGCACCTTCTCCCTCTCCCTCTCAGCTTGGCCTTGTGATTCCCAAGGAGAAAACCCTCACTCATCAGCATATACAGGAAATAAAAGGGGGTGAGAGATGTATAACTCAATAAAAATTTAATTACAATACACATTTAAAGTCTCTTATCTACACCTAGAACCTGAGCAAAGTTTATACCTCACCTAAGTAAAACCCCTCATTTTAGACTCAACCATGGAGTTATAATTTCAATCATAGACTCTTTTTAGGATATATCAATGTTTACTTACTTGAAATAATTATTATTTATTAAATAAATATTAATATATATTATGAAAAACTCAACCAAATCATAATCTGACCAAACTCTAGCCTAAGGGTAAAAACCCGATATCAACGAGATAGTTAGAAAATTTTAATGGGGTCATCTGATAGAGTAAATTATCATTTTACTCCTCAAAAACACCCAAAAATCAAAAAAATAATTTTTTCGCTAAAAATCATGAACCACACGAGCATGACATGTTACAATCTCCCCACTATAGCACTTATTTACACTGATAAGAATTATTGGTTGTCCAACCAAACAACTAGACCCATATTGGTCATCAATTCATCGCTAACTCATTGGATTTTACCTCAAATTTTTAAACAAAATTTCATTTCACAACTCCAACCATGAGTTGTACTATTTATTAAAACCTAATCCTCCCACTCATCAGCATCGCTAATATCAATATAGAACTCCATGACACCCATGTATCCTAAAATACCATAGTGTCATAAATCAATTAATATCCAAAATTATGACACACCCCACAATAAGACTCAATTCTGAAGGGTCGATTTTGATCCATGGTGCTCCCCACCATTAGAATCACATACTAAAATTATTTTCAAATGATTTGATGACCCACTTGGTGAATTTTCTATATCACCACACACAAATATATATGAAGTCATAGGTCATTCCTCCTATAGCTGACCATTCTCAAAATAACTCGATCATAGTCGCTGATACACTATCACATCACCTAATCATGATTAATCTACATTCAAAGTCATCCTAAGATCATCCACACCAACTGTAATGATATCACTCTAAGAATTGGCACATCATTAATCTGAACCATGCTTAGATCATATCAAATTTGTTCCGAGTTTAATGTCAATGCATGGACTCCATCCAATGCCACATCTAAATCTCAAATTTGTCATTCACCATGGAACTTGATAAAACTGGATTCATTTATACACAGGTATTGAAATTACATATTGACCAACCCATGACTGATCTCATCACACCCATGACCCTTTAAATTCAGGGGTCATCCCTCCATGGCCCATACTACATCTATGATCGCACATAATGACTAGATGTGGTAGCCACTAACACACTATCACATCACCTAATCATGATTCCTCTACACCTGAAGGCATCCTAAGATAATCCTCACCAGCTGTAATTCTCTCACTCTGAGAATTGGAACGTCATTAATCTGAATCACACTTAGATCATATCAAATTTGTCCCAAGTTTAATTTCAATGCATGGAATCCATCTAATACCATAAATAAATCTCAAATATGGCATTCTCCAAGGAACTTGATAAAATTAGATTCATTTATACATAGGTATTGAAACACCATCTCGAATGACCCATGATCAATCTCATCACACCCATGAACCTTTACACACAGGTTTCATCCCTCTATGGACCACACTATATCTATTACCTCGCATAATAACTATATGTGGTCATCCCACTCATATCCACATGCTAAAATGAAACATCAATTGCTAATCATTCCCAACTCTCTAAGAATTACATCTACAATATCCATCAAAATTCCATTCATAATGAGTTTCACACACTATAATGACCAATGGTTCACTCCTCACCATAATAATTCACTTATACTGCTCCTCAAGAAGAACCTCAATAGGTTTCATCATTATACACATATAGTTCCTCCCAATCCACATTCACATATACTGTCAACCACTGACACCACGCCATCCACGGTGCCATCATTATCATAGGGGAGACACTCATTGTTCTCTTCAAAACCCTATTCCACCATGCTCATAGGTACTTTATCAATACATCAGTCCTTGTTCCACACATGGCCTCTCACTAATTCATAGTTCAACAGGATCATTCATAAATATCATGTACTATCTTGATCTCATCCAAACATAATGAGAATACACTCCCATAACACCTAATTTCATAACCTAACTCATGATCCCATGAGTCACAATTCATCAAACCTAGGCTCATACACCGAACAACTGACCATGCTTATCTTGTATTCCAACCACATAAAAATGGAAGCACTAGTTCTAACTTTCCAACTAGCCTGACATATAACCCATACCATGTAAAATCACATGATCACCCATTGACTCAGGCTTTATCCCAAACCACAAGTCTACCCATTCTATCATCATTCTCTTGAAAGTGCATCCAAAATCAATAGGGTTAGTAATCCTATTGATACTTCCCTTAAAACCAAACCTTGATACCAAAATAAGAGTACAAAAGGTGCTTTATCTCAAAATTCCAAGGCATCTACATGCCTAC
Organism: Viscum album; assembly: GCA_963277665.1. Taxonomy (NCBI): domain Eukaryota; kingdom Viridiplantae; phylum Streptophyta; class Magnoliopsida; order Santalales; family Viscaceae; genus Viscum; species Viscum album. The sequence goes on from OY728164.1 coordinate 1,357,150,777, forward strand.
ATCATATACCTAGTATCACCTCATGTGTATAGATATCAGGGAAATCACCCACTCATGCCTTTCATGTTTAAAATATATAAAGAATCACCATAACTATATCCCATACTTGAAATCACATCCCATGAATCCATCTCAACTAGAATCATTTACCAATGCTTTCCGTCTATGAGGTGCCCAAAATCTCAGCTAACCCTTATCTCAAATTACCCTTGTATACTACAATCTCAACCATGACACTTAGATCACTAATATCCTAAGATATATCTCAAAATCATCAGGCTCTCCCACCTCACACATAGATCATATCTCACACAAGTCACTTCTCACAGGAAACATCTCTCCACTCATCTCAAAACATCACATGAAAAATCATGTGTTAAACAACCCACATAAGGTTGTCACATATACATATTGACGTCACATGCCAAACCATTTTCATACTCATGAACACTAATTATCACCAAGAATTTGTATACAATAATACCCCCTAAAGAATTATAATAAAAAGTTAATCCCCATTACGCCTCTGTATACGGGAGACATCCACTCAAGGGTCATTCTCTAATCCAAGTACACACACACATATATATATATATATATAACGACATCACCCCACCATGATTATTATCAAGTAAACCATAGTCATGTGGTTTGGTTAAGTAGAATTGCACTAAGAATCTATATGGTAAAACACCATATAGGTTTTTGTTGATACTTTAAATAATCAAACTTTTTTTGAAACTAGTACCATAATCAACCACAAAGAGTTTTATCTCTAAGCCATAAAATTCATGTACCAACCTATTATGGTCACTATACATACCTTACAAGATGGATTGCATATCCATCGTCATAATGAAACCCATTGTAAAATCTACATGACCTATTATTATAAGAAACATCTATTGTGGTCCAGCTAATTATAGTGTAACCACCATGTTATATGGGAAAATGCTATATAATTTTTTATAGACTCTTTAACTAACTAAGCCCTATGTTTTTAGTAAAACCAATCATAACCAGTACATCAATTTCATGTGGATACAACATGTCAAGAATGATGCATGTACATGGGATATTATAATAGTCTAAAAGACAAAAACTAATAAATAATATATTCACAAACTCAAGTGTGACACATTATGTGAAATTATACAACCATAATAAAAAAACCAAGAACAATAATCCCATACCCTAGTAACCTAGACATTTAATTATAAAAGTTGTTCATGATGTGCCAGTTTGAGTTCCATCATAAGCTCTGACACATTCCAGTGTCTCTTGTTTACCACCTCCCCAATTAGTAATAAAAAATAAAAATCTCATAAACTTTGTGATATAATTCATATAAGATCTTATACCACTTTTCAACATCACCAACTATAGTTCTCTTAATCTTTCCTAGACTAGATATATATTGGGACCTCGAGTGTGCCTCCTCATACGCTAGAGGCTACCGACTAGTAGCAGGGGTATATGGTGTTATTTTGGGGAGAATATACCCCCATATCAAAGTGTGTAATAAAAAAAATAACAAAAAATTATGCACAAAAAATAATCAAAATATATAGAATAGATAAAATTGAAAACATTCTATAACAAAATAAAATGTGGCATACGGACTCACGCTCATTCCTTCATACAATGACTGATCTTCCACTAGGAAAATCATAAGACACTAGACAAAATAAATGAATATAAAGTATGAGTTGATACACAACTATCCCCAATTTGTACCTCAATATTGATTTACAGACTCTATATGAGCCATCTCACTTGATCAATCAATATCGTTCCATTGGCCAACTTGAACCTGTAAATAGTGAAGGCTGCTCAAGTGCCCAAGTGTCATGGCCTCTCAAGAAGGATGTGAGTACAACTAAATAGGGGAATAAAAACATGGTCTCATACTTAGTGTAAGTTTATTTGATATGATCAGAGGATAAATAAATAATAATGTCAAATCATAAATAAACAATCACTATTGATCCATGTGTTCTAACATGACACTTGGGATCGACCATACCTACTTCGTCCAATGTTGGAGTGTCTCTGAGCATAATACATCACATCAGGGGATAAAATTCCAACCCTGGGGTACAATGTACATTCCTCCTCTAGATATAATCATTGGATCTTAGGTTTTATCCTACGCATCTTGAATAATTAGCTAACTCAAGCTGGATCCTGGGAAGTATCCTAGGAATCCCATCATATCAAGTATACGTATTAGATTCGAGGATTCCAAGTCATACCATAATTTAAATTATAATAATAAAATCCTAGGAATTATATGTCATAAGTCATTACTAGATCCTATATAGGTAATCCATAGAATCCCATAATCACTAATATCATCATGTATAATGTCCAAATCCTAGGAATCTCTCCCAATATCATAAGGAAGAACACCAGATCCTAGGAATCACATAAAATCTCTCCAAACACCATAAGGTACAATCCTAGATCCTAGTAATTTCTAGACTTATATCTAAACAATAATTATATTCATTGGATCCAAGGGAGGTAATCCCTAGCATCCTTCATTAATTATATATGGATCCTAGGGAGGTAATATCTAGAATCCATCATGGTCAAGCACCTCTATAACCTAGGGAGGTAATCCTTGGCATCCATAATTATATATCCAGGGTCCTAATCCCACCTGGTAACATCTCGTGAAAATAATAATATTAATAATATTAATAATAATAACAACAAAAACATGTGTGGGCCACTTGCCCAACCCATCTCGTGTAACCAAGGTTAGCCTCTCAAGTTCACATCCCATCATCATCACTATATTAATGTCAGGATCTTGTTCTTAATTTGAGTTTTGTGGTGACACACACAATCTTCTATATTTTTCCCACTACACTAACCTTATATAGGATCCATATATATAATTGGGGAACCCTCTGAGGTCCCCTAAGTCACATCATACATAGACACCCTACATGGATTCCTTGACCTTAATATCACTGATTGGGCTAAGCCCATCACTTAAAGGGAATGGTGTCCCTTAATTTCATCATGGTCATATTATATCCTCATTTCCCACATGATATATTCCCCACTATAATAGATTTAGAGAGATGGTATAATTCCCAACTCTATCTCTAAGGTCATATTTGGTCAATCCACTCACCCAACCTATACAAAAATCTCACCATGGACATCTTTACCCTAAGATTAATTACCAAAGGGGAAGGAACACTTGACTTAACTCTTTCCTCAATTAGGTTGATTGATCTAATTCATATCAAGGGTTCACTCTGTCCAATTAGGGTTGTTCATTCTCATCCCATCACATATCCCTACTCAAGGGATCTAAGAGAACCTAGCTAGGTTTTCCACTATGTTCAATTGATTTATTTAGGTTTTCACCCCCTCTAGGTTAGTGTATCACAAATAACACAATTATAATCAAGGCTTCAATCATTAGTGGTTGAGTCATCAAGCTAGTTTGCAAGGGTCCAGCATGGCCCTTGACACTTTGGGAATTTGAGTCATAAGAATTTTAGTTTAATAAAAAAATAATTTAATTAATAAAAAATCATCTCATTAAAAGTTAAATCACACGCAGGTAAAAATACCATATATCACTTTCTATATATAAAAAACATTTACTAAATGGGGTATGTTTGTGGGACCACCTACCTCATTTATGGAATTACCTTCCTCGTTAATCCCATGGATTCCATGCACAAGCTTGTACCAAGATCTAATGGTGGTTTTCCCTCAATAAGGGTCTCTTTTAACATTTTTTACACTTTAATTAATTATAAAATTATTATTAAATTTATTTTATAATTAATTCCATAATTAATTTAACTAAAAATTAATTTTCATAATAAAAATTTCAATTTATTCCATAATTAATTTATATGAAGTCAAAATGGATCACTCACCCTATTTTACATCCAAAAAAACCATTTAAAATACCTCGATTAATTACAAAATCATTCCATCATTTGTTTTACAATTAATTCCACCATTAATTCATAAAACAATTTATAATTAATCTCAAAATTTATTCCATTATTAATTCTATAATTAATTAATATAGAATAAATGATAAATTATTTTCCCCAAAATATCCCTTTTTATACCATAGAATAATTGTTTAAGAAAAGGGAAGGAAATTATTTTTTTTGATTTTTTTTTTTGAAAAATACATTACCCTTACATAATGGAGGTCCCTTGTGTAAGGGTAAATTGAGTCACCCTTATGTAGGGGGGTTCCCTATGTAAGGGTAACTCTAGTTACCATTAGGTGGAGGGGGTACCCTACATAAGGGTGACCTCTTTTAACCTCAAGAAATCCCCTCCCACTTCACCGCTACACCCTTCTCTACCCCTCTTTACTTTCTTAACAAAAGACACACAACAATTCCAAAAACACTTATAGACTCTTCCAAAAATATTTATAACAATTTAAAATTAGGGATTTTAACCCTTGTTACACCCAAAAAATATCACTAACATAATACAAAATTCACACATGAAGTTTAATAATTTTAACCAATGGAAAAGTAATGAAAACCCAAATAATAGCTTACCCCATAGTGATATAGTTGAAGATTCATGCTTGGAACCATGATATTTATCCATTTAATCCCAATCCAACTCTAATTAATCTCCTTGGTAGTACCCTTGGTTTACCTTCTCCCTCTAACTCTTTTCTTGACCTTGCATCAAGGGGTTAGTAAGTATAATTCAATATAAATTTAATTTAATTAATTTTAATTAATTAAATTAAATTAAATACTCATTTAAAGTCTTATCCCAACACATAGAACATGAACAGAGTTTATACCTCACCTAGGTAAAACCCCTCATTTAAAACTCAACCAAAAAAGATTGAATTTCAATTAGCGACTCCATTTAGGATATACCATTGTCTATGTACTCAAAATAATTAATATTTATTAAATAAATATCCATATATATTCTAAAAATTTCAACTAGCTCAGAATCTCACCAAACTCTAGTATAAGGGTAAACACCTTATTCTAAGATCAATGGGATAGTCATAAAAAATATTTGGGATCATCTTATAGGTAAATTACTATTTTACCTCTCATGAACACCCATAAATAAAAAATTAAATTTTTCACTTAAAATAAAAACCCACATGGGAACGGGGTGGTAAAACTCCCACATTCATCTATACTCATTCTTATGCACACTCTTTTATAGGGTAAACATATCTCTAGGGAACTCATCAGGGTTCCCTAAGTCATAACACAGAATAGACACCCCACATGGGTTCCTCAATCTAAGTGTCATCTCTTCGATCAACACCCATCACTTGGAGGTCATAAAATCCCTCATTATAATCACAATTAAACATGTCCTTATAGGCCCCACTCTTAATAAATGGAATAATACCCATCTCACATCTCAACTCATAGTTTGGGCCACTCACCTAACCTTTCATCAAGTTTTACCCAGGGCATACCCACTGAGGCACTCATGTATCAGTAGGGGAGGAACACTCACCCCATGATCACCATAAATAGACCTCAGAAAATAGGGAATCCCATCACTCTATCGTTTCTTACTTGGTATAATCATTTCAGTCCAACACTCTACTCTATAAGGAGGTATCTAATGATCCTAAACTAGGGACACTAAGTTATATTCAATTTGGTTTATTTTCACCCATTAGGATATAAGTTTCACATGGTAGATAATTATAATCAAGGCCTCATTCATCAATAGTTGGGGCATAAATCTAGTGCATAAGGGTCCCCCATGACAATTGGAATTTTTTCCATTTTAAATCATTTCATTTTAATGAGGTAGCTAATTTTAAATAAAATTTTGATCACCCTCAGTTTCAAGACCACAAATTACATGCATATAAATAAAAGGAATTTATCATAAGGGTATTCTCAAAGGACCATGAACCTCAATTTTGCGTTACTATCCTTTTAATAATATCCTGATAACTCTCGCCTGAGATCATCCAAGAATCACCTCAACTCTCGGGCACCTATCTCTAGCCATGATGTCTGAAGTAATTAATTATAAAATTTTATAATTAATTATCTAGTTTAATTAAATTAATAATAATTTAAAATTTAATTTAGTTAGGAATAATTATCCAATAACCCACTGTGTGACCTCACACTATCAAAACTACAATAAAATGCACATATAAGATCTATGGAGTACCCCTAATGCCATCCCAGGTAAAATCCCTAACACCCGACACCAATTCAATCACCAAATTAATTTAATTTAATAAAAACACTAAAAAAATAATATGGATACATACCTTAAATAGAATGATATGAAATAACATGTGATCATCTTCTTGAGACACCCTCTATCCATCACATGTAAAATCCCCACAATATCAATAAAATTACACCATGCTATGGTGGAATCATAATAGAAACCTTAAATAGGGTCACCTAAAAATAGATTTATAAATATTAGAATAATAATAAATATTAAAATAGGATAAGTCACCATAACCCACTAAAGAAATAATGCCCAAAATCCACCCAAAACCATGGGGAATCAAAAGAGGAATAAGGAGGAGGTTGGTCATCTTGGGCACGAATGAGGGAGGAAGATAAAAGGGGGTTTTGGTCCCTTAATAATAAAAGAGGGTAAAATGGTGAATTTTCCCATAAATTTAAAATGGTTAAAGAAAAATATATTGCACCCTAACTTTACCTATGTCTTATTTTACCTCCTAATAGTCCCTTTATAACCTGATATACTCAGCGCCACACCTAACTCTTTCCATCATAGCTATTTCAAATAGTCAAAACACCCCTAAGACTAGGGGAAAAAACCTAGAAAAATTATCTAGGTTAGGACACTATGGTATAGTTTCCTATATAGCACCTCAATATTTTAAAATAAGAACATTATGTTTAATATCATATAAGACACGTAACACCAAGCTTAAACAACCCGCAAAATATATTATCATTATAACATAGTCGTTAAATTGGAGGGTATGAATAATATAAACAAATTTATTAAATATATATAAATTTCTTACAGAATATAAATTTATTGATAACTTATTAATAAATAAGCACTCAACTTTTAATAAAGATATTTTATTCTATAAAAAATATGTTTCCTTCAAAAATGATTTTTATTGCTTTTTGTGAGAAAATATTATAATTAATTTATGATTTTTTTTTAATTTTATTGTATAAAATTGAAATCATTTTTAAAATCATCATATCAAAATTAACTTAGGGTGAAATTTTGGGATTTTTCTAAAATTTTTGATTTTCAGTGAATAGTGAAAAATATAGATTTTTCAAATTTGTCATTTATTTTTATTAAATAAAGTAATTTCAAAGTTATATTATATTTTTTTTATTTGGTATTAAAGTTAAATATAAACCATTTTATTTATAATAATCTAATTAATTTCATTTTAATAGTTAATTTCCATGATTTGGTATAAGTTTATTTTTATGCTTAAAAACGTGGCTTTCTGCAAATGGTTTTTAAGTGCATAATGTTTTTAAGTGCATAATGTTTATACATTTTAGTTAATTAAAATAACACCTAGTAAGGAAATATTTAAATTAAATAGATATATTTTACATCTATTTATATTAATTTAAATTCATATAATAATTATTACTAGTCGTAGAGTTAGTATAAGATCATATATTGTTTGAAAAATGCATTCCTTAAAAAATCGTTTTTCAACATGTTTTACGGGTTTAATTTTAAATTAAAATATGCCAATTATATTATTTAGATTTTATAAAATGGATTAAATATTTATAATCATCATAATTAATATTATCTAATAAGGTTAACTTAATTTTGGTTATAATGAATAGTAAAAATAGTAAAAAAACTAGTTATAATGGTGAAAAACTAAAATGGTAAAAGTGAGTAACCTTAGAGTTAAATGGAATAAAATGTTTAAAAAATATTTATTATAGAATTTTGGAGGTTTTTATTGACCTTATCACCCCTACAATTCATTATTTATCAATTTGTGTGGCACTTTTCTTCAGAGTGACTTCCCATTATTGAATAGTTTTGGGTATTTGCAAAAATTTCATTCCCTCTCACTTATAAAAGGGAACCTACTCTCCTCTCATTTTCATTCTTAAACATCCTTTTTTTAGAAAATACCTACCAAAATAATTTCCTTACTTCCATGTTCACTTTCTATAGTCCTTGTTTTGATAAGAAATCCAATCTATGGAGACATTAGGTATAATCCTAAAGAGGTGGTCTGAAGGAGAAGTATTGTTTTCAAGTGAACATATTTGTTTTATTTACTATTAAACCTCCATAAAATATTAATGAATCAAGATTATTTAATAAAATAACTATCTAAAATAAATTTATATTTCATTATGTTAATGTAATAACATACATTTATCTCCTCTTTCATCAAATTGTAAATAAAACCATCATTAGTGTGTACAGTGGACTACCGCCTCACGAACTGATGTAATTCATTTTCCATAATCAACTATAGTAGATGTTAATGATGATATATTTAATGAATATATATTATATTCATGACATATTAATAATTCTAAAAAATTAATATATCATATACCCTTTTACTTTTCCATCCATTGAAAAATAATAATGTCATTCAGGTGTACGGTGGACTACCACTTCGCAAAGTGATGTGATTCATTTTTTATTAACATGTAAAACGGATGGTATATATAAGTTTATTTAAAGAAATTATATAATATTTTTGATATAATTATAATTATGAAAAGTTAAAATAACACTTACCTTATTTCCATTATGATCGTTGAAAATATAAACATTACTCATTCGTATGTACGGCATACCATCTCTATGATTGTAATGTAGTTCATTTTTTGTAACCATGTTTCATGGTTGGTTTTAAAGATATAATTTATTTATAAAAAATATAATTATTACATGATTATTATTATATATATTATATAATAATGACTCAACTGACCAAATTCAATACACTAATGCTATTTTGAATTTATGAACTAAACGTCCTCAAAATACCCAACATGGATATAATTGATTGGGTAATTAAATATATCATTAAGATAAATAGATTAAATGGTTTTATTATAAGGGACTAAACTTAGAAAATTTTATTAAGAAAAAAATGATATAATTTTATTATATAATATATAAAGAAAATACATGACAATTCTGGACTCGAGGTAAGGGATCTCTTGTCTCACTTTTACCTCTGTGGGACATATGTCATCTTCACCAATTATTTATTTTGTGTCATGTATATACTACCCATTTGATATGTGATATAATTAATCTTTTTATATTCCTTTTATTTAATGTTTCATTTTAAGTTACTTCTTTCATGGGGGTTATGATTCAAAAGTTACCAAAGTGGTAAGAGTTTATTTTACAATCTCACCATTATTCAGAATTGATTATGTTTAACTCTCCCTTGGAGTAATTTTTTGATATTTCTATCTTAAACCCAATATGTTTTATTCTAATCTATTTATTCATGAACTTTTCAAGTAATAGTACCATTTACCTCTCTTTTGTACTTAAAATGATCGAGAAAATGTTTTTAAAAAAACATGGATTTATTTTTCTCTCCGGTTGAAATTATTTTTTCTTCTATATTCATGTTTTCTAAAAATATTTTCAAAAATATTTGTATCATTATTAAAATTATTTATTAAAGAAATTTTTACACATGTTTTAATTTTTAAAAAAAAATTGAAAGGAATATTTTTTCATTTTCTAAACTAGGTACTATATAAACCTTTTTACAATAGTGTGAAAATAATTTTTTTAAGTTATACTATATGTATGAAATTACCCACTTTCATGACCACTCAATTATTTGAAGTTTTATTTATAATTTTACATGTTTATTTTTAAATAAAAATTGTTATATAATATTTTGGAAAATTTTTTATTTTTAATAAGTTATTTCAAAGTGAAAATGGTATTTTATTCAAGAAAAATTTCATGTAATATTTTAAAGACATTTTCATCAACAATGATAACCTTTAATGTTATGGATTTCTTATAAATTGTGTATACATTTATCTCACATATATACCTAGATAATTATTTCTTACTTTGATGGGGTAATACATTCCTTGTTTTCATCTCTCAAATTCCTTCATTATAGAATTTTCTTTGATTATAATATGAGATAAGATTATGCAACTCATTTCTTTCCATGGGTAATTTTTATGTTTATGCCTTATGATTGATTTCATTTTTTGGTGCACATAATCGTGATCATGTTATGATGGGTTTACCTAGATAGTTCTCCAATGAATTGGGTAAAAATTTAGTATCAGTATGTGGTTAGGGAGTAAACCTAATCCATTATGGGACTTTGTTAACCATGTGATGTTGTCTAGGGAGTTAACCTTTACTCATGTTTATATCATGTTATATTTTGCTACCACATTTTCTATGATTCCATGATCTTATGATACTATATTCTTTATGTTATTATCCCAAGTGATTACTCATGTGTCTTCCCTTTTATGATATCATGTGATACCTTTAACTCACATGTTGTGTTTATTTAACATGTTTATTCTCTTATTGGGATTTTTCACTCACCCCTTTTGTATATATATTCCCTAGGTTATCCCATGTAGTTTTAATAGTTTGAAAGGATTTAGTAGCTCATTATGTAGAATAAAATAAAGAATTTTTATTTTAGACTAACTTTTATATATTATAAACCTAGTCTTCCAAAGACACTGGGCATCATGATCTTTGGGTTGTAATTATTGGGTGTTTGTGTTAATCATGTAATAATATGTGTAAAAATTTTGGGTTTTTATATTTGGTATCAAATAAAGGTCTAGTTATTTTTTAGGATTAGGACTAGAACAATATAGTGAAAACCCTAGGGGTGAGTATAAGGATAAGAATAATAATAGAAAAATATCCTATAATTTTGGTGAAGTATAGAGTGAGTGGGTTCTAAGAAATTTCATCCATGTATTGATAATACAAGTGGATGTGGATATAGCATAGTTATAATTAGGGGTACTAACTTTAAAAAGGGTTCATTGGGCTTGAGTTGATCTTTACCTAGTGCATTATAATGGGCCTTATTTCACATATGTTTTGATACTTCTGGGGGATATGTTTTAGAAATTCACAAACTCTTTGTAAACCATTATGAAGGACTTGAACGAATTGTTGGGTTTAAAAACCTATTAAGAAACTTTAACATTGTTAAACTAGATTGGAACCTAGATACTCATAAGTTAGGATATACTTATCATTTATAAGTAATTCCTTATAGGTTTATAAGTTTCTCTTTTGTATGTTAATTCATTCTCAACTTATTTCTTTTATTCTTTTTATTCAATGGTAAGAAATATAAGGAAACATGCCAACAAACAATGTGATGGGTAATGTAATGATTTCACTAATGAGATGCCTAACCTAATGGAAATTAAATCTAGACATATTGTTATCATAATAAATTATCTATCTTTAATTATGATTAAAAATTGTAATATAGTTGAATTTTTAAACACATCAAATAATATAAGGATAATGTATCATGGAAGTTCAGGTGTTAAAGATGATAAAGAAAAGAATATTCAATTTCCTACATGTCAAAAATGTGGGAATAGGTGCCATGTAAAATTACTTAAATTAAATGGAAGATGTTTTATGTGTGGAAAAGGAGGGCACAAAGTAGCTAATTTCTGAAGAAAAATGAAGAGTATATTTAAAAATATACAGGGAAATAAATTTCAACCTAATTAATCACTAACAATTCAATGTATTATATGTGGGGAACTTGGTCATTATTAGATTCAATACCCAAATCCAAGGATTTATTCCTAATGTCCTATGTTATTAAAATCATTAAAGTGGAGTAATTGAAGTTTTTAGGTTTTGTAACTTTATAATATTATTGTTGAAGTATTTTTATCAATGGAATTCTGGTTATAAGAATCATGAAACTTCTAAGGATGGTTATACAATAGTTTTTTTTAATGATTTGAAAAAAAAAATGAATGCTTATAATGACCAAGAAAGTTTATTTAGTGGTAAGGTGACATTTTATGGAAAATCACATGATTGAGGAAAATATAATCTTTGATATGTACTTAATGTTGTGTTAATTATAGTCAATTTAAATTATCTGATTTTTTGGAAAAGAATGAGCTGGATAAAAAACCTTATAAGGTTGAAAAAAAGTGATTTGATTACTAATGTTATTTTTTAATTCATTAATCATATTCTCAATAATGTTGTATGATCAAGGAGAATTATAAATATGATTACCACATTTGTTTTTCCATAGTTTTAGAAAAAGGATGACCCACAAACCGGGTGACAATCTATTATATCTATTAAGGTTGTGGGGCTTGAACCCACAACCAAAGGATGATAAGGGTGTATCACCTACCACCAGTCTACATAATATACTGGTTAGTATGAAAATTTTTTTACTTAAATTATTTGATGGATAAATGTTAAGTTGATTTTGGGAAACATATTTTATGATCAAATCTTTCTGAATTTTTAGGATTTTGAGGTGATTAATGACATTTTGGGAAATGTTTCATTGGGTTGAGGTATATGTAACCCTTAGTTATTATATAAAATATAACAAAAAATATTGGTTGGGAATAAAAAAATTAAATTTTTGAATGTTGCGGTTATTTGGGATGTGGGGTTATTTATTTGATTAATATTCTAAGTTGAACCTTTAGTGGAAATTTTGAAGTAAATTTTATTATTTATTTGTAAGGAGGTTTATATATTTTTTACCTTATGTTAACCATTTCTATTTTGGTAAATATTTAAATATAGGAGGAATTTATATTATAATTTTATTGATATAATGATCTGCTAAAAGTTAGTTTTAGTGCTTCAGGCATAAAAAATTCATATTGGATATTCATTCATTAGAGTAAGAGATGAAGTGTAAATTGATTAAAGAAAAACCAAAGGATGAAATTGTGCTTATAAAATAGAAATATATCAAGTAATTATATTTTAATATGTTCTTAGTCTAGATGATAAAATAATTCCTCAAATCTAGGAATATGGTCTTGAAACAAAAATGTTATCCTATTACAATAATTTTTTTATTAATTGATGGTCTTTTCACCCATCATAAATTTAGGGTTTTGTATTCATTAAATTTCTAATGATCATTCACTTACTTATGATAAATGATCTATGTCACTCTCCATCATCATTTAGGCTTTATAATTTTCTTCTATGTTCGTATATTCACTTCCCACTAATATTTTCCTACATAGAAACCTAGTTATGTGTTATTCTAGATAACCTTTGTACTTTCCTTTCTCTCTTATCAAGAGGAAGTTTTATTAACCATTTTTACGATGTAGTATTTCAATAATGGTATTTTCAAATTCCAAAACATTGAATATTGAGTTAATTTCCAACTGTAACAGTTCGGTTTATTAAAGTGGGAGAATGTAACACCCTGAGATTTTAAAAGAATAACATTATATTCAATAGCGTATACAATACGCAACACTGAGATTAAACAACCCACAAAATATATTACCATTATAACCTAGTCATTAAATTGGAAGGTATTAATAGAATTTTCTAATTTATGAAATATATATATAAATTTCCTACTCAATATAAATTTATTGATAAATTTTTCATAAACATGCACTCAACTTTTAATAAAGATATTTTATTCTACAAAAAAATATGTTTTATTAAAAAATAATTTTTATTGATTTTTGTGATTAAATTTTATCATTATTTTATGGAAATTTTAGAAATTTTAATTTATAAAAATAACATCATTTTTTTGTAATTTTACAGTTGGATCCTCAACCGACCAAACTCATTAGCATGCTCTACCATGAGCACCGATGCGCATTAGATACAACTCACACTTGAATCATATCCAAACCACCCTAAGATCGATGCTAATTCACAATCTCTATTCAATACCTTATCTATATTTTACATCTAGTATTTACCACAAAACTAGATAAAATCATATTATCTATGCACCAACATTCAAATGTCACCTTGACTTTCTAATGACCAGTTTCATCGTACCCATGACCCTACTAGCATGGGGTTGTATCTTCATGGAACACACTCCATCCATTATTGAACATAAGTAATGGATGCAATCATCCCCCATATACCCAAGTGACAACAAGGAACAAAAATCACCACCCATTCCTAACTCATTAGAAACATCATCCTCAGCACCTACCAAAATTCATACATAATGAGGGTCACAGCCTTAACTGGCTAATGGTTCGCTCCCCACGATATTTCTTCCCTTATACCCCTCCTTGTGAACAACCTCAACAAAATCTAATATCACACATTTATAATAGTTAATGTCAAGGAATACCCTTGGGTCAACTGTACCATGACACCCCGATCCATATATGATGTCACCTATCACCATAGAGGGACAATTCTCATCTCATAAAAATTTATTAAGAAATTATTCTTGAAATTATTCCATCAAAACCATCAGTCTGCTAATCACATAGGACCACTCACTGATTCACAATTCTAATGAAATTGTGGGTATCCATCACATACCACACTGATCTCATCCAAACGTAATGGGTGTACACTTTTGCAAAAATTTGTTAAATAACTAGAATCACACTCCCATGTGTTGTACATCATCAAATCCCAGTCTTACATGCCTAAAACACTTATTATTCTTACACACATATCAAATTAATCTAGACAAAATAACCCTTGGTTCTCCTCTTCAAAATCAAGGCATTTACCCATTCCAATGTCTATTGCATGAACTACTACCAACCAACATTAGTACTAAACCAAAATCGTCTACTCATACTCTCAATGTACTCCAAAAAGTGAAAATAGAATCGTCTAGGTCAGGAACTTGGCTGGTCTTACCCTCTAAACCCATCATTGATACCCAAGAGCACTGGAAATCACAGTGATCTCCATTGAAAAAAAATCAAGTCATTATCATTCTTATACCACATACCTGATAGTACTCTCATGCACCAATCTCAAACATGAAGAATATACCCATGATTCTCATTTATAATGGAAATAATAAGCACAAGATAACCCTTCATTTGGGTTACCCTCATACATGTCATAGATCATCTCAATGATAATACATGGCCCACCAATATCTTGAGTTCTATCTCAATGACATTATACTCACCCACTTAGCCCAAAAATCTTATCTCACATAAGTTATAACTCATGAACAATGCCTCTCTACTCTTTTATCAACTATCTCAAGAAAAATCATGCACCAAACACCCACTCTTTGGTTCTCATACAAATGCATACATATCAAGCATCATATTCCAAGTCATCGACCTACTAATGAGCATTGGTCGTCATCAGCAATATGTATACAAGACTACCCCATCAAAGACCATGATCTCATCACACACACACACACACACACACACACACACATATATATATATATATATAATTGAAACATCCTATAATTATTCGTGACGAGTAAACCATATATATATGTTTTGGTTAAGTATAATTCCACCAAGAATCTATATTAACACACTATATAGGTTGTTGAAAAAAATTAAATAACCAAACCCATTTTCCTTTCAACACTAGTTTCAAAACCACCCCTAGGGGGTCTAAAACTAAGGTATAAAATGACCATACCAACCTACAAGGGGAACTATATGTCCCTTGCAAAAGGGACTGCATAGTCTTTGTCATTTAGGGCATCCCTCCATAGAATTCACATTAACTATCATTAGAATAAAATATAACATGGTCTGTATTAGTAGAATGCCACCAAAGAGTTATATGGGAAAACACCATATGAGTTGTTGTTGACACTTTAAATAGTTAAAACCTTGTCATTAGTGATATAAATCACACAAAAGAACACATATTTTCATGTTACACCAGTCTGATATCAATCACAATCTTTGAAACATTCCTATATCACTCGTCTTCCATATCCCCAAATAATTAGACAAATAAAAAATATGATACACTTTGTGATATTGGTCACATAAGTCCTGATACCACTTTATGACATCCCCATCCATGTTTACTCTAAACAGTAATTGGACTAGGTCTCTATGAGACCTCAGGTGTGCCTCCCTGTATACCAGAGGTGGTTGACTAGTAACAAGGGTCCAATGTGCTATGTGGGGAGACTATACCCTTATATCAAAGTAAAAAAATCCTAGAAAAAACCAATAAACATACGATAATAATCGGTCAAGGTACCTAGAATCCAAGAAATAATAAATCATGCTATAATAAATGTAATGTGAAAGTAAGAAATTATAAAGACTCATGGTCATGAAAACACACACTAGTTGATTACTCACTAGGATGATCAAAAATATAAAAAATGAAATAAAAGAGAAAGGATTTATTACTATCCTCTACCCAACCTGAACCTATAATTAGTGAAGACTGCTTAGGTACCCAAGTGAAATGGTCACCTGAAAAACATGTGGGTATAACTTAGTAGGGAACCACCAATAAGAATCAGTACATAATCAGTAAATATAGGGTGTGTGCATGTGATATAATTAGTAGAATAAATAAATGAATATGGAATCATAAATAAACATACAATATTGATCATCAGGTTCTAATGTGACACCTAATATCAACTACACCTATTTAAAACAGTGTTATAGTGTCTCTAAGCACATCATGTAATCATTCCAACCAATATCAAACCCATGAAATATTATTAGGATCATTTATTAGGAAATCTATTGGCATCAGGCATACAAATGATTCTAAGGAGAAAGTTCCTGTCAATCCAAATAGGTTTGGAGGCCACCTGGGGAGATGCATCCCTTACCCCAAGTCCAAGGTAATCTAAATAGGCCCAAAGGCCACCTAGGAAGTCATATCACCTACCCTGATTCCAAGTATTAAGTCTAAGGAAATCCAAATAGTTAGAGAGTCCACCTAGGGGGTCACATCCCCTAGACCAATTCTAAAAAGTAATCCCAATGTAATCCAAATATCTATATAAACCTTAGTGGGAAGTATTTCCCACATAAATCATCTCATATACACCCATATCACTAGGGTAGACCTCTACCCTAACCCATCACACATATTTAAGTTTAACCTCTCAAGTGCATGACCTTTAATTTTAATGATCATACTAGGCTCAGACAACAAATTCAAGTTATAAGGTAACACCCACATTCATCTATAATCATTCATGTTAAAACCCTTTCTAGGGTTAACATATCTCTAGGGCACTCACTAGGGTCTCCTATATTATAGCATAATACAAACACCCCACATGGGTTCCTAGTTCTAAGTGGCATCTCTTAGGTTAACACCCATCACTCTGTGGGTATAACATCCCTCAGCATCATCATAATCAAACATGGTATCACTCTCAATAGATGATAAATGTTCATCCCACATATCAAGTCATAGGTAGGTTTACTCACCCAACCTATCATCCAAGGCATACCCACTCAGGAACTCACATATCAGTGGGGGAGGAGCACTCTCCCCAAAATCACCATAATTATCCCTTAGGCTATAAGGCATCTCTCCACTCTATAATGGACTACTTGGTCCAGTCATCTCATCCCAACACTCTCAAATACAAGGAGGTGTCTAAGGATCCTACACTGAGGATACTATGTTACATTCACTTAATTTATTCTACACCCCTCAATGTACAAGTGCCACATAAAACACAATTATAATCAAGGCATTGACCATCATTGACTAGGGAATCAATCCAGTGCACAAGGGTTTGTCTTGTCCCTTGTCACTTTATCCATTTATAGACATTTAGTTTTTAAAATATAATTAATTTTAAATAAAATATCGATCACCCTTAGTGTAGAGATCACACCTCACATGTATATAAATAAAATGTATTTATTTTAGGGGTGTTCTAAAGGTACCTCCTACCTCAATTTGGAGTTACCGTCATTTTAAGCATTGCCTATCAACTCTCTCTTGAGATTTTTCAAGTATCACCTCAACCCTCAAGCACCTATGTCTATCCACGATATCCAAAATAATTAATTATAACATTTTATAATTAATTATTCAATTAAATTCAATTATTAACAATTAACAATTTAATTCAATTAGGAATAATCATACAATAACTCACTGAGAGACCTTGACACACTAAAAACATGACCAAACACAAGTGGAAGATCCATGGCGTACCCTTGATTCCATCCCAGGAAAATTCCCTTACACTCAATACCAATTCAATCATCAACTTAATTTAATTTAATTTAAACCCCTAATAAAAATCATTTGGTGAAATACCTTCAATGGAACGATGTGCTATCATCACCTTGAGATACCCATTATCCATCACATGTAAAATCACCACCATATTAGGATGATTCCAACATGCCTCTAATGGAATCATCAAAAAACCCCTAAATATTGTAACCCAAAATTAGAGGGAGAAATAAGATAAGATAAACAAATAAGAAAGGGGGAGAACTCACCTTTACTCTGTAACGACCCAAACTTTTATTAATGAAAATTCCTCTTGATCTGATTAAATGTATTATTATGGTTATATAATACATATGCACTTACTTGGTTTTATGTTTTTGGATTTTAAAATACCTTTAAGAATTGTTATAATTTCTAATATAGTTGTTGAACAATGATCACATAATTAGTATAAATATAGGGCTTTAACAAATCCAATTTACATAGAAAAAGGAAGAGATGGCCTCATCCAGTAAAATTTCTCCATATGAAGCCCATTTTTCAAAGCTTAGAAAAGATATAGCATTACTATACTTCACTCTTGACCAAGTCCAAGCTGAGCTTCAACACATTAAGCTTGAATGAAACTGACTATGGGAAAAGTGGAAGTTGATAGAGATTACCACCCGAGCGATGTTATCTGAGCCGCCCCAAGAGTCTGTCATCATCGCACACCTTACCCATAGGTCTTATGAGGGTGTTATAAGGGATTATGTAACAAGACCATATCACTATGATTATGTGCATTAGTTTTTTATAGAAAAAATAATATACATTCATTTTATTATTATTACTTTGTAAATGGTTTTTAAAGTGCAAAGAGTATTTTTAGTTAATATTTAATTAAGAAATGTATTTTGATGAATTAATGGATTTTTGAATTAAATAATATTTTAATAAAATATTTCTACTAAATCAATTTTTATTAAATATAAATGATCATATAATTTTTATGAATACAATTTTAATTTTTATTAAGGTTTGAAAGTTGTTTTTGTCAAAACCCATGATTTTTTTATAAATGTCAGTTTTTATTTTAAAAGTAAAAATTCACATATTTAGAAAATTATTTAGATAAAATGAATATTATTTTTGGATTTAGGATGTCAAAATTATATAACAGTGAATTTTTCATAATTTTCTGAGACAGTCGAATTTTTAGGTAAAAATTAAATACTGTTTAAATATAAAATGTGTTTTATGACATCATAATGACCCAATAGTAATGTAATAAAATACTATGAAAATGATTTTCAAAAAATATATGTTTCATATATAAAATTATGGGATTTTATATTTTTTTGATTAATTTTATGGTGCCTGAGTGGACCCTCCAAGACTTATAAAATATTTTAACTTTTTTAAAATGATTTTCTTGAGAGTGTGACTCACCTACACATAATCAAGCCTAATATTTTAATAAGTTAGGACATTTTCCTTATAAAATAATGTTTTCCACACCAATTTTTCAAAAATCATGGGCAAAACCATGGGATGGTTTGTGGTTTTGATTAGTTTAATGTGTAGTGTCCAAAACCTAAATAATAAAGAATTCCCTCTCCTTTGCTATATAAACCCAGACAATCTCCCATTTGTCTTCACTCAAAACCTTTTTATCTCAACCAACATCTTACATCCTCTCTATATAATCCTACCAAGGTTCCCTAATCTCCAAATAAGCCTCTCTCAAGCCTCTCCCAAGCCTTTGGGATCACATTTCCAAGTAAGGGATTTCTTCCTTTCTCATTTATGTCCAAATTTCTTTATGTTGTTATACCATTTTATTTTCAATAAAAAATGTTGGAGTATGATTTATCACCTCCCCCATACTTTCCTCTTTATTTTTTAAGTATGATATACCTCTTTCTCTCTCATTAATTCCTCCCATGTACACCTGTTACCATGCCAAAATTCCGTAAGTAATTTCTCTCTTCTCATTTACATTTAAGAAATTATTTTATATTATGAATATAAATTACATTACATATGTTGGGATATTATGTTCTATGATACCATTACTGTTAGTTTAATATATAAATTATTAGAGACCTATTTCTCTCTCATCAACCCATTTTATTATTTCTATTTGACATTTTTATGCTACCAAAATTTACCATAACAAAATCATCATGTAAGTGAATACCATACCCATTTCTCTATCAAGGGGATTAAACTTTATTCACATATAATTATTGATTATATAGTTTCATTTATGTATTACACATTACTTTATCATAGAATAAATGATGATTTTGAATGATTCCATGTTATATGATCCATGTGGTACACTTATGAATGAAATGAAATGTTTATAAAGGGTGCACCCTAAAAGTGCTCTAATGCATTGGGTAAAGATTAGTATCATGATACGTAAAGTGAAATAAGGGTTTAATCAAGATAATTAAAGTGAACTGAGGGTTTACTCATGATAATTCAAGTGCGATGATGGTTTAATCATGCTCCATGTGCAATGATCCTTGGCTCATGATAATATCATGTTAAATGTTGTTTCCACATTTCCATGTTATGATAATCATGCTATATCATTAATTTATGTTCATGTTTATCTTGTGCTCCATTGATATTATTATTTACTAACATGTACTATATTCTTCATTTTATTCCTTGTTTACTCCCTTACTGGGCTTTATAGCTCACCCTTTTCTTATGCATGTCCTCATGTTATCCCATGCAATGCTAAGTGAAAAGGAATGTTGTAGTCATGTAAAAGAAGTTTTCAATCAAGATATTGTATTTTTATGTCTTAAGTTGTCATGTAATGTTCCTAAGACCCAAATACACTAGACATATCGATCCTCAGAGTTTTCTTAAGTGAAATTTTATGTAATAAATCATGTTTAAATGTGTAATAAAGAGAAGGGTTGTTATAGTTGGTATGAGAGGATAGGTTTAGCTATTTTTGGGATTAGAATTAGAAAACCCTAGTGAATGTCTTAGGGATAAGACTAATTATAATAAAAACATCCCTAAATTTTGGTGAGTATATAGTAAGTGGTTTATCAAGAAAATACCTCCCTGTCAGGATACAAACAAGTAGAGGTGGCTCTGGTACAGATGTATCTAGGGGTAAAACCCCAAAACACCGCTTTGAGCAAGACTTGAATGGGAACTGGTGCACAAAAATTAGCCTTGATTCACTCTTTGTTTTAATGCTCCTGGGGGATATGTTTTGGTGAATTCATAATCTTAGTATGAACCATCGTTAAGGGAATAAAAATTTCCCCTAAGAATATATATTGGGAAGTAGATCATGGATAAAATATATTGAAGCCTATAAATTCATAAGATAAGGAAATAAATGTAATTTATAAGTTATAACTTTTTGTAATTGGATTCCCCTTTATGTGTTACCCCTAAATTTCCTTTTATTCCAGATAATGGATGGTAATATGAGGACTCATGTTAACAACTGATGCGAAGATCAATGTGACGACTGTTCTAATGAGATGCCCAATATGATGGGAGCATGAATCGCAAAATTTATCATGATACTCTCTCAGTTAACTCAAGTTTTTAATATAAACATGGGTCAAGAGGAAATTTCACCCCCCCCCCAATAAATAATAATCCAAAATCGAGAGCTTTATGAGACAAAGGCCTCTTACATTCAATGGATCATTTGATCCCTCAATCACCAAACAATGGATCAACTCCATTGAAAATATATTCTCCATCCTTCAATGTTCCAAACAAGAGAAGGTTCTTCTGGTTCTTTATCGTATAGAGGGTGAAATTGATCAATAGTGTACATTGATCAAAAATACGAAGCCTGAGTAAGATATAGAGGCATTATAATAGAAGGATTTCTAGAAAATGTTTTTCAATAAATATTTTCCTCGCATCTTCTGACTTAAGGTGGAAAGGGACTTATTTTCCCCCAAGAAAAAAAGATGACGAATCCATCGGAGCATACGAGGAAAAATTCATAGGGATTTCACGATATTCCTTTGGCTTTTTTGTTACCCCCGAATGCAAGTTTGACCACTTATTTGGTGGTCTAAAACCTAGCCTATGGAAATCCCTAGCGATTTGTGACTTCGATAGCTATGATTAAATTGTCTGATTTCCCTCAAAGTTGAAATGGAGATCGGGGAATATTAGGGGTATCATGGGGATAAGAAGTGTAAGGTGGAATTTAATTATAGCTGTCTGATGGATAAATCCAATGGTGCTAAAAAATTCCATCACCCCACTTTCCAAAGCTGTAGAAAGAATCACCCTAGAGATTTCCTGAAGGGGAAGAGGAAATGATTTATGTGTGGAAGAGAAGGGAACTTGGACATTAATTGCTGGAAAGAAAAAACCACTATTGAAATAGAGGAAATGAACACTCTATTCAACCCTCAATGCATTTTTCATTGCTTCAACTATAATGAACGAGGGCACTTTTCAAACTAGTTCCCTAAGACATGGGTTTTTTGAGGCAACCAACAACCTCCAAGGAAGCAAGGGTGAGATTTTTCCATCACTACCACTAAAGAAAACTCCGAAAACAAAGTGGTGATAGGTTTGCTAGTTATTAATTCAATAATAGTGAACATACTTTTTTATTCTGGTTCTACACATTCTTTTATATCCCGAAAGTTTAGTAGAAGAATCCCAACACCACCACAAATCATGGAAGTAGAGATGTCAGTGAGAACAGCAAATGGGAAAATCATTCCATCCCATGAATATAACTCCTACCCTATCACAATTTGTTGTTTGAACTTCCCGTAAAACCTATTCATACTCCCTCTGGTATAATTTGATGAAATTATTGGCATGGATTGGCTTTCCCTATATAGAGCCAACATAAATTGCTATGAGAGGGAAATAACTCTCCATATAGAGAATCAACCCCCAATTCTGTACAAGTTTAAGGAGGAGGATGAATCTTCATTAGCACCATCATCTTAAGAGTGGATATTATTTCCCTATGAGAACACATATCTTGATCATATGATTGAGTCTAAGGATGCTACCATCCTTGAAGGCATGCCTATTGTGAGGTAATTCACTAAAGTGTTTCCTAATGAATTGTTTGGTCTTCCTCCTCAAAGAGATGTTGAATTCTCGATTGATCTTATACCTAGGTATTTTCCAATATCCAAGACTCCATATAGAATGGTTATTCTAAATCTTGAGGATCTAAAGAAATAACTACAGGAGAATCTTGATAAAGGGTTTATACACCCAAGTGTTTCACCATGGGGTGCACCAGTCCTCTTCGTCAAGAAGAAGGATGGGTCAATGCACCTTTTCATTGATTATCGTGAGCACAAAAAATCACGATAAATAATAAGTATCCTCTGTCCCAAATTGATGACTTGTTCGATCAGATATGTGGAGCACAATACTTCTCTAAGGTGTATTTTTGGTCAAGATATTACCAAGTAAGGGTGAATAAGGAGGATATCCCCAAGACTGCTTTTCATACAAGGTACAGGCACTATGAATTTATAGTAATGCCTTTTGGAATCACTAATTCTCCAGAAATTTTCATGGAATTGATGTATCGAGTCTTTAGATATTACCTATACAAATTTGTGGTGGCCTTTATAGACGATATTCTAATATACTCCAAAACCAAGGAGGAGAATGATGAGAATCTAAGCATTGTACTAGAGACCTTTTGAAAGGAGAATATCTATGCAAAGTATAAGTGTGATTTATAGTTGAAGGAAGTCTTATTCTTGATTCATATCATCACAAGAAATGGGATATTTGTGGATCCCTCCAAGACAGATGCAATTGAGGGATAGTTGAGGCCAACATTGGTGATGGATATTTGTAGCTTCCTGGGGTTAGCTGGATATTGTCGTCGATTTGTGAGAAATTTATCATGATTTTCAAACCCTCTTACCAAGATAACTCGGAAGGGATTCAAGTTTTCTTGGAGTGATGAATGTGAAGATAACTTCAATTATTTGAAAATGAGGCTTATCACTACACTCGTGCTCACACTACCCACAAGTAGAGAACTTTTTGTGATATTCAATAATGCTTCAAAGAAGGGAATGGGATGTGTGTTGATGAAAAATGGCAAATTCATTGCTTATGCTTTAAGTTAATTCAAAGTTCATGAGAAAAAATATCCAACACATGATCTGGAGTTGGATTCAGTAATCTTCATTTTAAAATTTTGGATACATTACCTCTTTGGGGATAAGTGTAAAATATATACTGAACACAAAATCCTCAAGTATATATTCACACAGAAAGAGTTTAATATGCACCAAATAAGATGGTTAGAGCTTATCAAAGACTATAAATTCTCAATATATTACCACCCTAGGAAATCAAACAAGGTGGCGGATGCTCTAAGTAAAAAGGACCCGGCGATTCTATCATTGATGAGAATTGAAAAGGATCCAATCTTCTTAGATTTGATGAATATAGACATGGGAATCATAAATAATGGATCATCATTAATACTTTCACAAATTATTACTCAACTGTATCTTTTAGAAAGGTTAAAGGATGCTCAAAAGGATGATGTGGAAATTCAGAAGAAAGTGGAAACTATTAGAAAAGGGAAATCCTCAAAGTTAAATGTTAATAAAGAAGGAATTATGGGATTTGGGTCAAGAATATTTGTTCCATCAAATAAAAATTTAAAGAAAGAACTTTTTTATGATTCCCATAGTTCAAATTTCTCCATTCACCCAAGAAACACAAAGATGTATCAAGATCTCCAAGAGCATTATTGGTGGGATAACATGAAGAAAGAGACTGTTGAGTATACATCAAAGTGATTGGTATGTCATCAAGTGAATTATGAGAGGAAGAAGTCTAAGGGGATGATGAAACCATTACCCATACCAACATAGAAATGGGAAAAGAATCACCATATACTTTTTCACTGAGCTTCTGAAGACATCCAATGGGAACAATACTATCTGGGTTGTTGTGGACCATCTTACAAAGACTACACACTTCATTGCAATTAAAGAGGATTTATCATTGGATCAAATGGCAGGGATATACATCAGAGAAGTGGTAAGGATTCATGGAGTACCACTATCAATTGTATCTGATCGATATTCAAGATTTGTCTATATGTTCTAGAATAGTCTCCAATATGCTTTGAATACTGAGTTGAACTTTAGTATAGCCTATAATCCTCAAACTGATGGTCAATATGAGCATACTATCTAAACACTTGAGAAAATGTTGAGAGCGTGATCAATAGACTTCAAAAGAGGATGGGATCAACATATTCCTCTAGTTGAGTTCTCTTATAATAACAGTTTCCACTCAAGTATCCAAATGGCTCCTTATGAAGCCCTTTATGGGAAGAGGTGCAAAACACCAGCATGTTGGGATGAAGTTGGGGAGTGAAATCTCCTAGGTCCATAAATGGTCTAAGAAATGGTGGAGAAGGTTAAGATCATCTAATAGTATATTAAAGCTACTTAGATTCGACAAAAGATTTATGCTAATAATCATCAACAAAACCTAGAGTTTGATGATGGAGACATGGTATTCCTCCACATATAACTGTTGAAGAGAGTTATGATATTTGGGAATAATGGAAATATTATTCCAAGGTACATCGGCCCTTTTGAGATCCTTGATCGCATCGGAGTAGTGGTCTATCGACTAACACTCTCACCGAACATGTCTCAAGTACATGACATATTCCATGTATCACTCTAGACGAAGTACATACCAGAACCATCACATATACTCAATCCATAGGTGATACCATTGGATAAAGACCTCTCCTGTGAAGAGAATCCGGTGAATATCTTAGATCGTAGAGAATAATTTCTATGAAATAAGACAATGCCCCTCATCAAGGTGTTGTGACGAAACTAAAAGTTTGAATAAGAAACATGGGAATCAGAGGAATTGATGAAGAAGAGTTACCTTAATATATTTTAGTGTGGTAAAAGGAAATTTCTAGGGTAAAAATTCTTAAGGGGGTAAGATTGTAACGACCCAAACTTTTATTAATGAAAATTCTTCTTGATCTAATTAAATGTATTATTATGGTTATATAAGACATATGCACTTCCTTGGTTTTATGTTTTTGGATTTTAAAATATCTTTAAGAATTTTTATCATTGCTAATATAGTTGTTGAACAGTGATCACATGATTAGTATAAATGTAGGGCTTTAACAAATCCAATTTACTCAGACAAAGGTAGACATAACCTCATCCAGTAAAATTGCTCCATATGAAGTCCATTTGTCAGAGCTCAGAAAGGAGGTATCATCATTGGGCTTCTCTCTTGACCAAGCCCAATTTGAGCTTCAACACATTAATCTTGAACGGAACTACCTATGGAAGAAATGGAAATTAATAGAGATTACCACCCGAGCGATGTTATCTGAGCCGCCCCAAGAGTATGTCACCATCGTACACCGTACCCTTAGGTATTATGTGGGTGTTATAAGGGGTTATGTAACAAGACCCTATCACTATAATTATGTGCATTATTCTTGTATAGAATAAATAATATACATTCATTTTATTATTGTTACTTTGTAAATAGTTTTTAAAGCACAAATAGTATTTTTAATTAATATTAAATTAAGAAATCTATTTTGATGAATTAGTGGATTTTTTAATTAAATAATATTTTAATAAATTATTAATACTAGATAAATTTTTATTAAATATAAATGATCGTGTAATTTTTATGAATACAATTGTATTTTTTATTAAGGTTTGAAAGTTTTTTTTTTCAAAACCCCTGAATTTTCGATAAATGTCGGTTTTTATTTTAAAAGTAAAAATTCGAATATTTAGAAAATTATTTATATAAAATGAATATTATTTTTGGATTCAGGATTTCAAAATTTTCTAATGGTTAATTTTTCATAATTTTCTGAGACAATCGAATTTTTAGGTAAAATTTAAATACCGTTTAAATATATAATGTGTATTATGACATCATAATGACCCAATAATGATGTAATAAAATACTATAAAAAATATTTTTAGACAATATATGTTTCATCTTTAAAATAATGTGATTTTATATTTTTTGATTAATTTTATGGTGCCTTAGTGGACCTTCCAAGACATATAAAATATTTTAACTTTTTAAAAATGATTTCCTTGAGAGTGTAACTCACCTCCACATAAGCAAGCCTAATATTTTAATAATTTAGGTCATTGGCCTTATAATTTAATTTTTTCCACTCTACGTTTGCAAAAACCATATGCAAAAACCATGGTATGGTTTGTGGTTTTGAATAGTTTAATGTGTAGTGTTCAAAACCTAAATAATAAAGAATTCCCTCTCCTTTCCTATATAAACCCACTCAATTTCCCATTATTATTCACTAAAAACCTTTGAATCTCTACCAAGATCTTACCTCCTCTCTCTATAATCCTCCCAAGGCACCCCAATCTCCCAATAATCCTCTCTCAAGCCTTTGGGATCACACTTCCAAGTAAGGGATTTCTTCCTTTCTCATTTTTGTCCAAATTTCTTTATATTGCTATACCATTTTATTTTCAATTAAAAAATTTGGGGTCTGATTTATCACCTCCCCCATACTTACCTCTTTATTTTTTAATTATGAGATATCTCTTTCACTCTCATTAATTCCTCCCATGTACAACTGTTACCATGCCAAAATTCCGTAAGGAATTTATCTCTTCTCATTTACATTTAAGAAATTATTTTATATTATGAATCTAAATTACATTACATATGTTGGGATATTATGTTCTATGATAACATTACTATTTATTTCATATATAAATGATTATAGACCTCTTTCTCTCTCATCAACCCATTTTATGATTTCTATTTGACTTCGTTATGCTACCAAAATTTACTATAACAAAATCATCATGTAAGTGAATACCATACCCATTTCTCTATCAATGGTATTCAACTTTATTCACATATAATTATTGATTATATAGTTTCATGTATGTATTCCACATTACTTTATCATAGAATAAATTATAATTTTGAATGATTCCATGTTACATGATCCATGTGGTACACTTATGAATGAAATGAAATGTTTATAAAGGGTGCACCCTAATAGCGCTCTAATGCATTGGGTAAAGATTAGTATCATGATACGTAAAGTTTAATGAGGGTTTACTCATTATAATTCAAGTGAAATGAGGGTTTACTCATTCTAATTCAAGTATGATGAGGGTTTACTCATGCTCCATGTGCAATGATCCTTGGCTCATGCTAATATCATGTTAAATGTTGTTGCCACATTTCTATGTTATGGTAATCATGCTATATCATGCCTTTATGTTAATGTTTCTCTTGTTCTCCATTGATATGTATATTTCCTAACATGTACTATATTCTTCATTTTATGCCTTGTTTACTCCCTTACTGGGCTTTATATCTCACCCTTTTCTTTTGCGTGTCCCCAGGTTATCCCATACAATGCTAAGTCTGAAGGAATGTTGTGGTCATGTAAAAGAATTTTTCAAAAAAAATGTTGTATTTTTATATCTTAATTTTTCATGTAATGTTCTTAATCCCAAAATTAAATATACCTCTTGATCCTTATAGTTGTCTTAAGTACAATTTTTGGTAATAAAGCATGTTTAAATGTGTAATAAATAGCAGGGATGTTATAGACTTGTTGAATAAATCACACCCAAAATCTACCCCAAAACATAGAGAATCGTAGGAAGATGATGGAGGAGATTGTTCAGGTCGAGTGTGCATGAGGGAGGATGAGAAAAAGGGGTATGTTTCATCAATAATCGAATAGTGGCAAAGGGGTATTTTCTCAAAAAATTAAAACACCCTTAGAAAAAAAAAATCTTTCACCACGGCTTGATCGACACCATGGTCTACTTCCCAGCATCCACTCAAGAACCCAACATGCCCAGTGTCATGCCCATATCCATCCCTTCTATCAATTTTGGATAGTAAAAACACCCCCAAGCTCGTGGTCCAAAAAACCATTGAAATGCCCTGGGATAGGTCGTCACGGCATGGTGGCCTACCCAATCACCATGTTAAGCCAAAATACCCAAAGGCCCACCCCCACCTCGCTTATTATTTCCCACCATAGATATGACTAATTGAAACACCCAGTGGGTAGGGACCACAACATAGTCAGTCCCCATTTTTCTTCATGGAACCTCGATCATGTAGACTACCACCACGGTCAACCAAAACCCCATCCTGGGAGTTTTAGTTAACCTGTTTCACATTAGCACCACCCCTAGTATCATGGGTAGCTCAATGACATGTATCTCTCTATGGTCAGCCAAAATGTCCAGACCAAGTGCACCATGGCTTAGCCTATGTCATTATGATCCTCCACGAGCCATGCGCTCACCCGACCTTTCCCCAACATCCAATCGAGAACTCATACTTCTATATAGGACTCATCATACATCCAGAAACATATCCTTAATATTTCTAAACACTCATTACCTTGATCCAAACACCGATTCTCAAACAACATCATCCTCAAAGAATAAAAAGTAAAATTTCCCTAGAAATTATCAACCCAAACAAATACAAGTATTTACACAAAAGATATTAAATCACATTTGTATATGATACAGGTGGATTAATCATATTTAATTATTAAATCATACCATAAATTTGTGTCATGCGTGATTTCATGACTCCTTCCCTCACAATCATAAGGTGTGATTAGGTTTTTCATAAGGCATTAAATGTATGATTTCAGGTCATTGTATTCAAGTACCTAAACAATCATAAAATATTATTGACCAATTCATAAGGGGCCACCTCCATGCATTCATAGGGTACGATTGTCTTATCCTATGTCATTTTTATTGTTTTTTATTCAAATATTTTGGTTGATGAACATTAAGAGTTAATATTCAAATGATTCATCTTGCATAAGCTATCATTCAAAGAATTGTTACATTAGATGTAATGTGAGGGAGATAGATTAATTCATCCGTATGATACATGTGATGACCAATTATTTAACTCATGTTTTACAATGCATGAGTTAATTTATACATTGACAAGGAGAATCATTAAGGATGTATAAATACCATTGTCATGTGATGATAATGATGTATGTTCTTGGACGATTCTCAGCATAGACTTCCTACCACTAAATCTCTCTTCTCTTCTTTATCATTTTCATTATGAGGTTCTTACACACTATGGAGGGTAAAGAATCTCATTCGAGTATCTAATGATTCTTTCTAACCCATAGATACCTCTAGAAGTGGGATTACCATGACTGTCACTCCATTGATCTTCATCAAGCACATTTGATGGTGTTAATTGGCATATAAAGGTAATATGGTGGAAACTTCGGTGAAAAGGATACCGGTTTGATAGGTTCTTTATTTCTAAGATTCTTATTTTCATTTATCTATGCATGGTTATTCTTGGACTTGGGTTTTTTATTACTTTGCTTCTTATAATAAGAGTTATTAGATCCGCTTAAATCCTATAAGCGTTATCGGAGAATCTCATGCATTTAGATCTATGAAAACATGTGGGAAAATTAGTATTTGTATATCATATTCCCTATCATATTGGAAGTTGTAAAATATGATTGTATTTTTGTACTAGTAATGATTATACGATATGTTTTATCATAAAATGTGATATAGTAATACCCTATGCTATGAGATTTCATGGGTGTCGACATAGTTTGAATCTGTGGTTTTTTTCTAGTCATAGCATATGACACCTCCTATCGTATATTACGATTTCCCTATACTGAGTTACCCAAAATGAGCATTGTATCATAAAATTGATATGATGCATATAGTTAAATAAAATATACTAGCCTAGATGGGTTATATAGAAACTATTTATTATCTATTGTAAAATGTGATAGATAATGTGACATATCAAAAATCATGATATAATCTATATACTAAAATACAATTTAATATAAAAAATTTATTTCCCTTGTAATTAAATAATAAATTGGATTTAATAATTTATAAATTATTTATAAAAATTTATTAAAGGTGTTTGGGGATATTTATTAATTTATAAAATTTTTATAAATTAATTAATTATAAATAGTTTATAATTAATTAGTTAAATGTTTGATAAATATTTATTAATAAATATTTCATTAATATTAAGTGTTGATATTAGAAAAATGTCTTTTTAATGTTATATAGCATATATTATAATTTAATTATAAATTTTTTATATGAAAATTATAAGAGTAATTTATAAAGGGTCCATAAAATACAAAATAAGGCCAAAATATAAAAAAATTATATTTGAAAATTATTAATTATTTATAATTAATTGATTTGAATTTTTTAAATTGAAGCCCTATTTTGGAAAATAGTTTAAACCACATAAAAAGATTTTTGATTATTGATTTGAAGAAGGTTTAAATAATGTTAAGTGTAAGTTATACAGACTATCAAAATTGTTTAAATAATAGGGATTGAATTATAAAATGTTTATAATTCATATGAATATCATATATACTTAACTAAAATCCCATGTAAATGAATGGTATAAAGGATTTGATATTATGAGGTGAATATAATGTTCTTATATTCATGATTATGGGATGTCCATAATGAATAAAATGAAATTATAAATTGTTGATAATTAACTATATTTTATGAATTGCTCATAGATGTCTATATAATATTAAATACTAGAATTGTTAATTTATTTAAAATTTATTCCATAATTTATTTATAGTTATAAATTTTTTATATTTTGGATAAGTGTATGCTTTAATTTAAGTTGTTAAGTTTCTTCTTATAAATTTCCAAGTCTTTCATTACATGCAAGATACGATTACATAAGATTTAGTTTTCATCTGCCTTTACCTTAATTCATAATTAAAATTATTAACTTAAATTTAGTTATTGAATATAGTTTATACATATTAGGTTTTAGTGTTATGATGAATTAGATTCTCTCTTAAGTAAAGTATCCCTGATTAGAGGGATTTTGGGTTAAACTTTTCACTAGCGTAGAGGCTTATGACTTGTTCTAGAAAGGTGTGGGTTAGCTATTTGTGGCTCTAGGCTTACTCATGTGGAGATTATAAAACTCATATAATTATAAGACTTTACATGAATAGTTCATGTACCTTATGCATGATATTACTTTGGATGTGTGTAAATATGTTTGGATTCTATTTTTGACTGAGTAACACAAATTGTGGGTTGTGTAAAGAGTTAAACATTAATATGGTTTGAACATGTTAATTTTGTGGATGGAATAAGATTATAAAACTAAATTGTTATAAGCATGCACATATAAAGGTAATAACATGAGATCAGATGGTGAGACTAAATCCCATTCAAAATACTAAGTGTAAGATTCCCTCTAAAGTGGTACATGTCAACACCTCAATCATTAAATCGAGTAGGTTTCGTCATAGCAGGGTGCCCATGAATTATCTTGTTTAAGGCATGGTGGAAATGGATAACCCTAAAATTTAAGTAACCAAATATAATTTTTTTTCTTTGGGTTACACTTAGCTGGGAAAACTTAAGAGTTAGGATACCAAAGTAATAAAGTTAAGGGTTTTGTTAGAGTCTAATAACATTTATTAGATCAAGAATAAGCAATTAAAAACACTTGTATAAGGATATCCATGCAATAAAATATGAAATTGTGTATAAAAACAGAAATGAGGAGCACTATAAAACGAGTGTATCATTCTCTGAAGATCCAATGGAACATTTTATCTTCATCTTCATATATATTTGATAAAGATCACAAAGTGGAAAATAAAATCATCCCACTACTATAGGTATCCACAGGCTAATTTTAATCACATGTCTCACATGTAATATTCTTCTTTCTCTCGTGATGTTCTGTCATCTAAACATGGAAAAGATGAAGAATAATAAGAATAAGAGAGATCTATGGATATCTAAAAGTTTCATCCAAGCATCAAGAGTACACCCACATCCACCATAGTATGATTGTAGGATTTATAAAGCCATTGGGGACACTCTTCAATTGTGAAATCATTAATTAATGCATTAAAACACATATATAAATTCCATGGATGGTTCATATATAATATTCATTTACTCCCTATATATTTCATATAAATATGAAATGGTTTAATTTAATGATTGATTATGTGGGTGAAACACAAAATCATAACATTTGATCATCTTACTACAATCTCGTATTATATAAATAATATACCCTTATATGCTTTCAAATCATAATTTATATTAAATATATATATTTCATATATATATATATATCATACATATATATAAGTCTTTAGGGTATATATCCATCAATATTCTACTTTCACTAAATCCTAATAGACTTTTTGTTATTTCACCTTATATTGTATTATATACAATAACTTGTGAAACCATATCCAAAACTCCTTTTGGATATC
Organism: Viscum album; assembly: GCA_963277665.1. Classification (NCBI taxonomy): domain Eukaryota; kingdom Viridiplantae; phylum Streptophyta; class Magnoliopsida; order Santalales; family Viscaceae; genus Viscum; species Viscum album. The sequence goes on from OY728164.1 coordinate 1,357,184,306, forward strand.
TTACAAAACCTTTTTGTAAAGTTATCATCAACTTCACCTTGTATCAAATCATATGAAATACCTTGTGAATACCCATCCAACCCACTTTTGGATTAACTCTAAAAAAATAGATATTCTCTCTAATTCAAAATCAACCCCCATTTAGTCAACCAAAAATTGTAACCCCATGATCCTTTACAGCATTGAAAACAAATACTAATACTTAGATCCATATATTTAAGCAAAGAGAAGCCTCTAGAAAAGTGTCAATTCTACTCAATCTATAAAGGTGTCTAGAATGATCTCCATTAAACACATATATCTCTATACTTGTGTCCACCAATATGCATCGTATGCATACATGCATTATAATATTTTCCCTTTGTACAATACATCGAGTGACCATGGAACACAAAGCATGTCAATCTCATATATCCAACTCCTTTGTTCTCTATTCTCAAAGTGTAGACTAATCAGATTGATGAATACATCACATGTCATTCATCCTTGTGGATAAGCACATCACATGTCCCTTGTATGGATAGGTATATAATATCTAGGTGCATATGCACACTCCCATAGTATATCTCAATTGAGGGTCCTAATATCATACTCATCATATAATAGGAAAATATCATCTTTTTAAGCTCCAACCAAAGACATGATCAATAACATACCCAACCACCCCTATATTAGTTAAGTCAATATGTACACTTTCTTAAGTAGGGTATTAAAGTAAGAAGGTTCTCATTCTATGTGTCTCTCCAACCTCAAGTAGTGGGGAATCAAATATAATCTATGTACCCCTAGTATACCAAATAAATATGTATGACAATCCATGTGGTATACTTAGTGGGTCATCCAACACACACAAAAAGTCATATTCTATGTATTATGCCTCATGAACATATTTTGTATCTCTGTACAAGAATCATACTCATGCTAACCTTAACATTTCTTCATAACCTATAATAATCCATGATGAACATTGGTTAGGTATAAACTCAAAGTTATACTTTGAGAGGTCAATTATCATTAAACTTCATAAAATGTAAATCTATATATAGATTTATGTATCCAACATGATACATTTTAATATTATTAAACTCTTTAAGAATATTTAACAGAACCAACATAAGAATCGGTTTATCATATCACATATGATAAACTACCATATCAGCCTTATGTTTGTTACACTTTCTGGGTTTTATTAACACATTACATCATATGTAACCTATTTCACATATCTAAGTGATCATTTGATAAAACTATCCCACTAAAATCTTTAGTGATAAAAATCTATGAAGTAATCCAGTTTAAATAATAGTGAGACATAGGAATCATATTTCTAACTATTCAACTACTTAAACATATTCAAAATTATTATTTTCACAACACTAAATGTTATAATTTTAACTTCTATTGAATACTTATAACTCTTTCAAAGTTTATAATGATCGTACTTGGAACCCTATTCTATCAAAAAATTTCCTTAAAATAATTTAACTACTTAAATTATTATTTACTATTACATCCTAACTCTCTTAGGATATTATGTAAAATTCACTTTAAACTTAGATTGGAGTAATTATTTATTTGTTAACTTTGAAATAATTTAAGTCCAAACATACTTCCTCTAAACTCTTAGATGATATATTTTTTTAGAATATCTTGATAAGATACACAAACCATTTTGTGTTGGGAAATAACATTTATTTTGTTTTAGTATGAATGTTTTAACAAATAAATTAATTTTTTTGTGTAACATATTGTATTCAATGTTTTTGGAACATTTTTTATTTAAAAAAAGACTATTAAAATATACCATAGATGGGTGGTAGGAACATGTTCCCGCATATTTTAATAAATATTTGGATAAACACTTTAGCCTGGATAAACACTTTTATCCAAATCTTCTTCTCAAAAATGTTATAGGAATTGATGAATCATAAACCATGTGTATATAATTAATCATCTCATATTGTTCATAAAAACGATTTATTATTGAACATATTTTATTATCACATAAGAGAAATGAGATAAATATATACATCTTTTACTAAGATTTATCTGAGTTTGAAACTATCTTTTTCATTCATATGTATCAACTCTTTGTTTCATGAATATAAACTATAATCTCAAACAATTATTCCTTTAATTTTGAACTCCTGTATATTTACAAAACTTTATAAAATATACATCACATACCTTTCAAAATTGAATAATTAATTTATATAACATTCACTACAAAAAATCCCCAGTTAGATGGGGTTATAACCCCCTATAAACACATTAGAAGTGGTTATGGGGAATCATTGCTAATGTGGCCGCCCTTTCTTATTTGAGGAGGTTTTGAGTGAGCGTCGCTAAACATAACATCAATTTAGAGGCGGTTATTTTTTAGGGGGTTTAAACCCCTCTATTTTGTGCTATAATTTTAGAAAACATATGATTTAGCAGTGGTTCTGACCACCTCTAAAGTGATTCCTAAGTTTAGAGGTGGTTATCCCCAACTGCCTCTAAAATTCACATTAATTTTTTTTTATTTTCACCTATTTTTAAGACCCTCCCCCGCACAGTGACACCCACCTCTATTCGTGGACACAGCCTAAGACCCCTTTCCCAGGCCCCCACGACGCCCTAGATTGTCAATGGACAACCTCACAGAACCCCATTTGTCTCGCAGACAACCCCCAAGCACCCCACATTATCCCCCCAGACCCCACCCTTGTTCCGGAGACACCCCACAAGCCCCACCCTTGTCCATGAACAACCCTCAGGCCCCACTCCCTTGTCTACGGACACCCACAGGTATGCCTCCCTTCGTCGATGGACTCCAACACCCATGCATGGTCAACGCACCCCCCCCTCCCACGTGCTGAGACCCACACTTGCACACCTACCCAAAATATCAGTCCAACAAACAATCACTCACCGATGGAATCGAACTTGGGCCATTTAGGAGACTTTTCCACCTGAACCACTCCACCAACATGAGTTTGATTAATATATATATATTTATTAATATATTTTGATACATAAATATATGAAAATATTTTATATATATATATATATATATATATTTGTATATAAATATAAATAATATAATATATTAGTGTGTATATATAAATAATATGTATAAATATATTTATATATAATATGTATAAATAATTATATTTAAATATAGAAATATATATTTATACATATGTTTATAAATATATTTATATTTTTTTTGTGTACGTGCATGTGTATATTTATATATTTATATAATATTTATAGATATAACATAATTATAATATAAATATTTATGTAAATATTTTTATATACTTATATGTGTTTATGGTAATAATATTATTAACTATTATTATTATTACACCTATTTTTTATCTCTGAAAATTATATGTTGGTTTTATAAATACTATACATTTATTTTATGATTTATATTATACATATATTATATTAAATACATTTATATTATATATTTATGCATGTAATTATATAAATTTATATTATATCTTGTATACACATATATATACCCACACAAAATTAAATAAATTTATATAATTGAAAATTTATAGTATAAATAAATAATATATATTTATATTTAATAAATTAATTTATAATTAATATGGTATACAAAAATATATATAATATAATTATATAATATATATATAAATTTATATATAATAAAATATCTATAATATAATTATATAATTTATTTATTTATTTATTTTTATTTTTATTTTTATTTAATTTTTCTATATTATATATATTTGTATACATACTATAATATAAAATAATTTATATATAAATATACAATACAAAATAATTTAATATAATATATGTATAATATAAATCATAATATAAATGTATTTAATAAATATATAGTATTTATAAAACCACATATAAATTTTATATATTTGAATAAATATATTTATAATTACATTTATATTATGTATACCAATATTTATATATTTATACATTTTCATTTATGTATAATTATTTATTTAAATTATTTATATAATGTATTTAAATACGTTTATGTAATGTGTTTATGTAATATATATACACACACACATGCATGCGTCTACACACTTATATATTATAAAATTTAAAATTATAGGGGGTTTACTTTTTAAAAAAATAGAAGGGGTTAAAACCCCCTCTAATCTAAGGGATTAGTGGTGGTTGATGAACCCCTTATAATTTCATAAATTAGAGGGGGTTCAAAAACCCCCCTTTAATCTAAGTCATCAGTGGCAGTTCATGAATCCCCTCTTATTTCTTACATTTTAGGGGTTTAAAACCCCCTATAATGTCATAAATTATAGGGGTTTCAAAACCCCCTCTAATCTAAAGGATTATTAGTGGTTCATGAACCCCCTATAATTTAAGAGATTATAGGGGGTTGTGAACCCCCACTATTTCCTTAAAAATAAATTCTATTGTATATATATATCCTCTAAAATTGAAATGAATATTATATATATAAATAGTGTCTCTAAAATTGAAATGAATATTATATATATACAGTTCCTCTAAAATTCATCTAAATATATAGCACCACTAATTATTAAATTAGCGGTGGTTTTTATATAACCTCCTTTAAAATCCAACCACATATTAAAAAAATAATGATAAAAATTTTAGAAGGGTTTATGAACCCCCTCTAAATTTTATGATTAGTGGGGGTTGTGCATAACCCCCTCTAATTCATTTAGAAAATGAATTCAGAGGGGGTTGTACATAACCACTCTAAAAAACTGCCGCTAATCTGCTGTTTTTTTCATAGTGATTTGTACCTAACATGGGAATTCCATGAATTTTCACAAACTCCATTAGGTATATCTTGTATAATCCAATCATATTTAATTATAACTATTTTTACACATATAATTTTCCTTAATAACATATCTTAAATCACTAATCTTGTATAAGAACATTTTTTAAGTTACTAGCCTAAAGAGTATCTTGCATTAAGCTTCTCTTTATCAAGGATTTGATCATAAAATTAAGCTTGATAATGATGATGTCATTATCTAAAACAGAATCTTTTATCTGATGAGTATCATATTTTATAACCATTCAATAAGGAATTTTATTAAATGGGATCCCACTAGAATGATGACCCCTTTAAAATCCATCATACCCATTATTGGGCTAAGATCCATATTTCACTAAGAAAATGACCCTGTTATGGCATGAAACTCACCACTTAGTTATTTAGGTAGGGAATAATCATCATCATATCATATATGACTCTTAGAAATTTGAGTGGAAAAATATTTTTCTAATCAATCATATGGATAAACCCAAATCTATTCCTTGAGTATCCCAATCCTTGGAGTTTCATAGATAGTGAAACCCAAAGAAAACATAAAAAATGAGATAATCATAAGACAGTATAGGGGTACCCCTCTATGGTGTGAAACTACCCAAAGATGATCTATTACCACTCATTACTTGATTACTAGTCACAAGATAATCTAGGAGCACCCCTCCATGGCATGAAACTACCTAGTTGGGTGATCGAGGTCTTGGCAAGTGCTACTTTGGAAGGAATATCAAACTTAGTATTTTAATGGGATTTTAATATCACAATATTATCTCATTCCATTCTCTTTATGTATTTATGATTCTATTTATTTAGTTTGAAATCATATTCCCTCCACTAATTCTGTATGTTCAAACCATATCGATGTGTAACCCTTTGCACAACCCAAAAGTTTGTGTTACTTGTCCAAAAATAGAAACCAACAATATTCATACATATCTAGATGCATAATATGCATAAGGTGTATAAAAATTTAATGTGAAAGCATATAATTATATGAAATTGAAAATATCCTCATGATTAAGACCAAATTGAAAGATAATCAACCTCATTCGCTAGCCTAGATAAGGCATAAGCCTCCAGAAAGGTAGGTAGTCCGTCCCTAAGTCCCTCTACCCAAAGATACTTTATTCAACAGAGAATACAATTAATTATAACTCTACACCTAATATGAACAAACTATATTCAACAACTAAACTCAAGCTAATAACTTTAATTAAAAACTGAGTTTAAGGTAGATGAAAAAAAAATTCATTATAGAGTCGATTCTAGCATGTAATGCAAGGATCTATCCTAGAATTAGTTTAAAATTTTAAACTAAAGCATTCACAATATTCAAATTTCTTAAAAAATTTACTAAACATGAATATAGAAGGTAATAACCTTTAAATAAATTAAAAATTCAAATATATAATCATGAGATAAACATTTATTAACAATTCATAAATAAAAGTAAATTATAAAAAATTTATAATTTTAGATTTATATTATGGGAATTCCATAAAATTGAATGTAACCCATTTATATTCATTCAAATAAGAACACTTTAATATGTATCATTATATGGAATTTCCATTTCAAATCGATGATATTTTATGAATTATAAACAATTTACAATTCAATTTATATTATGTGAACATTTTACATAATCTAAATATCATATAATTAATCATTATTTAAACCTTGATCATATTGATCATAAAAACACATTTGGATGTGATTTAAATAATATCCAAATAAAGCCCCTTTAATTTGAACAATTCAAATTAATTAATTATGAAAAATTCATAATTTAAATATAAACATTTTATATTTTGGCCATATTTCATAATTTATAACCCATTATAAATCATTTATTATGATTTCGAAATAAATAATTTTATTTCTATATCATAAGAATTGTGATATAATTATTAAAAGGTATTTTTAATATTAACATTTAATATTTGGGAAAATAAAAGTTTCATAAAAATTTATTTAATTAATTATAAAAAAAATATAATTAATTAACTAATTCATAAGCCCTTTATAAATTAAATATTCCCAAAATACATTTGAACATGATCTATAAAAAATTTATAAACCATTAAAAACATTTATTATGTTAAAAATATTTTTTAACAAAAGGGTAGAAAGGCCCTAACCCTTACGTAGCCCCAATTACATAAGGGTAAGGATGAAACAAGACTTACACAGTGTCGCACATAAAGGTTATATTTATTTTCCTTATGCTACGCAGAGGTAAACATCAGGGGCCCATACATATTATCTTTAATACCCTTGCATGTATGGGTAAAGCGTTGAAGATATTTATGAAAAACCCCTTGTGTAAAGGTTATACCTTTAAAAAAAGATTTTCATAAAGGTAATAATGAGGTTAACCTTACACATACCTTCTATGTAAGGGTATCGTGTAAGTATAATTGGTCGGTTACCTTTACCTAAACCTTTTAAAACACAACTACCTTTATGCAGCCCCTATTTCTGCATAAGGGTGTATTTTTGGCCCAACCCGGCCCTTCAAAAAACTGGTTTGTGAACCACTATTTAGTTTGGGTCGGGCCGGCCCAAACATCCCCATGAGGTAGCCTGATCCTGGCCTCGCGTCGGCCCAAACCATCGAGTCGAGCCAATCCATGGGCCGGACTTTACGGGCTTTTATTATTTTTGAAATAAAATATATAAAAAGTTAAAAAAAATTAAATAATTTACTTTAAATTTTTTTTTAAAAAAAATTAAACCATTTTTTTTTATTTTTTTTAAACATTTATTTTTTTACATTTATTTTAAAAGTTTTTAAAATGCTTTTTTTAAATTTTTTTAAACGTTTTTTTTTAATGTTTCTTTAAGTTTATTTTTAAAACATTTTTTAAACATTTATTTTAAAACATCTATTTCAAACGTTTTTTTAATGGTTTTTTAAAAAGTTTTTTTTAACTTTTTTTTAAATGTCTTTTTTTAAACTCGTTTTTTTAAATGTATTTTTTTTAAACATTTCAAAATTTTTTTGTAAAAACATTTATTTTATTTTTCATTTTTTAATAACATTTTATAGTTTAAATGTTTTTAATTTAATTTTCAATCATTTTACATGTTTAAAATTACTCACTTCATGCATTTCACAAGAACCCTCAACCCCAACACCACATGACTATTACATTTATAATATTTTATTTAATTTAATAAAAATATAAAATGTAGAGAAATTCAGAAAATAATTAAAGGTCAAATAATTTATTTGAAACTGTTCAATTAAAAAATGAATCTGATGTGACTGTTATGTCTAAATAAATATCAATCATCGTAAAAAATAACATTCATGATAATATGTGCAAGTTTTCAAAAAAAATAATGAGGGGTTGAGGGTGTGTAATAGTGGGTGGATATGTTTTTTTCTAAATAGATTTATATATATGAATCTATATATATTATGTGAAAGTTGTAAAAAAATAATGATGGGTTGGGGGTGTGCAGAAGTGGGTGGGTTAATTTTTTTTCTAAATAGATTTATATATGTATATATAGTATATATAATATATATATATAATATGAAAATAGACTTAAAAAAATTAATGAGATTCGGGGGGCGTGCTTGAACATCAGTGATTGAGTGTAATTTTTTTGTTAATATATAATGAGTTATTATATATATATATATATATATTGTGTTAAATAATTGATATATAATTATATATATATATATATTATGTTAAATTGTTGATATATATGCGCGCGCGCACACACACACACACACACACATATATATATATATATAGTTTTGTTAATTCTTAAACATACGCACCTCACGAACCAGTTGGTCCAGGCACAACCTTGAAAACTTATGGCAGGGGTTAGAATCTCCCTTCGAGCAGTTTCTCGGTTATTTTTTAGAGCGGGTGGGCTTTTATAGACCAGGCCGCTCGGGCTTTTGGGTCAGGCCGCCAGACCATAATTACACCCTTATTTCTATATAAAATTAGGTCGTGATGAACCTTATATAGACCACCCTACGTAAGGGTAATTCATTTGTTACTCTTACACATCTCAGTTGCATAATGCTAAGGACATCATTACCTTTACGTGGCCCTACAACATAAGGGTAAACCCTTTTTCTTGGTTTTTTAAAAACCTATAAAATGCTGCTCTATTTCTTTGATTCTTTATTTTATATTCATTATTTCATAAAACTAAAACATTGGTTCCCTTTGATACCACTGGAGGGTTTTGTTAGAGTCTAATAAAATTTATCAAATCAAGTAGAAGTGGTTGAAAACCCTTTTCTGAGGATCTCCATGAAATATAATATGAAACTTCATATAAAAATAGAAATGAAGAACACTATAAAACCAAGTGTACCATTCACTAAAGAGCCATTGTAACCTATGATTTCTGTCTTCATACGTGTTTGATAAAGATCAAAAGGTGGAAAATAAAAGCATCCCACCTACATAATTATCCATGGGCTAATATATATCACATGTCACACATTTGGAATTCTTATTTCTCCCATGATGTGCTATAATCTCGACATATAAAGGAAGAATAATAAGATATCTATGAATATCTGAGAGTTTTTTCCAAGAATCATGTGCACACTCACATCCACCATCGTATATCAGTAGACTTTATAAAGCCCTCAAGGATACTCCTCGGTAGTGAAAGCATTAATTCATGTGTTAAAATGCATATATGAATGTCATGGTTGGTTCATGCATCATATACATTTACTCCTTGTACATTTCATATAAATATGGAATGATTTCATTTAATGATAGCTTATGTGGGTGAAAAACAAAATGATAATTGCCTATCATCTTGCTGGAATCACATATTGCATAATTAATATACCCTTGTGTACATGAAAATTATAATTTGAATGAAATATATACATAAATATATATATAAGGATTTATTTTATATCTCTATCATAAAGTTGAGTTTATCCATATGATGGATTGGACAAAGGGTTATTCGCTTACCTATCCAAGAATCATATGTGATGTGATTGGGATGATGCCCTACCTAAATAGAAAGTGGTGAGAGGAATAACGTATCATACTTAATACTTGGTGATATATTGATCTTGACCCACTAATGGATATAATGAATTTAAAAGGGGGTATCATTTTAATAGGATCTCATAAAATATTTATTAAATGGTAATAAAATATGATACTCATATGATAAATGCGTATGTTTAAGATAAATAGCATCATTGTAATATAACTTAACTTTGAGATTAATATTTAGGAAGTATAATCTTAATTTAATAAACTCCTAAGACTGTTAACTTAAGAAAATATCATAAATATTAAGAGAAATTATTTGTGTTAGAGCAACACCTTCTTGAGAAACCATGTGTTAAATTTGTTCAACAAGTGAATCTAGATTCTTATGAGAAGCATAAAATGATTCACTTAAAGTTTTAAAGGAATTAGATACAAATAACCTAGGGAATTTTAGTATCCACTCATATATTCAATATTATTAGATATATCAATGACTTAGTGACACTAGAGGATTCCTTAAGGCTTATTCTAGTTAAGGGATTCATCTTATTTTCATAAATGGAAATGTTCTGATAAAATGAATGAATTCAAGAAAAGTTTACCTAACATTATCAATAATTGAGAATATATTAACTAGGCATGTGATGTATAGGTTCTAGTGTTGTATTAACAGTTCAAGCAGGTAAAATTTTAAACCAAAGGAAGAAAAGTTGTTGGAGATTCCAACAAAGTTTCATCAAGTATCTAGTTAAAGTCATTGAAACCCAAAGGGTTTATTAGAAAGTAGTAGTAATGGTTTCATGGTATGGAATTGTTAGGATAAATTAAAGGGTTTGATAAACTCTATATAGTATGTATATCAAGTATTAGTGTTATAGTGATTAATTTGTTTATTTTGAAAGTTATGTGATATTAGGTGTATACTTTACAAATGTTTTCAATATACAAGAGTTCAAAATCAAGGGAATAACTGATAGAGATTATATTTTTAATTCAAGTGATGAAGTCAAGATTTATTACCTCAAAGATTTGAATGAAAAGGATTTTATCAAACTTATACGGATCTTAATAGAATGTGTATCTTTATCTCATTTATCTTATGTGCTAATAAGAGTTTCTCATTGTGAACAAAATGAGATGATTAATTTTATACAAATGGTTTACAATTCATCAGATTATATAAAATGTTCTAAACATGAGGATAAAAATGTTTTTTATAGGATAAAGAGTTTATCTAATTTATAAAATATAAGGGAATATGTTCCTTCCACCTATCAGTAGAATATTATAAGAATAAAGTATTATTTTTAGAGAAAAATACTACAAACACAAATAATACCATACATGATATGAAACCCATGGTTTATTTATTAAATATTTTTAATAAAATTAAATAAGTGTTATTTCCCAACACAAAAGAGTTTGTGTGTCTTAGCGTCATATTTTGAAAAGAATATAGAGTCTGAGAAGCTATTGGGAGTATGTTCAGACAAAGTTAACAAAAAAGGATCATACCAATCATAAATTAAAGTTGTTTCCACTTAATATCCTATAGAATTTAGGATATGTGATGGTAAATAATAATGTAAATGTTACATTTAGTTACCATGAGATCCTATCAATATATAAATTTAAAGAGTTTTTGGGTATGGCGGTAGAGATAAATGTAAAATTTACATTTAGTTACCCTAAAAAGGTGAATGTCACTTTATCCTAAAGGATTTTATGATTTGATGGAAAGTAATAGTGTAGATAGTTAGATTATTTACCAAAAAAACAAGGAATGAGTTTTATGGAAAGGTTTAAAAGTATGATTGTGTTAAACTTGGAAAATTTTGAGTATACAATAAAGTTTAACATCATAACATTTGTTGTTGTGGAGTTAAATAGTATGAATACATTCAAGGATTTGAACATTAGGAATATGATTCCTAAATTTCTCCATTATTCAAACTCACTTTCATCATGGGTGTTTCTCACTAAAGATTTTAGTGGGTTGGTTTTATCATATGGACATAGATATCTAGAAGGAAATTATATATAGGTGTAATGAGTTGAAAAAACCCTAAAAAATGTAACAAGCATAATGTTGATCTGGTAGTCTATCATATATGATATGGTAGACAATTTCTTATGTTGGGTTTGGTTAAATATTCTTAAAATATTTTTAAGGATATAAAATGTATTATATAAAAGGAAATCTCCACATAAACATTCTTTCATGTTTGATTAATATATGTATATATTGATATATATTTTGTAAAATGCAATGATAATTAACCTCTTAAAGTACGAATTTATGTTATCCCTAACTGATGTTCATCATGGAGTTTATAGGTTATGATGAAATGTTAAGGTTAACATGAGCATGATTCTTATATAAGATAAGAAATATGCTCATGTGGCATAAAAAATGTTTTTGTCCACTAGATGACCCACTAAGTATAGCACGTCGAATGTCATACATTATGTCTTTGGTATACTAAGGGTGCATGGATCATATAGGATTCCCCATTACATGATATTGGTGTGATACCTAGAATGATAATCTTCATACTTTGATAGTTTTATTATAAAATCTAATGAGGCTTGGTTTATCAGGGGTGGCTGTGTATGTTCTTGATCTTGTTATCAGTTAGAGCTCAACCAATATGGGATTTTTCCTCTCATATGACAAGTATGGAATATGGTCCCTTAATTAAGATAGATCGAGGAGTGTGTGACCGCACCTAAAAAATACATATTATATTCTTATATATTTAGATGAAGATAATATAACAACCGGAACTTTTGAATAATATTTTTTTCCTAATTTTGTGTGTTATTTCATTTTATACTCCACAAAACTATATCCTTTAATTAATAAAGTGATATCATTGGTTTTCGACTGTTATATGACCATTGGTCAATCTGACCATCGGAAACTAAACTCTTAATATTACAATTATTGTTTATAAATACAAGTGATCTTGGTTAATTAATACAGAAATAAGATTCGATGGCCTCATCCAGTAGACTCAGGATGTACGAATCCCATCTGTCAGAGCTTGGGAAGGAGGTAGCATCTCTGGGCTTTGCTCTAGACCAAGCCCAAGCTAAGCTTCAACATGTGAAGCTTGAACAAAATCACCTAAGGGAGAAGTTCAAGCTGATAGAAATCACCACCCAGTCAATATTGTCTGAGCCGCCCCAAGATTCTATCACCATAGAACACCTACACTTAGGTCTTATACAGGTGTTATAAGGGGCTATGTAACAAGTCCTTAGATACTTTTTTAATCCCTTAGTGTAAATAAAATTGTTATTTATTAAATTTTTTTATTTTTAAATGTCTGGATAAATATAGGATGAATATTATTTATGAATTTTGGAAAATGGGTATTTTAAAATATTATTGTAAACTTTAAATAATTAATAATGTGAAATGATTTTTAAAAAATGGTCTCCTTTAGTTGTGATCGGTAAGAAATTTAGAGTCTAATAAGATCAACTTGATTTTTAGTAAATAGAAAATTATGAATAGTAACATACCCTTATGAATAGTAATGAATAGTAAATCAGCCAAAAAAAATAGAAACTTCACCCATGAATGTATAAATACAATTTAGACATCTTAAAAGTGAAAAAACGATCATAGTATAAGTTTTGTTATTTTTGTAGGTCATAAATATTTTATTTACAATTTTATAATTAATTTAATAATGTAAAATGAAAATTTATTTTCATAAAATGTAATCATAAATTGTTACTTTATTTTCTTATGGTAATATGATAATTTTATGGGACCTTGATTACTTTTTCAAGGTATTACAAAATAAGATATAGTTTTAGAGTTGTTTTTTTAATAAATAATGATTTTATTTAAAAATTAAATTAAAAATATATATATATATAATTATTTTCATAAAATGGAGTTCATTTTTGAATTCAGAGAATTGATATTAGGTTAGGGTGAATTTATGATATTTTTATAAAATGTTTTTTTTTCAGTGAATAGTGAAAATACAGTTTTAAGTTCCGGGTGTTTAATGACATCATTAATGATGTAATAATGATTTAATAATTTTGTTCTACTTTTTAATGGTAATATATTCTATTAGGTGTCCCAAGTGTCCAATACCATGGTCAAATACCATGGTAAAGCCCATGGTTTTGCAAATACCACCGATGAGGTGTCCCTTGGAAATTAATTAAATATTTCCTCACTTTTCCTATAAATACAAAGCCATTACCTCATTTATTTCATTCCAAAATCCTCCTCAACGAAGTTATAGTATTTTTACCTCCCAAGGAGTTCTCCCAAGGTTCCCTCAATCCCCCAAGTTCCCAACCTTCAAGCCTTTGAAGTTACTCTTCAAGGTAAGGGAACCTTCTACCCTCCTCTTTTAGTCATGATTTCCTTTTAAGTTATGTCTTCTGGTTTCCCTCTTATTATGTTGGGGTGTGTTCTTATATATTCTTATTATTGTCCATTTCATGTCCAAATGATGATAGACCCTTTATTCTCTCATCAATTTATTTTTTTAATTTTTAAGTGACGTCGTTAGGCTGTCGAATTTTCGTAAAAGAAATCGCATTTTGTCTTTTCTTTCAAGTTTCCTTTTCATGTGGTATGTCATTCCACACCATGATCTTATTTATTTTTATTTTGTACCTCTAATATAAATTATTTATTTATTTATGGGAGACCCTTTTCCCCTCTATTTTTATTATTTTCTAAAATGATGTTATATAGTCGTTATGCTGCAAAAATTTTGTCTCAAAACATCTCTCTTTTTCTCAAGAAATTATCTTGTTTTTGTTATCTGAATACCCAAATATAGTTTCATTTCAATAGGTATTCATAAATAAATAAAATTTATCTATTTTATTCTATAATTTACATACAAGAAACCCTCTTTCCTTTTCCAAGGGTTATAAAATACATAACGATCATGTTTCTAAGAACTTTTAAAACGTCACGATTTTGAAGTGAACCCCATTACTTTTACTCTCTATGGGTTATTTATGAAATATTTGATTATGATCTATGTGGCTCACATGATAATAAATATATATTAAGGTTTCACCCTGATATCACTTCAATGCATTGGGTAAAGAATTTAATCTCTAGAGATGACAAGTTTCACAATACCTTGGTGAATAGCCTTGATAATTTTTATGACACCTTGGGGATGAAACTTGGTGATATGTTCATGAATGTATAAATTAAATGTTGTAGCCACATATTCAAGTTATGGTTCAATTTATTTTCATTATGTTATTCCTCTACTTCCATTTCTCATGTCTTTATGTTTTTCATCAATTTCTTTGATATCACAAGTAAATTGATTCCCTTACTTTCCTTACTGGGCCTTCTGCTCACCCTTTCCTTTGATGTATGTCTCCAGGTTATGAGATGCAATAATTGTACTTAGGATGAACTTATGATGAATCTGTATAAGTGGATTAGAATAATTTTTTATATTTTCATGTGTTTTTTTGGTTTCTAATTTCCAAGACACTAGACTTTAAAGATCCTCTATTTGTAAAATTTAATGAAACATTATATAATAAAAAGGTGGGATGCCATAGTTAATATCAAAGGAAAGTTTAGTTATTTATGGAAATTAGGCTATGAAAAATTTAGGAAGAACCCTATATAAAAGTTTAAATATAGGAATACTTCCTAGTATTTTGGTGAATATTGAGTAAGTGGTTTATCAAGAAAATACATCTATGTCTGGATACGAGCAGGTAGAGGCGGCTTTGGCACAGATGTACCTAGAAGTAAAAACTCTGACAAGGAGTTTAAGGCTATACCTGGGATATCCTGGTACACGAAAATGGGCTTTGATGCACTCGTGGTTACGACACTACTGGGGGATATGTTTGGTTAATCACAAGCTTTTTATAAATCATTTTGAAGGATTTATGGTGAAATATAATTGTTTAAAGGATGAAGTTTTAAGACATAAAATCCTTTATAGTTAAAACATTTATAAATTAAATAAGTTTCTCACTAAGGTTTTATTCTTTTAGAAAATTTCTGACAATAGGAGTAACTGTGAAAATAGTGACCGCAATGGACCATGCACTAACAGCCCTCCGATAGAATCCAAAATAGAAAATTTCATGCGAATGATGAACCAACTAACTTAAGATATGGGAAATAACTAGAATCAAGCTAAGAGACTGATCTCACCGTGAAGGGAACAATGTTCTGTTGAATCCTTTATGCGTCAATGATCACCAACCTTTAGTGAATCTACCAACCCATTGATTTTTGAATACTGAATCAGCTCTATCAAGAAGATCTTTTCTGTGCTCCGCTATTCTGAACAAGAGAAGGTTACCTTGGTTGTTTATCGCTTAGAAGGAGAAGTTGATCAGTGGTGGGAACTAATTAAAAACACAAGACCAAGAGTATAAGTTTAAGCTATGGAGTGAGAAAATTTCATAGGGATATTCTTCAACAAATATTTCCCTCGATCGATGAGAATAATAATGGAGAAGGAGTTTCTCAAGCTGAAGTAGAAGGAGAATGAATCTGTGGGAAGCTACGATATGAACTTCACAATTATTTCACGTTACACCTCTATATTTTTCATGGATCCAAATGATAAGGTTGATAGATTCTTCGGTGGACTGAGTCCTCATCTACGGAATAATCTAGCAAACCTAGATTATGATATCTATGAGGAGATTATGTGAACTGCGATGAAATTCGAACTGGATTTTGGTGAGACACAATGGTCTCATAAATCCAATGAAAAGAAAAGATCGATAGATCCAAGCTTAGGGAGGATATTCGATCAGGTAATAGGAGGAAAGAAAGTACAATATCCCACGTGTAATAAATGTGGGAAGAAGCATTTCGGTAATTGCCTACTCGGGAGTGGGAAGTGTTACAAGTGTGGTAGAGATAGCCATATTGCACGGAATTGTCATAGTGAGGTGAAGCCACAACTTCCCAACACTAACGACAAGGGTAAGATGGTTCAGTCCCAACTTGATGTCCAATTCTATAATTGTGGACAACTTGGGCACTTTTCCAATCACTATCCAAATCTGAGGGCAGTAGAGGGGAATCACCACCAGCCTTAGCAACGGCCAAGGGAATAAGGTCGTACTTTTGCAATCACTATGGCTGAAGTTGAATCACTAAATGATGTGGTGGAAGTTACTCTTGTTGTTATCTCAAAGCTAGTAATTACTTTGTTTAATTATGGTTCTACGCATTCCTTTATTTCCTCCAAGTTTGCAAATAATTTAGAATCAACCCCCAATTTTCTAAAAGTAGAGTTATTATTCAAGACTCCTAGTGGGATTATCCAAGCATTGTCAGTGTTTAGAAACTCTAGTATTTACTTTAGTGAGCACAATCTTATCAAAAATATAGTATTAATTCCCATTATGGAATTCAACATTATACTAGGGATGGACTGGCTCTCAAAATATAATGCTAAGATCAAATGCAGAAGCAAGGAAATCTTAGTAGTCTTGAATGGAAAACCTACAGTTATCTTCCAAGGAGAGATAGATCAACCTAATATTTGTCTATAAGAACCTCCTATATCCTTATTTATGTAGTTTATTGGTGAAGAAGAAGAAGGAAATGAGATTTTGAGGATAGAAAATGTCCCCATAATCCAGGAATACATTGACATATTTCCTGAGGAGTTACCCGGACCTCCCCTGGAATGGGAGGTAGAGTTCTCCATTAAACTCGTACCTGGATCCCATATGATATCAAAGACCCCATATAGGATGGAAAATGTGGATCTAGAGGAGTTAAAGGAACAACTCCAAGATCTTTTATAGAATGATTTTATCCAACCGAGTGTGTCTCCTTGGGAAATATCAGTTCTCATTGTGAAGAAGAAGGATGAATCGATGCGGCTATGAATTGATTATAGAGAACTGAATGAAATCACAGTGAAGAAAAAATACCCTCTTCCAATAATTGATGACTTATTTGAACAACTTCATGGGGCTCAATTCTTCTCTAAGATTGATCTTCGATTTGGTTATCATCAATTGAGGGTGAAGAAAGAAGATATTCCAAAAACTGCCTTCTGATCAAGATATGGGCATTATGAGTTTTTTGTTATGCCCTTCGGACTGACTAATGCACCTGCTATTTTTATGGATTTGATGAATAGAGTCTTTAAGGACTACCTTGATAACTTTTTGGTAGTTTTTATTAATGATATTCTGATATATTCCAAAATTCGCGAGGAGCATGAGGATCATCTAAGGGTTATTTTGAAAACTCTACAGAAGGATAGGATTTTTGGGAAGTTCAAAAAATATGAATTCTGGTTACAGCAAGTTTCTTTCTTGGGGAACATTATTACCAATGAAGGAATCACATTTGACCATATAAAGAAAAAAGTTATAGAGGAGTGGCCTCAACCTATAATGATAACTGAGATTCGTAGTTTCCTTGGATTAGCGGGATATTATAGGAGGTTTGTGAAAAACTTTTCACAACTTTATAATACATTAACCAAGTTAACTTGAAAAGGGGTCAAGTTCATCTGGAAAAAGGAGTGTGAGGAAATTTTCCAATAGCTAAAAAAGATACTGGTTACTACACCCGTGTTAACTTTTCCCTCAAGTGGAGAAGGATTTGTTATTTTTAGTGATTCATCTCTGAAAGGTCTTGGGTGCGTCCTCATGCAAAATGACAAATTCATTGCTCATGCATCTCGATAGTTGAAGACTCATGAGAAGAACTATAATGTGCATGAGATGGAGCTGGTTGTGATTGTTTTTTCTCTAAAGATATCGCAGCACTATCTTTATGGGGAGAAATGTGATATATACACAGACCATCAATGTTTGAAATATATTTTCACACAAAATGAATTGAACATGAGACAGAGGATATAGTTGGAACTTCTCAAATACTATTATTGTTCAATTCATTATCATCCCGAAAGAGAAAACAAAGTCTTTGATGCATTAAGCAGGAAATGCCCAGTTGTTCTTTACATGATGAGTATTCAAAGAGATCCTTTGATCAATGACATAGTAAAGCTGTACATGGGAATTATAAGGGAAGGGACATCATCAATCCTAACCCAAATTATTTCTTAAATTTCATTACTATAGAAGATCAAGAAATCTCAGAAAGAAGATATTTTGTTACAAAAGAAGTTTGAGGCTGTGAAGGATGGGAAGTTTCTAAGTTTAATATTGATCAAGAAGGTGTACCTAAATTTCGTAGAAGACTATGTGTACTTTCTATTCCAGAAATAAAGAAGGAGATAATGGATGAAGCTCATATCTCTACTTTCTCATATATCTTGGAAGCAAAAAAATGTATAGGGACCTTCGTGATCATTATTGGTGGGATAATATGAAAAGGGAGATTACTGAATACACTTCAACGTGCATGGTATGTCAGCAAGTGAAGGAAGTGAGACAACTTCCTAAGGGGTATTGCAACCACTACCCATACCAGCATAGAAGTGGGACAATATCATTATGGACTTCATCACTGGTCTCTTGATAACTTCCAAAATAAATAATGTGATATGGGTTATTATGTACCATCTCACCAAGACTTTCCATTTTATCTCCATTCGAGAAGATTTATCTCTTGATAAACTTACCAATATTTATGTGAAGGAAGTGGTAATGTTGCATGGAGTTCCACTTTCTATCGTATCTGATCATGATCCAAGGTTTAGATCAAAATTCTGGAGAAGTCTTTAACATGCTCTAAGAACTGAATTGAATTTTAGTATGGCCTATCACCCCCAAAATTATGGACAATATGAAAGTACTATTCAAACACTCGAGGATATGTTGAGAACATGCTCAATAGAATTTAAAGGTGGATAGGATCAACATCTCCCTTTAGTTGAGTTCTCTTAAAACAATAGCTTCCACTCAAGCATTCAAATGTCACCCTATGAAGCTCTATATGGTAAGCGATGTAGAAATCCTACTTTTTGGAATGAATCTAGTGAGATAAACCTTCTTAGTCCTGATCTTGTGCAAGGGATAACAGAAAATTCCATGCCATCCAACAACACATTAAGGATGCTCAGAGTCCACAAAAGAGATATGTCGACAACCGTCAAAGGGAATTGGAGTTTGATGTTGGTGACAAAGACTTTCTTCGAATTTAACCTTCAAAGAGATTCATGAGGTTTGGGAAGAAATTTAAGCTCAGCCCTAGGTACATTGGCCCCTATGAAATCCTTGATCGCGTAAAAGCAGTGTCCTATCAGCTTTCACTTCCTCCAAATATAGCACAAGTTCATGATGTCTTCCATGTATCCATCTTGAGGAAGTACATACCTGACCCTTCGCATGTAATAAATCCATAGGTGGTACAACTGGAACATTACCTATCTTATGAGGAGCATCCGGTGGAGATCTTGGATCGTAGAGACAAGGTTCTACACAACAAGACTACCCACCTTGTTAAGGTGTTATAGAGGAACCACAAATGCGAAGAAGCTATGTGGAAACTAGAGGAGTCTATAAGGAAGAAGTACCCACACCTTTTCTCTTCTTAGGGTATGAGTAAAAATTTTGGGGATGAAATTCCTTAAGGGGGGAAGAATCTAATGACCCAAACTTTTGAATAATATTTATTTTCTAATTTTTTGTGTTATTTCATTTTATACTCCAAAAAACTATATCATTTAATTAATGAAGTGATACCATTGGGTTTCGATTGTTATATAACCATTGTTCAATATAAACATTGGAAACTAAACTCTTAATGTTACAATTATTGTTTATAAATGCAAGTGATCTTGGTTAATTAATACATAAAGAAGAGTCGATGGATTTATCCAGTAGAATCTGGCCGTACAAATCCCATCTGTCAGAGCTTGGGAAGGAGGTAGCATCTCTAGGCTTTGCTTTAGACTAAGCCCAAGCTAGGATTCAACATGTGAAGATTGAACAGAATCACCTAAGGGATAAGTTCAAGCTGATAGAAATCATCACTCGGGCAATTTTGTCTGAGCCGCCCCAAGATGATATCACCATAGCACACCTTACACTTAGGTTATATGCAGGTGTTATAAGGGGCTATGTAATAAGGCATTATATAATTTTTGTAATCCCTTGGTATAAATAAAATTGTTATTTCTTAAAATTTGTGATTTTCAAATGTTTGGATAAATATGGGATAGATATTATTGATGAATTTTGGAAAAAGGGTATATTAAAATATTCTTGTAAACTTTAAATAATTAATAATGTGAAATTATTTTCAAAAAATGGTCTTATTCAGTTGTGATCAATAAGAAATTTAGAGTCTAATAAGATCAACTTGATTTTTATTAAATAGTAAATTATGAATATTAACATACCCTTATGAATAGTTATGAATATTAAATCATCCAAAAAATAGAAACTTCACCCATGAATGTATAAATACAATTTATACATCTTAAAAGTGAAAAAACAATCATAGTATAAGTTTTGTTATTTTTGTAGGTCATAAATATTTTATTTACAATTTTATAATTAATTTAATAATTTAAAATGAAAATTTATTTTCATAAAATGTAATCATAAATTGTTACTTTATTGTCTTATGGTTATACAAAAATTTTATGGGACCTTGATTACTTTTTCAAGGTATTACAAAATAAGTTATAGTTTTAGAGTTTTTTATTGAATAAATAATGATTTTATTTAAAAATTAAATTAAAAATATATAGGAAATTATTTTCATAAAATTTATTTCATTTTTGAATTCAGAGCATCGATATTAGGTTAGTCTGAATTTATGATATTTTTATAAAATGTTTTGTTTTTCAGTGAATAATGAAAATACAGTTTTGAGTTTCAGGTGTTTAATGACATCATTAATGATGTAATAATGATGTAATAATTATGGTAGACTTTTTAATAGTAAGATATCCTATGAGGTGTCCCAATTGGCCAATACCATGGTCAAATACCATGGGAAATCCCATGGTTTTTCAAATACCACCGATGAGGTGTCCCTTGGAAATTAATTAAATATTCCCTCACTTTTCCTATAAATTACAATCCATTACCTCATTAATTTCATTAAAAAATCCTCCTCAATAAATTTCTAGTCTTATTACCTCACAAGGATTTCTCCTAAGGTTCCCTCAAGCCCCCTAAGGTCCCAACATTCAAGCTTTCGAAGTTACTCTTCAAGGTAAGGGAACCTTTCACCCTCCTCTTTTAGTCGTGATTTCCTTTAAGTTATGTCTTCCAGTTTCCCTATTATTATATGAGGGTATGTTCTTATATATTCTTATTACTATTAATTTTATGTTCAAATGATTATATACCCTTTCTTATATCATCAATTTATTTTCTGAATTTTTAAATGACGTCGTTAGGCTACCGAATTTTCGTAAAAGAAATTGTATTTTCTCTTTTCTTTTAAGTTTCCTTTTCATGGGGTATGTCATTCCCCACCATTATCTTATTTTTTTATTTTTCACCTCTATTTTAAATGATTAATTTATTTATGGGATACCCTTGTCCCCTCTCTTTTTATTATTTTCTAAAACCATGTTATATAGCTGTTATGCTGCAGAAATTTTTTCTCAAAATATCTCTCTCTTTTTCTCAAGAAATTATCTTGTTTTATTTATCTGAATACCCAAATATATTTTCATTTCTAGAGGTATTCATAAAGACATAAAATTTATCTATTTTATTCTGGAATTTACATACAAGAAACCCTCTTTCCTTTTCTAAGGGTTATAAAAGACATAATGATCATGTTTTTAAGCACTTTTAAAACGTCACGATTTTGATGTGAAACCCATTACTTTTACTCTCTATCGGTTATTTATGAAATGTTTGATTATGATCTATGTGGATCACATTATAATAAATTCATATTAAGGGTTTTCCCTGATATCTCTCCAATTCATTGTGTAAATAATATAATCTCTAGAGATGATAAGTTTCATGATACCTTGGCAAATAAACTTGGTAATTTTTATGACACCTTGGGGATAAACCTTGGTGATATGTTCATGAATGTATAAATTAAATGTTGTATCCACATATTCAAGTTATAATTAAATATATTTTCATTATTTTATTTCTCTAATTTCATTTATCATGTCTTTATGTTTTTCATCAAGTTCTTTGATATCACAAGTAAACTGATTCCCTTACTTTCTTTACCGGGCCTTTTGATTACCCTTTCCTTTGATGTATGTCTCCAGGTTATGAGATGAAATAATTTTATTTAGGATTAACTTATGATGAATCCTTAAAAGTGGATTAGAATAATTTTTTATGTTTTCATGTTTTTTTTCTGATTTCCAAGACAATAGACTTTAAAGATCCTCTGTTTATAAAATGTAATGAAAAGTTATGTAATAAAAAGGCGAGATTCCATAGAGAATGTGATGTGATCATCCATAAAGGTGAATGACATGAGATGTATTATCTACCAAGTCATTCTATAATCAATGAATCAAGAACGTTTGATTTGGATATATGAGATTGACATACTCTATGTCACATGGTCACTCAATGTCATGGACAAAGGGAATGTATGAGAATTCATGCTAACATGAGATGTGGCTAGTGGATATAGGTATAGATATAAATGTGTTAGATGGAGATCACTTCATATCCCTTTGTGGCTTGAGTAGCATTGATGATTTACTAAAGGTCTCTCTTTTCTTGCATTTATGGATCTGATGATTCATATTTGTTTTCAATGCTACAAAGCATTATGGGGTCATATTTTCTGATTGGCTAAATGAGGATTGAATTTGACACATAGTGTTGTTCTAAAAATGTTTTAAAGTTAATAAAAAAGAGATTTTTATGAGTATTCACAAGGTATTATATATGATACGATGCATGGTGAAGTTAATGATAGCTATCCAAAAAAATGGAAGATAAAATATTCAAAATAGTGTGATTAAAGGGGGTTATTTTTGACTTTAGGGGAGGTTATAATACCCTCTAAACACTTTAGCGGAGGTTATGAAAAACCACTGGTAAAGTGGCTTCCCACTCCTATTAGAAGCATTTTTTCATCATCACTGGCAAGGTTAAAAAAATTAGAGGTGGTTAATTAAGAGTGGGGGTTAACCCCTTCTAAATTTTAGGGAAAAATATTTAAAACTTCTATAAAGCCTAACTGATTTTTATTTTTAAATTGAACCAACTTTGGGGAGGTTCAAAACCATCCCAAATCTCTAGTATTTAAAAAAAATTGGGATTTGGGGTCGTTCACAACCACCCTAAATTGCTAGTATTTAAAATAAAAATCAGTTGGGTGTTACTTCCTCTTTAGGCACACTATCGCCATGCCTCCGTGCTCTCAATTAGAAGGCATACCTTCCCTCTGCCTTCCCATGAGATTAGGTCAACAATACCACCCTCCATGTCATGGGGGTTAACCTGTTCTAAATTTTAGGGGGGAAATATTTAAAACTATAGTAAATCTCGACTGGTTTCTATTTTTAAATTGAACCAATTTTGGGACGATTCACAACCATCCTAAATTGCTAGTATTTTTAAAAAAAACCAGTCAAGCTTTGGGGCGGTTCACAACCACCTCATATTTCTAGTATTTAAAAGAAAAATCATTCGGGCACTGCTTCCCCCCTAGGCACATTTTTATCATGATTCCATTCTCTCAATCAGAAAGCATGCCTTTGCCCTAACCTCCCATGAGATGAGGTCAACAACGCCTCCCTCCTTGTCATGAGGCCAATACACTTACCCCAATACCCATGGAAATTATTATCCATTAGTAGGTTTCAAACCAACACTGTGTTAAAATCCAGCCCATTGACTTTCCCGCCTTAAGAGGTGAAATTCTTGAAATACATGCACACATGTTTGTATTTATATATATTAAAATATTTATATAAATGAATATTATTTGTATAATATATTTAAATACATTTAAATATACAAACTTATATATACATTTATATATACATTAATGTATTGATATTTATATTATGTATACATTTATATTATATACATTCATATAATATATTAAATACATTATATTAATGTATACACAAATATAAATATGATATATTATATTATATATATATATATTGTATATATTTATATACATTAATTTATTCATATTTATATTATGTATATATTTATATTATATATTAAATACCTTTATATTAATATATACACAAATATAAATATGGTATATATTTATACAAATATAGAATATAATATACATTAATGTATTTATATCTATATTATATATATTTATATTATATAAATTTTCTTTATATATTATACCAATATATATATATATTATAAAAATATATTATGAAAATATAAATATATATTGTAAAAATGTATATTATACAAATATATATATCATACAAATATGAATACATATTATATTATATAAATATATTATATGAATATAAATATAAATATATCAAAGTTGTATTTATTTATTTATTATATTTATATGTATACAAATGTATATTATATATTATATATTATACAAATATACTATTAAAATATACATATATAAATATATATTATATTATTCTGATCGATAGAAATATGTATATCTATATATGATATATTTATACGCATAAAATTCAAAAATGTAAATATATATATATATATATATCATGTTTATATTTTATATTTAAATATATATTATTTACTATATTTATATGTATGCAAATATATATATTATATATTATATATTTATATATTACCCAAATATATTATACAATATATATATATATATGCGTGTGTGTGTGTGTGTTATAAATTTAAACATGGACAATGAAAAAAAATATTAACACACACACACACACACATATATATATATATTATGTAACACCCTGATATTTTAAAAGAACACTATGTTTGATAGCGTACAAGATATGAAACTCCCAACTTAAACGAACAATGAAATATTATTATGTGATCGTTATAACCTAACTGTTAAATTGGTAGGAATGAATAGTATTAACCACATTATTAAATATAATTGGTCAACTCATTGTTAATTTATTAATTAATTCTTTGAAAATAAGCACTATATTTTTAGTAAATCCATTTTATTCTTCAAAAATATGTTTTCTTCAAAAATGGTTTTCTTGCTTTTTATGAGTGAATATTATAATAAATTACTAGAATTTTTATAAATTTTATTTTATAAAAATAATATCATTTTTAGAAATAAACATATTAAAATTATCTTAGGGTGAATTTTTGGGTTTTTTATGAAAATGTTGATTTTCCAGTGAATAGTGAAAATACCGATTTTTATAAAAATGTCTTTTATTTATATTAAAAATTTACTTTATGATTTTAATTTGATATAAAATTAAATTAAGTACACTTTATTTAGATATAATTGAATTAATTACATTTTAATCATCCTTGTATCTTATTTTGGTATAAGTATATTTTTGGGCTTAAAAACGCATTTTTCAAGCAAATTGTTTTTCATTACGTTTTGCGGTATTAATTTTAAATTAAATTATGCCACTTCTATGAGTTGATTCCTAAAAAATATATTCCATATTTAGAATCAGTGGGTCCATATTTTTTAAATAGTACCCTTTTATTTTTTTCCATTATGAATAATAACTATGGTAATTTTATTACCACGATAAGGGTAAATCAGGTAATTTAGGTTCCTAATAAAATGATAAGTACTATAAAATGATCCTAACTATGATTACCCTACCTTAAAATGTTACTTAATCTTTAATTTTTCACAAGACCATACATTATTACACATTGATGATCTTTTTAGTTTTAGAGTTTTAAAGAATTAGGATATCTTACATACATGACATACCATATTCATACAAGAGGATACTACTAAAACAATATCCATTTTCTTGAAAATATAAAACATTAAAACATGATTTCATTAACAACACTCCATATCAAACATCACAATTCCCTTATTCATCTTACCCATCCTTATATCTTGTGGAAAATATTTTTAAAACTTGGAATGAGTATAAAACTTAGTAAGAGATATAAAGAAAGAAAGTGTTAGTCAAGTGATAACATAAAAACCATTAAAACTCATAATCATAAAAATAAATATGCATAAAAACACCATGTATTTGACTTGGTAAATATTTACCATATCACTCTAACATTCATCCTTACACATGTAATAACCTTTTGGTCAACTTCCATCTCCGGAGTACACAATGCATTAGAGAGCTATAATGGGGCTCACCCGTCATATCTTGAGCTATAATGGGCTCAACCCAACATATCTTGAGCTATAATGGGATCAAACCAACATATCTTGAGCTATAATGGGATCATCCCAATATAAATAATGTCAAATAAACATATCATGGTAATAAAGTATCTTTAAATTAGGAGAATCTACTAATTTCATATACATATAAAAAAATAATCCTTTTGAAATTTATTAAAGAGAGTTTTAAAAGGATTTTTAAAAGAAATTCCCTTAAAATATAATCGGAGTGAGAATTAATAGAATGGAATGGATATGTGTATACACTATAAATACACATATTAAAATATAATATAAACAAAAATTCATCACACCAATAATATTATTACCACATAATGAATAAAGAAGAATGTTAACCCAAAGAATGGAAATTGGGTTAAGAATTCCCTTACCTCGGGTTATTCTTACTTAAAATGTGTTTAAAACTATTGTATAATGGTTATAAGAGTTTTATTAATATCTTAAAGAATCATATTCATGTTTATAACACCTTATATGATTATTTCATAACATCATTTCACCCTTTAATTATTAGTATTTTGTTCCTTCCACTATTTTGGGTTCTTTCTTTACATATTTTCCATGATCGTTTTATGATGGATGTTTTTATCGATTGGAAGTGAAACTCCAGAATTGGAATGGAATAGTAGTTACATATTTCTAGAATCATAAATTATACCATTTATCATTTTTAATTCTGAAATTAGGATGAATCATAAGTTAAAAAATTAATGATGTTCGTTTAGATCATTTTAGTGGTTCTTTGATAATAACAACCTCATTTTGTTTTATAAATTAAAACCATATATACAAAATAATTACAGAACCATGAATGATAAATAATAAATTTATTATAACCTGGTTCAACCATAAAAATGGTTTCATTACTAGACTTGAAATAATTAAATCAAAATGAAATCACATCGTCCACGATGTCGGTAATTCGACACATCACGGACAGTGTTTTTATTCCTTGAATAAGTGGGAGAGGATAAGAAGAATGATGATGAATTTTCCATGAACATGAGAACATAAAAAATATAAAATATTTATAGATATTTCATTCCTCTTGTATAAGAGGAGGTGATGAAATAAAAATAAAATAATAGAATCTCAAAATAAAAGAAAAGTTGAGAAATCCCTTACGAAAATTCGACAGCCTAACGGCGTCGCTTAAAATTTCATAAAATATTTTTATGAGAGAAAAGAGAAATCTCGTCATTATTACATACTATGGTTATTAAGGGGCATATTTAATTACATATCTCAACATAAACCAAAGGAAATTAAAAATAATAACATAAAATGAAAGAAAATAAATAAAACAAAATAGGATGTTTACCTCTTGATCTCTTCTCCTTGAGATCCTTGGTTTTGGCCTTTGGGTGAGACCAGAAGGTCTAGGACGTGGGGAAGGAGATTGGGGAGGGAATTTGGAATAAATTAGATAATTATCAAGGCTTTAGAGGTGTGGGAGGAAGAGGGGAATGATGGTGGTATTTATAGTGGAAGAGAGGAGGTATTTTACATTATTTTAATCATTATTATAATATTTTTTTCTCAAGACTATGAATAGTCTTAATTAATGTGACCCAAAATAGTAATAATGGCATGTGAGTTCGAACCAATTTTCCTTACATCACTTATGATGTCATAAATAGTGTATTTTATTGATAATTTGAATATACGGTATTTTATCGTATTTCACTATCCATCGAAAATTCAAGAATTTCATAAAAATCCCAAAAATTCACCCTAACCATTTTTTGACGTGTATAATTCAAAAATGAACTAAATTTTTTGAAAATAATTTTCTAAATAGTATTAATTTAATTTTTAAATAAAATCATACTTAATTCAAAAATTAATAATTTTAATTATATAACTACTTTTATATCGCGTCAAAAAATTAACCAAGATGTCATTATCTTAAAGCCTTAAGAAAATTAAATAATAATAAAATATACTATTTATTAGGGTCATATTACTATTTATATTACTGTTCATAATGGTATATTACTATTCACTAAAAAACAATTTGGTTCCATCAGACTCCAAATAACTTACTAAACACAATTTTAGATGACCATTTTTCTAAATTCAAAACACAGAAGCAAAAAAAATTATGTTTAAAGGCTTGTTATAAATATCTTATTAAAACAAATTTTTATGCATTTCATTTTTTTTAAACCTTAAGGTGTTACAGTATCCCCACCTTCTATAAATTGTGTCCTCGTGATTTTATTTACTTATTAAACAAGTGAGGGTACCTTTCTATTATATCATTTTCAGATTCCCATGTTGCTTCTTCAGCAATGTGGTTTCTCCAAAAAAACATTTACCTAGTGGATTACCTTATTCTGCAATACCTATTCCCTTTGATCAAGAAGAACTAGTTTTTCTTCATAAGAAAGTTTCTTTTTCAGCTAAACTATTTCCGAGATCAAGACATGTGATGAATCTGGCACATACTTTCTCAATATCGAAACATGAAAAACATTATGTACCTGAGATATACTCGAAGTCAAAGCAACTTTGTATGTAAATAGTCCAACTTTATCGATGATTTCAAAGGGACCAATAAATTGTGGACTTGGCTTTCCTTTCTTACCAAAACGTATCACACTTTTCCAAGGAGAGATTTTAAGGAAAACATGGTCACCTGCCTCGAAAGAGAAGTCTTTCCTTATGTTATCTGCATAACTTTTCTGTCAACTCTGAGCTGTCTTAATGTGTTGTTGAATCATCTTCACTCTCTCATCCACTTTATCTACTAATTCTGGTCCCATCAACTTCCTTTCCCAAACTTCATCCCAAAAATCTGGAGTTTGATACCGCTTCTCATACAATTCCTCAAAAGGTGCCATATGTATACAGAAATAAAAAATTTTATTATAAGA
The DNA here is from genome assembly GCA_963277665.1 of Viscum album. Classification (NCBI taxonomy): domain Eukaryota; kingdom Viridiplantae; phylum Streptophyta; class Magnoliopsida; order Santalales; family Viscaceae; genus Viscum; species Viscum album. The sequence goes on from OY728164.1 coordinate 1,357,214,231, forward strand.
AAACTCAACTAAAGAAAGATGATGATCCCAACTTCCCTGATTATCCATTGACAAGCTCAAAGCATATCCTCTAAGGTTTGAATCATTCATTCTGACTGACCATCTGATTGACGATAAAAAGTTGTATTGAAATTTAATTATGTGTCCAATGACTTCTGAAGCCCCTTCCAAAAGTTAGAAGTGAACCTAGGATCCTAATCAGATACAATGGAAAGAGGAACTCCATTTAACCTGATAATCTCTTTGAGGTACAGTTGAGAAAGCTGATCCAATGGAATTGTATCTTGAATAGAAAAGAAATGAGAAGATTTTGTCTTCCGATCAACAATAACCCAAATTGCATTGTTACCTCGAGAATTCTTAGTTAGTACCACCATGAAGTCCATAGATATATTCTATCATTTCCACTCTGGCACTAGAAAAGGCTGAAGCACCCCCTTCGGTAACTACCACTCTGCTTTAACCTATTTACATGTCAAACATTTCACAGTAAATTCTGTAATATACCTTTTTATTCCATCCCACCAGTAGTACTCCCGAAGGTCTCTGTACATCTTAGTACTTCCAAGATGAACTGAAAATGGAGAAATATGAGCTTCACACAATAAATATTTCTTTAACTGGGAATCACAAGGCACACACAACCTTTTTCCAAATCTTAAAACACAATCTTTATCAAGGTTAAATTCTGGAATCTTACCCATTTAAACCAATTATACCTTTTTCTGTAGCTCATGGTCTTCCTTCTGTGCTTGCTTAATTCTGTCTGATAATGATGACTATATTAAAACCTGAAACAAAACCGATGTATTCCCTACACTAACAACTTCTAATCCAAAATTCATCAAATCATTAATCAATGGACCATGTTCCAAACGTAACATGGTTAATGGTGCATGATGTTTTCGACTCAAGGCATCTTCCACATTGTTTTATTTTCTTAGATTGTAATTGATGGGGAAACCATAATCCTTTATCAGTTCAATCCATCTTCCCTGCCTCGTGTTTAATTCCTTCTAAGTGAATATATACTTCAAACTTTTATGGTCAGTATATATTTGACATTTGGATCTGTATAAATGGTGCTTCCAAATTTTCAAATCAAAAAACCATAGCTACCAATTCCAAATCATGTTTGGGGTAATTTAACTCATGAAGTTTTAGTTTTCTTGAAGCATAAGCAATTATCTGATCATTCTGCATCAGAATAAAACCAAGTCCCTTCAATGAAGCATCACTATAGATGAAAAACTCACCATTTTGGGAAGGCAAGTCCAAAAATGGATCATTCACAACTCTCTTCTTCAATTCTTGAAAACAGACAGCACATTCTTCTGTCCAAAAAAATTTAACCCCTTTTCGTGTTAACTTAGTTAGTGTTCCAAATAACCATGCAAAGTTTTTAACAAACCATTGGTAATAACCTACTAATCCAAGAAAACTATGAATCTCTATAACATTTTTAGGTCTTATCCATTCATCAACCACTTTTTCTTGGCAGGATCAGCTATTATTCCATCCTTATTTACAATGTTCCCAATAAAAGAAATTTTTTGCAACCAAAAATCACACTTGATGAATTTTCCATACAATTTCTTTTCTTTTAAGGTTTTAAAAACAACCCTCATATGTTTTTTATGATCCTCTTTACTTCTAGAATATACCATAATGTCATAAATAAACACAACCACAAACTTATCCAATAACTCATGAAATATTCTATTCATAAGATCCATGAATATAGTAGGTGCATTAGTTAACCCAAAAGGCATGACTAAAAATTCATAATGACCATATCTAGTATGAAATGTAGTCTTCAAGATGTCTTCATCCTTTACTTTCAACTGATGGTACCCCAACCTCAGGTCAACCTTTTAAAAATACTAAGCTCCTTGGATCTAGACAAATAAATCATCAATATGAGGAAAAGGATACTTTTTTTTAAAATTAATTTTATTCAAGGCTCTATAATCGATGTAAAGTCTCATTGAACCATATTTTTTCTTAACAAACAAGATAGGAGTGCCCCATGGTGAAGTGATGGGTCAGATGAAGCCTTTATATAATAATTCTTGCAACTAATTTTTTAATTCCATAAGTTCCATTTGGGCCATTCACTAAGAAGGTTTAGAAATTTTCTTATCATCAGTAACTAAGTCAATAGTAAACTCAACCTCTCGATTAGGAATAATACCAAGAAAATCATCGGGAAAAACATCTAGGTATTAATTTAACACTAGTACATCATTAATCTAGATAGTTCCTTTATCTTAAAAAATATGAGCAAGATAACTTCAATTTTTATCCTTTATCAATTTCTTAGCTTCCTCATATATTATTAATGGTATGGGTTCATTATTGTACACAAACTGAAATTCTTTCTGAAAAATGACTTCTTTTTCTCTACAATCTATCTTATAATGATAAAAAGAAAGCCATTCCATACCTAGAATAACTTCAAACTCTACTAGAGGAAAAACAATAAGGTTTTTAGGTAAACTCTTTCCACGGAAAAGGATTGGAAGATTCTTATAATTTCTTTTTTCCATAACATTTCCACCAGGTGTTTTTACCATGAGATCTGTTTTCATTTCATGACGTTGAATTCATAATTTTTCCGAAAATTTCTCAGAAATGAATGAATGTGTAGACCCTAAATCAAACAACACATTTTCAAAATATGTAAAAACAATAAATGTACCTAATACCACCTCATTTGATGGCTCAAAATCTGCTGAAGTGGTTTCAAATGATTTTACCAAACCCTTCTACTTCCAATCTTGTTGATTCCCTACTTGAGTAACAAGCTTCAGACAAACATTAGCAAAATGACCCAATTCTTTATAGTTAAAGCATCTCACCATTGGCTTCTCATTAATTTTCAGATCATTTTACTTGTAATCATGAGACATGTGTCCAAACTTTACACATTAGTAGCATTTCCTAGAATTTATAATACATTCACCAGTATTTCTTTTACCACACTTTTCACAAGAAGGGAAATTCATTTTCTTACCTTCAGACTTCTTTGACGAGTTCTTCCCCATTGCCTGCCAACCTGACTACTTATTATTCTTTTCATCACGAGGCACATATGTTTTAGAAAATTTCATATCAACTTTTTCAGCACAACGAACAATCTTCTCATAGCTTTTAAACTCTCATGAGGCCAAATATCTTCAAAAAAACGGTTTTAAGCCAGAGTAAAATCTATTAATTTTACTTTCAAAATCCAAAGTAAAATTTGGTACATACCTGGCCAATCTTGTAAAATTTTATTCTTATGATTATATATAATTTTTATCTTTTGGCTTCAGTTCCAAGAATTTTTTCTCCATTCTGAATCGAACACTTTTTGGAAAATATTTCTCCAGAAAAAGACTATTAAAATCATCCCATTCCAGACTGTCAAGATTATCTATTTCTCTTGTATTTTTAACCAGAGACCACCATTTATCAGATTCACCTTCCAAGTGATAAATGGATAGTGTTACCTTTTGATGTTGAGAATATCTCATGACATCAAATAACTTTTCTGGAGCATTGATCCATCCTTCAGCTATCACTGGATCTGCGGTTCCACTGAACACTGGAGGATGTTGCCTCATAAAATGCTTCACAAAAGACATGTTTATTCATGATAGTTCATATTCCTCTCTAGAATGGATATATCCCCCATTTATTTCTTGAGTCAACTGAGCCATTGTTTTCACAAACTGCTTGGTTCTGATTCCCACCATTTTGGGCTGCAGATTCGGACAGACATCAGCCTCTTGGTGCCTTCCTACTTATGTTTCCCTATTTTTTCTATGGAAAACCATTCTATAAAAACATAACCTTGATAAAGAAACATGTTAATCCTTAAATTCTATAACATTTTAAATTAATATAGAGTAAAAAATCATTTATGGTATTCTTTTAACATCATCTTAACCCCTAAATTTGTTTAAACCATCCTTTGATACTAACTATAAAGACTCGGCCTTAAAACGTTACAATTAATATTACTATTCATAAGTGTATTTTACTATTCACCAAAAAAAGTTGGTTCCATAAGACTCCAAATAACTTACTAAACACAATTTTAGATGACCATTTTTTTTAATTCAAAACATAGAAGCAACAAAATTATGTTTAAAGGCTTGTTATAAATATCTTCTTAAAACAAAGTTTCATGCATTTCATTTATTTTTTTAAAACCTTAGGGTGTTACGCTAACACTTTATATGATCTTATTATATGATTCAATTTCGTCCATACTTATCTAATATTTGGTTATATGGAATTTTATGGCCATTTGGTTGAGATTATGATCTTTATAGTTTTTTATTTCAAGAAAAGTCAAACATGTCACACTCTATTTCTTAATAGCTATAATTTTTTAAATATGGGTTTAACCAAAGAATATTTTTTATTATAAATAGTATTTTGAAATATAAAATTTTTATATTCATCATGGTAATTTATTTTTAATTTTTAATGAAGAAATAATTAAATTAAATTCTTACACAACGATAATGCAGTAATTATTTAATTAATGGAATAATAAAATAAATGATATTAAAAATATTAAAAATAACATAATTTGAGATAATTAAGGTGATAAATTAATTCTATAGATTACTTTGACATGTTTAGAATATAGAAAAATATTTGGTTCGAATTTGACTTGTTTTCTTGAGGTTTTTAAATTCAAAGTAATGAATAGTATCAAAATTGACAATAATGATATTTTATGGGACTAATATTTTATTAAATTATTTAAAAATCATAAAAATATTAAATAAGAAAAAATTGTATAATATATGGTCAAAAATTTCTTCCCTTTTTAATTTTTTTCCATTTTTAATCATTTAGATCTATAATAGTCTTATTATATTTTAATATTTTTAGAAATTCCAAAAGTGCCTCTCACCTCAATTATAAAATGGAACCACTTCCTTTGCTTCTTTACAATACTTTTAACCATATATATTGACCAAAATATGCCCATTTATCTTATAAACGTCCTTATCTAAGCTCTATAGGTTTTTTTCCTTTAAAAAGATCAACCTTAGATCCCATAAGAAGAGATCTGAATGAAGTTTTCCAAAGAAGTGGTGATTGTCTTTACCAGCTCTTTCAAGTTTATTTCTTCTTCTAATTTCTCTTCATGTGTTGTTTTTATCCAAAATTAATAAATATAATATCATATATATATTCATATGTTATTATTATTATGAGACAACTATATTCTACCTTTTATCCATCCTATGAAAAACAAAATCACCGTGTGTGCGTACAGACGGCTCATCGTCTTCACATAACAGTGTGATTAGTTTTTCATCACCACTTTACTTGGATGGTTATAAAGATAAAAATAATGGATATATATTATAATTATGACATGATATTTATTTTTTAAAATTAATATATAATACATTTCCATACCTATTCACCATTAAGGGAATGATATTGTTTCTCGTACGTACGTATGGTCTACCGTCTCTACAAAGCGATGTGACTCATTTTCCATATACAACTTTAAATAATGGTAATAAAAATGTATTAAAGCATTAAATATTATACATATAGAATTAATAACATTATGAATATTATTAATCTATATTTCATTCACATGAATCAGAACTTACGTGATAAAACATGCATGGAAAAATGAAACAGTTAACACCCAAAACAAAAGTAATAATAAAATATTGTTAACAAATAGGTGGTAAGATATTATATAAGTAATATAAATGATATAATAATATAAATATGGTTTTTTTATAAAATAATAACATGATTTAAATTATTATATAGGAGGTTAAATCATGTTCAACTAAAGAAAAGTGCAAGGTATGGGATTTTTCATCTCACTTTTACTTATGTGAGACATATTCCATATTCATCACTTAATTCTTTTGTATGGTGTATATAATTCCCCTTTTATATATTATATCATGAATATTTTCATATTCTTGGTATTTAAAGATTCATTTGATTTTATTTCTTTCATGGGTCTTACGATTCAAAAGATACCCAAGTGGTAAGGGTTTATTTCACAATCTCATCATTATTCAGGATTGTTTATTTGTAAGTCTTAATTAAGGAATATTTCTATTCCATGTACATGTTTTCTAAAAGTGTTTTAAAAAGGTTTTTTATATTATTATAAAATTATTTAATTTCATTTTTAACCATTTTTTACTTTTTATAAAAGAGTTTGAAAAGAATCTTTTTTATTTTTCCAAATAAGATACTTTATGAATTTTTTGAAAAAAATATGGAAGAAATGTTTTTTAACTTATACTACATGAGGGGATTTTCCTAAATTTTTATTTGTACAAATTTATTTAAAAGTAAACTTCAAATTTATAAATATATTTTCCTTAAAAATGTTTTTAATGATCTTTTTATAGTACTTTTATTCATCAATGAAAACAACCCATATTTTTATTATTCACCGCTAGATATATGTTTTAATGATACCATATTTTGAATCATTCACTTACTTTTGATAATTGGATATTTAATTTCTATTAAATATACACATTCTTGTATCATGGATATATATTAAAATAGTTTAGAGAGGGGGATTATAAATAAACAAATATATCTATTGCACCTAAAAGTACTCACGGAGACTCAACCCTGAGATCTCCCACAAGACCCCTCAAAGGCATAACCACTAGGCTATGCCCCTGGGGGATTGATGTATCATGGATATAGTTATTTCCTAAGTTGTATACCATTTCTACATATGGTGTTACATTTGGAAATTATTTGATTGATTGGGGAATTATTGATAAATTTGTATTCTTTACTATGTACAGATATTTATTGATGAGCCCTATTGATTCATGAATTAAATCGATCATTTCAATATATGAGGAATATTTTGGACATACAGTGATGGGTGAAGCCTAAAATTATATAGCCCCATGATGCATCGGTGGGTCTTATAAGACAAATCAGTTATCCAAATTAAATGGTTTTTTATCCATAATGATTAAATTTTCCTATGAATGGTCTTTACAGTATAGATATCATGATTTCTGAGATCATGGAATCCAATATTAATCATTTACCTTATTAATAATTTGGTTATTATTATCCATGAGATTTTATCTATGATATTATCCATGTATTTATATTTTTTAAAATTTATTAATTAAATGATAGTTGTTTCAAATTATTTGTATCACCATACAGATTATTCCTTATCTTTTCATGATAGACATGTTATTGATACCATTTTGTCACAAACCGAATCTGGTTGCCACTAAAATCGGCACCAAAACCAGTTCGTGACAAGGCTCGAAGGGTTTTCCCTATCCCCACAGGCTGGTACAAGTTCCCAAGTATTGATAAATTTGGTTTGGGAATGATTTACCTAAGTATGAAAGCATAAAACCTTAAAATAATCAATAATAAGAATCTGCAATTTCAATGCCAAACAAGACTTAGGAAAAAACCATAACTGAATACATGGTTTTAAATAAGGTAAAATAGGTCAAAATATAAATAAAAAATGTATCAAGTCATCCACAAATACTCCGCATGACAAGGGGTCATCATTCCCGAGCCTTCTCCACAACACAACACCATAGGAGGGAACTAACAACCCGAACCACCTTCACCCAAGGTTTTTCCATTACCTAATTCAAACATAATCAAATATACTTACACCCAAGTTGTGTAAGTAGGGTGTGAACCTCATCCCAGTAGGATACCACCCAAATATTCCTGAGGGTATTCAATACAAGGTGAAAAGCATGTGGTTTTACTATGTAAATAAAAAGAACGATAAATTCCAAGTAGTGAAGCTTTCAATTGAAAATAGTTTTCAAACTAAAACATTAAGAATGTTAACACAATTAAATAAAAAAATTTATCTACTATAAAGTAAATCTAAATACACCCTAATACTACGGTAAATACCACAAATAAAATGATCACTAAAATCAGGAACACCCCTAGGCAACTAGCTAGTCTCGAGCCCTATGTACCTCATGCCTCGGTATAAAGTAACCATGTCACAAATACTTTATCATGCACGATACAATAGTAGGTAACATACCCATAACCTATTTTTCCCAAAAAATCATCCATATAGTTTATTTAGAGTTGTCTTTATCCATTTTCTCAGTGAAACATAGACAAAACCCATCTGGATCACTAGTCGTACTAGTATATATCCACCCACCTAGGTACATGGGCTTCTCCCTTTGTGCTCAAACAATTTCAGCATACTACAAACATCCATTTGCATATAAAAACACCACTACTGGTCACATAAAACCAATACAGTGTCTATACGCACTTTATACCACTTAACACACACAATAAAACATTTTGATTTTCAATAAAACAACTTCCCAAAATATCACATTATTTTGCACCCAAAACTCCTTGAAATACCAAAATTTCACACCATGTGCATACTTAGAAGTCACAAAAAAGAAATGGGAGCCCTACACCTTTCAATTAAACCAAAAAATCAGTTTTAGGGTATCCCCATATGATTTAATAATTGATATCATTGTAAAACCTCCATTTTCACACAAACATGGCACTTAAAGTTCATATGCTTCATAGACACCATTAAAACAGATTTTCACAGTAATAACCAAAGGGTATAAACATTCAAAAAAGTATTTTCAGCCCTAATAAATTCCAATAAAATCAAATAAGCAGTTGTAGTTCATCACCAAGTGAAAAAATAAAATATTTCTTTGAAAACCCCCCAATTTCACATAAAAATGAAACCTAAAATTTATTTTCTTTATAAATACCACTAAAAAAATTTTGCAGCAACATTAAAATAAAATAAACATGAAAATACCATAAACACAGCAATATAAGTCACAAAAATTGCACACACAATGAAATCACCTACCAAATTTGTTAAAACCTTGAATCCTTTGTGAAAACTCAAAACGCACCATCGCCACACCTCAAGGAAGGTAGATCAAGCCTAAAAACAGATTCTTGGACCAAGAAAACCCAAGGTTAAACCCTAGGTTAGAAACCCTAACCTCTGTTCATTTGGTACTTCAAAGAAATTGAAAGAAACTTCAAGAAAAAGGGGGAGGAACTAAGAGGGATAAACACTTACTTGATATTGTTTGAATTTCCTCCACCAAATCCCCATTAAAAATGAAGGTCCAAGGGAGTCTTTATGTGATTGGGAGGCTGAAAATGCTATAAGGGTCGAATGGGGGAAGGAAGTTCCAAGTTTGGATAAATCCTGAGAGGGAAAAGAATTAATTTTTACACATTTTTAATGACCTGGACATAGGAACACGGTTTGTGTGCATGGTTTGGAAAACCGTGCACCTAAACCATACACCCTCCATTCTCCCCTAAAAACATCTTCAAAAGCCGCAAAAAATTTGTGGGGGCTTAGGGGAACTTAGTGGGAATGTTATGATAAAAATATAGGAAATATAAATACCTTTAATGAAGAATTTGTGTTTGATAATTCTCCCCATCATGAAAACTTTCCGTTCTAGAAAGTCAACTAGAGGCTTGATCAGATTACAAGAATGGGTACTCATCCTAAACCCATGAATTCTGCTCCCATGTCTCATGTGTATCACTACCATGCTTCCAAAAAATCTGAACCAGAAGAATAGACTTCCCTCAAAGAACCTTTTCTTGGGATTTCACTATTTGCACTGGCCTCTCAAAAACTGACAAGTCAGGCTCTATCTCCAATTCTTCCCAACTCAGCACATGGGACAGATCCGGGTTGTATTTCTGCAACTAGGAGACATGGAATACATCATGGATGGATTTAAACTAAGGAGGTAAATCCAACCTGTATTCCACCTTTCCAATATGCTCGGTGATCTCAAAAGGTCTGACAACCCACGACGTCAGCTTCCCTTGCTTTCCCAATTGACGATGGCCTATGTGAGGGGACACTTTTAAGAAAACCATGTCACCCACAGAAAACTCTAGGTCTCAATGCCTTCGGTCAGCATACAATTTATGGTGACTATTATCTGTCAATAAACGCTGCCTGATCAACTTTACCTTCTCAAACGTCACCTGCACCAGACTCGGCCCCAGCAGTGAGGTCTCACCTACCTCATCCCAACACAGGGGGGACCGATAAGGCTAACCAGAGAGTGCCTCAAAAGGATCAATTAAAATTTATTATTGGTAACTATTATTATATGAAAATTAAACCAATCCCAAATGGCTATCCCATGAACCTTCAAAGTCCAGGACACGTGCACGGAGCATGTCCTCCAAAATCTGATTTGCCCGCTCTATTTGACCATCTATTTGAGGGTGGTATGACTTGCTTGTTTTGATCTGAGACCCCAAGGCCTTCTGGAGGCCTTCCCAAAATCTAGAAGTGAAGCTAGGGTCTCTATCTGAGACAACCACTGATGGAACACCATGGAACCTTACCACCTCCTAAAGATACAAACAGCCCAACTCATCCACTTTAGTTGTATCTCTGATAGGAATGAAGTGGGATGATTTGGTCAGGTGATCAATAACCAACCAAATGGAATTATTACCCTGAGTTGTATGAGACAAGCCAACAATGAATTCCATGGTGACCTCGTCCCAATTCCAGGTAGGAATGGGTAATGGCTGGAGCAAACCGAAGGGCCTTTGATGCTCTGCTTTCACCTTCTGGCATGTATAGTATCTCAACACAAAGTCCACTATGTCTCATCTCATACCTAGACACCAGAATTGTCATCGAACATCATAATACATCTTGTTGGCACCTGAATAGACAACCCACTAAGACTGGTGGTTATCCCACATCACCACCTTCCACAGAGATAACGGCACTACTGAATGGCCCTTGAAGCACAAGATGCCCTCAGGGGACGACGACCAATCAGAGGACGTCTCCCCACCATGAATAAACCGCCTAGACCACTGACAAATATCATCACTAGGCTGTTCCCACTGAATCAACTCTAAGAGAGGATTCAACCGAACACTCTCCAAGAACGCACCCCCATTTTTCTCCTTCGTCTCCACATGCATCTAAGTAGAGTCCCATCAAAGTCCACTCATCACTGGACTTCCTCAAATCCTGCACTGGAACTCTTTTTCTCAAGGCTTTGGCCACCACATTACCCTTTCCTAGGGTATAGACAATGTCAAATTCGAAGCCCTGCAATTACTCGATCCAACGACACTGCCTCAAGTTGAGGTCCTTCTGCGAGAAGATATAGGCCAAGATTTTTGTGATTAGAGTAGACCACAAACTTCTCCCCAAAGATATAGTGACACCAAGTCTTTAAAAAATGCATCACTACTCCCAACTCCAAGTCATGGGTCGGGTAATTATTTTCATATGGTCGGAGTTGGCGAGAGTCATACGCCACTACGTGATCATCCTGCATGAGCATGCACCCAAGACCCATACCTGAAGCATTGAAATACACCACATACCCCTTTCCAACCTATAGAAAAATCAGCATGGGGGTGGTATTCAACCACCACTTCAGATCCTCAAAGGATGCCTGACATTCTGGGCCCCATACAAACTTCACCCCTTTCTGGGTGAGTGCGATCATCAGTGAAGAAATCCAAGAGAAATCTCGAACAAATCGCCTGTAATAACCAGCTAGGCCAAGGAAACTTCTGATCTTGAACACATTCTTCAGCTGCTCCCATGACATAACTACACCAATCCTCCCAGGGTCCACTGAAAACCCCTACTCTAAGATCGCATGCCCCATAAATTTCACCTCCTTGATCTATAATGTGCACTTTGACAACTTTTCATAGAGGTGGTGATCTTGAAAAGTACCCAAGATGATCCTCAAGTGATGTTGTGTTCCTCTTCAGAGACAGAGTATACTATAATGTCATCCACGAACACCAAAATGAAGAAATTGAGATACTAGTGGAACACCCTATTCATGAGTGCCATAAAGACCATTGGATCATTGGTCAATCTGAAGGGAATTCCCAAATAATCAAAGTGGTCGTACCTGCTTCGGAAGGTTGTCTTCAGGATATCTTTCTCTCTCACCCTGAGTTGATGGTATCCCAAATGCAAGTCTATTTTTGAGAACCACTTTTCCCCCTTCAACTAATCAAACAAATCATCTATTCTAGGAAATGGGTATTTTTTCTTAATTGTTACCTTATTCATCTTCCGATAGTCAATGCACAACTGGAGGGATCCGTCTACCTTTTTCATGAACAACACAAGAGTGTCCCAAGGAGAGACGCTCAGGTGAATAAATCCTTTGGATTACAATTCTTCCAACTATATATTTAATTCCCTCAGCTCAGTAGGGGCCAGGAGATATGATGGAATAGATATTGATTGTGTTTCTAGCGCCAGATCAATCGAGAACTTCACATCCCGTTATGGGGGAAAACCCAAAAAATCATCCGGGAATACCTCTAGAAACTCATTCACTACATGAGGTAGTGTACCTTCAGGTTAAATACCATCGTCCTCTAGCATGATAGATGATAACTATAATATAATATTTCCTAACTATGAGAGTGGAGGTCCTGCGTGACCCGACCGAGGATCCCATTCTCCACGAAAAACCTGACGGCTCCCATCAGGTGCTGTGAAACTCACTCAACACCTATAGAAATCGATGTGTTCCTGTAAGTGTACCATCCAATCCATGCCAATTATTATGTAAAAAATATCCATATCTAAGACCAAGAGGTCACACTCCATCTCAATCCCTAACATGGAGAGCGCACATTATGGGCACCTACGACCATGCTCCTTCTTCTTTTCCAGCGGTGTCACCAACTCCATCACAAAAGACAGCAACTCGATTAGAAAATTTAGTGTGTACACAAAACATGAAGAAATGAATGAAAAATAAGCACCAGTATCAAAAAGAGCATCATATATAGAAGACACGATCAAAATGGTACCTCGAACTGTCAATGGTCCCACCTCTGATCTTGCTAGTGCCTGATCAACCACATGGAGATGTCCTCTATCTGCCTGAGGACGACCCTTAGTCTGTGGTTGTGACCTAAACTGGCTCTTCCTAGAAGATGACCCAGCCCTACCACCATGACCACCAAATCGAGATCCCCCAGTCCTCAACGGCTCAGATTGTGTTGGCACTCCTCTTGAATCCATTAACCTTTCCCCACTCGAAAGTATATGTGCCACCCCGCAGAAGCACTACAAATTCCCCATACCTCCACACTAGTAACAAGGCTTTGAAGGAATCAGGAATTCTGGTCAGATGTTACCCAGATTCCCATACTAGTGGCATACGACTGATCACGCATCAGAAGCCTCAGATGAAAACTGCCTGGAGGAGTGGCTTGAACTACCACCTCCCTTATTCACTTGTTCCTCCCACTTCCTTTTCTTTTCTGAATAGATGCCCCTTCCCACTACTGATACGGACCCAGAGAAACCAGACCTACCTTTTTAGTAAATCTCCACTATGCATGCCCGATCAACCACCTCAATATAGGTCCTCAGCTTAAATAAGAACACATGGGATTATATCTCTGGTCGCAAGCCTTTCTAAAACCTCTAGGCCTTCACTTTCTCATTGGAGATGATTTTAGGGGCATAAAGAACTAGTTCAGTGAAATTATTGGTGTACTCTATGAAAAAAATATTCCCCTAAACAATATCCATGAACTCTTGGGACCTAGAATATTCCAAGACCTCAGGGCAGTACTGCTCATTAAAGACAGACTTGAAATCTCCCCAAGGTATCTGCTCATTCTTCCCAATCTGAAGTACTGATTCCCACCACCTGCAACTGGGACCCTCCAAAAAAAGAATTCAAATTTCACCATGATCTCCTTTGGTGTATCTTGGAACTCAAACATGTGCTCGATCTTCTCGATCTATTACTCTGCTTCCTAGGGTTTTATGCTTCCTCGAAAAGTGGGAGGTTTATTTTTTAGGAAATCCTCGGCCTTGTCCTTTCTAGGACCAATATTATCCTCTCTAACATGATCTAGAAGAGGATCCAGTCCCTTCCCTAGATCCTGGATATCTCAGACCATGGCCTCGACTAGCCTATGATTAATTTTTGTGGGAGAACTCTCTCCGGCTTCCTCTCGTGGGCGCATGGGAGATTTCCGAGGAGGCATGTTGCTACAAAATGAAATAGTCATAAAAACAATAGTCAATACCAAAATTATAAAAAATTTAATCAAATACAGAAAATATAAATAATCTAAACACATTAAATTAATAAAATAAACAACTACTCTACCCTCGCCTGATGTCCATGTGTGGTCTGCAGCCCACACATCTCACCTGGAAGTGAAGTCAATCAGTCAATTCCAACGTCCCCTGGCGACTCAAGGTATGCCACAAGAGGTTTGGGATAGGCACCCTAATCATGACCAAAACTCTGAGTCTTGACATTCCTAGCTTCTTTCTATCCTAACTTATCACAAAATAGTAATGTAACCCAAAAACATTGGCCTCCTTTGATATCATTTTGTCACGAATCGAATCTGGTCGCCACTAAAACTGACACCAAACCTAGACCGTTACAAGGCCTGAAGGGCCTTACCTATCCTCACGTGATGGAACAATTTCTAGAGTATCAATAAATTAGGATTGGGAATAATTTACCCAAGTATGAAAGTATAAAACCTTAAAACAATCAATAATAAGAATCATAAATTTCAATGCCAAACAAGACTTAGGAAAAAACAATAACTGAATAAATGGTTTTAAATAAGGTAAAATAGCTCCAAATATAAATAAAAACAGCATCAAGTCATCTACAAATACTCCACACTATAGGGGGTCATCATTCTTGAGTTGTCTCCATAACACTGCACCATAGGAGGAAACTAACAACCTGAACCGCCTTCACCTAAGGCTTTGCCTTTAACTGATTCAAACATAATCAATTATACTTGTAACCAAGGGGTTTAAGTAGGGTGTGAGCCTAATACTAGTAGTATACCATCCAAATATTCCAAATTTTATGCAATACAAAGTGAAAATCATGCAGTTTTACTATGTAAAGAAAAACGACGATAAATTCCAAGTAGTGCAACTTTCAATTGAAAACAGTTTTCAAACTAAAACTTTCAGAATTTTAAAACAATTTCATAATGCATGTTAGATACTATAAATTACATACAAACACACCTTAACACCAGGGTAAATACCACAAATAAAATGATCACCAAAACCGGAAACACCCCTAGGCAACTAGCTAGTCTCGGTCCCCATGTCCCTCATACCTCAGTGTAAAGTAACCATGTAACAAATCCTTTCTTGTGCACGAGCCACTAGTAGGGAACATAACCATAACCTATTGATCCCCAAAAATCATCCATATAGTTTATTTAGAGTTTTAGTTATTCATTTTCTCAATGAAACAGGGACAAAACCCACCCGGATCACTAGCCGTACTAGTACATATCCGCCCACCTAGGTACCCAGGCTTCCCCCTTTGTACTAAAACAATTTCAGCACTCTAAAAACATAAATTTTCATATAAAAACACCACCACTAGTCACATAAAACAAATACATTATCTATACACACTTTATACCACTTAACACACACAATAAAACACTTTGATTTTCAATAAAACCAATTCCCAAAATCTCACATTGTTTTGCACCCAAAACTCCTTGAAATCCAAACTTTGCACACCATGTGCATAATTACACATCACAAAATATAAATGGAAGCCCAAAACCTTTCAATAAAACCAAAAAATCAGTTTTAGGGCATCTCCATATGATTTAAGAAGTGGTGTCATTGTAAAACCTCCATTTTCACACAAACATGGCACTTAAAGTTCATATGATTCACAAACACCATTAAAACAGATTTTTGTAGAGAAAACCAAAGGTTATAAACATTAAAAACAGTATTTTAAGATCTAATACATCCTAATAAAATTAAATAAGTGGTTATAGGGAAGTCCCAAGTGAAATAATAAAATATTTCTTTGAAAAACCCCCAATTTCACATAAAAATGGCACCTAAAATTAATTTTCTTTATAAATACCACTAAAACCAATTTTTTCAGAAACATTAAAATGAAATAAAATGAAAATACCATAAAAACATCAATCTAAGTCACAAAAATTTCACACAAAATGGAATCACCTACCAAATTTGTTAAAACCTTGAATCCTTTGTGTGAAAACTCAAACGTACCACCACCGCACCTCAAGGAAGGTAGATTAAGACTAAAAATAAAAGATTGGATCAAGAAAACCCAAGGTTAAACCCTAGGTTTGAAACCCTAACCTCTGTCATTTGGGACTTCAAATAAATTGAAATAAACTTCAAAAAAGGGGTAGGAACTAAGATGGAGAAACACTTACTCGAGATTGTTTGAAGTTCCTCCACCAAATCCCCATTCAAAATGAAGATCCAAGGGAGTCTTTAGGTGATTGGGAAGATGCAAAGTCTATAAGGGTATAATGGGGTAAAGAAGGGACGATTTTGGATAAATATCTAGAGGGAAAAGAAGTAATTTTCACACATTTTTAATGAACTATAAATAGGCGCATAGTTTTTGTGCACGGTTTGGCAAACCCTGCACCTAAATCGTGCACCATCCATTCTCCACTTAAAACATATTCAAAAGACACCAAAATTTGTGGGGCCTTAGGGGGAACTTAGGGGGTGTTAGGATAAAAATATAAGAAATATAAATACCTTTAATGAATAATTTGGGTGTGAAAAATGGAATGCGTGTTCAGTTATTTATCTTTCCATATTGATTATGCATCATTGATTCAAGATAGATTACATTGTATGTAACCCTTACTGAGCACTTGATCTCATCCTTATTTTGTTTATTTTCCCCATGATATGAAGGATAATAATTTTAATGAGTTATAGGATGTTTAATGTTTTCCATTACTATGTTTTATGTTTTATCCTCAATGTAAAATGGGTATCATGTATGTATCTGGTTTTCCAAAACTATTAAACTAATCGTCCTTCAGGGTTTTACTTCTTGTATATATTCCAATGTAATAAAGTAATCATTGAATCTGGGCTACTAGTGTTGGGGTATATGTAGTTGGTATCATTGGAAGTTTAGTAGAAACCTTAGGATCTAGATTTAAGAAAACAAATATTAGGGAATATAACCTTATGACTGACTTTGAGGATAAGTTTAAGTATAGGATAACATACTATAGTGTTGGAATCACCTGTTTTGATAATCCCAAATCATGCTTAAACATTGATTATGATGTATTAAACCTTTGCATTAATCTTATTATTCTATGCTTAAACGTATTTTATTCTAAACAGTTCATATTCTTACTCTCATAACTTTACTGTAACAGCTTACAGTAGTATTTACATAAGTTTAGTATTGTTAGCTAACAGTCAGAGTTTTCTTCTCAAAGTCACAGTTACAGTTAACTGTCACCTTAAGTTACTGTTGCAATAAGTTCACAGTTACAAGGTTATAGTCAAAGACTAATACAAGACTTCTGTTCAAAGTTTTCTCTGCTCAAGTTCACAGTCGAACAAGTCTACAGTTGAAACAAGTTCGCAGACGAACTAGCCTACAGTCATAAGTCTACAGTCAAGGTTACAGTTAGACAGCTTCTGTCTACTAAGTCTACAGATGATCGAAGTCTACAGTTGACAAAGGTTACAGCTCTACAAATTTAATGTTACAAGTCTACAGTTAGAGAGGCTACAGTTACATGGAGTAAAAGCTACCATTGCAAGCCTACAGACAGCAAGCCTTTTGTTGAAATCAGCAGTCAGAAGGAAGTCCACAGTTGGAAATCCACAGTTGGAAGACCACAGTTGAAGTCAACAGTGACATACATTCTCGACTCACTGTTTTAATTTCTTTATTTCCTACATTTAATTTATTTAATTTATCTAACGGTCATATCATACATTTTGATGTTTTGTCAAATATCTGATAAAGGTTGTCGGATGTCAGGAACTCGTACCTCGTACCTGCTGAAAAGAAATCTTTTCTGTCCCCTGTCGGGAGATAAATACGAGAAGACTACGCTGCCCAAGAATGCGAATGCGAACCAGAGAAGTGCGTGGTGGACGAAATATACCAGAAACACAAGAAGATAAAAACGAGCTCCATCAAGAACACAGAGAAGCATATAGACAATCAAGTATACTCGAGAAGTGTTCTGTGCATACAAGAAAAACCCTGAAGAACTTCATCGACTACATTCTCACTACCTGTGAACCTGAAGCATACGACACTCTGTTTCTCAAACAGAAACGAGAAGAGGACTCAAACTCTCTTCTGATCGAATACAAGAGCTACACTGAGATCACCAGAACCACTTCTAAACTCTACATCTCTTGTTCTGTGATTTATTCTACATTTTGAGCAGTGTGTGTTATCTGCTGTATTAAACACACACACTGACTCCTGTACTTTCACTGGAGGATCTGTAAATCCTCAGCAAATCTTTTTGCATCCCATTTCCCACTGTGGATAGTGGTAGAGGTCTTGTGACCTGGACAGCTTGCTGCTGTTGTTTGTTTTCCCACGAATAACTGTGGTAGAGGTCTTGTGACCTGGACAGTGTGTTCACTGTTGTTAACCCCGATCCAGGGTGTGGATCATTTTATATAAACTTTTGAGAGGACTAATTCTCGGCTTGAGACTGAACCTCTTGGTTAACTCTCTGTGTTTATAGTTATACTCTATATCCATACTATACATATTTATTTCATATTCCGCTTCTATTACTTTGAAATATAATCTATCTTCAAAGCTACTTTGATAATTAAATTCGCAAGTGTTTATATTTGTTATAAATCAGTAAGTTAGTTTCAAAAGTTAATTTAATCATAAGATTAAGTTAACTGAGAATTAATCAATCTTTGAGAAACTAATTGAACCTTTATAATCTATATAAATTCACTACAGTTTAATTTGTTTTTGAAATTGGGGGATTTTAATAGAAATTGTTTTTAACAGAAATTTTAATTGGAACTCAATTCACCCCCCTCTTGAGTGTCCACTCCGACCAACATTTGGTATCAAAGGTTGTGTTTAGCTCTGTTATACTTGCTCAAAGTTTTATTTTAACTCTGTTTTTAAACTGTGATTGTAGTTTTATCTAAAAGATCTTAAATTTCTGTTAGTTCTAAATTTTATCTCTTTAAAACATTTTCTAGAATTTCCTTATGGATAATAGACTAGAAGGTGCTGCTACTAACAGGCCACCCTTCTTTAATGGTGTGAATTATGCCCAATGGAAGCTCAAAATGAAAATTCATTTGGAAAGTATGGGTTTTGATATTTGGACTGCTATAGAGTCTCAATACAAGATTCCAGAGACTGAAAGAATAACTTGGGATGAACCTACTAAAGTAGCTTACAATAATAATTGTAAGGCTGTGAATGCTCTCTACTGTGCTCTAGGAGATGAGGAATTCAATAGAATTTCTGCATGTAAAACTGCTTTTGAAATTTGGGACACCTTAGCTGTTTCTCATGAAGGAACAACTAATGTCAAGGAAATGCGGTTAAACACTTATACTATCAAATATGATAACTTTAAGATGAAAGCTGATGAACCTATTTCTGATATGTATCTCAGGTTTAATGAGATAGTCAACACAATGAGCTCACTCGGGAAGATTGTTCCAGCAAAGGAGCAAATCATGAGATTATTGAGATGTCTTCCTGACAGATGGAGAGGCACATCTGTTTCAATTAGAGAATCCTGTGATATTGGAACATTGCCTGTCAAGGAGTTAATTGGTAAGCTGATGATGTACGAAGAAGAGCTAAAGGTGAATAAAGAGGAAGATGAGGAACCAAAACGAAAATCTGTAGCTTTTAAGTCTACTGCATCAAAGAGCAAAGACAAGGAGAAAGTGCATATACCAACTGAAAGCTCATCTAGTGAAGACTTAGATTCTGACAGTGATGCCGAGATGGCACAAATAGCAAGGAGATTCAATAAGTTCTATAGGAAGAAGAAGTTCTTCAGAAAACCAAACTACAAGGGTAAGTATGATAGACAAGGTAAGTGGAAGAAAGATTGGAAGAAAACTGATAAAGAAGAAGACATAGTTTGCTATGAATGTAAAAGGAAAGGACACATCAAAGCTGACTGTCCTAAGTTAAAATTCAAGAAGAAATATGAGTACAAGGACAAGAATTATAGGAAATCTATGAAGGCCACCTGGAGTGCTTCAGAAGACAGCACAAGTGAATCAGAGTCCAGTGATTCTGAAAGAAATCGTGCTAATATGTGTTTCATGACAAACACATCTGAGGTAACCTTAGACACTCCCACTTTAAACTCTTATTATTCTGAAGGTGAAGCAGAATCTGGTTCTGATTCTGAAAATATGTCTAAAGATGAATTGACTGAATACTGTAATATGCTGGAAGAAACGTGTAATGAACTAAAGGATAAATATAAGTCTTTAAAGAAACAGCATGCTCTTACTGCAAGTGTCAAGTCTGCACTTGATGTAGAAAAAGAGAAAAATGTTCAATTATTAAAGGAGAATACAGAACTGAAACTATCTAATGAACAACTTAGAAAGGACTTAGAAACATTCACAAATGGAAAAGATACTCTAACCCAACTGCTAGGAAAGCAAGTTGCACCTAAGTATGCTACTGGCTTGGGATACCAACCTGGACAAAGACAGTTTGCTAAAACCCGATTTATTAAGTCTGGAAAAAATCCTGCTAGTTCCAGTTTTGGAAATTCATATGCCTCAACTGGTTATTTAAATAGTTGTAGATCAAATAAAGTATATCTCTCTAAATCTGTTTCATCTATTAATTGTATGGGACCCATAAAACAAATCTGGGTACCTAAATCCTTGATTGCTAACATATCTGGACCCAAGAAAATCTGGGTACCAAAGTCATTTCTTGTCTAATCTGCTCTGTAGGAAATCTGTTTGAAAAGCAATTACAAGAAGGTATGGTACTTAGACAGTGGATGTTCAAGACACATGTCTGGGGACTATTCGTGCTTCAAAAGCTTAATAAAGGTTGATGGAGGATATGTCACTTTTGGTGATAACTCAAAAGGAAAAATCATCGGCTTAGGCCAGATTGGTAACACTGACTCAGTATTAATTTCCAAAGTTTTATTTGTTGATGGACTTAAGTACAACCTACTTAGCATTTCTCAATTGTGTGATGATGGCTTTAATGTCAAGTTTGAAAACAACTCTTGTGATGTTTATAATTCCAAAAATGCTTTAATATTTTCTGCCTTAAGAAATGAAAATGTTTATGCTGTTGACTTAAACACTTTAGCTAAACATAATGTTACTTGCTTAAATGCTTTTCATAAAGAGTCTTGGCTGTGGCATAGGAGATTAGGACACTGCAACATTCACTCACTTAGAAAACTCTCTAAGAAACACCTAGTTAGAGACTTACCTAAGCTTGAATTCCCAAATGACAAAGTGTGTAATCCCTGTCAAAAGGGAAAACAACACAAAGTTTCTTTTAAACCAAAGAAAGAAGTTTCAACTTCTCAACCACTTGAACTGGTTCACATGGATTTGTTTGGACCATCAAGAATTTCAAGTCTAAATGGGAAGCACTATGTTTATGTTCTTGTAGATGACTTTTCTAGATATACTTGGGTATACTTTCTAGCTCACAAAAGTGAAGCCTGCTCTTCCTTTGTTAAATACTCCAAGTCTGTAGAAAATCTTAGTGGACTTAAGATTAAGACCTTGAGAAGTGATCATGGCCGTGAGTTTGAGAATCAAGAATTTGAATCTTACTGCTCACACAATGGCTATGCTCACAATTTTTCTGCTCCTAGGACACCTCAACAGAATGGTGTAGTAGAAAGAAGAAACAGAACCCTGCAAGAAATTTCTAGAACTATGCTTAATGAATATGACCTGCCAATTTACTTTTGGGCTGAAGCTGTTAATACAGCTTGCTATGTCATTAATAGAGTCTTGATCAGACCTGTTCTAAAGAAAACCCCTTATGAGTTGTGGAATAATAGGAAGCCTAAGGTTAATTACTTTAGAGTTTTTGGTTGCAAAGTCTTTATTCTGAATACTAAAGATAATCTTGATAAATTTGCTCCAAAAAGTGATGAAGGAATTTTCCTAGGTTACTCTATGTCTAGTAAAGCCTATAGAGTGTTCAATAAGAAAACCAAATGTGTGGAAGAATCTGTTCATATTAAGTTTGATGAGACTGATCCACATGAGTCTAAAACTTCTCTTGAAGATGTTGAAGAAGACTTATCTGTTCTGGACCTAAATGACGAATCTAAAGAACCTGTAATAAAAACATCCAGTTCTGGACTTTTTCCAGAATCTTCCTATGTGGAACCCGAACCTATAGATGAACCTGAAATCTCTAGTCCAACCTTTACCAAATCAACTAGGATTCTAAAGAATCATCCTTTAGATGCTGTTGTTGGTAATCTTGATAGAGGAACACAAACTAGAGCTTCTCTAAAAAATCAGGTTGAACATCAAGCTTTTCTTTCACAGCTTGAACCCAAAAATGTCAATGATGCTATCAGTGATGAATTCTGGGTAATGGCTATGCAAGAAGAACTAAATCAGTTTGAAAGAAACAAAGTTTGGGAATTAGTGGAAAGACCTAAAGACACTCTTACCATAGGCACTAAATGGGTGTTTAGAAACAAAGTTGATGAGTTTGGAAATATAATCAGAAACAAAGCCAGGCAAGTTGTACAAGGGTATAGTCAGGAAGAAGGAATAGACTATGAGGAAACCTTTGCACCCTTGGCTAGACTAGAGGCCATTAGGATATTACTTGCTTATGCTGCTCATCTGAATTTCAAACTATATCAAATGGATGTTAAAAGTGCTTTTCTAAATGGATATATAATTGAGGATGTATTTGTGGAACAACCTCCTGGTTTTACAAATCCCCATTTTTCTAATCATGTTTTTAAACTATCTAAAGCTTTATATGGTTTAAAGCAAGCTCCAAGAGCTTGGTATGATAGGCTCAACTCTTTTCTTATTTCAAAAGGATTTACTAAAGGGATAGCTGATCCTACTCTTTTTATTAAATGGATTTCTAAAGATGTCTTAATAGTACAAATCTATGTGGATGATATTATTTTTGGATCTTCAAAAAATTCTTTATGTGTTGATTTTTCAAAAATAATGCAAAATGAGTTTGAAATGAGTTTAATGGGAGAACTCAAATTTTTCCTTGGATTTCAGATCTTTCAAAATAAAGATGGTATTATTTTGAACCAAAGTAAATATATTAAAGATCTTCTAAAACGTTTTTCTCTGGATGGCACCAAAGGCAGTGACACACCTATGAGCACCACTTGCAAGTTGGACAGTGATGAAACTGGTGAACCAGTGGATCAAACCAATTACAGAGGTATGATAGGTAGTCTACTGTACCTTACTGCCAGTAGACCTGACATCATGTTCAGTGTATGCATGTGTGCTCGATTTCAAGCCAATCCAAAAGAGTCTCATTTGACTGCTGTTAAAAGGATTTTCAAATATCTAAAACATACTCCCAATTTGGGATTATTTTATCCAAAAGGACAATCATTTGATTTATTAAGTTATTCTGATGCTGATTTTGCTGGCTGCAAGTTAGATAGAAAGAGCACCTCTGGAACGTGTCACATTTTAGGCAAGTCACTAGTATCTTGGTGTAGTAAGAAGCAGAATTCTGTTGCATTGTCTACTGCCGAAGCTGAGTATATAGCTGCTGGTAACTGTTGTGCACAAATCTTGTGGATGAAACACACTTTACTAGACTATGGATATCAATTCAAACATGTCTCTATAAGGTGTGGCAATACAAGTGCTATTAACATTTCAAAAAATCCAGTATCTCATGCTAGGACAAAACATATTGATGTGAGACATCACTTTCTGAGGGATCATTATCAAAAAGGTGATATCACTCTTGAGTTCATTGGCACTGAACATCAGTTAGCTGATATTTTTACAAAGCCTTTGAATTCTGAGAGATTAAGTTACATCAAACATGAGTTAGGTATGATCAACTATAGCACAGTTGAAACCGCACAGTTGAAACCTCACAGTTGAAACCTCATAGTTGAGACCTCACAGTTAGACCTCACAGTTGAAACCTCACAGTTGAAACCTCACAGTTGAGACCTCACAGTTGAGACCTCACAGTTGAAACCTCACAGTTGAGACCTCACAGTTGAAACCTCACAGTTAGACCTCACAGTTGAAACCTCACAGTTAGACCTCACAGTTGAGACCTCACAGTTGAAACCTCAAAGTTAGACCTCACCGGTGTACCTCACTGTTACATCTCTCTGTAGGCTGTTTCGCTGTTTAATCTTATTTTATTTTTGCGGGAATTTGAACCGTTTCTTTTCTTTATTCTTTTATTTCTAAATCCCTAAATGATAAAATTGAGAACATCGAACATATCTCAATCCACTCATCTCGACCCTTGCTCTCTCAAGTCCTAAACCCTAAACCTTCAACCGAACCTCGAAACCTCATTCAGTTCCAAATGGCCAGAACAAAGCGACCCCCGACTGTCAACGAAGATGCACCAATGCCGAAGAGGACTCAAGTCGAATCCAGTGGCACCGGGAACGCCTCGATAAGACCTGTTAATCCACATCTGACTAAGAGAGAAATAGTCGCTGAGAAGGAGCTAAGTGAAGAGTGGATTTTATCGAGCAGATCATTAGTACTGGCAGTGCTTAATGATCAAGGATGGACCGAATGCTTCGCAAACAATAATGGACCATACTACCCGAAGCTGGTGAAGGAGTTCTATGAATATCTACAGTTCGAGGAAGAGGATGATCTGCATAAACTGGTATCCAGAGTAAATGGCAATGAAGTCAGTTTTTCATCCGCTGAATGGGCTGCTTGTTTAAGAGTTCCTCATGAGGGTATTTACAACTACTACTCTGGAGAGGCTCCTCCAAATAGTAGAATCTTTGATCATGAGACAGCTCTGGAAGAATTGACAGGCAATGGCACTGTAAGGAAGATTATTGCTACTGAAATGAATGGAGAGGACAGGCTTCTGTTTAAGTTTATCCAGCATGTACTGAGTCCTAGAAGAGGAGATTTTGCAACTCTGAAGCATCAGGATATTTACTTGATGTACTTATTAAAACATGGAAGGAAGGTCAACCTTTGTAGGTTGCTGATGGCTCAGATGGAGGACATGATAAAGGCAAGCTCAAAATCAAGTGCCTTGTTTCATGCTAAACTCATTTCGGTTATGTTGAAAGTGAAAGGTGCAGCTGGAAGTCAGGAAGAGTTGATAGTGGCAAAGAACAGTGTATGTATCTCGAAAGTAATCTGCAAATTCATGAAGATCAGTTGGAATCCCTGGAAGAAATCATGGGTGAATGATGAGGAGAGAATCTATGAGAATTTTAGCCCTTCTACTCATCCCTCTAGACCGAGAGATAGGAGAGATCCAGGCTTAAAGCCTGATGAGCCTGAACCTGTATACTCAGATGATGAACAGACTGCAGTAGTTGGTAACTCTGCAAGAGAGAACACTCCAATTGATGAAGGGAGTGATCCTGATACTACTCACAGTCCTGTCAGGACAGTGACGTTTGGAGCAGCAAGCCCTCCAAAAGAACTACCCAGTAAAGAACCTGTTCTAAGAGACAGTGAGACTGAGACTACAGAAGAAGAAGAAGAATCTCAATATTTTGTCAAGGACACCTCTGATGAGGGTGATACAGTCGAAGCAGAAGAGGCTGGAACTTTAAATGAAAATCAAGAAACTGTTGCAGAAGAACTTAGTATGAGCCCTCTGATAGGGTATACAGACAAGTCAGTGTCTGACCAGGAAGCAGGAGTGGTCTTTACTACTGTTGTCATGGAAGTGGTTGATGACCCAACAGAGAAGGAGGCTAACCTCACTGCTGAACCTACAGAGGAAGCAAGTATGGAACCTGCTAGAGCTACAGAAGAGAACTTAGAGTTACCCAGAGTTGAGCAGATAGTAAAAAGTGTTCAGGAAGGACCTCCAAGTGAGGGGGAGCGTGTTGGTTCAGTCTCTGTACTGTATGATATAGATGGATGGACCTCAGATCCAGGATACATGGTGTTAGGACTCAATTATGAGGATTCAGATGAGGAAAACCAACCACCAAGAAATCCAGTCATCCTACCTAACAGCTCTCCAGTGTTAGAAACTGAAGGATTGGCCACCAAGGAAGACCTTGAATCCTTAAAGAATGAAATGAAGGAGACCATCAGACAGTCTGTTGCTGAATTGAAAACCAGTCTTTTTGATGAGCTGAAAAATGTAGAACAATCCTTAGAACTATCTCTAGGATGTGTTGTGGGAAGTCCAATCAAAGAAGTGATGGATGAAATGAAAGTGTGCCACACCCAAATTGAAAGCTGGACTGGAGCAGTAGTGGCCCTCAGACAATCAGTTGCTTCTTTAACTGCCCTGAGCAGTTCTCAGACACAAGTGGCCAGTGAGATTCGATACATCAAAGAAGTGGTCAAGCAGTTTGTGGAAGTATTTGAGGCTTTCAAGAAATCAGTAAAAGAACACTTTAGCAATCAGGATGCTGTCATTCAGAAAGTGATTGGAAGTCTGACTCAGTCTTTCAAGGAGACAGTGGCATTCTCAGTCAAGTCCCTTCCTTCATCTAGCTCTCCTGTAGACCTTGAGCAGTTTAGAAGCCTGCTCAGAGAAGAGCTTACTCAGGCCCGTGCAAATGACACATCAGACCTACAGATCCTTGCTACTACAAGAGAAGTCAGTGGCTTTGTTCGTGAGCACCTGCAGGCTGCTACTGCTTCTCAGGAGGCCATCAAAAGTAAAGTGGATTATTACTTTGATCGGATTTTCACCAAGCATCAGTTGAACAATCACTTCAAGCTCATGCTAGAGACTATGAAGCTGCCTCCTGTAACTCAAGCCTTCAAAGAACAAGTTAGCAAGCTACGAGAGTTGACCCCGGCTTTGGATAAATTCTTGGAAAACAAAGATGACTTCTTATCTGCCATGGACAGAGGAGGAAACATTATCATGGATTTCAGAAATCTGCTCCTACCTTTTCTTCATGTGGACTGCACACCTGTTATAGTTCCTCCTGCCCTACCTGTCTCCAACCCCAGTGGTTCTTCCATCATGTCTCCTGCTGATGCCCTCAGAAGCCTTAGACCACTGATCCCTCGGCAAGCTACTCACTACCGGCCTTCAGGAGCCTCTGTTGCTGCCCCTCCAGACATTCCTGCTGCCATTCCTCAGCCTGTTGATCCTTCACCTCCTGCTCCATCTTCTTCCTCCAAAGGAAAAGATCCCTTACCTCCAGATGAAGAGGATTGAGTCTGTTTTTTTTGATAGGGATCATGTATTCACATTTTGGGTCATGTATTGTACTCCTTATTAATACAACGTTTCTTTTCTCTCTCTCTGTCTTTCTTTTTGTTAATCACAAAGGGGTAGAAATAAAGAGAAATAGATAGGTGTTAATCACAAAGGGGGAGAAATGGGGAGAAATAGGGAAACTCAAGGGAGAAATGAACCTATACAGAGAGGAGAAATCCTTGCGGATTATACCTCATTTTTGCGCTCATATTGCTAATACTGTGTTTTGCACACTTCTCTCTGATACTTCTATATTTCATACTGACATAATTTGTGATTATCAAAAAGGGGGAGATTGTTGGAATCACCTGTTTTGATAATCCCAAATCATGCTTAAACATTGATTATGATGTATTAAACCTTTGCATTAATCTTATTATTCTATGCTTAAACGTATTTTATTCTAAACAGTTCATATTCTTACTCTCATAACTTTACTGTAACAGCTTACAGTAGTATTTACATAAGTTTAGTATTGTTAGCTAACAGTCAGAGTTTTCTTCTCAAAGTCACAGTTACAGTTAACTGTCACCTTAAGTTACTGTTGCAATAAGTTCACAGTTATAAGGTTACAGTCGAAGACTAATACAAGACTTCTGTTCAAAGTTTTCTCTGCTCAAGTTCACAGTCGAACAAGTCTACAGTTGAAACAAGTTCGCAGACGAACTAGCCTACAGTCATAAGTCTACAGTCAAGGTTACAGTTAGACAGCTTCTGTCTACTAAGTCTACAGATGATCGAAGTCTACAGTTGACAAAGGTTACAGCTCTACAAATTTAATGTTACAAGTCTACAGTTAGAGAGGCTACAGTTACATGGAGTAAAAGCTACCATTGCAAGCCTACAGACAGCAAGCCTTTTGTTGAAATCAGCAGTCAGAAGGAAGTCCACAGTTGGAAATCCACAGTTGGAAGACCACAGTTGAAGTCAACAGTGACATACATTCTCAACTCACTGTTTTAATTTCTTTATTTCCTACATTTAATTTATTTAATTTATCTAACGGTCATATCATACATTTTGATGTTTTGTCAAATATCTGATAAAGGTTGTCGGATGTCAGGAACCCGTACCTCGTACCTGCTGAAAAGAAATCTTTTCTGTCCCCTGTCGGGAGATAAATACGAGAAGACTACGCTGCCCAAGAATGCGAATGCGAACCAGAGAAGTGCGTGGTGGACGAAATATACCAGAAACACAAGAAGATAAAAACGAGCTCCATCAAGAACACAGAGAAGCATATAGACAATCAAGTATACTCGAGAAGTGTTCTGTGCATACAAGAAAAACCCTGAAGAACTTCATCGACTACATTCTCACTACCTGTGAACCTGAAGCATACGACACTCTGTTTCTCAAACAGAAACGAGAAGAGGACTCAAACTCTCTTCTGATCGAATACAAGAGCTACACTGAGATCACCAGAACCACTTCTAAACTCTACATCTCTTATTCTGTGATTTATTCTACATTTTGAGCAGTGTGTGTTTTCTGCTGTATTAAACACACACACTGACTCCTGTACTTTCACTGGAGGATCTGTAAATCCTCAGCAAATCTTTTTGCATCCCATTTCCCACTGTGGATAGTGGTAGAGGTCTTGTGACCTGGACAGCTTGCTGCTGTTGTTTGTTTTCCCACGAATAACTGTGGTAGAGGTCTTGTGACCTGGACAGTGTGTTCACTGTTGTTAACCCCGATCCAGGGTGTGGATCATTTTATATAAACTTTTGAGAGGACTAAGTCTCGGCTTGAGACTGAACCTCTTGGTTAACTCTCTGTGTTTATAGTTATACTCTATATCCATACTATACATATTTATTTCATATTCCGCTTCTATTACTTTGAAATATAATCTATCTTCAAAGCTACTTTGATAATTAAATTCGCAAGTGTTTATATTTGTTATAAATCAGTAAGTTAGTTTCAAAAGTTAATTTAATCATAAGATTAAGTTAACTGAGAATTAATCAATCTTTGAGAAACTAATTGAACCTTTATAATCTATATAAATTCACTACAGTTTAATTTGTTTTTGAAATTGGGGGATTTTAATAGAAATTGTTTTTAACAGAAATTTTAATTGGAACTCAATTCACCCCCCTCTTGAGTGTCCACTCCGACCAACATATAGATTTGGTAATGACCATGGATAACCCAAGTAAAAATTAATTACTCATATATTGAGAAAAAAATTATGATTTATACATCCTTGGAATAACATTTGATGATTATTTTATAGCTCACTCTGATTATTATAGTTTGATTCTTACACATTGCTTTTTGGTTTTAGTCAATGGATGGAACCAGAAGGAACCATATTAACATCAAATGTGATGGAAATATGGTTATACTAAGAAAACAAATGGAATTATAATAGGATTTAAAGATATTGTGATTATTAATAATTATTTATCAAGATGTATGATTAATATCTTTCACCTTAACCAACTCTTGGACTCCCCAAAGAAGAGAATGATAGAATTAGCTGAGATCTTTGGTAGTGGATACCATAGAATAAATAAGATACAGTTTCCTGTATGTCAAGAATGTGGGAAAAAACTCCTAAGTGAATATCTTATGGGAATTATAATATGTTTTGGGTGTGGAAAAGAAGGAAAAAATCAAGTAATTTTTGAGTAAAATGAAAATTTTGGTTAAAAAAAATAGATGAGAATAATGGCCTTTTTAAGGTTTCATAGATAGTTTAATGTTTTAAATGTGGAAGGTATATACATTATAGAAATTTATTTTATAGGGGGGGATTATAAAGAGAATCAATAAGTTTTTATGGGTAATGGTTATACTTATGATGTTGAAGAAACTACAAATGATATATTAAATTAAGGAGGTATTAAGGAATAAGATGATTAAGTGGTTAATGGTTTAAGAATGAAGTGGAATGATTAAATTGCTTCTGTATTTGGATTAAAGAATTATGTTGTAAAATTATTTTATCAATGATATTATGGTTCAAATAATCATGAGATATATAAGTATTGTAATACATTAATTATTATTTAAGGATTTGAAAGCATGGTATGAATAACATTGGTAACCAATAGAAGTGATTCTATGGTGAGTTTATATTTTGGAAAACACATGATTTGTGGAAGATTGCCCTAAATATATTCCCAGTGTTGAGATAATAATGATAAATATATCTTTATGGAATGGTATTGGTGACCTTGAAAATGGATAGTTATTTGATGAAAAAGTAATTCATGATAGAGTTTATTGAATTTTAGGGATTTATGAAATATATTTGATAATCTAATATTTTATTTAATGAATAAGGAGGGATTTGATTCTTAAAAGTATGTATGTTTTTAATAAGGTTTTATGGTGATCACTATGTTTTATGAGAATATATGATCAAGGTATTTAAATATTCATTAGGTGACAGTAAGATCTAATATATTATTTTTGGGTAACTAATGTTAAGTTGAAATTTAGTGGCCTTATTTTTAGACTTTAAATTTCTTAAGACATAATTTAGAGGATTCTTATGGTTAAAAATTTATGAAAAGGATTAATTTTAACTTTGGGTTTTATTGGATAACTTTTTCTAACCATGTTGGTTTTGGTAAATATTTATAGGTTGAAGTGATGACATTTCTAGATTATGATTTATTAAAAAGTGCTTTAGGCATAAAAAACTATTTCCTAACATAAGTGAAGAAGTGGAAATAAATCGAAGAACAACTAAAGGATGATATTTTTCTTATAAAATATAAATAAATCAAGTAAGATTATTTTATAGAGGGATTTATTTGGATAGTAAAATAATACCTCAACTTTAGGAAATGGATCTTGAAATAAAAATATTATCTGTTTACTTTTCCCACTGAGAAATCAATGGCCTTTTAACCCATAACATATTTATGGATTTGTGGTGGTTAAAATTATCATGACCATGATATATATCACTATATATTAGTCCTTGGGTGTTAGTTTTCTCTTCCATTTTCATATTTTCACTTATCACTAATGTTCTCTGATTCATAAATCTAGTTTTGTGGTGGCATCCGCATTTCCCTTTTCCTCTTTTTAAGAGGAATTTTTATTAACTATTTTTATGATGTGGGATTTCCAAAAAAGAATTTTTAAATTTCAAACCATTGATTACTTTAAACAAGTTCAAATTTTGAGGATTTAATTTATTTAATGGGAGAGAATATAACACCTCGATATTTTAAAATAACACTATGTTCGATAGCGTACAAGATACGCAATGCCTAGCTTAAAAAACAATGAAATATTATTATTTGATTGTTATAACATAGATGATAAATTGTAGGGAATGAATATTTTTAATCAAATTATGAAATATTATTATCCTAGTCATTTTTAAATTATTAATTAATGCTCTGTGAATAAGCACTTGATTTTTAGTAAATTTATTTTATTCTTTAAAAATGTTTTTCTTTATTTTTATGATTGAATATTATAATCAATTTCTGGAACTTCTATAAATTTTATTTTATAAAAAAATATAATTTTTTTTTGAAATAATAATATTAAAATTATCTTAGGGTTAATTTTTTGGCTTTTTCTAAAAAGATTGATTTTCTAGTGAATAGTGAAAAAGGCTGATTTTTATAAAAATGCCATTATCTTTATATTAAAAAGTACCTTTATGATTTTAATTTTATATATAAGTAACTGAAGTACTCTTTAGTTATATATAATATAATTAATTACATTTTAATCATTCTTATACCTTATTTTTATATAACTATATTTTTAGGCTTAAAAACGCATTTTTCCAGAAAACTATTTTTTGTTGCATTTTGTGAGATTAATTTTAAATTAAATTATTTAACTTATATGAGTTGAATCCTAAAAAATGGATTAAATATTTATAATCAATGGTTCCAAATTTTTTAAGTAGGTCCCTATCAATTTTATTCATTATGAATAGTAACTATAGTAATTTTATTACTGCGGTAAGAGTAAATTGGGTAATTTAGGTTAAAAATAAAATGATAAGGACTATAAAATGAACCTAATACTTTATATGATATTATTTTATGAATTTATTTCATAATTAATCATAAAATATTCGGTTATATGTAATTATATTTCCATTTGGAGGAGATTATGACCTTTATAGTTTTTTATTTCAAGAAAAGCCAAACATGTCACATTCCAGTTCTTAATAACTATAACATTTTTAATATGGGTTTAACCAAAGAATATATTTGACTATAAATATTATTTTTAAATATAAAATATTTATCTTCATCATGATAAT
Source organism: Viscum album (assembly GCA_963277665.1). NCBI lineage: Eukaryota > Viridiplantae > Streptophyta > Magnoliopsida > Santalales > Viscaceae > Viscum > Viscum album. The sequence continues at coordinate 1,357,246,772 of OY728164.1, forward strand.
TTATTTTTAATTTTTAGTGAAAAAATAATTAACTTAAATTCTTAAACAATACTGATGCAATAATTATTTAATTAATGAAATAATCAAATAAATGATATTAAAAATATTAAAAGTAACATAAATTAAGATATTTAAGGTTATACATGAATTATCTATATGACCATGACATTTTTAGAATATTATAAAATAGTTTTTTGAAATTTATTTGTTGTCTTGGTGTTTTTAAAGTCAAAGTGATGAATAGTATCAAAATTGACAATAATGATATTTTATGGAATTAATATTTAATTAAATTATTTAAAATCATAAAAATATTAAATAAAAAAATGGATAATATATGGTCTACAATTTCCTACCATTTTCATTTATAGTCCATTTGGAAGCATTTCTATCTAGAATAGTCTTATTATATTTTAATATTTTGAGAAATTCCAAAAGTGCCCCTCACCTCAATTATAAAAGGAAACCCCTTCCTTCAAATATTTACACCACTTTTAACCATATAGATCAACATGACTCTTCCCATTATCTTGTAACATCCTTATAAATGTTATAGAGAATTTTTTCCTTCCAAAATACCAACCCTAGACCCCTTAATAAGAGATCTAAAGGAAGTCAGCCGAAAAAAGAGGTAATCTTTTACCAACTATTTCGAGTTTATTTATTCTTATAATTAATCTTTATGTGTTTTATATCCTAAATTAAAAACTAAATTATAATATATATACTTATATGTTATTATTATTATGATACAACTATATTCCTTATTTTATCCACCCTATAAAAAACGAAAGCATCACACGTGCGTGCGTACGGCTTACTATCTCCACATAGCGGTGTAATTTGTTTTTCATCACCACTTTAATTGGATAGTTATAATGATTAAAGTAATGGATATATATGATACATTTGAAATGATATTTATTCTGTAAAATTAATAAATCGTCCATTTCCCAACTCATTCTCCGTTAAGGTAATGATATCATCGATCATGCATACGTATGACCCACCGTCTCCACGAAGCGATGCGACTCATTTTCTATATCCAACTTTAAATAATGGTTATAAAAATGTATTAAATTTTTAAATAAGATACTTATATAACTAATAACATTTTTTATATGATTAATCTATGTCCCTTGTACATGAACCAAAACATACATGACAAAACATGCATGAAAAAATGAAGCAATTAACACCTGAAACAATGGTAATAATGAAATATTATTAACAAAAATGTGGTAATATGTTATATAAAGATTATATATTATATATTAAATACTAATATGGTTATTTTATAAATTAATAACATGATTTAAACCATTACACATGAGGTTAAAGTATGTTTAACTAAAGGAAAGTGTAGGGTAAGGGGTTTTTTGTCTCACTTTTACTTCTCTGAGACATATGCCATTTTCACCACTTATTTATTTTTTGTGGTTTATATGTTTCCCCTTTGATATATTATATCATGAATATTTTTGTCTTCGTGGTATTTAAAGTTTAATTTGATGTTATTTCTTTCACGGGGCTTACGATTCAAAAGATACTCAAGTGGTAAGAGTTTATTTCACAATCTCATCTTTATTAGAGATTGTTTATTTTTAAGTCTTGGTTAAGGAATATTTATCTTCCATGTAAATGTTTAAATAAATAAAAAAGGTTTTTACTACTATTCCATAATTTTTTAAAGTCATTTTTAACCATGTTTTACTTTTTTAAAAACTGTTTGAAAATAATCTTTTTGTTTTTCCAAATGAGGTACTTTGTGACTTTTCTAAAAAAATATAGAAGGAATGTTTTTTTAAATTATATAGAATGAGTGAATTTTCCCACTATCATGACACCTTAATGATTTTAAGCTTCCTTTATAATTTTATAAGTTTATTTTCAGAGATAATTTTTTCCTTCATATTTGCATATTTTTTTAAAGTAAAATTCAAAGTGAAAAGATATTTTCCTAAAAAATGTTTTTAATAATATTTTTATGGTAATTTTATTAATCAATAAAAACAACCCTTTAGTTTAATTATTCACCAATGGGTATATGTTTTAATGATACCATATTTTGAAGCATTCACTTACTTGTGATCATTGTATATTGTATTTCTCTTAAATATCTATATTCTTGTATCATGAATATAATTATTACCTAAGTCGTATTCCATTTCTATATACGGTGTTACATTTGGAAAGTATTTGATTGATCGAGGAATTATTTATAAATATATATTCTTTACTCAATACAATATTTTTTGATAAGTCATATTAATTTGTGAATTAAATATATTATTTTGAAATAGGAGGAATGTATTAGACATGTAGTGTTGGGAGGGGCCCGAAATTATATAGCCCCTCGATGAAGCAGCAAGTCTCGTGAGAAAAATCAGTTGGCCAAATTAAATGTGTTTTACCCATAATTATTAAATTATCTTGTGAAAGGTCTTTACGGTATAGATACCATGATGTGAGTGATCATGGAACCCAATATTAATCATTTACCTCATTAATAATTCTGTTATTATTATCCATTAGATCTTCACTATGGTTTTATTCATGGATTCAGATTGTGCACAATCTATTGATTAAATGAAATTTGTTTTAAATTATTTACATTGTCATAATGATTATTCCTTATCTTCTCATGATAAAATTGTTATTGATTAAATGGAATGTGTGTTTAGTTATTTATCTTGTTGTATTGATTGTGCATTATTGATTCAAAATAGCTTCCACTGTATGTAACCCGTATTGAGAATTTTTTTCTCATCCTTATATTGTTTATTTTCCCCGAGATATGAAGGCGAATCATTTGAATGAGTTCAAGGATGTTTAATTTTATCCATTACTATCTTTTATGTTTTATCCCCAATGTAAAATGGGTATCATGTATGTATCTAGTTTTCCAAAACTACTAAACGGATTGGTCCTTCAGAATTTGAATACTTGTATATGAATACAAATATATATTTTATATTTTATAGATACATTTATATGTATATATATATATATATATATATTTGTATATGCACAAAATTTAATATATTTATATTATATTATATATAATATACCTAAAATTAATATAATATATATTTAATTTAATTATATATATATAATATTTATATTATATATTTATATACATATAATATAACATAATATTTATATATAGATAAAATTTTACATATATTTATACATAAATATATTTCACATATATGAATATATCTATACATATATATATATATATATATATTTATATATAGTTATATTGTGTATAAAAAAATATATTTAATATATTAATTTAAATACTTATCAGTATATTGATATAAATTTATTTATTTATTTGTAAATATTTATTTATATATTTATGTGTGTGTATATATATAATGTATTTATATATTTAATAATAGTATATATATATATAATATAATATATGTGTGTAGTATAATATTATATATATATATAATTATTTTTATATACTTACATTTTTGTTTATGTGTGTGTGTGTGTTTATTTAATTTATTTATATAATTTCTTTATATAATATGATTAGAATGTATTAAATACATTTATATCATTGGTACCAGGCATGAAGCAGAAGATAGAAAAATCTGAAATTTAAAATTTTTCATCGGCGATCAACGTAACTATGTTGTTATCGGCAAAGTGTTTCCCGGTTACAACCAAGGATATTTGCATTAAGTAATTAATCACAAAAAAAATGAAGAATACCTCTTTCGAAGTGAAGTTTCATTCGACAATAGCTCATCATCGGTGATCGTAGCTCGAAGGATCCAATGTTGAACCCCTCCAGATCATCCACACATGTTCCAAAAGCCTGCTCAAATTTTGATCTTCATTCACCGAGTGCTAATGCAAAGAATCAAAGTAGCCTCCAACATCGACACGGTCACAAGAGCACTAATTCTTCGATCTTGGAGGGAGTTCTTGGATCAGGTGCTCAAATCTATATCCTACCTCTCTAGAACTTGAGAACAAGGATAGATAAGCTCTCAAACTTCAAGCTATGAATAGTTCTATGAATTTGAGTCTCTCATGGCTTATATATATAGGTTTAAGCTTAAGGAAATACCACTTTTTCATCCAAATAAACTTAACCTTCTAATTAAGTCTTTAACGACATGTACGACTTTGAATGAATATCATAAATGTTATAAACATTTTATCACATACTTGTAACATTTAAACAGTGTTACATGATAAAATATGAGCCTTTAAAATGACTCATTTCCCTGATAAATATATTAAATAACCTTGAACAAAATATTATTCGTTCGTAAAATATATTTTCTTCTTATTCACTTAACACTTGTGAATACTCTTAATAAATAAAATAAATAAAAATTATTCTAAACTTGAATAATATGAATTTATTTATTTCATGGAAATCATATATTCTTAGACATACTCACACCCTAGTGGTGGGGCCCACAAACTTCAGTGGTGGGGCCCACCATGTCCTAAACTTATATTCCTCATAATAGGCCAGACTTTTGAATACATTATTTCATGCAACCCTCTAGGCACTTATCTTTATAGAATTGAATACTATTTATAGACTAAGAGTAGAGTACAAGAACCTATCAAGGCCCCTAAAGTGATAAGGAGTAGTCATAGAAATGAAAACCTTCCTACGAACACATGACGTGTAATATAATCTATTTATCTCATGATATCTCATAAAGTAGGATGAACATATTTGTCATCGTTCCTTATTTCTTTATTATTCTTTAAATTAACTGGACAGACTTACCTTCTTCTTCCATGACCATGGATTTAGTGAAGGTACTATCATCCTAGTCAATTGGGCTCGATATATCACTTCCTTTCAGAAGAGAAAAATTATACCTTTATTATTAAATCAATGTCATATCACCAATGATACACCCAACACAAGCTGCCTCACTATAAATTCAATGACATGGTCCTTTCTTTCATTAAAGTGTGTGGTCAAACAGTATACACTAATAATAATATCAATTAGAGAGACCATTAAATTTTTTTCATAGATAGTAACTACCAATGACACTTAAAACATTTTGTGTTCCTATTGGTGAGTTAATCCTCATGATCTCGTCTACTCAAGATCACCAAGTGTGAACTTCATGAAAATTAGTCTCAATGCTTATGATCCCCCAACACCTAATAGTTAGACATCATCTATGTCCAATAAATATGATGTATCTAGACCATAGGAAATTTTTAAGATTAATTTCATAGTATCTTGAAGTTCTCATTATAGTCTAGGAACTTCTATATCATTTTGAAATGACAAATAATTTATGGAAATTATCATGTAAATAGTGGACGCAGAAATACCAACACTATTATGGTAAGTGTACATCATGAAAAACTCATTGTATACATGATATGGTAATCTAAAATTACTCTTCAAGTTGGATCTAGGACACACAATATTAAAATACTCTCACTTTCACTAGATTCAACTTGCTAACTAACCTTGTTAGCTCTCATATGATAAGATCATGTTTATACTAAGTTATGGTTGTAGTCATGGGCCTACCATGTATTTTTTGTGTGGCTATCCTGCTATCTTTTAATTCAACTCCATGAGTAAGGCTCCTCAAGATATGATATCCTTGATTAAATTCCTTTTGACCGCTACTAAAACCTAACATCTTAGCTATTAACAATTTTAGAATTATTATAATTTATATTTTGATAAAATTATACTTACTAAGTGTGATTCAAAGAATTAGAACAAATTTTTGTGTATTTTACACTGCTTCTTTAATTGCATCAGAATCTGCAATGCACTCAGTATTTCTAGATATGGATACCAATGGCTTAAATGAGATTATCTTACTTATTAACTTAACCTGACTATGTTATTATATCATATTGATTTAAAGTAAGACTATTTTGTGTCCCCTTAAAACTAGTATCCCTTCATCTCTATGTACCAAGTACATATCCCTTATACTTTCTCAAGTACAATTGGATAGTCATGACCGCTTCTCATTTAGTTCTCTTGAATATTAATGATATTTTCCTACCATAAAGTATGTTTTGGCAATATCATATATAATACATAGCATTTAAAATGTTATTGATCCATCATAGAAGCGTATGATATTCTACTCATCACATTAATCTTCTTCTATGTCCCATACATGTCTTTTTGGAGAGATTTATTTCATGTGACACTGATAAAAATTATCTCTCAAATTGTTATAACTTGTAATTTTAAATAATTTTCCAATATATGCACTTTTGACTTATTCTAAGCAACTCATTAGATCTACATTAGTAGTTCTTATTCTCTAAAACTTAGTTTTCTACTTTAACTCAATATTTAGAGATTTATTTTCATCCTAATCTTAACTAATAATAATACCAATGGTTTTTTCCATATTCTACCAAACATATTTTACTTGGAAATAAATCTTTCTCCTACAAACCTATTTTAGAAACATGGGTTAAATTTATTCCGAATGAATATTCTATGATCATGTTTCTTACTTCAATCCAAAACTGAATTTTAGTAATTTTCACCCCTTGTTGGTATTCTATTGTGTCACCAAACCTTTCTAGTTGCATCATATAGAAAATTTCCAATATTGTTGGTCCTGACATCCAATTATCTATAAAATTATCATAGAAAGTAGTTACGATAAGTAAAATTCTATTGGATTTGGGCATGATGGCTTGGTATAACCAATCGATCCTTTTTAGTACCACACTTGTACAACCTAGGTATAGTATCAATTGAATCCCCACCATGATATTCAAAATAATAATCTCGTGTACTTTTATAAATGGAATACATTATTTAATTTTAATTGATCTTGTAAACCATAGCTTGTTTCTATTTATTGCTAACTTGTAGGATTCATTATTCTCAATGAATAATGTATCACCAATCGCAGTGAATACAAAACCAATACCATAGTTTTATCCTTCATAAGCAGTATGTTTCTATGGAACATTCCTTTTCCACAAACTCATGTGGTACTTGTTCCTATGCCAACTATTTTTTCATATTTATAATTGACTAAATCCAATCCAATATTTCTCCCACTATCTCAAATAGAGATGTGCTCCCTTTTATAGAAATATAGTCCATTACTTTGATTATCACTTTTTTATCTTAGGTATTTTTCTTATCATGAACCAAGTAAGAGTTCCATCCAACCTAACACCCGACCTGATCCATGGAAAGGCTCTAAGGGCATTTTTGATATCCACAGGTTATAAACTAGTTCTTGGGTATCGACAATGCACTTTTTGGAATGCTTTCACCTGAGGTAAAAACCCATCAACAATACTCAAATGAAATACCATGCCAAAATCAATATTCATAACCAAAAGAGATACAACAATTATAAGTTAAACATTTTAAAACTTTAAAAAAACACAAAAATACCAAAAAGGGGAGGGGAACCAACTACACAACATAGAAATCTCCATGAAACAAGAGTTCCATCACCCTCGAGCCACCTCCACCAACACCTGGAAGAAAGGAACACTAGAAACCTCATCCACCATCACCACCACAAAACATCTTGTCCTTAGTTGGGTCATATATATCAAATTCTACATACACCCAAGGGTTTATGTAGGGTGTGATCCAAATCCCAATAGGATTCCACCCAAAAGAAAGATTTTATACCATAACATTAGATGATAAATTAACATGCATGTTTTAAGAAAAATAATGGAAGCACCTTTAAGGAAATATTTTAAGTAAATCATTTTAAAGAACACATTCTCAAAGGAAACGTGTTTTTTAATTATAAATAAAACACGGTCCACTATATGCTGATAGTGAGTGCCACATCACAAGTTAGAACCACATAATGGGAAATACCTATAGGTATTAGAACTAGTGGGACCCTAAGAACCTCATGTATTATTGAAACATGGTATAACAACCATAACCCACAGCGTCCTCATACATGATCCACTATAGAGGAATCCATTCAAAGTTCTAGTGGTCTCCAATCATCATCATAATTTAGTTAGTTTTATCTTTCTAATCATTTTAGAAGAAACTGGGCCTCAGCCCTGCCGATCTAACTAGCGTACTCATCCTAGTCTACCCACCTAGATACCTAAGATTCCCATTGTGCTCAATTTTTCATTTCACATGCCACGTAAATTTCTACTTTCACATATACACACCAAGAATCAATGATACACGTGAGAAACCACCATTTTTCATATAAAAACCCTCTCTCAAATCTATACGCACACCAAATCCATTTGGAAGCCCACTTCACACCACTTACACAATTTATAGAACACATTTAAGAAGAAAAACAAGGAAGCGCACATGAATCACAATCAATTTCTTTTATAAAATCATCTTTCAACCTATACAAAACTTGAAGCCTTTTGAAAACACATTTTTCACCACACACATAATTCATAAAACACATTCAAGAAGTAAAAAGAGAATACTAAAATCATCTAATAATGATAAAACATGGAATCGCCTACCTCAAGCTTAGAAAATTCTAGAATCCAATGGAAAACCACAATCGCACCTCAAGAGGACCCTATAAAGTCAATATCAAACCAAAAATATCAATATTTTATCCAAAATATCAAGATCGAATCCTTATTAGGTCAACCAATCCACTGGATAAAGGAAAACTCAAAGAAGAGGGAAGAATATCCCTATAAAAAGGAAGAAATCAAGAGAGAAGGGACTTACTTGATGATTTATTGAATATACGCACCAAATCCACCCAAAAATTGGAGCTCAAGGGAGATAAGAGGGAGAAAAGGAAGATCTTAAGACTACAAATCCCGCATAGTTCAAATTAGGTTTGGTTTGGTATTAAAGTTAGGTAAGGGTAGAAAGGTAAATTTACAATTTTAATGACCTGGATAGGTTGCATGGTTATCTTACATGGTTTTCCAAACTGTGTAGAAACCATGTGGTCTTCTAAATACAAGAGTAAACTAGCCACATGGTTTCTTAGGGGAGGGCGTACAGTTTCTCCTAGGCTGGTGCATGGTTTCCCCTAACCATTCACCACCTAATTTAGGGTCTAAACTCCAATTTTCTTCAAAAATCCTAGGAAAACCAAGGAATAAATATATGACCAAAAATAAATAAAATAATACCTCAAAATAAAATCACGTATGTGACAATTCTCCCCACCATGGAAACTTTTCACCCCAAAAAATACACTCCAGAGTCTAATCAGAGAACAAAAAATGGATAGTGATCCTCAACCAAAGACTTATGCTCCCATGTCTCATGCTCATAATTACCATGTTTCCAAAGAACTCAGACCAATGGTATGGACTTCCCCTAAATCACTTTCTCATAGGAATCCATAATCCATATTAGACACTCAAACATAGACAAATCGGATTCCAGCTCCAACTCTTCCCAATTCAGAAAATGAGATGGATATGGATTATACTTTTACAGCTTCGAAACATGGAACAAATCATGAATTGATGCCAACTGATAAGGAAAAGCTAACTGGTGTGCCACTTTAACAACTCTCTCAGTAATCACAAAAGGTATGACATATCTTGTTATTAGCTTCCCTTGATTACCCAAATGATGGTGACCCAAGTGAGGATCCACCTTCAAAAACACCCAATCACCCATGGAGAACTCCAAAGATCAATGTCACTTATTGTCATAAGACTTATGACGACTCTACATTGTCAACAAAAATTTCCTAATAAACTTGAATTTTTTAGATGTTTCGTATATGAGGCGCAATCCCAACAATGAGGTATTACCCACCTTATCCCAACATAAAGGAGACTGACACAGTTTTCCATAAAGCACCTCAAAGGGTTCCATTCATATTAAGGATTTCTATTTATTGTTGTACAAAAACTTGACCAACCCAAAATAGCTATCCCACAAACCTTAAAAATCCAACACACATTCCAGAAGAATGTATTCTAAGATTTGATTCACCCACTCCATCTGAATATCCGTTTGAGGATGGTATGTCATGCTCAACTTGATCTGTGACCCCATTTCCTTCTGAAGGCCTTCCCAAAACTGAGAGGTAAAACAGGGGTCCCTATCTAAAACGATAGCTGAAAATGCACCATGAAGCCTCACTATATCTTGCACATTCAATCAAAATAATTCATCCACCTTAGTTGAATACATGATTGGAATAAAATGAGATGAATTATTTAGATTCTCAATCACTATCCATATGGAATTACTCCCTCGGGTTGTACATGGAAAGACAATGATGAAGTCCATAGTGACCTCATCCCACTTCCAAGTAGGAATGAGTAATGTATGAAGAAAACCATAGGGTCTCTTGTGCTCTTATTTAACATTATGAAACATTTAACACTGAGATACAAAGTTAGTTATGTCTCATCTCATGCTCGGACATCGAAACTAACAACACACATTGTAAAAAATCTTGGTGGTCCTGAGATGAACGACCCACTAATACTGGTGGCTATCCTGCATCACCACCTTCCACAATGACAATGGAACCATGAAGTAATCCATAAATAAAAAATCTACCTCATGAGACAATGACCATTCACATGGTACCTCCCCACTATTTAGGAACTACATAGAATTCTAGTAGAACTCATCGCTTGGCTTCTCTTGCTGAATCAACTCCATAAGGGAAGGTATCAACTAAACATCTACTAAGAACACACCTACACTATTCTCCTTATATTCCAGTTGCATCTAGGAAAAAATACCCATCAAGTTCCACTCATCACTGTACTCCTTCAAATATTTCACTGAAACTTTTCTACTCAAATCATCTTCTACCACATTACCTTTACCTAGGGTGTACACAATATCAAAATCAAACCCCTAACATTACCTCAAATTAAGTTATTTATGGGATAATGTGTAATCCAAACTCCAATAATATGAATAAACTACAAATTTATCCCCAAAAATATAATGGTGCCACGTCTTCAATGCATGAATCATCGCTACTAATTCTAAGTTATGGGTTGAGTAAATATTTTCATGTGGTCAGAGTTGGTGAGAACCATACACTTCCACATGCTCATCCTATATCATCACACACCCAATACCCATACCTATAACATCACTGTAAACTACGTACCCTTTCCTAGATTCTAGAAAGATCAAAACAGGTGTTGTGGTCAACCACCACTTAAGATTCTCAAAGGATGTCTGACATTCTGAATTCCATTCAAACTCCACCCCTTTCCTGGTGAGTGTTGTCATGGGAAAATCAATCTGAGAGAAATATCTAACAAAATTCCTATAATAACCTTCCATTCCTAGAAAACTTATGATCTCGAAAAAATTCTTTGGTTGTTCCCATAATATCACTGCACCGATCTTCTTAGGGTCCATCAAAACCCCTCATTCTGAGACCACATGACCCAAAAACTTCACCTCCTTGATATATAATGTGACTTAGAAATCTTTACATAGAGGTGGTGATCTCTAAGAGTGCCCAACATAATCCTCAAATTTCATTCATAATCCTCATTAGTCCCTAAATAGACCAGGATGTCATCCAAAAATTCCATGATAAAAGAATCAAGATACTAATAGAACACCCTGTTCATGAGCACCAAAAAGACTGTTGGAGAATTTGTTAATCCTAAAGGCATTTCCAAGTACTCAAAATGGTTGTACCTACTTTGGAAAGCTATTTTAGGAACATTCAACTCTCTAATTATAACATGATGATACCTAGAACACAAATAAATCTTATAGAACCAACTTCCCACTTAATCTGATCTAAAAGGTCATCAATATGGGGAAAGGGGTACTTATTCTTGATTGTAACCTTATTCAGCTTCCGGTAATCGATATATAACCATAGAGATCCATCATCCTTCTTAGAAAATAGTACTGGGGAGGCCCAATGTGAGACGTACGAGCTAATGAATCCTTTGGATTTCAAATCATTCATATATACCTATAATTCCCTCAAATCAGTGGGGGACATATGGTATGAGGGAAGAGACATCAGTTGTGTTCCTAGTGCTAAATCAATTATGAACTCCACATCCCACTCTGGAGGTAAACCTGAAAAATCTTCTAGAAATACCTCCAAGGACTCTTCCACCATAATAAGTAATCCACCCTCATAAATACTATAATTTTCCTCCAACATGAGTGATGATATCTGAAAAACAAGATTGCTCAACTCCGGAAGTGGAGGTTGATCACATCCCAACTAAGGATCCCATTCACCCTAAAAACCCTCGTTACTACCATCAGGTTCCATGAAACTCACTCACTACTGATAATAGTTTATGTGCACATAAAAATGCACCATTCAATCTATAACAAGGATCATGTTAAATATGCCCATCTTTAAAACCAAAAAATATCATTCTAGCTTGACCCCTAACATGGTGAGTGTACAAGAAGGACACCTGAAACCATGATCTTTCTTCTTAAAAAGTGGAATCACCAACTCCATATTATACATTATAACCTCAATTAACAATTTCAACACATTCATGATATGGGAAGAGATAAAAGAAGTAGAGTCACCAGTATCAAACAAGGTAATAACTAAAGATGATGTAATAATAATGGTACCTCGAACTGTCACAGATCTTGCATCTGATTCCACTAGCGCTTGATCTATAGCATGAAGATTCATCATCTCTACCTAATACTGAGAATGACCACTGGTATACTGCTCTAATTTATTCTGACTCTACCCTGAAAAAGATCCAACCCTACCACCACGACCACCAAACTGAGAACCTGTTATCCTAGATGGATCTGATTGGGATTACATTCCTTTGAAGTCTACTGAATATATCCACTTTGATATGGACGTGTGGATTTGCAAAATTAGTTAAAGTTCCCCATATCTTCACACCTATAGCAAGTTCTGGGTGGATATAAACACACATACCACACAGGTCCTGCCTTCCCACACTGATAGCATGAGACTGATCCAGCGTCAAAAGACACTGATGAAGATAGTCAGGAAGGATGGCCTGAACTACCACCTCCCTTCTTCTTCTAGTCTTCTCATTTTCTCTTCTTCTTAGATGAACTGCCACTACCTTGACCCACTACCAAAGCTACTCCATAGAAATTGGACTTTCCACTATGGTTGATCTCCACCATCAAATCACAATAAATCACCTCATCATAAGTATTCAACTTGAATAGGAATACTTGAGATCGGATATCTGGTAACAACCCCATTTCAAACTTTTGAGCCTTTAGCTACTCATTATAATCCTCCTCAGTTGATAACCAAAACAAATTAGTGAAGTGATTGGCATAATCCATCATGGTCTGATCCTCTAGTGAAGATCCAAAAACTTCTGGGTCTTGGTGAAGGCCAGGGTATCAGGGAAATACTTCTCATTGAAGATGATCTTGAAATCCTTCCAACCCATCTTCTCATGCTTCCCATCCTAGACCACTGAGTCCCACCACCTCTAACTGGGACCTTCCAATATAAAAAAACCACACTTCACCTTCACTGCCTCGGGAGTGTCAAGAAACCCAAAAATCCTCTCTATTTTATAAATCCACTTCTTTACCTCCTAGGGATCCAAGATACCTTGAAATTAGGGAGGCTTATTCTTGAGGAACCCCTGAGCTTTATCCTTTTTAGGACCTGGTTCGGCTTCCCTAACATGATCAGGACCAAATCCCACTCCCTAACCCAAATCTTGGACAACCCAAATCACGATTTCCACTAGTTTATGATCAATTGGTGATGGAGAACTCTCTTTATCCTCTTATTATGGTTGCACAAGAGGTCTTAGAGGATGCATCTTATTACATCAAGAAACAACCACAAAATAAACCATAATACACTATTCTAAAAAAAATCAGCAACAATAACATATTGTAAACACTTCCATAAATCAAATCAAAACCATATCCATCTCAATATTAAGCTCAAACCACTTCACCTCTGCCTGGTGTCCATGAAAAATCTTCACCTAAACATCTCACGTAGATCAGAAGTCAAAAAAAATTCCCAACATCACGGAATCTCAAGATATGTCATGAGGGGTGTTGTTCATACACCCTAATCACAACTAAAACCCCAATCCCTAACAATCCTAGCATTGGTATATTCGACCATCCTAAATAACACAACCCAAATAAAGGTATAAAACCATACTTTGATACCATTTTGTCACAAACCAAGCTGGAGTTCCATCCAACCCAACACACAAACCAACCCATGGAAAGTCACAAAGGGTTTTCCTAATTCCCACAGGCTAGAAACTAGTGTTTGGGTATCAAAAATGAACTTTTGGGAATGATTTCACCCAAGGTAAGCAACCATCAACAATACTCAAATGAAATATCATGCCAAGATCAATATACATAACCAAAAGAGATACAAAAATTCTAAGTTAAAAATTTTATAACTTTAAGCAAAACCCAAAAAATACCAAAATGGGGAGGGGAACCAACTACATGACCCACAAAACTTCATAAAACAAGAGGGTCATCACCCTCAAGCCACCTCTACCAACACTAGTAATAAAGGACCACTAACAACCACATCCACCATCACCACCACAAAACATCTTACCTTTACCTGGGTCATACATAACAAATTCTACATGCACCCAAGGTTTTATGTATGGTGTGATCCAAAACCCATTAGTATGCCATCGAAAAGAAATATTCCATGCCATAACATTATAAGATAAATTAACATTCAAGTTTTAAGAAAAAGAATAGAATCACCTTTAAGGAAATTTTTTAAGGAAATTTTTTAAAATAAAACATTACCAAATGAAACATTCTTTGTAATTATAAAGAAAACAAGATCCACTATAAGTCAACAATGATCACAACATCACAAGAGAGCACCATGTCAAAGGAAATTTCTATAGGTACCAGCACTAGTGGGAGCCTAGGAACCTCTTATCTCGATGAAACATGGTATAGAAACCATAACCCATAGTGTCCTCATGCATAAGCCACTAGAGATGAATCCATCCAAAGTTCTAGTGGTCTCCAATAATAATCATAATTTATTTAGTGTTTTAGTGTCAATCCTTCTAGAAAAAACTGTTCATCGACCCCACCGATCGAACTATCATACTAGTCTTAGTCTTCCTACCTAGATACCTAGGATTCCTTTTGTGCTCAATTTTTCCATTTCACTTGCCACATAAATCATCACTTTCATATATACACATAAATAATCAAAGATACACATGATAACCCACTATTTTTCATAGGAAAAACCTCTTTCAAAACCATAAAAATGCCAAAACCATTTGGAAACCCACTCTGCCCACTTACACAATTTATAAAACACATTTAAGAAGCACAATAAGGAAGAACACATTAATCACAATAAATTTATTTTAGAAAACCATATTTTAATCCATACACACCTTGAAAACTTTCGGAAACATATTTTACACCACACACATAATCCATAGAAAAAATTCAAGAAGTAAATCAAGCATACCAAAATCATCCAATAATATTAAAATGTGGAATCACCTACCTCAAGCTTGTAAACTTCTAGAATTCAGTGGAAAACCACAATCGCACCTCAATAGGAGCCTATGAAGGAAATATTGAGCCACAAAAATCAATAATTTACCCAAAATATCAAGATTGAACCCTTATTAGGTCAACCAATCCACTTTAGAAAAGTAAACTCAGAGAAGAGGAAAGAAGAACCCTATAAGGAGGAAATCAATAGAAAAGGGACTTACTTGATGATTTCTTAAAGATATACACAAAATACACCCAAAAATTGGAGTTATATAGATCCAAAATGGATAGGAGGGAGCTTTTATGTCTAAAAACATCATATGGTTCAAATTAGGGGTAGTTTGGGGTTAAATTTAGGGAAGGGTAGAAAGGTAAATTTCTAATTTTAATGACCTAGACAAGATGCACGGTTATCCTTCACGGTTTTCCAAACTATGTGGTCTCCTATTTCCAAGAGAAAATTGGTCGCATAGTTTCTTGGGAGAGGGTGTATGCCCGTGTGGCAAGTCATGCGGCCTAGACAGTGCCATTATCCATGGTATACAGTTTCTTCTGGGCTGGCGCATGGTTTCCCCCCACTGTGTTCTAACCGTACGCCACCTGATGTAGGGTCCAAAACTCCATTCTTCTTTAAAAAGTCCTAGTTAAACCAAGGATTAAATATAATACCAAAAATAATAAAAATAATACCTCAAAATAAAATCACAGATGTGACATATGTAATATCCTTAGAAAAATTTAGGATGTTTACTTAAGATACATAATGTATTTTTCTTGATGCAAGTTTAGTTATATCCATGAAAAACTATTTGTATCCAAACAAATTTTGTTATTACATAATGGATTAATATTATACTATAACTCATATGATACTCATTTATCATTATATTTGGTACACAATTATGGGGTAATGTCTCTATTTATGAAGTATGTCTTCAAAAAATATGGAAGTATCTGTAATGTATTTTAGTCTCAAAATTAATGCTCATTTTTACTTTCATCATTACTTTTATGTGTATAAGGAAATGTGAATTTAGAAATTAATTCACACTATATTTTATTAATCAGTGTTAACATATAAAACTCAAAATCGATCCTCCTTAGTAATATTATAACTCTAATGTGAATAAGTAAATGTGTATTTAGGAATTAATCCACACTGCATTATAATGATTGATGAATGCTTGTTCAAGATATTCTTCAGCACGTAGGCCCAAATATTCCCATTTCTTCTGACCATTCATATACCTTAATTCACTTTTACATTCCTTAAACACTTAAAGTAATCTTTATGAAGTGTATTTACCATTATCTTAAACTTGTAATAGTTCATGCCTTCCAGCTGACCTAATTCTGGAAGTCTTATGGACTACCTTTATTTCTAAAGGTTTATTTATCTAAAACTAAATAATTGAATTTTTTGATCATACCTTAAGTATTTAAATCCAAAGAGTTTAAATATCATACTAGGTATATCCTTGACAATTACTTTTAAATTTACTTGAAAAATAATTATCTTATAACATTTGAGTATAAATGAGTCTTAATTTTTTATATTCATCATGTATTTACATTGATTCATGTATTTCTAAACTATTGGTTGTGTATAAAATACTATAAACAACATTTATTTCTAAATGTTCTGGTATAATTCAATACAAAATTTTAGTTTTTAACAATAACCATTCTCTTGGTAATAAAAGTGTGTGCCTCTCATCCCTTATGTAGGTATTATCATTCCTCTGCTGCTTTGAGAACACACCTAGAATTTTGGTAATGTTCCTTGACTTCCTTGTACCCTATATTTAGAAAAAAAAATGTAAGGATATGTTTCATCTAATACCCAAGGAGTATAAATGAAACATAACATTTAATGATGAATATACCTAAAGTGGAGTCTTTTGATTACTTCATCCTAAAATCATTTCAATTTATATTCTAGTGACCTATATTGACACATGAAAATCAAATATCCTCTTGTACAATTCTCTCCCTCTTTGTCTTTAGTTTCTTAGAAAGATGTTGTGAAGGAGCCTTTAGAAATGTACTTTCAATTGAATTTTCTACCTTGTCTTCCTTGTTGTTCACCGTAAGAATTAAATATTTATATTTCTTTAAATTATCATAAACTTGGTGAACCCATTCTAAAAGATAAGAAAGTGGTTTCTCTAAACTATTCATTTGATATCTCTCAATAAAATTAGAAAAATTGGGTGGTGAGGATGAGATAATTAGATTAACTGAAAGTTCCCGATTCGACTTGAATCCCAATTCTTATAGTATTTCAATGTAATTTATCATCCTAAGTACATGAGGACCAACTTGAGTTCCATTTTTCAAACTATACTTGATCAGTTTGGTCATTATCTCATTGATTTCTCACTTCACTTTCTCCTTGCAAACTTCTTGGATATGAGACAACATGGTATATACATCCATTTCCTTATGTTTTATTTGAAAATATTTGTACATTGATGTTATCATTATGATATAAATATGAAATGCATCATCCATGAGTCTCTTGTAAGCACTTTTCTCATCCTCACTGTCTTCTAGAGGAGGCTGATCAAGTAGTGGGGACTACAACACATATAATTTCTTTTTATACTGTATTACTATGCGCAAGCACCTATACCACTTTTGGAAATTTGTGCTTGTGAGGACATGATTTTTGTCTAATATAGATCATGATGTATCTATGGTATTACTTGTTATTTCCTACAAGATTAATTCTAAAAGATTAGTAATTTTTATCTTGATTATAAATTAAACATTATCAATTAATTTAATCATTAAATTTTTCCCTCTATTTTATTGAATCCTAGTATCCATCACTACTAAACTTGGAATACTCAGTCTCTAGAGTATTTTAGTGGAAAAGATCCCTGAAACCTCTCCTAATAGTCTATGATATGGTTATGTCACTACTTGAAGAGTTTTAAGGTAGGGGCTTGACTAACCAATGACATTAACTCACAACTTCTTAAACTTCTGAGTGAAGTCCTAGCTTATAGAAATCATAAACATGATTTACTCAATGATTTTCCTCAAAAGATGCAACAGTCTAGCTATGACTACTTTTTTTCTATCATATTTAGTTAAGTCAAACCATCACTCTCATAAGAACTCTCATGTAGTAGGAGGCACCCTCAACTAGGGATGACGAGCACCTCATAAACTAGGTTTTGTTTAAACTTAAACGATTAAAGGTGTTTGAATTAATATTACTTTGAGGGGATTTTATTATATCTTGTAAAATGAAGCCATTTTTTATATGATATGCATGTACTATGTGATTGCACTCGTAACTGACCATGCAGAAAATAAAAAAACATTAATCTCGTCTAAATTTAATTTAATTTGTGCATTTTGTTTATTATTTAATGTGATCCTGTAAACTTGCATATTCAAAAAAAATGATTCACAAATTAAATAAACTATGTAACTGATCTTAAACATTTGGTATTGATTTATACATTTATGCTCAATGAATCAACTGTTACCTAAGGGGTATAATACCTGAGTTGGGTCTTAACTCGTATTGAAACTCACACCCTGATCCACTATTTTCATGTCTCGTCTTATATATTACCTCATCCCAACATGGTTCATGTCTTATAACATTCTCATCTGTCTTCATAAAAATAAAAAAATACCCGCACATAGGCGCAAGCATCTCAAAAGTGCATAATACTGATAAATAACTTTTATCTATGCGCATGGACCCTTATACACATAAAACAAAAAAAGATAATGCATAGACTATCAAATTAAAAATAAATATTACAATCATCACATGTAACTGTAATAGTTAATTAAATAAATTTAAACCTAGATAAACAAAGGCTCAATAATTCTTAAGACCAATCTATGAGTATTTTAAATGTGTGATAAAATTAAATTACAATAAATTCAATATTGATACAATTAAATAAATTTAATGAATTATTTAAATTAAAATAATTTATCTCATTTGATCCAAAATTAATTTAATTTTAAACCAAAAAAATAAATTAATTTTTCAAATATTATTATTATTATTTTAAATTACAAAAATGATAAATTAATTTCTTGGATATTTAAAATTTTCATGGACCCCAGAACCCTACTCAACGCCATTACGAATCGGACTGACCCTGCTTAGTCTCATTCTAGGGTAGGAAGAACCTATACAGGGGGGTTTTAGGTCATCCAGATCGATCCAGGTCAGTTCCGGGTCAGGTAGACCCATGCAGGGTGGTTTTGGGTCACACCGACCCACCCAAGCCTATGGGTTGACCGATCTGTATGAGGTCGAGTCCAACCAGTGGGGTTAACGCATCACCAGAGCGGATAAGGGAAGACAACTAGAAAGAGTTCATCAATGATGGGGGGTCTTGCGTGGCTGACTGATCTGGTAGTGGTAGTGACCAGTTCTATGGGATCAAGATCACACACTGATGGGAAGTCTGGTCGAGGGAGGGGTGACACAATTGAAGTCGCGCGATGGTGGTCGAGCAAGGTGGGCCTCACAACGGTTGGAAAATCATGGTGGTGTGGCGCTCAAAGATAGTTAGGGTTCAGTATTTATAGAGGGAGTGTGGTGTGGGGTTGTCGAAGATGAGCCAAAAGGGTGTGGGGATGCACCAGTCAACGACAGAGAGGACGACATAGAGGAGTTGGAAAGCAGGGGCGCATAGTTGTGGTCCCATTTTTCCCACTTCTTTTAATTAGTTTCACTGGTAAGCACTGGATCCCTTTTTATTTTTTTTCTTTTAGCTTATTTTACAAGCCCGTCAACTACCACATTTTCTTTCTTAAACAAATTAGATTTTATTTGGGTCTTATAAGACCCATGAACCAGTGCCCATTTTGAATATTTTATTTTATTAAATTTTTTTGTTTCATTTTCCAAGCCTATGGATGTTAGGATGATTGGAAAAACCCTCATTTTTCCTTCTATAAACCGGTGGAAGATTGGACGACCAGAAAATAATATTCTGACGGACTGTAAATTGGTCAGAGTTCTTAGAATTACCGCAAACCGCAATCAGCCATCCACCTTTGGGGATAAACCAACATACATATAAATGTGTGTGTGTGTGTGTTCTTCATAATAATACCCACAAAATACTGGTTTTGATCTGTATTAAAAAATTTAGATGACCATAACTTGGTCATCTGATATCAAGTTAAAATGTTGTCTGTGGTGTTGGGATCATAGTGATGCCCTCTACATGTATTTATTTCAAGTTTATTTTTTTTCTTTAACATAAAAAATCATGTGATTGCGCCAATACCAATTTTTGGTACCAGGCATGCAGAGGAAGCCTAAAAATTTGGGAATTTAAAATTTTTCACCAGTGATCGACATAGCTACACCATCACTAGTGAAGCGCTCCCCAGTTACAACCTGAGGATGTTTGTGTTAAAGAATTAATCAAAAAAATTGAAGAATACCTTTTTTTATCTAAATCCACGCTCGACAATAGCTCGTCACTGGTGATTTTAGCTCAAATTATCAAATGTAAAATCCCTCTAGATCATCCAAACACACTCTAAAAGCCTACTAAAACATAGATCTTCAATCACCAGGTGCTAGTACGAAGAATCAAAGCATCCTTCAATGTTGACATGATCACAAGAGCATCGATTCTTCAATCTGAGAGGGATTTCTTGGATCAAGGTGTTCAAATATCTCTCTTCTCTCTCTAGAACTTGAGAGTGAGGAAAGAGAATCTCTCAAATTTTGAGCTATAAATAGTGCAATGAATTTGAGTCTCTCGTGGATTGTATATACAAGTTTAATCTTATAGAAATACCCCTCTGTCCCCTGAATAAACTCAACCTTCTAATTAAGTCCTCAACAACACATACACTACTACAAAACAGGTGTTTAACAGTGCTGGAATTTATCAGTGCTAGAAAAATGCGTTGATAAATGGTATCTTTATCAGTGCTAAAAAAATCTTATAAATTGAACCTTTAATTGGTGCTTTTTTTAGCACTAATAAAGTGTCCTTTTATCAACGCTTTATTTTAAGAGTTGATAAAGGGTAACCTTTATCAGTGCTTTATTTTTAGTGCTGATAATGGGTACCCTTTATCAGCGCTATATTTTTAGCGCTCATAAAGAAATCCTTTATCGACACTTTTTTAGCACTGATAAATATTCGAATAATAAAATGAAATAATTAAAAAAATAGAAAATGATTTTATTAAAAATAATATTACAAATTTTATTAATTAAATAATTATTGATGAAAATGAATAAATTGATTAAACAATATATAAATTATAAATACTAATAAATATTATGTATTAAATATATAGATATATGAAAAATGAAAATTAAACAAATACAAAAAAATAATTAAATTCAAAAAAATATTAAACATTTTATTAATTAGATTATTATTGATAATGTTAAAAAATAGTATGTATTAAATATATAGATATATATTAATGTATATAAATATGATTTATATAATAAAAAATATTATTTATGCTTTACATTAATTAGTAATGTATTTAGTGAATAATGTTTTATTATTTAAAATTAATATGAATTAAAAATACTAACTAATTGCATCGAGTAATGGAGATAATTGAATATTGTTTGATTTTTCAATTTATAACATAGATCAAATGTATTATATTGACTTCACATGTACATAATTAATGTATTTTTATATACATACGCACACAAACAATTTTTTTAAAAAAATAAATCAATTTATATTATTTATTATTTATTTATTTATTTAAGATGTTTTAATATTTTCAATATTTATTCATCTTTATTTCAATATATATTCATTTTTTAATGAGTTATATTAATCATACTTATCCAAATTTTCAATATATTATACTCATTTTTAATTAATTAATTTTACTTATTTTCAATATGCATGGACTTAATATTAAATATTCATTAATAATGTTAAAAATACATTTGTAAAAAAATATTCAGAAATAAATATATTTATAAATGTATATTTACTATTTTTATACATTTATAATTATAAATAAATAAATAATATTTTTTAAAAAGTATTTATATAATTATAAATAAATAATTATAAATTTATAATAAATTTATTTAAATAATGAATATATTTTCTATGTTTATATATATATATATATAATTATATAAATATATATAATGATATAAATAATATCTTTTAAAAAAGTATTTATATAACTATAAATAAATAATTATAAAATTATAATAAAATTATTTAAATAATGAATATATTTACTATGTTATATATATATATAATTATATAAATATTATTATTTTTATAGTATTTATATACTTATGAATAATTAATTATATATTCAAATAATTATAAAATTATTATTTTATAAAAAGTATTATTATAAGTATTATAATTATATATAATAATTAAACTTTTAAAAAAATGTATTTTTTTAAAGAAGTGTTATAAGTATTTGCCAGTTCTTATTAACTTAGCATGGATAAAAGGTATCTTTATGAGTGATTTTTTAAAGCACTGATAAAAGCATCATGATCTATTTTAAAAACCCTAATCAACACGAACCAGATCGTGATATTCGAAGCTCTTCGCAGAAGCGACCTGCTTTTGGTGCTCCATGTTATCGAATCCAAGCTCAAATTTAGGCCAAAACAAGTCTCCAACTATTCCAAGGCTCAAATCCAAGTCTCAAGCGATTCAAGGGTTGAACGCAACCACGGCTCGAACGAAATCCAGGTTTTTTGATATCACTAATTTCCCATGGTTATCCATTGAACCTTCTTATCTTGCATTCGTGTATCCCAACAAGTCTAACTTCACTATCCTATAATAAAACAACCCAAAATTAATTATTTTTTAGATATATTGAAGTATCGTGTTCACCGATATCATGTGAATATCCTTAGGACAACATTGGTATTGTGCGACTTGAAATATGTCAAACCTAATGTTGGGTCATGTTGTTGTAAGGTATAATAGGCTCCCAATACCTATATTCCATGACATCTACCTCTTTTCAGTCATCAAATTTTGAAAAATTCATCCACATAGCGGTTGGCATTAACATTGGTTTGGAATATTACATTGCAAATCACTTGGATGATGAAATATATGACATCATTGGGGTATTATATTATGTCTTGCAACAATTGACATTGAGAGGGTTTATTGAGGAGGAACTGAAATATAGGGTTATCCCCTTCTCTTTAAAAGATAATTCTAGAAGTTGTTTCTATAAAATGGATGATGAAATATTTGACACATGGGAACAAAAATATAATGATTTTTTCATGAAATTTTTTCCTAGGATAATGAGCACTGAAATATGGTGTAAAATTAATGGATTTATTTAGGATGACTGTGAACTATTTCATGAGGCTGGATAGATTTAGAGGTCACTTATGAAATGCAACAATAAAATGATTCTTATGAATCTGTAGAATCAGATGAGAAAATATATATATATGTTTGATTTGTTGTCTTATTTATTTAACTAATTCTTGAAAAAATATTATGTTTTCAATTTTTATTTTTGAAATATTTCAATTTGAATTTAAATAATATGACTTAAATTCTATAAAAAGAAAAATCAAAGAGTTTTAATGTTCTATAATCCTTGGACTATATAATATAGGAAAAACTGATTTTGAGATAAAATTTAATTGATATTTTGATTTTGGTTGTTGAAATATAGTCATAAAATAAATAATTAGAATGATCCATTTTCTAGGAAAAACCTCAGCATCATGGTGTTTTAAGAAATAAAATATTTTTTCATTACATGGTGCAGAAGAATTGTACATTGTTGATAGAATTTATTATTCCCAATCCTTTAGGATTGATCAAAATTTTTCTAAATTTGATATATTATTTGAAAAGTAACTTTTTAATGAGAAAAGTTTTTTATTATTTAATTTTTAAAGAATATTTTAAATTATTAAAGAATAAATCTTATACCACTAGATTTAAATAATTTTGATAAAATAAAATATTAACATTGATTGATGTAAATTTGATAAATAATTTTTAATAGAATCCATTTTATTGAAATAAAAAATATTTTTCGTGGATAAAATCATTACACCTTTAAAATCCCACTTCAAGTCAACTTTATAAGTTTATATTTAATAAATTAATGACATACTATATTTACTGTGGATTATTAATTCAATTTAATTTTATGGTGTACTAAAATAAACTTAAATCCATTTTTTATGTCCTTATAGTGGTAATATGATGCCCCATAGATGTGACCATCTCAATTAAATGACATAAAAAATGTTTCATTACAATACATTAGCAAAACCTTTTATGTTAAGAGTTTTACAAAATCAGGAAAAAAATTAACTAAAAAACTCATGTATTTTTAAACTAATCAACATTTTTTGGAACAATATATGAAAAAATTTGATCCATAATAAGCCTTCATTGTTCTTATTCAGGTCAATCTCCTCATATCACATTGTTCTTATTCAGATCAATCTCCTCATGCATAGATTTGATCTAATTATCATCCTTTTCAACCTCTCCAAATGATTTAGGCACTTCTTGGGGAAAAATGAGGTTTTTTATAGTCTTAATCCTTAGAGTTTCCACTGAAACTTTTTTATCACCAATGAAATTTTATTCATTGATTTCATCCTTGCTTGTATTTATTGTAGTTGATAAAAATATAGTCATCTTTAAAATGATAACCCACTCATTGATACTTCTTAAAAATCACTTCATTTATTTTATCACACATCTAATAAACACTATGTATATTTTACTTTAATACATCTAAAAACATATCATTATTTAACATTTCCTTTTGGTTCCACCTTTAGGAATCTCTGATTACCATCCATGTAATTCTCACAAACGGGATACATTCACCTTTGATAATTAATATCTTATGTGTATTTATTTATTTATTATACAAAATGAATATTTTATGAACCCAATAGGATATCATTACTTTATCTCGAATGATTCAAAGCTTCAATCCAATGTATATTATTTTCTCTGCATCCTCCTCACTCATTGATTGATTGTTTGGTGATATATATTTGTGTTTTTTTATTATCATTCTTGCTTTATTTTTGACATATCTCTATGGTCAATAATGTTTGCACAGTAAAATAATTATCCATAGAATTAATTTATTGTTTAATATTTATGTTTAATTTATTTCTTTTCAGTAATTACTCATAAAATAATTATTTTCCTATACAAGTATATTATTTTTTTTGAGTTGGAGTGGTTTCTTCAAGGATGCTCATGCTCATGAGGGATTGAACTTTGAGCCTGCAACTGAGATAACGACAACAAGTAAATGCATCAAGAATGTATACAACCATCAGAAAAAAGTGAATTCCTACTGATTATTTAATTAATTTTTTCATCATTTTATCTACTATTCATAAGTTAATTTCCTTATCATTTTTATCTAATACTTATTTATTTATTTTCACATATCTTTTGGGAATTCATATTTTGTTTTCAGTTATCTATAACAATCTAAAAAAGAGATAAACTGATTCTTTCTGCCAATTTTACCATGTTTTTCATTTTCATTTCCTTTTATTAACCTTCCAACACTATATATTAATTCTATTTTATTAGCTAAAAAACATTTCTCGTTGTTGAAAGTCTATGTTCTTCTAACTGTCCACAATGAGAAAGTCTTTTCAGATTAGAACATCGAGTCAATATGCAGTGTTGGAAGTTAGACATAGAAATAAAATGAAAATGTGGTAACATTGGAAGTTATTATTTCTTGAGACTTTGGGACATGAAGGAATTGATAACACCTCATTCTGATGCACAGTGTGACCGGTATGACTCTAAGTGTTTCTTTTTATTTAAAATTGACATTAATTTTAGTAAAAAGGACAAATGGCATACTCAAAATAGATAAAAACATATTCTTATTGTTTTTATACTTTAGGATAATGATTCATAAGTCATTTTAGACGTTTAGGAATCATTCTCAGCTCAATTCAACGCATGGTTTGACCGTTATGACTCAATGTGTCAGTTATCAGTTTAAAATCGACATTTTAGTTCAAAAAATATCACTCACTAAAAACAAAGAAAATGTGCTTGAATTTTCTTGATAATTTAGTACTTTGATTTATAATTAATTTCTGATGTGTAGGAATTGATCTCACATCAAACTAATACACAATATGATTAGTATAGGTCAAAGTGCGTGTTTCCAGTTTAAAATGACATTTTAGTAAAAAAAATTGATGTACTTAAAACCAAGAAAACACAATTGGATTATTTTGATACTTTAGGAAAATTATCCATAATTAATTTGAGATTTTTATGAATCAATTGTACCTCAATATGATTCACGGTGTGAATGGTATGACTCTAAGTGTGTCTTTTAATTTAAAAATGGAATCAATTTTAATAAAAAGGCAACCAACCTACTCAAAACCAAGAAAATGAATTAGGATTGTTTTTATAATTTAGGGAAATTATCCATAAGTCATTTGAGACATGAAGGAATCATTTTTACCTCAATCTAACACACGGTGTGTCCGATATGACTCCAAGTATGTCTTTTTATTTAAAAATAACATCAATTTTAATTAAAAGGATAACTAATCTACTAAAAACTGATAAAACGCATTCATATTGTTTTTATACTATATAAAAACTGTCCATCACTCATTTTAGACATGTAGTAATCAGTCGTACCTCAATTTGATGCATGGTGCGACAAGTATGACCCATAGTGAGTCTTCTTATTTAAAAATGGCATCAATTTTAATAAAAGGGACAACTGGCCTACTTAAAACTGAGAAAGTGAATTCAGATTGTTTTGTTATTTTATTAAAATAATCCATAAGTCATTTGAGATGTGTAAGAATCTTTCATACCTCAATTCGATGCACGGTGTGATCGGTATGACTCCAAGCGAGTCTTTTTATTTAAAAATGACATCAATTTTAATAAAAATGACAACTGGCCTACTCAAAACTAAGAAAACACATTCAAATTTTTTTGATAATTTAGTTCAAAAATTCATAAGTCATTTTTGATGTATAGGAATCATAATCACCTCAATATTATACATGATGTGTCTGGTATGACTCAATATGTTCGTTGTCAGTTTAAAATTGACACTTTAGTTCAAAAAATGTCACTTACTGAAAATTAAGCAAACGCACTCGGATTTTATTGATAATTTAGGGAATTTATTTATAATTCATTTTTTATTTTAGGAATTATCCTCACACCAAACCAATACACTATGTGATCGGTATGAGTCAAAGTTCATTTTTTCAGTTTAAAATGTCATTTTAGTAAAAAATAAAAGTGACATAATCAAAGCCAAGTAAACGCATTCATATTTTTTGATATTTTATGAAAACGATCCATAATAAATTTTCGATGTTTAAGAATTATATTTACCTCAATCTGATTCACGGTGTGACCGATATGACTCCAAGTGTGTCTTTTTATTTAAAATTGACATTAGTTTTATAAAAAAGACAACTCACCTACTCAAAACTGAGCAAACGCATTTTTCTTGTTTTGATACTTTAGGAAAACAATCAATAAGTCATTTTTTATGTTTAGGAATTAGTCTCACCTCAATCTGATATAATATGTGTCTGGTCTGACTCAATGTTTCTATTATCTATTTAAAATCAATATTTTAGTTCAAAAAGTGTCACTCACTAAAAACCAAGAAAACATGCTCAGATTGTCTTTATAATTTAGAAAAATTATTAATAAGTAATTTTTGATATATAGGAATTAGTATCACTTCAAACTGACACATGATGTAGCTGATATGAGTAAAAGTGTGTGTTTCCATTTTAAAATGACATTTTAGTAAAAAAGACAAGCGACATACTCAAAATCAAGCAAACACATTCGGATTGTTTTGATAATTTAGGAAAATGGTACATAAGTAATTTGAGATGTGTAAGAATTATTCACACATCAATATGATGCATTGTGTGACTGGTATGACTCCAAGTGCGTTTTTTCAATATATAAGTATCATTTTAGTTTAAAACACGCATCACAGCACCAAAACCAAGCAAACGAGCCAAAATTGTTTTCTCTTCACTTAAATAATGTATTCATACTTGATTTTACTGATTTTGTGGTGTTTTTGGTGGTGTTTTGTGTTGTTATAGCACACTTCACTAGTACTGTAGTATGTTGTAATAGCCCATTGTAGTATGCCCCTTTATCAATGATTCTAAAAGCACTGATAAATAGTCCTTTATCTGCATATTTTTAAGTGGTCATAAAGGTTTTCTTTATCAATGCTTCTAAAAGTGTTGATAAAATACTTAGTATTTTAATCTCTCTCTAGTATTGAGTGCTTCTATAGCACTAATAAATTCCATTTTTAACACTCTTAAAGTCTGATTTTGTAGTAGTGGTACAACTTTGTATGCATTTCATAAATGTCATAAATATTTTATCATATACTTGTAAAATCTAAACTATTTTACATGATAAAATATGAGCCTTTAAAATTTATCATTTCTCCCATAAATATATTAACGAACGATAAATAAAATATTATTCATTCATAAAATATATTCTCCTCGTATTCACTTAACACTTGTGTATACTTTTAATAAATAAATTCAATAAAAATTATTCTAAACTTGAATAATATGTTTATTTATTTTATAGAAATTATATATTCTCAGACATCCCTAGACCCTAGTGGTGGGGGCCATAAACCCCAGTCGTGGGGCCCACCATGTCCTAAACTTCCATTCCTCAGAATATGTCAAAATTTTGAATACGTTGTTGTGTGTGACCCTCTAATCCATTATCTTGACAATAGTGAATATTGTTCACAGACCATGAGCGGAGTCTAGAAACTCATCAAGATCCCTAAAGAGATCATTATTTCTTACTTTATTATTCATTGACCTAACTGGACATACTTACCTTATTTTACTATAGCCATGGATTTAATGAAGGTACTACCATCCTGGTCAATTGGGCTTGAGATATCACTTCCTTTCATAAGTGAAAAATTATATCTTGATTATTCAATCAATGTCATACCACCAATGATTCACCCAATTCAAGGTACCTCACTACAGCATTAATTTCATAGTTTTCTCCTTGTATCAAAGTACACAATCAAATAGTATACAATGATAATAATCTCAAATCGAGAGACCATTACATGTACTTGTAGATAATAACTACTAATGACACCTGAAACATGTGTTGTTCCTATTGTCAGATCAGTACTCATGATCTCATCTACTTGAGATAACCAAATGTGAACTTCATGAGAAGAAGTCTCAATGCCCATGATCCCCCAACACCTAATAGTCAAACGTCATCTGTCTCCAATCAGTATAATGTATCTAGAACATAGGATATATGTTTAGGATTAATGTAGTATATAAAGGTTCTCATTATAGTTTGAGAACTGTTATAACCTTTTTTATATGAAAAATAATTTGTGGACATTATCATATAGATAGTAGATGCAGAAATATCAACATTATCATGGTAAGTGTACATCATATATAACTCATTGTATACATGATATGTTAATTGAAAATTATTATTAAATTTGAGTCTAGGTCACCCACTATTACAACATATATAATGTCTTTATATAAGACATGCACACACATTATAAAATTTGATATATTTTAAAAAGAAAAAATATATATTTGAGGGGGTTAAAATCCCCTATAATATAATAAATTATCATCTTTTTTTGACACAACTACTACTAAAATATAACATAATTATTTAAAATATATAAAAAATATAGGGGGTTAAAACCCCCTCTAATCAAAGAAATTAGAGGTAGTTATTAACCACTACTAATATCATGAATTATAGGGGTTTTAAGCCCCTCTGTTTTTTGTTTTTTATTTTTAAATAAATCTGTTATATTTTAGTAGCGGTTATGTAAAATTGACAACTATTTTTTAATTTAGCAGTAGTTTTGACATAATCATTACTAATTTATACAAAAACTTAATTCTGAGGGAGTTATAGACAACCTCCTTTAAATAACCATCGCTAAATAAACTGTTTTTTTATAGTGATATCCAAAATATTTTTTGATATAATTTCATAAGTTATTATATATGATATGACATAAGATGAAATGATAAGTCTTTTAGAGTTTAGTGAAAATCATATATTGAAGGGGATGATATGTTCTAAATCCCTTAAGGTACATCTGTATATGATACAAATAGCCCAATAATATTTAATGATTGGTGTATATTATAAAGGAATTCCATGCTTAATTTAATTATTACTGCCCTCACAACTGTAAGGTGCGATTGGGGAAGTTTTGAGGCATGAAATGCATGATTTCATTCCATTTATTTCAATAAACCAAGAATTCATAAAGTAAAATTACCCAAGTCATAAGGATCCATCTCCATGCATTTTTAGGGTATGACTTCCATATCAGATGACATTTGGATGGTGTTATCTTTAAATATTTGGGAGACTGAATGTTAAGAGTCAATGTTTTAATGATTAATAACACACAATATATCATTAAAAGAACAATTACACCATATTTAACACTATAATGATAGATTAATGCATGCATACGATGAATGTGATGTCCAATGTATTAACTAATAAGGTTCGGCCTGAGTTATTTGAATTTAAAGATAGTATTTTCTTTTAAAATTAGAAAAACGAAGCTCGATTTTCAGGATTGATCACATGAGGATATTTAAAAGTATTAATTTTTTAACACCTGGTATTACGTGAGGTTTTATGGCTCTATAAAAAAAGTTGATGTGTAGTTCCACTTGAATATATATAGAAGCAAGAGGCAGCGACCCAAATTGAGATACACTATCTAAGTTAAGGGGTGTGTAGCGATGCAGTAAGCAGGGTTGGACAACGACGATTTTAGGACGTGGTCCACAAAGAGTGGTGTAAAATTGAGTTGTGAAATGAGGTTTTTAAACAATGTCACATGTTTGGTGTTGACCTTTAAAGGGTGACATCTTGTTATGATATGATCATCATAGAGGCAACAAAGGCATATCAGGGTATGGATTTTCACATAGGTTTTCTATGTTGTATCTCTAATTCAAATTTTAGGATTTACTTGAGTTTTATAGACTCTATTATTATAGTGTAGTTTTTCAGAGTTTCCCCATGGTTTTTTAATATTCCATATTGGAGGGTTTTTTCACATTAAAATTTGCATCTAATTTTATTTCATGCTACTTACTTTTGCGCTTTCATTTTCATTAGTGATTCTCAAAAAAAATCACAATTGAGCTACTATTCTATGACTGATCTGCTTCCTCCCTAACAACTGGTATTAAAGGGATTTATTCATGTTTATTTATAATTGTATACGATTGATTCAAACCATGATATTTTTAACGGCATAAAAACTATTTAACGAGAAAAATGATTTTACTATATGACAACAACGAGTAAAAAATATTTTGGTCTGTGAGAAGACAAAGAAGGTGTTGAAGAATAAATCATATAAGTCAAATATCATGAGTGATGATGATTGGTAGAATATTATTGAGTTAGCGACAAACATGATTCAGATGTATTTGGCTTATAATACACCGTGGGTGGTGATGAATCTGACAGGTTTGGAGGAGACCTAGGCAAAGATTAAAAGTATATATAAATTAAAATCCCTCACAAATCATTTATATCTAAAAAATGATTGTATTTTTTATTAATTCCAGATAATGGAGATTTAGGTAACCATCTAGATGATTTCATTAAACTTATGATGGAGTTGTCTTCAATGGCAGTCAATATCGATGATAAAGGTAATGTGGTGCCTATTGAAATGGAAAAAGAAGACAAAGATTTGGTTCTCTTGAGTTTTTCACTTGATACATATGATAATATCTTCACTGTATTTTTGTTTGGGAAAGAAACTCTGAAGTTGGATGATGAAATTTCATCATTGTTTATGAACACTACTAAAAAACAGGCCCTTAACAGTGCTTGTTGTATCGTAATATAGATGAAAATGTATATGAGATGGCACAATACAAGAGGGGGGTGAATTTTATGTTTAAAAACTTTGTATTTAAACACTTAATAAAGAAATTAGTTTAAGAGGTCTTAAAATAATGCAATTCATAACCAATACAAATGACCATATGGCTTCTAGATCCAATGGATATGATATGATAAGATACGATAGGTTATCAAAACAATTGTATTTGAATTGAAAACAATGATCAGAGTAAAAAAATGTAAATGATTCTACCATACAGCATATATAATCTCTTAATACAATATGTAAATAATGTATCGTAATTGAAACAATTATAATAGAAATAATTTGAATAGAAAGAAGAAACAAAATGATTTTCTTTCTATTACAATGGCAGTGGAAAATAAAATGTATTAAAATTATTTTATCCCAAAGAGTAGGGTATCCTTTCACCTGGGATAAAAGGTCTGTCTTACCACCACCCAGGTAAGCCCTCGATATAATGATCAGCATGTCTGTCTTTCTATCCTTGAAAGCCCTCAATTAAGCAGTTAATCGAAACCTCTCTCTTTCAAATGCTTGAAACCCTCGATACAATGATCGGTAGCACCGTCTTTCTATCCCCAGAAACCCTCAATCGTTATCGTAATGATCGGACACACAAATAAAAAAATCACTTATTGAAATACAAGAAATGGGAATAAGTTGTTCACATATTATATCTTCAAGTCTTTCACACAAAGAAAGAGACATGACACACAGTATCTCTCTAGAACTTGGAAGATCAAAAGTTATTCACTCTGGTTCGAAAGACCTTCTATTTATAGGCCTCAGGTTTCAATAGTCATATTTCCTCCAACATTCATATTTCCCTAGAAAATTCAGAGGGACTTAGACACTTGGCATTATAACGGTCAAAATAAACAAAATACACGACATTGTTTTGATTAGTATATGACTAACTCAACAACATCGTTTTAGTTAGAAAAAAATAAGTACAAAAGTATGAAAAAATGAGTAAGATGAAATTTAATTAAAAACATGTATGCGGTATTGGAGTAAGACATGAGTTCAATGCATTACATGAGTACGATACATAACTTGGTTATGATGTATATCGTGATTACGATGTATATCGTGGTTACGATACATAACACAGTTATGATGCTTAATATGGATAAGATGCATATCATGGTTATGATTCATATCATGGTTATGATTCTTATCATGGTTACGATACATAACATGGTTATGATACATAACATGATTACAATGCATAATGTGATTACGATGTATAACCTGGTTAGGATGCATAATGTGATTACGATGTATAACCTGGTTACGATGCATAATGTGATTACGATGTATAAACTAGTTATGATTCATGTTTATGATGCATAATATGAATACAATACATAACTTGGTTATGATTAATATGGTTACGAAAACATCATATGTGATTACGATTGTAAAACAATTTATGTGGTTATGATGAGAAACAATATATGTGATTACGATTGAAAACAAACAACATGTTATTAAGATGTATAACAACAAAATGTGTGGTTAGGATGGAAAAAAATATGCGATTATGATGAGAAAACATCATATATGAAAAACAAGAAGTCATTTGTGATTTAAAAAACAAAAAAGATCAATGATAAAGTCAAAACACATTTTGACTCAACAATCTCCCCCTTTTTGGAAAGCACAAAAAAAACAAATAATAAATACTTATCTCACCCTGATTTTAAAAACTCTTTTAAAAGTAATAGTGAATATGACTAATTCCACCCTAGGATAAAATATCACTAAGTATCATATTATCTTTACTTTTACTTGTGAGTCCTCCACCTTAATAAGGTATTCACCCTTTTCCCTTTTTATGAAAGAAAATTATTTTTTTCCAAATTATTCTCCCCGTTTGTGATTTTCAAAAAGAATAAGGGAAAACATTAATTTCCTGTAAAGAGTAGGAGAAACAGAGTACAAAACAATAGATATTACTTGGAATGAAATAAATCTTTATTATAATAAGAGTTCAAAAATTCATTCTTTTCCCTTTTGTTTTTCCAAGAGGTTGAACATAAAAAGATTCATCTTCTTGAATTATTTTCTATCCTCCAGAAATTTTTCAAGGGATTATTATTGAGCCTTCAACTTCACATCCTATTCCTCAATAATATTTTCTTGTTTCTGGAGCCTTTGTTCATGAAGCTGATTGACTGATTCCTATGCTTTGAGCCTTGCTTCCTGAGCATTAAAATCATCCACTCTGAGTATTTAGGAATTCTCTAGGATTAAAATTCTATTTGATAGAAAAAAAACATCATTAAAACCATCATCTAATTTTTCCTTAAGATTTTCAAGCTCTTAGAGGCTATTTCTTTTGAGGTAACCGGTCTTTGAAATACTTCAAGTTTTTCATTCAAATCAGCAACCAAATTTTTGTAGACTGAATTGATATCATTTAACCTATTCACTAATTCATCAAGCTTATCCGCATGATACTTGATATTATCATAAATGTTGTGTGACCACTTGAAAACCTTATTAAAAGCCTTGTTGTGCTCAACGGAATGTTCCTTGAATATCTTGAAATTAGCTTCAAGATTCAAAAACTTTTCCATCAGAATCTTTACAAAGTCTGTTATTTCATTATGATTATTCTAAATGATTTATATCCTGACTTCAATTTTTGGAATGAATGGTATAATATTTTACAATATGTTCAAATCTTGTTCAATGTACTAAATTCCCTTCACTGTGATTGTCCTTTCAGAATTTTTATCTTCAGTGTATTTAGGAAGATCACTGAAATGAGTTTTAGTGACGATAAATTGAGCTAGCTGATTCCAATTCTTATCAGATTCTTCTTCTTATTCTTTATTAGATATTTGAATAAATTTCTTGGAAGAAATCATTTGATAAACTTCCTTTTATGGTTGGGGATTATGAGATATAAATTTTAAGGGTGGAACTTCTGAAAATTATGCTGAATTATTTCTCTTGTTTTCATCTTCATTTTCTTACATTTATTCTTTTTGTTGTACTTGTTCTTTTTCCCCTTGTTCTTCTTCTTATTCTTTAAATTCTTTAATGAGACTTTGTGTTTCTGATTGTTCAAATACATGTTTATCCTTTCCTTTCTGTGATGGATCTGATTGAGTCTCAACAGGTGGTTTCCTTATTACAATTATGTTTTTGGCTTGCTCAGTTATTTTGAGAAGACTATAAATATCAATAGCTCAAGCCTTTCTCTTCTTCATTCTCTTCTTCCTTTATTCTTCTTTTAAAGTTTCCTCGGTTCTTATTTTCTCTACCAAAGCTTCAACTGGATCCAAACTGAATTGTGGATCACCTTATTTACTTTCTTCCTTATTTTTCCTCCACTATACCACAACATCATATGATACAGCCTTTTGTTTCTTTTATTTCTTGGGGGTTTTAGTCTTAACTAAATTTCTTTTACTTGAAGATGAATTGGATGGATTATAAGGTTTTTCACTCCCTTCAGCTACTTCATTTCCTTTATCATATTCTGGATCTTTCTCAAACTTGTTTATTTAGGATTGAATTGTAACTTGAGTCTCCTTAACATATCCTTACTGATAAGAGGCTCCTTGAAAGATGTTGGATCTAGCTTGATTTAAACATTGTATAGACTCAGGAATTCTTTCAAAAACTTATTGAGAATGGTGGGAAACATAATTAGATAAGAATTTATGGCACCATATTTAAGCTTCTTAATTGTCAAGAAAATGAATCCCATTGTATTTAACTTCCTCATAATCACCAGATAATCAAGCACATAAACATATGAAACTTTCAAAGTTTCCTTATCACCCTTTCTTGGAAATAAAAAACCTTGCATCTAGAGGTAAATGAGGAGATTATCTCCTGATAAATGACTTACCTTTCTCTTGTCCTCATGAATCTCAAAAAGATATTCTTCAGATTTTCTTTTATCAAAGGTTCCATCTAGTTCTGGTAATTTATGATATGGACAAAGAGCATCTCCCTCACATGGAACTCCTACCAAAGTGGATGCTTGTTTTATTGAATTTGTGTATTTCTTATCATACATCATAAAATAAATCTTGAGACCATTTTCTATCTCCATTATTTTATATAATTGAAAAACTTCCTCATAAAACACAAAATCTTGATCTAAATCTGGTATTTCAGCACAAATGGATTCCCACCCTTGGAAACTTATTATCCTTTTCAAATATGAATCAAAAGTCTCATAAAAGCCCTGAGAGACTAACCTTTCACATAAAAAATTTACGGAAGAGAAATATTTTGGAGACATTTGATTTAGAGAAGAAGCGGTTCAATTAGACATGAAATACTATCTTAAACCCTGAAGATTTCCTGGTTACGAAGGCTTAGTAGTTCTCAGATTATAAAAAATGAGGTAAATTCTGATTAAAAACTGTGCTGGGTATTTATAGAGCATCGGGACTTGAGATAAATTTAGAGGAATTCAATGTGGGATAGGTAGTGAGGGGTTCTTTAAAAAATAAATTTACGGTTAGGATTAGATATAAAAGATCCAATGGTTGAGAATGAATTTGAACTCTTGAGGTTTTCCTTAAAATAAAATCATATTCAAAATCAATCTGATTGGGAGTTAAAATAAATAGTTTAAAAACAACTATGTGAAATATAATGAACAAAGTATGGTTTTAGATGTTGCACCTATCAGAGTATCAGGATAGATATATTGGTTTCAGTATATTGTGATTATAATAATAATATAAACAAAAATGTAATACCAAAAAACACATGATACGGATAAGAATTCTAAAACTGATAAAATTGATAAAATATACTAAAACTGATAAAATAATCTAGTAATGATAAAAATGAAACTGATAATTAAGAAACCGATAAACATGAAACCAATAAAATGTAAAACTGATAAAAAGTGAAACTGATTAAAAATTAAAACTGATAAAAGTGAAACTGATAAAATTAAAACTGATAAAAAGTGAAACTGATAAAAGTGAAACTAATAAAAGTAAAACTGATAAAAAGTGAAACCGATAAAAACAAAACCGATAAAAGTGAAATTGATAAAAAGTGAAACTGATAAAAGTGAAACTGATAAAATATATGTATACTCCCCCTTTGAAAAAGAGTAACTTAATGTAAGGATATAGTTTAAACAAGAAATAGATGTGAATGATTACCTTATAGTGATCATTCCTAGTTTCTGTTTAATGTATTCAAATCTATCAGAAGTTAATGGTTTTGTGAAAATATCAGCAAGTTGTTCTTGTGTTCTGATGAATTGTAAAATAATACCTCCTTTTTGTGTGTGATATCTAAGAAAGTGATGCCTAATATCTATGTGTTTTTCACATGAGTGATGTGTAGGGTTTTTACTAAGAGCAATGGCACTAATATTATCACATAATATTTGAGTTTTGGAAAAACTCATGCCATAGTCAGTGAGTGTATGTTGCATCCACAACACTTGAGCACAATAACTTCCAGCTGCTATATATTCAGCTTCAGTAGTGGAAAGTGCTATTGAATGTTGTTTTTTTCATGACCAAGAAACTAATTAATATCTTAAGAAATGACAAGTTTTGGATGTACTTTTTCTATCCATTTTACAACCACCAAAGTCAGCATCTGAAAAAAAATTAAAATAGAATCATTTCCAGAAGAATAAAATAGTCTTAAATACATGGTTCCCTTTAAGTAGTGAAAAATTCTTTTCACTACTTTTAAATGAGATTCCTTTCAATTAGATTAATATATTTCACCTAATCATACTGAAAACATTAAGTCTGGAAAACTAGCTGTTAAATATAAAAAACTTCCTATTATACCTCTAAAAAATGTTTAATCTACTGGTTTCCCAACTTCATCAAGATCAAGTGTATTTGAGGTATCGATCGGAGTGATTATACTTTTATTGTTGTCATATCTATACTTTTTAAGTAAATATTTGATATAAATATGTTGGGATATATAGTTTTCTTCTAGTTTTTTAGAGATTTTAAAACCTAAAAAGAATGTTAACTCACCCATCATACTCATTTCAAACTCATATTTCATTATATTCACAAAAGAATCAGTTAGGAATTATTGATTTTATTTGAATATAATGTCATCAACATAGATTTGAACAATCAAAATGTTTTTGTTTTATATTTTTATAAAAATATTTGAATTTTTAGTACCTTTTGAATAAATTTTTTGTAAAATAAAACCTATAAGTCTATCATACCAAGCTTTAGGGGCTTGTTTAAGGTTTTACAAAGCTTTGGTAAGTTTAAAAACATGATCATGATGTTTTTAGTCTGCAAAACCAGGAGGTTGTTCTGCAAAAACTTCTTCTTGAACAAAACCATTTATAAAAGCACATTTAACATCCATTTGAAAAAAAAAATTAAATTAAAGAATGTTGCAAAGGCTAATATAATACTAATAGATTCAATTCTAACTACTAGATCATAGTTTTCTTTATAGTCTATTCACTCTTGTTGATAATAGCCTTTAGCAACAAGTCTTTCTTTATTTATTATAATAACTCCATTTTCATCACATTTTTTTCTGAAAACCCATTATACTCTAATTACAGTTGTTTATTTAAGTCATTAAACCAATGTCCAAACTTTATTCCTTTCAAATTCATTTAGTTCATCTTTAATTGTTTTAATCCAATCTTCATCACCTAAAGCCTCATTCTAAGTTTTAGGTTCAAATTGGGATAGAAAATAAAGATGTTCTATTTCACTTCTCAAGTAATTTCTAGTCCTTACGGGTTAATTTACATCACCAATTATA
Source organism: Viscum album (assembly GCA_963277665.1). Lineage (NCBI taxonomy): Eukaryota > Viridiplantae > Streptophyta > Magnoliopsida > Santalales > Viscaceae > Viscum > Viscum album. The sequence goes on from OY728164.1 coordinate 1,357,285,959, forward strand.
TTATCACTAGGATTATTCCTAAGAAATAATTGATTTGGGTTTTGTAAAACCTGTTCATCAACATAAGATAGAAAGTCTTCTGAGGTAAATATTTCAGAAACATTTTCTTGAGTATTTCCCTTTTTAGAAAAGTTTTCAATCAAGGGTTGATAATCAGTTTGTGAAAACACATCTGTTGATATAGGAAGGGTTAGTTTAAAAAAAAAGGATCAATTTCATCAAATTTAACATGCATTGTTTCCTAAATAGTACAAAAGTTTTTAAAAACTCTATAATCCTAAGAAGTAGTGGAATAACCTAGAAAGATTCCTTCATCGGATTTGGGTGTGAATTTATGTAGATTATATTTAGTATTCAATATGAATACTTTGCATCCAAATACTCTAAAGTAGGAAACTTTAGGTTTACAGCTAGTCCACAATTCATAAGGTGTTTTATTAAGAAAATGTCTAGTTAAAACTTGATTTATAGTGTAATATGCAGTGCTTACAGCTTCATCCCAGAAATGATTAACAATTGAGTATTCACTCAACATAGTCTTTGTCATTTCCTGAAGAATGGGATTTATTCTTTCCAAAAAAACATTTTTCTAAGTGGTTCTTGGATCTTAAAAGTTTTTATTAATACCTTTATTACTACAAAAAAAATTTCAAAATATGAATTTTGAAATTCTCCAGCATGATCACTTCGAATAGTTATCAGTGGTAGGTTTTTCTCATTTTTAACTTGGGATCTAAAAGTTTTGAAATAGAAAAAGGATTAAAATTTATTTTCTAGAAAATAGACCCATGTAAATATGGTGTAGTCATCAACTAAAACAAATACATAGTATTTTCCTCCAATACTTCCAATTTTTGTAGGACCAAAAAGATCCATTTGCACTAATTTTAATGCATTAGAAGTTGAAACTTAATTAATTGATTTAAAGATAGTTTTATGTTGCTTTCCATCTTGAAAAGGGTCACAAACCTTTGAAGAATCATATCTAAGATCCAGTAGATCCTTAACAAGTCTTTTCTTTGAGAGTTTACAAAGATTCCTAAGGTTACAATGTACTAACCTTATATACCATAGCCAAGATTGGTCTTCCATTGCACTTAATCAAGGTAAATCATGGCTCTTAAGGTCTTCTAAGTTAAGTGTGTATACATTCTCATGCCTATGGTCAAAGAGAATGAATTCATCCTTGGAATTGTGAACTAAAAATTTGTCATTCCTAAAATTCACAAGGTAACATTCATCACATAATTGACTTATGATTATAAGTTTGTTTTTAATACCTTTAACAAATAAAACATTTGAAATTAAAACTTTTCCTAAAATAACAATATTACCTATACTAATGATCTTTCCATGAGCATTACCTCCGAATCTCACTCTTTCACCTTTCATTTCAATGATCTTTTTAAAGAAATATTTGTCTCCAGTCATATGTTAATAAAAACCACTATCCATATACCAAATATTCTTGTTGTTGGTACACTTTTTGTTTTCCTGAAAAAGAAACAATTAGTTTTTCAGAACCCAAACTTTTTTAGATCCTAAAATGTTTGATAAAAGAAATTTAGGAATCCAAATTTGTTTTATAAAGTGAACCTTATAAAATTCTAAAGATTCGGTTTTATTAAGATAACAATTTATTCCCCAATGTCCACCACATTGACACTTGATGCAAAAAGGAGCATTTTTAGAAACAAAATAATTATGAATAAAAACCGGTTTTGAGTGAGTATAACCAAATACAGAGTTATTCCTTATAGGAAGAAGTTGTGAATACATTTTATTAAATTCTTTCCTTCTGGAAGTAAATTTTGATAATAGTTTCTTAAAAGAAAAAATTTCAGATTTTAGTCTAATGATTAAATTATGATTCTCACAAGAAAATTTTTTGAAATTGTTTTTTGTTTCAAAAACATTTTTCTTTAAAAAAAGTTGTTAAAATTCATTAGAAAGTTTATCCTTATCTAAATTTACTTTCATAAGGTTTTTTGAAATATTTTTAAAATCAAGAGTTTTTTTTATCAAGATATTTTGAAAGATATGATACTTATTTTGTAAGAATAAATATTCTAGAATTTTCTTTATCAAGTTTTTTCTTGAGTTTGAAATTCTCATTCTCAAGTAATTTGGAAAATCTTGATACTTATTAAAAAGAAGTTGAATTATCCTCTGTTGGGGAAGATTATTTATCTGAAGAGTAAGAATATTTCTCATCATGGTAATTGGAATTTAAAGATAAATTTGTAAGAGATTATTCATTGTGTATCTTTGCCATGAGACAATGATTTTCAATAGGTAGTCTTGTTATAATTCCTATATTCTTATAACTAGAAGATTCATATTCAGAATATTCATCTGATGAATCACCACCACTTTCACTCCAAGTATCATTTTCTTTTAATAATTTCTTAGTATTTTACTTGTAATTATTTTTCTTGTTTCTTTTAGAATGTTTCTCCTTTCTATCTTTTATTTCAAACAAAGGACAATCTGGTCTGATATGACCTACTCTTTTATATTCATAACAAGTTACTTATGAGTCTTTCATGTCCTTTATATCTTTTTTTTTTAATTTGTACTAAAAATATTTCTTTCCCACAATATTGTTCATTGTATGAGAAAGATTGGATAATTAATTATCTTAATGATCACTTTCACTGGATTCTGATATAACAAAAAATTTCTTAAATTTGGATATTGTTACCCTTTTGGTGTCTTAGCTTTAGATGTAGTAGTAAAAGCTACACTTCCATTACCATTATTCTTCTTATTAAAATATTCATCTCTTTTCATTCATGTCTCATGTTGTAAGAGAGTACCAAATAATTCATCAAGAGTGATTTGAGTAACTTTCTTGTTCTCATCAATAGTTGTCCTTTTTTATTCCCACTCATTTGGAAATATATTGATTATATTGTCCACAAGCACTTCATCATCAAGACATTTTTCTCCCATGGATTAAATACTATTGACAATGTTCATAAATCTTTATTGAATCTTGCATACTGGTTCTCCATAGGGGAAAACAAAACCATGGTATTCATCTCGGAGCATAGATCTTATTGTTTCTATAACTTTAGATGTACCAAAATGTGTGCCTTCCAGTTTCTTACAGATACAGTTGGATGCTTTTCAAGAAGATATTTGACTATATATATTATTGGTCATAGAACATAACAAAGTATTGAGTACCTTGTAATTCAGTTGATATTCTAGTTTCTATTGGTTGGTGAAAGTTATGACTTCCTTGTCTGGGATTTTGTAATCTTCAGTGAGCATCACAAAATTATCTACTCTAGTATTAATAACAAAAGTCTTCATTCAATGTCTCCAATACTCATAATCATTATCATAAAAAATAGGTGGTCTAGTTGGGTTTAGATTTTCAATCGATCCAATATTCATTCCTACCATCTTATAAAACAATACTTTTCCACTCCACACGTTAGTGTAGTAAGTAAATATAAACAAATAATTATAACAAAAATATAATCTTCTTACAAAAATAAATAAAGCAATTAAAACAAATCAGTGGAAAATTGCTCTGATACTAATTGTCTGATCATAATATAGATGTAAATGTATATGAGATGGAACAATACAAGAGGGGGTGAATTGTATGTTTAAAAACTTTGTATTTAAACTCTTAAGAAAGAACTTAGTTTAAGAGGTCTTAAATTAATACAATTCACAACCAATACGACCATACGGGTCTGGGATCCGATGGATATGATATGATAAGATACAATAGGTTATCAAAACAATTATATTTGAATTGAAAACAATGATCAGAGTAAAACAAATGTAAATGATTCTACTATACAACATATATAATCTCTTAATAAAATATGTAAAGAATGTATCGTAATTGAAACAATTTAAATAGAAAAGAATATGAATAAAAATAAGAAACAAAATGATTCCATTTCTATTATAATGGAAGATGAAAATAAAATTTATTACAATTATTTTATACCAAATAGTACGTTATCCTTTCACCCATGATAAAAGGTCTTTCTTACCACCACCTAGGTAAGCCCTCGATATGATGATCGGCATGTCTATATTCATATCCTCAGAATCTATCAATTAAGAAGGTAATTGAAACCTCTATCTTTAAAATACTTAAAATCCCTTGATACAATGATCGGTAGCACCGTCTTCCTATCCCGGGAATCCCTTAATCATTATCACAATGATTGAATGCATAAAGAAAAACAAATCACTTATTGAAATACAAGAACTAGGAATAAGATGACCACGTCTTGTATCTTCAAGTCTTTCACAAGAAGCAAGAGAGATATCACACAGTCTCTCTCTAGAACTTGGAAGATCAAAATTTATTCACTATGGTTCGAAAGACCTCCTATTTAGAGGAATCAGGTTCCAATGGTCATATTTCCTCCAATGGTCATATTTCTCCAGAAAATTCAAAGGGACTTGGACACCTGGCATTATAACAGTCAAAAAAAACAAAATACATGACATCGTTTTGATTATTATATGATTAACTCAACGACATCATTTCAGTTAGAAAACAATAATTATAGAAGTATGAAAGAATGAGTAAGATGAAATATAATTAAAAACGTGTATGCGGTATTGGAGTAAGACATGAGTTCAATGCATTACATGAGTATGATACATAACTTGGTTACGATGTATATCATGATTACAATGAATATCATGGTTGTAATGCCCTGACTCCAGCTACCTAGAGTCGGTGCATTATTACATAACATTGGCATGATCAAAAGGGATCAAATTTTGAAATACCAATCAGTTTAGTATCCTTAGAATTATTAGATATATTCATAAGTTTTACATTACATCATGAAATAAAAACATCAACAAAGTTTTTTCCCCTTTTGAACACACTTATATCCTTATCATATCCCTTTAAGTCAACCATGAAATACTTATTCACATCTTGGAAAAAATAAAACATAGAAAGGGGTGATCTCAGATGCTCAGTAAGGATAACAATAGAGCAGAAACTTTCATAAATAATCATAAACATTTAAGGCAATGTATAAGACTAAAACAAAATCCATTTAAACTTAAACTTCAGCATAATATGGAAAAGATAAAATAAAATAATTCCATTTACTTATTCACATGGATATTCTACTAGTCAAATAATCACATGCAATATCAATAGCCACTTTTATAATCATGGAATGCATAATATCAGACTTCATAACCACATAGTCAAGGCCTTGTGCCAAGACTACAAATAATATTTTCTCAAGGCCTTGTTCCAAGACACTATTTTGTCTCATGAGACCTACCGATGCATCAAGGAGCTATAGTGGGCTCCACCCGTCACTTACTATGTCCAATGCATTCCTCATATGAACAGGTTTAAACATAACATAAACATTCCTATTAAAACTAGCATATAAAATGTCAATACTTTATCCATAAACCATGAATGGTATAAAAATGACACATCCATAGTCAAATACATCACAAAACGTTCAATAAAATATGGAATATTTGTATAATAAATAAATCAACTTCAAAAATGTTTAAAATCCATCAAATAATGTTGACATAGATGAAATCAAAACTTTTTGAGAGAAATATATCTTTCTATTTTGAAATCATTTAGAAGTCATGTAATTATAAAATAAAACATTTATTTTTAAAATATTCTTATAATATTTTAAGGGAAGCTTCGATGATGTTATAACGGAGGAAAATAGCCGCACCCTCCGTATAAGTTAAAAAAACATTCTTACCTTAATTTTATTAAAAAGGTCATAAAGTACCGTGTTTGAAAAACGACAAAAAGATTCCTTTTAAAACATATAAGGTCAAATAATGGTATAAATGACTTTAACCCATTTTCTATAAAATATTAAAAATGTTTTGAAATAAATTTTTAAGAAGATGTGGATGATAAAAAGGTCTTAGTAGATACTTACGTAAAAACAACCTCGGATAATAAAGAGATTGTGAAATTAACCCTTACCTTGTAATTTTCCTTAGTCGATGGTATTTTAACCTCTCGTATAATAATTAAAACATTGTTATTAAATTATACAATAACTATATACATAAATATGATATCATATATGATCCTCTAATATTTATTTGTTAATAATATTTCAGTAGTATCATCATTTTGGGTGTTAATTGATTCGTTTTCCATTATATGGTTGGTTATGTAAGTCATGATTTTTATGGATAGGATGTATTTGATTCATATACAGAATTATATTATGTTTATAAACATTATTTTTAATCATAAAATTAAAATTATTCTTGAATGATTACGATGGGGAATGAATCTCATCGCGTTCGTGGAGACGGCAATCCGTACATACGCACGAGCGACAATATCATTATATTGATGGTGAAATCATACATAATTGGATGGTATATCATATATACAGAATAATTAACATTTTATATTTATTATTTACATCAGTTATACTCATTATTATACCCATCCAAATAATTAAGTGTTTGAATGACAAACTACACCACAACGTGGAGACGGTAAGCCGTTCGTACGCACATATGGTGACTTTGTCATTCATATGATGGATAGAATAATGAATATGGTTGTACCATTTTTATAATAATATCACATTATATAGAAGATACTGGAGTTATTATTTTAGAATGGAAACAACAAATAAATATGAAGTGGAAGAATAAAATAACTTGAAAGAGGTGATGAAATATTTACCTCTTCTTCGGGTTCTTCCTTCTGATTTGATCAAGAGGGATCATTAGGCAGGCTTTATGACCAAAGGAAGACCTCTAGGATGAATTTATGAGAGTTGGGAGGATATTTGGGCATGTTTTAGCCGAGAAAAATGGCTTTGGAGATGTGAAATTAAGATAAGTTGAAGTACCCTTTTATAAGAGAGGTGAGGGTCACTTTAGAAAAAGCTTGAAATATTATTTTATAATAAAATCATTTTTGGTTTCTAATGGCTCCAAAATGATTTATTTAGAGTATAAGGTGGGTATGAGTTGAAAAACTCTCAAAAAATAGGTTTTATATAGGTTTAGGTCACCATATTAACCTTATCTTTTAGATTTAACTCTTAGTTAAATAGTTTTACATTTACCATGTCTCTTTGTATTTTTATATTATATGGTTAATAAACTTACTATAACAAGATAATAAAACCCCAAGTGGTTAATTATTAATATATATAACCTTATATAAGTACTTTGGTCTAACCTTAGATTTTTAAGAATATTATATCAATTAATAATATAGTATTTGTTTTAAAAACTCAATTATGTCAATTTTGACACTATTTAGTATTTGGTTTTTGTGAAAATCATAACAGTATGATTACTTCAAAAAAATTATTTAATCAACCCTAACATGTCATATTAACCTATAAAATTATTTTAATTCATCAAAAGTATCAAATTGCATTTATTTTTATATTTATAATATCAATTATTTTAATCTTTCATTAATAAGGTAATTACTGCATCATCATTGTGTCATAAATAAATTAAATTATTTAATGTATAAAAATTATAAATAAAATAAAATTATGTAGGAAATTTTTTATCTTTCTAATGAATATTTATAGTCGAAATTATATTTTGTGTAAGCCTATATTAAAAATTGTTTAGTTATTAAACTTTGAATTTAACTCTTTTAACTCTTCTTTAAATAGAATAATAATAAATGTCCTAATCTAATCCAAGTGGACCAAAGGGGGTCATATTTTATTCCTAAGGTTGTTTTTTGTTGAATTACACTTATCCAATAGAATTAGGACATGTGTTAGGGTAATTATGATATCATTTTTACCCTTAATTACCCTATTTACTTTTAACCGTGGTAAATAAAAGTCAAAAGTTACTATTCACCAAAAATTATTTTCATCTTATTGAACCACATTTTACTTACTGATATCAATTTTGTCTCTCAGATTTTTGAAATTAAACTCACAGAAGCGGTAAAATTAAGTTTTATGCAAATTTACAAATGCTCTTAGGAGGTGGTTAAAAGACGGTAAAAAGTTCAATAAAATTTTTATATATCTAAGCTTATTATAAAATGAATCTAATGAATTAATTTGAACTTATATAGGTATTATGTATCTATTTTTACCTAAAATAAATTTAAATAAAATAAATAATTATTTAAATAAAAAGTCAGTTTTAACCAATAACGCGGTGTTTTTCACTATTTATCAAAAACTGAATGTTTTCAGAAAAATACCAAAAATCCATCCTAAGATAATTTTGATATTCAAAATTAAAAAATGAAGTCCATTTTGAAAAATAAAATTTATAAAATTTCAAAAAGTTTCTATGACTATTCATAACGGCTAGTTTGATTGGTCGTGGTGTGTTAGAATCTCGAAGTTGCATACAATGCAAGCTATTTCATTATTCAAAGAGAAACGTACCGTGGAATATTGGGGTGTTACATTCTCCCCTACTTAAAATAATTTCATCCTCAAAATTTCTAGAATATTACTGCATAAAAAGATTCAGGTGGTTCTTCATCATAAGTTCCTTAGGTTCCCAAGTTGTCTCTTCCATCTTATGATTTCTCCATAGAACTTTTACTAGACGAGTCGTCTGGTTTCTCAATACTTGTTCTTTGGTATCAAGAATTATGATAGGCTCTTCACAATAATACAGATCGGGTTCCAGCTCTAATTCTTCATAGGTGAGTACGTGCATTGGGTCAGGCATGTATTTTCTCAACAGTGATACGTGGAACACATCATGAACTTTGGAGAGACTTGAAGGCATTTCCAAACAATAAGCTAAAAATCCAATTCGTTCTAGAATTTAGAAAGGTCTGATGTACCTGGGACTCAATTTAACCTTCTTACTGAAATTTATAACACCCTTCCATGGATATACCTTCAAGAAAACATGATATCCTACTTGAAATTCCAAATCCTTCCTTCGGTTATCGGCATAGCTCTTTTTCCTACTTTGGGCTGCTTTGATGTGGGTTGGGATAATCTTCACTTTTTCCATTGTTTCCTTAACAAGTTCTGGGCCTGTGAGTTTTCTTTCACCAACATCATCCCAAAAAGTTGGTGTGCGACATCTATTTCCATATAATTCGTCATATGGTACCATCTGAATACTTTAATGGAAACTATTGTTATAGGAAAATTCTACCAAAGGTAAATATTGATCCCACATACCTTTAAAGTCAAGTGATCAAGATCTCAACATGTCTTCTAAGGTTTGAATATTCTGTTCTGATTGTCCATCAGTTTGAGGGTGGTAGGAAGTGCTCAAATGAAGTTCAGTATCTAGGGCCTTCTGAAAACTTTTCCAGAATCTTGATGTAAAATAGGGATCAGGATTTGAAACAATCGATAGGGGTACACCATGAAGTCTTAAAACTTAATTAATATATAGTCTTGTCATACATTCAAGTGGTAAATCTTCTCTTATATCAAGAAAATGTGATGACTTGGTAAGATGATCAACAATGACCCATATTGCATCATTTCTTCTAGGAGTCTTTGGTATACCCATGACAAAGTTCATCGTAATATTATCTCATTTCCACTCAAGCATGGGAAGAGGTTTCATGAACCTTATAGGCTATTGCCTTCCAGCTTTCACTTGTTGACAAACCATACATCTTGACACAAATTCAGAAATCTCCCTCTTTATATTGTCCAACCAAAAATGTTCCTTCAAATCTTTATACATCTTGGTGCTCCCATGGTGTATAGATAAATTAGAGCTATGAGAATCATCCAAAAATTCCCTTTTTAGATCAGGTATATTAGGAACACAAAGTATCTTCCCAAATTTCAAAATTCCATCTTCATATATGAAGTCACTCAATCCCCCATCAGTCACATCTTTAATCTTCTTTTGAAACTCCTCATCATCAGTATGAGAACTCTTTATCCTATCTAGTAATGATGGTTTGGAAACCATTTGAAAAAGTATTGATGTTTCACCTTCCATGGTTATTCCCATATCCATATTTACTAGATCCATGAAAATAGAATCCCTTTAAACTCTCATCTTGTTCAAAACTCCATGATTCTTTCTACTCAAAGCATCTTCCACCTTATTTTCCTACCTCGGTTGGTAGTGTATAGTGCAGTCATAATACTTGAGTAGTTCAAGCCATCGTATTTGCCTCATGTTGAGTTCTTTCTGTGAGAAAATATACTTCAAACTCTTTTGATCAGTATAAATCTCACATTTTTCACCATAGAGATAGTGTCTCTATATCTTTGGAGCAAATATTATAGCTGTTTACTCAAGATCATGAGTAGGATAGTTTTTCTCATTAATTTTTAGCTACTATTATGCATAGGCAATAATTATATCATTCTACATAAAGACACAAGCAAGTCCTTTCTTTGAAGCATCACTATAAATAACAAACCCATCATTCCCCTGATGGTAGAGTCAATATAGGATAATTAACTAATATTCTCTTCAGTTCTTCAAAACATTCTTCACACTATTTTTTCCAAACTAATTTAACCCCTTTATGTGTGAGCTTGATTAATGGGTTTTCCAATCGGGCAAAATTTTGGAAAAAACACCGATAATAACCTACTAAACCAATAAAATTGCGTACCTCAGTTATAATCGTTGGTGTTGGCCATTCTTGGATTGTCTTGGTCTTTGAAGGATCAACATAGATTACATCCTTAGAGACAATATTTCCAAGAAAAGAAATCTCTTTAATCCAGAATTCACACTTTCTAAACTTCTCATATAATTCATTTCTTCTAAGAGTATTTAGAATAATGCGCAAGTGATTTTCATGAGCTTCGTAGCTTTTAAATTATAATAAGATATCATCAATAAATACCACTACAAAGTCATCAAGATATTCCTTGAAAAATCTGTTCATTAGATCCATGAAAACAAAGGGTGCATTAGTCAATCCAGAAGGCATTACTGTAAACTCATAATTCCCATACCTGGTTCAAAATGCTTTTTTCAGAATTTATTCCTTCTTCACACACAACTGATGATATCTAGATCAAAGTTAAATATTTGAAAAATATTGATCTCCATGAAGTTAGTCGAATAAATCATCAATGCAAGGTAGGGTATACTTGTTATTTATTGTTATAACATTGATCTCCCTGTAGTCAATGTACAACCTCATAGATCCGCCTTTTTTCTTAACAAAGAGTAAAGAGGCTCCCCATGGAGAAACACTAGGGAGAATAAATCCCTTTTTATTCAATTCCTCTAGTTGTTTCTTTAGTTCCACTAATTCCAGAGTGTCCATTCTATAAGGGGTCTTCTATATGAGCCTTTAACCAGGAATTAAATCAATGGAAAACTCAATTTCTTATTCTGAATAATTTTCAGGTAAATTCTCTGGAAACACATCAACATATTCTTGCACAATAGGTAAGTCCTCTATTCAAACATTCTTTTCCTCACCTATAGTTATTTTATTCTCTTACTCCCTAATAATTTAATTTAGTAGAGCTACTGGGGGATCTATATAAGAATCAGGTGGTGACGTTTCTGCTCTAAAGATAAGGTACTTATCATCATTGAAAATTGTAACCTCCTTCTTACAATAAATTTTCACATCATGTTCCGAAAGCCAATCCATTCTGAGGATTATATCAAATTCAATCATGGGTATGACGATGATATCAGCAGATAAAGAACATTTATATGCCCCAATGGGAACTGATTCACAAAACATTGTTGCAATGATACTCCCTTAGGTGTTTTGACTGACAACTCCCTTGTTAAGTAAAATTGAAAATATCTAATTTTCTTAGAAAACTGGGAAGATATGAAACAATGCGATGATCCAGAATCAAATAAATCTTTGTCTAAACTTGAAGAAACCATTAAATTTCTTGCCACCATGTCTTTCGGAGCTTCAATCTCAGTAGTAGTGATCGCATAAGCTTGTCCTTGCTCCCTTTGCCTTTTATGAGGTAATTTCCCTCGGTGATTAAGACATTCATTTTCATAATGCCCCTTTTCTATACAATTTTAGCATTCAACATTGATAGCCTCTTTTTTTCCCTTGCAATCACAAGCTTAGTGGCATTTTTCACCACACTTGTAACAGACTCTCATTCCCTTCAGTAAAGTACTGGGGTGTTTCTTCCTACATTTACCATAGGATGGATATTAAAATTTTCACTTCTTCCCCTTAGTTTTATTTCCATAGTGTTTATCAGATCTCTTTTTATCTTTCTTTGCTTTAAATTCATAAGACTTAGAGAATTCCTTTTTTGTCTTGATAGCGCATGAGACAATATCTTCGTATGATGAGAAGGATTGTGAGACTAATGCTCAATGGATAAATGGTTTTAAACCATTAAAGAATCGATCAATATTACTCCTTGGGTTATGTATATAATCTATTTCATGTCTTACTAACCTTGTAAAGTTAGCCCCATACTTTGCGACATTCTCATCCTCCTTTTGCCTCAGACTCAGAAATTGTCTTTCCATATCCACTCGATGGTCATGAGGAAAGTATTTTTCCAATAAAATATCTTTAAACTCCCTCCATTCCATGTTCGATACTTCTTTATCTTCCTTTGTGTTTTGGATTAATGACCACCATTGATCTGCATCTCCCATGAGGTGATAAACTGTCATGACAACTTTTTCCCTTTCACTACTCCCCAAAGCATGGAATATTTTCTCTAAGTAATTTATCCATTTATCAGCTACTAATGGATTTGTAATCTCATTTAATGTTGGTGTTTGTTGCCTCCTGAAGTGGTCTAACATTGATCCTCCACGTTGTGGATCAGGGTGCTCCATACGAGTAAGGTTATTATTCATAACCTGAGTGAGTTGTCCCAGTATGGTGATAAGTTGATCAACACCAGCTCCACTATAATTATCTTGAGTAGGAGGTAAATCCCTACATGTATTATGTGCATTGATATGGTTTCCATTCCTTCCACTAGGTGTCATTTCTAAACAATGGCATACACTAGATTAGTTTATGAATCACAATACATAATTCTAAACTTGTAAAACACTTAACATAAATTGAATAGTTTATGGATATAATCCATAATCATAAAAATGTTTTCTTTGAGTAAGTATAAACTCATAAACCCTTCATAATGGTTTTTAAAGAAAATGATAATTATTATAAGTATATCCCCTAGGAGTGTTGTAACCAAGAGTGCAGCAAGGCCCGTTGTCGTGCACCAGTTCTCGTTCGATTCTAGCTCAAAGCGGTGTTTTCAGGTTTTACCCTTAGGTACATATGTGCCAGAGCCACCTCTACCTTATCGTATCTAGATAGGGATGTATTTATTAGAAAACTCACAAAATCTCTACAGTACCAAAATTCTAGGAAGTTCTTCTATACTAATCCTCAAAGTCTATCTTAAGGTAATTTCTCTAATCAGAGTTTTTATAAATCTAGCTTCCAAGGTTTGTAATAAACTTCCTATGATACCAACTATAACACCCCAACCCCAGTTACCCAGAGTTAGGGTATTATTACATAACATTGTCATGATCACAAGGGATCAAATCACGAAAGACCGATCAGTTTAGTAGCCTTGGAAGTACTAGATACATTCATAAGTTTTACATTACATCATGAAATAAAAACATCAACAACATTTTTTCCCCTTTTGAAAACACTTATATCCTTATCTTATCCCTACAGGTCAACTATAAAATACTTCTTCACATCCTGGGAAAAATAAAACATAGAAATGGGTGAGCTCAGATTCTCGGTAAGGATAACAATATAGCAGGAACATTTTAAATAAGAATAAACATTTAAGGCAATGTATAAGACTAAAACAAAATCCTTTTAAACTTAAACTTAAGCATAATATGGAAAATATAAAATCAAATAATTCCATTTACTTATTCACATGGTTATTCTACTAGTTGAATAATCACATGCAATATCAATAGACACTTTCATAATGATGGAATGCATAATTCCAGACTTCATAACCATGTAGTCAAGGCCTTGTACCAAGACTAGAAATAAGATTTTTTCAAGGACTTGTGCCAAGACACTATTTTGTCTCATGAGACCTACCGATGTATAGAGGAGATATAGCAGGATCCACCCGTCACTTACTAAGTCCAATGCATTCTTCGTATGAAAAGGTTTAAACATAACATAAACATTCGTATTAAAAATAGCATAAGAAATGTAAATACTTTATCCATAAACCATGAATGGTATAAAAATAACACATCCATAGTAAAATATATCACAAAACCTTAAATACAATATAGAAGATTTGTATCATAAATAAATCAACTTCAAACAGGTTTAAAATCCATCAAAGAATGTTGACATAGATGAAATCAAAACTTTTTGAGAGAAATATCTCTTTCTATTTTGAAATCATTTAGAACTCATATAATTAAAAAAGAAAACATTTATTTTGAAAATATTTTTATAATCTTTTAATGTAAACTTCGATGATGTTATAATGGTAGAAAATAGCCGTACCCACCGTATAAATTAAAAAAACATTCTTGCCTTAATTTTTTCAAAAAGGTCATAAAGTACCTTGTTTGGAAAACGACGAAAAGATTCCTTTAAAAACATATAATGTAAAATAAGGGTATAAATGACTTTAAAATATTATCTATTAAATAGTAAAAAAAATTGAAATACATTTTTAAGAAAACACGGATGTGGATGATAAAGAGGTCTGAGTAGATACTTATGTAAAAATAACCTCAGATAATAAAGAGATTGTAAAATTAACCCTTAACTTTTAATTTTCATTAGTCTATGGTATTTTAAACTCCTTTATAATAGTTAAAACATTTTTATTAAATTATAAAATAAATATATACATAAATATGATGTCATATATGATCCTATAATATTGCATTGTTAATAATATTTCAGTAGTATCATCCTTTCGGGTGTTAACTGATTCGTTTTCCATTATATGGTTGGTTACGTAAGCCATGTTTGTTATCGATAGGATGTATTTGATTCATATACAGAATAATATTATGTTCATAAACATTATTTTTAATCATAAAATGAAAATTATTCTTGAATGATTACGATGGGGAATGAATCTCATCGCGTTCATGGAGACGGTAATCCGTACGTACGCACGAATGACAATATCATTATATTGATGGTGAAATCATACATAATTGGATGTTATATCATATATACATAATCATTAACATGTTATATTTATTATTTAAATCAGTTATAATTATTATTATACCCATCCAAATAATGAAGTGTTTGAATGACAAACTACACCACGACATGGAGACTGTAAGTCGTACGTACGCACATATGGTGACTTTTTCATTCATATGATGGATAGAATAATGAATATGGTTGGACCATTTTTATAATAACATAATAGTATATAGAAGATACTGGATTTATTATTTTATAATGTAAACAAAAAAGAAATAGGATGTGGAAGAATAAAAGAACTTGAAAGAGGTGATGAAATATTTACCTCTTCTTCGGGTTTTTCCTTTTGATTTGATCATGAGGGCTCCTTAGGTTGGATTTATGAGAAAAGGAAGTACTCTAAGATGAATTTAAAAGAGTTGGGAGGATATTTGGTCAGGTTTTGGCTGATACAAATGGATTTGGAGGTGTTAAATTAAGAGAAGGGTAAGTACCCTTTTATAAGAGAGGTGTGGGTCATTTTAGGAAAATCTTGAAATATTATTTTATAATAAAATCATTTTTGGTTTTTAATGGCTCCAAAATGATTTATTTAGAGTATAAGGTGGGTATGAGTCTAAAACCTCTCCACCAATAGGTTTTAGAGAGGTTTAGGTCACCATATTAACCTTATCTTATAGATTTAACTCTTAGTTAAATAGTTTGACATTTACAATGTCTCTTTGTATTTTTATATTATATGGTTAATAAACTTACTATAACAAGACAAGCGAACCCCAAGTGGTTAATTATTAATATATATAACCTTATCCAAGTAATTTGTCTGAATATTATATTTTTAAGAATATTATATCAATTAATAATATAGTATTTGTTTTAAAAACTCAATTATGTCAATTTTGACACTATTTGGTATTTGGTTTTTGTGAAAATCATAACAGTATGATTACTTAAAAAAATATATTTAATAAACCCTAACATGTCGTATTAACCTATAAAATTATTGGAATTCATAAAAAGTCTCAAATTACATTTATTTGGATATTTATAATATCAATTATTTTAATCTTTCATTAATAAGGTAATTACTGCATCATCATTGTGTCATAAATAAATTAAATTATTTGATGTCTAAAAATTATAAATAAAATAACATTATTTAAAAAATCTGTTTATATTTCTAATTAATATTTATAGTCGAATTTATATTGTGTGTAACCCTATATTAAAAAAAATTAGTTATTAAACTTTGAATTTAACTCTTTTAACTCTTCTTTAAATAAAATAATAATAAATGTCCTAATCTAATCCAAGTGGACCAAAGGGGATCATATTTTATTCCTAAGGTTTTTTTTGGTTGAATTAAACTTATCCAATAGAATTAGGACATGTTTTAGGGTAATTATGATATCATTTTTACCTTTAATTTCCCTATTTACTTTTAACCGTGGTAAATAAAAGTCAAAAGTTACTATTCACCAACGGCTAGTTTGATTGGTCGTGGTGTGTTAGAATCTAGAAGTTGCATACAATGCAAGATATTTTATTATTCAAAGGGAAATGTACTGCGGAAGCTTGGGGTGTTACAGTGGTTACGATACATAACATGGTTACGATGCTTAACATGGATAAGATGCATATCGTGGTTACGATTCATATCGTGGTTAAGATTCTTATCATGGTTACGATACATAACATGGTTAAGATACATAACATGATTACGATGCATAATGTGATTAATATGTATAACCTGGTTACAATGCATAATGTGATTACGTTGTATACCCTGGTTACAATGCATAATGTGATTACGATGTATAACCTGGTTACGATGCATGGTTACAATGCATAATATGAATACAATACATAACTTAGTTACGATGCATATGGTTGCAAAAATATCATATGTGATTACGATTTTTAAATAATTTAGGTGGTTACAATGAGAAACAATATATGTGATTATGATTTAAAATAAACAGCATATGATTACTATATAGAACAACAGCATGTGCGGTTACGATGGAAAACAAAATATGTGATTATGATGAGAATACATCATATATGAAAAAAAGTAATTTTTGATTTCCAAAACAAAAAGATCAATGAGAAAGTCGAAACACATTTTGACTCAATAGTGCTGGTCTTTATCAATGCTAGAAAAAAGTGTTGATAAAGGACCATTTTCTCAGCACTAAAAAAAGTGTCTATAAAGGGTCTCTTTTATCAGTGATTTTTTTAACACTAATAAAGGACACCCTTTATCAGCATTTTTTTAGCGCTAATAAAGGGTACCATTTATTAGTGCTTTATTTTTAGCACTAATAAAGGATACATCAGTGCTTTATTTTTAGAGCCCATAAAGGGATCCTTTATCAGCACTTTTTTAGCACTGATAAAAGTATGAATAAAATAAAATAATTAAATAAATAAAAAATAAAAATGAGTTTATTAAAAAATTATTTAAAAATATATTAATTAAATAATTATTGATAAAAATGAATAAATTTATTATACAATATAAAAATTATAAATACTAATAAATAATATATATTAAATATATAGATATATTTAAAATGAAAATTAAACAAATAAAAATTAAAAATAAGTAAATTAAGAAAAATATAAAACATTTTATTAATTAAATAATTATTGATAATATTAATAAATAGTATATATTAAATATATAGATATATATGAATGTATATAAATATGATTTATATAATATAAAATATTTATGCTTTACATTAAATACTGATTATATATTTAGTGAATAATGGTTTATAATTAAAAATTAATATGAATTAAAAATGTTGACTAATTGTATCGATTAATAGACATAATTTAATGTTGTTTGATTTTTCAATTTAACATAGATCTAACATGTGTTATATTGATTTCACATATACATAATTAATGCATTTTTATATACAATGCATGAACATACAAAAATATTTTTTGGGGAATTTAATAAATTTCTATTATTTATTTTATATATATTTATTTACTATGTTTTAATATTTTCAATATGTATTCATCTTTATTTCAATATATATCCATTTTTTAATAATTTATATTTAATTAATAAAACTTATCAATTTTTTCAATATTTGTAAAGTGTACTCATTTTTAATTATTCAATTTCACTCATTTTTAACATGCATGCACTTAAGATTAAATATTCATTAATAATGTTAAAAAAATATTTGTAAAAAATATTTATAAATGTATATTTACTATTTTTATACATTTATATATTTATAAATATAAATAAATAATTATATATATTTAAATAATTATAAAATTATAATAAATTTATTTAAATAATGAATATATTTAATATATTTATATTTATATAGATTTATTAAATATATATATATATAATGATATAAATATTATTTTTTAAAAAAGTATTTATATAATTAAAAAAATTATAATAAACATATTTAAATAAAGAATATATTTACTACATATATATTCAATATATATAATTATATAAATATATTTACAAAAAATATATAATTATAATTATAAATCCTTTATCATCACTTAATTAATTAGCACTCATAAAATTCTTATTTATCAGTGCTCTTTTAGCACTCATAAATCTCTATCTTTATCAACGATTTTTTGACAACATTGATAAAAATGTCCCGATCTATTTAAATAACCCTAACTAGTCATGAACTTTTTGTAATACCAAAGCTTTCTGCGGAATCCACCCTCTATCGTGCTCATCCTCAATGAATCGAAGATTGAATCAAGGCTCAAATTTAAGGATCAAACAATTTCATGGATCGAACGATTCAAGGGTCAAACGAATCCAAGGATCAAACACTTTCTAGGTTTTCAATATCTCTACTTTCTCTCTAAAGATTCAAAGCTTCAATCTGGGGTATCTTGTTTTCTCCCCATCCTCCTCACTCGTTGATTGATTATTTGGCGATATTTATTTTCGTTTTTTTATCTTCATTCTTGTTTTACCATTGGCATATCCATGTGGTAAACAATTTTTATTAGGGTTGTTTGGTTGAAAGGAGATAGGTTTATCGTTCCTTACACTCCCCCACCATCACCGCTTGTCAATTTTGTGCAACTTGCCCACCCCAACACCACTAAAGGAAGTAATTGTTTATTTTTTAGTCTAAAAATTCCATTGGAATCATGGATGATTAATTATGAGACTTTATTCCACTCTATAACCAATAAGGGGTGCATGAATTATTATGTATCTCATTTTTTCAGCAATGTACATTTATTCGATGATAAAGATCTTCAAATTATGGGGAAAGACATTGTTAAAGATGATATTTCATATGAATGTTACTTGAACTTAGAAAGAGTTGGACACACCAAGTTTATGGATGAACATAATTTCTGTTGGTCAGCTGGATAAAGTGGTACTTGGATCATGGTTCAAATATATATTATACAAATATATACTATAAAAATATATATTATACAAATATATTATACCAATATATTATGAAAATATACTATATAAATATATTATACAATTTTATTATAAAAATATATATTATAAAAATATGTTATACAAATATATTACACAAATTTATATGTATACAATTACAAAATACAAATTTGTTATAAAATTATATATATTATATTTATATGTAAATAAATATATATTAAATATTATATATTTATATATTATACAAATATATATATATATATATATATATATTATACAAACACAAATATATATTATATAACAAAAATATATTACACAAATAAAAATACACACACATATATATATATATATTATACAATACACAAATATATATTACACACGTATATTATACAAATATATTTTACAAATATAAAATACAAATATATTATATGAATATATTTCAATAGAGTTCATTCAATGGTTGAAATTCATCATCTAATTTTACTTATGAATATGGAGGTTTTAAAAATAGGGCATGATCTCTCTTATGAGGAATAATTAGTGAAGATAATGGATCTTTGAGATAAAGTATGATGAAACATGAACACACAACTTGTCAAAGTTTTGTTCCAAAATCAAAAGCATGAGGAAGTGACATGGGAACCAAAATATGTAATGAAATAAAATTACTCTCATATGTTCTCATTTGAGTAGAATTTAAAGGGTTATATTTTTTAGGAGATGGAGAATGCAGCATCCCATATTTTAATATGAATTTTCCTTTTATATCTTTCTTGTGTGTCATAATTGAATAACTTGTTTCATGTGAAATATAGATATAAATAAAAAAAATTATTTTATTATAGTATAATATTAAAACATAAAATGTAATAAAATTTATTATAAAAATAAATTATAAGAAAAATACAAAGAACGTGATTATTAAAACTATAAAAGGAAAAAAATACAAGTTAATTAAAAGGTTTTATGCTTTCAGTATTCTTTTTAATGGTTTCTCGTTAAATCATATCATCAAGTATAACTATAGAAAGAATGAAAGATGTTAGAAATATGATACGTATTTTATAGAAGAAACAAATGAATGAGATGAATAATTTTTAGAGAATTGTTTAAGGGAATATATAGGAATGTAAAAGGATAGAGTGGTCATTATATATTCATTTTATATATATAGTAATTGGGTATACATATAGTTGGTAGGTCCATTAAAATTTTCATAACTAAAATTTAATCCTTGTGTATGGGTGAGTAATTTATTATAAATAATATATTTGACATGTATAAATAAATAAATAGCATCCATTGACAAAGAAATAGTTTTTTTCTAAAATAATTGTTTTTCCTATATATTATTAGTTTTTATTTAAAAATTAAATCCAAAATATTTAGATTTATAATTTAATATAATTGATTTAATATTAATAAATATGAAATTGAATTTAAGTAAGAGTATAAATATCACTTTTGGGTTAAAAATTAGTTACTATGGTGAATAGTGAAAATACATCAGTAAATATGATAAATATGATATATATAGTAATAATGATTTGTATGTTTATAAAAAATAATAAAATATTATCATAACATGTCCCTACCAAGACCACTTGAATCACATACAAGAATGTTTATGCCCCCCAAATATCAGCTTTATTGAGCCACAAGTTAATAACTAGTTCCAATGGTGAAATTCTCACAAATGGGAGACATTACCCCTTTTAGAGAACACAATGCAGTACAATTTCCATCCTCGTCAGCTTCATCTCTCAAAGAGTTATTATTTCATTTTGTTGGTTTGAGACTCATCCCCCATCTCTTTTATGTTGTTTGTACTACTCTGAGCATTATTCATCCCATGCATGACTACTGCTTAGAGTATTTCAAGCAACATAGGTGCATGTCCACAAGATATAGAGGTTGTGTTTCAAACAACAAAATGCAATGATAAATGGTTGGGAGATGAGATGATGAGGATGGATATAAAATGCACATAATAAATACTTTATAGGATGACCCTTTCATTGGGAGATCACAATCAGTTCATGTTAATCCCAATGTAGAAAATTTCTTGTATGTTAGAGGATACCACAAAGAGGGGATTTGGATTCTTGATAGAGGAATGAAATCCCTAAAACCATTAAAAAATAAAGAGATTTCAATGATAAGGTAAAAGTGTTTTTTAATATACTATGTTTTTCCTCATAATATTATATGTTATTTACTGCATTAACATAATCTAAATTAAATTTTTGACTACTTATACAGACAATTTCTTCTACACTTGATGATGTTACCAATCCCTTGTAAGAACAAACTATAATGAATGAAACCCTTTGGGAATATGTAAAGGTAATTTTACAATATAATTTATATATTTTACCAAAAAAATATATAATGAAACGTTGATTTAATTTTCATTATTTTTTGAAAAGTTTATTTATTTTAGAAGATTTATGTCCATATTTCATGCCTTTCTTCACCAAAACTTTCACATAATTCTTCTCCCTAAAAACCTTTTCACCCCTACAGTGTTGGTATTTATCTCTTTCCTTTATGTTCTCTCTACTTCTCAGTCACAGAGGTAATCTTGATGTTTTCACAATAAAATCATTGTCCATGAATTTAATGTATTGTTTCATTTTTATGTTTAATTTATTTATTTTTAGTATTACTCATATAATAATTGTTTTCTTATACAGGTGGATTATTTTGTTTGAGTTGGGGCAGTTTGTTCGAAGATGCTCATGCTCGTGAGAGATTGTACTCTGAGCTTGCAAATGAGACAATGACAACAAAGAAATGCATCAAGAATGCATACAACCATCATGAAAAGGTGAATTCCTATTAATTTAATTATTTTATCATCATTTTATCTACTATTTGTAAGTTAATTTCTTTATCATTTTTATCTAATACTTATTTAGTTTTTTTCACAAATCTTTTGGGAAGTCATGTTTTTCTTTCAAGTATATGCAACAAGCCACAAAGGCGATAAACTGTTTCTTTCTTCCAATGAGAAATAAGGATAATGGAAATCATGGTAAAATTGGAATTTAGGAATTTTTTTAGACTTAGGGATGTTTAGGATTCATTTTTACCTCAATCTGATACACGATGTGACCGGTATGACTCCAAGTACATCTTTTTATTTAAAATTGACCTTAGTTTTAGTAAAAAAGACAATTGACATACTCAAAACTGAGCAAACATATTATGATTGTTTTTATACTTTAAGAAAACAATCTGTAAGTCATTTTTGATGTGTAAGAATCATCTACATCTCAATTTGATACACGATGTGCCCAGTATGACTTAAAGTTTCTATTATCAATTTAAAATCGATATTTTAGTTTAAAAAGTGTCACTCATTGAAAACCAGTCAAATGTGCTCTTATTTTCTTGATAATTTAGGGAAACGATTCATAAAACATTTGTGACATGTAGGAATTGGTATCATATCAAACTGACACACGATGTGAATGGTATGAGTCAAAGTGCGTGTTTGCAGTTTAAAATGACATTTTAGTAAAAAAGACAAGCGACGTACTCAAAACTAAGAAAAAATATTGGTATTTTTTTATACTTTAGAATAATGATTTATAATCACTTGATATTTGTAGGAATCATCTTCACCTCAATATGATGCAAAGTGTGACCGATATGACTCCAAGTGATTCTTTTTATTTAAAATTGACATTAATTTTAGTAAAAAGGACAACTGACATACTCACAACTGAGAAAACATATTTTGATTGTTTTGATACTTTATTAAAATGATCTATAAGTCATTTTGGACATGTAGGAATCAACTTCACCTCAATTCAACGCACAGTGTGACCGATATGGCTCCAAGTGCAACTTTTTATTTTAAATTGACATCAATTTTAGTGAAAATGACAACTGACCAACTCAAAACTAAGAAAATTAATTCCAATCATTTTTATACTTTAAGGAAATGATCTATAAGTCATTTTTTTATGTGTAGGAATAATCTAAACCTCAATAAGATACACGTTGTTCCTAGTATGACTCAAAGTATCCATTATCAATTTAAAATTGATATTTTAGTTCAAAAAGTGTCACTCATTGAAAATCGAGAAAACACACTCAGATTTTATTAATAATTTAGGAAATAAATTCATAAATCATTTGTGACGTGTATAAATCATTATCACATCAAACTAACACACGATGTGGCCGGTATGAGTCAAAGTGCATGTTTTTAGTTTAAAATGACATTTTAGTAAAAAAGACAAGCGACATAATCAAAACTAAGAAAACACATTTAGATTGTTTTGATACTTTAGAAAAAAAAGGTCCATAAGTTATTTGAGATGTGTAGGAATCAAACACACCTCAATCTGACACATAGTGTGACTGGTATGACTCTGCATGTGTCTTTTTAATATATAAGTGTCATTTTAGTTTAAAACGCACATCACATCGCCAAAACTGAGAAAATGATACTAGATTGTTTTATCATCATTATATCTACTATTACTTAATTAATTTACTTATCATTTTTATCTTATAATTATTTAGTTAATTTTCACAGAGATAATGCTTTGAGACGAATGATAAATAGTGCGGCATGAAATAATCAACTGCAACACAATCTAATACACAGTGTTCCTGGTATGACTCAAAGTTTAGTTTAAAATTAACGCTTTATATTAATTTATTTATTTATATTATTAATAACATTAGAATTGTTTTCTTATATAGGTGTTTTTTTCTTGAGCATGGGTTAGTATCAAAATACAAAGGAATGCTAATGTTTTTGAATGTTTATAATAATTTGTACTTATATAATTGTATAAAATAATGTTTGAAATGTCTCTAATATAGTTTTTTGTATTTGTGTTTTAAATTTTATTTCATTTAAATTTTTTATTGGTTCTTGATTTTCTGATTTTGTGGTGTTTTTTGGTGTTACGGTGTGTTATTGCTTCACACTGCACTGGTGTTGTAGTGTGATATTACAACACACTACAGCATGCCCCTTTATCAGTGCTTTTTTAAGTTATGATAAAGGTTACCTTTATCTATGCTTTTAAAAGCACTGATAAAGGGTTATTTTATCAGCACTTCTAAAATTACTAATAAAATACTAGGGCTTTTAATCTCACTCTGGTAATAAACACTTCTCTAGTGTTGATAAAGTCTATTTTAGCGCTATTAAAGGCCTATTTTTTCGTAGTGGGATGAGACTCAGTGAAATACCAATGATGTTTATTCTTTAGGTAGTTGTGATATTTTAGCATGATAGATGAGCGTGGTAATCAGAGAGGTCAGTAAAAGACAAAATGAAATGTCAAGTGATTCTTTTGTGATAAAGAGGGTCATGTACAGAAAAATTGGTATGCTTTGAAAAGGATTAAGGAAGAAAAGAAGACATATGACACTAATTCTAAGGATACCAGCATAATTCGAATATAGGGTAAGGATGATTTACTTTCAGTTGGCATTTATTGTCATAGGTCAAATTTTTACTCCAAATAGGTGGTTGATTTAACAATATTATACCATATTACACCAAAGAGGGGATTATTTTTTTCATATGAAGAAGTTGAATTTGGTATATTAAATATGGGAAATGTATATTCTACTGGTGTCATTTGTACTGGTGATATTTGTATCACTACAAATACAAGTTGTACGCTGATGTTGGGGGATGTGCGACATGTGTCAGGTATACGCCATAATTTTTTATCTGCTTGTACTCTTGATAATGATGGTTTCATGAGTTCGTTTATCAATTAAAGATGAAAATTATACATAACCAATGCAAAGGCATGTGATGAAGTGATGAATGCAGTTTTGAAGAGGAATTCATCAGATTTGTGTCACGGGTGACCATCATGCATGAGTTGAAGACCATCAACTAGGATGAATAAGGTTTGAAATCCAAAATAGATTAGGTTAGATGTTTTAGGTCTTACACATAATCTCTTTTATTAAAAGAGTGGTATTAGTGAGAAATGAATTTAAATCAAATATTGAGGTGTTGCGGTGAGAGTTAAAGACTACTCAGAGGATATTGAGCAGATGGAGAAAATGGTTTTTGAAAGTACTTATGATTATATATATATCACTATTATGGGGGAGCCAGGTGTTGTTCGTTCTAGTCTTATTCAATAGGGCAATGCAGATGCAGGTATGATGAAGACTTTGACCTTTGGTTTTTTTTTTGCATGAAGAGATTTCAGGTTTCTATTAGATCTTTAAAAGGGCATCGTCATATTTTCTACAGAGGTTTACAGTTGGTGCGATACCAATCAGTTTTCATTATAAATGAGTTTGTTGAAATTCATCTCTTTATTTATTAGGCTAAAGGCAAGATTGATAGGGTTCAACCCGAGTTATTTGAATTTAAATATAATATCTTCTTTTTAAATTTGAATAAGGAATCTCGATTTGTAGGATTTCTCATGTGAGAATATTTAAATCTATTTGTTTTTTAATACCTGGTATTATGTGAGGATTTATGGGCCTATAAAAGTGGGGATGTGCAGTGTTGTTTGAAGATATACAGGAGAAAGAAGCAGAAAACCATAATGATATACACAATTTGAGTTGAGGTGGCATACAACAATACAGTAATCAGGGTTGGATAATGATAGTTTTTAGGGCATGGGCAGCAGCAAGAAATGAAAAATCGGGTTGTGCAATGAGGTGTTGTAGTAACGTCGTGTGTTCGGTTTTAACTTCTGAAATGTGATTTCTTATCATAAGATGATTATCATATAAGTGACAGATTCATATCGTGGTATGAATTTTCACACAGATTTTCTATGTTGTATTTGTAATTCAAGTTTCATGATTTACTTGAATTTTTTAGACTCTCTTATTATAGTGAATTTTTTCAGAGTTTCCCCATGGTTTTTTAATCTTCCACATTAAAGGGGTTTACTATATTAAAATATATGACTCGTTTTATTTCTTATTTTTTACTTTTTAACTTCTTTTTTCATTAGTTATTTTCATATTTTTCATTGAAATTGAGTTATTATACCAGGACTGATATGCTTCCTCCCCAACATTAACTCATGCATTTTAACACATGAGTTAATGCATGCATTGTAGAGTAACATCCTTGAGGCTATATAAATTCTAATTCCATGCAATGATAGTGTTGTATGCGCTTGCATGATGCTCTACCAAGACTCTCTACCACCTAAACTCTCTTCTATTTTTTCCCATTTGCACCATAAGGTGTTAACACATTGTAGAGGGTGGAAAATCTCGTTCAAACGTCGAACAATTCCCTCTAACCTATGGATATCTCCAGAGCTGGGAGTCCTTATAACCCCACTTTTGGATGATATTGATGGAGTGTATAGGATTTCTAAAGAGAATGATAGGGTTTTAGAGGATAAGCCTTCAAGATTTTCTTAGAGCGATGTCACTACTAAAGAAAAAAACCCAATAACTAATATCAAGGGTTTCACTATTATTCCACAAAAGAAACCAAGATAAGGATTGATATAATTACTTGAGATAATGGTTATTAGGTCATCAAGTCTTTTAAAAAATTATAATGATTTTTTTCCAACTCACTACATAAGAGGAAAGAGCCCGGAAAAATCTTTTCAATTCTTTTAAAGCTAGTTATCATCGATATAATTTCAAAAAAGAGTACGGAGATGACTGTCATGTTAGTATGGTGATGAATAAGATAAATACACAAGAGGTGGTGAATTTTGTACTTCAATAACTTTAAACAATTCAAAATACCTCTCTCGTTTAGCACTGAACCTTTCCTTTTCTCTCAAAGATGAGGGAGAAGCAGATATAAATAAAGGAAACGAACACAGTGATGTATAGTGGTTTGGTGAATAAAGATCCCCTAATCCACTCCACTAATTCTCAACTCCGTTAGCTTAGTGATTTTCACTAGGTCCTCTTATCCTAAGACTTTTAATTCACAATGGAGTACAGGAAATTGACACCTTTACAATAAGGATTTATAAATCCTTCTGGTTATTTTACAGGGAACCAAAAAACCATATCTTAGTGCAAGAAGTTTACACTTAATCCATGACTGAGTCTGAGTAGTTGAAACTCTACAAAATAAATAGATATTGATTTTGTTGATAATATAGGTTTCACTTCACAATTGCAGTAACAACTGACAGATGTATTCAAATCTTCAATATAACACAACATCAAATATATCTTCAATTTCATGTAGGATTTCTTTAAACAATGATTAATAAAACACTAGATAGATGTTTAAACATGTATGTCTCCAAAGTGTATCTCTAAAAAATTCTTCATCGTTTTTGTAAATGAATGTGTAAAGATAATGTGTGGTATTAGTGACAGTAATAACAACAACAACAATGAGACGAAAAATCAAAACATGTATGTATCCAAAGTATAGATCTGAAAACAACACATGGTTTTGTATTTATATCACTTTTCTGTATATCACTGCTTCTATATATTCACGTGTATATATATATATATAAAGAGCGTATCAATATTTATACTGTTGGTCAAGAAACTCTAGGTCAAAAATAACTCCAAAAATATCACATAATAAATCATGAATATTTGAATTCAAAAATATTAAAGTGAGTCATAACTTCTTGTAATAATAGTAATGATTTACTTTTTTGAATATAAATATTTAAAACGATTGATCGTATCATAATTCACTACTTTATTTCACCCTTACATCGCTATTTTAATTTTTTTGTATTTAAAATTACAAATATTATCTCATATTGAACATCCCATTTTATTCAATTATTAAATTTTTATCATTTTTAAAAAGTGAAATTATTCTTGTTTTGGTGATTTCGTTATAGGAGGAGATGATTTGGAGGGTTGGAGATGATCCAGAAGGAAAATGGGCCAAACTGCATGGAAGCCCAAGGACATATGTCCACTGTTTTGAACATTTCACAAAATTCGTGCCTCCAAATGGGCTAAAATTTTGTATCCAGATCCATAAATTCATGGTATACAACTCATCTCAAGAAACAGAAGGCCAATTCATCTATTAAGGGGGCCATCTGAACCAATATGTCTAGGGGATAGAATATGCACAAAGTCAAAGATTTGGTTCTGTATTTCAACCATATCTCACACTTTAATACTTTATTGGCCTCCAAATTTGACATGAAGATATTAAAGATGATGACCTATAACTTTTATCTTTTTTAAAAGTCTAGATAATTCCATTTACCAACACAAAATTGAGACACAAGTGGTATCTCAAAATCTGGGTGCCCAAAACCACTTCCCATTTTGGCTATAAATTGACACTATGGGCACCTCATTTTCAAGTTCGACGAAGGAGTGAAGTATTGCCATTTTGGAGTTCCTGGGGATTCCTCTTATAAACATGGAGGTTCTGTAACTTTATATACTCATAGGGGGATCTCTTGAAGCAAGGATCCCTTCATCAAATCCTTCCTCTCCTTCTCATGTTGTAATATTTTCCTTTGTGTAATAAAATTCTTAGTTCCTCTTTTATTTCTTTCATTTCTTCTATTATTTTAAATTTTATTCTTCTCTTAATCTTCCTATTTGGTCTGTAAATCAAAGAGTAGAACGATATTGGGTTATACATTTTTTAAACCTTTGAAAATGCAATTCGTTTCTATGATGACTATGCCGCCCATGGAAGAGTAGTTCTTTTTAGTAGTCGATCTATCTCTAAACTTCTTCATTAATTTATTTTTAATAAATTAGATACTATAATTAACTTAATATGATATATGAATTTAGTTTTTAAATTAGAATAAACTAAGTAAGCAATTGAACAATTAACTTAAAAACATACAAGGTTAGGAATTTGTGTAAATTGTGAGAGCGCAAACTTAATTGGTAAAACAAGACCACATGGGATAAATTTGTAGAGTTAAAATACAATCTCAAAGCTCAATTCATCCTCATTTATAGAGTAGATATGTGACCTAATATACCACTGACCATCTTTGTGGTTATGTTAACTCCCATAGGGTTCGAGGGTTAACAAATTAGGGGATCATAATTAAGTGGTTATTAATTTAAATGATAATGATTAATAAGGAAGTGAAAAGGTAGAGTTAGATCGATTACGCCTTTTAAAATGTTTTCTTAAAAAACATCTTCTTGTTGTGTATTTTTAATCGAACTTCATTTCAAAAATAAAAACAAAAAAATGCAATCTTCTTCCAGTAAACTTCTTCTAGTTTTATAAATGATAAACAACCCCCCCCCCTCATTTTAGGTAGTATGTTTAAGTTATTTAATTTTATTCTCAAAATACCTTCAATATGTTTTCTTAAATTAATTCCTCCTTTGAGAGATGACTTTGGTCAGCCACTCTGTTGCACCTAAATAACCTGAAACCAAACATCATTTGAAAGTTCCCATGATATCACCTTTCAAATTGGTGCTCTTTCCAGGGAGTCAAGTAATTTATTCAACCAATTAAAGGTATTTGTATTATTTTTCATTTTTATTATTTTCTTCTCCTCTTTCTTTCTTATTTCCCCTTTCTCAAGTTTTCATTTTTTTATCTTCTTTTCTTTTTATCAGACCATCAAATCAAACTTCGTATCATTTTATTATAATCCACTTTTATTCATTTCTTTTTTATATTTCATTGATTTATGACATGAACTAATCCTGATGATCTCTTAGATATTGACCCTAATATTGAATGCAACCTTAGGGCTCAAATCATACATTCTCAATCTACGGGAAGTTTCAATATTCAACCAGTTGGAGAATTTCTCCAATCTAGTAACATTGAAATTGGAAGCAATTCAAATTCAAATATAAAACAAGAACCAATGCTTCAAAACAATAAAAATGAACTTAATATAACCATTCAAGAGTTGGTTGCATTATATATTAACTATCATCCAAATTATATTGCATACCCAAATCTCAAATCAGACTTTGAACTGAAATTTAGATTAATTCACCTTCTTCCAAAATTTAATGGATTATCTGGTGAGGATCTGAACAAAAATTTAAAATAATTTAATATGGTTTTCTCAACCCTTAAAACCATAAATTTATTTGAAGATCAAATAAAACTAAGTTCATTCCCATTCTCACTTGATAGAGCTGTGAAAGATTGGATGTATTATTTACAACCTGAAGATGTAACTTATTGGAACAATTTGAAACATCTTTTATTATATATATTTTTTCCATCATCAAAGACCACTTCCATTTGCAAAGAGATCTCAGGAATAAATCAAGCTCAATGGGAGTTAATGTATGAGTACTGGGAGTGATTTGAGAAGTTGTGCGCAAGCTATCCGCATCACCAAATCAGTGAGCAACTCCTCATCCAATACTTCTATAAAGTAATCACACATATGGAGAGAAGCATGTTGGATGTCGTAGATGGAGGGGAATTGGTCAACAAAACACCAGTAGCTTCACATGCGTTGATTGACAAGATGACACAAAACTCCCAACAATTTGGCGATCGAGGTATACTTCATATTAGAGGAGTACATCAGGTAAGTATTTACTCTCTTGAAAATAATTTGATTGATACTAAGTTTGAATAATTGACCACTATAGTGATACATATTTATTTGGATCAAAAGACATCCCAACCCACTCCTATGAGTCCATGTGGCATTTTCATTGAAACAGACCACACAACTGACTGTTTCCCCCAATTACAAGAGTCAGAGGATTGTGCAGCAGTATTACCTAGGAGACCATATCAGCAGCAACAACAGACACATCCCTAGAATAAGTATGATTCCTTTGCTCCAACATACAACCAAGGGTGTAAGGATCAATCAGACATGAGGTGTGGCTCTGTACAACAACAAAGGTCCCCTTTTCAATAAAATTTCCAGCAACCTTTGCCTTACCAATAGGGTGTCCAACAACCCCAAAGAAGATTTGAAGCTCAAGCATCAACAAGTCAACAATAAGGGACTTCTCAACCAAAGGTAGATTATAACACTGATGATATTTGGAAACAAATTGTTCTTAATCAATATAATGAGATGAAGAGTCGGGATTCGGAGCTGAGGGAATTGAAAACTCAAATGATCCAGATTGTCACTGCCCTCCATGAATTGGTAAGAATTTTAGAAATCTACCTTCCCAACCTACTCCAAATACCAAGTGTAATTTCAGTTCCATCACATTGAGAAGTGGGAAGAAAACAACTGATACATCTTCACTTGTCGTTCCACCAGGATTCACCTCAACTCTGGAGAGGCCCCATTCAAGAACTACTGATGAGAAGCCCAAGGAGAAAGACAAAGGTAAGAAAATTATTGATGATGTTCCTCATAAACCCCTTACA
This sequence comes from Viscum album, assembly GCA_963277665.1. Taxonomy (NCBI): domain Eukaryota; kingdom Viridiplantae; phylum Streptophyta; class Magnoliopsida; order Santalales; family Viscaceae; genus Viscum; species Viscum album. The sequence continues at coordinate 1,357,317,771 of OY728164.1, forward strand.
TTGCCAAATAGAGTTTTACAAACCAAGAAGATGGCTAAAGAGGCAATACAAAGATAATTTTTGGATACATTCAAAAATTTTGAGATCAACATCCCTCTACTTGAAGAAATAAAGCAAATCCCAAGGTATGCCAAATTTTTAAAAGAACTTTGTACCAATCAAAGAGGGATCAATGGAAATGAGAGGATCAATCTTGGAAGGAATTTTTCAGCACTCATTACACCAACTCTATAAATGCCAACAAAGTACAAGGATCTCAATACATTCACCATCCCATGCACCATAGTGGAGTTGCACTTTTCTGATGCTCTTTATGATTTTTTAGCTTCCATAAATGTGATTCCTCACTCTATATTCTCTTCTTTATAGTTTGGTGAGTTAAAGATGAAGAGAGTAGTGGTGAATTTGGAAAATAGAGCTACATCATATCTAGTGGGAGTCCTTGAGGATGTACTTGTTTGGGTAATAGATGTGATCTTTCCAGCAGATTTCTACATTCTTAACATGAAGTATGATCAGGTAAGTTCTCATTATCTCATTATCTTAGGTAGTACCTTCCTCAAAACTGAAAAAACTATCATAAATGTTCATGAGGGTACAATTTCCATGGAGTTTGGAGATGAAGTTGTGATATTTAATGTTATGGACTCCATGAAGTAACCCTTAGAGGAAAATTATGCTTTTATTATCTCCTATTTTGAACCACCAAATAAAAACCCCATGGAATTTTATTATCCTATGCTTAGAGAGACTATGATCATTGGTTCTAGTTTTATGTCTAAGAGTACTTCCATACCAGTTTCTAATGCACAAATCTCTCTTAGATTTGATTTTGAAATAGATTCATATTCTTATTTTGATCATGTGAACTCTGATTATGACATGGTTTTTGAGTATGATGATGGGTTTGATGATTTATTCTCTGATTTTGATGATTTGTATTCTGATACTGATGTTCATTATGCACATATTTCAATTATTTTAATTTCTCCATCCATACATCACCCCCATACATTGGAACTCAAACCATTGCCACCAAATCTAAAATACCCATACTTGTTAACTGGTGAGAAATTACCGGTTATAATTGCTAACAATATCCTTTTTGAACATGAAGAAAAACTTTTGAGTCTTTTGAGGGAGAACATCAGGGAAATCGGGTGGACCTTGGCTGACATATCTGGTATTAGCCCCTCCATTTTCATGCATAGGATTCTTTTGGAGGATGGGGATAAACTAGTTAGGCAGCCACAAAGGAGACTCAATCCAACCCTTCTATAAGTTGGTAAAAAAGAGGTTGAAAATTTTCTCAAAGCATGTATAATTTATCCCATTTCAGATTCTCAGTGGGTAAGTCCTATTCAGGTTGTGACTAAGAAAAGTGGTGTTACTATTGTTAAAAATGATGAAGAGGAGTTAGTTCTGATGAGGGTGAAAAATAGTTGATATGTGTGTATTGATTATAGGAAACTAAATCAGTCCACTCACAAGGACCATTTCCCCCTCCCATTTATTGATCAAATGGTTGAGAGACTAGCTGGGAAAACACACTATTGTTTCTTGGATGGATTTTCTGGATATTTTCAGGTTCTTATTACTCTGTAGGATCAAGATAAGACAAAATTCACTTGTCCATTTGGTACATTTTCCTACCGAAGGATGCCATTTGGAATTTACAATGCCCCAGGTACCTTCCAGAGATGCATGGTGAGTATTTTTTCAGATTTTATTGAGACCTACATGAAGGTATTAATGGATGATTTTTCAGTGTATGGGTATTTATTTGATGATTGTATCTCTAGTTTGGGAAAGTTTTTGAATCATTGTATTAAGAAGAATCTAGTGGGAGCTTCCATTTGAGCTTATGTGTGACGCCTCCAACTTTGTGGTCAGAGCTATCTTATCTCAGAGGGTGGATGGATGTTTACATTTGATTTCATATGAATTGAGGACACTTTATTCAGCCCAATAAAACTACACAACCATAGAAAAAGAGTTTCTTACTGTTATATTTTATTTAGATAAATTCTGTTCATATTTATTGGGCTCTAAAGTAATTCCTTTTTCTGACCATGTAGCTCTCAAGTACCTCTTGAAGAAGCCAGATGTGAAACTCAGGCTTATCTGATGGATGCTCCTTCTTCAAGAATTTGATATTGAGATAAAGGATAAGAAGGTTTCATAAAACTTGGTGGTGGACCACATGAGTAGGCTTACTCACGCACTAGAGGCTGACATCTTGGACTGGGTACCCCTTCGAGACACTTTCCCCGATGAGCATATTTATTCCATCTTAGGTATTCATCCTTGGTATGCTGATTTAGTGAACTACCTTGTTTCATCCAAATTCCCTACAAATTTAAAGAAACATCGAGCCCAAAATTTAAAGAGGGAGTCAAGATTTTATGTTTCGGATGATCCATATCTCTAGTGCATGTGTAGTGATCAATTTATTAGGAGGTGTGTTCCTGATCATGAGTTTTAGTCTGTTCTGCATTTCTGTCAAACACTCTCATGTGGAGGACACTTTAGACCCCAACAAATAGCTAGGAAAGTCTTGGACTATGAATTATATTATCCTATCGTATTCCATGATACTCATGTGTTTTGTAAGTCATGCTCATGTTGCCAATACACTGGTAACATTTCTAGGAGACACGAGATTCCCCAACAACCCATATTATTCTGTGAGATTTTTGATGTGTGGAATCAATTTTATGGGTCATTTTTCTAGTTCATTTGGGTTTTGGTATATTTTGGTTGCTGTTGATTATGTGAGTAAATAGGTGGAGGTCAAGGAAACCAGGACTGATGAATCTCATGTTGTAGTTGAATTTGTCTAGGAATAGTTTTTTTCAGGTTTAGAGTACCAAAGGCTACCATCAATGATCAGGGGACACACTTTTGCAATCAGAATTTGGCTTCCCTCCTTCGTAAGTATGGTGTGACACACAAAACATCAACATCATACCACCCCCAAAAAAATGTCCAGGTTGAGGTTTCAAATCATGAGTTGAAACAAATTTTGTAGAAAATCTTGCATCTGAATAGGAAGAATTGGATCAAGAACTTGGATGATGCATTATGGGATAATAGGATAGCATACAATACACTCATCGATATGTACCCATTTTGAATTGTTTTTGGGAAAGTGTGACATCTCCCTATGGAAGTTGAGCATCAGGCTTATTGGACTATAAATAAATGCAACAAGGATTTGGACCAAGCTGGAATTCAAAGGAAGTTGAAAATTCAAGAGATTGAGGATATTTGATTGTCATCATATGAGAAATCAAGTATCTACAAGAAAAGATATCACTACTACAAATATGCCTTTTATCATCATTTAAAATGTCCTTTAACAGCACTAAAAAACACTATTAATACTAGTGAAGATAAAGGGGGGGTCCCCTTTATCAGCGCTCCAAAAATCACTGATAAAGACCCCTTTTATCAGTGCTAAAAAGAATCACTGATAAAATGGTCCTTTATCAGTGCTTTCTTTTTAGCGCTGATAAAGACCCCTTTTATCAGCGCTTTTTTATTGCTGATAAAAGTAAAAAAAATTAAAAAAAACTAAAAAAAATTAAAAAAATCCTGCAAATCAGGGGGGATTTTATAGCGCTTGAGCCCCCCTTTTAACAGTGCTTTTCCAGCCCCTCCAGCACCCGCACGCACCCCCACCACCCTTTATCAGCGTTAGCCCCCCATGCACGTGCCCCTACCTCCACCAGGTTTTGAACTTGAGACCTCCCTCCTGTGCACCTAATCCCTTACCACTCCTCTATTTTGATTTGTTTTCCATTTCATGATATCTCTATTCATGATCGATGATTTCTTGGTCAAGATATTCTTCGGCCTGCCGATACAAAGCAACTCATATCTTCTAACCAAACTTATACTTCATTGGTACATTCCTTAATGACTTAAAGGAATCTTATGAACTATCTTTACCTATATCTTTCTTTGGAACAGTTCACACTCTCGTGTTGAACTAACCTCGGAAGCTTTGTGGTGTACCTTTATTTCTAAAGGTTTCTTTGTCTAAACTAAAGATGTCAATTATACCATAGGTGTTTAGCTGTGCCAATCCTAAATACCATACTGGGTATATAGTTGACATCCACTTTTAGTTTTACTTGATAAAGAATCACATTATCACAACTGGGTAGGTCTTACATCATGTATTGCCTTTGATTCAAGTATGTTCGAACTATTTTGTTGAGTATGTTACCATAAACAACATTCATTCCAAAACTTGGAATAATGTCTCATCATGACCAAAATGGCATGAGAGATAAATGTTTTGGTTATAATCAACAACTTTTTCATCTTAAATCAATAACTTGGCAATTAGAAGTTATGTGTTTCTCCCCACTGACTTGGGAATCACCCTTTCTCAGCTGCTTGAGGAAGACACTTTACTTCTTGTAATGTTTCACTACTTACTTGGTTATTGTATTTCAATACATATATGTGAAAATCATATTGTATTTTATTACCCAAAAAGTATTCGAGAAAACAATACTTTTATTTGATGAATATAAACTGAACGAGAAGCGGGTACTTGCTTCTAGTATTTTAGTTTTTAAAATTCCATGAATTCATTTCATTATGTGATGTAAATAACCTCCTGTTAAATAACCAACCACTTTTCATTGAAGGACATGGTGAAGGTGTATTTGGTGTAACTTGCCACAAGCCTTTTCGCTTTGTCATTCAATGTATTCGCCATAAGAATAAAAGATGGTGTTGTCTCCAATATTCTTATTACTTGGAGAATCTAACCAAAAAGTAATGAAGCGCTTACTCCATATTGTTCATTTGTATCCTTAAACAAAAATAGATTAATTGGGTGTAAAAGTTATAAGAATGGGATGACATGAAAGATTGTGAACTGTCTTTCACTTTACACAATCTGAGTGCAATCATCACATTCAAATCTTGCTTCGCTTTCTCCTCGAAAGGATCTTGGAGATGAGACTACATGTAACATCATCCATGTCATGATGTAGTGACCAAAAATAGCATCAGATGTTGATGATAGCATTATTATAGAACCATCATATGCTTGATTCATGAGTCTCCTATAAGCAGTTTCACACCCTCGCTTTTTAAGGTGGCTTAACAGGTTGGGACACAAGCACCTTGAATTTCTATTATGGTAGTAATGTGCGCAAGAACCTATACTAAACTTGGAATTTCATGCTTTTTTGGACATTAACTTTGTCTAATAATTATCGCAGTTTTATTGTGGTATTTCTTGTCATTATCTACAAATATACTTTAGCAGATTGTACTTTTATGTGATTACCTAATCTGACATTACTGATTATTTAATCATTAAATGTCTCCCACTAATTTTTTCGAATTATAGGAACCCTCTGTACTAGAATCAGAATACTCTTGAGTATTCTAGTGGTAAGGATCCATGAACCTCCCTCATAGTCTACAAGCTAGGGCTACGCCACTACTCGGAGGGTCCAAGGTAGGCTTTTGACTAGCCAACCGCATTAGCTCGCGGTTCCTTGATATGTTGAGTGAAGTCCCAACTTTAAAATCATTTAATGATTTACTCAACGCTTGCCTCTAAAATTAAAATAGGATAGATAAGGCTATTCCATTGCTGCAATTTTAGTTAAGTCGACCCACCACACGAATATGAACTCCCCGGTAGTAAGAGGCACCCTCAACTGAGGCATGAACCGGCACCTCGAACACCCGGTTTTGTTCAAACTTGAATGATGGAAGGCTGCTTGTGACTTAATATTTTCATTGAGGGTTTTATTGGTTTTCTCTCGAAAAATGTAACCCATTTCTATTAAACTTGTTCATCTACATTGTCGCACTCACAACTGAACTTCAATAGAAATCAAACGTCGCTTCTTTATGTATTTTATTATTTATTATTTTATGTATTTTCCCACTGTTCTAAAATGCATAAAATAATAAATAAATTCATAAAGGTAAAACTACTACCCGACTGGTCTTGAGAATCTAAACGACCTAAGCGCATCGTACCTGAGTCATGTGCTTGACTCTTGATGCAGCTTGCCCTATCATGTATGTCTGCTGGTCTTCTGCAGTATTGCCATGTCTTGGTGGGGTCGACGTCACGTCTTGGAGTACCACCTCACCTTGGTGGAATCCACGTGTTGTCTTGCACCGTTGTACACCGCATCCTCTTGGCGGGGTCCATGTCACTTTCCGTCTTCATCTTAAGTACAAAGATACTTGCACGCAGGCGAGGGGGACTGGGGTATAAATGTACATCAAATCAATTGGACACGCAGGTCCTTTTACATTTTAACCGAAAAATAGACGATGTGCAGACCGTCTTTAAATTAATTTACAGACATCGCACACATTTAAATAATTAATTAAATAAATAATTAAATGCAGACATACAAAGGTTGATGCTCAAGACCAGACGATGGGTAATTTAAAGCGTGATAAAATTAAAATGCATAAATAAGTATGAGAGTTATTTAATTTAATTAAATTAAATGAATTAATAAATTCAAATAATTTAATTAATTATCATTCATGTAATTAATTTAATTTTAATACTTAAAATTAAATTAATTAATTAATTAATTTAACTACAAAAATTAAATTAATTTTAAACTCGGATATTAAAATCTATTTTCACTACAATTAATATATTAATTAATTTAATTAATTAAATCAATTAATTATATTAATTGATTTAACTAAAACTAAGTCAGGGGTTACCTGCCCGCAAGAAGGACCGGGCGGCGGCTGGGTAACCTTGGCCAGGGTTCTCCCGAAGAGGAGCCGAGGTGGGCGGCCGGTCGCGGCTGCACTGCCAGTTCTTGCACTAGGCGGGTTCGCGCGCGGGTCCAGGGAGGGTCGGCTGAGGGCACTTCCATGTAGCAGTGAGGCCAGAGCGGAAAGTGCGGTGGCCCTAAACTGGCCGACGGAGGAGGAGGCCGGCTTGGCTTGGTGTGCTACGGCTGGAGAGCAGCGGGCTGATTGGCCAACGAAACAGTACGCCGGCTGGGATGCGAGGTGAGGCCGCAGTTTTCTTGGGTGTGGGTCACTCGAGAAGCTGCTCCAGTGAAGGTGGCTGGCAGGAGAGGGGATGACAACCTCGGAGGCGGAGGGGTGCGGCAGCCTATGCTCCTGTGCTGGGTACTGCTGCGGCGCGCCAGGGAAGAGAGGCGGTCGACTCTGCATGAAGTCTGGAGGGGGGGGGGGGGGGTCTCGTCCGCGTACAGGAACCAGCCGCACATGGGGTGTGGTCGCCGGCTGCTTGTAGTGCGCCGCAGGGAGCCCAGGAGTTGAGGAGGCGGTGCACCGTTGCTGGCGTGCGGAGGAGGTGCAGTGGGGTGAGGGTTCGTCGGCTACTGGGCACTGCACCGTGTAGATCCGCAGGAAGAGGGGCGCGGCGCAGCAGTGTACTGCGCCGGTGCGGTGTCCCGGCGGCACTGCAGTGTGTCGCGAGGGGAGGATAGAGGGGGTCCGCTCGAACCCCCTGAAAATTCATTTTTTTATTGTTTTACTCCACGCGACACCCCTTTTTTTCTTTATTTATTTTTAAAAATGCAGAAATACCCAAGGGTTCTTGCTTTTGGTTCTCCACGCGAGAAGACCCCCTTTGGGGTCTTCCTTTATTATTATTTTTTTTTAAACTTTCTAAAGGCTATTTTAGCCTTTAGATATAATAATAATTATTATTATAATATTATTATTATATATATATTTATAATTATAATAACTATAATTATAATAATTATAATTATAATAATTATAATTTCTTAAAAACTTGCATTATTTCCGATAAACGAAAATAATCAACAAAATTTAAAACCCGAGTAAAAACACGAACACAATCCATTCCAGAAATTTCAAAGGACCATATCTTGGTCGTTTGGAATCAGATTGAAACGTGGTTCGATCTATTTTGACCATTTTTAAACCATATACTTAATTTTATAAAAATTAATTTTATTTGACTTAGAAAATCTACGCAACTCGCTCTGATACCACTATTAGGTATCTGGGGCCTGGAGCGTAAGCCGGGGGCCGGAGATTTTAAAATTTTCACTGGCGAGACGACGGAACTTGTCGCCGTCGATGATTAGAGCCCTGGAGAGGTCTGAGGATCTCACGTAGATTGTAAAGAGAACAAAATTAAAAAGAAAACTTACCCGTTTCAGATCTGAAGCCATTTTTGACCGCAACTTGTCACCGACGATCGTTCCATGAAGTATCCATAGAAGTATCCCTCTAGATCGATCACACATGCTTCAGAAATCCACAGAAACGTCGATCGTCGAACTTCGGGTGCTGGCGCGGCGATCCGATGATATATTCGACATTCTGACGATCACTGCATCATTGATCTTGCGATGCGTGAGGAGAAACTCGATCCGAGCTCGGATGGAAATCTTCTCTCTCTAGAGAGTGGTAGGAGAGAGATTCTCTGGCCAAATTGACATGAATAGTTGTTGTGCTTGAGCCCCTCTCCTCTATTTATAGAGGATTGTGGAAATTACCCGATTGGGTTCCCTGACCCCCGTTAATTCCACATCCACTAAATAAATAACTATGACGACTTATAACTGCGTCAATATTATTTATTTATTTTATCACATACTTGTAATATATATAAAATATATTGTGTGATAAAACCGAGCCTTTTAACTCGACTCGCTTGTCCCGCTTAATATTAAGAGAACCTTGAATATTAAAATAATATTCGTTCGATTAATATTTTCTCATATTTATTGAACTCATAAATACATTAAATAAATTCAATCCCAAATATTCATAACTTGAATATTAATGAATTTATTTAATTCTTTTGGTGATCAACAACATGGACAATGCTCAGACCCCATGGAGGGGCCCACTATGTCCATATACCTACTCAACTGAATAGGGAGGATTCTTGAATACGCTATTTTGTGTGACCCTCTAGGCCCTTATCTCAATATTAGAGAATAAAATTCACAGACCAAGAGCGGGGTCTAGTAACCCGTCATGGTCCCTAAAGAGATAAGGATAGTCATTGCAATGACTACCAACCTACAAACACTGACTGTGTACTATAGTCTCTTTGTCATTAAATATCACATAAAGTAGGACGCACTCTTGTGTCATCATCCTTATTTTGCTTTATTATTTGTTGATCTATCCAGATGGATTTGCCTTTCTACTGCTTTGGCCAAAGACTTATGAAGGCGACACCATCCTGATCAACCAGGCTTGAGATATACAACTTCCTAAACTTGGAAGTGACAAATCCTTTCTTGACCATTCAACCAACGTCATATAGCCAACGAAGCACCCAACACAAACTACCTTTCCACTACATTACTACCATGGTTTTCTCCTTGCATCAAAGTATGTAATTAAATGATATACATTGGTAATGGTCTCAATTCAGGAGACCAATACACATGTCCGTAGATAGGAACAACCAATGACACCTAAAACATGTTGTTTTCCTATTGACGGGTCTGTCCTCATGATCTCACTACTAGAGATCACCAAGTGCGAACTTCATGAGATGAAGTCTCAATGCTTAAGATCCTCCAGCACCTGATAGTCAGACATATACTATGTCTAGTCAGTAAGATGTATCTAGACTATATATATATTTAAGATCAATGTCATTGTATCTCGAGGTTCTCATTATAGCATGGGATCTGCTATAACCTCTTGACACGACAATTAACCTTTGTAAATTACCATTATTATAGTGGACATAGAAAAGTCTGCACTATAATGGTAAGATATCATCATGCATATCTAACTATAGACATGATACGGTAATCAAAAGTACTACATAGTTGGGTCTATGGCACCCACTATTTCAACACTCCCACTTGCACTAGAGCCAACTTGCTAACTAAACTTTCTAGCTACTCACATGATAAATACCATGCTTCTGCTGAGTAATGGATTTAACTACTGGGCCTATCACATTTTCACTGCGTGGCATATCTGCTATATGCGACCTCATATGCTTGAGTAAAACTTCTCAAGATAAGGTATCTCTGAGTATATTACTTTTTTCAGTTGTCATAACTTGACAGCTTGGCTAATAAGAATTTCATAATTCTTATTATGATAATAATTTTCTCACTATGTGAGAATACAAGAACTAGGACAAATCATTGCGATTTATAACTGATTCTTAGATGCCTTAGAAGCTGCAACGTACTGGGTATTTGTAGGTATGAATACCATTAGCTTTTATGAGCTTGAATCACTCATCTCCTTTGCATAACTACGATACTAGATCAAATGGATCTAAGGACTACTAGTATGTGTCCCACCATAACTAGTATACCTTAATCTCCTTATTCCTGGTACATATCATTTATACTTTCTGAAGTACAAGATGATAGTTCTGACTGCATCACTTGCAGTGCTCCTGGATATAATTGATATCTGCCTATAATAAATTATATCATGGTAGTATCAATTATTGTACATATTATGGCACATGTGATTGATCCATCACTAAAGCATGTGGTATCAATTCACAACATTAATATCTTCCTATGTTCCGAACATATTAACTTGAAGAGATCAAGCCATGTGACATTGGAAACAATTCTGAACTTGAATTGTTTCAACTTGTATTTTTTCAATACAATGTCACTCTATATACGATTTACTAGGACCAAGCAACCTTTGGATCTACCTCAGTGGATCCTATTCCCTAGAACTTAGGTTGATACTTGAATTAAATCATTAGAGAATTTCTTTTAACCTGATCTTATCTAACTGTAAGATCAAAATCTTTTTTCCATATTTTTCCGAACATATATCATTTGGAAAACATTGGTGCTCCCACTAACCTTTGGTAGACACAAGGCAAAGATTCATTTATAATGAATGCTCTAAGATCGTGTTGCTTACTTTAATCTAGAATTGTATTTCAGTAACTTTAAACCCTTATTGGTATCATTTGATGTCATCATCTCTTTCTGGTTGCATCATATAGACACCTTACACAAAAAAAAGATCTTGACATCCAATGACCAATAAAAAGATCTTAGAAGTTCAGCTATGACAAGTAAAATTCTAATATATTTAGGCGTACTGACTTGGTATAACCAATCGAGCCTTATTGGTACCATTTTGTACCATCCATGTATCATTTCATTTTAATACCCACCACAGTATTCAATTTATAAGCCCCTTTGCAATTTGATACATGGAATCCATTATCAAATTTTAGTTGATCTTGTCAATCTTAGCTTGTTGCCATATACTACTTACTTGTAGGATTTATTATTCTTAATGAATAATTTATCACCAGCCACGGTGAATATAAAACCATCACCATGGTTTCATACTTCCTATGCAGTATGTGTCTCTGGAACATTCCTATTCCACATGTACTTGTGGATCTTGTTCCCTATGCCAACCATTTGTGCATCCCGAGCATTGACTAAGTTCAATTCAATTCATCTCCCACTATCTCTAATAGAGATGTGCACCCTTTTATAGAAATGTATTCTAATACTTGACTACATCTTTTCTATCTTATGGATTTAGGTAATATCTTAAGAAACTGTTAGGATAATTAACTTAGATGCACAACGTGTTTAACTTGATGTAGGTTTGTTTAAATTCTTTGCATCTAAACTCGTCCTATGACATAATGGATTTCCATCATACTATGACTCGTATGATATCCATTTGTCATTTTATTTGGCATATTGGTTATGGTTTTACATTGTTATTTTCAAATCACATTTTGAAATATGATGGAAGTTTCCGCAAGTTGCAACATTGATACAACTTACATCATAACTTTGATGTGTAACATATGCGTTTAGGAATTGCTCCACGCTACATGTTTGTTGATCAATGTTAATATGTAAGAATTTATCATCAATACTCCTTATGAACGTCAACACGGTGATGTAGATAAGGTGACATGCGTTTAGGAATTACTCCACGCTACATTATCATGATCGGTGATTGCTTGGTCAAGATATTCTTCAGCCAACCGATCCGAAGCAACTAATATCTTCTGACCAAACTTATACTTCATTGGTACATTCCTTAATGACTTAAAGGAATCTTATGAAGTATCTTTACCTATATCTTTCTTTGGAACAATTCATACTCTCATGATGAACTAACCTCGGAAGCTTTGTGGCGTACCTTTATTTCTAAAGGTTTCTTTATCTAAACTAAAGGTGTCAATTATACAATAGGTGTTTAGTTGTTCCGAGCCTAAATACCATACTGGGTATATAGTTGATGTCTGATTTTAGTTTTACTTGATAAAGAATCACATTATCACAACTGGGTAGGTCTTTCATCATGTATTGCCTTTGATTCAAGTATGTTCGAACTATTTTGTTGAGTATGTTACCATAAACAACATTCATTCCAAAACTTGGAACAATGTCTCATCATGACCAAAATGGCATGAGAGATAAATTTTTTGGTTATACTCAACAACTTGTTCATCTTGAATCAATCACTTGGCAATTAGAAGTTATGTGTTTCTCCTCGCTGACTTAGGAATCACCCTTTCTCAGCTGCTTGAAGAAGACACTTTACTTCTTGTAATGTTTAACTACTTACTTGGTTATTGTATTTCAATACATATATGTGAAAATAATATTGTATTTTATTACCCAAAAAGTATTCAAGAAAACAATACTTTTATTTTATGAATATAAACTGAATGAGAAGCAAGTACTTGCTTCTAGTATTTTAGTTTTTAAACTTCCATGAATTCATTTCATTATGTGATGCAAATAACCTCCTGTTAAATAACCAACCACTTTTCATTGAAGGACATGACGAAGGTGTCTTTGGTGTAACTTTCCATAAGCCTTTTTGCCTTGTCATTCAATGTATTCTCCATAATAATAAAAGATGGTGTTATCTCCAATATTCTTATTACTTGGAGAATCTAAACAAAAAATTAATGAAGCGCTTAATTCATACCATTCATTTGTATCCTTAAACAAAAATAGAGTAATTGGGTGTAAAAGCTATAATAATGGGATGACACAAAAGATTGTGAACTTTCTTTCACTTTACACAATCTGAGTGTAATCATCACATTCAAATCTTGCTTCACTTTCTCCTCGAAAGGATCTTGGAGATGAGACTACATGTAACATCATCCATGTCATGAGTAGCCACCACAAATAGCATCAGACATTGATGATAGAATTATGATAGAACCATCATATGCTTGATTCATGAGTCTCCTCTAAGTAGTTTCACACCCTCGCTTTTTAAGGTGGATTAACAGGTTGGGACACAAGCACCTTGAATTTTCATTATGGTAGTAATGTGTGCAAGTTCCTATACTACACTTGGAATTTCGTGCTTTTTTGGACATTAACTTTGTCTAATAATTATCGTAGTTTTATTGTGGTGTTTCTTGTCATTATCTACAAATATACTTTAGCAAATTGTACTTTTATGTGATTACCTAATCTGACATTACTAATTATTTAATCATTAAATGTCTCCCACTAATTTTTTCGAATTCTAGGAACCCTCTATACTAGAATCGGAATACTCTTTAGTATTATAGTGGCAAGGATCTCTGAACCTCTCTCATAGTCTACAAGCTAGGGCTACGCCACTACTCGGAGGTTCCAAGGTAGGATTTTGACTAGCCAACTGCATTAGCTCGCGATTCCTTGATCTGTTGAGTGAAGTCCCAGCTTCAAAATCATTTAATGATTTACTCAACGCTTGCCTCTAAAATTAAAACAAGCTAGTTAAGGATATTCCATTGCTGCAATTTTAGTTAGGTCGACCCACCACACGAATAAGAACTCCCCAGTAGTAAGAGGCACCCTCAGCTGAAGCATGAACTGGAACCTTGAACACCCGATTTTGTTCAAACTTGAATGATGGAAGGTTGTTTGTGACTTAATATTTTCTTTGAGGGTTTTATTAGTTTTCTATCGACGAATGTAACTCATTTCTATTAAACTTGTTCATCTACATTGTCGCGCTCACAACTGAACTTCAATAGAAATAAAACGTCGCTTCTTTATGTATTTTATTATTTATTATTTTATGTATTTTCACACTGTTCTAAAATGCATAAAATAATAAATAAATGCATAAAGGTAAAACTACTACCTGACTGGTCTTGAGCATCTAAACGACATAAGCGCATCGTACCTGAGTCGTATGCTTGACTCTTGATGCAGCTTGCCCTATCATGTATGTCCACTGGTCTTCTGCAGTATCGTCATGTCTTGGAAAGGTCGACGTCACGTCTTGGAGTACCGCTTCATCTTGGTGGAATCCACGTGTTGTCTTGCACCGTCGTATGCTGCCTCATCTTGGTGGGGTCCACATCTCTTGTCGTCTTCGTCCGAAGTACAAAGATACCCACGCGCAGGTGAGGGGGACTGAGGTATAAATGTATATTGGACACGTAGGTCCTTATACATTTTAATGAAAAAATAGACGATGCGCATACCGTCTTTAAATTAATTTACAGTCATCGCACACATTTAAATAATTAATTAAATAATTAATTAAATGTAGACATACAAAGGTCGATGCTCAAGACCAGACGACGGGTAATTTAAAGTGCGGTAAAATTAAAATGTATAAATAAGTACGAGGGTTATTTAATTAAATTAAATTAAATGAATTAATAAATTCAAATAATTTAATTAATTATCAGTCATGTAATTAATTTAATTTTAATACTTAAAATTAAATTAATTAATTAATTAATTTAACTACAAAAATTAAATTAATTTTAACCTCGGGTATTAAAATTTATTTTCACTATAATTAATATATTAATTAATTTAATTAATTAAATCAATTAATTATTTTAATTGATTTAACTAAAACCGAGTCAGGGGTTACCTGCCCGCTACGAGGACCGGGCGGCGGCTGGGTAACCTTTTCCAGGGTGCTCCTGGAGAGGAGCTGAGGCGGGGGGCCGATCGCGGCTGCACTGCCTGTTCTTGCGCTAGGTGGGTTCCCGCGCGGGGCCAGGGAGGGTCGGCCGAGGGCACTACCGTGTAGCGGCGAGGCCGGAGCGGACAATGCGGCGGCCCTGGACTGGCCGATGGAGGAGGAGGCTGGCTCGTCCTGGTGCGCTACGGCTGGAGAGCAGTGGGCTGCTCGGTCAACGAAACAGGAGGCCGACCGGGATGCGGGGTGCGGTCGCGGTTTTCTTGGGAGTGGGTCACTCGGGAGGCTACTTCAGGGAAGGTGGCCGGCAGGAGAGGGGATGATAGCCTCGGAGGCGGAGGGGTGTGGCGGCCCGTGCTCCTACGCTAGGTACAGCTGCGGCGCACCAGGAAAGAGAGGCGGTCGGCTTTGCATGAAGCCTGGCGGGGGGTCTCTTCCACGTACAAGAACCAGCCACGCATGGAGTGTGGCTGCTGGCTTCTTGTAGTGCACCGTAGGGAGCCCGGGAGCTGCGGAGGCGGTGCGCCGTTGCTGGCGTGTGGAGGAGATGCAGCAGGGTGAGGGTCTACCGGCTGCTGGGCGCTGCACCGTACAGGTCCGTAGGGAGAGGGGCGCGGCGTAGCAGTGCGCCGCACCGGTGCGGTGTCCCGGTGGCGCTGTAGTGCACCGCGTGGGGAGGAGAGGGGGGGTCCACTCGGACCCCCTGCAAATTCATTTTTTTTTGTTGTTTTACTCCACGCGACACCCCTTTTTTTCTTTATTTTTTTTTAAACGCAGCAAGACCCAAGGGGTCTTGCTTTTGGTTCTCCACGTGAGAAGACCCCCTTTGGGGTCTTCCTTTATTATTATTTTTTTAAACTTTATAAAGGCTGTTTTAGACTTTAGATATAATAATAATAAAAATTATAATAATATTATTATATATATAATTATAATTATAATAACTATAATAATAATAATTATAATTATAATAATTATAATTTATTAAAAACTTTCATTATTTCCGATAAATAGAAATAATCAACAAAATTTAAAACCTGAGTAAAAACACGAACTCGGTCCATTCCTAAAATTTTGAATGACCATATCTTAGTCATTCAGAATCAAATTGAAATGCGGTTTGATCCGTTTTGACCATTTTTAAACCCTCTACTTAATTTTATGCAAATTAATTTTATTTAGCTCAGAAAATCTATGCAACTCGCTCTGATACCACTGTTAGGTATTTGGGGCCCGCATCAGAAGCCGATGGGTTGGGGATTTTAAAATTTTTGTCGGTGAGACAATGGAACTTGTCGTCGCTGATGATCCGAGCTCCGGAGAGGTCCGAGGATCTCATGTAGATTGTAAAGAGCACAAAATTAAAAATAAAACTTACCCGTTTCAGATCTGAATCTGTTGTCGACCGCAACTTGTCACCGGCGATCGTTGCATGAAGGATCCATAGCAGGATCCCTCTAGATCATCCACACACGCTTCAAAAATATGCAGGAACGCCGATCGTCGAATTCTGGGTGCTAGCGTAGCGATCCGATGATATATTTGACGTTCTTACAATCACTGCATCGTCGATCTTGCGATGCGTGAGGAGAAACTCGATTCGAGCTCGAATCGAGAGCTTCTCTCTCTAGAGAGCGGGAGGAGAGAGAGTCTCTGGCTAAATTGACATGAATATTTGTTGCACTTGAGCCCCTCTCCTCTATTTATAGCAGATTGTGGAAATTACCCGGTTGGGTTTCCGGCCCCCATTAATTCCACGTCGACTAAATAAATAACTATGACGACTTATAACTGCATCAATATTATTTATTTATTTTATCACATACTTGTAATATATATAAAATATATTACGTGATAAAACCGAGACTTTTAACTCGACTCGCTTGTCCCACTTAATATTAAGTGAACCTTGAATACTAAAATAATATTCGTTCGATTAATATTTTCTCATATTTACTGAACTCGTAAATACATTAAATAAATTCAATCCCAAATATTCATAACTTGAATATTAATGAATTTATTTAATTCTTTTAGTGATCAACAACATGGACAACGCTCGTACCCCATGGCGGGGCCCACTATGTCTATATACCTATTAAACTGAATAGGGAGGATTCTTGAATATGTTATTGTGTGTGACCCTCTAGTCCCTTATCTCAATAGTAGTGAATAAAATTCACAGACCAAGAGCGGGGTCTAGCAACCCATCATGGCCCCTAAAGAGATAAGGATAGTCATTGCAACGACTACCAACCTATGAACACTGATTGTGTACTATAGTCTCTTTGTCATTAAATATCTCATAAAGTAGGACGCACTCTTGTTTCATCATCCTTATCTTGCTTTATTATTTGTTGATCTATCCAGATGGATTTTCCTTTCTACTGCTTTGGCCAAAGACTTATGAAGGCGGCACCATCCTGATCAACCAGGCCTGAGATATACAACTTCCTAAACTTGGAAGCGACAAATCCTTTCTTGACCATTCAACCAACGTCATATCACCAACGACGCACCCAACACAAACTACCTCACCACGACATTACTGCCACGATTTTTGCCTTGCACCAAAGTACGTAATTAAATGATATACATTGGTAATGGTCTCAATTCAGGAGACCAATACACATTTCCATAGATAGGAACAACCAATGACACCCAAAACATGTGGTGTTCCTATTGACGGGTTTGTCCTCATGATCTCACTACTAGAGATCACCAAGTGCGAACTTCATGAGATGAAGTCTCAATGCTTATGAGCCTCCAGCACCTGATAGTCAGACATCTACTATGTCCAGTCAGTAAGATGTATCTATACTATATATATATATTTAAGATCAATGCCATTGTATCTCGAGGTTCTCATTATAGTCTGGGATCTTCTATAACCTCTTGACATGACAATTAACCTTTGGACATTACCATTATTATAGTGGATGCAGAAAAGTCTGCACTATAATGGTAAGATATCATCATGCATATCTAACTATACACATGATACGGTAATCAAAATTACTACATAGTTGGGTCTAGGGCACCCACTATTTCAACACTCCCTATTGCACTAAAGCCAACTTGCTAACTAAACTTGTTAGTTACTCACATGATAAATACCATGCTTCTACTGAGTAATGGATTTAACTACTGGGCCTGTCACGTTTTAACTGCATGGCATATCTACTATATGCGACCTCATATGCTTGAGTAAAACTTCTCAAGATAAGGTATCTCTGAGTATATTACTTTTGTCTGTTGTCATAACATGACAGCTTGGCTAGTAAGAATTTCATGATTCTTATTATGATAATACTTTTCTCACTAGGTGAGAATCCAAGAACTGGGAAAAATCTTTGCGGTTTATAACTGCTTCTTAGCTGCCTTAGAAGCTACAACGTACTCGATATTTGTAGGTATGACTTACCACTAGATTTTATGATCTTGACTCGCTCATCTCCTTTACCTAACTGTGATACTAGATCAAATTGATCTAATGACTACTAGTATGTGTCCCACCATAACTAGTATACCTTCCTCTCCTTACTCCTAGTACATATCATTTGTACTTTCCGAAGTACAAGATAATAGTTCTGACTGCATCACTTGCAGTGCTCCTGGATATAATTGATATCTTCCTATAATAAATTATATCCTAGCAGTATCAATTATTGTACATATTATAGCATATGTGATTGATCCATTGCTAAATCATATGGTATCAATTCACAACATTAATCTCTTCCTATGTTCCGAACATATTAACTTGAAGAGATCAAGCCATGTGACATTGGAAACAATTCTAAACTTGAATTGTTTCAACTTGTTTTTTTCAAGACAATGTCACTCTATGTATGATTGACTAGGACCAACCTTTGAACCACCAAATAAAAACCCCATGGAATTTTATTATCCTATGATTAGAGAGATTATGATCATTGGTTCTAGTTTTATATCTAAGAGCACTTCCACACCAGTTTCTAATGCACAAATCTCTCTTAGATTTGATTTTTAAATAGATTCATATTCTTATTTTGATCATGTTAACTCCGATTATGACATGGTTGTTGAGTATGCTGATGGGTTTGATGCTTTATTCTCTGATTTTGATGATTTATATTCTGATACTGACGTTCATTGTGCATATATTTCAATTATTTCAATTCCTCCATCCATACATCACCCCCATACATTGGAACTCAATCCATTACCACCAAATCTAAAATACCCATACTTGTTAATTGGTGAGAAATTACCTGTTATAATTGCTAACAATCTCTTTTTTTAACATGAAGAAAAACTTTTGAGTCTTTTGAGGGAGAATATCAGGGAAATCGGGTGGACCTTAGCTGACATATCTGGTATTAGCCCCTCCATTTTCATGCATAGGATTGTTTTGGAGGACGGTGATAAACTAGTTAGGCAGCCACAAAGGAGACTCAATACAACCCTTCTAGAAGTTGTTAAAAAAGAGGTTGAAAATTTTATCGAGGCATGTATAATTTATCCCATTTCAGATTCTCAGTGGGTAAGTCTTATTCAGGTTGTGACTAAGAAAAGTGGTGTTACTATTGTTAAAAATGATAAAGAGGAGTTAGTTCTGATGAGGGTGCAAAACAGTTGACATGTGTGTATTGATTATAGGAAACTAAATCAGTCCACTCACAAGGACCATTTCCCCCTCCCATTTATTGATCAAATGGTTGAGAGACTAGCTGGGAAAACACACTATTGTTTCTTGGATGGATTTTCTGGATATTTTTAGGTTCCTATTACTCTGTAGGATCAAGAGAAGACAAAATTAACTTGTACATTTGGTACGTTTGCCTACTGAAGGATGCCATTTGGAATTTACAATGTCCCAGGTACCTTCTAAAGATGCATGGTGATTATTTTTTCAGATTTCATTGAGACCTGCATGGAGGTATTAATGGATTATTTTTCAGTGTATGGGTCTTTATTTGATGATTGTATCTCTAGTTTGGGAAAGTTTTTGAATCATTTTATTAAGAATAATCTAGTGGGAGCTTCTATTTGATTTTATGTGTGACACCTCCAACTTTACGGTCGGAGCTGTCTTATCTCAGAGGGTGGAGGGATGTTCACATTTGATTTCATATGAATTGAGGACACTGTATTCAACCCAATAAAAGTACACAACCATATAAAAGGAGTTTCTTACTATTATATTTCCTTTAGATAAATTTTGTTCATATTTATTGGGATCTAAAGTAATTGTTTTTTCTGACCATGTAGCTCTGAGGTACCTCTTGAAGAAGCCAGATGTGAAACTCGGGCTTATCCGATGGATGCTCCTTCTTCAAGAATTTGATATTGAGATAAAGGATAAGAAGGGTTCAGAAAACCTAGTGGCAGACCACATGAGTAGGCTTACTCACGCACTAGAGGCTGATATATTGGATTGGGTACCCCTTCGGGACACTTTCCCTGATGAGCATATTTATTCCATCTTAGGTATGCATCCTTGGTAAGCTGATTTAGTGAACTACCTTGTTGCATCCAAAATCCCTACAAATTTAAAGAAACATAAAGCCCAAAAGTTAAAGAGTGAGTCAAGATTTTATGTTTGAGATAATCCATATCTCTAGCGCATGTGTAGTGATCAATTTATTAGGAGGTGATTTCCTGATCATGAGTTTCAGTCTGTTCTGCATTTCTGTCATACACTCTCATGTGGAGGACACTTTGGACCCCAACAAATTGCTAGGAAATTCTTGGACTCTGAATTATATTTTCCTATCTTATTCCATGATACTCATGTGTTTTGTAAGTCATGCTCACATTGCTAACACACTGGTAACATTTCTAGGAGACACGATATTCCCCAACAACCCATATTATTCTGTGAGATTTTTTATGTGTGAGGCATCAATTTTATGGGTAATTTTTCTAGTTCATTTGAATTTTGGTATATTTTTGTTGTTGTTGATTATGTGAGTAAATGGGTGGAGTTCAAGGCCACAAGGACTAATGAATCTCATGATGTAGTCGAATTTATCAAGGAATGGTTTTTTGCAGGTTTAGAGTACCAAAGGCTAACATCAATGATCAAGGGACACACTTTTGTAATCATAATTTGGATTCCCTCCTTCAGAAGTATGGTGTGCCACACAAAACATCAACATCATACCATTGTCAAACAAATGGCCAGGATGAGGTTTCAAATCGTGAGTTGAAACAAATTTTGTAGAAAATCATGCATTCGAATAGGAAGGATTGGATCAAGCACTTGGATGATGCACTATGGGCTTATAGGACAGCATACAAGAAACTCATCGGTATGTCCCCATTTTGGATTGTTTTTGGGAAAGTGTGTCATCACCCTATGGAAGTTGAGCATCGGGATTATTGGACTATAAATAAATGCAAAATGGATTTGGACCAAGCTGGAATTCAAAGGAAGTTGAAAATTCAAGAGATTGAGGAGATTTGATTGTCATCATATGAGAAATCAAGGATCTACAAGGAAAGATATCACTACTAAAAATAATACTTTTATCAGCGCTAAAAATGGCCTTTAACAGTGCTAAAAAAGCATTGTTAATGCCGGTGAAGATAAAGGGGGGGTCCCCTTTATCAGCACTCCAAAAATCGCTGATAAAGACCCCTTTTATTAGCACTGATAAAAGGGTCATTTATCAGCACTTTCTTTTTAGCGCTGATAAAGACCCTTTTTATCAGTGCTTTTTTTAGCACTGATAAAAGTAAAAAAAAATTAAAAAAATTAAAAAAAAAATAAATTTTTTTTAAAAAGTTTAAAAAAAATTAAAAAAATCCTGCAAATCGGGGGGGATTTTATAGCACTTGATCCCCCCTTTTAATAGCGCTTTTCCAGCCCCTCCAGCGCCCACACGCACCCCCTCCACCCTTTATCATCGCTAGCCCCCCAAATCCACCCCCATGCTCACGCCCCTGCCTCCACCAGGTTTTGAACTCGAGACCTCCCTCCTACGCGCCTAATCCCTTACCACTCCTCTATTTTGATTTGTTTTCCATTTCATGATATCTCTATTTATATATATATATATATTTAGTTATATTTATTCGTATAGTAATATATATTTATATTAATATATATATATAGTTATATTAATATATAAATGTATAGTTATATTAATATATATATTTATAGTGATATTAATATATATATTTATAGTTATATGAATGTATATATGTAGTTATATATATATATAGTTAGATTAATATATAGGTATATAAATATTCATATATTTGTATTTCAAATAAAATGGATATTAGTTATTATTTAGATAAAGCTAATATATTTTATATGTAAATATATTTTATTATTTATATTTATAATTAAATTTTTATGTGTGAATATATAAAAATATGTATATATTGTTATATATTTGATTATAAATAGAAATTCATTATAAAAAATGATAAAATTTCAAAGACATAATATCAATATGAATGTAATAACTTGGAATAAATTCAGTCCCCACCAAAAAAAGCCAATAATACCCCCCTTAAACGAGGCTGAAAATCCACAAAATGTTAAAAAATCGGGGTATCCCGACTAAAAACTCAGTTTTGGAGGACTTTTGGGACTTTTTTTGCCTCGAAAATTGTGACAGAGGCTTTTCCTCAATCACTAGCGCGTAGATCTCATCACAGGTTTCAATTTGATATGCTGTAGAGCTCAAACAGACACTCAGATCAAAAGTTATGGTCGTTTGAAGTTCGAGTGGCGTTTTCAACATATTTTGGATATTTTTTAATTTTTTAATTTTTTTAGTCTTAAAATTGTTATTAAATGCCTATTACTCCATAATAATTAGAAAATTATTTACGAAAAATATTTTTTTAATTTTTTAATAAGCCATCTTCACTGAATATCTTATATATTAAGTGTAACTGTATATTTATACTTATCTAAAATATATTTAAAATTATATTTAAAATATATATATTATATTTATATCAATATAACTATATCTATATATTTAAATATTAATATATATTTTTAATGATTTTTTTTTTGAAGTAGACCCTTTATCAGCGCTTTTAAAAAAACCGCTGATAAAGACCCCCCTTTATCAGCGCTAAAAAAAGTGTTGTTAAAGGGTACCCTTTATCAGTGCTTTTTTTAGCGCTGATAAAAGTACCCCCCCCCTTTATTAGCGCTTTTTCGTTAACGCTGATAAAGGTTGGCACTGACCTTGCCCAGTTTTGTGGTAGTGTATCAAAAGAATCTCATGACAGAATGATCCAACAAAGGGAGTTTCGTGTTGGAGAGAAAGTCCTACTCTATAGTTCACAACTAAAGATGATGTCTGGTAAGTTTCATTCCAGAGGATTAGGTCCTTATATTGTATCTAATGTTATTTCTTATGGTTCAGTAGAGATTACACAAGAGGACACTGGAAGAAACTTTACAGTCAATGGGCAACGTTTGAAGCAATACATTGAGGGAATTTCTACTGATGCAGTGGATTTAATCACACTACATAACCCCATAATCACTTGAGAATATTATGCTGCTCCTAACCCTTTCACTTCTATATTATTTGTCCTATTTAAAATTTTTAATTTCATGTTCACATATCATCTCATGAGTTCACATTGAGGATAATGCAATATTTTAAGTGTGAGGGAGGGAACCTTTTAGTTTAGTTATTTAAATTGTTTTTCTGTTTTTCAAAAAAATGTGTGTGTTTTTAAAAAAAATTGTTTCTAAAACTTTTGAGCTGAAATTATTCTTATCACCATTTTGAAATCCATATCAATAAGTGAAACAAGTTATCCCAGGAAACTGAGCTTAAATGAATGCTGAAAATGAATTTGTTTTAAGTTCAAATATTTAATAATTTCATGAAAATTACTCTGAATTTTGAATCACATGCCACATCTCACAATCTTTATATTAGAAATCACTTTCATGTGAGGCTTTTGAACCATTCTTTTTATCTTCTTTACACTTACCTCACTTCTTGAGAGAACCAAACCATGCTTAATTTAACCAGAATTTGATTTATTCCTATCAAAACTTGAGGGTTTGAGATACTTGTGTTTTAAATGATTGAGTCATTTCTTTGGTATTAAATCTCCTATTTTATAATAATCCTTTTTATAATGTCCTACCTTGAATAATTTATACTTTTATACCTTATAATCTATGAATAGCTTGTTAGGTTAGCCACATTACAAGCCAATTTTCCCTATCCAACCAACTCTTGAAGTGAAATTGCATAATCTAGTTGAACTTAAGCATGGGGGAAGTTGTCTTGTGTTGTTCTACTACATTTTGTGATACTTTGGGTGGAAAATTAAATTCTGAAGAGATGTTTTTTCACCTAAAAAATAATTCTGTTGAAAGTTGTGCATTTCTGGAGCTTTCATGATAGAAGAAATTGTGCCTTTTTGGAGCTTCCAATGAAGAAAGAAATTTGTGCCTATTGGGACCTTTCATGAAAAACTATGTTTGAGAAGATCGAGATTTTTGTTGCTAAAATTATTAATGGTGTAAAATTTCCATGATTTTTCATGATGATGGAGCTAAATTTATACTAAGGGGATTGAGGAGGAGACCATATTTCAGTAAAAATTAGAATAATGCAATTTTGTTTCAAAAAGAGTCAAGCCCTCCTCATTCAGCCTCATAAATTTTCACATCTAAATCCTACCAATCGAAATCCATAGAACAACCCTAAAAAGTCATCATGATAAACATAGGTCCTTGACTCACATCGGGTGGCGATGTAGGAATTTATCAAGTCTATGGTGATCCTTGTATGAGTTTGGATGAGAAAGACATTTCTGAAAAAATTTCATTTTTGTGATAAGAGAAAATTCAAGTGAGTTAAGTGTTTTGTGTTCATGGGAGGATAAATTAATTGGAAATATATTGAATGATATGAATTAAGAACTTGAAATAATGTTTTTTTGAGGAGACATGATGTCTTTTGTTTCTTGTTTTCAAATTGTTGGATCTCAAGGATATGTGTTTTAAAAATTTTTCTGATTTGATATTGATGTTTACTTGTCACAATTTTCTTTGGAATACATGATATCAGGTTTTTACCAAGAGTGTAAAAGGTTAAGTGTGGGGGTGTGATCGCATCACGATTCACTACTTTATTTCACTCTTACATCACTGTTTTAAACTTATTTTATATTTAAAATTACAAATATTACCTCAAATTGAACATCCCATTTGATTCGATTATTAAATATTTATCACTGTTAAAAAGGGAAATTATTCTTGTTTTGGTGATTTCGTTGTAGGAGGAGATGATTTGGAGGGTCAGAGATGATCCAGAAGGAAAATGGGTCAAACTACATGGAAGCCCAAGGAAATTTGTCCAATGTTTTGAACATTTTGAAAAATACATGCCTCCAAATGGACTGAAATTTTGTAGTACTCTCAATAACTTCATGTGATAGAACTCATTTCAATAAAATTAATCCCAATTCATTCATTAATGGATCCATCCAAATCAATATTTCAGGGAACAAAATCTTCATGAAGTCAAAGATTTGGTTCTGTATTTCGGCCATATCTTGAGCTTCCATACTCTATTGGCCACAAAATTCGACATAGATATGGTCAAGATTCTGACCTATAACTTTTATCTTTTTTCCAAGTCAATATAAGTCCATTTAAAAACCCAAAACCGATACACAAGTGGTATCTCAAAATCCAGGTGCCCAAAACCACTTCCCATTTTGGTTATAAATTGACACCTTGGGCACCTCATTTCCAAGCTTGACCAAGGAGTGAAGTACTACAATTTTGGATTTCTATATGAGTTCTATCATTACCTTGGAGGTTTTATAACTTCCTTTACTTATAGGGGGATCTCTTGAATCAAGGATCCCTTCATCAATTCTTTCATCTCCTTCTCATGTTGTAATATTTTTCTTTGTGTAATAAACTTCTTAGTTCCTCTTTTATTTCTTCCATTTATTCTTTTATTTTCAATTTTCTTCTTCTATTAATATTTCTCTTTGGGATGGAAATAAAATAGTATAAACAATATTGGTTTATACCCTTTCTAAACCTTTGTAAATGCAATTCGTTTCTACGATGACTATGCCACCCATGGAAGAGTAGTTCTTTTTAGTAATCGATCTACCTATAACATTATTCATTAATTTATTTTGAATCAATGAGATACTTTAATTCACTTAATATTATCTATGAATTGGGTTTTTAAATTATAATAAACTAATCAATTTAACAATTAACACAAAAACACGCGAGGTCGGGAATTTGTGTAAATTGTGAGAGCACAAACTTAATCGATAAAACAAGACCACACGGGATAAATTTGTAGAGTTAAAATACAATACATAAGCTCAATTAATCCCCATTTTAATAGTGGATATATGACCTAATATACCACTAACCATAAACTAGACTTAGAGCATCAATCAAATCAGGGTGCTACGATTGTATGTTCCGAAGCTAGCATCGGGTTTAATTCATTTCATCTTTGTGGTTATGTTAACTCCCATAGGGTTTGAGGGTTAAAAAATTAGGGGATCATAATTAAGTGGTTATTAATTTAAATGATAATTATTAATAAGTAAGCGAATATGTATAGTTAAATTGATTACGCCTTTTAAAATATTTTTTTTAAACATCTTCTTGTTGTGTCTTTTTAATTGAAATTCATTTCAAAAATAAAAACAAAAAAATGAAATTTTCTTCCAAAAAACTTCTTCTAGTTTTATAAATGATAAAAAACCATATTTTCAGGTAGTATGTTTAAGTTATTTAATTTTATTTTCAAAATACCTTTAATATGTTTTCTTAAATTACTTCCTCCTTTGAGAGATGACTTTGGTCAGCCACTCTGCTACACCTAAATAACCCAAAACTGAACATCATTTAAAATCTCCCATGATAGCACCTTTCAACTATCATAAAGAGCCTTTTAATCAGTCTTAAATGAGATTTGAACAAATATTTAATACCATTAAGACCTTTTCATAAATCATGAATAATATCATGGATTTAAAACTCCATCATTGAATAGTAAAACATAAGGTTCCTTCATGTAATGACAAAACTCCAAATGTAGGGTTTGATAATGTAGGGTTATTCACAAAAGTAGGGTTGATGTACTATATGTTTATTTCCTCAAATATAGGGTTTCTTCTAAAAATAGGGTTGTTTAACCATACTTTACTGATAGCGTAGGGTTGTTGAACCATACATGTTGTTCTGAACATAGGGTTTATTCCATACGTTACGCTTGCACACATAGGGTACGAACAGTGTTTCTAGAATATATTAAAACACTTTATGAATACTTTAATGAATATTCCTTAAGGATAAATGACTTTATTATAAGTCTAGAATAAATATTTCCACAAATAATAAATTATTTAAATTCACTTAAAAGTAAATTCATTAGTAAAACAAATGTGGGCGTTTGTGAGCATCAAAACCAAAAAGAAATTAATGAAATTTTTGAATCAACGCATTCTAAATAATCTCCTCCTTTTTTATGGTCACAAAACCGATGTCAAATATGGTGTTTAAAATAAATAAATTTAATGAAAGAGAGAAAAAAATCCTTCCATTCTCCCCAAAAAATGTTTCTCTATAAAATTTCTCCCCCAAAGTATTACTAAGAGATTTATTTATTCAAGTAAAGAAAAAAATTCCTTATAAAATTAAGACTAAAAGTTTGAAAAATTGTCCAATTTAGTTTTAATATTAAAATTGAAACTTTGACAAACTCTCCCCCTTTCGTGACATTAAAAAGATAAGATTAAAGAGTCTTTAAAAGAAAATCCCTATAAAGTCATGATAAAGACAAATAATAATCTAAGGAGCATGATAAATTGATTATTTTCTTAAAAAACACTCCCCCTAAATCTTAGAATTTTGGATATTCAATTAATTGGAAAAAGAAATTTGACTAATTTTTCATTATTTATTAAAACATTATTGCATAAAATAAAACTATTAATTTATTTAATTTTTATGAGAAAATAATTAAATATTAAATGCATGCTTATGTAAGATGATTAATAAAAAGAAATTACGAACTAACTATTAGTGCATAATTTTACTAAACAATATATTTTAAAAGAGTATAATAATATTAAATAAATAGAAAATAAGAAGGTTTAGAAATAAGTGGATGGTTCATCCGATCTTTCTAAACTTCGAACTTTATTGATTATAGAATCTAAGACTATTGATAGTCCTTCTACTCTACTTTTAATATCTGATATTCTTTGATATGAAGAATATGGGCATTGTTCAACCAAAAACAACTTCAACTTATCAAGATCTAGCTTTGTAGTAGCTTACTTTTTGAACAGTTCCATTTGGATTAGCATTTCTTCTTTGAAAGTTTCAAAATATATTTTTGAGATCAAACTATTTCTCATATTCTGATACGCCTTTTGTAATGAATCAGAAACCACTTTTGATACATAATCTTTTTGCAGGTCATCATATAGCCTTTTAGATGCATCCATCTCAACTTGTAGCTTTACTTTTTCTTCATTCAGATTGTCGACTTTGATCAGAAGATTTTCATAAGATAATTGAGAAGACTATACTTCTTATTCTTCACATATTTGAACTTCCTTATTTATTTTAGAATAATTTTCAAGAAAATATTTAACAAATGAAACAGATAAACTAGAAGGATTACCTTTCATCCATTTGTAAGAATGGATTTCTTATGAAATTAAAGAGATTTAATGCTTCATCTTGTTGTTTCTGATTTTTCAGAAAATTTTTAACGATATATTCTGAATAAGATGATTTCATTATTTAAAAGTTTTAAAAGAAGATGAAATTTTAGGTTCTGATATTTCAAATGATTCTTCATTTTCTTTAGCCAAAAAATACAGAACAATCATTACATATTACATAAGAAGAGTATTCTAGTTTTCGTAAACAATTGAATAATTTTTAATAACACAAAATATAATGATTTCAAAAAATAATTTATAATAAATACTGTAGTTTTAAAAGATTTTAAAAATAAACTTTTAGATAGAAGTATATTTGAAAAAGATGTTTTTATAAAAAAAATTAATGTGCCATAAGTATATAAATATTTAAAAACAAATACTTCCTGAGTAGGTAACTTTAGTATTGATAATTTTTTGATAACAAACTACTTTAAAGTTGTGCACTCATTTTGTAGATACTTTAGCATATATCCATCGATCAACCACTAAAATATTTAACAATGCAGCTTTGTGGTGTAATCCTATATAATATCAAATACAGATGCTTTTTGGTACCCATATACTTTTGGGTCTAATAGTGTCATGAACCAACCCGGGTCGACCCTGAACCGATCACCCGAGCCAGTCCGCGACATGGCCCGAGAGGCATTCCGGATCCCCATGAGCTGGAAACTAGTGTTGGGAATCAAAATTTAATTTCTGGGAATGATTTGGCTCATAAATAAAAATAAATAACAGGAATAAATAGAATAATAAAACATAACTCGAGCAGCGGAAAAAGAAATTAAATGGAACAGATCAACGTCCGACCTTTCTCCAATAATGAGCAACTCAACCAAGAAAACCTGGGCAAAGGAAACCCACAAATGAAATGATAAAGATGGGCATGAGCATTAAAATTCTCAGTAGTGTTGCCAAGATAAACCACTGAATCCAACGTCTCCTTTTCCGAAACAATACGATTACATAAGTTCGAAATACAATTATAAAAATAGGGTTTTCACATTTTAAAATAAGCAACATGACTTTTTTTTCATTTAGAAATTCAACAGGTGCTACATGTTATTTCAATAAAACCATTTTTCATTTTATAATCAAAACCCGAGAGAAAAGAAAGCAAAGATGACTAAAATAATACATGTAAACAAGGCAAGCTAGAAATAATCAATATGATAGAAAGTAAACAAACAATGTAAATAATCAAGTAACCATGGGTGATCCAAAACATCCCTAGAAGACCCCTAGACGTACTCAGTTTCAGAACCACCTACCAGCGTATGGTGAAGCTCCTAAGTCTATAACCAACTGGTCACCATATAACTGACCAATCCAGTGGTAAAGCCCGCTTGGCCTAACAACCAATCTATGGGGTACCAACCCGTCTAATCGAGGTTGATCAGCAACCTTCACTCGATCATCTAAAAGATGCCCAGGAACCCATGGTGGTTATAATAATACTGTGTAAGTAGGAAGACCCTCACACAGATGACTCATCTCACCGCACTTGCCTACCCCAAAAACAGACACTCTATACGATAACTCATAAAGGGATATCCCCCTATAGAGGTGCCCCAAAAATGTATATACATCATATCATCAAAGGTTCCAACCAAGCTGTCATGCCATGAAATCATTAAAACCATTTTATAAAATGTTCAAAGTTTCCAACTAGACATACATTTTCACCAACACACAATCTCCTTTAAAAGTTAGTACGAACATTACCCTTTGTTTAAAAGTGCCAAATGAGCCTTTAACTTGATAGGTTTAAAATTTCAAATGGTCCAATAGTTTCCAAGACCAAAAACATTGCCAAACCATTTCCAAAACAACACTAAACATAATTTTCATATTTTCAATACCAAACGGGCCCTTAAGCAAACATTCACCAAAACTCAGACCAAGATCCAAACAACCTTTACTCTTTTAACTCACACCAAATTATGATTTAAGGCCAAATGGGACAAACTTGAGGAACACATTTAAAAGCCATTTTTTGAACCTACACAAAATACCCAACCACATTTAGAAAAATAAGAACCATATATAAAACTGAACTTTCAAGACAACCCCAACTTAAGGCATCACCTTCAATTGTTGACACATCCATGTGTGCACCTAGTGCACACATAGATGCACCAACATCCAGTGATACACCAACAACCAATAAGACCCTTTAAATAATTTCCATAAAAATGCCCATTTCATTAAGAACTATGTCTAACCAGCCACCTTATTCAGGAAACATAAAACCATCCCCTTAGGAATCGTTAAACTTTTCCCAAAACATTTTAACACATTTAACAAACAACACCATTTCAAAAATATACACTCTAGACCAAATTTACAGCCAAATAAACATTTCCACAACAACGCGAGTGCTAAGAATTTCATAAGAACCCCTAATACAACTTTAAATAAACACTGTCAATTAGAAAGAACAACCAAGGTGACAAAAATCCCAAAAAATACGTATGAAAATCATTAAAACTTACTTTTAATAAATTTAATCATCCATAAAACACCACAACAAACTAATTGTGTGAATTGTAAAGGTGTGAATAATATTTTAAAAATTTTCAAAACAATATTTGGCACCTTAATAAACAAATTCATCATGGACACATATATACATTTAAATCAGACATACTAAATGTAACAATACAAGTCCATAGATGAAGAATTACATCAAAATCCATTTTTTTAACAAATCCCAAAAACTTATAAATATACAATAGACTAATTATATATATTGAAATGATGCAAATAAGATAAAAAAATAAGAATAATAATAATTGGAAGAACCAAATGCCAAAGGAATGCATTGGAAAGGAAGATTTATGGATTGGCCTACCTCAAGTCAAGAGCGGACGCAACAACACTTCAGCGGGAGGTAGAGCAATCCCTCGCGGACTAACCATGCACGCTGAACAGTGATAAAAACACACGACACACAACCCACGATAGTATTAGGATTTATCCAAATTAAATAAAAACACCCTAGATGAAATTAAGGAAAAAATAAATCAATAAATAAATAAATAAATAAATAAAAGAATGAGTAAATATACTGAAGTAGGGGATTCAGCTGGACAGAGGTGCGTTGAGTAGGGAAACTCACCATAGATGAGGTTGGGTTCACTGGAGACGGCTTGGCTAGAGTACAGGATGCTGGAAATGGCCTGGATGGAGTGTGGAAGAGGTCGGAACAGTGAGGGCTGCGGCGGAAGGCAAGGGTGAGGTCGGCCGGATGGAGTAGGTCGGATGAAGGGGGCTGAATGAGGTTGGAGCAGCAAGGGTGAGAGGTGGAGGGGAGAGCTGAAGTGAGGGAAATGTTGGTGGGGCTTGGATGGATGGACGAAGGCACGAGGGAGGTGAGGGGAGGGATGGAGGGGCCTGACTAGGTGTTGGGTGGACTTCTGGAGAACGCCAGCGAGGGTGGAGGGATGAGGCGCGCGACATGCTGGAGTAGGAAAGGGTGATGCAGGGGGGCTCGGGGACAGTGTGAGGAGGACGAGGCTGGATGCGCGAAGCGGCTGCGTTGCGCTGGAAGGAGGGCAGCTGGGGTGTGAGACATATGCAGGAGGGTAGCGAGGGTTGGGGGTCGGGAGCAGCACCTCTGCGCAGGGTACAGTGCTAGGGGTGACGGGATTAGGGTTAGATAATTTTTTTCATTTTATGTTGTAATCATAAGAATAATTATTATTATTATAATAATTAATAATACCAGAATAATAATAATAATAATAATAATAATAATAAAACCAAAAATAAAAAAATAACATTAATAAAGATAATGTTAATAAAATTTATTAACAATAAAAATAATAATTATAAGAACAGTAATAAGAATAATAATAATAATGCAAATATTAATAATAATAATAATAATAGTTAGCAATTTCCCGACTCCTAGGTCGGTCGTGCGGTTACCGCAAACTGCACAGTGACTGCGTATGGGTCTGAAACCCAGTAGGTATATTAAACAGAAAAAATTTTAAATTGGGACCCAACCCGGACCTTGGTGCGAGGACCCAAAGCCAACAAATAGTAAAATAAAAATAAATCAAAAAGTCAAGGTGTGACAATTCTTCCCACCATAGACACTTTCTTCCCCCATAAAGTCACCCAGCTGAACAATAACCAAAACAAGAATCCATGCTCGATTGAAACTGAAAGAAACCACAATTAAAGATAATGGGAGAACACGAGAGGGTTCTCCCCACCACAAGAACTCAACTGATACGGAAAATTAACACCCAAACATACCACCCTTAGAAGGAGGGGCGACGAGGGAAGTCCCAACTGATCCAAACTAACTTATATAGCATGAGCGAACAACACCTCAGCTGAAACTCAAAACTCTCAACTCAAACCAAAAACCCTGAATACTAGAGGAAAACCTCTGAGAATAACATAACCCCAGCAGTGAATTTGAGCATAACTGCAAACATCTATTCTTCCATAAGTATTTACATCTCTAAACAAATACAGCTAAACTGGGACTAACTCATACAAGGTCCAAACCCACTTTTAAGAAAAATGCACGATCTAGAAAACCATAATCAGACAAATAAAACTGTTTGGATTAAAATAGAACATGTGTTTCATAACTCCACAATAAAAGAATGAACTTACAACAACATCAAATATTTAAAAGTAGAATAACAAGAACAAAAATACATTAAATGTTCTCCTACCAACACGGAACACAAAACCCAAACTGAGGCTTCACACCCCCGGCAACTCCTGATTGTGCGTGAGATTCACCCCAAGACCTGTGGCTGGGGATCTGATGGCTGAAACATCTCCTGCCTCACAGTCAGTAACTGAAATTCCTTCGGTCACAGCATCTTCTTCAGGTGACGCTTCCTGCAGAACTTATCTAGATGACCCAAACACCCACAATGATAACACGCCTACAGAGGGATGTGACATGACGACTTCACCTGCCCGAACTGGCCACATAGTGGCACACCACTGAATAGTCTGATGAACTAGAAGTCAGAACCACTATAGAGGACTTTTTGGAAATAGGTTCATCTGCCTTACTCTGTTCACCAGATGGGGAACCTTCACGAACAACTGGATATGCTGGATTTCCAACCACTTGTGCTTTGGAGACCAACTTATCTAAGAACACCTCATCAACCAGCTTCTCGAAACGATGGTCCTTAGAAGGGAGGACCCACTCCTTGATCTCTGGATGAAGACCCTCAATGAAGAGAGAATTATTCATCAATTCCTATAATGATACCTCAGGAGAAAAGGACATGAGCTCCTTGAAATGGTCAACATATGCTTTCACCGTCCGTTGGCCTTGTTGAATACGCATGACCTCTTGCCTTTTCTTCATCTTCACCTCTTCAAGTATAAACCATCAGATGACTAAAGATTTAAAGACATCCCATGTCATCCCAACTTGCAATGATGGCGGGGCGAATAACTCCCATTCATCTAGAGATAGACCTTCTAATAAACCCAAAACGGCATGCACTCTGACAGCTTCGGGAGTTCCCAATACCCTGAAGACGCTCGACCTCTTCAAGCCACTCTACTGCCTCTAACGGACCCTGATTGCCGTGAAGGATAGACAATGTCTGAGAAGGACCAAAAATTGGGCAGGACTTATTATAAACTTTGGGGACCTTTCTAGGCAACATTTTCTAAACAACATATAAAACACAAATCCAAAACCAATATTAAGATGAAGCAATATCATTAAAAGTGCCTTCATCCAAAAACAGCCAGCTCAAAAGAAACAAGTAAATACAAACACAACTCAAAAGAAATTCCTCTTTCAAAATCCCCTTTCTATTTTAGATTTCAAAACTACCTTCCTCCGAGGACACTTTATAAATACCAAACCCACTTTTCAAACCAAATTCAATTTTCTAAAAATCATTTCCCTTTTTCATTTTCAAAAACACATTTACATCAATCAAAACCAAAACAAAACCCAACTTACAAAAAATCATCAGGACGAGGGACTAGAAGTTATGCTTAACTTGGCAACATGGTAGTGATCCACACCCCAAGCCAACGTAAATGACTAGGAGAAGCTCAACCGTGCAATCAGACTCCACGTGGGTCACTACTCCATGTGAGGTCACGACATGATACTGGTCCACCTCCATTGTCATTCCCCAATCCCAAAACAAAAGCATAAGACTCAAAACCCAAACTACCCCTGGCAACTCGAGGTTCAGAACGAGCAAGGGTTCATGACGCCCTTCCTGTACTTACCTCACAAGTCCCGACAGTCCTAATCTCTATCTACCGAACACCCCAAATAACAAGGTCCTCCTCTGATACCATTTTGTCATGAACCAACCCGGTTTGACCCTAAAACAGTCATCCGAGCCGATCTGCGACATGTCCTGAGGGGCGTTCCCGATCCCCACGGGTTGGAAACCAGTGTCGTGCATCAAAATTAAACCATTGGGAATGATTTGGCCCATGAAAAAAAGATAAACAGATAAAAAAACTGATGATAAACATAAAAACTAGCAGCATAAAGAAAAATAAAATCGAACATACCTCCTTGTGACCTTCTAGGTCACCATCCAACTCAGACCCAAGTCTACTCCATCACTAAGCAGCTGAACCAGGAACCTGAACAAGAACTGAACCTGCAAATGAAAGAATATGATAGTAATGAGCACTGAGATTCTCAGTAGGGATGCCAAATATAACCATGGAATCGAAGTATTCTCTTTCTAAAAACAATCAGATGACACAAGTTTGAAATACAATTACAAAAATAGGGTTTTCACGTTTTAAAATAAGTAACATGACTTTTTTCATTTATAAATCTAGTAAGCACTACATGCTATTTCAATAAAACCATTTTTAATTTTATAAGCAGAACCCGGGACAAAAGAAAGCAAAGCTGACTAAAATAATACAGGTAAACAAGGAAAGCTGGAAATAATCAGTACGACGGAAAGTAAACAAACAGTGTAAATAATCAAGTAGCCATGGGTGATCCTAAACATCCCTAGAAGACCCTTGGACGTACTCGGTTTCAGAACCACCTACCAGCATATGGTAAATCTATTAAGTCTATAACCAAATGGTCACCCTATAAATGACCAATCCAGTGGCAAAGCCCGTCTAGCCTAACAACCAATCTAGGGGGTACCAACCAGTTTAATCGAGGTTGATCAGAAACCATCACTTAATCATTTAAAATACACCCAGGAACCCTTGGTGGTTATAATAATATAGTGTAAGTAGGAAGTCTCTCACACGCATGACTCATCTCACCGCACTTGCATACCCCAAACACGGACACTATATATGATAACTCATAAAGGGATATCCCCCTATAGAGGTGTCCCAAAAATGTATATACATCATATCATCAAAGGTGACAACCGGGCTGTCATGCCATGAAATCATTAAAACCATTTTATAAAATGTTCAAAGTTTCCAACCAGGCATACACTTTCAACAACACACAATCTCCTTTAAAAGTTAGTACAAATATTACCCTTTGGTTAAAAGTGCCAAACGAGTCTTTAACTTGACAGGTTTAAAATTCCAAATGGGCCAACGGTTTCCAAGACTAAAAACATTTTCAAACCATTTCCAAAACAAAACTACACATCATTTTCATATTTTCAATACCAAGCGGGCCCTTAAGCAAACATTCACCAAAACTCATACCAAGAGCCAAATAGCCTTTACTCTTTTAACTCACGCCAAATTATGATTTAAGTACAAATGGTCCAAACTTGAGGAACACATTTAAAAGCCATTTTTGAACCCACACAAAATACCCTACCTCATTTACAAAAATAAGAACCATATATAAAACTGAACTTTCAAGACAACCCCAACTTAAGGCATCACTTTCATTTGTTGACACATCCTTGTGTGCACCTAGTGCACCCATGGATGCACCAACAACCAATAAAACCCTTCAAACCATTTCCATAAAAACAACCATTTCATTAAGAACCATGTCCAACCAGCCACCTTATTTAGGAAACATTAAACCATACCTTTTGGAATCATTAAACTTTTCCCAAAACATTTTAACACATTTAACAAACCACACCATTTAAAAACTATACACTATAGACCAAATTTACATCCAAATAAACATTTCCACAACAATGCGAGTGCTAAGCATTTCATAAGAACCCCTAATCCCATTTTAAATAAACACTGTCAATTAGAAAGAACAACCCAAGTGCCAAAATTCCAAACAATACATATTAAAATCATTAAAACTTACTTTTAATATATTCAATCATCCATAAAACATCACAAAAAACTAATTGCGTGCATTGTGAAGGTGCGAATCATATTTTAAAATTTTTCAAAACAATATTTGGTACCTTAATAAAAAAATTCATCATGGACACATATATGCATTTAAATCAGACATACTAAATGTAACAATACAAGGCCATAGCTGCAGAATTGCGTCAAAAACCATTTTTTTAACAAATACCAAAAACTTATAAATGCGTAATAGACTAATTATATATATTGAAATGATGCAAATCAGATAATAATAATAATAATAATAATTGGAAGAACTAAGCGCCAAAGAAATGCATTAGAAAGGAAGATTTATTGATTGGCCTATATCAAGTCAAGAGCGGATACAATGACACTTCATCAGGAGGTAGAGCAATCCCTCACAGACTAACCACGCATGCTGAACAGTGATAAAAACACACGACACACAACTCGCGATAGTATTAGGATTTAGCCAAATTAAATAAAAACACCAAAGATGAAATTAAGGGAAAATAAATCAATAAATCAATAAAAGAATGAGTAAATATATTGGAGCAGGGGAGTTGGCTGGCTAGAGGTGCTCTGAGTAGGGAAACTCACCAGAGATGGGGTCGGGTTCACCGAAGATGGCTTGGTTGGAGTGTAGGATGCCGGAAACAGTATGGTCGGAGTGCAAAAGAGGCCAGAACAGCGAGGGACGGAGTGGGAGGCAAGGGTGAGGTCATCTGAATAGAGCAGGTCAGACGAAGGGGGCTAGATGAGGTCAGAGCAGTGAGGGTGAGAGGCGGTGGGGAGGGCCAAAGTAAGGTCAAGGCGGTTGGGCTTGGATGGTTGGACAGAGGCGCGCGAGAGATGAGGGGAGGGCTGGAGGGGATTGGCCGGGTGATGGGCGGCCTTCTGAAGCACGCCGGTGAGGGAGGAGGGATGAGGTGTGAGACATACTGGAGTAGTAGATGGTGATGCAGGGGGGTCAGGGACAGCATGATGAGGACGAGGCTGGATGTGTGAAGCTGTTGCGTTGCGCTGGAAGGAGGGCGGCTAGGGTGCGAGACGAATGCAGGAGGGTAGCGAGGGTTGGGGGTTGGGAGTAGAGTCACTGCATAGGGTATAGTACGAGGGCGACGGGATTAGGGTTAGATAATTTTTTTTCATTTTATGTTATAATAATAATTATAATAATAATACAAATAATAATAATAATAATAAAACCAAAAATAATAAAAAAATAACATTAATAAAGATAATATTAATAAAATTTATTAACAATAAAAATAATAATTATAAGAATAATAAGAATAATAATAATAATGAAAATATTAATAATAATAAGAATAGTTAGCAATTTCCCGACTCTTGGGACGGTCGTGTGGCTACTGCCAACTGCGCGGTGACTGCGCACGGGTCTGAAACCTAGTAGATATATTAAACGGAAAAAAAATTTAAACCGGTACCCAGCCCGAACCTTGGGGCGAGGACCTGGAGCCAACAAATAATAAAATAAAAATAAATCAAAAAGTTGGGGTGTGACAGAAATTAAATTTCTAGCTAACCAAACTTGTTTATTTTTAGTTGTAATTTTACTATTTAATCAATCTATTCTTGTGAATAATACATATTTTTAATATCATAAATTTGAGCTTTTCTAAAACAATAATAATTTGAGTAATGACCATTAATATCATAATAAAAACATTTAACATTAGACATGTTTTTCTATTTAAATTAGGAACAAAGTAATTCTTATATATTTTTTGTCTTTCATCATTACTTCCTATTCCAAAATTTTCTTTTGGTATTTTATTTTTACCAAGGATTTGATTTAAGTATTTTTCTCCTTCTATCAGTGTAATAGAGTCTTTTTTTAAATAATCAATCTCAACCAATAGTTCTTTAATTTTAATATCATGTAGATCACTTGATTTATAAGAGTTAGATTTTAAATCTAAAATCTATTTTGACAAATTTTATTTATCTAAAAGAACTATATCATAATATTTCTTAATTTTTATACGATCTTTATTTATCGATTCATATTTTTCTTATAACAGAAAACAATATTTTTTCAATTCATCATAAGATAATTTTTCACAGCTAGAGTTTTTGAGAGTAAGAATATTGTACCTCATGATCTGTATATGTCATTAGACATACTATTTGGTTTTTATGATGAGAATATGAGTTTTTAAAATATTCATTATGCGAACCAAAAGTATTACTTCAGGTGGGCGTCATAATTCTCTTGCCTTTTCTTTTGTAGTTGTCTTTCCTTTGCGCTTTTAATAAAGGACAGTTTTCCTTTGTATGACCTTTTTCCTTTCATTCACAACATCTATTATCATCAGCCCCTTTCTTATCCTTCTTTTTTATAGATTTTCAAATTTCTTAGTAAGATCTTATAGATATTTATCCAGGTCTAGATGATTTGAATTAAATGATTCATTCATGTTCATTTTGAGAGAAGCTTCTTCATGTTTCACATGATTTTCAGCTTCAGTCTACATCTCAGCTTCATGCATCACTAGAGTTCCAATCAACTCCTTCATAGCTAAAATTTTTACAGATGTAGATTGATGTATAGTTGAGGATATTCCATTCCACTTAGAGGGTAGTACTCTGAGTACTTTTAATGCTTATTCTGATTATGGAATTCGATTTCCCAAAGTATCAATATCATTAACTATTTCTATCAACCAACCAATCATCCAGGTGATGGTTTTATCCTTACTCATTCTGAAAGTATCAAACTGTGATTTCACAGTAGTGTACCTTAGTTATTTGATGTCGTCGATTCCTTTATCAGAAACAACAATAGTCTGTCAAATCTCATATGCAGTAAGATATTTAGATACTCAATTGAATTCATCAGTTCCTAAACCACACACAATAGCATTCATAGCTTTTAAATTCATATCATATTCTCTTTATTGATCATCACTCTAGTTTTCTAGATATTCCTTAGGAATTTTATAAGGTTTAACTATCTTCAAGTAAACCCTTATTCTAAGATTTTTCAAGTATATGATCATATGAATTTTCCAACATCCATATTTATCACTATTAAAATATGGAGCACGAATCATAAACATACCTTCTCTCAAATCAGTCATTTTCAGATATCTTCATCTGAATATTTAATTCAGGCTTGTTAGAGACAGAAAATAGAATAATCTTCAACTACCATAGTAGAGCACTTCCTTTGATGTAAATAGTTGATATCAGAAAAAAAATCAGGAAGAAAACATACCGGTAGAGCCCTGCCTTTGATACTAATTATTAGTTCAAGATGGTGATGACAAGGATAAATACACATTATGGGGTGAATTGTATACTAAAAGAACTTTAAACAGTTCAAAATGTCTCTCTTGTTTAGCGACAGACCTTTCCTTTTCTCTCAAAGATGAGCGAGAAACATATATAAATAAAGGAAATGAACACTACAATAAATAGTGGTTCAGGGAAAAAAAGATCCCCTAGTTCACTCCACCAATGCTCAACTCCACAAATTTGTAAATTTTCACTAGGTCCTATTATCCTAAGTCCTTTAATCCACAATTGAGTGTAGGGAGATGACACCTTTTAAATAAGGATTTATAAAGCCTTATGGTTCTTTTATAGGGAACTAATGTAACACCTCAAGCTTCCACGGTATGTTTCCCTTTGAATAATGCAATATCTTGCATTGTACGCAACTTCGAGATTCTAACACACTGCGACCAATCAAACTAGCCGTTATAAATAGTAATACCCATTTTTTTGAAATTTTATAAATTTTATTTTTCAAAATGGACTTCATTTTTTAATTCAAAATATTGAAATTAGATTAGGGTGAATTTTTGGTATTTTTCTGAAAACTTTCAATTTTTGAGGAATAGTGAAAAACACTGTGTTATTGGTTAAAACTGACTTTTTATTTAAATAATTATTTATTTTATTTAAATTTATTTTAGTTAAAAATAGATACATAATACCTATATAATTTCAATGTAATTCATTGGAGTCATTTTATAATAAGCTTAGATATATAAAAAAATTATTGAATTTTTTACCGTCTTTTACGCACCTCCTAGGAGCATTTGAAAAATTGCATAAAACTTAATTTTAATGCTTCTGGTAGTTGAATTTAAAAAATCTGAGAGACACAGTTGACATCAGTAAGTAAAATTTGGTTCAATAAGATGAAAATAATTTTTTTGAATAGTAACTTTTTACTTTTATTTACCACGGTTAAAAGTAAATAGGGTAATTAAGGGTAAAAGAATATTATAATTACCATAACACATGTCCTAATTCTATTTGATAAGTGTAATTCGACCAAAAACAACCTTAGGAATAAAATATCATCCCTTTTGGTCCACTTGGATTAGATTAGGACATTTATTATTATTTTATTTAAAGAAGAGTTAAAAGAGTTAAATTCAAAGTTTAATAACTAAACCATTTTTAATATAGGGTTATACATAAGATAAATTTGACTATAAATATTTATTAGAAATATAAAAATATTTATTACATAATGATATTTTATTTATAATTTTTAGACATTAAATAATTTAATTTATTTATGACATGATGATGATGCAATAATTACCTTATTAATTAAAGATTAAAATAATTGATAATATAAATATCCAAATAAATGTAATTTGAGACTTTTGATAAATTTCACTAATTTTATAGGTTAATATGATATGTTAGGGTTGATTAAATAATTTTTTTTGAAGTAATAATGATGTTATGATTTTCACAAAAATCAAATACTAAATAGTGTCAAAATTGACATAATTGAGTTTTTAAAACAAATACTATATTATTAATTAATATAATATTCCTAAAAATTTAAGCTTCAGCCAAAGGACTTAGATAAGGTTTTATATATTAATAATGAACCACTTGGGGTTCTCTTGTCTTGTTATAGTAATTTTATTAACCATATAATATAAAAATACAAAGAGACATGGTAAATGACAATCTATTTAACTAAGAGTTAAATATAAAAGATAAGGTTAATACAATGACCTAAACCTATATAAAACCTATTGGTTCAGATGTTTTAGACACATACCCACATTATCCTATAAATAATTCATTTTTGAGACATTAGAAACCTAAAATTATTTTATTATAAAATAATATTTCAAGATTTTCCTAAAGTGACCTTCACCGCTCTTATAAAAGGGCACTCCCTATTCTCTTAATTTCACACATCCAAAGCCATTTGGATTGGCCAAAACCTACCCAAATATACTCCAAACTTTACTCCATTCATCATAGAGGCCTTCCTTTGGTCATAAATCCAAATTAAAGATCCATTTTGATCAAATCAAAAGAAAGAACCTGAAGATGAGGTAAATATTTCATCACCTCATTCAAATTCTTTTCTTCTTCAACTTCCTCTTTATTTGTTGTTTACATTATAAAATAATAGCTCAATTATCTTATATATAATTTTATGTTATTATAAATATTCTATAACCATATTCGTTATTCTATCCATCCTATAAATGATAATATCACCATACGTGCTTACGTACGACTTACCGTCTCCACGTCGTGGTTTAGTTTGTTATTCAAACACTTCATTATTTTGGATGGGTATAATAATGAATATAACTGATGTAAATATTAAATATAACATGTTAATAATTCTATATATATGATATACCATCCAATTAAATACAATTTCACCATCAATATAATGATATTGTCGCTCGTGCGTACGTACGGATTACCGTCTCCACGAACGCGATAAGATTCATTCCTCGTCATAATAATTCAAGAATAATTTTCATTTTATGATTAAAAATAATGTTTATGAACATAATATAATTCTGTATATAAATCAAATACATCCTATCTATAATAAACATGGCTTACGTAACCAATCATATAAAGGAAAACGAATCAGTTAACACCCAAAACGATGATACTACTGAAATATTATTAACAAAGCAATATTAGAGTGTCATATATGATATCATATTTATGTATATAGTTCTTCTATAATTTAATAAAAATTATTTAATTATTATAAAGGAGGTTAAAATACCCC
This sequence comes from Viscum album, assembly GCA_963277665.1. NCBI lineage: Eukaryota > Viridiplantae > Streptophyta > Magnoliopsida > Santalales > Viscaceae > Viscum > Viscum album. The sequence continues at coordinate 1,357,360,696 of OY728164.1, forward strand.
CGTCCAAGTAAAATTACAAGGTAAGGGTTAATTTCACAATCTCTTTATTGTCCGAGATTGTTTTTACGTAAGTATCTACTAGGACCTCTTTATCATCCACATCTGTATTTTCTTAAAAATGTATTTCAAAACATTTTTACTATTTACTAGACAATAGGTTAAAGTAATTTATACCCTTATTTTACCTTATATGTTTTGAAAGGAATCTTTCTGTCGTTTTCCAAAAAAGGTACTTTATGGCCTTTTTAGCAAAAATTAAGGTAAGAATGTTTTTTTAACTTATACAGCGAGCGCAACTATTTTACACCATTATAACATTGTCAAATATTCCCTTACAATATTATAAGAATATTTTCAAAATAAATGTTTTCTTTTATAATTACATGACTTCTAAATTATTTCAAAATAGAAAGATATATTTCTCTCAAAAAATTTTTATTTCATCTATGTCAACATTCTTTGATGGATTTTAAACATATTTGAAGTTGATTTATTTATGATACAAATATTCCATATTGTATTGAAGGATTTGTGATTTATTTGACTATGGAAGTGTTATTTTTATACCATTAATGGTTTATGGATAAAGTATTTACATTTCATATGCTAGTTTTAATACGAATGTTTATGTTATGTTTAAACCTTTTCATATGAGGAATGCATTAGACTTAGTAAGTGATGGGTGGAGCTCTCTATAGCTCCTTGATGCATCGGTAGGTCTCATGAGACAAACTAGTGTCTTGTCACAAGGCCTTGAAAAAATCTTATTTGTATTCTTAGAACAAGGCCTTGACTATGTGGTTATGAAGTCTGGCATTATGCATTCCATCATTATGAAAGAGGCTATTGATATTGCATGTGATTATTGGACTAGTATAATATCCATGTGAATAAGTAAATGGAATTATTTGATTTTATCTTTGCTATATTATGTTGAAGTTTAAGTTTAAAAGTATTTTGTTTTAGTCTTATACATTGCCTTAAATGTTTATGCTTATTTATGAAAGTTTTCGCTATATTGTTATCCTTACTGAGTATCTGATCTCACCCATTTCTAGGTTTTATTTTTTCCAGGATGTGAAGAAGTATTTTATAGTTGACCTGCAGGGATAGGCTAAGGATATAAGTGTGTTCAAAAGGGGACAAAATGATATTGATGTTTTTATTTCATGATGCAATGTAAAACTTATGAATGTATCTCGTACTTCCAAGGATACTAAAATGATCGGTCTTTCAGGACATGATTCCTTGTATCATTCCAATGTTATGTAATAATTCACCAACTCTGGGTAACTAGGGTCGGGGCTTTATAGTTGGTATCAGAGGAAGTTTAGTACAAACCTTGGAAACTAGATTTTGAATAACTCTGATTAGAGAACACTACCCTAAGATAGACTTTGAGGATTGGTATAGAAGATATAGCATCCCGTCTTTTTACGACATAACTTTCATTTCATTACACGAAACTGAGGATCGTTAAGGTTTAATGTCTTGGAAAAAAGGAACATAATACATAAAAAAACATAAAACATTCTTCTTAAACACTTGAAAGGCTTCTCCTTTAGTTCATCCTAGGTTCATTACTGCATCTCATAACCTGGGGACATACATCAAAAGAAAGGGTGAGCAGAAGGCCCAGTAAGGGAAACAAGAGAAACATTTTACATGTGAACTTGAGATACTTCAATAAGGACATGAAAAGAACTTTAAGGCATGAGAAAGAAATCATGAGATACATCATAATAAAAATAAAATTTTTCATAACTTGAAGATGTGGCTGCAACATTTAATATTGACAATCGTTTTGTTTCACCAAGGTCCATCCCCAAGGTGTCGTTAAAAATTACCAAGGTTATTCACCAAGGCGTCGTTAAAATGGTCATCTCTAGAGATTAAGTCTTTACCCAATGCATTGGAGCACTATTAGGGCGCACCCTTAAATTTTCCTTTATTATCATGTGATCCACATATATCATCATCAAACATTTCATAAATAACCCATATAGCATAAAATAAATGGGTTTCATTTCATAATCATAACGTTTTAAAAACTGCTTTAAAGACATGATCTTTACGTTACTTTAAACCCACAGAAAGGGAAAGTGGGTATCATGTATGTAAATCCCAGAATTTAAAATAGAACATTTTGATATATATATGAATACCCCTGTAGAAATAAGAGCTTTGTGTATTCACTTTATAACATAAAATAATTTTGAGAGAAGAGAGGCATTTTGAGATGAAAATTCTGCAGCATAACGGCTATGTTACAAGGTTTTAGAAAACTTTGAAAAGAGAGGGAACATGGGTCGAACAATCATAATTGACCCATAAAACAGTATAGGGACAGAATAAGAAGGATATATGTACATGGTGATGTAATTTCAAGGACATACCATTTGAAATGAAAAACATGGAAGGAAGAAAAAAATTTGATTTCTCTTATGAAAATACGGCAGCCTAACGGCGTCACTTAAACTTCAACAAAAATGAATTGAACAGATCAAATAGGGTCTCTCATAATATGATCATAAGAGATAAGTATGATAGATATAGAGATCATACCCCAACATAATAAAAAGTAACTTGAAAGATTTGACATGAAAATCGAACTTGAAAAAAAGAGAAGGGTGAAAGAATCACTTAAAAATTCGGCAGCCTAACGGCGTCACTTAAACTTTCATAAAACGAAATGATGAGAGTAAGAGGGGATCTCTCATCATATAAACATGAAAGTGCAGTAAGAGGAATATAAAATAACATCCTCTCACATAAGAACATGGAGCATAAAGGGAATGACATAAAGGAGATTACATGAAAAGAAAGAGAAAGGTCGGATCCCTTACCTTAAAACGTGACTCTTGAAACTCAAATTTTTGGACCTTGAGGGCTTGGGGCACCTTGGGAGGACTCCTTTGGAGGTAAGGAGACCAGAACTTCATTGGGGGAGAGTTGGGAGTGAAAACTAAAGGAGGAAAGGGTGGGTATTTATAGGGAAAGTGAGGGGACAAGGCATTAATGGCCAAGGGACACCTCATTAGTGGTTTTGGCAAAACCATGGGCTTTCCCGTGGTATTTGCCCATGGTATTGGCCACTTGGGACACCTCATACCTTATCTTACTATTCATAATTCGACCATATTGAATATATACTTAATAAATCATTTAATGATGTCATTAAACACCCGTAACTTAAAAACTATATTTTCACTATTCATCAAAAATTCAACTTTCTCAGAATAATCCCAAAATTTCACCTTAACCAAATATCAATGCTCTGATTTCAAAAATGAAATCCATTTTATAAAAATAATTTTCTAAATATTTTTAATTAAAATTTTAATTAAAAACACTATTCACCAAAAATTCATTTTTTTCAGAAAAATCCCCAAAAATTACCTTAACATAATATCGATGCTCTGAGTTCAAAAATAAAGTCCTTTTTATAAAAATAATTTTCTAATTATTTTTAATTAAATTTTTAATTAAAAAACACTATTCATCCGAAAAAACTAATACTTGACTAATAATTTATGAAACCGTTATTTACCCATTTTATTGAATCACATTACTTAATCTAAGTGTCTAAATTATATTAAAACTTTCTTTGAGTGAAATTACTAATCCATTTGGTCACATTACTAATCCTAAGCGTAAAATCACTATTCATAATTTACTATTCATAAAAAATTAAGTTGATCTTATTAGACTCCAAATTCCTTACTGAACACTTTTGTAGAAGACCATTTTTTGAAAATCATTACACATCATTAATTATTTAGGGTTTACGTAAATGTTTTAAAATATCCCTTTTTCAAATATTCATCAATAAAACATATCCTAAAATTATCCGGACAAAAGAAAATCCACAAACATCGCTAAAGGAAGAGATCTCAATTTATTCCCCCGAAAGGATTACACAAGGAAGCTAGGGTCTCGTCACATAGCCCCTTATAACACCGGCGCATAAGACCTAAGTGTAAGGTGTGCTATGGTGAGAGAATCTGAGGGAGGCTCAGATAACATTGCCCTAGTAGTAATCTCTACTAACTTGAACTTCTCCCATAGGCGTTTCTGTTCAAGCTTGATACGCTGGAGTTCGGCTTGGGCTTGGTCCAAAGTGAAGCCCACAGATGCTACCTCCTTCCCAAGCTCTGATAAGTGGGCTTCATAAGGGTCAAGTCTACTAGATGAAGCCATCGACTCCTCTTTCTGCATTAACCATTAACATCTTATTAAATCAATAAGAGTAAGTTAATATACTACTCAAAAAGATTGGGTCGTTACAGAAGAACTTCCTAGAATTATGATACTATAGAGATTTTGTGAGTTTTCCAAGAAATAAATCCCTATCTAGATATGAGGAGGTTGATGCGTCTCTGGCACAGATGTACCTAGTGGTAAAACCCGAAAACACCGCTTTGAGCTAGACTCGAACGGGAACTGGTGCATGACAACGGGCCTTGTTTCACTCTTGGTTACGACACTCCTGGGGTATATGCTTAGGATAATTCTTATTTTCTTTAAAAATAATTATGAAGGGTTTATGATTATATACTTCCTCAAAGAAAACATTTTTATGATTATAGATTATATGTATAAACTGTTCAATTTATGTTAACTATTTTACATGTTTAGAATTATGTATTGTGATTCATAAACTAATCTAGTGTATGACATTGTTTAGAAATGGTGCCTAGTGGAAGGAATGGAAACTGTATCAACCCACATAATCCATGTAGGGATTTCCCTCCTACTCAAGATAATTATAGTGGAGCTGGTGATACAAATGGTGCTGATCAGCTTATCATCATACTGGGACAACTCACTCGGGTTATGAATAATAACCTTACCCGTATGGAGCACCCTGATCCACAGCACGGAGGATCAATGTTAGACCGCTTCATGAGGAAACAACCACCAACATTCAATGGGAGTACAAATATATTAGTAGCTGAGTAATGGATAAGTTCCTTAGAGAAAATATTCCATGCTTTGGGGAGTAGCGAAAGGGAAAAAGTTATCATGGCAGTTTATCACCTCACGGGAGATGCAGATCAATGGTGGTCATTATTCCAAAACAAAAATAAAGATGAAGAAGTATCAAAAATGTAATGGAGGGAGTTTAAAGATATTTTCTTAGAAAAATACTTTCCTTGTGACCATCGAGTGAATATAGAAAGACAATTTCTGAGTCTGAGGCAAAAGGAAGTTGAGAATGTCACAAAGTATGATGCTAACTTTACAAGGTTAGAAAGACATGCTGTAGATTATATACATAATCCAATAAGTGATATTTATCATTTATTTGATGGTTTAAAACCATTTCTCCATCGATCATTAGTCTCGCAATCCTTCTCATCGTATGAAGATATTGTCTCATGTGCTATCAAGACAGAAAAGGAATTCTCTAAGTCTTATGACTTTAAATAAAAGCAAGAGAAGAAGAGATCTGCTAAACACTCTGGAAATGGAAATAAAGGGAAGAAGGGAAAAGTTGAATATACATATTGTAGTAAATGTTGGAAGAAACACCCCAGTACTTTCCTGAAGGGAATGGGAGTCTGTTACAAGTGTGGTGAAAAAGGCCACCAAGCTCGTGATTGCAAGGGGAAGAAAGAGGTTGTCAATGTTGAATGCTATAATTGTAGAGAAAATGGGCATTATGCAAATTAATGTCCTAAGCACCAAGGGAACATACTTCAAAAAAGGTCAAGGGAGCAAGTCCAAGCTTATGTGATCACTACTGCTGGGGTTGAAGCTACGAAAGACATGGTGGTGAGTAATTTAATGGTTTCCTCAAGCTTAGCCAATGATTTATTTGATTCTAGATCATCACATTGTTTCATATCTTTCCATTTTGCTAAAAAAATTAGATCTTTTCAATTTGACTTAACAAGGGAGTTGTTAGTCAAAACACATAATGGAAGTATCATCGAAACAAAGTTTTGTGAACCATTTCCCATTAGAGAATATAAATGTTCTTTATCTGCTAATCTCATCATCATACCCATGATTGAATTTGATATAATCCTCAGAATGGATTGGCTTTCGGACCATGATGTGAAAATTTATTGTAAGAAGGAGGTTACAATTTTCGATGATGATAAGAAGTACCTTATCTTTAGAGCAGAAACGTCACCACCTGATTCTTATCTAGATCCACCCTCTGTAGCTCTACTAAAATCAATTATTGGGGAGGAATAGAATGAAATAATTATGGGTGAGGAAAAAAAATGTTTGAATAGAGGACGTACCTATTGTGAAAGAATATGTTGATGTGTTTCCAGAAGATCTACCTGGACATCCTTCAAAATGAGAAATTGAGTTTTTCATTGATTTAATTCCTAGTTCAAGACCCATATCAAAGACCCCTTATAGAATGAACACTATGAAATTAGAGGAACTAAATAAACAACTAGAGGAATTGAGTAATAAGGGATTTATTCACCCTAGTGTTTCTCCATGGGGAGCCCATGTCCTTTTTGTTAAGAAGAAAGATGGATCTATGAGGTTATGCATTGACTACAGGGAGATAAATGTTATAACAATAAAGAACAAGTATTCACTACCTCTCATTGATGATTTATTCGATCAACTTTATGGAGCTCAATATTTTTCAAATATTGACCTTCGATCTGGATATCAACAGTTGTGTGTGAAAAAGGAAGACATTCTAAAAACAGAATTTTGAACCAGGTAAGGGCATTATGATTTTATTGTAATGCCTTTTGGATTGACTAATGAACCCTATGTTTTCATGGATCTAATAAACAGAGTTTTCAATGAATATCTTGATGACTTTGTAGTGGTATTTATTGATGATATCTTGGTATACTTAAAAATATACAAAGATCATGAAAATCACTTGTGCATTATCCTAAGGACTCTTAGAAGAAATGAATTATATGGGAAGTTTAGCAAGTGTGAATTATGGATTCAAGAGATTTTTTTTCTTGGCCATATTATCTCTAAGGGTGGAATCTATATTGATCCTTCAAAGACCAAGGCAATCCAATAATTTCCAGCACCAACGAGTATAACTAAGGTACACAGTTTTATTGGTTTAGCAGGTTATTATCAGCATTTTGTCTAGAATTTTTCCCAATTGGCACACCCATTAACAAAGCTCACACGTAGAGGGGTTAAATTTGTTTGGACAAAAGAGTGTGAATAATGTTTCAAAAAACTAAAGAGAAGATTATTCAATGCTCCTATATTGACTCTACCATCGAGGAATAATGGGTTTGTTATTTATAGTTATGCTTCAAAGAAAGGTCTTGGTTGTGTCCTTATGCAGAATGATAGAGTTATTTCCTATGCATCACGACAACTAAAAATTCATGAGAAAAACTATCCTACTCATGATCTTGAGTTATCAGCTGTAATCTTTGCTCTGAAAATATGGAGACACTATCTCTATGGTGAAAAATGTGAGATTTACACTTATCAAAAGAGTTTGAAGTACATTTTCTCACAAAAAGAACTCAACATGAGGCAAAGGTGATGGATTGAACTACTCAAGGATTATGATTTCACTATACACTACCACTCAGGAAAGGAAAATAAGGTGGTAGATGCTTTGAGTAGAAAAGATCATGGAGTTTTGAACAAGATGAGAGTTGAAAGGGATCCTATTTTCATGGATCTAGTAAAGATGGATATGGGAATAACCATGGAAGGTGAAACATAAATACTTTTTCAAATATTTGTCAAACCATCTTTACTATAAAGGATAAAGAGTTCTTAGAATGATGATAAGGAGTTTCAAAAGAAGATCAAAGTTGTGAATGATGGGAGATTGAGTGAATTCATATATGAAGATGAAATTTTAAAATTTGGGAAGGGACTTTGTGTTCCCAATATACCTGATCTACAAAGGGAATTGTTGGATGATGCTCATAGCTCTAATTTCTCTATACACCTTGGGAGCACCAAGATGTATAGAGATTTGAAGGAACATTTTTGGCGGGACAGCATGAAGAGGGAGATTGCTGATTTTGTGTCAAGATGTATGGTTTTTCAACAAGTGAAAGCTGGAAGGAAACAGCCTGGAGGGGTCATGCAACCTCTTCCCATACCTGAGTGTAAATGGGATAATATTACGATGGACTTTGTCATGGGGATACCAAAGACTCCTAGAATAAATGATGCAATATGGGTCATTGTTGATCGTCTTACCAAGTCAACACATTTTCTTGATATAAGAGAAGATTTACCACTTGAATGTATGGAAAGACTATATATTAATGAATTTTTAAGACTTCATGGAGTACCCTTATTGATTGTTTCTGATTGTGATCCCTGTTTTACATCAAGATTTTGGAAAGTCTTCAGAAGGCCCTGGATACTGAACTTTGTTTGAGCACTACCTACCACCCTCAAACTGATGGACAATCAGAACGGACTATTAAAACCTTAGAAGACATGTTGAGATCTTTCTCACTTGACTTTCAAGGTATGTGGGATCAATATTTACCTCTGGTCTAATTTTCCTATAACAATAGCTTCCATTCAAGTATTCAGATGACATCATATGAAGCATTATATGGAAAGAGATGTCGCACACTAACTTGTTGGGATGATATTGGTGAAAGAAAACTCATAGGCCCAAAACTTTTTGAGGAAACAATGGAAAAGGTGAAGGTTATCCAAACCGACATTAAAGCATCCCAAAGTAGGCAAAAGAACTATGCCGATAACCGAATGAAGGATTTGGAATTTCGGGTAGGAGATCGTGTTTTCTTAAAGGTATCTTCATAGAAGAGAGTTATACAATTTGGTAAGAAGGGAAAATTAAGTCCCAGGTACATCGGACCTTTCGAAATTCTAGAACTAATTGGAGTTGTAGCTTATCGTTTGGCAATGCCTTCAAGTCTTTCCAAAGTTCATGAGGTATTCCATGTATCACTATTGAGAAAATACATGTCTGACCTAACGCATGTACTCACCTATGAGAAAATTGAACTGGAACCTGATATGTATTATTTTGAAGAGCCTAACAAAATTCTTGATACCAGAGAACAAGTGCTGAGAAACCGGACGACTCATCTGGTAAAAGTTCTATGGAGAAATCATAAGATGGAAGAGGAAACTTGGGAACCCGAGGAACTTATAAAGAAGAACCACCCGAATCTTTTTATGCAGTAATATTATAGAATTTTAGATGACAAAATTATTTTAAGGATGGGATAATGTAACACCCCAAGCTTCCACAGTATGTTACCCTTTGAATAATGTAATAGCTTGTATTATACGCAAATTCGAGATTCTAACACACCGCGACCAATCAAATTAGTCGGTATGAATAGTAATACCCGCTTTTTTTAAATTTTATAAATTTTATTTTTCAAAATGGACTTCATTTTTAAATTTGGAATATCGAAATTAACTTAAGGTGAATTTTTGGTATTTTTTTGAAAACTTTCAATTTTTGATGAATAGTGAAAAACATTGCATTATTAGTTAAAACTGACTTTTTATTTAAATAATTATTTATTTTATTTAAATTTATGTTAGGTCAAAATAGATACATAATACCTATATAAGTTCAATGTAATTCATTGGATTCATTTTATAATAAGCTTAGATATATAAAAATTTTATTGAACTTTTTACCGTCTTTTACCCTCCTCCTAGGGGCATTTGCAAATTTGCATAAAACTTAATTTTACCGCTTATGTGAGTTGAATTTCAAAAATACAGGAGACATGATTGACATCAGTAAGTAAAATTTGGTTCAATGAGATGAAAATAATTTTTTGTGAATAATAACTTTTTAATTTTATTTACCACGGTTAAAAGTAAATAGGGTAATTAAGGGTAAAAATGATATCATAATTACCCTAACACATGTCCTAATTCTATTGGATAAGTGTAATTTGACCAAAAAAACCTTAGGAATAAAATATGATCCCCTTTGGTTCACTTGGATTGGATTAGGACATTTATTATTATTTTATTTAAAGAAGAGTTAAAAGAGTTAAATTCAAAGTTTAATAACTAAACCATTTTTAATATAGGGTTATACATAAGATAAATTAGACTATAAATATTCATTAGAAATCTAAAAATATTTCCTACATAATGTATTTTATTTATAATTTTTAGACATTAAATAATTTAATTTATTTATGACACGATGATTATGCAATAATTACCTTATTAATGAAAGATTAAAATAATTAATATTATAAATATCCAAATAAATGTAATTTGAGACTTTTGATGAATTCCACTAATTTTCTAGGATAATATGATATTTTAGAGTTGATTAAATAATTTTTTTTTGAAGTAATCATGTTGTTATGATTTTCACAAAAACCAAATACTAAATAGTGTCAAAATTGACATAATTGAGTTTTTAAAACAAATACTATATTATTAATTGATATAATATTTCTAAAAATATAAGGTTTGGACAAAGGATTTATATAAGGTTATATATATTAATAATGAAACACTTGGGGTTCGCTTGGATTGTTATAGTAATTTTATTAACCATATAATATAAAAATGCAAAGAGACATGGTAAATGACAAACTATTTAACTAAGAGTTAAATATAAAAGATAAGGTTAATATGATGACCTAAAGGAAAAAGAATCAGTTAACACCCGAAACGATGATACTACTGAAATATTATTAACAAAGCAATATTAGAGGGTCATATATGATATCATATTTATGTATATAGTTATTGTATAATTTAATAACAATGATTTAGCTATTATACAGGAGTTTAACATACCCTCGACCAAGGAAAAGTACAAGTTAAGGGTTAATTTCACAATCTCTTTATTATCCGAGGTTGTTTTTACGTAAGTATCTATTGGGACCTCTTTATCATCCACATCCATGTTTTCTTAAAAATGTATTTCAAATCATTTTTACTATTTACTAGAAAATGGGTTAAAGTAATTTATACTATTATTTGATCTTATATTTTTTGAAAGGAATCTTTCCGCCATTTTCCAAACAAGGTACTTTATGACCTTTTCGACAAAATTAATGTAATAATGTTTTTTTAACTTATACGGAGGGTGCAGCTATTTTATGTCGTTATAACATCGTCAAAGCTTCCCTTAAAATCTTATAATAATATTTTCAAAATAAATTTTTTCTTTTATAATTATATGACTTCTAAATGATTTCAAAATAGAAAGAGATATTTCTCTTAAAAAGTTTTGATTTCATCTATGTCAACATTCTTTGATGGATTTCAAACCTGTTTGAAGTTGATTTATTTATGATACAAATCTTACATATTGTATTGAAGGTTTTGTGATATATTTTACTATGGATGTGTTATTTTTATACCATTCATGGTTTATGGATAAAGTATTGACATTTCGTATGCTAGTTTTAATATGAATGTTTATGTTATGTTTAAACCTTTTCATATGAGGAATGCATTATACTTAGTAAGTAACAGGTGGAGACCGCTATAGCTCCTCGATGCATCGGTATGTCTCATGAGACAAACTAGTTTCTTGGCACAAGGCCTTGAAAAAATATTATTTGTAGTCTTGGCACAAGGCCTTGACTATGTGGTTATGAAGTCTGACATTATGCATTCCATCATTATGAAAGAGGATATTAATATTTCATGTGATTATTAGACTAGTAGATTATACATGTGAATAATTAAATGGAATTATTTGATTTTGTCTTTTCCATATTATGTTGAATTTTAAGTTTAAAAGGCTTTTGTTTTAGTCCTATACATTACCTTAAATGTTTATGCTTATTTATGAAAGTTTCCACTATATTGTTATCCTTACTAAGCATATGAGCTCACCCCTTTCTATGTTTTAGTTTTCCTAGGATGTGAAGAAGTATTTTATGGTTGACCTGCTTTGATAGGATAAGGATAAAAGTTTGTTCAAAAGGGGACAAAATGTTGTTGATGTTTTTATTTTATGATGTAATGTAAAACTTATGAATGTATCTAGTACTTCCAAGGCTACTAAAATGATCGGTCTTTTGGGAAATGATTCCTTATATCATGCCAATGTTATGTAATAATGCACTGACTCTGGGTAACTGGGGTCAGGGTGTTACAACTAAAAAACCATAGCTTAGTGTAAGAAATTGACACTTAATCCATGACTGAGTTCGAGCAGTCGAAACTCCACAAAATCAATAGAGGTTGATTTTATTGATAATAAGGGTTTCACTTAACAATTGTAGAAAAAAATGAAAGATGTATTCATATCTTTAATATAGCACAATGATAAATAGATCTTCAACTTTGCTTGGGCTTTCTTTAAACAGTGATAGAGAAATCACCAGACAGATGTTTAAACATGTATATCTCAAAAGTTTATATACGAAAAATGCTTCTTAGTTCTTGAAAATGAAGATGTAATGATAAGGTGTAGTATTAGAGACATCAATAACAGTAGCAGCAGCAGTAGTAAGACAACAAATCAAAATATGTATGTCTCCAAAGTATATCTCTGAAAACAATGACACGCGTTTTTGTGTGTATATCACTTTTTTTGTATATCACCACTTATATATATTCACGTATATATATATATATATATCAATAAAGAGTGTAATTATATTTATATCATTGATTGAGAAACTCCAGGTCAAAAATAACTCCAGAAATATCACACAATAAATTGTGAACATTTGAATTCAAAATTATTCAAGAGAGTCGTGACTTCCTGTAAGAATAGTAATGATTCACTCTGTGGAATATGAATATTTAAAATGATCATAATTAGAATTTGAATCAGTTGTAAATGATATTTGAATAGATCTTTAATATTGTCAAGATATTTTCATAAATCATAGATAATATCATGAATTTAAAACTCTATCGTTGAATAGTCAAATGTAGGGTTCCTTCGTGTAACAAAAAAACTATAAATGTAGGGTTTGACAGCGTAGGGTTGTTCACAAAAGTAGGGTTGATTTACCACATTTTTTTCCTCAAACGTAGGGTTTATTCCAAATATAGGGTTGTTGAACCATACTTTCCTGGTATCATAGGGTCGTTGATCCATACATGATGGCCTAAATATAGGGTTTATTCTATACAGTATGTAACTTCTTGGATCTGGATGCCACTTTAAGGAGACCCATACCTGGTTGGCCACATGGCCTCAAGCACATTTCCCCAAATTCCAGAGGCTGCTGACTAGCAGCGAGAGCCTAGGTGTGATAGTGGGGAAACTATGCCCTCATTGGCAGAATGTAACACAATAAAAACAATAAAAATTCAATAGCAAAAGCAGTAATACCATAACAGAAATAAACAGCAGAAGACTGATAATAAAAATAACCACGAGTCAAATCATATAAAGGATGATGATGCATGTCACATGTTCTAGGAAAAAAACCAAAACAAGTTACACTACAGTAATACATGATATAAATACCAAAAGTACAAAAACAAAACAAAAGAGACTCAGAAGCATTGCAAGACTTGGCTTGGTCCCATGCTATTCTACTCCTAACAAAAAATCAAGTACCTATAAAAGGGTTCTTACCCTTATCGACACCTGCAACAATATAATCTATTTGGGACAAAAAACATGACCCAAACAGGGCGTGAGACTAAATCCCAATAAGTAACCTCCCAAGATCCATGCCAGTCTGTTAGTGAGGTAGTGTACCATAATGAAATTAGTAAGTTATGAAGTACTCAAAAGTAAATAATCCTACGATCATTGGTATTAATTTACATTCATTTCATGTTCATTAATTAATTCAATTACATTTAATTATATAAGTCTCGAGATCTGGCCTAAGCCTGACAACCCCTGTGTAAAAGAAAGCACAATATATACCTCGGAAGGCTATCTAAACAAGTGAAGACCAAATCCAAGATTTTTCTTTGGCTTGGCAAACGTGTCATAAGTCATTTCATTTAAATATTCAATTTATAACCTAAGCATATCCATGACATTCCTAAATTGTAATTCAAGTATCACTCTAGGTGAAATTATATCTACAACCTATTAGCCTATCCTGGTGAAACTCTTAGTAAACTCGGTATCACTCTAGGTGCAAACCTACCAACATCCTATAAGCTCGTCCCGACGAACCTCTCTGGAATCCTGGTATCACTCTAGGTGTGGTATAAGTCCATGTCAACTAAGCCCATTACTAGAGGTCCTATGAGGAATTCCCAGGTATCACTCAAGACATGTAAATAAATACAATAGAGTCTGTTTATGGCATCTCTCAAAGATTCATGTTTCACTTGGAGAAACAAGTAAAGCCTCCATGAGCCCGACTGCTACACCTGTGGCTCGCTCATAGCTTGAACATAACAGCCTGACTAACCTCATAAGGCTTGGCCTTTTGATTACTCACATGGGTAAAACACACAACAAGAAACACATGTAATCTAAACCATTATAGGGCTTTAACAATAACAAACTCATGTGGGCAATTCATATAACACGAAACACATGTAAATTACACTTTTACATGGTTTAAACAATAGTAACTCATATGGTAACAATTCATATAACAAGTCTATCATGCAATTTAAATAATAAAAAGGCTTAACCATCAAATAGCTCACATGGGAAAAACATTTATATAACCAATTGCATTTCAAACAACCCAAGGTAGGGAAATCAAATGAATTCCCATAGGCATCCTAGGCCAAACGACCATAAATGGTCATCCAAGGAAAATACACCCATGGGGTGGCCCTAATTCAAGGTAAAAACCCCTAAAATGCTTCAAATTGTGTAATTAATTACCTAAACAATGATAGACAATAGAAATTGTCAAAATTCATTCAAGGAAACACCCCACAAATGGGTGTGCAGTACTCTGACACATATAATCAACTTGACAATTGATGAAAAGCACAAGACCACCTACTTCGTGCTAGTACAACTCTCCTCGTTTAGTGTCGGCCTCTAATTCGATCTAGAACAGAGTAGATCTATAAAAATATCATAAATTATCAAGGCTCAATGACTAATTCGAGAGAAGAAATCAAGAAGAACATCTTAAGAGGAATCGAGAGCTTACCGATTGGGTTCCAACGCATCCGACAGTGATCAAATCAGTGTTCAGATGATCAAACGGGAGGAGAAACAAGGTTTGGCATTGTGGTTCATGAACCCAACAAGCCCTCTATTGAAAAAATGAGGAAATGAGGCTACTGCCCATTTTTAAAAAAATTAAAAGTACACGGTGTGTACTTGAGAATACATGTTGTGTATATGCCAGTTTTACCCTCCTTCTACCAACATGATTTAAATGTCATAAAAAGGTCTACTGATATCAATACACAGCGTGTACTGGGATTACGTAGTGTGTAACCCTCAATCATGTTGTTCAATAGTCCTGTATTCATCCCTTAACCTCTTTTTCTTCAATTTTCTTAAATAAAATTTGAAATTAAAAGATTCATGCCTCAAAGGAAGAATCGGGTTCTTATAAATTTCCCCCTTAAAATAATTAATCCCTGAATTTCCCTTTCAAGGGTGATGAATAAATATCTAAGAATAATTCCAGCCACTGCGATCGTACATCGACCTCCCTCTCCCAAGTCTCGTCCTATACTCGGTCGCGCTACCATAGCACCCGTACTAAATGAACAGACCAGCCATGAATAATCTTTGTGCTATGATCCACAATTTGAATAGGATGCTCCTCAAAGGATGCATCTACCTCTAACTCAACCTCCTCGAGATGAAAAGTGTGAGACGGGTCTAGAAAGTAACGTCACAACTGAGAAATGTGGAAGACGTCATGCATAGACTTGTACCTCTAGGGTAACTGAAACCGATAGGCAACTGGCCTGATCCTCTCCAGAATCCCAAATGGCCCGATGTACCTTGGAAAAAGTTTACCTCTTCTCTTGATCCACTTATGTCCCAGCCTCATTGCAACACATAGGAAAACTCGATTCGCGACCTCGAACTCTAGAGGTCATCTACAGTGATCGACATAATATTTTTGATGAGATTGCATAATATCCATCCTCTTTCGATTCAACTGCACCTGATCAGTGGTATCCTAGAAAAGATGAGGTCCCAACATAGCTACTTATTCTGCCTCCATCCAACATAGGGGTGATCGGTGTGGTCTACCATACAAAGCTTCATATGGAACCATCTAAATAGTATCCTGAAATCTATTGTTTTAGGCAAACTCAACCAAGGGTATGTGTTTCTCCCAAGAACCCCTAAAATCCAGGATGCATGCCTGAATCATGCATTCTGACTGGTCATCTGTCCGAGGGTGGTAAGTTGTGCTCAGAAGCACCTATATACCCAGCGCCCTTTGTATCCCTTACTAGAAATGAGAATTAAACTAGGAATCCCTATCTGAAACAATATAATGTGGGACCTCATACAGCCATACAACCTCACAGATGTACAACCTCTCAAAATCATCAATACTGAAGGTTTATTTGATCGATAGGAAATGTGCAACCTTTTTGAGACTGTCAACAACAACCCATATTGCATCGTTACATCGAGGTAACCTCAGTAAACCTATCACAAAATCCATCTCAAAATCATTCCATTTTAACTCAGGAATGGATAGTTGACCCAAAATTTTGGCTAGTCACTGGTGTTCCGCCTTCACCTACTGAAAAGTGGAACATCTCATGACAAAACCAGCTACATCCCTTTTCATACCTAGCCACCAATACTAATGATATAAATCTTGATACATCTTAGTGACACCAGGATGCACTGCCCATATAGAGGCATGAAAGTCCCACACCATCTCCTCATTCATGTCAGCTAAAACCCATATGTGAGCATGTAACTGTAGAAATTCATCCTCACATATGGTCTAACTAGGTGGAGGGTCTTCACCTGCCACACTCTCTCATAGAACCAGGCCTTCAGAATCCGATAGTTGCATCATCCTTACTCTATCCAGTAGGATAGAGGTAACAACTAAGGATAAAAGAAATGTCTATCTCTACCTATCATGCACCTCTAAATGCATCTCAAAAAACAAAGCCATAAGTTGTCACTCACTATTGGCCTATTGCACTACCTATATCTGAGTCCTCTTGCTCAGTGCATCAACCACTATATTTCCTTTACTAAGCATGTAGGTAAGCTTGAAGTCAAAAGACTGAAGGTATTATACCCACCTTCACTGCCTCATATTAAGATCACATTGAGTGAATATGTACTTGAGGCTTTTATGGTCTGTATGAACCATAAAATGCTCTCATAATAAGTAATGTCTCCAAAAATGTAATGCATGAACAACTATGGATAACTCAAGATCGTGTGTCAAATAATTGCTCTCATGTGGCCTTAGCTGTCGAGACTCATACGCAACAACTTGATCCCCTTATATAAGCACTGCTCCTAGCCTGATACCTAATATATCATAATACATGGTGTAACTC
Organism: Viscum album; assembly: GCA_963277665.1. Classification (NCBI taxonomy): domain Eukaryota; kingdom Viridiplantae; phylum Streptophyta; class Magnoliopsida; order Santalales; family Viscaceae; genus Viscum; species Viscum album. Next base: position 1,357,378,060 of record OY728164.1, read on the forward strand.
ATGCTCGACTCTGGAAAAATCAATATCGGCGCTAAAGTCAATCTTTTTTTCATCTCTTGAAAGGTCATCTTGTATGAATATGTTCATACATACTTCACACCCTTTTTAGTTAGGCTTATCAATGGCACTTCTAAATGTGATAAGTCATGTATGAAGAGCTTGTAGTAACCATCTATCCCTAGAAAACTCTGCACCTCAAAGACGTTCTTAGGATACTCATAGTAAACTACTACTCTCACCTTCTCTGGGTCCACTGATACTCTTATCTCCAAGATGATGTGACCCAAGAAGTGAATCTAATCCATCCAAAAGTGGAACTTTATGAGCTTATCATATAACTAATAATCTATCAGTGTACTCAAAATGATCTCAAGATGTGTGGCATGGTCATGTTGATTATGAGAATACACTAAGATATAATCCACAAAAACCAAAACAAACAAATCAAGATAAGGATGTAACACTCAATTCATCAGTTCTATAAAGATTGTTGGTGTGTTTGTGAGACCGAATGACTTAACAAGATACTCATATAGAACATACCTGCTCTGAAAGGCTATACAAGGTATTTTTGGTAATCTAACACACACCTGGTGATAACCGAATCTTAAATCGATCTTAGATAATACCCAAGATCCTCGAAGATAATAAAAAGATCATCTATTCATGGAAGAGGATAACAGTTCTTAACCTTCAACTGGTTCAATTTCCGATAATCTATGCATAGTCTGGGGGTATCGTCCACCTTTTTCATAAAAATGATCGGTAAAACCCAAGGACAAGTATTGGGTCAGATGAAACCCTTAGATTCCAAATACTTTAGTTGTCACTTGAGCTCTTACAACTCCATTGTAGTCATCCTATAAGGAGGAATGGATATCAGTGCAGCTCCTGGAACAAGCTTGATAAAGAACTCTACCTCTCTTACCAGAGGTAGGCCTAAAAATTCATCTGGGAAGATTTACCTAAAATAATCAACTACCAGAGGAAAATCCATTTGACATGTTCCCTAGTCTTCCAAATATAAAATCTCAATCTAGGTTGTCATCCTGCCCAACCCACGATGCTCGGGTCTAGCTTGGCTCGCCTGGATATCCCATTCACCCTTATGTAGAAACAATATGTTCTCTAGTGATATAAAACTCACCCTTTAGTGATAAAAATCGACAAAAGCTTGAAAGTAAATCAACCATTCCATTCCAAGAATGACATCAAATTATGTCATCTCTGAGACATAGATGTCTCATAAGAAGTGACACCCACCAACCTCAAGGGGGCACTCCTTGCACTGATTCACACTTGTCATTCTAATACCCAACGGAGTTTCTAGCATCATAACATCATCAGAAGTTAAAACACAAAGTCAGGGCTCTCCACAATGGGCATAGATATGAAACTATGTGAAACACCTGTATTAAAAAGTGCAAAAGATAATATAAAGGTGAATATAATGGTACCTATGAAAGTTGAGGTTATGGAATCCAGCTCCTGCTGGGTTTGTTTCATTTCATAATTCTGACCTATATTGTGGTTTTGTGACACTGGCTGGCTACCCTGAGTTGATCCAGCCTACTGTCGCTAAGATTCTGGGGTTTGACAACCATGTTCACGACCACCACCTCATCCTAAACAACCTGATGCATTACAGTTCTTAGACTGATGAGAAGTTATTGACCTTACTCCTGAACATGGAGTCGGAGCAGACCCTCTCTCACTAAATACCAGTGGAAACGTCCTGTAGAAGTGATAATGATGACCCATCTTGCCGCAATATCGGCACTCGAATGGGTCCTGCAGACATTGTGACCTCATATGCCCTAACCCACCACACTGGTAGCACCTCACTTGGCTACCTGAAGATACTTTTTGACTGCTACTGTCACCGTGAGAAATCTCCAAATGACACTTCTTACTACCGGTCGAGACAGTACCAGATCTTGGTGTTGAACCACCTTGGCTCACACCACTAGATTCCCTCAGATTACACTCAATAATCAGCGTTTAATTTATAATAGTAGATAGAGAAGACAACCTGAATACATTCACCTACAATAGAATGTCGAACCTAAGACCATCCATGAATCACCTAGCCTTCGATACATCGTCACCCATAAAAATAGGTGTGAAACGTTGGAGCTCAATAAAATGGGTCGTTTAGTCCATCACTAATAAAGTGAACTGCTCTAGATACATGAACTCCTAAGCTCTTTTGTAAAGACCCATATTTTTTCATGTAATTTTTTTAATTATATGGGAATATTAGAAGTCCACAAAAATTTACGGTGCGTGATTTCGAGGCCCAAAGTGCCCTGAATGAATTTCTGAATTTTTTTTAAGTACGTTCAGTAAACGTGCGAGCGAGTTTTTATAACTTTTGAACCGATACTCGGAATTGAAATCTGAGGACACCGTTGAACTTGCAGCGCCAATATTCTTTTAAAGAGACCTTCAACTCAACTGTAGTAGGTCAAGGGTAGAATATAGTTTTTCACTTTTTCATGGAAGAAGAAAAATAAAATAATTAACTTTTTATTTTTCTTTTGAAACCTCTCTTTTGAAATTATGGAGGTGGGGACCACCCGAGCTAGAAAACCTCCCAATTTGAATTCATGGTGGTGGGGACCACCCAAACCCCTCTTAATGTGGGAAAACCTCTCAACTCTCTAATTAATTAATTGTTCCATTTATTTGTGCCAATTTTAATTGTGCCAACATAAATTAATTTGAAGAACCTATTTTAATTTGTTGGATTATCATTTCCTTGGGGAAATAATTGGCAAAGGGGAGAACTTTGGAGAAAATATTCCTCAAATAAAGAATGCCCTTTCCAACGAAGAATGAAGAATCGACCCCGAGCCCAGATTGGAAGCACTTTGCGGGAGCAATAAACGCCGACGTTCTTCAATGACTTCATCTTCTACCTCTCGACTCCTCTAAAGAACGACAAGGTAGGGGTGTGATTTGATTGGTCTTTGTTAATTTATTTTACATTGAATATCTCCCCATAAGCCGCTTGTTATCGCTCTAACGCAGAGGGTGCAGGCCAAATGAACATAGCCTGAACACTCCGCAAACTTTGTAGTTTTTGATGCGTTCATCGCGATAGAGGAGGTGGCAACTGGTACCGGCGACTGGCGCCGGTAGGACTTGGGAGCGGTGGTCGGCACACCGATCGGCCGCGAAGACGGTGGCGACGCAACCGTACCGCTGGTGGAGGGCCATGGCCCGTCAGATGCGGTAGTGCAGAGGCAGCAGCTGGCGTACGGCTGGCCGCGTGAAGGGGAGGTGACGGCACGCGTCCGTGTCACCGGCGTGCAGGAGCCACGACACGAGGCCGCGGTGGCGAAGGAGGGCTGCTAGATCACTGTTGGCCACCAGTGGTGGCACGGCACACGACCATGCCGTGGATGAGGGCTGGCCATCTGGCTAGCCACGGGCCGCCCATCGCAGGTCGGGTCGGACCGGACCCAGACCAGCTTCGACCCTTTTTGCTCTTTCGGCCATAACTTGAGCTACGGGTGTCTGTTTGACAAACCGTCTACAGCGCCGAAAACCTTGGATCGATATGGTCCTTTTGTTATATCCCACTTGAGTTTTGGAAGAAGTTGGGGTACATCCGGGTTGGATCAGACACAAATCCAACCAGGCCCTTGGGACTAAAAGGCCAATAACTTACAGACCGAGTGTCTGATTGATGCACTGTCTGTTGTGTTGATACCCCTCTCACATGGAGGTACTTTGGGATACTTCTTCATGGAACTTTGTGGTATTTGGAGTATCGACCTTTGGCTTGAGGATCGGACCCTCCTGGAATCAAGCAAGCTTAGTGCGGGAACCCTATGGCTGGCTGTAACATGAGAAAGGGATCCTATGTGGGTCTGTGCCTTAGGATCCTACATGGGTCTGTGATTTGGGATCCTACATGGGTCTTTGTTTTAGTATTCCACTTGGATCCTCTCTAGTAATCCACGTGGGATTACTCTAGGATTCTATGTGGGTCTTTTGTACTAGGATCCTACGTGGGTCTGTGGATTTAGGATCCTACGTGGGTCTGCCTCTCAACAGAGTAAGATGATTCAGTAGATATATCTAATCATCTTTACTACCATACCTAAGTCATACCTGATGTGAGATGAGTCTTTACCTATGTGGTAATCGTCTTTGTGGCGTACCTTTGTGATGCATACCTTCATGGTGATACCTTTGTGGTATTATTTTGTGTGGCGTTACCTATGTGGTACTTACCTTCGTGGTGATACTTTGTGGTATTCTTCTATATGGCATTAACTTTGTGGTACTTACCTTCGTGGTGTTACCTTCATGGTATTATTTCCTTCGTGGGACAATTGATCTTTGGGCTTTCGAGTTGGGCCTTGTGTTTTCTCATGATTGAGATGGGTTTACTCGACAACTTAGGTATATGTATGGGCATATACCTAAGTAGGGTTGTCAGCTGTTTTCATGCTTTTTGGTTTATCCTTTGTGGATTTTGTGAGACCTTAGAGGGTCTCGGGTTCTCTACTGAGTATCTTTATACTCACCCCTGCACGGGCTATACCCACACCTTGTTGTGTTTGGTGCAAACGACGGACAACATTGATCGAGGCTGAGGGTACCAGGACTGGAGGTAGCTCGGAGGTGGACATTAGACGAGGTGTACCTAAGTAACAATTTTTTTAGAGTTATACCTACCCTTTAGGTAGGATCCTTGGTGGGTGTTTATAGAATTTTTTCCAGTTTACTTATACTTCCTAGTTTTCTTATACTTTCCAGTTGGGCTTGTATTATGGCCCCTTTTTCTTCCTGTACACACCCTGTTTACTATATAGTTTTACTTTGTGATTTTATCTTACTTTGTGCTTAGTTGTGCGAGTTTATAGGTTATAAAGTCAATGTCTTACCAGTTTTAGGGAATACACCTTTTAGTGCTAGTCTCTAGCCCCTGGCCTATGGAAGGCGGTCTTGGGGTAGTCACGGCACGGGCCTCGGGGGACGGGTCATGACAAATTGGTATCAGAGGAGTCATTTCTACCATAGAACATTGGACTCTGATCTTTTAACAACAATAATGTTATGTGTTATGAGTGTGGTTATCAGTTTAGGGAATCCAGTGTTGGTGCGGCGGCCGACGTATCCATACACCAAGACCCTGACTTCTGATTTCTGACTCAGTGCACGAAAACAATGATCGCGTGTGTGTTTTGAAAATTTTTCTTTGTGATATCTTTGAGTCATCTCACTAGGTATAACTTATTGACTATGGTGCACCTGTTTCCTTTCAGGATGACTCCATGCAGATAGCCAGCTAGGGTTTTGGGTAGAGTACGCGATGATAGCCCCCCGAGTGATGTGGCCTCGATATAGGGACTTTTGTCAATAAGTGCACCATCGGAGGCACCAACGGTACCATTACCCATTGGGCCACCGATGATGCCATCCCCAATAGTATAGGGTACACACTTCTTGAGCACGTTGCATGAGTTCTAGTGCCAGAGGCCACCCAGGTTCAGGGGTGAGACGGACCCACAGGCGGCTAAGGATTGGTTGGAGGTCGTGGTGAAAGTCTTCTGACTGGTAGCAACACCAACTGATCTCATGGTGATCCTTACTGCTAGTCTTCTACAGGAAGTAACAGGAAGATGGTGGAGCTTGATGCTCTAGGTTCACGACGAGGTGACATTTCTCTGGGCAGACTTTGAGAGCCTGTTTCGGGTAGAGTTTATCTCAGCGACCCTTCACACAGTGCGCATACATGAGCTTCTTCATCTGTAGTAAGGCAGCATGACTATGGATCATTACTCAGCATGGTTCACCGACCTCTCACACTACTCCACTGATATGGGGTGGGACCCATTCTTCAGGGACCGAACCTTCGAGCAGGGACTCAGGCGGGAGATCAGGTCTTTGATGATTTCTCTCAGCATTCTGACGCAGGCAGGGGTGTTAGAGTGAGCCCTCTTAGTGGAGAGTTTTCTTACTGAGTAGTCACCAGTAGTGAGACCCACCATCGGGTGTCACGTAGCAGAGTCTTCTGTATCTGTCAGTAGAAATATGTCACAGAGGTCTAAGAGAACCAGACTTACAGGTGGATGACCGCAGGATTCAGGGTCAGTTGTGTAGGGCACCCGAGACAAAGCCAGTCATATGAGGAGTAGACAGTGTTATACATGTGGTGGGTAGGGTCACATGGATCATGACTACCCAACCCGCCATAAGGATGATTAACAAATGGTTGAAGGACCTCCTAGACAGAGATAGAGGTTTGACCGAGGAGGTCTGCAGGGAGCAGGCAGACGTGGAAAAGGAGATGGTCATGCAGTTGGTGGTGGGTGACGATTCGAGGTGTTACTGCCACCACCACCAGGTGGTCCACCCCGACCATAGGGAGCAGGTGGATAGGGGTGAGCTCAGCTCCAGGCAGCTGAGGCCTACGACCACGACACTCCGGAGATGATATGAGGTACGATCTGTGTCTACTCCACCTTAGCAGCAGTACTTATAAACATGGGTTTTAGTCATTATTTTATTACCACTGCCCTCGTTCGGAGCTCAGAGATTCTGGTGGAGTTGTTAGCTCTATCCATATGGCTAGAGACTCTTACAGAAGATAATTATCCGATTAAACACTAGTGTCGATAGTGTGATCTCACTCTAAGAGGCAAGAGCTTCGGCTGGGATCTTCTAATAGTGGCATCAAGGCCTTACGACGTCATTTTAGGTATGGATTGGTTATCTACAATCCAGGCTCAGATCGACTACATTAGGCAAAAAGTGTGGTGTATCTACGAGGATGGGACTAGGTTTACCTTCACCGGTGAGAAGGGAGACTTTGCAGTATAGGATGGACTTACCCGGAGGAGAGTACAACTGATCACTCATCAATTGCCTAGCCTTACCCTCAGAGTGATTCATGTGGAGAGTCTGAGTTATCCTGTAGTGGTGGACCAATATGCGGATGTCTTCCCTGATGATGTTTCGGGTCTACCTCCTTGCAGAGAGGTGGACTTTTACATTCATTTGTACCCCGGGACGGCACCAATATCTACACCAATGTATCGAATGGCTCCTGCTGAGCTTTGTGGTCTACGGGTATAGATGGAGGACTTATAGGAGAAGGGGTTCATCCAGCCCAGTGTTTTTTCTTGGGAAGCCCCAATTTTGTGCGCTAAGAAGGTGGATGGGAGCTTGATACTTTGTGTTGAATACCGGCGTCTGAACCAATTGACTGTGAAGAAAAAGTACCCACTTCCGGGGATTGACGACCTCTTTGATCAGCTGAAGGGAGCACGTTGGTTCTCGAAGATAGACCCCAGATCAGGCTATCACCAGCTCATAGTACAAGACGAGGATGTGCAGAAGATGGCTTTCAGATGTTGGTACAACCATTATGAGTTTTTTTTCATGTCGTTCGGTGTGAACAACACTCCAGTAGTGTTCATAGGACTCATGAACATGATCTTCTAGTCATACCTTGATCGCTTTGTAGTAATCTTCATTGATGACATTCTGATATGCTCAACTACTGAGGAGGAGCATATCTATCATTTGCAGGTAGTTATGGACACACTCCGAGAGCACCAGCTTTATGGTAATCTCTCGAAGTGCCAGTTCTAGATCTGAGAGGTTCACTTTTTGGGACATGTCATCTTGGAGGCTGGATTTACGGTGGATCCAGTAAAGATTGAGGCGGTACTTGCTTGGGAACCACCCAAGAGTGTGGCAGAGGTATGAAGTTTCCTAGGATTGGCCGGATACTACTGTAGATTTGTGCCAGATTTCTCCAGAGTTGCAGCACCTTTATCAGCATTGACAAAGAATGGGCAACCCTTCGTGTGGTCGGAGAGATGGCATCAGAGTTTTTAGGAGCTGAGGAAGAGGCTGACTAGTGCCCCCATCTTGAGGCTTTCAGAGGAGGGTGTTGGGTACGTAGTCTACTGCAACGCATCAGGGACTGGGCTCAAATGTGTCCTGATGTAGGACCGAGTAGTTATCGCATATTTTTCTCGACATCTGAGACAACATGAGAAGAACTATGATATCCATGACCTTGAGTTAGCAGTAGTGGTCTTCGCTTTGAAGATGTGATGACACTATCTGATGGGCGAGTGTTTTATGGTTTACTCTGATCACCAGAGTCTCAGGTATATCTTCTCTCAGAAGGACCTAAACCTGATACAACAACGTTGGCTTGAGTTCCTCCAAGACTATGACTTCAAGATAGTCTATACTCCTGGGAAGGGGAACGTTGTAGCAGATGCACTCAGTCGGAGATCTGGTATACAGCTGCTAGGCGAGGTGGTGGAGCAGCTGGCCGCTTTGCAGATATCCTTTGTGGATCGATATGGAGCAGCTTTTCTTCAGTCTCTTACAGTCACTCCCCTACTCCTTCAGTGAGTCAGGGAGGCACAACATGGGGACACTAACTGCGAGGCTCGACGTGCTCAGATATCCACAGGACAAGCACCTGATGGATTTTCTGAAGTTGGGGAGCACATCATCCTCTTCAGAGGGCATACTATGGTCTCAGTGGCTTTACAGGAGGAAGTGTTGAGGGAGTTCCACACGTCCCCTCTAGTGTTATATCTAGGAGTGGAGAAGATATACCAGGACCTCCAAAGACAACACTGGTGGTAATAAATGAAGAAAACAGTAGCAGAGTTTTTCTCTCGGTGCCTCAATTGTCAGCAAGTGAAGGCGGAGCATCAGGTTCCAGTAAGCTTAGTTTAGCTTTTAAAGGTCCCAGAGTGTAAGTGGGATGGGATATCCATGGAATTTGTGATAGGACTTCCACGTACATCCATGGGTCATGATTCTATTTGGTTGATCGTCGACCGACTCACCAAGTCAGCCCACTTCCTACCAATCAGAGAGAAAGGTTTAGTAGAGAGCTTGGGACGCCTCTATGTGTAAGAGATTGTGTGGCTACATGGAGTACCCTCGATGATTGTCTCTAATCATGATGCATGTTTCACTTCCCATCTATGGAAGGGGTTTCAAGAGGCTTTCGGGATGCAGCTTCGTTTGAGCATCGCCTTCCATCCTCAGACGGATGGTCAGACTGAGTGGATCATTCAGACCCTTGAGGACATTTTGCGTGCTTGCGTCCTCAACTTCATTCACGGTTGAGAGGATCACTTGACCTTGGTAGAGTTTTAATACAACAACAGTTATCACTTCACCATTGGGATGAAACCTTTCGAGACTATGTACGGTCGACCTTGCAGATCGCCTTTGTGTTGGACTGACCCATGGGAGTCAGCACTTATGGGACCAGATATGGTACAGGCTACCATGGAGAAGGCGCAGATCATCCAGGAGTGGATGAAGACTGCACAGAGCAGGCATAAGTCTTATGCTGATAGGAGATGGAGACCTCTAGAGTTCGAGGACGGTGACCATGTCTTTTTACGGGTCTCATCTCGATGAGGTTTGCGAAGATTTGTCTAGGGTAGCAAGTTATCACTGAGGTTCATTGGACATTTTCAGGTCCTCGGCAGAGTTGGTGAGGTGTCTTACCGCTTAGCTCTTCCACCTCAGCTGCACTGAGTGCACGACGTCTTCTACGTATCTTAGCTGAGGAGATACGTGCAAGACTCTTCACACATCATTGAATGGGGCGAGCTGAACATCGACGATGGGGCGACGTTTATGAAGGTTCCAGTGGAGATTGAGGATCAACAAGAGAGAGTCCTTCGTGGGTGATTGATACCTTTATTTTTCATTCTCTGGCAGCACGAGAACCTCCAAGAGAGAACATGGGAGTGGGAGGCTCAGATATGTGCTCAATACCCCCACTTGTTTTCTTAGTTTGAGTTGTGGATTACGGGGATGAAAATCCCTGAGGTGGGTAGAATGTAAAGACCCAAATTTTTTCATGTAATTTTTTTAATTATATGGGAATATTATGAGTCTGCGAAAATTGACGGCGCGTGATTCCAAGGCTCAGAGTGCCCGGAATGAATTTCTGAATTTTTTTTAAGTATGTTCAATAAACGTGTGAGCGAGTTTTTATAAATTTTGAACTGGTGCTCGGAATTGAAATATGAGGACACCTTTGAACTTACAATACCGATATTTACTTAAAGAGACCTTCAACTCGACTGCAGTAGGTCGAGGGTGGAAGATAGTTTTTCACTTTTTCATAGAAGAAGAAAAGTAAAATAATTAAAAAAAATCTTTTGAAACCTCTCTTTTGAAATTATGGAGGTGGTGACCACCCGAGCTAGAAAAACCTCCCAATTTGAATTCATGGTGGTGGGGACCACCCAAACCCCTCTTAATGGGGGGAAAACTCTCAACTCTCTAATTAATTAATTGTGCCATTTATTTTTGCTAACTTTAATTGTGCCAACGTAAATTAATTTGATAAACCTATTTTAATTTGTTGGATTCTCATTTCCTTGGGGAAATTGTTGGCAAAGGGGAGAACTTTAGAGAAAATCTTCCTCTAACAAAGAACGCCCTCTCCAACAAAGAATGAGGAACTGACCCCGAGCCCAGAACAGAAACGCTTTCCAGGAGCAATAAATGTCGATGTTCTTCAATGACTTCATATTCTACCTCTCGACTCCTCCAACGAACAACGAGGTAGGGGTGTGATTTGATTGATCTTTGCTAATTTCTTTTACGTTGAATCTCTCCTCATGAGCTGCTTGCTACCGCTCTAACACGGAGGGTTCGGGCCAAATGAACATGGCCCGACCACTCCTCAACCTTTGTGGTTTTTGATGTGTTCATCGCAATAGAGGAGGATGGTGACTGGTACCGGCGATTGGCACCGGTAGGACTCGGGAGCGGCGGTTGGCACACCAGACGGCCGCGAAGACGGTGGTGGCGCAACCGCGCCGTCGGTGGAGGTTCGCAGCCCGTCGGCCATGGAAAAGAAGAGTCGATGGTCGGCGCATGGTTAGCCGCGTGAAGGGGAGGCGGCGGCGCGTGTCTGCACCACCGGCGTGCAGGAGCCGCAGCGGCGAAGGAGGGCGACCGTCTCGCTGTCGGTCGTCGGTGGTGGCGCGGCACGCGACTGTGCCATGGAGGAGGGATGACCATCCAGTCATCTGCGGGCTGGGCCAGACCCAGGGTCAGACCCAGGTCGGGCCGAGTCTACCCAAATTGGGTCGGAGTGGCGTGGGTCGGGTCGGACCGGACCCGGACCAGCTTTGACCCTTTTCGATATTTCGGCCATAACTTGAGCTACGGGCATCCATTTGATGAACTGTCTATGATGCCAGAAACCTTGGATCGAGATGGTCCTTTTGGTATACCCCACTTGAGTTTTGGATAAAGTTGGGGTACATCTGGGTTGTATCGGACACAAATACAACCAAGCCCTCGGGACTAAAAGGCCAATAACTTACAGACCGGGCATCCGATTGACGCACCGTCTATTGCGTTGAGACCCCTATCATATGGCAGACATTTGGGATGCTTCTTTGTGGGACTTTTTGGTAGTTAGAGTATTGACCTGCAGCTTGAGGAGCGGACCCTCCCGGAATCAAGCAAGCTTAGTGCGGGAACCCTATGGCTGGATGTAACATGAGAAAGGGATTCTATGTGGGTATGTGCCTTGGGATCCTATGTGGGTCTATACTTTGGGATCCTACATGGGTATGTGTTTCAGTATTCCACTTGGATCCACTCTATTAATCTATGTGGGATTACTCTAGGATCCTACGTAGGTCTGTTGTACTAGGATCCTACGTGGGTTTGAGGATTTAGGATCCTATATGGGTCTGCCTCTCAACAGAATAAGATGATTCGGTAGATACATATAATCATCTTTACTACCGTACCTAATTCATACCTGATGTGATCTAAGTCTTTACCTTTGTGGTAATCACCTGTGTGACATACCTTTGTGATCTATACCTTCATGGTGATACCTTTGTGGTATTCTCCTGTGTGACATTACCTATGTGGTACTTACCTTTGTGGTGATATTTTGTGGTATTATTTTGTGTGGCATTACCTTTGTGGTACTTACCTTCATGGTGTTACCTTCTTGGTATTCTTTCCTTCGTGGGAAAGTTGAGATTTGGGCTTTCGAGTTGGGCCTTGTGTTTCCTCATGATTGAGATGGGTTTACTCGACAACTTAGGTATATGTATGGGTATAAACCTAAGTAGGGTTTTCAGTTGTTTTTATGCTTTGTGGTTTATCGTTTGTGGAATTTGTGAGACCTTCAAGGGTCTCGGGGTCTCTACTGAGTATCGTTATACTCACCCCTGCACGGGATATGCCCGCACCTTGTTGTGTTTGTTGTAGACGACGGACAACATTGATCGAGACTAAGGGTACCAGGACTGGAGGTAGCTCGAAGGTGGACATTAGATGAGGCGTAATGTAGTGAAGACTGTTCAAGATTTGTACCTACCCTTCAGGTAGGATCCATGGCGGGTGTTCACAGGAGCTGTTCCAGTTTACTTGTACTTCCCAGTTTTCTTGTACTTCTCAGTTGGGCTTGTATTCTGGCCCCTTTTTCTTCCTCTACACACCATATTTACTATATAGTTTTACTTTGTTCTTGTATTCTGCTTTGTTCTTAGTTGTGTGAGTTTACAGGTTATAAAGGCAATGCCTTCCCAGTTTTAGGGAATACGCCTTTTGTTGCTAGTCGTCAGCCCCTGGCCTATGGAAGATGGTCTTGGGGTAGTCACAACACGAGCCCCAGGGGACAGGTCATGATATCTTTCGGCCCTTAGCATCTCAGGATAGTAATAATCATATAAGACTATTTGAAAATCTCCCCATGCCATATTACGATGACGCTCTGCCTGGGTGATAACATCCCACCATCTCTTGGTGGAATCACACAGCATATACATCGTGAGTTTTACTCTCCTCTCAAGAGGCGTCTATAGATGATCAAAGATCATAAGCATGGAATCCAGCCATGACTCTGCAACCTGTAGTCCGCCATCCCCCGAAAATGTGGGTGGATGTTGCTGCTAGAACACTCATGTTAGCTCTGCCATAGATGCGGCAAGTTGTGGTGCTCCCTTAAAGGTTTGCATGAACCTCATAAAACCTTCACGGAACTGTGTGTTTGCACCTACGTACGATACAATAGTTGGTGCCTTAATTGGCATGACTAGAGGATCCACTGGTGGGCCATGGCCTAACACCTTTGGGGTAAGATCATCTTTAATCTTCTGGCGTACTGTTGGTGGTCTTCGTGCAGGCATGACTTTACAAGACCAAGCACACACCTCATTTCAAGTTCATTTTCAAAGTTAGCAATTTAAGAGTGAAAGAACTAAACAGGATAAGAAAACCTTCAAAGGTTACAAAAAGAGGAGTATATGGTGTATAGAAACCATACACAGTGTGCACCCTTAAGCTCCTACCTGGGCGTGTACTTTCGCTGGCCTGGGCGTGTAACCACCCAAGATACACAACGTGTTTGACTGAGACATGTTGTATACTCGAGTCTCCCCTCTTGGCCATGTACTTTTACATGGCCAGAACCATACGAGTTCTTCCTGAGTAACACTACATGGCGTGTACCTATAGTACACGATGTGCACTAGCCAAAAACCATCATTTTGTGTTCTCTTTCATACGGTCACTTGCCACACGACATGTACACATAGTACATGGCGTGTACTTAAGAAAAGTGTTCTTCTCGAACAGAAGAACATGTGGCGTGTGTTCATAACATCACATGCCTTGTTGTCTGTTTTTCTAGATAGTAAACCTCTAAAACTTCCCCAGAACCACTGTTTTTGAAAATTAAGCCAATGGAATACCAAATTATGATCCGTGAGAGCCCATACACCCCACGAATCAAAGTTTGGAATCCACCTACAGCATATCATATCACAATTTAATTTAAATCAGCCACATGATCCACCAAATTACGATCCAAGAGGGCTCATACACATCAGGGATCAAATCTTGGCATCCATCCGTAGCATATCATATCATGATTTAATACAAGGCCGAAATATGGTCCAACAAATTTTGATCCAAGAGGGCCCATACACCTCAGGGACCAAAGCTTGGCATCCATCCAATTCATACCATAACACACACCAATACACCTATCACAACAGTAGGTATATCTATTATGGTACCTATCACAATAGCATACATATCTAGCACGACATATATCACAATAGTATCAAATTAGTAATGCTCTCTAAATGGCATGGAAAAAATGCACGGTGTGTGATTTCTAACAAGTTCTTATATGATGCATGAGATGGAAAACCCTCATCTCATGGGGTTTCAACAAAATAGAACCACAATATTATCAATAATAACATCACAGTATAAGTGTGTCACCCAATGGTGAAATCGAGTCAACTGTAACAACCCAAAAATCAAAAATCACAATTCAATTCGAGGCAATTTCACTTTTACCTGTACACAGGGTAGTTACTCTCGGGAAAAATTTATTACCAAACTCCATTTCCTTCCTATTCCTATCTAATGTTTCCAAATGGTAAGGCAAACCAGAAAATAATATCCTCTAATACCACTTTGTAACGTTCCAGATTCAGATGTCACTTTAAGGAGCCTCGTACCTGGTTGGACATATGGCCTCAAGTGCATTTCCCCAAATGCTAGAGGTTTCCAACTAGTAGCGAGATCCTAGGTGTGATAGTGGGGAGACTATTTCCTCATTGGTAGAGTGTAACATAGCAGAAATAATAAAAATTCAATAGCGGAAGCAGTAATACCATAACAGAAATAAATAGTGGAATACTGATAATAAAAATAACTATATGCCAAAGCATACAAAGGATGATGTTTCATTTCACATGTTCTAGAAAAATATTCAAAACAAGTTACACAGTAGTAATACATGATACAAGTACCAAAAGTAAAAAAAAAGAAACAAAAGAGACTTAGAAGCACCACAAGCCTTGGCTTGGTCCCATGCTCTCCTGCTCCTAACAGCAAATCAAGTACCTGTAAAAGGGTTCTTACCCTTATCGGCACCTGAAACAATATAATCTATTTAGACCCAAAAACATGACCCAAATAGGGTGTGAGACTAAATATTAATATGCAACCATCCAAGATCTGTGTCAGTTTATTAGTGAATATATATAACAGACAATGTACAGTAATGAAAGCAGTAAACTAAGAAGTACTCAAAAGTAAACAATCCTACAAGTATTGGTATTCATTTACATTCATTTAATGTTCATTAATTAATTCAATTACATTGAATTATATAAGTCTCGGGATCCTTCCTAAGCCCCATAACCCCCGTGTAAAAGAAAACACAACATATACTTTAAAAGACTATCTAAACAAGTAAGTGGAGATCGAATCCAAGCTTGTGTTTTGGCTTGGCAGATGCGTTATAAGTAATTTCATTTAAATATTCAATTTATAACCTGAGCCCATCCATGACATTCCTAAGTTGGAATTCAAGTATCACTCCAGGTGAAATTCTATCTACAATCTACTAGCCTATCCTGATGAACCTCTTAGGAAACCCGGTATCACTCTAGGTGCAAACCTACCAACATCCTACAAGCTCGTCCCGGCGAACCTCTCTGGAATCCTGGTATCACTCTAAGTGTGGTATAAGTCCATGTCAACTAAGATCGTTACTGGTGGTCCTATAATGAATACTCAAGTATCACTCAAGACATTTAAACAAAGCCAATAGAGTTCGTCCATGGCGTCCCTCAACGATCCATGTTTCACTCGACAAAATAAGTAAAGCCTCTACGAGCCCAACCGCTACACCCGTGGCTCACTCACAACTTGAACATAACAGCCTAACCAACCTCATAAGGCTTGGCCTTTCGATTACTCGCATGGGTGAAACACACAACAAGCAACACATGTAATTTAAACCATTACATGGATTTAGCAATAATAAACTAATGTGGGAAATTTATATAACACAAAATAGTAAATTACACTATTACATGGTTTAAACAATAGTAACTCAC
Source organism: Viscum album (assembly GCA_963277665.1). Classification (NCBI taxonomy): domain Eukaryota; kingdom Viridiplantae; phylum Streptophyta; class Magnoliopsida; order Santalales; family Viscaceae; genus Viscum; species Viscum album. Next base: position 1,357,393,977 of record OY728164.1, read on the forward strand.
ATGGGAACAATTCATATAATAAGATTATCATGCAATTTAAACTATCACAAGGCTTAACCATCAAATGTCTCACATGGGTAAAATATTTATATTATCAATTGCATTTCAAACAACCCAAGGAAGAGAAATCAAAGGCATGCCCATAAGCATCCTAGGCCAAACAGTCATAAATGGGCATTCAAGGAAAACACACCCATGGGGTGACCCTAATTCAAGGTAAACAACCCTAACATGCTTTGAATCACATAATAAATTACCTAAAAAATGATAGGCAATAGCAATTGGAAAAATTCAGTCAAGGCGACACCCCAAAAATGGGTGTGCGACACTCCGACACATATAATCAACTTGATAATTAATGAAAATCATGAGACCACCTACCTCGTGCTAGTACGACTCTCCTCGTCCAGCATTGGCCTCTAATTTAATCTAGAACAGAGTAGATCTACAAAACGAGCATAAACTCTCAAGGCTCAATAACTTGGTCGAGAGAATAAATCACAAAGAATAGCTCAAAATGAATCGAGAGCTTGCCGATTGGGTTCCAACGCATCCAACGATGATCAAATCGGTGTTCGGATGATTAAACGGAAGGAGAAACAAGGTTCATCACTATGGTTCGTGAACTTGATGATCCCTCTATCCAGAAAATGAAGAAATGAGGTTACTGTCTATTTTAACAAAAAATGAAAAGTACACAGTGTGTACTTGAGAATACATGTCATGTATATGCCAGTTTTTTTCTCCTTCTATCGACATGCCTTACATGTCATAAAAAGGCCCGCTGACATCAATACACGGCGTGTAGTGGGATTACATGACGTGTAACCCTTAGTCATGTTGTGCAACAGTCCTACATTCAGCCCTTAACCTCTTTTTCTCCTGTTTTCTTAAATACAAACTGAAAAGAAAAGATTCGTACCTCAAAAGAAGAACCGGGTTCTTACACGTATTGCTTGCACACGTAGGGTATGAACAGTGTTTTCAGAATATATTAAAACACTTTTCAAATACTTCAATGAATATTCCTCACAAATCAATGACTTCATTATAAGTCTAGAATAAATATTTCCATGAATAATAAATTTCTAAAATTTACTTAAAAGTAAATTCATTAGTAAAACAAATGTGGACATTTATGAGCATTAGAACCAAAAATAAATTAATGAAATTGTTGAATTAACACATGATCAACAATGATTTACTTTATTATGAATCTTAAATGGTTGTTTGGTCAATTATTTGGTTCAAATTCCAAGTGTTTGACTTTGCAAGCAGAATAGATCTGTTTTTCTCACCCACCCAAGCGATATGTTGTCATTTTTTCATGTTAAGTTATGGGTGCAGGAAGTGTCTGATCACTGGAGTATATTAGAATGTGATTGGTGTTATTTGTGGCCCTTCTAGATTGATGTTTAACATGTCATTGTTCAAGGGTGAAATACTAATTGGAGTCATGTTCATGGTCGGTTTGAGTTGTTTTTTTATACTTTTTTGAATTTCTAAAACTCAATCTGGTGGTACTAGTTTGTGTTGGGCATTGCTTTTGTCAGGTAAACCACCATCCCCTTTATATATGTTTTTTTATTTTATTTTAATAAAAGGTCAAGTGTATAGTTAAACTAGTATTTATAGGATTATGGTATCAAATTGAAAACTCAGTCAATAAATGGTTAGGGTTAAGATAATACTCTTAGGGTGTCATAAACCCGAACCTGACTATGGGAATTATTATTAATTATTAATAATAAATTTTTACAATCACAAAATATATTTACTTAATTTTTTTGGCATGTTAATTTCAGATTTATATACTATAAATAGATGTTTTTTATTTTAAAAAATTATTTAAATGAATTTAACGGGCCTCGATTATAATCTTTTAGTGAACAGTGAAAGTTTTAATGTGTTTTTTGCTTGTTTGGGTGGATCGGAATTTTACGTGTTTATATCCGTATTGAATGAGAGGGAGTTCAAACGGTTTTCTGTATTTATGGGTTTTAAAAAAATTATGGAAAAGGGATAGGGTTTGAAATATTTTTAAAAATGGGTCTCTAGATGTGTGAACCTCGTTCATGCATCTTCGGCGTGGAGAGATGCGTGGACGGGGTTCACGCATCCTTCATCCCATCTTCGAAGGATGCGTAAACCCCGTTCACGCATCCTAGCAATGGTAGATGCGTGAACGGGGTTCACGCATCCTTTATGAAGTTTCTAAAGGATGTGTGAACCCCGTTCACACATCCTACATAAAGGTTAAAAAAATCATCATTTATTTAGAAGCAAAAAAATTATTATGTATTTGATTAATTCAATTACAACCCCTTTCTATTCAGTATTTTTTTTGTTAACAAAGGAATAGAGATTTAGAAAAACAATTATATTTCTATAACATGATCTTCCTAAATGTTCTACAGTAATTATATTTGATTCTAATTGATATATTAATTCTGGCATTAATTTAATATTTCTTCATTTACCTCCCCCTAAAGAGAAACACTCATAAATATTAGTTTTGAAATCTTATATAACTTCACTAAGGATGATCTTCTTTAATACTTATTCTTACATATGCTAACACATTCTTAACCCTCTTAACGATTGTTTCTTATTTTAGAAGAATATGAAATAAATCTTTTTCATAATGTCCATAATTTTATCACATGATGGAGGTATTTTAATAGTAAAATCCTCCAGTGAATATTGTGTACCAGTAAAACATGTGTCCTTTTATAAAGTTTGAATATGTATTTTCTCAAAATTGGCCAAATGAACTTCTAATTCCATACATCTCATATTGTGGTTTTTTTTATCTTCAATCATAATCATATACTCTTCACAATTATTCATTATTTATTGAAATTCTTCTTCATGTAATTTAATTTTTTTAAACAAAGAATCATGTTCCATGATTTTAGGATTCAAATCATTGAGATCAATAATATTTGTCAAGATTTATTGATGTTCACATATCTTTTCATCTAGAGTATTAATATTTATTAATAAATACCAAATAGAAATTATTAATTTTGGAAGATAATTTAATGACAGTAAGACACTTATTAAAAAAGTAGAACTCTTTAAATGATAATATTAATGCACATACATAATGTATAGTAAATCAAAAATCAACCAAATCTACGCCTCTGGCGTGGATGCTCCTTTGTCCCATAGTCAGGTGTATATTGGACACGTCCATGTCGTGTTCGTCTCTGTCTGCGCTCTGGTGTACGCTACACATCATCCTCAGCAGCCACCCCCATATCCTCCTGTGTGACAGGCATTGGATGTATAGTCTCACCATTTGTACCATGTCCTGTATCTAATGATAGTGGAGGCTGGATGGAACTCTCACCAACATGGAAAGAATATGGTTGTTATGTTGTGGATGTCTGTAATAAAGAATTCAAGTCAACCCGGTTAGCATCTGTATCTACCTGTGGTTGAGCCGGAGAAGCTGGAGGAGTATATGAATGATCATGCCGAATACCCTCCACCTATGGAAGACCAACATCTGACTGATCAAGTTGAACATCCTCCTCATGTGGAACAGCAAGATACATAACAGGGTCATTACCCCCTGGTACATCTATATGAGCCTCAGCAGGATCCGCATCCTCCTCAGCATGTGGTGGATCAAATAAAATGTCATGATAAATCTCATCCATCAAAGGAATCAACTATGATACAAGGATGTGAAAATATGTTGGGTCAAATACGGTGTGCTCTACTAGATCATACATGTGTAGTAGATGACAGATACGAGCATCCTAAAAAAAATTATATTGTTAAGTAATATGAATAAAAATTCCACTTAATTGTGGAAGAAACTATGTATACTAGATCATGAAATCCTCATCCGCATCGTGTCAAAAATCTGACTAGGGACCTGTAGTACCAAGCTGCATAATCCATCTGATCCACCAAATGAAAATGCACTATCCCCGCCCCTCACAACTAGAAGTCTTGTCGTCTATCCCATAAAACAATATATATGTCGTGGTATCTACTCTAATCAAAATCTCTCTTACCTAACATCTTTAGGGAATGCAGTGAATCTAACTAACTGGGCGGGTCAGGAACAGGCTAAAAGAATCTAAATTGCCTTATAACTCTGTCGATCTGATGCCACTCGACTATATGAAAATGAATCAATGGAACCCTATAGGAGCCGATAAGCATCATTGTACAACACGGTGGAAGACTCTGGATAATAGCATCTATATATGGCATCCATAAAATCTAAAAGAAAAAATAAATAATAAATGAATAAATGAATACATGTATAGTAAATAATAAAGATTTAACAGTATAAATAATAATCACTTACATCGTGTGGTCGAATGTTGTCCAACATAAGTCTGTAGGCATGGAGGTCGTGTTTGGGAGAATCTGAATGTCGATGTTCCTGACTCCACCTGTAGATAATATTGTTATATTTACATTTCATAATAGAAAGTTATACAATTAAGTTAGACAGTATAAGGAAGGAATAACATACCAACATCCACATAGAGACTCTGCTACAATATCTGCTGGTAATGACACACAAGCATGTGGAGCTAAACGAGGGATGTGCTCCCATACCCACATCTGTAGAAGAACCACGCATCCCGTGATCTGCATCTTATTGATGCGACATGCACTACATAACGCCCTGTATGTATATGCTAGACAAGCAGACCCCCAGCTATATCGGTCGACCTCGTCCAAATCCTCCAAAAAAGATAAATACATCAAATGTACAAAAGTAGTGGAGTGATAAAAAAAGTGTGTCATCAATCAACCTCAAAATATATGCACATGAAAATCGTAGCACGATGATCTCATCAGCATCCTCTGCTAACTGTGTGAAGTGATGGTATAACCAAGGCATGCGTAATCGACCACCAATGATGGTCCTGCCATCATCAAGGACCTCTATGCCCAGTAGTCTATGAACAAGCTCCGGCAAATCTGCTCCAACTCAGCCATTCAGAGCCGCACTATCGATGGGAAGACCTAACATAATGGCCACATCCTGCAGGGTAATAGTCATTTCTCCCTCTCTAAAATGGAATGTATGTGACTCTGACCTCCATCTCTCTACAAGAACAGTAATGAGATGATGATCGAGAAAGGTGAAGTCGCACATCGCTACATCATAGAATCTAGCACGACAAAGATGAGAGATGATAGTGGGAGGTGGTGCGATATGATGAAAATGGTGAGATCTGCGTACACTCAACGGAGGCACTGGACGTCCCTCTAAAAGCAGTTGTGATACATGAGTAGTCTGAGATGTGAGCAATGGAAAATCTATCATATGCACAAATGATACCATCGTTACTTTATTATAGTGAATTCAATAAAAAATTCAACTATTATTTAAATAAATCAGAATAATGAAATGAAAAATGATTGTGTTAATATTTTTGATTTATACTTGATTTGTTGTGTGTGGATTAGTGTTTGTATTACTTGATCAATCCCCTCAATAAATAAATCACCCTGTTACCTAATTTTGAGATTCAATATTTATGAGGTCTGCATTAATTAAAACCTATAGAGGTATTCTAATCATTGCATATGGGCTTCCATGAGCTAGTTCTTTTGTGTGGCCCATAAGATACTTGAATGCATAGGGATGATAATCATATGGATGGTATCAGTGATATGTCGTTTTTCTCATATAATCTCAAGGTAGCATGCATTGGTGCATGTGGTATGATAGGTTCAATAAAAATTTTCAATTGTTATTTAAATAAATCTAGAACAATCAAATGAAAAATGATTGTGTTAATATTGTCGATTTATACTTCATTTGTTGTGTGTGGATTACTGTCTTTGTTACATTTGGAAGCATGATATATTCATTTTTGTTCTGTGTTGTTTTTTTTTGAATAGTTTGAGTATCACAAAATTATTTATTAAAGAATCAAAGAATGAGACAAACCAAAACTGAAACATGTTAAAAATAGAGCAAGTCAGAAATAAAATGATTCAATACTAAAACTTCCACATACAAATCAAAATATACATATTCGTGATACAATACACAAACTCGATCATGGATGATGAGATGTGGAGCTCTGTGCTGCCACTTGGGGATATCTCTTACAAGTACGTCCTTCTGCATGACAAATACTGCATCGTATTCTCCCTCCTCGTTGTCGAGGCCAATCCATTTCATTTCTGATTCAACTTGATTTTGGTCTTCCTTGGGGCCATAACCTAGTAGTATGAAGCCAATAATTTAAAAAATTATAGACATTGAAAAAATCATAAATGAAAACAGAACCAAATTATGAAACCTGGAAATATCAGGGATGATGGTTGGCTGATCAGCAGACAATGAGATAGAATAAAAGTCACCAACAGGCATCCAAGCTGCACTATAACAGTTAACCAAAGTGCTCATGTGATACACTGGGTCAACATATAGCTCTCATGATATATTTACCAAAGCACAAGCTGCGATAACATGTGCACATGGATATCTAAATGCCTAAAAGTTATCGCAATCACAGTATCTGTTATCTAACATCACTACAAACAGTCGACCACTAGTGCATGTAGCCCGGTTGTAGCATAGTCTTACCTGAAAGCTCGTATTTTCCCTGTCAAAGGCTAGAACAGTCTATCTTGAAGCCTCATTCAGTATCAGATCAATATCACTTTGGAAATGCTGCGTAAAACGCATTCCATTTTCCATCCTCTGATAGGCCTTTTGGGACCGTTCAACAGAGTAGTGAACACATCTATAAAATGTCTTTTGCACTAACCCTGTGATCGGAAGTTTGCGCACACCCTTGAGGGCCTTATTTATGCACTCCACTATATTAGTGGTCATATGGTCATATCTTTTGTCACCATCATATGCTAATGACCATTTTTCCTTCGAAATTTGCATCATATATTCATACACATCTTCATTAGCAGTTCAGATCTCTTCAAGGAGTCGATCAAACCTTTCTTGTTGGGGATCATATGCTGAAACTATAAGAGAATAATATATTAAAATGGAGAATAAATTTTGTTTTAAAAAAATAAGTTTAGAAAAATATACCCAACTTGAGGATCGCCTTCTTTATGACATCATCTTTGAAATTCTTATGCACATTATTTGCAATATGTCTAATGCAATAACGATGATAGGCATTCAGCTCGGTCCATGAAACCCCATCACTAACCACGACCTCTATAATTGCTCGATGGCGATCAGATATCAGACACACGCCATGGTTTTGTGTGACATGAACACGTACACATGCCAAAAACCAGCTCCAACATTCAAAATTCTCCTTTTCAACAATAGCAAAAGCAAGTGGCAGAGGAGCACGATTACCATCCTATGTGGCAACAATGAGTAGAACACCTGTATACTTTCCATACAGGAAAGTGCCGTCGACTTGAATAAATTGTTTACAATAGGGAAAGGCAGCAATGCATGGTTTGAATGCCCAATAAACCCTATTGAACTTCACCTTTGTTTGATCAATTCGGTGATTGGGGGATACATACTCAACAATGTCCAACTGATAAACAATCTGATTGTTGAGAGATAACAATTTCATAAGTTATGGAAACGTAGCATAAGATTAATCCTAATCACCATACACTTTTATAATTGCCTTCTGTTTTGCATTTCATGCTTTGGTATATGATATCTTGTAGTTATACAACTGTTGAATTCTTTCCTGAACAAGGGCAACGGGAACATCCTGACATGTTCGTATCATCTCACAAATAACATTTGATATAAACTCTGAATCAAGGGAAGAGTGATCCTGCGACAAGCTTGGATGCACACAAGTGTGTGGCCCTTCTAATTTAGTTATCCTCCAACATGCAAAAATTTTATCAAATATTGCCCTTAATCTAAATTTACATTCTAGTTCATATTTTTCACAACGAATGATATATTTTGTCTTCTTTGACTCATCAACCACAAATGTGAAATGCCGCTCAATGTGGTGTTGTTTTATCACATTTTTCATAACCAATTTACTTTCAAACTCCTGCCTGACATAGATGGCGTTATCATTTGATGCAGATATATTCCTTATAATATCAGGGAATTCAGAAGCCGGTGTAATGACATCCCAATCAAAATGTTGTTCATTAGACATTCCTTTAACTAAGGAACTCAATACTGAAGGATGATTACCACTAATCGGCGGATGTCGTGGATGTCTGTCTCTCAAAGGAACCTCAGAAGGTTCATTGCCCACATCACCCTCACCCACATCTCTCAAAGGAACCTCAGAAGGTTCATTCCCCACATCACCCTCACCCACATCATCTCCTAATGGTTTCCCAAATTCTTCTTCCTCAAATAAACTTTCATTCACTGTATCAGCACACAAAGGGATGTCATCTACGTTTTCTTCTAAATTTTGATCATCTTCTTCATGATTTGCTTCTATTACTGGAGTCAAATTAAAAGGAGGCAATGCAGAAGACTGATGTGAATGACCAACTTGTACAGAGCTCACAAAACACGGTTCTGTAGTAGTCAGTTGCACCACATCTATATCAGAAATCACCACATACAACTCCATCAAACCATTAGCACATTGTTGTCTAAATAAAAAAGATGCATTCATCCAATCATCATCATCGACCAAAGGGTACTCGGTGTGTCATAAACGTTCAGGATGTTGTAGATGTCGATATGTGATTAAAGAAATGGATTGATCGAACCTCAATTTTAACCGATTATAAATCTTATTGTGAACTGCATCCAATGTCATAAAATCATGAAGATTTACCACTCTGACAGGTGGCACACTATAGCTAAATCCTTGCTCCGTATAAATGGTCTCATCGTTGCAATATATTTGCGCAGACATTGTTACCTATAAAAAATAAATAATAAAATATTATATACTACATCAATATTTTACATTATTTAATACGACATTGTATATTTTAATTAGTTATGAATGATTAATCATGACTTGATCTTGAGACTTATGATTAGTTTATCATTATTTGATAAACTAATCAAAACCTATGGGTAGACTCATGGAGTCTCTATTATCAAATATTTTAGCAACCGTTAGTTTCCTTTCAAACAAAACGCCTCATGTCGAATGCTTGTTCTCGAAAGCCTCTTCGGGGACACCTCTTCGAGGACGCCTCTTCAAGGACACCTCTTGTTGATTGCCTTTTAATTACAAATTTACTCACATGCATGTGAGAGGGTCCAGGGGTATGAAATGCATAACTTTTTTTAAGCGGACACGCAGGTTCTTACATATTTAGTCAAAGATGACTCACATGTCATCAATACAAAAAAATAAATGCAATTATTACAAATTCAATAACCACATTCACAAAACAAGACATGCAATTTCAATTATGCATCGGTCAGTCATCTCAAGATCAGTCATCACATAACTTACCATGTTTTTTGGTATACTTATTATATCTATTACTATATGAAATAAATATTAAATATCTACACATCTTATATTTAATAAGTTTAATTATAACTAATATAATTTAAAAAAATTATTTATACAATACTGTTTTTATACCATTAACAGAAAAATTTTTCTATATATTTTTTAAAAAATTTAAATATGATACATATAACTAATATATTATTCACAAATTATATTACTAGTGTATAAAATATTATAATTTAAATTAATATTACTTTCAAAATAACATTTTTTATAACATATTTAATTTTCATAAACATTCAATATGAATTCATACAACATTTTAGACATGACATGATTAATTTTCCTAAACATTCAATACGAATTCATACAACAAACGCATCGTTCATAAATTAAATCATACAAAAGACACTAATTTACATATCAATACATATGAAATAAATAAACCATACAGACAAACACCAGTTTCTACATATCACAAATCAAATAAACAAATCATACAAATGAAATTAATAAACACAATTAAACAATTGAAAATTTAAATATAATTTTTACCTTCTTAAAAGCAGCAAAAAAATGTTGAGAAATAAACTCTGCACGGCTTCGCAGCAAAATCCAGAGGAGAAGAATAAATTTGAGGGGGGGACCCCATTTTAATAGCGCTTTTCCAGCCCCTCCAGCGCCCACACGCACCCCCTCCACCCTTTATCATCGCTAGCCCCCCAAATCCACCCCCATGCTCACGCCCCTGCCTCCACCAGGTTTTGAACTCGAGACCTCCCTCCTACGCGCCTAATCCCTTACCACTCCTCTATTTTGATTTGTTTTCCATTTCATGATATCTCTATTTATATATATATATATATATTTAGTTATATTTATTCGTATAGTAATATATATTTATATTAATATATATATATAGTTATATTAATATATATATGTATAGTTATATTAATATATATATTTATAGTGATATTAATATATATATTTATAGTTATATGAATGTATATATGTAGTTATATATATATATAGTTAGATTAATATATAGGTATATAAATATTCATATATTTGTATTTCAAATAAAATGGATATTAGTTATTATTTAGATAAATCTAATATATTTTATATGTAAATATATTTTATTATTTATATTTATAATTAAATTTTTATGTGTGAATATATAAAAATATGTATATATTGTTATATATTTGATTATAAATAGAAATTCATTATAAAAAATGATAAAATTTCAAAGACATAATATCAATATGAATGTAATAACTTGGAATAAATTCAGTCCCCACCAAAAAAAGCCAATAATACCCCCCTTAAACGAGGCTGAAAATCCACAAAATGTTAAAAAATCGGGGTATCCCGACTAAAAACTCAGTTTTGGAGGACTTTTGGGACTTTTTTTGCCTCGAAAATTGTGACAGAGGCTTTTCCTCAATCACTAGTGCGTAGATCTCATCACAGGTTTCAATTTGATATGCTGTAGAGCTCAAACAGACACTCAGATCAAAAGTTATGGTCGTTTGAAGTTCGAGTGGCGTTTTCAACATATTTTGGATATTTTTTAATTTTTTAATTTTTTTAGTCTTAAAATTGTTATTAAATGCCTATTACTCCATAATAATTAGAAAATTATTTACGAAAAATATTTTTTTAATTTTTTAATAAGCCATCTTCACTAAATATCTTATATATTAAGTGTAACTGTATATTTATACTTATCTAAAATATATTTAAAATTATATTTAAAATATATATATTATATTTATATCAATATAACTATATCTATATATTTAAATATTAATATATATTTTTAATGATTTTTTTTTTGAAGTAGACCCTTTATCAGCGCTTTTAAAAAAACCGCTGATAAAGACCCCCCTTTATCTGCGCTAAAAAAAGTGTTGTTAAAGGGTACCCTTTATCAGTGCTTTTTTTAGCGCTGATAAAAGTACCCCCCCCCCCCCTTTATTAGCGCTTTTTCGTTAACGCTGATAAAGGTTGGCACTGACCTTGCCCAGTTTTGTGGTAGTGTATCAAAAGAATCTCATGACAGAATGATCCAACAAAGGGAGTTTCGTGTTGGAGAGAAAGTCCTACTCTATAGTTCACAACTAAAGATGATGTCTGGTAAGTTTCATTCCAGAGGATTAGGTCCTTATATTGTATCTAATTTTATTTCTTATGGTTCATTAGAGATTACACAAGAGGACACTGGAAGAAACTTTACAGTCAATGGGCAACGTTTGAAGCAATACATTGAGGGAATTTCTACTGATGCAGTGGATTTAATCACACTACATAACCCCATAATCACTTGAGAATATTATGCTGCTCCTAAACCTTTCACTTCTATATTATTTGTCCTATTTAAAATTTTTAATTTCATGTTCACATATCATCTCATGAGTTCACATTGAGGATAATGCAATATTTTAAGTGTGAGGGAGGGAACCTTTTAGTTTAGTTATTTAAATTGTTTTTCTGTTTTTCAAAAAAATGTGTGTGTTTTTAAAAAAAATTGTTTCTAAAACTTTTGAGCTGAAATTATTCTTATCACCATTTTGAAATCCATATCAATAAGTGAAACAAGTTATCCCAGGAAACTGAGCTTAAATGAATGCTGAAAATGAATTTGTTTTAAGTTCAAATATTTAGTAATTTCATGAAAATTACTCTGAATTTTGAATCACATGCCACATCTCACAATCTTTATATTAGAAATCACTTTCATGTGAGGCTTTTGAACCATTCTTTTTATCTTCTTTACACTTACCTCACTTCTTGAGAGAACCAAACCATGCTTAATTTAACCAGAATTTGATTTATTCCTATCAAAACTTGAGGGTTTGAGATACTTGTGTTTTAAATGATTGAGTCATTTCTTTGGTATTAAATCTCCTATTTTATAATAATCCTTTTTATAATGTCCTACCTTGAATAATTTATACTTTTATACCTTATAATCTATGAATAGCTTGTTAGGTTAGCCACATTACAAGCCAATTTTCCCTATCCAACCAACTCTTGAAGTGAAATTGCATAATCTAGTTGAACTTAAGCATGGGGGAAGTTGTCTTGTGTTGTTCTACTACATTTTGTGATACTTTGGGTGGAAAATTAAATTCTGAAGAGATGTTTTTTCACCTAAAAAATAATTCTGTTGAAAGTTGTGCATTTCTGGAGCTTTCATGATAGAAGAAATTGTGCCTTTTTGGAGCTTCCAATGAAGAAAGAAATTTGTGCCTATTGGGACCTTTCATGAAAAACTATGTTTGAGAAGATCGAGATTTTTGTTGCTAAAATTATTAATGGTGTAAAATTTCCATGATTTTTCATGATGATGGAGCTAAATTTATACTAAGGGGATTGAGGAGGAGACCATATTTCAGTAAAAATTAGAATAATGCAATTTTGTTTCAAAAAGAGTCAAGCCCTCCTCATTCAGCCTCATAAATTTTCACATCTAAATCCTACCAATCGAAATCCATAGAACAACCCTAAAAAGTCATCATGATAAACATAGGTCCTTGACTCACATCGGGTGGCGATGTAGGAATTTATCAAGTCTATGGTGATCCTTGTATGAGTTTGGATGAGAAAGAAATTTCTGAAAAAATTTCATTTTTGTAATAAGAGAAAATTCAAGTGAGTTAAGTGTTTTGTGTTCATGGGAGGATAAATTAATTGGAAATATATTGAATGATATGAATTAAGAACTTGAAATAATGTTTTTTTGAGGAGACATGATGTCTTTTGTTTCTTGTTTTCAAATTGTTGGATCTCAAGGATATGTGTTTTAAAAAATTTTCTGATTTGATATTGATGTTTACTTGTCACAATTTTCTTTGGAATACATGATATCAGGTTTTTACCAAGAGTGTAAAAGGTTAAGTGTGGGGGTGTGATCGCATCACGATTCACTACTTTATTTCACTCTTACATCACTGTTTTAAACTTATTTTATATTTAAAATTACAAATATTACCTCAAATTGAACATCCCATTTGATTCGATTATTAAATATTTATCACTGTTAAAAAGGGAAATTATTCTTGTTTTGGTGATTTCGTTGTAGGAGGAGATGATTTGGAGGGTCAGAGATGATCCAGAAGGAAAATGGGTCAAACTACATGGAAGCCCAAGGAAATTTGTCCAATGTTTTGAACATTTTGAAAAATACATGCCTCCAAATGGACTGAAATTTTGTAGTACTCTCAATAACTTCATGTGATAGAACTCATTTCAATAAAATTAATCCCAATTCATTCATTAATGGATCCATCCAAATCAATATTTCAGGGAACAAAATCTTCCTGAAGTCAAAGATTTGGTTCTGTATTTCGGCCATATCTTGAGCTTCCATACTCTATTGGCCACAAAATTTGACATAGATATGGTCAAGATTCTGACCTATAACTTTTATCTTTTTTCCAAGTCAATATAAGTCCATTTAAAAACCCAAAACCGATACACAAGTGGTATCTCAAAATCCAGGTGCCCAAAACCACTTCCCATTTTGGTTATAAATTGACACCTTGGGCACCTCATTTCCAAGCTTGACCAAGGAGTGAAGTACTACAATTTTGGATTTCTATATGAGTTCTATCATTACCTTGGAGGTTTTATAACTTCCTTTACTTATAGGGGGATCTCTTGAATCAAGGATCCCTTCATCAATTCTTTCATCTCCTTCTCATGTTGTAATATTTTTCTTTGTGTAATAAACTTCTTAGTTCCTCTTTTATTTCTTCCATTTATTCTTTTATTTTCAATTTTCTTCTTCTATTAATATTTCTCTTTGGGATGGAAATAAAATAGTATAAACAATATTGGTTTATACCCTTTCTAAACCTTTGTAAATGCAATTCGTTTCTACGATGACTATGCCACCCATGGAAGAGTAGTTCTTTTTAGTAATCGATCTACCTATAACATTATTCATTAATTTATTTTGAATCAATGAGATACTTTAATTCACTTAATATTATCTATGAATTGGGTTTTTAAATTAGAATAAACTAATCAATTTAACAATTAACACAAAAACACCCGAGGTTGGGAATTTGTGTAAATTGTGAGAGCACAAACTTAATCGATAAAACAAGACCACACGGGATAAATTTGTAGAGTTAAAATACAATACATAAGCTCAATTAATCCCCATTTTAAGAGTTGATATATGACCTAATATACCACTAACCATAAACTAGACTTAGAGCATCAATCAAATCAGGGTGCTACGATTGTATGTTCCGAAGCTAGCATCGGGTTTAATTCATTTCATCTTTGTGGTTATGTTAACTCCCATAGGGTTTGAGGGTTAAAAAATTAGGGGATCATAATTAAGTGGTTATTAATTTAAATGATAATTATTAATAAGTAAGCGAATATGTATAGTTAAATTGATTACGCCTTTTAAAATATTTTTTTTAAACATCTTCTTGTTGTGTCTTTTTAATTGAAATTCATTTCAAAAATAAAAACAAAAAAATGAAATTTTCTTCCAAAAAACTTCTTCTAGTTTTATAAATGATAAAAAACCATATTTTCAGGTAGTATGTTTAAGTTATTTAATTTTATTTTCAAAATACCTTTAATATGTTTTCTTAAATTACTTCCTCCTTTGAGAGATGACTTTGGTCAGCCACTCTGCTACACCTAAATAACCCAAAACTGAACATCATTTAAAATCTCCCATGATAGCACCTTTCAACTATCATAAAGAGCCTTTTAATCAGTCTTAAATGAGATTTGAACAAATATTTAATACCATTAAGACCTTTTCATAAATCATGAATAATATCATGGATTTAAAACTCCATCATTGAATAGTAAAACATAAGGTTCCTTCATGTAATGACAAAACTCCAAATGTAGGGTTTGATAATGTAGGGTTATTCACAAAAGTAGGGTTTATGTACTATATGTTTATTTCCTCAAATATAGGGTTTCTTCTAAAAATAGGGTTGTTTAACCATACTTTACTGATAGCGTAGGGTTGTTGAACCATACATGTTGTTCTGAACATAGGGTTTATTCCATACGTTACGCTTGCACACATAGGGTACGAACAGTGTTTCTAGAATATATTAAAACACTTTATGAATACTTTAATGAATATTCCTTAAGGATAAATGACTTTATTATAAGTCTAGAATAAATATTTCCACAAATAATAAATTATTTAAATTCACTTAAAAGTAAATTCATTAGTAAAACAAATGTGGGCGTTTGTGAGCATCAAAACCAAAAAGAAATTAATGAAATTTTTGAATCAACGCATTCTAAATAATCTCCTCCTTTTTTATGGTCACAAAACCGATGTCAAATATGGTGTTTAAAATAAATAAATTTAATGAAAGAGAGAAAAAAATCCTTCCATTCTCCCCAAAAAATGTTTCTCTATAAAATTTCTCCCCCAAAGTATTACTAAGAGATTTATTTATTCAAGTAAAGAAAAAAATTCCTTATAAAATTAAGACTAAAAGTTTGAAAAATTGTCCAATTTAGTTTTAATATTAAAATTGAAACTTTGACAAACTCTCCCCCTTTCGTGACATTAAAAAGATAAGATTAAAGAGTCTTTAAAAGAAAATCCCTATAAAGTCATGATAAAGACAAATAATAATCTAAGGAGCATGATAAATTGATTATTTTCTTAAAAAACACTCCCCCTAAATCTTAGAATTTTGGATATTCAATTAATTGGAAAAAGAAATTTGACTAATTTTTCATTATTTATTAAAACATTATTGCATAAAATAAAACTATTAATTTATTTAATTTTTATGAGAAAATAATTAAATATTAAATGCATGCTTATGTAAGATGATTAATAAAAAGAAATTACGAACTAACTATTAGTGCATAATTTTACTAAACAATATATTTTAAAAGAGTATAATAATATTAAATAAATAGAAAATAAGAAGGTTTAGAAATAAGTGGATGGTTCATCCGATCTTTCTAAACTTCGAACTTTATTGATTATAGAAACTAAGACTATTGATAGTCCTTCTACTCTACTTTTAATATCTGATATTCTTTGATATGAAGAATATGGGCATTGTTCAACCAAAAACAACTTCAACTTATCAAGATCTAGCTTTGTAGTAGCTTCCTTTTTGAACAGTTCCATTTGGATTAGCATTTCTTCTTTGAAAGTTTCAAAATATATTTTTGAGATCAAACTATTTCTCATATTCTGATACGCCTTTTGTAATGAATCAGAAACCACTTTTGATACATAATCTTTTTGCAGGTCATCATATAGCCTTTTAGATGCATCCATCTCAACTTGTAGCTTTACTTTTTCTTCATTCAGATTGTCGACTTTGATCAGAAGATTTTCATAAGATAATTGAGAAGACTATACTTCTTATTCTTCACATATTTGAACTTCCTTATTTCTTTTAGAATAATTTTCAAGAAAATATTTAACAAATGAAACAGATAAACTAGAAGGATTACCTTTCATCCATTTTTAAGAATGGATTTCTTATGAAATTAAAGAGATTTAATGCTTCATCTTGTTGTTTCTGATTTTTCAGAAAATTTTTAACAATATATTCTGAATAAGATGATTTCATTATTTAAAAGTTTTAAAAGAAGATGAAATTTTAGGTTCTGATATTTCAAATGATTCTTCATTTTCTTTAGCCAAAAAATACAGAACAATCATTACATATTACATAAGAAGAGTATTCTAGTTTTCGTAAACAATTGAATAATTTTTAATAACACAAAATATAATGATTTCAAAAAATAATTTATAATAAATACTATAGTTTTAAAAGATTTTAAAAATAAACTTTTAGATAGAAGTATATTTGAAAAAGATGTTTTTATAAAAAAAATTAATGTGCCATAAGTATATAAATATTTAAAAACAAATACTTCCTGAGTAGGTAACTTTAGTATTGATAATTTTTTGATAACAAACTACTTTAAAGTTGTGCACTCATTTTGTAGATACTTTAGCATATATCCATCGATCAACCACTAAAATATTTAACAATGCAGCTTTGTGGTGTAATCCTATATAATATCAAATACAGATGCTTTTTGGTACCCATATACTTTTGGGTCTAATAGTGTCATGAACCAACCCGGGTCGACCCTGAACCGATCACCCGAGCCAGTCCGCGACATGGCCCGAGAGGCATTCCGGATCCCCATGAGCTGGAAACTAGTGTTGGGAATCAAAATTTAATTTCTGGGAATGATTTGGCTCATAAATAAAAATAAATAACAGGAATAAATAGAATAATAAAACATAACTCGAGCAGCGGAAAAAGAAATTAAATGGAACAACTCAACGTCCGACCTTTCTCCAATAATGAGCAACTCAACCAAGAAAACCTGAGCAAAGGAAACCCACAAATGAAATGATAAAGATAGGCATGAGCATTAAAATTCTCAGTAGTGTTGCCAAGATAAACCACTGAATCCAACGTCTCCTTTTCCGAAACAATACGATTACATAAGTTCGAAATACAATTATAAAAATAGGGTTTTCACATTTTAAAATAAGCAACATGACTTTTTTTCATTTAGAAATTCAACAGGTGCTACATGTTATTTCAATAAAACCATTTTTCATTTTATAATCAAAACCCGAGAGAAAAGAAAGCAAAGATGACTAAAATAATACATGTAAACAAGGCAAGCTTGAAATAATCAATATGATAGAAAGTAAACAAACAATGTAAATAATCAAGTAACCATGGGTGATCCAAAACATCCCTAGAAGACCCCTAGACGTACTCAGTTTCAGAACCACCTACCAGCGTATGGTGAAGCTCCTAAGTCTATAACCAACTGGTCACCATATAACTGACCAATCCAGTGGTAAAGCCCGCTTGGCCTAACAACCAATCTATGGGGTACCAACCCGTCTAATCGAGGTTGATCAGCAACCTTCACTCGATCATCTAAAAGATGCCCAGGAACCCATGGTGGTTATAATAATACTGTGTAAGTAGGAAGACCCTCACACAGATGACTCATCTCACCGCACTTGCCTACCCCAAAAACAGACACTCTATACGATAACTCATAAAGGGATATCCCCCTATAGAGGTGCCCCAAAAATGTATATACATCATATCATCAAAGGTTCCAACCAAGCCGTCATGCCATGAAATCATTAAAACCATTTTATAAAATGTTCAAAGTTTCCAACTAGACATACATTTTCACCAACACACAATCTCCTTTAAAAGTTAGTACGAACATTACCCTTTGTTTAAAAGTGCCAAATGAGCCTTTAACTTGATAGGTTTAAAATTTCAAATGGTCCAATAGTTTCCAAGACCAAAAACATTGCCAAACCATTTCCAAAACAACACTAAACATAATTTTCATATTTTCAATACCAAACGGGCCCTTAAGCAAACATTCACCAAAACTCAGACCAAGATCCAAACAACATTTACTCTTTTAACTCACACCAAATTATGATTTAAGGCCAAATGGGACAAACTTGAGGAACACATTTAAAAGCCATTTTTTGAACCTACACAAAATACCCAACCACATTTAGAAAAATAAGAACCATATATAAAACTGAACTTTCAAGACAACCCCAACTTAAGGCATCACCTTCAATTGTTGACACATCCATGTGTGCACCTAGTGCACACATAGATGCACCAACATCCAGTGATACACCAACAACCAATAAGACCCTTTAAATAATTTCCATAAAAATGCCCATTTCATTAAGAACTATGTCTAACCATCCACCTTATTCAGGAAACATAAAACCATCCCCTTAGGAATCGTTAAACTTTTCCCAAAACATTTTAACACATTTAACAAACAACACCATTTCAAAAATATACACTCTAGACCAAATTTACAGCCAAATAAACATTTCCACAACAACGCGAGTGCTAAGAATTTCATAAGAACCCCTAATACAACTTTAAATAAACACTGTCAATTAGAAAGAACAACCAAGGTGACAAAAATCCCAAAAAATACGTATGAAAATCATTAAAACTTACTTTTAAAAAATTTAATCATCCATAAAACACCACAACAAACTAATTGTGTGAATTGTAAAGGTGTGAATAATATTTTAAAAATTTTCAAAACAATATTTGGCACCTTAATAAACAAATTCATCATGGACACATATATACATTTAAATCAGACATACTAAATGTAACAATACAAGTCCATAGATGAAGAATTACATCAAAATCCATTTTTTTAACAAATCCCAAAAACTTATAAATATACAATAGACTAATTATATATATTGAAATGATGCAAATAAGATAAAAAAATAAGAATAATAATAATTGGAAGAACCAAATGCCAAAGGAATGCATTGGAAAGGAAGATTTATGGATTGGCCTACCTCAAGTCAAGAGCGGACGCAACAACACTTCAGCGGGAGGTAGAGCAATCCCTCACGGACTAACCATGCACGCTGAACAGTGATAAAAACACACGAAACACAACCCACGATAGTATTAGGATTTATCCAAATTAAATAAAAACACCCTAGATGAAATTAAGGAAAAAATAAATCAATAAATAAATAAATAAATAAATAAAAGAATGAGTAAATATACTGAAGTAGGGGATTCAGCTGGACAGAGGTGCGTTGAGTAGGGAAACTCACCATAGATGAGGTTGGGTTCACTGGAGATGGCTTGGCTAGAGTACAGGATGCTGGAAATGGCCTGGATGGAGTGTGGAAGAGGTCGGAACAGTGAGGGCTGCGGCGGAAGGCAAGGGTGAGGTCGGCCGGATGGAGTAGGTCGGATGAAGGGGGCTGAATGAGGTTGGAGCAGCAAGGGTGAGAGGTGGAGGGGAGAGCTGAAGTGAGGGAAATGTTGGTGGGGCTTGGATGGATGGACGAAGGCACGAGGGAGGTGAGGGGAGGGATGGAGGGGCCTGACTAGGTGTTGGGTGGACTTCTGGAGAACGCCAGCGAGGGTGGAGGGATGAGGCGCGCGACATGCTGGAGTAGGAAAGGGTGATGCAGGGGGGGCTCGGGGATAGTGTGAGGAGGACGAGGCTGGATGCGCGAAGCGGCTGCGTTGCGCTGGAAGGAGGGCAGCTGGGGTGTGAGACATATGCAGGAGGGTAGCGAGGGTTGGGGGTCGGGAGCAGCACCTCTGCGCAGGGTACAGTGCTAGGGGTGACGGGATTAGGGTTAGATAATTTTTTTCATTTTATGTTGTAATCATAAGAATAATTATTATTATTATAATAATTAATAATACCAGAATAATAATAATAATAATAATAATAATAATAAAACCAAAAATAAAAAAATAACATTAATAAAGATAATGTTAATAAAATTTATTAACAATAAAAATAATAATTATAAGAACAGTAATAAGAATAATAATAATAATGCAAATATTAATAATAATAATAATAATAGTTAGAAATTTCCCGACTCCTAGGTCGGTCGTGCGGTTACCGCAAACCGCACAGTGACTGCGTATGGGTCTGAAACCCAGTAGGTATATTAAACAGAAAAAATTTTAAATTGGGACCCAACCCGGACCTTGGTGCGAGGACCCAAAGCCAACAAATAGTAAAATAAAAATAAATCAAAAAGTCAAGGTGTGACAATTCTTCCCACCATAGACACTTTCTTCCCCCATAAAGTCACCCAGCTGAACAATAACCAAAACAAGAATCCATGCTCGATTGAAACTGAAAGAAACCACAATTAAAGATAATGGGAGAACACGAGAGGGTTCTCCCCACCACAAGAACTCAACTGATACGGAAAATTAACACCCAAACATACCACCCTTAGAAGGAGGGGCGACGAGGGAAGTCCGAACTGATCCAAACTAACTTATATAGCATGAGCGAACAACACCTCAGCTGAAACTCAAAACTCTCAACTCAAACCAAAAACCCTGAATACTAGAGGAAAACCTCTGAGAATAACATAACCCCAGCAGTGAATTTGAGCATAACTGCAAACATCTATTCTTCCATAAGTATTTACATCTCTAAACAAATACAGCTAAACTGGGACTAACTCATACAAGGTCCAAACCCACTTTTAAGAAAAATGCACGATCTAGAAAACCATAATCAGACAAATAAAACTGTTTGGATTAAAATAGAACATGTGTTTCATAACTCCACAATAAAAGAATGAACTTACAACAACATAAAATATTTAAAAGTAGAATAACAAGAACAAAAATACATTAAATGTTCTCCTACCAACACGGAACACAAAACCCAAACTGAGGCTTCACACCCCCGGCAACTCCTGATTGTGCGTGAGATTCACCCCAAGACCTATGGCTGGGGATCTGATGGCTGAAACATCTCCTGCCTCACAGTCAGTAACTGAAATTCCTTCGGTCACAGCATCTTCTTCAGGTGACGCTTCCTGCAGAACTTCTCTAGATGACCCAAACACCCACAATGATAACACGCCTACAGAGGGATGTGACATGACGACTTCACCTGCCCGAACTGGCCACATAGTGGCACACCACTGAATAGTCTGATGAACTAGAAGTCAGAACCACTATAGAGGACTTTTTGGAAATAGGTTCATCTGCCTTACTCTGTTCACCAGATGGGGAACCTTCACGAACAACTGGATATGCTAGATTTCCAACCACTTGTGCTTTGGAGACCAACTTATCTAAGAACACCTCATCAACCAGCTTCTCGAAACGATGGTCCTTAGAAGGGAGGACCCACTCCTTGATCTCTGGATGAAGACCCTCAATGAAGAGAGAATTATTCATCAATTCCTATAATGATACCTCAGGAGAAAAGGACATGAGCTCCTTGAAATGGTCAACATATGCTTTCACCGTCCGTTGGCCTTGTTGAATACGCATGAGCTCTTGCCTTTTCTTCATCTTCACCTCTTCAAGTATAAACCATCAGATGACTAAAGATTTAAAGACATCCCATGTCATCCCAACTTGCAATGATGGCGGGGCGAATAACTCCCATTCATCTAGAGATAGACCTTCTAATAAACCCAAAACGGCATGCACTCTGACAGCTTCGGGAGTTCCCAATACCCTGAAGACGCTCGACCTCTTCAAGCCACTCTACTGCCTCTAACGGACCCTGATTGCCGTGAAGGATAGACAATGTCTGAGAAGGACCAAAAATTGGGCAGGACTTATTAGAAACTTTGGGGACCTTTCTAGGCAACATTTTCTAAACAACATATAAAACACAAATCCAAAACCAATATTAAGATGAAGCAATATCATTAAAAGTGCCTTCATCCAAAAACAGCCAGCTCAAAAGAAACAAGTAAATACAAACACAACTCAAAAGAAATTCCTCTTTCAAAATCCCCTTTCTATTTTAGATTTCAAAACTACCTTCCTCCGAGGACACTTTATAAATACCAAACCCACTTTTCAAACCAAATTCAATTTTCTAAAAATCATTTCCCTTTTTCATTTTCAAAAACACATTTACATCAATCAAAACCAAAACAAAACCCAACTTACAAAAAATCATCAGGACGAGGGACTAGAAGTTATGCTTAACTTGGCAACATGGTAGTGATCCACGCCCCAAGCCAACGTAAATGACTAGGAGAAGCTCAACCGTGCAATCAGACTCCACGTGGGTCACTACTCCATGTGAGGTCACGACATGATACTGGTCCACCTCCATTGTCATTCCCCAATCCCAAAACAAAAGCATAAGACTCAAAACCCAAACTACCCCTGGCAACTCGAGGTTCAGAACGAGCAAGGGTTCATGACGCCCTTCCTGTACTTACCTCACAAGTCCCGACAGTCCTAATCTCTATCTACCGAACACCCCAAATAACAAGGTCCTCCTCTGATACCATTTTGTCATGAACCAACCCGGTTTGACCCTAAAACGGTCATCCGAGCCGATCTGCGACATGTCCTGAGGGGCGTTCCCGATCCCCACGGGTTGGAAACCAGTGTCGTGCATCAAAATTAAACCATTGGGAATGATTTGGCCCATGAAAAAAAGATAAACAGATAAAAAAACTGATGATAAACATAAAAACTAGCAGCATAAAGAAAAATAAAATCGAACATACCTCCTTGTGACCTTCTAGGTCACCATCCAACTCAGACCCAAGTCTACTCCATCACTAAGCAGCTGAACCAGGAACCTGAACAAGAACTGAACCTGCAAATGAAAGAATATGATAGTAATGAGCACTGAGATTCTCAGTAGGGATGCCAAATATAACCATGGAATCCAAGTATTCTCTTTCTAAAAACAATCAGATGACACAAGTTTGAAATACAATTACAAAAATAGGGTTTTCACGTTTTAAAATAAGTAACATGACTTTTTTCATTTATAAATCTAGTAAGCACTACATGCTATTTCAATAAAACCATTTTTAATTTTATAAGCAAAACCCGGGACAAAAGAAAGCAAAGCTGACTAAAATAATACAGGTAAACAAGGAAAGCTGGAAATAATCAGTACGACGGAAAGTAAACAAACAGTGTAAATAATCAAGTAGCCATGGGTGATCCTAAACATCCCTAGAAGACCCTTGGACGTACTCGGTTTCAGAACCACCTACCAGCATATGGTAAATCTATTAAGTCTATAACCAAATGGTCACCCTATAAATGACCAATCCAGTGGCAAAGCCTGTCTAGCCTAACAACCAATCTAGGGGGTACCAACCAGTTTAATCGAGGTTGATCAGAAACCATCACTCAATCATTTAAAATACACCCAGGAACCCTTGGTGGTTATAATAATATAGTGTAAGTAGGAAGTCTCTCACACGCATGACTCATCTCACCGCACTTGCATACCCCAAACACGGACACTATATATGATAACTCATAAAGGGATATCCCCCTATAGAGGTGTCCCAAAAATGTATATACATCATATCATCAAAGGTGACAACCGGGCTGTCATGCCATGAAATCATTAAAACCATTTTATAAAATGTTCAAAGTTTCCAACCAGGCATACACTTTCACCAACACACAATCTCCTTTAAAAGTTAGTACAAATATTACCCTTTGGTTAAAAGTGCCAAACGAGTCTTTAACTTGACAGGTTTAAAATTCCAAATGGGCCAACGGTTTCCAAGACTAAAAACATTTTCAAACCATTTCCAAAACAAAACTACACATCATTTTCATATTTTCAATACCAAGCGGGCCCTTAAGCAAACATTCACCAAAACTCATACCAAGAGCCAAATAGCCTTTACTCTTTTAACTCACGCCAAATTATGATTTAAGTACAAATGGGCCAAACTTGAGGAACACATTTAAAAGCCATTTTTGAACCCACACAAAATACCCTACCTCATTTACAAAAATAAGAACCATATATAAAACTGAACTTTCAAGACAACCCCAACTTAAGGCATCACTTTCATTTGTTGACACATCCTCGTGTGCACCTAGTGCACCCATGGATGCACCAACAACCAATAAAACCCTTCAAACCATTTCCATAAAAACAACCATTTCATTAAGAACCATGTCCAACCAGCCACCTTATTTAGGAAACATTAAACCATACCCTTTGGAATCATTAAACTTTTCCCAAAACATTTTAACACATTTAACAAACCACACCATTTAAAAACTATACACTATAGACCAAATTTACATCCAAATAAACATTTCCACAACAATGCGAGTGCTAAGCATTTCATAAGAACCCCTAATCCCATTTTAAATAAACACTGTCAATTAGAAAGAACAACCCAAGTGCCAAAATTCCAAACAATACATATTAAAATCATTAAAACTTACTTTTAATATATTCAATCATCCATAAAACATCACAAAAAACTAATTGCGTGCATTGTGAAGGTGCGAATCATATTTTAAAATTTTTCAAAACAATATTTGGTACCTTAATAAAAAAATTCATCATGGACACATATATGCATTTAAATCAGACATACTAAATGTAACAATACAAGGCCATAGCTGCAGAATTGCGTCAAAAACCATTTTTTTAACAAATACCAAAAACTTATAAATGCGTAATAGACTAATTATATATATTGAAATGATGCAAATCAGATAATAATAATAATAATAATAATTGGAAGAACTAAGCGCCAAAGAAATGCATTAGAAAGGAAGATTTATTGATTGGCCTATATCAAGTCAAGAGCGGATACAATGACACTTCATCGGGAGGTAGAGCAATCCCTCGCAGACTAACCACGCATGCTGAACAGTGATAAAAACACACGACACACAACTCGCGATAGTATTAGGATTTAGCCAAATTAAATAAAAACACCAAAGATGAAATTAAGGGAAAATAAATCAATAAATCAATAAAAGAATGAGTAAATATATTGGAGCAGGGGAGTCGGCTGGCTAGAGGTGCTCTGAGTAGGGAAACTCACCAGAAATGGGGTCGGGTTCACCGAAGATGGCTTGGTTGGAGTGTAGGATGCCGGAAACAGTATGGTCGGAGTGCAAAAGAGGCCAGAACAGCGAGGGACGGAGTGGGAGGCAAGGGTGAGGTCATCTGAATAGAGCAGGTCAGACGAAGGGGGCTAGATGAGGTCGGAGCAGTGAGGGTGAGAGGCGGTGGGGAGGGCCAAAGTAAGGTCAAGGCGGTTGGGCTTGGATGGTTGGACAGAGGCGCGCGAGAGATGAGGGGAGGGATGGAGGGGATTGGCCGGGTGCTGGGCGGCCTTCTGAAGCACGCCGGTGAGGGAGGAGGGATGAGGTGTGAGACATACTGGAGTAGTAGATGGTGATGCAGGGGGGTCAGGGACAGCATGATGAGGACGAGGCTGGATGTGTGAAGCTGTTGCGTTGCGCTGGAAGGAGGGCGGCTAGGGTGCGAGACGAATGCAGGAGGGTAGTGAGGGCTGGGGGTTGGGAGTAGAGTCACTGCATAGGGTATAGTACGAGGGCGACGGGATTAGGGTTAGATAATTTTTTTTCATTTTATGTTATAATAATAATTATAATAATAATACAAATAATAATAATAATAATAAAACCAAAAATAATAAAAAAATAACATTAATAAAGATAATATTAATAAAATTTATTAACAATAAAAATAATAATTATAAGAATAATAAGAATAATAATAATAATGAAAATATTAATAATAATAAGAATAGTTAGCAATTTCCCGACTCTTGGGACGGTCGTGTGGCTACTGCCAACTGCGCGGTGACTGCGCACGGGTCTGAAACCTAGTAGATATATTAAACGGAAAAAAAATTTAAACCGGTACCCAGCCCGAACCTTGGGGCGAGGACCTGGAGCCAACAAATAATAAAATAAAAATAAATCAAAAAGTTGGGGTGTGACAGAAATTAAATTTCTAGCTAACCAAACTTGTTTATTTTTAGTTGTAATTTTACTATTTAATCAATCTATTCTTGTGAATAATACATATTTTTAATATCATAAATTTGATATTTTCTAAAACAATAATAATTTGAGTAATGACCATTAATATCATAATAAAAACATTTAACATTAGACATGTTTTTCTATTTAAATTAGGAACAAAGTAATTCTTATATATTTTTTGTCTTTCATCATTACTTCCTATTCCAAAATTTTCTTTTGGTATTTTATTTTTACCAAGGATTTGATTTAAGTATTTTTCTCCTTCTATCAGTGTAATAGAGTCTTTTTTTAAATAATCAATCTCAACCAATAGTTCTTTAATTTTAATATCATGTAGATCACTTGATTTATAAGAGTTAGATTTTAAATCTAAAATCTATTTTGACAAATTTTATTTATCTAAAAGAACTATATCATAATATTTCTTAATTTTTATACGATCTTTATTTATCGATTCATATTTTTCTTATAATAGAAAACAATATTTTTTCAATTCATCATAAGATAATTTTTCACAGCTAGAGTTTTTGAGAGTAAGAATATTGTACCTCATGATCTGTATATGTCATTAGACATACTATTTGGTTTTTATGATGAGAATATGAGTTTTTAAAATATTCATTATGCGAACCAAAAGTATTACTTCAGGTGGGCGTCATAATTCTCTTGCCTTTTCTTTTGTAGTTGTCTTTCCTTTGCGCTTTTAATAAAGGACGGTTTTCCTTTGTATGACCTTTTTCCTTTCATTCACAACATCTATTATCATCAGCCCCTTTCTTATCCTTCTTTTTTATAGATTTTCAAATTTCTTAGTAAGATCTTATAGATATTTATCCAGGTCTAGATGATTTGAATTAAATGATTCATTCATGTTCATTTTGAGAGAAGCTTCTTCATGTTTCACATGATTTTCAGCTTCAGTCTACATCTCAGCTTCATGCATCACTAGAGTTCCAATCAACTCCTTCATAGCTAAAATTTTTACAGATGTAGATTGATGTATAGTTGAGGATATTCCATTCCACTTAGAGGGTAGTACTCTGAGTACTTTTAATGCTTATTCTGATTATGGAATTGGATTTCCCAAAGTATCAATATCATTAACTATTTCTATCAACCAACCAATCATCCAGGTGATGGTTTTATCCTTACTCATTCTGAAAGTATCAAACTGTGATTTAACAGTAGTGTACCTTAGTTATTTGATGTCGTCGATTCCTTTATCAGAAACAACAATAGTCTGTCAAATCTCATATGCAGTAAGATATTTAGATACTCAATTGAATTCATCAGTTCCTAAACCACACACAATAGCATTCATAGCTTTTAAATTCATATCATATTCTCTTTATTGATCGTCACTCTAGTTTTCTAGATATTCCTTAGGAATTTTATAAGGTTTAACTATCTTCAAGTAAACCCTTATTCTAAGATTTTTCAAGTATATGATCATATGAATTTTCCAACATCCATATTTATCACTATTAAAATATGGAGCACGAATCATAAACATACCTTCTCTCAAATCAGTCATTTTCAGATATCTTGATCTGAATATTTAATTCAGGCTTGTTAGAGACAGAAAATAGAATAATCTTCAACTACCATAGTAGAGCACTTCCTTTGATGTAAATAGTTGATATCAGAAAAAAAAATCAGGAAGAAAACATACCGGTAGAGCCCTGCCTTTGATACTAATTATTAGTTCAA
Organism: Viscum album; assembly: GCA_963277665.1. Taxonomy (NCBI): domain Eukaryota; kingdom Viridiplantae; phylum Streptophyta; class Magnoliopsida; order Santalales; family Viscaceae; genus Viscum; species Viscum album. Next base: position 1,357,422,439 of record OY728164.1, read on the forward strand.
GATGGTGATGACAAGGATAAATACACATTAGGGGGTGAATTGTATACTAAAAGAACTTTAAACAGTTCAAAATGTCTCTCTTGTTTAGCGACAGACCTTTCCTTTTCTCTCAAAGATGAGCGAGAAACATATATAAATAAAGGAAATGAACACTACAATAAATAGTGGTTCAGGGAAAAAAAGATCCCCTAGTTCACTCCACCAATGCTCAACTCCACAAATTTGTAAATTTTCACTAGGTCCTATTATCCTAAGTCCTTTAATCCACAATTGAGTGTAGGGAGATGACACCTTTTAAATAAGGATTTATAAAGCCTTATGGTTCTTTTATAGGGAACTAATGTAACACCTCAAGCTTCCACGGTATGTTTCCCTTTGAATAATGCAATATCTTGCATTGTACGCAACTTCGAGATTCTAACACACTGCGACCAATCAAACTAGCCGTTATAAATAGTAATACCCATTTTTTTGAAATTTTATAAATTTTATTTTTCAAAATGGACTTCATTTTTGAATTCAAAATATTGAAATTAGATTAGGGTGAATTTTTGGTATTTTTCTGAAAACTTTCAATTTTTGAGGAATAGTGAAAAACACTGCGTTATTGGTTAAAACTGACTTTTTATTTAAATAATTATTTATTTTATTTAAATTTATTTTAGTTAAAAATAGATACATAATACCTATATAATTTCAATGTAATTCATTGGAGTCATTTTATAATAAGCTTAGATATATAAAAAAATTATTGAATTTTTTACCGTCTTTTACGCACCTCCTAGGAGCATTTGAAAAATTGCATAAAACTTAATTTTAATGCTTCTGGTAGTTGAATTTAAAAAATCTGAGAGACACAGTTGACATCAGTAAGTAAAATTTGGTTCAATAAGATGAAAATAATTTTTTTGAATAGTAACTTTTTACTTTTATTTACCACGGTTAAAAGTAAATAGGGTAATTAAGGGTAAAAGAATATTATAATTACCATAAAACATGTCCTAATTCTATTTGATAAGTGTAATTCGACCAAAAACAACCTTAGGAATAAAATATCATCCCTTTTGGTCCACTTGGATTAGATTAGGACATTTATTATTATTTTATTTAAAGAAGAGTTAAAAGAGTTAAATTCAAAGTTTAATAACTAAACCATTTTTAATATAGGGTTATACATAAGATAAATTTGACTATAAATATTTATTAGAAATATAAAAATATTTATTACATAATGATATTTTATTTATAATTTTTAGACATTAAATAATTTAATTTATTTATGACATGATGATGATGCAATAATTACCTTATTAATTAAAGATTAAAATAATTGATAATATAAATATCCAAATAAATGTAATTTGAGACTTTTGATAAATTTCACTAATTTTATAGGTTAATATGATATGTTAGGGTTTATTAAATAATTTTTTTTGAAGTAATAATGATGTTATGATTTTCACAAAAATCAAATACTAAATAGTGTCAAAATTGACATAATTGAGTTTTTAAAACAAATACTATATTATTAATTAATATAATATTCCTAAAAATTTAAGCTTCAGCCAAAGGACTTAGATAAGGTTTTATATATTAATAATGAACCACTTGGGGTTCTCTTGTCTTGTTATAGTAATTTTATTAACCATATAATATAAAAATACAAAGAGACATGGTAAATGACAATCTATTTAACTAAGAGTTAAATATAAAAGATAAGGTTAATACAATGACCTAAACCTATATAAAACCTATTGGTTCAGATGTTTTAGACACATACCCACATTATCCTATAAATAATTCATTTTTGAGACATTAGAAACCTAAAATTATTTTATTATAAAATAATATTTCAAGATTTTCTTAAAGTGACCTTCACCGCTCTTATAAAAGGGCACTCCCTATTCTCTTAATTTCACACATCCAAAGCCATTTGGATTGGCCAAAACCTACCCAAATATACTCCAAACTTTACTCCATTCATCATAGAGGCCTTCCTTTGGTCATAAAGCCAAATTAAAGATCCATTTTGATCAAATCAAAAGAAAGAACCTGAAGATGAGGTAAATATTTCATCACCTCATTCAAATTCTTTTCTTCTTCAACTTCCTCTTTATTTGTTGTTTACATTATAAAATAATAGCTCAATTATCTTATATATAATTTGATGTTATTATAAATATTCTATAACCATATTCGTTATTCTATCCATCCTATAAATGATAATATCACCATACGTGCTTACGTACGACTTACCGTCTCCACGTCGTGGTTTAGTTTGTTATTCAAACACTTCATTATTTTGGATGGGTATAATAATGAATATAACTGATGTAAATATTAAATATAACATGTTAATTATTCTATATATATGATATACCATCCAATTAAATACAATTTCACCATCAATATAATGATATTGTCGCTCGTGCGTACGTACGGATTACCGTCTCCACGAACGCGATAAGATTCATTCCTCGTCATAATAATTCAAGAATAATTTTCATTTTATGATTAAAAATAATGTTTATGAACATAATATAATTCTGTATATGAATCAAATACATCCTATCTATAATAAACATGGCTTACGTAACCAATCATATAAAGGAAAACGAATCAGTTAACACCCAAAACGATGATACTACTGAAATATTATTAACAAAGCAATATTAGAGTGTCATATATGATATCATATTTATGTATATAGTTCTTCTATAATTTAATAAAAATTATTTAATTATTATAAAGGAGGTTAAAATACCCCCTTCCAAGTAAAATTACAAGGTAAGGGTTAATTTCACAATCTCTTTATTGTCCGAGATTGTTTTTACGTAAGTATCTACTAGGACCTCTTTATCATCCACATCTGTATTTTCTTAAAAATGTATTTCAAAACATTTTTACTATTTACTAGACAATAGGTTAAAGTAATTTATACCCTTATTTTACCTTATATGTTTTGAAAGGAATCTTTCTGTCGTTTTCCAAAAAAGGTACTTTATGGCCTTTTTAGCAAAAATTAAGGTAAGAATGTTTTTTTAACTTATACAGCGAGCGCAACTATTTTACACCATTATAACATTGTCAAATATTCCCTTACAATATTATAAGAATATTTTCAAAATAAATGTTTTCTTTTATAATTACATGACTTCTAAATTATTTCAAAATAGAAAGATATATTTCTCTCAAAAAATTTTGATTTCATCTATGTCAACATTCTTTGATGGATTTTAAACATATTTGAAGTTGATTTATTTATGATACAAATATTCCATATTGTATTGAAGGTTTTGTGATTTATTTGACTATGGAAGTGTTATTTTTATACCATTAATGGTTTATGGATAAAGTATTTACATTTCATATGCTAGTTTTAATACGAATGTTTATGTTATGTTTAAACCTTTTCATATGAGGAATGCATTAGACTTAGTAAGTGATGGGTGGAGCTCTCTATAGCTCCTTGATGCATCGGTAGGTCTCATGAGACAAACTAGTGTCTTGTCACAAGGCCTTGAAAAAATCTTATTTGTATTCTTAGAACAAGGCCTTGACTATGTGGTTATGAAGTCTGGCATTATGCATTCCATCATTATGAAAGAGGCTATTGATATTGCATGTGATTATTGGACTAGTATAATATCCATGTGAATAAGTAAATGGAATTATTTGATTTTATCTTTGCTATATTATGTTGAAGTTTAAGTTTAAAAGTATTTTGTTTTAGTCTTATACATTGCCTTAAATGTTTATGCTTATTTATGAAAGTTTTCGCTATATTGTTATCCTTACTGAGTATCTGATCTCACCCATTTCTAGGTTTTATTTTTTCCAGGATGTGAAGAAGTATTTTATAGTTGACCTGCAGGGATAGGCTAAGGATATAAGTGTGTTCAAAAGGGGACAAAATGATATTGATGTTTTTATTTCATGATGCAATGTAAAACTTATGAATGTATCTCGTACTTCCAAGGATACTAAAATGATCGGTCTTTCAGGACATGATTCCTTGTATCATTCCAATGTTATGTAATAATTCACCAACTCTGGGTAACTAGGGTCGGGGCTTTATAGTTGGTATCAGAGGAAGTTTAGTACAAACCTTGGAAACTAGATTTTGAATAACTCTGATTAGAGAACACTACCCTAAGATAGACTTTGAGGATTGGTATAGAAGATATAGCATCCCGTCTTTTTACGACATAACTTTCATTTCATTACACGAAACTGAGGATCGTTAAGGTTTAATGTCTTGGAAAAAAGGAACATAATACATAAAAAAACATAAAACATTCTTCTTAAACACTTGAAAGGCTTCTCCTTTAGTTCATCCTAGGTTCATTACTGCATCTCATAACCTGGGGACATACATCAAAAGAAAGGGTGAGCAGAAGGCCCAGTAAGGGAAACAAGAGAAACATTTTACATGTGAACTTGAGATACTTCAATAAGGACATGAAAAGAACTTTAAGGCATGAGAAAGAAATCATGAGATACATCATAATAAAAATAACATTTTTCATAACTTGAATATGTGGCTGCAACATTTAATATTGACAATCGTTTTGTTTCACCAAGGTCCATCCCCAAGGTGTCGTTAAAAATTACCAAGGTTATTCACCAAGGCGTCGTTAAAATGGTCATCTCTAGAGATTAAGTCTTTACCCAATGCATTGGAGCACTATTAGGGCGCACCCTTAAATTTTCCTTTATTATCATGTGATCCACATATATCATCATCAAACATTTCATAAATAACCCATATAGCATAAAATAAATGGGTTTCATTTCATAATCATAACGTTTTAAAAACTGCTTTAAAGACATGATCTTTACGTTACTTTAAACCCACAGAAAGGGAAAGTGGGTATCATGTATGTAAATCCCAGAATTTAAAATAGAACATTTTGATATATATATGAATACCCCTGTAGAAATAAGAGCTTTGTGTATTCACTTTATAACATAAAATAATTTTGAGAGAAGAGAGGCATTTTGAGATGAAAATTCTGCAGCAAAACGGCTATGTTACAAGGTTTTAGAAAACTTTGAAAAGAGAGGGAACATGGGTCGAACAATCATAATTGACCCATAAAACAGTATAGGGATAGAATAAGGAGGATATATGTACATGGTGATGCAATTTCAAGGACATACCATTTGAAATGAAAAACATGGAAGGAAGACAAAAATTTGATTTCTCTTATGAAAATACGGCAGCCTAACGGCGTCACTTAAACTTCAACAAAAATGAATTGAACAGATCAAATAGGGTCTCTAATAATATGATCATAAGAGATAAGTATGATAGATATAGAGATCATACCCCAACATAATAAAAAGTAACTTGAAATATTTGACATGAAAATCGAACTTGAAAAAAAGAGAAGGGTGAAAGAATCAGTTAAAAATTCGGCAGCCTAACGGCGTCACTTAAACTTTCATAAAACGAAATGATGAGAGTAAGAGGGGATCTCTCATCATATAAACATGAAAGTGCAGTAAGAGGAATATAAAATAACATCCTCTCACATAAGAACATGGAGCATAAAGGGAATGACATAAAGGAGATTACATGAAAAGAAAGAGAAAGGTCGGATCCCTTACCTTAAAACGTGACTCTTGAAACTCAAATTTTTGGACCTTGAGGGCTTGGGGCACCTTGGGAGGACTCCTTTGGAGGTAAGGAGACCAGAACTTCATTGGGGGAGAGTTGGGAGTGAAAACTAAAGGAGGAAAGGGTGGGTATTTATAGGGAAAGTGAGGGGACAAGGCATTAATGGCCAAGGGACACCTCATTAGTGGTTTTGGCAAAACCATGGGCTTTCCCGTGGTATTTGCCCATGGTATTGGCCACTTGGGACACCTCATACCTTATCTTACTATTCATAATTCGACCATATTGAATATATACTTAATAAATCATTTAATGATGTCATTAAACACCCGTAACTTAAAAACTATATTTTCACTATTCATCAAAAATTCAACTTTCTCAGAATAATCCCAAAATTTCACCTTAACCAAATATCAATGCTCTGATTTTAAAAATGAAATCCATTTTATAAAAATAATTTTCTAAATATTTTTAATTAAAATTTTAATTAAAAACACTATTCACCAAAAATTCATTTTTTTCAGAAAAATCCCCAAAAATTACCTTAACATAATATCGATGCTCTGAGTTCAAAAATAAAGTCCTTTTTATAAAAATAATTTTCTAATTATTTTTAATTAAATTTTTAATTAAAAAACACTATTCATCCGAAAAAACTAATACTTGACTAATAATTTATGAAACCGTTATTTACCCATTTTATTGAATCACATTACTTAATCTAAGTGTCTAAATTATATTAAAACTTTCTTTGAGTGAAATTACTAATCCATTTGGTCACATTACTAATCCTAAGCGTAAAATCACTATTCATAATTTACTATTCATAAAAAATTAAGTTGATCTTATTAGACTCCAAATTCCTTACTGAACACTTTTGTAGAAGACCATTTTTTGAAAATCATTACACATCATTAATTATTTAGGGTTTACGTAAATGTTTTAAAATATCCCTTTTTCAAATATTCATCAATAAAACATATCCTAAAATTATCCGGACAAAAGAAAATCCACAAACATCGCTAAAGGAAGAGATCTCAATTTATTCCCCCGAAAGGATTACACAAGGAAGCTAGGGTCTCGTCACATAGCCCCTTATAACACCGGCGCATAAGACCTAAGTGTAAGGTGTGCTATGGTGAGAGAATCTGAGGGAGGCTCAGATAACATTGCCCTAGTAGTAATCTCTACTAACTTGAACTTCTCCCATAGGCGTTTCTGTTCAAGATTGATACGCTGGAGTTCGGCTTGGGCTTGGTCCAAAGTGAAGCCCACAGATGCTACCTCCTTCCCAAGCTCTGATAAGTGGGCTTCATAAGGGTCAAGTCTACTAGATGAAGCCATCGACTCCTCTTTCTGCATTAACCATTAACATCTTATTAAATCAATAAGAGTAAGTTAATATACTACTCAAAAAGATTGGGTCGTTACAGAAGAACTTCCTAGAATTATGATACTCTAGAGATTTTGTGAGTTTTCCAAGAAATAAATCCCTATCTAGATATGAGGAGGTTGATGCGTCTCTGGCACAGATGTACCTAGTGGTAAAACCCGAAAACACCGCTTTGAGCTAGACTCGAACGGGAACTGGTGCATGACAACGGGCCTTGTTGCACTCTTGGTTACGACACTCCTGGGGTATATGCTTAGGATAATTCTTATTTTCTTTAAAAATAATTATGAAGGGTTTATGAGTATATACTTCCTCAAAGAAAACATTTTTATGATTATAGATTATATCTATAAACTGTTCAATTTATGTTAACTATTTTACATGTTTAGAATTATGTATTGTGATTCATAAACTAATCTAGTGTATGACATTGTTTAGAAATGGTTCCTAGTGGAAGGAATGGAAACTGTATCAACCCACATAATCCATGTAGGGATTTCCCTCCTACTCAAGATAATTATAGTGGAGCTGGTGATACAAATGGTGCTGATCAGCTTATCATCATACTGGGACAACTCACTCGGGTTATGAATAATAACCTTACCCGTATGGAGCACCCTGATCCACAGCACGGAGGATCAATGTTAGACCGCTTCATGAGGAAACAACCACCAACATTCAATGGGAGTACAAATATATTAGTAGCTGAGTAATGGATAAGTTCCTTAGAGAAAATATTCCATGCTTTGGGGAGTAGCGAAAGGGAAAAAGTTATCATGGCAGTTTATCACCTCACGGGAGATGCAGATCAATGGTGGTCATTATTCCAAAACAAAAAGAAAGATGAAGAAGTATCAAAAATGTAATGGAGGGAGTTTAAAGATATTTTCTTAGAAAAATACTTTCCTTGTGACCATCGAGTGAATATAGAAAGACAATTTCTGAGTCTGAGGCAAAAGGAAGTTGAGAATGTCACAAAGTATGATGCTAACTTTACAAGGTTAGAAAGACATGCTGTAGATTATATACATAATCCAATAAGTGATATTTATCATTTATTTTATGGTTTAAAACCATTTCTCCATCGATCATTAGTCTCGCAATCCTTCTAATCGTATGAAGATATTGTCTCATGTGCTATCAAGACAGAAAAGGAATTCTCTAAGTCTTATGACTTTAAATAAAAGCAAGAGAAGAAGAGATCTGCTAAACACTCTGGAAATGGAAATAAAGGGAAGAAGGGAAAATTTGAATATACATATTGTAGTAAATGTTGGAAGAAACACCCCAGTACTTTCCTGAAGGGAATGGGAGTCTGTTACAAGTGTGGTGAAAAAGGCCACCAAGCTCGTGATTGCAAGGGGAAGAAAGAGGTTGTCAATGTTGAATGCTATAATTGTAGAGAAAATGGGCATTATGCAAATTAATGTCCTAAGCACCAAGGGAACATACTTCAAAAAAGGTCAAGGGAGCAAGTCCAAGCTTATGTGATCACTACTGCTGGGGTTGAAGCTACGAAAGACATGGTGGTGAGTAATTTAATGGTTTCCTCAAGCTTAGCTAATGATTTATTTGATTCTAGATCATCACATTGTTTCATATCTTTCCATTTTGCTAAAAAAATTAGATCTTTTCAATTTGACTTAACAAGGGAGTTGTTAGTCAAAACACATAATGGAAGTATCATCGAAACAAAGTTTTGTGAACCATTTCCCATTAGAGAATATAAATGTTCTTTATCTGCTAATCTCATCATCATACCCATGATTGAATTTGATATAATCCTCAGAATGGATTGGCTTTCGGACCATGATGTGAAAATTTATTGTAAGAAGGAGGTTACAATTTTCGATGATGATAAGAAGTACCTTATCTTTAGAGCAGAAACGTCACCACCTGATTCTTATCTAGATCCACCCTCTGTAGCTCTACTAAAATCAATTATTGAGGAGGAATAGAATGAAATAATTATGGGTGAGGAAAAAAATGTTTGAATAGAGGACGTACCTATTGTGAAAGAATATGTTGATGTGTTTCCAGAAGATCTACCTGGACATCCTTCAAAATGAGAAATTGAGTTTTTCATTGATTTAATTCCTAGTTCAAGACCCATATCAAAGACCCCTTATAGAATGAACACTATGAAATTAGAGGAACTAAATAAACAACTAGAGGAATTGAGTAATAAGGGATTTATTCACCCTAGTGTTTCTCCATGGGGAGCCCATGTCCTTTTTGTTAAGAAGAAAGATGGATCTATGAGGTTATGCATTGACTACAGGGAGATAAATGTTATAACAATAAAGAACAAGTATCCACTACCTCTCATTGATGATTTATTCGATCAACTTTATGGAGCTCAATATTTTTCAAATATTGACCTTCGATCTGGATATCAACAGTTGTGTGTGAAAAAGGAAGACATTCTAAAAACAGAATTTTGAACCAGGTAAGGGCATTATGATTTTATTGTAATGCCTTTTGGATTGACTAATGAACCCTATGTTTTCATGGATCTAATAAACAGAGTTTTCAATGAATATCTTGATGACTTTGTAGTGGTATTTATTGATGATATCTTGGTATACTTAAAAATATACAAAGATCATGAAAATCACTTGTGCATTATCCTAAGGACTCTTAGAAGAAATGAATTATATGGGAAGTTTAGCAAGTGTGAATTATGGATTCAAGAGATTTTTTTTCTTGGCCATATTATCTCTAAGGGTGGAATCTATATTGATCCTTCAAAGACCAAGGCAATCCAATAATTTCCAGCACCAACGAGTATAACTAAGGTACACAGTTTTATTGGTTTAGCAGGTTATTATCAGCATTTTGTCTAGAATTTTTCCCAATTGGCACACCCATTAACAAAGCTCACACGTAGAGGGGTTAAATTTGTTTGGACAAAAGAGTGTGAATAATGTTTCAAAAAACTAAAGAGAAGATTATTCAATGCTCCTATATTGACTCTACCATCGAGGAATAATGGGTTTGTTATTTATAGTTATGCTTCAAAGAAAGGTCTTGGTTGTGTCCTTATGCAGAATGATAGAGTTATTTCCTATGCATCACGACAACTAAAAATTCATGAGAAAAACTATCCTACTCATGATCTTGAGTTATCAGCTGTAATCTTTGCTCTGAAAATATGGAGACACTATCTCTATAGTGAAAAATGTGAGATTTACACTTATCAAAAGAGTTTGAAGTACATTTTCTCACAAAAAGAACTCAACATGAGGCAAAGGTGATGGATTGAACTACTCAAGGATTATGATTTCACTATACACTACCACTCAGGAAAGGAAAATAAGGTGGTAGATGCTTTGAGTAGAAAAGATCATGGAGTTTTGAACAAGATGAGAGTTGAAAGGGATCCTATTTTCATGGATCTAGTAAAGATGGATATGGGAATAACCATGGAAGGTGAAACATAAATACTTTTTCAAATATTTGTCAAACCATCTTTACTATAAAGGATAAAGAGTTCTTAGAATGATGATAAGGAGTTTCAAAAGAAGATCAAAGTTGTGAATGATGGGAGATTGAGTGAATTCATATATGAAGATGAAATTTTAAAATTTGGGAAGGGACTTTGTGTTCCCAATATACCTGATCTACAAAGGGAATTGTTGGATGATGCTCATAGCTCTAATTTCTCTATACACCTTGGGAGCACCAAGATGTATAGAGATTTGAAGGAACATTTTTGGCGGGACAGCATGAAGAGGGAGATTGCTGATTTTGTGTCAAGATGTATGGTTTTTCAACAAGTGAAAGCTGGAAGGAAACAGCCTGGAGGGGTCATGCAACCTCTTCCCATACCTGAGTGTAAATGGGATAATATTACGATGGACTTTGTCATGGGGATACCAAAGACTCCTAGAATAAATGATGCAATATGGGTCATTGTTGATCGTCTTACCAAGTCAACACATTTTCTTGATATAAGAGAAGATTTACCACTTGAATGTATGGAAAGACTATATATTAATGAATTTTTAAGACTTCATGCAGTACCCTTATTGATTGTTTCTGATTGTGATCTCTGTTTTACATCAAGATTTTGGAAAGTCTTCAGAAGGCCCTGGATACTGAACTTTGTTTGAGCACTACCTACCACCCTCAAACTGATGGACAATCAGAACGGACTATTAAAACCTTAGAAGACATGTTGAGATCTTTCTCACTTGACTTTCAAGGTATGTGGGATCAATATTTACCTCTGGTCTAATTTTCCTATAACAATAGCTTCCATTCAAGTATTCAGATGACATCATATGAAGCATTATATGGAAAGAGATGTCGCACACTAACTTGTTGGGATGATATTGGTGAAAGAAAACTCATAGGCCCAAAACTTTTTGAGGAAACAATGGAAAAGGTGAAGGTTATCCAAACCGACATTAAAGCATCCCAAAGTAGGCAAAAGAACTATGCCGATAACCGAATGAAGGATTTGGAATTTCGGGTAGGAGATCGTGTTTTCTTAAAGGTATCTTCATAGAAGAGAGTTATACAATTTGGTAAGAAGGGAAAATTAAGTCCCAGGTACATCGGACCTTTCGAAATTCTAGAACTAATTGGAGTTGTAGCTTATCGTTTGGCAATGCCTTCAAGTCTTTCCAAAGTTCATGAGGTATTCCATGTATCACTGTTGAGAAAATACATGTCTGACCTAACGCATGTACTCACCTATGAGAAAATTGAACTGGAACCTGATATGTATTATTTTGAAGAGCCTAACAAAATTCTTGATACCAGAGAACAAGTGCTGAGAAACCGGACGACTCATCTGGTAAAAGTTCTATGGAGAAATCATAAGATGGAAGAGGAAACTTGGGAACCCGAGGAACTTATAAAGAAGAACCACCCGAATCTTTTTATGCAGTAATATTATAGAATTTTAGATGACAAAATTATTTTAAGGATGGGATAATGTAACACCCCAAGCTTCCACAGTATGTTACCCTTTGAATAATGTAATAGCTTGTATTATACGCAAATTCGAGATTCTAACACACCGCGACCAATCAAATTAGTCGGTATGAATAGTAATACCCGCTTTTTTTAAATTTTATAAATTTTATTTTTCAAAATGGACTTCATTTTTAAATTTGGAATATCGAAATTAACTTAAGGTGAATTTTTGGTATTTTTTTGAAAACTTTCAATTTTTGATGAATAGTGAAAAACATTGCATTATTAGTTAAAACTGACTTTTTATTTAAATAATTATTTATTTTATTTAAATTTATGTTAGGTCAAAATAGATACATAATACCTATATAAGTTCAATGTAATTCATTGGATTCATTTTATAATAAGCTTAGATATATAAAAATTTTATTGAACTTTTTACCGTCTTTTACCCTCCTCCTAGGGGCATTTGCAAATTTGCATAAAACTTAATTTTACCGCTTATGTGAGTTGAATTTCAAAAATACAGGAGACATGATTGACATCAGTAAGTAAAATTTGGTTCAATGAGATGAAAATAATTTTTTGTGAATAATAACTTTTTAATTTTATTTACCACGGTTAAAAGTAAATAGGGTAATTAAGGGTAAAAATGATATCATAATTACCCTAACACATGTCCTAATTCTATTGGATAAGTGTAATTTGACCAAAAAAACCTTAGGAATAAAATATGATCCCCTTTGGTTCACTTGGATTGGATTAGGACATTTATTATTATTTTATTTAAAGAAGAGTTAAAAGAGTTAAATTCAAAGTTTAATAACTAAACCATTTTTAATATAGGGTTATACATAAGATAAATTAGACTATAAATATTCATTAGAAATCTAAAAATATTTCCTACATAATGTATTTTATTTATAATTTTTAGACATTAAATAATTTAATTTATTTATGACACGATGATTATGCAATAATTACCTTATTAATGAAAGATTAAAATAATTAATATTATAAATATCCAAATAAATGTAATTTGAGACTTTTGATGAATTCCACTAATTTTCTAGGATAATATGATATTTTAGAGTTGATTAAATAATTTTTTTTTGAAGTAATCATGTTGTTATGATTTTCACAAAAACCAAATACTAAATAGTGTCAAAATTGACATAATTGAGTTTTTAAAACAAATACTATATTATTAATTGATATAATATTTCTAAAAATATAAGGTTTGGACAAAGGATTTATATAAGGTTATATATATTAATAATGAAACACTTGGGGTTCGCTTGGATTGTTATAGTAATTTTATTAACCATATAATATAAAAATGCAAAGAGACATGGTAAATGACAAACTATTTAACTAAGAGTTAAATATAAAAGATAAGGTTAATATGATGACCTAAAGGAAAAAGAATCAGTTAACACCCGAAACGATGATACTACTGAAATATTATTAACAAAGCAATATTAGAGGGTCATATATGATATCATATTTATGTATATAGTTATTGTATAATTTAATAACAATGATTTAGCTATTATACAGGAGTTTAACATACCCTCGACCAAGGAAAAGTACAAGTTAAGGGTTAATTTCACAATCTCTTTATTATCCGAGGTTGTTTTTACGTAAGTATCTATTGGGACCTCTTTATCATCCACATCCATGTTTTCTTAAAAATGTATTTCAAATCATTTTTACTATTTACTAGAAAATGGGTTAAAGTAATTTATACTATTATTTGATCTTATATTTTTTGAAAGGAATCTTTCCGCCATTTTCCAAACAAGGTACTTTATGACCTTTTCGACAAAATTAATGTAATAATGTTTTTTTAACTTATACGGAGGGTGCAGCTATTTTATGTCGTTATAACATCGTCAAAGCTTCCCTTAAAATCTTATAATAATATTTTCAAAATAAATTTTTTCTTTTATAATTATATGACTTCTAAATGATTTCAAAATAGAAAGAGATATTTCTCTTAAAAAGTTTTGATTTCATCTATGTCAACATTCTTTGATGGATTTCAAACCTGTTTGAAGTTGATTTATTTATGATACAAATCTTACATATTGTATTGAAGGTTTTGTGATATATTTTACTATGGATGTGTTATTTTTATACCATTCATGGTTTATGGATAAAGTATTGACATTTCGTATGCTAGTTTTAATATGAATGTTTATGTTATGTTTAAACCTTTTCATATGAGGAATGCATTATACTTAGTAAGTAACAGGTGGAGACCGCTATAGCTCCTCGATGCATCGGTATGTCTCATGAGACAAACTAGTTTCTTGGCACAAGGCCTTGAAAAAATATTATTTGTAGTCTTGGCACAAGGCCTTGACTATGTGGTTATGAAGTCTGACATTATGCATTCCATCATTATGAAAGAGGATATTAATATTTCATGTGATTATTAGACTAGTAGATTATACATGTGAATAATTAAATGGAATTATTTGATTTTGTCTTTTCCATATTATGTTGAATTTTAAGTTTAAAAGGCTTTTGTTTTAGTCCTATACATTACCTTAAATGTTTATGCTTATTTATGAAAGTTTCCACTATATTGTTATCCTTACTAAGCATATGAGCTCACCCCTTTCTATGTTTTAGTTTTCCTAGGATGTGAAGAAGTATTTTATGGTTGACCTGCTTTGATAGGATAAGGATAAAAGTTTGTTCAAAAGGGGACAAAATGTTGTTGATGTTTTTATTTTATGATGTAATGTAAAACTTATGAATGTATCTAGTACTTCCAAGGCTACTAAAATGATCGGTCTTTTGGGAAATGATTCCTTATATCATGCCAATGTTATGTAATAATGCACTGACTCTGGGTAACTGGGGTCAGGGTGTTACAACTAAAAAACCATAGCTTAGTGTAAGAAATTGACACTTAATCCATGACTGAGTTCGAGCAGTCGAAACTCCACAAAATCAATAGAGGTTGATTTTATTGATAATAAGGGTTTCACTTAACAATTGTAGAAAAAAATGAAAGATGTATTCATATCTTTAATATAGCACAATGATAAATAGATCTTCAACTTTGCTTGGGCTTTCTTTAAACAGTGATAGAGAAATCACCAGACAGATGTTTAAACATGTATATCTCAAAAGTTTATATACGAAAAATGCTTCTTAGTTCTTGAAAATGAAGATGTAATGATAAGGTGTAGTATTAGAGACATCAATAACAGTAGCAGCAGCAGTAGTAAGACAACAAATCAAAATATGTATGTCTCCAAAGTATATCTCTGAAAACAATGACACGCGTTTTTGTGTGTATATCACTTTTTTTGTATATCACCACTTATATATATTCACGTATATATATATATATATATCAATAAAGAGTGTAATTATATTTATATCATTGATTGAGAAACTCCAGGTCAAAAATAACTCCAGAAATATCACACAATAAATTGTGAACATTTGAATTCAAAATTATTCAAGAGAGTCGTGACTTCCTGTAAGAATAGTAATGATTCACTCTGTGGAATATGAATATTTAAAATGATCATAATTAGAATTTGAATCAGTTGTAAATGATATTTGAATAGATCTTTAATATTGTCAAGATATTTTCATAAATCATAGATAATATCATGAATTTAAAACTCTATCGTTGAATAGTCAAATGTAGGGTTCCTTCGTGTAACAAAAAAACTATAAATGTAGGGTTTGACAGCGTAGGGTTGTTCACAAAAGTAGGGTTGATTTACCACATTTTTTTCCTCAAACGTAGGGTTTATTCCAAATATAGGGTTGTTGAACCATACTTTCCTGGTATCATAGGGTCGTTGATCCATACATGATGGCCTAAATATAGGGTTTATTCTATACAGTATGTAACTTCTTGGATCTGGATGCCACTTTAAGGAGACCCATACCTGGTTGGCCACATGGCCTCAAGCACATTTCCCCAAATTCCAGAGGCTGCTGACTAGCAGCGAGAGCCTAGGTGTGATAGTGGGGAAACTATGCCCTCATTGGCAGAATGTAACACAATAAAAACAATAAAAATTCAATAGCAAAAGCAGTAATACCATAACAGAAATAAACAGCAGAAGACTGATAATAAAAATAACCACGAGTCAAATCATATAAAGGATGATGATGCATGTCACATGTTCTAGGAAAAAAACCAAAACAAGTTACACTACAGTAATACATGATATAAATACCAAAAGTACAAAAACAAAACAAAAGAGACTCAGAAGCATTGCAAGACTTGGCTTGGTCCCATGCTATCCTACTCCTAACAAAAAATCAAGTACCTATAAAAGGGTTCTTACCCTTATCGACACCTGCAACAATATAATCTATTTGGGACAAAAAACATGACCCAAACAGGGCGTGAGACTAAATCCCAATAAGTAACCTCCCAAGATCCATGCCAGTCTGTTAGTGAGGTAGTGTACCATAATGAAATTAGTAAGTTGTGAAGTACTCAAAAGTAAATAATCCTACGATCATTGGTATTAATTTACATTCATTTCATGTTCATTAATTAATTCAATTACATTTAATTATATAAGTCTCGAGATCTGGCCTAAGCCTGACAACCCCTGTGTAAAAGAAAGCACAATATATACCTCGGAAGGCTATCTAAACAAGTGAAGACCAAATCCAAGATTTTTCTTTGGCTTGGCAAACGTGTCATAAGTCATTTCATTTAAATATTCAATTTATAACCTAAGCATATCCATGACATTCCTAAATTGTAATTCAAGTATCACTCTAGGTGAAATTCTATCTACAACCTATTAGCCTATCCTGGTGAAACTCTTAGTAAACTCGGTATCACTCTAGGTGCAAACCTACCAACATCCTATAAGCTCGTCCCGACGAACCTCTCTGGAATCCTGGTATCACTCTAGGTGTGGTATAAGTCCATGTCAACTAAGCCCATTACTAGAGGTCCTATGAGGAATTCCCAGGTATCACTCAAGACATGTAAATAAATACAATAGATTCTGTTTATGGCATCTCTCAAAGATTCATGTTTCACTTGGAGAAACAAGTAAAGCCTCCATGAGCCCGACTGCTACACCTGTGGCTCGCTCATAGCTTGAACATAACAGCCTGACTAACCTCATAAGGCTTGGCCTTTTGATTACTCACATGGGTAAAACACACAACAAGAAACACATGTAATCTAAACCATTATAGGGCTTTAACAATAACAAACTCATGTGGGCAATTCATATAACACGAAACACATGTAAATTACACTTTTACATGGTTTAAACAATAGTAACTCATATGGTAACAATTCATATAACAAGTCTATCATGCAATTTAAATAATAAAAAGGCTTAACCATCAAATAGCTCACATGGGAAAAACATTTATATAACCAATTGCATTTCAAACAACCCAAGGTAGGGAAATCAAATGAATTCCCATAGGCATCCTAGGCCAAACGACCATAAATGGTCATCCAAGGAAAATACACCCATGGGGTGGCCCTAATTCAAGGTAAAAACCCCTAAAATGCTTCAAATTGTGTAATTAATTACCTAAACAATGATAGACAATAGAAATTGTCAAAATTCATTCAAGGAAACACCCCACAAATGGGTGTGCAGTACTCTGACACATATAATCAACTTGACAATTGATGAAAAGCACAAGACCACCTACTTCGTGCTAGTACAACTCTCCTCATTTAGTGTCGGCCTCTAATTCGATCTAGAACAGAGTAGATCTATAAAAATATCATAAATTATCAAGGCTCAATGACTAATTCGAGAGAAGAAATCAAGAAGAACATCTTAAGAGGAATCGAGAGCTTACCGATTGGGTTCCAACGCATCCGACAGTGATCAAATCAGTGTTCAGATGATCAAACGGGAGGAGAAACAAGGTTTGGCATTGTGGTTCATGAACCCAACAAGCCCTCTATTGAAAAAATGAGGAAATGAGGCTACTGCCCATTTTTAAAAAAACTAAAAGTACACGGTGTGTACTTGAGAATACATGTTGTGTATATGCCAGTTTTACCCTCCTTCTACCAACATGATTTAAATGTCATAAAAAGGTCTACTGATATCAATACACAGCGTGTACTGGGATTACGTAGTGTGTAACCCTCAATCATGTTGTTCAATAGTCCTGTATTCATCCCTTAACCTCTTTTTCTTCAATTTTCTTAAATAAAATTTGAAATTAAAAGATTCATGCCTCAAAGGAAGAATCGGGTTCTTATAAATTTCCCCCTTAAAATAATTAATCCCTGAATTTCCCTTTCAAGGGTGATGAATAAATATCTAAGAATAATTCCAGCCACTGCGATCGTACATCGACCTCCCTCTCCCAAGTCTCGTCCTATACTCGGTCGCGCTACCATAGCACCCGTACTAAATGAACAGACCAGCCATGAATAATCTTTGTGCTATGATCCACAATTTGAATAGGATGCTCCTCAAAGGATGCATCTACCTCTAACTCAACCTCCTCGAGATGAAAAGTGTGAGACGGGTCTAGAAAGTAACGTCACAACTGAGAAATGTGGAAGACGTCATGCATAGACTTGTACCTCTAGGGTAACTGAAACCGATAGGCAACTGGCCTGATCCTCTCCAGAATCCCAAATGGCCCGATGTACCTTGGAAAAAGTTTACCTCTTCTCTTGATCCACTTATGTCCCAGCCTCATTGCAACACATAGGAAAACTCGATTCGCGACCTCGAACTCTAGAGGTCATCTACAGTGATCGACATAATATTTTTGATGAGATTGCATAATATCCATCCTCTTTCGATTCAACTGCACCTGATCAGTGGTATCCTAGAAAAGATGAGGTCCCAACATAGCTACTTATTCTGCCTCCATCCAACATAGGGGTGATCGGTGTGGTCTACCATACAAAGCTTCATATGGAACCATCTAAATAGTATCCTGAAATCTATTGTTTTAGGCAAACTCAACCAAGGGTATGTGTTTCTCCCAAGAACCCCTAAAATCCAGGATGCATGCCTGAATCATGCATTCTGACTGGTCATCTGTCCGAGGGTGGTAAGTTGTGCTCAGAAGCACCTATATACCCAGCGCCCTTTGTATCCCTTACTAGAAATGAGAATTAAACTAGGAATCCCTATCTGAAACAATATAATGTGGGACCTCATACAGCCATACAACCTCACAGATGTACAACCTCTCAAAATCATCAATACTGAAGGTTTATTTGATCGATAGGAAATGTGCAACCTTTTTGAGACTGTCAACAACAACCCATATTGCATCGTTACATCGAGGTAACCTCAGTAAACCTATCACAAAATCCATCTCAAAATCATTCCATTTTAACTCAGGAATGGATAGTTGACCCAAAATTTTGGCTAGTCACTGGTGTTCCGCCTTCACCTACTGAAAAGTGGAACATCTCATGACAAAACCAGCTACATCCCTTTTCATACCTAGCCACCAATACTAATGATATAAATCTTGATACATCTTAGTGACACCAGGATGCACTGCCCATATAGAGGCATGAAATTCCCACACCATCTCCTCATTCATGTCAGCTAAAACCCATATGTGAGCATGTAACTGTAGAAATTCATCCTCACATATGGTCTAACTAGGTGGAGGGTCTTCACCTGCCACACTCTCTCATAGAACCAGGCCTTCAGAATCCGATAGTTGCATCATCCTTACTCTATCCAGTAGGATAGAGGTAACAACTAAGGATAAAAGAAATGTCTATCTCTACCTATCATGCACCTCTAAATGCATCTCAAAAAACAAAGCCATAAGTTGTCACTCACTATTGGCCTATTGCACTACCTATATCTGAGTCCTCTTGCTCAGTGCATCAACCACTATATTTCCTTTACTAAGCATGTAGGTAAGCTTGAAGTCAAAAGACTGAAGGTATTATACCCACCTTCACTGCCTCATATTAAGATCACATTGAGTGAATATGTACTTGAGGCTTTTATGGTCTGTATGAACCATAAAATGCTCTCATAATAAGTAATGTCTCCAAAAATGTAATGCATGAACAACTATGGATAACTCAAGATCGTGTGTCAAATAATTGCTCTCATGTGGCCTTAGCTGTCGAGACTCATACGCAACAACTTGATCCCCTTATATAAGCACTGCTCCTAGCCTGATACCTAATATATCATAATACATGGTGTAACTCATGCTCGACTCTGGAAAAATCAATATCGGCGCTAAAGTCAATCTTTTTTTCATCTCTTGAAAGGTCATCTTGTATGAATATGTTCATACATACTTCACACCCTTTTTAGTTAGGCTTATCAATGGCACTTCTAAATGTGATAAGTCATGTATGAAGAGCTTGTAGTAACCATCTATCCCTAGAAAACTCTGCACCTCAAAGACGTTCTTAGGATACTCATAGTAAACTACTACTCTCACCTTCTCTGGGTCCACTGATACTCTTATCTCCAAGATGATGTGACCCAAGAAGTGAATCTAATCCATCCAAAAGTGGAACTTTATGAGCTTATCATATAACTAATAATCTATCAGTGTACTCAAAATGATCTCAAGATGTGTGGCATGGTCATGTTGATTATGAGAATACACTAAGATATAATCCACAAAAACCAAAACAAACAAATCAAGATAAGGATGTAACACTCAATTCATCAGTTCTATAAAGATTGTTGGTGTGTTTGTGAGACCGAATGACTTAACAAGATACTCATATAGAACATACCTGCTCTGAAAGGCTATACAAGGTATTTTTGGTAATCTAACACACACCTGGTGATAACCGAATCTTAAATCGATCTTAGATAATACCCAAGATCCTCGAAGATAATAAAAAGATCATCTATTCATGGAAGAGGATAACAGTTCTTAACCTTCAACTGGTTCAATTTCCGATAATCTATGCATAGTCTGGGGGTATCGTCCACCTTTTTCATAAAAATGATCGGTAAAACCCAAGGACAAGTATTGGGTCAGATGAAACCCTTAGATTCCAAATACTTTAGTTGTCACTTGAGCTCTTACAACTCCATTGTAGTCATCCTATAAGGAGGAATGGATATCAGTGCAGCTCCTGGAACAAGCTTGATAAAGAACTCTACCTCTCTTACCAGAGGTAGGCCTAAAAATTCATCTGGGAAGATTTACCTAAAATAATCAACTACCAGAGGAAAATCCATTTGACATGTTCCCTAGTCTTCCAAATATAAAATCTCAATCTAGGTTGTCATCCTGCCCAACCCACGATGCTCGGGTCTAGCTTGGCTCGCCTGGATATCCCATTCACCCTTATGTAGAAACAATATGTTCTCTAGTGATATAAAACTCACCCTTTAGTGATAAAAATCGACAAAAGCTTGAAAGTAAATCAACCATTCCATTCCAAGAATGACATCAAATTATGTCATCTCTGAGACATAGATGTCTCATAAGAAGTGACACCCACCAACCTCAAGGGGGCACTCCTTGCACTGATTCACACTTGTCATTCTAATACCCAACGGAGTTTCTAGCATCATAACATCATCAGAAGTTAAAACACAAAGTCAGGGCTCTCCACAATGGGCACAGATATGAAACTATGTGAAACACCTGTATTAAAAAGTGCAAAAGATAATATAAAGGTGAATATAATGGTACCTATGAAAGTTGAGGTTATGGAATCCAGCTCCTGCTGGGTTTGTTTCATTTCATAATTCTGACCTATATTGTGGTTTTGTGACACTGGCTGGCTACCCTGAGTTGATCCAGCCTACTGTCGCTAAGATTCTGGGGTTTGACAACCATGTTCACGACCACCACCTCATCCTAAACAACCTGATGCATTACAGTTCTTAGACTGATGAGAAGTTATTGACCTTACTCCTGAACATGGAGTCGGAGCAGACCCTCTCTCACTAAATACCAGTGGAAACGTCCTGTAGAAGTGATAATGATGACCCATCTTGCCGCAATATCGGCACTCGAATGGGTCCTGCAGACATTGTGACCTCATATGCCCTAACCCACCACACTGGTAGCACCTCACTTGGCTACCTGAAGATACTTTTTGACTGCTACTGTCACCGTGAGAAATCTCCAAATGACACTTCTTACTACCGGTCGAGACAGTACCAGATCTTGGTGTTGAACCACCTTGGCTCACACCACTAGATTCCCTCAGATTACACTCAATAATCAGCGTTTAATTTATAATAGTAGATAGAGAAGACAACCTGAATACATTCACCTACAATAGAATGTCGAACCTAAGACCATCCATGAATCACCTAGCCTTCGATACATCGTCACCCATAAAAATAGGTGTGAAACGTTGGAGCTCAATAAAATGGGTCGTTTAGTCCATCACTAATAAAGTGAACTGCTCTAGATACATGAACTCCTAAGCTCTTTTGTAAAGACCCATATTTTTTCATGTAATTTTTTTAATTATATGGGAATATTAGAAGTCCACAAAAATTTACGGTGCGTGATTTCGAGGCCCAAAGTGCCCTGAATGAATTTCTGAATTTTTTTTAAGTACGTTCAGTAAACGTGCGAGCGAGTTTTTATAACTTTTGAACCGATACTCGGAATTGAAATCTGAGGACACCGTTGAACTTGCAGCGCCAATATTCTTTTAAAGAGACCTTCAACTCAACTGTAGTAGGTCAAGGGTAGAAGATAGTTTTTCACTTTTTCATGGAAGAAGAAAAATAAAATAATTAACTTTTTATTTTTCTTTTGAAACCTCTCTTTTGAAATTATGGAGGTGGGGACCACCCGAGCTAGAAAACCTCCCAATTTGAATTCATGGTGGTGGGGACCACCCAAACCCCTCTTAATGTGGGAAAACCTCTCAACTCTCTAATTAATTAATTGTTCCATTTATTTGTGCCAATTTTAATTGTGCCAACATAAATTAATTTGAAGAACCTATTTTAATTTGTTGGATTATCATTTCCTTGGGGAAATAATTGGCAAAGGGGAGAACTTTGGAGAAAATATTCCTCAAATAAAGAATGCCCTTTCCAACGAAGAATGAAGAATCGACCCCGAGCCCAGATTGGAAGCACTTTGCGGGAGCAATAAACGCCGACGTTCTTCAATGACTTCATCTTCTACCTCTCGACTCCTCTAAAGAACGACAAGGTAGGGGTGTGATTTGATTGGTCTTTGTTAATTTATTTTACATTGAATATCTCCCCATAAGCCGCTTGTTATCGCTCTAACGCAGAGGGTGCAGGCCAAATGAACATAGCCTGAACACTCCGCAAACTTTGTAGTTTTTGATGCGTTCATCGCGATAGAGGAGTGTGGCAACTGGTACCGGCGACTGGCGCCGGTAGGACTTGGGAGCGGTGGTCGGCACACCGATCGGCCGCGAAGACGGGTGGCGACGCAACCGTACCGCTGGTGGAGGCCATGGCCCGTCAGATGCGGTAGTGCAGAGGCAGCAGCTGGCGTAACGGCTGGCCGCGTGAAGGGGAGGTGACGGCACGCGTCCGTGTCACCGGCGTGCAGGAGCCACGACACGAGGCCGCGGTGGCGAAGGAGGGCTGCTAGATCACTGTTGGCCACCGGTGGTGGCACGGCACACGACCATGCCGTGGATGAGGCTGGCCATCTGTCTAGCCACGGGCCGCCCATCGCAGGTCGGGTCGGACCGGACCCAGACCAGCTTCGACCCTTTTTGCTCTTTCGGCCATAACTTGAGCTACGGGTGTCTGTTTGACAACCGTCTACAGCGCCGAAAACCTTGGATCGATATGGTCCTTTTGTTATATCCCACTTGAGTTTTGGAAGAAGTTGGGGGTACATCCGGGTTGGATCAGACACAAATCCAACCAGGCCCTTGGGACTAAAAGGCCAATAACTTACAGACCGAGCGTGCTGATTGATGCACTGCCTGTTGTGTTGATACCCCTATCACATGGAGGTACTTTGGGATACTTCTTCATGGAACTTTGTGGTATTTGGAGTATCGACCTTTGGCTTGAGGATCGGACCCTCCTGGAATCAAGCAAGCTTAGTGCGGGAACCCTATGGCTGGCTGTAACATGAGAAAGGGATCCTATGTGGGTCTGTGCCTTAGGATCCTACATGGGTCTGTGATTTGGGATCCTACATGGGTCTTTGTTTTAGTATTCCACTTGGATCCTCTCTAGTAATCCACGTGGGATTACTCTAGGATTCTATGTGGGTCTTTTGTACTAGGATCCTACGTGGGTCTGTGGATTTAGGATCCTACGTGGGTCTGCCTCTCAACAGAGTAAGATGATTCAGTAGATATATCTAATCATCTTTACTACCATACCTAAGTCATACCTGATGTGAGATGAGTCTTTACCTATGTGGTAATCGTCTTTGTGGCGTACCTTTGTGATGCATACCTTCATGGTGATACCTTTGTGGTATTATTTTGTGTGGCGTTACCTATGTGGTACTTACCTTCGTGGTGATACTTTGTGGTATTCTTCTATATGGCATTAACTTTGTGGTACTTACCTTCGTGGTGTTACCTTCATGGTATTATTTCCTTCGTGGGACAATTGATCTTTGGGCTTTCGAGTTGGGCCTTGTGTTTTCTCATGATTGAGATGGGTTTACTCGACAACTTAGGTATATGTATGGGCATATACCTAAGTAGGGTTGTCAGCTGTTTTCATGCTTTTTGGTTTATCCTTTGTGGATTTTGTGAGACCTTAGAGGGTCTCGGGTTCTCTACTGAGTATCTTTATACTCACCCCTGCACGGGCTATACCCACACCTTGTTGTGTTTGGTGCAAACGACGGACAACATTGATCGAGGCTGAGGGTACCAGGACTGGAGGTAGCTCGGAGGTGGACATTAGACGAGGTGTACCTAAGTAACAATTTTTTTAGAGTTATACCTACCCTTTAGGTAGGATCCTTGGTGGGTGTTTATAGAATTTTTTCCAGTTTACTTATACTTCCTAGTTTTCTTATACTTTCCAGTTGGGCTTGTATTATGGCCCCTTTTTCTTCCTGTACACACCCTGTTTACTATATAGTTTTACTTTGTGATTTTATCTTACTTTGTGCTTAGTTGTGCGAGTTTATAGGTTATAAAGTCAATGTCTTACCAGTTTTAGGGAATACACCTTTTAGTGCTAGTCTCTAGCCCCTGGCCTATGGAAGGCGGTCTTGGGGTAGTCACGGCACGGGCCTCGGGGGACGGGTCATGACAAATTGGTATCAGAGGAGTCATTTCTACCATAGAACATTGGACTCTGATCTTTTAACAACAATAATGTTATGTGTTATGAGTGTGGTTATCAGTTTAGGGAATCCAGTGTTGGTGCGGCGGCCGACGTATCCATACACCAAGACCCTGACTTCTGATTTCTGACTCAGTGCACGAAAACAATGATCGCGTGTGTGTTTTGAAAATTTTTCTTTGTGATATCTTTGAGTCATCTCACTAGGTATAACTTATTGACTATGGTGCACCTGTTTCCTTTCAGGATGACTCCATGCAGATAGCCAGCTAGGGTTTTGGGTAGAGTACGCGATGATAGCCCCCCGAGTGATGTGGCCTCGATATAGGGACTTTTGTCAATAAGTGCACCATCGGAGGCACCAACGGTACCATTACCCATTGGGCCACCGATGATGCCATCCCCAATAGTATAGGGTACACACTGCTTGAGCACGTTGCATGAGTTCTAGTGCCAGAGGCCACCCAGGTTCAGGGGTGAGACGGACCCACAGGCGGCTAAGGATTGGTTGGAGGTCGTGGTGAAAGTCTTCTGACTGGTAGCAACACCAACTGATCTCATGGTGATCCTTACTGCTAGTCTTCTACAGGAAGTAACAGGAAGATGGTGGAGCTTGATGCTCTAGGTTCACGACGAGGTGACATTTCTCTGGGCAGACTTTGAGAGCCTGTTTCGGGTAGAGTTTATCTCAGCGACCCTTCACACAGTGCGCATACATGAGCTTCTTCATCTGTAGTAAGGCAGCATGACTATGGATCATTACTCAGCATGGTTCACCGACCTCTCACACTACTCCACTGATATGGGGTGGGACCCATTCTTCAGGGACCGAACCTTCGAGCAGGGACTCAGGCGGGAGATCAGGTCTTTGATGATTTCTCTCAGCATTCTGACGCAGGCAGGGGTGTTAGAGTGAGCCCTCTTAGTGGAGAGTTTTCTTACTGAGTAGTCACCAGTAGTGAGACCCACCATCGGGTGTCACGTAGCAGAGTCTTCTGTATCTGTCAGTAGAAATATGTCACAGAGGTCTAATAGAACCAGACTTACAGGTGGATGACCGCAGGATTCAGGGTCAGTTGTGTAGGGCACCCGAGACAAAGCCAGTCATATGAGGAGTAGACAGTGTTATACATGTGGTGGGTAGGGTCACATGGATCATGACTACCCAACCCGCCATAAGGATGATTAACAAATGGTTGAAGGACCTCCTAGACAGAGATAGAGGTTTGACCGAGGAGGTCTGCAGGGAGCAGGCAGACGTGGAAAAGGAGATGGTCATGCAGTTGGTGGTGGGTGACGATTCGAGGTGTTACTGCCACCACCACCAGGTGGTCCACCCCGACCATAGGGAGCAGGTGGATAGGGGTGAGCTCAGCTCCAGGCAGCTGAGGCCTACGACCACGACACTCCGGAGATGATATGAGGTACGATCTGTGTCTACTCCACCTTAGCAGCAGTACTTATAAACATGGGTTTTAGTCATTATTTTATTACCACTGCCCTCGTTCGGAGCTCAGAGATTCTGGTGGAGTTGTTAGCTCTATCCATATGGCTAGAGACTCTTACAGAAGATAATTATCCGATTAAACACTAGTGTCGATAGTGTGATCTCACTCTAAGAGGCAAGAGCTTCGGCTGGGATCTTCTAATAGTGGCATCAAGGCCTTACGACGTCATTTTAGGTATGGATTGGTTATCTACAGTCCAGGCTCAGATCGACTACATTAGGCAAAAAGTGTGGTGTATCTACGAGGATGGGACTAGGTTTACCTTCACCGGTGAGAAGGGAGACTTTGCAGTATAGGATGGACTTACCCGGAGGAGAGTACAACTGATCACTCATCAATTGCCTAGCCTTACCCTCAAAGTGATTCATGTGGAGAGTCTGAGTTATCCTGTAGTGGTGGACCAATATGCGGATGTCTTCCCTGATGATGTTTCGGGTCTACCTCCTTGCAGAGAGGTGGACTTTTACATTCATTTGTACCCCGGGACGGCACCAATATCTACACCAATGTATCGAATGGCTCCTGCTGAGCTTTGTGGTCTACGGGTATAGATGGAGGACTTATAGGAGAAGGGGTTCATCCAGCCCAGTGTTTTTTCTTGGGAAGCCCCAATTTTGTGCGCTAAGAAGGTGGATGGGAGCTTGATACTTTGTGTTGAATACCGGCGTCTGAACCAATTGACTGTGAAGAAAAAGTACCCACTTCCGGGGATTGACGACCTCTTTGATCAGCTGAAGGGAGCACGTTGGTTCTCGAAGATAGACCCCAGATCAGGCTATCACCAGCTCATAGTACAAGACGAGGATGTGCAGAAGATGGCTTTCAGATGTTGGTACAACCATTATGAGTTTTTTTTCATGTCGTTCGGTGTGAACAACACTCCAGTAGTGTTCATAGGACTCATGAACATGATCTTCTAGTCATACCTTGATCGCTTTGTAGTAATCTTCATTGATGACATTCTGATATGCTCAACTACTGAGGAGGAGCATATCTATCATTTGCAGGTAGTTATGGACACACTCCGAGAGCACCAGCTTTATGGTAATCTCTCGAAGTGCCAGTTCTAGATCTGAGAGGTTCACTTTTTGGGACATGTCATCTTGGAGGCTGGATTTACGGTGGATCCAGTAAAGATTGAGGCGGGTACTTGCTTGGGAACCACCCAAGAGTGTGGCGGAGGTATGAAGTTTCCTAGGATTGGCCGGATACTACTGTAGATTTGTGCCAGATTTCTCCAGAGTTGCAGCACCTTTATCAGCATTGACAAAGAATGGGCAACCCTTCGTGTGGTCGGAGAGATGGCATCAGAGTTTTTAGGAGCTGAGGAAGAGGCTGACTAGTGCCCCCATCTTGAGGCTTTCAGAGGAGGGTGTTGGGTACGTAGTCTACTGCAACGCATCAGGGACTGGGCTCAAATGTGTCCTGATGTAGGACCGAGTAGTTATCGCATATTTTTCTCGACATCTGAGACAACATGAGAAGAACTATGATATCCATGACCTTGAGTTAGCAGTAGTGGTCTTCGCTTTGAAGATGTGATGACACTATCTGATGGGCGAGTGTTTTATGGTTTACTCTGATCACCAGAGTCTCAGGTATATCTTCTCTCAGAAGGACCTAAACCTGATACAACAACGTTGGCTTGAGTTCCTCCAAGACTATGACTTCAAGATAGTCTATACTCCTGGGAAGGGGAACGTTGTAGCAGATGCACTCAGTCGGAGATCTGGTATACAGCTGCTAGGCGAGGTGGTGGAGCAGCTGGCCGCTTTGCAGATATCCTTTGTGGATCGATATGGAGCAGCTTTTCTTCAGTCTCTTACAGTCACTCCCCTACTCCTTCAGTGAGTCAGGGAGGCACAACATGGGGACACTAACTGCGAGGCTCGACGTGCTCAGATATCCACAGGACAAGCACCTGATGGATTTTCTGAAGTTGGGGAGCACATCATCCTCTTCAGAGGGCATACTATGGTCTCAGTGGCTTTACAGGAGGAAGTGTTGAGGGAGTTCCACACGTCCCCTCTAGTGTTATATCTAGGAGTGGAGAAGATATACCAGGACCTCCAAAGACAACACTGGTGGTAATAAATGAAGAAAACAGTAGCAGAGTTTTTCTCTCGGTGCCTCAATTGTCAGCAAGTGAAGGCGGAGCATCAGGTTCCAGTAAGCTTAGTTTAGATTTTAAAGGTCCCAGAGTGTAAGTGGGATGGGATATCCATGGAATTTGTGATAGGACTTCCACGTACATCCATGGGTCATGATTCTATTTGGTTGATCGTCGACCGACTCACCAAGTCAGCCCACTTCCTACCAATCAGAGAGAAAGGTTTAGTAGAGAGCTTGGGACGCCTCTATGTGTAAGAGATTGTGCGGCTACATGGAGTACCCTCGATGATTGTCTCTAATCATGATGCATGTTTCACTTCCCATCTATGGAAGGGGTTTCAAGAGGCTTTCGGGATGCAGCTTCGTTTGAGCATCGCCTTCCATCCTCAGACGGATGGTCAGACTGAGTGGATCATTCAGACCCTTGAGGACATTTTGCGTGCTTGCGTCCTCAACTTCATTCACGGTTGAGAGGATCACTTGACCTTGGTAGAGTTTTAATACAACAACAGTTATCACTTCACCATTGGGATGAAACCTTTCGAGACTATGTACGGTCGACCTTGCAGATCGCCTTTGTGTTGGACTGACCCATGGGAGTCAGCACTTATGGGACCAGATATGGTACAGGCTACCATGGAGAAGGCGCAGATCATCCAGGAGTGGATGAAGACTGCACAGAGCAGGCATAAGTCTTATGCTGATAGGAGATGGAGACCTCTAGAGTTCGAGGACGGTGACCATGTCTTTTTACGGGTCTCATCTCGATGAGGTTTGCGAAGATTTGTCTAGGGTAGCAAGTTATCACTGAGGTTCATTGGACATTTTCAGGTCCTCGGCAGAGTTGGCGAGGTGTCTTACCGCTTAGCTCTTCCACCTCAGCTGCACTGAGTGCACGACGTCTTCTACGTATCTTAGCTGAGGAGATACGTGCAAGACTCTTCACACATCATTGACTGGGGCGAGCTGAACATCGACGATGGGGCGACGTTTATGAAGGTTCCAGTGGAGATTGAGGATCAACAAGAGAGAGTCCTTCGTGGGTGATTGATACCTTTATTTTTCATTCTCTGGCAGCACGAGAACCTCCAAGAGAGAACATGGGAGTGGGAGGCTCAGATATGTGCTCAATACCCCCACTTGTTTTCTTAGTTTGAGTTGTGGATTACGGGGATGAAAATCCCTGAGGTGGGTAGAATGTAAAGACCCAAATTTTTTCATGTAATTTTTTTAATTATATGGGAATATTATGAGTCTGCAAAAATTGACGGCGCGTGATTCCAAGGCTCAGAGTGCCCGGAATGAATTTCTGAATTTTTTTTAAGTATGTTCAATAAACGTGTGAGCGAGTTTTTATAAATTTTGAACTGGTGCTCGGAATTGAAATATGAGGACACATTTGAACTTACAATACCGATATTTACTTAAAGAGACCTTCAACTCGACTGCAGTAGGTCGAGGGTGGAAGATAGTTTTTCACTTTTTCATAGAAGAAGAAAAGTAAAATAATTAAAAAAAATCTTTTGAAACCTCTCTTTTGAAATTATGGAGGTGGTGACCACCCGAGCTAGAAAAACCTCCCAATTTGAATTCATGGTGGTGGGGACCACCCAAACCCCTCTTAATGGGGGGAAAACTCTCAACTCTCTAATTAATTAATTGTGCCATTTATTTTTGCTAACTTTAATTGTGCCAACGTAAATTAATTTGATAAACCTATTTTAATTTGTTGGATTCTCATTTCCTTGGGGAAATTGTTGGCAAAGGGGAGAACTTTAGAGAAAATCTTCCTCTAACAAAGAACGCCCTCTCCAACAAAGAATGAGGAACTGACCCCGAGCCCAGAACAGAAACGCTTTCCAGGAGCAATAAATGTCGATGTTCTTCAATGACTTCATATTCTACCTCTCGACTCCTCCAACGAACAACGAGGTAGGGGTGTGATTTGATTGATCTTTGCTAATTTCTTTTACGTTGAATCTCTCCTCATGAGCTGCTTGCTACCGCTCTAACACGGAGGGTTCGGGCCAAATGAACATGGCCCGACCACTCCTCAACCTTTGTGGTTTTTGATGTGTTCATCGCAATAGAGGAGGATGGTGACTGGTACCGGCGATTGGCACCGGTAGGACTCGGGAGCGGCGGTTGGCACACCAGACGGCCGCGAAGACGGTGGTGGCGCAACCGCGCCGTCGGTGGAGGTTCGCAGCCCGTCGGCCATGGAAAAGAAGAGTCGATGGTCGGCGCATGGTTAGCCGCGTGAAGGGGAGGCGGCGGCGCGTGTCTGCACCACCGGCGTGCAGGAGCCGCAGCGGCGAAGGAGGGCGACCGTCTCGCTGTCGGTCGTCGGTGGTGGCGCGGCACGCGACTGTGCCATGGAGGAGGGATGACCATCCAGTCATCTGCGGGCTGGGCCAGACCCAGGGTCAGACCCAGGTCGGGCCGAGTCTACCCAAATTGGGTCGGAGTGGCGTGGGTCGGGTCGGACCGGACCCGGACCAGCTTTGACCCTTTTCGATATTTCGGCCATAACTTGAGCTACGGGCATCCATTTGATGAACTGTCTATGATGCCAGAAACCTTGGATCGAGATGGTCCTTTTGGTATACCCCACTTGAGTTTTGGATAAAGTTGGGGTACATCTGGGTTGTATCGGACACAAATACAACCAAGCCCTCGGGACTAAAAGGCCAATAACTTACAGACCGGGCATCCGATTGACGCACCGTCTATTGCGTTGAGACCCCTATCATATGGCAGACATTTGGGATGCTTCTTTGTGGGACTTTTTGGTAGTTAGAGTATTGACCTGCAGCTTGAGGAGCGGACCCTCCCGGAATCAAGCAAGCTTAGTGCGGGAACCCTATGGCTGGATGTAACATGAGAAAGGGATTCTATGTGGGTATGTGCCTTGGGATCCTATGTGGGTCTATACTTTGGGATCCTACATGGGTATGTGTTTCAGTATTCCACTTGGATCCACTCTATTAATCTATGTGGGATTACTCTAGGATCCTACGTAGGTCTGTTGTACTAGGATCCTACGTGGGTTTGAGGATTTAGGATCCTATATGGGTCTGCCTCTCAACAGAATAAGATGATTCGGTAGATACATATAATCATCTTTACTACCGTACCTAATTCATACCTGATGTGATCTAAGTCTTTACCTTTGTGGTAATCACCTGTGTGACATACCTTTGTGATCTATACCTTCATGGTGATACCTTTGTGGTATTCTCCTGTGTGACATTACCTATGTGGTACTTACCTTTGTGGTGATATTTTGTGGTATTATTTTGTGTGGCATTACCTTTGTGGTACTTACCTTCATGGTGTTACCTTCTTGGTATTCTTTCCTTCGTGGGAAAGTTGAGATTTGGGCTTTCGAGTTGGGCCTTGTGTTTCCTCATGATTGAGATGGGTTTACTCGACAACTTAGGTATATGTATGGGTATAAACCTAAGTAGGGTTTTCAGTTGTTTTTATGCTTTGTGGTTTATCGTTTGTGGAATTTGTGAGACCTTCAAGGGTCTCGGGGTCTCTACTGAGTATCGTTATACTCACCCCTGCACGGGATATGCCCGCACCTTGTTGTGTTTGTTGTAGACGACGGACAACATTGATCGAGACTAAGGGTACCAGGACTGGAGGTAGCTCGAAGGTGGACATTAGATGAGGCGTAATGTAGTGAAGACTGTTCAAGATTTGTACCTACCCTTCAGGTAGGATCCATGGCGGGTGTTCACAGGAGCTGTTCCAGTTTACTTGTACTTCCCAGTTTTCTTGTACTTCTCAGTTGGGCTTGTATTTTGGCCCCTTTTTCTTCCTCTACACACCATATTTACTATATAGTTTTACTTTGTTCTTGTATTCTGCTTTGTTCTTAGTTGTGTGAGTTTACAGGTTATAAAGGCAATGCCTTCCCAGTTTTAGGGAATACGCCTTTTGTTGCTAGTCGTCAGCCCCTGGCCTATGGAAGATGGTCTTGGGGTAGTCACAACACGAGCCCCAGGGGACAGGTCATGATATCTTTCGGCCCTTAGCATCTCAGGATAGTAATAATCATATAAGACTATTTGAAAATCTCCCCATGCCATATTACGATGACGCTCTGCCTGGGTGATAACATCCCACCATCTCTTGGTGGAATCACACAGCATATACATCGTGAGTTTTACTCTCCTCTCAAGAGGCGTCTATAGATGATCAAAGATCATAAGCATGGAATCCAGCCATGACTCTGCAACCTGTAGTCCGCCATCCCCCGAAAATGTGGGTGGATGTTGCTGCTAGAACACTCATGTTAGCTCTGCCATAGATGCGGCAAGTTGTGGTGCTCCCTTAAAGGTTTGCATGAACCTCATAAAACCTTCACGGAACTGTGTGTTTGCACCTACGTACGATACAATAGTTGGTGCCTTAATTGGCATGACTAGAGGATCCACTGGTGGGCCATGGCCTAACACCTTTGGGGTAAGATCATCTTTAATCTTCTGGCGTACTGTTGGTGGTCTTCGTGCAGGCATGACTTTACAAGACCAAGCACACACCTCATTTCAAGTTCATTTTCAAAGTTAGCAATTTAAGAGTGAAAGAACTAAACAGGATAAGAAAACCTTCAAAGGTTACAAAAAGAGGAGTATATGGTGTATAGAAACCATACACAGTGTGCACCCTTAAGCTCCTACCTGGGCGTGTACTTTCGCTGGCCTGGGCGTGTAACCACCCAAGATACACAACGTGTTTGACTGATACATGTTGTATACTCGAGTCTCCCCTCTTGGCCATGTACTTTTACATGGCCAGAACCATACGAGTTCTTCCTGAGTAACACTACATGGCGTGTACCTATAGTACACGATGTGCACTAGCCAAAAACCATCATTTTGTGTTCTCTTTCATACGGTCACTTGCCACACGACATGTACACATAGTACATGGCGTGTACTTAAGAAAAGTGTTCTTCTCGAACAGAAGAACATGTGGCGTGTGTTCATAACATCACATGCCTTGTTGTCTGTTTTTCTAGATAGTAAACCTCTAAAACTTCCCCAGAACCACTGTTTTTGAAAATTAAGCCAATGGAATACCAAATTATGATCCGTGAGAGCCCATACACCCCACGAATCAAAGTTTGGAATCCACCTACAGCATATCATATCACAATTTAATTTAAATCAGCCACATGATCCACCAAATTACGATCCAAGAGGGCTCATACACATCAGGGATCAAATCTTGGCATCCATCCGTAGCATATCATATCATGATTTAATACAAGGCCGAAATATGGTCCAACAAATTTTGATCCAAGAGGGCCCATACACCTCAGGGACCAAAGCTTGGCATCCATCCAATTCATACCATAACACACACCAATACACCTATCACAACAGTAGGTATATCTATTATGGTACCTATCACAATAGCATACATATCTAGCACGACATATATCACAATAGTATCAAATTAGTAATGCTCTCTAAATGGCATGGAAAAAATGCACGGTGTGTGATTTCTAACAAGTTCTTATATGATGCATGAGATGGAAAACCCTCATCTCATGGGGTTTCAACAAAATAGAACCACAATATTATCAATAATAACATCACAGTATAAGTGTGTCACCCAATGGTGAAATCGAGTCAACTGTAACAACCCAAAAATCAAAAATCACAATTCAATTCGAGGCAATTTCACTTTTACCTGTACACAGGGTAGTTACTCTCGGGAAAAATTTATTACCAAACTCCATTTCCTTCCTATTCCTATCTAATGTTTCCAAATGGTAAGGCAAACCAGAAAATAATATCCTCTAATACCACTTTGTAACGTTCCAGA
This sequence comes from Viscum album, assembly GCA_963277665.1. NCBI lineage: Eukaryota > Viridiplantae > Streptophyta > Magnoliopsida > Santalales > Viscaceae > Viscum > Viscum album. Next base: position 1,357,457,071 of record OY728164.1, read on the forward strand.
TTCAGATGTCACTTTAAGGAGCCTCGTACCTGGTTGGACATATGGCCTCAAGTGCATTTCCCCAAATGCTAGAGGTTTCCAACTAGTAGCGAGATCCTAGGTGTGATAGTGGGGAGACTATTTCCTCATTGGTAGAGTGTAACATAGCAGAAATAATAAAAATTCAATAGCGGAAGCAGTAATACCATAACAGAAATAAATAGTGGAATACTGATAATAAAAATAACTATATGCCAAAGCATACAAAGGATGATGTTTCATTTCACATGTTCTAGAAAAATATTCAAAACAAGTTACACAGTAGTAATACATGATACAAGTACCAAAAGTAAAAAAAAAGAAACAAAAGAGACTTAGAAGCACCACAAGCCTTGGCTTGGTCCCATGCTCTCCTGCTCCTAACAGCAAATCAAGTACCTGTAAAAGGGTTCTTACCCTTATCGGCACCTGAAACAATATAATCTATTTAGACCCAAAAACATGACCCAAATAGGGTGTGAGACTAAATATTAATATGCAACCATCCAAGATCTGTGTCAGTTTATTAGTGAATATATATAACAGACAATGTACAGTAATGAAAGCAGTAAACTAAGAAGTACTCAAAAGTAAACAATCCTACAAGTATTGGTATTCATTTACATTCATTTAATGTTCATTAATTAATTCAATTACATTGAATTATATAAGTCTCGGGATCCTTCCTAAGCCCCATAACCCCCGTGTAAAAGAAAACACAACATATACTTTAAAAGACTATCTAAACAAGTAAGTGGAGATCGAATCCAAGCTTGTGTTTTGGCTTGGCAGATGCGTTATAAGTAATTTCATTTAAATATTCAATTTATAACCTGAGCCCATCCATGACATTCCTAAGTTGGAATTCAAGTATCACTCCAGGTGAAATTCTATCTACAATCTACTAGCCTATCCTGATGAACCTCTTAGGAAACCCGGTATCACTCTAGGTGCAAACCTACCAACATCCTACAAGCTCGTCCCGGCGAACCTCTCTGGAATCCTGGTATCACTCTAAGTGTGGTATAAGTCCATGTCAACTAAGATCGTTACTGGTGGTCCTATAATGAATACTCAAGTATCACTCAAGACATTTAAACAAAGCCAATAGAGTTCGTCCATGGCGTCCCTCAACGATCCATGTTTCACTCGACAAAATAAGTAAAGCCTCTACGAGCCCAACCGCTACACCCGTGGCTCACTCACAACTTGAACATAACAGCCTAACCAACCTCATAAGGCTTGGCCTTTCGATTACTCGCATGGGTGAAACACACAACAAGCAACACATGTAATTTAAACCATTACATGGATTTAGCAATAATAAACTAATGTGGGAAATTTATATAACACAAAATAGTAAATTACACTATTACATGGTTTAAACAATAGTAACTCACATGGGAACAATTCATATAATAAGATTATCATGCAATTTAAACTATCACAAGGCTTAACCATCAAATGTCTCACATGGGTAAAATATTTATATTATCAATTGCATTTCAAACAACCCAAGGAAGAGAAATCAAAGGCATGCCCATAAGCATCCTAGGCCAAACAGTCATAAATGGGCATTCAAGGAAAACACACCCATGGGGTGACCCTAATTCAAGGTAAACAACCCTAACATGCTTTGAATCACATAATAAATTACCTAAAAAATGATAGGCAATAGCAATTGGAAAAATTCATTCAAGGCGACACCCCAAAAATGGGTGTGCGACACTCCGACACATATAATCAACTTGATAATTAATGAAAATCATGAGACCACCTACCTCGTGCTAGTACGACTCTCCTCGTCCAGCATTGGCCTCTAATTTAATCTAGAACAGAGTAGATCTACAAAACGAGCATAAACTCTCAAGGCTCAATAACTTGGTCGAGAGAATAAATCACAAAGAACAGCTCAAAATGAATCGAGAGCTTGCCGATTGGGTTCCAACGCATCCAACGATGATCAAATCGGTGTTCGGATGATTAAACGGGAGGAGAAACAAGGTTCATCACTATGGTTCGTGAACTTGATGATCCCTCTATCCAGAAAATGAAGAAATGAGGTTACTGTCTATTTTAACAAAAAATGAAAAGTACACAGTGTGTACTTGAGAATACATGTCGTGTATATGCCAGTTTTTTTCTCCTTCTATCGACATGCCTTACATGTCATAAAAAGGCCCGCTGACATCAATACACGGCGTGTAGTGGGATTACATGACGTGTAACCCTTAGTCATGTTGTGCAACAGTCCTACATTCAGCCCTTAACCTCTTTTTCTCCTGTTTTCTTAAATACAAACTGAAAAGAAAAGATTCGTACCTCAAAAGAAGAACCGGGTTCTTACACGTATTGCTTGCACACGTAGGGTATGAACAGTGTTTTCAGAATATATTAAAACACTTTTCAAATACTTCAATGAATATTCCTCACAAATCAATGACTTCATTATAAGTCTAGAATAAATATTTCCATGAATAATAAATTTCTAAAATTTACTTAAAAGTAAATTCATTAGTAAAACAAATGTGGACATTTATGAGCATTAGAACCAAAAATAAATTAATGAAATTGTTGAATTAACACATGATCAACAATGATTTACTTTATTATGAATCTTAAATGGTTGTTTGGTCAATTATTTGGTTCAAATTCCAAGTGTTTGACTTTGCAAGCAGAATAGATCTGTTTTTCTCACCCACCCAAGCGATATGTTGTCATTTTTTCATGTTAAGTTATGGGTGCAGGAAGTGTCTGATCACTGGAGTATATTAGAATGTGATTGGTTTTATTTGTGGCCCTTCTAGATTGATGTTTAACATGTCATTGTTCAAGGGTGAAATACTAATTGGAGTCATGTTCATGGTCGGTTTGAGTTGTTTTTTTATACTTTTTTGAATTTCTAAAACTCAATCTGGTGGTACTAGTTTGTGTTGGGCATTGCTTTTGTCAGGTAAACCGCCATCCCCTTTATATATGTTTTTTTATTTTATTTTAATAAAAGGTCAAGTGTATAGTTAAACTAGTATTTATAGGATTATGGTATCAAATTGAAAACTCAGTCAATAAATGGTTAGGGTTAAGATAATACTCTTAGGGTGTCATAAACCCGAACCTGACTATGGGAATTATTATTAATTATTAATAATAAATTTTTACAATCACAAAATATATTTACTTAATTTTTTTGGCATGTTAATTTCAGATTTATATACTATAAATAGATGTTTTTTATTTTAAAAAATTATTTAAATGAATTTAACGGGCCTCGATTATAATCTTTTAGTGAACAGTGAAAGTTTTAATGTGTTTTTTGCTTGTTTGGGTGGATCAGAATTTTACGTGTTTATATCCGTATTGAATGAGAGGGAGTTCAAACGGGTTTTCTGTATTTATGGGTTTTAAAAAAATTATGGAAAAGGGATAGGGTTTGAAATATTTTTAAAAATGGGTCTCTAGATGTGTGAACCTCGTTCATGCATCTTCGGCGTGGAGAGATGCGTGGACGGGGTTCACGCATCCTTCATCCCATCTTCGAAGGATGCGTAAACCCCGTTCACGCATCCTAGCAATGGTAGATGCGTGAACGGGGTTCACGCATCCTTTATGAAGTTTCTAAAGGATGTGTGAACCCCGTTCACACATCCTACATAAAGGTTAAAAAAATCATCATTTATTTAGAAGCAAAAAAATTATTATGTATTTGATTAATTCAATTACAACCCCTTTCTATTCAGTATTTTTTTTGTTAACAAAGGAATAGAGATTTAGAAAAACAATTATATTTCTATAACATGATCTTCCTAAATGTTCTACAGTAATTAGATTTGATTCTAATTGATATATTAATTCTGGCATTAATTTAATATTTCTTCATTTACCTCCCCCTAAAGAGAAACACTCATAAATATTAGTTTTGAAATCTTATATAACTTCACTAAGGATGATCTTCTTTAATACTTATTCTTACATATGCTAACACATTCTTAACCCTCTTAACGATTGTTTCTTATTTTAGAAGAATATGAAATAAATCTTTTTCATAATGTCCATAATTTTATCACATGATGGAGGTATTTTAATAGTAAAATCCTCCAGTGAATATTGTGTACCAGTAAAACATGTGTCCTTTTATAAAGTTTGAATATGTATTTTCTCAAAATTGGCCAAATGAACTTCTAATTCCATACATCTCATATTGTGGTTTTTTTTATCTTCAATCATAATCATATACTCTTCACAATTATTCATTATTTATTGAAATTCTTCTTCATGTAATTTAATTTTTTTAAACAAAGAATCATGTTCCATGATTTTAGGATTCAAATCATTGAGATCAATAATATTTGTCAAGATTTATTGATGTTCACATATCTTTTCATCTAGAGTATTAATATTTATTAATAAATACCAAATAGAAATTATTAATTTTGGAAGATAATTTAATGACAGTAAGACACTTATTAAAAAAGTAGAACTCTTTAAATGATAATATTAATGCACATACATAATGTATAGTAAATCAAAAATCAACCAAATCTACGCCTCTGGCGTGGATGCTCCTTTGTCCCATAGTCAGGTGTATATTGGACACGTCCACGTCGTGTTCGTCTCTGTCTGCGCTCTGGTGTACGCTACACATCATCCTCAGCAGCCACCCCCATATCCTCCTGTGTGACAGGCATTGGATGTATAGTCTCACCATTTGTACCATGTCCTGTATCTAATGATAGTGGAGGCTGGATGGAACTCTCACCAACATGGAAAGAATATGGTTGTTATGTTGTGGATGTCTGTAATAAAGAATTCAAGTCAACCCGGTTAGCATCTGTATCTACCTGTGGTTGAGCCGGAGAAGCTGGAGGAGTATATGAATGATCATGCCGAATACCCTCCTCCTATGGAAGACCAACATCTGACTGATCAAGTTGAACATCCTCCTCATGTGGAACAGCAAGATACATAACAGGGTCATTACCCCCTGGTACATCTATATGAGCCTCAGCAGGATCCGCATCCTCCTCAGCATGTGGTGGATCAAATAAAATGTCATGATAAATCTCATCCATCAAAGGAATCAACTATGATACAAGGATGTGAAAATATGTTGGGTCAAATACGGTGTGCTCTACTAGATCATACATGTGTAGTAGATGACAGATACGAGCATCCTAAAAAAAATTATATTGTTAAGTAATATGAATAAAAATTCCACTTAATTGTGGAAGAAACTATGTATACTAGATCATGAAATCCTCATCCGCATCGTGTCAAAAATCTGACTAGGGACCTGTAGTACCAAGCTGCATAATCCATCTGATCCACCAAATGAAAATGCACTATCCCCGCCCCTCACAACTAGAAGTCTTGTCGTCTATCCCATAAAACAATATATATGTCGTGGTATCTACTCTAATCAAAATCTCTCTTACCTAACATCTTTAGGGAATGCAGTGAATCTAACTAACTGGGCGGGTCAGGAACAGGCTAAAAGAATCTAAATTGCCTTATAACTCTGTCGATCTGATGCCACTCGACTATATGAAAATGAATCAATGGAACCCTATAGGAGCCGATAAGCATCATTGTACAACACGGTGGAAGACTCTGGATAATAGCATCTATATATGGCATCCATAAAATCTAAAAGAAAAAATAAATAATAAATGAATAAATGAATACATGTATAGTAAATAATAAAGATTTAACAGTATAAATAATAATCACTTACATCGTGTGGTCGAATGTTGTCCAACATAAGTCTGTAGGCATGGAGGTCGTGTTTGGGAGAATCTGAATGTCGATGTTCCTGACTCCACCTGTAGATAATATTGTTATATTTACATTTCATAATAGAAAGTTATACAATTAAGTTAGACAGTATAAGGAAGGAATAACATACCAACATCCACATAGAGACTCTGCTACAATATCTGCTGGTAATGACACACAAGCATGTGGAGCTAAACGAGGGATGTGCTCCCATACCCACATCTGTAGAAGAACCACGCATCCCGTGATCTGCATCTTATTGATGCGACATGCACTAAATAACGCCCTGTATGTATATGCTAGACAAGCAGACCCCCAGCTATATCGGTCGACCTCGTCCAAATCCTCCAAAAAAGATAAATACATCAAATGTACAAAAGTAGTGGAGTGATAAAAAAAGTGTGTCATCAATCAACCTCAAAATATATGCACATGAAAATCGTAGCACGATGATCTCATCAGCATCCTCTGCTAACTGTGTGAAGTGATGGTATAACCAAGGCATGCGTAATCGACCACCAATGATGGTCCTGCCATCATCAAGGACCTCTATGCCCAGTAGTCTATGAACAAGCTCCGGCAAATCTGCTCCAACTCAGCCATTCAGAGCCGCACTATCGATGGGAAGACCTAACATAATGGCCACATCCTGCAGGGTAATAGTCATTTCTCCCTCTCTAAAATGGAATGTATGTGACTCTGACCTCCATCTCTCTACAAGAACAGTAATGAGATGATGATCGAGAAAGGTGAAGTCGCACATCGCTACATCATAGAATCTAGCACGACAAAGATGAGAGATGATAGTGGGAGGTGGTGCGATATGATGAAAATGGTGAGATCTGCGTACACTCAACGGAGGCACTGGACGTCCCTCTAAAAGCAGTTGTGATACATGAGTAGTCTGAGATGTGAGCAATGGAAAATCTATCATATGCACAAATGATACCATCGTTACTTTATTATAGTGAATTCAATAAAAAATTCAACTATTATTTAAATAAATCAGAATAATGAAATGAAAAATGATTGTGTTAATATTTTTGATTTATACTTGATTTGTTGTGTGTGGATTAGTGTTTGTATTACTTGATCAATCCCCTCAATAAATAAATCACCCTGTTACCTAATTTTGAGATTCAATATTTATGAGGTCTGCATTAATTAAAACCTATAGAGGTATTCTAATCATTGCATATGGGCTTCCATGAGCTAGTTCTTTTGTGTGGCCCATAAGATACTTGAATGCATAGGGATGATAATCATATGGATGGTATCAGTGATATGTCGTTTTTCTCATATAATCTCAAGGTAGTATGCATTGGTGCATGTGGTATGATAGGTTCAATAAAAATTTTCAATTGTTATTTAAATAAATCTAGAACAATCAAATGAAAAATGATTGTGTTAATATTGTCGATTTATACTTCATTTGTTGTGTGTGGATTACTGTCTTTGTTACATTTGGAAGCATGATATATTCATTTTTGTTCTGTGTTGTTTTTTTTTTTGAATAGTTTGAGTATCACAAAATTATTTATTAAAGAATCAAAGAATGAGACAAACCAAAACTGAAACATGTTAAAAATAGAGCAAGTCAGAAATAAAATGATTCAATACTAAAACTTCCACATACAAATCAAAATATACATATTCGTGATACAATACACAAACTCGATCATGGATGATGAGATGTGGAGCTCTGTGCTGCCACTTGGGGATATCTCTTACAAGTACGTCCTTCTGCATGACAAATACTGCATCGTATTCTCCCTCCTCGTTGTCGAGGCCAATCCATTTCATTTCTGATTCAACTTGATTTTGGTCTTCCTTGGGGCCATAACCTAGTAGTATGAAGCCAATAATTTAAAAAATTATAGACATTGAAAAAATCATAAATGAAAACAGAACCAAATTATGAAACCTGGAAATATCAGGGATGATGGTTGGCTGATCAGCAGACAATGAGATAGAATAAAAGTCACCAACAGGCATCCAAGCTGCACTATAACAGTTAACCAAAGTGCTCATGTGATACACTGGGTCAACATATAGCTCTCATGATATATTTACCAAAGCACAAGCTACGATAACATGTGCACATGGATATCTAAATGCCTAAAAGTTATCGCAATCAGAGTATCTGTTATCTAACATCACTACAAATAGTCGACCACTAGTGCATGTAGCCCGGTTGTAGCATAGTCTTACCTGAAAGCTCGTATTTTCCCTGTCAAAGGCTAGAACAGTCTATCTTGAAGCCTCATTCAGTATCAGATCAATATCACTTTGGAAATGCTGCGTAAAACGCATTCCATTTTCCATCCTCTGATAGGCCTTTTGGGACCGTTCAACAGAGTAGTGAACACATCTATAAAATGTCTTTTGCACTAACCCTGTGATCGGAAGTTTGCGCACACCCTTGAGGGCCTTATTTATGCACTCCACTATATTAGTGGTCATATGGTCATATCTTTTGTCACCATCATATGCTAATGACCATTTTTCCTTCGAAATTTGCATCATATATTCATACACATCTTCATTAGCAGTTCAGATCTCTTCAAGGAGTCGATCAAACCTTTCTTGTTGGGGATCATATGCTGAAACTATAAGAGAATAATATATTAAAATGGAGAATAAATTTTGTTTTAAAAAAATAAGTTTAGAAAAATATACCCAACTTGAGGATCGCCTTCTTTATGACATCATCTTTGAAATTCTTATGCACATTATTTGCAATATGTCTAATGCAATAACGATGATAGGCATTCAGCTCGGTCCATGAAACCCCATCACTAACCACGACCTCTATAATTGCTCGATGGCGATCAGATATCAGACACACGCCATGGTTTTGTGTGACATGAACACGTACACATGCCAAAAACCAGCTCCAACATTCAAAATTCTCCTTTTCAACAATAGCAAAAGCAAGTGGCAGAGGAGCACGATTACCATCCTATGTGGCAACAATGAGTAGAACACCTGTATACTTTCCATACAGGAAAGTGCCGTCGACTTGAATAAATTGTTTACAATAGGGAAAGGCAGCAATGCATGGTTTGAATGCCCAATAAACCCTATTGAACTTCACCTTTGTTTGATCAATTCGGTGATTGGGGGATACATACTCAACAATGTCCAACTGATAAACAATCTGATTGTTGAGAGATAACAATTTCATAAGTTATGGAAACGTAGCATAAGATTAATCCTAATCACCATACACTTTTATAATTGCCTTCTGTTTTGCATTTCATGCTTTGGTATATGATATCTTGTAGTTATACAACTGTTGAATTCTTTCCTGAACAAGGGCAACGGGAACATCCTGACATGTTCGTATCATCTCACAAATAACATTTGATATAAACTCTGAATCAAGGGAAGAGTGATCCTGCGACAAGCTTGGATGCACACAAGTGTGTGGCCCTTCTAATTTAGTTATCCTCCAACATGCAAAAATTTTATCAAATATTGCCCTTAATCTAAATTTACATTCTAGTTCATATTTTTCACAACGAATGATATATTTTGTCTTCTTTGACTCATCAACCACAAATGTGAAATGCCGCTCAATGTGGTGTTGTTTTATCACATTTTTCATAACCAATTTACTTTCAAACTCCTGCCTGGCATAGATGGCGTTATCATTTGATGCAGATATATTCCTTATAATATCAGGGAATTCAGAAGCCGGTGTAATGACATCCCAATCAAAATGTTGTTCATTAGACATTCCTTTAACTAAGGAACTCAATACTGAAGGATGATTACCACTAATCGGCGGATGTCGTGGATGTCTGTCTCTCAAAGGAACCTCAGAAGGTTCATTTCCCACATCACCCTCACCCACATCTCTCAAAGGAACCTCAGAAGGTTCATTCCCCACATCACCCTCACCCACATCATCTCCTAATGGTTTCCCAAATTCTTCTTCCTCAAATAAACTTTCATTCACTGTATCAGCACACAAAGGGATGTCATCTACGTTTTCTTCTAAATTTTGATCATCTTCTTCATGATTTGCTTCTATTACTGGAGTCAAATTAAAAGGAGGCAATGCAGAAGACTGATGTGAATGACCAACTTGTACAGAGCTCACAAAACACGGTTCTGTAGTAGTCAGTTGCACCACATCTATATCAGAAATCACCACATACAACTCCATCAAACCATTAGCACATTGTTGTCTAAATAAAAAAGATGCATTCATCCAATCATCATCATCGACCAAAGGGTACTCGGTGTGTCATAAACGTTCAGGATGTTGTAGATGTCGATATGTGATTAAAGAAATGGATTGATCGAACCTCAATTTTAACCGATTATAAATCTTATTGTGAACTGCATCCAATGTCATAAAATCATGAAGATTTACCACTCTGACAGGTGGCACACTATAGCTAAATCCTTGCTCCGTATAAATGGTCTCATCGTTGCAATATATTTGCGCAGACATTGTTACCTATAAAAAATAAATAATAAAATATTATATACTACATCAATATTTTACATTATTTAATACGACATTGTATATTTTAATTAGTTATGAATGATTAATCATGACTTGATCTTGAGACTTATGATTAGTTTATCATTATTTGATAAACTAATCAAAACCTATGGGTAGACTCATGGAGTCTCTATTATCAAATATTTTAGCAACCGTTAGTTTCCTTTCAAACAAAACGCCTCATGTCGAATGCTTGTTCTCGAAAGCCTCTTCGGGGACACCTCTTCGAGGACGCCTCTTCAAGGACACCTCTTGTTGATTGCCTTTTAATTACAAATTTACTCACATGCATGTGAGAGGGTCCAGGGGTATGAAATGCATAACTTTTTTTAAGCGGACACGCAGGTTCTTACATATTTAGTCAAAGATGACTCACATGTCATCAATACAAAAAAATAAATGCAATTATTACAAATTCAATAACCACATTCACAAAACAAGACATGCAATTTCAATTATGCATCGGTCAGTCATCTCAAGATCAGTCATCACATAACTTACCATGTTTTTTGGTATACTTATTATATCTATTACTATATGAAATAAATATTAAATATCTACACATCTTATATTTAATAAGTTTAATTATAACTAATATAATTTAAAAAAATTATTTATACAATACTGTTTTTATACCATTAACAGAAAAAATTTTCTATATATTTTTTAAAAAATTTAAATATGATACATATAACTAATATATTATTCACAAATTATATTACTAGTGTATAAAATATTATAATTTAAATTAATATTACTTTCAAAATAACATTTTTTATAACATATTTAATTTTCATAAACATTCAATATGAATTCATACAACATTTTAGACATGACATGATTAATTTTCCTAAACATTCAATACGAATTCATACAACAAACGCATCGTTCATAAATTAAATCATACAAAAGACACTAATTTACATATCAATACATATGAAATAAATAAACCATACAGACAAACACCAGTTTCTACATATCACAAATCAAATAAACAAATCATACAAATGAAATTAATAAACACAATTAAACAATTGAAAATTTAAATATAATTTTTACCTTCTTAAAAGCAGCAAAAAAATGTTGAGAAATAAACTCTGCACGGCTTCGCAGCAAAATCCAGAGGAGAAGAATAAATTTGAGGGGGGGACCCCATTTTAATAGCGCTTTTCCAGCCCCTCCAGCGCCCACACGCACCCCCTCCACCCTTTATCATCGCTAGCCCCCCAAATCCACCCCCATGCTCACGCCCCTGCCTCCACCAGGTTTTGAACTCGAGACCTCCCTCCTACGCGCCTAATCCCTTACCACTCCTCTATTTTGATTTGTTTTCCATTTCATGATATCTCTATTTATATATATATATATATATTTAGTTATATTTATTCGTATAGTAATATATATTTATATTAATATATATATATAGTTATATTAATATATATATGTATAGTTATATTAATATATATATTTATAGTGATATTAATATATATATTTATAGTTATATGAATGTATATATGTAGTTATATATATATATAGTTAGATTAATATATAGGTATATAAATATTCATATATTTGTATTTCAAATAAAATGGATATTAGTTATTATTTAGATAAAGCTAATATATTTTATATGTAAATATATTTTATTATTTATATTTATAATTAAATTTTTATGTGTGAATATATAAAAATATGTATATATTGTTATATATTTGATTATAAATAGAAATTCATTATAAAAAATGATAAAATTTCAAAGACATAATATCAATATGAATGTAATAACTTGGAATAAATTCAGTCCCCACCAAAAAAAGCCAATAATACCCCCCTTAAACGAGGTTGAAAATCCACAAAATGTTAAAAAATCGGGGTATCCCGACTAAAAACTCAGTTTTGGAGGACTTTTGGGACTTTTTTTGCCTTGAAAATTGTGACAGAGGCTTTTCCTCAATCACTAGTGCGTAGATCTCATCACAGGTTTCAATTTGATATGCTGTAGAGCTCAAACAGACACTCAGATCAAAAGTTATGGTCGTTTGAAGTTCGAGTGGCGTTTTCAACATATTTTGGATATTTTTTAATTTTTTAATTTTTTTAGTCTTAAAATTGTTATTAAATGCCTATTACTCCATAATAATTAGAAAATTATTTACGAAAAATATTTTTTAAATTTTTTAATAAGCCATCTTCACTAAATATCTTATATATTAAGTGTAACTGTATATTTATACTTATCTAAAATATATTTAAAATTATATTTAAAATATATATATTATATTTATATCAATATAACTATATCTATATATTTAAATATTAATATATATTTTTAATGATTTTTTTTTTGAAGTAGACCCTTTATCAGCGCTTTTAAAAAAACCGCTGATAAAGACCCCCCTTTATCTGCGCTAAAAAAAGTGTTGTTAAAGGGTACCCTTTATCAGTGCTTTTTTTAGCGCTGATAAAAGTACCCCCCCCCCCCTTTATTAGCGCTTTTTCGTTAACGCTGATAAAGGTTGGCACTGACCTTGCCCAGTTTTGTGGTAGTGTATCAAAAGAATCTCATGACAGAATGATCCAACAAAGGGAGTTTCGTGTTGGAGAGAAAGTCCTACTCTATAGTTCACAACTAAAGATGATGTCTGGTAAGTTTCATTCCAGAGGATTAGGTCCTTATATTGTATCTAATTTTATTTCTTATGGTTCAGTAGAGATTACACAAGAGGACACTGGAAGAAACTTTACAGTCAATGGGCAACGTTTGAAGCAATACATTGAGGGAATTTCTACTGATGCAGTGGATTTAATCACACTACATAACCCCATAATCACTTGAGAATATTATGCTGCTCCTAAACCTTTCACTTCTATATTATTTGTCCTATTTAAAATTTTTAATTTCATGTTCACATATCATCTCATGAGTTCACATTGAGGATAATGCAATATTTTAAGTGTGAGGGAGGGAACCTTTTAGTTTAGTTATTTAAATTGTTTTTCTGTTTTTCAAAAAAATGTGTGTGTTTTTAAAAAAAATTGTTTCTAAAACTTTTGAGCTGAAATTATTCTTATCACCATTTTGAAATCCATATCAATAAGTGAAACAAGTTATCCCAGGAAACTGAGCTTAAATGAATGCTGAAAATGAATTTGTTTTAAGTTCAAATATTTAGTAATTTCATGAAAATTACTCTGAATTTTGAATCACATGCCACATCTCACAATCTTTATATTAGAAATCACTTTCATGTGAGGCTTTTGAACCATTCTTTTTATCTTCTTTACACTTACCTCACTTCTTGAGAGAACCAAACCATGCTTAATTTAACCAGAATTTGATTTATTCCTATCAAAACTTGAGGGTTTGAGATACTTGTGTTTTAAATGATTGAGTCATTTCTTTGGTATTAAATCTCCTATTTTATAATAATCCTTTTTATAATGTCCTACCTTGAATAATTTATACTTTTATACCTTATAATCTATGAATAGCTTGTTAGGTTAGCCACATTACAAGCCAATTTTCCCTATCCAACCAACTCTTGAAGTGAAATTGCATAATCTAGTTGAACTTAAGCATGGGGGAAGTTGTCTTGTGTTGTTCTACTACATTTTGTGATACTTTGGGTGGAAAATTAAATTCTGAAGAGATGTTTTTTCACCTAAAAAATAATTCTGTTGAAAGTTGTGCATTTCTGGAGCTTTCATGATAGAAGAAATTGTGCCTTTTTGGAGCTTCCAATGAAGAAAGAAATTTGTGCCTATTGGGACCTTTCATGAAAAACTATGTTTGAGAAGATCGAGATTTTTGTTGCTAAAATTATTAATGGTGTAAAATTTCCATGATTTTTCATGATGATGGAGCTAAATTTATACTAAGGGGATTGAGGAGGAGACCATATTTCAGTAAAAATTAGAATAATGCAATTTTGTTTCAAAAAGAGTCAAGCCCTCCTCATTCAGCCTCATAAATTTTCACATCTAAATCCTACCAATCGAAATCCATAGAACAACCCTAAAAAGTCATCATGATAAACATAGGTCCTTGACTCACATCGGGTGGCGATGTAGGAATTTATCAAGTCTATGGTGATCCTTGTATGAGTTTGGATGAGAAAGACATTTCTGAAAAAATTTCATTTTTGTAATAAGAGAAAATTCAAGTGAGTTAAGTGTTTTGTGTTCATGGGAGGATAAATTAATTGGAAATATATTGAATGATATGAATTAAGAACTTGAAATAATGTTTTTTTGAGGAGACATGATGTCTTTTGTTTCTTGTTTTCAAATTGTTGGATCTCAAGGATATGTGTTTTAAAAAATTTTCTGATTTGATATTGATGTTTACTTGTCACAATTTTCTTTGGAATACATGATATCAGGTTTTTACCAAGAGTGTAAAAGGTTAAGTGTGGGGGTGTGATCGCATCACGATTCACTACTTTATTTCACTCTTACATCACTGTTTTAAACTTATTTTATATTTAAAATTACAAATATTACCTCAAATTGAACATCCCATTTGATTCGATTATTAAATATTTATCACTGTTAAAAAGGGAAATTATTCTTGTTTTGGTGATTTCGTTGTAGGAGGAGATGATTTGGAGGGTCAGAGATGATCCAGAAGGAAAATGGGTCAAACTACATGGAAGCCCAAGGAAATTTGTCCAATGTTTTGAACATTTTGAAAAATACATGCCTCCAAATGGACTGAAATTTTGTAGTACTCTCAATAACTTCATGTGATAGAACTCATTTCAATAAAATTAATCCCAATTCATTCATTAATGGATCCATCCAAATCAATATTTCAGGGAACAAAATCTTCCTGAAGTCAAAGATTTGGTTCTGTATTTCGGCCATATCTTGAGCTTCCATACTCTATTGGCCACAAAATTTGACATAGATATGGTCAAGATTCTGACCTATAACTTTTATCTTTTTTCCAAGTCAATATAAGTCCATTTAAAAACCCAAAACCGATACACAAGTGGTATCTCAAAATCCAGGTGCCCAAAACCACTTCCCATTTTGGTTATAAATTGACACCTTGGGCACCTCATTTCCAAGCTTGACCAAGGAGTGAAGTACTACAATTTTGGATTTCTATATGAGTTCTATCATTACCTTGGAGGTTTTATAACTTCCTTTACTTATAGGGGGATCTCTTGAATCAAGGATCCCTTCATCAATTCTTTCATCTCCTTCTCATGTTGTAATATTTTTCTTTGTGTAATAAACTTCTTAGTTCCTCTTTTATTTCTTCCATTTATTCTTTTATTTTCAATTTTCTTCTTCTATTAATATTTCTCTTTGGGATGGAAATAAAATAGTATAAACAATATTGGTTTATACCCTTTCTAAACCTTTGTAAATGCAATTCGTTTCTACGATGACTATGCCACCCATGGAAGAGTAGTTCTTTTTAGTAATCGATCTACCTATAACATTATTCATTAATTTATTTTGAATCAATGAGATACTTTAATTCACTTAATATTATCTATGAATTGGGTTTTTAAATTAGAATAAACTAATCAATTTAACAATTAACACAAAAACACCCGAGGTTGGGAATTTGTGTAAATTGTGAGAGCACAAACTTAATCGATAAAACAAGACCACACGGGATAAATTTGTAGAGTTAAAATACAATACATAAGCTCAATTAATCCCCATTTTAAGAGTTGATATATGACCTAATATACCACTAACCATAAACTAGACTTAGAGCATCAATCAAATCAGGGTGCTACGATTGTATGTTCCGAAGCTAGCATCGGGTTTAATTCATTTCATCTTTGTGGTTATGTTAACTCCCATAGGGTTTGAGGGTTAAAAAATTAGGGGATCATAATTAAGTGGTTATTAATTTAAATGATAATTATTAATAAGTAAGCGAATATGTATAGTTAAATTGATTACGCCTTTTAAAATATTTTTTTTAAACATCTTCTTGTTGTGTCTTTTTAATTGAAATTCATTTCAAAAATAAAAACAAAAAAATGAAATTTTCTTCCAAAAAACTTCTTCTAGTTTTATAAATGATAAAAAACCATATTTTCAGGTAGTATGTTTAAGTTATTTAATTTTATTTTCAAAATACCTTTAATATGTTTTCTTAAATTACTTCCTCCTTTGAGAGATGACTTTGGTCAGCCACTCTGCTACACCTAAATAACCCAAAACTGAACATCATTTAAAATCTCCCATGATAGCACCTTTCAACTATCATAAAGAGCCTTTTAATCAGTCTTAAATGAGATTTGAACAAATATTTAATACCATTAAGACCTTTTCATAAATCATGAATAATATCATGGATTTAAAACTCCATCATTGAATAGTAAAACATAAGGTTCCTTCATGTAATGACAAAACTCCAAATGTAGGGTTTGATAATGTAGGGTTATTCACAAAAGTAGGGTTTATGTACTATATGTTTATTTCCTCAAATATAGGGTTTCTTCTAAAAATAGGGTTGTTTAACCATACTTTACTGATAGCGTAGGGTTGTTGAACCATACATGTTGTTCTGAACATAGGGTTTATTCCATACGTTACGCTTGCACACATAGGGTACGAACAGTGTTTCTAGAATATATTAAAACACTTTATGAATACTTTAATGAATATTCCTTAAGGATAAATGACTTTATTATAAGTCTAGAATAAATATTTCCACAAATAATAAATTATTTAAATTCACTTAAAAGTAAATTCATTAGTAAAACAAATGTGGGCGTTTGTGAGCATCAAAACCAAAAAGAAATTAATGAAATTTTTGAATCAACGCATTCTAAATAATCTCCTCCTTTTTTATGGTCACAAAACCGATGTCAAATATGGTGTTTAAAATAAATAAATTTAATGAAAGAGAGAAAAAAATCCTTCCATTCTCCCCAAAAAATGTTTCTCTATAAAATTTCTCCCCCAAAGTATTACTAAGAGATTTATTTATTCAAGTAAAGAAAAAAATTCCTTATAAAATTAAGACTAAAAGTTTGAAAAATTGTCCAATTTAGTTTTAATATTAAAATTGAAACTTTGACAAACTCTCCCCCTTTCGTGACATTAAAAAGATAAGATTAAAGAGTCTTTAAAAGAAAATCCCTATAAAGTCATGATAAAGACAAATAATAATCTAAGGAGCATGATAAATTGATTATTTTCTTAAAAAACACTCCCCCTAAATCTTAGAATTTTGGATATTCAATTAATTGGAAAAAGAAATTTGACTAATTTTTCATTATTTATTAAAACATTATTGCATAAAATAAAACTATTAATTTATTTAATTTTTATGAGAAAATAATTAAATATTAAATGCATGCTTATGTAAGATGATTAATAAAAAGAAATTACGAACTAACTATTAGTGCATAATTTTACTAAACAATATATTTTAAAAGAGTATAATAATATTAAATAAATAGAAAATAAGAAGGTTTAGAAATAAGTGGATGGTTCATCCGATCTTTCTAAACTTCGAACTTTATTGATTATAGAAACTAAGACTATTGATAGTCCTTCTACTCTACTTTTAATATCTGATATTCTTTGATATGAAGAATATGGGCATTGTTCAACCAAAAACAACTTCAACTTATCAAGATCTAGCTTTGTAGTAGCTTCCTTTTTGAACAGTTCCATTTGGATTAGCATTTCTTCTTTGAAAGTTTCAAAATATATTTTTGAGATCAAACTATTTCTCATATTCTGATACGCCTTTTGTAATGAATCAGAAACCACTTTTGATACATAATCTTTTTGCAGGTCATCATATAGCCTTTTAGATGCATCCATCTCAACTTGTAGCTTTACTTTTTCTTCATTCAGATTGTCGACTTTGATCAGAAGATTTTCATAAGATAATTGAGAAGACTATACTTCTTATTCTTCACATATTTGAACTTCCTTATTTCTTTTAGAATAATTTTCAAGAAAATATTTAACAAATGAAACAGATAAACTAGAAGGATTACCTTTCATCCATTTTTAAGAATGGATTTCTTATGAAATTAAAGAGATTTAATGCTTCATCTTGTTGTTTCTGATTTTTCAGAAAATTTTTAACAATATATTCTGAATAAGATGATTTCATTATTTAAAAGTTTTAAAAGAAGATGAAATTTTAGGTTCTGATATTTCAAATGATTCTTCATTTTCTTTAGCCAAAAAATACAGAACAATCATTACATATTACATAAGAAGAGTATTCTAGTTTTCGTAAACAATTGAATAATTTTTAATAACACAAAATATAATGATTTCAAAAAATAATTTATAATAAATACTATAGTTTTAAAAGATTTTAAAAATAAACTTTTAGATAGAAGTATATTTGAAAAAGATGTTTTTATAAAAAAAATTAATGTGCCATAAGTATATAAATATTTAAAAACAAATACTTCCTGAGTAGGTAACTTTAGTATTGATAATTTTTTGATAACAAACTACTTTAAAGTTGTGCACTCATTTTGTAGATACTTTAGCATATATCCATCGATCAACCACTAAAATATTTAACAATGCAGCTTTGTGGTGTAATCCTATATAATATCAAATACAGATGCTTTTTGGTACCCATATACTTTTGGGTCTAATAGTGTCATGAACCAACCCGGGTCGACCCTGAACCGATCACCCGAGCCAGTCCGCGACATGGCCCGAGAGGCATTCCGGATCCCCATGAGCTGGAAACTAGTGTTGGGAATCAAAATTTAATTTCTGGGAATGATTTGGCTCATAAATAAAAATAAATAACAGGAATAAATAGAATAATAAAACATAACTCGAGCAGCGGAAAAAGAAATTAAATGGAACAACTCAACGTCCGACCTTTCTCCAATAATGAGCAACTCAACCAAGAAAACCTGAGCAAAGGAAACCCACAAATGAAATGATAAAGATAGGCATGAGCATTAAAATTCTCAGTAGTGTTGCCAAGATAAACCACTGAATCCAACGTCTCCTTTTCCGAAACAATACGATTACATAAGTTTGAAATACAATTATAAAAATAGGGTTTTCACATTTTAAAATAAGCAACATGACTTTTTTTCATTTAGAAATTCAACAGGTGCTACATGTTATTTCAATAAAACCATTTTTCATTTTATAATCAAAACCCGAGAGAAAAGAAAGCAAAGATGACTAAAATAATACATGTAAACAAGGCAAGCTTGAAATAATCAATATGATAGAAAGTAAACAAACAATGTAAATAATCAAGTAACCATGGGTGATCCAAAACATCCCTAGAAGACCCCTAGACGTACTCAGTTTCAGAACCACCTACCAGCGTATGGTGAAGCTCCTAAGTCTATAACCAACTGGTCACCATATAACTGACCAATCCAGTGGTAAAGCCCGCTTGGCCTAACAACCAATCTATGGGGTACCAACCCGTCTAATCGAGGTTGATCAGCAACCTTCACTCGATCATCTAAAAGATGCCCAGGAACCCATGGTGGTTATAATAATACTGTGTAAGTAGGAAGACCCTCACACAGATGACTCATCTCACCGCACTTGCCTACCCCAAAAACAGACACTCTATACGATAACTCATAAAGGGATATCCCCCTATAGAGGTGCCCCAAAAATGTATATACATCATATCATCAAAGGTTCCAACCAAGCCGTCATGCCATGAAATCATTAAAACCATTTTATAAAATGTTCAAAGTTTCCAACTAGACATACATTTTCACCAACACACAATCTCCTTTAAAAGTTAGTACGAACATTACCCTTTGTTTAAAAGTGCCAAATGAGCCTTTAACTTGATAGGTTTAAAATTTAAAATGGTCCAATAGTTTCCAAGACCAAAAACATTGCCAAACCATTTCCAAAACAACACTAAACATAATTTTCATATTTTCAATACCAAACGGGCCCTTAAGCAAACATTCACCAAAACTCAGACCAAGATCCAAACAACATTTACTCTTTTAACTCACACCAAATTATGATTTAAGGCCAAATGGGACAAACTTGAGGAACACATTTAAAAGCCATTTTTTGAACCTACACAAAATACCCAACCACATTTAGAAAAATAAGAACCATATATAAAACTGAACTTTCAAGACAACCCCAACTTAAGGCATCACCTTCAATTGTTGACACATCCATGTGTGCACCTAGTGCACACATAGATGCACCAACATCCAGTGATACACCAACAACCAATAAGACCCTTTAAATAATTTCCATAAAAATGCCCATTTCATTAAGAACTATGTCTAACCATCCACCTTATTCAGGAAACATAAAACCATCCCCTTAGGAATCGTTAAACTTTTCCCAAAACATTTTAACACATTTAACAAACAACACCATTTCAAAAATATACACTCTAGACCAAATTTACAGCCAAATAAACATTTCCACAACAACGCGAGTGCTAAGAATTTCATAAGAACCCCTAATACAACTTTAAATAAACACTGTCAATTAGAAAGAACAACCAAGGTGACAAAAATCCCAAAAAATACGTATGAAAATCATTAAAACTTACTTTTAAAAAATTTAATCATCCATAAAACACCACAACAAACTAATTGTGTGAATTGTAAAGGTGTGAATAATATTTTAAAAATTTTCAAAACAATATTTGGCACCTTAATAAACAAATTCATCATGGACACATATATACATTTAAATCAGACATACTAAATGTAACAATACAAGTCCATAGATGAAGAATTACATCAAAATCCATTTTTTTAACAAATCCCAAAAACTTATAAATATACAATAGACTAATTATATATATTGAAATGATTCAAATAAGATAAAAAAATAAGAATAATAATAATTGGAAGAACCAAATGCCAAAGGAATGCATTGGAAAGGAAGATTTATGGATTGGCCTACCTCAAGTCAAGAGCGGACGCAACAACACTTCAGCGGGAGGTAGAGCAATCCCTCACGGACTAACCATGCACGCTGAACAGTGATAAAAACACACGAAACACAACCCACGATAGTATTAGGATTTATCCAAATTAAATAAAAACACCCTAGATGAAATTAAGGAAAAAATAAATCAATAAATAAATAAATAAATAAATAAAAGAATGAGTAAATATACTGAAGTAGGGGATTCAGCTGGACAGAGGTGCGTTGAGTAGGGAAACTCACCATAGATGAGGTTGGGTTCACTGGAGATGGCTTGGCTAGAGTACAGGATGCTGGAAATGGCCTGGATGGAGTGTGGAAGAGGTCGGAACAGTGAGGGCTGCGGCGGAAGGCAAGGGTGAGGTCGGCCGGATGGAGTAGGTCGGATGAAGGGGGCTGAATGAGGTTGGAGCAGCAAGGGTGAGAGGTGGAGGGGAGAGCTGAAGTGAGGGAAATGTTGGTGGGGCTTGGATGGATGGACGAAGGCACGAGGGAGGTGAGGGGAGGGATGGAGGGGCCTGACTAGGTGTTGGGTGGACTTCTGGAGAACGCCAGCGAGGGTGGAGGGATGAGGCGCGCGACATGCTGGAGTAGGAAAGGGTGATGCAGGGGGGGCTCGGGGATAGTGTGAGGAGGACGAGGCTGGATGCGCGAAGCGGCTGCGTTGCGCTGGAAGGAGGGCAGCTGGGGTGTGAGACATATGCAGGAGGGTAGCGAGGGTTGGGGGTCGGGAGCAGCACCTCTGCGCAGGGTACAGTGCTAGGGGTGACGGGATTAGGGTTAGATAATTTTTTTCATTTTATGTTGTAATCATAAGAATAATTATTATTATTATAATAATTAATAATACCAGAATAATAATAATAATAATAATAATAATAATAAAACCAAAAATAAAAAAATAACATTAATAAAGATAATGTTAATAAAATTTATTAACAATAAAAATAATAATTATAAGAACAGTAATAAGAATAATAATAATAATGCAAATATTAATAATAATAATAATAATAGTTAGAAATTTCCCGACTCCTAGGTCGGTCGTGCGGTTACCGCAAACCGCACAGTGACTGCGTATGGGTCTGAAACCCAGTAGGTATATTAAACAGAAAAAATTTTAAATTGGGACCCAACCCGGACCTTGGTGCGAGGACCCAAAGCCAACAAATAGTAAAATAAAAATAAATCAAAAAGTCAAGGTGTGACAATTCTTCCCACCATAGACACTTTCTTCCCCCATAAAGTCACCCAGCTGAACAATAACCAAAACAAGAATCCATGCTCGATTGAAACTGAAAGAAACCACAATTAAAGATAATGGGAGAACACGAGAGGGTTCTCCCCACCACAAGAACTCAACTGATACGGAAAATTAACACCCAAACATACCACCCTTAGAAGGAGGGGCGACGAGGGAAGTCCGAACTGATCCAAACTAACTTATATAGCATGAGCGAACAACACCTCAGCTGAAACTCAAAACTCTCAACTCAAACCAAAAACCCTGAATACTAGAGGAAAACCTCTGAGAATAACATAACCCCAGCAGTGAATTTGAGCATAACTGCAAACATCTATTCTTCCATAAGTATTTACATCTCTAAACAAATACAGCTAAACTGGGACTAACTCATACAAGGTCCAAACCCACTTTTAAGAAAAATGCACGATCTAGAAAACCATAATCAGACAAATAAAACTGTTTGGATTAAAATAGAACATGTGTTTCATAACTCCACAATAAAAGAATGAACTTACAACAACATAAAATATTTAAAAGTAGAATAACAAGAACAAAAATACATTAAATGTTCTCCTACCAACACGGAACACAAAACCCAAACTGAGGCTTCACACCCCCGGCAACTCCTGATTGTGCGTGAGATTCACCCCAAGACCTATGGCTGGGGATCTGATGGCTGAAACATCTCCTGCCTCACAGTCAGTAACTGAAATTCCTTCGGTCACAGCATCTTCTTCAGGTGACGCTTCCTGCAGAACTTCTCTAGATGACCCAAACACCCACAATGATAACACGCCTACAGAGGGATGTGACATGACGACTTCACCTGCCCGAACTGGCCACATAGTGGCACACCACTGAATAGTCTGATGAACTAGAAGTCAGAACCACTATAGAGGACTTTTTGGAAATAGGTTCATCTGCCTTACTCTGTTCACCAGATGGGGAACCTTCACGAACAACTGGATATGCTAGATTTCCAACCACTTGTGCTTTGGAGACCAACTTATCTAAGAACACCTCATCAACCAGCTTCTCGAAACGATGGTCCTTAGAAGGGAGGACCCACTCCTTGATCTCTGGATGAAGACCCTCAATGAAGAGAGAATTATTCATCAATTCCTATAATGATACCTCAGGAGAAAAGGACATGAGCTCCTTGAAATGGTCAACATATGCTTTCACCGTCCGTTGGCCTTGTTGAATACGCATGAGCTCTTGCCTTTTCTTCATCTTCACCTCTTCAAGTATAAACCATCAGATGACTAAAGATTTAAAGACATCCCATGTCATCCCAACTTGCAATGATGGCGGGGCGAATAACTCCCATTCATCTAGAGATAGACCTTCTAATAAACCCAAAACGGCATGCACTCTGACAGCTTCGGGAGTTCCCAATACCCTGAAGACGCTCGACCTCTTCAAGCCACTCTACTGCCTCTAACGGACCCTGATTGCCGTGAAGGATAGACAATGTCTGAGAAGGACCAAAAATTGGGCAGGACTTATTAGAAACTTTGGGGACCTTTCTAGGCAACATTTTCTAAACAACATATAAAACACAAATCCAAAACCAATATTAAGATGAAGCAATATCATTAAAAGTGCCTTCATCCAAAAACAGCCAGCTCAAAAGAAACAAGTAAATACAAACACAACTCAAAAGAAATTCCTCTTTCAAAATCCCCTTTCTATTTTAGATTTCAAAACTACCTTCCTCCGAGGACACTTTATAAATACCAAACCCACTTTTCAAACCAAATTCAATTTTCTAAAAATCATTTCCCTTTTTCATTTTCAAAAACACATTTACATCAATCAAAACCAAAACAAAACCCAACTTACAAAAAATCATCAGGACGAGGGACTAGAAGTTATGCTTAACTTGGCAACATGGTAGTGATCCACGCCCCAAGCCAACGTAAATGACTAGGAGAAGCTCAACCGTGCAATCAGACTCCACGTGGGTCACTACTCCATGTGAGGTCACGACATGATACTGGTCCACCTCCATTGTCATTCCCCAATCCCAAAACAAAAGCATAAGACTCAAAACCCAAACTACCCCTGGCAACTCGAGGTTCAGAACGAGCAAGGGTTCATGACGCCCTTCCTGTACTTACCTCACAAGTCCCGACAGTCCTAATCTCTATCTACCGAACACCCCAAATAACAAGGTCCTCCTCTGATACCATTTTGTCATGAACCAACCCGGTTTGACCCTAAAACGGTCATCCGAGCCGATCTGCGACATGTCCTGAGGGGCGTTCCCGATCCCCACGGGTTGGAAACCAGTGTCGTGCATCAAAATTAAACCATTGGGAATGATTTGGCCCATGAAAAAAAGATAAACAGATAAAAAAACTGATGATAAACATAAAAACTAGCAGCATAAAGAAAAATAAAATCGAACATACCTCCTTGTGACCTTCTAGGTCACCATCCAACTCAGACCCAAGTCTACTCCATCACTAAGCAGCTGAACCAGGAACCTGAACAAGAACTGAACCTGCAAATGAAAGAATATGATAGTAATGAGCACTGAGATTCTCAGTAGGGATGCCAAATATAACCATGGAATCCAAGTATTCTCTTTCTAAAAACAATCAGATGACACAAGTTTGAAATACAATTACAAAAATAGGGTTTTCACGTTTTAAAATAAGTAACATGACTTTTTTCATTTATAAATCTAGTAAGCACTACATGCTATTTCAATAAAACCATTTTTAATTTTATAAGCAAAACCCGGGACAAAAGAAAGCAAAGCTGACTAAAATAATACAGGTAAACAAGGAAAGCTGGAAATAATCAGTACGACGGAAAGTAAACAAACAGTGTAAATAATCAAGTAGCCATGGGTGATCCTAAACATCCCTAGAAGACCCTTGGACGTACTCGGTTTCAGAACCACCTACCAGCATATGGTAAATCTATTAAGTCTATAACCAAATGGTCACCCTATAAATGACCAATCCAGTGGCAAAGCCTGTCTAGCCTAACAACCAATCTAGGGGGTACCAACCAGTTTAATCGAGGTTGATCAGAAACCATCACTCAATCATTTAAAATACACCCAGGAACCCTTGGTGGTTATAATAATATAGTGTAAGTAGGAAGTCTCTCACACGCATGACTCATCTCACCGCACTTGCATACCCCAAACACGGACACTATATATGATAACTCATAAAGGGATATCCCCCTATAGAGGTGTCCCAAAAATGTATATACATCATATCATCAAAGGTGACAACCGGGCTGTCATGCCATGAAATCATTAAAACCATTTTATAAAATGTTCAAAGTTTCCAACCAGGCATACACTTTCACCAACACACAATCTCCTTTAAAAGTTAGTACAAATATTACCCTTTGGTTAAAAGTGCCAAACGAGTCTTTAACTTGACAGGTTTAAAATTCCAAATGGGCCAACGGTTTCCAAGACTAAAAACATTTTCAAACCATTTCCAAAACAAAACTACACATCATTTTCATATTTTCAATACCAAGCGGGCCCTTAAGCAAACATTCACCAAAACTCATACCAAGAGCCAAATAGCCTTTACTCTTTTAACTCACGCCAAATTATGATTTAAGTACAAATGGGCCAAACTTGAGGAACACATTTAAAAGCCATTTTTGAACCCACACAAAATACCCTACCTCATTTACAAAAATAAGAACCATATATAAAACTGAACTTTCAAGACAACCCCAACTTAAGGCATCACTTTCATTTGTTGACACATCCTCGTGTGCACCTAGTGCACCCATGGATGCACCAACAACCAATAAAACCCTTCAAACCATTTCCATAAAAACAACCATTTCATTAAGAACCATGTCCAACCAGCCACCTTATTTAGGAAACATTAAACCATACCCTTTGGAATCATTAAACTTTTCCCAAAACATTTTAACACATTTAACAAACCACACCATTTAAAAACTATACACTATAGACCAAATTTACATCCAAATAAACATTTCCACAACAATGCGAGTGCTAAGCATTTCATAAGAACCCCTAATCCCATTTTAAATAAACACTGTCAATTAGAAAGAACAACCCAAGTGCCAAAATTCCAAACAATACATATTAAAATCATTAAAACTTACTTTTAATATATTCAATCATCCATAAAACATCACAAAAAACTAATTGCGTGCATTGTGAAGGTGCGAATCATATTTTAAAATTTTTCAAAACAATATTTGGTACCTTAATAAAAAAATTCATCATGGACACATATATGCATTTAAATCAGACATACTAAATGTAACAATACAAGGCCATAGCTGCAGAATTGCGTCAAAAACCATTTTTTTAACAAATACCAAAAACTTATAAATGCGTAATAGACTAATTATATATATTGAAATGATGCAAATCAGATAATAATAATAATAATAATAATTGGAAGAACTAAGCGCCAAAGAAATGCATTAGAAAGGAAGATTTATTGATTGGCCTATATCAAGTCAAGAGCGGATACAATGACACTTCATCGGGAGGTAGAGCAATCCCTCGCAGACTAACCACGCATGCTGAACAGTGATAAAAACACACGACACACAACTCGCGATAGTATTAGGATTTAGCCAAATTAAATAAAAACACCAAAGATGAAATTAAGGGAAAATAAATCAATAAATCAATAAAAGAATGAGTAAATATATTGGAGCAGGGGAGTCGGCTGGCTAGAGGTGCTCTGAGTAGGGAAACTCACCAGAAATGGGGTCGGGTTCACCGAAGATGGCTTGGTTGGAGTGTAGGATGCCGGAAACAGTATGGTCGGAGTGCAAAAGAGGCCAGAACAGCGAGGGACGGAGTGGGAGGCAAGGGTGAGGTCATCTGAATAGAGCAGGTCAGACGAAGGGGGCTAGATGAGGTCGGAGCAGTGAGGGTGAGAGGCGGTGGGGAGGGCCAAAGTAAGGTCAAGGCGGTTGGGCTTGGATGGTTGGACAGAGGCGCGCGAGAGATGAGGGGAGGGATGGAGGGGATTGGCCGGGTGCTGGGCGGCCTTCTGAAGCACGCCGGTGAGGGAGGAGGGATGAGGTGTGAGACATACTGGAGTAGTAGATGGTGATGCAGGGGGGTCAGGGACAGCATGATGAGGACGAGGCTGGATGTGTGAAGCTGTTGCGTTGCGCTGGAAGGAGGGCGGCTAGGGTGCGAGACGAATGCAGGAGGGTAGCGAGGGCTGGGGGTTGGGAGTAGAGTCACTGCATAGGGTATAGTACGAGGGCGACGGGATTAGGGTTAGATAATTTTTTTTCATTTTATGTTATAATAATAATTATAATAATAATACAAATAATAATAATAATAATAAAACCAAAAATAATAAAAAAATAACATTAATAAAGATAATATTAATAAAATTTATTAACAATAAAAATAATAATTATAAGAATAATAAGAATAATAATAATAATGAAAATATTAATAATAATAAGAATAGTTAGCAATTTCCCGACTCTTGGGACGGTCGTGTGGCTACTGCCAACTGCGCGGTGACTGCGCACGGGTCTGAAACCTAGTAGATATATTAAACGGAAAAAAAATTTAAACCGGTACCCAGCCCGAACCTTGGGGCGAGGACCTGGAGCCAACAAATAATAAAATAAAAATAAATCAAAAAGTTGGGGTGTGACAGAAATTAAATTTCTAGCTAACCAAACTTGTTTATTTTTAGTTGTAATTTTACTATTTAATCAATCTATTCTTGTGAATAATACATATTTTTAATATCATAAATTTGATATTTTCTAAAACAATAATAATTTGAGTAATGACCATTAATATCATAATAAAAACATTTAACATTAGACATGTTTTTCTATTTAAATTAGGAACAAAGTAATTCTTATATATTTTTTGTCTTTCATCATTACTTCCTATTCCAAAATTTTCTTTTGGTATTTTATTTTTACCAAGGATTTGATTTAAGTATTTTTCTCCTTCTATCAGTGTAATAGAGTCTTTTTTTAAATAATCAATCTCAACGAATAGTTCTTTAATTTTAATATCATGTAGATCACTTGATTTATAAGAGTTAGATTTTAAATCTAAAATCTATTTTGACAAATTTTATTTATCTAAAAGAACTATATCATAATATTTCTTAATTTTTATACGATCTTTATTTATCGATTCATATTTTTCTTATAACAGAAAACAATATTTTTTCAATTCATCATAAGATAATTTTTCACAGCTAGAGTTTTTGAGAGTAAGAATATTGTACCTCATGATCTGTATATGTCATTAGACATACTATTTGGTTTTTATGATGAGAATATGAGTTTTTAAAATATTCATTATGCGAACCAAAAGTATTACTTCAGGTGGGCGTCATAATTCTCTTGCCTTTTCTTTTGTAGTTGTCTTTCCTTTGCGCTTTTAATAAAGGACAGTTTTCCTTTGTATGACCTTTTTCCTTTCATTCACAACATCTATTATCATCAGCCCCTTTCTTATCCTTCTTTTTTATAGATTTTCAAATTTCTTAGTAAGATCTTATAGATATTTATCCAGGTCTAGATGATTTGAATTAAATGATTCATTCATGTTCATTTTGAGAGAAGCTTCTTCATGTTTCACATGATTTTCAGCTTCAGTCTACATCTCAGCTTCATGCATCACTAGAGTTCCAATCAACTCCTTCATAGCTAAAATTTTTACAGATGTAGATTGATGTATAGTTGAGGATATTCCATTCCACTTAGAGGGTAGTACTCTGAGTACTTTTAATGCTTATTCTGATTATGGAATTGGATTTCCCAAAGTATCAATATCATTAACTATTTCTATCAACCAACCAATCATCCAGGTGATGGTTTTATCCTTACTCATTCTGAAAGTATCAAACTGTGATTTAACAGTAGTGTACCTTAGTTATTTGATGTCGTCGATTCCTTTATCAGAAACAACAATAGTCTGTCAAATCTCATATGCAGTAAGATATTTAGATACTCAATTGAATTCATCAGTTCCTAAACCACACACAATAGCATTCATAGCTTTTAAATTCATATCATATTCTCTTTATTGATCGTCACTCTAGTTTTCTAGATATTCCTTAGGAATTTTATAAGGTTTAACTATCTTCAAGTAAACCCTTATTCTAAGATTTTTCAAGTATATGATCATATGAATTTTCCAACATCCATATTTATCACTATTAAAATATGGAGCACGAATCATAAACATACCTTCTCTCAAATCAGTCATTTTCAGATATCTTGATCTGAATATTTAATTCAGGCTTGTTAGAGACAGAAAATAGAATAATCTTCAACTACCATAGTAGAGCACTTCCTTTGATGTAAATAGTTGATATCAGAAAAAAAAATCAGGAAGAAAACATACCGGTAGAGCCCTGCCTTTGATACTAATTATTAGTTCAAGATGGTGATGACAAGGATAAATACACATTAGGGGGTGAATTGTATACTAAAAGAACTTTAAACAGTTCAAAATGTCTCTCTTGTTTAGCGACAGACCTTTCCTTTTCTCTCAAAGATGAGCGAGAAACATATATAAATAAAGGAAATGAACACTACAATAAATAGTGGTTCAGGGAAAAAAAGATCCCCTAGTTCACTCCACCAATGCTCAACTCCACAAATTTGTAAATTTTCACTAGGTCCTATTATCCTAAGTCCTTTAATCCACAATTGAGTGTAGGGAGATGACACCTTTTAAATAAGGATTTATAAAGCCTTATGGTTCTTTTATAGGGAACTAATGTAACACCTCAAGCTTCCACGGTATGTTTCCCTTTGAATAATGCAATATCTTGCATTGTACGCAACTTCGAGATTCTAACACACTGCGACCAATCAAACTAGCCGTTATAAATAGTAATACCCATTTTTTTGAAATTTTATAAATTTTATTTTTCAAAATGGACTTCATTTTTGAATTCAAAATATTGAAATTAGATTAGGGTGAATTTTTGGTATTTTTCTGAAAACTTTCAATTTTTGAGGAATAGTGAAAAACACTGTGTTATTGGTTAAAACTGACTTTTTATTTAAATAATTATTTATTTTATTTAAATTTATTTTAGTTAAAAATAGATACATAATACCTATATAATTTCAATGTAATTCATTGGAGTCATTTTATAATAAGCTTAGATATATAAAAAAATTATTGAATTTTTTACCGTCTTTTACGCACCTCCTAGGAGCATTTGAAAAATTGCATAAAACTTAATTTTAATGCTTCTGGTAGTTGAATTTAAAAAATCTGAGAGACACAGTTGACATCAGTAAGTAAAATTTGGTTCAATAAGATGAAAATAATTTTTTTGAATAGTAACTTTTTACTTTTATTTACCACGGTTAAAAGTAAATAGGGTAATTAAGGGTAAAAGAATATTATAATTACCATAACACATGTCCTAATTCTATTTGATAAGTGTAATTCGACCAAAAACAACCTTAGGAATAAAATATCATCCCTTTTGGTCCACTTGGATTAGATTAGGACATTTATTATTATTTTATTTAAAGAAGAGTTAAAAGAGTTAAATTCAAAGTTTAATAACTAAACCATTTTTAATATAGGGTTATACATAAGATAAATTTGACTATAAATATTTATTAGAAATATAAAAATATTTATTACATAATGATATTTTATTTATAATTTTTAGACATTAAATAATTTAATTTATTTATGACATGATGATGATGCAATAATTACCTTATTAATTAAAGATTAAAATAATTGATAATATAAATATCCAAATAAATGTAATTTGAGACTTTTGATAAATTTCACTAATTTTATAGGTTAATATGATATGTTAGGGTTTATTAAATAATTTTTTTTGAAGTAATAATGATGTTATGATTTTCACAAAAATCAAATACTAAATAGTGTCAAAATTGACATAATTGAGTTTTTAAAACAAATACTATATTATTAATTAATATAATATTCCTAAAAATTTAAGCTTCAGCCAAAGGACTTAGATAAGGTTTTATATATTAATAATGAACCACTTGGGGTTCTCTTGTCTTGTTATAGTAATTTTATTAACCATATAATATAAAAATACAAAGAGACATGGTAAATGACAATCTATTTAACTAAGAGTTAAATATAAAAGATAAGGTTAATACAATGACCTAAACCTATATAAAACCTATTGGTTCAGATGTTTTAGACACATACCCACATTATCCTATAAATAATTCATTTTTGAGACATTAGAAACCTAAAATTATTTTATTATAAAATAATATTTCAAGATTTTCTTAAAGTGACCTTCACCGCTCTTATAAAAGGGCACTCCCTATTCTCTTAATTTCACACATCCAAAGCCATTTGGATTGGCCAAAACCTACCCAAATATACTCCAAACTTTACTCCATTCATCATAGAGGCCTTCCTTTGGTCATAAAGCCAAATTAAAGATCCATTTTGATCAAATCAAAAGAAAGAACCTGAAGATGAGGTAAATATTTCATCACCTCATTCAAATTCTTTTCTTCTTCAACTTCCTCTTTATTTGTTGTTTACATTATAAAATAATAGCTCAATTATCTTATATATAATTTGATGTTATTATAAATATTCTATAACCATATTCGTTATTCTATCCATCCTATAAATGATAATATCACCATACGTGCTTACGTACGACTTACCGTCTCCACGTCGTGGTTTAGTTTGTTATTCAAACACTTCATTATTTTGGATGGGTATAATAATGAATATAACTGATGTAAATATTAAATATAACATGTTAATTATTCTATATATATGATATACCATCCAATTAAATACAATTTCACCATCAATATAATGATATTGTCGCTCGTGCGTACGTACGGATTACCGTCTCCACGAACGCGATAAGATTCATTCCTCGTCATAATAATTCAAGAATAATTTTCATTTTATGATTAAAAATAATGTTTATGAACATAATATAATTCTGTATATGAATCAAATACATCCTATCTATAATAAACATGGCTTACGTAACCAATCATATAAAGGAAAACGAATCAGTTAACACCCAAAACGATGATACTACTGAAATATTATTAACAAAGCAATATTAGAGTGTCATATATGATATCATATTTATGTATATAGTTCTTCTATAATTTAATAAAAATTATTTAATTATTATAAAGGAGGTTAAAATACCCCCTTCCAAGTAAAATTACAAGGTAAGGGTTAATTTCACAATCTCTTTATTGTCCGAGATTGTTTTTACGTAAGTATCTACTAGGACCTCTTTATCATCCACATCTGTATTTTCTTAAAAATGTATTTCAAAACATTTTTACTATTTACTAGACAATAGGTTAAAGTAATTTATACCCTTATTTTACCTTATATGTTTTGAAAGGAATCTTTCTGTCGTTTTCCAAAAAAGGTACTTTATGGCCTTTTTAGCAAAAATTAAGGTAAGAATGTTTTTTTAACTTATACAGCGAGCGCAACTATTTTACACCATTATAACATTGTCAAATATTCCCTTACAATATTATAAGAATATTTTCAAAATAAATGTTTTCTTTTATAATTACATGACTTCTAAATTATTTCAAAATAGAAAGATATATTTCTCTCAAAAAATTTTGATTTCATCTATGTCAACATTCTTTGATGGATTTTAAACATATTTGAAGTTGATTTATTTATGATACAAATATTCCATATTGTATTGAAGGTTTTGTGATTTATTTGACTATGGAAGTGTTATTTTTATACCATTAATGGTTTATGGATAAAGTATTTACATTTCATATGCTAGTTTTAATACGAATGTTTATGTTATGTTTAAACCTTTTCATATGAGGAATGCATTAGACTTAGTAAGTGATGGGTGGAGCTCTCTATAGCTCCTTGATGCATCGGTAGGTCTCATGAGACAAACTAGTGTCTTGTCACAAGGCCTTGAAAAAATCTTATTTGTATTCTTAGAACAAGGCCTTGACTATGTGGTTATGAAGTCTGGCATTATGCATTCCATCATTATGAAAGAGGCTATTGATATTGCATGTGATTATTGGACTAGTATAATATCCATGTGAATAAGTAAATGGAATTATTTGATTTTATCTTTGCTATATTATGTTGAAGTTTAAGTTTAAAAGTATTTTGTTTTAGTCTTATACATTGCCTTAAATGTTTATGCTTATTTATGAAAGTTTTCGCTATATTGTTATCCTTACTGAGTATCTGATCTCACCCATTTCTAGGTTTTATTTTTTCCAGGATGTGAAGAAGTATTTTATAGTTGACCTGCAGGGATAGGCTAAGGATATAAGTGTGTTCAAAAGGGGACAAAATGATATTGATGTTTTTATTTCATGATGCAATTTAAAACTTATGAATGTATCTCGTACTTCCAAGGATACTAAAATGATCGGTCTTTCAGGACATGATTCCTTGTATCATTCCAATGTTATGTAATAATTCACCAACTCTGGGTAACTAGGGTCGGGGCTTTATAGTTGGTATCAGAGGAAGTTTAGTACAAACCTTGGAAACTAGATTTTGAATAACTCTGATTAGAGAACACTACCCTAAGATAGACTTTGAGGATTGGTATAGAAGATATAGCATCCCGTCTTTTTACGACATAACTTTCATTTCATTACACGAAACTGAGGATCGTTAAGGTTTAATGTCTTGGAAAAAAGGAACATAATACATAAAAAAACATAAAACATTCTTCTTAAACACTTGAAAGGCTTCTCCTTTAGTTCATCCTAGGTTCATTACTGCATCTCATAACCTGGGGACATACATCAAAAGAAAGGGTGAGCAGAAGGCCCAGTAAGGGAAACAAGAGAAACATTTTACATGTGAACTTGAGATACTTCAATAAGGACATGAAAAGAACTTTAAGGCATGAGAAAGAAATCATGAGATACATCATAATAAAAATAACATTTTTCATAACTTGAAGATGTGGCTGCAACATTTAATATTGACAATCGTTTTGTTTCACCAAGGTCCATCCCCAAGGTGTCGTTAAAAATTACCAAGGTTATTCACCAAGGCGTCGTTAAAATGGTCATCTCTAGAGATTAAGTCTTTACCCAATGCATTGGAGCACTATTAGGGCGCACCCTTAAATTTTCCTTTATTATCATGTGATCCACATATATCATCATCAAACATTTCATAAATAACCCATATAGCATAAAATAAATGGGTTTCATTTCATAATCATAACGTTTTAAAAACTGCTTTAAAGACATGATCTTTACGTTACTTTAAACCCACAGAAAGGGAAAGTGGGTATCATGTATGTAAATCCCAGAATTTAAAATAGAACATTTTGATTTATATATGAATACCCCTGTAGAAATAAGAGCTTTGTGTATTCACTTTATAACATAAAATAATTTTGAGAGAAGAGAGGCATTTTGAGATGAAAATTCTGCAGCAAAACGGCTATGTTACAAGGTTTTAGAAAACTTTGAAAAGAGAGGGAACATGGGTCGAACAATCATAATTGACCCATAAAACAGTATAGGGATAGAATAAGGAGGATATATGTACATGGTGATGCAATTTCAAGGACATACCATTTGAAATGAAAAACATGGAAGGAAGACAAAAATTTGATTTCTCTTATGAAAATACGGCAGCCTAACGGCGTCACTTAAACTTCAACAAAAATGAATTGAACAGATCAAATAGGGTCTCTAATAATATGATCATAAGAGATAAGTATGATAGATATAGAGATCATACCCCAACATAATAAAAAGTAACTTGAAATATTTGACATGAAAATCGAACTTGAAAAAAAGAGAAGGGTGAAAGAATCAGTTAAAAATTCGGCAGCCTAACGGCGTCACTTAAACTTTCATAAAACGAAATGATGAGAGTAAGAGGGGATCTCTCATAATATAAACATGAAAGTGCAGTAAGAGGAATATAAAATAACATCCTCTCACATAAGAACATGGAGCATAAAGGGAATGACATAAAGGAGATTACATGAAAAGAAAGAGAAAGGTCGGATCCCTTACCTTAAAACGTGACTCTTGAAACTCAAATTTTTGGACCTTGAGGGCTTGGGGCACCTTGGGAGGACTCCTTTGGAGGTAAGGAGACCAGAACTTCATTGGGGGAGAGTTGGGAGTGAAAACTAAAGGAGGAAAGGGTGGGTATTTATAGGGAAAGTGAGGGGACAAGGCATTAATGGCCAAGGGACACCTCATTAGTGGTTTTGGCAAAACCATGGGCTTTCCCGTGGTATTTGCCCATGGTATTGGCCACTTGGGACACCTCATACCTTATCTTACTATTCATAATTCGACCATATTGAATATATACTTAATAAATCATTTAATGATGTCATTAAACACCCGTAACTTAAAAACTATATTTTCACTATTCATCAAAAATTCAACTTTCTCAGAATAATCCCAAAATTTCACCTTAACCAAATATCAATGCTCTGATTTTAAAAATGAAATCCATTTTATAAAAATAATTTTCTAAATATTTTTAATTAAAATTTTAATTAAAAACACTATTCACCAAAAATTCATTTTTTTCAGAAAAATCCCCAAAAATTACCTTAACATAATATCGATGCTCTGAGTTCAAAAATAAAGTCCTTTTTATAAAAATAATTTTCTAATTATTTTTAATTAAATTTTTAATTAAAAAACACTATTCATCCGAAAAAACTAATACTTGACTAATAATTTATGAAACCGTTATTTACCCATTTTATTGAATCACATTACTTAATCTAAGTGTCTAAATTATATTAAAACTTTCTTTGAGTGAAATTACTAATCCATTTGGTCACATTACTAATCCTAAGCGTAAAATCACTATTCATAATTTACTATTCATAAAAAATTAAGTTGATCTTATTAGACTCCAAATTCCTTACTGAACACTTTTGTAGAAGACCATTTTTTGAAAATCATTACACATCATTAATTATTTAGGGTTTACGTAAATGTTTTAAAATATCCCTTTTTCAAATATTCATCAATAAAACATATCCTAAAATTATCCGGACAAAAGAAAATCCACAAACATCGCTAAAGGAAGAGATCTCAATTTATTCCCCCGAAAGGATTACACAAGGAAGCTAGGGTCTCGTCGCATAGCCCCTTATAACACCGGCGCATAAGACCTAAGTGTAAGGTGTGCTATGGTGAGAGAATCTGAGGGAGGCTCAGATAACATTGCCCTAGTAGTAATCTCTACTAACTTGAACTTCTCCCATAGGCGTTTCTGTTCAAGATTGATACGCTGGAGTTCGGCTTGGGCTTGGTCCAAAGTGAAGCCCACAGATGCTACCTCCTTCCCAAGCTCTGATAAGTGGGCTTCATAAGGGTCAAGTCTACTAGATGAAGCCATCGACTCCTCTTTCTGCATTAACCATTAACATCTTATTAAATCAATAAGAGTAAGTTAATATACTACTCAAAAAGATTGGGTCGTTACAGAAGAACTTCCTAGAATTATGATACTCTAGAGATTTTGTGAGTTTTCCAAGAAATAAATCCCTATCTAGATATGAGGAGGTTGATGCGTCTCTGGCACAGATGTACCTAGTGGTAAAACCCGAAAACACCGCTTTGAGCTAGACTCGAACAGGAACTGGTGCATGACAACGGGCCTTGTTGCACTCTTGGTTACGACACTCCTGGGGTATATGCTTAGGATAATTCTTATTTTCTTTAAAAATAATTATGAAGGGTTTATGAGTATATACTTCCTCAAAGAAAACATTTTTATGATTATAGATTATATCTATAAACTGTTCAATTTATGTTAACTATTTTACATGTTTAGAATTATGTATTGTGATTCATAAACTAATCTAGTGTATGACATTGTTTAGAAATGGTTCCTAGTGGAAGGAATGGAAACTGTATCAACCCACATAATCCATGTAGGGATTTCCCTCCTACTCAAGATAATTATAGTGGAGCTGGTGATACAAATGGTGCTGATCAGCTTATCATCATACTGGGACAACTCACTCGGGTTATGAATAATAACCTTACCCGTATGGAGCACCCTGATCCACAGCACGGAGGATCAATGTTAGACCGCTTCATGAGGAAACAACCACCAACATTCAATGGGAGTACAAATATATTAGTAGCTGAGTAATGGATAAGTTCCTTAGAGAAAATATTCCATGCTTTGGGGAGTAGCGAAAGGGAAAAAGTTATCATGGCAGTTTATCACCTCACGGGAGATGCAGATCAATGGTGGTCATTATTCCAAAACAAAAAGAAAGATGAAGAAGTATCAAAAATGTAATGGAGGGAGTTTAAAGATATTTTCTTAGAAAAATACTTTCCTTGTGACCATCGAGTGAATATAGAAAGACAATTTCTGAGTCTGAGGCAAAAGGAAGTTGAGAATGTCACAAAGTATGATGCTAACTTTACAAGGTTAGAAAGACATGCTGTAGATTATATACATAATCCAATAAGTGATATTTATCATTTATTTTATGGTTTAAAACCATTTCTCCATCGATCATTAGTCTCGCAATCCTTCTAATCGTATGAAGATATTGTCTCATGTGCTATCAAGACAGAAAAGGAATTCTCTAAGTCTTATGACTTTAAATAAAAGCAAGAGAAGAAGAGATCTGCTAAACACTCTGGAAATGGAAATAAAGGGAAGAAGGGAAAATTTGAATATACATATTGTAGTAAATGTTGGAAGAAACACCCCAGTACTTTCCTGAAGGGAATGGGAGTCTGTTACAAGTGTGGTGAAAAAGGCCACCAAGCTCGTGATTGCAAGGGGAAGAAAGAGGTTGTCAATGTTGAATGCTATAATTGTAGAGAAAATGGGCATTATGCAAATTAATGTCCTAAGCACCAAGGGAACATACTTCAAAAAAGGTCAAGGGAGCAAGTCCAAGCTTATGTGATCACTACTGCTGGGGTTGAAGCTACGAAAGACATGGTGGTGAGTAATTTAATGGTTTCCTCAAGCTTAGCCAATGATTTATTTGATTCTAGATCATCACATTGTTTCATATCTTTCCATTTTGCTAAAAAAATTAGATCTTTTCAATTTGACTTAACAAGGGAGTTGTTAGTCAAAACACATAATGGAAGTATCATCGAAACAAAGTTTTGTGAACCATTTCCCATTAGAGAATATAAATGTTCTTTATCTGCTAATCTCATCATCATACCCATGATTGAATTTGATATAATCCTCAGAATGGATTGGCTTTCGGACCATGATGTGAAAATTTATTGTAAGAAGGAGGTTACAATTTTAGATGATGATAAGAAGTACCTTATCTTTAGAGCAGAAACGTCACCACCTGATTCTTATCTAGATCCACCCTCTGTAGCTCTACTAAAATCAATTATTGGGGAGGAATAGAATGAAATAATTATGGGTGAGGAAAAAAATGTTTGAATAGAGGACGTACCTATTGTGAAAGAATATGTTGATGTGTTTCCAGAAGATCTACCTGGACATCCTTCAAAATGAGAAATTGAGTTTTTCATTGATTTAATTCCTAGTTCAAGACCCATATCAAAGACCCCTTATAGAATGAACACTATGAAATTAGAGGAACTAAATAAACAACTAGAGGAATTGAGTAATAAGGGATTTATTCACCCTAGTGTTTCTCCATGGGGAGCCCATGTCCTTTTTGTTAAGAAGAAAGATGGATCTATGAGGTTATGCATTGACTACAGGGAGATAAATGTTATAACAATAAAGAACAAGTATCCACTACCTCTCATTGATGATTTATTCGATCAACTTTATGGAGCTCAATATTTTTCAAATATTGACCTTCGATCTGGATATCAACAGTTGTGTGTGAAAAAGGAAGACATTCTAAAAACAGAATTTTGAACCAGGTAAGGGCATTATGATTTTATTGTAATGCCTTTTGGATTGACTAATGAACCCTATGTTTTCATGGATCTAATAAACAGAGTTTTCAATGAATATCTTGATGACTTTGTAGTGGTATTTATTGATGATATCTTGGTATACTTAAAAATATACAAAGATCATGAAAATCACTTGTGCATTATCCTAAGGACTCTTAGAAGAAATGAATTATATGGGAAGTTTAGCAAGTGTGAATTATGGATTCAAGAGATTTTTTTTCTTGGCCATATTATCTCTAAGGGTGGAATCTATATTGATCCTTCAAAGACCAAGGCAATCCAATAATTTCCAGCACCAACGAGTATAACTAAGGTACACAGTTTTATTGGTTTAGCAGGTTATTATCAGCATTTTGTCTAGAATTTTTCCCAATTGGCACACCCATTAACAAAGCTCACACGTAGAGGGGTTAAATTTGTTTGGACAAAAGAGTGTGAATAATGTTTCAAAAAACTAAAGAGAAGATTATTCAATGCTCCTATATTGACTCTACCATCGAGGAATAATGGGTTTGTTATTTATAGTTATGCTTCAAAGAAAGGTCTTGGTTGTGTCCTTATGCAGAATGATAGAGTTATTTCCTATGCATCACGACAACTAAAAATTCATGAGAAAAACTATCCTACTCATGATCTTGAGTTATCAGCTGTAATCTTTGCTCTGAAAATATGGAGACACTATCTCTATGGTGAAAAATGTGAGATTTACACTTATCAAAAGAGTTTGAAGTACATTTTCTCACAAAAAGAACTCAACATGAGGCAAAGGTGATGGATTGAACTACTCAAGGATTATGATTTCACTATACACTACCACTCAGGAAAGGAAAATAAGGTGGTAGATGCTTTGAGTAGAAAAGATCATGGAGTTTTGAACAAGATGAGAGTTGAAAGGGATCCTATTTTCATGGATCTAGTAAAGATGGATATGGGAATAACCATGGAAGGTGAAACATAAATACTTTTTCAAATATTTGTCAAACCATCTTTACTATAAAGGATAAAGAGTTCTTAGAATGATGATAAGGAGTTTCAAAAGAAGATCAAAGTTGTGAATGATGGGAGATTGAGTGAATTCATATATGAAGATGAAATTTTAAAATTTGGGAAGGGACTTTGTGTTCCCAATATACCTGATCTACAAAGGGAATTGTTGGATGATGCTCATAGCTCTAATTTCTCTATACACCTTGGGAGCACCAAGATGTATAGAGATTTGAAGGAACATTTTTGGCGGGACAGCATGAAGAGGGAGATTGCTGATTTTGTGTCAAGATGTATGGTTTTTCAACAAGTGAAAGCTGGAAGGAAACAGCCTGGAGGGGTCATGCAACCTCTTCCCATACCTGAGTGTAAATGGGATAATATTACGATGGACTTTGTCATGGGGATACCAAAGACTCCTAGAATAAATGATGCAATATGGGTCATTGTTGATCGTCTTACCAAGTCAACACATTTTCTTGATATAAGAGAAGATTTACCACTTGAATGTATGGAAAGACTATATATTAATGAATTTTTAAGACTTCATGGAGTACCCTTATTGATTGTTTCTGATTGTGATCCCTGTTTTACATCAAGATTTTGGAAAGTCTTCAGAAGGCCCTGGATACTGAACTTTGTTTGAGCACTACCTACCACCCTCAAACTGATGGACAATCAGAACGGACTATTAAAACCTTAGAAGACATGTTGAGATCTTTCTCACTTGACTTTCAAGGTATGTGGGATCAATATTTACCTCTGGTCTAATTTTCCTATAACAATAGCTTCCATTCAAGTATTCAGATGACATCATATGAAGCATTATATGGAAAGAGATGTCGCACACTAACTTGTTGGGATGATATTGGTGAAAGAAAACTCATAGGCCCAAAACTTTTTGAGGAAACAATGGAAAAGGTGAAGGTTATCCAAACCGACATTAAAGCATCCCAAAGTAGGCAAAAGAACTATGCCGATAACCGAATGAAGGATTTGGAATTTCGGGTAGGAGATCGTGTTTTCTTAAAGGTATCTTCATAGAAGAGAGTTATACAATTTGGTAAGAAGGGAAAATTAAGTCCCAGGTACATCGGACCTTTCGAAATTCTAGAACTAATTGGAGTTGTAGCTTATCGTTTGGCAATGCCTTCAAGTCTTTCCAAAGTTCATGAGGTATTCCATGTATCACTGTTGAGAAAATACATGTCTGACCTAACGCATGTACTCACCTATGAGAAAATTGAACTGGAACCTGATATGTATTATTTTGAAGAGCCTAACAAAATTCTTGATACCAGAGAACAAGTGCTGAGAAACCGGACGACTCATCTGGTAAAAGTTCTATGGAGAAATCATAAGATGGAAGAGGAAACTTGGGAACCCGAGGAACTTATAAAGAAGAACCACCCGAATCTTTTTATGCAGTAATATTATAGAATTTTAGATGACAAAATTATTTTAAGGATGGGATAATGTAACACCCCAAGCTTCCACAGTATGTTACCCTTTGAATAATGTAATAGCTTGTATTATACGCAAATTCGAGATTCTAACACACCGCGACCAATCAAATTAGTCGGTATGAATAGTAATACCCGCTTTTTTTAAATTTTATAAATTTTATTTTTCAAAATGGACTTCATTTTTAAATTTGGAATATCGAAATTAACTTAAGGTGAATTTTTGGTATTTTTTTGAAAACTTTCAATTTTTGATGAATAGTGAAAAACATTGCATTATTAGTTAAAACTGACTTTTTATTTAAATAATTATTTATTTTATTTAAATTTATGTTAGGTCAAAATAGATACATAATACCTATATAAGTTCAATGTAATTCATTGGATTCATTTTATAATAAGCTTAGATATATAAAAATTTTATTGAACTTTTTACCGTCTTTTACCCTCCTCCTAGGGGCATTTGCAAATTTGCATAAAACTTAATTTTACCGCTTATGTGAGTTGAATTTCAAAAATACAGGAGACATGATTGACATCAGTAAGTAAAATTTGGTTCAATGAGATGAAAATAATTTTTTGTGAATAATAACTTTTTAATTTTATTTACCACGGTTAAAAGTAAATAGGGTAATTAAGGGTAAAAATGATATCATAATTACCCTAACACATGTCCTAATTCTATTGGATAAGTGTAATTTGACCAAAAAAACCTTAGGAATAAAATATGATCCCCTTTGGTTCACTTGGATTGGATTAGGACATTTATTATTATTTTATTTAAAGAAGAGTTAAAAGAGTTAAATTCAAAGTTTAATAACTAAACCATTTTTAATATAGGGTTATACATAAGATAAATTAGACTATAAATATTCATTAGAAATCTAAAAATATTTCCTACATAATGTATTTTATTTATAATTTTTAGACATTAAATAATTTAATTTATTTATGACACGATGATTATGCAATAATTACCTTATTAATGAAAGATTAAAATAATTAATATTATAAATATCCAAATAAATGTAATTTGAGACTTTTGATGAATTCCACTAATTTTCTAGGATAATATGATATTTTAGAGTTGATTAAATAATTTTTTTTTGAAGTAATCATGTTGTTATGATTTTCACAAAAACCAAATACTAAATAGTGTCAAAATTGACATAATTGAGTTTTTAAAACAAATACTATATTATTAATTGATATAATATTTCTAAAAATATAAGGTTTGGACAAAGGATTTATATAAGGTTATATATATTAATAATGAAACACTTGGGGTTCGCTTGGATTGTTATAGTAATTTTATTAACCATATAATATAAAAATGCAAAGAGACATGGTAAATGACAAACTATTTAACTAAGAGTTAAATATAAAAGATAAGGTTAATATGATGACCTAAAGGAAAAAGAATCAGTTAACACCCGAAACGATGATACTACTGAAATATTATTAACAAAGCAATATT
The DNA here is from genome assembly GCA_963277665.1 of Viscum album. NCBI lineage: Eukaryota > Viridiplantae > Streptophyta > Magnoliopsida > Santalales > Viscaceae > Viscum > Viscum album. The sequence goes on from OY728164.1 coordinate 1,357,500,378, forward strand.
AGAGGGTCATATATGATATCATATTTATGTATATAGTTATTGTATAATTTAATAACAATGATTTAGCTATTATACAGGAGTTTAACATACCCTCGACCAAGGAAAAGTACAAGTTAAGGGTTAATTTCACAATCTCTTTATTATCCGAGGTTGTTTTTACGTAAGTATCTATTGGGACCTCTTTATCATCCACATCCATGTTTTCTTAAAAATGTATTTCAAATCATTTTTACTATTTACTAGAAAATGGGTTAAAGTAATTTATACTATTATTTGATCTTATATTTTTTGAAAGGAATCTTTCCGCCATTTTCCAAACAAGGTACTTTATGACCTTTTCGACAAAATTAATGTAATAATGTTTTTTTAACTTATACGGAGGGTGCAGCTATTTTATGTCGTTATAACATCGTCAAAGCTTCCCTTAAAATCTTATAATAATATTTTCAAAATAAATTTTTTCTTTTATAATTATATGACTTCTAAATGATTTCAAAATAGAAAGAGATATTTCTCTTAAAAAGTTTTGATTTCATCTATGTCAACATTCTTTGATGGATTTCAAACCTGTTTGAAGTTGATTTATTTATGATACAAATCTTACATATTGTATTGAAGGTTTTGTGATATATTTTACTATGGATGTGTTATTTTTATACCATTCATGGTTTATGGATAAAGTATTGACATTTCGTATGCTAGTTTTAATATGAATGTTTATGTTATGTTTAAACCTTTTCATATGAGGAATGCATTATACTTAGTAAGTAACAGGTGGAGACCGCTATAGCTCCTCGATGCATCGGTATGTCTCATGAGACAAACTAGTTTCTTGGCACAAGGCCTTGAAAAAATATTATTTGTAGTCTTGGCACAAGGCCTTGACTATGTGGTTATGAAGTCTGACATTATGCATTCCATCATTATGAAAGAGGATATTAATATTTCATGTGATTATTAGACTAGTAGATTATACATGTGAATAATTAAATGGAATTATTTGATTTTGTCTTTTCCATATTATGTTGAATTTTAAGTTTAAAAGGCTTTTGTTTTAGTCCTATACATTACCTTAAATGTTTATGCTTATTTATGAAAGTTTCCACTATATTGTTATCCTTACTAAGCATATGAGCTCACCCCTTTCTATGTTTTAGTTTTCCTAGGATGTGAAGAAGTATTTTATGGTTGACCTGCTTTGATAGGATAAGGATAAAAGTTTGTTCAAAAGGGGACAAAATGTTGTTGATGTTTTTATTTTATGATGTAATGTAAAACTTATGAATGTATCTAGTACTTCCAAGGCTACTAAAATGATCGGTCTTTTGGGAAATGATTCCTTATATCATGCCAATGTTATGTAATAATGCACTGACTCTGGGTAACTGGGGTCAGGGTGTTACAACTAAAAAACCATAGCTTAGTGTAAGAAATTGACACTTAATCCATGACTGAGTTCGAGCAGTCGAAACTCCACAAAATCAATAGAGGTTGATTTTATTGATAATAAGGGTTTCACTTAACAATTGTAGAAAAAAATGAAAGATGTATTCATATCTTTAATATAGCACAATGATAAATAGATCTTCAACTTTGCTTGGGCTTTCTTTAAACAGTGATAGAGAAATCACCAGACAGATGTTTAAACATGTATATCTCAAAAGTTTATATACGAAAAATGCTTCTTAGTTCTTGAAAATGAAGATGTAATGATAAGGTGTAGTATTAGAGACATCAATAACAGTAGCAGCAGCAGTAGTAAGACAACAAATCAAAATATGTATGTCTCCAAAGTATATCTCTGAAAACAATGACACGCGTTTTTGTGTGTATATCACTTTTTTTGTATATCACCACTTATATATATTCACGTATATATATATATATATATCAATAAAGAGTGTAATTATATTTATATCATTGATTGAGAAACTCCAGGTCAAAAATAACTCCAGAAATATCACACAATAAATTGTGAACATTTGAATTCAAAATTATTCAAGAGAGTCGTGACTTCCTGTAAGAATAGTAATGATTCACTCTGTGGAATATGAATATTTAAAATGATCATAATTAGAATTTGAATCAGTTGTAAATGATATTTGAATAGATCTTTAATATTGTCAAGATATTTTCATAAATCATAGATAATATCATGAATTTAAAACTCTATCGTTGAATAGTCAAATGTAGGGTTCCTTCGTGTAACAAAAAAACTATAAATGTAGGGTTTGACAGCGTAGGGTTGTTCACAAAAGTAGGGTTGATTTACCACATTTTTTTCCTCAAACGTAGGGTTTATTCCAAATATAGGGTTGTTGAACCATACTTTCCTGGTATCATAGGGTCGTTGATCCATACATGATGGCCTAAATATAGGGTTTATTCTATACAGTATGTAACTTCTTGGATCTGGATGCCACTTTAAGGAGACCCATACCTGGTTGGCCACATGGCCTCAAGCACATTTCCCCAAATTCCAGAGGCTGCTGACTAGCAGCGAGAGCCTAGGTGTGATAGTGGGGAAACTATGCCCTCATTGGCAGAATGTAACACAATAAAAACAATAAAAATTCAATAGCAAAAGCAGTAATACCATAACAGAAATAAACAGCAGAAGACTGATAATAAAAATAACCACGAGTCAAATCATATAAAGGATGATGATGCATGTCACATGTTCTAGGAAAAAAACCAAAACAAGTTACACTACAGTAATACATGATATAAATACCAAAAGTACAAAAACAAAACAAAAGAGACTCAGAAGCATTGCAAGACTTGGCTTGGTCCCATGCTATCCTACTCCTAACAAAAAATCAAGTACCTATAAAAGGGTTCTTACCCTTATCGACACCTGCAACAATATAATCTATTTGGGACAAAAAACATGACCCAAACAGGGCGTGAGACTAAATCCCAATAAGTAACCTCCCAAGATCCATGCCAGTCTGTTAGTGAGGTAGTGTACCATAATGAAATTAGTAAGTTATGAAGTACTCAAAAGTAAATAATCCTACGATCATTGGTATTAATTTACATTCATTTCATGTTCATTAATTAATTCAATTACATTTAATTATATAAGTCTCGAGATCTGGCCTAAGCCTGACAACCCCTGTGTAAAAGAAAGCACAATATATACCTCGGAAGGCTATCTAAACAAGTGAAGACCAAATCCAAGATTTTTCTTTGGCTTGGCAAACGTGTCATAAGTCATTTCATTTAAATATTCAATTTATAACCTAAGCATATCCATGACATTCCTAAATTGTAATTCAAGTATCACTCTAGGTGAAATTCTATCTACAACCTATTAGCCTATCCTGGTGAAACTCTTAGTAAACTCGGTATCACTCTAGGTGCAAACCTACCAACATCCTATAAGCTCGTCCCGACGAACCTCTCTGGAATCCTGGTATCACTCTAGGTGTGGTATAAGTCCATGTCAACTAAGCCCATTACTAGAGGTCCTATGAGGAATTCCCAGGTATCACTCAAGACATGTAAATAAATACAATAGATTCTGTTTATGGCATCTCTCAAAGATTCATGTTTCACTTGGAGAAACAAGTAAAGCCTCCATGAGCCCGACTGCTACACCTGTGGCTCGCTCATAGCTTGAACATAACAGCCTGACTAACCTCATAAGGCTTGGCCTTTTGATTACTCACATGGGTAAAACACACAACAAGAAACACATGTAATCTAAACCATTATAGGGCTTTAACAATAACAAACTCATGTGGGCAATTCATATAACACGAAACACATGTAAATTACACTTTTACATGGTTTAAACAATAGTAACTCATATGGTAACAATTCATATAACAAGTCTATCATGCAATTTAAATAATAAAAAGGCTTAACCATAAAATAGCTCACATGGGAAAAACATTTATATAACCAATTGCATTTCAAACAACCCAAGGTAGGGAAATCAAATGAATTCCCATAGGCATCCTAGGCCAAACGACCATAAATGGTCATCCAAGGAAAATACACCCATGGGGTGGCCCTAATTCAAGGTAAAAACCCCTAAAATGCTTCAAATTGTGTAATTAATTACCTAAACAATGATAGACAATAGAAATTGTCAAAATTCATTCAAGGAAACACCCCACAAATGGGTGTGCAGTACTCTGACACATATAATCAACTTGACAATTGATGAAAAGCACAAGACCACCTACTTCGTGCTAGTACAACTCTCCTCGTTTAGTGTCGGCCTCTAATTCGATCTAGAACAGAGTAGATCTATAAAAATATCATAAATTATCAAGGCTCAATGACTAATTCGAGAGAAGAAATCAAGAAGAACATCTTAAGAGGAATCGAGAGCTTACCGATTGGGTTCCAACGCATCCGACAGTGATCAAATCAGTGTTCAGATGATCAAACGGGAGGAGAAACAAGGTTTGGCATTGTGGTTCATGAACCCAACAAGCCCTCTATTGAAAAAATGAGGAAATGAGGCTACTGCCCATTTTTAAAAAAACTAAAAGTACACGGTGTGTACTTGAGAATACATGTTGTGTATATGCCAGTTTTACCCTCCTTCTACCAACATGATTTAAATGTCATAAAAAGGTCTACTGATATCAATACACAGCGTGTACTGGGATTACGTAGTGTGTAACCCTCAATCATGTTGTTCAATAGTCCTGTATTCATCCCTTAACCTCTTTTTCTTCAATTTTCTTAAATAAAATTTGAAATTAAAAGATTCATGCCTCAAAGGAAGAATCGGGTTCTTATAAATTTCCCCCTTAAAATAATTAATCCCTGAATTTCCCTTTCAAGGGTGATGAATAAATATCTAAGAATAATTCCAGCCACTGCGATCGTACATCGACCTCCCTCTCCCAAGTCTCGTCCTATACTCGGTCGCGCTACCATAGCACCCGTACTAAATGAACAGACCAGCCATGAATAATCTTTGTGCTATGATCCACAATTTGAATAGGATGCTCCTCAAAGGATGCATCTACCTCTAACTCAACCTCCTCGAGATGAAAAGTGTGAGACGGGTCTAGAAAGTAACGTCACAACTGAGAAATGTGGAAGACGTCATGCATAGACTTGTACCTCTAGGGTAACTGAAACCTATAGGCAACTGGCCTGATCCTCTCCAGAATCCCAAATGGCCCGATGTACCTTGGAAAAAGTTTACCTCTTCTCTTGATCCACTTATGTCCCAGCCTCATTGCAACACATAGGAAAACTCGATTCGCGACCTCGAACTCTAGAGGTCATCTACAGTGATCGACATAATATTTTTGATGAGATTGCATAATATCCATCCTCTTTCGATTCAACTGCACCTGATCAGTGGTATCCTAGAAAAGATGAGGTCCCAACATAGCTACTTATTCTGCCTCCATCCAACATAGGGGTGATCGGTGTGGTCTACCATACAAAGCTTCATATGGAACCATCTAAATAGTATCCTGAAATCTATTGTTTTAGGCAAACTCAACCAAGGGTATGTGTTTCTCCCAAGAACCCCTAAAATCCAGGATGCATGCCTGAATCATGCATTCTGACTGGTCATCTGTCCGAGGGTGGTAAGTTGTGCTCAGAAGCACCTATATACCCAGCGCCCTTTGTATCCCTTACTAGAAATGAGAATTAAACTAGGAATCCCTATCTGAAACAATATAATGTGGGACCTCATACAGCCATACAACCTCACAGATGTACAACCTCTCAAAATCATCAATACTGAAGGTTTATTTGATCGATAGGAAATGTGCAACCTTTTTGAGACTGTCAACAACAACCCATATTGCATCGTTACATCGAGGTAACCTCAGTAAACCTATCACAAAATCCATCTCAAAATCATTCCATTTTAACTCAGGAATGGATAGTTGACCCAAAATTTTGGCTAGTCACTGGTGTTCCGCCTTCACCTACTGAAAAGTGGAACATCTCATGACAAAACCAGCTACATCCCTTTTCATACCTAGCCACCAATACTAATGATATAAATCTTGATACATCTTAGTGACACCAGGATGCACTGCCCATATAGAGGCATGAAAGTCCCACACCATCTCCTCATTCATGTCAGCTAAAACCCATATGTGAGCATGTAACTGTAGAAATTCATCCTCACATATGGTCTAACTAGGTGGAGGGTCTTCACCTGCCACACTCTCTCATAGAACCAGGCCTTCAGAATCCGATAGTTGCATCATCCTTACTCTATCCAGTAGGATAGAGGTAACAACTAAGGATAAAAGAAATGTCTATCTCTACCTATCATGCACCTCTAAATGCATCTCAAAAAACAAAGCCATAAGTTGTCACTCACTATTGGCCTATTGCACTACCTATATCTGAGTCCTCTTGCTCAGTGCATCAACCACTATATTTCCTTTACTAAGCATGTAGGTAAGCTTGAAGTCAAAAGACTGAAGGTATTATACCCACCTTCACTGCCTCATATTAAGATCACATTGAGTGAATATGTACTTGAGGCTTTTATGGTCTGTATGAACCATAAAATGCTCTCATAATAAGTAATGTCTCCAAAAATGTAATGCATGAACAACTATGGATAACTCAAGATCGTGTGTCAAATAATTGCTCTCATGTGGCCTTAGCTGTCGAGACTCATACGCAACAACTTGATCCCCTTATATAAGCACTGCTCCTAGCCTGATACCTAATATATCATAATACATGGTGTAACTCATGCTCGACTCTGGAAAAATCAATATCGGCGCTAAAGTCAATCTTTTTTTCATCTCTTGAAAGGTCATCTTGTATGAATATGTTCATACATACTTCACACCCTTTTTAGTTAGGCTTATCAATGGCACTTCTAAATGTGATAAGTCATGTATGAAGAGCTTGTAGTAACCATCTATCCCTAGAAAACTCTGCACCTCAAAGACGTTCTTAGGATACTCATAGTAAACTACTACTCTCACCTTCTCTGGGTCCACTGATACTCTTATCTCCAAGATGATGTGACCCAAGAAGTGAATCTAATCCATCCAAAAGTGGAACTTTATGAGCTTATCATATAACTAATAATCTATCAGTGTACTCAAAATGATCTCAAGATGTGTGGCATGGTCATGTTGATTATGAGAATACACTAAGATATAATCCACAAAAACCAAAACAAACAAATCAAGATAAGGATGTAACACTCAATTCATCAGTTCTATAAAGATTGTTGGTGTGTTTGTGAGACCGAATGACTTAACAAGATACTCATATAGAACATACCTGCTCTGAAAGGCTATACAAGGTATTTTTGGTAATCTAACACACACCTGGTGATAACCGAATCTTAAATCGATCTTAGATAATACCCAAGATCCTCGAAGATAATAAAAAGATCATCTATTCATGGAAGAGGATAACAGTTCTTAACCTTCAACTGGTTCAATTTCCGATAATCTATGCATAGTCTGGGGGTATCGTCCACCTTTTTCATAAAAATGATCGGTAAAACCCAAGGACAAGTATTGGGTCAGATGAAACCCTTAGATTCCAAATACTTTAGTTGTCACTTGAGCTCTTACAACTCCATTGTAGTCATCCTATAAGGAGGAATGGATATCAGTGCAGCTCCTGGAACAAGTTTGATAAAGAACTCTACCTCTCTTACCAGAGGTAGGCCTAAAAATTCATCTGGGAAGATTTACCTAAAATAATCAACTACCAGAGGAAAATCCATTTGACATGTTCCCTAGTCTTCCAAATATAAAATCTCAATCTAGGTTGTCATCCTGCCCAACCCACGATGCTCGGGTCTAGCTTGGCTCGCCTGGATATCCCATTCACCCTTATGTAGAAACAATACGCTCTCTAGTGATATAAAACTCACCCTTTAGTGATAAAAATCGACAAAAGCTTGAAAGTAAATCAACCATTCCATTCCAAGAATGACATCAAATTATGTCATCTCTGAGACATAGATGTCTCATAAGAAGTGACACCCACCAACCTCAAGGGGGCACTCCTTGCACTGATTCACACTTGTCATTCTAATACCCAACGGAGTTTCTAGCATCATAACATCATCAGAAGTTAAAACACAAAGTCAGGGCTCTCCACAATGGGCACAGATATGAAACTATGTGAAACACCTGTATTAAAAAGTGCAAAAGATAATATAAAGGTGAATATAATGGTACCTATGAAAGTTGAGGTTATGGAATCCAGCTCCTGCTGGGTTTGTTTCATTTCATAATTCTGACCTATATTGTGGTTTTGTGACACTGGCTGGCTACCCTGAGTTGATCCAGCCTACTGTCGCTAAGATTCTGGGGTTTGACAACCATGTTCACGACCACCACCTCATCCTAAACAACCTGATGCATTACAGTTCTTAGACTGATGAGAAGTTATTGACCTTACTCCTGAACATGGAGTCGGAGCAGACCCTCTCTCACTAAATACCAGTGGAAACGTCCTGTAGAAGTGATAATGATGACCCATCTTGCCGCAATATCGGCACTCGAATGGGTCCTGCAGACATTGTGACCTCATATGCCCTAACCCACCACACTGGTAGCACCTCACTTGGCTACCTGAAGATACTTTTTGACTGCTACTGTCACCGTGAGAAATCTCCAAATGACACTTCTTACTACCGGTCGAGACAGTACCAGATCTTGGTGTTGAACCACCTTGGCTCACACCACTAGATTCCCTCAGATTACACTCAATAATCAGCGTTTAATTTATAATAGTAGATAGAGAAGACAACCTGAATACATTCACCTACAATAGAATGTCGAACCTAAGACCATCCATGAATCACCTAGCCTTCGATACATCGTCACCCATAAAAATAGGTGTGAAACGTTGGAGCTCAATAAAATGGGTCGTTTAGTCCATCACTAATAAAGTGAACTGCTCTAGATACATGAACTCCTAAGCTCTTTTGTAAAGACCCATATTTTTTCATGTAATTTTTTTAATTATATGGGAATATTAGAAGTCCACAAAAATTTACGGTGCGTGATTTTGAGGCCCAAAGTGCCCTGAATGAATTTCTGAATTTTTTTTAAGTACGTTCAGTAAACGTGCGAGCGAGTTTTTATAACTTTTGAACCGATACTCGGAATTGAAATCTGAGGACATCGTTGAACTTGCAGCGCCAATATTCTTTTAAAGAGACCTTCAACTCAACTGTAGTAGGTCAAGGGTAGAAGATAGTTTTTCACTTTTTCATGGAAGAAGAAAAATAAAATAATTAACTTTTTATTTTTCTTTTGAAACCTCTCTTTTGAAATTATGGAGGTGGGGACCACCCGAGCTAGAAAACCTCCCAATTTGAATTCATGGTGGTGGGGACCACCCAAACCCCTCTTAATGTGGGAAAACCTCTCAACTCTCTAATTAATTAATTGTTCCATTTATTTGTGCCAATTTTAATTGTGCCAACATAAATTAATTTGAAGAACCTATTTTAATTTGTTGGATTATCATTTCCTTGGGGAAATAATTGGCAAAGGGGAGAACTTTGGAGAAAATATTCCTCAAATAAAGAATGCCCTTTCCAACGAAGAATGAAGAATCGACCCCGAGCCCAGATTGGAAGCACTTTGCGGGAGCAATAAACACCGACGTTCTTCAATGACTTCATCTTCTACCTCTCGACTCCTCTAAAGAACGACAAGGTAGGGGTGTGATTTGATTGGTCTTTGTTAATTTATTTTACATTGAATATCTCCCCATGAGCCGCTTGTTATCGCTCTAACGCAGAGGGTGCAGGCCAAATGAACATAGCCTGAACACTCCGCAAACTTTGTAGTTTTTGATGCGTTCATCGCGATAGAGGAGGTGGCAACTGGTACCGGCGACTGGCGCCGGTAGGACTTGGGAGCGGTGGTCGGCACACCGATCGGCCGCGAAGACGGTGGCGACGCAACCGTACCGCTGGTGGAGGGCCATGGCCCGTCAGATGCGGCAGTGCAGAGGCAGCAGCTGGCGTACGGCTGGCCGCGTGAAGGGGAGGTGACGGCACGCGTCCGTGTCACCGGCGTGCAGGAGCCACGACACGAGGCCGCGGTGGCGAAGGAGGGCTGCTAGATCACTGTTGGCCACCGGTGGTGGCACGGCACACGACCATGCCGTGGATGAGGGCTGGCCATCTGGCTAGCCACGGGCCGCCCATCGCAGGTCGGGTCGGACCGGACCCAGACCAGCTTCGACCCTTTTTGCTCTTTCGGCCATAACTTGAGCTACGGGTGTCCGTTTGACAAACCGTCTACAGCGCCGAAAACCTTGGATCGATATGGTCCTTTTGGTATATCCCACTTGAGTTTTGGAAGAAGTTGGGGTACATCCGGGTTGGATCAGACACAAATCCAACCAGGCCCTTGGGACTAAAAGGCCAATAACTTACAGACCGAGCGTCTGATTGATGCACTGCCTGTTGTGTTGAGACCCCTATCACATGGAGGTACTTTGGGATACTTCTTCATGGAACTTTGTGGTATTTTGAGTATCGACCTTTGGCTTGAGGATCGGACCCTCCTGGAATCAAGCAAGCTTAGTGCGGGAACCCTATGGCTGGCTGTAACATGAGAAAGGGATCCTATGTGGGTCTGTGCCTTAGGATCCTACATGGGTCTGTGATTTGGGATCCTACATGGGTCTTTGTTTTAGTATTCCACTTGGATCCTCTCTAGTAATCCACGTGGGATTACTCTAGGATTCTATGTGGGTCTTTTGTACTAGGATCCTACGTGGGTCTGTGGATTTAGGATCCTACGTGGGTCTGCCTCTCAACAGAGTAAGATGATTCAGTAGATATATCTAATCATCTTTACTACCATACCTAAGTCATACCTGATGTGAGATGAGTCTTTACCTATGTGGTAATCGTCTTTGTGGTGTACCTTTGTGATGCATACCTTCATGGTGATACCTTTGTGGTATTATTTTGTGTGGCGTTACCTATGTGGTACTTACCTTCGTGGTGATACTTTGTGGTATTCTTCTATATGGCATTAACTTTGTGGTACTTACCTTCGTGGTGTTACCTTCATGGTATTATTTCCTTCGTGGGACAATTGATCTTTGGGCTTTCGAGTTGGGCCTTGTGTTTTCTCATGATTGAGATGGGTTTACTCGACAACTTAGGTATATGTATGGGCATATACCTAAGTAGGGTTGTCAGCTGTTTTCATGCTTTTTGGTTTATCCTTTGTGGATTTTGTGAGACCTTAGAGGGTCTCGGGTTCTCTACTGAGTATCTTTATACTCACCCCTGCACGGGCTATACCCACACCTTGTTGTGTTTGGTGCAAACGACGGACAACATTGATCGAGGCTGAGGGTACCAGGACTGGAGGTAGCTCGGAGGTGGACATTAGACGAGGTGTACCTAAGTAACAATTTTTTTAGAGTTATACCTACCCTTTAGGTAGGATCCTTGGTGGGTGTTTATAGAATTTTTTCCAGTTTACTTATACTTCCTAGTTTTCTTATACTTTCCAGTTGGGCTTGTATTATGGCCCCTTTTTCTTCCTGTACACACCCTGTTTACTATATAGTTTTACTTTGTGATTTTATCTTACTTTGTGCTTAGTTGTGCGAGTTTATAGGTTATAAAGTCAATGTCTTACCAGTTTTAGGGAATACACCTTTTAGTGCTAGTCTCTAGCCCCTGGCCTATGGAAGGCGGTCTTGGGGTAGTCACGGCACGGGCCTCGGGGGACGGGTCATGACAAATTGGTATCAGAGGAGTCATTTCTACCATAGAACATTGGACTCTGATCTTTTAACAACAATAATGTTATGTGTTATGAGTGTGGTTATCAGTTTAGGGAATCCAGTGTTGGTGCGGCGACCGACGTATCCATACACCAAGACCCTGACTTCTGATTTCTGACTCAGTGCACGAAAACAATGATCGCGTGTGTGTTTTGAAAATTTTTCTTTGTGATATCTTTGAGTCATCTCACTAGGTATAACTTATTGACTATGGTGCACCTGTTTCCTTTCAGGATGACTCCATGCAGATAGCCAGCTAGGGTTTCGGGTAGAGTACGCGATGATAGCCCACCGAGTGATGTGGCCTCGATATAGGGACTTTTGTCAATAAGTGCACCATCGGAGGCACCAACGGTACCATTACCCATTGGGCCACCGATGCTGCCATCCCCAATAGTATAGGGTACACGCTGCTTGAGCACGTTGCATGAGTTCTAGTGCCAGAGGCCACCCAGGTTCAGGGGTGAGACGGACCCACAGGCGGCTAAGGATTGGTTGGAGGTCGTGGTGAAAGTCTTCTGACTGGTAGCAACACCAACTGATCTCATGGTGATCCTTACTGCTAGTCTTCTACAGGAAGTAACAGGAAGATGGTGGAGCTTGATGCTCTAGGTTCACGACGAGGTGACATTTCTCTGGGCAGACTTTGAGAGCCTGTTTCGGGTAGAGTTTATCCCAGCGACCCTTCACACAGTGCGCATACATGAGCTTCTTCATCTGTAGTAAGGCAGCATGACTATGGATCATTACTCAGCATGGTTCACCGACCTCTCACACTACTCCACTGATATGGGGTGGGACCCATTCTTCAGGGACCGAACCTTCGAGCAGGGACTCAGGCGGGAGATCAGGTCTTTGATGATTTCTCTCAGCATTCTGACGCAGGCAGGGGTGTTAGAGTGAGCCCTCTTAGTGGAGAGTTTTCTTACTGAGTAGTCACCAGTAGTGAGACCCACCATCGGGTGTCACGTAGCAGAGTCTTCTGTATCTGTCAGTAGAAAGATGTCACAGAGGTCTAAGAGAACCAGACTTACAGGTGGATGACCGCAGGATTCAGGGTCAGTTGTGTAGGGCACCCGAGACAAAGCCAGTCATATGAGGAGTAGACAGTGTTATACATGTGGTGGGTAGGGTCACATGGATCATTACTACCCAACCCGCCATAAGGATGATTAACAAATGGTTGAAGGACCTCCCAGACAGAGATAGAGGTTTGACCGAGGAGGTCTGCAGGGAGCAGGCAGACGTGGAAAAGGAGATGGTCATGCAGTTGGTGGTGGGTGACGATTCGAGGTGTTACTGCCACCACCACCAGGTGGTCCACCCCGACCATAGGGAGCAGGTGGATAGGGGTGAGCTCAGCTCCAGGCAGCTGAGGCCTACGACCACGACACTCCGGAGATGATATGAGGTACGATCTGTGTCTACTCCACCTTAGCAGCAGTACTTATAAACATGGGTTTTAGTCATTATTTTATTACCACTGCCCTCGTTCGGAGCTCAGAGATTCTGGTGGAGTTGTTAGCTCTATCCATACGGCTAGAGACTCTTACAGAAGATAATTATCCGATTAAACACTAGTGTCGATAGTGTGATCTCACTCTAAGAGGCAAGAGCTTCGGCTGGGATCTTCTAATAGTGGCATCAAGGCCTTACGACGTCATTTTAGGTATGGATTGGTTATCTACAGTCCAGGCTCAGATCGACTACATTAGGCAAAAAGTGTGGTGTATCTACGAGGATGGGACTAGGTTTACCTTCACCGGTGAGAAGGGAGACTTTGCAGTATAGGATGGACTTACCCGGAGGAGAGTACAACTGATCACTCATCAATTGCCTAGACTTACCCTCAGAGTGATTCATGTGGAGAGTCTGAGTTATCCTGTAGTGGTGGACCAATATGCGGATGTCTTCCCTGATGATGTTTCGGGTCTACCTCCTTGCAGAGAGGTGGACTTTTACATTGATTTGTACCCCGGGACGGCACCAATATCTACACCAATGTATCGGATGGCTCCTGCTGAGCTTTGTGGTCTACGGGCATAGATGGAGGACTTATAGGAGAAGGGGTTCATCCAGCCCAGTGTTTTTTCTTGGGAAGCCCCAATTTTGTGCGCTAAGAAGGTGGATGGGAGCTTGATACTTTGTGTTGAATACCGGCGTCTGAACCAATTGACTGTGAAGAAAAAGTACCCACTTCCGGGGATTGATGACCTCTTTGATCAGCTGAAGGGAGCACGTTGGTTCTCGAAGATAGACCCCAGATCAGGCTATCACCAGCTCATAGTACAAGACGAGGATGTGCAGAAGATGGCTTTCAGATGTTGGTACAACCATTATGAGTTTTTTTTCATGTCGTTCGGTGTGAACAACACTCCAGTAGTGTTCATAGGACTCATGAACATGATCTTCTAGTCATACCTTGATCGCTTTGTAGTAATCTTCATTGATGACATTCTGATATGCTCAACTACTGAGGAGGAGCATATCTATCATTTGCAGGTAGTTATGGACACACTCCGAGAGCACCAGCTTTATGGTAATCTCTCGAAGTGCCAGTTCTAGATCTGAGAGGTTCACTTTTTGGGACATGTCATCTTGGAGGCTGGATTTACGGTGGATCCAGTAAAGATTGAGGCGGTACTTGCTTGGGAGCCACCCAAGAGTGTGGCGGAGGTATGAAGTTTCCTAGGATTGGCCGGATACTACTGTAGATTTGTGCCAGATTTCTCCAGAGTTGCAGCACCTTTATCAGCATTGACAAAGAATGGGCAACCCTTCGTGTGGTCGGAGAGATGGCATCAGAGTTTTTAGGAGCTGAGGAAGAGGCTGACTAGTGCCCCCATCTTGAGGCTTTCAGAGGAGGGTGTTGGGTACGTAGTCTACTGCAACGCATCAGGGACTGGGCTCAAATGTGTCCTGATGTAGGACCGAGTAGTTATCGCATATTTTTCTCGACATCTGAGACAACATGAGAAGAACTATGATATCCATGACCTTGAGTTAGCAGTAGTGGTCTTCGCTTTGAAGATGTGATGACACTATCTGATGGGCGAGTGTTTTATGGTTTACTCTGATCACCAGAGTCTCAGGTATATCTTCTCTCAGAAGGACCTAAACCTGATACAACAACGTTGGCTTGAGTTCCTCCAAGACTATGACTTCAAGATAGTCTATACTCCTGGGAAGGGGAACGTTGTAGCAGATGCACTCAGTCGGAGATCTGGTATACAGCTGCTAGGCGAGGTGGTGGAGCAGCTGGCCGCTTTGCAGATATCCTTTGTGGATCGATATGGAGCAGCTTTTCTTCAGTCTCTTACAGTCACTCCCCTACTCCTTCAGTGAGTCAGGGAGGCACAACATGGGGACACTAACTGCGAGGCTCGACGTGCTCAGATATCCACAGGACAAGCACCTGATGGATTTTCTGAAGTTGGGGAGCACATCATCCTCTTCAGAGGGCATACTATGGTCTCAGTGGCTTTACAGGAGGAAGTGTTGAGGGAGTTCCACACGTCCCCTCTAGTGTTATATCTAGGAGTGGAGAAGATATACCAGGACCTCCAAAGACAACACTGGTGGTAATAAATGAAGAAAACAGTAGCAGAGTTTTTCTCTCGGTGCCTCAATTGTCAGCAAGTGAAGGCGGAGCATCAGGTTCCAGTAAGCTTAGTTTAGCTTTTAAAGGTCCCAGAGTGTAAGTGGGATGGGATATCCATGGAATTTGTGATAGGACTTCCACGTACATCCATGGGTCATGATTCTATTTGGTTGATCGTCGACCGACTCACCAAGTCGGCCCACTTCCTACCAATCAGAGAGAAAGGTTTAGTAGAGAGCTTGGGACGCCTCTATGTGTAAGAGATTGTGCGGCTACATGGAGTACCCTCGATGATTGTCTCTAATCATGATGCATGTTTCACTTCCCATCTATGGAAGGGGTTTCAAGAGGCTTTCGGGATGCAGCTTCGTTTGAGCATCGCCTTCCATCCTCAGACGGATGGTCAGACTGAGTGGATCATTCAGACCCTTGAGGACATGTTGCGTGCTTGCGTCCTCAACTTCATTCACGGTTGAGAGGATCACTTGACCTTGGTAGAGTTTTAATACAACAACAGTTATCACTTCACCATTGGGATGAAACCTTTCGAGACTATGTACGGTCGACCTTGCAGATCGCCTTTGTGTTGGACTGACCCATGGGAGTCAGCACTTATGGGACCAGATATGGTACAGGCTACCATGGAGAAGGCGCAGATCATCCAGAAGTGGATGAAGACTGCACAGAGCAGGCATAAGTCTTATGCTAATAGGAGATGGAGACCTCTAGAGTTCAAGGACGGTGACCATGTCTTTTTACGGGTCTCATCTCGATGAGGTTTGCGAAGATTTGTCTAGGGTAGCAAGTTATCACTGAGGTTCATTGGACATTTTCAGGTCCTCGGCAGAGTTGGCGAGGTGTCTTACCGCTTAGCTCTTCCACCTCAGCTGCACTGAGTGCACGACGTCTTCTACGTATCTTAGCTGAGGAGATACGTGCAAGACCCTTCACACATCATTGACTGGGGCGAGCTGAACATCGACGATGGGGCGACGTTTATGAAGGTTCCAGTGGAGATTGAGGATCAACAAGAGAGAGTCCTTCGTGGGTGATTGATACCTTTATTTTTCATTCTCTGGCAGCACGAGAACCTCCAAGAGAGAACATGGGAGTGGGAGGCTCAGATATGTGCTCAATACCCCCACTTGTTTTCTTAGTTTGAGTTGTGGATTACGGGGATGAAAATCCCTGAGGTGGGTAGAATGTAAAGACCCGAATTTTTTCATGTAATTTTTTTAATTATATGGGAATATTATGAGTCTGCGAAAATTGACGGCGCGTGATTCCAAGGCTCAGAGTGCCCGGAATGAATTTCTGAATTTTTTTTAAGTGTGTTCAATAAACGTGTGAGCGAGTTTTTATAAATTTTGAACTGGTGCTCGGAATTGAAATATGAGGACACCTTTGAACTTACAATACCGATATTTACTTAAAGAGACCTTCAACTCGACTGTAGTAGGTCGAGGGTGGAAGATAGTTTTTCACTTTTTCATAGAAGAAGAAAAGTAAAATAATTTAAAAAAAATCTTTTGAAACCTCTCTTTTGAAATTATGGAGGTGGTGACCACCCGAGCTAGAAAAACCTCCCAATTTGAATTCATGGTGGTGGGGACCACCCAAACCCCTCTTAATGGGGGGAAAACTCTCAACTCTCTAATTATTTAATTGTGCCATTTATTTTTGCTAACTTTAATTGTGCCAACGTAAATTAATTTGATAAACCTATTTTAATTTGTTGGATTCTCATTTCCTTGGGGAAATTGTTGGCAAAGGGGAGAACTTTAGAGAAAATCTTCCTCTAACAAAGAACGCCCTCTCCAACAAAGAATGAGGAACTGACCCCGAGCCCAGAACAGAAACGCTTTCCAGGAGCAATAAATGTCGATGTTCTTCAATGACTTCATATTCTACCTCTCGACTCCTCCAACGAACAACGAGGTAGGGGTGTGATTTGATTGATCTTTGCTAATTTCTTTTACGTTGAATCTCTCCTCATGAGCTGCTTGCTACCGCTCTAACACGGAGGGTTCGGGCCAAATGAACATGGCCCGACCACTCCTCAACCTTTGTGGTTTTTGATGTGTTCATCGCAATAGAGGAGGATGGTGACTGGTACCGGCGATTGGCACCGGTAGGACTCGGGAGCGGCGGTTGGCACACCAGACGGCCGCGAAGACGGTGGTGGCGCAACCGCGCCGTCGGTGGAGGTTCGCAGCCCGTCGGCCATGGAAAAGAAGAGTCGATGGTCGGCGCATGGTCAGCCGCGTGAAGGGGAGGCGGCGGCGCGTGTCTGCACCACCGGCGTGCAGGAGCCGCAGCGGCGAAGGAGGGCGACCGTCTCGCTGTCGGTCGTCGGTGGTGGTGCGGCACGCGACTGTGCCATGGAGGAGGGATGACCATCCAGTCATCTGCGGGCTGGGCCAGACCCAGGGTCAGACCCAGGTCGGGCCGAGTCTACCCAAATTGGGTCGGAGTGGCGTGGGTCGGGTCGGACCGGACCCGGACCAGCTTTGACCCTTTTCGATATTTCGGCCATAACTTGAGCTACGGGCATCCATTTGATGAACTGTCTATGATGCCAGAAACCTTGGATCGAGATGGTCCTTTTGGTATACCCCACTTGAGTTTTGGATAAAGTTGGGGTACATCTGGGTTGTATCGGACACAAATACAACCAAGCCCTCGGGACTAAAAGGCCAATAACTTACAGACCGGGCATCCGATTGACGCACCGTCTATTGCGTTGAGACCCCTATCATATGGCAGACATTTGGGATGCTTCTTTGTGGGACTTTTTGGTAGTTAGAGTATTGACCTGCAGCTTGAGGAGCGGACCCTCCCGGAATCAAGCAAGCTTAGTGCGGGAACCCTATGGCTGGATGTAACATGAGAAAGGGATTCTATGTGGGTATGTGCCTTGGGATCCTATGTGGGTCTATACTTTGGGATCCTACATGGGTATGTGTTTCAGTATTCCACTTGGATCCACTCTATTAATCTATGTGGGATTACTCTAGGATCCTACGTAGGTCTGTTGTACTAGGATCCTACGTGGGTTTGAGGATTTAGGATCCTATATGGGTCTGCCTCTCAACAGAATAAGATGATTCGGTAGATACATATAATCATCTTTACTACCGTACCTAATTCATACCTGATGTGATCTAAGTCTTTACCTTTGTGGTAATCACCTGTGTGACATACCTTTGTGATCTATACCTTCATGGTGATACCTTTGTGGTATTCTCCTGTGTGACATTACCTATGTGGTACTTACCTTTGTGGTGATATTTTGTGGTATTATTTTGTGTGGCATTACCTTTGTGGTACTTACCTTCATGGTGTTACCTTCTTGGTATTCTTTCCTTCGTGGGAAAGTTGAGATTTGGGCTTTCGAGTTGGGCCTTGTGTTTCCTCATGATTGAGATGGGTTTACTCGACAACTTAGGTATATGTATGGGTATAAACCTAAGTAGGGTTTTCAGTTGTTTTTATGCTTTGTGGTTTATCGTTTGTGGAATTTGTGAGACCTTCAAGGGTCTCGGGGTCTCTACTGAGTATCGTTATACTCACCCCTGCACGGGATATGCCCGCACCTTGTTGTGTTTGTTGTAGACGACGGACAACATTGATCGAGACTAAGGGTACCAGGACTGGAGGTAGCTCGAAGGTGGACATTAGATGAGGCGTAATGTAGTGAAGACTGTTCAAGATTTGTACCTACCCTTCAGGTAGGATCCATGGCGGGTGTTCACAGGAGTTGTTCCAGTTTACTTGTACTTCCCAGTTTTCTTGTACTTCTCAGTTGGGCTTGTATTCTGGCCCCTTTTTCTTCCTCTACACACCATATTTACTATATAGTTTTACTTTGTTCTTGTATTCTGCTTTGTTCTTAGTTGTGTGAGTTTACAGGTTATAAAGGCAATGCCTTCCCAGTTTTAGGGAATACGCCTTTTGTTGCTAGTCGTCAGCCCCTGGCCTATGGAAGATGGTCTTGGGGTAGTCACAACACGAGCCCCAGGGGACAGGTCATGATATCTTTCGGCCCTTAGCATCTCAGGATAGTAATAATCATATAAGACTATTTGAAAATCTCCCCATGCCATATTACGATGACGCTCTGCCTGGGTGATAACATCCCACCATCTCTTGGTGGAATCACACAGCATATACATCGTGAGTTTTACTCTCCTCTCAAGAGGCGTCTATAGATGATCAAAGATCATAAGCATGGAATCCAGCCATGACTCTGCAACCTGTAGTCCGCCATCCCCCGAAAATGTGGGTGGATGTTGCTGCTAGAACACTCATGTTAGCTCTGCCATAGATGTGGCAAGTTGTGGTGCTCCCTTAAAGGTTTGCATGAACCTCATAAAACCTTCACGGAACTGTGTGTTTGCACCTACGTACGATACAATAGTTGGTGCCTTAATTGGCATGACTAGAGGATCCACTAGTGGGCCATGGCCTAACACCTTTGGGGTAAGATCATCTTTAATCTTCTGGCGTACTGTTGGTGGTCTTCGTGCAGGCATGACTTTACAAGACCAAGCACACACCTCATTTCAAGTTCATTTTCAAAGTTAGCAATTTAAGAGTGAAAGAACTAAACAGGATAAGAAAACCTTCAAAGGTTACAAAAAGAGGAGTATATGGTGTATAGAAACCATACACAGTGTGCACCCTTAAGCTCCTACCTGGGCGTGTACTTTCGCTGGCCTGGGCGTGTAACCACCCAAGATACACAACGTGTTTGACTGATACATGTTATATACTCGAGTCTCCCCTCTTGGCCATGTACTTTTACATGGCCAGAACCATACGAGTTCTTCCTGAGTAACACTACATGGCGTGTACCTATAGTACACGATGTGCACTAGCCAAAAACCATCATTTTGTGTTCTCTTTCATACGGTCACTTGCCACACGACATGTACACATAGTACATGGCGTGTACTTAAGAAAAGTGTTCTTCTCGAACAGAAGAACATGTGGCGTGTGTTCATAAAATCACATGCCTTGTTGTCTGTTTTTCTAGATAGTAAACCTCTAAAACTTCCCCAGAACCACTGTTTTTGAAAATTAAGCCAATGGAATACCAAATTATGATCCGTGAGAGCCCATACACCCCACGAATCATAGTTTGGAATCCACCTACAGCATATCATATCACAATTTAATTTAAATCAGCCACATGATCCACCAAATTACGATCCAAGAGGGCTCATACACATCAGGGATCAAATCTTGGCATCCATCCGTAGCATATCATATCATGATTTAATACAAGGCCGAAATATGGTCCAACAAATTTTGATCCAAGAGGGCCCATACACCTCAGGGACCAAAGCTTGGCATCCATCCAATTCAAACCATAACACACACCAATACACCTATCACAATAGTAGGTATATCTATTATGGTACCTATCACAATAGCATACATATCTAGCACGACATATATCACAATAGTATCAAATTAGTAATGCTCTCTAAATGGCATGGAAAAAATGCACGGTGTGTGATTTCTAACAAGTTCTTATATGATGCATGAGATGGAAAACCCTCATCTCATGGGGTTTCAACAAAATAGAACCACAATATTATCAATAATAACATCACAGTATAAGTGTGTCACCCAATGGTGAAATCGAGTCAACTGTAACAACCCAAAAATCAAAAATCACAATTCAATTCGAGGCAATTTCGCTTTTACCTGTACACAGGGTAGTTACTCTCGGGAAAAATTTATTACCAAACTCCATTTCCTTCCTATTCCTATCTAATGTTTCCAAATGGTAAGGCAAACCAGAAAATAATATCCTCTAATACCACTTTGTAACGTTCCAGATTCAGATGTCACTTTAAGGAGCCTCGTACCTGGTTGGACATATGGCCTCAAGTGCATTTCCCCAAATGCTAGAGGTTTCCAACTAGTAGCGAGATCCTAGGTGTGATAGTGGGGAGACTATTTCCTCATTGGTAGAGTGTAACATAGCAGAAATAATAAAAATTCAATAGCGGAAGCAGTAATACCATAACAGAAATAAATAGTGGAATACTGATAATAAAAATAACTATATGCCAAAGCATACAAAGGATGATGTTGCATTTCACATGTTCTAGAAAAATATTCAAAACAAGTTACACAGTAGTAATACATGATACAAGTATCAAAAGTAAAAAAAAAGAAACAAAAGATACTTAGAAGCACCACAAGCCTTGGCTTGGTCCCATGCTCTCCTGCTCCTAACAGCAAATCAAGTACCTGTAGAAGGGTTCTTACCCTTATCGGCACCTGAAACAATATAATCTATTTAGACCCAAAAACATGACCCAAATAGGGTGTGAGACTAAATATTAATATGCAACCATCCAAGATCTGTGTCAGTTTATTAGTGAATATATATAACAGACAATGTACAGTAATGAAAGCAGTAAACTAAGAAGTACTCAAAAGTAAACAATCCTACAAGTATTGGTATTCATTTACATTCATTTAATGTTCATTAATTAATTCAATTACATTGAATTATATAAGTCTCGGGATCCTTCCTAAGCCCCATAACCCCCGTGTAAAAGAAAACACAACATATACTTTAAAAGACTATCTAAACAAGTAAGTGGAGATCGAATCCAAGCTTGTGTTTTGGCTTGGCAGATGCGTCATAAGTAATTTCATTTAAATATTCAATTTATAAACTGAGCCCATCCATGACATTCCTAAGTTGGAATTCAAGTATCACTCCAGGTGAAATTCTATCTACAATCTACTAGCCTATCCTGATGAACCTCTTAGGAAACCCGGTATCACTCTAGGTGCAAACCTACCAACATCCTACAAGCTCGTCTCGGCGAACCTCTCTGGAATCCTGGTATCACTCTAAGTGTGGTATAAGTCCATGTCAACTAAGATCGTTACTGGTGGTCCTATAATGAATACTCAAGTATCACTCAAGACATTTAAACAAAGCCAATAGAGTTCGTCCATGGCGTCCCTCAACGATCCATGTTTCACTCGACAAAATAAGTAAAGCCTCTACGAGCCCAACCGCTACACCCGTGGCTCACTCACAACTTGAACATAACAGCCTAACCAACCTCATAAGGCTTGGCCTTTCGATTACTCGCATGGGTGAAACACACAACAAGCAACACATGTAATTTAAACCATTACATGGATTTAGCAATAATAAACTAATGTGGGAAATTTATATAACACAAAATAGTAAATTACACTATTACATGGTTTAAACAATAGTAACTCACATGGGAACAATTCATATAATAAGATTATCATGCAATTTAAACTATCACAAGGCTTAACCATCAAATGTCTCACATGGGTAAAATATTTATATTATCAATTGCATTTCAAACAACCCAAGGTAGAGAAATCAAAGGCATGTCCATAAGCATCCTAGGCCAAACAGTCATAAATGGGCATTCAAGGGAAACACACCCATGGGGTGACCCTAATTCAAGGTAAACAACCCTAACATGCTTTGAATCACATAATAAATTACCTAAAAAATGATAGGCAATAGCAATTGGAAAAATTCATTCAAGGCGACACCCCAAAAATGGGTGTGCGACACTCCGACACATATAATCAACTTGATAATTAATGAAAATCATGAGACCACCTACCACGTGCTAGTACGACTCTCCTCGTCCAGCATTGGCCTCTAATTCAATCTAGAACAGAGTAGATCTACAAAACGAGCATAAACTCTCAAGGCTCAATAACTTGGTCGAGAGAATAAATCACAAAGAACAGCTCAAAATGAATCGAGAGCTTGCCGATTGGGTTCCAACGCATCCAACGATGATCAAATCGGTGTTCGGATGATTAAACGGGAGGAGAAACAAGGTTCATCACTATGGTTCGTGAACTTGATGATCCCTCTATCCAGAAAATGAAGAAATGAGGTTACTGTCTATTTTAACAAAAAATGAAAAGTACACAGTGTGTACTTGAGAATACATGTCGTGTATATGCCAGTTTTTTTCTCCTTCTATCGACATGCCTTACATGTCATAAAAAGGCCCGCTGACATCAATACACGGCGTGTAGTGGGATTACATGACGTGTAACCCTTAGTCATGTTGTGCAACAGTCCTACATTCAGCCCTTAACCTCTTTTTCTCCTGTTTTCTTAAATACAAACTGAAAAGAAAAGATTTGTACCTCAAAAGAAGAACCGGGTTCTTACACGTATTGCTTGCACACGTAGGGTATGAACAGTGTTTTCAGAATATATTAAAACACTTTTCAAATACTTCAATGAATATTCCTCACAGATCAATGACTTCATTATAAGTCTAGAATAAATATTTCCATGAATAATAAATTTCTAAAATTTACTTAAAAGTAAATTCATTAGTAAAACAAATGTGGACATTTATGAGCATTAGAACCAAAAATAAATTAATGAAATTGTTGAATTAACACATGATCAACAATGATTTACTTTATTATGAATCTTAAATGGTTGTTTGGTCAATTATTTGGTTCAAATTCCAAGTGTTTGACTTTGCAAGCAGAATAGATCTGTTTTTCTCACCCACCCAAGCGATATGTTGTCATTTTTTCATGTTAAGTTATGGGTGCAGGAAGTGTCTGATCACTGGAGTATATTAGAATGTGATTGGTGTTATTTGTGGCCCTTCTAGATTGATGTTTAACATGTCATTGTTCAAGGGTGAAATACTAATTGGAGTCATGTTCATGGTCGGTTTGAGTTGTTTTTTTATACTTTTTTGAATTTCTAAAACTCAATCTGGTGGTACTAGTTTGTGTTGGGCATTGCTTTTGTCAGGTAAACCACCATCCCCTTTATATATGTTTTTTTATTTTATTTTAATAAAAGGTCAAGTGTATAGTTAAACTAGTATTTATAGGATTATGGTATCAAATTGAAAACTCAGTCAATAAATGGTTAGGGTTAAGATAATACTCTTAGGGTGTCATAAACCCGAACCTGACTATGGGAATTATTATTAATTATTAATAATAAATTTTTACAATCACAAAATATATTTACTTAATTTTTTTGGCATGTTAATTTCAGATTTATATACTATAAATAGATGTTTTTTATTTTAAAAAATTATTTAAATGAATTTAACGGGCCTCGATTATAATCTTTTAGTGAACAGTGAAAGTTTTAATGTGTTTTTTGCTTGTTTGGGTGGATCGGAATTTTACGTGTTTATATCCGTATTGAATGAGAGGGAGTTCAAACGGTTTTTTGTATTTATGGGTTTTAAAAAAATTATGGAAAAGGGATAGGGTTTGAAATATTTTTAAAAATGGGTCTCTAGATGTGTGAACCTCGTTCATGCATCTTCGGCGTGGAGAGATGCGTGGACGGGGTTCACGCATCCTTCATCCCATCTTCGAAGGATGCGTAAACCCCGTTCACGCATCCTAGCAATGGTAGATGCGTGAACGGGGTTCACGCATCCTTTATGAAGTTTCTAAAGGATGTGTGAACCCCGTTCACACATCCTACATAAAGGTTAAAAAAATCATCATTTATTTAGAAGCAAAAAAATTATTATGTATTTGATTAATTCAATTACAACCCCTTTCTATTCAGTATTTTTTTTGTTAACAAAGGAATAGAGATTTAGAAAAACAATTATATTTCTATAACATGATCTTCCTAAATGTTCTACAGTAATTAGATTTGATTCTAATTGATATATTAATTCTGGCATTAATTTAATATTTCTTCATTTACCTCCCCCTAAAGAGAAACACTCATAAATATTAGTTTTGAAATCTTATATAACTTCACTAAGGATGATCTTCTTTAATACTTATTCTTACATATGCTAACACATTCTTAACCCTCTTAACGATTGTTTCTTATTTTAGAAGAATATGAAATAAATCTTTTTCATAATGTCCATAATTTTATCACATGATGGAGGTATTTTAATAGTAAAATCCTCCAGTGAATATTGTGTACCAGTAAAACATGTGTCCTTTTATAAAGTTTGAATATGTATTTTCTCAAAATTGGCCAAATGAACTTCTAATTCCATACATCTCATATTGTGGTTTTTTTTATCTTCAATCATAATCATATACTCTTCACAATTATTCATTATTTATTGAAATTCTTCTTCATGTAATTTAATTTTTTTAAACAAAGAATCATGTTCCATGATTTTAGGATTCAAATCATTGAGATCAATAATATTTGTCAAGATTTATTGATGTTCACATATCTTTTCATCTAGAGTATTAATATTTATTAATAAATACCAAATAGAAATTATTAATTTTGGAAGATAATTTAATGACAGTAAGACACTTATTAAAAAAGTAGAACTCTTTAAATGATAATATTAATGCACATACATAATGTATAGTAAATCAAAAATCAACCAAATCTACGCCTCTGGCGTGGATGCTCCTTTGTCCCATAGTCAGGTGTATATTGGACACGTCCACGTCGTGTTCGTCTCTGTCTGCGCTCTGGTGTACGCTACACATCATCCTCAGCAGCCACCCCCATATCCTCCTGTGTGACAGGCATTGGATGTATAGTCTCACCATTTGTACCATGTCCTGTATCTAATGATAGTGGAGGCTGGATGGAACTCTCACCAACATGGAAAGAATATGGTTGTTATGTTGTGGATGTCTGTAATAAAGAATTCAAGTCAACCCGGTTAGCATCTGTATCTACCTGTGGTTGAGCCGGAGAAGCTGGAGGAGTATATGAATGATCATGCCGAATACCCTCCTCCTATGGAAGACCAACATCTGACTGATCAAGTTGAACATCCTCCTCATGTGGAACAGCAAGATACATAACAGGGTCATTACCCCCTGGTACATCTATATGAGCCTCAGCAGGATCCGCAGCCTCCTCAGCATGTGGTGGATCAAATAAAATGTCATGATAAATCTCATCCATCAAAGGAATCAACTATGATACAAGGATGTGAAAATATGTTGGGTCAAATACGGTGTGCTCTGCTAGATCATACATGTGTAGTAGATGACAGATACGAGCATCCTAAAAAAAATTATATTGTTAAGTAATATGAATAAAAATTCCACTTAATTGTGGAAGGAACTATGTATACTAGATCATGAAATCCTCATCCGCATCGTGTCAAAAATCTGACTAGGGACCTGTAGTACCAAGCTGCATAATCCATCTGATCCACCAAATGAAAATGCACTATCCCCGCCCCTCACAACTAGAAGTCTTGTCGTCTATCCCATAAAACAATATATATGTCATGGTATCTACTCTAATCAAAATCTCTCTTACCTAACATCTTTAGGGAATGCAGTGAATCTAACTAACTGGGCGGGTCAGGAACAGGCTAAAAGAATCTAAATTGCCTTATAACTCTGTCGATCTGATGCCACTCGACTATATGAAAATGAATCAATGGAACCCTATAGGAGCCGATAAGCATCATTGTACAACACGGTGGAAGACTCTGGATAATAGAATCTATATATGGCATCCATAAAATCTAAAAGAAAAAATAAATAATAAATTAATAAATGAATACATGTATAGTAAATAATAAAGATTTAACAGTATAAATAATAATCACTTACATCGTGTGGTCGAATGTTGTCCAACATAAGTCTGTAGGCATGGAGGTCGTGTTTGGGAGAATCTGAATGTCGATGTTCCTGACTCCACCTGTAGATAATATTGTTATATTTACATTTCATAATAGAAAGTTATACAATTAAGTTAGACAGTATAAGGAAGGAATAACATACCAACATCCACACAGAGACTCTGCTACAATATCTGCTGGTAATGGCACACAAGCATGTGGAGCTAAACGAGAGATGTGCTCCCATACCCACATCTGTAGAAGAACCACGCATCCCGTGATCTGCATCTTATTGATGCGACATGCACTACATAACGCCCTGTATGTATATGCTAGACAAGAAGACCCCCAGCTATATCGGTCGACCTCGTCCAAATCCTCCAAAAAAGATAAATACATCAAATGTACAAAAGTAGTGGAGTGATAAAAAAAGTGTGTCATCAATCAACCTCAAAATATATGCACATGAAAATCGTAGCACGATGATCTCATCAGCATCCTCTGCTAACTGTGTGAAGTGATGGTATAACCAAGGCATGCGTAATCGACCACCAATGATGGTCCTGCCATCATCAAGGACCTCTATGCCCAGTAGTCTATGAACAAGCTCCGGCAAATCTGCTCCAACTCAGCCATTCAGAGCCGCACTATCGATGGGAAGACCTAACATAATGGCCACATCCTGCAGGGTAATAGTCATTTCTCCCTCTCTAAAATGGAATGTATGTGACTCTGACCTCCATCTCTCTACAAGAACAGTAATGAGCTGATGATCGAGAAAGGTGAAGTCGCACATCGCTACATCATAGAATCTAGCACGACAAAGATGAGAGATGATAGTGGGAGGTGGTGCGATATGATGAAAATGGTGAGATCTGCGTACACTCAACGGAGGCACTGGACGTCCCTCTAAAAGCAGTTGTGATACATGAGTAGTCTGAGATGTGAGCAATGGAAAATCTATCATATGCACAAATGATACCATCGTTACTTTATTATAGTGAATTCAATAAAAAATTCAACTATTATTTAAATAAATCAGAATAATGAAATGAAAAATGATTGTGTTAATATTTTTGATTTATACTTGATTTGTTGTGTGTGGATTAGTGTTTGTATTACTTGATCAATCCCCTCAATAAATAAATCACCCTGTTACCTAATTTTGAGATTCAATATTTATGAGGTCTGCATTAATTAAAACCTATAGAGGTATTCTAATCATTGCATATGGGCTTCCATGAGCTAGTTCTTTTGTGTGGCCCATAAGATACTTGAATGCATAGGGATGATAATCATATGGATGGTATCAGTGATATGTCGTTTTTCTCATATAATCTCAAGGTAGTATGCATTGGTGCATGTGGTATGATAGGTTCAATAAAAATTTTCAATTGTTATTTAAATAAATCTAGAACAATCAAATGAAAAATGATTGTGTTAATATTGTCGATTTATACTTCATTTGTTGTGTGTGGATTACTGTCTTTGTTACATTTGGAAGCATGATATATTCATTTTTGTTCTGTGTTGTTTTTTTTTGAATAGTTTGAGTATCACAAAATTATTTATTAAAGAATCAAAGAATGAGACAAACCAAAACTGAAACATGTTAAAAATAGAGCAAGTCAGAAATAAAATGATTCAATACTAAAACTTCCACATACAAATCAAAATATACATATTCGTGATACAATACACAAACTCGATCATGGATGATGAGATGTGGAGCTCTGTGCTGCCACTTGGGGATATCTCTTACAAGTACGTCCTTCTGCATGACAAATACTGCATCGTATTCTCCCTCCTCGTTGTCGAGGCCAATCCATTTCATTTCTGATTCAACTTGATTTTGGTCTTCCTTGGGGCCATAACCTAGTAGTATGAAGCCAATAATTTAAAAAATTATAGACATTGAAAAAATCATAAATGAAAACAGAACCAAATTATGAAACCTGGAAATATCAGGGATGATGGTTGGCTGATCAGCAGACAATGAGATAGAATAAAAGTCACCAACAGGCATCCAAGCTGCACTATAACAGTTAACCAAAGTGCTCATGTGATACACTGGGTCAACATATAGCTCTCATGATATATTTACCAAAGCACAAGCTGCGATAACATGTGCACATGGATATCTAAATGCCTGAAAGTTATCGCAATCACAGTATCTGTTATCTAACATCACTACAAACAGTCGACCACTAGTGCATGTAGCCCGGTTGTAGCATAGTCTTACCTGAAAGCTCGTATTTTCCCTGTCAAAGGCTAGAACAGTCTATCTTGAAGCCTCATTCAGTATCAGATCAATATCACTTTGGAAATGCTGCGTAAAACGCATTCCATTTTCCATCCTCTGATAGGCCTTTTGGGACCGTTCAACAGAGTAGTGAACACATCTATAAAATGTCTTTTGCACTAACCCTGTGATCGGAAGTTTGCGCACACCCTTGAGGGCCTTATTTATGCACTCCACTATATTAGTGGTCATATGGTCATATCTTTTGTCACCATCATATGCTAATGACCATTTTTCCTTCGAAATTTGCATCATATATTCATACACATCTTCATTAGCAGTTCAGATCTCTTCAAGGAGTCGATCAAACCTTTATTGTTGGGGATCATATGCTGAAACCATAAGAGAATAATATATTAAAATGGAGAATAAATTTTGTTTTAAAAAAATAAGTTTAGAAAAATATACCCAACTTGAGGATCGCCTTCTTTATGACATCATCTTTGAAATTCTTATGCACATTATTTGCAATATGTCTAATGCAATAACGATGATAGGCATTCAGCTCGGTCCATGAAACCCCATCACTAACCACGACCTCTATAATTGCTCGATGGCGATCAGATATCAGACACACGCCATGGTTTTGTGTGACATGAACACGTACACATGCCAAAAACCAGCTCCAACATTCAAAATTCTCCTTTTCAATAATAGCAAAAGCAAGTGGCAGAGGAGCACGATTACCATCCTATGTGGCAACAATGAGTAGAACACCTGTATACTTGCCATACAGGAAAGTGCCGTCGACTTGAATAAATTGTTTACAATAGGGAAAGGCAGCAATGCATGGTTTGAATGCCCAATAAACCCTATTGAACTTCACCTTTGTTTGATCAATTCGGTGATTGGGGGATACATACTCAACAATGTCCAACTGATAAACAATCTGATTGTTGAGAGATAACAATTTCATAAGTTATGGCAACGTAGCATAAGATTAATCCTAATCACCATACACTTTTATAATTGCCTTCTGTTTTGCATTTCATGCTTTGGTATATGATATCTTGTAGTTATACAACTGTTGAATTCTTTCCTGAACAAGGGCAACGGGAACATCCTGACATGTTCGTATCATCTCACAAATAACATTTGATATAAACTCTGAATCAAGGGAAGAGTGATCCTGCGACAAGCTTGGATGCACACAAGTGTGTGGCCCTTCTAATTTAGTTATCCTCCAACATGCAAAAATTTTATCAAATATTGCCCTTAATCGAAATTTACATTCTAGTTCATATTTTTCACAACGAATGATATATTTTGTCTTCTTTGACTCATCAACCACAAATGTGAAATGCCGCTCAATGTGGTGTTGTTTTATCACATTTTTCATAACCAATTTACTTTCAAACTCCTGCCTGACATAGATGGCGTTATCATTTGATGCAGATATATTCCTTATAATGTCAGGGAATTCAGAAGCCGGTGTAATGACATCCCAATCAAAATGTTGTTCATTAGACATTCCTTTAACTAAGGAACTCAATACTGAAGGATGATTACCACTAATCGGCGGATGTCGTGGATGTCTGTCTCTCAAAGGAACCTCAGAAGGTTCATTGCCCACATCACCCTCACCCACATCTCTCAAAGGAACCTCAGAAGGTTCATTCCCCACATCACCCTCACCCACATCATCTCCTAATGGTTTCCCAAATTCTTCTTCCTCAAATAAACTTTCATTCACTGTATCAGCACACAAAGGGATGTCATCTACGTTTTCTTCTAAATTTTGATCATCTTCTTCATGATTTGCTTCTATTACTGGAGTCAAATTAAAAGGAGGCAATGCAGAAGACTGATGTGAATGACCAACTTGTACAGAGCTCACAAAACACGGTTCTGTAGTAGTCAGTTGCACCACATCTATATCAGAAATCACCACATACAACTCCATCAAACCATTAGCACATTGTTGTCTAAATAAAAAAGATGCATTCATCCAATCATCATCATCGACCAAAGGGTACTCGGTGTGTCATAAACGTTCAGGATGTTGTAGATGTCGATATGTGATTAAAGAAATGGATTGATCGAACCTCAATTTTAACCGATTATAAATCTTATTGTGAACTGCATCCAATGTCATACAATCATGAAGATTTACCACTCTGACAGGTGGCACACTATAGCTAAATCCTTGCTCCGTATAAATGGTCTCATCGTTGCAATATATTTGCGCAGACATTGTTACCTATAAAAAATAAATAATAAAATATTATATACTACATCAATATTTTACATTATTTAATACGACATTGTATATTTTAATTAGTTATGAATGATTAATCATGACTTGATCTTGAGACTTATGATTAGTTTATCATTATTTGATAAACTAATCAAAACCTATGGGTAGACTCATGGAGTCTCTATTATCAAATATTTTAGCAACCGTTAGTTTCCTTTCAAACAAAACGCCTCATGTCGAATGCTTGTTCTCGAAAGCCTCTTCGGGGACACCTCTTCGAGGACGCCTCTTCAAGGACACCTCTTGTTGATTGCCTTTTAATTACAAATTTACTCACATGCATGTGAGAGGGTCCAGGGGTATGAAATGCATAACTTTTTTTAAGCGGACACGCAGGTTCTTACATATTTAGTCAAAGATGACTCACATGTCATCAATACAAAAAAATAAATGCAATTATTACAAATTCAATAACCACATTCACAAAACAAGACATGCAATTTCAATTATGCATCGGTCAGTCATCTCAAGATCAGTCATCACATAACTTACCATGTTTTTTGGTATACTTATTATATCTATTACTATATGAAATAAATATTAAATATCTACACATCTTATATTTAATAAGTTTAATTATAAGTAATATAATTTAAAAAAATTATTTATACAAGACTGTTTTTATACCATTAACAGAAAAAGTTTTCTATATATTTTTTAAAAAATTTAAATATGATACATATAACTAATATATTATTCACAAATTATATTACTAGTGTATAAAATATTATAATTTAAATTAATATTACTTTCAAAATAACATTTTTTATAACATATTTAATTTTCATAAACATTCAATATGAATTCATACAACATTTTAGACATGACATGATTAATTTTCCTAAACATTCAATGCGAATTCATACAACAAACGCATCGTTCATAAATTAAATCATACAAAAGACACTAATTTACATATCAATACATATGAAATAAATAAACCATACAGACAAACACCAGTTTCTACATATCACAAATCAAATAAACAAATCATACAAATGAAATAAATAAACACAATTAAACAATTGAAAATTTAAATATAATTTTTACCTTCTTAAAAGCAGCAAAAAAATGTTGAGAAATAAACTCTGCACGGCTTCGCAGCAAAATCCAGAGGAGAAGAATAAATTTGAGGGGGGGACCCCATTTTATAGATTTTCTCGGCCAGATGCGTGAACGAGGTTCACGCATCCTTCATCCCGTCTTCGAAGGATGTGTGAACCCCATTCACGCATCTTCGGTGCGGAGAGATGCGTGAACGAGGTTCACGCATCATTCGAATACGGGATGAAGGATGCCTGAACCCTGTTCATGCATCTCTCCGTGCTGAAGATGCGTTAACGGGGTTCACGCATATGGAGACCTATTTTTAAAAATATCTCAAATCGCATCCCTTTTTGATTTTTTTTAAACCCACATATATATATATATTTAAAAAAAACAAAACAAAAAAACAAACAAACAAACAAACCCGAGTTCCAACTGACCAAATATTTCTAGACAGGTCGATCTTGGCCCGCAGCCCCCATCCACCGGTAACTAGCCGTATACGGGTACAGATGGTTTTGAAGGGTGAGGCCGACGTAGCAGAATCAGCTTTTGCCAGTCATGAGCATGGCTGGCATTCTGCAAGCGGGCATGGCGTCTCCGATTATTTCGTCTTCATCACATTCGAAACCTTCACCCAAGCGAAGTGTTTGCACGGTTCTTTCCTACGCACACAACACCAAAGTAGCTGCCGAACTTCCAGTACCTCCGATGAACCCTAAGGACCCATTTTTGTCCAGGCTAGCTTCCGCTGCCGCAACCTCTCCTGAATCTATTTTGAATCGTCCTGCTGGTTCTCATTCTCCTCCTTATCTTGACCTGCTCGACTCTCCTATCCTCATGGCCACCCCCGCCCAGGTTTGTATGCTGCGTTCTTAGTTGTCAGTCTTCCTAGGATATGAACCCCGGACATGGGAAAGGAAAACATCTGTTGCCTATTCTAATTAATTTTTATTAATCCTTCGATCCCGGTTCCATTACTACTACCGGATTACAATTTACATACACCAGGATTCTAGCAAGGTCCAGACAACGATGGATACGTCTTGGTCACTTGTTTTCAAATATTTTCCGGGGGCTATGATTTCGATCTTCATTTCACTGGAAACCACCTCTATTGTCTTTGGCGGGCCCAGTGGGATACAACGCCGCCCCCGATAAGTCCACCAAAGATATAACGATTCTGAACAAATCGGAGTTCCATCCCGCCTCCCAGGCTTTTTCAAGAGGCGTGCTCCTTATAAATCATAAAAAACGATGATCACATTACTTCCACGACCACACAATGCACTGCAAGGAGAAAACCTGAGCATTTGAATGTTCTGGGAACAATGACAATTCTATCACCCCCCGTACTACATTCATGGAACCAAGTTCTGGGAATGTCTTTTATGTTAATCCTTATTGTTTTTTGTACGGTCTATTTACCTCTCCGTTTGCTTAAACAGGTGGAAAAATCTGTCTCGTACAACGAGCATAGGCCGACGACCCCTCCACCTGATTTGCCTTCTTTGCTTCTTCATGGGAGGATAGTATATATCGGCATGCCGGTATGACCTCATGTAAAATTGCGCATGTTTCTTTCCTGGATTTTCAGTGTATTTTTGTATGAATGACCATCACTGTAAGTGTTTTTGATAATAATGTGAAGGTAGGGAACTTTGCCTAGTTGACCAAGTATTTGATGATATTGAGAGTGCTGTTTAGATCTCTCTCCTCCACAGCTCCATGATTTGTCCATAAACATGAAAGTATCCTCTTCAGATGTCTTGCTTTGTCCAGCATCTTGCTTCTGTGTTATTGTTATCTGCCCTGTTCATTATCATGTCAATATGCCACGCTGTTTCTAATTACCTCTGAAGAATCACCAGCACTTTCTATGTGTGCTAATGAAATCACTACAAAATCAGCTGGCAAAGAGTTGTGATGCTCTTTCTTCCATTATTGTGCGGCTTTTATGACAAACTTTTAAACTCAATTTTTCTTTTAAAAGTGTTAAGCCAAAATCTCCTTGAATTCATATAGGGTTCTGAACATTTTTTTTTACTTATTCACAGTTAGTGAATATCAAATACAGTGGCGGACACCATAGGATTGTTTTCAAGGGGCCTTTTTGATAAAATTAAATACCAAGGTGATTCCAGTTTTCTAATGTGCAAATTGATTTCCAGATTTTGATAAGCGTTAAGTTTCTGCTACCAAATCTAGAGGTTATTCCACCATCAATTGCCCGAATGAAAAAAAAGAAAAACCTGCAAGTGTCTACCTGCAGTTTAAGGACCTACATAGTTTATTTTCCAGTCAATACTAGCATGTTTGTCTGCTTTGGCTAATGCTATTGCATTTTTTCTCTTCAATACATCCATCATGAAAAATATCCCTGTTAATAATCTGTTCAATCAGCTGGTGCCTGCCGTGACCGAGCTCGTGATTGCAGAATTGATGTATTTGCAATGGATGAATCCCAAGGAGCCAATATATATTTATATAAATTCTACAGGAACAACTCGTGATGATAATGAGACGGTGAGAACTGCATTGTTCGCCACTTGCTCTCTAAATAAGTTTATGCCACACATTATTTTTAAATAATATTGGACAGCAGGCTCTATTTTTTTCATGAAAT
The DNA here is from genome assembly GCA_963277665.1 of Viscum album. Taxonomy (NCBI): domain Eukaryota; kingdom Viridiplantae; phylum Streptophyta; class Magnoliopsida; order Santalales; family Viscaceae; genus Viscum; species Viscum album. The sequence continues at coordinate 1,357,535,571 of OY728164.1, forward strand.
CCCCGCTTTATGCAACTTGGATTTAGTTTAATTTATACTTTTACTGGAAACCGTGGCTTCTAAACCGTGGCTCTATGCAAGCAAGTGGATGCATTAAATGTATGATATTTAGATTATGTAAATTGTTTACATAATAGAAATTGGATTATACAATGTTTATAATTCATTCAATATCATATATTTAAAATAAATGCCATATAAAAGAATAACATGAAGGAGTTCATATTAGAAATAAATATAAATTGTTCGTATTTATTTAATTATGTAATGTCCATAATGCATGACTAAATTATAAAATGTTTATGATTTGTTTTATTTATGAATTGTTCATAAATTGTTTATCTTATGTTTAAATATATGAATTGTTCTTTTTAAAAGAAAAAAAATTTATTCCCTTAATTATTATTAATGAATATAATTGTTATATTATGAATATGTGTGATGGGAAGGGGCTGTGTGTAGTGCGTTGTGGGCTGCCGGGGGCGGTTTTGTACTTCCTAATAGTGAGTAGGTTGGAGATAATAAATTGGGCAGGGTAGTAGGTGGAGGGGAGGGCTTGGATATTTCTTTGGTTACAACTTGGGTGTAGGGAGGCTTAGGCCTTGGCCGTAGGGTGCGCAGCCCTGGGGAGACTTCTTTTCCTTCTTCTCCTTCTCCTCTCCTTCTTCCTTGTATTTTTCTGGTTCAGTCACAGTTATTGCTGTACAAATTATCAATATAACCCTTATTTTTCTCTTTCAAGCACCTATGATCTTATCAATTGGTACTTTCATTAAGAGCCACAATCGTTGGGAGGACGAATGTTGGGAGGTGATCACAGCTTGTGGCGCTGACAGCAGGATCATTGGTGATAGGAACCAGGTGCGCGAGAGAGAGTTATAACAAAGTGTTCTATTATTTCCATCTGTAGCGAGGACCGGGAATTACAGAGTACAACAACAGTAGAAGGAAGAAGATGGAATAAAGAGAAGAAAATGGAGAAGTCTCCCCTAGGAGACGCTGCACCCTGGGGCCTGAGGCCTAACCCTTCGAAACAACTTCTGCTGGAAACCAAACAATTCAATTTGTGATCCTCTGCCTACTTCAACAACCCCTATTTAATATTTCCCACTATCCAGCTGACACTATTTATTAAATGTTAAAATATTGCACCTGGCATTATTAGAACCCCCCAACCCGCTACTACAACAATGATAGAACTGCTCCAACACCCTTACACAACAGCAACCCACTCCCTCCCCATGACCTAAGTACCCCTGCGCTGGTACTGACATCTTGCCGGCAAGGCTGCAACCCAAGTTCTTATCATTTCCGCCCGCTTGAAAATCCACATTGTCCCCAAGGCGGAACATTTAATTTTCTGGGATTGATGGTGCGTCCTCCATTTTCTCTGCACTTATTTCTAGAACCACTGGAGCAGGACAGGTAAACACAGAACTCTGTCTAGACCTCCGCATGTCCTGTTCCCAAATCATTCTCTTCACAACCAGCTCCCGCTCAATGCTTCTTGTTAAGGAAATAAGTCTGGCTTTATTGCTGGGCTCATGCGTGGCCATTGTACTTTCAATCTATGGATGCAAACTACCCAGGAAAAAACTTATATACTAGAATTCTTGTAAATCTTGAATACACAGGGCAACACTTTCGAATTCATCTATATAGTCCCCCACCGAATTGGTCTGTTTGATTCCTTTCAGTTGTTTCAATGGATTGCTTTCAAGTGTGGTGCCAAATCGACCAAGGAGTTCCGTCTTAAGCTCTTCCCATTCCAGGTGCGGACGTATGGCAACGACAACAACATCCAGTGCTGTACAACCCTGTCCATGCACAACTGTGCTTTAGGTACTCGCAAATTGTTTCGAGTTCGATGGATTAGGAAATACGTTTCGGCCCTAGAAATCCATGCAATTGGATCGTCTCCTGAAAACATCGGCAGTTCAACACGCCTAGCCAGAGAACTCAACTCATCCCTCAACTCTGCCTCGCTAGCTCCACGTCCTCTATCAAGATGAAGAAACAATCCTGGATTTTCACTCTCTTTGTTTTGCTGATCCTTTCTAGCACTTGGAACGAAATTTACCTCCACTGGCGGTCTCCGAGCCGAGACTAATTGTTCCTTGCCGTTTCTCCACTGTGCTATTTGGCAGGCTTTCAAGTCGGCATCCTTGTTGGATTGTACAAGATTCGACTCCACATGCTCCGTGCCACTATTCACGTACTTAGAAAAAAATGTTTCTTGAGTTTTTCGGCTCATCCGCAGCTCACTTCTTCCATTCCAGATCGGCTTGTCGAATATAAAGTTCCGCAAACTGCTCCGTCTATTCATGCACCTACTTCGTAAGAGTGTCCAAAGACGTCTTTACCGCTTCAGTTATCTTTGATTCCATCTATTCCTGTCCTTGCAACAAACGTTCCATCACCGACTCAATTGTAGTCAGTCTTGTCTCCATTTTAGGCAGCATTCAAAAGTTACAAAATCTCAATCCTACGACGATAAGTGCTCTTAATGATCAAGAATCTCTCTTAATGAAAACACCAATTGATAAGAACCAGGTGCATGAGAGAGAGAGAGTCATAACAAAGTGTTATTTCCAGCTGTAGCGAGGTCTAAGAATTACATAGCACAACTGCAGTTGAAGGAAGATGATGGAATAAGGAGAAGAAAATGGAGAAGACTTCCCTGGGAGACGCTGCACCCTGGGGCATGAGGCCTAACCAACCTAGAAGCCAAACAATTCAATTCTCGATCCTCCGCCTACTTCAACAACCGCTATTTAATATTCCCCACCACCGCATAACAACCCCTCCCATTAACTATCCAGCTAACACTATTTATTTCATGTTACAATATTGCCCTTGACATTATTAGAACCCCCAACCCGCTACGACAACAATTACATAAGTGCTCCAACACCCTTAAGCAATACCAACCCACTCCCTAGCAGCCGACCCTTACGCTCCTACAACAAATCCCCAACTCCCCAGCATCCAAGCACCCCTGTGCTGCTGCTGTCGTCTTCCCGATAAGGCTGCAGCCCAAGTTCCTATCAGTTGGAGTATGCTGTCAAGTATGGAGATGAGAGTAGCTTCAGTATAGTCGGTTCTGAAATGTTTGTCGCAAGCTCAGGCAGCCGCAGCACTTCGATGGATAGAGTGGCATCTAGACCAGAAAGGTTGCATGCAGGGGGTTCAAACGACTTTAGAAATCCTCACGAGGCAGCTGCGCGGACAAGAGAAGGTGTTCGCTAAGCTCTCAGGTCCGAAAGCCGTTTCGGAATGGGTGAAGCAAGTAGAGAGGTATGATCCTAGTTTGAGTTTTGTCGAACGTATAGAAGATAAGGTGGAGAAGTTTCCAGATGCAGTTCAACCAGCCGAGTTGGAGCGACAACAGTCCTTTGCTGGCGCATACGTGTGGGTTGACTGGCCTTCCCGTACGACAACATCCCTCTCTTCCTTCGAAACCTTTGTTTGGGGAGGAATTGAATGCGAGAGAACTGTTCGACGAACTGGAGTGGTGTGGAAAAGAATCTAAACGGTAGAATTGCTCGACCGTAGCGTGAGATGCGACAGACTGAGCAGGAACATACGGGGGTTTTTACTGATTTTCATGTTCGGCAATCTGGACCTGGATTTCCAAAACTCATGCTTTACCTGACCAGTTCGGAACGTTCAAATGTGGCGAGATCTGGTCCTAGCTCAAGCACAGAGAGGCGTGATAACATGGAAATCTTTTCTGTTCAGAATTATCCTTTGCGTGAAGTTGATTTGTCGAAACCTCTGTTTGTGGTGGTAATGAGTACGAGTCGAGGTGAACGAATCGAGGCTAAGGGAGTGATGCTTGCAGTGCTAGTGGAGGAAGTACAACTAACCAGTCTTGCAGTGCTGTTGGACCCGCATTGGAATGGGGCGAGGAGGCAGTGCCACCGAAGCCTACTCGAGCGTTGCCTCTGGTTGGAGCGACGGTGGACAAAGGCGATAGCGGGGGCGCCGATGCAGCTGGGTTACCAAGGTTGTACGACTTACCAGCGAGGTCGGCGGATAACATGCACAACAGATGTAATGAGTCCGAGTCGAGGTGAATGAATCGAGGCTAAGGGAGTGATGCTTGCGGTGCTAGTGGAGGAAGTAGAATTGACCAGTCTTGCAGTGTTGCTGGACCCGCATTGGAATGGGGCGAGGAGGCAGTGCCACTAAAGCCTACTCGAGCATAGTCTCTGGTTGGAGCGGCGATGGACAAGAGCGATAGCGGGGGCGCCGATGCAGTCGGGTTACCAAGCTTGTACAACTTACCAGCGAGGTCGGCGGATAACATGCGCAACAAATGTAATGTTTCTTTAAACATGGCGGCGCTTCCTCTCAGATCTGGCCCGAAGTCGAGGAAACCATCGTTGTACTGGGAGCATCATGTTTCATTTCAGGTTGGTTCGAATGGGAATGAATCTGCCTTGAGGAAGAATGGGCTTATTGTTGCTGTATCTGGAGTTGGAACTAATACTGCTCCAGCCCTGCAAGGGGCAGACCTTGCAAATTTGGTAAATAAAGCTGCTTGGTTAGGTGAACGGCAAAATAAAGCAGTCGTTGAAAAAATGATTTTGTTCATGTTGTAGAGTGATTGATAGTTCGAATTGAGGGAGTTAAGAAGGTTGTTGTTGCTCGGCGTGAGGCTGGACATGCAGATGTTGGAACTGCAGTCGCTGACCTTACTTCTGGACAGCCAGGTGTTGGAAAACTGAGAATATTACCTAGTTCAGCTGTGGAGGCGGTGGTGTGCTTGGGGCACGCATCAACAAGAGCATTGGAAGACATCCAACCAGGGTCTGGGATGGCATACAAGGCAGTGGCTGGAGTGTGCAGTGAGGTTGCAGACAAAACCGCTCTTCTATGTACTGTTGAGCTACAACTTGTTCCCATGGCTTTAGAAGGAAGTGCTTTTAGGAACAAATTTGTTGATATAGAGAAACTTAAAAACTATTGTAGTTGGTTTGCGACTTTCAGCTGGCTAATTCCTGACTGGGTAAGGAAACTCAAATTTGCAAAAACCATGAGCAAAATGTTGGTTAATCATCTTGGACTGGTGTTGGCAAAAAAAGTTAATACTGCATGTGGTTGAGTTTATGGAGCCGTATGGCCAGATAAGCAATGTCATAGATCTTCCTAGTCTTCCACTTGATTGGACAAGGGAGACAACGTTTCCACATGCTATTTGTGCTACTGGTTGAAATCTTCTTGCCGATCTGCTGCATAACTTTGATGTCGTTGAGGATCTATGGCTTGAACCATTATCTTGTAGGACATAGGTTGCACAACAATTACGAAGGCTCAAACTGTAAGTTCTTTGAACGGGACTTTGGATTCAAAATCATACCTTGAAAAAAATGGTGTTTCTATTTGGTTCTTATGTTGCCAGCTCGATTGCTACTCTTTCTGGCAAGGAAATTTTTCTTTTTGTTCTTGATGCTTTACTCTGGTGAAACCTCATGTTTGAAAAAGCCTTTAAATCATTTAATGTTGACTTTTTCAGTGCTGCTAAGCTACTGGCAGTTACAAAGGGAGCAATAGAATTCAACATCTCTATTTTCAGAACCAATAAAGAACTGGTTGCTTCTTCTAATGGAGGATCGCACTGGCCATTAGTTTTGGTTTTTAAAGAAGCACAACAATACTCTTGAAGCTGAGGTTTCTTACTCTGAAGAATTAACATTCAAGCAAGCAAAAGAGGCTGCAGTGGTAGTGAAGACAACTATATTTGAAGTTTATTGGAAGAAAATTCTGGAATGTTGATGGGTTAGGTTAACAAATTTGCTATACCTTGACTGTGAGCAAAATTGCAGTTCGTGCTTCCAGAATCCAGTAATTCAAGCTGAGTTGCTTGGCTACTTTCCAACATCCTCATGCTAGCTCGTTATGCACAACTCACTTCCTTGGAGGAGAAAATCTCAAATTTGGGTGTTATTTCCAGGCGTTTAGGTTCCTCTACAAATGGCACCCCAGGAAAAGGTGTCAGCTTCATTTCCATGTTCATGACTTCAAGGCTTCTCCGACTCAGTTGGGTAGGAAACAAATTATTGTGGAAGAGGGTAGGACAAACAGCAGCGGTTCCTGTGGATGAAGGGAAAAGGGGCAGCGACAAATGAGATATTGAGGACACACTTATTTTCACCTTGAGGACTGTTGGAGTCTCTATCCCACATCGGACTTGTGGTCTGATGTGGTCTTTATCATTCATTATAAAGGAATGCCTCCGCCTCACTTTGAGGTAAGGAGGAAGGGAGTTTCTCAACCTACATGGTATCAGAGGGGGTTTTCGAAACCTGATCCCTCCCTCCCTAATTATTTTTTTTTTCTCCCTTGCTTTAGGGTTTTCCCTGTCCGGAGGGGGGGGGCTCCAATCCAAATAGTCCGCCGCCCCCCCCCCCTCCGCTGCTCCTCCCGGTCGCGCAGGCCCTCCCTCACGGCGGATCACCCTCACCGGCGGATCTCCCCCCTGCCGGCGTCTCCTTCCGTCGCGGATCTCCCTGCCCTCCGGGCTCTTTTTTTTTTTTTATATCCCTGTTGGCGGCTCTGTCCGGCGGATCTCCAGAACTGCTCCCCGTCGCGGCTTCCCCCCGGTGCGCCTTCCCTCCCGGCGCGTCTCCTCCCGAGCGCGACCCTCCCGGCACCCCTCTCTGTGCGGATCACTTTCTGGCACCCCTCCCTGCGCGGATCACCTCCCGGCTCCAACGGCGCCCGCCTCCTGCGGCTTTCCCCGGCGGTTCCCCCGCGCCGGCCCCTCAACGACCGGCTGCTCCCTTCCCGGCGGCTTCCTCGCGCAGGCCCCTCTCCGTCCGGTTGCTCCCTCCCGGCGCATCCCGTAGCGCCGCGGGCCTACGGCACACCTGCGCCCGCCTCCTCAACGGCTCCCGCATTCCCCGACGGATTTTCTGAATCCCCGCAACTGCCGGCTCGCTCCCGCATCTCCTGGCGAGAAGAACGGCCGGCTCCCGCATCTCCCGCTCCGCACGAACCGCCCTCCCCAGGCGGTCCTCCTGTGCGCGCAGCACGACCCGACGCCTCTCTTCCCGACGGCGTCCCGATTTCGGCTCCCGCTCGACTCGCGCCTCCCGTTCCCGTCTGCTCCTCCACCCGACGGCGGCCCTACGTACTGCCCGAGCAGAGCCCTCCCGGCCTTCATCGCTCCAGCGCGTCAGATTCTTCCCCCCGTCGCGATCCATGCGCGGCTCTCGCCCGGCGACTGCCGCCTCCCGCCCCGACGACTTTCCTCCCGGCGCGACGTCCCTCGCCTACCGTTCCAGCAACTTCCAGCCGGCGTCTCCGGCTCCCAACACCTCCCTTCACCGGCGACCTCCCTTCACCAGTGGCCTCCCTTCCCCGTCGGCTCTCGACCCTCCTGCCTAGGTCGCGCCAACCGTCGCGCCTCCAGATCCCGACGGTGGTCTGATGCTGTCCGGCGGTTCTTTCCGCCCTCCCGCACGACTCTCTCCTGGCGGATCTTCCCCTGCCGGCATCTCCCTGCGCCTCTCCTGCGGTTTCCGGTTCTGTCCGGCCCGCCTCTCCCTGCCCTAGCAGATCGGCCCGCCTTCGTCAAAGCGGCTCTCCGACGTCTGCCCCTCTCCGTTCGGCTGCTCCCTTTCCGGCGGATCCCTCGCGCCGGCCCCGCTCCGTCCGGTGCTTCCTTCCCGGCGGATCCCTCGCGCCGGTGCCTGCCCGTCCGGTTTCTTCCCTTCCAGAACCGGCTCCCTCCTGGCGAACCAGTCCAGGCGAACCGGTCCAGGCTGCTCCCTCCATGCCGGCCTCTTCCTGCTTCCCGCGGCATTCCCGCCTCAATCGCCGGCCTCCTCCTGCGGATTTCCCGGCGCTTCGACGACCGGCACCGCCATTGCGTATTTCTCGGCACTTTGACGACCGACCCTCCCGAGCGGATTTCTCGGCACTTTGATAGGAAGGGTGCGTGGCCCTGCAGAGTCTTCTTTTCTTTCTTCTCCTTCTACTTCTTCTTCCTTGTGATCTTTTGGTTCGCTCACTGCTATTGCTGTACAAATTATCAATAGTATCCTTCCTTTTCTCTTTCAAGCGCCTATGATCCAATCAATGTGTATGGATTAGTTTAAAAAGTTAAACTACTTCTATAAATTGTCATAAGGAGTTACATGCTAGGTATGACAATTGATTTAGTTTTATTCTATCTTAAGTCTAGCATGTCTATGCGTAAAGAATTACACATCAATATGGTTTGAACATATTGATTTGGTGAAAGGAATAAGATTCCGAACTAAATCACAAGAAACATGCATACATGAAGGGAATACATGAACGCTTTTTAAAAATACTAAGTGTTAGATTCCTTCTGAAGAAAACGCTTGTCAAGACCTCGATTGTCCAACTGGGTGTTCTGGATTATCTTGTGTAAGACAAGCATGCAATGAGTGACCCTAATAAGATTAAGTGCCCGTTTTTGGCATTTGCTTTGGGTTACACTTAATTGGGAGACCCTAATAGAATTATGTCACGGCCGCCTCCCTCCAACGATACCCCTCTTGGGCCGACAACGAAGAGAGAGGAATAATGACGCCTGAAGCATGCCTCCAACAAGCCACGAGTTGACGAGTAGTACCGGGGGTATATAATCCACACAAATGAGAGATATTACCCTCATATATAAATTTATGAAATAAGAGATAACATGAGAAATGATAGGAATGTGAGTCTGGAAGCCTTGCGTAGGGAACCTGGGCTGGGTGTTGTAGGGGCGTAAGGGTCAGCCTCGCGTCAAGGTGATGGGGTAGGGGCAGGTTTGTAATTGCTATAGTAGCAGGACGGGGGTTCGAATAATGTCAGGGGCATTGTTGTAAATACGATAGTTTGCTGTTAGGCGGGGATAATAAATGGGGGCAGCTGAGAGGGGTTGGGGGATGAGGAACTGTATTTGGAATTTGGCTTCCAGCGGAAGCAATCAGTGCTTTGATTGTGAGATATCTAGTGGGGGGGGGGGGCAGCGCTGCCCAGGGACTTCTTCCCCTTTTCTCCCCTGTTTTCTGAAATTGTGGCATGTTGAAGCTGGTGTCACTAATAGAAACTCGTTGTTTTTCTTTCTCTCTCACCTTGGATCCTATCAATTGGTGCTTTCATTGTGAGATATCTAGTGAGAGAGAGTCTAGAAAGAACCATTTTTTTGATTGTTCTTGATCGAGAAATTCTGGAAGAAGCTATCACATACAAATGCAGGAACTCAAAGCAGACGCAACACCTTCTTTATCGTTTGAACCGTTAAAATAGTTGCAGCGGCTGCAACAGAGGAAGACAACTTGAAGCAGAGGAGTTTGACACTCAACAGGTTCTTGAACGACTGGTTCGAACGGTGTTGGTGAACGTTGTAGTTCATCGTTCTCGCAGCACTGGAAAAAAGCATTCACAGTGAAGGAGAACGACTCGCACAACGCCAATATACCAGAGAAAATCTTTCAATTCTTGATCATGAGTCTTGAAGCCGACACAACAGCTATGTACTCGCAAAAGTGGAGTCTGACACGCAACAATGGAGAATGTGATGCAGCAAGGAAAAATGACTCGTAGCGCAACAACCCGACTCAAACGCGTATGGAGGATCCAATGCAGGAGGTCAGGGCGATTCTAGCTGGACTGTCCAAGAGGCTGGTGGAGTGGCAGACGATTCCAAGGATGCCGATTTTTACTAGAGAAGATCTTGCGTCTTGGATCACTGAAGCTGAGAAATATTTTTCGCACCACCAAACACGGGAATGGTTGAAGATTTGGACGACACAACCACATATGCCGGGTACATTTGAAGAATGGTTTATGTTGTTGGACGTGTCAAAGCCTGAGCTCTCGTGGTCTCAACTCAAAGAAGATATCATCCGGAAATATGAAAAAACGACAGTGGAGACGGCTGAGATTTATCAAATATGTCCCATAAGAAGAAACATTCTGAGTACGTGTTGATGACGACTGTGTCTCAGTTGGTGTCGGACCAGGCAAAGTGTTTGGAGTGAGAAGAAGGCAAAGGGGAGCCAACCATTGGAGAGGTACATGATTCTGTTCTGCTACCGGAAGCCGAAGGAAGAAGTCTGGAAAATACAGAAGATGTAACAGTGGAGCAACATGTTATAGGATACAGTGGTATCGACTACTCAAGAGCGGAAAGTTGAAGATTGTGCCAAGGAGGAGCAGTGTGAGATGCTGCGGGCGGATTGTACCAGCACAAGTGCCAATACCTGTAGAGTTGTCTGTCCAACGACATTCTTCTAAAACTCTGACGCTTACAACAGAGGAAGTGAATCCAAGTGTAGCAGAAACAAGTGTCAAAGAAATGCAGACTGTTCAGGCAAAACCCGAGCAACCACAGCAAATAGAAAGTGAAGTTGTAGGTTTGAAGACTTGACAGGAAAAGGAAAGGAGCAAACTGTTTCCAGTTTGGTTCAGCCTGATGAGTTAAATTCAGATCCAATCCAAGTTTGAGTGATAATGTGCACAGTGTAGTGGCAAAAGAAATGTACCCAGACAAAGATCCGCTAGAAGTGTTCGAGTAGCGACTGCAGCCACTGTTTTTGGTGCAGGCACAACTACAGGCTTTTGCTGAGCTACAACCAGTTGTACAGGACTGGCAAGGATCGGCCAAGAATTCTTCCTTCCCTGCTTACTACAATAAGCTTACAGGAGCAGTGGGATTTACAATTGGCGAGGCAGCGCCGAACAAAGGCGTATGCGAAAGACAGCGACGTCAGTCTGCAAAAGCCACCGTCGGGGCCTGTTCTTTGCGAGGTTGTATGGATGTTTTGCGCTGTGGCAGTGTCATTGTGTTCGGGTGTGTAAGATCAAAGGACTTGCTGCAACAAAATTTGAGCCAAAACAAGAACATGGTTCCAGAGATTTGAGCCACAAGGATTGCACAAATAATTGTGGACCATAGTTTTGCCAAGTTTTGTTTAGACTCATCTGGGGAAGAGGCAGGACAAGGTTGTGTGCTCAATGTTTCAGCAGGACACATTTGGGTCAGATTCAGGATCTGTGAAGAAACTGATTCCTAGATGGTGCAACGGACACGGAGTTACCATCCCTGTCCCAAATCTGCACCCTGAAGTATCCAATTCATGGGAAGCATCTTCAACTGTTAGCTTCGGCAGCTCAGTGAATGACTTATGTTGTCGGATGGATTTGAGTAATATATCTCTTGAAACTTTGGATGACAGATCCAGTTCTGATTTTCCAAATTTGAAGAGATCCGGTGGGTCAAGTTTGATGGCTGTGCAAACCGACAAGGTTCCTTTCAAATTTCTAGACACAGGAAAAAGGGTGTGTTCTCCAGGAGCCCATGCTAGAGATGATAGGCTGACAACTAGAACTGATTGTGCTGAAGCCATGATTGTAACCAGAGTGGGTGTACTTCAGGCTGTTCTGCTGCTAATGAAAGCTAACGAGAGGCAAGGAAGTAATATATTGGCATTCATTTACACCATGAGAAAGAGAGGGTGCGATGATGCAGAAACTAGAATTGGCTTAAATGAATTTATAACCCTGCATGAGGCGGAAATTGGTTTTGCTGTGAGAATTCAGGGAAGGGGGAATGCCAAGGAGGGTTCAAGAATTATGAGTCTGGATAAAAATTTGGTTTTTAATGAGAAGGTGGTGAGTTGGGTTGTATTATTGCCCATGCCACAATTATGAAATTCCTACAGTTTCAGCACACATTCAGCTCCTTAGGGAGACACAAAAGGTGTATGGTGCAAATGATTCTGCTTGCTGGTCCCGGTGTTCTGATTTCTACCCTGGGCATTGGAGCGACTTTAAAGTTCACTTATCCATGTGTTTGGAGCTGGAAAACCAAGGATGCCTGAGGGAATTGTTATCTTGGAGCTCAATACTTGGAAGCTTTATTAGATAGCAGAGAAGCCAAGGAATCTGCTGTACTGAAGATGAAGTGGGCCCAAGAAGCTAAGGTGGAGAGATGGACCCGGTTTTCTCATCTTGAGGAAAAAGCGGTTCTTCAAGGGGAAGGAAATGATAAGAATGTGAGTCTGCAAGCCTTGCGTAGGGGTCCTAGGTCGGGTGCTGTAGGCGTAAGGGTCAGCCTTGCGTCAGGGTGATGTGGCGGGTTTGCAATTGCTGTAGTAGCAGGATGGGGGTTCTAATAATGCCAGGGGCATTGCTATTGTAGAATGATAGAGTAGACCCAATACCCAAGATACCTCTTAAGAGAGGCTTTGAAGTTTATTTATAGAGAATTATAATGATGACAAAACACCCAAGTCCGATGTGGGACACAGACTCCAACACTCCGCCCTCAATCTAGGTCTACCTAGCTTGGATACATAATTAAAGAAAACAAAGAAAACAAAAAACAAAGCAGACACTTTCAGTACTCCCCTCAAACTGGACATACCCAGTTTGATTACATAACAAGAGAAAACATAAGAAAATAAATTGTCATGGCTGCCCCCTCAATAAGTTGCTGGATTATGTTGTTGAAAAAGATCGTGCCAACCAACGAACAACATCCTTCATGCAAAACCACCAGGAATAGTTGGAAATAGAATACACTGGTAGGAATAGTTGAATCCAGCCTCGACAGGATTAGTCGGGTAAGGAGCAGCGTGCATGAACAACACGCGACAAGATCAAAGTCTGACAGGAAAGACGCGAACTGGTGTGGCAAGACGACAGTAGTATTCGCGCGGCAACAGAGAAATGACATGAGGCCTGGAAGAGGGATCTACACCTGTTGCTGCGGCTGGAAGCAACAGAGAAGGGGACGCGCCGGTGGGGACGTCGACAGCAGGATGCGCGTGCAGCAGTAGGGGGTCGCGCTGACCATGTCGGAGTGGAGTATGCTTGGGCCGATCGACTGGAGGAGGGGGGCCGTGTCAGGGGATGTCACACTGGGAGGGAGACGCGAAGGGAGGGGCGACGTGCAGAGGTCTGTCACACAAAGAAACGTTGCGAAGGGGGGTGGCAGGGGGCGGCGACGCAAGGGGGTCGTCGCACAGGGAGGTGCCGACGCGCTGGGCTGGGAGATGAAGGAGCGCCGTCAAGGGTTCTCACGCAGGAGGCGGGACGACTGGGACGGTGGCTGACGGCTGGGGAGACGTGAAGGGAGTCGCCGCGGCTACTGGATGCGCGACAATGGGGGGTGGGGCGATGGCGACGACGACATGAAGGAGAGCGTCGTGAGGGTGGGCGTCGGGGGCTGTCGCAGACGACAGAGGAGGGGCGCACCAAGAGATGGCAGGTGACGATGCTGTGATGGTGGCTAGAGGGGAAGCGAATCAGATTAGGAGCCGTTGCATTGGAGGTGCCCTCGCATGGGACGAGCGACGAGAGGGGAGGCCTTCGCGCTGAGGCTCATCCCGCTGGGAGGGGCTGCGTGCAAAGATGGAGGGGCGGCAACAGCTTAGGGCTCAGTGGCCATGGGGCCGCTGTTCCCCGTCGGGGAAATAAAAAATGCGCGGGAGGGAGAGATCCGAAGGGAGGGAGGGTTAGGATTAGAGAACCCGCTCTGATACCATGTAGAATGATAGAGAGTAGACCCAATACCCAAGATACCTCTTAAGAGAGGCCTTGAAGTTTATTTATAGAGAATTATAATGATGACAAAACACCCAAGTCGGATGTGGGACACCAACAATTATAAACACTATAGTTTGTTGTTAGATGAGGATAGTAAATGGGGGAAGCTAAGAGTGGTTGGGGGGATGGGGAATTGTATTTGGAATTTGGCTTCCAGCGAAAGCAATTGGGGTGGGTTAGGCCATCGACCCAGGGAGGAGCGCTGCCCAGGGACTTCTTCCATTGTTGTCCAACTTCTTCTCCCTTGTTTTCTCTAATTCTGGTAGTCGAAGCTGGTGTCACTAATAGAAACTTTGTGTTTCTCTCTCTCTCACCTTGGATCCTATCAAGAAACCTCTAACCAACACCATGCATAAATAAGGAGCAATCCCAATACATAATGTAATGTCATACAAAAATTGAAACTATCGGAAAGTACCAAAATAAACAAACCTAGGCAGCGACCGCGAACTCCAACAATTCTTGATCAATTCCACGAGCTAGTAACGTCCAACCTAATCACCAACTAGCTCCAGCGAACCTGAAAAATAGTTTATATATGTAGGGTGAACATAACATCTATAATCAGTGGGATTTTCTTCGAAACCTCTCATGCAAAATGTGAAAGAAGCATGCTAAAGCCCAGTAAATAAACAAACAAAACCAATTTGTTAGCTAAACGGTTGTCGGTTGGCCGGGGATATAAAATTTTTCATCACCGGAGCGATGAAAATTTCGTCGTCTCCGGCGGTCTGAGCCTCGATACAGTCCGATGATCTCGTGCGAATTATCAAAACACAAAAATTTAAACAGAATGGGTACCTCGTTTAAATCGAAGCGCGCTCGTCTGTCGCACGTCGTCGACGACTGTTGCTTGAAGGATCCGAGGCCGAACCTATCTAGATCGTCCACACACACTTCAAGAATCAGCGCGTACACCGTTCGTCGAATTTCGGGTGCTAGCGCGGAGCTCCGTCGATTTCTTCGACATCGTGATGATCACCTTGATCCCGTGCTTTTGATTCGCGAAGGCGTTCTTGGATTGTTTGCTCGGTTAGAGCGTTTCTCTTTCTAGGATTCGGGAGGGGAGAGAAACTCTGAATTTCGACTGATGAATACTACATGGAATAAGCTTCTCCTTCATTTATATAGTGGATGTCCAAAAAACCCTGTTAGGGTTCCCTGACCCCGTATATTTAACGTCCACTATTATTATATCACTCAGGAGAGGGGGATAAACAAACAAAAACCTATCTAATTGCGTGTGGGGAGGCTCGAAATCGAGACCTTTCTAAACACCACCACAACACGCAACTACTAGGCTGCATCCATGGGGCTTAAACGTTCACTAAATAAGTAATAAATAAATAATCATGATGAACTAACTGTGTCATAAATATTATTTACATTTTAGCACATACTTGTAATATATATTACGTGATAAAACACGAGTCATTAACTCGACTAGTAATTCCCGCTAATATTAAACGAATCTTGAATATTAAAATAATATTCATTCGTATAATATTATTCCATAAATACTTTTAATAAATAAATTCAACTCAATTATTCTATACTCGAATAATAATGAATTTATTTTTTTATCGGCAATCGATAATGCTTGGACAACTCTCGGACCCCGTGGTGGGGCCCATCATATCTTATATACCCATTCATCAGAATATGGCTGATTCTTGAACACATTATTGTGTGTAACCCCTTAGGACCTTATTTGTTGATCTAATGGGACACACTTACCTTCAACTAACATGACCATGAATTTATGAAGATACTACCATCCTGATCAATCAAGTTCGAGATATCACTTTCTCGACCCGGAATCGACAAATTATATCTTGATCATTCAATCAATGTTATACCACCAATGACGCACCCAACACAAGTTACCTCACCACGACTTCAATGTCATGGTTTTTGCCTTGCATCAAAGTACGCTATCAAATGACACACATTGATAATTGTTGGAACCCATTTAAGTTTAAATGGGTGAGTCCCACATCGGACTTACCCTGCTTGTATTTTGGTTTCCTAATCTATAAAAGAGTATCCTCACCTCACATTGAGGTAAGGGGAATTCACCCATCTACATGGTATCATAGGGATTTTTATCTCGAACCCTCCCTCTGCGGATTCCCGGCGTCCTCCCGGCCCCGCCTCTCTCCTTGCTGCCCTAGCCATTCCCGGCAGGCCCCCCCCCCTCCTATCCCGGTGCAGCTCTCTCGCTCGGCTCCTCCTGGCCATTCCCGGCGGCCCTCTCTCCAGCGGCGCTCCCTCCCAGCGGCGCTCCCGGCCAGCCCCGCCGTGCGCGCGCCTAGCCTCAGCGGCTCCCCTCCTGGCGCTCTCTCTCGGCGTGGCTCCCGGCCTCCTGCCCTCGGCCCGACGCCCCGCTCTCGACGACGCCCCGACACCCCGTACGCGGGTTCCTCCTTCCGCGCGGCTCTCCTTACCGACGCGGCTCCCCTCGTCCCAGCGGCAGATCGCCCTCGGCCTCGCCCCGACGGACCGCCCTCGACCCGGCGGCTCCCCTTCCCGGCGGCCCTCTCCCTCCCTGGTACGCGGCTCCCGTCGCGCCTCCCTCCTCTCGCGCGGCTCCAGCGCGGCTCCCGGCGCGACTCCCTCCTTCGCGCGGTCGCCCCCCGCACGGTGCTCCCGACGCGACTCCCTCCTTCGAGGCGCTCCCCACCCTGCCGGCTCCCTCCAGCGCCGGACCTCCCGCCCCGGTTCATCCCGCGCCGGCTCCTCCTCCGGCAGCCCTCCTTCTGTGCCCGACCCTCCGCAGCGGCTCCCTTCACAGCAGCGGCTCCCGCCCGATCCGGCGCACCCCGACCCGTCTCCCAGCGACTTCCCTTCCCTACAACTACCCTGCAACCTTCCTGCACCGTCGGCCCCGCCCCCTGCGTTAAGCCGGCCTCCCGACACCGCTCCCTCCAGGCGGCCCGGTCTTGGCGGCGCCCTCTGTGCACCTGCCTTCCATGGCGGGCGTGTCTGCCCGCGGCCCTCCGGCATCACCTCCGGACGACAACATTCTTGCAAGGCCGCACCCTCCCTTCCATTGTCGGCCTTCCCGAGCACCTATGCAATCTGCCGAGCAGCTCTCCCATCCTCCGTCATCGGCTCTACCGCCCAACGGTCCTCATTCATCCAATACCCGTTATAGAACGACACTCTCGCCGGAGGAGATTGCATTGGTACAATCGTATCGAGCGACTGCGCCACCATCCTCTTCTCTAGCCCCAATTGCTCAGACTGACAACTCTACCGCCTGTGCTTCTCATCGACAGACAGCTTGGATGTTTGACTCCGGTGCGTCAGAACATCTCACAGGAGACTCTGGTATGTTCACTACCTATCATCCGTACACCGGTGCCTCTGCCATTACTGTTGCTAATGGCTCAACAATCCCTATTACCGGCTATGACACATGTTCCTTGACCCCGTCTCTTCCCCTGACGTCGGTCGCTCATGTTCCTCAAAGTCCATTTAATCTTATCTCTGTCAGCAAACTCACCACCGAGTTGAATTGTGTTGCTACTTTTAGCTCATCTGGTGTTGTTTTTCAGGAGCGGAAGACGAATCGGGAAATTGGTCGAGGTTATCTTCGGGATGGGGTGTACATGTTTGATACCCCAACATCCCTTGCTTGCTCATCCACCACAGCCCGAGCCCTTGACCTACATTATCGCCTTGGACATCCACCGGCTTCCACCCTCCATAAACTTTGCCCCCAATTCAGTTCTCACCTCTCCTTCCATTGTGAATCCTGCAAGTTTGCCAAACATCATCGGACGACGTATGCTCCTCGCCCGGAACCACGTGCAGCGGATCCTTTCGCCCTTGTTCATTCCGATGTCTGGGGTCCTTGCAGGGTTCCTAGCCAGTCAGGGTACCGTTATTATATCACCTTTATTGATGATTACTCCCGCATGACCTGGCTTTACCTACTTCATGATCGGTCTGAAGTCTTCCCCACCTTTCAGACCTTTTATAATGAAATCCATACTCAATTCTCCACCTCCCTTAAATGTCTCCGCTTCGACAATGGACGAGAATATTTATCCACTTCCTTTCAGCAGTTTATCAAGGATAAAGGTATCATTCATCAGACCTCCTGCCCTGACACGCCTCAGCAAAATGGCGTGGCTAAGCGGAAACATCGTCATATTTTGGAGACTGCTCGTGCCCTTCTATTCCACATGCAGGTGCCTCTCCTTTTTTGGTCTGATGCCATCCTGACTGCTACCTACCTTCTAAACCGTCTCCCTTCTTCTATCCTTCACGGGGAGACTCCCTTCCGGACTCTCTTCGCCTCTCTCCCTCCTCACTCCCTTCCCCTCCGGGTGTTTGGGTGTCTGTGCTATGTTCGGGACACTCGCCCCAACCTCTCTAAACTTTCTCCTAAATCCCTCCGTTGCATTTTCCTAGGCTATTCCCGCACTCAGCGCGGATACCGGTGCTTCTCTCCAGCCTTACGGCGTTATATCATCTCTGCCGATGTGTCGTTTAGTGAGAGCTCTTCTTTCACTCCTCCCTCTCCTCATCCCGACACTACCATCGATGAGTGCCTCCCTCTCATCATTCACCCTTCTCTGGTGCCTCCCCCTGCTGATCATTGCTTTGAGAGGGTCTACTCTCGTCGCCCATCAGCTGTCCCCCCCGTTCAGGCCGAGGACACCATCGTTCCCGCTTCGTCCGATGCTCCTGCCCCATCACCAGACGACTTGCCAGTTGCACTCCGGAAAGGTACACGCTCCTGTCAGACCACCCCTCTCTTTGTATCTTCATACAGGGGTCTGTCAGCTCTGGAGACAGTATCGATTCCTCGAACCGTTGGTGAAGCAAAATCTCACCCCGGATGGCTCGCCGCAATGCGGGATGAACTGCAAGCTCTGGATGACAACCATACATGGGATCTTGTCCCCCTCCCGGCGGGCAAACAGACGGTCGGCTGCAAATAGATTTATACGATCCATCTCAATCCCGACGGCTCTCTTTGCCGCCTCAAAGCCCGACTTGTGGCGAAGGGATTTGCTCAGACATATGGCGTCGACTACTTTGAGACCTTCTCTCCAGTCGCCAAGATGGCCTATGTCCGCCTCTTCATCTCTCTGGCTGCTCATCATCACTGGCCGCTTCATCAACTCGACGTTAAGAATGCTTTTCTCCATGGCTATCTTGACGAAGAAGTCTACCTGCAGCAGCTCCCTGGTTTCTCTGCCTCTGGTGCCGACTCCCATGTCTGCCGTCTCCGTCGCTCCCTCTACGGCCTCAAACAGTCTCCTCGCGCCTGGTTTGGCCGCTTCAGCACTGTCGTCACCGCCTTTGGCCTCTCTCGGAGTACGAAAGATCACACCGTCTTCTTCCGTACAACGGCACATGGATGTATCTTGCTTGTCGTTTATGTTGATGACATCATCATCACAGGGAGCGACTCCAGAGGCATCGCCAGCCTCAAGACGCATCTTCACCAGCACTTTCACACCAAAGATCTTGGTCCTCTCACCTACTTTCTTGGCATCGAGGTCTCCCGAACTGCAGACACTATCTCTCTCTGCCAGCGCAGGTATGCTCTTGATATCTTGCAGGATGTCGGGTTGAGCACCGCCACCACAGTTTACACTCCCCTTGAGCCTGGGGAACGCTCCCTTCATTCTGACTCGGAACTCTTTCCTCATCCCGAGAGCTATCGGCGCTTGGTCGGTAAACTCAACTACCTCACCATGACGCGTCCCGACATTGCTTGTGCCGTTGGCAAAGTCAGCCAGTTCATGGAGCATCCCACCTGCTCTCAGTGGGATGCTGTCCTCCGCATTGCCAAGTACATCAAGAAAGACCCTGCACGTGGCCTTCGGTACTCACATCATGCTCACATGGATGTTGAGGCTTTTTGTGATGCAGACTATGCCAGTTGCCTCGCTACCCGCAAGTCTACTTTGGGTTTTGCCGTATTCTTCGCCGGTAATCTCATCTCTTGGCGCAGCAAGAAGCAGACTATGGTCTCCCGATCGAGTGCCGAGGCCGAGTATCGAGCCATGACCACTGTCACTACTGAGATCCTCTGGCTTCGTCATCTTCTCCAGGAGCTCGGTTTCCCCGCATCGACTCCTGCTCATATCTGGTGTGACAATCAGGCCGCCACGAAGATTGCCTCGAATCCCGTCTTCCATGAACGGACAAAGCATATCGAGGTGGACTGTCACTTTCTACGCCACCATCTGGAGCAGCACCATATCGGTTTCGACCATATCCCGACGGCAGATCAGCTTGCCGATCTCTTCACCAAAGGTCTCCCAGGGGCTCGTCTTGAGTCTCTCACTTCTAGGCTGGGTATTCACAGCCTCCATGGCTCAGCTTGAGGGGGAGTTTGAGATGGTCTTGTGTCGTGTCATTTTTTCTTTGTGGGACTCTATCCAATCTGGGCTTGTCCAGCTTGAGGGGGAGTGTTGGAACCCATTTAAGTTTAAATGGGTGAGTCCCACATCGGACTTACCCTGCTTGTATTTTGGTTTCCTAATCTATAAAAGAGTATCCTCACC
Source organism: Viscum album (assembly GCA_963277665.1). Taxonomy (NCBI): domain Eukaryota; kingdom Viridiplantae; phylum Streptophyta; class Magnoliopsida; order Santalales; family Viscaceae; genus Viscum; species Viscum album. The sequence goes on from OY728164.1 coordinate 1,357,555,682, forward strand.
TCACATTGAGGTAAGGGGAATTCACCCATCTACAATAATGATCTCAAGTTAGGAGACCAACACACATGTCCATAGATAGAAACAACTAATGACACCTAAAACATGTGGTGTTCCTATTGATGGGTTTGTCATCACGATCTCACCTATTAGAGATCACCAAGTGCAAACTTTATGAGAAGAAGTCTCAATGCTTATGAACCCTCAACACCTGATGGTGTGACACATCATCTGTGTCTTGTCAGTATGATGTATCTGGACCATATGACGTTACTTTAAGATTATTGTCATGGTATCTCTAGGTTCTCATTATAGCCTGAGAACTGCAATAAACTTTTGATACGACACATAATCTAAGGACATTACCATAAATATAGTGAACGTAGAAGTATTAACACTATTCTGGTAAGATAAACACATGTATATATCAAACTGTATATATGTAATGGTAATCAAAGTACATACATAAGTTGGGTCTAGGACAACCACTTTCGAGACGTCTCAATCTCTTCATCACCATGTCCAATAACCAAGTGTAAGTTTGAAAGCTAGTACAACCCGTGTAACATGCATTATACCTCAAGCCGTTACAATCCATGCATATACACCCAGTGGAAACCATAGTCACCATTGTCAGATACAAATATGTTGCAACACCCGAGCTTTAAATTTAGTAAGTGAACATTCTATTTTAATAAAACTACAATACAATGCACATTTTAATATTTCATGACGCAAAAAAAAGCCTCAAATGAATTTTTGAAATTTTCCCTTAGAAATAAGCTTTTATGAATAATTGAAAATGTAGTATTTAATTATTACTCCTTTTATTTGTAATAATGTGTTATAATATGTAGAATTAACCGTGTATTGACTATAAATTTGATAGAAATAAAGATAAGATCATTTCGCGGTAAAACAAGATATTTTTCAGAAAACCATTTTTTAAAGCATATTGTTCTTCCATTTTAATTAATTAAAATAGTTGTTAGAATAGAGGAGAGGTGAACCCAATACCCAAGATGCCTCTCTGAGGGAGGTCTTGATGTATATTTATAGTGAATGATAAAGATAACATGATACCTCAACTTCGACATGGGACTCACATCCTCTAACACCCCCCCTCAAGCTAGGTGTATCTAGCTTGAATACACAAGAAAACAAAAAAGAAACATTTCCACTCCTAATACCCCCTCAAGCTGAGACATATATTTATCATGCCCAACTTGTTAAACAAAAATTGGACACGTGGTCCAGACGCCCCTTTTGTGAGAACATCTGCAAGTTGATCAGAGGTGTGAACATGACTGAATGTGATCTTCTTCTTCTCAAAGTTTTCCCGAACGAAATGACATTCAACTTCAATATGCTTTGTCCGTTCATGAAAGACTGGATTTGTGGCAATCTTGATAGTAGCTTGATTGTCACACCAGATATGTGCCGATTTTTTGGTCGTATACCCAATCTCTTGAAGAATTTGTTGTGCTCAAATAATCTCTGCAGTCACATATGCCATTACACGATACTCTGACTCTGCACTTGATCGGGAGATAACCGTCTGCTTCTTGCTTCGCCATGAGATCAAATTTCCTCCAACAAATACTGTAAAACCAGACATAGATCTCTTAGAAGAGTGACATCTAACATAATCTTCATCACAAAATGCCTCAATATCTGTATGCCCATGATCAGAATATAGAATACCTAAACCTGGTTCCCTTTTCACATATCTAAAAATACAAATAACAGCATCCCATTGCCATTTTGTTGGAGATTACTTAAACCGACTCACTTCGCTAACCACACAAGCAATATCAGGTCGAGTCATCGTCAAGTATTTAAGCTTCCCAACAAGTCGGTCTATATCTGTTGGCTAATGAAAACATCTCACTTTCAGTATGAATTGACCTTTCTCGAGCTTTGAGGGGTGAGTCAACTGAGTTAGCTCGAGTCATGTCAGTCTCTTGCAGCAGATCAAGAACATACTTTCTCCGAGATAGAAAAGTTCATTTGTTACATCTGGAGACCTCAATTCCTAAGAAATATCGCAGTGGATCCAAATCTTTTGTTTGAAAATTCTGATGAAGAAAAGACTTGAGTTGAGCAACATCACTGCCAGTAATAACAATGTCATCCACATAGACCACCAAAAGAATGCTTCCTGCTGCATATTGATGATAGAAAACAAAAGAATCTTTTATACTCGGGCACATGCCAAATGCTAAGCATAACAGTGTAAAAACGGCCGAACCAAGCACGCGACTGCTTGAGTCCATACAACGATCGACGAAGATGACAAACCTTGGAGGACTCCCCCCGAGCAACAAACCCGGGTGGTTGCTCCATATATACTTCTTCATTAAGAAATCTGTGAATAAAAACATTTTTAGCATCCAACCGATGTAAAGGTCAATGAGATGAGGCAGTAAGAGAGATAAGTAGGTGAATCAAGCCCATCTTTGCCACTAGAGTGGTGTCAAAATAATCAACTTCATATGTCCGTGCATAACCTTTGGCAACAAGGCGAGCCTTGAGACGATTAAGAGAACCATCGACATTAATGCGTACTGTATAAATCCATTTTCAACCGACCGTCTGCTTACCCGAAGGAAGAGGGACAAAATCCCAAGTATGGTTGACATCCAGAGCCTGAAGTTCATCGTACATAGCCTGTAACCAACCGAGATGAGATATGGCCCCAACAACAGTGCGTGGTGTCAATTGAGCAGTCAACGTCTCAATAACTCGTGAGAAAGCCGCATATAATCCCTGATATGACTGACAGGAGCGTGAGCCTTTGCGAAGCGCAATAGACGACTCTGGTGATGGAGCATCGGGAGCAGGTGAGTCGTCAGGTGTGGTAGCGACATCAGGTGGCAGGGTGGCAGGTGTGCTAGGTCAGTGAGTATATACCTGGCCGAATCGTGTTCCAACAACATCACTAGGAAGAGACAGGAGTGGTGGTGTATCGAGAGAAAATGGTAAAATAACTTCGGAATCAGGAGAAGTAGACGGTGATGGGAACTCGGGAACAGATTTAACTGATGATTCGACAACGAAAACATCATCTGAGACAACATAACGATTCAAATCTGGCGAGAAGCGTTGACATCTGCGTTCAGTGCGGGAATAGCTAAGAAAGATGCATTTTAGAGCACGCGCATCAAACTTGGTAATCGAGAGGCGAATATCTCGAACATAACACACAACCAAAAATGTGTAGGGTAGGGAATGAGGGGGTGTTGTTGGAAATAAAGAATGGAAGGATGTCTCCCCTTGAAGAACATATGAAGGATATCTGTTGGTAAGATAGGTGACTGTGAGAATGATATCACCCCAAAAAACGGTTGGAGCTATCTTCTGAAATTAAAGCGTCCGAGCAACATCTAACAGATGACATTTCTTTCGTTCAACAACACCATTTTGTTGAGGTGTATCATGACAAGAAGTTTGATGAATATTGCCATGGTCATCGAGAAAAGACTGGCATTGTCCGGATAAATATTCATGACCATTGTCAGAATGAGATCAATGGAGTTTAGCGGAAAACTAAGTGGTGATTTCTTTATAATAGGAGTGAAACACGAAAAAGATTTCAGAACGTTTTTTCAACAAATAGACCCAAGTCATCCATGAAAAATCGTCGATGAAAGTAACAAAATATCGATAACCCAGTTTAGATGGATTAGGACTGGTTCCCAGATATCAGAATGAACCAAATGAAAAGGAGTGGATGCACGGGGGATTGCTCTGGGAACATAGGTGACTCGATGACGCTTTGCTTAATGATAGATTTCACATTCAAAAGGAAGAAAATGTCCCAACTTCGAAAAAAGTTTTTGAAGAATGGAGTCAGGTGGATGGCATGATTAGAGGTGGCAGGACATGCGAGGGTTGGGGCCGAGTGAAGCACATACACACCACCCCGAAGACGTCCACTACAAAGCACCCGAGTCGTCGAATGCTTCTGAAATATAACTGAAGTAGGCGAGAGGATGACGACACTGTAAGCCGACTGTAAGTTTACTAATTAATAGTAAATTAAAGGGACAACTGCAACAAAGACAACAACGGATAGTGTCAAGCCAGACTAATTGAACAACTCCCATAACCAACAATCTACATTGTCTGACCATCAGCCACAATAATATTACCTCCAATCGAGGTTGATTTGTAAGAACGGAGAATACCTGCATCCCCAGTGATGTGCTCTAAGATACCAGAGTCAGGAACCCATGAGGTGGACCGTTGGGATAAACACACTGCTAGAGTATCGCCATGGGCCACAATGACGTTTGATGATGCCATAGATTGTGTGCTGAAAATGCACGTTGTTAAGGTGCTGAAGTTGCACAGTTGGTAGAGAATATGTGCTGAAATTGCACAACTAGAACAACCAGGTATCAATTAAGTCATAAAAGAAAGGTCAACGTGGATAGTGATGGGGCGCAATTGTGCATTTTGGGGCATCACATATGGAGAAGCAATGGGTTGGGGGTTGTCACACAGGAAGGGGCCGTCTGGAGAGATTGCACCTGGAGAGGCGACGCAGAAGGGGCAATTGCGCCGGAGGGTTGTCACGCTGAAGATAGTCCCGCAAGGAGTGGTGGCGCGCAAAGGAGGCGTAGCACAAGAGGTGCAGAGAGGTTGGCGCATAGGGAGGGTGACTGGCTGGAGGGGTGGCGCGCATGGGCCGTCGGGAAAGGAGGGGGCGGGGGGGGGGTGTCGGGAAAGGGTGGACGATACACGTAAAGGGGGTGCTGTTGGGAAAGGGGGGGCATGACTGTGCAGGTGGCCGTCGTGCGGGGAAGGGGGTGGTGCGCGGGCGGGGGGGGGGTGTCGGGAAGGGGGGGCACAACTGTGCAGGTGGCCGTCGCACGGGGAGGGGGGTGTCGGGAAAGGGGGGTGCTCAAGGGGGGGGGGAAAGGGGGGGCACAACTGTGCTGGTGGCCGTCGCGCGGGGAAGGGGGTCGTCGGGGAAGGAGGTGGTGCGTGGGGGGGGGTCGGGAATGGGGGGCACAATTGTGTAGGTGGCCGTCGCGCGGGGAGGGGGCCGTCGGGATAGGGGGGTGAGAAAGGGAGGTGCCATCAGGAAAGGGGAGTGCGCAAGGGGAGGTGCCATCGGGAAAGGGGGGGCTGTACAGGTGGCCGTCACGCGGGGCGGGGGGTCGTCGGGAAGGAAGGGGGGGCGGTGCGCAAGGGAGGTGCTGTCGGGAAAGGGGGGTCGCAGCTGTGCAGGAGTCCGTCATGCGAGGAGGGTGGGTCGGGATTATTGAACCTCCTCTAATGCCATGTTAGAATAGAGAGGTGAACCCAATACCCAAGATATAAGGTTCCAGCCTTAAACATTACATAATATTGAGTTAAGTCAATAATTTGACTTTATTTTACATTGAGGATCTTTTTAGGTTTAGAGTTTTAGAGAATTAGGCCATAACTATTACATAATAGACCCAGACATTACATGTGGACAATTACACTCAGTATCCACTTTTTCCACCAATGGAAACCCTTTAAACAAAACATGGTTTCTTTTTCTTGATAAAAAAAACTTCTTGACTTCTTCCTTTCTCTTATCCATTCTTATACCCTGTGGAAAACATTTCGAAAACTTGGGATTAGCATAAAAAGCTCAGTAAGGAATATAAAATAAGGAATAAAACCGTTAGATTATGAATATTTAAAACCCATGAAAATATTTTCACAAAAACATACTTTTCACCCATAAAACATAAACTACTTAGCTTACATCATGTAATCATAAGATTCCTACCAAACTTAATAGAAATCATAAAACATAAAGGTAATTTGTGACATCCATATCATACTTGCATTGTACCTTTCACAGCTGCATAGGGAGTAACCTTCACAGCTACATAGGGAGTAACCTTCATGGTTGCGTTTGGAATAACCATCACAGTATATTCTCCAAATCTCTTAGGAGAAACCTTAACGTTTACCTCCATCACGTTACCCAATGCATTGGAGAGCTATCACGGGCTCACCCGCCCTCGGTTTATCATGGAACCACCCGTATACATAAGCAATGCCCAAGAACCATAACATAATAATAACACATAAACCATGCATAAATGAAAAATAACATTTCCACAATGCAATCATAAGATATCATTTCAATATATTGAAATATTCAATTCATTTCAAAAACCATTTAAAACATTTAATAAAGAGACTTTTGAATCAAAGTGTCCCATACCACTTTGAAACTTTTGAAAGAAATTGATATTTTAAAACATTCATGTCCGTAGAAATACATTTATAAAAACCATTTTGAAAACATGGACATAAAATTAAAAGATTTATAAGAATAAATCATCAAAACATTAAAGTGAGGTTTTTAGTTAAAAATTTCCTTACCACTTAGAAAATACTTGAATAAAAATAATTAAAGAATAACATTAAACAAAACTTATAATATCACGAGAATAAGGAGATTCATGATATAATATGTCAAATGACAGTATATACACCATATAAAAGTGAATTGGTGTATAACAACAAATACGTCTCAATGGAATGTAAATTGAGACGAAATCCCTTACAAAGATCGTATCCTTAGATTAAGGATAAATCAATGACATAATTATGTGTGACAAATATAAATACACCCGATATAAGTGGATATTCAGTGTAAAACAATCAGAGGTCATTCACATATATTCTTGGAAAAACAAAACGAATGACATGGATATTTAACTCAAAGAATGAAAATTGAGTTAAGATTTCCCTTACAAAGTTCGTATAAATGATGTAAGAATTTATCAATTGGGTGATTATTTGTAGTGACAATATATCCACACCAAGGGAAGTGGAAATTACAACATAAATAAATAAAAAGTGATTCCACACATAATCTTGACATAATATAATCAACGAAGTATGCGTAAAACCCAATGAGTGGAAATTGAGTTTAGAAATTCTCTTACCTTGAGTCCGACTCGTCACGTACAATCGTCATGTTCCTGAATAAACTTAGGTTAATTTCTACTTATTTCAGAATTTTTTTCATGTTTATTATTCATTTTATATTACTTATTACCATGTTATAGCAATTAGTTAGTTATTTGAGTTCATATTGGACGTTTTGTTGATGTTCGGTACATGAATAAAAAATGAACTTGTTTTGATGTAAATTGTCCATATGGTCAAAACTCCATCATCTCCAGAATATTATTTATGATTTAAATATCATATATATCCAGTATATATGTATTTAGAATAGTCCATAACATTTGAAGATAAGAAATGAAATGCACCGTTCATGGAGACGGTAGGTCGTACGTACGCATGAACGCTACTTTTATTTATTTTTCATATTAAATGAATGAAAACTAAATGATACATAGGTATATTATAATTTAAGTATAATATCTATGTTATATACGTTACATAAGTTCATTAACACCATCCTTTATACGTTCCATGTATGGCATGAACGAGTCATATCACTTTGAGGGGGCGGTAGTCTACACTTCCTCAAATGAAATTATCGTATTTACACATTATGGAAAACATAAAGGTATGTTTTAAATAAAAATACAGAAGCATATAAACAATATAAATATAATATATGTCATATATAAATACAGTGCCATCATAATGGCCGCCATGAGAGGTGGTAGGAGAAAATTAAACAATCATCGTTTCGTGAGCCAGTAGTTCGCCGTATACAGAAACAGTATGTTCTATATCCATTAGATGGATGTGTGTGTAAGTGTAGGTATAACCCTTAGCATAACAACATCCTAGTATATTGAGGATACTGGTGGTGTTATAAAAGAATGGAAAAAAGAGAGGTTAGGGGGTTTGAGAAGGAAAATAAGTGAAAGGAGTTTGAGAGAAGACGTTACCTCTAAATCGGGTAACTTCTTTTGATTTGAGCCAAAAGGCTTCCTTGAGTTGCCTTCTGCCCAAGGTAAGGCTTCGAGGAGGAAGTGAGAGATGTTGGGAGATTATTTGAGCAGAAGTTGAGCGAGTCAAGAGGCTTGAGAGGTGTGAGTAAGTGGGTAGAGGTAGTTGCCCTTTATAAGAGGGAGATGACACTTTAGGAAAGTCTTGAAATATTATTTTATTATAAATTGATTTTTAAATTATAATAGCTCTAAAGTGATATATTTTGAGGATAAGATGAAGATGGGTTGAAATCCTCTCAATCAATAGGTTTTAGACAAGTTTAGGTCACAAATTTAACCTTATCTTTGGGTTTTAACCCTTAGTTAAATAAATTAACTCTTACCACATCTTCTTGTATTTTTACACTATATGGTTAATATAGTTTCTGGGTTAAGCACACGAGCGTTGGTGGAAAATAAGTACCGGACGACCGCTGTGAGTAGTAGTGCCCAATGTTGTCACGTTCCCTATAAGTCTGTTTGCAATTTCCTTGTTGCAGAGTGGCTGTTCGAGGTAAGTCAATCGATGTGTGTTCGCACTTGTTGGATGAATGTGGAAAAGAGTTCTTGTTGTTTGAGGCGACAGCAGGACGATCGTAGCGAAGTTAGCGTGTGCTATTCCTGTTTGCATGCAAAAGGGAATGGAGAACCGATTCCCTACTGTTGAAGCAGCATTGGAGAGTTTGATGTAGAGATTTGAGATGCAGGAGCAGGAGCCAATTCAGACGGTGACGAATGTGCAGGATGACTTTGATAAGCAGGATAAGGGACGAACCATGAGCTAGAGTTTCCTGGATGAACAGGAGGAAAAGAGGTAGATGGAACACTGGAAGAGGGAAAAGAGGTAGATGGAACACTGGAAGAGGGAAAAGAGGTAGATGGAACACCGGAAGAGGTTACTTTTCCTGACAACTCATGTTGGATTAAGAGCGGGAAATTTAGCCTTGGGCTCAAGGCACCTCCCGGTTTTTGTGGGGGAAAACGCATACGTGAAGCTGAGTTAGAAGTTTTTGCAGTTAAAGATTGTGGAGGGGAGTTATATTGGAAACATTATCCACCTTCATTAACTGGAGAGGTGTGGAGATTGGAGAAGATTGGCGAGCATGGGACAATTCATAAAAAGCCAGCCGCTGAAGGTTATACACAACCATATTGTTGGGCTAGTAGTATTTGGTTCAGTGGGAAAGTCCTCGCTGTTGGTGGTGAAGGAGTGCGTGCTGTTAATAATTCACCAAACGTTGAGGAAAATGCTGCTGGAGCATTAAGACGTCTGGAGAGTTGGGTTTGGTTCAGCGACATCGTATAAAGATGTCCGAAATTATACAGTTGCGTAATATTCTTCACACACAATTAAGTGCTACCATGTGGAGGTCCAAGAGTCTTCACACAGCAGGGAATTGGTTGGCTTTATCAGAAGCAGCCTCTTGCATGACACCTTTGCTTTTACTTTAAAGTGATTTTCTTGCAAGTGAAAAAGAGCTCTTGAAAGTGATTTTCTTGCACCTGATTTTTTCATTGCAAGGCATTCTGTTATGTTTGCCCAATTTCTGGCCATTTTCTTGATAGTTGGAGCTGTGAGTGCAAGAGTTGGCAGCCCTGAATTCAGGGAGAGAGCTGTTGAAAAACAGCCTGTTGCCTATGAGGATGATAGTCTAAAAGTCGGTATCAGCGGGGATGATTTGACCCAGGAAAAGGCTGGGAAAGATGTTTGGTTATTCATGGGTGGACTTTTTGAGAAGGCACATGCGGTTTTCTTCACTCGAGAGTACGCAGTTTTTTACACAACTGTCGTTGATGCTGGAAAAACAATGGTCGTTGCCTCGATGGTTGGGGAAGCCCCACAGGCTGATGCGCCAGATGCGGATTCCTGTTTGTTCTTTGAAAGGGTAGGGAAAAAGCCACCAATGTTTTCCCATTTTGTTGGCAGTGCGAGGGGGATAGCCGTTCTGCTTTTGACTGTTGGGTTTGAAGGTCAGAGAACGTTGGAAGGTAGTCGTCAAAAGTAGGCTGCTTCTGTTGGTTATGTCAATCTACCCAGGCTAGACGTGATAGCCAAATTGTCTCCTGGAACTCAGCACCATGACCTTGGAAGTGACGCCGCCAAATATGTTCTGCCTCTGGAAGAGGATATTGTGGTCGAGGGGATGACTGGAGATTCTGGCGACAATGGGAAAACAGTGTGCTGCTATTTTCAAAGAGTGGCTGCCGTTCCAGTGCTAGAGGCTGAGTTGTGCTTAAAGTGGTCCACCTTGAGGACAAGATGTTATTTCAGCACGGGGGGAATGTTAGGAATATGGGTGAGTGTTGTTTGCTTGGCTGCTGTCTTTGTAAGGGGATGTAGCAGGTGTGGCTGTTGTCCGTGTTGTAGTAAGGTGATGTTGCAGGTGAGGTGTGTGTGCTGTAGTAAGGGCACTATTGTACTTAGGGGATGTAGCAGGTGTTGCTGTTGTCCGTGTTGTAGTAAGGGGATGTTGCTGGTGGGGAGTGTGTGCTGTAGTAAGGGCACTATTGTACTTTGTTATAATTAGTTGTTTTTGCCAGCTGTTGCTGGTAGGGGCTGTTGCTGTGCAGGTGGGGTAATAAATAGGGTAGTTGGGCGTTCGGAAGGGGATACAAATCATTTTCTTGAGTTTCAGCTTGATTGCTGCTGGGGATCGGACCTTGGGAGGTTTGGTCTTGACTCCTCGGAAGTAGTCTTCATGGAGATCTTCTTCCTCTATCCTCGCTCCCTCCTACTATAATTCCATTTTTTCTTCTTCCTCTCTCACACTCATTGTCCTAACAACCCTCTGTTTCCCGAAGGTTGTTCCGAGCTGATAGCTGATGGTAATCGTAGTGTATTGCTGTACAGTCTAGGTGGTTTGCCGATGGTCCTGTTAACGCTGGTATAGCACTGGATCACAGTCATTCAGGTGAGATTGAAGGAATAAGGATGCCTTTATACACCTTCAGGACTGAATCAGAGCTTTGCCTTGGCGACGTTGGTTATTCTGAGTTTGTTCCCACCACGTTTACGCTTCGCCTTGTAACTTATAGGCCACAAATTTGTCTTGAAGGTGATTCGCGACGTCCATCAAGTTGAAGTATTCTTCGATTTATGCAACCCAATCCAAAAACTCTTCTACGTTTAGATTGTTGTGAGAAGGTCCGCCTTGATCCGTGGAGTTTTGTCGGTGCTCGGGTGGTTTGACTTAGTCGTCGTTGAAGTCCAAATCATCACCTCATTGTGCCGGTGGGGTCCGAATTGTCGCACCATCACCGTCGTAATCTGCAATGGCAAGTGGAGCTCCAATATGGGGATCAACTTCCTGGCGCCAGGCAACCTCTTCCTAGGTGGCTGTTGAGGTGTGACACGAAGGTCTCTTAGTGCCTCCAAGATGGTTTCGTGTTGTTCTCAAGATCGATTTTTCCGTAGGTAGTGTTGCTCTTAAAATTGTTGATGTTGCGAGCACATTTGTTCCTTTGTATGGTTTGATTGATGCACGAAAAGCATGCGAGGCGCACAATGTGTGTTGATGCGTAGGATGCATGAAGTGCTCAATATGTGCAGGCAACAACTCGATTTGTGTGATAGTTAGCGGTGGCATTGGGTTGCAGATGGGGTGGCATGCACGGGTTGAGGTGTGACTGGGAGAGTAGTGTCGGTGGATGGTGCGACCACAACTAGTGTTCCCGACTTCGACGGCTGATCACGCGTTAGGTGCGTGATGAAGATGAGGCCGACGACGACTAGAGCACGTGGGGTGGGGGTGGGGAATGGATTACGTCCGGGAGGCGACAGTGTTTTATAGGTCGTTGGGTGCCAGACATCCTCAAATAGGGGTGGTTGATGCTGATAGAGAAACAAGAATAATTGCCGAATTAGTGGCGGTGAACAAGGAACATGTTGGAGTTGGTGTCCTAGAACCAACTTCTTGTGTATTTTATGATAACTTATATTCATGGTTTTGAATATTAATAAACTAGTTATCATATCATGATTGTTCTTCTGCGTAACATTGTATGTGATAATGTCCTAAAAGTAGCTGTTGCACTAAAAGGTCATAAAGTTCCCCGCTATGATGAGAATCCGGGAGTGCTATGACACAAATGATACAGGGTATCAGAGGTGGAGACTTATAGGACTTTGAGGCATCTTTTCATGGTGTACACCCTTGGTAATATCCAGTAAGATATTATGAGAACGAGACCCGCCGGTAGGAAATCCACATTTCTATGTGTCATTGGATGTTTCTATCTGCGGACGTGTGTATTGGTCCTTAGTCTTTAAGATTATTATTAATGGATATTATAAGTCGCGTACTTTGATGTACTGATGAAAATTGTGACGACAGATGTTCGTGGCGAGGTAGAATATATTGGATGCGTCACGAGTAATATTGCATTAATGAATAACGCGAGAAAAGATTTATCCGTTCTGTTCGTTAATGGAAGTTAATATCTCAGGTCATTTGATGATTATGATATAGCCTAAATAAATCCATAGCCATGGTGTTCTATAGGCAAGTTCCATTTTTGGAAAGTCAAAGAGATATCGAGCACATAAGTTGATGACACTGACATGCAACCTGCTCGATTATAGATATTGTGATAAAGAGATTATATTACACGGTAAGCGTTCGTATGAGCTGACATGTTGTTGCAACATTAACTTCTTTCTCTATGGGTGCCTTGACGTGTTACTAGACGCTAACCTTGGACTTTAGGCTACTTCGCCTAATGTTACTGAGAAAGAGGTCTAGAGGGCCACTCACTAAGTGTATCCAGAATCTAAGTTAAATAATATATTATTATTTATTATTTAACAGGTTGAATAAATATTATTTCTGTACGTGGTTTAATAATTATTCATGTATACTTGATTGCATATAAATATTTATTTGTTGTTTAGTCAATATAATATTTATTTATTTATTGGCGAATATTGCATTGATATTTATTTAATAAATAAATAGACATTATTCAAGGACCGATAAATATTGTGGAGGGATGACAGACCGAGTTTAATGGTAAGTTGATAAATAATAATATTGAATATTATTTGATTAAATAATATCTAATTATAATTCACAAATTAAGCGCATGTCGAGAAATAATAATATTAGTATTATTATTTGATAGGGGATTTGTTAGTATTAAATAAATAAGGGCACTTGTGTAATTATTTTATTTTAACCCTAGCAATATAAAGAGCGAACAATTTTGCCACAAAACACGCGGAAGATAAAAGATATAAGTCAGTGTGCTCAATACTCCAAAGAGAGAAAATATCAAAATCAAACAGATAAAACAATACCCAAACAAATGATTTCATATGTTATTCAAATATTTATCTTTAAAACTTATAGAACTCCCACTAACTAGTCTAAGACACATTCCACTCATTTGTTTACAAATGAATATAATATGATCACTATGATTTATTCATAAATGAATTTATTTAATCTGTATATCTTATTGAAATGAATTGATATCACCAACCCTTTTAACAAGTGGATCACATCTCCACCGGTCACCTCCATCACTTTGGCTTCCAAGGATCAAAAACATCCATCACCTCCAAGTGGCGAGTGGCGCTTTCCCTTTGCTTGGACTTGGCATAAAATAATCTACATATTCCCGAAGGTAAAGGTAGGGTGTGGGCTAAACAGCCTAGTAGGGTCTCATCAAGTGTTCCATAATCAATTTCATAACAATTAATCCAATTATGCTGTCAATTTAAATAAAACAAGGCATGACATGATATTTGCATATTTTCAAAGAAACATGCTTTCATAATAAAAAAGATGACAGATATATCAAAACAGGCTTAAATGAACATTTATATAAAGCAATTGACACGAATAAAACAATTTAATAATCAATGACATGAAATCCTCAAATCAAACATGTCATCACACCATGTGATAAGCCCCGCGGTACGTTAGTTTCTGGCAATAGTATCCTCACACTACTTAGGGGTCAGATCCTAGCATGTCTGTTCTAATTACCTACTAACTATTTAGGCTCACATGTGCTTCAGTCAATCAATCAACCCTAGGCATATCAATTATTTCAAATCAGTTCAAAATACAATTGTCCACTTTCAGTTTTCAACATGCCTTTCTCATTTAAAAACCAAATCATAGGTTTTCGTCAATTCATGTCTTTTCAAATCATCTTTCAATTCAAGTCATTTGTCTCAAGGTTCCACGTCAAATCATTTCATCAAATCAATTTCCAAATCCAGCCATCAATTTTCTCAAATCCACCCAACAATTCCAATTTCATTGAAATTTGGGTTTTTTCACAATTTCCATGTCCTTTTCAAAATCAGACATCAATCATCTCAAATCTGGGATTTTAAATCATTTAAAAACTCATTTCAAATCAATCAAGCAATTTAAGGTTTCAATTGTAGGGTAAAATCATATGGAACCACATACCTTTAATCGTGAGATCAAACGATCAACACTACACACGCAACGAGATCCGCCAACGAAGAACAAAGGTGTAAGAGATCAAGAAATCAAATCTAGTATCAAGATCCATCAATAACATGATGATCTATCACTCCCTAAGGAGGAGAGAAAGAGAGATCGGGATAAACCAAAAGAGAGGAGATCCACTTACCCGATAAATGCAACCACCGGAGTTTCGATCCGCAAAGAAAAGGGGTTGGAGGAGTCAAAACGCCACTATGGAGCCTTCAAGAGACAAAAATTCGAATGAGTCGAGCAGGCGGAAAAGAATATAAAACGGGGGCTCGGGGCATTAGGTCTGTAAAAACAAAGACCACTCCGCAACCCCCACGGCCACGGCGCAGAAAGGCTGAAAACAGCCAGACCACGATGCAACCTCCCCAAACCAAACCACGCCGCAACCATCCCTAAACAACCGACCTCTTGAAACCACAGCGTAGATTGCGCCAGATCCTATTTACCCGGCACGAGGGGCTACGCCACAGCCCAAACATCACGCCGCAGCCCTGCCTGATTTGGTAGTGGCTCTAAAAACCTCCACGCCGCGGCCGTTGCCCACACTGCAGTTATGCCCAAATAGGCATTGGCCTCAAAATGCACCGCCCAGGGCTCCACGGCGCAACCAACCCTCTATAGTGCTGCTATGCCGAAATTGGCGGTAGCAATGCAAATTGGCCTCCAGGGCTCCACGGTGCAGCCAACAACCTACGCTGTGGCCCTGTCCGACCTCTAGCTCCCCTACGCCGCAGCCTGATGGTCCACGGCCCAACTGAGACTCTCCACACCGCAGCCCCTACACCACGGCGTAGCTCCCTGTTGAAAACTAGCATTTTTCCCAAAACCCCAAAAGACTCAAGAACACACCCTTTAAAACTTTTGACACATTTATATCCGGACCTCGTTAATTCAAACAAACACGCATTTTCTGAATTTTAGATCAAAACAAGAGCCAAATAATACTTAAAAGAAAGGTAACGGGATGTTAACGAATTAAACAAATCCTTACGCGAGGAATTTGTGAAGAACACCAAGAACTTGAGAGGAATTCTCTCAATAATGAAATAATAATGAGTCAAAAGTGTTACCCAAAGTTGCTAATTATTTATTTAATGATCCCAAAACCCTATGACCTAAGAATAAAGTGACTAAAATACCCTTAAAAAAGCAATCACATGGATTCCCACCAGGAATTAATAAAAATAGAGGGGTATTATGGGATACTAAGAGGTTGGCCATTGTTGGCTGTTAGACCGGTTGTGGGTGACTGTTGCCCACAATCTGGGTTGGGCCCTCCTAGACTGGTGTTGCATCAGCATGGCTCTGAGTGAACAAATCGACCAGCCACTCTACCTAAATCCATATTGGTCCAACTCAAAATCCACATGAATCCTCTATGAGTAAGACCCATAAACAAACTTTCCATCTAAGGAGACAAGACTGTTTATTCCTATATAACATAGAATTTTCCACATTCTATCCTGACACCACGATAAATCCCATACAACGCTAAACCTAAGGACACTCGTAACCGTGAGAAAACCACCAACAATTCTAAGGCAACCGACTGCCGACTTAAGGAAAACCCACCTTGGTCTAGCTAACCTAATGTCATCATGTTTGTAATCCCTGGTACCTATCCAACATCTTTAGAGCATCCATTACCATCATGTAGTTTGATCGTCACCAAACCTCTATCCATGATTTTGCTACTTTTCAAACAAGAGTCATCACTCATCTCACTTCGAGTTATTCCTGAGAAAACAGCCCCTCCTAGGATACACGTGGAACGGACACCTAGAGTTACACACCAACTTTACTCCTATAGACATACAAGACATGTCTTAGATCTGCGCTATCATAACCATAGTTTTCAATCTCGGATCGCGGCGCGACGCGGCGGGGTCCCATAGCGGGATCGCGGCGACGCGGATCGCGTCGCGGCCGCTTTTTTATCCAATCGCGGGGCAGTTAAATTATAGAATTTTACAAACATATATGTTGAAAAATTAAACACAAAACATAAAAAGTAAAAACCCTTTCAAATTCATAATTAAAAACATTCATAAATTCAGCATAATACATCAAACACATGTCTCATCCAATTATTCATAAACAACAACCATGAGAACATCCAAAGTTCAATTCAATCATCCTCTTCATTTTCAAGATCTTCCATTTCTTGTTCACCTTCACTTTCACTATCATCACTTTTATAAATCTCCTCTTCATTTGTTTCCCCATCATCATTATCATATGATTCATGTTCATCGTCTTCTTCTTCTTCAATAACCATCCTTGTTTTTCCTTTAGAGCTTGAACTTGAAGCATGGGTAGTTCCTCCTTTTGTTTTCCTTCTTGTATAATGAGAAGGTTCACCGGCCCGGTAGCTTCCTCAACTAATCTCCAAGTCATGGTGTTGTCATCCTCAAACACCAATTCATCTTCAGCGCCATCTTCATCACCATTCATTAGCCCTAAAAACCACTCACTACTGTCATCATCAACATTCTTTAAGACAATGGGATCAGTGACATCTCTGGAATCAAAGCGGTCCTTCAAAGTTTGGTTGTATTTGATGAACACCAAGTCTTGCAACCTTTGATGCTCTAGCCGACTTCTCTTTTTAGAATGAACCTGTTTTATAAAAATTAAAAAAACATTGGTATCACTAATGAAGTTTAAGCTTAAATGAATGAAAGCGAGTTGAGTATTGATACTAAGTTACTTACATTTTCAAAGGCACTCCAATTCCTCTCGCATCCTGACGAGCTACATGGCAAGCTCAAAACTTTGATGGCAATTGTCATCAAAGATGGTGTTCCTCCTCCATAATTCTTCCACCATTCAGCTGCAATTATTATTTATTATCATTGTTTTGTAATGATCTAAAATTAAGAATCATGTAATTAAATAATCAAGACAAAAATAAACTCTTACCAGGAGCTATTGTACTCCGTTGTCGCATGCAACCTTCCCACCAAAGAGGCCTTGTGCGCTTCTATATGTTGCCAATTCTAAACAAGCCTTGTCTTCCTCCTCAGGGCTAGGAGACAATCTCTCTATACAATCATATAAGCCTTTCATCACCTCTGCATCTCTTTCAATACTTGGATTTCCATAAAAAAATTGAGGATTCAAATAATAACCCGCCGCATGCAATGAATGATGCAACTGAGAATTCCATCTTTCATCAATTATCTCAAATATATCCTTATACTTGGTTTCATCATTCTTGAAAAGCTTTTGAATGGTCTCTTTTGCCCTGTCCATAGCCTCATAAATGAAACCCATTGCTGGTTTCTTCTCATTATCAACCAATCTAAGAACTTCTACAAGAGGTCCCATAGCCTTGAGGCTATAAGCAACATCATTCCAAAATGATGGCATCAAAACGGTGTCGGCAGCACGCTTTCCCTTTGTTTCTTTTGCATTTTTGGATCTCAACCACTCTTGAGAAGTGAACATCTTTCTGAGATTATTTTTTTGCAAATACAATCTTTGTAAAGTTAAAAAGGTTGTAGCAAACCGAGTAACTCCATATCTCACCAACTCAGTTTTGTTGGTGAACCTCTTCATAATGTTCAATGTCAATGAGTGGTTGTAGATGAAAGCCACAAGCTTAATGCCTCTTTCTATAATCCTCTTCACTCTACTAAGTTTGCCAATGTTTTCCAAGATCAAATCAAGACAATGTGCAGCACATGGAGTCCAAAATAAGTGTTGCCTCTTAGCCATCAACAACTTGCCTAAAATCATACAAAATCAATAACAAACAATTAAAATCTTAAGTTGTTAACTGAATTGATAATATTAAAATGAAATGAAAGTACTTTTAAAAATTAAAACAAAAGTTTTTTTATTACCGGCTAACTTGAAATTGCTTCCGTTGTCGGTAACTACTTGCACAACTTTTGATTCTCCAATCTCTTCAACAAAATCATCCAATAACGTATAAACAGTTTCTTCCGTTTTCACATAGCTTGATGCATCAACACTTTTTACAAACATTGAACCGGTTGGACAATTTACCAATAAATTGATGAAGGTTCTTCCTTTCTTGTCCCTTCCAACCATCAGACATGATTGAGCAACCATAGTTTTCTCGTTCAATTTCACGCCCCTTCAACAATTCCTTTGTGTACTCTAACTCTTTTTTTAGAAGAGTAACCCCGCACTCATGATAGCTTGGAACTTTCAAGTGTGGTCCATATTGTCCAATCGCTTCCACCATCATCTTAAAGCTTCTCGATCGAACAACATTAAAAGCAATTCCATTTGTGCAAAGGAATCGCTCTATGTATTGCACCGTTCGATCTCTTAATTGCTTGCTACAAGCATCTTTAATGCTTGTTTGTCTTGCATCCTTAACTACTTTTGCCGGATCTTCCATGAACATTACATCAAGTGGCCCTTTCACATTTCTCACTTTGTTGCCACTTAAAGGACATGATGAAGCACTTGATGCATAACTTCTTTTTTTTTCCCACTCTCAACGACATGAATTTCTTCAAGCTCTTCCTCCATATCCTCATCAATATCATGAATATCATTCATATATGATGATTTGTCAGCTTTTTTCTTTGTTTGAGCTGCAATAATCTTGTCTTTCACTTATTGAGGAGTCTTCCTACACTTCTGAACATTTCCCGGTAATCCCATTTGATGTTCTTTGGCTCGGGTAATACCACCATTGGTCACCATCATGCAAAAGTCACATGTGACTTTCTTTTTATTGTTGATGTCTCTTAAAGAATTCCACTGCCAAGCAATGTTTATATTTTTTCCTTGAGGCTTCACCAATGGTGGAAAAGACTGTACGGTCGTAGCATCGATTGGTGCAATAGATGACTGAGAAGAAAATGAAGCCATAGCTGGGCAGAAATAATAGAAAGAAATGTTGGACTTGTTTGACACAAATAACAAACAAAAAACAGATGTTTGAATGACCCCCAAAAAATAAAAATACCAGTGAAAGGCTGCTGGATGGAAATAGGACTGCGCCTGGAGAGGAAAATGGGAGCTGCAGCTGCCGCGCTTGGAGAGAAAAAAAGGGAGCCGAAGGGAGCCGTGTCTGGAGAGAGGGAGCCGCGCCACGCTTGGAGAGAGGGAGCTGCGCCTGCGCCTGGAGAGAAACGGGAGCCGCGCCTGGAGAGAAACTGGAGCCGCGCAGGAGGAAATCAAAGTCGCGATTCAGAAAATATGGGGAGCCGCGCAAGAGGAGGAAGGAGTCACGCGCGCAGAAGGGTGTACAGGGGAGCCGAGTCGCTGCACCAGGAGGAGGAAAAAAGAAGAGTTACGGGAGGAAAGAAAAAAAAACCCGATAGTTTTGGCGCCAGAACACGGCGCGGCTGCGTCGCCCGAGATCGCGGCGGAACCGCGACGGCCGCGATAGCGGGTGTCGCGGCGCGATCGCGTTCCGCCCGCGATGAGGCCGCCTGAAGCGGCTGGGTGCCGCTCCGCGCCGCGACGGCGCGATCCCGGCCGCGACAACGCTATTTGACAACTTTGATCATAACTAGTCTCCACCATATTAGATTGGATTCCGCCATCCTTAGAAAGGATTCTTCTCCAGACAGTCCCTCTTAATATGACATGGTTTCCCATAATTACAACACTTCACATTCTTCTAGGGTCAAAGACTCCTTTCCACACATCATTGTATCCTGAAAACTATGGTAAGAGATGTCTGAAGAAGTTAATAAAATAATGGTTGTCTTGTACTTTAATATCAATATCTGCCAAATCAAGTAAAAATTTATTAAATTCATCAATACGAGCCTAGACCGCAATACCGGGTTACATTTTAAAGGCATGAAGTCTCACTTTCTTTTACAACCTATCAACCAATGATTTAGTCATGTAGAGATTTTCAAATTTTAACCAAATGGTAGTTGCGGTGGGTTCGTATGTGTTAAAATGATAAAAGAAGAGACCTTAATCCCCAAGGTCCTCTCTAAAAGAGGCATTGAGGTTATTTTATAAGGAATAATAAAGACCACATCGGACAACAAGTCTGATGTGGGATACAGACTCCAACACTCCCCATCAAGCTAGGTGTACCTAGCTTGGACACATAAAGAAAAAATACCAAAGCAAAGACAATACAAAGCAAACAAGAAATGCCGCAAACACTCCCCCAAGATGGAACAAAAGAAAAAACATTTGCGATGACAGCTCCCCCTCAAGATCGTAGCTCCCCCTTGAGATGAAAAAATGGATAATTAAAGATGGCTTTGAAAGGCCGGAGAACATCAGTGGTGTGGCATGTCGTCGAGACGCAACAACGGAACCGAGCAGGCGGGGCCGAACATCGGAGCGTCGGGAAACCCGAACTAGCGAGGCCGGACGATAGAGCGCCGGGAAATTCGAACTAGCAGGGCCGAACGATAGAGTGTCGGGAAAGCTGGGCAGGAGCCGCGCTGTAGATCGACGACGTAATGGAGGTGGAGAAGCGAGGCGTCGCAGGAGGTTGCTCAGGAAGGGATGGCTAGGGCGCGTGGGGGTGCAGACGCACTGGAGGGGACTGGCGCACTGGAGGGGGGGCTGGCGCACAACGAGAGTCATCGCGGTGAATAAGGACGGACGTCGGGGATCGGGAGATGGAGTCGCGCCGGACTGGTGCACAAGAGGCCGACGACGGGAGGCGCGATCGGTGCTGCCGCGCGGGAGGACGACGACGGGAGGCGGGTGCGCCCGCAGGAGGAGAGGCCGCGGCCTGGCACAAGGTCGTCGCGGCTAGATCCCATCGCACAGGGGAAGCGTGGAGGGAGGGCAGAGCAACGACGTCGGGATCAGGAGGCGCCGTCGGGATCGGGAGGTGCGGCGGGTCCGGGAGGCGCAGGGAGCCAACGGGAGAGCGGTGCCGGACAACGCCGTTGGGGAGAACCGCCGAAGGAGGAGCGGGTTGTTGGGACGCCAGAGAGGGATCCGCGGGAGGGATCCGCCGGGAGACGCGTTTGAGGGAGGGAGGCGGGGCTGGAAGTCCGCACAGGGAGGCGGCCACGGGAGGAGCGCGAGCGACGGAGGCTGCCTTGAGGAGCAGTGGAGGGGCGGGGAGGTCCGTCGCACAGGGGCGGAGGCCGGCTGCTGGAGGGCCGACAGGGGGGGGGGGCGATGGGGATACCTATGGCTCGCTGGTGGCCGCCGCCCCCCACGGGGGAGAAATGATTGGAAACCCTAGACGGGGGAAAATAAAATGGGAGGGAGGGCTCGGGATTAGTTTCCCTCTTATATCATGTTAAAATGATAAAAGGAGAGAGACCCTAATCCCCAAGGTCCTCTCTAAAGGAGATCTTGAGGTTATTTTATAAGGAATAATAAAGACCATATCGGACGACAAGTCCGATGTGGGATACAAGCTCCAACAGTATGCGGTCATAGTACATTTTTATTTAAAACACAACAAGAGTAGACTATGAGCCTTTTTCAGGGTATCAGAGGGGGACTTCAACATAAGATACAGACTGCTGTCCATCGATGGACAGCGTGGTCACATTTTTTTACGATTACACAGGGCATCTAAAAGGCCTTGCTGAACTAACAGCATGCATCTTAACACGTCACAAATTAAAATTCATTTTCGTCCGTTGAATTTTTTGATTTCGAATTTCTTCGGTGCCATTACGATATTCATTTCAGCTTTGATACCAATTGTTGTGGGCGATTCTCTTGGTCACTGAAGAAACTCCACATTCAATAGTTCACAAGCACACTAATTATACTAATGTTTTGATAAACATGAAATACAAAATTTTTTATTTGTATATCAAACAGTTCTCAAAACCAGAAAACAAATATACAAGAAGCTACATTCAATAAAACAGTTTTAGTTCACATAAACAAGAAAACATTTACCCAGTGAATACAATTTCTAGATTCACAGTGTCAGTGGCAGTATACAACATCACAACAGCTTACAATAGATTCTGAAAACAAGAATTCAATTTAAATGTCAACAGTGATCAGAATTGAACCGAAGCAACCCAACAGAAATCTACTTAAATTTAAAGGAAAAATATAATCATTACAGAAACATTTATCTAGATTCAAATATACAAAGCAGGACACATCAATCCATTCACACGGTATATCTTGAATCAATTGTTCGGCAAGCTTTCAGCATATGGAACAGAAACCGGTTCACCATGCAAGGCAAGAAAAGAACATGAGGATTTACGTGTTTCGGTCCAATTGGACCTACGTGCATGGCAGGAGCATCGCAAATGTTGATAGTCAAAAGCAATCAAAGACTAGAGAAACTGTCCAAGAACAAAGTTGCTTGTTCATGAACCCACGATCAATCTGAGCCTGGGGATGCAACATATACTTCTTATCTGAACGCACCTGATCATACAACATCATACATAAGCGAGATACAAGGATTCAAAAACAGAATGAAGAACTCACCAGACCAAATCTTCTTACCATGGTTCGGTCACTCCTGTGATGAAGTTGAATCCTCTAAGCTGAAATGCGATTGTCATCGTCGTCGAGCCACCATTGTCATCCTCCAAGAACCAGCATCTCCAAGCGAGCCAGATGTTCACCAAGAACACACCTTGCACGAACCAGATGCAAACAAAAAAACATGAGCTTGAACAAAGCTCTGGAACCAACAACAAGAACGACTAACGATAAGTCTTCTCCCTCACTCTCTTCCTTTTCTCTCCCGGTGAAGCAGATTGCCCAAACAGAATGCAAAATCTCGAATGCACCTGCCCCCATCACGGTATTCTCTCTCGGCAAAAGAACACCAGAATTGCTAGCAAAAATGATTGAGCCCGGCCATTGAGACATACCAAGCGTCCAAAAGAAAACCGAGGATTCAGACCGTTGCAGCAGTCGAGGCAGGCGGTTGCGGGGGGGGGGTGTCAGGGCACACATCTTGGCCAAGATCGGACGGTCAGAGATCCATGGAAGCTCCATGAAGCAAGGCAAGTGGGCAACCGAGCAAGACATGTGGCGAGCAGTGATTGGGCAGCAGGGCAAAGTCATGGAGCCAGGGAAATCACTCAGCAAATAAATACAAATGGAAATACACCGAGATACATAACAACCCTAGGATTAAGTTTAATCAATGGCTTATAAAAGAAGCGGAGTAACAGACGGATCACACAAAAGCAGGCCAGAAGCAAACGGACCAGAGGCAAACCCCATGGAGGCCTAGTGCAGAAGTAAAAGGACAGTGCATAATAACAGCCCAAGACCAACAAAATAGACCCAATTTAAACTGCTCAGCAGCAAAAACTTTTTTAAATAAATGTAAACATTTTGCATGCCAAAATGAAATGCATATTACATGCATATTTGGTTTGCAATGAACTATGAAATGAAATTTCAAAATTTCTATAAATATACTTTGTTGTTTGCTCTGCTTGTAACTTCATTTAATGCTTCAATTTTTTCTAATGTATACAGTTGCATATTGGAATATCAGATCATGCTTGTCTGTGCAAAAATGCTTTCTATTTCTCTCGTATTGTCATTAACCTACAATTCTAAATTTTCAGGTAGGGATGGAGACAGAGGGTTTTGCTATCTATGATGCAATGATGCAACTGAAGAACGAGGTAACTTTATTTTGTAATTTGGAGGAAAGTATTCTTTCCAGATTTGTCGTGTTTGGTTAGAGATTTAGGTAATGTGGAACTGGCATCATGTTTTGCACATCATGCTGCCCAATGTTACCCAGTGGGAAAAGAAGAGAAAAGAAAAATTCCTTTTATTTTTTTTATGCTTTTCATTTTCCAAACACGTATTAGATGAGGAGAAAAGAACACTTTTATTTTTTTATGCTATTCATTTTCCAAATGCGTATTAGAAAATGCATTGGATTATGTAACTGATTATTTTTTAGAAAACGCAAATGGAAATGGTGGATTTTTGGAAAATGGAAATGCAATGATGCAACTGAAGAACAAGTTAGCTTTTTATATGGTAATTTGGTGGAAAGTATTCTTTCCAGATTTGTCGTGTTTGGTTAGAGATCTAGAACTGGCATCAAGTTTTTTTTTCAGGCATAAGAATAAATTTTTAACATATTTTCTAGTACATATATGAAAAATCAAAACAAGAAATGTTTTCCAAAACCAAGTGCATCATGCAATCACTTTTTGATTTTCAGATTCACACGGTTGCTGTGGGAGCAGCCATTGGCCAGGCCTGTCTCCTGCTGGCTGCTGGGACGAAGGGCAAACGGTTTATGATGCCACATGCCAAAGGTTTTATGTTCTGTGTTGGTTACCTTGTCCTTTACTTCTGCTGTGTTTGAGTTCACTTCAAGTAAGACCCTGTTTGTTATGAAATGGGAAAGACGTTTATCTTAAATGATGGAGTTTTGATTTTCAGTAAATTGGAAATAGGGCATATCAAACATTAGAAACCAATTTTTCATTTCTCATTCCCTTTACCTCAACATGTTTGCCTTCTACCAATCTTACTTTAAATGTGGCTCCTGTTTCAGTCATGATCCAGCAACCCCGAGTCCCTTCTTCCGGGCAGTTGCCGGCTAGTGATGTCCTCATTCGTGCAAAAGAGGTTAGTTCTGGTTTCACTTGAGTCCCATTTATTGTAAAGGAAAATATTAAAATTGATGTATGGTTCGCAAAGGATCTTTGGGCATGTTTGGCTGCATTTTATGAGAAAAAATGACAGCGAGGGTCTACCTCACATCAGGGAAGTTTATTTTAGGGAGTGGGGCTGGAAATGGTGGGGAAGGAAAGTGGCTTAAATAACATTTATTTATTTATTTATTATTTTTTAATATAATAATAATAATAATATTTTTTATCATATCTTATTTTAATTTTTTAATCACTTTCCTTTTCATTCCATACTTTTTTTCCCTTTCATTTCCTTTTCTTTAATTTAGATTTCACCAACCAAATGAGGCTTTGAGAGAAAGCTGGGGTTCCATGGAAGCCCCACTTTCCAAGCACACTGCTTGGGTGTATTTTTTTAGTTGGATTGACAAGACTTCTCCGCCCCTAAAAATTTTAAGTATAAAAGACTTATATAGTCAGTTTTAACTTTTTTTAATGAAATTTAATCAAGTATAAATTATTTTGGATATGAAGGATCTTTTGTTGAATGGTTAGAGTTGAAGATGAGATTATTAAAGAATGATTACTTTTGTTGTATGACATGTACAAAAATGATTGGAGTTTAAACTTTATTTATTTGTATGAATTATAGATTTTATATATTTTGATGGATTGTTATAAGTTCGTTCCAACCTTAACCGACCTACCAGCTAAATCGCCTCCATCCACCATGTTGGGTTTTTTTGGCGAACTGCCTGTTTGGTTGTTGATGGCGGGTTGGAATTTTTCTCACCAATCTAGGATGGTCAGGTGGGATTTATTCTTCGGCTTGTAGGAAGGAATTCTCTTTCCTAAAATAAGAGATCATCTGCATTGAGGATGTAGTTTTTAGGTTTACAGGCCAACCAAATGGCCCAAATTTCTTTTTCCATTTTAGAAAAAATCATGACCATCTCTAGTCTTTATATTTGGAAATCACCAACCAAACAGCGCCTCAATGATTTTCTCTCTGGTGGATGTGGTTGAGAATTTATCTTTCAACATAGCTTTGGTTATGGGGATTGAAGTGGTTTTGATTTCTCTTGCAGGTGATCATTAATAGGGACACTCTGGTGGGACTACTTGCCCAGCACACAGGGAATGTATGAGATGATTTCCATTTTGTTATTTTCTTATATGCGAGCCTTGGATGATTTAAACCTTAATTGGATGACTCTCCTCATTGAGCAGCCAGAGGATGCGGTGTCTAAAGCGATGAGAAGGCCATATTATATGAACTCCACAAAAGCGAGGGAATTTGGTGTGGTTGACAAGGCGAGTTGTTGCCCTTTTATTTTTGCCTACTTTGGGTTGCGCTGTCATTGTCTCTGCGGGATCTAACGATTTCTCTCTCTGTTTGGGGGTTTTCATGGTTTTGGGTTTCAGGTTCTTTGGCGTGGGCAGGAGAAGATAATGGCAGAGGCTTCTTCCCCGGAGGAATGGGATAAGATTGCTGGAATCCAAGTTGCGGATCCCATTTAATAGGAAGCATGTGTTTTTGTACTGTCGATTCATTTCCCTTCACGAACTCAAATAATGAATCAGTTCTTGCTAAAGATCCATATAATCCATGGATCGCGGTTCATGCTAGAGGAAGGCATTAGGTGAGTGCCTCTCCCCTCTCCTCATTTCTTTTCTCCTTAGACCCACACAATCTCCTCTCCCTTTCACCCAGTTCAATTTTTTGTTGTTTGTCTGGATCTAAGGTAATCTTTCTTGATTTTCTTGGTTGGCGGTGGTATTGTGAATGCATAACATATGTGCATAAATCATTACATCATCATCGAGATACATCATATTATCCAAATCATTACTCATGGAATGAGTTTTATAAGGACTATAAGGCATGATTTTATGAATAAACATGGGGTTCTCAAATTAAAAAGTGAAAGCATATTTGGCAAACATAATCCTTCTTCACTGAAGAAGAAACTACTTGAGGAGTAAAAGAAGCATTTTTGAAAGAAAAATATTTTTGAGAAATCTTTGTATTTGACTGATAAATCAAGGTGAAAACATGCATATTTTCAAAATAAAAGGGAAGAATAATGAAATGATTTTTAAGGAACATTAAAGGAATATTCATATCAAAAATGATGTGAAAAAGAGATAACTCAAAGAAAGAGAGTTGAATTAGAATCTTCTTATTTTAATTCTTGTTTTATTTCGTCGTTTTTTCATCTCATTAATAATAAATTTAGGTTTATTAAAATATTGAACCAAAAGTTAATTATTTTCATTTTTGTCACTATTTATCAATTATAATCATTTGAATATATTTCTTAATTTCATTAGTTAAAAGAGAAGTTATTTTGATATCATGTTTTCCTTAAAAAAATTTGTTTTTCTCCGATTTTGTTATTTTTGTTCAACGTCATTTATACATTAGTAGAATTAGTTCCAGAAGTTTAAAAAGCATATATATGTACCTTTATATATTATAAATAATTTATTATTACTAACCATTAGGTTGGTGATAAGAAAGAAGTTAGAAATGTCCTCATTGGCGGTTAACCGGCTGTTAATGGGGACATTGTCCAAATATGAAGAAAAAAAGGTATAAAATATAAATATATCAACAATATAATATTTACGACAGGTAAACATCATTAATATAATGTTAACATTTTGCCTAATTAAATCTTAGAAAATTTGATTTTAAAAGCAATTGTGAAAAGAGAGAAGAAAACGAGAGAAGAGTTTGAAAAAAATTACTTTTTCCTTTGTGTAACTTCTCTTGTACGACAATAGACTTACTTGATAAATGAAGTTGGTTTACTCTAGCACGTCCCTAAGGTTACTAAGGGCTTAAGAGAGATGATTTGGGCAGAATTTTGGCTTTCTTAAGTGAGAGAGGAGTGGTTTGCCAAGGGGAGGGAGATGAGTTATTTATACTTGAGGAGAGGTATTTTTAGAATAAAATATTAAATAAAATACTATATCAAAGATAAAACTTGTAATAGTGAATTTTTGAAAATAAACATCTTATATCAATATAATAGAATGGTTTTAGGACTTTAAACCCCTTTATAATTCGAATTCACTTAGTTTATTAAAAAGGAGAAAAAAGAAAAATTGATAGTTTAAAGGACCATTTTTGATTTTAGGTTTTGGAAAATGTTTTTTAGGTTTGAAAATTAAGTTTATTGTATTTTAATGACTCGTTTATGAAATTAAATATATTTTGGTCAAACCTCAAGTTATAGAAATGATTAGGTCATCATTACACTATGGATGATGTAATTTAAGACACACAAGTTACAAGAAAAACTGTATTTTTACTATTCATCAGGAAATTGATGTATTTTAGAAAATTACTAAAAAATCACCCTCAGACAATTTCGACATGTTAATTTCAAAAATGATATTCATTTTATCAAAATAATTTTCTAACATAGGTAATTTTATTTTTTAATATAAAAATTATGATTTTTACGAAATACTTTAAAATCCAGTTTATTAAAAATGTGTTTATATTTTCTTTGAGTTTTTAATCATGATATTTAGTTTTTGGCATTATAATATTTATATTTACTTTAATTACTCATGATACATATTATTTATAACACAATTTATTATTTTGAGGTCAAATTATTATTCCAATGGTTAGGTTACTGTTCCCAATGGTCAAGTTATTATTCTAACAGTCACATTACTATTCCAACAGTCACATTACCTCCTATAAATACCTCTACATTCCTTCATCCATTATTCAACTCAATTCCTCTCAAGGTTCTATATTTCAATTTTCTATAATGTTGATCGGTTTACTAATATTTTGTTTCTTTTCTATAGTGTTGTTCTTGGGATGGATGATTCTAGCAGATTGGGGCGACCTATATTTTCTCATTGTAGTTTTTCTATAATCTATTTTTTGTCCCCTTGTAATATTTGGCATTTTAATGGGCTTAGTCTTTGACTAATGTAACGATTTGCATTAATGAAATAACGTGTTGTTGGTTTCTCTATATGTTGTATGTGTATAATATTGTATAATATAATATAATACACATTTATTTCAAGAAAAAATATCATTTATATACTATGAGTTGTTACATTCATCCCCCCTTTGGAAATTTCATCCCCGAAATTTCAACTCATATTCTCGATTGAGAATAAGTGAGAGTACTTATGTTTCATTGTTTCCTCTGGTTCACATGTTGTCTCTTCATACTTATGGTTCATTCACAACACTTTGACAGGGTGAGTTGCCTTGTTGCGTAGAACTTTGCCTCTACAGTCTAAGATCTTCATTAGACACTCTTCACATGAGAGGTCATTCTCTAGTTGTACCACCTCCGGATTCAGTACATGTGAGAGAACAAGTATGTAATTCCTCAGGAGAGATACCTGGAACACATCACAACCATATTTGGTGGAAGTGCAAGTCGATAGACCACTACTCCTGTACGATCAAAGATCTCAAATGGGCCAATATACCTTGGGATAAGCTTCCCATTCTCTCCAAACCACCTGACTCTCTTCCAAGGTGATATTCGAAGGAAAACTTTGTCTCCAACTTCAAACTCCAAATCCCTTTGACGATTGTCAACATAACCATTTTTCCAAATTTGAGCAACTTTTATATGTTGTTGGATGACTTAAACCTTCTATATCATCTCTTTCACTAGATCATGTTCAAGTAGCTTTCGTTTTCCAAATTCATCCCAACAAGTTGGAGTTCTACATCGCTTCCCATAAAGAGCTTTATATGGAGCCATCTGGATACTTGAGTAGAAGCTATTGTTATATAAGAACTCAACCAATGAGATATGTTGATCCCGTCATCTTTTAAATTCCATTGAGTAGGCTCTTAACATGTCCTCGAGCGTTTGAATAGTTCTTTCTGACTGACCATCAGTTTGGGGGTGATAGGTCGTGCTGAAGTTTAATTCAGTATTCAAAGCATGTTGAAGTCCTCTCTAGAATTCAGAAGTGAACCTTAGATCACAATCAGAGACGATCAAAAGTGGAACCCCATGCAACCTCACCACTTCCAATACATATATCTTGGTAAGCTGTTCAAGTGAGAAATCTTCCCAAATAATGATGAAGTGGACAATCTTGGTGAGTTAATCCATCACTACCCATATCACATTGTTTCCTTTAGATGTCTTTGAGAGACCAGTGATAAAGTCAATGGTGATGTTCTCCCATTTCCATGTGGGTATAGACAATGGTTGCATCATCCCATTGGACTTCTATCACTCTACTTTAACTTTATGACATACCAAATGCTTTGAGATACACTCAAAAATATCTTTCTTCATGTTGTCCTACCAGAAGTGTTCTCGAAGACCGCGACACATCTTAGTACTTCCAGGATGGATAGAGAAAGTTAAGTTATGTTTATTATCCAATAACTTATTCTTTATCTCAGGTGATGAAGGCACACAAAGCCAAGTTTCAAACCAGATCACACCATCATCATCGATATGGAATTCATGAAGCCTCCCTTAACTGTTTTTCCTTCTTTTGAAGCTCCAGATCATCCCTTTGTGCCACCTTGATCTTCTCTTAGATTTATGGTTGGGAAATCATTTGGGTAAGGTAGGATGTATTTCCTACCGTTATGATTTCTAGATCCATCCTTTGCATATCCATAATAGGGAATTTCTCAATCTGCATCATGGATAGAGTAGCATCTCTTAGATTTATGGTTGGGAAATCATTTGGGTAAGGTAGGATGTATTTCCTACCATTATGATTTCTAGATCCATCCTTTTCATATCCATAATAGGGACTTTCTCAATCTGCATCATGGATAGAGTAGTAGGTTCTTTTCTGCTAAGAGCATCAACTACCTTATTCTCTTTTACCAAATGGCAATGAATAGAGCAATCGTAGTCCTTGATTAGCTCAAACCATCTTCTTTGATGCATGTTGAGCTCATTCTGTGTGAAGATATACTTTAGACTCTTGTGATTTGTGTAAATGTCACACTTTTTGTTGTAGAGGCAGTGCCACCATATATTGAGGGAAGAATGTTGTAAAAGTGGGTTCTCTAGACCCGACTTTATTAGTACTTTTCAATTATCATTTCATATATACAGTGAGATATGAATGATGTACACTTACCATTATAGTGTAGACATTTCTCGTTCACTATTTAAATGGTAATGTCTATAGATTAATTTTCATATCAAAAGGTTATAGCAGATCCTGGGCTATAACGAGAAACTCAAGATATTATGACATTAATCTAAATTAAATGTCTTATAGTCTAGATACATAATACTAACTGAACAATGTAGATGTACGACTATTAGATGCTGGGGGCTCATAAGTATTGAGACTTCTTCTCATGAAATTTTCACTTGGTGTTCTCTAGTAGTTGAAATCATGAGGACATACCCACCAATAGAAACACCACATGTTTTGGGTTTCATTGGATGTTCCCATCTACAGGCATGTGTATTGGTCTCCTAACTTGAGATCATTATCAATGTGTGACATTTGATCATGTGCTTTGATGCAAGGAAAAAACCATGATAATGGAATCGTGGTGAGATAGCTTGTGTCGGGTGTGTCATTGGTGGTATGACATTGGTTGAATGATCAAGATAGAATTTGTCACTTTGGAGTTGAGTAAGTAATATCTTGGGCCAGGTTGATCAGGATGGTAGTACCTTTATAAATCCATGGTCATGGTAGTCTAGGGTAAATCCATCTTGTTAGATCAACAAATAATAAAGCAAAAAAGGATGATGACACAAGTGTGCGTCCTATTTTATGAGATATATAAAGACAAAGAGATTATATTTCACAGTGCGTGTTCATAGGTTGGTTGTCATTGCTATGACTACTCCTCATCTATTCAGGGGTCTTGATAGGTTGGTAAAATTCGCTCCTTGTCTGCAAATACTATTCACTACTATCAAGATAAGAGTCTAGAGGGTCACACACAATAGTGCATTCAAAAGTTTTCCCTATTTCGATGAATAGAAGTTTAGGACATGGTGGGCCCCACCACTAGGGTCTGGGATTTTCCTGAGGTTGTATGATCGTCCATGAATAAATAAATTCATATTATTTGAATTTATAATAATTAGTGTTTAATTTATTTATTAAATTTATTTACAAGTATTAAAGTAAATACATGGAAAATATTATTTGAATGAATATTATTTAATATTCAAGGTTCATTTAATATTTGCAGGAACGATGAGTTGAGTTACTGACTCGCTTTTATCATATAATATATTTATTATATTACAAGTAAGTGATAAAAACACAAATGATATTTATGACTCAGTACAGTAGTCATAATATGCCATTTATGGTTTATTTAGTGGGTAATAAATATTTGAAGTCCAAGGACCCTTTTTTGGGTAATTTCATAATTCACTATATAAAGGAGGAGAGAGGCTCTCGCATGTGTATTGTTCACTGTGAGCTCTCAATCCAGGTGATCAGATTGAGCTCTCCCTTACACATCACATGAACGTCGATGTGGTGATCGTTGAGATGTCAAAGGCATCGTCGAATATCTGTGCTAACACCCAGAATTCAACAATCGATGCTCCCACAAATTTTTAAAGCGCATATAGATGATCTAGAGGAATTCAATTTTAGATTCTTCGAGTAGCGATCGCCAGCGATGAACGGATGATGAACGTACGACTTCAGATCAAACCGAGTATTTTTGGTTTAATTTTGTGCTTAAACTTTTTAACATGTGATCCTCAGGCTTTAATCGGGGCAGTGCTTCATCGGTGATGACATTGTTATATCAATCGCCGGTGAAATTTTTTAAATTCTCAGTCCACCGGGTTCCGCTGCGTGCCCCGATACCTTCATTTGGTATTAGAGTAATGCGTAAAATTTTTAAGCCATGGAAAAATTAAAATTGTATTAAATTTAGAAGAGGGTGTCGTTCTTGTCCCAACGCCATAGACACGTTTCAATCCGACCTCAGATGACCAGCATGTGGTGATCCAAAGTTTTGAACTTATTTTATGGGTTTAATTTGCAGAGCATATATTTAAATATATGCAATTTTACCTGAAACTATCTGCAAGAGTGAATTCCGGTGAACTATTGCATTTTGACTGGTGAACCCGTGGCAAGAATAATCATCGGAATATTGAAATCAATTCTATTTAAAAAATTATATTACATTATTATTATTTTACCAAAAGCCTAATTGTTAGGCTAAATAATAATAATAAAAAGGCAAAAGCGTAAACTTTGCTTTTAGGGCGGTTGTGTAAAAATCAAAAGAAAAAAAAGGAGATGCGGTGCCAGTGTCGTGAGGATTCCTAGGCTGCACCCGACCGCTGATGGAGAAGACCCGCCGACTTCCCTTCTGCAGTACAGTGCCGGTCACCATCGAGTCGCATTGGAGCTCTATCGTGCCAATGTATATCTTGTGTATGTTTATTTATTTATTTAATTATTGAAATTCATGTTTGTAATAATTATTTTTATTTAATGACAATCTGCGTGTCGTCCGTGTTATTATATATATAAGGGCCAGTGCACCTAGATAAATGTTTTTATCTGTATTCTGCATTCTTGAGACCCCCTCACATACGTATGAGTATTGTTCTATAACGATGAGGACGAGTAGTGACGTGCATCACACTAAGATTTGACGACACATGAGACAAGAGTTTAACACATTGAATGAGTGTGCTGCAAGTCGAGTCACAAGTGAACCGACTCAAGGAGTTACCCATAGGGTCTAGGTTGATCCATTATTCACTCAATGGATCACCCATTAGTTTCGGCTCATGATCACATCGTCTTATTTTATTTATGAATTGTTTATTATTTTATGTATGTGTAGTTTTACATATGATCACATAAAATAATAAGCAAGCATGCACAAATAAAATGAACATGTGATGTGATGAGTGTTTTCTATTTATTGCATGGTCAGTTGTGAGTGCGATCACATAGTTTGTGTTTATGAGATAGAAAATGATTTCATTTCACCATGTAATAATGAAACCCTTAATGAAATATTAAGATGCAATCACCTTCCATCGTTCGAATTTGAACAAAACTGGTGTTCATGATGCTCGATCAGCCATAGTTGAGGGTGCCTCCTACTATTGGGGAGTTCCTCTGAGACTGATCGGTTGAATCAACTAAAGTTGGAAGTAAAGGGTAAGCGTTGAGTAAATCATTTTTATGATTTTTGAGGCTGATACTTCACTCAACAGATCAAGGAGGTGCGAGTTAATGCGGTTGGCTAGTCAAACGCCTACCTTGAACTCTCCAAGCAGTGGTGTAGCCATAGCTTGTAGACTATGAGGGGAGGTTCAACTATCCTTTCCACTAGAATACTCGAGCAACATAGTATTTCGAATCTAGTACAAAGGGTTGATAAAGTTCGATAAAATAGTTGGATACATTTAATGATTTAATTAATTAATCAATAATGTCAAAATCATTAATCAAGATAAAAGTACTAATCTGCTAGTTTTTTATTTTTTATTTTTGTATAAAATGGCAAGTAATAACACATGACATACTATGATATCTTCTAGATAAAGAAAATTTCATATCTAGCATGAATTTCCAAGAGTAGTACAAGTACTTGTGCACAATACTATGATATAGAAAATTCACGGTACTGGAGTCCCCAATACTTGTTAAGCCACCTCAGGAAGCGAGGGTGTAAAAATTGCTCATAGGTGACTCATGGATGATGTATACGATGGTTATTTCATAATTCTATCATCAACATCCGATGTGAGTTATGGATACCACATCAGGACATGGATGACATTACATGTAGTCTTATTTCTGAGAAGTTTTCAAGGAGAACGTGAAGTGAGATATGAATTGGTGATAATTAAACTGGTTACGTATAAATTTGAAAGGCAGATCATAATCCATTCATATATCATTCTCACTCATATACTCCAGTTTCTTTTACAAAATAAGTAGTATGGAGAAAAACGCTTCGTTACCTCCTAGGTAAGCTTCTCCAAATAATAAGAACTTTACAGAAAGATTAATATTTAGTTCTTATGGTGAAAAAATTTAAAGACAAAGAGAAAAAGACCAATGGAAAGTGTGGCGCCAAAGGCAACTTCTCAATGTATTAAAAAAGGCATTAAACATGAGTTTATTTGCTTTACATGTCATGAAATAAATCTTTGAAAGTTTAAATGCAATGAACTGAATTCTAGAAGAAATTAATCACTTCTTCTTCAGGTTTATTCATCAATTATAAGTATTTTTTTCTGTCATACTTATTGGGTATTAAATAAAATATGCTTATCATATATGTGTATCAAAATACAATAACAAAGTAAGTACAAAAACATTACTAGAATAAAGGTGTATTCTCCAAGCGTCTGAGGAAGGGTGGTTCCTAAGTCAGTGGTGAGAATCACAAAACTTCTTATTTCCAAGGTTAATGGTTTTGGTTGAACATTTGTTTATTATTACCAAAACATTTATATCACATGTCCTTTGGACATAAGGATATACTATTCAAGTTTGGGAATGAATGTTGTCTGTGGGTTTTAATACCCAACCAATAGTTCATTAATACTTGAATCATGATCAATATGTGATGAATATAAAATGTAAGACTTATTTACCTAGTTGTGGAAAGATAATACTTTGTCAAGAAAAACTAAGTGGATTTCAATGATATACCCAATATGGTATTTAGACTCTTTAGATTTAAAATACCTTTAGTATTATCGACATATTTAGTTTTGGACAAAATAACCTTTAACAATAAAGGTACATCACAAATCTTTCAGAATTAGTTCAGCAAGAGAGAGTGAACTATTCCAATGGTAAGCCAGCGGTAAGTATACTTCATAATATTCCTTTAAGTATTTAAGGAATGTGAAAGTGAAGTATAGTATATGCATGGTCAGAATATATGAGTTGCTTTAGGATGGCATGCTGAAGAATACCTTAACCAAGCATTCATCGATCAATATAATGTAGCGTGGAGTAATTCCCAAATGCACCTTACCTTATCCACATATGGTATTCATGTTAATAAAGAGTATTGATGATAAATATTACATGTTAACATTGATCAACAAAATGTAGCGTAGAGTAATTCATAAATTCATATTTCCTTATACACATCAAAGGCTTAATGTAAGTAAAAGGAGAATCAATGTTAAAATTTATTTCCATTGCGGCTACCATTGTTTTCAAGATATGCATCGCAAATAATGATGTTATACCATAACCAAATGCCAACTATTGAGACAAATGGATATCGTATGAGTTATAGTATGATGGAAATCCATTATGTTATAAAAAATGTGTTTCGATACAAAGAGTTTGTTAGGATATAAATAAACTTGCATTAAGAAAAAGCACAATGTGCATCTAAAGTAATTATCCTAAAAGTTTCTTAGGATATTACAGAAACCCCTATGATAGAAAATATATAGTCAAAGTAGTAGATTATATTTATATAAAATGGTTCACATCTCTATTTAAGATAGTGGGAGAAATAATGACTTGGGTTTAGTCAATGCTAAATATGTAGAAGAAGTTTGCATAGGAATGAGTTCCACAAGAGGCGTGGAAGAGGAATGCACCAGAGACACATACTACGTAGGAATAATAGAACCATATTGATGGTTTTATATTCACCATAGCTGGTGATAAATTATTCATTGAGAATAATAAATCCTATAAGTAGGCAGTATATGGAAATTAGCTAAAATTGACAGGATCAATTAAAATTCAATAATGGATTCCATGTATCAAAGTAAAAGGGGGATTATTATTTTGAATACCGTGGTTGGTATTCAAGTGATATGATACATGAGTGGTGTAAGCGTGGTACCGATAAGGCTCGATTGGTTACACAAAGTTGTTATGCCTAAATTTATTAGAATTTTACTTGTCATAGCTAAATTTTATGATCAATTTATTGAACATTGGATGTAAAGACCATAAATCGTGGAATATGTTTATACGGTGCAACCAGAAAGGGATGGTGACACCATAGAATTCCAATAAGGGGTGAAAGTTACTAAAATCCAGTTCAAGATTAAAAGTAAGAAACAAGATCTTAGAGTATTCATTTAGAATGAATATTTTTCATGTGTTTACCAGAGGTTACTAGGATCACCACTGTTTTCCAAGTGAAATATTTTTAATAACATATGGAAAACAACTATTGGTCTTATAGTTAGTAAAGACCAGAATAAAAGTAATTCTACAGATATTGAGTTAAAGTAGCAACCTAAGTTCTAGGGAACAGGATCTATTGAGGTAGATTTAATGGTTTCTTATACCTAGTCAATGGAACATATATTGAAAATATAT